>CM037590.1:24499852-29589852 GCA_021018995.1 Chloranthus sessilifolius | reverse complement strand
GAACAGGCACCTCGTTGCCTCAAGTATCTTAGAGACAATAAAGGATAAAATTATAGAATGTTGCCAGAGGTGGTTTGGACATGTTCCTTGGATGTCTGAAGCAGATCCTGTAAGAAGGAATGGGACACCACAAGTACGAGAAAGTAGGAGAAAAGGAAGGCCAATGAAAATTGAGGACCTAGGGAGAAGCAGTGAGAACACACATGGCGGATTGTGGGGTTATGGAGAGCTTAGCGTTGATCAAAATTGAGTGCAGAAATAGGCCTCGTGAAGCCAATCCCAATTAGATGGGATAAGTCTATGACGATGATGCTGATGATGTTCCCTCCATGTCATTGAAAGAATAAAGAATTTATTGCTGGAAACTTCAGATTTGAGTTCTTGGAAAACAAGTACATCTCATCTCTTCTAAAATCTAGAAACTATATCTTCTAAAGTGGATGCAAGAATATTTAATAAGTTCCGGAAAAGAGTGTTTTGGATATTTTTGGATTTTGACACTAGATCCAAGATGATGCCCGAGTGAAGGAACCACTGTTTTTTCATATAGATAGACTCAAAGACATGCATCTTTATTGATGGCTTTCCCAAATTGCTCATTATATAGAGTCCAACTAATTTCCTTTCAAAACCCAGCTCTTGCAAACCTTTTTTTGAAAAAAATCCCTAATTTATTTGTTTTTGAAAATGTCCATTATACCTTTTTTTATTGCAAACCAAATATAAAGATATTTAGGTCTGCCAAACGCCTCTCTCATCTATCTCAATCGAGTGTCTCTGCAACCCTCTCTCAAGATCCCAATCTTGGTTCTTCTGCACAAGAAATCGAATTTCCCTGTCTGGGTTTTGATTTTAAGTGACAATGGGGATTTCTGTAGTTTTTCCGGGTGGATTTTGGTCGGATACTCGATTTGAGTTAGGGAAGTAGATTAGATTTTTTTTTTATAATAATAAATTAATTAATTTATCTTGTGGGGGGGGGAGGGGGAGTTTGGAGAGAATTACAGTTATAGATGAGGTTATCATGGTTGGGTTTTTAGGGAATCAGGGTTTTGTTGAAGGTATCCATGTTGGGTTTGGGATAATTGAGGGTTCTAAATGAGGATATATCTGTTGGGTTTTAAGGGAATTGGGATTTGACAGAATTTAAGGTTTTATTGATTTTATGTTCCTTGTGTTTCCGGAATGAGATATGTTGTCTTCATCTGATTTTCAGAGAATTAGAATTTTATTGCAGACATCGATATTTGGTTGGAGAGAACATAGGCTTTAACTGAGGTTTTGATTGTTGGGTTTGAGAGATTAGGTTATTTTTAGCAATTAGTATTTTGTTAGTGGTAATTATACTTTTTTTTAGTGGGTAGTTGGAGTGTGAGTGGTTACTTCTCTGTTTTAGAATTGTGAGGATTAGGTCTAACATCACTCATCTTCAATATGTGGGTGACACAAATATTTTTTACAGGGCAAAGGCCAATGAGGTGTGGCAGGTGCGAACTATACTTACGATTTATAAAGCTATTTTGACGTAGAAAATCCATCACCAAACCAAGCTCCTTTGGGTAGGCGTCATGAAATGTTCGGTGGAGAGTCTTGCTGGAGTCATGGGCTGTTGCAGTTGGCTCTATGCCTACCCCCTTTCTCGGGATTCCGTTTGCATTGGGAAGCTGAAAGCTTCTTTATGGGAGCCGGTTGTTCGTAGATTTTAAAAAAGACTTGCTGTTTGGAAAGGGAACCTTCTCTCCGTGGAGGGTCTCCTTATGCTAGTCAAAGCTATGATGTCCAATCTTTCGGTCTATTACATGTCCATCTTCAGATGATTTATGGCAGTGATCGATCGGTTAGAGCATATTGAAAGGAAATTTATGGCAGAAAGAGGGGAAGAGAGGAAATATCATCTTGTAAATTTGGGAGGTTGACCGCACTATGGAGGGCCACCATATTAAGGTCTCAGAGATGTTTATCTCGGCCAGTAACAACATATTTGGGATATCCGCTTTCATAGGAATCTCAGAGATGATGAAACCATTCAGTTGACTGATATCTTTGATTTGATTGGTGGTTGTGTCTCGAATCGCCTGGGGGAGGATGTTAGGACTTGGGCCATTGATCCTGAAGGATCCTTCTCTGACAGATATTTCTATAACTTATTGTGAGACGAACACAGATGTATTATTACTGGGTTTCGATTTGGAGGGCTTGTGCACATCTGAGGGTTCATTTCTTTTTGCTAGTGTGTTGCATGGGGAAGGATTCTCACTGTGGATCAGCTCATTAAAAGGGGCACGAGAATGGGTAATAGGTGTGTCATGTGCCTTCAGGAGGAAGAGTCAGTGTGCCATTTGTTCTTGCATTGCTTTGTTGCTAGAGAGATTTGTTTTCAAAATTTTCGTCGTTGCTTGGGTCCTCCCTTCTCTTGTGGAGACATGCTTGCTTCATGGGAGGGTAGGGTGTTTGATGGGGTGAAAGATGCCTTGTTGAGGGGTACTCTCTTTATGGTTTTTGCTCTCTTTGGCTGGAAAGAAACAGTCTTTGGGAAGATCCATCGGCCTATCGCGATGATTATCAGAGCTGCAAGAGATTGGGTGCTAAGGTTGGTTAGGTTGGATAAGGATGGGACAGTTGGTGGGGGAAGAGACCTCATCAGTTGGTCGGAGGACAGATATGAGATAGGATGATTTGTGCTTGGGGTCGTCTGGGATCCATTCCTTTCCGCTCTTAGGCTTCCCTGTCTTCAGCTTTTTTTGGACATTTTGTTGGTGTTTGTCTTGGTTTTTTGTTCTGTTTTTTTTTTTCTCTGCTTGCTTGCTGCTTTAGTGCCTTGCTAAAGCATGAGTTTCTTATTTATTTGTTTTATTTTTTTTTGTGGTGCTTTTCTATGTTGGCTGCTTTATTGACAAAAAAGAAAAAAGACTAGCCTGCACCTGTCTAACTTATAATTACACGGTTGGTTGAAGTACCACTTAAACATTCCTAGGTTACCACCCTTTCTGATAATCGTCTAATGCAATTTTTACAGATTTGATATCCATTGGGTTGTCTGTGAATTCACTGACAGTCCTTTCTAAATTTTGCACAGCGTCGGCAATAAGTGACTCCTCCAAATGTCCTAAAAACTGTAAAATCAATGGAAACTTCATATAATCACAGGAAAATCCATATCTGCTTTGTAGGACGACAAATAAAAGATGTCACTTTACCATGTCAGAGAATATAAGATCTCGTAGGCACATCATTTCTGTTTTCTAATTGTTCTACAAGCCTTGTGTGTGCATGAGGTTTAAGCAATGTGAAGTTTGTAAGAGAAGTTTATATGCAACTTCGAAAACCTTCCGGTGCGAATGCTTCACTTTATATATATTTGAAGTTTGTTATAATTTTAGTGACTGCTAGTGTCAATGTGTCATGACATTTAACGCAGTGCAAGTGTATCAAACTAATAGTAGAATGATCCGTGATTGCACATCTCTCGCAATCTAATATAAGAACACTCATGACTCGAGTTGTGTGAAGAGTTGCAAATTTTTGGAAAATATAGAAAAGTTGCAACTTAAATATTAGTGTAGGTTTTCTTGTTAAAATCATAAGAGATGTATAAGCAATGTATTATAGTGATTGCACATAGTTGTATCTATATTTTATGTTGTTATAAAGATGCTCCATAGCATCGTCCAAAATATCGGTCGAAATTTCAATTTATCCGCCGATATTTAAATACGAGAACTTCATATTCCCAGGTGTTTTATATGGAGCACGATATTATCGGCTGATAATACCAAATAATTGGTTGATTTATATATCTTTTTTTATGCCTGAGCTGTTTTTTATGCATTTTTTTCAGTTTTAAACTAATAATAATAAATTCAAGGACTGAAAACTTCAAATTGTCGGCCGAAATTTCGGCTGAAATTTGAAGTTTTCGGTCAAAATATCGGTTTCAATTGAGGCCGAAACCGATATTTTAACGAATATTTTGATCCTTGCTGCATAGATTATTCACCAGTTATGTAGATTTTTTAGGGATCGACTCTGCTCACCTTTGGCATATGATACAGCCCTCTCTTTGTCACTTTTAAGCCATATGGTCCCACAGAGGACAGAGTTTACCAATCCAAGTTGTCTAAGTGGAAGAACATATTATGGCATAGGTGCGGCCCCAAAAATATGTCTGTTGGACGAACAGTACCCTCAAATCCAAGCACTATAATATGAACCCTATGTTAGATATGAGCAACCAACAACCATTCTTATTAAACTTCTCCCAGATTGAATAGTTTTAACCCTCTGATCGGTATGTTTTTTTATGGCTATTTTGAGCCCTCTAATAAACTTGTTTTTTTATGTCCGAGTGATCTTCATATGATATTTAGCCACTTGGACTGTTTGGATTGACCAAAAAAGTCTGCCACCGTGTCCCAAAAAGTGGGATGGTGACGATTTTTTTCTTATGCGTAAGTTGAGCTCTCATTAAACCTAATTTATTTCTTACTTTTCTGAACATTTATTATGTTTTTGTTATAATCATGGATTCATCTTTCCTTACTTGTATCAAAAGAACCCCATAATTCATCTCCATGTAGTAATTTTCTCAGGTTCTGATTTGTTATTGTATTTCTAATGTCCCTCACCAAAATATTATAAATATTTTGTTGTACATGAATTTTCACAATGGGTTTTGCAGTTCCAGTTCCTGAATCAAATCTCATGTTTCTGCCTGCAGTTTAAGCTCTGATACATACAGGTATAATGTACTCCCTCCGCTTCCAGCTCAGCGCAACCTCACGCCGCCTCCCACGCTTTATCCTCAACAACCCATGTCTGTATCTGAAAATTACAGCGCTCCGAGATTTGCCGGATCACCAGAGTTTGGTGACTCTAAATCAAAGCGCACTGACATTAATGTCTGATCTTGTTGGTCTCTCAATATCATATCAAAGAATTTGGGTCAGGGATTTCCACAATGACTGAAAAGTAATTGGAAGTGAGTATATTGTGTGGGTGTTTTTGCCAATTATATACTCATTACAGTTGCTTGATTACCTCTGTAGTACATATATCAAGGTCTGCTTGTGTATTGAATGTATATTGATTGTTTGATTACTAAGGCCGAAATTAGAATCGATTGTTTATTAGCATTTTGATTGTTGACATCTGGATCAGATTCTCTATTAATAATTGAACTGAGATTTCATCTTCTTTTCACTCTCTTAAGAGAAGATTTAATTTGCACTTCTAATCAAATGTAATCTTTTCCTTTTGTTAATAAAAGTGTTCAGGAAACCCCGGTTGCCGATCAAAATAATAATAATAATAATAATAATAATAATAATAAAAGATCAAAAAAGTAAATAAAAAAAATTGAACTGAGATTTTCGGTTACAGATGGGAAAAATATCCCTGAAGAGTCTGGACCAAGGATCAAAAAATCGGATTTCATTTCAGTTTCGGTGGGGACCGAAACCAAAATTTCGGCCAAAATCTTCCCAACAGTCCGAAAATTACCGAAATTTGGAGTTTGAGTTTCGGTGGGGACCGAAACATTTGGTCCGAAATTTTGAACCGTGGTCTGGACTGGCAAGTGTGCTCTATAAAAACTAAAATATCGACAGAGATTGGTCTACCAAGATCTTTGAATTGGTGAATTAAACTGGTTTTTGTAAATTCTCTGGATCTAATTAAAAATGAATGGGAATGGAAAACACGGTAAAAAGTAAAAACTAAGGAAATTATATAGAATTGAAATCTATAATTTAAAAAAAAAAATACATATTATCCAGGAATCTAATTAAATTCTAGGTAACATCTTCACAGGATGAAATTTATATTACATTTTTGAAATTTTAAGTTTTTCATTTGTTCTCGAATGTTAAAAATAAAAAAATATGATATTGTAAGGTGAAATCCTTTGACATTATCTATTCGATTATAATTTTAGTATATGCATGCACACGAAAACATGCACACAAATTCAGGAGTTTCGGGTAATGATGGTTGAAAATAAAAGTTGATAGTTCTATTATATCATTCGATCAACATGATTTTTGGGTTGTGGAATGTGGAGGTGTTCTCTGTGGATGGGTGGTGGAACGATCTAAACATTACCAGCTTTATCTTAGCAAAACTACAGCACATTTATCTTATTAGTTATTACAGAAAAATGTGATAACTTTTTTGGGCTAGTAAAAAGATATTACATTTCGCTCCTGAAATCAATACATGTCAGCTTCTGATGGTGAGATCAAATTCAACAAATATAATCTAGATTTTACATTTTTTTTTTTCTTTGAAAGAAGGGAGTCAATTTTATATACTTTTGGCACTATTTTTCATTAAGTCTGCCGCTTGATGTAATGATCACGATGTTTAGGTATGTGATGTTGAAGATTGCATTAAAGAAAAACATCTCTATGATTAGTCTTAGGGTTCGGTGAAATATTTATAAAACGAATAGCCACCATGTAAATCCCCAAGGCCTCCGACCTCTGTTCTGTTCTTGGCTACCGGACCGAAGTTTGGTCTTTGGATGGATTTATCACTATTCATGCGTATACTCTGCAATCTCCTGGGTCTTTGCAATGATCTCGCATAATTGTGCTTTCCACTGGATTGTGGGGGAGATTATTTTTTTCTTAACAGCGAATATATATATATATATATATTCAATCATCTGGAAGGCCAAAATGATCTCGTAAATATATAAACAAGGCATAACTTACCCGCTTTTGTAAATGATCCCAATTCCTAAAAGGTTAAGTTCAGCCAAGTGTACTAGTTACGTTTTGATAATGGGGGTATTCAGCCTATTAGAGCACCCAGAACCTCAGCTTCTTGAGGTGTGAGCCTGGCCACGATGCCAAACCCTGTTGGTTTAAGTGTACTAGTTATTGGCAAATCTTTTATTTTACTATGCTAAAGCCTGTATGGTTTATGGTTGATCCAAGTCACCTAGCAGCTCTTTAACCGTATTGAATGCACCACCTAAGATGATTAGATGTCATTTTCCATGTGAATGTGCCATGTAATAGCCTCTTAGGCTGCGTTTGGGTTAGTGGGTTAGCTCTTTTACTCTTTGGCTTTGGCAGAGAACTGTGTTTGGTAACACAGCTCCTTGCTCCATTTACTCTGATGGAGAGCTGTTTTAAGTGATAAACTGCTCCATGCCATAGCAAATTTATCTGCTCTGACAGAGGGCGGCAGAGGGCGGCTTCTGCTCTTAGAAGAGCTAACCCAAACACAGCCTTAAAGATTCTCCTTTAAAAGAAGAAATATAGGTGGTGTTTGCAGCGCTCCGAATGGCTCATTTCCCTCTGAAATAACCAAAAACAAGGTAATGTCTAATTTCCCTCTTAAATAACCAAAAACAAGGTAATATTTACCATTTGGTCCCTTATTTTTTTCCCCTGGGTATGCTATAGTTACCATTTGGTCCCTTATTTTTTTCCCCTGGGTATGCTATAGTTACCATTTGGTCCCTTTCGTTTTTTTTTTTTTCTCTTTTTCCCTGGGTAAGCTTGGCCGCTGGGCTCAAACCTGCGACCTTGAGGTTGCAATGTCGTCAACCTTCCATTGTGCTATAGGCCCAAGCCCTATCATTTGGTAACTCATACTGGTAAGTGCTCCCCACAACTATCTCACTCAGTTGATTCCCACAAACGCTGTTCTGCAGTAGAGTTGGTGGACAAACACTGTTTTGCATTAGAAGCGGGTGGAATTTGGATGCGGCAAAAGCCCAGTTCTGAATTCCACTTTTGCCAGCTCCTCCAGAGAGTTGACAAACAGGGCCATAGCGATTACAGGTACATTTACAGGGAGACAAATTACAGAGAAATTGATAGCTACGCGAAAATAGTGATAATCAGACTTAACTTGTTAACAGGAACAAAAATTGCTTGACGCACTTTCTTTGTAGGTAAACTGGGTTCAAATCTGCTACCTTGTGATTGCAATATTGTCAATCAATCAGCCACCTCTTGACTGGATGATCACAACCATCCATCAACGGATTTCTTTGGGGAGCCTTGCAGATTTCATTGAACATCCAAGAGCAAGCAATTGATTGGATGGTTAGAATTTCCAACCGGTGTGAGTTTTGGTTCAAAAATTAACAGCCCGAATGGAAATTCACATGCACCAATTGCTTGATGCCCATGGCTATGACCTGAATATTTTAAACATGAAATCTCAACTTTCAAAAAAGACCACTCATGAAATGCCAACAAGCTTTTTGATCTTTCAGTTCCGAAATAATCTCGCTCTCCTGCACTAAGAACTAATTGAATCCAAAAAAATGCGAAAGATTATAATGAACATCATTATGAGAATAATTTATCAGCTTGTATGCTCACCAACCAAACTTCTTAAAAAAATCCATAGTTCTCTTCCTCAGCCTAGTGAAAACTATAACCATGCAAGCAAGAACCCAAGGCGGGAAGGTTCCATCTCTACCGAACAAGTTTGATCCTTTAAACCATTCTGGAGTTTCCCTCAGAAATACAGCTATTATTAGGACTATGACCGCCACCCCAACCAGGATCTTTGATATAGGTTTGACCAATGAGTCCTACAATTCAGTATAGAAAATGAGTTCAGTTCAATAATAACAAAGCTAAATTACTTCAAATTGTAGCAAACAAATAAATAAATAACTCCAAGAAGCATCATTCACGAAATACATATAAAAAAAAATTCATTGTTCAGCTCATATATAAATACCAAAGTAACTAACAAAATAGCTATGTAATACCAAATTTTTTGAAACAACCTCAATGCACTTGCAAGTTACAAAATCAATGATGATCAATAGTTTTTCTTTAAAGTACAAAAGAATTATGGATCAACATACTTTAGATGAGGCGATCAATTCTAGATTTATAATGGATTAAAATCCCGGATCCCAACACGTTTTGGCCATGCCTAAAACCAATATGATACGAGACATACACTCTAATAAATGGGCCTGAAGAAACCCAGATCTTTAATTAGCACCATAATCAGCAAACATATCCCGAATGACTCTCAGTAATTAACACCCATCAATAATAAGAAACACTATCTTCAGTTGATGTCATCAAGAACTGAAGCAAAAAAAGTTGATAAAATTGGTCAGAACATCAAATACTCTCTTCACAGCAAAATCCTCAAAGGCAATGTAGGAATTCTCACTGTAAATGGAGTAACTGAATGAAAATACCTTAAAATACCAAAATCCACATTTACTCCCTTCCTAACATATTCTCTATTACAAATTTATATTTAAATAAATAACATAGTGAACAAGTATTTAAAAAACTGCTGATATTTTTTGTATCAGCCATTATAATTGGTTTTGGAGCCCAAAGCAGTACAGTAAATTGGTAGCTGGTACTAAAAGATAAATGCATATAGAGTTGATTTGCTCAATTATTATCAGCAGATCATATTCATTAATATTGGGTTCAGGCTAATGAACACTAATAATTTGGCATTTCATACTTTCCCTTTTTAATTGATTTTTTGTTTTTCAAATAATTTATTTCAAAAATAATATTTTCATTAATACAAATAGTCAAATACTATTAAATTAAGGGCTTGGGTCTGTAGCACATGGGAAGGCTGAGAATGTTGCAATGTCAAGGTCGCAGATTCGTTCCCAGCGTAGCACAAAAAAAATGAAGGGTCATTAATAATGTTTTTCCGGCAGGCTGTTTGCAAAATCACTGTGTTCAAAACTGTAGAAAACTAATCAAGCTGGTATAAATAACAAGTGATAACCAAGCTAGCATGAAGAATTCAGTGTTCTATTAAAATCTCCTATTACCAATGCTTCAAATAAAGCTGTGAATTGCTTCTCATAACTTACTATTCTAATCATCATCTACTAAACCTTAATCTCCGAACTGATTCATGCCTCGTGATCTTTGCAATCAATTTCTTAATATACATAACCTAAATCGTAACTGTCAGACTCTGCTAGAAAACAGCCCCAAGTCTGTCTATCTAATAAATATTTCAAAATCCCATTTTATATTCACACTAAATTATAGATCTATACATGCATAGTATAGACTTGTCCTTCAATTGAATGGTGGAGTGTTGGGGTACAAAGAAACGACAAGATAATACAGGTGGCTGAGATGCGTATGCTAAGTGGGTTTACAAGAAAGTTAGAATTAGTAGTGAGTACAGATGAGAAAGATAAACAATTATATTTGAGAAGATTAAGACTGTCGTTTGAGATGGTTTAGGCATGTCCATCGGAGACTTGAAGTAGCTCTAAACATAAATGGCGATGATGAATTAATGATAATGATGGTGAACCTACTGTTCTAATCATCATCAATTAGAAACCTAATCTCCTAAATGACATGATCTTTGCAACTATATTCTGCTTCAATATACATATTCAAACCCTAATTGTTCCATTCTACTAAAAAACTGCGTCAAAACTGAGGATCTGATCTATGGTTCAACTAACCATTACATATTCTCACTATTTTATACATCTCTCAATATGTAAACATTAAGACCCTGTTTGATTTAGCTTCATTTTTGTGATCTGATTCCTGCAAAGGAGAGAATCCCAGTTGTTCAATCCATTGATAACCATAGTTCTTGAATAAATGATTACTATGAGTCAGTCTCAATAGAATTTGATCACTTTTTTTTCCGTCGTTGGTAAGGTGGAGAACTGAATCAAGAATACTTTTTCTTCATCATCAAAGAATCAATATTCCTGACCAGGATTATATCTTATCATCATTTTAGTCATTGTTCACGTATTTTTTTCTTGTTCTTATCAATGAATAGATCAATTTACTTGTATGACTTAGATGCCTTGTATTTCTCGAAAAAGTGAATCAATTGATGCAATTTGGTACGATAATTATGTGAGCAATGATAACGATGAGATTGATATTCAAATGTTTCTTCTTAGAACATATTGATTTGACCCCTCAAAAGTGGAACAACACCCAATAACCTATTACGGTATTGCCTCCAGAAGCAAAACCTGTATTTCTACTAGACAAAGTGAAAATTTTCAATGAATTTCACCGAAATTTTGCCGAAATGGTAGTCACCAAAACTTATGAAATTTCTCCTATCTCGGGGAATTGTCGAATTTTTTTGAAATTTGCTGAAATTCTTCGAGTCTCACATTTCGGCCAAAGTTTTATAACGTTATAACTTATAACGGATTCACGATTTAATTATACTTTCTATTGTCTCTTTGCAATGTTCTTTTTATGAATGTTTATTTGTGATGCATATGGATTGTGGATTATATAATGCGCCTATTTTGTCGCTTAAATAATATTAGTTTTAAGTTTTTAACTATAAATAAGTTTATATATGTTTCTTAATAATTCATATATATATATATATCTATATATATATATATATATATATATATATATATATATAATCCCCATCTTTTTTCAAATATTTCCTGAGTCCCGAATTTATCTGAAATGAACGGAAACGGTCACCGAAATATTGTCATAACTAAACTTTGTTATTGTTCTTCCAAAAATTTGTTCCAGAGCAACTAGAAAGAGAATCTCCTAGTTGTCTAGAGAGAATTCAGTTCAGATGTAAGATACCAATCCAAAATTTTTTGCAACTCAATCATGTATGATGGAATTATCAAATATTTGATTTTTTCTAACTCTGTCTATAACTCACTAGAGGCTTGGGAAACAAAGAGAAGATATGTATGATCAAGATATCTAGCAACAGGAACGAAAACGAGTGAATGGAGGAACTCCCAAGCATTTGGTGATCTAAGATGTGTGACAAGTGTCCCTATCAATGGAACAGGTAACTCATAATTCAAAGAATTTTTGAAACTAAATAAAAAAAATTATTCAAAGGATTCTTTCTTTAGACAGAAGAAGATTCTATAAACATTATTCTTAATCCCACTTATCAGATTCCATTGTGGAAGACCCACCAAGCATTTTAATGAGGAATTGGTCATGATTTATCGGATCCATTAATTAATATCATGATCGCTACTTATGTGTGTATCTAATTAAGTCTCAACCTATTGCAAGCGCACAATGAAAATTGTAGAGCTAATATAAGATCGTTCCTACGAAGATAGTTATTACTTGTATTAACCTATTTTGCAGAAAGCTTATATTATCTTTAAGGATTCCTATTCTACTGGAGAACTATGAATAAAGAATTTTCTATATTATAATGCATAAAAATAAATCATAATCCTTCTTCCAATTGAGGTCGTCAATCCCAATCTTCAGCTATCGGATATTTATGAAATTAAACAGTACAATACACCATATATCAATTCTTCTAGTATTGGGCGCCAATCAACACTAAAGTCTTATCAATATAGATTTAATCTAATCAACAATCAACCAGAAATTTGGGCGTCAATCAAACTCTAGAAAATTGAAGATATAAAAGTAAAACCATTATACTAATTTCCAAATTCTAATCTGAGTCATCAATTCAAATCAAAATTTGGAGATGTTTACAAAGCAATAAAAGAAAATAAAAATCTATACTTAAATATATCCTTCACCCCTCATCTAGAGTTGTCAATTCCTTATGGGAAACTACGGACATCTAATCTTCAGTACCCAATAGCAGTCGTCAATTGCTCTTGAGAAACTTCTGATATCTAATCTACTCTAACTATTTTACACTACTGATCGGAAAAAAATCCAACCTCAGGTGTCAACTGATGCTGAATTTCTTCGATGCTTATTCCTACACCGGCTCTCTTATTTATAGATCATAAGGAGTCAGTTTACAAGACTTCTAATTCTAATAAAAGAAATAAAAACTATCATAATATAATTCTACTTCTAATTTTATTTTTCCTTCTTTCTTTAGTTTGATCGACTGATATACTTCAAGAATGCCCTTTATTTAGCGACAGCAGAGTCCTTCAAAAGTCTTCTTCATCAATTTCCTCAGATTCGTAATTTAGTAGACTTTCAATTCTAGAGATCTTCTACTTCTGGTTCATTGGCGGAGATGTTCTTTACTCACGTGATTACCAGCAGTGAACTAAGCTTTCTGTAAAAATCGCAAATAACAATTCTCTACTTTCAATATGGTTCATAGAAGAAAATCGTAAAAGTCGATTCTTCAGCTTCTTGTCTTTTTCTTATAAAATCGTAAATACCGATTTTACACTTTCATACTGCTTACTCTTATGACTCTAATAAGTTTGACGGAAGATTCTCTGAAAAATCGTAAATACTTCTCTTCCTTGAGCGGCTTCTTCTGAAGAATTATAAATAACGATTCTTTAGCTTTCATAGTCTCTCACTCTTGGAAAATCGTAAATAACAATTTTTCATCCTTTTCAGTAGGTGGGGCTTTCGTCCTTCAATCTTTTGTCATTCTTACTGCTTTTTGAGTTCATTTTCACTAAGATTATCATTAGGGCTCTTTTTTACTGTTTATCTTTAATATCTGCACATCAGTATCTCATTAGTAACAAACTAAGTGTGACGACCCAAACTTAACTTGACCCAAACCCTAACTCGACCCGACCCGACCCGATTCGACCCAAAGCATACACACACACACTCTAACTTACACATGCCTTACACCATAGCTTATCCCTTACAGCTTAAAGCCCCAAATCAAAACCCATCCATAACAGCCAAGCAGTTTTCTTCTTCAATTTTGTAACGCAGTAACGCCTCGCTCCATTACTCGCAGAGTTAATTCAAATTCGAACGAGTACTCAACCAAGTCTATAAATAGAGCCCTATTCCTCCTTTCTTTTCCACACCAAGACATCTTCTCCAAGCTCTTATCTTCAAGATTTTGCCATCTTCTCCAAGCTCTTGTCTTCAAGATTTTCTTCTTTCCTTCCGTCTTCAAGGTATGCTTCTTTTAGTTATTTTTCTGAGAATATAGTTAAATTCCTTATTTTAATACTGATAAATCTGTTTTAATATTATGAAATTGTTAGGGAAATACTGGTTGTATAAAGTAGCCGATTCTGTATTTTTAAATCTTAATTATGTACTGGTTCAGTACCGATTGAAATTAGTTTTTATTTTGCCTCATAATCTGAAATTTCATTAGAAATCCTGGTTTTACTTCTGGTTTATATTTGGACTTAATATTCGGATATTATATTTCTAATTTTATATTTCTGGTTTTATAATTTTAAAATAGGAACTTTTGGTTTTATTCTGATTTTTATCCTAATATTGTATTTTTTTTTAACTCTGATTTTACACATTAAATCTCTAAAAATATATTCTTATAATCTGATTATATGTGGTTTAGTATTTTATGTTCGGTTTTATTTTTATTAAATCTGGACTAGCTCTATATTCTGTTTTTATTTTATTTTTAATAAATCTGGTTTGATTAAAATGATGGGTTAAATCCTGGTTTTTATTGGTTTTATATTTCAACTCTAATTTTATATTTTAAAATGTTGATTTATATACTGATGGTGTATTTAAATTTTAGTTATAATCTGAAATTATATTCTATTTTAATTAGTATTATAATCAGATTTTTATATTCTAGTTTAATTGGTTTACAATCTGATTTTTATATTCTATTAATATTATAATCAGATTTTAGTTTTAGTTTGTTTACAATATGATTTTATATTTTAGTTTTAGTTGGGTTACAATCTGATTTTTATCTTTAAATTCTGGTTTATGTTAAAATATAAATATAATGAATCATGTTATGAGATTATAAGAGGATTTAAAATAGAGTAAAAAATTCTGTTTAAATATTAAATCAGATCTTATTTAAGGGTTTTAAAACTAAATTATAAATCAAAGCTGTTTTTAAATCAAGGATTTAAAAAATCGAATGTTTTTCCAAAATAGGAATTTAAAAATAACTCGATAGAATCCAATATAACTTCGATGACCTACCGCAGTTCGCTCTCTCTCTCTCTCTTCATGACCATTTTCCCCTTGTACCCAGATAACTATCGGAACCGTGAAACTTCACACTGTCCTCACAAGACCCCTGAATCCGACGGTTGAGGCAAGTGACCTATCCATGGGTTAAAATGCCGGAAAACCGGTACGTATCGTCCGGTCAAAAAACCGGTACGTACCGGACGATACGTACCGGAACAATAAAAAATCGGACGATACATTGAATGTATCGTCCGGTATTACACATATAAAAGGGCGATACGGTACTTTTAATATACCGTATCGTCCACCTCCGATACCGATACGTATCGTCCGATACGTATCGGTATCGGATGATATTTTGATCCATGGACCTATCCCATAACATGTTTTACACACGTACTTTATTATATAATGATGCTTTTGTTCTTACATAGCATATACAATCATATTGATAAGTAGATGATTGAATGATTAATGATTGTATGGATATTTCTATACTTGTCTTGTTCAATTATGATTATTTCATTTTGAATCATGTTAGAAAAATACAAATGTCATAAACATGGTATATTCGATTTATCTATCATATGATATTGTTTACATTGAAATATCACATTGTTTTAGAATGAGAATTGGTAAAACCTATTGAATAAGTTTTACAAAATAAACTAATATGAATGACTGTAAAAATGATGAATATCGTAAAGATGATTATGATATGATTTTGATTAAGATCCCCATAGGGCCACATGGTAGTATTGCATGAACGGATCCATTTGTGTACTTCCATAATATGAAGTAAACCCGTCAAACCGAATCGACACGGTTGATAATGGAATTGATGAAAGTATGGAACCCTCATTGTGACTAGTATCCATGATGAATACTGAATGATGAATGATGGCATGAATGCAAATTCACTTGGATTGATGCTATTAATTAATAATTGTACAATATATGAAGTACAATTGTAAACTAAGTTATTTTCTTCTTTATATTGAATCATTGGATGATATAGCTGATGTTATATCTATTGATATGAAATTCTCAATTTGAGACTGATAAAATTGACAAAAGAGTTATATTATTCATTGGGGGTTACTTGTTTAGTTTTATCTCACCCCCGTTGCTATTTAAATTTCAGAGACCGGACCTCATGGCTCAGAAGCTGCATTTCAAGAGAAGACCCTAGAAGACTTGTTGGTTTAGCCTTGGTTAGGAGTTGTTAAACGTTGTAATTGGAAATAAATGTACTTTTGAATTTTATTAATGAGAATGGACCGTTGTGTTTCCTTTATTTGAATTTTGATTATTGAATGCGTTCATGTGCCGAAATAGATCATGTATCGAATTTCGGGGCGTGACACTAAGTCCTAGCATCACTAAGTTAAGGGTGATAAAATGATAAATTATGTGAATGATCAATACTTAGAATATAGAATCAATTTTAGGCACCTTCTAGATTCGCATCCAATTTTAAGCAATTTCAGCTTTAGCAGGAATCAGTAGGGCGTAAAGCCGGCTGTTACCATATGGAGATTTATGGAATCGAATCGGCTTTCAGGTCCCAAAAGTGATCCCAGGTCCCTGAAAAACATTGCCAAATGGGGGCTAAATTTCTCAAATTTCCCCTAAAAATATATACCTACAACATATCTCTAATCAATTCTCACGTTATTAACATAATATAAACAGAAAATTAAAAAAAAAAAAAAAAAAACCAAAATTTTAATTTTTTGATGAATCAGAACCAAAATTTTCATAAAAAATAACACAGAAAAAACACAATACCCTACAGCATATCAAAATCAATTCTCACCAAATTAAACTAGAGATAAACAGTAAATTCAAATAGAACCAAAATTTTCATGAAAAAAAGAAAAAGGACGCACCTTAGGCTCTCCGTCTATACATATAACAGATCCATCCCTGTAAGATAGCAAAGATCTTCCGTTTCTATGGTTGAAACGGATAGGGACGCCTCTTCCCGATCCAGGATTGAAGGCGAAGGCGGATTTGAATCCGTATTTATCAAGGATCTCTTGAATTTCCAATTGATCTTGATCCCACCCTCCCAAACACGATTTGAAGACATCGATCGGGCCTTTTCCTCGGCGGAAGAGGTGGATCTCTACCTCGGGAACTTTGGTTCGGACAGATCTAGGTTTAGGGTTAGGGTTTAGTGGAGATTCAACGCTGTTCTTGGTGGAATCGTCCATCTCTATTCCCCCGCTCTCCTTTTCCATCTCTCCGCCTCGGAAACTTTATTCGTTTGGTTTTTCGTCGATCTGCAGGCCTTCAAAGAGTTAAATAATGTCACGCACTCAAGTCTCAACATCAACGATTGACGACTTTCAATAAAGGGCCTCCTCACTAGACCCGACCCGACCCAACCGGACCCGACCCGACCCGACCTTTATTAGATGCCTTCCGAAATCTAGTATTACTACCACACCTCCTTATGGTAGGAGATAGAGATCTTTTTTCGTCCCATTCTTCTACATGAGATCATAGGCTTACCGGTCAAATGTTAATTTCACAAGGCCCACATCCTGAAAAGTGAACATGGTCATAGCATACCTTTAGACGTGGTTCACATTCAATTTTTGGGATGTATGATATATGTACTCAATATCTTATTGTTTGATAGTAGGCCCATGATCTCAAGATCTATTATATAAAAGATTGGGATGAAAAGAGTTCTCCATCTTCTGATTTAAAGCAGATAAAATATTTTTCCTTTGTTTAAGTGATGTGGTAACATAGAGTGGTGTGGTAGTAACACCGGTCTTTTCCATTGTGGGTATCTTTATTTCAACCCAAATTCTTCCTTCTCAATCTGGGTGTCACATGTGTAAATTTTTTAGTGCTTTGAATTTGACTAGGGAGATTGGTTTTTGTCCCAATCTTTGACACAAGGGATCTTTAGATTATGGTTCTTCCATCACATGGTCATATTTTGATTCCACATAGCACACCTCCCAAAAAGTGAACCGAGAATCATGTCTGATCTATGCCCATAATCATATTCCTTCTTTGGATGTGTGCCACTAGAAATAAAATATTATTGTCTGTAAGTAGGCCAATAATCTCAAGATCTCTTTTGTTGAAGATTGGGATGAAAAATAATCTCCATTGTATGATTCAAAGCAATCAACTGTTTAAACACTTGTGACATGGTTAAAAAGGAAGAAGTGTGGGCTGTAAATAAAGGTATCCTTGAATTTTGAATTTTTTCAGAGGACTTTTGAGTCATTTTAAGTTATAATCTAACAAGTGTAGCATTTAATTAGTAGAGGAGCAAAGAGGGTTGAGAATATGTTAAATTTTTTTAAGAAAAAAGTGTGCTATGATATTAAAATTTCTTATTGTATTGGAATCGAAAGATAATTTTCATCATTTGATTTTAATTGGCAAAGGTCATCTAATATTGATTTTAGATGTCATTAAGTGCAAAAGTGGCCTCTGAATATTTTGAATTAGACAATGGAGATCATAACCAAATGATATATATATATATATATATATATATATATATATATATATATATATATATATTAAAGGCTTAATATAAAGTGCCGGACGGATCCATCTTCAACTGATGTAGAGATCTTTAGTGTCAAAAGATTGGTATGAAATACTATCTCTATCATATATTTAATATTGTCAACCATTGAATCAAATGATAGAGTTTAATTATATTGATTCAGGTTATAGAGATCGTGATTCATGCCAATCTTTGACACTAAAGGTTTTCACATCATGACTTTCAAAGCAGAAAGCTTAGATGGTGCTTCATATGACAAACTTCCAAAAAATATCTAAGTGCTCATATAATAAAAAGAGTAGCTCTATATTTTGCACCAATTGAATTACCAAGGGTGCCTACACTGAAAAACTATTGACTGCTTTGAATCATACGATGGAGATGGGTTTTTAGCCGAATCTTCCAAAGACCAGATCTTTAGACCATGGGTGTACCATCAGATGATCAATTTTGTTTCCATGTGACACAAATTACAGAAAGCGATCATAACCCTAAAATCATGTATGATCATAATGTGTGCCACATGTGTTTTCAGTCACTTTTTGGGATATGTGCCAAGTGAAATCATGCCCGGACCATTTAATAGTACAGCCATGGTCTCAAAGATCCATAATGTGTAGGATTGGGACAAAAATTGATCTCCATCATCTTATTCAAATCTCAATGGTTCAGAGCTTTTAGTAATTTGGTAGGCGCTAATAAAGCTTAAAAAACTCGAAATCAATGAAAAGTCAAAAACACACCTACATGGAGCTTCTTTATGACACCTAGTGAAATGAAGTACCTAAAGTATCTTTATGCTACCTCCAATCTTCCTGGTTTTCTTCCACCGATTCTGGCGGTGAGAGATATTCGTGCTATACGTTTGACCATCTTCGCAAAGGAAAATTGGGCATGTGCATCAACCCTTGAGCTCAGGCCAAATTTTATGGCTAGCTAGCAGTCCAAGGGTTGATCTTAGCCCCACTCTCAAAATAAAATAAAAGTAATTTCATCATGCGAGCCACTAGTTGCACCAAAATATTGTGCATCCAAAAAGAAGAGTGGACATTTCTGGACCTGTGCTATAATATTATTCATCGTGATCAAAGCTCATCATCTAATTCAATAATTAATTGTGTTTGAATCAGATAATAGAGACCGTATTTTGTGCCATCTAAAAAACTTATATCATGACTTTCAAATCAGGCAATTTAGATAGTGTCTCCATGTAGTAGAGGGTCAAAAAATACCAAGTCTCTCGTTTGGCTTTGGTGCAAGTAGTGGTTTTTTATCCTTTTAGAGTCTATTTACATACCACGCGGCCGTTACATTGTGATCCTACTTTCAGTATGGTCCGATTTTCAAGCATACCTCATATTGTGTTTTAATGATCGTAAATTTTTAATGCATGGGAACTACATTGAATACTTATTTAAAGATATCATTTTAAACTTTAAATAAATTTATATATATTTATATATAATAATTTATTAATTTATAATCTCCAAATTTTCTTTTGAAATTTTCCTCGTTTCTTTCCCCAGATTATGCGTATTAAAAAGAATTTAAATTCCGCCGGATGATTGCCGAATCATAACTTGGTTACTATGATCCAAACATACACTTATACATTGCCCTTAATAAAGCTTGGAATTAAACCATACCCAAAAATGAATACATTGACAAATGACATCAATCAGAACATGTTACAAGGATTCTGAGGCCAGATCTCCGATCCAACACACTACCAACCACATTGATGAAGACATCCTCAAGAGAGGCATCCGCGAAACTAAAAGCATGGACACTATTAGGGCCTGATTGGATAGGGGAAAATAAAAAAAAATTATGGAAAAAAAAAGGAAATGTGATACTTTCTTATGTTTGGCAATAAAATTGTGTCACTGGAAATCATAAGAAAATTTAAAATTTTCTTTTCCATTGAAAACTGACAAATCCCTCTAAAATATGAGGATTTCATCGAAAAACTTTTGCCATTCTCGGTTTCTCTCTTTCTCTCTCCTCAATCTCTCACTCACTTTTTTAATGAATAAATTAAAATAAAATCAACTATTGAAAAAATTTAAATAAAATAATAAAAATTTAAATTTTTTTTAAAAGTAAAAAAAATAAAGATAAAAAAAAAAAAAAAACAAGAATAAAAAAATAAAATAAAATAAGACTTAAAAAAAAAATTAAAAAATTAAAATATAAAAATATAAAAATTAAAAATAATACAAATAATAAAATAATAAAAAAATACAAAAATTAAAAATATTTTTTTAATAAAATAAATAAATAATAAAAAATAAAAAGAAAATAAAAATACAAAAATAAAAAAATAAAAATATTTAAAATATAAAAATGAAAAAAATAAATAAAATAAGATTTAAAAATAAATAATATAAAAATATAAAAATATAAAATTAAAATTAAAATTAAAAAAATTAAAAAAATTAAAATTAAAAATTTAAAAATATTTAAAATATAAAAATGAAAAAATAAATAAAATAAAAATACAAAAATAAATAATAAATAAAATAAAAATACAAAAATTAAAAAATTAAAATTAAAATTTAAAAAATAAAAAAAATAAAAAAATAAAAATAAAAAATAAATTTTTTTAATAAAATAAATAAAAAAATAAATTAAAATTAAAAAAATAATAATAATACAAAATTTAAAAAAATAAAATAAAAAATACAAAAAATTTATAAATAAAAAATAAAAAATAATTTTTTTTAATAAAATAAATTAAAATTAAAAATAAAATTAAAATTAAAAATACAAAATTTAAAAAAATTAAAAAAAAATTAAAAATAAAATAAAAATACAAAAATAAAAAATAAAATAAAATAAATAATAAATAATAAATAAATAAAAATAAAAATATAAAAAATAAAATAATTTAAAAAATAAAATAAAATAGTCAAATAATAAAATAAATAAATAATATGATAAATAATAATAATATAATAAATAATAATAATAATAAATCAAATAATAAAATAATATAATATAAATAAAATAATATTTTTATTATTTATTTTAATTATTTTAATTATTATTTATTTTATCAAAAGAAAGAGAGAGAGAGAGAGAGAGTGATTTTATTTTTTATTTTTTATATTTTTTTACTTTTTATTTAATTTTTATTTATTTATTTTAAAAATAAAGTAAAAAAATAATAAAAATAAAATTAAATATAAAAAATTAAATCTCTCTCTCAATCTCTTAGCTCTCTATTATCATTCTTCTTTTTAAATGTCTCTCTCCGAGTTTCTCTCTCCTAAATTTTCTCTCTACATATTTCTTTTAATTTCTCTTTTAAAATTTTTCTTTCTTATCAAATTTCTCTCTTAAACTCACTTTTTTTCTTTCCTAATTTTTCTTTCTCTCACAAAATTTCTTTCATTATAGAAAATTAAATTTTTTGGGTGTATGAGATATACTATCGACAATGATCATTTTCTATGTGCTAATTACACAATCCAAACACCGGAAAACAATGAATTCTTATAAATTCCCAAAGAGCTAGAATCCATTGAATTTACAAAATCTTTTCCGATGTTTTCCGAAAAATTGCCAAATAGACCCTTAATGTCTCTCTTAAATTTCTCAACAGCCTCAAAAAATCAGAAACTCTTACTTCTTTCTTAAGCAGTCGATATTTCAGAGTTCCAGCCACATTGTAAGCTTTAACAGCATTGGGAGAGAGGCTTCTCACCATCTAATCTACGTTGTTTTCGTGAATGGGGTTTGCTGATATGGTTAGGAGATAAGATCCTCCATATCTCATTTTGAGCTGCAACACAAACAATATAAAAGTGGATGATTTTTCTCAGTAACACTCCTTTTTTGAAGGCCTCCTTGGATTGGCCCATACCTCCCAAGTAAAAGATTTCAAATAATAGAGAAAGTTTGAATAATATTTTTCCACACTTTGAATTACATTCACCGTATGTGTGGCAGCCCGGATTTCTGTGCTCAGAAATCCGTGCCATCAGGATCATGCTCTGGATGATCCCTAGGACGAATCACACAATATCTGTATATAAAGCGGAAATATACAGATAAAATCCCACAGCGGTAAGTAGAGTCATCTAATGAATCAATCTAAAAGTAAGAACAATAGATAAACCTTCTTTGATAAATGTAAAAAGTATACATCCTCAAAAGGAACAAAAAAGAACCATCGGTGATAGACATCCATCACCCAAACAATGGTTCCCAATGATGGTTCCGATAGAATGTATAATAACACTATAAAAGAAATAAAATATCTACAAAAATTAATACAAAAGTGGCCACCAGGCACACATAATCCACAATCTCCAAACAAACATAAAACCCCAAAAATGTCTAAGCTATACCCAGTCTATGGGTAAAAGTCGTCAGCTGGGACGTCCGTCTCCTCGTCCTCAACCTCAGCCTCAGGATCAGGCTGATAGTCTGGGTCGCTCTCAGTACCGGGAGTTACCGCCTCAGAACCTAAATGTTTACAAAAACAGGGTGAGCTACATCCTAGCTCAATAGAAGAATTCCAAATAAATTTGCATTCTAATTGCATAACATGGTCATCAAAGAACAAAACTGAAAATATGCAACAGATGTATAAAACATGAGACATTTATCCAAGCGATGAAATTGATGAATACAACATATAATGACTTAGTGTAGTATACTTAAGTAACTCCCGTGAGTATAGCACGTGGTAGCCAGATTTGGTCCGATGGATAATCCCAACCATCGTCGTTCACATGAACAATTTCAGGAATTGCAACAATGCCCCACACATGGAGTGCAATTGTGCCGAGGATTACAAAGTGTGCCTGAAACGGATATACCGCCGAGTCGGTGGAATTTTTACTGAATATCAAACCTCAAATCACATGCATACTTATCATACTTAATAATTGATTTGATACGGATATCAAATGTCGGATCAAGTACATAATAGAATACTTATACATATGCTAAACATGCTTTTAAAAATGTAATTAAACTATCTTTGAGATATGTATGAGATATAATCCATGAGATCAAAAATAAATGCAATTTCGGTTGAATTCTACCTCGATCAAGCTCCTTCTAAGCAAATCCAAAGCTTTTCAAGGCATCTTAGTCGATCCTAGACCATAAACATGTTACTCTAGGTGTTAGAGTGACAGATTGTGAAGAACCGCACAATGTCCAATGATTCTTACTATAAATTTTCTAAGCGCTAAAAGCAGGGTTTATTGATCGATCAATACCTTGTTGATCGATCAATGAACTCTTTATTGATCGATCAACACCCTTGTTGATCGATCACCAAGCACTTTGTATATATTGTACAATTGATCGATCACCATGTTGGTTGATCGATCAATGAGCTTCTATGATGATCGATCACCACCACTGTTGATCGATCAATACCCAGTCAATTGATCGATCAATACCACCATTGATCGATCACCAATATTAACCCAAAATTCACCAACTCTCTGCCAGTAATGTTCCTTTACTATATATATAAATTGATCGATTACCACCACTGTTGATCGATCAATTCCACACTCAGTGATCGATCAACACCTTGTTGATCGATCAATTCCACACTTTGTGATCGATCAACACCTTGTTGATCGATTAATAATGACGAAATTTCAGTCATTAATGGAGTTCACCAAACAAATTTTTCTAACTTATTTTTTTCTTCCAAAAATTCATTATAATCTTAAATATTCATACAGAACCTATATTTAGGGCATCCAACTGCCCATTTTAAACAAGAGAGCTCACCTCGATGTGGGCCCTTTCGGGGTTTCGGCAAACACGATTTCGAAGGGTTTTGGATCCGGCTCTCGGAGTTTATTACAGCTACAACTCGAATAGGACGAAGCTAAGCTCCGCTTCAACACACAGCATCAGCGCACCTTCCCAGACTCAATGTGGACCGTCGTATTTGACCCCTTCACACTCTATGTCAAACAAATATATAACCTAGGGTATTCCTAACCTAGTTTTCTCAAAGAATCTACTCAAACCTATAACCTAGTTGCAGATCTCAAAGGGAAGAGAAGAAGGAGAAGATGAAGGGTAACCATTCCAACCCTCTTCCTTCTCTTATAAGCTACCAACTGAAATATCTTAGATATTTCAGTTGCTTCTCTAATTTTTTTTTTTTTTACTTCGGTGTGAAACACCAACATGTCGATGCGGCGTAGTGTACCGTCTCGACATCGTACTCGACTCGGATCGAAACGAGTTTTCATACGTGAACTAACCTACTTATAGGCTAATAATTTTTTCTATTAATATTATTTTCAAAGTTTTAAATTTTCTGTCTCGATTTCCGTGCCGGGCACGTACATCGATGCGGTTAGTTTCTGGTTCAAATTTTCTGGGTCATTACAGTATGGTATATATAGATAACAGTGATTGTTATCACAACAATATACAAGTTACAGAATTTAAAATAGACATCCTATTGGTTGCAAGTTTAAAAGAAGATAAGAGCTAGAGATATTAAAGGAGAAATATTAGGACTTTAGAGATCTTAAAGATTCTTTAGAGAATCTTGAAGAGGAGCTAGTGAACAATTGCTGAGTTGGAGATTTTGAAATCTCTTGAGAACGGTTAATATCAAGCAGTGTTCCCCACTCATCACTCTTACCCAATTTTCATCAAATGGCTTATGAGTTTTGGCGCCTAAGACTGCGTTTGAGTTAGCTCTTATAAGAGCAGAAGCAACTCTCTGCCTGCTCTCCTCTGGGGCAGATAAAATGGGGTGAGAAGCTGTGTTACCAAACGTAAAAGCGGCTCCCTCTGTAGCCAAAGAGCTGCTCTTTGGCACAAATGAGCTAACCCAAACGTATAGCCTAAGACCCACTTCAGGAGATGCATGAATATTTTTGTGCCAAATCAAAAAGGTCAAAAACATATTTTCACTGTTTTGTACAGCAACACAATGAACCACAATGAACCAAAGGGTCAACTAGTGGTGCGAGTGATTACCTGCACTTGCAACTAGCAAACATAATAGTTTTTGAAGTAATAAATGATAATTTTCTTTTGTTTTAACATTAAAGGATTATAGATTGTTTTATACTAAGTTGGCCTTGGAATTGGCTCTATCCAGCATACAAGTTCCAAACTTGTACTTCAATTTGGACCGTCCAAATATTGTTATCAAAATCGAGATTATCAAGTAGGAGGTAACCAGGTACTAGCTAGGACTAGGAGAATCCTATTCTCTCAAATATTTAGAATTTGTATTGATTTATCTTAAACTTATTACAAATTATTATGCAATTAATTACTACTGTGTTGGTGCGCAGAGAAGGCAATTTGATAGGGTAATTCTTAGCTATTTTATAGTGAAAAGTGAATTTTAAATCTTTTAATAATGGGTGACAAGGTGTGATGAAATAATGGCAGGCGACAGCCACCAAACAAAAGGCCACAGTTGAGGTGTGGGGTGTCATTATCTTCCTAAATTTTTACTTTACATAAAGACCCTAGCACTGAACTTGGTGCTTTGTCATATAGCAAATACACTATGATCAGCCATTGCTGGTTTCATGTGGTAATTAATTGTATAGGTTAGAATTATATAAAAAAATAGAAGTAAGATTATATATATATATATATATATATATATATATATATATATATATATATATATAAAATCTTGCGGTGGATAATATAAATAGTCAGATGATTTGTATAAAGTAAAAGTAAAAGGATATAATAATATAATAGTTAAGAGGGAAGGTAATATGTATAATATAATAAATTCAATTATAACAGTTCCAGAGAAAGCAGGGATGTGTATATTATAATAAAACCATATTTAATTATTTAGAAGTGACAGAAACGAAGAAGACAACGTTCAATAGAAAATAGTTATGCATCAATGATCCGAGCCAACCGACCAGACGCTCGAACCGACCGAACGGTTATATTAATTGGGTTTACAATTTTAGTCTGATTAAAATAATCAAGGTAAAAATGAAATAGGTAGGGTTCCGTGAAATATGATATTTAATACAAAATAATAATAACAAGAATATAGTCAAAATCAAATTATAATTAGGTTCAACTATTTATTTAATTATAAAATAGGATCATCTATAAATAAATTTAGGAATTATTTTATAGCCCGTCGATACGCGATCGAATCGTATCCTACGTGACGGGATCTGAGAAAGATGAGATGGATGGATGGATACCCACCTCTTGAAGCGTGATTGACAGATCGACGACGATCAGAGTGATAGAGATCGGCGTCCATACGCTGGTCCGTCCACGATTACGCCGCCTTCTTCCACCATGATCTGACGGTAGAAAAACACTACGGTGTTATTTGTGGAAGAATACACAAGAGATTTAAATTTGAGTGTTTTTAGAAAAGGGTGGCCAGAGGATTTTTTAAGAAGAATTTTTTTGTAATAATGATTTAGGATTCTCCGTAACTTTCTTATTTACAATATATGAGTATTAATTTGGTATTAAGCGGTCACACAAAATAAGGGTATATATTCTTTTACTTAACTTGTGTTAAATAAAGACAATTTTAAATATAAAACCTTTTGAAAAATCAAAATGTGTATTTTCTCAACTAGGATAAGTTCCGGTGTGGAGTACTAACACCATGTTTGGTGCAAAACAAATCTAACACCACAAATTCAGTTTAAATTTTTTTTAGGATCGTTACACAATATGTCGCCACCATCGTGTATAGCCTACGTGACTGACACACATCAGCAGCCAACCCTCAGCTGACGTGCACTACAGTGTCCCACGTAGCTCACGAGTGTCTCCCTTGTAGCCGACCCATGTGCACCACAACGCATTGCTCGGGCACACATGACAAGCTCACCTCAGGTGACACACGGCATTGTCAAAGCAACGTCTTAGGCCCACCCTTCAGACATAGGAGACCACTGTACACCCTCTAGTGTCATATGGGAGTAACTCCACAGCTCTCCTCTCATATATATGGTGTAAACACCACCTCAAGCCAAATAGCAAGAATATCTCAAACGTATTAGTTTGACATACTATCTATGACACACGAACTATGTCCATGGCACACGACCCATGCAACACTAACACCTCCAAGTCAGCTTTCCACGCCCACGCGCGTCTAATCGCTACACTAGCACACCATCTAGCTCGAGTAATCATCCATGTCATAGATACAGGGAGCACGCATACGATGTAAGGCTTGCACGCCTCTATGCTCGCGCGTCACACACCTAACTTCAAGACTTGACACCTTCATGCTAGCCAACCAATCCAAGCTCCAAGGCCCACGCACCTTCCTCTTGGTGCCCTGAGTATTGGCCTCATCACACAATGCTTCTCTCATGTGGTGTCAGTGTCAACGCTTCTCTCTCGGGGTGCCAACCCCCTGTTATCTAGGTGTTAGCGCCTCGCTAATAAGATGAAGTGCTTCTCTCCTGGGGTACCAGCACTTCGCTATCGGTGGCCCACATTAAAATATACGTGAAAAAGTAAGTCTGATACTTTCTTGAAAAAATGGAGAGAAGAGAGAAAATAAAAAGACTTTAAAAAAAGTCAAATATGACAACTAAAAGGGAATATAACTTTTAAAATATTTTAAAAGTTTTAACTCTAGTTAGTAAAGTTGGCCCTATGTCACCTGTCATTTCACAAAAAGGCGCTACGTGTCGCACCCATATCAATAGGCACAAAGATATCTCTACGCCTGGTGCATTCTCCCCTCTGTTTAGTTAAAACTATTAAAATATTTTAGAAGTTATATTTCCTTTCAATTGTTATACTTGACTTTTTGAGAAGTCCCTTTATTTTCTCTCTTCTCACTTTTTTTAAGAAAGTATCAAATTTACTTTTTTAGATATATTTTATTCAAAAATATGGGTCCCCAGCAACGAAGCACTGACACTCCGGGAGATAAGCGCCTCACGTCGATAGCGAGGTGTTGGCACCCCAATTTTATTTTAGTTTTTTACACCCCGGTAGTGAGGCGTTGGCACCCCGAAAGAGAAGCAATAGCATATCGATAGCGAGGCGTTGACACCTCGGGAGAGAAGCGCTGACACCCCGATAGCGAGGCGTTGACACCTCGGGAGAGAAGCGCTGACACCCCGATAGCGAGGCGTTGGCACCCCTTTAGTGGAAAAGCGGTGGGTTGGTGGAGTTCAGACACTCAAGTGATCAAACAAAGGGTATTTCAAAAAGGTTGGTGGAGTTTTGACACCCGTGTGGTCAGGTAAAGGGTATTTCAAAAAAGTAATCTACTTTTTTAAAAATAAAGGTAACCATAATTAAAACGTGATTAAATGATTGTAAAGCAACACTCGTCACTTCACATAAAGGTGCTACGTGTCATACCCATATCATTAGGCATAGAGATATCTCTACGCTCAGGAACATTCTCCCAGGACTATATATATATATATATATATATATATATATATATATATATATATATATATATATATATAAGAAGTGCGATCATTATATAAGCGCAGGAGAAGTGCGATCAGACATAGCCCAAGAGGCTGCACTCTGATACCAAATCATAGGTCATACGACATAATCAACCCAAAACAAAACCCACTTTTTAAACCTTTGTTTGATGGCTCAAAGATAAGGTGACGCCCAATCAATCTAGTGTATTAATTATGGGCACATTTGATTATATTATCAATAGTGGATATGCATCATAGTGATACCCGATCGATCTTGTCTAGGTTTTTGTGGCATCCGATCCTTGTGATGAGCGCAAAACTGAGCTGAATGCAGCCTTCAAAGCTACATCTAGATGCATAGTCCCAAGACTATATATCAAGGTATTAAAATCGATATCGGTCTCAGGTATCAATTTGCCTGAGGCCAATACGAATCAGGCGATATCGATACGTATCGGCCAATTTTATAAAAAAAAATAAAATAATATGTCTAGGTTGAAACCAAGACGTATCGGCCAATACCCGATACGTATCGGTATCGGCCAATACCCGATACGTATCGGTATCGGCCAATTTTTTATACCATGCTATATATATATATATATATATATATATATATATATATGTGTGTGTGTGTGTGTGCGCGCGCGCGCACACACACACATAATGATCATCTCATTCTAGCAATCCTTGGCTGCATGACACTTCAGATTGACTATTAAGTCACCTAATATGACATGTAGCCAATTAATAGGAGCTCAAGCCATAAACTTATATCCTATGACTTGAATCATATAATCGTTTCCATATATATATATATATATATATACTTTTCCATAGAAAGTATTGGGAGATAGAAAGAACTCCCAATTTATGGTCATTGTTCTCCCCAAAAAGCGTTTAGTACTAAGTATCAACGTTACAAACATGTATATAAAACTCTCCAATCCCCGCAATAATCAAACTTCCTTTGTGGGCAATGGTCAGGCCTACTGAAAATCAAGAAAGTTATATTATAAAAAGCAAAAATTTAAAAAATTAAGATTCTCCAATTTCTAAGGGCAGCATATCGGGCAGGACTAAAACATCTGATTATGCCGGAAGGACCTAACCATTCTCCCTTCCTTTGTAGTCTCTTCTTATGCGTGTGGACTTGTTCCAATGTAATTTAACCATTCTCCCTTCCTTTGTAGTCTCTTCTTATGCGTTTGTATATTATTTGTTAATCATTATAGCTGGTTTACATTATCATTTGAGGTCGGGTTAATCATTATAGTTGGTTTACATTATCTTTTGAGGTCGGGTCTGGGCAAAGTTAAATCTACTTGACCCAATCAAACTTGAAAAACCGATTGGTTAATACAAGGCTACTCCCAAGTACCAACCAACAAAGGTCTTTTAGAGAATCTATAAGATTATGTGGATGTGACAAAGATAAAAATTTTATGATTAGGATTTTAAGATAAATGAATTCTCTCTCAAAAGAAAAGAACCTAATTTTTACCATATCTACATAATTTTACAGATTCTCTAATAGTGTCAAGGTTACGTGCCTCACCCGATTCAAAAACTGGTCAGATAATGAGCCGACCCAAGCGATTGACACCCTATAAAAATTATAAGAAGCATTTTACCTGTCAATCATATTCAAAACTATCTTCCTTTAAATGCTTAGGCTCCTATAATTCTATGAAAGCTTGTTTTTATAAGATTCAACAGCTAGAATTTTATTCATAAGCTTAATATGCAAAATAGGAAACACTAGGCGAAAGAGTTCGACTTTTTTTATGATCCACGTTGTCCAAATAATTAGATTTAATGTGACTTTTGAATAACCTAAAAAAAAAACAGCTCCATCAACAGATCCATGCCATCCAATCCGAGGACTTCAATAACTGACTATATTAAGGTGCAATTAAGATGCTTGGACTGAATGATTTTAATGTTTTTATGGGCACCTCACTGGAGATAACATTAATTCTTTTTATTTATTTATTCTTTTTTTATGATTTCTTAAGCTTCTCTCAAGCTGATGCCTGACCGTTTTTTTTTTACCGGATTAGGCACATAAACTTGGAGTTTGTTGTATATTTATATACATTTAGTATTTTAGTACACTATTGAGAATAGCCCCACATCGAAAAAATGTAAAGAATAAGAACTCTTTATGTACACTTGTATACTCAAAAGTGGTGTATTAGCATGTTTAGTAAAGTATGTAAAAAGATGATTGTTTAAACATTATTTGATATATGAATGTCGGACTCTCATTGAACAAAACTCGTGCCAAGAGTTCAATATTTTTACAATCCACTTCTTCCAAAATATTAGATGTAATCTGACTTTCAATTAGCCTAAAAAATTAGCTCCATCAACATATCCATACCATCTAATCTGACGACTTCAAATATGAGCGATTGCCTATATTAAAGTACGTGAATTGAATGATTCTTATTCTTTGATGAGTAGCTGACTTGGGATAACATTAGTTTTATTTATTTATTTATTATTATTTTAAAAATAATTTCTTAAGCTCCTTTTTATATATATTAAACTAATATGAAATGGTTGGGTCAACCTGAAACCTGACCCGCCCAAACTATGGATTTTTTTTTTACTGGATTAGGCACATAAACTTGACGCGCGAATTTATTGTATATTTAATATTCAATATTCACAATACACTATTGAAAATGGTACCACATCCGATGCAAAGAATAAGAACTCTTTAAAGTATAGTTGTGTACCCAAAGGTTGTGTTCTACGACATGGAGCAAAGCATGTTCCTTGGGACCAAAGTGACAAATTTCTCTGAAATCTCTTCGAAATTTACCGAAACAGGGATCGGGCGAAACTTTCGGCGAAATTTCGATAATTTCTCCGAAATTGCTGAAATTTCATTAAGTTCGACGAGATTAATGAAATTTCACCGAAATTAATAAATATTTTTTAATTTTTATTATTTTTTAAATAATAAATAAAATTTTTATGAAGTTTAAATATAATTTATATTTAATATTTTGTGTACTCCCACAAATTTTTTCAAAACTTTTCAAATTTTTCTCAAAATTTATCCGAGATGAACCGAAATGACCCCTGACCGAACGTTGCCGAAAACGAAATTTGTCACTATGTTTGGGACTTGTTCACACCTGCCGTGTGCACACGTGTTGAATTGAGTTGGGCTAAATATGGGTTTGGGTCTTGTTGTACATGTGTGGGGCCAATATGGTTTAAGCCAAAAAATAAATAATATTTTATTATTCTAAAAATGTGTACTCTTTTAGAATGCAACACTTTGTGTTCCGACCATTAAAAGAGACCATATTTTACGTGCCTCATTAATGTGCTTGCATTTATATTTCCGTCAATTTCCCACCATTATTACGAAACAGAGTTGGTTTGGCTTGAAGCATCCGACCTTTTGGAGCAATCGGGTCGGGTCGACTCAATAGTCGATTGGGTCAACCCAACCCAACCTGATATTTTATATATAAATTTAAGGAAAATATAAATTCAAGGACAATAAGGGTTTTAAAACGGATCGTGTCAAATTTTTGGGTCATGCATCCGGCCAGGTGGGGCATATACACTTGTGCCCATGGGCCAGATTGAGTTGGGTCCGCTGGGGGTGCTATTGTGTCGGGTTGGTTTTGGCGTGAAGCATCCGACCTTTAGGTGCAGTCGGCTCGGGTAGACTCAAAGGTTGATCGAGCAACTTGACCGACCCAATAATTTATACAAATTCAAGGAAAACAGGGTTTTTACCTGGCTCGGGGCAAATACTCATGAGAGATTTAAGGAGCAAAAATAGGTGCTAAACGCACCTTAGTGTCCTAACTTCTTTTGCTTGTTAAAGATTCTCATTTTTTCCTGCGCCACTGGCCCGGCCCCGGCCCCGGCCCCTCCCCGCCCGGCCCCTCCCTTAGTGGTTCCGCCACTTACAGTGTCGGATTCACACTGAGGACCACCACCGCTGGTTGAGGCGTTGTCTTGGCTATTATTCCCCGCATCGAATGATTTGGACGTGCTACGGACGATGATATGTGCGAGAGAAATGTGAGCAACGTAACAATGATGTCATTAATAAAGGAAAAGATATTAGGGTTTCGGTTAGGGCCAACTAATTGAACTATACCCTAAATGAGGTTCATCTGCTTGAAAACAGTTTGGATGTAAGGGATCCAAATGCAAGAATAAACGATTTAAACCAAGCAGTTCGACTCCGGTTCAATAGGTCAACAAACCTTGTGGACGACGGTTTGTTGACTGATCAACAAAACTGTGAACCGTGATTGTGAAGCTCACGGTATATGGCCAATCTGACTACAATTCAAGTGGTCGGATCATAAAAAACTTGGCCGCTCGGCCAGACTTTCTAGCAGATCGACTAAAACCCTGGATGATGGACCAAAAATCTTGGTCGGTTGGCCATGATCGGCCATGTTTTGTGGCTTATCAGTCATGCTTTCTAGCCGATCGGCCAAAACTTCTGGCTGATATATTCCATGCTTTCTGGCTTTCTGGCTGACTGATCATGAAGATCAGCCTGACTTTTGGTAAGTAATTCTGGAAGAAAAAGTAATTTCACTGCATCAGCAATCTAATTATTCATCATCAAATTGCTAAAAAACTCGAACGTATCAAGGCTAGAGTCGGTGAAAATTATGAAAAAGCCAGGGATACAGACTTGAAAAATTAGTAGATGTGGCAAGTGAAATGTTGCAGCATTATAGAGAACTGCACCCTCTCATGGTTGAAGACCATGACCTTGTAGGCATAGAGCAGCCTAGAGAAGAACTACTGAATTAGTTGACAGTGGGAGAACCCGGGATCACTGTGATCTCCGTGGTGGGTATGGGAAGTTTGGGCAAGACCACTCTGGTCGGGAAGGCTTATGCGAGTGCCAGAGTAAGGAGCCATTTTGAATGTTATGCATGGACATCTGGCTCTTGTTCGACTGGGATCAAGGGGATTCTAATAGAATCGATTACAAAATTCTTTGAGGCAAAGATGGGTACCTGACAAAGTCGCTGCCATGAACGATGCAGGTATGTATCGGCCATATCGGCCAGCAGTCAGGCAGATAAATATTGGCTGATACTGATATGGATCGACTGTCTCGGCCAATATTTATGACTTTAAAAAAACAAAAATTTTAATTGGGAAAAAATAAACAGTTATTAAGCAAAGGAATTTTCAATATTAAACAGATTCATATTGGGCCAATATGGTATCAATATCAGCAGATATAGGTCGATACTGTATACCATATGGTATCTGCCCTTGATAGATCTACTCAGGTCAGGCCAAAGTTGATAAATATTGGCCGATATGTATCGGTCTCAGCCGATATTCAAAACTAAGCCATGCTTTGATTAGTGTGTAGAAATCTAAGGTGTTAAGCTTAGCATCACTCTTCATGTTCCTCACCCACTAGCATATGCGTATAACACACACACACACACACACACACACACAGACTGAGTGAAAGATTAAATATCAAATATCAAATATCATATAACAAACCCATGTATTAATTACAGATAATCCCTACAAAGAATGGATCATAAAAATAAAACAAAGCAAGCTAACAAAAATCTGCTTATAATACAAAATTCTAAAAGTGGCTCACTGAGAAGGGCAATGATCAGGTCTAACTGGTTGAACCGGATATCGTATTCAACCAGTTTTACAACCATTGGATAGAGGAGAATCTTGACTACACGTCATCCCACAGATACAGATACCATGGAAGTCATAATTCTCTTCTATCCAATGCCCCACTGGGCAATAACAAATATAAAAATAAAATAAGACATTAATTTCTTCACGAGAGCCCATTAAATACCTGTGCTCCTCGAGCGACTTTGATGAAGACATCCTCTAATGTGGTATCTGCCAAACCCCACGCATTAATAGTGAACTTACTCTTTGCATTCTCAACTGCTTGGAAAACATCAGCAATTTGAACTTCTTGTTTCGGCAATTCGAACTTTAACGTCCCTGATATATGGTATATCTTATTTGCATTTGGAGAGAGCTCACATACTAATCTCTCCACCTCTCCCTCTTCATTCGAAGATGTTGTCATGGTAAACACATAGGATCCTCCATATCTAGCTTTTAGCTGTTACCACAAACCATCCACAATTATTTCATAAAATCATGCATTTTAAACACTGCTCTAGTATATTCTAACCATTTGGTTTTGTACTTGAATTCATGTTATGTTAATTGTCCAAAATAATCTAATTATGAACCTTATTATATATATATATATAACAGGGTATCCGGCCTCTTAGAGCACCCGACTAAATCCCCGGGTACATGCAACAGCCACACATCACATCTACCAGTCAGTAGGGATTTATCTAATTATAAACATAATAATGCTACTTCAAAATGCAAATGTTAAAGGCCATTTGCTCAAACCAGGCCAATCCACCATAAGAAATTTCAGTAAATGATCTACAATGGCAATAGCAATAGCTGCATTCGTTCTTAAGTTTGTGTAAGGTTCTTTCAAAAAGAAAACGGGTCATTAAAACTGGACACGTGGCACTATTATCAAGTGTGCCATTGGATGCAAAGACCATGATTCTTAGATTTGTAGTGTCAAAGATTGCATTGACAAAATCTCTATGGGGGTCTTAGGGGCAGTCAAAATAACTTTTAAAATGAACAGTTACCATGTAAACCTACAAAACCTGCTTTAGCCTTTCATTTTACAGGAGTTTGACCGACATTCAGATTACCAATGCAAGCTTCAATACTACAGATCTAAGCATAATGGTCTTTGCATCAAGTAGCACCCATGATGAAAAATAGCTCAATCTGTCCAGTTTTATTTTAAAAAATGGGTCGTTGACCCTATACAAACTCTTCTTTCGCACCATAATAGTCAAAGTGTGAGTTAATGATCACACACACCCTCTGTTGATTGAAAACACGCATCCTGATGCATTTTTTCCGAACAGCTGATATTGAGCAATCCAAAGATGCCTGCTGCAATACTATTGCGGAGGGTGCTGGATTCACACACACCACATCATCCTGTGCATTGTCAAACATACTATCCTGTTTGATGAATACACGGGAGCCAATTTACCTCTTTTGGGTTTCCTATGCACTGCAAGTTTCCATCTACAAAGATTCCTAACCGGTCGCATAGAACCTCTGCCTCTTCCATTGAATGAGCTGACATCAGCATAAAAAAATTTATTAGTAAGGAGGTTAGAAGAAGAGTTGTGAAAATATGATGTGCTAGAATTCTAACAGCTTCAAATGAAGAACTAAGAAGACGAGTTTTCTTGATGTTGGTTCTAACAATAGGTACCAAGTCAGGAATTGGGAATTATTTGGCGAGGGCAAGAATTTGTGGGTAGGGAGGGGGGTAAAGGGAAAATTCCAAATAAAAATCGAGGAAAAATTGGGATTTAGAAACAATTCTGTGAGGACAAATAATCTAAATTTGAGGAAAAAATCAGCTAAGTTCAGAAAAAAATTGGAAAGAGATAATAGAAAATTATGAAACTTAAGCTTTTTAACTTACACCAATTCACTTAGCTGGATTTGGAAAATAAAACCAAACTAAAAGTTCAAACTAGAGACTTATAGAGATTATTTTATTAACGTTAATGATGAAGATTATACTTTATAAAAAAAATTATGATTTAAGACGTAAATTTCATGATTTAATCCTAAAGGTTATAAAAATAGAAAAACTGCAAATTTTTCAATAAACAGTTAAATCATGGGATATGCAGTTGAGAAAACAATTGCAATTAAAATGTGTCTTTTTTGAAAAAACTGGAGAACGTTGTTACTATGGTTAGAAGTTAGAACAACTACAAGAGAAGATCTAAGTTGTTTTGATGTTGGTAGAGGTCAACAGGACTAACTTCCATATTTACAAACTGACAGTTAAACATATAAAGAATCATTCATGGACTAAAATGATTTCTCAGCTGTCGAACTCAGGGATGCGACCTACCAATACAAATTCAATCGAGATAGAGACAGTAGATGATGCAAGTATGGCATTCATAAGAAAAAGAAATAACAATATATTACTGGTGAGAATAATTGCACGGTCTTGCTTTGCATGCTTTACAACATTCCACAAGTTGTTTCTTGAAGCTGGATCTAACCCCGTACTGGGCTCATCCATATAGACAACCTGGCAAGATTTCCATGTGATACACCTTCTGTAAGCTTACAGAGAATTGACATATTTAAAAAGAAAGGCTAAGATCCTGTTTGGACAGTGCATTCCCCTAAAAAGGCTTCCCTTGAAACAGTGATTAAAAAAATTTGGTGTTTTCTACTTCTGCGTCTTTTGGGGTTTTAGACGTACAATGCTGATAGCAAAAAAGTCAATCAGACATTTTTCTTTGTCCTAAAACATGGATTGCACCATTTGAAAAATGGCACAAATCACATTAAAACGTGCTTGTCCAAACAGGCCTAATACAGGAAGTAATTGAGATAGAAGGTGTACACACTTTGGGATCTCCAATCAGTGAAATGGCAACACTCAGTCTCCTTTTCATGCCACCGCTATATTTACCAGCTACTTTATCACCAACACCTCCATGGTATAGATTCACACTCTTCAAAGATTCTTCCACAGCCTGTAACAAGAGAAGAAAAAAGAATAGGTGCAAGTGAAAAATGGATTCCACAATAATAATGTAAGAGATAGTTTAATAATAATTTTAACATGTCTAAGGAAATTCTTAGTGATTAATGCATGCCTATGGACATTTTGGTAATTTTTATTAGTTTAATACTATCCGGAGCTATTGAGTTACAACTATTGTATGAAATATATGGACTAGGCAGGTTTCCCCTTTCTAGTGGATAACCCTTCCCGATTTTTTCATGTAATATGTTTATAGCACTTTTTTTCCTTTTTAGCTAGCAAGTCAAGTAGTTATCATATTTGTAAAGTGTTCTGAGCTATTATACATCCACCGATCCAGTCACCATGGTTGGTGATCGAGTCTTTGATTCTGTGCACGTGACACCATTTTCGGTGCCACATGGTTCATGGAGCCATCATATAGATCAGCTTCAGCCTAAGCCTAAGGTGGAATAAAAAAGCTGTCTAACTTGCTATATGGAGGCTAGAAGAACAAGAAAATGTGCTGAAGTAGATTTATACATCCTCATGCAGCAGTTCATTTTTTGGCGTTTTTATGCTGTTAATCATATGGTTCAGATAGTTTTTCGAGGCAATTTTAAGATGAATCGGATCTATATAATCGCACCATGAACCACATGGGCTCACATGGCACCAAAACGAGTCACATTACAGAATTGATGACCTGGTCACCAATGTTGATAACCAGGTCAATCGCCCTACACTAGCTCCAACGTCAATAGAATAGACAACAATTTACACTCCCCAATCCCACAGGAAAAACAAAACAAACTCGAGAATTGAAATGACCTAAATAGAGTAGTTGCTTCTCGAAGAACCAAACTGCACACCATGTTTGTTGAAAAAAATGGTATTGATAATGGCTCCGAGGCATGTAGTTTACTACGTTGTCTTAAAGACAATAGACGCCCCCACTCCATCAGATAAACGAAGATGCAATAGGGTTCCCAGCGAATCTGCCTTCAGGATACAACAGAGCCATGTCTTGCCAAGAAATGTATGTTCTTTTCTAGATTGCACTTTCTAGAGAAAGAACTTGCCACACAAAGTTTCTGATACACAAAGATTAAAAAAAAAAAAAAAACGTAAAAGAAAATGAGAAATAGATGTTATTATATTTTTTATTTTGTCTTCTTAACCCGGATCTGATCTCTATTTATAGAGAAAATCTTGAAAGATTGTGTCTTTTCAGATAACCGTGAAGTGAATTGTGTCTTTTCAGATAACTATAAAGAGATAAAATTGATTCACTTGTGTCTTTTCATATTTACGGTAAAGAGATGCAAGACTTGTGAAAAAGACAGCGGTAAAGAGATAAAATCGATTCACTTGTGTCTTTTCAAATTTATAGTGAAGAGATGTCAGACTTGTCGATTCACTTGTGTCTTTTCATATTTCTAGTGAAGAGATGCCAGACTTGTGTCTTTTCAACTAACGGTAAACAGATAAATCAAAATTTGAAAAGACATTTGGAGAGAAAATATTTACAAGTTTGCCATTGAATTATTATAAATATATAATAATAACTACAAATTTAATTTTGAAACAATAAAATATATATATATATATATATATATATATATATATATATAACAATGTCTATTATTAAGAAGAAAGATGATGGGTTCGTGAGGTACAAAAGATGTCTGCCAGCCGAAATAGAATCCAAGAAAAAAGGACCTGATTACAAAAAAGAATCAGTTTTGTGTGATGCTTGAGTCGACGCTCTTGTGAATGTTAGATAAGTCAACATAAATAAAATCTTCACGACTCTTCAGGTATGACCTGAACTGATGTAGCTGCTTTCTGTATTATAATATGTGGATAATAGTGTAACTCATGCATTAATCTCTTATATCCACTAAGAGATAAATCAAAACAAAATAACAATCAATGGAATGGAACAGAAAAAGTGATAAGTAATCTTACAACTGTCAAGGCAGCATCTTTCAGGTTCTTCAGTCTACCATAAAATAACAGATGCTCTCTACCTGTTAGTGTTTCCCACAACAAGCTGCATTGTAGAACAATAAGCAAGACGACAAAAAAAAGGGACTTCCCTAATCAGAATATAATCCACTCCAGTTTATGGAACAAAGTAGATTCTACATCAACTATGAATCTTGTTATTTAAAAAGGAGAAGAGAATGCCGCTTACTCATGTTGTGGACATACACCCATGTTAGTATATATTTTATCCATATCAGTCCGTATGTCCAGTCCCTGAACAAAGGCAGTCCCGGAGGATGGCTTTATGAGCCCAATCATCTGTTAAGCATTAAAAATTAAAACAATTTCAGGCTTAAACAGAGAGACAATTTGATTTTCGGCCATATGAAAGCACAAGGGAAAGTCAACTACTTTCCCACAAGGGTAAATGTCCAAGTTGGATCAAACCCATATATATGTCTTTTAAGTTTTGTAATGATGAGTTGGTACTACATATCCAACCCAAGTGCCAGTGGCTGCACTCGCATCACTCTCCTTCCATCAACCTGGTGCTGAGATGCACAACTATTTGTTGGCAACCAGATCAGTGAAAACACTTGACCTGTCACTGATTTGGTACTAAAAAATATCAGCAAAATCTCCAAGGTTGATGGATGAAGATTGACCAGAGTGCAGCCACTGGCACTCAGGTCAGATGCCCTGATACAAACTCTTGTTAATATACAACATTTAAAGAAATAAGATAGAAAAAAAAGGACAAACGGCAATACCCTTTTGATAACACTCAAAGAAATAAAAACAAAGCATGAAAGAAATAATAACAAAGCATGCTTTTAACCTCACTCCCTACATTAAGTTTATATATAGCAACTAACTGTAAAACAAGATTGAATAGAGATCGAACCATTGTACTGAGAAAATATTCTAAGAGGTAAGAGCAAGAGTGATTTCTACGAACCATATTGATGAATGAGGTTTTTCCAGCTCCATTAGGACCAAGTATACCAAAACATTCTCCTTGAGGCAAAGCAAGAGATAACCCTCGAACAGCAAATTTCTCAGGGTTCCCATCCTGTCCAGGGTACACCTTTTTGAGATTATCACAAATGATGGTGTGACTCGTACTAGGTTCGATTAGTAACCGTTCAACCACCTCTCTCTGAAATAAATTAGGAAAACAGATTAGCATTCATGCATTAAAAACCATAAATACTTTGAACCAAGGTTGTCAAATCATGTACCATATCGTGTATCATAATCAAGAATTTCCGTATCACGTATCGCATCGAGTATCGTAAGATACACTTAAATTTTTATAAATGCATACCAAAAATATATAATATATATAAAAAATAAAAAAATCGTATAATTAATAGTTGTGTCTGTGTGTGTGTGTGTGTCCATATATATATATATATATATATATATATATATATATATATATATATATATATATATATATATATATAACAATCTATGATAATTTTTGAAATACTAATAGTCAAAGACACTCATTCCATCATTTGTCACATTGGATTGATTTATAAAGTGGAGATAAAAATCCAGTCACATAAAATCATTAAAATTTTCAATTTTCCAATATATAAAAAAGATATTCTTTAGCTGCACGAGTGTAACTGTGGTGTGGGTGTGTATTGTACGCTTGTATTATATATTTATATGATGTGTCTTTCAAGTCCCAACTTTTATTTAGAAAGAAACAATATTACTTGTTTCTTGACATTACTAGTTTTTAATTCCAAAATAAGAAAAAATTTCAAGTCTTCATTCTTCATCTCTATCCTCAATATCAATATCAGCATCTTTGTTAGTAGTTAAATTATCATTTTTTTCTTAGTTTTCTTTCTTCTTGTAGACATCTTCCTTTTTTCTTGTCATTCTTTTTCTTTATGATCCTTTTGAGATCTGAATTGGGATAAATAAGTAATAATTTTTTTAAATAAAAAACTAGTTATAATCGAAATCATATGTATCGAACATATCATGTATCGCAATGTATCGTATTGTGTATCATAAGATACGCTTAAAAAACTATACACATCATAGATATGTATTGTTTTTTGTAAAATCATGTATCCTATCGCGTATCGTAGCATGTATCATAAAAGATTGACAACCATGCTCTGAACAGAATCATGGGAATAAAGTTAATTTCAAGTCCAAAAGTTTGAAAAAACAACTTGAGTTCAAGGCAATTTGCAACGTAGGTGATGAAACCAGCGAAAATACCATTCATCTGAATACATATACTTGAACAGATATAAGATTTCTTTTTTATAGCAAAAGTTAGAATTTGAAGAACACCTATTATACAAATAAATATAATACAACTAAGCAATATATGCTTACACCATACCTTTTTGTACAGCTATAGGGCTTCTTTTTTGAGGATTTTGATGACTTTATATTGACTACCGATTTTTGTCTCCATTTTATGAACAATCTAATGAATGTTTTGGTTTGTTTTTACTTAATCTATATTCAAATTTCTAATGTAACATATGAAGGAATGAATGTCTTTGACAATTAGTATTTCATGAACACGATCACAGAGTGTTATATATTTTATTTCCTAACATATATATATATATATATATATATATATATATATATATATATATATATATATATATATATATAGGAATATGGGACAATGGGTTTGAACCCATATTGGGGGCGGTGGGTTCGAATCCAGATCACATACCATGTTGCATGTGATTCCAAAACAACACCCGTTTTGGGCTCATTTGCCATGTGGCATGTGATCTATAAAAAAAATTCAATTATTTTTTTTGGTGGTCAAACTGTGGTCAAAGTTTGGGTATCGCCCACACATCTTGGTGCATTGAATATTTCCCTGTTGATCACATTTTGGAAGGTGGATGGGCATCGGATCATGCCCAAATTTTTTGGGTGGTCTCTGATCGTCCTTGGGCAAGTTGCCGTAGAACTCAATCCCTCGGATGAATGCCACGTGGACCCCAATTGATTCGAACCCAGTCCCCCCGGTCCCGGGCCTCATATATATGGGTCACTGTATGGTGTACCCAGGTGGCATAATTGTATGGTGTATCCAAGTGGCAAGACTGAGAATCTCCTGTGGTATGATTCCATACAAGTAGTGGCGGACCCAAGATTTTCGTCTATGGTGGGCATAGCATTAATTAATATTTAAAATTAAAAAATATAAATATATAAAATATATTTCGAATCCGCTTAACATAATTGGCAGTTAAAAATCATACACTTACAAAATGTAACTCTTAGTAAATTGAAATTTACAATGAGATATCTTTCAAATTACAAAAAAAAATCTAGTGGACACAAGGTATCAAAATTCAGCAGATACCGATACATATCGGTATCCCAACTCGGGCGTTCGATATCGTATGGGCCGATACATATTGGGTATCGGCCGATATGTCTCGGTTTCAGTTGAGACGTAGACTTTTCTTTAAAAAAAAATAAAAATAGGCCGATGCGTATCGCGATCGGCCGAGTTGCATCGGTCTTGGGCAAACCGATACCAATTTTGATACCTTAAGTAGACACTTCTTAATGAAATTATCCTGGACGCTTTCTCACGTTACCCAAAACAGTCATGTGCCTGTCATTGCCCATCGTGCTTTGACCATCGCCGTTGGGCATCCATTCAGTTGGAGCTATTTAGTTAAGACCAAGAGAGAGAGAGGGATGAAGGAGAGAGAGAGTTGAGACGTGAAGAGATATAGACGTAGTTTTTTATTTTTTTTCCGGAACAAGACAACTTGAGTTTTTAATTAAAGGTACCTCTATTAGTGCCCACTCAATCTCCGAAAGCACCCACATCGGAAACCCCTTCAAAACCATTGATTGCTTCGGATCAAATTATGGAGTTCATGTTTCAGTTTCACGCCAATCTTCCACAGAAGGTATCTTGAGATCATGTCGCACCTATCATACGGTCAGTCTGTGATTCCACATGTCACAGATCCCCAAACAATGGCCTTTAAATCATGTTTGACCGTGATGTCTGCCATATAATTCAAGGGGCATTTTTTGAGGATCAGTGACATGTGAAATAAAAAACTAACCGTTTGATAGGTGCAGTATGATATCAAGATCCAGTGTGTAGAAGATCGGGGAGAAAAATGATCTCCATCACCTGATCCGAAGCAATCAATGTTTTGAAGGGGTTACACACCTGGGCACTTTCAGAGACCTCGTGAGCGCCAATAGAAGTACTCTTTTATTAAACACTTGAGGAGATAGCATGTGTGTGCTAACTGACGTCAGGTGGTTCAAAAAAGAGTGCAAGTGTGAATGGGAGTCATGTTTGAAACTTTTTTTATTTTATATCTAAAGTCAGCGTGGGCATCTACCCATGCTGGGCCTTAATTGGGTCTGCCCCTACATACAAGGGTCACTGTATGATGTATCCAGGTGGCATAACTCCACTTCTGATATTGCATATTGGATGAAGCAGCTTGTCACGGGGTCACTCTTCCGGCAGTGTCAGCCCGTGTGGCACCTAACGCTCGATGCGCTAAGTCAGCCTATCTCTGATACCAACAGTCGCGGGGGCGTCCTTCGACGCGCCATCAACCCGCGCGATGCCTCACTACCGCATGCAACGAAGCTAAACCAATCTCTTTCATCAGCTCTGATACCACCCGCCTAGAGGACGGGAACTCCCCCTCGTGGTTACCTCTGTTTCGCGGCCTCCCACCCAATGTATCATGCACCTTACGACACACTCGCTTGCACCACTATTCCATAGTTGGCTTGCTCAAGCTTCACCCTGTGCACCACACTAGTACCTCGCTTCGCAATAGTATTGGCATGCAGTGTCTCATGCCGTCATGTCTTGCTTGCATACCGAACCAAGCTCACAGTCGCGTGCCTACTCATGCTGCCGTGCTCAACGGAGTCCCAGGCAGCCCTCATGCTGTCGTGCTCTACTAAGTCCCACGTAGCGCTCGTGAAGTTGCCCAGTCGTATGCACCATGACGCGTAGTCCGAGCCATACTTCACCTTCACCTTGGGTGCCACACTGCATCGCTGCGTCGGCGTCCTAGGCCCACCCTTTCAGACCTAGGAGACACTTGCGCCCCCTCTGATAACGCAAGGCCCCGTGTGGGTGGAAGGCCTTCACCAACACCTCTCCCACATATAAGGGTAAAACAGTCATTCAGCCAGAATGGCAGGAGAACGTCAAACCCCTTGGTTTGACATACCGCAACACCTCGCATCGCTAGCTCAACTTGGTCATGTCGCGACCGTCTCACTCTTGCATCTTACCCCCATGCGACCGTGTCGCGTCCTTGCAGCGCGACCACGTCGCGAGGCCCTCTTGGCCCCATGTCGCCGGCCCTCCTGGCACCACATGTCGTGCCGTCCCGACACCAAGATGTCGCGTGCCCACTTGGCACCACATCGCGTGCCCCAGGCACCATGCTGCAAGCTCGAGTATTGGCCCCATCACAAGCTGCTATCTCTAAAGATTTTTGGAAACTTGCTGTTCTTAATCTTGTAGTCTAAACTCCCGTATGTCAAAAAGAAAATAATTGATATGTGCAGTTACAGTGTTTTTAATGAATAAATAGCAATTGGTATTGGTGTCTTCCTTTCCATCTACTGTCTACATGCATTTGTAGATGCCTCTTTTATTTTACACATATGTAATCTTCTCCAATTTCCTTTTAGCAAAGGGTGAGAAACCACCAACCTCAAGCTGATTTGTCGAAAAAAAAAAAAAAGTACTATTGGATTGTAAAACAAAGCTAGAAACAGCTAAAAATATTGACAAAATTATAATATTCAATCTACATAATGAAAATACAGAAAATCAGAACTTTACCTCTTGTGATACATCGGGTTTCTCCATTTGAATGAAAACTTTAGATCCGTCTCTCTGCAAACTTTGTCTCCTAGACAATTGCGAAGGCGTCTTACGGAAGCAATGCAAAAGAAATAGAGGATGTTTCCTGATTCCACTGCCTAATGAGGCAACTTGGTCTAAATAATATGCAATTGGAAGTAGTACCAACCATTCTACAAACATGATAATTAAGACATCTCTCATTCCATTCATACTGTCATTTAAATCTCTCCAGCGCATACCAGAAGTTCCCATATAATATCCTGTGAAGGAATATTGTGCAAGCTCGTATAGCCCTCGATATAGAGAAAATCCTGGAAAAATCTCCATAACTATAATCCAGCCTCCTGCAAAGTTCAAACTTCAAAAGCTTAATGATTATGGCTTGGAGAAATATAAGAATATCCAAAGAATTGGATCAAATAAAGTATATAATAAATCTGTAACGCTAAAAAAGAATTTAAAGACAATAAATTGCGTGTTTTTCATTTTTCATTTACTTGGGAATGATATATCTTCAAGGAAGAACTGAAAAAGAAAAGCTCCCAAAAGACCCGATCCAAATACACATACTCTTCCGATTGCTGCCATCAACCAACAACAATCATGACAATGCATTTTGTGAACAAAAGGTAAATTTATTCTAGGGTAAATATCATAAAACACCATAACTAATAAGGAGCCTTCATTAAACCCCTTATTAGTGAGGAGGTTTCGTTTAAGGCCGGAGGGTTAAACTTTTCTTTCAACAAACACCTCATAGCACCTTTTTTCACTCTTTTGCCCATCTTTTTCAGGAAAAATTTTGCGTATGCATTAAGCTGCAGAAAAAGTGTGGCTACTTCGAGATTCATCTGTTTAAAACCAAAAAACACATCCATCGCCACTTGAAGGGAAATTTTTTAATAAATAAAAAGTGCTAAGGAGTTTTAGTTGACAAAAAAAGTTTTAAGCATCTGGGGTAAAAGCTCCTAGCTAATAAGGGGGTTCACGAAGGCCCTTTATCAATTAGGGTTTTTTATGATATTTTAACTTTATTCTATGGTAGATAAAATATTCAATAAGGTCGAACCTGTAGCAGTCTTAATATCTGAAAACATTGTTGCCACTAAGAAAGCAAGTGCGATTTGCAAGTTTATATAAATGAAATAGAACACGAACTGTATGCTGTAGTCATTCAACGTGAAGAATTTTAAACCTGAACATGAGGAACAGAGAGAATTAATAATCCCTAAATTTGAAGTTTGTGAACCAGAACAGTTCTCTAGATGTCACCTTACCTATAAGAGACCCAAATACAACAAAGCATAACATATAAACCAATGATATAACCAGAAAATAAGCATAAGAAATCAGCCAATAAGGACCATCTCCAAGTCCATGCATTTTCATCATAATTCTTAGTTTCTGCTGCTTCTCATAAACAAGATAAGCTAATATAACCTACATCATAAGGAATAAAACTATTCAGTATATGTTAGACCGCAAGGCAGAAAAGAATTATTTAAGCATGCATTACAGAAAAAAATGGATAAAGGAGTCATGGCATGTTATCAGAATCAGATATACAATGTGATTATTGACAACTAAAGAAAGTAAAAAAAAAAAAACAATTTCACTGAATTGCAAGAAAGGAAGATTCAAGTCATAACAAAAACGTTACTCAAAGTTCATGTAAACATTAATATGAAAACGATAAACTCTTTGAATCTTGCTAATAATAAACTAGAATAAGAAGCCCTCTACTACCTATCCACCTACCTATATCTGCATATAGACACACACACGTGTGTGTGTGTGTATATATATATATATATATATATATATATATATATATATATATATTCATCACCATTAATATTCAAGACTAAACTCTCTGTCACTCTGGAATTTGTCATATCATTTTTGTTGGTGTGTGAGTAGTATTTTGGGTTAAGGTGGTGTATTCCTTAGTTAGAGTAGTGTGTGGTTATATAGTTGTGCTTCACATGAGATATTATTATAATGTGATATTATTATATATTCTCTCTTATTAGTGGAAATGAATAAGTCAAAATTTTATCCTAATTGTTTCTCTTTCCTCCTGTCCTTTCTCTTACCCCTATCTATCAAAACCCTAAACATACACTAATACATCAACCCCAAACCTTATTTCTTTGCATAAACATCTTGGTATCAAAGCACAAAAACCTGGTGTACCCCTTCGTTGACCTCCTTCGCTACTGACATCAACCTAGGTCAATTGTTGACTATGATGGTGGATTGAGCCCATATTTTTGTAGGCCATGATTTATAATTTTTTTTTCAAATTTCTATGTACAGATATTAGGGTGTTCTCCAACTTTTCCCTTTTCCTCAAAAATCTTTTTTGCATGTTTCTATGAAAAATTTCCCTTCCGATGCATGTCTGACCCTCATATAACACAAGAGTGGTCGGTTAATCACCTCAAAAGGGAACTTTTTGGATTCCAAGTTGTCATTTGGAAGTCTTTTATGTCAAACACCTTATTCAGGTATATTTTTAATGTAGAGATCTCATCATCACTTGTGATGACGATATCATCCACGTATACAATAATTGGTTTTATGTTCTTTCCTTTTAACTAGTGTGCAATCATAATAGCTTCACTTGTATCCAATCTTCATCACCGCTGCAATAGATCTTTCAAACCAAGCAAGTGGGGATTCTTTTTAACTCGTATATAGCCTTTTGGGTTCCCACACAATCTTTCTCCTTCTTAAGTGAAAAACCAGGAGGAAAGATCATATATTCCTATTCTTGAATCTCTCCATCTAGGAAGCATTTTGTACATCCAACTAGTACCGAGGCCATCTTCTATAAACAGCCTGAGAGAGGAGAACACAGGTAGAATTCAACATAGTAACATGAGAAAATGTCACTTAGGAAGCATTTATATCTATACACCGATCCATCGGGCTTGTATTTAACAGTACACCCATCTACAACTGTAACCACCGAGATTTTTTGCTTATTTAGATCTTAATTATTTACTTCAAATTGTGATTATGATTGTGTTTAATTGATTGATACACTTAATTAGACATGGATATGTGATGTAGTGCGATGTCTCCAAGTGAGCGCATTGATCTGGTGTGTGAATTTGGGGGTGTCACAGCTGGTATCAGAGCGAAGTTTTGCGATCTGAATTTGTAGAGATTGAAACTAATGTAGGAATGATATTGATTTCAGATGACCAATTTTCGAAGACAAGGTGATAGGTTAGCGAATATTGTTATGAGGGAGATCAATGTAGCAAAAGCACCCTTGCCTAAGATCGGATGCAGATGAGTTTAAAAAGAATCATTTTAGAACTTTAAATGGAGCTGGTGATGCTATGGAGGCACAAAGTGGATTAAGCACTTAGAAAAAATATTTGGGACAATGCAGTGCCCCGATGCTAGTAAGGTGAGGCTAGCAACTTACAAAATGGAAGACGACTCAGACCACTGGTGGAGCCAAGTTAATGATACTACAATTGTAGCAAACCCAAAACATGTCTAGACTTAGGCAAAATTTGTGAGAACCTTTAACGATAAATATTATCCCTAGAGTATTCGTGGTAAGATCAGTGAATTTTTGAAGTTAGAACAAGGGAACGTGACAATCAATACCTACGATAGGGCATTTACTGAACTTGAAAGATTTGTGTCGAATATGATAGCTGATGAGACCTTCCGCATTAGGACGTTTGAGTAGGGACATAGGAGTACTACCTTCATAGAGTTGTTTGGATAGATGTTATGATATAGAGAGAGATGTTAGCCAAACAAATTAAGGGAAGAGTGTTGGTCAACTGACTCAGAGTAGCAATCAGGTTAATGGACGAGATCCAGTCATGGGCAGGCAGAACAATAAGCAAGGGAGGTAGTTTACCCCATATGGTAAACCCCAGCAGATTCAACAGAAGGGGCAGCCAACTACTATGACAACTCTTACGACGACGAAGACGAAACCGACGTGCAGCACATGTGGGAAACATTTTGACAAATGTTTACGAGGAACGACTGCATGCTACAACTACGGGAAAGAAGGGCATAGAGCGACAGATTGCAAAGGGCCAAAGAAGAATCAGAAAGCACCAATGGCGATAACGGCTCACGGACGAGTTTATACCTTATCTGAGATGGATGCTAGAACCTTTGATGATGTGATTCACGGTACATTTTAGATAGTTTATCTTCTTTCTATTGCATATAGGAACTATTTGAATTGTTATATTTAATGTGCATATTTATTTACCTTAGCCTTATAAATCACGCAAATATGAGACGTTAATTAAGACACTTAAGAATTCAAGAGAAATTTAAAGTTAAAACTTTTTCTTAATTAAGAACGCTTAGTGAAGATGAATGTGTATGTTTGTTTTAGGCTCTTTCTTGATTGAAGGATGTTTCGCTCACGTACTTATGGATTCGGGAGCGTCACATTCATTTGCTTCTTTGAATTTCGCTCCACGATTAGAAAGGGAACCTAGTGTAATCACTTTGCCTTAACTATCACGACACCTTGGGAAAAAATGTCATTGATGATCGATACTACCTAGATTGCATTGTTCGAATTGGAGAGAACGACCTGAAAGCCAATTTGATTATTTTGGACTTTGAAGATTTCGACGTTATTCTTGGGATGGATTGGTTAGCGGAGTCATGAGCTATTTTGGATTTTTATGAGAAGAAGGCGATCTTTGCGAAAAGCGACGGATCAATTTTTAAATTCAAGGGCTTGAAAAAAGAAACCGTGTGGACATTATGTGCAATGAAGAATTTAGAAGAGAAGAGTGTCGATGTTCGAAGATACTTATAGTCAGGGAGTTTGCTGAAGTATTTCCTGAGGAACTTCCCAGTTTACCGCCTGTTAGAGAAGTGGAGTTTCGAATTGACTTATTACCGAGTACGACACCGATTTCCAAGACACCATACAAGATGGCACCACTTGAGATGTCTAAGTTGAAGAAGCAACTGGAAGAGTTACAAGGGAAGGATTTCATACATTTGAGTTGCTCATCATGAGGAGCCCTGTGTTATTTGTGAAGAAGGATGGATCGATGAGGCTGTGCATCAATTATAGACAGTTAAATCAGGTGATAGTGAAGAATAAATACATGTTACTGAGGATTAATGATTTCTTTGACCAGTTAGGAGGTGCTCGATGCTTTTCGAAGATCGATTTAAGGTCTGGTTAACATCAGGTGCGAATACGAGAAGATGACTTTTAATACAAGGTGTGGACAGTTCGAGTTTTTAGTGATACCTTTTGGTTTGACGAGCACACCTGTAATGTTTATGGACTTGATGAATAAGGTGTCTAGACCCTTTTTGGACCAATTTGTAGTAGTCTTTGTGGACATCTTAGTCTACTCGAGATCAGAGGAGCACACTACCCACCTACAGATAGTACTTCAAACACTTTTGGAGCACCAACTCTTTGCCATGCTAAGCAAGTGTGAGTTTTGGATGACAGAGGTGGCTTTTCTTGGCCATCAGATTTTTGAGAAGGGAATTACGGTTGATCCTATGAAGATCGAGGCAATTGATCGTTGGGTAAGATCGAAGAGTGTGATCGAGATTAGGAGTTTTCTTAGTTTAACAATGTATTATAGAACGTTTGTAGAGGGTTTTCAAAGATTTCTGGACTGCTTACAAATTTGACAAGGAAGAAGACAAAATTTGTTTGGTCCAATAAATGCAAACAGAGTTTTCAAGAGCTAAAAAGAAGATTGACGATTGCACCAATTTTGACGACACGTCAGGCAATGGAGGCTTTCTTATTTATACGGATGCATCAAACAAGGCTTTGGGTTATGTGTTGATGCAGAATGAGAAAGTTATCGCCTACGCTTCGAGGCAATTGAAAGATCATGAGAAGCACTACCCGACGCATGATTTAGAGCTCGCAACAATTATTTTCGCGTTGAAGTTATGGAAATATTACCTTTATGGGGAGAAGTTCATCGTATCAACGGACCATCAGAGTTTAAAGTACTTGTTTACACAAAAGGATCTGAACATAAGGTAGAGGAGGTGGATAGAGACTCTGATAGACTTTAACCGTGAGTTTAGGTACCACTCGGGGAAGGCCAACGTAGTAGCTGATGCACTGAGCAGGAATGCGCCGGAGAAGATACTTAGACCAAGGGCTTTGTTATCCTATATCGATATTAAGCCGGTATTATTGGAACAAATTAGAGGGAAACAGTTAGAAGATCTAGTTTATTTCGTTTGAAGGAGAGCAAGAATGCAGAAGTAACATTCAGAGAGGATGGAATAATGCTATTCAAGGGAAGATATTGTGTACCAGATGACGCGGAAATGAAACAGCAACTTCTCTACGATGTTCACAGATCAAAATTAATGATACACCCCAGAAGTACAAAGATGTATCAAGATATAAAGAAGAACTATTGGTGGCAAGATATGAAGAGGGAGATAGTTGATTATGGGTCAAGATGCCTTGTCCACAAGTGGAGGTTGAGCGCAAGAAACCACCAGGATTATTGCAGTCTTCACATGCACCAGGATGGAAATGAGAGAGCATCGGTATGGATTTTATTACGGGATTGTCGAGGACGAAGAGAATGAACGATTAGATTTAGGTTGTAGAAAACAAATTGTGCGTTTACATGGTATTCGAACGAGTATTATTTCCAATAGAAATTCCAGGTTTACCTCACATATGTGGCAGAGTTTTCAGGATGGTTTGGGATCAAGATTGGAGTATAGTTCGACTTTTCACCTTCAAACAGATTGAGGGTGAAATTAAATTGAGAGGTTAAATCAAATTCTAGAGGATATATTTAGAGCTTGCGCACTAGATTTTAAGGAAAGTTGGGATTATCACTTAGCACTAGCAGAGTTTTCGTACACAGTTAACAAGCAACGATTCAAATGTCACCATATGAAGCACTTTATGGAAGGAGTTGCAAAACACCGTTATGTTGGGATGAGGTTGGAGTAAGAAACCTACTTGGACCACAGCTCGTTGAAGACACATCGAAACAAATGCAGCTAATCAAAGAACGTATGAAGACAACTCAAAGCAGGTAAAAAAGTCATGCCGAAAAACAAAAGGAAAAATGCGGAATTTGCTAAGGGAGATCTAGCCTTTGTTAAAATCTCACCTATCAAGGGAGTGACGAGATTTGGAAAGAGAGGAAAACTAAGTCTGAGGTATGTTGGACCTTTTGAAATATTGAAGAGGATTAAAGAGACGACTTATCAGATTCAGTTACCACCAAAGTTAGCCGGGATGCACAATATTTTTCACATATCAATGTTGAAGTATTTCAAGGACTGTTCACATGTGATCGATACAAAACCGTTAGAAATTGAGAAGGAAATGACCGTCATTGAGGAACCAATTTCGATTCTAGAAAGAAAGGAGAGAACACTATGTCACAAGAAGATTCCATTGGTTTTGGTTAATTGGAAGCACCACTCATGAGAAGAAGATACTTTGGAGCGCGAGGATGAAATGAGGAAGGAATATCCACACTTTTTTACTTCAGGTACGATCTAATTTCGATGACGAAATTTTCAATAAGGAGGAAAGAATGTAATGACCAAGATTTTCACTTATTTAGATCTTAATTATTTACTTTAAATTGTGATTATGATTTTGTTTGATTGATTTGATACACTTAATTACTTATTGCACATATACATAATGTCTATTTTATTTTATTATGGCCTATGATAATTGATTAATTTAATTAAAGACCTTAAAATTTTTAATTAATATGTTAGTAATTTTGGTGTGCCACTAGTAATAGTTAATGAACCTTTAAAACCCGTTAGTAAAGTAATAAAACCCATTAGAATTATTAATGTTAGTAAAGGCCCGTCAGTAAGACCCATTTGTATGGCCCATTAGTGATATTAATGACCCATAAATTAATTAAGGCCCATATAGAAATTTCTAATTAGAGTTAGACATTAAATAGGAAACCTTAAGGTATTTTGAAAATAGAGATTAGGTTTAATTTACTGAATATTTATAGAGCTTTTATAATGCTAAAAACCCTAGACAGAAAGAGAAAAAATTCTTGAGAAGGAGAACTAGAAGAGAAACCCTAGAATTTTCAGTTTGAAGAAATCATGTTGAGATTAATCGGAATCGTAGATAATACAAAAATAAAATAGAAAATTAGGGTTTATTCCGTTTAATGAATATTCTTCATGTTAAATTGTTAAATTTTGATGCTTAATCACGAGTTTTCGATGGTACACGGGGTTACGTGATTGATCACAAAATTCTGTGCATAAAGAAGAAATCCAGAATCTGCCTAGAATCTAAAATCCAGAATCTGTCCAAAATCCATAATATATCTAGAATCCATAATCTGTCAAGAATTCCAGAGTCTGTCTAGAATTCCAAAATCTGTCCAGAATTTCAGAATCTGTCACAGATGCAAGCAATGAATTTCTATTTCAATTCAAATATTGCCTATGTTCAACCATCATGCTTAAATGTTTATTTATGCTCATCCTTAAATGTTTATTTTTTTTAATTGCTTAGAATCCATGCAACTTAGGATGTTTGAATCCAGAATTTGTCCAGAATCCATGATCTGTCTAGAATTTCCGAATATGTCCAGAATTTCAAAATCTGTCCAAAATTTCAGAATATGTCCAGAATCCAGAATCTGTCCAGAATTTCAGAATCTATTCAGGATGCAAGTAATGAATTTCTATTTCAATTCAAATATTATCTATGCTTAATCATCATGCTTAAATGTTTATTTATACTCATCCTTATTTTTTTTATTGCTTAGAATCCATGCAACCTAAGATGTTTGATTTACACGACATGAAACAAGTAAGAATCGATAGAGATTACATGTTTATGATATGTTAAGCCTAAATAAGTGAAAAAGTTATTGCATGATTGGTTGATTTCCAGTTTTTCTATGCAGGTACATTCATAGCATTCATAAAAGTGAAAAGATACTTTTACGATATGACACATGAGAGCAAAGTATTTCTATGATTACGATCGAATTTCTATGGGCTTATGCTAGAGGAATTAACATAAATAAGAATGACACGTAAGAAAAGTTATGCACCTATGCATTAATGATAAGACTGAAGAGGTCTTTACTTTTAAGCTTACTACTTAACTGAAGAGAAATTATGCGAAGGTTAACGTAAATACTAATCGAAGGATAAAAGAAGATTACGATAATGATTTAGAAAGAGATAACCTTGTCCATTATACATGCCGATTCATAAGCATTAAATGCACAATTAAAATGACCACACATGAAATTAGGGTCCTAAGCCACAATGTTTATTTAGATTTAATGCTATGTTTCGGTTTCATTCTATTGCTTTACTCATCATTTATGTCACATGTTATATCACTGTTATTGATTGCTTTTATGAGTTGGTTTGAGTTATGGACCTTTTCTATTAGCCTCATCATGTCTGATCCATACCGGTTTACTTTGTAAATTGACCCATTGTTTGGGATTCCAGGGAGTACAGCTATACATGGAGTGGATGATGTAGATGAGTCATTGATTGATAGAAGTCTAGATTTGAGTGAAGAAGGATTTGAATCTTAGTTGATTAGGTTTTTCTTTATGCAGTAGAAAGGACTTTAAACGTTTCATTTCAAATTCTCTATTTTGTTTGTAGACAAGTTTATTTTAATGGTTGAACTATGGCTTGATATAAATTTAATTTCAGTCATTAAGTGGTTAAACTTATAGTAATTCATGATCTTAATGTTACCTTCTGTAGACACCCCATTTTCGATATCTCGGGAATATACAACAGTGTTCGGAACCATATAGCGACGCCTGCCCATAAACTCTGAGAAAGTCCAACTTCAGCAGAAATCTCAAAAACCCACAATTTGGCAGTTATACGCATGAGTCCATGCATATGATTGAATTATACGCTGAACTCCTAACGTATAATTCAAGCCGACTTAGACCCGGATCCGACTGAGTTCCGAATTATATGCTAGAAAACTAACGTATAATTCAATTATACGCACAATTCCGTGCGTATAATTAGTCCTCCTTGGACTAGGAATACCAATTCGAGGCAAACTAGGACTACTCATCGAGCCGAGTTTTAGCCGCCTTTGAATTATACGCTGAAATCCCACCGTATATTTCCTAATTATAAGCTGGAATTCCAACGTATAATTGGTCTGATACTATAAATAGGTTTGTACCCCTCTTTTTCTTAACACACATTTATTCGCTTGTTCTCTTTGGAATTTTCGAGGTTGGCTGTGAAATTCCGAGTTAGAAAAAGTTGAACTCTAATCAATTGGGTTTAGAACTTCGACTTTCTTCTAGGAATTTCGCTGAGTAGGCGTTTTAGTTGGGGTTGCCCCTTCCACTTCATTTCTCACACTTTCCAAAGAGAAATAAGGCTAACCTTGGAGCCTTTCCGTTAGGATATCATTTCTAAATTTTTAACCTTAGATCAAGGTCCATACCACTCTTACATACTTCAAAACATCATAGCCTTTGAACTGATTTTGCCCAATGGAGCCAAACGGAGGGTACTCGGGAACGGGTTCTATCAATGTTCTTAAAGTCGCCCGGGGGGCCCTCTCGAGAGGCCACCCTAGCGGTTTGGACCCCCGGGTGCCCCGATTTTGGCTGGGACGGACCGGATTTAGGGCACCCGCCCAAGCCGCCCAGGTGACCACCCCTCCCAAATCTCCAATTTAAATTTTATTTTTTTTCCCAAGAGCCATTATTTGACAGATTTTAAAAGGGCCTTTGCACTCAGAAAGTTGGCCCTTGCACCAACTTTAAAGAGAGACTTGGTATTTTAGGGACATGTGACATGTGAAGACCATTGATGGCATCAGATCAAATGACGGAGGTCGTGTTTCACCTCGATATTCCACACAATAGACTTGAGATCATGGTACATCTATCACACAATCAGTTTTTTATTTCATGTGTCACAGATCCTCAGAAAATGACCCTAAATTTACGTTATCACGTTTGAGCATAGTGTGTGTGTCATATGATTCAAGGGGCCATTTTTTGGGAATCTTTGACACATGGAATTAAGCAATGATCTAGTGTGTGGGAGATTAGACAGAAACAAGACCACCATCATCTGATTCGAAGCAATCAATGGTTTTCAAGGTGTCTCTAACACCACCTAAAGTTAGAAATTGGGGGCAAATAAGCAAATAACTCTTCTTGGGTGGAAATTAACACAACACAAAGTTATAAATTGGGTGCAAATAATGCAAATAACCCACCCTAAGTTGTATGGTGCAAATAACTTTACAAGAAAAGGGGTGCAAATAATGTCAGCCTGAGCTAAAAATTACAATTTCCCTATACAAGGTCTTAAACCAAAACGCCTCTTGCCCTACATCCAGAACCTCCCCTTTCCACTCCTCAGGCGGCTACGACCCTCCAACGACGGCTCCCTGACGACAACCCTCCGATGACGACGGCAAGTGAGTTCCCTATACAAGGTTCTTACTCTGTTTTTCTTCTTCTTCCTCCTCAATTTTTTGTTTTCTTCTTCCTTAGTTTTTCTTTTCTTCTTCCTCTTTATTTTTTTTTCTTCATTTTTTCTCTGGTTTTATTTTCTTCCTCTATTCTTTTTTCTTTTCTTTTTCTTCGTCCTCTAGTTTTTTTTTCATCCTCTGTTTTGCCTCTAGTTTTTTCTAATTGTGTGGGCTGAGATATGTTCCACTCCAGTGATGGGTTGTCACTTGGACAATTTGAAGTTTTGAACCATCCAATTTGTTAACTATAACATCAACCATTGTTTTTAATTTTAATGGCTGATATTAAAGTTCATCGATCGGGTGGTTTAGGTTTACATTCATTGATGCAATTACCTTGTTCCCGTCTTTGGGTAGTTCACTGTTGACTAAAATTTAGAGCTAATGTAATATATATATATATATATATATACACTTCGGGATCGCCCGGATCTTAGGGCGCCCGCCTAGGCGTCGCCTGACCCAATCCACCCGAAAATCCACCCGACCGCCCAAACCCGCCCACCGACTTTACGAACATTGGGTTCGATCCTCCGACATATAACGGGCCAACACACCCCTTTTAGCTTAGAACTTTTAGGTTTGCTTTCCGAATTAGCTAAAATTAGAGAACCCTAGCTGCTAAAACCGACAGGCCGGCGTTAAGTATAGGAGTTCAACCCACAGTCCCTCACCTAAACCTCGCGATTAATGACGTTCTACGACGTCAATAAATATTCACAGGTGGCGATCACATATCGGTTAGTAGGTCTATTTCCTACTCACACCCCTTTTTCGCAGCATATTAGTGAGTTTGTTTGTCACTAACATCTCTTTTGCAGGTTTATTTACTACAAAAATTAGCAAGTTTGTTTGTTGCTAGTTTATCTTCATTCATATTATGTCAAAGTGAGTTTGTTTGTCACTGACGTTGGTTTAGTAGGTCTGTTTGCTAGTAACACCCCTTTTCCCAGAATATTAGTGTCTGTTTGTCAATAACATCTCTTTTGTACGTTTATTTACTACATAAATTAGCAAGTTTGTATGTTACTAGTTTATCTTCATTCATATTACGTCAAAGTGAGTCTTTTTGTCACTGACATTGGTTTTGTAGGTTTGTTTGCTGCATAACCCTTTATTTGAATGTTAATAAGTTTGTTATTAACATTCAGTTTGGCAAGTCTGTTTGTTGCCAAACCCTTCACTAGTAGGTCTTTTTGTGGCTAGTTCACCTTCACCCTCTGACAAACCGAGTCCAAAGTGACCAACAGACTGACGATCACGGTGGGACTCATTTTGCTAAAGTTGCTCCTTTTTAATAATTCAGAAATTGCTCTTTTTCTTTAAAAACATCAGTTCATAGCACACACTACACTCATACTAGGTGTTTAGGAACCTTTTTTTTTCTTACCCCCTTTAGTGTGAAAGGGCTGGTGTGATCATCTCTACGGAAATTCGATCTGGGGAACTTCCTACACATTAGACCTAATCAGGCAAAGATTGTACCCATCCCACGTAGACTCGGAGATACACTCATATTCGGTAAGGAAAGCTTAGGCACCCAGAGGAGAGTAGGAACATCCTCTTACCCTAGTTCTAAAAATCCTTTTGAGATTGAGAGCTCGTATTATCGCTTTTTTTTAAAGGTCAGGCATCCATAAATTGAACTTTAATGATGACTCATCCTTATGAGGCTTCCATGATAATCCCGAGTACGATGTTCGGTCGTCTCAAGAGATAGTCCAAGATTATCCTGAGGTAAACATGGCCGGTGAAGGTGGAGATTCCCCTTTTACTCCTCCAGCGAACAGTACTCGCAACTCGCAACAATAGAAGAGAAAGTGCCATTGGGCAAAACTATTCCGCTGATCAAATTTTAGATCTTGCTGCCAATACACTTACAAAAGGAGGGAAAGAAGTTGATTTCTTTACTACAATCATTCGTTGGTCTGTATAAGAACCTTGTGATCATAAGGTAGTGGATGAAAAAGGGCATCTCATCGGTGATCGCATTATCCTAGGAAATGAACAAGATGAAAAGTCGCCGGCTCCTCCACGCATCCCAACACCTCCAGTGTCACCTAATAGGCGTGCTTTCCGAACTATGTTCAGTGAGAATCATTGAGGGTCACTCTTCCCTAAAACATCTAAAAAGAATATTGCAATAAATATGGAGGACCTTACTCAAATCCTGGATGGCTATATGGCTAAGAGAGAATGTCTCAGTTATTCATTTGGATTTGACAAACTTTTTCAAGATAGCGAATTTACCGTACCAGCCAGTTTTAAACCTCCGAAATTCAACAGATATAATGGGACGGGAAATCCAAATCACCATCTGGCATTATTTTGTAATGATTGTCGACCAATACGCGGCAATCAAGGGCTTCTAATTCACTATTTTCAAAGATCAATAGAAGGAGAAATCCTTGATTGGTTTGTTGCTTTACCGCTCAATAAGATTGAGACTTTTGATCATCTGACCAATAGATTTTTAAACTAATACAAGCATCTGATTCATGGAAGTTATTAGCCTCAACAACTTGATGGCTACAAAACAAAAAACTGAGGAAGACTTTGTGACCTTTGTTAGTCGTTGGAGAATGCTCGCCGGTCAACCAAGGAGTCAAATTAAAGAAAAGGATGCAGTAGATGTCGTAATCGATAATATCCGAGAGCCCCTTCGGAGTGCTCATATTCTAAGCGACTGTTGACTTCTCGAGCCTTTCTTTCCGAGCTTCTCGCATACAACGCCGCATTAAAAATGGGGACTTCAACCTTTCTACACTAACATCTAAGGGAGCCTCCTCTAACAACCCTAAAACAAAGGCCATAAAGAAGACTAGGCTCTGAGTAAATCAATATTATTACAAACCAGGGACAGAACCAAGAAAACGAGAACTTTCGCCTAAGTAATCAGAATGCTCATAATCAAAATCAATACCCAAATCAATAACCTAATCGAAACTAACATCCATACCCTAACCAGAATCAAAACCAATACCCCAACCAAGACCAAAACTGTTACCGAACTCAGCCCCAAACCATCATTCAAAATCCACACGAGGTGCAAACTCAGCCCATAAACCTCTGCGATATACCTCATCATCCAAAAATAAACCAACAACCCATAACCAACATAGGATACTAACCTAGGAGAGTCAGTTACCCACCATTGTAAGATACCATCTCCAACATCTTCAAAGTCCTATCCAGTAGAAACCTCCTTAAGTTTCCCCCCGAGAAACCTAGACTATGGCCTCCACACCTAAATTATTCAAAATTTTATAAACTCCATAGGTATGCCGGACACACCCTTGAAGAGTGCTATCCTCTGCGGGACATCATCTATGAGATGAATGACCGTAACAAATTAATTGGAGTGATGTCTGAGCAGTCAATAGAACAATCATACAAACTAACCCTATCTTCTATAACTCTTTACTTGACCGTACTCAATCAAACCGTCAACTCACGTTCAATACCGTAGACTCATTCACTCCTTCCCCAGTCCACCCAGCTAGCCTAATCCACAAAATTAAACCTCCTTCAAGACACATCCATACTTTCCACGCACAACCGACCAACTTTGTCCTCCATACCATTAAGCTTGAAGTCGCTGTTCACATTGAACCTATCCCCAAGATCAAAAAGGTTATTCCTGAACCAACCCAACCATCCCTAAAATCATTGAGCTTATTCCCAAACCAACCCAACTACCTCCAAACTCAATAACTTATCTACCAGTGAACCAATTTCCTCGTTCCTTGAGCCAAAACCTAAACCGACTTTTCAACCAATTCCTGAACATACTCACCCACCAGTTCCGGAAGTAATTCTTGAACCAACATATCAACATATTTCGAATCCATCTATACCCGAACTGGTCGTCCCACTAATTTAGAACTAACCTTGGAACCTAAACCCCTAACCGAGCATATTTATGAAACAACCAGTTTTCTCGCTCCTGAACCAACTCTTGAATCAATCTTTGTGCCCATTTCGGAGTCAACTTCAAAACTTGAACCCATTACTATGCCCCTAAAGTTGAACCCATTACCGAATGTATTGCCTCACCTGCTTCAAAGCTAATCCTCGAACTTGAACCCACTATCTAACCTATCTCTAAACCATCCACTTTTGAACCAATCACTGGATCTATTGATAAACCAATCTATAAACCTATCACTCCTTCCGCTCTTGAAATTGAACCAATCTTAAAAAGTTCAAATCCTGAGATTCCAATTGATATCCAAGCCGATATTGTCAGATCCTCAAATCTCACCCCAAGATGAATATAAAATTGATGTTATGACTGAGATTACTGTTGACTCCCAGGTTCGAGTTTCTGTGGATCTCACTAATCAAAATTCTTGTGGAAGTCCAACCAGCGACCAAATCACAATGTGACGCAGGACGGTACCCTAAACTACGTGAATGATATGATTGATTTTGCCGAAATTAAATTAAACAATAAAATTCACAAAATATAATGAATACCTCAAGTTTTCGTAGTATTCCATGGGAGAATCACCTATGCTTCAGGTAAGGTTCAGTCCAGGCGCTAGATCCGTTAGGTTGCAGCGTAGATCGATCCTAGAGATAGAACTCTAGGTTTTCCCAGATTAGGGCGCTCACGACTCAATGATGGGATCACTAGTTTCCTCTGAGTATTTGGTGTGGAAGGTTTAATAACTCAGTTGGGATCTACGGTTGTTGAATCAGATCGATTCAAGGATTCAGGGACAATTAGGGTTTAGGATTTCACAAGGATGGTGGTCAATTTGGGGTTGTAGAATCACACAAGCAAAGATAAAAGATAGATAGATAGATTGGCAGGCTTCACACCCTTGGCTTCGCACCAAACCACCCTTCTCGGGAAGAAGATTCACTCTTCGTAGAGGCTCATCTCAAGCACACACAAGTAAAAGCTCTTTTCATTCATAATCAATAATCAATCCTAATTACATTGTTTAAGGACCTTATATAGGAGGTCTTACAATAAAAGAAAACCCTAAAACGAATATTAATTAAAAGACAATTAAACCTTTAACACAAAAGTTCGAAATTAGACTTCTAAAACGACTAAGACTACTCGGCTCGATTTCGATCGAACGAAATTGAAAATCGTTCAATCGAAATTGAAAATTTCGATCATAATTTCGTTCGATCGAAATTAAAATTCGTTCAATCGAAATTCTCAAATACATAAATATCGAAATATTGTCGTTGTCATTTCGATCGATCGAATTTTAATTTCGATCAATAGATTTTTCTGTGCTCCTTCAATTTCCAGAATTTCATCTTTTGCCTCATTCGCCTAGTTTTGATTTTCATTCCGCTTCTTCCGACGTCGGTATACACGAAACGGTCCATATCTAATGTCCACGATGTCGGCGTCCCAGTCAATTCTCCTGGGCCAAAAAGGCTTCATCACTGATGAAGCGGCGTCGTGATAGCACTCGAGCATGTCGGGGTCCAAACGTCGCAATTCGTCTTCAGCTAACCATGAGTTCTCGGAGTCCGGCCTTCCCAACCACTTGACCAAGTACTTTTGAATTCCACCCCCATGGGTGGATATTGCCAAATCATCTAATATCCCTTCGATCTCATCTCTTCGCTGCTTGCGTGGGGAAGGGAAAGGTAGGGGTTGTAGGGCGGGGCTGGTATTCGGGCTCGAGGCTGCTTGGAAGGGGTTGTGAGGGGGTGGGGCTTGGGCTAAAGAAGGAACCAGGTCCTCCACATTGAATGTAGAGCTAACCCCTATATCTGGTGGAAGTTCGAGAACATATGCATTAGGGCCGCTCCTTGCAACAATTCTAAAAGGCCCAGTGCCTCGGGCTTGAAGTTTCTTTGCGGCTCCCAATGGGAACCGTTCAGGCCTAACCCGAACCATCAAATAATCATCCAATTGAAATTCCATAAAAGCCTTAGGTAACTGCATCGATATTTTGATAGCTTCATTGCATAAATTAATTTCAAACTTAATTTCGGCATGCAATGCGGAATGAGACTCAAAAGATGACTCACGATAAGACTTGAAATGCGTAGCAGTACGCAACTTGAGACTATGATGTGCACGTGTATCAATGGACTCGATACTCTCATGTGCATGCGACGCTAACGACTCACATGTAGTGGCCTGTATCAGCACTGGTGGCTCATCTGTAGTGGACTCGACCAACACTAGTGACTCATGTGTGATCAAATCAAGGGACACTAATGACTCATGTGTAAGTGACTTGATTGATTCGTGTGTGCTCGGTTGGACCAACTTTAAAGATTCAAGTGCACACGACTCTACCACCAACAAGGACTCGTGCACAACTGGCTCTACGGGCTCTAACAAATCGTGCGTAGGTGACTCGGTTGAATTGTGCGTGGGTGACTCAACATTACTACTCACAAGGAAATCAGAAGCCCCCTTGACACAAACTAGACTCTCTTCAGCTCCTTCGATCTCCTCTTCACTCATCACGGTTCTAGGGTCATTCACTTCCTCTTCTACTTTCATATTTTCCGGCTCCTTAAAACTCTCCCGTTTAATCAATAAATTTAGAGTGGAAATTTGTGTGGAGCATTGGTAAGCAAAGTGTCCAAATCCTTGACACTTAAGACAATCGGGACACTTGTTTGACTTGGTTTTCAAATTTTGTAGAAGGTGACGGTGCATGAGAGGAATATAATTCTCGATAAGTCGATCCCTCATGTCCTCCCATCGTGTAATAGGCTTACGATTAGCTAACTTGCGTAGAAACTCAACATTAGTCCAATAGGTTTTGACACTACCCTCCAACTTTGTTTTCACTAACCTAACTTTGTGCTCATTCGGTACGCCATACCAATCAAAATACTCTTCTACACTAGACAACCATTCCATGAAGGTTTTGGGGTTTAGCCATCCCTCAAAACATGGAACTTCATCCCGAATAGATTTTATAAACTTTTCGGCGGGATCGTACTCGGGTTCACGTTGATGAGGGTATCCCCTAACTCTAGTCTCATCATGACTTTTGGGACTTTGCCAAGATTTTGGTGTGTAGCAGCTCCTATTATTAATTGCACACATTTGGGCTTTGATGTCCCTAAGGGCATCGACAATCTCGCTCATGCTCATGGTAAACACGGCTTACTAACACGGGTGCTAAATGCCATGCAAACATGAACCACAATGGATGAGGAAATTTGTCAAACAGTAGATGTGCATACTTTTGAACACAAATGAGATGAAATGCAATGAAAATTAAAATGACACACAATATGCCCTAACCTAGAACCTAAGGCTCTGATACCAAAACTGACGCAGGACGGTACCCTAAACTACGTGAATGATATGATTGATTTTGCCAGAATTAAATTAAACAATAAAATTCATAAAATATAACGAATACCTCAGGTTTTCGTAGTATTCCATGGGAGAATCACATATGCTTCAGGTAGGGTTCAGTCCAGGCGCTAGATCCGTTAGGTTGCAGTGTAGATCGATCCTAGAGATAGAACTCTAGGTTTTCCCGGATTAGGGCGCTCACGACTCAATGATGGGATCACTGGTTTCCTCTGAGTATTTGGTGCGGAAGGTTTAATAACTCAGTTGGGAACTACGGTTGTTGAATTGGATCGATTCAAGGATTCAGGGACAATTAGGGTTTAGGATTTCACAAGGATGGTGGTCAATTTGGGGTTATAGAATCACACAAGCAAAGATAAAAGATAGATAGATAGATTGGCAGGCTTCACACCCTTGGCTTCGCACCAAACCCTTCTTGGGAAGAAGATTCACTCTTCGTAGAGGCTCATTTCAAGCACACACAAGTAAAAGCTCTTTTCATTCATAATCAATAATCAATCCTAATTACATTGTTTAAGGACCTTATATAGGAGGTCTTACAATAAAAGAAAACCCTAAAACGAAAATTAATTAAAAGATAATTAAACCCTTAACACAAAAGTTCGAAATTAGACTTCTAAAACGACTAAGACTACTCGGCTCGATTTCGATCGAACGAAATTGAAAATCGTTCGATCGAAATTGAATTTCGTTCGATAGAAATTTTCGATCACAATTTCGTTTGATCGAAATTGAAAATCGTTCGATCGAAATTTTCGTTTGATCGAAATTAAAATTCGTTCAATCGAAATTCTCAAATACATAAAATATCGAAATATCGTTGTTGTCATTTCGATGGATCGAATTTTAATTTTGATCAATCGATTTTTCTGTGCTCCTTCAATTTCCAGAATTTCATCTTTTGCCTCATTCGCCTAGTTTTGATTTCCATTCCGCTTCTTCCGACGTCGGTATACACGAAACGGTTCATATCCAATGTCCACGATATCGGCGTCCCTGTCACAATGCCAAACCTCCAGTGCTGAACTTCCTCCAAAAATTATAAATGAAACTTTGAAACATCCTCACGATAAACTTGATGCTTGTATCAATCAAGACAAGAAAAATCGAAAAGAATTAAAATTTTCTATGCTAAGGGAGAGTCCATCTTGGTCTGCACTTTCTCTTCTTCTCTTTATGTTTGCTTTTGTTTTAACCCTGCCGCTGCCTCTACGAAGTCAACATCATTCTCCCTCCCAGTGGACTCCTTTTCAACCTCATCAGAAAACAAACTCTCAGTCTCAACAACAACTTGCGCATACCTGCCATTATGATATAAAATCAGTTCCATTAGAATAACACAATCCTAAAATATTTTTTAATAATATTCAGTCAAAATCAAAAGAAATGGTAACACATAAAACCTCATGGGAAGGACCGTGTCTCCTATTTCAACTTCATAGGATGCTTTAATCCATTGGGAAACAAAAGAAGATCCCTCCTGATAAGTTAGAGGAGGCTCCAATCATAAAAGATTCATCGAAAAAAGAAATCAAAAGACTTCATATCTTACTTAGTGAATCTTATGTCACCCAAATTACAAACCTAAAGATATTTTCTCTCTCATCCCTAATCAATCAAATTGAGGGTGCTGAGGGCCCCAAAAGAAGTCATCAAGTTATGAATGGGCGGTCACTCCGATCGTTCAATAGGTCCCACTAATTGGACCTTCCGAGTCAGTCCCTTCTTATGGAGCTGACACTGTATCCTAATATATATATATATATATATATATATATATATATATATATATAGGGAGCCGGTTAGGTCCTCCAATGGAGGACGGTGACCGTCCTCCAAGATCCACGTGGTACCCAAAACATTTTTTGCGTGCCACGTGGAGCACAGGTGGACAGTTTAGATCAATATTAAAGAAAAAAATTTGAATTTTCTTTTAAACCCACAAGTCAAAGTTTGACTATTTTCATTGGTCCACATTTCACGGTTCAAAAAATACACGGCGGAGATGAGTTATTAATTTTTTTTTTTCAAAGATGATCTAAGCACTGCACCAAGGTCCATGTGGCATCGAACAAATATTTTGGGTGCCACATGGAGCTCCACATGGAAGGTTGGAGGACGGTGACCGTTCTCCCATGAAAGACGGATCCCTTTTCCATATATCTATATATATATATATATATATATATATATATATATATATATATATATATATATATATATATATACTTAAAATAAATAAAACAAACATTTTTTTACCCAGCGGCATAGGAGTCTCTAAGCTTATATATAGAATAAATGAAGACTAGTAATCGAATCAAATGACCATCTAAGAACCCATATATTATGCCCAAGTTTATACAAGGATAAAAGCCAAAGCTTAATAGAAAATTATATTTGAACGAAAATTCGAACTTGGGGACTAGTGCTAAGACAACTGCCTCACCCGATGGGAAACTAAAATCCAATTGCTAAGAGCCCTATGTTATTTTGGCTGCATACCTAGGTAACGCATATCGTTTGGTTAACCAGGATGGGAAAGAACTTCCGAACCTCCGAAATGTCGTGTATCTATAAAGATACTATTCTTAAAAGTAATGGTTATCATATCCCCACGATCAAGACAAGGCTAATTCACTCCATCTACCATCCCTGTAGTCATCACAAAGTATCTAGGTTGTCGTAGGTCCTTATTTTCGAAAACATTTAAAAAATTGTTTGGCCCATTGACCGCCTTCTTTTTTTCGGGAAGTTGATTAAAGGGATCAATGGATCATGAGATCTTTTCAAGACTTAGAACATACTGAACCTCACACACTCTTTTAGCCATTGGAGTCAATGTATCAAGAATGGAAAAATGAAAATGTGATGGTTCCATCAACACTCGTGATTCTTGCGTCAACAGGTTATTGACAAAAAAAGGAAGTAAAAAAAGCATAACTGAGTGAGAGCATGCGACAAATGATCAGTCAATGCACCCAAGGAAAGCATAAACAAAATCGTGAGGGCATCTCTGGTGTTGTCACACTTCTAGATGTTGTCACAGAGTGGTGGGAGGAGGCCAAACACCTGCTAACCATAGAATCCTTCTTCTTGATGGAGCATAAGCATGGGGAAGAGCTCAAACTATGGCACTGCACTGCACACACACGTGAGAAAAGGTTGACTATTTCTTTAAATTGGATGAATATGAAACTATCCCGACATCAGCAAACCTTATCCCCTTATTTACTTTTTGGAAAATGATCCAAACTATCCTGAGAATCTTTCGAAAATGAAGCAAAAATTACTAAAGTGCCGAGTGATGCAATCATTTAATCCCTACCACTCATCTTACACCCACATTAAGATCCGAATGCATGATAATCATTATAATAAAGGAACCATTGTATGAATCTAAAATATCATAGGACATTTCTTCAATAAGTTTTGACACCCTCACACTGGGGCATTATTTTTTATTTTCTTTAGCCCTAACACCCTAGTAGCGATAATCGAGTCATGAGAATAGCATCCTTAAACTGGGGCATTTTTATTTATTTATCCTCTGATAATAACAACATGAACAAGCTCAACGAATTTCCCAAAACCCAGAAGACCCTTATCCTACACTGTCGCATTCATTAGAATCTTATTCACATTAAAAGACATAAAGTCCACGATTAAGAAAACTAATCACCATCAAAGGTCTTTTCTAAGTTGCAGACTGCCAGACTGGGGCATTTTTTTATATTTATTTTCAAATATTTATTTTAATCCTTTATTTCATTCAAAATAATAATAATAATAATAATAATAATATAATAGTAAAAAAATTTATTTATTTTCAACCTTTATTTCTTTTAAAAAAATAATAAATAATAGTATATATATATATAATAATAATAGTAATAACTAAAAAAAAAGTTAATTGTGTGCTAATTAAACAAAATAAAAGATAAAATAATAATAATAATGATAAAAAATTTAAAAATATATACTAATTAACACTCTATGAACAAAGACAGCCCCTTCAACAATTCAATTTAAAATAGTAATAATATTAATAAATAGAAAAATAAAAATTGTACGCATCTCTCTCTCTCTCTTTGTCTCACTGTGTACACCCATAACACATAGCCCCTCTTACCGAGAATGATATTACAGAACTACTCCTAAGTACAATGTAAATATATTTTTCAAGAGAATCGCCGAATATTCTTCTGAGAAGACTTTTTTTTTAGTTGCATCATGATGCACTCGTTGTTGATATCGCATAATATCTTCTAACACCCTTTTTACCCTAATATTATCCTCTTTTTTCACTCTAGTTACACAACCTGTGCTTCAACTATGGCATCGTCCCCCTGAATGGTTGCAATAGTTCCACAATAGCGGAAATGCCCCTCAATCGAACCGATCTCCAGATGAGCAATCCACTCTTTTTTTTTCTAATTTTTGTGCTTCATAACAAGGAAGATTTAGAGTCGATATCAACCCCTCATCGAAGAATATTCGTCATTCTATCCTAAGTCAAAAGTTCGCTTCAGCACATGAGTCTTTGCACCCATTCAGGTAAGTATTTTCCTTCATTTCTATTATTTTCCAAAGATTAAATTTTATTTTCCTTATTTTAACATTTCAAGTAATTTTCAAAACTCGTTCATAATCACGTGTATGATCTTCGTAGTCGACCCACAAGCGACCATTGTGGTCTAAAGGCGACATGAACGTAGTAATTGGCACACCGAATGTGATTCCGATACCCTGAAAAAATGTCGGGTCCACAAATCCCACCCTGACTAAACCATCAAGTAACATCTCGGAGCCTTGTTTTATGATTTTACGAAATTGATTTAAGTTAAACCCAATATTTCAATATTTTGCATGCATCTCTCCCTCTTCTCTCTCCTTTTCCCATCGAACCGAACATCGAGCATACTCCACCACTCTAAGAGATCATAAATGTTTACTAAAAGTGACCCCTCGAGCGTCGTTGGTGTGAGCAACGACGCACTTGTTCTGACATGATTTGCAAGGCCTTCGTCATCTTATCAATCATTTTCCTATCTTGACATTCGCTTACGCCACCTGTACTTCGATTGCCGTAAAATCTCCCCGTCTGGTCACGATAAGCACCCACGGCTACGGAAAACCCTTCGATTGCTACAACAAGCCTCCGATTGGTCTCTCTTATACACCTTGTACAGACAGATAAGAAAGCCAAACACTTCATGTCAGCTCTTCCAATTCACATATATATATGATCTCTCTAAGAAACTGAGAGGACTCCTCTGTTGGAGCTCTCTAGCAATGTACAAATGTCGTGGTGCCTGCTTTCTTCAACGTATCCCTACTCCGTAAGAATGCGCCAAAGAGGGGCATCTGTAGACACCCCATTTTCGATCTTCTAAATTTTTAACCCTAGATCCAATTACGTCCACACCACTCTTGCATATTTCACAACATCATAGCCTTTAAACTGATTTCCCAAGGGAGCCAACGAAGGGTATTTGGGAACGGGCAATACTCACACGCATAATGGGCCAACACACCCCTTTTAGCTAAGAATTTTTAGGTTAGATTTTTGAATTAGCTAAAATTAGGCAACCCTAACTCCTAAAACCGGTAAGCTGGTGTTTAGTATAGGAGTCTAACCCACAATCCCCCACCTAAACCTCGCGATCAATGACGTTTTACGGCGTCGATAAATATCCGTAGCTAGATCTTATATCGGTTAGTAGGTCTATTTGCTACTCACACCCCTTTTTCGCAGGATATTAGTGAGTTTGTTTGTCACTAACATCTCTTTTGCAGGTTTATTTACTACATAAATTAGCAAGTCTATTTGTTGCTAGTTTATCTTCATTCATATTACGTCAAAGTGAGTTTGTTTGCCACAAACGTTCGTTTAGTAGGTCTGTTTACTACTAACACCCCTTTTTCGCAGTATATAGTGAAGTTGTTTGTCAATAACATCTCTTTTGTAGGTTTATTTACTATATAAATTAGCAAGTCTGTTTGTTGCTAGTTTGTCTTCATTCATATTACGTCAAAGTGTCTGTTTGTCACTGATGTTGGTTTTGTAGGTTTGTTTGTTGCATAACCCCTTATTTGAATGTTAATAAGTTTGCTTGTTATTCACATTCGGTTTGGAAAGTCTATTTGTTACCAAACCCCTTCACTAGCAAGTTTGTTTGTTGCTAGTTCACCTTCATCCTCTTTCAAACTGAATCACAAGTGACCAATTTGGACCATTTTTCTGAATCCAAGAGGGTTCCCGAAAATCGCGTACCAACACCTTCGTATATGGTTAGTTAATTACTTATGTCTTTGTGATTAGTCAAATTGTTGGAAGAAAATTTATGTGTGCGCTTTTAATGGTTGTTTTTCTGTTGTGTTTATATGCGGATCTTTATGGATTAATCGACATAATTATTATCATTGATATGTGATGTAGTGTGATGTCTCCAAGCGAGCCCATTGACCCGACCTGTGAATTTTGGGGCGTCACAACAACCACCTTTCTTCCATCTTATTCTTTCGTGCACTACCATTATCATTTTCTCCCTGAAGAAAGCAATCACTACCAACGAGAGAGTCGAAGGGTATGGTTTCAAAAAAGACAACATCCATAAACACAAACCTGTTTCCGGTAGAAGAATCATAACACTCGTACCTTTTCTAGGGGACGAAAGATAAGTAAGAAAAATAAAACGAATAGCTTTAGGGTCAAATTCTCAAGGCAAGGACCATGGACATGGACAATGCTCACACACCCATGCACGAAGGATGACAAAAAAATAAAGGATAGGAGGGTGAAATCAATTGCATGGGAGACTTCCCATTAAGAATAGGAATCGATAGCCGATTAATGAGATAAGATGTCATGGGAATAGCATCAGCCTAAAATTTTTTTGAACATACATCCCAAACAATAAAGTATGAATAACCTCAAGGAGCTAGCAGTTCTTTCGTATGTCAACCCTATTTTCTTGAGGGGTGTAGGTGCAAGTAGTTTGTATCTTCCAAGTAGGACTAAAGATGGTTGGAAGCATACTCCCCACTATTATCAGATCGTAGGTAACACTGTATTGAGTGCAAACCAGCTTGTGAAAAACTAGAAAGATAGTGGCCACCTCATCCTTAGACTTCACAAACATAACATGATTAAATGTATGCAATCATAAACAAACCAACTTTGTAATGATGTGGGTGAGTGAGATCAATTGCATGGGAGAATTCCCATTAGGAATAAGAATCGACATCTGATTAATGAGATAAGATGCCATGAGAATAGAATCAGCCTAAAATTGTTTGCGAACATACATCCCAAACAATAAAGTACGAATAACCTCAAGGAGGTGGCAGTTCTTTCGTTTCGCAACCCTATGTTCTCGAGGGGTGTAGGTGCAGGTGGTTTGTCATTTCGTACCATTATCTTCCAAGTAGGACTAAAGATGGTTGGAAGCATACTCCCCACTAATATCAGATCGTAGGTAACATTGTATTGAGTGCAAACCAGCATGTGAAAAACTAGAAAGATAGTAGCCACCTCATCCTTGGACCTCATCAAATATAACATGATTAAATGTATGCAATCATAAACAAACCAACTTTCTAATGATGTAAAAGCGTCAACGACAAACAATATATACCCTAAGCTTTGGCATTCAGTTCTGGAATACAACAGTACACCTCAGATTACTATATGAGAAATAGACTGCATGCATAATTGCAAACAGGATCCATGAATAAGTTCGGAACTCCCATACTTACAGGGAAAAGTTGCAAAACAACCCATGTAAAGAAAAGTGCACCAAGAAGAGAAGAAAAATCCAGCCTAATTCGTGTTGCAGGTTTGGGCATTTCTTTGACAAAATCAAATAGCATCTTTACACCAGCTCCTCTCAAAAACTGAAGGTAAGCATTGGATACCTACATATACAGTAGATCAGCAATTTGCTCACTGTAGATTACTTTTTAAAAAACAGAAGATTCAACAAAAAATATATATCAGAAACAAAAAGGGACCAATGTGAATAAAAGCATCTCCGGAATGCATAATTTTTACACTACACAGGCTTGTCTTCCAAACTGAGCAACAGTAGCTATCCGATTGTAATATGCTCTAGTTGGAAGATTATAGGATTATTTACAGATAAAAGAATAATGATCCATAGAATGCGATATATAAAGTATAAGAATAAACTGTACTCACATTTCAACCAAAAAGAGACAAGGTAAGAATAAACACAAATGTAACCATGGGATGTCAGGACACTTAGTGGAAACATGTAAAGAACTGTAATGCTTAATAATAAATAGTCGGGTCTCCTAGGCAGTCTTAGGCTGCGTTTGGGTTAGCTCTTTTGGGGCAAAGAGCAGCTCTTTCACTTTTTGGCTCCGGCAGAGAACTACTTTTACATTTGGTAGCACAGCTCCTTGCCTCATTTGCTCTGGCGGAGAGCTATTTTAAGTGATAAAACTGCTCTATGCCTGCTCTATCTTAGAGCAAATTTCATCTGCTCTGACAGAAAGCAGGCAAAGAGCTGCTTCTGCTCTTATAAGAGCTAACCCAAACACAGCCTTAGAAAATGTTCCCAAAACCACCATGCAACATGAAGCTACTCACATTCTATAAAGTTAAATAAAAGGGCAAGGGCTACACCTAGTAGTATGGGGTTAACTATGAAGAACCATTAGTACCAACTGCAAAATAACATCAATGAGATGGATTATTTCCATTGCAGTGATAAAATATTGGTATACTACATTAATAAGATGCCAAAATACCTCTTATCAATATTGTAGTACATGAAGAAAAAATATATACTTCCCTCTCTTGGTACCGGACCAACTTGTCATTAAAACAGTCACCTTAAAAAAGCCTTCTACTTGATCAAGCAAGCATCTTGAGCAGGGTATGAAAAGTTTTTTTCGATAGGGTAATAAAAACTTTATGAAAGAAAGTAAAGTACAAGGGGGCTCTCTTAGTGAGGAGCTAGCCAAAAAATAGGAATTGGAGAAAGAACATTGCTACTTCAATGGGGTGCTAGTCCCAGAAAAGAAATCTTGAAACCCCCTCCTTGGCAAGAAAATCTACCTTTATGATTTGCCTTGTGCAAAGCATGGATAGGACAACCAGCTAACTCACATAAATGTCCAATGCCTCCTTAAACCAATCAAGAACCCTCCTTGAAGCTTCTTACAACTTCTACCTTCCACTTCTTTCATTTTGAGTCTAGATGTCGGAATTGTATTATTTAAGAAACAGCAAGAACCCTAGTAGTTTTAATTTGTTTTATGAAATTGAGGGAATCTTTTAAGTTTTCGAGGGTTTAGTGGAAACCCTAATATGCTAAAATTTGATGCTCTCTTGATTATGCATGTTTGATTGATTAAAAAGTAACTTATCTGTATATTTACATTAATTTTAGTGTTTCATTTTTCTCTATTGTAGCATCTTCCTCTCTTATCAAATGGTATTAGAGCAAGTTGAGCTCCTAAAAAATCAATTCCGAAGAGGAAGTGGAAGCAAGAGTTAGAAAAAAGCAGTTCAACAATTCCAAGCATAATTCAGTTAACTAGCACACCACTCATTGCACCGAAAAGCAATTCTACCACCTCCTTGGGGAGAGAATCATATCTCACATCAAGAGCACGATCACCTGTTGATTGATAATCATGTGCTGGAGAAGTGAGATAAAAGCTAATACACAAACTGCCATCATAATTGATTGGAGGATAGATTAGTACAAGCCTTGAAACACGGGATTCACGATCATGGTATACAAATTGAGATCATGGATTTCCATGGAAGTCTATAACCGAATGAATTTAGTGATTGGCATGAGAGTGTTGAAAACTTTTTCGAGTTAAATGAGATGACCGAGGATCATAAGATGAAATTTATCTCACTAATTAAAGAGACACACATAACTATGGTGGAAACAATTGAAGGACAATGGAGGAGGAAAGACTCTCAGACCCACAAGAGAAGATAAAGAGAAAGCACTAACAATGATTTGTACCAACCGATATAGACAAGCCCTATTTCAACTTCTCCATAATTTACAATAAGAGAACAAGACTTTGTACGAACAATAGCTAAATTCCAACAATTTCCAATCCAAACAACTTGAATGAAACAAAGGAACAAACTGTAGCTGGTTACATTAGTGGATTACAATTGTTGATTGAAGATATGGAAAACCTATATCCAGTTTGGTAGGTCGATGATGCCTTTTAGTTGGCATTGGAAGTGGAGGAACAACAAAAGACGACTTATAATCAGCACATGAATGAAGATCGCATACGTTACAATTCATCCAAGAAGCCTCAAGGACAGCAATCAAATCCTAGTTTGAATCATACAAATGTTCCACCAAAATTGGCAACTACAATGACTGGAAGTGGATGTGCACGTGGAATAACTATGGGATTAGATGTTTCTGATGCAACAAGATCGGTCATAAACCATTTGAGTATCCCTGGAGATCAACTAAAGAAGTAAATTTGGAGGAGAAAATGGAGAATTAATTGCATGAGAAGAAGGTCCAGATCAGCTGTCATCTACCACTTTTTATGACAGTCCCACGGACGACACAGTGCCGAAAAATCATATGGAGAAGGATGAAATAGGAGGCGATCCTTATTGGTGACATGCAGGGTTATCATTGTAGCTTTGAAGAATGACAAAGATGATGGCAGATAAGAAATGCTTGCCACTGGAGATCGATGACCCTTACAAGATGGGATAGTTTAAGCAGAGAGGAGAAATATCAGTCAAGCACCGATGCTTGATCAAATTCTCCACTTGGAAGACATTGTATAGTGCAGTATGATTTCCATGATGTGTTATATATTTCTTGGTTGATTGTAGCAATTGGATAGCAAAATCTTCACGAGACCAAAAAAACTTACATAATCATAAAAGATGGCATTCAAGTGACCCTTCTCCCTCAAAGAGAAGGGACATCAAGAGGGAAAAGTGAGAGCAACTCTTCTATGCTCTTCATGAAACCAAGCTAACCAAAACATGTGAATCTGATCAAAAGAAGGATGCTCAAGTCAAACTAGAGGATGATTTCCTTCCAGCCGAGAGGAATTGATGTGAATCAAGAGCAAGAGATGATGCAAAGATGAAAGCCATGACGAAAGCGAAAGAAAGGAGGGAGAGAGAGAGAGAGAGAGAGAGAGACCTCATTTTCGCCAACATTAACATCTTAAAACAATGTGTGTATGTGTGTGTTTCGGGAGGGGGGTGAACTTCTTAAAACTCTTTTGTTGACCCTCCCTTTGACCAAGTACGACAGAGAGATAGAGAGAGAGAGAGAGAGAGAGAGAGAGAGAGGGAGAAGGAATACATGGAACTATTATTTTCTTTTATTTATTACTTAGGAACGTTTATTTAGGAGATATTCCCAAGTGTTTTAGCTGTAAGGAAATAAAAGCTTTTCTTTGGAATAGGTTTAGAAAATCTATAATTTAAAAAACGAGGGGTGATAACCCTAGTATTTTTGTTTTGTGTTATAAATTGAAGAACCCTTTTGAGTTTTCATGGGTTTAATGAAAACCCTAATATATTAAATCTTCTCTCTTGAGTTCTGTATCTCTTTTATCACATCAATCTGCTACAAAAGCCAGGTGTTATGGGTACCTCTAATGGTGAAATTGTTGGAGAAAAATGATGATAAACATCCACTTCAGCAGTCTACATATTCCTTGATCCAAACTTGTGCCCTCAAAATTAAAAAGGGGAAACATTGTTGCTCATTCATCTGTCTAAGACAAGCGCCGGGTCATTGCCAGCATAGCTACTAATTTAATTTTCGTAGGCCATTTTCTCCAAGAGTTGATGTGAGGACCCGGACCCACATGCCAACGATATTGTCCGGTTCTAGGCTTAGGTCCCGCCCTGGTTTTGTTCCTGGCATAGGTTTTGGATATCGTCGTCTCTACCCAAAGAGCGTTGTTACATTTAAAGGCCGGTCACACCTCATATCCCAGGCTCAGGACAAGTCTCTATCCAATGTGGGACTATCACAAACCCCTCACCTTATAGAAGAGCCGTCCATGTCTCTGATACCATTCTGTGACGACTTGGACCCACATGCCAACGATATTGTCCGGTTCTAATCTTAGGTTCCCGCCCCGGTTTTGTTCCTGGCCTAGGCGTTACGCCTTGCTGTCTAGCGCGTCATTGCATTTAAGGGTCGGTTGCACCTCATTGCCCAGGCTCAAGACAAGTCTCCATTTGATGTGGGATTATCACAGTTGAGCATTCCTCCTTTCAGACACACCAGAATGGATTTGTGAGTGCGAGAATATGCACCCAAAATTCTAAACTTGTGTCGTATGAAAAAACAAAGCAAATTCAGGTGATCTATCATGCATTTAAGATAAAGTATATTAAGGACTCATCAAGAATCCATACATCCAAAACATTCTTAAAGAAGCTCTTCGCTAAGATCACTTTCAATTTCAATTTGGCAAGGTAGGAATTGTTTATCTCCACACTCCAGTTTTAGGGTAGTGAAGTGTCTAATTTATTTGCATTTTCTTTCTTTTCTCATCATTAGTGTACCCTTCTCTGTGGTGGGCATACTTCATCCTTGTCATACCAAATATCCATGTGTACTTTCTCAACTTAATAAAGATTGTGTATGGTTCATCTATGTAAAACTGAATTTGAATTTCTACAATCATGAAACAAGATACTACTAATACAAGTACATGTTCCTCCTTAAGGTGATGGCATCCATGTTCAATATAAAAGTATATACTAGTGCATCAGGATAATCTGGAAATATATAGTCAAGCTACAAAGATCTAACAATAATCATATATACCTGCTAGATCATGTCAAAAACCAAGTGAGAGATCCTTTTCTATCAAAAGAAAAGGTAAAAAAATATAGCTGCAGACTGATCATATTATAAAACATAATTACCATTGTTTGTTTGCCAACGATGAAGATCAAATTTTGAACATGAATGAGTTCAAAAGTTAGCAAGCCAAAGAATGAACATATGTAATACATGGAAATATGAAGTTTTAGAAAACATACCACATTCAACGAGCGAGGAACACGCACTAAGGCAATAGGACCATTCCCAGTATCGTTGTTATATGTTGAATTATACCAAATGCTCACATTAAAATGAGTCTCATCTGAGTTTAAGAAATCATAAGCTGCAAGAAAAAAAGAAAACAAATAGTTTTTTTCTGATTGAGCCATGTGAAAGAGAATTCAGGTACTGTATAAAGAAAAATAAATAAAACATATTAACCTGCAATAATTTCATTAATCTTGTCCTCTGGATTCCCTTGCCGATAACCCTTAAACAGCTCATCATTTACCACTGAAGGACCATCACGCCATAAGTTCAAACCTTGTACACATTGTACCTCTGAATCCAAATTATTAAAAATATATATATATATCAGAATAAATACCAACAGGAGAATTAGTTGCACAGTTGACCTAAAAAGAAATCTAAGTACTGGTATGAAAATGATACAAGTTATTACACAACCACATTGACACATATCCCCAAAAGGATGAATGGCAGTACCCACTTGCCTGAAATCCCACAAAGATTGAAGTTTCTTGTTGGAAAAATTGGAGTTTACACATACAAGGAAGAATACATGCTTGATAATGTATAAGACTCCATACACACTTATTAATTACTTTGTGTGTTTTTGAATAGGTAAACTGGTAAAAGGGAAGCACCCATGCACCATGAGTAATTTTTGCACCTTACTGCAATCTTGACAAATTCAGATAAGATATATAGAATATGTGCTTCAAAGTAAACAAAACGCATTATAGCAGATATCCAAAATATAAATAATACCAGAATTAAAGATGAAAACATGGAGAAATTACGATTACATATTTTACTACTTGAGTTCAATGTGTCTTATACACGTCCACGCCCCATAGAAATTGGATAGAATGAGTATCCTCATTCTACAAGTAAGAAGATTAATACCTTGCTGAAGTGTAATGCCAGCTATCCGGATCGGAACTAAAAATGTAAAATTTGGCGTGCATCGAGGTTGAACAATATATAGCGGTCTATCAGATAGGAAAGCGGGTTCAATAAAATTGATGTATTCCGTCTTTGTGTCTGATCCCTGAAAGATATTCAAATAACCATATTTGTCCAAAACTTATAAATTCTTAAGGCATCTCTAGAATAAATTAAGCACTAAACAGATGCTTATTGTCTATCACTCACGGGGATGAGATTAGATAAAGTATTCAAGTAATCCGAAAAATTTGAAGAGAGAGAGCTAGCGAGTAAATTTCCTGCTAAGCCTGCGAAGATTTTGAATATTAGAATTTAAACCTATAGAATATACGTTAGAAATCTTATATGCTACAATCATATCATAAGAAACTTAATTTAAGAAAAAAAAAAAAAATTGAAAGATTCTAAATCTTGGAACTAGAACTTTAAGACAAATTATGGAAAAAAAGACTGATCATAAACTGATCCAGCTGATATGCTTCGAAATACAAACGAGAGAGTTCCATACTTTCTGCAAGAGATCGATTAGCCCCAGTAAAAAGTATAGTGGCAGGGCAGGATTGTGTATTTTTACATGCTTCATCTGGCAAATCTGTAAATGGAGTTAAATCAGTTCTTACGGCACGGTATTCAGTGCGCGGTACTTGCAAGACTGCTGGCCATTCTGGGGGGTTAGGTATTGGACAAGTGGCCACCTGATCCAAAGTAGAATATTCGATCCCACACACATTCTCACATGAGCCATCTCCATTCGTGTCAATACAGGTGCAGCCGCATCTGTTCTCAGCCCTATCCAATTCATTGTTGACCAAGGTTTGGATGACAACTAGCAGCAAACAGAGTAAAAACGGAAATGCAACAAGTCCAATATTTGTCTTTAGATTACGTTTCTGCAATGTAACATACAAAGATTCTATTATTTAATAGATTGGTAAGATATAATAATTTATTGAGCTAGTATATTAGTTTCTAATGCAACTAGAATTTTAGTATTCTTCTATCATTGCCGAGACTCAAATATATACAAATTCACAATCTTTCTTGTTTTCTGCTTTTATCGAAAAAAATTGAAGTTTAAATTCTCAATCATACTTATCTCCAGTTCTATAAATAATTAAAACTGCACCTTCATTTTAGTTTTTTTACAGATTTCACATTCAAAGATAGCATGAACAAATTTTCAGTGGGTCCTTTCCCAAGGCCTCATTAAGTTCTCAGTTCTCCTGAAATAAACGCCAACAATACAGCAGCGTTTTTTTTTTCTTCTATTACATTGGGGGGTTGTTGGATTTCAGTCTGAGAAATTTAGGGTCAAACCTGTGAGCTCCACCTTTTGAAGTTTTTTTTTATAAATGCGAGAACTCGGTACTCATCCAAATAAAATAGTCCTATGTAAAATTTCACCAACTCAACATGGGATTGGACTTGTAGTTCAATGGAAGGTGAACGATGATTCAACCTTGAGGGCACAGGTTCAGTCCCAGCTTACGTATCAAAAATAATAATAAGCGATAATGGCTTTGACCGTCAGTTAAACACCAAAATGGTTTTTAAATGATCTTACATTATTATAGTTATACTTTTTTATATTACACCATTGAAGTGTGATTTCCTATTATGTCATGTGGCGCACATCCGTGACCAATCTAAACTGTCTAAGTAACAATCCATCATTGGAACATATCTCAGATCAAAGAAACATGCCTATAAGTTGATGCGAACCATCCAATCGATAAATTTTAATATCAGCCATTAAGTCTAAAAAACAACTGTTGGTGTTATAGTCAACAAAGTGGATAGTTTAAATCTCCCTAAAACACCATTTTTGGGCCTGTTGCACTTCAATCTATGATCTATCATGACGTTATGGATCACCCACATCTTAAACCCTTGATGGTGTAAGATCATTTAAACACCATTTTGGTGTTTAATTGACGGTCATGAGAGTTAGGTCCTAATAATAATCATCTCAACCAGCAAGAAAAGAGATAGATATCTATAAAAATGTAGTGATAACAAAACCAATTTCAAATTATTCAAATTCAAGTACTGAAGCAACTGACAAATTCCTTTAAACATAAACAATTATTTTAGTTGGTATAGGGTAACTGACCCACTAACTCTCAAATGTGAGCAAGTCAATCTCCTTACGCTAAAATGGTCAAACCTTTTTTTCGATAAGTAAGCATTTGAGGTTGGGGGGTCCCCCTTTCATTATGGAGCAATAAATCGAGCACTACAAAGTAACCCAACCTAAGACCTTAGAGCTTCGGCATCACCATCACCCCACGCCTAGGTTGAATACACAAGATAAAAGGAATGAAAAGGGCATCAATTCAGATTCATATCATTATTAACCATCAAGGTGAATTCCAATGGTAATTGATCAACTTCGTTCCAAACCATAGTTGTCAAACCTTGGGAGCATGCACAGCGATCCCTGAGCACCCAAATCAGTGAAAGTACAGGTTTAACCATTTCAACATAATGAGATTGACCCGTTCACACTTGAAAGTGATCCCATCAATTACCATATAACAACTCTTTTTTGTTTATGGTTAACCAATCTGAACATCATCTTAATCTCCAACTCTGCTCGTCATTGGATCTCAAATTATCCCTAGAATTCTAACTATATATAACAATGAACAGAAAGTCAATCCAAAATTTTCACAAAATTAAGGCAACTCCACAAAAAATGATATCAACGGAGCAATAAAGGAAGCCAAATCAATCTATTTATAACAAGAACAGAGATCCTACTCATTGGATTAAATCCACAGATAATAAAAAAAAATGTTTTTAAGCCAATAAACTCACTAATTTCACAAAAAAAAAAAAATCAGCACGTAAGAAACAAGAAAAGAAACTCCTCAAAAAAATAATAATAATTAAAAATAAATAAATCAAACAAAGATATCAAGAAAATGAAGAAAACAAAAACCAGAAAGCGAGAGGAAGAATTAGAGACCTGAAAAGTGAGGTTCTTCCTTAGCAGAGCATTCGCCTGAGTGGAGAAACTCGCAGGCCCGTGTGTTTCATCCATCGACGGATTCTGTGTTTCTTTGTTTTAACAGCAAGTAAGAGAGAAATAAATCTAACCGTCGGATCGTCACGTACAATCAGAAACCTTCAGTTTCCCGCCTTAATTTCTGTTACTCAGTTTGCTTCTATTTCTGGACCTTGGATTTCACTACTGTCGGTATATATGTAGGATAGGACTTTGTATTATCATGGTCAAAATTGTATCCGCACGGGTTTTCGGGGACTAGAAATATGTGTGGAACCCAAAGTTTTATTCTAACGGCACACGTCTACCTCGTGCAAAACGTTTACAAATATCAAGGATCAAAATTTCGGGTTTCGTTTCGGTTTCAGAGGGGACCGAAACCAAAATTTCTGCCGAAAATTTGAATTTCAGCCGAAATTTCGGCCGATAATATCAGTCCCATATAAAAATCTGATTGAAATTTCGGTCCAAATTATCGTTTCAGTGAGGATCGAAACCGATAATTTGACCCGAAATTTTGATCATTTCGGCCGAAATTTTGATCCTTAACAAATATACTCGTTCTAAAATGAGGAATATGCCATTTTTGTTGGGGTTCGTGAATGATCAAAGTATCCTTAGATTCTAAAGTATATTCACAGCCGAAATTTTTATCTCCGCAACCTAGGGTATCCATCCATAAAGCCGGTAAGAGCCTTGAACCATTTCCATTGATTCCATGTGAAATACATCTCTACAAGTGACCATGATCATAAGTATCTATGATGAGAAGGGATCTCCGTTCACATTTGGGGATGTGTTCCCCGCGAAATAAACACTTGACCTTCTAGGCAGGCGGTGATAATCTCAAGGTTGTGAAAGGTTGGGATAAAATTGACATGTGAAAACCGTTAGTTTCCTTGAGTCAGTTGATGGAAATCATTTTTCAAGCTAATTTTCTACAAAACTCTTCTTTTCATCATAGCTCATTTATAAGATGGTCAAATATTGATTCCACGTAACACACCCCGCCCTCAAAATGCCATAAGGAGTTCTCAGGTTATTTTTAGGGAAGTGTGTCATAAAATTAATATTTAACTAATATGATAGGTGAGTCATGATTTGAATCAATTGTATGAAAGAAGTGGCCGAAAAACGAGTTTTCCATTGTCATGCATTTGATGTAAGGCACCATAGTTGCAGAGACCGAATCTATAGTTTCAAATCCCGGTACCCTTAAAGTAGTTCGATTAAAAATCAATAGAATGTATAAGGTGTGTGAACCATCCCCTCACCACACGACATGCCTTGCAGCGCGGACGTTTGAAACATATGAACTCAAAGTGTCAAACTATTTAGTCAACTTTTTGAAGGCATGCCTTATAAGTGATTGCACTGAGATTAAAAAAAAGACTTTATGTTTTAAAGACATGTGACATGTAAAAATACAATCTGGGCCGTCTGATTTAAAGTTCATAATCTATAAATTCTTAGTGGATAAGATTGGTACGAAATATAATATTTATCATGTGATTAAATATAGTCAAAGACTATTATTTAATTCAACGATTAACAACAATAGATTATATCATAAATATTGTGTTTTGCTCTATTCTTATTCACTAAGGATTTATAGACATGAACTTTAAATCATACAGCGTATGCAAGTAATGGGTCCCTTTGGCAAATAATATCTATGGCCGTCCAAGAAATGACATTTGACTCAATGGAATGAGACAAAATTGTAAACTTCTATGAAATTCCCCCTAACTTCATTCCCAAGCAACGTTGGACCCCACGCTTTTGGCCTTCTCAAGAAAAAAATAAAAAAAAACCCCAAATAAGGAGCATTCTGTAATAGTTGTAAAAAGTGTATTCTAATATTTTAGTCCTGAAAGGTCATTGAAAGTAGGAAAATTATAATTTTCTTGGATAAACCGTAGCCGGCTGACGTGGTGCGACGTGATTACCTATATTAATTGAGCCCCAGTACACTTGCAGCCATTTTACATGGTGTCACATCGAAGGATCAAAATTTCGGGTTACAGTTCAATTTCGGAGGGGACTGAAACCGAAGTTTCAGCCAAAATTTCGGCCGATAATTTCATTCCTATACAAAAAATACTAAAATTTCGGTCATATATTATCGTTTTGGTGGGGACTGAAACCGATAATTTTGATCATTTCGGTCGAAATTTTGATCTTTGGTCACATCAGCCACCTGTACTTTATATTTATAAAATCTGTCCTCCATATAACAATTATTAGAGAGAGAGAGAGAGTGTGTGAGTGAAGGCCAACGCTAGAAGGTGACAATGACATTTTGATTGGTTAGTGTAAAAAAGAGATTATTGGTGCAAACCTATAAAATGGGGAGGACTTTTTTAAGTGGCGTGGCTGTAGTAGAAGTTGGTGTGGGAGTAAAATGTTCCCAAGCAAAATCATACAGCCGGCCTCTATGATAAACAAAATGGGACACAAATTGTCAAGCAGCTAAGTTTGTAGATTATGCCATCTTGCTCTTTGACTCTTCCACAATCGGAGATAAATAATGTTTGAAAAAAACAAAAAAAATCTTTATATCACTTAATATAATGATTATGATAGGCTGGTGTAACTGCCACTCCTCTTGTGTTACAATTACCTCACAAAAGCAAAGTAAAAATTCATTGACCAGTTTGAATCAGATGATCGAAATCATTTGTCTCAATTTTCACCTAATACTTTTTGAGATCATGGATCTACCATAAGATGGTCATATATTGATTCCATGTAGCACATATCTGAAAAAGTAGACGTGGACGACATTTGATGGTATGTTGTTATTGCGTTCACTTTTTGAATTGTGTAACACGTGTAATCAAGATCTGACCGTCTAATTGTAGGCTCGTGATCTTAATAGCTATTGTGTGCAAGATTGAGACTAAAAATGATTTCCATAGTGCATTCTAACCAGTCAACCTTTTTTACTTTGACTAAGTGAGGTGGTTGTAACACCAGCTTATGATCAACTGAAATTGCAAATTTTTTATTCCACAGCTAATTTTCTGAGAAGGTAATCAGATTTAAATAATAGGGTTGATTATGAGTTTTTTAAAGTCCGCATGCATCTCAAAGGAAGTTTTGTAAAAAGTTTTTAAAACGGTGCTATAAAGCCCTGAAAAGCGCAGTAACATTACCTTTAAGGTAACTCTATTCGCGCCTACCTAATTATTTGGGGGGGGTATGAATTAGGTCATGGAAATGGGTTTTCATCTCAATCTTCCACACAATGGATCTTTAGACCATGGCATGCTATCATATTGTTAGTTTTTTGTTTCCACCATTGTGTGGAAGATTGGGATGAAAACTCATCTCCATCGTCTAATTCAAAGCAATCAATGGACTTTTAGTGTAGGCGCTCTTACCATTATAATCCATTACAACTGTGTTATACGGGTCTCTTTTGTTTATAGCATTTATAACGAGGAGTAAAGTTGTTATGATGGTGTTAGATTTTCTATTTTTCTTTTATTGCTTAATTTTTTAAAAAAATATTCCGATAATTGGAAGTGGATTAAGCAATTAACAGAAAGTTGTTATAAGGGTCATCATCCGTTAAACTATAATAGAAAATAACAGTTTGTGACAGTAAATAATGGCAGTGACAAATCCAATCAAATAATAAATAACTAATAATCGTCATCTACCATCAACATCATCATCCATTGACATCATCATCATCATCTGGAAGAGAGATAGGGTTTATAAATCTCCATCGATGGCAGAAATCTGATTTCCAACCTTTTGAACACGGGAAATTACAGAAATCAATATCATTTCCACTGATTTCCACCCCTTCTTATCGATAATGGTGGTAAATATATTGAAGTAAAAAAAAAAGGATTATAGCAGCTAAGAGAAGTTCTTAGTTGCAAACAAACACAGCAGATGAGCAGAATCATTAGTCTGTTCAAATCAGCAAATAACCAAGCTGTTACTCCCAAAAAACGGTGTCAAAGCAGCCTTTAGATCACCTAAACGAGGTGCTCAACCATGTGATCCCCCATATTCACTAGCGTAGCCACAAAGAAGGGTGTGGGGGTTCAAGCCCCCATTTAACTCTATACTCTAGCGTTTCTACTAAGTATGATTCTTATACAACCTTTGTTTATATATAAGGCCCCAAATCTATGATGTAGAATCCCCCATTTACCTCTAGAGTTTCTATCAAGTATAATTCTTATACAACCTTTGTTTGTATATAAGTCATTAAGCCCCCAAATCTATGATGTAGAAGCCTCCAATTGATGGTAAACTAATATATTTTTCATTGTAGCCCCCAGCAACAAAAATTCCTAGCTACGCCCCTGCCCATATTGGAGATGTCACTATTAGCGACCAACAACACAGCCTTATGCACCGTTTCCAATTAATAATGCAGTCAACGATGAAATTGATCACCATATCCGTCGGTTTTCTTATCTGCCAAAAGACATGATCATTCCTTGCCAGCCATAGGAGCCAACCTCCATTAACACTTTCTCTCTTCCCCACAAGCCATACCAACCAAAAATCAAAAGTATATGCACAAAAAAGCAGGAAACACCATCTAACATGGAAGAAACCGAGCACCAACCCTTAAATCATCACAGCTGCCTCACAGTGGATGAGAAGGTGATCCGCACTTTCCATGGCACTCTAGCACATTGGACATATGTTTTGTAAGGTCAATTCCCTCTTGTTTAAGTTATCTATCAACCGGATTCTGCCATCACCAACCCGAAAAATTCAATCCAATGAGGGCCTCCGACTTCCAAACAGCACCCACATTCAAATAGTGAAAATATACAAATTATCCAAGTACACACATTTTACAAGAATCCATTTAATCGAAGAAGGAACCCAAGATGGGTTAGCTAATTATTAACTTTTCTTTTAAATGTACATCCTAAGGTTTGAGGTTGGTTTCTCGGTCTTTTAAGGTCTCGGAAATTTCAATCCCATGGAGATGACAACGATTATATTGATGCTTATAACATTATAAACATAATAGGTTCAAATGACCATGGATGAATTTCTCTTAATTATTCCCGATAATTTGTCAGTCCCATGGAGAATTTCTCTTAATTATCTCTTATTAGTGGTAAAATAAAAAATTAAAGCAACCAAATGCTACTTGAGCCCTAGTAACAGAGGCAGTTGAGAAGGCAATATAGAGTCAAGAAAGCTTCACAATGAGCCAAATGAATTATATGGTGAGCTGTTGCAGGCAGTACTGTATGGGAAGCTAAAGACCTTCTATATGTGCATGTGCATATATATTATGAATAACAAGAATTTATACAAATTACTTACTTGCATCGTCTATTTATTTGCTGTTTGAAATTACAAACAGAAAATTTTGCAAACAATTTTTAAAAAAAAAATCTGAAAATTTAAAGGTGAATCAACTCTGATTGCCCAATGGAATGAGCAGTTTAGCTCGCTCCTTCGAACTCCTGTAATAAATTTCCGTTGACATGATTCATAATATGCCACTCATACATACCTGCTAACTATTTAAAATACCTACCTTTATAATAAACTTCATCAAAACTCTAAATCAGAATTGGGAACATGCCCAGCCCACTTCAACTGCAAGCCCAACAAATCAGCAATGTTATAGATCTCATCTGACCTCGGATGAGACGTGTCCCCTACTAGAAACTTGTGTACCATATCCTCCACTTCTATCCAACTATATCCAGCCGTTTTTTGCACTTTTTTCCCCTTCATCAAGTTCCTAACCTTCAGTGCTTCTTCCCATCTTCCTGCACTAGCATATATATTGGACAGAAGCACGTAATTCCCCGAATTCTCTGGCTCTAAAACTACTAACTTCTCAACCGACAGCTCGGCAAGTTCTACATTTGAGTGAATTCTACATGCGCTAAGTAATGTTCCCCAAATAACAACATTAGGCCCCACTTCCATCTTACTAATGAACTTGTATGCCTCATCTAATTGCCCAGATCTACAAAAGAGATCGACAATACAAGCATAATGTTCTACTTTCGGTATGATATTATGATCAGAATTCATGCTTTTAAAGAACCTTAATCCCAGATCAACAAGACCTGCGTGGGTACATGCTGTTAGCAATCCGACAAAGGTTATATCATTAGGTTTGACATTAGCTTCCTTCATTTTCATATATAGATCAATCGCATCCTTTGCAAACCCATTAATTGCTAGTCCCCCAATTATTGAATTCCAAGAAACAGTGTCCCTCTGAGGCATTTCATCAAAGAGTTGCCGAGCTTTTTGAATCTTTCCACACTTGGCGTACATGTCTAATAACGCAGAGCACACATACACGTTGGAAGCCAAGCCTCGACTCTCGATGAAGTTTCCTATACGCTCACCGGCTTCTATTGAACCCAACTGAGAACAGGCAGATAAAACGCTCACGAGTGTGACATCATTTGGCTTAAAATTCTCCATTTTCATCTGCTCAAAGAGCTCTAAAGCCTCATTTGATCTCCCATTTTGAGCATAGCCAGCGATCATGGCACTCCATGCTACAACATCTCTTTTACTCATTCTATCGAACTCTTGGCGGGCATTATCCACGGCCCCACATTTCACATACATTTCCAATATTGCAGTTGCCACAATCATATTTCTGCATAAATCATTGTCATCGATAATCTTTTTCACCTTCAAACCCATTTCTAAATCACCTAGTTTTGCACATATTGACAAAACAGTCACCAAAGTAATCTCATTTGGCCAAGCGTCCTCGAATCTCATTTGTTCGAACAATCTCAGCCCTTCCGTCAAATCTCCATTATGCGCATAGCACGAAATCATTGAATTCCATGATACTGTCGTTCTCTCAGTCATTTTATCAAAAAGTTGACGTGCTTCTGAAACCAAACCGGATTTTGAGCACCCAGATATCAAACAATTATAAGAAGCTGGATCCTTGACCAAAATCTCATCGAAAAGCTGTTTAGCTGAATCCAAATCACCGGTTTTTACATAGAAATCGATCAAACTGGTTTGGATAAAAACATTGGAACCAAATCCATAGCTTAAAACAAGAGAATGCACTTGTTTTCCTTCCCTGATGGCGGATAAAGATGCGCATGATTTAACAACCAGCGGCACAGCAAAAAAAATTATTTGGGTTTTCTTATGGTGCATCAAAAAGAAGGTTTCTACGGCTTCCTTGTGCAAACACAATCTAGAATAGGCAGATATGATGGAGTTATACAGATTTTGGTCTGGCTGGGGAATTTGGTTGAACACTAGACGTGCGTAGCTAATGAAAGAGAGGTTTAAAAGCTTTTTAAAGAAGAAAGTGGTGGGATTGAGGTTTCTTGTGATAATGAGAGCATGGATTTGCTTGAATTGATTGAGACTTAGAGAGGACTGCAGCAGAGAGAGGAGTTCTTGAACCATTTAGGAGGGGCAAAAACGGAATTCTTGACAAAATTTTATTTAAATTTCTGGTAACCGTTGGGAGACCTAGGCATTTTGAAAAGCAGTTAAGAATCAACTAACCGCTCAGATTTCATAATGAGAGCTCTGATCGGATGGTTGGAATGCTCCAAATGAGCAGTGATGTTCGGGAGTCTGTATAAGTAGTCAGCTTGGTAAATGGTAACTTGGATTTGAGCTAATATTGGGTGACCCACCAGGTCACCAGCGTTGGTGAATCAGGTCATCTATTATTAGGCGCAGACCACTTTTTTTTTTCGCACGCTCAAAACAAAAGTTAAATGGTATGCGTACAGAAAAAGTTTGTGTGTGCCTCGAAAGAAATTATTTTATTTTACAAAAAGTTCAAAAAAACAGGACCCTCCAAATTTAGTAGGCTAACATATATATTTATTTTATAATATCAGGCTTAGTAGGCTAACATATATGTTTATTTCCAATATATGTACAGTCTATCTTTTTTTATTTTTTAAATATAAAAAAGAAATAAGAAGCAGGCAAGAACCTGAGTCGCAGGTCAACGATTATTAGCAGATTGGTAAGGGATTAATTTTGTGAATTTTTCTAAATAACCGTGAATATTCGGAGAACTTTGTGAAAGTGCATAAAGCACCCTTCTAAGTCCTGAGGCACGTGCAAATGTGCAAACACCCGCTCATCAGACATAGAACTATAGCAGGTAAGTTGGGATGAATTCCTGAGGGTGGCCAACAATGGCGCGGATTGAATTATTAGAACTTAGAAGCCTTCAATGGGCATCGATTCAATGGATATAGGTATCATATGGGAGTCAACAGATTGATTCTATTAAGTGAAGTCCAATCCTTAAGGAAGAAGAGTTCATTTTGTATTCCTATGTAAGAACATACACAGAAATTGTTTATGTTAAGTGAAGTCAAATTCTTAAGGAAGAAGAGTTCGTTATGTGACAACAATTTATGTCTATGTTCATACATGAAAATTAAAAAAGAAAAAAACCTTTATTTACATTTCAGGATTCTTCTCTTTCTCAACTCAGATTTCATGGTGTTAAAATGTTGACACCATTGATTTAGAAGCTCGAAATTGTCTCAATCTTTGACAAAGTAGACCTTGAGATCATGGGCCTAACTTAAAACAGTCAGATTTTGATTCCACATTGCATGCATTCCAAAAAATGAATATGATTATGGGCGTACATCAAACATGATTCTTGGATTACTTATCGGGATGTGTGCCTTGTGGAATCAATATCTACCTGTCTGATGGTAGGCTCATGATCTCATGATCTATCATGTCCAAGTTGGAAAGAAAAAAATCTCTATTATGTAATTCAAAGCAATTAACAGTTTAAACACAAAATCGGAGTCAATAAGGGAGATTCTTGAGTAGAAAATAAAGGTACCAAGGAAACATCAATGGAACTTCTTCGATAGGAATATGCATACAAGGTCAAAATTGATCAAAAGATCCCGACCCTCCAATTAAATGTTTGCTTTGCAAGGGCCAACCAAAATATATGTTGTGACCATAAGAAAATTCTTCTAGAGTGTTTTGATATCTAGGAGATAAATCATTCAAAAGGTGAAATATAAGGTTGTGTTTGGTATTGCTCTTTGAAAGAGTACGAAAGAGTAGTTGTTGTTCTTTTCTACTCTTCCAAAGAGTCATATCAAACACAACCTAAGGTTGCGTTTGGGTTAATTCTTTCGGGGCAAAGAACAGCTTTTCCGTTCTTTGGCTCTGACAAAGAACTACTTTTATATTTGGTAATACAGCAACTCGCCTTATTTGCTCTGACAAAGAGCTAGTTTAAGTGATAAAATTGCTCTTTCTCCACTCTACACTATAGCAGATTTTATCTGTCCTCACATAAAACAGTCAGAGAGCTGCTTTTACTCTTACAAAAGCTAACCCAAACAAAGCCTAAATATCTCTTATTAGATGTCAGAGATGAGGCACCACCATATTAGATAGATCTTCTGTTTTTCGCTATGTTGGATAGTGATCTAGAAATCATGCAATATATAAACTATGAACGTATGAAGTGCCCATTTATAATTTATGAAGGGAACGCCGATTTATAAATGCATTCCTAATTTACTACGTTGAAAATGAAGTTTTGATTTGTCGTTACGGATTACATCGATTTGATTCATTAGTCATGACAGGAACCCCCTTACATTGGACAAAATGACAGTCATATATTCAGTATATTCCAAATATACCCTAGAAAGTCGATATCTCAGCGCTCCCTCTCCCCTTCCGGAATCACACTTCTCTGAAACAAAATAGTTATTAAAAGAAAGAGCCGACTCTCTTGACCGTCATTTTTAAATCATCTTACACCGGTAAAGATTAATATTTTAGGTAATTCACACCATCAAAGCCATAGATTCTACATCCAACGGAAATGAGCCTAAAAATTATTGACTATAATATCAACCATTGTTTTAATTTTAATGGCTGATATTAAAATTCATCGATCTAACCGTTCACGTCCACTTTTAGACATGTTTCTTTGGGCTGAAATATGTTTCACTGATGGATTGCTACTTGAATAATTTAGATTGGTCAAGATATGTGTTATATGACATAATGATAAATCATAGTTTAATAATATAATATAAAAACTACAAATTTAATGGTTTAAGATCATTTAAATACCATTATGGTGTTTAAATGTTGGCTAGGGCCATTATCCCCTCCAAGAAAGGCACATATGTCCGCGCCTACGTGATTATTGAAGCACTTATGTCGGAAACCAACTTAATTAAACCCATTAATTTTATCATCATACAACCAATTTGATATTTTGGATGCACTATAAAAAAAACATATTATTAGCGGCAGTTTTTTGGAGCCAAAAATTGCCGCAATTAATAAAAAAATATTAAAGACTATTAGTGGCAAGCGTATTAACAACAATTTTTTATTAATAGCAGTAGTTTTTGGCTGCCGCTAATAGTCTTATTTTTTGTGATGGGGGCATAATCTAACAAAAAATGTCCTAAAATCATGTTTAAGTGTGATGTATTAGGGTTATTTTTTTTATCTGTGCCACGTGGAAACAACAACAGTTCGTCTGATGGTACGTTCATGGTCCCGAGACCTATGTGAAAAATTAAGGTGAAACTGATCTCCATCGTTTGATTCCAAGCGATGAATGGCTTTCACTGGATTTCGAGTGTCGGCGCTTTCAGGATACGTGTAGGCGCAAAAATAGGTTCCCACAAAAAATACAAAGTAAATGAGGGCTTTATAATTACTAAGTACCTCTTGTGTAAAATGAGAAGATAGAGGGCACCTGCTCCATAATCACTAAGTACCTCTATGTAAAATGAGGGCACCTACAGTAGCCCTACATGATGAAAGCACGTACGCTCTCACGCCCTAGGTAAAATAACCTCTTTTATTTTAGAATGGCTAATAGCACCCACTTATTATTTATGAAGTACTGAAAGCACCTACTTCTTCCTCAACTCTAGTGAGTCATAGTAACCCATGAAACCCGCTTAGACCCATTTTGAAATCCTCTTGAAACCCAACTAAATCCCCTCTGAAATTATAACAATATGGATTTTCTTAAATTATTTTAACGGTGTTAGATGATGTTTTATATTATGCACGGTGTTAGCGCTTTACATTGGAACTTACCTTATTTTAGAAAAGTTCATTTAAGTACGTAACTCTTTTTTGTTCTTTTCTTAAAACCCTAATCGTCACAACTTCTCTTCCTTAACTCATCTCTTCCAAAACTTCCTCATATCTTTTCAAAACTCTCTAATTTCTTTCCTAAAAATTTTCGTGTGTTCTTCCACATGAACCACTGCGATTCATTTCTATCATCAAAATCAAGGAAGAAGGAATAGAAGAAAGCTTGGACGAACAGACATGTTGGACCTCGATTCTTCAATTCTAAGCGTCGTGGATATACCGTTCATGCTTCAGCAAGTGGGTACCCATCAATCCACTCTATACTTCTCAGATCCCGTCGCATAGGATACGTTCGATCACGTATCGACAGGCTAAATAAAATGAACCTGTATAGTTCTTTTTATGTAAAAATCGCTATTAAAAAGAGTGAAATGACTAACTTTAATTTTGATGTTATTTTAATTGTTCTTTTGTTCATCTTTTTTCTTTTTGGAACTTATTTTCGGAACCCTCTAAATTTTAGAATTTCCTAAATCGATCGATCAATTTTTATTTGCGATCAATTCTGGACCGAATCGACTTTGTATATTTTCTATATATAATCGATTGATCGACTCTATACTTGTGATCAATTGATTCTAGACTGAGACCAATTTAAATATTTACTTAAAATTTGTGATCGATCGATTTTCATTGCGATCGATTGATTCTGGACCGAACTGCTTTACCTATTCGCATTAATTGTTATTAATCGATCAATTTTGAATAAAATCGAATGATATTTTACTCATTAAATTTGATCGATCGATTCTAATTTCCGATCGATCGATTCAGAATCGAACAAAATGAGTTATTTACATTTAATTTGCGATCAATCGATTTCCGTCCAAACAGACATCATTTTTCACTTTTTATCCTCTATCGATCGATTCCAAGACTGATCAATCGATTCATCAACATGCTATTGTTCCTTTCGGTTTACAATCCGGTGTATGTCTTCTTACACTCTTTTGTACTTCTGATTTGAGACCCGACCTAGGACTCGGATTCGAAATCGATTCGAGGTTTAGTGCCCTGAATCATCGATGTCTTTTGATTGAGTATTAAGTACTCTATCTCTGATGTTTCATGACTAAAATTCCTACGCAAGCTAGTCTTAAGATAAGGTCTTTTGATCGAAGGTCTTGATAGATTCAAACTTTAAATCTTTATATCTTCTATGTGTAATGATATGCTATATATATATATATATATATATATATATATATATATATATATATATATATATATATATATATATATATATATATGGGAAAGGGAAAAATGCACCCTAGCGTAAAGATATCTTTACGCCAATTGATATGGGCGCGACACGTAGCGCCTTTTTTTATAAAGTGATGAGTAGCATAGGGCCCACTTTACTAATCAGGGTTAAACTTTTAAAATATTTAAAAAAGTTATATTTCCTTTCAGCCGTCATTCTTGACTTTTTATAAGCCTTTTTAAAGTCTCTTTCTTTTCTCTCTCTTCTCTCTCTTTTTCTAAGAAAATGTTAAACTTATTTTTTCAAGTATATTTTACTTAAAAAATATGAGCACCCGATAGCAAAGTGCTAGCACCTCGGTAGCAAGGCGCCGACACCTCGATAGCGAGGCGATGACACCCTGGCAACGAAGCGATGGCACCCCGGCGCCAAGGTGCCAACGCCTCTATATCGAGATGTCAGCGCTTCACTAAAATAAAAAAATAAAAAATGAGGCATCGGTGCCTCGTTTCAAGGGCATCGGCGCCTCTATATCGAAGTGTCGGCGCTTTAATTTAAAATAAAATAAAATAATTTAGGGCGCCGAGGCGGGGCGCTTCGCTAATTTTTTTTATTAATTAAAGCGCTCCAGCACTCAATATAGAGGCACTGACGCCCCTGAAACGAGGCACCAAAGCCCCATTTTCTTTTTTTTTTTTAGCGAAATCGACACCTCGATATAGAGGCGCGACACCTCGGCGTCGGGGTGTCAGCGCCTCGCTATCAGGGTGCTGGTGCTATGCTGCAAAGGTGCTAGTGCTTCGCTACTGAGCCCCATTTTTATTGAGTAAAATATACCTGAAAAAGTAATTCTGACAATTTCTTGAAAAAGTGGAGAGAAGAAAGAAAAAAGAGACTTTGAAAAAGTCAAGAATGACGACTGGAAAGGTATTTAACCTTTAAAATATTTTAAAAGTGTAACTCTAGTTAGGAAAATGGATCTCATGCCACCCATCACTTCACCAAAAGGGACCTACGTGTTGCGCTCATATCAATTGGCGTAGAGATATCTCTACACCCGAGCACATATCCCCAGCCCTATATATATATATATATATATATATATATATATATATATATATATATATATATATATATATATACACACACACACACACATATGTGTGTATGTGTAATATAACTTTAAACTCAATCAATTTACTAAGCAAAATAAGAGGATGATTTCTATCACCTGTATATTGTACGAGTTAAGGATATGTTAGGTTATATACGTAAGAGTGAGATCTTGTCTACACTTAAGCCTAATATTTCACTAAGATAATATTGAAACATTGATCACACCGTATTCACATGCCGCACAACTCATGGTGGTATGGAACATCATGACGAGTGTAGTGAGTATGAATTCAGTGTAATCTCGTATATGATGTCATATACAATGATCTTATCACCATTGAGCCTTAAATATGACAGATTAAGTGTAGGACTTGTTTAAGGTTAAACTCAAGTTAAGTTAGCTATTAAGATATGAGTCACTAAGATAAGATAAGATACGAGTATGATAATAAGACACTGTCGTATAGGTCAACATAAGATTAAAAACTTATGTTTGTGCATGTCGTTCCTTACGTAACCACCATAAGGGTTACAACGTCTACAGTCAAGACGGGTATCAGAGAAGACATTATGTTATGAGTTACGCTGGTCATGTCTTCCCAAAAGCTAAATTAGATGTATGAGTATGTCATGGAGGACTTTATGTTATGATGGTAAGCTACTATAGTAACCTTCACATGGTAGGCTCGAGTAGCGACTCTGGCACAGGTTGTAATAGGATTACGAGTATGTAGGTACGCCCATGCGATGTACAAACTCATGTAACGTTGAAATAAGATATATTATATTATGAGATATGGTGAGATACATTAGGATTGGAGTGTGTCTGAATCATTGTCTTGCATTTATGATATAATACGAACCTTATGATATATAGACATGTGTTATTTTCCTCTTTCAGATTATGTTACTATTTTGTCACTCACGAGAATGCACTTCAGTAGTGTAGGGTGGATTGTTGGTGAATCCACTGAGTTACATGTTGTTTAGTAACTCAACCTCTGTGACATTCATTTATTTCATGTGGCTTTATCGACGGAGTGAACATTAACTATTCTAATCCTATTGGTACTGACTTCGTTGACCCAACGGATGCAAAGTAGCAGGAGCCTTAGGAGGGCGACGCCACTGAGTACCAGAAGGACTTTGGTGTTATTTTTAACATGAGTGCTGACTACTAATAGTTGTAGTTTCCATATTGAGATTAGTTTCGCACAGTTATTGATTTATTTATAGTCTCGTGCTTTTATTTATGTTTGATCTTTATTCCATATTAATTGTGAGATATTTCATGGATTTTATCGCAGTTATTCATTTATTTATGACTGCCCATTTATTTCATTATTTTATTGTTGGATTCACGAAATTTGTAGAACCACAATTGCTCGAGAACTCTAATTATGTGTATGTCCGCTTAGCATATCTGGGATGCGTGCGGGTCATAACTCGAAATTATAGGCCCTCGGGATAGGGTAGAATTTCGGGTCGTGACATAAACCCTTTTGAAACCACCTAAAACCCACACTTAAAACCACCTCAAACCCCCTCTTGAAAATTGCTCGAAAACCCTCTTAAAATTCACTTGAACCCATTTGAAACCTCTTGAAATACACCTGAAACCCTTTTGAAAATAAAACTCTCTTGAAGAGGGTTGTCATCATCATTGTTGCCAATTGTGACTTGCCTGAGTTAAGGAAGAAGAAAAAGAACTCATTGTCATTATCAACACGATCTGCCTGAACTAAGGAGGAAGAAAAAGAAGCCATCGTCATCATTGCTGCAACTTGTCGGTAGATGTCAAATGGGTTTTTAAAGGGTTAATGGTTTAAGTTGAGGAAGAAGAAGCAGTGGGTGTTTCGGTCATACCTATCTTTGGGTAATTGGCCAAATCCTTTATACATAGGATACCTTTAAATGCGCCCACGTATTCTCTGAAGGCGCCTATGTAATATCCCGAAAAAAATCACATTTAACAGTGACCTCGGGATCCGTGCCCGATTGGTCACAAGTTTGACCAATTAGGAGATCAAGGGTTAGCATAGAGTGTGATGAACGGATGAGATGTGATGGGTTGAGTGTTTATGCGGTGTGTGATGGGAATGTGAAGTCGCGTACACCTATCACGGTGTATGTGCTCAACGCACAAGAAAGGGGATAGATAAAAGGGTTTAATAACTCTAAAATCAATAGTTTTGGTTGTTGAAGGAAAGTAAAGAAGAGAGAGAGAGAGAGAGAGAGAGGAGTAAAGAGAGGAGTTATTGCAACTGATTGGAAGGGGGGATTCAAGCAATAAAAGCCGGATTCGACACGGTTTGGATCCGTTAGAGCCAAAGTTGGAACCCTAGCCTTTCCAACCACTGGATCTAATCAAATTAAGAATTGATCGAGGTAAATTCTTGTGAATTAAATGCATAAGTTATGGGAGTTTAATCGTAGTTAGGAATGGTTAAAATCATAGATTAAAGGCTTAGAAAAAGAAAGAAAATAAATGGAGAAAGATTTAGAAGAATGACCCAAAAGTGACCATTCGATTAATCGAAATTGAGTTTCGATTAATCGATTTTGGCCAAGAAGTTGAAAAGTCAGAGGACCCCGATCTCGATTAATCGAATTGAGTCTCGATTAATCGACTTTGAATTTCGATTAATCGAATTGGGTATCGATTAATCGGTAGGAACCTGATGAACCCCAAATGGAGGAAAAGCGACTTGGAGAAATCGACTAATCGAAATGGGAATTGATTAATCGATTTTGAGAATTCCATAGATAGAGAGAGAATTTCGATTAATCAATTGGGTTTCAATTAATCGAATCTCGATTAATCGATTTGAGAATTTCGATTAATCGATATTGACTTTCGATTAATCGATTTTGGAACGACAATCACTATTCGATTAATCGATTTTGGAGTTCGATTAATCGACTGGGCTAGTTTATGTTGACTTTTGAGTTTGACTTTAAGCTTCATGGAGGGCCTTGAACCTCCTTTATTGCATCTTTAGTGATGTGTTTCATATGATATGTGGTACCATAGGTGGTACATGTGAGTTAGTACATAAGGAGCCACGTGGGACCTTAATGCATTGAACGAACAAAGACTTGAGGTAGGGAACACCTTGAACATGTACTTTATTTTACAAGAGCATATATGTAGTGATATAGAATTCAATTCAAAATATTTTTATTGCTTAAGAATTGTAAAAAGTGTGTGTGCGTGACATCAATAAGAGTAATTATAATGAACCATCCCCAGGGGATGAGGAAGTAAAGAGATAAGAGCACCAGGTGTGATGCAAGTGAATGGATGCATCCCAGGGATGTATCCAAGATTGGATCATGTTTGATAGGGCCTAACTGATATAAAATAGCATATTTACACGGTGAATAACTATATGTAAGGCACCGATATTTTTGTTATTTGAGGTTTGATAGGGTATCCCACCGATGTGGCGGGATATCCACAATTGACACGGTAGGATATCCGTGACCGATACGGCGGCAAAATCGTAGGCCAGTGCGGAGGCTTATCCATACATAGTAAGCACACCCCAGGGGTGTTGATTGAGACTAGTGAAACCCCGCCACCAATCTCCAGGGGAAAGGGGCTTGGGTACTATTAGTATTCCCAGGGAATATGTTAAAAGTGTCTATATAGATGACGATGATGGGTATCTCATCGGGGCTCGATGCTATATTGCTCGGGGATTACTTAAGTTGAAAGTTTAAGTTTTGCTTTAGGCCTTTTCAGCATCATTCATGAATAAATAAAAGACATGAGTAAACTACCAGTAAAATGAAATGCTTTTTAACTGTTTTCATCAGCAACTGCATAGACACATCATGCATGACATATCATGAAATATATGTGAATAATAATTTATATGTTCAACTGTGTTTTTTTCCCTATTGAGCTAGGATGTAGCTCACCCTATCGACTATACGTCGCAGGTCCACTGCTAGCAGCTGCCGAGGCTTCAGGAGACGCTGACCCCGGTGAGTCGAACCTTGCGGCCGGTGAAGAGTTGGAGCCACCTCCTGAGGACTTCTTCTAGAGGACTCCGTTGTGCCACTTTTAGAGTTTTTGGAGAGATTTTGTACGGCTTGGTATGTCAAGCATTGTTTTGGCTAAACAATGCACATGTATAAATTGAGATTATTCTTTTGGGGCGAACCATCCGTGATGATTTGCTATCATCGATGGTTCAGATCGGTTCTCCATTCATGCAGAGGCATGAGGGTAGAACTGTCTTTTAAGAAAAGCTTTTATATAGATTTAAATTTCGTAGTTTCATGTACTAATTCATTTTTGTTTGATATGCCAATGTTCCGTGCTTAGCGAAGGGGCACGGTCAAGATGATCGTGCTGATGGCACGGGTTTCGGGGTGTCGAAATCCGGGCTGTCACAGCCTATGTCCTAGATCCCTTGAAAACCATATATTCATTCGAATAAGGTGATGGAGATCGCTTATCAGACCTATCTTTCACAAAATAGATCTTCAGGTCATGGCCCACCTATTAGACAGTCAATTTTTATTCCATGTGTCACAAATCTCCAAAAAATGGCTTTGAATATGACATACATTACCCTCAAATGTGATTTTATGGCCATTTTTTTGGGATCTATGACACGTTGACTCACACATTGATTGTTTGATAGGTGCACCATGATCTCAAGATCTATTGAGTGAAAGATATCGGTGAAAAACGATCTTCATCATATGATTCGAAGAATTCAATAGTTTTCAAGGGGTCTGGGATGTGGGTGTGTTTAGACATACCTATATATATATATATATATATATATATATATATATATATATATATATATATATATATATATCTTATTAATTGACCCTAACTTAAAATAGCGATTTCAGGCTCGTTAAAGTTTCATTTTTTACAAATGACTGATCAATTTTGATCTATTAAACGAGGCTTATCCAATGAACCTGATTTTGGAATTTTAAGACTGTTAAAGTGCTAAAAAATGATACTGAAAGATTCAATGGCCGTGAAAGTAATAAAATATGTTAAAATGTTATGGTTGGGTTACTCGATCCATCGGGTACGTTCTATTATTTAGCTCTTCTCTATTTGTGTTGCATTTTTTTTAATGTAGACTTTCGTTAATTTGTTAGATGTGTTTTCAAATTACAAACAATAGATAGAATATTGAGATATTTGTAATGTAAAAGCAATGAGTATTGTTTTATTTGTTAAAAAAAAAAATTATGACAATATTTATTTTTAAAGATTAATATGAAAGAGGGGCCCCATTATAGGAACTCGCCTTGGGCCCTCAAACTCTCAGGGCCAGCCATATGTATTATATATCAGTGGACTGTGATTACGATAGTTATAGGTTTCATCTGATATTTTGAAAGATGCCTTCTAGCACCTTTCAAACTATTTAATCCATCTCTTTCAGAAAAAAGAGTAAAAATATGGCCGCACTACTATTTTTAAGACATGATTTAGAGTCTCGGGCACTATATTGTTTTGCAGATGTGATGAATATACAACCACTGTATCACAACTAAAACAATATTTATTGATATAAATTTGGGTTTTTTGTTTATACCCCCCTTGAGATATGCCGATATTGCATCAAACCCCCTGAGTTATGAGTATTTATTTTATAGCCCTTACTTTTGTGTTTCTGTTTCATATACCCCATGCCGGTAACTAGTCATGAGTTTATGGATTTAAATGACTATTTTGCCATTAATGAAACCAATATTCTACAAATACCACCATTGTAAACGGCCCTTCATTCATCTATATTTACAAGTCATGCTAGTATAGTTTACCACCATTCTAACAAGCCCTTCGTTCCCCTTTATTTACAAGTCATGCCATTATAGCTATACCACCATCATTCTACAAAGAGTACTTTTAAATCCACCCATAAAATCTTTGAGGTCACCCATGCTGAAACACATTGACTGCATTGAATCAGATGATGGAGATTGTTTATTGTCCCAATATTTCATGAGATCGATCTTTAGATCATGGGTGTACCATCAAACGGTCAATTTTTTTATTTCATGTGGTACACACCCATAAAAGTGACCTTAAACTCAATTTTAAGCGTGCACGTGATGTTAAAGTCACTTTTATGAGATGTGTGCCATGTGAAATAAAAAATCGATCGTCTGAGGGTACAACTATGATCTAAAGATTGATCTCTTGAAAGATAGGAGGATAAATGATCTTCATTGTTCGATTCAATTCAATCAGCGTGTTTCAGCGTGAGTGGACTCAAAGATTCGGTGGGTGGATTTAAAGGTACTCTTCTAAAAGGCCCTTCATTCATCCATCAGATTCAAGACCTATCAGAAGGGTGATTTCCCCATTAAAGCATGTCAACGTTTGGACGAATATTCAACCAATGGAGGATTTGTGGAAAACCATGCAATTATTTTTTTAAAGAAAACCTTTAATCTACATGTTCTTAGATTAATAACCAAAATTTTGAATGAGTTTTAATTTTGGGTATCTAAAAGTTTTGGTAGGTTTTTATTATTATTTGGGGATGGTTTTTAATTTTGAGTATATAAAATTTTGGTGATTTTTTATATTGCGTATATGAGTAATGTTGTTGGGAATTAAATAATAAACAATTCAGTGATTGAATAGAACTTAGAAAAAAATGAGTCAGCATTTCCAACCTGACCTATTGGGTTGGGACTTGAAAATCTGAACCCAAGCCCAAACCTATGACAGGTCGGGTCGTTTGACTTTGACCCATCGAGTTGACCAGATGGGTTGAAACTCTCGTGCTGGTGTCATCATTAATATCCAATGATTATACAAGTGGAATCATCTCAGCCATGTTTCAAACTTTCGGCCGATAATTCATACTGTCGGCCAAAAGTTATTGGTTTCGGTCTTCACCGAAACGAAAATAACTCCTGAAATTTCGGTTAAATTATGTATGACAATAAAATTTTCAACCGAAATTTCGATCAAAATTCAAAATTATGGCCAAAATTTTCATTCAAGTTTTTGGTTTCGGTCATGCCCAAAATTGAAAACGAAACCGATATTTTGATCCTTGATCCCAACCTTCCAATCAATTGATCACTTCTTTTATGAACAATATATTGGAAATTGCATGTATTAGACATCATAACCGTTCATCAACTACTTTTGTATGGACAGTTGCATATATTTTATTGATCAGGGGTATAAAATCTAAGGTCTAGATCCAAGTGAACATGCACTGATTTATAGTAGAGATTGAAGGCAGTACCATGCTCCTTGATCCCGACCGTCTAATAGTACACTCATGATCTAAAGATCGATCTCATGAAATACTGGGACGATAAACAATCTCCATCGTCTGATTCAATACATTCAATGTGTTTCAATGACCCAAAGATTTTGTGGGTGGATTTAAAGGTACTCCTTTTAGAATGATGGTGGTAAGCTATAATGGTATGGCTTGTAAATAAAGATGAATGAATGACCTTTTAGAATGATGGTAAACTATAATGGCATGATTTGTAAATATAGATGAATGAAGGATCTTTTAGAATGATTGTATTTTTAGAATATTGGTTTTATTAAAGACAAAATAATCGTTTCAGTCCATAAACTCATAGCTAATTAATGGCAGGAGGTATATAAAACAGAAATATAAAAGTAAGGGTTGCAGAATAAATATCTATAACTCAAGAGATTTGATACAATTTTGGCATATCTCGGGAGTATATAAAAAAAAAACCTATAATTTTCTTATAACTATCATGACAAGACAACCAAGCCTTCCTATTTTTAGGTTTGTTGTGATTTAGATGTCTTAGTAGCAATAGAAAAACAGTGTCACTACTTGAAGGGCAATAAAAAAAAAAGTTCGGCCACGATTACGGTAACTTTTGGAGATGTGTATCACACATAATTAAAATCTGACCGCTTCATGATAGCCTTATAATATGAAGATGTATGGTGTAAAAGATAGAGATTAAAAAAATGAACTCTATCATCTCATCTGATCCAAATAAGTCAATTTTACTACTTTGTTTAAGCGAGCTCGCTATAACTTAAAATCGGCCTTCCAGTGACACCAGTCTAAAAAAGGCATTAGACCAACTTAAGCCAAAAAACGTGTATAACGTGTTTGATAAAGGCATGTTCGGACACCTGTATAAAACGTATGAATGGTTTAAATCTCCTAGTCAAATTGGCATTTCCCCATCACAGAGAGTGGAAATATGGTAATAAAGCGGTAGGCCCTTCGCAACACTTGTAATGAATTCTCTGTGTGGCACACACATCTCCATCAATTCACGACAAGAATCAAAATTTTGGCCAAAATTATCGGTTTCAGTCCCCCATCCAAATGATAATTTGGGATCGAAATTTTGGTCATAATATATATGGGATTAAAATTATCGGCCGAAATTTCAGTTTCGGTCCCCTCCAAAATCGAAACGAAAACCAAAATTTTGATTCTTGATTCACGATGTAAAGGTAGCAGGCTATCATCACTCAACCCAAGCATGAAGTCCATGCATTATAGGAAAATAATCCAATTAGAATTCATAAATTTTAACTTATTTAAAGGTCTGCTAGGTGCACTCCACTTTTTTACAAAAATAAGGTGGTGTACAAATAAAATGCTTGGTGTGTGCCTGAAAGATTCACTTTATTTAATCAAAAGAAAAATGAAAATTTGAAAAGTTTGTGTGAACCTAAAAGCTTTTAGGAGCATACTTTTTTGCTAAATAATACATGTTTTGGATCTTTATTTATTTTATTTTATTATGTGTTTCGAATCTTAATTAGCTACAATAAAACAAAATGTATTATTATTTAACATTAATTGGTAGGAGGATGGCAAAAGTTGGTGTGCAAATACAAAGTGAGGTGCACTAACATGCCTCCACTTTATTGAATGGGAATCTTACCTTTGACCATCTACCTGCAGACTCTTGATCAAACGGTAGTCTTTGCAACAGGGTAATTTTGGGGCTAAATCCCATCAGAAACAGTGGTCATGTGCACAACTGTTTTGATTAGGTACCTGTATTCGTGCCTACGTGATTTCTGAGGAAGCCTATATTCGAAATCCACTAGAACCCATCGTGGACTGCTTGGATTCAAACGATGGAGATCATTTTTCACCCAATCTTTCACACGATGGATCTCGAAATCATAAGCATACAATTAGACGACCAATTTTTTCTTCCATGTGGCACATATCTAAAAAATTGGCCCTAAAATATTGTTTGATTTTAGGTCCATTTTGAAGGATCTATGTGACATGAAATAAAAAATTGATCTTCTAACGGTACTCTTAGGATCTCGAGATACATAATGTGGAAGATTGGGGTGAAAAATGATCTCCATCATCTGAGGCCAAGCAATCCACGGGTTTCAGTGTGTTTCAAATGTAGACGTCCTTAGAAATCACATAGGTGCGAAGAGAGGTACCCTTTTATTATTGGGTCCATTGAGCCGTCAAGTTTAAGAACATCCCGACCCTAGCTGTCAAGTTTAAACGCCCGACCCGGTTGAACAACCGGGTGAGGCCGGTCAATTATCGGACCCCTTCACAGCCCTAATGAAAGTCAACCGATCAGATAGGAACACTGAACACAGCCGTCTTCTCTGGGTTGTTGACAGTAGCACAAAGACTCAGTTGTGGTGTTAGTGGACCAACACTGACACTTTACCCTTCTAAAAGATTAAAAAAAAACCGCGGGGGACTAATCTTTTATTTATTTATTTTTTAAAGGGTAATCTTATTCGTCGAGGTTTGCTTCTTCTTTGGGCTACCCGAATTTTACAGGGTATAACCGGTCACCCAGTCATATAAACTTATAAAATATAACCTTCAATAATCTGACACTATAACGGGTAACTAAGCTGGAGATATTCTGTTTCATCAAAAAAATAAAAAAAAGTTTGGAGATATTCTGAAAAATCCAACTAGAAGGAACTTCTCAAACGTCTGAAAAATGGAGCTGCAGAGAGGGCTTCTTCTGTTTCATCAACAATTCAGAGCACTTCTAAATAAAAACCTAATTATTTCATGGCGCCAAAAGAAATCTACGATTCTTCAACTTTTTTCGTCTCTCTTCTTCATCTTCCTCATATTCTGCATCGAAAAAGCCATCGACTCTCGATTCTCTTCGACGACAGCCTACGATAACGTCTTCGATCCGGAACCTCTGGTTTCTCCTCCGATTCCTCCTTGCGAAGACAAGTTCTTTGTTAGAATGCCGTGCTTCGATTTCGTTTGGAGCGGAAACAGGAGTGCGAGGATCAGATCGGTCGTTCGAAGTATCATGGCCAATAATCCGGGAAGAGCGATTCCTTCGAGCAAGGTGCGAGGTATTTTTTAGTTTTTATGTTGGTTTCGAGTTTCGATTTGTATAATGGAATGGGAAATGATATAAATGGTTATGGAGTTTGTGAATTTGGTTTTTTTATTGATCGAGTTGGTCAATTATGGTTTGAATAGTATTTTTAGTGGATATATGTAAATATTTTTGCGCACTTTGGGTGAAGATAAGTTGAATCTTATTCTATATATAAAATGAAAAATTGATGGATTGATTATATTTTACTGGAATTCTCTAGTTGGACACTTGAAATTCATACCGGGATTGAAATTTTTTACTGTTTCTTTTCTGAGGAGTTGGAAAATGACCCTGAAACAGGTTTTATTATAATAATAATATTTATTATTATTATTAGAATTTTGTTATTTATTCTGCAGATTGAAACCTTGAGTTCATTAGATTTCTGGAGAAGTCATCCAAACTGAGGTCAGTTTATTAGGATATCTTGTGGTATTCTCACACTATTGGGTTTTTCATTTAAAAGTGTTTGTTGTGGGACCTTGAAGCTTCTGCTTTTCTTTTTAAGGGAAGTTCTGGATTTATACAGAGTTATTTTCCATCCTTTGATCTTGTTTGGAGAGAAGCTTTTTAAGCTAAAGGTGACGTTTCTAAGCATTTTCCTTCCTATTGGGATTTTGTTTCTCTTTGTTCTTTTGAATACCTCCTATTCATTTAAGCGTCATTACTTAGATAAAAAATTCTAATGTGATTTTCTTCTTTCTTTTTTTGCGAAAATAGTACAACATGGGAGAAAACTGACAAAAACCAAACGAAATAAGTCAATAACTTGCTGAGATTTCCAAAGAACCAGTTACTATTGAGCAGGTTCAACAGTTTTTGTTTTTCACTACGCTGGTAAATTCTAATGTTGGTGCTGCTTGAAATATGGAAAAGTAAAACAACTAAAATTTCATTTTATATTATATATTTAATATAGGTCATAGAGAAAGCTTTAGAGATATAAGTCACAAGAGTGTACAATAAGGAAAAAAAAGTCTACTTTACTGTAATATGATAGCAGAAAAAATGAGGATCTCAAAAAAATGACAACAGAAAAAATAAAAGAAATCTTACAATCGGACTTCACGTCTTGACCAATTTCTTTACTGCACCTACATATAATGACCTTGTGATTTAGTCTAACTAATTTTAGAACTCTCAAGTGAAATTACCTTGCTTATTTTTCAAAATCAATATTACTTAGTTTTTAAATGATGCAGTGCAAAGTAATAAGAGCAAAATCATCTTACTCAAACTGTGCAACCTAACAACCAAATCCCAGATTTCCGTGAAATATTCACACCTGCGGCCACAATGTGCAGCTGATTTGGAAATTTTGAATTTGAATCTTCTGACCATTGGCACTGCCTTGCCTCACCCTTCCCTTTTGTTAGGGAAGAAGGTGACCCTGCTACTGTTTGCTCCTTCCCATTGGCGCCAGGTCCAATTTTCTTAGAGGCGCTCACTACTTCCATAGCTTGGCCTCAATAGATTGAGGGCACATTGATGGTTCAAGAGCTTCATGCATCTTGTCTCTGATGATCTTTGGGTGTCTATCATTAACCAGCCCGGTTCCCATGGTGGCTTTGCTCTCTTACGCCTCCCTTGGAAGCTGCCAGTTTTCAAAATGTCCCTTCACTGCCAAGCCCTCCCTCTTGGTGGTTTGACTTCTGGTCCGAGCTTCGAAAAAGAAAAAGAAACCCTACTTTCATATGAAGTTGATTCTTGAACACCATATGCCTCCATTGATATTCTATGGATGAGAAAGAGCTGTGCTACAGTAGGAGCAACTAGCTCATTTTCGCCCCTTCATAGCTGTCCCAACCATGTTTGTTCAACTTTCTTTGTTTTGGGTTTTTTTTTCCTCAATTTTTTTTGTAATTTTTTTTTTATGAATACGTTTGCTCTATTTTTCAATGCCTTCAAACAGTTTGAATGGTGTGAAGGCGAGAACGCAGTCTACTCGCTCCTACTGTAGCATGGACCTATTATAAATTATGCAAATGAAAATGACCAGTGCATCCCTTAGTAACCATGAAATTTGGAATTGGATGTTTCTTTCTTTAACTCGTTGAAATACAATTTTCAAAGGTAGAGAACACCAGAGAAAGTCAATAAGGGCTTTTTTCTTGGAGATCCTCAAAGGTAGCTTGGAAAATTTTGATTTTGTCTCAAACAGATCTCCAGTTCAATATGTAGAAAAAGGACAGTATGATTCTTATGTTGTCTAGTGAAAAGAGAAAAAAAAGGGAGAGAGAATGGCGGGTTGTTGAGCTCATTCATTGATTTTAGTTTGCTTTAACTTTATAAGTACTATCCAAGAGTACATTGTTCATCTTTGAGAAACTTTGGGTTACATTTGTTTTTTTCTTTTCATAAGAATTTCTCTTCATGGTTTAATTTTTTGATATCCAAGAGTACTCCTGACGGGGACGCCACATACATGGACATCGGATTTGGACCACATTGTTTTTATCGGCATCGGAAGAAGCATAAAGGAAGCCCGAGTACCGTAGCCTTAGAGGAGAAATGGACACAAACAGTCAGGAGAACAATGCCGTAGAGAGCCCTGGCGTGAGCGAGCCCTTGAAGTCGCGTGAGCGATGATAATCCTCGCGTGCGAGCTATAGGCGACGACTTCAGTCACGCGAGCGATCACTTAAGGTCTCAAGAGCAAGATTCGCGAGAGTAAGATTCGCGAGAGCGAGACTCGCGTGAGCGATGATAATCCTCGCTCGAGCGAGCTACGGCACAACTTTAGATGATGCGAAATTTTCTTTTTTGTGTTTTATTAGTATTAAAACTCATTTATTTCGAACTTAATTATTGGTGGCCTATATATAGAGGCTTGTAAACACTTTTTAGTAAGTTGATTGATTATTTGAATGCTTTTATGCTTGAGTAATCTTTGCCTGAGATGGGTTTGGTGTGAGGCCAAGGGAGTGATTCCCAAAGTCATTGTTATCTTCTCTATTCTATTTGTTATTTTCGATCTGTGATTGCTTTCTAAAACCTTAGCCTAATTGTTTCCTTGCTTTCCCAAAAACCCTAAACCCTTTTGAAACCCTAATTCAAACATAGCCAACACCCGTTCCAAACCATAAATCGATCCGAAAACCATAAGCCTATTGCAAATCGTAAATCCCTTTCACAACCTAACTTGGAATCCGCGAATCTATATTGGACCGAAGACGAGTGCCTAAGCGTGGAAAAAGCTAGAGTTCTATCTCTAGGCCGATCTCGCCTCGACTCGAAAAGTACTTGCGCATCGGACTGGACCCTACTTGAATCGCGTGTGATCTACCCATAAAAAATTATGCAAAACCCTAAAGGTATCAAAAATAATTTTGCGATTAAACTTGATTTAATTTCATTAATTTCGGCAAAATCTGCATAAAAGTCATATTCCGCATTTTAAGGTCGTTGTCCCGCATCAGTTTTGGTATCAGAGCCCTAGGTTTTCTAGGTTAGGGCATCTTTGCTTGTCATATTTATTTTATTGTATTGTTTCCTTTTTGTGAGTCCATATTGCATTCCATATTAGAACCCTCCCCTGCGTGATGTCCAACACGCCATAGACTTGGTTCCCGGATCTACCTTACCGAACCTGCCCCATTATAGGTTGAATCCAGTTGAGCACACCGAGTTAACTCGGCAAGTCAATAAGCTCCTTTAGAAGGGGTTCATCCAAGAGAGCATGAGCCCGTGCGCCGTACTTGCCATACTCACTCCTAAGAAAGATGGTACGTGGAGCATGTGTGTAGATAGTCGTGCGATCAATAAGATTACAGTTAAGTATCGGTTTCCCATACCAAGGCTCGATGACATGCTCGATATGATGGTTGGTGCCACTATTTTTTCAAAGATAGACCTTAAGAGTAGCTACCATCAAGTCCGCATCCGCCCCGGTGATGAACGGAAAATCGCCTTTAAGACTAATGATGGTCTTTATGAGTGGATGGTCATGCCATTTGGGCTATCTAACCAAGGCTCGATATGATGGCTTAGCCAAGAGGGGGGTCACCCTGTGGCCTATTTTAGTGAAAAACTTAATGCGGCAAAGCAAAAATACTCCACCTATGACAAGAAGTTTTATGCGATAGTTTGATCTCTTTGGTATTGGAAGCATTACCTTAGACCGCAGGAATTTGTGCTGTTCTCTGACCATGAAGCCTTACGCTTTCTTGCTTCACAGAAGGAGTTGAACCCAAGGCACGCGAAGTGGGTTGAGTACCTGATGCACTTAGTCGGCGAGTGGTGACTTTGTGCACAATGAGCACCGAGGTCGTCGGGTTTGAAAAGTTAAAGGATGAGTACCCCGAGTGCCCAGATTTTGGAGTTGAGTACACTGCTCTCCTTAGTAACCCGACCGGCACACACTCCATGTACACTATCCAGGATGGGTACTTGTTCAAAGGCAATTGCCTTTGCATCCCTCGCACTTCATTGCGTGACTTTCTCATTTGGGAGTTACATGCTGGAGGGATGGCCGGACATTTCGGGCGTAATAAAACTGTTGCGCTCGTAGAGGATAGGTTATTTTGGCTTAGCCTAATGAGAGATGTCGCCCGGGTCGTTAAGCATGTTCGCACTTGCCAAGTGTCAAAACAGACCAAACAAAATACCGGCTTGTACACCATGTTACCCGTGCCACACACACCGTGGCAAGACCTCTCTATGGATTTCGTGCTTAGACTTCCTAAGATCCCTAGGAAGCACGATTCCGTTTTTGTCGTAGTGGACCACTTTTCCAAGATGGTCCACTTCATTCCTTGTTTCAAAACCTCTGATGCGTCTCATATTGCTAAACTATTTTTCGCGGAAGTAGTGCGTCTTCATGGGTTGCCCAAAACCATTGTGTATGATAGGGATGTTAAATTTACGAGTTATTTTTGAAAGTCCCTTTGGCACATGATGGACACATTGCTCCAATTCTCTACAGCTTACCACCCTCAAACGGATGGCCAAATTGAAAGCACCAATAGGAGCCTTGGAAATCTCCTTCGTAGTCTTGTCGGTGATCATGTTAGGACCTGGGATACCATCTTACCCGCAGCTGAGTTTGCATATAATAATTCTGTCAATAGGTCCATAGGCATGAGTCCTTTTGAGGTAGTGCATGGTCATAGGCCTAGGACCCCATTAGATTTGATCCCCATATCTGCATCCCATAGAGTGTCAGAGTCTGCCGATGCATTTGCACAACATATTCATAGCTTGCATGCCGAAATTAAACAGAGCAACAATCAATATAAATTATCTGCAGATGCTCACAGGCGTTCTAAAGAATTTCACGTGGGTGATTATGTGATGGTTCGAGTTAGGCCTGAGCGGTTCCCATCGGGATCCGCAAAGAAGCTCCAATCCCGAGGCGCTGGGCCTTTTAGAATTCTGGCTAAGAGTGGTCCTAATGCATACGTGCTCGAGCTTCCTCTAGGTACGGGGGCTAGTTCAACGTTCAACGTGGAGGACTTGGTTCCTTATTTAGGTTTCACCCCACCTCCTAAAAATCCATTCCAGGCACCTTCTAGTCCCAGTCCCAACCCAACCTTGCAACCTCTACCACTTCCTTACCCAAGCAGACAGAAAATAGATGAAATAGAAGATATAATCAATGATCATGTCATCTCTACACATGACGGGGGATTCCAGAAGTACTTAGTTAAATGGGTCGGCAAACCGGAGTCTGAAAACACTTGGATCCACGAGAATGAGGTTCGCCGATTGAACCCCGATTTGATTGACATCTACCACGAGCACGTTTCATCAATGATGAAACCTATTTGGTCTGGGGGAATTGACAGGGACGCCACATACATGGACATCGGATTTGGACCACATTGTTTTTATCGGCATCAGAAGAAGCGTAGAGGAAGCCTGAGTACCGTAGCCTCAGAGGAGAAACGGACCCAAACAACCAGGAGAACAATGCCGCAGAGAGCCCTCGCGCGAGCGAGCCCTTGAAGTCGCGTGAGCAATCACTTAAGGTCGCGCGAGCGAGCTACGGTACGACTTCAGACGGAAATTTATGCGAAATTTCCTTTTTTGCGTTTTATTAGTATTAAAACTCTTTTATTTCGAACTTAATTATTGGTGGCCTATATATAGAGGCTTGTAAACACCTTTTAGTAGGTTGATTGATTATTTGAATGCTTTTATGCTTGAGAAATCTTTGCCTGAGATGGGTTTGGTGTGAGGCCAAGGGAGTGATTCCCAAGGCCATTGCTATCTTCTCTATTCTATTTGCTATTTTCTATCTGTGATTGTTTTCTAAAACCTTAGCCTAATTGTTTCCTTGCTTTCCCAAAAACCCTAAACCCTTTTGAAACCCTAATTCAAACATAGCCAACACCCGTTCCAAACCATAAACTGATCCGAAAATCATAAGCCTATTGCAAATCGCAAATCCCTTTCACAACCCAACTTGGAATCCGTGAATCTACATTGGACCGAAGACGAGTGCCTAAGCCTGGAAAAAGCTAGAGTTCTATCTCTAGGCCAATCTCGCATCGATTCAAAAAGTATTTGCGCATCGGATTGGACCCTACCTGGATCGCGTGTGATCTACCCATAAAAAATTTTGCAAAACCCCAAAGGTATCAAAAATAATTTTGCGATTAAACTTGATTTAATTTCATTAATTTCGGCAAAATCTGCATAAAAATCATATTCCGCATTTTAGGGTCGTTGTCCCACGTCAACTCCACCATTATTTCTATCACTTTATGTCTTATTTCTTGATATCCAAGACTACTCAATGATTTATTTATCTAATTCAGCCATTTATTCAGTATGTCCCTTTTAGACTATTGATATATGAAACATTATAGAATTGCATGTTCTTATGTTATTCTCCCTTAACTGTTTCAATAAGATGTAATGTTTCCTCCTCTTTCCCTATACAGGTTATATCATTTAGAACATCTGATGAAGTAGATGTTTGGCTTGCAAGTAATCCCATGCACTGCCCTGGAGCTTTGCATTTTTCAGAAAGAAATTCAACTGTCATAAGCTATGGGATTCAGACTAACTCTACCACTTCAGCCAAACGAGGAAACTTTGAGGATCCCACTTTAAAATTTCAAATTCCACTCCAGATTGCTGCAGAGCGTGAGATTGCAAGGTCTTTGATTGGAGGTACTAAGATACTGTACTTAGAAATTGTTACTTGATTACCATATATCCTGGCCCAAAAAAAAAAGAATCTTGAAGGAGATTCCTTCTATATTTGCGAATAAAAAGGACTGTATTTCTGTAGGCATGCATATCAGTAAACCAGTGCTAGCCTGCAAAACTTTCATATCAATTATTATCCAGCTTGTATTTCATTCTAGGTAATAGTTTGTTCAACATATTGGTATACTTGAGAATGTTGGATAAATACGAATTCACCTCATCCTCTGTTTCCTCTAATTTATTGTCAAAATTTGAGCGTTAATGACTGCAAACTACTTTAGAATTTCTGGAAAAGGTCAAAGATGGCATAGGATAGACCACTATAACAGATTCACCAACTGATTTTTTGAATTTCATCTACGAAGTGATTTAATCCTTCTATACTTATTTTGTCTCATTGTTCTATTGTTGATGAGGGATGATTTTTCTCGGTTCTCCCACCTTTACTAGTATAGAAGTCATAATTTCAAGAGTGAGGAACAGATGTGAAAATAAAATGCCACATTTTAGAACATTTTTGCCTCATTGTTCTATTGTTGATGAGGGATGATTTCTTGGATGTTAATTCTCTACTAATGCAAAATTCATAATTGCAAGATTTAAAAACAGATGCGCAAAATAATGGTAGAAATAAAATGCCACATAAGTTTATTGTAGTTGTTATCCAAATGACTGAAATGAGTGGAAGAAATGGGAAATGAGAAACATTTTGTGAAGGGAATCAGGTTTAGCACTAACTAACGTAAAAAACAACTTTTTTTCCTATCTACCTTAAAGTAGAGAATTGTACTCTCCACTCCATAACACTCATGACAGGGTATCTTCTTATAAAAGTACACTGAATAAATGAAGTTGAAGAAGGAATAGCTGCAAAAGTGCTACATCATTTTGTTCTATCAGAGCAAAAAGATGTATCGGCTGATTAGTCTATTAGAACACAGTGGTAGTAGGTATTGAATAATATATACTAAGCCTTGTAACTCAAATTCTCGTGCATTTTCTATGCTGCAAATATGATTTATAGTAGGCCATGAACAAAAAAACCCTGGCCTATAAAATAATTCCTGCTTTAATCTCTTAGTATAATTATCTGTAAATTTCTTACTTTCCATAGCACAAATAGCAGATATTTTAGAATAAATATGAAGGCCAAAATTTTGGAGGAAAAAAAATAATATTTCCCACAAATAATTTCTAGCCCATGGAAACCAACAGGGGGTTGGGTAGTGGCCAGGACCACACCTCAAGAAGCGAAGTTCTGAGTTCGAATCCCACCTCTTGTTGGCCACTCATTCTGATAGGGTAGCTCTATTGCACCCACTAAAACCGTAGAGCATCCACCCAAGTGCCGATGCACTTGCTAATCGAATCACTCTTTGGGATTTGTGCCATGTGGAATCAACATGTGAGCCGTTGATGTACTCCCATGATCTCAAGATCTATTCTGTGGGAGATTGGGATGAAACGATCTCATCATCTGATTCAAAAGGCCAGTGGCTCTCCAGTCACTTTTTGCGATGTGTCTCACATGAAATCACCATGTGAGCCGCCGAATGGTACACTCATGATCTTAAGATCTATTATGTGGAAGATTGAAATGAAAAATAATCACTATCGCCTGATTCAATATGGTCAAAGGCACTAGTGTGAGGTGCTTTAGAGTTTTATTGGATGCAGATAGAGCTACCCTTTCCTAATGGTTGTTGATTAGTTCACAAGAATCTATAGTACACCGGTGCTAAGCAACTAAAATGCACATTATATAGCGGATGCTTACTCTCTTTTTCTTGCTTGAGCCTAAGGTTTTACTTTATGTATAGAATTACAATTTATTCATAAATCATAACTTAATGTTCCTGTGCTACTCTATGTAGCAGATGTAAACAACTCTTACTTCTGGTAATTTCAATTACTTCCCTTTCTTTTTCTCGAGTTTTCTTACTAATGTGTAACTCCATGCATGTGCAGATCCAAACTTTAGCTGGGTTGTAGGACTAAAGGAATTTGCACACCCTGCCATAGAATCTTTCTCTGCCGTTGGGCAAGCAGGGCCGACCTTCTTCCTTGCAATTGCCATGTTTGGTTTCGTGTTTCAAATTAGTTCGTTGATTACCGAGAAAGAACTTAAACTTCGTCAGGTTCTGATTTTCTTGGATGATGTGGACATTATCAAACAATCTACTTCATTTCTTAAGCTTGGCACTTTAATGCAGATCATAATTTCCCGTTGTCAATTATATGTTGTTCTGCTTATGCTCACTCAGTTGTAAATATGCTGAAGATAACATGTTTTGGTGGAATATTGCAGGCAATGTCCATAATGGGCCTTTATGAATCTGCCTATTGGCTGTCATGGCTTACGTGGGAGACTTTTCTTACGCTTCTCTCATCACTTTTCTCAGTACTCTTCGGAATGATGTTTCAGTTCGACTTTTTCCTTCATAACAGTTTCATAATTATATTCCTTGTGTTCTTCCTCTTCCAATTCAATATGGTAAGTTTCTTTGTTCAGTTGACATTGTGGTCACCAAACCTCTTTCTGTGTCTATGCATGAAAATTGTGCTGCTCTTAATAAATAAACTCATTTTTTTTAGCTCGCTTGAGGCGGGAATAAGTTTATTTTTTCCTGACTTCTTGATGCTAGTGTTTTATTGTCTACTACAACAATTGTACTATGCTTTTTTTAATAGTATTTTTATTTTACCTAGACAATCTTTTGCAGATTGGTTTTGCCTTTATGATATCAACTTTTATTAGCAAGTCATCATCGGCCACTACTGTTGGGTTTTCGATCTTTATTGTTGGCTTCTTGACTCAGGCAAGTTTTGAGTGAATTGCATGGAACAGCAAACAAAATTGCAGTCACAGTAACATTTTTCCTTTTTCATTGCAGCTTGTTACAACCTTTGGATTTCCATACAGTACAGACTATTCTAAGACATATAGGATTATCTGGTCTTTGTTTCCTCCTAGTCTTCTTGCTGAAGCCCTTAATTTGCTTGGGGATGCAACATCTACTTCTGAAGATGATGGGATTAGCTGGAGCAGACGGTCAGAGTGTCCACCACATAATTCTGACTGTGTGCTAACTATTGTAGGTTTAAAGTTCATATACCTAGACCTAGATAATTTATGGTTGATTTGTATGTTATTGCTGTTTGGAAACTTCGATCCTCGAATACAGCAGAAAATACCATATGTGCCCTTCTTTCCTAGTAAAGCATGAATTTTGTTTTGTAAGCCTCTTTTGGTAGTTAAGGTCTATTAATCTACTTGTTGGCATGTAGATCTTGACATAATGCCATATGTTTCTAACAGGATGACATTTACAAATGGCTTGTGTCAACATTCTTTGTCTGGTTTCTCTTGGCTATTTACTTGGACAATATAATCCCAAATTCGTATGGTGTGAGAAAACCACTGTTTTACTTTTTGAAGCCCTCATATTGGGTAGGGAAAGGTGGAAACGAGGTAGAAGGTAATTAATCCTAATAATTTCCATCATTAGTGATTGACATCCTAGTTGGCAGTTGGCAAGAGTTTTTTGTAAACTTCTTATATTATTATTTCAGAAGGTGGGCTTTGTTCTTGCACGAGTTCAATTCAACTAGTAGATGATGCCACCCCAGATGATGAAGACGTCCTTACAGAGGAAACAATTGTAAAACGGCAACTGACTGAAAATGAAGTAGATCCTAATGCTGCTGTTCAAATATGTGGTCTAACAAAGACGTATCCGGGCACAACAAAGATGGTCAGTTGCTGTAAATGCCAGAAGTCTACTCCATACCATGCTGTTAAGGTAAATTACTACTCATGATCATTATTGCTTTGTCCCATCTATTTGGCGTCAGCATTGTGAGTCCTATTTTCTGTCTTTTGGCTAAAGTTGATCACTCCGCAGTCTTTTGTGTCAATTCTTATTAGTTCCTCCAGTTCTTTATTTGCTTTCTCCTTCTCTTACTTGTGCTCGTATTGTAGCAAATCTTTCATACAGGGGCTGTTTCACATCCCCAAAAAACAAGCTCAAACCATATTAAATGATTCCTGGGCTTGGGCCTGTAGTACAATGGAAGGTTCACGATATTGCAACCCCAAGGTCGCAGGTTCGAGCTCAACTTACCTATAAAAAAAATGTTAAATGATTCCTTAATTCTCCTTCATTGGGGCCACCGTAAATTTCCTTTTATTCATGTCAATTTCTATTCTTTCTTATTACTCTACATATGCACCTTAGCATACTCACCTTTGCCCATGTAATCTCTATTCCTCGCGTTTTTCTGTAGCTTTGCACTCTGCACCATACAGTAATGCAAGTCTTACTTTTGCCTTGAACATCCTTTCAATCACATTGACACTCATTGGTCACAACACGCCACTCACCTATCTCTACTTTACACACCCTGCATTGATTCTGTTTGAGATGTCCTCCTGAAACCTGTTGTCCAATTGTATAGTGGAGCTCATCTATTGGTCGCAACACACCACTCACCTATCTCTACTTACACACCCTGCATTGATTTTGTTTGAGATGTCCTCCTGAAACCTGTTGTCCAATTGTATAGTGGACCTCATATATTAAAAAATTTCACATTATGGTACTAAATAGCCAATCCCAAATATGTGGGATAATTGACGGGGACGCTGACATTGTAGACATCGGATACGGACCGTTTCGCGTGTACCGATGTCGGAAGAAGCAGAATGGAAATCAGAACTAGGCATAGAGGAGGAGAATTTAGTACCGGAGGAATACTGCACAGTCAATCGATCGATTCATATTTCGATCGATTGACCCCATATTTCGATCGATCGGCGGTGGCGAGAGCTGCGAGAAAGAGACTTCATTCTGGAGTGAATATATATATATATATATATATATATATATATATATATATAAATCGATCGAACAATTTAATTTCGATCGATCGAATACCCTTTTCAATTGATCGATTGAATTTCGATCGATTGAGTACCACCGGCGATATATATATATATATATATATAAATAAGTCGATCGATCGAGTACCACTTTCGATCGATCGATCGAAATTGTGCAGATTAATTTCTCTCAGAATTCGAATTTAAATTTCAGGGTTAAAGTTGTCTTTTATTGTTTAATTGTTTTAGGGTTTTCTTTTATTTTAAGACCTACATAAGGTCATTAAGAAAAACAATGTAATTAGTTTTTATGAATGAAAAGAACTTTTTGCTTCCTTGCTTGAGATGAGCAATTTCGGAGAGTGATTCTTCATTTTCCGAGAAAGGTTTGGTGTGAAGCCAAGGGTGTGAAGTCCACAATATCTATCTTCTAATTATCTCTTACTTTATTTTCTTTCTTTGCTTCTAAATATTTTCATAAACCCGAAATCATAAACCCTAGATTTTCTCTAAATCATTGAACCGATCCGATTCAACCACCGTAGATCCCATCAGAGCTATTAAAGCCTTCCGCATCAAATACCTGGACAAAGCCAGTGATCCCATCATTGAATTGTGAGCGCCTTAATCTGGGAGTGTAGAGTTCTACCTCTAGAACCGATCTACACCGCAAACCTAACGGATCTAGCGTATGGACTGGACCTTTTCTGAACTCGAACGCGATCTCTCACCTAGGAAACAAAGAAGCCCTAAGGTATTCGCTTTATTTTCAAATTCATTGTTTAATTTAATTTAAATTAATTTCGGGAAGTAATTAATTCATCGCACGCACATAGTTTAGGGTTTTGTCCTGCGTCAATAAGCCTTAATGTTGATAACCACGAAATAATGGAACTACATAGATTACTATTTTGACTGAATCATCCTTTATGCTCTCGTTTTCACTAAACTTATACTCCATATATTTCATCTTTGTTTTGCTAATTTTCAAGCTCTTTAACTTTAAACTCTCATCACTTTGATCATTCCATCTTCTCATTTACTTGTTTTCTTTTCTAAGCAATACAACATACACCATAAATCCTCATCTTGTATTTTTGTTATATATTCATCTATAACTTACAACAATTATTGCTTCTTCATATATGTCTTAGAAAATCTGAATCTGTTTATTTGAAATGCATTTTCTCATTGATGTCCCCCAAATTATTTGTCTTAAAACTCTAGTATATGCCTTCTCCAAATTGGTAAAATAACATATGCAAATTATTCCTCCTCTTTTAAATTTTTCCATAAGTTGCCTGAACCAAAGGAAGGCTTAAGTTATTGCTCTGCCTAGAGTAAACACAAATTGGCTCTTAAAATTCTTTGATTCTTACTGTAAATGCTACTCTACTAATATTTCTGGGAGTTTCATAGTAAGTACCTTGATCGTTGGCACAATTCTGGATTCCCACTCTATTCTTATAAAAAGGGACCAAGATGATTGTTCTGCAGTCATTGGACATTTTCTATTTCTCATCTCTTGTTGAAGATCTGGTCAACAAAATAAACCCGGTCACCCATCAAAATCCATACCTCTATAGGTATAACCATGCTTTTCTTGTTCTTTGCCAAGATTGTTTTAACTTCTACTTTAGATACTTTGTTAAATCATTCATTGATTTTGTTCTCCATCTTGGTCTACATCCCTGCATACTACTCCGAATTTGACAAGTTTTTAGACTCTCTTTTCCAGTTTTTCTCTCTTATTTTTTTCACAAGGAACTTTCTTCCTAAATGTACCTTACCTGATCAAGTTTTCTAAGCTTTTAGATATCTTTCTCCCCCTCCTTCATTCCCAACCTGGCGTACAAATTCTCATATGCTTAATACTGAACCTTACTAATAACTTTCTTACCTTTCCTTTTTGATAGCTTTTATCTTTCAATATCTTCTATATTTATTTTTTTTGCTTTTTACTATTTTTTGAAGCATGTTTTCTTTATGAAAATAGACTTTTGAACCTTAGCCTTCCACCTCTACTACCATCTTTCCTTTTGCATTCGAACTCTCCAAGAACTTCTTTATCAACCTTAATCCAAACCGTTGTGTTCCTGCATATCATATGGACCAACAACCCAATTCCACATTCTGGTTCATCAGGTTTCCTTTGAATGTTGTTGTTAAGCAAAAAACTATTTTGCTTTACAATGATTTATCATTTGTTTAAGGGGGTCAATAGGCTGGGCTTGAACCAATGTGAATTTTAAATAGACCGAAGATCCTGTCCTGAAACCGTCGTGATTAACAATCAGGCCTTGCCAGGCCGGATTAAAATTAGCCCCCAAAGTAAGTCCAACCCTATTTAATCCGGGCCACATCCAACCCTGGCCTGAGTTCGGACCGGTTCATACCGGATTAGTCCTGGTCAGGCCAGGACTGCTAGGTTTGGTCCTAGTTGGGTTGTATTGAGGCCGTATTCACTCCAGGCCAGTCATTTATATATGAAGACCAGACTGTCCAGGCCTGATCCCGGCCTGAACTTGGCCGGGCCATTGACACCCCTATTTCTGTTCTACTTACCTACCTGGGTACATTTAAAGTTTAGTCATCACGAAGTAAGAGGTTGAGAAATTTAGAGATTTTGTAGAATTTTAATATGTTCACCCCATTTCAGGGAATATGGGTGAAGTTTGCAAAGAATCAGCTGTTTTGTCTTCTTGGACCCAATGGAGCGGGAAAAACTACTGTAATTAATTGTTTGACTGGCATTACACCAGTGACAAGTGGGGATGGTAATAGCTTCTTTTAGGTTCTAGATTCCATACATATCATATTATGAAACAGAACAATCCTATAAAAGTCAGCTGATAAACGTATTTGTTAACAGCATTAATCTATGGGCATTCCATTCGAAGCTCTGTCGGTATGTCAAACATTCGAAGAATGATAGGAGTTTGCCCTCAGGTATCCTTTGTTTTTTCTACTTTCAAAACATATTGATGGCTATGATTCTTGCAATCACCATTAATCCATTTTTTACAAATTACTGTTTGAATGTTTGTTTTGTTTGCAGTTTGATATTTTGTGGGATGCTTTATCAGCACTAGAGCACCTGCATCTCTTTGCTAGTATTAAAGGCTTGCCCCCTGCTTCAATCAAATCGGTATGTTCCAGATACCCTGATAAGTGATCAACCTCCTTGCTTTCATAGCAAGGTGTAAAAATCGGTATCGGACTCGGGTATTGGTCCATGGAGGACCGATATGACTTGGCTGATACGTATCGGCCTATTTAATAAATAAAAATTAGAGGTATCGGCCGAAACCGATGCCATATCAGCCAATACGGGCCCGTGTCGGCCGATACCAATACCAAGTTGAGATACCGATACATATTGGTTTGCCGAGAAACGATCCGTATCGCCGACACATATCGGTATCAGCCGATTTTTGATACCATGTTTCATAGCATTATTTAAACCCTGATTTGCAACTGCAGACTTGGAATCTGGCTTATAGTGGAGCTAATACATTCGGTTATTATGTTTGTTGCATTATTTTGACTTGTCAAGGTGTTAGGACTGGAGATTCTGCTCATTCAACACTCAAAGCCGAGTCAGCCCACTGAAATCATGAATTGTCACCAAGATTTAAAATTCGTTTGAATATACATTCTTGCCATTTACCATGAACTGTGCTTTTACTGGCCATGCAGGTGGCCGAAAAATCACTAGAAGAGGTAAAACTCACTGATGCAGCCAAAATTAGAGCTGGGAGCTATAGTGGAGGGATGAAGCGGCGGCTGAGTGTTGCAATAGCTCTTATAGGAGATCCAAAATTGGTCTTCTTAGATGAGCCGGTATGAAGATGTTTTTTCCCCTTTCTAAATGCGTGGATCTGCTTTTCTAAATTCACACTTAGTTTTTGTCTTTGAATTAATCAATTTATTAGTTGTTAGGCGTTTGAATCATTTGATGATATGTTTATATCACAGTTGTTTCATAGGAACCCCAGGTTAGATGACTAAGGTTCCTCATCTCAAAGTAGAATGCCTTTGGGTTGTTGAAAATAGATCTTGCTCTTGTCCAGCACAGAATCTATAGATCAAAGTGCTTTTTAAAAGTGATATATGGTTGGCATTAAATGCTAGTATTCAATTGTTTTGAGTTTTGTGCATTCACATATACTGGTACATGTACACAAACATATTGATCTATGAAAATGCACATCGATAGAAAGGGTCACACCAAATGCTGGCGTGTATTGCATGGTTACTTGCCGGTAAAAATTATTAAAACTGTTACCACGTTTTAATAAAGCTACAATGGTATTGTAATTATACCCATTATCACGTGTACTTCTTCCAAGGCATCTATAAAGATGCAAAGTCTTCTTTGATATGCAGACTACTGGTATGGATCCTATTACTCGGCGGCACGTATGGGATATCATAGAAGATGCTAAGAAGGGACGAGCCATTGTCTTAACAACTCATTCTATGGAAGAAGCTGACATTTTAAGTGATCGGATTGCAATCATGGCAAAGGGAAAACTCCGCTGCATCGGAACCTCAATAAGATTGAAGTCACGTTTTGGGACTGGTTATGTTACTAATGTGAGCTTCCTCGGAAACACCCCTGGACAAACTCCCAACGTTAATGGTGATTCAGTTAAAACTGAACCTCAACATGAACCAGTGAAGCACTTCTTCAAAACTGTATGTCTGATAAGCACAATTCTTGAATTTTTTATTTATATTTTTTTTTCTGACTTGGGAGGTGAATTTTACAGCATTTAGACGTGGTACCCAAAGAGGAGAATAAGGCCTTCTTGACTTTTGTTATCCCTCAGGAAAAAGAGGGGCTGTTGACTGTAAAACTCTCTTTTCCACTTTTGTTTCATCTTACTCATGCTTACTTGTTTGCATTCATATCTGGCCCTGATGCATTTTAAGTGTGCATGTTCATCTTTTTGCACTTTCATGTATCCATGTATGTATGTGTACGTCTGTGCATACGCCATACACATGTTAAAGTGTGCTACTAATCTTATTGTGACCTTGTATGCCATTGAATTTTTTACTTAAAGTGTTGTCTGTCCATTCTTCCTTACTACTTTGTTCTGCTCCAGGGATTTTTTACCGAGCTTCAAGATAGAGAAAGAGAACTTGGGATCTCAGATATCCAACTTGGTCTCACAACTCTAGAGGAAGTGTTTCTGAATATCGCAAGGAAAGCGGAGCTAGAAAATGCTTCTGCTGATAGGAGCTTGGTGACTCTGAGCTTAGAATCTGGAGCTTCTGTTCAGGTGAGAATAAGGCTAATTAACATGTCTACTAATTGCTCACTTACAAGCAAAATAGGAATTCTGTATCTATTATAATCAAGGGTGATTTAAATCATTGATATCCTATTTTCTTATATGCACCGCCCCTAAACAAAAATAGAGACTCCAGTCTCAATCACAGCCCCGCAACACATCCTCCCATTCAATCCTTGATCCATTGCGATCAGCCAGAGCAAAGGGAGCAACTCTCATATCCTAGGAGTACCAAAATCTTTGATCGGGAACTTTAAAGCCCCAACTGGACTTTCATGCCCATTAACACTATTGTTCCTTTCCTTACATAAGCACCAGAGAGTAGCTAGTGGCATCAATCTCCACAAAATCTGCCTCTTCTCATAAAAAGTAAATACCTCTAGGAGGCAATAAGAGCAGCACAAAATGACAGGAGGCACTATGCAAACCCACGAAGAATTTCCAAATCAGATAATCCACCAGGCAGTGGATTAAGAGATGCTCAATGTACTCTTTGCTTGCATAACACATAGCACACCTATTTGGCAAGACCGCAACCTGCCTTCGAAGATGGTTAATGGTGCAATTTTTATCTCAAGCTGTGCACAAGAAAAAAACACACTTGGTTTATCGGGATTTTCCTCATAGAGGTCCAATCTTCTATTAATTCATGTACCTACAGTTTATTCTTATATTAATTTTGATCAATTGCTTCCTGGCTCCGTAAAATTGCACAACTGAAGTAAGTTCTGAACGATATCTCAAGTTTGTCATCTTTTACCTTTGGAACATTTTTTTATGGAACAAGAAAGTTGACTCATTCCATGGGTTTTGTCATAATAATTTCATGAGGATACAAGTTTTAGTACTTTCGTGGTTGCTTATTTGACATTGAAGTATACAAAACAAACCTACTTTTGATATTCTTCAACTAGATGCATTATTTTGAAATCCAAAATCCTTTGCCTGAAAATACCTCATCCTCCACCATTTGAAAACCTGAAGCCCTTCATCTAAAACCCTACCTGAAAACCTGAATGCCATCACCTTTTAAACCATTACACAAACCAAGTGATCTAAGAGTTCAAAGATCAACACAAAATCGACCATCTAAAGTCTAGATCAGAGGTGGAAAATGGATGGCCGATAGCAGGGAAAGGGGTACAGATGTGGACATTGCAAAGGCTATGGAAGATAAGGGAGAATAAGAGGCTCAGCCAAAGAGGGTGGAGATGCAAACTTCAATGGAGATACAGAAGTCAGATCGCAACATTTACCTTCTCAACCTATTGCTGTCTAAGGAAATGACAGAGGGTGAAAGGATGCTATGGGAGCGAGTGATCTTCAATACGCTGTCTTATTAGGATATGAGCTTAAAGGAAGTAATTATAGGGGCCGGAAATATTTGGGGCAAAGAATCGATTGATTGGGAGATTTATGGAAATATTTGGAGAGCTGTTTAGGATGGGATTATGGGAAGGGTGGCGAAATTTATAAATGACACATTCTTGACCATTATCCCGAGCGGTGCGAAGCTATAAGAATAATGAATATATAACAGATCAAAGCAGGCGAACGAGATTTTTAGCCGAAAATAAAGGTGAAAAACAAAGTCAAGATAAAAACGAAGGAGCACTAGGGACCTGGAGGAGTGTAGGCTCATTCCGAGCCCCTGGCCAACTATTTGACGAACAAGATCTGTCTCCTAAGGTAGACGCGGTTGCTCTTTGTCTCAGAGGATATCCTCTACAGATGACACAAGCATCTAGGGTGCAACTAGACACCACCACGAGATGTCCTCAAGTAACCAACTAATAGCGACCCTGATAGTATTATATTTCCTTTCGAAAATCCTCCTATTATGTTCATTCCAAACTTCCCAGAATATCGCTAACGGAAGAGATTTTCAAAGAATGACCATATTATCAGAAAAAGGAAAACCGGACCATTCCGCTAAAATATTTGTGCTGCATTCACTTAGACATGTAGACGCCCTAAAATCTGCTAGGAAGTAGGTGATGATGTCTCTTAACATGGCACAGGAGCAACAGATGCTCAATGGTTTCATCCTCTCAACAAAACACACAAACCTAAGAAATCCCTTTTGCATAACTAAACACGGGTAAGTATTCTTCCCCATGCCACTTCCCAGCCGAATTTTTTAACCTTTAACAGGGCAGCCGTCTTCCACAACGACGTCTAAGGGAGATCAATCAAGGGTCTCCTAGTCAGGAATATGTAAAGGGAGCTCACAGGGAAACTGTGTTTCTTCTCCCAGCGCCATGTAACCTTTTCTTGTCTATGCTTGCACCAAATTTTTCTCCCGTAATAAATCCAATAACTCCTTATCCCAAAAAGTCTGGAGCTGAAAAGATTGAAGATTACAAACCAATTAGCGCACTAGGGAGTGTATATAAGATCATTGAAAAGGTGATGGCAAATAGACTGAGACCTCTGATGGGGAAACTCATATCCGAACCAAACTGCCTTCGTAGATGGTAGGCAAACCCTAGATGGAGTGGTGGTGGCTCATTAATCCATTGATACCGACATAAATCAGGAGTGCCTGGGATAGTATGTAAGTTGGATATAGAAAAGGCACATTCTAGGGTTAATTGGAAGTTCATAGAATGGGTTTCAGTCAACGTTGGAGGAGGTGGATTAAGAGCTATATATCAACAACAAAGTTTTTAGTCATTGGAGCGCCAAAAGGATACTTTGAACTGAGATATGGTGATCCTCTCTCCAACTTTCTCTTTGATATGGCCAGAGATGCTAGCTCAATTGCTAAGAGGAGCGGTGGAGCAAGGCCTTTTTCTGGGGATTTGAAATGAATCGGGGAGACCAAACAGTCACACATCTACAATGTGCAATGATACTATTAATTTTTTTATGGAGTGGATGAGATGGAGATTCAAAATGTCTAGGCAATTGGTCGATGCTATGAGGCAGTCTCCGAACACAGTGAATATCAGAAAAACCACGATTTTTGGAGTTAAGACGGAGGAAAGTTTCAAAAGATTAGCCTTGTCAATAGGATGTGGATGGGGGATCCTTCCAACGATATATCTAAGGGTTCCACTTTGTCTTGGTAAAACTTCAGTGTCCATGTGGGATCTGTTTCTAGAATCCATTGATAGGAAGCTTGCAGATTGGAAGGGAGCTTTATTGTCGAAAGGTGGACACTTTTGATAAAGGCAACTCTTACCTATGCACCAATATATTTAATGTCGGTGTTTGAATGCCCCAAGACAATAGTAAAAGGCTAGATAAAATCCAATGGAACTTCTTATGGAGTGGTGGAAATTCTAGAGAAAAGTTTCATGTGGTAAATTGAGACGTTGCTAGGCTACCAATGAGGTAGGTGACCTGGGAATCAAGTCAATTTAACATCTGAATTTGGCCTTACTAGGGCAGTGGTTATGGAGAGTGTATGAAGAAGAGAACCAGTGGTCGTGCGGCTAAATATGAAGTATGGGGTGGGGAATTAGAGGTCCTAGATGGCACAAGTGGGCTCGGGTTGGTGGAAGGGAGTACATAGGGCTAAAGATCAACGAAGGTATCAGGCTCAGATGGGAAGTGGAGATAGGGTTAGACTTTGGAAAGATAGATGGTGTGTGGAGTAGTCCTTTGAGACAAGATTCCCAATGATATTTGGTCTAGCAATAAATAATAATGTGAAGGTTGAGGAAGTTTGGGAAAGGGACCGAAGTGAACCATCTTGGAATATTCAACTTCGTTGAAATTTAAAGGAAGAAGAGGATGTAGAATTACTAGAGCTTGTAGAGGAATTGACAGTGTTACCTTGGCACGTCTACTTTTGGGATTTTTGTCATGCTTGGACACTCCTCAAATAGCACAAAACTTCTAAACATGTATGAACATACCACATAATACCGCCAAAATGCTCATCGTTTTGACAACGATAAAGTGAACTTTGTTTTTTTTTTTTTAAATTGTGTAAAGTTTAGTAACTATTAAATAAAATGTATGGGTCGTTGAAAGCAATTTTATAATATAGTGTGCTTTTATTTAAATTCATGGCATATACTATGTATCTTTTCGTTACATGTCTCAATTGGCTCTCTAAGATTTTCCTTCAATTCCTTTCTATATATGTTCAATTAATTTAATTTATTTTTCTGATGGTTGTGCCGCCGTATTGAAATCTTTAGAAGTTGGCGTGCAAAACATCTATTGGCACATGTGCCGCATGTCTAGGTAACTGTAAAGTCCCACATCGAGTAAATAGTTGTCCTGACCCTGGGACATAAGTAACGGCCCCCCTCTTACTTGCAAGACGCGTTTTGGGTGGGTGCGGCGGCCATGTGTCTGGTTGACCCATGCCAAAAGCAAAACCTTGAAGGGAAAGGGCTACTAGTGGGACCAAGGACGGCTGGTGGGACCAAGTGGAGCCACCCAAAGAGGACAATATCTTGGCACGTGGCGTTGGGGCGTTACAAAATGGTATCAGAGCCGAGGACGGCTCTATTACTAGATGGGGAGATTGTAAAGTCCCACATCGAGTAAATAGTTGTCCTGACCCTGGGACATAAGGAACGGCCCCCCTCTTACTTGCAAGATGCGTTTTGGGTGGGTGCGGCGGCCATGTGTCCGGTTGACTCATGCCAAAAACAAAACCTTGAAGGGAAAGGGCTACTGGTGGGACTAGGGACGGCTGGTGGGACCAAGTGGAGCCACCCAAAGAGGACTATCTTGGCACGTGGCGTTGGGGCGTTACAGTAACACTGGGAATTGAGCAGGTTGAGGGCGGACAGCAATAGAAAAGATATGAGTGTGGCGCTGGGAAAAGAAAAGGAAATTTTACCATAAGGTCGTTTAATAATTTTCTGACAAAGAGACCCCTGCTCGATCTCCCATGGCATCGTTGTGGTAGCCGGAGGCCCCATTAAAATCTTTCGCATGGGAAGTGGCTTGGAGGAACAATTTTAACATGTGTTCAGTTATGTAAGAGGGGGAAGGCGGTCCTGAAGCTGTGTATTTTGCGGAGAAAAGGAGGAAACATGGAGCATCTATTCCTTTTTTGCCTATTTGCGACAAAAAATATGGGTCTTGTTACTTACTGGTTTTGGGGTGGTAAATGTCTAGGGGAATCGTTCTCCAAAGTCCTGGTGGAGTGGTCGGATTTCCCTTTCTATGAGAATGTGGTCATTCTGTAGAGTTTGCTTCCAATAGCAATCTTCTAGGAAATCTGGAATGAACGGAATCGGAAAATTTGGGTTAGGAAGTACGAAACATGTAGAGCTACAATTAATGCGATTATCGATGATCTCTCATGTTGGTGGCTAGCTTCGCCGAGGTGTTCCGCCTCATTAGTGGAGGAGATTCTACGAGAATGGGAACGGTTATCGTCCACCATAGAGATAGTGGACTGATACTATGGTGGGCTGGTAGGAGTAGTCCTTTGAGAAAAGATTCCCAATGATATTTTATCATTTTCTATTAATGATAAAAAAAGGCTTTGTTTACAATAGCATAGGTAATAATAGATTTAGAAATAACAGACTAAACGATACTATTATTCATATAAATTGAAATTTTCATCATGGCTGTTAAAGGAATAAATATATTGAATTTTTTTACTAAGCAAGAAAAACAATTGACTTTACTGGTTTAATGATAATTATGCAGATACCTATAGGGGCCAGGTTTATTGGGATTCCAGGAACGGAATCTTCAGAGAATCCGAGAGGTGTAATGGTCGAAGTATACTGGGAGCAGGATGATGCCGGCGCCCTCTGCATTTCTGGCCACTCGTCTGAAATTCCAATACCCCCAGATGTTCAATTGACACCATCGTCTCAAACTTCTCGCCATACTTTCTTTAGTGGGGCCGCACCTGTTATTGGCTTTGTGATCGATCCTAGTCAAATTCAAACTCCAGATTCACAGTAACAATTGCATTTAAACTGCACTTGTGTTTGATTTTTTCACATGCATGGATTCGTACATGTATGCATCGCTGTTACATTCTATAAGAGTGCAGTGGGAAATAAACTTTTGTTTTGCAATATTCGGGGACCAATTTTATTTCTAAGCAGCAAAACCCCACAAACCTTTATAATGAATTTTGAAAGAGAACATAGCTCCTTCAATAAGACACATTTGCAGGTATATATTAAGCCGAAGTGAGAGATGGACATCTAGAATGTATTTTCCGAATGAAACCAAATATCTCTGGATAAATGCAATTGAAGTCAAGATTCATCCTTTGGAAAGCAGAAGTGCTGTTAAGATTTGGGTACCTCTATTCACACCTATCAGATTACTGGTGGGCGCCTACACTGAAAACTGTTAACTGCGTTGAATCAGATGATGATGGTTGTTTTTCATTCCAATCTTCCACACAATGGATCTTGTGATCATGGGGCTGCCATCGCTTGGTTAGTTATTTATTCCACGTGACACAGATCTCAACAAATGACCCTAAAATAACGTGGCAAACATCACACTCAAATGTGATTTTAAGGCTACGTTTTGGAATCTGTGTCACATGGAATAAAAAACTTGACTATCTGATGGCACGCCGTTCACTCAAGATCTAATGTGTGGAAGATTGGAATGAAAAAGATCATTATCGCCTTTCAACGTGATTAATGGTTTTCGTGTAGGCGCCCACCTGCAATCTGGCAGGCGCTAATAATGGTACCCTCAAGATTTTTTTCCTTTCTCTTTTGGGTGTCAATGTAGGCTAGGGTGGAGGCTAGGGATGCAAATGGCCTAGTTTCAGGCTGGGTTGAGCCATCCCAAGAGTTTAAAATATAGGGTCGAGAACAACAAGTTCCTGAAGGATTGGGCCCAGCTGTGCCCTTTTTACTTATTTGGGCCTGGTGGGATCAATGTCGGCCTGTGTTGATGTTTTACTATAATGACCCAAGCCCAGTCGTAATTGGGCTGTGATTTCGGATTGTAGACCTCAGATGGTCCATAAGGCATAAAAATCTAACCAGGACCTTGCGCATTACTGGCTACCTCAACCCATTTGCACTTTGTACCCTGTCGGCTAATCGTGATCCTTAAATTTGGGACCGATTGATAAATGGGTCATGCCTGAGGCTGTTTTGTTTAGCATTTCAAATCTAGCTTAAGCAAAGTTATGCTATTGTGTGGATCTGGGCTAGGCCTAGCCCGTTTCACGTCTATTTTGTTACTTCTTTTATTGAAATAAACTCACAAATCATTTACATATTACTAATACTGCTCAATCTAGACTTAAAATTAGAGTACCTTTAAATCCACACACCAAATCTTTGAACACCCATGTTGAAATACATTGACTTGGTAGAATCAGATGATGGAGATTGTTTATCCTCCCACTGTTTGATACCATGGATCTTGAGATCATAGGCCTACCATCAGATAGTTAGTGTTTTATTTCTCATGGCACACATCTAAAAATGACCTTAATATTTCGTGCACACTCCAAATTAATTTTTTAAGGTCACATTTTTGAGTGTGTACCACATGAAGTACGATCACGTTCTCAAGATCCATCGTGGGAAAGATTGGGACGATAAATAATCTCCATCATCCGATTCAATATAATCAATGTGTTTCAGCATGGGTGACCTCAAAGATTTGATAGGTGGATTTAAAGGTACTCTTAAAATTATCATAGGTGATTCAAAGAGGTAAAAAACGACACTTGTGTAAATCTCTAAAATCAATTTTAGCCGTTCATTTTAAATTTGTTGACTGCTTGAATCATAAAATAGAAATGCTTTGTTTTTTGTCCAAATTATCAACACAAGACACGTAATGAAAAATGGTACTTGTAAAAAAAAAATGGCATATTTTTTCGGAGCAATTTTTTAACTTGACATTAAGTGATTGACGATCTAAACCCACATGCCACAAAATTGTTCGGTTCCGGGCTTAACTCCTTGCCCTGATTTTGTTTTTGACATGGGTGTAAGTCCCCAACCAAAACACGTCGTGACATGAAGCATCAGTAATCACGTATAGCCCAATATCAAGACTTTTCCTATCCGATGAGGGACTGTTTTACGCCCCCCATCTTATAGAAGAGTCATCTTCGACTTTGACATAATTCTGTGACGACCTAGACTCACATGCTACAATATTGTTCGATTGTGGGCTTAAGTCCTCACTCCAATTTTGTTTCTAACATGAGCTTAAGTCCTCAACCAAAATGCGTCTTGACATGTAACTTCCGTAACGCAGGATTAAGACTTTTTTCTATCTGATATGAGACTTAAGCATACTTGATGAAAAATAGTGTGAATTGACGTGAACGAACCAATGTAAAGATTGGGAATGGGTTTTTTTCCATAATACAATCCAATCAAATACCAATCAAGTGAACGGTCAATGAAAAATAGTGAGACATGCCCCTTTGGATGGTGAATATGCATCAGATTATGCCCAAAATTTTGGGCCAGTCCCTAATTGTCTTTAGGCAAATTGTTGTGGCATTCGATTCCCTGAATGAGTCCCACCTGGTTTGAACCCATGGATCCATCATGGGTATGAATCCCTATCCCTATCCCCGAGCCTCTATATAAGCAAATGTGACAATGGGTTTGAACCCATACTAAGGATGATGGTCAACGAGTTGTAAAGATCAATTTTTAAAAAAAAATCAAATATAAAACTGAGTTTTAAAATTAAAAGTCAAACTTTGACTGAAAAAGAAAACACGTTAGAAATATTTCTCTTTTTTTTTTTTCAAAAATAATCTAAACAACACTACCTTGCTCCATGTGGCACCCAAAATATGTTTTGAGTGCCACATGGACCTTCATGTGAATGTTAGAGTGCGGTGAGAGTACTCCATGAAATATCTTCCCAAGGACGCTATATATATATATATTATTTTAAAATTAAAAAACGATTCCACATGCTACACGTCCCAAATTAACGGAAGTTAGATTTATGTTGAAGCCGTTCATTTTAGATGTTGTTTGACTACTTTGAATCAGACAACTAATGTTTTTCATTACAATATTTTACACCAATCATGATGCACCCAGCAGAAATCACATATGAAGATTACACATGCCACACGTTCCTAAAAATGACGGGAATACCAAGAACACCTGACCTAACGCTCGGGCACCTTTCTATAATGAGCAGTTGGCTCATTAGAGACTGTGAGCTGAGTCTTGTCAGCTGTACAGTGAGTGAACCTTGAGACATGCAGACTTTAAGAGTATAGAGGTTCGTGCACATTTATAAATCTGCATAGCTACACAGATGACAAAACAGCTCATTGTCTAGAATGACTCTTCAATGAGCCATTGGTTCTTTGTAGAGAAATGCCACGCATTAAAAGATATATTTTCAATAAAATAGTTATCAAGGGAATTCTGTTGGAAAGCATAGCAAAAGCAATAGTTTGAAATGAAATGGGCAAATATTCAAATTTTGATGAGATAATGTTAACACACAATTTTAAAGGTTCTCACGGTTGGCAATTCAATTACAAAAATATAAAAATGAAAAAAAAAAAAAAAAAAAAAAAAAGGAAGAAGAAGTTGAGCAGCCACAACCAAACCAATCCTAAAAGCCAGCAGGCAGTATCTATACATCAGCATTCAACACTCTCAAACCCTAGAAAATTAAGAAGAGGCTCTAGGCACACCACAACCCTGTTATTTGTCATACCCAGGTTAGGGGTTTACAACAGAATTTTGCACAACAAATGAACTAAAATAATGCCAGAATAACTGTTACCTCTGCTTCGCGTGAAATCCCCATTTCCCACAGAAATATCCGCCCCTCTACCTAAGTTACCTACGCCACTCTGCTTGAATAACTTTCTCTGTAAAAAAAATTAGTACGAGGAAGGATATTTCAGAAAAATAAATGATAATTTAAAATTTTTTGAAATGATTAAATTATTAATGATTTTCAGTCGGTAAATTTTCATGTTGTCCGTGCTTTTCTTTTTCGCTCAATAATAGTTCATTTTCCCCTCATTCCTACATAAGGAAATCTGGCTAGGCGATCTTTGAAAATTTTCTTAGATTTTTTCATTAAGAAATCTTGCTAGGCAAGTCTTCATTCCCATTGCCTTGATGAGCTATGTAAGATATTTGGTGACTTTTTTTTTTTTATTGCTAGGCAAGTCTTCGGGCCAGCTTGCGCGCACCTTGACTAATCCCACAGGGGCCTGGAGCTAACAATCAGGTAATACTCCAGTGGCCCTGAGGGAGTTGAACTGGAGTATATATATATATATATATATGGCGACTCATTAATAGGCGGCTTGCTGTTAAGAAGGCTCTTTATATGCAGTTTTACACTAAGTCTTCTTAGACTCATTTGTACTTTATATGCCTGAGAAGTTCAGCTGAGAAATGCTTTTATTCTAATAAATTTCAGTAGCCTTTCACATGGTTTAGTGGGTAAAAGGCATAAGTAGTTAAAGAATAATGCCATTTCCGGAAAGCCACTACATCATATAAAGTAGAACTTGCAACTTGCAAGATTAAATTATCAAGATCCCTTGTTGTTGCCATGTTCTAAGTGCTAGGTATTCCTTTTTTGGTCACCCTATAACTTAAGGAACCTCTTTTTTGACTCTTTCTTCAATAACTTTTTATTTATCTCAAAAACCGAAGAAGAAAAATAACGAAAGAACAAATATATGCTAATCATAATTCCTGACAAAAGAATTTAGAAAGTTTTTGTGTCACATGTAAGGTAAGACACATTAAGTTAAGAATCAGAATCATGACCAATCTGTGAAAAAGAATAAGGTAATAAGAGGTGTAGAATTCTTACCATTCGCGTCCCTTGAACACAAGAGTGACTTTTCGCTTCTGATGCCCCCTTTGCCACTTACTTGAACCAGCTTCTGTGTCCGTGGCGACAATGCGCTCATTTTCCCATTGGGAGCAGACGGCAGAGAATGTCGTCTGATGAAACCATTTTTCTCAGACCCGTCTGAGACAACAAGCCTTGGTGAGCCTTGACTCCGAAGCTTTGCCTTTGCGGATTGTGTTGGTGCCATGTAGCTTGGTAATGTTGGAGAGTTCTGTATACCGTTCTCAACATTTTCCGACTTTGCTGGAAAAGAAGCCCTTCTCTTACTGGTTTTATACTTTTCGTGGCTACGTTGATCTTCCTTAGAGTTCAACTCTTCATTTGGCATAGGAATATCCCCATCTATCCCGCTGCTCTCCAGTGGAGGTGACTCGACTGAGGGATGATCATCAGGCAACATTTCAACTGGCTCTTCACTTCCCACTAATTTTGAAGCAGTTTCGGTGTCAGATTGAGGGGCTGAAACCACTGCCGTATCTATCTTCATCTTCTCTGCAGAATCCTCGATAACCTGGTCTTGTACATCAGATGGTGAGCTTGGTACCTTTTTTAGACTGCGCTTCAGTTTCTCATTTTCAACATCTAACCGATCAGGAACCTCTACTGTTGAACTAGAAACCTTTCTCAAGCTACGTTTAACCTTTTCAAGCTCATTTTGTGGATGTTCCTGTACTGGATCTACAGGATGGCTCAGAATTTTCCTCGAGTTGCGTTTGGATTTTTCAGATTCGGATGTGAAATGGGTTAAGCCAGAGTCAACGTTTGCTGTTGGGTGCCTACGGACGCTGCGCTTTGGTCTGCCAGACTCGATTTCCACAGAATTGGAACTCCCATGCTTTGTCTGAGGTTTCGAATCAACAGTCTTCTTCAGTGCTGGAAATGGCTTCCAATAAAACTTGGATGACCAGCGTTCTAGCCAATTCCAGGCTGAATTCAGATCAGCCTTACTATACTGCATCCGCAGGGGCATGGCAATAGTCGAAGAGGCAAGAAGCTAAAATAATGGAAGCAGCATAAACATTTTTTAGAATGGTAAATGCTTTATTAATTAGCTAAAAGAACAATAAGAGCACCTATAAAACAGAAGATTGAGCCAAAAATTTCCCAAGACGTTAAACAGAGTACATGTGCACCAACATGACATCATCGAGCCAAGTTGGTGCAAATGTAGTGTCCCAAAATGAAGCAAGCACAAGCATATGCCTAAAGCAGGCTTAGCAAAAGAGTATGGACAAAGACCAATGAGCATTCAAAAAAGAAACATACTAATCAACATCCTGCCGACTTCGTAACAATCAAGTAATAATGGATTATTCTAGATGTTAAATTTCGATTGCAAACTGTTAGCTTAATGTACTTTGCTGATTATTTAAGTTTTCTTACTTTGCAGGACATGTTTTAAAACTTTTTCTTGGATCTACAATGATTAACTAAAGCAAATTTATTGGAAAGACTATTAATCTCACACAAGCAAGACGTTTGGAAGAGCAATGGGAGGGGTAAAAAATGAAAGTTACATTGATGCAGGACAAAAGCTAAAACCAAAGTTATGCAGAGATGGGGATTGATTTAAGATTTAATTGAGCAGCGGATCCCTAAACCCTAAGCCCTTTCCAAGCACATAAAAATATTTAATAATTTTACTAAGACAATTTGTTTGATCCGATTTGGCATTTGTTAGCACACGATTTTCCCGATCTTGAAAACAAGGTCCTATTAATAGAACTCAGATTTTCACTGTATGTCGAGGTTAGTAAGCAATTATCAAGATGATGTCTCATGACTCCTTGCTAGGTTTTGAATAATTTAAGGCCCGATGAGCTTAAATCATTCAAAGGAAAACAATGGATTAGAGCAGGGAATTAAATATCAAAATCTCAGCAACAATCACTAAGAAAAGATATTTATGTTTTATGGGTTTTCAATAGAAGGAACAAATAAATAAATTACCTGACAATAATCAAAAGAAAATAGAAAAGAGATGGAAGTTTCAATGCTTTGCACCAACGAGATAATTGGCTTCACACCAAACCGCATGTAGAAGAAGAATCACTCTTCCGGTGAAAGAATTACTTTTTCGATTGAAAATTTTCACAAGTTATCGAGAAGTCTGCATAAAGCAAACCATTTATTAATTCATCATCAACTTGTAAAGGGTCTTTATATGTTTTTATATAGGCTAAAAACGACCTAAATAAACGTAAAATTAGAAATTAGAAAGTCCTAAACCTAAGCAAACACTAAAAGTTCAAGTTTTGCCCCAAAATTCGTCTAACTCTAAGTCGTGGGCGACACTCACGGGCGTCTGTCATGAATCCATAGACATCTGTCCTCAACAGGGTGTACAAGACTGGAATGGGGTCTAAATCAGGAATGTCCTTGGTCACAGACGTTCATTATGTAATGACGAGTTTCCTTCCTTTTTGCTCCCCACGTGCGTGCTTTCTAAGTGTTGGATCTTCTCACAAGTTGCATGCGTACACATGGGTCTCCGAGATGTTTCAAAGCTTTGAATCTTCTTGTGCATTCCATGTATAGCGTATCGGTTGATGCCCCATCAATTCTCCCCATGTGGGAGAAACTCATCTTCGATGAGTTATAGAACCTACCCATCGCAAACACTTGCCGCTCAACTTTCAGCTTTCCTTTCCACTCTCTCAGGTACTCTTGATGCTTTTGGTGTTCCTTGGTAACAAAATCCGGATCTTCCAAGCTTTTCAATCTACTCCTTTCTGATATTGCACAGGAATTATTTGGGGAATAAACTGGTAGATAGGATCGGGTTCAGATGAATAGACAATTAGGAATGGGTCTTGGAATTTTGTTGTTAGACCTAGAAACGGCGTAAGATCATCCAACTTAATCATTGCATTAGTACCCACGTTAAGAGTAAAATCTAGACTATCACAATGACACATTTTAAGTATATAAAAAATTTCAACATTGCAAGTTTGCAAACCTTTTGCAATTTCTTGCGGGATTTGCTCAGGTCTAAACCTAACCGTCACAAATTCACCTGTTGCAAAATCATTAAATAAATTGTGCATTAGAAAAATTTTCCATGCTTCCGTTGCTCAAACTTAGTGATGTATTCTGAGATGGGCATACTTCCCTGTCGAAGAATTTGCCATTGATCCAAGAGACATTGATTATAAGCCAAGGAAATATACTTCTCATACAACTAGTTTTTCATATCAGCCAACGTGGCCATGTGATTGCTACCAAGGGTACGGCGTTGACGTTCCACACCAGCCCAATAAAGCCTTGTGTGGCCGACAAGTTTCATCTTAGCAAACCGGACTTATCGATCCTCCGACATCTCATACCAATCAAAAAAGGTGTCCATGTCAGATATCCAATCAAGGAAGACTTGGGGTTCTCTCTTCCCATCATAGGTTGGAGCCTCGATCTTAACAGATTTCAAAAAAATATCATCCAAATTGGGTTGGGCATCATGTCGTGGAGGATCTCTTCTCCGATCGTCAACTTTAACATAATCATCCTCATGTGTCCTATTCATATTCTGAACTTGGGCCGACAACGCTTAGTATTGGGTGTTTAGGGTATCAAATTGAACTTGGACACTTTTTTAATACAAGCCTCTATTTGTTCTGGATTCATGGTGATAAGAACATAAAATAAAATGCAAAAGAAACTATATGCGATGAAGGATATGGAACCTAAAAACCTAGAATGAAAACAAAGCCTAGATCTACTGTGCTCTGATACCAAGTTGATACAGGACAAACGGGGATTGATTTTAAATTTAATTGACCAGTGGAAGAAAACCTTTCCAAGCACATAAAAATATGAAATAATTTTAGTAAGACGGTTTGTTTGATCCGATATAGCGTTTGTTAGCATATGAGTTTCCCAATCTAGAAAGGGAGGTCCTATTAATAGAACTCAGATTCCCACTCCACTCTAGGGCACCAAGTGACTATCAAGATGATGTCTTTTGACTCTTTGCTAGGGTTTCAATAATTAAGGCCCAAAGGGTGTAAATCGTTCAAAGGAAAACAACAGATTATAGCAGGGAATTAGAGATCAAAATCCCAGCAACAATAACCAAGAGAAGAAAAAAAAATAGGTTTTATGGGTTTTCAATAGAAGGAACAACAAAATAAGAGACCTTACACTAATAAAAAGATAAATAGAAAAGAGTAAGAAGTTCCAAGGCTTTGCATCAAGAAGATAAGTAGCTTCTCACATTCAACCACACGCGAAAGAAGAATTGCTCATTTGGTGAAAGAAACACTCTTTGGATTGAAAACTTTTCACAAGTTCTTGAGAAGTCGCATAAGGCAAACCATTCATTAATTTATCAACTAATGAAAAGTTTTACATGCCTTTATATAGGCTGAAAAAAATCTAACTAAACATAAAAGTAGAAATTAGAAAGTACTTAAACCTAAACAAATACTAAAACGACAAGATTTGCCTCAAAATTCGTTTAACCGCCAAATCGTGGACAACACTCACGGACGTCAACCCACGAACATCCGTCCTGGACAGTGTGCACAAGACCAGAATGGGGTCTAAATCACGGATGTCCTTGGTCACGGATGCCCGTCATTTAATGACCACTTTCCTTCCTTTTTGCTCCCCACTTGTGTACCTTCCAAGTGTTGGATCTTCTCACATGTCACATGCGTACACATGGGTCTTTGAGATGTTCTGAAGTTTTGAATCTTCTTCTTGCACTTTCCATATATAGCGTATCGTTTGATGTCCCCATCCAAAAAGAAATCCATTATGCCAGTTAGAAAACCTATCCAACGCCAGGGGTACCTTTCTAACAACATCCCGTGGTAAAGGACCAATCATTCATTTTGCCTCACGATGAACAAAGAAAAAAGAAACATCTAGGCTGATGCACCTATTCTTGTCTTCCACCAACCCCTGCTCAACCACAAAAAGCTTTCAAGCCTGAAAAAGAAGCCCATATTTTGCTAGCAAAATTGCAACGAATCAAGGTGTGGTCCACCTCAACCTCGACAAAGAACATAATACAGATATTAGTCAAGATTCTCAAGACAGTTTCTCAATGTTTATTAATTGTTGTATTTGTTGTCCAACAATAATCAACACTTTAATATGGGCGAAGGAGGTCCCAAAAGCTACTCAAAGCACATTTTGGAAAAGCGGTACTGCAAAAATATGAGTCGAAGGATCAAACTAGGATTGCAGTACCTGAATGAAGGTACCATACACGCATGTTAGGTATTGCTGAAAGATGTAGATAGACTAAAGCCTCCCTAGCAGCTCCATAAAGGAAATATATTCCACACCCTTTAAATTCCTTTGAAGCAGGATACTCTAAATAACCTCTAAATAACCAACCCATTCCCTCTTTCTATAAAAAGTAATGACAAGATGAACTTTGAGAGACGCCAAGCTGTATAGCCAAGAAAAACCGAAGCAAAAAAGGGAATCACTACACAAATCATCCCATAAATTGATCCTATCACTCGATCCATCCCAATAACATATCATTTTTGAAGGGCACCACCACATAGCATGTACACCTCTAAAACCTAGAACTAAAACTTTTGACATTATCCCATGCCAAAAGAGTCTTATACAACTGTACGACGGAAAAATATATATACATACCTGCTCTATCTTGCTGAGGATGGGTTTCCCATAGTGATTTCTTCCATCAAAGCTTTGCAAACAAAAAGGGTGTCACCTATGAATTAAAGGTGTGACGCGTGTAAACCAAAATCTTAGATGGAAACCAATCCATCCCGGTCTTCCAATCTTTTGACTACGGAATCAAACAGTGACAGAGAAAAGAGGAAAGAAGGATCTCCTTGTTGAAGCCATCCACGAAATTTCTGACGATAAGTTAAAACCCATGACGAAAAGTACCAACTCTGCTTTATCCCACTCCAAAGCATATTCTACACAATAGGTAATCCAAGCGGTCTTAATAGTCATAAGCATTTTCCAAATGATCTCAATTTACCACAATGTTGCTTCCAATAAATTTTTTTATGTAAGCTAGGGTTGAACCTGCAACCTGAAGGTTTCATTCTTGAGGTATCACATCCTTGTCCGAAATTTTCTCCTATCTACGAAAGCCTTAGCAAAATTTGTAGACACTAGAAACAAAGCTGGTTGGCCGAAATTTTATAGACACTGGAAACTAAGCTTCTGGTTAAAAATCTCAATTCCCTTTTTTATAGGGATGAGAAAAATGATAACGTGCTGAGATCATTCTCCAGGTTAGTCTCTCAATAATAGGCCAGAATCCATATTCTTTTGAGATGCTTTCTTGCGAACTTACTCAACTTCAGAATCAATGTGTATGTCTTCTAGCACTTCCCATGCCATGGGAAGCCATGTTCTTTTCGCCCACTTTGAGCCACACGATTCATGAATGTACCATCAACAAATTTCCTAACTTTTTTAAAAAAGTCATGTTGCAATTTTTCTTGTGATTTAACGACAAAAGGCAATGTTCTTCAAGGTTATTAATTCATTTCATTTCAGCCAGCAAGGGGGATTTCATTTTGTACACCCTTCCAAAGCTTTTCCTAATTTCACCACTTTATTTTCCTTGGAAGAGCTTTGCTTATAACAGACAGTGAAATGGTGTCTAATCCAAAATTTCAATAGCGAAAGACAATTGCACTCCCTCACCAAGTACTAATAAAACCTAACCCAACCTCCAATCAAATGGAAACGAGAAAGGGCCAAAGAGTAGCTCTTGAAACTGGAAACAATTGGGCAAAGGTTAGACAATGACCTAAGTGGGCAGAGGAAATGAGCTCCCCACATGTGGGAGAAAACAAAACATTATTTATTCATGATAGGAGCTTCCTTACTATTAGTCCAAATGTAGCATGAAGTCATCCATAGAAATGTGAATCAATTCATTTCCAAAGACAAGCCTTGAGAAAGGACTCATGTTAAAGGTTACAACCGCCCCCTTTCTTCTCATGCCCAAAATGGATCATGTAGAAATTCCCCTGATGCGCCACGAAAGACTAGGGTACAGGACTGTATCTTATTCATGCCAAAAGAACACTGCAAATTTAGATAGTTCAGTTCATAGTCAATCATATTTCCAACGGGATAATTTGTTTGAAAATAATCGACATCGATACAGCTTTGACATTCTATTCAATGAGTATCAAGAGTTCTAAAATCATTCACATTAAGTGACTACTGACAACCACTCACTTTCAGTGACGCCATGCTGAACAGGCAACCAAAATATTGCAAAAAGATCCTTTTGTTTCTTGTGGAAGAAAAATATCAAGCATGTGCTCTCTCACCAGCTCGTTAATCTCTAACCACTAAGTCACACTCTCACATCAGTGCATGCTCCATTAAAAGACCTGTTTTGAATAGAGTTTGAGGACTTCCGTTCCCCCCTCGTTAATTTATCTAGTTTTTAGCTTTGCTATGTTTGAGTCATTTTCCATAATTATAGGCAAAGATACATTCAGAATTATTGAAATTGATGATTTCCTTTTCCCTTTCTAAGCAATGCAATAAGGAGATCCCATATTTAAAATCTATTGTGTCTAAGTCTTCGATTGGTTATCTTTCCACAATAGCTGTGCAGGACACCTTCTAAATGTCCAACTCTGACAGATGTGTTTGTGTCTAAGTTGCATGAATTGGAAGGTGACAATATAATTTCCTCGCCTCCTCACTTCAACTTTAAAGGATAGACCAAGCATTCTACCAAAAGCCTCAAATTTAGAATCAACCATAGTGATGAAGATTCAACCTCCAAATGGACAGGCGAAAAATTAAAATCCCTATTTATACATTTTCACTAAAAGCTTCCAGTTTTTGAGAAAATTGTATATCGTGGTTCATATCCTACATTGAACCATAACATAGAACTCAACAGCAAGTTTCCAATCAAACCGTCCTTTGAGTTCAGAAGTCAAGATGTCCATCACAAGTACTACTGAACAAATCTACTCCGGAATGACAGTGTTCGTGGCACAAACAGGACTACTTCATGGTGGTGAAGTTCTTTTAAGGAGAGTATCCTAGTTTGGGATGGGACTAAGATGGTGAATGGGCAGGTTTCGAATAGTGGCATTCAAGATAAATGTGATATGATGGTTGAAAGTACGCAGGAAATCCAGTGAGTATGTCCTTCCTCTCATTTCTTGGGATTGGATTGGGATCAGGGAGCAGGCATGTGCTTAGTGGGTTTTGTGACGGGGACGCCGACATCGTAGACATCGGATATGGACCTTTTCTCGTGTATCGACGTCGGAAGACGTGGAATAGAAATCAAAACTAGGCGAAAGAGGCCAAAGATGAAATTCTGGAAATTGAAGGAGCACAGAAGAAAAAAAAAAAAAAAAATCGATTGATCGAAATTAAAATTCGATCGATCGAAATGACAACGGCGATATTTTATGTATTTGAGAATTTCGATTGAACGAATTTTAATTTCGATTGAACGAAAATTTCGATCGAACGAAAATTTCGATCGAACGATTTTCAATTTCGATCGAACGAAAGTGTGATCGAAATTGCGATCGAACGAAAGTGTGATCAAAATTGCGATCGAAAATTTCGATCGAACGAAATTTAATTTCGATCGAACGATTTTCAATTTCGTTCGATCGAAATCGAGCCGAGTAGTCTTAATCGTTTTAAAAGTCTAATTTCAAACTTTTGTGTTAAGGGTTTAATTGTCTTTTAATTAATATTCATTTTAGAGTTTTCTTTTATTATAAGACCTTCTATATAAGGTCCTTAAACAATGTAATTAGGATTGATTATTGATTATGAATGAAAAGAGCTTTTGCTTATGTGTGCTTGAGATGAGCCTCTACGAAGAGTGAATCTTCTTCCCGAGAAGGGTTTGGTGCGAAGCCAAGGGTGTGAAGCCTACCAATTTATCTCCTATCTACCGATCTATCTCTTATTATCTTTGCTTGCGTGATCCCACAACCTTAATTCAACCGTCATCTTTGCGAAATCTTAAACCCTAATTGCCCCTGAATCCTTGAATCGATCCGATTCAACAACCGTAGATCCCAACTGAGTTATTAAACCTTCCGCATCAAATAATCAGAAGAAATCAGTGATCCCATCATTGAATTGTGAGCGCCCTAATCTGGGAAAACCTAGAGTCCTATCTCTAGGATCGATCTACGCTACAACCTAACGGATCTAGCGCCTGGACTGAACTCTACCTGAAGCATACGTGATTCTCCCAAGGAATACTACGAAAAACTGAGGTATTCATTATATTTTGCAAGTTTTATTGTTTATTTAATTCCAATTTAATTTCGGCAAAATTAATCATTGCATTCAAGTAGTTTAGGGTACCGTCCTGCATCATTTTGTCGTCATGTGGGTCTATGTATTAGGGATGGTTTGTGTTCCCACAGGTCTATGTGTCCACTAATATCTTGCTGAAATACAGGAACGTATTTTTCTTCCTTTGAATAAAAATTCTTATAATCGATTATAAAAATTACTCTGTAGTCTCTATTGCGCAATTGACTGTTGACTTGGAAGAAGAGATCACTTCCGAATCTCCAAAGAATGATGCTGACAAAACAACCCCATCAATGTAAAGTCTTGAACCAAAAGAATCTTTGGATGGAGATGCCACTGTAGCTTCTCTCAGTCGCTTTTGACAGAGATTCCATAATAAACATAAGATAATTAGAATCGCTGATCATTCACAGAACCAAAACGACCTCACAGATACGGTACATTCAAGGTACCGTATCGGTGCCTCCCATATAAAATACCGGACGATACATACCAATGTATCGTCCAGAACCTATACTTATCGTCAAGCACATATCAGTTTTGGAGCTGGACGATACGTACCGGTTTTCTTATTTTTTGACCCATGGGTCCAACAAATACCCCTTCTTTGAGATCTTTAACATTAAAAACAACGTTAGAATCGTACGATTCCAATCGTGAATTGTATGAGGAGATTGGCAGACATTTAAAATAATTAAAACACATTATTTATTTATTTTTATTTCCTTTGTTGTAAAAAACTAATATAAAATATGTAATGGTAGTAGTAATGACAACTTCCACATTGACATCTTAACCTCATATGAAAACATTGATTTTCAATATAAAAGTTAAGGCTTCCAAGATGTTTAGCAAAAGTTTCATGTTGCTTTGATGAAAAATCAAGATTTTAGAATCTTGGGCCCCATAGATAAAAAATTTAGGATTTCAAGAGTTTTCAGGTACATTAGTACATGCTCATGCTTAGTTCCTTTTGTTGCCGTCTCACTCATTTTCATAAATTTAGTGATTTTCATGTTGATTACATAGGATATTCTTTCCATCAAATAACAAGCAAGTTGGAAAAGGAGAAGTTTTAGTTATATACCATTTCATGTTGTAGAATTGGAGCCTATTAATCATGATTACTGACACATCAATTTGTCATATTGACGGGGACGCTGACATCGTGGACATAGGCTATGGACCATATCGTGTGTACCGGCGTCGGAAGAAGCGAAATAGAAATCAGAATCAGGCTTAAAGGAGCAAAATCAGCATGCTAGAGTAATGCACAGTCAATCGATCGACGCCTGGAATCGATCAATCGACTGTGGCCAGTTAGGAACTCAATTGATCGACTGTCGCAAGAATGGGATCCGCCAAAATTCGAATTTGAGTTTTAAGGGGCAAACTTGTCTTTCTTTTGTTTAAGTTTTGTTTTAGGGTTTTATTTTAAGACCTCATATATAAAGGCATGATAAAAACATTGTAAGAGGTTGATATTTTGATTAATGAAAAGCTTTGCTTTGTGTTTGAGATGAGCAATTCCGGAGAGTGATTCTTCTCCCCCGAGATCGGTTTGGTGTGAGGCCAAGGGTGTGATGCCCATTATTTTCTATTATTATTCATTTTAATATCTCTTTGTTTATCTATTTTCTGCTCTTATTTGATTCCCATAAGCCCTAAATCCAGCCGTTATTCTGTCAAAATTTCTCAAACCATAAGCCTAGTTTTCGTCTAAATCATTGAATCGACCCGATTCGATAATCCTAAATCTCATCCCAGCCATCTAACCAATCTAAACCCTTGAATCGACCCGATCCCTAAACCCTTGAGGGATCTGAGATTCCACCATTGAACCACGAGCGAGTGCCCTAATCTGGAAGCGATTAGAGTTCTACCTCTATGATCCTCCTTCCGTAAGGCTAACAGATCTAGCGTAACGGATCGGAACCCTACCCGAATCGAATGTGATCATCCGAATGAAAGACTACGAACCTTGAGGTATTCGCATTTATTTGTATTGGTTTTGCTTAATTAATCTAGTTCAATTTCGGCAAAATAACCATTTCATCATCATTCGCGTAGTCTAGGGTTTTGTCTTGCGTCAGTTTTGGTATCAAAGTTTAAGTTCTAGGTTAGGGCATATTTGTGTGACATTTAAGTCCATTGCAATTTAATTTTCATTGCATTTTATTTCAGTTGTGGTCAAAGTGTGCACATCTAATGTTCGATAAAATTCCTCTTTCATTGTGGTTCATATTTGCATGCCCAATTAGAACCCATACTAGTAGTTGTGGTCACCATGGACATGAATGAGATTGCCAATGTTCTCAACGGTATGAGAACTGAATTAAAAGCGATCAATATGATCGAATGGCTGCCATGGAGGCCGCCCAAAGGAACCTTGAAACTTTCAATATGATAGGTTGCTAGACCGAGTCAACCGGTTAAACGAGGATGATGAGTACCTCGAACTACACCGAGAGTGTAATGGTTCACGTTTCCAACGAAATGGCTACCAACATAACCGGAACCGGAATCATAGGATGGATCATCGTGGAGATGGCTACGACCCGAATGGAAAACTCTTCAAAAATGTCCGAGTTGAGTTCCCAACCTTCGATGGAAGCTTGGACCATAAAGTCTTCCTCGATTGGTTATCCGACATGGACCAGCACTTTGAGTGGTTTAACATGAGTGATGAGTGATGCGTCAGGCTCGCCAAAATGAAACTCATTGGCCAAGCCCGACTCTTTTGGGTCAGCATTGAACGCATAAGAATGAATGCGGGTTGTGCTCCCATTACCCGTTAGGAAGACATGAAGGAGCGACTTCCAAAGAAGTATGTTCCATCCTCATACTATCATCATCTCCTCGATCAATGGCAAAATCTACGCCAAGGTAGTATGCCCGTAGCAAATTACATTGGCAAATTTGAAGAATACATGATGAGAGCATGGATCAAAATCTCAGCCGAAATTTCAAAATTTCGGCCGACACGTCTTGGTTTCAGTTGAGAACGAGACGAAAAAATACATTTTATCGCCAACCTCCCAAAAATTCAAAATTATCGGCCGAGATCACATTTGAGTTTTGAAATTTTTTTTAAAGGGTTTAAACCCAATTTTTGCAACAAAAAAAAATCATTTTTCATGGCCTTCAAATCAAATGGCGTAGATGGTGTTTGTACATAGTAGAGGTCGCCAAACTTGCAAGTCTTTCTTTTAAATTCAGTGCAATCCGGTGCAATCACTTGAAAAGCATGTGCAAGTAATGGCTCCCAATAAGAAGCAACCAAAGGGTTTAAAGGGGTTGCACATATAGGCACTTTCAAAGATTGCGTGAGCGGTAATAAAGGTACCCATATATATATAGAGAGGTATGCAATATTGCACACAGTAGATCTTGAGATCATAGCCCAACTAGCAAACAGTAAGATCTTGATTCTACGTGTCATACATCCCCAAAATAACCCTGATCATGGGCGTATCATGAGAAGGGTTCTCGGGTCACTTGAGATTTATTCAATGTGAAATCAAAATCTGACCGTTTGATATGTTTTGCATGAGCTCAAGATCCATTGCGTGATCAAAAATTAGATTTACTAGTGTAAATATGTATTTTTTTAAAAATCCGAAATTTACCGAAATTTTGACCAATTTACGATTCAGGTCATGAACGAAATCGAAACCGAGATTTTGATCCATGGATGAGAGTCAAAGTGTCTGAAGATCCTCAGGTCACTTTATCCAGATTTCACGCCGGATTGAGATTTGACTTGCAAAAAGAGTTAGTCTCTCACCATATTGAGACTCTCGTCGAATGTTACACTGTCGTTCAAGACCTTGAATGATATTTGAAAATGACGGTGGTGAAGCGATATGATTCTCATGCCGGTCAACCTTGTACCGGAGAAGTGAGAAGTAGTGTTGGAAACCCGCCTCCCAAACCCACACAATCCACATCAATCAATGTGTGGTTTGACAAAGGAAAGGGTGTAGTCGGAGAATCCTCGAAGAGCGATTCTCAAATCAAGTGCTATAAATGTCATGGGTTGGGACACTTTGCAACCCAATGCCCTACAAGAGATCCTCAAAGGAATCTCTTCCCTGAAGGAGAGGGAGACGAAGGAGGTTTGTTTGAAGAAGAGGTATTTCAGCCGAATGCCACACCCATGGATCAAAATTTCGGCCGATACCGATACGTATCGGACGATACGTATCGGTATTGGTATCGAATGATACATTGAATGTATCGTTCGATACATTCAATACAGTTGAATGTATCGAACGATACATTCAATGTATCGTCCGATACCAACCGACCGACAGACGTCCGACACGATCGCTTTGGAGCTCTGACGACACGACGCAGAATCATTTTGACCCATGGCCACACCTAGTGATGAGGAAGATGATGACATGGGTCATGCTCTAGTTGTGAGGTGTGCCTTGGCACAGCCTCAACGGGGTGAAAAGGAGGATTGGAGGAGGGAGAACATCTTCCACACCTTCGCCACATGTGGGACAAAAAGTTGTAGGGTTATTGTGGATAGCGGAAGTTACACCAATGTGGTGTCAGCACATACCGTCACCCACTTAGGGCTCACACCTGAAGCCCACCCGAGACCTTACAAAGTAGCATGGATTGACTCATCCATTCCCGTGTCTCAGAGGTGTTACGTACCAATACAATTGGGTTCGTATTTTGACACCTTGTGGTGCCATGTGGTACCAATGGATGTGGGTCATATCATTTTGGGAAGACCATGGCTCTACAACTTGAACGTGACCATTTTTGGCCGAACTAACATTTGCACATTAATTATGAGAGCAAGAAAATACTCTTAACCCTTTGACTCCCAAAGCACCATCGACCAACAAAGTCGAGAAGAAGGGCGATCAGTCCAAGACCATTAACCTTGTGAGTCCTTCAGAGTTTGAGAAAGTTGCATTAGATGAGAGTGTGGTGTACATAGTTGTCACCATTGAGAGTGCTCCTGAGTTGGTAAGCGAGTACCCCAAGGAGGTCGAGCCGATCATGAGTGAATTTGCAGATGTCTTCCCCGAAGATCTACCCAATGAGCTACCTCCCATGCATAACGTTTAGCATGCCATAGACTTGGTACCTGGATCTACCTTACCGAACCTGCCCCACTACAGGCTGAATCCGGTTGAGCACGCCGAGTTAACTCGACAAGTCGATGAGCTCCTCCAGAAGGGGCTCATTCAAGAAAGTTTGAGCTCATGTGCCATACCCGCATTGTTCACACCTAAGAAAGATGGTACATGGCTGCATGTGTGTGGATAGCCGTGCGATTAATAAGATTACAATTAAGTACCGGTTTCCCATACCGAGGCTCGATGACATGCTCGATATGATGGTTGGTGCCACTATCTTTCCAAGATAGACCTTAAGAGTGGCTACCATCAAGTCTGAATCCGTCCGGATGATGAGTGGAAAACAACCTTTAAGACCAAAGATGATCTTTATGAGTGGATGGTCATGCCTTTTGGGCTATCTAATGCCCCGAGTACCTTCATGAGGCTCATGACCCAAGTGTTGAGGTCATTCCTTGGCAAATTCCTTGTCGTATAATTTGATATCTTGATTTACAGTCATGACGAGGAACAACACCTAACCCACCTTAGGCTGCTGTGTGAGACCCTACGGGGAGAGAAACTCTACGTGAATCTTAAAAAAGTGCACATTCATGCAACGATCCGTTGTCTTTTTGGGATTCATTGTCTCGGTAGACGGGATGGTTGTGGACCCTGCGAAAGTTAAGGTCATTGTGGACTGGTCCAAACCTCGAAATATTCATGAAGTCCGTAGCTTCTATGGTTTGGCCACGCTTTATCGTCGATTCATCTGCAATTTTAGCACCATCATGGCTCCCATTACCGATTGCATGAAAAGAGGAGAGTTTCAATGGGGCAAAGCCGCAACAAGGGCTTTTGCCGAGATAAAAGAGAAAATGATTACTGCACCCATTATGCGGCTACCTGACTTTTCTAAAGTCTTTGAAGTAGCATGTGACGCATCGGGTGTAGGGATAGGCAGAGTGCTTAGCAAAGAGGGTCATTCTATGGCCTATTTTAGCGAGAAACTTAATGAGGCAAAGCAAAAATACTTCACCTATGATAAGGAATTGTATGCGGTAGTCCGATCTCTTTCGTATTGGAAGCATTACCTTAGACTGCAGGAATTTGTGTTGTTTTCCGACCATAAAGCCTTATGCTTTCTTGCTTTACAGAAAAAGTTGAACCCAAGGCACGCAAAGTGGGTTGAGTACCTTCAAAGGTTCACATTCGTGTTAAAGCATAAGGTCGGTGCTGAAAACAAGGTAGCTGATGCACTTAGTTGATGGGTGATGACTTTGTGCACTATGAGCACCGAGGTCGTTGGATTCGAGCAGTTGAAGCAAGATTATCCTGAGTGCCCAGATTTTGGGGCGGACTATATTGCTCTCCTTGATGATCCAAACAACCTTAACTCCAAGTATACCCTGCAGGATGGGTATCTATTAAAAGGAAGCCGACTGTGCCTCCCTCGTACCTCGCTGCATGACTTTCTCATTTGGGAGTTACATGCTGGCGGGATTGCTGGACATTTTGGGCGCGACAAGACTATTGCGCTCGTTGAGGATAGGTTTTATTGGCCTAGCCTTATAAGAGATGTATCTCGGGTTGTGAGCCAATGCCGCACATGCCAAGTGGTGAAACAAAGCAAACAGAATACCGGTTTGTACACTCCGCTACCCGTGTCACACGCTCCGTGGCAAGACATCTCTATGGATTTCGTGCTCGAACTTCCTAAGACTCAACTAAAGCACGACTCCATCTTTGTCGTAGTGAACCGTTTTTCCAAGATGGCCCACTTCATACCCTGCTCCAAGACCTCCGATGTGGCTCATATCGCAAAATTATTTTTTGGAGAGGTTGTGCGTCTTCATGGTCTACCCAAAACCATCATGTCGGATAGGGATGTCAAGTTCACCAGTTATTTTTGGAAGACTTTATGACACATGATGGGTATCATGCTTCAGTTCTCTTCGGCCTATCATCCTCAAACTTATGGCCAAACAGAATCCATCAATAGGAGCTTAGGCAATTTCCTCCATTGTCTTGTTGGTGATCATTTTAGGACTTAGGGTTCTACTTTGCCCATAGCTGAGTTTGCATACAATAATTCTGTAAATAGGTCTATAGGCATTAGTCCATTTGAGGTCGCACTTGGTCATAGGCCTAGAACTCCCCTTTATTTAATCCCCATGTCGGCATCCCATCGAGTGTCTGAGTTCGCCGATGCATTAACACGACATATTCACAATTTGCATGCCGAAATTAGACAGAAAATTAATACGAGCAATGAACGGCACAAAGTAGCTGCGAATGCGCATAAGCGTTTCAAAGAATTTAATATTGGAGATCATGTGATGGTTCGGATTAGGCCTGAACGATTCCTATCGGGAATCGCCAGGAAGCTTCAGGCCCGCGGTGCTGGGCCATTTAGAATTGTGGCAAGGAGCGGACCTAATGCGTATATTCTCAGCCTTCCTCCGGATATTGGGGTCAGCTCTACGTTCAATGTGAAGGACCTAGTTCCTTCTTTGAGCTCAACCCCACCTCCTTGCAACCCTTTCCAAAATACTCCAACCCCACCCTTGCAGCCTCTACCCCTTCCCTCCCCAAGCAGGCAAAAGAAAGATGTAATCAAAGGGATATTGCAAGATCTTGTGGTGTCCACCCGCGATGGAGGGTATCAGAAGTATTTGATCAAATGGATGGGCAAGCCAGATTTCGAAAACACGTGGCTACATGAGGACGAGGTTTGTTGCCTAGACCCCGACATGCTCCATCGATATCACGACTCCGCTTCATCGGTGATGAAGCCTTTTCGTTCTGAGAGAATTGGCGGGGACGCCGACATCGTAGACATGAGCTATGGACCATATCGTGTGTAGCGGCATCGGAAGAAGCGGAATGAAAATTGAACCAGGCTTAAAGGAGCAAAATCAGCGTGTTGGAGCAATGCACAGTCAATCGATCGACACCTGGAATCGATCGATCGACTCCTGGAATCGATCGATCGACTGTGGCCAGTTAGGAACTCAATTCTGACGATATATATATATATATATATATATATATATATATATATATATATATATATATAAGTCAATCGATCGAGTACCACCTGGAGCTCGATTGAATGTGTTGTGACTAGAGGTCATATAATTATATATATATGTCAATCGATCGAGACCTGGAGCTCGATCGATTGATTGTCGCGAGAATGGGATCCGCTAGAATTCGAATTTGAGTTTTAAGGGGCAAACTTGTTTTTCTTTTGTTTAATTTTTGTTTTAGGGTTTTATTTTAAGACCTCCTATATAAGGTCATAATAAAAACATTGTAAGGGGGTTGATATTTTGATTAATGAAAAGCTTTGCTTTGTGCTTGAGATGAGCATTTTCGGAGAGTGATTCTTCTTCCCCGAGATGGGTTTGGTGTGAGGCCAAGGGTGTGATGCCTATTATTTTCTATTATTATTCATTTTAATATCTCTTTGTTTATATATTTTCTGCTCTTATTTGATTGTCATAAGCCTTAAATCCAGCAGTTATTCTGTCAAAATTTCTCAAACCATAACCCTAGTTTTCGTCTAAACCATTGAATCGACCCAATTGGATAATCCTAAATCTCATCCCAGCCATCTAACCAATCTAAACCCTTTAATCAACCCAATCCCTAAACCCTTGAGGGACCTGAGATTCCACCATTGAACCACGAGCAAGCGCCCTAATTTGGAAGCAGCTAGAGTTCTACCTCTAGGATTCTCCTTCTGCAAGGCTAACAAATCTAGCGCAACGGATCGGACCCTACCCGAATCGAATGTGATCATCTGAATGGAAGACTACGAATCTTGAGGTATTCGCATTTATTTGTATTGATTTTGCTTAATTAATTTAGTTTAATTTCGGCAAAATAACCATTTCATCATCATTCACGTAGTCTAGGGTTTTGTCCTGCTTCACATATGCTCAATTAATGATAATTAAAGCTTTAAAATTTGTGAACTCATTGAATTCCTTTAAATATTTTGGAAACTATGATCCAAGGTTTATGGGTCTATTTAACTTGCTTAGCTATGTAACTTATATAGATGAAAATGTTGAAAATTAATTGTTCCTTGCTAATTGAGTAATTGAGATTGAATGAGAATGAATGTTTATTTCACCTTCATAATTTTTCTTATTTTTAAATAATTATATTAAATTACGTGATTTATGATTTTCTCCAGAGTAACCCCTAACAATTTTCAATTTGATTCACAATTCACAAATTGACAACCTTGATTGAAAGATTCATGCAAATCTCATATTAGAATATGGAACAGGGTGCCCCTCACTTTCTCCCTAGAGACCATTATTGTCATGTCCATGGGTTAAAATATCGGATTACCGATACGTATCGTTCGAGCTCCAAAACAATACGTATCGAATGATACGTATCGGTACCAATCTGTATCGAACGATACATTGAATGTATCATTCGATACATTCAATACATTTGAATGTATCGAACGATACATTCAATGTATCGTTCAAGTCCAATACCGATACGTATCGGTATCGAACGATATTTTGATCCATGGTCATGTCCCAAGGAGAGGAGGATTGTATGACCTTGCAACTATCACCCTACGATGATTTTATGAGGGTGATCACCTGCACCATTTGTCCTTTATCCCCACCGACCTTTTAGCTCACATCATGGTTTTAAAACGCGAAAATTCGACTCGACTTCAAAGTTAGTTGAGTTGAGTTAACTCAATGACTCAGATACACTCGACTTGCTCCAACTCGGTAATTTAGTATATATTTTGAAATATATATTATCTTTATAAGGAAAAAGATAGAAAGATATGTAGATAAAATGGGTAGTTTAATACTTTTTAAAGGATAGGATTTCTAAAACCTTATCTCATGATAATATTTTACATATAAGGGTAGTTTATGAACCTTGATTGCATCATACTAGCAAAATCTTGACTCGACTCAGACTCAACTCGAAATCCCGAGTCGAGTAACTCGGCCGAGTTAAAGGATAGGATTTCTAAAACCTTATATCATGATAACATTTTATATATAAGGGTAGTTTATGAACCTTGATTGCATCATACTAGCAAAATCTTGACTCGACTCAGACTCAACTCGAAATCCCGAGTTGAGTAACTCGGCCGAGTTAACTCATTGACACGCCGAGCTGTAAAACTATCATCACATCTTAGGATTTTGATTTATAAGTTACATATAACCACAAGTTACGACAATTCTCTACAAAGTAATGGGACCCTAAATGGTACAAGCCTGATCTTTTGTCATGTAATCCTCTAGAGAAGCAAGTCTTTCCTATCAACAAGTACCACATGTTAGCTGAGGGGAACTCTCAAAAAAATAAAAAGTCCTATGTCACATTGTATCATGCCGAGTTAGGTATCCTTCCAAAGAGTTTAGGTATCATATATCTCATTGCTCATCCTTCCAGTCAGGAGTAGCATTTGGTCAACCCCTCATACTGCCATTATATGACTAATCCGACCAAACCACATGCTTGGGTTTAGAACAAAACCTTTCTCAATCCTGCCACCGCCAAGACACCCACAAAGAAAAGGAAAAAAAATCACCAATACTTGAAAATTGTAGCAACACCCAATGATGCACCTAACAAAAAGAATTATGGTGAAAGGTCGAAATTCAATTTTTAGGTATGCAATCAAAATTGAATATAAACCCTAACCTAAAACAAGGTTTGATTCCACCGCCTCAAGGAAGGGGTGAATATCTAAAATACTTGAATATGTTACTACGAGCAGAGCCTCCAAAATTGATGGAGAAAAGGAACATTAAGCCCTCTCTAGAATAATAACCTGATCCAAAAAATCAGGCTCCTAGTAAGGCTTGGTTTGAGGGTTTGGGAATACACTCAATGCAACCAGATGGTTGAGGCACTCTCTCGCTCTTCCTCAAAAGTTAAGAGCAAAGTTTAGCGATATGGATGGATTGCCCTTATTTAGGGCTGTCAACGGGCCGGGTTTTTGTATAGGCCCATTTTTTAAAAAAGATATAATGAGAGCCCGAACCCAGTTCGATAGCTAACCGAGTCGGTCCGGGCTCAACCTGATTTTTAAATGTTGTAGCCCAAACCCGGCCCGATTAGCTATCCGGGCCGGGCCGGGTTCGGGCCGGGTTCTAATATTTTTTAAGAGTTTTTTGGAAGAGTTCGGGCCGAGCCCGGGCCAGGCCCAGGCTGAAACCCGGCCCGTTCACAGCCCTACCCTTATTGCTCCAGGACTGCCTCTTCCATTGTATAGACAGGGTCACAAGGACAAGAAAAATCATGTTGATTTCCTTGAGAAATCTGGGGTATTGCATGTTTCATGTTGGCCTTTGGTTTTAGTTGAAGTAAATATATTTGCAATAATTTATTTTCTTCTTGAATATGTTTTCTTGTATGCTGTTACTGACCTCTTCCCTTTTGATTATAACTTAATTAACTGTTTTAGAAAGAGAAAAAAAAAACTCCTTTCCACTTAATCCATTTGCTTCACCAGGCAAGAGACGACCTCCTAGAAGCCCATTTACAGACACTTTTGAATCGAAGAGTTATCCATACTCCATAGAGAAATTCCTCAACTTTCAAGAGAAATGAAAGCTCTAGTTAAGTTCCCCTGCCTTATTCACAATGAAGTTTCCATTCTCCACCACTGCACTACAGAACAGCCAATGCCACTGAAACAGGTCACATATCTGACACACTCTTTCCTTCCACAACGGACCAAAGGCTACCCAACTATCAGAAACCTTCTTGGTCTTTCTTCTTGTATCCCTGTTCTAGGAACTTGAGGCTCATACTGTCATATCTTTTATGCTTTCATGCTTTGTAAACTATGTAGTAACAATTTTTACAGTGTCTTTGTCCCCAATTACGAAGTGTTAACATAAAGAAAATAATCATCATGTAACTACTGTTTATTTTTTTATTTTTTATTTTATAGGTAATGCAATTGCTGATTGTATGGTTGTCTCATATCAGAGGTGCTTTTCCGAATGTATCCATGAATGATTTATAATTTCAAATAACACACCTGAGATGACTGTATCTGAAGCAATCCATAAAGCTTAACTTACCTTACTAACAAATGCATTTGCCAAGATCCTCTTCTTTTGAGTTGACATATTTACCACCATAGATTCCAAGGGTTTGGCATCCTGACAGGAAATGAAGAAAATGCTATTACACAAGTGACAAAGCCAACTAACCAACTTGTAGAATAATTTATCATACATTTTATATAAATATTATATACTAAAAGAACAAGAAGCATAGAAGACAATAGGACATTGTAAATTTTCACAAACATCATTCTCAAAAGCAATCATAAGAATATGCGCCTTTGGGAAATGACCAGAAAACAAACTTTACATATTGATGTAAGAAACTATAACTCCCAGCATTCTATTTATTGGGCTCTTACCAACAATGATTAAGCCATAAACAGAGACAGCATTTTAGTTTTACGAATAAAGGACCATGGCAAGCTAAAAAATGTATATCCTGAAAAACGAGACAGGAAATGAAATTACCACGGCTTTCTCTTGACTGCGCTTTTTCAGTCGGAACCCAAGATCAGAAAGCCTGGCTCTACGGCCACGAACAAGTGCCTGCAATTTTACAATTTTTTGCAGAGAGTGTAAAGTTGAAATAGCTTGTCTCCTCACCAAGTGTCCACGTACTAGTGCCTGCAGCCTTATGATGCCCCTCAATGCCCGAAATGCACGGCGAGCCTGCACCACCATCATGCTCAATATAAGCAAAGAATAATGCTGTCTATGACATACAGTTAATAGATAAATTGAAAATCAGTAAAAAGGAGAGAGGAAATTGTAGATATTATGTACCAGTGTTCTGCGCTTCATAAAATAATTGAATGAACAACATATTCTGTTTTTTTTATTTTTGATGTATTTGATTATCTCATAGGACACCACTACAGAGCTACTTTCACCAATGAAATACAAAGTCAAAAGAAAAATCTTTGTCAGTCTCGATGCCAAAAAATGTACAGCTAGAACATGGGTTCATCATTATCATCAAAGCCTTATCCGATCTATTTGGAGTCGGATTTGCGAGTCCTATTTCTCCACTCGTTTTGATCAGCACTAAGGTCCATGCAACTTTGCAATCCTTCTTGCCCCATCTCATTTCTTCCTCCAAGTTTTCACTAGTCTTCCTCTTCTCCTACAAACCTGTAATTGTAGTGTCTCAAGACTCTCAACACCCTTCGTACAGGGTCTGCTAACAGTGGCAGAACCAGGATTCTCATCTAAGAAGGGGCCAAGATGGATTAGATATAAATTTTGTACAATGAATATAAATTTAAACTAATTTATATTATAAAATATAATTTTCATTTAAAATTACATTAAAAAAAAAAAGAAATTTTTAACAATAAGACTGACAATTGTACATCATTCATCTACAAAAAAATCAAATTTGTCTCTTTAGGGCTTTAAGTTTAGGGATTTACGAGACCCAAAAACAATGGTGGCTTACTTCAAAACAACCAACATAAAACTCGGAGACTACAGAGAACAACTGAACAACAAATAGGAAACCAAGTAACCAACCTCTATATTTGTTAATCTTCCAAATATCCTAGAAAGACTATAGATTCAAATTTCTCAGCGGAATTTCTCAATTAAAAAGTGAACTAATAAGATGATTATTATGGTTTAGGGAACAAAAGGAATGATTTGAAATCTAGACTGACTGTTTCAAATTTCTTAAAAAAGGTATATGAAGAAACTACTATAGATTTACAATTTATGTGCTATAATTCAAAATAGGCACTTCAAAAAACTAACCAAACTATCAAACCTTCAGATTTACCGCCACAAAAAATACCAAAAATTAAAAAAATTCAGCTATTTTGCTTGATGGGCAGTTCAAATGGCTACCAGTTTAAAATATAAAATAATAAATAATTTGAAATAATAAAAGAAATTACCCAAAAGGCATATAGATATAATGTTCAATTCATATTAGATACATATCTGCCTATTACTTCCCAATATGGGGCCGATACTTGACGTCTTTGATATAATATTTGACCCCATATCAAATAGGGGGTATTTAGCGCATTGGATGGAGCCTAACACGATACATGTCGGCCTATATGTATTGCATATGGCTGATATATAAAACAAAGGACCTAAATCATTTCTATGATCAATTTAAATTGTTCAATATGTATTGAATATGACTGAAATAAAAAAACCATAGCTACTAACTGCACTGATTCGCTTGATTCGAATTGGGGTTCACAATTCATAATTTGCTATTTTTAAAATGAATCTAATTCAAATTCGGGTTCACAATTAGGGGTCAATTGGGTAAATCAAAGGCTTTTGGAGTGAATTTTGAAAAAAACTGGCTTTTGAAGAGAGTTTTGAATTCCAATTTTGTTAATGAAATGAAATGGAGTGCAAAATTATCCCTTTTGAAGAGGGTTTCGAAAATGTAAAATTATCTCTTTTGAAGGTGAGAGATCCGCCTCAATGGTTTCTTTAGCACTATTGAAGCCGGTGGGAATTTGTAAACATCTAAATTGTTGATTTCTTTATTTGCAGTTAATGGGTTTCTCTGCACTGAAGCACCATTGGTACCACCAGAAACTCGAAGCAGAAAGGTTCCATTTTCTTCTCTTTTTTATATGTTAATAAATGAATTTTTATTATCTTTTAAAATTTAGATGAAGGCCTTTCAAAAAAAAAAAAAAATAGATGAAGAAGAACTAATATTTACATTTAAGATAGATAACAATTTTTAACTTTATATTTTTTCAAATTTTGAAAAGTAAGAAGGAGATTCTGATGGGTTTCAGGCCGTTGGATCGTGGTGATGGAGGGAGCATGATCGGTTCTGATTTAAGGAATAAAAATAGAAGAAGAAGAATAAAAAGATGAGAAGAAGAGGGAGAGATCTCACCGACACGACGGCAGTGGCCAGTGAGTTGGTGCGCGGTGGGAGTGGGCGGCGGGGGGCAGCCTGGCAGGAGAGCGCTTCGGCCAGCGTCACTGGCGTCGGGTTTAGGCGCCGCCGGGGGTTTAGTCGTTTAGGGTTGGGTACTTGGGTTTTAGAGAGAGAAAAGTGGGAGCCCTTTTAGGGGAGGGTTATGAGGTAACTATGTTAAAGGGGTATATTTAAAATATATAAAAAACGTTTATTTTTTGGATTTGAGTGCAGGTGCTCGCCCGCACAAGGATCTACTTGGTTCCACCACTGTCCGCTAATGCCTCCGATGGACATGTCAAAACCACCTCAAGTGGCATTCCCTAATTTTTTTCCTTTATAGGTGTCACTCTCAAATTTCCTCTTATGTACTCCTAAATTTTATCCTTTCTTGTTACTCCACATATCCATCTCAACCACATGTACTCTATCTTCTTGTCACTAAAAGATGGGTTACAATTTTTTATTTTTTTAATCAGGGCAAATCGAGGTGCAAATGTCCTACAAGCATATCTATGCATGAAATAAAGAGCTCCAAAATTATGTAAGCAACAAATGTTTTATATAGGTATGCCAGCCATTAATAACAGAATAAAATTGAAAAATGTATCATATCTCAATGGATGTAATACTTTATCAGAGAAAATTACCAGAAACCCCCTAAAGGCTGACTGCGCCTTTATAGCAGCTTTCTCTTCCTTAAGTTTCACTGGATCATTCGATGCAACATATTCTACAGTTCCTTGATTTTCTGCATCTTCATTTATGGGCAATGAGATCTCTCCGTCACATGGAAAACCAGAAGCTACCACTTTTCCTAAATGTGAGTTCCCTCCATTTCCATCAGTGCTAGCTGGCACTGTCTGCGAAATCAATCCAGAATCCGCAGCAAAATCAGTATGTGGTCCTTTACCAGCAATCCATACCTCTTTCTCAGTTTTAATTGTCTTCTATGAAAATCAAAAGATCAATTAGAACTTGCCCATTTTGACATGTAAAAGAAAGTAACAACGTAAATAAGGTGCAAGTATATTAAACACATGATCTTCGTTTTAAATTATATTCTGCAGGAAAGGATCAACTTCCAACTAGTGAAAAGAATATATGAAACTGAATTTGCAGAAAAATATCAGTATGCATAAATGTGTGGCCACTTGTAGAAGCTTGTTGGATAATTATTAGTTATGTGTTACTGTTCTAGAAACAGACCAGTCATGCAACAGAAAATACTAGTATAGTTAGCTGATTTTTTCAGAATGAGAACTATTTACAATTTAAAATCCATGTTTACCTTCTGCAAAGTCACAAATTGGGATTCACGTAAAGAAATTGCTTATAATTTATCAGAAGCTATGCTTTCATTGTTAAAGAAATTGATTTTTTAATTGGCAAGCTGAACCTTAGTTCATAGAGAAACAGAGCAAACTAAGGCAGAATATGAGTTCCCATCATTTAGTTTTAAGATAATGTTGCCTCACAGTTCCAGCACCTTGAGAAAGTGATATGACATTGTATTACTTCAATTGCAATTAGAAAAGGCATGTTGTACTTGGGATGTATTTGTTGATTCCCTCTAGCCGGCAATACGGCATTGTAGTACTTCATGGTGAAAGTAGTAAAATAATTTTAATTAAAAAAGGGAAAATTATACTTGGAATATATTCACTGATTCCGATTAGTAGACCTCAAGGATATTATAAGATCTTCATTTTGCAGTTTCGCTTTTACATCAGTGACACCATGCATGAGACTTGTCATGGGTATGTAAATGCTCATAATTAATAGATGCTTCCATTCAATGTGTACGCATAAGTGAAAATTCTTCTACAGACAATTGAATTTGTTTTAGACACCATATAATTGGCAGCGCTTCTCAAACATTTTCAGAGTGGAAGTGGTTGTCAGATAGATTTGTAAACTAAGAAACTCATGATGCAGGAACAAAACTACCATAATCAAGAATTAAAAAATACTTGAGACAATGACTATTGCCCAACACATATAGATATCCAGCCAAGCAATACAAATATACAAGACATATGCATCTCCATATTTCCCCATTGTGTGTTTGTATATAAGTATACTCTATACATATATGAATTATCTTTATGTTGCAAGCAAGGTGTCAAACTCGGTATTGACATCAGGTATCGGTCCATGGCGGACCGATACGAATCGGCAGATATAAAAAATAAAAACCTAAGTCTCAGCTCAAACCGATATGTATCGGCCAATACGGGCCTGTATCGGCCGATACCGAGTTATAGGACCGATACGTATCGGTTTGCCAACATACCGATACGTATCGGTATCGGCCGATTTTTGATACTATGGTTGCAACTTGCAAGTAATGTTTATTTCAATTTTCCCATTTTTTTTCATTTCCATCTTACTTTTCTTGATTTTTTAAGTTTCTCTACAATTTTTTTTAAAAGAACCCATCTTGACTGCTTAAAAATTGATATGCATTATATCAGACAATATTGCTTGGTAATAGAAGGTGCCAATAAATACTCAGACATCAATACTTTAGTCCTTGACCAAGATAAAGATCGTATACCCTTCGAGTAGGACCACTACTCACTACACAACAAATTTGAAAAAACAGCACTACAAACAAAATTGAGAGAATAACACCAATCCAAACAAGAAAAACTAATTCAATGGAAGTCAAAAACATTAATCAATAAAAAACATGCCTTCTACTGGAGAAAAAGGCATAAAACAAACATGTGCCCCTAATATCTACAGATCGGCTACCAAGTCTGTCCTTTTTCACCCACTAGGGGTTGGCGCAATTGGTAGGGGACTTTGGCTTGTTACCAATAGGTCATGGGATCGGGTGTTGGTGTCTCCCTTCTGCAATAACAGGATGCCCGGTAGGGTGTGTAAATCGTGAAATACTCGTTACACAGTGGGGGCGAGGGCATCCCTTAGCGATTAGTCCAAGCGTAAGCTTGGGATTACCCTAAGTTATAAAAAAATAATAAATAAAAAAAGTCTGTGCTTTGTAACCAAAATTTTATTCAATTAGTCAGCATACACCTCCCTCAAACAACGAACCAACCAACAGGAATTCACAGAAAAAAGTAATTCACATTTCAATGAGCAGCTAAAGAAAAATTACCAATCCATCTCGTCCTCTTGAACCATTAGATCTGGAAGGTTTCTTCCCAAAAAGCACAGTTTTAATCCATTTTCCTGGAGATTTCCCCATTGCAAGAAGAACACAGAGATGCTACGACACCAAAACCTAAATTCAAGTCCAGAACAAAACCAGATCATGTATAGTTAATGCACATTGAAATGCCACGTTACCACAGCATGCAATTATTACCAATTCAGATCATATATATATATATATATATATATATATATATATATATATATATATATATATATATATATATATATATATATATTCTAAAGCCTCCTTGCTTACCATATACCGAAAATCAACTAAATTTCACCAAAAACCCTAGAATTCATGAAAATATGCTTTAGATCTCAGTCTACACAAACATATTCATTAAAATCGTAAAAAAACTGGAAACAGAACTGAAGCTGATGACAGAAAAAAAAAATTAATAAAATAAAAATCCTAACAAAACCAGAACAATTCACCAAATTTGAACCCGAAAAAAAACACAATAAGATCTGCTCAAAACTAAAACTAAACTCCATGCGCTACCAAATCTAAGGGAAAAAAACAAATAATTAAATTGAAAGAGAGAGAGAGAGAGTCGATGAAACAATACAAAATAATCGAATAAGCTGAGATCTGAAACTTACCAGAGAAATGTACTTCCTTTGAAACCCTAAGCTACCATGCCTGGGCTCCAAAACCCAAATAAGAAACAAAAACACTGTAGAGTTAAGAGATCTGAAAAACATATAAAAGAAATTAATGTAATATATAGAATCTAGAGAGAGAAAGAGAAAGAGATAAGGGTTTTGATTTTAGATCGAAGCGAGAAAATGTACCATACCTAAAAGCATAAGAATATATCTATACAACACTCCTTTTCTTCTCAAGGAAACTGAAAGAAAACTCCTCTCACTAAAAGAAAAAGAAATGAAAACCAAATTTTCAAACCAAAAATTGAAAAACATAAAAATTCAATATTAAATATCTCATATTAAACGAACTACGGAGGACTGTCGTCGTTCTCAATGTGAAGGAACCGTGTAGCCGTGTACCATATTTTTTGTTACAGGTTTAGTAAGTTGTACTTGCTCAAGGATAAAATTGATTAATTAATTGGTACTGGTTCTGATCTTAAGCAACCACGTGTCTCATTCTACGGTAATGATAACTCCTGTACCATAGTTGTGTTTTGGTTTAGCAAGTTATACTTATTCATTATAAAATAGATTAAATTAGCTGACTTCGGTTGGACTCCGAGCTACTAATTTCTATTCTGCAATTTTTATATACAACACGCGTCGTGCATTTGGGCATTCTACGTTTTCTTTTTATAAAACTCCTCACTTTCAGAATGACGAAAGTACCCTTTATTGTTGTTTCAAAGGCAACTCAATGGACAACTAGCTTTTGGGCACTACACTAAAAACTATTTACTAGTTTGAATTAGATGATGCGACCGTATTTTTTTCTCAATTTTGTACGCAATGGATCTTGCAATGAGCATACCAATTAACAATTAATTTTTCATTTTACGGAACATATTTTGAGTATAATGTTTGCTTCATAATTTTCATTTTACCATTCATAATACGTGCCACATAAAATAAAAAATTGATAGGCCTCAATAATTTAATAAGTGTAAGCAGATTAGTAGAGTTACCTTCAAAAGAATAGTTGGTCTTAAAAGAATGTCCACCCATGATATGTGCCGCATAAGATAAAAATTGACTATACGATAGCTCTCAATAATTTCATAAGTGTAAGTAGAGTTACCTTTTAAAAAAGAGTTAGCGTTAAAAGAGTGTTCACCCATCATAGAGTGAACATGGCAATCTACACAGACTATATAATATGAACAAACTTTCAATACATAAAAGTTTGTGCATATCAGAAAGTCATAAGGATGTGTGGACGGCTTTAATATACATGATGGATAGACACCCTTGTCGAAGAGACTAGAGAGTGTACATTTGTAATACTTTTCGCAATTTTTCTAAATTGACACAATACTCTTGAAAATGGCCAGATTATGACATGCCTTTTACTTAAATGGACAAGGATATATTTGTCATTTGAGAGGTGAAATGAGTTGCTCACCTGTTAGTTCTCAAATATCTTATTACTTAGCTCAAACCGTTTACTATTAAATTGCGCCGGGTGAGCTATGGCTAAGATGGAGCCATTGGTTGCGTAGCCCGCGGACTATGTGGACCACCTGAAATCATATGGGCGCATCATGGGCACAAGGAAATGATGTGCCTCGTGAGGAATCATGGCACAAATATATCGAGCAACTGTAAACTAGAACTAACGGTGTAGATCATGCCGCTCAATGACAAACAGGTGTCCTGGTAATGAGTTTTTACTAAGAGGTTATCTATGATGGGTGATCCGACCATCATGCACGTTCACTTTACTAAGTGATGTGCACTGACTTCCATATGGACTGCAAATCTGTGTGCCTCAAGTGGTCAAGTCAGTTATGAGGGTCGGACCACCAATCTTTAAGTTCAAAAGTCTCTAATTTGTGTGTTCATAAATAACCATGCACTTGTCAAGATTTGACCATTTGGTATAAGGAGATTGTCCCAAACGGTTCTTGGCAGATAATACCAACTTTGTTGATGATAGTTTGATTTTGGAGTACCTCACGGATCTAGGGGCTCCCAAATGCTATGTTTGGCTCAAGGTTTGCACTACACAGTCTGGGCAGCACATATCATATGGATGAGAAAAATACTGGACAGCATGCTTACACCTAGTGAACTTAAGGGTCCTAAACGGATGATATCTGATCAAGATCAGATGGTTGTGAAAGTAATTGACACGTTTTTCCATTATACCATTCTGGCACCGGATCTTTAAAGTATAAAAAACAAAGCATCCGAATTTGGAAAAGAGCTTAGGTGAAGTTCCTATTAACCTTTATTGAATTGAAATTTGAAAGAGAGGGAACGTAGTTTAAGAGACCCATTGATATCTTAGTTTTTGTTTTTTTCTTCTTTTGTCTTTGGGCTCGACTCAGGTGATGGTCATTTAAACGCTAAAATGGTATTTAAATGACCTTGCATTTCGTAGGGGACGCTAATTTGTTACTAATAGGTCATGGGATTAAGTGTTGGTGCCTTCCTTCTGCGATACCAAGATGTCCATTAGGGTATGTAAATCGTGAAGTACTTGTTATATGGTCGGAGAGAGGACATTCATCGAGGATTAGTCTAAGCATAAGTTTGGAATTACCTTAAGTTAAAAAATAAATAAATAAAATTAATTAATTAAAATATGAATGAATCGCACCGTCAAAGTGATAGATCATAAATTGACTTGCAACATGTCCAAAATTGATGTTTTAGTGAGATTTAAACCATCGGATCTGTGGACTTTAATATCAACCATTATTTTCAGTTTAATTACTAATATTAAATTTCGTCAATGAAATGATTCACATCCACTCATAGGAATATTTCTTTCGGCAGAGACATGTTATAATGATAAATTTGCACCTGGATAGTTTAGATTGATGACCGATGTTCTCACATGGCATACTAAAAATCATATCCTCAATTATGTGAAATGGTGATGCCAAATTCCTACTACCCATTTGTACATGTGACCTTTAATCTCTACATCTTAAGAGGTGGCCTTTTTGGGGTCATGGGCCTCATGGCCCAAAAGTACAGAAGAGTCTAAATTTCCAATATATATATATATATATATATATATATATATCTTTGTTTTGCATGAAAGTATATTTGTAAGTCCACAATAAATTTCTCATTGACACGTGGCCTTTATCATCTTATTTATACAGTTGTGTTTATGATCCCTCAGGAGGTGGCTAAGTAATTGGATGTTCTCAATTGATAGGGTCTCATATATTCTCGCATTCTATTTAAGAATTGAGACTTAGGAGTACGTAATCTTTGATGTCAAGTTCGGTTAACCGAACCTAAATTTTGTTTTCGGCTTCACCTAAAACCGAATTCCAATCGAAATAGTTGGATTATAGTTAACCGAACTCTCCACCTCCTGAATCGAAACTGAATTGAACCGATCCAATTGTGATTACAATTGGTTCGGTTCAGTTTGAGTTTAAATTTTTTCTGGTTTTTTTTATTTACTCTTTTTTAAAGAGATTCTTTTTTTATTTTTTTTCGTTTTTTTGGTTTTAGGATCGGTTTTCTCTCCCTATTCAACCGATTTGCAGCAATTCGGGTCAGATTTTTCCAGTATGGTTCATCAGTTTTCAAGTTTCTATTTTTTTTCCACCCCACTAAGCACCATGTTATATTTCCTCTTTGTTGTAAAATTGTCCTTTTGCTCCATTTGGCAGTAGCTGTCTGAGTGACTTTGGGCATTAATTAAATGGGTAGCCACCGTTTGATACATCAATTCTCTGATTTTGGGAATTTCCTAGCATGAGAACAGTGAAACCTCTGGTTTTGGTCAGGTCCAACCACCTGAATGCTAAATGGGGTTCAACTGATTTTAAAACCGTTGGATGCAAGAGGTTCAAATATGAATGTAAGCTTATCAAAGTTAAAGTCAAAATCTCTCTACATCCATCGGTTTGAAAATCAGTTGAACCCCGTTTAAGGTTCAACTGGTTGGACCTGAACCAAACCCACAGCAACCTTCAGCTTCAACTGCATTGGAATGCAATGAACAACTTTTATTTTCATAATATTTTTGCCTTCTCTCATTTATGGGAGTAATGGAAAATTTATTAAATACAGAAGCGATTTTTACATCCAATTATCAGTAAAGGTCTAAAACTTCTACTTTTAAAGGTCCAACGTATCTCCATTTGTATGAGTCAGGATTCTTAACTTTTGCAAAAAATAATATGCATATGTGTTTTATTTATTTTTAGCGAGCAGCCCATATGTCTTTAATTAAAAAAGTATGTGCACATTCTTTGTACGTAAATGACTTAGACCGGTCTTATAAGGAACCGCAACCCAAGATCTCATATCCGATCACAACCGATCTGTCTCATATGAAACCGCAACAAATCGGGTCTTGTATGAGACTCTGGCCGTTATGTCTCATATTATTTAGACCTCAACAAATCGTGTTCCCATATGCCGATCTGTCCCGTATGAGACCGCGAGTGCCACCAACACGAAATTGGATCGCTTTTCTTCCAGATAATGGGTGCCACCAACATGAAAGCCATTGGCCCGATGGTTGAATAGCTGGGGTCATGGTTGGTTCACCAATCACACCTACACGGTTGGAGACACGTTACATCTTGAGAAGCCAGCTATTCAGTCCCATGCATCACGGTTGGTGAACAGGTAATTCCGGCCTCTAAACCTGTGGAAGTCAGCTTTTGACAAGTTTAGCAGTGTCACAGCTCCAAGCACCTAATGCCAACTAACTTTCCAGATCTACTATCATGGATGAAGTATCATAGTTTATTTTATTTTACTAGGAATGATAAAAGGTAAGTTTAAACTTTTTATGAGGCAACTCTTCATTTAAATTTTTTAAAGGCATGCATTCAATGAGGTGGGTGAAGTGGGTCTTTGATAACCTAACTAAGTAAGAAAGATGGAAAAAAGGGAACAGAGATAACGTGTGTAGATGGGAAAAAGGGAACAGAGATAAAGAGAAATCTCCAAAGGTGATATAAATTAAAGCTCTTGGCTTAATAAGTGGTGGGTAATGGGTTAGTTTCTTTTTAATGGAAATGGGGTAAATGAGTGGCTGATCTGAGAAGTCACAACCAACATTTTCCTTCAAATATAGTAAGAATGTCCGTTTTTTGTAACTACCCAAATGATGGTATATAGATAAGATCCCATTAGTCTTTGGCAACATGGATAATAATAATAAAATTAATAATTGTTTTAAATAATGATTAGAACAATCTTTTTCTCTCTAGCTCTCTCTTTCTCTCTCTGGCATCCTTTTGAAAAGGCAATCCACATCTCTCGGCCTGGGGGTCGGAATCTCAAGCTAGAAACATCGATTGTGGCCGAGAGGTGAGTGTCGTCGCGTTCTTATTTCTTGAAGGAAGCCTGACTTGGATGACCTTATCAGCAAATTTAACAATTGGTGTAAACATGAAATGACAAGATAGGCAAACAATAAGACATGTATCTCCTAATTTAGGAAAGAAAGATAAAATAATTGATTTGATTAAGTCAGATTAGATTTATATAGAAAATAATTTTAATTACATTTATCTTGAAAGATTGCAATTAGTACAATGTAGCCTCTCTAGATCTCCCTCCGCATGTCTCCTTCAACTATCCCATATAAATTTTAAAATATGCATGAAGCTAGAGAGGAGATTCAACGCGCGTGTGAGCATGTATGGATAGACATACATATAGGAAGAAGATTTCCTCTAGAGGTGTAAGGAGAAGCCCTAGACCAGCCACATCCATTCTGTCAAGATGGTGTACCATAAAATATAGGTATCGTACCCATGGTTTCAAATATCGGAATCGGTCAGCCCAACATTTATCTGGATCCGAATCGATGGATTGGATCGAGTGATCCCAACGCCAAAATTTATATGGGGATATGTGACATACAGAATAAAAAACTAACCGGCTAGTAGGTGTGACATGATCTCAAGATCCATCGTGTGAAAGATTGGGGTGAAACACGATCTCCATCTTTAGATCCAAGGCAATCAACGATTTTTAAGGGATTACACACGTGAGTGCTTTCAAAGAACGCGTGGGTGCAAACAAAGCTACCCTAAAAACAAACACTTCATTATTTTTTGGATCTGTGCTAAATGAAATATCATCTAAGCGGTCTGATTTGAAGACCATGATGGAAAGATCCTTGAGCCCAAAGAATGACACGAACGCTATCTCTATCATCCGATGGAATACATTCAAAGGCCATCATTTGATTGGATGGTTGACTTCGAGAAATCAGATTATAGAGATCACTTTTTGTGCTAATTTTTTCCCACAAAGATCTTTACGTCATATTTTTTAGATCTGATGGCTTAGATGAGTATTCCACATGGCATAGATCTCAAAAATTACAAATTATTTCTATTTAACCAAGTGCCACAATACAAAGCCCGAAAGACTCTTAGTCCCAACTATTAGTTGAAAACCGAGGGTAAATCTGTCCACCCACCGAATCTTTGAGTTCGCCCACGCTAACCCATTGACTGCTTTGAATTTGTCGATGGAGATCATTTCTCACCCCAATCTTCCACATGATGGATCTTGAGATCATGGGCATACCATCATAGGATAATCTTTTGATTTCACATGGTACATATCCCTAAAAAGTGCCTTATTTGAGCATGATGAGTGCCACGTGATGTTAAGGCCACTTTTTGGGAATGAATATCATGTGAAATAAAAAACTTACGGTGGATGGTAAGATCATGATCTGATCAAGATCTATCATGGGAAAGATTGTGATGAAAAACAATCTGAATCGTCGAATTCAAAGCAATCAATGGGTTTTAGCATAGGTGAACTCAAAGATTCGGTGGGTGTATTTAAAGGTACTCTTTGAATTACTTTTTTTTTTAATTTTAAATTTTATATTCAGTGTAAAGCATATAAACTTTGTGTTTATGTATATAAACTCTTTGTATTGGCGATCCAATTTAAATTTCGCTTGGGATCGGTTGATCTGGAGTGATCCAATCGATCTTTTCCCGATACCTACGTACAAACGATACAACTTATAGAATTGGTATGGTTTAGGCCAAAATCAATCCAGATTAAACAACCCGGATCGGTATCGGCTGATAATTGAAATCATAGTTTGGGCCAAAATTGATCTGGATCGGTATCGGCCGATATTTGAAACCATGATCGCGCCACATGAAACAAGGAGCCATTTGTATAATTAATATCATTTCCAAAATAAAAAATATCTTTGTCGCCCAATTTTGGAGCCTGAAAATGGGTGGTTAAAATAAGTTTGTTGTGACTTTTATTTTTAAATGTAAGATTCAACATTACTATATATATATATATTTTTTAATATATTTATGGTGATGTATATGATAGACCCTGGCCCTACGTTATAACAAACCTATGTTTTGTAGGTCACTTATCACATTTTATAGGCTTAAAAGAGGGGGAGAGAGAGAGTATATGAATGTAATTAAATAGGTTAATTATAATCCCATAATAGATTAAACTTTAAGGAAATTACTATTAATTTGCAAGGGCAACATGCAGTGCGTGGTTGGAGCAGTCAAATGTTAGAATCTGATGAAAACGTACTTACATTTATGGAGAAAGGGGTCCAATTCTAAGAACTCGAGTTGATGGAGACATTGAGAATCTGCCATGCCGTATGTGTCCTCACCGACACATTTTCTGTTTTGTTGGCATTAAAAGGCTGGACATATTCATTCATCCCAAAAAATCTAAATAGGCTGGACATATGTTTTTAAAAAATTTCCTCAGATACGATTTAAGCAAATTCAAGAGTAGGGATTTAAAAGCGACACATATTGGCATATTGGTGGGGTCCCACACCGACACATCGGATAAATCAGATAAGTATTGGCCAAACCGATTAAGTACATAAAAATATTTTTTATTTTAAAATATAAAAAATTATAAATAATTTTGTTAAAATATTTTTTAAAATGCCTAAAGGGTAATTTTTGTATCAGGTTTGGTTCATTTCGGATACATCAGTTGATATGACCAGATATGGTTCGATATGACTTGACATTTGGCTATTTTGATTGACTCGAAATATAATGCTATATCGAATCAACGGGTAATATCGTATTGTTTGGGGGCTAATCCAATACTACCGACAAAATAATAGAAAACTATTTGACTCGTATACTTACTCAGCCAGTGTTTTTTTTTCATATGTAAATTGGGATCCAACTTGCGTCGTTGAAGTTGCAATTAAGGGTATACTAGGTCCCCTGAACTTGAATCGGACTTGACCCATGTTGCACTTGGGTTGGGTCTGTCATTTTATATTTAAGACTTGGACCTGAACTAGCCCATTTTACACGGATAATGAATATGGAGCAAGACCGCTTAAAGGGGTATATATATATATATATATATATATATATATATACACTAGTAAAATTATGCGTGCATTGCACGTGTTGATCTATAAAATTATTAAAAAAATAAATATGTTTTTGATGTTTTTATAGAGATCGTTTTTCTTTTCAATCTTTGACACAATAGATATTGGGATCATGGATCTATCATCATACGGTAAGATTTAGATTCCTTTGATAAACCTCCCAAAAAGTGATTCAAGAATCACAATTGATAATACATCCATGATCATGTGAATTTTTGAGATATGTGTCACATGAAATCAAAGTATGACCATTTGATTGTAGGCTCATGATCTCAAAATCTATTATGGCGAAAATTTGGATGAAATGATCTCCATCAAGTAGTCTCAACCACGGTTCAAATGCATAAACTTATGCACTATTGACGGCTTTGAATAGGTGGTGGAGATCATTTTTTGTCTCAAACTTCAACAAAATAGATTTTGAGATCATGGTTCACCATGTATTATTTAATTTTATGTATTAGACCTCCTGAAAAGTGGTTCAAGCATAACATTTAATGTACGCCTATAATCATATTCCTTTTTGGGAATATGTGTCACGTGGAATCAAAATTTGATCGTTTGATGATACATTGATGATCTCAAGATCTATTATGTTGAATATTTGGATGAAAATGATCTCTACTGTGTGTTGAATGAGATGATAGAGATTTTTTTTCGTCTTAATCTTAGATAAAAATAAATCTTGAGATCATGGCCCCACCATCAAATGATAAGATTTGGATTCCACATGACACACCCCTCGAAAAGTTATCCGTGAACCATATTTTATTAGCCTCATGATCATGTTCCTATGTTGGGATGTGCACCACGTAAAATCAAAATATGACTGTCTGATGCTAGGCCCATGATGTAAGATATATTATGTTAAAGATTTGGATGAATCAAAATCCCTCTCGATTTTTATTTTGTGATAAGGTATTTTTATTTCAACTCTAAGAATCTCAAAATTTTGGTTCTAGCATGAGACTGTCAGATTTTGATGGTATGCCCATGATGTCAAGATCCCTTATATTTGAGTGTGATATAAGTCATGTGATTTTAGAGTCATATTTTAAATTAGTGTGCTATGTGGAATAAAATTATGATCGTCTGCTGATATGCCCATGATTTCAAGATCAACTTTTTGAAAGATTAGGATAAAAAATTCTCTCTATCCTATGATTCAAAGCGATCAATGCATGGAGGTGAGATAAGACCATGTTCGGTAGAAATCTTGGGGTAAATTTTTTTATTTTACTTTCCATGGGGTGATTTTAAAAGGAAATCATGGAAAGTTCCAAAAGTAAAATTTAAAGTCTAATTTTAAGCAAGAGAGATTTTAGGAGATATTAAATAAAGAGAGCCATTACTTGCACTCGCTTTTTAAGTGATTGCATTGAGGTTAAAAAAAGACTTTGTATTTAGGGACATGTGACATGTGAAAACGCAATCTGAGCCGTCTGATTTAAAGTTCATGATCTATAGATCCTTAGTGGATAAGATTGGCATGAAATATAATATTCATCATATGATTAAATATAGTCAAATGCTATTATTTATATTGTGTTTTGCTCCAATCTTATCTACTAAGGATCTATAGATCATAAACTTTAAATCAGACGACTTAGATTGCATTTTCACATGTCACATGTCCCTAAAATACAAAGTCTTCCTTTAACTTTGGTGCAATCACTTAGGGTGCGTATGGCATAGCTCTTTGTTAGCCTTTGCCACAACGGAGTTCGCCTGCTTTAGTTCGTTCCCATTCTCTTTTCTAAGTTTTTGTATAGGAGGATTTATCTGCTCTAACAGTAACCTCCATGCTCTCTACTAGCTCCCTACCAGAGCAAATAAAATCAGATCTATCAAAGAATGAGTAGAGAGGAGGGTAAAACTACTGAACAGGTAATTATTCCATAAAATCTTGCTATGCAAGGAGTTATTATGGAGAAGGTGTACCTGCTAAAGCAGATAGCGAGATGTTAACAAAGAGGATGGGAGCCTGCTAAAGCAGGTGAACTCTTCTATGGTAGGGGCTAGTAGAGAGCTATGCCATACGCAGCCTTAAACATCGTGAGCAAGTAATGGCTCCATAAATAAAACGGTGGAGTGATTTTATGAGATATTTATGATCTCGGATTCTTAGGTTATTTTTTTTTCTCACTTAAACGTTTAATTTTAAGCAAGATAAATCTCAAGAGATACTAAATAAAATGGTGGAGTGATTTTAGAAGATATTTATGAAATAAAAGAAAAAGTTTTGCAATGGAAGTAAGATTTTATTTTCTTTATTAAACTATAGGGGTATATAAGGAGTTATTTTAGGGATAGATTAGGTTAATGAGGGGTATTTTGTTCCAAATTTATGGAAACACAAAATTGACAAAAAATAGAGATTTATTCGTGCTTTTATATAGTAGCTCTTCTAACAGTAACCTCCATGCTCTCTACTAGCTCCCTACCAGAGCAAATAAAATCAGATCTATCAAAGAGTGAGTAGAGAGGAGGGTAAAACTACTGAATAGGTAATTCTTCCATAAAATCTTGCTATGCAAAGAGTTATTATAGAGAAGGTGAACCTGCTAAAGCAGATAGCAAGATATTAGCAAAGAGGATGGGAACTTGCTAAAGCAGGTGAACTCTTCTATGGCAAGGGCTAGCAGAGAGCTATGCCATACGCAACCTTAAGCATCGTGAGAAAGTAATGGTTCTATAAATAAAACGGTGGAGTGATTTTATGAGATATTTATGATTTCGGATCCTTAGGCTAATTTTTTTTTTCTCACTTAAACGTCTAATTTTAAGCAAGATAAATCTCAGGAGATATTAAATAAAAAAAGTGGAATGATTTTAGGAGATATTTATGAAATAAAAGAAAAAGTTTTACAATGGAATTAAGATTCTATTTTCTTTATTAAACTATAGGGGTATGTAAGGAGTTATTTTAGGGATAGATTAGATTAATAAGAGGTATTTTGTTCCAAATTTATAGAAATACAAAATTGACAGAAAGTGGAGATTTATTCGTGATTTTATATAGTAGTATATATATATATATATATATATATATATATATATATATATATATATATATATATATATATATATATAAAATATTTTAGCTATTCATATTTTTAATAAACTAATTAATTAAGGTTTATATTAATTCACATAAGAAAATATCCGACACACTATTTCTTGAATTGTGATTTGCAAATAATACAAATTAATAAATTATACCTTGACTAGCATCTAGACTCGACTTAACCCGACACTAACTTTAACGGGGCAGGTCAGTCTACGTTGACCCAAACCTGGGCTTAAATCTGAAAGGGTCTATGATTTTGTATTTAGGCCCGGCTCGTACCCAACCCGAATTCAAATGGGTAGGGTCCCGTATACCCTTAACCTGGATCAGACCTATTTTTACACCCCTAGTTGTAATATTGTCAACCTTCTATTGTTATTAGCGTGTGTTCATCTAAACTAATATATTTCGAAACTGCCACTTCACTTCTTTCAGCCACATAACCTGATAATCCTATCAAAGGTCGACATTATCAGATTTTTGGGACCTTGACATTCGTGGAAATAAGCCTTTTATGGGGAAAAAAAATCACTGGGGGGCTATTCACTGAAATAATTTTGATATGCAAACTATGTAGAGAACCCTGGTGTGGCCTTTAGCGTAGGAAACCTTGTCCATTGTGCACAAAAATTTAATTATAGGTTCTACAACTATAATTATAGTTCTGGCATGAGAGAATCTCTTGTAATCAAATTATCAATTAAAAAAATTGTATGAGACAATTTGACGTATGAGAGTTGGACTCCAACCACATTTACCAACTTTCATTTTTTTCACTTGTTCTCAAGGATCAAAATTTCGGTCGAAATGATCGGTTTCGATTCCCACCGAAATGATAATATGGGATCGAAATTTCGGTCATTTTTATATGGGGTTCAAAATTTCGGATTTTGGCCAAAATTTCGGATTTCAGTTTCGGTTTCGGTCATGTCCGAAACTGAAATTTAACCCAAAATTTTGATCCTTGCTTGTTCTTGTAAAGAGAGAAAGAGGAGAGAGATGAAGACTTTATCGTTACTTTTTATTGTAAAAAGTATTTTGAAATAAAAAAAATAATTAGTTTTTTTTGTTGTTGTAAAATGTAATTAAAATGGCGTCTCAAGTCCTCGTCATTTTTTATGTGTTGTGAGTCAAGTCTAGTTTACCCTGTTCGGTTGATGATATGCCCATGATCTCAAGATAGTTGTGTGAAAGATTTTCTCATTGTCTGATTTAAATTAGTCAATTGCTTCCAGCTCTACTTAATGAGGGATATTTAGTATTTGGTTGGGTTTAGTAGCTGCCTCCTATCTTTTTGAGTTTATTTGATTTAGTAGCTGCCTCCTATCTTGAAAATAATCATATCCTTTAAACATGCTACTAATAAGACTGCCAGGAAATGCTTCCCTGATTGAGTTTCTTTTATTTATTATTCACTAATTAGTTTGATATCTTACACATATTTGGGATCAATTACAAATAAATAAATAAATAAATGTTTGCAAATAAATAAGTGTTTGTAACATGTTACTTATTTTGGTAAAAATTTATTAAATTAATAGGCATTTTTTTTAATAATGATGCCATACTGTAAATAATCTGGATGTATTTTATATATTATAGAGAGTATGACAGTTCAAAAGTAATATGTGAGTAATAAATCTCACACAATAAAACACTCACATAGAGTGGCACATAAACATATAAGAGAATAAATCTCACCCAACAACCCTTACCTTATTAATATAAGAGAAGAAACAAATATGAAGTATAGAAACCAAAACCTCCAGCGTCACAAAGGAAGGAGGATGCCAACTGAACGAATCATATAATAAATCAAAATAAATATCAAAACTTATTATAATTTTATTATTATTATTATTATTGTTTATTTATTTTTATTTTTTTTTTGGCAAAAAATTGTATTTTGTGGTACTTGACTACTTAGACCGAGCAATAAAGTTTGGCATGCCACATCGAGCCTAGCTAGCTAAAATGGATCTTCCCTATACTTTGGGAATCCAAATAGATTTTTGGATTGGATGGCAGACCTATTCCCAACCTAGATTGTGAACAGGTCACTAATCTTGGATTAAATGGCACTATTTTTCATCAAGTGTGTTCACAATCTATGTTACGAAAATTTCATATATCGAAAATATGGTTGGATTTTTTTGTTTTAAACTCTATTTCTCCATCTCGAATTTTCATATATCGCTCTCCTAAATACAAATCCTCTTTCAAATTCAACGCCATTTGCGATTTCCGGCGGCTCTTAGTCGCTGGAACAAGTGGACTAACTTCTGTTACCTTCTTCGCTCTCCATCTCTCTCAATCGTCTGCTCCGAAAATCAAATAACCGAATTAACTGTCGTTCGTGGACTGGCACACAGCTTTATCTACAAAATTCTTGATCGACTCGCTCTTCACTACCCTCTCTAGGCTTCCAAACTTGACGGTGCTCTCACTCGTTTCGTGGGGTATATGGGGCAAAACTACCAGCAAAAAATGGTCGCTTTCATTCCATTGGAGTCCTCAATATCAGTTCAAAGTACATGTACGCAGAAATCCCACCAAAAATTTCTACATTCGAGAATCTGTAGTCTTGTTTTAGTTGATAATTTGTTCAATGGAAGTGTTCCTGATCTTCGTAGCTTATTGGCTCTCGAAGAATTGGTTACAATCTTTTAGGACCAAAATTTCCGTCTTTGGGAATAACCTCCTCAGTCTCGTATTGAGGAACAACACGTTTCGCTCCAACATCCCATTTAAACTCCGGGATTTCGATCAGATGGAGAAATTAGATATCTCTTCAAAGACTTCAATATTTTTCTTGGTCCGATTCCATCTCCGTTGTTTTCTCTGTGAGCGACTTCATACTTAAACTTGGCCGGAAATAAACTGAGCGGTGCTCATCCAGCAAATATAACTTGCAGCAGTAGACTAGGATTTGTGGATCTTTCACATAATCATTTGATTGGAACATTGCCACTATGCATTAGTTCGAATTCTTCAAGCCGGGTCGTACTATATTTAGGGAATTGTTTGATTTCTGGGAATTCTATGGATCAATATCTGGTTAGATATTTTAGGATCTAGGCTTGAATCATACTATCAAATATACGTCTTTATAAGAACATGCGTACATTGTAGTTATTCTCGGGTTGCCGCACTAGTGATCTCCTCAATGAAACCGATGATCTCTGCCAGAGAATCCGAGTCCACGTTACCTCCGGCCTCTAGATGGGAATGTGCTAGGTTAAGAGGAAGAAGTGACGGTGGTCTCCTTAAATAACCACCTCTCTTTCCTAATCCATCAAGGAAAGAGAGTGGAGACATATCACTTATATTAGGAAACTGCTTACTTCCTATCGCCTCGAGATACCTGTGGTCAAAGGTCCAACCCAATTTTTAATGGAAACTCAAAGATAGGTTAAGGTGTTGCCCACAAAAATCCAACACATCCACATTCCTTTTGCGAAGAAGAGGCACTGGCTGTAGATATGCCTCCCATCTAGAAGAATGCATTGAAAAGCATTTTTGGACTTATACTTGGTATTTCATTGGGGGGGTTGTGGGAGCCATGGTAGTTTTGGGGGTGTTAATATTGGTGATTTATAGGAGGGCATGAGCGAAGAGTGGAGGCTGTTAGGAACACTAGAGTTATCATGTGGTGTGTAGATGAATTTATCATTTAATATAATTGCTAGTGAGACTAACATAGCTCACTAAGCCTTCCTCTCTTTCTCGTCTCTTCTTCTACTCTAACCCTAAACCTAATACTGTATGTCCTTAGCCTTAAACTGCAACCTAATACCACCTCTCAATCCCTAATTATCTTCTTGGTATCAAAGCCAAACTGAATCGAACCTGTGCCTTCGTATCCTTGATGTAAGCCGAGTCATCGTCTGATTCGAAACTCATTGGAGATCAGATTTTTTGCAATTTCCAGCCCCTCAAGTGCATGTAACTATGGTTTCTCACCCGTTTGTGACTGTTTTTCTTTGATTTGGGATGCTTCCGGCCAGGGGCGTAGCCAAGATTTTCCATTGGTGGGGGCTAGCAATGATCAGTAGACGTTAATACTTATTTTAAGTTCTATTTGGGGGTTTATTCAACAAAAATTTTGGAGTTTATATTAAAAGATAGTTATATAAGAAGAGCATCTAATACAAATTCAAGATCTAAATGGGGGCTTCAGCCCCCACACTCTTGTATGTGGCTACGCCACTGCTTCTGGCCTTGATTTCTCATGAATTTCTATTCAAGAGTTGGAGAAGACAACTTCCTGCCCAGATTTGAGAAGATTTTATTGTCCTATTTTATGTTTTCTATCGGTTTTCTGCTGCTCCCCAAATCCAGAGTTTCTGGGGTCTCATTTAATTGAAGGTTGATATGTTTATGTCTCTGATCATCCGCAACACAGGGTGCTGATATTGATCAGGTACTTGGTGTTTTATCACCAATCTTTTACCTTTTTTTAGCAGTCGACATCTTCGTTATTGTTATTCTTTGTTGGTATTGGCTGCCATTGGACCTTCTTGCTGAAAATTATAGTGATTGCATGTATTTGGTGGATTTTTTTCCCCTTGATTATTGGAGTTTGTGCTGCCATCTTTATGGAGTCTCTAGGGTCGACAAATGCTATTGATGTGAGCATCGTATTTCTCATTGGAAATCTATATTTAGTCATTGATTGCTGATTTTTTATAATTCCGGCCTTGTTTTATATTGTTTGTCGATTATTTTTGCTCCCTCCGTATCCTCTCTAAGGCAAGATGATAGAGGGATACACAACTATGGGTAGTGAACATCTTCCCACTAGCATCGCTTCGATCAAATTGAATTCGAGTAATTATTTGGAATGGAAAAGGGCCATCACCCTTTATGTTCAGGGCCGTGTGAAGATTGGATTGTTAATAGAGACCACTCCTAGACCTAGCACTAGCATCGGTGATGCCGAAAAATGGGATGCCTATAATGTAATCATTCTTGGATGGCTTCTAAATTCCATGGACCCATCCATATATAGAACCTTCATGTTTTACGATTCTGCAACCAAGCTTTGGAGCAAGCTAGGTGACACTTTTGCGCCATCTGATCATGATACCCGTATTTACCAATTGAAATAGATGATCTCTGAATGTAAGCAAGCGAATGCCTCTATGGGGGAGTATTACAGTACTCTTTAGAGTATGTGGGAAGAACTCAACCATTATGAGCCATTGTTTGAGTTTGGAGAAGTTGGGGTCGAATTGGCTAAACGGTTTGAAAGTTACAAGATTTATAAGTTCCTTGGTGGACTTCGATATGACTACGAGCAGACTTGCACACAAATTTTGACCACCCGACCCCTTCCTACGTTGAGCACAGTCTATGGGATCCTCTTTACTGAGGAGTAACGTTGTTTTGTTATGCCTACCCGCACTATTGTCACTTCCACTCCTGAGTGTGCCGCTTTTTCTTCTGATATTCGTCCTCCTACAGGGAGGGGTAGGGGGAGTGATGGAGGGGGCAGACGTGGTCGAGGAGGTCATGGTCGAGGTCGATCCACTCTTACATGGTCACATTGCGGTTTTACAGGACATGATCGCGATCACTGCTATCGTTTTCATGACTATCCAAAGGGTTATCAACCTAGATCTTCTGCATCTGCTCATACTGCTGCGACCGACACTCCAGCAACTTCTATTGAAGATTTGAGTTCCTTTTGATCCCAAGTGGCAGATTTATTCCGATCATATGAGCTTCATGCCTCATAGTCGTCTCCCACAGATCACTCAAGGACTTCTCAACTTACTTCTGAGCCATCAGGTACATCTGATTCATCCGCTTTTGCTGCGACCACTACTACTACTGTTCTCAGTTGGGTCATTGACTTAGGGGTCACTGATCACATGACGAGTGAGCCTCAGGGGTACTCTCTATATTCTCCCTCTTCTTCTCCAGCTCAGGTTCGCATTGCCAATGGTTCCTTTCCTCCCATTCAGGGGGTCGGAACCATTCCTCTATCTTCTTCTTTGTCACTATCTCATGTTTTACATGTTTCCCAGGTTTTCACTAATCTTCTTTCTGTTAGTAGCATTGCCAAAAAATTGAACTATTGCGTTATTTTTAACCCTACATACTGTGTGTTTCAGGAGCTTACTACTAAGAGGATTGTTGGTAGATGCATTGAGAGGGGTGGACTTTACTACCTACAGACTGATTTTAGTACACTTACCCCTGTTGTTGCTGATAGACCTATTGCTCTATCTTCTATTTTGCCTTTTTCTGTTAGCGTTAGCTTATGCACTTTATCTTTATGGCATGCTAAACTTGGACATGTTGGCTTCCAAACATTATGCACTTTAATTCTAGGTTTTAAATCTATTTGCACTTCAATTAAGTTTCAATGTGATGTTTGTGAGCTTTCAAATCATGTTAGACATTCTTATCCATCCCATATGTACAAATCTGATGTTCCATTTTATATTGTTCACTACAATGTGTGGGGTCCTTCTCCAATTACTTTTATTGATGGTTTTCAATATTATGTTACCTTTATTGATGACTGCACTAGATGTACTTGGCTATATTTGTTGAAAAATAAGAGTGAAGTGTTTGCTAAAGTTCGAGAATTTCATGCCTTAGTTAAAACTCAATATAATGCTGCTGTAAAAATTCTGAGGCCTGATAATGGAGGGGAGTATATATCTTAATCTTTTATTGATTATTTGAAAATGCATGGAATTATTCATCAATTTTCATGCCCTTATACTCCGCAACGAAATGGTGTTGTCGAGCGTAAGAACAAACATCTTTTGGGAATGATTTGTTGCTTATCAATGGCATGTATGTGCCAAAACCTTATTAGTATTTAACACTACTTACTGCCTGCTTCCTTATGAACCATACTCCATCGAGGGCGTTGGCTGGTCATTCTCCACATCAGACTCTTAGACATGCCGATCCTCTTTTTTCTGTTGAGCCCACTTGTTTTGTCCAGGACCTTCGTCTTGCTCGACAGAAATTAGATGATAAGGCTATCAGGTGTCTCTTTGTTGGATACTCTAATGTTTCTAAAGGGTATCGCTGCTTTAATCCTGACGCTCGTCGCTTTTACACTTCCATGGATGTCACATTTTTTGAGGATGTTCCCTATTTTGCCGAGGATTGTCATACTCCTACACCTACACCTCCTCTTCCCTTACCAACTCTTCAGGACATTTCGATCTCTCAGCAACAAAAGGGGTGATTACTTATATACGCCGCAGGTGGCGTGGTCCTACTGTCCCAGTGCCTCCTCCAGCATCCTCTTAAGTGGTGGCTCGAGCTCCTGTAAGTATCCCTGATCCCACTCATGCTTCTCCTTCACCTTTTACTAATGATCTGGATCTTCATATAGCTTTCAGGAAAGGGGTTCGCGATTGGGTGACCCTTTATCGTCTTGCCAATTTTATTTGTTATCAAGAATTTTCTCCAGCCTAGCAGGCCTTTCTCTTTGCTATAGACTCTTAGACGATCCCTCTGACTGTTAGTGCCGCTCTTGATCACCCCTCTTGGCGAGCTGCCATGGTCGATGAGATGAGTGCCTTACAGTAGAATCATACATGAGACACTGTTCCTCTTCCACCAGAGAAGAAAACCATTGGCTGCAAGTGAGTCTATGTAATCAAGCACAATCTAGATGATTCTGTTTCTTGCTATAAGGCTCGAATCGTCGCTAATGGGTTTACTCAACCTCATGGAATCAATTATGAGACTACCTTTGCTCATGTAGCCAAGTTAACTTATGTTTGTGTTCTTTTGTCCTTAGATATATGTGCAATGCTGACCACTTTATTAGCTTGATATGAAAAATGGGTTTCTTCATGGTGATCTGCTCGAAGAGGTGTATATGGATCATCCTCCTGGTTTCCTACTTCAGGGGGAGACTGACAATGTCTGCTGCCTTCGAAAATCTATAGATGGGTTGAAGCAGTTTCCCAAAGCATGGTTTCACTGCTTTAGCAGTGTTGTTGTTAACTTGGGATTTCAGAGATGTCACTCAGATTATACTGTATTCATTCACTCTAGTCCTTTTGGACGTGCCATTCTTCTTGTCTATGTGGATGATATTATTCTTACCGGTGATTATCATATTTGTATTGGTTGGACCAAGAGTGATCTGGGCAGAATTTTTGAAGTAAAAGATTTGGGGAATCTCAAATACTTCATTGGATTGGAAATTGCTAGATCTCATAAGAGAATTTGTCTCTCAGAGGAAGTATGCCATAGATTTGTGCGTGAAACTGGGATGCTGGATTGCAAACCAACAACTACACCTATGGATCAGAAGCTTTCTATTCATGAAAATGATGGTGACTTACTTCCAGCCCCTCATTTGTACTTGAGATTGGTGGGGAGATTGGTTTATCTTACTCTCACAAGACCTGATATTACGTTTGCTGGCAGTCTTGTGAGTTAGTTTATGCATGCTCCTTACACAGTCCACTTTGCTGCCGTCCATCGTCTTCTCAGATATATCAAGTCCAGTTCGGGGTTTGGATTGATATATCGTGCTTGTGGTCCTATGAGAATATCTACTTACACTGATGCAGATTGGGCTGACTTCATTATTGATCGTCGGTCCACTTCAGGATATTGTGTATTTTTGGGAGGAAACTTAATTGCCTGGAAGAGTAAGGAGCAGATTATTGTGTCTAAATCTAGTGCAGAAGCCGAGTATAGAGCTATTGCACATGGAACTTGTGAAGTGTTATGGTTGCGCTCTCTTCTATCTGAACTTGACTATCACATCTCAGATTCTACTCCTCTTCATTGTAACAATGAGGCAACTGAGAAGATTGCTTCCGATTATGTTCTCTACGAGAGGACCAAGCACATTGAGGTTGATATTCATTTTGTCCGAGAGAAAGTGTGGGATAAGACACTTACTTTGATTGATGTTACATCTTCTCAGCAACTTGGGGATATCACACTTAGTGATATTGTTGTCAAGCTGGGCATGGTCAATATGCATGCTCCAGCTTGAGGGGGAGTGTTAGGAAACACTAGAGTTATTATGTGGTGTGTCTTTAGTATATTTGGTGTGTAGATAAATTTATTATTTAATATAATTGCTAGTGAGACGAACCTATCTCACGAAGCCTTCTCTCTCTTTCTCTTCTCTTCTCTTCTTCCACTCTAACCCTAAACCGAATACCATATATTCTTAGCCCTAAACTACAACCTAATACCACCTTTCAATCCCTAATTATCTTACGAGGCAACAGTGTGCTTCAGAAATCTAGTGTAGGAAAGGGTACGATACAAGTTGCACCGAGACTACTTGCTGATGCAAGTAAGTTCTGTAAAAGTCTCTAATGAGATTGAATCTTTGCTTCTCACACTTTATGAGTTGGAGAGTAAATATATTTATAATTGTATTTGTTACAGTTTTACATTTGTCGTAAAGAGGATAAAATATAAGAAGATAAACATTGATTGGGAATCGAGATCCCGAGACTGACTGCAGTTTGGTTGTTATTGACCAAGTTGGTTTGAGGATATTTCGGTGAGTTTGAAACTTGAATTGGAGATAGGATTCGGTGTTTCGCTAACACGCCCCCACAAGTGTAGTGTTCCATCATCAACACTTAAATTGTCACGTAAGAACCTGAACCTGGCAGTAGCGAGAGCTTTGGTCATGATGTCGACTATTTGGTCCTTCGTTGAGATGTATCGCACTTCGAGATCTCTTTGAGCTACTTTATCATGGACGAAGTGAAATGTAATTTCGATGTCTTCTTGCGGTTGTGAAAAACGGAATTGGCAGTTAAGTTGCACTGATGTTATCACACCACAGGATGGGACAGTGTGATTGAGGAATGCATAATTCTTGAAGAAGAGATTGGAGCCAGATGAGTTCGGCTATTGCATCAGTGAGTGCTCTATGTCCAAATTCAGTACTTGAGACTGTTGTTTATGCGAGCACCATGAAATAATATTGGGCCCAAGAAAAACTGTGTAGCCACCAGTAGATTTCCGGTCATCAGGGCAGCCCGCCCAATCGGCGTTTGAGAAGGCAAAGAGTTGAAAGGAATTGGTTTTCTTAATGGTGAGGCCATAGGTGATAGTCGATTTGAGATATCGAAGGATCCATTTTACAGCCGCCCAATGATCTTGAGTGAGAGATTGCATGAACTGGTAGACCTTGTGATGGGGACATCCGATTCAAGCACCCGCCCATAACATGTCGGAGGCGAAAGAAGAAACGTAACTTATCAAAAGAAGAGTAACTTTTAATCCCGTCACTTTTATGTTTGGCCTATTTTGAAGTGTCAAACGAAGTCGGATTGATACGTAATTGATCATATTTGAAAGCTTATCGAAGTAGCTTTCCAACGAGCCAAAATTTGAGCAATTCCGACAAATATTGAAGAAGTTATAGTCAGTTTTTGGAGGCTGCACATAAAGTGACGAATTTCAAGAATCCTAAGTGAATTAGGATTAGTTTCTTTTATTATTTTATTTTAGAAAGTAAGAGTTGTTTCTTTTATTAGAAATAGGATTAGTTTCCTTATTATTTAGGACTTTATTGTTTTAGAAGAATTAGGATATTTTTTTTATTTGAATTAGGAATTAGAGTTATACTAGGACTTCTAATTTTATGCATTGGTTAGCCTATTTAAAGTCTTGTAAACACTTTTATTATTACTTTTGGTTAATGAAAATTGCTCATGCAAAATTGAGAGTTTTAACTTTCGTGAGGGTGTGATTCTCTCAAAACGGAGAGCGATTCTTCGATTCCCGCTTGCGGTTTGGTGCGAGGCCAACTCTTCTTCCATCTCTATCTTCTTTAGATCTACAATTTGCGTAAGGAGCATAATCCTAATTATTTTATTAATCTCATAAAAGCCCTAAATAAATATTTTATTCATCATTAATTTTATTGGCCTTTTATGTTCGTTTGGTATCGAGAGAACCCGCTTGCGAGTTCGTTCGACGCCCCTAAACTATCGGAGATCTAGCCGTTCATAAGAACCCTAGTCTTCTAGATCCGCTATAGGGAACGTACACGAAAGTAACACTATTTTGGGCCGAAATTAAATCACCTAATTGAATTTCTAGAATTTTCGTGATAATTTGTTGTGAGAAATTGCTATTTTAATTGATTAAATTAATTTTAATCTTAATCTCAGCCCTAGCATTGCATTTAGTAAGTTCCCGCATCACCTTGTTGACGACGAAAGAGAGATCAGGTCTTGTGATGGTGGCATATTGTAGCGTGCCCACATTGCTGCGGTAAAGAGTTGCATCTTCAAAACGAGTGCTGCCATCTTTGGATAACTTAATGATTGATGATGGAGGGGTGGAGACTGGTTTGGCACCATCCATAGCTGTCCGAAGTAGGAGGTCTGCTACATATTATTTCTGTGAGAGAAAGAGGCCATTAGGAGCATGAAGAACCTCAATGCCGAAAAAGAAGTTTAGGCAACCCATATCAAAAAGGAGATTTCATGGCCGAGATCACAAATTAATTCTTGAATTGCGCTAGGCGGATTTCCGGTGATTATGATATCATCGACGTATACTAACATGTAAAGAACGATGACCTTTGTGCGTCAAATGAATTGGGAAGTACCGGTCTTGGAAGCATGAAAGCCATTCGAAATGAGAAAGTTGCTGAGGCGAGAAAACCAGACCCTGAGAGCTTGTTTGAGGCCATATAGTGATTTCCAAAGGTGACAAACGTGATTTGGGTAACGTTGATCTGCAAATCTAGGAGGTTGCACCATGTAAACTTCTTCGGAGAGCAAACCATGCAAGAATGCATTGTGTAAGTCTAGTTGCCTTATCGTCCAACCCAAACTGACGGCTAGAGAAAGAAGTGTCCGAATTGTTGTTGGCTTGATGACTGGGCTAAAGGTGTCAGTGAAATCGAGGCCTTCAACTTGCTTATATCCTTTTGCAACGAGGCGCGCTTTGTAGAGCTCTATTGATCCATCTTTGCATTTCTTAATATGAAAAATCCTTCTGCACCCAACAATATTTTTGTGAGGTGGAGCTGGTTGGAGAGTCCCTGTATCATTTTATAGAAGAACATTAATTTCATCACTCATAGCGGCACACCATCGGGGGTCTTTATTGGCTGCAGTGAAGTTGGTGGGGACTGAGGAAGAGGATGCTTCTATAAGAAGGGCTAGAGGAAGTGGGCGTTTGGAGGCAATGTAAGTTTTGATTTTGGGAGTACCATCTTGATTACGGGTCACCATTGGATGGGGAATAGGTGGCAGCTTTTCCTTTGACAACACAGGTGTACTGTGATGATCTGGGACAACTGTGGTGAGGGATGTAATGGTTCAAATGGTGGAATTACACATTGTGGTATAGACTCCGGATATGAGGCAATTGGACAAGGTGAATGGATGGGGGTAGGTGAAGGAGGGGGAAGGAGGAACAAGGTGTTATGATGGGTGGTGGGCTGAATGAGGTGAAGTGGTTTGGAGTGTGCTATGGATTGGTTGATTGGCTAATGGAAAAAGTTGTTCATCAAATGCAACATTTCAAGAGATGAAAATCTTATGGGTTACGGGGTTTAAACAACAATATCCCTTATGGTGAGAGCTATAGCCTAAAAATACACATTTGGCAAATCAATATTCAAGTTTGTGTGTTCAATAAGGCCTAGGGCATGGGTAACAGGCACATCCAAAGGTTTTGAGAAGGTTGTAGTCATGTTGGGTTTTGAAGAGGACGTCTAATGGGGTGAGGTTATTTAGGACAAGTGTTGGAAGTCGGTTGATGAGATAGGTGGATGTTTTAAATGCAAAGTTCCAATATTGAAAGGGAATGGATGCGTGTGCCATAAGTGATAGGCCTGTGTCCACCACATGCCGATGCTTTCGCTCCGCCGCACCATTTCGCTCATGGGTGTGTAGACATGATATGCGGTGGCCCATTCACATGTCTCAATGTATTGAGAAACGGCTCGATATTCACAACCCCAATCAGAGTGAATGTACTTGATTTTTCTATCAAATAACTGCTTGACAAAAGTTTGATACTTAATAAAGGTTGGAAGAACATCTGATTTCTTAAAAAGTGGATACAACCACGTAAATTTACTAAAAGCATCAATAAATAAAATATAATAAAGATGACCATCCACAGAGGGAATAGGGGTTGGTCCCCATACATCTGAGTGTATTATTTCAAGTGGCACATTGACCAGAGTGGATGCAGTGGAGAATGGCAGTGCATGATTCTTCCCTTTTTGTCACGCTTCACAGAGATTGTTTATTGATGAAGCGACATTGGGGATGCCCATCTTTGAAAGAACTTGATTAACAAATTTGAATGCAGGGTGCCCGAGACGGTTATGCCAATGTGTAATTGTTTTTGCATCCGAGAGGAGTGCCTGTTTATATGGTGGGGCTTTATTGATGGCTAGTTGGTAGAGGCCATCACTGCTCCCCCCGTGAAGAAGCTCCTTCCCCGTGAGCGCCCTTCCCACAGAAGTAGGATTTCAAGGGCCTAACTCAACCTCACAAAACTGGCTTGTAAGGTGAGGTTTGCCCAGGTTTATATATAGCCGAAGGCCATTGACCCAGGTGATGTGGGACTATCATTCACGCCCCCTCACGTGTTACGTGTCTCTCTACATCCCTGTGGTTACCTGCTCTGATACCATGTCAAAGTCTCTAATGAGATTGAATCTCTGCTTCTCACACTTTGCGAATTTATAATTGTATTTGTTACAGTTTTACATTTGTTGTAAAAGAGGATAAAATATAAGAAGATAAACATTGACTAGGAATCGAGATCCTGGGGCTGACTGCCGTTTGGTTGTTGTTGACCAAGTTGGTTTGAAGATAGTTCAGTGAGTTTGAAACTAGAATTGGAGATAAGATTCGGCGCTTCTCTAACAAGTTCTCTTTTGTTAGTACTCTTCTCTATATCCAGTGATATACTAATCTTTGTTCACATTTAGTCTAATCCTTAAATTGTTGCTAGAAATTTTTCCGCTGTCTTCTTTTTGAAGAGAGTTAAGATTTGCTAATTTTTTTGTCTATCTGATTCTAGTTTTGCTTTCGATGTGATCTGTTCCATTGACTACGCCATTTTTATCTTTGACAGGGCATATGTCCGCGATGAGGTTTGGAGCACTTGGGCTTCTGCTATATCATGTTTTCACACTGGAAGAACTTGAAGAATCAACAAATAACTTTGACCCATCAAAATTGATAGGGGAAGGATCTCAGGGTCAGGTGTGCCACTAAATCTTTGGTAGGAACTGTGAGTTTTTAGATTTCAAAGCATCATCTCCTCCACAGGATCACCATCTTCATCTTAGAACTGTGTTCGTTCAGTTCATGGATGTATGTTAAAATTCTCTTGGGAGTTGCTCGATTTGACAGTAAAGTAGCCACCAATTTTGCATCAATTGATCCTATCGGTCGATACACAACACCCCTAGTCACCAAAGTCTCTAGTAACGGAAATGGATAGAAATCAATGAAGCACTGTTTGGAGATCTATGGTGAAGATCAGCACGATAGTTGAATAAGTTAGCTGGTTTCCAAATCTTAAAATTCTCCCAACACCAATAAGTACTCGTATTCTTTCAATCCCAACTTACCCATATGAAAACGTAAACCCTTCAACAATTATGATGATCTTAAACCAGTACCTTGTTTTTCGGATTTCCGTAAGGGCAATGCTGACTTTTGACTCATTCTTAATCATTCCTCTTGAGTCTTGAGCAAACATTTTCAATTTTTATAGTTGTTGTAGTTGATATAAACCGAAGTCTGAGCTACAAGATGCATCCCTATTTCCTTTTTAGTATTTTTTCATGAATTATGCATACCAGTCGGACGATTTTTTTTTTTTTGCCTTCCCATGGTATTGTTATATTCAATGAACTTCTAGCCTCAGTTGAGTAATTACAAGTTGGCAACTAATGTGGCCACGTACATTATCGGGATACACGAGTGCATTTTAGTGGTTAATGAGTCTGTAATGTCTATATAATGTATACTCTAAAGAGTATCCATATTCACTGCTTTTATATATTGAGTTAGATATGATGCCTTTTACCAGATCTTTTCAATGTTTTCTTTGGATATGTATCTTGATATGGCTAACCCAGATCTTGAAAACCTGGAACTTCTTATTGATTCCTGACTTCCCGTGATGATTACCTGGGCTTCTCTCTGCGTATCTCAGAAATTTTAAAGGAAATATGCCTAAATCCAAATGGGTTCACAATTTATGAATCATTTCTGTTTTCCTCTTACAGTTATTGACCTCTTGTTTTCGATTGTTGCAATTTGAATCGATTCCTTTGTCTTTACTTTTGCTATTTCAGCTGCACAAAGGTTGGGTCACAGATGGCTCCGCGGTTGTAGTGAGATGTTTGAAATTAAAACAGAGGCTCATGACACAGAGTTTAAGGAAATACATGGAAGTGATTTCAAAACTCAGGCACCATCATTTGGTCAGCATTTTCGGACACTACAACCATCTTTCTTGTCTTGGAAGGTGTTTCAAATGGGAATCTACGGAGTCATCTTACTGGTAACAAGAAAGTGCCACAATCATATTGCTTTCTCAAACATTAATATCGGAAAAAACCCATAAAGAAATTCAAATTTCTCTTTGATCCTATAGAATGGTGAAAGCGGGAGATGCTGAAATGGCCACGAAGAACAGCAACTATTATTGGTGTCGTGAGAGGAATACAATTCTTGCATACAGGAATAGTCCCTGGCAATTTCAAAACGATGTTAAGATAGAGAACATTTTGTTGGATGAAAATCTGACAGCGAAATTCGTAGCTACAATTTACCGATACCATCACAAAATAAGAATACTATGGTAAGCTCAAAACTATTATTATTGTTATTTTTCACTCCAAGGTGCATTTATTTTCATGTTTGAATCCAAGTCAATTGCAGCTAATATTTCCCCCCATCTTGAATCTTCTAGGTGGGTGCAAAAAACCCTTTCAATGGATTGGGAAAACGGGATGGCAGGTATTACCACTGTCTTTGTTTTTTCGTGTATATTGATAAAATACAATTTATAAAAGCCAAAAGAAACAAAAAGGCATTCTGACAATTTAAAGACTATTAAAGTTTAATTCAATTAGTAAAATAGCCTTTTTTTAATATATATTTTTACTTTATGGAGTACAACTTTTAAAAGATTCTCACTATCCAATCAGACCATAAAAAGATAACGCAGTTATAATATTGAGTCTCATTTTGCTTACTACAACCAGCTCGATGCAAACAGTAATAGCTCTTTGAGCTCTGATGAATTTGATTTGTTTCAGAGACAGGTAAAAAACAATGCCTGGTGCGCAATGCAACCTGAAACATTTTTTCTTTTTGAAGAGTTGCTGCTCACAACTTTTCTGAATATACCCAGTTTTGAAAACTGCAAGGCAGATAAAAAGATGGTAACTGAAGTCAAAGAGTTAATGACTTCCTACCTTATGACGAGATTTGTCCCAGGTTCACTTATTTGATCCCTATTAATTGTCCAGTGTAATTTTATGATGTTTTTTCTCCTTTGTTTCCTTTGATTTCTTCAGGTTGAAGCATGGTATCAAAACTCGGCTGATACGTATCGGTTTCGTCGAGAACCAATACCACCCTGATACAGGTATCGAGGTGGTATCTGTATCAGTGTCGGTACCGATAGTGACCGATACACATTTTTTTCTTCTATTTTTTTAAGAAAAAAATTCGACGATATGGTATCAGCGATACCGTATCTGTATCGGCCGATACGTATCGGTCCAAGATGGTCCGATACCGATACTGATACCTTGGGTTGAAGTTACACTCAGTTTGGAGGGTAGAGATGCACATTACAGAGCTATGTAGGATGAAAAGCTTCAAATGACAGATAATAGCAGGTGTATCGTAGAGAGTTGGATGACAGGCTGAGAGTAAGATAGCTCAACTGTCCATACTGAAGTTAAAAAGAGCAGGTATATGGTCCTGAGAATGAATTCTACTTAGCACAATCAAAGTATATCCCTCAAACCACTTTTATATGTCAAATGTGGACAATTGCTTGCCCATTTTATGTTCAACTGTTCATTTCCAAGGCACTTGTTTGAACAGTGAAGTTGGTGCATGTATGCCATTTCTGGACCGTGTGGCCTTGTGCCATCTGGTTTGTTGAGGTTTCTGATCAATGATCATGTATGCCACGTGTATGGTATTGATCAGACTGAGTACCATTTTTGGTCATTGGGCCGAGTAATAAATTGTATGTATATATGTATGTATGTATGTATGTATGTATGTTTGTATGTATTTCAATTGGAGATCTATGACTATTGTTGTTAGCATGTAGTGTGTTGCCACATTACTAGTATTTCACGGCTTTTGTAGTTGATGCTTATGTTCCAGTTTTATGGTGATAGCTCACAGCGACAGTTGAGGTAAGATTGTTCGAAAAAAAATAAAAATGCTTTCAGGACAGGTAGGTGTCCTTTTCAATTTTCTATTGTTATTTATTTATTTATTTTCTTCAATGAGGCAGCGGGGATTTGACTTCCCCTGGGGGTAGGGTACTATTAAATGCTCAATAAGCCTAGAATCAATTCTTCAAGGGTCGATGCCCGAGCAGTTAATGGAAACAAACTGTAAATTCGTTGGCAATATGTCTTCGCTGGTTCAAATCTAACTCGGCTCAGTAATTCGCTTATCCATTCAAAATGTGAAAGAGATGTACAAGAGTTGCATGCAACATGGATCAACCTGAAACAAAAAACTCACTGAAGGATATTTATTAACTACAAACTAATCTACATACTGTGTCAGCTCAATTTCTGCAGGCTAACTCCAAACAAGACAATTTCCTGGTTGATTTCTTGTGGAACTGATATTTTTGCTGTTTAATTAGACTATCTAAGAAATGATTTTCAGCAAAAAATGATTTCTCTTGTTTAATTATGGAAATGGCTTTAAAAAAAAAAAAAACCAAAATAGTATTTACCAAAATACAAAATAGTATTGAAATGACAAAAAACCTGTTCTTGTGTTAGTGAGAATCTTAGGGAGCAGCTCTTGGTCACGGAGCGCGTATGGTACAACAAGCTTCCAGCTCCGTGGTAGTGACGCATACACTGAATCTAAGGTTTGCGAGGAGCGGACGAAAGCAGCTCTACGGGTGTGGCCTTGCGGGGAGCGCTTGCGGGAAGCAAAGGTATCCCATAAACGTTTGCAAATACCGAAAATGCCTTTATATATCAAACCTAATTTTCAAACTAACGAGCTCCTCTTCTCCAGCCACATCGTCCCTAAGTTCATTTTCTCTAGCCCAACCCTAATGGCGATTTCCTGGTTTCGCACTGTTTTTTTGAATGATTTGAATTTAGCCTGTGATGCAAAAATTGTTCACACGATCTGAAATCTCTAATCGAGGTATCTAATGCAAAAACTCAGCTCTCTCAAGCATTTTGTAGGGTTTGTATAATTAAAATTTTTAATTTTATTTTTATTTCCATTTTTATTTTCAGATTTAAAGCTATAATGAGTTAACATAGAGGATTTTTATTGTTTATTCATTTGCTATCATTTTTATTTTACAACTCCCTCAAGCCTTTTTTAGGGTTTGTATAATTAATATTTTTATTTTTATTTACAGATTTAAAGCTATAATGAGTTAAGATAAAGGATTTTTATTGTTTATTTACTTGCTATCATTTTTATTTTACAGATTACAGATTTTTATTGTTTATTCACTTGCTACAGAGGAAGTAACCAGGCATTGTTTTGAATATGACCTATGCATATGACCTGTTTGTTGAAATTCCTCAACCACATCCACTATAGAAAAAGGAACGACAGCCGCCATTGTAGTGTTTTATAGCCGTCGGCGTACGATACGCCGATGGCGAAGTCTTACGTCGACGGCTACAATCGTTAGCTTAGGGGTCTACGAAGAAAAGAGATGAACCGTCGGCTACAACCGTCTGCCATAAGTGTGGCAATTAAGTGAACATCAATCATTCTTAAACCCAAATCCTTATAGACAAGAGACATGCAAAGTTTTCATAACGGGAAATGCCCAACCAGAACATATCTCCATGCAATAGTGCCCTCGAAAAAACCAAAATCTTCATGCAGTAGTTAAGGTAGATAAGAACTTGGGAGAATCCAAGGAAATAGAAAACTTGAAAGTAACTAGAAGTATGGTAAATTAGCTATCAGGAATCAACACTCTACCACATAGCTGGTATTTTGATGGGTTGAAGAGAGATGTCACGTCTATCCCCTTCAAAGGACATGATTGAAGGGAGAAAGGTGTCTCTCTCCTTCCAAGGAGAGCATAAGACATCTCATGTATCTCTCCTTTTAAAATAAAAAGGTAGTGCTCCTCCCTCCACTCGAAATGCATTTGACAGGTAAGCAGAATCTAGGATATTTTATTACAGGGGTAGGCATCTTAAAAACTCAGAATGAGACTAGGTAAACATAAACTTCAACCAACACTCTTTGATAGCTTCATAAATATCAAACACTAACTCTTTGATATTTTCATACATATCAAGCAAGTTTCAATATGTATCGACCTAAGTTACTTAATTTGCTCATGAACCCTATGAATGGCGAACTTGTTCGGAGCAACCCAGTTCGCCATTCGATTTAGTTCTCTTCGTTGGGATCGGGTGAATTGCCGATTTTCATTGAATTTCGTGTTAAGAGTACAAATATAAAAAAAAAGCGAGGGTTGAGAGACTTGAACCCACAACCTCAAACAGAGTACACTCACCATTCACACACTCCCTACCAAGTAAGCCATGAGTTGTTTTTGTATGAAATGTTAACTTTTCTAATTACATATCTTCTATCTTACCCAAAAAAAATAATATTTAATATTAAAAACTCATCCTACCCCTAGCGAATCGAATTCACAGGACAATAGCGAAGTGCAAACTCAAATTTGAATCAAATGAAATGAAATTTAGTAACATAGGTATCGACAAAATTAATACATGGCTAAAAATTTGTAAATGATATGAACGACCCACAACAACAATTAGGAAACTCTGTTGAATTCCAATCCAGCTTCTCCCGGAATAATATGCAAATTTGATATGAAACATTTCCATCAACAACATCACTGCCTTGTCCCATCTATTTGTTTGGCGTAAATTTTATAGGGCACATGTTTCTCATAGAACAAATTTAATTCGAAATTGATAATTGGAAACTGATCGGTCAAAAGGTGTTTCCTGGTTTCTTGTTATACAGAAGCATACTTAAAGTTTCATAAACATGTTCCGTTTATAGCAAATAGATGAAATTCGGAAGTCTATCTTACAAAGTTACAATCAACACCCCTAACACAGGAAAGATGCAAAAGTCAACTCCTAATTAAGTATAGAATACCTGAAATCAAATCTCCATTGTTCTTGTAGTTAAATAGAATGTCAAATACCTAGATATTAAACAAACTAGTTTTTTTTGTTATGCTAACATATGAATTTTGTAAAAATGATGCAGCTTCTCATATTGCAAAACTCACTAGTCCCTTGTCCTTGACATGCATGGGTCTTTAAATATAGTTGGTGTTAAAGAGATGCATGGGTCTTTAAATATCTTTTAGTCATGAGATGCAGGGGTCTTTAAATATAGTTGTGGAAGCTCCTTTGTAGTGCCACTTGGTGAAATTAATCATTAGCACCATCTATTATGGTCCTTAGCATCATTTATTATGCATCACTTATACATTTTGATGAGATTATATTGTTATGACAGTGTAATGGAAGGAAGAAAAGCCAAGCATAAGACTAAATCAAAAGCTCATTGGCCGCCTTATGCGCATAAAATATTCATAGACATATGTCTCGAGTTTGTCAAAAAAGGAAGAAGGCCAGATATTTGCATTGATAAGGCAGGGTATGAGATAATGATCAGTGAATTTTCTAAGAGAACTGGGATGGAGTATGACAGACACCAATTGAAGAATCATTGGGATAAAACCAAAGATAAATTGGTAAGATGGAATAAGCTAAGGGCGAATACAGGTTTGGGATGGGATTCCACTAAGAATACAGTTATTGCAGATGAAGCATGGTGGGATGAATGGCTAAAGGTATTATACAATCAACTATTATTTTTTAATTGTATTATAATTTATTTTCATTATGTGGGGATGAATTAATTGTAGAAATACCCTAATAATAAAGATTGGCAATACGAGAGACTTGAATATGCCGAAGAATTGAACATCATATATTGTGGGACACATATGGCTGGTGGATTGGGCTGGGCACCTTCGCAAGGGTCAATACCTAACGAAGGGCTGAACACAACATCGAGAGTCGAAACATCCTCTTCTATGAACATTGACGATGATAATGACCATGATGATCACCAAGCAACCCAAACACCACTAGAAGCTGATATTGAAGAGGTTGATGAAATTGATCTTACGAGGGTTGAGAGAGAAGAGATGAGAGATAACAGGAGTATTTCTGGTTCACGGCGAAGATCAGTAGGACATGAACCTACACTGCAACATAAAAAATTATCGGGTGCTGCTAGACTCGACAATCAAATCAATCGCATATGTGAAGCTGTTGAGACTAGAAGCATGACATGGAGCACCCTTCGTGCTCAAGGCACTAGCATTCAAGAGTGTATCAACCTACTGGATCAAATGACTAACATTCCTAGGCTGCACAACTTATACCTGTTTGCTGTTGATATATTTGAGAAGAAAGAATTTTGAGAGATTTTCGTTAGTCTCTGAGATCCAGAAGCCCGCCGAGTGTGGTTGCAACATCGGATGGATCGAGCAAGTGGCTTTAGCACACACTAAACTCTCAGGACTTGATGATTTTCTTCACTTCCATAATTATTTCTTAGATACATATATTTCTATGTTTGTGGTTGTTTTTATGTACTTTAATATTTGCAGTTGTTAGTATGAACTTTTATGACACTTTCATATAGTCTATAATGAGTTTAATTGTTAGCATACATTTCTATAACTTTTTTTACAGTTTATAATGATCGTGATTATTAGTATGCGCTTTTTTTTGTTGTGGTTGCTTCGTAGATATATGCATTTTATGTTTGTGATTGTTAATATAAGCTTTTGTGTTGTAGTTAGTATTTACTTTTAAGATTGTGGTGTAATAATCATAGTTGTTAAGTAATTGTCAGACACATATAGTTATTTAATTGTAATTGAATTTTTTTTTGTAAATCTTCAAAATATTTGTTGGTTTATGTAGAATATGTAGTCTGATGACGAGAACATAAGTACACATGGGCAATATATTGATAAAGAATATAACAATGCACTATCGGACGATGAGTTCAATCTCTTAGCTCTTACTGGTGTGCAAGCAACCGTAACATACTTCAATCGCTATATCGCAAAACAACCCCAGAGAGATTGTGACTTCAAAGGTATGAATTGGATTATGCATATACTTAACACACATCCTATTGTATGCTATGAGCAATTTCGAATAGAGAAGCATGTATTTAGGAGGTTGTGTGACACTTTGAGGAATAAAGAATTATTACGAGATACAAGATATGTATGCGTTGAAGAGCAATTAGCTATGTTCTTGGTGACACTTGGTCATAATGAACGTAACAGGATGATTGCTGAACGCTTCCAACACTCTCCTGAAACTGTCTCCCGTCATTTTCACAATGTGTTGAAGGCATTCATATATTTGTCAATGTCTATTATTGTTCCGCCGTCCTTTGAATCAGTCTCTAGTCATATTTGTACAAATCCCAAATATTGGCCATTCTTCAAGGTAAGCACTAGTTTGATATTTACTACGAAATCATTACATTAATATTTACTATGAAAATATTATCAAATAAATTGAGCTAATAATTTATTTTTGGTTCAAATAAAAAGAATTGTATAGGAGCAATTGATGGTACACATATTAGTGCTCACGTTCCAATAGGGCAACAGATCTCCTATAGAAGTACCCGAAAAGGGCTAACCCAGAATGTGATGGTTGCATGTTCATTTGACATGAAATTCACATTTGTTTATGTTGGGTGGGAGGGCGCAGCTAATGATTCTCGAATACTCAATGTGGCTGTTAATACACCAGAAATAAATTTTCCTCATGCTCCTCAAGGTGTGTATGAGTCATTGAAAGTTTCCATATATTTTGAATGCTTGAAATTAAATACCTTTTTCTAGGTAAATACTATGTCGTGGATGGTGGTTATGCTAATATGACAGGGTTCCTAGCACCATTTCGTAAGACTCGTTACCATCTTCCATCCTTTCAGAATGGTCAGTGACCAAGATGGCGTAAAGAATTATTCAATCACGCCCATTCATCTTTGCGAAACGTGATTGAGCATTGTTTTGGAGTTTTAAAGATGAAATGGCCTATTTTAGAAAAAATGGCACCATATTCATTAGATACACAAAGATTTATTGTGGTTGCATGTATGACAATTTATAATTTCATCAAGCAAGAAAGCATAGCTGATAAAGACTTTGAGAAATATGGTGTCGACGGATATTTTGAAGAGGGCCCAATAGAACCAGATAACCCTATTGAATATGAGGGTTCGTCTCATGGTCGGAGGGAGATGGAGATGGTTCGTGATTCAATAGCTGATGCTATTTTAGTTAGTCGAGGAAGTCGTGCTGCAAATTAAGTATTATAAAATTTCATAAGTTGTGCGTGTTTGACAAAATTCAGATTAAACACTTTAGGATGGTTTAAATGAAGTAATTGTTTGTTTTGTTGACAGTTTAAATGAAGCAGTCTACCACGTGACATCAGCTTCTCTATTGCAATAAAAATGAGGGAAGGTTGTTAGTTGATCTAAATGATTATTTCACGTTCTGTCGATGGTAGTAAATGATTGAGTAATTTGCACACCAATTTATGATTGCATCTATATTAGCAGAATTCCAGGAAAGCAATCACCACACCTCGTTCCCTTTACTCTACCTTACTATTAGCAAGAATTGCATCTATATATCGTTAATGCCTAATAGCCAGGTTTGGTACCAAAGAGTCTAATGGGATGCTTCGATCAGCAAGGAAATCCAACAGCTATGATGGTAATGGAGACTAATGTGATGCCATAAAGAGACATCACATCAATATTCTGCACAGGTTGGAGTGGCTGCATTCAACAAGGTCGACCTCACTATATCCTTCTCAGTACATTAAGACTAGCAGTTCATGGATGCTTTGATGATAGCAAGGTCATAGAAAAAGTTTCCTTTTTTTCCCCTGTTGTGTCTTGTTTTTGAATATTATGCTCTATGTTTCTTTTTTCACTACTCATAGTCATGTAATTCTTCCTCTCTACCAATCTATCATGCAGGGAGTTGTACTTATTAAGAGTTTGGCAGCTAAGGAACCATCTGCTCTTGGTTTGGACACTTACTACAAGCACTTACCTTTCCTTGGCTGTTGCTGCTATCAAATGGTATAAAACATTCATACATCAGGTGATGTAAACTTTATATTTTTTACTTATGAGTTCCACCAATTTGTATTGACGTTGGAGTTTTCAATCATCATCAGCGATTAACCCTTTCTAACAACAGTCCATATAAAATGTAAGGAGATCAACCAATGCATCACTGATTTGCAGCTATAAGTCAACAACATTCCTTCATTGATTTAAGTGTCAAAATAGTTGTAGGTTAAGAGCATGCCTACACTTAGTTCTTCCTTTTAGTTTTTGGAATATGGACAGTCCGTCCGCAATATATTACAATCATTGTCATTCCTCTCAAGCTTTAACTAAAATATTTAGATCTCAGATGTCTTCGTGCTGATTTAATGCACAGGGACTTCAAGCTGCACAAGATTGGATGTGGAAAAATAAACCCACAGGTTTTCACCATCTCTTTCTTTTGTGATCTTTTATTTGTTTATTTTTTTCAGTAAGATAAAGCATGATCATCAGGTGCCATTTATTTGTGTATTTGCACAATTGCACTGTTTAATTCCTTTGCCTTCCCTGTTGATATGCCAGAGCTAGATCATAAAACCAATCATATGTTCTTAACCATCGGATCAATCATCTATCTATAAAGATATGGGCAATGGTTCATGGATGCTTTGTTTTTTTTTTTAAAACGTTATATTTCTTTTAACATTATGAATGACAGAAAATTCATTTAAAAAAAAAAAAAAAAAGGCAACAACCATAGTTAAGGTGATAAAAAACACAAGGGTCACCCCAAAACAGGTTTTAAAAATAAAGAAGTAAACAAATATATGCTAAGCATGGTTCAAAATTTTGGCCAAAATGTTTCGATTTTGGTCCCCACCGTAACCGAAACGATAACTCAAGTTTTCGGGTTAGGCCATGCTTGTAGTGATTCTTCTTGAATGTTATCTGCCCACTCATAGGAACTTTGTATCGAGTCAATTTAAAATGGGCACTCCTCTTTTCATGATCTGAAACGCCCATATTGGAAATTTTTCATTGCCAATTATGAGGAAAAAAATAGAAATCTCCCAAAATTCATGAATTTCTTTGCTTTTGAGGGTTTCCAACATATATTTATGTTTTGTTCAATTTCTTCTTTCTTTGCTTATCGCGGTTTTCGTGGTTTAAAATCCCTATACATTGAGGCCCCATGTGTCCTCCACCAGTACTGCAACCTTTTTATTTCATCAATGAATTTCTTTGCTTTTCAGTTAACAAAGAAGCTATCCTAGGCTTCACTTGTGGGAAAAGTTGAACTTCGTTGTAAAGCAGTACATTTGACCTTTGTGAATAACTAATTCAGTTAATATTTTTCTCTTGCTAGTAGAATTTTCCTTGTTCTTATATTACTGTTTCCTATGTCCTTATATAATGATATGCATGCTCACAACAAAAGCAGTTTTACTTTTATATACTCCTCAACATTATAAGATACAAATGTTGCATGCATATATATATATATATATATATATATATATTAGCAACCAGTTGACCTTTATTTTTTTATATTTGTTTGTCTCAAGTGAAATTCAAGCACCAACATGGGATTTTTCTACTCTTCTACATTTATTTTTGAACAGCTTTTATATACTTTGGAATGGATCAAATGTAAATGTTGAAATATTTTCATGTTATTTTCTAGATATTGGCCCCCACCGGAACTAAAACGATAACTCAAGTTTTCGGTAATTTTCGAGCCCAGCCCGAAGCCGAAACAAAATCCAATTTTTTCTATGCAGTTGAGGTGAAAAGTGGTGCAGATGGTTTTATGATCAAAATCTGAGATGGTAGGCATGTAAGATGTATTTTCATGTTTGTTCTATTCTATAGTTTTTGCTCTTTAGTTAGTTTTTTGTTTAACAGAATCCCTTGCAATACATTCTTGATATCTTAGGGTCTATTCCTTTTTCCACCTTGCAACCAAATCATCAATGGAAGACACACAGGATACAAGTGTCTCTGTAGAGCAGTTTGTCATTCCATTAAATCAAAGAATTCCTCAATCAGATATGCAAGAAGGTCTAGATCGAAACTCCAGGACAATTGAAAACCAACCAGTAGGTATTGAAAGGTGGCCGGCAGATAAATTAGACAACACAACACACTCTTATCCTCCAAAACTAGAAGGGAGCCATTGCATTAGCCATCTGGCTTCTATAGAAGATCAGAACCCCTACTACTATTTGACGGGGAACGACAAAAAAAAAAATAAAAATAAAAATATATATATATATATATGTATATATATATATATATATATTACTATTCACGATGAATAGTGACGGACGTCCGTGAATAGTGACGGACGTCCATGATGAACAGTGACGGACGTCCGTGATTTTGCCCCCTCACTGCCCGTAGGTCACGGACATCCGTGGGGCACTACGGACGTCCGTAAGCGTCGTGACGGGATTTTCTAAAACTTGCGGAAATTGCCTATTTTAGTGTTTTATTAGTATTATGATTCTTTATTTCGAATTTTAACTATTGGTGGCCTATATATAGAGGCTTGTAAAGACTTTTTAGTTAGTTTTTGATTATTGAATGAAAAGAGAGTTGCTTTTATGCAAACCCTAGAGAGCTTATGAAGAGTTTTCAACCGAGGGAGTGAATCCTTCAACCCTTGAGGAGTGAGCAATTGTTTCTCGTGCGACTTGGTGCGAAGCCGACGTACAGCCGTGGTGTGAAGCTTCGAAAAATCCTTGGTGTGAAGCCTTGGAATCTATCCTTTTATTTCGTCTTTTCTCTAATTATTGTCAGGTATTATCCTTCCTTAATTTCGTTGATAAAAACTCAAAATCCCAAAACTTTTCCCTTTTATCAAAATTATTTGAAGCTCTATTTCATTTAAAATCCCCGAGGAGTTAAGAGACGATATTGCGATTGTCGATGGATGCCCTAAACTAGAACAAAATCCGAGTTCCTTCATCGGAGCCGTTTTTCTAGATCGGGAAAGTTTTCACGCAAGCAAACGCTAAACGGATTAATTTAATTGTTTTGTTAATTTTACTGAATTAATTTATGTGTTGCTTGATTTTGAATATTTCCGCTATTCAATTCATTCTAAAAGTTAATCCCAAATTCGCATATTACGTCCCGCATCACTATTCCTATTGTTGACTCCTAAAAATTATTTGTTTGGGATGTTTTCCAACTTGGATATTTGGTGCATTTTGCAGTTTAATCTCCCTACACTTTCTTGCTGATTGCATGTATTTTGTATTTAACTGAGGTTGTTATAACATGCTGGCTCCTTTATTTTGCACTCAGACTAGTTGGCACTACGTGACATGGTTCAAAATTTCGGCCGAAATGTATCGGTCCCCACCGAAACAAAATCTCAAAAAATTTCATTTTTTTTATGGTGGGGAAGATTTCGACCGAAATTTCGGTTCAAAATTTTAGTTTCGGTCCACGCCGAAATCGAAACAAAATCCAATTTTTTTATCCTTGCTACGTGGCACCCATTACAAGGATCGGGTACCACGGCAACTTGGTTAATATTGATTAGGTGTCATATAAAAATTTTGGGCATGGTTCAATACATATGGACCATCAAAAAAATGGTCAAAGGTGCACAAGATCAGTGCATCAAGTTTTTGGGGCATCACCTTATCTTTGACCCATCAAACAAAGGCTAAAAAGGTTCAAAATTCTATTTTTTTTAATCACTCGCCAAATGGCCGATCCACATAAAATGGGTAGTATTTTGGGTTGATCATGCCACATGGCATGTGATTCAGGCACTTGCAATCACAAAAATGGCTGAATTTTTTAAAAAATTATGAATAATTTGCAAATTTAAGGTCTCTCGAACTATTCGTGAATGTTTCGAAAAATCCCCTAATCGCAAAAATTCATGAATTATTCTTGAATAATTCTTGAATTAAAAATAAAAATAAAAATGTCACCTACTAATTTTTTTAAATTAAAATTTTTTTTTAATGTGTTTTTATAATTTAAAATTTTTTATTTTAATTTTTCTCACTGATTATTCCTCCAAATATTTCCTCGAACTTTTCAAATTTGCTGACTTTTTCCAAATTTTCACCTCGTCGAATTATTGGCGAACCCTAATTTGGTGACTATAGGCACTCGGATGCAGCCCTCTTAGGCTCTAGACTCATTTCCCCTCCCTTATTATTATAAATCACTATTTTAAAGTATAACTTATACAAATCTTTTAAATTACTTACGGACATTTTAGTCATTAAGTTAAAATCTTATATGTCAAAGTTGTTTTACCAAATAATAACTCCGATTGCACTAGCTCCAAAACTAAAAGCAATTATCAAACATCATCTCCAGCAACGATCACTATGCAAGAGGCTGCCTCGCAAAATCACTCTCTAGGAGTTGTCCACTATACTAGGGAGTGTTGTCATAGGCAGCCTTAGTTCCTTCTAATGAATGGTTGAATTGATTTTAGATTTGGTGTATGAAAACTGAGTTTTTGCATGGGGACCACGTACTTTCCTTCTCATTTCTTTGTAATGCTATCCAAGAGACACATATAGAAATTGACTTTCTTTTCCACCAATATCTAAGATTTTATGTTATCAAACACAGCCTAAAAGCAAACCATTCAAAGGCTGCATATGACATTGCTCTTTGGTAGCTCCTGTCATAGCAGAGCTCATTTGCTTTAGCAGGTTCCCGTTCTCTTTATTAACATCTTGCTACCTGCTTTAGCAGGGACCCCTTCTCCTTGATAACTCCTTATATAGCAAGATTTTATGCATGATTTACTTGTTTAATAGTTTTACCATCTTCTCTACTCATTCCTTGTCAAAGCTGATTTTATTTGCTCTGATTGGGAGCTAGTAGAGAGCAAGGAGGTTGCTGCTAGTGTAGGTAAATCATGTATAATTTGCTATGCAATGAATTATCAAAGAAAAGGGGTACCTGCTAAAGCAGGTAGTGAGATGTTAACAAAAAGGATGAGAACTTGCTAAAGCAGGTGAGCTCTGCTATGGCAGGGGCTACCAAAGAGCAATGCCATACGCAGCCAAAATCTCTGAGGAGTCAAAGGGCTCAAGCAATCTCTTTACTGAAGGCGCCTACATTGTAAACCCGTGCATTGCATTGAATCGGACGATGGCGATCAATTTTCATCCAAATCTTTCAAACAATTGATCTTGTCATCATAGGTGTACCATCAATCTTTCATACAATTGATCTTGTCATCATAGGTGTACCATCAGTTGATTTTATATTCCACTTTGAGTCATGGTCTAAGATATGGGCAGTGGTTCCTTGAAACGGGAGACAATTGACTTTTTATGAAACTCGGAAATGACAAATTATCGGCCAAATTTTCACATTATGGGCCGATAATTTGAAATTTCAAATTTCCGGCCCGAGTATTATTTTCATTTTTTAAGCTATTTTTTTAAAAAAATTTTAAATTAGAGGGATTTTCTCAAAAAATAAAACCCATTTTTTAAAGAGGTATTTAAATTTATTATTATTATTATTTTAGGGGTTTTTTTTAACTGTTTTAAAAAAAAAAAGGGATTTTCTTTAAAAAATCCATTATTTTAAAAGCCCCATTTTTAAGAGAAGAAGAAGAAGAAGACGACGTGTACCTGATGCGCCTCCTCCTCCTCTCTCCTTTGACGTTTCTTTCTTCTTTTTCTTTTTAGTATTTTGTTTTTATATGCAAGGTGTATTAGGACTGACTATCTTGCCTATCACTTACACATCAAGAGTAGTGGTGTTTAAATGATCTTACACCATAAGGACTAACAATTTAGGTGATCTGAATCGTCAAAATTATTTTTTAGGGATATTTAAATCATACGAATTATGAACTATAATATCAACCATTATTTTTTATTTAAGGGCTGATATTAAAGTTTATCAATCGAATGATTCACATTCAATGCTCAACCTTCAATCTATGATCAATTAGACGGTGTTTAAATAATCTCACATCATTAAAATATCACTTTTTATTTCACACTATTAAAGTGTGATTTATCAATATGCCATGTGGTACAAAGCTATGATTTGTCAAATAGTATTTAATGATCTTATACCATTAAAAACTTACTTATTATTTCACACCATTAAAGTGTGATTTATCATTATAATTGGTTTTAGATCAGATGATATAGACCTTGTTTAACCCGAATCTTCTATACAATTGATCTTGAGATCATGTCACGAGACGGTTAGTTGTTTATTTCAAATGTTATATATCTTCCAAAAATGGCCCTAAAATCACGTTTGAGCGTGATGTGTGCCATAGGATTCAAGGGAAATTTTTTGGGGATCTATTACTCGTGGAATAAAAAATTTACCGTAATAGGTGTGTCATGATCTCAAGATCCATTGTGTGGAAGATTAAGGTGAAACACGATCTCTATCATTTATTCCGAAGCAATCAATGGGTTTAAAGGGATTGCACATATGAGCACTTTTAGAGATTGTATGAGCGGTAATAAAGGTACCCATATATATATAGAGGTATGCAATATTTCACACAGTAGATCTTGATTCCGCGTGGCATAAATTCCTAAAATGACCCTGATCATAGGCGTATCATAAGAAGGGTTCTAGAGTCACTTTTGAGATTGATTCAATGTGGAATCAAAATCTGACCGCCTGATATGTTTTGCATGAGATCAAGATCCATTGTATGATCGAAAATTAGCTTTATTAGTATAAATATATATTCTAACAATGTTAAAGAGCTTAAAAAAACTAAAAAAATAAAGTTCGGAAAAAGTTTTATAAGATTCGAAGCACATTTTCAAAAAAACTCAAACTTTATTGAAATTATCGAAATTTTGACTAATTTACGATACAGGTCATGACCAAAATCAAAATCGAAACCAAAACCGAAAACGAGATAAAGAGGAGTCAATCTCTCCCAAAGGGCCTCATCCCATCTTATCTCATATTCTCGATCACATGGAATGCGTTGGCCTCTCAACTAATTCACCTTAATAAAATGATCCATATTTCGTCTTTTGTTATCTAAACAGTCAGCCACGAACCTCATAAAAGGAAAGAGAGTGGACTTTCAATGCCGAAAAATTATTATAAGATGCTTCCACCAATACTGTATGATTATCAAGGTTATGAGTAGCTTCTTAGCCTCCCAATTTTGTTAAAATCTGACTTTAAAAATTTTTTATGACCCTTGATGTCTGTGCTGATGATCTTTTGACTGAATTGACGGCAGACGCCATAATGTTATCCATCTTATGAATAGTCTCTTAGCCAGCAAAATCTGTGACTTAAAAGAAAATTTTACGGTCCTTCACATATGTCGTGGTCAGCTTTTGACTATTCATATTTATAAAAGGGAGGGCTTACTCACACTCATTTTTCTTGTGAAGAGCACTTACTAAAAAAAAATCTTTGATAACCTTGATTAAGATATAGAGATCATTTTTCGTCCCAATCTTTCAAAAAAAATCTTGAGATAATGACACACCAATGAAATAGTTAGATCTTAATTTCACATGACACACATTTCCAAAAGTTATCATGATCATAAGTCTTATGTGTGCCATATAAAATTAAGATCTAATTGTTTGATGGATGCGCCATAATATGAAAATCTTTTTTTTTTTTTTTTATGATGGGAATCTTTAATGTGTTCGCATATTTAACGGATGAAAAATGATGCAATTTTTTGGATGAATCTGCAATGTGTTCACATATTTAATGGGTGCAAATAACGCCATCCTTTATGAAAGGGCATTTCATAATTTTATGGTGGATTACCTAACCAATCAATCTCATTTAAAAGCAGACCTTAATAAGTGGCAGTCAGCTTTTTCAAAGATTCCCTAATCAAAGAGCTATTTATTATGATCTCAAAGTTGTCGGTGAAGAGAGAATCCGGATTAAATAGAAGGGAAATGCTCTGGTCATAATCCGGGGTCCTTTAGAACAAGAATCTTTTCATCTCATGCCATTGGTTTGGCCACATGGCAGTCAATCCAACCATCCGTTTCTGTTGTTGGGAGAATTGATTGGACGGCATAGATCGATGGGTAAATGTTCAAAGAGGTTGGAAAAGGAGATCCTGGCTCCTGACACCACTTACTAGGCCCTTAAAAAATGGTCAAAAAAGTATACAACTCATTATTAAACAATTATGCAAGTTTGAGGCTCATGGGCATTTGTTGACTTCATTGATTAAGTGTTCCCACTGCCTTTAAGTCCACTTAAAGGAGCACAAGTACCCATGGAGAAAGTGAACTTTCCAAGGTATTTTGGTCAATCTTTTTTTTTTTAATTTTCAAGCACATTCTTTGATGGATAGCTCTATTTGCACCTACTAAAACTTTAAGAGCACCCGTGTTAGTACAAAGTGGGTGGTCTTAGAATTTCAGTGGGTGCAAATAGCGTTATTATTTTGAAACCATGGCGTAATTGTAGTGGAGAGGTGCCGATTTGACTATGATACCCTCGCTCTATCAGGAAAACTCCAAATCTACCACTCTCTCATAATGATAAGTCTAGGGCATATGGGTCATTTCAGTGAAGAGTTAAAAATGGAGCTATTGGACCCCGAGCTCTTAGTAGGTGATCGATCCAGTCATGGGTGAGGGGCATATGCGGATTCTGGGACTTTTGCAGATCTCCATGTTGTTAAAATCCGCATCCACCTCAAAGTCCACACAGCACACAACCCCACAGCACGCATAATTGCACCAAAGATAGTATTTTTGAGTCATCTAATACCACACATTTAGCTCCGTACATCTCACATGCTACGCTCAAATTTTTTATTGATGCAAAATTCGGCTGCTCCCAATCCACTCAATAGCCTCATATGCTGACGATCAAGGGTACTAGATTGAGAAAACAGATACATAAACCACATGTAAGTACCATCTCTAGCGTTATGGCCAAACCACCTACTCGCAACTCTTAGTCAAAAACCCTAAATTAACTCATTTCACCAAATGGTGGCTCTAGTCGCAACGAATGAATTACTAAGAGAGCACCTACATTGAAAATCATTGACTATTTTTATACAGACGATGGAGATTATATGTGCTCTCAATCTTCCATAAAATAGATCTTGAGACTATAGATATATCATTAGATGATCATGTTTTTTATCCCATCTATCACATATCCTGGATGAAACTTAAAAATAATGTAGCAAACTTTAAATTTCAGGTCACTTTTTAAGTGTATGTTATGGAATTATAAACTGACAGTCCAATGGTACAACCATGATCTCAAGATCTGTTGTATGAAATATTGGGATAAAAAAAAATTTTCATCATCCGATTTAAAGTAGTCAATGGTTTCCAATGTAGCCCCTCCGCAATTCGGCAGTTGCAAATAGAGCAACCCTTTCATCAAAATAACTATGGAATCAAGGGTATTTTTGTCATTTCACTCGAAGATAATCTCACGTCATTATCGAACGTTATTCTATTGTCGCGACGCTCTCTACATCTCCTACGCCGTGCCGTCGGTCACACAACGCACGCGCTTTGTACACGTGAGTAAGACTAAAGAGTGAGGGATGGTCACGAAATGCTCTCTCTCTCTCTCTCTCTCTCTCTCTACACTCTGTTCTTAGCTCTTCTCTGCAAAGATCAGTTTTTTCAGATCTCTTTAACACTCATCTGCTCATCTCTCTTTAATTTTATTTAATGGGTTCTTGTCAATTTACAGGAACTGAACCGTACTGAGTTTTCAGCTTTAAGTAGCCATTAATGGGGCAGCTAATTGAATTTTTAATTAGTCGTAAATAGCATTCTATTTTCTTGATATAATTAGTGGAGATTAAGTAAAATCCAAATTTTAATACAGCTTTCTTGTAGTAGCCACTGTAGATCCCTACATATCTAGCATTATTATTCCAAAAACTGCTACTTGTTGTGTATATATAAGGCTGCTTGTCACAAAAAATTCCATTTATACCAATGGTTTAGTCGAAAATTTGAAATTGTTTCTTAATTCAGCTGGTTTTCGTTACATCGATCTCGATCATAGTTTACGAAATTCCCATATATTGAAAATATAGTTGTATTTTTCTTGTTGAACTCTATTTCTCCATTCACACTTCATAATCTTTCCATATGAAGAAAATGGTAAAGCCTCATGAATTCAATTTCTACCTTCCAATTTTTGTGTTGCTGCTGTTGACCCCGTTCTCGATCGCACAACTGTCACCCTCTGAAACCCAAATCCTCTTTCAAATTCGACGCCATTTGGAATTTCCGCCTGCTCTTAGTCGCTGGAACAAGTGGACTAACTTCTGTTACCTCCCTCCAACTCCATCTCTATCAATCGTCTGCTCTGATAATCAAATAACTGAATTAACTGTCATCGGAGGAAACAGAACATCGACTGCGCTCGGTTCTAAAAAGGACTGGCACACAGCTTTATCTACAAAATTCTCGATCGACTCGCTCTTCACCACCCTCTCTAGGCTTTCAAACTTGACGGTGCTCTCGCTCGTTTCATTGGGTATATGGGGCCAACTACCTGGAAAAATCGGCCGCTTTCACTCCCTTCGAGTCCTCAACATCAGTTCAAATTACATTTACGGAGAAATCCCACCAAAGATTTCAACATTAGAGAATCTACGGAGTCTTGTTTTAGCGGATAATTTGTTCAATGGAAGTGTTCCCGATCTTGGTAGCTTATCGGTTCTCGAAGAATTGGACTTGGGTTACAATCTTTTAGGACCCAAATTTCCTTCCTTGGGGAATAATCTCGTCAGTCTCATATTGAGAAACAACACGTTTCGCTCCAACATCCCATCCGAACTCCGAAATTTCGATCAGATGGAAAAATTGGATATCTCTTTCAATGATTTTGTTGGACCGATTCCGTCTCCGTTGTTTTCTCTACGAGCGATTCAGTACTTGGAGTTGGCCGGGAATAAACTGACCGGTGCTCTTCCAGCGAATATATCTTGCAGCAGTAGACTAGGATTTGTGGATCTTTCATATAATCATTTGATTGGAACATTGCCACTATGCATTAGTTCGAATTCTTCGAACCGGGTCGTACTATATTCAGGGAATTGTTTGATTTCCGGGAAGTCTATGTATCAACATCCACATTCCTTTTGCCAAGAAGAAGCACTGGCGGTAGATATGCCTCACATCCAGAAGAAAGCATCGAAAAGCATTTTCGGACTTATACTTGGTATTTCGGGTGGAGTAGTCGGAAGCGTGGTGGTTTTGGGGCTGTTAATATTGGTGATTTATAGGAGGGCAGGGACAAAGAATGGAGGCAGCAGAGCGCTTCAGAAATCTGTTGTAGGAAAGGTTCCGATACAGGTTGCGCCGAGACTACTCGCTGATGCAAGTAAGTTGTTCTCTCTTTTGTTAGTACTCTGTGCTATATGAAGTGATGCACTAGTCTTCGTTTACATGTATTCCTTAAAATGTAGCTAGAAATTTCTCCAATGTCTTCTTTTTGAAGAGAGTTAGATTTGCCAATTTCTTGTCTATCTGATTCTAGTTTTGCTTTCAATGTGATCTATTTCATTCGTTATGCCATTTTTGTCTTTGACAGGGCATATGTCCCAAGCGATGAGGTTTGGAGCACTTGGTCTTCCGCCGTATCATCTTTTCACACTGGAAGAACTCGAAGACGCAACAAATAACTTTGATCCATCAAATTTGATAGGGGAAGGATCTGAGGGCCAGGTATGCCACTGAATCTTTAGTAGGAAGTGCGAGTTTTTAAGTTTCAAAGCATCATCTCCTCCGCCTTATCGCCATCTTCATTTTAAAACTGTGTTCAGAGTGTTCGGTTCATGGATTTATGTTAAAATTCCCTTGGGAGTTGCTCTATTTGAAAGTAAATTAGTCACGGATTTTGCATCAATTGATCCTCCTGGTCAATACTCAACAGCCCTAGTCACCAAAGTCGCTAGTAATGGAAACGGATCAAAATCAATGAAGCACTGATTTGGCTATCTATATTAAGATCTGCATGTTAGTTGCATAAGTTAAGCTGGTTTCCAAATCTTAAAATTTCTTCTAACTCCAATAAGTATTTGTATTCTTTCAATCCTGGCTTACCCATATGAAAAGGTGAACCCTCCAACAATTGGGATGATCTTGAACCAGTATCTTGTTTTTCCGGATTTCTGTTTATAAGGGCAATGTTCAGTTTTCACTTGTTATTCTTACATAATCCTCTTGAACAAGTATTTTCAACTTTTATGGTTATTATAATTGATATTTTAAAACCAAAGTCTGAGCTACAAGATGCATCACCATTTTCCACTTAATGTGTTTTCATGAACCATGCAAACCAGTCGGACGAATTTTATTTTATTTTTAGCCTCCCCATGATAATTTTATATCCAATTATTTTTTAGTCTCATTTAACGGAGTACTAACAAGTTGGCAACTAAACTGGCCATGCAGATTACCGGGGTACATGTGTTCATTTTAGCGATTAATGAGCCACAAAATTATGAAACACTTACTAATATTCAATCAAAACAATTAGAGAACAAAATTTCAGTTTTTTTATGTAATGTCTATATAGTCTAAAGAATATATATATTCACTGCTTTTATTTATTGAGTTGGGTATGATGCCAATGTTTTCTTTGGTTATGTATCTTGATATGGCTAACCCACAGATCTTGATGACCTGGAAGTAATTATTGATACCTGACTCATGGGATAATTACCTGGTCTTCTCTCCGCGTTTCTCGGAAATTTTAAAGGAAATACACTTAAATCCAAATGGGTTCACAACTTCTGAATCATTTCTGCTTGCCTCTTACAGCTATTGACCTGTTGTTTTCGATTTTTGCAATTTGAATCGATTCCTTTCTCTTTACTTCTGCTATTTCAGCTGCACAAAGGTTGGCTCACAGATGGCTCTGCGGTTGTAGTGAGATGTTTGAAATTAAAACAGAGGCTCATGACACAGAGTTTAAAGAAACACATGGAAGCGATTTCAAAACTCAGGCACCACCATTTGGTTAGCATTCTCGGACACTGCATTGTTAATTCTCAGGACCACCCTAATGCCACTACAACCATCTTTCTTGTCTTGGAAGATGTTTCAAATGGGAATCTAAGGAGTCATCTTACTGGTAAAAATAACGTGTCACAGTTATATTTCTTTATCGAACATTAATATTTGAAAAGCCATAAAAAAATTCAAATTTCTCTGATTCTATAGAATGGCGAAAGCGAGAGATGCTGAAATGGCCACAAAGAATAGCAACTACTATCGGTGTTGCGAGAGGAATACAATTCTTGCATACAGGAATAGTACCTGGCATTTTTGGAAATGATATAAAGATCGAGAACATTTTGTTGGATGAAAATCTGACCGCGAAAATTAGTAGCTACAATTTACCGATACCATCACAAAATAAGAATACTATGGTACGCTCAAAATTATTATTATTATTATTGTTTTTCACTCCACGGTGCATTTATTTTCATGTTTGAATCCAAGTCAATTGCAGTTAATATTTCCCCCCATCTTGAATCTTCTAGGTGGGTGCAGAAAACCCTTTCAATGGATTGGGAAAACGCGATGGCAGGTATTACTATTGTCTTTGTTTTTAAGTACATATAGATAAAATGCAATTTACGAAAACCAAGAGAAAGAAGAAATTGTAAATTAAGGCATTTTGGCAGTTCTAAAAAATCTTTTTAAGACTAACATTTAACTTATGATGATGACTCTCCTCACTGTCTGAGTTTCATTTAGTAAAATCTTTTGGCTACCAACCATCAGATCAATGGATTTTTGTGGAAGTTGTTGATTATGTTCTAGACTATCACACAATGTAGCTGTTGATACCGTCGCTATGAACTTATAATTCTTCAATTTAGGCTATTGAACAATCCATGATGTGGCCGAAATCGCAAATCAGTTGACAATTGTCATAATCCTAATGTATAAAATGTGCCATCTAAATGACATGCAATTTTTAAGCATTGTCTCTTAATTCATAATTTGAGAGAGATCATTAAAATGGTGTCATGAATGTATTTATTTAACGCAACTCATCATCATCACCTTGTTCCATCTATTTGGGATTGGGCCCACACCTCAAGAAGCGGAGGTTCTGAGTTCAAATCCCACCTCGTGTTGGCTACTTGCAGGGATTTATCCCTACTGACTGGTACATGTGATGTGTGCGTGTTGCATGTATCCGGGGACTTAGTTGGCTTGTCTAAGAGGCTGGATACCCCATTATAAAAAAATTGGGATTCAAACCTATTTAATTACTACACATGTAAAATCTGATCTCGGTTTTGCTTTTATTGTGGATGTATTTGCAGTGCCAAACATGGTGATAAAGAAGACATTTATCAGTTGGGTGTTATTCTGCTAGAAGTTATTACGGGCAAACAAATCACATCTCAAAATGAATTGGATGATCTGAAACTTCAGGTAAACAACTCATCCCTCTATCTAAGATCATTACATTTTCATGTAGAAATTCAGATGATTTCCCTCTCAAAAAGTCTACAATCAGCTATTTCTTTAACATTTTTCTTGCTTCCTAAATGATCCAAACTTCTTTAGAAATTTTTTTCTATGATTCTGAATGAAAAAGAAATCTTCTTTAGAAAATGATAAATTGGGAGTTTTTTTTACTAACAGTTGGTATTTGACCGACGGGCTTGTTCTTCACCTGTGATACATGGGGCGTTAATTTTGTACACATGGTACACATCTTCATCCATGCCATACACAGGATGCACGGGTGCCTAGATGGGATTCAGCCCAAAAATCACATTGTTGCATGATCTCTACCATCTAATTAAGGGCATGAAAATGGATGGATAGCATACATGGACAATGATCTACACTAAATGAACGAAAGTGCTCTCATTGGATGGTTAGATCCTCAATGGCCTGCCAGTTGGACCTCTGTTGGATTCAGTGTGTGACTAAGCTTATGTCGACGAAAAAAAAGTTTATTTAGTCGGGTGCTCTAAGAGGCCCGCCATTGAAAAAAAGAAGTTTCTGTTAACGGAAAATAAATGAATAAGTTGAATTATTTTCATAATATTTAATTTTAATTTTAATTTTAATTGATTTTAATTACTTTAGATATGGTTGTTACGATTCACAGCTACAGAGCAGCTTAATGGATGGCCCTACGAAACTAGGAGGGGCGACGGACCCCTCCATTCGTGGCACATTTTCTTACGAATCGTTACAAACGGCTGTTGAAATCATGATCAATTGTCTATCTGAAGATATCACTAAGCGTCCATCGATCGAAGATGTTCTTTGGAATTTGCAGTATTCAGTTCAAGTTCAAGAGGGATGGGCGAGCAGCGACAACCTCAGCACACATTCCTAGAGCTTTACATAGGCCTCTTTCATTTTTTTTCTTCTTTTTCTTGTATTCATTTGTATTTGCTTCATCCTCTGCAAACTTGATATCAGCTCAAGTCATGGGCTCCTTTGTATAATTATATTTGTTGTAATAAATCATAAATCAACTCACCTCAAACTTCAGATGGTTTTTGAAAGAGTTTTCCCATAGTTCACAACCCAAGTGCCATGCAGACCATTGGATGCACGCAGTCTAAGGGATCTTAAAATTCTATGTGCATCAAATAGTGAATATAATATTTTGCTTGAATTTTCTATAAATCAAAAGTTATTTCAATGAAAAATTTATGGATAGGAAATTCTAAATTTTTTCGAAAAATATTGTGAGATTGTTCTTTAAACAGTCTCCTTTAAATGGAGATGAGATGTTGCTGTGAGGCTCTGGTAAATTATATACGGACTTAGACACTTGGTTCATTTGGAATTACACAGCTCATGAAGTTTATATTTGATCTATTATGCGCCTCAGCATCTAGCAATATAACATGGTTATCCATGAAACCTCAGGGATTGAGAATCAATCACCATTTTCAATCACTTTTTGTATATGCTTAATTAATGATTATATATATATATAATAGCTGGGCTGGGTGATGGGGAATTGACTCCAAGCCCAGCCCAGATTAACCTGGGTCGGAGCATACTTGACTCACCCCGGCAGGCCCGTTTCCACCCTCAAAAAACCCACTATGTCTGGCCCGGTCCATTGAGAGCCACGAGAATAAAAAGACTGCAAAAGTCAGGTATCCAATGGTTTAATGCTAGTACCAGATTTCAGTGTCCCCTACGTAAGGGACCCGCAGCCCTTACAGAAAACGGAATCTCCTTTATATCTTCCTCTGACATCGAAAGTAAAAGGATGAAAAATAATGTTATCCGGAAGAGCTGTCATGATGGAAAAAAGGAGGGTTGATCTGGCAAGCCAGAGATGATTGATTCAATTTTATATGCTTTGCCTTATTCTCGACAGGGACCTTACCTTTTGGTTGCATATGGGAATAGAAAATTCAACATACTCCTTCAGCAGCTGGCCCTCTTTCCATTTTAAGACCTCTGTGGATTATTGTAAATACATAATAAAATTGTTTGTTTATCGCATGGTTCAAAATTTCGGCCCATAATTAAAATCTATTAGTTTCGGTCCTCACTGAAACGAAAACAACCCCCAAAATTTTGGTCCAATTCTGTATGACAGTGAAATTTTCGGTTTCGGTCATGCCCAAACCAATATTTTGATCCTTGGTTTATCGATAAAATAAAAAACTGTTTGATTTCTAGCAGTGATTTTTAAACCGGAGCGGACTGGCTGGTCCAATCTGATTCATTCATAATCGGGAGCTTAGCTGGTCTAGACCAGTCAAAAAAAAATTTCAATGAAAAAAAAAAAAAAAATGATGACCGCCTGGTTTCAGTCGGTCAGTTCATCCAGTTCACAAGAAACTGGGCTTATTTATATTAAATTTATAAAATAATTTTTTAAATATGTTTTTTTGTTTAAGAAAGATACTAAGAGTTAGTACTTACTACTAAGTTAATATATTAGCTTATAAAATAACTACCTAATTTTAGACCTTATCTAATGAGGATTTTTTTCCAAAATTTTAATTTATATTATACTTATCTCTTATTTTGAACTTATCTATTTTTAATATGTTTACTTAAAGTGACATTTCTTTTTGTACCAATCTGGTCCAACCCTGTCCGATCCGCTTCGATCAAACCGGTGCGCTCACTGGTTCAGTGTCCAGTCTAGTTTTTAAAATTTCATGTAACAGACTGGCTAATAAGGCTGGTCAATCTGCTCATCATCTGCAAACATAAGATTATGGAGGCAACAGATCATTTCTAGAAACCCTTTGCCCCTCTCTCCCTCTCTGTCTCTCTTTGGGCAATGACGGGATCAAACCGGTGCGCTCACTGAAGGATTCTTATGTTACCTGTACGCGTAACCAGTTTTTTTTCCCATTAAAGTAGTGTTGCAACCAGTTTTTTCCCCCATTAAAGTAATGTTTTGCAACGCTCCCACGGGCCGCTTCTGGCTTTGAAAACGAATAAATAACAGGCTCTAAAAGGTACTAATTACTGTTCAATCGACAACACCTGCTTCTCAACCTGATTCCAGCCCACAAAAGCAAAACCGGATTTTGGATTAATCAGTTCTACGGATAAAAACCTGCTTCCAGATTCCATCGTTTGCAGGAATCAGGTCACAAAACCGATGCAGTCCCAAATGGGTCCCTAGAAGCTTATGCACCATTCGTACTACCCATAACAAGAGAAAAAACCAAAAGACAAAGTTTAAAGAATAATATTTGACCGATGGTGAAAGAATATCAAAAACCTGGTAATCAGACTAAAAACACCAGCAAGAAATGGCACAATTTTTTTTTTTAAACTTCTTTTTAATGAATGACAATTTTATCGATAATCAATCAGTTAAACATAACACCAAATAGATGGGATAAGACTCTCATGATGATAATCAACCAATCAGACATAACAAGGAAATAAAATACAATTACAAATCGTCATAGAGCTAGAGAATCCCCCGATCCATAGGGTATCTTTTAAGGGTCCTTCCCATCTGCCTTTTTTATTTGCTTCTGCTCTTTATGTGTCTAAATGTTTAGCCCTTAACCCTCCACTGAATCAGAAGCTCTATTAAGGAGGGAGAAGAGATGCTGAAGACCACCTTTCTTCCATGTAATCCAACCATACCCTAATAACCTTCCACCTAGAGCGATCATTAAAGTAACTGACAAAGATTGAAAGTCCTTCCAAAGGAACCTTATATCACACCTCGCTTGAACCCGTGATCCTAAGAGGTCTCAAATACATCTTCTGAACTACCAAGATAGTTTTAGAATATATCTCAATTCCTGTTAGTCCCAGGTTACCCATCGAATAATGAGTGCCCTCAAAAGGACAAACCCATTCCTTAGTCACCTTTCATAATTGGTTGTCAAAGGGATTTAAGGTTTTTTTTTACAGCTGGCTGTCAATCTAAGGATGTGATGATGATGAAGAGTCACTTTTCGCATCACATTTGTGGTGTAGAACTGTCTTCTGTTCTGTTTCAAAATCTTGAAGTGGAATCTCTGTGAACTATTTCCTTATTTCAGCCCTATCAATGATATTAGACTTGAATCGCTAGTTACTTTCCGCATTACTTGTGTTTTTGTTGTCAAAGATCTAGTTATTTCTTTCCTTCCAAATTCCTCACAATGCGCCATACAGAAAGAATGTGCCACATACTTGATTGAGATGCTAAATTGGACCTCCAACCAAACCGCCAAGCAATCCACTAACACTTATGGGAGTACCAGGAGCACCCAAAAAAGGCCATAAAAGCTCAAGGAGAGATGCCTGTCCGACCTAGTTATCAGGCAATTCAATAAAGGTTGGTTCATCATTCCCTCAATATTTTTATGCGTAATGCAACAATTAGGGAGATAGAATTTTCGCCTTCCAAGGTTGTCCACTGTTACAATTTTATTAGCTAAAGGTGACCAACAGAGCCTATCTCGAGGTAGCCAATAACGCCAACGACCCCATCTCTCACTCATTGAGATTCCTTCTAAAAGCGGTGTCCACACTTCTTCCCTCAATCTATCTCACTCATTATCCATGAAAGTCTAGGTAAGCATGATATAAGGAAATTGACCACAACATGAATCTTACTCTAAATCTGATCTTACTCCCTTCACCCACACTAAACCTCAATCCCTTTGAAAAGCTTTCTCCAACCTTACAAAACTCCCTCACACATTTGATTTAAAACCGACTTTGAATATACTGAGACTCCCATCCTGATTAACCAACCCCACTCTTTCTGGACATAAAGTATTCATCTCCATTAAGATTGTGGTTCCTCCCAAACTGCCATAACCATTTACCTAGGAAAGAAGAAATCAGCTCCCTAAAGATGAAAGTCACCCCACCAAAAATCTTCCAAAAAATCTAATCCTACTCTCTTCACCAGCAATAAACTTCAACCCCTTTGAAAAGCTTTCTCTACCCTTACAAATACTCCCCCATGGAATCAAGTTTCGGCCGAAACAAATACGACTGGTTTTGGTAGAAACTGATATCAATTTAGCAGGTAAAATCAAGGTCCAAGGTTTTGACAGGGTTTCAGCCGAAACTCATCAGCATCAGGCCAGCCGAAACTATCAGTTCCAAGTGAGACTGCCGAAACTTGTACCACAGGTATACTTTAACCCCCTTTTTTCTCTTATTTCTCCCGCACTTTCAGAGAAAAGAGCCTCCTGCTTATGTTTTAATACATTTCCTTTGAGATTTTTGCATAAAAAAAGTGTAAGAACACACAGATTTGCGAATCCAGCAAATTCAAGTTACTTAAAAACCTCAAAAGAAGTAAAAATTATTTGATTCTAATTTTTACACTTTTTTTTGGGAATTCAACAAAAGCATGCAAGGTATATCTTGCATGTTACTGATGAAAAATACATGCGTAATACAAAATATTTTTTATAACGTTATCTTATTTATCATGCATTTTTAATTAAGAACTGTTTCTTGATTTTTGAAAAACAAAAACACACATTTTGAGGTAGGCCACCTACTACTGCTGCAACTAAACCTGAACGGAAACAATTGGTAAGTCGGGCCCTCTTACACAAAGATGATGACGATGATGATATGAGCCCACCTAATGATGATGCTGGTGTAGACTCCTTTCGAGTTGCGGGGAAGAGGGGGGGAGGCTAAACAGTGTTGCCTATGATACATAAGGTATGTGGGGGTAAATCATCTGCAGATTCAGTTATTCAAGATTGGAGAGATGATGCATTGGGGAGGTAGCGAGACAGCGCTTTAGTGTAAAAATAGATCTTTGGCAGAACTATGGGGTTCCTACAATAGATCTTTCGCAGTCAGCCAGTTTACTTTCAACAAGATTTACTTTCCACACTGTTATCCTACTTCTATTCCTCGTCGTGATGCAGATGATGATGAGCTATTGTACATTTGTCTGGATGCTAAGAAAATATGATTGACTATCAAATATGTGTAAATATAATTGCCTAATCTGTACCTTAGTGTTTTCTGTTGGATGTTTTGATCTTTGCATGAAGTTAGTGAATGACAAAAACATTTAAATGTTTATATAAAGTTTATAACTTTACATTAAATACACCAAACCAAGTACAAAAAAGATATATTTATATCTTATCTTTTGTGATTTTTTCAAAAAAGAAATTAGCAATAAAAATATCCTCGAGTTACGACCGACACCGAAATCGATACGAAGTCGTTACGGTTTTTTAGGAGACTGATATTGGGTCCGATACCAAGTTTTGATTCCCTGTACGCCTCGACGTACCTAACTTAAAGCCCCATAGAATTTGCTGACACTTCCATCCGAACAAAACCCCCCATATTTCTTATATAGGACACTGCATAAAGACTGGGGCTCCTCCCCAATTTGCCATAGCCAATTACATAGGACGGAGGAAATCCTCTTCATAATGATGCACACTATCGATGTCCAAACATGCTAATTGTAGCTAACAGAAGATTTCAGGGGAAGTAAATCAAGGAATTCTATGAACATGGAATCAGACAAATGTGCATCTCAGTCTGACAGGGGCACAGTGCTAAAAAGGCCAAAAACCATCCTCACAAGGCAAGAGAGTATATATATAATATGATTCAAAGAAAGAAGTCAAAATACAACATTTTAAGCAACAACATGACTCACACAGGCCCTCAACTTCAGAATGATTAAGCATACTGTAAAGTTAATCTGCTGTCCAGCTCTGCTCGACAATTTCCCGTACTCTCCGATTGTACTCACGTTTGTTTTCACTAAACATACGTGCCGCTTCTGAATTTGCAGGTGAGTTTGGGTTGGGGTCACAAAGCAACGACTGCAAAGAGATGAAGGTTTAGAAATGCACATGGGAACAACCCTTGCATCACAAAGATCACATGTGATATATAGCACACACATATATATGCAATCTGCTGTATTGCAATAAACAAAATGTTTTATCATACAAAATTGGTATCATAAATATCAGACGCCAAATCCACAGCAAACAGCGAAAAAAATCAAAAGTCAACTGACAATGAAAACTTTTGAATGAAAAGTGAAGACATAAGAAAAGATGAAACAGCCATTCATTTCAGAATAAATAACAGCAAACTAGATGCAATTTGTTGAATAACTGTAGATAAAAGACTAGCCAGGTCGATCATTGACCTTGCAAGTTGCAACTTTTAGCCTTTCTATGCCTTACTTTTAGGTAATCGACAAAGTTGGGTATTCAGAAAATGGTAAAAAAAAATTACTTGGCCAACTACCAAGTTCGAGTGGCTTTTTTTGGTTGAGGCATCCAAGGGGTCCCAAATTTAATTGGGACAAAATTGAAGCCCAAGACTGAACCCTTCATTAGTTGGGCCGATAGATCGGCCCGGGTCTATGCCCTGGCATTATATGCTTGAACAGGACGGAGGCCTGATTGGGAGGTGGTTTAATGCTCATACCAGGACCATTTATTAATTGGCCCACATTTTCAGGCATGAGATCATCCCATAAAAAAGATCTGAACATCTAGACTTTACAGAGCTGTTGGGCCAGGCCTTTCCCATTTGCACCCTTACTTGGAAGCAAAAGAAAAACCTAGGGTAGACAAGTCCATAGAAAATGAAGCAGCTATAACTCAGAATGAAGAACAAAAAGAAGGGGGCAAGCAACGAGACCCCTCGAAAATAAGGAGAGAAACAAAACCTCAAAAAGTGGGGGGAGGATTTTATAAAATTCTCAAGTTCGTATCTCATTTACCTAGAATTATTGCAGCCATTTTATTAGTAATAGGTTCGGTCAGTCATTTTATTATCTAGCTTATGAAGATCCTTTTGTCCCAACATTCCTCTCAAAGCTGACTTCCACAGCAGAAATCCAATGATTCTAACATAATATGCTAAACTCACAGTAAAGGATGTGATGTTAGCATATATACCTATGTATAAAGCAAGATGATGTACGGTTACACGTACAATGATGCATTGTACAAATAGGGAGTGCAGCTGTATTCAACTTTGATTGAAATAGTGCAAGTGTCCAAAGCAAGTTTGATTGAGTTTTATGCTTACAATGCAGGCATGCGCACACATGTTTATAATATGGAAAAGCCTAGCATACCTGAATAGATGTAAGTATTGCAGCTACATCATATATAGGACTCCACTGGTTTTGTAAGATGTCTAGGCAAATGCTTCCATCGGCATAGACTGAAAAAGATCAAAACCAAAAGAAAATTAGAAACGGCAAGAAGTGAATCGTATACGATTATAACCTAAAATAAATTCACTATATATAAATGGATGCGTACTCCAATGTAGAACGCAAGCTCACGTGAAATGTTGGATATAAGATATGTTGTATGTGTGTGAAATGTGTGTTGGTGATTAACAGAATAACTCTCCCTCTCTCTCTCTCCCACTTCTTCCTTTTATTTCTTCTCATCAAGGTTCAAAATCTCAGTTTTCTGGTACGTATCGGCCAGCTTCAAAACCACCAATACATACCAACATATATGGGTCGCTGGCGGGTTACCCACTTCGCTGGACACCCTACCGATCCGTGAACCGGTTCACAGCGATCGGGTTCACAGTTCAGTTTGATCTGGTTCGGACCTGTTTGTCAATTTCAATTTTTGAACTTCTTTAAAACACATAATAAAATAGCTATTGTGGATGAGATATCTTAGCCTCCCACTTTTTCAAGTGGATGTTTAACCAACAAGCGAGAATGTAGATTGTGCTTCAAAACATTAACATTATTTCTAACATTACTAATTTAAGTTTAAATTTTGTTTAAAATGTAGTTATGCTAAAATGCATCTTGCGCTTAAAAAACTAAACATTATTAATAATATTAGTAATTTTAAATTAAAATTTATTACAAAAAATCCATTCAAAACTTATCCTACCCCTAGCTAACTGGGGTCGTTTGGATGTATCGAACCGCGAATTATTAACCCGGATTCAAAGCAAGCAAACTGGTGAATCAGGTAAAACATTGGGTCGATACTCTCAATGTATCGGCCCAGTCATGTCCGAAACCGATATGTATTCCAGACGATATTTTGAACCATGCTTCTCATTCTTTAAAGATTTAGTGCTTAGTTTTATTTTCTTATTTACAACTTGGAGCTCCAGCAGGTTGTGTAGATCAATTAAAAAAATAAAAACTGAATTTTAAATGAAAGTCAACTTTGATTGTGACCCAAAGGTCCAAACTTTACGCCTAAAAAAATACACATTGGAAATGTTATTTTGATTTTTCTTTCTTCTTTTTTAATAATTAAAACAACACTATCTTGCTTCATGTGGCACCCAAAACATGTTTTGGGTACCACATGGAGTTCCATGTGGACCTTGGTGTATGGCAAACGTACACCAAGGTGTACGGCGAACGTACTCCATTGAAGTATCTTCCAAGTTCCCATATATATTGTAAGGACCCGATTTGAAATCAGGTCAGATATTTAATTTTATTTATTTAATGCATTTAGGATTTTGCATTTTGTATTAAGGGGTCTTTTGGTAATTCAATAAATAGATGAGTGTTTGGGACATTTAAGTGGTTGAAAGGGGGGTGGGTATATGGTAACTTAATAATTAAAAAGGGCATTGGAGGCACATAGGTGGTTGTGATGGGTATACGAGTAATTTAATAAATCAAAGGGCATATTAGGAATTTAATAAATAAGAGGGTTATTGGGTATTGTTGAGATGGTAAGGGGCGTACTTGTCATTCTATAATTTGAAGGGTTTTTTGGTTTTAAAGGGTCTAGAAAGGGCGAGAGAGTTGAGTCGTGGGGTTTGTAAAAAAAACAAGACAAAAAGAAAAAAAAAAGGAGAGGAGATTTAGAGAGAGAGCCTGAGAGAGAGAGGGACAACAAGAGAGAAGAGAGAGAGGCCAAGAGAGAGCGTGTGAAGTGAGAGGCCGAGAGAGAGATCAAGAGAGTTAGAGAGAGAAAGTGATCTTGAGAGGGAGAGTTTAAGAAGAAGAGGAAGAACCCTAAATCTACCCGATTTTCTTGAGGCAAGTATCTTTTTCTAAGAATTTTTGGTTAAACCCTAATCTCGTGTTGAAATCAGGAATATTGCACAAATCTGAATCATCTGTATGTATAATTTCATCGCAAATCAGGGAATGGTGCATTAATTTTTGTTCTATAATTGGACATCTGATTTGAGTTTTCAGTCTCTTTATATACCGTTTTGCAAATTTGAAGGTCTGTACACGAAATTTATTTCTATTCTGATTAAAATTATGCAAATTATAGCTTGTTTCCAAATTTGGAATGATGTTGGAACCTGCATGTTTTATAGACGTAGTGTTACCATGATTTTATCTATTTAAATTTCATGGAATGAGTTTAACTGTAGTTTGAGCATTTCAGTGAAGTTTATATTATTAGTTGTTGGATGTATGACAACTTGACCATTTCTATACTTCGGATTACACTGTTTCTTCCCTGATATGTATGAAATCGAAAGATTATTATTATGGTTTCATGGGAATCAGCAATGTTAGTCAGCTTTTATTTTATTAGATAATGATTCGTGCATTTGAATCCAATTTGTATTAAAGTATAAGTCTGAATTTTTGTTATTTTCTGATTTAAATTGAATACCAAGTTATCTGTGAAGCATTGAGATAATGCTTAAGGACTCTGCTAACTATCAATTTGTTACTAGCCACGTGGTGATCTGTTATCTGCTTCTGTATCTGTCCCACAACTAAGAAACTAGTTGGGAAAAAGCATTCGGTATTCATGCTATTAGCTATAAATTAACCTCAACAATTTCTTATTCGTTCATGTACTTTAAGCATGGATCAAAATATCGTCCGATACCGATACGTATTGGACGATACGTATCGGTATTGGACTCGGACAATACATTGAATGTATCGTTCGATACATTCAAATGTATTGAATGTATCGAATGATACATTCAATGTATCGTCCGATACAAACCAGTACCGATACGTATCGTTTTGGAGCTCGGACGATACGTATCGGTAACCCGATATTTTAACCCATGACTTTAAGTAAAGTTACTTTGTTAATCTGTCGGTTTATCCGTTTCAGTAAGGGGGCTTTTGATATAGAACTTTGATAATTTTCTCTCCAAAGTCCAAGTAAATCGGCTATGTACTCAGTACTTAGTAGAGTACCCTGATTAAATAAATTTCAGCTTGCATGTTAGTGGATCAGTCATTACTTATTAGAATTAGATACTTGCGGAGCATATGGATTAACTCTTCCAGTAGTTTTAACCACCCTACAAATTAAGGGAAGAGATTGGAGGAAGAGCTGTAGACGGAGTTCTCGGCAGTATTATCTGGTGAAGACTTCTGTGTCTGGTAAGGTTATCTGTGTATAAAGTATTTTAATAGTGGGTGACTTGATTGTAGTAGTGTCAAAATTACATATATATAGTCGTTTGGGCCCTGTTGTACAAAGGAGTTGTGTAATTAAATATAGTGAGTTCTAACCAGTCTATAGAATGAAAGGAAAAGTTTCTTTTTTTTTTAAATCTAGTTATTTGGATATCTGTATTATATTCCTTGTTAGAAAATTTTTATTTCACGTTTCTTCTGATCTGACTGGGTTGCGGCTCGAGATCTAGGCGCGTGGATTTTGGGTGATGACATATATATATATATATAAAGAGAGAGAGAGAGAGAGAGAGAGAGAGAGAGACAATTGGGGAAATACAATCGAGTGTGGCGTTTTAGGGCGCAGATGCCAAATCACATGCCTGGTGGCATGATCAACCCAAAACAGCACTTTGTTCAGCCATGGGACATGTGATTTAAAAAAAAAACTATTTTTATGACTTTTTTGCCCTCCATTTGATGGATCAAAGATAGTGTAATGCCCAGCCAACTAGGTGCATTGATTTTAAGCATCTTTGACCACATTTTTAAGGGTGGATATGCATCGAATAAAGCCTAAATTTTTTGGGTCGTACCTGATTGTTATTATCCAAGTTGTCGTCGCACCCGATCCTCGTGATTGGTGCCACGTGGTGTCCAAATGGTCTGGGTTTAATGCTACACCCAGGTGTATAGTCCCAACCCTCATATATATATATATATATATATATATATATATATCTCCATCAGGACCATCACTATATATGAATCATAGTAGAAGAGATGCATTTCTCTTTATGATAGAGAAGATTGATCCAAGAAAGAGATTTGAAAAAAAAAAAAAAAACATTGGAAGCATGAACACTGAAAGGCCTGATAGCAGTGATACTGTTAACATTAAAAACTGGAGGCTAACTGCATGTACCTGTGTTATACTGCTATAGAAATGTACAAATTGTGAAATATATATATATATATATATATATATATATATATATATATATATATATATATATATATATATATATATGTGTGTGTGTATATATGTATGTATGTATGTATGTGTGTGTGTGTGTGTGTGTGTGTGCATATTTTATCTTGTGTTTTTGCAACAAAATTTGTTATTGATAAAAAAGAAATGGGACCCTCCTAGTTTCCACTGCTGTTTCAATTTATAGTAGCAACATGTGAAAACAGAGAAGGCAAAGATGCCCCCATAGGGGCAAAGCCAGATGAGGGCTTGAAATTTTGATATTGTCCCCATCTTTCTAGACATGTGAAAAAAAGGTCCCAAAATGAAGTTGCTAGTTCTGAGTTCTAAGTGAGGAAAACAATAACATATTTCGCTTCTAGCTTTCAACTTACTATTAGGATGGAACATTCGAGATACAAATCGCACAGTTGGCGGCTTATTCGGATAATCTTCCATAAACTGAAGTGTCAACTTAAACGTCCCTGAAGGACTAAAAAATAGTTTAAGACGTGCAAATAAACAAATCAGTAGCAACATATATAAAGGAAGAAATATGTTATACTAACTGAAAAAAATGCAGATACTAAGAATTTGAACTACAGAAATTGTAACATGTCAGGAAACTGATTACTGTTTGTGTTCATTTTAAGCATACATCATAGAAAAAGACAGTTTCCGAGCAAGTCAAGAAATGAAATTAAAATGAAAATTGAGACGATATAATTAATATAGCACTATAGCATTCAATTATATAATTTCACATTCCAGTTTTACATCTGAAAATGAGAACCTGTAATACAAGGACGCTTTATATTAATATCAACGAAAACTTTCAACGGAATTTTGGTCAATCTTACCACTACACCATATTATACATCCTTGCATTATTTTGCTGTCTTGTACCTGTAAATGGAGAGATGGATGTATGGTTCACCATCTCTCACACTAACCGCTGACAAATGAAAAGACGAGTATGACGAATGCAATTGAAGGTTCTCTCAAGTAAAACAACTGGTAAGCCAAGCACACAGCTACCTGTATCAAAATATGCAGCTCAGTGATAAATTTTGGCTAATGTTACTGTCACACCACTTTATGTTACAGCCACCTCTGATGCAGAGCATCGGAGTACCAACTTATAACTGTTTTTGAACAGTTTAAAACTGGAATTGAACCAAATTTCTGGGACATCAATTACCTTGCAGAAGCAGGAGCTGGAGCAGAAGTTGCAGAAAGCAGAATCTAAAGAGCTAGAGCAGAAGTTGCAAAAGGCAGAATCTCAAGTTGAAATTGCAGCCCAGAAGAAGCTAAAGAGCTTCATGTGACAACTTAAGTGATCAGGTGAGGCAGGAGAGTTCTAAGATCTTAATCTAGACACCACTCTCACGTGGTCACTTAAGTAATCACCTTGGGCGGGAAGCGGAGGGGTGTCATCGAGATTAAAATCTCGACAGTTTTAAGATCGCAGGGTTTATAGTGTTTTTGACGGAGACGCCACATACGTGGACATTGGATATGGACCGCATCGTTTCTACCGGCGTAGAAAGAAGCGGAATGGAAATCAAAACTAGGCGAAAGATGAAATTCTGGAAATTGAAGGAGCACAGAAAAAAATCGATTGATCGAAATTGAATTTCAATCGATCGAAATTAAAATTCGATCAATCGAAATGTCAACGGCGATATTTTAAGTATTTGAGAATTTCGATCGAACGATTTTCAATTTTGATTGATCGAAATTAAATTTCGAACGAACGATTTTCAGTTTCGATCGATCGAAATTGTGAAATTTCGAACGAACGATTTTCAGTTTCGATCGATCGAAATTTCAATCGAACGAAATTCAATTTCGAACGAGCGATTTTCAATTTCGATCGAGCGATTTTCAATTTCGATCGAGCGATTTTCAATTTCGATCGAACGAAATTCAAATTCGATTGAACTATTTCAATTTCGATCGATCGAAATCGTGTCGGGTTGTTTTAGAAGTTGAGTTTCGAACTTTTACTTCAAGGGTTTATTTGTCTTTATTTAATATTCGTTTTAGGGTTTTCTTTTATTGTAAAACCTCCTATATAAGGTCATTAAAACGAACATTATAGTTAGTTGATTGATTATTGAATGCTTTTATGCTTGAGTAGTCTTTTCCAGAGAAGGGTTTGGTGTAAGACCAAGGGAGTGATTCCCCTATATTTTCCTTATTGTTGTTGTTGATTTGCGTGGCTTGCTTATATTTGATATCTCTAAATCTCTGCATGCTTCTCTAAACCATAACCTAATTTCTTCCTTGTGATCCCCGAAACCCTAAACCTGTTTTGAAGCTTAAATCACACAAGCCAACACCCTTTCCAAAATATAAGCCGATCTAAAAGTCATAAGCCTTTCACAAACCCTAATTCCATTCTACTACCCAATTTGGAATCCGTGAATCTACATCAGAGCGAAGACGAGCGCCTAATCCTAGAAAAGCTAGAATACTATCTCTAGGCCGATCTCGCCTCGACTCTAAAGTACTTGCACATTGGACTGGACCCTATCTGGATCTCTTGTGATCTACCCATCAGAATTCTGCAAACCCTAAGGTATCAAAGATAATTTTGCGATTAAACTTGAATTAATTTATTTAATTTCGGCAAATTTTCATTAAATCATATTCCGCATTTTAAGGTTGTTGTCCCGCGTCAGTTTTGGTATCAGAGCCCTAGGTTTTCTAAGTTAGGGCATTCTTGCTTGTCATATTTTTATTGCATTGTTTTTGTGAGTCCATATTGCATTCTATATTAGAACCCTAATAGACCTTGTGATCACCATGGACTCGAGTGCGATTTTCAATGCCCTTAACGGTATGCCAGAAGAGTTGGGTGCGATTAGTGCACGTCTGAATACTATTGAGCAAGCCCAAACATCACTAGAAGTTGGTAATGATAGATTACGTGATCGAATCAACCAACTGGAAGCGATGGGTGGGCTGGAAAATCAACACCAAGAGCGTGAGTGCCCACACTTTAAACGTAATGGTCGCCAAGACAACCGGAACCGTAGGGATCATCGTAGAGATGACTATGACCCCGAAGTTCAACTCCTTAAGAACGTTTGAGTTGAGATTCCAACTTTTGATGGAAAAATGGACCTTACCGTCTTCCTCGATTGGCTTTTTGACATGGACCAACACTTTGATTGGTATGCCATGAATGACGACCGTTGCGTTAGACTCGCTAAAATGAAGTTGGTTGGTCAAGCTCGACTTTTCTGGCTCAATGTTGAGCGCATTAGGGTGAACGCGGGTTGTCCTCCCATTACCCGTTGGGACGACATGAAGGAACTACTTACTGAGAAGTATGTTCTTTTATCATATCACTAACGCCTCCTCGACTAGTGGCAAAATTTACGCCAAGGTGGTATGCCCGTGACTGATTACATTGCCAAATTTGAAGAGTTCATGATGAGGGCAAAAGTATCGGAAGACCCTAAAATCACTCTCTCTAGATTTCGCACTGGATTGCGACTGAATTTGCAAAAAGAATTGATTTCTCACCCCGTAGAAACTCTTGAAAGATGTTATGCCGTTGTGCAAGATCTTGAACGGTATTTGAAAACTACGGTGGTGAAGAGGACCGAGCCACAATATAGTAACCAACGATCCGGTGAGGGACGATTTAATCCTCCTCCCAAACCTACACAACCAGCCTCTACCAATTCTAGGTTTGAGAAGGGAAAATGTGTAGTCGGAGAATCCTCAAGAGTTAATTCTCAACTACAAGTGCTATAAATGTCATGGGATGGGACACTTTGCCGCCCAATGCCCTACGAAAGAATCCCAAAGGACTCTCTTCATTGAGGGAGAGGAGGATGATGATGAGGTAGTGGTAGAAGAGGAAGTATTTGAACCAGTTAGCACACCTAGTGATGAGGAGGGTGATGTTGTTGGTCATGCTTTAGTTGTGAGGTGTGCCCTTGCACAGCCTCAACAAGATGAAAAGGATGACTGGCGTAGGGAGAACATCTTCCACACCTATGTCAGATTTGGTGAAAAGAATTGTAGGGTCATCGTGGATAGCGGTAGTTGTACCAACGTAATATCCACTCATGCAGTCCGCCGCTTAGGGCTTACACCCGAAGCCCACCCGAGACCTTATAAAGTCGCATGGGTCAATTCTTCATCCATTCCCGTGTCAAAAAAGTGTCGTGTACCGATTCAATTAGGTTCTTATTCGGACACGTTATGGTGCGATGTGGTGCCGATGGATGTGGGCCATATCATTTTGGGAAGGCCGTGGGTCTACGACATGGACGTGACTCTTTCTGGTCAAACAAACATTTACACGTTCATGCATAAGGGCAAAATGATCACTTTACACCCTTTGCCTCCCAAAACACCATCGACCAACACCGTAGAAAAGAAGGGCAAGTCTTCTAAATCCATTAATATTATGAGCCCTTCTGAGTTCAACAGAGCATCGAAAGATGAGAGTGTGGTGTACGTAGTTGTCACCGTAGAGAGTGCTCCCGAGTCGGTGAGCGAGTGTCCCCAGGAGGTTGAGCTGATTTTAAAAGAGTTTACGGAAGTCTTCCCTGAAGACTTACTGATGCGGGAACTTACTAAATGCAACGCTAGGGCTGAGATTAGGATTAAAATTAATTTAATCAATTAAAAAATAATAATTTCTCATAACAAATTACCATGAAAATTTTAGAAATTCAATTAGGTGATTTAATTTCGGCCCAAAATAGTGTTACTTTCGTGTATGTTCCCTATCGCGGATCTAGAAGACTAGGGTTCTTATGAACGGCTTGATCTCCGATAGTTTTAGGGCGTCGAACGAACTCGCAAGCGGGTTCTCTCGATACCAAACGAAAATAAAAGGCTAATAAAATTAATGATGAACAAAATATTGATTTGAGGCTTTTATGAGATCAATAAAATAATTAGGATTACGCTACTTACGCAAACCGTAGATCTAAAGAAGATAGAGATGGAAGAAGAGTTGGCCTCGCACCAAACCGCAAGCGGGAATCAAAGAATCGCTCTCCGTTTTGAGAGAATCACACCCTCACGAAAGTTAAAAACTCTCAATTTTGCATAAGCAATTTTCATTAATCAAAAAGTTCTAATAAAAGTGTTTACAAGCCTTTAAATAGGCTAACCAATGCATAAAATTAGAAATCCTAGTATAACTCTAATTCCTAATTCAAATAAAAGAAAGATCCTAATTCTTTTAAAACAATAAAGTCCTAAACAATAAGGAAACTAATCCTATTTCTAATAAAAGAAACAACTCTTACTTTCTAAAATAAAATAATAAAAGAAACTAATCCTAATTCAATTAGGATTCTTGAAATTCGCACTTTATATGCAGCCTCCGAAAATTGACCATAACTTCTTTAATACTTGTCGGAATTGCTCAAATTGTGGCTCGTTGGAAAGCTACTTCGATAAGCTTTCAAATATGATCAATTTCGTATCAAACCGACTTCGTTTGACACTTCAAAATAAACCAAACATAAAAGTGACGGGATTAAAAGTTAAAGACCCTAATAAATTTTGGATTTTCCTCTTTCTGATCAAGCGGGTCTTTAACGGGCCTTTTTTTTTAAAAACCCATTCGTGGGTCCACTTTCTCTTTTGACGTCTCTTCTTTATTCGACCACGATTCAAACAGGCGGATCTAAAATACACATCACTTACCAAACGAACTCCCTCCCCTGTGTGATATCCGACACGCAATAGACTTGGTTCCTAGATCTACCTTACTGAACCTGCCCCATTAGAGGTTGAATCCGGTTGAGCACGCCGAGTTGACTCGGCAAGTCAATGAGCTCCTTCAGAAGGGGTTCATCCAAGAGAGCATGAGCCCGTGTGTCGTACCTGCCCTACTCACTCCTAAGAAAGATGGTACATGGCGCATGTGTGTGGATAGCCGTGCAATCAACAAGATTACCGTTAAGTATCGGTTTCCCATACCAAGGCTCGATGACATGCTTGATATGATGGTTGGTGCCACTATCTTTTCAAAGATAGACCTTAAGAGTGGCTACCATCAAGTCCGTATCCGCCCCGGTGATGAGTGAAAAACCGCCTTTAAGACTAAGGATGGTCTCTATGAGTGGATGGTCATGCCATTTTGGCTTTCTAACGCCCAAGTACTTTCATGCGACTCATGACCCAAGTGTTGAGACCGTTTCTCGGCAAATTTCTTGTTGTTTATTTCGATGGCATCTTGATCTATAGTTATAACAAAGATCAACACTTGAACCACCTTAGGCTGGTTTGTGAAACCCTCAAGGGCGAGCAGTTGTTTGCCAATCTCAAGAAATGTACCTTCATGCAGCGTTATGTTGTTTTCTTGGGATTTATTATCTCAGCCAATGGAATGGTCGCGGACCCTAAAAAGGTGAGAGCCATTGTGGAGTGGCCCGAGCCTAAGAACATACACGATGTCCGTAGCTTCCATGGTTTGACTACTTTTTATTGTCGCTTCATCAAAAGCTTTAGCACCATCATGACTCCAATTACTGATTGCATGAAAAAGGGAGACTTTAAATGGGGCAAAGCGGCGACAAAAGCCTTTGTTGAGATCAAACAACGAATAAGTAGTGCACCGGTCATGCGATTTCCGGACTTTTCTAAAGTCTTTGAAGTCGCATACGACGCTTCGAGTGTAGGCATAGGAGGAGTGCTTAGCCAAAAGGGTCACCCTGTGGCCTATTTTAGTGAAAAACTTAACGAGACGAAACAAAAATACTCCACCTATGACAAGAAGTTCTATGCGGTCGTTCGGTTTTTTTGGTATTGGAAACATTACCTTAGACCGCAGGAATTTGTGCTGTTCTTTGACCATGAAGCCTTACGCTTTCTTGCTTCACAGAAGAAGTTGAACCCAAGGCACGCGAAGTGAGTTGAGTACCTTCAAGGGTTCACATTCGTGTTAAAGCATAAGGCTGGTGCTGAAAATAGGGCCGTTGATGCACTTAGTCGGCGAGTGGCAACTTTGCGCACAATGAGCACCGAGGTCGTCGGGTTCAAAAAGTTAAAGGATGAGTACCCCGTGTGACTAGATTTTAGGGTTGAGTACACTGCTCTCCTTAGTAACCCGACCAGCACACACTCCGTGTACACCATCCAAGATGGGTACTTGTTTAAAGGCAACCGCCTTTGCATCCCTCGCACTTCATTGCGTGACTTTCTCATTTGGGAGTTACATGCTGGAGGGATGGCAAGACATTTTGGGCGTAATAAAACTGTTGCGCTCGTAGAGGATAAGTTCTTTTGGCCTAGCCTAATGAGAGATGTCGCTCGGGTTATTAAGCATTGTCGTACTTGCCAAGTATCAAAACAGACCAAACAAAATACCAGCTTGTACACCCCATTACCCGTGCCACACACACCGTGGCAAGACCTCTCTATGGATTTCGTGCTTGGACTTTCTAAGACCCCTAGGAAGCACGACTCCATCTATGTTGTAGTGGACCGATTTTCCAAAATGGCCCACTTCATTCCTTGTTCCAAAACCTCCGATGTCTCATATTGCTAAACTATTTTTCATGGAGGTAGCGCGTCTTCACGGGTTGCCCAAAACCATTGTGTCTGATAGGGATGTTAAATTTACGAGTTATTTTTGGAAGACCCTTTGGCACATGATGTGCACATTGCTCCAATTCTCTACAACTTACCACCCTCAAACGGATGGCCAAACCGAAAGCACTAATAGGAGTCTTGGGAATCTCCTTCGTAGTCTTGTCGGTGATCATATTAGGACCTAGGATACCATCTTACCCACAGTTGAGTTTGCATATAATAATTCTGTCAATAGGTCCATAGGCATGAGTCCTTTTGAGGTAGTGCATGGTCATAGGCCTAGGACCCCATTAGAGTTGATCCCCATGTCTGCATCCCATAGAGTGTCAGAGTCTGCCGATGCATTTGCACAACATATTCATAGCTTGCATGCCGAAATTAAACTAGAAAATTAATTCAAGCAACAATCAATATAAATTATCTGCAGATGCTCACATGCGTTCTAAAGAATTTAACGTGGGTGATTATGTGATGGTCCGCGTTAGGCCTGAGCGGTTCCCATCGGGATCCGCAAAGAAGCTCCAATCTCGAGGCGCTGGGCCTTTAGAATTTTGGCTAAGAGTGGTCCTAATGCATACGTACTTGAACTTCCTCCAGGTACGGGGATTAGTTCAACATTCAATGTAGAGGATTTGGTTCCTTACTTGGGTTTCAGCCCACCTCCTGAAAATCCACTCCAGCCACCTCCTAGCCCCAGCCTCAGCCCCAATCCAACCTTGCAACCTATACCTCTTCCTTCCCCAAGCAGACAGAGATCAGATGAGATAGAGGATATAATCAACGATCATGTCGTCTCTACACATGACGGGGGATTCCAGAAATACTTGGTTAAATGGGTCGGCAAATCGGAGTCCGACAACACTTGGGTCCACGAGAATGAAGTTCGCCGCTTGAGCCCCGACCTGCTAGACATCTACCATGAGCGTGTTTCATCGATGATGAAACCTCTTTGGACCAGGGGAATTGACGGGGACGCCACATACATGGACAATGAGTTCGGATCACATCGTTTCTACCGGCGTAGAAAGAAGCGAAATGGAAATCAAAACTAGGCAAAAGATTAAATTCTGGAACTTGAAGGGAAAAAATCGATTGATCGAAATTGAATTTCGATCGATTGAAAATTTTCAATCGATCGAAATTAAAATTCGATCAATCGAAATGTCAACGGCGATATTTTAAGTATTTGAGAATTTCGATCGAACGATTTTCAATTTCGATCAATCGAAATCGTGTCAGGTTGTTTTAGTTGTTTTAGAAGTTGAGTTTCGAACTTTTACTTCAAGGGTTTATTTGTCTTTATTTAATATTCGTTTTAAGGTTTTCTTTTATTATAAGACCTCCTATATAAGGTCATTAAAACGAACATTATAGTTAGTTGATTGATTATTGAATGCTTTTATGCTTGAGTAATCTTTGCCTGAGATGGGTTTGGTGTGAGACCAAGGGAGTGATTCCCCTATATTTTCCTTATTGTTATTGATTTGCGTGGCTTGCTTATATTTGATATCTCTAAATCTCTGCGTGCTTCTCTAAACCATAGCCTAATTTCTTCCTTGTGATCCCCGAAACCCTAAACCTGTTTTGAAGCCTAAATCACACAAGCCAACACCCTTTCCAAAATATAAGCCGATCTAAAAGTCATAAGCCTTTCACAAACCCTAATTCCATTCTACTACCCAATTTGGAATTCGTGAATCTATATCGGACCGAAGACGAGCGCCTAACCCTAGAAAAGCTAGAGTACTATCTCTAGGTCAATCTCGCCTCGACTCTAAAGTACTTGCGCATCGGACTGGACCCTATCTGGATCTCTTGTGATCTACCTATTAGAATTCTGCAAACCCTAAGGTATCAAAGATAATTTTGCGATTAAACTTGAATTAATTTATTTAATTTCGGCAAATCTTCATTAAATCATATTCCGCATTTTAAGGTCGTTGTCCCGCGTCAGTCTTTTATTTGTCCTCTTTTAACTCCTAAAACTTAGGAATTTAGTTTAGTTAAAATAGGAAAGTTATTTGCTTCCGGACTAAGTTATTTTAGAAGTTTCTTTTGTTGACTTTTACAGGGAGTCTTTGACAGCTGGGACTCGTATTCTGATTAGGATTTTATTTTCTTTCTAGAATAGGATTAGAATTTTTTTCGATGGACATTTATGTTGCTGTTTTTTTGTTTCTTTTTACAGAATTTTTAATAAAATTTATTTGGTTGCTGTGTATCCTCAGCCCAAGAGATCCTTTTTTCTCTACAAATTATCGTTTGGGTTCACCTATTCAAAGGCTTTGTCGACTCACATTAACGTCCCATAGTCTAAGTAAAAAAGGCGTTGATTACTTTGAATCGGATGATGGAGATTTTTTTCGCCCCAATCTTCCACACAAGAGATCTTGAGGTCATGAGTATATTATCAGACGGTAAGATGTTGATTACATGTGGCACATATCTCAAAAAGTGAATGTGATCATGGCATGCCATTAAACGCGGTTCACATTCATTTTTTGGGATGTGTTCCATGTGGAACCAACATCTGACCATACAATGGTAGGCCCATGATCTCAAGAAATATTTTGTGAAAGATTGGGATGAAAAACAATCCCCATCATCTGGTTCAAAGAAGTCAACAGACTTTTACTTTAATTAAATAAGGTGGCTGTAATAAAGTCGTGTGGTAGTAACACCATCCTAAATTTTATGTACAGGTAGGTAACAGAACTAGGGTGTCTATTTGTCTATCTAATTTTGTTACATTGTAGTGAATTAAACTTTATTACATCATTGTATAATTTAATATTGTAATCACTTTATCCTGTGATAATGGTGGTGTGTGGGATGCTGAACTGGTTGTCCATCTTGTCCATCTCTATATTTGCAGGTGCCCATGAGATATTAAAGAAAAAATAATAGATATGTGAAATATGGCATAGTGGCTATGTTGACCGAATTATTAATTAAAGTCATACTAGACATTAAATATGTAAAACATGACACTATTGCCGTCACCCATTGTCAATTGTCACAAGTAAATATGAAAGATGAAATAAATTAAGGATTTGCTATGATCTTTTCTAAATACTGCATAAAAAATAAGAATAATGATAAAATAAAATTAAAAATTAGGAATCAATCAAGGGTGTCTCCAATAACATGTTTGGAAGCTATAGCAGCTGAAACCTAAGTTTCAAAAACATACAGCCACATTAAATGATTTGATACAATCTGTCAAACTAACACAACAGACCATGGTATCAAAACTCGCCGATACCAATATGTATCGGTTTCGTCGAGAACCGATACCGATACCACCCCAATAGCATTATCGGGGTGGTATCGGTATCGGATCAATACAGGTCGGTATCGGCCAATACCAGCTGATACTGATCTTTTCTCAATATTTTTTTACTTTTTTTTTTGAAAAAAAAAAATCCACTGATAAGGTATCGGTGATACCATATGTGTATCACTCCAAAATGGACCGATACCCGATACCGAAAATGATACCTTGCAAAAGACAAACCAACGAAGCTGCTGTGTAATTTAATATCCCTTTTTAAATCAATAAATAATCATTAAAATTGACTCACCTCCGTCCCACGGCGTGTCGTCAGGACTGCAATTCAAACCCAGAAAGACATCAGTAAAGCGAAAATCTACTTTATAAGGCCTAAAATGTCTAAACCATCATAACTGTCTGCAAAATTTCAAATAAACCAAGAGAAGGGGTAAGTAGAAGAATAGTTCATTCCCGACTTTACCCGAATATAACAGCATTCCAAAGCATGATGTTGTTGTCCTGGGGAGCACCACTGATACCAGCTGGAGGGTCCTGCTGCAACCTCTTGAAATCCCTCATCAGTCTTTTCCTTGCAGGAGTCGACATTCTAACCACCTACGAATATATATCGCAACAAATCAACCACATAAAACACAACTCACAATAGGATCTTCTCCAAAACAGACCAACGAAACACCATAAAATGTGTGCAGAATATTTGTAGAACACATTGCAAAAAAAAAGGTATGTGATGGTGCTGCAGCCAAAAGTTTTTGCAGATCAAAGGAGTATCGCCTAAATCCAAAAAGAACACATCCTCAGTTTTCATGACTTGCCAAAATCTTCAATTTTGTTCGCTTTCCAAAAGATTGTTGCTATAACCACCGCATACATCTTTATAACATATACGGGTTTTGCAAATGCTCCTTTTACATAAAACTGGACCAATGTTTCTATCAAATCTGCCATTAAATTCTAAAATCTACAAAGAAATCCAGCTTAACTTTTTACCCAAAAATCGACAAAAAGCCAATTAAGTTCAGCTTGAATCCGGGTTCTCATTTTAACATAGCCAGATATTAAAGAACAAAATGTATGGCTTAAACAAACCCTTATCACGAATCACCGCAAATCATGCAAGCCTATATGAGTTAGAACTTGCATCTCAAGAAGGTGAAATTCAACATAAATCCAATAAATTTCAGCTAAGAATAGCTGCTTAAATCAATATGGCAGAGCTAAAATCCAATCATAAAAAATTAAAGGCCAAATTTCACCCTTTGAATTTGCATCTTAATTATAAATCAAGAATATCACAATTCAGTCCATTTTTGACAGTTCAAACTAAAAAAAGAAAGGCAACAATCAGGGCTATTTACTATAAAACAAGGAAATTTCACCTTGTCTTTTCTTTTAATGTTATTACTATTATCCTAAGCCACATTTTCATTAATTAAAATGAATAATGCAGCAGATCAAGAGAGGAGCAGTGAGAGACTATGACAGCGAAAGCGAAGAAAAAAGAAAAAACAGAAATCCAAAAGAGAAAAAAACAAAACAAATTAGCCCCTCAGGGTGGAACAGGACTAAAAAATGTCTCATTCCAACAGGCTCTCTGAAATCTGAAACTAAACCCAGCTGCACAAGATGAGGACAAGCACTACCAGAACAGGTCCTCCTTAATGGCATCAGCTATAAATCTTCAAGTCTGAAACTTCTTTTCAAACACCCTCCTATCATGCTCTATTCATATTTCCCAAAATTGCTATTGAAAGCACATTTCAACCGATGGCCATGTCGCCATCAGGCCAGCCAGCTAAAACCATGGCACAAAACTCTTCTAGACAATCACTAAGACGCAAACCCCAAAGTAGTTCGGAAACCGTCTTATACTTGGATTGCAAACTCACATCTCATGGACAAGTGCTCTGTCATCTCCTTCTCATTCCCAAGCAATTGAACAAATGTTACCATGCTACCCATCCCACCTCTCACCCAGATATCTTGGGCCCGTCCACTCACCCCCTGCTCCCCGTCAGAGCTAGTTTTCAACTGCTCTAGCAAAGTTTTCCCTAGAGCGCTCCACATTCCCAGCCAAACCCAGAGCGGTTTACCAAACACCTCCTGACGCGTGCAGCTCCAGAAAGTCGGGAGCTTTGCCAAAACGAACCCTTGACTGAAAAAGGGGCTCCACATCTCCACACAAACGTCCACAGTTGGTCCACTAGAGTTCTTCTACAGTTCTACTTAAAACACCTATAGATCGATTTGACCGTAAAAGACCCCTCTTTCCTAGATCCCAAGCCCTCTTGTCGTAGCTATCCCTTCTAATCCCGGCTCATTCGCCTCCTCTATCAAGGCTGCAAACTCCTCAATCTCACCTTTCTTCCAGGTCAGATAGGAGTCCCAATACTTAGCTCCAATCGCTATATCAATTTGAACCACAGCCCAAACGGCACCCCTCCACACCAACGATCAAGCCAAAACTCTATTCTATGCCACCTTTTCTAAGAACACAAGTATAAAATTACCTTTTTTTTTTCTTCCATATTTGTATCCCAATCTCAAATCCCTACAACTTGAATTAAGATTTCTTCTTTTCAAATTAAAGTTTATTTTCTTCGCCTCATATCATACACAAAAAATAAATAAACTATTAAATAAATAAATTGAAAAACAAATAATTAAATATATTAACAGCAAGAAATACAGACAACCAAAATCAGAAACATAGAGAACAACATCTCACCTGAAAACTAAAACCCTGTCAGGGGTCTCAGAGTCGCGGAGAGAACTACGACTTTCTCTGTGTCTTCTCCATGTGAATATGAAACGTTTTATATCTAGAGAGAGAGATTATAGAAATATTTTCATGGCTAGCAATAGCAATCGATCAATAGACCGACCGCTTAGAGAGAGAGAGAGAGAGAGGAAAAGGGTAAGCTGGGTCAGCCGTCCCTATCTAGCTGACTGTTAACTGACTGTGATGCTCTCCAGCCAATATGAAAGACGACAAACAACACCCGTATTTTTTTTTTAGAGAAAAGTGTACCCGTATATTATATTCGTCTAGCAGCTCTATTGGGCTAGTGGTCACGTGTGAAGCGCACATACTTTGAAAGAATATACGCTATCGTCATTGTCACAATTTTTCATGGGAATCACCAATATAAACCGTCGAATATATGCTTTTTGGTCAGAGGAAAAAAAAAAATTGTTTGACTATAATAAAGGAAAAGGTGCGGCTGCTTTCTATCCGGAAAAAACCAAAAAAGAGGTGGGGCTGCTTTACTTTAAAATAGATACTCTAACATTAAGATTGGGTGGAGCTGCACTTGGCACCTAAAAAACACTCGTTTGGTGCTTCGTCACCTAGTTCAACTTTTATGCCTGAAGTCGTTGCTCTGCGGATTTAAATCAATTTGTACCAAATAATGTCCCTTAAATTTTTATTATAAATTAATTGTCTGAATTTAAAGCCTTTAAATTTTTTTAAATGATCTACCTTGCTCTTCAAGTAGTACTCAAAACATATTTCGATTGTGATGGTGGAGCTCCATATGGACCAAGGATCAGGCCAAATATATAATTTTCAGTTTAATTATCTGTTCAAATTTTTGGTTTCGATTAAGCTCGAAACCGAAATTTTATCCGATATTTTGATCTGGATATGAACCTTTGCATAGATACCTTCTCAGATTTGATATATAAATAGTGTTTAAATAAAAAATAACAGAATTGGGCAGGTGGGTTCAAACCTACTGATTAGGCAATGGGTTCGGATGTTATGTCATGTGCCACTTGGCACGATATCGCTAGTTGACCCACATCATTTTAAGAGTTCACCTATCCCTCTAGAATTTTAGAAGAAAAATAATTTAGACATGTATGCCCTTCATTTCAAGGGTCCATGACATCAGTGATCTACTCAAAAATTGTCATCCAATTTTTTTCCTTGATGACAAATTTAATGACATAAGATCATTTTTGTTTTTTGCGATTGCATGTGCACTTGGCACCCAATTCGACATGAGTCCAATGCCCCAAGCTGACTTCAAATGCATACGCACGAGCCTCTTAAAGGAATTAAAGTGCCCTCACAGTAGTTCTGAATACATAGCCTTCTGATTCTAGAAGCATGTCAAAAGTTGGCATCTAGTTATACCCCTATAAATATGTGAAAGTCAACTTTGACAAGTTATAATCAAAATATACTTTTAAGTCATACCATTTAGTCTCTATTGATGTTAGTGAGGGAAGTCAATAGTTATTAAAAGTTAGGCCAATTTCTCTTAAAAATCTCTCATTATCCTGATTTATCCCAATCAAATCTCTTAAGTTATAAATACCATAGCAAGACCTCTTTTAGTTTTTTAGATTAAAATGTCATTCATATATAAAAGGTATTAAGATTAGGCTATTTCCTTTTTCCCCTCTCTTCCTTTCCTTCTCACGCTGGTTCCCCTTCTTCTTCATGCAAACCTCGCCGACAAAAAAAACAGTAGGGTTTCTCTATCTCTCTCATTGTAAGTCTCTCTCTCTCTCTCAACAATTCTTCTTCCTCTTATTTTTCTTCTTTATTTCTTCACATCAAAATCAGAAACAGGCTAGATAAGCTGCCCTAGGTCAATTTTTTCATGATATGGTTGGATCACCTGGTGCAGTCTACTCTGTAAAGTGGCATAAAGTGACACAAACTGACTTAGAGTAGCGCAAACCGACCTATGTTAGTTTGAAACAGAGATATGGGTGAGATAAACTACCCTAGATCAGTTTGAAACTATCCTAGGTCAGTTTAAAATGCCCTAGGTCAGTTTTGGTGATCACCTAGTGCTACTCAGAATCGAATTTAGAGTGGTAACCGACTAGAGTGATCGTGAATAAGTGTTCTCATTATGAATTGAAATATATACTTTCTATGGAGTTGGAGGTCACCTAGGGCATTCTGTGCTATAAACTGACCTAGGGTGGCGTAGCAAACTGACCAAAGTCAGTTTGAAACTGAAAAACGCAATCTATAAACTGGCCTAAGGTGGCGCAATCTATACGTTTTATGCAAAAAAATCATTTAGAAAGTTGCTCTAAACCTTAAACCCTTAATCATAGGGTGAGATAAACTTACCTAAGGCGAGATAAACTGCTCTACGTCAGTTTGAAACTGCCTTAGGGCGAAGCAATCTATACTTTTTATGTTAAAAATTCGTTTAGAAAGCTTCCATAAACCTTAAACCTATAATCATAGGGTGTTAACCATTATTTTTATATTTGTTTATAAAAATAATAGGTATGAGAGGCATTTATAGATAGAGAAAATGATAAGCACCCATTTTAGGCTACATGGCACATCATTAAACAACACAAGTCATCACAATCATAGCTCATATTAGGAGCTATCCATGGGCCCAAAAATTACGGTCATTAGGGGTTTAAACCATCCGAGCTAGACACCCTAATATGGATGGTTGTCCACATTTTATTAACAGTCAATATGAAAGCTCTTTAACCGGATTTTTCCAATGCTCTGAATATGAGTCAAGTACTTCACCTCTTTTACTTAATGAGTGACGGATTTGATTCTCTTCAACAAATGATGAATGCTGAGAGTGCGATCATCCATGAGCCCATTAAGCCATCATCTCTTATCAGAGATTTCTAGAAGAGTTGAAATCTAATATGCAAGTTCCTCAAAATGGAGAGATTCTAATGTAAGCCCTAGGTCAGTTTATCTTACCCTATGATTAAAAGTTTAAGGTTTAGAGCAACTTTCTAAACGTTTTTTTTGCATAAAAAGTATAGATTGCACTACTTTTGGCCAGTTTATAGATTGCGTTTCTCAGTTTCAAACTGACATTGGTCAGTTTGCTACGCCACCCTAGGTCAGTTTACAACACAGACTGCATTAGATGAGTTCCAACTCCATAGAAAGTATATTTTTTAATTCACAATGCATTGAGGAGCACTCAACAATAGGTAGAACACTTCTAGGTTAGTTTACGATCACTTTAGGTCAGTTTACGCTACTCTAGATCAGTTTGTGCCACCATAGGTCAGTTTACAGAGCAGACTGCACTGAGTGATCACCAAAACTGACCTAGAGCATTTTAAACTGACTTAGGATAGTTTCAAACTGGCCTAGGATAGTTTATCTCACCCATATCTCTGTTTCAAACTTTTCTAGGTAAGTTTGGGCCACTCTAGGTCAGCTTGCACCACCCTAGGTCAGTTTATAGAGTAGACTGCATTAGGTGATTATCAAAATTGATATAGGGCATTTTAAACTGACCTATGGTAGTTTTTCTCACCCATTTCTCTGGTTCAAACTGACTTAGGCCAATTTGCGCCACTCTAGGTCAGTTTGCGCCACCCTAGATCAGTTTACAGAGTAGACTGCACTAGGTGATTACCAAAACTGACCTAGGATAGCCTCAAACTAATCGAGGATAGTTTATCTCACTCATTTATCTGTTTCAAACTAACATAGGTCGGTTTACGCTATTCTAGGTTAGTTTGTGCCACCCTAGGTCAGTTTACAGAGTAGACTGCACTTGGTGATCCAACCATAACATGAAAAAATTGACCTAGGGCAACTTATCTAGCCCGTTTCTGATTTTGATGTGAAGAAATAAAGAAGAAAAATTAGAGGAAGAAGAATCGTTGAGAGAGAGAGAGAGAGAGAGAGAGAGAGAGAGAGAAACCCTATTGTTTTCTTCATCAGCGAGGTTTGCACAAAGAAGAAGGGGAACAAGCATGAGAAGGAAAGAAAGAGAGGGAAAAGAGGGAATAGTGTAGGCTTAATGCCCTTTATATATGAAGGACATTTTAGTCTAAAAAACTAAAAGAGGCCTTCTTATGGTATTTATGACTTAAGGGGTTTGGTTGGGATAAATAAGGATAATGGGATATTTTTTAGGGAAATTGGCTTAAAAGTTAATGTACCTACAGAGTTTAAATTAGATTCACCATCAATTCCTTCACCTATTTTAGGTCGGCTTTGTGGTTCTTATTTCTACCCTTATTACGATTAAGGCTAAATTCTTTCTAACCCCTCAATCTTTATGTCATTTTCATAAAATCTCTCCAAAATTTTGTTGGTCTTACTTTTCTTTTCAATCCTCTTCCGTGGTTGTAGAAGGGTTATTTCAACCTTTTGGTTGAATGCCTAAGCCATATTAGGGGAAATTTTTGTTTTTAAATAGTTGAGGTGGGGGTCATTGCGCGATACAATGGTAAAAGGTTTGGGGTGTCAAGCTTGAAGACGTGCAAAAGCGTAGCCATGATTTTCTTTTAATGGGGCTAGCGATGATTGACAAATGTTAATAATTGTTTTACTATACTTATTTTATCAATATCAATAATAAAATATAAGAAATAATAAAAAATAAAAAGTTTTTAATTCGAGGGTTGCCACCCTGTAGATTTTGAGGATTGCAAATAATGAAGGTTGTATAAAAAGTATATTATATATTGTGCTACCTCACTATGCTCTCGAGTTCAAGTCCCCAGAGCAACTACTTTGTGTGTAAAAAGCTGAAGGTAAGGTCTGCATCTCATCCACCCCTCTCGGCCCTATATGTACGCGACTTAATGAGGTGTGAAATATGATCATATTTCACACCCTAAAACCTACATTTAGCTACCCGATGAAAGCAAACTGACAGTTTTGTAAAGTTGTGACTGTTTCAGAAAAATTTGGCTGTTGGATGCATTTGATAACGTAGAAAAACATAAAAACAACCAACACCGGATAAGTGGACCAAAGGAACTGTCAGACCCTGAAAATCGTGGAAAATGGTCTCGATCGATCGATTTTCCAAGATTCAGAAGGGTCAAGTTTAAAATTTAAAATCAATCGATCGATCGAATTTGAATTTCAAGCATCTGAGCAGAGGACCTATTTAAGCAGACTCAAGAATTTGTTTTGGGATCGATCTCTAGCTTTTTATTTTTCCTAGCATTTTTTGTTTTTTTCTTAACTTTTCACTTCCTTTTTCAAGCACTGTTCTTCCATTTTCTTAGGTTTAGACTCTAGACTAGTTCAATTCCTGTATTTAAAGGAGTGTAACGGCTGGATTAAAGCTTACGTAGATTTGCTGAAAGCATTTGTACGATATTTTAATGTTACTTTCAATTCTCATTTCAATTATGTCGTTTACTTCAATTATGCGTGGCTAAATCTCCTTGAGGGATGGGATCTAATAAATCTCATCCTAGGTTTCATTTATTTATAATTTTAGATCTATGGTTGGAATTTGTATTTTACGATGCTCTAGATTTTAATTAATGTTTATTTGTTCATGTCTATCTCTGTAAAAACCAATCACCATTCTAAGATATGAGATTTAGTTATGCTCTTCTCATGATCTCGGATCCGTGATTCAGAATTTACACTGGGTTCTTTATTGCTAATATTTGCGGCATTTATTTATAGTAATTAGAAATCTCTTTTACTGGAAATGTTTTGCTTCATTCCGTTTGCGACATTTATTCATTATCATTAGAAACCCTCTTTTACGGTGAATCTTTTGCCTCATTTTTTTTGCCAATTTGGAAGAACAATAGTCTCGTTTTATTATGCAATTTAAGTGCTCCATCTTCCATAAATTATCAATTGATTTTAGTGTTAATGTGTTTAGCATCTTCTGAATTCTGACCAGTTAAATCTATGATTATAAATGATGAATCAAAGATGGAAGGATTTAGTATCATGATCCTCTCCTTTTATATTATTAATTTAATTACATTTTATTGCTTAGTCTTCATTTCTCATCACTCTTTTAGGAATCAGTAAACTAGTTAAATATTGTGTTAAATCTGTAGTAATTTTTTGGTTGATTGTTGTTTCCTCTTGATAATTTTCTTATCAATCTTTGTGGGAGCGATCTCCTATTCTGTACCTATTAACTACAATATGATTCGTGTGCTTGCGAGTAAAACTCATTTAAAATCTCAACGAATCAACACTAATTAGTTAGGGTGGAGCCAAATTATGCCTTTAAGCACTCATTCTATTTGTAAACTCGCTATAGGGTGAAGATAAGAACATAAATTAGAAGGCCCAAGACTCGTTGATATATTATGTACTAAAATAACTCTTCAAATTTTAAAACAAAATATTTCTTAATCAAATAGTGTCTTGAAGCATAGTTGGGATGAGCATCGAATCAATTCTTCATATAATATCACATGTTTGGTCCCTCATTTTCGTCTTGAAGTAAAGACTATGGGACCACATTGCAAAAGCCACGAAATCCTCTGCTTTTCTTTATTCGTTATCGTCCTTCTTTTCTAGAGTTTTCTACAGAATAAATTATTAATTATTAGTGGTACAATACCAAGGTCTGCAACTTGGACATAAGGGGGTGTGTTTGGGCCCAACTGTGTGAATCCTATGTTGCGTTCACCGAGGATCAGAACCCCAGAAAACAGAGAGAAAAAAAAAAACCAAAAAACAGGACAGCTCTCTGTCAAAATTCAAATGTATCCATCAAAATTCCCTAATATAGAATATCTTAAGTAGGTCTGTAAATGGGTTGAGTTGACGCAATGGATGGAGCAATTCAACCTACTAGGGGTTAGGTTTAGGTTCAAAATTTTGACACGTCGAGTATGATTAGGTCCAAAATTCTGACATGATTAATTATTTAGTTGGGTTCGGCCTCTTTGTTCCTATACCCTGGGCCCAACCCGACTCATTATGTACCGGCTCTTTGTTCCTATACCCTGAGCCCAACCCGACTCATTATGTACCAACTCTTTGTTCCTCTACCCTGAGGCCAACCCGACCCAATCCAAAGAATTGCTTATCGGCCCAAGTAGGTTTCAAGTTGAGACCCAAAACTAATTAATTTGGTCATAGTTTAGTGTGTAGATCCCCATTGGGTTGGGTCAGTTGACTCGGACCCACCCCATTTATAACCTTAGTCAGTCTCTTCTATTAAAGATGGGCAATGGTCAGGTCCAATTGGTTGGAACCAGATATATAATTCAACCAATTTTACAACCATTGGATTGTAGGAAATCTTGATTGCACATTATCCAATGAAAATGGAAAAAACAATGGAAGTGGTTGAACCCTATATCTAGTTCAACTAGTTGGACGTGACCATTGCCCATTAAAAGATAGCTAAAGTTAGGTGAAACTCAGTTCAAGTCCAACTTCTTGAACCTCAGTTCCTATTCAACAACATTTGCAGCCATAGGATATGAGAGAATCTAGATAAAATGCCACCCAATAAAAATAGAAGCGGTGGGAGTGAAGATTCTCTCCTATCCAATGGATGCAGATCTGGATGAACATGAAATCAGGTTCAACCAGTTGAACCTGACCATTGCTCTTTATAGAATGAAACCAAATGTATCTTGATGGGCAATGATCAGGTCGAACTAGTTGAACCTGATTTCATATTCAACTAGTTTTGCAGCTATTGGATACAATAGAATCTTGACTGTATGTCTTCGTATAAAAATGAAAACCATGGAAGTCAAGATTCTCTTCTGTCCAATGGCGGCAAAACTGATTGAAAACGAAATCAAGTTCAACCGGTTGAACCTGACCATCGCCCCTTTCAAAAAAAGGTAGATGTCCACCTCTTGATGGAATCTAAATGGATCTGACGATCCGACCATCCAAAATTAAGCCTAAAGATCTAGGCGCATGATCAATCAAAAACAATAAATTTATAACCTATAAATACGCGCACCTTGAGCGTTAGCCATCGATGGTTGGTTGCCGATCTTCAACGATGTTCTCGCGTTCAATGTCTCCTAGCACAATGGGGATGCTCTGCCAATAGGGAGGATTGAATTACGTCGAGCTATCGTTGGGACCAGGCACCCCTTATATTTATAGCCAAAGAGTCCTATCCCATTAAGGACTGAAATTGCTAATTGTAGTGTGATTTGAAATCACAATCATACTTTAACTGAAAGACTCCATAAGCAGTTGCCTATTCTCTTCAAACTCACCAGAATAGCACTTGTACATATTAAGGTTGATCTTATACCATTCACTGGTCAACGGGTTTGACCATAGTGATGGCCACAGAAATAGAAACGTCTTACAGTCTCCCACTTGGCCAAACTATGTCAATAAACTCCGATTACCCAATGTTAGCTAACGTTCGTAGAATGGTAAGTCATAATCACTCTCAATCCAACTCTTTATTATCTCCATTCAAAGGAGAATTTCAACAATCAATGTAGTCAATATACCATATCTTCGATATATGACCGCTCATCGATTCGATTGGAAGTCATCACATGGATTCCAACTAGTATGATTTCACATAGATTGTAAGTTTACAAACTGAATGGTGATTACATGTAAACGCAATCTAATATTGGTCCTACTTTATTGCCATCTACTGGCACCATATGTTCCAAGAGTTATTTGCATAAAAATGGAAAAGCAAATAAATAAATTTTATTTCTGAATCAATTAAACAAATGTATTCACTCGCATATATCCACTCTCAAAGGCTATCAAAATTATCCATTAACCCCATGCGCGCAACATGCTCCAAAAAGAGCGTGGGAGATAAACCTTTTGTGAGAGGGTCAGCCAACATGAGTGTCGTACTTATCTTTTCAACAGATACAATTTGATTCTGAACTTTCTCCCTGACAACAAGATACTTTATATCAATATATTTGGAACCCCCACTAATCTTGTTGTTATTGGAGATAGCAATCGCAGCGGAATTGTCACAAAAGATTCTCAGTGGCTTTGAAATAGTATCAACAACTCGAAGCCCTGAGATAAAATTCCTCAACCAAATCGCCTCACATGTTGCCTCAAAACATGCAACGAATTCTGCTTCCATAGTGGACGAAGTAGTCAGCGTTTGTTTAACGCTCTTCCAAGATATAGGTCCACCGCATAAAAATATAACCCGATGTGGACCTACGAGTGTCTTGACACACCCAAAGATATCAAGATAATAACCAATAACTTCAAGGTTATTCGACCTTTGTATGTAAGCATGTGTCCTTTAGTCCCTTGTAAATAGCGAAAAACCTTTTAGTCGCTTTCCAATGATCCAAACCAGATTACATTGGTACCGCCAAGCATGCCAACTATATACGCTTATATCCGGACGAAAGCAGACTTGGGCATACATGAGACTCCCAACCGCCGATGCATAGGAATTGTCTCCATCTGCTTTCTCCATCGATCCCGACTCAAGTAGACTAAATTTATCACCCTTAATGAGCAACAATTAGAAAATTATGCATGTTAAACCTTTTAAGAACTTTATCAATATAAGCTCTTTGAGACAATCCCAATAGGCCACGAGCTCTATCTCGATGAATCTCAATTCCTATCACGTGGAAGCTTCACCAAGATCTTTCATATCAAAACTCTTTGATAAAAAAGTTCTTTGTCTCATATAACATGCCCAAATTGCTACTCATGAGTAAGATATATCATCAACGATAAAACAAGGATGATAAACTTACTCCACCGATTTTAAGATATATGCATTGATCCAGATTTTCTTTAAAACCAAAATTTGAAATAACTTGAAATTTTAAGTACCATTGTCGAGATGCACACTTAAACCGTATAGAGACCTTTTGAGTCTACAAACTAAATGATTCTCCCCTCAACCGAAACCTTCAAAGTTGTGTCATAAAGACATCTTCATGCAAGTCGCCATTCGTAAAAGCGCTTAACATCCATTTGATGCAATTCTAAGTCAAAATGAGCTACTAATGCCATGACTATCCGAAGGATTCCTTTCTAGAGACAGAGAAAATGTCTCTTTATAGTCTATTCCTTCTTTTTGAGTGAAACCTTTAGCGACTAACCTGGCCTTGTATCTTTCTATATTACCTTTAGAGTCTTGCTTGGTTTTAAATACCCATTTACAGCCTACAGGCTTGACTCCATTAGGTAACTCACAAAGATCCTGCATCGAAGTTATGTTTCATTGATTCCAACTCATCTTTCATGGCTTGAGCCATTGAGTGGATTTGTCGCTCTTCATGGCTTGGCTAAAGGAAACAGGATCCGATTCTTTCCAAAATCAAATTCACTCTCATTTAGGTAAACTATATAGTCATGAAATGGCAGCTTTTTGTCTCTCCGATCTCGCAAGGGTAGACCAGTGGCTGCCGCCATGGGAGCAAGAACCTCCTCAATGTGGGATGTGTCAATAGGTATAGCCACAGGTGCATCAACACTGGCTTGAATAACTGGTGTTGGTGCCACTCTTTCTTGGATAAAAGGGATAGGAATTATAACCCGATTCTCCTCAAAAGTGATTTTCCTAAGCTTTATACCCCCACTGATCTCACGATCCTCAAAGAATTTTGCATGTCTAGTCTCAACAATCCGGGTACTATGAGTGGGGCAATAAAATCAGAGCCTTTTGATCTATCAGTAACCAATGAAATGACAACTTATAGTTTTATGGTCCAATTTTCCTAATTGTGGGTTGTACACCTTTGCTTCAAATAAATTTAAATGTGTAAATATCCTAAAGTCGGTTTCTTCCTACCCATAGCTCATAAGGAGTCTTGGGAACCGCTTCTTAGGAACTCGATTTAGGATATGCACATTGCTTTTCAAGGCTTCTCCCACAAGAACGTAGGCAACGTGAGAGTTGCATAACATGCTTCTCACCATATCCATAAGAGTACGATTTATTTCGCCGTCACTGCTACTGCTCGTGTGTGCCCCAGATGGTGTATTGAGCGACAATTCCATGCTCTTGTAGATATGAGGCGTCCTGGATTGATAGTACTCTCCGCCTCTATCGATCTCACAATTTTAATCTTGAATTGAGTTGTAACTCAACTTGCTTTATAGATTTTAAACATATCAAGGGCCTCAGATTTCACGTGAATGAGAAATATATAACCAAAACGAGAATAATCATCAGTGAAGGTAATAAAATACTTTTGACCACCAATAGCGGGAGTTGGAAACGGCCCACAAATATCGTGTGGACTATTTCCGAAAACTCGCTCGAGAGCCCCTTTCTTATTAGTCTTTGTGAGTTTCCTTTAACGCAATCAACACAAGTATTGAAATCGAGAAATCGAGCGATCGATTATATCATCTTTATTAACCTCTCCATTCTATCCTTAGATATATGGCCTAAACGCTTATGCCATAAAATGGAGGAGTTATCGAGTGCTCTTCGTTCTTACTTATTTTATCATTCACATGCATAGAAACTAAAGATTGGGCGTAGATGAATCCAAGTTCAATCGATAAAGATTGCCCACTAATGAGCCACCACCACAATATCGGAATTAAATAATAGAGTAAACATATTATGTCCAAATTTAAATTCAAAACCTAATGAATCCAATTTAGAAATTGAGATAAGGTTTCTAGTGATCTGGAACATAAATAGTATCAACTAAATCCAAAATGAAACCACTATCTAAAATGAGACGGAGAGTCCCAATGGCCTCCACGTGCAGCTTCTACTCCATTCCCGAGTTTGATGTACGTTCGCTTTACTTAGCTTCCTGTGGATCGAAATCCTGCATTGAATTACTTATGTGAATAGTTGCACCGTAATCTATCCACCAAGTATTATGGAGCATCAACATAAAGTGATTCAAACACACAAAAACAAGGTCATTACCTTTCTTAACTAGCCAATCTCTGTATTTCTGACAATTCTTCTTAATGTGTCCCTTCTTCTTACAGTGACACTTGATGCCAGAAGTAGATGTGCTAGCCTCTCCTTGTTTGGTTTCCAGGAGGAGCTTTCCGTTCTTTCCTTTATATTGTCCCTGCTTGAAAGTTCGTTTCGATGGACCAAGAGCGGCGTAGTGGGCACTTTCAGGTTTCTCAGCCCGAAGTCGTTCTTCTTCTTGGACACAGTGAGCGATTAACTCGTTCATCTTCCACTTCTCTTTCTGCGTGTTATAATTGATCTTGAACGGGCCAAATTGCGCAGGAAGAGAAGTCATAATGAAGTGAACAAGATAACCCTCAGAAAAACCCATGTCCAGTTCTTTCAATTGAGTGGCCATGCCACTCATTTTCATAATGTGCTCCCGGACGCCACTATGACCATCATATTTCATGGTTCCCATTTTAACAATTAGACTACTGGCAAGGGCTTTAGAAGTCCCTTGAAATTGTTCCTTAATGGCTTGCATGTATTCTTTTTTCAGCAGCAGTCTGAATACCTCCCGAATCGCATCAAGAATGGAACTCTTTATGATCATGAGGCTCATACGATTTGATCTATCCCATTTTCTAAATCCGTATGGTTCATCGCCGATCCTCACCGAGGCATCGCCGTGAGCACCTTGGGTTTATCGGATCGAGATAGCATAGTCAAGATCCATGCGACCTAGAACAATTGCAACTTGTTCCTTCCATTTCTTATAATTTGATCCACTCAAAGTTCAATTCCACCAATCATACCGGTTATGATAGACGGTTCAATGTCGCATAATAATTAAGGGCTTTATTATGTCCACATACAATCAAGTAACTATCAATTCCACAAGGTTATAATTATAACATGTGACGCGAAGTTAAAATATGTCAAGGAATATAAAAAGTAAAACCAATGTGATTTTATTGAGAAACAATTTGTGTCATTATGAGCCTCCGTTGGGTCGAAATCATAACACACTAGCCGCTTCCTCGGTCTTTATTAATGATTGTGGTACTAATTTGCGTTATGACCCTCCGTTGGGTCGAGTCACACACGCGAAAGCATACAAAATAATGAATAGTGAAAATCATATAACATTAAGTGATTCATCACCGCTGGGCGAAGAATCCCTTTATGTTGTAACGCCAACGCTCACTACACATTTACCGGATTTGTAACACGGTCTTGGACAAAAGTAAACCTCACTATGAAAACCACGGCACTAGGAAAAGCCATCACCGCGTTGTAAGAATATTTCCAAGCCATGTTTTCAAATTAGGTTTGATAATATTTTAAAAGACCACAAACCGTGTTATGAGGAGGTGTCAAAAATAGACAACAAATGAGTATTATAATGTGTAAGTGCCAGCCATGGTGGGAGCGCACAACCTCCACTACCCATTCTAATGAATGATACTTGAGCAAAAAACGATTACACAAAAAAAAATGGAAAAAATAACATCACGTCATGCAAATATTATAACAGAGACCTCATTGTTAAAATTAGACCTCAAAAACGGATCCGGAATGTCCGAGATAGTCAAAATGCATATATAATGTCCGAAAATCGGACCTGTAAATAGCCCAGAAAAGGCCCGAGAAGATTAGAAAATAGGGTGGTTATGTTGGGCCGGGTACCAAAACCGGGCCATGGGCCTTAGTGACCGAGTGGGCCAAGGGCCCAGTGGGTCGGCGGACTCGGGCCAAATAGGCCAAGAGCCGAATGGGCCTAGGGCCCAGTGGGTCGGGCCAAGGCTATGCGGGTCGGTCCATGGTCCAAAGGGCCAGACGGGTCGGCCAGGTCCAGAGGGCCATGCGCGGCCCATGCGGGTCGGGCCATAGGCCAAAATAGGCCAGACGGATCGGGCCAAAAGGGTCGGGTGGGTCGAAAAGGGCCAGCAGGGTTGGGCTTCGGTCAAAACAGGCCCAGACGGGTCGAGGTCGGTGGGCCGAGTAGGTCCAGTAGGTCAGAAGGCGGGTCAGAAGGTCGACGGGAAGTGGGCCACAAGGGCCCAGGCGGTGGGGCAGTCATGACCCGCCCGTCCCCCTTACTCCTTCTTCTTCTTCTTCTTCTTCTTCTTTTTTTTTTTTTTTCATCAACAGTACCGCCTCCCTTTCATGCCAACCCACGCTTCACCAAAGGACTGCCGCTGCCGGCGGCACCGTCGATCGCCCCGAAGTTGGTGCCAACCGGAATGGCCACCGCCACGACCGCCCAAAAATCAAATTTTTTTTTTTTTTTTTACACTTGAGGTTTTGATTTGCGTACCACCGCCTCAGTGACCACCCCACCCCTCAGGTGGGCCATCCGGTCATGACATGGCCTTGGTGGCCAGACGGTGTCAATCCGGTGGCGGAAAAACCACCTAATCCGGTTTTTTTTTTTTTTTTATGAAACAATTACAAAAAAAAAAAATTCACTTTAAAGCTTTGATCCGATCATAACGCCAATCATGGCTCGATACCAATTGATGGAATCTAAATGGATCCGACGATCCGACCATCCAAAATTAAGCCTAAAGATCTAGGCGCGCATCAATCAAAAACAATAAATTTATAACCTATAAATCGCGCACTGAGCGTTAGCCATCGATGGTTGGTTGCCGATCTTCAACGATGTTCTCGCGTTCAATGTCTCCTAGCACAATGGGGATGCTCTGCCAATAGGGAGGATTGAATTACGTCGAGCTATCGTTGGGACCAGGCACCCCTTATATTTATAGCCAAAGAGTCCTATCCCATTAAGGACTGAAATTGCTAATTGTAGTGTGATTTGAAATCACAATCATACTTTAACTGAAAGACTCCATAAGCAGTTGCCTATTCTCTTCAAACTCACCAGAATAGCACTTGTACATATTAAGGTTGATCTTATACCATTCACTGGTCAACGGGTTTGACCATAGTGATGGCCACAGAAATAGAAACGTCTTACACCTCTCACTTGGGCTTAATATACCTGCAAATGCGTCTTTTTTCTTTGTACTTTATGAATTACTGAAGACTCATTAGAAAAAACTAAAACAAATACAGAGACACCACTTGGTGATGGTGGGCATCCCACAATCGATTGCCCCATGAAAGGATCAAGCAAGAAAAATGAAGGGCGAGTATCAGAATTTCTTGGCTGAATTAAGAGGATCTGCACCTAATTCTATGACGAAGCAGAACCCGGCATTGCATCTTCTTGGTTTGAACGGTGGTTCGGGAAGCACTCCTCCTTGGGCTAGCAGCGCCGGAGGTATTGACGTTAAGACGGGAAAAGAAAATGATGATTCAAATCTGTATATTGGGTACTTGCCACCTAATCTGGTCTAAGTAAAGGTTTTGGTTTCGTGAAATACTCCAATGCTGCTCAGACTACTCAAGCTATAACTAGTATGAACGGTTATCCTCTTGAGGGGAGAGTTATAGCGTACTTACGAATTGCTGGTGTCCGACCTCAACCTTCTGCAACCCCACGGCATCCTGCTCCAATCAAGCCTTCCTACCCTGTTCTAGGCCAAACAGTTGGCGCATACCCGTCTCAGAAATTTACGTCAGGTGGGCCTATCAGAAGTTCGCCACGTGGAAGTTTCACGCCACGAATTATGTTCCATGGGGGCCACTGTTCCTCCTCCATATGCTCCCTACCCTATTCCACCTCCTGGTTCCAATGTCAACACCCCTATTCAGGGTCAATCCATGCCAGCTTTTACAGTGGAATACCAATACCACCGTTCATTTCAACCTGCAAATGCGGCTTATTGAAGTGGATGTGTTCTCTTTTAAAATTCATAATATTTAGGGATGACCGTGTGCGGTTTTTGCTGCTTATAAATGAAAATGGTCCCTGAATATTGCAAAACAAATTAGATTAATTATTGAATCTCAAAAGTTCATTTCCCAATGAAATGCTTATATAATGCAACAACAATACTAAAACTGAGGACTTTTATCTATTATATAAGACTAGTCGCCTACTCGGGAACCCGTGCATTGGGAACCCGTGCAATGCACGTGAGTGATCAAAGGAGGAACTCACGCATTGAAGGAAGCAGCGTGTTTTATGAGAGTGATCAAAGCAATAACTTGTGCGATACATGAATATTTGAGTGCAATATCAGTGAACACCTGTATTGGAGGAACCCGTGCGATTCATGAGTGATGAAAAAGGGAGTCTGTGATGGTATTTTTTTCGTACAAAGTTCAGTGACGGTTGAAAATAATGCACCGTTTAACAGTGCTTTTGCCAACTACATAATACCGACTGAAGGGAAAAAGGGAGAGAGAAAAAGTGAAAATTCTCACTCCCTCCCAGTCCCTCTCTCTCGCTCTCTTTTTTTTTTTTTTTTTTTTTTTTTCTTCTTATTTCCTATAAAAACTCTCCACAGGTCACGCAGTCTCCAATTTTTCTCCTTTTTCTTTTATTTTAAAAATTTTCTAAATGTGACACGTAAGCCCACGGGTCCCTCCTTATCCTTACTATAAATCTTATCTTGCTACTATACGTACTAAAATATCGCTATGTCACCTCATGTACCCCTAACCTTCACCTTATCTACGCTTTCCTATTTTTTCTCTTCATAAAAAAGTCGCATCAACTGGTCTCCTAAAAAAATCTTATGGAAGGATTCATATAACACATTTTATGTCCTTCTTTGATCGATTTATTAGCCTTATCCCCTCAAAATAAAACTTTTAAAAGAGCTCTATGTATTCTTCCTCTATTTAAGAAAGCATTTTCTATTTGCTTATATGTGACTGATTACACATAGTGGAACAATATAAGAAACTTTCTCAGGAGTAGATTTTGAATGGATACCAATTCTCATGAAACTTTTGTCCATATATATTTTAAAATAATTTAAGAAAAATAGGAAGAAACTCATAAAAATCATATTTAAGATAGAAACTTATGAAAGAGGGCATTTTAATCACGTTACTAAAGTTTTATTTTAAAAAAAAAAAAAATTTATTTACAAAGAGGCCACAGACTATACGCCTAAGGTAGAGATTTCTCTACGCTCACCATCAGGTAGCCATCATGTGGCGCCCATCGCGAGGATCAGGTGCAACGACAATTTAGGCATGGTAGATCAGTTCCGATTCAAAAAAGATTTTTTTTTAATTAAATTTTTCACCATTAAAAATATGGTTAAAGTTACAAAAATCAATGCACCAAAGTTTTAGGGCGTTATCTTATCTTTGACCCATCAAGCAAAGGGCAAAAATATTAAAAAATATATATTTTTAAAAATCAAATGGCTCATGGATGATCAACCCAAAACGGGATTAGTTTTGGGTTGAGCATGCCACGTGGCATGTGATTTGGCCACCGGGCGCTTGAGCGTATACTCTCCAAAGCCTCTTAAAAAAAAAGTACAATAAAAATGTACTTTTAAAAAAATGTCAATTTTGATAACTATGATGTGAAATGAGAAATTTTCGGAATCGACCACCATTGTTTCGCATTTTTCAGCATTGGATCTCTAATTTCACCTTTTGTATAACAGACCAGTTTGAAGCGAACCTAATTTAAAAAATCGTAAATACCCTTGGGCGGTTCTAAATGCCTTAGCATCATTGATTCCTTTGAATCCCATGATGGAGATTATTTTTCATCCTAATCTTCAACGGGATTGATCTTAATATCAAGGGCGTATTATCAGATGGTCAATTTTACTAAAAAAAGATAGAGTCATTATAGAGGAGCGTTGGAGCTCCTCTAGAGGAGAGCTAACAATCCCTAAAGGAGTGTTGACGCTCCTTTAGAGGAGTACTGACGCTCTCTTAAATGAGCGTTAGAGGAGTGTTGATGCTCTCTAAGGGAGCGTTGACTCCTCTAGAGAAGTGCTGGCGTTCCCCTTAAGGAGAGCGTTGACGCTCCTCAATGGAAGTGATATTGCTCCTCATTATTTTTGTCCCCATTTTTTAGCAAAATGGATCGTCTGATGGTATGCCCATGATTACAAGATCAATTCCGTAGAAGATTAGGATGAAAAACAATCTCCATCCTTGGATTCAAAGCAATCAATGATTCTAAGATATTTAAAATCACCCAAGTCTTTGTCACCTTTTACATACCTTGGGGGTATTTACGATATTTTAACTTGGCTCGGTTTCAAGCTGGTCGGTTATAGAAAAAGTGGAAACTAAAGGTCAATTTTGAAATTTTCTCATAAAAAATGTATCTGTTAAATTTTTTTGCCTTTCAAATCATAGGTCAAAGTTAAAGTGATGCCCACCCAACTTGATGCATTAATTTCTGTACCTTTGAACATATTGTAAACGATGGATAAGTATCATTTTTAATTTATTTTTGCAGCTAAAGAATCGATCTTTGCAACTAATGATTCCAAACTGACTTGAATCAGATGATGGAGATCGTTTTACGTCTCAATCCTTCACACAATAGATATTGAGACCACGTCCTACATATCGTACATGTTCATTCTACGTGACGCACATCCCCAAAGCAATCGTGATCATGACATTCTATGAGAAGAGTTCTCAGGTCACTTTGGGGATGTATTCCATGTGGAATAACATTTAACCATCTAATAAGTGGGCCATGATCTCAAGACATATTATTTGAAAGATTGGGACAAAAAATGAAAAATGATCTCCACCGTCTGATTCCAAGCAACTACCAATTTTAATGGTGGAACCATCATTTGCAGTAACCAAATTGTGGGTTGCAAAAACCCTAACCTAATAATAAAAATAAATAATAATAGTAATAATCAAACTAAAAAATCATGTGTTGCAGACAAAGTCATCTTCCATGTATTTTACTACTTTGCCAACTCTACTTTAGCAATGCAAGAAAATAAATATTAAAAACAACTTTAGCAACAAAACAAAAAATATTAACAGACCTGTCTTTTATCTTCTTCACCCTTTAAGCCAAGTCAATGCCAAGTCAGATTTTCTCTGGCTCTTTATCATCTTATTCTCATTCAACCACTTCTTCGTTCTCTCTGCAACCATAATAAATAATCATTGAATGCCTTGAATCAAATAATAGAGATTGTTTTTCGTCCCAATCTTCCAACAATAGATCTTGAGATCATGGCACACCTATCAGATGGTTACATATTGATTCCATGTGTTTGATACCGATACCGAGACCGATCCCGATATTGTATCGAGGCCGATACATATCGATTGGCCAAAAAACCGATACATATCGGTATCGGCTAATTCTTGATACTTTGCTTACGACTGTAGTGACCAAATTCGCCAACTTAAAAAATATATATATCTGAATTATTTGCAAATTTTCAAATAAAATCCAAAAATTTTAATAATTCGCAAATTTTCTAAATTATATGCAAATTTTACAACTTTTTTTCCTGAATTTGGTCAAAAACATTTATTTTTTTACTTTTATAATTTTTAATTGGATATAATATTGTGTCCTACATGATTTCCAATTATTTTTCGGATGAAAGATTGAAATGAAAATCGAACCGTCCTATTTATAGTGGTCGAATTTTTAATGAAACCACAATCAAAACCCATTAATTGCTTTGAATCATCTAATAGAGACCATTTTTTATCTTAATCTTTTACATAATCGATATTGAGATTATGAGAGTATTGACAATTAATTATTTACCTCATGTGTTATTGGTGTGATATTTTTAATGTGATGTTTTACTTGCAAGTGCACGAATCGGTTTGTATATAGTGGGTGCGGAGTACGAGATCGTTCCCACGAGGACTAATTTTGAAATATCTAAAAGAGAAAAGCAATTCTAGAAATCTATGAAGATCTAACAGTATTCTACCAGTTTTATGATTTAAGCGGTTGATGAGATGGTAATTAATGACTACAAAAATAAAACTTAATTGATGATTCAAAAGGAAAGATAAAGATGATGATAAAGATGAAGATGCTAAATCCTCCCATCTTTGGTCCATTCTTCCCATAATATAAATCTAAGGATTAAATTATGAGATATTTCATTGGTAACAAACATCTTTTATGGAAGATCAATGGTCAACACCCTAATAGGTTCCACGTTACATCCCTGCAATCAGGACTTAGATGATTTTCATATATAGATCTGGGATCAAGGGCATGGCTAGGCACACATGATCTCAGATTCAAATAAAAATCATCCCCAAAGTGGGTGAAAATTTCAACAAGAATACCACTAATAAATCTGAAATCAAGGGCATGGCTAGGCACACTTTATTCAGATTAGGGAGTATTTAAGATAAAATTACCATTACAGAACCAAGATCCAGGGCATGGCTAGGCACACTCGATCCCAGAACATAATCGTAATTAGATCCACACGATGAAAGCAAAAAAACCATAACACTGATTGGGTAAAATTACCGTCACAGATTTGAGATCCCGGGCATGGCTTGGCACACGCGATCCCAGTTAGTGGCGGGAATTTCATCCGTTCATAATAGCACAACAACCATAAAATAAAATCTCATATTTTAATCCTTAATTTATATTATTAAAAGTACATCCCTCGGATGAGAATCATTAGATCCCCATCCCTATAAATTTAGCCACACATATTGTAATTAAATAACATAAATAAATAAAGACGGGAAAATAACATTAATTTAAGAAATTAAAATTACCTCAAAAAAGAACTTACTTTGATCCAAACGTACGATGATCTTCAGAAACGAAATTAATGCAGGAATAAACTTTGAACAAAATTTATAAACTGAAGGAATGAGTACTGAAAAATTAAGGAACAAAGCTCTCAAAAAGAAATAATAAAACTTTCCTATTTCTATGTCTAACTATGAAAAATAAAGGCTAAAAACTAAGAACTCTAAAACTAAAACTCTCTCCTAAAATTAATTCTATCTAATTAATTCCTCTCTAATTCTTCTTTTCCGAAGTGTTTGAGTCGCTTTAAATAGACCCTCGTCGCGGAAGTCTCCCAAGCAAAAATTTTAGGGTCGATTAATCGACCAGGGAGGGTCGATGCATCGAGCCGCCAAAAAGTCCCAAAAATTTGCTTTTACAAAGGTCGGGCCGTGTCGACTGACTTGTCCTCGATTAATCGACCTATAGGGTCGATGCATCGACCCCAGAAATCCGTGAAATTCAACACTTTCTTTGTATCAGACACTGCTTCGGTATTTCGGCCATAACTTTCTGTCTCGAACTCGGATTGAGGTGATTCTTACGCTGTTGGAAAGCTGACGAAAAGATCTACAACTTTCATGTTTTGATAATTTCATAATTCAGCCATCTTGAAGGTCCAAATGTAGCCGCAAGTCGCACCATGTTCTTGATTATCCAAAGTTGCAGTTTGACATTATATTCAGAATTCTTGGGCTGTTTTCTATACTTGACTTGTATTTACCTGAAACACTTCAAATCTAATAATTCTCATCAGATAGCCTTCATCGGATAGCTAAATATAGGTATTTAGGGGTGAAATATTATCATTTTTCAGTACTCATCAGTTATACATCGCAAAAAGTTTGAACATCATGATTGAATATAATGTGTGTCACATAATTTTCAGTTATTTTTGTGAAATGTGTGTTAGGTGAGATAAAAAAATTGAGCCTCTAATGGTACACCATTGATGTAAGGATCCATTATGTAAAAGATTAAAACGATAATAGAAACGATCTATTTGCACCCATTGAATTTTGAAGGCACTATAATCGAAAATTATTGACTGTTGTGAATCAGATGATGGAGATCGTTTGTCGTCCAGTCTTCCCCATAATGTATAAGATCATGGGTGTACCGATAATCAACTTTTTATTTAAGGTGTTGCACGTTTCAAAACATGATCGAAAATCATATTTGAGTATGATGTCTGTCACATGATTTTTAATTACTTCTTTGAGATGTGTGTCATGCTGATTAAAAATTGACCGTCTACTGGTACACCATTTACCTTAGGATCATCGCGTGGAAGATTGAATTGGAAATCAATTTTGAATAGGCACCATAGCTGAAAACCATTAATTATTTTGAATCAGACAATAAAGATATTTTTTGTTCCAATCATACCCATAATGGATCTTGAGATCTTGAGTGTACTGACAGTCAATTTTTTATTGCACGTGGTACAAATAACACATCTCAAAAATCACGTTTAAGTATGATGTGTGTCACAAGGTTTTCGATTACTTTTTTGGGATGTATGCCACATGAAATTATAAATTGACTGTCTGATGATTCACCATTGATCTCAAGCTTCATTATGTGAAAGATTGAAAGAAAATCGATCTTCATCATTTGGTTTATATCATTTATTGATTTTTTGAATGTAGTGCACTTAGATATCTGGTTGGTATAATTAGAGCCATCCTTTAAAGGAAAGACTTGGTATTTGGAGGACTTAGGCCAAGTGGAAACTTCAACTTAGCCAACAAATTTGAAGGTCATCATCTACAAATGTTTAATACAAAAGATTAGTATAAAGAAAAAATCTCTATTATATGATTCAAAGCAGTCAAATATGGATGCATTGATGGCCTTTTATTGTGTTGAGTCATATGATAGAGATAGAAGATATTTCGAATGTGACATTTAAATCAGCCAAATTCGATAGTGTCTCCACATTTATATTAGCATGTGCAACGCACGTGCACTTTTACTAGTACTATATAGAAGTAAAAATAGTTTCTGTCCCATTTTGTAATACCAAAAATGCCCCTAACTCTTATCTCAATATACCCGCTGGTCCGCAAAACAAATTAGACTTCTATTTGTAAAAGGCGACTTCTCCTATAGCTAGGACTCTTTTGCTACCTCTAAATATGTTGAAGTCAATTATAAAAAGAATAAAATAAAATGCAAAAGTCAATTATAAAAAAAAATTAAAAAAAGCGAAAGTCTTATATGTGTGTTTTGACGTGGCTAGATGGCACGGTAGTCGAGGTAGCAAATAAAGTTACTTTTTAATATATATATATATATATATATATATATATATATATATATATAATATATAGATACTAGTGGGCCCTGCACGTGCAGACAACTTATTTATAATTTTAAATTTTTTGGAAACAAAGTTGAAGGAAGATCAATGAAATGATCTTATGGACAATGTTTAAATGATGGTAAGGAGAGATGGATCCTTTTTTATCCAGAATTCAACAAGTTTTTGCCGCTAGGTCCTTATCGTAATTCAAATTTGATGAAGAGTGCAGATCCTTAGTCGCCTGTTTCCACTTGCCCAACATGGCCCTTGCTATGCTACGAGCTTTGTAGCCTTTTGCTGAATTTACATTTATCCGAAGAAAACATTTCATATATTTTCTTCATTACTAATAAAAAAACAGACATATATGTAAGGAAAATGAATGAACTTCCATAAAAAAACCTTGCTTTCACCTTATTACATTTGCAAGTAGTTACAATATCTAATTTACTCAAGCCTTAGCTTACAACAAAGATAGGTAAAGAAAATCATATTAACGTTGACATTGATTACCACTTTCCATTGCCTTTCCCTTTGCCTTTTCCAACATGGCCTTTGCTAGTAAAAAAAGCTTTCAACGAAGATAGGTACAGAGCCATTACCTGATTCATGATCCAAAATATCAATTAAAAGAACATCCCTATCAGCAGGTCAATCTCAATTCTCATATGGGAAAGTGATCAAAAGTGTTTACTTTTACAAGGTTTGGATCCATAAATATATGTGCATCTCTCAAAGTTTGACCAGTTTGACAGATGGAGATTGACATAAGTGTGCAAGCACCCTTGGTTCGCGGCCCATAAAGTAAAAGGTTAAAAGTGGTTTAAGGCTCATAAATAGATGTGGGCAGCTGATCATTTTGACAATAAGAAATATTAACCGGTGTTGGGATTCTAATAGCATTAGTCATTTGACAACCTCAAAATAAAACCCAACAAGACAGGTATGTGGGCTGGACTGAACCGAAAATTTGGCTGAAAAGTTCATTATGGACCGCAAATTACTGAATTTATATATTTTCATTTTGGATTCGGTGGGGAATGAAATCGAAAAATTTCGAGTCAAATCTTAATATTTCAGCCGAAATATCTCCCCAATGGTACAAGATTCACTAATACTTTACATGCAAATGGTTCAAGATTCACTAATAGATCAACCTTGTACCTATTGATACATATACAACATTAAGGAATATTATGTCGGTCTCATCGTACTGCAGTTTTATTCCCTTGACTACTGTATGATATACGTTGAATATTTGACTTTTAGATGGGCATATTGGGATTCGTGAAAGTCAAATATTCATGAGGATTCTATGGGGCGGTATAGATGTATCATATAAAAACAAGAAGGAAGAGATACCTGATCATAGGAAAACATAGCCCAAGAAAAAGAGCTGCTGAATAGAACCGCTAAATAGAGCATTTCCTCTAAGCATACTGGATACACATCACAGGACTTGTGTGAGGGAATATGAAGATTATAGTTTTTCGCCTTGCCCAAAATGAACTAAGAAACAAAATGAACTAAAACATTACTTGGAGTGTTCTTTATTCTCCTCATAAGGTTTTTCGCCTTGCCCATTTAATTCATGTTCTTCTTCCACCTATTAAAAAAAAATGATCAATAAGGAACAAGCAACTAAGAATATATATACAATAGGAAGAAGACAAATAGTTGTTAAAGTTCAACTTATATAAAACTGGGCATAATTAAGTAACCAGGAAGTGACACTGAAGGTAACTATTAGGAGAATTTGCAAATGATGTGAGGGAAGTCCCAAATGCAGTATTTGAGTGAATTTCTAGATGTAGTATTTTGACAATTAAAGTAATATACTCACAATTTATCATCAACTATATTTACAACTATTTACAAAGCCAAAAAACATGATAAGTCATGTTTTTAGTGACAAAATCTCATTACAAACCGAAGTATTTTGAATTGAGGGGTTATGTACAAAACCATATTTGTAAAGCAAAAAGATATATCATGATCTTTAAGAAAAGTCCATGTTGTTTTGATTTTATGATTTTTGAATTTCACGATTTGCTTCTCTTGAAGATGATGCATTATCTTCAACTACGATCACATTCAATTACCGAGTGTCTGGTCCTCGATAGTTGTCATTTGGAGAGTTTATATAGAAGAAGAATTCTTTGTCTACCAGATTTCGAGTTTTAGATTTTAAAATTTTTAGTCCGTCTTGCAGATTTTTGAGGAAAAAGTGTTAGAATTTGAATACAAGCTTTTGAATTGAGTTTATGAATCTAATTCGAATTCGGGTTCACAATTAGGGGTCAATTGGGTAAATCAGATATTTATCTTGATGGGCAGTTCCAACACCTAAAAGGCATGTTTTTTTGGTTTTTGCAATGAAAAATATGAAAAGCAAAAATAAAATTAAGGGTTAAGGGTTTGAGATTTTAACTGAAAGAAACATAGAAATGTAAAATGTGATGGTAATAAAAAAAAACCCCAAGGGTTTTGTGATGACAAAAACATAAATAAAAAATGGAAAACAAGTGAATTTAAGTTTCTTATGATTTAAAAAAGAAAAGAAAAAAAAGAGTAGGGTTTTCTGATTAAAAAAAAGATAAAATAATGATTATAATTTCGCTCTAAAGATAATCGTTTCTCAAATAAAGGAAAATAATTGACATACCTTTTACGAGCAACGATTACTTGTAATATAAAGAGATCAGCAGTAGTACACTATTATTTTCAACAATAACGCACCAACAATATAAGTTTAAAAATTGAATTAGATCAGCCTTTAGATCAGAAATGCGAATTTCCTGAAAAAATGTAAGAAAAATAGTAACAATTAAAAACCCAAAATTGATAGAAATAGGTGTATTTTTAATGAAGGACTCATTGAAGTAAAACTTTATTATCAGGCAGATACTGAAATAAAATAAATAACATAAATCATTTCTATGATCAATTTAAATTGTTCAATATGTATTGAATATGGCTGAAATAGAAAATTATAATTACTAAGTACACTAATACGTTTCCAATTTGAAAAAATCGATAGATACTCTTGAAAAAAAAATAGCCACAAGCGCAATTTTCTCAATGCCCATTGACATGCTACTTTCATTTATGGACTCCCAACAAACTGATAATTTGCTTCTCCCAACACGCATCTTACAAAATTTTGACAAATATTTTTTAACCCCTATACTAACCTCCCAAAAAGGTATCCCAAGCGAAGAAAGAAAACAAAACAGGCCCACAAAAGGAGCTCTGATATCAAATGTTTAGTGCCTTTTTTATTAGTTCTTAAACACTCTTATCTTAAGAAAAATAGAAGTCAAAATCATAAGAAATCAAACAAAGTACAAGAACAAGGTGCCAATATGTTGTTGAAAAAATCACTTGCAACAGTTGTATTGTCTACCAAAATGCTCCGACATTTACTTGCCAGTGGTGGGCATGGTGGCTTTAAGAAGGTGACCTCCTTACAGATAGAAGAGATAGAATATGATTGCCACCTTGAGCAGGCTACGCATTTATAGATTACAACATACTACTACTCCAATATACATGGGAGCTACCCATTTATAGTTTTTCCTAACAGGCTAACACCCATCCAACAATAAACCCAACAACCACATTTCATCTCAAACGATAACTTTTCAAAATGGTATCGAAATGTAAACTTTAGGATAACACCTTTAATAGCAAGATTACAACCAAAGTATGAAAAATCTAAAATAAGTTAGTCTAAAAACTATTCCTAGCACAACAAGCCTTAACAACTACCTTGTGGCCTAATTAAGAAACCAAACATGGGGATCATGACAAGATCATTAATGCCATTCTATGGGTTTCAAATAACAAAAAATCACTCAAAACTATTGTTTAGATAATATTGGGAGACATTGACATTATTGAACATGAAAAATCCATTGAATTCTTCTATTTCCATGGGCGATTGCTGATTTCAAAAAATGTAAGACAAGGAAATTAAGAAGTTCTAGGTGGAAGAGGTGAGTGGAAGGAAAATACCTGAAAGGGAAAAGGCTTTGGAATTGTACTTGCATGATCACAATTTTTCATGGGTCGGATGAAGTATACTATAAGTAAGAGAGAGGCAAAGGACCAAATTTTACCATATCATAGGGAACGAAAAGTGCAAGAACTTGTGGTCTGATCACTGGCTACCGGAAGGAAGACTCTTGGATCTGTATGACGAGAGGATAATTAATGATATGGGATATGGTGAAGATGTTTTGTGTGTTGATCTGATTTGGAATGGGGTCTGGTCACTCCCTCCACCCCACACATCTTTTGAAAGTGTGGGAGCTGATCCATAAGATTGAATTGCCAAAACGGAATGTTGAAAATACAATAGTGTGGCGAATAATGCAAATAGAAGCCTTACTTGTAAATCACCTTGGAATTCCTGCAAACCCGGAATGCTACAATTGATCTGCATGATGTTGTTTGGCATAAATACAATATACCTGAAGCATTTTGCCTTTAGAAAGCGCTCAAGAGGAGTCTACTCCATGATGAGGAACGTCTAAAGCGAGCCTTTCATTCCCCATCCACGTGCATAGTGTGCTGATGGAACAAAGAATCAAGTGACTATTCTTCAAATTCCCATATAGTACATGGATTATTGGGCAGACTTGAAGTTCAGAATATTAGAGCAAAATCCAGGAGGACATGGTCAGATAGTGTCATTTGTTATCTCAAGCATAGTTTGTACCACTTATAGGATTTGGGAGGAACAGAATTGAAGATTATTTGAAAGCTTCAGAGAGACTTCTATATAAGATCACTCAACACATTCAGATCAAAACTTACAATTTAGGATAGCAAGGCATGGATACAGACACTAACAGGAAATCAGTAACTCATGGATACGGATGCTAACAGGAAATCTACAACTCATGGATACAGATGATAACAAGAAAATCTGCAAGGCATGGAGTGTACAGCTGCAAGTGCAGGCTGCGAATCGAAGCACCGAATGGCCTGGATTAAACATAAAATGGATGGGTCTATAGCATCAGAGTGGGAGCATAGCCCGTGATTCGAAAGGGGGTCAAGTCTTCAGCCATTGTGGTGGGTTTGTTAAGTGATAACACTTCTATTTTGACCATGGATCAAAATTTCGGCCGAAATGAAACCGAAATCCAAAATTTCGGTCCAATTTGTATGGGGTCCAAAATTTTGGATTTCGGTATTGGTCATGCCGGAAACCGAAATTCAACCCGAAATTTTGATCCTTGATTTTGAGTATTGAAGTAAAGGCAATTGAGGTTGGACCGTTAAATAAAGGCACAAGAAATAAGCTTAAAGAAGATATCGAGCTACAAGTCGAGTCCTAGTCTTCATGTGTCCTTCCTAGAGATGGATAGATTGGAAATAAATTTTGGAAGAGCTTAGTAATCGGTCTAGTAAAATAATGTCCTTGTCTACAGGCTTGTGGTGTTGAATTTTAGATTTTTTTGCCTAATTGGTCAGTGCAATTTGTAATACTTATTTTCTAAAGTAAAGAAGGGAAAGGATCTCATCAACCCCATTTCGCTATTGAAAAAAAAGGAGATCAAGGAGTTCGAGACAGTATATGATGGCTGTCATAGAGTTTAGAAAATGTTCTATCGAATACGAGGCACTGGATATATAATCCCCCAGTTAAAGTAGTTTTTTCCGTGAAAAAAATTTAAGATAAACTGAAGCAGTGGTTAATGAAGCTATCATAGAAGCCTAGAAATAGTTTGGTATTCTGCTCTTTTGTCTTTTAGTGATAGATCCCAAAAACGAAAGGTCTTCTGGTCATTTGCCTGTTTTGTCTTGAAGTGATAGAACCCAAAAACAAAAGGGGAGAATTTGTCTTTAACCTTTGCGTTTGGATGAGTTTTAGAATAATTTATTAATTTTATAATATAAATTTGCAATCTTTAATAAAGCAAACACAAATGACCACTTGGTTAGATAAAAAACTCAAAACCACGAGGTCATATAGATTCAAAACCTCTCTCTATGTTTTAAAAAAATAATTAAGACAATAATTAGCAATTACTGGTCAATTTGCTTGTCATGCCAAATCAGACCAATATGTGTCAGACGATTGTATTGTACAATGCATCAGATGATTGAAACTATATTTCTAAAAAAAATTAAAATTTCAAATAACTATATATCAAATTCGGCTGGTACACTAAGGGTCGATACATTGCAATGTATCGACATGGTGCATCTAAAAAACCAATATGTATCGGTTTCGTCTAGAAATTTGAATCATGTTAATTTTGTTTTACCAATTTTGTCAACTTAATAGTTGACACCTTAAACCAGTGATACATGGTGATAGCTTTTTTAATCCAATACAGAAATAGTGAAATGATCTCCTCTGCTGAAGGAGGAAGCTTTCAAGATCTCATATTTTATTCTTGACTCCTAAAAAAGGCTACCTACACTCTCTATCCACAAGGAGAATTCAAATAAAATTAGAAAACATTTAAGTTGTCCATGATTGATTTCAATTTACCACTCTTAAGTACTATGCTCAGGCATATCAAACACCCAAAATCAGCTACCATGAATACAATTGAATATAAAAATTAGAAATTTATTTATTTCAATTTGGATATTAATATGAAAAGATTCAATTAATTACCTTCAATGGAAGCAACTTTGGTGGGCACTGTGCTCGAAATCAACCAGCTTCTTGGACACTGGATAAGTTTTTTTTGGGCACCACAGAATTGATGTACATTGAATGCATGGCCTTCTCCTCTGGCATTCCTAAAAATTAAAAAAAAAACTCATCAGAATCGATCTTAAAAAAAACCAAAAAAACCACAAAAACCAACAAAAAATGATCAGAAAAAAACCTAGACAAAAAAAAACCCAAAAAAAATTGAGAGAGGAGAGAGAGAGAGAGAGGTTACCTGATTTGAAGCTTCGAGCGAAGCTTGACTTTCTAGTTTTTGGTGTATTCAATAAAACTGAAAACATTGATGGGTTTTTGATAGAATTGAAATGAGAGAATCGAAGGGTCTTTTAGAGTAGATAGAAACGAAGAGTTTTACTTGTTTTATATTTCGTCGGTTTTGTGGAATGAAGGGGTGTATTGTCGATCGAAAGACTGTTGGTCTCTTGGCGTTTTGGCTGTTTTCTGTGGGATAGAACCCAAAAACCAAAGGTCTTGCAGTGATAGAACCAAAAACAAAAGGTCACCTCGTCTTTTGTCCATTTTCGTTTTATGGATGTAGTGATAAGTCTTTTGTCCGTTTTGTCTTGTAGTGATAGAACCCAAAAACCGAAAGGGAGAATTTGTCTTTTAACTTTGCGTTTTGGGAGAACTTGTCTTTTAGTTTTGCATTTTTTATAGGTCATATATATATATATATATATATATATATATATATATATATATATAACACTAGCGGGTTTATATTCTAGAAGCGAGGGATTCTCAAAAAAAAATATATATATATTCTAGAAGCGAGGGACAATTTGGGAATCTTAGTTGGCGAAGTAGTATATGTGCAGCACAGCCAGTTGCTCTTGCAGAACGGCAAGAGTTCGAGTTCTAAACATCAAAACATGGCTGCTACTGATGATATCACGACCGTTAATTCATCTATGCACGAAGAAGATGATGATGTGGATGATGCAAACGATGATGATTTTGATCAACACCATCGGCGTCGCAGTTTGTCTAAGTTATCTATGTGCACTAGCTATTTTGATGATGATGGAGATGGTGACACGTGTGTCGCAGTTATCTGTGGACAGCGAAGGAGATGCTGATGGAGAATTCCCGGGCGGCTCGTCAGATTCCGATAAGGATACCGATACTGGGGGTTTCTATCTCTTCGGACGACGCCTCTCGGACAAAGGAAATTGAAGGATTATTACAACTGTAGCAAAGAGCCAAAGAAGAAGTGAAGTGTGGTCGACGGATCACAAGGAAAAATTCAAGGGGAATTTGGGAGAGATGGGTGGAGAGAGCTAAGAAATATGAGGCGATGGAGAATATTAATAATAATAGTAAGGGAAATGGAGATAGGGAGTGGATCATTATGATGACAAAACCAAAGGGAAGCAGGGGATCAGTGTGCGTTGACAATAGACGAAATTAAGGAGTGTACAGATCTGGGATTCGAATTGAAGCATGATCCGATGGTGTTTGATCTGCCAAGAACACATTCTACCTCGGCGATGGAAACCAGTAATGAAGGGAGTTCTCCCATTGCCACTTGGAGAATCTCTAGCCCTGGTGAGTTACAAGTTGTAACTTAGATTTTTTTTAATTTTTTTCTTACTTTTCAAATTAAAAAAATAAAAAAAATAAATTTAGAAAGCAGCACTTTCTAAAATATTGGGGGACAAAAAATTTGCATCATATGATTCCAGAAGTCAATGTGTTTCAAGGAACTTCTGATATAGGTGCTTTTAAGTAAACATGCAGAGGTACTCGCATATATCCCACAAATATCAAATTTTCTTTTAAATTAGGTGCAATAACATAATTTTTCGGTGTAAGTAATCACTGCCCGTATTTTTTATAGGTACCTCTGTCCGCACCTACATCTAAAGACAATTCAAACCCATTGACTGTTTGGAGTCAAAAGATGAAGATTGTTTTTCACTACAATCTTCCACTAATGGAACTTGAGACCATGTGCGTACCATCAAACAATCATTTTTTTATTTCATGTGACATAAATCACAAAAATATTGCCTGAAACGCTCAAACGTGATTGTAGGGCCTCTTTTTGGGATATGTGCCAGAATAATAAACTAGCCATCTGAGGGTAAGATCGTGGTTTCAAGATCTATTTTACAAATTCATGAGCAACCGATCGAACTCTATGAGGATCTGACAGTTAGAGAAGACCCCGTGCAGATTCTCGATAGGAAAGAGCAGGTGCTACGTACCAAAGTATTCCATTGGAACTTGTGAAATGGAAAAATATGCACCGAAAGAAGCTACATGAGAACGCAAATCGGTTGTACGTGACCCGTATCCACAACTTTTTGTATAATTCTGATGTAATTAACATTTTATATTTTAATGAAGATGTGAGACCCATTTGTTCGTCATGAATTTCAAATGTGTTGTTGCAAACTAACTCAAGAATGGTTGAGTCGTAATGTGTTTCAAGAAGCGGATGAATGTGCACCGTAAACTTAACAAAATGGGTGTACACGAAGTAGCAAAAGGTCTGCAAAGGGATGGTAGAAAGAATTAGAACAAAAACTCAAACAAATCAGAAAAAACTTCTGAACTTGCGCATGCGAGATTCAAGTCACTCACGCGACTGCTTCAGAAGGTCACGTGAGGAGAACTGAGCACCATAGTTGCTCGCGCTATTGTTTTTGGATTCGCTAAAGCTTCATCACCAAGGGTTTCTCCGAAGTTTTCTTCTGCAACGGGGTAAGATCTACCGTTTACTTCGATTTTAATCAAATGATGAAAATTATATTTTAATCTAATCTTTTGCAATTGATATCTTTAAATCATGACCTTCAAATCAAACAGCTTAGATGGTGTTTTTATATAGTAGAAGTCGCCTAACTTATGCAATCACTTGAAAAGCGTGTGCAAGTAATGACTCCCTAAAGTAATCCGCACAAATAAACTAAAAAATGTAGCGAAACTCATAATTATGTTAGAATAATAGAAAAACATGAACTTGAACTTGAATCAGGAATAAAAAAATTTTGATCTAAGGAAAAAAATGGGAAGCAAAAGCAATATGCACAAAATTTCCTGAAAAAAAAAGAAATTTGCACTAGATAAACATATAAGAGTCGAAAAATATATAGATTTGCTAGAAAATATATAAAATAAAGGAACTTGAACTGGAACGAGGGATATAAAAACTTTGATCAAAGAAGGAAAGGATAAGCAAATCGAATCTGTATAAAAATTCTTGGAAATAAAGAAATCTGGACAAGATAACAAAAAAGCGTAGAAAAATCCATAGATATGCTAGAAAATAGAGAAAAAAAAGGAACTTTAATTGGAACAAGGAATATAATACTTCAATCAAAGGAAACAAGATAACAATAAAAATTCCTGAAAATAAAGAAATCCACAATGCAGTAAAATTCATAGATCTTTTAGAAAATTGAAAAAAAAAGGATCTTGAACTTGAAACCGGAATATAAAAACTTGGATCAAAGGGAAAAAGCGCAAGGAGAACGGATTTGTTTAAAACTCTTGAATAGACCTACAAGAAAAATAGTCAAAATAGCCACATGACATCAACATAATGTCCCCAATCTCTTACATAATTGATCTTGAGTAATTGACTTAAATGATGGAGATCATATTTCGCCCCAATCTCTCACATAATTGATCTTGATATCTTGATCCACCTGATTGACCTTGGGGATGTATGCCACATGGAATCAATATCCGACAACTTGATAGGTGTGCCATGATCTCAAGATCTATTAAACCATGATCTCAAGATTTATTAAGGATTTGGTGTCAGGACTGATTTGAGAGTGAGAAATTAGTTGATCCACTTCTTGCTTCCGTAGTCTAATGTGTCTCTACAATCAATGGTTATCACCATTAGCACTCTTACTATCTTGAATTGAATGTCGACGTGCATTTGCACGTGCCTTTTTACTAGTATTATACAAATAGATAAAAGATACATAGAACTTAATGGATAAAAGATACATAAATCGTATATATATATATATATATGTTGGTACGGCATAAGCACCAGGGTGGAAAACGCAAAGACAAGTGCAGTTTAAATGCAATCGTCATCGGGAATCTAGAGTTTGAATTTGATTAGGATCGATCACGAAACCAGTAACTGTTACAAATCCACTAAAGAAATTTCCAGAAGCAAGTGTTAGTTGAACATTTGGGGGTATCGAAATTTCCGACGAGTGGCCACAAATGCAGAGGGAGCCGGCATCATCCTGTTCCCAGTATATTTCAACCATCACACCTCTCGGATTCTCTGGAGTTTCCGTTCCTGGAATCCCAACAAACTTGGCTCCTCTAGGTATCTGCATAATTATAATTGAAACGAGTAAAGTCATTTTTCTTTTTTCTGCTTGTTCAGGAAATGTAATATATATATATATATATATAGGAAAAGTGGAGCTCCACTTGGCACCCAAAATATTGTTTCGATACCACGTGGAGCTCGGGTGCATTGCTTAGATCATCTTTGACAAAAATATAATTGAAAACTCATATCCACCGTGTGTTTTTTGAACTGTGAAATATGAACCAATGAAACTCATCAAATTTTGACTTGTGGGTTTAAAAAGTTTTTTTCGAAATTTCTTTTTTTAATATTGATCTAAACCGTCCACCTATGCTCCACGTGGCACCCAAACAATGTTTTGGGTGCCACGTGGAGCTCCATGTGTATCTTGGAGGACGGTCACCGTTCTCCATTGGAGGACCTAACCGGCTCCCATATATATATATATATATATATATATATATATATATATATGGAAGCCGGTTCCCTAGGACCTGGTCCTAGGGTTGAATCCTACAACATGGCCAGTAGGGTGCCAAATAGTAACCAATCTGACGATCGGGTGCTGAGGTAATTTGCCCAAGGTCGATCAAGTAACTTTTACAAAAAAAAATTTAGAAAGAGTGTTTTTCCACCGTTGAATATTAATTCAAAGTTGGAAAAAAATCCACTACACCAAGTTTGTTGGGCAAATCAAGATATTTGACTTGTGATTTGAATGGTAAAAAAGTTCAAAATTTTTATTTTTTTTCTAAAACACTAGGGGGACGGATGAACCCTAGGGTTTTAGAGTGACATTTTCGGGTTTGGGTGCCACGTCACAGCCTAAATGGACCATGTCGTAGGGTTCGAACCCTACGACCAAGTCCTATAGAGCTATTTTCATATATATATATATATATATATATATATATATATATATATAGAGAGAGAGAGAGAGAGAGAGAGAGAGAGAGGGCCGGGATGCTACACACGGGGGGTAGCGTTTTGAATGGATGTTTTTTACGATCACATGCCACATGGCATATGATCTACTCCACGTGGATAGCGCTTGGGCGCTACCCTCGTGGGCAAGGTGTCAAATCAGATAAGCATATTGGGTATCAGTTCATAGAGGGACCGATACGTATAGGCCTATACCCGATACGTATCGGGCGATACCGAGACGTATCGGTATCGGCCGATATTTGATACCATGCTCGTGGGTACCAACCCCATTCCCTATACTTGAAAGAGCAAGCAAAATATTATAAAGATAGAAAGAATTACAACGGAAAGGGAATATACTAGCAAATCACCTACGTAGGAGCTTCAACATCACCATCACCCCTAGACGAAGACGGGCTAGCATCCCACAAAGAATTAAAAAGTAAACAAAGAGAAAATTATTATCCTATTTTTTGAGACGTAATCTCTGAATACCAATGTTATCTCCCATGAACCGTTGTTTAATGCATATTTTGGATCCCTGCAATTCAATTTATGTAAATAATATTATCTAGCTTGAGTTTTAATGTGTTATGCATAAATCTATTATATATGCTATCTTTAACCAAACCTTTTTTTTTTATTGGTGTAATGCTAGAATATCATTAATAGAAAATGAATTAAAGCAGATCAAAAAGCCGAACAAGCGAGGTGCTCGACAAGAGAGTGACAACAAGAAGATTATGCTAATGCGGTGAGAGAATTAATTTAGTGAGGCTAAATTAGGGTTAGGTTTGGGAGAAAAAGAAGAGGAAGAAGAAGAGAGATGGAGAAAATATGGTTCAGTTAGAGTTAGGTTTCCACTCATGGCTTTCGTAAGTTAGTCAGCCAGCTAATTTTCTGATTGAACCAATGGGTTAGGAGTAGTGCTACCTACACATGTGGCACGGGTGCCATGTGTCAAGATGTCATAGATGTTTTGGCACGCCAATTTTTAAAGATCCCAATACGGCGGCGAATTTTAAAAAAATAGAATGTATAAAGAAAAAAATAAAATTAAAGGGACATCTTAGAGAGCCAATTGAGATATGTAACAAAATAGATACATAATGTATGTCATGAATCTAACGAAAAGTATACTATATTATACAGTCGTTTTCAAGGACCCCAGCTTTTCATTTTATAAGTTACTAAACTTTACCGGTTCATTTTATAGTGTCAAAATGAGGAACATTTTGATGGTATTATGTGGTATTTTCATATGTGTCTAAAGTATCGTGTTGTGCTAAGGCGTGTCCAAGTGCCACTAAGTGTTGGCATGGCAAAAATCCCAAAAGTAGACGTGCCTTGGCAACACTGGTTAGGAGATAACACTCTTGGATTAAGCTCTTAATTCGCCCCTATCTCCCACAGCCTTTGCATTACACATATCCGAGAGAAACCATTCCTGACCAGTGCATTCCAGCTTGGATCCCCTTCCCTGCTGTCTGCCATACATTGCACATCTCTGATCTAGGCTTTAGATAGTTGATTTTGTCTCGATTTTTGAATTCTTGGATCACTTGGTTGTAGCATCTTAGCATTTCCATCGAAAAATATAATTTAGTGTGATGCATATGTTGCACAACCAATCTTCTACCCTGAGAATTAGATGAATCACCTTGTTGCTTAACAAATATGTCCTGCTGTTTCCAATTCCCTGGTTCTAACTCTTTCCATTGCCCTCACAACTGTTCCTTCTGGAACTTCCACCCCTTTTCACATGAGCCATCGATTACCCAGTAGTATAGGTTTGCTACGAGGTATTTTCAGGCGAGGGTTTTTAGATTAAGGCGGGTTTCAGAATAATGCATCCAGTTGAAGAAAATCAAAAGTAGGTTTGTTACGATATACTTCAATGCCAAATAAGCAACCACGAATATTAAAACTTGTGTGCTAATGAAATTATTCTGACAAAATTCATGAAATGAGTCGACCTTATTCGTTAAAAAAATGTTCCAAAGGTAAAGATGAAATATTTTGCACAAGTTATTTTAGTTGTGCAATTTTTCGGGGGCGAGGAAGCAATTGCTCAAAATTAATATAAGAATGAACAAGAATGAACTGCAGTTACTTGAATTAATAGAAGATTGGACCTCTGTGGAAAATCCCGCTACGCCAAGTGTGCTTTTTCTGTCGGTGCAAGGCTTATTATACAATTTAATTTAGGTGTCTATTTGTTAATTGTTATGCAAGCAAAGAGTACATTGAACATCTCTTAATTTACTGGCTGGTGGCTTATCTGATTTGGAAGTTCTTGATGGGTCTATGTGGGTTTGTTTAGTGCCTCCTGACATTTTGTGCTCTTCTTATTGCTTCCTAGGGGAATGGGACTTTTATGAGCAGAGGGAGGATTGTGGAGATGGATACCACTAGCTGCTCTCTGGTGCTTATGAGATGAAAAGAACAATATTTTTTAATGGGCAGAAAAGTCCAGTTGGGGCTTTAATGTTCTTGATCAAAGATTTTGGTACTTTCTAGATATGATAACTGCTCCCTTTGGACTGTCTGATAGCTATGGATCAAGGATTGAATGGGAGGATGTTTTGTGGGGCTGTGATTGAGATTTGAGTCTTTATCTTTGCTTGGGGGCAGTGCATAGATTAGAAAATAGGATATCAATGATTTTAATTACTCTTGACTACAAGTGATACAGAATTCTTATTTTGCTTGTAAATAAGAAATAACTAGACATATTAATTGGTCTTATTCTTACCTGAACAGAAGCTCCAGATTCTAAGCTCAGAATCACCAAGCTCCCGTCAGCAGAAGCATTTTCTAGCTCCGCTTTTCTTGCAATATTCAGAAACACTTCTTCTAGAGTTGTGAGACCAAGTTGGATGTCTGAGATCCCAAACTCTCTTTCTCTATCTTGAAGCTCGGCAAAAAATCTCTGCAGCAGAACATAATAGTAAGGAAGAATGGACCCACAAACATTTTAAGTAAAAGATTCAATGGCATTCAATGGCATACAAGATCATAAACTCATAATAAGATTAATATCACACTCAACATATGCATAGACAGACATGTACGCATAAATACGCACATACATAAATATATACATACAAACATATAGGGATTTATGAAAGTACAAAATGTCTTACATGCCAACTTAAAATGCATATGAAAGCAAACAAGTAAGCATGAGTGAGATGAAACAAAAGTGAGAAAGAGAGATTTACAGTCAACAGTTCCTCTTTTTCCCGAGGGATAACAAAAGTCAGGAAGGCCTTATTCTCCTCTTTGGGCACCACGTCTAAATGCTGTAAAATTCACCTCCCAAGTCAAATATTAATATTAATAATAATTTTTTTTTCAAGAATTGTGCTTATCAGACATACAGTTTTGAAGAACCGCTTCACTGGTTCATGTTGAGGTTCACTTTTAACTGAATCTCCATAAAAGTTGGGAGTTTGTCCAGGAGTGTTTCCAAGGAAGCTCACAGTAGTAACATAACCAGTCCCAAAACGTGACTTCAACCTTATTGAGGTTCCGATGCAGCGAAGTTTTCCCTTTCCCATGATTGCAATGCGATCACTTAAAATGTCAGCTTCTTCCATAGAATGAGTTGTTAAGACAATGGCTCGTCCCTTCTTAGCATTTTCTATGATATCCCATACATGCCGCCGAGTAATAGGATCCATACCAGTAGTCTGCAATCATATCAAAGAAGATTTTACATATTTCAGATGCGTCAGAAGAAGTACCCATGTGATAATCGATAGAATCACAATAGCAATGCAGTATATATTAAAACTTGGGAACACTTTCAATGATTTTTATTGGCAAGTAACCATGCAATCTGTGTCAGCATGGGTTTGGGTGAATGAACGTATATCAGTTTATGTAAATGAACGAAACACAGAACAATTGAATTGTAGCATTTACAACCACCTATTAATTTAACAAAGCATTTAGACTAGAGATTCTGTCCTCGACAAGAGCAAGATCTATTTACAACATCCCAAGGGCATTCTACGTAGAGGTGAGGAACCTTTATCACCTAACCTGGGGTTCCTATGAAACAACTGTGATATAAACATATCATCAAATGTTTCAAATGCCTAATAACTAATAAATTGATTGATTCAAAGAAAAAAACTGAGCGCGAAATTAGAAAAGCAGATCCATGCATTTAAAAAAAAAAAAAAAAACGACCCAAAAATAAAAACAGCATCTTCATACCGGCTCATCTAAGAAAACCAATTTTGGATCTCCTATAAGGGCTATTGCAACACTTAGCCGCCGCTTCATCCCTCCACTATAGCTCCCAGCTCTAATTCCGGCTGCATCAGTGAGTTTTACCTCTTCTAATGATTTTTCAGCCACCTGCATTGCCCGTAAAAGGACAGGTCATGATAAATGGCAAAAGAATATATGTTCAAATTAATTTTAAATCGTGGTGCCAATTCATGATTTCTGTGAGCTGACTCTGGCTTTTGAGTGTTCAAGGAGAAGAGTCTCCTGTCCTAAACCTTGGCAATTCAAAATAATGTAACAATTATAGGATCGAATGTATTAGCTCCTCTGTAAACAGGGTTCCAAGTCTGCAGTTGCAAATCAGGGTTTAAATAATGATATGGAAATGCAAGAAGGTCGATCACATATCAGGGTGTCTGGAACATACGGATTTAATTGAGGCAGGGGACAAGCCTTTAATACTAGCAAAGAGATGCAGGTGCTCTAGTGCTGATAAAGCTTCCCACAAAATATCAAACTGCAAACAAAATTTAATTTCAAACTGTAATATGTAAAAATGGATTAATGGTGATTGTAAGACTCATAGCCATCGATATTTTCTTAAAGTAGAAAAAACAAAGGATACCTGAGGGCAAACTCCTATCATTCTTCGAATGTTTGATATACCGACCGAGCTTCTAATGGAATGTCCATAGATTAACGCTGCCAACAAAGAGGTATATCAGCTGACTTTTATAGGCTTGTTCTGTATCATAATATATATCCATGGAATAAAAAACCTAAAAGAAGCTATTACCATCCCCACTTGTCACTGGTGTAATGCCAGTCAAACAATTAATTACAGTAGTTTTTCCAGCTCCATTGGGCCCAAGAAGACAAAACAGCTGATTCTTTGCAAACTTCACCCATATACCCTGAAATGGGGTGAAAGGATAAATGGCTATAAAACTTTAACGACAAGAATATACGGGTACACGTGTTATATGTCGTCTTTCATATTGGCTTGAAATGTACCTAGATAGGTAAGTAGAACAAAAATAGGGTTGTCAATGGGCCCTGGCCCGGCCATTTTCAGGCCGAGATTGTTGGAAATTAAACTAATTTTAAGGGTATTTTGAGTATAGAAGTTTAGGGATATTTGTGTCATTTGCATTATGGGTATTTTTGGAAGTCTTGTAAGTTCCTAGAAGCATCTAGGATATTGTTAGTGGCATAGAGAAAGTGTGTGGAGAGTTCCAATGTGTTGAAAAAGTCAATTCCCGATTTTCTACTTAGGGCTTTAGAAAAATCAATTGTAAGTGTTTAGAAAAGTGTAGAAAGTGTTTAGAAAGGTTCCCATGTGTATATATATACATGTACAATCACTCTTGAAATAACAAGAAGTGAAAATTAGTCATTTTGGAGGTATTTTCAAGAGGTCTAAGTTAAGATACGAATTCGGAGTTTCTAGTTGGGTGCACCAAGTTTCCATCAGGGATGACTGGCCTGGACTGAATATGACCTCAATACAGCCCAACTGGACTGAACCTGGCCTGACCAGGACTAAAGCCGGTATGAACCAGCCCAAACTCAGGCCAGGCTTGGACGCGACCCAGATTAAATAGGGTCGGACTTGCTTTGGGGCTAATTTTATTCCGGCCAGGCAAAGCCTGATTGTTAACTGCGACAGTTAATTTCAAGCCAGGCCGTTGATCCCCTTAAACAAAAATGATAATCATTATAAGGCAATATAGTTTTTTGCTTAACAACAATATTCAAAGAAAACGTGATGAACCAGAAAGTGAAATTGGGCTGTTGGTCCATATGCAATGTAGGTGCACAACGGTTTGGATTAAGGTTGCTAAAGAAGTTCTTGGAGAGTCCAAAGGAAATGTTATATGAAAAAGGAAACATGAGGTGGGAGGCTGAGGTTCAAAAGTCTATTTTCAAAAAGAAAACATTCTTCAAAAAATAGTAAAAAGCAAAAAATTATGGAAGATACTGAAATATAAAAACTATTAAAAAGGAAAGGTAAGAAAGTCATTAGTGGGAAATGGTCAGATCCAATTGGATAAACTGGATTTCGTGTTTAACCAGATTTGCAGCCCTTGGATAGAGGAGAATCTTGACTTCCACGATTTTCATTTTAATAGGATGAAAGGCAGTCAAGATTCTCCTATATTCAAGGGCTGCAAATCTGGTTGAACACCAAATCCGGCTCAACCAGTTGGACTTGACCATTGCCCAGTCATTAGTAAGGTTCAGTAATTAGCATATGAGAATTTGTACACCAAGTTGGGAATGAAGGAGGGGGAGAAAGATATCTAAAAGCTTAGAAAACTTGACCAGGTAAGGTGCATTTAGGAAGAAAGTCGAAGGGTCTTTATGAAAAAAGATGAGACAAAGAATAACTGGAAAAGAGATTTTAAAAACATCTTAAATGCAGAGTATGCAAGGGATGTACACCAAGATGGAGAACAACATCAACGAATGATTAATGAAGTATCTAAAGTAGAAGTTAAACAAATCTTGGAAAAGATGAAAAGCATTAGGATCAAATGGTAATCCCTATAGAGGAATGGATTTTGATGGGTGAGCAGGTTTGTTTGGTTGACCAGATTTTCAACAAGATATTGAGAAATAGAAAAATGTCCAATGAATGAAGAACAATCAGCATGGTCCCTTTTCATAAGAATGGACCCAATTATCAAGGTATTACTATGAAACTCCCAGAAATAGTAGTAGAGTAGCATTTACAGTAAGAATTAAAGAATTTTAAGAATTTACTTATGTTATTTTTGTTCAGGCAACTTATGGAAAAATTTAAAAAAATGAGGAACAATTTACTTATGTTATTTTTTTTTCATCAATTTGGAGAAGGCATATAATAAAGTTTTAAGACATAATTTGGGGGACACCATGGAGAAAATGCATTTCAACTAAATAGATAGAGATTATCCAAGACAAATATGAAGGGGCAATAACTATTGCAAGTTATAGATGAATATATTGCAAAAATACAAGATGGGGATTTATGATGTATGTTGTATTGCCTAGAAAAGAAAACAAGTAAATTATAAGTTGGAACTATCAAAGTAGATGAGAATTTAAAGTTAAAGGATTTGAAAATTAGCAAAACAAAGATGAGATATATGGAGTTCAAGTTTAGGGAAAATGAGAGCATAAAGCATGATTCAGTCAAAATAGTAATATTTTTAGTTCCATAATTCCATGGTTAACAGCACCAAGGCTTATCCAATTATTTGGGTTGGCTATTTAGTGCCATAATGTCATAAATTCTAATATATTAGCTCTACTATAAAATTGGTCAATACGTTCGAGGACATCTCAGACAGAATCGATGCAAGGTGTGTAAAGTAGAGATAGGTGAGTGTTGTGTTGCAATCAATGAGTGTCAATGTGATTGAAAGGATGTTTATGCAAGGCAACAGTACGACTTACATTATCGTATGGTGCAGAGTGCAAGGCCACAGAAAAAAATGCCAGGAATATAGAGTACATGGCTAAGATGAGTAATAAGAAAACATCGAAATTGGAAGAATAAAGAAAGGAAATTTAGGTGAGCCCACGAAAGGAGAATTAAGGAATCAGTAAATATGGGTTGAGCATGTTTGTTGGGGATGTGAAACAGCCTCTATAGGAAGGATTGTCACAATATGTGCACAAGGGAAGGAGAAGGCTAATAAAGAATAGGAGGAAGTAATAAGAATCAACATGAGAGATGGCAGAGTGATAGACTTTAGCCAAAAAAATAGAAAATAGGATTCGCAATGCTGACGCCATATAGATGGGACAAAGCAATGACGACAATGAGTAGTTATGTACCTTAACAGCATGGTATGGAGAAGACTTCTGGCATTTACAGCAACTAACCATCTTTGCTGTCCCCGGATACGCCTTTGTAAGACCACATATTTGAACAGCAACATTAGGATCTACTTCATTTTCAGTCACTTGCCGTTTTACAATTGTTTCCTCTGTAAGGACGTCTTCATCATCTGGGGTGGCATCATCTAATGGTGGAACCAAACTCGTGCAAGAACAAAGCCCGCCTTCCAAAATAACAAATATAAGAGTTTACAAATATACTCTTGCCACTGCCAACTAGGATGTCACAATCAGTAATGACGGAAATTATTAGTATTTATTACCTTCTACCTCGTTTCCACCTTTCCCTACCCAATATGAGGGAGTCAAAAAGTAAAACAACGGTTTTCTCACACTATACGAATTTGGGATTATATTGTCCAAGTAAATAGCCAAGAGAAACCAGACAAAGAATGTTGACACGAGCCATTTATAAATGTCATCCTGTTAGAAACATGTCATTATGCCAAGATCTACATGTCAACGAGGATATTAATAGACTTTATCTACCAAAAAAGGCTTACAAAACTAAATTCATGTTTTATTAGGAAAGAAGGCACATATGGTATTTTCTTCTGTATTAGAGGGTTGAATTTTCCAACAGCAATAACATATAATCAACTATAAATTATCTAGTTCCAGGTGTATGAACTTCAAACTTACAATAGTTAGCACACACTCAGAATGATGTGGTGGACATTCTGACCGTCTGCTCCAGCTAATCCCGTCATCTTCAGAAGTAGATGTCGCATCCCCAAGCAAATTAAGAGCTTCAGCAAGAAGATTAGGAGGAAACAAAGACCAGATAATCCTATATGTCTTAGAATAGTCTGTACTGTATGGAAATCCAAAGGTTGTAACAAGCTGCAATGAAAAAAAGAAAAATGTTACTGTGAGAGCTATTTTGTTGGCTGTTCCATCCAATTCAATCAAAACTTGCCTGAGTCAAGAAGCCAACAATAAAGATCGAAAACCCAACAGTAGTGGCCGATGATGACTTGCTAATAAAAGTTGATATCATAGAGGCAAAAGACATCTGCAAAAGGTTGTCAAGGTAAAATAGAAATATTATAAAAAAGTACGCGCATTGTACAGTTGTTGCAGTAGACAATATGCCACTAGCAACAAGAAGTCGGGAAAAAAAAATTAATTCCAGCCTCAAGTGAGCTAAAAAAACTGGTTTCTTTATTAAGGACAGCACAAATTTCCATGCATTGAATCAAAATGAGGTTTAGTGACCGCAATGTCAACTGAACAAAGAAACTTACCATATTGAATTGGAAGAGGAAGAACACAAGGAATATAATTATGAAACTGTTATGCAGGAAAAAGTCGAACTGAAACATCATTCCGAAGAGTGCTGTGAAGAGCGATGAAAGAAGTGTAAGAAAAGTCTCCCACGTAAGCCATGACAGCCAATAGGCAGATTCATAAAGACCCATTACGGACATCGCCTGCAATATTCCACCATAACATGTGATCTTCAGCATATTTACAACTGAGTGAGCATAAACAGAAGTACATATAATGGACAAAAGGAAACTATGATCTGCATTAAAGTGCCAAACATAAGAAATGAAGCAAATTGTTTGATAATGACCACATCATCCAAGGATATCAGTACCTGACGAAGTTTAAGCTCTTTTTCAGTAATCAACGAACTAATTTGAAACACGAAACCAAACATGGCAATTGCAAGGAAGAAGGTCGGCCCTGCTTGCCCAACTGCAGAGAAAGATTCTATGGCAGGGTGTGCAAATTCTTTTAGTCCTACAACCCAGCTAAAGTTTGGATCTGCACATGTGTGAAGTTACACATTAGTAGGAAAACTCGAGAAAAGGAAAGGGGTGGTAAAAAAAAATAGTTTAAGAGGAGATCATACATCTGTTAGATAGAGTAGCACAGGACTTTTAAGTAATGATTTACGAATAAATTGTATTTTTATGCATAAAGTAAAACCTTAAGGTTCATGCCAGAAAAGGTTATTAAGCATCCTCTCTATTTTAGTTGCTTACCACCTGCATACTACAGATTCCTGTGAACTAATCAACCACCATATTGGAAAGGGTAGCTATATTTGCAGCCAATAAAACTCTAAAGCACCCCACACGAGTGCCTTTGACTGCATTGAATCAGACAATGGGGATTGTTTTTCATCCCAATCTTCCGCACAATAGATCTTTAGATCATGGGTGCACTATCAGAAGGCTCACATGTTGATTCCACATGGGACACATCTCAAAAAGTGTCTAGAGAGCCACTGGCCATTGATTGCAGTGAATCAGATGATGGAGATCGTTTTTCATTCCAATCTCCCACACAATAGATCTTGAGATCATGGGAGTCCATCAACGGCTCACATGTTGATTCCACTTACAAAAAGTGATCCCATTAGCAAGTGCATCGGAACTTAGGAGGGTGCTCTAAAACTTTAGTGGTTGCAAATAGAGTACCCTATCAGAAAATGAGCAGATGCAAACATATATGAAATGCAAGAAGTTGGATGGCCTCAATTTTCCATGAATTTATTATCTAAATAAGCTAGAAATCATTTGTTGGAAATATTATATCTTTTTCCTCCAAAATTTTTTGCCTTCATATTTATTCTAAAATATCTGCCATTTGTTCTATGGAAAGCAAGAAATTGCAGACAATTATAATAGGAGTTATAGATTGAATTATTTTATAGCCCAAGTATTTTTTGAAAAAGGCCTACTATAGTTAATATGTGCAGCATAGAAAATGCATAAGAAATTGAGTCGAAGGCTTAGCATATTATTCAATACTTATTACCTATGTTCTAATAGAGCGATCTACTTTTATTGATGCACTGATGAACAAAAAGATGTAGCACTTGGCAGGTTTCCTTCTTAATCTGCACTCATTCAGTCTACTTCTATAAACAGATACAATGTCATCAGTTTTATGGAGTAGAGAGCACAATTCTGTGATTAAAGTTGATAGTAGTTACTGCTAAACCCGTTTCCCTTCACAAATGTTTCTCATTTCCCATTTCATGCATTCATTTCACTCATTTGGCTAACAACTACAATAAATGTTTAAAATGTGGCATTTTATTTCTAGCATTATTCTCCACATTCGTTTCTCAGTCTCGCAATTATGAATTTTACATTAGTAAAGATGGAACAACCAAGAAATCATTCCTCATCAACAATAGAACACTGATGCAAACATGTTCTAAACTGTGGCATTTTATTTTGAGCATTGTTTCCCACATCGGTTACTCAGTCTTGAAATTATGACTTCTACACAAGTAAAGGTGTAACAACCGAGACATCATCCCATCAACAATAGAACAATGAGGGCAAATAATAAATATAAAAGGATTAAATCACTTCGTAGATGACATTCAATAAAGTTGGTGAACCAGTTATAGTGGTCTATCCTATGCCATCTTTGACCTTTTCCAGAAATTTTAAGGTAATTTGCAGTCATTAATTCTTAAAGTCTTCACAAGAAACTAGAGGAAACAGAGGATGAGGTGAATTCGTACTCATTGCACATTCTGAAATATTCCGATATGTTGAACAAGTCCAAACTATTACCTCGAATGAAATATAAGCTGGATAATAATTGATATGAAAATTTTGCAGGTTAACAATGATTTTACTGATATGCGCTCCTACAGAAATACACATTCCTTTTCTTATTAGCAATTATAAAAAGAAATCCTTTCTTCAAGATTCTTTTTTTTGGTCCAGTATATATAGTAATCAAATAACAAATTCTAAGGCTGTGTTTGGCATTGCTCTTTGGGAGAGTAGAAAAGAGCTGCTGCTGCTCTTTTCTACTCTCCCAAAGAGCAATGCCAAGCACAGCCTAAATACAGTATCTCAGTACCTCCAATCAAAGACCTTGCAATCTCCCGCTCTGCAGCAATCTGAAGTGGAATTTGGAATTTTAAAGTGGGATCCTCATAGATTCCTCGTTTGGCTAAAGTGGTAGAGTTAGTCTGTATCCCATAGCTTATGACAGTTGAATTTCGTTCTACAAAATGCAAAGCTCCAGGGCAGTGCATGGGGTTACTTGCAAGCCAAACATCTACTTCATTGGATGTTCTAAATGATATAACCTGTATAGGGCAAGAAGAGGAAACATTACATCTTCTGAAATCAGTTAATGGAGAATAACCTTAACGATAAGGAACATTCAATTCTATAAGGTTTCATATATCAATAGTATAAAGGGACATACTGAATAAAGTGTTGAATGAGACAAACAAATAGTTGAGTGCTCTTGGATATCAAGAAATAAAGCATTGAGGGAGACAAATAAAGCATACAGTACTCTTGGATATCAAAAAATTTAACCTTGGAGTACGAAAAATTCCCATGAAAAGAAAAAAAATGTAACCCAAAGTTTTTTGAAGATGAACAATGTACCTCTTGGATAGTCTTTATAAAATTAAAGCAATCTAACTTGCCATTCTCTCTCCCATTTTTTCTCTTTTCACTAGAGAACATATAAATTGTACTCTCCTTTTCTACATACTGAACTGGATTACTGGAGATCTGTTTAAGATACAAATCAAAATTTGCCTAAGCTAACTTAGAGGACCTTCCAGGAAAATAACTCTTCATCAACTTTCTCTGGTGTCTTCTGCCTCTACAAATGGTATCAACCATTTAAAGAAAGAAACATCGAAATCCAAGTTTCATGGTTACTAAGGGATCCACTGGTCATTTGCAATTGCATAATATATAACAGGTGATAGGTCTATGCTATTGTAGGAGAGAGTAGACCGCATTCCTGCCTTCACAGCATTCAAACTGTCTGAAGGCATTTATAAATTGACGAAACACATTCATCAAAAAAAAAAGTTGAACAAACATGGTTGGGACAGCTTATGAAGGGAGCGAAAATGGCCTAGTCCCTCCTACTGTAGCACAGCTCTTTCTCATACTTACGGAAAAAATAGATGCATAAGGTGTTCATGAATCAATGTTCATACGAAAGTAGGTTTTCTTTTTTAAGCTTGGGACCAGAAGTTAAACCGCTAAGAGGGAGGACTTGGTAGTGAAGGGAGATCCTGGCAACTGACAGTTTCCCAAGGGAGGCGTACAAGAGCGAAGCCACCTCGGAAACCAGGCTGGTTAATGATAGACACCCGAAGATTGTCAGAGAGAAGATGCATGAAGCTCTTGAACCATAAACGCACCATCAAGCCATTAAAGCCAAGGAATGAAAGTAGCTGAGGGCTTTTAAGAGAACTGGACCAGGTGCCAATGGAAAGGAGGTAAACAGCTACAGGGTCGCCTTCTTCCGTAAGAAAAGGTCAGGGTGAGAGGGACCATCCAGGCAAGGCAGTGCCAACCATCGGACGTTTTGAATTGAAACTTTGCAAGTCAGCAGAATGTTGTTCCAGAACATGTGAATATTTCATGGAAATCTGGTATTCGGTTGTTTGGTTGTGCGGTTTGAGCAATTTTTTTTTTTGTTGTTACTTTGGATTGCATCTATTAAGAAATAAGTTTTATTGTTTTGAAAAATAAGCAAGGTAATTTCACTTGAGAGTTATAAAATTAGTAAGAAAAATATTCACAAACTCATTATATGTAGGTCCAGTAAAGAAAGTCGTTGTGACATAAGTCCGAGTTGTAAGATTTCCTTTATTTTTTCTATTATCATTTTTTTTTAGATCCTCACTTTTTTTATTATCATATTACGAGTGTTACTCTCTTTTTCCTTATTGCGTACTCTTGTGACTTCTATCTCTAGAGCTTTCTCTATGATAGATATATCTTAAATATATAAATATAAAATGAAACGATAGTCGTTTTTGCATTTCTATATTACAATCAGCACCAACATTAGAATTTACCAGTGCAGTGAAAAACGAAAACTGCTGAACCTGCTCAATAGCCACTGGTTCGTTGGCAAGTCTCAGCAAGTTATTTCCTACCATATCTAATGACACATACTGATTCTACCCTGAAAAACTAACCCATGAGATTTCGCGGTCGGTGGCTCCTTTGGCTTTTTTGTCAGTTTCCTCTCATTTCGTAGTATTTTTTGCAAAAAAAATCTTCTTAATTAATGGCACTTAAATGAATAGGATTTATTCAACAGAGTAAAAGAAAAAAGTTGCAAAAGAGGGATGAAAATTCCTAATAGAAACGAAAAGGCTAAGAAACGCCGACAGGGATGAAATCCCAATAGAAAGGAAAAGGCTAAGAAACGCTAACTTTAGCTAGCAAATCAGACACTTCACTGACCCCTCTCCAAACAAAGATGAAAGAACGAAAAATTAACTCTGCATAACTCCAGAACTTCATTTTAAAAGAACGAACAAGATATCCGGCTCCCACAACAAAACACTCTTAAATGAAAAATTCAATAGCATGAGAGTCCGGAGTACCACAAGATATCCTAATAAACTGACCTCAGTTGGGATGACTTCTCCATAATCTTATGAACTCAAGGTTTCAATTTGCAAAATAAACAACAAATTCAATTAATAATAATAACTGGATAAAGGTCGCCTGTAGTAAGGACCAGGTACATATATATATATATACACACACGGTCAACCGGGTCAACCGTGTGAAAAATAAACGGTGAAACTAAATGTGATTTTATCATTCATGTTTTGTGCGGTTAACAAAACTGCGTTGTTTTATGTGACTTATTTTATTTTTCTTTTCACAATATTGTTATGATTATCAAGTTACTCCTTTATTTGGCACCTATTCATGTGATTGAGTGTCACCAAACTTATGGGGGACAAGGTAATTTATGTGGTCTTTGGTACCAGGCTACTTTTATATGTATAATTAGGAAAATTATAAACGATGGACAATTTTTGATAGACAATTTTGTAGACAACTTATGTAGAGCGATTTGATTTGATTTAGTGCGTGGCCCCACTATGGGTGCAGCCCATGGGTTAAAATCTCGAAAAAATGATACGTATCGTTCAACCCCAAAAGCAATACGTATCGGATGATACATTCTAATGTATCGTCCGATATTTTATATTTTTGTATGGGAGCCATCGATACGGTATTTTGAATGTACCGTATCGGTGAGGTCCAAAACTGATACGTATCGGTATCAGACGATATTTTGACCCATGGTGCAGCCAGTCACGTCGCACCACATAAGTTGCCGGCAAACTTGTCTACCAAAATTTGTCCATTATATAACAGTGTCCATATTACTGTAATAATATCTGTTTCATAATCATTTTCTAACTCCTAAGAAAGGAATGGTAAAAGATTTCAATCATGATGGCTGCGTATGGCATAACTCTTTGCTAGCCCCTGCTTTAGTTCGTTCCTATTCTCTTTTCTAACTCTCTGTAAATGATGATTTATCTGCTCTAACAGCAACCTCCCTACTCTCCACTAGCTCCCTACCAGAGCAAATAAAATCAGCTCTGTCAAAGAGTAAGTAGAGAGGAGGATAAAACTGCTGAACTGGTAATTCTTGCATAAAATTTTGCTATGCAAGGAGTTATCATGGAGAAAGTGTACCTGCTAAAGCAGATAGCGAGATGTTAACAAAGAGGATGGATCCTGCTAAGGTGAACTCTTCTATGGGAGAGGCTAGCATATAGCTATGCCATAAGCAACCGATATTAATTTCAAGTGTCCAAAAAAGGAATTTCGGTAAAATCAGATTTTAATATATCAAATTTTCATATATATATATATATATGTGTGTGTGTGTGTGTGTGTGTGTGTGTGTGTGTACGGCTAGTAGATTAAGATTTGACGATACTCACTTGCATTTCACAAAAAAATTACATGTCACATACTAAAAAAGCTATATAAACCTTAACTTAGCAACTCAATCAATTAAAAAAACAAATTCACAACCTTCAAAAGTCATAACCATGTCATCTCATATCTAATTTCATTATCAAAATCGAAACTTGAAATCAACATAAAACCTACAAATACCTCGCACCTTGCTCGAAGGAATCGCTCTTCCCGGATTTTTCACCATGATACTTCGAACGACCGATCTGATCCTCGCACTACTGTTTCCGCTCCAAACAAAATCAAAGCACGGCAAGTTCACAAAGAACTTGTCTTCGCAAGGAGGAATCGGAGGAGAAACCAGAGGTTTCGGATCGAAGACGTTCTGGTACGCTGTCTTCGTAGAGAATCGAGAGTTGATTGCTTTGTCGATGCAGAATATGAGAAAGATGAAGAAGAGAGAAGAGAAGAGTTGAAGAAACGTAGATTTCTTGTACCGCCATGAAATAATTAGGTTCTTCTTCAGCAATGCTCTGAGTTGTTGAAGAAACAGAGGAATCCCTCTCAGCACCTCCATTTTTCAGGCGTTTGAAGCTTCTTTTCCTTAGGAGTTTTGAATAAGATCCCAGCTATTTATAGGTTCCGAGGTAACCAAAATAGTTGAGGGTTCTATTTTGGAAGTTTCTATGATTGGGTAACCGGCTATACCCTGTAACATTTGTGTAAAACATGCAGGAAACGTAAACGGCTAATAAGATTAGGGGTACCTTATTTACAAACCAAGATTCTTCGCTCTCAACCTCCATTTCACATCCTTCAAACGTTACCTATTTTGAGATTATATTTTGCCTAATGGATCTGATATCATGAACCTACCTTCAAACGAGTATATTTTAATTTTGTGTAACCACAATTGTGTTCCATACGGAATCAAAATATGAGTTATATTTTGATTTTAAATAGCACGCCTCTCACAATTGCGTGCCAAATGGAATCAAAATCTCATGTGAAGTCTCATCCTCTTATTCTAAATAGTCAACGCTTTAAGTAGGTGAAATGAGGATCGAGAGGAAGACCCTTGTGCACGGTTTTTCACTTCGTTTTGAAGAGTAAAGTGAGCGTTAGTCCACTAACACCCCAAACAAGTTCTTTAGCCGTGCTGGTGTCAACAACCCATACAAAGAGGGTCTAATTGGTTGTCATTAACTTGGGCTGCCCATGGGTAATGGGTTCGTTAGATCCGATAATCGCGACAGGTATGACTCTATTTTTAATCGGGTCAAGCACACAGGTCCGATCAAGTAGACGGTAGACATAATATTTTATAATAAAATACTAAGGGATTACTAATTGAGCGATAGTGGAGTTGGTATCCTCCCCCGTTGGTTGGGGATGAGGTTGTAGGTTCTAGACTCCGGGCTTGCTTCCTCCAGGTTAGATCTGTATCCCTTCCACCCTTCCTCCAGGTTAGATCTGCATCCCTTCCACTCCTCACATTACCCTGATTCGTATGAGACTAACACTATGTAATGGCTGGGCAAAAACCCGTACCCACATGTGTAGAAACTCTGAGGTTAGATCGGTATCCCTTCCACCCCTCACAGCACACCCGATACATATGAGACTAACACTATGTAACGGCTCTTGACCAACATTTAAACACTAAAATGATATTTAAATAATCTAATACCATTAAAATTATATTTTTTATTACACTATTGAAGTGTGATTTATGTTGTGCCGTTTAACGCACTTCTATGATCAATTTAAATGGTCCAAGTGGCAATCCATCATTGGATTATATCTCCGCCCAAAGAAACATGCTTCTAAGTAGATGTGAATGATCTCTCACAAAAAAAAAATGTGCTTATAAGTAGATGTGAACCATTCGATTGATAGACTCTAATATCAGCCATTAAAAGCTAAAAAGTGGTTGATATTATAATTAGCACTCAGCAGCTCAGATGGTTTAAATCTCTCTAAAATACTATTTTTGAACCTATTGCATTTTGATCTATGATTTATCAATTTTATTATACAGATCACACACATCTTAAATCATTGATGTTTTGAGATCATTTAAACACCATTTAAATGACGGTCATGAGAGTCGGGTCCAATGAACAAATAATCCACCTTTTGGATGATTCATGTCCCAGAAATCATAACACACTTGGAAGATCATAACAGAAGTACTTTCCTGTGGACATTGCACATATTTTGGTTGGCAGTTGACAAGCAAATATTTTATTGGACAATAAGGAGCGTGTAATATTTTTATACCTTTGATTCATCTCAAAGAACTTCCATCGATGATTTTTTCATTTTTTCTAATTTCCATGTGAGAACATATAATAGAAATTGTTGTATTATCACGACCCAAAATTCTACTCTATCCAGAAGGCTTAGAATTTTGAATTACGACCCGCACATATCCCGGATATGCTAAGCAAACATATACCTAATCAGAGTTATCGCGCAAATATGATTCCACGAAATCCATGAAAGCCAATATATATAGGTGGAGATAAAAACAATCATAAATAATAAATAAATGTGATAAAATCTAAGAAATTCATAATTATAATCATAGCGTAAGTCGGAGACAAATCCAATAAAATGAAATTATAAGGTCAAAATAAAAGTATCAAATAAAACACGATACTGAATCTAAAACTATCAGTAACCGGTGCTCGGATCAAAGTTAGCACCGAGGCCCTCCTAGTACTCAGCTGCGTCGCCCTCCAAAGGCTCCTGGTACTCAATGCCTGTGTGATCAATGAAATCGGCATCAGTGGGATCTAGATTGCTGGCGTCTACTCTACCAACGTAATCACCTATAGTTGTTAGATTGTCGTGGGATGAGTTTACTCAGTCACATAAACTCAGTGGGATACACCACCAATCCATCCCATACTACTCAGGTGCATTGTGGGTTGCATTTTGTGAGTGATAAACATAATATCTCAAAGCAGATAGCAAGAGAAAGATAAAATCATTTGCATATCGTAAAACTCATATCATATCATAAATGCAAGACCATGATCTAGACACTCATATCCTAACGTACCTTATCATATCTCATAACATATCATACCATGTCTTATTATCATTTTCGCACATATGTCTGTATATCGCATGAGTGTAGCTAACATATTCATAAAATCCTATACGATCTGTGCCATAGTCGCTGCTCGAGCTATCATGGGAGGGTCAATATAGTATCATGCCACCATATCATAACGCCCTCGTGTCATACTCATACTCTACCATTCAGCCAATGAAGAGACATAATGGCCAAAGTCACTCATAACATACTCATACTCATAATCTCTCTTAGAGATCCGTCTTGACTGAAAGACGTTGTTGCCCTTACAGTGGTTACGCAAGGAACGACACGTATAGAGATTTATATCTTTAATCTTTTGTTGGCCTACACAATGGTGTCTTATTATCGTACTCATAACTTATCTTATCTCATACTTATATCTTATCGTACGTTTACACTTAATTTTAGAGCAAACTATAGTGGAGTAACATCCCTAAATCGCGCTTCTCAATAAAAAAGATTCCGTAATAACCTGAATGTACTTCATGTGGCAGCTCATACTATTATAGAGGGTTGCATCCGTAAATGGATGCCAATATCTCGAGTTTCATGTGACCGTAAAAGAAACTTCACCACAGCTTAAGCTTATGGTCGAATCTCATAACTTATACTGTCATATTTAAACTCGGGGTGATCGGGTCACCGTATATGCCATTGTATACGATGTTACACTGAATTGACACTCACCCGACTCGTCATGGGCCTCATTCCACCATGAGTTGTAAGACATATAAATACGGTGTATTCCTTGCTTCGATATCATCTCAGTGAGTCACCACGCCCAAACATAGGCATGATCTACACTCTCGTACATATGTCCTAACTTACTCATAACTTATATAATATAATTCAAGATGGAAACACAGAAAGTCAGACGTACAGAAAGATTTATATTATATTATATTATGTTTATATATATATATATATATATTTATTTATTTACACACATCCCAATACAATATAAAGTAGGATAGTTATAAGTGTATTCTCAAAAACGGGAAGGTCGGAGTTCGATGTTCATGAGATATCGAATTCCTAATACTTCGTGTTATCGAAGTGGTCACGTTGAAGCGATAAAAGTGTTATATATTATTATTTATTATTAGGAAATACATAAATTAAATATTATTATTTTAAAAGTTAAGTGCATCACGACCATCGATTTAAAAGTGCAAGTGATTAATGTACACTAAGTTTTGGTCGTGTAAATGTGAAATTTATAGTGTAATTAAGGTCGTCTATTAAGATGACGCATCAATTGATTAGTTTTGGAATCAATCAATTGGTCTTAATTGTGTTATATAAACTATTTAATTTAGGTACAGATCGATCAATCGATTTTTGGTATCAATCGGTCGAATTTAAAATAATTAAAGTACAGTGGTTCAATTTCGTATGAAATCGATCAATCAATCAAATCTGAGTTGGTTCACTATAGTTATGTTTGACTGAATTTATCTTAATATACAAAAGTATATAACACACCCATCATCGCGTCTAATGCCATGAAATAATAAGAATGGAGATTAGATAATGGACCAGACGCCAACAATGGTGTTGGTATGTCCATAATAAGATTAAAGAGAGTATGGACAATATTCCAGATTATTAGAATGGAGAGAATAAGGTTTGTATGAAGATAGTCTCCACTAAATGCCCCAAAAGCGCTCTGATCAGATGGCTAGTATCTCACCTCCACTATGGCTTTCCACTTTTATAATACAGATAATAAGAGTACCTATTAGTCGTGTTGTGGCGTCAAGACTTGATGCTAACCCAATAAGTTAAGTGAACGAAAGAGGATGCTAGTAAGGAGAATAAATTAGTAGTTGCATTCATGAATCAAAATTTTGTCCGATACAGATACATATCGGACAATATGTATCAGTATCAAAGGTCACCAATACGGTACATTCACATAGTACATTGAATGTACCGTATTGGTCATATATATGTATTTACCAGGACGATATATTCAATGTATCGTTCGGTACCGTCCGATATCGATATGTATCGTCTAATATGTATCGGTTTTAAGCTCGAACGATATATATCGGTTTTCCGACATTTTAATCCATGGTTGCATTACAAATGGGAATTTTGCATTATACATATATGATATAAGGGACTTTATTAAATAATAAAAAAAGGAGGAGTCGAGTACTCTAGTTTTATGTGGACTTAAATAATGCTATTATACTAATAGCATAGGGTGTTTATTAATTTAATAATATTAATTCCTACCAACTAACCTTCAAATAAAATAAAATATAATATAATATAATATATATTATTAGAAAGTCCCAAATATAATATAATATATATAATTAGAAAGGGCCTTTGGGTTTTATAATAATATTTAATAACATGCCATCATTACCCTACATATATAATATAGTATATTTAATCCCATTCCCATCAAGCACCCGATTATATTAATACAATCTTCTATTAAATATAATAATAAGTATATATAGTATTATAATGTAAAGGGACTCCCGACACCCCGTATCTTGAATAAAATAATATATAAGTGCAATAACAGTATTAGTACGATAAAAAATAATAAGATCTGATATTATATAATACCATATATTATCATAATCAATTCAAGGTGACAGCTAGCACATATAAAATAATAATAAAATAATTCACATCGATTATCGTGAACGACAGCAATGCAGCAGAGTAAAAAGTTAAAACTAAAAGTATATAAACGGTGTTTCGTTCAAACGATCGAGCGGCTATATTCTAATACTATTGGGATTACCGTTTTACCTCATATTAAAATAATAAAGTTTAAAAAATAAAAAAATAAATAAAACTAAAAGTGTAGAAAAATATTAAACGGATCAATTACGATTGATTTATAATAAACGGACTTATAGTTAATCGCCATTAATCGATTGGAACAAGTAGGGTTTTAAAAAAAAAGTAAATAATATTTTATCACAAAAATAATAATGAAATTATAATCAAACTATACTAAAATTAGATTTTCTTTTATTCAACCCTAAGGCAAGATGATAAGAAAATAATCTATAGTTCTTTTGTAGTCCGTCGATACGCGATCGAATCATATCCTATACGACGGGATCTGAGAATGACGAGATGGATTAGCGGGTACCCACTTCTTGAAGCGTGATCGGCAAATCAACGGTGGTTAGGGTGATAGAGAGTAGCATTCACGTGATGGCCCGTCCATGATTTTTTTACCTCCTTCACCTCGATCTTGATGGTAGAAAAATAATCACGGTGATTCTTGTGGATGAATACACTATAGTTTTTAGGGAAGAGATGAAAGAGTTTTTAGAAAAGAGGTGGGTGGAGGAGTTGTGGCAGCTAGGGTTTTTGAGAAAGAGAAAAAAAAGAGAAGACTAGATTTTTTCTTAAAGAAGAAAAGTGAAAAGTCTTTTACGTACTTTAATCTTAAATAAAGTTGTCATAATTAAGTTAGGTTTTGGTGTGAAGCACTAACACCGTATTTGGTGCAAAACCAATCTAACACCATAAATTTATTTTAAAAAAATTAGGATGGTTACATGTACACTTAGCATTATTTATTGATGTTGATGCAACTATGCAAGGCATGATCATATAAGAGAATAGCATTATTGATGTTGACTTCCAATGGAATAGTATCTATATATATAAAATCTGAAGATTTCGGTTAAAAAGTTCCGGTTTCGGTCCCTACTGAAATCGAAACTGAGAACCTAAATTTCAGTTCTCAAATGCACTAAGGGAAAGATTTTGGCCGAAATTCAAAATTCCGGCCAAATTTAATTCGGTTCAAAATTTTGGTTTCGATTGATTGAAACTGAAATGAAATCCAATATTTTAGTGACAAAATTCTCCGAAATAGGGGTCAGATGAAAATTTTAACGAAATTAACTAATTAATTTCGCCAAAATTAACAATCTTTTTTATTTTTCATTTTAACCAGTTTTTGATAATAAATAAAATTTGTTTAATACTTATTAGTTAGTATTGTGGAATTTTTGGTAAATAAGATATGAGGTGTTCAAAGTTCAAGAGTTACGATATGAGCTGTACAAGAGTTGAGATAGAAATAGTTAGAAAATTTGAAATGAATGGCTGTCAGGGAGGCGTGTGGACAACGTTTTAGCTAGGAGATAGTGAGGGTCTTGATATTGTAGAAAGAAAGGAATTGGCTTAAGTGTAGGAATAATCAATATTCCTTAAAATGGCCCCTCAAACGAAGCCATTAAACGGGAAGGCCGAGTTTCTCCCTGAACACTTTAATCCGTTTTGAGTCCAAGTTGATCTTTTGATGACATAAATATTTATTTATTTTTTAATTTGTCCATGCAACCCCGCAAGGCACATGGGCTGAGTAAAATGGGGGAGGCTACCAGGTGGCCAAGAGGGAGGTGTATGGAACTCAGGTCACTAACTGTCGAAGGCGAGTGCATCTCAGCTACGTACGCGAACCCCTCAAGGTTGACATAAATTGTGTGCTTGGGCGAACTCTGTGCCTGCAAATAATAACTCCCTTTATATTACACTATCCAGAAATAAGTACTATTGTTCGCGCCAACGGTCGGTTTACTGAAAGTGCTAACAACCAAAATCCCCTGAAAGTATTATTTCTTCCCATTCACCGCTTGGAATTAGATGCTAAAGATCATTTTTCTCCCCATTTATGAATCTTGAGACACTTAGCATACCATCATAATATCCATTCTGGTACAGATCCCCAAAACAATGGCTCTAAGATTACATTTGAGCATGTGTCACATGCCCAAATGTGATTTTAGAGCCATTGTTTTGGGATCCGTGCCATGTGAAATCAACAACTGACGGCTTGTAGTAAGCTCATGGTCTTGATATCAATTGTGTGAAATATTTAGGTGAACAACGGCCGTCATTATCTTATTCCAAGCAGTCAATAGGTATCAAAGGATGTCAATATAGGTGCTTTCAGTAAACTTGTAAACGCGAATAGCGGTACCCAATAGTAAACTTATAGGCGTGAATATAGGAATCCAAATTGGGTACCTCTATTCGCGCCTACAGGTTTACTGAAAGCACCTACATCCGACACCCTTATGTTTTGATATATTTATAAATGACACCCCTTGTTTTACTTATTTTTAAATAAAACCCCCTAATTTACCGTTTTGTGTTTAAATAACACTCTGAGTTAGTGTTCCATTAACTTCAGTCTTTGCAACTGAAGGTTTCCGTTATCATTATTGATTGCTTTGAATTGGACGGTGAAGGGCATTTTTCATCCAATCTTTCACACATTATATCTTGAGATAATGGCCCACCTATGAAACAATCAAATATTGATTCAACGGAGAACGCATACCAAACTGTGACCTTGAGATCTCTTTTCATAGTACTGACATATTCACAATCACTTGGAAGATGTGTGCCACTTCTAATCAGCATCAACATTTGACATGTTCACAATCACTTGGAAGATGTATGCCACTTCTAACACCATCAACATCGAACCATCTGATGTGTGTTTAATGGTCTCAAGATTTGTTGTGTGAAAAATTGAGATGAAATTAAAATAATTTTTATTGTCATTCAAGTAAGTCAACAATTTTAACCATGGAACCTTCAATTGCAAAACCATACTCTTAAAATATATGACCATTTCATATTTCGAAATTCAGTAAAATATGAAATTAATTTTTATTTTTTTTAAAAGTTGGAATTAAGAAGGTTTAAATACTAGAGACTTTTGTATCATAAAAAAAGACTAAAAAAATAATGGAGACTTTTCATCTAATATTCTCTCAGCTGTTTCTTCTTTCAAGACAAGTGCCCTACAAATAGCATTCCAGCTTCCACATCCACACCTCCTACGTGCTCAGCTGTAGCATATCATTTTTTTATATTTTGGAAAGGAACTGACTCTCCTAATCGTCATTTAAACACTAAGATGGTGTTTAAATGATCATATACCATTAATGGTTTTGGATGTAGGTGATCTGCTGATATTAAAATTTGTCAATTGGATGATTGACATTCACTTATGGGCATAACTCTTTGACTAAAATATGTTTTAATGATAGATTGCCACTTTGACACTTTAGCTTAGACTCAAATGTCCGCCGCATGAAATGATTCAGAAACCACACATCAATGATATGACACAAATAAACTCTACGTTAATGTTGTAAGATCATATAAACACCAATTTGGTGTTTAGATGCCGGCCACGAGCGACGCCTCACTTCATATCTTGTTATGTTATTATAATGTCCATATACAAGTTAGATTAGTTGTCATTCGTGGAAGGTTAACAGTCCAAGTCAACTCACATATTTTGGGAATCATTACATATTTTTTATTCTCTCCCATCTTAGAAGATTGTGAGAATCGGCTCTATAAATGCTTAGTGGGTGAGTGGCACGCGTGTTATGTAAGTGACATAGAGATAGTGATTTTATATACACGAAAGATTTAGGGAGAAAAGAAAAAAAACAAGCTTAAGAAGGGTTTTGGTATTTGCAACTGAAGATTAAAAATCTGCAATCATAGTTTTCATATGTAAAATCCGTTGATTGCCTTGATTTAGATCTGGGAGATCATTTTTCAGTCCAACCATCCATTGATTTGTTGATCACAGTTCACCCGTCAGATGCAGAAATTAATTCTGTGTTGCACGCATACCAAAATTGACCCCAGAACTTCTTTGATGGTATTGGCATATGCCAATGATCAAGTCAGTTGAAGGCTGTGTTCCACATAAAATCAAGATTTTACCGTCCACCATAATCTAAATATCTCTTGTGTGAAAGATTAGTATGAAAAATAATCTTCATTATCTTATTCAAGGCAGTCATTTGATTTTGTTGTAAACCTATGATCACGGGTTAAAATATCGGGTTACCGATACGTATCGTCCGAGCTCCAAAACGATACGTATCGGACGATACGTATCGGTACCGGTTTGTATCAGACAATACATTGAATGTATCGTTCGATACATTTAATACATTTGAATGTATCGAACGATACATTCAATGTATCGTTCGAGTCCAATACCGATACGTATCGGTATCGGACGATATTTTGATCCATGCCTATGATTGTGAGAACCAAAAATCTATGGATACAAATAAGGTAACCAATTTAATATCTTCCTCCATGTGAACCTAATTCTGTGATTTGGTTTATTATTATAGTTTTTAATGAAAATATAATAGATTAATAATCCATCCCATTTCCAGCTTTCTCTCTTTGTAATAATAAAGATATTGTGTCAATGAAACACAAGACATGCACTAATCTTATTCCATCTCTTGCAAATTTATTAATTTATATATCCACCATCACTGATACGACTACCTCTGCACGATTCTCAACCCCCTCCTCTTCACCGCTATCACACCACCGACACCTTGATAAGTGAGACGGTGATGGGCAGACGGCTTTAATGCACGTGATGGTTCTTGTGATGGGATGGGTGAATTTCTTTAATGCATGTAATGGTGGAATGATGGGGTGGACAGCCATTGTATAGTAACTCCAACAAAATCCATACAAACCAAATTGTTCATAGAAGTCAGCTTCCACAGTGATGGCCATCTAGTTCTATTAAGTAATATTACTTTGGAAAGCTCGTTTGCAATCCACGATTCTTTCCTCTCAACCCACATTTGCCGAGCTTAAGGGCATATTTGTTTCAAAGTAAAATATTTGCATGTAATATTCACTTTATATGTAATATTTAGAAAAAATACTACATATAAAGTCCACTTTATTTGTATAATATTATTATTTTTTTCAATGTAATATTTACTCGTAAAAGATACCTTTATCACAACTATTCATTATACATTGAAGTGAACATGTTATGTAATATTTGGCCCACATAAAAGAGGGATCATTGCCATTATACCGTAGTAGGTTTGATGTTAACATTTCATCTCCTACTATGCAAATATCGGATTGGATTGAAATTTTTTGTGAGCCTAATCAATATCAACCCCAATCTTCCTACCGGTTCAAATTTAACTAATTCATTGTCTGTATATGTGTACAATTTTGAGAGTTCCAAAGGATTGTATAGAGTTGATATCATTAAAAATTAAATAAGCCTCTAATTTTATACTTCATTAAATATACTAGATATCTCTCATAAAAAAATAAAAAAAATTATACTAGACATCATGGTTTGCATTACTTAGGAAAAAATATTAAATAAGCCTTTAATTTTCACCAATTACTTTGGTAAGCTTTTGACTGCAATCACCTGTTATATATATATATATATATATATATGGCTCAAAATCTTATTTATCAAAGAAAAACAAGGCTCAAAATCCTATATTAAGAGGTGTTTCACATTTCACGGCCCTCCAAAAATAGATCTAAAATAGATTAGTTGTATCGTCAATAAGCGTCTAAATTCTCCTGGAGATCTGCTTAGTTGAAAATATCACACCATATATGCTTCTTTATCGGCACCTCAGCTGCAGATCGATTTCATGGATCTATGCAACGGAGATTAGCTTTATTCATAGAGAACTTATAACTTGGAGTAACAAAGCTTTTGGTTTTGATCTAGTGGGTACTGGTGTATATTATATCCTCACGTGTAACTCTCTAGCCGTAATATTTAATTACGAAAAGTAATCGTTGTAACATTTCAATGATTTTTTTTTTTATTACGAGGCTACAACTCGTAAGTCAAAAAAAATGTAGGAAAGAATCTTCTATTTTTACAAGTAATATTATCGTGAAAAGAATAGTAGAAGAAGTGAATCTCATGTATTATTCAGCACTTTTCCTGTAAAATCATTGCTTTACCCCGAAGTGAAATTGCCCTAAATGGTGATTGTTTTGAATCATGGAGTTCAATCTTTGCCCCAATCTTCCACATAATGATATGAAGAACATGCGCTTACATTCAAGCAGATAGATTTTGATTCCACATGGCACACATCGCAAAAAGTGAGCATGATCGTAAGCATACGTCAAATGTGGTCCTCAAGGGCGGAATCAGGATCTTTGTAAGAGGGGGTGGGGGTGGTCGATAAGCCAGGCAAACTGAATCGGTCCAAAACGACACGAAAACTAATTTAGACCGAATCGAGTCAAACCGATTCTGGTTCCGTTCATTTTCGATTTTGAAGGGTGAAAATCGAAAATTCGGGTCAATTCAATTTCAAAAAATTTATTTAAAAAAAAATTGAACCAAAACATTTCATTTTGGTTCGTATTTCGTTGTAGCCGGTCCAAACCAAAACCGAATTTTTTTGTTTTCGGTATAATTCGAGTACCCGAAATTGCATCCCCGATAATTTCAATGACTAAAAAATAGAGAGAAATACATTAATAAAAATAAAAAATTAATACTTTAAAAGAATTATATGTCGTCGGAGTAGATGTCAAAGAGACTGGATGTTGACGAAGATGTTGGAGGTCCGTCAAAGGAGGTCGCGAGAGTCAGAGCCTAGAGCCTCTCCCTTTCAGATTCAATTGAGTAGTCGACTAGTAAAAAAAGGTAATTAATTAAGTGCATGTACCTTTATTCTCAACCCAAGATTCTTCCTTCGTAGTAAGAGTTTAGCATGTTTAAACAGTTGACTGCTTTGAATTTGAATAAGATGACAAAGATCATTTTTCTTCCCACTCTTTGACAAAATAGTTCTTCAAATTATGAGGCCTACCATCAAATAGTCATATTTTAATTCCATGTAGTACATATCTCATAAATTGATCCGGGAATTACATTTGATGTGCGCCTATTATCATGTTCATTTTTTTTGGATGTGTGCCACATGGAATCAAAATATGATCATCAGATGGTAGGCTCATGATCTCAAGAATAATTTGTCGAAGATCGGGACAAAAAATGATCCCGATCATCTAAGTCAAAGGCGCCAATGGTTTAACTATGTGAAACCAGTTTGAGAAGAAAGAATCTTGAGTTGCAATATAAGTACTCTCTAAGTGATTTTAAAAATTAAGAAGGGGCATATGCCTGTCCTTGCCCCAATGTGCACTACAAAAAATAAGATTATTAGCGGCGACCAAAAACTGCTGCTATTAACAAAAAAATTATTAAAGGATATTGAGACTATTAGCGACGACAGTACTAATGTAAGTTTTTTAGTTAATAGCGACAATTTTGACTACTGCTAATAGTCTTATTTTTTGTTGTAGTGACTCCGCCCCTGGTGGTTCTTGAGATATGTGTTATGTGGAATCAAAATATGACTTGTTGATGGTAGGCCCATGATTTCAAGATCCATTGTTTGGAAGATTAGAGCGAAAAACAATATAAGTTGTCTATTTGAAAACCATCAACAATTTACGCATGTGAAATGCAAGTTGAGAGGGAAGAATTTTGGGTTGTAAATAAAGACATCGTACTACAAATACTTTATTTCATATCCTTTAGGGTTTGTACAGAGCAAGGTGTCAAAATCGGTATTAGACCCGGGTATGGGTCCATAGAGGATCGATATGACTCGGCCGATATGTATCGGCCTTTTTTTTTTGAAAAAAAAAGAAAAAAAAAAAGAAGAAAATAGAGGTATCGGCCGATACCGATACCAATACTTATCGGTTTGCTAAGAAATCTATACATATCATCGATATGTATTGGTATCGACCGATTTTTTATACCATAGTACAAAGTGCACAATACCAAACTAATAGACGTATATGTAACAACCTGGATTTTCTTAATTTCATTTACTGGTGTTAGAGGTAATAACACACTGTGTACGTTGTTAGCGCCCCACACCGGATTTTCTAACTAATTGTACGTAACTCACGTTCTTGCTATCTTTTAGAATCTTGACTCCGGAAAGATCTCTAATCTTTCTCTTTTTAAGAAACCTAGCCGTCTCTTATTCTTTTTTTCTTTTAAGAAAATCCTAGCCGTCACAACCTCTCTCTCTCTCGACTCTCTCTATTCTCTTCCCTCAAAAACTCTCGTGTGTCTTTTTGCCTAACCACCACAGAGCCACCACAGAACCATTGCAGATCTATCGTTCATGCTTCAACAGGTGGGTACCCATCAATCTTCTCTGTTTTTCTCAGATCCCATCGTGTAGGATGCGTTAGATCGCGCATCGATGAGTTAAATTAAATAAACCTACTTAATTTATTTTTAACCTGAAAATTTCTATATATGTTGCATTTTATTAAAACAGCCCCCCTTTGGATGGCAGCCGCCAGCGAACTATCAGTCGGTCGGTACTGAAAATTTGTAGGGAGGCCCAACCCTAACCAAGCTCCAACTTTCGTGGAGGGCTCGATCCTAAAAATACTATGTAGGACCCTAACACTGATTGGGTAACGCACAGACAGTTTGGCCCTGAACTATGATTGAATAATTCAACCATGATTGGTCAAAATCGTCATTATTGACAGGTTACGATTAAATCATGGCACTGTATATTCAATCGTAACACTGTACACTCAATTGTGACCCCTTTGTGCTTTAGTTGCGATTCAATCGTAACACTGTGCACTCAATTGTGACATCCTTTAGCTTCAGGTCACGTTCAGTCGTGCCCTCTTTTCGTGAAATCATGATCCACAATTGGTTATGGTAAGTCTAGCTTTAAATCGTTATATCTTTTTATGTAGTTGTCTGATCATTATATATTATATATTAATTTTCATCATCACAACGCGATTTTCACAATGGCATAGAACTTTAAGATTTCGACGCCATCTGTGAAGTTAAAACCTGAGTCTTCCATTACACTTATGTTAGTATTGTACCTATTATATAATTAAATTGGTGTGCTATGTATAAATATATATGTGTAATGTAAATGTAAAGTCAATCTATTTACTAAGAAAAATAGAGGATAAATCTATTACCAGTATGTGTACAAGTTATGGATAGGTTACGTCATGTACGTTAGAGAGTAAAGATCATGTCTATGCTTGGGCATGATGATTCGCTGAGATAGTATTGATGCGAGAAGTACACCATTTTTACATGTCTCACAACTCATAGTGGTATGGAACATCATCACGAGTGTGGTAAGTACGAATTCAGTGTAACCTCATATACGGTGGCATATGCGGTGACCCTATTATCCCGAGTTTTAATATGATAGGATAAGATAAGAGTTAAGATATGAGGTTCGACCCTTAGGCCTTAGTTGTAGTGAGGTTTTCTTTTACGGTCACTTAGAACTCAGAATGTAGGCGCCCATGTATAAATGCAACACTTCTATAGTAGTATGAGCTGTCACACGAAGCACATTCAGGTTACTATAAAACTTGTTCCTTCGGAAACATGATTTATTGAAGTTCTTGAACCATGGCTCTTTCTAGATGTAAGTTGTATGATTATGATAAATATGAGTAAGGTAAGATAAGATACGAGTATGATAATAAGGCTCGCTGTGTAGGTCAGCATAAGACTAAGAACTTAAGTATGTACAAGTCGTTCCTTATGTAGCCATCGTAAAGGGCCACAATATCTTCAGTTAAGACGGGTCTCTAAGAAGACAATATGATATGAGTTACGTTTGCTGACCGCCCTTGTGACTGGATATAGTATATGAGTATGTTATGATATGAAGGACGTTATATTATGGTGATAAACTACTATAGTGACCCTCACATTGTAGGCTCAAACAATGACTCTGGCACAAGTCGTATTAAGATTTACGAGTATGTAAGTACGTTCATGTGATGTACAGATGTATGTGTCGTTGTAATAATAAGATATGTTAAGTTTATGAGACATGGTGAGGTAGGTTAGGATATGAGTGTGTTTAGATCGTAGTCCTGCATTGATATTATAATATGAACTCTACGATATATATATGATTTTAGCATTCTCTCTTTCTAATTTCATTTATATACTATTATTATCATTCACGAGATACACCCACAATGCACCTGAGAAGAGTAGGGTGGATTGGTGGTGCATCCACTGAGTTACATGTTGCTTAGCAACTTAACTCTTGTGACATTTATCTATTTCAAGTAATTATATCGACAGAATGGATGCCAGCTATCCTGATCCTATCAGCGTCGAGTACCAGAAGCCTTGGGAGAAGAGCGGCGCAACAAGTTTCCAGGAGGACCTTGGTATTGATCAGAGTACCGATTACTAATAGCGTAAATTCGGAACTGAGCTTATGATATTTAGTTTAGTAGATTATTTTGTTGTCTCGTACTTTTTTTTTCGATTATCCATAGCCTCATGCATCAAATTTGTTTATGACTTTTATTAGTAGTTTACTTGAATTTTTATCATATATTACTCATATTTATGAATGTCCTTATATTCCACCTTCATTTTTCGTGGATCAGTATTTACATGAGAACTCTGATTATGCTTATGTTCACTTAACGTATTAGGGATGCGTGTGAGTCATAACTCGGAATTTTAGGCCCTTATGATGGGGTAGAATTTCGGGTCGTGACAGAGTGATATCAAAGCCCATAATTTATTTCCTACTAAACTTTAGGGACTTAAATTATTACGAGTTCTAAGTCTCTATTTAGGAACTATGAAAGTTTCTAGACATACCAATTAGTGTGTTTATCCTGCTTGAGTATTAATTGCTCTGGGTTGACCTACTCTTTGATTACATCGCCCTTTGTTTCTAAAATCAGAGTTAAGCCCGTATCACTAAATAGTACGCTTGCGATTTCTACGCCGTTAGAAGGTGTGATGGTGACATCCAAAGTTTGCAAAGCTACGATCTTAGTAATTGGAACACATGAGTTATCCACATATCTTGTGGTGCTTAGATTCCAAGACTTTGACATAATCCTCAATAGATTGTTCTTCTAAAGTAGTCATCTTTCGACTGATTGGGAGCCCCTCATTCAAGTTTCGTGGCATTAAAAAGAGAGAAGCAACCCTACTAGCTACACTCGACAATGATCGTGAAGAGAAGGCGAATCTCTTAATTATTCTCATCATTGGGGAGTTTGTCGATGTTTTTTCGAAAGAATTACTTGGATTTCCTCCTGGCCGAGATGTAGAGTTCAAGATTGATCTCACTTATGGTACACTACTGATTGCGAAAGTTCTATACTGAATGACACCAACAAATCTGAAGGAGTTGGAAATTCAGTTGCGAGAATTATCCGACGTAGTGAGTCGCCATGGAGAGCACCGATCTTATTCGTAAAGAAGAAAGATGGCTCGATGAGACTTTGTATTGACTACCGATAGTTGGACAACGTAACCGTGAAGAATCGATACCTTCTTCCTCGTATCGATGACCTATTAGATCATGGTGCCACTTATTTTTCGAAGATAGACCTTAGGTCCGGATACCACCAGTTGAAAGTCAAAGTAAAAGACATTTCGAAGACTACTTTTGGAACGAGCTATGGACACTACGAGCTTCTTGTTATGCCTTTTGAATTCACGAATTTTGCTGAGCCTTATTTGCGTGAGAACTCTAATTATGTTTATGTTTGCTTAGTGTATCAGGGATGCATGCGAGTCATAACTCGAAATCCTAGACCCTCGAAATAAAGTAAAATTTTAGGTCGTGACAATATGCTTGTGCACTGACACTTCGACTTCACGCCATGATCTTGTTACATTATTAGAGGATATTATGGTCGGATTTGTAAAGGCTATTATTTATCGTTACAAACCGTTATTTTCTATAATGGACGATGGCCCTTATCACAACTTTAGTTGAAGTTCTTATGCACTAGCAAATAAGAAAATTTAAATAGAAAATAAACACTGTTATAACGTATAAGGCCATTTTAGGACTTCAATTATTCGGTATATATATATATATATATATATATATATATATGCTATAAACAATTTTTCTTCGATAAAACTTTACTATGATGCAGCTAGAAGAATGGAATAGGATTAGATTGTCGTCTTGTATTTGTCATTTTAAAAATGTTGATTGCTTTAAATCTGATGATGGAGATTATTTTTTATCTTAATCTTCAACATAATAAATTTTGAGATCACGAGCCTATCATCATATGATTATATTTTGATTGCACATACACATGTACCATAGAATGAACATGATCTTAGGCGGCATTAAATGTAATTCTTGAATCACTTTTTGAGGTGTGTCATGTAGAACTAAAATTTAACTGAGTGATAATAGAATCATGATCTCAAGATCTATTGTGTTGAAGATTGAGACGAAAAGTGATCTCCATCATATGATTCAAAGTAGTCAAACAATTTCTACACATATATCACGAATCGAGACATAAAAACCTTAGTATGAAAATAAAGGTTCTCCAAATGTCTCATGTAAATTTCTTAGCTTAAGGCACCTTTTTTTTTAGTTTTTGATAACTTAGGTCGCCTTTCATGGCTTTATAAGTTCGGTTTTAAAAAAATCAATTAAACGATTAAAAAAAAAAAAAAACGTTCAGTTTTAAACTCTTGCTTTGAGATGCATCTGGAATATAAAAAGCTCTTGGTCAACCCCATTATTTAAATTAGCCGTGCCATAAAAAAAATGTGACTTCACTTTATCATAATTGTTAGATCAGCATATATAAAGGGATTTTTTTCTATGTCAAATATTATTTGTCTTGGATCATGGAAGAGTCAAAGTGAACGATAGTCAAATGCTATAAACTTAGCTGCTTGATCATTTGTTTCTCAAATCTCATATCTGTTCTATTAAAGAGTGAGAATGGCCGAAATGGGACCCACAGATGAATTTATTAGATTTTTCGTTAAAAATATAATAATAAACGGAATTTAAAATTATAGGTTGGAGTGGAGGAAGATATTAGCCTGGGTACCTTATTTGCATACATAGATTCTTTCTCACAACCACCTGCTTACACGGAAAAATATGACTGTCTTGAAATAGACGAAGGAGAATATTTTTCTTCCTAATGGACACAGATATATGGCAGACTGCAAACAATGGTGCAATGGGTCCCCACAATGGAGGTCAGCCCATCCGCTTGTATCATATCACATAAGCAATCTATTGTTGATCTATTGTTTGAGATCCGCTCATTATAATTTTCCTTACAACAAATGGCCTCAGTCAAACTTTCCATAATTGATCCTATCATCAAAGCTAATTAATTTTCATGGATTTGATTAGGTACATAGGTTGTGCACCACTAGGCAGTACAGGGACTTACAAGTTACTTGGTCGTTAGTACAAGACTACCTTTATCTTATGAGCCTAACTCACCTGACAAGTAAACAACAAAATGATATTGTTCAAATGATCTTACACGACCAAAGGTTTAAGATGTGCGTGATCAGTACACCAAAGTGATAGATTATAGATTATAGTGTAAAAGGCCCAAAAATAGTGTTTTAGAGAGATTTAAATCATTTGATCTATCGACTTTAATATCAACCATTGTTTTCAGTTTTAATGATTGATATTAAAGATCATCAATCAGATGATTTACATCCATAGGCTAGCTCTGAGTTGTGTTCCAACGATGATTGCCACTTGAACAATTTAGATTCATCACAAATGTTCACTACATGAAAAAATAATCACCACATTTCATTAGTGTGAAATTAAAACTCTAACTTCAATGGTATAAAATCAATTAAACACCATTCTAGAGTTTAAATGTCGAGATATTATCCCTTAGTCCTCTTATAATTTTCTAACAATTTATAATTTGGCTGATGTTGCTACTTACTAACGCACCACTTTATGTTGCAGCCACATAACTGAAACAAAGGAAAAATTTGTTGGTTGCTTAAAATCAATCGATTATTATTATACGGTCAAATGTTGATTCTACATAACATGCATTCCAAAAAGTGAATATCGTCATAAAATGCAATCAAACGCGGTTTATATTTGCTTTTTGGGATGTGTGCCACAAGAAATCAACATATGACCGATTGATAGTAGGCCATGATCTCAAGATCTATTATTTGGAATATGGAACTAAAAATAATCTCCATTTTGTAATTTGGAGTAATCAATGAATTTATCTTTTATTTTAGTCAGGTGGCACAAGGCCTTTTTAAGTAAATCGCCCAATTTTTTTCCCATTTCGTATCAGGTAAACCGTCGGCGTGTACCGTCAGCAGATCTAAATCTGCCCGTACAAATAGAAACAATGTTTTTGCACAGATTTCTAGTCACCGAAAATCCATGCGGTTTCAATGTTGACAGTTATATTACAAATTCCTACATATGAAACTGCAGTCTACAGTAGTGCAATCGCCTTGTGTAAACTGCTGATGAATACAATTAAGGCGGGAAACTAAAGGCTTCTTGTTGTACGTGAGGAACTTAGTACCTAACGGTTAGATTTATTTATCTCTCTTCTTGTTAAAACAAAGAAACAGAGAGTCCGTCAATGGAAGATTCAGTACACGGGCCTGCAAGTTTCTCGACCCAGGCGAATGCTCTGTTGAGGAAGAACCTCACTTTTCAGGTCTCAATTCCTCTTCTCCCCTTCATATTTTGGTTTTTGTTTTCTTCTTCCGCTTTTTTTTTATATCTTTCTTTGAATTTTTGTAGGTTTTTTTTTTTTGGGTTGTTTGATTCTTTTAGTCGATTTTTTTTTCGAACTTTTGAGTTTATAACATTTTCTCGGTAAAATTTCAAAAAAAACCCTGACCTCTCACCCTGATATCACTACGACACTTAAACTAATGGAGAAATCATACCTTCATCAACTAGACTCCTGCCGTCAACTCCTATTAATAAGCCAACGGAAATTGGTGTCAACCTCGCCGCACCGACGAGCCTGCGCGAGCTGTACTCTAACTCAGCGTATTTTGTTCGCATATTAACGAGAGTTGACTGCATGGGCTTAATTGATGAACTTAGTGCTAAAATATGGTCAAAGGTCTTAAAATTCAATGCACCAGATTTATCATGCGGGTGACAAACTTTGGTCCGGCTTTTGGAGGGCAAAAAAGTTCGGAAACTAATTTTTTTTAAAAAATTACATGCCATGTGGCATGTGAATCCAATAAGTGTGTTATTTTGGGGTCACATGCCGCATGACATGCGTTCTTGAGTTCGAACCCATGGGTTCACCTATGCGCTCGAACTGACAAGCCTTTTTCCCCTTTATTATTGTCTGTGGACTCTATATCTATCTATGTGTGTTTGAGGAATCAAACAATATGGTTATTGCAATTTTATAAGTTAGACCTCTCGTCTTGGTATAATTGACTGATTTGGTTCGTTTACTGGTGGATTGATATAATTTTTGGTGGAGTTCTCTAGATTTTGTGAGAATTTTTTATTTTCTGTTCATAGAGAGAATCGTAGGGTAATTTGAGATCCAGTAACGAGCAGTGTTGAAGATTAAGATGGTGCTCATCAGAATGGTTAACCAGGAAAAAACAGTAGTCTCCCTTTTCCTAATATGGTCAAACCTGTACTTTCACATATTTGCATGCTCACAGATAGCTGTGCAATTCTCAAGGTTTGACCATTTTAGCATATGGAAATTGACCCGCTCACATAGGAGAGTTAATGGGTTGGCTATGCTAGCAAAACTGTTTGGGTACCTCTACTCGCGCCTACCAAATTACTGGTGGGTGCCAACAAGGGAAACCGTTGACCACGTTGAATCAGATGATGTTGATCATTTTTCATTTCCAATCCTCCACAATGGATCTTGAGACCATGGGTGCGCCATTGGAAGTCAAGTTTTCGATTCCATGTGACACAGATTCCAAAAGAGGCCCTAAAATCACATTCGAGCATGATGTGTGCCATGTGATTTAAGGGTCAATTTTTTGGGATCTGTGCAACGTGGAATTAAAAACTGACCATTTGATAGCACACCCATAGTCTCAAGATCCCTTGTGTGGAAGATTAGAATGAAAAACGATCACCATTGTCTGATTCAATGTTGTCAACAATTTTCGGTGTAGGTGCCCACCAGTAATATGATAGGCGCGAGAGGTACCCAAACTGCTTATGTTCTGAGGAAGGCAGCTATACTTGCACACTAGAAGTGGGCGCTTGAACATAGTTTAACAGAAATACATGGACTTTTGGAGATTTGAGGAATTTGCCAGTTGCTTTGACACATGAATTGGAATAATCTGAATGGGTATATCTGTTCACGCTCTTTGAGGGTGCATACATTTGAAACTCTCTGAAACCCGTTGACTGCTTCGAACCAGACGATCTAGAACTTTTTTTCACTCCAATCTTCCATACGATAGATCTTGAGACCATGAACGTACCATCGTATGGTCTGTACGTGGTACAAATATCCAAAAATAGAGAGCAACTACTTGCACACGAGACAAGATTAACCTTAATGCGGAATTTCTAATTGCATTAGAAACTAACACATTAGCTTAATAAATTCATTTATCTTACCAATTTATTTACGGATATAATCTTTGTGTGTGGCATTGCAGAAACGCAATCTGAAGACAAATATTGGACTAGTTGCATTTCCATTTTTACTCTGTTTGCTGCTACTTGCCATCCAAATCTGGGTCAACCATGAACTGGATAAGCCCAAGAACAGATGCGGATGCACCTGTATAGACACGAATGGAGATAAATCATGTGAGAATGTGTGTGGGATCGAATATTCTACGTTGGATCAGGTGGCCACTTGTCCAATTCCTAGCCCTCCTGAATGGCCAGCACTCTTGCAAGTACCACGCACTGCATACCGTGCTGTAAGATCTGACTTAACTCCATTTACAGATTTGCCAGATGAATCATGTAAAAGTACAGAGTCCTGCCCTGCCACAATACTTTTTACCGGAGCTAATCGATCTCTTGCAGAAAGTACGGAACTCTCTCCTTTGTATTTCAAAAAATATCAGCTGACTCAGTTTATGATTACAGTCTTTTGTCCATACTTTGTCTTAATGTTCTAATTCCAAGATTTAGTTTCTTCCTACTTTATGATCTGGTTGTAGAAGTTGAGATTTCTAATGGATCTTCTATATGTTTAAATTCTAATATTATAATCTTGGCAGGCTTAGCAGGAAATTTACTCGTTAGCTCTTTCTCTACGAATTTTTTGGATTATTTGAATACTTTCTCCAATCTCATCGCGGTGAGTGATAATAAGCATCTGTTTAATGCTTTAATTTATTCCCGAGATGCCTTCAAATATTTTACGTTTTGAAAAAATATGGTTATTTGAACATGTTTCAGGGATCAGACACAAATACGGAAGGCATCAATTTTATTGAACCTGCTTTCTTATCTGATAGACCGTTATATGTTGTTCAACCTCGATGCACGCCAAATTTTACACTTTCAATTCCCATCCAGACAGCGGGCATTACACTTCAGCAAGGTATTAATCTTCTTACTTGTAGAATGAGAATGCTCATTCTCTCCAACTTCAACCTCGATGCACTTTCAATTTCTCTATATTTTCTTCTTTAATTCTGGTTTTATTTATATTCTGTATATCTGCTATAATGCCTTTTGTATATCTTGAAGTACATATTCTAAAGTTATGAACCAATGCTTGTTTACGCTTCTCGGTTGATGGATTTGTCAAGATTGCATTAAGGTGCCAAACATTACTTGTGCTGCATGGGTGCTTCCTTTTGACCCGTTTATCTATTGAAACACACATTAATTACTTATAAGTGTGTAGGAAGTTTAGTACACTATCAAGCATAGTCACAAAGTCGGGAGTTCGGCAAGGGCATTAATCGGGAAAAATAGTCAAAGTAGGAGAAATAAATAAAACTTAAAAAAATATATCATAATAAATTTAAAGTTAATATATTTCAAGAAGAAGAAGAAGAGGAGGAAGAGGGACAGGAAGAAGAAGAAGAGGAAGAGAAAGAAGAAGAGAACAAAGAGCAGTAAATCAAACGACACACAACATCGCCACCTATCAGTCGAGTCACCAATTTGGCCGATTAAATCGGCAATGTAGTCGGGATGACTGCAAGTTGTCGATTTTTTTTCTGATTTTTTGAGGTCGGAGACTTTTGTGACTATAGTATCAAGCATGTATTCTTCTGTGTATGTGTAAACTACAATTTTTCCAATAAGAAACTTCAATCTTTCCAACAAGAAACGTCATTCTTTGTGGAATTTCAGGCAAGGTAGGTTCTGCCACAGTGTCACTCATCCACTTAGGGGTATGGTCCAATGTGATTAGGTGTAATAAGTTGTATCATTGTCATACCAGTACTTAGATTTATTTTTAGATTGACTGTGCAACCCACTTCTGTCGGTATTCATTCTGATTTTTATTTTAATTTATATTTTATCTTGGATTCAGAGTTAAAGTGTGTGCAAGGTTTGCATTTATGGCGTGATGGTCCTCCAGTGGTAAACGATGAGCTTTTTAAGGGTTATCGGCATGGGAATCCGGAGCACAAGATTAATGAAATTATTGCAGGTTAATATGCTTTTATTTCTTTTTCTTTATACGGTACCAGAATTCTATTTCACATGGCCCTATCAGAAGAAAAAAAAAAACCCTTTTTTTTCTTTCTTGCAGCTTATGATTTCTTAAACTCAAACGAGAGCCATTTTAATGTGAGTATTTGGGATAATGCAACATATAATAATGATACTACGAATGGTCCTATTGGCTTCGTGCGTGTTCCCCGATCGTTGAATATGGTATGTATTCTAAAACTTCCTAATTTCCATGTATTACATATGTTCATTCTCTGACTTGCTACCTTTTGAACTCATTCATGTTAAATATTTTATAACAATGGTAATTATGTTTTACAATTTGGTTTGTTTTTTCATACGAGACAAGTTTAGAATTCTGGGTGCATATTCTTGCAGTCACAGATCCATGCTGGTGTGTTTGAAAAGAGGAATGCTAAACTCTTGGAGCAAATGGCCTACGCAAGTTAAATCAGTAGTTATGCTAGAATGACCTGACACTTAGACAAATGAATGAGGAACAATGTCTCACCTTTTTGCATTAGCACATGTTTGGATAAGAAATATGCAGTTTGCTGAAGAGGATGGTTTTCATTATTTTTATCCATCAATTTCAACATTAGAGGTACCTACAATACTTGGCTTTTGTAGCAGAGTGATGTGATAGAAGAGATAAAGGATCCAAGACAGAAGATTTAATATTTGAGGATTTTCTTTAAACCAATGAAAACTCAAAGAGTTCCTGATGGGGACGCCGACATTGTAGATATCAGATACGGACTGTTTCACGTGTACCGGCGTCGAAAGAAGCGAAAAGAAAACGGAAACCAGAACCAGACTTAAAGAAATCAGCATGCTGGAGAAATGCACAGTCAATCGATCAACTCTTGGAATTCGATCGATTGACTGTAGCCTATGAGGAATTAATTTTGGCGACATATATACAAGTCAATCGATCGAATACTAGTTGCCAATCGATTGACTGCGTCAGAATTCAAATTTGAATTTTAAGGGCATACTTGTCTTTTTTATATTTGTTTTAGGTTTTATTTACTTTCGTGAGGCCTCCTATATAAGGTCTCTAAATAAATATTGTAAGGGGTTGATATTTTGATTAATAAAATGCTATGCTTTGTGCTTGAGAGTAATTCCGGAGAGTGATTCTTCTTTCTCGAGATAGGTTTGGAGTGAGGCCAAAGGTGTGATGCCCATTATCTTCCATTATTATTCATTTTAATAGCTCTTTGTTTCTCTATTGTCTGCTCTTATTTTATTCCCATAAGTCCTAAATCCAGCCGTTATTCTATCAAAATTTCCCAAACCATAACCCTAGTTTTCATCTAAACCATTGAATCGACCCAATTCAATAAACCTAAATCTCATCCCAACCATCTAACCCATCTAAACCCTTGAGGAACCTGAGATTCCATCATTGAACCACGAGCGAGCGTCCTAATCTGGAAGCGGCTAGAGTTCTACCTCTAGGATCTTCCTTCCGCGAGGCTAATAGATCTAACGCAACAGATCAGACCCTACCCGAATCGAATGTGATCATTCGAATGGAAAACTACGAACCTTAAGGTATTCGTGTTTATTCATATTGGTTTTTTGCTTAATTAATTTAGTTTAATTTCGACAAAATAATCATGTATCATCACCCACGTAGTCTAGGGTTTTATCCTGCGTCAGTTTTAGTATCAAAGCTTAAGTTCTAGGTTAGGGCATATTGTGTGGCATATTCACTATTGTCTGTGTCAATCGATTGAGCACTCTTATTCAATCGATTGATTCTGATTGAATAGAGAGTGGATATTTTCTGGGACTAGCATATCAATGGTGTGTGTTTTTTTGGCTAGCTCCTCACTAAGCGATCCCTTAGACTTTACTTTCATTAATAATTTTTTTCCCTTGAAAAAAATAAACATTCATGCTATGCTCAAGATAGTTGCTTGATTAATAGAATGCTTTTTTAAGGTGACTGTTTTAATGACAAGTTGATCTGATACCTAGACAGGGAAGCATGTGTTTTCTTCATGTAATAACTCATTGATAAGAGGTATTTTGGCATCTTATTAATGTAGTATACCAATCTTTAATCACTGAAAATGGAAATGATCCATCATATTGATGTTATTTTGCAATTGGTAGTCCAAAGTGACAAAATACGGGTATGGGTTTAATACGGTGAGCAAGAAAGTCGGAAAACAGGCAAAATACAGGAACAGATCGAAAGCTAAAAAAATATAAAATAGGGAAGATGGGAAACCGGAAAAATGGAAAAAAGGGGAAAGATACGGGAAAAAATTGAAATCTAAAGAAATGTGAAATATGAAAGACAGAAAAACCAAAAAAAAAGGAAAACATCAGGAAGGATCAGATGTATTAAAATCCAAAAAAAAGTGTTGAAACGGTTTTTTAAATATATGATAAAATACGGGGAAAAAATGATTAATACGTGGAAAATGCATTTAATAACCAAAATATGCGTATTATACTATTATACGAAAATATGTGATTTATTAAAAAATACGAGTATTATACGTATTTAGTACATTGTGACAAAAAAATACGGGTATTTTTCATAAAAATGCTGTTTGTTGTCATAATATTTGGTACTAATGGTTCTTCATAGTCAATCCAATATTACTGGATGCATCCTTTGCCTTCTTGTTTAACATTATAGAATGTGAGTAGCTTCATGTTGCATGGTGGTTTCGATTACACTTTCCAAGCCTGCCTTGGAGATCCGACAATTTTTTATCAAGCATTACATAAGTGTCCTGACATTCCATGGTTACATTTGTGTTTATTCTTACCTTGTTTCTTTTTTGCTGAAATGTGAATACAATTATTCTTAAACTTTATTATGTTGCATTCTATGCATCATTATTCTTTTATTTGTAGATAATGATAATCTTCCAGCTAGAGCTTATTTCCATCTGATATCTACTGTTGCTCAGTTTGAAAGACAAGCCTATGCAGTGTATAAATTAGACATTCCCAAGACTTTGCTTTTTCATTGTTCTCGTTTTCTTTCTGATGTTATATTTTTTTTTGTTTAATCTACTGTTATTTTCAAAGTAATCTACAGTGAGCAAAATGCTGATCTACTGTATATGTAGGTATCCAATGCTTACCTTCGATTTTTGAGAGGAGCTGGTGTAAAGATGCTATTTGATTTTGTCAAAGAAATGCCTAAACCTGCAACACGAATCAGGCTGGATTTTTCTTCTCTTCTTGGTGCACTGTTCTTTACATGGGTTATTTTGCAACTTTTCCCTGTAAGTATGAGACGTCCTAACATATTTATGGATCCTGTTTGCAGTATATACTATGTAGTCTAGGTGTACTGATGTATTCCAGAACTGAATGCCAAAACTTAGGGTATATACTGCTTGTAATTGACGCTTTTACATCAATGCAAAGTTGGTTTGTTTATTTTATGCTTTCCTCAATATATATATATGATACGGAGACCCTGGGTTAGTGACGTGGGACGGTAACCCTATAATGCGGGAATATGATTTTATGCTATTTTGCCGAAATTAAATAAAATTAAATCAAGCTTTAATCTCAAAATTAACTCAATATCTTAGGGTTCAGAGAATTCAAATAAGCAGATCACGCGAGATCCGGCTAGGGTCCGTTACTTGATGACGTTTTTAGCCTCATTTTCCCCCCTGAAGCTGTGGTACTCGGGCTTCCTCTTTGTTTCTTTCAACGCCGATAGAAGCGATATAGTTCAAAACCAATGTCCACGTACTCGACGTCTCCATCAATTCCCCTGGACCAAAAAGGTTTCATCACCGATGAAATACGCTCGTGGTAGATGTCGATCATATCGGGGTCTAATCGTCGAACTTCATTCTCGTGGATCCAAGTGTTTTTCGACTCCGGTTTGCCTATCCATTTAACCAAGTACTTCTGAAATCCCCCATCATGTGGAGAGACGGCATGGTCGCTTAGTATATCCTCTATCTCATATTTTTTCTGTTTGCTCGGGGAAGGGAGAGGTACAGGCTGCAAGGTTTGGTTGGGGCTGAGGCTATGAGGTGATTGGATTGGGTTTTCAGGAGGTGAGGTAAAACCCAAGTAAGGAACCAAGCCCTTCACATTGAACTAACCCCTGTACCCGGAGGAAGCTCAAGCACATATGCATTAGGACCACTCTTAGCCAAAATTCTAAAAGGTCCAGCGCCTCAGGATTGGAGCTTCTTTGCGGATCCCGATGGGAACTACTCAGGCCTAATTCGGACCATCATATAATCACCCACCTGATATTCTTTAAAAACGCCTATGAGCATCTGCAGATAACTTATATTGATTGTTGCTTGAATTAATCTTTTATCTAATTTCGACATACAAGATATGAATGTGTTGTGCAAATGCATCGGTAGACTCTGACACTCTATAGGATGCGGACATGGGGATCAAATCTAGTGGTGTCCTAGGCCTATGACCATGTACTACCTCAAAAGGACTCATGCCTATGGATCTATTGACAGAATTATTGTAGGCAAACTCAGCTGTGGGTAAAATAGTATCCCAGGTCCTAACATGATCACCAACAAGACTACGAAAGAGATTTCCAAGACTCCTATTGGTGCTTTCGGTTTAGCCATCCGTTTGAGGGTGCTACGCCGTCGAAAATTGAAGCATTGTGCCCATCATGTGCCAAAGGGTCTTCCAAAAATAGCTTGTGAATTTGACATCCCTATCAGACATAATAGTTTTGGGCAACCCATGAAGATGTACTACCTCCGCGAAGAAGAATTTGGCAATGTGGGATGCATCGGAGGTTTTAGAACACGGTATGAAGTGGGCCATCTTGGAAAATCGATCCACTACGACAAAGATGGAATCGTGCTTCCTTGGAGTTTTGGGAAGTCCAAGCACGAAGTCTATTGAGAGGTCTTGCCACGGTGTGTGGCACGGGTAATAAGGTGTACAAGCCGGTATTTTATTTTGTCTGTTTTGATACTTGGCAAGTACGACAATGTTTTATGACTCGGGCGACATCTCTCATTAGGCTAGGCCAAAAGAACCTATCCTCTACGAGCGTAATGGTCTTATTACTCCTGAAATGATCGGCTATCATTTCAGGAGTAACTTCCAAATGAGAAAGTCACGCAATGAAGTGCGAGGGATGCAAAGGCGATTGCCTTTAAGCAAGTACCCATCGTGGATGGTGTACACGGGGTGTGTGCTAGTCGGGTCACTAAGGAGAACAGTGTACTCATCCTTTAACCTTTCGAACCCAAAATTCTGGGCACTCGGGGTACTCATCCTTTAACCTTTCGAACCCAACGACCTCGGTGCTCATTGTGCGCAAAGTCACCACTCGATGACTAAGTGCATCAGCAACCCTATTTTCAGCACCGGCCTTATGCTTTAACACGAATGTGAACCCTTGAAGGTACTCGACCCACTTCGCATGCCTTGGGTTCAAATTTTTCTGTGAAGTAAGGAAGCATAAGGCTTCATAGTCAGAGAACAACACAAATTCCTATAGTCTAAGGTAATACTTTCACTACCAAAGAGATCGGACGACCGCATAGAACTCCTTGTCATAGGTGGAGTATTTTTGTTTTGTCTCATTAAGTTTTTCACTAAAATAGGCCACTAGGTGACCCTCTTGGCTAAGCACTCCTCTTACGCCCACACTTGATGCGTCGCATGCGACTTCGAAGACTTTGGAAAAGTTCGGCAAGCGCATAACAGGAGCACTACTCATCCGTTGTTTGATCTCGGCAAAGGTTTTCGTCGCGGCTTTGCCTCATTTAAAGTCTCCCTTTTTCATGCAATCAGTAATTGGGGCCATGATGGTGCTAAAGCTTCTGATGAAGCAATGATAGAAAGTAGCCAAGCCATGGAAGATGTGGATATCGTGTGTGTTCTTAGGTTCGGGCCACTCCACAATGGCTTTAACCTTTTCGGGGTCCGCGACCAATCCATTGACCGTGATAATGAATCCCAATAAGATAACGAAACATTGCATGAAGGTGCACTTCTTGAGATTTGCAAACAACTTTTCACCCTTTAGGGTCTCGCAAACCAGCTTAAGGTGGTTCAAGTGTTGATCCTTGTCATGACTATAAATCAAGATGTCATCGAAATACACAACAAGGAATTTGCCTAGAAACGACCTCAACACTTGGGCCATGAGTCTCATGAAAGTACTCAGGGTGTTGGAAAGTCCAAATGGCATGACCATCCACTCATAAAGACCATCCTTAGTCTTAAAGATGGTTTTCCACTCATCACCGGGGCGGATTCGGACTTGATGGTAGCCACTCTTAAGGTCTATCTGTGAGTAGGGCAGGTACGACACACGGGCTCAGACTCTCTTGGATGAACCCCTTTTGAAGGAGCTCATTGACTTATCGAGTCAACTCGGCGTACTCAACCGGATTCAACCTGTAATGGGGCAGGTTCAGTAAGGTGGATCTGGGAATCAAGTCAATTGCATGTTGGATGTCACGCAGAGGAGGGAGTTCGTTTGGTAAGTCTTCAGGGAAGACATCCGTAAACTCTTTCAAGATCGGCTCAACCTCCTTAGGGTATTCGCTCACTGACTCGGGAGCATTCTCAACGGTGATGACTACGTACACCACACCCTCATCTAACGACGCTTTCTCGAATTCTGAAGGGCTCACAATATTTATGGATTTAGAAGACTTGCCCTTCTCGACTTTGTTGGTCGATGGCGTTTTGGGAGGCAAAGGGTATAAAGTAATCTTCTTGCCCCTATGCATGAACGTGCATATATTTGATCGACCAAAAAGGGTCACGTCCATGTCGTAGAGCCACGGCCTTCCCAAAATGATATGACCCACATCCATCGATACCACATCACACTATAAGGTGTCTGAATAAGAGCCTAATTGAATCGGTACACGACATCTTTTCGACACGAGAATGGATGAAGAGTCGACCCATGCGACCTTATAAGGTCTCGGGTGGGCTTCGGGTGTAAGCCCCAAGCGGCGTATGGCATGAGTTGACACTACATTGGTGCAACTACCGCTATCCACGATGACCTTATAACTCATTTCACCAAATCTGGCAAATGTGTGGAAGATGTTCTCCCTTCGCCAGTCATCATTTTCATCCCGTTGAGGCTGTGCAAGGGCACACCTCACAACTAAAGCATGACCAATAGCATCACCCTCCTCATCACTGGGTGTGCTGCGTGGCTCAAACACTTCCTCTTCAACCACTATCTCACCATCATCCTCCTCTCCCTCAACGAAGAGTCCTTTGGGGGTCTTTTGTAGGGCGTTGGGTGATAAAGTGCCTCATCTCATGACATTTATAACACTTAACTTGAGAGTTATCCCTTGCGGATTCCCCAACTATACTTTTTCTCTTTTCAAACCTCGTTTTGGTAGGGACAGGTTGTGTAGGTTTGGGAGGAGGATTAAATCGTCCCTCACTGGAGTGTTGACCACTATATTGTGGCTTAGTTGTAGCGACCCGAAATCTCACAATCTCTTGATTGTAAGATCTTAGACCGTACATTCGTATCATGAACCATAAAAACATAGTAAGGCAATAAAAGCGCCTTAAATAGCGGAAGATAAAATTTCTTTAAAACATTAATTAATCAAAATAAAACCCGTGATAATATTTTTATTCCAATAACAAAGTCCAACATGATTAAAACTTAAACAGTTTTAATAAAATACTAACTAATCAATGTCTCATTTATTTAAAAACCAATAATAATAACGAGAAAGAAAAAATAGATAATTAGGCCGTGAAGCCTTCATCGCCATTCATTTCAGGTTCCTGAGCACCACGTGCAGTCTCATCACCATAGACCCATACGTTGTGCTGAGCTGCACCTGTCTCATCTGGCCACCCAAATCAACAAGGGGTATAAGTTTACACTTGTATGGACCAGACATGCAACCCATTGAGGCATAAAATATCAATCATAACCATAAGAGCATTTCTGTATATTTCATGTGGGTGTGCTTGTGGCATGTATAATCTCAATAAGCTGAAATGAACTGGACATAAACATGGATATCAATGTTGCAAGAATGCATCATTTCTTTTAATTTCATCTTTCTTATCATTTAATGTATATTACACTCTGTCCCGCTAAAGACGTTGGGTTGTAATCATGCTTATCACTCGTTTAGTTAGACTCCGTCATGCTCAAGACGTTGAGTCTAATCGATCATATCATTTAATGCATGTCAAACTCCGTCCCGCTCAAGAGGTTGGGTTTAATCATGCTCATCATGTTCTTGTTTAGTTAGACTCCATCATGCACAAGATATTGGGTCTACTGCCTTCTTAGACTCCATCAGGTACAAGATGTTGGGTCTAATACTTCTTAATCATGTTTAGTTAAAGTCCATCAAACACAAAATGTTGGGCCTAATACCTTCTTAGACTCCATCATATACAAGATGTTGAGTCTAATGCTTATTAATCATGGCTTGACATTTCATCATGTTTTACGTGTCTTGATTGTGCATTGTATAGATCATCATGGAACATGTAAAGTGCATATAAGTAAGATCATTATACATAAGCATTTAAGTGCATTTAGTCATGGTACATAAACATTGAAGTATACACAATCATGGTGCATAAATAATGGTACGTAAACATTGAAGTGTACACAATCATGATGCATAAATATTGAAATGCATATAATATGATCATGGTACATAAACATTGACATTTAATGACACTGTTATGAGAAGAACTGAATATAGAACTTAACTGTTCAAACTCAATCTATTGATTTCATGTTCAGGCTCAATCTATTGATTTCGACTCAATCTATTGATTTCATGTTCAGGCTCAATGGATTGATTTATCAATCGATTGATTCAAATCTGTGCATTTTCTAAAGCAATTTCATTTATTAGTATCTGTTCAGGCTCAATCAATTGATTTCCCAATCGATTGACTCAAATCCATGCATTTTCCAAAGCAATTTCATTTATCAGTATATGTTCAGTCTCAATTGATTGATTTCTCAATCGATTGACTCAAAATTCGTGCTCAGACTCAATCTATTGAGTTAGTGTTCAGACTCAATCTATTGATTTTGGTTCAATCTATCGAGTTTTGTTTGTGAGTATTTAAAGCATTCCTCTGTTCATACTCAATCGATTGATTTCCAAGTATCAATCGATTGACTCAAATCCGTGCTCAGACTCAATCTATTGAGTTAGTGTTCAGACTCAATCTATTGAGTTCGTGTTCAGACTCAATAGATTGATTTTTCTATAATCAATCTATTGATTCCAATCCGTGAGCACACCTCAGAATGCATCAAATCGCATGGTGAGATTTCAATCGTCTTCTTCTTAATCAAAATTATCAACATTAAGGATCATCAATCATAACATACATCTCATTTAATCATTCAATCATTACTCATGAAATAGATACACTAATTTGCATAAAAACTCATTTAAAAGTCAATATTTTAAGTTCAATGGAAAATATGATATCTCCATACCTAGATCGATCATATCATTACGATTAGATTCAGATCCCAACAATGATGATGATTCTAGAAGGAGGCGAAGGCCGCTTGAGAATATACGCCAACGTTTCGCCGATCTTCCAAAATAAAGGTTCTAGAAAGGTAGATCTAGAATTTCTTCTCTAAGGTCTCTAGGGTTTCTGACGGCTTTATTCTTAAGAAAAATTCTAAATGAGATTATGATTTAGGGTTCTCCGTAAGACACTTATTTATAACATTTTGGAGATTATCCGGTGTTAAGCTAATATACCAAAGAAGGGTGTATAGGCTTTTACCTCAAAGTCCAAAATAGAGGTTTAGAACACATATAACAAGATTCGATCCCTAGACCTCTTGTCTAGAACCCAAGCCTTTAACCAGCATGCTATTACAGAACTTGTGTCCATTAATGATGGAAACAAATATAAGAGCTTGAAAAACCAAAACATATATTTTTAGTTAAAAAGTTTTGAAAAGTCAAGGCATGCGGTAAATACATTATTAAGCACATACACATAATTCAGGTGTATTAAAGACATAAAATTCGAATCACAACATCGGTTCTCTTCACCACCGATGTTTTCAAATATCGTTCATGTTCTTGCACAATAGCATAACATCTTTCAAGAGTTTCCATGGGGTGAGAAATCAAGTCTTTTTTCAAGTCAAGTCACAATCTAGTGCGGAATCTAGAGAGTGATTTCGGGGTCTTCCGATACATTTGGCCCTCATCATGAACTCTTCGAATTTGGTACTGTAATCGGTCACGGGCTGTGACGTCCCCAAATTCACACACCAGATCAATGCACTCACTTGGAGACATCACACTACGTCATATATCCATGATTTTAAATAAATCAATTATTCCATAAAGATCCGCATATAAACGCAACGGAAAAAAAAAACTATTAAAAGTGCACGCAAAATTATTTTTTTTCTTCATCATGAGAACAATACTAAATTATGAGATAACAACCTATTATACCAAATTGTATGGTTACTCCTTAAATTAAATAAAACTGAAATCAAACATAATCCATCATTAGCCTGAACTTGTTCATAAAACAATCTGAATTAAACATCTAAAAATCCTTTCTAATGCATAAAGAAAATCCTATAAACTAAACTTCAAATTCATCTTCGCTCAGATCTGGATTTCCGCCAATCATTGAAGCGTCTACTTCATCCACTCCATGTATAGCTGTACTCCCTGGAATCCTAAACAATGGGTCAGTTGACCAAGTAAACTGGTATGGACCAGACATGATGAGGCTAATAGAAAAGGTCCACAACTCAAATCATCTCATAAAAATCAAACAATAATAGAGATATAGCATGTGACATAAAGAATAAGTAAAGCAATAGAATGCAACTGAAACATAGCATTAAATCTAAATAAGCATTATGACTTGGGTCTCTACCCTAATTTCATGTGTGGTTATTTTTAATTGTGCATTTAATGCTCATGAATTGGCATACATAATGGACATGGTTATCTCTTTCTTAATCATTATCCTAATCCTCTCTGATCCTTCGATTAGTATCTACGTTAACCTTCACATAACTTCTCTTCAGTTAAGTAGAAAGCTTAAAATTAAAGACCTTCTCCATCCCTTCAGTCTTATCATTAATGCATGGATGCATAACTTTTATTACTTGTCATTCTTATTCATGTTAATTCCTCTAGCATAAAGCCCATAGGAATTCTATCATAATCATAGAAATATTTTATTTTCATGTGTCATGTCGTAACGTATCTTTTCACTTTTATGAATGCCATGAATGTACATGCATAGAAAAACTTGAAATCAACCGATCATGCAATAGCTCTTTCACTTGTTTAGGCTTAACACATCATAAATATGTAATCTCTATCGATTCCTACTTGTTTCATGTTGTGTAAATCAAACATCCTAGCTTGCATGGATTCTAAGCAATAAAACAATGATGAACATAAATAAACATTTAAGCATGATGATTAAATATAGACAATATTTGAATAAAAATTCATTGCTTGCATCCTAGACAAATTCTGAAATTCCTAACAAATTCTGGATTCTGGACAGATTCTGGATTCTGGACAGATTCTGGTTTCTGAACAGATTCTGGATTCTGGACAGATTCTGGGTTCCAAACAGATTCTGGATTCTGGATTCCAAACAGGTTCTGGATTCTGAACAGATTCTGGTTTCCAAACAGTTACGGATTACGAGCAGATTACGGATTCTGATGATTCGGATTCTGACGATTACGGATTACTTCGGATTCTCGATTCTCAGACCGAATTTCGTGATCAATCACAAAACCCCGTGTACCATCGAAAACCCGTGATTAAGTATAAAAATTTATCAATCTAATATGAAGGATATTCATTAAATGAAATAAACTCTAATTTCTATTTTATTTTGTGTTATCTACATTTCCGATTAATCTCAACATGATTTTTCCATACCTCTAGTCTTCGCGTAAAATATTTATGTAACTTATCTCCCTTGATCCAATCCGAAGCACTAATCCAAAAACCGGTCGCGTCGTAAGCTCCTCTTGCGTTCTTCTAAGCCTTCAAACTAAAAACTCTAGGGTTCTTCTAATTTTCCTCCTTCTCTAGAATTTTCTCTCTTTCTCTATGAGGTTATTAAGTTATAAGAGTTATGTAAAAATTCTGTAAATTAATCTCTATATTTATAATACTTTATGGTTTCCTATTTAAGATCTAATTCTATTTAGAATGCTTTAAGGCTTCTTATTTAAGATCTAACTCTATTTAGAATACTTAAGGTTTTCTATTTAAGATATAACTCTATTTAGAATTTCCTACATGGGGCTTAAGTGATTCTATGGGCCTTTAATTACTTAATGGGTCTTTAATTAGTTATTGGGTCTTTAATTACTTAATGGGTCTTTAATTAATTATTGGGTCTTTAATTACTTAATGGTTCTTTAGTTAATTTACTAACATATTTTAAAAGTCCATTAAACATTGCTAAACGCACTCCAATTATTACTAACACATATTTAAGGGCTTTTAGGGTATATTAATTAGATTAATTAATTATCATGAGTCATTATAAAATAAAGTACGCATTACAATCATGCGTAAAATTAATCACATCCATCAAATCAATTAAACTAATCATAATTACAAATCTAGCAAATAATTAAGGACTAAATAACGAAAAATCTCGGTCGTTACACGGGTATACTACCTTGGCGTAAATTTTTCCACTGGCCGATGAGGCGTTGGTGGTATGATAAAGGAACATATTTCTCAGTAAGTCATTCCTTCATGACATTCCAACGGGAAATGGGAGGACAATCTACATTCACCTCACCCTAATGCGCTCGACATTAAGTCAGAAAAGTCGAGCTTGACCAACCAATTTCATTTTAGCAAGCCTAACACAACGGTCATCATTCATGGCATACCAATTAAAGTGTTGGTCCATGTCGGAAAGCCAATCGAGGAAGACTATATGGTCCATTCTTCCATCGAAACTCGAAATCTCAACTCGGACATTCTTAAGCAGTTGAACTTTAGGGTCGCAGTCATCTCTACGAGGATTCGTACGATTCTGATTCCGATTACCTTGGTGACCATTGTGTCCTTGGTGTTGATCCTCAAGTTCATCAACCACTCCCAGTCGGTTGATTCAATCACGCAATCTATCAAACCAACTCCTAGGGATGTTTGGGCTTGCTCTATAGTATTCAGACATGCACTAATCGCACCCAATTCTTGATAGGGACGCCGACATCGTAGGCATCGGATATGGACCTTTTCGCGTGTACCGACGTCGGAAGAAGCGGAATGGAAATCAAAACTAGGCGAAAGGGGAAATTCTGGAAATGTAGAGGAGGCCCAAGTACCATAGCCTCAGAGGAGAAATAGATACAAGCAGCGAGGAGAACAGTGTCGAGCGAACCCTCGCTCTAGCGGTTAAAATCCTCGCTCGAGCGAGCTACAGTGACGAAAAATTATTGTTTTCTCGTTTTTTTACCTTTTTAGTCTTTTATTATTTTAGAACTCTTTTAATTGCGAGTTTTATATCGTTTAGGGTTTTCTTAGCCTATATAAAGGCATTGTAAACACTCTATTAAGAATTAATTATTGATTATTGAATGAAAAGAGCTTTTGCTTGTGTGTGCTTGAAATGAGCCTCTACGAAGAGTGATTCTTCTTCCTGAGAAGGGTTTGGTGTGAAGCCAAAGGTGTGAAGCCTGCCAATCAATCTAGCTATTTATCTATTTCATCTTCTCTGCTTGTGTGTTGATCCTTACAATCTTAAATCAGCCATCATCCCTTTTAACATTCTAAAACCTAGTTTTCCCCTAAGCCTTGAATCAATCTGATTCAACAATTGTAGATCCCAACTGAGTTATTACACCTTCCGCACCAAATAATCAAAGAAAACCAGTGATCCCATCTTGAATTGTGAGCGCCCTAATATGGGAAAACCTAGAGTTCTATCTCTAGGATCGATCTGCGCTGCAACCTAACAGATCTAGCGCTCGGACTGAACCCTGCCTGAATTATGCGTGATTCTCCCATGGAATACTATGAAAACCTGAGGTATTCGTTATATTTTGCAAGTTCTATTGTTTAATTTAATTCCAATTTAATTTCGGCAAAATCAATCATTGCATTCACGTAATTTAGGGTACCGTCCTGCTTCAGTTTTGGTATCAGAGCCCTAGGTTCTAGGTTAGGGCATACTGTGTGACATTGCATTCATTGCACTTTATTTTCATCACATATTATTTTAGTTTTGGCCAAAGTGTTCATCTTGCATTCCATTTTAGAGTCCGTCAATTAGTAAACTGTATCACCATGGACATGAGTGGGATTGTCGAAGCTCTTAACGGCATGAGGGCTGATCTAAAATCGATCAATGATCGAATGACTGCCTTAGAGACAGCCCAAAGGACTCTCGAAACATCCAATGAGAGGTTGATAGACCGAGTTAATCGGTTAGACGAGGGTGATGAGTATTTTGAACCACCCCGTGATGAGCGTAATGGTCCACGTTTTGAACGAAATGGCTACCAACATAATCGGAATTGGAACCATAGGTTTGATCATCATGGAGATGACTACGACCCGGAAGGGAAACTCCTCAAAAATGTCCGAGTTGAGTTCCCGATTTTCGATAGAAGACTAGACCCTCAGGTCTTCCTCGATTGATTATCCGATATGGACCAGCACTTTGAGTGGTTTGACATGAGCGATGAAAGATGCGTTGGACTTGCTAAAATGAAGCTCTTAGGCTAAGCCCGGCTCTTTTGGGTCAACGTTGAACGCATCAAAACGAATGCGGGTTGTACTCCCATTACTCGTTGGGAGGACATGAAGGAACAACTTACAGAGAAGTACGCTCCTTCATACTACCATTATCTCCTTGACCAATAGCAAAATCTGCGCCAAGGTAATATGCCCGTATTGGATTACATTGGCAAATTTGAATAGTACATGATGAGAGCCAAGGTATCCGAACACCCTCAAGTCACTCTGTCCAGATTTCGTATCGCATTGAAACTTGACTTGCAAAAAGAGTTAGTCTCCCACCCTGTTGAGACTCTCACCGAATGCTACACCGTCATCAAAGACCTTAAATAATATTTGAAGATGACGGTGACTAGGCGATCTGATTTTCACCCATGTCAATTCCTTATCGGCGAAGTGAAATCTAGTGCTGGAAACCCTCCTACCAAACCCACATAACCCATGTCTACCAATGTGAGGTTTGACAAAGGTAAGGGTGTAGCCGGAGAATCTTCGAGAAGTGGGTCTCATGTCAAATGCTATAAATTTCAAGGATTGGGTCACTTTGATGCCCAATGCCCCACAAGGGACCCACAAAGGAATCTCTTCATCGATGGAGAAGGAGAAGAAAGTAAAGGAGTTTATGAGGAAGAGGTCTTTGAGCTGAATGCCACACCTAGTGACGAGGAAGTTGATGACATGGGTCGTGCTCTAGTTGTGAGGTGTGCCTTTACACAGCCTCAACGGGATGAAAAGGAGGATTGGCGAAGGGAGAATATTTTCCACACCTCTGTCACATGTGGGACAAAGAGTTGTAGGGTTATCGTAGATAGCAGAAGCTGCACGAATGTGGTGTCAGAACATACCGTCACCCGCTTAGGGCTTACACCTGAAGCCCACCCGAGACCTTACAAAGTCGCATGGGTTGACTCCTCATCCATTCCCGTATCTCAGAGGTGTCGTGTACCCATACAGTTGGGCTCATACTCTGACACCTTGTGGTGTGATGTGGTGCCGATGGATGTGGGCCATATTATATTAGGGAGGCCATGGCTCTATGATTTGAACGTGACCATTTTTGGGCGATCTAACGTTTGTACGTTCAATTACAAGGGTAAGAAAATCACTCTTAACCCATTGGATCCCAAAGCACTATCAGTCAATAGAGTTGAGAAGAAGGGAGGTCAATCCAAAGCCATCAATATTGTGACCCCTTCAGAGTTTGAGAGAGTGTCGAAAGATGAGTGTTGTGTATGTCATTGTTACTGTTGAGAGTACTTCCGAGTCAGTCTGTGAGTACCCTAAGGAGGTAGAGCCCATCCTGAGTGAATTTGTGAATGTCTTCCCCGAAGACTTACCTAATGAGCTCCTTCCCATGCGTGACATTCAACATGCAATTGACTTAGTTCCCGGATCCACATTACCGAACCTTCCCCACTACAGGTTGAATCTAGTTGAGCACGCCGAGTTGACTTGGCAAGTCAGTGAGCTCCTTCAAAAGGGGTTCATACAAGAGAGTCTGACCCCGTGTGTTGTACTAGCATTACTCACGCCTAAGAAAGATAGTACATAGCGCATCTGTGTGGATAGCCGAGCAATCAATAAGATCACTGTTAAGTATCGGTTTCCCATACTGCGGCTTGATGACATGCTTGACATGATGGTTGGAGCTACTATATTTTCAAAGATAGACCTTACAAGTGGCTACCATTAGGTTCGTATTCGCCCTGGCGATGTATGGAAAACCGCCTTCAAGACCAAAGACGGTCTTTATGAGTGGATGGTCATGCCTTTTGGGCTTTCCAATGCCCCGAGCACATTTATGAGGCTCATGACCCAAGTGTTTAGGCCATTCCTTGGCAAGTTCCTTGTATACTTTGATGGCATTCTGATTTATAGTTCAGACAAGGAGCAACACATTATCCACCTGAAGTTGGTTTGCGAAACCTTGAGGGGAGAAAGGTTATACGCGAATCTCTAGAAGTGCTCCTTCATGCAGCACTCTATTGAATTCTTGGGATTCATTGTCTCAGTAGACGAGATGGTTGCGGACCCTATAAAGGTTAAGGCCATTGTGGAGTGGCCCGAACCTCGGAATATTCATGAAGTCTGTAGCTTCCACAGTTTGGCCACGTTTTATCATCGCTTCATTCGGAATTTTAGCACCATCATGGCTCTCATTACCAATTGCATGAGCAAAGGGGAATTCCTGTGGAGCAAAGCCGCGACGAGGGCCTTTGCCAAGATAAAAGAGAAGATAGTTACTGCACCCGTCATGCACCTACCAGACTTTTCTAAAGTCTTTGAAGTAGCATATGACGCATCGGGTGTAGGCATGGGCGGAGTGCTAAGCCAAGAGGGTCATCTTGTGGCCTATTTTTGTGAGAAGCTCAATGAGGCAAAGTAGAAATACTCCATCCATGACAAAGAGTTTTATGCGGTCGTCCGATCTCTGTGGTATTGGAAACATTACTTGAGACCGCAGGAATTTGTGTTGTTTTCTGACCACGAAGCCTTATGTTTCCTTGCTTCCTAGAAAAAGTTGAACTCGAAGTATGCGAAGTGGGTCGAATACCTTCAAGGGTTCACATTTGTCTTGAAGCATAAGGCTGGTGCCGAGAACAAGACTGCTGATGTGCTTAGTCATCGAGTGGCGACTTTGCAGTCTATGAGCACCGAGGTCGTCGAATTTGAGCAGTTGAACCAAGATTATCCTTATTGCCCAGATTTCGGGGCAGAATACATTGCTTTCCTTGAAATCCGAACAACATTAACTCCGAGTATACCCTGTTGGATGGGTATTTGTTCAAAGGCAATCGTTTGTGCATCCTTCGTACTTCATTGCGTGATTTCCTCATCTGGGAGTTACATGCCGAAGGGATTGCCGGACATTTTGGGCGCGATAAAACCAGTGCGCTTGTTGAGGATAGGTTTTATTGGCCTAGCCTTGTGAGGGATGTCTCTAGGGTCGTGAAACAGTGTCGTACATGCCAAGTTGCAAAGTATATCAAACAAAATACCGGCTTGTACACCCCTTTACCCATGCCGTACACCCCGTGGCAAGACGTCTCTATGGATTTCGTGCTTGGGCTTCCAAAGACTCAACAGAAGCACGATTCCATTTTTGTGATAGTGGACCGCTTTTCCAAGATGACCCACTTCATACCTATTTTAAAATCTCCGATGCGGCTCACATAGCCAAATTATTTTTCGGGGAGGTTATGCGTCTACATAGTTTACCCCAGACGGTTGTGTCAGATCAGGATGTGAGATTTACCAGTTACTTTTGGAAAACTTTATGGCACATGATGGGTACCATGCTCCAATTTTCGTCGGCCTATCATCCTCAAATGGATGGCCAAACGGAGTCCACCAATAGGAGCTTAGGTAATCTTATCCGTTGTCTTGTTGGTGATCACCCTAGGACTTGGGATTCTATTTTGCCTTTAGCCGAGTTTGCATATAACAATTCAGTCAATAGGTCCCTAGGTATGAGTCCTTTTGAGGTCGTCCTTGATTATAGGCTTAGAACATCCATTGATTTAATTCCTATGTCTGCATCTTATCGAGTTTCCGAGTCAGCCGATTCATTTGCACAGCATATACATGAATTGCATGCCAAAATTAGAAAAAGAATTAATGCTAGCAATGAACAATACAAAATATCTGCGGATGCGCACAGACGCTTCAAGGAATTTCAGGTTGGAGATTACGTCATGGTTCGGGTTAGGCCTGAGCGGTTCCCATTGGGAGCTGCAAAGAAACATCAAGCCCGTGGCGCTGGGCCTTTTAGAATTGTGGCAAGGAGCGGCCCTAATGCATATGTTCTCGAGCTTCCACCAGATATAGGGGTCAACTCTACATTCAATGTGGAGGACCTGGTTCCTTCTTTAGCCCAAGCCCCACCCCTCACAACCACTTCCAAGCAGCCCCGAGCCCGAATATCAGCCCTACCCTACAACCCCTACCTTTCCCTTCCCCACGCACGCAGCGACGAGATGAGATCGAAGGGATATTAGATGATTTGGCAATATCCACCCATGGGCGCGGAATTCAAAAGTACTTGGTCAAGTGGTTGGGAAAGTCGAACTCCGAGAACTCATGGTTTGCTGAAGACGAAGTGCGACGTTTGGACACCGACATGCTCGAGCACTATCACGATGCCGCTTCATCGGTGATGAAGCCTTTTCAGCGCGGGAGAATTGACGAGGCTACCGACATCGGATATGGACCTTTTTGCGTGTACCGACGTTGGAAGAAGCGGAATGGAAATCAAAACTAGGCGAAAGGGGAAATTCTGGAAATGTAGAGGAGACCCAAGTACCATAGCCTTAGAGGAGAAATGGATACAAACCGCTAGGAGAACAGTGTTGAGCGAGCCCTCGCTCGAGTAGGCCCTCGCTCAAGCGACCACTTAAGCTAGCTTGAGCGGTTAAAATCCTCGCTCGAGCGAGCTACAGTGACGGAAAATTTTATTTTTTTAATTTTTTTTACCTTTTTTAGTCTTTTATTATTTTAGGACTCTTTTAATTGCGAGTTTTATATTGTTTAGGGTTTTCTTAGCCTATATAAAGGCATTGTAAACACTCTATTAAGAATTGATTATTGATTATTGAATGAAAAGTGCTTTTGCTTGTGTGTGCTTGAGATGATCCTCTACGAAGAGTGATTCTTCTTCCCGAGAAGGGTTTGGTGCGAAGCCAAGGATGTGAAGCCTGCCAATCATTCTAGCTATCTATCTATTTCATCTTCTCTGCTTGTGTGTTGATCCTTACAATCCTAAATCAGCCATCATTCCTTTTAACATTCTAAAACCTAGTTTTCCCCTAAGCCTTGAATCGATCTGATTTAACAACTGTAGATCCCAACTGAGTTATTACACCTTCCGCACCAAATAATCAAAGAAAACCAATGATCCCATCTTGAATTGTGAGCGCCCTAATCTGGGAAAACCTAGAGTTCTATCTCTAGGACCGATCTGCGCTGCAACCTAACGGATCTAGCGCCCAGACTGAACCCTGCCTGAATTATGCGTGATTCTCCCATGGAATACTACGAAAACCTGAGGTATTCATTATATTTTGCAAGTTCTATTGTTTAATTTAATTCCAATTTAATTTCGGCAAAATCAATCATTGCATTCACGTAATTTAGGGTAGCCTCTTGCGTCAATTCTGCTTGCATACCTTTAAGGGTTAAAGGTATTGAGAATTGCACTCGAATCCATGATGATCATAGATTCCTATTAGGGTTCTAATATGGAATGCAATATGGACTCAAATGAAAAACAATGCAATAAAATAAATATGACAGGCAAGAATGCCCTAACCTAGAAACCTAGGGCTCTGATACCAAAACTGACGCGGGACGGTAACCATATAATGCGGGAATGTGATTTTATGCTATTTTGCCGAAATTAAATAAAATTAAATCAAGCTTTAATCTCAAAATTAACTTGATACCTTAGGGTTCAGAGAATTCAGATAAGCAGATCACGCGAGATCCGAGTCCGACTAGGGTCTAGTCTGATGCGCAAGTACCGTTAACTTTGAGGCGGGATCGGGTCTAGAGATAGAACTCTAGCTTTTTCAGGCTTAGGCGTTTGTCTTCGATTCGATGTAGATTTACGAGTTCAAACTAGGGTTTTGTAATTAGGTTTATGGTTTGTAATAAGCTTATGGTTTGGTTTGGGTTTATGGTTTAGAAACGGGTTTTGGCTCTGTTTGATTTAGGGTTCCAGAAAGGGTTGAGGGTTTGGGATCAAGAAACTAATAGATTAGGATTTAGAAATCTTAGATCAATAAGGTGAAGGTTTAAGAGAAAACAAAGATGAATAGATAGTAGAGATAACAAAAGATCAAAAGGAAATAGATACCAAAAGATAGCGGTTTGGGAATCGCTCCATTGGCCTCACACCAAACCCATCTCGGGAAGAAGAATATTCAAGCAATAATGCATTCAAAATATTCAATAATCTAATTAAATTGTCTTTATATTGGCCACCAAAACTAATTTGAATTAAAGAGTCCTAATAATAATAATAAAAGACTGAAAAAAGCAATTTCCGCAGAAAATAGGAAAGTTCCGTCGTCGGTGGCACGACATCCACGGACGTCGGTGGCCTACGAATTCAGAACTATGGACGTCCGTGGGGCACTACGGACGTCTGTCCCTCCTAAACGGTGAGGGGCTTATTTCACGGACGTTCGTCACTTGATGACTTTTTTAGCCTCCTTTTCCCCCCTGAAGCTGTGGTACTCGGGCTTTCTCTTCGTTTCTTTCGACACCGGTAGAAACGATGTTGTCCAAAACCAATGTTCACGTACTCGACGTCCCCGTCAGTTAGCGACCTAGGGCTGAACCTTGCACTAGTGCCATTTTGGTGCCAAGTGGCACCTAATCTGAAGATCATATGCCAAGGCAACATGCACAAGATCGATCAGGTCCATCCCCCCCCCCCCCCCCCCCCCCCCCAAAAAAAAAAAAAATTTGAAAAAACGTCTTATCCACCTTCAAATGGTGGTCAAAGTTGGAAAAAATTCAATGCACCAGGTATGTTGAGCGTCACCCAATATTTGAACCCGTTTTCAAACTCCCAATTAGTTTTTTTTTAAATCACGTGCGACATGGCACATGATTCAAAATGGGTTTTTCTTTGGGATCTTGTGCCACGTGGCACATGATCTGGGCAGCGATGCAACGTTCAATTGTTGCATCAATAACCCGGGATTCAAAGTTCTTATTTTGTGTGGACTTTGTGTCAATGAATCGAGAAGAGTACTAGTGCCTAAATTGGGCTCCATTTCTTATTCGATTCATCCAAAACTTCAGTGCTGAAACTTCCATATGATTGGTCAATTCACAATAAAGTGTAAAATGATCTAAATTCTTCAGATTACCTAAACAATTCTTTAATTTCTGGATAATCTTGCGTCCACCTTCCACTTTTTAATCCTCTATATTGTTCTTCAAATTAAAGGATTGATCTGTTAGATATCAGGGATTAAAATTCTAAAGGATATGATAAGTTTCTTCCAAGAAGTATTGGAATTTTGGCCGGAAGATACAATTGTGTTATCCCCAATCTCCATAAATATCAAAAGGTATTTTGGCTGATAAATACTGGTATCTGAATATATAGTCATGTATTGACTGCTATTATAGTATGTGTATACTTTTATAGAGCCTATAACAAAAGAGGGAGAAATGAGAAGAAAGAATAATGAAGGGAGAGACTACATCTTGCCATATTACTATATATTACTATCAATAGAGTATGTGATGTTGCAGGACAACACCATTAAAACCCTAAATGGAACAGCTCAAATTAATTTGATAACTTATAAGCAATTGTTTACAACAAATTTGCATAAGAGAAATTCAAATACAAATAAATTATCAAATTATTTATTTCATAATTTGATATATTGTTATATTGCTATATATTATTATCAATAGAGTATGTGATGATGCAAGACAACACCATTAATTTGATAATTTATAAGCAATTGTTTACAACAAATTTGTGTAAGAAGAGAAATTCAAACACAAATAAATTATAACCAACTTTCTCTTGATTTACGGAGGTTTTATTAATTTGTAGTGACTTTACACTTCTAGGTATCGCCAACAATGCCCTGTTAATTACATCACTATGGAACACCTTTGATTAAAAGTACAATGTATAAATACAACATATATGGGATCAACATGGGATCCCTTTGCAAATCTTTGATAAGTCTTCATTTGCCCTTGCAAAGATCAATCTTGAGAAGCTTCATTACTCTTAACACATTTTATATGTTCTTTGAGTGAGGATGGTCACATAACATATACTGTTTGAGCGAGGATGGTTGCATAATATATATGTTTAAATGCGGATGAATGCATCATGTGTGCTTTATTTAAAGCACATGCACCGCATGTATCGCATCACATGTGTCTTCTTGAGTGAGGATCATTGCATAATATATGCCTGCAGATGATGATGGATGCATCATATGTGCTTCATTTGAAGCAAGTGCATCACATATATCCTTGCATACATATATGTACAATCGCTTTGCATATACCTTTGTCTACGAAGGCAAAAGCGTCATATGTTTCGTATTCATAGGTCGTAGATATACGAGAATAACTCGTAATTTATTTTAATGTTTCGGTATCAGTGCTATAAAAAGGTGCATGTGAAACTATGATGGCTGTTGTAGCCTTTCAAATTAATTGGATTGAAAAGACGTTTATATCTGTTTAACATATTTTAACTGTATAGAAGGGTCAATTTCGTCTTGTATGTAAAATTGGGCCTGCGCTTTTACTCACCCCATTCTCATTATGATATTGTGTGCGTATTAGAAAGATTAAGAGGATTTATCGTTTTCAGGTTACTTTCATAATGTTTACATGAACTTTGAGTAATCATTTTGTTATAGTGCTTGAATCGTTTTCATGTTGCTTTCATATTTTTTTTCTGTCATGCATGTTTAAATAATTCTTTGTTGCCTTGCGGTCTAACATATACTGAATAGTTTATGCCTTATGATGTAGGTTATATTAGCTTATCTGGTTTATGAGAAACAGCAGAAACTAAGAATCATGATGAAAATGCATGGACTTGGGGATGGTCCTTATTGGCTGATTGCTTATGCTTATTTTCTGGTTATATCATTGGTTTATATGCTTTGTTTTGTTGTATTTGGGTCTCTTATAGGTAAGGCAATATCTAGAGAGCAGTTTTGGTCACAGATTTCAAACTCGGGGATTATTAATTCTCTCTGTTCCTCATGTTCAGGGTTAAAATTCTTCACGTTGAACGACTACAGCATACAGTTCGTGTTCTATTTCATTTATATAAACTTGCAAATTGCACTTGCTTTCTTAGTGGCAACAATGTTTTCAGACATTAAGACCGTTACAGGTTCGACCTTGTTGAATATTTTATCTACCATAGAATAAAGGGTAAATACCATTAAACAACCTAATTAATATCAACCCCGTTTCAGTGAGGAGGTTTAGTTTAACGCCGGAGGGTTTTCTCTCAACAAACACCTCATACCATCTTTTTTTTTTACTATTTTGCCCTTCAAGTGGCGATGCATGTGTGCTTTTTTTAAAAGAGATGGTCAAATCTCCAAGTAGCCACACTATTTCTGCAGCTTGATGCATAAGCTTTTTTTCCTGAAAAAGATGAGCAAAATAGTAAAAAAAAAAAAAGATGGTATGAGGTGTTTGTTGAGAGAAAACCCTCCGGCGTTAAACTAAACCTCCTCACTGAAACGGGGTTGATATTAATTAGGTTGTTTAATGGTATTTACCCTAGAATAAATTCACTTTTTGTTCACAAGTTGCATTGTCATGATTGATGTTGGGTGATGGCAGCAATAGGAAGAGTATGTGTATTTGGATCGGGTCTTTTGGGAGCTTTTCTTTTACGGTTCTTCGTTGAAGATACATCATTCCCAAGTAAGTACTTGAAAAATGAAAACTACATAATTTTTTGTCTTTAAATTCTTTTTTAGCTTTACACATAGTATATCCTTTATTTGATCCATGGCTTTGGATATTCTTATATTTCTCAAAGCCATAATCTTTAAGAATTTGAAGTTTGAACTTCTGTTGTTGCAGGAGGCTGGATTATAGTTATGGAGATCTTTCCAGGATTTTCTCTATTTCGAGGGCTATATGAGCTTGCACAATATTCCTTCACTGGAAATTATATGGGAACTTCTGGTATGCGCTGGAGAGATTTGAATGACAGTATGAATGGAATGAGAGATGTCTTAATTATCATGCTCATAGAATGGTTGGTACTACTTCCAATTGCATATTATTTAGACCAAGTTGCGTCATTAGGTAGTGGAATCAGGAAACATCCTCTATTTTTCTTGCATTACTTCCGGAAGACGCCTTCACCATTGTCTAGGAGACCAAGTTTTCGGAGAGAGAGATCTAAAGTTTATGTTCAAATGGAGAAACCTGACGTATTACAAGAGGTAAAGTTTATTGGGTTATAAGTTATATTGTTTGGTGTGTAAGTAGTATTCTAGATTAGAGCAGCCCTACTAGCCTTCATATTAAGCAATCTATTACAACTCACGCACCCAACAATGTTACACACACCATAAGTGGCACACTAATCTAGAATACTACTTGCGCACCAAATAATATAACTTATAACCCAATAAAGTTTTGATTGTATATATTCTCATTATGTAGATCGAATATTATAGTTGTTATCAATATTGTTCTCTTTGTAGCTTTCTTTTACCATCCAAGAGAGTCTAATATCTTTATTTTTCAACAAATCAGCTTTAGGTTGGTGGGTTCTCACCAAGGTGTCAATATCAGTATCGGGTATCGGTCCATCTTGGACCGATACATATCATCCGATACGGATCCGATATCGCTGATTGATTTTTTTTTGCCACTTATGGTGTGTGTAACATTGTTGGGTGTGTGGATCACTAAATATAAAGGCTAGTAGGGCTGCTCTACTAGCCTTTATATTTTGTGATCTGCACACCCATCAATGTTATACACATACCATAAGTGGCACATCAATCTAGAATACTACTTACAAACCAAACAATATAACATATAGCCCAATAAAGTTCTGATTATCTATACTTTCATTATGTAGATTGAATGTTATAATCTTATCAATATTTTTCTCTTTTTCTAGCTTCCTTTTACCATCCAATAGAGTCCATCAGTCTAGTAGTTTTTTCTTTTCGACAAATCAGCTGGAGGTTGGTGAGCTTTCACTCTTCATTAAAAAAGAATTCGTCAAGATTACAGATGTGTGAAAAAAAGACGCATCTACAAATGCATGTAGACACTAGATGGAAAGGAAGACGCCAATACCAATTGCTGTTTTTTAGCTAAAAACACTGTAACTGCACATATCAGTTATTTCCTGAACGGTAAACAGAAAAGCCTCTGAAATGATTTACTTTATGATATCTTAAGTTTAAAGCTATTTTTTCTACATTCATGTAGGCTAACATCATTTTGCTTCTCTGTGTTTGTGTGTGTGTGCACAAGGTTGTCAAATGTGTCTTATATTGTGAGATACATATGTTCTTTTTAAATAAAGAAGGAAAAATATGAAATTGTATGCAATATAAATATGTATATATATTAGATAAAAAAATATATAACAATCCATTATCAAGTCCATGAAATACTAATTTTCCAAGAATTTAATCCCTCATATTTACTTTGGAAATTAGAATATAGATAAAAAAATTTAAAAAAAAACAAAGAAACCAAGACATTCATTGGATGGATTCATTAAATGGAGTCAAAAATCTGTAGTCAAATAAAATCATGAACATTCCAATTTTCCACTAAACAAAAGAAGCCCTATAGCTGTACAAGTATGTGTGGTGTAAGCGTATATATAATACTTGTATTATATATTTGTATGATGTATCTTTCAACTTTTGGTATTAAAAAGAAATCTTATAGCTGTTCAAGTATTTCTTCTTGTTAGTATAGGTTTTATATTTCTTATTCTCTTTCTATGTATTGGGTGTGGATCTAATATTTCTCACTTCATATAAATGCTGGTGAGGAACTCCTAACTCCCTAAGCCTTCTCACTAATTTCTCTCTCTCTCTCTCTCTCTCTCTCTCTCTCTCTCTCTCTCTCCTTCCTTTTCTCTAACCCTAAACACAGTACCGCAAACCTAGCCCTAAACCTGTCCTCTGTACCACCTACCTTGATAATATTCTTGTCTATGTATTCAGATAAATGGTATGTTAACTAGTTTCATCGCTTATGCTGCAAGTTGCAACTTGAACTCAACTTTTCTTTTTAAACTTTTGGACTTGAAATCAACTTTATTCTGATAATTCTGTTCAGAATACATCTGTGTTTTTTCATTTATATAAATTCATGAATTCTAATCTGCTATCCTAATTTATTTTAGAGGGAGGTGGTTGAACAGTTACGAACCGAACTTAGTACGAGTTGCACCATCATTTGCGACAATCTCAAAAAGTTATACCCTGGACAGGATGGAAACCCGGAGAAATATGCTGTTCGAGGGTTATCTCTTGCTTTGGCTCGAGGGGAATGCTTTGGTATACTTGGTCCTAATGGGGCTGGAAAAACATCGTTCATCAATATGGTTCGTAGAAATCACTGTTCATCAATAGGGTTCAATTTCTATTCAATCCTATTTTACTGAAAAGTGCTATATATAAACATAATGTAGGGAATGAGGTCAAAATCATACTTTTTCGTAATTTCTTTTGTGTTATCATCGTTAAATGCAGTATATTATGCCTATCATTACAAGAGTTGGTATCAGATATTCGTCCTGAGTGTCAGTGGCTGCACTCTGGTCAATCTTCCTCCATAAACCTTGGAGATCGTGCTGATATTTTTGAGCACTAAATCATTGAAAGGTCAAAAGTGTACTTTTAGTGATTTGGTTGCTCTTAAATAGTTGTGCATCTCAACACAGTTGTGACGCCTCCAAGTTCACACACCGAATCAATGTGTTCATTCGGAGACATCACTACATCACATATCCATGATCATAATTATGTCAATTAATTCATAAAGATCCGCATATAAATGCAACGGAAAATAACCATTAAAAGTGCTCACATAAATTTTCTTCCATCAATTTAACTAATCACAAAAACATAAATACTCAACTAACCATCTAAGAAAGTAACATATGGAACATGAATCACCATAAATTTAGCTACGTAAAAACTGAAATTAAAACTTCTATTAAACCATAGTTCAATCATTGACATAACCTAATATGTCTCAATTAAATGAACTGAAATATAGTTCTTGTCCATAATTAAAACAACTTAAGAAAATGACTAACTAAATATCAAATCCCTCGTCGTTCAAATCTGGATTGTCAGCTAACATCGCAGCAGCATCTCCAACTACACCATGGACATCTGAAATCTTTGGAATCCCAAATAATGGGTCAATTTATCAAGTAAACCGGTATGGATCAGACATGTTGAGGCTAATAGAAATGGTCCATAAGTCACGATAAACCATAAGATCAATCAATAATAACAATATGACAAGTAACATAGATGATGAGCAACACAATAAGGTAAAACTGAAAGATAATATAAAAACCAAATAAACATTGTGACATGAGTCTCCATCCTGGTTTCATTGTGTGGTCATTTTTAATTATGCATTTAATGCTCATGAATCGGTATGCTTGATGGACATGATTATCTCTTTTTTAATCATTATTCTAATCTTTTCTTATCCTTTTTTTTTTAATACGGTCATTCGGCCGAGACGGCCTCGAGAACCGAGGAGCAGGCACGCATACACATGACAGTTATGGAGCAGCGTGAGGGAGCACCAACTACAATGGTGAGGGTTAACTAACAGAACCCAACCCACACCTTGTAAAGACAAGGGTGGGAAACAGAGTGGAGAACAAGTATCGAACCCACGACCTACTCCCTCACAATGGAGGGAGTGTACCAACTGGGCTAATGCCTCTTTGGATTTATCTTATCCTTCGATTGGTATTTATATTAACCTTCGCATAACTTCTCTTCAGTTAAGCAGTATGCTTAAAAGTAAAGACTCTCTTATTTCTTTAGTCTTATCATTAATGCATGGATGCGTAACTTTTCTTACTTGTCATTTTTATTCATGTTAATTCCTCTAGCATAAGCCTATAGGAATTCTATTATAATCATAGAAATACTTTGTTTTCATGTGTCATGTCATAAGGGTATCTTCTAACTTTTATGAATGCCATGAATGTACATGCATAGAAAAACTGAGAATCAATCAATCATGCAATAAATCTTTCGCTTGCTTAGGTTCAACATAACATACTTATGTAATCTCTATCGATCCCCACTTGTTTCATGTTGTGTAAATCAAATATCCTAGGTTGCATGAATTCTACGTAGAAATAAATAAAGAAGTGAAACATAGCATAGATAAACAACATACATAAATAATACTTGAAATAAAACATGAATTCCATACATATATTCTGGGAAGATTTGATCAATTAGATCTGGAACTCGATCGATCAAATTCGAACTGCTAAAAACATAGTCGTCTCTTGACAGAGTCGATTGACCGGATCATAAACTCGATCGCTCAGTTTCGTGACAAAAAAATTAGCATTGATATCTCTTGACAAATCTGATTGATTGAACCTTAAACTCGATCGATCGAATTCGCACAGAAAACCTATTCTAATTCGCAAATTCATGGTTTTGCACAGAATTTCGTGACGAATCGCTTAACCCTGTGCATCATCGGAAACTTGCGATTAAACATCAAAACCATACAAATATAACAAGGAAATATATCTTACATGAAATTAAACATAATCCCTAGTCCCTTTTTTTATCATTACGTTATCTACTTTTTCGATTAATCTCGGCATCATTTCTCCATGCCTCTAGTCTCTAGAGTAAATCAACGTAAGATAAAGCATAGAATCTCTTTGTGAACAAGTTCCAAAACTCTTGATCTCACAAATGCAGTAATACCCTGCGTGCTTCAAGTCCTCGCCTCCGTAAACTCTAGGGTTTCTCTTCTAGTTCTCCTTCTCTAAAATTTTCTCTTTCTCTCTCTAAGGTTTTAGGGTTATAAAATTTTTGAAAATTAAACCAAATCTCTATATTTAAAAAACTTAAAAGTTTCATAAAAAAAAATACTTAAAAGTTTCCTATTTAAGGTCTAACCCAAATTAGAACTTTCTTCATGGGCCTTAATTAATTTGTGGGTCATTATAACAGTAATGGTCCATACTAATGGGTCTTACTAACAGGTCTTTACTAATATTAATAATTCTAATGGGTTTTATTAATTTACTAACGGGTCTTAAAGGTTCATTAACTATTACTAGTGGCACACAAAAATTACTAACATATTAATTAAAAGACTTTAATGTTTATTAATTAGATTAATTAATTATCATAGGCCATAATAAAATAAAATAGACATTATGTATATGTGCAATAACTAATTAAGTGTATCAATTCAATCAAACAAAAATCATAATCACAATTTAAAGTAAATACTTAAGATCTAGATAAGCGTAAAATACTCGGTCGTTACAACATTCAACCTGGTTAATGGAGGGAGATTGACCGAGTGCAGTCACTGACACTTGGGTTGGATATGTAGTACCATCTCATCATTACAACATTCAACCTGGTTAATGGAGGGAGATTGACCGAGTGCAGTCACTGACACTTGGGTTGGATACGTAGTACCATCTCACAATTACAAAGCTTAAACTATGCGTACATAGTCACCAAGTCGTGGTTCGGCAATAATTCGGCAAGGTTAAAATTCGGAAAAATCCGGCAAAATTCGAAAAATATTCGGAGAAAAAAGTAAATAAATAAATAAATAAAAGAAGATTAAAAAGTATGAAAAAATATTTAAATTTTAAAGATCCCAATTTATCGAAAAATCTTGAATTATCCGTGAATTATTCGCAAACTTTTTAAAAACACATGAATTTTTGACAAAATTGAGAATAATTTGTGATTAATTCACTGAACCTCATCCGCAAATTTATCACAAATTTGTAGAATTTAGTGACTATGGACGCATATATTGTGTGATTCAACTTGGACCTTTACTCTTGGTCAAAAGTAGTTGAGCCCTTCTTTGTGCTTCCATATGGCCCAGATGTAGTTAAATTGTCTCTCTGTTCTAACCTGAAAGGGTTTTAATTTTTTGTGCTTAACAGATGATTGGACTCATGAAGCCATCCTCCGGCACTGCCTTTGTTAAGGGATTGGACATACGAACTGATATGGATAAAATATACACTAACATGGGTGTATGTCCACAGCATGAGTAAGCCCCATTCTTTTCTCCTTCTGAATAACAAGCTTATGTGAATTATATGCTGATTAGGGAATCCTCTTTTTTCCTCGTTTTCTTGCTTATTGTGCTCTACAATGCAGCTTGTTGTGGGAAACACTAACAGGTAGAGAGCACCTGCTATTTTATGGTAGACTGAAGAACATCAAAGGTGCTGCCTTGACACTGGTAAGATTACATATCTATCACTTTTACTGTTCCAATTTTTCACCAATGTTTTGTTTTGATTTGTCACTTAATAGATATAAGAGATTAATGAGTGAGTTACAATACTATCTGCAAACAATAATATGGAAAGTAGCTCTTATCATTTCAGATCAAACCTGAAGAGTCGAGAAGTTTTTATTAGCGTCGACTTATTTATCCTTCACAAGAGCGTCAACTCAAGCATCAAACGAGACTGATTATTTTTGTAGTCATGTCGTTTTTCTTGCATTCTATTTGGTCTCGCAGACATCTTTTATGCCTCGTGAACCCATCATCTTTTTTCTTAATTATAGACATGATGTGCAGTTTGGTTCTGTCTCTCCTGTGGGATTGGGGAGTGTAAATTGTTTACTTTTTGACGTTAGTGCTAGTATAGGGTGACAGAGCCGGCCATCGAAGTTGGTGACCAGGTCATCAATTCTGTAACGTGGCATAATTTTGGTGCCATGTGATTGTACGTGGTTCATGGTGCCATTATATAGATCTGATTCATCTGAAAATTTCCTTCAAAAACAATCTGCATCATATGATCAAGAGCCTAAAAATGCCAAAAGAAATGAACTGCTGCCATGAGATTGTCCAAATCCACTTCAGCCATTCATTTTCTTGTTCTAGCCTCTATGTCGCATGGTAGAGATTGTTTTTTATGAAAGTATAGGGCTGAGGCTGATCTATATGAAGGCTCCATGAACCATGTGGCCCCAAAAATGGTGCCACGTGCACAGAATCGAAGACTCGATCAACAACCGTGGTGACTGGGCAGTGGATCTTTAGTAGCTCATAATGTTTACAAGTATGATAACTACTTGTCTTGCCAGCTAAAAAGGAAAAAAAGTGTTATAAACATATTACGTGACAAACAACGGGAAGGGTTATCCACCGGAAAAGGGAAACCTGCGTAGTCCATATATGTCATACAATAGTTGTAACTAAATAGCTCCGTATAGTATTAAACTAACAAAAATTACCAAAATGTCCATAGGCATGAATTAATCACTAAATATTCCCTTAGGCATGTTAAAATTATTATTATACTATCTCTTGCCACTATTATTATGGAATCCATTTAGCACTTGCTCCTATTATTTTTTCTTCTCTTGTTGCAGGCTGTGGAAGAATCTTTGAAGAGTGTGAATCTATACCATGGAGGTGTTGGTGATAAAGTAGCTGGTAAATATAGTGGTGGCATGAAAAGGAGACTAAGTGTTGCCATTTCACTGATCGGAGATCCCAAAGTGTGCCTACCTTCTATCTCGATTACTTCCTGTGTTAGGGCCTGTTTGGACAAGAACGCTTTAACGTGAATTGTGCCACTTTTCAAATGGTGCAATCCATGTTTTAGGACAAAGAAAAAAAGTCTTATGAATTTTGTGCTATTAGCATTTGAAGTCTAAAACCCCAAAGACGCAAAAGCAGAAAACACTGACTTTTGTTTAATCACCGTTCTGAGGGAAGTCTTTTTGCGGGAATGAACTGCCCAAACAGGCTCTTAGCCTTTCGTTTTAAATATCTCAGTTCTCTGTAAACTTACAGAAGGTGTATTACATGGAAATCTTGCCAGGTTGTCTATATGGACGAGCCTAGTACGGGGTTAGATCCAGCTTCAAAAAACTACTTGTGGAATGTTGTAAAGCGTGCAAAGAAAGACCGTGCAATTATTCTCACAAGTAATATACTGTTATTCTTTTTTCTTATGAATGTCATTCTTGCATCATCTACTATCTCTATTTCAATTGAATTTGTATTGGTAGGTTGCATCCCTGAGTTCAACAGCTGAGAAATCTTTTTAGTTCATGAATGATTTAACTGCCAGTTTGTAAATATGGAAGTTAGTCCTGTTGACGTCTACCAACATCAAAACAACCCACCTCTTAGATCTTCTCTTGTAGTTGTTGTACCCATAGTAACAAAATTCTCGGAATTTATGAAAAAGTTACATTTTAATTGCAATTTTTTCTTAAACGTATATTTCACTTTAATTGTTAATTATTAAAGACTGCAGTTTTTCTATTTTTTCTGAGCTTTACAAAAAAATCATGAATTTTACGTCTTAGTCATAGTTTGTTTTAAGAAGTATAATCTTCATCATTTACTTTAACAAAATAATCTTTATAAGTCTCTAGTTTCAACTTTTAGTTTGGGTTTTTTTTTTTTAAATACTACTACCTGTAAGTGAATTGGTGAAATAAAAAAGCTTTTCTCTCTCTTTCCAATCTCTCACGAACTTAGCTGATTTTTCCCCCCAATTGAGTTTGTTTGTTCTCGCATAATAGTTTCTAAATCCCACATTCTCCTCAAAATTTTATTTGAAATTTTACTTTTTTCTCCCTCCCTAATAACAAATTCTTTCCCTCGCTAAATAATTCCCAAATCCCGACTTGGTGCCTATTGTTTGAACCAACATTAAGACCACCCCCTTCATAGTTCTTCATTTGAAGCTGTTAGAATTCCAGCACCTCATATTTGCTCCACTCACTTCTTCTAACCTCCTCACTAATAATTTTTTTATACTGGTGTCAGCTCATTCAATGGAAGAGGCAGAGGTTCTATGCGACCGGATAGGAATCTTTGTAGACGGAACCTTGCAGTGCATAGGAAACCCAAAAGAGGTAAATTGGCTTCCATGTATCATGTATTCATGGAGAAGGATGGTATGTTTGACATTGCACAGGATGATGTGGTGTATGTAAATCCAGCACCCTCCACAATTCTATTGCAGCATGCATCTTTGGATCACACAATATCAGCTGTCTGGAAAACATGCATCGGATGCATTTTTTTAATCAACAGAGGGTGCGTGTGATTAACACTCATCATTTTAGCAAATATGGTGTCAAAGAAGAGTTTGTATAGGGTCACTAACCCGTTTTCTTTTGAAAGGAGATCACCAAAATTGGAAACATTGAACTATTTTTCATCAAGGGTTGAACTATTTTTCATCAAGGTTGCTACTTGATGCAATCATTTTGCTTAGATCTGTGGTATTAAAGATTGCATCGAAAAAAAATAAAAATATCTATGATAGTCTGAAGGTCGGCCTGTGAAATGAATGGCTAAAACAGGCTTTGGAGATTTACAATGTTAACTTTAGAAGTATTTTGACTGACCCTAACACAATCGTAGAGATTTTTTTTTGATGCAATCTTCGACACCACAAATCTAAGGATTATGGACTTTGCATCTAGGGACCACTATAGAGATTTTGTTTCGATGCAATTACTACTACTGCCATTGTAGATTATTTGCTGAAATTTCTTTTCGCAGGTTGGCTTGGATTTGACAAATGGAACATTTGCATTTTGAAGCATTATTATGTTTATAAATGATAATTTTCAACAATTTCAATAACAGATTCAAGTACAAAACCAGATGGTTAGATTATTATTTAGCAGGGTACAAATACATGATTTTATGAAATAATTGTGGATGGTTTGTGGTAACAGCTGAAGGCCAGATATGGAGGATCTTATGTGTTTACCATGACAACATCTTCAAACGAAGAGGAAGAGGTGGAGAACTTAGTTCGCAGGATCTCTCCATATGCAAATAAGATATACCATATATCAGGGACACTGAAGTTCGAATTGCCGAAACAAGAAGTTAGAATTGCTGATGTTTTCCAAGCAGTTGAGAATGCAAAGAGGAAGTTCACTATTCATGCGTGGGGTTTGGCGGATACCACATTGGAGGATGTCTTCATTAAAGTTGCTGGAGGAGCACAGGTATTTAATGGGCTCTCATGAAGAAATTAATGTATTATTTTATTTTTATATTTGCTACATGGCATTAATAGTGAAGAATACTTTAATGGTGTACGATCAAGCGTATATTTGATGGTCTTAAGATCATTTGTACATTGTTTTCCTATATCATGTCGTATTGCCGAGATGTGAGACGCCTCGGTATCAGCCTACCTGTGTTAGAATAGTCCCACATCGGTTGTGGGTGGAGACCTTGGGTTATATATAACCTACGCAAACCTCACCTTATAAGCCGATTTTGTTAGGTTGAGTTAGGCTCATGAACTATTATCATGGTATCAAAGCAAGTATTTATCTACTCCACGTCTCCCAGTTCAATTGTCCACATGATTTGGCTTAGCCGCCAACATGTGCGGGGGCGTGTTAGAATAGTCTCACAGCGGTTGTGGGCTTGGAGGTCTTGGGCTATATATAATATAGGCACTCCTCATACGTCTCGGATTTTCGAGACTTAAAACCATGATGACAATACCATCTTGTCTTTGTGATTTCGCCATGAACTCCTTTTAAAATGCCCTTACAATCTGGTTCCATGTGCCTCACACCCCAAAAATTGATCCAAGAATAACCGTTTGATCCAATGTGTTTCTCTTTTTAGGAAGTGTCACATAGAATCAAAATTTGATAGCTGATGGTAGACAATAGTCTTGGGATATATTGTGTGAAGATTGAGACAAAAATTGATCTCCATCATCTGATTCAAAGTAGTCAATAATTTTCAATGTTGGTGCCCTTAAAAATTGGTAGGTGTAAATAGAGCTACTCTAAAACTAATCACACTTATTAAGACTATTTATTGTGTTTATACCCACTCGTTTCTTTCCACTTAAAAATTAAAAGTTAATCAAATTACCAATTTTCATAATTAAAAATATTGTTCAAAACTTAATTTAAAAACATGACATTGCCCTGTCCCATCTATACATTGTCCCATCCCATCTATTTGAGGTTGGGTTTGTAAGCTTTATTTCCTCACTCAGTTATGCTTGGGGCTAACCTTTGTTTTTGATAGGTGAGGCTAGGGCTAAACTTTTTTTTTTCCTTAGGTAAGTTGGGCTCGAACTTGCAACTTTAAGGTTGCAAAATCTTCCATTGTTGCTACAGCCCCAAGCTCAACTTAGGGCTTGGGGCTAAACTTCCTACTATAGAATCTTCTTTTCGATAGAAAAGTAGGGTTGGAGGGTCTCTACCCTTTCATTAAAAGTGGAGAAAATTATGTACGTCTAAGAAATAAAACTCAAACCTTCCAAGGCAACAAGTAAAAGAAGGCTAGGAACATTAGCAGAATAGCAGGTACCAGTGCTCGCCTCACAACCATCGTGAGCTAGATAGTCTGCGCATCAAGCCACCAAGGGGTTGTGCGGTAGTTGATGAGAAGTTTGCTCCCCAAGGTCGTGGTCGTGAGTTGTGACTCCTATTATGCTACAATGGATACTCACGAGTAGTGACTCCTCTTATGCTACACTGGATTAAACACTACCACGATTTTGGTGAGGGGTAAGGAATAGAATCTATCAAATCGTTATTGCAAATAAAAAAGAATTATTTCTGTTAAAAGGAACATCACACGTATAAAGACAGGTCAGATTCCATACTTCTTAAAGTTACTCAGGCATAGCTCTCTCGGAGCCCAGTCATAACAGAGTTCACTTGATATCCTCCGACCTGCTTTAATAGGTTCCCCTTTTCCTTACTAACTCATTGCATAGCAAGATTTTATGCAAGATTTACTTGTTCAGCAGTTCTGCCTTCCTCTCTACTCACTCCTTGTCAGAACAAATTTTATTTTCTCTAGTAGGGAGTTAGTAGAGAACAGAGAGGTTGTTGTTAGAGCAGGTAAATCCTCTTTTGTAGAGAGTTAGAAAAAAGAATGTGAACCAATTAAAGCAGGTGAACTCTGCTGTGGCAGAAGCTAGCAAAGAGTTATGTCATACGCAGCTTACTTGAGTATTACTTTCCGCTATATTAAAGCACTAGTAGCATGAGGCTGCTACAACAATCTCGTGTCTTACCAGGATGCCCCGTAAAGTGCGTAATCCGTGAAATGCTTGTGGCATGGTAGAGGGCAAGGGCATCCCTTAGGGATCGGTCCAAGCGTTCGAATGAGATGCTTCAAAAAAAAAAAAAAAAAAAGATGATCTACATTGCAATTGCATTCTCTCGAAATCTATTGATACCCTCATACCCAGGGATGGAGCCAAGGGGGGGCTAACAGGGGCCACGGCCACCCCCGCTCATTTAATTTTTTCTCTTTCTCTTTAATCTATCTTACCTATTTGTTAGGCGTCAAAATGATTGGCCCCGTCTAAATAAATGCACAACTTAGCTCTCTCTCTCTCTCTCTCTCTCTCTCTCTCTTATCTTTTAGGTGTCTCCTCTTTCCTATCTTTTAGACTACTCTTCTTTCTCTCCTATCTTTTAGGCATCTCCTCTCTCCTAACTTTTAGGCGTCTCAACCAAATAGGTTCTCTCCTATTTTTTAGCAGCAATAGGTTCTCTCCTAGAACTTCTCTTCTTAAATTATATCCTAAGACATCTCTCTCTGACACATGATTAGGCCATGAAAATCGTAAAAAATAAAAGATCATGTGGATTCCTACAACCTCAAAAATCATGTGAATTTATTAGATTTATAAATCCAAATTTGCCACTTTCCTACTATTTTATCCAAACAGACCTTAAAAGTTAAAAATGAGGCGTAGCCCAATTAATATGACTCCCAGCTCTAGCATATTCGCCCTAATGCCTATTGATAGGCGCACGAATATATATAAATAAAAGATTTTTTATTTTTTTTTTAATTTTGTTAACATTAAATGAATGTTATTTTTATTTTTTATAACATTATACATTTCTTATTCGTACTTTGACCCCCTTTCATGAAAGTTTCTAGCTCCGTCCCTGCTCATACCCTATTTTATAATCTTTCATTTCGTATCTTATTACTTCTGCCCTAGTCATTTATAATCTTCTTTTATTCTTTTTCACTTCTATCATTTCAATCCTTGTAGGTATTGTTTCAACTTTCAAGTCTCCCATCGACATGCGCTTCTTTTATTGAGGCCACCCCTAAAATACTTTTCTTCTTTTTTCTCCATACATCAATCAACATCTCATCTCAGCCATAGTCACAAAAATCGCTTGATACAAATTTGTGAATTTAAGGACCCAGAAAATTCGCTTGATCACAAAAAATCACCAATTATTTTTGAATAATTCCCGAATTTTTCAAAAAAGTTAAATTGCTAAAATTTTAAATATATATATATTTTAAAAAAATTTCTCATCAATTTTTCCTCCAAATATTTCTCCGAACTTCCCGGATTTGCCAGATTTTTCCGAATTTTAACCTCGCCGAATTATTGCCCAACCCTGATTTGGGGTGATTTGGGGACTATGATCTCAACGATGTGAACTCTCTTCTTGCAGTCCAATGTGTCCAATGCACCCAATGCTCTCCATCATACAATAACACATCTTACTACCTTCTAAATAATTAGGGTAAGTTTGGGCCCGCCATTCTTTCACCAGCTCTCGCCTGCTCTGAACCAGAGCAGGTTTTATCTACTTCGGCGGAGAGCTGTCAAAGAGCTATTTTATCACTTAAAACAGCTCCCTACCAGAGCAATGAGCAATTGAGTCGAAAAACTGTGATATGAAATGCCATTATTATCTCCCTACAGGAGCCAAAGAGCCACTCTTTGGCCTGGGAGAGCTAAACCCAAAGGCAGCCTAAAGTTGTTGGGATGATAGCATAAAGCTCTTCATGCAGTAACCCACACTTATTTTCTAATTAAATTTCTACCAACAGGTTCTCCACTCCCACATCCCCTCTTTAAAGAGGAGTGACCTTTTCTTGGAGTAATTTCAGGGTGGGTTGGACTTCTTTGACAACCTATAAACAACTCAGGCCCTTAATCATTGAATTCATAGGGGCGGGCGCCCAGGACAGTGGTCCAATGAGGTTAAGGAGGACGGCGGATTGGATTCATAGTCAGGCGAATTGATTCTAGCAAAAAAGGGGAACGGAGTCACCTAGGCTATGCGAAGGGAAGGAAGTCATGGGCAGAACCGGAGGTCACTTTTCCCAATCCATCTTGTCGATACCCATCTACCTAATACAACTTCTTTACCTAAAACCAACTGTCACAAATTAAGACCAACAAATTTGCACCAGTTGTTGCACCAGTTGTTGCACCAGTTGAACAGTTAGGAATTTTAGGCTACAACCAACCATCCACATACTATATAGTCAAACTTGGTCCAGATGTAGAACATTGTTGTCCCCTGTATCTAAATTTTAAGCTCCAGACTCACCTTCCCCCATACCTCACACAAGTCAGATTCTGAGTCTCTATAGCACTCTTGAACACGTGTTTGCATCTTCACAGAGCTTTCGTGCAGTCTTACGCAACCGATTGAGAGAAACAGTGAGAGAATTTGAACCCGGGTAAACTCCTCAAACACCCAAGGAGCAGGTTTGCTCAACAGTGGCAAACCATCCAAGCCAGAACCCAGTAACATATGGAGAGTCAGCGGCAAACTGTGAATTTGAAACGAACAATCAAATGGGTCACATATGGTGGCTTCCTTTCGAAACAAGCAAACCATCTAAGCCGGAACCCAGTAACTTATGGCGGGTAAGTGGCAAACTGTGAACTTGAATTCGAACCAAACGAACCATCAAATGAGTGACAGGGTGGGATTCAAAGGAACCAGTTTGCACAACAAAGACAAGCCATAAACTTGAATTCAAACTGAGTGAACCAGCAAAGCCGGATGCCAGTAACGTAGGGGCAAACTCCATACCTGAATCGAACCAAGTGAACCATTAAATTGGTCACATAGGCTGGGGACGAAAGTGTTGATGAAAAGAACCTTTGAATCATCTCAATGGCCATGAGAATCTGAATTCTAGAAGAAAACATCCTAACAATAGAAGGCTTTCGAAAGACAAAAAAGAGGAATACCCTGTCTTACCTATCAAAAAAATAAAAATAGAGAGAAAAACATCCATAAGTTTGACCAAGAGAAGCCTCGCATTTACAGGGAAAATATTGTATAGCATAGGGTAACTGACCCTCCATATGGAAGCAGGACATCCTTTAGTTTTCTGAAAAGTAGGGAAAAAATAAAATCACAACCACTTGAAATTAACTTGGAATTTGAAAATTGAAATTAACTTGGAATTTGGTGAGGTACATAGTCAAATATAATTAATGCACATACTGAAGGCATTACATTGAGTTACACATACTGAATGTATCCGAATTGAACTGACCTGGCCCCTCCCCAAATAATTCCCGAAGCCGAAGTTTGTGACTATGCTCCCAAGGAGCCGGTTTGCTCAACAGTGGCAGACTATAAACCTGAATTCGAACCGAGCAAACCATCTAAGCCGGAACCCAATAACATAATGCGAACTTGAATTTGAACCGAGCAAACCACGGGTTACATAGGGTGGGAATCCAAAGGAACCTGGATTGCTCAACAGTGACAAACCGTAAACCTGAACTTGGGCTGAGTGAACCACTCAAGTCGGAACCCAGTACAAACCTGATTTCGAACCAAGCGAATCATCAAATCGGTCACATAGTGCGAAAAGAAAACCATTAGAAAAAAACCCGTCTCCATACTCTCACTGAGTGATCATTATTTGCTTTCTAATCTAAATACAAAAGTCTCACTGGTTCAACATTTCCTTCACAGCAAACCCAAAGTAGTCATCAAAGTGGCTAGGGGGCTCATAAATAAAGCAAGATATCACGTCTCTGAGTGTAATTACTCCAATAACTTCACCCTCCTCTTGGCTTGTAACAACATAAACCCTGTGAACTGACTTAGACGCTAGGCTTTCTATCACGTTGCCAAGATGGGTCTCTGCTGTGCACGTTATCGGCTGGATCACTTCCTTTTTACCAGATTCTTGACTTGTTGAATTAACAGTTCTCATGAAATCATTCACTGTGAGCTGCCTGCAAGAATATAGTAAAAAACGAAAACAATAACTAGTTAAATATATGGGGAAGTAAATGGTTTTTGTATTCACATCAAGCGTGGTAATTCCTGCTTGCTCGACTCTTCATCGGGGTGCATCTTATGGTAAAAAATAACTAAAAGTACACACACAGAATTTAGCTATTTATCAGAACCAAATCCACTATCAAATTAGACGCCCGACTGCCAATTCCAAGTGATATGACTGCCAGTGAACAACTAAATTAGCTGACCGAATCAAATGGGTTCAATCTGATTGGGCCACTGTCCCTTGAATCTATGAATTTGTGAACGCTAATAATGCATCAATCTCGTGGTAGACAACCTCATGGGTACTATATATGCAGTGGAAATGCCATCATATAGTTGGGAATTGGCCCAAAGATTGAACTATAGTTTTTATCTCTAGAATTTGACCAAGAGCCTGCGAGGGCCTGGAATGGATGGTTAATGCATACAAGGACAATGGCCGACATTAAATAAACCAAGGTTCTCTAAGTGAATGGGTTAAATCCTTGATTGGCCTTGATGTTTGTATTGAACCCCATCTAGACGAAGGTCTGCCGCTTTGACATCTCAGACTTGATGACGATGAATGCCATAAAATATCAATGGCCTATGCACCACAAGTGGCCCTTTCCCCCCCCCCCCCCCCCCCCCCCCTTAATACCAGGTCTAAATTTATTTGCTTGGGCTTTGATATACAGTGTTACCTAGACATGTGGCACGGGTGCCAAGTGTCAAGGTGCAATAGATGTTCGGCACCCCAATTTCTGAAGATTCCAGATTCCAATACAGCGACATGACCTTAAGAAAAAAAAAATTAATAAATAGAATGTATATAGAAAAAAATTGAAGGGAAATCTTAGATAGCCGATTGAGATATGTAATGAAAAGATACATAATGTATGTCATGAGCCTAACTAAAAGTATATTATATTATACAAATCGTTTTCAAGGACCCAAGCTTTCTATTTTTATAAGTTTCTAAACTTTACATAATTCTTTTATTATAAAATAATGGTTCATTTTATCATGTCAAAATGAGAACCATTTTGATGGCATTGTGTGGTATTTTCATACATGTGTAGAAGTATCGTGCTTTGTTGAGGAGTGTCCAAGTGCCGCCAAGTGTCGGCACGGCAAGAATTTCAAAAGTAGAAATGCTTAGGTAACACTGTTGATATATTATCGTATCAGAAAATTTTTTGAGTGGAAGTGTAAACTGATTGGAGCATGGGCCATGTATTCTAACCTATCATCATCATCATAGCCTTATCCCATCTATTTGGGGTCGGCTTTGCAAATCCTATTTCTCCACTCGTATCTGATTAGTGGCTATGTATTCTAACATAGTAAACTCAACATGAAACAAAAATCGCAATTTCAGTCTCAAAATACCTGAAATTAGAAAAGAGTCCATGTTTGAGTAACAAGAATCTGATATCTTTGATGCTTACGGTTCCAATTATCTTCCTTTTGGGGCCTTCTACAACTGGAAGGCCACCTATCTGGTTGTCTTTCATTAGCTTGAACGCTTCTAGAATTAGCTCATCGCTATTGATGCAAACGACCTGAATACATAAGAACACTCACAATTATAGATAAATGGAAAAGATAATACATCAACAGAAAAGAAAATACTACATGGAAACTACAAGTAAATAACTACTTACTAATTAGTTGACAAGTTCAGTCTATACTGACAAAATTCTTAAGTTAGTTACTGAGAAACCAATTACAAAGTTGAGAGAGAGAACATGATGAGATCAGAGCCTACACAATGCATTAATTAAAGTTTTCATGTTGCAAATCATGTGAGGGAATTTATGTGTATGATATATGTATGAATGGAGGAATAAAGAGAATTTCCTACTCAAATTCGATTTTGTGACATAAAGATGAACATGAATTGATTAAACATTCCTCGAGACAAAATTATGCCACTTAAGACTTATGGAGTCTTGTTTGTCTACACTGAGCCAATGGCTCATTGCAGACTCATAATAGAGAATGAGCTAACATTTTGTCAGCTGTGAATACATCTGGGATTTAAGACATGTACGGATTTCTATGTTCCGTTAACGTTTGTGTCTCAAGGTCCACCCACTGCACCGCTGACAAGGCTAAGCTCATTGTCTGCAATGAGTCATTGGTTAATTGTAGACAAATTCAGAACTTTTTAGCTTCACGTGTTGTTGCATGCAAAGCTAATTGCGAGCTATGTACTACAAATTATCAAAGATTAACTTAACTTGAGATCAAAATTAATGCTTTCGACTTGAGATAAAGCTCAAATTTTGCTATAGCTTGACATAGGGCAGTCAGCTATGTCCAGAGTCCTGACCTTTAACGTCCTCATTATTTTGGATTGAGAAATATGTCCCATGAGATAAAACATCATAGACAATTCTAGATTCTATCTTTAAGTAAAGAATCTAATTCCATGTAGTACCTTCCAACCAAACTCCTGCATTATCATGACAAGTGTGCGAAATTGCAAGTCATCTAAAGATTGTAAAATGGTGTGATCCGATTACCAGTTTGGAAGAGGAGAAAGTAGAGCCAAAAGTGGGCTTTTAAATAACCCTAGAAGAAGACAACATTTTTTTCAACAACATTGAGCTTTTTTGAGAATTGTGTGCTTCTCTCAAAGAGGAGTACCCTCTTCTAGTTGCTTGCATCTCTCTATTTTGGATGGTTGGTAATGAATCTTTGTTGAGTTAAGCTAGATCTTCTCTACTTCATCGTCCATTTAATCTTCTTCCTCTCATATCACATCAAAGTGGTATCTAAGCAAGTTGATCTTTCACCGCGGTTCCGTTTTGCACCTCTCTCATTCATCGAACTTGAGATGTCGCTTCGTATGAGCCGCGGTAAAAGAGGAGATGTGAAGACTAGCAGGATGCCGTTCAGCACATCCAAGCAAAAAATCAATCAACTAACACGACTATGGTTGCGTCGAGAATCAACCGTGCGTCAAATCTCGCGATCCTCACGTGAGATTTCGACCATTGATCCTGTTGGTTTATAATACTAACAGTGGAGATGCCTCTACACAGTTCCACATGAAAGATCAATGGTCAAGCCATAGTTTTGTCGAATAAAATAACCCAGATCTAGTCTTGATCATAAAATCAACGATTAGACTGCGAGATAGGTAAATGTAGATGGTCAAATTTCAAATCAGAGGAAGATCTCAACCGTTGGATTTCATTCTGATCGAAGCACAATAGCCTGATCAAGATCGGAATGGTAGGGATGTCTAGGATTAAGCCTTCCTTGATGATCAATGGATTGATCGAGATCTGGATGGTGAAAAGATGGTAGATCACCCAACTGTTGAAGATCAACAGTTCGATGAACATCAGGATGGTGGAAAGGGATTTAATAAAAATCAACAGTTCGATGGGGATCTAATGAAGTCACAGTCTCCGACCAACTCCTAACGAAGGATCAACAATTAGATCTTCATCTAGTTTGTGGTCAAAGGTTAACTTGAGTATTGAATGGTTGTGATCACAAAGCACTGAATATGAAGATCCTCCTTGGGAGCCATGGAAAGTAAAGTCGTGGATGTTTCTAGAGCCGTTCGATTAACATAACATGGAGTGTCGTAATGCATGGGTTGAGATTTATAATGGCCCCACACCATCAACTCTCAAAAAATCAAAGGTCAAATTGAAAGGACGAGTTAGGGGGAAAGAATTAAACTCGAGGCCAAATTTTTCTAACTTCATAAATTCGATTATCAGTTTGGAAGAAGAGAAAGTGAAGCAACAAGTGGGCTTCTAAAACACCTAAGAAGAAGACGGAATTTCAATACTATTATTGAGTTAAGGGTTTCAAGTACTCTCTTCTTGTTGCTTACATCTCTCTATTTTAGATGATTGGTAATGAATCTTTGAGTTAAAGTACAACTTCTCAACTTCATCATCTATTTCTCTTCTATTTAATCTTTTTCCTCTCATATCACGTCATCAGACATAGCAAGAAATTACTAAATATAAGTTCACATCTGGATAGCCCATTGGCTATATCTTTACAACATCAGTGACAACTCAAGATTTCATCTTTAAGTAAGAATGTCCATAAGCATCTAATTCCATGTATCACATTCCAACCAAACCCCTGCATTTCATACCAAGAAGTTCAGAGGTTCTGACAGTAGAATAAAGTCAGCCTGCCCCAACTTGAGATTCAAGTATAAGGAAGAGAGAGAGGGAGAGAGAGAGAGAGAGAGGAAAATTTGGGGCTATATTGAAAATAACTCTCAACCATTTACGAGTTTACAAGTTTGTTCTCAAGAATTACGGTACACACCAAAACTACTACTAACGACACCAATAGTACTAAGAAATACTTCAACAAATACACCATACCTACATTATTTTGCTTCAATTTAAAACTCATAGCAAGCACACCAATGGTACTAAGAAATACTTCAACAAATACACCATACCTACATTATTTTGCTTCAATTTAAAACTCATAACAAGCACGTCTAAATCTCATACTGCCATGCAAGGATCAAAATTTCGGTCCAAAATTTCGGTTTCGGTCCCCTCCGAAACCGAAACGAAACCCGAAATTTTGATCCTTGCTGCCATGGAGAAAGGAAGAGATGAATACGAAACATAATATACGTGCACCATAGCTATGAAAACCTCACCTCCTTACAAGACATGAAAGGAAGTCCAAAATCAGAAAGTGGTCGTTCAGCAATACAATCGAACCAGTCCCTACCCTTGCATCGCTCAAGTCCTTGTACAACCGCAGACTGAGTAATGAAATTTTGAATAAAAGGCTTGCCCGTTTCGATCACGGGAACATTCCTCAATCTGTACTTTGACAGCAACAACAACACGGTCAACATGGAACTATCCAATGCAACAGGAAGGAAAGGAGCCCACCGATAGGATGTTATGATTGACCGCACCTGAAATAAGAGGATATCATAAATAATAAAATTCAGAAAAAGGGTGCTGCAACAGAGCTAAATGTGAGACTTGAAACAATTTACAGCATAGTTCTAGCAGATAAATTATTTTCAACTCATTTCTTCATTTAGCATAACAATTCATCAAATGACATGAACTGCATATGCATGACAACACTGGGCACCAGAAGTATGAAGCTGATTTTGACAGATATTATGACATAAATTTTCATCGTATATAAATTAAAAACATTCAGTAGGGCAGAAGGGATAGTTGAGTGATAGTGATATAAATTTCAATAGAACAATAATTACTGATAGCATGTAAATGCCTTTTTTTATATAACTTGTTTCTATTATAATACCCATTTTAGTTGATTTATAGTGAAATTAATGAGACATGAATGTCTTTTTTTATATAAATTTCTTAGTATGACACTAATTTTATTTAATATTTAGGAAATTGGTAAATATTATATATTTGAATTTACTATTATTTTTAATATTTTATAATTATTAAAAATATTTATGTTAAAACAAAATTATATATAAGAATGTATCTATATATATTCAAAGTAAAAGTAATTTTGTTGAACCGATCCAATGCAACCTAGTCTGACCCGGTCCAACCAACCTGCCAGTTTGGGGCCCGGTCTGGTATTTACAACATTGTTATAGATAAGAGTCAAAGTCAGACTCTATCTATAAGTCTTCCCTTTCTATTTTAAGCTCTAGAGTCATAAGAAAACGCACCACCACCTTGGGTTTGCATGAAGAATTCTAACATGTAATATATAATAAACAATAAACACCATAAGAAACCATGGGTTGTTTTGGGTTTCGGTTTAGCTTGTGGAGCACACACAAAATCTATGAATGTCTTTACATGTTAAATAAACTTAAAGAAGAAAAGGAACTCTGTGCTTACTAGAAATTCTTCTTTTTTTATTGAGAGGGAGACGTTAATACCATGCTAATAGAAATATCAACAAAAGTTGTTCAACCTACGCTGAGAAAAATTGTTACAAATACATCCTTCACTTTTTATTCGATCATAAGAAGCAAGTGGAAAACGTACTTCACATTGAGTAAAATTTACAGTCAGGTGAATCACAAGATGAGTTGCGTTTTTATTAAAATATCAGTTGAACCGAAAAAGAACTGATGCACTTACTGCTAATAATAATAACCATGGGACTGAAAATCATTACATAAATCAGAAATAATCATGTTTATAAATGTGTCTTCATTAAAATATCTGCATCGTGGAACATAGAAAAATTTTCAGATGCCAAGGTCACAGTTGGTACAGAAGTTTAGAATTGAAAAATCTATAGAAATAAATTAATCTAGAGGAAAATAAGCTTACTGTGGTTGACTTAAAAGGCTCTTCCTGAAGGATGACATTGTAAAAGTCCTCTCCCAAACGATCGGCAGCAGTTGCGGCATCTTTTCCCATCCCTCTGTCTGCAGCCATTCCACCGGCTACAGCTGCGCCAACAGCAGCAACGGTTAGCCCAGCAATTGCAATTGGACCAGTCGCGCCCAAAGCCACTGCTCCAAGAGCACCAACTGCACCCGCTCCCACTCCAGCTGCGGTAGCAGATCCGGCCGATAAAGCAACTGCAGCAAGTTCCGCATTCTCTAATACCCAGAGTATTATTGCAGAATAGTCTATAATTCCTAAATACCTGTCCCTCCAGTCTATACTAGCATCTGCCTCTGGATTTCTCACAGGAGCAGCCATAATTTTGTGCTCAGACAAAATCTTAACTGCGTCACCAACAGATGTGTCTGCTGGGATTTCAATAACTGCAACGATGAAGAAAAGAATTTAGAGGAGCCTATAAGGGAAGTCATAAATTGTTGGCTTCGCAGGATACTTGAATCAATCAATGTGATAGAGAGTTAGGTAATCAATAAAAACTTCTCATGCACGCGTAAAACATAGGATGTACAATAATCATTGTGGAAAAGCATGTGTAACCATGGTGTATAATTTATTTATTATATAAAGGCCAACTTATCAGTATCGATATTGGTATCGGTATCGGTCCATCTTGGACTGATTCATATCGGCCGATACCGAATCGGTCAATTTTTTCCTTTTTAAGAAAACAGTGGAAAAAATTAAAATTTGTATCAGTAAGTATTGGTTGATACTGAGAGAGTATCGGCTGATACGGGCCCGTATCGATCTGATACCACCCTGATACAAGTATTGGTATCGGTTCTCGACAAAACCGATACGTACTGGTATCGGTAAAAGTTTGATACCATGATAAAGGCAAGTTTTTTTTTTTCCTTTGTTTTGTTTTGTTTATTTTATTATTATTATCTTTTCAATGATGGGCTAATATGAAGGCATAATTGTTTTCACTCCCCTGAATATCTGCCTCCACTTATGTAAAATAGCTATTCATTAGAAAATCAAAATAGCCATGCACTTCATTCCACAAATTTTGCCTGGGTAGGCCAAAGTCTACGTTATTTGGTCCAATTTCCTCATTCTGAATAATCTGCCCCCTGAAATATAACTCAGTATCTACAGTTCTGAATAATCTGCCCCCCACTGAAATATAACTCAGTACCTACAGTAAGATCAACCTGAACTTTAAAGTTAAAAATTTGCAAACTAGTATCCACTCCAGCTTCCACCATTCAACAATATTAGAGTGATTCTTGAACACAAGACACATTTAGGATTTAGTTAGAGAGCACTGACCTCACAAATAGAAGTATCACATTTAGGATTTAGTTAAAATAGAAAATCATTTAGTGCCACATTGCCATAGATTTCACTATTTACGATCTACTTTACAATCAGGTAGTGGATTTGAAGAGGACATATACAATAGGATTGAAGCAGGTTGGATGAAATGGAGGTAAGCCAGCGGAGTATTGTGCGATTCGAGAGTTCCACTTAGATTGAAAGACTTTTTTATAAGACGACAATTAGACCTTCCATATATGGTGCAAAATGTTGGGTCAGGAAAAAGCGACAAGAAGAGTAACAAGAAATGGTGCAGAAAGTGGCTGAGATGCGTATGTTGAGATGGATGTGTGGAGTAAGAAGAGAAAATTTGAAAGTGACACCTATAAAGGAAAAAATCATGGAATGTTGCAATTGGGATTTAGTTAAAATAGAAAATCATTTAGTGTCACATTGCCATACATTTCACTATTTAGGCTCTACTTCACAATCAGATGGTGGATTTGAGAAAGACGTCTTAAATAGGATTAATCTAGGTTAGATGAAATGGAGGCAAGCCAATGGAGTTGTGAAATCCAAGAGTTCCACTTAGATTGAAGGGTAAAACAGCAGTTAGACCTGTCATATTATATGTTGCAGAATGTTGTGTCACAAAAAAGTGACAAGAAGATAGAGTATATGTGGATGCCTATGTTGAGATGACTGTGTGGCGTAACAAGAAATGATAAAATTTCTGATGAGTACATAAGATAAAATTTGGAGGTGGCATCTATGAAGGAAAAAATCACGAAATTTCGCTTTAGATAGTTTGGATATGTTTGTCGTTTGCACGAAGACCCTATAAGAAGGTTGAGACGCTACAAGCACAAGTAGGAGAAGAGGACCATTGAAGACCTGGAGTGCCAAATTTCAATAATAAATACCAACCGCTTGACACCAAGTGAACCAATCTATATAGACAATTTCAAGATTATAGCATTGAGGTGTCTAATGAGGATGCATCAAATCAACTCTTCCGCAAAAAACCACGGCCACCAATCAATGGCTATGTACTGCCCTTTCGATCCTAAGAACATTTCAATTTGGAAATGAAAATGTTTCTAGCCTAGAAGTGTAAAGTCCCACATCGTGTAATGGCTTGTCCTGACCTTCCCCCCCCCCCCCTTACACATGCAAGACGCGCTTTGGGTGGGTGCAGCGGCCATGTGTCCCGTCGACCCATGCCAAAAACAAAACCTTGAAGGAAAAGGGCTACTGGTGGGATCAGGGACGGCTGGTGGGATCAACTGGAGCCACCCAAAGAGGACAATATCTTGGCACGTGGTATCGGGGCGTTACAAAAAGTCACCATTTGAAAAGCCGTAGAGGTTATAATCAAGCGAACTTTCTGGGCATAGCTTCAGTTTGGCAGGTAGCTTATATTTAGTATTTTCTTAGGAATCATTGAAAGTTATAATTCTATTCCCATTTAACAATTGAGTTTATAGTAGCGAAAAGAATTCCCCCTCCATATACTGAACAGCGAGAAATCAACACCATAATCTTCATGTTTTTCTTTTCCTTGGACTTCTATGCCGACTTTCTGTATCAACGTGAACCAATGAAACCGGCATAAAGTTCTCTGTTTTGAATATATATATATATATATATATATATATATATATATATATATATATATATATAGGGAGCCGGTTCCGTCCTCCATGGGAGGACGGTCACCATCCTCCAAGGTCCACGTGGAGATACACATGACACTCGAAACACTCTTTGATTTCCACGTGGAGCATGGGTGGATGGTTTAGATCAATTTAAAAATAATTAAACAAATCGAAAAAAGCTTTTTAAAAGCATAAGTGAATGTTTAACTAGTTTCAATGGTCTACATTTCACGGCTCAAAAACACATGGTGGAGATGAGTTTTCAAAATTATTATTTTTTTAAATGATCTAATCAATGCACCCGAGGTCCATGTGGCATTGAAACAATGTTTTGGATGCCACGTGGACCTCCACCTGGAACCTTGGAGGACGGAAACCTTTTCCATATATATATATATATATATATATATATATATATATATATATATATATATATATAACAATAAGAAAAGAATTCTTGTTGATTATCTTCCCAGGAAAAAAAAACATCCACCATTGTCTTACAATCCTTTAAGCCTGCACAGGGACTTATTCATGCCTTTTCTTTACAACTAAATGTTTATCGAGGTTAACATAAAATTTGCAGGCCTAACATTCAAAGAGATCATCACCTGTCATTCTACACCCATCACACAATTTTTGTCCTTTTCATATATTTCAAGGCGCCCTATATAATGATTCAAAATATAAAATCATCAAAAACATATAAAGTACATGATATGAAAGCAACAGAATCATGGGATCACCTTTGCCACCGGGAACTTCTGGAAAGGATGAAACTGGAATCTTTGCAAATGCAGCTGTTAAAGATTCCTGTAATACAGATGGAAGCTTCTTCCTGGATTGGATAGTCTCGAAGTATGCATCACAGCTTGGAATTGTTGAACACTCTCGAGCAAGTTGAGCCATATCTAGAAATATATAAATCATGCAGCATATCATATCACTTCACCCAACAAGAAATCATCTCATCTACAATTAAAAGAACTCTCTATTGTCATTCTACAGATACAATTAAATACATAATTACAGAGTTACTAATACACGGGCCTAAAATACAGCCATGTGGACTTTTCATGGTCATAATTTCAAAGAATAGATATTCCAGCCTGCTCACTACATTACTTGGGTCATCTTTCACAAACATAAAGCCTTGATCTCTACCATAAAAGTTCTCCAAACTTTTCGAATGTTCAGAAAAATTCTCTGAATAGGTGGCCTGCCAAACTTTTTGCTGATTCGTTGATTCAACGATTTTTTTAATATTTTTCATTTTCTTTTCTTTTTAAAATTTTATAATTGTGATGCATGCTTTAATCATGCTTTGTTATGACTGAATCTGTGATGCATATGGATTATGTAATTCTCCTATTTTATTGCTCAAAAACATCATTGTTAATTTAAAATGTTATGCTAAATAAATTTGAATTATTTTTGTAACCTGGAGATCTTTCCGGAATATATCCAAATAAAAACAAACTGGCTCTGGGACATGTTTTTCTTGTATTCTATTATTATTATTTTTAAAATAATCCCCGATTTTATCAGAATAAAAAAAAAAACTGACTATGGCCATAATTAAGAACCTTAAAGCATTTTTGTCCTCCCAACAAGAAAATTCAACCTATGGACGACCTCAACAACTTCTATTGTTTTGCGCTAAGAAGCATGGATACAGGTACAATACGATATGCGTACGGCGATACAACAATTATAAAAAAATCAAGATATGATATGGGGGGTTACGTGTATTTAAAAATTATTTTTTTATATATTTTTAGGTTAATAAACATAAGCAAAAAGGAAGAAGAAAATTAAAAAACAAAAAAATACTTATAGAGATTGATTTCAAATAGGTAGGTTGCATGTTGGTAGGCTCCTTTGATTTTTCTTCTTTTCCGAAAAACCCTAAATCCCAAACTCGTAGTCTGATTTCTTCTTTTAATTTTTTTTTTGGGGAAACGCCCAGGATGCACATGTAGCCGTATCCGTCAAGTACCGGTGCTCGATACGGACACGATACAGGTACGTTGCCAAAAATGGAGTATTCGTGCTTCCTTGGTTTCGCACCATATTATGTCTGGTGTTCACATACATAAAGTATTGAAACGTTATTCCATTATGCTTGTGTATTTCAACCAACAAATGCCATTGAGATCCTAAAACAGAAATAAGAGAAAATATGAATAGGATAACTGTTTGGGATAACTTTTCAAAGTTCTTTCCAAAGTAGTGTGTCTTTTCCAAAGGGATGCCTGGAGCACCTTTTCTTTGGAAAAGGGTGCATTAACAAACCGCTTGATTTTCTATTTAAGGAATCTAAAATCATTGCTTTAAAATCATAAAGGAATCTCCCTTCTCTCTAGTTCTAACCAGTTTGTTAGTAACCCGTTGGTGACCACTTGCGCTAAGTGGCGGGGGTAAATATTGGTTTAAAGACGGTGACATTTCTCGTGCCTCGAACCGATTCCGTGTATTATTTCGGGTCAACATTTCACAAAATTTCCAACAATTTTAAACCAATACTTCCGAATTTGGTTCCAATGGTACATCATGGATGGGTGTTGATGTTATCGAATGACATTTGCAAACAATACCACTGGTTCCATAGAAATCAAGAGTTAGCACATGAACACCAGAATGGAAGTGAAAGTTAAGGAGCAATACATGGAGATCAGTTGGAGGCATTTTTTTAGAATTGGGAAACTCGTCATAGATGACAATGGTATTCTTCCCCATGATGGACTTTAATTTCTTGAGATGTTCTTAACAGTCCCTCATCAATTTATCCGCCAAAGAATTATTTCTTCTTTTTCTTTTGACAGTTCCTCGTCAATTTCCACCGCCAAATAATTGAGGTCGGCTGCAATAAGAATTTTTATGGCATTGTAGTATGTGACGTCAAAGGTCATATAGTGGGACGGCCACGAATTTTTTATCATGTGAAAGTCCAAATAGTGTTTGAGATTTTGCAAAGGAGCGACCAAAATTACAGAGCAGTCTTCTTTCCTTGGTCGCGTGGAAGTTTTACGGCTACTATTTTTCGCTTGGCATGAAGAGGGGACGAGCAAGACATTAACAAAATCAAATTTTAGAAGAGATAAACCAGATTTGACATACAAGCATCAATCGAAATCACAGATTGCAAATGTAACTTTCATTATCAAGGACATTGTCGTGCCGATCTAGGACGTGCTTCTCTTGGCATCATAGCAGTCATCAGGTTTAGTGGGAGATCTTGACTTCCCGATTAAGAGACCATTTATCTGAGTAAGTCAAGTATCTTAAATTTAGTGAAGTTCTAGATTCTAAAAGGAATATAGTGAAGGTGATTCATCATTGAAATCCGGTGTCAGTCATCTAGGTAGATGTGTTTGGCATTATCGACTGCCAACTTGCCGGAGTTGATAGTGCATGCCTTCAAAACCTTTGCATTAATGGGGTATTATCGATCATTGCATAATACAATTTATGGGGATTGTCTCCTTCATAGAGAAGATTCCTTTTTTTGGGGTATGGGATGGGACACTATATGTGGTACTTCCCATTCATTTAGTTAGACATATAGACATGGAATTGCTTAATTCGGTTATTTATTTTCAGTTATGGTCTCTAACCCAAATGAGTGTTGGAGTTATATTTGAATGTAACACCAATTTTGCTGCTCTAAAACTATTATTTCTTTACTTATTTTGTCTCATGACCAAGTTATGGGCATAAGCATTGTGTGTATGTGATTAATTATTGTGGGTTGTGAATCACACCTGAGAGATGCACGGTGCATGCAATGAAAAGGCATTTTTTTCATAATGCCTCGTTGCATCCATGTGACTTATTCATATTGATGTGTGATTATGTTTTTGCTCACCATCAACTAAAAGCCTTTTGCCAAAGTGCTCATGAACACACCACGATGGTCTAGCAATCATCATTGGTTGGTGATGAGTGGTCACGATCAAAAGTTGCAATTAAGAACCCACATGATAGGAAATATAATCAAGTCGGTTTGAGGGCTAAAATTGAATGACTATGAATTATTGAACACTTATTTTTACACTATTTTCTTGTGAGATTTTTTCATGTAGATGTCCTAGTCAAAAATGGCAGGCTTTGCCACTCATGTGTTCAGATGTGATTATGTTTGTGCGACTTTGATCATATCACCATTGTTCGTTGGCAACTGTTTGAGCATGATCAAACAGTTCATTCAATAGACTCATAGTGGGCTCGACTCTACGGTCATGCTTGTTTTCATGATTGACTGATTAATTGGACTCGATCATATGGTCATTGAGTGCCCTCGACCAAGTAGACGTGGCTTGGAATCATTATCAATGATTTGACCATAAAATTTTCGCAACATGGAGTTGTCATGAAAAGATTGCTAGGATCAATTGGAGATGGTCAAATGATTCTACTTGAATTATCTTAAAAAGATAATGGATTTAGATTTAAAAATCTAAATCAAATAATTTTCCATTAATAAATGTTAATGAGTCATGATCTTGCAAGAGATGTTAAGAAGCAACTATAAATTTGACTGAGTGTGTTGCTTGAATATGAAATATAGGTAGAGAAATGAAATGACTTAACGGTCCATTGGTAAACGTACTAATAAAGATTAAGTCATGACTTCTAAATTCTCTATGGAACTTGTTTTCTCGTTAATGCATAAGAAAACAAATGATTTGTGGATCCAAACGGAAATGTTTGAAGAAACACTTTTGTGTTAATAATTGCAATTATGGAAATGACTAGTCTAAAAGAAGAATCGGGATGGGTTTAAAGCCATTTACTCAACTAGTCACTTACGATAAGAACCCTACCTAATATTTGATTGGTTAATGTTTAAGTTCAAAGGGAAGAAGAGGTCGTAAATATGCGGCGGGCAGAGGGGCACTACATTGATGAGAATCAAATTCTTATAAACATCTCAAGAAGGGTAGTGTTTTACCTGTAATGGATAAGGGGAGGTTAAGCATTACTCTTAATGGATGCTATACAATGAAATCAAGGTCCAAAATTTCATTCAAAAAAATGTATGGAAGGAAAATTTTTGGCCGAAATTCAAAATTCCTGCCGAATATTTTGGTCAAATTTTCGGTTTCGGTCATGCCCGAAACCAAAAATGAAACCAATATTTTGATCCTTGACAGGGACATCTCTTATAAATCTATTTATATAAGTGTGAGGGTGGAGCAAACTTCAATGAGACCAAGATACTGGCATATAAGTGTGGTTTTCATAAACACTTATGAAAACCAGGGTACTGGCATATAACCTAAATGTGCTAACTTATTTATAGAACACCGAATATATGAAATGTTTGTCGAATAGTTCTGATTTTTCCTATAAGATCTTTAGTTCAAGACTTAATTTCACTAAAGACCTTGACAAACTTAATGAGTTATTTCCACTAAAATGAAAATTCAAGTCTGTAAGACATTTTCATTTATGCACATATTTATGGCTTTGCTCTTATTTAAAACTTTTAAATAGTAGGGGATTGTTGGATATTTTAAAGTTTTTGAAACTTGTCTTTTTAAAAGTGGTGTCTTTTCATGGTGTCTTTTCAAAGTTGTCTTTCCAAAGTAGTCTTTTTCGAAGGGATGCTTAGAGCACCTTTTCTCTACAGAATGGTGCATTCACACTGTTTGATTTTCTGTTTCTATTTAAGGAATCTAAAATCATTGTTTTAAAACCATAATGGAATCTCCCTTCTCTCTAGTTCTGTCTTTAAAGCTTTTTATCAGACCGCTTTGGTAATATTCGGTGTTCGGATAACGTGAATGGATTCACTAAATCCTTCACAAGAATTCACAGTCGGTTCGTTGTATCCTGGATCCAGTTTGCCGGTAACCCGTTAGTGACCACTTGCGCTAAGTGGTGGGGGGAAATATTGGTTTAAAGACAATGACATTTCTCGTGCCTTGGACCGATTCCCTGTATTATTTCGGGTCAATATTTCAGAATTTTTCCAACATCAAAGGACTCCTGTTCCACTGGTTTTATAAACCCAATTCATTCGTTGATGCAGATTTATGCTCCGTGCACATCTAATTGGCGGTACTAGTTCTATAAGCCTATTTGTTTATGGAAATCATGCATTCAAGGCATCAAGCATTCTCGTAGGTTGGAAAGTTGAGATTTGAAGCCTTGGCGAAAAGAGTAAATTTGCGGTGTTAAAGTTTAGGGAAATGTTGCATTGAATGCTCCTCAATATATAGGAGGTTAAATCACTTAATTTGGTATCACTCAAGATGGGGTGTGATGTGTGCCTGCAAGCTCTAATTTTAGGATTCCCCAACATTCTGATGATAAATATGTAAATCTGTTTTTCGTGCTCGTGTTTTTTGTAATTATAAAATTTGATATTGACTCTATTTGGGGAAGCAGATAGATATAGTGCCAATAACTTCCTACTATTAAAATGGCAGTCCAACAGTTAAAAATATATAAATAATGTTTCTTGGGATCTCCCAAATACCTAACATAAAATTCAAAGGAAATCACTATTCTATGTAGTAACAAAGACAATGGATTAATAACCAATATTCCCCGAGGAAGCCCAAAAAACAGATGCTATATCTTATAATCAAAACATTGAAGGGGAAAAAGGAAACAACTAAAATCCCCACTAACAAAAAACACAATTACGTTGCACATCTTAATGAAGCCTAAAACTACAATCACAAACAAAAGACCAACAATATATATATAGGAAATGGAAAATAGAATATACCAAGTGGTATATGTTATTTCCTTAGTAGAGGAAATGAAGTGTGTTGCATTTTCTCATCCTAGAGAGAATGGTGTCTCGAGGTAACATGATGTAGACCAAGAGTTGTAATTGGATCCTTGAAAACAGTTGGATGGAGAATTGACTATCTGGTTCTATGTAAGTCTTGAATTGCCCATATTTAACCCAGCTCAGCATTATGGCTTTGCCATGTGCAGGTGACCACCTATTGTGGGGTGTATGTTGGACTTGGTCCCCTGAAAGGTCAATCTCAACCATCTAATCATTTTATTGCCTAATTTAACAAATCCAGGCCATATTTGAATCAACTCTACCCAAAAAAAAGACCATAAGATCTCTACCTTCCAATTTGAGCACATCAATATGGACCATACATTTGATATGACAAACTATCTATTTTAAAGTGCCCAAATCGAATGGATGGGCATGTCGGTTTGGTTGAGCAATATTTGTAAAATGCTTAGTCATATGAGCAGCTTGGATTGGTCATAAAATCTAACATGGCCTAAAACATGGGACTGTGAGGGACCTATACAAGACTGGTGAACACTGATTAATACTAAATGTTTATTTTGATAGAAAATGGTTTCAATGAATTCTCTTTATATGATAAAGATCCAATAATAGAGGCAATGTGTATATGCAAATCCTAAAGAGATAGTGAGCATCATTCTATATAACATGTAGTGTGGCATAATAGTTGAATATTTGTAGTCATTGAAATGTGTGGATAGAGTTGTTTAATGAATAAGCTTAATTAAAAGTAACTTACAAAAGATTAGATCGGTCTCATGGGGAATGCTTAATAACCCTAAGGGTAGTCCTTTTGATGAGCGAAGCCGCAAGTTTGTTAATATGGCTTTGTGCTCATCACAACTGTGCCCAGCCTCTTATCTTGTTTAAGCATAACAAGTGACTTACAATAGAGTAGATTAGTCTCATGGCTATGGGAATACTTGTCCTTTTGATGGGCAAAGTTGCAAGTTTGTCACTGACGTTTTATGTTCATCACAACTTCGCCCCACTTCTATCTTGTTCTTGTTTGAATGAATATCATAAATCAACTCATTCATCTTACTGACATAAAAATAAAATAAAAATCGTATCCTAAATAATTAAAGCATTTCAATCCTCAATTCCTGCAGAGTTGGGCTACATCAAGGATCTGCCTGGAGCCCATATTTGTATGCCTTGGTCATGGATGCATTAAGCATAGATATACAAGAAGAAACCTCGTGGTGCATGTTATTTGCAGACAATGCAGTTATAATTGTCCAACCATAAGTTGGAATTACGGAGGAAAGCTCTGGAGTTGAGGGTTTAAAAATTAGTAGAATAAAGACAAAATATATGGAGTGCAAATTTAATGAGCAGGATAATTTGGAGGATTTAGTCAAAATAGAAAATCATTTAGTGCCACATTGCTATAGATTTCGCTACTTAGGCTCTACTTTACAATCAGATTGTGGGTTTAAAAAGGAAGTCTCAAATAGAATTAATGCAAGTTGGACGAAATGGAGGCAAGCTAGCAGAGAATTATGCAATCCAAGAGTTCCACTTAGATTGGAGGGATGTTTTTATAAGACGGCAGTTAGACCTGCCGTATTATATGGTGCGGAATGTTGGGCTACAAAAAGCGACAACAAGAGAGAGTACATGTGACCGAGATGAGTATGCTAAGATGGATGTGTGGAGTAATACGAAATGAGTGCATGAGATAATTTGAGAGTGACACCTATAAAGAAAAAAGTTACTGAGTGTCGCATGAGTTGGTTTGGATCAGTCACAAAACTTGCCAATTTTTTCAAAAAGTCAGCGACTTGGGGGTGTGGCGACTTGATTGCCGATGTTTCGTATGAGTCGTCGACATCATCAAAGTCAGAGACTTTTGTGAGGATGTATTTTTTTTGGTTTTTCTCCCTACTTAAGTAGACTCTTAAAGTCGACCCCATCATCTCCTGCCATAAGGCCCCTTCGTCTCCCCTGCGGCACTTCGACGATACTTCAGGCGAAACATTTCCGGCGAATCCTTCCGACGATGGTCAGGTGAGTTTTTTTTTCCTCCTCTTTTTCTGTCTTTCTATTTCTTTGGGCCGATACACCTCTGTTTCTACATCTTTTTCGTCTGATTTTAATGGCTGTTTATCTCCTAAAATCAGCCACTAAAATCATTTAAAATCAGCCACTAAAATCCCATTAAAATGGGGGATTAGTGAAACGCCCCCATTTACTTAATGGGATTTTAGTATTTTGGGAGTATCTTGTACTATTTTCTTCATTAAATTAGTATTTTTTTACTTCAAATACTTTATGATATCTTTCTTTTTCTTTTTTTTTTCCCCCGACTTATACCGACTTTTACAGATATTTCCCGACTTAGACCCTTGCCGATTTATTGCCGACCCTAGACTTTGTGACTATGGTTTGGACATGTTCATAGGAGGCCAAAAGCAAACCATGTACGAAGGGTTGAGACTCTACAAGTACAAGGGCGTAGGAGAAGAGGAATACCAGTGAAGACCTGGATGGAAATTGTGAGAAGAGATATGAAGGTTTGTGAAGTTACAGAAAGCTTAGCGTTAATCAAAAACAAGTGGAGAAATAGGACTCGCAAAGCCAACCCCAAATAGATGGGAAGAGGCTATGATGATAGTGATGATGATGACTAAATATCATAACCAACCCCTCGTCATCATTATTATCACCACTATACCAATTCAAGCAACAAAAACCAAAAATACTCTCATATATACAAATACATTAATGTCGTTTAAGATGATTTGAGCATGTCTATCACAGACATGAAACAGCCTTGTACGAGCACAAGGAAGAAGAAAAGGAAAACTAATAGACTTAGTGAAGTAGTGAGAAATGACATGAAAGGATATGGGAATTGCAACCATGGTTCAAAATCCAGGTTTTCAGTACATATCGTCCAGCTCCAAAACCGCTATGCATAGTTTGCTACTTATTAGTTCCGGGTGATATCATTGGTATTGTCCATGGTTTCTATGTCTTAGTTATTACACTTCATTCATCGTGTCATGCTCCATGCTCCTCAAGTGTACCACTATTTTCCCTCTTTGTTATTGCTAGCAAGTTTTTTTAAAAGATAAGTTTTCAAGATAACTAGATAAGCTGCGATAATCTTAGTTTCCTAACTAAAAAGGCCATCACTGATTACTGGTCCTATATGTACGGGGTGTTGGGTGGGGTGGACAGGATAGACCTAAACTCTGGGTTTTAGGTCTCTGGTCTCAAACCATGGTTTTAGGTCTCTGGGTTTTTACACACAAAGCGGCTGCTCTCTGGTCTCAAACCCGCATCTTCATGCTTGACAACCCAAGCTTTTTACCATTGCGGATTGCACCAAGCAATGACCCCTTGAATTAGGGGTTATCTATTGTTAGTAGTATAAGCTTGACTAGTTGGTTTAAACCACTATTTAATGCAGCTTACCTATCAAAATGAATAAACACTAGTAATCCAATGTGGAGAAAAGAGAATTATTATTTGGCTTTAAGCTTTGGGAAGGTGATCACTTCAAATTCGATTAACTAGGATAGGAAGTCTGCCCACCCTGAATTGCCTATCTTCCCTGTCATTCTTCTCTTTTTATTTGTTTATTTGTTACGATTCTTTGGTGTCATTACCTAGCTATAAAGACAAATGAGTGGAGAAATAAGCTTGCAAATCCGACCCCAAATAGATTCCACAAGGCAATGACGATGACAACCAACATGAATCTCTCCCACATCAGCACCTATTTATTTATTTATCATTACTATTATTATTATTATTATTATTATTATTATATATTTAACTTTTAGATAATGTAGCGTAGAGATGCAAGTTCAGATACCCAAACCGAACAACACTTAGGGGATCAATTCACCATGTAAACATTGCAAAATTCCAAGTAAAAGACTAGATCTAGTGATTCTACCTCTACCTGACTACAAGCTCAGCTAGATCGAAAAGGATTTAACTAGATCCAGAGATACAGACTAGTCAAAGAGCATAGTCTGTCCACTTCAATGGTCACAGACTATTCCTAAGATATAATGTCAAAGGATCCTAGCTAGAACAGTGAAACCATTGCACATTCTATTTCAGCTAGACTACAAGCTCTTGCGTCCATAGGTTTATCAAATCCACACAAAACAAGCCACTGACACGTGCCACCCACTATCATCAAAAAATTTACAAATATACTTCTCTGAGGACCCTTGCTGTTAATGAGGTCAGGTTAAGCGACCAACATGAATCCACCGTCTTTGCGACCAACAACCAACATTTTAGTAATAAACAAATGCAACCTAGATGAAAATAGTAGTAGAATAATATAGTAATATATTATTCCTCCATTGCCCGTTTGCGAAGTACATTTGGAATGTGATCTTTCATATCTTCAAGGTGGAATGGGTCTGCCCTTACGGCCCGGGACAGATGATGGAAATGTGAAGAGATCCCAAGTTTGAAGACCCGAAGAGAGATCTTTGGCCCCTAACCATATATGCGGTCCTATGGGCTATTTGGGTGGAAGAAACAACATGATCTTCAGACGAAAGGCCAAACCGTTTTCAATGGTTATCCGTGACGTAAGAGATTTGGTGATCAGCTAGAATGCTAGTAAAATGGAGATCTTCAATGATGGGCTCCATCATTTCCTCACAATCTGGGAAGACCTGTGCTCATAACCTGCTGGAATCGATGGGGACCAGACTTCTTCCTTTGGACCTGGTGCTAGCCCAAGGGAGATGGCCAGATTTTCTGTGATTTTTTGCGGCTGCCTAGATTGGGTAGCTCCTTACTACCCACCAAGGTGTGCTTTCCTTTTTTTGTTCGTTTTTTGTATATCTTTTTCTTTAGATTAATATCTTTGTTTCTTTAGATTATATATATATATATATATATATATATATATATATATATATATATAAGAACATATAATATAATAATAAAAGGAAAACAACCCATCTCTCCCCATATGGTAAGCAGAACTGAAATCGAATCTAGTTTGTTTTGGTTCTTTTTGGTTCGGTTCAGTTTTTTATTATTAATTTTTTTTATTTTAAGCTACGTTTTGGTTTTTCGGTTTTATCCGGTTCTCATCCTACCTAATCGGTTCTTGGTTCTCGCTACCGAAACCGAACCTGAATCGGTTGGTTCTCGGTTTTCGCTACCAAAACCGAAATTGAATCGGTTTGGGTCATTTCTAACTAGTTCTCTTCGCTCAGATTTCAAGTCCGGTACAGGTTTCGGGTCAAAATTGCACCCGTGAGTAATAGCATTACTGATCAAAGGAATGCCTTCTAACATCCATAGACTTCCCGACAAATATAAAAACGCAAGAAAAATATATATGAATAAAAGAATGGACCGACTCTTCCGATCGTCATTTAAACACCAAGATGGGGTTTAAATGATCATACACCTTTAAAGATTTAAGATGTGGGTAATCCATGCCGTCAAAGTGATAGATCATAATCATAACTGCAATGGGACCAAAAATCACAAGTTTTGGGAGGTTTGTAATAGAGACAATATCGAAGATTGGTAATAGAGATGCACATCTTATGATGTATATCTTCTATTTTAGGCATAATTAGGATTGATTAAGATTTATAAAATACTTTCGAAGATACATATCATATGATGTGTATTTCTATTACCAATCTGTGATATTCTCTGTTAGTTTGAACCATCCGATCTATGGACTTTAATACTGTCAGTTGTTCTTAGTTCTAGTGGCTGATATTAAAATTGGCCAATCGGATGGTTCAAATGATGGATTGTCACTTTGGACAATTTAGATTGAGATATGTACTACATGGCATAATAATAAACCACACTTCCAGAGTGCAGCATAAAAAACTCTATTTCAATGGTGTAAGATCATTTAAACACCATCTTGGCTTTTAAATGTCGGTCAGGATCTATTATCCCATAAAAGAAATTTTTTTTTTTTGAGGGAAATAAAAGAAACCTTGTTAGATCCAAATAAATGGAGATCAAACCACTATGGAGCAAATAAAAACTAATGGCAAAAAAGTAGATTTCAAAGGAAAACCATATTCTTAAAAATTAAAATAAAAAAATAAAGTGCTATTACAATGGTGATCTATTTCGCATACCTTTCAGGCAGTGGAAGATGCAGATGATTTGTTTTTCTATGTTTTTTCACTGCTGTGGTCCTCTCTGTTATAAGAAATCAGTTAATAAAGCAACGCTTTGACTATAGGCGGGCTCTCTGTTCGCCACGTATACCATATAGGTATACGTGGCAATAGCGCAAGAGAACATGTGTAAATAGATCTTAATATGATAGACTTGGAATGTGAAATATCAGAAATGCCCATGCTTTATATGCATGTGATGCTGCTTTATTATTTGCAAAAGATATCAACTCCACCTTATGCATGACATGAAATCCTCCTCATCTTCTATTTTTATCTTTTACTTCTTAAAATTTGCCCCATTTTCCCATTTTCCCATTTTGGATGATTCTACAGAGGACCACTATCATCTTTTAAGTGTTGCTAAGCTAGTTCAAAGATAATTACCATAGGATTATCAAGCTTTTGTTCTGCCAATCTTATGAAATCTTATGAAAAGGTGCGACTGACTCAAATCCAGTCCGACTTGTTATGATATTGTCTAGGATCAGGATAATTTTGTAATCAATGTGGGACTAAAGCATCTCATTAGACAAGCACAGAGTATCCCATTAAGCAGGAACTAGGTCACAACTCTTAGGCCTTTACCTATCTTTGGAGGCTCTAGTCCTCTTCCACACTTGATTGCAAAGTCGTCTTTGGCTTTGATACCATTTGTGATGACCAAACTCGACCCGATATGATATTATTCGATTTTGCCATATCCGATTCTTCGATTTTAAAACGCGTCATATCTGAAAAGGAAGGGACTCACCTATAGTCCAAGATCAAGACAAAAGTTAATTTACAACCAATGTAGGACTAGAGCATCCTATTAGGAGTATAGGCTCTGGAGAATGGAGAAGAAGTCCCGTGATTGTGATCATATTCTCGCCTAATGGGATGCTATGTTCCCGCCTAATGGAATCATTTAGTCTCACGTTGGATGCAAACTCGTCCTAATCCTAGATTATATGTGAGCCCATTTTCCTCCAGGTATGACGCATTTTAAAATTTGGGACCCTACTTTGATAAAATAGGATAATATCTTAACAGGTTGGGTTGTTACTGTAAGATTTTTTGTCACCATCATGACCCAAAAATCAGTGTTGCTCCTTTAGGAATAAGTCTTGTCAAGTAATTAAGTTTGACAAATTGATTTGTCAATTTTGGACCCACGGTCGTCCGTAGTACACTCACGGACGTCCGTGGTCACGGACAACCGTGAGTGAGTCACGGAAATCCGTGACCCGAAAATATATAAATTTTCGGTAGTTCGGACAGTTTTGTAACTGATCTGAAAATCTTCATTCTAAAATTTTTCTAGTCCAAATTTTGTCTTTGAGATTACTTACCAGCTTTTGATTTCATTCTTAAATCTCATTGATGTTTGTGTGTCTTTACGATTTTGTGTTTGAGAGTGTAAGACTTGTGTGAGACAAGTGAACCTTTGCGAGAGACGTCGGTTGATGGAAATGTTCACTATGGATAGTGTGATGGTGAGAGGCTGTCATGTTTGGTAATTGGAGTGTTAGGGCATATCATTCCAAAGAAGCACTGTAAGATTTTTTTTATTCATAGTGAATTTTTTTCTTGGATCTGAGATAGATCCCGTGGTTTTTGCCTGTGATGGGTTTTCCAAGTTAAAAATGTTTTGCGTACTTATTTTTGATTGTGTGGTGATTGTGAGTAGATTTTAATTGATAAATTTAATAGATTATATTAAAAATCTCTTATTTCAGTTACAGATGGCATCAAAGCTGAGGACAACTATACAATCAAGTAGGAGAGAGGAGTAGAGGCTCCTAAGAGAGATAGAGGCCCCGGGATTATGATCACGTTCTCGCCTAATGGGATGCTTTATTCCCATCTAATGGGATGCTTTAGTCCCACATTGATTACAAGCACATCCTGATCCTGGGCTATAAGTAAGTCTCTTCCCTTCCAGATATGACGCATTTTAAAACCGAGCCTAGTGTGGCAGAACCGGATAAAATCATAGTGGGTTGAGTCTGAGTCATCACAAAAGGTGAATATGATAGATTATAGGTTCTCCTAATTCTAGGGCTATATTTGATAACTTAGAATTCAACTCTTCGAAGTGAATTAGTAATTTCATGTTTACTTTCTTGTAATTGAATTACCCTGAAAATGATACTTCTCATGTTTGATTATGTTGTGCGGGATATAACTTTCCTTTAGAATCGCAATTTCACCATTTTATTAGTTTTTTTGGAAATAAATTCATATGAAATTGGAAAGGGTATATTTTAGTAAAGGCAAATAAAAGAAAAAACTAAATTTAAGGTACTCCATTCTAATTATTTCGTAATAACTATTTTGACCATAGATTGACACTTCAACCAATTTATGCGGGAAATTAAAGATTAATTATAATAAAATTAGCGCGTGAAAGTGAATTCACTTCTGCACCTTTAAATTCCTATCAAACAAAGTCAAAATTTGACTTCTATAGATATTAGGTTTTCTGATAATTGTGTCAACCATTGACATCATAAGAAATGAAGTACCACAATCAAAAGTTGTGTTAATTTTATTTCCCATAAAAGTTAATATACCATTGTTTCAATCCTCGCATGAAAGTTTATTGTACCATTTTTCTAACGAAAGATAAAGGACATGTTTGACAACCCTTTTACAAAAAGCATTGTTCATGTGTTATAAAGAATTGTGTCACATGTAGATTCTCATATGTTGCTTCTCAAAAAAATTTATCCTATGCAGAAAATGGTGTTGGGTGATCAACAACGTGAGATAGCTTCTCAACTCAACACCAATTTCAGTTAGACATGATCAGGTCTTTTGGTGAAATATGTTTTTCACCCAACATTTTTTCCTTTAAAAAGTACTTTTTGAAAAAGGATTGTCCAACAAGGCCTAAATAAAGTACACCTACCACTATATTAGATTTCAATATACGTGACACCTTGTGTCATCTTGTGTGTGTTCTTTGTAAGACTAAGATGTTCATTTGATGTATGATGCATTTCCACCCATTGTCGTGTAGGCCACAGTTTATTGCAATGCATAGTGGCCTTTGAAAGTAGACTATTTATTCCCTCTGGAGCGTCAGTGAGGCTGCACCAACCCACTAATTGTACACCTTCTACCGTTGGAGTGCAAAATGGCGATAACACTACACTATTTTCTCTTGCAGTGTTGGTGCGGGCTGGAGAATCTCATGAGCCTAACTCAATTTCATAAAACCGACGTGTAGGGTGAGGATTGCCCCAGGTTTATATATAGCCTGAGGTCATGATACCCAAGCGATATGCACTACAAAAAATAAGACTATTAACGACAACCAAAAACTGTCGTTTTTAACAAAAAATTACTGCTATTAATCATGTCGCTACCAAATTAAAACGGGCGCTATAAGTCTTGTCGTTACCAAAAATTACCCTAACAGCAAGTGTCACTGAAACACCTTATTTTTGTAATAGTAGGACTATCGCTCACACCCTATCACGTATAATGTGTCTCACTACATCCCTATATTTGCGTGCTTTGATATTATGTAGAATCCCGTAAACCTAACTTAATCTCATAATACTGACTTATAAGGTGAGGATTGCTCTAGGTTTAACCTAAGGCCATAATATGACCATCGCTAACACCGGGTGACAAATGCACTATAATCGTTGCTCCGCATATTGTGCGAGACTTCAATATTGTCGAAACAAGCGATTCATTTTCGATTCATTTTAAATTGTGGTCCCTTGGCTTTCGGTACCAGTTAGAGTAATACCACTGAATTGTGCTATGTTGCAGTGTAAAATGCCTTCTGATTTATTGCAGTGCATAATGTAGCGAATTGCAAGCGGCAATTGCAACTCCATTGTTATTATGGGTCTATTGAAACTGACATACATGTCAGCGACAGAGTGGGTTCCATCCCCATAAAGTGAATCTGTCAATTCACCATCATTGCATCCACTAGTTCACCAGAAATGATCACTAACTCAATCCCCATAATTACACTTGCTTGTGACCGCCGTAACAAAAACAACTTCTTTGATAAATAAGTTAATACTTATTCATTGCAAGTGTAGAAACTAACGAGTACGAATTTTAAGGGGAATGGTGAATCATGTCCCTGACTTTAAGTTGTAATATAAGTATCTCTAGAATTAGAAAAAATTAGATGTTCTCTACCACAGAGACTCTTGTTTAAGTTGTTATAATTTTCTTACTAGGGCATGTGCAAATGGTGAACTGCTAAGTAAACTGCTTGAATTGATCAAAATATGCACTACGTATAAGTAGGGTGTTCATAGTGGTCATCAAGCACTATAAAAAACTAGTCCGGTTGCTATTAAAAATTGTCGCTATTAATCTTGTTGCTATCAAAAATTGCTTTAAAAGCAAGTGCCGCTGAAACACCTTATTTTTATAGCGAATGATAAAAATTTCGGTCGAAATTATCGGTTTCGATCCCTACTGAAACGATAATATGGGACCGAAATTTCGATCATTTTTGTATGGGGTTGAAATTTTCGGCCGAAATTTTGGTTTCAGAAGACCGAAACGGAAATGAAACCCAAAATTTTGATCCTTGGTAGTCATAGTCTTATCCCATTAACCACAGCTAGTTATCATCACATTTATCAATACCAGCATTATTTTATTTATTATAAAAGTGTCTTTAGAAAATATAAAACACATTTAAACTGCATTGAAAGACTAATTGTAAAAATTGTGATTTCCACCATTTAAATTTTTCTGAAAATTTCTCAAACTATTTTAATTTTAAAAAAAGTATTTATTTTATATAATTGTATTACTTTTTCCTAAAATTCGTCAATTTTTCCAAAATTCTGGTGATTTTTTTTCCCATTTTCTTGCCTTATTCGATTTTTTTCGAATTCTGACTTTCTAACTATGTAAAAGGCTCTTATAATAGGGATAATTATAAAAGGGGATGGATTTCAAACGGTTTTAGCTCATTATATTAAAACCAAAATTTTAAGCTAATCAAGATTTTACTAATATTAAGGGCCCAATAGAGTGTGAGATCTATTTTCAAACTAAAGTCAACATTGAGTGTATTACCTCATTTACCCTTATGTATATAGGTTATGTTTTAACGGTTTTCTCTCATTCCTCTTCTCTCCCAGCAGTTACTTCTCGGAGGTGGACCATTATTGTACAATGAAAATAAAGCCTCTTACCATCAAAGACCGGCCATCCAACTACTTTTTTTAGGGAATTGACTTCCTACTTATGTTTTAGGGTTTTTCCCCATTTATCCAATTATTTCTTTTCCCTATTCGCTCTTCTCGGAGGTTGCCAGCGAATAGCGACTGGATTCTCTGTTGCCACTTGAAGCTGCACCTATTTCTAACGTCATAAAGTTTGGGTTTGTGCCCATTTCTAACACCAAAATTGCTCTGGTGCCGATTAGTTCCGAGCACTTCTCCGCTGCCTCCGGAGAAGATTTGCTTCTTACGATAATGTTTAGCAGTTAGGGTTTTTGCAAGTTTATCCAAAGAAGAGATCGCAAAAACTAATCGGTGCCGAAGAAGATTTGGTATTTTCAATAGACGCAAGAGAGGAGCTCGAAAAAACTAACCACCGCTGCAAGAGAAAATTTGTGAAAAAAATATAACGACGCTAGAAAAGCTACGATAGGGATATGTCTCTTAGAGAAGACGAAGGTACTTTAATATTTTCATATGCATAAGGTCTTTCGTATATAAAAAACTTTTTCATCTTATATCTCCTTAGAACTCTAATTTTCGTGAAATCCTAAATTTCTATAACCTTTTGAGTTAATACAATCCTCTAAAACCTTTTGAAATCCGTCCCTATTTTCTAAAGTCTCCGATGTAATAATAATCACTCTTCTTTCGTAAATGCCAATTCACGCATCATGTCAACGCTTCTCTCGTATATGGCAATTCATGCATCATGTCAACACGCATACACGGATACACCTTCCTAACATTAAAAGATAAGACCATAAAGTTGACAACAAGTTGCAATATATTATGGCTCGAAGTCAAAATTCCCATGTCACACCTACTCACCGTCACCCCATTATTCCAAAGGTCGTACTCCATGGTCCATATAATACACATTAATGGTGAAAAATTGACACTAGCTTCTTCAACTTCACAAAGTATCATTTCATATATATATATATATATATGAGACTCCTACATGTTACATCACAATGAGATAAAGATCCAACGGTTCAAAATAAAACCAAAGAAAACCCCTCCATCAGTTGATATGATCCCTATGATCAACAGGAGAGGCAGCTGCACTCTTGGAGGAAGAAAAAGCCAATGGTGGTGAGAGAAGCATGAAGTTGTTCCCTTGCTGAGGATTCGAGGGAGAAGATCTATTCAAGTAGCTCGTTGAACACCCATTAAAGGGCTCTCCCCACTTCAAACTATGGCCAACATTCTCTCCCCCTCCTTGAACTCCATTCCCACCGCCTGCACCGCCACTTCCGCCAACCACCGACGTGATAGCGGCCGCCAATGCTGATCGAAAACTCGGGTCCGACGTGATCACCTTCGTCGCGGCGGCTATCGTGTCCGTCAACGACTGTTGCGGCTGCGGAAGAGCGGCCGGATTGGTTTTCTGCAAGTATGGTTGAAAGAAAGGTACTTGGGAGGGCCTTTGCTGAGCCCCATAGCTTAGGTACCCATTGTTCCAAGGTGTTTGAAGAGGGTCTGAACCAGAGAAGTTGAGACTTGTTGAAGAGTATCTTGGAGAAGAAGAGAAGTTTGGAGAGAACCTATTGAATTGGGAAGATTGAGATGAGGATGAAGAGGGTGCAGTAAGGTCTAGAGTGATGGTTGGGCATGAAGAAGAAGATGAGATTGAAGGGTTGTGCATGTAGAATGGCCTTGGTCTTGGATTATCAGAGAGATTGAAGTTTAATCCATGGAGGTCGGAGGCGGGTATGGTAGTTGCAGGAGCTCCCATGGCTTGTCGGGAGCTTGAGGAACCGGACATTAGCATGCATGCCGCAGCCGATGTGGTGGAAGCCATGGCGGTGGCAGAGATTGGAAGAGGGTGATTATGGTTTCCTTCATAGGTGGTGATCAATATGCCCATGTCTTCTGCACATCTCTGCACCTGAAATTAAAAATTAGAAAGAAGTTAGAAGAACTGAAGAAGATTAGATATGATTATTTGGTCCAGTTTAATCTAGTTCCCCTTATTATTTACACTTTTTTTTTAACACAACAAAACGTTAGTAGAAGGTTCAATTGAGACGAAAACTAATTTTTCAAAGGTAGAGACTATGGCTGTGTTTAGGATTGCTCTTTGGAGGCAAAGAGCAGCCTACTTAAAAGAATATGTTTAAATTGCTCTTTTAAAGAGACCCAAATTCAGTTATTTCACTCTCCTAAACACCTAAGAGCACTAAGCAACCGAACATAGTCTCATACTAAAGTGTTATGCGCCTAGGCTCTTTGCATCAAAAGAACAATCCCAAACTCTGCTTATAGTGCAAAGAAGGTTGGCTTAACCTGAACCCGACTTGTTAACCACTTCCCTCACCTGACCTATTAACCTCTAAACCTTGACCTAAAGTTGGCCTATTCCAAATACCATGACCTGGAGGCTGGACCTGAACTGATCTCAAACTACTTGGAAATACGCAGTGCAGCTGGCGTGCGGGAACAAGCCCATGTTGACCGAAACATCGCTTGGAAGCTGATAAAAAACTGGGCTCACTACATAGTGGCAAACTGCGAACCTAAATTAAAACCAACCGACCCAGGAAACCTGATAATATAATGAACATTGGTACAGATTTCTTTCACTTATGACATATATAAGAGCCATTTACTCCCTCAATCATGTGAAAAGCTGACTTTTACAGATGTAAGGGCCCTCAAAATTTGTTTATTTATAGCAAAAACCATTTTCAATGACAATTAGCAAGGAAGTTGCTGACCTGGTAGCAGTAGCAACTTGCAATAATCAATAGCTAATATGAATCACTGATATTAAGTAGACATGAAATTCAATTCTTCGTTTGCCTAATTTTTTCTTTAGTCCTTTACGAATATAGAGATTAATACCTGCTTTCTAACCGGGCAGGACGGTGCGACCGTGCAACGGTAGTATGCTCGTGGGCAAGGATTTCCTTTCGCGATTTTTTGCCCATATTTTCTCCATTGGCATCCATCATTCATCTGTAAACAAATAAATAGTTTATTATTAATATACAAATTCAGGCATTAAAAGAATAGACTGTATATATTTCTAACGATATAAACATCATTTCAAAAATAATTGTCTTTTGAATTGTGACATGTTTTAAGAAAAAATTACATGGAATATTGCAAAATTAAAACTAATTACTTTAAACTTTACAAAGCAGTATAATTAACAACCAGAAACTTTTTGGTCCCAAGCCTTCCACCGTAATTACGCCTTTTTCTTTACTTGTGTTTTTCATTTTTTTTTCCGTCAACAAACCGGGATGCACTACAAAAATAAGGTGCTTTAGGACAGCCAAAACTGTCGCTATTAACAAAAAAAACAGCCGCTACTAGTCCCGTCGCTACTGAAACAACAAGGTTTACTTGTTAATAGTGACAGTTGTGGCTGCCGCTAATAGTCTTGTTTTTTGTAGTCACAGGCTTTTGATCGGCCCGATAATTTTTCACTCTAAAAATAAGGCCTAACCCGGCTCGGATACAAAAGCAGGCTTGGCTCGGCCGGAGTCTTTTTCTGCTCAGGCTTTTTATTTAAGCCCAAACACGAGCCAAACCGGTCCGAGGTAGCCCGGCCTTTTCCCTAATCAGGCTTGACCGGGTTTGGGCAGGACCAATTATTATTTATCCTAGAAATGAGTCCCGAACCTGGCCCAGGTACAAAATCAGGTTGGGCTCGATCCAGGTGCATATGGGCTCGGACTTTTTGTTTTAGTACAAATCTGACTTGAGACGGGTATGGCCCAGGCTGAGTTCGGCCTATTGACAACCCTAGCTTTCACTTAATTGAAGTGTAAATATTGTCAATCAAGGTAAAAGATAAATACAAACCGTTGGGGTTTCACATCTGGCTCTCACAGAAACCCTAGCTTTCTTCACATGTGCCTGTTGTGAAACTTCATCATCTCCACTCCTCATAGTTTTGAGAATTTTACTTGGTGGCCATGGCTCGCCAACCTCCTCTTCCTTTGCTTCTTCGAAGCTATTTTCCGGGCTAGGATTCGGCGAAGCTTCGATCGGAGCACAATTAGACCCTTCAAACTTGCAATCCAATCCAAGGGTTAAGCCTTCATCCAGTTGTTCATCCTCTTTACCCTTGTTACAGTTTCCTATCTTCTCCTCCTTCTTTTGCCCGCTGGAATTTGTTCCAAGGCTAAGAGAAACAAGTTCTGGCTCATCTATTTCTTGATCAGTGGAAACCGTTTCAAAAGATTTCTTAGCTTGTTCTTGTTGAACGATGTCGTAAAAGTGCATTTGAAGAGAATGATAATCCTTGACAATTCGTGCTAAAACCAGCTTTAATCTTTCATTTTCTTCTCTAACTTCGCCCATTTCAGCCTTTGCTGATTCGAGCTGATTCTCCTGTATTAAATAATAATAATAATAATAACAAACATAAGCAATTGAAACTTTGAAATGTTTTTATAATCAATAATATAGTTTAATTTTCATTTAAAAAAGACTTGACTATTATGCTAATTCACCAACATAGGATTTAAGAATCGTTCAATTTTGACCAAGTAAAATTATACTAGTAATTGTTTCTATATATGTATTCAGTTGATTAGCCTCTTGGTAAACAACAACAGAAAATCAATTTTAGTGGGATATAAACTCACGACTCGATCGAGCTCTTATTGGCTTCATGACATTTCAACTGCTTTGGAAACTCAAAGACGTTACAGGATTTTAAAAATATCTCATGATTTTAGTTGGATACTAATTCAAATTCCCAGGTTTATGGATAGATAATCGATCAGTTTCATACTTAGAAATCTATAGCTTTAATTTGAACAAATTCATACTAGCTGTGCTCAGACATTTCTTACCTGAGTGATTGAAAGTGAGTCCTTGTCGTTTGAAGAAGACGGTGTTGAACGAGCGTCTGGCGATGATCTTTCAACTGGAATCTGTTTATACATCAAAATCAGTTAACATACACCGACAATATATATATAGGGAAATTTACAGAAACAGTATATATATATATATATATATATATATATATATATATATATATATATATATATATATATATATATATATATATATATATAAGAGAGAGAGAGAGAGAGAGAGAGAGAGAGAGAGAGAGAGAGAGAGAGAGAGAGAGGCTCGGGGATATGCATTTGAATATACTTAGGTCATGCATTCAAACCAGTTGGATGTCATGCGGCACTCAATTCAGAGATCGAATTTTACGCACATGCAGATGATTAATCCATTTTTTGTGGTCAAAGTCTATTTTCAATGACAAAAAAATTAGATAGAAAACTCATCTTTTCCTATGAAATTAAGGGGAAAAAAAAAGTCATTTTTTCTATATTGCAAGAGGATAGGTGCAACAATCATTTTCCATGTGGTATGTGATTTAGCACACAAGTTTGCAGCCATGCACTGGGGGAATAATAATATCTGATTCAATTACAAAGAGTTAAAAATTATTATTTTCTCTCAATTTCGTTCTGAGTTACCGTAATATGGTAGTTTATTAACCTGTCTGCTAATAGCCGAGTCCTTGGGATTTGAGCTGCTGTCCTCATCGACCTTTACGTCGCTTCTCATCTGCATAAGCCACCAGATTTGTTCATGAAATCTTGATGATTCAAAGAAGACTAAAATAATTTGCCAATAAATCTTTTAAGAATTCTTTGCAAGCAAAAAAATCTTTATAAGAAAAACCTATGAAGAGGAAAATAAGTGTTAAAATTTCACGAATCGCGGATAAGATATGAGAAATTTTCAATAAAATTCAGTAATCTAATAAAATTACCGATAAACATCTATAGTTTATATATCTATACTCCATAAAAACTGAATTACAGCAACATGTTAAACACATCAACAGTCATGGACTGATGGACGAAAACTAACCTTTTCCAAGTGAAAAAAAATAAACAATTCTACCAAAAATCCAAAGCCCAAATTCATCGGTATTCCAAATTATCCTACATGAAGCCCATTAAATCTCTAGAAACTGACTGCACCCTTTCCAAACCCAATTCGCCATTCCTTAAGGCTGTGTTTGAGTTTGAGCTATTATAGCGGACTCCAGCTCTCAGCCTGACCTCCGTCAGAGCAGGAGTTCATTTTATCACTTAAAACAGCCTCCTGCCAAAGAAAATGGGGTCGGAGAGGTGCTATACTAAACGTGCTTTAGACTGGCTCTTCAGCCCGGAAGAGATAAGCCTATCCCAAACCATAATCCTTGATAACCCATAAAAATCAAATAAGAAGAAAGACACAAAAATTATGAATAAAAACTTCACCTTTCCAGTCTCTCCACCCTCTTCATAACCACTTTTCTCTTCTTTAACAAAACCTCCAATAACAGATCTCTTCAACACCACATCCATGGCCAAGTCTTCTTCTCCTTTTGTTCCTTCTACCCTCTCTCTCTCTCTCTTACTTCTCTTCTTATAGAGATAGCCTCCAATATTTGACTTTGATTAAATAAATTCAAATCCAGTTGCTTATCTATATAACCCATCAATAATATTGATTAAAAGTCAACAGCTCAGTGCAATTTGAGAAAACAAATAAAAATTCAACGTGTTAGAGATGAGCACTTTGTCCCCATTTGCCGCCCGCGCTCATATTAAGCCCTTTGAAGTTTCCTACCGTCTATAACGGGTCACATGGTCCTAGATTCTGGTCCAACTATCCCGGTTGTTAGTTTCCGGTCGCCCGCTTGTTTTCTATTTTATGTGGGTCACTGTATCTTAGTCGGTCAGATTACGGTCAATATTATGTACTTGGTGTAATCCTGTGGATCCCATTTCAACCTTATATATCTTCTCGTCCTAACGGGGAGGGCAAGGCTTTTATTGCTACCCGTGCACCAGGTGCACACGCCAATCTGCACGGCAATCTTGATAGATGCACTTATATTTTTGGATTCCAAATCAGTGACAGGCCAAAAATGTGTTTTTGGTGGATTTCATGCTCACAAACGTCTATGCATCTCCCAAGATTTGACTAATTTAATCGAATCGAAATCGAAAATTTTGGTTTTCAATGTGGTTCTGCCTAAACTGAAACCTAGTCGAAACAAATCAGGTCGGTTTCAGTTCGGTTAAATTTTGGAAACTACAAACCCAAACCAGACCGAAAATGGAAAAAATTGGTTTGGTTCAATTCGGTTTTGATTTTCATTTTTTTCTTCTTTTTTATTCCAATTTTTTGCCCTTTTCAGGTTTTCCATATTTGCGTCTAGCCAATTGACTTTCAGTTTCGCCCACCGAACCTGAAACCCAATAGATTGGGACTTTAGTTTCAGTTTTGGGTCGGTTTAGGTCCAATTTCGGTCTGGATACAAACCGATTTTTCAATCAATTTTGATTTTGGGTTCAAAATTTGCATCTATAATATATATATATATATAGAGAGAGAGAATATGTGCTTGTTCGTTTGAGGTAAGCGGATGTCAAAAGTCTATTATCTTAGATCTCATGGATGTCAAAATGTTGTGCTTGTTCGTTTGAGGTACGTGGGGGTGTTATTTCAAAAAGAAAAAACGGCGTTTGCTTTTTATGTGATAAAATATAGTATTTTTTTAGTGATGAAACATAGAGAGGGCACTGTTTTGTAAACAGTCATTTATAAGCCAGCCGTAGATGGTCCGCGCACCTAATACAATGAATGAAGTCGGCTAGTATTTTATCACTTGTTTCACATGGAAGTTTGCTGACTGATATTTAATAAATTTTTGGGTTTTCTTGCATATACCCCCATAAGATATACTAATATTGTAACAAACTCCCTCTTTCCTTAATCAGCCATGATTATTTTGTCCTTAATGAAATCAATATTCTAAAAATACTATCATTCTAAAAGGCCCTTCATTCATCTATATTTACAAGTCATGCCATTATAGTTTACCACCATTCTAAAAGGCCTTTCGTTCGCCTGTATTTATAAGTCATGTCATTATAGCTTACCATCATTCTAAAAGGCCCTTCGTTCACTTGTATTTACAAGTCATGCCACTGTAGTTTACCACTATTCTAAAAGGCCGCTCGTTCACTTGTATTTACAAGTCATGCTATTATGGCTTTACCACCACTATTCTAAAAAGAGTACCTTTAAATCCACCCACAAAATCTTGAGTTCACCCATGTTGAAACACATTGACTACATTGAATCAGACGATGGAGATTGTTTATCATCCCAATATTTCATGAGATCGATCTTTAGATCATAGGTGTACCATCAGACGGTCGATTTTTTTATTTCATGTGTTACACACCCATAAAAGTGACCTTAAACTCAATTTTAAGCGTGCTAGTGATGTTAAAGTCACTTTTCTGAGATGTGTGTCACGTGAAATAAAAAATCGACCGTCTGAAGGTACACCCATGATCTAAAGATCGATCTACTGAAAGATTGGAAGGATAAATGATCTCCATCGTTCAATTCAATTTAATCAACGTGTTTCAGCTTGAGTGGACTCAAAGATTCGATGGGTTGATTTAAAGGTACTCTTCTAAAAGGCCCTTCATTCACCCATTAGATTCAAGACCAATCAGATGGGTGATTCTCCCATTAAAGCATATTAACATTTGGATGAATACTCAACCAATGAAGGATTTGCGGCAAATCATGAAATTATTCTTGTAAAGAAAACCTTTAATCTACATGTTCTTAGATAAATAATCAATTTTTGGAATGATTTTTAATTTTGGGCAGAGATCAAAATTTCGGCTAAAATGATCGAAATTTCAATCCAAATTATTAGTTTCGGTTCTCACCGAAACGATAATTTGGACCGAAATTTCGATCATATTTTGTATGGGACTCAAGTTTTCGGTCGAAATTTCGGCTAAATTATCGGTTTTCGGTCCAAATTTCGGTCCAAATTTTCTATTTCGGTCATGCCCAAAACTGAAATTTTGCCCGATATTTTGATCCTTGATTTTGGGTATTTAAAAGTTTTGGTAGGTTTTTTTATTATTTTGAGATGATTTTTAATTTTGGATATCTAAAATTTTGATGGTTTTTTATATTGGGTATATGAGTAATGTTGTTGGGAATTTAATAATAAACAATTCAGTGGTTGAGTGGAACTTAGAAATAAATGAGTCAGCATTTCTAACCCGATCTAATGGGTTGGGACTTGGAAATCTGAACCCAAGCCCAAACCTATGGCGGGTCCAGTCGTTTCACTTTGACTCATCGAGTTGACCCGACGGGTTAAAACACTCTTGTATTGGTGTCATCATTAATCTCCAATTATTGTACAAACGGAACCATCCCAACCATGTTTCAAACTTTTAGCCGATAATTCATATAGTCGACCAAAAATTTTCGGTTTCGGTCCTCACCGAAAAGAAAACAACCCTTAAAATTTCAGTCAAATTATGTATGGCAATAAAATTTTCGGCTAAAATTTCGACCGAAATTTAAAATTATGGCTGAAAATTTCATTCAAATTTTTGGTTTCGGTTATGCCTGAAATCGAAAACGAAACCGATATTTTGATCCTTGATCCCAACCGTCCAATCAATTGACCACTTCTTTTATGACCCATATATTAAAAATTGCATGTATTAGACATTATAACAGTTCATCAACTATTTTTGTATGGATTATTGCACATATTTTATTGACCAAAGGCATAAAATCTATAGTCTAGATTTAAGTGAATATGCACTGATTTCTGGTAGAGATTGAGGGCACTACCATGATCCTTGATCCCGACCGTCTAATGGTACACTCATGATCTAAAGATCGATCTCATGAAATATTGGGACGATAAACATTCTCCATCGTCTGATTCAATGTAGTCGATGTATTTTAGCGTGGGTGAACTCAAAGATTTTGTGGGTGGATTTAAAGGTACTCCTTTCAGAATGATGGTAGTAAGCTATAATGGCATGACTTGTAAATAAAGGTAAATGAAGGGTCTTTTAGAATGGTGGTAAACTATAATAGCATAACTTGTAAATATAGATGAATGAAGGGCCTTTTAGAATGATGGTATTTTTTGAATATTGATTTTATTAGGGACAAAATAGTCGTTTCAGTCTATAAATTCACGACTAATTAACGGCAACTGAAGGGGTTTGATGCAATATCGGAATATCTCAGGGAGCATATGTAAAAAAACCCTAAATTTTTTTCGATGTTTCAAACTACAATGAGTTTGACGTCTTGTCAGCTGAGTAGCTGGACTTTTAGATGTATCACAAATTTTAGCGCTCTCTAAATTCTGTGCATATCTCAAGGTCCACTTATTACTCAGATTCTTTATATTATATTGCCAACTGATAAAATTTTTGAAAATAAGAGATTCCAAGAATCCAAAGAATAGACAAATAGGCAAATAATAGAGAAAAGTATATTTAGAAATCTTAATAATTCAAAATACTTTACAAAATATTTATAAAATTTCAATTAATAGAGTATCTCTTAAAACATAAGATACACATTACACATTATAAAATCTTTCTTTCAATCCTAAATATTTCATGCTTAAAGGTACGACCATTAAACTCTTCTGTTTCTAGGTTTTCGTTTTGCAGTGATAGAGTTAAGTAGCAAAAAGAGTATTTCCAATGTTTACATGCTCATAAATAATTGTACACCTTTTAAAGCTTAACTATTTTGGAGAGAGGAGATCAACCCGAGCCTGTGGTGGTGCTATGATCTAATACTATCTTTATGGTGATGATTGCTGCCAACGTTGTGGATCACGAAAATTGGAGATGGATTTTTAAATATTAACATATCAAAAAAGGGAAAGAACTCCGAGGCCGAACTATGACAATTACTAAAAGGCCATTAGCCAATGCTTGTCCCTTACGTAGGTGTGACGGAAGAGTAGATGGGATATATATTTAACCTCTAACGTTTTACTCAAATATTGGCTTCTCTCCGAATTTGATCTCGCGTCTTCACACTTGACAATTAGGATTGTTAAACGGCTGACCCAACCCTAGAAGCTCTGTCCGGCCCTAAATGTTAGGGCTAAGGCCAATTTTCGAGGACCTTAGGGATAGGTTTGAGCCTTTAAAATAAAAGTTATGAAATTTAAGGTCAAGCTAAGATCAGGCAAAGCCCGGCCCAAACTTATATATATATAAGTTAATATTTATTATATATTTTTATTTTATCAAATATATCATTTTTTCTAACTTTTAGTTCATTCTTATTAAATAGATATATTAGAAGGTTAATTTGATAATTATAAAAATAGAGCTGTCTTTTTTTCATATTTCATATTATGATTTATATTTAAAATTATTTAATAATAGATATTATATATATTTTTATAGCATAAGAACAACTAAAAAATGAAAATGCTAATATTCCAAAGCCCAAAGCTTGGCCCCAACTAAGAGCATGTCGAGCACGGATAGCTAAAACCCTATTTTGGGCTACTCTCTATTTTAGCTATTGCTTTTTTTAAAAAGTTTCCCGTAAGAATAGCTATTTTAACTACTCCTTCTTTAAAGTAATATTTTTTAGGGCAGTTTTATTCACGCCCACCGAATCTTAAAGTACACCCATGTCAAAAATCATGGATATCTTTAAACCAGACAATGGAGATCATTTTTCACTCTAATCTTCCACACAAGGGATCTTGAGATCATGGAGCACCTATCAGACTGTTAGTTTTTTACTTCACATGTTACAGATCCCAAAAACATGGCCCTAAAGTCATATTTGAGTGTGATGTGTGCCACATGTCTTTAGGACTACATTTTTGAGATTTATGCTATGTGAAATAAAAACTAGCAGTCTGATACGTGTGCTATGATCTCAAGTTCCTTGTGTGGGAGATTAGAGCAAAAAATGATCTCCTTGGTCTAATTTGAAGCAATCAATGATTTTTAGTGTATTTCAAAATTTGACGGGCGTGAATAAAGGTACCCTATTTTTTATTAGTAGAGAAGGAGAGAGAGAGAGAGAGAGAGAGAGAGAGAATACTATTACTTTATTAATAGCAAGCCCTACATGGCTCGCCAAAAAGTGGCGAGTGAATGGGGAATAACCAAAAATAGCGGGTTGGATGGGGAGTCTGCTCGGCGCCTCTCTTTTGCGTTTGAATAACTATTTTAGCGATTTTATGAGGTATAGGGTCTCCGCTGGATATGCTCTTAGGCCAGGGCTATAGCGGATCATGTTAAAGCATGCTAGGGCTAGTACGGACCATATTAAGGCTCGCCTAGGGCTAGGGTAATGCAAAAGCCCGGATGATTCCAACCCATTGACAGCCCAAACATTTTATCATTGCACCATGTGTAATGGCGCTCATGAGTCAAAAAATCGTCCGATACCGATACGTATCGTCTGATATGTATCGGTTTTAAACTTGGGTGGTACGATACAAAGACATTGTATCGTACCCTCTTAAAAACAATGTACTTAAAAACAATATACATGGAAATTATCGGACGATAATTTCAATGTATCGTTCGATAATATGTATATATATATATATTTTTTTTTTTTTTCCAATTGTCTACACAATCGATGATGGCTGTGTAGACAATCGTCATCAATTGTGTAGACAATCGGAAAAAAATAATAATAATAAAAATTATTGTCTACCCAATCGATGGCGACTGTGTAGACAATCGTCATCGATTGTGTAGACAATCGGAAAAAAAAATATCTCACATAAATAAAATTTAATGTATCAAACCGATACATTCAATGTATCGGCCGATACCCGACACGTATCTTCCTGAAGGTCAAGACGATACGTATCGGTTTACTGATATTTTGATCCTTAATGGCGCCTTCCCGGCTATAACAACTATATCTGTCCAAATCAATATTGTAAGCATATTTTCTTGTGTTCATAAATAACTATGCACTTCTCTACACTTGACCATGAGGAGCCCCAGGTAACTATTATCTAATGGGATCAACTCTCTAATCATAATTTAAACACCAAATGGTTAGGTGAGCTCACCAGGTACTTGCTTCCAAAGGAAGGATACTTGAGTTCGAATCCCCTCCTTAAGGCCACCTCACCTTAGGAATTTATATTCTATACTGACCAGGCATGTGCTGAATTTGGGGTGCGTATGTTCCCCTGGGATTAGGTGGGTGCTCTAAGAGGCCCGAATACCCAAGTTATCAAAAATATATATATATATATATATATATATATATTAAACACCAAATGGTGTTTAAACTTTAAAGGATCTTACACAATTTATTTCCTTATGATTTGGAAATCTATAACGGCATAGTGATATATCATCAATTGAAGGGTTATGGATCTAAAAATTATACTTTTTGTGAGATTTGAACTATCCGATCTATGCACTCTAATATCAGCGGTTGTTCTTAATTTTGATGGCTAATATTAAAGGTCACCGATCAGATGGTTTACACCCATTCATAAGCATGATCTTTTGGCTGGGACATATTTCAATGATGGCTTGTCACTTCAGCAATTTAGATTGACATAAATGTGTGTCACAAGGCACAATGATAGATCATACTTTAATAGTGTGAGATAAAAAGTGACATGCATTTGAGTGATATAAGATTATTTAAATACCATTTGGTGTTTAGATATCGGTCTGTAGCTATTATGCCCTATCTAAAATACCAACTGTTTAATTCGACAAGTTGACAATATTTTTTTTAATGAATATTTGGAAGTTGACATTGAGGAGGGGATTGATTTGCCTCAGAGACTGTGCAAGAGTCAACCTCCATATAGAAGAAAATGGTCAAATTTTTACATTTTTGACTTTTATTTTTATGACACGAGGAGTTCAGGCCATTTATCTAATGCCAACCCAAGTACATCATTCATACAGAGGATTTAAACCTTTGGATAAAGAGGTTTTGCTTCATTTAACACAAATCTTGGTTGAATAATTCTAAATAGAAAATACTATGCTTGAAGCATAGATGTTTTTTTTTAAAGCTGATTTTGCTGCCACACCACTTTATGTTACTGCCACTTCAATTAAATAAAGGAAAATGTGTGGACAATTGGATGATGGAGATCGGTTTTGGTCCCAATCTTTTAAATAAAAGATCTTGAGATCATGAGCTTATCATCAAATGGTCAAACATCGATTCCATGTGGCACAATTCCCAAAAAGTGAATATGAGCGATGTTTGATGGTATGGTGTGATCATGTTCACTTTCTAGAATGTACGTCATATGGAATCAACATCTGATCGTCTGATGGTAAGCCCGTGATCTCAAAATCTATTGTATAAAAGATTGGAATAAAAAATGATCTCTATCGTCTAACTCAAAGCACTCAACCATTTCACAATAAATGGTGTGGTAGTAACACCACCTTTTTTATTGCAATCTTTTGATATCACATATTTAAACATCAATATCTTCACATCAAATGACATGCCCGTAGAAAAATAGTATCACATGTATAGCGGATAGTAAATAAATCTAATACAAATTCTCTTGGAGAGATGAGATTGACTTTCATCGCTCTAATTGCACGCCCTATACTTTTTAAAAAATAAAAAAAGTACTTTAATATTAGCCAATTTGGCCGATCATGTCCAATATATTTGATACATATTAGCTTAGGATCTATATATATATATATATATATAGTCTTTAAATCCTTGCTTATATCAAACTGGAGGATGCAGCACCACGTTGGGAACAAAGTTATCAAGTTCACTGGGTTCACGGTTCGTAATTATCTAGTTATGCCAATTATTTATAACAAAGTTGAATTTTGTCATAAATAAGTATTTCATAGGTTGGTGGTTAAATCTCTGACTTAAAAAAATAGTTTAGGTTCAAATTCTTTAAAGAACAGTTTTAAAAAACATGAATAAAAAATGGAGCAAATCCGATCAAATCAGACCGTGAACTAGTTTGTTAACCACACTGCGAGTTTGCCCATTGTGCACTAGCTTTTGGTGCCCATGCGATCAAGAGAACATTATTTTGATTGAGCATAATGTGTGACACATGAACATTAGAGATGGGATCTCAGCTTCTACCATCCTTTGCTATAGCATGCTATAAAACCTAAATAATTTTTTATTTTTTTGAGATGATAAAACCTAAATAAATTAACAAGGCAAGTAAGTGGTAAAAACTAAGAAGGCTAACGTAATGAAGTACCAAAGAATTCTTAATATAAGGTAACCACCATTTAATCAAAATCTTTACTAAGATTATAATGTGAAACCAAAACAGTAACGCATGGTGTCGTGTGGACACGCGTGCCCAATATCCTACAGTAAACTCTTGTGCAGGTGTCTTCTTTCTTCTCAAGGTGAAGATAGGAGAATATCGGAATCATCATACGATTATCTATTTTCTCTTAATTCCGCTTGTTCGGCGATTAGAAAGAATTCCAACAAAGTCATATGGAGGAATTTTATCTGGAATTCTGAAAATATTCCTAAATATTTCTTTTGTGCTTGATAAGCTATAACCTTTAAGCTGATGATGATGGATAACTTGTGTAAAAGGGGTTTGATTATCCCTTCTCGGTATGTTTTATGTTAGTCACATGAAGAAACGACTGATCATTTATTTTTTAGTTGCGGTAATTCTCAGTGGATCTGGAGGTCTACTAAGAGTAGAGTGGGTATCCAAAATGCTCCTTGCAATTCTCTCATTGGTGAACTAAATCTTTATATGACTTTTGCAAAAGGAAAGAAGAGGAAGGATTACATTATTCGTAATGTCTTATGTACAGCTATTTGTGATGGGTCAATACTCGAGTTTGCAGTTTGGCGGGTCAGTTCACTGTGATAATGTGTCAACGAGGACGTTGACATTATTGAGTGGTGGAGGATGTAACAGGGTCAATACTCGAGCTTGCAGCTTAGTGCTTGGGGCACTCGATGAGGTGCCAAGAGGGCACGCAATATTTTGGTATCGGAAGGGCACGACATATGGTGCCAGGAGGGCACGCGACATGGGGCCAGGAGAGCCTTGCGTCGTGATCGCACTGCAAGGACGCGACACGGTCGCATGGGAGGATGATGCGGGGAGTCATGGGCTTATTGGTAGGGACTTAACACTGTGTGCCACGGGCAGGAGACGTGTGCCATGGGAATATGTCAAACTAATACGTTTGAGGTCCTTTGATTGTTTACTCATAGATGGTGTTTGGACCATCTATATAGGAGAAGTGTTGGATAAGTTGCCTTCCACCCATACGGGGTTTTATGTCACCAGAGGGGGCGCAAGTGTCTCATAGGCCTAAAAGGGTGGGCTTAGGAGATTCGATCTAGAATGGATGATGCTGAATGAGCTAGTTAACAGGTGAGGACATTGTGACTGAGGAACTAGATTGACCCGGCAGGGGTGACGTTGAGGAGCTAGTGGGAAGGTATGAACCTAAAAACTAGATTTGACAGGAGTTAGCGGGGAGGTGCCAAATCTCGGGGCTAGATATGAGATGCTAACAAGCTGGGAGGAGTTGGTGGGATCAGTTCACTGTGATAATGTGTCAACGATGATGTTAATATTATGGAGTAGTAGAGGATGTGACGGGGTCAATACTCAAATTTACAGATTGGTGCCTGAGACACGCGATGTGGTGCTAAAAGGGCACGCAACATCTTGGTGTCGAGATGACACGGCATGTGGTGTCAGGAGGGCACACGACATGGGGTCAGGAGGGCCTTACGACGTGATCGCGCTGCGAGGATGCGACACGGTCGCATGGGAGGACAATGCAGAGAGTCATGGGAGTGTTGGTTGAGACTTAACACTGTATGCCACTGACAGGAGGCGTGTGCCATTGGGGTATGTTAAACCAATACGTTTGAGGTCCTTTGGTTGTTTACTCATAGATGGTGTTTGGACCATCTATGTGGGAGAGGTGCTGGATGAGTTGCCTTCCACCCACACGGGGCTTTGCATCGCTAGAGGGGGGCGCAAGTATCTCCTAGGCCTGAAAGGGTGGGCCTAGGAAGTCGACGCAGTGATGCAGTGTGACACCCAAGGTAAAGTTGAAGTATGGCCCCGAACTACTCATCGCGGTGCATATGGTTGGGCAACTTCACGAGCGCTGTGTGGGACTCAGTAGAGCACGACAGCATGAGGTAGACACACGACTGTGGGCTTGGTTCGGTATGCGAGTAAGGCATAATGGCATGGGGAACACATGCCAATATTGTTGCGAAGCGAGGTACTAGTGTAGTAGTGCACAGAGTGAAGCTTGAACATGCCAAGTATGAAACAATGGTACAATCGAGCGTGTCATTTGGGGCACGAGGCAGTGGATGGTAGACCTTGAAAAGAAGGTAGTCATTCCGGGAGTTCCCGCCCTCTAGGCGATAGTATCAGAGTTGATAGAAAAAATGGTTGGCCTCGGTGCGGCGCGGCAATGAGGCATCGCGCGGGGGTCAAAACCCGCCCTCGTGATATATTGGATTCATTTGGAATGAGTGTAATGATAGAATTTTTAATGACATTATCACCCCAAATAAAGTCATTCTTGAGAAGATCATACGAGAGGTGTCATATCGAATAAATTCTTTAAATCTCAATGGGGATGAGGATCATAATTGTGAAGTGCAACAGTTATTAATTGCGAAGTGCAGCAGTTGTATGGGGAGAGGACTACGTGTCAGTTGGGGGCACCATCTAGCGAATGCATGAAGTTAAATGTGGATGCTTTTGTTGTAGATGATAAGGCATCGTTTCAGATTATTTGCCCAGATGGGAGTGACCATATTATTAGTTGTGTTTCTGGACCTTTGGAAAATTTTTGTATTGTTGGGTGTGAACTTATGCCTATTGAGAAAGGTGTCTAGCTGGCAAGAGAACTCAACTTTCAGAAAATTTAGATTGAATCAGATTCTTTGGAAGAAATTAATATTATCAAAAAGAAGACAGACACCCCGTGGAGAATTTGGAAAATTTGTGAAGAGATTGATAGACTTCAGGATCATTTCCAAGAGTTTATAGTCTCCCATATTCGTCGACAAGCCAATGGATGTGCGAATTTTTTGGCTAAGAAAAGTTTTGATTATGATTCAGTCATTCGATGAGATTCAATCCCTGAGGAAATTCTTGAACAACATAGAAAGGACCAGATCTTTATTTTTTTTTGTGATTAAAAAGAGTCCTAACTAAGGATGTTTTGAGGGGTTATGGCGATGTCGAAGCTTTTCAACATTTTTAATTTTTTGGACTCTTTTATGTGATATTGTGACTCATATCCTTTTAATAAATGGGTGAGGACCCTCCAATCTCAAGCTTACTAATCAAAAAAAAAAAAAAAAAAACTTGGGTTTCAACTTCCCTGTGACCGCTTCGAATCAGCCGATGGAGATCGTTTTTAGTTCCAATCTTGGACGCAATAGTTTTTAAGATCATGATCCTACCATTATATGGTTAATTTTGATTCCATGGGGCACACTGATGAGTAGTGAAATATGATGATATTTCACCCCTAAATACCTATATTTAGCCGTCCGATGAAGGCTATCTGATGAGATTTGCTAGATTTGAAGTGTTTCAGGTAAATACAGTCCAAGTTTCTAAAACAGCCCAAGAATCCCGAAAATAATGTCAAAACACTGCTATTTTGGGTCATTGAGAACTTAGTGCGACTTGCAGCTCAATTTGGACCTTCAAGACGTCAGATTCAGGAAATTGCTAAAACATAAAAGTTGTAGAGCTCGTCGTCAGCTTTCCAACGCCTCAAGAATCACCTCAATCCGAGTTCAGTACAGAAAGTTATGAGCAAAATACCGAGGCAGTATCTGATGCAAAGCTAGGCGGGAATTCACGAAAATTACTCTTAGATGTCAATCGAGAGAGGTATTAGGGTTAGGCTATTATAAAAAGGGAAGCCACGAGTTTCTTAGGATCATTATTATTTTTGCAATTAGAATATTATTCATTCTTTATTTTTAGTTTTTAGGGCTCTTCACTTTGGGGGAATATTTTCTTCATCTTTTCAAGTCTTCTTCTCCTTCTTACAGGTTTATTCAGGTAGATTGTAAGGATTTGCATTATTTTCTTTGAGAAATTCATAGATTGTATTTAGGAAAAACAATTGCAAATATCTTTTGGAAGAAATAAAGAGGAATGACTTTGAAAGAAAAAGGAGATCAAACACAAAGATGAAGCCTAAATCGATGAGATCGGGAAGATCGCGATCCCAGGATAAGTACCCATGTTTATGATTAATTAATACCGCGATCTATTATTGTTATCATGGAATCGTTTTGCTCAAAGTTTGTGTGATTGAAAATGATTATGCGGCCAGATTGATCTACCGTCAGTAATCGCTAGATCTGGACTCGCAGTGATCTAGTCGTAGAGCGATTATGTCCGATTGTCGTGATCTAAATATCATGAGATACGCTTTATGCTTTTTACATGACTCATACCGCAATGTTAGGCTGAGTGATTGTTTTTAGATAGGGTATGGCGGATTGATGATCATATTTTATTTCAGGTCATATTTCTAGACGAATGATGGTGGGAATGATGATTTAATGAAACTGTGGGATTTAATGATAGAAAAGGGTGACGAATCTGGGGTAGCATATTCCTTGATCTCATTTTAATATTGTTCGTAGATTTATCAGGAATTAAGTGTTTAGATTAATTTATTTTTCTGCATTTAGGAAAAGTGCGTTAACTTTTTGGTAAAATTGAATCTGCCCTTTCGTACTTCCTTACGGACGTTTTTAAAATCTCTAAAAGAATTAATTAAAACTTCACGTTTCCCTGTGGGTTCGACACTGTATTTCTTGCATCATGAATAGATCTTGTGCACTTGCAAGGGTTACATTCTAAATCGATCAAGTTTTTGGCGCCGCTGCCGGGGAAATCGGTGAAATTTTGATTAATTCGGATAGGGATTTTTCTGTTTTGAGTGTTTAAAAAAAATAAAAATAAAAAAAAAATAATAATTATTAAAATTTATTTCCCTTATTTTTCTCTCTTTGATAAGATTTTAGAGTCTTTTTAGGAAGTTTAGATTTTAGGATACCTTCCTTGGAAATTTAGGAAGTAGAGATTTTAGGACTTCTTATTTTAGATTTGGTAGACTCTTTTCCTTATTTTCCTCTTTTAGATATTTTAGGATTTTCTATATTTAGTCATTAACTTTTGTGGGACTTTTGTTTTAGGATTTTTAGGAATCTTTCATTCTTCTCCTTATTTTTCTCTTTTAGGAAAGATTTTATAGGATTTTCAATTTTAATTTTTAATTTTCGAATTTAATAAAAAAAAAAAAAAAAAATTAAAATTAAAAAAAAATATAAAAATTTAAATAGAATTTAAAAAAAAAAAAAAAAAAATAAGAAAAAATTTTATTAAATTAAATGCGAATTTTAATTTTAAATTGAATTTAAAAAAAAAAAAAAAAAAAACAATACAAATTTTTTAATTTAAATTCGTATTTTAATTTTAATTTGAATTTAAAAAAAAAAAAAAATAAATAAAATTTAATTAATTAATTAATTAATTTTAATTTTAATTTTAATTTTAATTTGAATAAAAAAAAATTTATTTAAATTTGAATTTTTATTAAAAAAAAAAAAAAAAAAAAAAAAAAAAAAAAAAGAAGAAATATTTCCTGCTGATATTGGCCATGCTTTATCATCTTTGTTTAAATCGTTTGAAGCGAAATTTTGTGGGTTTGTGGATTCTTCAACCCTTTTGTGAGTGTTGGTGTATGAGCTTTACTCGTTCTCATCACCCACATACCCTGCTTTAATCTTGAGATCGAAAGAGCTTAGAGAGAATCAAGAGTCCGGAGGAATCAATATCAACAAACCGAGACCATGGCGTACCAAAGGCAAGAGAGAGATGAGAATAACAACAATGGGAATGTCAATAATGGAAATAATAGGAACAATAATTTTGATGAGGCCTAGAACACTGGAGTATTATAACGATCCTGGTTTTTACGAGGATCAGGAATGTATTATGCATGCTCCCATTCCAGGGAACCACTATGAATTCAAATCAGCAATGATTCAAATGCTACCAATTTTCCATGGGTTAGCAAATGAAAATCCGCACGTTCACTTAAATGAATTCACTGGGGTATGCAAAATGTTCAGAGTCCACAATGTCACTGATGAGATAGCGAAGCTCCGACTCTTTCCGTTCTCTTTAAGAGATAAGGCAAAAACATGGTTCTATTCCTTAGAACCACAATCTATTCAGAGTTGGGCAGAGCTGCATCGCCAGTTCCTTAAAAAATATTTTCCCATGACTAAGGCCATTGAATTGCGTCAGAAGATCCAGTTCTTTTCCCAACAACCTACAGAAACATTCCATGAATGTTGGGAACGTTTTAAGGAATTGATCAGAAGTTGCCCAAATCATCAAGTTCCAAGGTGGCAACAAGTCCAAAGTTTTTACAATGGACTGATTCCTGAAGAGAGACGCATGGTTGATGCATCTTGTGGTGGATCTTGTGCCACGAAAGAAGCTGACGAATTGTGGGCATTGTTTGAAAAGTTATATCAAACTTGATACAAAGTGAGACATCAGGCGAACCAACTTGAACCTGGCACCTAAATCTCATGTGTTGACAAAAGACGGATTGTACGATGTCAACAATAATGCCTCAGATCTCTCAACAAAGTTTGACATGCTGTCCAAACAGATGAACATGTTGTTAGCTGAAACCAAGCAAGCTCAAGCTCCTGTCACCCCCACTGTGTGTTCAATTTGTGACCACCCAGGTCATATGGCTAATGAGTGCCCTACTACCTTGTCATTCTTCCCTGATGAACCTAATCCTCAAGAGCAGGTAAATGTGACTCAATCTTATCAGCGGCAGGGTAGAAACATGTACTCCAATACCTACAATCCGAATGGAAAATCACCCCAACTTAGGATGGGGTGAATCGAATAAACCGGCCAGTAAACCAAAGAACATAGAGCCAACACAATGGGTGGACAACAACCTTTTCAACCAAATTTTCAACACAATTTTCGTCCACAATGTAATTTCCAGTCAGATTCTAATTTCCAAAATTCCAATTTCCAAGAATCGTTCAGTATTATCATCCAAATTCGACTACCGAAAAATCGAATTTCAATCAATCTTAATCAATCTCATGCGATTACTTGAAAGATTCGATCCGAAGAAAAGCTTATGTAAGTATGCAATCTTTTTCAGCAGATGATAATGGACCAAGTCGATCAATTGGCCAATCAACCGAGTGAGAGGAAGGTAGGCTCCCACCAACCCATCAATAATCCTCGAGGCCAAGCACCATCTGAAGCAGGACCATCGAATAGTCAACAGTTGAAAGCTGTTACGGTGCTGAGAAGTGGACGAGAGGTTCATAATCAAGTGGAAATGCCTGTAGAAGCTGATGAAGAAAGAGAAGCAATAGAGGAAAAAGAATCAGAGAAAAGAAAGGAGAAAGGAAAAGGAAAAGAGAAAGAGAGAGTCAAAGAGCGAGATAAGAAAAGTGCAAGAGCAAGGAAGAGAAAGGAAAAGAAAAAGTAGGAGAGGAAGAGTGTTCTGCAACCGTCCAACAAGGTGCGGGACAAGAAACGGAAATGGAAACTGCACCTTATATCCCAAAGGCACCATTCCCTCAATGCCTAACTCCTCCATCTAGAATGGGAAAGGGACCGACAAAAATGGAAGAAATTTTCGAAACATTCAAGCAAGTAAAGATAAATCTTCCATTACTTGAAACAATCAAACAAGTCCCTGAGTACGCCAAGTTTTTCAAAGATTTGTGCACTTTCGGAAGAGAAAGGCGTACTCACGTTTCAAAGAAAGTGTTCCTAACAAATCAAGTCGATTCGATATTGCGATTGGAAACCCCACGAAACCGAAAGACCACAGAGTCCCAAGCTCCATGTGTCTTTGGTGGGCAACCAATTGGAAAGGCGTTATTGGATTTGGGAGCAAGTGTTAATCTGATCCCATACTCAATGTACGAGAAACTCGGATTGGGTGAATTGAAACCCACGACGGTCACACTCCAACTGGCAGATAGATCAGAAAGAAGACCGAGGGGTGTTATAGAGGAGGTTTTGGTTGGGAAAGACAAGTTTGTCTTTCGGTGGACTTCGTTGTCTTAGACATGGAACCACTGAAATCAATCAATCAAGTCCCAATTATTCTTGGACGCCCGCTTTCTCGCCATCGCCAACGCTTGCATTAATTGTCGACAGAGTCATGGACGCTTTCTTTTGGAAACATGAAAGTCAGGCTTAACATATTCCATGCGATGAACCATTTCCCTAATGAGGATGAGGTCGAATGTTTTTACATCGATCAGATGGACGAAGTGGTGGATGAAGCATTACCATCAATGCTCACCAAAGAGGAATTTGAAACTGCTTTGTTAGCCATCTATGAGGACAAAGGGCTTGAAAGGAAGCAGTCAGAAGAGAAAAAGTCAAATTCATCATGTCAAGATGATAACTTATGTGAAGTTGTGACTAAGGTAGAACCACTACCTACTGAGGTAAAGGATGTGCTGACTCCATCAATTGAGCAGCCACCAACTGTGGAATTGAAACAATTGCCTGAGTCCCTCAAATATGCTTTTCTGGGACCTCGAGAAACACTTCCAGTCATACTTTCATCCACATAATCGGATGAACAAGACAATGATTTGTTGAAGGTCCTCAAAGAGCACAAGGAGGCCATCGGATGGACCTTAGCTGATCCCAAGGGGATTGACCCATCAGTATGTATGCATAAAATACATCTGGAGGATGAGAGTAAACCATCGAGGGAACCACAGAGGCGACTTAATCCGAACATGCAAGAAGTCGTTTTAAAGGAAATCATTAAACTCCTCGATGCTGGAATCATCTATCCGATCTCTGATAGTGAATGGGTTAGTCCAAGATAAATCGTTCGAAAAAGTCCGGAATTACGTTGAAAGAAACTACGGAGGGAGAATTGGTGCCCACTCGTGAAACTACTGGATGGCGTGTGTGCATTGATTATCGAAAATTGAACACAGCCACCAGAAAAGAACATTTTCCCCTTCCGTTCATTGATCAAATTCTTGAGAAGTTAGCTGGGCAAGAGTTTTATTGCTTTCTTGATGGTTATTCGGGATACAATCAAGTGCCCGTTTTTCCAGCTGATCAAGAGAAGACAACATTCACGTGTCCATATGGTACGCTTTGCATATCGAAGCGATGCCATTCGCTTATGTAATGCTCCGCCACGCTTTCAACGATGTATGTTGGCCATATTCTGACATGATCGACAAATTCATCGAAGTCTTCATGGACGACTTCTCGGTTTTTGGAAAAACATTTAATTCTTGTTTGAATCATCTTTCACAGGTGTTGCAACGTTGTGTAGATTCCAAACTTGTTCTCAGCTGGGAAAAGAGCCATTTTATGGTTCAACAAGGAATTGTGTTGGGGCATATTGTTTCAACGAAAGGAATTGAAGTTGATAAGGCGAAGGTCGACTTAATTGCAAATTTACCACCTCCTAAAAGTGTTCGACAAATTCGATCATTTTTGGGGCATTGTTTGATTTTATAGAAGATTCATTAAGGATTTTAGCAAGGTGGCTAAACCATTGTGCACTTTGCTTGGCAAAGATGTTCCTTTTGATTTTGATGAGGATTGCATAAAGGCATTCCTAAAATTGCGTGAACTCTTATCAAATGCACCAATAATCCAACCACGGATTATTCTTTACCATTCGAACTCATGTGTGATGCATCGATTATGCGATCGAGATGTCTTAGGGCAAAGGGTGAATAAATTACCTCACGTAATTTATTATGCTAGCAAGACATTAATTGATGCCCAATCAATTACACCACCACCGAGAAGGAATTATTAGTCATGGTGTATGCTCGGACAAATTCCGTTCCTATTTGCTTGATCGAAAATAGTGGTCTTTTCGACCACTCGCTGAAATATCTTTTAGCAAAGAAGGATGCGAAACCAAGGTCGATCCGCTGGATCCTCGCTTCCGTGAATTCAACTTTGAGATTAAAGATAAAAGGGGTTGAGAACGTTGTCGATCATCCGCTAGAATTATCAAGAATCATCTATACCGAGACCATCCGTGACACATTTCGGATGAACATTTGATGGCAATTGATGTAGCCGGTGCAAAAGTTCCGTGGTTTGCTAACATCGTGAATTATCCGGTCATCGCGTAATTCCCACCGAGTGGGGTAAGAATGATAAGAATCTCTTTCTCCCAAATAAAATACTATTTCGGGATGAACCATATTTGTTTAAATTCGCCGGATCGGATCATTAGGGAGATGCGTGCGGAAGACGAGCAACTAAGCGCCCTAAATTTTATATGCCATCGGGGCTGTGGAGGCCATTTCGAGATGTAAGACCGCACGTAAAATCCTTCAAAGCGGATTCTCGGCCCTCAATCTTCGTGACGCTCAATCGCAAGGAATGCCAGCGGTGTCAACTGACTTGGCAATATTTCACGACGAAATATGATGCCCTTAATCCAATTCGATTGTTGAAATTTTCGATGTTTGGGGATTGACTTTATGGGTCCTTTTCCACCATCCTTTGGGTATTCATATATTCGGTGGTATTGACTATGTCTCCAAATGGATTGAAGCCGTGGCAACCCGATCAAATGATCACAAGGTTGTGGTCAAATCGAGAGAACATGTGTTTAACCGATTCGGGATCCCAAGAGCAATCATCGATGGCGGTTCGCATTTTGCAATAGCCATTTTGCCACTTTAATGAAGAAATGCACGACGTCACTCACAAAGTCGCTCACGCGTACCATCCAGAGACTAGTGGTCGTGGAAGTGTCTAACCAAAATCAAGCGAATTCTAGAAAAGACGATGCACGATGGATAGAAGAGATTGGTCAAACCGCTATCCGATGCTTTGTGGGCCTATCGTCGCATTCAAGACACCGACCTAATGTCTCCCTTCGTAATTGTCTACGGAAGGCATGTCATCTTCGCCGAATTGGAGCATAAGGCATTACGGGCGATCAAACGATTTAATTTCGATATGCAAGCGCAGGTCGAATCGAAGGTTACGATTGAGTGAATTAGAAGAGTTACGCCACGATGCGTATGAAAATTCAAAGATGTACAAGGAAAGGTACAAAAGTTACGATCAATTAATTTCTAAGGAGTTTCATGTTGGCCAAAAGTTTGGTTATTCAATTCAAGCTTCATCCTCGGGAAATTGAAATCTAGATGGAAGGCCCGTTCAAAGTTGTTTCCATTAGTGAGCACGGTGCAATTGAAATTCAAAGCCTTGGGACAATCGAGTTTTCAAAGTGAATGGGCAAAGACTCAAACCAATGTTTGAGCCGATGACCCAGCTTTAAGATTGAGGCGATGCACCTTAGTGATCCAGATTCTTGATCAATGAAGAGGTCGTAGTCGACACTTAAACTCAGTAACTCGGAGGCAACCCGGTGTGTTTTATTTAGGAGTTGGACACGTTTAGTTTAGGATTTAGGATTTATTTCTCTTTTCGTATGTTTAGTTCTAGAATATTAGTTTTAGTTTAGTTTAGGTTATTTTAATTTCCAAATTAGTGTAGCCACATTACCTTCAATCTATTTTTGGTCATGTTCTAATTTGATGCCCATATTCTCTTACTTTGATCTTTGTGTTGAGGTACTTTTCAATGTGTTTGGGGGTACCTACTTATTTCAAACAATGAGGACATTGTCATTTTTAGGTTTGGGGGTATGTATGATTATCTATCTTTCATCACTTATTTTGATTTTCTTTGAAAAAAAAAAAAAAAAATTTTTGGAACCATCATACATGATTTACTTTGCAATAGTTTTCAAACTTTAGTTGATGATGCATGTGAATTTAATTTTGAGAATATTGTTGTCATATTTTGAATACTTGTATCTAGGATGATGAAGCTTAATGTGATAATTTGTGGATGACTCAAATTCATGCTTAGAATTTTTGCACTTATACCAAGCTAAGACTTAGAAATCGATGAACTATTTTGAACGTTGAATCTTAGGTTCTTAGTGGAGACTAAACCCGTGAAGCTTTAGAGCTAATTTCCGTCATTGATGAGTGAATATATAAACTCGAGTTTTCTTTGAATACAATTATTTTGCATAATCTCATACATTTTATTTTGGCTTGTGACTTTGCATGATATCAAATTCATATTATTGTGTTAGAGCATCGTATATCTACTCAAGACAAATAGGCAAGGTTACCATCTTTTAAGGAAATGATTGAAGGCCATCTTTGGCTCGTTTGTGCTTAAAATGCCCCACCTCATATAAATTTATCCTTCTAGTACCCCTTTGAGCCTATAGAAAAATTTACCCTTATACATTCTTTGATAAGCCACGTTAACTTTAACCCTTCACAATTTCTGAAAATTTAGCTTTACCCTTCTTATTTCTGAGAAATTAGGAACGAGGGATGAAAATGAGCGAAAAGAGAGTAAGTGGAGAGATAATGAGTTATGGTGTTTACTGAGAGTGTATGGCAAATATAAAAAGAAAAAAAGGGGAGAGAAAAAGAAAAAAAAAAAAAAAGGAATGAAAAATGAGGTGCTTCAAGAAAAGGAAATTCAAAAGAGAAGAAAGAATGAGAAAAGAAAAATATTGAAAAGAAAAAAAAAATGGTGAGAAATTAGAAAAGAAAAAAAAAAGAAAAGAAGAGAAATAAAAAAAAAAAAAAAAAAAATCAGAAGTTAGTTCCTTTTCCAATTTCTCAGAAATTTTGAATCACAATTCCCTTTCTTTCTTACCCTTACCTGAGCCCCATTACAACCCTACAAAAGACCTTCATGATCCGATCTTGCATTGGTAGCTCTTGTGGAGAGTCAATATATAATACTTATGACACTTGATATGACATGCTTAGGATATACAAGTATCTCTGTTTCATGAGATTTATTTTTGTTCATTGATTGGCATCGTGTTTCATTTATCATGAGACCTTTTATTTGCTTTGTATTGATCTCTCACATGTGTGCGAAAACTTACCAATCATCGAGTGATTTTATTTTGAGAGTATACCTAAAGTGAGGATTGAGTCAAGACAACAGATCCGATGATTTCCCGTTGGACTAGTTCGAGATGGATGAATCTTGGTTTTGGTATGCACACTACACGTTTAAGCATGAATGGATGAGTTATCTAACGATTTGGAGCATTAGACTAATTTGAATGGATATTGGTATGATTAGTATAACATTGTTATTTAAAATTGAGAATTTGCATGTTGAATTGATTATTGATTTTGAGCTTTGAAGTTAAATATATGTTATAAAATCAGATTTTGAAAACTCAATTTTACCGATGGTTTGAAATTTTTGGAAGTTTGTGGTAACTTCACGCAAACCCTCGGAGACACAACTCCTCCACTAGGGATCACCTAGGGTTTAAAGGCTTGTTGCACATGCTAAGTGCAATCGTGTTCCCTACGAAAGTGGCATTTAAATTTTAGGATGTTAGTTTGATTTGCTTTATATTTCTATCATTCTCTTTGCTCGAGGACTAGCAAAGTGTAGGTTTGGGGGTGTGATGAGTAGTGAAATATGATGATATTTCACCCCTAAATACCTATATTTAGCCGTCCGATGAAGGCTATCTGATGAGATTTGCTAGATTTGAAGTGTTTAACATCGGTCCAAGTTTCTAAAATGCCCAAGAATCCCGAAAATAATGTCAAACACCGCTATTTTGGGTCATTGAGAACTTAGTGCGACTTGCAGCTCAATTTGGACCTTCAAGACGTCAGATTCAGGAAATTGCTAAAACATAAAAGTTGTAGAGCTCGTCGTCAGCTTTCCAACGCCTCAAGAATCACCTCAATCCGAGTTCAGTACAGAAAGTTATGAGCAAAATGAGGCAGATCTCGATGCAAAGCTAGGGAATTCACGAAAATTACTCTTAGATGTCAATCGAGAGAGGTATTAGGGTTAGGCTATTATAAAAAGGGAAGCCACGAGTTTCTTAGGATCATTATTAATTTTTGCAATTAGAATATTATTCATTCTTTATTTTAGTTTTAGGGCTCTTCACTTTGGGAATATTTTCTTCATCTTTTCAAGTTCTTCTCTCCTTCTTAGGGTTTATTCAGGTAGATTGTACCAGGATTTGCATTATTTTCTTTGAGAAATTCATAGATTGTATTTAGGAAAAACAATTGCAAATATCTTTGGAAGAAATAAAAGAGGAATGACTTTGAAAGAAAAGGAGATCAAACACCAAAGATGAATCGATGAGATCGGGGAAGATGCGATCCCGGATAAGTACCCATGTTTATGATTAATACATGATCTATTATTGTTATCATGGAATCGTTTTGCTCAAAGTTTGTGTGATTGAAAATATTTTAAATGCTTGTAATCATAGATGACCGGATGCCGATCTAGGTAGAAGAGCGATTATGTCGATTGTCGTGATCTAAATATCATGAGATACGCTTATGCTTTTTACATGACTCATACCGCAATGTTAAATTTGAGTCATTGTTTTTAGATAGGGTATCTTGATTGATGATCATATTTTATTTCAAGTCATTTTCTAGATGAATGATGATGGTGAATGATGATTTAATGAAGGGTTTTAATGATAGAAAAGGGGTACGAATCTGGGGTAGCATATTCCTTGATCTCATTTTAATATTGTTCGTAGATTTATCAGTAATTAATTGTTTAGATTAATTTATTTTTCTGCATTTAGGAAAAGTGCGTTAAGTTTTTGGTAAAATTGAATCTGCCCTTTGGTACTTCCTTAGGGACGTTTTTAAAATCTCTAAAAGAATTAATTAAAAATTCACGTTTCCCTGTGGGTTCGACACCCCTGTTCTTGCCATACTGCAATAGATCTTGTGCACTTGCAAGGGTTACATTCTAAATCGATCACACACATTCCAAAAGATAAACATGATCTTGGCATACATCAAATGTGATTCTTGGATCACTTTTCGGAATGTGTGTCACGCGAATCAAAATCAAGCAATCTAATGGTAAGATCATGATCTCAAGTCTATTCTTTCCCAGATTGGGATGAAAACGATCTCCATTGTATGATTCAAAGGCACCTAATAAAAAGAGAAAGGTAGATCATAAAAAAAAGGGAGTCATTACTTGCACATGATTTTCAAGTGATTGCACCGAATTTAAAGAAAGACTTGGCATTTTAGGGACATGTGATATGTAAAAATGCAATATGGGCCATCTGATTTGAAGTTCATGATCAATAGATTTCTGGCACATAAAATTAGAGCAAAACACAATACTTGTCATATGATCTATTGTAGTCAATTGTTGAATTATATAATAGCATTTGACTCCATTTAATCAAATGATGAAAATTATATTTTGTTCTAATATTTTGCAATTGATATCTTTAAATCATATCCTTCAAATCAAACAGCTTAGATGTTGTTTTCACGTAGTAAAGGTCGCCAAACATGCAATTCTTTCTTTTAAATTCGGTGCAATCACTTGAAAACAGTGTACAAGTAATGGCTCCCTAAAAAAACTTCCACAAAGACTCTGTATTAGGTACACGTGTCGTGTACCTCATACTCCCATGCCCACTGCAGCACCAGATGGATGAGCGAAAATGGGGCTGAAGTACGAACAATAATGATGGCTTGGACCATCATATAATTTCCAGGACGAGACTCTCATTCTTCGATTTCATGTCGATTTATCTACTGCTTTGTTTTTTAATCCCGAAGCGGTGAAAGATTTTTTTCGTTGGCCTTCTCGTCGTAGATTGCTGATGGTTCTTAAAGCTGCCAATTCACAAGGCGCAGCTTTCGTTCTTTGATCCCGATAGGTAAAAGAGTTTGAATTAGGTAAAGAGCCTTTCTACCTGGTTCTCCCACTTTCGTTATCGAACCCAACCTAGACTTTGGGATATCACACGGATTTAGAGCGCCCCTAAATCTCTGATTTTGGTTTCTCCCCAGGAATTTTGGTGTCAATCTGAAATCATGGACAATGGCTCATGTGCTAATGATTTTGACCGAGAAATCAGCGGGATTTCACAGATTTGTGTGCTTATAAATAACAGTGTCGATCAGCCATGTGCCTACTACCGTCTCTTTTTATATATTCAATCGGGAAATGCTAAATTGGTCAACCCTTAGGGCCTATTTGGTTTTAAGGGAAACAAGTGGAAATAAGGGAAAACTCATGTGCGGGAAATGAATTGCCGAGATTACCATTGTTTAGATAACATTAAAAGGTCGGAAATTATTTTCACATTTTCCGTCAAAATCCAATAAGAAATGCCGAGGGGGTCCCTCGGTTTCTATCTTCCGAACCTTCGGACTTCTCATCCATATGACTCTTCTCATAATACCACACATTTTTTTCGCAGACGAAAACCATTGAGTGATTTAAATAAGACGATGGAGATTGTTTTTTTTTCAATCTTCCTCATGATAGATCTTAAGATCATGATGCCCCTATCAGATGGCCTAATGTTGATTCTATATAACACACATCCCCAAAAATCAGAGGCAGAGCCACGTTATGATTTGAGTGGTCAATTTACCACCCAAACTTTCTAAAAATTTGTTACTAAACTTTAGGGATCCTAATTTATATTAGTGGATTCTCATCCATCCAAAGTTATCTTGACTACAAAAAATTATCAAAAATCTTGAAACAATTTTTTTTATGGTATTTGTTTTCATACCAAATATTTCTTCTTTGATTTTATTTAACTAAATCCCACAACTTTGGCCTATTTTTAAGCTCCCCTCCATCTATTTAGGTGTTGCACGGACTTATTTTTGGAGAGATTTCTCTCACAAGGGGCTCTACTATGTTGTAAAGCTATATACTCACATATATGGTGTATGTGCTCTAGTATGATTAATTAAAAAAATAAATAATTTATTATATGTAACAAGGTTTGAACTTAGAACCTAGCCTTCACAAAGTACCAAGTCTACCATTAGAGCAATTCACTAAAATATGCAATGAGAAAAAAAAACTTAATACATATATAATATTTTGGTCATTTAGCTATTTTTTTTGTTAGGATATGTTATTTTTCTATAATTTTCTGCATATGTATCCAAACACAGGATTTGGTTAATCCTGAGTTTTCCCAGCTAGCAATGTGGTTATCCAAACAACGGAAAATAAAGGGAAACAAAGGAATACCATGGTTTCCTACAACTAAGGTATCCATGGGAAAATATAGGAATAGTATTTTACTTTACCATGTTTCCCGTATTTTTATCCAAACAGGCCCTTAGAGAGTTGCAGTGATTTATTGGTCTCTAAATCTATAAAAGTCAGTTTTTGACTGATCTAATGGTGCACGATTAACCATGCAATCCCTGCGAGCACGTCCCATGGAATTAAATACAGAAACTCAAAGATGGCAGGCAACCGCGTAAGCCATTGTTTCCCAATCTCGATTCCTGTAATGAGTTTACTCTCGGCTTGGTTGAAAATTGACACGTAGGTCAAAAAAGTGGGCAAGTTTAGCTTCGTGCAAAGTTGCTTGCATAAAAAGGTTTTTTTGTCTGATCAATTTTTAAAAGTTTGACTATCAAAAGTTGAATATCACTTATTTCTGGTGCAATAAATATGTCATCTGCAGAAGTCTACTTTTGATAGGTCCGTCTGATGAAGTATTTGTTTGATAAATGATGATTATGTGATGCCGGTGAGCAAGGCCAGCTTTGATATTTTGGGGTTCAAAGCGAGTTCTTAAAATGGGGTCCTTATTTCATGTTCCTTTATAATATATAAAAAAATTCGCCACAATTTATTTTGACAAATAAGTAAATAAATAAATCATACAATACAAGCAAAAATAGTATGCTCTTATGCCTGAAGAGTGTAGGCGAGTAGTAGGGATGTGTTTAGGTGGACTTCCGTATGGGATTATTGCCAAGAGTTTTAATTTGCAATTAAAACTTGTTTACAACTAAGAGAGAAAAAATTTGTGCACAAGATATTCAAGACAAAAAAAGTAAAAACAATAAAAAATCTCAGCCATTTATACAAACATATGAGCGCAAGATTTTACTCATAATGAAAACCATTTATAGTAATCTATCCAAGACATAATGCAAGTACAAGCCAACATCAATAAATAAGAACAATTAAAACATGAACAACATAGTATATAAAAAAAAAAAAAAATTATTTTAGAAAGCAAAATCTAAAAAAATATATATATTCAATAGACAATAAACCTTCACTGGTTTATTTTGCACTGCAACCACTTGTTCCTAAAAACTATAGGTTAAATCTGTCAAGCCTAAAAATGCGGGTTCAAATTTTCATGAACTCAAGATTCATTTTTGGGAAGATTGGACGAAAACTATCTCCATCGGCTTAAACAAAAGTAGTCAATGCGTTCCAGCGGGAGGAGATGAGTGAGATTACAGGTTAATGGGGTGTAAACAATGGCCATCAAACCTAACGTATACTGTACTCCATCCCGCTTGAATCATAAAAGTGGAGAGTAGAGAGAAAGGAGATGAAACTTAGACCATTTTTGGCAACAGTAAACTAGTTTCTAGAACCAATCAATACATTAATGCTTAATCTTCACGTTTAAGAGAAGGTGAGACGGGTTGAGAGAGAGAGAGAGAGAGAGAGACGTCGCTGAAGGCTGGAGCCGGGAGAGAGGAGAGGGTTTAGAAAGAGGCCCTTTGTTTATTTATATATATTTTTAAAAAACCTAATTTTTAAAGGGGAATTTTTTTTTTGGCCCCCTGAAAATCGAGGGCCCAAGGCAGCCGCCTAGCTCGCGTTGGTCCAGGGCTGGCCCTGCCGGTGAGCATGATTTTAAATATCAGTCATATTTGATACATATCGGCTCATATATATCGAGTTAGTGTCCCCTCCAATACGACATAAACTTTAGATTTAATATATCGGGTCAAATTAATATCAGCTGATATGTTCTTGATATGAATTAGACATTTTACCGAAAAATGTCCTTTGAAAAAATTTATTTTAGCAATTTAAATTATTTGAAAATTTTTAATATTCTAAAAAAAAAGGCACTTTATTAATATTGGATGATTTGGCCAATATGTATCAAATATATCTGATACGTATCAGCTTGGAGCCTGACTGATATACAACTATGCATCAGTTTTAAATTCCCATCGGTGAATGCCCATTAGTCTTTTTTATTTTATCATGCTAGGGCATTATAATTATCAGTTGATTATTTTAGTTATTCATCTCTTTTCATTTGAATTTTTAAAAAAATAATTGCTCATATATTATTATTATTATTATTATTATTATTATTATTATTATGAGGCAGGGACCGAGCACAATGGTAAGTGTTCAAAAGCTAGGCAAGAGCCGTATCACTTCTATAAGACACCCAAATACAGGTTTTAAGTGGCATAGACTTGGCAAAGTTGATCAATACTATCATTTTATTTTTTTGAAAGTTGTATTTTTATTAATAATAAAAGCAGGACAAGAGACCGGGAAAAACCCCGAGATCTCATGCCATCACCATAGACATTGCTATCTGAAAAATCGGACCTCCCAGAGAAAACCAAGATAATTATCTAGGCAAACGTAGGAAACCCAAAAAAAGAAAAAAGGGAAAAACCTACGAAAGAAGGAAACCGGAATAGCCAGAAAAAAACCTCCTACAATCTAAGAAAAATAGCAAATTCTCAACCCCGATTACAAAACATTAATAAGAGATAAAAGATGCTTGGTTTCGAATCGACGGATGGTAAGAATGGATGGATCTTCAACCCCAGCAGCAACAACCCAGAAACAAAGTGTGAGAATGTTATCTCGAACTAAAGATCCTTCAGTAAACTGACCTCCGCTACATCTGATACGATTTCTCGAGAGCCAAACATTCCAAATGAGAGAGTAATGGATATGCGACCATAATCATTTCTTGAAGCCGCCGAATAACTGAGTGTCCCAATCGTACATAAGTTCTATCACTCCTTTGTGTAAGCAAGCAGTTACACCATCAATCTTAAAATGATTTATAATTTAAAAAATTAATGGCAAGACATTATATTAGCTTGCTGCTCATTTTAATACTGTTACGTTTTTTGTATATAACTTATGAAGGGGGAGCCCTAGGATACATGTGTGCCACATGGCATCCTAAACTGAACACTACTTAGGACAAGTTTCCCATTCCATTTTTCGTATTAATATCATCATTATTGTTTAAAGTTTAAAATTCTATCTAGGCTACACTTGGAAGACTTAAATATTATCAACGCAAATTGGAATAATAAAATTGTCATGAAATTACGGGCTTAAATTTTTTATAATTTATTGTTTGCTAATATAAGAGTTAAATTCAATTTGGAGCAAAGCAATTATCCCAGCCGAGTCAAATTTTACGGTCAACCGATCTGATTTTCTGCTTAGTTTTTGAATACTTTTTTTTATTATCTGTTTTTTTTTTTCGATATTCGTGGGTGTTCGGGTCAGCTTGCGCGCACCTCAAATAATTCCACGGGGCCCTGAAGTTATCAGCCAGGTAAACCTCCGGTGACCGTGAAGGGACTTCAGCTACATTAATTTTTTTAAATTGAAAACTAATATCTGTTGTGAAAAAGTCTTCACATGTTTAAATGGAGTTTTTTTTAATCTTGATGCCTGTAAACCCTTGGTCATCCCACATCACATTAAGTTACCACGTCTTCTTTATTTAATAACAAAGTTGCTTACTTAGTGGAAAAAAAACACATTTAATTACCACATTAAACAGTGGGCTAAAATCTTGGACGGTGTCGAAAACTAGGGGGATCAAATCTTGCAATAAAAACTTGTATCAGTTATGTACATTTATCGATAGATAAATGTACATGGAGGGCTTTGGGGCTTGTAGCATAATGAAAGTTGATAATATTATAACCTCCCGATCGGAGGTTCGAGCCCGGCTAACCTATTAACCGAAAAACAAAACCAAAAACTGTACAAGAAAAATATACTATAACACCTATAAGACTCTCAACCCACTTATAAGACTCTCAACTAAGGTATCAAGTATCAGCCTATATCGATAAGTATCGGTGGTTTTATGGCCAACCAATGCGTATCCCTAATACAGTATCGGGATTAGACTCAGTATCGCTTGATATGTATCGGCCAATACGTAACGGGTATCAGCCGATACCTTTATCATTTTTTATTTTTTTTTATAAGGAAGTGATATACGGCCGTTACATATCGTTCCTTCATCAACCCATATCCAATAGATACCTGCTTTGACACCTGGCTCTCAACATGACATTCTTTTCCACCAAGCAGTTGCTGACAGGGACTTTTTTTTATGTCTTTTTTAAAGTAATTAAGCAGAAGAATATATAAAGATCGGAAAATTACAAAGTTGTTGTCATGTACTAATAAAAAAAGAGGAAATTAAGATCCTTTCATCATTCATTTTCTCACCACGAGATGACAGACGCTATAATTAAACTTAAGAGGATTATATATATATATTCCTCTGTCTTTGGTTTGATCTACGTAGTGCATATGCACATCCTATAAATGGGTGCTACGTGACATCCAAATGACTCAAGAGTTGAGCCACTTTAAAACTCAAGTATAGGTTATGTTGTCTTTATTTTATTATTGATTATAGGTTTTGTTATATATATATATATATACAAAGGACTTAACTCTCCTCGTCGCCTTCATTCAAACACTAAAATAGTGTTGAAATGATCGTACACTATTAATGGTTTAAGATGTGAGTGATAGATTATCGATTAAAGTACGATAGAACCAAAAAATAGTGTTTTAGAGAGTTTTAAACAATCCAATTTGTTGACAATAACATCAACCCTCATTTTTAGTTTTAATACATGATATTCAAGTTCACTAATTGAATGATTCACATCCACTTATGGGCATAAATCTTTGGCTAAAACATTTTCTAATAATAGATTGCGACATGGGCTATTTAAATTGATCATAAACGATTTGCCAGATGTCCTAATAGTAAATCATGCATCAATCTTATGAGATCAAAATTTCAAATTTTGATTACTCTCTGTTATCTAATTCCATATAATAGAGTATTAAAAATGCATTTTCTTGGTTTTGAGTTCAAAGGGAAGGGGTAAGTACTACGAAACAAACCGACGAATGAAAGTTAGAGAGGGCCTTTTATATTGGTTTTTTGTTTTATATTAGTTTAAAAATAGGATATCGTGTAAGCATCAATTTGTAAAGACGTTTTCCGTTAATTATTAAAGTATAGTCAATGGGTATACAATTGGGAGACGCAGCCCTACATAGAAGAAAAAGGACCAAAAATAAAAATAGAAAAACACTTGGATGAAAGGGTCAGCTGGTCTCCGCGCATACCTTTTATTAATAATTCCACATGTGAATCTGAACTTTCAACGGTTTTTGTCAAATTGACGGCCAGATCCACTTGGAGAGGAGAAAAGAAAAAAAAAAACAAAATTGACTTTCATTTTAATATATTTGTATATTCAATATTATAATATAGATAAATAATATTCTAAGTGCATTACTTGAGGACATGGCTCAACTTTTCTTCCTTTGGCGGACAACTCTACAGTGACACTTGCATTTAAGTTATAGTATATGTAGAATGGTCAGATGTTCACATACTCATACACATGCGTGTATACTCACGTACCTGCACACACATAATATATCGTTGACCATGAGCATATATCATACATATAGGCATATCAGTGGGATTTCCAACCCGATATGCATTGGGTATATATATCAAATATTATATTTTCAGAAAAAAAAAAATTATATATATATATATATATATAATTCTACAAAAAATTTACCCAAAAAGCATTTTTAGTATTATGTCTAGTTCATATAAGATATATGTCTGGCCGATATGACCTGATATTTGACCTTATATCGAATCGGAGTATATACAGTAAAGGAGGGGCCTAACTCAATTATTCGATACTATCAGTTGACATCTATCGGCTATGGCCGATATTTGTAGTGCTCGTGGTGGTCGATTCAGTGGTATTCTAAGAGATCGTCATGGATCTATTATGAAATGTTTCTTTGGTCCCTCTAAGAAAGATGACATCTTATCGGTTGAGATTGAAGTAATTTATCATGCGACCAAAACTGTTGTGGAAATGCATCAACAATCGGTGATCATTGAATCTGATTCTCTTGGTGGCATAACATGACTAATGGTAGGTAGCCTACCCCTTGGAATCCAATTATCCTATTGAAGATATCAACCATCTCGCCACTAGTATGTTAATGTCGAATTTTGTCATGCGTGGAGAGAATACATATGCAATTGGTGCACGGATTTCTTAGCTTGGAACGGGGCGGATGCTAGTATACTGTCCAATGGCTTCCCCGTGATGTTCCTTCTTCTCTTTTGTTCTCGCCTTAGAAGATTTCAGTTATATTTTTGACCATATATAATCTTCTATTTTCTTTAAGGAAAGGGTAGACGTCCCTCGATCCAACCCTGCTTTTTCATAAATAAATAAAAGATATAACTTTATGGTTCAACATACATTCATATATGTAGAATGTAAAGTATATGTATGCATCTATGTATAAATATCTAATACGATGAGAACAGTCCACTACATATTGGGGCTAGACTGCCCACCTTTTAGGCCACTTGGAAGTTGGAACGTAGTTTAAGCAATCTAAGTCATCAAAGTGATAATTGAAGTACTCTACACAGAACTAGCAAAGGTCTAAAAGTCAAAGTCATTGAAATATTAAACAACCTAATCTATGTACTCTAATATGAACCAATGTCAATATTTCTTTAGCGGTTAATGTTATAGTGAAATGATGGAGCGATTCTAATCTTATGCGTATTCTTTGGCTGAGACTTGTTCTGAATATAGGCCACTAGTTGGACTACTTTAATTGATCAAAAATATGCACCACATTTTATAAAATTGTGCTTTCATAGCCGTATATATTTGTGTCTATGACAAATGGTCAAATATAAGTATATTCATCACATGCATGCTTGCATATACTCACGGTCAATGACACATACACATGCTATTATCATTTATTTTACAGATGCATGAATTAGTGTATACATCTGTTTACCGTATTTGCATAATAATATGTAAAATGTGTATTGATAGGTTCGAAACTGGATCTTGCAATATTTTCAACCTTCCTTTGCACTAGAGGCTCCGAAGCCATATATATGTGCCAAGACGTAGCCAGGTAGAGTGATACGGGAGCTGTAGCTCATATTAATTTAAATTTTTTATGTAATAGGCTAGCTGTGTGTACACTTTTATTATGCATCACCCCTCAAATTTGCGGTGTAATAGTAAGCATTTAACATCTGTCAACCATTGCTAGTTATAACGAAAAGAAAATTTTGTTTAGTCTCATATATATATATAAGCAAGCTTTTATATATAGGTACGGCAATTTTCACCCATTAATTTACAGAGTAAATACCACACAGTTTTTTTTACGGTAAATCATTGGCTGATGTGAATAAGACAATTGAGTGTGCACATACACACCCAAATTAACACATGTCAGGTCAATCCAAGATATAAATCTCTGAAATGACTTCAAGGGGATTCACAGTAGAACACTTAACTCCTCATTATTCCATGTGAAACTGTAGTATAGATTAAATGGAGCCTTAGATGCAGGAAGTGGGTTTTGCAATGGGATTATGTGAGAATCTGGCTGTCCTAAATATCAGGAGTCTGAAGTTCGAGCGAAGGTTTTGATCTTATAAAGGCGACTTTCTAAATCAGATGTCATAACCTTATCAAACCTCTGAGCAGACTCATTATTGTATGAAGTATAGATGACATAAGAGAAAGAGAGATTCTTGGCACATGAAACGTGTAAGGCAGGTCAATGATCAGTACTTTTTTCTAACTTGCTATATTTTATAATCATTATCAAATCTCGGATCTGTAAATTATTTTATATTTACAGGTAGATAAGCAATACATTTTAAACAGGTGACAAATTTAAACTAATGTTTTCAATCTCTACTCTCTATTGTCCTGTATAATTTTTATTTTATTTTATTTTATTTATTTATTTTTATATTTTTGAGGGAGAGGGGATAATAGTTTTAATCAGCATTTCAACATTAAAATGTTGTTTAAATGATCTACACCGTTAAAATTATACTTTTAACTCACCTCATTGAAGTGTGATTTACCATTATATCATGTGGTGCACATATTGGACCAGTCGAAATTGTCCAACTGGCAATCCATCATTGGAACATATTTCAATTATCTACAGAAACATGCTTATAAGTAAATGTGAATCATATAATTAATGAACTTTAATCTTAATCATTAAAACTAAAAACAATCTTGCTAAGATGGTTTATCTCCTAAAACACCATTTTTAGGCCTCTTACACTTCAAATCAAGATCAAAATTTCAGGTAAAATTTCGGTTTTGAGCTTGACCAAAACCGAAAATTTGAACCGAAATTTTGGTCCAAATTATAGTTTCGGTGGGGACCGAAACCGATAATTTCTGTCATTTTGGCTGAAATTTTGATCCTTGATTCAAAATATGATCTATCCCTTTGATGATGCAGATCACCCACATCTTAAACCAATGATAATATAAGATCATTTAAACACCATTTTGGTGTTTAAATGACGGTTAGGAGGGTCAGTCCAAATTTTTTATATGATGGCGTTGAGCACCATGATAGTGCACCCCTTGTGCTCATGCAAAAGGGCAGGAACAACACTCTCTAACGCAACAGGGACCTACTTTTCTTACTGTTATTTAAACATCAAATTTGTGTTTAAATGATCTTACACGTTAAAGTTAAAGTTGTAAGATGTGCACGCTCCGAGCCATCAAATGAGAGTTCACGCACGAAATTGAAATGGGCCTCAAAAACTTAAGCTTTTTGGGAGATTCAAATCATCCGATCTATGCCTTGTAGCATCATGTTTTTATTTTCTTAGACTAGCATTCACGGTTTTCCATCACTTAAGCTGCGTTTGAAAACAAGCATTTGTATTTGAGAATTTAAAATCTAGGCGTTTCAAATTCAAAATTTGAAATATTTGGATTTACAAATCTCTTGTTTGGATGTTTAAGTATTGTATTAGGATTTGGCCCAAGGATTTATACATACTTCATTTGGCTTTTTTTTTTTATAAAAATAATTTATATTTCATTAGTTTCCTTCATTCTATGTAGGGGTGGAAGTTCGGTGAGCCGAACTAAAATTGAAACTTAAAATTTCGATTTCGGTGTTGGTTCACCTAAAACCGAATCCGAACCGAAATGTTTTGAGTTTGGTTAACCGAACTCCCTACCCCCTGAACCGAAATAGAACTAATATATTTTCGGGTTTTTTTGAATATATATATATATATTTTCAGATTAGGGTTGGTTTTCTTTTATTGAAAATTGATTTTTCTTATTTGATAACATAGAAGTGTAATTATATAGGCGGAATAAAAATTGTGTTATAAAATCAAAGTTTGACCAAATATCAAACTTTGATCATGGATAAAAAATTTCATTATCAAAATACAAATAATACATTAATAAGCATTATCTACTGTTAAGATACACTTTTCAAATTTTGACTAAAGTCAAATTTTGACTTAAAGTCAAACTTTGACTAATAAAAATGAGACAATGTATTTTAAAGTTATAAATTAAACAATAATAGATATTTTTAATTATAGTATTCCACTAATTATAATTTATAACTTTTTATAGAAAATTGAACTTTGAAAAAAGTCAAACTTTGACCAAAGAAAAATTGCTCTGATGCGATATAAATTTATGTAGTAGTAGACTCTATCTATAAGCAGGTTTCGAGTTTGACTAAAAATAAATTTTATATAAAAGTCAAAGTTTGACTACTAAAAATGAGGCAATGTATTTTAAAGTTAAAAATTAAACAATGAGAGATATTTTTAATTATAGTAATCCACTAATTAAAATTTATAACTTTTTATAAAAAATCGAACTTTGACAAGAAGTCAAACTTTGACTAAGAAAAAATTATACTGATACGGTATAAATTTATGTAGTAGTAGACTCTATCTGTAAACAGGTTCGAGTTTGACTAAAAATAAATTTTGTGTAAAAGTCAAAGTTGGACCAAAAGTGATCAAATGTCAAAGTTTGACTAAAGGTCAAACTATTGACTAATAAAATTGAGATTCTAGTATCACATTATAAATCAACATGAATTTTTTTGCTATCAAATTGTAGGAGTCAGTTTAATAAAAAGTAAAATTTTAATTAAAAATCAAAGTTTGACCTTGAAGCCAACCTTTGACCCTTGGTTGGGATGCCTCATGCCCAACCCAATCAGATCAATCAAGCTTTAAAATACTCAGATCATGTGGGTTGAGTGTTGTGAAAATTAAGTTGTACTCGCAAGTGCATGAATCAGTTTGTAGATAACGGATGCAGAGTACGAGATCGTTCCCACGAGGATTGGTTAGAAAATTTAGAAGAGAGATAGTAACTAATTAAAAGAACAATCACAGATTTACCACAGTAACTACTAATCTAATATTTTAAGAGCTTTTGATGAATGAGATAAATACTAATGAAATTCAATATTTAAACAAATAATGAAAGATAAGGATTGGGATGCTAAATCCTTCCATCGTAGGTTTATCATTTATGAGATATAAATTTATGATGAAGATATGAGATTTATAAAAGATGTCTGGGATCTGAACACCTGTGAATTCTAAAGCGAAGATCCGAGATCAAGGAGATGTATGATTAACATCCCATAAGTGTATGATTAACACTCACACCTCAGAGGGCACTTAGAATCAAATCTCAGGATAAAGTCCACACTACAGGTCCGAGATCAAGGAGATGTGTGATTAACATCCCATAAATGTATAATTAACACTCACACCTTAGAAAGTAGTAGAATTTATCCCGAGGTAAAAGAGATTAGGGTAACATCTCCATCACAAATCTAAGATTACGGGGCATGATTAGCTTCCATATCTCAGATGGCAAGGAAGTATTATCCATAATAAAATAAAATCAGAGTCCACTACAGATATGATATCTTCATCACACATTTATATTATAATAAATGAATGTCTCGGATGGGATTCATTAGATCCCTATCCTTAAATGAGATTAGCCCCACATCAATATCAATATTAAAATACCATAAAAGGGCTTCAACAAAATCCTCAAATAGCTTTAATCCAAGTTCCGTATAACTCCTCCCTTGAATGCAAAAAATTAAACTATTTTAAAATCTAAAATTAAGAAATAAAATACTAAGAATTTCCAAGTCACTGGACTGAATGCTCTTCAAAACTTAAAGTGGAAAAACATAAAATAGAAAAATGCAAGCGGAAGATCCCCCTCCAAATCCTCAGATTTTTCTTTAAATAGTATCCAATTCCGGAATTCAAATTTAAGTTCAAATTCAAATTCGAACTTGGTCGATTGATCGACTGAAGTGGTCGATCGATCGACCAAGTTAAAGTTTTAATTTTTAAATTCGAATTCTTCCGGACTATGTCGATCCATCGACCAAAGAGGGTCGATCGATCGACCTAGTCAAATGGTCCATCTCATCTCTGTTTTACTTCAATCATCCAATTCCTTTCCTCTTTTACATCATTTTGCGCTTCTTAATGTATTTAATGACCACTTTGTCTTGAAACTTAGAAAACTTGATAAATCATGTTAGATAGTTTTCATCGGATGGCTAAATGTAGACTTTTAGGGACGAAATATCATCATACTTCACTGCACATCATTGAGTATCAGGTCGAACCGTACCTATGATAGCACTGGGTAATAACTTTTTATTCACAAAATATAGCTAATTATATGATGGTGTAAGAATTGGATTTTCAAATAACGCCTAGGATGTGTTATTTACAAATTCACTTTTTTACATAGAGACATGAATTTCTAAATTCCGATGGATTTACCAAATCTAAATCCAAACATAAAAATGTGGAACCAAACGGTAGATTTGGATTTAGGAAATCCAAATCCAAATCCACGTTCCCAAACGCAGCCTTATATCATTTGGAATTATCAAGGATTTATTCAATGTGACATAACAGTAAAGTGTACTTTTTTTTTTGACAAACAGTAAAATGTACTTGGTGTAAGATCATTTAAATATCACTTTGGTGTTTAAATGTTCGGCACCATCTTATCACAGCTCTTATTAAGGATCAAAGTTTCAGTTTCGCGCATGACCGAAACTGAAACCGATTGATAATTTGGCCGAAATCTTAAAATTTGGCCAAAATTTTAATCCCCATACAAAAGTGACCGAAATTTCGATCCAAAATTTCGTTTCGGTGGGGATTGAAACCGATAATTTTGGACTAAAATTTCGGTCATTTCAACTAAAATTTTAATCCTCGCCTCTAATTGCATTAATAATGTGTTAAGACCAAGGTATCAAAAGTGGTATCAGTCTCGGATATTGGTGTCCCCGAGGACGATACGAATCAGCAGATACGTATCGGCCAATTGAAAAGAAAAAAAGAAAAAAGTAAAAGTCTTGGTCGATACGTATTGTATCAGTGGTAATTAAAAGAGAGAGAGAGAGAGAGAGAGAGAGAGAGAGAGAGAGAGAGAGGAACCACTGTGTATAAACCACGTGAAACTGCTCGGCTCTCTAGGCTCTCCCCATGATGACTGCATAAACTTTTTCTATACGTTTGCAAGTTTGCACGGACTGACAAGTGACAATCAGTTTCTTTCGTCCCTTCTAAAAAGTTGAGAAAAATTAAAAGGTACCGTTGTTCGCACCCATGTTTTAGAGCCCTTGAACACTCTTGATTGCGGCCAATCAGATGATGGAGGTCGTAATTCACCCATATCTTTCACAAAGTAGATCTAGAGATCATAACTCACATATCAGACGATTAGTTTCTAACTCCATGAATCACAGATTCTCAGAAAATGGCTTTAAAATCATGTTTAAGCAGAATGTCTGTTAAATGGTTCACGGGCCATATTTTGGGGATTTGTGATACATTAAATAAAAAATTGACCGTCTGATAGGTGATTTATGATCGGATCTATTGTGTGGAATATCTGCAAGAAATATGGCCTCCATCATCTGATCTGACACAATCAAGAGTTTCCAAGGTCTGGACTAGGCGCTTTCAGTAAACGTGTGGGCGCATTTAGAGTTACCCAAAACAAAATCCTTCTCCCATATCCTAAATTCTTGATACCACGGGTTTTGCTTACGTGACGTGTATCTTGACTCTTGATTCCAGCTGTATGCAAACAACTGTTGACGTGACATGTGTCTTGACTCTTGACTTTTATTCCAGCTGTATGCAAGCAACCGCTAAAAGCCTGCTACGACGCAAAAACGCCTGAAGAAATCGACCACACAGCAGCAGATGCAGCACATATCTGATATGTAACGCAGCAGCAGATGCAGCACATATCTGATATGTAACGGAGCCGATACGTATCAGTATCGACCGATATTTTATACCTTGATTAAGACAACTCAATAAACATTATATAGGTCTACATGCATCGGATGAGGAGGCCATCCTTGAGCCCTAGAAATGTTGCAAGCTTGAGACTTTTGATAAGAAACCTTTAGCAAATGAAAGCTAACTGTATTAATTTTATTAAGCTAGGTCAATGCTTTTTTGATGAAGCATTGAATCAAGTATTTAATGTTGAGATTTGGGTCATCAAGTATTTAATGTTGAGATTTGGGTTATTGTTTATTTGTTTCTGACGCACTCAAATAACTTCATTTGGTTTTTATATTACTTTTGTAGTAGACAGAAAAAACGAAAAAAATGATTCGAGCTTCCCTAAATGAGATTGACCTAGGTTTTTATTTTAAGACATTATTTTATATATAAAGCAGACCATCTACATCTAATCTGTTATAATCTCACTTACATGGCATATAATCAGCTGAATTTTATAGTACAACTAACTTTCAAGAAGTCTACCATGTTTTAAACAACATGTGATGTCACCATACACAATCTCGATGCTACATTTCTAACCTCAAGGGGTTTGATATGATCACCAGGTACCAGCTGCCTACCTGCCTCCAAAATCAGAAGGCTTGAGTTTAAACCTCTTCTCGGGGCCACCCTAAGGATTTAGTCGGGTGACAATGGCGGAGGCAAGGGCACCCCTTAGGAATTAATCCAAGGATAAGTTGCGATACCTTAAGTAATCCAAATAAAAATAAAAATTGGACAACCATTATTGACTTGATTAGGTGGTTAGATCAAGACTGTTGATAGATAATCATACCATTGATGCCACTAAAAGAAGAATTAGTGGGACTCTGAGGTATCATAACATGTGAAGCGCCTTTTGCAAAACAAAAATTCTAGGCAAATGGGCTTTCATTTATATTGGTCACCTGCGGCCTCCATTTATTAAAAAAAGAAGATGACTCTCAAGATCTTGAAGTCCAATTTTGACAGGATTGGACGGGTAAAGATTGCCTTATAAACTTTAGGGTATCGGTATTTGGAACCAAGGATTCAAGCTCTGCAACTTGTGGCTTCCACCGTTAACAGAGTTGAATGCCTTGAATCAGACGCTGTAGATAGTTTTTCATTCAAATCTTCCACATAATTGATCATAAGAGCATGGCCCACCTATCAAACGATCAGACATTGATTTCTTGTGGATACATCCCTAAAAGTGACACGAGAACCCTTCCCATGGTATTCCCACGATCAAGGTCTCTTTTGGGGATGTTGCCAGATGGAATCAACACCTGTATGTCTGGTTGGTAGATGGGATATAATCTTAAGATCTAGTGTGTGGAAGATTGGAATGAAAAACAATCTCCATCATCTGATTCAACGCAGCTAACAGTGTTAATAGCAGAAGCTATAAGTTGTAGAGTTCGAATCTTCGGTTGCAAATACCCAAACACTAAATCATAGTGGGCGTGCTATCTGGAAATCATAGCTACCCGAGAGGATATCTACCATGGTTTGAAATCTCGCCCGAGATGTCTCACGTCTAGAGATGTCTCGGGCCTCAGTGAGACGAGATTCAGCTGCCATTCGTTTCTAGATGCAAAATCAAAAATGATTTTTATGTTGGGATTTATATAACATGTTAGGCGTGTTCACTATTGAAAGTGTACTACTCATTTTCTTTGTACACATAATACTTTTATTTTACCGTATCCTATCTATGGATGATATCGTGAATGGCTATATCACGGTGTGTCCAAATCTATGCACATTGATATTGCCATTGCCATTATTTTATTTTTTAACGGCTAATATTAAAGATCCTTGATTGAACAGTATACGATTGATTTATAGGTATGATTCTTTAACCAAGATGTGTTCTAATCATGAACAATCACTTAGATTAATTGATCCCAAATACACATGGCATAACAGTGAGTATTCTCTAATGGTGTAAAATCAAACGCCTATTTTGACGGTGCAAGATCATTCAAGGGTTATTTTCGTTACCGTCTCAACGAGACGTCTCGCAGAGGCATGCACGAGACATCTCGATCTCAGGGCTGTCCAAGACAACTCGGAAATCCGAGATTTCAAACCATAATATCTACATATACTATACCAGGTCTTTGACACCTCTCGAAAATCGAATCACATTGGGTGCTATCTCTTCCTAGATTGGCCGAGATGGACGAAAATGACACCTTCTCTATAATTTGGGTCTACTTTTAAGGCTTTTCTTTTTGAGTTAATATTACTTACGCCTGTCCAAGATTCAAGTGACTAAGTACTCGAGCCGCTTTTTGGGATGTGAATCTCATTTTATGTTGTCTTACATGTATTTCATAATATAAAGATCTTTGGTATAAAAGATTGAGATGTAAAATGATCTCAATCATATTAATAAAAAATTATATATCTTGATCATTGTTGAAGTTTAGCCCTACATCAAGTAAATCATAACCATATCTCTCCCATTATAATATCTCAGGCCCCTCCGACCTCCACTAATTATCAATTGATTTTGAGATGAATTACTCAAATCAATTCAATGCCGTAAAATTAACTGCTACCATGGGAATCTAATCAAATGATTGTAATCAGTTTTCATCCTAATCTTTAAACCCAAAGATATTTAGATCATGCTGGACATATTGGATGAGATACATATTGATTTTACATGATGTGCATCCAAAAAGTGGCATGAGTGCCAATAGCACCGAGTGCTTGGGCTACTTAACTAGTACTCTCTCTTTTCACAACACAGTATAATGACTATAATCATCAATCATTTTAAATGGTCTCAGATATAGGGAAGATATTCTTAAAAAAAAAAAAAAAAGAGAGAGATATTAACGAAGAAGTGAAGAAGAAATTAGAGAGATAAAGAGAAACAGAGGACATTATTAATCACAAACATACGGAATTTACAGAATTCACCGAGTTGGCTATGTCGAATGGGATCTAAGGCCTGTCATGTGTCAACTATTTTGCACTCATATAATGATGAGCCACTCACCCTAGAGAATGGAACCTTTCTCTCACTATAACTCTCTCGTTTCTCTCTCTCCACTTGTTGTTTATTCCCCACGTATTTACAACTTTTTCCAAAAGTGAAACTTGTCAAATTGTTTTACCAATGATAGGCTCTTTGTAACTAGCTAAAGTTCCCTCTTTGGAGAAATAAGCTCCTCCCATTGGTTACTTAGGCTTGTTTGGGTTAGCTCTTTTGGAGCAAAGAGTAGTTCTTTCACTTTTTGGTTCCAACAGACGCTACAAAAAATAAGATTATTAGCGACAGTTTTTTGTTAAAAAAACTGTCGCTATTAATCCTATCGCTACCAAAAACTATCGCTATTAGTCCTGTCGCTACTAAAAATACCTTTATAGCAAGTGCCGCTGAAACTCCTTATTTTTATAGTGTAGAGAACTATTTTTACATTTGGTAACACAGCTCCTCGCCTCAATTGCTCTAGTGGAGAGCTGTTTTAAGTGATAAAATTGCTCTATCTTAGAGCAGATTTTATTTGCTTTGACAAAGAGCAGACAAAAAGCTACTTCTGCTCTTATAAGAGCTAACCCAAACATAGCCTTAAGATTGTGTTGGGGATTGCTCTTTGGAGACAAAGAGCAGCTCTCTGCTCTGATGCAGAGCATTTTAGTATAGGATTGTATTTGTTTGTAAGTGCTCTTAACTCTTGCAGAAAGTGAAAGAGCTGAATTTGAGTTTCTTTAAAGAGCATTTAAATCTTTTATTTTAAGTGGGCTGCTCTTTGCCTCCAAAGAGCAATCCCAAACACAGCTAAATCTCTCTTCTAATTGATTGATTAAGGTCCTCTACTTAAAAGCAACTTTTTTTAATTGATTTATTCTTACTATTAGGCCTCAACAACTTTCGATTCTTCGCTTTGAAACAATTTCTTATTGTCGGTTATACTAAGTTACTAGCAATCTTATTTCTAACTTTAGTTCAACAAATATTCTTTGAAAGCTTTTTGCAACGTATTCTTTTAGAATATTTAAAAAAAAATCTCCACTATCTTCTACGTACTTGCTTAATGAATCTTTGTTAACCACCCCTCAAGGTTGAATGCATAATCTCTTCCCTACTACTATTATTACATTGTATTATTCTCTCTTTACATGGAGTTACATGGATTATAAAAATTTTAAATAAAAATATAAGAGAACGCAACTTTGGCCATCTTTAGCGGCCATTTGACCATCTTTGAAACTTCCTTCCTTATCACTTACTTTTTTTTATTTTCTTCAACTTTAGTGACGAAAGTTAATTATTTTCATTTAAAATTATATAATGACTTGAATTTTCTTAATTGTATTTAATGGTGTTAGATGTGTTTTACACTATACACGATATTAACGCAAGAATTCTAAGTTCTTGGGATGAGATAAAAATTTGGGTCGTGATAAATTAGGACCCGACTCTCATGACACTGACAATCATTTAAACATCAAGATGGTATTTAAATTAACTTATACCATCAATAGTGTAAGATGTGGATGATTTATACCGTCAAAGTGATTGATCATAGATTGAAGTTTAAAAGGCCCAAAAAGATGTATAACAACTATATGATCTATGGATTACCATTCAACTACAACCATTATTTTTTATATTAGTGATTGATAGTAAAGGTCTTCAATTGGATTGCAACGTCCGAAATTTTTTATTTAGTCCTTAATAATTTGCTAAATTTGTGATTATGATTAGTTTGATCGATTTGATACATGTGATTAGTTATTGCAGGTAATTAATTGATCTAATTAATATACCCTAAAAGCCTTTAAATGTATTAGTACTAATTGGGGTGCGTTTAGTAATGTTTAATAGACTTCTAAAATATATTAGTAAATTAGCTAAAGATCCATTAAGAAATTAAAGGCCCATTAAGTAATTAGAGGCCCATAGAATCACTTAAGATTCATTTATGAAATTCTAAATATGATTAAATCTTAAATAAGAAACCTTAAAGTATTCTAAATAGAGTTAGATATTAAATATGAAATTTTAAAGCATTCTAAATAGAGTTAGATATTAAATAGGAAACCTTAAAGCATTCTAAATAGAATTATATCTTAAATAGGAAATCATAAAGTATTATAAATATAGAGATTAATTTATAGAATTTTTATCTAACTCCTATAACCTAATAACCTTAGAAAGAGAGAGAGAAGGAAAATTCTAGAGAAGAAGAAGAAGAATTAGAAGAGAAACTCTAAAATTTTTAGTTTAAATGCTTAGAAGAGCGTGAGAAGAGCTTACGATGCGATCAAATTTCGGATTAGAGCTTAAGATTAAATAAAGGGAGAGAAATTATGTCAATTTTACGCGGAGACTAGAGGTATGGAGATATCATGTTGAGAATAATCGAAAATATAAATAACACAAAAATAAAATAGGAATTAGGATTTACTTCATTTAATGAATATTCTTCATATTAGATTATTAAATTTTTATGCTTAATCGCGCATTTTCGATGATACACGATTCGTAATTGATCACGAAATTATGTGCAAAATCCAGAATTTTGTGCAGAATTCAAAATCTGTTTAGAATCCAGAATCTGTTCATAATTCAGAATTTATCCAAAATCTAGAATCTATAATCTGTTTAGAATCTAAAATTCAGAATCTATTTGGAATTTATAATCTATCTAAAATCCAGAATTTGTTAGAAATTTCAAAATTTGTCTAAGTTGCAAGCAATGAATTTCTATTCAAATATTATCTATATTTAATCATAATGCTTAAATGTTTATTTATGTTCATCATTATTTTTATTACTTAGAATTCATATAACTTAGGATGTTTGATTTACACAATATAAAACAAATAGAAATCGATAGAAATTATATATTTATAATATGCTAAGTCTAAACAAGTGAAAGAGTTATTGCATGATCGATCGATTTCTAATTTTTCTATGCATGTGCATTCATGACATTCATAAAAGTGAAAGATACATTTACGACATGACACATGAAAATAAAATATTTTATGATTACGATGGAATTCCTATGAGCTTATGATAGAGAAATTAACATGAATAAGAATGACAAGTAATAAAAGTTATGCATCCATGCATTAATGATAAGACTGAAGAGATAGAGAAAGTCTTTAATTTTTAAGCTTACTACTTAACTGAAGAGAAACTATGTGAAGGTTAACGTAGATACTAATCGAAGGATCGGAGAAGATTAAAATAATGAATAAGAAAGAGATAATCATGTCCATTATGTATGCCGATTCATGAGCATTAAATGCACAATTAAAAATGACCACACATGAAATTAAGATAGAGACTCAAACCATAATGATTCTTTAAATTAATGCTATATTTCAGTTTCATTCTATTGCTTTACTTATTATTTACGTCACATGTTATATCTTTGTTATTGTTTAATTTTATAAGATGATTTGAGTTATAGACCTTTTCTATTAGCTTCATCATATTTGGTCTATACCGATTTACTTGGTAAACTGACATATTATTTAAGATTTTAGAGAGTACAGCTATACATGGAGTGTGGATGAAGTAGATGCATCAATGATTGATGGAAATCCAGATTTGAGCGAAGAATGATTTGAAGTTTAGTTAATTAGGTCTTTCTTTATGTATTAGGAAGGATTTTAAGACATTTATTTCAAATTTATTTTTATGAACAAGTTCATGTTAATGATGGATTATGTTTGAATTCAGTTTTTATTTAATTTAAAGAGTAAACATACAACTTGGTATAATAGATTGTTATATCATATTTTAACATTACTCTCATGATGATGATATAAAAAGAAAATTTATGTGTATACTTTTAAAAGTTGTTTTTTCGTTGCGTTTTTATGCGGATCTTTATGGATTAATTGATTTATTTAAGATCATAGATAGGTAATATAGTGTGATGTTTCCAAGTGAGCGTATTGATCTAGTATGTGAAATTGCAGACGTCACATGGATGGTCCACATCCACTTATAGACATGTTTCTTTGGGCTCAGACAGTTATAGATTGTCAAGTAGACAATATAGATTGATCATAGATATGTGTCACATGGCATATTAATAAATCACACTTCAATGGCGTGAGATAAAAAATTTCATTATATTATCTCTTGAAATTAAACTATATTTTTTGTAACTTGACTAATCTTGACTTTTATTGATAAACTTTGACTTTTTGTATTATTAAGATTTACTTGCTTTCTTCTTTCGTTAATGTCTATAATTTTCATCATCGAAAACATTAATTGCACTTCATTTCTCAATCTTCATTCATCGAATGTCTTGTCCAATTCGGACTATATATGTGAATCTATCGTTGAACGCTATTAACATCTGTCGACTATCAAGAGCCCCTATCAATTTTTTTTTTTTGATAATTAATAGGGGTTGATGGGACCCTAGTCTTTATTAAAAATCAGCCCCTATTAAAAGAAAATCTTTTTATTTATTATTATATATATTTTTTATAATTAATAGGGGTTGATGGAACCCCACTCTTTATTAAAAGAGGAAAAGATTACAAACGAGTTGAATCACAAATCAAATTTTCTCGAATTTGATAGTGTACCAAAAGAAAATCCTACTTGTGCCCTGGTTATAACTTGCCCTAGTTATAACTTCTTTGAATTACATAGTTGCATGTCTTTTTCGATGTCATCTTCGACTCACCAACTTTTACATCATGACGCTGGAAATATGAAGAGTTACCCTAAAAATAGGGGAGGGGAGCAGGAATTTAAAGTCTGAAACATATGAGATATGTATCGGCCAAATCAGTCAATCTTAAGCACTTATTTTTATTTTTAAAATAATAAAAAATACATAAATGTATAATAGTATTAGAAAAAGGAAAATATTTGTCATTTTGTTTGCACTTTAGAGCATTGGGGTGTATATCTTTTTGGATGGACCTAACCCGGTACATATTAGCCGCTATGTATCGGAGATAAGCGATATTTAAAACCATGGGCAAGAGACTGTTCATCAGTGATGCTCCATCTATCGTAATCAACTCTAATTTTTTATGGGTAGCTTTATTAACACGAACGGAATGTTTGAGGATGCCTAACCCCAAAACTATTAATTGCTTTGGATAAGTAATTGAGATTTTTTTCGCCCCAATCTTATAAAAAATGTATATTGAGATAATAAGGGCACTTGATCAATTTTTATTTCACGTGGCACACATTCCAAATAAGTGATCTAAAAATCAGGTTGGAGCGTGATGTATGCCAAATGATTTTTTAATCACTTTTTTGGGATGTGTTCTATGTGAAATAAACAATAGAAAGATTAATCCCTCAAATGATATTCATCCTCTTATTTAAAGTAATCAATGATTTTTATTTTTTTTTGTGCAGGAGCCATATAAGATTCGCTATGTTTTTTTTTATGAGTACTTTCAAATCCACCCATCAAATCTTTGAGTTTACTCATGCTAAAATACATTGACTGCATTGATTCAGATAATAAAGATCGTTTAGTCCTAATATTTCAGATAGGAAGGTCGCTTTTTTATTTCAAGTGGTATACACCCAAAAAATAATCTTACAATTAATTTTTATTTCACATAATGTTAATATCACTTTTTTGAGATTTGTACCACATGAAATAAAATACTGACCATTTGATGGTACGCTCATGATCTCAAGATTCATCTTATGAAAGATTGGGAGCATAAATGATCTCAATAATCTCATTCAACATGGTGAACGGAAGTTTCGCTTAGCGAATTTAAAGGTACTCTTTCTTTATTATTGGGAGATGTTGCTATCTTACCTGTCACATTTCTCGTTTTAGGAAATCGCGTTTACTCGTGTGACTCCGCATAACGAGAAAATCAGTCCAATGGATATCGTTTTATCTTGACTCACACAATTATCAGGGCTCTGAGAACTCGGGAAAGCTGGCTATTGCATAATCGGAAGTTGGAAGGCCCATTCATAAGCTTGATGATAAATCTCTTGATCTCCGTAAGAACAAAGGAGTGTCTAAAAACCGTAATTCGCAAGCTGACGTGGCAGAGGCGCGCAATTTTAGGATAAAATCTGTTTATATGGCGGGATGCTGGGTAATCGGTTATTGGTTTTGGTAGGGTTTAAGGTTGTCGAGATCTGAGGATTTGATCGTAACCCTGTAAAGCCTCACCATGAATAGATTCATTCTGTGCAGAGATATGAGGGCCAAAGCACATAAAACGGCCTTCACTTGGCTCTCTTCTTCCCTCAATCATTCCAGGTGTTTTGATATCTGAAACTTTCATTAGTTTTCAGATCAGTTTAAACGACTTTTTATTTTATTTTATTATATATATATATATATATATATATATATATATATATATATATATATATATTAAATATCAATCAATATTTAAGCCTGGATGTTTTATTTATCTACTTATTTGTTTATTTATTTGGTGATGGCTGAGACTTCATTGATTTTAGATTGAAGGGTTAGTTGATCTTTTGAACTGATACTGGCGTTTTCCTCTTATTGGAAATGATTATGATTGAAAATAGCTAACTGTCGATTTTACTTATTCTTTTAAAAGTGGTGTATCATTTCTTATGCATTATGTATTTGTTAAGTTGGTCCAACTGAATCTGGGATTTTGTTATTTTTGGAGGCAATGTCCGTTGATTAGGATTTTTTTTCCCTGATGGTTGAAGACTTCACTTTTATTCCATTACGGCCTTGGCTGTCATCGATTAAAATAATAAAAGAGTATTTTTATAGTTTTGGGAGGAGTAAGATGTGTGCGCGTAAGTACACATAAGAGTTGGTACCCCAGCTGAGTCCCAATGGCGGCACTCAGGAAATATCTCCTTCTTACGAAATGGGCAAGTCTCGGGAAGTGCCCACTTATTTATGAGCATGCAAATCAGTGAAAGTACACTTATGAGGTTCCACTGATTTGGCACTCAACAATATCTGCACATTCCCTAACGTCGACGATAGGAGATTGATGGGTCAGGTACCTAATGCCTATCGATGAGTTTTGAAGAAGAGAGTGGTGGAAAACTCAACCCTGTTTCAGTTCTCTCTTTTCCTTCTTTTATGCGTACAACAATATACACCCTTTCATTCTTTTCTATATTAAAAACCCCCCTAAAAGCTATGTCATAATAGCCCATATCAAAGGGAGAAAGAATATATATATATATGTGCTCTACTTCTATCAATAGTGCCAAATTCTACGACAACATGATAAGAGCGTCATAAATTATGCAGAGGAATTTTATCTCATTACTACAAATCTGGATCTACATATGACAAAGGAGCAATGCGTAGGTTGACATATCAATGACCTCCATATGAAAATCGAAGATGACTTTTCCATGCACGTTTTGGAGAGCAAGTGATGTTTATCATAGTGCACTTAAGGTTGAAGAGATTTCCAATAGGAACTAGAATTGTAGGCAGTGGTGGGCCCATTCATGGGCGATTGTGGGCGAGCGCCCCCACTCAACCAATTAATTTTTTTGTCTTTTTTAATACCCCTGTATGTCTAAAACCAGCGCCCCTTTTCTATAATCCCTTTTGATTTTTTTAAACCCTCTCCTCTTCTCTGTCGCCCCACCCTCTCTCCTCTGTCGCCTCACCCTCTCTCTTCGTCCCACCCTCTTCTCTGTCGCTCCGCCCTCTCTCTCTCTTCTCCGTTGCCCTCTGCGGCTTTGCGCCCTCTCTGGCTCTTTGCCACGAGGCCCGCGACCGTGACGCCCTCTCTCTCCGTCGCCTGATTAAGCATCGGAACCTACTATCCATCTGCTTGCCGCCACCGCTGCCTAAATTTTTTGGTGAGAAGCATTCTTCTTCCTCTCGCTCTCCCTTTCCCTCTCCATGTCCATCTCTGTTTCTCTCTCTAAGTCCAAGGCTAAAAAACCCAAGCCCAAGCCCTCCCTCTTTTCTCTAGTCTGTGTATTATATATTTATATTTCCTTATTCTAGTGATCTTTTTGGCATGATAATGTTCTTACTTTGCAATATCCGTTATTCTAGTTAGCTTGTGGGAGAAGTTGGGTATTGTATTTGTATGTGCTATGTGTGGCAGTGGTCTCTTGGTGATTAAATTTTTCCTGAGGTTTGAGTGTTGCTTCTGAAGCCATTGGATCTCATTTTGTGATTATTTGAAGTTTGATTTATATTTTATAGATTTAGGGTTACTTTCTGAAGCCATTGCTTCCCTGTTTTTTCATATTTGGATCTGTGTGGAACTGTGGATGTGGTATTTTTCTTTTGTTAATGTTTGGGTTATAGGCTATGTCTCTCTGTGTGTTTATGTACAATATTCTATAACAAAAAAGGTGCTTTAATCTTGGCTTTTGGCCGATACATAGCCAATACATAGGCCCAACCAATATGTACCTGTTTGAGAACCCTGCTTATAGGTTGTCCCCTGACAAATTGATTATGTATGTTGGCTGGTGCCTTTTTTTCGTTTGCCTTCCACAGTCAATAGAGACATAATCTTTATAGCTCTGCATTGTTGATTTTTGTGTTTTAGCTAGTGAACAATTGATCCATCCAGTTTCAAGATTTGTGGAATCCTACATGTCACAAGGAGCCATTTCCCAAAGGATCACTTGTTCACAGGTCAAAACACCACATGCATGATGCTTGGAATAAAAACTGACGCTCAAAATAGTTTCAAGTTAAATCTGTATCTCATAGTTTCACCAAACATGTAACTGATATAAAACAACTTATAGCCTTATAGGGAGATGGGTTTTGGTTTTTTTATGGCTTTTGTGTTTGATTTGTTGTTTGTTCAAGTGTGAATTAGGATTTCCGTAGCCCCTAAACCATAAAGTCCTAATTCAATAATCCGAAATATCTAAAGCCCTAATTTCCTAAATTCGAAATTAGGGGTGTATTCGGTTCGGTTTGGTCGGTTTTGGACCAAAACCAGCAAGTCTTCTGGAGATTGATTTTTTGTAGATGAATGATATGTTATTATCAATATCTTGTTAATGAAAAGTTCATTTTTTGTATGCAATTTTGGTGAAAATTATATTTTAGAAATAAATAAATAAAAATTATTTTATATGTATATAATTTATAAAAAAATTAAATCTAATTCAATTTACGCTCCGGCTAGATGAAAATCCTGGTTCCACCACTGATTGTAGGCATGATATTATAGTGGGTTAATCATCAATTATTAATCAACAAATCTTCATCAAGGGGAGGAAAGATAAGATCGAACGAATAGATCTCCATGATCATCCCATGCAAATTGAAGTCAGCAGGTAAGTGCTTTAGATGTTTTGAAGTTGGACATCTCTCTTTTGAATGTCTTAAACAATAGACTGGGATACATGCCAACTTAGCATAAGATGAGGAGAATCTAGATGACAATACCAAGGGGATGGACTGATAAATGATGGTGGAGATAGAATTGGATGAGATGAGGAAGCTGCTTTTATACCAACTAGAGATTTTTTTGATGTGTCTTAGAGAGAATAAAGGGAGTAAAAGAATATATATATATATATATATATATATATATATATATATATATATATATAGAGAGAGAGAGAGAGAGAGAGAGAGAGAGAGAGAGAGAGAGAGAGAGATGACTGTGTATTGCCTACATACCAAAAAAAGGTAGGGTTTACTATTGAGGTATGTGTATTGTCTACATACCAAAAAAAGGTAGGGTTTACTATTGAGGTATGTGTATTGCCTACATACCAATACAACATATACCAAAATGCTTCTGAATGTAGTTGTTTGTGTTGGTTATGAATTAATTCCAAACAAATAAAGGTAGGGTTTACTGTTGAGAGGTTGGAAAGCAAGCTGGAATGGCTTAGTTCCTAGTTGTTTACTTTCTTTCTGCTAATTGTTTGTGTTGAGTGCAACAACACAAACAAGCTGGAATGGCTTAGTTCCTAGTTGTTTACTTTCTTTCTGCTAATTGGTCAAACTAAAAAGTAAGTTGGAGTGTTGGAGCAAGGCTTTAGAGTTGAGGGGTTTGAAAACTGTTAAAATGAGGTCGAAATAAATAGAGTGCAAATTTATGGAACACAAAAACTGGGAGGATAGTATGGTCAAAATAGAAAACCAGTTTGTGCTATAGTATCATAAATTTTAGTATATGACTATACAATAGGACAGTGGGTTTAATGTGGGTTTGTCAACTGCTCTGTGCATGTTACTTATTAAGTTGGGAAAGCTATCCAGTCAGATAATTTATCCACGTTGTAATGTGTATGCTTATTATTTTTGCTATGGTTAAAAGGTTTTATGTTTAAATGGTGATATTGGACTTGCTTCTGCACTTTTTCGTACATATTTGTGGAATTTCTGTTGTTGCTGCTGCACTTTTTATACATGTTTGTGGAATTTCTGCTGTTGATGCCTTAATTTTTACTGTCTTTTTTATTCAATGCATGCTAGATCTTTACATTCACCATCTTTTGCTACCATAGCCGTTGAAGATATATCAGGTTCCCAACCTGCAGAAGTACACAACTTAGGTAAAAATGCTTCAACGATGTGGCTTTCATATATTATTTATATTCTTATGCTTCTTTAGCAAGAGGTTTAATTCTTTGATATAAAAATGTCCCTGCATTTCTCATTCTCTAGTAATATTCTTCTTTTCATTATATTGCAGCTAGCACATTGTTGTGTTTTCCTTAGATTATACAATTGCAAGCTATTGAGAGAAAAATAGAACTCTAAGGAGCTATCTGTAGAAGTTTACAAAAGTGATGCTGGAAAATTGTAGGGGGCACTTGTCTAGATTTTATTAGTTGGGTTTTCTTTTATTATTTAAATTAGATTAGAGGGATAGCTAGGACTTATTATGTTTTTATAATTCTTTGGGTAAGATTGAGCCTAGGGTTAAATTATTTTAAGGCAGGTATAACTACTTTTTTATGTAATTTGTTCCTCAATTGTATTTTTATGTAATGAAAGTAGCCTTTGGCCTTTTAATTCTTGCAAATCCTGTTTCTTTTGGTGATTGAGCTTCATGCAGGATGTAGTTGAGAGTGAGGAATAATCTCTTGAAGAAAAAATGAATTGGACAAAGAAGAAGTAGTTGCCTTTTTGTGCGAGAAAGGGCTGATGAGATGGTCATAATCAAAGAAACAACAAAGAAAAATTTATATATATATATATATATATATATATATATATATATATATATATATAAAGAGAGAGAGAGAGAGAGAGAGAGAGAGAGAGAGAGAATCTTGTGCCGTGTCACGATTTGATGACATCATCCAAGAGGTTGCCAAGATTCCTCCCCGAAGGGAAATCACATTTTTTTAAATCTTAATCTTTTATCTGATTCTTTCAGCTTCTAATTTTAAGGGTGATCGACTGCTAAGATGTTAAATTTTTAAGTCTTGCTATAAGTTGGGGGTATTGTAGGCTTTGCACTTTTAATTAGGAAAGGTGTTCATATGTAGCATGATCACGCATGAGTATGCCACACCAACATGATGATACAACATGTGGGTGAATATGGCCCTAATCCTGAATGGTCATTAGTCATGCAGACACTATAGTATCCCTAAAAGTGTTTGCTTAGGATGTGCATATTACCGACTATGTGCAAAAATATGCCTTTTGCTAGTGACATGCTAAAGGAACCCCCCAAGCATGCAGACAGATGAATTTGTGTTCAATTGGTATAGTACATTGCATCAACGACCACTTCTAGACATATGATATGACAAGAGCAGGTTAACAATTGAGAAGTGTTAGGATAGTTGGCCAAATTAAAGCTTTAGAAAAAATTCTAATACTTCGTGGAAGGCTAGGTGAACTGAGCACAATTAGCATTGGAGTGGGAAGACAAAGGACATTTGAACCATTGAATCCTCTAGAAATGTAATGGGTAAGGGTTTTGGATACCTATCAAAGTCATCGTACCAAAGTCCAGTGGTTTTGCGTAAGAGACTTATTGATTAGTGGTCGACTAGGACAAACTATTGGTAGAAGAATTATTTAGAAACTGCAAGGAGGTATTCAGTTTCGAGGGATCTCTGGAAGAGGTAAAACAACTATTCGTGGCCGTTGAACATTGGGTTTACGCGGCTGACGCGGAGATTCTTGTTAAAAGCGCCAAATCCAAGACTCGAGCAACGTTCAAAAGGCTCCAATGTCGTTAGGTTTTCGCACTAGAAATTTTGGGGAACTAGAATCACTAGTGGTATGAAAGGGTTCACTATCTTTATGGATAAGGGAGAACTAATTGAACTTCCGATGAAGGGCCCCATGTCTACCAGGTCAAACAAGCAAGAAACCAAAAATGTGCCGTTTGGACAGATTTGTTAATGTTCTGTCGACATTGAGTGTCATTACCCCCTTATGGATGCTAAAGGTTTCCCAAGTCCGACTTCTGATCAACACTCTGATCATCCTTACTACCAACGCGGAAGGCTAGGACCCTAAAACCATTCAAGTTCGAATTCCGTGGCTTAAACAAGATGGCTCCTCTGATATGATCATGTTTTCCTGGAATTCGTGGCAAAGTTCCATAAAATCCAAATTCATTCTCTCCACCAAGTTTAAGAGAATTCAGGGATATCACCATTGCCAAGGACATCCTTAGCTTAAGGCTTATCCATTTCACTAAATTGGAAGTAGAACACGTCCCTGGTTTACATTGAAGCATAAAAAATGGAAGTAGATTTCAGTCGAAAGATTAGTGAGGAAAAACTCTTTTGGAGTGGCTGGTTGATTGTGATTGCAATATTGGATATTTCCATGTCTTTGCCAACACCAGATGTCGGGTAATACCATTAGCTCTATCTAATCGGGTGGTCATTTAGTGTAGCAACCCGAAATCTCACAACCTCTTAATTGTAAGATCTTAGACCGTACCTTCGTATCGTGAACCATAGAAACATAATAAGGCAATAAAAACGCCTTAAACAGCGGAAGATAATTTTTTTTTAAAACATTAATTAATTAAAATAAAACTCAAAATAATATTCTTATTCCAATAACAAAGTCCAACATGAATAAAACTTAAACAATCTTAATAAAATACTAATTGATTATTGTCTCATTTATTTAAAAATCAGTAATCATAACTAGAAAGAAAAATAGATAATTAGACCGCGAAACCTTCATCGCCATTCATTTCAGGTTCCTGAGCATTATGTGCAGTCTCATCACCATAGACTCATACGTTGTCCTCAGTTACACCTGTCTCATCCGGCCACCCACATCAACAAGAGGTGTAAGTTTACACTTGTATGGACCAGACATGCAATCCATTGAAGCATAAAATATCAATCATAGCTATATGAACATTTATGTATATTTTATGTGTGTGCTTGTGGCATGTATAATCTCAATAAGCTGAAATGAACTGAATATAATCATAAATATCAATGTTGTATGAATGGATCATTTCTTTTAATTTCATCTTTCTTGTCATTTAATGCACGTTAGACTCCGTCCCGCTCAATACGTTGGGTCGTAATCATACTTATCACTTGTTTAGTTAGACTCTATCATGCTCAAGACGTTGGGTCTAATCAATCATATCATTTATTACATGTCAAACAATGTCCCGCTCAAGACGTTGGGTTTAATCATGCTCATCATGTTCTTGTTTAGTTAGACTCCATGCACAAGATGTTGGGTCTAATACCTTCTTACACTCCATCAAGTACAAGATGTTAGGCCTAATGCTTTTTAATGATGTTTAGTTGAACTCCATCAAGCACAAGATGTTGGGTCTAATACCTTCTTAGACTCCATCATGTACAAGATATTGGGTCTAATGCTCATTAATCATTACTTGACATTTCATCATATTTTACGTATCTTGATTGCGCATTGTATAGATCATCAAGGAACATGTAAAGTGCATAAGAGTAAGATCATAATACATAAGTATTTAAGTGCATTAAATCATGGTACATAAACATTGAAGTGTACACAATCATGCATAAACATTGAAGTGCATATAATACGATCATGGTACATAAACATTGACATTTAATGACACTGTTATGGTGTATAAGAGTAGGATCATAATATATAAGCATTTAAGTGCATTAAATCATGCTGCATAAACATTGAAGTGCATATAATACGATCATGGTATATAAACATTGACATTTAATGGTACTATTATGAGAAGAACTGAATATAGAACTTAACTGTTCAAACTCAATCTATTGATTTCATGTTCAAGCTCAATCTATTGATTACGGTTAATCTATTGATTTCATGTTCAGGCTCAATGGATTGATTTCTCAATCGATTGAGTCAAATCCGTGCATTTTTCAAAGCATTTCATTTATCAGTATCTGTTCAGTCTCAATCGATTAACTCAAATCCGTGCATTTTCCAAAGCAATTTCATTTATCAGTATCTGTTCAGTCTCAATCGATTGATTACTCAATCGATTGACTCAAATTTGTGCTCAGACTCAATCTATTGAGTTTTGTTTGTGAGTGTTTAAAGCCTTCCTCTGTTCATACTCAATCGATTGATTTCCAAGAATCAATCGATTGACTCAAATCCGTGCTCAGACTCAATCTATTGAGTTAGTGTTCAAACTCAATAGATTGATTTTCCAGAATCAATCTATTGATTCCAATCCATGAGCACACCTCAGAATGCATCAAATCACATGGTGGGATTTTATCCGTCTTCTTCTTAATCAAAATTATCAACATTAAGGATCATTAATCATAACATACATTTCATTTAATCATTCAATCATTACTCATGAAATAGATACACTAATTTGCATAAAAACTCATTTAAAAGTCAATACTTTAAGTTCGATGAAAACATGATATCTCCATACCTAGATCGATCGTATCACCACGATTAGATTGAGATCCCAACAATGATGATGATTCTAGAAGGAGGCAAAGGCCGCTTGAGAATATACGCCATTGTCTCACCAATCTTTCAAAAGAAAGGTTCTAGAAAGGTAGATCTAGAATTTCTTCTCTAAGGTCTCTAGGGTTTCTGATGGCTATATTCTTAAGAACTCTAAATGAGATTATGATTTAGGATTCTCCGTAAGACATTTATAAAATTTTGGTGATTATCCGGTGTTAAGCTAACACACCAAGAAAGGGTGTAGAGGCTTTTACCTCAAAGTCTAAAATAGAGGTCTAGAATACACATAACAAAATTTGATCCCTAGACCTCTTGTCTAGAACCCAAGCCTTTAACCAGCAGGCTATTACACAACTTGTGTCTATTAATAACGGAAATAAATATAAGAGCTTGAAAAACCGAAACATGTATTTTTAGTTAAAACGTTTTGAAAAGTCAAGTCATGCAGTGAATACATTATTAAGCATATACACATAATTCAGGTGTATTAAAGACATAAAATTCGAATAAAAACACCGAGTACTTTCAGTAGAGCTGAGATTAAAAGGAGATTATCATGCTCTTCGAGGATCTCTATACTGGAATTTTCACTACTAGCCTATGCCTGATCTCATTGACTTTCCTTCAATTTCTTAGGAGGAAAACAATCTTGAAGGCATGTTCTCAGAAGATGAAGTCAAAGTTGTTGTTTTCAAAGGCTTTTGGAGACTGTGCCCTTGGATAGTATGGTTCTTGGCGCTCTTTCGACACTTCTAGGACACGGTCAAGGCCGATGTCAAGGCTTTCATGTGGGACTTCCATTTCTGGGGTAAGATTTACAACGTTTTCAGGGCTACTTCCATCTCTTGACTGCCCAAAAATTGATGGTGCTGAAATGTCGGGTGACTTGAGGCCCATAATTCTGGTGGGAAGTCTTTGCAAGGCTTTATCCAGAGTCCTGATGAACAGGGTTAAACCTTTTCTAAGTTAATTGGTCTCAACCAATGAGTGTTCGTTAAAGGCTGCCAGATCTTGGACCCTACTGTTATTGTGCAAGCATGCTTACATTCCCGCCACTTGGCACAATCCTAGCCATGTTTGCAAAATCGACATGAAAAGGCGCTTAACCGTGTCCAATCAGGCATTCGTCACCCATCTCTCAAATAGAATGGGCTATAGTCGTATTTGAATTGATTGGCATGCCCATTGTCCCTTTGGTTTGTTTTTTAATTAATGGATCCCTCAAAGGCTTCTTTCGTAGCTCCAGAGGCATTCTGCAAGGCAACCCTTTCTCTCCCTTCATACTCGTCTTTGTTGGTGACTCTCTTAGTATACTCAATTAGAGTGTAAGATGATTATTCTATGTTTAGGGGTAGGTTAGGGTTTGGCGGGGAAGAAAGAGAGGAGAGGAGAGAGGGAGAGAGTTGGAAAAGAAAGCTGTAAGTTGAGTCCTCTTCAACATTATATATATATATCACTTGCAAAAATAGATTCTATAAGTAGTTTAGGGTTAGGAGGAGTGGTTTAGGTTAGTGGTTTTAAGTTCAGGGTTAGAGGAACAAGAACAAGAGAGAAAGAGAAATAAGGAGAAGGCTTAGTGAGAAGAGAGGTCCACGCTAACATTTATATTGAGTGAAAAATATTACATACACACCCAATGTATCTCAACACAGACCACACACATAGTAACAAAACATCACCAACACTACGTCTCAAGCTGGAGCATGAATATCTGAAGCTTGAACATAACATCATGAAGAATCCCAAGTCCAACAACCTTAATGAGTGTATTGGCAAGCTGTTATGCGGAGGATACATCATTTAGCTCTAGGGAACCATCCCCAAAAAGTGAATGTCAACTTTAATATGTTTAGTCTGTTCATGTAATATCGAATCTGGAGCAATACTTTTAGCTGCTCATTGTCATAAAGAAGCAATATGGAGCCACTAATAGGAAAATTGAGCTCAGATAGAAGATATCTCAACCACATTATCTCAAAATGCTCTGAGCAAGCCCTATACTCGGCTTGTGTACTCAATATGGATACTGCAACTTGCTTCTTACTCATTCATGCAACGAAGTTGCCACCAAGAAACACACAATAGCCCGATGTGGAAAGATCGAGGATAGATCCCGCCTAATCAGCATTGGTGTATGTTGAGATACTCATTGCCTAAGCTCAGATAGAAGATATCTCAACCACATGATCTCAAAGTGCTATGAGAAGCCGTATACTCGGCTTATGCACTCAACATGGATACCGCAACTTGCTTCTTACTCTTTCAGGTAACTAAGTTGCCACCACGAAACACACAATACCCCGATGTGGAAAGATCGAGGATAGATCCCGCTCAATCAACATCGGTGTATGTCGAGATACTCATTGTCCACTAGATCGATACAACAAGCCATAACCTGGACTAAACTTGACATGCCGAAGGATGCAATGGACAACAACAAGATGAGTAGTGTGAGGAGCATGCATAAACTGACTCACAAGACTAATGAAAAATGTGATGGCAGGCCTCGTAAGAGTGAGATAAATCAATCGTCCCACTAATCGCTAGTACTTACAAGAATCTGAGAGTAAATCACGATCATGCAATGAGAGTTTCTGATCCATTGAAGAGGTGGCTGGCTTGCATCCAAGCATTCTGGTGTCACTTGAAAGACAACAACATATTTTATTTGAGAGGTAAGATTCCTTTTCGAGACCTGGCAACCTCTAGTTCAAGGAAATACTAAGACTCCCTAAGTCTTTTACATCAGTTGGCAGACATTTTCCCTAAGACTCTTAGACCCACTGCGCTTCATGATATATTGGTCATGTCCAAGTTGAGGGAGAGTATTGGTGTATTATCTGTATTGGTTTGTAGATAGTCTTTATATTTTTTTTGGTGTGTACACTACGTACTAGTGGTAATATTATATTGCTGTAGTCTACTTCATATAAATGGGTTGAAGCCATATCTCCAAATCCTAACAGAATTTTTGCCTGAACTCTTTCTTCTTCTTCTTCTTCTCTCTCTCTCTCTCTCTCTCTCTCTCTCTCTCTCTCCCTTTCCACTTTATGTTCTTCTCTTCCTCCCCCCATCTTCTCTTTATTTCACCAAAAACACTTGAGACTCAAGGAATTACAAGTGCTCATATTTTCTAACGATCAATATTAAAGTGGGCTGATCGGATGGTTTCCAGTCTCTTATATGCGTGATTCTTTTGTTGAGAATGTCACAGACTATTTGGATTGATCAAAGAGGTGCCCCACATGGTGTAACAATGCATGGTCATACCCTTATGTGTGTACAAGAGGTCAGGAGAGTCGTTTCTTCCTTAATTTAAGCTTCAAAAAAGTTTGAAATAAGTTTGGATGCGTGCTCAAAAGGGCTAATGGGTGATTGGTGAAGTCTATGAAGAAATGCGTTCTCAAAAGTGTATGAATGAGAACTCCATCTTTTGTTGCATGGCCACTAAGTCTACCAAAGATCATTTGAAAAGTGGTTCAAAACCTGTACCAGTGGAGCCTATGCACAATGGCAGCACTAAACAACTACACTAAGAGACAAGAGCTGAAACCTGTCTTGGTGGAACCTTCTCTGGATGTTGGGGACCCCGTAAATCACAAGGCATCCTCCATCTGTGCAAAATAACCCCATCTACCATGAAAGACAGTTTCTTCCAGAATACACGGTAATGGGCTGGTTCCCGATTGGTGTGCCGTTACTTGAGAAAGTTAAAAGTTTGGGTCAAAGTGTTTGGGTAACACCATTGTGGGCTCTGAATTGTGTTTGCTACCGAAACCCATGCTAAGATAGATAGATAATGATTTACTGGTTTCTCGGTGTGGAACACGGACTATAGGTGCCTATTCTGGAATTTAAAATAGCTCATTAGACTCATATTTACAAGCTTTCATTGCATGGGTGGACGATTGAAGTTTTGAGCTTGATCGGGCAAAAATGTGGGGTATTCCTAGGAATCAGTAGCCGAACACTCGGTCTACAGAAGCTAGTTTGCTCACGTTTTGTAGCAAATTGATCATTATGTTGTATTCTGTGATGGAGATATGTTTACACTAATGGTTTCACTTTGCGTTTTTTTCTCGAATTGGAGAGGATGGTAGAGCAGTGCGGGTAAAGATTGGCTTGTTTGACTTTTAGGGACCTTTAAATATGGAGATGATGGCCGAAGCAAGTGGGGACTGGCTGTGAACAAAGGTGATCAATAGGAAAATGGATGTCTCTCCTTGTTTTTGTTGTACCGCTGCCAATGAGGATGGAGAGAAGGATGCGGCCCTGGTTGTTGTTGATGATAGTATGGGTTTAATACGATGAGCGAGAAAGTCGAAAAAGACGAAAAAATACGGGAAAAGCACAGAAAAGTTGAGAAAAAAGAGGTAATATTAATGTTTTTTAAAGTTTTAAAACAGTTTTTAAAAAATACTGTAAATACATGTATTATAAGAACATATGCATTTTATTCAAAAATACGGTATTATACGTGTTTAATACGTTGTGGCAAAAAAGCGTATTATACACGTATTTAAAAAAAAAAATGCCGTATTTTGTCACAATGATAGTGTAGGGATGTCGTTCTGATGATCAATCAACCGTCATTTTTTTATATTATTTCTCCTTCGCACTTTAAGGTTTTGAAATGCTATTTAGTCTCTTGACTTCCAATGGTTTTTAAACATTAAAAGTGAGTGCAATCTTTTCTTTATCTCTTTTTTCATTATTGTATGTCCGAAAACCCCTTTCTCTATGTTTACTTTTTCATTGTGGTAACTGATTGGATTTCTGTTGACTCAGAAATTTTGGAATCGGGAACTAGAAAACGTATTTAGGCACCTAGGTGGCTAGAAAACGTACTTAGTCACCTAGGTGGTAGAAAACATAGTTAGTCATCTAGGTGGTTAGAAAACATACTTAGTCACCTAGGTGGTTATGAGAAAAGACTTGTGTACGCAAGAATAATCTTTTCTCAATCTGTGTGAAGGCGAAAACTTACTCACCTCTTGCAGCCGTTCATTTCATGAAAACTTTACGAGAACCATAGGATCATAACTTCTATAACCACTACCATAAATCTATAAATAGAAGATCTGTCCTCATTATCTAGGGTCAAAAATTTTAACACGAGACCTCTGCCGAAAATATCTCCGACTCTTTTAAGAAAAGACTTTAGGGTATCTTTGAGATTCTTTCTTTTCCTTTCTTATTTTATTTTTTATTTTTAAAAGTTGACGGGAGGAATAAGTTGGGATTAAAACACTTAGGATAAGGGCTACGACCCTTACCTAAAAGTGATACGCTTAGAATAAGAGCTACGACTCTTACCTAAGTAGAATTTATGGTTGAAATTTGAGATTACACGTTACCACTCGTACCCAATTTCTTGTGTACTTAAAAATAATTAATCTATGTGGGTACGACGCTGGGCATAACTCCTAGTACACTCGGATTTGCAACCATAAATTTGATATTCATACGGGTTGCAATCACTAACCCAAAGAACTATTTCGGACTATGATACCCGAAATATTCATTTACGAAGACTCATTTACCGAATTTGAATTGTGTCTCGAAATTAGAGTTTCTCTCGCGGTTCGGATCATCACTCCCTCAAATAAGGGTTTGGACCTTAACCTCGAGATAAAAAATTCTTTCACGGTGGACTCGTTCACTTTTGGTCAAATGATCATAATGCGAGATCGTAACGAGATCCAATGGTAGATTTATTGCATATTGATCAAATCTTGTGATTTTGGTCAAATCTAACGGTGGACTCATTGACTTTTGATCAAACGATCATAACTCGAGATCGTAATGAGATCCAACGCTGGATTTATTGCATATTGATCAGATCTTGTGATTTTGGTCAAATTTAACGGTGGGCTCGTTGACTTTTGGTCAAATAATCTTAACGTGAGATCGTAACGAGATCCAACGGTGGATTTATTGCATATTGACCAGATCTTGTGATTCTGGTCAAATCAAACGGTGGACTCATTGACTTTTTATCAAACAATCATAATGCGAGATTGTAATAAGATTCAACGGTAGATTTATTACATATTGATGAGATCTTGTGATTCAGGTCAAATCTAACGGTGGATTTGTTGACTTTGGTCAAACGATCTAACGGTGGTCTCATTGATTTTTTTTTGAAACGATCATAATGTGAGATTGTAACGAGATTCAATGGTGGATTTATTACATATTGATCAGATCTTGTGATTCTGGTCAAATCTAATTGTGGGTCCATTGACTTTTGGTCAAGCGATCATAATCCAAGATCCTAACAAGATCCAATGGTAAAATTATCACATTAATTAAATCTTAAGACATTGGTTAAGTCCAATGGTAAAATCATTGCAAAAGACAATCTATGGTCACTAAATTCTAAGGAATTTGGTGATATCTAACTCATGATTAGACACTCTATCATTGAAAGTGATAACTCCTTTGATAACCAGTTGCCCGAAGAATAGATTTGGTATTCGAACTCATCTTTGAGACCAGAGAACAAGAATTCGTTTTACGACTCGTTTCTTGCTCCAGTAATGACTCGTGCTTTTCGATCAGATGGAACTGGCTTTTGGAGGAGGGGTTCTCCCATCCGTTGTCCCTTATTTTATATTTCTCAAATTTCTGATGAAGATAGTCTGCTATGCATCTATCTCATGACGGATTGAAGATGTCGATGAAGACTTAGAATTAGATTTTTAGTTTGTTTATTTCAGAGATGTAACTACGTTATTTTTTTTATTTTATTTAGTAGCTTTTAATCAGAGGTATTCAATTTTGATGTAATTAACGGGGTATCGATTGCGATACCCGAAAGTGTAAGGTCCGCCGTTTTAATAGCATCCTTTCCTAACGAGGGGAAATTTGTTATGATCGATTTGTGTTAGATTTATATCCTACGCACATTTGTTGTTTCCAAATTTCTGGCACGCCCGATGGGACGCATTGCTCTCATCTTTAAGCTGCTTAATAAAACAAATTCTCTTAAATAAAATATGGGTATAATAAACATAAAGCTTTGGTTATTCGATGATTTTTCATTTTAATGGTTGGTTATTCCATACAGATATTCACCGAATTTACTCCATCAATCAATTCAATGGCGTTTGAAAAGAATGTTGCTCACTCCTCTTATGTGGGCTCGACCTCAGACTGAGGAATCAATACTCCGCCGATCAACCCGTCTTATGGCACGAGCCAATCTGGAGAAGTATGCTCAACAGGAAGAACTGGATTCTCCCAAGTCCTTCACCAGTACTGACAACCCACTTTATGGAGACTCAGACTCTATCTTTTCCGAAGATGAGTTCCTTGAGGTTCGAACTCAATCAGCCTCGGTGAGCCGATCAGGAACTCCGAGGTCTAATCAGTCCTATCCTATGAATTCCCCGCGATCACCTGAGAAACAACGACCAAATGGGAAGGTCGTCGATTACATTACGCGGTGGAGAAACATTAACATCCATTGCAAGCGCAAGTTTGAAGAAGAAGAAGCAATACAAATGTGCCTGGCTGGCATGAGACAAGAATTACCAGTCCCTTACTATGGACATTCCATGAGTTTCGAAGATCTCGCTTCACAAACTTCAGAACTCGAAAGTTTCATCGGTTTAAACTCAAGCGGAAATCGAAAGGATCCTCCTAGAGGAACAGAACGAAGGACAGAAACATCCACATCTTATCCTACATCGATAGCAATCGGCACCAGAAACCATAATCAATTCGCTGTGATCAAGCGAATAGAAGGATCCGGAAACAATCGATCAAACAAAGCGAGTGGAGCCAGAAGTTGTTTTGCATCCCCTCAGAGATCAAACTGGTCTAAGGGCCAATCTCTGAAAGAAAAGAAAGATAAAAAGTATTCATTTAAGAATGAAGATGTCGAGGGCATCTTCGATGATGTTATTGACTGTGGGATTATACAGCTACCCGAATCCCGCAGACCTGAAGAGCAAAATAAAATAGACGATCCACTATACTATAAATATCATCGTGTGTTAGGACACACGTTGAAAGATTGTTTCATATTTAAAGATAAGGTCCAGAGTCTTCTTGATTCTGGAGACATTTCTTTTACTCCAGAATCTCCTAAACAAGACAATGATAGCATTGCCACGACAAATATGATCACCTTTGGGGGTTTTTCCACCCGTTCCTATCCTTGAAAAAAAATCCGAACTCTGCACTTCCGGAACTTCATGAGTTCATTCCATCCTGCAAGGACTTTGATTCGTCGTTATCCGAGGATGAAGTAGGCCCTGCCCACTATATAAGCCGGCGTAGGAAGAGAGAATGGAAACAGAGGGATGCTGCTCGGAATAAGAAAGTATTGATAGAAAACGAAACAACTTGTTTCTTGAAAGAACTGATGCAGAAAAATGACTTACCTAATTATCAACATCTTGTTACTGGAGGCACATTAGGATGGATTGACGATGATACTCGGGAATGGAGGAAAACACCACCACTACCTCGTCCATCAGGTTCAGTCCCTTTACAAGATGCACTGATGCCTCGTCCATCGGGCGCAATTTCTTTACAAGATGATCGATGGGAAAAGGCGCTAGCCTACAATAGGTGGAAAGCACAGATACAACAAACAGATATCAAAGACTTATGGAAAAAGAAAACCTCTCTCCCGGAATGGAACTGGGATTGTGATATCAAGTCCTTTATAGAAGCAGCTCAAGGTAAGCGACGCGAGTTTAACTGACAAGAGTCATATATGGCAGAATCGCCTGATTCCAATGAGGGGAGTTTGCATGTGACTCCCAAGAAAAAGAGAACGCCCAAAATCGAAGTTCCGTTAGAAACATCTGCAAATTTAAAGAAATTTGTAGAGAAGATAAAAAGAGAAGTAAAAAGGATCCCTTCGAATTATACTACACTCCAAATGTTGAAGGAACGTAAAAAACGAGAGAAAGGAAGGAAGGTTCAACCAGAACCTATGAGATCATCGAAGAAAGTACAGAAGATGAAACTAGAGCCGATGATAATTTCTTTTTCATCATCATCATCCGAAGTGGAAATGGAAGGATTACAACCACTCACATTGGGAGACTACATATCTCTCGAATGTTCTGAAATGATCATGGACTAACAAGATCCAGATGTCGTTGATAGCAATGGCAAAACCTAAAAAAAGGAACCAAAATCTCAAATGGATATTAGCAAGAGTCAGATTAAGGATATTCGCATGAAGGATGTCATCAAATGCTTGTCTTCACCAGATGCTTCTGAAGACAATTCATCGGATAATGAAGGTTGGCATAAAGTGATTATTCCACGAAAAAAAGAGTTATCTGAACCAAACAATGTTGCTTCTTGCAACATGATTCAGATTGAAGAGGTAGATGCTATAGAGCAACATACTGATCGCCCAGTTATACCTTGTCGGTGTAAGTTAAAGAACCTTCCTGTTTCGTCTACGGAAACTGTATCTCCACCTAAGGGTGCAGAAGGTGCCGATAAGACAACCAAGCAAGGAGAAACATCGTCATTCGACAGAAGCTCCAAGAATACCGATAAAGGCAAAGAAAAAGAAAATCCTGATGTAAATTATGATGTACTCTCTCATTTAAAGAAAGTACCTACTTTGCTTTCGGTGTATGATGCGCTTTGCTTGTCTAGTAGCTTAAGGAAAATGCTGATAAAAACTCTCTAACCTGGACAAGTCCATTGAGGAAGTTTGCCAGGTGGAGGCTAGCTTGGAAGACTTAGTTTGTATGATCACATTTTCTGATGATGATCTCGAAACCAAATTTAAGTCACACAATAGACCCCTCTATATATCGGGTCTACTTGAAGACGTTCGCCTTGCGAGACTCATGATAGATGGGGGGTCTGCTGTAAATTTTTTACCACTACAGGTGTTACATAAAGTGGGACGAACTGTTAAAGACCTCTCACCAGTACCCTCATGATTCAAGGTTTCAATCAAAATAAACAAGGAACCTTAGGATCTATTCACTTACGATTAGATATCGAAGAACTTTCCTCTAATACCCAGTTCCATGTGATCGACGCTAATACTTCATATAATGCGTTGTTGGGAAGACCCTAGTTACATCAATTTGGGGTTGTTCCATCAACACTCCAATGTTTTAAATATTTTCATAACGGCGAGCAAAAGCGAGTAGCAACTGATCCACAACCCTTCCACCCAGATGAAGCTCATTTTGCTGATGCAAAATTATATGAAATATCTACTTCATCTACACACACTAGTGACTTCGAGCTATTGGATGAATACTCACCATTATCCGAGTCCACCTAGACAAAATTCTCAGGAGGCAAGTTCTAAAACTCTTGTTAAAGAAACTATCCCTTTTAAAAGAAATCGATCTAAAAAGAAATTAGTTTCCTTCAAAACCCCGAAAGAAACTAATATACCCTTCATCTCAGCTCCTTATTCCCAACCTCGGAGAAGAATCATTCTTAATAAGAAAACAATCCGTTCAAAAGCCAACTCTCATATCAAAATTGTTAGAAACTTATCCCAAAATCTGAAACCTAGTTCCCCTCTACTAGCCTCTTTCACCAAGCCACTCACCCAAGTTGATTCGGTACCCATCCAGCTAGATTATAAGGATTCGGAAGAACCTCTTCAATTTACACGATACAACAAAAGGCAGCTAATATGATGAAAGAGATGGGATATGATCTCTCGAAAGGAGGAGGTCTAAAAGATGGAGTAGGAATGGTTGCACCTTTCGATGTGATACCATTAGGGACGGAGTCAGAAACTTTTATGGCAGGGGGCCAAAGCAAGGATCAAATTTCAGGCGAAATGACAGAAATTTTGGTCCAAATTTTCTGTTTCGGTCCCCACCGAAACCGAAACGAAATCCCAAAATTTTGGGTTTTTTATATGGGGTTGAAGATTTCGGCTGAAATTTTGGTCCAAAATTTCGGTTTCGGTCCCCACCGAAATCGAAACGAAATATGAAATTTTGATCATTGGGCCAAAGTATGAATAAGAAATGTATAATGTTATAAAAAATAAAAATAACATTCATTTACTGGTAACAACTTTAATATATATATATGTATGTGTAAACAACAAATTTGCGTAGGATATAAATCTAACACAAATCAATCATAACAAATTTCCCCTCGCTAGGAGAGGGTTTTATTAAAATGGCGGACCTTACACTTCCGGGTATCGCAGTCGATTCCCCGTTAATTATATCAAAATTGAATACCTCTGATTAAAAGCTACTAAAAAATAATAACGTAATTACATCTCTGAAATAAACAAAACTAAGATTCTAATTCTAAGTCTTCATTGACATCTTCAATCCGTCATGAGATAGATGGATAGCAGACTATCTTCATTGGAGATTTGAGAAATATGAAATAGGGGACGACGGATGGGAGAACCCCTCCTCCAAAAGTCGGGTCCATTTGATCGAAAAGCACGAGTCATTACTGGAGCAAAAAACTCGTGGACGAGTCTTAAAGCGAATTCTTGTTCTCTGGTCTCAAAGATGACTTCGAATACCAAATCCATTTTTCGGGCAACTGATTATCAAAAGAATTATCACTTTCAGTGATAAAGTGTCTAATCATGAGTTAGATATCATCAAATTCCTTAAAATTTGATGATCATAGATGATTTTATAATAATTTTACCATCGGATTTGATCAATATCTTAAGATTTAGTCAATACATAGTAAATCCACCATTGGATCTCGTTACGATCTCACATTATGATCGTTTGACTAATTTAAAGTCAATGAATCCACCATTGGATTTGATCAAAATCACAAGATCTTATCAATATGTAATAAATCCACCGTTGGATCTCATTACGATCTCACATTATGATCATTTGACTAAAAGTCAATGATTCCACCGTTAGATTTGACCATAATCACAAGATCTGATTAACATGTAATAAATCCATCGTTGGATCTCATTATGATCTCACATTATGATCGTTTGACTAGAAGTCAATGATTTCACCGTTGGATTTGATCATAATCACAAGATCTGGTCAATATACAATAAATCCATCGTTGGATCTGATTACGATCTCACATTATGATCGTTTGACTAGAAGTCAATGATTCCACCGTTGGATTTGACCATAATCACAAGATCTGGTCAATATATAATAAATCCACCGTTGGATCTCTTACGATCTCACATTATGATCGTTTGACTAAAAGTCAACGAGTCCACTGTGAAAGAATTTTCGATCTCGAGGTTAAGGTCCAAACCCTCATTTGAGGGAGTGATGATCCGAACCGCGAGGGAAACTCTAATTATCATAGGTGGATATTTTGGGTATTATAGTCCGAAATCATTCTTCGGGTTCGTGATTGCAACCCGTATGAGCATTGAATTTGTGGTTGCAATCCGAGTGTACTAGGAGTTATGCCCAGGGTTGTACCCAGGTGGCTTAACTATTTCTAAGTACGCAAGAGATTGGGTACGAGTCATAACGCGTAATCCAAAATTGTAACCATAAATCTCACTTAGGAGGAGCCGTAGCTCTTACCCTAAGCGTATCTCCTTTAGGTAAGGGCCGTAGCCCTTATCCTAAAAGTCTTCATCCTAACTTACTCTTCCCGTCCACTCTAAAAGAAAATAAAAAAAAAAGAAAAGAATAGTCAGAATCTCGGAGATCACTCTAAAGTCATTTTAGAAGAGTCGGAGATATTTTCGGCAGAGCTTTCGTCTCAGAATTTTCGGATCCCTGGCAATGAGGACGGGTTTGCTATTTATAGATTTGTAGTAGCGGTTATAGAAATTACGATCTTACGGTTCCGTAAGGTTTTCATGAAATGAACGGTTGAGAGAGCTGCGTAAGTTTTCGTCTTCACGCGGATTGAGAAGATTCTTCTCACGTACGTCATTCTTTTCTTATAACCGTCTAGGTGAATAAGTATATTTTCTATCCACCTAGGTGGATAAATATTTTTCTATCCACCTAGGGTGGATAAATATTTTTTCTATCCACCTAGGGTGGATGAGTATATTTCTATGGATGAATATTTTTTCTATCCACCTAGGGTGGATGGGTATATTTCTATCCACCTAGGGTGGATGAGTATTTTTCTATCTACCTCGGGTGGATAAGTATTTTTCTAGCTACCTAAGTGACTAAATATATTTTCCTAGCCACCTAGGTGGCTACGTATATTTTTTCTAGTGGCTAAGCATAGCTTTGGACTTTAAATCCTATTTAGATTAGGATTTGTTAAAAAAAACTATAAATAGTCTCTTTCTCTAATTCCTTCTATCTGACTTTTAAGGCTAAGTGAAAGAAAAAAAAGGGTTCTCAATTCCAAAATTTTTGAGTCAACAGGTGCCTCCTCGATTTATTTTTATTATTATTATTATTTAAAAAAAAAAAAAACGAAAATCATAAAAAAAATTGATAAAAATCGACATAAATTTTATTTTTTTTATGAGAATTTTATTACTGATTAATGATCGTATTCTCTATGGAGACTCGACTCATTGAAATCTGACAAGTGATCCTATTCTCTACGGAGATTTGATCATTGAAATTTTGATCTATTCGATAATATTATTTCAATCTAAGAGATTTCAGGAGATGAATTTTTTTATTTCGAGATTAATCGGACTGTAATTCCTACGAGAATACTGTATGCCGATTTATGGTTATAGGATTTGCGATTCTTACGAGGACGCTCTCCGATTAACAAGATGAATCTCCTAGATTGAATTTGCGATTCTTACGAGAACGCTCTCCAACTACTAAGATGAATCTCCTAAATCTCTTACACGATCCGATTAAAATTTATGAACCTTAATAAATCGATAACAACAATTGATTCTCTATTGATCATTGATCTTGATGCAAATCGGGTGGTCGAAATTAAATCTGAAAGATCTATTTTGGCTATCCGAGCAGATCTGACTGATTTTGAGACGTTTACAGAGATCAAAACGTCCTTAAAAATATTTTCTAAAAATCAACGAAAATTATAAGGTTGATTTTATATTGACCATCGATCCCAATGTGGATCGGGTGGTCGAAATTAAATCCGAAGGATCTACTTTGGCTACCCGGGCAGATCTGACTGATTTTGGGACGTTTACAGAGATCAAAACATCCTTAAAAATATTTTCTAAAAATCAACGAAAATTATAAGGTTGATTTTATCATCGATCCCAATGTAGATCGTGGTCGAAATTAAACCAAGGATCTACTTTGGCTACCCGCAGATTCGATCGATTTTGGGACGCTTACAGAGATCAAAACGCCCTTAAAAATATTTTCTAAAAATCAACGAAAATTATAAGGTTGATTTTATATTGACCATCGATCCCAATGCAGATCGGGTGGTCGAAATTAAATCCGAAGGATCTACTTTGGCTACCCGGGCAGATCTGACTGATTTTGGGACGTTTACAGAGATCAAAACATCCTTAAAAATATTTTCTAAAAATCAACGAAAATTATAAGGTTGATTTTATATTGACCATCGATCCCAATGCGGATCGTGGTGTAAATTAAACCAAGGATCTACTTTGGCTACCCGCGCAGATCTGACTGATTTTGGGACGTTTACAGAGATCAAAATGTCCTTAATATTTTCTAAATTATGAAGTTGATCAACAACATGATTCCAATGGATTTTGAAATATAATCTAAATCCCCTTTTTATTTGTTCATTTTCACGCATTTCTCTTATTAATTATGTCAAAAGAGAAATCTTCTCGATTGTAAGGCGATCAATTAGAAGATCGGGTGATATCAAGAATGATTTTTCTGGGGTATCCTTGCGAAGACACCTTCCTTGTTTTAGCCCTGACGTAGCTCACAGAAGACATCATGCATCGCCAACCAACGAGTGGTGGACGAGTCTAAGCAGATCATTGAAGTTTGGGAGTTTGGGGTCACATCTTTTTAAACCCCGGCAAGAGGATGGTATTGATTTAATGTTTTTGAAGCCAAGTCGTGTTTTTTTATCGAATGAGGAATTCTATAACCCACAATCCTTTCCTACCTTTGCTCAGAGGTTCATAGATAAAGAGCCAGGTGTCAGATGGGGTGACAGCTGCTTTGAGAGGAGCAAGATCGACCAACTTAAGTTTTCACCGGGTCGCATACATGTTATCGTAGTTTCGCAATAATTGAAAAGATGTGTTGTTGATAGCTATGCAGTAACGGGGCGATATGATAGTAGCAAAAATATGATGCGCGCTTTAATTGAAGCCTTTTGTCCACTTACCAACTCTTGGATCTTTCCTTGGGGGGAAGCTGGTATAACACTGGAGGAATTATTCCACATTAGTGGTCTATCGCTTACAGGTTTTATGTACGATGAGTGCATTCCTGAGAATAATCTTCTATACGGAATACAGGAAGACGAAGAGACACCTTTCTATAAACCTGAAACACTTGTTTGAAATTTTTGATCAAATTGTAAAGGAAATTGTAAAGAATGATCCTGACGTGAAAAAGAGAAATGTAAGTCATGGACAATGGATGTCTTACTTCCTAGATTTTTATGATCAGAGCGGCAACATTATCCACCCTTTTATTTCAAAAAGGGGGTCTTCAAGTAGCCCGAATTGAAAAGAAGTCTTCGTTAAGGATTAGTCGCGGGACTTATTTCTCGGCTTTTTTAGCGGTTTTTTTAAGCAGGTTCGCACTTCCGACTCAGGAAAAAAGTGTCTGTGCTGAAACGTTCATAATAGCAGGGGAGATGGCAAATGGAGCTACTTATGTCGTCGGTCCAGCCGTCCTTGCAAACATATTTTATGGCTTTGACCAATTAAAGAAGTGTAGTGATCCAGGGAATTCGGAAGCTCATTTCCCTATTCATTATTTCTTTGGATGGGTGGGAGCCCATTTTCCTTCCACTTATAATTTGAGGGATTTTGAACTTAGGCTAGGAATCCCCTTCTTACTGAGTATTTTGGAGCGAGCAGCCGGTGCTCATAGTTTGAAAGGGGCTCGAGATTTAATGCGGAATCCCCGATCGTTTAAGTTTCGACCATTTGGGCATTTCTTACCAGACAACGACCAACTTTCATGGGAAGATCAAGCTAATCCAGGCAGAGATACCTCTCTGTTTCCCATCGAAATCCTTCACTATTTTTTGAGTTTACGACAAAATTTATTGCCATTACGTCTTGGCAACCATAAATCGCTCGTACCATATTATCCGGCCCGATATGCTCGACAATTAGGTTATGATCAAATTATTCCCCCGGCCCCTCTTTCTTTGGATGCACGCAAAGATGTTATCGCTATGATTTAGTGACGGCATTCGATACATATAGTACGCGAGGAACTAAGTCGTGTTTTACGACTCGCCCTGCTCATGTTTCTAGTCGTACTTCCTTAATGTGGTGCTATTGGTGGCATGCGAATACCAATGTTTATTTTTCTAAGAGGTTATTAGAGCTAGCTCCCAATAAACAAGATGGCGATGTTGCGAAACTCAATGTACTTATGCATATTCCCTCTGAATTTTTTACTGATATTTTTCGAGAGGCGTGGCCTATGAAGACGTCTTTTGCGAGAAGTCCTGGGAATATTAATGTCTTCAACTGTTCTTCATGCGTTGGTTTTGACAAGCCATACACGATTTTCGAAGACAAGCGTGATGAGGTAGAAAAGCCCTCTTCCAATGTATCTGGGAAACGGGTCCTGTCACCAAAAAGAGGGGAGAATAACAAAAAGCCAAAATCGATGGTACATAACGATAGGAGAGGTGAGGGTATCTTATCATCTTATGCAATTTCAAAAGCTCAAGGGGCCTCTATAAGTCCGTCAAGGGGATGTTATGTTCCGCTCCTACCCAATCAGAATCAAGAGCATATGGCTGAAAGTTCAATTATTCCTTCTCCTGACGCTTTTCTTGCGGAGTTAGAAAGTGTTCCCACGACCTCACACTTTTCTAACATGGGTAAATTTATCCTCTTTTTTTTTTAATTATTATTATTTTTTAATAAACGATATTTTGTATCAGGAAATTTTCCAACGCCAGATGGGTGTATCGAAGAAGAAATCACTGCTACAAATATGCATGACCAACAAGAGTTGATGGACGATTTACTCAGCACTGAAGATATGGTTGATGATTCGTTTCTTACAAATATTGGGGTTGGAAAATACCTCAATGATCAGGAATTTAAGTTTGGGCTTCCTCCTCACATCACTGGAACCAGCGAGACTACAGTGTTAGAAAAAACACAGTGATCGGGGTAATTGTCCCATTTCGGGTAATAAAACTATGGAGACATTCAGGAAAGAGAATAGTAGCGATGAAGAGTCAGACGCTAGCCATTTGTGTTCTTCTGAGGAGTATTCCTCTTTTGAAGAAGATGCACAAATTTCAAAGATACCATTTACAGTTACCTTTGCTGAATCTCAATTAAAGATCCCATCAACCATTGAGGCCATTCCGCGGGAGAAAGTTAATCTCATCTTGCCCCCAAGACTTGACTCACAGGCCTCGACCACTTCTCCTATACCCATTATAGCAGAGTCACCTAACAAGCAATTTTCAAGGGAAGACCCATTATCTGGACCAGAACCTTCTTTAGTGACAATGAATACGGACGTCATTCCCTTCAATCCTCCAGATCTGTCTGTGTCAACTATCTTCGCCTCATCTAGCGGAGTTTCTTCAAAGAGTGAGTTTTCATCTCATTATTTACAATTATACATCTGTTATTATTTTATTATATATATATATGTTTATATATATATATATATATATATATATATATATATATATATATATATATCTTTTTTTTGTAGATGTTGAAGACTTGATCAATAAGCCTATCCTATCGGCCTTTAAAAAGAATCGAATAAGGAGTCATCTGAAGAATATTGTCGAACTTCTGAAGGGAGTCCTCCCCTATGTGGAGAGTGAAGATGATTTTACGATAATGGAGCAAGATTTATATGTGGCATGTGATGAGATCTCCAGAATTGGCAGTGATGATCTGTCATTTAAGTCTGAAGTTAAATATATTTTGGATCTATCTCAAAAAATAAAGAAAACCGAGTTGTGGGCTTCTGAAGAGGCTATCAAGGGTGAAATTGCGAAGGAATTGCAAACAATCGAAGAGGATCATAATACAATTAGCTTTGCTATAACAAACAAATTGTGTGATATCTCAACTCTTGAAGAAACTATGAAGGTTCGAATTGATAAGGCAAACATTCTGAGGCTTGAACTTGAGGAGCTTGAAAAGGGTATTGCCAATTCAAGACAAACTTTGGTGGCCAATTCTGAACTGGTTAAGAAGGATCAACTATTCTTAGGAGATCTAGAGAAAAAGAAGAATCATCTGCTGACTAGACAAGAAGGAATAAGAGCTGAGAAAGAGAAACGACTTTCAATTTTACGTCAATTCATGACTGATAAGGATGCCGCGATAGATTCATTAGGCAAATTTAACAAATAAGATTCATGTTTATTTCACGAACTCTTTTGATTGGTTGAATTTCATATTTGTTATACATTTTCCCATTCTCTGAATAATTAATACATATATATATATATATATATATATATATATATATATATACTCAAATTTTGAAGAAGTCAACTTTTATTGCTTCATTCCTTACGCAGTTTATCCTCATGCGAGTAGGAGATAACATATAAACATACCTATGTTGTTTACATTAATAATGTACCTAAGTACAAACCTTACGCAGTTTATCCTCATGCGAGGAGGAGATAACATATAAACACACCTATGGGTAGTATCGCTTTAGAAAGCGACCATTAATAGGAGGAGATTCATTTCCTTCTGCATCAACCAATATATAAGCGCCATTTGAATAGACAGTTTCTATTACAAAAGGTCCTTCCCATTTAGGCTCAAATTTCCCTGGAGTTTTCCGGGTAACAATCATAGGGCAACAAGAAGGGACCAGGTCCCCTTTCTGAAAGGATCGTCGCTTCACCTTTTTTTCGAATGAATTTGACATGCGAACACGATATGCCTCTAAGCTTTGCTGGGCTTTGAGCCTACGCTCATCTAAGGCTTCAAGTTCCGAGAACCTGAGTGCGACATTTTGCTCTTTGGTGAGATTGTGACTTAATGCTACTTTTAAAGAAGGAATCTGGACCTCTAAGGGTAACAGTGCTTCACCTCCAAATACTAATGCATATGGAGTGGCCTGTGTAGGAGTACGATGAGTCGTTCTGTAAGCCCATAAGGCTTCTTGTAATCTTTCATGCCAGTCACGTTTATTTTTAGCAACTGTCTTTTTCAATAATTTGACCAATGTCTTGTTAAAAGCTTCCACCAAGCCATTTGCAGATGGGTTGTATATCGTAGAGCAACATTGTTTTATTTGATACTTAGCGCAAAACTTGTTTATCACTTTATTCTTGAATGATGTGCCGTTATCATTAACGATACGAGAAGGAATCCCGTACCGGTAAATGATATGTGTACATATGAAGTTTGTGGCTTTAACCTCTTTGAGTGCTATCGCCCATTTCGAAAAATAATCGGTTGCAGCTAATATAAACTTATGTCCAGCAGATGATGGGGGGTGTATTGGACCTATGATGTCCATACCCCATTCTTCAAAAGGCCATGACGTGACCGTAGGGTGTAAGGGTTTTGGTGGACGGTGAATGAAATCAGCGTGGATCTGGCAAACCCGACATCTTTTAGCAAAATCTATACAATCATTCGCCATAGTCGACCAATAGTAGCCTAAATGTTTCAATCGGGTATGTAGTTTAGGGCCTGATTGATGTGCTCCACAAATACCGGCATGTACCTCTTGCATGGCTTGTTGAGCTTCTTCAGTTGAAAGACATCTTAATAGGATATTATCGAACGATCTCTTATATAGAGTATCATTGAAATATACAACTTCGATTTAATTTCAGCTTTGTGGCGTGCCTCGTAAGGCAGTCTTCCATGTTGAAGATATTCTATAAGTTATTGCCTCCAATCTAGTTTCTCAATTTCAAAAGCGGATATAATATTGACCGAATTTGCCTGTTCGATTTGGCATCTCCTCATAATGGAAGGTAAGACCCTTTTCCCTGCGACTGTTATTTCGACAACTTCATCATTTTTACAAGCCGTAGATGTCAGTAAGTTTCGCGAGAGCATCAGCTTGATTATTTTGACTTCGTGGGATATGCATAATCCGTATATTCTCGAACTGTGGAAGGAGTTCTTGGATCTTCTGATGATATGGTATTAATTCTGTTTTTCTAACTGCGTAAGATCCTTCTAACTGTCTTATGACAAGCTGGGAATCCCCAAATACATCAAGGGTGTAAATGGCCATGTCTAAGGCTAATTCTAAACCAATGACTAATACCTCATATTCGGCAGCATTATTAGATAGAGATTTTGTTAATGTGAAGGAATACGGAAGCAACCCATTACTTGATGTAACAAATACAATTCCAGCGCCTGCTCCTGCCGCTTGAGAAGCTCCATCAAAATATGATTTCTATTTTTGTATTATTTCAGCATAATATACTTCTTCATCTGGTAGGTCTTCGGATAACGGTAAATTCCCCGGAATCGGATGAGCGGCTAGAAAATCGGCTAGGGCTTGCCCTTTTACAGCTTTCTGATGTACAAAAGCTATGTCAAACTCTGACAAGAGTAAAGACCATTTAGCAAGTCTCCCTGACAAAACTGGTTTTGTCATGAGAAATTTTAATGGATCCGCTCTACTTATCAAGCGGATTGGATGATCTAGCAAATAATGTTGTAGCTTTTGCAAGGCAAAGATAAGAGCTAAGCAATTCTTTTCGATGAATGAGTAATTTCCTTCGGCCCCTACGAGTGTTCGGCTGAGGTAATATAGGGCGTTTTCCTTACCGTCTACGTTCTCCTGAGCTAACAAAGCCCCAAACGAGTTATCCATGACTACTATATATAGGATTAAATGTTTCCCTTTAATTGGAGCAGTCAAGACTGGCGGATGCAATAAATATTCTTTCAAACTATCAAAAGCCTTTTGACAATCTTCATTCCATTCGAATGGGATTCCTTTCTTCATCAGACGAGAGAATGGTTGACATCGTCCTGAAAGATTTGATATGAAGCGTCGGATATACGCGAGTCTTCCCTGTAGTCCTTTTAATTCACGAATGTTCTTTGGAGGTGGCATTTCTATGATGGCCTTGGTTTTCGCTGGATCAACTTGTATACCTCCATGTTGAACAACAAATTCGAGAAACTTCCCTGAAGTGACTCCGAAAGCGCATTTTAGCGGATTCATTTTCAAGTTGTACTTTCGGAGTTTACAAAATACTTGATATAGGTGGGCCAAGTGATCACCTCTATTCTTTGATTTTACAACGAGGTCATCTACATAGCATTCGACTGTTTCATGTAGCAATTCCTTAAATATCTTCGTCATTGCACGTTGATAAGTAGCTCCAAAGATTTTTAATCCAAATGGCATGACTTTATAGCAAAAGATTCCCTTGGGGTTCGGAAGTCAAGTTAATTCCTCATCTCCGTGCCATTCAGATTTGGTTGTATCCGAGTATCCATCCATGAAGGACATGGCTACACAACCGACAATGGAAGCAATCAAAAGTTCAAATAGGCAAGGGAATTCATCCTTGGGACATGCATTGAGATCTCCAAATCAACACATACCCTAATTTGACCATTCTTCTTCTTGACCGACTACGTTAGCAACCCACGTCGGATATTTGACTTCACGGATAAAGCGGCTTTAACTTACTTGTCGATTTCTGCTTCTACCTTTGCGGTTATATCTGGATGAAGTCGCCTTTGAGCTTGTTTAACGGGTTTGATGTCGGGATTGACAGCTAATTTGTGAGCGGCAATTTTGACATCTAATCCTGGCATATCATGATATGTCCATGCAAATACATCTTGATTCTTCAAAAAATTGGTATAAGTTGTTAATTCCTCCGCAGAGAGTGCACTCACATAAGTAATCTGACGATCTTCAAGAGTTCCCAAGTTGACCTCTCGTAGGTCGTCAACTGTGGTTGGTATTCCTTCTTCAAACCGATGAGGTGCGAATAGCTCTTCCAAGGCCGGGATAGAGATCACATAGATCCGAGATATTTTGTGGGAATAACTATAGCCCGTGCTAGACCTCCTTTTAATGGATGCAAATATCCATGCTTGCGGCACGAGATGGTATCGCATCGAAAGGTGCCACCATCCCTATTCCATCTTTTAGACCTCCTCCTTCGAGAGATCATATCCCATCTTTTCATCATATTCTTTTTTTCATTGTATCGTAAATTGAAGGGTTCTTCAATCCTTGTAATCAATCGGATGGGTACCAATCAACTTGGGTGAGTGGTTTGGTGAAAGAGTCCAAAGAGAGGGGAACTAGGTTTCGTTTTTGGGGTAAGTTTTAACAATCTTGATACAAAGAGTTGGCTTTGAGGATTGTTTTCTTATTAAGAATGATCCTTCTCCAGGTTGGGAATAAGGAGCCGAGATGAAGGGTATATAGGTTTCTTTCGGGTTTTAAAGGAAACAAATTTCTTTTAGATCGATTTCTTTTAAAAGGGATAGTTTCTTAATGTGAGTTTTAGAACTTGCCTCCTGTGAGTTTTGTCTAGGTGGCGAGGACTCTGATATTGGTGAGTACTCATCTAATAACTCGAAGTCACTAGTGTGTGTAGATGAAGTAGATATTTCATATAATTTTGCATAAGCAAAATGAGCTTCATCTGGGTGGAAGGGTTGTGGATCAGCTGCAACCCGTTTTTGCTCGCCATTATGAAAATATTTAAAACATTGATGGAGTGTGGATGGAACAACTCCACATTGATGTAACCAGGGTCTTCCCAACAACGCATTATATGATGTATTAGCATCGATCACATGGAACTGGATCTTAGAGGAAAGCTCTTCGATATCTAATCGTAAGTGAATAGATCCTAAGGTTCCTTGTTTATTTTGATTGAAACCTTGAATCATGAGGGTACTGGGTGAGAGGTCTTTAACTGTTTGTCCCACTTTATGTGGCAATAAATTTACAGCAGACCCCCCCATCCATCATAAGTCTCGCAAGGCGAACGCCTTCAAGTAGACCCGATATAAAGAGGGGTCTATTATGTGACTTAAGTTTGGTTTCGAGATCATCATCAGAAAACATGATCGTATAGACTAAGTCTTCCAAGCTAGTCTCTACCCGACAAACTTCCTCGATGGACTTGTCCAGGTTAGAGAGAGTTTTTATCAGCGTTTTCCTTAAACTACTAGATAAACAAAGCGCATCATACAATCAAAGCAAAGGTGCACTTTCTTTAAATGAGAGTACATCATAATTTACATCGGGATTTTCTTTTTCTTTGCCTTTATCTCCAGATTCGGGAGTTTTTGTCCGAATAACGACATTTCTCGCTGCTTAGTTGTCTTATCGCACCTTCTCGCACCTTGGGTGGTGATACTGATTCAGAGACGAAACATGATGATTCTTTGGCTTACGCCGATAAGGTATAATCGACGACGAGACGTTGCTCTATAAAGCATCTACCTCTTCAATCTCGAGTCATGTTGCAAGGAGCAACATTATTGGATTCAATCGACTCTTTATTTCGTGGAATAACCACTTTATGCCAACCTTCATTATCGCATGTTGCCTTCAGAAGCATCCTGTGAAGATGAGCAGTTAATGACCTCCTTCATGCAAAAATCTTTAATCTGACTCTTGTTAACATCGATATGAGATTCTGATTCTTTCTATTGGGCTTTGTCATCGCTATCAACAACATCTAGTTTTGGTTGGTTCCTGAACGTTTTAGAACATTCGAGAGGTATGTAATCTCCCAACGTGAGCGGCTGTAATTCTTCTATTTCCACTTCAGATGATGACGATGAAAAGGAAATTATCATCGGTTTAAGTTTCATCTTCTGTACTTTCTCCGATGATTTCATAGGTTCCGGTTGAATCTTCTTTCCTTTCTCCCGTTCTCTACGATCCTTCAGCATTTGGAGTGTAGTATAATTCGAAGGAGTCTTTTTTATTTCTCTTTTTACCTTCTCCACAGATTTCTTTAAATTTGCAGACGTTTCTAATGGAACTTCGATTTTGGGTGTTCTTCTTCGGGAATCACATGCCAACTCCCTTCCTCGTAATCAAAGCGATTCTCATATATATGACTCTTGCCAATTAAACTCTACCTTGAACTTCTTCTATAAAGGACTTGGTATCACAACCCCGCCCGCTCAATTAGAAGTTTGCTTTTTCCATAAGTCTTTGATTCCTGCTTGTTGTATCTGTGCTTGCCGCCTATTGTATGCTAGCGCCTTTTCCCATGGATCATCTTGCAAAGGAATTATACCTAACGGACGAGGTGTCTGCATCTTGTAAAGGGACCGAACCTAATCTGGACGAGGTGGTGGTGGTGTTTTCCTCCATTCTGGGTATCATCGTCAATCCATCCCGATGTGCCTCAAAGAATAAGATGTTGATAATTGGGTAAGCCATTCTTCCGCATCGCTTTTTCAAGAAACAAGTTGCTTCACTTTCTATCGATTTTCTTATTTCAAGATCCTCTGCTTTCCATTCTCTCTTCTGTCGGCTAATATAGTAATTTGGGCCTACTTCATCCTGATAACGATTTAATCGAGTCCTTGCAGGATGGAATGAACTCATGAAGTTCCGTATGCGAGTTCGGATTTTTCAAGGATAGAACCGTGGAAAACCCGAAGGTGATCATATTTGTCGTGGCAATGCTATCATTGTCTTGTTTAGGAGATTCTGGAGTAAAAGTAATGTCTCCAGAATCAAGAAGACTCTGAACCTTATCTTTAAATATGAAACAATCTTTCAACGTGTGTCCTAACACACGATGATATTTACAGTATAGTGGATCATCTGTTTTATTTTGCTCTTCAAGTCTGCGGGATTCTTGTAGCTGTATAATCCCACCGTCAATGACGTCATGGAAGATGCCCTCGACGTCTTCATTTTTAAATGAATACTTTTTATCTTTCATTTCTTTCAGAGATTGGCCCTTAGACCAGCTTGATCTCTGAGTGGGTGCAAAATTACTGTTGACTCCACCTGCTTTGTTTGATCGATTGTTTCCGGATTCTTCTATTCGTTTGGTTACAGTGAATTGATTACGATCTCTGTCATTGCTATTGTCATGGGATAAGATGTAGACGTTTCGTCGCCGTTACATTCCTGGGAGAATCCTTTCGGCTTTCCCCTTGAGTTTAAGCCGATGAAACTTTCTAGTTCAAGTTCGTAGCGAGATCTTCAAACTCATGGAATGTCTGCTAATTCTTGTCTCATACCAGCTGCACGCTTGTCGCTTCTTCTTCTTCAAACTTGTGCTTGCAATGGATGCTAAGGTTTCTCCACCGCCAGAATGTAATCGACGACCCTTTCATTTGGTCGTTGTTTCAATTGTGATAACTCTACGACCCTACGGATCTCCGAGTACTAAAGAATCTCTTCAGAATGCCTCTTCAGAACTTTGGTTATCGACTCGTGTGGAAATGAGACTTCATCAATTTCTGGCGGATATGGCTTGCGATATGTTTGAGAACTATCCGACACTTTCCGATATGGTGGATTCATTGGAAAGTGTCGAATATGGCTTGCGATATGTTTGACTAAAAGTCAATGAATCCACCATTGGAAAGTGTCGGATAGTTCTCAGACATATCGCAAGCCATATCCGCCAGAAATTGATGAAGTCTCGTTTCCACCTGAGTACAGACAACCAAAGTTCTCCCAGTATAGCGGCAGTGGTGCCCCACTTGAGCATTTGGCCCACTTCCTCTCAGCCTGTGGTGACACTTCAAAATGCGACGCTTTGCTTTTGCGACAATTTGTGCAGACTCTTAAGGGAGCTGCATTCACATGGTCATTAACTGCTCATCTTCACCGGATGCTTCTGAAGGCAACTTGTCTGATAATGAAGGTTGGCATAAAGTGGCTATTCCACGAAATAAAGAGTCAGTTGAATCTAATAATGTTGCTCCTTGCAACATGACTCAGATTGAAGAGGTAGATGCTATAGAGCAACGTACTGATCGTCCAGTTATACCTTATCGACGTAAGCCAAAGAATCATCATGTTTCGTCTACAGAAATTGTATCACCACCCAAGGGTGCAGAAGGTGCCGATAAGACAACTAAGCAACGAGAAAGGATTCCACCGTTGGATTTGATCATAATCACAAGATCTGGTCAATATACAATAAATCCACTGTTGGATCTCATTACGATCTCGCATTATGATCGTTTGACTAAAAGTCAATGATTCCACCGTTGGATTTGACCATAATCACAAGATCTGATCAATATGTAATAAATTCACCGTTGGATCTCATTACGATCTCACATTATGGTCGTTTGACTAGAAGTGAATGATTCCACCGTTGGATTTGACCATAATCACAAGATCTGGTCAATATACAATAAATCCACCGTTGGATCTCATTACGATCTCACATTATGATCGTTTGACTAAAAGTCAACGAGTCCACTGTGAAAGAATTTTCGATCTCGAGGTTAATGTCCAAACCCTCATTTGAGGGAGTGATGATCCGAACCGCGAGGGAAACTCTAATTATCATAGGTGGATATTTTGGGTATTATAGTCCGAAATCATTCTTCGGGTTCGTGATTGCAACCCGTATGAGCATTGAATTTGTGGTTGCAATCCGAGTGTACTAGGAGTTATGCCCAGGGTCGTACCCAGGTGGCTTAACTATTTCTAAGTACGCAAGAGATTGGGTACGAGTCATAACACGTAATCCCAAATTGTAACTATAAATCCCACTTAAGAGGAGCCGTAGCTCTTACCCTAAGCGTATCTCCTTTAGGTAAGGGCCGTAGCCCTTATCCTAAAAGTCTTCATCCTAACTTACTCTTCCCGTCCACTCTAAAAGAAAATAAAAAAGAAGAAGAAAAGAATAGTCAGAATCTCGGAGATCACCCTAAAGTCTTTTTAGAAGAGTCGGAGATATTTTCGGCAGAGCTTTCGTCTCAAAATGACGGGTCTGCTATTTATAGATTTGTGGTAGCGGTTATAGAAGTTACGATCTTACGATTCCGTAAGGTTTTCATGAAATGAATGGTTGAGAGAGCTGCGTAAGTTTTCGTCTTCACGCGGATTGAGAAGATTCTTCTCACATACGTTATTCTTTTCTCATAATCGTCTAGATGGATAAGTATATTTTTCTATCCACCTAGGGTGGATAAATATTTTTTCTATCCACCTAGGGTGAATGAGTATATTTCTATCCACCTAGGGTGGATGAGTATTTTTTTTATCCACCTAGGGTGGATGAGTATATTTCTATCCACCTAGGTGACTACGTATATTTTCTAGCTACCTAGGTGGATAAGTATATTTCTATCCACCTAGGGTGGATAAGTATTTTTTCTATCCACCTAGGGTGGATGAGTATATTTCTGTCCACCTAGGGTGGATAAGTATTTTTCTAGCCACCTAGGTGACTACGTATATTTTCTAGCCACCTAGGTGGATGAGTATATTTCTATCCACCTAGGGTGGATGAGTATTTTTTTCTATCCACCTAGGGTGGATGAGTATATTTCTATCCACCTAGGGTGGATGAGTATTTTTTTATCTACCTAGGGTGGATGAGTATATTTCTATCCACCTAGGTGACTACGTATATTTTCTAGTCACCTAGGTGGATAAGTATATTTCTATCCACCTAGGGTGGATAAGTATTTTTTTCTATCCACCTAGGGTGGATGAGTATATTTCTATCCACCTAGGGTGGATGTGTATTTTTCTAGCCACCTAGGTGGATAAGTATATTTCTATCCACCTAGGGTGGATAAGTATTTTTTCTATCCACCTAGGGTGGATGAGTATATTTCTATCCACCTAGGTGACTACGTATATTTTCTAGCCTCCTAGGTGGATAAGTATATTTCTATCCACCTAGGGTGGATGAGTATTTTTTCTATCCACCTAGGGTGGATGAGTATATTTCTATCCACCTAGGGTGGATGTGTATTTTTCTAGCCACCTAGGTGGATAAGTATATTTCTATCCACCTAGGGTGGATAAGTATTTTTTCTATCCACCTAGGGTGGATGAGTATATTTCTATCCACCTAGGTGACTACGTATATTTTCTATCCACCTAGGTGGATAAGTATATTTCTATCCACCTAGGGTGGATGAGTATATTTCTAGCCACCTAGGTGACTACGTATATTTTCTAGCTACCTAGGTGGATGAGTATATTTCTATCCACCTAGGATGGATGAGTATATTTCTATGGATGAGTATTTTTTCTATCCACCTAGGGTGGATGGGTATATTTCTGTCCACCTAGGGTGGATAAGTATTTTTCTAGCCACCTAGGTGACTATGTATATTTTTTAGCCACCTAGGTGGATGAGTATATTTCTATGGATGAGTATTTTTTCTATCCACCTAGGGTGGATGGGTATATTTCTATCCACCTAGGGTGGATGAGTATTTTTCTATCCACCTAAGATGGATGAGTATATTTCTATGGATGAGTATTTTTTCTATCCACCTAGGGTGGATGGGTATATTTCTATCCACCTAGGGTGGATGAGTATTTTTCCATCCACCTCGGGTGGATAAGTATTTTTCTAGCCACCTAAGTGACTAAATATATTTTCCTAGCCACCTAGGTGGCTACGTATATTTATTCTAGTGGCTAAGCATAGCTTAGGACTTTAAATCCTATTTAGATTAGGATTTGTTAAAAAAAACTATAAATAGTCTCTTTCCCTAATTCCTTCTATCTGACTTTTAAGGCTAAGTGGAAGAAAAAAAAGGGTTCTCAATTCCAAAATTTTCGAGTCAACAGTATGTATGTATCTATATATATATATATATATATATATATATATATATATATATATATATATATATTTTTGTTTATATATATTTGTGCGCTTATCAATAGGCATTAGGGCCAATCTGCCATAGTTGGGAGCCATATTAACTGAGCTAAGGCTCATTTTTAATTTTTAAGGTCCATTTGGATAAAATAGTAGGAAAATGGTGAATTTGAATTTATAAATCTAATAGATTCACATGATTTTTGAGGTTGTAGGAATCCACATGATTCTTTTATTTTTTCCCTAATCATGTGTTAGAGAGAGAGAGAGAGAGAGAGAGAGAGGTCTTAGGATATGATTTAAGAAGAGAAGCTTTAGGAGGGTGGTTGAACTGCTGCTCCTAAAAAATAGGAGACTGAAGTAGGGTATTTGGTTGAGAGGCCTAAAAGATAGGAGAGAGAGAGAGCTTAGTTGTGTATTTATTTTAGATGGGGCCAATCATTTTGGCTCCTAACAAATAGGTAAGATAGATTAAAGAGAGAGAAAAAACTAAATAAGCGAGGGTGGCTGTGGCCCCTGTTAGCCCCCCCTTGGCTCTGTCCTTGGATACCATCTTGTGCATAGAAATGGGCATCCTATAATGATGGATGTTTACATCCATTGAAAGGTGGTCTCGGGCACAGGCCTATAGTGATTCCCACAAAATATTTCGGATCCTATGTGATCTCTATCCCAGCCTCTGAAGAGCCTATTTCAGCTCCTCATCAGTTTGAAGAAGGAATACAAACCACCATTGACGACCTACAAGAGGTCAACTTGGGAACTCTTGAAGATCCTCGGATTACTTATGTGAGTGTCGCACTCTCTGCAGAGGAACTAACAACTTATACCGTTTTTCTAAAGAAGAATAGAGATGTGTTTGCATGGACATATCATGATATGCCAGGATTAGATGTCAAAATTGCCACTCACAAATTAGCTATCAATCCTGACATCAAACCTGTTAAACAAGCTCAAAGACGACTTCATCCAGATATAACCGTAAAGGCAGAAGCAAAAATTGACAAGTTAGTCAATGCTGGTTTTATTCGTGAAGTCAAATATCTGACATGGGTTGCTAACGTAGTCCCGGTCAAGAAGAAGAATGGTCAAATTAGGGTATGTGTTGATTTCAGAGATCTCAATGCAGCATGTCCCAAGGATGAATTCCCCTTGCCTATTTCAGAACTCTTGATCGATTCTATTGTTAGTTGTGAAGCCATGTCCTTCATGGATGGATACTCCGGGTACAACCAAATACGAATGACAGCTGGAGATGAAGAATTATCAGCTTTCCGAACCCCAAGGGGATTCTTTTGCTATAAAGTCATGCCATTTGGATTAAAAAATGTTGGAGCTACTTATCAATGTGCAATGACGAAGAAATTCAAGGAATTGCTATATGAAACAGTCGAATGCTACGTAGATGACCTCGTAGTAAAATCAAAGAATAGAGGTGATCACTTGGCCCACCTATATCAAGTATTTTATAAACTCCGAAAGTACAACTTGAAAATAAATCCACTAAAATGCGCTTTCGGAGTCACTTCAGGGAAGTTTCTCGGATTTGTTGTTCAACATAGAGGTATAAAAGTTGATCCAGCGAAAACCAAGGCCATCATAGAGAGATGCCACCTTTAAACAACATTCGTGAATTAAAAGGACTACAGGGAAGACTTGCGTATATCTGATGCTTCATATCAGGACGATGTCAACCATTCTCTCGTCTGATGAAGAAAGGGGTCCCATTCTGATGGAATGAAGATTATCAAAGGGCTTTTGATAGTTTGAAAGAATATTTATTGCATCCGCCAGTCCTAACTGCTCCAATTAAAGGGAAACATTTAATCTTATATATAGCAATCATGGACAACTCGCTTGGGGCTTTGTTAGCTCAGGAGAACGAAGACGGTAAGGAAAGCGCCCTATATTACCTCAGCCAAACACTCATAGGAGCTGAAGGAAATTACTCACTTATTGAAAAGAATTGCTTAGCTCGTCTTTGCCTCATAAAAGTTACGACATTATTTACTAGATCATCCAATCCGCTTGATAAGTAGAGCGGATCCATTGAAATTTCTCATGGCAAAACCAGTTTTGTCAGGAAGACTTGCTAAATGGTATTTACTCTTGTCAAAGTTTGACATAACTTTTGTACATCAGAAAGTTATAAAAGGGCAAATCTTAGCCGATTTTCTAGCCGCTCATCTGATTCCGGGGAATTCACCGTTATCCGAAGACCTACCAGATGAAGAAGTATGTTATACTGAAATAGCACAAAGATGGAAATTATATTTTGATGGGGCTTCGCAAGTGGCAGGAGTAGGTGTTGGAATTGTGTTTGTTACATCAAGTAATGGGTTGCTCCCATGTTCCTTCACATTAACAGAATCCCTATCTAATAACGCTGCCGAATATGAGGCGTTAATCATTGGTTTAGAATTAGCCTTAGACATGGCTAGCCTTGATGTATATGGGGATTCCCAGCTTGTCATAAAACACTTAGAATGATCTTACGCAATTAGAAAAACAGAGTTAATACCGTATCATCAGAAGATACAGGAACTCCTTCCACAGTTCGAGAATATGCGGATTATGCATGCCCCGCAAATTCAAAATAACCAAGCTGACGCTCTCGCAAAACTTGCAGCATCTCTGACTTGTAAAAATGATGCAGTTGTCGAAATAAGAGTCACAGGGAAAAGGGTCTTACCTTCCATCATGAGATATCAAATCAAGCAGGCAAATTCGGTCTATTTTATATCCGCTTTTGAAGTTGAGAAACTAGATTGGAGGCAAGAACTTATAGAATACCTTCAACATAGAAGACTGCCTTACGAAGCAAGCCACAAGGCTGAAATTCGTCGAAGGCAAGTCGATTTGTATACTTCAATGATACTCTATATAAGATATCATTTGATAATATCCTATTAAGATGTCTTTCAATTGAAGAAGCTCAACAAGCTATGCAAGGAGTACACGCCGATATTTGTGGGGCACGTAAATCAGGCCCTAAGCTACATACCCAATTGAAACATTTAGGTTATTATTGGCCGACCATGGTGAATGATTGTATAGATTTTGCTAAAAGATGTCGGGCTTGCCAGACCCACGCTGATTTCATTCACCGTCCACCAGAACCCTTACACCCTACAGTCACATCCTGGCCTTTTGAGGAATGGGGTATGGACATCATAGGCCTAATACACCCCCCATCATCTGCTGGACATAAGTTTATATTAACTGCAACCGATTATTTTTCAAAATGGACAGAAGCAGTAGCAATCAGAGAGGTTAAAGTCAACATAGTTGCAGACTTCATACGCGCACATATCATCTACCGGTACGGGATTCCTTCTCGTATCATTAATGAGAATGGCACACCATTCAAGAATAAAGTGATAAGCAAGTTTTGCACTAAGTATCAAATAAAAGAGTATTGCTCTATGATATACAACCCATCTGCAAATGGCTTAGCAGAAGCTTTTAATAAGACATTAGTCAAGTTGTTGAAAAAGACAGTTGCTAAAAATAAACTTGACTAACATGAAAGATTGCATGAAGCCTTATGGGCTTACAGAGCGACTCATCGTACTCCTACACAAGCTACTCCATATGCATTAGTATTTTGAGGTGAAGCTTTATTACCCTTGGAGGTCCAGATTCCTTCTTTAAGAGTGACATTAAGTCACAATCTCACCAAGGAACAAAATGCCGCACTTTGGTTCTCAAAACTTGAAGCCTTGGATGAATGTAGGCTTAAAGCCCAGCAAAGCTTGGAGGCATACCGTGCTCGCATGTCAAATTCATTCGAAAAGAGGGTGAAGCGTCGATCCTTTAAGAAAGGGGACTTGGTCCTTACGGTTCGTCGCCCTATGATTGTTACCCGGAAAACTCCAGGGAAGTTTGAACCTAAATGGGAGGGACCTTTTGTAATAGAAACTGTCTATTCAAATGGTGTTTATATATTGGTTGATGCAGAGGCAAATTAATTCCCTCCTATTAACGGTCGCTTTTTGAAGCGATACTATCCGTAGAATGTTTATATGCTATCTCCTACTCGCATAAGGATAAACTGCGTAAGGCTTGTACTTAGGTACATGGTTTATGTAAACAACATAGGTATGTTTATATGTTATCTCCTACTCGCATGAGGATAAACTGCGTAAGGCTTGTACTTAGGTACATTGTTAATGTAAACAATATAGGTATGTTTATATGTTACCTCATACTCGCACGAGGATAAACTGCGTAAGGAATGAAGCAATAGAAGTTGACTTCTTTAAAATTTAAGTATATATATATATATATATATATATATATATATATATATATATGTATCAATTATTCAAAAAATGGAATAATGTATAATTCAACCAACCAAAAGAATTTGTGAAATAAACATGAATCTTATTTGTCAAATCTGCCTAATGAATCTATCGCGGCATCCTTATCGGCCATGAATTAACGCAAGACTAAAAATTGTTTCTCTTTCTCAGCTCCTATTCCTTTTAGTCTAGCCAGCAGATGATTCTTCTTTTCCTCCAGATCTCCTAAGGATCACTGATCCTTCTTAACCAGTTCAGAATTGGCCACCAAAGTTTGTTTTGAATCGGCAATATCCTTTTCAAGCTCCTCAAGCTCAAGCCTCAAAATGTTTGCCTTCTCAATTCAAACCTTTACAGTTTCTTCAAGAATTGAGATATCAAACAATTTATTTGTCTTAGCAGAACTAATTGTATTATGATCTTCAATTTTTTGCAGCCCCTTCGCAATCTCATTCTTGATAGCCTCTTCAGAAGCCCACAACTCACTTTTCTTTATTTTTTGAGATAAATTCATAATATATTTAACTTCAGACTTAAATGACAGATCATCATCGCCAATTCTGGAGATCTCACCACATGCCACATATAAATCTTCCTCCATTATCGTAAAGTCATTTTCATTCTCTACATAAGGGAGGACTTCCTTCAGAAGTTCGACAATATTCTTTAGATGACTCTTTATTCAATTCCTTTTAAAGGCCGATAGGATAGGCTTATTAATCAAATCTTCAACATCTACGAAAAAGAAGATATATATAAATATAAAAGAAAAGAAAAGAAAATAATAATAGATGTGCGATTGTAAATAATGGGATGAAACTCACTCTTTGAAGAAACTCCGCTAGATGAGGTGACGATAGTTGACACAGATAGATCCGGAGGATTGAAGGGAGTAACGCCCGTATTCATTATCACTAAAGAAGGTTCTGGTCCAGATAATGGCTCTTCCCTTGAAAATTGCTGGTTAGGTAACTCCGCTATAATGGGTGTAGGAGAAGTGGTCGAGGTCTGTGAGTTTAAGTCTTGGGGGCAAAATGAAATTAACCTTCTCCCGCGAAATGGCTTCAATGGTTGATGAGATCTTTAATTGAGATTCAGTGAAGGTAATTGTCAAAGGTTTCTCTGAAATTTAGGCATCTTCTTCAGAAGAGGAATACTCCTCAGAAAAACACAAATGGCCAGCGTCTGACCCGTCATCATTACTATTCTCTTCCCTGAATACCGTCATTGGACGATTACCCAGATCACTATGCGGTCTTTCTAACCCAGTAGTCTCGCGGGTTTCAGTGATGTGAGGAGTCCCAAACTCAAATTCTTGATCGTTTAGGTATTTTCCAACCCCAATATTTGTAAGAAACGAATCCTCGACCATATCTCCATTTCTGAGTAAATCATCCATCAACTCTTGTTGGTCATGCATATCTGTAGCGGTGATTTCTTCTTTGATATACCCATCTGGCGTTGGAAGATTTCTTGATACAAAATATCATTTATTAACTCCAATATAGTTCTTTTTTTAAATGTACCATATATATATATATATATATATATATATATATATATATATATATATATACCCATGTTAGAAAAGTGTGAGGTTGTGGGAATGCTTCCTAACTCCCCAAGAAAAGCATCAGGAGAAGGAACAATTGAACCTTCAGCCATATGCTTTTGATTCTGATTAGGTGGGAGTGGAACATAATATCCCCTTGAAGGACTCACAGAGGCCCCTTGAGCTTTCGAAGTTGCGCAAGATGATAAAATACCCTCACTTCTCCTATCGTTAGATACTACCGATTTTGGCTTCTTGTTGTTCTCCCTCTTTTTGTGTGACAAGACACGTTTCCCAGGTACATTAGAAGAGGACTTTTCTATCTCATCAAGCTTATTTTCGAAAATCGTGTATGGTTTGTTAAACCCAACGAATGAAGAACAGTTGAAGACATCAATATTCCCAGGACTTCTCCCAAAAGACGTCTTCACAGGCCACGCCTCTCAGAAAATATCAGCAAAAAATTCAGGGGGAATATGCACGAATGCATTGAGTTTCACAATGTCATTATTTAGTTTATTATGAGCTAGCTCTGATAATCTCTTGGAAAAATAAACATTGGTATTCTCATGCCACCAATAGCACCACATTAAGGAAGTACGACCAGAAACATGAGCGGGGGCGTGTCGTGAAACATGACTTAGTTCCTCGCGCACTATATGTATTAAATGCCGCCACTAAATCTGCAACGGTAACATCTTTGCGTGCATCCAAAGAAAGAGGAGCCGAGGGAATAATCTGATCATAACCTAATTGTCGAGCATATCGGGCCGGATAATATGGCTCGAGCAATTTATGGTTGCCAAAACATAATGGCAATAAATTTTGTCGTAAACTCAAAAAATAGTGAAGGATTTTGATGGGGAACACAGAGGTATTTCTGCTTTGATTAGCTTGATCTTTCCAGCTGGTCATTGTCTGGTAAGAAATGCCCAAATGGTCGAAACTTGAACGATAGGGGATTCCGCACTAAATCTCTAGCCCCTTTCAAACTATGAGGACCAGCTATCTGTTCCAAAATACTCATTAAGAAGGGGATTCCTGGCTTGAGTTAAAAATCCCTCAAATTATAAGTGGAAGGAAAATGGGCTCCCACCCATCCAAAGAAATAATGAATGGGGAAATGAGCTCCCAAATTACCTGGATTGCCATAGCTCTTTAGCTTATCAAAGCCATAAAATATGCTAGCAAGAACGGCTGGACCGACGGCATAAGTAGCTCCGTTTGCCATCTCCCCTGCTATTATGAAAGTTTTAGTACGGACACTTTTCTCCTGATTCGGAAGTGCGAACCTGCTTAAAAAAAGCGTTAAAAAAGCCGAGAAATAGGTTCCGCGACTCATTCTTAGTGAAGATTTCTTTTCAATTCGGGCTACTTGAAGAACATCCCTTTTTGAAGCAAAAGGGTAGATAATGTTGCCGCTCTGATCATAAAAATCTAGGAAGTAAGACATCCATTGTCCATGGTTTACATTTCTCTTTTTCACATCAAGATCATCCTTTACAATTTCCTTTACAATTTGATTGAAAATTTCAAACTAGTTAAGTGTTTTCGGCTTATAGAAAGGTGTCTCTCCGTCTTCCTATACTCCGTATAGAAGATTATTCTCAGGAATGCACTCATCATTCATAAAGCCTGTAAGCGGTAGACCACTAATATGGAATAATTCCTCTAGTGTTATACCAGCTTCCCCCCAAGGAAAGATCCAAGAGTTAGTAAGTGGACAAAAGGCTTCGATTAGAGCGCGCATCATATTATTGCTGCTCTCATATCGCCCCCGTGCACACACAACTGCTATCAACAAATTACATCTTTTCAATTCGTCGCGAAACTTTGATAACATTTGTATGAACTAGAGGTGAAAACTTAAGTTGGTCGATGCTGCTCCTCTCAAACGAAACTTGTCACCCTATCTGATGCCTGACTCTTTATTTATGAACCTCTGAGCAAAGGTAGGAAAAGATTGTGGGCTGTGGAATTCTTCACCCGGTGTAAGAACACGACCTGGTTTCAAAAATATTAGATTGATACCATCCTCTTGCCGGGGCAAAATTCAACGATTTGCTTAGACTTGTCCAGCACTCGTCGGTTGGTGATGCATGGTGTCCTCTGTAAGCCATGTCAGGACTAAAACAAGGAAGATGTCTTCGCAAGGGTACCCTGGAAAAATCATTCCCAATATCACCCGAGCTTCTTATTCGATCAGCTTTGCAATCAGAAGATTTCTCTTTTGACATGATTAATAAGAGAAAATCTGTAAAAAATAAATAAATAAATAAGGAGTTAAATTACGTTTCAAAATACATTTGAATTATATTATTTTATTGACGTTGAGATCGATGGTCAATATAAAATCAATTTCATAATTTAGAAAATATTTTTTAAGGACGTTTCGATCTCTGTAAACGCCCCAAAATTAGTTAGATATGCCCGGGTAACCAAAGTAGATCTTTCGAATTTAATTTTGATCACCCGATCTACGTCGAGATCGATGGTCAATATAAAATCAACCTCATAATTTTTGTTGATTTTTAGAAAATATTTTTAGGAACGTTTCGATCTCTGTAAACGTCCCAAAATTAGTCAGATCTGCCCGGGTAGCCAAAGTAGATCTTTCGGATTTAATTTCGACCACCCGATCTACATCGAGATCGATGGTCAATATAAAATCAACCTCATAATTTTTGTTGATTTTTAGAAAATATTTTTTTAGAAACATTTCGATCTCTGTAAACTTCCCAAAACCAGTCAAATCTGCTCGAGTAGCCAAAGTAGATATTTCGGATTTAATTTCAATCACCCGATCTACATCGAGATCGATGGTCAATATAAAAACAACCTCATAATTTTTGTTGATTTTTAGAAAATATTTTTAGGAATGTTTCAATCTCTGTAAACGTCCCAAAATCAGTCAGATCTGTTCGGGTAGCCAAAGTAGATCTTTCGGATTTAATTTCGACCACTCGATCTACTTCGAGATCGATGGTCAATATAAAATCAACCTCATAATTTTTGTTGATTTTTAGAAAATATTTTTAGGGACATTTCGATCTTTGTAAACGTCCTAATATTAGGCAGATCTGCCCGGGTAGCCAAAGTAGATCTTTCGGATTTAATTTCAACCACCCGATCTACATCGAGATCGATGGTCAATATAAAATCAATTTCATACTATTTGTTTATTTTTAAAAATATTTTTAAGGACGTTTCGATCTCTGTAAACGTCCAAAAATCAGTCAGATCTGCCCGTGTAGCCAAAGTAGATCTTTCGGATTTAATTTCGACCACCCGATCTACATCGAGATCGATGGCCAATATAAAATCAACTTCATAATTTTTGTTGATTTTTAAAAATATTTTTAAGGACGTTTCGATTTCTGTAAACGTCCCAAAATGAGTCAGATCTGCTCGGATAGCCAAAGTAGATCTTTCAAATTTAATTTTGACCACCCGACCTATATTAAGATCAATGGTCAATAGAAAATCAATTTCATAATTGTTGTTATCAATTTATTACGGTTCATAATTTTTAATCGGATCGTCGAAGAGATTTAGGAAATTCATCTTAATAGTTGGAGAGCGTTCTCGTAGGAATCGCAAATCCAATTTAGAAGATTCATCTTGATAATCGGAGAGCGTCCTCGTAAGAATCGCAAATCCTATAACCATAAATCAGTATACAGTATTCCCGTAGGAATTACAGTCTGATTAATCTCGAAATCCAAAATTCGTCCCCTGAAATCTCTCAGATTGAAATAAGATCATCCGATGGACCCAAAAAAAAAAAAATTCAAAAATTCAAAAATTTCAATGATCAAATCTCTGTAGAGAATAGGATCACTAGTTAGATTTCAATGAATCGAATCTCCGTAGAGAATACGATCATTAGTCACTAGTAAAATTCAGTAGAAATAAAAATTTATATCGATTTTTATCATTTTTTTTATGATTTTCGTTTTTTAAAAAATATATATTAATAAAAATCGAGGAGGCACCTGTTGACTCAGAAATTTTGGAATCGGGAACTCTTCTTCCACTTAACCTAAAAAAATCAGATAGAATAAATTAATGGAATGAATTAGGAAATGAGACTCTATTTATAGTTTTTCCTTTTAACAAAACCTACTCTAAATAGGACTTAATAAACTTATTCTAAATAGAATTTAAAGTCCAAAGTTATGTCAGACACCTTTTTTTTTGGATCAGTAATAAAGATTATATAAAAACCAGCAAGGCGCTGAAACCGTATACAATATTGCGACACATAATCAAAGAAAAAGCATCAAACAACAAGACAAAACAACAGACACGACACAGATCCCTACGAGCATATCCCCTTAACCCGGGTCCCACAGAAAATTGTAGCTATTGTTCCCATCTCCTCCACGCACAACCTATAGAGAAACGAACTCCGAAACTGCCCTAATAACCATCCCGACAGGTTTAGCTTTGCCTTCGAAAATTCTGCGGTTCCTCTCGCACCATAAACACCACAAAATGGCGAACATCGTTGCCCTCCAAAACCCCCTATCGCCCCCCTTCACCTTCGCCGCTTCCCAGCTCAACATTAACAGGTAAGGAGACTGAGGCATTATCCAGGACATATCAAAAGCTCTTAATATGGCTCCCCACACCTCGTCGGCCACACGACAATGGAGGAAGAGATGGGCATTCGACTCCTCCCCGTTGGAGCACATAACACACGTAGTTGGGACGCCATTTCCCCTCCGAATTAGCTGATTATCCTTGCACACCGTCCAAACGAACTTAATCTTGAGAGGGATGGGTTCCTTCCACAACCATTTACCATCAAACCGGATAAGCGGGTGGCGCAAATACCAACCGTATAGAGCTTTGACGCTGAACTTCCCCTCTTGATTCAGGTCCCAAATTTTCTGATCAGCCCTTAAATTGTTCCGTTGCGCCCTATATAACCTACTCAGCAAGTCCAAAATAGCTCCCCACCTCGCTCTCCCTGAGGCGCCTTCTGATGACTACATCTCAAATACTCTCCCCACTATCTAACGAAACGAACTTATCAATCCTACCACTCGAGTTCGATGAAAGGGCATAGATATCCGAGAAGGTAGCTTTGAGCGGATCGACATCCAACCACGGATCTTCCCAGAAGCGAATGCAATAACCACACCCCTAGCTGTATCGCACTCCTTTAGCCAAAGCCTCCCAAGTACAGGAAATATCTCTCCATCACGGTGAGGTATTCTTGTGAGTAGACAAACCAATCCTCCAACTTCCCTAGGAAAGACCATACTTGTCACACAAAACCAACCACCGGAGACTACCCCTCTCCTCCTCCCTTTCCGCTCTCCAAATCCACTTTCCGAGCATTGCCAAGGTGGTTCTCTTGATTTTCGGATCCCCAGCCCCCCATAAGCGACCGGCAGCGGGCACGTGTCCCAATTGACGAGGTGATGCCGCCTATTCAAACCTGCCCCCTCCCATAAGAACGACCTCTGAATACGCTCCAATCAATAATTTTAGTGGGGCATCTAAACATGGACAAGAAGAAAATGGGGATTGACGAGAGCACCGCTTTAACCAAGACTAGCCTTCCCCCACTACTCAGCAACCTACCTTTCCATAACGACAACCGTTGCTCAAATTTCTGCACCACCGAGAGCCAGTCGCGACACGTGGGCTTTTTGATTCCGAGAGGCAATCCCAGGTATCTAATGGGCAGCCCCTCAATGCGGCACCCAACCGAACCAGCCATGGAAGTCAGCGAATCATCCTCCACCCTAATACCCGATACAGTAGATTTAAGGAGGTTAACCCGTTGGCCCGACACCTCCTCATAGATGGAGAGAACATCAACCATAGCGCGGAGTTCCATCCCATCAGCCTTCCCAAATAAGATCGTATCGTCCGCATACCGAAGGTGTGTAATAAATCTCCTCTAATCTCCAACTCTGATGCCAGTAAGCATGCCCAATACCCTCGCCTGCCCGATCAGTCCGGATAAAGCCTTCCCCACCATATTAAAAAGGAAGGGGGATAAAGGATCACCCTGCCTAAAACCCCTGAAACTCTTAAATACCTCGCCGCTGTCCCATTTATCAGCACCGAGAACATGAAGAGGAGTAGCATCCGCGCATCCACTTCCTCCACGTGGCACCGAACCCCAACCTTTGAAGCATATACTCTAAATTCCCCCAGCTAACCCGATCATAAGCCTTCTCCATGTCCACCCTCCAGACCACAGCCGGCCTGCGGAGAGCATAGGCCGAGTGGATGGTCTCATTGGCAACTGCCACAAGGTCCATAAGCTGTCTACCACGGACGAAAGCTCCCTGATTGCTGGATATGATGGTGCCCATCACCCCTTAAGCCTGTTGGCCAACACCTTCGCAATAATCTTGTAGGCGCAATTGATCAGGCTGATTGGTCGGTAGTCGGAAATATTCTCAGCCCTGTGTATCTTGGGGATGAGGGTAATAAAGGTAGAATTAAGTGCTCTCCCAATAAAACCAGTGGAATGAAACTCATGGAAAACCTCGATAAGTTCCGCCTTAATAATCTCCCAGAACGCGCGGTAGAATTCCATAGTAAACCCATCCGGCCTCGGTGATTTATTGCTGCCCCCAAATCTAATCGCGGTCCACACTTCATCTTCCGTAAATGTACCTTCCAGCCCCCTACTTACCTCGCTCGAAATGGATGTGAACTGCAGCCCATCCAAAACCGGCCTCGGGAGACCCTCATCAGTGTACAGTCGCGCATAAAAATCCACGATATTATCCCGCACCTCATCATGACCCGAGTACTCCACTCCATCCACAATGATATTCTCCAAATACTTCGATTTGTTGCAAGCATTTGCAACCGCGTGGAAATACTTCGTGTTGGCATCCCCTTCTTTGAACCATCGAGCCTTCGCTTTCTGCATCTAAAAAACTTCCTCCGCCCTACAAGTCTCACTGAACTCCGCCTTTATTTGCATTCTAGCCTCCCTCTCGTCCGCTGAAAGATTTTTGGTTTCCTCCAAATTATCTAACACTTTCAGCTTTGAGAGCAAATCCTCCTTTCTAGCATGCACCTTTTCATACTCATCCCTATTCCAGCCCTTAATTCTGTCCTTTAATCGACGAAGCTTAGTGATGAACCGATAAGCAACCGTCCCATTCGGCGCCGGTTCCGCCCACCACCCCCGAACCTTCTCCCGAAACGCGTCGTCCAATAGCCACATTCTCAAAGCGGAAAGGGGACGGTCCCCTTTCACGGGACTCGCACGTGAGAACAATAGGCCGATGATCCGAAATAGCTCGAGCGAACGCTTCCAATCGGGCACCCGGGAAGATGTCAAACCACTCGGTAGAACATAGAAATCTGTCCAACCTACTGAGAGACGGCGAATCCTGCATGCTAGACCACGTAAATCTGGCCCCCATCAGCGGGATATTGAGTAAACCTCAGTCCGCAATGAAGGAATTGAAATCCCTCATGACCCGAAGATTAGCAGGGCCACCCTGCTTCTCGAAATCCCACCTGATAGCATTAAAGTCCCCAACCAAGTAGAGTGGGAAATCCCATCGAGCAGCCAAAGCATTCAGCTCGAACCAAAACTCCCCCTCTCTCGGTTCATCGTCGGTCCGTAAATACCTGCAAAACTCCAAACTTTTCCCGACACTGTCACGTAGCACCACAGAAGCCGAAAAATGCCTCAGTTCCTCATCCACCTTATCAAACAAAATCGACGACCAGGCCACAAGAATCCCTTCGGAAGCGCCAATCGAATCGACTCCGATCCAGTCCCAGCTGCCCCCCTCAAGTTCGAAGCAACCTTCCTTCCGTCACAACTTCCCCATTTAGTTTCTTGGAGGGTGACCACAGCAGGCTTGAACGCCGCGATCGCCTGCTTAACCCTCGCCCGCTTCAGCTGATCGCTGATACCTCTTAACATTCCAAGATACCATCTTCATAAATGCATCAATTCAAAGCCCGCCTAAAACGACAGAAGCCGGTCATAGCCCCCCCTCCCTTCTCCCATCCGACATACCCCAATGTAACCGCGCAAGCTCCCGCGATCAACCTCGTCGTTTCCTCTTGGTAGTCTGACGCCACGTGATAATCGATCGGAACACCTCTCGTAACTCTGCCTGGGATCCCTTAAACGAGATCCTGAGATTTCGCCCTACTTCGATCAGCCGATCCATTTCCGTCACCAATTCAGAATCCTGGGCCTCTCCCCACTCCGGTTGATCTGGATAAGGCTGTATCTGCAGAGCATCCACCATCAGACACCGTGGCTCGACAGTACCCGTGTGTGGCCAGGTCCCCCTATGAATCACCAGCTCTGTCCCAGCAATTCCCGACTCTCCCTCATCTCGAATGGTCGTATTGTCAACCCCGGGGGAAGCTATGCCGCACCAGAAATCCTCTGGGCCGCTATCGGTAGTCGTTCCCAGCTTCAGGAACTCACCATAAAAAATAGAGGAGCAGGTCTCCTCCGCAACATACTGGGATTTAATCCGAGTTCCAGGGTCGTCCAACAGCCGAGAAGCAGATCCCAGCAAACCGGGTCCCATATTACTAAAAGATGGCCCGATCAATGAATCTTGGCGTAAAGGTCTTTCAAATCCAACCCGGGGAACTCCTAGCGGGTCAACAAAGCAGCTTAAGACCCGACAGACGAGGCGTTTGCTGTCATAGCACGTGTCGGTCCCTGGAGCGGTAGAAGCATGCCACGTCATCGTACCACGTGGCTCTCCCCCCTTGACGACCTTAAAACCCCTCCATCCCTCTGTTCCGCTGTCAAAACCCATCGAGCTCTTCGCTGACCCTCCAGAGGCTTCCGGAAGCAAGCGACGTGTTGTCTCCACAGGTCTTCTCGCTCCCCGAGGTACCCCCTTATATCGTCTCCTTCGTAAATAAACCTTAACAAGCTTTTTGCAACCAGAAGCAGCAGAACTCGCTAGAAAGCCGACTGCCTCGATCTCCATCGGATCCCAGGTACGGCAACCTACCTCGTCCGACACATCCGTTTGTCCCCTTTTCTCACCAACTTTCTGTCCTTGCAGGTGTATGAACTCTGGATCAAAGTGCGAAGAGATCAGGGTCGTACATTGCACCGAAGACTTAGACATCCCCGCCGGTCCACCGATCATCGCCGCACCGCCAGAAGCCCCTTCCAAACCCTCGACCGACAAGGAATGAGCGATTCGGAAAGCTACTCTGTCCCCCGCCGACGGGGTCGAAGAGATGAATGGGCCCAAGTTGTACGGCGAGATCGAGGCCGGGCTCCCCTCCGCGCCTCCCGCCGATATCCGATCCGACGTAGTTGCTCCATGTCGGACTGGGTCCGTCAACGCCTGAACTACTATTATTGGAGAGTCTATGATGCCAACGCCCAAGGTCGAGGCCCCCGAAACGACTTCGACCGGCTGATGCTTGACGATAGTCCGCTCCTATCGGGCGAGCTCTACGACGAGCTGACAACAATGGCCGTCAATTGGCAGGTTGATGATACGAGGGATCCGATCGAGGGAATCGACAGCGACGATGATGCGCACGTGGGACGTGATCCAGAGGTCCGCCGAGCGCCGATCGACCCGGATAAAGCGACCACATCGATTCCCGATCCCACGAAACATCTCCGGGGACCACGCGTGGATCGGAAGGCCGAAGACGTGTAGCTAGACCCCCTCCTCCACATGAGCTTGAACCTCGCCCACAAGAGGTTCCCACCGACGGCAAACAACCTGGCATCCGTCAATGAGAACCTATTTTTTGAGATAGAGCCGAGGCATCTACCTCCGACCCGAACCACAAAAGGAATGGAGACGAGGAGATTGCAGAAACCATAGGTCTTTCAGAAAACTTCCAGCTGTATTTAATCCATCTGTGTATAACGAACAAAGATAATATATCAATATTGGCATCAATGACCACCTAGTAATGTCACAAATTAGCGGCGAGAGAGCGAATGTGAGATAGGTCGACTCCGAGAGACCCTGGGGTGACCGGTTCATCCCTATTCGAGGGCTCTCTCGGAGGCAGCTGTCCCAGCCCCTGAGTCACCACACTGACATCCAAACTGCCAGGTCGGTGGTCAATAAACTCCGAGGAAGATGTAATAAGTTATGTCAGACACCTAAGTGTCTAATAATTGTAATTAGGCACCTAGGTGCCTAGATAATCCTAATTAGGCACATAGGTGCCTAAATATCATAATTAGGCACCTAGATGCTTAGAAAATCGTACCTAAGCACCTAGGTGTCTAGATAATTATAATTAGGCACCTAAGTAGCTAGAAAACATACTTAGTCACCTAGGTGACTAGAAAACGTAGTTAGTCACCTAAGTGGCTAGAAAAACGTAGTTAGTCACCTAGGTGGCTAGAAAACGTACTTAGACACCTAGGTAACTAAAAAATATACTTAGGTGGCTAGAAAAGCATACTTAGTCACCTAGGTAGCTAGAAAAACATACTTAGTCACCTAGGTGGCTAGAAAGCGTAGTTAGACACCTAGGTGACTAGCTACATACTTAGGCACCTAGGTGGCTAGAAAACGTACTTATGCACCTAGGTGGCTAGAAAACATACTTAGGCACCTAGGTGACGAGAAAACGTACTTAGTCACCTAGGTAGTTGTGAGAAAAGACTTGTATACGCAAGAATAATCTTTTCTCAATCTGCGTGAAGGCAAAAACTTACGCACCTCTCACAACCGTTCATTTCATGAAAACTTTACAGGAACTGTAAGATTATAACTTCTATAACCGCTACCATAAATCTATAAATAAGAGATCCGTCCTAATTATCTAGGGCCGAAAATTCTAACACAAGACCTCTGTCGAAAATATCTCCCGACTCTTTTGAGAAAAGACTTTAGGGTATCTCCGAGATTCTTTCTTTTCCTTTCTTATTTTATTTTTTATTTTAAAAAGTTGACGAGAAGAATAAGTTAGGGTTAAAACACTTCGGATAAGGGCTATGACCCCTACCTAAAAGTGATACGCTTAGGATAAGAGCTACGGCTCTTACTAAGTAGAATTTATGGTTGAAATTTGGGATTACGCGGTATGACTCGTACCCAATTTCTTGTGTACTTAGAAATAGTTAAGCCATGTGGGTACGACCCTGGGCATCACTCCTAGTACACTCGGATTTGCAACCACAAATTTGATATTCATACGGGTTGCAATCACTAACCCAAAGAACGATTCTGGACTATGATACCCGAAATATTCATTTACGACGATTCATTTACCGAATCTAAATTGTGTCCGAAATTAGAGTTTCCCTCGCGGTTCGGATCATCATTCCCTCAAATAAGGGTTTAGACCTCAACCTCGAGATCGGAAATTCTTTCACGGTGGACACGTTGACTTTTGGTCAAACGATCATAATACGAGATCGTAACGAGATCCAACGGTGGATTTATTGCATATTGATCAGATCTTGTGATTCTGGTCAAATTTAACAGTGGACTCGTTGACTTTTGTCAAACAATCTTAACGTGAGATCGTAACGAGATCCAAAGGTGGATTTATTGCATATTGATAAGATCTTGTGATTCTGGTCAAATCTAACGGTGGACTCATTGACTTTTGGTCAAACAATCATAATGTGAGATTGTAACGAGATCCAACGGTGGATTTATTACATATTGACGAGATCTTGTGATTCTAGTCAAATTTAATAGTGGATTTATTACATATTGACGAGTTCTTGTGATTTTAGTCAAATCTAACAGTGGATTCGTTGACTTTTGGTCAAAAGATCATAATGCGAGATCGTAATGAGATCCAATAGTGGATTTATTACATATTTACCAGATCTTGGGATTCTGGTCAAATCTAACGGTGGACTCATTGACTTTTGGTCAAACGATCATAATGCGAGATCGTAATGAGATCCAATGGTGGATTTATTACATATTGAACAGATCTTGTGATTTTGGTTAAATCTAACAGTGGATCCGTTGACTTTTGGTCAAGCAATCATAATCCAAGATCCTAACAAGATCCAAGATGAGTGTCTAGTCTGACTAATGATTAGACACTCTATCACTGAAAGTGATAACTTCTTTGATAACCAGTTGCCCGAAGAATGGATTTGGTATTCGAACTCATCTTTGAGACCAGAGAACAAGAATTCGTTTTAAGACTCGTTCACGAGTTTCTTGCTCCAGTAATGACTTGTGCTTTTCGATCAGATGGATCCGGCTTTTGGAGGAGGGGTTCTCCCATTCGTCGTCCCCTATTTCATATTTCTCAAATCCCCAATGAAGAGAGTCTGCTATGCATCTATCTCATGACGGATTGAAGATGCCGATGAAGACTTAGAATTAGATTTTTAGTTTGCTTATTTCATAAATGTAACTACGTTATTTTTTATTTATTTATTTAGTAGCTATTAATCAAAGGTATTTAATTTTGATGTAATTAACGGGGAATTGATTACGATACCCGGAAGTGTAAGGTCCACCAGCCATTTTAATAAAACCCTCTCCTAGTGAGGGGAAATTTGTTATGATCGATTTGTGTTAGATCTATATCCTACGCAAATTTGTTGTTTACAATTTCAAATATGTGAGTTCCTATAGTCAAAAAGCAGTGCCAACCATCTCTAATGCAAATTTAGAGATTGGTTACCATCTGTAGAACTGGATCTGACTTTGAAGATTGGCATTTAATTTGATGGATACTAATATTTTATTTAAACTTTAGTAGCCAACGATGGTACTTAGCAACTTTCTAGTTACAATTGACTCAACTATTGTCCCTTTTATTTTCTTGTTAGTTGACTTAGTTCACTTGTTGGAACTTACCAGATACTAGTGAAGTATCATTATTTAATTAATAGCTACTTAATTATTTTGAATTTTCAGTGACTTTCATACTTAAATCTACTGCAACTAAATGATTATTTACACGGCAATGAAAAAATTTCAGATATTTATTGTGATTTTTGGTTACTAAAATATTTTTATGTATTGTTTTTATGTTTGTTCTTTTTTTATAAATTATCAAATTTGTTTATATATATATATATGTATATATATATATATATATATATATATATATATTAGATAATAATTTATTATAATTTTCAAAGTTTCCCCCTGACTACACCTCAAGGCTATGTGTCGCCTCACTAGGCCCAACCACCTGAACTCCGCCTATAACCTTTTTAACCATGGTTATGGATAGCATGTTCTGAGTAATGATTTTAATAGGATTAAGTTTACTAGTTCTGGTAGAATCAAATCATTAGCAAATTCGTTGTCCTTGTGCTACCTTCCTACAAAAGATATTATAGTATGAACTCGGGATGTTGGTTATATTTAGTGCAGGGTAGTTGGAAGGGGTCTTCCAGTTGGAGTTGGATTGCCGATCCCTTAAATGGAGAGCCTTTCATTAAAGTTGCTGATGTGAATGAAACAGGACTAAAGGTATATAACATGAATATGCATTTGACTCATTTACGTCTCAAATGCTTCTCTTTTTTTGTGGGTGTACAAAAAACAATGGTTTCTTAAAAGAGTGCTTATCTTGATTCTTCTATTTTTATACCTGTATGCATATTTCATTTAGTGGCTTTCTTTTTTTATTGGAATTTACTAACCTTACTGATTATCAAGCTGATGAATTGCCTTGTAGCTATTGAATCCTGTCGAAATCCGTCTTTTACAGATTTCTAGGGACCCAGACATCTGTGGAAGTCAGCTTTCGACAGGATTGTTGAGATAAAAGGCTTTTCATCAACTAAATAGTCTAATGTAGATATAGACCCATTAATCCTCTTTTTTTTCCCCAAGCTATCTATCCCTAAACACCTAACTGGTGGGCGTGCCTACTTGTGCAGCCATTTGTGGAGAGCTTGTCAAAGTGCCCCAAATATGGCCTTCACAATCCACTTAGAGCTCAAGAGAGGTCTGATTTTTCTCCTTAAACTCATTGCCTCAGTTTTTTTCAACCAATAAATGAATATTAGGCATATTTTAAGGAATGGATACAATTCGTCTCCCAATTCATGCATACCTTTATAAGGATGATGTGATTTAGCTAGGTGAGACATTGGCGAAAACACTGTCTACATGACCTTGTAAGTACATATTGAAGTCACTTTTTCAGTTGCATAAACTTAGCTGTTGGTGTGTGTGTATGTTGTTTGTGTATGGTGTGTATGTAGTTAGTGCCATGGGTACTTTTATATTTTTTGTCTTGATATATATTTTAAGGCTAGTAGAGCCCACAACTCTAATTTAAGTTAATTATTCCACTGTCTTTTTCTCTCTTCTTCTTCTCCTCCATACAAACCCTAACTCTAAGTCTGAATCACTTCTTGGTATCAAAGCGGATTTTTCCTTGAGTAACAACATCTTGTGGGGATGTATCTCACTATTACATGACCAAATATTACTTTTGTTGTTCATTTGGTGAGCTAGTTTATCCACACTCCACGTGTTCCACATCTTGCCATTGTCCATCGTAATCGTATTCTCAGATGTATTAACTCTGGCCCCTCTCATGGACTTATTTATCGCTCACATGTTCATCTTACTATTTCCGGATATTTGAATGCTGATTATGCTGGATCGGTTACTGATCATCGTTCGACTTCTAGACACCGTGTCTTTTTAGGAGGCAACTTGGTTGCTTGGAAGAGTAGAAAGCGACCTCTTGTCTCTTGTTCGAGTGCTGAAGCTGAGTATCGGGCTGTTGCACATGAAAGTTGTGAGATTTTGTAGCTTTGTTCTCTTATGTCAGAGTTGGGATTTCCCACCAATGGTTATATTCTACTGCAATGCAACAATGAGATTGCTGAGAAGATTGCATTTGGTTCCATCTTGCATGAACAAACCAAACATTGAAGTTGTGCATTTTGTCAAAGAAAAACTGAAATGATTTGTTGAAGCTCCTTGATGTTTCCTCGTCTCAGCTGTTAGTCAATATATTTACAAAGGCCACTGGGCCTGCTCTTCTTCACTATGTCACTGTCAAGTTGGGAATGTTTGATGTGTATGCTCCAACTTGAGGGGGGGGTGTTGATGTGTGCGTGGTGTATCGTGTATATGTAATTAATGGCGTGTGTACTTTTGTATTTTTAATATTGATATATATTACAAGGCTAGTGGAGCACACAACTCCAACTAATCCAATTACCCCCCCCCCCCTCTCTCTCTCTCTCTCTCTCTCCTCCATACGAACCCTAGACGGAATTCCTAAAGCATCCCCATAAACCCTAAGCATAAATCACTTCTTTGGCTACTATTTTCTTAGTGGAGATTTGTATTTTGATGTCCTTTCTGTTCCCTTCACCTCTCCCCTAACAAGGAGCTTAAGGTTATGAAGAGTGTGGTATTAAGAGCTAATAGTTTTGTAGTTAACTGAAGATGCGATTACAGATTACTTTGACCAAATTGACCTACATCACTTCCTTATTAGATATACATAAAATGAGTTAGTAAAAATTTCATAATTTATCCTCATCAGAATTATATAAATAATATTTAAGTAGTTTTGTTGTATTTCTACTGCTTGAAACTGAGAAAATAAGTCTAAATTAAATATGCAAACTAGAAATATGAACTGAAACAGAAATAAAAAGAAGTATTGCATAAAGAATAAAAAGAAGATAAAGAGGGAAGAGGGAGAATGTGCGAACTCCAAAGACTACATTGTTGCTTCACTTGATAGTTTCAAGGTCACGAGATATGGCTTAAGACAAAATAACAAGCTACTCAATGTGGGACTAATACACTACTACATTTTCTCACTTGCTTCAACACTTAGCAAGCACTTAAGCTAATATGCTAACCCACTACACATACGTATATCTCTCACAACATATCACTATATCCTACACTCCCCCTCAAGTTGTGCATCGAGGATAATGATGCTTAACTTGACAATAAGAAGAGTTACAAACTATCTCCCTCCGGCCCAGCCAGGTTTGGGTCGGATTAGGGCTGTCAACAAGCCGGGCTGGGTTCGGGCTCGAGCTGGGCCCTAACCTATTAGCTTTCACAAAGTACTTTTTTCATAGATACAACCTGGATGTGCCTTAAATTACTAGTCTGTCCTACACAGATTGCTACATACCTCTTTTCATCTTTCTTGCTTTCGTTTCAGCATGCAGTTCTCATCTCACCTTCTCTCCTGTCCTCTCTGTTTTTTGGTTCCTTTATGTTCATGTTGTTTTGCTCCTGCTGAGTTTATACCACAGAAATTGCTTTCTTGTATATTGAACATTTTTTTCCAATTGTAGAATCTTAAAACCTAGCAACTCCTTTTTCCATTTACACCATAAACTATCTTCGAGTGGAATATGTTGGTAATTCATTTGTCCAATTTTACTGGAGTTTGGTCATTTATGCAAGTGAAGTTTTAGCCTTTTTTTTTTCCAATTAATATATTATCAAACTGGCTCATAAAGAACTGTAATTTTCAGATATATTATGTTTGGGGACATATCTGCAAAGGCTGCTCATATGCTTTCTCAGCCAGAGGTACCATCCTTTTCACAGGGGAAAGCCTTTGTTTCGTAAAATTAAATGAGTTGGTACTAGGTGCTTTGGTCCGAGCACTATCCGTGGTGTTCGGGTCTAAATTGAGCACTTTCCATGCATGGTCATCAATTAAATGGTACTGGCAGCAAACCATTATGTGTATTTGATTCAGCCGAAAATTACACTGATCGGACAATCCTGACCATCCGATCAATACTGTTTCTCAGTTATAGGTGTATGTACAATGTCCACAATCGATGAGCAAAATATTTTCTGAATTTATGGTTGGACTCCTCTAATCAGCATGATTTTTGGGTTGAGTCCCATCCACACTGCATCCAATCAGCTGAAAGATTTAGGATCACGATGGATGGCGTTTATGTGAAAATGAGGCATAATTTTTATGATGAGATATTATTGAACCTTGTTATGTTTGTGATACCTGACTTGACTCCATTTTTAGGTTTCAGATTTCTTCACAAGGCTAATACAAAGGGTTTCTCCAAAAAGTTATCAGCAGGCCCATGCAGAGGTCTATGTTTCCCATAAATTTTTCGAGAATTTTTCTGGTGACCAGGTACATGATTTTTAATTCTAATTATACATTTTGATTGCACTTTCTGATCATTCTGTTCAACCACTACTGTTACTAATGGTTTAGTAATTTACTTTAAGGGAAAGGTGAGATAAGCTAATGCATGAAATCTTAGAGTGCAATCATTAGTGTGGATCGCCTGTTCTCATTCCTAGTCACATTATCACAGATTAATAGGCCAAAACAAGCTATCTCAAATCTAGCATCAGTCACTGATATCCCGCAATTTCCATCCATGTAATAGGGACACGTCATTTTTGTCAATTTTTATCATGTCAACATGGATGCCTGGTCATCACAATTAGCAAAAAAATGCATTTTGAATATATTTTTTAAAAGTTATATTATATCTTGGGATTTGTATTTGAATTAGTGTGTTAATAAATAGGTTTTTCCCCCTAAATCTGTAAATAGTGTTCCTACTTCTTGATTGACATATAAATATAAGCTCTATATATATGTATATATTATATTATATTATACAGGTACGTATATGTCCATGTGTGAACCTTAATAAAAGTTTTGAGTCCCATGCATCTTATCTATCTCATTATTATATAGCTTCTTTGGATGCTTTCCTGCGACCTGTTTCAGTTGTCTGCATGATCCTTGACCTTATTAGGTTCTTCTATTTTTTACAGAATATAAGGTTTTCTTTTAAAAAGTGAAGTCTATCTAAACTTAATTGAAAGAAAAAAAAAACCATTCCAGTTGGACATTGAAATGACCAAAAAAAGAAAAAACAATTACAAGGCTCTGGCTCTTTTTCCTACTTTTCATTTGTATTTCCAGTGATGTCATCAACTGGAAAACTATCACATGTATAGGATTGCCATGCTTTGCTATCCCTGAAAACCACTATCTTTTTTTTTTTTGATCGGTAAAAGGCATATATTGATGAACCAGCAAGGCACTGAAAGGATACAAAGAGGCCCGGCCAAAGGGACCAAAAAAACAAAAAGAAAAACAGAGAAAAGAAAGACACTTCCAAAATGGAAGAAAATCAAACACAACAAGGCAAAGGAAAACTAGCCAAAATCTTTCACTTCCGGGAGGGCCGCATTCCCACATTTATCCAGCCTAACCCACAAGCACATCAGATCCCGAATTCCTTTCAAATCAGACCAACCGGGCGCCGCCTCCTTCGGAAAATACGATCATTCCTCCCCAGCCAGATGCTCCAAAAGACAGCGTAGAAAGCCACTACCCACCAAGCCTGCAACTGCCCCTCCAAGTGGACTCCAAACCAGGACAGAAAGTGGGAAAGAATATCGCTAGTGTGGACCCACTCCACATCGAAGGAACGCAGAATAACAGCCCATATCTCTTCCGCACCATAGGAAGAGATGAGGCACCGTCTCTTGGGACTGCAGACACATGACACACCTATTACGCATGTCCTTACCTTGCACCTGAAGCTGATCCACCGTCAAGATTCTCCCCCTCAGCACCATCCACATGAAAACCTTAATTTTGGTGGGCACCGGAGCTCTCCACACCACAGCCCATTCCACTTTAATAAGAGGCTGAAGGGACAACATACGGTAGAAGGACCAGACCAAAAAATGGCCATTAGAACTAAAGCGCCAGCATCAGACATCGCATCTTACCCAATTACTCCGAGCAGAATTCACATAATTCAGAAAGGGATCACCTCATCCTCCTTAAGGAAACGCCGAGTAGGAATATTCCACACTGTCCGACCCCATAGTCTACCAAAACCTCCTCCACCAAGCACAAAGGGGATGCAGCAATCCTGTAAATACAAGGAAAGCTGGCAAGCAAAGGACTACATGAAATCCAAAGGTCCGACCAAAACCTGATGTGGGACCCATCGCCCCTACTGAAAATAATACCTTTCGTGAAATACGGCCACACCAAACAAACCCCTCCACCAAGCCGATGCATTTCTGGTACCAATAATCTGAATATCCCATTTGCCCCTGCTCCAACCATACTTCTGGGCCAGCACAAACTATTCCTTTCTTCCTCCAACCCAACTCTGCACAACCACTAGCCCAACAGGGCTTTATTGACCAAGCGAAGATTGCGGATGCCCAACCCTCCTGCCCCTTTGGGTAGCTGACAAACGTCCCATCTGACTAGATGGTATCTCTTGTTGAGCCCCAACCATTCCCATAAAAAATTCCACTGGATTTGCTCAAGCTTGTTAATAACCGATATCGGGCATTTAAACATTGAGAGGTAGAACACCGGAAGACTAGCCAAAACAGATGTAACGAGCGTCAACCGTCCCCCGATGCTCAGCAACTTGCCTTTCCAGGCAGCCAACCGACCTTCACATCTCCGGATCACCGGATCCCAATCGGCCACCGAATGGCTGCCAATGCCGAGGGGGAGCCTGAAATAGCTAATAGGAAGCTGCTGCGAAGTACAATGCACCCTCATGGCTAACCTAGACAACAACCCAACTTCCACCCCAATCCCGGCCACCGAGGACTTGAGGAGGTTGACCCGCTGGCCCGAAACTGCTTCATAGATCGCAAGCACATCCGCCATCACTTGGATCTCATCCGAGTCCGCCTTACAAAAGAGCACCATATCATCAGCATACTGGCAGTGGGTAACCGCCTGACCCTGAAAACCACTATCTCTGAGGAACCTAGATATTCTCTTCACAATTGGAACTCGTTAACAAACCATTGTTCATGGAACATTTTTTGCGAATGAGCTATCTCCCTCGATCTATCCAACCTGCATCTCTATGGCATTTATATATCCTCAATCTAAAAAATCTAATCAATTTGACTATCACTTCAAATTTGTAAATTGGCTCCATCTCAGCAATAATGCATTGCTTGCGAAAGGGCCAGAGCCTTCTTATCCACTCACAATATATTTTTTTAGTAGGAATTTTTAATTGTATATATATATATATATATTATTTTTTTTTCATTAGTTGGTGTGCATATAAAAAAATTGGCAGCTAACCATTAATTTCATTAAATGTGGTGGAAAGTGCGATTAAAAAAGGTTGGTGTGGAAGTACCACCTGGTTTTCTTGATTGTTAATTAAAATTCGATTACTAAGGAATATATATAGAAGAAACATGAAAATGATATGAGAAAAATGTCCGGATACGTCAGACAAGGACCTCATAACCTGTAAAAAATAATAAACTAATAACTTAAGGGAAGAAATAGAGGGAAGAGAGAGAAAGAGAGAGAGAGTGAGAGAGGGCTACATTGTTACTAATTGATTATCTAAGTTACAATAGATGGGCCCTTTATATAGATACAAGACTCAACATATATTCCTAACCAATGTGGGACTAAACATAACTAGACCTATCACACTAGCACCTACTAACACACTATGGCATAGATATCCAACACTCCCCCTCAAGTTGGAACATCTATGATATAGATATCCAACTTGCCAACAAAAGCATAGAGAAAAGCTACATCATGTTTACACCATCATCTCCCCCTGACTTGATATGGTCACTACACAACCACTTACACCAAGGTGCCCAAGAACAAAGAACACTAATGTGGTGAATACGCTTGCATCCACCAACAACTTGGTGCAACACTGCACTCAAGTGGTCATGGTATACACCATGGTCCAAACAAATGGTTAAACACTTCGCCTCCAGTGTTCTTGGCACCAACAACATGATCACAAGGCCTAAACAACAAACCTCCATCAATATCAAGGGGAGACAAATAGTAAAACATGTAGTAACATGCTCAGTTCATAAATACATATTCCCAAGATTAGGAGTAAACGAACACCTCAAGATCCTCATCATTTGCAGCCACACCATCTTCATTCCATGATCAAACAGACAAGTCATGCACCAACAAAACAGCCCAGCAACAACAAAAAGAGGTGGAATCAACTCTTCCTTACGAGCATTTTATCGGACACCTTGTGACCAAGCATATCAGCGGCCATATACACTGAAATATACCACCATTACAAGCCACCAAAAACACTACAACCAGCGGCACCTTCACAAGCACAACTCCAACATTACAGTCTCTCAGCAGCAGAAACGGTGAAATAACAGGTCCACGGCTGACCTCCAATGTCCACAGTAAATTCTCAGCTACTATCTCAAAACACCAAAGTGTATCATTACGCAGCTGCACATCACTTTCTATTGATACAGCCGTTCGATAGTCAAATGGACGAAACAACTAAAGATATATGAGAAACATATGAGATTGCAGTCACGATGAAACATACAAAATCTGCAGCTCCAACACAGCAGCAGTAGTCTCATACACCACTTGTACTACAACTTCATATGCAGCAGCTTGAACAACAAACAGCCATGAACACTGGTGTCTGCTAATAAGCTATACAATCAATCAAGCTATAAACAGCTTCATTAATAAAAGCTAGAATACTGCCAACAGCAGGGAGCTTTGTACTCTGCCTCAAACAGTAACAGGAGCAGCCAACTAACGATAATAGCCATATTGCCACAATCATGTCTAAAAACCTTACCATTAACAACTTTTTGTGCTGATCCCTCTTAACATTTCATTAAGCACCTATAGTGTATGCCTTTTACAACATGGCCATCATCTCCTCCCCTCTTTGTTCTAAGCCATATATATAAAAAAGGATAATTAAGGAAGATAGAATGACTGATCTGAAACATGGTGTTATTGCTGAGATAGGGGAAAAATGATGAGATATTTGAATACGCAGAGATTAAGTGATGATTGTACTAAGTGAGGGATGAATCAGGTAGAAACCAAGAAAATGTTGCTGGATATGTGAGACCGTTTATAAAGATGGAGTGGCTGCAAGAAACAGCAGCTGCTGCTGGAAAACAAGTTGATGAGATGGTATTTCTGCTGCAATTGCCTTAGGGTGGTAACAGAAGACTAAGACTTGTTGCTGGAAGTAGCATCTATTTCTGGAAAAGAAGTTGCTGAGATGATGCTGCTGCTGCAATTGCTCAAAGGCGAAAACATGAAATTAAAACCAAGAGAAGAAGACGTTTGCTGAAAACAAAAGCATAACAAGGAAGGAAAAACTAACCTAATCTACGGCCCTAACGGCTTTGGTACTATGTAGAAAATAGTAAACTAATAACTAAAGAGAAGAAATACCCGTTTAGGGTTTTATTAGAGAAAGAGATGTAATAGAAGGAGAGAGGAGAGTGGGAGAGAGCAATGAGCACTAAAGGGCTACATTGTTACTAATTGAGATATCTAAGTTACAATAGATGCGCCGCCCTTTATATAGAGGGCATACAAGACTCGACATATATTCCTAACTAATGTGACATCAAACATAACTAGACCCATAACACTAGCACCTACTAACACTTTGACATATTATCTCCAAAATAACCCTCCCATTTTCATATGTGCAAAAAAATTTAAAATCTTCATCTATCTAAAAAACCAATGGGTTTCCAATACTACAAATTGAAAAACTTTGCGTTTAAAAAATTTGGGTTTCCAGTAGTGATACTACCAAAGATACTCCCAATTTCTCTAACATGTCCACTCACTATTTCCCCTGCTTGGTGATGGGGAGAATACAATGTTAATGTTTGTGAAGCAAGATAGAACGAGTTGATTGTGAGGAATATCTTCACGTGGAATCTAGGGTTTGAGAAGATTAGGTTTGAAGAGAGAGGGGTGGGGGGGAGGGGGGGGGAGAGAGAGAGAGAGAGAAGGAAAATGGGTTTTGTGAGTTATGTCTACTTATCCCTTTATCATTAATACTTATACTATTTACAAAGTGATAATGACACACCCGCTAATACTAGCACACCTGCTCAATGACACCCACACCAACTTAATGTGAAATCTATGGATAAACCAATACTCCCTTCAAGTTGGAGCATACATGTCAATCATGCCAACTTGGAGGAGATGTCACACAGCCTGTTCTTTCCTACAACCTTTATGAGCATGTCTACAAGTTGATCTTTAGTATTGACTTGTGGTATGCAAAATTCCTTATCCTCAACCTTCTCTCTTATGAAGTGCCAATCCACTTCAATATGTTTGATACATTCATAAGACACTGGGTTTTTCTGCAATGTGCAGTTCAACTTCATTGTTTTAATAGAGAATCATGGGCAACTTTACGTTAACTCCAAGGTCAGATGGAATGAATCGAAACTACATTCCCTCACAATCTCCCTAGGACATGGGTCTATATTTCCCTTCAACACCTGAGTTTGAAATAGCATGCTGTTTTTTTTTTACTTTTTCAGGTAACCAAATTAGCTCCCAGAAAGGTATAATAACTTGGAAAGGATTCCGTCACTTAGAGAGCCAGCCCAATCTGAGTTTGTGAATACCTCAACATCTAAATGTAGGCGGTTCTTGTAGAGTAATCTTTTTCTATGACTTCCTCTCAGATATCTTAAGATTCGGTAGACAACATCCAGATGTGTGCTTCAAGGGGCATGCATATGCTGACTCACTACACTTATAACATACGCAATGTCAAGTCGTGTCATTGTGAGATAGATGAGTTTTCCATGAGTCGCTAATAAATCTCAACATCGTTGAGAGGCTCTCCTTCTCCTCTAGTCCTATGGTTATGCTCCCAAGGAGTAACAACTGGCCTACAATCCACCATGTCAGACTGCTTCAACACATCAAGAGTATACTTTCTTTGTGATAAGCTATTCCTTCCTTTGTTGACCACCTCAATTCCAAAAAAATACTTGAGCGGATCCAAGTCTTTAATGTCAAGCACTCTACCGAGATAGCTTTTAGTTTGGTATCTCCTCACTCTCATCACTAATGACAATGATCCTTTGCATAGATCACCAAGGCTGTGATGCGAACCCGTCTCGTTACAAACGACATCTGATCATAATGGTTTCTCTGATACCCAAATCCCATTACTGTATTACTAATATTTTCAAACGAAGATAGAGATGTTTTTAACCCATATGCTTCCTTTTTCATTTTGCATGCTTTACCATTCTCCCTTTGAAAAGAGAAGCTAGAGGGAAGTCATGTATATGTCCTCTTTTAGATATCCATGAAGAAAGCCATTTTTACACATAAGTGATATAGAGGTCAGTCTTTATAGGTGGCAAGAGATAGAAGAACTTTGATGGTGTTAGATTTCATTACAGGTGTGAAAGTATCCTGATAATTCACCCACTGTGTTTTTATGAACTTGTAGCAAGTCTGACCTTGTACCTTTCAATTGACCCGTCCAATCTGTACTTGATTGTATAAACCCACTTGCACCCGACTAATTTATTCCTTTTAGAGGATTACTCAATTTCCCATATATCATTTTGTTCAAGTGCTCGCATCTCATGGATGATAGCCTCCATCAAGTGTGGCTGAGATAAGGCATCTGAAACACAAGTAAGGACTACGTTGGAGCCCAATGAGGAGGTGAAGGATAAATGCAATTTCGAGAGAACGTGGTATGTTACAAACTTACTCATAGGATGACAAGTACAAGACCTGGAGCCTAAGATCAGGGACATTTGAACTTGCCTATGGGGATGAAGCATAGGCAAGTTCTTGAGGGAGAGACTGTTGATCTTGAGTACTGCGAAGCATCTTCCTTTATCAAACTTGTCAAAGATACCTTGTTGTTGTTGTACCTCGTCTTTCTCTCCCATGTCACTTTCTTTGCTTTTTTCATGATCTTCACCAAGTTCACGATTTTCACAATAGGGCAACACAACAATGCTCTCTAAAGGTGTAGACTCGAAGAAGAGGCCACTATGGAGGACTGGTAAAGGTGTAGGCTCGAAGAAGACATCCATGATGACAAAAAACATCCTAGAAGAGTGGGATCATAAACTTGTACCCCTTCTAAGATGGGGGATTACGAATGAAAATGCATCAGACAACTTTGCGATCCAGCTTATTCCTATGGATATTGGGAATGCGAGCAAAAGATTGTGAACCAAATACCTTTGCGGGAGCTGGAAAAAAAGTTATTTTAGACACGATAATTGGAATGATGATCTTCCTTCAAGAACTAGAGTAGGCACAAGATTAATGTGGAAATTAGTTATCAACACAACATCCCCCCGCAACCATTTAAGGACATGCATTCCAAGAAGTAAGGCCCGGGCGACTTCGAGAAAGTGACGGTTTTTCCTTCAGCAACCCATTATGCTGAGTATATAGAAGCACGTGATGCGAAGATTGGACTTGATGGGAGGAGTATTCTCCAGTCTCCACCATAATCAGATAATAAAACCTTTACACCTTAATGAACTTGAGTTTGGAGTCTTTGGACTAATTTATAGTAGATGGGAAAATTATAGTCACCTCATCTTTAGTCTTCATTAAGATCAATATAGTGTATCGCGTGCAATCGTCAAAAAGGATAACCAAGTAAGAAAAATCCTTAATAGAAGCAATTGGGGATGGTCCCCACACTTACGAGCATAAGATGACAAGGATCCCTATCTTTAATTTCATTACTGTGAAATAAATTCCTACAATGTTTGGATATTTGACAAATATCACATTTGAACTTGGAAGTATCAAATTATTTAAGAAACAAAATGCGTAGACAAAAAATAGGTAAATGTCCCAAACGAGAGTTCCATCTGTAAGCATCGTCAAGAGTAGTAGCAACTATAGTAGGCATTGGAATCCTTTGGACTTCAAGTTGGTAGAGCTCCTGCAGCCCCCCTGGTTGTCAAGTCCTGAAAAACACAATATGGATAGAATGTTATATTGCAATTTAGAAACTTTGTAACTTTGCTGATACTTAACCAGCTTAAAGGCATTATAGGAACGTGTAATGTGGATTCTAAAAATAGACTGCCAATGTGAACAATTTTTACTCTTTACATGGACAAGGGACCCCCATCAGCAACACGAATATGACATGATTCAGAAATAAGAAACATAGATAGAAAGTACTGAGACATGCCAGACATGTGACAGTCACCCCTAAATTGATGATCCAAGGAGACTACAACGATTTAGATGCATGGACAGACCCAACGATACCTGTCAACACGTAAGATGAGGAGGTGGCCAATGTGCCTATAACCCGCCGTAGCAAGTCCTGATACTTCCTCTGTGAGAGTAATAGGATTAGAGGATGAGGAAGAGGCTGTTATGGTATAAGTGGAGGAGTTGATGTACTACGTATGGATGATGTTCTCCCATCATCAGCTACAGAAGCATAAGCCTGGTTGTTTTGATTGTTTTGAAACTTCAGACGCCCCACAATTCTCATCGGGTCTCTCTTAAGTGCCCCTTTCTACCACAAAGGGTACAACTCTCTAGCCGAAGTTGCATACATGAATGAGCTTCCAATAGAGGGTTGTATGGAATGCAACAACCATGTCGTCACTGACATGTTATGACATTTCCAATCAAGGTATTTCTCATCCGCAGGAGCTGGTTCGTGAATGTTAACATCCACATACCCTAACTTCCGCTTTGAACCAAGGAAAAGCTCTTCCCACCGAGATCAGGTTAAGTAATTAGTCCCATCAAACTATGTGAAACACTTCAAATCATCACGACCTAAGTATAAAAGATGCACAACATGAGAGCCTGATCACAACCATGATGAAAAAAAGGATCTCATGGTCAACCGTTTGACTGTTGACACCATTGTGACATCACACCATAGTCACCAGATTTTCTGAAATTTTGAAAAATTGGCGAATAACTCGCGAATTGAAAGTTCTACAGATTGATCATGAATTGTTGCAAGTTTTGAAAAAAGTCGTGTGTTTTTTAAATCTTCACGAGCTTCGCAAATAATTACAAATATTTCACTATTTTTTTTCAATACATCATGATTTTTATACGTTTTAATCTTAATTTTTTATTTTTTTCTCTGATGTTTTCTCCAAAATTTTCCCTGAACTTACTGAATTTTGCTGACTTTTAACCTTGTTGAATCAAGCCTAATCAGATATGTTCTAATGCCAAGTTGGATTTAGTGCAAGGATTATCTTCACGTGGAAACTAGGGTTTGAGAGGATTATGGTTTGAAGGGGAGAGAGAGAAGGAAATATATGTTTTTGTACTCACCCCTTTATCATTAATACTTATATTATTTGCTAAGTGATAATGGCACACCCGTTAAATCTAACACACCGCTTACATATAATGACACTTACACACATACCAACTTCATGTGAGATCTATGGACCCACCAAGAGAAAGATGGTAGTAGAAGATGGAAGGTAGAGAAGAGAAAGAGATGGAAGAAAGAGCTTAAGGCCTCGTTCAGGTGTTTCCTGGTTTTTCCCAGAAAAGCTCAGATTCTTGGACACTCAGATTCCTAACAGATTCTTAGCAAACTCAGATTCCTGATTTTTCCCATATGCGTTCTTAAGTCACTCAGATTCCTCACAAATTCTTATAAAACTCAGAATCCTTTGTTTTTAAGTTCCTCTCAGAAAATCCTCTGAATCGATTCAATCAATGGTTACGCTATGACCGTAGAAACATGATCTAATCATCGGTTTATGTGTCGTACTCTGATTAAACCAAAAATTTACGGACAACCAATCGAGATGGGGCTGAACATATTTGACGGATCGAAATCGTCAAATATGGAGCATATGGTCAAGGAAATCATCCTGGGCTGAGCAATCGAAATCGGAGGGTATTCTGCCCAATGCCTTAATTAAGGGTCCTACTGCTCACACACCTATTTTTTCTTCACACACCACTTAAAATCACGTAATGAAAATTACCATCATATTAATTTGCTAGTTTATTCTGACAAAAAAGTTGCCATGATAAACAGGATAACTGCTATGTAAATGAACAATATTTATTGCTGCATAACAGATCTAGAGAGATTATTTAAGTTTTGGTTGCCTTTATTTAAGTTTTGGTTACCTTCCTTTAATTAAGTTTCTTGGGTATCAGTATTAATGAACTGATGAACCTACTCTGTTTGTTATCAATCACTAACAATTTGTTGAAGATTTATTTACTTTTTCCTTCTGATTTGGCAGGTCCGTTTCTTGGCAAGGTCTTTTGCTGTACCCGGAAATCACCTTGGGCAACAAAGTCATGGATTCCGTTGGCCATATGGTCCTGTACGGCCTATCCTCCCTTAAAATATTATCCTCCCTTAAAATACTTCTTTTACGAGTTGCAGCTCTGTAAGAATGCTATCTTAAAATGATATGTATTCATTGAGAGTTATTTTCTGCAAATTTTGTAGTTTTTTTCCTTCTAACCATCTTGCATCTTTCATGCATCCTTGAACCAGAATTCATTATAAATAAAGATATAATGCTTCCCTAACTATGTAAGAGTAACCATTCTACTGATCTAATAACAAGCAAATATATTTTCACCTTGCGCGGTTCATGGAGATGATAGAAGAACCAAAGGAATTTCTTTTATAGACATGGGCCATACATGTTTATACTAGAATTGATAAATCTACCAAAACACGTGCAAATTCAAAAAGTATCCTCACAACTGATCAAATAGCAAAGAAATGTATCACCTTTTATGTATGTATGTATAGTGTTTATGAACATATGGTTTGTCTTTGTCTATTTATTTATTTATTCCAAGAATTTATTCAAAAATGAAAGTAAATACCTAAGTTCTCACTCAAAGCAAGGCACTTAAAGTAAGGAAATCCAGAGAACACGAATTGAGAAAGAGACACAAGTGTCAGTTCCATCACAAGAGTTGTCCTCTTCACAATCTCTAGCTACATAGAAACAAGCATGGTTTAAAACAGGAAAACTCGACTCAACTCGAAAATCAGTAGAGTCGAGTTAACTCGAAGACTTGGATAAACTCGACTAGGTAATTTAGTATGTATTTTTATAACGTATGTGTTTTACAAAAATTTTAAAAAAATTACAAGGAAAAAGAGAAAAATATGCTGATAAAATGGGTAGTTTATTATGTTTTAAGAAAATAGGGTTTCTGAAACCTTATCCCATGAAAATATTTTTTATATATATATATATATATATATATATATATATATATATATATATATATATATATATATATATATATATAAGGGTAGTTTATGAACCATAGTTGCATCATCCTAGCGAAATTTCGACTCTTCTCGGACTCGAGTCGAAATCCTGGGAATTTGGCCAAGTTAACTCGTTGACTCACTGAGTTTTAGAGCTATGGAAACAAGCCTATACGATCCACTAAACAATGCAAAACAGAGTTGATATTAGTTACTCGACTGTGCACCAAAGGTGGTGAACAAGTCAATCTCCCTCTACCAACCTCAGGATTTGCCTAGATAATTTTTAGCGCAAATTCAGCCAATGTCAAAAACATACTTTCACTGATTTTGCACCCTCATAAATATTTGTGCATCTCTCAAGGATTTAGCACTTAGAGGAGACTGAATGGTGCACTGCCCTTTGTGCACGAATCGGGTAGCTAATACTGACTTATGTGAAAAATAGGGCATCTTGGCACCACAAAATCATCCCTAAACCTAACTCTTTGTTTGTTATGAATTAATATCTAGCATAATAATTTCTACTCTTAGCATATGAGCTGAAGTTATATTACCATTTCAATATATTTCTCTTCTTGTCCAATTTCTTAGATGGGACAAGGCAATGATGAGGATGATACGATGTCCAATTTCTGTCTCAAATCTTTACAGTATCTCTAAGCAAAAATTAGAGCCTGCAAGCACTGGGTGAGAACACCAGTGATCTTAGTAAAATCCTGAAGATAGTGATTTAATATTCAGAGTTAAAATCCTGAAGGTATACTGGTGTTCCGATGATCTGATCAAACATGAATCAACTTCTTTAGAAGTCTGATCAGTTTCTCACTATTAATTGTAGTTCTAGGACTCAGTTTTCTTGGTTAAATTTTGATGTGGTTGCTAAGCTTAGGCATTATTGGCTGTGTAGTGTTAACATGGATGAGTTCGCTGGCCTCAATCACGGACACAATTCTAGCACAATGAACTCAAGTATCGTGACATATTAATACATTTTTTTATAGTTTTTTTTTTTGTTTTGAAATGAATATACATTTTTTTTATAGTTACGATAATGTTAAAGATATTTGGACAGAATTTATCATATAATATATCTGTATGAGCAAAGATTTCTTGGTCTCTAATTTATTTATTCCTTGAACATTCTACAGTACATGTGGCATAGATTTGGATTGCTGTATAGGTTTCGGTACAATAATTTCCTGTATTTAACCTTAACTTCAGCTCAATACATAGTGTCATGTGAATTTTGTAATGCTTGGTCTCACTTGACATGTTTTGCATAAAAACTTAATAATTTTTTTTTCCATAGAAAAAAATGTGTAATAATTATCATGGTAACAGTTTCAAATCAAGGAAATCTATCAGATTGCCTGTTTTCTGGTGAACTGTTTTTTCATCTACAAGCTGCAAATATATTTACTTAATGTTAGTTCATAACTTCTTATGATTACTCGAAGTTCAGATTGCTTTTTGTTTTCATGAGCTGTGTTTTTGTCTATAAACTGCAAATATATGTACTTAAGACATTTAAAAACAAGTTATTTAAACAGGTGGCAATTATTACTCCCTTCAATTTTCCATTGGAGATTCCTGTATTGCAAATCATGGGTGCACTTTATATGGGCAACAAACCCATTCTCAAAGTTGATAGCAAGGTACAATATCCGAATTACCTTAAATTTGAAATGATTTGTTGTTATTTATTATTATTTTATTTTCCTATGTATGAATCTAGTCATTTGGCAGTTTTTCAATGAGAAATAGATTGTTTTGTTTCAAGGGAATGACAATGTGTTATTAGAGGATAGATATAGTTGTTCTTTATACGATTGATGTTGTAGAAAACTAGAGAAAATAAAGTTTCAGCTACTCCCACATACATCATTAGGGGAAGGAATCCAAAAACATAATCCCCATACTCCATTAGAAGATCAAGATGACTCTTTAACAGGTTTTACAGAAAACAACATGAAATTTGCAGGACTTTATGTGAATCAAAAGGAGAGAAAAGTAAAACAGTAGAATAAGTTTAAAATAAATAGAAGAAAATTTATTGATGATGAAGATCAAAAAGTTTTATTCAGAAACAAAGGATGAAATATGATAATAAATTTTTTATCAAGATAAAACCGAATTTCCAATTTCTATTTTGTTTCCATTTATATTTTTACTCCGAAGTTTCTATGAATATAATATAAAAACTGAAAAATGACTCTAGTGTTCATTCCATAAGGTCACTTGTTAAGGGGAAAAGAACACAGAGACCCATCTGCTATGATACCATGCTAACTTGGGAACGACAATTAAAATGTTGTGTTTGGTTAAATAAAATAGGGGGAGAGTTCCAATATTTAGATATATATAACCTCGTGGGGAAATAATATCAAAATTCTTTCATAGTTGTAATAAACCAACCTGATAATTTTTTTTGGAGCTGATTGTTTCTTTTCCACAAAGCCAGCATTTTTTAATCATCTTCATAATTCTTTCATAGTTGCAAGCCCTTTTTTTTTTCTCTAGTTTATCTTACCGAAAACACTACAGGAGCCAACAATGAAGTGGATAATGAAAAATAAAACCTAGATTGTGGATCATAAACGATAAAGTAATAATTGATCTTTCTCTACAAAATCCTTAATGTATTCGCTGAGATTATTATCCTGTTTTTGTCTTTCTTTGAGCCCATTCTGGTCAGGTTCTATGTGCATGAACAATCTGAATAGAAAAATACTCTCGTGCCCAGTTTATAAACACCTATTTTTGTTCCTAAGCTTGACGGGGAACGACAAAAAAAAAATATATATATATATATATATATATATATATATATATATATATATATTACTGTTCACGATGAATAGTGACGTACGTCCGTGAAACAGTGATGGACGTCCATGATTTTGCCCCCTCACTATCCGTAGGTCACGGACGTCCGCGAGGCACTACGGACGTCCGTGGGCGTCGTGACGGAGTTTTCTAAATATTGCAGAAATTGCCTATTTTAGTGTTTTATTAGTATTAGGACTCTTTATTTCGAATTTTAACTATTGGTGGCCTATATATAGAGGCTTGTAAAGATTTTTTAGGGAGTTTTTTTTTTTATATTGAATGAAAAGAGAGTTGCTTTTGTGCAAACCCTAGAGAGCTTGTGAAGAGTTTTCAACCGAGGGAGTGAATCCTTCAAACCATGAGGAGTGAGCAATCGTTTCTCGTGCGACTTGGTGCGAAGCTGACATACAGCCGTGGTGTGAAGCTTCGGAAAATCCTTGGTGTGAAGCCTTGGAATCTATCCTTTTATTTTATCTTTTCTCTAGTTATTGTCAGGTATTATCCTTCTTTAATTCTGTTGATAAAAACCCAAAATCCCAAGTTTTTTCCCTTTTATCAAAATTATTTGAAACCCTATTTTAATTTAAAATCCCCGAGGAGTCAAGAGGCGATATTGCGATTGTCGAATGATGCCCTAAACTAGAACGAATCTTGAGTTCCCTCATCGGAGCCGTTTTTCTAGATTGGGAAATTTTTACGCATGCGACGTGAAAAGGGATTAATCTAATTGTTTTATTAATTTCATTGAATTAATTTTATGTGTTGCTTGATTTTGAATATTTCCGCTATTCAATTCATTTTAAAAGTTAATCCCACATTGCATATTAGGTTTTTAGTGTTTGTCCCGCGTCAGCTGCTGGTTATTCTAATGTTTTTCATTTATAATATTTTTTGAACTCTAGAAAACCTAAATCTTGTCAGGTCATCTAGTTAGTCAAAGAATACTTTCAATGTTTTTAAGTTGAGCAAAAGATGCATGTAGAATGCAACCTCCGAATCATGAAATTGAATCACCCTTTACCTTCTTTATAAGAGTCAGTGTTATTATCCAAGGAATTCTACATGTTGCGTTCACCCTCCCAACACTGTATATAGAGTCACAGTCATTTAGTTAATATCATTGTGACAAAATACAGTTTTTAAAACAAAATACGTGTGTAGTAAGCATTTTTTTTGCCACAACGTATTGAGCACGTATAATATCCATATTTCTTTAGTAAAACACGTATTTTCGGATAAAACACATATGTTATGTATTAAATGCGTTTTTCACAAATTAAACATTTTCCCCCATATTTTACCTATTTTTAAAAAACTATATTTTTTAAAAAAGTTAATATTATCTCTTTTTCCCCGATATTTCCGTTTTTGTCATCTTCCATATTTCCAATTTTTTTACCTTTCAATTTTTCCCGTATTTTGCCGACTTTATTGCTCACTGTATTAAACCTGTACTTGTATTTTGTCACTTTGGTTAATATTAAGACATAGAGCTATAATTAAGCATCTTTTTATGGATTGTTGTTGAAGTTTAGTCCCACATTAGGTAAATTATAACCTTGTCTCTCCCCTTATAATATCTTGGGCCCCTCCACTCATTGCCAATTGGTTTTTAGAGGATGTACAAATTTATCATCGTATCAAAGTAGGGCTTTCTTCACTCCACATCACTCAGTTCAATTGTCCACATGATTTGGTTCAATCCCGCCAACACATGCGGGGGCGTGTTGAAGTTTAGTGCCACATTGGGTAAATTATAGCCTTGTCTCTCCCCTTAGAATATCCTGGGCCCCTCTATTCATTGCCAATTGGTTTTGAGATGGATATACAGATTTATCATATGTCATCCACCTAATTGGGGCAACAAATATTTAACCTATATTTTTAGGTGTTTCGTTTGCCTATAAGTTTATTAATTGTGTGAGGTCACTTTTGTCAAGGAGTCATCTTTGAAAGTCCTTATAGTTTACCATGCTACATACTTAGGAGTTAGCACTTACATATTCCTATTACAAGGTTTGTGATTCTAAACAGCTGCTATCAAAATTGACCAACATTTTGTTATTTTAAAAGAACTGTAGTACTGTCTTCTTAGTATATGAGTTCTCTTTTTTTCGTTCTATATGTGAAAAATTATATAATTTGCTAACTAAAATTTTGTCATAGGTAAGCATTGTGATGGAGCAAATGCTTCGAATGCTTCATGATTGTGGCTTGCATATGGAGGATGTCGATTTCATTAACTCTGATGGGAAGACAATGAACAAGTTATTGTTGGAGGTTGATTTTTGGGACTCCCTTGTTAGAAACTTCATACTTGGCTATGAATACTTGTCGAAGTTTCTTTTTATTATAATTTTTTTTTTGTCATTCTACTTGATCTCTCTGAATATTTTGGTGTTGATTGATAAATCTTAGTTGTGTTTGTATCAGTCCTGCAGACTGCATTTGTAGATGACATCAATTTGCAGTTTTGCTCCAAGTCCTAATGGACGTATTAGTGACAACAATGCCAAATCATACTTAGTTGTACATTTGTCTATACTTTTTCCTTTTAAGTGTATAATTGTAACTACTTTTTGGTTTCTGGCTAGTCATGTTTGTTGAAAAGTTACATATTCGTTATTTGCTCTCTCTCTCTCTCTCTCTCTCTCTCTCTCTCTCTATATATATATATATATATATATATATATATATATATATCCTACCAGCTAGTCCTGGAATCTCTGCTGTGTTTCCGACCGGAGGATAACTTGGAGAGTTGGGTTGGTTGCTAAATCCGTCTTATATCTGTAAGCAGGGCCATCTGCTGCGGCTTCTTTCCCAGAAATACTAGTTGATGACACATCGGGCACAAGTCCATATATATACCCCAGTAGATAATCCATCTCCTTTAGCCTTTGAATGGCGTTCTTAATGATCGTTTCTTGAGAAGTTGGATTCAGAATCTGAAATCAGTTCTCTATCATCCATAGGCATATTTAAAATTGCCACTCAAAGTCCAAAAATCTCTAGTCTTATGGTCTCCTCCGTCAGAATACATGAAGCTTAATGTGGATGGTGCGTCTAAAGGGGATCCAGGGATCAGCGCTGGTGGTGGAATTCTTGGGACCACTATGGAAATTTCATCGTTGCATTCCATAAAGAACATGGTGAATGTATTAATCAAATGGCGGAGGTGAGAGCTCTACGTGATAGTGACGGCCCGACTTTTCCCCTTATATTTTATGGGAAAGGTCACGTCGTCAGATCACTTAACATGATCCTTTCTTACAAGTACATCATGTACAAAGCATTATATTGCAGAAGCAAATTACTAACTCTTACATGGACACATAGATGGCACATATCTGATATTCATTCTTCTATCTAAAACATTAAAATAAACAAAAGATATAAAACAAAAACAAACAACTAATAGGTGCTATGTATAGCTTTCCACCGATGACGGCCATCCGTCATCTAAACAATGGAAAGAAAACCTACACATGTATAGTAATGAGGGTATCCAAAAACATTGTATTATTTCTTACACAAGTTTCTCTCTCAAAATATGTTTCTATCTCTATCAGGTCTAAGGAAAGAAGTCCTCAACAGACTCTTCTCCCTCTTCCTCCTCTTCCTTAGGCTGGTATGTAGGATCACCCTCGTGCTCAGGGTCCTGATCCAGGCCTGCAGTTTGACATGGAGTCACGGGATGAGCTATCATCTAAGCTCAGTAAGGTACTAACAATGCTAGCCCATACGTTAGTATGTCAATTTATGTTCTTGATGCTTAAAATACGGATCAAAACACATCTTATCTTACTTTATATCTATTCTAGCAACTTACAATATAAATAACATTTAATCATGCTAATAATCTTTATCATGCAACGGACTCATGCTGGAACGAGTACAAGGAATCATATTGAAGCATATTTAGCTTAAACAAGCTATCAGACGTAAAACAGACATATACAAGAAACAAGATTTTCAAGATCCCGAGTTAGCGGGATCACTTGTCAAGCTCCCGAGTCAGCGAGATCACTTGTTTTTAAAAATATGCAGTTAAGCTTCCGAGTTGCGGGATCACTTGGCTCAAAACGAAGCAAGCATATACAAAGAATCAAGAGAAAACAAGACATGACAATTGCATGGTATCAGGCATGTGAGAGCATTGTATATATTGATCATAAGGTTATGGAATCAATACAAGGCAAGACATAAGCATATTCATGCATCGAAATTGAAACTAGTATAACTAGATGATTAATAATCAGGTACGTACTTGCTATCAAAATTTAGAATGAGAAACAACATATAAACCAGTAAGGTCAAATCCATACCTTGCGATCAAGTTTACGTGTTACACGTGCATGAATCCAAGCTAAAGTCCCTTTTTACGAGCTCCTCGTGAGCACCTAAGATGCATACAATAATTTTCAGCATGCTTAGCATACATGCTGGGTCATTACAAACCCCTTACTTTTAGACTATGTGATCGACTAGCCTTAAGGCTCAACACAGCACACACACACAGCTATACACAGGGTGTCACGGCAAGGCACAGGGCTGCCGCGGCAAGCCACTCAGCTAACACCTTGCCGCGGCAACCTAAGTCTTGCCGCGGCAAGCCTGATAGACTTGGCCTGCTGCGTGCTTCTTCCTCTGCGTTTGGTTCTCGATTTCTCTAAGCTTCCTCTCTATTGCTCCTATGTCTTTACACTATTTTTTTCAGGTTAACATTTTAACAGATAACTCATTGGTATTATTAAATTGGTATGCAAGGTTCCGGAGCTTTGGAAATCGAAGATTTCGGCTCCGAAACCCTCACATATGACCGATTTCTCTAATTGTTGATCCGACCTCACGGAGTCGGCATCAATTACCTATAATCTATTGCAAAAGAAAATAAGTTAATACGTGGCTCACGTTGAAATGGCGTCGATGTCGTAATTGTGAGATTGATTTCGGAAGTAGGGATGTGAGGCTATCTCAGAGATCAGCCGTTCGTTTTCCGCAAATTCTCCCGGCCGAAACGTAGGGTCACCATGTGTTCCAAGGAGTTGAAGAGATTAAATTTGGGATTCTTCAAGAATTGGGTTTGAGAGTTAGAAGAAAGGTTTCTTTCTCAGGGTCTTGCTTGGTTCTACGAATCAAAATGTAAGGGATAAGGGGGATAGTGGAGAAGCTTTTATCCGCATTTGCACTTTACGTGCATGGGGTTCAAATGTGACTCACACCAACGTGTGAGTCAGCCGGCATACGTACTCATATAAGCCTTATAAGGCTTAGATCCCCTATATTTCTTATATAGGTTTTCAATGTTATAAGCCTTAGTGAGTTGGTATCCCATATATTTCTGCTATACACATTTATGTTAAAGTGAATGCTGGTTCCGGCATGCTATGACGACTTACGGTTATGGATTAATGCACGAGTCGGATCAGATCAAGTGTATACGTTATATATATTGGCCATCGGTGTACAGGCTGGTGTCAAGTTTAAGTGTATATCTAATAAACGTATATTAAGTATATGGGTTAATCTCAAAAATTCTAGTGTATATTTAATACACTGTTCTTTGAGTGAATGGGTACCTGGGTTCATTTAATAAATATACCAGGTCACTAAGGGTCCCATTATTTCACAATTATCATCACCCAATCCAAGACAGCTCTTTGTTTCTTGCAATAAACACAAGCTCGACCTCACCCGAGTCCGTACCCGGTATCGTCGGTTTAAAGCGTGGCAGCTGTTACAGTGATGCTATCAACCTCATACTCGGAGTGTCGAATGGTCACAACAGTATGCAGAAGCATAAGGTGATCATTATATCAACTATCAGAGAAGTAATCAAAGTTGAAGTTTGCATGTAAAATTTTCTTTCGTACTCAACATCACATCCAAGTCTTGTCTATTATGCACATCATACAAAATATACAAAACAAAATTAACAAGAATTTATTCATCCACATCAATTACAGTCTAAAAGAAAACGTAAGAGAATGTGAATCTAATCCCACAATAAGGGTCCACTTTAGATTGCTCACATAGGTCTCCTATCACTGAGGCTCTGCATAAACACTAATCTAGTAAGCTATGAAAGCTCAGCAGGCATCCATCAAATACCTCATAAATCTTAACCTTAGTTATTCAATAATTCATAATCCGTACCGAAGTGTAAAAATCACTGTTTCAAAGGTTTCAATTAGTCTATTATACTAAGATACAATACTGTAGTATGAAAATCTTCAAATTAAAATCACAGTTTCACAGGTTTCAATTAGTCTACCAAACTCTAAAATACTGTTTCAAAGGTTTCAATTAGTCTATTATACTGAGGTACAATACTGTAGTATGGAAATCTTCAAATCTAAATGTCATCGTCTATATCAATATTGTCCAATACTATCCATATGATCAACAGGTGAATGTGTTATTCAATCTTTATCTTGTTCAGTGTATGATTATAAAATCAAAGTGATAAAATATGTAGTCGGATACATTGAAAATTCTGAATTGTAGGCATCGCAAGTGAAGTACTTTAATGTAAATCTATTGGTTTGACATGAGATGTTTAAGTATGTGAGGGATATTTTATTAAGTTTTTTTAAATTAATCGGTGTCGATACTTAAGCACCACCATGGCTTAACAACAATAATACTCAATACCCTGTACAGGTTACAACTCGTACGACCCTCGAGAGAGTATGTTCCACACTAGAGATAAAGTGGACAATACATGCACAATTGGCCTAATCCATAGATATACAAGGTCCTCACATCACTGCTATGATCAAGTCTTAAATTAGGAGTTCCCCGAAGTTCTTGGTGCCATCTTAATTATTTCTTGGTACCATCTTATCACTTTCTTAATTATTTCTTAAGTTTTTTTAAGTGATTTATTTTTTGGAAAATATTTAATATTTTCTGTGTTTAGCAGATCTTGCTTATTGTTAGGGCCTGTTTGGTACATTGAGAATCTTGCAAAATCTATGCCTGCAGAAGCCAAATAGATAAAAAGTAGCTGTAACATTTTTGTGCTATTGACGTAAAATGCCATAGCACAATCCATATCAACATTTTGTGGTGCTTCCAAATGTACATGTTGGCTAGAACATTGATTGTGTAATTTTAAGAAGGTCACTATCCCCATTTTAAATACTGCCCAAGCAGCCCTTAAGTTTTTTGTGGTTGTTTCTGTAATTTATGCTATGGGATATTCACATCTAGGCATGAGTAAATTGTTCATTGTTTTTATTTAGTTGTATGCTGTTTTTTTGGTTCACTTTACCAGGCAAATCCACGCATGACACTTTTTACGGGAAGCTCTCGAGTGGCGGAAAAGTTAGCTGTAGACATGAAAGGACGTGTTAAATTGGAAGATGCAGGTTTTGACTGGAAAATCCTTGGTCCTGATGTTCAGGAGGTTTCTCTCAATCTGCCACTTGGCATCATCCAATTGGAATTTGGAAAATTCAAAATTTTCAAGTTTCATTTCATGCAGTCTTATGTTGAATTATCTTGTATCCTGGTTTTTGAATGGCAGGTTGATTATGTTGCATGGGTTTGCGATCAGGATGCATATGCATGTAGCGGTCAGAAGTGCTCAGCACAATCAATTCTATTTATGCATGAGGTTAGCTGTGTCATTTGTTGTTTGTATATTAGATTAGATGCTTCAATATGCATGGTTATCTTACAAGCATGTGATACAAAGCGTTTAAAAAAGAGCACGAGTATCTACATCTTTACTATTATAATGCGAGAAGAGGGAATTGGGACCAGACGAAAATATTAGATTTTGCGTCCTTCCCAATCAAATAAGAGTACCCATATCTGCAACCATATTTGTGAATAAAGAATTTATGGTTGCAAATAATGATATCCATGTCTCTATAGCGTCAAATATGGGTTAGGCCCCTTTTTTCGCTCCATCGATCTCTTCTATCTAGAAATTCTCTCTCTCTCTCCCTCTCTCTCTCTCTCTCTCTCTCTCTCTCTCTCCACACGTGCATAGCACATGCCACCTACTAGTAATTAAATATTACAAAAAGCTAAAATTCTTCTTGACAATTCAATTATTTTACGTAAGTATATTTAAGAGGTATTTTTATCTGGTCCTGTCCTTGATCATCATAGAGATGAGAGTTATCTTTGGCTATTATGCCTTCTCTATTTCCAGATATTATGTGACGACCCGACTTTCCCGGTCCTAGAGTATCGGAAAGGTCGGCTCACCAAAGCATAGGTACATCCATATAAAAGTATAAAGCAAACAGAAAATAAACTAAAACCTAACATAGTAAACATAAGAGATCTCTCATTCAAAACATATCTCAAAAAGGAACCAAGAGGAACAACCGGTGATAACCAATCCAACGCCTAAATAATAGTTCCTGATAGTGGTTCCTCACAATGATATCAGTAAAACAAAATACAAGGCCTTAGGCCCATAATTCAAAAGGTAACTACTCAAAATCACACAGAATAGTACCAAATCACAAGACTAGGTGAAAGGAAAGAACTCCTCAGGAGGAATCTCTAATTCTTCCTCTGGTTCGTAGTTGGGATCACTTTTGTAACCCTGGTTCTGAGTGTCTACACCTGTGACGTGTAGTCGGGGTGAGCTAACAGTCTAAGCTCAGCAAAAGAAACTCAATTTTATTTACATTTTGTCAGAACAAATCTGGTTTTTAAAGACGAAATTCGAAGCAGATGTGTTTTCAAAACATATATTCTAAAACAAGTCATTTACTAAATTTCCAATGCAATATCAGCTAAAGTGTTATGAAAGGAAATCAAACGAGTCAGGATTTCATACGTTTTCGGATTCTTATTCATGCAATGCTTTTCTGATTAATGACTTAAATCCTAACTTAAAATTCTTCTCAAAGTTACTATATCATGAGAGCAGAAATAATACCGATGGGAACCCCTAACTAACCATCGTCGTTCAATGAACCCTTTTCAGGACATGCAGCAAGCCCCTGGATTATGAGGGTAACTTGTGTCATATAGATACAATCAAATAGGTTCAGAACAAACTCACGAATATCCCCCTGTGTCGGACACAGATATCCCGCCGCGCTGGTAGGAATTCGTTCACGAGAACCTTAAATCACATGCCGATTCTAATACATATCTCAGATTCAGATTCTAGCATATATAATTCAGATGCAGAATTCAGGAGTCAAGATTCAAGTTCATATTCAAATGTATTCGGAATTCATGGTTCAGAGTTCATGCTATTCAAATTCAAGACAGATTCAGATCAAATTTGGAGTTCATGATATATTCGGAAACAAATTCAGATGTATTCGGAAAACAAAATCATATTCTTACAGGAAAAATGCAATTAATATTGAGGTTCCCCCACCTTAGACTTGGATCCGCCCAAAGTTTATCCAAGGTTCCTCACCAAGGTTTTCCATACTTAACCTATATTGAATTAACGCCACACAACGTGTTAATAGTGCCCAAAACAGACAGACAAAAGTTTCCCAGAGTTTTTCCAAAGATAAACAGAGAAAGCCAGAAACAAGGAAAATCGATCGTTCGATTTCAAATTCGAACGTTCAATTTCCTCATTAATCGAGCTTGTCAGGTTGTGCCAAAGTCGATCGATCGATTCCAAAATCGATCGTTCAATTTCAATTTCGAACGTTCTATTTTGGATTCAAACGATCGATTCTTACAGGTTTCTGCAGTTTTTGGGTTTTCACATCCTTGGCTTGTTTTTCTCCAACTTACTCTAATTTCTTAATATTTTTACCTGCTAACAAAACTAATTTCGGTATAAATAACTAACATGAAGGTATTATGAGCCTACCTCTCAAGGTTGACTCCCGTGGCTTCCAATGATTCTGTCCCAAGAGGTTGGATTGAATCTTGTGAAGCCTCAAGCGGGCAGATTCCAGAATGAGCTCTGTGTTAGCACAAAGAGTACCTTATCTCAAACCGTGCCCATAACGCATCCACCATAATCGGTTCACACACAAACTGCACTACTCTTCCTCACCAACCTTAATCTAATCAATAGCGGAAAAGCAGAGTTCTCTACGATTGATATCACGAGAGCGATTAAAATCCAAGTGATGGAGAAGGAGGAATTCCTTTCGGACAAATGGTAGCTGGGTTTCATGAGAGAGAAAGAGTGAGAGTTGCTCTTCACTCTCCTTCTTTTATAAAGCAAGGCTAAGCAAAACAAATATCATGATATTTACTAAAAATATCATGATATTTATACTATAATTCTTATCCACAAAATTTAAATTTAACCGAGTGTTGAGTTGAGCACGCATACATGAGTCAGTGTACGAGTCATTGGCTAAAGGCCTTTACCATATCTAAATCAAATTTCTCTTCACCAAAATATTCTTGATATTTAATTAGTCCAATAATTCAATATCAAATCGTGCGACTCGTCCGGGCACGCATACTGAGGTGACCGTGTTTGGTTTTCAGATTTTCGGGATATTACATATTATGTCGTGGATGCATAAATGTGATTCAAAATAATATTTTACTTGTCAGTATTAGTGATTACGTCGTATCCTACTAATGGCAGTTTGGTAATATTGTAAGATTCGTGATGTATATTCACTAATGTAGATGATTTGAGACATTAATCTTAAACATTCTAATTTCTATCTCTAATCTTCTCTCTTCCCCTCAGTTAAACACCAACACCATCACTTAACCCCTAAATACTATTCAACAATTAATCATGCTATATGATTAATGCATCTCATACAGATTGTATCATAGGCATTCTATGCCATCATTTGAATTACATTCAACAATTCTGTTCATGCTACCTTGTTGATTTTCTACTTGGCATCAAAACGTCCTCGGTATCCTTCTTTTCAATGCGAGGATCTATATACAATAGTCACAAGAAACTGCACTTTTCTGTACTTTTTCAGTGTTTTCTAAAGCAAAGTACTCCGGAATTCAAGTGTCTTCATTTCACAGGTCAAAGATATGGGTTTTCCACCCAAAATTTTTTCAACCAAAAATAACTATGGAGTCGATTCCGTAAATTTTGAAAGCCTTACAGCATAAAAATGATGTATATGCCTTTCATTTTACTTTCTTTTCAGATTTGAGGTGTAGATTCTATCTCAGAATGGAATTCATAGGTTGATAGTTGATACACTCTTTATGTTCAGAACTGGAACTCAAGTGGGCTTATTTCTAAAATGAAAGACCTTGCTGAAAGAAGGAAACTAGAAGATTTAACTATTGGCCCTGTTCTTACTGTAAGTGACTCTTTTTTTTGCTATCATGCATTATTATATATTGGTTTACTTTAACAATATGGCTTTGTCTTATGGTCCAAAATCCTTGAATAAGTTTTACTGAATTCAATGTGACTCGGACATGCTGGATTATAACTCAAAGCTTTCTATTTACTGCCTTTTTGAATCTTTCTTTTCATATACCTCTACATGTACCACAAACCTGTTCTTTTACAGTAATATAAATTTAAGATTGGTACCCTGTACCAAATTCAATAAATAGAAACTGGAATTACATTTTGGTGCTCTTGGCTTCTTTTTATGACCTTTTTGTCAACGTTAAATTTTTTCTAGCAATAAAACTTCCTACAGATTTTAAGTTATATCTTTCTTTTTCTTTTTTTTGCTCGTACGATTTCAAGGTGTATTACAATTATGATTGCCATTTTTGGTTGCTGCATTTTGCAGTTCAGTTGTTGACAGCAGGATTCTTCTTATATTTACTTTCTTTTATGTCTCATAATTCTATGGAACTCTTGGCAGTTGTTCTTCTCTACCTAAGAGTTAGTGCAGTGTAGTTTCACACTCGAGTGATTTTATCTAAATTTGATTTTGAAATAATTCTTTTTTTATCACAGGTTACTACTGAAAGCATGTTAGAACATATTAAGAAATTGCTTCAGATTCAAGGCTCAAAGCTACTGTTTGGGGGTGAAGTTTTAGAAAACCATTCTATTCCAAATATCTATGGTGCTCTGAAACCGACTGCTATTTTTGTTCCATTCCATGAAATGCTTAAGGAGAACAATTTTGAGCTTGTCACCAGAGAAATATTTGGTCCATTCCAGGTAAAGATGTTGGGTTAGAGTGGCTTTGCGTACTACCGTATTGGTTTTACAAAGGGCTCTCTCTCTCTCTCTCTCTCTCTCTCTCTCTCTCTCTCTATAAGGATAATTCATTAAATGGAGTGTGCATTAGAAAAATGGAGAGAAGGAAACTTTCATTTGCCCCATTATTTTGTACAACTAGAAAAACCATAAGGCTAAATATTAAAATTGGACAGGAGCCCTTGATATCCAAATTTGAATGAAATATATTGGGTTTTGGTAGAAAAAGAACAAATTCCTAGGATGGAAAAATTGACATTTTAAGATTATTAAATTTTGACAAAGTAGATAATTTGGTAGATGAAAAGAAACAAAAATCCCTGACTTATTAGTGAACCAAAAAACCTAGCTCCTATGATGGAAAATTTGACTTTTTAAGATCATTATCTTTTGACAAAAGTGGATATTTTGGTAAATGAAAAGAAACAAAAACTCCTGACTTACTCGTGAACCAAAAAACCTAGCTCCTGCGATGGAAAAAATGACTTTTTCAGATTAATATATTTTGAGGGTTTTAGTAGAAAAAGAACAAATTACTAGGATGGAAAACTTGACATTTTAAGATTATTAAATTTTGGCAAGTGGATATTTTGGTCGATGAAAGAAACAAAAATCCTTGACTTATTAGTGAACCAAAAAACCTATCTCCTACAATGGGAAATTTGACTTTTGAGATTATTTTATTTTGACAAAAGTGGATATTTTGGTAGATGAAGAGAAAAAAAACCCCTGACTTATTAGTGAACCAAAAAACCTAGCTCTTCTGATGGAAAAAATGACTTTTTCAGATTGTTATATTTTGACAAAATGGAAGTTTTGGTAGACGAAAGGAGACTAGAATCCCTGACCTAATAGTGAACCAAAAAACCTAGATTTAAGGGATTTCCAGTGTATTGCATTTGAAAAATTTGCAATACCATAATCAAGATGTGAAAAAATTTATTTACAATACCTATATATATAAAATCTGAAAAAAATGAATATTTTAAAGTTAACTTTCGTAATTATCTTTTTACTTATCTTTGAAGCACTCAAATTTCAAAAAATAACTTGTCACTAAAAATGTTGTGTTTTCTTCCAGATTGTTACTGTGTATAAGCAAGATCAGATCTCAATGGTTTTGGATGCTTGTGAGAGGATACATGCACATTTGACAGCTGCAGTGGTTTCAAATGATCCATTATTTTTGCAGGCAAGATTTACCAGAATCAGTACATTATTACAGTTCAACTCATTTTTCATATTCAATATTATCAAGTGTTTTATAGATCTGTTCTTCCCACATTGTTGTCATAATCGTGATGTTTATTACAGTTATCTTTGGAAGAACTATTTAGATTTTGTTTTATTATTTAATTAGTAACTTACCAATTGTTTAAAAAAAGAAAAATAAGTAAAGGCTAAGGCAAAGCATGCCAATGCAAAACCTAATCTTGTTAATTCCCTATTTAGCTAAGATGTTTACAGTGCCATTGATCTCCCGAAATATACCCGAATTACATTTAGATTCTCCGATCTGTTGGATTTCATCCAAAATGTTCAAAAGCCTCGACATAGAATGTGCTTAATATTGGAGCCCATATAGTAATGTTTGAAGAGTCTCACCCTCTAAAATTAGAAGACCTGCCTCCAAGTTGAAAAGAAACCTAGTACTTTCTAAAAGGCGATAACTTCCTTGGATTCTTCAATTCTAATAGGACCAGAGAAGGCCCTCAAACAATTACTTCATCATTTCTAACAGTACCGCTTTTCTTATGAACCGAAGTTACCTAAAAGTTATAATCAAACTTAAGTTTAGGCCACTTTTTAGTGGGGCTTCCATTGAAATGCTTATCTCTAAACAGCCTGCATCTCAAAGAGATGTTATCTAAAGAGCCAAACTTGTCACTGTAATTTTTTTATTCCTTTTTTTCTCTATCTCCAACCTAAAAGATGAGGAACCTCTTTGGACACAGCCTCTAGAACCAAATGGTCCAGCTGACAAATAATTCATAAAATTTTCCAACCTATTTAGTAGCACGCGTGCAATTCCAGATACCAATAAGGTTCACACCTTATAACTTATCAGAGGAAGGAGGGTGATGGCTAGATTGAAGAAAGTCCTTATGGTTTCTCATTGACCACTATTGCCAGGGATCGAATGAAGCTTGTCTATATTCTTGTTCCTCTTCTTTCCATGTCGATTTATTGGTCACCCTGGATCCAGGATGGATAGTTGAATCTTGATGGCTTCAACAAAGGCGACCCCAGTTGGGTTGGAGTTCCTATGAGCTTGGTGTGGAGATTTTCTGCTTGCTAGGTTGGCTGGTCATTTCTTTCTCCTGGACATGGAAGTTGTAGTTTACGCGGCCATTTGTTTACTGCATTGGATTGCACCTCATAGACTATGGATCAAACCTGACTTGTTGAATGCCATTAATAGGGAACACAATTATAGGACAGATCAATTATCAAATAATTTTCTTTTGGCTTATTGAATTTCATATGCAATCTAATAATGTATCTCGATAATTTTTTAATGTGCCCCGGTATGTCTTCTCATTGAATTTATCTTTCATAGGTTACATTCTGATTTTCCTTCATTGTATCTCTCCTTTTATTCACAAACTTTTCTGTTGTTCTCTACACATGATGCACCGATTAGGAAGTTGGAATTTTGCCTTCTTCAAGTTGTCACTAGCTTTGATTTTGCAGAGATTTGCTGCCCAAATAATTGCCTTGAATCAAGGAGGGGCAAAAAAATATAATCCTAGATTAAGGCGAAGAGCCAACTATTTCTATATTTAAGCACCTCAATTAACCAATCCAGTATTATCAACTCCTCTCTACTCTTCCCCCAATGAGCATACCTGTAAGGACCGAGAAACACTCAGTTCCCTCCTCGTGGATGTTCCTAGAAAATGAAGAACACCATAGCTACCCTCTTGCTTATGATCTCCGAGTAATCTCTCCCCACACTTCTTGTTAGAAGTAACTCTCAACAACTAAGAAAAGATCTGCATAAGGATACCTCTATGTCACCCAAAGATCCAGCCAAAATACACCCATAAACCAAGAACGGTCGACTAGTGAAAGGAACTGAAGACCGTCATACTGAGTAAGATCCGAGCCCTGAATCAATATAGAGGGTTTGTGATAGCTTTCCGTTCCCACCCATGACTAGACCGTCTCTTAAACAATTAAGCATGATCGCTTATTTCTCAAGGTAGATTGTGAGCTTTTGAAACCAGAATTACCAAGAGATAAACCAGGAAAAAATAAATCTTTTAAATATTGTCATGTTTCATATCTACCATTAGTACTTCTATTCCTTTGTCTTCTCAAATTACATTACATAAGATATCGAAATGTTTGCTAAAATCACAAGGGTTAAAGTCCGAGACCTTGACCTATTAAACAGTTAACCCGTATTCCTACTAATTCTTGTATATATTGAAAGCCTGATTATCTCAAGTTCTATACATAAAAGATATTTCTACATTATTTTTTGTATGGTTATCTTTTTCATATTCGAAAAAGCTTGATTATCTGAAGTTCTATTTACATAAAAGAGATTTTTACATTATTTTTTTTATGGTTATCTTTTTCATATTGGAAAATCCCTTGACCTGTGAAGCTTAATCAATTTATGTGACACTCTTATCGTTGATCACAGATCTGCAGCAATCCGAAATCTATGACAGAATTTTGTTAAATAAAAAAATTAATTAACAAAATCTTACAATGTGAGTTAATGGCCATTGTCATTGGATTTTTATTTTCAGGACGTCCTCGGAAGATCAGTGAATGGGACAACATACGCTGGAATCCGGGCACGAACAACAGGAGCTCCGCAGAATCACTGGTAAGTAATCTATCACTAGTCATGTTTACGCTTCAATGGTTTACGTTAAGGAGTGCTTAGGAAGGTCAGAATATTCACAACAGGTTCGGACCAGCCGGAGATCCCAGGGGCGCAGGAATTGGAACCCCAGAAGCAATAAAACTTGTCTGGTCTTGCCACAGAGAAATCATATATGACATTGGCCCTCTACCCCAGAATTTTAACATCCCACCGGCCACCTGAACGTCAGAAAATACGAAGGACCAAGTCCCTCTAACCACAATAATGTTACAGTTTGATTTTTGTGGGCACACCACATTAAAGCCGATAGATTAGAGGCAACACAATAAATTTAATTTTCCTCTAATCTTTTGATATCATGTAGATAATACTTTGCTTGATTAGTGATTTTCACGTTCTTCAATTCAAGCTCAATTGCTCCTACCCTATATACTAAATTCTATTGATATGCTTACATATAGGAATAATCTACACAAATGACTTCATTATTAATAGGTTAGCAACCTATAAATATAGCTTTATTTGGACTTTTGTTGGGTTGAATATGGAATTCTGGGGGTTGAGTGTTACTTTTTATTTCGAAGAAATGATAGCGAAAAATGCGACAAAACCGTGTTTCAAAGTAAAGGGAAATTTCACCTGCCTACACTTACTTCGTAACATCATTGACAGTGATGACTAGAAGTTAGAGGAAAACCCCATATTTCTCGTTTGTTGCAGTTTTTTCAAGGTCCTCACACTCTTTGAACAAATTTGTCCTTCATACGTACAATTATATTATATTATATATGCATATAGCTTTACTATTATAGTGAGGGAGGAAACAAACGTGGAGTGTAGAACCTGCAACCTCAAGCCTCACAATGGAGGGAGGATACAACTGACCTGCCACTCAATCTATAATACTTACACCTGTAAAGCTGAGCTTATTTATCCGTATGGGCTAATGGGCAAGTTCACTCTCATCAGGCTGTACTTTAAGTGTTTCATGTGTGGTCATCAACCGTGTTTTTTGGCCCAATGGTAGATGTTCGATCTTCCATTTTCTATGTGGCTAAATATTCCTCTCTTTTTTCAACGCTACACTTGTGTCATTTAAATGGCAAGTGGCGTCTAATCTGAAGAGCAAGTGTTGAGCTAATATGGACAAGATCAATTAGGTTCATGCCTCCCAAATATAACTGAAAAATACATTTAATCCATGAATGATCAAAGTTTTAAAAGTCAATTTACTAGGTTAAGGGTATGGAGGTCAAACTTTGATCATATTTATGAAGGGGAAAAAAGACAGAGAAAAGAAAACAAAAAAAAATTTAGATCACATGCCATATTGCTAATGATCCCAAAATGCATATAGGATCACATGTCACACGACATTGGATTTCAACACTAGTGTAGCGTTTGAGCGTTACATATCTCTTTGATTGATTATATATATAAAATAATTCTTAATATTATTGTGAGATTTATCAAACGGGTAGTGATAAAGATATATTTTGGTAATCTTTGCTCTCATTTAAAATATCTATCTCTATCTTTAACGATCAAGAACTTTAGAATATTTTTTATTTTATTTTATTTCCTTCAAAAAAAAAAAAACTTTAGAACAAGAGAAAACAGTAAACAACAAAGCTCGCCTGATCTAAAAGTTCTTTGACCCGCCTAGTTTAGGACTAGGGATATGCATATCAAAGCCTGACTTAGGCAGTGCCAGGCCTTCAATTAAAAAAAGCCAGGGCCACGCCAGCGCCTAGAGGTGCCTCTATTTGTACCTACCAAAACTCTAAAAGCTCTCAACTCATGGCTCACCTGTAAAGTTTCAGTGTGTACAAATAGAGCTATCCATTTCCAAAAAGCCCACCACCACGGGATTCAAATTCGGTTTACTGTTTAGCTGGAACCGAGAAAAAGGTTTCAGGGCTTTTTTACTTATTTTTTGGTATCTTTAAGGCTTTTTTTTGGGTTTTAGAATTTTTCGGTTTTCTCATCCTACCTGGTCAATCTTTGGTTTATGCCACCCAAAACTGAAATCAAACCGAATCGGGATAAGTTCGGTTTGACTTCGGTCTAGTTCAGACCGATTCAGTTTTCGGATTGAGTTTTGGATCAAAACTTACACCATTTGGACATCATGTGGCACCATCACGAGGATCGGCTGCAATGGAAATTTAGATAAGATCAATCAAGCGCCATACAGAAAAATTAGCCATAATCCAATACATATCTAATGTTTAAAATATGGTAAAAGGAATGCACCATATTTATGGTGCGTTATATTATCTTTGACCCATCAAATAAGGGCAAAAATGTAAAAAACAAATAATTTTTTTATAAAATCGCATCTCCATAGCTGTTACTCCAAAAAGGGTATTGTTTTGAGTTGATCATGCCACGGGACATGGTGAGGGGATCCATGGTTCAAGGATCAAGGATCAAAATTTCAAGTAAAATTTTTGTTTTGGGCATGACCAAAACCGAAAATTTAGACTAAAATTTTGGCCAAAAACCTAAAATTTCAGCCGAAATTTTGAGTCCCATGTAAAACATGACCAAAATTTCGGTCCAAATTATCGTTCGGTGAGGACCAAAACCGATAATGTGGACCGAAATTTCAGTCATTTCGGCTGAAATTTTGATCCTTGTCGTGGATCCATCCGACATATTCTCCCTATGAGTTAGTCTACAGTGGGTGTCCAACCATCATGTATATAAAAGCAGTCCACACATCTGTTTGGCTGCATCACATACATGAACTTTCATGCTTTCGAAGTCATGCACGTCACACAGTTATACAAACGTGTGGGCGAATGATCAAAATAACAGTTTCGTTTTCGGTTTTGGGCATCACCGAAACTAAAATTTCAGCCAAAAATTTTCCCTCTATCAGTTCAAAATTTTGTTTTGGTGGGGGCCGAAACATTTCGGCAAATTATGGACCGAAATTTTGAATTATGGTGCGTACTGATGGCTGAACGCTCATTGTAGAACAACTCTTCGCTATTCTCTATCATATATGTTTTTTTTTTTTTAGAAAATTCTCTATTATATATTAAATTATGTTCAATCATTAATTGAGATGTCCAGGTGGCAAACAAGAAAATCCTAAAATCATTATGATGGGAAGGGAATCTAACCATCGAATAAAGCCCTTACGTGAATTAGTGTGATACTTTGAAGGCTCTTTATTAGACAATCCGGTAACATCTAACATCATAATTTTGAGGCTGAATATTATATTATCTACACGCTTCTCACAGTCACATGGACTGCATTGGTTGATGAGCCATCTACTTTACGTGCACAAGCCCATCTACCGGAATGTATTTATCGCTTAAGAGGTGATTGAGAGACCCAAGATTATAGAAAGACTTTGGACGGTCATTTTGATAATTTAATAATAAAAAGTTAATTATATATATATATAGAGAGAGAGAAGAGAGAGAATTGGTAAAATGTAAAGCTGTAGCTAAAAATACTACATTTATTTGTCAGATCATATGTCACATGGCATGATCAATCAAAAAGAACACTCATTTTTTATTGATCACCTAAGGAACATGTGATTTACAAGAATAATTATTTTTTTGACTTTCTTCCTATCGTTTGATGAGTCATAAATAAGGTAATATATAATTAATTTGGTGCATTAATTTTAAGCATTTTTTACAGTGAGTATATTTGAGATGGAGTCTAAATCTTTTGGGTAATATTTGATTGTTATTATCCAAGTTGTCGTGCCCAAATAATTTAATTGTAGCATTTTTGAGAGATAAGTGAGGAAATGCAACCCATTACATATGTACTTAATGGTCTCTGACTTGAGTCCTGTGCAACGGTAGCATGCTGATAGCCTGATACTATTGATTACTCGGTTTTGTAAAATTCTTCGTGTCTTTTTTTTAATAATCATGATCATCAATGTCCCACAACTAAGGAATCCTATTATGTTATGGACGTGCCAAGTGAACCAGGCCTCCATAGGGTGGACCCTTTAATGATTATAATAAGGGAAATTTCTAAATTCTCCTTTTAAATTTATTTTTCTGAATCCCCTGTAAAACTTTTCTAATATCTAATCAATCGTATACCTCAAAATTTTATTTAAACTTAATATCAAAATTGCTTCTTCTTATACAAATCAGGCAAAACACAAACTCTTTGCTAAAATCATAGTGAACTCTTGCAAAGCATAGCAAGCTCTTTACTGAAAATGGAGCACCTCTCTCAGTATTCTCGGGGTAACTTCATTTCCTTTGCTCGACTAAAAAATTTAGTTTTAAACCCGAACAGCTTTGTTTGGCTCATTATCAACTTCGCTTTGAACAACGAAAATTATTATACGAAAAAATGGTTATAAAAGGGTCAATTTTTTATTTTTAGTTACTATTTAGAGTTGAGGGGATATTTAAATATATAAGTTTTAATTATGCGGTTAATAAGATACTAGAAAAAATTTAGGGAGGATTTAGAAAAATAAATTTAAACAGAGGACGTTTTAGAAATTTTCCTTTATAATAAATATAAGGGTAAAGGTAGCTTGGTACCAAGGACCAGATAACTCGTGTTCCCACACTAGTTTGTTGTCATGTGGCACCCAATCACAAGATCAGGTGCAAAACAAAGGAGCGGCTAGATGATCAATAACACTTTTGTGAAATTTTTTCTAAAATGACTCATATAAACAGTGCAATCAACAAAGTCAACCGAGGATGAATAGAAAAATTACATTTGGTTTGACCGCTCATATTCCACACAATTGACGCTATTGACTATACAAATTTATATATTTTTATCACTATTATTATTTTGCACAGTACTTATGATCATGAAGGCCATCCCTTACGTGACATCCGATCATGTAATTAGGTGGCGCAACTAATATACGACAATGTAAGTTAGATAGACCGTAGTCCCAACCCACCTTTATCCTAAATATAATAAGTAAAAGCAATATATGATACTATATGTATATTCGAAAGATTGGACGAATTAAACGCATTAATATATTTGAAGCCCTTAAACCAAATTAAAACCATTTCGATCTCCAAATAAGCAGGGTTAGAAATAAGCACATAAGAAGTGAAATTTTCTCAATGTCACGGAAAGAAGTATTATCCCCTTATCTTGTTGATCGAGGATTCGTAATTACGAATCATGAAATAAGGGTAGTATAAAAAATTAGATTTGAAGGAAAAAGAAAAAGTAATTGTCCGTAACTTTTGATTCTTACTACAACTAGAACTTATGTCACAAAAGAATGTTCAATTCTTAATGATTTTCACCAATTCCAATATATGGGCACATACTTCTGGACAAGTATCTTCCATGAACTGAATTCTTTCTGAGGTTCTTACTTAGTACGGGCTAGTCCATTTTACTTACTGTGCTACACCTTGTTCCTTATTTGTACCCACTAAAACTCAAGAGCACCACAGCACTCTAATTTTCAGATAAGCTTAATCAACATCTCAGCCATCTAATGGTATGGCCGTGATCTCAAGATTAATTGTATGAATGATCAAGCCAAAAAATTGATCTTCCATTATATAACTCAAACAGTCAACAGTTTTTGGCTGAAATGCTCTGAAATTTTAGTGGGAGCAAATATAACCACCACCCATCACCAAAATGTCCTAGGCTGCATATGGCACAGCTCTTTGCTAGGTACCTATTCTCCTTAATAACTCCTTGCACAACAAGATTTTATGCAAAATTTATCAGTTCAATAGTTTTACCCTCCTCTCTACTCACTCTTTAGCAAAACAAATTTTATTTGCTCTTGTAGGGAGTTACTAAAGAGCAGGGAGGTTGCAATAGAGCAGGTAAATCCTCCTTTACAAGTTAGAAAAAGAATGAGAACCAACTAAAGCATGCAACTCTACTATAGCAAGGGCTAGCAAAGAGCTATGCCATACGCAGCCCTAGTCTCCGGTAGGCAATGATGGTCATGTCCATCGAGTTTAACCTTTATCCATTCAACTGCTTCAGAAACCCTTGGATAAGAGGAGGTTTTTTTTTTTGGAATAGTAATTTTTTCTGTCAATCCATTAAAGTCAAGATTCCCTTGTATTGACTATTGAAGGGCTTCTAAAACAAGTTGAACACCAAACACTGGACTCAACTAGTTTGACCTAACCATTTCAAGCTTGTAAGTTGTAACTTTTGTCTTCACCTATCAGTTATACTAAAAATCCACCACCCATCATCATATGGCAATTTCCAAATTACATTCCGTGACAGCCAACTTGTCAATGTTGAAACTAGGAGAATGATCGTTAAATATGTAATTAAACAGACTATGAACCCAGAGCACATGTAATCTTCAAATATTGGTATTCCTATTTCTATTAAATTAGAATAATTGAAATTAGAAATTAATTCAATTCCTATGAAAAGAAATCAAAATAAAAGTTGTATCTAATTCCAGCAAGTCTACTAGGAAACCAACTGGTGCCTTTTTCCACTAAAACATTCATTCAAATGCCCATTGGCCTCCAGAGCAATGGCAGAATTTACCAGTGACAATTATTCGAAAAAAAAATTAAAATTAAAACTAAAAAAAGCTAAATTCTAACAGAATTCACTGATTATCAAGAAATGGTTCCTTTACTTTCTCCTTTTTCACCTTTTCTTTTGTATTTACATGGAATATAAACTGCACCTTGCTGAATATTCAGCATTTGACCCTTATAAAGTAAATTAAATTTCCACAATTTGGGGGCCCCTATATATTGCTCCGAGGACAATGAATTCATCAGGCCTCTCCCTCTCTTCCAGCCATGCATACCCCTCACCCTCTTCAGGCACTGAATCCGCAACTGCATCGCCTGCTAAAAATATATAAATTCAAAATTTTTGAAGAGAAATTTTAGAGTCATTTCTCTCGGGTATTTTTTTCAAGCCAAATCCCTTAATTTACCATATTGGAAAGACATATATATATAATCTTAGGAGATACTGCGTTTTAAAACTAACTGAATGTTAAAATCTGGGGACTATTTTTTGGAATAATGAGAAAATGTTAGATAAGCATTCATTCATACTACTAGTGGCAGAGAGATCTGTATAATAAGCTCAAGCAAGGGCTATTTCTTAAGTTCATTTTTTTAAAAGAAATTCGATGGCTTTGGAAACACCTAATAGGTAAAATACTTTATAGCAATTACTACGAGCTAATTGAAGATTGGTGAGGGGTTTTCCGTAAGGTATATAGCACGTACCCATTATATCTATTCTAATAGATATAATAGGTATATAGCACTTCTATTCAGTCTAAAAATAATACTTTTCATATTTAGTTTAGTGTAGACTTGATGTGAAGCTAAGCAAAGAACGGTGAAGGGCGGGCTGTTTCAAGCATTCGTGGGTCCCAAGACCCAACATTATTTGTTGTCAAAGAAACCTGTCAAACCAGCACACAGCAAATATAATTTGAGACACAAAACGGCGAACATACTTTGAGACAAATATATGCTTTGAAACAGCTAAATTTTCTCTTCTTTAAGGGGGAAGGGATCTGTTATAAAAGAATTTATACCATTGCTAGATGTAAATAAATCCAACACAGTCTGATATGGTGGGATATTAAACGGCATCCCTCATCAGTTCCATAACATCAAATATATAAAAAAAATATAAATATTTCTTTTCTAATAGATATATAAAACATCATAAATATTTGTAGAGGTGACATGCAAGTAAACATCAGGTCAACATGGGGTCCCCACCACAATTTTTTTTATAAATTAGGTGTCATTGGTTAATAATTAGGGTCTTTGTTGGAAAGCGAAACAGAAAATTAACCTACATACCTGAGAAACTAGCATAGGGGAAATCACGATAATATGTGCAGTGCCTGCCATCTGGATCAGAATAGGGTGGGCCGAGCACATCCAGCACTGCACATGATGTCAGTGCGGTGAAACAGTGCATGTTGCCCCCAGTAGCCGGATAGAGTATGGAAGTGTTGCAGGGGGCAGTAAAGGTGTCGTCGATTTCCACCTTCGCCAACTGGATGCCAGGGGGCTGGACTGCAATGACAAAAAAAGAAAAATGACAAATATAAGATTAAAATAATATTATTTTAGGAATTAGTCTTGAAAAAGAAAATGAGGAGAGAATAACTAATTTACTAAATAACCAACTTATCCATCTGAAATAATCAGATGCCGCACTATAGCACTATAGCACTATAGCACCTCACGTTGGTGCTATGGCTGCATGGCACTATGCCATCACAGTTGCGCTACCATGGTTGCAGCATGCTCTAATCACAAATCCAGCGAGCCCATGCAACAGCCCCACAATGGCAACAATAGTTAAGTTACTTAAATTAACCATCTTACAGATGAAGATCAAGAGCCAGATGGTCACTTCTACTTTTGGGTTTTTTGTGCCGACAGTTGATGGCACTTGGCCACTCTTCTACATGACACATTACTTCTTAATATGTATGAAAAAATATCAACTGATACCACCAACGAATGTCTCAAGGAGTTCTCATTTTAGGAAAAATAATTTGTGTGAAGTTTAGTAAATTAAAAAGAAAACTCGGGTCCTTAAAAACCACTTGCATAAAACGGATTATTTTAAGTTAGATTTCATGACCTATAGTATGTATACTTCATCTTTTCATCAAATAAGTTACTCAATTAGACCTCCCAGATTTCCCTTCATTTTTATTTTACAATATATATATATATATATATACACATTAATTTTTAACTTTTCAATTTTTTATGGTTGTCCCGCCATATTGGAATTTCAGAAATCGTTGGGCAAACACCTATGACACCTTGACACTTGGCACCCGCTCACATTTCTAGCTAACATTGTCGAGTACTGAGTTGTAGCATCATAAAGTAGTGCTATGGGCATTGGTGGACCACCTGAAAAACAACCCCCTTTCACCCTTACGGCCTTACCCAGTCATGTTTGAGGCTGTCAAATGAAGGGTGCTACCAATTGTAATCATGTTGTGCCACTACTGTAGTAGTTGCATATAACTATTGGTAACCCAATCCATACTTTTTAAAATAACAAAGCAAGGATCATCCAAACAGAATCCTATTTAACTTGTGCATGTGTGCATGCAAATACAGATAAGTATATATACACATTAATTTTTAACCTTTCGATTTTTTATGGTTGTCTCGCCATATTGGAATTTCGGAAATCGTTGTGCAAACACCTATGACACCTTGACACTTGGCACCCGCTTTTCTAGCTAACATTGTCAAGTACTGAGTTGTAGCATCATAAAGTGGTGCCATGGGCATTTATGGACCACCTGAAAAACAACCCCCTTTCCACCCTTACGGCCTTACCCAGTCATGTTTGAGGCTGTCAAATGGAGGGTGCTACCAATTGTAATCATGTTGTGCCGCAACTGTAGTAGTTGCATATAACTATTGGTAACCCTATCCATACTTTTTAAAATAACAAAGCAAGGACCATCCAAACAGAATCCTATTTAACTTGTGCATGTGTGCATGCAAATACAGATAAGTATATATACACATTAATTTTTAACCTTTCGATTTTTTATGAATGTCTCACCATATTGGAATTTCGGAAATCGCTGTGCAAACACCTATGACACCTTGACACTTGGCACCTGCTTTTCTAGCTAACATTGTCAAGTACTAAGTTGTAGCATCATAAAGTGGTGCCATGGGCATTTATGGACCACCTGAAAAACAACCCCCTTTTCACCCTTACGGCCTTACCCAGTTATGTTTGAGGCTGTCAAATGGAGGGGTGCTACCAATTGTAATCATGTTGTGCCACAACTGTAGTACTTGCATATAACTACTATTGGTAAGTGCTACCAATTGTAATCATGTTGTGCCGCAACTGTAGTACTTGCATATAACTACTATTGGTAACCCAAACTTCGTAACCTGATCCATAATTTTTAAAATAACAAAGCAAGGACCAGCCAAACAGAATCCTATTTAACTTGTGCATGTGTGCACGCAAATACAGATAAGTCAGTCTCTTCCCTACAGTATAATGGAGAAAACACCTACTTTAAAAAGGTTACAGCTAGTAAATCCCATTAACGTGTTTTTATTACACATACGTAAAAGAAAACTTACAGTGAGTGTGGTTAAGAGTCTCATTGGTGTCAGAGGGAAGATCAGCCCAGTCATATGATTTAATGTGCATGGAACCAAAGAGGATCTTGCTGAAAACGGTCATACCCGGATGATTATGAAGTGGGATTACTCCAGATGGAGGCAAGCAGAAGATGCAGATCTGCAGAACGTGGAGGGCAGCACTATTGAGTCTTTGAGAGACAAAACAAAGTCCATAGATCGATTTATCCCTTTCTATACAATCCATAGAAATGAAGTTTTAGTGAAAGGGATAATACCGAGAACCTATCGCACTCGTAGAGGTGCAGGTATGTTACTGGAGGGGCTCCTTTCTTCTCAGCCGTCCTGAAATATGGCATGTCAGGGGTGAGCCCAACATCTTCTGGTTTCAAGCCATCTGCATGAGAGATGTTGTACCTTTTAGTATAAAAAAAGGCACCATATTCATAAGAAAACAATGGGGACTCATTTATTACATGTTTACATGGTTATCAAAGGAACTATATATGCATACAATATTACAATGTATAAGAAAAATGCATACGAATGTATACTGTAAACATGGAATCATAGTATGCATATTATTATTATGGCACTTCTATCATGTATGAAAAGTCATAAATGCATGCTTGTATCGATAAAAAAAAAAAAAAAAAGATAAAATAAAATAAATGCATGCCCGCAGTATAGACAAAGCACAGCTAACCCAGAAGTTAACATGGTGGTTAAACTATCATTCTATTGTTTTACCGATAAAAAAATACTCTTATACTGTTTTCCCAAGGAATTGGAGTTGAAGGTCTTCCCGAATCCAATGGAATCTGGTTTCCACATATCATCGATCCGTGTATACAGATATATATACAGAATTATGGACATATACAGAATAATCTACGAAGATCACATGCAGGCCCCGCTACATATTTTCATGTATTCTTCTTGGCCAGTAATAAGGGAAAAATAAACATTTTTGTTTTACAGCATGCAAATGTAAGCATAAATATAGCTTTAATACATTTTTATGTTCTTATATCAGGATCCCAGCAGCCCATGCTGAGTATGAGTGCTTTTTATTGCTAACTCTAACGTCATTCTATCCTACTTGTTAGATTGTTCAATTATCCATGGCATTGAGGATTGGTTCAAAATTTGAGGGTAGTATTTGTATTATGGAAAATTAAAATCATAATGCAATACGTCATGCATTTACTGTTTATAAATATATAAATGCAGGCATAAATTAAAAAAATGTGCATGTTAATGTATGACTAGGAATGGAAAGTTAAATATTGCTGATCTGTGCATCTTCATCGTATGCAAAGAATAAAACATGATGCAATAAAACCTTTGTAGATAAACCGATAACGGTATTCTTCCGGAAATAAGCAAATAATAAAACATTTTAAAATGAGATAGTTTGCGGACTTCTAAGTAAGAAAGACAGTTTGAAATGTCCAGTTGTATTGGAGATAGGTTGCTCTTTCCTTATTGTACATTTCTTGCTTTATTATTAAAATTGTTATTAATAAATAAAGGATAAGAAATCAGTCACTGCTACAGAATTGAGAGACAAAAGAGTATGAAAATTCAAAAAATAAATAAATAAACAAAAAGTACGAGGCTTGCCCTCTGTATTGTACCTTATTTATTCCTCAATACATTACTGCTATTTATGCAAGGAAAAAAAATCACCATCTAAGGTTACAGTTTGTCATCCTCATATTTTGAAAAAATAAAATTCCAAAGCCAAAAAATTTACCAAGATATTTAATTTAATTTATTGCATGTTTCATTAACTCTATTAATTTAATGCTTTCATAGTAAAAAAGTAGCATTTTCTACAAACTTTTGCAATCTATGAGAAAACATTTTGCAATTAATATTATTTTAGATTTTGTGTGATAGTGCATCCAAATGGTACCTAAATTTAATTGGAAAGATGCCATCAGATATTGATATATTACATTGTTGTAATACTGGAAAGAATTTTAATGAATCGAAGCAAAGGGTTGCTTAGAAATACCTGATCGCTACAAAATGGACAAGATCCCAAGAGGGATCCTTGTATCTTTTGAATAAATGTTATATATATATATATATATATATATATATATATATATATATATATATATATATATATATATATATATATATATATATAACACTTGGGTATCCAAGCCTCTTACAATACCCGACTAATCCCTAGGGCACATGTGCAACCCAAGTTAGCACATGCTAAATCCCTAGTGGCCTCAAGTGGGGAATTTGAACTCAGGTCTCCCGCTTCCTGAGGCAGCTACCTGGCTAACCCCTTGAGATTTTTTGATGACATAAATAATGTTATATGTTTTTATTTTTTTTGCTCAGTTTTATTTATTTTATTTTATTGTTAAAAAAGCAAAATCACAATGACATGTACACTCGCCCAGCCCGACCAGCCAGGTGCATGTGTTGTGCATAAGGTGGTTAAAACGAGTATGAACAGGGCAATGCACCAGATTGAATGCCCCATCACATTGCATCTCTTTCAGTCAGTAAGAGAAGTCTTCCCCATTCTGAAGCAAATGATACCATCAAGCCCTTAGCCATCATTCATTTCATCCAAACATTTTAAATTTTCTTCCTTATTATGCACTTTTTTCACAATTAATCTTATTTCCCGACAGCCTAAGGCGAAATGTAAATAAATCTTATACCAATATACATATATTACATCACTAAAATATTAAGAAAACCTTCTCCTTAACTATAGAAATGCAAAGATCTCATATAGCTAGGAATTCAGAATTCCGAATTCCAGATAACCTCAAAATTAAAATGTTAAAGAGTTAACAGTATCTAAATCTATTGGTCAAAATAGAACCCAAATTCAAAATTAAGGAAAAAAATCGTCAAAAAAACTTTTTTGAAAATTTAAAAAGCAATTCCATCATTAAAATACTCCATTTCCAAACAGTTCAAACGTTCATAATCCAACCTAAATCACAGATTCAGAATTATAACAAAAAATGCAAAATCCCTTAGAATCAACCAAATTCACTCCATAAAATTGCAATTCCTCACACATTACGAAACCACATCCCATCAAAACTAAAACTTTGAAACACGTCTAATGCACAAAATCCAATAAGAACCCAAAAAAAAACAAATCATGAAGAACTCAAATTACAGATCGTAAACCAGCGCAAAGATCGTGGAACCTGAAAAACAGCACGTACCGAGAATCAATCGGAGCCGTTCAATGCCCGCCGGAGACGGAACGATCCCGGCACCGCCTTCTGCGAAGACTTCCCTACAAGTCACAAAGAGTGTCTGAACGACGCTCTGCATAGGTTTCTTCTGACGCCTCTTGTTCTTCTTCGACGATTGTTTCTTCTCCTTGGGGGATTCTTCGCACAATTCCAGACGCCGTCCGTTGATCACACTCGCCTCAATCCTCATCAGACGAAAAAGAAGAAGAAACCAAAACCCTAGAAAATGGGGAGTTTTAAGAGGGGAGATGGGTTTTGGTTTGTTATGTACTTTTACTAAGGGTGAAAGACAGGGAGATTGGGATTTGTTTTCGCTGTTGAAGGCGATGGGTTAGAGGTATAAATGGAGAGGGCGTTAGGGTTTTCTGAAATTTTTAATTTTCGAGTGGGGGGTGAAAACCAGGGGCCATGCAAAAGAGGGGGTCTGGTTTTCCTGTGGGCTATTCAAACAGCTGATTTTTTTCATTGTTATCTTCGAAAGGGGTGTATTTTTTTTTTTTATCCGAAAGGGTTGTGTATTTAGCATTTAGAATTTTTTTTTTCGATAAATAGTATTTGGTATTTTACTTTCTTTTTTTCTTTATTTCTTTTTTTAAAAAAACTATTCATGAATTGCAACAAATATTATTATTCTTTTTCGTTTCTTTTTTAGATAAATACTATTATTATTCTTTTATTATTATTATATAAATAGAATGTATAAAAAATTATAATAATGAGGTAAAGAAAATCTGCTAGAAGTTGTTTACTTCACTCAAGTTTTTCTATGTAGAATTTAAAATTTTAAACCTTAAACCCAAAACCTAAAATATATTTCAATTATTTACATTTATCATCATAAAAAATAAATAAAATGAAAACCTAAGTCCTTTTTTAGCTAAATTCTTCTTTTGTCCTTTTAGTTTGTGGAATCTGAAAATTAAATCCTAACCTAAATTACTAAAATATGAGACTTGACCTAAACTTGACTAATTTATTTATGCTACATATTATTTTTTATTTTTCTTAATATACTAAGGGTCTGTTTGGCAATTTTTCAAAGAACATAGGAAAAGGGTTTGTAGATTCGCCAGCTCTTTGAGAATTCATAGGAATTCATTATTATTCGGTATTTAAATTGAATAATTACACATAGAAAATAGAAAATGAGCGAATAGTTCATCTCGCACACCCAATAAATTCAACTTTCTATCATAAAGGAAATTAATTAAAGAAAAAGAGATATCTAAAAACGAGAGATTAGGAGAGAGATTCCGACAAAGGGATAAAAAAATAAAAAGGGGAGCACCATCTTTAGTATATACAACACGCACGAAATAAAAAATTAGAGAGAGAGAGAAAGAATGGAGAAGAGAGAGACTGGCGAGAGAAAGATTCGGTGATAGAGAGATTCGGTGTGAGAGAGACAAATTCAGAGAGAGAGAGAGACAGAGAGAGCAATCGGAGAGAGAGAGAAAGAGAGAGATTTTATTTTTTTATTTTTTATTTTTATTTTATTATTTTATTATATTTTAACCTTTCTTTTTCTTTTCTTTTTATTTTACTAATTTATTATTTTTTTTTTAATTTTGTTATTTCATTATTTTATTATTATCTTTTTTTAAATTTTAAATTTTATTATTTTTTATTATTTGTATTATTTTATTATTTTTATTTTTTCTATTTTTTTATTTTATGTTTTATTTATTTATTTTCACAATTGATTTTATTTCAATTTATTCATCAAAAGAGAGAGACAGAATGAGAGATAGAGAAGAGAGAAAGAAAAATTGAAGAGAGAAAGATATTGTATGTAGAGAGAGAGTTCTCACGCAACAGTTGCCAAACATAAGAAATTAATATATTTTATTTCCTTTCCGGTGATTTTTTTCCTTTCCCTCTATCCAGGGTCTGTATAGCAATCTTAGAAAGGGGCTAAACTTGTAGCCCAATAGAAGGTTAACAATATTTCAACTTCTAGATCGCAAGTATAATCATAGCTTACCTATAAAAAAAGGAATATTTAAAAAAAAGGTAATTTTGTTAAGCATAAGGATATAAATGGGCTTACCCAAATAGAGGCACTACCGATCAACCATGTGGGTTCACGATCATAGTCGTCGAGTTGATAGTTCAATTTGTTCCTCATAATTTCTAATTTCTAAGGTGAAAAGGAAATAATCAGAGAAAAAAGTCTAAATTAACCTAATTGAATGCGGCCCTTTGAAAGAAGGTTTTGTGTTTAGGATTTAGGGTTTAGGTTTGGTAGTTGTTTTTCTTACGACGATAAACAACCATATCAATAGAAGGATAAGATCAAGGTGGTGATCGGAATTAAAGGACTGTAAAATATAAGACCGGATTTGAACAAGTTACACATTCGAAATAGCATGCAAAGGTATAAATCATGTGGAAACCCTACGATGTCGATCGATGTTAAGGAGCATACCCTATTTAAGGCTACTAATTCGGAAATGTATTATAGACTTATAGTGTTTCATATAAAGAATATTATTATGGGAGTCGGTTCTGTCCTCCAAGGTCCACGTGGCCTCCAAATTCTGTTTGGGTGCCACGTGGAGTACAGGTAGATGATTTAGATTTTTTTTTTTTTTTTAAATGAAAAAAACTTTTTTAAAGCATAATTTAAAGTTTGACCACTTTTAATGGTTCACATTTCATGACTTAAAAAACACAAGGTAGAAATGAGTTGTTATTTCCTTGTAAAGATGATCTAAGCAATGCACTCGAGCTCTGCATACCACATACCATTGAAACAATGTTTTTGGTGCACATGGACATCCATATGAAACTGTGGAGGCTAGTTAAATTCAAGTATAGAGTTAGACTCTACAACTCTAGTGTAGGAACATGAGCGTAGAGTTCTTAGTATAAGTATCTCTTAACTTCTCTCTGCATATACATATTTATGACGAAAGAGAGTAGGTAAGTTATAACATCCATTAGCTGCCCTATGACACCTTATGTTATGATTGGGTCCCATATGAATGAGTAGCTCGATGATTATCATTACAATCATTACACCCTTATCTCATTTATTTGGGGTTGGCTTTTTTAATTTTATTTTTTCACTCGTTTTTAATCAATGTTAAGCTTCTTGTAACTTTGCAATCATGTATCTCCCTTAAAACAGCTTCCCTTCAGCTTTTGTAGCTTTTCAATCCATCCTTAATTTTTTTTCTTTATAACTTTCACAAATTTTCTCTTATGTATTCCTTGCAAATTTTACCTTTTCTTATTACTCCACACATTTATATCTCTTTTTTTTCTTTTTCTCTCTATATAAATATATAGCATATAATCTTTCAATAAGACATTGGTTGTACCCTAAATAACCTTACAATCAACTTTTTTTTTTTTGAAAAATAATTTGTGCAAATGCCCTCTTAGGAGCTATTCTTTCAACTATCAAAGAAGGCTAATAGGGTAGTAATAATAATAATAATATGTCACATGAATGGTGAATCCAAATGAGCATTATTTTGGGCATAGTCACAAAATCGAGATTCGATAATAATTCGGCAAAGTTAAAATCCGAAAAAATCCGACAAAGTTCAAAAACCTTGGGAACAATTCGAAATATATATATATATATATATATATATATATATATATATATATATAATATTGACACCATTATAATGTGGTGGGTGGCTCTATGAAAACAAAAACTCAAAAAGTAGATCTATTGTACAAAGCAACAGCTGTCCCACATCGGTTAGGCAAGAAAAGCCAACTCTTCTAACTGCCTATATAATGGGTTCTCCATTGGCTTTAACAAAACAAGCAACCCAACCTCCGCGAACTTCACGAATTTGTCAAATTATTTGGGAATATGAGGTTCTCTCTATAAATCAGTTGGTTGTACAATATTTTAGGGACAAAATAAGTAAACTGGAAACTCAAGAGGTCATTTTTAGCAGGCAACAGGATGAGCGAATCTTCTAATGACTTTTTATTTGCTGTCTACGCACCTGGAACTGATTAACTACCAGTGTATAAAGTCAAACAGAGGCGATTTTCTCGGCGTACGCAAAGAAAGAGGAACATATGGTTTTTGTACATTGTTTTCATCGCAAAACCGTAATGTAACGTACACCACAAAAAGTGATAGGCAAGATTGTCCAGGAGCACATTACTTATTATTTGTTGGACTCCCAAATCCAACGGTCGTCTTGGCACGTGCCGCGTGCGTTGGCTCTTAGTCATATTTTGGATTGAATGGGAGCCGGTCGTCACCCGCTTCATAAGATTATTAAGCTTATGAAGAGCTTTCTACTCCATCAATTTGTCGAAAGTTGTCTCTCGAACTTTCTTAGTGGATCTGACACCTGAAAGAGTCACCTTGTAAGAGGATTCGGGGGAGGCAAAATAAAGATTTTTTAGGAGTAACTGAGTAAGAGTCCTCCATGAAACGTGATGGAGGGCTTTCCTTACAATAATTAGTGCCAGGAGAGTTTTTTCTTTCTAGAAGATCATATTATCCTTATAAAATGGATAAACATATATTGGACGGCTGTCTGTTATATCCACTGAAAGTCAAATATTAAATGGCCATCTGATATTATTGAAAGAGAAAATTATGTCTGATAAACTCAACGGCGGTCTAATATACCTCTAAATATTTCTTAAAGGTATTTTCGTCATTTTTGTGAGTTTAGGAGAAAACTATCTATCATTAATTATTTTCAAGAGAGTCCTCCATCACTAATTAGTTTGATGGAAGACTCTTACTAAAAATCTAAAAAACTATTTATAAGCTTAATAATCTTTCCATCCTTGCATAAACTAGAGCTTTGATTTAGTACACAAAAAAATAATATATTTGTAGACAAGTGGATAGAGAGCAACTTGCACATGAGATTTGTACCATTGCAGTTTTGGGACATGTGCCACGTATAATACTATCTAAGCCGTCTGATTTGAAAGTCATGATGTAAAGGCCTTCGGTGCCAAAGATTGACACGAAACCCGATCTCTATCATTTGATTTAGCACAGTCAACCATTGAATCAAATGATGGGCTATGAGTGTATTTAATTATATGATAAAGATCTTTACATCATAACCTTCAAATCAAACGGCTTAGATAATGTTACACATGGCACAATTCTCTAAAATCGAAACATCAAGTTTTTATTTTCAAATTATGTGCAATGGCACACAAATTTGGTGTGCAAGTAGTTGTTGTCAGCTGATACTCCTTTACTGTTGTAATGACTAGTAAAAGTGCACGTGCGTTGCACATGTTATATAAATGTGGAGACACCATCGAATTCGTTTAATATAAATGTCATATTCTAAATACTTTCGATCTCTATCATATGACTTAACACAATAAATGACCATCATCTCATCCATATTTGACTGATTTGAATTATATAATAGAGATTTTATTTTATATCAATCTTTTGCATTAAACATTTTTAGATTATAACTTTCAAATCCGATAGCTAAGATGAAGTTTCCACTTCGCCTAAATCCTCAAAACAGCAAGTCTTTCCTTTAAAAGATAGCTCTAATTATACCAACCACATATCTAAGTGCACTACATTCAAAAAATCGTTAACTGATGTGAACTAAATGATGGATTTTCTTTTCAATATTTCACATAATGGAGCTTGAGATCAATTTTCTTTTCAATATTTCACATAATGGAGCTTGAGATCAATGATGTACCATCAAATGGTCAATTTATGATTCCTGTAGCATACATCCTAAAAGAGTGATCGAAAACTATAGGGCATACATCATATTCAAATGTCATTTTCGATCACCTTTTGGGATGTTTTATTTGTACCACGTGCAATAAAAAATTGACTGTTAGCACACTCATGATCTCAAGATCTATGATTTGGTGAAAACGGTCTTTATTGTCTGATTCAAAAAAATCAATGGTATTCGGCTATGGTGTCTTTCAAAATTGATTTCCAATTCAATCTTTCACTTAATGATTGAGATGTAAGTGGTGTACCATTAGCAACACGGCAACATAGCAATACCAAGCACATCAGTCAAAATTCTGTAAACAACAGTAAAAGAAACTTTTATTAAAATAAATTATGTTCTAAAGTTCTGTAAAAAAAACATACATATATATATCTTAACGTATCGCCTAATCCTAACTGAAATAATTCCTAAGTTAGACTCCAAATAAGAGTAGAACATGTAAACAAATAGCTTATCACTTAAGCAACTAAATATTTTATTTTAACTAAACTTCATCCCTAAGTTTTAGAAAGTAATAAAAGGAAAATTTAAAAAGGAAGTCTAAGAGATAAAAAATGAAAGTTCAAGAGGAGTTGCGATCCTAATTGGGTTTCAATCTGCTGAGATGAGTTAGGGGCAATTTAGGCATGATAAATTGACAGAAACTCTTTTTACTTTTATATAGTAGTAAGGATGAAGTTTGGGTACCTCCGTTTGTGCCCACATGATTCTTTGAAGGTGCTCACGTCCCAAAACCCTTGAAATTAAAAATCATTGATTGCTTCATATCAGATGATAGAGATTGTTTTTCAACCCGATCTTTCACACAGTAGATCTTGAGAACATGCCCCACCTATCAAATAGTCATTTTTTAATTCCAGGTGTCACAAATCTCCAAAAAAATGCCCTAAATTCATGTTTTTGCGTGATATATGTCATATGATCTAAGGGCCATTTTTGGGGGATCTGTAACACATGGAATAAAAAAATTAATCATCTGATAGGTGCACTATGATCTCAAGATCTATTGTGTGGAAGATCGGGTTGAAACACAATCTCCATCATTTGACCCGAAGAAATCAATTGTTTTCAAGAGACGTGAGTGCTTCCAGAGAACACAAGGGCATCAAACAAAGTTACCCTAAAAGATTTTTTTATGAAGGTACCCTAAAAGATTTGACATCATAATTAGTTTCATTTCTATAATAATCAAAACATCCTTACATATTCAAAACATGGATCAAAATTTCGTCCAATACCGATATGTATCGGACGATACGTATCGGTAGCGGAGGTCACTAATACGGTATATTGAATGTACCGTATCGGTCATATATATGTATTAGTCGGATGATACATTCAATGTATCATCCGGTACTGTCCAATACCAATATGTATCGTCCGATACGTATTGGTTTTAAGTTCGAACGATACGAATCGATTTTTCGGTATTTTGATCCATGATTCAAAATATAATTAACATGAGTTGAGGGAAAAGACGATTACTTAAAATTTACTTCGTGGTAAATATGGTATTTCAAAACATAATAACTAGAGAAGGTCCGGACACATAAGTAGGCACCAATACTTTTAAAATTAGATACTGATTTATTTAATTTTTTTTGAAAAAAACTCTAAGAATATCATATAAGATTAAAATACCCCTTAATAATAATAATATTAATTGGAGGGATAAGGTTCGGACGAATATTGGAATTACAATCGTAAACCCTCTAAGGGGCGTCGCAATCGTTTGACGACATAGGTATGCTCTCCAAGGTCGTGGGGTAGAAACAACTCCCTCTGTTAACTTGGGTGTATTGAGAATGTTTAATTCCATAATTTATTATTTCAAGTGATGGTTCTGTTAGTAGAAATCATAAAAGAGATGTTAAAATTAACCTATGGAGTAATAGAATTGTTTGATGAGTTGGTATTATGTCAGAAGTGGTTAAGTCGGGCTAAGGAATACATCGGCTTGAGTTAACTTTTAAAAAGCTTTGCAAAATTCTGTAGATTCGAGATTACAAAAAATTAAAGATAAAAAATTAGAAAAACAAAATTATATATAAATAAAATTTTGGAAAAATGGAGAAAAAAAGATGAATAATCCAGAAAATCATGTTTTAGTCCCCCCCCCCCCCCCAACACACACCACCACCACCCGACTCCAAAGCCATGATTTAAACAAGATTTAATTAACAATTGAAAAAATTGTGATTAAAACACGACTTTTTCAAAAACTGGGAGTGTCTGGTCACATTGGCTGGTATAAGGTAACTGAACAGTTTACTCTTAATCATGGTTCTTAATGTCGGCCATATCCAATACATATCGGCTGATATGGATCGGATTAGGCCCTCGATACCGATATATAACCTAATTCTATATGGAGTAAAATATCAGGTCAAACTCAGTCAATATCGGCTCATATCAGCCAATATGTGTCTGAAATAATACCAAAAATACCCTTCGGGAAAAAAAAAAATTAAAAATATTTTTAATTATATATCTTTAATACTTCTTTAAAAAAAAGAATCTTTTAATATCGGCTGGGTTTCAAGTCAATTTGTATTGGACCTTAAATCCCTGCTCTTAATTATGAACATGTCAATCTCCTCATGCTAAAAGAGTTAAACCTTGAAAGTGCAGAATCATTTATGAGCATACAAATCAGGGATGGTATAGGTTTTACCATTTTAAACAAAAGATTAGTGACCAATTCACTCTAGTTGTTTGTATGTTTTTTATCCTTAAATGAAGTTATAATTCCATCCACTCTGGTTTTCGTATGCCAATTCTTGTTATAATTTGTTGAAGTTTAGTCTCACATAGGATAAATTATAGCAAATTATAGCCTTGGCTCTCCCCTTATAATATCGTGGGCCTCTCCTCTCATAGCCAATTGGTTTTGAGATAGATGCACAGATTTATCATGATATATATTAGAGCATGCCTTTCTCAACTCCACGTCACCAAGTTCAATTGTCCACATGATATGGCTCAGTTCCACTAACACATGCGGGGTGGTGTGTTGAAGTTTAGTCCCACTTCGGGTAAATTATAGCCTTGGTTCCCCCCTTATAATATCTTGGGTCCATCCACTCATAGCCAATTGATTTTGAGATGAATGCACAAATTTATCATAATTAAGTTGCTTTTCGAAATAAAAACCATGATCTCTTGGCCAATGGAATTTTCTTTTTGTTTTCTATTTTTGGGTAAACTGAAATTGAACCTGGGACCTTGAAGTTGAAATATTAGATTTTCACTTGCTAGCCCACTAAGAGGCATGACTTCCTTGTGGGTGGATTTCCATTGAGAGGGAACCCAACTTTAATGGTTGATTTTTATCTTCTTATTTTAGCTAAGTCTAAATGCATATCCTGGTGTCATTGCCCTCTTATCCCCGAGAGTCGAGAATAGAAACATAGACAACTTCTCTTTATTTCTCCTTACCTGCCTTACTCCCCTTATTTCTTTAGTAGGGTCAACTGCTTGTTACTAGAAAGTAGAAACAGGGCCCACTTCTACACAGAGTCTAAGAAAAATGTGCAAATTCTCTTGCCTGTCTGGGTATAACACAGCGTAAACTAAAGTAAAAGAAAATCATAAATATGAAAGATAACAAAAGATGACTAAGGATGGATGGAGACAACAAAAATAGATATTTATTGACTTTACAATTTTACATGCCAAAGTTATATAGGACCAACTCCCTTTGAAGTCTTCAAAGATAAACCTCTTTACAAGCCACTATTAATTCATGTGAGGCTATTTGGCATATATCTAATCAATCCAAGTGTTTTTTATCGGCGACCATTATTGGTAGTAAATTCAATTAAAAAATTACCCCAATCAAAGAATTTTTATCATAAATTCACAACACTTTAGTTTGAACCGTTAAATATATTAAAGTCTATCGACTAAAAGTATAATGAAAGGTTGACAATATTGTAACTTCAAAGTTACAGCTTACCTTAATTAAAAAAAAAAAAAAGTCGCAATTTGTGCCTATCATTATCTTTAGCTTGATAACTGATCAGCTTTCACTTGCTTACTAGCAGTGTTAGTCATTTGATCTTGAACTTGCAATATTAGATTTCTATATCAAAATCTTTCACGAGTTCACATATGGAGAAAATTTTGATGTCAATATATTTTCTTTTTCTACATTAAAATTAAATTATTTGTAATTGTTGGCTTCACGTGGTAAATTAGGTTGTGATTCAACTCACTCAACATTTAACATAACTATAATGCTTGGCATGTTTTATTAGTGGTTGCTATATATTTGGCATATTCACCCTTTAAAGAGCCAGAATTGACTACTTTTTCTAGGACAAGGAGCATATCCTCAATTGAGTGGCCTCCATCTGTCATCAAGTAGGCGACTTGAGCGGCCTCCACTGAACCTGGCGCAAACAATGGCCCCTTGTGGGCTCAACGCTTTGATCACTTGTCCTAACTGGTAGGTGCCTCATTTAAAAATTTGTTTACAATGAGCCAACGGCTCATTGCATTCAATGTGCACCAAAATCTGTGTATAATGTAAAAAAAATAAAATAATAATAATAATAAATAAATAAATAAAATTACACAGCTAATAAGATGTCAGCTCACGATCTGCAAGCAGGCAAATTCCCACTAAGGCCTTTGAAAGCAAATCCGCACATGTTAGGAGGTGGATTTTTGTTGGGCGACACGTTTCATAGGTAAGACTTCTAACAAAGAAAAGTAGCCTTGGATTTTCCGTTTGACCAACTCTTGTAAGCAAACTTTATTATAATTATGAGTTCAGAAATATGTTGATGTCAATATACATGTAGGACATGAGTTAGCAAGAGGTGCACCACGGGTCATTAATTGTAATGCATACGACTGCATCAAATTCTAGCAGTGGCACACGCGCGGGACATCGTTTAGGATTCATCAATATTGCCTCCTTAGACAGTTTCCACCATCTGATCAAGAGGTTAATTAAAAGAGATTGCAACTTAGGTGTTACTATGCAAGGCTAGCATACAATTAATTTTAAATGGCGCTTGCCCTTTGAATTAAATGATGGAGATTATTTCCCTTTCAATCTTTTATAAAGTAAATCTTGAAAGTTGAAACACATGATAGCTATATGCCAAATGTCCCAAAACCATACCGATAAATTTTGTTTTCGGCAATATTTGGGTGGGGGGTTATTTCGGATGAATTTGGAGAAAAATTCAAAAAGTTTCGAGAAAATTTTAGGGAGTACAAAAAATATTAAATATAAATTATATTTAAACTTCTTAAAAAATTTATTTACTATTTAAAAAATAACAAAAATTAGAAAAGATTTATTAATTTTGGTGAAATTTCGACCAAATTTCATTAATTTCGCCGAAATTAATGAAATTTCAGTGATTTCGAAGAAATCTTCGAAATTTCGCCTAACCCCTGTTTTGGTAAATTTCGAAGAAATTTCGGAGAAATTTGTCACTATGCCCAAAACATGTATTACTTATCAATTATCACAAAGCGTGTTCATAATTAGATTTTAGGTGTATAATAATTTTTTACAATTTTGTGCCTCTTTTTATTAAATAAAATAACTTCTTTTTTTCTAAATTTTTGTCTTATTTGGTTAAGTAAAATAAATATTTGGGTTTTTTGCATATACCCCCGTGTTATGTTAATATTATAAGAAACCCCTTGAGTTATGGGTATTTATTCTGCAGCCCCTACTTTTGTATTTATGTTTCATATAACCCCCTGCCGTTAACTAGCCGTGAGTTTATGGACGGAAAGCCTATTTTACCCTTAATGAAACCAATATTTTAAAAATACCACCATTCTAAAAAACCCTTTATTTATCTATATTTACAAGTCATGCCATTAAAGTTTATCACCATTCTAAAAGGCCCTTCATTCACTTTTATTTACAAGTCATGCCATTATAATTTACCACTATTATAAAAGGAGTACCTTAAAATCCACACACAAAATCTTTGAGTTCACCCAAGCTGAAACACATCGACTGCATTGAATCAAACGATGGAGATTTTTTATCGTCCCAATCTTTCATGAGATCGATCTTTAGATCATGGGTGTACCATCAGACAGTCGATTTTTTATTTCATGTGGTACACACTCCTAAAAGTGACCTTAATATCAATTTTAAGCATGCATGTGATGTTAAGGTCACTTTTCTGAGGCCACGTGAAATAAAACACTGACCGTCTGATGGTATGATCATGATCTCAAGATCCATCATGTGAAAGAATGGGAGGATAAATGATCTCCATCTTTCGATTCAATTCAATCAACGTGTTTTAGCGTGGGTGAACTTAAAGATTGAGTGGGTGGATTTAAAGGTACTCTTCTAAAAGGCCCTTCATTCACCCATCAGATTCAAGACTCATCAGATGGGTGATTCCCCCATTAAAGCATGTCAACGTTTGGACGAATACTCAATTAATGGAGGATTTGTGGCAAACGATGCAATTATTCTTGAAAAGAAACCTTCAATCTATATGTTCCACTCAATATACTAGTCCCTCCAATTTCCTATATGATTCAAGACCCATTTTTAGGAATTGGATTGCCTAATCGCGTCTGCTTCCATCCATCGAATCTTTGAGTTCACCTACGCTAAAACACATTGATTGCATTGAATAAGATGATGGAGATCGTTTAGGCATACCATTAGACGATCAATGTTTTATTTCGTAACACACATCTCAGAAAAGTGACCTTAACATCACGTATACAGTTAAGATTAATTTTAAGGTAATTTTTTTGGGTGTGTACCACATGAAATAAAAAATCAACCATCTAATGGTGCCACCATGATCTCAAGATCCATCGTGTGAAAGGTTGGGACGATAAACAATCTCCATCGTCCGATTCAATGCAATCAACCGTTTAATGGTGCCACCATGATCTCAAGATCCTTCATGTGAATGGTTGGGACGATAAACGACCTCCATCGTCCAATTCAATGCAGTCAATTGTCTGATGGTGCCACCATGATCTTAAGATACATCGTGTGAAAGGTTGGGACGATAAATGATTTCTATCATCCGATTCAATGCAGTCAATCGTCTAATGGTGCCACCGTGATCTCAACATCCATCGTGTGAAAGGTTGGGACGATAAACGATTTCCATCGTCCGATTCAATGTAGTCAATGTTTTTCAGCATGGGTGAACTCAAATATTTGGTGGGTGGATTTAAAACTACTTTTTTTTGTAAGTGGAGGGGTGAATTTAAAATTACTCTTACCACGTGTAGAGGGTGGTAATTTAGTAATTTAATTTTAAAAAGGATAAATATGGTATTTAGGCTATTCTTTAACGGTTGATTAACCATTTAAAGTAGCATCCATTAAAGAGAGTGTTTTATAAACACCAAAATGATAACTCAGGGGGTTTAAAGCAAATAATTATAACTTGGGGGGTTATTTATAATATCAGTATAACTCAGGGGATATTTGCAAAAAACCCTTAATATTTTTAACCATATTAGCAAATTAAATTATCTTTTCTTCTTTAGTGAGTCAAAGAAGGAAAAAGCGATGTGCTGGCAGGGAATCTTTTCTTCTTATTTCACTCATGGAATTTTCAAAAGCACTCATTTCAAAAATAATTAATTGCTTTAAATCAAACAACGGAAACGATTTGCTTCCAATCTTTTAACATGAGATCTTAGGACCACGAATATACATGCATATGGTCAATTTCCGATTTCACATGGCACAAATCTCAAAAAAGTGCCCCTAAAGTCACGTTTGTGCCACGTGACTTTAGAATTATTTCTTGGGATCAGTGTCATATGAAATTGAAAGTTGACTGTTTGATGGCGCATTCATGACCTCAAGATCCGGTGTGTAGAAGATTAGAGCAAAACACGACTCCATTGGCTAATGATCTCCCTTGGCTAATTTACAACAATCAGTGATTTTTGGAGTGAGTACTTTTTCAGATTATGTGGGCATATTTAAAGTTACGTAATCTGTTTTCTGCCACGTTATTATTAGTTCAGATCTGAACCAAAATCGAATGGAAATGAATTGGTTCGATTTTAGTTCAATTTTTTCCCCGTAACCTGAAAAATCAGTTCAGCATGATTTCCATTTTTTTATATCTTAACCATCATTTGATTCTTTTCTTTTGTTTTTTCGATATTTTTAGATTTTCTATTCCTACCTAATCCTAATCTACCACTCAAAATCGAAATCAAACTGATTTGGAATCCATTTGGACTGGTTTCAATCCGATTCGAACCGATTTGCTTTGGCTGATTTTTCAGGTTTAGAACCCACGACCTTAAGCTCTGCAAGAAGTGAGGATACCAACCGAGCTACTACTCATTCAATAAAAAGAAAAGGAAATTTTAATTGCCCTCATTCCTAAAATTTACTTGGAGAAAGATAAGTATTATATAATCTCCTAATTTTTAAGGACCTTTCACCAAGCCAATTAATGAAGCCAACTCTTACGAGCATTTTCAGCATTTTCTCACTTGACAAAGGCTTCTCAAAAGAAGTTCATTTTAAATACAGTCACCAAGGATCAAAATATTAGATTTCCTTTTGGTTTCAGTCATGACTGAAGTCAAAATTTTAAACCAAAATTTGGGTTGAAATTTTAAATTTTAGCCAAAATCTTTCCTATAGTACACTGTGAACCAAAATTTAGAATTTTGGTTTCGGTGAGGATCGAAATTAAAATATTTCGATCGAAACTTTGATCCATGAGTTCAACTGATATCCTCATTCCTTGTGGAAGGAACGTACTGAAAAATAGATCATCTCTGTGTACAAATTTGTACAGGCACTACATCTGAGCCATCTATGTCATATCATATGTCTATTTCATGTCATATGGCATAAAAAAAAAATCTGAATTAATAAAGCCACTTTCATAAGCCACCTGATAAGGTCATTTTGAAGCTATTCCAAAAAGAAAATGACATTTAGTTACGTTCATCAATAAAATGAAATGATTTAAAAATTGGATCAGACCAGTCAATTGAACTTGGTTCAACGGAATCGAGACTCGTGTTTGGCCATTAGCGACTTTGTTTTAAATGATATGATTGAGTAACTTTTAGATCGAGTGTAATACAGAGAGTGGCCATCAGAATCCATCCGCTTAGATAAATGCCACGTGGCATTACAAATCAGCAAATTGACTTGTGAAGAGAGTGGGCCCCGTTCAAATATGGTTGGATCCAACCATCCATAGCTAGGCAAAGCATAAAAGGCAGCATAATAGAGCATTCGGTATTCATAGTCATAGCCATTTAATAATGATGAAATGGCACATCAAATCAAACATTGTTTTTAGCTTTTGTTTATTTTGGAATAAAGTTACAAGTATCTTTATTTGCATCAACCAAAACCTATCTTTCCCGTGATTTTGAGCATTTCCGAATCATTTGTTATAAAATTGATAATTCGCTTCCACTCAAAAATATTACGAAAACTCGCAAACAAAGGAAAATATCAAAAAAACTAAAACAAAACAAGATTGTGAGTCAAAACACTCAAATTCTGAGTGTTTTCGGACTCTTGAACTAGCCCTAAAGGCACCCACCAAGGATCAAAATTTTGGGTTTCGTTTCGATTTCAAAAGAGACCGAAACCGAAATTGTGGACTGAAATTTCGGCCAAAATTTTCAACCCTATACAAAAATGACCAAAATTTTGTGACCGAAATTTTCGACCCCATACAAAAATGACCGAAAATTTCAACCCCATACTAAAATGACTGAAATTTCGGTCCCAAATTATTGTTTCCGTGAGGACCGAAACCGATAATTTAGGCTAAAATTTCGACCAAAATTTTGATCCTTAGCACTCACTCAACCTTGCCTGCACATGATTTGATAGGTGAGGCAGGTGGGTGCTTTTTAGAGTTTTTGTATGTTAAAATAGAGTCATGAGGCGCAACCTTACTTCTTATTCCCTGGTGCGTCATCGTTTGACTCTGGGGATCTTTCTCGTCTCAGTAGAGTGCCTTGATCTGAATTTTGACTGAGTTGAATCTTTTCATAAATAAGCTTTTAGCCACCGAATCCGGATAACCTCTAGTTTGTACGGATATTTGTAAATTAAGTTTTACATAAATTAATTTATTTATCAGTGACCTTAAGTATTTTTAGTATCTTTCACTGTTTCACAAACAAGGATAAAAAATTTGGATTTCGTTTCGATTTCGGGTTGGACCGAAACTAATATTTCAGCCAAAATTCGGGCTGAAAACTACAATGGGGACAAAAAATTACCGAAATTATAAGTTTTTATTTTAATTTCGGTGGGTACCGAAACCAAAACATTTCGGATGAAATCTTTACAAATCAATCATGTTCACAAATCCTACGAGTTAAGCTTCTCCACCATATACATCCTCCCCCATGTTAAAACAAGCAAGCTTTCAATATTTCTTCCTTTACTAAAATACCCCTTGAAAAATCGAAAAACATAAGGCTGCGTCCACTTGTAAATTTTTCTAATAAAAAATTCTTCTCTTAAAACAAAAATTGAAACGTAAGTCCTATTGGGCCATGGTCAAAATTTACTCTTTTTCTATCATAGGGGTTATAAAATTGGTCAAAAATTAGGGAGCTACAACTTACGCACAAGATTTGTACTATAGGCCATATGTCAAAAGGCACTCTTTTTCTATCATAGGATTATAAAATTGGTCAAAAATTAAGGAGCTACAGCTTACACACAAGATTTGTCTATAGCATATGGGATAAAAAGAAAAAGCTTGATATTTTCAGACATGCGCCATGTGAAATATCATCTAAGTGGTCTGATTTAGAGGCTATGATGTAAAGATCTTTGATGTCAGCATGAAATACCATCTCTATCATTTGATTTAACACAATCAACCATTAAATAAGATGATAGACTTTGACTATGTTAAATATGATGAAAGAGATCATGTTTTGTGTCAATCTTTGGTATCAAAGATCTATACATCATGGCCTTTATCAAGTCTTTCATTTTAACTCATGTGCCACGGTACAAATTAATCTCATGTGCATGTTGTAACTCCCCGAGAATTATATGATACTTTACTAATTTTAGAACAAATGGATTTAAGGGAATCTTGACTGCCACTACTTTCATTTTTTGTTAAGGTATTTTTCATATTAAAATCTGTTCAAAAGTTTTAAATTCATTGAATCTTTTTTTTTCCTCTCTCTCTCTCTCTCTCTGTGTGTGAGAGAGGGGTGCATACTCCAATAGAGTAGAAAGGTAGGCACTTCAAGATCACGTGGACGTGAAGCTCTATGTGATACTTAAAGTATTGTTTTATTGTCATGCACACCTCCAATAGGTCGCATGGATTAATTTTTTGACAAAAAAATTAAAAATTAAATTCAAAATTTGACAGTAATTTAATGGTTGAAGTTTAAGTCTAAAAGATATGCCATAAATATATTATTTGGATTTGTTTTTTTTAAATAACACAAATAATGTTACCTCGCTCTATGTGGCATACAACCATCTAAGCTACTGATCTAGAGTTTTATTGAGGTGTTGATAAATTATAAATGGAGGGCAGATTTATTAAGGACAAAATACAAGTGGCTAATATGTACGAGCATATTTGACTGTATTGACTTGCATTAATTGATTCCCACTGCACTTGCAACCAATTGCATTACGCTACATCATCCACCTCCACTTTGTTTACATAAAACCTGTCCTCCATAAAACACTGACCTTGGGGTGCGACTAGTTATAATAATAATAATTTCACACCACGTGGCATCGTCCCCTTGAGGGGGATTTGTTAAAAAATCACTGAAAAGCATTTTAGGCAGATTGGGCTATGATTACTGTCATGGATAATATTCAGGCAGATTTTTGGAAGCCACGTTTGACGAATGGTTTCTCCAATCTTGGATTTTTCACTTTGCGCATCACACAATTGGCACGAGGCAGGCATCTCTTGGGCGTTTCGTCTCACGTGTCCGCCACGAAACTTGCAGTTGATAAAGCCATTTTATTGCTTTGTTTTGCATGACCTGGAGCTTCCACGTGTCACTCAAACTTAGTTGGCTCGTCAAAACTTGACACACGAAGAATATAAGGGCCAAGTTGCTGGGCCCTCTGCTTCTCATTAAATAAGAGTATAAGACTATAAAGGTTCCTGGAAATATGTGAAAGTCAACATTTGACTTTTTTTTTTCATCAATCCCATTTCAAGATTTGTAGATAAATTGTGCTAAGCTCTATATTTTTATCCAGATCACAGGCTCGAAATGGCTTCCCTTCTGTTAATCGGTATAGTAGGCATGCGTAAATCATAAAATATGTGAATGTCAACATTTGACTTTTTTTTCATCAATCCCATTTGAGGATTTGTAGATAAATTGTGCTAAGCTCTAATCCGAGCTCATTGTCCACTTGATCGTAGCCATTCTTATCCAGTCCACAAGATCACAGGCTCGAAATGGCTTTCCTTGTGTTAATCGGTATAGTGGTCATGACTAAATCATGAAATAATTGTAGCACAGGTGTAGCTTTACATCCTTAGAAATTAGTTCAAATCCAGCTGTGAAAGCCAACATCATAGAAAAAAGGACTAAAAGTTTTGGTGCACCAAGATTATGCCCAAAGCCAAAGAATTACACTTAAAAAAAGATTGAAACCATCTAATCCGTGCATTTTGATATTGATTACCAAAAACATATAAACCAAGAGTTAGTCTACAATGAGTGTCCACCCATAATGAGTAGACATAACAGTCCATACACATGACATATACCGACTTCCAATGTCCATGCATGTTATGCAGCCACACAAATGTGTAGACTGCTTTAATACACATGATGAGTGGACACCCATTATAGACTAACTCATAAAGAAACATGTATGTATATGGAAAATGACATATGCATTAGAATGAATGGATGAATCCGGACATTCCAATCCCAGATCACGTGTCACGTGGTAGGTGATCCTAAAACATCACCCGTTTTCGAATCATGTGTCGTCTGGTACGTGATTTAGAAAAAAAAAAATTTAATAAAAAATTAGTGGTTAAAACCGTAGTCAAAGTTTGGGTTCCGCACCACATATTTTGGTGCATCATATTTTTCCCCTTTGGCCATATTTTGGGCAGTGGATATGTCTCAGATTATACCCAAAATTTTTGATTGATCTCTAATCATGTATGGACAAGTTTCTATCTCACCCAATCCCCAAAACATTGTAATTGCATCAATATAGATGAGCAAAGTAGCTTATTTTATGCTACAAGTCATATTTTTAAACAATCCAAGTCATTAAAGTGACATCTCACATATAAAATTTAACATTTAAATATTGCCAATTGTGCCTAATAAGGATTCCAATCTTCTCATAGGCATAAGTCTTTGACTAAGGCATATACTAATGATACCCTGCTAATCGTTGCCCTACTGGTGTTGACTAGTTATTTAACCTTGTACTTTTTTATCGGGTGGTCCGAGAGCTTGTTGAGGTCCTTGCTCCCTCCCCTATTTCTTAATGAATTCCATTGAGGTTCATTTGAAAAATGAAATAAAAAAAAGAGGGAGAGGGAGCGTGGGTCTCAAATTCAATCTCAGGCCTCGTTCGGGAGTTCAGAACTGCGCAGAATCTGAGTATTTACTCAGATTATAGCCAGAAAGGGGGTTCTTTTGGGAGGAGTCGGCCGTTCGAGAGACGTCCTAGGGAAGTGGGAATCCGAGTCGTTTCCGAGTGAAAACGACAGGCAATCGTCCGAGCTTGCAACTCAGATTAGCTCAGAATCTGATCTCAGATTCTAGGGGCGTTGTATGCTTCAGATCTGAGATTTGCATCAAATCCCATGGCTGCCAACGGTCATGAAACTCTTCTTCCCCAAATTTCTGAGATCTTGGTCCTTGACTAGAGTCCAGCGCATGTACGGTTGAGATGGGGTTTCATCCATCAGATGCGGAAAAGACCTCTCACTGCACTAGAGTCTGGATGTACAGTTCATCTTCCCCAAGCTTACGATTTCTCTGATTCACATGGGCATCTGCTGGATAGTTGGGTGGATTGGAAAAATGGGTAGGGGCGGATTTGTTACAGTTTTGGGCTCGATGGGAGCATTGATGCTTTCAATAGATTAATCAAGTAGGGGCGATTGTAGAGAGAGGATTCGATGAGGTAGGGCATTGATTGCGAGATAGAATTCCATTAGGTAGTAGCGATTGATTTGAGAGGATTCGATCGGGCCAAATTGATTGCGAGAGATGATTCGATCGGTAGGGGCGATTGGGGCTTTGAAGAAGGCTATAAATTGGTACGTTATTGCAAGACTTGAAACCATCTCAGGTTTTTTCCCGAGAATAGATTTGTCAAAGGTAGTTCAAAGTGATTGCTTCTTTTTGGCTTTAAAGTAGAGACCACTGTTGCATTACTTATTTTATAAGCAATGCAAAAATCTTAACATTCAGTTTATGTTGGCATTCCAAGATATAGCGACTTTTTAGAAGAAAATTATACAAGATTTTTATTACATTCCAAAATATTTTTTTGCATTCAAATTATACCAAATTTGTTTGGCGGTCAAATTATACTGATTTTTTTTGCATTCCAAATTATACCAAATTTGTTTGGCGGTCAAATTATACTGATTTTTTTGCATTCAAATTATACCAAATTTGTTTGGCGGTCCAAACTATACCGATTTTTTGCATTCAAATTATACCAAATTTGTTTTACATTCAAATTATACAGTTGTTGGCATTTAGGTTTGTTGGGTTTTCCATCTTATATCAGCGACTTCTTGTTTTGATTAACAATGAGTTTATACTCGATCTTATATCAACGACTAGCTCTTTTATTTAACAAGAAAAATATAAGTTTTTGATATTTTCATTGGGTGATAAGAGAATTTTCAAATAGAAAAATAAATAGAAAAACACAATAAAGAAAAAAAATAGAGTTATCTTTATACTGCTCATTGTATTCTGCTTTTTTTTAAACATATAATGTTATATTTTTGTGAATCTATTCTAATTTCTCTATTTTTTGTTGACCAATTTCGGTGAATTGTAGCGTATCGAAACTGTGGGTGGGACTGGGACTAATCAGGCTTATCCACTACCAGGTATTGTTCTAGTAGCCTACGTGTTTAGTTTTCTCATATTTTGATATATTGAATGCAGAGTTAAAATAGGTTGGCTGGTATTTTTGCTTCAAAATAAGGCTTGATTGGTTGATGGCTGCATTCATCCAAATTACATCTCAAAGACGCCTTTTGTCTCTTTGGATGAAGGCCAAACTATAGGCACACCTAGACACCTGCATATGTCAATTATGTGTCTAAAATAATACGGGATGAATTGCAAATTCAATAGAGTAGTAAATAGACACTTGTGTACTCATTTATCCATTTATTAGGTGGAGTCATGTAAGTGGCATTAAGGTTTTATTTTAAATATAATACTTACCCCTTGTAAAATTTAGACAACTATATTTGCCATTGGTGTATGTACAGTTTTAAAGAGTGAGGGTATTTTGATTATTATAAATATGGACTAATTGTGATCCCTCTGCTGAAATTTGCTCTGTTTTCTTGGAAAAAATAAAGGGCAAACTTCTTTAATACCCTAAATTGTTACTAATATTGGCTTGTCCTTTTAAATTTTGAAAATTATAAATATATATTATATCAATTAGTTTAGTTTATGAGAGCCTTTTTACTTCGACAATCTTATTAAAACTCGCATCCACAAATATCAAGGTCCTTAGAAATTTGTGAAATTTTGTTTTTTACAGAATTCCACAGCTATAAGGCTACTCATTATATATATATATATATATTTATATATATATGTATATATATATTGTAGCTTTATGAGGCCCAATTCAACAGAAAGATCCATTATTAATAAATATATGTTAAAAGATACTTATATGAAAAGAGACTCCTATCTAAGAAAACTAAAACCAATTGAGGGTTCTATCACTTTTGGAATTTCTTAGGTTGGATTTATTTGAAAAATAAAGTTTAAGAAACTTACAATTGCTTTTTGGGTTGTTTAGATTACTGTTGTTTGGAAAAACATTAATATTTCAGTTACCTCCAAATGATTCGAGTATAGAGTTCAACTCTACAACTCAAGTGGAGCTCCTGCTGTATTTTATAGATTGGTTGATGGCTTAGGTGATGATTTTGAATATGAATCCCAACTTTTTTTAGTGGCAAGTCCATTGAAATAATGACTGGTGTTACAAGCATGAGGACTACAGATAACATTAATATGGTGGTTATAATGCGAGTATAGTATATATGGTATAATTTGCTCACAATTTTGTGGAAGTAGGCAAGTGTGCTTCTTCAACTTTTATTCTTTTATAGCACTTAACTATGGCCATGTGTTTGTATAATTAGAAAGTGGAAATTACTTCCCTAGAAATTTCCACTGCGTCATATGTACACTTATTACCTAGTGAAGTAGAGAACACTCTCTTTATGGAACATAGGGATTTGCCAGAAACATGAGTTTGACTGTGTAATAATGTAGTTTAGCCTATTTTCTCTTGTAAAAATTTCAGGAAGAAGGCTATCCCTATTTTGCTTTTATATTTAATTCAAATTTCTTCTATATCAATCAAAATGAAATAAAATAAATATCATGTCATTGAATGTTCAGTGGGCACAAATCATTAGTTGAAATGCATATAGGATGGTTATGTTTAGAGTTCGAGTCCTTTTGCTTATCATCTATGTTGAAGTTTCTCTTACTAAAGTGAATTAAAGCATTCCTAGGTTCTCTACATAATACACATGGATTGTTATAATTATTCAAGGCTATGGCATCGATCACTTTTGTTTAGAGTAGTGACACATTAAAATTTGAATCCACAATTTATTTTTTTTTAATCCATGCTTTCTTGTTTTTCAATCCTTGTTATAACTGTCTACAATTTACTGGTTTTAGGTTGTAATAATGTATCCTTTTCCTTTCAACTGATATTAATGAAAAGTCATCAAGCTAATTCCCATGCAAAGATATCAATCGTGAAATTAGAGTACGATTGATCCGTCCATATATATATATATATAACAGCCATCAACTACTGTTGTATATATACACTATGTACAACAACGAACAATTCGCACTGATTATGCCTTAAAAGTTCATTTCTATATTCTTTATATTGATTTTTTTTTTTGCATAATATGTTCTTCCACTTCCCATTAAACTGCTGCTGCTAAAATGTGGATTGAACTGCTGCTGCTCTTGTCAAATGATATCCATACTACAGTAGGATGAGTGGTAGAATTTCAACATGTTATTGAAAGCATGAACCGATGATTAACACATAGTTTGAATGGATTTATGTGTTTCGGTAGAATTCAAACATGCTATTATAAGCATTGATTGATTTCTAACACTGAATCTGATATATTAATGTGTTTAGAGCATGTACGTTTATACAAAATCAGTCCATGCTTTCATCAGAGTCATTAAGACGAGTCTATATGGTCGTCGTATGTCAACCACCAAATATCGAGGCAAACCTAGTTTATGTAAAAAAATCTAAAACTTTGATAATTTTTAGGGGAACATAAGTTATGAGTAGCCGCAAGGGAAAGGGTGTTGCCCCCGATAATATCGGTCAGTCAAAAAATTTCACGTGGAATGAGCAACAAGACAAGGCCTATATCGAGGAACTGGTTGAGCAATACCATCTACGTCGGAAACTACCTAACGGAACGTGGCAAAAAAATGTGTGGCCTGAGATGGCCGAAAAGCTAAAGTCTTACAAGTGCTTCAAGGAAAGCTGGAAGAACTCACGATAAATGCTATAATCACTTGAAGTCAGTGAGGAATAATTACTCTAGGATGAAGAAAATTCTTGATACTAGTGGTTTTGGTTGGGACAATGATAATAAAATGGTCATTGCAGAAACTGATATATGGGACAATTTCATTTCTGCACTGGTTAGTAACTACGAACTTTAACCTTCCTTGAGGTGTGAATCTAAACAGTCGTACATAATTTGAACATTTCATTTAACCTAACATACATGACTTCAGGGTAATATCTGGGCTACAAATTATCGAGGTAGGAAGGTTCAAGACTACAAATTGCTTTATCTTCTATTTGGAAACAGCACATATACTGGGGCTGAGGAGTTCCACCCTAGGGATCGTCGATCCCCTATCCAAGAACGTGCTATTCCTCTTGGCGATGACTTTAGTGGGGACTCATACCACCCAGTATTTGATAATGAGGAGTTCCCCTACCAAGAAGGGCCTACCAATGCGGAGTCTCCCTTAACTGCGGAGAGTGGTCCAAACCCGAGCACCCGAACCCGCCCTACTCAAAACTCCAATTCAAGTGGGTCTGGAAGGAAACGGAAGAGTGTAGACCTCCCTGATGGTCTTCTTGAGCAGCTAGCGGGATTTCGAACAACTCTTGAAAGCATCGCTAATCGGGCCGTCCCTGAACCACCTCAACCACCTCGAAGCAATCATGAACAATTTTTGGAATTTTTACAAGAAATGAGAGCAAACAACTTTATTGACCATTCTATGTTTATGGAGCTCCTAGTTAAATTTGAGCAGTCCGGTCGAATGGCTGAGATAGTGATGGGGTTGCGCCCTGAACATCGTCAATCCTATCTCTTTGCCTTATGTGGAAGGCCATGGCCACCTCCATAGGCCTATTGATGTTTATGTTATTAAGTTGTTTTGATTTTATAAATTTGTGAGTTAATGTAAAAATATTATGGTAATTAAACTGAATGAGCTTTGTCAATTAGGTATAATGGCACCCCCTCGTGTCCGATGGCGAATTGATTGCGATGTGTACAAAGGGCTTCGTCATTACCGCCATTGTCATTATCTTAACACTTGACCCGGAGAAAGGCGACGCCACACATCGATTCTCCGGTCCGTTATAGTTCATGAAACCCTTCGCGGGCATCCGGATGTTGCATATGAACTATTTCAATCGTACTCCGCATTGAAGTTTATGTAACGGCCTTAAGCGAGAAGTGCATTGGAGGACTCACAGAGGATGAAGGTGGAGGAGGCGGTTGCTATATTCTTGTACACTATAGCCCAAAATCAAAAGAATAGAACCGTCCAAGATAGATTCCAGCGTTCGGGCTCAACCATTAGCCTATGTTTTAATAGCGTACTTGACGCTATCTTACAGTTGTATGACGATTTTGTGAAACAGGCCACTACTGGAACTCCCAGATTAGTAGCCAACAAAGGTTTTACCCCTGGTTCAAGGGTGCTGTAGGAGCTATCGATGGTACACATGTTGACGTTACCGTTCCCAGGCGGGACTCACAGCGTTATCGAAACCGTCACAATGCGACATCACAAAATGTTTTGTGTGTGGTATCGTTTGACATGCTATTCCAATACGTACTCCCTGGTTGGGAGGGGTCTTCCCCAGACTCGAAAGTTTTAGCAAGTGCTCTCTCTAGGCCACAAAATCGACTTCAAGTGCCACTGAACAAGTATTACCTTGTGGATGGGGGTTATTCCAACATGCGAGGCTTTCTAGCTCCCTATCGGGGGGTTCGCTACCATATAAAAGAATTCAATACCTCGAATCCCCCATTGACTCCACAAGAACTTTTCAATAAGCGACATGCGTCCTTACGTAATGTAGTTGAGAGAACATTTGGGGTACTGAAACAACGGTTTCCGATATTGAAATCAGCCACGAGGTTTCCAATTCAATCACAAGTGAGAATAGTAACTGCATGTTGTATTCTACACAATTTTATCAAATTATACGATCCAGAAGATCCATTCTTTGAAGAATGGCTAGAGGATCGTATCGTAGAGCCATCTGACGACTCAGTTCACGAGATAGATCCTGACATCCATTGTACGCAAACCCCTGCAAATCGCGAATGGATGAACACATTCCGTGATAATATAGCCAACACTATGTGGGACGCGCAATCACGTTGACATATTAAATGTACAGTTGGTTATATGGTTTTATTGTAAACTCTGAACTTGAATCAATTAAATGAGCCACTTCTCGCTCTTGCACTTACTAACCAATTGACGTATTTTGTAGATATGGGTAAATATTACGTCGTGTTCGTTGGTAGGAGACCGGGTATATATCGAACCTGGGAGGAATGCTCAAGAGAAGTAACCGGTTTTTGGGCTCACATCGCCGCTCCTTTTCATTAAATGCGATGAAGCACTGAATGCGTTACGACGACACCTAAATGAACCCTCATATAACCCACCCACATATCACCATGTAACTCCGATAACCCAAGAAACACAAGTAATGGATAAAGTGATAGATAGGGCCTCAGATGTTGGTGTGCATGTAGATTGCATATGTGGAATGTTTGCACGTGCAGTTATTATTGTTCTCCTATCCACTTTGGTTATTTATGTCTGGAAGTCACTGTGATTTCGTTATAATTCTCAATATGAAGTTTCTCACTTTTCAAATTTTATTATTTCTCATGTTATCAATTCATATCGGTTGTGTATCGTATCCTGATCGATTTAGAATGTAACCCTTGCAAGTGCACAAGATCTATTGTAGTATGGCAAGAACAGGGGTGTCGAACCCACAGGGAAACGTGAATTTTTAATTAATTCTTTTAGAGATTTTAAAAACGTCCCTAAGGAAGTACCAAAGGGCAGATTCAATTTTACCAAAAACTTAGCACACTTTTCCTAAATGCAGAAAAATAAATTAATCTAAACAATTAATTACTGATAAATCTACGAACAATATTAAAATGAGATCAAGGAATATGCTACCCCAGATTCGTACCCCTTTTCTATCATTAAAACCCATAGTTTCATTAAATCATCATTCACACCATCATTCATCTAGAAAAATGACTTGAAATAAAATATGATCATCAATCCGGCATACCCTATCTAAAAACAATGACTCAACCTAACATTGCGGTATGAGTCATGTAAAAAGCATAGCGTATCTCATGATATTTAGATCACGACAATCAAGACATAATCTTTAATTTCTGATCTAGATCACTGCGAGGTCCAGATCTAGCGATTACGCCCGTTGATACAGCCGCATAATCAACCATTCAAAATATTTTCAATCACACAAACTTTGAGCAAAACGATTCCATGATAACAATAATAGATCGGTATTAATCATAAACATGGTACTTATCGGGGATCGCATCTTCCTCGATCTCATCTTTGGTGTTTGATCTCCTTTTTCTTTCAAAGTCATTCCTCTTTTATTTCTTCCAAAAGATATTTGCAATTATTTTTCCTAAATACAATCTATGAATTTCTCAGAGAAAAATAATGCAAATCCTAGGTACAATCTACCCTGAATAAACCCTAGAAGAAGGAGAGAAGAAGACTTGAAAAGATGAAGAAAATATTCCCCCAAAGTGAAGAGCCCTAAAAACTAAAAATAAAGAATGAATAATATTCTAATTGCCAAAAATCCTCCTAAGAAACTCGTGGCTTCCCTTTTTATAATAGCCTAACCCTAATACCTCTCTCGATTGACATCTAAGAGTAATTTTCGTGAATTCCCGCCTAGCTTTGCATCAGATACTGCCTCGGTATTTTGCTCATAATTTTCTGTACCGAACTCGGATTGAGGTGATTCTTGAGGCGTTGGAAAGCTGACGACGAGCTCTACAACTTTTATGTTTTAGCCATTTCCTGAATCTGACGTCTTGAAGGTCCAAATTGAGCTGTAAGTCGCACTAAGTTCTCAATGACCCAAAATAGCAGTGTTTTGACATTATTTTCGGGATTCTTGGGCTGTTTTAGAAACTTGGACTGTATTTACCTGAAACACTTCAAATCTAACAAATCTCATCAGATAGCCTTCATCGGACGGCTAAATATAGGTATTTAGGGGTGAAATATCATCATATTTCACTACTCATCACACCCCCAAACCTACACTTTGCTAGTCCTCGAGCAAAGAGAATGATAGAAATATAAAGCAAATCAAACTAACATCCTAAAATTTAAATGCCACTTTCGTATGGAACACGATTGCACTTAGCATGTGCAACAAGCCTTTAAACCCCTAGGTGATCCCTAGTGGAGGAGTTGTGTCTCCTGAGGGTTTGCAGTGAAGTTACCCACAAACTTCCAAAAATTTCAAACCATCGGTAAAATTTAGTTTTCAAAACATGATTTTTTTTTATAACATATGTACTATTCAAAAAAACAAAAATCATTAATTGCTTCAGTATGTGAATCATCAATCTCAAATATTAAAGTCATGTCAATCATGCTAGTATCCATTCAAATTAATTTAATGCTCAAATTGTTAGATAACTCATTCATTCATGCCTAAACGTGAAGTGTGTGCATACCAAAACCAAGATTCATCCATCTCAGAACTAGTCCAAACGGAAAACCATCGGATCTGTTGTCTCGACTCAATCCTCACTTTAGGTATACTCTCAAAATAAAATCACTCCGATGATGGGTAAGTTTTCGCACACATGTGAGAGATCAATACAAAGCAAATAAAAAGGTCTCACATGATAAATGAAACACGATGCCAATCAATGAACAAAAATAAATCTCATAAGAATAGATACTTGTATATCCTAAGCATGCCATATCAAGTGTCATAACTATTATATATTGACTCTCCACAAGAGCGATCGGATCATGAAGGTCTTTTGTAGGGTTGTAATGGGGCTCAGGTAAGGGTAAGAAAGAAAGGGAATTGTGATTCAAAATTTCTGAGAAATTGGAAAAGGAACTAACTGCTGATTTTTTTTTTTTTTTTTTTTTTTTTTTTTTTTTCTTTTCTAATTTCTCACCATTTTTTTTTTCTTTTCAATATTTTTCTTTTCTCATTCTTTCTTCTCTTTTGAATTTCCTTTTCTTGAAGCACCTCATTTTTCATTCCTTTTTTTTTTTTTTTTTTCTTTTTTTCTTTTTCTCTCCCCTTTTTTTCTTTTTATATTTGCCATACACTCTCAGTAAACACCATAACTCATTATCTCTCCACTTACTCTCTTTTCGCTCATTTTCATCCCTCGTTCCTAATTTCTCATAAATAAGAAGGGTAAAGCTAAATTTTCAGAAATTGTGAAGGGTTAAAGGTTAACGTGGCTTATCAAAGAATGTATAAGGGTAAATTTTTCTATAGGCTCAAAGGGGTACTAAAAGGATAAATTTATATGAGGTGGGGCATTTAAGCACAAAAGCACCTTCAATCATTTCCTTAAAAGATGGTAACCTTGCCTATTTGTCTTGAGTAGATATATACGATGCGTTCTAACACAATCATGAATTTGATATCATGCAAAGTCACAAGCCAAAATAAAATGTATGAGATTATGCAAAATAATTCGTATTCAAAGAAAACTCCGAGTTTATATATTCACTCATCAATGACGGGAAATTAGCTCTAAAGCTTACTGGGTTTAGTCTCCACTAAGAACCTAAGATTCAACGTTCAAAATAGTTCATCGATTTCTAAGTCTTAGCTTGGTATAAGTGCAAAATTCTAAGCACAATTTCGAGTCATCCACAAATTATCACATTAAGCTTCATCATCCTAGATACAAGTATTCAAAATATGACATCAATATTCTCAAAATTAAATTCACATGCATCATCAACTAAAGTTTGAAAACTATTGCAAAGTAAATCATGTATGATGGTTCCAAATAAATAAATTTTTAATGTTTTTTTTCAAAGACAATCAAAAATAAGTGATAAAAGATAGATAATCATACATACCCCAAAAACTAAAAATGACAATGTCCCCATTGTTTGAAATAAGTAGGCACCTCCAAACCTGTTGAAAAGTACCTCAACACAAAGATCAGGTGCAGAGAATATGAGCATCAAATTAGAACATGACCAAAAATAGATTAAAGGTAATGTGGCTACACTAATTTGGAAATTAAAAATAACCTAAACTAAAAACTAATATTCTAGAACTAAACATACGAAAAGAAAGATAAATCCTAAATCCTAAACTAAACACGTGTCCAACTCCTAAATAAAACAGGTTGCCTCCCTGTGAAGCCGAGTTTAAGTGTCGATACCAACCTCTTCATTGATCAAGAATCTGGATCACTAAGGTGCATCGCCTCAATCTTAAAGCTGGGTCATCGGCTCAAACATTGGTTTGAGTCTTTGCCCATTCACTTTGAAAACTCGATTGTCCACGAAGGCTTTGAATTTCAATTGCGTGCTCACTAATGGAAACAACACAAGCAGGCCTTCCATCTAGATTTCAATTTCCCGGGATGAAGCTTAAGTCGGGAATTGAATAACCAAACTTTTGGCCAACATGAAACTCCTTAGAAATTAATTGATCGTGCAACTTTTGTACCTTTCCTTGTACATCTTTGAATTTTCATACGCATCGTAGCGTAACTCTTCTAATTCACTCAATCAGTAACCTTCGATTCGACCTGCGCTTGCATATCGAAATTAAATCGTTTGATCGCCTGTAATGCCTTATGCTCCAATTCGACGGAAGATGACATGCCTTCCGTAGACAATTTCAAGGAGACATTCCGATCGGTGTCTTGAATGCGTCTGATAGGCCCACAAAGCATCGGATAGCGGTTTGACTAATCTCTTCTATCCGTCTGCATCTCTTTTCTAGAATTCGCTGATTTCCGGTTGCTAGACACTTCCACGACCACTAGATGGATGGTGCAGTAGCGACTTTGTGAGTGACGTCGTACTTCTTCATTAAAGTGGCAAAATGGCTATTGCAAAATGTGAACCGCCATCAGATGATTGCTCTTGGGATCCGAATCGGTTAAACACATGTTCTCTCGGAAATTTGACCACAACCTTGTGATCATTTGATCGGGTTGCCAGCTTCAATCCATTTGGAGACATAGTCAATGACCACGGAATATATGAATACCCAAAGGATGGTGGAAAAGGACCCATAAAGTCAATCCCCAAACATCGAAAATTTCAACAATCGAATTGGATTAAGGGCATCATATTTGTGTGAAATATTGCCAAGTGTTGACAATTGGCATTCCTTGCGATATTGAGCGTCACGAAGATTGAGGCCGATGAATCCGCTTTGAAGGATTTTACATGCGGTCTTCTCCTCGAAATGGCCTCCACAGCTGATGGCAAAATTTAGGGACGCTTAGTTGCTTCTTCCGCACGCATCTCCTAATGATCCGATCCGATTTAAACAAATATGGTTCATCCGAAATAGTATTTTATTTGGGAGAAAAGAGATTCTTATCATTCTTACCCCACTCAGAATTACGCGATGACGGATAATTCACGATGTTAGCAAACCACGGAACTTTTGCACCGGCTACATCAATTGCCATCAAATGTTCATCCGGAAATGTGTCACGGATGGTCTCGGTATAGATGATTCTTGAGCGGAATTCTGAGCAGATGATCGACCACAACGTTCTCAACCCCTTTTATCTTTAATCTCAAAGTTGAATTCACGGAAGCGGGATCCAACGGATCAGCCTTGGTTTCGCATCCTTCTTTGCTAAAAGATATTTCAGCGAGTGGTGCGAAAAGACCACTATTTTCGATCCAAGCAAATAGGGAACGAATTTGTCCGGAGCATACACCACGACTAATAATTCCTTCTCGGTGGTGGTGTAATTGATTGGGCATCAATTAATGTCTTGCTAGCATAATAAATTACGTGAGGTAATTTATTCACCCTTTGCCCTAAGACACTCGATGCATAATGCATCACACATGAGTTCGAATGGTAAAGAATAATCCGTGGTTGGATTATTGGTGCATTTGATAAGAGTTCAAGCAATTTTAGGAATGCCTTTATGCAATCCTCATCAAAATCAAAAGGAACATCTTTGCCAAGCAAAGTGCACAATGGTTTAGCCACCTTGCTAAAATCCTTAATGAATCTTCTATAAAATCCAAAGGATGCCCCAAAAATGATCGAATTTGTCGAACACTTTTAAGAGGTGGTAAATTTGCAATTAAATCGACCTTCGCCTTATCAACTTCAATTCCTTTCGTTGAAACAATATGCTAACACAATTCCTTGTTGAACCATAAAATGACTCTTTTCCCAGAACAAGTTTGGAATCTACACAACGTTGCAACACTGTGAAAGATGATTCAAACAAGAATCAAATGTTTTTCCAAAAAACCGAGAAGTCGTCCCATGAAGACTTCGATGAATTTGTCGATCATGTCCGAGAATATGGCCAACATACATCGTTGAAACGTGGCGGAGCATTACATAAGCAATGACATCCTTCGATATGCAAAGCGTACCATATGGACACGTGAATGTTGTCTTCTCTTGATCACCGGAAAACGGGCACTTGATTGTATCCCTAATAACCATCAAGAAAGTAATAAAGCTCTTGCCATTAACTTCTCAAGAATTTGATCAATGAAGCGGAAGGAAAATGATCTTTTACGGTGGTCGTGTTCAATTTTCGATAATCAATGCACACACGCCATCCAAGTAGTTTCACGAGTGGGCACCAATTCTCCTCCGTAGTTTCTTTCACTTTGTAATTCCGGACTTTTTGGAGCGATTTGTCTTGGACTAACCCATTCACTATCGAGATCGGATAGATGATTCCAGATCGAGGAGTTTAATGATTTCCTTTAAAAGCGACTTCTTGCATGTTCGGATTAAAGTCGCCTCTGTGGTTCCCTCGATGGTTTACTCTCATCCTCCGGATGTATTTTATGCATACATCTTGATGGGTCAATCCCCTTGAGATCTAAGGTCCATCCGATGGCCTCCTTGTGCTCTTCCCGCACCTTCAACAAATCATTCTCTTGTTCTTCCGATAATGCGGCTGACACTATCACTGGAAGTGTCTCTCGAGGTCCCGAAAAGCATATTTGAGGGACTCGCAATTGTTTCAATTCCACGTTGGTGGCCGCTCAATTGATGGAGTCGACATCCTTTACCTCGATGAGGTAGTGGTTCTACCTTAGTCACAACTTCACATAAGTTATCATCTTGACATGATGAATTTGACTTTTCTCTTGATCGCTTCCTTTCAAGCCCTTTGTCCTCATAGATGGCTAACAAAGCGGTTTCAAATTCCTCTTTGGTGAGCATTGATGGTAATGCTTCATCCACCACTTCCATCGATCGATGTAAAAACATTCGACCTCATCCTCATTAGGGAAATGGTTCATCGCATGGAATATGTTAAGCGACTTTCATGTTTCCAAAAGCGTCCATGACTCCCCATGCGACAATTAATGCAAGCGTTGGCGATGGCGAAAGCAGACGTCCAAGAATAATTGGGACTTGATTGATTGATTTAGTGGTTCCATGTCTAAGACAACGAAGTCCACTGGAAAGACAAACTTGTCTATTCCAACCAAAACATCCTCGATAACACCCCTCGGTCTTCTTTCTGATCTATCTGCCAGTTGGAGTGTGACCGTCGTGGGTTTCAATTCACCCAATCCGAAGTTTCGTACATTGAGTATGGGATCAGATTAACACTTGCTCCCAAATCCAATAACGCCTTTCCAATTGGTTGCCCACCAATGACACATGGAACAGTTGGGACTCCAGGGTCTTTCAGTTTCTGTGGGGTTTCCAATCGCAATATCGAACTGACTTGATTTGTTAGGAACACTTTCTTTGAAATGTGAGTACGTGCCTTTCTCTTCCGAGTGCACAAATCTTTGAAAAACTTGGCGTACTCAGGAACTTGTTTGATTGTTTCAAGTAATTGAAGATTTATCTTTACTTGCTTGAATGTTTCGAAAATTTCTTCTATTTTTGTCGGTCCCTTTCCCATTCTAGATGGAGGAGTTAGGCATTGAGGGAATGGTGCCTTTGGGACATAAGGTGCAGATTCCATTTCGATTCTTTTCACGTCCTTGTTGGACGGTTGAAGAAACTCTTCCTCTATTACTTTTTCTTTTCCTTTCTCTCTTCCTTGCTCTTGCACTTTTCTTATCTCGCTCTTTGTCTCTTTCTTTCTCTTTTCCTTTCCTTTCTCCTTTCTTTTCTCGATTCTTTTCCTCTCGCTTCTCTTTCTTCATCACTTCTGAGCATTTCCACTTGATTATCAACCTCTCGTCCACTTCTCAAAGACCGTAATGTGACTTTCAGCTGTTGACTATTCGATGGTCTGCTTGGATGGTGCTTGGCCTCGAGGATTATTGATGGGTTGGTGGGAGCCTACCTTCCTCTCGGACTCAGTTGATTGGCCAATTGGTGACTTGGTCCATATCATCTGCTTGAAAAGATTGCATGCTTAGCATAAGCTTTTCTTCGGATCGAGAATCTTTAATCTTGGCATGAGATTGATTAAGATTCGATTGAAATTCGATTTTTCGGTGAGTCGAATTTGGATGATAATACGACGCATTCTGGAAATTGGAATTGCTTGGAAATTAGAATTCTCTGGAAATTTCATTGTGGACGAAAATTTTGTTGAAAATTTGGTTGAAAAGGTTGTTGTCCACCCATTGTGTTGGCTCTATGTTCTTTGGTTTACGGCAGTTTGGTTCGATTCACCCCATCCTAAGTTGGGGTGATTTTCCATTCGGATTGTAGGTATTGAGTACATGTTTCTACCACCGTTGATAAGATTGAGTCACATTTACCTGCTCTTGAGGATTAGGTTCATCAGGGAAGAATGACAAGGTAGTAGGGCACTCATTAGCCATATGACCTGGGTGGTCACAAATTGAACACACTGTGGGGGTGACAGGAGCTTTAGCTTGCTTGGTAGCCTAACAACATGTTCATCTGTTTGACAAGATGTCAACCTTTGTTGAGAGATCTGAGGCATTATTGTTGACATCGTACAATCCGTCTTTTGTCAACACATGAGATTTAGGTGCCAGGTTCAAGTTGGTTCGCCCCAGTGTCTCACTTTGTATCGAAGTTTGATATAACTTTTCAAACAATGCCCACAATTAAATCGCTTCTTTGGTGGCACAAGATCCACCACAAGATGCATCAACCATGCGTCTCTCTTCAGGAATCAGTCCATTGTAAAAACTTTGGACTTGTTGCCACCTTGGAACTTGATGATTTGGGCAACTTCTGATCAATTCCTTAAAACGTTCCCAACATTCATGGAATGTTTACGAGGTTGTTGGGAAAAGAATGGATCTTGGCGATTCAATGGCCTTAGTCATGGGAAAATATTTTTAAGGCCGGCGATCTCTGCCCAACTCTGAATAGATTGTGGTTCTAAGGAATAGAACCATGTTTTTGCCTTATCTCTTAAAGAGAACGGAAAGAGTCGGAGCTTCGCTATCTCATCAGTGACATTGTGGACTCTGAACATTTTGCATACCCCAGTGAATTCATTTAAGTGAGCGATGGATTTTCATTTGCTAACCCATGAAAAATTGGTAGCATTTGAATCATTCTTGATTTGAATTCATAGTGGTTCCACGGAATGGGAGCATGCATACATTCTGATCCTCGTAAAACCGGGATCGTTATAATACTCCGATGTTCTAGGGCCCTCATCAAAATTATTGTTCCTATTATTTCCATTATTGACATTCCCATTGTTGTTATTCTCATCTCTCTCTTGCCTTTGGTCCGCCATGGTCTCATTTGTTGATATTGATTCCTCCTGGACTCTTGATTCTCTACAAGCTCTTTCGATCTCAAGATTAAATGGCAGATGTGGGTGATGAGAACGAGTAAAGCTCATACACCAACACTCACAAACAGTTGAAGAATCCACAACAAACCCACAAAATTACGCTTCAAACGATTTAAACAAAGATGATAAAATGTAGCCAATATCGTGGGAAAGATTTCTTCTTTTTTTTTTTTTTTTTTTTAATTAAAATTCAATTTAAATTAATTTTTTTTTTTATATTCAAATTAAAATTAAAATTCAAATTTAAATTAATTAATTAATTAATTAAATTTTTTTTTTTTTAAATTCAAATTAAAATTAAAATTCAATTTAAATTAATTAAATTTTTTTTTTTTTTTTTAAATTCAAATTAAAATTAAAATTCAATTTAAATTAATTAAATTTTTTTTTTTAAATTCAATTAAATTTTTTTTAATTTTAATTTTAATTTTTTTTTAATTAAATTCGAAAATTAAAATTAAAATTGAAAATCCTATAAAATCTTTCCTAAAAGAAAAATAAGGAGAAGAATGAAAGATTCCTAAAATCCTAAAACAAAAGTCCCACAAAAGTTAATGACTAAATTTAGAAAATCCTAAAATATCTAAAGAGGAAAATAAGGAAAAAGTCCTACCAAATCTAAAATAAGAAGTCCTAAAAATTTCTACTTCCTAAATTTCCTAAGGAAGGTATCCTAAAATCTAAACTTCCTAAAAAGACTCCACAAAATCTTATCAAAGAGAGAAATAGAAATAATAATAATAATAATAATTATTATTATTATTATTATTATTTTTAAACACTCAAAAGAAAATCCTATCCGAATTAATCAAAATTTCACCGATTTCCCCGGCAGCGGCGCCAAAAACTTGATCGATTTAGAATGTAACCCTTGCAAGTGCACAAGATCTATTGTAGTATGGCAAGAACAGGGGTGTCGAACCCATGAGAAGCGTGAATTTTAATTAATTCTTTTAGAGATTTTAAAACGTCCTAAGGAAGTAAAAGGCGATTCAATTTTACCAAAAACTTAACACACTTTTCCTAAATGCGTGAAAAATAAATTAATCTAAACAATTAATTCTTGATAAATCTACGAACAATATTAAAATGAGATCAAGGAATATGCCACCCCAGTTCGCACTTTTCTATCATTAAAACCCACAGGCCATTAAATCATCATTCACACCATCATTCATCTAGAAAATGACTTGAAATAAAATATGATCATCAATCGCATACCTATCTAAAACAATGACTCACTAACATTGCGGTATGAGTCATGTAAAAAGCATAAGCGTATCTCATGATATTTAGATCACGACAATCGACATAATCGCTCTCTGACCTAGATCACTGCGAGTCCGGATCTAGCGATTCTGAATCGAAGCATTCAAAATATTTTCAATCACACAAACTTTGAGCAAAACGATTCCATGATAACAATAATAGATCAGTATTAATCATAAACATGAGTACTTATATCCGGAGATCGCATCTTCCCGATCTCTTGATTTAGCTCATCTTTGGTGTTTGATCTCATTTTCTTTCAAAGTCATTCCTCTTTATTTCTTCCAAAAGATATTTGCAATTGTTTTCCTAAATACAATCTATGAATTTCTCGAGAAAATATTGCAAATCTAAACAATCTATAATAAACCCTGAAGAAGGAGAAGAAGACTTGAAAAGATGAAGAAAATATTCCCCAAAGTGAAGAGCCCTAAAACTAAAAATAAAGAATGAATAATATTCTAATTGCCAAAAATCCTCCTAAGAAACTCGTGGCTTCCCTTTTTATAATAGCCTAACCCTAATACCTCTCTCGATTGACATCTAAGAGTAATTTTCGTGAATTCCCGCCTAGCTTTGCATCAGATACTGCCTCGGTATTTTACTCATAATTTTCTGTACCGAACTCGGATTGAGGTGATTCTTGAGGCGTTGGAAAGCTGACGACGAGCTCTACAACTTTTATGTTTTAGGCATTTCCTGAATCTGACGTCTTGAAGGTCCAAATTGAGCTGTAAGTCGCACTAAGTTCTCAATGACCCAAAATAGCAGTGTTTTGACATTATTTTCGGGATTCTTGGACTGTTTTAGAAACTTGGACTGTATTTACCTGAAACACTTCAAATCTAGCAAATCTCATCAGATAGCCTTCATCGGACGGCTAAATATAGGTATTTAGGAGTGAAATATCATCATATTTCACTACTCATCATATCCCAATTTAAAGTATTCTTAATTCGATATATGGAATGTGCAGATATGTCAGGCACCCCTGGTTCATCTCATTCTCGGACAGGTTCATCTGCCTCGGCGTCGTCGGCAAGGCGCCAGATTGATGTCGTTATTATTGACGATGAAGAGCCTGCTCCAGTGGCACCCCGTGTGCCTCTCGGATTTAGGGCTCTGGCCCCTTCTGATTCATCCTTGCACCACCCACGGTTGACTCCAGCCCCTTTGTTCATGTCGTTCAAGCTCCCCCATTAATGACGACATCGTGGTTGCCCTCCCACAAGCTCCGGCCGATGCACCGCACCTCCCCCATATCGGTTGGGATATCAAACACGCCCGACCCAACCTACAGTTGGGAGGGCCCGGGGTGAGGGACGCCGTCGCGGCCTTGTCATACTCAGCTCCGACTCTGATAACTCAGATTCGGACTACCAGCTACCCCTCCATCATCGAGAGGCCTTGTCATGCCTTAGCTCCCACGAGCACCGACTCACCGGCACACTGCGCAACAACCTCCTACTCTTTGGAGGATGGACGACCAATCCGATGCTAGTTCATAGTGGTTGTTATGGGGAGGAGGTGTTGATCGTTTGTGTTGTTATTATGGGGGGAGGGGGGTGTTGATCCTGGATGTAGTTTCCTTTTTTGTTATGATGAATGGTTGTTTTATTGTGCTCTACCTTTGTGTCCACAATCCTATGAAAAAAATGAAGTTCTGAGGTGTATATATACCATCCCTAATTTTTTTTCCTTCCACCAATATAGCGATTTTGGTTCTAGTTCGGAGCATCAAAAGTCTGTTGATTATCAAACTATGTACTGAGTTTATTGTCAATAAGAGATTCCTTCTGCAGACACTGCAGGGGACAATCCCAGTAGCATGACAGCTACATTGGCTATGCTACTTAAACCAACTAAAAAAAGAGCAGCCTCTGCAACCTACCTGAATGATGGTGGTGAAGACTGTGATGGTACTTTAAAAATTCATGGATTATGAGAAATAAATAAACGGGTCCGGTATATGTCGATCCACCAATGGTGCACCCAAATCCAACGATCCGAAGGGTCAAGGGTCAAGGTATGTGCCCAACTTTGACGCAAAATCCAAAAACCCGACCCTACCCAGATTGACCTAGTTCAAACCCCCCCTATTTTCTTGATTTTATATATAAAATATTGACAGTTGGGTCAAGTTTATGTGCCACCTGGGTCAAGCCATCGATCATGTTGGTTTCTCAAAAATGTGGGAGCCCTAAAAATAAGATTTAAAAAATGAAAGACAAACTAAGAGTTCGATACATCATCTGTTTCAATTGTTTGCTTGGGTAGGAGAGTTTTGACTTTTGAGTAGGATAATGTGGGAAGTTTTAGCTTGGTGATTTTGTTTTTAGAAAATTTTCTTGTCATTGGTGTTGTTAATTTATCGTAAGTTTTGGATTATAGCAGCTTGGATAATGTGTTTTTTTCGAGGTCTTTGGATAATGTGTTCCTTTTCCTTTTTCGAAATAAATAAATAAAACTAATCTGGGTAGACTGATTAAGTAGTTTAATTTGACATAATAGTTTAAAAAAAAAAAACTCTTAATTGGATATTTAGATCCTTTTGAGTTGCATATGAGTACAGTGACTACAGTTTATGAAGTGACTGGTAGGTCAGTTGTCTGGGCTGTCAATCTATTCAACCCATGGGCAAGGCCAATTGGCCATAGGCTGTAAAAAAAGTAACCAGTTTTGGTTAACTGACCACCTCCCAACTAGGCTGCAAGCAAGGTGAAAGAAGGAAAATCTCTCTAAGTTTGCCCAATGGCTTACAGTGTTTTCTGAGCAGTGAACAGGGCCATACATTTGAGATTAAGGGGGTGTTGCAATGTTTGGGTGCAGGGTTTAGGCTTTTGTTTTAACTGGGTTTTTAGTAGGGTTTAAGGGCATTAAGGAAAAAAGTAACGCAGTTCATTTCTGGCTCAGGTGCCATCTTTTGGATCAGTTTGTACACATAGATTCATTTTACTAACTGTTCATTTTCTGGCTCTCGTAGTATCTTAATTACATTGTAGAGATAGTTTTTTGATGCAATAATCGGGCTTATATGATGTCTCCATCAACCACATTGGGACAAAAAATGGCACTGTGTAAGAATTGATGATCGAGAGAACAACTTTGGTGCTCTCCTTGATTAATAGGATAGTGTAACACAAATGACGAAACTTCTGAAATATGGACCTGCTCAGCAAAAAATTGTATAAATAAATATATCTATGCATGCAATAGGAGATTTGCTTACACTACAAAAAATAAGACTATTAGCTGCAATTAGTTGGTATATATGGTTTATATATGGTTTGATCTAGATATATTCAACACTTATTGACAAACTGCAATGAGTTTGTCAATAAAGGATATCTACATGCTGGTGCCTCCAATGAGAAATATCTGATCCAGTCTCCTTGTGCTCTGTTTGGATCCAGTCTCCTTGGAGAAATATCTGATCTAGTCTCCTTGGAGAATCAAAGTTCAAATGGCTGGTCTATAATGAACTATAGATATGCCAAAAACTAGGCAAGACTGATAATTTGGTAGACCGTAAAGAAAAAATGCATCATGAAATTATATATTGATGTTATAGTTGTAAAACTAGGAGATTCGTTGTAGGAGAGTCAACGAACAATTCAATTGAGTTACACGACTCACTGAGATTTCACTAGCATGTTAAAATGTTTATTGTTGTGCAAAAATTGATTGATTGAAGAGCTAAATTGGATGTAATTCTTTGAGCCGCATTATTTATTTATTTATTGGTCAATTTTCATGTAAAAATTAAATTAAATTCTTCAAAATTTGAACAAATGATGCAAGTAAACAGAATTATGGAAAAAATTACTCGTTCCTTCGTTTTCGATTGTATAATAAGTTAAAGTGATGTCAAAGGAGTTGAGGGTCTCATTTGGTTTCTGCAATCTAACCGAATTGGGGCAAAAGCTAGTCATGTTCCATAGGACTCATAGAAAGGTGGGGTGTGACACATCCGAACCGAGTTTTCTAGAGTTGCTTGTCTTCACATACAATGATGAATGGACCAGTCTACTCTGGTGACCTTACTATTTACATGTGATGCAACGCAATCTATTATATTAAAATATGTTTTGAGCCATGAAAGCATTACCGAACTCAAACCACATAAGGTGCATTCTTTTTTCCCACTCAAAACCATGTGCTTATTTTAGCTAACCACTAAATCCCAAGTGCTTTCTAAGAACAAGTTCATGAAGAGAATAATGAGCAACTGAAAAGTGCAGTTTATTATGCCTACACTGTCACACATGTTCACAATTTCATATTACACATGTATATGCTGAAAATGTAACATATAAAATGGATTTGAGCCTGTTGTGAACTACGTAGTCTTATAGACAGTAGACAACCTCAAATCTGTTGAATTAATGGAGATGCAAAAGGATTCTAGGAGAATCTGCATTTAGGATGCAACAGAGCCTAGTTTTGCCCACAAACTATAAGTTATATTCTAAATTATAGTATGTAAAAGAAACCTGTTACACAAGTTCTCTCTAACCAGACATGAACTCAAAATATTAACTATTTTGAGTATTGTCATATTTAATTTAGATCTCTTATTCATATAACTTTCTTAATACTTACTGATCAAATTACAAGAACCTTGTTGTATATTACTTCCAAATGTGATGAAATTGGCGTGTTGATACCTTATTTTCTTTTCATAGTTGAAGATTCTGAATGCTTTGAAATCCGAAAACAAGATGCATTGTCGATGTTACGAATAATGCCTAGAATGTCTCTAAGCTTGAATCACCTCGTAGAATTCTAGACCATAGGTAGAATATTCTTCCATGGCTCCTTGTCTTGCTCACAAAGCCCATTTGGTGCCCCCTCTTGCTCTAGGGCATTGCCAATACTAACTTGTGCTACTGTTATATATCAAGGCCAGTTTCACCATTCATATTGACTTGGCTACCCCACCTAGGTTCAGATCCCTTGTTTTAGTGGACAATTTGAAGAGTGGAGAGTATGCAATAGCAAGCAGGTGTGTTTTGTGCTGAGGAGACTGCTGACTATTTAATCCTGCACTGCAAGTTGGTTAGTGATGCATGTGCTTATTTCTTGGACCTCTTTATAGTTCAATGGGTAAACCCCAATAATGTGGGGGATGCTATCGCCGTCTGGCTATTACAGTCTTAGCAGTGGACTTTGGAGTCCATCTATAGTGGATGAGATTTGTGATCATGCTCATGAAATGAGTTGCCAGTTTTTTTTATAGCATTCAGCTAGGGAAACTTTATTTTGGTCATCTAATGTTATGCTTATGGAAGTGGTCGATCAAATCTTATGGAAGTGGTCGATGAAATCTTAATGGTCGATCATATCTTAATGGGTGATTTTATTTTCATAAGTATTTTATACTTCCAAACTAGCCTACTCGCATCATTGCTTGTAATGGTTCTTATTCAGGTTCTCCGATTCAATGAAGGAGGATCACATATCCGGAGATAAGGCAAAAGATCGATCATGTGCCATTTGATCCACAGGTTTTCACCATCTCTTTCTCTTGTGATCTTTTATTTGTTTATTTTTTTTAGTAGGATAAAGCACGGCCATCATGTGCCATTTAGTGGGTGTAGAGTGTAGACAATAGGACTAACATAGATGCCACTTTGTGACTATGACTGCTATAGCCCTTTCCTATGACTGGTTTATCACCCGATCAAAGAAGATATACATTCCAAATTAAACCTTAGGCTTTATACGAGTCCAAGAGGAAATCGAAGGATAATGATATTATAAATTTTATTAGTCCATTTGTCAATGCTATAGTTCAAACTTCAAGCATGTTCTAATCATATTTTCCAAGTACTCAATTGAGATTTTATAGTAATTGAATTATTTTTTTTGTATTTGGCTGCCATGTTGTCATCTTTGTTTGTATTTGGCTAACATAAAAAGAAACATTTATGTATCTTTTTTGTTCTTTTAATCCTTTGTTAACAGAGTTAATTTCTTTTAATCTAGTTGCCTTTTTTGTCTAAATAATAATAATGAAATGTTCTTATCTTTGCATATCCTTTTATTAGTGCCCATGCGAGTCACACATGCCATACTATAAAAATAATTGCTGAAAATTAGAAAAAGTAAGACTATCGTCGTAAGAACAGCTATAGGCTAAGATTTCCAGGCAGCATTGAGGATCAGCATAATATGCTTCAATGGCTCAGCATTGAGGATCAGCATTGAGGATCAGAAAGTAAGACTATCGTCTAAACAATGGCTCAGCAGCATAATATGCTTCAAAAGAAAATCAGTCTAAAAAAACTAATTTCAGCAAAGATTGAGGATCAAAACCCTCAAGATCGCAATCAGAGACTCAAAACCTCTGCAGGAAGCGAGTTAAGAAAAACGTTATTTCTCAAAAGAGAACTCAAAGAAGACTCTTATTCCAAACATAAATCACATTCCATTCCTCTGTTTTGGCTCAATGTTAGGCTCCATTAAGGTCCTATTTTAGGCCCATTTTAGCATCAAATATGGTCTCCTTTTTGTACTGATATCTGGCCTTCTCAAACCCATGAATTCTATGACACTTCCAGCTTTCTTCTTCACATAATTTCTGCATTGAAGCATGCAAAGCTAGCCCATTTAAGCCCTGCATCAATAAATATTTTAAAATGCAACCGATAGTCCTCAAGTTGAACTGGCTTGGATTCCAATTGTTTTAGCATAAATTAGCAACCCAAACTGTAGAAGATCTATGGAATTGAAGAAGGGGAAGACAACTTAAAATCAAGGTAACATAGCAATTCATCACTCCGAGAACCCCGAGTGACTAGTTGGTTTTTATGGGTATCACACGATCGAAGTTTTTATGGGTATTTTAAATATTTCTTATTGGCTACATGTTATGAAAATAAAACCAAAGAAGAAACCCATCTTTATGTTTGTGAAGTTGTTTTAATGGTGGTGTTGAGAGGAGCTCCAAGTCGTAATTTAGTTGGTACTCTCTCTCCAAGTATAGGGAACTTAACAAATCTTCGTGACCGTAAGTGCCTACAAGAGGATAATGTGATTTTAATGTTCTTTTAATCGATTTTTATATGTTTATCTAATTCATTTTTACAAGCTCTTCTGAATAACAATATATCGTGACCAATTCCACGAGCTTGGGAAGCTCACAAAGCTTCATACACTTATCTCTCTAATAACCTCTTTCTTTGGTGATATTGCGACTTTTAGGCCACCTCAAAAGCCTTGAATACCTGTAAGTAGAACATTTAAATTATTTTAAGTTTTAAATCTTTAGGAGAATCCATTTATGTATTATTCAATTATTGGGTTCTTGGTTATGAATCTAATCATGGGTATTTGAATTCAAATCAGGAGGCTTAACAATAATAGTCTATCAGGAGCATTTCCTTTGCCTTTGGCTAACATCACACAACTTGCTTTTATGTGATTCTCTTAACCCTTTGATGCATAATCAGTAAGTTTTTGTCTCTAATGGAGATTTGTAGTTTAAGAAAGTATTGTTTTTTGGTTTCAGGGATTTGTCTTATAACAATTTGAGTGGTCCTATACCAAGGTTTCCAGCTAGAACATTCAAGTAATAATTCTAGTACATTTTTCCCCCCTCAGTTTTTCCAGCAAAAAATGGAAACCCTTAATGCCCAATCTTTCTTTGTTTTGTTTTGCAGTATTGAAGGAAATCCTCTTATTTGTGCAACTGGATCGGAACAAGAGTGCTCCGGAACGATGTCGATGTCACTTTCCTTTTCCTTGAATACTATACAGAGTACAGTTTTTGCCATTTGTTTTAACTTTCAATTTGGCCATATATTTTGTCCAAATCTCTACTTATGCGGTATCTTTTCGTTTCTTTTTTTCTTCCCACTTTGCCAATGGTTAGTTTGAATATGTAACCTTTTGTTTGAATAAAAGAATTGGGCATCTATTTTTTTTTTTTTTAATGGCATTGAATGTTTTGCATTTCTGCCTGTAGTTTTTTAGACCCCACTATAATCTCTTAAACTACTATGATCAAACATGCAACCATGAGCTTCATCAATCATGATTGCTAAATCAGATCCTCAATGATTTTTTGGTTCTAACTTTAATTTTGAAGAAAAACTTGATAGAAAGTTCTGAATCCTCAATGACAGATTTAATCCTCAATGACAGATTTACCCCTGTCTTTACAAAACAGAATTATGCTTATACTCCCTTTCCCATGAAATCGCCTCCAAAATGTAGGTAACCAGGTATACATATATTCTCCCTTTCCCATGAAATCACCTCCAAAATGTAGGTAAATTCATATTCAAAGACTCTAGTTACTAGTATAAAGTGATTAGGAATTATTATCATACGTTAGATTTACTATTATAAAGTGAATAGGAATCACTTTCATAAGTTAATTAGAACTCTGTTTTATTTTTAGAATCTGTGTTAGGGGTATTTTAGAAATGAAAATATGATAAAAATATTTGATGGGGATTCCTTATATAGAAGTCATCAATATCTCAGTTTAATGATGTTCTCTTTTTTATTTCAGGCGAAGCTTTCCGATTTGAAGCTCACCGCAAACGGATCACTAGGGAATGAGATACTTGGCATGAGAGGCGAAGCAAATTAATTAATTTATTTTTCTTTTATTTTGAAAATGGGTCATGGGGTCCTTAGATTGTTAATTCTATTTCTTTTCTTCTTTTTGGTTAAATAAAAGGATTGGGCATGTAGAGATTAAAATGTTTGGCTGATTTGAAAGGTTGGATCATAGGTTGAGATGCAATATTTTGTTTAAATAAAAGAATTGGACATCTATTTTATTTATGGATGTGCTTGAATATGAGATTAATAGCTTTTTTTCTTTATATAATTTTTTTTAAAGCATTAAAAAATTATATTAAAAAAAAGTATTACAAAAAGCATAAAAAATATTGTATTAAAAAAAAGCATAAAAAAAATATTATTTTAAAAAAATTTACATAAATAATTGTCGACGTAATTTTTTTTTTTTTTTTAATTTTGCATAAAAAAATCACTGCCTTAAACAATTGTAAAAAAAGGAGTGATTTTATTTTACAGTGGTAAAAAAAAACCACTCCTTTTTTTACAATTGTTTAGGGCAGTGGTTTTTTTTCAAAAAATCACTGTCAAAGACAGTAGTTTTTTGAAGATACCACTGTTTAAGGCAGTGGTTTTTTGGGCTTTTCAATGAGTGTGAGTTGACCAACTTTTGAGAATTTTCCGTGTGTCAATTGAACATGCATTGTATTTTTTTTACAAAGGAGTCACATAGCGATGTCTCTCCTCTTAACATTTTATGTACTTAAGAGATATGATCATTTGTAGGGTGAGAATCCATTGGCGGACTCTCATTCATTGCTCGTTCACTAGCGTACATGGAGATGCTCATATATACCTTTAGGTCAACTTTTTGAGAACATGGATAGAATGCTTGGACAAGGGATGAGTCCGATTTATGACATCAAAGGGGACCTATGGAAAATCAGGTTTATGCGGTTGTGTGGGCCATTAGGTGGAGAGAAGCAATGAGAGGTTTCTCAATGGTAGGCCTTTTTAATTTGTGGTTAAACCGCTCTTCTCCAATCCAGAAATTTGAAGCGCCGGTGCCTCATCTCGAACATACTAACAAATTTCTCCAAAATTTCTTCGGAATTTACCAAAACAGGGGTCGGGTGAAACTTTCAACGAAATTTCGATGATTTCTCCAAAATCACCGAAATTTCATCAATTTCGGCAAAATTAACGAAATTTCAATTTGAAATTAATAAATTTTTCTAATTTTTGTCATTTTTAAAATAATAAAAAAAATTTATGAAGTTTAAATATAATTTATATTTCATATTTTTTGTACTCCCCGAAATTTTCTCGAAACTTTTCAAATTTTTCTCAAAATTTATCCGAAATGACCCCCTATGAAAATATTGCAAAATGAAATATGTCACTATGATCTCGAATCCTAAGGAGTGGAAGTGGAACAAATAAAAATATATAATTGATTTGATCTATTAGCACGTACTGAATTAATGACTGCTCCTATATTGAAAAAAGTACTGAATTAATGACTGCTCCTATACTGAAAAATATTGGCATTTGAGTATGAGGATGGAGATCATTTTTCGCTCCAATCTTTCATACAATGGATCTTAGGAAGCCGGATTATCGGACAATCAATTTTTATTCCATTTGACATACATCTCTAAAAGTGACTTAAAAATCACATTTGGACGATGCGTGCCACCTATTTTTAGGACACTTTTGGGATGTGTCATTTGAAATAAAATAAAAAAGACCGTCTCGATGGTATGTATGTCCATGGTCCTGAGATCCATTGTATGGAAGATTGGGATGAAAAATGATCTTCATCGTTTATTCCAAAGCAGTCAATGGTTTTTAGGGTAGGTGCCCCCAGTAATTCGTAGGTGCTAATGTGATCAGGTGGTATATATTAACCAGTATTAGAGCATCTCCAGCACGGGAGCTATCCCACACGCCAAGTCTATTATAGCGCTTCAAATTGCAAAAAGCGAGCTCCAACAAGAGTGCCATCCCACCAAATATAGCTATTGCTGAATAGGTAAATTTAGCTATTAATGAGGAGTAGCTAAACATTAAAATAATACTTTTTTAAGAGTAACTCACTTTCTCTCTCTCTCTCTCTCTTATCTACTCTAGTAGTAAAATAATAAAGTAAGAATAAATTTAAACCGTCTAAAACCCGAGGGTCCCGGGGACCGAACACACCAAACCCGACACAAATTTTGACGGGAACATATGATCCAGATGTCCATTATTGATTAATCCTTTTACGAACCAACATATTATTTTCCCAAATGGGATTTCATTATGGATGGAGAGTGGTGTAATACTTCATTTCTTCATTAGATAACCTTAGTTTGAACCATCAATGATTGTGAGTAAAAGTGGTTTAGGATTCAAACCCTCTCTTGATTTGGTTCATGATCACAATTTTTGACGGTTTTAAACTACCATGAAGTAGGCAATGTTTAACTATTGTAGCTAGAAAGATTGACCTTTTCCCAACTACAAGCACGAAAGGAAACTTATTGTCAATGATATAAAACTACCGAGAACATCGTCGGGTATTAGTGGCTCATTTTAAAAGTAATAGGCATTAAATCAAATTCGAAAAAACACTCCGTCAAATATATTCAGCCCCATCTCGATTGGTTGCCCATAAATTTTTAGAGAAATTCAAATACGGCACATAAACCGATGATTAGATCACGTTTCTACGGTCATAGCATAACCACTGATTGAATCTATTCTGAGGATTTTCTGAGAGGAACTTAAAAACAAAGGATTTTGTGTTTTGTAAGAATCTGTCAGGAATCTGAGTGGTTTAAGAACGCATATGGTGAAAACCAGGAATCTGAGTCTGCTAAGAATCTGCCAAGATTCTGACTGTCCAAAATCTGAGCAAAATCTGAGCTTTTCTGGGAAAAACTAGGAAACACCTGAACGAGGCCTCAAAGAGAAATTGCTGAAAGGAAAGTCAGAAACCAAGCTAGATCCATGGCATTAAAATAAGTTGGAAATTAGAAAGGAAAAGGGGCTTTTGCAAGTGAGGATTCGGTCTCCACGACTTTTGGTTCCATCATCAACATTGTAGACTGCTTTGAATCGTAGACCTTTTTCATCTCAATCTTTCACAAAATACATCTTAAGATTATGGCCCACATATCATATGGTAAAATATTGATTCCACATATTACACATCCCAAAAGTGATCCGGGAATATTTTTCATGGTACACCATGATCACAATTAACTTTTGGGGATTTGTGCCATGTAGAACTAACATCCAACCGCCTGATATTTGGACCATGATCTCAAAATCTATTGTATGAAAGATTGGGACAAAAAATAATCTCTATCGTCTGATTCAAGGTAGTAAACAGTGTTAACCATGGAGTCATAAGTTGGAAAGACCGAATCTACGGTCACAAAAACCGTGGAGCCATAAGTTGGAAAGACCCACAAGAAAATGAGGGGTTGTGACTTGCGAATTCACTGACACATCACACACGTTTGAGAAGGTCCCTAAAAAAGCAAAAAGAAGAAAATAAAGATTAGTTACAACTGCACCCTCCTTTTCGTTATTCCGTTGCCTTACAAGAAATCTGTCTCGAAATCCCTAGATAACCACTGAAAGATACTGTTAAGAGGCAAGGCTACTTACCTTTATAAAGTGAAATAAATGAACCAAATCCATAAATTTACCTCAAAGAGATGGTCTTAGATGCACCACCTTATGTAGCAGTGGTTAGCATGCGAAGAAAGGTAAAGTCACATAAGTTAATTATAGTTAACACCTTCTGTTATCTCTCTCCAAAATGCAGTATATTTTGAATCCAACCATCATTTTTTCTAACGAAACAGGCACAGTTAGTCATCATGGTCACGTTGTGGCTCCCAGAACTTGGAAGAGGGGCTAAACTCGTGAAGAGAGAGGGAAGAAGAGTTGGTGCAGTCCCTGAAGTACAAGAGGCCTGGTTCATCACCACAACTACTAGTAATGATTTTAAGCCCATTCACGGCCATCGCCGACAACCCAATGTTGAATTCCGATTCATTGGGAATGCAGCAGGCTAAAGAATTGGTAAGCTTTCCGGTATCTGTTTCTTAAATCTTAACATAAAAGTCCATTGGTCCACCAGTCACCACTTTGTATGGATTCATGTGTATGTGATATACAGGACCCATGTGTCCATCCAAATCAGCCACCGGCTCTGGTATTTCTTGACTTTTTCTAATATCCCATAGCATCGTTCTGCCTCACAAAAATACAGGATTTTACTATCATCAAGAGTCATGATCAACAACATAATGTGAAGACTTGTAAATAATATGTTAAGACATGGAACTATATATGTCACAAGAGCTGGTTAGGGTAACAGACCCATTCTCAATCTAGATTGGAAAGGATCACTCATAGGGTCCATATGACATTATTTTTTATCACATTGTGCCACTTGGTGCGGAGGAGTAAATGTAGGACTCTCAATGCACCGGGCTGACCTGGATTTAGGCCCGCACCTGTCCAGGAATTTCCGGGTTTTTTGTGGGTGCAAGCCCGGTCGGGGACCCAGAACGAGCTAAGCAAGATCCAGCTAGGGTTAACCAGGCCAGGCTTGGACTAGTTACCTCAACACTTATATATATATATATATATATATATATATATATATATATATATATATATATATATATATAATGTTATAATATAAGAGTCATGATCCTCTCACTCGAGTCACCAAGTGACTCGAGTATCTCTGCAATACAAATCATGCATCAATGCAACGCGTATGGTTTGGAGACTCAAATCAAAGGTCACTCGAGTCGTATGCCAATTTCCCATAATATAGTTATACTTAAAATATTATAGAAAATAAGGGCATTTTCCTAAAATATTTTGATAATAATAGTCTGGTCATCTAAAATTCTAAGATTGTTTTGGGAATGTTTGTGATTGTCTAATCATATGCTGTGATTGTCATATACTGTGATTATTTTGGGATTGTCGGATCATTTACTGTGATTGTTATATATTGTGATGGTCTGAATGTATACTGTGATTGTCATATCTATGATTATTTTTTAAAAACGTTGATTAAAAAAAAAAGCTAAAAAATTCCTGCACCCTGACCTAGACCCGAACTGGCCTACTAGGTCAGTTCGGGTTGGGCTTGGACTAAGTACATCTACACGCCCGAGTTAGACCCGGGCTGAAAAAACCTTAACCCTGCCTGGGTAGGGCCAGACCGGGTTAACCCTAACCCGGCCCATTAAGAATCCTAACTAAATCTAAAGATTGGTGGTCCTGGTTGGTCGAAGATTTGCATCAAAATAAACCTCCATCGTGTGATTCGAAACAGTAACAAGTAAAATAAACGACCAAAACAGGTTTGAAGATTTACATAATAACCGTTCATTTTAAAGGCGTTTAGCTGCATAGGATCACATGATGAGATTTTTATTAAAGCAGTCTTCTCCCCACTAGATTTTTACATCGGGTCCTTCACATCAAGTGGCACACCTTGATGAAAAAGAGTACGACAGGTACCGTCACACCCCGAAATCCGATACATGATCCATTTCGGCACATGAACGCATTCAATAATCAAAATTCAAATAAAGGAAATATAACGGTTCATTCTCATTAATAAAATTCAAAGTTACATTTATTTCCAATTGCAACATTTAACAACTCCTAACCAAGGCTAAACCAACAAGTCTTCTAGGGTCTCTTCCTGAAATGTAGTTTCTGAGCCATGAGGTTCGGTTTCTGAAATTTAAATAGCAATGGGGGTGAGATAAACTCAACAATTAACCCCCAAAAAATAATATAACTCTTACATCACTTTTATCAATTTCAAAATGAAAACTTCATATCAAATAAGAATAACATTAACTATACCATCAAAGGATTCAATATAAAGAAAAAGAACAAAAATAACTTAGTTTACAATTGTACTACATATATTGTACAATTATTAAATAATAGCACCGATCCAAGTGCAATTGCATTCATATCATCATTTATCTTGGATACCAGTCACAAAGGAGGGTTTCATATTTTCATCAACCCTATTGTCAATCATGTCGATCCGGTTTGACGAGTTTACTTCATATTACAGAAGTACACAAATGGACCCGCTCGTCCAATACTACCATGCGGCCCCATGGAGATCTTAATCAAATATCATATTATCATTTCTAAAGTCCTTCACATCAATTTCGTTTGGAAAAAAACTTATCCAATATGCTTTATCAATACTCATTCTAAAACAGTATGAAATTTCAATGCAATGAGATCATATGAGAGATAAATCGAATATACAATGCTTATGACATTTATGTTTTTCTAACATTATTCAAAATGAAATAATTATAATTGGACAAACCAAGTCTAGAAATATCCATACTATCATTAACCATTCAAGCATTTACTTATCAATATTATATTCTATACTATGTAGAACAAAAGTATCATTAACTAATAAGGTATGTGCTTAAAACATGCTATGGGATAGATTACTTGCCTCAATCGTCGGATTCAAGGGTCTTTGTGAGGATAGTGTGAAGTTTCACGATTCCAGTAGTTATCTGGGCACAAGGGAAAGTGATAAACAAGAAGGCCGTCGAAGATGAGATAGAGAGAACAACTAAGGTCTCGAAGTTAGTTTGGATTCTATCGAGTTATTTTAAATCCTTATTTTGAAAAATATTTTATATTTAAAATTTTTAATTTAAAACAGCTTTATAAATCAATTTTAAAACCCTTAAATAAGATCTGATTTAATGTTAAACAAAATTTCTAACTTCATTATAATAATAATTTTTAATTCTTTTAATCTCAGAATAACCCGAATTTAATGACAATTTCATATTTATAAAAACCAAAATAAAACCATAATATAAAGTCAGATTATAAGACTAAGATAAAAACATGATATAATTGCATATTATAAAAACAAACTATAAACAATATATATATAAAGTCGGATTATAAAAACAGAATATAAAATTAGATTATAATCTAAAATAGAAACCGAATGTAAAATCATGCTATGGAACAGAATATAAAATCAGGCTATATAATAAAAATAAACAGTAAAATCATATTTGTAAAACTAGGATGAAACCAGAAATTTAAAGAAATAAAATCAGAGTTAAATATAAACCAAAATTGCCATACAAAATCAATGTTAAAATATAAAACCAAATCAGGGATTAAAATACATAATTCAGGATTTAAAAATACAAAATCGGAATTAAATGCAAAATAACCAGCATATAAAATCATATTATAGACTAACTAAAACCAGAATATCATATTATAAAACCAGGTTAAAAATGTACAATCAGAATTAAAAATCGGAGAATATAAAAAAAACCATAATATACACCTGATATTATAGACCTAATTTAAAACCAGAAATTTAAAGAACAATCTACAGAACTCTAATGAATAGAATATAGGATTATAGTATATATATATAAATCTAGAGTTTAAGGAACCAGAGTTTTAATTTACAAAATTAGAATTTAGAGAAAGCAACATACAAAACTGAAGTTAAAATATATAAAGGAAAGCATACCTTAAAGGAGAAGAAAAACCTGAGGAAGAAGGCTTGGTGTGAAAAATAGAGGAAGACTCTATTTATAGGCTGGGAGTGTGATCATTCAGATTTTTGAAATAAATCTATGAGTAATGGAGCGAAACGTTATGGCGTTACAAAATTGAAGAAGAAGAAAACGGCTCGACAGCTGCGCATGGTTTTGATTTTAGGGATTTAAGTTATAATGGGAAAGGTTAGGGTGTATAGCAAATACAAGTTAGAGTGTGTGTATGGTCATGGGTCGAATCGGGTCGGGTCGGGTCGAGTTAGGGTTTGGGTCATCACATTCTTCCCCCCTAAAAAAAAATTTCATCCTCGAAATTTACCCTAAGCATTTTCGAAACATTCTTCCCTCCTAAAAAGAATTTCGTCCTCGAAATTTACCTTAAACATTTTCAAACAATTGCGGGTACATCGGGCGCATCTCGTCTTCACATTCCCATGTTGCATTGTCGCCAAAGTAATGTTCTCACATAACTTTTACGGGAGGAATTCTTTTGCTTCTAGTACTGTGACTCTTCCAATCGATGATTTGTATTGGGGCTTCTACAAAAGATAGGTCTTCTTGTACTTCTAAAGGTTCAAAGTCTAACATGTATAAGATCAAATTTATAATCCCTCAACATCGAGATGTGAAAGACGTTGTGTACGTTGGCTAGTGATGGAGGCAAGGCCAATTGATAAGCGACCTTTCCAATCTTCTTTAGGATTTCAAACGGTCCGATAAATCTGGAACTGAGCTTTCCTTTCTTTCTGAATTGCAAAACTCCTTTAGTTGGTGATACCTTCAGGAACACGTGATCCCCAACTTCATATTGACGCTCTCGGCGATCCCGGTCAGCATAACTCTTTTGTCAATTCTGAGCAGCAATGAGACGTTCTCGAATGACTTGAATCTTTTTCGTGGTTTCTTTCACTACTTCTGGTCCGAGCAGACTTCGATCTCCGACTTCCTTCCAACATACCGGATATCAACAAGGTCTTCCATAGAATGCCTCGAAGGGTGCCATCTAGATACTTGCTTGATAACTATTGTTGTAGGCGAACTCGATCAACGGTAAATGATCATCCCAGTTTCCTTTGAAGTCAAGCGTGCACTCGTAACATATCTTCTAACACGCGAATTGTCCTTTCAGCCTGTCCGTCTGTTTCTGGATGAAAAGCAGTGATGTACCGTAGCTTGGTGCCCAACTTTTCTTGTAACTTCTTCCAAAGTCCTGATGTAAGCTTTGAATCCCGGTCTGACACGATCTTCAGTAGTACTCCGTGTAATCGGACAATCTCTTTAATATATACCTTTGCTAGGCTTTTCACTGTTTGGGTAATCTTGACAGGTAAGAAGTGTACGCTTTTAGTAAGTTTGTCAACTATCACCCAAATCGAATCGTGACCGTTCTTTGTTCTTGGTAATCCAGTGGCGTAGTCCATATTGATCCGCTCCCATTTCCACTCCGGAATTGGAAAAAGTTGTAATAATCCTGCTGGCTTCTTATTTTCGGCTTTAATTTGTTGACACGACAGACATCTTGATACGTATTCAGCAATTTCTCTCTTCATGTTGTTCCACCAGAAGTGTTGCTTTAAGTCCTGGTACATCTTCGTACTTCCCGGATGTACCGTATATCGAGACTTGTGAGCTTCATCCAACAGTTCTTTCTTTAGCTCAGGATTGTTTGGTACGTATAACCGATCTTGAAATCGCAACGAACCATATGCACATATTCTAAATTCCGTCTTTTCTCTGTTTTTCACGTCGTCCATCAGCTCTATCATCTAAGGGTCAATTGATTGGTTTTCTTTTATCTTCTCTACGATGGTCGATTGAATGCTTAGATTAGCACAGAAGAACTTCGATCCTTCCTCTCGGATGGTTGCCCCCAGATTCCCAAAATCTTCGTGCAGTCTCCACTTGTTGACCATGAGTGTGGCGAGTGTCCCAGAGAATTTCCAACTTAACGCGTCTGCTACGACGTTCACCTTGCCAGTATGATACTGAACAGTGCAGTCGTAATCTTTTAGAAACTCCATCCAACGTCATTGGCGCATGTTCAGTTCCTTCTGTGTAAAGAGGTATTTTAAACTCTTGTGAACGGTGAAGATTTCGAACTTCTCCCCGTACAAGTAATGCCTCCAATTTTTTAAAGCAAAGATAACCGCTGCAAGCTCCAGGTCATGAACTGGGTAGTTTTGTTCATGAGGTTTCATCTGTCTTGATGCGTAGGCGATGACCTTCTTGTGTTGAATAAGTACACAGCCTAAACTTCTTTCTGATACATCGCTACAAACTTGAAATCCTTCGCTTCCTGATGGAATTGCCAAGATTAGTGCTGATTTCAACCGTTTCTTCAACTCTTGAAAACTATGTTCGCACTCGTTCGTCCAAATGAACTTGACACCTTTTCTAGTAAGCTTAGTCATTGGAAGTACGATCTTTGAAAAATCCTTCACAAATCGTTGGTAATACCCTGCCAGGCTTAAGAAACTTCTTATTTCTATTATATTTTGTGACTTCTCCCAATTTACGACGGCTTCAATTTTGGTTGGGTCGACAGACACTCCTCCAGAAACTACATGACATAAGAATGAGACCTTATCTAACTAAAAGTCGCATTTACTCAGCTTCCCGTAAAGGTTATGTTCTTGCAGCGTGTCCAGAACTTTCTTCAGGTGCTCGTGCTCCTCACGATTCTTTGAATGGACCAGTATATCGTCGATAAATACAATTACGAATTTATCTAAGAAAGGTTTGAAAACTCTATTCATCAAATCCATGACTGCGGCTGGGGTGTTTGTCAAACCAAAAGGCATTACTAAAAACTTGTAATGTTCATAACGTGTCCGGAAAGCAAATTATAAAACCAGGTTAAAAATGTATAACCAGAATTAAAAACCAGAGAACATAAAAACCAGAGAATATAAAAAGCATCATAATGTAAAATCTCAGAATCTAACAACATCAGAATATATATAAAAAAACCATCATATAAACCTGATATTATAGACCTAATTTAAAACCAGAAATTTAAGGAACAATCTACAGAACTATAATGAATAGAATATAGGATTTAAAGTATAGGATTACAATATATATATTGTAATCAGAGTTTGAAGAACCAGAGTTTGAATTTACAAAACTAGAATTTAGAGAAAGCAACATACAAAATAATAGTCAAAATATATAAAGGAAAGCATACCATAAAGGAGAAGAAAAACTTGAGGAAAATAGAGGAGGAAGGCTCTATTTATAGGCTGGGTGTGTGACCGTTCAGATTTTTGAAATAAATCTATGAGTAATGGAGCGAAACGTTATGGTGTTACAAAATTGAAGAAGAAGAAACGGCTCGGAAGCTGCGCATGGTTTTGATTTTAGGGATTTAAGTTATAATGGGAAAGGTTAGGGTGTATAGCAAATACAAGTTAGAGTGTGTGTATGGTCAGGTCGAATCGGGTCGAGTTAGGGTTTGGGTCATCATAGGTACCCTATAAGTGACCCTTCCCAATCAGGATTGGAAACAGGTCAGTTACCCTATACCAGCTCATGTCAGAAATACTATAACCCTATGAATACTCGCAATGAGAACTTAACAACGGTTGATTCTATGGCACCAAGCCTCTATTGATAATGAGAAAAAAGTACTATACCAAAAATCTTACTTTTCGTTTCCTCCTGTGCAAATTAAGGACTTAGAGGGCAGCAGTTCAAAGGAATATAGTTTGGGCTGATGAAGTGCTGCAGTAGAAACTTTTTGCATTGTTCTGAAGTCAAATACAACAACTGACGAGCCGGAGGCAACATAACATAGCGTCTCGTGAAATTTCATACCAACAGGTTCACCAAGCATATTAGTCGTTCCCACACAACTCGAGGAACGAGTAGCAGATGATGCAATTGTATCCCAAACTCGAAGCTATTGAAAATAATATAGTAGTCAAAAAGCCAATGAAAATAATAAATAGTTTAAACTGAAAAGTAACAAACTACGGAAAAAGTAACAAAACTATGGTTGTAGTTTGTTTAAAATTAAACAGTTTACTCATTAGAGAGCATCTAAGAAAGACTCAAGTATTAATGCAATTTAAAGACGTAGAAGTTAATGATGATAAAATGCTTGTGAATGTCATGCACACATTAGACAAGTTGGATGAGGTCTTGAATTCTACATAAAATGATTACTCCATTTTTTTAAATTTGCTGTGGGGGACACACTTTTGGATACTCTGGACACATTTTTTTTAATCAATAAAGATAGTAATTTCATTTCGGACAAAAGGAAGGGTACATCCTGGACCAAAGCTGAGTGAGGGGCTGAGAGAAAATAAAAAGAACAAAAAAAACAGAGAGTAGCAGCAATGGTAGCCAGGCCAGATTGTGTGGTCACGCTGCACCAGGTAACCAGCTACTGAGTAGAAAGGAGAGAGTCATTCCGGTGACTCCGAAGAGGACCACCTCGTGAAGTTGTCCCCAAATCCACCCAAGATGGAATGCTGACGCAGGACGATACCCTAAACTACGTGAATGCAATGATTAATTTTGCCGAAATTAAATAAATAATAAAACTTATAAAATATAACGAATACCTCAGGTTTTTATAGTATTCCATGGGAGAATCACGCATAATTCAGGCAGGGTTCAATCCGGGCGCTAGATCCGTTAGGTTGCAGCGCAGATCAATCCTAGAGATAGAACTCTAGGTTTTTCCAGATTAGGGCGCTCTCAATTCAATGATGGGGTCACTAATTTCTTCTGATTATTTGATGCGGAAGTTTTAATAACTCTGCTGGGATCTACGATTGTTGAATCAGATCAATTCACGGTGTAGAAAAAATTAGGATTTACGATATTAAAAGGGATGATGGCTGATTTAGGATTATAAGGATCAACACACAAGCAGAGAAGATGAAAATAGATAGATGGATAAAAGATAGATTTGCAGGCTTCACACCCTTGGCTTTGCACCAAACCCTTCTCTGGAAGAAGATTCACTCTTCGTAGAGGCTCATCTCAAGCACACACAAGTAAAAGCTCTTTTCATTCAATAATCAATAATCAATCATTAATAGAGTGTTTACAATGCCTTTATATAGGCTAAGAAAACCTTAAACGATATAAAACTCGTAATTAAAAGAGTCCTAAAATAATAAAAGACTGAAAAGGCAAAAAACGAAAAATTTTCGTCACTGTATATCGCTTGAGCTCGCTCGAGTGAGCTTAAGTGATCGCTCAAGCGAGGGCTCACTGCGGCACTGTTCTCCTCGCGGTTTGTATCCGTTTCTTCTCTGAGGTTACGGTGCTCGGGCCTCTTCTACATTTCCAGAATTTCCTCTTTCGCCTAGTTTTGATTTCCATTCCGTTTCTTCCGACGTCGGTACACGCGGAAAGGTCCATATCCGATGTCTACGATGTCGGCGTCCCCGTCAATTCTCCCTGACTCAAAATGTTTCATCACCGATGAAACACGCATAATGTGAATCCTGGCACTCGGTGACGTAGCCCAATAACCCGGCTCACCAAGCCACTCTACCAAATACTTTTGAAGTTTCACATCGACTCGCCCGAGCCTAAAGGAATTCATCCCCGATGAAGTGTGATCCCGATATCGACCTGTAATACGGGAATTCAAGCGACAAACTCTCTCATGATTGGCCCATGCACTCTCGGTAGTCGACTCGCCAACGCTCTGTATCTTGTAAACTAGAAATTTTCTGCCGTAGGTGAATGCCACAAGATTATCCCAAATTTTCTCAATTATCTCTTTTCTTTGCCTGCTTGGGTAGGGAAGGGGTATTAGCTGCAAAGTTGGGATGGGGTTGTAACTAGGGGTAGTTTGGTTGCAAGGAGGTAGGGTTGAGCTCAAAGAAGGAACTAGGTCCTCCACATTGAATGTAGAGCTGACCCCGATATCTGGAGGAAGCTCAAGATTGCACGCACTAGGACCATTCCTTGCCACAATTCAAAAAAGCCCACCGCCGTGGACCTGGAGTTCATTTACGACTCCCGATGGAAATCGTTCAGGCCTAACTCGAACCATCACATAATCATTCAATTGAAATTCCATAAAAGCCGTAGGTAACTGCATCGATATTTTGAGAGTTTCATTACATAAATTAATTTCGGCATGCAATGCGGAATGAGACTCAAAAGATTACTCACAATAGGACTTGGAACGTATAGCAGTATACAACTTAAGACTATGATGAGTATGCGATATTAATGACTCATGAGTGATCAAATCAAGTGGCACTATTGGCTCATGTGGACTCAACTCAACAGATTCCAATGACTCATTGGTAGGTGAAGTGATTGGCTCATGTGTACTCGATTCGACCAACTTTAAAGACTCAAGTGCACTCGACTCAATGAACTCGTGCGTACTCGCGTCACCCAAAACCAAAGACTTTGGGGTACTCGATTCAATTAACACTAATGGTTCTTGCGTACCTAGTTCGATGGACTCACGTGTACTTGACCCAACGTCACTATCCACAAGGGAGATAGAAGTCTCTTTAACACTAACGAGACTTTCGTTAGCTTCTTTCATCTCCTCTTCACTCATCACGGTTCTAAGGTCATACACTTCCTCTTTTACTTTCATATTTTCTGGCTCTTTAGAACTTTCCTTTTGAATCAATAAATTTGGAGTAGGAAGTTTTATGGAGCATTGGTAAGCAAAGTGTCCATACCCTTGACACTTAAGACAATCAGGACACCTATTTGTCTTGGTTCTCAAACTCCTTAGAAAGTGACGGTGTGTCAAAGGGGCATACTTTTCAATAAGTGTCACCTTCAGATCCTCCTATGTGGAGATGGGTTTAATCCGACGAAATTCAATACCGCATTCTATATGAATCCAAATTTTTTTGGCATTACCCTTAAACTTTGTTGTTACTAACCTAATTTTGTACTCATCTGGTACGTTATACTAATCAAAGTACTCTTCCACACTAGACAATCATTCCACGAAGGTTTCAAGGTTTAGCCATCCCTCAAAATATGGAACTTCATCCTGAATAGATTTTAGAAACTTTTCGGCGGGATCGTACTCGGGTTCACGCTGATGAGAGTATCCCCTAACTCTAGTCTCATCACGACTTTTGGGACTCTGCCAAGATTTTGGTGTGTGGCGGTTTCCTTGTTCGATTAGTACCCTTTCATGACATGTAAGGAAGTCATGGTGACATCTAAGTGACTCATACATGATACTTGTCACAAACACAACTTAGACACAATTCTATGGACCACACAACAATTGAGAAATTTTAACAAACACATGACGTGCACACAAATGAAGACACAAGTGACATTACATCAAAGGACATTGTAATGACATGCACATGTGGCTCAAAATGAATAAGGACTTTTGCCGAACACAAGACGTGCGCAATGATGAATACAAATGACATAGGATTCCATTGAATCAAAATGACATGCACATATGAACCAACAATGAATGGGGACTCTTATCAAACACTAGATGTGCACAAATAAAAACTGAAATAAGATGCAATGAAAATTAAAATGCTATGGAATTAAATGTCACACCAATATGCCCTAACTTAGAACCTAGGGCTTTGATACCAAAACTGACGCAGGACGGTACCCTAAACTACGTGAATGCAATGATTAATTTTGCCGAAATTAAATTAGAATTAAATTAAACAATAGAGCTTGCAAAATATAACGAATACCTCAGGTTTTCGTAGTATTCCATGGGAGAATCACGCATAATTTAGGCAGGGTTCTCTCCGGGCGCTAGATCCGTTAGATTGCAGCGCAGATCGATCCTAGAGATAGAGTTCTAGGTTTGTCCAGATTATGGCACTCTCAATTCAATGATGGGATCACTGATTTCTTCTGATTATTTGATGCGGAAGGTTTAATAACTCTGCTGGGATCTACTGTTGTTGAATCGGATCGATTCACGGTGTAGGGAAAATTAGGATTTAGGATGTTAAAAGGGATGATGACTGATTTAGGATTGTAAGGATCAACACACAAGCAAAGAAGATGAAAATAGATAGATTGATAAAAGATAGATTTGTAGGCTTCACACCAAACCCTTCTCGGGAAGAAGATTCACTCTTCGCAGAGGCTCATCTCAAGCACACACAAGCAAAAGCTCTTTTCATTCAATAATCAATAATCAATCCTTAATAGAGTGTTTACAATGCCTTTATATAGGCTAAGAAAACCCTAAATGATATAAAACTCGCAATTAAAAGAGTCCTAAAATAATAAAAGATTGAAAAGGTAAAAAACGAAAATTTTCCGTCACTGTATCTCGCTCGAGCTCGCTCAAGCGAGGATTATAACCGCTCGAGCGAGGGCTCGTTGCGGCACTATTCTTCTCGCGGTTTGTATCCGTTTCTCCTCTGAGGCTACGGTGCTCGGGCCTCCTCTACATTTCCAGAATTTCCTCTTTCGCCTAGTTTTGATTTCCATTCCGCTTCTTCCGACATCGGTACACGCGAAAAGGTCCATATCCGATGTCTACGATGTCGGCGTCCCCGTCAAATGCATACTTGGGTCTCATCGATAACGCGATAGAAGTGGTTGGATCAGCACTCGAAAATTTTGATATTTCGCTCTCCATCAGTTCCAGAAAATGGCACAAGGAAGCAACTTAACCATATGTTGCAGCTTTGGATGGATATCTCCCACGAACAAATCGGCAATTGTCTCTTTGCAAGAGCCCGGCAGGCACTCAATGAGTCCAGCGAACTTTTAAATGCATTCCAAACAGCTGAAGCAGCTGGGAAATGGAGCAACACATAATCGGATGTTTCTGCATTAGCAGTGCACATAACACATCTATTTTGCAAGGTGTTCCTCTGTGAATCAGCGTATAAACAGTCTTGATGCCCCACGCCATACAAAGAATAAAGTTTTGGCGGGAGCTTTAAAGTGCCAACTTCCGGTCCAAGCTTGAATGACAAGGGCCTTCATCCTAAGAATTTGTAAAAAGACTTAACAGTGAACTTATCGTTAACAGATACTCGAGACTCGCTGGTCCTCACGGAGATTACACTTTGGAGCATCTTGGAGCACTGTCATCAGATCGAATAGCTCCCGAGTCTCATCAGCCCTCAGGTCACAGCAGGTCGATGTCCCATAAGGCATATCCACTTCCATAAAAGGGCACAATCTTGAACGCTTTTTTCTTTTTTTCCTGCTAAGCTGGAACATATTTGGGTTAACTTCATTAAAGGTATCTCAGTTACCCAAGGATCAGCCCAGAAATTTTTATTGCTGCCTATACCAAGTTTGAATCTAATGAATTTCTTGAAATCAGGGATCATGGAAACCACCCCTTTCCACCAGGCCGAGGCCCTCTAGACGCCTCATAAGTTTAACTCCATTCCCTGCCGGCCTAATTTGTACTTGCATGCAACAGTTTTCGCCCAAACTGCATCATTTTTCTCCCCTAGGTGCCATAGCCACTTTCCGAGAAGAGCGGAGTTCATTCAACTAATTTTGCAAATTCCGAATCCACCATCATTTTTAGGAAAGGCAAACAACACCCCAGCTGAGGTGGTGTATCTTGAATCCGTTCTTCACCACCACTCTAGAGAAATATTTTGGGCACTGAAATATGGATAAAAAATATATCGGGCTGTTGGAGAGAGTACACTGAATGAACGTCACACAACCAACGAAAGAAAGAAACTTGGCTTTCCAGACTGCCAGCTTCTTCTCCACCCTCTCAAGGATAGGATCCCACATTGACTTACAGGGCCTGCCTAGGCATAGGAGTCAATTTCTATGAGGTAAATTAGGGTTAGGGTTAGGGTTAGATGAGGTAGAAGGAAGGAGAAGAAAGAGGGAAAGAATTGTGGTTGAGGTGTTTTGCTTAGCACACTCCCCAATGCATTAATATCTTATATAGCATCTACATTAAATTATGCATATCAACAACAAGAAAAGACGCAAACCAGAGTAAGTCTATGTATTTTATAACTAAATGCACTCACACAACTAAAACTAATTACATCACCAATGCTCCCCCTCAAGTTGGAGCATATATATCAATCATGCCCAATTTGGAGGTGATGTCAAATAGACACTTTCCCCCAACACCCTTGCTGAGGATGACGGCCATCTGATCTTCAGAGTGAACTTGAGGAATGGCGATTTCCTTATATTTGACCTTTTCCCTAATAAAGCGGCAGTTAACTTCTATATATTTTGTTCTCTCGTGATACACCGGATTTTCTACAATGTGATGAACCGCCTCATTGACGCCATAGGTGAAGTCACATAAACATCAATATCAAACAAGATATGTTTCAGCCACATCCCTGACGAGCTCCTTAGGACATAGCTCTGTACTCCTCTGCACTAGAGTTGGATACCACGTGTTGTTTCTTAGATCTCCAAGTCACTAAATTTCCACCCAAGAAGGTACAAGACCCAGTTTGGACCTCCTGTCATCGAGAGACCCGACCCAGTCAGCATCTGTGAAGATCTCAATTCTAAGTGACCAAGAATCCCATACAAGAGTCCTCTTCCAAGATTTCCTTTGATCCTATAGATGGCATCAAGGTGAGTGTTACTGGGTGAATGCATGTACTCGCTCACCACACTCACAACGTAGGCCATGTCAAGGCGAGCCGTAGTGAGGTAGATCAATTTTCCTACTAACTTCTAGTAGACTTTAGGGTTTACCAACCTCTCCATTGAACCTGTGATTCTGTTCAATGGGGTTAACTGCAGGTTTACATTCAAGCATTCCTGTCTCATGAAGAAGATCTAATGTGTATTTCTTCTGTGATAATGTAATTCCATTATCTGATCTTGCCACCTCAATCCCCAAGAAATACTTAAGTGGACCCAAATCCTTGATTTTGTAGGCCCAGCGAAGATGGCCTTTCAGACAAAGTATTTCTTCGCTATCATCTCCTGTGATGATAATATCATCCACATACACAAGAATGGTTGTAGTATGTACACCTTTCTTTACAAACAAAGTGCGATCATAGTGGCTTCTTCGGTATCCATACCCCATTACAGCTTCACTAAACTTCTGAAACCAGGCACGGACATTGTCTTTTTCACCCTCTTTGACAAAACCATGAGGAAGAGCCATATACACCTCTTCCTTGAGATCTCCATGAAGAAAAACATTCTTCACATCAAGCTGGGTAAGAGGCTAATCTTTGAATGCCACAAAAGACAGTAATACCCTTATAGTGTTTGACTTTGCAACATGAGCAAACGTGTTTTGATAATCAACTCCTTGTATTTGAGTAAACCCCCTTACCACCAATTTGGCCTTGTATCTTTCTACAGATCCAACAGGTTTACACTTCATAGTATAGACCCATATGCAGCCAACTATCTTCTTTCCTTCTAGAAGGTTGACCACCTCCCATGTTCTATTTTGCTCAAGGGCTTTCATCTCTTGAACCATACCTCCTTCAGCTCCGACTATAACAAAGCACTCGAAACAGAGGTAGGAGATATAAAATCCAAAGATGAAATGGAAGAATAATGAGAAATAGACAAATTTTGGTATGACGCATACTTACTGATTAGATGACGAAGATCCATATCAGAAGAGGAAGGACCGTCATCGGGAGAGGGATCTTGATCATTTGTCTGAGAAGGAACTTAGTTACATGGAAGTGCAAGAAGCAACACGTCTTCTCTAACTCCAATGCTAAGGAGAATATAGAGCCATGTCCCAAGGGGCTCGTGAAGGGATGTGGCTTAGTTTATCTTAGCCAATCTTGGAGTAGATATTAAACTACGCATGACTCTTTATAGAGACAGTGAATCAGCTCTTCATGTTGCTCAAAATCTAGTATACCACGAAAAAAACAAGAACATTGAAGTCGATTGTCATTTTACTCACGAGAAGGTTGAGTTGAATGGATTGTATACACCACAAGTAAGATATGAAGATCAGTTGGCTGATATAATCACAAAAGTGGTTGGGGAAAAATATTTGTATGACATCACCAAATATATGCACCAACTTGAGAGGGAGTATTAGTACGCCATATGTTTTCGTCTGTTGGCGTGTGGACAGTGATAGCAGAATAATTTTATGTTAGTCCTTTATACATAACTCTTTTTTGTAAGTCGTGTAGTTAATAATAAAGGGTGTGAGAGGATCTATCAAAACCCTATATACTCCCATTTCTTTTCTCTCCTTGTTCATCTAACAGCTACAAACCCTAATTGACTACACCCTCATCTTCACCATTTCTTTGTTCTTCTTCTAAGATGATGCCTGAAGAAGATGAAAGTAGTTTGACTTTATTATTTATTCTCCTCCTAAATGAAAAATAGTTTGTAAGGAGAGCTTTTAGGTAGTGCAGGGTTGTTTTCTTCTTTACTTCCTCATCGCGTAAAATTCTTCTTTGATAGGTGCATCGCATTGTACCAACAAGCCGCTTGGAAATATATTTTGGAAAAAAATTATAGATGGAAAAAATTTCTCTTTTGTAAGCATTTCTTTTTTGATAGGTAAGATGGGCTCGAAACTGCGACCTTGAGGTTGCAATATTGTCAACCTTCCATGTGCTACAGGCCCAAGCCCCCTCTTCCGTAAGCATCATAATCAGCAAAACTTGTGCAGTGCCATCATTACTTAAAAGCAATTCCTGATTCGTTCCAATAAGATACAGGAAGTGATATTTTTTTGAAGAATATCAAATTTCATTAATAGTAGAGAAAAAAATAAAAACAACAAGATGGAACCTAAGGCAGAGAGCCATCTAAAACTTAAAGGAAAATAAAGTCTACGAAACCCATTAGAGGCAGAACCACATCATGGGAATATGCCCTAGATGGGGAGGCTTTTCTTTCTCATTCCTTCCTAGCGACAGATTCTGCTTCCTAATTCATGTCTCTTCTCATTTGGAAGAACGAAAAAATGGTGGAAAAGGCAAGACCACAAATCTCATCTACTACATATGCGAACCTACAAGGTCTCTAGTATACTAAATGACGACGAGGGGAATTTGTACAAGTAACCAATATAATAGACATAGTAATAATGTTATAATCTCCCAACATGAAGGACTATGACGACAAGAACAATACATTATTCGATAATCTAGTGTATAAATCTGACATTATTCTCTTCCCTCAACAATACAACAATATAAATATTAATCTAAAACACTTCTGAAAATTTGGAATAATTTTCTCATGACAATGCACCTTACATACCTTTGCATCTTTAGAAATGCTCACCAAAAGAGAAGCATTGTGCCTGAAAAAATAACAGTGATGTTAACCTTCATAATGCAAATATAGGAAGATAAATAAAATAAATAAAATATATTATATATGCTATTGTGAAGAATAATATCTTCATAATTAATTGTCTCTGTCTCCAACTGAATTGCATTAGCAACATGCTCCTTCCTTCTACTTCCCAGATTTCTAAGGCACACATCAAAGGATGGGCATGTGCTATAACTTTCAGTGATGCAACATGTCCCATTGCTGCTTTTCATTATGAAGACTCTGAAAAGTTGATTAGTACATGGATCTTTAAGAAAATTTCCAACTAAGTACCTAACCGATGGACCTAAAATTTATTAAAAAAGCACAGGAGGCAAAACTTCATGCAGCAATAAAACAAAAAATTAACGGCAATGTTCCAAACAAATGAATAGTCCTCTATATACGATGACTAATATTCATCTAGGCTGACATTACTACTAGATTACTTTCAGCATTGAACTATCAATACCAGAAACTGCAAACTACCAAGCTGAGGTGCAGTCCCTTCATCTCTAGTTCCTTTCTAGTTTCTGGCATATCAATTTTCAGGGTAAATATGACGTAGGACGGTTCCCTAAACTACGTGAATGATATGATTGATTTTGCCGGAATTAAATTAGAATTAAATTAAATAATAAAATTCACAAAATATAACGAATACCTCAGGTTTTCGTAGTATTCCATGGGAGAATAGCGTATGCTTCAGATAGGGTTCAGTCCAGGCGCTAGATCCATTAGGTTGCAGCGTAGATTGATCCTAGAGATAGAACTCTAGGTTTTCCCAAATTAGGGCGCTCACGACTCAATGATGGGATCACTGGTTTCCTCTGAGTAGTTGGTGCGGAAGGTTTAATAACTCAGTTGGGATCTACGGTTGTTGAATCGGATCGATTCAAGGATTCATGGACAATTAGGGTTTAGGATTTCACAAGGATGATGGTCAATTTGGGGTTGTGGAATCACACAAGCAAAGATAAAAAAAATAGATAGATTGGCAGGCTTCACACCCTTGGCTTCGCACCAAACCCTTCTCGGGAAGAAGAATCACTCTTCGTAGAGGCTCATCTCAAGCACATACAAGCAAAAGCTCGTTTCATTCATAATCAATAACTAATTACATTGTTCGACTTAAGGATCTTATATAAGAGTCCTTTCAATAAAAGAAAACCCTAAAACAGTTAATAAATAAAAGACAAATAAACCCTCAAAACAAAAGTTCGAACTTAAACTCCTAAAACACTAAAACAACTCGACACGATTTCGATCGATCGAAATTGAAAATCGATCGATCGATTTGAAATTTCGGTCGATCGAATTGAAAATCGATCGATCGAAATTTCATATTGCTATGAAAATCACCGTCGCCATTCGATCGGTCAAATTCACATTTCGATCAATCGAAAATTTTGATCGATCAAATATATGATTCGACCGGTCGAAATATAACTCCAAAGCTCTGTAACTCTGTCGATGTCATTCAATCGATCAAAATGGGACTTCGATCGATTGAAAATTTTCGATCGATCGAAAATTTAATTCGATCGATCGAATTGGCTAATTCTTCCAATTTTCTCTTCTTTCGCCAATTTTCGCCTCATTCGTCTATTTCTGGTTTTTATTCCGCTTCTTCCGACGTCGGTACACGCGAAAAGGTCCATATCCGATATCTATGATGTCGGCGTCCCCGTCAAAATACCACACTCATAAAGAACTCATTTTAGAAGATTTCCTATGAACCTGAAATTTAAGCCTTAGAGATGGGTTATACATAACTTAAAATATGACTAACTGAATTTTTCATGATATTTTCTAACCTTCATTTAAAACTATACTGTGACTATTTCAAAGCATAGAACCCATCAATCAAACAAATGTCTGGAGGTCATTTTCTTTGATATAATACTTCATTCCTACACAAATAACTCTCTAGAAAACATGGTGAAGCTTAATTGTCCATCATCACAGATCTTGTGTCGGTTAAACAATAAAAAGGAAATTGTTGCACAAAATTGATTATGCTCCTGTTTTTCAGTTAAACAGTATCTAAAGCGTCAAAGGAGTTGGAGAGATTTTCCTTTAGGTGAAGATTAAGGGAGAATGTTTAGGATTAGGGTTTAGTAAGTTATATTAGGTTTAGGGCTAGAGAGGTAGTAGAAGAAGAGAGATAATATTAGAGAAGGAAATAATGAGCTTAGTGAAAATAATTATTATCTCACTAGCTTTTATATTAAGTGCCACTGTTACATACACACCCACTATTTAAGTAAAACACCATTATTCTAATATTAGAGACTCATTATACTAATAGCACACCAACAACACTAACACTCCCCCTCAAGTTGGAGCATGTATATCATGCATGCCCAACTTGACCATAATATCTTGTAGAACTGGAGGACCAAGTGGCTTGGTGAAGAGATCAACAAATTGTTGGGAAGATGCAACATCAACAAGTTCGTAAGAGTGATCCCACACTTTTTCTCTAACAAAATGTATATCCACCTCTATATGTTTAGTTCTTTCATGTAGTACAAAACCAGAGGCTATCTTTTGAGCAGTTTCATTGTCACAATGAATGGGCATAGAACCAGAGATAGGAAATTCAAGTTCCATCATAAGAGATTGCAACAACACATCTCATGAGCACCATGAGCAATAGCACGATACTCTACCTCAGCACTAGAACGAGAAACTACATGTTGTTTCTTGCTTTCCAAGCAACAAGATTACCTCCAAGAAATGCACAGTACCAGGAAGGAGATCTCGTATTTGTGACAGCACCAACCCAATCTGCATCAGTATATCCAAATATGTGAAGATGTCCATGAGAGCGGTAAAGAACTCCTTGTCCTGGATAGGATTTGAGATACCTCAAAATCCTGTGGGCAGCAAACATATGAGAAATGCGAGGAGTGTGTATAAGCTGGCTAACTAGACTGATTGCAAAAGTAAGATCAGGACGAGTCAAAGTAAGATAAATCAGTCGGCCAACAAGTCTCTGATACTCATGAGGGTCTGAGAGAAGTTCCCCCTCTTTCTTATGCAGAGAGAGTTTAGGATCCACGGGAGATGTGGCTGGCTTGCAATTTAGCTTGCCAGTGTCCTTGAGCAAATCTAAAGTTGTAACGATCTTGATTTCGTTAACGTTGAATCGTTGACCTTGATGACATGGCCTCTGACGCACCTATTTTAATTGGGCGAGTGCACCCAAAGACAACCGTAACCAAATTCGAGCCCGACGAATTAACTCAAAATCCTAATCCCAACCGTGAATTTCCAAGACCCTATCAATGGCTAATCATTTAAAAAAAATAAAATAATAGTAAATAAATAAATAGATAAAATAATAATTAAATAAATATAAACTATATGCTTGTGTGGCATTAGATATGAGTGCCAGGATGGATTGGTATTGGCACCCATCACAAACTGCAATGATCCCTACTAATACCCAACACCCAATAGTATGGTGTTAGATGGGGTGGAACACCAAACTTCATGCGGGTGCTCTACATCCTATTACCACCCACACATTGAAAAAAAAAAAAAAAAAAAAAAAAAAAAGAAAGTTGAAGTCGGTGCATAGAGGATACCCGGATTGAAAGTTCCTTAGTTGCTAAGGCAGCCTTCCTCCTTATTAAAATAGAAGTATATAGCCTCTTGATTTTTATTGGTTGGTTGACTTTCCTAATAAAGTATTATTCTTTACTCTCTCTCTCTCTATATATAATATTAATAAAACCCACGTATAACAAAAGACCTCTTTATTAGAAAGGTGGCTCTCCCAACTTGCTTTATTTATTGTGTTGTTTTTAATTATTGTTGACCTTTCAATAAAGCTACTTTCCAACTTCCTTTTCTCTCTCTCTTTCTCTCTCTAGAATGCTATTAAAACCACACACAACATTCACATATCCCTTCTTTAAATGGCAACAGAATCCGTTTGGAAATTTTTTAGTTAGCCGACTTCCCCACCCTCCTTCTCAATCTCAAAGAGCATCACTCTCAAACATCTCTTTCTCTAAAATACTAATAGGAATCTAACTCTATTTTTCTCTCTCTAGTAAGTAAGGTGATTCTCACTCCCTCATCCTCAAACGTCTCTCTCTATTCCTCTTACCCGAGCAGCCCTCTCTCGTTTCCCCATTCTCTATCTCTTTCGTCTTCTCTCTACATAGCAGCCTACAGAGCATCCGGTTCTCTGTTTTGTCTCTCTGATCCTTCTACAAACCGAGCAGCCCAAGCAGTTATCTCGCCCTCTTAGTTCTTTCTGCAATCAAGCACCGCATCGCATCGATCCATCGCCAGACACCACCACCACCAACAATTTTTCCCTTGCGACATTAGGACCCGAGGTAGGGAAATTTCAATGCCAATTTATGTTTTAGACTTAAATCATAGGTTTTAATAATGTATTCGAGCCAGATCTATGATTATTAGAATTAAATTTGAACTGTTTGAATCGTACGGTATCTAAACATTAGAATTAATAAATATAACTTGTATTAATTATTGAATGTTTGAATATTACATCTTTTGCATTGCAACGAAATAATTGGAATCCTTTTTGAATGATATGTAACTTGCATTGAATTAAAATCATTAAAATTTTGAACACCGGACCCTTTGAATTTTGAACTTGAATTAGAATGAAAATTATTTATGAACCATGAATATTGTACCGATGAATTAGAATTTTGCATGTGATTTAAAGAGATTTATTTGAACCGAATCCTGTGCTTCGACACTTTTGAACCGTTTCGACGGCCCATTGAACCGCACAAGCATCCCTCACAATGCAGGGGCTTGAGCACTTAGAAAATTGTTCATTGAACGACGATGGTTAGGAGGAGATTCCCATCGGAAATTGGAGACTCTAGCGCTATACTTTTGTACTAGTGATATTTAAATTATAATTTTAAGTCATCATAAATTAAGAAGACTACACCTGAAATTTGATAATGAAACGATTTAATGAATACTCACATGAAACCTAAGAGTCGATGCTATCGAATATCATATGAAACTAGAACTCAGTATATGTGCTTTTGAAACCATGATACTTTCCGAATTCTATTTTGTCATTTAAATTGCGTTTGAATTCATCATCGAACTATGCATTGATCGGATAAAATGTAATTTTGGCCTTGAACTTTTTCTACTGAGCTTAGATGGTTAGCTCACCCCGACACTATGTGTCACAGGTACAGAAGTGGTTCCAGATCCCGAATCAGAAAATCCCAACTTTGTACCGGAAGAAGTAGATCTTCCACCTGAGGAGTTTTATCCCTAGAAACTTTTGGAGACCTGGACTTGGTATAGATTAGATGAACTTTTTGAGATAATTAAGACTATTTTTTAACATTATGTGCCACTGTTTGTGTGACGAACGGCCGTCACCGGTGGTTTTACTTTTAATTTTTTTTTACACTTTCGTTATGGACACTTTCTGGTATTCTCTTCTGCTCTTCTTCTTCTTCGTTTTTGCAAAAGCCTAAAGGCAGGGGAGTCATCACTAATCAGTCAAGGCTATATATATATATATATATATATATATATATATATATATATATATATATATCCATTGGTTTACATCCACTGCTCCTAATCTCCTATTATATATAGTTGTGTTGTTCACTAATAAATATGAATGCACAAGCCATTTATGTGCCACTCACTAGTTCGAGCTTGAAAAGTTTAATGTCATCTTCTTGTGCATCAACTAGTGCATCCAGAAGTAATAGTGAGGATCCTGGTTGGAAGTATTGCTTTATGAAGGATCTAGCATATCCAAAGAGAGTAACGTGCAGTTTTTACAAAAAGAACTAGAATGCCAACATTAATCGGTTGAAGAAACACCGTGTTGGTGTTCAAGGGGACATAGCCCCTTGTAAAGAGGTGTCAGCAGAGGCTAGGGATGAGATGCGAAACGCTCTCAACTCGATCAAGAAATGAAACTCACCAAGGAAAAAGAAACCCAAGGGATACGGGAGTTTGTATGGATTGTTAGTGATAATGAGGATGAGGAGTTAGGTTCCAGTGATGAGGATCATGAGGTAAGTAGAGAAAATCATTGCTTCCTATCAAAGAGACCACGCACGCAGGGGTCGAGGCATTCTTTTGTGCGCGGCAAACCAACTGATGAAGTGAAGGGAAAGGGAAAAATGCGACAAACTGTCCTCCCATAAAACTTATTAACAAAGATAAAGGGGCATGTAGACCAACATATTGCTAGATGGTTCTATGTCCACGACATCGCTTTTCGCACTATTAAAAGCAAGTATTTTTTGAAAATGTGTGAAGCAATTCGCTAATATGGGCCAGGATATATTCCCCTTTCAGATTATCAGCTGGGGGTTCCTTTGTTAGTGGATGAGGTTGACGACATCAAAAAGAGATTAATCCCGCACAAAGAGGCATGGGACACTTATGGTTGTTATATCATGACAGACACGTGGACAGATAGGAAGGCAAGGAGTATAATGAATCTTCTAGTGCACTGCCGTGTGGGAACAACTTTTTTAAGATCGGTTGATCTTTTGTTGGAAATTTATGATGCACAATTCATCTATGAATTGGTTGAGAAGTGCATCCAAGAAGTAGAGGAAAGAGAGTGCTCCAAGTGGTCTAGACCCCTTGTGCAGCGTATTCGATTAACCTTATGTTTCACGATATAGGTAAGCTAGCGCAAATAAAGAGGGTAATTGAAAAGACAAAGATTATATCAACATTTATATACAGTCATGTCAGAGTGTTGGCTTTGATGAGGAAGAAGACAAAGAAAAAAAATCTTGTTAGAGCCAGAGACGCTTCTCTACTGTGTTCCTCAGTTTACAGAGTTTTTTTACATTGAGCCTCCAGTTGAGGGACATGTTCTTCTCTGAAGATTGGAAGAGATCCAAATGGTATAAAGGCAGGGCAGGCAGGATAGTAGAGAGTATCATATTGAGCGGTGATTTTTGGAATGACGTGGTTTATGCTTTGAAGCTCTTCCAACCGCTTGTAAAAGGTCTATAAATGATTGATTCAAATGCCCCTACCATGAGACACATTTACGCATCCATTGAAGAGGGAGAAAGAGAAATTAAGGTCTCTTTCCAAGATAAGGAAGCTCGAATTCAGAAGGTATTGGAGATTATCAAAACGTGATTTGAAAATGTAACGATCGAGACTTTCATGCATTATTAGATCGTAATTGTTTTGCTTAGTTTTGTGATTGTGATTAGTTAGATTGATTTGATGCACTTCATTAGTTGTTATGCATGAATATAATGTTTAATTTATTTAACAATGACCCATGCTAGTTAAATAATCTAATTAATAGACTTTAAAAGCCTTTAAATATATGTTAGTAATAATTAGGGTACGTTTAGTAATGTTTAATTGACCTTTAAAATATGTTAGTAAATTAGTTAAAGACTCAATAACTAATTTAAGAACCATTAACTAATTAAAGACCCAATAACTAATTAAAAACTCACTTAATTAAAGACACAAGATAAGGTCATTGGGCATTCACTTAAGACGAAGAGAGAATTAGAGATAGAGAAGGAGTAGGACGTGGAGCCCATTATAATAATAATAAAAAAGGAACGTGGGTTACTGATAGGTTTAGAAATATCACATTTCTTACCCTCTTCCTCGCATTGCTAATACCTAATAAATAGAAATATCACATTTCTTACCCTCTTCCTCGCATTGCTAATACCTAATAAACGGCTAACTCGACTAATTAATGCCTTATTTTTATCATTTCAGGTCCTCCGAGCCTTATACGAAAAGCGCCACTAAATACTATCGGAAGGGGCACACCAAAACGACTTCTTTTCAGGCCAAAAATGAATGTATAGGAGAAGTAGTGTGCACGACTTTGAAGTAGTGTGCATGACTTAGAGCAGAATTACAATGTGGCAGGTACAGGAGAAGTAGTGTGCACGACTTTGAAAGGAGTGTGCACGACTTAGAGAAGAATTGCAATGTGGTAGGTATAAGAGAAGTCGTGTGCACGACTGTGGCTTTCGGGGGAGCGAAAATTAGAGTTTTAACTGACGTTGGATCTATTCTTTCACGGATCTTGGAGGCATGACTTAAAATAGGCATCCTAAATTAGGGCAAGGGATCCCTTTTGAGGGGAAGCTTAGTTTTTACCATTTTGGGGAAAAGGGAAACCCTAGGAGAGGTGCTCTGGTGCCGGAACGGTTGCGAAGCTCGTTGGAGAAGAAGAAGATGATCATTCCTCTTCCAATATCATCATCGATCATGGCCGGCTAATTCCGTTGGTTCCAAGGCTTCAATGAAGCCTTAGCAAGAGTAGACAATTAGGGTTTCATTTACTTTATCATTTGTACCTAATGTTTGAGGTTAAATACTTGATTCCCTCATATATTTTGATTTTCATTCTTATTATTGTATTGATTTTCATTCCTATTCATATTATATAAGTTTGTTTCCTTATTTTGCTATTTCTAGAATTGATCATAGGATAGAGATAATGAGATTTGGGGATTTGCTAGGGCAATCTCTAGTGTTTGACCTAAACCAAGTGATTGTCCGATTGAGATACCCGCAATGTCCGTCTACGATTGACCAAACGGAGACGGAGATTGCGAGGCGCATAGCCTAGGCTTGACCATAGCTAGGTTATTGCTTGCAATCCCTTGAGTTAGACCAAGACCTTGGGATAGTATTTCATTTATGAGAAATCAATGTTGTTTAGCCCTTATTCGTTCATGTGTGTTTATCAAAACCCTAATTAATGTTTTTGCCAAGTGTGGATTCGTTGCCGCGGCATCCCTCTTTATCGAGTTTTCTTTACCTTTTGTAATTTACTTTCATAGCATAATTACGTTCTAAATCCAACCCCAATCCGTTTAACTAGTTAAGTGTATGCTCAAATTAGACATTCTCGCTTAATCCCGGTGGATACAATACTCGCAATACGATCCCTTACTACAATCGATTGGTATGCTTGCGATTTAACTCGCTCGTAATCCGGGTACATATTGCATCAATTTTAATACCGGGTGCGAGGCGAGGTTATTCCCGCGCGCGTTAAGGAGAAAAAGAAGAAAAAGAAAGAAAAAGGAGAACGAAAAGGAGAAAGAGATAGGGAAAAGAGATTGAAATGAAAAGGGTAGAGATTGAGGGTAAATTTTATATTTCTTTAATACCCAGAATCAAGATCAAGATTTTAAAAAGAAAAAGCTTTTTCTTTGTTTCTTAAATTATCCAAAATTGGATAAATCTTCAACATCCTCAATAATCTTCTCAAAACTTTAGGATACCTTTAAGAAGATTATTGTACAAACTTTAAGGTTTGCAACTTTATCTTTAAGGCTTTTTTAAATAAGGGTTTTTCAATAGCCTTTCCAGATTTTCTTTTCAAGATAAGACTGAGAAGCATCAATAATTCCAATACCCTTGAAGAAGACTTTTTAAAAGGGTTTTTCAAAAATTCCTTTCAAGACAAGATTTCTTGGTTTGTTAAAGAATCTTTATTTTAAGGCTTTTTTTCATAATCTTTATTTTAAGGTTTTTTTTTAAAGAATCTTTTTTAAGCCTTTTTTTTTAAATACCTTTTTTTTCAAAGGCTTTTAAAGAAGATTATCAAGTAGGCATTTTCAAGATTTATTAAAGTCCTTTAAGCAGTAGAGCATACAAATCAAGAAAAAAAAAAAGAAAATCATGAAACCATAAGGTATGAAAAACTCAAGTTTTTCATGCTAGGAATAGGTATCAAGGATGAGGTTAATTCTTTTTCAAATTTTGAAAGAGCATGCTTATTTTATTTTATTTTACTTTATCACCATATGCCTTAATGATTAATTATAGAATCACATGATTTATACCATTTTTCCTTTGCAATTTCACATGTTATTTACTATGCTTATGCCATGTCACTCTCACATGAAAGTTATGTTAATGTTCATATCACTTAGTTGATTCCTACACATGTGAATTTAATAAATTTGAGACCATGATAATAGACCATGCTATGGATTAATGAAGTGGAATATTGTATGACGTTTTTACCGAGGTTTTTGCATCACATTTATTGTACATCTCATAGCATATGAAAGTGGTAAGATTCACGACTCTCACAAGACTAAACCACAATACCATGAATGAATTAGACACCATAAACATTATGAATAGATTTACATCTACTATTTAAAGTGAATAATATGATACAATAAGAAAGACATGAAAAGCATGACTTAATGAAGACATAATGCATACTAGCATTAATGAATATATTAAGAGATTACCGTTGCATGCCATAACCAGCTCAGATCCAATGGGAAAATAATCTAAGATATGAGATGGTGACTATTTGTATCTAAGAGGAGAAAGACCACGTAGAGGCCCATACCAAATTAATGTACGATAAGGGTGAAGATTGGGACAATGGACCAAAGATAAAGAATGGTCATGAGAATGAGATTCATGTTGCATTGCATTTAACATTAATAATGAAAATTACCACATGAAAAATTAGGAAGAGGCATGAACAAGTCAGATGTTATGTATCTATGCTTATTCTTAGTTATTGTTTTATATTACTCATTGATGTACTCTTTATGTTGTTCTAATTAAATCTTAACCTATTGCAAGCGCACAATGGAAATTGTAATGCTAATATAAGATCGTTCCCACGAGGAAGTGATTTATTTTTTTATTTTTATTTTTAAAAACGTATATTTATCTTTAAGATCCTACACTACTGGAGAAATATAAATAAAAGAATGATTTTTGTTTAAACTAAAGTGCCAGGAAATAAATCCTAATCTTCAAACTTCTAGATCCTAGTCGTCAATTAGTCTTCTTCTGTTCTCAGATATTTAGGAAATTAAAAGTACCGTTACACTATATATCAAGTCTCCTAGTGTTGGTCGTCAATCAAAACTAGAATCCTATCAATATAGATTTAATCTAACCTGCAACCAACCAGACTTTAAGTGTAAATCAAATCTAGAAGAATTGTAGATGGAAAATAAAATACCGTTACACTAATATGCAAATTTCAACCTGAGTCGTCAATTCAAATCAAAACTTGAAGATGTTTACAAAGCAGGAAATTACAATAAAAGTAAATCTAAACTAGAAAGCGAAGTAAAAATGTATCTTTCACCCCTCAGCCGCAAGATTCAATTGCTTCTGAAAAACTACGGATATCTACACTAATCTTCCAGCTCTCAATCCCAGTCGTCAATTGTGATCGAGGAACCTTGAATATCTAAACTACTCTAAACTATTTTTTATCGGAAGAAAACCCAACCTCAGTTGTCAATTGATTCTGAGAATTCCTTCGATGAAATTATTCCTATGCCGAGCCCTCTTATTTATAGATCATAAGGAGTCGGTTTATAGTGTTCTAATCCTAATAAAAGAAACTACTAAAAACAAAATATTCCTAATATAACTTTAATTCCTAATTTTATCTTCCTTGCTTTCAGTGGTTGATGCGCCTCTGGAATTTTTCCTTAATTTCAATAACAGAGATCTTTAGGAGTCTTTCTTCATCAATCTGCTCAAATCCGTGATTTGCCAAACTTCTAATTCAAGAGTTCTTCTATTTTGGTGCATGGCGGAGTGAATCTTCACGTGATCAGCAACAATGAGAAGCTTCTATTTGTGAAATTGTAAATCACGATTTCGCTCTTCTGTTATAGCTTTCTCTCTGGACGATTCTATATTACGATTGATCACTTTCTTTTTGTATCGCCTTTTGCTTTGAACGTCTTCTGAAGAATCGTAAATTACGATTTCTTGTTTCTTTGTTTGGCTTCGTTCAATCATAAAGTACGATTTCTTAGCTTTCAGCAGTGTCGAATCGTCTTTCACGTTCAATCGTTTTTCTTATTGCTTTTGAGTTCATTTGGACGAAGATTAACACTTTGATTCTCTTTTACTGATTTTCCTTAATATCTGCACATCATTAGCTTGTTAGTAGCAAACTGGGGTCTAGCAATACTAAGTTAAGGGTGATAAAATGGTATATTTTGTGACTGATCACTCATACACATGCCATGATCTCCTTGCTTTTGTTTCACATTGTTTATCATTGGACTATTTATCACTATTTATTCGTATAAGGCTTGTATACGGCTCTCTTGTATTAGCGATCCTTTGACTGGCCCATACGGAGTTATTTTAGACTCACATCTTCGCTGTTTATAATGGGATGGCTAGGAAATGAGTTGATCACAGGATACAAGGATACTGATGTGGAGATCCATGACACAAACCGGGATTTGATCGAAGACGGTTTCGAGCGTTAGAAGTTTATTTATTTTGAGAGTTAGATCTTTATTTTAGAATTTTAATTGGAGCATTATTTGAGATTGTTGAGACCTTTAGGTGAAGATTTAAGGAGAATGTTTAGGATTAGGGTCTAGTAAGTTATATTAGGTTTAGGGTTAGAGAGGAAGAAGAAGAGAGATAATATTAGATAAGGACATAATGAGCTTAGTGAGAATAATTATCTCACTAGATTTTATATTAAGTGCCACTATTACATACACACCCACTATTAAAGTAAAACACTATTATACTAATATTAGAGACTCATTATACTAAAAGCCAATGGCGAATGCATGATTTTCCCTTTGTGGGGACACCAAGAAATCCATAGTCGATATATGCTAATAATTTTTTTCCCGCCATTAGTTGATGGCCACTAATCACCAAAATGGCCATCAACTAATTTTGGGGTTGTGATCTAGATTCTAGAAAATGGGATGCACACCGTATGCAATTGTCTAGATTTTATATATGGCGATTGAATTGTTCCCAATCTAAATTGAGAACGGTCATTGGGTTGAGGCACATGACACTATTTTTCATTAAGTGCAATGCATGTGCATTCTGTTGGTGTAAACAATAAGGGATAATGGTTCCTGGTTGACAGTAAAACTCCAAAAAATGTTTAAATAATTTTATATCATTAAAATTATAATTTTTAACTCAAACCATTGAAGTGTAACTTATCATTATGTCATGATCTAAATGGTTCAAGTGACAATCCATTATTCAAATATATTTCAGCTCAACGAAACATGCCTATAAGGTATAAGTGGATGTGAAGCATCTGATTGATGAGCTTTAATATTAACAGATCAGATGATTTAAATCTCCCTAAAAGGCCATTATATATATTATCTAAAATGGATAATGGCTCATGACTGACATTTAAACACCACAATGGTGTTTAAATGATCTTTCACTATTAAAATTAGACTGTTTATCTCACATCATTGAAGGATGATTTATCATTAGGTCATGTAGCATGCATTTGGGATCGATCTTAATTTTTAAATGTCCAAGTGACAATCCATTATTGGAGTATGTCTGAACCCCAAAAAACATCCCTACAGTAGATTTGAACCATCCAATTGATGAACTTTAATACCAGGCCATTAAAACACAGATCGGATGGCTTAAAATCTACCTAAAGACTAAAACATCATTTTTGGGCGAGATGTTTAGGAAATTAGGAATATAAAAATTAGGGAGATGAATTTAGGGTTTAGTGTTAAAATAGGGATTTCAAAACTAGTAAATTAAGGTTACTACCAATTTGGGATTTAGAAATTAGGGTTTAGGCAATGGATTAGGATTCAGAAATTTAACATTTAGAGGTTTAGAAAGATACATATATATATATATATATAGAGAGAGAGAGAGAGAGACTTGTTGGTGGATAGTGAACTGGTCGAGCATTTCAGAGGCTCGGAGCGGTGGAGTTGTGGAGGCCTGGAGAGTGCAGAGAGAGGAGAGAGTGTTGAGAGAGAAACCGTAGATGGAGAAGAGAGCGCTAATCAAAAGAGAGCGAAGGGGAGTTTTCTTTACGTAAATTTGGTTCCATTAACCAAAGTTACGCTCCTACAATGGTGCAAGTGACGGTTTCCAGATAAGTGTCGAGTTGCAGAGATCGATTTGTTGGATGCAATCACCAAAACCTATAAAACTTTACAACATTTTCTGGGGACCCGAAAAAATGAATACTTGGGCTGAAAAATTGCTACTACTGGCCTTTTGAAAGGATTTTACCCAAGCTTGTGGGGGCCTGGGCCCCCACAAGGCAATACGTGCGTCCGCCCCTGCTAATAGCACAATAATAACACTAACAAAAGGATTTAAGACCATGGGAAGAGAACATCAGTTCTTATTTCTTCATATCCAATGAAATGAAATACAACACTATATGTTCCAAGAAATGATATCTTCCATCTAAACAACAAATATTGGATAAAAGCCTAAGTACGAACAAAATATAGCTATGTACACTATAGACACCGCATTTTCATCCTCCTAAAGCACTTGGTCTCAACAACATACATGATCTGAAGAGATTGATGATTGGATAAAAAGTTACAACCCTTGGAACACATGGAGCCTGATTATGCCCTCAACCCATTTTACTCGATAAACATAAACTCCTAATTTTGCATTGAGGCATTCGGCCCACTTTTTTTTGGGGGGAAATTTTAGATTTGACAGATTGTCAGTGAGCAATCTCTAAAAGCTTGACAATTGGACAAATACATGTTGGGTTCCCTAGTATGCAATTCATTCTCACCTTATTTAGGATTGAATTGCACCAAATTATGAAGAAAGCAATCCTTTTCATCACAAAGTCATTCTCTAGATTGCTCGCACAGTTAAACAATGCTCAATCCCTAATTTCGGCCTAAAATCCAATTTCATAATTTAACTCCAATTCCAATTCTGAACCCTATAAATACAAGGCTTGTCTTTGTCCGAGGGACAAACATCCACACACTTTGGAGAATTTTGAAGGTTGAACTTGATTGAGAAGTCCTAAAATTAAAACTAGAGCATGATTTTGTGTAAGTCGTATACACTTAGCTCTTTCTTTGTGATAGAGACTTCCTAATTGAGATCATTGCCCAAGGAGAGGGACTGGCCCTTTTTGCTTTGCATCTTAAGGTCATTTTCATTCTCATAATCTTGGCATTCGCATACTCATAGCCTTTAACCCTTTTTTCATGCCCAGGTCTGAAGCAAGGAGAGTCAACTGATTGAAGACAACAAATGAATGCGTTGCCCTTTCCTCTTTAATTTCGGCATTGTTTATCTGTTTTAGTTTGGTTTCCTCAATCGATCCGTAGGGAGGTAGTTTTCGCCTTTTACTTTTTAGGGCTTACTAAAGGTTACAAACAAGATACAACTGAAGAAACTGGTTTGCAATGTCTCATAAGGTTCCCATTGTAATAAATTTTTACAACGAAGGAAATAATGAGCAAAGGACGACTATACCGGCAGCGTTAAAAATAGTGGATGGCAATCAGATGAATTAAGGCATGTAAATTTATTCTTAATTCCATATCCATCATACCAACATGCCAACATCAACAATCAGTGGCCCTTTTCGACATTCCACTGAAAATCACGTTCCGATATCCTCAACTTCGATACTTGATCTAACCACTGTTTCTTGTGTTTTCCCATTTCAATGAACTATATTATTTCTTGAGATTTTCTTGATATGGTGAAGAACTCTAAAACCCATCTTTAGGAGTGTACATACTAAATTTGCAAAGAAAAGGGATTTCATTCACAAATGTATTTGCATCAAAGTTCCTCATATAGAAAATTTTTTGTGATCTGGGAGACATACAGTTCCGTGTATCACTGGAATGCCTCGTTAACTTCATAGGGACAACCTTCGATTAAGAGTAAAAAATAAAGACAACATACAAATATTTGGAGAGGCTTTTGAAGTCTTCATTCAATGACATCGAATCCTTCAAATATGACAGGCTCTTCTTACCCACATGAGCCGAGTGTGCTTCCAAAAAAAAATTCCCTTACGTGGAATGTAGGCATGTAAATCCACAACATTTCATGAGTGAATTTTTAGGAATACAGTGGCATTCGTTCGATTATGGTGCTCAGATTGGATTATTACTCGTGCAAGCTCCACTATGTAATCTCTCTGAGCAGTCTCAAAAGTAGGATTTATCACCCGATCCATGCTCTGCTGAAATGCAATCGACCTGTGATTAGTAATTGATTTATATTTCCTTCACAGACATTTTGAGGCACACTTATGTCCATGATCTCAAACAACATCAAAACATTTGAAGGTTTAAGTATTATCGCGTTGGACTCTATCTAAAGATATTGCCTAAGCCATGGTCTGTATGGTACGTTGACAAAGGTGATTGTGTCTTTTCTAAAGATTTTAATGTATAATGCACAGGTAGGATTTACTGACAACTGCTTGTATCTCTTATAGAAAGCTTAACGTGTTATACCATTGGTAGGGTTTACTGACAAAGGTATTATTACCCCTCTGACGGGGACGCCGATATTGTAGACATCGGATATGGACCTTTTCGCGTGTACCGACGTCGGAAGAAGCGGAATGGAAATCATCAGAACTAGGCGAAAGAGGCGAGAGACGAAATTCTGGAGAAAATTAGAGGACTACAGCAATTTCGATCGATCAAATTGCCAAATCGATCCATCGACTGACATCGATAGAGTATAGAGTTATGGAGTGAAATTTCGGCCGATCGAATGGACTATTTGATCGATCGAAATTTCAAGTCGATCGATCGAATGTCGATGGCGATTTTTCATAGAATTATGAAATTTCAATCGATCGATTTTTTTTTCGATCGATCAAAATTTCAAATCGATCGATCGAAATCGCGTCGGGTTGTTTAGTTAATTTAGGAGGTTAATTTTGAACTTCTATTTTGAGGGTTTATTTGTCTTTTATTTATTAATTGTTTTAGGGTTTTCTTTTATTGAAAGGACTTCTATATAAGGTCCTTAAATTGAACAATGTAATTAGTTATTGATTATGAATGAAAAGTTTTTGCTTGCGTGTGCTTGAGATGAGCCTCTACGAAGAGTGATTCTTCTTCCCGAGAAGGGTTTGGTACGAACCCAAGGGTGTGAAGCCTGTCAATCTATCTATCTATCTTTTATCTTTGTTTGTGTGATTCTACAACCTTAATTCAGCCATCATCCCTTTTGAGATCCTAAACCCTAATTTTCCTTAAACCATTGAATCACTCCGATTCAACAACCGTAGATCCCAACTGAGTTATTAAACCTTCTGCACAAAATAATCAGAGGAAACCAATGATCCCATCATTGAGTCGTGAGCGCCCTAATCTAGGAAAACCTAGAGTTCTATCTCTAGGGTCGATCTACGCTGCAACCTAACGGATCTAGCGCCTGGACTGAACCCTACCTGAAGCATACGTGATTCTCCCATGGAATACTACGAAAACCTGAGGTATTCGTTATATTTTGTGAATTTTATTGTTTAATTTAATTCTGGCAAAAATCAATCATATCATTCACGTAGTTGAGGGCACCGTCCTACGTCACCCTCCTAGGGAGAAACGTGTCAAACCATAGGTAGATTTTAACAATAGACGTGTGAATATCTCTTATAGGGGAAAGCATGCCATACCATAGGGAGGCTTGATCGACAGAGGTGTTAAAGCCCTTCTAGGGGTATCATATCAAGGTAGGATTTACTGACAAAGGCAACATACATCTCTTTCTGGGTCATACTATAGGTTTTGAGTGGTTCGGAACGTCGAGTCCCTTTTAGGGGGTCCGATGCTATTACCACAAGTAGGGATTACTGATACTAGGACTTAATTCCCTTATCGGGGGTCCACATATCATACAGTAATGATTTTGAGCAAAGTGGAGCATTAAGTCCCTTCTAGGGAGTCGACTGCTATTAGTATTAGATTTGCTGGGCTCAGGCCTTTTAGTAGACCTTAGAGAGCTTGTTCTAAGCTTGCAGTAGGACTTAGGCATCTTGCTACCAAAATTTAGACCATACATTATTATTAATCTGGCTCCTTAATATTTGATTCAGGTCTGAAACAATGCACAAGGGAGGTGGTGCAGCCCAGGTCGTTGAGACCCACAGTCTTGAGCTTTGGGTCACGGCCCTCTTCTTCAATGGTTCGTTCATTTTCTCCGATCTTACCCCGCAACTGGCTCTAGTTGTTCATAATTTGCAAAGGCAGGGATAACTTGTCCTCTGGCCAGCTTCAGGGGAAAATCTGGCAATTTCAAGGAGCATGCAAAATGTCATGCCCTGTAATCCACGTATATAGACCTCGGGGTGTGAGCTCAGTCATTTAAAGGACCAGACGCCATGGAGTTAAACAGATAACAACAAAAATAGTTACAGTACAACTAGAGCCAAAGTAAAATTTCCTACAATTATTACCTTTAATTTTTTCTTGTCTTTCCTTTACTAGATACTTCATTTTCGTTTAGAATCTGACTCGTAATCTGTGATAAAAATATTTGGCGAGTGTTGAACAATAATCCACCAAGGTAAATTTCATTATAATCTGATGCAAGTAAAACATGTAGCAGGAAATCTCTAGTACTATAATAAATTATAATTCGAAGCATGTATTGAAAACTTGTAGTATCTATATGATTTGGCTTTTCAAAATAACTGTCAAAAATCCTTTTTCTTGATTACTGGGAAAACTAAACCAATAGCAAGAATCAAATATGAATGCACTGTAAATCCTCTTTACTTAAAACAATTACTTAAATTACCGAAGAGAGATATAGCAGTTACCACATACAACTAAAGCTACTACGTAGCGACAAGCACAAATACCAAACACTTTACAGTCATCATATATCAGAGCACTTCACTTTGAACCGACCCTTCCGACGAGGGATTAAAACCGAGTCACTTTTGGGGGTCCTATCCCCATCAGTATGGAACCATACAATCAAACATCTGAATTTTATTAGCCATAAGTCATCGATCATATCCTGACCAGCTAACATTTATTTTCACCATTCTTGGTGCATCAACATATTTGGTATGCCAGTCATGAAAATCGGGAAGCTATACAATATAGGATTTGAATCCATAAATATCAAATATGAAATACCAGTTGTCAGGAGTCAAATATCAGGTATTCGGTATCAGGTATTAGTTATCAAGTATCAGATATCAGTTATCAAATGTCAGGTACCAATTATAACTTGTCAGGTATCAGTTACCAAGTATCAGATATCACGTATCTGATATCAGAACTTGGGTGATTAAAATATGTCATAAAACCTCTTTCGGCAATCAATTCATATCATAAAACTATTTCGGGAATTATAATATATCACAAAACTATTTCGATAATCAATTCATCTCGTAAAACCATTTCGTTAACAAAATACATGTTATGCTTTCTTATATAGAAATATAACTATAATAATATCTCTACTTGAAATTTTTTTGAAAACTAAATAAGAAGTTAAAGAAATTTCAAAAAATCCTTCTAATAATTTAAATGTAATAGAAAGTCGGCTACTACTCCCAGGTTTGTGGGGTCCGTCTGGGGGTTATCTCTGGCTGTCTTTCTTTCCTTCTCTCTGCCTTTCGTTTTTTAGCTTTCGGTATTTTCTCACTACCGCCAAGGTATGTACTTCTTTTCTGTTGTTTTTAATATATTTCTCTTTATCGATCAAAAAATAATAACGAGGGTTTTTTAATATATTTCTCTTTATCTTTCTTTCTCTTTATTATATAAATGGTGCTAGTATCGGCAAACCCTAATGCATGACACTCAGATGGAGGGGACGACATAAAGTCGAAGCCCTATTCCAAACACCTTTTAGAGTGGTTTTATGGATCATGCATAGTGACATCAGTATGTCGGCATGCTCTCATACAAGAAATTCGGACTTGGAAGTGTTGTAAGTTAGCTAACACAAGATACAGAGATGAAAAACCCTTAAGAGAAGTTTTCAAGGAGACCCTGAGGTTGTCTTCACCTAGGAACTGGAGGAGATTGAAGAACTTGGAGAACTTTAAAACGTGGGATGAGGTTCCAACTAGAAAATTATTTCGTGCCTTGAGAGCTTTCTTTTTGCCTTCAGGGGCCCTGTCGAGGCTTTTTCACAGGCATCTAGGGTGATTTGCACGTAATTGGGAAGTTACTGTAACTTCGTTTAGTGGGGGGTAAAGTGGAGGGTTGAGGTTGGCTTTGTGAGGGCGCGACCTTATTTTTTGCGACACAGAACTTCTGAACCACAGGTCTTCTCTTCATGCAGTGTGGGTGGTTTACCAACCACTGATTGGCCATGCATTTCGGGAACATTCTTGAAATCGGAAGGGGGTACGACCCGAATTTATGGTTAAGCGCCTTGTGCCGAGGCCTTGGAGCCTTTTTCCTCAGCCTCGCCCTTTTTCAAAAAAGGCTTGATTTGACTTATCGAAGGGCAATTAATTTTCAAAGCCGACAACGTGATGCTTCTTCTTTTTACAGGAATGAAGTCGCCTTACCCAATGCAAAGTATATATCAAGAGAAGTTGTGGTTAGCTAGATAGTATTGACTACAAATTAATAATATCTAGTAAGGTCTTAAATGAGCTCAACAACTCTAGCAAGAACCTTTTTTACTTGGCTTTATACGGAAATCACAACGTTTAGCAGCCAATAGACCTATTCCTTCTAAGAATACCCATAATGTAGCTAGCTGCATATCATAATAAGCAAATTTAACTTCAAAATTATAATGCGAATAAAATAGTTGAGATCTCCAGAAATTTTTTTGGCAAAGACCTTTTGAAGTTCCTACTTCTACCTACGATCAATAAAAACATCACTCTCGATGACCATGTTACACTCCACATAGGCAAAACAATATAGCACCCTCGTTGTTGAACCTTATGAACAATGCATCATCACAAAGATATCTATCACACACCCAGTTTTTTCCAATTGGAGGGAAGCCGTGAGAAGGAATATGAAGGATTACAAAGTTACAAAGAGCTTAGTGTTGATTAGAAATGAGTGGAGAAAGAGGACTCGCAATGCTGGCCCCAAATAGACGGGATAAGGCTGTGATGTTGATGAGGATGATGAGAATGACCCAATTTTTCCAGTGGCAAAAGTGAAGTTGTAAAATTTCTTTTGAGCCCATGGAAAACCTTCTAGGCAACAAACCAATTTGAAGTATTTCACACATTCAATTCTTGAAAACAAAGAAGGGAAATCAAGTAAACTGTCTGTCGTCCGCAAAAAATAAAATAAAATAAAATAAATGGCAAGTTGGAATAATGATTTTTTCACTGAAATCTTGTGGTCAACAACCACATGAGAGTATTAAATGGCAAAAGAGGTGAGAGGTATGCTAGAGCTCCCACCACAAAGAACAAGAGAAGTGGCATTTATGTGTGTTGCCTGAGGGTGTACAATAAGAAATGACCCAAAAATACCCACCAAAAAAGTCACTCAATTCAAACACTTTAGCAAGTCAAACATTTCATTTGAAAAGCTATCTGCATCGGTAGATTTGATCACTATTTTCTAGGGTGTTCAACATGCACTGTGCCACAACCTTGAGGTGGCAGGTTTAATCCTAGCTTATGTGCCCAATAAAAAATGATAGCCCGTTCAAACACTTCTGAGAAAGTTTGTAATAACTTGGGTGGCCCATGGGTTAATGCAGCATTTAGAATATGTTATTTGCAGGTCGCAATGCAGTGTGTGTGTGTGTGTGTGTGTGTGTGTGTGTGTGCTAATATGTGTAAACTTCTATAGTCAAACCTAGTCTCGACCTCAATGGTTGTACATCCTCATAGTTGTGTGTATGTTAATATGTGTAAACTACTATGGTCAAACCTAGTCTCCATCTTAATAATTTACATCTTGACAGGTATACAGAACCTCTTCCAGTCACTTGGGGTATCTCCCCGCCACTTTAGGCACTTGATTTGAGAATTGTTAATCATCGATTAACATGAGTGATGGTATCTCTCTGCTTTCATCCCTGCACTTTTTTGTCAGATCTGTTATCGTAGAAATTCTTTCAAGTGATTGGTATTTCCTGTTGGCCTTAGTTCCTACCATGACATTCATCTATCTGATACATTATGTTCCTAGTTCCTACCCCATAGTCCCAAGATGTTGTCTGTCTCCTCTTGTTCCGCAAGAGCATGTAACCAGATAATTGATCTGAAGGATCATAGAATCAAGCTTTCTTTGTTCAGCTATCTTCTTCCATCACATCAACCACATTTTCTGCATTCATCTATTCCCCATCTTCGCCCTATCATGCCACTCTAGATTGGAATGTCCTGATTTAGATTGTCCTCAGGGGTTCGATGACACCAATATGTTGATTTTGGTTTTAGTGGAAATGAAGTTTCTTCAGCTTGGCGTGGATGTTTATTTGACATATCTTTAATTCCTTTTGGTACTTTAACTAATCATGCTACAGCACTGTTCCAAGTTGTGAATTTTTATGGGTGGGGATCGTGGAGAAAAACTTTCTACCAGGGTACAAATACCACATAAGCTTTATCAATTGATTTTCTTATTATAGTGGGGGCACATATGCTGGCACAAAAATGTGCAATGTTTTCTATTTTTAGAGAATTTTATTAACAGTGCATAGAAAAGTTTCAAGACACAACCAACTGGTTGTGACTTAGCCAAGTCAATTATGTTTTGTAGAAGATGACACAAGTTACATGTGGTGCAAGAAGCCAGCTTGGAAACTATCGGCCAAGACTTATGTATATAGACCGAGACGCATGTGCAACCCGACTGATCTGTGCACCACTACCTATGTCTACTCAATCGTTTTTGGGCAGTGATTTGGACAAATCAAAGAAAAACCCTCTGGTCAACTCCTCTCATACTCCTGTTTTCAAGTATTTATAGTCACTTATGATCTCAAGGGATTACTTAAGTGATCATGTCACTTCAAGTCATCGCACAACACTTAATCCCCCACACACATGATGCCTTCCAAGATTGCCTCTTAGATCCTTGGTGCACAATAGTTTATTCCGTCTCAAAAATTTATGAAAAAAAAACAATGATTTATTTGATCTCTTATCAGCATAGAACACACACAAACATGCGCTAGAAAAAGGGTGGGTAGAAAGAGTCATCTTCCCATTAAGACTTCTAAAATGTTCATTACTTCAATGACTGTCACCCATACCCTGCAGGCTGATGCCTTGTTATCCTCTGTCTACTTTGTTGTATATAGGTAAAATTTCATGTATGAGATTATATCAGGAACCACACTCCATTTCTTGTTGGGCAAGATAGTTATTGTTGTTGCAGTCTCTCCTTACATAGATATAATTTCATCTATGAGATTATATCACCATCCATCGTTATTTAACCACTTTTTTTTCTTAAAATTTTTTTTTGCTCACTATTTAATCACTTCGTTCATGCGATGCTTTTTCTAAAGAGAACAAATGAAAACCAAGGGAATTTGTCAGACTTTTTCAACATACGATCTGTGCTTATTTTGTTACTTAAGTTTCTCTTAGCATAATTTTTCTCGACTAATATTTTAATTTGTCAAGATACAAGAGGCAATAACATCTTTCATCAAGCATTTCAAAGCATCAAAGACAGTTTGCTACTTTTCACATTCAATTACCTCAAATAGACAACTAGATTTACTCCTGTAATGTTTGCATGAGTAACCTATGGTTAAAGCAGACCAAAACAAGAAGTGAAGAAACCATGAGGCCCAACACAGAGCTATTGCAGTATATAATTATACCACAGAGGGGCTTCAGCATAAACGTTTTCTAAAAAGAGCAACTCTCCTTTCCAGTTTGCTTAATTAACCAAACACATGCGCCATAGCTGTAGGATAACGAGAAATTCCACAGATCTCAGACTAGAGACCCATGGAATCCGTTTTATCATGGAATCCAGCGGCAACAAGAAAGGAAATCTCATCTCTGAGGTCCATTATCTCTTTCTAAAAAGGTAGCAAAAGATATCTGCAGAAAAATTGGATGACAACACAAAACCATGTAGTTCAATATCATTACAGAAGCATAGCATTTCAAAGAAGGTTAATTGAACAAAATTCGAGCTGAAACATAAAAGAATTTAAACTTTTGCTTAGCTATTAAAAATTTTAAAATAATTAAATAACAAATTCTTACCCAGAAGCTGATAATGATGTTATAGATTTCTCATGCCCATGAAATGTAGTTCTTAAAGCATGCTGTCCATGTTTTCTGCTTGATCGAAGGGACCAAAGCCGAACAGTACCATCTTCCCCTCCACTGGCAAGTACTTTTTCCCCACAACCCCCGAGTAGTTTCTCTGCAAGAGTTGTAACCAGCCCATTATGGACCTGAAAACAGCGCTGGGAATGGCTCTACAATTAAAGTACATCACCATGACATCTGGAGATGTCACCACATATAGATGCTATTCTTCTGATAATCGTACAATTTTCAATTGATCCTATTCGTGTCAGTAAAATACAAAATAACTTAATTTGCAGATTAGAGAAATGGAGATTAACTCTATCTAGACCTCTAACTAATCATTATGGGAATAATAAATACATCACGAAAATGATGAAAAAACACTCAAATTTACCATTGGGGCCACTAATTAGATTTAAAGTCTGTAACGACAAAGTAAACGAAGTCTAAGGTTCCACCTGGTTTGGAGAGAAATTTGCTAGTCGAGCAGTAAACAAAGTTTCATGTTCAAGTGGATTGCAATAATTTTGTGACTTAGGTGAATTGGTGTGCAACCATGGGCCATGGACCCATCGCAACGATGGGTAGCATATGGAATCGTCACCCGGAGCTTTTGGTATCCTAGGATACCTAAATCAATATCATATGCACCAAAGTGTTAGAATTGACTCCGGATTGCCAGTCTACACCAAATGCTCTAAGTAAGGACTTCGGTTTCCAGTTAGGAAGGTGTTAGGCACCTAATCGGCCAACTTCACAAAGTGTTCCTTACTATGGCCAAAAGAAAAGAAAAAATGTGGATTATGACACTTTGTCCAAAGGCACTCAGACCCTTCTTTAGCACTCTGCTCAACCGAAAATTCGGCGGCACAACGGTGTAAATCATTGGATAGAGGAAAAGCTTAAAAGAAAAAAAAAAAAGGGTGGAAGAGAGAAAGACCAGCTTGGGGTGAACCCCCAAGCACCTTGTAGCAACACCGTCGATCCTTCGCTCTATGAGTACTCTAACATGATTCCGATTACAAGGATATGAGATGGAGTATATATGGTTTGGGTTTGAGTTAAAGGCTTGAGGGCTTACAAATTTAGAGCTATGGAAGGGAATTCCTAGGGTTCCACCTTTCTAAGATTAGGGATCTCTAAATGAAGGGGTGGGAGTCTCTATTTATAAAGAAATTGGTGATTAGTAGGCTCCTAATTGAGTTTAGGGCTCTAATGATGGCTTAGATTTAGTTGATGGGCTTATCTAAGGATCCAAGAATTTTGGAGGCTTGGAGAAGATGAAGATGGATTTTAATGGTGGATGATAGGGTAGCCACTTAAATGACATAAAAGCAATTCAAGAGGTTTTTGGGGGCATATTGGGGATGTTTAAAAACTAGCCCCAAAGTCCAAGATGGTCCCAAAGTCAACGAAGATGTTGATTCCATGAGGCACACATCCCAAAAGGTGAACATGAACCTCTTACCATCAAATATTATTGAGATTCACTTTTTGGGAAGTGTACCAATTGAAAATCAACATCTGGCAGTCTAATAGCAGTCCTAAGACCACAAGATCTATTATGTGGAATATTGGGACCAAAAATGATCGCCATCATTCGATTTGAAGCAATCAACGATATTTCTTTGTTTAAGTGAGGTGATTGCAACATACAGTGGTGGTGTAGTAACACCAGACTTTTAATAACGAAAAAACATAGAGAGCGATTGGTAGGCCCCCTAAAGAAGAGGGAGTGGTTATACGGAGGCAAATCATATACTATGCTTGGCTATCATCCGTTTTATATCTGAGGGATACTATACATTAAAGTGTTAGAATCGTAGTGATTCTAAGCTATTTGGTCGGCAGTGGAAACATCACTTTCACTTAGAAAGCGGTGGAGCCCACGGAGACTAGTGAACACAGGAAGCTCTCAGATTTACTCCAATCCCATTACTTCCTGAGCGGGGACGCAGATTCTTTCCGATTCTAGCTAATTATGCCTATTCGAACGGGCCTGAAGTGAAGTGCCTTCATGTCTCCTCAAGGGAAATTATGGGATCTCACTTAGCCAAACCATGGGTTAGGTTTTTAACCCAACGGAGGGTTAATTATCGTCATGGCAGGGAGTTATATACTCAGAAAATAGAATTTTAGGGACTGCAAAGCAAATAGGCTTAACTTGGAATATATATATATATATATATATATATATATATATATATATATATATATATATATATATTCATATATTCTTTAGAATTTTTTCATAGGCCAGATAATCACCGGCTAATCCACCACATGACACTCGATCATGTGATAGGGGGCCACGTGGCCGCCAATGAGTAGGACCAGCCCTGGGGCAATGCCCATCAGGCGGCTGGCTCGGGCCCCTGAAATTTTTTGGGCACCCTATTCTTATAATTCTTTATGGGCTATTGATTAATATAATTTTCAATGTATAAAAATTGTAAATCAAGTCAACTGGTTTAGTTGGTTAAGCTACTTGTGTTGTTTTACTTTTACCCAATAGGTTATGGGTTCAACTCTTCTCAGGCCCCATATTTGCATATTTTTTTATAGGTCGGATCGGGTCTTTGCCAGGTCGATACTGGTCATGGGTCGGGTCATTTGCCTCACTGGGTCAGGACAGCCTTATGTATTGACCCAGTGGATTCTCTTGCCCCATTTCGATCGGTCTGAATTTGTTTGACCAAATCCTTTATATATATACAAATTCTTCCTTATTAAATGACCCAACTTAAAACATCGATCTCATGCTCATTACAACACAATTTTTCGCAAATGACCTATGAATTTGGATCTACTTGACGAGAGTTATCCAATGCAACTATTTATGAAACGTTTTGAGACTGTTAAAGTGCTAAAAAATGGTAGTAAAGATTCAATGGCAGTTAAAGTGCTAAACATGCCATAGTGTTATTAATTGGGTTACTCGACTCGTGGGGTACTGTAGACACCCCATTTTCGCCCCCTCGGAGTATAAAAAGTGTTCGGTCAACCATTGACCTTGCCCACGATTTTTGGAAAAGCCAACCTTTCCCAGGAATCCCAAAACCCGTTACGTTTGGGAATTATACGCTGAAGTCTCAGCATATAATTGATTATACATTAGACTTCCAACATATAATCGGACCTGCCTCAGCCTCGGTAAACTCGCGGATTATAAACTTAATTCTAGGCGTATAATTGGTTATACGCAGTACCGATTGTGTATAATCTCCCCAATGTCGCACCAGGACTCTCTTTCTAGAGAACCGAACCTCCCCGGATTATACGCTCGAATCCCAGCATATAATCAGTCCCCTTGGGCTGGGTTTCTCTCTCTCAAACCTCTCCGACTTTCGAATTATATGTTGAACCTACAGCTTATAATTAAGGAAAGTCCTCGGACTCTAACCTTCCAGACCGATTCGGTCATCCAGTCACTTGACCGATTTCAACCGGTGGACGCCCAAGTTATACGCTATGACCATAGCGTATAATGAATTATACGCTAGACTCCCAGCGTATATTTCAGATTATACGCTGGACTTCCAACGTATAATTTCGGATTATATGTTGGACGTGCAATGTATAATCAGTCGTATACTATAAATAGGGACCTTGCCCTCCCATTCACAACAACAATTTTTGCTTATTCTCTCTTAGAAAACTCAAGGTTAGTCCTGAGATTTCGAAATAGATCAGAGCTGCACTCTAAGTATCTGGCTCTTAGAACTGCAACTCTCTTCTAGAAGTCTCGTATAACAGTCAAGCACGGTGGGGTTGGCCCACTTGCTTCGATTCCCGAGTGGTTCGGTTAGAAGAAAAGCTAACCTTAGATCCAACCCCTAGGAAACCTCTGCCGAAATTTCCAACTTATAGCCAATTAGGTCCACACCACCCCTCATATTTTCAAAACCAGTCATAGCCTTTAAACCCAATTTGTCCAAGGGAGCCAACGGAGGGTACCCGGGAACGGGATCAATCCTCCCGCGCATAACGGGCCAACACCTCCCTTTTAGCTAAATCAATTAGAATAGAAAAACCCAAATTAGTTAAAACCCTAGACAACCTTAGTTGCTAAAGCCAACAGGCCAGCGTTTAGCATAGGAGTCCAACCCTAATCCCACACTCTATCCTCGCAATCAATGACGTTCTACGGCGTCGATAAATATGTAGATGGCGATCACGACAAGTATACCATTTAAATTCAGGTTGCTGCTAACGATTTTCTGCAGGCGCATTTTAAATACCTTTCCTTTTATTGCTTTATTACTTTTCACTCTTCCCTTTGCAAATAGAGTCCATTTGTGACCAATTTCGGTCATTTTCCCGAATCCGATAGGGTTCCCGAAAACGCGTACCAACAGGTATGTTCTAATATTTAGCTTTTCTCTTTTTGTGTTTTATTTTCCTTTAATATATATTTTCGTTAACTAATTAGTTGCATTTTCAAATTATAAATAATAGAATGGAATATGTAGATATTCGTAATCTAGGAGCAATCATGGTGACAAATTTCGATTTCGACAATAGTTTGGTATTTCGAGATAAATTTGAAAAGTTTCAAAAAAATTTCAGGGAGTACAAAAAATTATATATAAATTATATTTAATATTTATAATTTTTTATTTATTATGCAAAAACGATTAAAATTAAGACAAAATTCATTAAATTAGACAAAACTTCGTTAAAATTAATGAAATTTGACGATTTCAGAGAAATCATCGAAATTTCGCTGAAAGTTACATTTAACTTCTGTTTTGGTAAATTTCAGCAAAATTTTGGAAAATATATGGGAGAAATGAGTATTATTTTATTTATTAAAAAGAAAAATAGTGTGACAAATTTTTATTTTTTTGGATCAATACAAAGGAAGGCCCCATTTTAGGAATTTGCCTTGGGACCCAAAATCTCAGGGCCGGCCCTCCCAATGAGCATGGATCAAGGTAAACTACCTACTCCATTGGATTAAGAAACCTTTATCATTTCCCATAGAAATTTTGATCCAACAAGCATAGCTATTATCTTTGAACTAAATCAATGTTCACTCTTCCATCTCAAGATTCATAATTAAAACTACATAAAAAAATATACGTATGAAAAAAAAATCCCACCTCTACATCACTTCACAATTCGTCAATATTTACAAAACTCTAATGAATCTCTGACAGGGCGTAATTTCAGAAATACCTGAACCAACGGCTCCAGATCAAATCGGAATATGAAACTCTACGGAAGAATTTGCAGGTCATGGCTACGTTTGCAATGTCTTTAATGTCCAAATTACTGATGCAGTGAACCAGAGCGTCGTCGTCGAGATCCGTTATAATTTTTCAACACTGATCCGTCGAACTAGGCAGGTTCATCTCTGCAAGTCGGACGCCGATAAAAACCTACAGAGAAAAATAACTCGCACGGCAGGGAGGGAGAGAGAGAGAGAGGAGTCAAAAGACTCGAAACTTGCTGCGCTACTGTTCATTTGCCATTTATAGTTATTTTGTGCTTGTGGCATCGATAAGGTAGCTTTAGCGCTACTCTACTTTCGTCTGATCTCTCCCGCCGAAACTTTAGCGCTACACCTTTATTTGCAACTAATGTTCGCACGTGCGAAATTTTGTATCGCTCTTCCCCTCAATAAAGTTCGGGGGCCTTAACTTCTCAAAATCCAAAAAAAAATTAGAACAAAACACAATATGCAGCCCGTTTTATCCAATTTTTAGTGGGTAAAAATGTTATTCTACTTTTATGGACGAAATGTTGTTTCATTAAAAGCACTCCACATTTTTTTTAAGGGGCCTTACTCAAAGAAATCTGGGTTTAAATGATTTTACACAATCAATGATTAAGATGTGAGCGATTTGTCTAGCGAAAATGATAGATAATAGATTGAAGTGTAACCGGTCCCAAAATAGTGTTTTAGGGAGATTGAAATCATCCCATTTGTTGACTATAATATCAACAATTATTTTTAGTTTCAATGGATGATATTAAAGTTCATTTATCAAATGATTTACATTCACTTATAGCCATTTTTTTAGGGTTGATATGTTTTCAATGGTGGATTGCCGCTTAGGAAAATTTAGATTGATCACAAATATATGCCACACGGCATATTGATAAAACCTAATTCAATAATTTGAAATAAAAAGTCTAACTTATGAAATCATTTAAGCACTATTTGATGTTTAAATGTGGGATAGGAGTCACTATCCCCTTTTAAGTGAGATCAAGCGGTCTATACCTCACCTATGAAACTCATGCAAGATTGCGACATCTCGTACGAGAACGTGAAATCTTTTACAAGCCCACAAGGCTTCATATGAAACCGTGAGATCTCGTACAAGATTGATCAATCTCATACAAGATGGTCAATCACAGTCTCGTGAGACCAATTTATCTCAATTAAGTGCTTCTAATTAAAAGACAAACAAATAAGAGCTCAATACATATTCTTGATGCAGCAGAACTCCGACAGATAACTCAATAGTCTTTCTATACATTGTTCTTACAATATTTATCATCCTTTTATACACATCTTGTGTAATCTCAATATATATAAGTTTATATTGTATTTATTTCTCACTGTCAATCAATTTATTTGTCTCGATTATTAATGGAGCACTTAAAAATAAAAAAAATAGAGTTGGTGCATGATAGTTCAACATGTTCAGTCTCGAGGTGAATTTATATATTTGGGACTAACTCTCATAATCGTCATTTAAACACTAAATGGTGTTTAAATGTCAGTGAGCCATTATCCCTATACAGCTCATTATGGTAAAAGGGTCAAATGTATGGAAGTACACAACCATTTTAAGGTATGCAATTATTTATGATTAAGCAAATCAATCTAAGTACATGTTTGGGCAATTCACTTAATGTGACTGTGTTGCTAGTGCTTTAAGATTGGGGTGACAATGAGTTGTGTTTGGACATGCATTTTAATATATAGAGAGATTATTAAGTTTTCTCTTGGAGTTGGGTTGCAGTGAGAATCTGTCTTGAGCTGCAAATGTTTGAATAGGCTATTCTAAGGCACCGAACCAAGCTTAGCCCATTTCTAACTCATATAGAGTGGATGAGTACCATCAAAAACAAGACTATTAGCTACAACCAAAAACTATCGTTAATAGTCTGTAATAATTTTTTGCTAATAGTGACAGTTTTTGTTCCAAAAAATTATCGTTAATAATATATTTTTTTTGTGATGGAGTGAGATAGTTATACCAATTCTAAAAAATAAGAGTGATATATTTAGGACACATGACATGTGTTTTTAACAAAAGTATGTTGGGTGATTCGAAGACCTTGTCCTAATGATAAATGGTATAGAAGATTAGGTTTAGAAAAAAGGGCCATTGCTTGATGTGATGATAAAAGGCTTAGGAGTGTCGCAAAAAGGAAAATGCGATGATAAAAGGCTTAGGAGTGTTGCAAAAAGGAAAATATGAGGCTTTGAGTCCAGAGAATAGCCGCTTTATACATAAAAAGTTAGTAGTTCATCTTTCTTATCATCGCATACATATGAAACCATCACTTAATAATGGTTTTTTGAAGATTGGGTGGAGAAAATATTGTGATGGTGCGATTCAAAGCAATTCAATACAAACTAACACCATTAAAATTAACAATGGTTACTTAAACTCCAAAAGGGTTTCAGATGTTCATTTTGAAATCTTAGACTTGTTTGAATCATATAATATAAATTTTAAATCCCAAATTTGACACCTTAGATCATAATATTGAAATCGCTGTGCACACTAGACCTAATGATGTGCCGAATAGGATTGACAGCCACTCCCAATCGTGTGGAATGGTTAAGCTACCACTACTTATCATGCTGTCTTCAATTCATAGCCCGATTTCCTATGTCAAAATTCTCATGCTCGAAAACTAACCCTAAAAATAATGATAGCCATGCCATTTGATATGCACATATGTTTATGAACATAAAATTCATTGAAGTGAGCTTTTGCCATTTATCTGATTTGGTGCTCAAAACATAACCGGACAACTTCCAAGATTTGAGGCGGGAGATTGAACCGAGCACAACGGGCAGTGCTCGGGTCGTGTGCCTAATACCAAAACAATTGTACAAAGTAATGACCCGTTGACCACCACTACTCGAAGAAGAGCGAAAAAAAATGAACAGTTGAGGGCTCATACTTCATCATATCATCTTCTACTCTTCAACCCTAACCCCCTTCTTCTTCTGATTTCTCCACTCAAAAAACCCAGAAGTTAAAATGTTATCAACTTACAGCTTCCTCAACTCCCTCATCTTCTGCTTCCTCTTCCTCTTCCTCCTCCCTCTATCCACACACTCTCTCTCCACTCCCATACTCGGGCTGGACACTTTCCTCTCCCAACAATCACGCCTCGACCCACGAGGCATCAACGACACCTTCCTCTCTCTCACATCTCCCCTCAAAAAGCACCTATCCACCCCCTCCTCCTCCACCCAAATCTCCTCTCTCATCTCCTCCCTCCTCTCTCTAGAAATCTCCGTCCCCGTCCACGTCAAACTCGTTGGCTCCTTCTCCTCCGACTCCAAGTCCCTACTCTCCTCTTTTGTCTCCTCCTCCATCTCCTCCGATCGATTCCACACCGTCGGATCCTCCGACGCCGCCCACCACCTTTCTGTAAAACACTCCCTCCACCTCGATGTCTCCCATTCCCTTCTCGCCTCCGAAATCTCTGACGCCCTCCAATCGGTGATAGAGGCCTCGACGTCTAGCCTCCGTTCGTACCTCCACTCTGTCCCTTTCTCCGTCGTGGATCGCATTGTGAAACGCGATTTTGAGAAAGAGAACCCCTCTTCAGTTCTAGGGTTTTATATCTACCTTCTCAATTTGAACCCTCAATCGAAACGGTATGCGTACTCGTATGGATTTGGAGACTCGTCGCCCGGGTTTTCGAAGTGCTTGGGGAGTATTTGGACGGGGAGAGATCGGTATTTGTGGATCGATCTGGCCGCTGGCCCTGTAGATTATGGTCCGGCAATATCCGGTGACGGGCTTCTCCCACGCGGTGAGTTTCACCCTATCGCTTCCCTGCACGGCCGACCGAAGTCACAGAAGGCTTTCATGGCAGATTTGGCTTCTCTGGTTTGGAGTGCTTATCAGGTTCTGCTTGTTCCTTCTTTGAGAATTCCGGTTTTTTTAGATAATTTGCTCCTTGTTCAATTTATTCATGTTCACGGTTCTGAGAAGAAAGATCCGAGTGGTTTGGATTGGAATTCGATCGAGAAAACGTTCACTGATGAAGCTAGTGATAAGGGGTTGTTGTTAGGGGATCAGACTTTGAGTTTTAAAACTTATAGTATCAGGTTTACTGAGTGCCCTATCTGTTCTTTTGCTATTACTCGTTCTACGAATTCATATACATCAAGATTCCTGTTTCAGAATTACAATCTAATTGTTAGCGAGTATTTGGATTCTAAACGCTTGCATCAGACACTCTCTGATTCCGCGGAGGAACTGCGGAGATTGGCGGGAATTGGGGATGAGGAATATGGAAGGATTCTTCCTGTTTATGTTTTTGATTTGGATTTAGATAAGTTGTTATTGCTCGATAGGTACCACCAAGCCGTGGCTTTTAAAGACATGGTTATTGCGGTGAGGACGTGGAGTTCTCAGACGGTTAGTGATTACAGCTGTAATGGTCGTAATGTGATCACACAAGCCCGCGAACTTGAGAGACCAATTGTCGGTTCAATCCTGCAGAGTTTGTGGGGAGTTTCGCCAACCCACTTGGTGTGGAGCCCGAGACACAATAATACTCTTGTGGACTACACGTGGAGTGTTGGACAGACTCCATTTGGGCCCTTTTCGGAGTCTTCTTCTTTGTCATTTGTGCAAAGGGATGCAGCACGAAGAAATGTACTTTTGACAACTTTGAATTACACAATTACTAGCGCTATTGATGTGCTTCAGTCGGTAGCCGGGCACGGGGGAGATTCAAATCTGCTTAAACATAGTCGGCACGTTGAGTTTGTGCAGAGATGGAATTTGTTCAAGTACAAGTTGGACAAAGTGGTTTCTTTAATGTCTCATTTGGATTTCGATGCGGCTTTATATTTTTTGAGATCATCTGATCATGATCTGTATGCGTTGCACACGCTTGTTTACCAAGCATCACGAGAATTGGAGGCTTCACTTGTTTGTTTCAAGGACCCGCCATTTCCGTGGACATCAATTTCTGTTGCTGGTGCCTTTCTGTTTGCTTTCTTTTATGTGTACGCGAAAAGAGACAGTATTTTTAGAAGCAAGAGAAAGCAGTTTTAATGATTTTAAGGGGATGGGAATTCATGTCTGATCTGCACATCCCTTGTCTCCTTGTAAGAGAGGTAATCGGTGAAATCTAATATGAGTACTTAGTTTGAGCATCATGTAGACCATACTGCAGCCTAAAATTAGTTCTCTTCGTAACGCTTTTCATCCTAACCACAAGTTGATGAAAACATCCTGCAACTCCATTGTCTCTTTTTCTTAGATACATACACTGATGGATCAGGATTACCTATCAAAAGAGATGCAGTTACTAGAACAAGTATTTTGGCGTTCATAATGCAACTGGTGATACTCGCTCGTAGTTGCATCCATAGATCAATTCTCATGTAACACCATGTTGTTTAAATGCTTTTGTTGTTTTCTTTCTTTATGCACTGCGACTTGTATAATGGAAGAATTTTGTCTTGCAACTAGATTCATAATCATTCTCATGTGACGTTTTGTTTTTATAATTTATAACCTTTTTTTAAGTGATGGTTCCAACTGCACTCCAGTTTAATAATTAATTCTTTGAACATGCAAAATTCATAGCCTTTGTTGTATATAGGACCATCAAATGGTTGAAGCTGAGATATGTTACTTGAGAATTGAAGGAAGTGTCACACTAAGTATGTGTATTGTAGCTTCTTTTGGTTATCTTCATATTTTCATCTCTCGTACTGAATTTCCTAAAAATGTATGACACCCAGGTACATACACATTCGAACTGATACAAGTACATTAAAATGATACACATCTGTTTGCAGACTCACTACACGCCTACATCCAATTACTGTTCCTGTAATTTTGTAACTTTGTTTGAGATACTGGAGTTCCTTCATGCAAACTGTTGGAATGCTTGGAAATCCACACCCATGGAGGTTGTGCTTTTGTCACTGTCCTAGACCGTGAAAATTGTTAAGGAATTGCTTCCCCTCTCTCTCTCTCTCTCTCTCTCTCTCTCTCTCTCTGTTTTACTTCAAGGCCATGATTCTTTTCAAGTCTTGACTTTTAAGTTATGTCTTTGGGACTCTCAGATGGTTGGGGCAAGGTTGCCATATTGTGAATTTGAATCAAATTGTAACTTAAAAAGTGTATGATTCATTTTTTCTTAAATCTATAAATGCAAAAAATTATTTCTATATTTTCTTATGCATTGGTAGATGACTTTTAACAACTCTTATGCTTCCCACCGTGATGCCATCAATTTCCTAACCTAGCCAATTGAAAAAAATCAGTCTAAAGTTTAATATTAGAAATATTTGTGTACACATGACAAAAGTACTAATGCTACACCAATATCATACATATCTAATATCCATTTCATATCTATGTTGTGCCAATACTGTACCAAACAAGTAGGAATAAAAACATTTATGGAACTGTTTCACCTTATCATACATTTGTAGAGTATCAACACCCTCATCGATACCTCGTACCAACTCCTGGAAAATATGGATTAAATCTCTGTTCACTGTTTTGGATATTTTAAGGTGTTTTTTGGTTGTTGTAGTTATAGTAGGACTCACAGGTGTACATGAGTCTTATTTGGGGTTAGTTAAAGATTGTTTAGGGCTGTTTTAAGTAAGCTCTTTTATTTTTTAACAGAATTTTATACAAAGACGACAGTTTAGCCTATCTGTTAGTTTCTAGTTCTCTTGGGATGTTTTTATTGCTTGTGAGTTTTATCATTTATTATTGCCTGAGCGAACTACGGTTTTCATCAAAGGACTTCTAGCAAAGATGTTAGGCGAAGTTGGAGGATTAGTGGAGCTAACTTGGTGGCGTTGTACTTTATCCTTCACATAGGTGGTATCTATGTGCTGGGGTTACAAGTAACGAACTTTGGAGCAGTTTTACTTGGATACTTCTACTTTTGGGGTTTTTGTCGTGCCGACACTTGATGCCACTTAGACGTTCCACATTATGACGCTTCGAGACATATGCAAAAATATCTCATGATACCATCAAAGTGTGACTTGTTTTGACATGGTAAATTGAGTTGGTGTAAAGTTAAGTAAATTATAAAATGAAGAAGTTTGGGTCCTTGAAAACCATTGGTCCAAGATGTAATGCTTTAAGTTAGGTTTCATGACCTACATTGTGTACAGTTATCATCTACCACAAAAGAAAATTAATACTTTTCATCTTTTCATGAAGTAGGTTTCTCAATTAGCTCTCGAAGATTCCTTCGATTTTATTTTGGGAATATCTACTCCCACCCAACCGTTTACTGAAAGCGCCCACTTAATGATGTCCGGCCGTGTGGTGGGCGGTAGCTCCTGCCATCATTAAGTGGGCGTTATCAGTAAAAGGTGGGCGCGAATAGAGGTTCCCTTTTTTTACCATAGGGAGCCATTACTTGCACATGGGGTGCATGCCCTTGCACAGTACTTAAAAAAAAAAAACTCTATTTTTTATATTTTTAAAATGATTGTCATACACTTAGTAATTGCACAGGAATCTTTAAAAACCTCTTTCCTTCTTTGAAACGTCGACTCTAACATCTCCTCTTGTTCTCTGCAACACCAAACAGAGAACACTCCTTCAACGATGGTGAAGATCAATCAGATATAGATAAAATACTGGCAAAAAACTGACAAAGCATCAGTGTCCAGTGGTCAAGGGCCTGTTTTCTCTGTGCGAGTAATGTCTCCCTTTACCATATATATGTATTTTTAGTATTAATATGTTAAAATTTGGTTATAGTCGTGCCCCATTGTATTGGAATTTCCAGGAATTCTTGTGCCAAACATCTATGGAGATGTGGGATATCACTGCCTAAGTGCCTATGCTGTGTTATGGGGCATTTGGCTGGAAAGGAACTCCAGGGTCTTTAGAAAAATTGGTAAACTGTGTTATAGGGTTGTTAAGTCCGCCAGTGACTTCATTCTCAGCTGGTTTATGATTGGAGGCCATAAATGGGCGGACTGTGATCTCTTGGCTACTATAGTATGGGAGGGCCTGCTACTTTAGTCTTCAGTCTCACTGCTGCGCTCACTGTATTCTTTGGGTCTCGGGCTGTCTCTGTCTCCTCTGGGTTAGTGAAAGCCTTGCGAGTCCTTTCCGAGGTTTTTGGTTGTTTCCGTTCGGGTAGTCTCTTGCTACCTGCCAAGGTACGTCCTTTTTTATATCTCTTTTGTTTTTAATATGCTATTTTCTTACCTTCCTAGAAAAAAATATCCATGACACCTTGACAGTTGGCTGTGTGCCATGCCACGTGTCACTGCTTTGTAGTGCTTTGTAATGTTGACTGAATAGCATGATGTGGTGCTTTGTAATGTTGACTGAATTAGCATGACAATAGTCATGTTCCTCCACAAAGGTGACAATTGGCACAGGAGAGGACATAGGAGGCATTGATTTGGGACATCCGATTACTGTTGGCAATCTAGCTCGATAGAGGGAATTGGGACACTGAATGTTGGGTTGCAATGCTAAAGGAGGCACCACTGGCTTGGTAAATAATCCTGTTTTTGACAAGTGGGTTGAAGCATTGAGATAGGAGGCAGTATCGATGTTAGAAGGTGGTGCAAGACTATGGGTGAAAAAGATCCTGGCAAGGATTTAGAATCTCAGAAAACTTGGGAATATGAATTGCCTTAGTAATTTTTTTGAGGCTGATTCTAAGCATGTAGTGGAGGGCCAATCCTGATTCTTTAGAACCTCTTGTCCAACATAACTTGGGACCAGCGGCTCCAAAGCTATTAAGTGTGGCGTTCAAGGCATCAACTGGTTTGGTGGGCCAGTTTGTCAGAGATCCAAGTCAATTGAATCTCTGAGCACCGGATTCCTATGTCTGGCAACTACTACTATTGATAGTCAAAGTCAATAACAACATAGCCAATAACAACATAGCCCTATAATGAAGTAAGCTTGGTGCCACCTTTTGCCAGGGTATAACGGTGCATAGCTGCTTGTTATTGGAATCTACTGAAAGGATTACATTCCTATGATAATTGGAGAGGAAGAAGTGAACGCACAGAGGCCATCTGGATTTGGTGTAATAAAAGCTGAGTCATAGATAGGCTCTTGAATGTCGCAGGAAATAATTCATGTAAGAAAACAGTAGATAGTCTGTGATAAGATTGGCACTATTGGGTGGGGAAGATTGCCTATGGGCTATGTTACATCCACACTGCCCAAAGGGGCGTGTTAGCCCAGATGTGCATGTTTGTTAAACTTAAATGGCATGGTGTATCTAATCTCCATCTATGGAGAGTTACCCTTTGAATGTGATCCTCCTGCTCTGTAGGCAAACCCTGTGGGTGAGCAATTCCTATATCCTTGCATAGTTGGGAACAGCTTGGTCAAAGTCAGTGGCGCCCTTGCCCACTTTCTTTTTTAATGGATAAATTGAACAAAATCAACTATTTAAAAAATTATAAAAATTATAATAAAATAATAATTTTAAATTTTTTTTTAAAAAGTAAAAAAATAAAGATAAAATAAAATAAATAAGAATAAAATAATAATAAAATTAAAATTTTAAAAATTTACAAATAAAAATTAATAAAATAAATTAAAATAAAAAATAAAAATAAAAATACAAAATTAATAATATTTTTTATTATTTTTTATTTCTGTATTTTTATTTTATTAAATAAATAAATAATTTTTTCTTTTTATTTATTTTATTTTTTAAAAATCTATTTTATTTTTTGTATTTTAATTTTATTTTATTTTTTTAATTTTAAAATTTTTCAGTATTTTTTATTTTTTTAATTTTATTTTATATTTTTCTTTTTATATTTTTGTTTTTAATTTATTTTTTATAATTTTATAATTAAATTTTTTTTTATTAAGTCTTATTTTATTTTTTGTTATTTTATCTTTAAATTTTAATTTTAATTTTTTTTAGTATTTTTTTAAATTTATTTTTTATATTTTTGTTTTTAATTTATTTTTTATAATTTTATTATTTATTATTATTATTTTTTATTTTGTTATTTTATCTTTATTTTTTTTAATTTTTTCAATAGTTGATTTTATGTCAATTTATTCATTAAAAAACAGAGTGAGAGATAGAAGAGAGAGAAAAATTGAGAATGACAAAAGTTTTCCAATGAAATATTCCTATTTTAGAGGGATTTGTCGGTTTCCAATGGAAAAGAAAATTTTAAAATTTTCTATTATTTTCGGTGACACAACTTTGTTGTTAAGCATAGGAAAGTATCATATTTTCTTTCATTTTTCATGATTTCTTTTCTTTTCCCTCTATCCAAACAGACTATTAGTTTAGAAATTCTGTGATTGTATACCCAACGATATCTTATATTGATATCGAAATATCCTTAGCATGGTTGTTCAATATTAGCCATTTAAAAATATGAATAATAGCTGATAATAGAGTGCACAAAATTGGACACAGCTGTTCACAAGATGATACGGTGGGAAAATTTAGTGCTGTGTACAAAAAAGATGAGTAGTGTACTAGCATAACATCTTATATAAATGAACATTTAAAAATAACACTCAAGGCCAGAAAGATAATCTCGGCTAAGTCCCTAAATATGAGATATATTGTCCGAGATGTCTCGTCTTAGGTGAAATTTAAAATCATGCCACGGAAACTTTAAAGATCTAATGTAATCCACTCTGTTCCAAATAAGCCATAGTAACAGCACAAAAACAGAAATGCAAGGTAAATCCAATCGCTCCGTTGAACAATAGGTTTCAGCTCAATTATTATTAGAATTTGCTTAAGGTATCATTATTCACAACCCATAAAATTATAAACTCACTCTTAATAATGCATTGATCGCTTTGAATCAGACGGAGAAGCTCGTTTTCTCAATCTCCACAAGATCCAAAGATGGATCTTGAGATCATCGGTGTTCCATTACACGGTCAATTTTTTATTTTGCGTGACACACATCCCAAAATATGACTTCAAATTAGGTGGTACATAACACTTAATGTGATTTTAAGGGGACACCTTTTGGATGTGTGCCAATTGGAAAAAGAAAATGACCCCCACCCCTCTAATGGTACACCCATGATCTCTAGATCCATTTGTGAAAAATTGAGACGAAAAATTATCTCCATCATTTAATTCAAAGTGATTAATGAATGTTGCCGGGAGCAGATGGGGTGAGGAGTGGAAGAACGATTTGTAGAGAGAGACCATGTTACAAGGTATTTGTTGATGCTGGATTCCTAATTTTTGACAAACCTATTCATCTAATTTTTTTTGTTTCAAAAAGTTAAAAAGTTAGATGATTTATGTCGATATTTAAAACAGCCCCTCTAGAGTCCGTGGATAAAAGAGAGCTTGGTTCTTGGAATTGTTTTCATTTCATTTGCATATTACCATGTTACATAACCCCCTTCCTCATAGGGATTAACATGTTCATCAATGAATAGAGTACATGATCAAAGAAACACAACCTGAATTCAAATTAGAAAAATGAAACAAATTAAAGTATGTTTTTGTAAGGGGCATAAATCGTCTCCTACAAGCATCAGTTCACCTGAATTTTTTTAAAAGCCTCCATTTTTTTTGAAAAAAATTCTTTTGTTTTAACTTGTCTAGACATCATTAATGTGACCAATCATCGGATTCATGATTTCCAGCGATTGAATGTCGGTTTTCCAGTATTCGAGGGTTGGATGTTGAGCACTGTAGTAGCCTCCTACTTCGGCAGGAGATGACTTGGATTGAAACTTTAAATATTTTGGAAAATTGATAGGACTCGACGGCTATTTGGTAATAATTTTTCAAAAAGATTTATATGTAAATGACAAAAACTTAACCACTACTTAGGAATTACCTATCAATATTTTTTAGCAAAATAAATTATATTTTATTTTTTTGGTAATTGTGTATGGTAGAGAAGAAGTCCTTGGTGCTGAAATGTTAAGAAAGTGGATTAAACTTAAGGTTTGCATTTCTTAAGATGGTATGAAGACTGTGGAGAAAGTACTACACAATTTTTCAGGGACGAAAATTATTGATTGATTTGAATAAGATGATGGAGATTGTTTTTTGTTCCAATCTTTCCTATGATAGATTTCGGGTTATGGCACGCCTATCAAACGGTCATCTGTTAATTCCACATAGAAAACATCCCCAAAAGTGACCTAAATCATTGGCAAAGGAGTCGACCTTCACTTTTTGGGACATGTGTCGTCTGGATCAACATCTGACCTCCTGATAGACGCGCCATGATATTAAGATCTATCGTGGGGAAGATTAGAACAAAAAACAATCTTCATCATCTTATTTTCGTCCGTAAAAAATATGTGATTCTTACTCTGAAAACAGATGAGAATAGCCCTACCCTTCTTAAGAAATGCCCAACTTGAGGGATATAACTATTTAAGTACATGTGGGTATGCCTCCCTTTTGAATGTATGAATACTGGTGTTGGTGTTTAAATGATTTTACATCATAAATGGTTTAAGATGTGGGGTCATCCTTATCGTCAAAGTGATAGATCATTGGTTATGGTGTATTAGCTCTAAAATAGTGTTTTAGGGATAATTAAACCATATGTGGACTATGATATGACTACTATTTTTTTGTTTTAATCGCTGATATTAAAGTTGATCAATCAGATGATTCACATCCACTTGTAATCATGTTTCTTTAAGCTGAAAGAGCTTTAATGCTAGATTGCCAACTGGTATGTCATAGTTACAAATCACACTTCAATGATATAGAATAAAAAAACCCAATATTAATGATTTAAGATTAGTTAAACACTATTTTTGTGTTTAACTAACCCTTTTTAAAAGACATAATGGCTTATGAGTTATGAGTTATGACAAATATTTAAATGCTAAAATAGTATTTAAATAATCTTATACCAGTAAAATTAGATTTTTTTATCTCACACCATTCAAGTTTGACTTATCATTATGCCACGGAACACATATGTCATTGAAATATGTCTCAGCGGAATGTAACATGTCGATAAGAGGTTGTGATCATCCCATCTATGAACTTTAACATAAGCCATTAAAAATAAAATAATAGTTGATATAATAGTCCACAGATAGGCTGCTTTAATACTCCCTAAAATACTATTTTTGGGCTTGTTGTACTTCAATCTATGATCTATTATGTATCACCAACATCTTAAACAGTTGATGGTGTAAGATCACTTAAAACACGATTTTGGTGTTCAAATGATGGTTAGCGGAGTTGCCATGAGGGCTTGGTATTTGGTGTGCTACTTGTGCTGCAGAGGCTGTGTGCATGCATTAACCCCTATCGTCCAATTATAAAAGCTTGCACAGCTATCTTTCGCATATATAATTGTGAAGGTCTAGATGGTCGACGACTTTGACGGAGGAGGATTGACTCGTGAACTCGCCTAAAACCCTAGTCGTCACCAACTTAATTAGCTCGTCAACCAAAACCCCTGTTTTTTCTTACTCCTCCATCGAGAGGATTTTATATGTCAATCTACTTTTGAGTAGAAAACTCTTTCGATTACCTGATGACATTGCTCGAAATCATCACCAAAGCTTCGGCAGATGCCGCGAAGAGTCTCTCTGTCGAAACGAAGTACCCAATCATTCTGAATTCAGACGACGTTTTCCCACGGTTGAAACCGGAATCTGAAGATCCAGACGAAGTTTCTCTCATCAAACGCGTCGATGGATGGAAAATTTCCGAAACCGATTCGGAAATCATCGATTTGGGGCACCAATTTTTCAAGAAGTTGAAACGGAAGCTGAAAAACCCTAAATCTTTCGACCGGGACAAGTTTTTAGGGCTTGTGAATTCGTTTCTAGAAAAAAATAGGGAACATATTGGTCTGTCGGTTATGTTCGATTCGACTGATCCGGATTATACCTGTCGTATGATCGAAAAGTTGGGGTTTTTAATCGGTCTAGACATTGCCGGAGTGATCCTAGAGGGCTGCATCGTTTTTGAGGTTTGGAAATTGTTGGAAACCCTGATTCTACAAAAACTCGTTAGTCACTTGTCTTCTACAACTCTTATAGAGAATCTCATTAAGAAAAGGAGATCGGATCTGCTTTGTCTTTGCGTCAAACACATATCCGATCTTCGACCACTAGATTTCTTCTCCATCTTGAGATACTTCTTATCTCCGCCGAAAGATTCTTACAGTAGTATGTTGAGTGTAAGAAGAGAATGGGAAAGCCAAGCTCTTTTAGCTGTCGAAAAGGCGACGGATCCAAAACTAGCTGAAAAGAAAACCCGCTTGGCGAAGAATGCTTCAATTTTGCTTATGATCGCGCATGATGGGTTTTCCAATTCGGAATTGTGCTTGCATTATCTCTTGGGTTCTTCATGTATCGACAATCTGGTGCTGTCGTCCGCTGTTTCTGGACTCGATGGTTCGGAGATGTTGAGTTTGATTAGGTACCTTGGGAAATGGTTGAAGAAGTACGAGAGGTTTCCACAAGCTGTGCCTTGCCCAAAGGCGGCATTTGTATTGAAATTGGAAGCTTGCAACTCGGTGCCTTCACTCGAATCAATTGTGAGGTCTCTTGGGGTTGTGTTGGATGAGCATTTCTCTTACTTGGTGTTGTACTCAGAGTTTCATGAAGAGCTGAGATCGATAGAGAAAGTCGTGCAATCTTTGGTTTCTGAAGGCCGATTGTGTTCTTCAGTGTTAAGTGTGACCGGAAGCATGAGATCAGATAAGTCCAATTAATGAAGGTCCGTTGGTTGAATTGGTTATATGTTAGGTTTCAAGGTTTTTTGTTTTTCCTCCTTGGATGTGTGCTCTGTGTTTTAAGGAATTTTTGTTTTATTTTACTCTCTTTTGGATGAAAGTAAGAAAGTTTATTCAATGTGAGTAAATATTAGGGTTCTGGTTGCCATCTATTGGGGATGGAAATCTCTTTTTCTTTATTTTAAGTTGATCAAGATTGTTGGTGTGGTGTGGTGTGCTGCACTGGTATTTCTGTAATGCCCTCTATGTTTGTATTTATTCTTACTTTTCTTTTTTTCTTTTTCTTTTTTTCCTTTTTTTCTTTCCTGGCAAAGCATTTTACTGGATCCTATTTACTCCATTGTATTATCATTTTTTACTGATGGAAATATGGCCATAATTTGATTTGAAAAAAATATACTTCTGTAATGGGTGTCAAAGACGTGAGAACCTAGACTCCATGCACTATAACATTGATGTCCGGACTGAGTCTTATCTAGAGGACAACATAACACTTGGATCGCTCAGATTCATGTTTCGTATTGGTGTCCAATGCACCTAATCGTAACTCTTAAGTAAAAAGGGACCGACTCTCCTCACAGGCCTTCAAAGATATCTTCCTCATAGAACACTGATTGCTTGTGGTGCCACATGGTGCATTACCATGCAGATGACCACCATTTGTGCTACACTCGGTCCAAAACTTAACCCTCAAAGGATTTTTAGCTCAAAATCGTAGGCTTCATAGCACATTGAACTGACAAAATGTATGAACAAAGGTCCATATTTGGGTGCATCTATCAGATGCTTTAAAACCTCCAACGAATGTGGGTTTTGGGTTCGCTTTTGAGCTGCCACTTTGATGATTTGGATTGCTCATACGCTTGCCACATAGCTAGTCATAGCATATCCTCCAAGGACCATCTATGCTCATACCTCTCTTCAGCTTTTCCCCCCATTTTCTCTTGGAAGCTCCTGTTGTTTTTTCGGGTTCCATTGACGTTCTATAATTTTATTACTGCTTCTCTATGTTTTGTTAAATCAATATTGCTGCGTTAGGTAGCGTGTTAGGCTGGGTGGGCATGTATGTTGGATGTAATCATGAATTTCTGAGTAATTGAGGGATCGGGGAACCATAGAACCATCAAATTTCTAAGTAAAGAAAAGGGATTTAGAATCACAGGCGTAGGGAATTAGGCCCCCAATGGATTGACAATATTGCAACCTCTAGGTCGCAGGTTCAATCCCAGCTTACCTATTTATTAAATGAAAAAATGAGATTTTTGCATTTACCCCGCTAAGATATGTCATATTTACACTCTGCCACCCCGTGTTTGACCTATTTATACTGCGGTCCCTGCTTTTGAGTTTCCTTTGCATTTTGCCCCCTACAATGACAAATCAACCGTTGACTATTATAAAACTAAACCTTGACTGCTTAGAATCAAATGATGGAGATCATTTTTCACCATAATTTTCTACACAATGAATTTTGAGATCACGAATCTACCATCAGACAGTCAGATTTTGGTTTCATATGGAAGATAATACAAAATGTGATCATGATCGTGGGTGCACATCAAACATGGTTCTTGGATCACTTTTCAATGTGTGCCATGGGATAGGGGGGAAATGCAAAGGAAACTCAAAACCAGGGATTGTAGTATAAATAGATGAAACACGGGGGGGCAGAGTGTAAATGCGACATATCTTAGCGGGTAAATGCAAAAATACCACAAGATATTGGTTGGCCATGGGCTGATAACATTGTTTTAGAGTTTTTTCCTTTTGCATTGCTTGTTTTTGGTTGAGTCTTTGTAATTGCCCTTTCAGCATCTTGTTGGCTTTCAATATATTGCTTATTACAGATTAAAAAATAATAAATAAATAAAAATGCAAAAACCCATAGGAAACTTGGGGATATTAATTGCTAAGTCATTTTCTGAGGATGACGTGGAGGACCAATCCTAGCGCATTAGAAGCTCTTGCCCAAGGTAGTTGGTAGCGGGCCAATGGTTCCCAAGCTATTGAATGTGACGTTTAAGGGAGAGGCTGCTGTTGAATGTGACGTTTAGGGGAGAGGCTGGTTTTGGCAGGCCAGTTTTTCAGAGGTTCAAGTCAGAAGGGATAGTTGTGCATATCCGCTTCTACTTAAAAGCCACAAAACAAGATTATTTTTGTATGATACTTGGTGAAGCAAGAATTAAAAGCATGAAGGCTGTCTTGGTTTGCTTCAATAAAAGTCGAGTTGTCGGTAGGCTCTTGATTGTTGAAGGAAATATCATGATTGTCAAGGCGAAGCCATGGTGAATGGCAAGGGAAATCGTCATATTAAGGTAAATGGCAAAACTCTCCAAATAGCCACCCACGCTATGGCGTCGCCATGGCAGTATAGCATGATGTTGCCTCCATAAGCGATATTTTGCAATTAAATTTTTTTGTTTTTAAAAATGGGGGTGGCAATCTTGTAATATAATTGGTTACAAGTTATAACTTATAACATATTTTTGCTTATAACTTATAAATTATAAATTATAACTTATAACTTAAGTTAAAACAAAGGCAATCGAAACCCTATTGGTGGAACTGTGCCACCTAAAACACCATCCAAGCCGTCTGATTTGCAGGCAATCATGTAAAGACTTTTGCTGCTAAAGATTGGCATGAAAGATGATCTCTATCAGCTGATTTGTCCCAATCAACCATTGAATCAGATGATTGTCTTTGACTGTGTTGAATCGGATGATAGAGATCACTTTTAGTACCTAACTTTGGCAACAAAAATCTTTACACCATGGCCTTCAAATTAGACGATTTTGATGGTGTTTCACATGGCATAGATACGATAAACAGTGTTACCTTGGCACTTTTGCTTTTGGGATTTTTTCCTTACCGAAACTTGGTGGAACTTGGACACTCCTCAAACAACACAAAACTTCTAAACATGTATGAAATACCACATGATATCATCAAAATGCTCATCATTTTGACAACGATGCGTATTGTTTGAAAAAAAATATTGTGTAAAGTTTAGTTACTACTAAAAAAAATGTTGGGGTCGTTGAAAACAATTTTTATAATATAGTGTACTTTTATTTAGGTTCATGACATATTCTATGCATCTTTCGTTACATATCTCAATTGGCTCTCTAAGATTTCTCTTCAATTTTTTCTATATATGTTCTGCTTATTTAATTTATTTTTCTTAAAGTCGCGCCGCCGTATTGGAATCTTCAGAAATTGACGTGCCAAACATTCATTAGCACCTTGACACTTGGCACCCGTGCCACATGTCTAGGTAACATTGACGAAAAATACTTGATAATTGAATTTTGAATTTATTGATGTTCCGTATTTGATAATTAATAATTGATTTGTATTTATTGATATTTGTTTATGCTTGATGTCTAAGTAGTAAAAAAATTTCGTCCTCTAAAAAAAATAAAAAAGGAATATTAGTGATGAATAAATAAAAATAAAAAATTATAAGAAAATGGCCTCGCCATGGCGTAGCAAGCCTCTTCGCCATGACCTCACCACACCGCCTTAATTACATTGGGAAAGAAACCAGTTTAAAATTAAGCAAAGGAGCTTGTAGTCTATGATCACATCAGTGCTATTGGGTGGGGAAGATTGTAACATCTATTTCGTATGGCTTATGCTACATCCGCATGGCCCAAAGCAGTGTCTCCCTAGGGCAGCAGGTTTCCTAAACTTAAATGACACGGTGCAGCTTATTGTAATCTGATGATAACCACAGCTCTCAATACTATAAGATCAGGTTTGTGGAACCCACGTAAAACTCAGATTTATTGTGTTAAAACACCACTAGAATCCCCGGATGTTGTAATATCTGGTGCATCACAATGCATTTTAATCACTGTTAATGGTCTCAGGTGCATTACCATTGCACTGGATGCAGTACATAATTGATCTATGGAGTGCAAAATCTTCAGGTGTATTACCATTGCATTAGATACAATGCGTAATTGAGCTTTGAAGTGCAAAATCTTAAGGTGCATTATCTTTGCATTAGATACAGTGCATTACCGAGGTTTGAAGTGTAAAATCTTAAGGTCCAGCTTTGGAGTGCATAATCGAGCTTCGCAGTGCATGCAAGGTTGGTATTTCTGAGAGTCTTAAAGTCAATAAACCCTCTGCAGGAAATAAATAATTAACTGACTTTCTGCGGGAATAAAAACAATAAAGAGGATTTTTTTTTAGGAAATTTCTCTTAATTTAATGTCCTTATTATCTTTCTCTGCAGCCCCGTGAAATATGTAATTTCTGAAGCTATTCCACCCCTCTTCACCTCGGTTTGGACGCTGATAACAGCCTGGAACCTGTCCCTATTTATGCCCTGCATCATAATCTGGAGAGCATCATCCATTGTATTTGATATCATTACCCAGCAGACAAATCCCATGGCTGAGCAATGTTTATATCCTTGTATAGTTGGGAGAAGCTTGCGTCAATTCAGTGGTGCTCTTGCCCATGGGACATTATTATTTGTCTTAGAATTCGTTGGGCAACTTAATATACAAGAAAATCAGAACCAGAATCATCATAATCATAATCGTGATCACCTATTTTACTTGTTTAATTGTTGGTCTTACGGATGTAAGACTGGAATAGATGGCAGGCTGACATGATGGTGTTGGTACTTGGTAGAGTGCGACAAGGATTTACCATTAAACTACTAGTCTGTGACAGTTGGTACCATAAAGGGACTCATTTGGAACATCCAAAGTAGTGGAGCGGCTTAAGAGTGGTGCTGGCAAGAACTCTTTGGGGGATATCTGGGTGAAGAAAGGGGTTGGATCACTGGTTTGGGGAATAAGTTCACAGCTATATATGAGGAAAATAACATTTTTGTTCCATCATTGTTATAAGAAACAGGAGGTTCCTCCTTGGTTGATCGGCATGCAAATGACATAATTTGGGTTGGGTAATGTGTGGTTTTGAGGGCTAGAATTGGAGATTAGATTTAGGGCCTATTTGATAACTTAGAAATGGATGAAATCTTGTGGAAAAGAAAACCAATTTCCAGTTTTCCTGTTTTGATAGAGATTTTAGGTGTTGGAAATGATTTCAGTGGGCCCCACCAGGGAAATGCCTTTTCCTCCAAGATAATGTTTTTTTGTGTGGAATTCATTCACTGAAACGAAATTTCCAGCACTTAAATTTGTTGAAAGTCTAACTTACTTCACTAACTTACTTCACAAAAGCAATAATTATTGTCTACTCTCCCCCTCTCTCTCTCATAGAAACACCTAGTGGGCTTTTACGATCTCGTTGACACTAATCGTGCAAGACGAAAGTAGTTCTTTTGATTTAAAATAGTAGGTTTTTTATTTAAAAATAGTAGGATTTTGATTCGGATTTCGATCTGGGCGTTTTAGCATTTTATTTTCTCCTTTTCTAATTATCAAATTTTTATTTGCAAGGATTAGCAGTTGGCAAATAGAGTTTGTAAGGAGTAAGTTAATTTATTTGGAGATAAACATATAGTGTTGTGTTTTAATTTGATTGATATATTGTATCAGTGATATTTGATTCTTAGTTACAGATTGAAAACCATCTGTATGCTTCATAAGATGATATTTGATTAATATCACTCAAACTGTCATTAATCACTCATATTTCTGTGAATTTGTGATTTACTGGTATTTTGTGTTATATCAAATTTATGCATGTGATTAATCACTGATGTTCTCTATGAATATATGAACCACAACTGTTTTGTATGCTTATATCAAATTTCTGCAATAATATCTGAATCTGTGATAATCACTAATATTGCCCAAATATGTCTAAAATAAATTGATATCATGCATGGATTAGATAATCTTCAATGTTCTTTACTTGCTAACCCATTGGTTCTGCTCATCTCCCCAAATCCTCTACACCTTCTTTGCTTGCTTGCACAATGGTTTTGTTGGATCCCATTGTTTTTTTTGTTGGATCCTATTGTTTTCGAGTTACAGCTTGAAACTTGAAATTAGTCAAATTGCGCTTGTTATATTAGTGCACTACTGCACCATCATTACTGATAAGAAAAACAATATATAAGTGCACCATCATTACTGATAAAAAAAAATACTAGTGCACCATCATTTCAGGACCAGCTCATGTTCTGTTCTTGTTCAGTTCAGGGCAACTCATTCAACTAAACTGAATTGATCAGTTCATTGAATTAAACTGATCAGTCCAGTTTAGTATCAGATTGTGTTTTGTTTAGTTCTGATCAGATCATCTAACTGAACTAGTTCATTCAACTTAGTTTCTCTTATAAAGAACAAATGAAAGAATAAACAGGGGCTGGAAGAAAAGACCAGTAAAAGGCTGTGATGTAGCCCACAACTACGGCTTCCCTCATTCGTAGAGTCTATGCCCTAGCTAAGTCGCAAGAGATTCTTCTTAAAAAGTGCAGTGTATAGTACTAGATTCACATGTATAGGATCTAATTCTAACGACTTCAGATGCTAAAGTTTCGCTTTATACTAGACGAATGTACCTGTTTTGATAAAAACCATTTTTATCACATAATTCATAGTTATCCAAACCTTTAAGGGCCTGTTTGTTTTCAAGGGAAATAAGGGAAAACTCATATGCGGCAAATGAATTGCCGAGATTCCCATTGTTTGGATGACATATGGAGGGTCGGAAATTATCTTCGCATTTTCCGTCAAAATCCGAGAACAAATGCTGAGGGGGTCCCTCGGTTTTCTATCTTCCGACCCTTCGGACTTCTCATCCGTACTACTCTTCTCACCCATTTAGTAATACCGCAATTTTTTCACGGACGAAAATCATTGATTGACATGAATCAGATGATGGAGATTTTTTATTTTTTTTTCAGTCTTCCTCATGATAGATCTTAAGATCATGACGCCTCTATTAGACGGTCTGATGTTGATTCTATATGGCACACATCCCCAAAAATCAGTGGCAAAGCCACGTTATGACTTGGGTGGTCAATTGACCACCCAAAACTTTCTAAAACTTTGTTACTAAGCTTTAGGGGTCCTAATTTATATTAGTGGATTCTCATCTATTCAAAATTATCAAAAATCTTCAAACAATTTTTTTTTTTATAGTATTTGTTTTCATAACAAATATTTCTTCTTTGATTTTTTTTAACTAAATCCCACAATTTTGGTCTATTTTTAAGCTCCCCTCCATCTATTTAGGTGTTACAGACTTATTTTTGGAGAGATTTATCTGCTCTAATATAATTAATTAAAAAAAATAAACAATTTATTACACATACCAAGGTTTGAACCTAGATCCTAACCTTCACAAAGTGCTAAGTCGACCACTAAAGCAATTCACTAAGATATGTAAAGAGAAAAAAAAAGTTAATACATATATAATTTTTTGGTCATTTTTGTGAATCATTTTTATGATATTGCAACTGTTTTTTAGTTTTGATGATCTTTTGTGGTATTATGACTATTTTTTTGTTAGGATATGTTATTTTCCTATAATTTTTTGCATATGTATCCAAACACAGGATTTGGTTAATCCTGCGTTTTCCCAGCTAGCAATGTGGTTATCCAAACAAAGGGAAACAAAGGAATCCCATGGTTTCCTACAACTTAGGTATCCATGGTTTCCGACGTTTCCCGTGTTTTTATCCAAACAGGCCCTAAAATTAACGATTAAAACTATATGGTGATTGTTAATTTTAAAGCGTTTTACCTCGTTGAATCACAAGATGGGGATTTTTTTCATTCTAATCTTATATAACACAAATCTTTAGATCACAGGGTTCAAATCCCATGGCATACTTGAAATAACTACCTGCCACATGTCCAAATAAGTGAACCTTTATCCAAGTCGGTTGGCGAAGGAGTGGCCCAAGAATAAAGTTCTACGTTAATGTTGGTATAGGGTGAATGGACCGAGAGTAAATAGTCATATGCACATTCTATATCTCTTTCAGATTTTATTTGATGTTTGGTTCTTGTTTTCCCTTTAATTGTCAAATCTTTCATGTTGGCTCCCATCTTTCTAGCAAAGCATATGCAGTAGGTTGTAACTACTTTCAACCTGTTCGTCGGGATGACTTTGCATCTGGTGTATGATACATATCTTTTTTCACTTGAACTTAAAATAGTTTGGAACCTTTCTTTGTTTTTTGGCTATGAGTAGATTCTGGCTTCGCAATTACATATCTTTCCTGTTAAATTGTCTTTTGTGATTGAGACTCTCTATACAAGACCCTTTATTCCTTTAAAGAACTGATTTATGGTATATATCCGAATTTTCCTCGATATTCACACACACACGCACAGATATATATATATATATATATATATATATATCATATCCTGTATTCTAGTACCTAATAGTAACTCGTCTGTCGAAGCCCCAAGATCTACTAACAGCAGCATTTGATTGATTCAGTTCCTAAGAGGTACTCAGTCAAATTATGAATTGACATGCCTTACATCCATTGATGTCATATGCGATCGCATATGCCATTATGCGATCGCATATGCCATTTTGGATGGCTGTATCGCATATGCCATGATGGCATATGCGATACAGGTAAGTATGCCATCGCATACTGTGTATGCCATGGCATACTTCTCTACTATTAGTTTTTTTATTTTTTTTTGTCTTTGCTTTTCAAGCTTCCCCAAGCCCTATAAATAGGGGATTTCTTTTCCTAATGCTTCTCATTCGACAATAATTTTTCTCTTTAGTCTTGTCCTTCTCTTTTGTATGATCCACTATATTTTTGTACTATTTAAACTTATTTTTTAATAAAACTTATATTTTTCCTTCAACCTTATGGAGATATGCCATTGTGGGTTAGAACTTAAAATATACTATTTTCCTTCTTTTTTGTATGTTCTTATGTTCATTTTTATACTATTTTATTTAACATTAATGAAATTTATATTTTTATTTCTAACTTATAGGTTATATACTTATATTATATACGTTTACTTCGCATTTTATATACTACAAAATTAATAGAGCCCAAACTTAACACAAAACATATTATTGATCAATATGGGGTACTTTGAGAATTTTTTGGGATTTTTTGAGAATTTTTAAAGATTTTTTGAGATTTTGTGAAAAAAAAATAAAAAAATAAAGTTATGCCATGGCATAATGGCATATGCGATGGTCCTATGCCATCGCATAGGGTCGCATATGCCATTTTACTACAATGCTTACATCAGAATCAATCCGCACTGACTGGATATAACATTGAAGCCCAATAGTGTCCCACATGGGTCAAAATACCGGCCGATATCAGTACATACCGGTATTGGTGGCCAGTGGTACACAATACGTACTGTTTTTCAATGTATCGGTGATACCGGTACGTATCTGAACGGTTTTGAGGGTGGGCGGTATGTCTTAGAAAAACGAGATTTTGACCCATGGTGTCCCAACACCCAATAATGAACTCATTATCATGCCTCAACTGTCCAACAAGTAGTTGGTTTAGAATTATTTTTTAAAGTGACCTATTCTAGATATTTTTAAAACACTTTTTGACCCTTATCCACTAACTTTTTTTTGACCCTTATCACTAGTTGTACTCAGTGGGGGACTCACTAAGGGGCGAGTGAGGGCGTCCACCCCCACTGGATTTTAAAACAAAATTTTTTTTTACTTATCTTATATATATTTTTTGAAATATACATTAATGGATATACCTATTTGCAACCACAATTAAGAACAAAAAATTTAAGGATACAAATAATGGTGTCTATCTTATATAACTTCGCCCCTTCTTTCCTCCCTGTCTCGCATCCCTATAAAATCTCTATCTACACGTGAATAGCACATAAAATTTAATATTAGATCCATCCTTTTTAAAGGGTGTCGTTATTTGCACCCATTAAACTTGTGAAGAACACGCGATCCCCCTTCCCAATAAAGAAAGTTGACTGCCTTGAATGAGGCAATGGAGATTTTTTTTTTTTCCAATCTTCCACACAATAGATCTTGAGATCATGACACACCTATCATACGATCACATGTTGATTCCACATGGTACACATCCCCAAAAGTGTCTATACCTACTTGTAAAGAGTAAATCTATAGTTGCAAATAATAAAGCACATCATTACTCAACTAAGCACCTATTTTTACTCCCTAAATCTCTCATAGGTATCTCCGCTTGCGCCCACGCATTCTCTAAAAGCTCCCGCATCTCAAATCCCTTGAAAGTCATTGATTGCTTCAGATTAGATGATGGAGATCGTTTTTCACCCTGATCTTCCACAAAATAGATCATGAGATCATGTCTCACGTATCAGACGGTCCGTTTTCATTCCATGTGTCTCAAATGCTTAAAAAATCCATGAATCATATGACATATTTTTGGCATCATATGGCACACATCACATTTAAACGTGAATTAGAGTCATTGGGATCTTTAACACATGGAAAAAAAAAAAACGGATCGTCTGATAAGTGAGACATAATCTCCGAATCAATTGTGTGAAAGATCGGGGTGAGAAACGATCTTCATCACCTAATCCGAAGCAATCAATGGTTTTCAAGGGGTCTGAGACGTGGTCGCTTTCAAAGAATGTATGGGCGCAAATAGAGGTACTCATCTCTCATCTCCAAAAGTAGATCTCTTCACACATGCATTTAAGTGTTAATACTATTTACATTTTTAATCAAATAATGGAAATTATTTTTCGTCCTAATTTTCGATACCACATATCTTAAGATCGTGGTCCCATAATTTTGGCGAAATTTTGTTAAATTAATGAAAATTTTGCAATTTCGGAGAAATCACAGAAATTTCGTTAAAAGTTTTGTCCGGCCCCTGTTTCAGCGAATTTTGTCGAAATTTGTCTCTATGACTTGCGCCCCGGCTAGATGAAAATCCTGGTTCCGCCACTGGTTATACTTGTCCCCATCACGTATATTTGCAAAAGTTCTATTGGTCCAAGTGGTATTCACACCATTTTATAATAGTTTTGTTGATTTAATCTTTAACTACGCATTTTTAGGCTCTTCAGGTTCTTCTCTGACACATTTTGGATGGTTTAAATACTGTACTTTTTATGATTTGCATGGTTTCTTTTTCCCTTTGCTCTTTCACTTGAAAATTATGCTGATATTGGCTTTTTATCTCGTGTTGTCTTTAGGAGTATGAGTATGGTTTAAAATACCGGTTTTCCTGTACTTATCATCCAACTCCAAAACCGGTACGTGTCGTCCGGTACGCACCGGTTTCGGACGATATATTGGAATGTATACATTACCAACATATATGTAATGCACCGTTACAATACATTCAGAGTATCGTACCATTGACCTCCGAAACCGATATGTATCGCCTAGTACGCTCCGGTTCCGGACGGTATATTGGTATGTATACTTTACAAATATATATGTAATGCACCGGTACGATACATTCAAAGAATCACACCGATGACCTACTAAACCGGTTTGTATCGTCCGGTATACACTGTTTTCGGACGAGATTTTTAACCATGAGTATGAGAACAATTTGTTCCTGCAGTGTGAAAAATGTCAGAATGATGGTAAATAATTCAATGTTGGTTTTCTCACCTTGCCTCTTACTGGCATCTACTTTAGATATATGTAAGGGCTGGTTGAAACATCAAATGGACATTTCTCATGTGCTTTTGCTCTCAGTTATTCTGGCGCATATCGTTTCTTGTTACTTCTGATAAGTTTCTAGTTATTTTTCAGGTGCATGCTAGACCCTATGGAGAATTACAACGTTTAGGTGGGCTACTTTGGTTATGCAACTTATGCAGCCAACAGCACCAATATCTCTGTGCTGCCTTTTTCCTGTTATAGGTATTTTGATGTATCAAAAATATTTTTTCCGTGATGACTTACATAGTTGAATCTGGAACTGACACTAGTTTAGGTGCTGCAATGAAGCCTATGACTGCTGGGCGCTGGGCTTATCTGACTTGTGCTATGTAGGTACCATGTACACTAGATTTTGTATTGTGGATTTTGGTTGAAAACATGGAAATTAACTAGCACACATTGGGAGATGTTTTTATGGGGGACTCAATGAAAAATACACATTACTAATTTGAGTAGCAATTTATTTTTATTTTTTAAATTCACTGGAATTTTGTTCCTTTGATCCTGATCAGGCATACTGCTCAAATGACTGAATAACTGTAAAATAGTGCATAAAATTGCAGTCTTTTTGGAAACTGACAACACTTCTAATCTTCCTTTCTCTAAAATATTGGAATTTTTTTATGTGCATGCTGCAGCCAATCTAAACGTTGGCCACATGTGCCGTGTAGATTAGAAGGTTATTGTGAGCTCACCGTAGGCATCAGATAAAGCCCTCATAGTCGCACATTTTATAGTTTACACATTAAATTGCTATTGTTTTACTATTTGTAATAAAAAAACCCTTCCTAGATTCTTTTCCAAGACGGACTATTTAAACATGAGAAATTAGCTTTCGTTCAAAATCATTTCTTAGACGGCCTTATCAGACAGGAAATTCATTTCCCCAAGAAATCATTTTGCAGGAAATCAGCCAGGAAATTAATTTCTTTTCCTGTTTGGAGTTGGAATGCTATCAAACAGGCCTTTAGTGTCAATAATTAATAAGCAATTTTAACAGTGGAGGGAGAGGAAAGCAAAAGTATGAAGGGAAAATTATTTCCAAAACAGGATAATGGCACTCACTAGGAAGAAATAGCTGAGTTATGGCACACATAATGCTCACAAGTCTTCTTCGATGTGTCATGATGGAATAAAAAACTGATCATTTGAAAATATGCCTAATCTCAAGATTAGTTGTGTGAAAGATTAGAACAAAAATTATCTCCATAATCTGATTAAAAGCAACCAATGGTTTTTAACTATACCTTTTTCTTTTCTTATGAATGTATTTTTCTCAGCTGTACTTGATGGCTGAATAGTCAAGCATTTGGTGGGGGGTTAGTAGTAGCCCCCTTGAAAAAAGAGACCATGTTTACTGAGGTTGTGTATGGCATAGCTCTTTGTTAGCCCCTGCCATAGCAGAGTTCACCTGCTTTAGCAGGTTTCCATCATCTTTGCTAACATCTTGCTACCTACTTTAGGATTTACCTGTTCAGCAATTCTACTCTCTTCTCTACTCACTCCATGTAAGAGCAGATTTTATTTGTTCTCATAGGAAACTAGTTGAGAGAGGGAGGTTGCTGCTACAGCAGGTAAATCCTCTTTTGCAAGGAGTTAGAAAAGAGAATGAAAATTAACTAAAGCAGATAAACTATGTTGTGGCCGGAGCTACCAAAGAGCTATGCCATACGCAGTCAGCCCAATTACCCAAAAAGTCAACAACAGATGCTATTTTTCATCTATTCAATAGAAATCAGTAACCTTTAATAATTTTCGTCTTCTGATAAAACACTAAAAATTCCGGATAAATGAAAAAGCAAAAAAAGGAGGGAATTTGTCTACAATCAGCCAAAGGGTCATTACAGACAATGAGCTCACTCTTATTAGCTGTGAAGTTATTAGACCTTAGACACGCACAGAGAACAAAAATTCATTCACATCAAGTCCAAGTCCAAATAAATGCACGGCTGACAAACTTTACCCCATTATTTAGGATGAGGGCTGATTGTAGACACTAGACAGATTCTGAAGTAGTAACCAATTCTGTATTTAATTTTCGAAATGCCATTCTGGATCTGGCAAACTTTCCCAGAAAAAAACCCCTTGATTAAAGAGTATACCTCCCTAAATTTACTGAATCAAACGAGTTTTGAGAGATTGAATCGAATCGAACTCATCCCAATCAGTCAACGATATTAAAAAGATCAAATCAAAGGGATAAGATATGAATCAATTTTGAAAAGCTAATCCGGTCTAGGAAAGACAAATTCGTATTTTTAGAAGCCTGCTACGTCTTTAAAAGACTGCACCAATCTAAGTCGTTGAGTTAAAGATCGATTTTCAACCTAGGCAAGTAATGTCTTCTACTTTATTTGCTTAAATAATGACTGCCGTCTTAGAACGTGGCAATCCCTCAATCGATCTCAATGGTCTAACATAGACCGACTCAGTCTACCATCGACCGCAACAATCAAAGGCAAACCATTGCGATCTGCCATAGACCGCCGCACTCTGTAAAGATCCCATGGATCTATCGTGAGGACTAGTGCGATCTCTCAATATGTTAAATTACCAAAAAAAAATGTGCGGAAATTTAAATCTAACTTTTTTTATATAAAAAAGAGGGTCTTTTTCAATTTACATGTTCAGTGAAGTTGATGGCAGTTACAGTAGTTAGATCTTGAATCTAATAATTTGGGTTTGTACCCATTCACGCTTGAAACTAAACGGGTCAATTACTGTTAACAAAGTGACAAGTATTAAGCAATGAAGGACATCATACAGATGGGATAGGGTCCACCGATGACAGTACCATCGCTAGACATTCCATAAGATCCTATTGGAAAGGTTAGTTTTATGCACTTTATTTTGTTGGCATGAGTTTGACACTGGATCCAAATCCTACAAAAATAGTTTTATGTGACATCCCAGAGTTAGCCTCTCTTTTATCAGCTTAAATACCATCCATGATGCATTCCACCCGATCACATTGGATAAATATGTTTATATAAAAATGTTGGATCTTACAATCAAGATGTAAAATTTCCTACTCTGCTAATCTTACTTGGTCTATAACTTCTCATCAAAAACCTTCCGTCAATGTGAAAACTCGGCCCGCCAAAACTGAGGGCAATGAGGAAACTGCTGCCTGAATATCCTGCTTAAACAGTAATTAAATGACTAAGATGAGAACTACGATAAAAATAAATAAAATCAAATTTAAGACCCGAACACAAAATGAAATATAAAATTGGTGCAAGCGTACGTCAGGCCTGTAGCGTGATGAAAAATGGATAAGAAGAATTGCTTTGTTTTCAAACCTGTCTGCGTAACTTGCTATCTGCATAGAAATTTGCCCAAATAAGAATTAGGAATTATAACATGAAATCTGTAGAAACATAGCATCCAAAATTCATATATTTGTAGAGCAGAAAAAGGGTTTGATAATCTGCTTCAGAAAATCACCTCAGACAGATGAATATGACCATAATCTCTCGCATTATCAACTGTCATTGCGCTATCAACAAAGGTGCTCTACATGAGGAAAAAAAGAGGATAAAAGATAAAAGGTTTCAAAAAAATTTCTAATAGTAATGCCTAATGAAAAGCTTCTTTAATGTAGTCGCTTTAATTGTTAAAGATAAATCCGCCCAAATAAGTACGAGGTTAACAACGTTGCAAACTTGAGGTTGCAGATTCAAACCCAACTTACCCACAAAAAAAGGGTCTCCACAGCTCCCCATCGTGTCCATCGACCAACTGATAGTGCTAATAGTGCTACAAGAATCTCCGTCTAAAACTGAGAAGTCCCACTCACACAAACACGAATCCTAACAAGTGCAGCCCTTAATTCAGCCTTACGAGAGCTACACTAACTCAAAGAGCTCACACAGGCACTAGGCAGATAACACAGACCTGCAGACTCCCTTATGATGCCCCTCTCTACTCACCAGCCCTGATTACTTAGGGAACAACATCCATCAAAATAAGCTTTGTTGATCCCTGAAAGGGAGAGGAGCACAATTTGGAGTCGCTTTATTCTTGGTTATCTGATTTTGGACCACCTCCATCCGATATCGCCTAAGATCACCCGCCCTAACAAATTGAAAAGCCTAGTTAGAAGGGCCCCTGAAGTAAAATCCATTCTCGATCTTCTAGCCTATGAACAGGATATGTAATGTTATGAAATAGTAAGTCATTAATTTCCTTCCAAAGACTGATTATTGCAGGTTGATAAACCAAAACCACGAAATATGTCTACATCGCTGTCTGGGCCAATAACCTAAGAACCAAGAGAAATAAGATGTGCTCTACAGATAAAGCTCCTTTATAAAACCAACAATGCTTAGAAACAAACCACAATTGTGAAGCTAATCCAATGTCAATAGTTTATCATGACTCCCATAAATGGAAAAGTCACCACCCTCAAGAGGAGCCATGAATATCCAAATCCCCACCTCCACCATCATAAGATAAACCTCTACAGTCAAATAAAAAGCGAGGCGTTGAAAGCTGAATCCTTCCATCTTGGTCATCCTTATGGATGGAAAAACTTGAGAGCAAAAAAATGGGCCTACAGGCAATCATTGTCAACAAGATCTCTTCGAAATGGGGGGGCTCAAAACTCAGAACTATTCTACTTCTCCAAAAATTCCACAACCAGATGATTCCAGTGTCTGATCCACCACCAATAGAATTGGCCAAAGCAGATACAATGTCACTATGTTTCTGCTGTAACTCATACACAGCTTTCAGTAACTAAAACACAGCCAAGGAGCTCTGTAATTAGCAAAGTTGCTATTCAGACACCATCCCAATGATCCACTAGTTCTCTAGAGTAATTGAGGTAAGAAGAGAAAATTTGTTACGACTCGCATTTTCATTGCAATCACACATTTGGTTTAAGAAACAAGTGTTTTTTCTCAGATGGATTGGGCTGGTAGCTAGCTCAACTGGAAGGTTGACAGCAATGCAACCTTGAGGTCACTGGTTCAATCCCAGCAAACCTATCTATCTGATGGGTTTAAACCCACTCCCTAGGCGGTGGGTTCAAATACTAGATCACATGCCACGTGATTGCAAGTTGGCTCACATCCTCTAGTGTTTTAGAAAAAATAATTGGACATGTATGCCTTCATTTCAGGGATTAAAGATATGGATTTTCCACCCAAAAGTTGTCAATCAAATTTTTTGCGATTGACCAAAAATTCATTTTGAACCTACCTCCCCAGGCTGGGTTTGAACACATACTCCCGGGTCTCTAATCTTTATATACACACGCACGCGCGCGCGCACACACGTATATATAAGAGGAGTTCTTTCTCCTAGAAAGAGTGTTTAATAATTTTCCCTGTGATCCACTCTTACCAGTGACCACCAATTGCAACAAAGTCCTGCTAGAAGTTGGAGAAAATTCTCTTGTCAAGGGGTTAGCGTATGGCTCAACTGGAAGATTGAGGATATTGCAACCTCAAGGTCGCAGGTTAAATCCAGCTTTTATTATAAACAAATAACTTGTAACAGGAATCCATACTCCATACTTGCTAGTAAGAATAATAATAGAAAAGGGGTTTAAATTTAACAAGATGGATAATCAAAGGCTACTAATTGTCTATTAACTGGAAATACTTCAGCACACGTAATTGAAATTTGGTTATTAAGTGCAAGTAATCATAATTTATCACAAGCTTATTTCGCAAAATGAGGAAAGCTGCAAAAGAGAAGGAAAATAGCAATGTGGAGAAAGGATATAGTTAATACCTCCATTACAAGTACCCTTGCTCTTAGAACATCAACGTTGCAGGGGTCGAGTATGAAATCAGACATGGTGTCTCCCGTAAAAGCAACCTCAGGTGATGTCACAGTGTCTGTGATCTGCCATTATGTAAAACACTGCTGTTACTACCAGCACCTCAAGCAACAAAAAAAGGGCATTCAAGCAATACCAATAAATTATACCAATGCCCTCAAACGCCATGTTACCTAGACACCTCAGCATACTCACGCAGCACAGAAGTATTGGGAGCGCGAAATGTGTAGGGCACAGGGCAAGATATCAAGTACTAGTTTCACATTTTGTTAGTCACAGTTATAGATATTTCTATACTTGATATTTAAGCATATTCAAAATTGAGACCAACTCCAATCACCAGCTTTATCTTACCGAAAAAATATAATAGCTCATTAGAGGCTATCAAATGTCAAAACCTAATATTTACAGATGTCAGGGCCCCTGACATCTATAATTATCAGTTTTTAATGGTGTTAGATCGATTTCAACAGATATAAGCCATTGATGTCGGTGATAGCCCATTAATCCTTAAAAATAACAGGAGGAACAATAAAATATATAATATAAACAGTCAGCAAATACCCTTGTTTTACTAGGTTGGAGAGGTGAAATATATGAATTAATGCCATATAACATGCATGTGGGTAAAACAAAGATCAAAATTACAAAATAGGTTCGTTCAAATTTTCCATTAAGGTGCTAAAGAGACAGACCTCCACACCTGAAAACCTCAAGTTTTTTATCTCAGTTCCAGAAAGGCCAACATACTCCTTCTTAAGTTTCTGCCTCACAGAATACAATATATACCCCTGCCATAAATATAAAGGATGAAAATTTTCAGATGTCTGGGGCACAACCAAAATAGCTTTTCTTTCGTAAATAATATCTCGGGGCAAGCAGGAGATATAACAGGCCCATAAGTTTCCATCACCATTACCTGGCTTGGAATGACATGGCAAGTTCTAAATGCTCTCGCCCTAAGGTCCTTTCTTAGCTGAAACTCTTCTCCTGCAGATGTAAAGTTAAGATTTTATATATAGATAGCTAGGCACTTAAACAGCCCAAATTTCTCGTAAACCATTGAAGAAAGGAAAAGGGACTTTACCCACATTCAAGGCAATTAGGGTATGCTTCAGTTCTGATTGATCCATTGCTCTGTGCACTTCAAATAGCTTTTCCACATTTTCCTTTATAGCTGTTGGCACAAATATAGTTGGGGGTTTCATATTGTACAAACCTCGAGTGGCAACATACATGGGAAGTCCTCCCTGTTATAAAAAAAGAAACATTTACACCGTAACCCAGCAAAAAAAAGGAGATAGGAAATGTGATGATTATTTTGAACAAAAAGCTCATGCATATATCAAAGAACATCAAAGAAACCATCTTAAAGGATCCAATGCCGAAAGCAGTGATATACTATGGTTTCAAGCATTGTTTGAAAACTCGCAAACTCGAGTCGACTCAAAAGTCAGCTGGGTTGAATTAACTCGAAGACTCGGATAAACTTGACTCACTCTGACTCGGTAATTTAGTAAATCTTTTTAAGGAAAATATTTTTCAAGAAAAAGATTGAAGATATGTTGATAAAATGGGTCGTTAAATACTTGTTAAAAAGATAGGGCTTTTAGAACCTTATCCCATGAAAATATTTTATATATAAGGATAATTTATGAACCATGGTTGCATCATCCTAGCAAAGTCTCGATTCGACTCGGACATTACTCAAAATCCAGGCGAGTCGAGTTACTCAGCTGATTTACTCGATGACTCGCCGAGTTTTTGTACCATGGTGGTTTCAATGAAGGAAAGGTACAATTACCAACTTGTACTTGTCTTTGCAAAACATGAGAAGCAATGTCAGCTAGTAGACTAAGGGGCTGTTTACCACTTATTTGCAATTTAAGTCATTTGCAAGTAAGTCTTGTATGTTGTTTGGATGCAGTTAATAAGAATATTTGATATTAGCTTATCTCAAATGTTAGGATTATTTATCTGAGCAAATACTTGTGTTGTCTCATTCCCAAATATACTTATTGATTCCCAAATATACTCATTCCCAAATATACTTATTGATTTTATTGGGGGGCACCTATCACTTTCCCCACTTCTCTTTCCTTCCTCTCCCGCACATTTTTTTTCCATTATATGGATTTTGAACACCACCATCATTTTGGGTCGCCACTATCGTTTTCGTCACACCATCATTAAAGTTGTTCCCATCGCCATCCACATAGCTATTTCCAGCATTGTCACCACCACAGAGCTGTTTTTGTCGCTGGAATCCACCATTATTGGGTAGAAGTTTATCTAGTTTCATCATTCTCTATCCACCTGAAATTTTTTTCAAAAAAAAATCTAATTTAAAAAATCCAAATTTATTCCTGATTACATAGTCTCTGTATTAATCCTTGTGCTAAATTTCGTACAGAGGATTAATGGGAATGCTCAGGTCCCTCTAGTCCAAGCTTCTTGGAGGTCTTGTCATTTGAAAAGCTTGTATGGAGTCCTACATTTCATCATGGAAAGTCGTGCGACAAGGTGTGAGGTCATAGTGAGAGGAAAGCTCAAGGCTCAACATGCCAAATCAACGTAACTCGAGGATGATCACATGATTTCTTTGACTTGATTTTATTTTAAGATTTAGGGTTGGGGTTTTGGTAGAGAAGGTTAGAGAGAAAACAAGATTCGAATGACTTAGTTAGGGCTAGGGAAACCCTACTAGGCTTTTATACTAAGAAGGGAAATTATAACTCACACGCCTAGAAGTAATACACTCACACCATAACTACCTAGGCTATATTACACGCACACTAATAACTACTATACACACCAATACTCCCCCCTCAAGCTGGTGCATGGATATCTATCATGTCCAAATTGACAACAATATCCTGAAGAAGTGAAGGGCCATGAACTTTGGTGAAAACATCGGCAAGTTGCTAAGAGGATGATACCTTTGGAGTCTCAATGAGACCTGCCTGAATTTTCTCGTGACTGAAGTGAATGTCCACTTCAACATGCTTTGTTCTCTCATGAAGAACCAAATCGGCAAGAATATCAACGGCAGCTTGATTGCCACAGTTGGACAGATTTACCTTTAGGGTGTAGAAAGTTATATTACATTAGGGTAAGAGAGGAAGAAAAAGGAGAGATAATAATAGAGAAGGAAATAATGAGCTTAGTGAGAATAATTATCTCACTAGCTTCTATATTAAGTACCACTGTTACATACACACCCACTATTTAAGTAAAATAGCATTATACTAATATTAGAGACTCATTATACTAATAGCACACCAATAACACTAACACTGCCCCTCAAGTTGGAGCATGTATATCATGCATTCCCAAGTTGACCATAATATCTTGTAGAACTGTAGGATCAAGTGGCTTGGTGAAGACATCAGCAAGTTGTTGGGAAGATGCAGCATCAACAACTTCGAAAGAGTGATCCCACACTTTTTCTATAACAAAATGTATATCCACCTCTATATGTTTAGATCTTTCATGTAGTACAAAATCAGAGGCTATCTTTTCAGTGGCTTCATTGTCACAGTGAATGGGTATAGAACTGGAGATAGGAAATCCAAGTTCCATCATAAGAGATCGCAACCACAACATCTCATAAGCACCATGAGCAATAGCACGATACTCAGCCTCAGCACTAGAACGAGAAACTACATGTTTCTTGCTCTTCCAAGCAACAAGATTACCTCCAAGAAATGCACAGTACCCGGAAGTAGATCTCTTATCCGTGACAGCACTAGCCCAATCTGTATCAGTATATCCAGATATATAAAGATGTCCATGAGAGCAGTAAAGAACTCCTTGTCCTGGATAGGATTTGAGATACATCAAAATCTTGAGTAGCAGTCATATGAGAAATGCGAGAAGCGTGCATCAATTGGCTAACTAGATTGACTGCAAAAGTAAGATCAGGACGAGTCAGAGTAAGATAAATCAGTCGGCCTACAAGTCTCTAATACTCATGAGCGTCGAAGAGAAGCTCCCCCCTTACTCATGCAGAGAGAGTTTAGGATCCATGGGAGACGTGGTTGGCTTGCAATTCAGCATTCCAGTGTCCTTGAGCAGATCTAAAGCATACTTTCGTTGGGACAAAAATATGCCTTTCCTTGAGCGAGCTACTTCCAAGCTGAGAAAATACTTAAGGTTCCCAAATCATTAACTTCAAAGCTTCTGCCAAGTTCATTTTTAACACAGGAAACAAACTCCAGGTCCTCTCTCGTGAGAATGATGTCATCCACATAGACAAGTAAAATAGTACGATCCATGGGTCAAAATATCGTCCGATACCAATACGTATCGGACGATACGTATCGGTTTCGGAGGTCAGCGGTACGATACATAGGGTATGTATCATACCTTATATAAAATACTCAAATTATCGTCCGATACGGACAAAGTATCGCCTGTATCGTCCGTATCGGACGATAATTTCATATTATCGTTCGATAATCTTAAAAAATTTTGAAAATTTAAACAAGACTGAAATTATCGTCCGTGGGACCCACCCTTTGGCTCAGCCGAATATAGGCTCGGGTTTGGGTTATTTTCTCACTTTTTACAGCTTCTCTCTTCTCCTCTCTTCTTCCTTCTTCTTCCTCTCTTCTTTTTTGCTTATTTGCACCTAAATGCACATGAATACTTTAAAAAAGCTCGGGATCAACGCCGAAGATACGTGTTTTATCATTTTCCCATCATTTTATTTCGTTTTAAATGTTAAAATAAGGTAGATCTACCTTATTTAAGGGTAGATCTAGCCACAAATTTTATCATTGACCCATAATTTAATTATTTTAATTATTTTAATTATTTTAATATCTACAATTAAATATGGTAGAACTACCTTATATAAGGGTAGATCTACCATATTTAATGGTAAATCTACCCATAAATATGGAAGATCTACCATATTTAATGGTAAATATTAAAATAATTAAAATTATTAAAATTATGGGTCAAAAATAATATAAATAATTAAAATTATGGGTCACATGTAATTAAAAGTATGGGTCACAAAACAATTAATATAACTAATAAAATAATGGGGTCAATATGGGTCACATATAATTAAAATTAAAATTAAAATTAATATGGATCACATATAATATGGGTCACATATCATATGGGTCACATATAATTAAAATTAAAATTAATATGGATCACATATAATTTGGGTCACATATCATATGGGTCACATATAATTAATAAAATAATGGGGTCAATATGGGTCACATATAATTTAAACTTAAAATTAATATGGGTCACATATAATTAAATTTACTATTAATTTTAATTTAAATAATTAAAATTATGGGTCACAAAACAATTAATATAACTAATAAAATAGTCAATATGGGTCACATATAATTAAAATTAAAATTAATATGGGTCACATATCATATGGGTCACATATAATTAATAAAATAATGGGGTCAATATGGGTCACATATAATTTAAACTTAAAATTAATATGGGTCATATATAATTAAATTTATTATTAATTTTAATTTAAATAATTAAAATTATGGGTCACATATAATTAAAATAATTAAAATAATGGGGTATGTCCCATAATTATGGGATATGTCTCATAAAATATTAGAATAATATGAAATAAATTTCAAATAAATTTTTAAAAATTAGAATAATAACAAATAAATTTTTAAAAATTAGAATAATATCAAATAAATTTTTAAAAATTAGAATAATATCAAATAAATATTCAAAAATTAAAATAATATCAAATAAATATTCATAAATTATAATAATATCAAATAAATATTCAAAAATTAGAATAATATCAAATAAATTTGGTAAAATATAATCTAATCTTTTGAAAATTAGAATAATATCAAATAAAATTTCAAATGTAATTTAAATTTTATAAAAATTAAAATAATATCAAATAAATTTAATAAAATATAATCTAATATTTTTAAAATAGCAATAATTAAAAAATAAATTTTATTTTCAAGTGTAAATTAGATGTTTAATTTAATGCAATCGTTTGCTCATTCATGCAGATTAAATAAATAAATATGGTACGATCGTCAGATCCATCATGGCAATACGGTACACCAATAGATGGTGATAGACTCCGGATAGAGTGTAAGTTTTGTGGAAAAAAACTGCTGGGAGGAGATATCACACGGTTAAAGGAGCATCTGGCTCACGTAAAGGGAGAGACAAAAGGGTGTCCCAGTGTACCCAGAGAAGTAAAAGAAAATATCAGAGCTAGTTTACAAGCGGCAAAGGGAAAGAAAAAAGCTGAAGCTGATCGTGATAGGGAAATGTATGAGAGAATCAGGAGGGCAGATCCAGAGTTTACATCACCTGGACCTGAAGATGATGAGGATGAGGATGAGGATGAGCGGATAGCGAGAGCTATGAGAGAGAGTGCCAAAGAAGCACAACAGCGGCGAGATCAGGAAGAAGCCGATTATCGATTTCGGTCAAGATTGAGGGGCCCATCCATGCCTGTTGCTGGTGATGGATCTACTTGTAGGACAAATGTTGTTGATGTTGATGAGGATGTTGAGCAGACTGCCGGGTTGCATAGGTCAGCATCCGAAAGGGATTATAGGTCGTCTACTAGAGGCCGTACTACAGGCTCCATAGATCCATTCATGTATCGCACTGAAAGCTCAAAACAAACCAAATTGAGTGCAATCTCACTTACAAAAATGGGGAAGAAGCTTGAAAAATCCATTGCCAAGTTTTTTATATACAACCACATTCCGACCCAAGTAGCAGAGTCGTCGTACTTCAAAAGCATGATTGATACAAGTGCAGAAGTTGGTCCAGGAGTTAAAAAGCCTTCTGCATACGAGATATCTAGGCCCTTACTAAAAGATGAGTACGATGAGATAACTGCCTATGTACAAAGCTTTGAGGATGTATGGGATGAGAGAGGTTGCACAATTATGTGCGATGGATGAACTGGTCCCACAAAGAAGAGTTTGATCAACTTTTTGGTTTACAGCGATGCCAGGACAGTATTTTTGAAATCAGTTGATGCTTCTAGACACGTTAAGACTGCTGATTACCTCTTTCAACTAATGGATAAGGTAGTTCAAGAGGTTGGAGAGCAGCAGGTTGTGCAGGTGGTAACAGACAATGCGGCAAATTATAAAGTCGCTGGATTAAAACTAATGATGAAGGGACGTCACCTGTACTGGACCCCGTGTGCCGCTCATTGCGTGGACCTCATTCTTGAGGATTTAGGAAAGAGAAGCAAGGCACAGGCAACTATTCAGAAGGGAAGAATGATTATTTCCTACCTGTACAACAGTGACAAGCTGATCAATTTAATGAGAGCCTTCACGAACAATGAGTTGCTCCGACCTGCGATTACACATTTTGCAACACAGTTTTTAGCCCTACAGAGTTTGGGTAGATATAGGCGTGAGCTGAAAAGCATGGTGTCGTCGGAAGAATGGAATAAACATGAAATATGACTCCCACGAGCAAAGAGACTAGCTTGCACTAAAGTTGCTGACCTGATCTACAACACGCAGTTTTGGGCAGATGTCGACCACCTGATCGCCGTCACTACCTCGTTGGTGCAAGTGTTGAGATTGGTTGATGGTGATGAGAAACCAACGATGGGTACGTTTATGAGTCAATGGATAAGGCAAAATTGGCTATAAAAACCAAATGCCCTACAAAATATAAACGATACTGGGCGATTATCGACAAGAGGTGGGATACACAATTTCACCAGTACTTGCATGTAGCAGGTATCACATGTTAAACTGCTTATGTAGTGATTTTTATTTATTTATTCATTATTTTCATATACTGATGAAATTGCTCAAATTTGATGTGTAGCACACTACTTGAATCCAGCCTTCCAGTATACGCGACGCTTCGAGTTGAGTAACACTGATGAAGTGTATACCGGTCTGCTCAATGTAATCCAAAGAATGCTCCCTGAGTTGGTGGACCAAGGACAAGCCATCAGAGATGTGAGTAATCATAGTATCATACCTTATAACTAATAAGTCAAATATCATGTGACATTATAATTTATTTATTGATATGTCTTACTCTGTTTCATCTTTATAGATTGACATGTTTCGCAAGAGACATGGGTCATTTGGGACCTCGTTGGCGCAATCCCAGATTAAACACGACAAACCCGTTGATTGGTGGATGCATTATGGAAGTGATGGTCCAATATTGAGGCGGATAGCAATGAGGGTATTGTCGCAAATATGTTCCTCGTCCAACTGTGAGCAGAACTGGAGCACTTTCTCTCTCATTCATACTAAGGCAAGGAATAGACTAACTATGGACCGATTGAAAAAATTAGTCTACTGCTACTACAGCATGCGATTAAGGATCAAGAATATACAGAGGACCAACCGTGGTAAGCAATTATATGAAGTCTTAGATCCTCAATTATCTGAAGTCTTACTTACATATTATACTAATTCATCTATCATATTCTACCTTACAGACAGTGAATATTTTGATCCCATCCAATTGGATTATATATTTGAGGAGGATGACCCTTTGAATCAATGGATCGAAGAGAGAGAAGCGCCAGTCTTGGATACTGAGAGCACTGAATGGCTGGACAATGCTGAAAGAATAGCGGAGCAGCAGGCTTCCCAACCACCAAGACGGAAAAGAAGATTGAATCGTCATTTAGTGGTTGGATCTGATGACGAAACGCAGCCCGGTAGTGATGATGAGAGTGGTGAGGATGATGGTTTAGGGCATGATGGTGGAGGGGACGTGGGCACTAGTGGTGGAGGGGAGGATGTTGGTACCTCTGATTCTTATAGAGGTATTGCGGCATGGGACGATGACTCGACACCGTTAACACAGTTCGACACTCCTACATTTAGAATGGGAGGAGTTGAAGGAAGAAGAGCGTCGGAATCATATCAAACACCACCACCACAAGGCCCACAAGATGATATGGATATGGGTTATATGACTTCTAGCTTCGGGGGATTCAGTTTGCAAAATACCGAAGATTCAGCAACTAATAACCCATACTACCAACCACAACAAACCTACCCGGTGCCATATGACTTCGTTGGTCAAATTTTTGGAGGAAGCCTTTCGTACTACTGAGTCATATTCGAATTCATATTCGTCTGACCTCAGTTTCAAGGGGGCACATATGATCATGGGTATCAATATGGCCAACATTATAGGCAAAGGCCGGAAAGCTCGCGCACCGATGATGATGATGATCATGAGGGCCAAGAACCACCACGAAATTCAATGTGGCTCTAAAGTAAATTTTTCATATACAATTAATTTTGACAATATATAATTTATCTTTGACAATATATAATTTATTTTTATCAATATACATTGTAATTTAGTTTATGCATAACTGCGTCGATCAAATTATGAGATATTGTTAATAAAATAGGCATGTGATTAGCTGGTCAAAAATAATGATAGAAGATCTATTACATTAAGTCAAAAATGTGATCTTAAGTCAAAAATAGGCAAATGACTTGGGTTAAGTCACAAAATAGGCATGTTACTTATATATTCATCTAAATAATGCATCAAATAAGTCAAAAATAAAAAGCAAAAATAGTTAAAATAAATACAAAATAAATAAATATAATTTTTCAGAAATTTTTGGTATTTTTTTAGATTTTTTTGGGATTTTTTTTTTTTTGAATGTATCAAACCGATACATTCAATGTATCGGAAATCCGGTATTTTGACCCATGGTACAACCTACTCAACTAAAATGAACAAAAACTGTATACTCAGACTGACATCTCTTAAATCCCATGTCCAGAATAACACCACTAAAGCGGAAAGACCACGCACGAGGTGACTGCTTCAAGCCACAAATTGATTTACGAAGGCGACAAACATTCTAAGAGGACTCCCCCTGAAACTGAAAATCGAGCAAAAGTTTCATGTATACTTCTTCATGCAGATCACCATTCAAAAATGCATTTTTCACATCAAGTTGAAATAAAGGCCAACTCTGATTAGCAGCAATGGATGAGAGAACTCGCACAAAGGTAAGTTTGGCAACGTGAGTAAATGTGGTATCATAATCGATTTCATATGTCTGTGTAAATCCTTGGGAAACCAAACGAGCTTTGTACCTAGCAACAGAGCCATCAGGATGGTGTTCACTGCAAACAATCATCTACATCCCACAACAGACTTTCTTGAAGGGAGTGGTACTAATCCCATGTATGATTCCTCTAAAGGGCATCCATTTCTTCAATCATAGCTACATTCCACAAAGGGTGAGCTAGGGCAGCATGCACAGAACGAGGAATAGAGATAGAATCCACTTTCGAAAGAAAGGCTTTATATGTAGTAGAGGAAAGAGGCTGAGAGGAGACATATTTGGCAATCGGATAGGGAGTAGTAACACAACTGCGAACCCCTTTTCATAGAGCAATAGGAACATTCAGATCGAGATGGTGAGGAAGGTGGTTGTTGCATAGTAGAAGAAGATCCACACCACTTTTGACGTTGGTAAGTAATATCGATCGTCTTCTTGTGTTGTTGTTCTGATGAAGATGCAATAGGAATTGACGTAGGAACATTAACGGTAGGTGAGGGAGTCACCCAATCAGAAGATAAATATGCCTCAGCCTAAACAAAGGAAACATCCATTGGCGTATGAATTTTGTGAGTGAGAGGATCATAGCACCGATAGCCTTTTGATTGAGATGAATAGCCAACAAAAATACATTTAATAGCTTTATCATCCAATTTTTTTCTATGGGGACTCAAATTTTGAACAAAACAAATACATCCAAATGCTCTAGGTGACACAGAAAATAAATAATCATGTGGGTGCAAAAGATGATAAGGGGTACTCCCACCTAAAACTCGAGAGTGAGTTCGATTAATTAAAAAACAGGCAGTGAGGAGAGCCAATGACCAATAAGACTTGGGAACATGCATTCCTCAGAGCAATGATCGAGTCATACCAATAGATGTCTATGCTTACGCTCCGCCACACCATAATGTTGGGGAGTGTAAGGACATGACAGCTGATGAGAAATGTCATGTGACCTAAGATATTGATCAAAGTCAAGAGAAGTATATTCTCCACCATTGTCAGTACGAAGAGTTTTAACACAACTCCCATACTGAGTCTTCACCATGGAGTGAAAATCTTGGAATTTGTGGACGACTTCATCTTTTGAGTTCAAAAGATATACCCAGGTAAGTCGGGTATAATCATCAATAAACACAACATAGTATTTAAAACCATTAAGAGACGCTATAGGGGAAGGACCCCAAACATCATAATGCACTAAATCAAATGGAGCATGACAACAATGTATATGAGCAGAATAAGAAGCATGAATATGCTTAGACAACTCACAAATTTCACATTAAACTTAACTAAAGTGCATAATGATTTAAAACTAGAAATGAATTGACAAAGAATTCGAAATCCATGGCCCAAGCGAGCATGCCACAAAGCTAATGTTGCACTAGTAGTAACTATAGGAAATGAAGATTCTAAAAACAGAGAAGTAGAGGCATCATCAGAAACAGCAGCAGTGGCAGCCAAGCTATCAACTCCATCATCAAGGTAGTATAGCCCTCCACGCTCTATGCCTCTACCAACAATCTTCCTCGTACTCAGCTCCTGCAAGATACGCTGAGAAGGATAAAATGAGACATAATAATTAAAATGTTTTGCAAGGAAGCTGATAGAAAGTAGATTTGTAGAAAAATTAGAAACATGCAAAGTACGAGGAAAAGATGAGGAAGAAGATTAAGAGATGGCCCCAACTCCAAGAACCGGAGTAAAGGATCCATCTGCAAGTCAAACCTGAGCAGAGGTAGGAGGAGGTGCATAGCTAATAAAACTTTATGACTCACCCATCATATGGTCAGTAGCGCCAAAGTCAATGACCCAGCAAGGGGAATATGAGGAGGTGGAGGTCGTGAAGGGAGAAGTACCTGAAGCTCCAGGATTAGCAGTGAAAGTGGTTGTAGTAGATGTAGTAGTAGTAGAATGGGACCTCAACTCGGAGCGAACCATCTCCAATAGATCGGCTCGAAAGGAACTCAATGAACCCAAAGAGGTGGTACCACTGGCATCAATAATAGTCTCAGATCCGAAAGCAGAAGTTGAATGAGCAGTAGAACTCGGCGGAAATGAATCAGGATATCCATGAAGCTTATAACGATGATCACGATCATGTCCTGTCTTCCCACAATGGGAACAAATAAGAGATGAACGACCTCTGCCTCTCGGCCCCTACCCTGACCAAGGTCATTGCTTCTACCACGACTAGCCTAAGAATCAAAAGCGAAAGAGGAACTATCAGAAGATGCAGTAGTAGAAGTAGGAGCCATAATAGTACATCACTGCTCCTCAGAAAAAAAAATCCCATATACTGTGTTGAGAGAATGAAGAGGGCATGTCGTAAGAACCTACGTCCGTGTCTACTCATACTCAGAATGACCCCAAAAAAGCATAGATTTGTTGATGCTCAAGGCATCGAGCAAGTATGGATGCCACCTCTATACCAAATTGAGTAAGCGGCTCATAATGACTGAGCTCCTCCCACGCTCTGAAGAGTACTGAAATATTCTCCCATAGTCATATCACTCAGCCTACACTCGGCAATTCCACGGTTAAGTTGATAGATTCGGGTATCATGTTCTGCTAGTGCAAAAGTATCAAGTTTACGCCACAGTAAGGATGCCGACTTATAAAACATAACATATCTAGAAATATTGGGAACCATGGAATTGAATAGCCATCCCAGAATAATTGCATTATCTGCCTCTCAATCAGCTAAGTCTGGAGCTCCAGATTTAGGTCGTGGAGTGGTTCCGATAAGGAGATCCATTTTCTTACGACCTTGAATATAGAGCAAGATTTCCCTTTTCCACTGAAGATAGTTTGTAGAATTCAATTTAATGGTAGTGATGCAAGAAGGGAGGTTATCAGGATTCATACCAATATATTTATCTCCCATGACTGCTTACGAAAAAAAGAAAAGCGGAGATAAACAACAAGAGAGTAAAAAATATGGCAGCACACATAAACAATGTTGTAGGAAACTAGACTGATATTAATCTGCGCACACGCAGCACGAAATCCGAAAACCAATCTGATATGAATCCATGATCATGATATTCAGAGCGTTAAGAATATATATATCAATGGCTGATGTAAAAAAATGCAAATCAGCAATTTCTGATGCTGAGATTATCAAAAAAAAAATGAGAGCACCAAAAACCTCATAGGAGCTTCGAAACAACACCAAATATGATGGGAACAGATTCATTCAAAGCGTATTGCAGGGCTAATCCATCTCCATGTAAGTTTGCTTCGGTTGGTGATCACACAGTGAACAAAACTTCAAAAAATCATGAATCTGGACCAATGCTTGAGAAAACAAAAAACAAGGCATATAACCTCCAGATCTTCACAAAAGCAAACAAGGATAGGTTCTTCTAATGCAGCATGGAGATCCTATCCATATCCAACCCAGATCGACAAGACTTGGATGCACACAAGCCACAGAACCTCTAAACACCGTGACTGACCTTCAAAAAATACACCTCAGAAAATCCTTCGAAACCTCATGAAGATGGCTTCTATTGCAGAAGTTCCGGAAGAACAAAAAAATATCATAAAAGTTCGATCCAAATGGTTAGGGTTTCAGATCAAATCTGGGTCAAAAAGGTTGACCTGGTTGACATCATGCTGACATCAGCAACAGGCCGAGAGGTGATGGGTCTAGGCCTATCTCTGATACCAAGTTGGAGAGATTTACCTTTAGGATTTAGAAAGTTATATTAGGTTTAGGGTTAAAGAGGAAGAAGAAGAATAAGAGAGATACTATTAGAGAAGGAAATAATGAGCTTAGTGAGAATAATTATCTCACTAGATTTTATATTAAGTACCATTGTTACATACACACCCACTATTTAAGGGAAACACCATTATACTAATGTTAGACTCATTATACTAATAGCACACCAATAACACTAACAGTCACAATGAAGAGACACGGGAAGAGATGGGGGACAGCCAAGCTCAGTGATTAGAGAGTGCAACCAAAGAAATCCCATGAGCCATAGCTCGATACTCAGATTCGGCATCATGCTTCTTACTCTTCCATACCACAAGGTTGCCACCTACAAAGGCACAATACCTTGAAATAGATGGGCGATCATTAGGAGCCCCTACATAGTCGGCATCATCGTAGTAGCTAAGATAGAGGTGACCAACATCCCCATAGAATAGGCCTTGACCAGGAGAAGTCCTAATGTAGAGAAGAATTCGCTGAAAAACAGTTATATGTGGGGCCCTAGGAGCATGCATAAACTAAGCTACCAAAGAGATTGCAAATGTCAGGTCGGGCTGAGTGTTGGTGAGGTAGATAAATGTGCAGATGTGTAGATAAATCTGCACATCTGCACCTAACCGCCCACGTATCTATAGGAAGAACAACAAGTTCTCACTTCTCAGGTCTTATTCCTCTCAAGAGCAGTCATTTCCTCAACCATGGCAGTAGTCCAAGAAGAACCTTTGAGAGCTTCTTTGAGAAAGAAGAAAAGGGTAGGATTTATATGCCCTTCTTTTTTATCATCTAGGTTTAATCTTTTGGAACTTCACTAATATATAACACATGTTGTTTCTACAGTAGGAACGAACGGAGCAGCTCACACAGTAGGATTAAAGGATAGGTATTTTAGTGTTTATTGATGTAATGATACAAGTATTAAGTTGAGATCCTTCGCTTCATGATTTGGGGACTAATTTTTTAAAAACATAACTAGAAGACTATCAAGGCGTCTATAACAATTACAACATTGAGTGTTGCTCGCTAATATATTATAACATCTCCCATAAAGCATTTTCAATGTAAGTACTCTTTCCTACTTTTGTTTCCCGAATGAAGTACACCGTTTGACCTTTTTGTCATGTAAAAAGACAATTTTCTATATCATTTCCGTTCCAAAAATATGTTCACCATCTCATGGGCCTCCTTCAACAGTTTCAATCATATATAACATCTTTAACATGGAGTTAATTCGCATGAACAGCTCTCAGTAGCACTTGTAAGCTCCTATATGTTTGAGGACACATAGGTAGACGAGAAGCTCGCAAAACAGAGGCTAAGGCTATGTTTGACATAGATCCTGCCTGAGCAAGGTTTACCTGCTTTAGCAGGTTCCCTTTCTCTTTGCTAAATCTTTGTTACCTGCTTACCAAGTCCACATTCTCCTTGCTAACTCCAGCAGTTCTCCCCAGCTCTCTACTCACTCCTTGCCATAATAGATTTTATTTGCTCTACCAGGGAGTTAGCAGAGAGCAGGGAAGTAGTTGCTTTAGCAGGTAAATCATGCTTTGCAAGGAGTTAGCAAGGAGAAGGTGGACATGCTAAAGCTAGGTAACAAAGAATTAGCAAAAAGAAAGGGAACCTGCTGAAGCAGGTAAACCCTGCTATGGTATGTCAAACACAACTCGAAGCAATCTTCCACTACTACAAGGAAACATTTGGAGTGTTAATTGATGAGGTAGGAGCAAGCTTTAAAGAAGATTATTTTGTCACAATGTATGCAAGGAGCAAGCAACAGCTGGAAGCGACCTTCCACTACTACAAGGAAACATTTGGAGTGTTAATTGATGAGGTAGGAGATGAGCAGACCATAATAATATTTTCTTGATTAGAATGTCTTGTTCTCATAATTACTCCTAAAATCTTTTATTAGAATTTGATGATTGATGAAAGCTTGCAAGCAACAGTTCAATGTCTTTGTTTTCCTTCAAAGTATTTCAGCAAAGTGAGGAAATATGAACCACATGAAAAATGAATTCAACATCTCATTGTTCCTTCATTTGATTTGTAGAAACTTCAATATTTTTTATGAAATTATTGCTTTGAGCCCATATATAAAAATAAAATACAAAATCAGGTAATATTATATGCTTCGGGTGCTCTAAGAGGCCCGGATGCACAAGTTTTATATATATATAGATTAAGCTTACTAAATTACTTCTTTATTTCTTCTGTTTTATCCATTTCTGTTCTATACAAGCACTGTTGTCATAAGCGATCGCTTATGCCATCTTAAGCCATAAAATCGCATAAGCCATGATGGCTTATGCGATTTTGACATTATGCCATGGCATACAAAAGTATGCGATGGCATAAGCCATGTTTTATGGCTTATGCGATGGCATAATGTTTCAAGCACTTAATTTTATTTTTTTTGTTGCTTTTTAAGGTCCCATTGCCTCTATAAAGGGTGGGTTGGGTTCTCTACTCCTCACACAACTATTTTGGCTTCAACTTCCTCTCTAATCTCCATTCTTTACTCTCAATCTCCTCTCATCTATCCTGTCTAGTTTTTATTTTATTTTATGCTTTGCAATCTTTTTAGCGAATTAAATTATTGTAAACTTAGTAATATTAATGTTAGTGTGTTATAAAGCCTCAAAGGGTTAAAAATGAATGTGTAATGTGTAACGACGGCAATTCTAGTGATAATGATGATGGAGGAGATGTACCACAATGGGCTAAAAATGAATGTGTAGAGTATATTGCCGGTACTCAGTATCAAAGTCTAATGTCCTTCTCCTGACACTTAATGTTAGTGTCTATTTTTTCCTTCTAGAGACTTGAATACTTAAGTATGTCATGGCTTAAGCGATTAAGCGAATCGCTCAAGCGAAATTGAGCCAAATCGCTTAGCATCGCTTAAGCGAAATTGAGCCAAATCGCTTAAGCCATTTGACAACATTGTATACAAGAGCTTGATACAGGTATGGGTATATATCTTATAAGAACATATAATAAATAATTTCAACAAAGCAATCAAACTCAATAACAATTAAAAACAATAGATAGATAAATAAATAAATAAATAACTGACGATGTGGTCCATGTGGCCGTGGGAGATGAAGAGGAAATCTTGAGCTATGGCTCGCTGGGGGCATCTCCCGATGTCGAAGGCGGTCTTTAGGGTTGGGAATATGACGCACGTTTCCTGCCCTCCGATTGACAGACCCTCGATCTGATACCCTTGGATCTCCAAACCCCTTTTTTTCCCTGATGATAGTTCATTAGAGTTTATATCAGCTTCAGGCGTACACATCGTCGGCTCGGCTTGATGCAGAGCAGTGATGGACTATTAAATCACTCTCGTGCGAGCACTGGGCTGGTTCTAAAGCCTCGTTCTCGTGTTTTCTGATTTTTCTTAGAAAAGATCATGTTCCTGAAAACTCAGGCAAATTCTTGGGAGGCTCATATTTCTGATTTTTCTTAGATGCGTGCGTTCTTAAGATACTTATTCCTAATTTTTTAATATTACAAATCTAAAAAAACCCTCCCTATGTTCTCTCCCTCTCTGCTCTCTCCCCTATTTTCTGCCTCTCTCCATATTCTCTCTCTATTTTCTAATAAAACAAGAAGAGGAATGGGAAGAAAGAAGAGGGGACCTCACTTTTTTAGCTGATTATATATATATATATATATATATATATATATATATATGCAATTGGATAAACTTGAGAGTCATGGATAGTTGACAAATGTTACGTTTCATTAAAAACCAATTAAAGTTAGAATTATGATTTTCTCTACGAAAGGTTAGAATAAATTCTCTGAAAAAAGCTATAACAAAATATAATTTTCATCATTTGATTAAATAGAGACAATGGCTATTATATGATTCAACTATTGACTATAATAGATCATATGACAAGTACTGTGTTTTGCTCCAAATGTTATATACCAAATATCTATTAATCATGAACATCAAATCATACGGCCCATATTGTATTTTCATATATCACATGCCTCTAAAATACCAAGTCTTTCTTTAAATTCGGCGCAAGTAATGGCTCCATTTTTTATGTGATGTGTGTGTGGCCTTCCATTTTGCGCCCCGCCTAGATGAGAATCCTACTTCCGTCATTGATTCTAAGGCTATATAAATATTATTCAATCATCTGGTTGCTTGTCGTAATCAAATTTGATTAAAATTTTACAAGCTTCTAATCCATGCGAGGTTGAACATGATTGATAAAAAAAAATTCAAATAAGATTTCATAAAAGTTAATTATCAAAAACATCACATACACAGCTAATTTAATTCAAAATTGATGAATTTAATAATTTTAATACTTTTTTTCTAAAATGGTGGCATTAAAAAATATTTACTACCTTAAATTAGACGATTAAGATCATTTTTCTTCCACACAATAGATCTTGAGGTTGTGGTCACCTAACAAGTGACTATGATCATGGACATACCATGAGAAAAGGTTATCAAGTGTCACTTTGAGGGATGTGTGCCACGAGGAATTAATATCTGACCATTTGATAGGTGTGCCATCATATCAAAATCTATCTAATATATCAAATACGTATCAGTCTAAGATCTAGCTGATATCATGGTCACAAAAATCTCCGAATAATTGAATAATTCACGATTTTTTTTTTAGACGAACAGAACACGAATTATTCACGAACTTTTGAACAAATCGCGAAAATCACAAAAGTTCTCAAAATTTTTGAATTATTCGTGAAGTTTGCGAACATCACCAAAGTACAGGCTTACACGCTATGTTACCTTAGTAGTAGCTTAAAAGTTAAAAGCACATTTTTATATTTTATTATTTATATCTAAAAGTAGAAAGTAAAAAACTAAAAGTTAAACCCTCCTCTCTGTCCTCTCGACTCTGGACGACTGAATCAGTGAACCTCTCTCATTACTCTTAACTCTCAAGTTGGCCGACTGAATGCCAACCACCTCTGGACACGCTGGCCACCTCCTCCTCTCTCTCTCTCTCTCTCTCTCTCTCTCTCTCTCTCTCTCTCTCTCTCTCGTCATGTGTACCACTGCTCCAGCGGCGCCGACTATGAGTGGTTTGATAATCATTTATTCATATCCAAATAGTTTAATAATTTATTATTTACTTAAAAATATATAAAATAAAATAAAATATATATTTAAACCATTAAATTAAATTATATTATATATATATATATAATTATATTTTTTATTTTTTATTTTTCCAAATTGTTCCCGAACTTTGCCAAAATTTTCCGAATTTTAACTTTGTCGAATTATTATCGAACCCCGATTTTGTGACTATGGCCGATATGCTTTATTTCAATTATCAACAATCATATATGTAGTATTGTAGTGGTTGAGTGATTGTTTTGTCGCACCTAGTACCTAGGTTCAAACCTCTTTAAGTGCAGAATAAATTACTTTTATTTTTATGTTTTCTATAGCCTATACATCTTCATGTGAGTATGTAGCTCCATATAGAACTCTTGAGGCTTCTTACCTAAATATATTGCATCGAGGAAAAGGAGTGTTCTTGTGCATATCCCCAAGATAAGTATAGCAGTATTAACTCAAATTCTGAGTGAGTCTGAGCAATTTGCTCGGACAAAGGGGAATCGCTATCACTCAGAAAAATCTTGGAAAATGGTGGGACCCACCACATCTCGCGAACAAACAATTCACGCAGAAAAGGTTGAAATTTGCTACCTTTATAAGTAAAAACTCAAATTTTGAGCAAATCTCAACTCTTGAATGAGCCCTAAGGTTGTGTTTGCAAAATGAATTTGGGAAAAAAATTGGTGAAATTTTGGTAAAAAAAAGCCCCGATAAAAATTCAGGCTGAAAATCTTCTTTTACCGTCCACAACCATGGTTAAATAGCTAAAGGGCAGTTTTATTTACACCCTTGCAACCCAAGATTCTTACTTCTAAACACAGGTTTCTAATACATTGTATATATTATATTGTATATGTGATGTGTGTGTGGCCTTCCATTTTGCGCCCCGCCTAGATGAGAATCCTACTTCTGTCATTGATTCTAAGGCTATATAAATATTATTCAATCATCCGGTTACTTGTCGTAATCAGATTTGATTAAAATTTTACAAGCTTTTAATCCATGCGAGGTTGAACATAATTGATAAAAAAAAATTCAAATAAGATTTCATAAAAGTTAATTATTAAAAACATCACATACACAACTAATTTAATTCAAAATTGATGAATTTAATAATTTTAATACTTTTTTCCTAAAATGGTGGCATTAAAAAATATTCACTACCTTAAATTAGACGATTAAGATCATTTTTCTTCCACACAATAGATCTTGAGGTTGTGGTCACCTAACAAGTGACCGTGATCATGGACATACCATGAGAAAAGGTTATCAAGTGTCACTTTGAGGGATGTGTGCCACGAGGAATTAATATCTGACCATTTGATAGGTGTGTCATCATATCAAAATCTATCTAATATATCAAATACGTATCAGTCTAAGATCTAGCTGATATCATGGTCACAAAAATCTCTGAATAATTGAATTATTCACGAATAATTCACAATTTTTTTTTGAGACGAACAGAACACAAATTATTCACGAACCTTTTGAACAAATCGCGAAAATCACAAAAGTTCTCGAAAATTTTGAATTATTCGTGAAGTTTGCGAACATCACCAAAGTACAGGCTTACACGCTATGTTACCTTAGTAGTAGCTTAAAAGTTAAAAGCACATTTTTATATTTTATTATTTATATCTAAAAGTAGAAAGTAAAAAACTAAAAGTTAAACCCTCCTCTCTGTCTTCTCGACTCTGGACGACTGAACCAGTGAACCTCTCTCATTACTCTTAACTCTCAAGTTGGCCGACTGACTGCCAACCACCTCTGGACACGCTGGCCACCTCCTCCTCTCTCTCTCTCTCTCGAGTCATGTGTAACACCGCGCCAGCGGCGCCGACTATGAGTGGTTTGATAATCATTTATTCATATCCAAATAGTTTAATAATTTATTATTTACTTAAAAATATATAAAATAAAATAAAATATATATTTAAACCATTAAATTATATTATATTATATATATAATTATTTTTTTTATTTTTTTATTTTTCCAAATTGTTCCCGAACTTTGCCAAAAAATTTCGAATTTTAACTTTGTCGAATTATTATCGAACCCCGATTTTGTGACTATGGCCGATATGCTTTATTTCGATTATCAACAATCATATATGTAGTATTGTAGTGGTTGAGTGATTGTTCCATCGCACCTAGTACCTAGGTTCAAACCTCTTTAAGTGCAAAATAAATTACTTTTATTTTTATGTTTTCTATAGCCGCCTATACATCTTCATGTGAGTATGTAGCTCCATACAGAACTCTTGTTGAGGCTTCTTACCTAAATATATTGCATAGAGGAAAAGGAGTGTTCTTGTGCATATCCCCGAGATAAGTATAGCAGTTTTAACTCAAATTCTGAGTGAGTCTGAGCAATTTGCTCGGACAAAGGGGAATCGCTATCACTCAAAAAACTCTTGGAAAATGGTGGGACCCACCACATCTCGCGAACAAACAATTCACGCAGAAAAGGTTGAAATTTGTTACCTTTATAAGTAAAAACTCAAATTTTGAGCAAATCTCAACTCTTGAACGAGCCTTGAACGAGCCCTAAGGCTGTGTTTGCAAAATGAATTTGAGAAAAAAGTTGGTGAAATTTTGGTAAAAAAAAGCCCTGATAAAAATTCAGGCTGAAAATCTTCTTTTACCGTCCACAACCATGGTTAAATAGCTAAAGGGCAGTTTTATTTACACCCTTGCAACCCAAGATTCTTACTTATAAACACAGGTTTCTAATACATTGTATATATTATATTGTATACATATAGAACTAGAGGCTCAATGAAAGGTTCTAGATCAAGGAAGACTCATGGATGAGTGTAGAAAACTTAAGTAAATTTGTGTCATATATATTAGATATATTATATGGCAAAGGGGAAAATGCTTTTTGGATATAAGCGCGACACGTAGCGCCTTTTTTGTAAAGTGATCGGTGACATGGGGCCCACTTTATTAACTAGGGTTAAATTTTTAAAATGCTTTAAAAGTTATATTCCCTTTCATCCGTCATTCTTGACTTTTTTTAGAAGTTCTTTCTTTTTCCTTCTCTCATCTCCCTTTTTCCAAGAAAATATAAGACTTACTTTTTTAAATATACTTTACTCAGAAAATGTGGGGGGCAGATAATGAAGCGTCGACACCCCGATAGAAAGGCATCGACACCCTAATAGCAAAGCGCTGGCACTCCGGCGCCTCTTTTTAGGGACGCCAACGCTTTTATATTGAGGTGTTGGTGCTTCGCTAAAAAAGAAAAGTGTCAGTGCTTCTATATCGAAGTACCGACACTTCTATATAAATAAAATAAAATATATATTTTTTTATATCGAAGCACTGACACCTTGATATAGAAGCGTCAATGCCCTTAAAACGAGACGTCAACACCCCAAATTTTTTATTTTTTTGAATGAAGCGCTGACACTTTAATATAGAGACGTTGATGCCCCTAAAATGCGACGTCGGCAACCCTTTTTTTAGCAAAGCTTCGATACCTCGATACAAAGGCATTGATGCCAGGATGCCAACACTTCGCTACCGAGGTGCCAACGCTTCACTATTGGAATGCCGACACTTCTGTACCGAGGTGTCGACTGTCACAGAGTCAATCATTTCGACGTGCCCTCGTGTGTGGCGCCTAACTTTCAAAGTTAGGCCAGTCTCTCTCTGATACCAACTGTTACGGGGCACGCTCTGACGCGCCATCAACTCGCGCGGTACTTTGTTGTAGTATGCGACGAAGCCAACCAATCCCTCCATCAGACTCTGATACTACCCGCCTAGAGGATGGAAACTTCTATTCGTGGTTACCTTCTTTTTAAGGCCTACCATCTTGATACATTGTGCCCCTTACGACACGTTCGATTGCATTTTCGTGTCATGCTTAGCTGCTCAAGCTTCACTCCGGTGTGCCTTGCATAAGTACCTCGCTTCACAATAGTAATGGCATACTACGCCTTATGTCGTCTCATACCAACATATCCTGACGACATATAGAACCAAGCCCACCTCTTGTGCGTATCGAGTTACTAGCACGTGTCACATCGGACCCTCGTGGTATACAGAGTCCCACACAACCTTCAAACATCATCGTGAAGTTGCCCAGTTGTATGCATTGTGACGCGTAGTCCGGGACCATACTTCAACCTTACCCTCAGTACTACACGACATTATTGCGTCGACGTTCTAGGCCCACCCTTTCAAGCCTAGAAGACACTTGCGCCCCCTCTGGCGATGCAAGGCCCCGTGTGGGTGGAAGATATTTATCTAACACCTCTCCTACATAAATGGTCCCAACACCATCTATGGATAAATAATCAGAGGACCTCAAACGTATTAGTTTGACATACTCTCATGACACAAGCCTCCTACCCATGGCACACAGTGTCATGTCTCCACTCATCACGCCCATAACTCCCCGCATCGTCGTCCCATGCAATCCTGTCGCGACCACATCGCGAGATCCTTATTGGCCTCATGTTGTGTGCCCTCCTGACAACACATGTTGTGCCACCCCAGCACCAAAATATCGCGTGCCTTCTTGGCACCACATCCCGTGCCCCTGACACCGAGATGTCGTGTGTCCTGATGACACCACATTGCGTGCGGTCTAAATACCAAGGGTAACGAGTGGTTGATGTAGAAGGCCCGGTTAGCCACGCAGCGTTCCCCCGTCACACGACGCTTCGATACTGAGGTGCTACTGCTTCACTACCGGACGCCTACATTTTTTGAGTAAAATATACTTAAAAAAGTAAGTGACACTTTCTTGGAAAAGGAAGAGAAAAGAGAGAAAAGAAAGAGATTTCTAAAAAGTCAAGAATGACGAAGGGTATATAACTTTTAAAATATTTTAAAATTTTAACCCTAGTTAGGAAAGTTGGCCCCATGCTACCGATTACTTCACAAAAAGGTGTTATGTGTTGCGCCCATATCAATAGGCGCAAAGATATCTCTATGGCTGGGTGCATCCCCGACCCTCATATTATATTGAATACATGTAGAACTATTAGGAGGTTCCATGGAAGGTGATCAAGGAAGACTGATGGAAGTGTAGCAACCCAAACCCCGCATGCCACAATATTGTCTGGTTTTGGGATTAGGTCTCTGCCCCGATTTTGTTTCTAGCATGAGCTTAAGTCTCCACCAAAAATGCATCATGACATGTAGTGTCTGCAATCACATATAGCCTAGGGTCAGGAATTTTCTCTATCCAATGTGAGACTATTATAGCCCCTTATCTTATAGAAGAGTTGTCCTTGGCTCTGATACCATTCTATAACGACCCAGACCCACATGCCACAACATTGTCCGATTTTGGGCTTAGGTCCCCACCCCGATTTTGTTCTGACATGGGCTTAAGTCCCTGCCCAAAATGCATCATGACAATAGTGTCCGCAATCACATATAGCTCAGGATCGTAACTTTTCTCTATCAAATGTAAGACTATTACAGAAAGAGCGTAGAAATTTAGGGAATACTTTTAGAAAAAACCAAAATCGTGCAACATGTGTACACATCTATCAGAAAGCTCAAAATTTGTAAAGCATACAAGTGTTCTTTCTCTTCCTTCTCTTGAGTGTTCTTGTTTTTCTTTTACTCTCTTAGTCTCTTAGTTAATTTAGAGAGTGTGATTGATTTTGCATAATTAAAGAGCAAGGCATTACATGAGCAATATGGATAGTCGAAGGGCGACATTAGGTCTGTGACAATGGACTTATAAGCGGACGCTCAATTTTTTCTTCCATGTGGAACAGATCTAAAAAAAAGTGGACACAAATTTGATATTCCTTCTCCTCAACTCGGGTTTAACATGCTAAAACCATTTGATTGTTTTGCATCAGATGATCATGATCATTTTTCACCCTAATTTTTCACACAATGGATTGTGAGTCCATGGACTTCGCTTCATATGGTAAGTTTTTTATTCTACATAGCACACATCCCAAAAAGTGGGCCTAAAACATATTTGAGCGTGATGTGTGCTACATGACTTTTTAATCACTTTTTTGGGGTTTGTGCCACTTGGAACAAAAAAATTGTTCGTATAATGGTATGTTATAGTCTCAAAATCGTTTGTGTGAAAGATTTGAGGTGAAAAACAATCTCTGCCATTTGATTCAAATCAACCAAATGTATATGATCAAAAGATCATGTGGTAAAGATTAATGGCCATGATCAAAATATTTTGGTCGGAAAGACCATCTAGCCGTCAAATTTGAAAGCCTGGATCAAAAGATTCTATTTTAAAAAGACTGGCATGAAATACGATCTTTATCATATGATCAATTGCAGTCAAAGTCCATTATCTGATTCAACAATTGACTATGTGGAATCATATGACAGATCATGTTTTATGACAATCTTTTGCACAAAAGATATATAGATCACAAACTTTGAATTAGATGACTTAGATGGTGTTTTCACATTGCACATTTCCCAAAAAGTAATCTTAAAATTAGGTTTGATCATGAATTTGTGCCACATGATTCGAGTCACTTTTTTGGCATGTGTCACATGGAACACAAAATTGACCACTAGATAGAATGTCCACAATCTCAAGATCAATTGTGTGGAAGATTAGATGACTTAAATTATCATGTCCATGATAAAGAATCAGATGACTTAAATGGTATTTTCACATTGCACATACCCCAAAAAAATATCCTCAAACTATGTTGGAGCGTGATTTTGTGCCATGCGATCTTTTAGTCACTCTTTTTTGGTCCGTGCTACATGAAATAAAAAATTGGTCGTTTGATGATATGTTCATGATCTCAAGATCAATTGTATGAAAGATTAGAGTGCAAACTGTTTTTCATCATCTGAATTGAATCTAATAGGACCTCACAAATTGAATGGTTGAGATCTATTTGCAGATTTTGTGGTGGTTTAACAACACCATGAAATAACAGTTAACCAACCCCTTAATTTTTTAATTGCAAATCACAGGAAACATGTATATAGTGGGAAATTTTCGCTGATAAAACTTCCCAGGTGTTTCTTAAACCATCCCATGGGAAGTAAAACAACAATATACGCCCCATAAGGTTTGCCGAACATGGCCTACATGTAGTCACCGAAATAGCTAACTTTTACAAACAGCCCATTAGATCCCATGGTTTTTGTTTATGGAATAAATTGCGAATTAATCGCAATTCTTTTTTAAAAAATCATGTATTTTTTTAATGATAAACAATTACATGATTAAAAGTCGCAGCTACTTTAATATTTTTAATTGGGTACTATTATTTGCAATCAGGGATTGTTTCTACGCACCTAAGCTTTGCACGCACAAAAAATGTTGTGAAAGATGTTTAGATCATTGACCTACCCAAAAGTGGTATAAGAATCATGTTTACTTGGTACGACTATAATTACATTCACTTTTTAATTTGTGTTATATGAAATCAAAATCTGGTTGTTTTATCTGCATACCCATGATCTTAAGATCGGTTATGTGAATAATTGGGATGAAAAGTGGTCTTCATCTTTTGATTCAAAGTGGTGATTAATTTAGCATGTATAAAGCTTGGTTTCAAAGAAAATATCTCTGATTGCAAATATGGTTCCTTTTAATATTTTCATAATATTTTCTATGCATTTTCTAACCTTTTTGTCAAATATTTTTAAATTTCTTAGTCCAGTTGGCCATTTGAAAGTAAAATACAAGCATTCTATTAAAATTTTCTATTTTTAAATAATAAAGAATATTGGTGCATTATTTTTCTAGTGCATACTCTACCTACCGCATATTATAGGGCTTGGCTCTTCCATTCAAGTGGCCCGCTGGATGAAATATAGTTACACATGTATCCAATAAGTGATTTGATTTGCTAAACGTAAGATTGAGAACAAGTCAGTCGCTTTTATCAACCCATAAATAGGCTCTGATTTTGATGACTTAGATCTGGCAATATGTCGGGCCAGGCCAAATTTTGGGCTGGTTGATGGGACAATTGGATATGGCTGACCCTAATCCATCCGACACGATGTTGAATCCCGACCAATCCAAACCGGAGCGCCAGGTAAAAGTTTATGCCCATCTCCTACCTGAAAACCGACCCATTTAGAGCCTTATATTTGCCTTCATTTTATATATAAAATATTGGCCCAATTGGCACCTGACCAGTCCCTACCCGGCCGTATACTCAATCTGGGCGGTTCAAGTTTATGTGAAATCTAGATCGGTCGGTCGGGTAACGGGTCGAACAGGCCCGTTGACAGCCCTAGTTTGCTTGCTCACATCGTGGACCTTAAATTGCGTGAGTTCATTTAATGTGTTTCAACGTTGGCCACGAGAGCCCCGTCTAAAGTGAATCATAAGTTTCTCTATCCTCTACCAATTTGGCAGGTAAGCTGGGCGAGAACATCCGCCAGCCGTCGTCCTAAAGGTCTTTTTATTAGACACCCGATATTCTCGACGCCTACTGATTTTTTATTGTTACAGCGTTAGATCGCTGAGAACACATTAGGGTTAGGGTTTCAGGTATTGGTAGCTCGTAGCGATGGCGATGCAATCCGGATTAGGGTTTTCTAAGATCGTCTTCTTGGTCGGCGCAGGTACTCTTAACTTCGATTTCACAAAGATTTGAGCTTTAACCATGGAGTTTCGTAACCTTTTGTTTCTATAGATTTGAAGTAATTTTGATTTTTGATTTTTATTACTTTTTTTTTTTTCAGGCTATACTGGTACGATTGTGTTGAAAAATGGTCGATTATCTGAGATATTGGGCGAACTTCAGGTCAGTTTTGTCGTCTATTTCCTTTGATTCTGCATTATAAGAGTAGAAATCACATGGTTTACAAGCTTGAAGCTTCCATTGATGCGGAGATAGAATCAAAGTTAGTTGGTAATAGGAGTTCTGGCCCGAGCACCAGCAGTTGTGCTCAGATCATCTGTATCATACAAGTGGCACACAGGATCATTAATCCGATCATGTGGGTGGGACTCAGCCTAAAAAACACATATTGGGGGCGGTCCTGACCGTCTGATCTAGAAGAGCCTGCAAATTGATATTAAAATGTGTATAGGCAACAATCCATATTAAACTCATCAAAAGGTGATTTGATTGGATGGATCAACATGATTTTAGGCTGAATCATGGGTCAAAAAATCATCCGATACCGACACGTATCGCCCGATAAGTATTGGTTTTGGACCTAGGCGGTACGATACATTGCCTATGTATCGTACCCCCTAAAAAACAGGGTAATTATCGTCCGATACGGACAATGTATCGCCCGTATCGGACGATACGGACGATACATTCAAATTATCGGGCGATAATTTCAAATTATCGTCCGATAATTTGATTTTTTAGTTTTTTGAAAAAAAAAAGTATCAAAACGATACATTCAATGTATCGCCGATACATTGAATTTATCGGACGATACGCGATACGTATCGAATGATACAGACGATACGTATCGTCCGTATCAGACGATACGGACGATAATTTTATTTTTTTTTTTATTTTTTGAAAAAAGAAAGTATTGAAACGATATATTCAATGTATCGCCGATACATTGAATGTATCGGGCGATACGCGGTACGTATCGTCCTGAACTTCAGGACGATACATATCGAAAATACGATATTTTGACCCTTGGGCTGAATCGATGGCCTGCCACCCAGACATCTTGGATTGATGACGAACGGTTCCATTTATTCAATATTGATGATCGAGCCCCATCTGCAAATGGTGTTTGGGCTCTTTCACCTAGGCCTAAATTCAGGTCAAAGCTGCAATTTCTTCCCATGTTGTTAGGTTGTAAATTCTGTTGTAGTAATCGGCATGATAAACTTATGCATAAACAGTTTTATACCATGCGATACTTGCATTGCTATCGTTTCACCAATCCCAATTGTCGGATCCAGCTCTCGGCTTGAATAGGCTTGTTTCACATCTGGAATTGGGGATTCTAGTCAGATCATCCCACAAATTTCGTGGTTTAAACTAGCCCATATGTTGAATTTTTTGCATGCTGAAGAGCCTGCATTAGCGACTCGTTTATTGCTTCCACCAGTTATGATATGTCTATTTCTTTTTGTTACAGTCTTTGCTGAAGGGAATGGAAAATTCTGGAGATCAATCTGATGCCAACTCTGATTATTCTGATGCTCTCGCAGCTCAGGTACCTTGATTCCTCTTGTTCATTCCCAATTGGACATATCGGGTTTCTCCAACTTCATCATAAGCTTAGAAATGACTTGCAATGACACCATTTGAGACATTTTTGTGTTCCTTATACTTTTATACCATTTCTTGGTTTGTTTCTTATGCCTTTTTCTCAGTACCATTTTTTGAAGCACCGGCGGTAAATATTGATCCCTACTTGTTTGCTATATATTATTTGTAATGTACACATGAACATTTTGACATTAATAAGTTTGTAATTGATTTTACATACTTCCATGAATACACGTGTTTGGTTGTTATACTTGCAACCTTGCAATTTCTCTACTTCGTGCATAGTCTTCATTCCCTTAACTGAGCTTACTTAAACATACATTGTTTTGACTATTATTTTTGAGCAATGAGAGATATAAATTGTTTATTCCAATTTTATTTTTTTTAATGAAATACCATCTTTACTGATTAAAAAATGACAAAAAAGGAGCTCCCATGGGCATATTCTGAAGGTTTGTGGGCCCTATCATGATGATGCCGTGGATACCAAAGCCATGAAATATTGAACTTAGGTTCTCTATTAGAAATGAATGGTTGGTGTCTGTCCTCCCCCAAAGGAGGAGCACATGCAATTGAAGATTAGACCTCCAACTGTTGGTCCTCTAAAAAAAGACTTGTCACCCGCTTCACCTCGGCTATTCTTCAATATCCTAACTCTAAGCTGGCGATGGAGGCACTAAAAATAGGGCTATAAGAACTCAATAAATATCACCTTTGAATTCATAGTTGGGTCCCTACTGCAATTTGATTCCTAGCTTTATTAAGGAGGTAGGATGGATTAAACTCAAGGGTCTACCCTTTAACGTATGAAGGTAGATGAGAGTACCATTCAATTTATACATGGTTGGATGACTTGCTTGAAGGTTGTCATGTCAGATTGGTCGATGATCCCTAGGTGTGTGTGTGTGTGTCTCTCTCTCTCTTTCTCTCTTTCTTCAAGAGGGAGGGAGGAAGATTAGTTTTACTAGTCATGAAGGGTGTGGTTTATCTCTTGCTAATGCTTCTTGAAATGTGTTCTTACCGTAACTTACTAATAAGAGAAAAGCCTGTTATTACAGGTTTGTTTGATTATGTGCATTTTGGATATTCTAGTGAAAACAATTATAGAGGAAGCAAATTGCTAGCAGTTTCTATCATACTCAGTTATTATGGTAGATAATCATCTTGTCTAATGTCTAGTTGTTTACTTTAAACTAAAATTTCTTCTGTTGATCCCTTGATGCTATAGGTGCGTCGGTTAGCTATGGAAGTCCGACAACTAGCCTCAGCACGATCAATAACTGTTCTCAATGGCAATTCAAGCCAAATGGGTATCTTTTTCTGCTGAATTACATATGCAATCAATGAATGTGAATTTATTGCTAGTTTCTTAAAAGATAACTAGCAGCAACACGTTGCAAACGTAGCTTATTGCAATAACACGTGTAGTTTTTATTCATTGTGGCTTTGTTCAAATTTATCTGAGCTCTCCTTATTTTGTCATGCCTAAGATTTCATTTTAGGAAATTTTTTTTTTCCCAATTTTGCTTTAATGTTTGAACACAGTGGTCAAGAGGCATTGCGATTCTATTTCTAGCTGACATTTTTTGTCAATAAATTGACTGTAAATTATTTTGGCCACCAGGAAATATATCATCCCTTGTAATGCCAGCTGCAGCCTTGGGAGCATTGGGTTATGGATACATGTGGTGGAAGGTTTGTCCTAGCTACTAAAATCAGTTCATTTCTTTGTCTTTGCTTAACATTGGTATATATTGGGATTGGATCTTTGCCCCAGTGATGATGCCCTCAAGTGTGTAGAATTTTTTTTTTTTTTTTTTATAGATAATTTTTCTTATATTGATTTTTTTTAATGAATAACGGAGCTTTCATAAAAATATAAGGGACATTTTGGCACAAGGACAGCAAGATACTCATCCCAAAAGCTAAAGCAAATAAAAATGAAAACAACAATACAGGCAAGAAATCACATAACTTTGTTTTTTCTGGTGCCATTTTTAGCAAGCAGATCCGTACCCTAATTACCCGGTATGTAGATATGCTGAAATTGCTTGAAAATATCCGCCTTGATAGTAAGGTACCTCCATGGGACTTATCTCGAACCATTTAGGCAGTTGATCACACATCTCGAACTCCCTTCAATTATTACGACGACAAATCCCAGGTCCTTAAGGCGCTGAACTTCAAAAGGTGCATACATCAATTCTGCTTTGTTGTTTGAAATGACACCAAGAGGAAGTGCATACAATTTGATAAGAGATTCGTCAGCTTTGATAATCTGACCAGCTCCACCAGTGGGCCCCGAGTTTCCAATGGAATTCCGATCAAAGTTTAACTTAATGGGAGAGTAGGCTGAGCCTGGACTTTTTTCCCAAAGGAATACCCATCAAAAGTTTAGCTTTAACTCATTTCATGGGTGGGAGAGTATGCTAGGCCTGGATTTTTTCCTCTTTTTTTTTTCCCAGTTGTCAACTGCTCAAGCACTAAATTTATTAGCCGTAGTCTCATCTATTTCATTACTTCAAAATTTCTTTTTTCCATTTCTTTTTTATTTGCCACAAAGCAGTCAAAGCATTTATACCAGAGATTAGCATCACCAGCCTAAAGACCCATATCTTTGTCTTGTCTTTTAATTCAGAGATTTATTTATTCCATCTGATGAGACTAACATCCTTTTATCTGTTCTTGAATTTTTCTAGGGGCTGTCCTTTTCAGATCTTATGTATGTAACCAAGCGTAATATGGCAAATGCTGTTTCAAGCATGACAAAACATTTAGAGCATCTCTCTGATACCCTTGCTGTAAGTTCATTTCACAAACAGGATTCTAATTGTTATTTTATTGCATCATATTCTGCAAGGAAGCATGTTGAATAAGTTCTTGCACAAATTTTAATCAAGGTTTAGACTACTGGTTGGTACCGGATTTTACCTCCCGGTACGTTCTGGTACTGGTACTCACCCACAGTGGGTTAATACTGCACTGTATACATCTTTTAATACCTTTTGTACTGGCCGATACAAATGGTATGTATCAGTACTGGCAATGATTCAGTACAAGTACTGACAAACTCTGTTTTATTATGATACCAAAACCAATGGAAGAGTACTTACTTTGGAGCTGTTCATCCTTATCTGTGACTGTCCTGTAACAAGGGCTATATACCTTCACCAATTGCCTTAAAAATGTGAAAGGCTCTTTTACAATTGCAACAGTCAAGCAAAATGTTTGTACATGCTGTCACGCATATCAAGTTTTATGAAAAAGTTGGGGTAAGTAGATAGGAAAGGTTCAATTTGCTTTCATGCATATAATTCCTTTTACCTAGAATCTGCATAGATATTTCCTCTTTCCCTTGTGAGGAGATTAAAAGCACGATTACTGGTACACCTGAGGTCCGCCCTTTCTGGTCCTCCCATTCTAGGGAAAGGTCCTGTCAATGCTACCACCCACAATGGATCAACTCTATATGTGCCCCAAACAAATGGACAAGCAGAGTTGACCAACAAAACTCTCCTCAAGATTTTCAGGAAGATGGTTGCAGAGAACCAGATGGCCGCAGCCACCCAACTATAAGAAACAACATGACCAAAGGGAGAGGAGTCTGAGCTTCCCAAAATCATTGCTGGGAAGGGCCCTGGATCCTAACCCCCCCTTAAGGTATATTACGTGTTAGGTATGGACAGGCTATATAGTAGTCCTCCTTTGCCTGACTGCAATGATTCTCTCCTTTTCACGGATCAACGAATTTTTATTAAAGGAAAAAATGCATGATCACAATTATACTAGGAGTAGAAGTCCCTAGTACAGTAAGTACCATATACCAAACTGGGACTTGTTTTTCACTGAAATCCAATACCTAATATGAAGGTATATTAGTTTACAGTTACCTTGCCTGTCTTAACTCTGATTCAGCGGATTGCTCTCAGCTCCAATTGATTTACTTTCCCACTTGATATCTTAATGGTAAAAAATATTATAATTTATAATTACATATTAGAACGATCAGCAATATTTACTTTTTAGATGTCTTCCTTTTTTGAAATGGTATATGGATGTGCTCATAATATCAATATGTCTTTCTTGTCCAGGCGACAAAGAGGCATCTTACACAACGAATTGAGAACTTGGATGGAAAACTGGACGAGCAGAAGGAATTGTCTAAACTAATTAGGGCCGAGGTACATTCTACTAACTAAGGTCTTCATTTGTGTCCTAATCTTAATCTGTTGATAGGGTCACTGCACATTATATCTGAGGGGTTTGGGGGTGCATACACATACTAACAATTTTTTTAATTCAATTATACGTTGGGTACCTCTATTTGTGCCTACCTTTTTACTGAAAGCACCCACTTATGACGGATGCTTTTACTGGTGGGCACCCACTTAAGGTTTGATTTTTTTTTGTTCGTAACCCTACCTTAAAGCACCCACCTACAAAGAGCACCCAACATTCTTCTTCTCCGGCCACATTCTTCTCTCGTAGCCGCTCGACAGCATCACCGAATCACCATCTTCCTCTTCTTTTCTTGTTCTTCTTCTTTTCAGGTGGTTCGTAAGAACAAAAACATCACCCTAAACCCTATTAAAAAAAGGATAAACTAAGAAACCCTAAAAATATCCTAAAACTTAGGATTTTTTAGGGTTTTTGTTAGGGTTTCTTCTTTCTTTTGTAGGCTTTTAGGTTATCATCAGAGGTGAAGGATAAGGAGCAGAAAAGAAGAAGAAGAAGATGGTGCTTTGGGGATTCCATCGTTGTTGTTGCGGCTACTGGAGTTGAAGAAGAAGAAGAAGAAGTGGGTGCCTACGAAGTAAAAACAGGTGGGTTCCCACAAAAACAAAAAAAAACATAGTTTTTTTTTTGGCAAGTGAGAACGTGGGCACTTTTAGTAAAGCAGTAGGTGCAATTAGCGGTACCCTTATAAGTAATTCTAAAATTCAAATACAGAGGGGTGATGGTTTAGGTTATAACACTAGATAACCATGTATTTAAATTGGGTTAACTGTTGATACGCATACACCAGAATCAGTGCTTTGTGTTGGATGAATTTTCTTGCAATTTTCAATTATAGAAGTAACAGGCTAAGAAATTAAGTAAACAGGTTACTGATGTTCGTGATGATCTTTCTCAAATTGGATTCGATTTAGAGAGCCTGCAGAAAATGGTTTTTGGTCTGGTGAGTTCTGTTTTAAAAATATGAGATAAGTTGAATTTATTAATTGACATTCTTTTTTTTTTGGCTATTTGCTATTATAAATTTTGTTAAGTTACAACTTTTTGTTTCAGGATGGGAAGATAAATACTTTGGAAGACAAGCAGGTTTGGATTTCATGCTACATATGACAATTTACGTAGGAATCATTTTATATTTTTATGACTTTTTTAAAGACAAACTGAAAATAGCTGCCTGATATTCATTTGTTTTATGGGTTATACTGATTCATTTTCAAATGTGAATGCAATTATCCATTGAAAATGAGTATTATTTACAGAATCACCATTATCACCATCAACATCACAGCCTTATCCCATCTGTATGGGTCCGGCTTTGAGATTCCTATTTCTCCACTCGTTTATGATCGATGCAAAACTCTCTATGACTTCACAATCGTTCATGTCTCTTCTCACTGCTTCTCTCCAGGTCTTCACAGGTCTTCCTCATCTCTTACTTCCTTGTGATTGTAGCATCTCAACCCTTCTTACATGGACCACTTCTGGCCTCTGATGAACATGTCTAAACCATCTCAAGGGACATTCCGCGATTTTTTCCTTTATAGATACCACTCTTAAGTTTCCTCTTATGTACTCATTTTGAATTTTATCCTTTCTTGTTAGTCCACACATCCATCTCAACATACGCATTTTAGACGCATGCACTCTATCACCCGACGAACATGTCCCAACATTCCGCACAATATAATCTGACAGGTTTAACCGCTGCCTATAGAAACGTCTCTTCAATCTAAGTGGAACTTTTGGGGTTGCACAATACTCCACTTGTTTGCCTCCATTTCATCTAACATGCATCAATCTTATTTGAGATGCCCTCGTTAAATTCACCATCAAACTGTAAAGTAGACCCTAAATAGCGTAATCTACAGCAATGTGACACTAGATGATTTTCTTTTTTAACTAAATCCTCCTGTAGTCTATCACGTTACTGAATTTGCAAATAGGTTTCATCATAAGGATTTGACAGGGTTTTTTGACAGCTGGCTGTCAACCTGTTGTGCATGTGAAAATATGTACTTGTTGATATTATTCATGTCTTCTACTCTGAGTACAATATAATGCTATGATTTAGCTGTTTTTTTTTATTCAGTAGACTTCTACTATGATTCTAAAAGATCCATTGATATTCTAGGGTTATAATTATTTTTTATGGAAGCAAGAAGACTTGCAAAGCCATCCCCAAATAAATGGGATCAGGCTATGGTGACGATGAATTGTTTCTGTGTTGAGAACTACAGAACAATTGGTATCTGTTGTAGTAGGAAACTTTTAAGTAGATGCTCTACTCATGTTGAACACTAGTGAAATGAATATGCCAACGTAAAAAGAAGTCATTTCTTGTCTAAATTTTTAGTATTATATATTGATGAAAGTTATGCTTGTACTTTGTCTATAGATTGTATTGGTTGTTCTAGAACAAGTGTTGGGACATTTGATATTATTATTATGTGTTTTATATCTGTCATTTGGTACGGACTGAATTTGTTAGAAAGTAGAATGGGTATCATGGGGTAAAAGAATTTAGCGCTCGGTCATTTGGTTAGTAATAACTGACGCAGGATGGTACCTTAAACTACGTGAATGATATGATTAATTTTGCCGAAATTAAATTGGAATTAAATTAAACAATAAAACTTGCAAAATATAACGAATACCTCAGGTTTTCGTAGTATTCTATGGGAGAATCACGCATAATTCAGGCAGGGTTCAGTCCGGGCGCTAGATCCGTTAGGTTGCAACGCAGATCGATCGTAGATATAGAACTCTAGGTTTTTTTTTCAGATTTGGGCGCTCTCAATTCAATCATGAGATCACTGATTTCTTCTGATTATTTGATGTGGAAGGTTTAATAACTCTGCTGGGATCTACGGTTGTTGAATCGGATCGATTCACGGTGTAGGGAAAATTAAGATTTAGGATATTAAAAGGGATGATGGCTGATTTAGGATTGTAAGGATCAACACACAAACAGAGAAGATGAAATAGATAGATAGATAGATTGATTGGCAGGCTTCACACCCTTGGCTTCGCACCAAACCCTTCTCGGGAAGAAGATTCACTCTTCGTAGAGGCTCATCTGAAGCATACACAAGCAAAAGCTCTTTTCATTCATAATCAATAATCAATCTTAATAGAGTGTTTACAATGCCTTTATATAGGCTAAGAAAACCCTAAACGATATAAAAATCGCAATTAAAAGAGTCCTAAAATAATAAAAGACTAGAAAAAGGTAAAAAAAATGAAAAGCGAAAATTTTCCGTCATTGTAGCTCGCTCGAGCGAGGATTATAACCGCTCGAGCAAGGGCTCGTTTGAGCGAGGTTAAGTGGTCGCTCGAGCGAGGGCCCACTCGAGCGAGGGCTTGTTCGACACTGTTCTCCTTGCGGTTTGTATCCGTTTCTCCTCTGAGGCTATGGTACTCGGGCCTCCTCTACATTTTCAGAATTTTCCTTTTCGCCTAGTTTTGATTTTCATTCCGCTTCTTCCGACGTCGGTACACGCGAAAAGGTCCATATCCGATGTCTATGATGTCGGCGTCCCCGTCAATTCTCCCGGGCCGAAAAGGCTTCATCACCGATGAAGCGGCGTCGTGATAGCGCTCGAGCATGTCGGGGTCCAAACGTCGCGCTTCTTCTACAGCTAACCATGAGTTCTTGGAATCCGGCTTTTCCAACCACTTGACCAAGTACTTTTGAATTCTGCCCCCATTGGGTGGATATTGCCAAATCATCTAATATCCCTTCGATCTCATCTCTTCGCTGCTTGGAAGGGGTTGTGAGGGGGTGGGGCTTGGGCTAAAGAAGGAACCAGGTCCTCTATATTGAATGTAGAGCTGACCCCTATATCTGGTGGAAGCTCTAGAACATATGCATTAGGGCCGCTCCTTGCTACAATTCTAAAAGGCCTAGCGCCACGGACTTGAAGTTTCTTTGCAACTCCCAATGGGAATCGCTCAAGCCTAACCCGAACCATAACGTAATCGCCAATCTGAAATTCCTTGAAGCGCCTGTGTGCATCCGCAGATATTTTGTATTGTTCATTGCTAGCATTAATTCTTTTTCTAATTTTGGCATGCAATTCATGTATATGTTGTGCAAATGAATCGGCTGACTCGGAAACTCTATGGGATGCAAACATGGGAATAAGATCAATGGGTGTTCTAGGCCTATGACCAAGGATGACCTCAAAAGGACTCATACCTAGGGATCTATTAATTGAATTGTTATATGCAAACTCGGCTAAAGGAAAAACAGAATCCCTAGTCTTAAGGTGATCACCAACAAGACAACGGAGAAAATTACCTAAGCTCCTATTGGTGAACTCCGTTTGGCCATCTGTTTGAGGATGATAGGCCGACGAAAATTGGAGCATGGTACTCATCATCTGCCATAAAGTTTTTCAGAAGTAACTGGTAAATCTCACATCTCGATTTGACACAATCGTTTGGGGTAAACCATGTAGACACAACCTCCCCGAAAAATAATTTGGCTATGTGAACCGCATCGAAGGTTTTAAAACAGGGTATGAAGTGGGCCATCTTGGAAAAGCGGTCCACTACCACAAAAATGGAATTGTGCTTCCGTTGAGTCTTTGGAAGTCCAAGCACGAAATTCATAGAAACGTCTTGCCACGGGGTGTGCGGCATGGGTAAAGGGGTGTACAAGCCGGTATTTTGTTTGATATGCTTCGCAACTTGGCATGTACGACACTGTTTCACGACCCTACAGACATCTCTCACAAGGCTAGGCCAGTAGAACCTATCCTCAACAAGCGCATTGGTTTTGTCGCGCCCAAAATGTCCGACAATCCCTCCAGCATGTAACTCCCAGATGAAGAAATCACGCAATGAAGTACGATGGATGCACAAACGATTGCCTTTGAACAAATACCTATCCAACAGGGTATCCTCGGAGTTAATGTTGTTTGGATTCTCAAGGAAAACAGTGTATTCTGCCCCGAAATTTGGGTAATCAGGATAATCTTGTTTCAACTGCTCAAATTCGATGACCTCAGTGCTTATAGACTGCAAAGTCGCCATTCGACGACTGCGCATCAGCAGCCTTGTTCTCGGCACCAGCCTTATGCTTCAAGACAAATGTGAACCCTTGAAGGTATTCGACCCACCTCGCGTGCTTCGGGTTTAACTTTTTCTGGGAAGCAAGGAAACGTAAGGCTTCGTGGTCAGAAAACAATACAAATTCCTGCGGTCTCAGATAATGTTTCCAATACCACAGAGATTGGACGACAGCATAAAACTCTTTGTCATAGGTGGAGTATTTCTGCTTTGCCTCATTGAGCTTCTCACTAAAATAGGTCACAGGGTGACCTTGGCTTAGCACTCCGCCTATGCCTACACCCGATGCGTCACATGCTACTTCAAAGACTTTAAAAAAGTCTAGTAGGCGCATGACGGGTGCAACAACCATCTTCTCTTTTATCTCGGCAAAGGCCCTCGTCGCGGCTTTGCTCCACAGGAACTCCCCTTCTCTCATGCAATCGATAATGGGAGCCATGATGGTGCTAAAATTCCGAATGAAGCGACGATAAAACGTGGCCAAACCGTAGAAGCTACGGACTTCATGAATATTCTGAGGTTCAGGCCACTCCACAATGGCCTTAACCTTTGCAGGGTCCGCAACCATCCCGTCTACCGAGACAATGAATCCCAAGAATATAACAGAGTGCTGCATGAAGGTGCACTTCTTGAGATTCGCCTATAACCTCTCCTCTCAAGGTTTCGCAAACCAACCTCATGTGGATGATGTGTTGATCTTTGTCTGGGCTGTAAATCTGAATGTCATCAAAGTACACGACAAGGAATTTGCCAAGGAATGGCCTCAACACTTGGGTCATGAGCCTCATAAATGTGCTCGGGGCATTGGAAAGCCCAAAAGGCATGATCATCCACTCATAAAGACCGTCTTTGGTCTTGAAGGCGGTTTTCCATTCATCGCCAGGGCGAATACGAACCTGATGGTAGCCACTTTTAAGGTCTATCTTCGAAAAGATAGTGGCTCCAACCATCATGTCAAGCATGTCATCAAGCCGTGGTATGAGAAACCGATACTTAACAGTGATCTTATTGATTGCTCGTCTATCCACACACATGCGCCATGTACCATCTTTCTTAGGAGTGAGTAATGCTGGTACAGCACACGGGCTCAGACTCTCTTGTATGAACCCCTTTTGTAGGAGCTCACTGACTTGCCAAGTCAACTCGGCATGCTCAACCGGATTCAACCTGTAGTGGGGAAGGTTCGGTAATGTCGATCCAGGAACTAAGTCAATTGCGTGTTGAATGTCACGGATGGGAGGGAGCTCATTAGGTAAGTCTTTGGGGAAGACATCCGCAAATTCATTCAAGATGAGCTCTACCTCCTTAGGGTACTCACAGACTGACTCAGAAGTACTCTCAACAGTAACAACATACACAACATTCTCATCTTTCGATGCTCTCTCAAACTCTGAAGGAGTCACAATATTGATGGCTTTGGATTGACCTCCCTTCTTCTCAACTCTGTTGACTGATGGTGCTTTGAGAGCCAAAGGGTTAAGAGTGATTTTCTTGCCCTTATAATTGAACGTACAAACGTTAGATCACCCAAAAATGGTCACGTTCAAATCATAGAGCCATGGCCTCCCTAATATAATGTGGCCCACATCTATCGGCACCACATCGCTCCATAAGGTGTCAGAGCATGCACCCAACTGTATGGGTACACGACACCTCTGAGATACAGGAATGGATGAGGAGTCAACCCATGCGACTTTGTAAGGTCTCGGGTGGGCTTCAGGTGCAAGCCCTAAGCGGGTGACGGTATGTTCTGACACCACATTGGTACAACTTCCGCTATCCACGATAACCCTACAACTCTTTGTCCCACATGTGGCAAAGGTGTGGAAGATGTTCTCCCTTCGCCAATCCTCCTTTTCATCCCATCGAGGCTGTGCAAAGGCACACCTCACAACTAGAGAACGACCCATGTCATCACCTTCCTCGTCACTAGGTGTGGCATTCGGCTCAAAGACCTCTTCCTCATAAATTCCTTCACTTTCTTCTCCTTCTCCATCAATGAAGAGATTCCTTTGTGGGTCCCTTGTGGGGCATTGGGCAGCAAAGTGACCAAATCCTTGACATTTATACCATTTGACATGAGACCCACTCTTCGAGGATTCTCCGGCTACACCCTTACCTTTGTCAAACCTCACATTGGTATACGTGGGTTGTGTGGGTTTGATAGGCGGGTTTCCAGCACTAGATTTCACTTCACTGGTTCGGAATTGACCGGAGTGAAAATCAGATCGCCTAGTCACCGTCATTTTTAAATATCGTTAAAGGTCTTGAATGAAGGCGTAACACTCGGCGAGAGTCTCAACAGGGTGGGAGACTAACTCTCTTTGCAAGTCAAGTCTCAATCCGATACAAAATTTGGATAGAGTGACTTGAGGGTTTTCGGATACCTTGGTTCTCATCAGAAGGAACGTATTTCTCTATAAGTCGCTCCTTCATGTCCTCCCAATGGGTAATGGGAGTACAACTTGCATTCGTTATGATGCGCTCAACGTTGACCCAAAAGAGTCAGGCTTGGCCTATGAGTTTCATCTTAGCAAGTCTAACACATCTTTCATCGCTCATGCCAAACCACTCGAAGTGCTGGTCCATATCGGATAACCAATCGAGGAAGACTTGAGGGTCTAGTCTTCCATCGAAAGTCGGGAACTCAACTCGGACATTTTTGAGGAGTCTCTCTTCCGGGTCGTAGTCATCTCCATGATGATCAAACCTATGGTTCCGGTTCCGATTATGTTGGTAGCCATTTCATTCAAAACAAGGACCATTACGCTCACGGGGTGGTTCAAAGTACTCATCACCCTCGTCTAACAGATTGACTCGGTCTAACAACCTCTCATTGGATGTTTCGAGAGTCCTTTGGGCTGTCTCTAAGGTAGTCATTCGATCATTGATCGATTTTAGATCAGCCCTCATGCCGTTAAGAACTTCGGCAATCCCACTCATGTCCATGGTGATACAGTTTACTAATTGACGGGCTCTAGAATGGAATGCAAGATGAACACTTTGGCCAAAACTGAAATAATATGTGATGAAAATTAAAGTGCAATGAATGCAATATCACACAGTATGCCCTAACCTAGAAATCTAGGTCTATGATACCAAAACTGACACAGGACGGTACCCTAAACTACGTGAATGATATGATTGATTTTGCCGAAATTAAATTGGAATTAAATTAAACAATAAAACTTGCAAAATATAACGAATACCTTAGGTTTTCGTAGTATTCCATGGGAGAATCATGCATAATTCAGGCAGGGTTCAGTCCGGGCGCTAGATCCGTTAGGTTGCAGCGCAGATCGATCCTAGAGATAGAACTCTAGGTTTTTTTCCAGATTAGGGCACTCTCAATTCAATGATGGGATTACTGTTTTCTTCTGATTATTTGATGCGGAAGGTTTAATAACTCAGCTGGGATCTACGGTTGTTAAATCGGATCGATTCACGATGTAAGGAAAATTAGGATTTAGGATGTTAAAAGGGATGATGGCTGATTTAGGATTGTAAGGATCAACACACAAACAGAGAAGATGAAATAGATTGATAGAGTGATTGATTGGCATGCTTCACATCCTTGGCTTCGCACCAAGCCCTTCTCGGGAAGAAGATTCACTCTTCGTAGAGGCTCATCTCAAGCACAGACAAGCAAAAGCTCTTTTCATTCATAATCAATAATCAATCTTAATAGAGTGTTTACAATGCATTTATATAGGCTAAGAAAACTCTAAACCATATAAAACTCGCAATTAAAAGAGTTCTAAAATAATAAAAGACTAAAAAAAAATTTTAAAAAAATGAAAAACGAAAATTTTCCGTTTCTCCTTTGAGGCTATGGTACTCGGGCCTCCTCTACATTTCCAGAATTTCCCTTTTCGCCTAGTTTTGATTTCCATTCCGCTTCTTCCGACATCGGTACACGCGAAAAGGTCCATATCCGATGTCTATGATGTCGGCGTCCCCGTCAATAACATAACAGCTGCAGCTTGTTATAACTTAACATATAGTTGAGGAATGCCTTGAACTTGAAGAAACTATTGGTTAGTAAAATAATCTTGCGGGTGCAGTTTTTTATCTTTTGGTAAGATAGGCTATATCGTGAAATTACTTTTTTTTGTTGTTCCCCCGGAGTAGAAGGATTAGAAACAGGAATGAATTATACCCGCTTTTATTGGAAAAGAATTCTAGCGAGAGCTTTTAGGTGGAATATAGGATAGCTTATATCTGGTTGGTTTTGATGCTGCTTTTTTTTAGAAGATTAGGTGAATGGTAAGAGTAGGAGGCTTAGCCGCCTGTAGTTCAGGCTTCATAGTAATTGCAGAGCAATTTCAGTTGGAAACTTGAGATTCATACTAAGATGTAGATGCCTGACATTGAGCTGCTAGTTCAAAGGACTGAAGCCGATGGGTGCACCTACAATTTTAATCTTACCATTGCTAAAAAGGCTCGCAAGCAGACAGGTGGAGTTCTGGCTAAAAGGGCTAACAGGAACAACCCCATCCATTTCACGCCTTTAGATGTGTGTGTGTGTGTGCTTGTGCGTTTGTGTAGGAAAATGAGAATATGCATTCGAGTGCAAGGCGGTGACTGTGCACTCGAATGCTAGATCACATGGCAGGGGATCGCGCGTCACCCATTGACGCGGGACGATAACCCTAAAATGCGGAATATGATTTTAATGCGATTTGCCGAAATTAATTAGAATTTAATCAAGCGTAATCTCAAAACTATCTTAAATACCTTAGGGTTCAGAGAATTCAGGTTGGTAGATCACACGAGATCCAGTTAGGGTCCAGTCCGATGCGCGGGTACTATTAGATTTGAGGCGAGATCGGCCTAGAGATAGAACTCTAGCTTTTCCAGGCTTAGGCGCTCGTCTTTGATCCGATGTAGATTCACGGTTCGAACCAGGGTGGCGGAATTAGGTTATGGGTTTGTAATAGGTTTTGGTTTTGTAACAGGTTTATGGTTTGGAAAAAAGGGTGTTGGCTATGTTTGATTTAGGGTTTCAAATAATAGGCTTAGGGTTTTGGGATCGAAAGGAAACAATTAGGCTACGGTGTAGGGGAAGCAAACACAGATCGAGAGATAACCAATATAATAGAGAAGATAACAATGGCTTTTAGGAATCACTCCCTTGGCCTCACACCAAACCCATCTCAGGCAAAGAATATTCAAGCATAAAAGCATTCAAAATATTCAATAACTAATTAAAAAGTCTTTACAAGCCTCTATATATAGGCCACCAATAATTAAAATTCGAAATAAATAGTTCTAATAGAAATAAAACACAAAAAGGCAAGTTTTCGCTAAAAAAAACTCAAATTTCGGAAGCCCGTCACGTCCACGGACGTCCGTAGTGCCCCACGGACGTCCGTGACCTACGGACAGTGAAGGGGCAAAATCACGGACGTCCGTCACTGTTCATCACGGACGTCCGTCACTGTTCACATGAACAGTAATTTTTTTTAATTTTTTTTTTTTTTTTTTTTTTTCGTGACGTTCCCCGTCACCCATCCTCTAAAGGTTGACCCTGTCCTTTAGGGTTTTAGAAATTTTTAATATTTTTCAGACCATTTGGCCCTTCAAAACCTCGGTCAAACTTTCCCATCTTCGCTGAACTTGGTGTTTTGAAAATTTGCACATGACCAACTTTTGACGGTGAATAAATACCCAAGGATCAAGTGCCTTGGCACTCGATCCTTGGGTTGGGTGCCATGTGGCGCCCAGCTGGTTCGAAGGCATGAATAATCCATGCGTTTGAACGCATAGTCCCAGGCCTCACATCACATATATCCATGCGTTCAATGCATAGTTTTGACCTCACAGACTGGCCCCTCCCCCCTATATTCATATGTAATTCTCTACTTTAGTTAATCTATTTGCTTGATTTCTTCTCGATTTCCATAGGGCAAGCTGTGGTTTGTGTTACTTTACCCATGATTCCAGCAAGACTTCACCATACTGAAGTTTTAACATCAACAATTTTATATTTTATTTTTCCTAAAAAAATGGATGGGAGTATCGATCATAATATAACCCAATTTTCTTAGAGCATTCCCTTGCCTTGATTTGCACAGTTGCACTTCGACTGCTCATATGAAGGCCATTTTTCGATGACAGCCAACGGATGAGCAGTCTATTTCGACCGGTTTGACGCGCTCTATGTAATGATACCAAAACCGTTGGATTCCGAGCTCAACCGTGAAAGATCAATTGTTTGACTTGTAACCTTCCGAGATTTTACACAGACTAAACCACCTTTGATCGGTACAGATTATATGTTGTTTGGAAATGTCGATGAGTACTTTCTATCCATATAACTTTTGTGACAGTTGGAGACTGTTATGAAAAGACATGACTGCCCATCGAGGCACAATCTTTGTTAGTGTGTACGTCGCTCTAATGAGGAGCAGTGCAATTGGAAAGGCTCCCATACTGTTTGGTCTCCATTTTAAGTTGCATGATATAAGATAAACAAAATTTCCGTGTCTGAAAATAACAAACTATCTTAATATATACAAGAATCATCTCACTTATTTTCATTGAGCATTCATATAACCTGAAAAAATATCTAAAGGCATTCGAGAATGACAAAGGACAGATAGAGCATGTAATACATTATAAGGCATAAAGAGGCACATTACATCTGTCAAATCTAGAAACATGTTTTATGATTAGTTTTTGTTCAGATGTAATTCGTAATAGTATAGGCTACTTATTCTTACATTTTGACTGCAGCCTAATTGGTTGATAGGCTGCAGTCCTTTTTACTTTTCTTCCTGTTAAAATTCATACTGCTTTCAACAAAAAACACTTGCTAATTCAGGTTCTCACTGCATCATTATTTTCTATGTATTATAGATTTTATCTCTTTTACCAGTGTTAGAGATTTTCTTTTGGTTGCTATTCTGGTAACCTTCATCATTTAGAGAAAGATCACAATCCATTGTCAAAGACGAAATTTTCATTGCTAGTGCACTTTTTTCATGTTATATCCCTTAATCTGATTCACTTGTGATAACAGGATTTTGCAAACAATGGTGTGCTATACCTATGCAAATTTGTTACTGGAAAAGAAGGAAAATTACCCGATTTGTTGCAGGTAGGAATGTGCTTTAATATAATATATATAATATGTATATATGTATATATTCTGGTAGCATTTTAGTATCTGCTGACAAATGTTCATGAAATTACAGATTTTTTGGTGGTTATGTTGCCTCAAATGATTTTACATGTAGAATTAGAATGGTTTTAGCTACAAACTAGATCGTAGATATTTTCCTGACCATTTATTTGTTGGAGGAATCTCCTGAAATGGTTATAGCTTGAGCCAAGGCTTGCTCTTTTGTTTGCTTCACACTTTGATTTATGCACTCACTGATATTCATCTAATTTTTTTCTTTCTGCATGCCCTTGCAGGGTCCACCAGAGCCTCGTAACAAGCGTGGTTTCCTGGAATTTACTGAGACTAATAGTTTGAAGGTTCTTTCACTATGCTTTTAATTTTGTTTGCATTTCGGTTTCGACATTTACTCTCTCTCTCTCTCTCTCTCTCTATATATATATATATATATATATATATATATATATATATATATATATATATATATATATATGAGTCTCGGTTTTGTGGTCTCTTAGACAACCTTACACTGTGGTGCCAAGTCCATTTCACACTCCACTATGGCATCCAAAAATAGTATTGGTGCAAGCAAAAGGGCATTGTAAGGTGGTCCCAAGGACCAAGAAACCTCTCTCTTTCTCTCTCTCTCTCTTAGTATGTGTTTGTGTGAATCGATCCTCCTTACCTTCTTGTTCAAGATAGAGTCCCCACCTTTCCATTTTCAAGTCATTTAGTGCCACGTGGCATGCAGTTTTTATGGATAGAAAATTTCTAGGTGACAAAACATCTTATGACCTTTGTGCATCCCTAAATCTATACCCATTGCAAGTTCTATATGATCGAATCCAAGTACTTCAAATCAAATCCTATGGTAGATAAGAGTGACAGTACATATTCTAACAGTCCATATTAAACTTCCTAGATTGAATAGCTCGAATCATGGTTGCCAAATTTGCCGGAGTGGCCACGACCCACGAGCCATTTCATAGCAAAGCGGTTCACAGTTTGGTTTGGCCCGGTCACTGCCTTCATTTGCTTTAAGATTTGTTCAAAACACGAAATGTTCATCTAACATTTTAATTTAAAACTTATCCTACCCTTTCCGAATTGGTTCACTCGACATTGGCGAACCTCAAACCAATCCGAATCCGAACCGAGGGAACCAGCAAACTCGGTAACATTGGTCTGAATCCTTGGATGAGTATATATATATATTTTTTGGCTCCATTATTTTACATGGGTTGGTTAGCCAGTTAGGCAAAAATGATTGGCCAAAATAGTCTGCGATGTGGCTCCTAAAAGGTGGGTGGTTAGGGCTTTTTCTTAGGTCTAAGGTGAGATTCCATTAACCCATATAAAAGAGGCCAGGAACCCTAGGGATGAGTCTTTTTAATTCCAAGACGCGGTGACACCCAAACATGTTTATGGGTACCACGTTGATGTAGGGATGATCAATCAAACAATGTTTTAAAATTTTTTACTGTCAATGGTTTAAAAAAATAAATGGTGGAACCAAATCTAGGTTCGCCGTTCATTTTCGTCACTATTGATCGCAGTGTATGCTTCTTCTTCTTTTCTTTTCGAAAATGCCTTAGGGAAGGGTGAACCCTAAGGATGGAAAAGGGTGCCACATAGCACTAAATAACTCTACGAGTTCTAATTCGCTCTGTGTGTGTGCGCGCCCAAATGTGATACGGTGAGTGTATCACAATGTCCACATGGAGCTCCGTGTGGCATTCAAAGTGCTGTTTTGGTGCCACATGGAGATCGGTTGCATTGTTGAGATTAGTTTTTAAAAAAATAAAATTTATAAGACAAGTCAAACGTTGACTGATTTCAATAGTCAAGCTTTCAAACCTCAAAAAAATCCCACAGAGATGATTTTTTTGTTGTTTTAAAAGATTTCTTTTAAGAGATCATCTAAATAACCCCACTTTGCTCCACGTGGCGCCGAAATAGTGTTTTGAATGCCACGTGGACCTTTGGGCAACGGTCACTGTCTAACATTGGGAGATCATCTAAATAACCCCACTTTGCTCCACGTGGCACCAAAATAGTGTTTTGAATGCCACGTGAATCTTTGGACAACGGTCACTGTCTAACATTGGGCCACAACCTTTTTCATATATATATATATGAAAAATGGATACCTAGGACGTGGTCCTATGGTTTGAACCCTATGACGTGGTCTATCACCCAAATCTCAAAATGACACCCGTTCCACCGGGTTCACCCTTCCCCCCCTAGGGTTTTAGAAAAAGATTTTTTTTTTTTGAACTTTTATATCCGTTCAAATCACATTGAAAATTTTCTGTCTTTGACCCAATATTCAGTGGTGGAAAAGTATCCTTTTTATTATTTTTTTAGATGGTACTTGATCAACTTTGGGCAACTTGCCGTGGCACCTGATCTTTGAATTGGATGCCACATGGAACTCAATTAGACACGTCGTAGGGAACCTGTGTGTGTGTGTGTGTGTATATATATATAGGCAAAAGAGGGGAAATGCATCCGGACGCAACCCTAGAGGGCTGCACCCGAATGCCAGATCACATGTCACGTGGCATGTGACACCAAAAGCAACACCCGTTTTGGATTGTTCAGCCATGCGGCATGTGGTTTAAATTTGTTTTATTTTTTTGGACTTTTTGGTCCTCATTTCATCGGTCAAAGATAAGGTGAAACCCATCAAACTTGGTACATTGAATTTGGGCACCTTTGACCATATTTTCAACGGTGAATATGCGTCAGATCAGGCCCAATTTTTTTGGGTGTACCCGATCCATCTTATCCATTTGTTGCAGTTCCAGATCCTTGTGATGGGTGCCCAACTGGTCTGGATGTTCCAAACGCATAGTCTCAGGCTTATGCACTCGAGTCATAGGACATAATCTTGTGACTCGAGCTACCATTGGCTACATGTAGGAGCTCAAGTCAAGGGCTTATGCTCTATGAATTGAGTCATATGATCATTTCCCTATAATATATATATGTGTGTGTGTGTGTGTGTGTGATTTTGGGCAAAGATAAGGGGGCGCCCAACCAACTGGTGTATTGATTTTGGGCACCTTTTACCACATTTTCAATGTTGGATATGGATCGGATCTGCGCTAATTTTATACCAGATCGATCTTGTCTAAGTTACAGTGGACCTGATCCTTGTGGTGGGTGCCACATGTGCCTAGTTGATTTGTATGCAGCCCTCAAGGCTGCATCCGGATGCATAGTCCGTGGCCTCTACATATATTGCATGGATCAAGATGTTTTTTTGAACACGAGGCTTATTTTTCAGGGTCTTCAACACTTCTTAGCTGAGGGCAGCATACAGTTGAGGAACGTTGAGAAATCCAAAAATGATGCAATCCTGCAGACCAGGTTTGATTTGGAATTTAAAAAGGCAGTATTTTATTTATTTATTGTATGTGTGCTCATTCTCTACCTTGTCCATCTTCTTAGACATAATTTTCTGAAAATTGATCTTGTGCAGGACTGCTACCATCAAATGTTGATATCATTGTTGTTAATAATGAAACAATTTAGCTGTGTTATATTTGGAGAGATATGTCATGGAAATCGTGCTGTGATGATTTGAAGGTTGATCCAAATTTGTCAAAGAAAATGGCAATTCAAGGTCGGTATAGTGACTGATGTATTCCTTTTGCTTCAAGGAATCAATTACCTGCTTATTTGGAGAACGGATTATTTTACATTCCAATAGCTTGCTGGGAGCCCCGTTAGTGTGCTCCCTCGTAAATAAATACAACTTTGTACTAATGAATTTTTGCAGAACATAGTGTTGCACCTGCTCCGCAAGCATTTGGTATTGGATGAGTTTTGGTGCAAAATGGTCTTTCAATATGTTTGCTTATTTCTGGCCTTGCAATATGTATTTATTTGATGGAAATATTCCCTCCTATTATTTTATTTTTCTACACCAGAAGACTACCTGTTGCTTTTATTGATCTGTCAAAGCATACAAGGACTTCAGAAAGTCCGATTCCAAAGTCAACACCCTGAAGTACCACATAAAAAACAGGGAAGTATAAAACTGACAGGTGCTTCTCCAGTGTTTTTTTTTCCCTCCTGTCTGGATAGGTAGGCTGGGCTCGAAACTGCTGACAACATTGCCAACGGATTGACTACTGATGATGTGAAGGAGAACACTGGGCTTGTTGATGCCCCAAGGCATGAAGCTATGTTACGCTGCCAACAGGGTAAAGATCATGGAGAGGCTCATCCAAAGTCTACATTGATTGCAATTTGATCCAGCTGGATAAGGTTGGAGTTGGGGTGAGTCAGGTCAAGCAACCTGACCCGTCATGCGTCAGGCTTGGATTCAAAATTTTGGCGTGTCGGGTTTGGTCTGATAAGCAATCTTGATCCATTAATGGGATTGCTAATTGGGTTGGGTTTGAGTTGGCGATTTAAGTAAACGGGTTTTTGCTAATTTGGCATGATCTGCCCTACCCATTGCCATCCTTTTTTTATCCATTAAGAGCCGGGTTGAATTGCAAGAAATGTAAATGGATCGGGTCTTGGTGATTCGTGATGCAAATGAGATAAGACCTAGCCAAATTGACACCTCGGGTGTAACCGGACCCCACTGCACTGATCAATCTATAACTTAGTCTGAAAGATCAAGGCTTGAGAGTTGAGAGCTTTGGGATTTTTAAGATGCCCTAAATCTGTGAAGTATTTTGATTGTCAAGAGTAAAAAAATCCACCTGTTTTAATACCCAATTTGAAAATACTACTGAGAAACAATCGGCTAGATAACATCGATCCTCGAGTGTCATGTTGCTGTTGATCACGGAGAGAGAAGCCATTCCGATGTTTGGAAGAGTGGAAAATCAATCTCTGAAAGTTATTCAGATATCCATGCTTTGACATGTTGGATGTGATGCATCATTAGATTGAAATTAACAGAATGTCTTTTTACGAATTTTTGTTGTTTTGTTTGATCGGTTGCTTTTATGGGAATTTAGAATGTTTCATCAAAGTGAGACTGAATCAGGGAGCATCAATAAGCATTTAGGAAATATGATTTTGCCTTAAATGTCTGACTTGGGGTGTGTCGGAAGTCGGGGAAACAATGTCACATGGTGTGCTTGTCTAGGCCTATCGATTATAAAATCTATATGAGTTGTGGCTGTAATACCTCTTGAACTCAATGTCATGTTTGAGGTCAGAGCGAATCTCGACTCTTTCGACTTAGTAGTTAGTATATTAAGAAGGTAATTCTTATCATCAGAGTGGGTGATCATCGATTTACCAATCAATTGATGTTGTTTCGTCAACAAATATATGTGTATATTCGATGATCTTTTGATATTTAAAATAATTGATGGATGATGAACCAATAAGGTATCTATCAAGCTAAGCTTATCCGTTGGATCCTAACACATTCCCCTCTAAGTGAGTTTTTGAAGACTTTGAAGGGTTGATAGTGTCCGGTTGATAATGCTTCATACTTAATTTTTTATAGGTAATTAGTTGAGCTTAAACCTGAGGCCTTGAGGTTCCAATATTGTGAATCTTTCAAATTTTCGAAGATCCGTTTGACTTAGATACTAATATGCATCCTACCACCATAGTTACAAATTTTGCCCAAATTTGGCAAAATTTGCCAAAAATGTACCGAAAGGACCCTCATCCAAAATGTACCGAAAGGACCCTCATCCAAAAATTACCAAAAATGAAATTTGTCACTATGATTCAAAAATTACCAAAAACTAAATTTGTCACTATGCCTACCACTAACCACCTTGGCGTCCGGTGTCCTACTTTGTGAATCCATAGAGATGCTCTCTGTAAATTCATAGAACAATTCTTTCGATTAAACCGAAGGCCTCGGCAACAGGGCTCCAAGGTTCAAAAAAGGTTATGAAGGTTAATGAGGGCCTTTTAGCCATCAAATTCTGTCTAAAGCTGAAGTGCACCAATCTCAAAGGCTGGAATTTAGTGGCTTAAGAGGGGCTTCGAAAGTGATGATGCCTCTTAATGCCTCATTAATTTTTATAAAATTTCTAGTGGTGGTGAGGCATCACCGACATTAATAGCTACACCACTCAGAAGCATTTAGTGACGAATCCAAGTCATCTAAATTGCATTTTGGCTTAAAAGGGTGCTTATGGGACGATTTGGAATCATTTGATCTTTAGATTGCTTCTCATATTTAATGAGCTAATTGCAGTGGAAGATTGGTCGCATGAAATTTCTGTTTATTATACTGCTTTAAAGTTTAAAGTAATAAGAATTTTATGATTTTCGAGGCCTTTGGATAACGTCGAACACAAATCATTCATGTTAAGAGGAAAAACCCAAAATGCCCATATATAAGCCTTTCTTTGGGTTCTTTAGGGCAGAAAGTGGCTTTAGGAAATACGCATCCTAGAGGGCGATTTGGCCGTTCCTCTTCTCTGAAGCCCATCCGCAATCTGTGCGACCCAACGGTGGGGCGGTTTTCTCTGGACTATTCTTCTTCTTCTCCAAATCCGGCCACCCACCTAATCATTGGGTGTTTTTCTCTAGGGTCTTCTTCTTCTTCCCCGATCCGGCCACCGCAACCAATCCGTGCTTGAGGGCATTACCCATCAGTTTTTTTTTTCGGGCTTCTTCTTTCTTTTCTTCTCCGAAAATTTTCGGTTCCCATGGGTGCATCTATGAAGTTTTGGATCTGGGTCATCCATCGAGCCGCGAATCGGATGAGTGGCTGTGATTGAAGCGAGAAGAAGCCGACGTCTCCAGTGGGGCTTCGCAGGCAATTCAGGTTAGGGCAGTTCAATAAATCAGGAACCATACGAAAAAGTTGAGATTCTTCCTCACAAAAGGGGATACTGATTTTATCGGTTATTCATCGAAGAAGAAGCCGGCGTTTCGGGTACGAGTTTCGTAGAAGAGGATTGAAGAACAAAGTGTATTTTTTTGCCTCTCCTAAATGAAAGGGCAAGAATGAAATTTCATTCCTACCCTCCACTCTAGTCATTTCTTGACGAGGGCAGATTTTATTTGCACGTTAATGCTAGGACAGGTAAATCCTTATTTGTATGAGGTTAGAATTTAGAAAAGAGCCAATCAACTAAAATAAGTGAACTTTACTTGAACAGACGGCTAAGAAAGAGCTATTTCATTTTCAGCCTATATTTTTCAAGCCAAATGAGCTTCCCCGAAGATTCGAAAACTTTTTCCAAGCTAAGCGAAATTCACACGATGTTAAAAAACTTTGATGAAGTAGGCGGGCTTTTTTTTCCCGATTATATCTTTGGAGGTACGTTGGACCCCGTCATGTTCTTATTAGGTACGTTGGACCCCGTCTTCCACACAACAGTAGGTTGGTAAAAGAAATGTCTTAAGTCGCACTGCACCACGTGGCCTAAAATGAAGTCGGTGGCAACTTATCTGTTAGGGTAGCTCTTCGCCCCCTCTTGTTCTTTGACGTGTATAATCCCTTATTTTAAATCTGATGATTGAGATCGTATTGATCTCAGATCTTTTATATGAAAGACCTGAGTGAAAGATCTTATGATTCAATGCAATTAATGATTTTAAAGAGTTACACTATAGGCGTTTTTAAGAGAAACGTCTGCACGTTTAGAGCTACCCCATCTATTAATGTAGATGCCCACACTCGATATCAAAATTCTAAGTCCAGAGGTGGGCTATGTTGTTCCGTACGGTGAGTGTGAGAAACTATTAATGGTGCCAACGAGACTCTTGGAAGCTCAAAGAAACGTGAGAGGGCCGGTTTTATCTATTACATATGATACAAAAACGAGTCAGAATATACACTCTTCCTCTCTCTCGCTCAATCTAAAGCTGCGTTTGGGTTAGCTCTTTTGAGGCAAAAAGCAGCTCTTTTACTTTTTGGCTCTAATAGACCGATGAGAAACTCTTTTAAGTGATAAAACTGCTCTATGTATACTCTGTTCGGAGCAGATTTTATATGACAAAAAAAAACAGGCAAAGAGCTGTTTCTCTTCTTAGCTAACCCAAACACAGCCTAAATCAACTAATGGGTGACATGCTCAGCGAAGCACCATTCCACAGCGCCGGCCCCGTTCGGTCAAAATAAGGCGAAGGGCTCTCCTCCTGCAACTCAATTCCACCCACTACTCCATCCCCGTTAGCAGAGCACACATAAGGAATCTCCCCGATACCATCGTAAAAAATCCCTCCATATTCGTCTTCACCACCCAACCCTTGCCTAATCCTCATCTCTTCTTCGACTTCAACCTCTTCTTCCTCAGGAGCATTCGAGTTCTTCTCCACCAGTTCTTTGAATATGGATGAACGGAGGAGGAGGCTGAGTGCACTTGGGGAAGAAGAAGAAGAGGAGGAGGATTTGGTGCAGGAACCTCCATGGATTTGGTGAGGGAGGAACTCTTGTTTGTGAGGAGACTCGAGGTCGTCTCTGGGGAATGGGGTGTTTACCAAAAAGGAATCGGACAGGTAAGATTGAAAGTCTGAGTTTGGTCGTTGTTCTTGAGGGGGGGTTAGGGTGTTGGCTCCTGGTCTAAGCCATCTGATGTAGGTACTTAAGTCGAAATTGGTGACTGCGTTGATGCCTCTGTATTCTATGGCTGCGATGTCGTAGGCGTGGGCGGCTTCTTCTTGGGTGCCTGAAACCAGTCATGTAGATGTGTTACTATCTTATGATTTGATTCCTGTAGCCGTTCATTTTAGATACCAAATTCCTTTTCATGATTTTAAAGCTGACTTCCACAGATCACATAGATCTAAAAAGTCAGCAAAATATAATATTTTGATAGGATTCAACCAATAATTAAATGGCCATGTGTAAGCTTAATAATCATAGGGCGACATAAATTGCACACACAAAGTTGGCCTAAGCTAAAGCACACAACTTACACAAAAGACAATTGGAGGGAAAGATTGGAATGAAATACAGTTTCTATCGTATGATTAAAAGCAGTCAAAGGCTATCATATGGTACACCAGTTAACGACATCCAATCATATGACAGAGATTATGTTTCATGTCAATTTTTTGCATGATTAGATAATGGTTTTAAAATCAGACTGCTTAGATGGTATTTTCCACATGTACCAAGTCTCTCTTTAAAATAGGACAAAAAGTTCATGTTGAGTCGAGGAGAGCAACTTACTGTAAGTTCCAAGGTAGAGGTACTTATTTCCAAACACCCTCCCAATTCTAGCTTCCCACCTGCCATTGTGATGGTGCCTGCATTTTATCCAAACAAGTATAACCCAATATTTAGCGTACTGTTTTGTAAATTTGTTTGGGAGCCATTACTTGCACACACTTTTCAAGTGATTGCATTGGATTACACCGAATTTAAAAGAATGACTTGTAAGTTTTGTGATTTCTATTATGTGAAAACACCATCTAAGCCGTTTGATTTGAAGGCTATGATTTAAAGATATCAATTACAAAAAATTAGATCAAAATATAATTTTTATCATTTGATTAAATGGAGTTAAAGACTATTATATAATTTACAGTTGACTACAGTAGATCATATGACAAGTATCGTGTTTTGCTCCAATTTTATGTACCAGAGATCTATTGATCATGAACTTCAAATCAGACGGCCCATATTGCATTTTTAAATATCACATGTCCCTAAAATATCAAGTTTTTTTTTAAATTCGGTGCAATCACTTAAAACATGTGTGCAAGTATTGGCTCCCAATTAGTAATCTCTTATAAATATTTTCAAAGGAGTAAAGTGGTTTCGTTTGAATAATTAATTACTTTTGAGAAAAATTTACCTTGCAACTCCACGGTACTTTGATACACCTCTCGAGAAACCACTGCTCTTTCTGTATATTCAAGAAGAGCATAGCTAATGTCACAACATGGCAAAAGAGATTAAGGTATGAGTGGCCTTTTGGCCATCCCCATCTTTGTTAAATTTGACTTCTACAGATTTTCAGGGGCTCTGAAATTTGTGTAAGCCATATTTTGATAGGATACTTGCATCAGGGAATCTTCAATTACATTGATCATGTAATTACCTTCTTAAAGAGGCTAGGTACTCTTCTTTGGTCACGTTCTGCATTATCTGGATTTCGTTGTCATAATCAGATACCTGCAAATTTGAGAATATTAAGAATAATTACTATCGTTTATGGTGTGCCTTTGATCGGGGTTGTCTAATTGCTTAAAGATTGGGCCGATAATTGATCGGTATTTGCAATCAAAGATTCATTTCGGCAACTAGGGTACACTTGAAAACCTGCCTTGAATCGGAAGATGGAGATCATTTTCTGCCCAATCTATCAAGTAACTAATCTTTAGATCATGGTTCACCTATTAGACGGCCAAATGTTGATTCCTCATTACACACATTCCCAAAAATGATTGTAGTCATTGGCGTACCTTGAGAAGAGCTTCCTAGCTGGGTTATTTTTCAAATGTTTGTCACATAGAATTAACATCTTACCGTCTGATAAGTGTACCATGATTTAAAGATCAGTTTTGTGGAAGAATAGGCCAAAAACAATCTCGAAAGTATGATTCAAGGGAACACTTGTGAAAACACTGGTTGCAGAGACCGAATAGATCTTCAATTGCAAATACTCTACCCAATATATGATGGCATCAACAAGTTTAGTGCTGTCCACAATAAACTAAAGTCAAAGTCCAAAGGGATGTTCGATCCAACGGTTGATATCGATTGCTGCAATAATATGCTAGCTCTAGTTCCTAACAACAATTGAATTTATGATATGTCAAATTGCCAATACCGGGAAGTTAGTGAATGTAGTGGGCCCCCAATACTTGAGTGCAGCCAAATCATAAGCTCTTGCTGCGGATTCTTCTTCATCGTATGCTCCTGATCATCAAAGAAACAAGGCTTTTTGTTAGTTAGCAATGTTGAATTTGAATGCAACTATTTATAATTGTCCAAAAAATTAGATTTTGATTGAGAAGTGATCGATCACATACGCACCCAGATAAACTGCTCCACAGTGGATCCAAAACGCATCCAAGAAAACATAGGGAATCATAGAAAAGAAAATTGAAATAAGTTGAGAGGAAAATTTTTGCACCAGTTAAAGGATATGCGTTTTGGTTAAGTCCAACTTGATGAACTCAAATGCGGTTCAACTGTTTTTAAAGCCGTCGGATGCAAGGGAACCGAAAATGGATTCAAGTTATGAAAGCTAATGTCCAGATTCCATTAACATCCAATGGTTTCAAAATCAGTTGACCATTTAGCTCAAACAATTAGTCCCAAAACATAAAAGGATGCAACCGTCTAATTGAAATCCGTGCAGGTACACTGCTGTATACAGTCGTACACGGCCTGTCGGCCAAATTTTAGTTATTTAATAAGAGAAAGCTAGCCTTTTCACCTTGTTTCCCCTTCTTCTTTTGTGTCGTATTCCACGACCCTTTATCCCACAAGTGCGCTTCATAACGGCCCGTCCACCTATGCCTATGTATTAAAAATTTTTAACAACAAAAAAAATATTATTTACAAACAACAAAAGCAAAAAAGCAAGAAGAAGAAACAAGATCAAAGAAAATAAAGAAGAAGAAGAAGAAGAAAAAATTGGATACCTGCTAACACCACGAAATCTAGAACTCCTCTTAACTGTAGTGCTCGTAGAAGATTGATCAAGCTGTTGATCTTTGTTAACCTCACAAGCAATCTCTCTTCTCCTTCTCTTAACGCACTTCGTTGTTGTCTCTCCCTCGGCCATGCTCAACCGACGCCTTCCTCCACTGCTCACTTCGCTCTTCACCAACGCTAGCTCCATTTCTTCTTTCTTTTTTTCTTTCTTTGGGTCAATGAAATGCTTCTTCGGTTTTTGTGTGACAACCCAATTGGTATTATGCATATATATACTCCATAGATGCTTTTGTTTTGCTTTCGACTCCTTCGAAAAAGATAAATGGAGACGATGATATCATAACCTTATGCGACAAAGCTTAGTTAACGCTACTGTGCTTGCCAGCAACGACATAGAGATAGATTATGGCTAGCATTATTTACACCCAGTGAAATTATAATTGCATCCCATGTCCTCCATACCACTTTGAATCAGACAATGAAGTTTTTTTTGTTCCAATCTTCAACAGAATGGGTCTTGAGATAATTGACATACCATTAGACTGTCAGATTTTAAGTCCACCTGCCACACATCCCCAAAAGTGACCATAAAATCACAATTAAGTATGATGTGTGTTAAGTGATTGTATGGTCACTTTTTGGTATATGTGGCACTTTGATTTAAAATCAGTTCATCGGATGGTATGCTTATGATCTCAAGATTCATTGCTTGGAAGATTGGGGCAGAAAACAGTCTTTATCATCAAAATCAAAGCTGTCAATGCATTTTGGCTGGAGGTGATTGGGTGAGATTCTAGTTTCAGAGGGTGTAAATAATGGGTACCCATAATTATTCAAAGAATAATAACTCTTCTTTGATGGATAGAAGAGGACGACAAAATTGCTTTTTTGGCGCTTCAGAAAAAAGGAAAGAAAAACTCCAAAGTGGCATGGAGTTTCGTTTTTTAGGACATGATCCCATGGTGGCCCTCACCATTTTTATTAGTGTGGTGAGGCCATCATAACCTCTATTACGTTCTCCAGTACATACTGCTGATAAAGTATACCGATAGAAGCGTTTGGGGTCATTAGATTGTTACAGAAAACCGTGCCAGTCTCTGTTAGCCTTGTATTTTATGAGGATAAATAGCCATGTCTATATATGGGATCAGTTCTTCATGCTTCTTTGGAGTCGTATGCTGAGTTAGGCGACAACATGTTAATGTGTTTGTGATCTGCGGCGACAAAAGAATAAAAAGCTTCTCGGAATTCTCGCCCTTTAATTAATTACAGAAAAAGATATAGAAAGAGTGGCAACGGCAACGAGAGGGGGGGTGCTTTGCGTTCGAGTGGGCCTAGAATGGAGTTTGTTACCGCTACGCAGCTGCAGCAAGCTGGGGCCACGGAGTTTCCAATGGAATCTATTCTATGAGATGCTACCAGCCCATCAAAAGTCAAAACTCAGAGCACGTTCGGTTGGGCGCAATATTAGGCCCGTAATATCCATGTTACCTGTGATATGTTGCTGACCTGATTACCTGCAAAATCAACAATGCATGTAATATTCTCATGTAAATACATTGTTCTTTTCACCGCAAAACTTACCCATAAATTCACTTTTTGAGTTTACAACTAAAAGAACAATCTTTGTAATATTTGGGAATCCCACCCTCTTCCTATCAAAACTCTCAAGTTTCTACTTCTCCAAATCCCCCTTCCGGCTTTGAGAATTCATCTCCCTTCTAAATCTAAGATCCGAAAACTGAAAACCCTATTTTGTTTGCTCCTCCTCCAAAAACTCTAACTTCTTATGAACAATCCCCTACCTCCTTCAAGAATCTTAGATTTTTGTGATGAAATTTCACCTCGTCCACCTCTAGAAATCCCAAATTCTTCAAAGCACCAATTTTTTTTTATTTTTATTTCTCTTCTACATATCCACCAACACCTTCTTCATTTGAAACCCTAAGCTCTACAGAAACCCTAAATCTCCCATCTTCCGCAGAAACCCTAAATTTCTCTACTAAAATTTCTTCAGAAATCCTAGTTAACGAGAACCCCTTCACTTCCGAAAATGTTTCAAGATAAATCATGCCGCCCTAGTAAAGATGGCTATCTCTTTTGCTTTTGAATGACAATGAATGGTTGTCTCTACTATTTAGAGGCCTTTTAATTTCTATAGTAAAATGGGTGGGATAGTATAATAAAGGGAAATTTGCACTTTCGGCCCTATATGTTTGCGTATTTGCAGGAACGGCCCTATAGTTTCAATCCTTGCATAAATGGCCAGCTCCAAGCCTAGCCGGGTGCACGTCAGATATCTATATATATGCTTCTCTATGCAAGCATTGAATCTAGAATTTTTGTACCATCTTTTAACAATTTTTATCTCTCTTGGAAAGCGATTTCGAGATTCCACTAAAGGTCGTATAACATAGAGAATACAACATGCTAGGTAAGATATCGAGTACAATATCTTTTAAGTTATTGTTTTCTAAATTTCTCGCAACATCGTAGGAAGTCCAAGATATCTTAAGATATCGGTCGATAACTTAAGATATCGACCGATATCTTAAGTTATCGGTCGATATCTTAAGTTATCGACCGATATCTTAAGAGGTTTTTTTTTTTGTTTTTGGATTATAGTTTACGTTAAAAGTCCATCCATCGGCTATATATCTTAGGATATCGAGCGATAACCTATGATTGACAAAAACTCTAAAGTTTTCATTCCTTTAATTTTTTTAATAATATTTTTAAACAATTGTAGCGCTAAGTCAAGTATAACTCTTTATAAACAACTAATTTTAATTTTAATTTTGTAAATATTGTAGGTTGAAATGGATGTTCCCCTTCTTTGCCATTTTGATTTAAATGCACGTGAGAGATAATACTTACAACGGAGGACATCGGAGGATTGTCACTGTCATGGAGAATATATCATTTGCTGAGTTTATAGAGAAAATGTACAAAGTCAGTCTGACACGACCGGAAGAACATTCTATTACATTTACTGTTTCATTACGCATAGGGAATGAGCTTGTATTTGTCGAATTGTCTGACTCTGATGATCTTACAAACTTATTTAGAGCATATCGTATCGGTGATGGTGTTATAAATATTTATATCGAAAAATCATTAGTCACTACTGTAGCAGAAATTTTGCCGTCTTTAGAAACATTTCAACCGTTTAAGGAAACAAACGAAGATGATCATGGTGTTGGAACAGAACATTTGATTGAAAATCAAGGAATACGGTATGAAGAGGAGAACATTGTTGCACCGATAATAGCCGACGATGATAGAAATATAAATATAGGATTCCGCCCCTATAGTAAACTTCCAGAGCAACCCTATTCAGACATTCCGATGAGTGAAGGCGTTCGTGCTTCTCAACTTGAAGCTCTATAATCACTTTAGACTTAAGAAATTTTTCTCTATATAAATTAGGATTACGGCTGAATTTCGGGCCTTCCCATTTCATTAGCCTTGGAAATGGTTCTTTAAGCCCAATAGGAGCGGTGGCGACTGCTGGAAAGTGCTCAAACGCCCAAATCTGTAAGGCGATAGTGCATTCATAGATATTGTATTGCCCCTTTTCTGACCTTCTCGCCATTTCCCTCCTGCCACTCGCTTTTGATATACTATCTAATAAATTATTGTAAACTATCAGACCCCACGGTAACTTGTTAAACTCTTCAATGTTATCTACTAAGTCTAAGTACCGTGTATCTACTTCCTGGTATGTGTCCGGAAGTAAAAAAGAACATACGAAAAATAATAATGACAGTTTCAAAAACTCATCGTTTAATAAATCAAGATCGAATAATTTCTTCAATACTGAGATCTTTTCACGGCTTCCCCGAAAGAATTTGTATCGAATAGTTGTTTCCTCTTTACGGCAACCTTCTCGCACTCGTGTTTCACAAGATGTTGAGGCCTAAAATCAAGGCTATATCGATCGGTTGCGGTGAGTACATTGGTGTTCTTAATCTTGAAAATATTCTCTTCAACCCAAAACTTAAAATAGCGTCAACCAAGTCTCCAACGAAACCTAATTTCTCATTCATCCTAAATAGATGAATATCGAATCATCTAAAATTTTCTTTCTCTTCTTAAAGCATATGTAAAATTTCTAACACCAACTCCGAACATTTTCCGATGGGCTTTAAAGTCATGGTCATTTTCAATCATTTAGTAGGCGCAATATAAATAAAAAGCAATTAATAAACAAAAGAAGTGATTTTGAAAAACTACTAATCCCTTAACCTCTGATAACTTCATCGATAATCTAAGTTATCGATAGATAACAAGTTATCGATTCGATAATCTAAATTATCGATAATCTAAGTTATTGATCGATAATTTAAATTATCGATCGATAATTTAGTTATCGATTACGATAACTTAGATTATCGATGAGTTATCGGGATGACTAAATGTGTTGAAATGTAAAAAAAGTAAATTACCTGGAATTGTTATGTGAGCTTTGTGACCTTTTATCGCTTTGTCGCCGCTAAGTCGTCGCTCTCTTGTTTTTTTCAGAAAAGTTAAACTTAAAAGTAACAGTAACTAATGAAAGTAAAAGTTGCTTTTATACTAATGTTAAAGGGCGGTGGAATTTTTTTTTTATATTATTTAAAATAAGTCGCTGCTGACGTGGAGTAGGCGGAGGCGGCTAGGAGTGGAGCTGGTCATTAATGCAACGGCTGAAACTATAGGGCCGTTTCTGCAAATACGCAAACATATAGGGCCGAAAGTGCAAATTTCCCTATAATAAAAGTAGCAGTTGATGTCCCATTAGCAATAACTCCTATAAAAAATTTGCGTTACGAGGCAAGAGGCTCGTAAGACAAAATTATTACCTGCAATGTAAATAGTGCTTTACACAAATGTAATACACTGAACCGAACAACTGGAGCTCGTAATAAATGCTACCGTCGGAGGAAAAAAGTGCATTTCACGTGTAAAGTATAGTGAATACGCCCAACCAAACGTGCTTTAAAAGTGTATATCCGCCCAATTGGCACCTACCAAACTGCAAACTCAAAGACCTGACCACCTGATTAGATGACCCAACCCAATCCAAATTATTGGGTTGGGTGTCCGATCGGACATGAAATGCTTGACCTGAAATTTGGGTCGGATCACAGCCTCAAAAAGTCCAGGCAATGAGATTTTTTGACCCAACCCAACTTGACGAATTCATAACCCTAACTTGTCAAGTCCAGCTCGGTCACCATGAAAAGACTACTTTGCATCTTATTGAAGAAACAGTCCTAATAATCTTATAGCTTCAAAAGGGCTATAAATGAACGTTGGAACTGAATATTGGGGGACTTATATATATATATATATATATCCTATTGGCTTGATGGGATAAATTTTCTTTAAATTGAATTGTTATAAACTAAATTTATTTAGTATAAATTTGTAGACAGATATGCACAATAAATGCATTTACCAATTAATCTTTAGTAGCGTTAGCTTAGTTATATTATTTATTATTGTATAGATACTCGACTTCTAATTATTGTTACTAGTGGTGGCACGTATGCACGTAGAGAGGAGATAAATCTCTAGATATAAGAGATTGAGGGAGCGAAAAGAGAGGCATTGCTTACGTTAAAGATTGTTTTTTTTTTTAATAACACGTTAAAGATTATTATAATGTTACGAAGATTATTTTTTTACAGCCATGATTACAAATAAAGGCACTTTTCTAATGATTTATTAAATTTTTAAACGAACTTTAAGGATGGGATCGAAAAAACTAATTTTTTTTTGTCTTCAACCCAGTTCAGGTCTTCTCCCTTCATATATATATATATATATATATATATATATATATATATATATATATAAAAGTAAAAATAATTTCTATCACATTTTGTAATACCAAAAATGCTCTTAACTCATATCTCAATATACCTGCACATCCCCAAAACAAATTAGACTTTAATATACCACCATTCTAAAAGTCTCTTCATTCATCTATATTTATAAGTCATGCCATTAAAGTTTACCATTATTCTAAAAGACTCTTCATTCACCTTTATTTACAAGTCATGCTATTACAATTTACCACCATTCTAAAAGGAGTACCTTTAAATCCACCCACAAAATTTTTGAGCTCACCCATATTGAAACACATTGATTGCATTGAATCAAAAGATGGAGATTGTTTATCATCCCAATCTTTCATGAGATTGATCTTTAGATCATGGGTGTACCATCAGACGGTTGATTTTTTATTTCATGTGGTACACACCCATAAAAGTGACCTTAAAATCAATTTTAAGCGTGAATATGATGTTAAAGTTACTTTTCTGAGATGTGTGCCATGTGAAATAAAATACTGACCGTTTGATGGTATGCCGATAATCTCAAGATCCATCATGTGAAATATTGGGAGGATAAATAATTTCCATCGTTCAATTCAATTCAATCAACGTGTTTCAACATGAGTGAACTCAAAGATTCAGTGGGTGGATTTAAAGGTTCTCTTCTAAAATGCCCTTCATTCACTATGAGATGGGTGATTCCCCCATTAAAGTATGCCAATGTTTGGATGAATATTCAACAAATGGAGGATTTGTGACAAACGGTGCAATTATCCTTATAAAGAAAACCTTCAATCTATCCATTCAAAATATCGGACCCTCCAATTTGCTATATGATTCAAGACCCATCAGATGAAAGATCGATTGATATTGGCATCCACTCAAAATACCCGATCCCCCAATTTGCTATATGACTCAAGACCCATCAGATGAAAGATCAATTGGTATTAGCCGATACTTACAGATACAATATTTTTCTCAGTGGCCAATACTTACCGATACTTACCATTATCATTAACAATCACTCTAAAAAAGAGGAGTATATGAGAGATGAACTCGTCCTTCAATGACATTAAATGAGACGATGGGAGAGAGAGAGAGAGAGAGAGAGAGAGAGAGAGAGAGAGAGAGTAGGGGTCTCAACGAGCCCGGCAGGTGTACCATCAAATAATTATTATTATTTTCACTAATGGATCTTGAGACCATGATGTACCATCAAATAATCATTTTTTTATTTTATGTGACATAAATCACAAAAATATTGTCTGAAGTCAAATGACACACATCACGCTCAAACATGATTGTAGGGCCTCTTTTTGCGATATGTGTCATACAAAATAATAAACTAGCCATCTGAATGTAAAATTGTGGTCTCAAGATCTATTCTACAAAGGGAGCCATTACTTCCACACATTTTTTAAGTGATTGCACCGAATTTAAAGAAAGACTTGATATTTTAGGGACATGTGATATATAAAAATTCAATATGGGCCGTCTGATTTGAAGTTCATGATCAATAGATCTTTGGTATATAAAATTTGAGCAAAAAACCATATTTTTCATATGATCTATTGTAGTTAACTGTTGAATTGTATAATATCCTTTGACTCCATTAATCAACTGATGAAAATTATATTTTGTTCTAATCTTTTGCAATTGATATCTTTAAATTATGACCTTCAAATCAAACAGCTTAGGTGGTGTTTTTACATAGTAGAGGTTGTCAAACTTGCAAGTGTTTCTTTTAAATTTGGTGCAATCACTTGAAAAGTGTGTGCAAGTAATGACCCCCTTCTACAAAAGATTGGGGTGAAAAATGACCTCCATCACCTAATTTCAAGCAATGATGGATTTGAAAGGGATGCAATCACTATTTTATTATTTTAAGCTACTTTTTCGGTTTTCTTATTCTACCTAATAAATTCTCAATTTTTGACCCCCCCTCCCAAACCGAAATGGGTCAAGAATAGGTTCAGTATCGATTTTCGGGTTTGTTTAGACCAATTCGATTAGCCGATTTTCAGTTCAGTCAAAACTTAGACTCCTATGTATAGATGGACATTACTATTCATCTTTTTAATAATAATTAATAAATACTTAGGGTATGAAAATTCGAAGCCTATTGATTTAGTTACATTAGTTATTATAAAATTAAAGTATAAATTAATAATTAATATATCATCGAATTAATTGAACATGATAGGATAGAAACATGTATCTATAGTAACAAATGTATACATAAATAGATATAACTATATATGTATACATAAATAAAAATGTAGTATTTACTGTAAATGAAAAAATAAAGAAAAAATAGGAAACTACTGAAACCAAATAATTTTGATAATTTAATTAGATATGAGATTGGATTTATTATTTCGCCAACCCAATTTTTTATTGATTTTATTGTTTTCATCTGTCAAAACTAATATTATGACATGTGTACCAGTGAGTAAGACGAATTTTAATTAAATTTTAGATTTTATAAAAGAATAAGTTCTACAAAATACTCGAATCAATATAATATTTAACAATAATTGTTATTAGTTTTTTAGTGATTGACTAATAATATATGATTATAATTTTAAATACCCCAACTGAATCTTTGAGAGCGCTCATGTTACAACCTATTGATTGTTTTAAATTGGATGATAACATCGTTTTTCGTTCTAATCTTTCACACACTTGATCTTGAGATTATGGGCGTACCATCAGACGATCAGGTATTGATTTGACGTGCACAAATTCCAGAGTAACCTTAAAATCAAATTTAAACGAAATGAATGGCATGTTATTTTATTAAATGTGATTTTACCTTTAATTACGTCCACCAAATCTATTAAGGTACCCATGTTCAAACCAATTGATAGTTTTGAACCAAATGATGGAGAATATTTTTCGTTCCAACCTTTCACACACTTGATCTCGAGATAATGGGTGCACCATCAAATGGTTAGCATTGATTTGACGTGACACAGATTCCAAAAAAGTGACCATAAAATCAAATTTGGTGTCAATATTTCGAAAATAAGTATCTCTTTCAAGTTAAAGTGCAAGATACAATTTACCAAAATCGTCTTACAAGATCGTAGATATGTCAAAGTATTAAATACAAGACTACGGATGATGAAGACAATAAAATCTTCAAGAAAGTTAAAGTCGAGAAGGAATAAATACTTAATTTCAATTTAATTAAAATTTCTGGATTATACTTATTTGTTAGTTTTTTTTTAATGTTCAAATCACTCGATAGATGTCTAAAAATCAAGTTTAATCATTTAAAGGTCCTAATGTCCACGTGCATTTGCACGTGCCTTTTTACTAGTATATATATATATATATATATATATATATATATATATATATATATATATATATAAGTAAAAATAGTTTCTCTCACATTTTATAATACCAAAAATACCCTTAACCCTTTTAAACTTTAGCTCACGATGCAAGCTAAAATCTTAAAAGGATTTGTATATTTGTAACCCTTAAAACTCCATATTCTTTATCTAAAGTAGGATTTTACATGTTAAATTGCTTTGATAGTTTTTTATTTGACGATAGAGATTGATTTCCACTCTAATTTTTTTCCCAATAGATCCTGAGACCATGAACTTCCCATCAGATTGTAACTTTCTTATTTTACATGGCACACTTCCTAAAAAGTGACCCTAACTTCATCTCTTCGTGTGATGTGTGGCACTGATTCTTTGGTCAATTCTTTCGGATTTATGCCAATTGGAATAAAACAATGACCATACGATGATATGACTATCGATTCAAGATCCTTTGTATGAAAAATTGAGGTGAAAAAAATCTCCATCGTGCCAGTAAAATATCAATCAATTGTTGATGCTCAAAAAAATCATGTGGAAAAAATTAAGCCATCTGATTTGAAAGCCATGATTAGAAGATTCTCTGTTGAAGAAAGTAGCACGAAACACGATCTTTATCATATGATCCAGTGCAGTCAAAGTCTATTATTTGATTCAACGATTGACTTGGTTGAATCATATGATAGAGATCGTGTTTTATGCCAATCTTTTTCACCAAAGATATTTAGATTCAACCTTCGAATCCGGCAACTTAGATGGTGTTTTCACATTGCACAGATCCTAAAAATTAATTATTTTTGAGTCAATTTTTCGGGATCTACATCACATTGAATTCAAAATTGACCGTTTGATGGTATACCCATTATCTCAAGATCAATCGTGTGGAAGATTACGATGAAAACTAATTTCACTCATTTGGTTCGACTCCAATACGACCTCACAAATTGGATGGTTGAGGACTATTTGCAAATTTTGGGTAGTTTAACAGTACCATAAAATAACTAATCCCTTGAATTTTATTTGTGGCAAACGTAGGAAAAATGAAAATTTTGCACTCTAAAAAAAAAATTTACTTCAGGAACTTCTCATGATTTCCTTTTAAAACCCACCCATCAAAAGCAAAATAAAAAAATATATATACCCTAAGATTTCTATCGAACAGGGCTTTATCTCACTTCCATGCATTGATCGCTTTGAATCATAGGATGGAGATAATTTTTATCCCAATCTTTCAAAAAGTTGATCTTGAAATCATGAGCATATCGGCAGACAATCATAATTTTATTTTACATGACACACTAATTTAAAATATGACTCTAAAATCACATGACCTATATCACACTTAAACATAAGGGATCTTGACATCATGGGCATACCATCAAAATCTGACATGCTAAGACCAAGATTTCGAGATCTATTCTATCGATGATTGGGATGAAAAAAATCTCCGTTGAACAGATTGAAAGTGTGTAGTGGTTTTAGCAATGGTTCAAAAAGAAAATTCTTAGAGTTTAAAATAAAGGTACCTTATAACAAAAAGAAATGTCTCTAAGAACCCTATGGGAGAGAGAGAGAGAGAGAGAGAGAGAGAGAGAGAGAGAGAAAGCTGTGGTGAGGGAGTCATTACTTGCACTATAGTAGTTAGCTCTTGCTCATAGTTTAAAAGAAAGGTTTGATATTTTGGGAAACCATACCATGTGAAAATACAATATGAGCCATCTGATTTAAAGGTTATAATCTAATAATCAATCAAATACTACACAAAAAAATTGGTCACATGATAGGATGAATAATCAATATTGAAAATTTAAGTTGGTTTGGGGGTCACCTTATCTTTGATTCATCAAATGGTGGGCAAAAAAGTTAATTCTTTTAAAGTCATGTCCACACTGATCAGCATAACACGGGTGTTGTTTTGGATTGATCATGTCATGTGGCAGTGTCGCTGACAAAGCTTTGGTTGTCATTAGGTAGGTCAGGTATAAAATTGACTCGAATCGGTGACAACCCTATGTAAAATATATTAACAACTACTAGAATATAAGCATCTTAATAGATTAGACGATCCGTTACATATTGATAATGATACAAAGGATATAGATAAATTATATATATAAATTAATTTTTTTAATAATTATAAGACAGAACATGTGCAACACACGTGCAATTTTACTAGTGTGTATATATATATCATATTTGCTCTTGTGTTTATTTCATTTTATACAAAATTATTCAATAACAGATATTATATGCATCTATTATGGTATAAGAAAAAAAGAAAAAATGTTCCAAAGCCTAAATCCCGGTCCCAACTTAGCCACCTGTGATAGCCTCATTAATCTATGCGACAGCATGAAGGCATGACGACCTTGGAGCTGGGCTTGTGGCTAGCACGAAGGCGGGTGGACCATGTAGATAGCTGTGTAGCGCATGAGCGCAGAGACACGTGGCCCTGCAACGTGTGCATGTGTCCCTCATACATGATGCGACATTGACTAGACGCATCTTGGGCATGAAATGTGGTGCTCTACAGAGGGGCACGTGATGTGGTGCCAAGAGACCACAAGACGTCCTGGTGCCATAAGGCACGTAGTGCGGTGCTCCGCGTAGGGGTACGCGATGTGGTGCGAAGAGGGCATGCGACGTCCGGGTGCTATAAGGCACGTGAGGAGGTGCTATGGCAGCACGCGATGTGGTGCCAAGAGGACACGCGACATTTAGCTTGTACGACAAGTGATACGGTGCTAAGAGGGCACGTGATGCTGTGCCAAGAGGACACGCGACATCCGGGTGCAATGTCGGACCCGACATAGTGTCGAGTGGGAACGAGACACAGTCATGACTCAAGTGTGAGGCGGTGTCATGAGGGTACGATATGTGGTGCCTTGAGGGCACGCGACATGAGGCTATGAGGGTTTTTCTACATGGTCGTGACACGGACGCGACATAGTCGCAATGCGGAAGCGACGCGGATGCTACATGATGGCAAGTGATGCTAATGCATGACTTCACAAGACATGTGGGCTTGGAGGATGACACTGTGTGTCACAGACAGAGATTCGTGTGCCTTAATAAATGCTAAAACACTACCTTTGCAAGTGTGTGCCACGGGCAGGAGGTCATGTGCCATGGTGGTATGTCAAACCAAGGGGTTTGAGGTTCTTCTGCTGGTTAGCTCAAGTTGGTATTTAGATTATACTTTGGGGAAAGGGAGCTCTGGAGCTATTCTTCGCGTTGCGGGACGAGTGCATGGGCTTTCTAGGTTAGGGTGGACCTAGAACGTCGCTGCAGTGATGTGGCGATGCCATGTGTCACCTGAGGTGAGGTTACGATGTGGCTCCGGGCCGGCATCGCAGTGCACATGGGTCAATGACCTCACGAGGGCACTCAAGGGCTATGTGGGACACAGTGGTGCGCACTAGCTAAGCGCCTGACACGGACGTATGTTGGTCGCGTGGGCCACACACGATGCCTGATTTGGATAGCATGAAGAGCTGCATGCTACTCCAAGTGTGTTGGTCGCGTGGGCCACACACGATGCTTAGTTTTGATAGCATGAAGAGTTGCATGCTACTCCAAGTGTGTTGGTCGCGTGGGCCACACACGATGGTTGGCTTGAATGACATAGACATACATGCCACTATCGCAAGTGAGGAACTAGTGCATTGCACTGGGTGAAGCTAGACAGGCCAAGTGGCACTGGGGTGCTGGCATGCGTGTCACGAGTAGACACGATGTATTGAGATGGTTTACCTCGGGTGAAGGCAATCATGACGCGGGAGTTCCCGTCCTCTAAGCGGGTGGTATCAGAGTGATGGTTGGATAAATTGGTCTCGTTGTGTGTGACAATGAGACGTTGTACGAGTATGATAACCAGTGTTAGATTATGCTTCGTAAAAAATTAGTATCTGAGTTAGGTTGGCCTCGTTGTAGCGGCAGCGAGGCACCGCACGGGCGTCGAAAAAGTTATCCCGTGACACACCGCTAGGGCCAAAGTCATGCAAAGGCCAAACCCAACCAGTTGGCAACCCTACTCTATTTGCACCAATCAAAACTCTAAACACACTTGTAGGCCTTGTTTGACAAAACTCATGGAAATGATTTTTTTTTTTTGCTTTACATAGCCTTGTAAATAAAAGAACTCTTGGGAAGTTCTATTTTTTTTCAGCTGTTTGGCTACATTTTGTAAAATTATTTTCCTAAGGCACCATTCTTCACACCATGTGTGCCACATGAAATAAAAAAGCCGTCTAATGATATACCCATGATCTCAAGATGCATCATTTGGAAGATTGGGATAAAAAACAATCTCCTTTGTCAGATTCAAAGCAATCAATGCATGTTGGCCGAAGGAGATGGGGTGAGGTTACGATTTTACAGTGCAAATAAATTGTACGATTATGCGGTAAGGTTGCATCTAAACCGTTTGATATAAAGGCCATGATCTACAGATATACGATATAAAAGAGTGGTGCAAAACTCAATCTCTATCATATGATTCGATACAATCAACTGTTGAATTGGATAATGACTTTGTAGTGCATTGAGTCAAATGATAAACACTATGCTTGGTGCCAATCTTTTCACTTATGATCTTTAGATCATGACCTTCAAATTAAGTGGCTTAGATGGTTGGGTTACGTTTATTAACATCGTTGTTTATGGGTATCTCTGTTCGCGTCCTCTCTGAAAGCGCTCACATCCCAGACCCCTTGAAGACTGTTGATTGCTTTGGATCAGATGAGGTTAATTGTTTTTCACCCCGATCGTCCACGTAATGGATCTTAAGACCATGTAGCACCTATCAGACAGTCAGTTTGTGATTCCATGTGTCCCCAATCTCTAAAAAATGGCCTTAAAGTCACGCTTGAGCATGATGTGTGCTATATGATTGAAGAGTCATTTTTTCAGTATCGGTGACACAGGAAATCAAAAACTGACCGTCAGATTGATGCGCCATGAAACCAAGATCTATTTTGTGGAAGATCTTTGTTAAAATAGATCTCCATCATTTGATCCGAAGAAATCAACGTTTTTTCAAGGGTCTAGGATGTAGGCGCTCTCAGATAACACGTGGGCGTGAACAAAGAGGTATTGACATGTGTGCCACATCAAAGAAAAAAGTGAGCATTTGATGTTAAGCTCATGATCTCAAGATCCATTATATGAAAAATTATGGTGAAAAAAAACCTTGATCGATTGATCCAAAGCCGGCGGATTTGGAAGAGGCGTCTTTTTTGAAAAAAACCTAATAATTTCCTCACTTTCACCCGTAGCTCATTCGAAGCTGGTTAATCTTCTTCAATTGGGAATTCCAACAAACTTAAGCTATTGTTGCAATAGAAATAAAGCAAATGATTTTTTTTCTTTGTAGCTCTTTTTAATATTTCCAATCACACATATTAGTACCTTTACAAGGAATTCTTTATAAGAGCCTCAAGCACCTTTACATTAAATTATAAATAATTTCTACAAAGAATAAAACTTTAATATATTTAAATATAAAACGAAAATCATGAAACGAAAATTGTGGCCCAATTTTTTGGTTTCTTGGAATTCTTTGGGGCCCAATTCTTCAGTCGCCCATCTAATCATGAAACGAAAATTGAGTTAATTATCGTGCATTCAATCGTCGCCGAGATTCCCATAATCAGAATCCATGGCCTCATCACCAGCATAATCTTCCTCACCACCACTTTGCCTTCTGCGATTGCGTTAGTTTCCTGCACTGCTAACTGCTGCTCAACTTCCCTCACCTTCGCGTCATCACTTTTCATTGAATTCAATTTTTCTTTGCTGAAAAATGAGGTGTACGATTTCAAACCTGCAATTAGAAGTTCTTCAGAATTGCTTCGGCAGTCGGTGAACACCATGAAGTTCAGATAACTCGAAAAAGCACTCACCGAGATAACAGAAAAAAGCACTCACCTTGAAGAATGAACAGCGTCACGGGCAAGGTAAACACACGAGAATCCTCCTTCAAGAATGGAATTTCGGACATGGACCTTTAGATTGCCGACATCAACTGAGCGACCTTCAAAGCCATTTTGTTCCTTTGGCATGAACTGTTTGAATCTCCATATGATTTGAAGAACACAAGATAAAACCATTTTCTGCAAAAAGCTGGTCCATCCGCCACCATTTTCCAACATTTGGACCTACTGCCATGTAGCGATTTTACGGAACTATCCTTCAAGGAAGGGATTTTGCATAAAAGGAGAGCTGCATTCATTTTTTGTATTGAATGATTAAATGCATATATATTTTGCACTCTAATGCCTGACAATGAAATTTTGAACAGGATAGATACCTTGTCATTTGCTACTTTTTATGCACTTTCTATTGTGTACCCATTATAACCTTTTGTATGTTCACTTTGTTGTCATGACTTGCAAGGACTGTGGTGCAACATTACGAGAGTGTCCCTTGCCCTATTTCGGACGTGGACCTTTAGATTGTTGACATCAACCGAGCGACCTTCTAAGCCATTCACCACGTTTGGCATGAACTGCTTGAATCTCCACATGATTTGAAGAACACAAGATGAAACTTGATGCAAGATCAGCTCTAGACCAAAATGATCTACAGTATCAAAGGACCAACACAATATATAAACTACTGAAGCAAGAAACATTGTTAATAATTCAAATTAATGCCATAAAGTACTACCAAAAACTACGACACACAAAGATTCAAATTTAGACAATGAGCTAAAGATAGTCCAATGAACTTTTTCGCAATCTAAATATGTTTTCCACTACGGATTCTTAATAGAACTTAAGATAAGCATTGCAACTTATATCTTTGTTAGAGAGCCCATATTTGAACCTTATCTCAATCTAGCTTATTGTTATGGTTCTTAACATGGAACCTAATTCATGTATCTATACATTATTTTTCAACCACTTAGTGCATTTTTTTTTTTATAAGAACACTTGTGCATTGATAGATCTACAAACACCAAAACCTAAATATGAGTAGGTTTGCGAGCATATTTGTTCTTGAACACTCAACTCCTTCCTTTTTGGCACACAGATTTGGCAATATCACTGTCCCAAAGAAAGGGAAACCCAAAACAATGCCTTGTAAAAATTGTTAGACATTACCAGTGCTAATAGGATAAGAATAAGGAGCTGCACATTCTCTGTTTCTCATCATTCCCGCAGCAGTAGTATCAACAGCAAGTGCAGATCTTGAGTAGCCATTTTCCCGGAACTGATTTGAATAGGTCATGGCTGATGTGTATCCTATCCTGAGCTCCCCAACCATAGCTCTGAACTTTGAGCCAGAATCTGATCAGGTTTTCATATGGCAGGAGATGCATATGCATCTCTTTGCTTTCCACGAAAAAAGTGGCATAAGATTAAATATACACCATCGATATGGTTATCCATGCACAGTTAGAATATAGTGAAAAGTGGATCCAAAATAGGGATCTGAACAATTCTAACCATGAAACATAGATCCAGAAACAGGAGTCTCATAAATTTATTAAACAAGAATTAGATTAGTGAATCTAACAACCGTTAGATTAGACCGGTCATTTAAGAATTGTTCTTCATAAACAACATAAAATGAAATTTAAAATCATAGAAGCTGAAAAATGTTTGAAGCAATTCAGGCCGAAGTGTATTAGCATAAGAACAGATCCAGACAAAAACAAGAGCAGTAGATCACGCACCGTTCAGACTACTGAAATAATGTGTCTTGCATTTGTTGAGAATGCAAGCAATTGTAGACAGATTCCACTCCATGGGAATTGAGCAACTTCGCATAGAAAAAAGAAAAAGAAGCTATGCAGATCTGGATTGTATCATAAGCCCATTAATATCCCAGATTCAGTGTGAACGAGAATTCAATAAACAGATCAATAGTTTGAAGTACAAGCTTGTGAATTTACAAAATTTATGGACATAATTCACAATTGAATTACAGGAATCTGGGAATTTGCTAAATTTCAGATGTAGAATAAAAAATCAACACAATTTTTTGAATAAGTTTTATTTAACGAGAAAAAGGCTAAAATGTCCAGAGAAATGGTCACAGAGATCAGATCTACAATAAAAAGTGAAAAATAGCAACAAATCTAATTGCTTTTGAACATATCTTTACAACACTTACACATTGCATTTATGCCAATCAAATTGAACTTTCAGAATTCAAATCATAACAGAATAACAATAATAAGAAGAAATTAAAACAATAGCAGACACAAAATAATTCAATAAATGAATTCAGATCAACAGACCCAAAAAAAACTAACACCACAAAACCCAACAAGTTATGCACCACAAAAACACAATGGGATCAAAAGATCGACAACAACAAAAAGAGAAGGGGTGGTAAACAATAAACAATACCCCCAATAAAAATAGATCACACACTCACAAATATAATTAATTCAAATATGTGTTTGAACTTGAGATCACCATTACCTTCTGGTTTGATACTTCCCTTTTCTAGAACACAAAAGTGGAAGATCAACATCTGACAACCAATTGCGTGAAAACCCATTTGCAAAAGTCAGTTACAAAAGCAAGTATGAGACCAAAAGATTGAAGGAGAAAACAAACAATGTACTTCAAGTACTTTTTCACTCTTGTAAAACTCACTTGAATTCACAGACAAGAAGCAACCCTCCATCTTTGTAGATGAAGCAGTAATCCTCTGCAACCTCTTCCTTTTTTTGTCTTATCCTTCTTCATTGGAGGATTTCTCACTCAACGAAGTAAAATAGTTCAGGTAGGCTTTTTTAAACATAAATATTTGATTGGAAAGTTTCTAAAAAGCCAATATCACAACAGATGAAAAAACCCAGTTTCAACTCTGATTTGAAAGAGCACATACTCAAAAACCATTCACAGAACTGAAGAAAGCTTGGACTGATAATTTATTAAAAACCTATCTCATAAAAGAGTTAAAAAAAAAACGCCATTAATGAGCTCTCCAATATGCTAACAAATGCAACCACAATGTTGAAGCAAGTTTGAACTTAAGAATTAACAAAAAGCCAGCTCAAGCAAAGCTTGAATTGAAGAACTAGAGATTGGATATTTTGATCCACGAGATGCAATTTTCTAAAAAATAGACAATTACCCGCAGAAGGAGCAGGGGCCATCTAAGAAATAGACAATTTCAAAATCTCATAATGTTATATTGGGGTTGAAACAAGGCATAAATGGTAAATATGTGGCTCATTATCTGTGTATGTACCCATATGTAGGTACTGGCTGCCATAAGGCTCTATACGTTGCTCTTTTGAAATTTTAGATCCCTGGCAGCAATACGGCTCGATACTTGTAGAAGTCATATAAGCACAAGATAATAATCTTACTCCCACAAGCTTTTCCATCCCACCACTTTTCCAAATTAAATGCCTCTCTCTCTCTCCCTCTCTAGCCCAAGTGCGTCTTTTTTTGTAGCGACTATATGATGAAATTACGACTAAAAAAAATTCAGGATATAGCCTAGTTCCACACATTACCAAGGGGAAATCTAAGATGCATAAAGTTATGGCTAGAAATGATAATGAGGGATAGCTGAAAAAAGCAACCATTGAAAGTGACCTTGAGTCCTAAGTTGTACAAGAGAAGCTGGGAAAGGAGTAATTTATAAGGCCATAGGTACTGAAATTATCACTGCCTACTCAAATTTTAAAATGATCTTCATCAATGAAAAAAAACTAATTGATCATCTATTGTAAAAAAAGTGTGATTCTACAAAGCACACTTTTACAAAATTAGGGAAGATTTAATATTATAATAATTAAAGATTACGATTAAGCATGACTACATCCAAATTGGCATTATTATGACTATGGCATGATTCTCCTAAACTATCATCTTGCATGCCACAAAAAATAAATGAACTGCAATTTTTAGACATTAAAATCGATTGAAGATCGATTTCAATATGTAAAAATCGATTGAAGATCTCAATAAAAAAATTGATTGAAGATAAAACAAAAACCATTTTTGTACCTTGATGACTAGAGAGGAGGAACTATCCCAATGATCGAGAGGATGCAACAACAATACAGGTCGGGAGCTTCTTGAAATCACCTGGGGATTAAATAGCCCTAACCCTCTTGCAAGTTGTTGATAGGATCCATGAATGGAGAAGACAAGACCTTGTGTATCGTCTAGTGAATATTCGTTGCAAAGATTTCCCTGGATCTCCGATTGACTGCCATGTGAGCCACCTTCTCTCTAGTCATTTACTCAGATTGATGCCTCCACCACTCGATTGATCGATCGAATGGTCGTTAAGCCTTATCCTACCAGCCACTAGTCTTCGCTTACTTTGATGCAACTTTTGTGGATTAAGAAATGGAGAATTGCGAAAGGGAGGAGAGGTCCTCTTAGCTTTCAAAGCTTTCGACGCTCTGTTGACGAAGAAAGAGGAGGGCTTTTCTCAGGTTCACGGGCGTAAATGAGTTTAAGCAGATTTTAGATGGGAAATAAAATTCGAGTTTTTTTTTCGATGGGGCCACGTTGCTGCCACATGATGGACTCTTGCTTTTGCGTAAAATCCCTTTTTTACGTGAGAAATCAGAAGAACTCGGCTTGCCAAAAAAAATGCAGTAGATGATTTGACAATTGGATGCTTTTCAAGAGTTTTGATAGGTGTAAATAGAGCTAACCTTTATTTAAAGAGGCCAAATTAATAATTGTCGCTCTACATATTTGTTACCACGTGTCTAATATTGATTCATATTTCATACATTGGGCCAAACATATGCAACTAGGGTTGCAACAGAGTTGAGCTAACTTGACAGTTTGGCTCGAAAATGAGAGCTTTTACTCTCTTAAGCTTGGCTCAAGAGTCTGAGCAAAATTTTTTATTTAAAATTCGGTTAAAGTAAAGTCGAATTTGAAAGCCTTGACTCGGCTCGAGTCAACTTTATTAATATATAATACTTTTATATAATAAAATATATTCTATATAATTAATTTTATTTTTTTTAACACTTTTTCCCCTTGTAATAAAATTCATCTAATGATTAATTTATAATGGATAAATATGCAATTAACATATAATTCTTATAATCATTTATTGAAGTTTGCGCATTCTCTCTCTCTCTCTCTCTATACAACCATTAAAGTTATTTCTTGCTCTTTTCAATGAACAATCACTAGCATGGTAATTGGCTAATCAATCAACACATTCGACCAATACTTATGCTCTTAATCAATATTTAGGACATTAAGTTTAAACGCCTTTTTCATTTTTCAAAATTTGAACACTTTTTTTCCCAATTGATCCGTTAAATTCAAAAGGACTAATAGATTAAAAGATGTTAAGGCTTTCATTTATAAATTTTATTAAAGCTTTCATTTATTAAAAAAGAAGATAATGTTTAAAATAACATTAAAAAAAAAAATTATAATAAAACTTATTTAGCTCAAAGCTCATTTTGGTCTTACTCGAGCTCGATAGAGCCGAGTTAGAATTTAGGCTTTTTGGGCTCGAAGGGCCTAGAATCAAGCTCGGGCTTGGCCCGGCTCAGTTGCAGCCCTACATGTAACTAAGTAGGGTCATATTGAGGTTCTTGGATTGGATGGTAGTGATTAACTCATCAGTTTGTTTTTTGGGCAAGGTGAAATTTATATATTATCTAATCATTCAACTAAGTACATTAATCAATCTCCTATAATTTTTTGCCTTTTTTTTTTTTTTTGTTTATACTAGGTGTGCCCACTCATGATGTCCATTCATCACACTCATCATTGGTGGACGTGAAAGTCTATGAGTCAACGCCCATTGAAGACTAACAAAAAAAATAGAAAAATTATAATTGATAGACAATTTTACAGGCAGCTTATGTAGTATGAGATGACTAATCATACACTCCACTATGTGTTCAGCTAGTTAGGTCTCGCCACACATGTTGTCTATAAAATTGTCTATTGTATAATCTTATCCAAAAGAATATGGACACCCACAATTACCAAAAAAACATAAAAAGTAAAAAGAAGGAAAGTCAGAGCTCTTTTTTCTTGGGAAATTTACCTGACTGGCCCTATCAGATGTACCTTTTACTGCAGAGACCCTATAGTTTCACCTTTACCCAAATCGACCCGCTACGCGCCGAGCTATCTTCCGCCTTTAGGAAATACCGAATTTACCCCCAATGTAATAAATAGCAACCTTAACCAAACCCTTCACTGTTTACCTTTTTACTTTTTTACTTTTTTGTTCGAAGTCGGTGGAGAAGCGGTCGAGAGTCGCTAGCATTCCGTTCTTCATTCTTCAAGCTACCAAACCTGTAAGTAGCTAGTAAATAATTAATTTATGTTGAGTTTTTTCTCCTTCTTTCGTCGGTGCACATTTTGTAGTAATTTTTATCGTTATCGATTGAGTATACAATCGATATCGATTGTCTATACAATCGATAACAATTTCGCTAAAATTTTCGTTTTCGTTCAAATGGAACTGAAGAAGATTTGATTCTGGTCGTGGTGGTGGGTCCTCCCTTACAAGATCGAACTTGATTTTGTTATAGTAGGTTTTAAAGGTGTTTTATCGCCGTCGCTTGACATTGAAAAATATGGGGACTGGTAGGGATAATAGGATGATTCATTTGCTGCTGATGGTGGAAAATCATTTACTGGTGATGATTAGGGATAATAATATATGCAATCGCTTTCGTTATTATCCCTAACCCTCAGCAGCAACTGAATCATCCCTATCATCCCTACTAGCCCCCATATTTCCCAATGTCAAACGACGGCGATAAGACACCTTGGGTTTTACTATAACAAAATCAAGTTCGATCTTGTAAGGGAGGACCCATCACCACCACCAGAATCAGATCCTCTTCAGTTCCTTTGGGACGAAAACGATGAATTAATGAAAATTTTGGCAAAGGAAGAAAATAATAAGAAAAAGAAAAAGAAGAAAAAAGGAAAAGAAATTGGACAATTGTATATACTGTCGATTGTTAATGCGATCGACATCGATTGATTAAACAATCGATGACGATTGTGTTCACAGTCGATGGCGATTGTTTAGGGAATCGGCAAATTTTTTATGTAGCCTGATTATACCTTGATTATAAATATTCTCTTTCAATTTTATTACAGTTCATATACAGAAGCCGACAAAATGGTTGTATAACTTGCTGTTGGCAAATGATCTCCTACTGGCATTTCGAAGATCTACGAAGACGCTAGCCCGCAGCGGAAGGAGATGCTAAGTGCATCAGTTTTTAGGAGAATATTCCAAATGCCAAAGGGTGTTAGTTTTGCTGGAGATGTTGTGGATGCCATGTTAAGTTTTTGGGTTGAGAAGAACCACTTCCGAATCAGGAGGAGAGATGTCTATCTTTGGGAGATGGTCGTTGCCTTAATTCTGGGCCTTGTAGTTGTTGAACCCCAACAGTATTCCCCTTCCATTAAAGCACCTGAAGTATAAACCATTCAATACAAATATTTTCGGAGACTACCGCCCGGGAAAATTCTTTGGTCTCAGATTGATAGTGGATTGAGGCTAGCGCAAAGTGATGACGACTTCGTCAAGTTGGCTCTCTTTTTGTTCTATGTACATTCCTTTTTCCCGGGTCCCATCTTCAATTGTCGGAAGCCCACGTTGAACTCATTGATGACGTGGAAAATTTCAAAAAAATCCCGTGGGGTCTCTACGCCTTCAAAGACTTGCTAGAGTATATAGAGAAGGGCGTGACAAATAGAAAGACTGCCAGCAACGATAAAGCCCTTAAGCCATATAATATTTATGGTTGTATGTGTGTACTTCAGTGGTGGGCCTATGAGATGCTGCCTGACGTCTCACCTCAAAGAACGTCAATGCTAAACCCTTTCCCCCGATTGTTGAAGTGGGCGGAGAAGCCCCAAATGAGGAATAAAGGCTACACTCTTGCGAAGATGGTCGACAACAAGGTATGATGTCATTTTAACTAATTCAAATATGTAAAGGTAAAATTGTAATAACTTTAAAGAGTAATATGGAGGATTCCGATTACCAAATCAATCGATATCGATTGCCTACGTAGTCGAAAACGACTAACTACGGAATCAGATCGATTGATTAAGCAATCATTATCGACTGCCTACACAGTCGGTGTCGACTTCCTACACAATCGGGGTCGACTGCCTACACAATCAGGATCGACTACCTACACAATTGGGATCGACTACCTACACAATCGGGATCGACTGTAAATGGAATCAATTTCCACTCTTTAAGCAGTCTTTAATTTAGAGTGATTTTTCATTTTCTGTAAATTTTTCTATGTAATTTTACAACCTGTCCTTTTTCGTAACAGATTAACGCTCCCCTCAAACCCATTACCTTCGAGTTGGGCATACCCCTCGTAAGGGATTATCAGCGGGTTTAAAATGCTGTTGGGAGGGAAATTAGGGGGAAGAGGAAAGAGGTTGAGGAGGTCAAGAAAGCTGTGGAAGTTGATCTGCGGCCCAAGAAGAAAAGAAATATTCCGGTCAAAGAAGTTGAAGAGGAAGAATTTGAGGACGAAACAACGTCTGCCGAAGGCTCTTCATCAGATGAGGTCCAAGTCCAATTAGACCGGCCTAAAAGGGTCGCCGCGAAGACAACCAACAGTATACCAACCTCCTCTAATCAAGAGTTGTTGAGGAGGATTGATGGTTTGGAGTTGGATAACTTGAAACTCAACCAAAAAGCCAGCCATTTGGAAGAGTTAGTTAACCAATTGGTGGAAGGGAATAAGCGGCTGGTGGAGGAGAATATGCTCCTCCGGACATAATGCAACTCCTTTGAAGAACGGCTCACTTCAAGGGATGTTCAATTGCAAATGGCGGATCACTTCAACAAGTTGATCCGGAAAGAGCAAGGAAAAATTATAGAACTCCTTCAAACGATCATGGAGGTGACACCCAAGGTATGGTTGGCAGTGTAGTCTGCTTTAATTTGATTTTTTATTTATTCGATTGTTTACCGATCGTATTTATAATCGATAACGATTGTATTTACAATCGATAACGATCACATTTACAATTGAAACTGATCGGATTTACAATCGATACCGATCGCATTTACGATCGATACCGATCGCATTTACAATTGATTCCGATCGTATGTACAATCGATACCGATCGTATGTGCAATCGATACCGCTGGTAAATGCAATCATTAGGCGATCGGTATCGAATGTAAATACTATCGGTATCGATTGTAATTACGATCGGTTTAGATTCGGAATCGATTTATATTGTTTTTAGAGATCATTCTATTCTCAGTTTTTCTTATTTATCAATTTTATGTCTTTCGATGTTCAGGATAATGCTGTTTCAAAGTTGCTATCGGAAGTGTCTCTCACTGCCGATATGGGACCAGAACCTGTTGGTCCAGCCGACCAGGGATCAGCAGATGTGGCACCAGCTCCGCCAGCCCAAGAGGAGTTGGAAGCAGCTGATAACCAATCCCACGATGATGATGATAAGGGTGGTCCGGCTGGTAATGAGCAATCCGAGCAACCATTAGATGCTCGCCTGAGGCCTAGGATTAAAGCCAAATATGTTGCCTCGAAGCCTAGGACAGGAAAAAAGCAGGCGATAAAAAAACTGCCAACCAAGACGATGCCCCCTCCTACGGTTGAGCTGACAGATGAGCAGAGGTTCATGAATGTCATCTGGACAGCTCCCGAAAAGGATGCCGAGTAAGTTACATATATTACAAATTTGTCCATTTTTCCGATGATAGTAACAACTTAGTTAGAAGTAACTTTCGTTTTGAATTAAAACTTGGCCGTTATGTTTCATGCAGCATCTACGTAAGCTCCGTGGGTGATTATACACTCCGGATGCATACGTTCAAATGTCTGGAAGGCACGACATACTTAGACAATCTTGTAAGTAACCAAATCTCTCATATTCAATTTCCAAAGTTATTTTCTTTTCAAGTTTTGTAAAAGTAATGACTGATTAAAAAAGGGAACGATTGCCCAGATAGTCTAACGCGATTGTTTACACAATCAATGACGATTGTGTACACAGTCAATGGCGATTGTCTTAACAGTCGATACCGACTGTCTAAGGAATCGATAACAATCGTCTTGACAGTCGATACCGCCTCTCTACGCAATCGTTCACGATTCTCTGAACAGGCAATACCGACTATCTACACAATCGTTAGCGATTGTCTGAGCAGTCGATACCGATTAGCTAGATAATCGTTAACGATTGTTTGAACAGTCGATACCGACTCTGTATAGAATCGATAACGAATGAAGTGTGTCGATTACTGAAATTTATTATCTTTTAGATCATGGGAGCCTACCTAAGACTTTTGGAAGTCATGGATGACGCTACTCATCCTGAAGTTGGTGATAAATTCTTCCTGATGAGCCCCATCGGTTTGTCATATATCGCCATGGATTATAACGATTTCAGATTCTTTGTTGAAACTGAAAAACTCAACCAAAAACAGATGGCCACGCAAATTGAACGGTGGGCTGCCCTTAAGGAAGAAACCAACCCAGGCAAGAAGGTGCTCCAAAACTTCTTCTTCAATAAGTTGAGGAATTTGTGGGCTCACCAATGCAACACGGTACATTATGCTCTCTGCAAACTTTGTTTATAATTTTTACCATTGTATCCTCTAATATATTATTCATTTCAGATATTTATCTCAGTCGATAGCCACGCTCCTTTACATTGGGCCCTTACGTTCGTTAAGGTTTTAGAACAATCGGTAATGATCGTTGATCCAATTTTGGATAGGCCCTCGAAGGACAAGTATCCCCTACAAATCAACATCCTGATAAGAATTGTCCACACCTTCAAAATATAATTACCTAAACAATCACTAACGATTGATTATATAATCGCCAATGATTGATTATACAATCGCTAATGATTGATTACACAATCGCCAACGATTGATTATACAATCGCTAACGATTGATTATACAATCGTTAACGATTGATTATGCAATCGTTGTCGATTGTTTGGGCAATCGATTACACATATCTCTAGATATTTTTTCTGCTTAAGTAGCTTATCTTATCAAACATTATCTGACATTGCACTTTTCAAAACATACCAAATATCTTCCCGCGTTTTTACATGTACACGGAGACTCCACTGCATTGGAAGCTGCGACCTATCCGTGATCAAGTTCTGATTGTGAGGTCAAATTTGTGCCCCGACAGAGCAATGGTTGGGACTGTGGGGTATTTATTTTGAAGTACATGGAGTACTTCATATTGGGGAAGATATTCGACTTCAGCCAAGGTAATATGAGTCAGATCAGGGTATAAATTGGCCAAGCCCTCGCTAAATTTACTGTCGATGGAGAAGTCGAGAGAGCCATGGATGAAGAACCTACTACTGATGCAGTAGCATCCTAGTTTATTTCAAAAGTTAAAATTGTATTAACTTTAAGGATATTTGTAAACCAAAATTTTAAATTTTAATTGTAAAATAATCATTATTTTTTTTAATTTATAATATCAAGTATATAAAATTTTTATATCGGCTGCTTAACATTAGGCAGGTTATGGGCTTGTCGCAGGCTTTATTAAAGTGTGTGTTAGCGATGTTGATTGTAGAAGCAATCACCACGATTATATTCGAGATTTTAATATATATACTGATATTAACTGTCTGTGACAAAACGTTTGAAAATTCTTAAGAGTATCAAGCTTGCCTTAAATTCGAAAATCAAGTTGGATACAACCCCAATGAAGTTACAAGTCAAACCCAATTCTCACCAGGGCTATCGATCAACACTTCTTTACATTTTTTGGGAAATTTACAGCTAGTGGGAAATTTAGCCGACTTCTTGTACTGTATCAACCCATGGGACCAATTGTCGTGCAACTCCGGCGATTGTGAGCATACTCACTGCACCTGCCACACTGTAGGGCCCTAACTTCACCCTTAGACCTTATCCTGCTCTTTCTCGGACGGCCAGCTTGCTTTCAATAATTGTAGGGTGGTCTTACTTTCATATTTTCCTGTAGTTGCTCAGCTTGGAATGCCCATTGGCTTTTATTGAGGGTGGGAAGCCATTGTTCGTCGTATGTTTGTCTAAAGCAAACAGTGAAAAACTACTTCTCACAGAAGTTATAGTAATCGTAACTTCTCCGATTGATAGCTGTCATGGCATGAGAGCAAGGCAAGCAATGAATAAGCCAACGGCGGCAAGTACAGGTCTTGTATTCTAAGTCGACGTGATGAATGAAATTTTCGGAATTGATTGAAAATTGATCGCGCCCGTATGATTGAGCTCTCTTCCTACCGGCCCATTGCAGTGCCTTCTTCATATGCTCAGCTGCTTTTGGACAGAGTATGGTGGTCAATTTCTTAGATATCTCTCTACGCTTTTGAAAATGATCGACCACTTTCTCTCTAGTAGGTTTAATTAGGTCGATAATTGGTCTCTCTCGAGTTATCTTTAGTACGCTGTTTAAGCTTTCGGCATTATTCGTAGTCAGAGAATCATATTGCCTTCCTTTCATATGTGCGCGTGCCCAATGCTTTGGGTCTATTTTTAAAATATACTCTACGGCCCGAGGATCAGCAGAATCTTCCTTCATTTTGTTAATAAAATAATCAAATTTCTCTACTGAATATGCACGCGCGGCGCACCATCATAAACCCTTCACATTGTTCTTGAGATACTTGTGTTACAAATTTTGTGTCATATGTTGCATGCAATAGTTGTAGTGTGCGTTAGGGAAGATATATTTGACCGCCTTAATTAAATCCTTCGACCTATCCGTGATAAAAATGAAATCTTCGGTAAATTCACCAATCACGAACGCACCTATTCGTTCAAAAAACTACATCCACGTATCTTCTTCTTCTAATTCGACGACGGCAAATGCTAACGGTAATATATAGCCATTACCGTCTTGCCCCGAGGCAATAAGTAGGATCCCTTCGTAACGTCTCCGTAGGTGTGTGCCATCTACAAGCAGTGTGTGACGAAGTGTACTATGGTAGCTTCTGATGCAGGGGCCGAAATTCCAAAAAAATCTTTGAAATTTACCATCAAGCGTAGTTGAAAGGATGTTCGTACATTAGGATCTACCCTCTCCATCTCCTTCACGTAGGCTGGTAGATCCACAAATTGTCATTTCCAACTGCCTCTAATATCATTAAGGGCAAGTTTTTTCCCCCTCCAAGCCTTAGCATATAAGATTTGCACATTATAAGCTTTTGCAAGATCAAATATTATCGATGCCGGAGTATAGTCGAATCCTTCCATAAGTATCTCCGTACATAATTGGCTACGAACGAGATTGTTGCATTACAGTGACCGTGCGGTCTGATCTTAGAGGCCCCGCATGTGTGAGTACTATTGAACATTTTGATTTGGAAAGTGTCGAGCCCATTTAATTTAGACGCATGTATTCGCCATGAACAACCGGTTTCGTAGCATGCGGCTGTCACTAGATAATTAGCGGTTTTCAAAAGTCGAATTTGAAAGTTTTTCTCCACCGCGTGCTCTTTCAATGCTCTTTGAAATATTTGTTTATCTCTGAAGATCTCTCCAACTTCAAACGTCCAATTCTGATATTCGATTTCCACCTCTTGATCGGAAGACTCGTCCGATGTCTCTGACACTTCGTAAGCTCCATCTACTAATGGATTATCAACGCCCCTCGTAAAATATTTCGGATCCTCTTTTATAAACTCATCCGGTTCATCATCATAATCTTCGACGTTCTCTTCACCAGCAGTGTTTTGAGGTGGTTCACTAGATCCTTCTTCACCGAAGGGGTTCTGATGTGGTTGACTAGGCTCTTCACGGAACGGGTTATGACATGACTGACTAAGCCCTTCACCGAACGGGTTCTAACATGGTTGACTAGTCCCTTCACCGAAGGGGTGATTATATATATGGAAATAGGGTTGAGCTCTTTCATTAATCCCCATTGATGGCATAGTAGAATATAGTTCGTGAGTCATCCAAGTTGTGAATCCACCGGGAAAGATATGATGAAAATCATCTTCATCCCCCACTCTTAGGCCTCGTTCAGGTGTTTCTTGGTTTTTCCCAGAAAAGCTCAGATTCTTGGACACTCAGATTCCTAACAGATTCTTAGCAGACTCAGATTCCTGATTTTCCCTATATGCGTTCTTAAGTTACTCAGATTCCTGACAGATTCTTATAAAACTTAGAATCCTTTATTTTTAAGCTTTTCTCAGAAAATCTTCAGAATCGATTCAATCAGTGATTATGCTATGACCGTAGATACATGATCTAATCATCGATTTATGTGTCGTACTCGGATTTCTCTCAAAATTTATAGGCAACCAATCGAGATAGGGGTGAACATATTTGACGGAGTCTTTTTTTGAATCTGATTTAATGGCCATTACTTTTTAAATGGGCTACTAATACTCAACATAGTCACCAAATCGGGGTTCGGCAATAGTTCAGCGAGGTTAAAATTCAAAAAAATTCGGAAAGTTCGGAAAAATATTCGAAGGAAAAGTCCTAAGAAAAATTATAAAAAAATATCTATCATTTAATTCATTTTAAATGGATGCCAGTGTTGAAAAATATCTACTAGGGTTGTGCAGAAAACCGACCAAACTGACCGAAAATTTAGTTTCAATTTTGGGACATATCGATTTCGGTTTTGATTTCTATTTCAAAAAATAGAAACCGATAATTATTGGTTCGGTTTCGATTTTAACGTTAAAAAACTGAAACTAAACCGATAGTGGTACTACTCAGTTACATACAAAAAAATACGTTGCAAACAAAAATTCTCTTTTAAAATGGATTAATTTCATTAAAATGAGGTCTATAAAATGGATTAATTTCATTTAAAAATTAATCCACTATGTTTGATTAATTTTATTAAAATGGATTAAAACTTCTATAAAAATGCTATAAATAAAAAAAAGTTTTAAAAAATGCGGTTTAGAAACCGAAAATCAACTGAACCGGTTCGGTTTTAGTTTTGAACCTTATCGGTTCAGTTTTGATTTTGCATGAAAACTGACCCGATAACACCTCGAATATCTACCATTTAATTTTAACATAAGTTTTTAATTATTTTATACTTATAAATAAGGGGCATTAACTTTTATGTCATAAACGATAAATCGCACAGCTAAATGGACTATGCCATCGCGTCTAGAACGCTAAAAAACCTTAATATATATCCCATTTTCTTCAAATAAGGTTTGCGTAATTTTCAAAGTTAAAAATACCACTACAAAAAATAAATTTATTGGAGACAACTTTTGGCCCTCTCATATAAAAAAATAATTATTCTATTTTACATTTGTTTTACTTCTAATTTTCGCTATTGGTCGATATCCACTCCTAGCCCCACTGCATGAATAGGGTAGTCCTCATTACAATTGCAACTCCAACGCTGATTTGTAGGAAAAAAAAGTCCAATAGTAGTGACTGCCATTGCCATGTTTGGGCATAATTAAAATTGGACTCATTTCACACAAAAATTGGAACTATAAAAACTGAAATTTATCCAAACAAAAAACTGTAAAATTCACTATGGTCTTTGTGCACCTGAGCTATAGTATGCCAACAGAACACCCAACAGAATCCACCCAAAATAGATGAACAAAGCATGGTCCTCTTGATGTGCAGTGAAATATGATGATATTTCACCCCTAAAGACCTACATTTAGCTATCCGATGAAAGCCATTTAACATGTTTTTAGATGGTTTTAGTGATTTACAGGCCGGCAGATGTGTTGAGCATGAAATAACCCACAAGTTCAGAATATAACGTCAAATTCGTGCTACTTTGGATCATGCGGAACCTATCCCGACTTGGAGCTCAATTTGACCCTTCAAGACAGTAGATTCAGAAAATTGTTAAAACACTAAAGTTGTAGAGCTCGTTGTCAGCTTTCCAACGCCACCCGAATCGCCTCAATCCGACTTCAGGATAGAAAGTTATGGCCGAAAGACCGAGGCAGTGTCTGAATGCAAAGTGCAGCGGGAGTTCACGGAAATCTGGGAGGTAGATCGATCGACCCTTTTTAGTCGATCGATCGACCAAAGACGAATTTGAGTCCGGATAGAGTTTGGCCGCGAGAAAATCTTGGAACCAAGAGTGGCGTACGTTTTGGCAATTACGGGAAAAAAAGATATTCTTGGGGGATATATATATTCATCCGGGGAGTCCTTGAGAAGAGAGGATTAGGAGAATTAGGAGCATTCTGTTTTATTCTGATTAGTTTTATTTCTTTATTTTTCTTTAGAGAGTTTTGTCTTACAGAGAGTTTATTCATTTTTTCTGCATTATTATCATTCTTCTGTGTTAGTTCTTTCTGCTTTTCTAAATCGTACGTACTGGGAATAAAAGCTCTTTGTGGAAATTGTTAAAGCTCTTTACGGTATTTTTATATTGATGTTAGTGTTTATTTATATTTTAATTATGTTGTTTACTTTTACTATGTGTGGCTAGTTTTATTAAGGATGGGGATCTAATGATTCCCATCCGTGGTATTTATTTTATACTAATATCAATACTGTGATTGAGATGTCGATGCCTTTAAGACCCTAATATTTATTGAATATGGTGAAATCATCATTTCATCAAGATCTAGGTGCTAATCATGCCCTATGATTTCGGATCTGTAATAATGATTTTATCCTGAATTATCACCCATCTCGGGGTGAAGTTTACCACAACTGAGGTGTGAGTGTTAATCATACACCTAAGGGGGGTTAATCATACATCTCCTTGATCTCGGATTGATGGTGTGACTTTATCCAGATGGTGAGTTCAATCACGATCTGAGGTGTGGGTGTTAATCATACACCTATGGGGTGTTAATCATACATCTCCGTGATCTCAGATCTATATTTTAGAACTCACGTGTGTATAGGGCAGTTCTTCTTTTGAGAAATTTGTTAAGGATTTCATATCTCAAACCACAGATTGGTATTTTATAAATGATAAACCAACGATGGGAGGATTTAGCATCCCAATCCTTATCTTTCATTAATTGTTTAATCCTTTAGATTTCGTTAGTATTTATCTGTGTTATTAAAAGTTACCATAATTCTAGGTTTTCAGTTACTGCATAAGATCTGTAGAAATTCTTTTAGTTAATTAATATTTCTGTTTTTTATATTTTCTAACTAATCCTCGTGGGAACGATCTCGTACTTTGCACCCACTGACTACATCACGATTCGTGCACTTGCGAGTATAAATTTTAGGACACATCACCTCTCCACACAGAGGAGAACTATACAGGACAGTTAGCCCAAGTCATACACCTAACATGGTTGTTGTTCTAGCAGAGCCGAAAGCCATCCGTTCCTTCTGAACTTGCGATGGAACCTTCACATCAGTGGCCAATCCGTTCATCCGGAGCAACTTGACCACATACCAAGTCATGTCGAGCTGCCAGCCTACCACCACTCAAGCCCATGGCGAGCAGAGTATTCAAAAGCATGGTGGTTGTTATGCCACCCCTCCCCAAATCCAAGCAGAGCCACCCACCTGAACCAATATATTTATTTAGAAAAAAAACATGTACATATTTATTTAGAAAAAAACATGTACATAGTGCTAATATTGAATAGAGGAATTTAGATGCACATTGTGTGCGCAACATCATATAGAGGGATTAGATGCCAACCTGATCAATAAGACTGTACTTGTTTGTGGTGTGAATCTAGAATTTAGCCTGCTCTTTTGATGCTATAATACCATCCCAATGTGACACATGTTCGATGACAAAAAGTTAAAATCCATTAAAAAGCATTGGAAATGATTTCATTGCTTTAAAATCCGAAATTGCAGTAGCCTAAATATGAAATGTTGTCCATATTGATGGGATAAGGCCGTGATGATGATGATGATGATGAAATATAACTAGTGACCATCAGATCCATATGCTTCATAAACAAACTTATGTAGATAATAATAATGGTCTCACAAGTAATTGGATATGGCATATCCAGCATCGAATGACATTTCAAATTCTTAGAGAGCAAACTGCCTCTCCAAGTACATAATGAACTCTTGATATAGGGTTAAGAACCACCTTATTAATTATGTGATATGCATGAATTTATTCCTTCTACTAACCGATCCATGTCATGTAAAGGTATTGCAAGAGACTTAAGGGGGTGCTCTACAAAGCCCAATATCCTATTATCCAAAAATAAATAAATTAACTTTTTGCCCCACTAGAAGAAAATCTTAGTCCACCAATGCCCATCAGCCACATGGCACCTTAGGATGCCGAAATGTAAATTATAAATAAATGACAGACTTGCCGAGGACAAAGTGCAGGCGACTGAGGTGGCCTACCGTGACTAGCTGCACCTGACCTTCATCAACCTGCACTTTATCTACTTAAAATGTGTCCTCCATATATTAATCGAGTCCAAGAGCACCTTCGGCCTGCACTTTATCTGCTTAAAATGTGTCATTCATATGACTATGGCAGACAAAGCGGTGCAAATGTCACAATATCAATGTCACCATGCTTGTTGAATATCATTAGGTTCAACCAGTTGGACCTGACCTTTGCCTGCCGTGGAAATGACACCTGCTAAAATACAAATAAAATATAATATATTTCAAGTTAGAAATAATATCTTTAATAAACAAAATAAGTTATAAGGTGTTCGATGCAAGGCACATCTATAATTACATACTCGATGTAATCATATAAATGAATATCAGCATGAATCATTTCAGTTAAATTCAATAAAGTTCGAGAAAATTCGGCACGTCCTTTATTCAAAGTTTTTAGCATTAAAAAAAAAAAAACAGAAACTTTACTATGCCATTGCCACATACTTGGAAATTAAACAAGCAATCAGAAAAAAAAAAAAAAAAAAAAGAGATTATGATAATAATAATAATAAACCTAGCATTTAGCGGCTGCCTACAGGATTAAAACAAATCAATATCAAAGCAATTTTTTGTTTTGGAAAATATTACAAAAACAGGTATGGTTTCCGAAATTAGTATCAAAACAGTGATCAATATCCCTGTTTTAGTAGATATTCAAAATTGATCCCCGCTTTAGTAATAATTTCCAAATCGATATTTGTTTTTATAAAAGTCCCCATTTGGAAGTTCTCACAACTAAGTATTAAGAAAGTGTGATAGTGCAATTAAAAACTCTCCGAATGAAAAATAAATTACAAAATGTAGAAGGAAAGAAACCAAGTACATGGGAATTATTGCAAAATAAAATAAGGTCATTGTAGGATTATAGATTTGCTTTTATGATAGGAAGCATATGCCCATAACAAGAGACTTTATTGAATTTGTAATTATCCACCCTCTCCACCTCTGTAGCACATAAAAAATGAAATTGCAAAGCATGGTAATAAATTCAAGGTACTGCATCCTTACATTTTGTTGCTCGTGCCTTGAAATTTTGCGTAGTTCCCTTTGGCTCTACTTCTTTTAATAATACAGCAGGAACAAATGCTCTGTGTAGACCACAAGAGACAGGATATAAACATAAAATTGGAATCAATAATTTTCATTTAACAAGACAATGGTGAAGGATAACTTTATCACCAAACTGTTTTCAAACTAATCAAAAGCATTAAACAACCAGTTTAACTCATACTTCCGAACAAACCTGAGATCTGGTAAGCAATCTAACTGGAGGTTGCATATCAAGTGCTTTAGCCAAACAGGAAAGCAAACAACTAATGAGGATGTGAAGTGGAAAGATAATAATGGTGTTTTTAAGTGAGTAAGCATGAGCATTCAAAGTTCAAACACACCAAAAATTATATAAAAGAATAAGAACAAGGCTTTGATTGGTCCTAACTAGAAAGACCCAGAATTTTATTAGCTGAGAGACAAGGCTTTGATTGTCAGATGTGGGACTAAACTCAACAATTAGAGATACTTGAACATGTGCGAAGAAAAGTAACTTCTGATCTTTGATTGCTATTTATTTTCCTACACAAAATCCATATTTGGTATCTGGCCTCTTAAGAGTACATGCAACACCCTGACCAATTCATGGGTGCATGCAACACCCGCACATCACACCACACCTACTGGTCAGTAGGGAGAGGTCCCAACGAGTGGCCAATAAGGGGTGGGTTTTGAAGTCCGAACCTCCGCTTCTTGAGGCTTGGTCCTAGCCATTGCGCCAACCCCTGTTGGTTACTCTTACATAAAGTCTTCACTACCACTTGGGTAGGAGACTTGGGCCAGCCATTTTCCTAGCTGCATCGACTCGGTAATGGTAGAGTTTTCATCGGCTTTGGTAGCATAGAGGTTAGGGATTCACATCCGATGGTTAACTATCAAACACATAAGATAAAGATATTAGACTACATATCTAGAGGGCAAATCTGGTTCTGTCCATTAAGTCATTTGCCACTTCCAAGCAAGATGCTGTTTTAATACATGCTTGTTGATCTACAAACTAATAAAAAATCTAAAATAAGCGATGAATTTTCCAAATAAATGAAGAAATTAGAGAAATAGTGGAGTTCAAAAAATAAGATTGAATTACAGCCTCAAATGAGATATCCCAATATATATGAGATCTAATTAAAGCCTCAAATAAGGTATTCAAATATCTATGAGATCTAAGCGATAAGGACAAGACTTTAGAAATTGAGACAGAGGCCCAGAACTACCATCACAGTCTTCACCACCATCATTCAAACACATAAGAAATATAAAGAAAAGAAGATAAAGGAGAAAATATAAAAAGAATGACACTTATCCATAAATTTTGGATTAAAGTACCAAGAAAATCTACATTAATGCATCTGATATGTTCTAAAAGATTAAAGTACCATCACAGTCTTCACCACCATCATTCAGGTAGCTTGCAGAGGCTGCTCTTTTTTTAGTTGGTTTAAGTAGCATAGCCAATGTAGCTGTCATGCTACTGGGATTGTCCCCTGCGATTGTCTGCCTTATTGACAATAAACTCAGTACATAGTTTGACAATCAACAGACTTTTGAAGCTCCGAACTAGAACCAAAATCTGCTATAATGGTGGAAGGGAAAAAAAAATTAGGGATGGTATATATACACCTGAGAACTTCATTTTTTTCATAGGATTGTGGACACAAAGGCAGAGCACAATAAAACAACCATTTATCATTTTTTATTAATTTACAAAAAAGGAAACTACATCCAGGATCAGCACCCCCCTCCCCCCATAATAACAACACAAACGATCAACACCCCCTCCCCCCATAACAACCACTACGAACTAGCATTGGATTGGTCGTCATCCTCCAAAGAGTAGGAGGCTGTTGCAGTGCGGGCCGGTGAGTCGGTGCTCGTGGGAGCTAAGTATGACAACTCTCGATGATGGAGGGGTAGCTGGTAGTCCGAATCTGAGGTATCAGAGTCGGAGCTGAGTGTGACAAGGCCGCGACGACGACCCTCACCTCGAGCCCTCCCAACTGTAGGTTGGATCGGGCGAGTTTGATATCCCGATCGATATGGGGGGAGGTGCGGGTGCATCGGGGCCGGAGCTCATGGGAGGGCAACTACGATGTCGTCATTAACGGGGGGAGGTTGAACGACATGAACAAAGGGGGCTGGAGTACGAACCAGGGGTGGTGCAAGGGGACAAACTGTAAGGGGGTTGGGGGCCCTAAATTCGAGAGGCACACGGGGTGCCACTGGAGCAGGCTCTTCATCGTCAATAATAATGACATCAATCCGGCGCCTTGCCGACGACGCAGCGGCAAATGAACCTGTCCGAGAATGAGATGAACCAGGGGTGCCTAACATATCTTCACATTCCATATACCGAATTGAGAATACTTTGAATTGGGATACGATACACAACCGATATGAATTGATTACATGAAAAATAATAAAATTTGAAAAGTGAGAAACTTCATATTGAGAATCATAACGAAATCACAGTGACTGCCATGCATAAATAACGAAAGTGGATAGGAGAACAATAATAACTGCACGTGCAAACATTCCACACATGTAATCTACATGCACACCAACATCTGAGGCCCTATCTATCACTTTATCCATTACTTGTGTTTGTTGGGTTATCGGAGGTACATGGTGATATGTGGGTGGGTTATATGAGGGTTCATTTAGGTGTCGTCGTAACGCATTCAGTGCTTCATCGTACGAATGAAATGAGCGATGATGAGCCCCAGAAAAACCGGTTACTTCTCTCGAGCATTCGTCCCAGGTTCGATATATACCCGGTCTCCCACCTATTTACCCATATCTACAAAATACGTCAATTGGTTAGTAAGTGCAAGAGTGAGAAGTGGCTCATTTAATTGATTCAAGTTCAGAGTTTACAATAAAACCATATAACCAACTGTACATTTAATATGTCAACGTGATTGCGCGTCCCACATAGTGTTGGCTATATTATCACGGAATGTGTTCATCCATTCGCGATTTGCAAGGGTTTGAGTACAATGGATGTCAGGATCTATCTCGTGAACCGAGTCGTCAGATGGCTCTACGATACAATCCTCTGGCCATTCTTCAAAGAATGGATCTTCTGGATTGTATAATTTGATAAAATTGTGTAGAATACAACATGCAGTTACTATTCTCACTTGTGATTGAATTGGAAACCTCGTGGCTGTTTTCAATATCGGAAACCGTTGTTTCAGTACCCCAAATGTTCTCTCAACTACATTACGTAAGGACGCATGTCGCTTATTAAAAAGTTCTTGTAGAGTCAATGGGGGATTCGAGGTATTGAATTCTTTAATATGGTAGCGAACCCCTCGATAGAGAGCTAAAAAGCCTCGCATGTTGGAATAACCCCCATCCATAAGGTAATACTTGTTCAGTGGCACTTGAAGTCGATTTTGTGGCCTAGAGAGAGCACCTGCTAAAACTTTTGAGTCTGGGGAAGACCCCTCCTATCCAGGGAGTATGTATTGGAATAGCATGTCAAACAATACCACACACAACATTTTGTGCTGTCGCATTGTGATTTCACGATATATTTATGAGTCCGCTTTGGGAGGCAGAAGCGTCAACATGTGTACCATCGATAGCTCCTACAGCACCCTTGATCCAGGGGTAAAACCTTTGTTGGCTACTAATCTCTGGGGGAGTTCTAGTAGTAGCCTGTTTCATAAAATCATCATACAACTGTAAGATAGCATTAAGTACACTATTAAAACATAGACTAATGATTGAGCCCGAACGCTGGAATCTATCTTGGACGGTTCTATTCTTTTGATTTTGGGCTATAGTGTACAAGAATATAGTAACCGCCTCCTCCACCTTCATCCTCTGTGAGTCCTCCAACAGACCCCTCGCCCTAAGGCCGTCACATAAACTTCTGAATGCGGGCGTACGCATTCGAAATAGTTCATATGCAACATCTGGATGCCCGCGAAGGGTTTCCTGAACGTATAATGGACTAGTGAGAATCGATGTGTGACGTCGTCGCCTTTCTGGTCGAAGTGTTAAGATGATGACAATGGCGGTAATGACGAAGCCCACTGTACACATCGCAATCCATTCGTCATCGGATACGAGGGGGGGTGCCATTATACCTAATTGACAAAGGTCATTCAGTTTAATTACCATAATTTTTTTACATTAACTCACAAATTTATAAAATCAAAACAATTTTATAACATAAACATCAATAGGCCTATGGAGGTGGCCATGGCCTTCCATAAGGCAAAGAGGTAGGATTGATGATGCTCAGGGCGCAACCCCATCACTATCTCAGCCATTCGACCGGACTGCTCAAATTTAACTAGGAGCTCCATAAACATAGAATGATCAATAAAGTTGTTTGCTCTCATTTCTTGTAAAAATTCCAAAAATTGTTCATGATTGCATGATTGCTTCGAGGTGGTTCAGGGACGGCCCGATTAGCGATGCTTTCAAGAGTTGTTCGAAATCCCGCTAGCTGCTCAAGAAGACCATCAGGGAGGTCTACACTCTTCCGTTTCCTTCCAGACCCACTTGAATTGGAGTTTCGAGTAGGGCGGGTTCAGGTGCTCGGGTTTGGACCACTCTCCGCAGTTAAGGGAGACTCCGCATTGGTAGGCCCTTCTTGGTAGGGGAACTCCTCATTATCAAATACTGGGTGGTATGAGTCCCCACTAAAGTCATCGCCAAGAGGAATAACACGTTCTTGGACAGAAGATCGACGATCCCTAGGGTGGAACTCCTCAACCCTAGTATATGTGCTGTTTCCAAATAGAAGACAAAGCAATTTGTAGTCTTGAACCTTCCTACATCGATAATTTGTAGCCCAGATATTACCCTGAAGTCATGTATGTTAGGTTAAATGAAATGTTCAAATTATGTACGACTGTTTAGATTCACACCTCAAGGAAGGTTAAAGTTCGTAGTTACTAACCAGTGCAGAAATGAAATTGTCCCATATATCAGTTTCTGCAATGACCATTTTATTATCATTGTCCCAACCAAAACCACTAGTATCAAGAATTTTCTTCATCCTAGAGTAATTATTCTTCACTGACTTCAAGTGATTATAACATTTATCTCTGGTGAGTTCTTCCAGTTTCCCTTCGAAGCACTCGTAAGACTTTAGCTTTTCGGCCATCTCAGGCCACACATTTTTTTACCACGTTCCGTTAGGTAGTTTCCGACGTAGATGGTATTGCTCAACCAGTTCCTCGATATAGGCCGTGTCTTGTTGCTCATTCCACGTGAAATTTTTTGACTGACCGACATTATCGGGGGCAACACCCTTTCCCTTGCGGCTAGTCATAACTTATGTTCCCCTAAAAATTATCAAAGTTTTATATTTTTTTACATAAACTAGGTTTGCCTCGATATTTGGTGGTTGACATACGACGACCATATAGACTCGTCTTAATGACTCTGATGAAAGCATGGACTGATTTTGTATAAACGTACATGCTCTAAACACATTAATCTATCAGATTCAGTGTTAGAAATCAATCAATGCTTATAATAGCATGTTTGAATTCTACCCAAACACATAAATCCACTCAAACTATGTGTTAATCATCGGTCCATGCTTTCAATAACATGTTGAAATTCTACCACTCATCCTACTGTACTATGGATATCATTTGACAAGAGCAGCAGCAGTTCAATCCACATTTTAGCAGCAACAGTTTAATGGGAAGTGGAAGAACATATTATGCAAAAAAAAAAAAAACTCAATAAAAAGAATATAGAAATGAACTTTTAAGGCATAATCAATGCGAATTGTTCGCTGTTGTACATAGTGTATATATACAATAGTAGTTGATGGCTGTTGTATGTATATATATATATATATATATATATATATGGACAGATCAATCGTGACTCTAATTTCACGATTGATATCTTTGCATGGGAATTAGCTTGATGACTTTTCACTAATATCAGTTGAAAGGAAAATGATACATTATTACAACCTAAAACCAGTAAATTGTAGACAGTTAAAACAAGGATTAAAAAACAAGAAAGCATGGATTAAAAAAAAATAAGCTGTGGATTCAAATTTTAATGTGCCACTACTCTAAACAAAAGTGATCGATGTCATAGCCTTGAATAATTATAACAATCCATGTGTATTATGTAGAGAACCTAGGTATGCTTTAATTGACTTTAGTAAGAGAAACTTCAACATAGATGATAAGCAAAAGGACTCGAACTCTAAACATAACCATCCTATATGCATTTCAACTAATGATTTGTGCCCACTGAACGTTCAATGACATGATATTTATTTTATTTCATTTTGATTGATATAGAAGAAATTTGAATTAAATATAAAAGCAAAATAGGGATAGCCTTCTTCCTGAAATTTTTACAAAAGAAAATAGGGTAAACTACATTATTACACAGTCAAACTCTTGTTTCTGGCAAATCCCTATGTTCCATAAAGAGAGTGTTCTCTACTTCACTAGGTAATAAGTGTACATATGACACAGTGGAAATTTCTAGGAAAGTAATTTCCACTTTCTAATTATACAAACACATGGGCATAGTTAAGTGCTATAAAAGAATAAAAGTTGAAGAAGCACGCTTGCCTACTTCCACAAAATTATGAGCAGATTATACCATATATACTATACTCGCATTATAACCACCATATTAATGTTATCTATAGTCATCATGCTTGTAACACCAATCATTATTTCAATGGACTTGCCACTAAAAAAAGTTGGGATTCATATTCAAAATCATCACCTAAGCCATCAACCAATCTATAAAATACAGCAGGAGCTCCACTTGAGTTGTAGAGTTGAACTCTATACTTGAATCATTTAGAGGTAACTAAAATATTAATGTTTTTTCAAACAACAGTAATCTAAACAACCCAAAAAGCAATTGTAAGTTTCTTAAACTTTATTTTTCAAATAAGTCCAACCTAAGAAATTCCAAAAGTGATAGAACCCTCAATTGGTTTTAGTTTTCTTAGATAGGAGTCTCTTTTCATATAAGTATCTTTTAACATATATTTATTAATAATGGAGCTTTCTGTTGAACTGGGCCTCATAAAGCTACAATATATATATATATATATATATATATATATATATATATATATATATATATATATAATGAGTAGCCTTATAGCTGCTAAATTCTGTAAAAAACAGAATTTCACAAATTTCTAAGCACCTTGATATTTGTGGATGCGAGTTTTAATAAGATTGTCGAAGTAAAAAGACTCTCATAAACTAAACTAATTGATATGATATATATTTATAATTTTCAAAATTTAAAAGTACAAGCCAATATTAGCCGAACAATTCTAGGGGTATTAAAGAAGTTTGCCCTTTATTTTTTCCTAGAAAACAGAGCAAATTTCAGCAGAGGGATCACGATTAGTCCATATTTATAATAATCAAAATACCCTCACTCTTTAAAACTGTACATAAATTAATGGCAAATATAGTTGTCTAAAATTTACTAGGGGTAAGTATTATATTTAAAATAAATCTTTAACTCTCACTTACATGACTCCACCTAATAAATGGACAGCTGAGTACACAAGTGTCTATTTACTACTCTATTGAATTTGCAATTCATCCCGTAGTATTTTAGACACATAATTGGCATATGTAGGTGTTTGCATGTGCCTATAGTTTGGCCTTCATCCAAAGAGACAAAAGGCATCTTTGAGATGTAATTTGGATGAATGCAGCCATCAGCCAATCAAGCCTTATTTTGAAGCAAAAATACCAGCCAACCTATTTTAACTTTGCATTCAATATGTCAAAATATGGGAAAACTAAACATATGGGCTACTAGAACAATACCTGGTAGTGGATAAGCCTGATTAGTCGATCCACCCACGATTTCGATCGCTTTCTGATTAATGAAATTGGTCAACAAAAAATAGAGAAGTTAGAATAGATTCACAAAAATATAACATTATATGTTTAAAAAAAAGCAGAATACAATGAGCAGTATAAAGATAACTCTATTTTTTTTTTTCTTTATTGTGTTTTTCCATTTATTTTTTCTATTTGAAAATTCTCTTATCACCCAATAAAAATATCGAAAAACTTATATTTTTCAGTTGTTAAATAAAAGAGCTAGTCAGTGATATAAGATTGAGTATAAACTCAGATTGTTAGTCAAAACAGTAAGTCAGTGATATAAGATAGAAAACCCAACAAACTGAAATGCCTACAAATTTGGTATAATTTGGAATGCAAAAAAAAAAATGGTATAATTTGGAATGCCAAACAAATTTGGTATAATTTAGAATGCAAAAAAAAATCTTGTATAATTTGGAATGCCAAAAAAATCTGCTATATTTTGGAATGTAATAAAAAATCTTGTATAATTTTCTTTCTAAAAAAAGCTGCTATATTTTGGAATGCCAACATGAATATGAAATGCCAAGATTTTTGCATTACTTCTAAAATAAGGAAAGCAACAGGTGGTTTCTACTTTAAAGCCAAAAAAATAAGCAATCACTTTGAACTACCTTTTGCAAATCTATTCTGGGAAAAAACTGAGATGGTTTCAAGTCTTGCAAACACGTACCAATTTATAGCCTTCTTCAAAGCCCCCAATCTGGCCCCTACCTGATCGAATCATCTCTCTGCAATCAATTTGGCCCCTACCTGATCGAATCCTCTCTCTGAAATCAATCTGGCTACTACCTAATGGAATCCTCTCTCTGCAATCAATTTGGCCCCTACTTCATCGAATCCTCTCTCTGCAATCAGGCCCCTACTTGATCAATCTATTGAAAGTAGCTGTCAATATCCCCCATCAGAGCCCAAACTGTAACAAATCTGGCCCCTACCCATTTTTCCAATCCACCCAACTACCCAACAGATGCCCATGTGAATGCAGGGAAATCAGAAGCTTGGGAAAGATGAACTGGTAGGATGTGCAGTGAGCGGTCTTTTCTGCATCTGATGGATGAAACCCCATCTCAACCGTGCATGCGCTTGACTCTAGTGCTTCAAGGACCAAGAGATAAGAAATTTGGGGAAGAAGAGTTTCATGATCGTTGACAGAGTTGGGATCTGATGCAAATCTGAGATCTGAAGCATACAACGCCCTAGAATCTGAGATCAGATTCTGAGCTAATCTGAGTTGCAAGCTCGGACGACTGGCTGTCATTTTCACTCGGAAACGATCCGAAATCCTGCTTCCCTAGGACGTCTCTCAAACGGCCGACTCCTCCCAGAAAACCCCCTTTCTGGCTATAATCTGAGTAAAAACTCAGATTCTGCGCAGATGTGAACTCCCGAATGAGCCCTTAGAGACGTGTAGTCTAACTCTTGACTACAATGTGCCCCATGCATATTTTATAGTGGGTCATCATATTATTCAACTGGGGCATAATTTAGATCAATAGTTGTCTTCATGGCGGATATGTTTGTCGCAAAATCGCCGTCATCACCTAACTGAATAGTATCATATGTAAGTCCTTCCTCCTCAAACTTACATGGCTGGAAGGAATGGTTACTCACAAAATCAGTCTCATCTAGAGGTACATGTTCAGTTTCGAATCGGAAGGAGGATGATTCTTTAATGATGAATACCTTTATAATGTCCGACCCGGATTTATAAAATGAAAATAGGGTTACCAAATCATCCGAATCCAAAACGTCGGCAAGCATAAGGGTGTTCACTATTTTCATAGAGAACTTTATGAAAATTGTTTCATCTGTTCTCGCAAAATTGACAGCAGAAATTCGCCTTCTGAACCGTTCATAAGATATACCCATCGAAATTGTAATAACCCTCCGACGGCCACCTCGATACAAACTATCATTGTTTACAATATGGCCATCAAAGTGACAGAGAAGAGGAATTTCCACACCAGACATCGCCTCTTTAAGAAGGAAAAAAAAAGAATCATAAGACGGATGAATATGACAAATTGGTAGCAAAACAACTGATATCCAATCGTTATCGATTGAGTTACCAATCGTTAACGATTGAGTATCCAATCGCTACCGATTGAGTTACCAATCGTTAACGATTGCGTATCCAATTGGCACCGATTTCAAATAAATGCAGGAGCTGGTCGATTGTTTATGAAGTCGGTGCCGATTGGATAAGCAATCGGTAACGATTGGTAATTCAATCGGTAGCGATTGGATACTCAATCGGTAATGATTGGATAATCAATCGAAATATATCTTACAATCGACCAACTCCTGCATTTATTTACAATCGATATCTATTCATCATTTCCAAAAGTTATTTCGATATGGTTTACACTGGATCTGAACACACCTCGCGTCGGAATGAGAAACTGCAGGATCTTCAACTCCTCTGTTTTCTTTTTCCAGTTAGCAGATCTGAGGCTGAAGACGTCGTCACCTTCACCACCTCTAACTTCTTCTAACTTTAGCGCAAATTAAAATAAGGAAAAAGAGAATGTATTTAGGTTAAAGAAAATCAGAGAAGTGGGTAATATGGACTTTTTATTCTCCTTATGATCGACTCGGCTTGGAGCTTGTCGATTTGAGTAAAGGTGAAACTATAGGATACTATAGGGTCTCTATAGTAAAAGGTACATATGACAGAGTCGATAAGGTAAATTTCCCTTTTTTCTTTCAAAGTACAATCGTACGGTTTAAACCTTAAATAAACCCTCCCTCCGATTTCTGTCCCCGCGAGATCACTGGCGGCAGAAGAAAAGAGAGAAGAAGCGAAAAACCCCTCAAAACCCCTGTGACTGTGAGCACATATAAACGCTATAATACGACTAATGCGCAAGACGCACCATTCTTCCACATAGTTACTCGTGTTTTCAGTAGCAGAAAAAAATCCCTTCTTTTCTCAGAGTGATTTCAACCGATCATCAGAGATGACGGACGGCCATCTCTTCAGCAACATTCTTCTTGGAGGTCGTGGTGGAACCGTGAGTTCTCATTCTTCAATATCGTAGATTTTTATATTTTTTTGTTCTTCTAGGGTTTGAGAAATTAGGGTTTCTTATTTTTTTTTGGTTCATGGTGGCAATTGCAGAATCCTGGGCAGCTGAGGGTCCATTCAGGTGGGATTGTATGGAGGAAACAAGGAGGGGGTAAAGTGGTGGAAGTGGACAAATCTGATATTTTGGGCGTCACATGGATGAAGGTCCCTAGGGCTTATCAGCTTGGAGTTAGAATCAAAGATGGATTGTTCTACAAGTTCATCGGATTTCGCGACCAGGTAATTTAGTCCCCATTTTTCGTTTTTTTTTTTTTTTTTTTTTTTTTTTCTTTCTGATTTTTTATTGTTGTTTAGGATATGGGGGGATTGATTTTGTGAATTAAGGTTTCTGGGTTAATTTTTTTTGGGTTAGGTTTTAGTGAAAATGTTCGTGTTGGTTAAGGAGTTGAAGCGAAGGGGTTTCTGGGTTAATTTTTTGTTAGGTTTAATGAGAAAAAGCTCACTGGTTGATATTTTGTTAGGTTTAGCAAGAAAAAGTTACGGTGGCCTAATCAAGAGTGATGACACATTTTCTCCCTATGATCAGGGGAGATTTTGAATGCAACGGAGCTTGAATTAAGTTCAGTTTTTATTTTATTTTATTTTACGTAGAATTTTGATTGGTGATTGGTAGGACCTTCATAATCATGTAAAGATGGAGAAAAGAAAGGCAAAAAGTTTTTTTTTTCCCCAAAGGATGATATCTGAAGCACTTTACTAATTTATAAAAAAAATCTGAAGCCCAACAACAAAACTTAATTTAGGGTTGCCATGAACAGTCACCGGACTCATGCACTACATAAATACTCTGTATCGGTGGTGTATCTGTCACCTCTCGTGACTGGGTACGGTGGTGTATCGGTCACTTCTCATGACTAATATCTTAGGAAATTTAAGACACCGAACTCCCTATCGTGATGAATATGACAAAAGAAGAAGACGCAAAAGCAATCACACACAATACAAAGAAATTTACGTGGTTCACTATCACGCCCGAAATCCAGGACACCACGAATATCGGCACGTGAGCGAATACAATAATCAAAACAGAATTAATGGTTAAACAAAACACATAATCTAATAGTTCATTCATGGTCACAAAAATAAGGGTACATCATTGCGACAATTCATTGTTCCTTGTGAATACAATTACAATTTCAAAAGCCCCTTACAACCAACACATGATCTGACTAACTCCTGGTCTTTAATTTAGGAGGTCTTCCAGCGTCTCCTCTTGAGAAATCTGCTGGTTAACTCGATCCGCCTCTGAAATATTAACAACGGGAGTGAGATAAACTCAACAAGTGGCCCCATAATAATATTTAATAAACTACGTCTTAATAAACAAGATGAGGGACAATTTCATAGATGAACATTCTTTCGATTTTGGCAGGAGTTGTATATATATAAACAGTTTTGCTATTTATTCTCAATACATTGCATGTGTAGCTATCATCAAGTATGAATGAGATGTATGCATAAAGATCATGGGGTTTTTCTTTGAAAGGAAAACAGAGGAAAATAACTTAATCTCAGCGGCTACACGTTTATAAGTGCAGGCTCTACTACTATAGTACCGGATCCATGGTACAGCCACATGTGACCCCTTTGGACTTCATCTCCGTCCAGGTGGTTCTTACCACATCACATTACATATGTGAATTTCACACCTTACCGTGGCAGGTCGGTAGGCAATATTGATATACCTCATATGAGGAAATACTAACACTGACATTCGTCCTAACCCATGCCTGCTCGATGGGGGATCCACACAAGAAATATCATATACTTATATCGATGCACAACCTATGCAGTGGTAAAATCATTTGCTCAATGCTCGATGCCTTTTGAAAAGATGTAAATACTATGATCAATCCATTTTTCATAATCATTTCCTCATTCTACTGATTTATGATAAGTCATGCGATAACTACGCTTACTCATGCGCCCAAATATATGACATGCCATCAAGGAATCAACTACAATCACTTCATGCAGAATTTCAATTAGCAGTCATAATTGCGTAGAGATAAGAGAACAAGTCCTTACATGATTATTCTAACATATTTATAATATCATCACCCAATAATGCCTCATAGATGTATCACACTACCTAAGAGTTTCAATTCATAATTATAGGGTTGTGCGTAATCGCATATATATACATTGTATTTACTTAGTACTAATTACTTGAACAAAATTGAGTGATAAGGGTAGGTCACTTGCCTTGGTGCGCGCTTCCTTGGTGATTGCGGTGAGGGTGGTTGAAGCTCGGGTTGTCCAATGTGTTGCCTGCATGAGAACAATGGTGTGTTAGCGTTAAGTGATGTCTCGACCACAGAGTTGAATAACTACGTGGGGAAATGTGAATTAGGAGTTGAGTCGGTTCAAGGGAGGGTTAGCTGATAGGGTATCGATTGGGATGGGTCGAGTTTCAAGATTGAATGGGATCATGATACGCCGATAGGGTATGACGATCGGTTAGGGTCATAACACCGGAATATTACGAAATGCAACCACATTAAAATCCTTTTGATGACCCATGATAAGGGCATATTTGTTTGTAAATACTAAAGGATATATTGTATAATAATTTGGCTGATTTTTAAACCTGATAAATAAACACATTCAAAAAGTATTTTATAAAATGGGTTAGCAATCTGAAAATATCTCTAACAGCCTATGGGTTATAAACCATCATATTTTTAATGGCAAAATTAATATAAATGAATAGATGGCTAGGTTTTTAAAATGATAAATATATTATGTACATAAATAAATATATTTTTATACCTCATACCATATATATATATATATATATAAAACAGGAAATAAGAAATAAAATAAAATGGACAGTTTAAGACTACTGGTTGTGGTAGCACAGAGAGGAAAAATGGTTGTGGGTCGGGTTTGGCATGGGGGAGGGAAAAGGGGGTACTGGTAGAGATGAGGGGAGAGACACGGAGAGGGAAAATGGCTCCGTTGACGGGTTCGGTATTGTTGCCGACGGGAATAATGCCAATCGCGACAGCGATGGCGAACAACGGTCGCGAGAGTATCGGTGAGCCGGCCACAAAATAAAAGAAAAACAGAAGATGAAGAAGAGCAGAGGGAGAAAAGAAGAAGAAGAAGAAGAAGAAGACGACCTTACCAGAGGTTGAATAGTTGATAGAGAAGAAGGGGGTCGACTCCTATTTATATCTAGAAAGGGGGAAGGAGGTGCCATGAAGGGGTGTGGTACTGTGTGCAGGAGCCCATCGTTGGACGGTGCCGGACAACAGGGTCATGCCGAGTTCCATGCCTCCGTAGCGAGGTTCTCGCTTCAGCTTCAGGGTTCAACTGATGGGGGTAGGTGGGAGAGAGACTTGGTGTTAAGCAGGGATAAAAGAGAAGCTTATAAGGGTTTTAGTTTGGGTCCGGTCCTGGGCCCGGCTCGGGCCACAAGAATGGGTCGGTCTGGCGGGTCAGGTCCTCGCATTCACCCAATCTAGGGCTACGTCCACAGCGTATATGCACTATATTTATGGACGTTTATAACACATACTCTCCTCTCTAATGCACTCTCAATCAAGATTTGACACGATCTTCAACATCCAATACGCTGAAAAACCAAGGACGTAGTCCTGCAAAACAGAGAAGAGATTTGTTGAAATATAGTAACGATTCCAGCACAAGAACAACTTAAATCCCCAAGTTTTTCTTCAATACCTTGCCTTTCAAAGTATTCACCAATTTTCACTCTGTAGCAGGGGCGGAGCCAGAACTTTTTCATAGGGTGGTCATCTAATCAATTAATGTTGGAAAATTGTATCATTTTTTTTCTAAGCAAATGCTAAAAAACATATATAAAGTATACAATTTTGACCCATGGTTCTAGGTAATTAGGGTTTTAGTATAGGGTTCCCAAATATTTAGAAAAAAATAGATGGGTTGAGGGAATGAGGGTTCAGATTTATTAGTGATTAGAGTTTTAACTAAAATTAAAAAATATACATAAAAATAAAAAATTAGTTATAATTAGATTTTTAACATTAGGGTAATAAAGTTTTAGCATTAAAATTTTAAATTGATTAGAGTCTTAGTATTAACCTAATATTAAAACCTTAATCAATTTAAAACCCTGAGGCTTCGTTTAGGTGTTTCCTGATTTTAGAAAATCTTATATTTTTGAAAACTCATAATCCTGCAGATTCTTAGTAGACTCAAATTCCTGGCTTTTCTCAAATGCATTTTTAAGTTACTCAGATTCCAGGCCTTTCCCATAAAAGGTCATAATCCTTTGTTCTTAAGTTCATCTCAGAAAAGGAAAATATACATATCGATTAAGCCAGTATGAAGAAATTGATTTTATTTAAAATATCTACAAACGAAACTAGATACGAAGTAAAAGAAAATCATATACATATTGATTAGGTCGTTCCAACAAAATTGGCCTAATTCAAAATTCTCTCGAAGAATGACTATGAGGTAGCATCATCCTCGTCGTCATCCTCCAAAGAGTAGGATGGTGTGCCAATACGTTGTAGGGACCCCATGAGACCATCGAAGTTGTTGAACATATCTCGATGATGAACAGGAAGAGCCGACATTTTTTTATTTAATAATTTTGATGCCTTTGTAAATTTATATACGTATTAAGTTTTTTTGCTCTTTACATATCTTAGTGAATTGCTCTAGTGGTAGACTTAGTGCTTTGTGAAGGTTAGGTTCTAGGTTCAAATCTTGTTATGTGTAATAAATTGCTTAATTTTTTTAATTAATTATACTAGAGCCTATACACCATATATGTGAGTATGTAGCTCTATAATATAGTGGAGTCCCTTGTGAGAGAAATTTCTTCGTAAATAAGTCCGTGTAGCACCTAAATAGATGGAGGGGAGCCTAAATATAGGCCAAAATTATGGGATTTAGTTAAAAAATCAAAGAATAAATATTTGTTACGGAAACAAATACCATAAAAAAGTTTGTTTTAAGATTTTAGATACTTTTGGGTGATCAATATAGTTTTGGATGGTTGAGAATCCACTAGTATAATTAGGACACCTAAAACTTAGTAACAAATTTTTAGAAAGTTTGGGTGGTCAATTGACCACCCAAGTCATAACATGGCTCTGCCTCTGCTCTGTAGAAAAAACCCTCTCTTGGATCCCTAGAATAACCTTCTGTCAAGAGGCTCTAAATTGCATTAGGAAACTTTGACCAAATTTTTTTTATAATAGCCAAACAGCCCAAATCCGCGGAACTAATCCGCCCATAATCGATTGATAGATTTCACAGCTCGATCGATCGATTTCCACCGAAGAGATACCAAACAAATTTATGCTTAGACTCAGATCAATCGATTTCCCAGCTCGATCGATCGACTTCAACCCGATAGCAGTCTGTTTATTTCATCTAGAATCGATCGATCACTCCCCAAGCTCGATCGATCGATTGGGACCCGAGACCACTCCTCAGAATGTCTCAAAATATGCATTGGGATTAGACCTTAACCAACATAATATGTACTAGTGATCATGGTTATCAATATCGTACGATACACGGTACGATACGGAAAATGATACACGATACTATGAAAAACGATATGTATCTATGAAGTGTATCTTGTTTATATCGTATCTTACGGCACACAATTCTATACATTGCGATAGCCAATACAAAAGGTACATGTAATTTTGATTATAACAATTTATTTTTATTATTTTTTTAAATGTTGTCAATTATTTACCCCCAACTCGACTACCCCTTATAAACTTCTTCTGCATCTACTAAATAAAACATTCGTATATAAAAAAAGAACTACGAGAATAGAGAAAGAAGAGGAGATATCTACGAAGATGAAGAGAAAGGAAAAAAGGGATGATGTAACTTTTGACGAAGGTTATGGTGTTGTTATTGGGGAATGGGGATAGAGTTGAAGAATAAAGGCTTGGGGGGTTTTTTTTTTTTTAACTTTTGGAAATTACATCCTTAATATATCAAGAAGCAAGTATATAGTTTTTTTATGGATTTAGTAGAAGTTAAAACTTGAAAGACACATCATATAAATACATGTACACAATATACACTTGCATTACACTTATACTTCTGGAGCTGTAGGTTTTTTTTTTTAATATAGTGGAAAATTGAAAAAGTTCATGATTTTATGTGACTATGAATTTTTATCTTCACTTTATAAATCAACTCAACTCAATGATTTGTTTTGTTCAATTTATTTGACTTAAATTCTAACTTCGTGTGTGCCATATGATGGAATGAGTGTCTTTGACACTGAATATTCAAGAATGATCATAAATTGTTCTAGATGTAGGGCAAATTTACCAAAGTATTAATTCTTCAAAAAATATATAAATAAGCTTTGACGAATAGACTATGATCATGATATGGGGCAAATTTCCTTGCATGTGATCTGTTTTAAGTTAATTTAAGGCGGAATCACTAAATGGATATTTTGCCCAAACTGGTCTTAAGCCACTTAGACAATCTGGATAAGCTTTGACAGATTGAAATTCCGTGTCTTGAAATTCAATTGAAGTGTAATTCATGATTTCTTCTTAACTAGACTGATGGATTTTGTCATGAGAAAAATAAGTCAATGCCCATAAAATCATACTTATGGGAAAAATTGTTAGAGAGAGACATGTACCTGCTGGTTGGCTAAGAGATCCACCACAACTTCTATTCCTTTAGTCAAATGAGTTTGAAAATGGTGTTTGACGCAAACACTGGTGGGTCATGTTTGATAGCTGGCTTTACTGAGATCGGAAAATATTACAGGCGTAAGATCCTAGTCAATGGATGGAAAAATCTCAAAAAGATCACGTATAATTTGTATGAGGACTGATGAAGCAAGATGGGAAACCAAAAGCCTAAATAGGAAAAATAGGGTACTTGAGAAGAAAATGGACGATGTTTGTTAGATGAGATAAGACAGGAAACCACGGGCCTAAATCAAATGGTGCATCTCAGTCAAAAAGTATACTTTTGCGATGGGTAAATGTGGTCACCGACATCATCACGCTTTTGAAAGAGCTCATTATGGTAAGGGTACCTCTGTTCGCGCCTACGCCATCTCTGAAACTACCTACATACTGAAAGCACCCACAAGGAGATCAGTCTTTCTCTGAGGGTACCCACTTAATAAAAACAAATTGTTTTGGAGGCTAAGGAAACAGAGCACCGGCCTAATCTCTCCTTCGGGGCACCCACGTACCTGAAGCTCCTCTTCCTTACCCAACCTGAAAGCACCACCGTCCTTTTCCGGCCACCACTTGACTGCATCAATGGATCACCATCCTTTATTTTTTCCCTTCTTTTTCTTCTTCTTGCCAATTTCATCACCTTCTTCTTCTTCTCTAGCAACTCGCAACTACGAAGACATCACCGAACTACCAACCATAATTGATTTTTTTTTAAAAATCCTATAAAATAAAAAAGAAAACCAATGCTAAACTTGTGACGGTGGGTACCCACTGTCAATTGTGAAAGATTTGGCAGTGAGCACCCACTGCGAGTCTTTTACATCTAATAGTGGGTTCTCACCGTCAGATTATTACATATTTATATCTCACGGTAGGTGCCTACTTCACCGTATTTAGTTTTTTTTTTGGGCTTATAAGGGTTTTTTCTTTGTTTTGTAGGTTTTTGTGGTTTTCGTTGTAGGTGAAGGAGAAGGAAGAGAAGAAAAGGGTGCTTCAATGATGCGGTTGTCGTCGTTGCACCTGATTTGAAGAAGATGAAGAAAAAAGGTTTTTTTTTTTTGATATTGACACCGTTGTTGCGATTGGTGCGAGTTGAGGAAGAAGAAGAAGAAGAAAGAAGAAAAAAAGAAGAGGGTGATTCAACATTGTCGATGATGCCGTTGCGACTGTTGGAGTTGAGGAAAAAGAAGAAGAGGAGAAGAGAAAAAAGAGGAAGAATAAAAAAAGGGGTTTATATACGTGGGCTCACGAACGAAAAAACAGGCGGGTGCCACAAAAACAATAGGTTTTTTTTTTGCATGTGAGTACGTAGGCACTTTCAGAAAAGTGGTGGGCGCAAACTGAGGTAATCTTTTGGTAACTGGCTAAAAAATATGCCATGTGGCAAAAAAAGTGGGACAGTGAGGGCTAGGGCTGCAACCGAGCCGGGCTGAGCCCCAGCTCGGGTCAGCTCTAGCTCGGCTCTACCTTATACGAGCCGAGCTGGAGGTTAGCTCTAGGCTCTTCGAGCTCGAAAATTCCAAGCTCTAGCTCGGCTCTCCGAGCTTGAGCTTAAGCCAAGCTTTGGCCGAGCTTCGAGCCAAGTATGTTCTATTCTAAATTTTTTTCTTTTAGTACTTTTTAAAACTTCTACTCAATTAAATATCCATTCTATAAAAGATTTAAATGAATGAATAAACACAAGTACGCAACATATGAAATAAATAAACCGGTAGATAAACTAGGGCAAGTGAGGGGCAAAAGTTCCTATTTTCCCCTTCAAAGTAATCATTAGATAAGCTTAAACGGTTACTTTGAAGGGTAAAATAGACCTCTCAAAGCTAATTACTTATTTATATATATATATATATATATATATATAAAATTATAAACTGAGCCGGTCTTAGCTCGAGCTCGGCTCTGTTCATTCGAGCTACAAACTGCCCAACTCGGCTCGGCTCTTGAGTCGAGCTCTAAAGAGAAAAGCTCTTATTTTTCGAGCCGAGCTGAGTTGTCGGGCTTGCTCGGCTCTGTTGCAGCCCTAGTGAGGGCTATCCCCAAAAATAAATAAATATTTAAAAACAAGGGTGTGATATCACCATTACCTGTTGCAAATTAATGCGATTTATCGTGATTCATGGTGAATCACTGTGATATGCCTTGAACTAAAAAAAATGTGTACAAATTTTCTTTTCTTTTCTTTTCTTTTCCTCCCGACATCGATAGTTTTAGGTTTTTTTCATGGGATTGGAGTCGAGAGAGGAGGTGGCGAGGACGCCAAGATCGAAAGCATGGATTTAGGGTCGCGACAGATATTTGGCGTAAGAAGAAATGACGAAAAGAACCAAAGAGTAAGAAGAGGGATGCAGAGAATTGGGTTCTGGTCATCCTCACTTGAGCAAGGTTGGTTCTCGCTCGAGCAAACCCCATCCGATATTTGGCGTTAAGTCACTTGGTTCTCGCTCAAGCGAGAACCAATTTCGCGAGCGAGAACCAAATTCGCTCGAGCGAGTCAAGTGATGAATTTTGCCCAATTTGGGCTTGTTCTCTTGTTTTCTTTTGTTTTTCCTCTTTGTTTTTCTAAGCTTTTAGTTTGCTATTTTGGGTATTAATGTACTTTCCTTATTTTAGGATTTTCTATTCTTAGTACCTACTATACTATATAAGGTAATGATGTAAGCATTTGTAAGGGTCTTGATGAATTAATGAAAAACATTGCTTGAGAGCTTGTGAGAAGCTTTAATAGAGAGTGATTCTTTTTTCCCCTTGTGGTTATGGTGTGAGGCCAAGGGTGTGATGCCCATGTATCTTCTTTGATCTCCCCTTTACCTCTTTTCTATTTACTTGCTAATTTCATTTGCATCTATTTTCCTTTTATTTGATTTCTTGGAATCCCTAACCCTAGTTTTAGAGCAACCTTTGTGTCCATCCTTGTGGACCGATTCCGATCTTAGCCCATTGATCCATGACCGTTGTTGGACCTGAGAGTGCCCGATTAACGCTGATTGATCGATCGATTCAAAAGCCTTTGCGAGGAGCTTAGCGATTCCGCATTGAGCAACGAGTGAACACTCCGACCTAAAGGATGCTAGAGTTCTATCTCTAGGATCTCACCTTTCGCATTTCTAATGGTTCTCGTGTTCCAGATTGGACCTTAAGCGGATTGAGCATGGTCAATTAAGCGGAATTTCACGAAACCCTAATTTTTCGCTTTAATTTAGGATTTTAATTGTTCAATTAATCCACTTAATTTTGGCAATTTCCCATCTTAGAATCACTCACGTATTTTAGGGATGTTGTCCCGCATCAGTTTTGGTATTAGAGCTTTAAGTGCTACGTTAGGACATTTGCGTACTCATCTTGTGTTTGCTAAATTACGCACTTGTTGTGTGGTTCATATTTGTGTCATTTCGATTTTGTTTAATTTTATTTCATTTTGTGTGTTCATTTGTGCGCTTGTCTTGTGTTTGTTAAAATTACTCAATTGTTGTGTGATTCATATATGTGTGGTTCATAGTGTGTGTTCATTTTAAAATTGTGTTTGAGTTGTGTTTGTGTCGAGCATCATGCATGACCCTCTTGCGCGTCAACGTGATTTCCTTACTCGTCTTGAGAGGGATCTAGCCGAACAGGGAAACTATTACACTCATAATCCTAGGCGAAGTTCCCAAAGTCAAGGTGAGACTAGAGTTATGGGATACTCCCATCATTGTGAACTGGTGTATGACCTTGATAGGAAGTTTCTAAAGTCCATTCGAGTCGAGGTTCCAGATTTTGATGGGAGGATGAACCCTAAAGTCTTCGTGGAGTGGTTGTATAATATTTTGGCTTGTATGATGTGTCGGAAGAGTGTAAGGTTAGGCTCGCCAAAACGAGATTGGTGAGCCGTGTTAAAATCTATTGAGATGATGTTGGAGTTTTGACGTGAGTCACTTTGAAGTAAGCCCATTACACGATGGGAGGACATGAAGGAGCAACTTATCGACAAGTATGTTCCTTTCACACATGGTCACCTTCTACGGTGTCCGAAACCCAAGCCCGCTAAATGTCATGATTTTCACAAGTTTGAGTCTAGGGACATCTACACCAAAGCGAGCTCTAATTCCAGGGTTAAACCATCGAAACCCGTGAATACGCCTCCGACTCCTCAAGTTGATAATGGGAAAGGAGTGATCAATGATAGCCCCAAAACTAGTGGTCGCAACAAGTGTTACAAGTGTCACGAATTTGAACACTTTGCTTATCAATGCACCGCAAAATTTCCCGCTCAAAATTTATTGATTAAAAGAGAGTTCTACGGAGCTGGAAAATGTGAATGTGGGAGAGGATGTGTATGATCCTAGTGAAGAGGAGATAGAAGAAGTCGAAGAAAGTCTAGCTTGTATTAAAGAGACTTCTATTTCCGTTGTGAGTAATGATGTTGAGTCACCCACTTTTGAGCCAATCGAGCCACACATGATTTGTTAGTGTCCGTGGAGTCAGTTGTGCATGAGTCCTTATTGCTGGTAAAGTCAAGTGCACTTGAGTCTTTGGTGTTGGTCTAAAGGAGTACACACGAGCCAATTGAGTCCCTTGCTTATGAGTCATTGGTGTCTGTAGAGTCGGTTACACACGAGTTGTTGGTGCCCATTGAGTCAAGTACACGTGAATCCATCGAACTGGTTACACAAGAGCCATTAGTGTCAATAGAATCTAGTACCCAAGAGTCTTTGGTGTTGGTTGAATCGAGTACACAGGAGTCAATAGAGTTACTCGCACATGAGTCAATCGAGCCCACTATACATGAGTCATTAACTCATTATTGTCATATGCACATGAGAGTATTGTGTCTGTGGATGCACACACACATCATAATCTCGAGTTGCATGCTAATTCACATTCCGAGTCTTGTTGTGAGTCACGTCTTGAGTTTTATTTCACATTGCATGCTGAAATTATGCCTATAATTAATTTGTGCAATGAAAATTTCAAATTATTAATGAATTTGTCTGCGAGCTTCAAGGAAATCCAAATAAGCGGCCATGAAATTGTTTGAGTTAGGTCCGAATGATTCCCTTCGGGGATCGCAAAGAAGTCCCTAACCCGCATTGCTAGATCGTTTAGGACGGTGGCAAGGAGTGGACCTAAGGTATATGTGCTTGAGCTACCTCAAGGTATGGGAATTAGTTCAAAACTCAATGTGGAAGACTTAGTTCTTTGTCTAGGCTCAACCTCACTTCGTAGAATTCGTTTTCAAACGTCCATTCTTTTTAAGCCAATCCTGATCCCACAACCTCTATCCTTTCATCCTCCGAACAAGCTGAAAAGCGAGGTCATTGGGAAGATCTTGTGGCATTCACTGATGGCGGAGAGTTTCAGGGTTATTTCACGAAGAGGGTTAGTAATCCAAATTATGTGAGCACTTGGGCTAATCATGAGAGAGCTTGCTGCTTGAGTTCTTACATTTCCGATCGATATCACGATCACACTTCATCGGTGATTGAAGTCTTTTGGGACCGCGAGAATTGGTGGGAAGCTTCAAAAATATTTGATAGAGTGGGTTGGCAAGCCGGGTTCCGAGATTTTTAGGTTTGTCGAGAAGAGGTTTGCCGTGTGCGACTCGATACAATTGACCGACATGATGAGCACGCTTCACCGGGTCCCAAGACTACTTGTGCTAGTTGCGCGGAGTTCCACCGCTCGGATTCCGTTACAATTTGCCAGTACTGCATGCGTGTTTCATCAAAGATGAAACCTTTTGGGTCCGAGAGAATTGATGGGGACGTCGACTTAACCGTTCGATGCTACGAGCTAATTTCATTGGTGATGAAACATTTTGGGTTTAGGAGAATTGGTTGGGACGCCAAGATCGAAAGCATAGATTTAGGGTCGCGACGGAGTTTTTGGTGTAAGAAGAAAAAATGCAAGAAGAAACGACGAAAAATAACCAAAGAGCAAGAAGAGTGATGCCACGAATTGGGTTCTGGTCATCCTTGCTCGAGCGAGGTTGGTTCTCACTCGAGCGAGACCCACCCGAGATTTGGAGTTAAGTCACTTGGTTTTCACTCTAGCGAGAACCAAACTCACTCGAACGAGTCAAGTGACGTATTTTGCCCAATTTGGGCTTGTTATCTTTTATTTTTCCTTTGTTTTTCTAAGCTTTTAGTTTGCTATTTTGGGTATTAATGTACTTTCCCTATATTAGGGTTTTCTATTCTTAGTACTTACTATATAAGGTAATGATGTAAACATTTGTAAGGGACTTATTGAATTAATGAAAAACATTGCTTGAGAGCTGGTGAGAAGCTTTAATGGAGAGTGATTCTTCTTTCCCCTTATGGGTTTGGTGTGAGGCCAAGGGTGTGATGCCCATGTATCTTCTTTGATCTTCCCTTTACCTCTTTTCTATTTACTTGCTAATTTCCTTTGCATCTATTTTCCTTTTATTTGATTGCTTGGAATCCCCAACCCTAGTTTTAGAGCGACCGTGATCCATGACCATTGTTGGACCCGAGATTACCCGATTGACACTGATTGATCGATCAATTCAAAAGACCTAGCGAGGATCTTAGCAATTCCACATTGAGCCACGAGCGAACACCCTGACCTAGAGGATGCTAGAGTTCTATCTGTAGGATTGCACTTTCTGCATTTCTAAGGGTTTTCGTCTGCCGAATTGGACCCTAAGCGGATCGAAGATGGTCAATTAAGCGGAATTCCACGAAACCCTAAGGTATCGCTTAAATTTGAGATTTTAATTGTTCAATTAATCCGCTTAATTTCGGCAATTTCGCATCTCATGATCACTCACGTATTTTAGGGTCGTTGTTCCACATCAGGCGGGTGAGGAGGTTTGGAGAGGATTACTAGCGGTAGTTTACTTGTATAAAAAATATATTTACAGAAATACCCTTTTATAGTTTTAAAAATGCTCCTCCATATGCTTTAGGTTTTAATGAGATAAGTCGGCTTGTTGAGTCGACAAACTTGACCGGATTTCCATGTCGACTCGGCAGGTCGACCAAATTTAAACTTATGATGTGAACCTGATTTTCTTACCTGAGTCGACAGGGAACTTGTTCAAGCCTACTTGACTCGCCCAAGTTTCGATCGAGTTTTTAGAGCATCCTTTACGCCATCGATGACCTTATGAGCTGCTGGAATTTTTCTGTGTCGCACATTATGAGAAGTGCTAATTCAGTGGTAGATACTCTAGCTAGGGAGGCAGCTTATGGTGCTGCAATTTTCTTGAACGAGGTTGCTTGACTTGCACACCATGTCCACTTATATCTTTATTTGTTTTGCTGTTGCTCATGCACCTTGCTGGGCTCCTGCATGTATTTTTCCTTATCGTTGATACATATGGATCGCTACTTCTAGTTTGTTTTTGTCTGATTTCATTTCCATGAGTTAGTCAAATTCATTTAGATAAAAATTTCTCCTGTCATATATACTCTTAAAAATAACAAATACAATTCCTTTGGTTGTGGGATCATTTTCCCACCAGAGGTAATGAGAATGGTAGTTCTAACTTCTAACTTCTAGGTCAAAATTTAAAATTTCTTGTATCAGTGGAATGTAGACTACACACATCCGTTTTTTGTAGAAAAGTTAAGCTTCAAATTTTGTTTGCAATTCATGTTTTTTTAAGTATTTTTAAATTTTGTAATTGTCTGTTTAAGCATTGGACATGCTTGATGTAAACTTATTCAGGCTTTTCCTATATTACTTTTATCATGCAGGATGTAAGTAGTTTGACAAATTTTATTCAAAACTCTGTTGGAATAACACCAGAAGAGAAACAGCTTTCTGTTAGTGGCCGGAATTGGGGAGAAGTTGATCTAAATGGTCAGTAATCTTCTTTTTCCATTAGTATAAGCATAATTACGTAACCATGCACTTCTGCTCTTGTCCTGGATTGGTTGGTGTGGTTTTATTATATCATCCTTGTAGCATTTCTATTTAATCATGCTGTAGCTTCTCCATTTTTTTTTTCGCTTCTCTATATAATCATGCACTTTGCTCTTGGTCTGGATTGGTTGATGTGATTTTTGTTAGTTCATACTTGGGTAAAAGATTTTCTTTAAAAAGATTCTCTGCTTGTAGGCTTTCTTTTTTTTATCATGGTGTAGCTTATCCTTTGTTATTTTTTCATTGTTCACCCTATTCCGGTCTTTTGCCTTCTTTATTTTGTCATGGTTGTATGGAATTGTACTATGTATTTTTTGAAGGAGTGATACCTTGGATTTTTTATTGAGTGGTAATAATGGATTCATACCCCATACCAAACATCATTTTCATCTTTCTTTCAAGCAACAGTAAACTGATAATATATGTTATTTCTTCCACCTACAATATTATATTTCAGGATTCTAATTGCCAAGAAATAGATGGATTCTAGTTTCCAAGAAATGGATATAAGATACTTGTCATCCGGAATGGTTTCGTGATGCAACTTGAATAACCTGCCAATTTTTTGTATCATAATCTTCTTTTGGAGGGAGTAGCAATGTCTTTTCTCCCACACTTTGTATTTGAGCTTATCTATAAGGTAATGTTTGGCACACTCCACTTTTTCTTTTCTCCAATCCTTTCACTGTTTTTATGGAACACATCGTGGCATTTGGGGACTGATTAATGACTTATCTTGGAGTTAACATGCAGTTGATGCATATTGATCTGCTGTATACTTTAGCTTCCGTTATTCCCAATCATTATTTGGATCACATGAGCTTTCCAAATTACCTTCATTGTTTGAATCATAGTCACAAAGTCGGGAGTTGGCAATAAATCGGCAAGGGTCCAAGTCGGTAGAATCGGTCAAAGTAGGAAAACATTGGGGAATTTTAAAAAGTCAAAAAAATATATCATAATATATTTCAAGTTAAATTAATGCTTTTAATGAACAAAATAGTGCAAAATAGGCAAAACCGAAAGATTTTTATGGACAAAATAGTACAAAACTCAAAGGTTTTTTCCCCCTTTAAGTACAAGTGAAAAAAGAAGAAGAATCGGACAACACCATAAACATCGTCAATTAATCGGCCGATTCGCGACTTGGCCGATTACACGACTTCGCCGATTAATTGACGATAAAGTCACGATGAGTGGAAGTCGCCGACTTTTTGAAAAAGCCAGGGGCTTTTGTGACTATGGTTTGAATTACATTAGTTGACTACATTATGTCATGGATCTATCCTGGACATGGATAAAAAAACCTAGGCTGAAATTTCAAATTTCTTGCTCGAATCTCATTGGATTTTAACGAAATCGCTCCAAAATATATCGTAAGTTGCCGAATCTTCTCGGGTTTCACCATCTTAACTTGGTTCTCGCAAAATCTCTCCGGAGTTTGCCAAATCTCGTCCGAATTTTGACGGAATCTCGCCCAAATTTACCACAACTTATCGAATCCTTATTATATTTTTATTATTTCTTTAAAATTTGAATTAGTCATTAATTTTTACTAATATTGGAGTAATTATTAGTTATATAATATTTATTATATATATATAGATATGACTTATTTAATTTATGATGGGATAGATTTAGTATGACTTATTTAATTTCTCATAATTTATTATGTGATAAATTACCATTTATATATAGCCTATCGGCCAATGTAATAAGCTTATGTATATATATAAGAAATCATTTATATAAAGCTTAACAACTCTTTCCTTTTATAACAATATAGTGTAGATCATTACTTTCTAAAGATGAGTTTGTATAGGACACACCACGGTTCAAAATTTTGGCTGATAATTTGAATTATCGGCCGAAATTACCAGTTATATATAGCTTATCGGCTGAAATTACCATTTTTATATGGGATGTGTCATTCATGAGAAATATATATTCGATATGAGAAGTTATGTCATTTATATTTAACTATGGGATATATTTAGCTTATGAGATTCCCATAAGCTAAATGTATCCCATTGCTAAGTATAAATGACATAACTTCTCATTCCATATGAGAAATTATGGGATATATTAAGCTTATGGGATTATGGGAATGGGATATAATTAGCCTCACTAGTGCAAATATGTCTTCTAATAATGTGAAAGAGTTTAAAAAAACAAAAATGTAAAGTTAGGAAAAGTTCAGAGCATATTTTAAAAAATTCCGAAAGTTACTGAAAATTTGCCTGAAATTTAACCAATTTACGGTTCGTGTGGTGAACGAAACCGAAACCGAGATTTTGATCCATGATCCCGGAACTGTTGATTACACATTTAATTTGCTTCTATAGGATCATGGTTTTGTCTCTTCTGTTTTAATTGTATCCCTCATACTGAATGTTTTTCAACTGTGCTCATGTTGTGCAGGGAATATGCTGACTTTTTTAGTAGGTTCAAAGCAGGCATTTGAAGTATCTTTAGCAGATGTCTCACAAACACAGCTTCAAGGGAAGAATGAGGTTGTCTTGGAGTTTCACTTAGATGACACTACTGGGGCTAATGAGGTTTGGTTTTGTATTCTTACTTATTTCTCATGAACCTCTACCTCCATTAATCTCGTCACTCTCTTTCTCATTATATATTCTGTTAAGGCGTTCTATATATTTTTCTACATTTTTGTATGCAACTGGGAATGAGTCCTGCATATTGTTGTATATGACACTTGGTTGGTTGTTTAATTTTAAAACTAGATAAGCTGCTAAAAACGTACTTTTAAGCATCATCTTGGTCATTATTGTGACCTTGGAAATTCACAATCTTCAGGGAAATTTGAAGGAAAGAAAAACAAAATCTGAAATGAATACCAAATTCTCAGTTCTGTGGAAAAAAAGCGATTGCCGAGGATATCTTTATTGGCGGTGTATGTCGAGGTCATCGGGAGAAGCGCAGTCGGTGGCCAATATCCTGCTAGAATGAGAACAGATCAGAACTCCATAGGCCACCTATGTCGCCTTTAGATTGCAACATCGATGTGGATTCGATCTATTGCTTTCTTGTCATTTTTTTGTTGTCTCCCCTCCACCCACCAAACACACACACGGGGAGCATCTCGCTGGACCTTCTTTGATCTTCTGTAATTTTGTTTCGTTTAAAGAAATTATGGTTTTAAAAAAAAATTTTGTGGCCTTTATAAGCCATTAAGCCTTAAGTGAATAGTGGTCCTATAATTTTGATGGGGCACTATGACAAAGATTGCATTTTTTTGAATTTGATTAATTAATCTTTGAAATAGACTGCTTAGGGCCCGTATGGATCCATTGATTAGAAAGTCACCTTTTAAAAACCTAATTGTACTACGTTTGGGAAATTAATAAGCAGAGACTTGGATTTCCATGGACTAAAAAGTTTGTAATTTAGCCCAAAATAAAGAAATCTGTATTGCGGAAGCCTCTATTTGCACCCACTAAAACTCTTAAGGGCACCAACACCAAAACCCATTGACCACTTTTAATCAAATGATGGAGATTGTTTCTGGTCCCAACCTTCTACACAATGGATCTTGAGATCATAGGTGTACCATTAGACTGTTAGGTTTTGATTCCATGTTGCGCACATCCCAAAAAATGATTTGAGAATAATGTTTGATGTATGCCCGTGATCATGCAAAGTTTTTGGGATGCGTACCACATGGAATCCATTGTGTGGAAGATTGGGACAAAAAACAATCTTCATTTTCCAATTCAAAGCAATCAATGGTTTTTTGGCGTTGGTGCCCTTACAGTGTTGGTGGGTGCAAAGAGGTACTCTTTTATTCCACCACAATAGGTGGAGTTTGGAAGCAAAATCAAAGACTTTGAAGTCTCTACTACCTCCACCACCACCACCACCATCTTCACTATGACCACTACCACCATATCTCCACCAACGACTGCCACCACTACCACCATCACCTCCTTTTCACACACCACCACCACATCATGGCGACCATCACCCTTTTCACCACCACCACCACCTCGTCCACAACCATTACTTCCACCACCAATTCCTCCACCACCACATCATACACGGCATCACCGCAGTCACCCCTCTGTTACTGCTACTACACCACCACCACATCACCATGATTACCAATATTAAAATCACCACCACCTCGTCCATCGTGACCATGAAATGATCCCCACCGCCATCACCTCCCCCATCACATCATGACGACCACCACGTGACCATCACCACCACCACCACCACCACTTCATGACCACGACCACAATCACCAAGTAGATAGTAGACAAATTAGTCACTAGAAAATGCCAGATGTTATTCGACAGACAAATACATAGTAGACAAATTAGTCACTAGAAAATTCAAACAATAGACAGTAGTCACCCAGGAAACCCAAATGACACCCGAACAACAAACAAAATAGTGCGCAGACATATTAGTCTCCAAATACATTGTCTTTGGATTAAAAAATCATTGGACGAAAAAGTGACATGATCCAAATGACACTTAGTAATCATGTCCATATTATGTGATTGGCAGAAACGACAATAAATGAATACTTGTTTGAAACCATAAAATTACATGGACAAATAATCCTTTTCAGGAATGGTTACTGTTTTTGGATCACACCTTATAGAACAGTGAAAAACCAAATTTTACCAATCAATCGCAAGTGTTTTTTTTAGTTATGTCCTTTCGGATTAAATCTCAGTTTGTTAAATTTAGTCAATCCTTATTCTTTTACGAATTTGAGATTTCGCTTACCATCCTAACTTTTTGTTGAAAGCTAACAAAAAAGCAGTAGCATAATAAGTTCTTTCTTTATCATATCTAGAGTATGGTGTCAGAAACATATTTTGATAACTGTCATACCAAGTAATCCAAAGTTCATTTAGATTAAGCATCATATGAAAGATATGCATGTTGTACATGACATAGAGTGCTTGTTTTCTGATCTCAAGACAAAGATTTGTAGTCCATCCATGTTTACTCTTGTATTAAGGATTAAATACTATAGTTGAATGCATGCACCATATACATGTGCACCATGTATATTAAGCTTGTTATACACTAAATTCTCTAATTGGATGTAACTTTTGCCTTTGTGATTTGTAACGATTCTTCTTATTCTTCTCTCTCTGTTATATATATATATATATAATGTCACACGCCCTGAATTTGTGTTATACTTCTGCTTTTTCCGACCACACCGGCATAAAATGTCACACGCCCTGAATTTGTGTTATACTTCTGCTTTTTCCGACCACACCGGCATAAAATGTCACACACCCTGAATTTGTGTTATACTTCTACTTTTTCCGACCACACCAGCAGCACCACACACAATACCCATACTCTGTTCCATTGGATTTGAATGTGGCTCTTTTTTTTTTTTTCACTTTTCTATAAACCTCTCAAAAATCAAATTAAATAAAATCTTGATATTCTATATGATAGCATGCTAGTGTCGTTCCTCTCATTGTTTAGTTAGTGTCGGAAGCTTTCTCTGGATATATCCGTTGTCATGTAGAGGTCACTGGGTTGATTCTCATGGTTTAAAATTCCAGTTGGTATCGGATTGTATTGCCTGGTACTTCTGGTAATCCGGTACCGGATCGGAGAGGTAAAAACCCCATATGGGGGCTGTATCATTTGTACTGGACAAACAGTTGTACCACCTGGTACTGATTCCGAGATTTTAAACAGCAGAAAAACGGCTAAAGTTGAAGCAACAATGTTTTTGTTAATGTGAAAAAGTTTGGAAGGATGTGGAAACATAATTGTTTTGACCGACTCTCAGCATGTTAAGATTTTTTCTATTTTTGATGTTTTAGGAATTCTTTTTACACTTGTTTTTTGGATTCTGTCCTGTAGTTGCTAACTTGCTATGACCATTGAGTTACTTCTATACTTCTAAAAAGCTCTTCTTCCTTGGCAAGTTGTATACAATATATTGTGATGACCCAACCCAACCTCGTAGGATATTGTCCGGTTCTGCCACACTAAGCTCCCCGGTTTTAAAATGCCTCATATCTGGAAGGGAATGATCTCACTTATACCCTAGGGTTAGGACTAGTTTGCAACCAATGTGGGACTAAAGCATCCAATTAGGCGGGAACAGAGGATCCCATTAGGCGGGAACTTGGTCACAACCTCGGGGCCTCTACCCGTCTCCGGAGCCTCTACCCCTCTCCCTCACCCGATTGCAGAGCCGTCTTCGGCTTTGATACCATCTGTGACGACCCAACCCAACCTCATATGATATTGTCCTGTTTTGGCTCCCCGGTTTTAAAACGCGGCATATTTGGAAGGGAAGGCGCTCACTTATAGCTGAGGATTAGGACAAGTTTGCATACAATGTGGGACTAAAGTATCCCATTAGGTGGGAACAGAGCATCCCATTGTGGGAACATGGTCACAATCAGAGAGGGGTTGAGCCCAGGGTTATGAACCTGTTCTCATAATGGGATAGTCCGTTCCCACCTAATGGGATGCTTTAGATCCACATTGGTTACAAAATTGCCCTGATCCTGATCTATAAGTGAGTCCCTTTCCTTCTAGATATGACACATTTTAAAATTGGGGAACTTAGTGTGGGAACCGGACAATATCATACGTGGTTGGGTTGGGTCGTCACAGATGGTATCAGAGCCGAGGACGACTTTGCAATCGAGTGAGGGAGAGGAGTAGAGGCTCCGAGTTTATGACCCTGTTCCGCAATGGAATGCTCTGTTCCCACCTAATGGATGCTTTAGTCCAACATTGGTTGCAAACTTGTCTTGAGCTATAGGTGAGGCCCTTCCCTTCCAAATATGACGTGTTGTAAAACCGGGGAGCTTAGTGTGGAAGGAAGGACAATATCATACGACGTTGGGTTGGTTTGCCGCACACACATATACATACAAATATATTTATATACACACACATATATGTTATATAAAATATGGGGCCGGGGGATATGCGTTCGAACCAAATGGGTCGCACCCAAGCCGAGGCTCAGTGCCACGACAACTTGCCCAAGGTCGATCAGGTCTATCTAAAAAAACTAATTAAATAGGGTATTGATCCACAGTTCAAATGTTGGTAAGAGGTGCAAAATTTCAATGCACCAGGTTCAAGTGCTGGATGGGAAACTTTGACCATGTTTTGAAGGGTTATATATATATATATATATATATATATATATATATATATATATATATATATATATATATATATATATATATATATATATATATATATATATATGGGAGCCGGTTAGGTCCTCCAATGGAGGACGGTGACCGTCCTCCAAGATCCACGTGGAGCTCCACGTGGCACCCAAAACACTTTGTGGGTGCCACGTGAAGCACAAGTAGACATTTTAGATCAATATTAAAAAAAAATAAATTCGAAAAATAAATTTTAAACCCACAAGTCAAAGTTTGACGGTTTTCATTGGTCTACATTTCACGGTTCAAAATATACACGGTGGAGATGAGTTTTTAATTTTTTTTTCCAAAGATGATCTAAGCAATGCACCCAAGGTCCACGTGGCACCCAAAAAGTGTTTTTGGTGCCACATGGAGCTCCACGTGGAAGGTTGGAGGACGGTGACCGTCCTCCCATGGAGGATGGAGGCCTTTTCCTATATATATATATAACCCAAGGGGGCTGGATGAACCCTTAGAGGATGGGTGTAACTCTCGGTCACGTGCTACATGGCACACGATCTAGGGTTTGAACGCATGGTTCAAGCCATGTGTTCGAATTCATATTCCCGTTTCTCTCTCTCTCTCTCTATGTATATTGTCTAGTACTCTTTTATATGTTAGTGTATGTTTGTCAAGTCTCAAGTGGGTCTACATATGCCAGCTGGGTTTTTCTTTATTTTGCAATAAAATTTCATCTGAAGTATGAAACTGGGTGATCATACATTAGGGTATAACTGTTTGCTTTGTTGCTTTTGTGTTGCTAGTGATTTGTCAATATTTCCGAGATTTCCGTTAATGGAATTTCTTTTATTGTTCTGGGCCTTCTGGCTGCTGTTATGATAACAGAAAGATTCATTGATGGAGTTAAGCTTTCACATACCTAATGCCAGCACTCAATTTGTTGGTGATGAAACTCGGCCCCCAGCTCAGGTGAGCTCATATACCGGATTGGATATATATATATATATATATATATATATATATATATATATATATATATATATATATATATATGGTTAAATATCTGCTAATGCGACATTGAGGTCATGTGAATTGACTTTTGTTAGGTTTTTCGAGACAAAATCATGTCCATGGCGGATGTTGGTCCCTCAGGGGAAGAAGCTGTTGTTACATTTGAAGGGATTGCAATTCTTACGCCAAGGTGCATTTTCTACTGGACCTGGATTAATTATCATTTATACCTTGTCATCCTTAATATTCCCCTTGGAATCTGTGTTTGCTATTTTATATCTGGAAAATCTCACTCTTAAACTTGTTTTTTTTTTGTAGAGGACGGTACAGTGTTGAACTTCATCTTTCATTCTTGCGGCTCCAAGGACAGGCTAATGATTTTAAAATTCAGTATAGCAGTGTCGTTCGACTATTTCTTCTACCTAAGGTTTCGCATAGGCTTCTCAAATGACTGTTTAATATTAGTAAAATTTCTTGATCAAATTGTGTGCATGCATAGGCTCTTGATGTCTGATTTTACTAAGAACTAGATAGTTAGTAGGTCAGTTGATTCTTGTTATTTTTTTTTAAATATTTTTAATGATCATACTTTTGTGTAAAAAGTGCATCTTTTTGAATTTCAAGTTTCGAGTCTTATATTGGTGAGTTATGCAGTCTAATCAACCACATACATTTGTTATTGTTACTCTCGACCCACCAATCCGCAAAGGGCAAACTTTGTATCCCCACATAGTATTGCAGGTATTTTTTGTTAATTTGTATACTCTTCTTGTTCCATTATGGGCTTCTTATATGCAAATTCCATTAGTTTTATGCCAATTTTCTTGTCTTTTCCTTGTAAAGTTTGAAACAGACAATGTTGTTGAAAGCACCTTGTCAATAAATGAAGATCTCTTGACTACCAAATACAAAGACAGGCTAGAAGCAACATATAAGGTAATATATTAATTGACGTTTCTATTCTTTCGCTCAAGTTACTATCAGGGATTTGTAACTCAGAAGGTTTCTGCATTTTTCCTTGAAAATAATCCTTACTTCACATTTTAATTTTTCATGATAATTTGATTGTATAAAAGAGAGAAAATGGGGGATATTACTTTAGTCTTCCTGACACAATACTGAACAATTAACATTAGGCTGAATTAAACCAAATTTATTGTAGTTATAAAAATAGTTGCCATGTCTAACATTTAATACTTCTCATTCGGAAGTTGGTATTCGACAAATAGAAAGTGTTAAGCATCCCTTTGAAATGTCATTGACTAATTTTTTTGGTGTGGATAACTTTACTTTTTGTCACAGAAATTTTGTATATGCTAATGCATTGAGTATTCTATAATCTATATTCTGTAACACCTCTCTCTCTCTCTCTCTCTCTCTCTACTGCCTGATTATGGAAGCCATTCAGTATCTAGGAGCATATTGACAAATATCAGCAACTTTTTAAAAAAATCGCATTATAATTGTGAGTTATTCATCAAACAAATAACACGCAAATTATCTCAATTTATTAAATAAGTTGCAATTTTCTGAATAAATCACGAATATCACAATTAATTCGCAAATTTTTCTCGAGTTTGCCCATTTTTTCCCTTGAACATTTCCTATTTTCTCCGATTGTGCTGCCCCTTGCCAACTTATTCCCAAATTCCTACTGTCTACGGGTGGATCATCTATCACTGGAATCGCCTGTCAAATCCATATCAAGATCTATTAATAATGTGTTTAATTTTTTAAAATAAAACAACCAATCATGTTCTGCCTTTTGTATCTTAAGATTCAACAATGCATTTCTAGTTTGTGCATGAATTGGCGTAGCTGGTTCGCTTCAATGGTTAAGGGTGTGTTTCGGTTTGCTCTGTGACGACCCGGACCCACATGCCAACGATATTACCCGGTTCTAGGCTTAGGTCCCTGCCTTGAATTTGTTCTTGGCATGGGTGCTGTTATGTTTCACCGTGCTCACCCAAAATGTGTCGAGACATGAAAGGTCCAGTCTCACCTCATAGCCTAGGCTTCGGACTTCTCTCTATCCGATGTGGGTTATCACAAACCCTCCACCTTATAGAAGAGCTGTCCTCGGCTTTGATACCATTCAGTGACAACCCGGACTCACATGCCAATGATATTGTTTGATTCCGGGCTTAGGTCCCCGCCCTGGTTTTGTTTCTGGGATAGGGGTTATGATTCGCCATCCCCACCCAAAATGCGTCGTTACATGAAAGGTCTAGTCGCACCTCATAGCCCAAGCTCCAGACTTCTCTCTATCCGATGTGGGAATGCTCTCCTTAAGCAAACTCCAGCTTCCCTCCTGCTCTCTAGAGAGCAGGTTTTATCTTCTCTGGAGGAGAGGGAAGGTTCAAGTTGCTAGCTCGCTCACTTGCTCTTTGCTCTGTTTGTCCTTTTTTTTTGAAACAACAACTTAACTTGGGTTAAAAGTCCCTCAAGGCACCTCTGAGGCCCGATAATCCTTTGTGCTCTAAAAGAAAATTAAAGAATTTTTGAATTAACACAGTTGATGAACTATGGATATCGCAAGAAAGGCTTGCGAGCACATTTTTTCACTTAAAACAACTCTCCGCCAGTGCAAATGGGGGAAGAGCTGGTATACCAAACGGGCTTCACTTGAAACCATGGTCGCCATGGCGAATGGCGATAGAAATCGCCATATGAAGTGAAAATTGTAAAATGGCGATGCCATGGCGGAATGGCACCATGCCGCCGCCATGGGCGCTATTTGAAAATTCGGTTATCACTTATTTATTATAAGTTATCTTATAATAAGTTATAATCGTATAAGTTATAGCATATAATGTATAAGTTATAACTTATAATGTATAAGTTATAACTTATAACACTTATAGCTTATAGTTTATAAGTTATAACTTATATCAAAGTTGTTTAGGGTTTAGAGTCCAAATCCTTTCTATCGCAGCTCCTCTCTCTTGTCTCTCCCTCTCTCTCTCATGTATCCTACAGGTACGATATATATATATATATGCATATATATTTAATTCTCTCTCTCTCTGCACAACTCCTCTCTCTCTCTCGTCTTTCTCTCTCATTTAAATTTTTTTTAATCTTTTCTCTCTTGTCTCTACGACCTGTGTACTTGATACTTCATATCTTTTAATATTTCTGTATTTGTTGATATTTTATATTTATTGATGTTTCATATTTGATAATTAGTAATTTCATTTTATTTATTGATATTTGTTTATGCTTGATGCTAAATTAGTTAAGATTTTTTCGTCCTCTATAAAAAAATATAAAAATAATAAAAAAAGATATACTAATGATTAATACATATAAATAAAAAATTATTAAAAATTAAAAATAATAATAAATGGCCTCGCAATGGAGTGACGGGCCTCTTCGTCATGAGCTAGCCACACCGCCTTACTTGAAACTGCTCCCTCCACAGCCAAAGAGCCGCTCTTTGGCCAGGGAGAGCTAAGGCAAACTCAGCCTAAGTCTGGCCCATAGAGTACAATATTCATGGCATGTATTCTTATTTCATATGCTTTCCTCATATACAAGCATTAAACTTCACTTGCATGCAGCAAGTTCCTCCTTTAAAAGAGAGTGCTTGAAGTTATAACATTATTATTATTTGTTCATATATATATGAGCACAGCGAATATGCGTCCAGACTCAGCCCTGGAGGGCTGCACCTGGACGCCAGATCACATGCCACATGGCTTGATCAACCTAAAACAACAACCGTTTTGGGTTGATCAGCCATGTGGCACATGATTTAAAAAAGCCCATTTATTGGTCTCTTTTGCCCTTCATTTGATGGGCCAAAGATAGAGTAACGTCCACACAACTTGGTGCTTTGAATTTGGGCACCTCTGACTACTATTTCAACTGTGGATATGCATCAGATCATGGCCACATTTTTTGAATGGTCTGGACACATAGTCTCGAGCCTCTCTACGTGTGTGTGTGTGTGTGTGTATATATATATCTTCATTGAACCTGAAAAATAATGTGCCTTCAAACATTTACTACTATTTTGTAGGGACACAATTGTTCATTCATACGTATTGCATTTGTCCTGTTTAACATTACTTTCTTGCTTGTCTTTTGCTTAGCATGTCTGGATTCTCTATGCACTTTCAGGGGCTAATTCATGAAGTGTTCACTTTGATATTGCGTGGCTTATCTGGCGCCAAAGTTACCAGACCGGGTAAATTTCGTAGTTGTCAAGATGGGTATGCTGTGAAGTCTTCATTGAAGGCTGAAGATGGAGTCTTATATCCGCTTGAGAAGGGTTTCTTCTTTCTGCCCAAACCTCCTACCCTCATTCTTCATGATGAGGTATTACTGTCCTAAAATGCTTAATATTGTGCAAAGTATCTTATCCGATATATATATATATATATATATATATATATATATATATATATATATATATATATATATGGTTTATTGCAATAATGGATTGTAGTTAGCAATCACCATTTATTGATAGTGATATGTTCCTATTTCATTTGTTGTACAGATTGATTATGTTGAGTTTGAGAGACACGGTGCTGGTGGCGCAAGTATGTCAGCACACTATTTTGATCTTCTCGTAAAACTGAAAAGCGAGCAAGAACATCTTTTTCGTAACATCCAGAGAAATGAATACCATAACCTTTTTGACTTCATTAGGTATTTCTATGCGAACTTATGCATCTTTTCGACTGGTCCTTCCATGTTTATTTATTTTAATTACAATTTTTGCTTTCTGATCCCATTCAGTGGCAAGGGTTTGAAAATTATGAACCTTGGAGATATGCAAGCTACAAATGGCGTTGCAGCTGTTCTTCAGAATGCTGATGATGATGCTGTTGACCCACATCTTGAGCGGATTAAAAATGAAGCTGGCGGTGAGGAGAGCGATGAAGAGGTAGGTTCTAGTAACTTTTCTATCCCTTATGTGCCTCAATTGTGGGTACTTGAACTGTTGCTAATTGTCTTTCCATTTTTTGCAGGATGAAGATTTCGTTGCAGAAAAGGATGATGGAGGCTCTCCTACAGATGATTCTGGGGGAGAGGACTCAGATGCTAGTGACAGTGGCGATGACAAAGAAGTGAGCAATTTGTTTTTCATTTTTTTCTCATTATTTATTGATTTTCCAAGTCATGATTTTTGAAAAGTGAGTTGTGACATGGTAGTCTATACTCTTCTTAGGTATTTTGAAGACATAAACTTCTCATTGTTCTACAATTACATGGACACTTATTTTGTAACAATCTTTTAATGTTCTGATATTCCAATTGCAGAAGCCTGCCAAAAAGGAAACAAAGAAAGAAGCCGCTGCTCCCAAGGCATCGTCATCCAAGAGGAAATCAAAAGACGGAGATGAAGATGGTGCAAAAAAGAGAAAACCAAAGAAGAAAAAAGATCCTAATGCGCCAAAGAGGGCAATGTCAGGTTTCATGTTTTTCTCACAAACTGAAAGAGAGGTAAGTTCCATTTATACTCGCAACTAGTTTTCACTGGTTGTTACAATTAAAAAATAATTTTTTACTCTTATAAAGCATATTATTATTATTCAACTTAGTTCAAACATTTGCACACCAACAACAATGACTTGGTTAAACACCTTGCACTCAAGTGGCCATGGTACACATCCCATGGACCAAACAAGTGGCTACCACATAACCTACAACATGTTCTTAGCAACAACATGGCCATAAGGCCTAAACGACTCATGACAGTACCACACATACATACACCATAAAAAAATAAAAAAGAGGGGGGGGGGGGACAAATGACCTCCAAAAGCATATAACCCTACAACCATACTACCCACAACTCATCAGTGACCATCCGATTTTTTTAGCACTACATTTTAACATGGATGTATAGGTCAGTACAAGAACCAATATTAGGAGTTACAACTCCTTAAACTTGTAACAGATGTCACGGTAACCTGTACACAACAATCACGGTGCAACAATGGGGATTGCTGCCATCAACACATATGCCTGCCAATACAGTTTAAATAAGTGAACCAGCCATAGTCACCAAAATCCTCGAATATTTAAAAAAATTGCAAATAAATCGTGATTTTTTAGTGTACCAAATTAATCATGAATTATTTGTGAAATTTTCAAATATTCATGTGTTTTTAAAAAATTCATGAAATTCGCGATTAGTTCTCAACTTTTTCAGTAAATCCTGTCTTTTAAATATTTTAAATTTTTTCAGACTTTTAAATCTTTTTGTTTTTTTCCAGAATTTGCTGAAATTTACCACTTTTTCTGAAGTTTAACCATTCAAATTATTGTCGAACCTTGAATTGGTGACTGTGGTACCAGCTAGCACTATGTAACATCCTAAGATCAGCTGCTCCTTTATTACAAAACAAGAACATGCTGCTTCAACGAATCTTGATCCATCACACAAGCACGACACCATAAGTTGCTATATCACACAACTTCAAAACGGTCCTTAGGAGCAGCTGCTGCCTTTTATCTTAAAACACGAGACACCATCCCTAAAAAACGGAACACGTGAAAACAGGGTTTCATGTGTTGTCAGTCTTCTCGCACGACTTATAGTAGATGCAAACCACATCAGCATCAGCATAAATCGTATGACATCATCTAGGTACTTATTCGGCAAGGAAGCACAGATTCAGACACGTCAACAGTGGAATATCATAGCAGCCGAGACCAAGTTTCATCACGTCTCTTTCAGATCATCTCAAAATCCCTTGAAAGCACATGCAAATGATAGAAGAATGAATTCCAATCCAGATTCATGCAAAACAGATAAGGTTTGCAGCCCCGACAAAATGTAGGGACATTGAAATTCGTGAAACTACTAAAATGTGTATACATTTAAAAAATCACATATCCCTCTCAGGTCTACTCCAAATTCCATGTATCCACTTCGAAATGAGAACTACAAAAATGTCGGTCCACCCTGTTGGAGTTCCAAGCCAGATCTCAGCTCCGCATGTGGTAGAACCACCAAAAACTGTGAACCATAGATGTGAAGAACTTTTGAAACACTGTTTTCTAGGCATCAATACAGATAATGCCCTTCATTAAAATAACCAATAAGACCATGTGAGATATGCCCTCATTCAAGATCAAACCCTTGACCAAGCTTGACATCAGCAACCTTAGGGATGATATCAGCATCTAGAATTTTTCTTCCTCCTTCTCTCTTTCCTTTTTTACCTTCTTCCCTTTTCTTAATACCAGATTTTCCACTTCAAAATATATTCTCTCCTTCAAAATACTTATGGCTGATAGACGAAATTCATGAACCGATGACAAAGGCAGATAAGGAATGATGAAAGAAGGTATTATGGCTACAACAAAGTACATGACAGAAAAATGGAGTTGGATAAAAAAGACGTAAGAGGCTAAAGTTTCAAATTAATCAAGAAAAATTAAAGGACAGATTTTAATAGATTGTGAATGAAAAACCATGCTCTTTCTCTCTCTCTCTCTCTCTTTATATATTATACTATTTTTTAGTAGGATTCTCTTTCCATGTATTATACTTTTACTTTTGTGAGGATTGTGAATAAAAACCAGGAAACCACGTTTTCTCTCCACATACTAGAACGGGATTCTAGTAGAATTCCTTCTCTATATGTTATGCTTAGATTTAGGTGACTTTCCATATATTGGGTACTGTCTGTACGTCCGATATATTGGTAATGTATCATCTGATACATTACCAATATATATGTAATGCACCGGTAAGATACATTCAGAGTATCGTACCGGTGACCTCCAAAACTGGTATGTATCGTCCGGTACATACTGGTTTCGGACGAGATTTTGAACCATGATCATTATTATCATTGCCACCATCATCATCACATTGTCATTGCCAATGCATTGCCACCAAATCACCAGTAGCATCAGCTTCACTTACATTTATCGATCAATCATTCCTAGACAGATACACACTTGTTGCAAAAACATTAAATGCCATATTCCACACATTGTTGTAAAGAAGCTAATATTTTTAATCTACTATCTTCAGCTTGGTAAGCTCACCTTATGGAACAATTGGTCTACAGTTTGATTTTTTCAACTAATTATTATGCATGTATGCTTCCAGAATCTAAAGAAAAACAATCCTGGAATGTCATTTTCTGATGTGGCAAGGGCTCTTGGAGAGAGATGGAAAAAGATGACTGGTATGCTTTTCTTAATCTGAGCATCTTCTTAGGATGTCCCTTCTGGTCTTAATGCTGCAGAAGCCACCCAATCTTAGCATGCAGAATTGATCCATGAAATTTTCTTTCTATACTGTTGGTGTGTGTCCATACAGAGATGCAACATACATCAACTAAATTTATGCGGTTGTACTGGCACTTGCACTTTGAACATGTATAAACACATCCAAAGTCGTGTGGGCTCAGGCAGACATGTATAGAACACACAACAGCCAGCACACTGGCATACGATCCTCCCTACAACTATGTAAAATGATATATATACCTGCATCCTTATTATGTATGTAGAGCATACCCATATAAATCCAGACATCTGTTGCAAAACTTTAACATCCTTATGGCCATGGTTCAAATTCCGGACGAGACTGATAAATATCGTTCTATACGTATCGGTTTTAGAGTTCACCAGATTGACACATTGAATGTGTTGCCCATATTTATTGGTTGTATCGGCCTATACATAACAATATATATGGGCCAAAACCAATACATACCGGTTGTGTAGCTGGCTGATACGTACCGGAATACTGAGATTTTGAAACCTTGTTTATGGCCATTTGAACATTTTCTGAGTTTGTTTTTTTTTGTTTTTTTTGTTTTGGTTTTTTGTTTTTGTTGATCGGTAAAAGAGGCAGAAAAAAAAATGAAAAAAAGCAGGAGACATGTACATGCCAAGGTGAGGCCGTAAACAAACTAGCTAACCCACCAAAACCACTCTAAAAACCAAAAGACATATCTCACTCAGAAATCTTGACTCCCATGCGCTCCATATTTATCAAGCAATACCCAGTGGCACATCAGGTCTTTAATCAGATTTAAGATAGAGCCAATCAGATGTCGCTTCCGGTTGAAGACCCGAGCGTTTCTTTCGAGCCAAATAATCCATAGAACAACGTACACTCCCACCCTCCAGAAAGCCCCTTGTGGCCCTTCCCACCTAAAGCCGTTCCAAGAGAGCATAAACTCCGAAAGGTTCGCCGGGGATACCCAACTAAGATCGAAGGACCTGAGAATAGTACCCCATAATTTCGAAGCGACCAAACAATGAATAAACAGATGAGGAATAGATTCTTCCAAGAGGAGAAACGTGGGGCATCTATTCAGAAGAGCTTTGCTTCGAATGATCATGATCCATCGTCAAAATACGCCCTTTCACCGCTGTCCAGACGAAGAATCTCACTTTAGGAGGAATCGAGGCCTTCCAAATGAAGAACCAAACAACTTGACATAGGACGGTACCCTAAACTACGTGAATGCGATGATTAATTGCTTGCCGAAATTAAATTGAATTAAGTTAAGCAATAAATTTGAAAACTTAGCGAATACCTTAGGCTTTCGTAGTATTCCATGGGAGGATCGCGTATGATTTGAGTAGGGTCCAGTTCGGGCGTTAGATCCGTTAGGTTGCAGCACGGATCGATCCTAGAGATAGAACTCCAGATTTCCAGATTAGGGCGCTCACGATTCAATTGTGGGATTTCAAGTTCTTCTATGGTTTATGAGATTTTCAAAAGGATGATGGCTGATTTAGGGTTGTAGGATCGACACAAGCAGAGAAAATAAGAAATAGATAGAGATATAGGTAGAAGATAGATGTTGTGGGCTTCACACCAAACCCTTCTCGGGAAGAAGATTCACTCTTCGTAGAGGCTCATCTCAAGCACACAAGCAAAAGCTTTTCATTCATATTCATCAACTAACTACAATGTTTTTCTTAAGGACTTTATATAGGTCTTACAATAAAAGAAAACCCTAAAACAAACATTAATAAAAGACATGCATGCCCTTAAAAGTTAAGTTCGAAATTAGAAAAGAAAACCCGAAAATGAATTGCGTGATTTCGATCAATCGAAAGTGAAACTCGATCGAAAAAGAAAAAACATATTCAAAATTCGCCGCTGGAATGCGATCGATCGACCTTGGAATGTGATCGATCGACCTGTAGGAATGCGATCAATCAACCTGTAGGAATGCGATCGATCGACCTGGACATGCGATCGATCGAATATAAAATTCGATCGATCGAATTATGTATATATGTCACTCCCAAAATAGTCAGGTTCCTCCAATTCGCCAAAATTTCATCTTTCACTTAGATCTGACTTCCATTCCGCTTCTTCCGGCGTCGGTACACGCGAAACTGTCCATATCCGATGTCTACGATGTTAGAGTCCCCGTCAATTCTCCCGGGCCGAAAAGGCTTCATCACTGATGAAGCGGCGTCGTGATAGCGCTCGAGCATGTCGGGGTCCAAATGTCGCACTTCGTCTTCAGCTAACCACGAGTTCTCGGAGTCCGGCTTTCCCAACCACTTGATCAAGTACTTTTGAATTCCGCCTCCATGGGAGGATATCACCAAATCATCTAATATCCCTTCGATTTCATTTCTGCGCTGCTTGCGTAGGGAAGGGTAGGGGTTGTAAGGTGGGGCTGGTATTCGGGCTCGGGGCTGCGTGGAGGGGGTTGTGAGGGGGTGGGGCTAGGGCCAAAGAAGGAACCAGGTCCTCTACATTGAATGTAGAGCTGACCCCTATATCCGGTGGAAGCTCGAGAACATATGTATCAGGGCCGCTCATTGCCACAATTCTAAAACGTCTAGCGCCACGGGTTTGAAGTTTCTTTGCAGCTCCCAATGGGAACCGCTCAGGCCTAACCCGAACCATGACGTAATCTCCAACCTGGAATTCCTTGAAGCGCCTGTGCGCATCCGCATATATTTTGTACTGATCATTGCTTGCATTAATTCTCTTTCTAATTTCGGCATGCAATTCATGTATATGCTGTGCAAATGAATCGGCTGACTCGGAGACTCGATGGGATGCAGACATGGGAATAAGATCAATGGGTGTTCTAGGCCTATGACCAAGGATGACCTCAAAAGGACTCATGCCTAGGGACCTATTGACTGAATTGTTGTATGCAAATTCGGCTAGAGGTAAAATAGAATCCCAAGTCCTAGGGTGATCACCAACAAAACAACAGAGAAGGTTACCTAAGCTCCTATTGGTGGACTCCGTTTGGCCATCTGTTTGAGGATGATAGGCCGAAGAAAATTAGAATATGGTACCCATCATGTGCCATAAAATTTTTCAGAAATAACTGGTAAATTTCACATCTCGATCCGACACAATCGTCTGGGGTAAACCATGTAGACGCACAACCTCCCAATAATTTGGCTATATGAGCCGCATCGGAGGTTTTGGAGCATGGTATGAAGTGGGCCATCTTGGAAAAGCGGTCCACTACCACAAAAATGGAATCGTTCTTCCGTTGGGTCTTTGAAAGTCCAAGTACGAAATCCATAGAGACGTTTTGCCACAGGGTGTGCGGCACGGGTAAAGGGGTGTACAAGCCGGTATTCTGTTTGATATGCTTCACAACTTGGCATGTACGACATTGTTTTACGACCCTAGAGACATCTCTCACAAGACTAGGCCAACATAACCTATCCTCAACGAGCGCACTGGTTTTATCGCGCCCAAAATGTCCGACAACCCCTCCGGTATGCAACTCCCAGATGAGGAAGTCCCGCAATGAAGTATGAGGGATGCACAAACGATTCCCTTTGAACAAATACCCATCCAGCATGATATACTCGGAGTTAATGTTTGGATTTTCAAGGAAAGCAGTGTATTCTGTCCCGAAATCTGGGCAATTAGGATAATCTTGCTTAAACTGCTTAAATCCGACGACCTCAGTGCTCATAGACTACAAAGTCGCCATTCAACGACTAAGCGCATCAACAGCCTTGTTCTCGGCACCAGCCTTATGCTTCAAGACAAATGTGAACCCTTGAAGGTACTCGACCCACTTCGCGTGCCTTGGGTTCAACTTTTTCTGGGAAGCAAGGAAACGTAAGGCCTCGTGGTCAGAAAATAACACAAATTCCAGCGGTCTCAGGTAATGCTTCCAATACCATAAAGATCGGATGACCGCATAAAACTCCTTGTCATAGGTAGAGTATTTCTGCTTCGTCTCATTGAGTTTCTCACTAAAATAGGCCACAGGGTGACCTTCTTGGCTCAACACTCCGCCTATGCCTACACCCGACGCATCACATGCTACTTCAAAGACTTTAGAAAAGTCTGGTAGGCGCGTGACGGGTGCAGTAACCATTTTCTTTTTTATTTCGGCAAAGGCCCTTGTTGCGGCTTTGCTCCACAGGAACTCCCCTTTTCTCATGCAATCAGTAATGGGAGCCATGATGGTGCTAAAGTTTCGGATGAAGCTACGATAAAACGTGGCCAAACCGTGGAAGCTACGGACTTCATGAATATTCCGAGGTTCGGGCCACTCCACAATGGCCTTAACCTTCGCAGGGTCTGCAACCATCCTGTCTACCGAGACAATGAATCCCAAGAATACTATAGAGTGTTGCATGAAGGTGCACTTATTGAGATTCGCGTATAACCTCTCCCCGTAAGGTTTCGCAAACCAACCTTAAGTGGACAATGTGTTGATCCTTGTTTGGGCTGTAAATTAAGATGTCATCAAAGTATACGACAAGGAATTTGTCAAAAAATGACCTCAACACTTGGGTCATGAGCCTCATAAATGTGCTAGGGGCATTGGAGCCCAAAAGGCATGACCATCCACTCATAAATACCGTCTTTAGTCTTGAAGGCTGTTTTCCATTCATCGCTAGGACGAATTCGAACCTGATGGTAGCCACTTTTAAGGTCTATCTTAGAAAAGATAGTGGTTCCAACCATCATGTCTAGCATGTCAAAAAGCCGCGGTATAGGAAACCGATATTTAATAGTGATCTTATTAATCGCACGGCTATCCACACACATGCGCCATGTATCATCTTTCTTAGGCGTGAGTAATGCTGGTACAACAAACAGGCTCAGACCCTCTTGTATGAACCCCTTTTGAAGGAGCTCACTGATTTGCCGAGTCAACTCGGCGTGCTCAACCGGATTTAACCTGTAGTGGGGCAAGTTCGGTAATGTAGATTCGAGAATTAAGTCAATTGCATGTTTGGATGTCACGCATGGGAGGGAGCTCATTAGATAAGTCTTCGGGGAAGACATCCACAAATTCATTCAGGATGGACTTTACCTCCTTGGGGTACTCACAGACTGACTCAGAAGTACTCTCAACAATGACAACAACAGACACAACACTCTCATCTAACGATGCCCTCTCGAACTCTGAAGGGCTCACAATATTGATGGCCTTGGATTGGCCTCCCTTCTTCTCAACTCTATTGACCGATGGTGCTTTGGGAGCCAAATGGTTGAGAATGATTTTCTTACCCTTGTAATTGAACGTGCAAATGTCAGATCGATCAAAAATGATCATGTTCAAATCATAGACCCATGGTCTCTCTAAGATAATGTGGTCCACATCCATCGGCACCACATCGCACCACAAGGTGTTTGAATATGAACCCAACTGTATGGGTACATGACACCTCTGAGATACGGGAATGGATGAGGAGTCAACCCATGTGACTTTGTAAGGTCTCGGGTGGGCTTAAGGGTAAGCCCTAAGCGGGTGACAGTATGTTCTGACACCACATTGGTGCAGCTTTCGCTATACACGATTACCTACAACTCTTTGTCCCACATGTGGCAAAGGTGTGAAAAATATTCTCCCTTCGCCAACCTCCTTTTCATCCCATTGAGATTGTGCAAAGGCACACCCAACAACTAGAGCGCGACTCATGTCATCACCTTCCTCGTCACTAGGTGTGACATTCGGCTCAAAGACCTCCTCCTCATAAACTCCTTCACTTTCTTCTCCTTCTCCGTCGATAAAGAGATTTCGTTGTGGGTCTCTCGTAGGGCATTGTGCGGCAAAGTGTCCCAACCCTTGACATTTATAACACTTAACATGAGACCCACTTTTCGAGGATTCTCTGGCTACACCCTTACCTTTGTCAAACCTCACATTGATAGATGTGGGTTGCGTGGGTTTGGGAGGCGGGTTCTCAGCACTAGATTTCACTTCGCCGGTACAGAATTGACCGGGGTGAAAATCAAATCGCCTAGTCACCATCATTTTTAAATATCGTTCAAGGTCTTGAATGACGGTGTAACACTTAGCGAGAGTCTCCACAAGGTGGGAGACTAACTCTTTTTGTAAGTCAAGTCTCAATCCGGTGCGAAATTTGGATAGAGTGACTTGAGGGTCTTCGGATACCTTGGCTCTCATCATGAACTCTTCAAATTTGCTAATGTAATCCGATACGGGCATACTGCCTTGGCGCAGATTTTGCCATTGGTCAAGGAGACGATGGTAGTATGAAGAAGGAACATACTTCTCTGTAAGTCGTTCCTTCATGTCCTCCCAATGGGTAATGGGAGTACAACCCGCATTCGTTCTGATGCGTTCAACGTTGACCCAAAATAGTCGAGCTTGGCCTATGAGCTTCATTTTAGCAAGTCTAACACATTTTTCATCGCTCATACCAAACCACTCGAAGTGTTGGTCCATATCGGATAACCAATCGAGGAAGACCTGAGGGTCTGGTCGTCCATCGAAAGTTGGGAATTCAACTCGGACATTTTTGAGGAGTCTCCCTTTCGGGTCGTAGTCATCTCCATGATGATCAAACCTATGGTTCCGGTTCCGATTATGATGGTAGTCATTTCGTTCGAAACGTGGACCATTACGCTCACGGGGTGGTTCGAAGTACTCATCACCCTCGTCTAACCGATTGACTCGGTCTAACAACCTCTCATTGGACGTTTCGAGAGTCCTTTGGGCTGTCTCCAAGGCAGTCATTCGATCATTGATCGATTTTAGATTAGCCCTCATGCCGTTAAGAGCCTCGACAATCCCACTCATGTCCATGGTGATACGGTTCACTAATTGACGGGTTCTAGTATGGAATGCAAAATGAACTGACAATGAAGGGGACTTTTGACAAACATGTGATGTGCACACTTGGGCCAAAACAGAAATAATATGCAATTAAAATTAAAGTGCAATGAATGCAATGTCACACAGTATGCCCTAACCTAGAACCTAGGGCTTTGATACCAAAACTGACCCAGGACGGCACCCTAAACTACATGAATGCGATGATTAATTGCTTGCCGAAATTAAATTGAATTAAGTTAAGCAATAAATTTGAAAACTTAGTGAATACCTTAGGCTTTCGTAGTATTTCATGGGAGGATCGCGTATGATTTGAGCGGAGTCTAGTCTGGGCGTTAGATCCGTTAGGTTGCAGCGCGGATCGATCCTAGAGATAGAACTCCAGATTTTCATATTAAGACGCTCACGATTCAATTGTGGGATCTCAAGTTCTATGGTTTATAGGATTTTCAAAAGGATGATGGCTGATTTAGGGTTGTGGGATCGACACAAGCAGAGAAAATAAGAAATAGATAGAAATATAGGTAGAAGATAGATGTTAGTGGGCTTCACACCCTTGGCTTCATACCAAACCCTTCTCGGGAAGAAGATTCACTCTTCGTAGAGGCTCATCTGAAGCACACAAGTAAAAGCTTTTCATTCATATTCATCAACTAACTACAATGTTTTTCTTAAGGACCTTATATAGGTCTTACAATAAAAGAAAACCCTAAAATAAACATTAATAAAAGACATGTATGCCCCTAAAAGTTAAGTTCGAAATTAGAAAAGAAAACCCGAAAATGAACTCGATCGATCGAAGAAGAAAAAACATATTTCAAAATTCGCCGCTGGAATGCGATCGATTGACTAGCAGGAATGCGATCGATCGACTTGGAATGTGATCGATGGACCCGGGATTTGATTGATCGACCTGGACATTCGATTGATCGAATTATATATATATGTCACTCCAGAAATAGTTAGGTTCCTCCAATTCGCCAAAATTTTGTCTTTCACTTAGATCTGACTTCCATTTCGCTTCTTCCGGCGTCGGTACACGCGAAAAGGTCTATATCCGATGTCTACGATGTCGGCGTCCCCGTCACAACTCTAATCAATGGCCTACATGTGAGGGCTTGGTAGAAGGACTTGATCGAGAAATCTCCGCTTTTACTGGCCAACCAAATCATCGAGTCGCGACGATGCTAGTTTTTGGAGGATCTATAAAGCGAAGCCAGCAGGTCCTGGAAAGGTTCCACCTCTTCGTCTCTCAGAGCCTTCCTAGTGGTAAGGTCCCACACAAAGATATTCCCATTCTCAGTGAAGAAGTCCGCAATCAGGCCACAAGGGGAGACCGATACATTGAAGATCGATGGGAACACAAATTTTAGAGGGTAGAGATATAACCATGGATCTTCCTAAAAGGAGATCTGAGAACCGTCGCCCCAATTGAATCGTACCCATTGCGAGAAATTCGTCCAAATCGAATAGATCCCTTTCCACTAAGCAGAAGCATGCCTAGTCTGATTGATGTTGATTCCCCAAGCTCTCGACATACCACCATATTTCTGAAGAAGAATAGAAGCCCATAATCTTTTTCGATCTAGGTTAGACCCAGCCCGCCACAACCATTTGCCAAGTAGCGCTAAGTTGGCTCGATGCCAAGGCCACTGAAGCATTTAGGGAGTTGACACACCTCCCATGCCACCAAATGGTATTTTTTCTCCAAGCCCAAGCCTTCCCAGAGAAAATCTCATCAATTCTCTCGAGAGTATGGATGACCTTCATAGGACATTTAAAGGGAGACATGAAAAAGATAGGGAGGTTGGAGAGAACCGAACTCAGCAGCTGTAATCGCCCCCACTACTAAAGAACTTGCCCTTCCAAGTAGCTAACTTCCCTTGAAACCCCTGATTGACAAATTCGTACTCGTTGGCCTTAGGTTTGCCAGTCCCCAAGGGAAGGCTCAAATACGTGATAGGAAGGGGAGAAGAGGCGCAAAAAACCTATCTAGTCGGGGTCTCAACAACCGAAGGATCAATATTAATTCCGGAAATTGTTGATTTTAGCAGGTTTACCCTTTGACCTGACGCCACTTTGTAGACCGAAAGAATGTTGGCCAAAGCTGATGCTTAATCTAGATTAGCTTTACTGAAAAGGATAGTAACATCGGCATATTGGAGATGAGTGACAACACAATCGCCACGACCCACCGCGATGCCCGAAATCTGATTCAAAACGCGAGACTTGGAAATGAGACCGCCAAGGCCTCACCGACCGAGTTGAAGAGAAAAGGGGAGAGGGGCTGTCTCAAGCCCATGGAACTTTTGAAGTATCCTGCGGGTGAGCCATTAATAATTACCGAGAACCAAGGCGAGGAAACGCAAACTTTCATTCATTTCCTCCAAATGTCACCAAACCCAAATCGAAGCAACATATAGTCTAAGAAGTCCCAGTTGACCCTATCATATGCTTTCTCCATATCTACCTTCTAAACAGAAGCCAACAAATGAGCGGAGTGAGCTGAATGGACAACCTCATGAGCAATCACCCACCATATCCATAAGCTAACGTCTCTGAACGAAAGCCCCATGTGACTCATATATAATGGCTCCCATAATCGACTTAGACGGTTAGCAAGCACCTTTGCCAAAATTTTGTAATGTCAATTGATGAGACTAATAGGGCGAAAATTCCGCAAATCTGCCGCACCCTCTTTCTTCGGGATAAGAGTAAGGAACGTCGAAATTAGGCTTCTACCAACAACAACCCAAGAGTGGAACTCCCTAAAAAAATTGAGGATATCATTTTTATGGGTAGACCAGAAATTCATGAAAAATTCCATATTAATACCGTCGAGGCTTGAAGATTTGTTCTTATCACTAAACTTAATGGCTTCCCAAATCTCAGCTTCGGAGAAGGGCTTCTCCAAATAATCACGGTCAACCAGGCAAATAGAGGGGAAGGAGAGACCATCCAACCGAGTTCTAGTCCACCCGTCATCTTAGTATAGCTTGTGATAGAAATCAGCAGTTTGAAGTTTAATCTGATCCGGGGTCGAGAACTCCACCATTCGCCACTATTCTGGTCAAGAGCTTCTTTTTAGATATCGAGTTAGCAACTGCATGAAAGTATTTGGTGTTGTTGTCCCCTACTTCAGCCAATGCACTTTAGACTTTTGTTTCCACTCAATTCTTCCTAAAAGTTCTTTTTGCTAAAACTCATCTTGAGATTGAGTCTTTCGACATTCTCGGCTTTAGACAAAACCCTATCTTCTTCCAAAAGGTCCAGAACCTTAAGCCACTCTAGAATAGCCAATTTCCAAACAAGGGACATCTCGAAAATTTCTCTGTTCCAACTTTTGATGCGACCTTTAAATATCCCAACTTAGAGATCAAACGGAAAGCAGCCGAGCCGCAAGGATTAGTTTCTTGCCACCAAGTCGGGACCTGAGATATGAAGTTCTCATTAAGGAGCCACTGGTTTTCGAACCTGAAGGAGAGGGGCCTGTACCAAAGGATTTGCAATCGAGAAGCAGAGATTTGTGGTTTGAGACCGCCCTAGCAAGGCCCAACAGAGAAGCATGGGGGAACATGTCAAGCCAATTAATGGACACGAGGATACGGTCCAAGCGGAAAAATGAGGCAACACTCTGAAGATTAGACCAAGTAAAGCGAGCCCCCATCAATGGCAAATCTACAAGAGGCCAGTCATGGATGAGGAAGTTGAGACTGGCCATGTCTGACCAGTCCGGAGGACCCCCGGACGTCTCGCGGGGATATCAGATCACATTGAAATCACCTCCAACACACCACACCACACCACAACGCGTCCCATCGACCCGCTACTGCAGCCAATTCAATCCAAAACTCCTCTCTACTGCTTGCATCAGTAGGACTGGAGACTCTTGTGAAAGCCTATCTCCTGCCATTGTCCTTGTTCACTAGTTTAACCGAGGCCGAAAATAAACCGATTTCCTTGTCCACTTTTTGGAAGAGTAGGGAGTTCCAAGCGAGAAGGATCCCACTCGACGCCCCAACGGAATCGACACCAATCCAGTCCCATCTGTTTCCACCCAAAACAGAAGCCACTTTGGATCTATCGCAACTACCCCATTTTGTCTCTTGCGAAGTGATAACCGCCATATTATAGGAGGAGATGACCTGCTTCACACTAGATCTCTTCTCGGGGTTGCAAATGCCCCTCACATTCCAGGATAAAATCTTCATAAAAAACAGAGAAACCCAAAGAGAGTCTCACCGAGCTTCCGATCCCCTCTCGTCAGACATGCCCCCGCTCTAGTCTGGTCAACTCCTTAGACTTGGATTTTTTCCTCGCGGAGGTTGAAGAGCAAAGTCTCCCCCTCATGATAGATCTGAAGATTTCCCGGAGAGCGTCATCGGAATACCCCCCAAGAAAGACATACCATGGTCCTTCTCAAAAGAGATAATCTCATCAAGGGCGTCAAAATCCTAGCCACTCTCGCACCCAGATGTTGAAGATGAAGCATCATTACATAAGCATTAGATTGGTAGGGCCCTCACAGGACGAACAATGAACCCATCACGCCTTTTCTCATTGAAGCACATGGACCGAAGGGGAAAAAGAACGTCACAAGAAGAATCGGTGTGAAGGGTCTTCGACGCAGACGAGGGAATCCCGGAGACATCAGGCAACGCCCAAGAAGAGGAAGAGTCCGAAGAGGAAGAAATGGGTTCTTCGACAGAAGGAAAAACCAAGGGCAAACAACTGGAGGCCCAAGGTTCTCCTTGGGTGAGGCAGGCTGTCGAAGTGGAACCGGGGTTAAGAGGGAGTGGATTCGTCGGCACTGTGGGCCAGTTCAAGTGATGAGAGGCCCCAACCGGCCCAAGAGTCCACAAAGGTGAGAGAGACTAGCGTGGCCCATCCCAAGGACCAAAGAGGACACATGGCCGTCCTCCAGCAGCTTCCAGAAGAGTTTGCAAACCGACATTCAAAACCGTGGGCTGGTAATGGGAGCCATCCAAATCCCATTGGGAAGCCCTCAAGGTTGAAAAGACCACATTGCCCCCCTAAGCAGATTTCTCCCCCTATCACCCTAGCACCTCATGTTGATTCCAAAGACATTGGGTCCCATGTTCTTATTACGTTCACATCTCTTAAACCTTTTGACCAGGACAACTCACCACCAAAAAATTCCAATTTGAAAAAGCTTCCGTAGGGCAGGAGTCCATTACCACCGTTAGATCATTAGGTAGACAGAGATCATCCATCGGCGAATCCAACGGTTGAGAAATTATCGTCCACGTAGGGTGGCGGAACTCCGGCGGGGAGCGAAAGACCTCCTTAACATCCTCCACATCAATTAGCGCATCCTCCGTCTCATCGGCCCAGATCTCGACTTCCCCCTCTTCAAGCCCCTCATTATCAGGATCAAAAGGAAGATGACCTCCCGAGATCCCCGAGATTCCAATCTGTTGGCTAGGATCCCCCGCCGCCGAGGTCAACCCTCGATGGTAAGACGAATCTGAGGCCGCGCAGCCCTTTGAGGCTGGAGGAAGCAAAACAGCAGCCCGTTCCACCCCGTCCCGGAGTGGGTGGACCTCCGCCGTGCCTTTTTTTTTTTTTTTTTTTCTTGTGGAACCAGCGAGTATGTCTTTGTTGGAAACCCCGGACCACTCGGCTACGTTATGCGTTTGACAAGGGACGAGCACCCTCTCCATCAGCTCCACTTGTATGATCCTATATTTTTTGGCCATTGAGACTGACCTCGCAGGATCTAGGGATAGCCTCCCAATGGTCGGTAGCCACCAGGATCCGGGCGAAGCAAATCTCCCACATGTCGTCAGTACTTTTGTCAATGAGGATGAACTGACCACAACTCTCACCGATCTCTTGGAGGACCTCCGTGGTCCAGGCGTGGTGGGGAAGGCTGAATAAATGGACCCAGACACCTCCATCCCAGCGATGAATCTGTAGTTCATTCACAGCCGGCATGTCATTGATGAGGAAGGCTTTTTTGGAGCATATCTCATTCGCCGCGGCCGCCGAAGGGCAACAAAGGAGAAACTTAGTTCTTGTAATAGCCGATTCGGCAGGTCGATCATGTAAAGCCCACTTTTTGTGTAGCCAGTAGTAAATATGAATAGGCTGGACAGAGTCTTTAATGGTGTAAATGATAACCCAAAATCTTTTAGGTTATTAACTAGGGACAAAAAATGGGAACTCTCAAAACCTAAAGAGTTGTCGCCCCGAAAACCGAGGAAGGGTGGTCCACACGTTTCCCAGCAGCATGAGGATCAGCGTCAAAAGTCTCGGGGAGGACGCCTCCTTTGGATCTGGCTAGGGGTTTTTGGGGACCACACACTACGGCATCAGCAAAAGAGACTCCATGACGTCGTCGGATGGGTGGCGGAGAGGCGGGCCCCTCATTCCTAGGAACAAACTCCAAGACCCTGCGGAACCTGCTGCCTGCAATGGACCACCTAGCGATAAGTCCCTCATTTGGGACCCATTGAAAACCATCAGTCGCTTAGAGCCAGCCCTCAGGATTGATCCTCATCACTTTTGACCAGAATACCAGTATTTCTAGACGTCGAACAACCGTAACGGTGGCAAAATGACCTACGCTTACAGTTAACGTTACGGCAAAACTGAGCAAATCCAGTCGCCGACTCTTAGGACCAGAACTCGGTTTCCCATAGAAGATTCAACCTGAAAATCCATTTCCCATTTGGATAGCTAACCCAATCACTATGAGGTGTAAACGAGTCAATCCTAATGCTAACTATGGTCAACTTTCGGGAAATTCATCACTATTTGTGAGCATGCAAATCAGTGAACCAGGTTTGGCAATTTCAGCATAAGGAGATTGACCTGTGCCAGTTACTGTATTCTAATTGCCAACTCTCTTTTAATGTGTGACAGATTCAGTCATAATTCCTTTTAAAAACCAAGTATACTACCCTTAGTCATAGAATCCTATGAAAAATGGGCTTTCACACTTCTCATGATTGAACAATTACTCCTCTTAGCAATAGAATCTGGCGACAATGGACTTTCATACACCTTTAAGAATAAACAAATTGTTCAATCTTGAGGTTTGTTGAAGTCCATTTTTTAATGTAGTTCTATGGTTAAAGGGCATACTGTTTTCATAACGAAGTCCCATGTAAAGGTTCCATCATCCCTCTTTTTACATGGAGCACATGGATACTCTACATGCACACGTGTTAGATACCACAATTCCTTGATGCGTGGATTTAGTACACGGCCCTTATGTATTCCTATTCTACTGCTGAGTCAGTGAGCCTTATCCCATTTCTTTTTCCTTGTTTTGCTTTGTCTCACATAATGGCCTCTGCGGGTGAGCCTCGTACATCTCTGCACTTCACATTAATTGCTTTAAGAATTAAGATGATGCACATACATTTGCAACTCTAAGATTTTGTTCATGGATTATAGCCATCACCACTTAATAATGCATCTGGTTGTTTCTGATTATTTGCATTTCCGGTTATCAGCTGAGGAGAAAGAACCATTTGAGTCAATGGCTCGTGCTGATCAGAAGCGTTACAAGGAAGCAATGACCGGCTATAAGAACCCTGCTCCTGTGAACATCGACTCAGGGAACGAGTCTGATAGCGAGTAGTCAATTTAAAAATAGATGCTTTGGGCCTGATCTGATATGCAGGGATTGTGGTTCCTCTGATTTTTGGTCCTTCTGTCTTTCTGGTCGAGAAGTTATATCTTTTTTATGTAATGGTCAGTGAGAAGCTATATGATATGTATTTGAACTAAAGCAGATAGGCAATTTTAACAAGCGGTGAATACGCATATCTAGATGGCCCTGTTTATAAATCCCCTGAGAGCCATCGTTTTGCTATTCCTGCATTTTGGGATGATTTTATTGGCGATGGTTACAATGTATTTTCTTTTGAAAGTGTAGGAAGAGGAAGGGGGGGACGTGGAATACAATTTGTTCAAGTATGACTGAAAATCTGCTAGCGCACGCATCTGTCTGAAAACTCATAGCAATGGGTCATCTCCTTAATAACAAGAATATTAGATGTGGGAGCTTAAACTGTTAGGGATTATTATTATTATTATTATTACTTTTGATAGGTAAGCTGGGTTTGAACTTGCGACCTTGAGGTTGTAATATTGTCAACCTTCCATTTTGCTGTAGGGCCCAAGTTGGTGAGGGGGCGTTACATTTTCCATGCACGCGTGGGCTTTGAGATGCATGTGGATCTCCGCCATCTTAGAGTTCATGTTTCTAAATGTTTGTGGCCGTGTGTAGGGCTGTGCATTTTTTGGATCGAATTAGACCGAACTGTCGGGTTTGATCCGGTTTGAGAAAAAGGAAAACCAAAAAGTTTGGTTTGGTTTGGTTTCGGTTCCAAGCCAAACTCAACCGAACCGAATCGAACGTAGTTTGTAAGTATATATATATATATATATATATATATATATATATATATATATATATATATATATATATATATATATATATATATATATATAGGCGGGGGTTTTGATTAATTTTACAGGGCATTTAAATAAAATGCATATTTTTATATGAACCCTTGTCTTTAGCCTATTCCTGAATCCTAAAGTAGGAAAGTAGAACTTATAGGAAAACCGGTTGGGAAGTTGAGAAAATTTTGATGTGCAAGTAGAACTTATAAGAAAATTGAAACCCACCGAACCGATCCGAATCTAATCGGGTCAGTTTCGTTTGAGAGTTGGACGGTTTGGTATGGTTTGAAAATCTAGAAACCGATTAGGTCCGGTTTGGTTTGTAGTTTTGGTCCAAAATCGATCAAACCAAACTGAATGCACTCCTAGCCATGTGCGACCATACCAATACATGGCTGTGACGCCTAATACTAGTGGTGGCAAGGTGGCTGGGTTTGAGGTGGGCCGTCTTTGAGGTGGGCCTACTGATGCATAACAAAAACATAAAAGCCCAAGCCTGCCCGTCGCACCTTATCTAATGCCAACTTTGTGTTTGGCTTAGCTCTTATATGAGTAGAAGCAGCTCTTTACCTGCTCTTTGTCGGAGTAGATAAAATATGCTTTGACAGAGAGTAGTTTTATCACTTAAAATAGCTCTCCGTTAGAGAAAATGGGGCAAAGAGCTGTGTTGTCAAATATGAAAGCAATTCTTTGTCCAAGCTAAAGAGCAAAAGAGCTGCTCTTTGCCTTGAAAGAGCTAACCCAAATTCAGAGTACAAATAGTGAGGGCCTGAGTACTTCTTTATATTTCCTTTGTACATCGATCTGTTTAGGTGATTAATCTGCGGTTATCATGAAATTCATAATGGGATATGAGCCATATAGCCAATAAAGTCGACCATTGAGCTCAACATCTAGGCCAGACGATGGCCACCAAACTTGCTGATTGTTTTTTGAAAATTTGTTAATTTAAGGTTTTAAGAATAATTGAAAATTTCATTTATTTTTTTAAAAATTTCGAATAATTGAGGATTTTTTAATAAGTCGTGGTTTTTAATATTTTTCAATTTTTTTGTACTTGTTTTTATTTTTCTCCAAATATTCCCCTTGAACTTGCCGAAATTTACCAAAATTTTTAAAATTTTAACCTTGTTGAGTCATTGCTGAACCTTGACTTAGGGGAGTATGATCCAGACACTACCAGCCCTAGACCAAGGCCATAGAGGCGGCTGCCTCGGGCCTCCGAAATTTAGGGGGACCCCAAATCTGGAGTAACGATTTTTTTAAGTGATTTTTCCATTTGAAAATATTTTTAGAGGGGCCCCATGCCTAGTTGACATGGGCCCCTCACAATGCAAATTAAGGTTGGGCCGTTGGGCTTGACGGAATCGGGTGGGCCCACTTAAACTTTAAGCCTTTAAACGAAAAAAATAAACACCCACCCCTAGGGCTGTGCATTTTTTGGACCGAACCGACCAAACCGACCGAACCGAATCGAACTGCCAGATTTGGTCCGGTTTGGGTTTGGTTTGGAAAAAAGGAAAACCGAAAGGTTTGGTTTGGTTTCGGTTCTAAGCCTCCCCAAGTTGAAACTGAACCGAACCGAATCGAATGTAATTTGTAAGTGTATATATATATATATATATATATATATATATATATATATATATATATATATATATATATATATGGAAAAGGCCTCCGTCCTCCAACCTTCCACGTGGAGCTCCACATGGCACCTAAAACACTTTTTGGGTGCCACGTGGACCTTCGGTGCATTGCTTAGATCATCTTTGAAAAAAAAAAATTAAAAATTTATCACCAACGTGTATATTTTGAACTGTGAAATGTGGACCAATGACAACCGTCAAACTTTGACTTGTGAGTTAAAATTTTTTTTTTCGATTTTTTTTAAAATATTGATCTAAACTGTTAACATGTGCTCTACGTGGCACCCAAAAAGTGTTTTGGGTGCCGCGTGGAGCTCCACGTGGATTTTGGAGGATGGTCACCATCTTCATTGGAGGACCTAATCGGCTCCCTATATATATATATATATATATATATATATATATATATATATATATATATATATATGGGGTCTTGATTAATTTTAAAGGGCATTTAAGTAAATGCATATTTTTTATATAAAACCCTACCCTTGTCTTTAGCCTATTCCTAAATCCTAAAGCGGTAAAGTAGAACTTATAGGAAAACTGGTTGAGAAGTTGAGAAAATTTTGATGTGCAAGTAGAACTTATAAGAAAACAGAAATCGATCGAACCAAATCGAATCGAGTTGGTTTGGTTTAAGAGTTGGACGGTCTGGTTTGGTTTGAAAATCTAGAAATTGATTAGGACCGGTTTGGTTTGTAGTTTTGGTCCAAAACCGACCAAACTGAACCGAACCGAATACACCCCTACCCACCCCTCTTTCAATCGCCCCCTATTAAGCTATTCTCATATCTCTTTCTCTCTCTCGGCTCCACAGCACTACCGCGGCCCCACCCACCATAGGGCGGCCCCAACACTAGAGGGAATATCCCATCTGACATCCCTGGGCCCCACCCTGGCACCCTCTTCGGCTCGTTCATCGGCCAATCCTAAATTAAGGTTTTATGATTTTGAGGCTTTTTTTTTCTTTTTTTCTTTTTTTCTTTTTCTCTCTCTTTTAGTTTCTTTAATTCTATTTGTTTCTCTTTCTTAAATCTTGATGATTGAATGTATTTAATTAAATATTAATTTAATTTTTATCTTATTTAATAATTAGGATTTTTTAAGTTAAGGGGGTGTGGCAGTGGAAGACCCCTTATACATATAGCGATTTGAAACCCAAATTGCATATTTGCATTTTGTATTGCAGGGAGAGTTAGGTACTTATTTAATTCATAAACAATTAAAAAGGCTGATGTTATTACCACACAACTTCATGTCACAACTACATCACTTTAACGAAGGAAAAAATCGTTGATTGATTCAAATTTGATGATGGATATCGATTTTCATCCTCCACACAGTAGATCTTGAGATCATGAATCTACTATCAAACAGTCAAATTTTGATTCCACGTTGTACACATTAAGTGAATGTGAACTGTGTTCAACGGTAAGTGGTTCACGTTAACTTTTTGGGATGTTTGACATCTAACTGTTTTGTGGAAGGTTGGGGTGTAAAACAATCTTCATCGGCTAATTTAAAAAAATCAACAGATTTTCCCTTTATTTAAGTGAGGTGACTATAATACATTTGTGGGAGTAACACAAGCCCTAAAACTTGCCTGCTACCAACCCCTACTATTTTAATAAAGGATACCTTTAAATATATCTACCGAATCTTAAAATGTGCCCACGCTATTAATTGCTTTAAATTATGCAATGGAGATTATATTTCGCTCTAATTTTCAACACAAGGAATCTTTAGGCAATGAACTTATCATTAGACGGGTAGCTTTTTATTCCACAAGTCATAGATGTAAAAAATGTGGCTCTAAAGTCATGTTTGAGTGTGATCTGTGCTTAGGATCTATGACATGCGAGATGTGAGATAAAAAACTAATTGTCTGATGGCACATTCATGGCCTCAAGATCCCTTGTGTGGATGATTGGAGTGAAACATGATTTCTATCGTATGATTTAAAACAATTAATGATTTTTGGGGTCGGCGCATTTCAAGATTCGGTGGGCGTATTTAAAGGTATCATTTAATAGATAACCCTCATTAATCGTTGACGACATTAAACCGAATGACGAAGATAGGCTTATGGGCATATCATCGAACAGTCAGGTGACACATATGCCAAAAAAAAGTGACCCAAAGATACCTTGACTCACATAGGGCAATGGTCCGGTTCAACTAGTTCATAGAAGAGAATCTTGACTTAAGTCATGATTCTCTTTCATCCAATGGCTGGAAATCTGGTTGAACACGAAATTAAGTTCAACCAATAGATTAAAATTGATAGGTCATTTAAATGAATTATTTTAGGTAATTGTATAATATAAATAGTATTTTTATATTTATGTTTATATTTTTCTAAAATATAAGACCTTATTTTTTTTCTTTTCAAATGCGGATGATAAATGAATTCTTTTAGATAATTGTGTAATATAAATAGTATTTTTACATTTATATTTATATTTTTCTATAACATAAGACCTTATTTTTGTTCTTTTCAAGTGCAGATAAACAAGTTCGGAGATGTCAAAAAATTATTGTTTGGATTACTCGAGCCATCGGATACATTCTATTATTTAACTTTACTATTTTTGCATTACATTTTCTTTTAATATATACCTTTATTATATTGTTAGTTGTATTTTCAAATAATACGTAGTTGAATGAAATATGAAGATATATCTAATTTAATTAGGAATACAAGTATTATTTTATTTGTCAAAATATAGTTGTTGCGAATTTTTTTTTTCAAAGTATTATCAAAGAGGGGCCCATTTTAGGAACTTACCTTGGGCCCTTCAAATCTCAGGCCGGCCCTGGGTTTGGGTCCAGAGTCCAGACCCCTAGGGCTCACTAGATCTATAGCTCAGGCTCTACCCATGGCTCTACCCATGGTCGACTTCCCCGTCCGTTTGTAACTCTTTTTACCTCCTAACAGATGGTCGCGCATTCACTAAATTGGAATATGAATAAGAAGTTAGGAACCTTATCCACGGTATCCTGAGAAAATCATAAAGAAACGCACTAATTCGGTATCATAAGAAAGGGATCCCATCTCTCTCTCTCTCTCTCTCTCTCTCTCTCTCTCTCTTGTACCAGTAACCAACCGGCTATAACCGGAGAGCTCTTCCCTGCTCATAATGGCAGCAGGGGTGCGTTCAGTCGCAGGGCTGACGGCTCCGAACTGCACCATAGGCCGTCTGTGGGTACCTTCAATCTCCAGACGTCGAGCTGTTTTAAATGTGCCAAATGTAAGGATGCCTTTTTCCTTGTTTCAATTGTCTTTAATTATGTCTGACTTTTGGGAGATGGCAGAGATATAGCTGTTGCTCGCTTTCTATGAACGGTTGCGGAGGAGACTCCGAAATTCCTATTGGAATATGCGAGACCCGCACATTTCCGGCGGTTTCGAGTTCGGCAATGGCAATGACTCAGCTGAACTTGGCGATTTCGGCTCTCAAATCCGATCCTCCTGCTTTTAGCTCCGGAATTATCCGTCTCGAGGTACCAACATAAACCATTTTCCGACAAATATTTAATACTATTATTAATTAGTTAGTTAGTAATAAGAGCAATTTAGGATGTGGCCTAAAACCATGGTAGTCCGATGTCCGCCATTTTAGTTCCTGTGAAGAGGTGTTTTTTTTTTGATCGAAGTGTTCTCTTGCGTGATACTGAGGCGTAGCCACAAGTAACACTCCCGAGTTTTCACTATTGAACACTTTATAATGTAATCCACAATAGGTGATCAAAGTTACTGAATTGTCCTTAAGTTTTTCTTTGGTTGCAGTTGGCCTTAGGAGTTCCATTTTGCACACCAACTAGTCCACTCTCCTGACCGTCCCTTGAAAAAAATCGAATGGTGTTTAAAAGATCTTACACCATTAAACGATTACGATGTGAGCATTCCGAGGCATCAAAGTAAGGGTCCATATGGGTCACACTTTTTGAGGCATTTGAACCCACATTAAAGTTCACCTACTGCAAGGTTCACATCTGATTAAAATTATTCCAAGTGGGACGCATCCTGAATAGTCATCCAAGAATCACATTTGATGTAGGCCCGTGATCATGTACATGATCAATATCTGACCGTCTGTTGGTAGGGCCGTAATCTAGTGATCTACTTCATCAAAGAATGGGACTAAAAATAATCTTCCTTGTCTGATTCAAAGCAGTCAACGCAATGGGCCTAAACCGCATCCGAACTCGGTCTATCTTGCGGCCGTTTGTCTAATAAGCTATGATATGAAGTTATGAACTCTTGGCAGAGTACTTTTGCTTCTTCCTTCCTTCCCGCCTCTCTTTTGTTCGTTCTAACCATGCCTGGAAACTCAAAAGACCATGAATTTCGACTATGGAGGGCCTAGACCGCATCCGAACTCGGTCTATCTTGCGGCCGTTTGTCTAATAAGCTATGATATGAAGTTATGAACTCTTGGCAGAGTACTTTTGCTTCTTCCTTCCTTCCCGCCTCTCTTTTGTTCGTTCTAACCATGCTTGGAAACTCAAAAGACCATGAATTTCGACTTTGGAGGGTCAGCTGTATAACGACCCTTCGACCTCCGCACGTTAGATAACTGCCTAAACTAAGAAATTGTTGATAAAAAATGGTATTGATAATGGCTCTGAGGCACGTAGTTGTAAACAATAAATTTGCGTAGAATATAAATCTAACACAAGTCAATTATAACAAATTTCCCCTCACTAGGAGAGAGTTTTATTAAAAATGACGGATTTTACACTTCCGGGTATCGCAATTGATTCCCCGTTAATTATATCAAATTTAAATACCCCTGATTAAAAGCTACTAAAGAAAAGTAAAGTAATTGCATCTATGAAATAAATAAACTAAAATTCTAAGTCTAAGTCTTCATCGACATCTTCAATCCGTCACGAGATAGATGCATAGCATGCTATCTTCATTGGAGATTTGAGAAATATGAAATTGGGGATGACGGATGGGAGAACCTTTCCTCTAAAAGCTGGTTCCATCTGATCGATAAGCACGAGTCATTACTGGAGCAAGAACCTCGTGGACAGATCTTAAAACGAATTCTTGTTCTTTGGTGTCAAAGATGAATTCAAATACAAAATCCATTCTCCTGATAACTTGTTATCAGAGGAGTTATCACTTTCAATGATAAAGTATCTAATCATGAATTAGACACGTAGATTATTTTGTAATGATTTTACCGTTAGATTTGACTAATATCCTAAGATTTGGTCAATGTATGGTAAATTCACCGTTGGATCTCGTTACAACCTTGTATTATGATCATTTGACCAAAAGTCAACAGTCCACCGTTAGATTATACTAAAATCATAAGATTTAAATAATATGTAATAAATTCACCGTTGGATCTCGTTACGATCTAGTATTATGATCATTTGACCAAAAGTCAACAAGTCCACTATTAGATTTGACTAAAATCACAAGATCTGGTCGGTATGCAACAAGTCCACCGTTGGATCTAGTTACGATCTCGCATTATGATTGTTTAACCAAAATTCAATGAGTCCACCGTTAGATTTGACCAGAATCAGGAGATCTTGTCAATATGTAATAAATGCATCGTTGGATCTCGTTACGATCTCCTATTATGTTCGTTTGACTAAAAGTCAACGAATCTACCATTGGATTTGACCCAAATCACAAGATCTGGTCAATATTTAATAAATTTACTGTTAGATCTCGTTAAGAACTCGCATTATGATTGTTTGACTAAAAGTCAACGATTCCATTATTGGATCTTGTAATAAAATCACAAGATCTTGTCAATATAATAAATCCACCGTTGGATCTCGTTACGATCTTGTGTTATGATTGTTTGACCAAAAGTCAACGAGTCCATTGTTAGATTTGACCAGAATTAGAAGATCTGGTTAATATGCAATAAATCCACTTTTAGATCTTCTTACTATCGTGTATTATGATCGTTTCACCAAAAGTCAAACGATTCACTGTGAAAGAATTTTCGATCTCGAGGTTGAGGTCCAAACCCTACATTTGAGGGAGTGATGACCTGAACCGCGAGGGAAATTCTAATTTCGGGATACGATTCAGATCTAGTAAATCTCATAGTTATGAGTCATCGTGGATGAATATTTCGGGTGTCATAATTTGAAATTATTCTTTGGGTGATTGCAACCCGTATCAGTATCGAATTTGTAGCTACAATTCAAATGTATTAAAAGTTACGTACTCACATAGCTTAACTATTTCTAAGTACACAAGAAATTGAGTACACGTAATCCCAAATTGTAACTATAAATCATACTTCGGTAAGAGCCGTAGCTCTTATCCTAAGCGTATCCCCTTTAGGTAAATGGAGTAGCTCTTATCCTAAGTGTCTCAACCCAGACTTATTCCTCCCGTCAACTTTTTTAAAATAAAAAATAAAAAAAAGAAAGTAAAAGAAAGAATCTCAGAGATACCCTAAAATCCTTTGCAATAAAAGTCGGAGATATTTTCAGTAGATGTCTCGTCTAAGAATTTTTCAACCCTTTGCAATGAGAACATATTTGCTATTTATAGATTTATGGTAGCAGTTACTGGAAGATATAATCTTACAATTCTCGTAAGAGTTTCACGAACTAGCATTTGCTATCCGCGTAGGTCTTAGCTTTCACGCGGATTGAGGAAAGATTATTCTCACGTACGCAAGTTTTTTTTTTTTTTCATAACCACCTAGGCACGTATACGTGCCTAAGTATGCTACCTAGACACGTGTATGTCATCTAGGCACGTATGTGCCTTAGTATGCTATCTTAGGCATGTATGTGCCTAAGTATGTTACCTAGGCACGTATGTGCCTAAGTATGTTACTTAGGCATGTGTATGTGTCTAAGTATGTTACCTAAGCACATATGTGCCTAAGTATGCCTTCTAGACACATACGTGCCTAAGTATTTCATATAGGCACATATGTGCCTAAGTATGCTATTTAGGCATGCCTAAGTATGCTATTTGGGCACGTATGTGACTAAGTATGTTACCTAGGCACGTATGTTCTTAAGTATGCCATCTAGTCACGTATGTGCCTAAGTATGCTACCTAGGCACATGTATGTTACCTAGGCACGTATGTGTCTAAGTATGCTATCTAGGGGCACGTATGTGCCTAAGTATATTCTTCGACATAACTTTAGACTTTAAGTCCTAGTTAGAGTAAATTTGCATGGGTCATACTCTTTGACATAACTTAGGACTTTAAGTACTAGTTAGAGTTGGTTTGTTAAAAAGAAAAATTATAAGTAGAGTCCCATTTCTTAATGTCTTTCATTAATTTATTCTATCTGATTTTTTAGATTAAGTGGAAGGAGTTTCCGAATCCAAAAATTATGAGTCAACTAGTGCCTCCTAGATTTTTATTGACTTTTTTTTTCTTAAAAAAAACAAAAACAAAAATAAAAAAGTTAACAAAAATCAATCTAAATTTATATTTCTTATGTGAAATCTGACTAGTGATCATATTCTCTACGGAGATTCGATCATCGAAATCTGAAGAGTGATCGTATTCTCTATGGAGATTCGATCATCGAAATTTGAATTTTGGGGTCCATCCGATGACCTGGTTTCAATATGAGAGATTTCAGGAGATGAATTTTTTGGATTTTGAGATTAATCAGATTGTACTTCCTATGGGAAGAATGTATACTGATTTATGATTATAGGATTTGCGATTCTTACGAGAACGCTCTCCGATTATCAAGATGAATCTCCTAAATCTTTCAGACGGTCCGATTGAAATTTATGAACTTTAACAAATCAATAAAAATTATGAAATTGATTATCTATTGACCATCGATCTTAATATAGATTGGGTGGTCCAAAATTAAATCTGAAAGATCTACTTTGGCTACCTGAACATATCTGACTGATTTTTGGACGTTTACAGAGATCGAAACGGCTTTAAAAATATTTTCTAAAAATCAACAAAAATTTTGAAGTTGATTTTCTATTGACCATCGATTTTGATATAATTCAGGTGGTCAAAATTAAATCCGAAAGATCTACTTTAGCTATCCGGGCAGATCTGATTGATTTTTGAGACGTTTACAGAGATCAAAACGGCCTTAAAAATATTTTCTAAAAAGAAACAAAAATTATAAAGTTGATCTTCTATTAATCATCGACCTTGATAGAAATCGGGTGGTCAAAATTAAATCCGAAATATCTACTTTGGCTACCCGGGCAGATCTGACTGATTTTTGGGACGTTTACAGAGATCAAAACGGCCTTAAAAATATTTTCTAAAAATCAATAAAAATTATGAAGTTGATTTTTTATTGACCGTCGATCTTGATATAAATCAGGTGGTCAAAATTAACTCCGAAAGATCTACTTTGGCTACCTGGGCTGATCTAATCGATTTTTAGGACGTTTAAAGAGATTGAAACGGCCTTAAAAATATTTTCTAAAAATCAACAAAAATTATGAAGTTGATTTTATGTTGACCATCGATCTTGATATAGATCGGATGGTCAAAATTAAATCCGAAAGATCTACTTTGGCTACCCAGGCAGATCTGACTGATTTTTAGAACGTTTAGAGATCGAAACGGCCTTAAAAATATTTTCTAAAAATCAACAAAAATTATGAAGTTAATTTTTTATTGACTATCGATCTTGATATATATCAGGTGGTCAAAATTAACTCCGAAAGATCTACTTTGGCTATCTCGGCAGATCTGACTGATTTTTAGGACGTTTACAGAGATCGAAACGGCCTTAAATATATTTTCTAAAAATCAACAAAAATTATGAAGTTGATTTTCTGTTGACTATCGATCTTGATATAGATTGGATGGTCAAAATTAAATCCGAAAGATCTACTTTGGCTACCTAGGCAGATCTGACTGATTTTTAGAACGTTTAGAGATCGAAACGGCCTTAAAAATATTTTCTAAAAATCAACAAAAATTATGAAGTTAATTTTTTATTGACTATCGATCTTGATATATATCAGGTGGTCAAAATTAACTCCGAAAGATCTACTTTGGCTATCTCGGCAGATCTGACTGATTTTTAGGACGTTTACAGAGATCGAAACGGCCTTAAATATATTTTCTAAAAATCAACAAAAATTATGAAGTTGATTTTCTGTTGACTATCGATCTTGATATAGATTGGATGGTCAAAATTAAATTCGAAATATCTACTTTGGCTACCCAGGCAGATCTGACTGATTTTTGGAACGTTTACAAAGATCGAAATGGTCTTAAAAATATTTTCTAAATATCAACAAAAATTATGAAGTTGATTTTCTATTGACCATCGATCTTGAAATTGATTTGGTGGTTAAAATTAAATCCGAAAGATCTACTTTGGCTACCTAGCCAAATCTGACTGTCTTGTGGGATGTTTACAGAGATTGAAACGACCTTAAAAATATTTTCTAAAAATCAACAAAAATTATGAAGTTGATTTTCTATTGACCATCGATCTTGCTAAAGATCGGGTGGTATGAAAACTATGAAATTTGCTCGACTATCCGAGTCAAAATTTGAGATGATTTCCGATCATAAAAACAATCGGAGGACCAAATTAACACTTGTAGAAATTCAACAAAAATATGTAGGTTGAATTTCGATCGGGCTTCGAGTTTAAAACTTATTGGATGACTCGATAAAATTTACATGAGATCTTACCGGCTATCTGAATCAAGATTTGAGATCGTCTTTGATCATAAAATTGATCAAAAGACCAAGTCAATATATATATATATATTAAAAAAATTCAACTAAAATATGTAAATTGAATTTCAATCGGGCTTCGAGTTTAAAACTCATTTGATGGCCCGATAAAATTTACATGAGATCTGACTGGCTGCCCGAATCAAGATCTGAGACGGTCTCCGATGATAAAATCGATCGGAGGATTAAATTAATATATATATTTTTAAATTCAATTAAAATATATACGTTGAATTTTGATCGGGCTTCGAGTTTAAAACTCGTTGGATGGTCCGATAAAATTTACATGAGATCTGACCGGCTATCCGAATGAAGATCTGAGACGGTCTCTGATGATAAAATCAATCAGAAAACCAAATTAACGTTTTAGAAATTCAACTAAAAATATGTTGGTTGAATTTTGATCGGGCTTCGAGTTTAAAACTCATCGGATGACCCGATTAAATATATAAAATTCGATCATGCTATCTGATATAGAATATTTTAACAGGTACCAGGTCGGAAACTTATTGGACGACCCAATTTGTAGTTTTTTGTAAAGTTTGAATAAAATAAGTAAGTTAAAATTGACGGCTCTGTAATTTTAGCAAAATCTGATTGAAATATCTAACTCAGAAATTTGACGAACTCGTTATTAGGTAGCCCGATTTATTTTAGCAAAATCTGATCAGAGTATCTGACTCAAAAATTTGACGGACTCTGTATTACGTAGCCTGATTTATTTTAACACATTAGGATGTTCAGAATGACTGACTAGAAATGTGACAACTGCACTATGTAGACTTTTGTTGGGTCACCCGATTCATTAAATATAAAATTTGATCGAAATAAGTTATTCTAGATTTTGACAGACATCAAGTTACCCAATTTATTTCATAAGTTGTAATCACATATTCTCACACTTCATTCTTGTGTGAATAATCTTGATTGCATATGGCATACCTGCATATGCTCTTTCACAATTTATTCTTGCATGAGTAGAGTAATACATACAACATAACTACCTATATTTCCTACACAGTTTAACCTTGTGCACATAGGAGGTTACACGATGATGTACCTATGTACATACCTTACGCAGTTTAGCCTCATGCGAGTAGGAGGTAACATATAAACATATTTACGTTGTTTACATTAATAATGCACCTAAGTACAAGCCTTACACAGTTTATCCTCATGCGAGTAGGAGGTAACATATAAACATACCTACGTTGTTTACTTTAATAATGCACCTAAGTACAAGCCTTAAGCAGTTTATTCTTATGCGAGTAGGAGGTTACATGATGATGATGATGCACTTATGTACATATCTTGTGCAGTTTAGCCTCATATGAGTAGGAGGTTAAATATAATAGAATGTACCTATGTACATTACCTTACGCAGTTTAGACTCGTGCGAATAGGAGATTACATGATGGTGATGCTGTACCTATATACATATCTTATGTAGTTTAGCCTCATGCGAGTAAGAGGTTACATATAACATACCTACATATGTTCTCACGTAGTTTATTCTCATTCGAGGGGGAGAAAATGTATGTTTATGAACGAAGCAACCATCAATAAGTGATAACTCATTTTCTTCTATGGATGTGAACCATTTGAGTGGAATGCACATATAGTCTTTTCCACTCGGGTTTGAGCTCCTGGGCATTTTTGAGTGACGATCATAGGGTGTCAAACAATGAAGACAAGATCATTCTTGAATGATTAATGTCTTAACTTTCTTTTTGAAGACTTACGATATTCGAATTTGATATGCCTCCAAACTTTTTGTATTTTGAGCCTACGCTCAATAAATGCTTTTTGAGGATCATAGTGCCATATTATCCTTTGCCTCATGGTCTGTTGGAAACTTTAGCTGATGACTGGAGTTTGTATATGCACACACATACACACTCACACACACACACACACACACACACACACACACACACACACACACATATATATATATATATATGTATATAGATTTTTATTCATTTTTGAAGCATTATATTAGAAACCTTTCAATATCCGTAGCTCGTGAAGATAATTCTTCAAGCGTTTTCAAAGCCTTTCCATGAAGAGGTTTACTTATATCCTTCTTCAAACCACTGAGGCACATTTGAACTGCCTCCGGTTCTGAAATCTTTGATGAATAAAGAAGACTGACATCTGTCCATCTCGTGATATAATCGGCAACCATTTGTGATAACTCTGCGATCCCTACAGATCTCTGAATACTAAAAAATCTTTATAGGAACTATTTCTGCATTTGATCCCAACTTGTTATCGAATTGGGTAATAACTTCATTTACCAAGTGAAAGCTGGTCCTTTCAAGGTTTGTACGAATTGCCTTAGCAACAACGCACTATTCTTGGCGGTGTCTCCGCATGCTACGACGAAATGTGCCAGATGCTCGAGCGAAACTACTTCCATTGAACAGGTGAATCTTGGTTGTTGATAGTCGGTCGGATATGGAACATCGTTGATTTCTGGCGGGTAAGGCTTTCTGTAAGACTTAGAAGTTCTTTGAAAGTCTTTAATATTTTCGGTTATCATATATTGAACTTGATCCATTGATAAGTTATCATTAATTTCTTTCCTTTGCTTTTCTCTCTCAAGAAGGGCAGCTACTTCAGTGTTCCGAATACTGAGTGTGACGCAACTCTTGAATTTTCTCTAAAAGAGATACGTTGTCTTCACTAGAAACCATCATGACTGACATGACAGTAGGTGTCATCATAGCTTATGCTGAGATGTAACGGATAACGGGTTTCGTGGTGAAGGGAGTTTGAAGAACGAATTTTGTTTGAAGAAGACTTATCATCAAGTTTCAAAGATGAAATGTTCATCTTGTTTACCTCAAGACAAGGTGAGTTGAATGACGATGAGTCATCAATTGCCTCCAGATGAGGCGAAATGATCACCTTGTTTGTCTCCAGTCGAGACAAATTGAATGACGATGAGTCATTGATTGCCTCCGGATGAGGTGAAGTCCTAATATTAGATGAAACGATCATCTTGTTTGCCTCCAGACGAGGTGAGTTGAATGACGATGAGTCATTAATTGTCTCCAGATGAGGTGAAACAAGTGTACTAACAATTGTCACTATTCCTATAGGACTCGCTGAGTTTGATCGGGGTAATTTTGCTGATGGAGTTTCAGGAGATTCATCCTTCGAGAAGAGGGAATCGAAATCTCCTTATAGTGGGCTCTTACTTAGTCGAAGTGAACGAATTAGGAGACACTGGTTCTTCCATATGAGAACGTTCTTCTTCTAATGTGGCGCAAGCCATGATGCTCGTTGTGTATGGGAGTGCTGCCTCCTCAGTTTGAGGGCATTCCCTCTCCACATGTTGATTGTTAGCGGAAGAGGATGCAATGCTCTTTCCATAAGCCATTGAGTTGATTGGTAAGTTGAACAAATTTACTGCATGAAATAACCAACGATTAAATGAATGTATGCGTGGAATAACCAATGATTAATTATTCATCATATTCAACTCATTTTCGGAGAATTTGTTTCATTTTGTATCTTAAAGATGAGAGAAGTGGGTCCCACCGAGAGTTCCAGAAATTTGTAAACAACAAATTTGCGTAGAATATAAATTTTACACAAATCAATCATAACAAATTCTCCTTGCTAGGAGAGGGTTTTATTGAAAATGACAGACTTTACACTTCCTGGTATCGCAATCAATTCCTCGTTAATTACATCAAAATTGAATACCTCCTTTTAGTAGTTACGAAAGAAAAGTAATGTAATTACATCTCTGAAATAAACAAACTAAAATTCTAAGTCTTGGTCTTCATACATCTTCAATCTGTCATGAGATAGATGCATAGCATGCTGTCTTCATTGGAGATTTGAGAAATATGAAATAGGGGATGGCGGATGGGAGAACCCCTCCTCCAAGAGCTGGTTCCATCTGATCAACAAGCATGAGTCATTACTGGAGCAAGAACCTCATGGATGAATCTTAAAACGAATTCTTGTTTTCTGGTCTCAAAGATAAAATAACTTGTTATTAGAGGAGTTATCCCTTTCAATGATAAAGAATCTAATCATGAGTTACATATCGCCAAATTCCTTAGAATTTGGCGATCATAGATTATTTTGTAATATTTTACCGTTAGATTCAATCAATATCCCAAGATTTGGTCAATGTATGGTAAATTCATCGTTGGATCTAGTTACGACCTTGTATTATGCTCATTTGACCAAAAGTAAACTAGTTCACAATTGGATTTGACTAAAATCACAAGATCTAGTCGGTATGCAACAAATCCACTGTTGGATTTCGTTACAATCTCGCATTATGACCATTTAACCAAAATTCAACGAGTCCACCGTTAGATTTGACCGGAATCAAGAGATCTGGTCAATATGCAATAAATCCACCGTTGGATTTCGTTACGATTTGGTATTATGATCCTTTGACTAAAAGTCAACGAATCCACCATTGAATTAGATCCAAATCACAAGATCTGCTCAATATGTAATAAATCTACTGTTGGATCTCGTTACGATCTCGCATTATGATTGTTTGACCAAAAATCAATGATTCCACTATTGGTATTGACCAAAATCACAAGATCTGGTCAATATAATAAATCCATCGTTAGATTTCATTATAATCTCGCATTATGATTGTTTGACCAAAAGTCAACGAGTCTACTATTAGATTTGACTAGAAATAGAAGATCTGATCAATATGCAATAAATCCACCTATGGATCTTCTTACTATTGCGTATTTTGATCGTTTGACTTTTGGTCAAACGATCAACCGTGAAAGAATTTTCGATCTTGAGGTTGATGTCCAAACGTACTTGAGGGAGTGATGACTTTAACTACGAGGGAAACTCTAATTCCGGGACACGATTCAGATCTAGTAAATTTCATGATTATGAGTCATCGTGGATGAATATTTCGGGTGTCATAATCTGGAATAATTCTTTTCGTTCATGATTGCAACCTGTATGAGTATCGAATTGAGGTTACAATTCGAGTGTACTAGAAGTTTTATGAGGGGTCGTACCCACGTAGCTTAACTATTTCTAAGTACGCAAGAAATTGGGTATATGTCGTAACGTGTAATCCCAAATTGTAACCACAAATCATATTTAGGTAAGAGCCGTAGCTCTTATCCTAAGCGTATCACCTTTAAGTAAAGGCCATAGCTCTTATCTTAAGTGTCTAAGTCCAGACCTATTTCTTTCGTCTTTTTTAATAAAAAAAAAAAAGAGAGGAACAGAAAGAATCTCGGAGATACCCTAAAGTCTTTTACAATAAAAGTCGGAGATATTTTTGCAGAGGTCTCGTGAAAGAATTTTTCAACTCCTTGCAATGAGAACGGATATGCTATTTATTGATTTATGATAGCGGTTATAGGAAGTTATAATCTTACGGTTCTCGCAATACTTTCACGAAATCATTGTGAGGGTTGCGTAGGTCTTAGCTTTCACGCGGATTGAGGAAAGATCATCCTCGCATAAGCAAGTTTTTTTATTTTATTTTTTATAACCACCTAGGCACGTATGTGGCTAAGTATGTCTTCTAGGCACGTATGTGCCTAAGTATGCTATCTAGGCACATATGTGCCTAAGTATGTCATCTAGGCACGTGTGTGCCTAAGTATGCTACCTAGGCACGTATGTTTCTAAGTATGCCTTCTAGGCCCGTGTGTGCTTAGGTATGTCATTTAGGCACGTATGTGCCTAAGTACGCTATCTAGGCATGTATGTGCCTAAGTATTCTTCAACATAACTTAGGACTTTAAGTCCTAGTTAGAGTAGATTTGTTAAAAAGAAAAACTATAAGTAGAGTCCCCTTTCTTAATTTCTTCCATTAATTTATTTTATCTGCTTTTTGAGATTAAGTTGAAGGAGTTCTTGATTCCAAAAACTATCAGTCAACAGTAGTTCATTACGCTATCTTAAAGACGATAGACGCCCCCGCTCTGTCTGATAAATAAAGATGCAATAGAGTTTCCAACGAATCTTCCTTCAGGATACAACAGAGCCCGGTCTTGCCATGAACCTTATGTTCTTTTCTAGATTGCAATTTCTAGAGAAAGAACCTGCCACATAGATTTATTGATACACAAAAAGATTCTTAAAAATAAGAACGTAAGAAAAATGAGAAATAGATATTATTTCTGTTGTGTCTTTTTAACCCGGATTTGATCTCTATTTATAGAGAAAATCACGAACCATTGTGTCTTTTCAGAGGGTTGTGTCTTTTGAGATTTACGGTGAAGAGATGCCAAACTTGTGTCTTTTCAGCTAATGGTAAAGAGAAGATCGATTCACTTATGTCTTTTTAGATTGACAGTGAAGGGATGCAAGACTTGTGTCTTTACAACTAATGGTAAAAAGATAAATCAAAATTTGAAAAAACAGTTTGGAGGGAATTTTTTTTCAAGTTTGCCATTGAAGTGTTGTTAATATATAATGAAAACTATAAACTTAATTTTGAAACACTAAAATATATATGACTAAACTAATATATTTAACATTCCCCCACTTGTTTCAAAATAAAAAAAATTGTGTTTTAGAACGATCATACTAAGCATCATCAGAGGTATCGATCGGTTTGAACCTTTGACTAGTACATACAACTTAAAGTTTGTAAGGATTTTAAGTAGTTTTGAACTTAAAACCTGTCTATCAAACCGGAATTACATATAACTTATAGCTTTGAACTTAAAACTTGTCTAACAAACCAGAATTACATATACACTTACTATGAAAAAAATCATTAGTGACATAAAACCTGTGTTTTACGGTCATGTGATCAGTCACAGAATGTACCATTTTGTCACCCTTAACTTAATGCTTCTAGACCCTAGTTTGCTACTAACAAGTTAATGATGTGCAGATATTAAGGAAAATCAGTAAAAGAAAACCAAAGTATTAATCTTTGTCGAAATGAACTAAAAATGCAATAAGAAAAACGATTAAACGTAAAAGACGATTCGATGCTGCTGAAAGCTAAGAAATCGTACTTTACGATTGAACGATGCCAAAGATCTTCAGAAGATGTTCAAAGCTAAAGGCGATACAGAAAGAAAGCGATCGATTGTAATAAAGAATCGTCCAGAGAGAAAGCTATAACAGAAGAGAGAAATTGTGATTTACGATTTTACAAATAAAAGCTTCTCATTGTGCTGATCACGTGAAGACTTACACCGCCATGCACTAAAATAGAACTATTGAATTAGAAGTTTGTCGAATCACGGATCTAAGAAGATTGATGAAGATAGACTCTTAAAGATCTTGATTGCTGAAATTAATGAGAAAGTCTAGAGGCGCATCAACCAATGAAAGCGAGGAAGATAAAATTTGGAATTAGAGTTATATTAAGAATATTTTGTTTTTAGTATTTTCTTTTATTAGAATTAAAACACTTTAAACCGACTCCTTATGATTTATAAATAAGAGGGCTCGACAGAGAAATAATTTCATCGAAGGAATTCTCAAAATCAATTGACAACTGAGGTTGGGTTTTCTTCTAATAAAAAAAATAGTTTAGAGTAATTTAGATATCCAAGGTTCCTCGATCATAATTAACGACTGAGATTGAGAGCTGGGAGATTAGTGTAGATATCCGTAGTTTCTCAGAAGCAATTGACGACTGCAGCTCACGGGTGAAAGATATATTTTTACTTTGCTTTCTAGTTTAGATTTATTTTTATTGCAATTTACTGCTTTGTAAACATCTCCAAGTTTTGATATGAATTGACAACTCAGGTTGAGATTTGCAGATTAGTGTAACGGTATTTTATTTTCCATCTACAATTCTTCTAGATTTGATTGACGCCCAAATTCTGGTTGGTTGTAGATTAGATTAAATCTGTATTGATAGGATTCTAGTTTTGATTGACGACCAATGCTAGGAGACTTGATATATAGTGTAACGATACTTTTAATTTTATAAATATCTGAGAACAGAAGGAGACTGATTGACAACCAGGATCTAGAAGTTTAAAGATTATGATTGATTTTCTTCCACTTTAGTTTAAAAAACCATTCTTTTATTCATATTTCTCTAGTAGTTTAGGATCTTAATGATAAATATAAGTTTTCAGAAAAGTGAAATACAAAGATAAATCACTTCCTCGTGGGAATGATCCTATACTAGCATTACAATGTCCATTGTGCGCTTGCAATAGGTTAAGACTTAATTAGAACAATATAAAGAGCACATCAAGTTTTTGGCGCCGTTGCCGGGTAAGCGGATTTTATTTTATATTAGTTTTAGAAAATAAATATTTATCAGTCTCTTTTTATTTTTTCTTTATATTTCTTTTATTTTTCTTGATCACTTCTTAAGCTTTTGCAAGTTTATTTAGAGTCAGCGAATCAAAGTTTCAACTTCCTCTAATCAGAAAAGCTAGAGGCTCAGATTTGTTTCTCTCTCTGCTTTCTAAAATAAAAATCAAATAAAGTTAAAAGCACAAAAATTTAGAACGCTCTAGCTGCCTTGCCCATTTTTAAGTATCACTCACTATGGTAGGAAAGAACCGGTTTGTGTCTAAAATGTTGGGGGAGTATTACGCACTGACACCTCTTACACCTCCCCCATGTATTCAATTACCCCTATAGCCTGTAATAGGACTTTTGAAATTATGCCCACTGTGCTTCAAATACTTCCTACTTTTCACGGGCTAATGGATAAAGACCCCTATATGCATTTACGTAAGTTTCTAGGAGTATGCACCATCATTAGAATTAAAAATTTGTTAGAAGCATCCACTTGGTTGAGGCTGTTCTCAAATTCCCTTCGAGATGAAGCAAAGTAGTGGATAAACTCTTTGCCCCATAATTCAATTGCTAATTGGGAAGGATTGGAACAGATGTTTCTTATGAAATTCTTTCCAATCTGCAGAACGAATAAAATCTGGCATCTTATTATAACATTTCATTAATTCCCGGATGAATTTCTGTGGGAATGTTGGAACCGTCTTAAGGATCTTCTGCACAAGTGTCCTCACCACGGGGTCACGCGCTGGCAAATTATGCTCACTTTCTATGAAGGCCTTAATGATGCAACCCGACATATGATTGATGTGGCCTATGGTGGAATGTTCCATACATTGACTGCAGAAGATGCTTGAGAACTCTTTTAGACCCTCAGCGAGGAACCGGTGCAACACCACGCACCGGGTGAGGTTGGTTCGGAGACTTTAAGGAATATAACTCCTAAGCAAGGAGGATTATATAAATTAAAGTCAATGATGAAATGCCTTCCGAGGCTGAAGCTTTGGAAAGAAAAAATTCAATCTCTGGTGAATATAAAATCGTACCCAATATATAAAAAAGGAGAAGCTTGTGGTCCTAACCATGACTCAACTTAGGTAGTTCCCCAACCTCCAATTGTTTCTCCTTACCCCACAGAAGCCCAGAACCATACTGCTGCAGAGAAAACCTTGTTGCAAATAGCTGAAAGCTGGCTGCAGCATGACCGTATCCAGACATAGTTACTCAACTCCCTTCGGCAGTCTATCATAAAGTTAGAAACTCAAATCGAGCAACTAATTCAAACTGAGCCTCTCTAGAACCTGCCCAGCTACCGACTCACCCGTAGTAAACACCTGCAACATATGTACATAATTTAATGATGTTAAAGAGAGTTCTCTATGATTTACAGTGTACAAGAGTGCATTCAATCGTAGACACTCTTCTATCATGTCATAATCACTTTGAGCGTATGGATTTACGAGTTCTTGTAATTAAAAGAGTCAAACCGTAGCGAGTACGATTTGAAGCATCACAGAGGCTTGTTATTGTTCTCCAGAATTGCAAATGACAATTCTAGGGAACGGGCAAAACCAGTGACCGGTCTTATCGGTTACATTGGAATTTGAACCCATTTAATTCATAGAGGAAGTGGACACGCATCGCATTCAATTTTGCCACTTGCCAACTACCCAAGCCCTTCCCTATAAATCCATGCTTATCTACAGACTACAACCATCTCATAACCTTTCTTCTTCCTCCGCCCTTAACCTTAACCTTATGACAAAGGAGCATACCCCAAGCGATTTCAACAAAAGACTTGATAGAATCATAGAGATACACTAGGCCGAGCTCCTGACTGCAATAAAGAAAGTAGAAAATCTGAAGCGCCAGCAACCCGTCCTGGATGCTGAATCGTCCACCAAAACTACCCTTTACCCTAAACCTAACCCAAATCTGAAACCATATTCAAAGAACCTATTTTCCCCCACTTCCTAACCTTTACACCATCACAGCCCACCCCGAATGCGAGTTCCTTTATGATGATGGTTGGTTGAGCCGTCTCTCGCCACCCCTCTCCATTGCTCATACTCTTCAATGCATTCTCTTGATTATCTTCGTAGAATCTTTGTAGGAGAGTAGGATAGGTGAAGGGTGATCCGGAGATGTGTTCACTTCCCCACTCTTTAAAGGACTTCAACAATGGCATTGCATTTCTTCCACGGAAGGAATGTGAGGTGCTCTGTTTGGGGGAGATAAAGAAGGGCAGTGACGAGTGCTCCGACAGCTCTTGGAGGAACAATCCTACTAAATTGTGGTAGGAAGGAATGAGACTCTGATTGAAGGTGGTTAGAAGCCGAGGACCGATATTTATCGAAGAACCTTTTGCCTAAGACGTTGCTGCTAGTATTATAGATAGTGTGTGTCTAAATTCTTCTCAGGTTTTCATCTTTTAGGAAATAGTTTTTGTTTTCCAGTAATACGTGTAATGAGTTTCCTTTCCATTATAATTAGTCCATGTAAATATATAAACTTTTTCTATTGAGTACTTTTGTCTCTAATTTTTTTATGTTGCCATTTTTGTTACTACTCTTCTGTGATTGCATCGGAGTTAGTTTTCCTTAAGTTTGGGGGAGATTATGAATCCCACAACGGATTTTTTTGGCCCGGTACAGACAAAAGTAGCAGTAATTCTTGGTAATATTTTGGTGCCTCCTATTTTTTTTTACAATGAGGACATTGTGTTATTCAAGTGTCGGGGGGGGGGGGGCAGTAGCAGTAATTCTAATTAAATTTTTTTTTTTTTTGCAGAAATATAAACTTGTCTGTTTTAACTTCTATTTCTCTGTCTAGTTTTGTTCTTACAACCTTAGTTTGCTTTCAGTTTAAATTTTCTATTTTAACACTTAAATTTTTCCAGTTAATCATCATATGTGAATTATGAAAAAAAATAAAATTATGAATCCTGAAACCTTACGATCCATCGTAGTAGAAGTTCAACAATAAAAAAAATAGAACAATTACAATTCATGTTTAGCTCTTCAAGAACACTGTATCAGAATGAATCTTTGAAATAATAGGTTGATTTGAACTGCAATATTTAGACTATTGTTTCAAAATTATTTAACCAGTGAGCTTTTGAGCCATAATTTTTTTTTTCTGAGAGACTGCTATCTATTCAAGCTTAAATTTTCTTGAACTTCTCTACTGTTTTCATGAAAAATCTCATATTGCTGAACTTAGAATCAAAATATTCTATGATAACCTGTTTTTTTTGTCTAGAACTATCTATTAGAAGCATCAAAACAATAAAGCATTTATGCTAGTAAATCGTGAAAATGATCAAAGGCCATCTTTTTTTTAGTCAAAGCCAAAAAACCAAAATTGCAGAAAGAATTAATCCTTTGAACCCATATTAGAAGCCTAAACCGAATTTCTTTGTACCAAGATTTTATAAACCCTTAACCATATGTACTACCCAAAACTTTCAACCTTTAACCGTTATATTTTCTGAGAGTTTATAATGCAAAAGAAGAGAAAAAGAGAGAGTGAAAGGAGTATAAGAGAATAGATAAGGGATATGCCGAACAAAGGTACAACTGAGGAGAAATAAAAAAAGAAGAAAATATGGGAAAGAATAAAAAATTGTAAAATAAAATTCTACAAAAAAAAAGAAGCAAAAAGCTTCCAAGATGAAAATCAAAAGGAAATCTGAAGAAAATCAAAAGAAGAAATGGGATTTACTCAGGAAAACAGAAAAAGAAAATGGGAAGAAGTTATCCAACTTTCTGGATACTTATTGAAGTGGAATAGAAAAGAAGAGAAGAAGATAGAGAGGGAAGAACTAAATTCTCAGAGACCTTTGAATCCTATCTACCTTTCTTTAAATCCTTTTAAACCCAAAGCCCCATTACAAGTCGAAGGAAAGACCTTTTTGATTTACGATTTGCAAAAGCATAAGCCTAGTAGAGATGTGAATAACAGATACTATGGATTGCACCGGGAATCATATGAATGAGAATTGATTATCTATTCCATGAGATTCATGTTATTTTTGTCAATTATCATTTGAATTTATTATAGATATCACATTGAAAGAAACCAAAAATTTTGATATCTTTTTGAGAGTATGCCAATAGTGAGTTTTTTGATGAAAATGTTTTCTAAATCTGTAGTTTAGAAAAATTTATGATGAATAAACTTTTTACTGATACGCACACTCTCCACGCTTTACAGAGTTGAAATTGCTGAGTTATGATCGAGGATAACTGTTATGATGGAAAGTAAGGATATAAAAGTTTTGTAATTTTTGAAAATCATAACAACCATATGATGACTAACTTAACTAGTGTATAAAATTTGTGCAGATTTTTAATTTTTGTTTTGTTTTGAAAAACTGAAAAAAATCCAAAAATATTTTGAAGTTTGTAGGTAACTTCATTGAAAACCTTCCGGAGACTACAACTTCTCCACTAGGGACCACCTAGGGGTTTACAGGCTTGTTGCATCTGCTATATGCAATCGTGCTCCCTACGAAAGTTGCATTTAATTTTTAGAGTAGTATTTCTTCCCTTGTTTGCTAGGGACTAGCAAAACATAAGTTTGAGGGTGTGATCAGTCACAGAATATACTATTTTATCACCCTTATCTTAATGCTGTTAGACCTCAGTTTGCTACTAACAAGTTAATGATGTGCAAATATTAAGAAAAATCAGTAAAAGAGAACCAAAGTGTTAATCTTTGTCGAAATGAACTCACAGAGCAATAAGAAAAACGATTGAACGTAAAAGACAATTCGACACTGTTGAAAGCTAAGAAATCGTACTTTACGATTGAACGAAGCCAAAGAAAAAAGAAATCGTAATTTACGATTCTTCAGAAGACGTTTAAAGCTAAAGGCGATACAGAAAGAAAGCGATCGATCGTAATAAGGAATCATCCAGAGAGAAAGCTGTGAAAGAAGAGAAATCGTGATTTACGATTTTACAAATAAAAACTTCTCATTGTGCATATCACGTGAAGACTTACACCGCCATGCACTAAAATAGAAGAACTCTTGAATTAAATGTTTGTCGAATCATGGATCTGAGAAGATTGATGAAGAAAGACTTCTAAAGATCTCGGTTGCCAAAATTAAGGAGAAAGTCTAGGGGTGCATCAACAAGTGAAAGCAAGGAAGATAAAATTAGGAATTAGAGTTATATTAGGAATCTTTTGTTTGTAGTATTTTCTTTTATTAGAATTAGAACACTGTAAATCGATTCCTTATGATCTATAAATAAGAGGGCTTGGCATAGGAATAATTTCATCGAAAGAATTCTCAAAATCAATTGACAACTGCGGTTGGATTTTCTTCCGATAAAAAAAATAGTTTAGAGTAGTTTAGATATCCAAGGTTCCTCGATCACAATTGATGACTGGGATTGAGAGCTGGATGATTAGTGTAGATATCCGTAATTTCTTAGAAGCAATTGACGCCTGCGGCTGAGGGTAAAAGATATATTTTTACTTTGCTTTCTAGTTTAAATTTATTTTTATTGCAATTTACTGCTTTGTAAACATCTCCAAGTTTTGATTTGAATTGACGACGCGGGTTGAGATTTGCAGATTAGTGTAACGGTATTTTAAATCTACAATTCTTCTAGATTTGATTGACGCCCAAATTCTGGTTGGTTGTAGATTAGGTTAAATCTGTATTGATAGGATTCTAGTTTTGATTGACGACCAATGCTAGGAGACTTGATATAGTGTAATGGTACTTTTAATTTCTTAAATATCTGAGAACAGAAGGAGACTGATTGATGACCAGGATTCATAAGTTTGAAGATTATGATTTATTTTCTTGCACTTTAGTTTAAAAAACCTTTCTTTTATTCATATTTCTCTAGTAGTTTAGGATCTTAAAGATAAATGTAAGTTTTCAGAAAAGCAAAATACAAAGATAAATCACTTCCTTGTGGGAGCGATCCTATACTAGCATTACAATTTCCATTGTGCGCTTGCAATAGGTTAAGACTTAATTAGAATAATATAAAGAGCACATCATCATGCGCTAAAATCCTGATTTCATGAGTATCTCATAGAGAGACCGAATCTCTGTTGAAGCGGCTTCACTTCCATACTCATATAGATGAATCTGTCATGGGCGCTCTTATAACTACTATATCACCCTAGCAAATAAATGCCTATAGAATCATTAAGAGTTAAACTCATCCTCTCACGTTACAAGAGATGTGCATGAAATTTAGTACCGCATGGATGACTAATAGATAACATACCTTTGTGCACTTTCAAGGGTCATGGAGTTGTTTTTTATCTCATTGAAGTTAGGATTTGATATTTGCAACTAGTAAGTTGAGGTTCAACTACTGTGCCTTTAACGATATCGGTCTTAGGCCCATCCCCCTCAATGTTTTCAACACTGTATCTCTGGGTAGTATTTTTCTAAGCTTCGAAGCCACTTTGCCTCTTTTGCTCCCGTAAACAATGTTATATACTCTGATTCCATACTTGAATTAGAAAGACATGTTTTTTTCTAGACCCCCACGTTACTACTCTTTCTACCAAAGTAAAAATCCATCCACTTCTAGATTTTGAATCAGAGTAAGAAATCCAGGTAGCATCAGTAAACCCCTCTTAAGAGTTTAGGTTTGCCACTGTATTGGAAATTATAATGCATAGTTCATTTCAAATATCTTAATGCCCTATGAATAACTTTCCAATGTTCCAACCATGGGTTGCTAGCTTACTCAATACTACCACTATAAATACTATAATGGGTCTAGTACACTTTTTTAAATACATAAGACTTCTATCTCAATGATGATAAACTGTAATTCTTCAACTTGTTCAAGAATCGGTTTATCTCCAACCATTATCAAAATATAAGAGACTAAAAAAGCCTTTGCATCTATATCCTCAATTAAATACTTCTTCGCTTATGAATCTCAAAATCTTTAGTAATAGTGCACTTATAGAATGTGTTGAATAACCTATCGTTCAATGCATTGAATGCGGTCCCGACAATCTTGATCATCTTCCTGCCATTTGAGTCAAGCATCCGATCCTCCACTAGTCGTACTTCCTGTTGTTTCTGCTACAGAAATTGGTGGACATGGTGTAGTGAGGACATAAGCAATCTTGAATTGTCGTAAGATAAATTACACCTTTTGCTGCCATCTTTTAAAATTTGACCTGCCAAATCGGTTAAGTTTGATGATATCTTGATTCATGAACTTTATGCTCTGAGCCATTAGAACGATCTATTGTCTTTAAATTGTTGAAAAAAAATGGTATTGATAATATCTTCGAAACACTTAGTTCACTACGTTGTCTTAATGACAATAGGCCCTCCCACTCCGTCAGATAAACAAAGATGTAATAGAGTTCCCAACGAATCTGCCTTGAGGATACGCCGAACCCGGTCTTGCCAAAAACTGTATGTTCTTTTCTAGTTGCACTTTCTAGAGAAAGAACCTACCACAGATTTGTTGATACACAAAAAAATTCTTAAAAATAGGAATGTAAGAGAAAAAGGAGAAATAGATATTATTTCTGTTGTGTCTTTTTAACCCGGATCTGAGCTCTATTTATAGAGAAAATCACGAACCATTGTGCCTTTCCAGAGAGTTGTCTTTTCAGATTTACGGTGAAGAGATGCCAAACTTGTGTCTTTTCAGATAATGGTAAAGAGAAGATCGATTCATTTGTGTCTTTTCAGATTGACGGTGAAGAGATGTGAGACTTGTGTCTTTTCAACTAACGGTAAAAAGATAAATCAAAATTTGAAAAAACACTTTTGAGAGAAAATATTAACAAGTTTGCCATTGAATTACTATCAATAAATAATGATAACTATAAACTTAATTTTGAAACACTAAAATATATATTACTATACTAATATATATAACAAACCCTTTAAGAGTGTAGGCTTGTATATTAATGGTAAAAAATAGAAAATAAATGCTCCTCTCGAGTTCACTAGATCCACAGTTCGAAATCTTCTCTGCTTCAGGAGGTTTGTTCTGGAACACCCTTATTTTCTAAATTGGAAGAACTATACTCGTCTCTAGATGTAATTTAATTTGACATATTTCATGTCCTTTTATCTGTAAATTCTCTCTTTCTTTCTGTAAAATTTACTATATATATATTGGTTATATGATTCTTTTTTGATTGCTGGTATAGGAAATTGTTGATGAAATAGTTATTGGATCTTGACTTAGGGTTTCTGGTTCTTCTATCCTTAAACATTTCACCATTGGGTTCGACTGAAGATAAAAGGTTGTCGTTTCTAATTATTTTATCACCTAATTTTGGCATATCAATTGATCCTGTCGTCAATATCTCATTTACTACGATCTGCTTTATATTCTCATCAATTCTGTTATCAAAATTATCCCGAATGATGATTTATCAGAATTATCTGGAATGACCAAATTTTATTAAAGTTGTCCAATCGGTGTTGTTGTTGGGTTATATTTTTTTTGTCATTTAAATGTTAATTTAATGAAGAGAATTAATCTTAATGTAGGTTCCAATCAAACAGCAAATAGAATCTGTCAGTTGGCTCCATGCGCAGAGTCAGCTTCCTCGCTGTTTTTTTTCAGGTAGAGCTCAGGAGATCGAGTCAGATCTCTTCTTGGACTCGAGTAATGGAAAATGCCAGAATTCAGTGGAAGAGAATTTGGTCAGCATTGCTGGCGTGGGGTCTGCTGTTTCGTTTCGAGGGTTGCATCCATTTTCATTGGAAGATTGGAGGTGTATAAAGAGGTATAAACTCTATGGTCACATAAGAATAGGGCAGGCCAACAGGCCAGGCTGATCTGTTTTTTTTCATTTGAATATAGACGTCAAAATGCTTATCAACTGTATAAATTTTAAACAGGCAACATTAGATGATGAGAGCCATATTTATTGCTTTGAGATACAAGGATGATTCGTATTGAAGAAATTTGCTAGTGATAATTACCATAGCAAAGCATTGTTACTATTTAAGATTGGAATCACCATTGACATGGTCTGTGGCTTGTGTGATCGATCCTCTTCAAGTTCTATGGCATAGTTTCTGTCACATGTTCTCTTGTTTCAATTTTCTACCAATTTAGCAAACAATGTTTATTTGACATTTTCAAATTCCAAGGCTATTTCTTTGTCAGCTTTATTTCTCTAGTTCTTGATAATTTTATTTGTAACCTTGATCATCTCTGTTTTCAAAGCAGATGTTGTTTAGAAATCTTTCACTCTTACGGTCTAGCTACACTCTATAGACCACTAGGGATGCAAACCCTAAATCGAACTGAAAACTGGCCCTCTCGAACCGGCCCAAAACCGACTTAAACCGAACCGAACTGAAGTGAAATCGGTTCAGTTTTCGGTTTGGGTGGCTGGAAACCGAGGAACAATTGGGTAGGTTGAGTAAACCAAACCATTAAGGGTCTAAAACCGGCCCGAACCGGCCCAAACTGACCTGAACCGGCTCCCCAAACCGAACCTACACTGAACCAAATTGATTGGAGGTTGAACCAGTGGTAGTACTATAATATACTATATATACTACTGCAGTACTAGTATATATATATATATATATTTTAGAAGACTACAGTACTAGTATAGTACATTACATTAATTATTTATTAATATATTAATATATTATATATACATTACACTATTAGTCTATTACAATAACTATATAATATATATATATATATATAATATATTATATATTTATATATATTATATGCACTCGCCACTCAATCAAAACTCACAAGTCACAAGTCAAAAGACTTTAACAGAGACTTAGAGAGAGAGAGAGAGAGAGAGTTAAGTCAGCTAACCTAACAGCCTAACACAGAGAAAAGATTGGTTTCTCTCCTCAGTCCTCACGGCCTCCAGCTTTAATGGCGATGCCCTCTAAAATCGGTTTCACTCCTCAAAAGTCAAGCCCTCACTGCCTCACCCGACCCAAATACCCTCGTCTTAGCTTAGATTTGGCAATGGGGCGCGGAGAACTCTGACGAGAGGAGGCTAAGGGGCGGCACAGAGAAATTCGGCGAGAGGAGGCTGAGGGAGAATTTCTTGGTAATTTTCTTTTAAATTTGTTATTATTTGGGTATTCTTGCAAATCTCTCTCTAGAATCTCTCTCTAAAACCCAAACCGAACCGAACCGAAAACCAAAAAAAGGGTATCGGATCGGGTTCGGTTTGGGTTTGGGTTTCTTGCAAATCAGTACACCAAACCGAACCGATTCATAGTTCGGTTCGGTTTGTAGTGTACCAAACCGAAAACCGAAATTTTCGGTTTGGTTCGGTACACCGAACCTGTATCCCAACAGACCACACCACGGATTGTAGCAGAAATGGAACAATGGTGATAGACCATTAGTGAGAACACAAGAGTGAGCGTGGTAGAGATTGTAGCAAGAATCGGAGCATCGATCGAAGAAGGGTTAGCCGGAGAGATCGAACGAAAGATCAATGCAAGGAATGTAGTAGAGATCGATGCAAATCTTGAAGTAAAGATCGAGGAAGGAACTCAAACTAAAGGGACAAGGCCTCTAATCCATCCAATCGCCCATGAAAATCTTGGCAGGAACTTCGTAATTGTAGATGGAGGGATAGATCCGAAGACTGCTAGTAGATCCAAAAATGCCAAGAAACCTAAGACAAGAAAAGGTTCAGAATTAGAAAAGGGGATTGGAGATGTCCTAAGTGTGTAACTTGGAACTTTCCAAGCTGCTCAGTTAAAAAGAAGGGTGGGTTTGGTTACCTAAGCATGAAAATGCTTCTTTGGAATTGTTTAAAAAGCAGTTGAGTGATCCGAAAATGCCAAGAAACCTAAGACAAGAAAAGGTTCAGAATTAGAAAAGGGGATTGGAGATGTCCTAAGTGCGTAACTTGGAACTTTCCAAGCTGCTCAGTTAAAAAGAAGGGTGGGTTTGGTTACCTAAGCATGAAAATGCTTCTTTGGAATTGTTTAAAAAGCAGTTGAGTGATCCAAGGATTAAAATCTGGGTTTTCCGATATGTATCGTCCAACTCCTAAATCCATATCTATCTAACAATAAGTAACGTTTTTGGATGATAAATTGGTATGTACCGACCGATACATACCAATATATTGATAAAACTAATAATCGTCTAATATAATAAGGGAAATAACTAAGAAAAGAATACCCTCATTGGGGTTTATGAGGAGAGAGAGAGAGAGAGAGAGAGAGAGAGAGAAGAGGAAGAGAGTAGAGAGGAGAGAGGAGAGAGGAGAGAGGAGAGAGAGTAAGAACCAAAAGAGCTACATTGTTACAAATTTTATATTTTAAGTTACATGGGATGCGCTCCTTATATAGAGGAGCAATCCTAATTGCGTAAGGACGCATCACAAATAACTAAAGACACCTACTTACTAATATATGGACTCTACACATCACACTTACCACTATTACTTCCGACACACCATATATGATTACTATCTCCAACACTCCCCCTCAAGTTGAATGATCTGTGTCATGGATGTCTAACTTACCCACAAATTCATAACAAAAGATCTCCCTCTGTCTTGGTGTAGTCAATAATTTGTACTTAGGTGTCCAAAAATAATCAACAGTGTGGTGCAAACACTTGCATCCACCAACTACTTGGTGCACTACAACACTCAAGTGGCAGCGGTCATGTGGTAACCATTATGGTCAAAATAAGTGGCTAAACACAGCCTACAAAGAGTTCTTGGCATCTTCTATGGCCTACCAAATGACCCATATAGATAAATACAAGGGGATACTAACATACACACGCTTACACACGATCTACAGTACCGGGGGAACCCAATTACCTCCAAGGAACTAAGAAGCCACCATTCATCCAATTTTCTTAAAAATTGAATTTCTAGGCAGCATGATTTCCTGGGTAACACGGATTTCCGGGTAGCTAACAACACAGATTTGTGGGCAGCCTGCAGTCTTTACAGATTTTAGGGGCAATAGTATGCTAGCACAAATTTTTGGGTAGCGAACCATATTTCACAAAAAAAAGGCCAGCATCACAACTTTCATAGATTTTTGTGTAGACATTACAACAGTTTCCTCATACAATTCAACAAACACCTACAAAGTCTCAACAATACAACTAGATATTTTACCAAAGGGAGGCTAACCGGCCTTAAGATAATTGCAATATACTTGACCTTTATAGATTACAATCAGCTTCACTACTGCAGGAACAAACACTGAAGCAATTGTACTTCAGCAAGGAGACCAACCACTCCTTGCTATACAGCCCTGGATGTAAGATGGGAGTGCTACACTACTCCAAGAAGCAACTCTATAGTGGAATAACCACTAATATTTACACAATAGTTGTCACACATGCTCAACACCACAAAATAATGAATAATCCAAATGCAACCAATTACACTACTGAATATCATCAAACATGTCATATTCCCAATAATTGACAGTCGACCCGATTAGATATATACCCATAAAAAATGCCACACAACATTCAGTATTCAACGAAAAGCAGCAATATCACTTCCAGAGGGTGTCAAACAGAAAATCGAAGCATTACCATACTATGAAACCAACAATCGACACGAATTTTTAGATCACAGAAACTCACTACAAGCACGTCCATCTTCCAGCTGTAGAAATAGCTACCAAAGTGAAAAAAAATAACAAGAAGATATTGTTGCTGCAACCTCTTCACAGGTTATATAATTTCTTAAAAGAAAATATTTCAAATACAGAACCACTTTTAACCACTGGTTCCACTTAATCTGAGAGTAAACCAACACCATAAACACTATGTTTTAAGGAAAGAAATCATCACAGCCAACTGAATACAGTTCCATTATGATTGACACCACTTCGAAACAAGCATTAGTGTACAGAGAATTCTATTGGGCATTTCATCGAGCAGTTGATGTACGCAGGAAATTATTGGTTCCACACTTCTTGTTTAGAGTTTCTCCAACATGTGTCTCCTTTTAGCTCCATTTAGGGTTCCAGTTTTGCAGCCATGATTGGTCTAGTGTAGCAGTCGTCCATGTCATTTGGATATTTTTAGGGGGGGGATCAAGGGAAAAATATCGTCCGGAACCGATACGTATCGTCCGATATGTATCACTTTAGGGGGTCACTGGTATGGTTACATTACCATACCGGTGCCTCCCATGCAAAATAACAAAATACTGGACGATACATGCCAATGTATCGTCTGAAACCGATACGTATCGTCTGGTACGTATCGGTTTTGGAGTTGGGCGATACGTACTGGTTTTCCAAATTTTTGATCCATGGGGAGAATAGAAGAGATGAAGGAGAAGGAAAGAAAGAGGAGGATGTTATAGCAGCAATGGAAGAAGAAAGAAAAAGAGTGTAGAAGTAGTTGTTGTCAGCAGCCCCTTAATCAAGGCATGTTTTGAAGCTACGAAGGGAATATTCTTGATCAAATTTTTATCCATATCACATGCAAATAAGCTGAGAGATATGGCCCATCTATAATGTGCAGTCTCACAAAGATAGGTATGTTAGCACCATTTTTTTTTTATAGGGAAACAAATGCAACTGGGATCGTATGAATCGGAGGTTTATTTCAAAATTTATGATGGTTTTTTGGATGACAATGGATGGCTGAAGTGTTCTCGTTTTCTTTGTAAATTATAGTGGCTTGCAATATGTCAAATCTAAAGTCCAATGTGGTAACAATCTTTGATGTGTGATAATATTAGCCAAGTTTTCATGTCCCTAAACACTCAGCCACAGTTTATATGAGGTGTTGTCTTTGTTCTTAAATCGGTTTTGGTTTGCTCAATTTCTTGCATACATCAACTACTCGACGAAATGCCCAATAGAATTCTCTGTACACTGATGCCTGTTTTGAAGTGATGTCAATCAGATTGGATCTGTGTTTAGTTGGTTGTGATGATTTCTTTCTTTAAAACATAGTGTTTATGGTGCTGATTTACTCTCAGATTAAGTGGAACCAGTGGTTAAAAAGTGGTTGTATTTGAAATATTTTCTTTTGAGAATTATACAACCCGTGAAGAGGTTGCAGCAGTATCTCGCGGTTTTTTTGTTTTACTTTGGTAGTTGTTTCTACAGCTGGATGATGGATTGTTGAGGGGGACTGTGTGTGTAGTGGAATTCATGGAATGCATGCCGATACGTATCGTCCGGTACTTCACGGAATTCATGCTGATTGTTGGTTTCGTAGTGTGGTAATGCTTCGATTTTCTATTTGACACCCTTTGGAAGTGATATTATTGATTTTTGTTGAGTAATGAATGCTCAGTGACATTTTTTGTAGGTATATATCTAATTGTGTTGGCTATCAATTACTGGGTATATGTCACGACCCAGAATCCTTACTCGATATCGAGGGCCTAGAATTTCGTGTTATGACACCACACGCTAGTTAAGGCAATAAGCGGACATACACATAATCTATAAATTGACTTGCCATATGGATTGAGGCATTTAAGATAACATTAAACGATGAATGACTCATAAATTAATAACGGAAAACGTAGACAATAATAATGAAGTACTTAATCTTAATCATGCATCTAGGATAAAAAATCAAACCAGTTTCATGTAGGGTAAAAATGATCTCAAACGTAAACTCACAAAAATGTATCAAGGCTAAAATATGTCCCTCAAGAAATAAAGGAAAAACTAGAGTAAAAGGTTCTCAGTGTTGGTAAAAGTCTACTGGGTTTACAATCTCATCTAAGTGGTAGCCGACGTCCTCGTTTATGTGAGCCATCTCTGGATCAACAGCTTCCGTATCATCAAGGACGGGATAAGCAGAATCTTCACCTGAAACTGTTAGATTTTGAGAGCGGGGTGAGTTTACTCAGTCGCGTAAACTCAGTGGGTTGCATAATCGATCCACCATAACTTACTCAGGTGATCGTGTGTGCAATTGCTTGAATTGTGGTGCAATTTTAAAATATAATCAGCATCTTATTTAAAAGAAACAACTTATCCATAATTCATAGCCTATCATAATCAAGACTGGAAAACATACTATATAACATGAAGAGTGCATGATGCTTCTATTTTCTTATCTCTTTTCCTATTTGTCTCATCAACTTATCATACGTGACAAATCGTAAGTCTTGTTAATTTCGCCATATGCCTACACAGCGTATTTCGTATCTTACTTATCTTGCTTAAACGACCTGTGCCAGGATCGCTGCTCGAGCCTATCACGCGAGGTCCACTTGTAGATAATCACCTAACCTCCATATCATAACATAAACCACCATCCAGCCAGATGAGGCTGTTGGCATGGTAACTACGATGCCCCTTTAGTTTGAGACAAGGCTATAATGTCCTTAAGACCCGTCTTGACTACAGACATTTGGCCCTTACGGTGGCTCGTAAGGTATGGCACGTGTAGAAACTTAATTAATGTTTAGCTGGCCTTCACAGCGTGTTTTACATATCACATCATTTTTCGGTTACGGGCTTAGGTTCCCTACCCGATTTCATATTTGCGTGGGCCTAAGTCCCCACTTTCTTAACATCTCGTATTTTAGCATATATATATTTCATCTTTTCTTAAACTTAATTAAAATGAGTGCGATAGGCTTCACAAAATCACGCTTTTCAAGGGACGGGTTCCGTAGTAACTTGGATGTACTTCGTATGGCATCCCATACTACCATAGAGGGTTGCATCCGTACATGAATGCCTACATTCCAAGTTCCACGTGATCGTGAAAGAAATCCCACCATGACGAAGGCTTATATCATGTGTCATATCTTATTCTTAACTTATATGCGCACGCCCTATCGTGATTTTCTACATGATGAATGTCATATGATAAAAGTGAACATACGTAAGAAAAACTATAAAATAAACCTTAAACATTTCATAGTTTTGAAGAAAATTAATAAAGAGCATAACACATGAAATATTGAAGTAAAACAGAAAATAAGAAATATTTAACTACATTTATGCTGTAATAGAGTTGAAAATATACTTCGTTAGGGTTAATTGTATTCATGAAATTTGGTGATTGACTGGTATAGCGATCCGACATATTTTAAAATTCTAAAGGAGCACATGTGTTCGTTCAAGGATTGTATGAGGCTTAAAAGAGGTAATAGAATGATAAGTGTTGAAAAACGTTAATATTTGACTGTGCACCTTGGATCATCTAAAACGTATCCCGACTTGTAGCTCAATTTTAACTTTAAAAATATTAAATTCGTGAAATTACTGTTTCAGATAAAGTTGTAGATCTCGTTGTCTTCTTTCCAATGCTGCAAGAATCACGTCAATCCGAGTTCGGAGTAAAAAGTTATGGCCAAAATACCGAGGCTATGTTTGTTGAAGAGTTTGGCTGAATTTCACGAAAATCTGGGAAAAACGTTCCTATCGATTTTGGGCCGAATTTTTATGTTTTTAAGACCCGAAATTTATCAAAATTTAAGGAAAAATTTGGGTTTTCTTTTTAAGAAATAACTGAATAATTTAAGATGGATTTAGAGGCACCCACCTGTTGAAGCGTGATTCGAATCCTACGATGATTTGGGTTGATGGAAATTGGATTCGAGAGACGATATGCTCGAGTCTTTTCGTGAGAATTCTTTTCTTATGATAGATCGGTCGTGGCGATGAGGAACTTTGATGGTGGAAGATTCTCTGATAAGATCGAAAAATTGATGGAGATCCGATGAGGAGTTGTGAAAGATGGCACTGCCGGAATAGAGAGACAACTGAGAGAAGAAATAAATATATTTCTAGTTCTCTTCTAGGTTAACTCTAATTAAGACTTTCCTTACAAGATTTAATAAAATAATAGTTTTTACACGCAAGTAGAATTCATACGTGACTTGAATAGCTTGAGAAGAGGTTTTGTTCCAGTGCTTTGTGTAAGCACCAAAGCAAATGGTGATTCTCTCCCGAAATTACAGTTATGCCCTTTAACCTGCTTCACTCTTCAAACGGGCTTAACTTTTTATATTCTTGTCGAAAATCGACAAATTATATATCATTGGAATCGTATTGGCGAGTACTTCGTAATGAGTCTAATATTGATATAAAAAAAATCAAACTATTTCTAAAGTGGGTAGATTCCGGTGTGGAGCGTTAGCACCATGCACTGAGTGGTACATCATCTAATACTGTTAAATAAAGTTAAAAAATCTGGGTTGTTACAGTATATGACCTATTTAATGATATTCGGCAGTGTAATTGGCTACATTTGAGTTATTGTGTGATGCTGAGCATGTGTGACAACTATTGTGTAAACATTAGTGGTTATTCCACTATGGAGTTGCTTCTTGGAGTAGTGTAGCACTCCCATCTTGCGCTAGGGGCTGTGTAGCAAGGAGTGGCTGGTTTCCCTGCTGAAGTACAATTATTTCAGTGTTTGTTCCTGCAGTAGTGGAGCTGATTGTAACCTATATAGGTCAAGTATATTGCAATTATCTTAAGGCTGATTAGTTTCCCTTTGGTAAAAGATCTAGCAGTATTACTGAGACTTTGTAAGTGTTTGTTGAATTGTATGTGTAGACTTTTGTAATGTCTGCACATAAATCTATAGAAATTGTGATGCTGGCCCTGAAATCCGTGAAATATGGATCGCTACCCAAAAATCTGTGCTAGCGTACTGCTACCCCTAAATTCTGTGAAGACTATAGGTTGCCCAAAGATTTGTGTTGTTAGCTACTCAGAAATCCGTCCTGCCCAGAAATTCATGTTGCCTAGAAATTTGCATTTTAAAGGAAATTATGGATGAATGGTGGCTTCATAGTTCCTTAGAGGTGATTGGGTCCCATGGTATCATAGATCACGCGTGTATGCGTGTGTATGTTATTATCCCCTTGTATTTGTCTATGTGGGTCATTTGTAAGTCATGTGATCATATAGAAGGTGCCAATAACTCTTTGTAAGCCAAGTGTTTAGCCACTTATTTCGACCATAGTGGTTATCACATGACTGTTTGAGTGCAATGTTGTACAAAGTTGTTAAGGGACCATGATGTGTACCACATGGCCACTTGAGTGCTGTACTGCACCAAGTAGTTGGTGGATATAAGTGTTTGCACCACATTGTTGATTGTTTTTTAACACCTAAGTACAAGTTCTTGATTGCACCAAGACAGAGGGAGATGATAGCGTAAATATGCATCTTTTGTTATGAATTTGTCGGCAAGTTGGATATATATGTCACGGATGATCCAACTAGAGGGGGAGTGTTGGAGATAGTAATCATATATGGTGTGTAAGAAGTAATAGTAGTAAGGTTGATTTGTAGAGTCCATATATTAGTAAGTAGGTATCTTTAATTGTCTGTGGTGTGCCCTTTGTAATTAGGGTTGCTCCTCTATATAAGTGCACATCCCATGTAACTTCGAATATAATTTTAGTTCTTACTCTCTCCTCTCTCCCTCTTCTTCTTCTCTCTCTCTTCTCATAAACCCTAACAAGTGTATTCTTTTCTTAGCTATGTTCCTTATTATATTAGTCGATTATTAATTCTATCAATAAATTGGTATGTATTGACCGATACATACCAATATATATGCGGCTGATACATTCTCTATAACGACCCGGTGACCTCCGAAACTGATATGTATCAGTTTCGTATGAAATTTTGATCCATAAAGTGATCTAAAGGGAGGATGGAACCTATCGGGAAAGAAATTTTAGAATGGTGAATGATACAACTGATAAGGTAGAGTTCAAACCTTGGTGTGATGGAAAGTGCTGTCAGCCCAAAGCGGTGTGTCGCTGGTTCTAGTCTGAATCAATCTCTCCAAAATGGGGTTAAGGCTGCATACCATCTACCTCACCCAGACCTGCCAAAAGCACGAGTCTTGTGCATTGGGTATGACCCTCTATGTGACTAATAAGATGAGGGTAGCTGACTCACTCTTCATCAGTCAGCTGTAAGGGAGCTACACCGGACAATGGTCGAGGATTGTCAAAGACACTGACATTGTGGAGCTGTGCTCTGGCGATGTCGCTTCTATCTATCGATTTTGAAGTGCTTTATCAGAGGTGTGGCAGAACAAGGATTATGATCTAAGGAATTTTTGTCCCCGATCGTATATGGTTCTATTCAACTCACCTCAACAGAAGATGGATGCCCTTGGGTTGGCGAATCCTATTTTATTACTAATATCGTGATCCAACTGCTTTAGTGGTCTCCATGGTGTAATACCCTAGACATTGAGATAGGGTGGATTCTCTTTTGGGGGGACCTATCATTCCATCTACGTGATGACAACTTTTTTGTAGAGGTGGACAAATATTGCGGAGGATTCAAATATTGATGAGGCGACGAAAGCATTTGAGTATATCCTTTTTACTAGAATCAGGGTCGGTGTCAGAGATGTTACGCAAAATCCTCAGAATCTCTGGATTTCGGATGGTATAAATATTTCAGATCCAAGTCCAAATTGAATGAGATATTGAAGAGATCTTGTGGCGCAGCCCTCGGACAAGTTGTTTCGATGGAGTTGATGAGCCAACAAATATGAATGGGAGGAAACATTACAATGCCGAAAAGATAACTTTGGATGAGCAGAGAGGCCCCAAGAGTATCGATCAGAGGGATCACGGTAATGGCGATCGTAGATTTTCGAAATCTCGCAGTGGTTGTGGGAAGATGGAAGATGACGGTAAGGGTTTCAGACTAAGCAGGTAAGCAAGAATTCCATGTGATCCATAATCGAACCCCGACAACATAGATTGGCACCACCTAATGGGTGAATGGCCGACACATGGAAACTCTGTTATATTTATTTATTAGTTTAGAATATAATAAATATAATAAATATTTTTAAAGAAAATTAAACTTCCTTTGATTTCTTTCTTAGTTTTGTGGGTTAATTTTTAGGCAATAGATGTTCTCATTTTTTGTATGCAAATAAATAGTCCCACATTGGTAAATATAAAAAGTGTCTAGGCTATATATAGAACCTTTCACCTTCTATTATTGTTTGACAATAAGAAGAGAAGAGTGTGCCTAGCGGTGAGCCGCCGCGCACGCGTGTACGTGGCGATTGACGTTTAGGCGCATTGGCGCTTTAGGCGTACAAGCACTTTGCACTTCGCACGTGCTCATCGTCGCAAGGAGAGGTTTGACTTTTGACTAGGTTAATACAACGGTCAGATTATTCTTGGGTTGGGTCGGGCCTAATGGGGCACTAATCAGTGGGTCAATTCAGTTTTATTGGGCCAAACAGATTGGTCAAATGTTGACCATTGGACTCAACCGTTTCATAACCGCTTATAAAGGTGTGCAACCGTTCGAATTTGAAAAAGTGCAACCTTTCATACAGCCATTGGATGGAGCGGTTGAGATCTCTAAAAGATCTGAACCGTCCAAAATATGACTGTTGGTCCCATGGATCAAAATGCCGGAAAACCGATATGTATCGTCCAAGCCCAAAACCGATACGTATCGGACGATACGTATCGGTATTGGTCCGTATCGAACGATACATTGAATGTATCATTCGATATATACCATATAAACTATCGATATGGTACATTCAATGTATCGTATCGGTGATCACCGATACTGATACGTATCGGTATCGGACGAAATTTTGATCCATGGTTGGTCCAACAGTCATATTGATAAGGCACTTGAGATCTATATAAGGAGACCTCTAGACTCATTTTCAAATACCTTGAAATCCTTCGAATTCTTGCATACAGATTAGAGAAAATTCTCTTGCTTTCTTCTTTTGTTGGTACTTCATCAGATTGAGTTTTCTGGGGCGATCCTCTATTGTTGCAAAGTAATGGATCGCAGCCAAGAGATTGGGCTTGTTGTATCCTAGAAACGTCTCGCTAAAAACCTTTGCAAACTTGAGGATTTACTCGAGTAAAGAGCGAATAGCGTTTTAAAGATAACGATTATGTGCCTCAAGTCCAATTTCTCTTGCCCATTGCTCATTTTCGGATTTTTGATCTTAATATTTTCTAACAATTTTAAAACGCTAATCGATATTATCATGGCTGCAAATCTGAAAGTGATGACTCACGACTTCGTCAAATTGCAACAATTTCAGAAGATGGCAACAAAAGATACATTTCGTATTGAAGTCTTTGAAAGTTGCTTATGTCCTAACCACTCTAAAACCCGCGAAGCCTGAAGATTCTGATGGAGAATCTCTTGTCATTGCTCGTAATCATTAGAAATGGGAGAAAGATGATTATATCTGTAAAGGGCATATTCTCAATATACTAACAAATTCACTCTTCAATGTGTACCAAAGCATGCCGTCTGCAATGGAACTTTGGAAGGCGTTGGAGACAGTACAAAATAGAAGATGCCACTGAATATACTAGTAATCCATGTCATGATCATTGGAATGTTATATCTCGTGTATTTAGATATTTAAACGGAACTGTAAATTATGGATTAAATTATTCTAGTTTTTCTAATGTTTTAGAAGGATACAGTGATGCAAGTTGTAATTCAGATTCAGATGAATCCAAGGCAACGAGTGGATGGGTATTTACTCTCGGTGGTGTTGCGATTTCATGGGGATCTAAAAAGCAAACATGTATTACTCATTCCACAATGGAATCTGAATTTATTGCCTTAACAGTATGTGGCAAAGAGGTAGAATAGCTTCGGAATTTACTCTTGGAAATTCCTATGTGGCCAAAGCCGATATCACCTATTACAATAAATTATGATAGTGAGGCTACAAGAGCAAAAGCCTACAATAAAGTTTATAATGGAAAGAATAGACATATTGGTCTACGATACCGTTATGTTAGAGAATTACTCAAGGATGAAGTAATTGGGCGGACCAATAATAATTTGGCTGATCCGTTTACCAAAGGACTTTCTAAAGAATTGGTAAAGAAAACATCTATCGGGATAGGACTAAAATCATATAGTTGATCACCTATGTAAGAAATCCAACTTAATATTTGTATAATAAATCCTTAAGTTCAATGGAAGAGTATGACATGAGAGTGATGATTAGAAGGACTTTAATGTTCATCCTAAGAGAGTATGACATGAGACTGATGATTAGAAGGACTTTAATGTTCATCCTAAGATAGGTGTACAGTGCTTGGAATCTGTAATGAAAAAGAGAAGATTGGGTATTTACTTTTAATAAGTCTGTAACATTCTATGTTAATGTGTTTGATTACAGAAACACATTCGACAAACTTACCTATGTAAATGTGAAGGTGCGGGCGCTTCCTATGAGATTATGGTTGCTCTCAAAAGCATTTATGATATCAGGATATAAGCACAAGGCCATAATAGTGCTAGGTTTATATAAAACTTGATCTTAAGAAAATATGTGTGTTATTTATCCGGTCGTGTCATATAGGGTCAGTTAAAGACTATGGTCTCTGTGCATCCTGATAAGACTTTGATAAGTTTGCACTAAGTGAAGGTTCAAACCTAAAAGGTACCTTTCATAGTATGCACATAATTTCAGTACCAGTGTTTATTTTATTTAAAAATTGTGGGGGATTGTTATATTTATTTATTAGTTTAAAATATAATAAATATATAAAATATTTTATAAGAAAATAAAACTGCCTTTGATTTCTTTCTTAGTTTTGTGGGTTAATTTTTAGGCAATAGATGCTCTCATTTTTTGTATGCAAATAAATAGTCTCACATTGGTAAATATAAAAAGTGTCTAGGCTATATATAGAACCTTTCACCTTCTATTATTGTTTGACAATAAGAAGAGAAGAGTGTGCCTAGCGGCGAGTTGCCGCGTTCACGCGTGTGTGCGCAGCGCTTGGCGTTTAGGCCTCATTGGTGCTTTAGGCGCGCACGCACTTTGCACTTCGCACGTGCGCATCGTCGTAAAGAGAGGTTTGAATTTTTGACAAGGTTAATATAACGGTCAGATTATTCATGGGTCGGGTCGAGCCTAATGGGCACTAATCAGTGGGTCAATTCAGTTCTATTGGGCCAAACGGATTGGTCAAATGTTGACCGTTGGACCCAACCATTTTATAACCGCTTATAAAGGTGTGCAACTATTTGAATTTGAATTCAAAAAAGTGCAACCTTTCATACAGCCGTTGGATTGAGTGGTTGTGATCTCTAAAAGATATGAACCTTCCAAAATATGACTATTGGTCCAACAGTCATATTGATAAGGCAGTTGAGATATATATAAGGAGATCTCTGGACTCGTTTTCAATTACTCTGAAATCCTTCGAATTCTTGCATACAAATTAGAGAAACTTTTCTTGCTTTATTCTTTTGTTGGTACTTTATTAGATTGAGTTTTCTGGGGCGATCCTTTATTGTTGCAAAGTAATGGATTGCAGCCAAGAGATTGGGCTTGTTGTATCCTGGAAATGTCTCGCTAAAAACCTTTTGCAAACTTGAGGATTTACTCGAGTAGGGAGTGAATAGCGTTTTAAAGATAACGATTACATGCCTCGAGTCCAATTTCTCTTGCCCATTTATCATTTTCGGATTTCTGATCTTTATATTTTCTAACAAATTGAAGGTGGGCCCCAGTGGAATAAATTGATCGAAGCCAACATGTTTGGTTTTCAAAATTCAACTTTCAGGTACGAGGCTGTTTCTTTTTCTATTGTCTGTGTTCTAAACGTCTGGGAACTTATAGAGACATGTGCCACGATCATGCCAGTTGTTTGAGCGATAATAGTAATGTGGTTTTACATATGAAGGGTTTTGTTTCCAAGGAGATGGAACTGAAGACCTTAATCACGAAAATTCTGAGATTTCTTCTTTCAAACGTTCTTCTCCCAAAATCGCATGGCCCATGTGCCGGGCATGAGTGTGAGGGACTGAGGGGTCTCAGGTATGGGAGCCCTACAGAATAGTTCTGGGCCTCTCGAACCTGATATGAGAGACCTGCTGGGTGTTGTGTTAAATGGTGGGTTTTTCGAAGCTAATCCCCTTTGCAATTAAAGGGCCTCTAGTTTCAATCTCATTAGTCATTTCAGGTTGCTAATGGAGTTAATCTGACAACCTATCTTCAGTTCTCTGATTATACCATCTTATTCTGCTTCTGAAAGGGATGTAATTCACATCAAGTAGGTGAACATGGCCAAGGCTAAAACTAACGGGATGCGATTGGAAAGGACTGACGTACTCGATTTTGCTAATTATTTCGGGTGGAGTATGGAGGAGCTGGCGTTGAAATATCTTCGCTTACCGCTTTGTTTGGGTAAGCCGAGTATCTCACTATGGGATCCAGTTATCGAAAGGGTTGATCACAAGCTGGCCACTTGAAAGGAAAGTTGTTATCCATTGGTGGGTGTGACATTTTTAAAGGCTACTCTTTCCAACTTACCGATTTGCTTTCTATCCATGTTCTAAAGCCCAGTGGGGTTGTTGCCAGAATTGGAAGCATGATGAAGAGATTCTTGTGGAGTGGCAGTGCAAAGAAGGATAAGATTCATCTTATCAATTGGGGTTACTTGTTTTTCCAAGAAAGAGAGTGGTCTTAGTATTAAGTGAGTGGGCATATGAATAAGGCCCTTCTCTCAAAATGGTTGTGGAGACATGGCGAGTTGAAGCAGCTTTGGTCGTCCAGTATGAAGGCTAAATATTGTTGTGGCTGGATGCCTGGGATGTTAGATCTAAGGGCCTTTCCTATGCCTCTAGATGGTGGAGAGGAGGGATGTCATCTAGAGTTCAGTTTTACTGTGCGGTGAGAGTAAGGTTGAAAGGGGGGATAGAATCAGGTTTTGGAATGATGTGTGGGCTGGAGAGGAGGCTTTATGCAGCATATTCCAGAAATTCTCTCTCTCTCAGAGTGGGCTTGGGATGCCCAGTCAATATATTGAAGAGTTAGAGGGGTAAAGTGGTGTGGGATGTCCGATGGTGATACAATCTTAAGGAGGATGAAGTTGCCAATCTTTTGGGGGTTCTGCTGTCTTGTTCTGTTTCTATTGCCAAACCTGATGTTCGTTTATGGGTGTGGAGTAAGAAGTGCAGTTTTTCTGTGAATTCTCTGTACGATGCTTTTGAAAGGAGGCCACTGATTTTGGAGGATTGCACGATCATGTGGCACCTCCCCATCCCTACAAAAGTGGAGATTTTCAGGTGGTGTGTAGCGTGGGGGGAAAATGGCGACTGTTGATAACCTGATTCTTCTATGTGGGTTGTCAGATGTTTGCCCGTCAAAGTGTAAAGACTCGACGACTGAATATAGTCTTCTCTCTGGTGCTCGCAGAGACCTTCTCTGGAGAATGCTAATCATTTCCATTTTCTGAGCTATATGGATCGAATGGAACAATAGGGTGTTTGAGAGTCGCAGCAGGTCTATCCTCGAGCTGATCTATGCTTTGAGTTCTTTGTTGCTGGAGTATGTGGCTCTGCCCGAAACATTTTAAAGACTGATTAACCTATGCTCTTCAGGATCAGTGGCCTTATCCAGGGATCTTCTTTCTAGCTTTCTTTTCTGTTAGTGTTAGGCTTGGTTTTTTGGTGTAGTTCATTTTTGGTTGCTGCCCTTTTGGGTTTTATTTGGGCTGCCCTTGGGCTGGGCCAAACACCTCGTTTGGCCTTTTCTTTGTAAATTTTCCCTTGCAATGAAAATTTCTATTTACTGATAAAATAAAATGAAATCTTGTATTCATCACCATTCAGTCTATACTTATTTGTGAGTTTTACATACTGTCTGATGTTTGTAATTGTGACAATATATGGTTAGATTGCACTCTTAATAATTTTTGTATACAATTGAGAATACAGTTTCTCTTACTGGTATAAGACAAGGATAGACAGTCAAATGCTAAATAGATCGAATCTTAGGGAGGCAGATATTTTGGTCAATAAGATAGCTGATTTTACAATTTATAAATAAAATAAATAATTAAAACTTCTAATCACATCCACACAAATACGCGAGATTTTTTACGTGGAAAATCCTATCACAGGTAAAAACCACGGGATCTATCTCAGATCCAAACTAAATAATTCATTATGAACAAAATAAACCTTACCATGATTTGAGAATGATATGTCCTATCACTCTTCTCACAAACAATGACCGCATCCCATGACCATCCGTTCTATAGTGAACATCTTTCGCTTCAAACCTCGAATCACATGAGTTAACTATCTAAACCTTTAGATCTCAATGACGAGAGAGTAATTCTTTGAGAGATATGACCAATTAGAATGTCGTAAATGTATCTCAAAGATCAATGGAAATCCAGTCTCAATTTTTCGGAATAGAGAAAATTTTCGCTCAAAAAAATAACTACCCGAAATTGAATTTCACATTTATGCTGTCGGGGCACGGACGCCCGTGAATCACTCATGGTCGTCCGTGACCACGGATGTCCGTGGGTTCAGTTGTGGACGTTTGATAGACCAGCAGTGACAATAGGTTTGTCACCAAATTTCACTTGGCAATTAACTATACTTTGGGTGCAATATTAGGTTACATCATGATTTTGACAAAATCCTTACCATCTCCCCCTTTGTCACAATCATGACAAAATCTAAAACATTAAGATCAAGTGTAACCGGTATATTAAATTTTCTATTTGTCAAGCTCCCCCTAAACTAATTGCCAAGTAAACTAATTAACTTTAAAAATTATCTTTCTATTTGTCTTCACCTGTTACCTGAAACAATAAAACATTAAGATCAAGTGTAACCGGTAGATAAAATTTTCTCCCCCTTTTTGTCATAATGTGACCAAGGGAGAAATTAGAAAATAAATAACAATTAATTGACAAGAACTCATTTATAAACCCCATCTACAAAATGCATTTAAATAACTTGGAATTTATACGAAAAGTTCTTCAACCAAATAACTTCTAAAAACACAACTTAAGTTTTCACAACTAAAAACAACCATATCTAACCATTAACAACCATATAAAACATTGACACACACATACATACGTCAAACGATTAACAATCATAAATAAACATACAAAATCATCAACTATAAACCTTCAAAACACACCACAGTCACTGCGGTGGAAACTGATCATCATGAGGAGGAAACTGTGATCCATGTGGCGGGAACACACTATCGAAACGGTGCATCATCGCACCAAATCCATCAATCATAGTCGTCTGAAGTGAATTCAACAGTTCCCCATATAGTGTGAAGCCCGTTTCAACACAGTCAGCGAGGTTATGAATATCCGTCTCAATACGATCAAATCGTTGATCGTAGAAATGTGCTTCCGCACCCTGGAAAGGAGGAACCAGAATTTCACCCGAACCAGCATCTCCTTCAACATTTACATCATCTTCTTCATTACTACTTCCTGAAATTAATTCAATATCATCTAAATCAAGACGAACTCTTTTTCCAATCTTTTTTAGTTTGCCTAGTGGAGCCATCGATCTAGTGGTTGTTAAATGTGGTGGAAGTGACATTTGAGAAGCTACCATCTTTCCTATGATGATTGGAAAAGGTAGAGACATTTTTGAAAATTCATCTTGCATCTTCCGAGCAATCATCTAAAAAATAATGGTTTGAGATACAAAGAGGACTCCCCGTATCGAGAAGGAACTTCAGATAAATCAATTCCCATTGAACCTGATTCTTGTTGCCTGCTTGGGGAGTGAGTGTGGCAAAAAGTACATGTCGGAGCCACTGAAAACGAATTTTTAGGGACGAGTAGTGCAGGGCTGCGCCAGTAGGATGGTTAAGATGTTCACAGATAGTCATAAACTGAAGATGGATGATGACGAGTGACGGGGACGCCGACATCGTAGACGTCAGATATGGACCTTTTCCCGTGTACCGACGTCGGAAGAAGCGGAATGGAAATCATCAAAACTAGGCAAAAGAGGCGAAAGACGAAATTCTGGAGAAAATTGGAGAAATACAGTAATTTTGATCGATCGAAATTTTTGAAATTGCAATTCGATCGATCAAAATTTTCAAGTCGATCGATCGAATGTCGATGGCGATTTTTCATAGATTATGAAATTTCGATCGATCGATCAAAATTTCAAATCGATCGATCGAAATCGGGCCAGGTTGTTTAGTTAATTTAGGAGTTTAATTTCAAACTTCTGTTTTGAGGGTTTATTTGTCTTTTATTTATTAATTATTTTAGGGTTTTCTTTTATTAAAAGGACTCCTATATAAGGTCCTTAAATTGAACAATGTAATTAGTTATTGATTATGAATGAAAAGTTTTTGCTTGTGCATGCTTGAGATGAGCCTCTACGAAGGGTGATTCTTCTCGAGAAGAGTTTGGTGCGAAGCCAAGGGTGCGAAGCTCGCAATTCTATCTATCTATCTATCTTTATCTTCTCTGCTTGTGTGTTGATCCTTACAATTCTAAATCAATCACCATCCCTTTTGAAATCCTAAAACCCTAGTTTTATCCTAAGCCATTGAATCGACTCGATTCAACAACCGTAGATCCCAGCAGAATTATTAAAACCTTCCGCACCAAATATTCAGAGAAAATCAGTGATTCCATCATTGAATTGTGAGCGCCCTAATCTGAGAAAATCTAGAGTTCTATCTCTAGGATTGATCTACGCTGCAACCTAACGGATCTAGCACCTGGACTGAACCCTACCTGAAACATACGTGATTCTCCCATGAAATACTACGAAAACCTGAGGTATTCATTATATTTTGTGAATTTTATTGTTTAATTTAATTCTAATTTAATTCCGGCAAAATCAATCATATCATTCACGTAGTTTAGGGAACTGTCCTACGTTAGTTTTGGTATCAGAGCCCTAGGTTTCTAGGTTAGGGCATACTGTGTGATATTGCATTCATTGCACTTTAATTTTCATCACATATTATTTCAGTTTTGGCCAAAGTGTTCATCTTGCATTCCATTCTAGAGCCTGTCAATTAGTAAATTGTATCACCATGTATATGAGTGGGATTGCCGAAGTTCTTAACGGCATGAGGGCTGATCTAAAATTGATCAATGATCGAATGGCTACCTTGGAGACAGCCCAAAGGACTCTCGAAACATCCAATGAGAGGTTGTTAGACCGAGTCAATCAGTTAGACGAGGGTGATGAGTACTTTGAACCACCCCGTGAGCGTAATGGTCCTCGATTCGAATGAAACGGCTACGAACATAATCGGAACCGGAACCATAGGTTAGATCATCATGGAGATGACTACGACCCGGAAGGGAGACTCCTCAAAAATGTCCGAGTTGAGTTCCCAACTTTCGATGGAAGACTAGACCCTCAGGTCTTCCTCGATTGGTTATCTGATACTCTTTTGGGTCAACGTTGAACGCATCAGAACGAATGCGGGTTGTACTCTCATTACCCATTGGGAGGACATGAAGGAGCGACTTACAGAGAAGTACGCTCCTTCTTCATACTACCATTGTCTCCTTGACTAATGGCAAAATCTGCGCGAAGGTAGTATGCCCGTATCGGATTACATTGGCAAATATGAAGAGTTCATGATGAGAGCCAAGGTATTCGAAGACCCCAAGTCACTCTATCCAGATTTCGCACCAGATTGAGACTTGACCTGCAAAAAGAGTTAGTCTCCCACCTTGTTAAGATTCTCGCCGAGTGTTACACCATCGTTCAAGACCTTGAACAATATTTAAAAAAGACGGTGACTAGGCGATCCGATTTTCACCCCGGTCAATTCCGAACCGGCGAAGTGAAATCTAGTGCTGGAAACCCGCCTGCCAAACCCACGCAACCCACATCTACCAATGTGAGGTTTAACAAAGGTAAGGGAGTAGCCGAAGAATCCTCGAAGAGTGGGTCTCATGTCAAATGCTATAAATGTCAAGGATTGGGTCACTTTGCTGCCCAGTGCCCCACAAGGGACCCACAAAGGAATCTCTTCATCGACGAAGAAGGAGATGAAAGTGAAGGAGTTTATGAGGAAGAAGTCTTTGAGCCGAATGTCACACCTAGTGACGAGGAAGGTGATGACATGGGTCATGCTCTAGTTGTGAGGTGTGTGTTTACACAACCTCAACGGGATGACAAGGAGGATTGGCGAAGGGAGAACATCTTCCACACCTTTGCCACATGTGGGACGAAGAGTTGTAGGGTTATCGTGGATAGCGGAAGCTGTACCAATGTGGTGTCAGAACATACTGTCACCCGCTTAGGGCTTGCACCTGAAGCCCACCCGAGACCTTACAAAGTCGCATGGGTTGACTCCTCATCCATTCCTGTATCTCAGAGGTGTCGTGTACCCATACAGTTGGTTTCATACTCTGACACCTTATGGTGCGATGTGGTGCCGATGGATGTGGGCCACATTATCTTAGGGAGGCCATGGCTTTATGATTTGAACGTGACCATTTTTGGGCGATCTAACGTTTGTACGTTCAATTACAAGGGCAAGAAAATCACTCTTAACCCTTTGGCTCCCAAAGCACCATCAGTCAATATTGTTGAGAAGAAGGGAGGCCAATCCAAGGCCATCAACATTGTGACCCCTTCAGAGTTAGAAAGAGCATCGAAAGATGAGAATGTTGTGTATGTCGTTGTTACTGTTGAGAGTACTTTTGAGTCAGTCTGTGAGTACCCCAAGGAGGGAGAGCCCATCCTGAAAGAATTTCCGGACATTTTCCCCAAATACTTACCTGATGAGCTCCCTCCCATGCGTGACATTCAACATGCAATTGACTTAGTTCTTGGATTGACAGTACCGAACCTGCCCCACTATAGGTTGAATCCGGTTGAGCACGCCGAGTTGACTTTGCAAGTCAGTGAGCTCCTTCAAAAGGGGTTCATACAGGAGAGTCTGAGCCCGTGTGCCGTACCAGCATTACTCACGCCTAAGAAAGATGGTACATGGCGCATGTGTGTGGATAGCCGTGCGATTAATAAGATCACTGTTAAATATCGGTTTCCCATACCGCGGCTTGATGACATGCTAGACATGATGGTTGGAGCCACTATCTTTTCCAAGATAGACCTTAAAAGTGGTTACCATCAGGTTTGTATTCGCCCTGACGAAGAATGGAAAACCGCCTTCAAGAGCAAAGACAGTCTTTATGAGTGGATGGTCATGCCTTTTGGGCTTTCCAATTCCCCGAGTACATTTATGAGGCTCATGACTCAAGTGTTGAGGTCATTCCTTGGCAAGTTCCTTGTCGTATACTTTGATGACATTCTGATTTACAGTACAGACAAGGAGCAACACATTATCCACTTGAGGTTGGTTTGCGAAACCTTGAGGGGAGAAAGGCTTTACGCGAATCTCTAGAAGTGCACCTTCATGCAGCACTCTGTTGTGTTCTTGGGATTCATTGTCTCGGTAGACGGGATGGTTGCGGACCCTACGAAGGTTAAGGTCATTGTGGAGTGGCCCGAACCTCGGAATATTCATGAAGCCCGTAGCTTCCACGGTTTGGCCACGTTTTATCATCGCTTCATCCAGAATTTTAGCACCATCATGGCTCCCATTACCGATTGCATGAGAAAAGGGGAGTTCCTGTGGAGCAAAGCAGCGATGAGGGCCTTTGCCGAGAGAAAAGAGAAAATTGTTACTGCACCCGTCATGCGCCTACCGGACTTTTCTTAAGTCTTCGAAGTAGCATGTGACACATCGGGTGTAGGCATAGGCGGAGTGCTAAGCCAAGAAGGTCACCCTGTGGCCTATTTTAGTGAGAAACTCAATGAGGCAAAGCGGAAATACTCCACCTATGACAAGGAGTTTTATGCGGTCGTCTGATCTCTGTGGTATTGGAAACATTACCTGAGACCGTAGGAATGTGTTGTTTTCTGACCATGAGGCCTTACGTTTCCTTGCTTCCCAGAAAAAGTTGAACCCGAGGCACGCAAAGTGGGTCGAGTACCTCCAAGGTGGTATTAGAGCCAGGTTTCGATCCTGGGACCTGTGGGTTATGGGCTGAAAACAAGGCTGCTGATGCCCTTAGTCGTCGAGTGGCGACTTTGCAGTCTATGAGCACTGAGGTCGTCGGATTTGAGCAGTTGAAACAAGATTATCCTGATTGCCCATATTTCGGGACAGAATACACTGCTTTCCTTGAGAAAACAAACAACATTAACTCCGAGTATACCTTGTTGGATGGGTATTTGTTCAAAGGCAATCGTTTGTGCATCCCTCGTACTTTATTGCGTGATTTCCTCATCTGGGAGTTACATGCTGGAGGGATTGTCGGACATTTTGGGCGCGATAAAACCAGTGCGCTTGTTGAGGATAGGTTCTATTGGCCTAGCCTTGTGAGAGATGTCTCTAGGGTCGTGAAACAGTGTCGTACATGCCAAGTTGCGAAGCATATCAAACAAAATACCGGCTTGTACACCCCTTTACCCGTGCCGCACACTCCGTAGCAAGACGTCTCTATGGATTTCGTGCTTGGACTTCCAAAGACTCAACGGAAGCACAATTCCATTTTTGTGGTAGTGGACCGCTTTTCCAAGATAGCCCACTTCATACCCTATTTTAAAACCTCTGATGCGGCTCACATAGCCAAATTATATTTCGGGGAGGTTGTGCGTCTACATGGTTTACCCCAGACGATTGTGTTTGATTGCGATGTAAAATTTACCAGTTATTTCTGGAAGACCTTATGGCACATGATGGGTACCATGCTCCAATTTTCGTCGGCTTATCATCCTCAAACAGATGGCCAAACGGAGTCCACCAATAGGAGCTTAGGTAATCTTCTCCGATGTCTTGTTGGTGATCACCCTAGGACTTGGGATTCTATTTAGCCTTTAGCCGAGTTTGCATATAACAATTAAGTCAATAAGTCCCTAGGTATGAGTCCTTTTGAGGTCGTCCTTGGTCATAGGCCTAGAACACCAATTGATCTTGTTCCCATGTCAGCATCCCATAGAGTTTCCCAGTCAGCCGATTCATTTGCACAACATATATATGAATTGCATGCCGAAATTAGAAAAAGAATTAATGCAAGCAATGAACAGTACAAAATATCTGCGGATGCGCATAGGCGCTTCAAAGAATTTTAGATTGGAGATTACGTCATGGTTCGGGTTAGGCCTGAGCAGTTCCCATTGGGAGCCGCAAAGAAACTTCAAGCCCGTGGCGCTGGGCCTTTTAGAATTGTTGCAAGGAGCGGACCTAATGCATATGTTCTCGAGCTTCCACCGGTCAGCTCTACATTCAATGTGGAGGACCTGGTTCCTTCTTTAGCTCCAGCCCCACCCCCTCACAACCCCTTCCAAGCAGCCCCGAGCTCGAATACCACCCCCACCTTACAACCCCTACCCTTCCCTTCCCCAGGCAAGCAGCGCAGAGATGGGATCGAAGGAATATTAGATGATTTGGTGATATCCACCCATGGGGGCGGAATTCAAAAGTACTTGGTCAAGTGGTTGGGAAAGCCGGACTCTGAGAACTCATGGTTAGCTGAAGACGAAGTGCGACGTTTGGATCCCGACATACTCGAGCGCTATCACGACGCCGCTTCATCGGTGATGAAGCCTTTTCGGCCCGGGAGAATTGACGGGGACGCTGATATCATAGACATCGGATGTGGACCTTTTCGCGTGTACCGACGTCGGAAGAAGTGGAATGGAAATCATCAGAACTAGGCGAAAGTGGTGAAAGACGAAATTCTGGAGAAAATTGGAGAAATACAGCAATTTCGATCGATCGAAATTTTTGATCAATCGAAATTGAAAAATCGATCGATTGACTGGCATCGATAGAGTATAGAGTTATGGAGTGAAATTTCGACCGATCGAAATTGCAATTCGATCGATCGAATGTCGATGATGATTTTTCATAGATTATGAAATTTCGTTCGATCGATCGAAATTTCAAATTGATCGATCGATTTTCAAAATCGATCGATCGAAATCGGGCTGGGTTGTTTAGTTAATTTAGGAGTTTAATTTCGAACTTATGTTTTGAAGGTTTATTTGTCTTTTATTTATTAATTGTTTTTATTAAAAGGACTCCTATATAAGGTCCTTAAATTTAACAATGTAACTAGTTATTGATTATGAATGAAAAACTTTTGCTTGTGTATGCTTGAGATGAGCCTCTACGAAGAGTGATTCTTCTTCCCGAGAAGGGTTTGGTGCGAAGCTCGCAATTCTATCTATCTATCTATCTTCATCTTCTCTGCTTGTGTGTTGATCCTTACAATTCTAAATCAATCACCATCCCTTTTGAAATCCTAAAACCGTAGTTTTATCCTAAGCCATTGAATCGACCCGATTCAACAACCGTAGATCCCAGCAGAATTATTAAACCCTTCCGCACCAAATATTCAGAGAAAATCAGTGATCCCATCATTGAATTGTGATCGCCCTAATCTGGGAAAACCTAGAGTTCTATCTCTAGGATTGATCTACGCTGCAACCTAACGGATCTAGCGCCTGGACTGAACCTACCTGAAGCATACGTGATTCTCCCATGGAATACTACGAAAACCTAAGGTATTCGTTATATTTTGTAAATTTTATTATTTAATTTAATTCTAATTTAATTTCGGCAAAATCAATCATATCATTCATGTTGTTTAGGGAACCGTCCTGCGTCAACGAGTATAGACCTCACTAGCTTCAACAGGATACTTATAACCATATAAATTCCATGGAATATCAAGGATTTGAGAAATAATAGCAGGAGAGAGTTGGATTTTTTTACCATAAATGTATGATATGAGATGACTCTCGCACCTATCCTCGGACAATATTGCTCTTGATTAAAGTTGCATAGAAGCACCTAACTAGATCCGTGTATGCCGAACCCGAAAGAGATCATAAAGAAACCTGTCCGCGTGTCTCGAACATTTCGTAAAGATCATGGTCACGAAGAAACTGCTCGAGAATTTCCCGTTCCACAATTAATGACCTTGTCGCAAATAAGTGACAAAACCGTTCATGAGTCGGTGTAGGAAATCATTGAACATTTTGAGCAGGAGTCGTAGATCCCGACGCAGAAGACGAACCGATATTTTTCCTTAAATTTGTCCAGTTTAGAGGCATTTTTAGATGGTATTTTGGTTAAAAAAATAACTCCGGGAAGAAAAGACAGTTAATTGTGAAAAATTCCGGTAAAAAAAAAGATTTTATATTCAAATCTGTACTGGTTTGAGTTAAAACCCCACGGACGTCCGTGAACGTCAGAATTCGCGTGAAAAACAAAAAACTAGCCGTTGAAAAGAAGCACAAACAAATCTTGGCCGTTGATTTTAAAATACGGACGCCCGTTCTAAGAGGACGGACGTCCGCGAATGGTCGTTTATGGACATTAAATGCAGTTAAATTAACTGTAGCAGTTGAATCGTCAGATTGACGGACGTCCGTAGTGCTACAAGGACGTCCTGAGAAATAAAAACAGTGAGAGTCCAAAAATGCGGACGTCCGTAATGCTATACGGACGACTGGAGAATTTCGTGCTCTGAAAATCAGTGAGTTTGTAAAAATGCGGACGTCCGTGGAATTACACGGACGTCCGTGAAAAGTATTCAATTTTGTGCTTTGGGAAAAATTTGTGATATTGATATTATGCTATGTAATCAAAGAAATATTCCACAATTTTGTATTCAACAAATTAAATTCACTAAGATAAAATAGTACAGATCAGAATACATGAAGTCACAATGTATAATCAAAATTTCACATATACAAATAAATTTTACTAGCTTAATATGATAACATGTAGTCAGAAAAAAAAAATGTAATATAATGATGAGAAATATGTCAAATGCAACAAAGTCAAACTTTATTAAGAACTTCTCTTGTTATTTATTTTAGTGATTTACGAAGAGAATACTGAAACCTTATTAAGCTTTCTATTTAACTCATATATCGAGATTTAGAATAATGACTCCCAACTAGATAGTTTAGGGCATTAGATGTTCAAACATCCGTATGATTTTACTTGCTCGAGTAAAAAAGGCTACAAGGTTGAGTAATATAGAGAAAAATTGCATAATATTACGTGCTTTCTAGTCGACCCATTTAATGAGTGTTAGGCCAATGACTCTTAATCTAGTTGGCTCAGGGCATTGAGTATCAAATACTCCTACGGACTTAATAACTCGAGTCGAAAAGGCATGAGTAAGAAATAAGCAATTTAAAAACATTATCATTAATTAATTTTTGAGAGAGTTGCAATGACATATCTGATTGAGAAGAACATATTTCTTTTTGATAACATACAAATAAAAATGAGTTAACATTGATTCAACTTAAATGTAGTGAAATAAGATTAAAAAAAAACAATGAAGTTAGATCTCATGACATCTGATCATTTATATAAATCCAATGTGAATCAAATTTTATAAGACAAAATTATGAGATAATACAAGTGAGTCACAAATTTCTTTGAACAAATAGCACAAGCAAATTAAAACATAAAAATTTAAATAAAATGAATATTTACAAGAAAATCAATGGAAGAGTTATTCAAGTAAGCATAAACCAATAGATTTTTGAAGAAATTCAAATCGAATAAAGCCCAATGGTTTTGTAAAGAGATCAACCAATTGAAGTTTAGTGTCTATGTGCTCAAGGATAATGATTTTATCTTCAACCAAATCACGTATGAAATGGTGTCTGATATCAATGTGTTTAGTCCTAGGGTGTTGTACAGGATTTTCAGATATAGAAATGACACTTTGGTTATTGCAGAACCAGGTCATAACACCTTGTGAAATCCCGTAATCAGACAACATTTGCTTCATCTAAAGAAGTTGAGTGCACCCGTTTCCAGCAGAAATATATTCTGCTTCAGCAGTGGACAATGACACAGAAGCTTGTTTCTTATTGAGCCAAGAAACAAGACAGTTCCCTATATAAAACACCCTCCACTGGTGCTTTTACGATCATCAGAATTTCCGGCCCAATCTGAATCAGAGAATCCCACTATTTGAGATGTGGTATCAAAAGGATATCACAAACGTAAATCCAATGTTCCATTAATGTAACGGAGAATACGTTTAAGAACAATTAGATGGGATTCTTTAGGAGCAGCTTGGAATCTAGCACACATATCCACACTATATGCTATGTCTGGTCTACTTGCTGTTAAATATAGAAGACTACCAATCATACTCTTATAAAGAGTTTCACCAACATATTTATCAGACATATCTTTTGATAATTTTACTGAAGTGCTTATTGGTGTGCGAGCAGGTTTACTGAATTCCAAACCAAACTTTTTAATTAATTTCCTGACATATTTAGATTGATTAATGAAGATTCCATTTGAACATTGTTTAATTTGAAGACCTAAAAAACAATTCAATTCACTAATCAAACTCATTTCAAATTCAGTACTCATAAAAATTTCAAATTTATGTGCAAACTGATCAAATGTAGATCCATTAATAATATTGTCAATATAAATTTGAGCAACAATTAAATGAGATGATTCTTCTTTTTAAAACAAGGTTTTATCTACACTCCCACGTTTGAAGCCATTATTAATCAAATATTTTGTTAATCTTTCATACCAGGCACGTGGTGCCTACTTCAAACCATACAAGGCCTTTTTTAGCCTAAACGCATCAAGAGGTCGATGTGGATCTTCAAACCCTTTAGGTTGTTCCACATATACCTCTTCAGAAAGAAAATAGTTCAAAAAGGCACTTTTGACATCCATTTGATATAGTTTGAACTTTAAATGTCAAGCCATAGCCAAAATGATACGTTTTGACTCAAGTCTAGCAACAGGTGCAAATGTTTCATGAAAATCAATGCCTTCAAATCCTTGGGCAACTAATCGAGCCTTGTTTCTCACAATTTTACCTTCTTCATTAGTTTTATTTTTAAAAATTTATTTCGTTCCAATTATTCTAATGTTACAAGGACGAGAAACCATTTCCCATACCTCATTTCTTTTAAATTTAGCGAGTTCTTCTTGCATAGCCAAAACCCAGTGTTCATCAAGAAGAGCCTCTTTTACATTTTTAGGTTCAATAGAAGAGGTATAACACAGATGACATAAGAGATTCGAAAGATTTTTGAATTTATGTCTAGTCATCATTTTGGTAGTGACATCACCAATGATGGCACTAGAAGGGGGAATTTTCATGTCACGGGCGTAAGTAGGCCTATTTGTAGAACTAGATTCAAAGATATTCTGATCTGTTTCCTTGTTACTTAACTCTTCAGTGGGACATGGAGGTATTGAAGAATCATGGACATTCTCAGTAGGAGTGACATTGTTTTCATTACGATGTTTTTCACGAGTAATAGGAACCAATGATGTCTCATCATCTATATGTAGAGAATGAGTAGGTATATTGTTGATATCTTCTACAACTACATTAATTGATTCTATGACAGTTAGAGTCCTTAGATTAAAAATCCTGTAGGCTCGAATATTTAAAGAATAACCAATCAAAATACCTTTGTTAGTTTTTTATTCAAGTTTTCCAAGGGATTCTTTATCCCTTAAAATATGACACACTTCTAAAAACACGAAAGTAACTAACTTGAGGTTTTTTCTCATTCCATATTTCATATGGAGTCTTAGATGTGTTAGGTCTAAGGTATACACGATTTGATATATAACGCGCAGTACTTATAGCCTCAGCCCATAAATTTTTTGTGACATTGTTAGCATTTATCATTACACGAGCCATTTCTTGAAGAACACGGTTCTTTCTCTCTACCACACCATTTTGCTGAGGTGTGTGTGGGGCAGATAACTCATGTTTGATTCCGCTAGAAGAGCAAAACTGAGTAAAAGAAGCGTTATCAAACTCTCTTCCATGATCCCTACGGATTCGGACAATAGACAAGTCTTTTTCGATTTGAGTTCTTTTAGCAATAAATATAAATTCATCAAAGGCTTGAGATTTTTCTCTTAAAAAAATAACCCATGTGTATCTAGAAAAATCATTTACCAACACAAGAACATATTTCTTTCTCCCTAAACTACTTGTTCTCATAGGACCAACAAGATCAAAATGAAGTAACTCTAGGATCCTAGAAGATGTAGGAACAGTAACTTTCTTGTGGGGAACACGGGTTTATTTTCCCATTTGACAAGCACCACATATAGACCCGCCAGGTTTATCCAATTTTGGTAAACCCCTAACAATTTGATCAGAAGCCAATTTATAAAGATCATTTTTATACATATGACCTAGCCTTTGATGCCAGATATTAAGTTCATTAGTCCTAGTTGCAAGGCAAGTGGCTTTGAAGAGATCTGTGAATGTATAACAATTATCAGATGATCTAGTCCCTTCAAGCACAACATTTCCACTAGAATTTATAACAGTGTATAAATTTTTTGAAAAGTTGATATTCATTCCATCATCACATAAATGACTAATACTAATAAGATTAGCCTTCAACATAAACAACTTTTAATTTTGGACAACTAGGAGCATTCACAGTGCCTTTTCCTGCAATTTTTCATGAGCTCCTGTTTCCAAAAGTGACATTTCCTTCAGAACAAGGATTAAGATGAGAAAATAATGATTTCTCACTAGTCATATGACGAGAACAACCACTATCAAGGAATCACCTTGATGATTCACTAGCTTTAAGAGAAATATGGGCAACTTGAGCCGGTAAGTCAGATTTTCTGACCCAAACACGTTTATATTTAGGTTTCAATGGTTGGTGATTTACTTGTTTCTGAACATTGTTAGTTTGAACTTGAGGAATGAGTTGAGTTTTATGTTAAACACTTTTATGATTCTTCCATTGTCTAAATGTTGGTCTAGAATAAGAAAAGTTTCCAAATGAAAAGGGATAGTACACAAAAGTGTGCCCTTTCCAACCACAGGTATAACAAATTGGAACTCTTCTTCCAGAAGTTAAGTGACCAGTTGACTTAGTATTTCTCAAGTCAGTTTTAGAAATTACTTGAATTGATTTTGTTGCTTTAACAAATTTTGGTGCATTACTTGTTTCTGGTTTAGAATTTTGATTAGAGACATAATTGTATCCAATACCAGACTTATCAGTAGTTCGTTGACTAGTCTTTAAAATTTTTTCATGTTTCTCATTAGCATTACAAAACTTAGAATGTTTGTCATTAATGGAACTTAGTTCACTTTCTAAATTTTCATTGATTAAAGTTAGTGATTTAACTTTATTTTCATGTTCCACAAATTTAGAGTTTAAAAATTTTACTTTGTTCTCAAAAGATTTAGAAGAATTTTCAGAGAGATTTTGTCTTGAATGTGAGTTTCAATTTGCAGGTTAAGATTAATTATTGTATTTTTCAAATCACAATTTTCTTTGATCAATTTTGATTTTTCTTTAGTGAGTTCTAAGGATTCTTTAGACAATTCATTGTAGGCATTATTTATGTCAAGAACTTCACTATCATTTTCAGAAATAATAGATATAGAACTAACTGAATCAGTTTCATTGGTAAAAGTACTTTTAGATTGTAGAGTGTTTGACTCAACAATTGAAGCCATAAAGGCTCTAAAGGCATGAGAGGCTTGAACAGAATCATCAGAAGGTGAGTCATAATGTGTTTCAGACTCATTTGTGGCAGTCAAAGCTTTTGACTTACCTTTATCATTTTTTCAATTTGGACATTCTACAGCAAAATGTCCATATCCACGACATTTAAAGCATTGTATTTCAGAGGAGTCTTTCTGTGGTTTCTTTTCAAAGGATTTAAATTGAAAATTTCTTGATTTCGCATTTCTTTGAAAAGGATGTTTCTTATTTCTATAGAACTTAAATTTTTTAACAAAAAGTGCAATTTCTTCTGATTGATTAGAGTCACTGTTAGATTCAGACTCATCCTTAGATGATTTGAAAGTAACACTTTTACTACCATGAGTATCTTGTATTTCATACTCATAGGTTTGTAAGGAACCAACAAGTTCATCCAAATTTAAGTTATCAACATCTTTGGATTCAACAATTGCATTGACCTTAGATCAGAATCTTTTAGGTAAAGATCTTAAGATTTTTCTAACAAATTTTGTATTAGAAATTGGTTCACCAAGATTAAAGGAACTGTTAACAATATCATCCAGACGAATATAAAATTCAGGAAATTTTTCATCCTCTTCCATGGGAAGATTTTCAAATTGGGAAGTAAGCATCTAAAGTTTTGAAATCTTCACTTGGGGGGTCCCTTCATATGTGGTTTCAAGGATTTTCCATGCATCCTTAACAATAGTGCACGTACTAATCCGGCGAAATTCAGGAGCAGTTACTGCTCCAAACAACGCATTAAGAGCCTTAGAATTATAACCAAGATTATCATACTCTTGATCAATCCACAATGATCTAGGTTTAATTATGGTATTAGATATATTATCGATCACAAAGGTCATGATAGGTGGCGACCATCCATCCTCAATAGCATACCATATGTGCGGATCCATAGAACTTAAAAAGGCTCTCATCCTTGACTTCCAGTAAGGATAATTAAAACCATCAAATAAAGGTGGTCTAGCAGTAGACGCACCTTCATCAAGATATCCCGAATTATTCATTACACTAAATTCGTAAGAATTAACCAAGTGTCTTAGCTCTGATACCAATTGAAATTTCGGAATAATTTAAGATCTAACAATTTATAAATAAAATAGATAATTAAAAATTATAATCACATCCACACAAATACACGAGATTTTTTACGTGGAAAACCCTATCACAGGTAAAAACTACGGGATTTATCTCAGATCCAAACTAAATAATTCACTATGAACAAAATAAACCTTACAGTGATTTGAGAATGATATGCCCTATCACTCTTCTCACAAACAATGACCTCATCCCATGACCATCTGTTCCATAGTGAACTTCTTTCGCTTCAAACCTTGAATCACACGAGTTAACTATCTAAACCTTTATATCTCAATGATGAGAGAGTAATCTTTGAGAGATAAGACCAATTAGAATGTCGTAAATCTATCTCAAAGATCAATGGAAATCCAGTCTCAATTTTTCGGAATAGAGAAAATTTTCGCTCAAAAAAATAATTACCCGAAACTGAATTTCACATTTATGCTATCGGGGCACGGACGTCTGTGAATCACTCACGGTCGTTCGTGACCACGGATGTCCGTGGGTTCAGTCACGGACGTCCGTTAGACCAACAATGACAATAGGTTTGTCACAAAATTTTACTTGGCAATCAACTATACTTTGGGAGCAATATTAGGTTACATCATGATTTTGACAAAATCCTTACAATGATTAGTAAAATATTTGCAACATGAGCATCTCATGTGAATAAATTTCGTTTCATATCAGTTTAGGTTGGATACAACTAAATCAGGATACTTCTTTATTTTTATATCTGCCTATTTTGCACTTCTGAACTTTAATTACATAGTGTTCTTTTGAAATTGTGCAGTGGAAACTGTTGATAGTTAGAGTAAACTGAGTTTTAACAATGAACATCATGTTACATTTTAAAAGCTTACTCATTTGTATTTTTGCTAGACATGGTAAGTGCATGTTATTGGATAGATGAGATGTGCCTCTTTCTCGGGTACAAAGAGGACCAAAAGCAAAACATCTTCTGGTAACCCCAAATTTTCTGTTTTTAAAACATGTTTATTCTATGCCAATGGACTATATATGGTAGAGGAGGACCATATATACCAGTGGATTTTCACTAAGTGAAATGCATTGCACATATATGGGCATTCATAAGCCCTAATATTGTCAGATGCATGGCTTAGGAGTACACACTTGTAAATATATAGCCATACACTGGTACTTGATGTCAAAATCTTACTTTGATGATAATTTCAAATAAATTAGGCAATAATAATAATAATTATTATTATATATATATATATATATATATATATATATATATATATATATATATATATATATATATATATATATATATATATATATATATATAAAGGGTTTCAATCTAGTTGGAGGAGCACACACTTGTACATATAGAGCCATACTCTGGCACTTAATGTCAAAATCATTTACTTTGATGGTAATTTCGAGTAACTTAGGCTATAATTTTTGTAAAATTTTTATATTAAGCATTTCAATCTATTTTCATCCATCCTTATCCTGCTATATAAATCGATACTTATTTTCATGTACAAAAATACTATTTCTGATTCCACAGCTTTTGCATATGCTTTTGGAGGCAATGCTTCCCTTCTTCACTGATGCAATGTTGCTTTTTTTTTGTAAGGTTCCTCTCTAAGGATTGTCCCCTAATTCGTGCATATGGGGCTATGCGTTTTGACTCTAGGACTATCTTTTCTTCTGAATGGCAGGGTTTTGGTTCATTTTATTTTATTGTTCCCCAGGTAAACTACGTTTTTTTTTTATCCAAAGCAGTCACTTTAAATCAAACATCCTGTTTTATCTAATAAGTTATTTTTTTCTTTCCTAATCTCAAGATTCCTTAAAGCATTCCCTCTTTTGTTTAAACAACACATTGCTAGAAATGAATGACAGGTTGAGTTTGATGAGCTTGAAGGAAGATCTATGCTTGCTACGACTATTGCATGGGATGATACCCTTTTATGGCCATGGGGAAAAGCAGTAGATATGCTTCAAGCTACAATGCATCAGGTTTGATTTTGGATAATGAATTCTGTTTTTGTTAATAGTAACTATTCTATTATCAGCTTCATTGTCTGCATTAAAGTTTGTTGCTTTTTCGTTAAATATGGTCTTTAATGATGCAGATTTCCTCCACTATTACAGAGTTACAGAAGCGAGTTCCAAGAACTGTGATTCTTAGTAATAATCATGTTCCCACCAAGGCATCGTGGAATAATGCCGTTGGGAAAGCTTTACAGATCATAAATAGAGGTAGCTCAGGGCTAGTTAAGGTATTTGTATTTGCTTTGTTCGTGAAATAAATCTCATTGGTTGAACTGTTATAATACTTTCTAAAAGCGAATGATCCCACTTGATACCATTCTTGATTCATGATTTCCCTTGATATTGATGTATAATAAATCACCTTGGTTGAACTGATATAACTTGTAACTCTTTCTACAGGAAAATGATCTCATATGGTACTATTCTTATTTCATGATTTCCCCTATTATTGATGTCTGATTCCATCACAAGATGAGATTTAATTTTTAACATCTTGGGTACACCTTTCAAAATCAAGAAGATGCTGCTTTCAGTTTGCTATCACAGCTACTAGAATCTGATATCACCATGACAAAAGATTCCTTTAGGGTAAAATCAACTTTTTTTTTTTTTGGGGGGGGAGGGGGATTTGATACAGAAATTCTATATATCAGAGGAGAAAGAAAGGTAACAAAATAGGTAGGGAAATACATAAAATGATTCTTCTGATAATGAGAAGATTGTTGTTCTAATGTGATTCATGACCTTGATGTAAGGTTTAATGATCAGAGTGCATCACTACTTTGGTTTCCCCAAATATTGTTTACCATTAATAAAAAATAAAAGGAGAAATCTATTTTTGGTAAAGGCCCTCTATGTGAGGTATGAACGTGTAATGCGTTCAACTTATGAACCCTAGTAATTATATCCAATGAAGGATTATGCAATTGCCCAAAAACTCAATTTAAATATTTCCTTGTTTATCGCGGCATCGGCAATCGAAATGATCGACTCCATTAAAATGCGCAATGAAAAGAGGTGGATTCTAAAGGTTGATATGAAAAAGGCTTATGACAGGTTCTAATGGGACTTCCTGGATTACGTGTTACACAGAATGGGGTTTGGGAATAGATGGAGAAAATGGATGAGAGGCAGCTATGCTTCCATTAGATTCTCGGTACTTATCAGCGGGATTCCTCAAGGTTTTTTTCGGAGTAGAAGAGGACTGCGACAGGGAGATCCGCTATCACCCCTTTTGTTTAGATCCGCTATCACCCCTTTTGTTTAACTGTGTTGGGGAGGGACTTCACAACCTATTTAAGAGGGCTGAGGAGATTAACCTAATAAGAGGGGTTTTGACGACAGATAATGGCCGCGGATTTCGCACCTTCAATATGCGGATGATACCATGGTCTTTTGTAACAAAGATGATGGAGACTGGGAGTTAAAAGTGGTTACGGATTTACTAACTATTTTTGAGGAAGTTTTTGGTCAGAGAATTAATCTGCATAAATCGAGTTTGGTCGGAATTAATCTGTCAATGGAAGAGACTGAACTGACGGTTAGAGGAATTCGGTGCAAGAGTAAAGCGTTTTCCATTAAATACCTTGGCATCCCTCTTGGGGCCGGAAGGAATAGGGTGCGAATTTGGGACACGGTAGTTCAGCGCTTTCAATGGAGACTTGCCACTTGGAAGGGCAAAATGCTTAGCAATGGGGGTATGCTGACCCTAATCAGATCCACTTTTGCGTCCATTCCTGTTTTTATGATGTCTCTCGTCAAACCTCCTGTATGCATCTGACGCGGGACAAATGCTAAAATCCTAATATGCGATGTGGGATTAACTTTTAGAATGAATTGAATAGCGGAAATATTCAAAATCAAGCAACACATACAATTAATTCAATGAAATTAATAAAACAATTAGATTAATCCATTTTAGCGTCGCATGCGTAAAAATTTCCCGATCTAGAAAAACGGCTCCAATGAGGGAACTTGAGATTCGTTCTAGTTTAGGGCATCATTCGACAATTGCAATATCGTCTCTTGACTCCTCGGGGATTTTAAATGAAATAGGGCTTCAAATAATTTTGATAAAAGGGAAAAACTTGGGATTTTGGGTTTTTATCAACGAAATTAAAGAAGGATAATACCTGACAATAACTAGAGAAAAGATAAAATAAAAGGATAGATTCCAAGGCTTCACACCAAGGATTTTCCGAAACTTCATACCACGGCTGTACGTCGGCTTCACACCAAGTCGCACGAGAAACGATTGCTCACTCATCAAGGTTTGAAGGATTCACTCCCTCGATTGAAAACTCTTCACAAGCTCTCTAGGGTTTGCACAAAAGCAACTCTCTTTTCATTCAATAATAAAAAACTGTTTAATAAAGTGTTTACAATGCCTTTATATAGGCTAAGAAAACCCTAAACGATATAAAACTCGTAATAAAAGAGTCCTAAAATAATAAAAGACTAAAAGGGTAAAAAAGAAAATTTCCGTCGCTAGACGGAGTCGTCCACGGCCTGCTGTCACTGTTCACGGCGCGCCGTCACTATTCATAGTGAACAGATTATTTTATTTTATTTTTTTGCGTTCCTCGTCATTCTCCTCCACTCAAAATGTTTCATCACCGATGAAACACGCACGTGGTACTGATCAAGTGTATTGGAACTCGTACGGTGGAACTCCTTGCAAAGCATCCATTGACGTTCTCTGCCTCCTTTCTCTTTATGCTTTCATCTGCCTTCCTCTGTGTGATGTCCCCATCAGCATCACAAAAAAATTGGAGAAAATTGTGAGGCTTCCTTTGGGATGGAGCTGGGGACCGAAAGAAATTCCATCTCATCAAATGGAATGAATGTTGCGATAAGAGAGCTAATGGGAGATTAGGAATCAAAAAATTAAGTCTTGTTAATAAGGCCCTCTTAGGCAAATGGTTGTGGAGGTTGGATGATGAAGGGGAAAGGAACACTATTTGATGGCAAATTGTCTCTTCTAAATACGGAACATCAGTCGGGGACCCGAATGGCACCGGCAATGCCAACCAGTTTTCAGCTTGGTGGAAGGCCGTGAAAGAGGCTACTCAAGAAGTCTCACAGGGGATGATTTTCGGCTGGGGAGACGGCAACAAAATTCGATTTTGGAAAGATCTATGGGTTGGGGAGCAGCCCCTTCAAACGGTCTTCACTTCAATTTTTCTTCTCTCCAATTCGAGAGATGAGGTAATCAGTAACTTTGGGCATTATGTTGATGGAAGTTGGGTGTGGAACATTAGACTTAGAAGACATCTGAGGGATTGAGAGATGGGGGCGTATCAGGACCTGCTAAGAGTCATTGGGGAGACATCGCCCAACTCCGCCAATAGAGATCGGAGATTATGGAAATACACTACTAAAGGAAATTTCATGGTTATGTTCGTATATAACCGGTTGCTGATGCTGGAAAGAATGAACTCCAATACCAGAAGATGGTCCGGGTTCTGGAAGGTTAAGATGCCACCAAAAATTAAATCCTTCACCTGGTTGATCAACTGGGGAAGAATCCTCATCCGAGATCAGTTGAATCGAAAAAACATCGTGGTCCTGAACACGTGTACGGTATGCATGGGGGAAAGGGAATCAGCGGCACACCAATCCTGTTGTACTGCTCTTTCGCGCAGTCCATTTAGCATAGGATATTCCGTATTTAAAAGTCCAATGGGTTCTTCCTCAATCGCTAGCCACCATGATGGAAATGTGGAAAGATATGGACGTCGATGACTAGAGGAAGGAGTTATGGCCGCTCATGGTTTATGCAGTTTTCTCGGGTATCTGGAGGGAAAGAAATATTAGAGTGTTCACGAATAGCGCAAATCCGCTTTCTTTTGAGAGATCAAAGATCTGGTGGTTTCCTGGAATGCTAGCAAGATGGAAGATTTCAGTGAGGGATTCCTCCACTTCATGCTGCTCTGGGAGGACTGCTGCTCGTAACTATTGCTGATCTCATCACCTTGTGATGGGGGGCTGGCTTCTCTCTGTGCGTTGCGGATCGCATCCAGTCCCAGGGGTTAGTTTTGGATGTTTCTTTTTCGGGGGGGGGGGCTGTCTTTTACATGGGTCAAAATATCGTCCGATACCGATACGTATCGGACGATACGTATCGGTTTTGGAGGTCAGCGGTACGATACATAGGGTATGTATCGTACCCTGTATAAAATAAGCAAATTATCGCCCGATACAGACAAAATATCGTTCGTATCGGACGATAATTTCAAATTATCGTCCGATAATTTGAGTAAAAATAAAAAAGTTAAAAAAGTTGAAATTATCGTCCGATAATTTGAAAAAAAGGTGGGCCCCACCCATTGACCCGACTAAAGGTCGGGTAACCCTTATTTTTTTTCCCATTTTCTTCCTCTCTTCCTCTCTTCTTCCTTCTTCTACCTCTCATTTTTGGATTATTTACACCCTAAATCGGCGCCAAATCGTACAAAAAATCACGGGATCAACGTGGAAGGTACGTGTTTATCATTTTACCATCGTTTTATTTCATTTTAAATACTAAAATAAGGTAGATCTACCTAATTTAAGGGTAGATCTACCTTAAATAAGTGTAGATCTACCTAATTTAAGGGTAGATCTACCTTAAATAAGTGTAGATCTACCTTAAATAAGTGTAGATCTACCTAATTTAAGGGTAGATCTACCTTAAATAATTGTAAATCTACCTTAAATAAGTATAGATCTACCTTAAATAAGGGTAGATCTACCTTAAATAATTGTAGATCTACTTTAAATAAGTGTAGATCTACCTTATTTAAGGGTAGATCTACCTTATATAAGTGTAGATCTACCCTTAAATTAGGTAGATCTACCTTTAAATTTTCTCATTTACCTATAATATTAATTATTTAAATTATTTAAATTATTTAAAATAATTAATATTATTTAAAATAATTAAAATATTTAAATTAAGAAGAGGGAAAAATAATTTAAAATATTTAAAATATTTAAATTAATTAAAAATAATATAAATAATGGGTCAAAAATAATATGATGGGTCAAAAATAATTATATGTGACCCCATTTAAAATATTTAAATTGATGGGTCAAAAATAATATAAATAATTATAATTAAGGGTCACATGTAATCAATATGGGTCACATATCATATGGGTCACATATAATTAATAAAATAATGGGGTCAATATGGGTCACATATAATTTAAACTTAAAAAATTAATATGGGTCACATATAATTAAATTTATGGGTCACATATTAAATTATATGTGACCCATATTAATTTTAATAATAAATTTAATTATATGTGACCCATATTGATTATATGTGACCGTCACATATAATTAAAATAATTAATATTATGGGATATGTCCCATAAAATATTAGAATAATATGGAATAAATTTCAAATAAATTTTTAAAAATTATAATAATATCAAATAAATATTCAAAAATAAAAATAATATCAAATAAATTTTGTAAAATATAATCTAATCTTTTAAAAATTAGAATAATATAAAATAAAATTTCAAATATAATCTAAATTTTATAAAAATTAGAATAATATCAAATAAATTTAATAAAATATAATCTAATATTTTTAAAATAGCAATAATTAAAAAATAAATTTTATTTTCAAGTGCAAATTAGATGTTTACTTTAATACAATCGTTTGCTCATTCATGCAGGTGAAATAAATAAATATGGTACGTTCGACAGATCCAGCGTGGCAATATGGTACAACAATAGATGGTAATAGACTCCAGATACAATGTAAGCTTTGTGGAAAAAAACTGCTGGGAGGAGGTATCACACGATTAAAGGAGCATCTGGCTCATGTAAAGGGAGAGACAAGAGGGTGTCCCAGTGTACCCAGAGAGGTAAAAGAAAATATCAGAGCTAGTTTACAAGCGGCAAAGGGAAAGAAAAAAGCTGAAGCCGATCGTGATAGGGAAATGTATGAGAGAATCAGGAGGCCAGATCCAGAGTTTACATCAGCTGTACCTGAGGATGAGGATGAGCAGATAGCGAGAGCTATGAGAGAGTGCCAGGGAAGCACAACAGCGGCGAGATCAGGAAGAAGCCGATTATCGGTTTCGATCCAGGTTGAGGGGCCCATTCATACCTGCTACCGGTGGTGGATCTAGTCATAGGCCACATATTGTTGAGGATGATGAGGATGTTGAGCAGTGAGGTCAAAGATTCCGGGAGGGATTATAGCCGCCTACTAGAGGCATTGACCCCCATGGATCCATTCATGTATCGCACTGAAAGCTCCAAACAAACCAAATTGAGTTCAATCTCACTTACAAAAATGGGGAAGAAGCTTGGAAAATCCATTGCCAAGTTTTTTATATACAACTACATTCCGAGCCAAGTAGCAGACTCGCCGTACTTCAAAAGCATGATTGATACAAGTGCAGAAGTTGGTCCAGGAGTTAAAAAGCCTTCTCCATATGAGATATCTGGGCCCTTACTAATAGATGAGTACGATGAGATAACTGCCTATGTACAAAGCTTTGAGGATGTATGGGATGAGAGAGGTTGCACAATTATGTGCGATGGATGGACTGGTCCCACAAAGAAGAGTTTGATAAACTTTTTGGTTTACAATGATGGACAAGATTTTTGAAATCGATTGATGCTTAGACACGTAAAGACCGCCGACTACCTCTTTAAACTAATGGATATAGTAGTTCATGAGGTTGGAGAGCGTGAGTTGTCTTGAGTGGTAACAGATAATGCGACAAACTACAAAGCCGCTGGATTAAAACTAATGGCGAAGAGACGTCACCTGTACTGGACCCCATGTGCCGCACATTGCGTGGACCTCATTCTTGAGGATTTAGGAAAGAGAAGCAAGGCACATGCAACTATTCAAAAGGGAAGAATCCTACCTGCATAACAAAGGACAAGTCGGTCAATTTAATGAGAGCCTTCACGAACAATGAGTTGCTCCGACCTGCGATTACACGTTTTGCAACACAGTTCTTAGCCCTACAGCGTTTGGCTAGATATAGGCGTGATCTGAAAAGCATGGTGTCGTCGAAAGAATGGAATCAACATGTAATAGGACTCCCACGAGCGAAAAGACTAGCTTGCACTGAAGTTGCTGACCTGATCTCTGACCTGTATTTTGGGCAGATGTCGACCACCTGATCGCCGTCACTACCCCGTTGGTGCAAGTGTTGAGATTGGTTGATGGTGATGACAAACCAACGATGGGGTACGTTTATGAGTTAATGGATAAGGCAAAATTGGCTATAAAAACCAATGCCCTACAAAATATAAACGATACTGGGCGATTATCGACAAGAGGTGGGATGCACAATTTCACCAGTACTTGCATGCAGCAGGTATAACATGTTGCACAATTATGTAGTGATTTTTATTTATTTATTCATTATTTTCATATACTGATGAAATTGCTCATATTTGATGTGTAGCACACTACTTGAATCCAACCTTCCGATACTGTGACGCTTGGAAATGAGTGTATACCGGTTTGCTCAATGTAATCCAAAGAATGCTCCCTGAGTTGGCGGACCAAGTCCAAGCCATAAGAGATGTGAGTGATCATAGTATCATACCTTATAAGTAATAAGTCAAATGTCATGTGATATTATCATCTATTTATTGATATGTGCCTGTGTTTTATCTTTATAGATTGACATGTTTCGCAAGAGACATGGGTCATTTGGGACCCCGTTGGCGCAATCCCAAATTAAACACGACAAACCCGCTGATTGGTGGATGCATTATGGAGGTGATGGACCGATATTGAGGTGGGTAGCAATGAGGGTATTATCGCAAACGTGTTCTCGTCCAATCATGAAGAATTGGAGCACTTTCTCTCTCATTCATACTAAGACAAGGAATAGACTAACTATGGATGATTGGAATAGTTAGTCTCATCGCCACTACAACATGCGATTAAGGGTCGAATATCTAGAGGACCAACCGTGGTAAGCAATTACATGAAGTCTTAGATCCTCAATTATATGAAGTCTTACTTACATATTATACTAATTCATCTATCATATTCTACCTTGCGGTGATTATTTTGATCCCATCCGGTTGGATTATATATTCGAGGAGGATGACCCTTTGAATGAATGGATCGAAGAGAGAGAAGAGCCGCCTTTGATAGTGAGAGCATCGAATGGTGGACAATCGAAAGAGTAAGCAAGCGGAAGCTTCCCAACCACCGAGGCGGAAAAGAAGATTGAATCGTCATTCGGTTGGTTGGATCGATCGTGAAACGCAGGTAGTGATGATGGGAGTGGTGAGGATGATGGTGGAGGGCATGGCGGTGGAGGGACGTTGGTACTAGTGGTGGAGGGAGGATCGTACCTCATCCTTATAGAGATATGGCGGCATGGGACGATGACTCGACGCCGTTAACACAGTTCGACACTCCTATATTTAGAATGGGAGGGGTTGAAGGAAGAGGAGCGTCGGGATCATATCAAACACCACCACCACCACCACAAGATGATACGGATATGGGTTATATGACTTCTAGCTTCGGGGGATTCAGTTTGCAAAATACCGAAGATTCAACAACTAGTAACCCATACTACCAGCCACAACAAGCTTACCCGGTGCCATATGACTTCGTTGGTCAGATTTTTGGAGGACCGACCTTTACGTACTACACTGAGCCTCAGTTTCAAGGGAGCACATATAATCATGGGTATCAATATGGGCAACATTATAGGCAAAGGCCGGAAAGCTCGCGCACCGATGGTGACGATGATCATGAGGGCCAAGAACCACCACAAAATTCAATGTGGCTCTAAAGTAAGTTTTTCATGTACAATTAAATTTATTTTTTTCAACATAGCTATTATTTTTGACAATATATAATTTATTTTTGTCAATATACATTGTAATTTAGTTTATGCGTATGATCAAATTATGAAATATTGTTAATAAAATAGGCATGTGATCAGCTGGTCGAACATAATGCTAGAAGATCTATTACATTAAGTCAAAAATGTGATCTTGAGTCAAAAATAAGTTACAAAATAGGCATGTGACTTGGGTTAAGTTACAAAATAGGCATCTTACTTATATATTCATCTAAATAATGCATCAAATAAGTCAAAAATAAAAGCAAAAATAGTTGAAATAAATAAATATAATTTTTCAGATTTTTTGGGATTTTTTGTGATTTTTTTGGGATTTTTTTTCAAAATACCGGTTTTTTGAATGTATCAAACCGATACATTCAATGTATCGCCGATACATTGAATGTATCGGACGATACCCGGTACGTATCGTCTTGGAGGTCAGGACGATACGTACCGGATTTCCGGTATTTTGACCCTTGGTCTTTTATCGGGTAGTTTCTTACTACCCGCAACGGTATGTACTCCTCTCTTGTTTAGTTTAATATATTGATTTGTTACCGTTTCAAAAAAAAAAAAACACTTGTTGCTCTTTCAGTAATTGTTTTATTAATGAAAAAGAAAAAAAAATGAAAACAAAAATCATACATAAATTTGTATGGGTGGTTGCATACACTGCCAATTAATATTTCAGGCACATGCTATTGCAACTCGATAGATTCCAATGATCAACATGAAGGTTGTTACTTCTGGAACTTATCAGTGTACATATATTGCTAATGTAAAGTCAGTCGTCCTGATTTTGAGGTTAAGTGATCAAAACAAATATACCAAGAAGCAGTGCCAACTGCAAAAATCATGTGGTGCTCTTTGAGGTAGATGGACTCTCTGAACAATGAGTGGCTAAAGCAGTCCATAGACTCTGATCACTCCTTTCAATGACCTGTTCATGCAAATTATATTAGAAGCACCAAGTGGAATGGCATATCTGTTGTCACATTGATGTTTCATTTTTTATAATAATGTGATTTGGAGATTGATAACCGTTGTGAGAAACTGTGCTGGCTTGACTCCACTGGACTGAGATGTGGATCAAAGAATTTTTTTAAAAAAAATCACTTGAGATTTTTACTTGATCAAAGTCTGGTTCTTTAGGGAAAAACTCAAAGAAATGGAAAATTGCTTTAGTTGGCACTCTAGTTTTTTTTTGAGTCTTGAAGGCTTGGGTTATTTTCATGCAGAGCCTAACACAACTTCGATCTTTACTCAATTCTTCTTAGCTTCTATGAAGCCGTAGATATATTTCCCTTGAGCACCTCTCCAAGTGTTTTAATCTTATGGGTGACACTATGAGGATAGCCACCCTTCACAAGACATGAGTAGGATATCCATACTTCACTAGACGTTATTCACTCTCATCAAACCATCTTTCTCCTATGATACCTCTATCTACTTGCAAAGAAACTCCCCTTTATGGGGGGACATTTTATGAGAATTATTCTTCACTAAACATTTTGTGGAATCCTTTTTTATTACAAGGTGATCTCACATATATATATATATATATATATATATATATATATATATATATAGAAGCACACATCTCATGTCTACATGTTTTAGTTTGATATTTTATTTATCTTTTCATCGTTATTTTAGTTTATATATGGTATCAAAATTTTCTTTTTCTATTTTTCGGTTCCATCACATCTCTCTAAATACTACCAGAATCTGGTGATGATGTTTGTCCTTGCAACATAAATTGAAGACGGATGAATGTGCTGTTTGGAATTGAGACCTCTACGCTACATTACATGAATTGAGATAGATCGTGACGGGAGAAGTTTCACTGTGGCTGATGAAGTCAATATATTGTCCCCATGATGCAGCAAGGGTGAACTAGTGTCACCATGATGCAACAAGGGTGAACATTTGTAGTCTTCGTTCAATATATAGTATTCTTCTTTGGCAACATTTTTATAATTTTTTCGGGAGTTTTGGACTTTTAGGAGACTTGGTTGTCTGTTAAATTTAGTGGCCTAGTCAACATAGGAATCATGGTAAAAGAGAGGTATTTTAGTAGTATTTAGCTTTAAGAAAAGTTACTTAGGGTTTCTGATGGGGACGCTAGCACCGAGGACCTAGGTTTTGGGTCACACAAGGTGTACCGGCGGAAGAAGAAATGGAGAGACCACAGAGCGCCAACACCTACTGAGGAAGGGCCTTGAAGAGCAACATTGAGGGTCACTGCTTATGTCCACTCGAGCGAGAATGCTCAGAAAAGGCAGGCCAACTTTCGGCCCATTGTCGCTCGAGCGAGGGAGCCTCAGAAATCAAGGCCAAAATTTTTGGCCAAAACTTGCTCGAGTGATCCCTGGTTGTTGCTCGAGCGACCCCTGGTTATCACTTGAAAGATCCTCGCTCGAGCGAGAACCAAACCCGCTCGATCAAGCCAGGTGACGTGAGTTGTCCTTTTTTGTCCTTCTTACAGTTTCTTTTATGTCAAATGTAAGTTACCCTTTTAGGGTAACATTATACTTTTCTATTTTAGAATTATTCTTATTTGTAAGGGAAATTTACCTGATCAACCCTGTCAGATACACCTTTTATGTCAGAGACCCTATATTTTCACCTTTACCCAAACTGACCAGCTGCGCGTTGAGCCGTCGCCCGCCTTTACCAAATGCCGAAATTACCCCCAAGGTAATAAATAACCGTCTGACTTTTCAAATCATTCATGTTTACCTTTTCTACTTTTTACTTTTTCGTTCGAAGTCTGTGGAAGGCGAAGTCGCTTCGAAGTCGGTGACACTCGATCCTTCAATCTTCAAGCTACCGAATCTGTAAGTTATAAATCAAATCATCTTCCAATGCTGTAGAATTTTTTCTTCTTTCGACGGCCTATATTTTGATGTAATTTTTTTATTTCCCTATAATAACGATCGATATCAACTATATTAACCATCAATATCGACTGTACAGACACTCGAATCGATTGTTATGACACTCAATTTCATTTGTAAAGACACTCATTTTCGATCGTTAATACAATCGATAACGATCGTTAAGACAATTGATATCGATCGCTAATACAATCGATAACGATCGTTAATACAATCGATAATGATCGTTCATACAGTCGATGTCGATCGTTAAGACAATCGATATCGATCATTAACCCAATTGATATCGATCGTTAATACAATCGATGTCGATCGTTAAGATAGTGATTATAACATACAATACATTTAAGCAATCTATTTTATTCTGGTAGTCACTCCTTTCAATTTTATTATAGTTCATTTAAAACAAGCCTTCAAGATGGTCATACAGCGTGCTGTTGGAAAATGTTCCCCTACTGGCATTTCGAAGCTCTACGATGACGCTAGCCCGGAGCGGAAGGAGTTGCTGAGAAAATCAGTTTTGGTGGAATATTTCAAATGCTAAAGGGTGTGGATTTTGTTGGAGATGTCGTTGATGGAATGTTGAGTTTTTGGGTTGAAAAGAACCACTTCCGAATCGGGAAGAGAGACGTCGATCTTCGGAAGATGGACATTTCCCTAATACTGGGCCTTGCCGTGGTTGAACCCCAACAGTCTACCCCTTCAGTTAAACCGCCGCAAAAGGAAACGTTTTGATACAAATATTTTCATGGGCTGTCTATCAGGAAAATTCTTCAGTCTCATATTGAAAATGGACTGAGGCTAGTGGAAAGTGACGAGGACTTCCTTAAGTTGGCTCTTCTATTTGTGTTGTGTACATTTCTTTTTCCTGGGCCCCACCATCAACTTTCGGAAGAGCATGTTGACCTCATCGATAAATTTGAGAAATTCAATCAAATTCCTTAGGGTCTCCACGTCTTCCGTGGCTTATTAGAGTATATAGAGAAGGGCGTGGCGAATAGAAAGACTGCCGACAAGGATAAAGCCCTTAAGCCGTATAATGTTTATGGCTGCATTTGTGTACTCCAATGGTGGGCCTATGAGATGCTGCTAGAAATCTCACCTGACAGAACGGGCCTGAAGAACCCTTTCCCACGATTGTTAAAATGGGAGGATAAGGCACAAACGAGGATGAAAGGCTGCACTGTTGGGAAGATGCTGGACTACAAGGTATAATGTCTATATTTTTAATTTCCAAGGACTGTAAAGAGTACGATTGCGAGTATCGACTTCATACACAATCAGTATCGACTGCTTAAATAGTCGATAACGACTATTTACGAGTCGATAACGACTATTTAAGCAGTCGATAACGACTATGTTAGCAAGCGATAACGATTGTTTTAGAAGGCGATACCGATTATGATGAAGTCGATAACAATTGTGTAAGAAGTCGCATTTTTACTGTTTAGTCCTTGGAAATTTGAAGTACTCTTTACAGTCCTTAGAAATTCGATTGGGTAAGGAGTCGATATCGACTGTTTAAACAGTCGATGCCGATTGTCTGTGAAGTCGATACAGACTGATTAAAGATTTGATATCTTGCGCTGATATTCTATATTCCATTTTCTATTCTATATATTCATTTTAGTATTTTGATTGTTTGGTTGTTTCCAAATTTCTTCTTTTGTATAAGGTTTGCGCTCCCCTTGAACCGGTTCCTTCGAGTCAGATTCCCTTCATAAGGGAATATTTGTGGTGTGGAAAGGGCGTTGGGGGGAAGAGGAAAGAGGTTGTTGAACAGGTCAAGAAAGCTGTGGAAGTGGATTTGAGGCCGAAGAAGAAAAGAAATTACCTTTCGATCGAAGATATTGACGAGGAAGAATTTGAGGGCCAATCGACGTCGGACGAAGACTCATCCTCAGATGAAGGCTCCGTCTAATTAGGGAGGCCGAGAACAAGGGAGGCCACGAAGAAAGCGAGTGGCAGTGCTGCACCATCCTGCTCTGTTGAAGTGTTGTTGAGGAGGATTGACGAGATGGCGGTGGACAACTTGAAACTCACTCAAACAGTGAGCCATTTGTTGGAGAAAGTTAACCATTTGGAGCATGAGAATGCGCTCCTCCAGACACGATGCAACTCCTTGGATGACCGGCTCACTTCAAGGGATGTAGAGTTGCAGACGATGTGTCACTCCAACAAATTGATTAGAAAGAACCAAGCGACTCTGAAAGAACTCCTTTAAATGATTTTGGAGGTTACACCTAAGGCATGTATTGTAAAGTAGTTTGTATAAGTGAATATAATTACAACTTTCTAATAAAGTTTGTTTCGATGTTCAGGATGGTGCTATTTTGGAGGTGATATTGAAGATGCCTCATGCGACCTTTGATATCCCACCTCCTCCCATGCCTGAGGGATTAGCTGATAAGGAATAAGCTGATAAGGGTCCCGCCACTAAGGGACAACAGACAAGGGACCACCTCCTCCCATGCATGAGGAGGTGGCAGCAGCTGAGGAGGTGGCAGAAGCTGAAGAGGTGGCAGCAGCTGAGGAGGTGGCAGTTGCCGAAAAGGGTCCTTCCTCTTTCCAACACTTGCAAGCCTCTTCCCAACCCGAGCAACCGATTGACACTCTCTTGAGACCTAAGACCACTAAAAAATATATTGTGAAACCTAGGACCACACGAAAGGGCCAGCAGAAGATAAAATTGGGAACGGAGACAGCCATTGAGGAGACGCCGGCCATCGTTACGGTTGAGTTGTCAGATGAGTAGAGGTACATGAATGCCCTCTGGAAAAGGTCTGTTGCGAAAAAAAGAGTAAGTTATCCCATGATAGTTAGAAGTTAAATTTCATTTCGTTTTGAATTTCAACGTTGGCTGTTAAATTATGCAGCACCTACTTAAAACTGCTGGAAGTCATGGATGACACTGCTTATCCTAAGATAACTGAGAAATGCTTCCTTATGTCCCCCACGGCTTTGACCTATATGGGCAGACTTTATTGATTTCCAAAAATTTATTATTTCTGACTCAACGAGGAAGCGTTGGGGACAAAAATTGAATGTTGGTCTGGCCATAAAGAAGAAGCAAACCAAGGTAGGAAGGTATTGCAGAGCTTCTTCTTCAATCATTTGCGGGATCTCTATACTCACCAATGTGCCACTGTACGTTACGATTGTTACCAACAATTTTTATAATTTTCAAGTCGTATCCTCTAACATTTTCTTTTCAGATTTTTGTCCCAATTCATTGTCACCATCCAATGCATTGCGCGCTTGCGATCGTGAAGCTAGTGGAACGATCGATAATGATCGTCGATCTTATTCTTGATAGGCCCTCGAAGGTGGAATATCCTGATCAAATTAATGTCCTGGTAAGAATATATTATAAAAAATACAAATTGTCCAATCTTCCAAATTTTTACTGTTTCTTTATCTTATTTGACATTGAAAATTTTTGAATCAGACCCATTACCTTCCCGCACTTTTATATTTATAAGGAGACTCCACTGCACTGAGCGATGGGATGTACCCTTGGTCAAGTTCTGACTGTAGGATCAAATCCATTCCCCGACAGACCAATGGGTGGGACTGTGGGGTGTTTGTGTTGAAGTATGTGGAGTACTTCATGATGGGGAAGACATTCGACTTCACACAAGAAAAAATGGGTCAGATCAGGGCAGAAATTGGCCAGGCAATTGCTACATTCACTACGGGCGGAGTGGAGGAAGACTGCGATGATGAGGAACTTACAGATGCTCCACTCTCGTAGTTTTTTTCATATGTTAATTAAATATTAGATTGTAGTTAGATGTAGTTTTTTGGGTGAACATGTAGCTTTGTAAATTTGTAAGTACATTTGAAAGCAGATAATGGATATATATACACAAATATACATGTACATATATATATATATGCACAAATATATCGGTTGAATATTAATAGAAGAAACCGAAAAAAAAATATATCTGACTATTGCACAATAGGCAAGCTGTGGACATGTGAATGGCTGTCTAAACAGTCGAAATCGATTACGTTTACAGTCGATATCGATTATATATGGAGTCGTCAACAAGAGAATATATAGTCAACGACTGTATATCCAGTCATCATCGATTGTTTAGACCATCGTCACCAACTGTGTAGATAGTCGATAACGACTGTTTAACTAGTCGATGACGGTTGTCTCCATAGTCGACAGCGATTATTTAGAGAGTCGTTAGTGTAATGCACAGAGCTTTTGCTGAAGGTTATGAGAAAATGTACTTTTTATCATTGTTAATAGTTGGATTCAGACTAATATTGTGAGAAAATGTACATTCTAAAATGTTCAATCAATCATCATGGTTATTACATTCCAAATTAAAAATTGAATTTGCGGCCAAACTTTGCTTCGTATCCTTGCACGATTTAGCAGAAATTGAGTATTTTGAAAATCTCATGTATAAATATATAAGCACAAAACGAAAAAAAATAATATATATGTGACTAGCGCATAATAGGCAGGCTTTGGACATGTGAACGACCTCCTAGAGTCGATATCGACTGTCAAAACAGTCGATGTCGATTACGTAGACAGTCGATATCGATTACATAGAGAGTTATCAACGACAACTTATATAGTCGACATCGCTTGTTTATCCAGTCATCATCGATTGTCTAGCAAGTCGATAACGACTGTTTAGACAGTCGTTATGTCAATGTCGCAGGCTTTTGCTGAAGGTTATGAGAAAATGTAGTTTTTATCATTGTTACGACCTAACCGAATTTGTACATTCCAATATTGCGAGAAAATATGCATTCTAAATTTTTCAATCAGTCATCATAGTTATTACATTCTAAATTGATAACAATTAAAAACTGAATTTGTGGCCAAACTTTGCCTCGTAACGTTCCTTGTATGATCTAACTAGTTTCTTGTACTGTTTCTGAATGTGATCTATCTCTATCCACTGTGCGTGAATTGCAATCCTATCATCCATTGGTAGATTACTTATGTCAAATCTATACAAGGTTCCCTATTTCCGGAGGATGATTCTGTATTTGAGGTTCCTCCTTCATTCTTGAAATTTAAAAAAGTTACAGGCGATCTTATATTAAAGAAAAATTTTCATATAATAAAAGCGGTACCTAGTGGTAGTGAAATTAATCTGATGGTTTCCCCTGTCGACAAGCTCGGAAGTTTCAGTGCGTAAACATCGACTTGCCCCCGCAAGAGCTGCAAGCCCACAATTATCATTTGGGTTGTGTTTCGAGGCGCGGCGTACCTTAACAATGAAAAATAGAAACAAATCTTTGTCAGTAACCAAGTTGCAAAAAAAAAATCACATTTTTATAGAGAAAAATCTCATGTTACGAAACTCTTATTGAATTGAAACTCTTAATGAAACTCTTAAATAAAAATCTCATGTTATGAAACTCTTATTGCTAGGATTAGAGAGTGATTTACTATAAAAATTGCGAGAAAATATGCATTCTAAATTGTTCAATCAATCATCATAGTTATTACATTCTAAATTGATAACAATTAAAAACTGAATTTGTGGTCAAACTTTGCCTCGTAATGTTCCTTGTATGATCTAACTGGTTTCTTGTACTGTTTCTGAATGTGATCTATCTCTATCCACTGTGCGTGAATTGCAATCCTATCATCCATCGGTAGATTACTTGTGTCAAATCTATACCAAGGTGCCCTATTTTCGGAGGATGATTCTGTATCCGAGGTTCCTTCTTCATTCTTGAAATTTAAAATAGTTACAGGCGATCTTATATTAAAGAAAAAATTTCATATAATAAAAGCGGTACCTAGTGGTAGTGAAATTAATCTGATGGTTTCCCCCATTGACAAGCTCGAAAGTTTCAGTGCGTAAACATTGACTTGCCCCCGCCGGAGCTGCAAGCCCACAATTATCATTTGGGTTGCGTTTCGAGGCGCGGCGTACCTTAACAACGAAAAATAGAAACAAATCTTTGTCAGTAACCAAGTTGCAAAAAAAATAAATCACATTTTTATAAAAAAAAATCTCATGTTACGAAACTCTTATTGAATTGAAACTCTTAATGAAACTCTTAAATAAAAATCTCATGTTATGAAGCTCTTATTGCTAGGATTAGAGAGTGATTTACTATATAAAGGAGACATGTACTGTATAAACCCATCGGTCCCACTGCCGTGCAACTCCTGCGATTATGACCATCCTCACTGCACCTGCCACACTGTAGGGCCCTAACTTCACTCTTAGACCGTATCCTTCTCTTTCTCAGACGGCCGGCTTGCTTTCGACAATTATAGTGTGGTCTCACTTTCATATTTGCAGGCAGTTGCGCAGTTTGGAATTCCCATTGGGTTTTATCGAGGGTGGGAAGCCATTGTTCGTTATATGTTTGTCTAAAGCAAGCGGTGAAAAATTACTTCTCAGAGAAGTTATGATAATCGAAACTTCTCCGAGTGATGGCCGCAACGGCATGCGAGTAAGGCAAACCATGAATGTGCCAACGGCGGCAAGTACATGTCTTCTGTTCCAAGTCGATGTGATGAATGAAATTCCCAGAATTAACTTGGAATTGATTGCGCTCGTATGGTTGAGCTCTCTTTCTACTAGCCCATTGCAACACCTTCATGTGCTCGTCTGCTTTTGGGCAGAGGAGGGTGCTCCATTTCTCAGATATCTGTCGGCGCTTTTGCAAATAATCAGCGGCTTTCTCTTTAGTAGTTCTGATTAAGTCAATAATTGGTTTCTCTCGAGCTATCTTCAGTATACTATTTAGGCTTTCAACATTATTCGTAGTCAGGGAATCGTACTACCTTCCTTTCATATATGCGCGTGCCCAATGCTTCGGGTCTATTTTTAAAATATACTCTATGACCCGAGGATCACCAACATCTTTCTTCATTTTGTTGATAAAATGATCAAATCTCTATATTGAATATGCACGCGCAACGCTCCACCATAGACCCTTCACACCGTTCTTGGGATACTTGTGTGCCAAATTTTGTGTCATATGTCGCATGTAGTAGCTGTGGTATGCGTTAGGAAAGATATGTTTTACTGCCTTTATTAAACCCTTCGACCTATCAGTGATAATAACGAAATCTTCGGTAAACTCATCGATCACGAACGCACCTACCCATTCAAGAAACCACATCCACGTATCCTCTTCTTCTAACTCGACGGCAAACACAAACGGTAATATATGACCATTACCGTCATGCGCTGAGGCGATAAGTAGGATCCCTACGAAACGTCCCTGTAGGTGTGCGCCATCTACAAGCAAAATGCGATGAAGTGTATTGTGTTAGCTTTTGATGCACTGGTCAAAACCCCAAAAAAATCTTTGAAACTTATTGTCAAGCGTAAGTTGAAAAGACATTCGTACATTAGGATCTACCCTCTCCATCTCTTTCACGTAGGCCGGTAAATTCACAAATTGCCCTTCCTAACTGCCTCTAATATCATTAAGGGCAAGTTCTTTCCCCCTCTAAGCCTTAGCATATGAGATTTGTATGTTATAAGCTTTTGCAATATCAAACATTATCGACGCCGGTGTGTAGTTGACTACGAAGGAGATTGTTGCATTAGGGTGACCATGCGGTTCGATCTTAGCGGCCCCGCATGTGTGAGTACTATTGAATGTCTTGATTTTGAAAGAGTCGAACCCAGTCAATTTAGACGCATGTATTTGCCATGAACAACCAAGTTCGTAGCATCCGGCTCTCACTCGATAACTAGCGGTTTTCAAAGGCCGAATTTGAAAGTTTTTCTCCACCGCGTATTCTTTCAATGCTCTTTGAAATATTTGTTTGTCTCTGAAGATCTCTTTAACTTTAAACGTCCAATTCCGGTATTCAGTTTCCACCTCTCATCCGATGTCTCTGACACTTCGTAATCTCCATCTATTAGGAGATTATCAATGTCTCTCACAAAATTTTTCGGATCATCTTTTATAAACCCATCCGGTTCGCCATCATAATCTTCTTCTAAGGTATCTTCATTAGTGGGTTGAGGATGACTACGCCATTCACTAGTGGTGTTCTCAGGTGGTTGACTAGATCCTTCACCGAAGGGGTTCTGATGTGATTGACTAGATCCTTTACCGAAGGTGTTCTTGCGTGGTTGACTAGGCAATATACCGAAGGGGTGCTCATGTGTATGGACATGGGGTTGAGCTCCTCCGGTAATCCCCATCGATGGCATGGTAGAACACAATTCGTGAGTCAACCAAGTTGTCCATCCACCGGGGAAGATATGACTGAAATTGTCGGTATCCACCACCCTTTCTGACGTGTAGTTTAACCCTTGACTACATTGTTGTGACCCATGCATATATTTTAGTGGGTCATTATACGATTCAACTGGAGCACTGTTTAAATCAATAGTTGCTTTTCTGGCCGACAAGTTCACCGTAATATCGTTATCATCGCATAACCAGACGGTATTATATATAGGAACATCCTCCTTAAACTTACATGGCTGAAATGAATGGTTACTCACAAAATCAGTCCCACCAAGAGGTACTTGTTCAACTTCGACTCAGAAGGATGACAGTTCCTTAATGATGAGCACCTTTATGACGTCCACCCTTGCTTTATAAAACCTAAATAGGGTGGCCAAATCATCAAAGTCCAAAATGTCGGCAACCACAAGGGTATTCACTATCTTCATATAGAACTTTATGGAAATTATTTCTTCTGCCATTGCAAAATTGACAGCGGAGATTCGCCTTATGAATTGTTCATAAGAAATACCCGTCGAAATGGTAATAACCCTCTGCCGGCCTCCTTCATGCAAGCCATCATCGCTTACAAGATGGCCATCATGCAAACCATATCGATTGTATATACAATCGATATCGACTCCTTAAGAAATCGATAACGATTGTTTAAACAGTCGATAATGATTGTATATACAATCGTTATCGATTGTTTATACAATCGGTAACGATTTATTAATATATATCGATTGTATATACAATCGTTATCGACTGTTTAAAAAATTTTGACCAATAAATAAAACTTTTAGTTGTACTGCACCATTAAGATCCCCTAACATACCTTGCGTCGCAATGGAAATGGTCGATATCGATTGAATAACAAATCGATACAGATTGCTTAAACAGTCGACCAATAAAATAACAATTTTATCTTACACTGCAATATTAAGATACCCTAACAACCTGAAAATGGGGTTTACACTGGATAAGCTGAACATACCTTGCTTCGAAATGGCAAACTGCAGGGTTTTCTTTTCCGAATGGCAAAATGTAGGGGCACCTCTCCTGGCCTCTGTTTTCTTCTTCCAAATAGCAAATCAGAATAGATCGAACTAAGGGAGAAGACGCCGTCACCTTCGCCACCTCTGACTTTTAGAAATTGTAGCAGATTAAAATGAGGAAGAAGAGGATGCTTTTGTGCGTTAAAGAAAGGGGTAATTTGGACTTTTTACTGTCCTTAGGGTCGGCTAGGCTTGCGGCTGGTCAGTTTGGGTAAAGGTGAAAATATTGGGTCTTTGATGTAAAAGGTGTATCTAACAGGGTCGATCAAGTAAATTTCCCAATTTGTAATTAGTATAAAGCATCTTTTTGTAAGTCTTTTTTGGCATTGGTTGATTTTAATGAAAAAATGCCATGCATTTGAGATGAGCTTTGAAGAGTGAGTCTTCTTCCCCATGTGGGTTTGCTGTGAGGCCAAGGGTGAGATGCCCATGTTATCTTTGATCTTTTTATCTCTTTTCCTATTTTCTTGCTAATCCATTGCATCCGATTTTTCATTTTATTTGATTGTTCAAAATCCCAAACCCTAGATTTAGAGCAACCTTGATGTCCATTCTCGTGGATCGACTCCGATCTTAACCCGTCGATCCATGAATGTTGTTGGGCTCGAGGTTGTCTGATTTGTGCTGTTAATCGATTCAATTCAAAAGCCTTATCGAGGAGCTACCAATTCCAACTTGAAATATGATCGAACGCTCCGACCTAGAGGACGTTAGAGTTCTATCTCTAGGATCGCACCTTCCGCAAATCCTAATAGATCTCACACGTCGGATTGGACCCTACGTGAATCAAGCATGGTCACTTGAGCAGAATCCCACAAAATCCAAGGTATCGCTTTAATCTGTGTTTCATTGTTCAATTAATTAGTTTAATTTCAGAAAATTAGCATATCAATGGAAGAGACTCCATGATTTGAGTGATTATTAAATTTTAAGCATATTGAAGCACTTTGTTACTTCAAGTTTGCTTTTGGCTAATTGCTGCCTGTTTTCATTCTTGCAATTTATTAGCCTTTTTTGCATATACAGTCTGCATCAGTCACTCAGTAGAAACGAATTATATTTATAATACTTATGCTATTGCGTTCTGTTACGAATGGAAGTTACCTAATTTGGGAAAAGGCGTCAATGCTTCTCCAAGCCCTCAGCATCATGCTCATAAGAATTGAAACAAGCCTCGTCATGTAGGTGTTGTGCATCCGTTTAGGGATTATTTCCCAATTTCTTTAAGCGGGTCATGACATTAAGTGCTTCAATAGATCTTCAGCTCAAATGTGGAAGTAAACCTGATAAAAGTTATCTAGAAGCTTTTTAAAATTTAAAGACCTTTTGTATATGGCTGGTCTACTTTAGCCTAGTTAATGTTTATCCATGCCTTTGTAAACTTGGTGTCACACAGTCCGTTTGGTTGTGACATACGGGAATTCAATTAATTAAATAAAGATAATACAAGTAAAAGCTCAAATTATTTTTTATTTTCTGTTGTATCATGATCCATAGAGCGTCCATTATATGGAATGAATGATCAGAATGTTTCCAGAAACCAAAATATAAACTTTATACCATGCTAAAAACGGTGCTTCTACAGGGTGAATCCCACTAACCTAAGCCCAAGCTCAGGTCTCCTTTACACTTTTTTCTTTTAGAATAATAATTTATTAATACAAAATGGTGGTATTACAAGCGTAAGAGTACAAGAACAGAAGTGATAATGCTCGGTTTTGTTCTGGCATTGTATTTTTGTTCCCTTTTAATGAAAATATAACCTTATCGATCAAAAAAAAAAAAAAAAACAGGTTTCTTTAGATGTTAAGGACTGTTTAAGGAACAAAATGGATACCTTTGGGTTTATATTGTATTTAAAAATTATTAAATAACATAGGGGACTAAATCCCCCTCTTAAAAATTCGTGGTGATCATTGTTGAATTATAAACACTACCCTGTATGTGGCTTTTATTGTTGCATGCCTAGTTTAATGAGCTTTAAATATTGCATTTATTTGTTACTAAATTTGATTTTTAAGAGATTGGTTATGTGATACAAAGGTGATGGAGTATGTTCAACTAAATGATACAAAAGGGATGAAAACTTTGTGTACCACAATTTTAGAAAATTTTCTTTTTTTTTTTTTAATGTAAAATCAACAATGATGTTAATGTCTATGTCGTAAAGGAATCACATGACAGATTAAGTATAAAATCTATCAACTGCTTAGATTCTTTTTTATTTCCAAAATTTAGAAATTTTCTAGTTAAGTGCTGTCCTAAAATAACATAGTAAGCAATTTATGCTGTTGGTTATTGTCCTTATTGGAGGCTGACTAAGATGGATTAGACAATTAACATGGAAATTATCGATTTATTATGTTATTCTCAATTTCCTGTAACTATAGTTAATTGTCATAATTAAAATATGTACAACCTGATACCGGAAATATCAAAACTTGGGTTTTCACTTGCTTGTTTTTTTTTATTGGAAAGATTGAAAAAGGTTGCGTTATTCTTATAATATAACATTATATTTTTCCCTTTGTTATATTTTATCCTTCCGCTTGGTCCTCGGAAATTTCAAATTATTGTTTTCAGGTTACTCGACTTTTTATAACCTCTTTTGACGTCTTAAATCTGTCATGATGATTTAGGTTGTACTTGCACGGAGTAGTAGAGTTATAACTAACACCGATATTGATCCGATAGAATTTTTGGCTTGTTTACAGGTACCCTTCTCTTATTTCACTTTTAGCAAATTTTGTGATATAGAATTTGAATTTCGGTAAAGTAATAGTTTATTTGAATTTGGCACATGCAGGTTGAAGGCCGAAATGCTTATCAGTTCTGTATTCAGCCGCCTAATGGACCAGCATTTATTGGAAATACTGTATGTTAAATTATTTATTTCTCTTTGTGGAATTTTGCAACATAGATTAGTTTATTTCTCTATTTTACATTGGTATGTAGTTGTACTGCTAAGTAAGTTAGGTAGATGAGAGTCTTATTATTTCTTTTTCTTACTCAGATGTATTATCTATCGCTTATATTTTCTGGTGCATAAATAGTACTATAATTTCTTCATATGTATTAACATAATATGATTGGCTCATTTGACACATAAAGCAGTTAGCTTGGCTTGTTGGGGATATGTTTATTGTGGATGGTTTATTCTTCTCATGATTTTGCAATAAAAGATTCGATTGACAATAAATTTCTGCTGTATATACGAGACATCGTTTTGATGAGAAGTTTCAACTATATATTGCTTGTTCTGGAGATTTTTGGTTGACATCACCAAAACTAGTGAATTATGTTCGAGAGTAATAGCAAACCTGCTTTGCATATTTCCATTTTATAAAAAAAAAACTTTTGCCAAGTACATATTTCTCGTTCTTGTTTAATATTACTTATATCGTGGATTCATTAAGTGGCCATGTACTAACTAATTCCTTTATGCTATGCAAACTTTGTGAATAGCCAGAGCAACTGTTTCATCGAAAATACCTGAAAGTTTCAAGTGAAGCATTAGCTGGAACGCGTGCAAGGGGTAAATCTAAGGAACTAGATCTTCAGATTGAACAGGATTTACTTCTCAGGTTTATTTTTTACTTTTAGGTCACTGAACGTTCTCCATAGTCTATGCTCATTAACTCGACACAGAATTGTAGCAAAAATTTTCTGCCATGGTGCTATTTTCAAAATGTTCATCTTAGCACACTTTTGACTTTTGTTTATACTATTACTTATTGCCTCAACTGTTACGATAGTTGAAATCTTGGTGCATCTTTCTATCGTTATAAGTAACATATAAAAATGGTAAGGGAAGATTTCTTGGTTACTGCATTGAAATATATGCATGCTCTCTGAAAGAGGGGCAAGGTTTCAAGATTTTTGGAGACCTCGAACCTATTCCCCAGAGTCTTCCACAGTCTGTCCCCATTAATTTCTCATATTTTGGAACCCTTTTATGTAGGTTTATATCTTGTTTCTGTCTAAGTCTTCTGTCTTCAAGTGACAATCCCCAAGCAATAATGGGGTGTCTACAATGCATGAAAAATTAGAAATCATATTTTCCTGTTTAGATCTTGAGTTTTCTTTGTTAAGTAACATCAGCTGTATGATATGGATATGGTGGTGGTGTGCCCTTAGTATTATATCTTTAGTTGGTGTGCTTGTGTGTCATTCTATGTGTGTGTGCATGTGTGTTTAGATAGTGTGTCAGTATCATTAACAATGTGTAAATGATATAAATATTAAATAATATGTGGGTTTGAGAATATAACATTCAACCCTACTTTTCTCCTATCTGTTCTTCTTCCCCTCTCTACCAAACCCTAACAATAATTAATCACTTTAACTTGGTATCAGAGTCAGGTTTGATTGAGGTACAAAGTCAGCGCTGACATCACCAAAATAGGGCTGACGTTAGCTTTGACGTCATGCTGACGCCAGCACTTGCCGGCGACTACCAGAATCCTCCCAGATTCGGGGATTTGGATCTGAATCACCTACCGGTAAAATATCTCTCTTGGAGCTTCACATTTTGAGGACAGGAAACCTGGTTTCCTGGTCATCTTCTTCCTCAAGCCAAAGGGCTGCATCAAGTTGCAGAAGCATAAGGTTTTGCTGTTAGGACTTAGGACCTTAAAAGCTTAAGGATCCCCATGTGAGGCATCGAAACCATCAGGTGAACCCATTTCAATACATCTGTGATGTTCAGTTCTGTGGATCTAGGCCATATGGAACTCACCAGAGCTGCTGGAAACCATAAGAGTTTTGTTTCATGCCGAAATCGTCGGAAAGGGTGTCGCGATGTGGGTAAACTGTTTTTTAACTCAATTCTTGTACCTTTCCACCCATTTTTTGAGCTATATGTGGTGGTTTAGGCTGAGTTTTCACTTTAAGATGATGTTTTTGGGTCGGTTGATGATGATTGTGATGAGTATGAGCTTCAATATGGTGTGTCGTAAGACGTGGACTTTTGTTGGCTGTTTTTAGCCTGTAGTCGTGGTTGAGAGTTGTGGGTTGTGTAACCCAGATTTGTGGGTTGAGAGTTCTGGGTTGTATCTCCCAGATTTGTGCACAGGATTCGTATTTGCACCTGTGGAGCTGCCTGGGGTTGTGGAACCCAAATCTGTGAGCTGAATCTGTTGTTGCTGCCAGAGTGTAGTGTTTTTGTTGTTTGAGGGTTGTGGAACCCAGTTTTGTGCGCAAAATCTGTTGTTGCAGCTAGAGTGCAGTTTTTTTGTTATTTGAGGTTGTGCAACCCAGTTTTGTGCGCGGAATCTGTTGTTGCAGCTGGAGATTTTTTTTATTATATTTTTTTGGTGATTGTGAGAATTGGTTCGGTTATTGGAGGTGTGATGTTTCTACTTGGGGGCAACAAATGTTTGATGTAATGCCTGTATAGCCAAGTAGTGCTGGTTTGCTTTTGGCACAAGATATTCTCTGTAGAGCTAGTGTAGGCTTATGTTATTGCAGTAGTGCAATCTTGTACGGTTTTGTGGTATCACCACTATGAAAAATTCCAGAGTGTGTTGGGTGGCAGCTACCCCATGATAGAGTTAACAAACATATACAACATTCTTGGGGTAGAGACAGATGTTCAAGTTGCTCATGCATCTGTTCCTCCTTCCATGTGGATTGTTGATTCTGGGGCCACAGATCATATGACAAGTTCATTTTTAAAGTTTCAATCATTATCAACTATGTCTAGCCAATGTAGCATTCAGGTTGCAGATGGATTTCGTCCCTATCGGTGGTAAAGGAACAATTCATACTGGTTCTCTTTCCTTAGCTTCATCTTTATATGTTCCTAAAATGCCCCATCAATCTTCTTTTTGTTAGTAGTCTTCCAAAAACTCTAAATTGCATTGTCACCTTTTTTCCCTTCCCATTATGTTTTTCAGGATTTGTTAATAGGGAAGGTGATTGGTTATGGTCGGGAGAGTAGAGGCTTATATACCTTGGAAGGCTCACAGGCTAGTGCAGAGTGTGGTCATGTTCCCTTACAACGGTTGAGGATGGTATTCTCACAAAAATTCAAGGACGTTGATAACATCCCCTTCAAATGTGAAGTTTGTGAGATGATAAAACATACAAGATCTCCATATCCACCTTGTGGACATAGAAGTGATATACCATTTGAGATTGTTCATTTTGATGTGTGGGGACCTTCTCCAGTTACCCCTGTTTCTAGGTTTCGTTACTTTGTGTCCATTGATGACCGTACCCGTCTCACCACTCTATACAGGATGAAGACTAAAGATGAAGTTACCTCCATCTTCCCTACGCACCACAAACTCATTCAAAACCAATTTAATGCATCCTTGAAGATCTTTAGGTCTGATAATGGGGGAGAATACTCTTCTCATCTCCTTCAATCTTTTCTTAAGTAGCATGGTATCAAGTGGCAGACAACATGCCCATATACCCCCAACAAAATAGAGTTGCAGAGAGAAAAAGCGTCACCTATTGGAAGTTGCTAGGGCATTATTGATTGAAAGAAATGTTCCTAGAACTTATGGAGTGAAGCGGTGCTCACTACGTGTTTCCTCATTAACAGAATGCCCACACTTGTTCTCCAAGGAAAGTCTTCTCACAACATGTTGTTCCCTCCAAACCACTTTTTTCAATTCTTTCTGAAATCTTTGGTTGCCTATGTTTTGCTCAGATCCCTGATATTCATCATGACAAGTTAAGTGCCAAAGCAGCTTGATGCATCTTTGTTGTGTACCCTCCATCACAAAAAAGGTACAAGGTTTATGATCATATTTCTAGAAAGCGATACGTGACTACGGATGCCACATTTTTTTAGGATACTCCCTTTTCAAAAATTCAAGAAGAGAGGCTCTAATGCCCTCTTCAGGGGGAGAGTGTTATGAGAATGGAAGAGAACCCTGGTATGCTTCCCATCATTTCCATCATGGATGGAGGGAAGGTCAAGATGAAGGGATCACAGATTTGGATAAAAATCAAAGAGTTGTAAAAGAGCAAACCCAAGTTGAAGTTGATAAGTATGGGAAACCACTTCTGAGAAAATTTTATGTGAGAAGGAGGTTTAGGAAACCTCATGTTCAGGAAACTGCCCCAGAAGAAGTTCAGGAAGAGCCTCAAGTAGAGTCTCTAACCTATGCCACTGATCAAGAACCTTCTCCAGAGACAGATACCTCCTCCGATATTGATCTTCCTATTGCTCAACGTAAAGGTACTAGACACCCTATCCAAAAATTCATTTCCTATAAAGGTTTATCTGTCTCCCATTTCAGTTTTATCTCATCATTGAATTCTATTACTGTACCAAATTCTGTTTGAATCCCTATCTCAACCCGAATGGACAAAGGTTATGACGTGGGAAATGCAGATATTAGAACGTAACAAGACATGGGATGTTGTTGATCTTCCTTTGAGAAAGAAAGTAGTAGGTTGCAAGTTGGTCTACATTGTAAAATATAGACCTAATGGGACCATTGAGAGTTACAAATCAAGGTTCGTTGCAAGAGGGAACACAAGGAGTCAATTATTAAGAAACATTTGCTCCAGTTACAAAATCAAATACCATCAGTCCTTTTATCCTTAGCCTCCTACAAGGAATGACCCTTGTCACAGTTGGATGTGAAGAATGCATTCCTTCATGGTGATTTGAAGGAGGAAGTCTACATGGCACTCCCACCTGGCTTTGTTAAACAAGGGGAGATTGGGAAAGTGTGCAAGCTCAAGAAGTCCATCTATGGTTTAAAGCAGTCTCCTGGTGCCTAGTTTCAGAAGTTTAGTGAAAGCCGTAATGAGTTATGGATATCGAAGAAGTCACTACGATCGCACCTTGTTTGTGAAGAAAGGGGTGCATACTACAACCATTTTGTTTTATGTGGATGATATTGTCATCACAAGAAATGATAGCGAAGAAATAATATGTTTGAAAGAACACCTTCGTAGGGCCTTTGAAATCAAGGATTTGGGTCCTCTAAAGTATTTTCTAGGCATTGAAGTGGCAAGGTCTAAGAAAGGGATTGCATTGTCACAGAGAAAATATACTCTAGATCTACATCATGATATTGGATTGTTGGGGTGCAAGCTTGCTGTGAATCTTATTGAGCAAAGTCACAAGTTGAATGGAGAGGTTGATGAACTTCTCAAGGATCCTAGAAGTTATCAGAGATTAGTTGGAAAATTAATCTACCTCCCCATGACTTGTCCTGATATAGCCTATGCAGTAAATGTCTTGAGCTAGTATATGCCCTCCCCAGGAATACTCATCTTGATGCAGTTTATAGGATACTCAGATACTTGAAAGGGAGTCCTGGCAGAGGACTCTTGTACAATAATCATGGCCACTTGGATATTGAGATATTTACAGATTCAGATTAGGCAGGATCTCTTGATGAGAGGATTTACCACTGGATGTTGTACATTCCTTGGAGGAAATTTGGTGACATGGAGGTCGAAAAAATAACATGTGGTATCCAACTCTAGTGCAGAGGGGGAGTATAGAGCTATGTCTCAAGGAGCTCGCGAGGGTATGTGGTTGAAAAATATCCTATCTGATTTAGGAGTTCATGTTACTTTGCTATGCTCCTATATGGTGATAATGAGGCTAAACATCATATCGCAGAGAATCCGGTCTATTTTGAAAGAACAAAACATATTGAAGTTGACTTTCATCCGAGAGATGGTTGAATTAAAGGAGATTACCATTCGACAAGCTCGTTATGAAGAGTAGCTAGCCGACATCCTTACTAAAGGTGTTGGAGGAAAAAGACTCTTTATCATCACCTCCAAGTTGGGCATGATCGATATGCATGCTCCAACTTGAGGGGGAGTGTTGATGTGGCCTAAGTATTATAGCTTTAGTTGGTGTGTGTGTGTGTGTGTGTCATTCTATGTGTGGGTGTGTTTAGATAGTGTATGGGTATCATTAACAATGTGTAAATGATATAAATATCAAATGATATGTGGGTGTGAGAATATAACACTCAACCTCATTTTTTCTCTTATCCTTTCTTCTTCCTCTCTCTACCAAACCCTAACCCTAATTAGTCACTTTAACTTATGGTTCCATTTTTTTTTTTTTGAAACAGTAACAAAACTAATATATTAATGAAAAAGAAGAGAAACATACGTGGTTGGGTAGTAAGGTACTACCCAAAGAAAGACCCCCAAAAAACTAACCCGGGAGCCTGAGCAAGGCCCCAACGAACCGAAACCCCACTAATCCCCTCCATAGGCACCACCTCCGGCACCAGTCCAACCGCACAAGAGTCCCACAGTAGTAGGAACTGCTGGACCCCTTCCTGGAAATCCTTCTTCATCGCGTTCATGGCAACTACGAGGTCCCGAATATCGCAAATGACCATCCCCACTGGCTTAGCCCTTCTTCTAAAGACTACTATTTCTCTCAAGCCAAATTGCCCAAAACACTGCAAACACGGTTACAATCCACATGTCCTTTGAAGCCTCGTCCACCTCGGCAGCCAACTACAATTCCATCATTTGGGTAGGCCCTTCCGGATTAACCCACGGTACTTTAAAGAATCCTAAATTTTTTTTTTTTTTATTATCGGTAAAATGTATAAATAGAAAAGCCAGCAAGGTGCTGAGAGAAACAATACAAAGGAAAGGCCAAACAAAACGGGCCATAAAACCATCGATCAAAAGACAACAAAACAGCAAGGGCAAACAACATCCTCCCTCGACTCATCAGCAAGAGCACCACAATGTAGTTACCCCGGTTCCCAAGGTTCTGAAGTCATCTCAGCTCCTGCTGATAACCAAAGAGTGGTTAGATCCTTGGCCGCCTTCACAATAAACCCCACAGGTTTCTTCTTTTGCTCGAAAATCCGCAAGTTCCTCTCTTTCCAGATACTCCAGATGACATCGAAGAAAGACACTCTCCAATTATTCCTAATCAGGTTGTCCATGTCAACTGTGATCCAGGTGAGGTAAAGATCGTATGGCATAGCGGTCATGGCCCTCTTCATCTGAAATAGAGTTAATACTATACCCTAGATCTCGAAGGCGACCGCGCAATGGATGAATAAATGCGCGGCCGATTCCTCCTCCCTAGAACACATGACGCAGCGGTTCGTGATATTCTTTCCCCTACAAATGAGCAAATCCATCGTGAGCACTCTCTCTTTGAATAAAAACCAGGTGAATAACTTGATCTTTAACGGGATTTTAGTCTTTCGCAACATAGCTCCTTGGAATTTGATAAGCGGCCGGCGCGTCAACATCCGGTAGTACGATTTTACACTGAACATGCCATTTTTACTCAGGGCCCATCTCCATCGATCTTGATTATGCGAATTTGGGTTCATCTCGTACAACATCTGTAAGAGCCTTGCAAACTCTTCTTCTTCATCAGTACGTAGATTTCGTCGGGTGACCACTTCCCACACTCTAGCACCATTGGACTCTGAAAGAAAATCAATAATCCGTCCCGTTGGTTTCCGAGTTATGGAGTAAACATGTTGGAACATCTGACTAAGCTTCCCCTCCTCTGCCCAATTGTCCTCCCAGAACTGTATTCGGGTGCCACAACCCCAGCTGAACTGAATCCCCTTAGAGAAGTGCATCCAAGTACCGCAGATGTTTTTCCACCAGGTAGAAGTACCTCTAGTAACTAAGGTATTGACGCCCCAGTTGTGATTAGACGGACCATATTTCTCAGCTCCTTTCGCCATAAACTATCCGCTTCATCCACGTTTTCTGCATGCCAGAACCACTTGTTAACTGGGCTATGTTGGTCCACTTCACACTGCGGATTCCCAGTCCTCCACCGCTCAGCGGTAGTTGATAAGTGTCCCAGTTAACAAGAATCCCAAAATCTTATACCAAATGCTGCGCGCAAATGGGCAATGAAGGAGGACATGAGCCATTGATTCCCTCTCTTTCATACACATGAAACACTTGTTTCTAACCAGAATATTCCTTCTTGCCAGCTGATCCCGAGTTAGGATTCTTCCCCACATGACGGTCCATACAAAGAATCTAATTTTCGGCGGAATCTTGATTTTCCAGAACCCGGCCAACCACGTCCAACCGATAGTGGTCGTCTCTACCTTTAGCAGCTGATTATACAGGGACTTAATGGAGAAATTCCCTTCGGCAGAGTGCTTCCAAAGCCTACGATCCCTGCCACTTACATTGGTGGTCAGCCCCCTAATGAGACACATTAGGTTCTGGAACTCCTCTTCCCACTGCCTGAGGCCACGACGAATTGGGATATTCCACATTTCCACACCCACGCTCCCGCTCCTTGCTCTAACTTTGAGTAATTACTGATCACCGCCTCCTTGGAGTTAGATAACATAAAAATTGTAGGAAACCTATATTGCAGTTGTTGATCCCCCACCCAAATATCCTTCCAGAACCGGATCCGATTACCGTCACCCCTGGAAAACCTAGTACCATTTAGGATATGTCTCTCCAATAGTTTCACCCCTTTCCACCAAGCCGACTTGTGATTGGTCTTGAAAGTAAGATGCCAAGGCTCCTCTGATGCCCCATATTTATTACTAACCAGCTGCCACCACAACTTATCCCGTTCTCTATCTTCACCGAACCTCCAAAGCCAGTTCCTGAGGAGGGCTGAGTTCAAAAGTCGAAGTCTCCTAATACCAAGGCACCCTTTTTCCTTAAGATCGCAACACTCCCCCCACTTGACAAGATGGAACTTCCTTCGGTCTCCATTATTATTCTATAGGAAGTCCCGCATAATTTTCTCTAGTTTCTTCGTCTTGCTTGTCGGGGCCTTGAATATGGATATCATGAAAATCGGCATGGAAGCAAGCGTAGATTTAATGAGCGAAAGCCGACCCCCGTTACTGAGCGTTTTACTCTTCTAAGTAGCCAACCTTTTCTGATACCAACTTCTCGCTCAACACTTTTTGATACCCAACGGTATCCCTAGATAGGTAGTGAGGAAAGCATCTCTCTTACGGCCCACTGCCGCGGCTAATCTCTCAGTTTCGTCATTGTCGATATTAATCCCAACCAGGCTGGACTTGTAGATTTATCTTCTGGCCAGACACTCCTTCAAAAATAACCATAATATCGGTAACCGCCTTGACCTCCGACTCTTCCCGACTGCCATCGTAGAAGACCACCGTATCGTCTGCATATTGTAAGTGGGAAATGGACAATCCATTATCCGCAACCTTGAACCCTGAGGTGAGGTTCAACTCTTCCGCCCGTACCAGAAGTCTATGCAAAGCCTCGCCGATGCAGTTAAACAACATAGGAGATAGCGGGCAGCCCTGTCTAAGCCCTCTTTTACTCCTGAAATACCTATGCGGCACCCCGTTAATTATGATGGAGAACCTAACCGACGCGTAACACCCCTTCATCCACTTCCTCCACACCTCCCCGAATTCCATTCTGGCCAACATGTAATCGAGAAACTTCCATTGCACCCGATTGTAAGCCTTTTCCGTATCGATCTTGAAGACCCAACCCTTCTCCTTCCTTTTTTTAACCGAATCGATCGTTTCCACTCTGTATCCGCAATATCTAAGAGCTGTCTACCGGGGATAAAAGCTCCTTGAACATTCGAAATCAGCAATCTTATCACTCCCTTCAGATGGGTGGCTAACACTTTCGCGACAATCTTGTACGTACATCCCGTGATGCTGATTGGTCTGAAATTTACAATGTCACTAGTCCCCGTACACTTAGGAATCAGCGCAATAAACGTAGAGTTGATGGTTTTAGCCAACTTCTCGTAGAGATGAAACTCTTCCAAGAAAGCCATGAAATCCCCAGCAATAATATGCCAAGCATATATGAAGAACTCTATGGTGAAGCCATCCGGGCCGGGCGACTTATTACTCCCGAGATTGTCCAAAGCGTCCTTTACTTCCTCGACCGAGAATGCCCTTTCAAGGATAGCTGCCTTGTCCGCGTCGATGGAGTTAAAAGAGACCCCTTCCAGAGACGGTTTGTCCATCCCCTGTGTCTCATACAGGAACTTATAAAATTCCACAATCTTATCCTGCACGACCATATTATCCGTATACCTGGTCCCATTAATCTCCATAGCCGAAATTTGATTATGTTTTTTCCTCCCATTTGAAACAGCGTGAAAGAACTTCGTATTGCCATCGCCCTCGCGCAGCCAATGCGCCTTCGCTTTCTGCCGCCATATCCTTTCCTCTTCCAACACTATGGAGTTGTACGCTTGTTTTAGCCCCAGCCTGACCTCTCTGTCCTCTGTTAGCGGCCCCCCTTCTTCCAGAAGGTCAAGCATTGCAATTTCCTCCAGTATGCCAGTCTTTCGCCTGCCCCCCTCCCTGACCCTGTCTCTCTTCCACTTCTGAATATTGGCTTTCAACTGCTTCAGCTTGGTGGTGACGATGTAAGATGGCGAGCCCATGATACCACTCTGGTTCCACCATCCATCGAGCCTATTGATGAAATCGTCGTCGGACAACCACGCATTAACAAACCGAAAAGGCCCCGGAGAGTGCCCATCTACTGAACTGTCGAGGCAACATAGAACAATAGGCTGGTGGTCTGATATAGAAGTGTGCCGAATTTGAACCTCAGCATTATTCATACGATCCAGAAACTCTGTCTCGCATAGAAATTGGTCCAATCTACAAAGGATGGGAACAACCTGCCCATTCGACCAAGTAAATCGGCCCCCAGTCATTCCCAAGTCGCATAGGGCTCCTTGTGAAATGTATTCCATAAAAAGGTCCTTTGCCATGAGGTCGATCTGCCCCATGTTTTTCTCCCCCTCGCAAGTTAGGGCGTTGAAATCCCCACCCACACACACTGGTTCCTCTCATCTATTGGTAATCGCACTTAGTTCAAGGAAAAATTCACGCCCGAGACTATTGACGGTGGGGCCATAAACAGTTATGGCCACCCACAGGTTCCCATTCCCAATATCCTGCAGCAGAGTCGCAAAGTATAGCTGCCCATCTCCGACTCCACCAGCTTGAACGCCTTAGTATCCCACGAGAGAAGCACCCCTCCCCTGATGCCGACGGCCTCAATCGCCAACCAATCCCACGATGACACCCCAATAACCGATTGGACCAGTGCGTCAGTCACTGATCCCCACTTAGTCTCCTGCAGCCCAATCACCTGAAGATTTTGGCCTCTTATGAACGACTTGACGAGGGACCTCTTGTCCCTATCCCCCAAACCTCTCACATTCCAGCTGAGAAATAACATAAATAAACCGATGAGAAGAAACAGCCCGCAGAAACAGCCCTGCTAGCACCTCTCCTGCGGCGTCCCATAAGGAGACACCTGTAAATCGCACTCGTGCTCAATTTTTGTATGTGAAATAGCACCGGCACTCTGAAAGTCTCATTTTCTCTTCAAACTCCATGTGCTTGTTGCCCACCAAATGCTCGATGATAGATCTAACTTAGAATCGATTTCGTCTTTAGGCATCTGTTTGGGTATTGCAGGCTTTTGTCTTTTTTCGTATCCATTTTGTTTGTCGTCATAACTTGAGTCATGTTTTTGGCATAGATTTGGCTTCCATGCTCATTGATTTGGCAATTCCTCAGTTTTTTTGCCTATTAGCTTTAGGAGAATATTTATTTCCGACATCCAACATGCATATGGTTGTTCAACTCAATGTTACCAAGTTCGTGGCTTGCCTATGTTGTGAGAAACCAGTTCGCTTGGGGTAGGATGAATTTTAACTGAAAAATTAAATTGAGTTTTAGATAAAGAAATAAAGTATAATTAATAGTTTGTACTCTCTTAGTGCAATAAGTACTTAATATCTTGTTGGTTGTTCTCTCTTCAGAAAACAAGAGACCTGGGTTCAAATCCTCTGGCATATCGTTTTAGAAAAATGGGAAGTTAATTAGGCAGACTGGGTTTGAACCTGTTCAGCCGAACCGGACAGAACCAGACCGTGAACTGGTTCCTTGTGAATCGGTTGTTGGTTCAGTAGGGAACTCAGTGAATTGGGTAACCCTGGTTCAAATAATCTATTGAGGACCGAATGACTTGAAGACTTCACGTCTTGTTATGTTGAGTTTTGAGTGTTGAGAGTAGAACTCAACATTTAAATTCTATTATTATGTTTGTTTTGTGATGCTCTGTATATTGTCGGTTTAATCTCGCATTGATTACTAATATTTTGTGCACTTGGTTTCTCCTATATATAAAGGAGTTCAGGTGTCCTAGTGCAGTATCTCAGTCACAATGGAAGATCTTGTGGACCTAGGAGCTTTAATATTTTAGAGTAAAGAGGCTTTCTAATCTTAAATGCATGTATTTGTGGTCTCTTTTTTCTTTCTTACACTCTTCATGGGAATATTCCTGAATAAGTTTGTATGACTTTGTTTGAACTCTCAATTTGGTCACAAAGTTAGGTCTACCTCTTGCGAGAGGCCTTTCCGGTGTGAAACGGGCACCAGAAACATAGTTTGAGAAATTCATTGCTATTGCCATATTTATCTGTTATTGGCAGAGTAGAGATGAGAGATATGGGATGTGGCTATTCTTGTTTGTTTGACATATTTCTAGCAGAGTAGAAAACTAAATAGTGTTTGCAGATGATATTAATCATTAATAGGAACAAATATCAAGCTATCTCCTCACTTAACAGTAGTCCAACTTCAGTTTCACATTAGTGGCCTGCTGAAAATTTTCTAGGGTCATAATTATTAAGGTGACTGCCTTGGAAATGGCAGAAGCGAGTATTGTGAACTAGTTAACCATATTCTAGTTGAAAAATTAGTTAATTACACAAGGATAGGCTAATGACACATTTATGCATTTATATATAGTTAAAATTTGTTTTTCTATTTGATGAATCTATAAATAATTATCGTGGACTACTTCTATGGCCGTGTTTTAGTTAAAAAATTAATTAAAAATACACTGATAGGCTAATGAAAAATGTGTATGTTTATATATATTTAAAATTACACAACTTTAACAAGGCTAGAGCAGGTTCTATTGCCACGCAGCCACCTAATCCCTGCTTGGCATCATCGAAAACTATGTTTGGGATTGGTGGTAGAATGTTCTCCTTGGGCTATCTTGTTATATCATACATATGCAGCAGTTGATTGATTGTGTACTTCTCGCAAATGTCAAATCAGTGATTATGCTACTTGATCTGAATGTGAAATAAAATACTGAAGTGGGGACATTCTCTGTTCTTCTATATGCTGTGTTACCTAGAAACTTATACATAACACAACTTCTAGAAATGTACAAGAAGAACATCACTTGGTGGCACTTGGACACTCCTCAACATGACACAACTTCTAGAAATGTACAAGAAAAACATCACGTAATACCATCTATGTGTGCCTTGTTTCAACACAGTAAAATGAGTTGCCATTTTAGGAAAAAGTGAGTTCTTGAAAGCCTGGGTTCTTGAAAACCTTTTGTATAATATGAAATGTATAGGTTAGGTTTCATGACATAACATTATGCAAACTTTTCATCTTTTCATCAAGTAGGGTTTTCCGTTAGCGCTCTAACATTTTCCTTCAGTTTTATTTTACTGTATATATTTAATATTTAATATTATTTTAATGAGCCATGCCTCTGTATTGGAATTTTCGGAAATTGTTGTGCCACACACATATGGCACCTTGACACTTGACACTTGGCATCCATTTCATGTGTCTAGGTAACACTGACTATAACTTCGGAGGAGTATGATGTATCTTACAGTAACTCATCCATATATTCCCATGTTTCACAGATTATAAGCCATATTATAGGAACACCTAGGAAGCTACATATACATGCTCTTCATTAGATCATGAGATACCTTCATGTTATATCAGAGTGTAGACTTGTTAATGCTTCGGACAAAATGCGTACTTCAACATAGTATAAGATTCAGGGTGGACAGGTCATGCTGAGAATTGAATGTTTGTCACATAATATTGTACACTTCTTGGTGGTCTTCCTGATCTCATGGAAGACCAGGAAACATAAAATCTACTGAGCTCAAGCACATAAATAGAGCATATGAGCATCAAGCTATGGTGTCAACTTTCACTGTGATGGTATACAATGGCCCCTTCTTGGTGATTATGAAATTCACTTAAGTCACTGACCCCTTCATTTGCCGATGAAGTGTCATTTGTGTTGGAACCATTCTGGTTTTGCATGAACAATCAAAGATAGATGGACTTCGCCACTATTTGGGAGAAACTTGACTTTGAATCATTACTCTCTCCTACATATCTTCTGACCAACAAATTATTTTGTAGCATTATTATTATCTTTATATGGTCCCTATTTATTGAGACGTGTGGTGGGGACGCCACTTATATGGACATTGGATTCGGACCGCACCGGTTCTATCGGCGTCGGAAGAAGCGTAGAGGAAGCCTGAGTACCGTAGCCTCAGAGGAGGAACAGACACACACCGCGAGGAGAACAACGCTGCACGCAAGGAGAACGACGCTGCAGAGAGCCCTCGCGCGAGCGAGCACTTAAACTCGCTCGAGCGATGATAAAACTCGCGCGAGCAAGCCCGTAAGATGGGATTTTATGCGAAACTTCCCTTTTTGTGTTTTATTAGTATTAGAACGCATTTATTTCGAACTTAATCATTGGTGGCCTATATATAGAGGCTTGTAAAGACTTTTAGTTAGTTGATTGATTATTGAATGCTTTTATGCTTGAGTAATCTTTGCCTGAGATGGGTTTGGTGTGAGACCAAGGGAGTGATTCCCCTATATTTTCCTTATTGTTGTTGATTTGCATGGTTTGCTTATATTTGATATCTGTAAATCTTTGCGTGCTTCTCTAAACCGTAGACTAATTTCTTCTTTGTGATCTCCAAAACCTTAAACCCTTTTGAAACCCTAAACCACACAAAGCCAATACCTTTTCCAAAATCATAAACCGATCTAAAAGCCATAGGCCTTTACAAACCCTAAATCCCTTTCACAACCCAATTTGGAATCCGCGAATCTACGTCGGACCGAAGATGAGCGTCTAATCCTAGAAAAGCTAGAGTACTATCTCTAGGCCGATCTCGCCTCGACTCTAAAGTACTTGCGCATCGGACTTGACCCTATTTGGATCTCTTGTGGTCTACCTATTAGAATTTTGCAAACCCTAAGGTATCAAAGATAATTTTGCAATTAAACTTGAATTAATTTATTTAATTTCGGCAAAACCTGCATAAAATCATATTCCGCATTTTAGGGTTACCGTCCCGCGTCAGTTTTGGTATCAGAGCCCTAGGTTTTCTAGGTTAGGGCCTCTTTGCTTGTCATATTTATTTTATTGCATTGTTTCTGTGAGTCCATATTGCATTTCATATTAGAACCCTAATTGACCTTGTGATCACCATGGACTCGAGTGGGATTCTCAATGCCCTTAACGGTATGCGAGAAGAATTGGGTGCGATTAGTGCACGTCTGAATACCATAGAGCAGGCCCAAACATCCATAGGAGTTGATAATGATAGATTACGTGATCGAATCAACCAACTGGAAGCGATGGGTGGGCTGGAAAATCAACACCAAGAGCGTGAATGTCCACACTTTGAACGTAATGGTCGCCAAGACAACTGGAACCGTAGGGATCATCGTAGAGATGACTATGACCCCCTGAAGTTCAACTCCTTAAGAACGTTCGAGTTGAGATTCCGACTTTCGATGGAAGAATGGACCCTACCGTCTTCCTCGATTGGCTTTCTGACATGGACCAACACTTTGATTGGTATGCCATGAATGACGACCGTTACGTTAGACTTGCAAAAATGAAATTGGTTGGTTAAGCTTGACTTTTCTGGCTCAGTGTTGAGCGCATTAGGGTGAACGCGGGTTGTCCTCCCATTACCCGTTGGGACGACATGAAGGAACAACTTACTGAAAAGTATATTCCTTTATCATATCATCAACGCCTCCTCGACCAGTGGCAAAATTTACGCCAATGTGGTATGCCCGTGACCGATTACATTGCCAAATTTGAAGAGTTCATGATGAGGGCAAAAGTATTGGAAGACCTTGAAATCACTCTCTCTGGATTCCGCACCGGATTGCGGCTGGATTTGCAAAAAGAATTGATTTCTCACCCCGTAGAAACTCTTGAAAGATGTTATGCCGTTGTGCAAGATTTTGAACGGTATTTGAAAACTACGGTGGTGAAGAGGACCGAGCCACAATATAGCGATCAACGATCCAGTGAGAGACGATTTAATCCTCCTCCCAAACCTACACAACCCGCCCCTACCAATTCTAGGTTTGAAAAGGAAAAGGTGTAGTCGGGGAATCCTCAAGGGTTAGTTCTCAAATAAAGTGCTATAAATGTCATGGGATGGACACTTTTCCGCCCAATGCCCAACGAAAGAACCCCAAAGGACTCTCTTCATTGAGGGAGAGGAGGATGATGATGAGGTAGCGGTTGAAGAGGAAGTATTTGAACTGGTTAGCACACCTAGTGATGAGGAGGGTGATGTTATTGGTCATGCTTTAGTTGTGAGGTGTGCCCTTGCACAGCCTCAACGGGATGAAAAGGATGACTGGCGTAGGGAGAACATCTTCCACACCTATGCCAGATTTGGTGAAAAGAATTGTAGGGTCATCGTGGACAGTGGTAGTTGTACTAATGTAATATCCACTCATGCAGTCCGCCACTTAGGGCTTACACCTGAAGCCCACCCGAGACCTTATAAAGCAGCATGGGTAAATTCTTCATCCATTCCCGTGTCGAAAAGGTGTGGTGTACAGATTCAGTTAGGTTCTTATTCGGACACCTTATGGTGTGATGTGGTGCCGATGGATGTGGGCCATATCATTTTGGGAAGGCCGTGACTCTACGACATGGACGTGACTCTTTCTAGTCGAACAAACATATGCACGTTCATGCATAAGGGTAAAAAGATCACTTTACACCCTTTGCCTCCCAAAACACCATCGACCAACATCGTCGAAAAGAAGGGTGAGTCTTCTAAGTCCATTAATACTGTGAGCCCTTCTGAGTTCGAGAAAGCATCGAAAGATGAGAGTGTGGTGTATGTAGTTGTTACCGTAGAGAGTGCTCCTAAGTCGGTGAGCGAGTGTCCCCAGGAGGTTGAGCCGAGTTTAAAAGAGTTTACGGAAGTCTTCCCTGAAGACTTACCAAATGAACTTCCTCCCCTGCGTGATATCCAACACGCAATAGACTTGGTTCCTGGATCTACCTTACCGAACCTGTCTCATTATAGGTTAAATCTGATTGAGCACGCCGAATTAACTCGACAAGTCAATGAGCTCCTTCAGAAGGGGTTTATCCAAGAAAGTCTGAGCTCATGTGCCGTACCTACCCTACTCACTCATAAGAAAGATGGTACGTGGCGCATGTGTGTGGATAGTCGTGCGATCAATAAGATTACTGTTAAATATCGATTTCCCATACCAAGGCTAGATGACATGCTTGATATGATGGTTGGTGCCACGATCTTTTCAAAGATAGACCTTAAGAGTGGCTACCATCAAGTCCGCATCCGCCCTGGAGATGAGTGGAAAACCGCCTTTAAGACTAAGGATGGTCTTTATGAGTGGATGGTCATGCCTTTTGGGCTTTCTAATGCCCCGAGTACCTTCATGCCACTCATGACCCAAGTGTTGAGGCCGTTTCTAGGCAAATTCCTTGTTTATTTTGATGACATCTTGATCTATAGTCACGACAAGGATCAACACTTGACCCACCTTAGGTTGGTTTGTGAAACCCTCAAGGGCGAGAAGTTGTTTGCCAATCTCAAGAAGTGCACTTTCATGCAACCTTCCGTTGTCTTCTTGGGATTCATTATCTAGGCCAATGGAATGGTCGCGAACCCCGAAAAGGTTAGAGCCATTGTGGAGTGGCCCGAACCTAAGAACATACACGATGTCCGTAGCTTCCATGGTTTGGCTACCTTTTATCGTCGCTTCATCAGAAGCTTTAGCACCATCATGGCCCCAATCACTAATTGCATGAAAAAGGGGGACTTTAATTGGGCAAAGCAGCGACAAAAGCCTTTGCTGAGATCAAACAACGAATGAGTAGCGCACCCGTCATGCGATTGCCGAACTTTTCCAAAGCCTTTGAAGTCACATGCGACGCATCGGGTGTAGGCATAGGAGGAGTGCTTAGCCAAGAGGGTCACCCTGTGGCATATTTTAGTGAAAAACTTAACGAGGCGAAGCAAAAATACTCCACCTATGACATGGAGTTCTATGTGGTCGTTCGATCTCTTTGGTATTGGAAACATTACCTTAGACCGCAAGAATTTGTGTTGTTCTCTGACCATGAAGCCTTAGGCTTTCTTGCTTCACAGAAGAAGTTGAACCCAAGGCACGCGAAGTGGGTTGAGTACCTTCAAGGGTTCACATTCGTGTTAAAGCATAAGGTCGGTGCTGAAATAAGGCCGCTGATGCACTTAGTCGGCGAGTGGTGACTTTGCGCACAATGAGCACCGAGGTCGTTGGGTTCGAAAAGTTAAAGGATGAGTACCCCGTGTGCCCAGATTTTGGGTTGAGTACACTGCTCTCCTTAGTAATCTGACCAGCACACACTCCGTGTACACCATCCAGGATGGGTACTTGTTTAAAGGTAACCGCCTTTACATCCCTCGCACTTCATTGCGTGACTTTCTCATTTGGGAGTTACCTGCTGGAGGGATGGCAGGACATTTTGGGCATAATAAAAGTATTGCGCTCGTAGAGGATAGGTTCTTTTGGCCTAGCTTAATGAGAGATGTCGCCCAGGTCGTTAAACATTGTTGTACTTGCCAAGTGTCAAAACTGACCAAACAAAATACCGGCTTGTACACCCTGTTACCCGTGCCACACACACCGTGGCAAGACCTCTCTATGGATTTCATGCTTGGACTTCCTAAGACCCCTAGGAAGCACGACTTCATCTATGTCGTAGTGGACCAATTTTCCAAAATGGCCCACTTCATTCCTTGTTCCAAAACCTCCGACGCATCTCATATTGTTAAATTATTTTTCGCGGAGGTAGTGCGTCTTCATGAGTTGTCCAAAATCATTGTGTCTGGTAGGGATGTTAAATTCACGAGTTATTTTGGAAGACCCTTTGGCATATGATGGGCACATTGCTCCAATTCTCTACAGCTTACCACCCTCAAACTGATGGCCAAACCGAAAGCACCAATAGGAGCCTTGGGAATCTCCTTCGTAGTCTTGTCGGTAACCATGTTAGGACTTGGGATACCATATTACCCACAGCTGAGTTTGCATATAATAATTCTGTCAATAGGTCCATAGGCATGAGTCCTTTTGAGGTAGTGCATGGTCATAGGCCTAGGACCCCATTAGATTTGATCCCCATGTCTGCATCCCATAGAGTGTCAGAGTCTACCGATGCATTTGCACAACATATTCATAGCTTGCATGCCGAAATTAAATAAAAAATTAATTCAAGCAACAATCAATATAAATTATCTGCAGATGCTCACAGGCGTTCTAAAGAATTTAACGTGGGTGATTATGTGATGGTCCGGGTTAGGCCTGAGCGGTTCCCATCAGGATTCGCAAAGAAGCTCCAATCTCGAGGCGCTAGGCCTTTTAGAATTTTGGCTAAGAGTGGTCCTAATGCATACGTACTTGAACTTCCTCTAGGTACGGGGGTTAGTTCAACGTTCAATGTGGAGGATTTGGTTCCTTACTTGGGTTTCACCTCACCTCCTGAAAACCCACTCCAGCCACCTCCTAGCCCCAACCTCAGCCTCAATCCACCCTTGCAACCTATACCTCTTCCTTCCCCAAGTAGATAGAGATAAGATGAAGTCCGAAAACACGTGGGTCCACGAGAATGAAGTTCGGCGTTTGAACTCCGACTTGCTAGACATCTACCACGAGCGTGTTTCATTGGTGATGAAACCTTTTTGGTCCAGGGGGATTGACGGGGACGCCACTTACATGGACATTGGATTCAGACCGCACCGGTTCTATCGGCGTTGGAAGAAGCGTAGAGGAAGTCCGAGTACCGTAGCCTTAGAGGAGGAACAGACACAAACCGCGAGGAGAACAATGCTGCACGCGAAGAGAACGACGCTGCACGCGAAGAGAACGACGCTGCAGAGAACCCTCGCGCGAGCGAGCACTTAAACTCGCTCGAGCGAGCACTTAAACTCGCTTGAGCGAGCCTCGCTCGAGGGATGATAAAACTCACGCGAGCGAGCCCGTAAGACGGGATTTTATGCGAAACTTCCCTTTTTGTGTTTTATTAGTATTAGAACGCTTTTATTTCGAACTTAATTATTGGTGGCCTATATATAGAGGCTTGTAAAGACTTTTAGTTAGTTGATTGATTATTGAATGCTTTTATGCTTGAGTAATCTTTGCCTGAGATGGGTTTGGTGTGAGACCAAGGGAGTGATTCCCCTATATTTTCCTTATTGTTGTTGTTGATTTGCATGGTTTGCTTATATTTGATATCTCTAAATCTCTGCGTGCTCTAAACCATAGCCTAATTTCTTCTTTGTGATTTCCAAAACCCTAAACCCTTTTGAAACCCTAAACCACACAAAGCCAATACCTTTTCCAAAATCATAAACCGATCTAAAAGTCATAGGCCTTTACAAACCGTAAATCCCTTTCACAACCCAATTTGGAATCTGCGAATCTACGTCGGATCGAAGACGAGCGTCTAATCCTAGAAAAGCTAGAGTACTATCTCTAGGCCAATCTCGCCTCGACTCTAAAGTACTTGCGGATTGGACCCTATCTGGATCTCTTGTGGTCTACCCATCAGAATTCTGCAAACCCTAAGGTATCAAAGATAATTTTGCAATTAAACTTGAATTAATTTATTTAATTTCGGCAAAATCTGCATAAAATCATATTCCGCATTTTAGGGTTACCGTCCCGCGTCAACGTGTATATATATGTGCCATAGGATAAGGGTATGATTGACACAATATTGGGTGTGTAGGTACTGTAAGGGTAGTTGTGTCTTTCGGTATTAATATAAAGTCAAGTAGGGACTCCTACCCCTAAGTCATTTTGCTACCTAAATCTCTCTTCCTCTCTTCTTTATGGGATGCAAGTTCCTCAATCTTATTGGCCTGTGACACTTTTCACTGCCACCTACTTAATTAATCGTATAACCACTTGTAACCTGAATGGTCAAACTCCAATGCATATTTTTGAACTTGGCACTTCTTTATTTGAACTTGAACCTAGAATTTTAGATGTACTTGCTTTGTTCAGAAATTTTGATCCCAAAGACACAAATTGGATGTCAAATCTATTCAAATGATAAATCTATTCGTTGTGTCTTTCTGGGATACTTTGGTGTGTCCAAAGGCTATCAGTACTATGAGCCTAAGACCCATAAGTCATTCAATTCCCTGGATGTCTCTTTCTTCAAGGATACGCCCTATTTCTCCGAGAGATTGTCGTCCACTTTGCCTCACTTGGAGTCACCTACTGCGCTTCCTCTTCCTATTTTTCATATTCCTGTCGGTCCAATTATGTTTTCTCAGGTTCCCCCATCTATGTATGGGCATTTTCCCCTCAGGCATACCTATCTATGCCAAAGTAAATCAGTGTCTCCCTCTCAAGTCCCCTTGCCATCAGATTCATCAAATTAGTTCCTTCAAGTTTACCTGCACCATCTTCTTCTTTGGATTCTCCTAGTAGTGTTTCTTCTTCCGTTGTTGTTGATCTCTCCGTACATATTGCTTTTCGTATGGGTAAGCGGTATTGTGTGACTACTCATCCCAGGCTATTTCTCATTCTTATCGAGCTGCTCTAGATAGGGCCTCTACCGTTTCTATCCTTGTTTCATTGGGGAAGACCTTTATCCCTCCTGGTCTGCTGCAATGGCTGATGAAATGGTTGTTCTTGAGAAGAATAAGACTTAAGAATGAAGAATAAGACCTGAGAAATTATTGATCTTCTTCATGGTAAGAGTACTGTTAGGTGTCATTGGATGTTTTCGGTTACATGTAGGAAGGGTGGCATTGTGGAAAAATACAAGGATCGCCTAGCTATAAAAGGTTTCACTCAGTTGCCAGGATTGGACTTCATGACTACGTTTGCTCCTTTGGCAAAGCTCACTTTGGTTCGTGTTATACTTCCTTTAGCTGCCACAATCATTGGCCATTATATCAATTAGATGTATAAAATGCATTTCTTCATGGACGGTTAAATGAATAGGTATTCATGGACCCTATCCTGGCTATCTTCTTCAGGGGAGTAATCTGGGAAGGTCTACCACTTCCTGAAGTCCATTTATGGGCTGAAGCATTCTCCTAGAGCATGATTCCGCAGATTCAATGTCGTTGTCTTGCAAACGGGCTTCATTACATGTCCTTCTGATCGTAGTTGCTTCATACATACTGGAGTGAGGGGTATGATGACTATATTATTGGTATATGTCAATGATATCATTTTCATTAGAGATGCGCTGCTTTATAATCCTTGAGGCAAAGTTAGGTTGCGCCTTTGATGTGAAAGATCATGGTTACCCCGGATTCTTCCTTGAAATTAAGATTGCTCGTCCTTCTTGTGGTATATCTTTATCACAGAGAAGATATTCTCTTGACTTAATACGGGATGTAGGTATGCTTGGGTGTAGACCTGCTTAGTCTACCATGGATCGTAACACCATCTGCATACTGATATCCCAAAACGAGGAAAACCTATGAATGCCATTCTTATCAGGGATGTGCAAATTCTTGGCTCGGAAAAAGGTATGCTGGCTGGAATGCTGCTATTACTCTTCTCGCCCAAACCCAGTGGGAGCAATAGTAGGTAGGCGCATGGCATTGAGAAATCGATTGCAGGGACGTTGGGAGCTTCTTCCCATCCAGATCTTACATTCGTTGTGTTTGTTGTTATTCAATTTATGCACTCTACACGTTGACCTCACCTTGATGCGGTTTATTGCGTACTTTGTTGTATTAAGGGTTCTCCTGGACAAGATGTATTATATTCTGATGCAGGGCATTCTTCCCTTAGTTGTTTCAGTGATGTTGAAGATACTAGGGCACCCATTGATGGCTGTTCTACCTCTGGCTATTGTGCCTTTCTTAGGAGTAATCTTGTGGTATGAAAGAGTAAAAAGGAAGATGTGGTCTCCAAATCTAGTGCTGAGTATGAATATAGGGCTATGGCACATGACATTTGTGAGCTCTTATGGCTTCTTTCCCTCCTTACTGAGGTTAGATCTTGACCATCCATTCCGATGCCCCTGCATTGTGATTACTGGACGACCTTTGATATTGCTGCTGACTATGTTCTTCATGAAAAGATGAAGCATATTGAAGTGGATATTCACTTTATTCGGGAAAAATTCAAGCTGGGTGGATTGACACTCCCAAAGTTTCTACCTAATCAGTTGGTTAATTGTTTCACTAAAGCTCTTGGTCCCTCACAACTTTAGAGCATTCTTGTCAAGTGGGCATGATAAATATCTATGCGTCGGCCTGAGGGGGAGTATTAGTGTGTGTGTGTGTCTATATATATATATATATATATATATATATATATATATATATATATATATATATATATATATATATATGTGCGTGTGCGTGTGTATATATTTATGTGCGTGTGTGTGTGCGACATTGGATAGTGGTGAGTTGGGCATAATATTGGGTATGTATATATTGTAAGGTATTTCTTTCTTTTAGTGTTAGTATAAAGGCTAGTAGAGACTCCTAATCCAAAGTCATTTTCCTACCTAAATTTTTCTCTCTCTCTCTCTCTCTCTCTCTCTCTCTCTCTCTCTCTCTCTCTCTCTCTCTCTTCTTGTTCTTCTTTCTCTTCTACCTTCTTTAACCTACCCCTCACTCCAGATTTTAACCCTATTCCAGTACCAACGTCAATTCTATGTCCCATGAATGTAAATCATGCTATTTATGGAATCTCATTTTGCACATAGTTTTTCTTATTATGTGCGATTGGTTTTCTTCTCCCATTCACTCACACACACACAACAACATCAATTCTATGTCCCATGAATGTAAATCATGCTATTTATGGAATCTCATTTTGCACATAGATTTTCTTATTATGTGCGATTGGTTTTCTTCACACACACACACACACACACACACATATATATATATATATATATATATATATATATATTAATGTTGAAGAACTCTGGTGCTCCCTTTTCTCATCAATGGAAATTTCTAGGTTTCCAATCTCTGGGAACTTATTACTAAACAAAAATATTTGGGAGATTACACTAGGGAAGATGAAAGCTAGAAATTGTAATTAGAAACCCAACTATGATTTAGCACTCTATAGGGTTGTCAAAACAATATCAACCATGAATATCTTTCCTGGACTGATCCGTTTGGAGTGTGATCCTATGCAGCTCATTGGGAGTTCCGATCTTGTTTCATTCCTGTAATTTGAACATATCTTCACTCCTACTAATTAAGGATGGATTTGGCAAAAGATTATCCAATATCATTGATCATAGTTTTAGACCACGCTAATATGAAGCATGGTTAGGTGAACATGACATATTTTTTTGGCCATTTTAGGTGTTTCATAGGGGACATAATATAATGGTCAGTTACTAGATGACTTATTTAAGAAATTAAAACAGTAAAATATAGGTCCCATAACATAGGGTTTACCAGAATAGGGATATACCATTTTCCTTTTCTGTATTGGGTGTCGTAAATAATTCCCATAGGTTAATGTGTTCTAATATTAATTATATTCTCATTTCTATTAGTTTTTGATAATTCTTCAATATCATCTCCTCTGTTTTCTTATATAAATATAACTTCTGACCTTCATCATCCCCATATTAATTGTTCGCTATGCATGCATTCAGTCAGTTCTGTCATTGATACTGTTATAGGTCTCACTTTCAATGGATAATTTCTGAATTTTGTATTGCATTTTTTTCGGTTGCTATATAGTTCTCTAAATCAAATTGGACTAAGCTTTGGCCTGATAGTTTTTTGGCATATTATTAACATAAAGGTTTATACGATGGACGGTGATTGCTTGTTTATTTACAGTCCTAAAGACCACCTTGAGTTTACTATAGTACGAGAGAGCATTAGAAGAAAGCTAGAGGCAAGTTGAGTTTGAATAACTATTAATTGTCATCTTAAGTTCTTTCTAGTTTTAAATTAGTGCCAGTTTTGTTGGCAATACATCCCTCTCTGTAAATCCTTTATTTCCTAGTTAGATTACTTTAAATTTGACGTTTTATTTTTGTGCATCTCTGAATGATTGTTGTGCAGATTATATGCAACGAAGTATTTATAGAGCCAAAGAAAGCCATTCGAAAACTTCCAAGAATTCAACATCTGTATGCTCAATTATCAGGCTGGTTAAGAAGTGAAGATGATGAGGTAAACTCTCACATTGAGGATTTTGATACATATCATGATGTAAATTTCTCCTCTCAATGAATTGAGTGCTGGCTCTTTTTTCAGTTTTCAGTTTTTGCTGCCGAGCTTCCTGTTTGTGTGTTCACTTTATATATCCCATGTGCTTTCTAAATTATTTCGTCTGGAGTGATGTTGATTTTTTGTAGATGTTGCATGAGTGTTTTCTGCTGGAAATACTAGTATGTTTATCTTCTCAGCTTCTCATTTCTAACATGGTGTTATTCCCATGTTCCTTCTGCAGTTTGACATCTTGTTGTCTCTTCACCCGAGTCCAGCAGTTTGTGGATTGCCTACCGAAGATGCACGCCAGATTATAGCAGAAACTGGTATATGACATGCCATTCTATGAAATTGCATCTTACAATATTTGGCCATGAAAGTTTTATAAGCCTCATCGAAATATATAAGTTGACTTTAGATAGATCATGACCAATTTTATCTTAAATTATCATATGGACCTTCAATGCTGAGGCCATTGAAGGACTGTCATCATCATCGAATGACTATATGTTATCTCAGCTTCCTTAATGTGGTGAACCGTGAAGGTTTCTAAGAATCTTATCCTCCTCATTCTTCTAAACTTGGAGGATAAATGATTCCTTATCCTGTTTCTTATAATCGAGGACTTAATAAACATAATTGCACATGATTGATAAGTTCTTTTAATCAAATTTACTGTTCCATGATTAAAAATAATTAACCTCTGCTACAAAAGTTACCTTCGAAGAAGAAGGTATACACTATTGAAGTCTGTGTTCCAAAACCCGACTATATGGATGATCTTCAACTGTATGATAATCTTCTTGGGAAGTTACTTTCTTGAAGTGAGTGGTATTTGTAGATTGTTTCTTATACAGATGATGATTGGGTTGGATCTTCGTTTGATAGGAGGTCAACATCAACCTCTCTTGGTTGGAATTTGATAAATTGGAAGAGTAAAAGCACATTTTGGTTGCTAGACTGTGTGGAGGCAGAATATAGTGCTATGGCATGTGTTGTGTATGAGAATTACTTTGTCTTTAGGCCTTCATAATAGAGCTGGGATTTGTGGCTCAACTTCCATGATAACTACATTGTCCAATCAAGCACTAAACATTTTATTCAAATCTTGTCACCAAATTACTTTCACCATGTGAGATATGAAGGGATGGGGAAAGAGATCTGAAGATGGTGCTGTTAGGGTTTAAAAGGTCAAAGTTGGTGTTAGGGGGTTTGTTGGGTTTAAGATTAGAAACTAGAGGAGAGAGAGAGAGAGAGAGAGAGAGGGCCCTCACTAGCATTTATATTAAGAGAGAAAATTATACATACACAACGCACCCCATACGTCTGAACACATCCATAACATAAGAACATAAATATAAATTTCATACTAACAACAAGATCTGTACGAAGTATATTTGATTCCGGCAACAATGGGTGAACACATGACTTAACAAGAGTAGATTGTGCTACATTTTGGACCAATTGGGCAAGATTAATATCTGTGCTTCAGCTTGAGGGAATTGTTGAGAGTGGTGCCATGTGATCACAAATCATGGGAGTTCTCTCATGGATTTCAGTCCTATTAGAAATCTTGTCGACTTTTCTGCCTTTTGTGATGATGTTGGGTATATAGGGTTTCATGGATTTACATATTCACCACTTTGTAAAAAGAAAAAAAGTTATGCACAAAAGAAAAAGGGTTTTTTTTTTCTACATCTATTTTTGTTACTCTCATTTTAATTTAATCCAAAGTTTTCACACTAATAATAAAGATAGAAGACACAAAGGAAAAGGTAGTAAAGTGAGACTTACTACCTTACAAGAAATTATTTGTTAATGTGAGATGAGTCTTGATTCATTTGCTTAAGCATGCACATGCTTCTTATGAGTTCCCACTCTAAAAGTGGGATATTTACCAGCTAGAGAATCTGCCCCAGTGGAGTTTTTTATTTAGTTTCGATATAACTATAAATTTTTTTGTAAGAGATTCAAGAATTGTTCTCATGGATTTGTGATAAATTACAAATATACTGCCTGATTCTATATCTTCTTTGTTTATTTTTTTTATTTTTTATATTTAAACTTGCTGTTAGGAAGTTTGGTAATTCCTTACTGATAGATTTTGAATTGGTTGTGTAGTGACTGAAGATACTTGAACTTTTTCATTGAGGATTCATGAAGATGGAACCACGGTCCTTATTTTCCAGGGTACCAGTTCCATGACTCTTGAAGCCTCTAACATATCTAGTATATCATCTACTACTAGGTATTTTTGAAAGATTGCAATTAGTGTGTGTATATATTTATAAATCATAAATATAGGGGCCATTGCTTGGTGCAATGGTAAAAGGCTTGGGCTGTCAAGCGTGAAAATGCAGGTTCCAGTCCTGAGAGCAGCCACTTTGTGCCTAGGTTAGGTTCGTATCCCAGCCACCCCTCCCAACACACGGTACACATGGGACCAGCACTGGGTAATGGCCTTTCTCATAAAAATCATAGGTTTGGTACATTTTTCATTTGTTTTGTTTGAGGTTTCGATGAGGGACTAACTGTTAGGTGTGTTTGCTGTAATATATGAATAGATATAGTAGCAGTCCTGGTTTACGAGAACCATAATTTTAATGAACCTACGTAAATTTTTTTCGAAAATGTGCTGACTATTAGTTGAAAATGAAGGCTATCATAGTTGTTTAGGAAGTTTTGTCAAGAGTATTTATTCATTTCTCGCTTTGACAGAGATACAAAATGTTGATTAATTGCCCAGATATCATGTTTGGGATAAGAACCTTAATCCCTTTCAAATGCAATCTAATATTCCAATTGTTTTTTCTGTTAATTATTATTCCTTGTTGTTAAGCATATAAACCCAATTCTAATAGCTATTTTTATGATGCCACCTAGTAGTGTTCTGACCATACTTTCCTTCCATTGTTCTAGAAATGTTCGATCGGGGAATGTATGCTGGGCCGATTGGTTGGTTTGGAGGAAGAGAGTCTGAATTTGCTGTTTTATCTGTTAATTATTATTCCTTGTTGTTAAGCATATAAACCCAATTCTAATAGCTATTTTTATGATGCCACCTAGTAATTTTCTGACCATACTTTCCTTCCATTGTTCTAGAAATGTTCGATCGGGGAATGTATGCTGGGCCGATTGGTTGGTTTGGAGGAAGAGAGTCTGAATTTGCTGTTGGGATCAGATCAGCCTTGGTAGAAAAGGTGAGTTAAGCACCTTACCTCCATGACTAAAGTTGCCTGATTCTCCTATCTATTAGCTCTCTTTGTTTGAAACCTTAAGTATGCCAAGGTATTGCATTTTATGCCTCAGGGAGATGTAATGTTTCAGAAGACCCCAACTTTTTTATTACTGAATTTATTGTTTCTGATCTTTTTTTAATGTTTTTCTAGGCACAAAAATGGTATGTGCTATGTATCTGCTTTGCTGTTGTTTTTTGACAATACTTATAGTAGTTTAAAGCTTTCATGATATCAACCTCTGGTGCGTCTCATGCATAAAACTTAGGTCATAGGCGTGAGTCCCATATCTGAGGCTACCTTGAGTCATAATAAGAGGTATTTGAGGCACAACCCTCATATCATGAGGTGGTTCTTGCCCTGAGCTAATATTCCAAATCTCGAGTTACATTTTGGGATTTAGTTATCTATCAGTATATAACCTATTATGATAAAAAAAACTTCAAAAATTACCTTCTGTGTTGTAGGATAGGGTTATAAAGGTGTTTGAAAAAAAAAAAATAGACCACTGAAACAAGTTCATAATTGCAGTCACTTCTCATAAATGGATTCCTTTCTGGTCCAGCTTCTAGCTTGAGACCTTGGTTCTAGACCACACAGAAATCCGCACCCCAAAAAATGTGAAAGCTTAAGATCTCAAAAAAAGAAGTCGAAAGACCCTCAAATCTTCATCAAAACAGCATAAGTACTCAACTAAAATTACTCTATAATTTTTTGTCCCATCTGAGGTCAATTTGACCTTATTGACATCATGCTGACTTCAGCAACAATGAGATGGCTCTGATAGGGTTTGTGAGTTAGATATGCTCACACCGATCTCATATGATTTATATCACCTTACAATAGGATCTCATGTACATCACTGATATCTGCATGTATCTACAATAATGACTGTGCAGGCTTTACTGATACTAGTGACACACCAACATATTGTTCCCAAATTAATAAAATCCCCTCTCTATGGGTTGACATTTGAACAATGCTTCTTTTGTCAATTTAATTTACTCTACTCAAATTTGTTATGTACAAACGCAGACCTTTAATCAAGAAAATCATCTGATGAGACAATCAAACGATAGGTATCAATGCCAAGCATGCCCACATTGTTGTTACCCTGTGTAAATAAATTAACCGCACTATCAGTTGAACAAAAATCGACAAAACTAACCCTAGAATGGGTGAGTAGGCAGCCGCACCAGAATGAAACCATCAATCGTTTGATGGTGAAAATGGCATGCAGCTCTCCACGATGACAAAACCATGGCTCTGGTTATCACCTATAAGATTTCTTTCCCTTTTGCATTCTGTAATGGGCACTGACTGGAAGGAGAATGAGGTTCACTTGTCGTCAGGTCATTGCTTAAGATTACCCAAGTTCTTTACTTCCCGAAGATTCCCACCAAATCTGTTTTGGGTAATTTACTTACAATTTACAAATTAACAGTTCCATTCAAGTAGCCGGTAAGGCAGCAAGTAATCTTTTCATCTTCTTTAATGTGTATTTGTACTTTCAAAAACATCTGAAGGATGTCCATAGCAGTTGACTAGTATTCATTCTATATTTTATGAATGGAGTCAACATTCTCATTGCCAAAATCTTTACGCTCGCCAACTTGAAATATAGGGCCTTGGCGCGTTAATTTATGCAGGAGCTGGAATAGTTGAAGGAGCTGACCCATCCTCAGAGTGGGAGGAACTAGAATTGAAGGCTTCCCAGGTCTCTCTCTCTCTCTCTCTCTCTCTCTCTCTCTCTCTCTCTCTCTCTCTGTGCACACGTATGTTTAGCTTGAATCTCACATTTTTATGCATCCACAAGTATATTTAGCTTGGATCCACATTATTTTCATAAGGTTAGGGTGAACTCTTTTGGCAATTTTTTTTCTTTGCTGAAAATATGCATATGATGCGTGTGCATTTTGAGCACTTTCTCTACGAAATAAAGAAATAATGTGGGATCCAATCTAAAAATGTGAGATTCAGTGGCATTTTGACCAATGTCTTCTGGTGGAGATGGACTCATCTCGACTGCATCATCCAGGTGGAATCGTTTGAGCTACAATATCCAATGGAAAGCGGACTTTTTGAGAGTTCACTGCCTTCCTACTCCCTCACAGTAAATGAGATTCAGTGGCTCAGATGCCATTCCGCTGGATGATGCAGGTGATAGCCTGTAACTCCATTTATTACACCACTGGCTGACGTAGGTGACAGCCTAATAATCCTCTGGTTAAATATCACACCATTTGAGGTGTGTGTTTTACTCGCCTTACGAAAACAAGTGATGCAAATCACTGGCAAGCGTGAACGTTCTATACAAAATAAGTGCCTGTATTGATGCCTTTTGATGAGACAATCAATAGTTTTGCTTGAAGGACTGGCAAGTGTGTGAAATCAGAAAAATGGGAAAAATCTTTCTATACAAAACAAGTGTCTGTATTGATGCCTTTTGACGAGACAATATTTTAATAGGAAATATATTTGCTTGAAGAACTAGCACGTGTAGAAAATCAGAAAAAAGGGAAATCTTTCTTGAACTACATTGTAAATTAAGCAAATATCTCCTGCATGGTTTCAGCTCTGAAAATTATGGATTTTCCCATTGTGGTGCCAGTCTTTCCCTGAGGCAATTATTTTTTAATCTGATGTAAAGGTTGAGATTGTCACCAAATAAATTTGTTATATAATGTTCACAGTGTTGTACAAATCTGATTTTTTTTTTTTAAACATAAAATATATGTTGCATATTTTGTATGCATACAGATAAGAACAAGAGAGCCAGCCTTATATTGTTGTTATTCCTTGTGCAGTTCACAAAGTTGATTGAACATGAACAGCCTCTCTCTTGCTATCTAGAAGTGGACAGTGTGGGATTTATCAATTGAAATGGTTAGTAGAGCTTAGTTACTACAATATGAATTTGTTTATTATCCTAAGAAAGATTAGTATTTGCTAAAAGAAGGAAATGAATTTAGATGGTAAGGTCATACTTTAATTGATCTCTTATAATAGAAAAGTTTGTGAAAGTCCCGCAAAAAAATATTTTTTTGAGGAAGCACGGATAGAAACTTTTCGGACATCCCTGGTGCGGTGGAGCTCTTGGAATTTTTATGCTGGTTGAATTTTTAAAAAATATGTATAATTAGCTTGCGTTGATCATAGTTAGTCTATGTATAAAGTGGCCAAACAAATTGTACATTCTCTTAAGGTCCACATGGAACCCAAAACATGTTTTGGGTGCTACGTAGAGAAAGAGGGCATCGCATAGTTCACTTTCGAAAAACAAAATTGCATCTCCATGGAAAAAGTCAAAATTTGACTCCAATCAACGGTCCAATTTCCAAATGCATTAATCACAAGGTGGAAATTAGATTTATTTAATAATTTATTCTGAATTTGATCTACACCTAGTCCCCTTAGTCCATTTGGCACGAAAACAAGTTTTTGGGTGCCACATGGCATCTTTTTAAGAGAGAGTTGGAGCACAGTGGAGTTGTTCCACTGGAGCACCTTCTCTTTTTCCATACATATAGTTTTATTCTAGATGTGTGCGTGGGCTCGCCTACATCATGTGTGAGTGGGCAAGGGGGGAACCACATATAGGAGTGTGGGGCTGTAGCCCCCATTTAACTTTTGAAATTGTATAGAATAGGCATCTTATACAACCTCAGTGCAAGCGCTCAAATCTACAGTGTACAAGCCCCTAAATCTGCGGTAAAACAACTATTAATATCTGTCAACCATTGCTAACCCCCATCAGAAGAAAACCCTGGCTACGCCCCTGTGTCTATGTGTATGTGTTTGAGAGAGAGAGAGAGAGGAGAGGGGGGGATGTGGTCGTGCGTATGTGCGCTATACCATGGAAATGGTAGTGAGATACAATTATTTATTATTATTTATCATTATTTATTTTATGCATATAACGGGATATCCGGCCTCTTGGAGAACTCGACTAAGTCCCCGGGCACACGCAACACCCCCGCACATCACACGTACCAGTCAGTAGGCATAAATCCCTGTGAGTGTCCAACAAGGGGTGGATTTCGAACTCATAACCTCCGCATCTTGAGCGTAGTGAAATGCAAGTATTTTCGAGTACCTGCACCTAAGGTTGAAACTGAAGGACAAGGCAAGATAATAAACTATTACTAATTCATCCGTCAATAGTTTCAAAATTTAACTGTAAACTGTTATGTGAAATCCTCCAGGAAATTAATTGGTAAATTTTATTTCCTCTAATTGTGTTAAATATTTTTGCAGGAGCCAAGTGTAGTGTAATAGCTTCAAGCTCCTACGAGGGAGCTGCTGCTGCGGTTACTAGAATTGGAATTTCCGTGAAGTGCTACGAAGACTTCTTATTTTTATCGTAAGAAATATCAGGTTCATTCTCACCTCATCTATGAAAAGATAAATAAATACATAAAATACAAAGACTATAGTCTTCTGTTTTGATCAGTGAACTAGGTTGTGATAGAATTAAACCCTGTAATTAAAAGTTTGTTTCTAATTTTTATCATTTTTATGGGCAGGAGCTTGTTTATGCAAAGATTTGTATCGTCTAATATTGGCTATTTATTTATTTCTTTTCAAGTTTTGTAAAGTGCATGTAGAAGACATTGGTCAACTTTTTCAGTATGTAGTAGATTTGTCCAGTTATTGCATTCGATTAAACATTCAATATAAGATTTCCTTTTTTATTTTTTTAGGTAGTCCTTTGTTCCATGCGATTAAACATTTAATAGAAGTTTCTTTTTTATTTTTTATTTATTTTTATGTAGTCCTTTGTTCCATGCCAATGAGAATGTATTGAATCTTCTGTAGTTGTAGTAGGAAGTGCTTTTGATCTGCAGGATTTGTGGAATTGTTGTACTCCACCGATCTCAATGCAGAATTAAACTGAGCTGAGCTGGGAGCTTAGTTCTACTGGGATTCATGGAGGTAAACATTGGGGAATGGTCAGTTCCTACCTGGCAGAACCGTAGTTCAAGTCCTATCCCATCCGCTGCCCTTGGAAATAGGAGAATGGTGGATGTAAGAAATCACAACTGATCATATACTTCAAGTAGGACGTCGCTTTCTACCCAATCGTTTCAAACGTTAGAAGAGAATGATCGTAATCTGCAGGTGCGTTCTTGGTGTATGCGTGATGATGGTTTGGTTGACCGGCTCACACCCTAATGAGACACATGCGAGCCTCTTGTGCGATTAAGTCGGAATAATGGGAGACCATTATGGAAGCTAGTAAGATATGCTTTCTCTTGGGTTAGAGGTGCCTTCAATGACTTTTAACCCAAAGAGTTGTTGCTCGAGTAAGAATAAAGGACATGCAGGAGCAGAGAGCAAGCGAGTGAGCTAGTATCTGGGCACCTCTCCTTTTGCTTAGATCGCCGGAACCTCAAATAACTCAGAGGTCTTCTTTTTTTTTTTTTTTTTTTTTTTTTTTTTTTTTTTTTTTGTGAGGGGACTCAGAGGTCTATTGCCTGACTTGGTGATACTAACTAAAGCGGGCCTAGTAATTCTATGAAAATACCTTTTAATAAGGACATTATTGTCCATAAATAATATTAATCTCACAACGAAGTGACTCATGATATATATATATATATATATATGCGATGGGAGAAATGAGACTATATGGATTCGAACATAGGAACAAAAAGCTTATACAATTTGCAAATTTATTTAGATAGAGAATGGGAGGATAGATCCGAATGAAGCCTGCAGGGGTGCACCTGACGTCACATCACATGCCATGCGACATTATGAACCCAAAACAACACCCGTTTTGGGTTCATCAGCCGTGGAGCATGTAAAAAAAAATAAAAAATTCTTAATACTTCTTTGGCCTCCAATCGATGGGTCAAAGTGTAATGACTTTGTTTTTTTTTTTTAATTAATATTAAATAGTTGACTTTTGATGAGAAACTAAGATGATGGAAAAATACTCGGAGCTCATCACTACAGGTACATAATTTTTTACTTTCTTTTATTGGTATTAGATGGTGTTTTGTACCTTATTTAGTGTTAGCTTTTTACATCGGAATCAACCTTGTTTTAGAAAACTTATTTAAACTCATTTTCTCATTCTAATCTTTTTAGAAACCTTAGTCATCTCTTTCTTTTCTTCTTCTTGAGAGAACCCTAGCCGTCACCTCCTTTCTTCTTCACCCATCTCCTCTCTAAACATCTTAATCTTTTTTCCCTAAAACTATTGTGTGTTCTTTTATAAAAATCATCGTGATTTATTTTTCACCATCAAAATCGATGAGAAATTAGAAGGCGAAATTGTGGACGGGCCATCGAGTGAACGCCGATTTCTATCACCTTAAACGTCGTTAATCTGTTGATCACACTTCAAGAGGTGGGTACCCATCATGGACCAAAATGCTGGAGAATCGGTATGTATCGTCCAAGCAAAAAATCGATACGTATCGGACGATACGTATCGGAACAGTAATGTATCGGACGATACATTGAATGTATCGTCCGATATCAGTCATATAAATGAACGATACGATACATTTAATGTGCCGTATCGTTAGGGCTCGATACTGATACGTATCGGTATTGGACGATATTTTGATCCATTATATCCATCCATCCATCTCTTTCTTTTTAGATCCCGTCCCATAGGATACGATTCGATCGCGTATCGACGGGCTAAATAAATGAACTCATATATTTTGTTATATATATATATATTAGATGATGAGATGGCTAATCAGATTAAAGCAACCTCTTTTACTTTTCCCCATTAAAGTAAAATTGAAGCTCGCGATCCGCCATAAATACTAATAAATCTGTAGACTCTTGTTACAGGCTTTCGTTTTGGGCTCTCCTCAAATTGGTTATTTTGACTTCTTTAAAATATATAATACATGTGATTTTTTTTTTCTTTTTTAATTTATTTATTTTTATGTTTTTTCATCTAAGAAAGCCGAGCTTATTTGATTTCTCCAATTAATGGGAGAGACTTCTATTCTTGTTTTGAGTTTTGGGTTGTAAGCAATTTCTTGGTCTAAGCAACTAAGCACTTCTCTCTCTCTCTCTCTCTCTCTCTCTCTCTCTCTCTCTCTCTCTCTCTCTCTCTCTCTATATATATATATATATATACTAGTGAAAGGCACGTGCGTTGCACGTGTCTTGTTATTTTCCTCAATTTTTTATGCTACCAGTGAAATTTATAATCATCTTAAGAGAATCCTCATATTTTTTTGTAATTTATAATTCGAGAATCGATATTGATCCTATCCCGATATTGTATCAAAGTTGTTATCGATGACGTATGGGTATCAACGAGAAGGTTAGTACCGGTCAATCTTGTCTCGATTGGTAATATCGAAGTTATTGAATGATACAAATTTTTTCCTTCAATTTTTCATTACTTTTAAAAATATCAATATATCGACCGATACGATATCGATAATACTGTATCCGTATTGGCCGATACCCGATACCTATATTGATACTTTGATCACCAGCATCGCGAGACTTCCCTCATCGAGTTAGTGATTTTAGGCAATTGATCAGTGATCCTTGACAATAAGACCCAACACAGCAATTGCACGTGCCACGGAATAAGCTTGCTTGCTTTGCTCATGCTCCGCCTTGGTCAGTTTCACCTTCTAAGAGGGAAGAGGAGGTGTCGTGACAGTTACCGCTGATGATGAACAGGGATCTAACTGCTTCGATCTTCCAAAACCCCATTTCTTCTTTGATTTACTGGTTTTCTAATCACGAAAAATCAAAGATTCAATGAACAATATATTTAATACCGCACATTTGCGAAGCAGACAGAACAAATTAAAAGTTCTAACCTGGTCATTCTTCTCATTCGATTCAGAGCTAAGAGCTCTTTTTAGAGCAACAACCCAGTTCCCTTTTTGCCCCATCTTCTAATCATTCCTCATTGTGATCTTGATGACATATAAAGAAATTGAGGCACAAAATCCATTATTAGATTAAAAAAATCTCTTTTTCCATCTTTGCAGGGCGTATAATTTTGAAGGCAGCTTATGTGGCACGACATGACTGGTTGCACGCAGTAGGGCTCAAACAATGCCCATGGTCTCGGGTAATTGGGTACACGACACATAGTTGCCTCCAAAATTATCTATCAAAAACTGCCTACCTCTAATACTTTTTCATCAGTTTGTAAATGGGAATCAACACTAAAATCACAACTCCGGGTGACCCGGACCTTTAGAGTGAGAGCTTGCAAATGGACAATTAAAACGTATACCCAATTACCCCAGACCTTTAGAGTGAGAGCTTACAAATGGACAATTAAAGCGTATACCCAATTACACATTAAACGCAAAAATATAGTATTATCATATGGTTGGAATCCTACTGAGACCATGGGCTTTGGGCTGTCCCATCTACATTAGGGCCTACAACAGATAGTGGCTCAGCATCACCATCAAGTCCTTCCTTTAAACAAATTATCCTCATTATCCCTCTTAGGTCAAATGTAAAGCGAGGCGCCCGGCACTTTGCCGGACTCCACGTCAGATGGGCATCATGTTGCACCTATCAAGAGGAGTGGGTGCCACAACAATTTAGACAAGATCGATTAGGTACCATCCAAAAACATTAGGCATGATTTGATGCATAAATCACCATTAAAAATATGACCAAAGATATCCAATATCACCGTTAAAAATGTGATCAAAGATACCCAAAATCACCCCCTTATATTGACCATGAAACAGAGGCCAAAAAAGTTATAAAAAGATTTTTTCTTTTCTTTTCTTTTTTTAAACTACATGTCCCATTGTTGGCTAACCCAAAACAAGTGTTGTTCGGACTTGTTCATGCCATGTGGCATCAGATTTGGCATGCAACACCCAGATGCATCCTCCCATTTCCAATGTAATCTAGTAGCATAAAAGAAAAGGTGACATAAAGTAGCCGTAGGTTCAATCTGTGCACATGCCCCTCATCTAGGCCATCTAATGAAGGTGTTGTATCTGATTAATGGACAGCTTCCAACTACATTGTTGATCATTCAAAACAAGTATATGATCAGATGGTTAGACACATCTGATCGGTGCGAGTTTCAAGCTGGGCTTTATTTTAGACCGCGGATCCATCTATTGGAAGGTCCCAACTAATAGTCAAAGATATGGCAACATTTGGTAGTAAACGCTCTAGAGATATACGGAAAAAAGTGACAAGTTTCCGCAATTTCGTAAAAAATGGAAAAAGTTTCAAAAAATTAAAATTTATAAAAATATTAATAATTATAAAAAATATAAAAATACATGTATATGACGACCAAAAACATAGTCACCAAATCGGGGTTCGGTGAGGTGAAAATTCAGAAAAATTCGACAAATTCGAGGAGTTCAAGGAAATATTCGGAGGAAAATCGGTGAGAAATATTTAAAATAAAAATAAAAAGATTTAAAGTTATAAAAAATAATAATAAATTAAAAATAAAATAAATTAAAAAATTTAGAAAGTCATAACTTTTTTGAAAAATTCAGGGATTATTTGGGAATAATTTGTGAATTTTTGTGATAAGGAGAATTTTTGAAAAAATCGCGAATAATTCGGGGGACCTTAAATTCACAAATTAGTCACGATTTTTTCAAAAATTCGACGATTTTTGTGACTATGACCAAAAACACATTTATTTCACAAATTAAATGAATTTAAAACGTATTTTTCGATTTTTTTTAAATAAAAACATAATTTTTTTCTTCGAAAAGCATATTTAAAAACGGCGTTTCATACATTTCTTCAACTAAAAAATGTCTTTTTTCAGTCACAATGAGATGATTTATACAAAAATCTCATTTATAGAAGACACTAAAAATAGGCAAATTTCATTGATGCTTTTCTATGTGGCCTGTGCCCTCTGGTTCATAACAAAAATGACATATTCAAAGAATCAGCCTTCAAATATAAGAAATACAGATATTCATTATAAGACTCCATACATATAATCCAGAAACTCTGCAAAATCCCTCAATAAAATTCAAAATTTCAAAAATTCAAAAAAAAAAAAAAAACCCGAACCCTTAACTACTATAATTGAGTAGCCTCACTAGTCCAATATGTTTTACTAGTAACAAGGATTTTCTCAGGGTTGAAGGGTCCACTCTCATGATCCGTTATCTGACTCTTCCATCTCATCCCCTCTGTTATGCTCTATATCTTCACAAGAACTTCTACTGTATCTCTGAATATTACAGGCCCTTCGTGCTCATTATCTTGAGATGAAAACCTCATTTTTATAGCTTTTATAATCTTTATAACTTATATAACTTATCAGAGCATAATTAGTGAGATAGATAGTGTTATATGGAGGACAGATTTTATGTAAACAAAGTGCAGGCAGCTGATGTGGCACGACACAATTGGCTACAAGTGCAGTGGGAGTCAATTAATGCAAGTCTGTATAGCCAATTACATCGCGCCATATAAGCTGCCAACACTTTGTCCTCAACAAATCTAACCTAGGTTGATAATTTTCCTTTTAGTGAAACCCATTACCGTTAAATTTTTTTATTATGACCGATGTAAAAACCATTAATCATGGAGCCTCATCACTCATCAAATGATGTGATATTTGGTTGGTCCTAAACAAAACTTTCGAGTAATAACTTATAACCGATTTACACATTATGTTGGGCAAGGAAATCATTCCATGCAATTCAACTACAAACTAACATTTTACATCAACATCTATCCAATCACCACTTCTACATACAAAACAATTTACATTTCAACCAACAAACCCAACTTCTAGTTACCAGCTGCAAGCGAAGTCCACACAATGTCCTTAAGAGCCGACCGAAACTCCTTCTTACAAAACTGATTGAACTCAAGCGTATCTCCACCGTCCTTTTTCACCTCAACCATAATATACGTAGCCGCAACTGTCGACATCTCAGCCGCGATAGCTAACTTTCCCTTTCTACCACTCTCATTTCCTAACAATACCACGCTGCCTTCGCTCATCTTCACACTAAACTTCCCCGCCCTCGCCACCTCCTCGAGTTTCGACACTATGCAACTCACCGGTTTTGTGGTTGCAAACCTTATCTCCTCTCTCTTCTCTCTCTTCTTCTCTTCAAACTCAAACAACGGCGATAGATCGAACCCCTCCGATAAAGATATTATGTGAAACATGCTCAAAATCTCGGGCTTTTTTGTAGAATTCGATTTCTCATTCTCCTCGACAGCTTCTTCTAGTTTCAACGGCTTAGGAGCCGATTTTTTGAACCAAGAGGTCTCCATGAGTTTTAATATGGTGATCCGGGTAGCATATTACAGTCCCTTCGTGCTCATAACAGTTGAGATGCATCACAACGGATTAGGTCTCCGTTGAGAAGAAATTCATCTTCTTTCTTCTTCATCCGGTTCACGCAAACGCATAATGTTCAGGCAATGGTACATTTGACTTTAGGCAACCCTCCCTTCCATAATTACAACATTGTCCTTGCAAATATATAAAATTTACACTAAAATATAAAGATTACAATTGAAAGATAAATCTTATAGGGGCGACTAAGAGATCTAGATCTCAAAGTGATCTTTTTCGACAAATAGCCCTTTAACTTTTTTATTTGGTTTTTATTGTCCTAAATGAAAATTGGCGAACCAAACTTAGACTCTTAATTTGCATATATATATATATATATATATATATATATATATATATATATATAAAATAAAATAAGCAAGAGATAACAAATAGAAAACTAAATAATAAGTCCAGAATGACTTAATGGTAAGTTTCTATTCTCGAATAAACTAAGTTTTATCTTTGCTTTGATGAACCCGGAGGGTTAGCATCTATATTAGAGTTTGATAGCAATAGAAAACGACATATGTAAAACACTTCATAAAATTGATATTTAAATTTTTTGAATGCTAATTTCTCTTACTTAGATTATTAACCCAAAGTAAAAGAGGCATATGATTTAAGGAATAAAATATATAAGTAGCTCCTAGCACATAGACTTAGTGCCTACAGCCAGGCTATTTGTTTACACCCTTAGTTGGGAAGAAATTCAATGCAAACTTTGATGGGGATCAAACGACTCTACATATAGCTTGATCTTCCGAAGCTCAAGGAATACTTGTTTACTTAAGTTTTCTTGTGTCCAACTATAGGGGATCCAATTTTCATACCAACCCAAGTTTACTTTTTTATCTATTTGCCTTCTTTAAGATCTATTTTGAAGCCCTAAATATTTTATAAATTTTCGAAGTCAATCAATCGATTTAGTGTTTCAATAGATCAATGTTGTATCGTGACTCATCAAATGTGGACTGTAACCCATCTAATGCAATGTTGGACTATGACCCATTTGATGTGGATCTCGACCTATCTGATGTTAGACCTCGACCCATCTGATGTTGAACCGTGACCCATCCGATGTGGACCTCGACCCATTTGATGTTGGACTGTGACCCATCTAATATTGGGCCTTGACCCATCTGATGTCGGATCGTGATCCATCTGATGTTGGACTTTGACCCATTTGATATGGACCAACCCATCTGATGTTGGACTTTGACCCATCTGATGTGGAGCAACTCATCTGATTTCATTTCATGGGATGATATTAAAATAATTAAAGTATCTTTTACATTATATTATGATATTTAAAGAGAAAGTGGTTTTAAATAATAATATAAAATTAATAAATATTATATATTTGCACTTTATTATTATTTTATTTTCATATAAAACAAAGGTACTTGGTTACTACCTTATTTTAATATTATAAAATTATCTTATAAGGTATATGAGTAGTAGTATCCTCTGTCAGAGTCCAATTAGTTTCCTTTCTATCGATGGATCGACCTAAAATCGATCAATCGATCATGAGCCAAATGACAACTTACACCGTATTAAATCTGATCTATCAATTTTTATTTTTCGATTGATCAATTCTCATCCGAACAAACGAACTGATTCACACTAAAATTTCACTATTGCACGACCAAAAACTTAGTGCATATATATTAATCACTTGCACTTTGCAATCAATGGTCGTGATGTACTTAACTGTTAAAATAATATTTAATTTTGACATTTAAGAATAATAAATAATATATATATATATATCACTTTTATCGCTTCAATGCGACCACATTGAAACACGGAGTGTTAGAATTTCGATACCTCGTGAAAATCGAACTTTGCCCTTCAAATTATCAAAAACACACTAATTACTCTCCTACTCTATAGTTATTGACGTGTTATGTAAATAAATAAAGGTATAAGCATAACAATAATTTTGATGTAAACTTTTGTATGTTTGATAATTATATGCTTTCATCTTGAGCTTGATGTATGAGTTTAAGAATATGTTAGGTCATAAGTATGCGAGTATATAAGATCATGCCTACGCTTGAGTGTGATGTTTCACTGAGATGGTATCGAAGCGAGGAATACACCGTATTCACATGCCTTACAACTCATGATGGATTAGGACCCATGACGAGTCGGGTAAGTACGAATTCAGTGTAATCTCGTATACGGTGACATATACGGTGACCCGATCACCCCGAGTTCAAATATGATAGTATAAGTTATGAGTTAAGTTGTGAGGCTCGACCATAGGCTTTAACTGTGGTGAGGTTTCTTTTACGGTCACGTGAAACTCGGAATATTGGCATTCATGTACGGATGCAACACTTCTATGATAGTTTGGGCTGTTGCACGAAGTATATCCAGGTTAGTACAAAACCTTTTCCTTGAAAAGCGTGATTTAGGAAAGTTACCCCACTATAGTTTGCTCTAAAATTAAGTATAAGAGTATGATAAGATATGAATATGAGATAAGATAAATTATGATACGAGTATGATAATAAAATACCGTTGTATAGGCCAGCATAAGATTAAGAACTTAAGTATCTGTACGTGTCATTCCTTGAGTAGTTACCGTAAGGGCAACAATGTCTTTCAGCCAAGACAGATTTCTGAAAAAGATTATGAGTATGTTATGAGTGACTTTGGCCATTATGTCTTCCCATTGACTGAATGGTGGAGACATAATGATATGAGGGCATTATGATATGGTGGTATAATACTATGTTGATCCTCACATAGTAGCTAGAGCAGCGACTTTGACACAGGTCGTTTAGGATTTTATGAGTATGCTAGTTACGCACATAGAATGTACAGACGTATGTGTGAAAATGATAATAAGATATGGTATACTATGAGATATGATGAGGTACGTTAGGATATGAGTATCTAAATCATGGTTTTACATTTATGATATGATATGTGTTCTACGATATACAAATAGTTTTATTTTTCTCTTGTTATTTGCTTTGAGATATTATGTTTATCACTCACGTGATGCACCCACAATGCACTTGAGTAGAATGGGGTGGATTGGTGGTGTATCTCACTGAGTTTACGTGTCTGAATAAATTCATCTCACGACGATCTAATAGCTGTAGATGATTACGCTAATAAAGTAGACGCCAGCTATTCCGACCCCACCGATTTCATTGATCCCGCGGACGTTGAGTACCAGGAGCCTTGGGAGTGCGACGCAGCTGAGTACCAGGAAGACCTCGGTGTTGACTTTGATCCGAGCACCGATTACTGGTAATTTTAGACTCGATATCATGTTTTATTTAATACTTTTGTGTTGACTCTATGCTTTCATTTATCGAATTTATCTCCGACTTCTTATTTCGGATATTCGTGGATTATCGGGATTTTTACTGCATCTATTCAGTATTTATGATTATTTTATATCCCACCTATATGTTATTAGTTTTCACGGATTTTGTGAAATTAGATTTACGCGATAACTCTTATTGAGTTTATGTCCGCTTAGCATATCCGGAGTATGTGCGGGTCATAACTCAAAATTTTAGGCCTTCGGGATGAGATAAAATTTCGGGGCGTGACATAAAGATAAGGTAATGTCCAACTAACCAGGTACATGGATTTTAGGCACCTTTGATCATGTTTTCGGTGGCACTCTCACTGATCTGGGGGCGCAACTCTCAGGGTTTCATCCGAATGCATAATTAGAAAGAAACCCAAAAAAAAAAAAAAAAAAAGCAAAACAAGAAAATGGAAAACAGGTGTGTGGTTAGAAAGGTAGGTAAGCTGTTAAAAAATAATATGAGTAAAAACAAAAGAATACTTGCACACCTTCCCCCCTTCCATCAATTTTACTTTCTTCTCCTTTCTTTCTACATTGTATTTTATACCCTCCTTTTCTTTTGTCCAATCACAACCACATAAACCAACTCCTCCAATTAAGATATAAATTTAACAAGGAACATTTCTCTTGCAGTTGATGGCGCCTGCATAGCGGGTGAGCCTTGTGACAAAGGACCCAGGCTTGGCGCTGATCATGTCCTGGGTTGTATAGAAAGTCTCCTTGTTGGCCATGCCCGATTCTCTAAAGAAGGCCCCATTCATCATCAGATCTCCTTCTGATCTCCATGTCCAATCCTTCCACACCTCTTCTGGTGCATAGTCCCTCTTCGTCACCTGCAACAAATTAAACCCCAAGTTTTCTTAGATTTACAAATTAATTACTGAAGTTTTTTTTTTTTTTTTTCAAATAAAAGTAAGTAAATAGTTCAGCTTGAGGACGGCTCTCAATGGGCCGGATTAGGGCCGGGCTGGGGTTTAACCCGGCCCTAACCTACTAGGGCCGGGTTCCCAAACTTTTTAGTCTGGACCTAACCCGGGATGCGATGTACTCAGCTCAAGCCCTAGGTCAGGCTTGGGCTTTTTTCGGCTTTTTTTTTATTCTAATAAAATTTGGTTGGGTTTGGACTGTTTTTTTTTTTTTCTAATAAAAGTTTGAAGAAGGTTAAAAATTTAATTAAATAATTATATTAACATTATAAAGGTTCAAATACTTGTTTTTATTCAAATATTTCATTTTAGTTTGTTGCATAATAGTTATAAAGGACAACGATTAATCTCAGGGCATTTAAGTGAATTATATTTAATTAAAAGGAAATTTTTTTTATTAGCTTTAAAAATCTCTCTCTCTCTCTCTCTCTCTCTCTCTCTCTCTCTCTCTCTCTCTCTCTCTCTCTATATATATATATATATATATATATATATATATTATTGGGGTTAGGTGCAGGTCGGATGTTGGAACACTCAACTCAAGCCCGGTCCGAATTTATTCGGGTTGCAACATATTTAGCCCGGTCTATATCGGGCCAAATTTGCTTGATAGAAAATATCACTCTTCTCAAATTGGGTGTGGGCCAAACTTCGGATCGGGCCAACCTATTGAGAGCCCTAAGCTTGAGGTTTATACATGGTGTAATTATTAGAAATCAGAGATACTAGATGGTGTAAAGAAAATATACAAATCATCTGGGCTGAGAGAGTCTAGAACATGAGGACAGTGAATCTATGCTAGCAGTCTATTCCCTAAATTAATTACCTAGGTTAAATAATGTATGTAGAGTATTGATCCTCTCAATCGAGTTTCATGGGACATAAATCTACCACTCGACCTCACCTTGACTGCATGCTAATTCAGTTGAGATGCAACCAATAATTGGTTAAAAGTTTATGTCTTCCCATGACTAACTGAGTTAGGAGGTCATTTCCCCTCCTCCATTGTATATATATTATATGTGTTACCTCTTTGGCAAAGTCGTTAGGAGGAGCGATATAGCGGTTGCCTTGGCTGATTATGGTGGGATGTTGGCTTCCACCAACGGCATACATGAGCCAGTGAGTGTAATCATTATTCACCACATGGAAGAATCCCCAACGACACCTGTAGAAAATAAATAAGCAAGCTCATTATTAATAAATTTGGTCATCCAACTTAAACTAATTAGTTATGAGCAGAGAAGCATGAGAAGCCAAGAATATGATTTTCATAAGAGGAGAGACAAAGCTATGATTGTTCGCGTGGTGAGGCCCGGGATCTCACAAACTCCTTCCCCATGTGTACAAGACCAAAAGATTTACGGAACACACGATGATAAAGTGTTAAGAAAAGATGGGAGCTCACCCTCAAATTTTAGGTCATGCAAATATGCAATAGATTTGGTCAAAAGAAAAAATATGCCAATAAAGAGGATTGCAACCATTCAATTTGAGCACTTCAATAATATCATCCTATTAGAGTCCACACTCATGTACTCAGATTAGATGGTAGAGATCTTCCAATTGGGCTAAGCTAGCCATTTGGGGGTTGATGAGAAATGTATGCCACGTGGCACTATGAAGGTGGAACGGTGAGAAGTGTTCTCTCCTAAGATGGTGATTGGTGAGTAGAGTTTCATAGTTTAATCACCTAGGCATCCTCTGTACAAGTCCCCTTCCAAAGTGGTTGAATGCAAATGTAACTTGCATAATGGCATCCTCTGAGTAGCTATCACTTGCACCCATCAGCATTACCTGCATCATAAATATCCATTCTTTTTTTAATAATAATTAATAATAATATGGGAAAATTAGAAAACGAGATTATTTGAAAAAAGTTTTCAGCATATTATACTACGTCATATCCATCAATGTATGAGAAATATTTATAATTGAAATTATAAAAATACCCTTCTACAAAATGTCATCCTGTCTTCAATTGTAAAAAAGGGTAAGTTATATTCTGAATTTCAATTCATTTGTTAGCCATCAATTTCTTATCATAATATTTTACTTGTTGGTAGTCAGTGTAGGTAGTAAATGTAGAGGTCTCTTGAATAGTGAAAAGCAAAAGCATGGAATGTCACCATCTTCGTATTCATTCTGAATACTCTATAGTAGCACCATGGACAACGCATAGCGGTGCAGCGCTCATGAGGTAAGCAACTCCCACTTTCCTTTTAGCCCTTCACTTAACTTCATACCTGACTAAATCTTTCAGAAGTAGTATAGTACGTTATGCTAAAACTTTTTTAGGAGGGAAATGATCTCCTAACTCGAATCATGGGCATAAACTCACGGCTCCCATTCGTTGCATGCCATTTCAGCTACCTTTTTGAAAATCAACTAAAATGGCCTGCAACTAATAAAAGCTTCGGATCATTACCCTCTCTAAAAAGCCCTATAATAATGGTTATGCCGTAATGGGTCAGTATATGCACCTCATTGTGGTTAGTGATGTGGTTGTTAGAGATGGTAATGGCAGTGGATCCTTGAATGGCATCAACGATTCCATCCATGCAGTTGGACATAGAATTGTGATCAATCCAGATGTTGATGGATCCAAAGATGGAGATCCCATCTCCGTCGCTTCTCGTCCTCAAACCATAATGGGTCATGGAGTCCCTAATAAGCCCGCCATTCCCTGCCTTGATATCATGGATATGTAGGCCGTGAATGATGACGTTTTGAACAAACTGGATGGTGATTCCGGCACCATAGGCGATGTGGACATTGGCTCCTCGTCCATCAAGCGTCTTGTTTCCATTCACGATGAGCTCTTCGTTGAGCCTGATGATCATGTCGCGAGAGAAGACAATCCAGAGGGGTTCGTCTTGGATGACACCCCACCGAAGGGTCCCAGGTTTTGGGTTCACAAGGTCGTTGTCCGAGGGATCGGTCACTTTGTAGTACCTACCGTCTTTGCCGCCGGTGGATTTTCGGCCGAAACCGAGAGCGCATTCAGCGAGCTTCTTACGTTGGTGGGCCCAATCCTTGGAGCACCGCCAGCAACGGTCGATGGGGTTGGTCGCCATGCATGGGCCGGTGTGGCGGGAGAGATGTCTCCTTGTGCTATTTTCGCCAGCGATGGTACTGAAAAGGAAACTGAATTAGATTGTTTTTGTTTAATTTTATCGGCCATTACATGCTATTTAAACAGTAATTCACTTTAGGTTAACAACCCTATCACTTGAGTCATTGGACCTAAACCCATGACTCCGGCTCCCATTGACTGTAAATCATTTTAATTGACCTTTCAATTGCAACTGAAATGACATGTAATCAATAACAGCTCGAGTGATGGGATATAAACCACATCCATGACTCAAGTGGTTTATATTTTAGGTTAACTTGATCTTTTAGGCACATAAATATAGTTAAGCACATAGACTTGATCTTTTAGGCACATAAGTATAGTTAAGCACATAAACTTGATCTTTTAATGCTCGGGTGGTTAGGTTAACTTGATCTTTTTACTGAAAAATGTATTAAGAGTAAAAAAAAATTAATTCTGATTTCCTAGTTTAATCTATTGTTATTCCTTTCAAAAAAAAATTAAACATTAATATGAAAGGTAATTGTCCATCTTGGGTGTTGTAGCCTTTTTCATTTTGTTCTCTCTAGAATTTAAATTTTCTAATTTGTTTTTTTTGCTTGCCAAAATGTATTGCTAATGAAGTCATTGGTTAACTTTTTCTTGCTTTCCTTTTGGGACTGACTATCTTAGTCAGCAATAATTATCAGACTTGTGGCTACGGTCACATAAAAAAGAGACGTGCAGATTTTCAGGACCCTAATATCTGTAGAAGTCAGCTTGGTCAATTGTTGTGAAAAGGCTCTGCATCAAATAGATAATAATCGAGTGATGTCCAGACTCCAAGGACGTTAATATTTATAAGTAGCCATTACTTGCACACAAAAAATTGGCCATTGCCCGCAAACTTTTTTTAACAGAAAAATTTGTATCTTGGAGACCTTTGCTGTGTGGAAACATCATCCAAATCGTCTGATGACTCTGATTTGAAGGTGTTCATATAAAAATCTTTGGCGCGAAAGATTGGCACGAAACATGATTATATCATCTAATTCAAAGTAGCCAACCATTAAATCGGCTGATTGCCTTTGAATTCGTGGAATCCTAAGATAGAGATCTTGTTTGCACTAAATATGATCGTGACCTTCAGATTCGACGGCTCAGCTGGCGTTTTCACATGACTTTGGTATCCAAAACGCCTAAGTCTTTCTTCTAAATTAAGTGCAAGGGCCAAGCTTTGCCTGTGCAAATAATGGCTCCCCAATATTTATGGCCCATTGGCCCTTGCATCAGTTCCATATAATTGTATCCCAAAAGATATTTGAAACCTTCAGTTTTCCAATACATATGCCAGAATAACAGATGTAGTCTTTTCAAATGCTTTTCACGTCCAAAACTCTTATATCTCGGCCACCAACTAGGTTATTGGCGCACAGCGTGCACCACATGGGCCTTGGAACGAGTGGAATTACGTTCCCCACATCTCAAGAGCTCATGTGCGCTAATATTGGCTACTTTTTCTTCTCTGTCCTTTTTATTTATTTATTTTTTTTTTTTTCGTAATGCATGCATCTCAGGGGTTCCTTACAATAATAGAGACAAAGGAAAACAACATAATAAGTACTCAGAAAACATAAAAACAAAGGTTTTGAAGGAGAGAGAACACATACCTGTGGACCTCCTGGTTCAGATGTTCAGTGACTTCCAGGGGATTTGGGTGGTAGGCGGCACGTGCGGCAGCCTTGGCATCCTCAGCTCGCTTCAGCCACGTATCATCGTACTCGGCAATGTGGGCCTGCATGACTGGAGCTACGGCAAAAAAGATTAAAAAGAGCACATTGGGCTTTGGTTTAATTGCCTTCATGGTGTCTTCGTCTTCTCTGTCTCTTTTTTTTTTTTTCTTTTTTTTTTTTTTTTCGGGGCTGGTGGGTGGTGATGGAAAAGGTCTAGAGTTTTTTAACTCTATCACCAAACCAGACCCCACCCAAGTTTGGAGAAGTTACAGTTGGAATTGTAATGGAGATTTGTGTTAAATAACAGGGAATGGGTTAAATAAGGTTGGGCTCTAATAGAAATGATGAGTTGGGAGGCGAAGAGAGAGGAGAGCCGTCAGAGAATAACGGATATGAGTTGGTCGCTTTATATGTTGTGAGGTCTATGATTGCCGTTTGAGGTGGTCTTTTAATATAGTGGTTTTGAGAATGATACGCCATTGTTAGAGAGATTCTAGCTCTCACCCTTTAGTATAAATAGGCACCCTTTGCTCGGGTGGTTTGGTACTTCCTTACTTCCTTTCATAGTCACAAAAAAGCTCTGCTATTAAGACACGAAAAAACATAAAAAACTTGTATAAAATGCGCAATTCTAAAAAACTTATGTCATATTTTAAAGAATATTTTACTTAGGGAAGGGCAAAGGATCTTCCTTAATTACCTGATAGGGTCCAATAATCTATTATTATTAAACAGGGTCCAGACCTTAGAACTATGTTTCCGTATTTATACTAACCCCTCAGTATGAAATACTCAATATCCCCTATTAATCATAATTGAATACCATTGCCTGCTTTAAATCAGATAGGGTTTGAAAATTTTGACATGTGCAAAAATTTGATTAAAAAATAAATTTTTTTACTTAGCAGGGTCCCAAACTATCGCTAATGCCCCAACAGAATCCGAGACCCTCAAAGTATTGAGTTTTGAGGTTTTAAGAGACATATGCGCTTATTATATCTTTTTTTAAAAATTGGCATACCTTCAAATTTGGATTAAGTGAAAATGAGTTAGATGAAACCCTTAGGTCTCATATGAGACCAATTGAACAACCATAATAGTGATCGGTCAATCTAAGGGTGTTTTCGTCTAACGCATTTTTCACTTAATCCGAAGTTAAGGACATGTCAAGACTTTCTAACCCTGTTAGGTAAATACAAAGACATAGTTTGAGGGTTTGGACCCTGCTAGGTCATTACCAATAGCTCTCCTTGGTAGGTAAATTCGGAAGATTGCGTATCCTCCTAGGTAATCTGCCCATAAATTATTTTGACTTCCGCTTTAATTCAAATTAATTGAAAAATGAGTTAGACAAAAATGTCCTCTATGAGAGCCATAGATTGGGGCCATATGAGACACACTTGATCAACATCACAGTCCACTATACGGTCTCATATGGGACCGATTGGTCTTATAGGGTGGAACCCGATCGATCGATGTCAAGTCAACTATAAGACCAATCGGTCAGTCACATATGAGAATGATTGGTCTTATAGGGTGGTACCCGATCGATTGATCTCATATGGGGCCCGACCAATCGATCTCATATGGGACCTGGTCGATCAATCTCTTATGGGATCATTAGGGCATTTTCATCTATCTAAGTTTTTTACTTAATTCGACATCAAGTACATGTCAAGGTTTTTAATTCGAATTTATACAAGTAAGCTTTCAAATCCTATTAAGTAAATACCTAAACATAATTACAAGTTTTGGATTCTAGATGGTAAATAATGAATTGTTGGACCCTCTTGGCTAACCCTCCTATTGATGACCCCTTTCTTAGGGGCTAGTTGGATAAAAATAGGGAAAATGTGGGAAAGTAAAATAATATTTCTATATTTTTTTATGCATACCTAAGTTGTAGGAAATCATGAGATTCCTTTGTTTTTCGTTGTTTGGATAATCACATTGCTAATTGAGAAAATGCAGGATTAATTAAATCATGTGTTTGGATAAGGAAATTGTTGAAAAATAATACATCCTAACAAAAAAAATAGCTATAATACCACAAAAGATCATCCAAATTAAAAAAACAGTTACAATGTAATAAAAATGATCCACAAAATAACCATCCACATAAATTATCCAAAGAAAATGTGGGAAAATACATCTACATGAGATAGAAAAGGTCATTGAAGACCAAATCACTAAGCAAATCAATGTGAAAAATATATCCACCTGAATAAGAATGCATCTCTTACTAAATATAAAAGATATGAAGAGAAGAAAATGAAAATTACATGAATCAATTTCATGTAAAAGAGAAGAAAGAAAAATGAAAAATTTATAAATCAAGAAACTTCAAGAAAATATGATAGCGGAAGCAATGCCAAAACTATGACCGGCTTGAACGCATGGAGCTGATCCTTTCTCTGATACCATCATGTTAAAATTATAAAATAAACAAGAAAAATAAGAAGAAGATAAAAAGATAGAATCATAGATCAAAATATCGTCCGATACCGATACGTATCGGTTTTGGACATAAACGATACGATAAATATTTTTTTTATCGGGTACCCCAAAAAACACATATTTATAGAACAATAAGGTGAAATTATCGGACGATAATTTGAATGTATCGTCCGATAATTTGGCAGATTGACAGGGACCCAATTTGGCCAAATTATCGAATGATACATTCAAATTATCGTCTGATAATTTGGCAGATTGATAGGGACCCCATTTGGCTAAATTATCGGACGATACATTCAAATTATTATTTAAATTATCGTCTGTATCATCCGATACAAACAATAATTTCAAATTATCGGACGATAATTTGATTTTTGAAATTTTTTTGAAAAAAAAAAAAAATGTATCGAAACATTAAACGATACGCGAAACGTATCGTATATTTTGATCTACGGTTACAACTGGTTTAAATAACTACAATTGGTTGAGATAACTGATGTGTGATATTTATGAAATACGGTACACTCTAATTAGACTAGGTATTGGAGACAAGGAAGAGTTCCTCAGAAGATAAAAAATCGAGGGAGCGCTCAGCATGTTCTCAGATTTTGACGAAAAATGTGAAGATAATTTCCAACCTTTCGTATGTCATCCAAACAACGAGAATCTCGATAATTTATTTTGTCACATATAATTTTCCCTTAGTTTCCTTGAAACCAACCATGCCCATAATGTTTTAAACATGTTTTATAAAAAAACAAAAGGTTATCATTTTTAAAAAGAAAATTTCACAATTTTTTACTTGTTTCCCTTTTCCTTTGGGCTTTCTATTTTTTGACCTTTTTCTAATTTTTTTCCTTGTGTAAATCCGTCCTATTGACTAAGTGCCTTTTAATGTTAGTCCAAGTGGCATTTAGGAACTCAGCGCAGATCATTCTCATTGAAAGATTCAAACCACTCCATTGGAGCAGCATTGTTTCAATCGCCCATTTGAAGTCTCTTTCAAGCTCTTAATTCATAGCTGTCAATGGGAGCAGGGGACCCATCAGACTTGATTTGCAAACTTGGTCATGCAGATGAGCTTGGCCTATCGGATCTAATTGGCTTGGGCCGACTTAGATTTTGGCTGGCCCTGCTTTTGACTTGACCCATTGATATCTAACAAGAGTGAGTCTACAATGGGTGTACACTCATGCTTAGTGGACATCACAGTCCATATGTCCTTATGATTAAGTGACTTGCACAGATTTTTATGCATTAAATATGGATGTGCGGATTGCGATGTTCACTCATGATGAGTGGGCACCCACTATAAACTAACTCATAGAACAAAGTCTCAAAGCTTTTTGAAAAAAGTCTCACTTAAATGGGTAATAAATATTTTGATGATGTTTTTGCATTTTAATCACAATTTATTGGAAAGAAAATCGCTGACTTTAACTTTTTCCCCGAACTTCATATATTAAGGCCTTGTTTGGTGGAACTATATCTGAGAAATATCTTGTAAAATCTCAAGATTTTACGAAAACTCAAACTTTCAACTGTTTGGCAATTATGTGGGATTCACAAATTGGAGTTTTTTTAAAGAAAAACTCATATAAAAGATTCAGTCAAAATTTGGTTGAAAATCGTTTCTGCCCACGACATGGGTTATTCCCATTTAAGAAGAATTTTATTTATTACCCTTGCAACCTGAAATTCGTTCTTTTCAATTAAGATATTTCATGCTAAAATGGTTTGACTGCTTTGTATAAATTAATCGATGTTTTTTTTTACCATAATTTTTTATATAATGAATCTCGAGACTATGAGCTTATCATCAAATGCTCAATTTTTTATTTGATGTGTCACACATGTCAATGCCTTTCTGTTCACGTCCACGTGTTCTGTAAGAGCGCCTACATCCCAGACCCCTAAAAAAACGTTGATTTCTTTGAATCAGATGATAGAGAGTTTTTTAACAAAGATCTTCCACAAAATAGACCTTAGGTGCATGGCGCATCAATCTGATGGCCAATTTTTTACTTCCTGTATCACCGATACTCAAAAAATGACTCTTCAATCATATAGCACACATCATGCTCAAACGTAACTTTAAGGCCATTTTTTGGAGACTGGGGACACATGGAATCACAAACTGACCGTTTGATAGGTGCTACATGATCTTAAGATCCATTCTATGAACGATCAGGGAGAAAAACAATCAACCTCATCTGATCCAAAGCAATCAACAATCTTCAAGGGATCTAAGATGTAGGCTTTTAGAGAATGCATGGATACGAACAGAGGTACTAAACAGCGATGCCAATAAATGTTACCCAACCATCTAAGCCACTTAATTTGAAGGCCATAATCTAAAGATCATAAGTGAAAAGATTAGCACCAAGCATAATCTTTATCATATGACTCAATGCACTCCAAAGCTATTATCCGATTTAACAATTGATTCTATCGAATCATATGATAGAAATTGAGTTTTGCAGCACTCTTTTGCATCGTAGTTCTGTAGATTATGGTCTTTCTATCAGATGGTCTATATGCAACCTCACCTCATAATCGTACTATTTATTTGCATTAATTGTAAAATTGTAACCTCTCCCTATTTCCTCCGGCCAACATGCATTGACTGCTTTGAATCTGACAAAGGAGATTGTTTTTTATCTCAATCCTCCACATGATGCATCTTGAGATCATGGGTATATCATTAGACGAATTTTTTATTTCATGTGGCACTCATTCCAAAAAATAAGTCGTGATTTGTATTTGAGCTTGATGTATGTCTCACGAGTTTAGAGTTACTGTTTGGGATATGTACCACGCGAAATAAAAAATTATATGTGTGTATGCTCATGATCTCAAAACCCATCTTCTAAAAAGTTGGGACAAAAAAAAAGTTCATATTCTAATTCAAAGCGATTAATGCATTTTGGCCCGATAAGATGGGGTGAGATTACAGGTTCACATGGTGTGAAGAATGGTGCCTTCGGAAAATAATTTTATACAATGCAGCCAAACGGCTCAAAATAATAAAATCAAACCATTGTAAAATTTTAAAAATAAAACTTCCATTCTGTTAGTTACAAGCTCATGTAAAGTAAAAAAAAAACAATTTCCATGAGTTTAACAAACAAGGCCTAATTGTCACTTAACAATTAAAATACAGTTTTTAACTCATGTTTCGAACTCATGACCTTCGAGAGCATACCAAAGTTGTTAACTGTTGCGACGACAATCCCTTGCTGGGTTCAATGGTGCACTCTTGGAGCTAAATTTAATCTGGATTGTGTGGTTCATTATTCACCCATAGAAAAAAAAAAAAAAAAAACATGAAAAAATGACAAATTTCAGGAGAAATTAAAATTGGGATGTATTTGGGAGAAACGTAATGGAAATATTTAAAATTAATAAAAGTAAATATTTTTTGACAAAAAATTCAGAAAAAATAGGTTTAAAACGTAAAAATCATAATTTTTTAAAAAATTCATGTTATTTAAAAAAAATGGAGTTTTAAACCTGTTTCGGAAGTTTTATAAAAAAATAAGTTTTAAACGATTTATTATTCATAAAAACAGAAATATTGGTAATTATGGCTCAAATGATACGAAGTTACCGACACTCTTGTTTTTGTTATAATTTATTGGCCTAAGCATCATTTTGCCTACTTAATCACAAAAAAAAAAATCATTTTGCCTACATATTTAAAATAATATAAGATAAAGAAGCACGTTTTAACTCGAAGACTGAAACTGTTGTTTGAATTACACATGTTTTTCTCTTCTTCCGTTAAACACTCGGAAGAAATTTTTTGTGAGTATTCTCGTGATGCACGAATGATGATGCGTCTAACTCCAAACTCTAAAGGACCCTCTTCCCTCCTCCAACGCAATTTATTTAGGGTGTTTTTTTCAAATTTCCCCCTGAGTTATGCTGATATTATAAATATCCCTCCAATTATAGTTATTTGTTCTAAATCCCGTAATTAGTATTTTGGTATTCATAAAACACCCTCTTTAACGGATGCATATTTAAAGCCCTTAAAGAATAGCCTAAATATCATATTTATCTTTTTTTAAATTAAATCACTAAATTATCACCCTCTACACGTCGTTAGAGTTGGCAGCCCTCCACTTACGAAAAAGAGTAGTTTTAAATCCACCCACCATATCTTTGAGTTCACCCACACTGAAAAACATTGACTGTATTGAATCGGACGATGGAGATCGTTTATCGTCCCAACCTTTCACACGATGGATCTTGAGATCACGGAGGCACCATTAGACGGTTTACTGCATTGAATCGGACGATGGAGATCATTTATCGTCCTAACCTTTCACACGATGTATCTTGAGATTATTGCGGCACCATCAGACAGTTGACTGCATTGAATTGGATGATGGAGGCCGTTTATCGTCTCAACCTTTCACACGATGGATCTTGAGATCATGGTGGCACCATCAAATGGTTGACTGTATTGAATCGGACGATGGAGATCGTTTATCGTCCCAACCTTTCACACAATAGATCTTGAGATCATGGTGGCACCATCAGATGGTTGGTTTTTTATTTCATGTGGTACACACCCTAAAAAATGACCTTAAAATTAATTTTAACCATGTACGTGATGTTAAGGTCACTTTTCTGATATGTGTGCCACGAAATAAAACACTAATCGTCTAATGGTATGCCTAAACGATCTCCATCGTCTGATTCAATGCAATCAATGTGTTTTAGCGTGAGTAAACTCAAATATTCGATGGATAGAAGCAGACGCGGTTAGACAATCCAATTCCTAAAATAAAATAAAAAGATAAATTTTTTGTACAAAATGATAATATGAAGTATTACACCATTATTATATAATGGTTACCATTATACCAACGATGATATGGTAGTGAATTCGATCAATTGTATAACCAGTGATTCATCAAATGGTAGCGATCAATTGAATTTGGAATTTTTCTAATCCATAACTGAGCCTCAAAGCTCGAGATCTGTGGGGTAGACTAAAAGGTTGGATGGACACGATATTTTATATACAATCTAAGAAATAAGGGAGTTTTGAACCAGATCAGGTCAGATGAAGTAGGGGCTCGAGTTCGATCGGCTGTCAAAATTTTGGCCTGCCCCGACCCATTGACAACCTAGTCTTCACTGATTTTTAGGATCTTGATAGTTGAAGGAGCAAGTTTTTGACACAATAGGCTCTTCATAAGCTTGATATTCTCTTGATGTCAATGATGCCAATGATGGCCCAACAATGAAAATACTCAATCTGCATTATGATTTATGACGTCACTTTTAGTATACTCCACTTGGATTCAACAAAGTTTGAGGATAAACAGATAAAATCGGCATTGTTTGGCAACCCAGGTTCTAAAGATCGGCCAATACTGAGAAAAAAAATTGAATCGGTAAGTATCGGCCAATACCAATTAGTCTTTCATTTGATGGGTCTTGAATCATATAGGTAATTGGAGGGATGGGTATTTTGAGTGGGCCATGTAGATTGAAGGTTTTCTTTTAAAAAATAATTGCATCGTTTGCCACAAATCCTCAATTGGTTGAGTATTCGTCCAAACGTTGGCATACTTTAATGGGGAATCACTCATCTGATGAGTCTTGAATCTGATGGGTGAATGAAGGGCCTTTTAGAAGAGTACCTTTAAATCCACCCACTGAATCTTTAAGTTCACCCACGTTGAAACACGTTGATTAAATTGAATTTAACGATGGAGATCATTTATCCTCCCAATCTTTCACATGATAGATCTTGAGATTATGATCATACCATCAGACGTTCAGTGTTTTATTTCACGTGGCACACATCTCAGAAAAGTGACCTTAACATCACGTGCATGCTTAAAATTGATATGAAGGTCACTTTTATGGGTGTGTACCACATGAAATAAAAAATAGACCGTCTGATGGTACACCCATGATCTAAAGATTGATCTCATGAAAGATTGGGGCGATAAACAATCTCCATCGTCTGATTTAATGCAATCGATGTGTTTCAGCATGTGTGAACTAAAAGATTTTGTGGGTGGATTTAAAGGTACTCCTTTTAGAATAGTGGTAAATTATAATGGCATGACTTGTAAATAAAGGTGAATAAAGGGTCTTTTAGAATGGTGATAAACTTTAATGACAGACTTGTAAGTATAGATGAATGAAAGACCTTTTAAAATAATGGTATTTTTAAAATATTAGTTTTATTAAGGGCAAAATAGACTTTTCGTCCATAAACTCACGGCTAGTTAATGGCAGGGTAACTGCAAGGAGTTATATGAAACAGAATCACAAAGTAGAGGATGGAGAATAACTACTCATAACTCAGGAAATTTCTTATAATATTAGCATAATACTGGGGTTATATGCAAAAAAACCCATTTATTTACATAACAGTTTGTATTAGGTGCACGGACCATGCACATGGTGCTCCTACATGCACAATGTAACGTGTAGACTTCGGGATGGACTCAAATATTTAGTGCCCCTAAATTCGTGTGCTTCAAGGGGTCTACGTAATGGTCAATGGCCGTCTGAAACGTAGATAAACCTAGAGAATTAGACTGGGGTGTCTTAAAATTTTGGAGTACTTAATAAAAAATAAAAAACACTAGTGTGAATAATCTAATACTAAATATTTAATTAATTCTAATGTAGACAATAGATTACCTTCTGTCTCCTTTTCCTTGAAAGCTAAACCTAGATGGCTTGCAAAGTTGCACATGTATATATGTAATGGTTGGCGCAGTAGCCAGATCATGCCTCAAGAAGCGGAGGTTATGAGTCCGAATCCCATTCATGTTGGCCACCCACGATGATTTATCCTTACTTAAATATGGGTGATGTGCGGGTGCACGTTGCACGTGTGCATGATGCCATGATCCATTCCATGGTGTGCATTGTCATGTACCGGTGCACGAGTTGGGGCCTGCAGGAGCCAACTCATTAGAGATTTGACCATCAGACTATAAGTCCTTTAAGTTTTAACAGTTATATAATTTTTAGGGATTTATTAGGTATCTAAATCTGTGCCGGTCAATTTTTCACAAGGTTCGGTGGCTAAAATGGGTTACAGTTAGATGAAGCCCAAGTGTAGTCTTTTAGGATTGACTCCCCTCTGAGGGTTGGTAACTGCTGAAGTTTGAAAACGCCTCTTAGCTACGTAAACTTGTCTGAGGAAGATTTACATGGATTTCAAGTCCTTAGAAGTCTGGAAAAACTTTTATAAGAGGACGGTCACCGTCCTCCAACCTACCACGTGGACCTTGGGTCCATTACTTATATCATCTTTGAAAAATAAAAGAATTTAAAACTCGTCTTCACCGTGTATATTTTAAATCATGAAATGTGGACCAATGAAAATCGTCAAACTTTAACTTGTTGGTTTAAAATTTATCTTTCAAATTTTATTTTTTTAATATTAATCTAAACTATCCACCTGTGCTCCACGTGGCACCCAAAAAGTGTTTTGGGTGCTATGTGGAGCTCTACGTGGACTTTGGAGGACGGTCACCATCCTCCATTGGAGGACCTAACCGACTCCTTATATATATATATATATATATATATATATATATATATATATATATATATATATATATATATATATATATATATATATATATATATATTATTTTTAATTTTATACCTCTGGCAGACATCAATCTAAGCGGGCGAATTTAGAATGCGTCCCTGCCCAAAATGGCTATGGTGATGATAAATGGACGCCATGTAAATCATATGCATAGTGACAAATTTCGTTTTTGGGGAATTTTTCGGTGGGGAGTCCATTCGGTACATTTCGGATTAATTTCGATACTCTTAGAAAAAATTTCAGGAAAGTTTCGACAATTAAAAATTAAATATTTTAAAAAAATTTACCAAAATTTACCGAAAATTGAAATTTTCTTTTGACTCCCATTTCGCGAAATCAAAATTTCGTTGAAATCTGGCGAAATTTGTCACTCTAATCATATGGTGTTTAAATTTTCATTATTTAATTTAAAGCTGTAAAAAAACTATTAGAAATTAATGGCCGCCTTGTAAATCAAATGTATTTTAGATGTTTGATCGCATTGACTCAAACAATGGAGATCGCTTCATTCCAATATTTTGCCAAAAAGTTTGGAGATCTTGAGTGACAAATCACAAGGAACTCATGATATGATTCCACATGACACAAATCCTATAAAGTGACCTAAGTATTAAGTGCGCAGGCAGTCAAATCACATACTTAAATACAGCAACGTCCTTGATGAAAACGGCATCTTCACTGTTTCCTCATAAGACAAAGGGAATTTAGGTACATCAATGGTCAGGTCTAACCAGGTTGAATCAGATTTCGAGTTCAACCACCCCTTTGGATATAGGAGAATCTTGACTTTCATGATTTTTACTTTTGATAGGATGACGTGCAGTCATAACTCTCCAATTTCCAAGGGCTGCAGATGTGATTGAATTTGAACTTGATTCAACTTGGTTGGACCTAACCAATGCCCTAGGTACTATACACTCCTTTATATAATACTATACACTTCTTTTTATTTTTTTATTTTTTTATTTTTTTATTTTTTTTATGCCATACGACACAGACAATCTTAGAAGTGCACTTTTATATTGCAAGTAGTTACTTCTACTAAATAAGTGGCCTCTCAAATACTTCTTTCTTTGAGAGAAAGTGTTACCGATTTTGAGTTCAGTCAGCCCTTTGGATATTAGAGAATCTTGACTTTCATGGTTTCTACTTTTTATAAGATGACGTGTAATCATAATTCTCTAATTTTCAAGGGTTGCAAATGTGGTTGAATTCGAAATCTCACTCAACTTGGTTGGACTTGACCATTGCCCTAAATACACTCCTTTATGTAGGTGGTATTTGTTCAAAAAGATAGGGACATGCACATAAGATTGCTCATGGAGTAAACCATAATGGCATCTGATTTTGCCACGAAAGGTGAAGCGGCCTCTCGAATGCTTCTCTTCGCTCTTCATTTTAATTTTTTTAATGCATAGACATCGGCAATCTTAGAAGTGCACTTTTATATTGAAGATAGTTTACTTCTACGAAATAAGTGGCCTCTCAAACGCTTCTTTTTTGGCAAGAAAGAGTTACTTTTAAGTAGGCATAGATTTTAATCACGAGCCTTTAGCGCTTCTATTCAAATTGGCATTACCACGTATGCGGGGCTTTTGATATGCTCAGCCTTAGCCCTAACTTAGTAAGGTTGGGGTGTGATCGAGTCTGGCATCAAACTTTGTTGTTTATTTATATTTTTCCTACTAAAATTCTTATGTCTTTTGGGTAGCTCTATTTGCACCTACTGAAATAGTGAGGATACCTACACTATAAACTGTTGATTGCTTGATGATGGAGATCATTTTTCATCCCAATCTTTTACACAATAGATTTTGAGACTATGGGCACATGATCATACGATCAATTTTTTATTTCATGTGGCACACATCCCATAAAGTAATCCAAAAATTACGTTTAAGCATGATGGCACTCCCATGATTTTTGAGTCACTTTTTGGGATGTGTGTCAGATGGAATAAAAAATTGATCGGATGATCGTGTACCCATGGTCTCAAAATCCATTGTGTCGAAGATTGGGATGAAAAATGATATCCATAGTTTGATTCAAAGCCAAACATAAAGAGACTCTTATATTATTGTACTTTTTTTTTTTTGGAGGATGCCATATGGCATAGACAGCCCAGATGTAGTGCCTATACAAATTTGCACGCATATTGGAAAGGCAAGAGCAGGTGTAGGTGATAAGAATTCCATGGGCCTAACTCAACCTCACAAAACCGGGTTGTACCCAGATTATACACAGCGTTGTACCTAGATTATACACAGCTCAAGACCTCCAAGCCCACAGGCAATGTGAGACAATTCTAACAGTAGGAATCAGAAACCACAACCTGTCGCCTAAACAAGGGAAGAGGCTACCGGTTGAGCTATCACTAAACCAGTACCTATATTAATACACTTAAGCTAGCTAATTCTTCCATCCCTTCTTTCTTAAGTGTCAATGTAATAACCTAACCATGCCTTTGATTAACCATGTAATTTGTCTTCTGAGTTTATATTGGATTAAATTATTCAAATAAATATTTTTGTAGGAATGTAAATTAATCAAATAAATCAAGAACAAGAACATCCACTGTTGATTACTTTAACATCTTTCTTCTATGAAGGAGGGAACGCAAGCTTTGATGAACGCAAATGCATGTATCAGTCCGTCAAGTTTTGGCAAAAATTTGAAAAAAAATAATTGAAATGCAACGTTGGTGAATGCTCAAACAAAACGAAAAAAAAGACACAAATGGAAACCCATGGTGGATGGTTACGCGCCTTGGTGGGAAGAACTAAGGCACTCAGGTTGTGTTTGGGTCCGTGCTATTATAGCGAAATCTAGCCCTCCCTCGGAGTAGGTTTTTTCTGCTAGAGAAAATGTGACAAATAGCTATTATACTAAAGGCGCTTTGCACTTGATAATTCCCCACCAGAGCTAAAAGCCACTCTTTGGCAGGAGAGAGCCAAGCCAAACGCAGCCTAAGGCAAAAAAATTTCTTCTTGCGAGCTGGTTTTATAGGCACGCATGGTTCATAGGTGACAATTCTATACACCTGGACCATTTTTTTTTCCTCAATTTTCTAAAAAGCACTGACTTTAGATCTATGTTACTTAATTTATTCATTCACCTAGCAAATTGCGAATTGGGTACAACAAACCAGCTCTTAGTCAAATTAGGTCCGATTCGGCATGATGACAAGCAAATTTATTAAGTTGAGGTTAAGTATTTTGTTTTAATTTTTTGTTTTGTTTTTCTATTTATTTTTTTTATTGATAATACAGGAAATTTATTAAAAAAGAAAGAAAGGAAACATACCTGATCCAGCAAGGTTGCAACTAAGACAAAAATAAGTAACAATATATTACCCATCTCTCATACATCACCCCCACCCGAGCTGAAGCCCAGAACTGATGGAACAAATCTCTGAAAACACAGCAGATCACTCACATCCACTAATGTCCCATTCCTCCAACCAAATTTATGTTTTGCCACTCATCCTTACAAATAGATTGTCTACTCCAATTTTCTGAGAAGTCTCTTGTTGATTTGATAATCTATTGAATAGGCTTCCTTTTCTTAAGGGTGCTTTCATTTCTTTCCCTCTACACTGCACAAATTACTGCAAAAACTATTTTCTCCCACAGCTGCTTTCTCCACCCCACCCCCACCCATTCATTTAACATCTGCCTCACTAAAAACCCAACTAATATTGAGAGACTCCAGCATCCTACTCCATACTTCTATACCAACCCAGCAGTGAATCATCAGATGATCTAGTGATTCCCTGCCTGAAAGCATATGACACACCTATTTCTTTTACGGATTCCCCTTTCCAATAATTGATCTATACAAAATATGAGTCTTTAGCAGCGGTTTGAAAACGCCGCTAAAACATTCGATGGTGGTCACCCAAACCAACATGCTTAGAGCCGCCGAGAAAAGTTTTACCAGTGATTCTTCTCCAACCACTATTAAAAATGCATATTTTTAGCGGCTTTTTTTACTGCCAATATTTGTTTTTACCGCCGTTAACTAACGCCGACGACTGTGTACAACGGTAGAAAATTTGAGGGTATTACAGGCGGTTTGTAGCCATGGGTAAAGGTTAAACAATTTAACAGCGGCGCGGATAATTAATATAAGTTCCGGCGGTTTCTAACTGCTGGCAATTTTTTTTTTTTGAAGTTATTACTTGGACACACAAAATGGTTCCTGCGCACCCATTTAAACAAAAGCATCCACCTGAATTGGGCAGCTCTATTAACACCCACCAAAAGTATGAAAGCACCCACTTGACACACCTTTAAGATCATCTAGCATGTGGGGCTAGATGACTGCTTTCAGAATTTCCGTGGGTGGTAATAGTCATACCTTAATTTTTTTTGTCCATTTATGCTATCTGGTCTAAGCCCTTTAATTTGAAGTTCATGATTTAAATCAATTCAACAAAGATTGGTCCTAATTTCTATCATATGATTCAACAGAGTCAACCACCAATTTAGATGACAGACCTGTAACAGTGTTAGGTCATATGATAGAAATCATTTTTCAATGCAATCTTTCACACTGGAGATATTTAGAATAGGCCTTCAATCTCACCTATAAAAGAAAATCTTGAATCATATATAGTTCAATAAAAAATAATAATTTTTTTACAGAACCTGAAAGACACAATTCCCATTTCATAAAAAAAATCCAATTAATGTCACCTGCTATAAAAGGAAACCTGGAATCATATATAAAAGTCTTAAAAAACTTATAAAATACACTTCCCAATTCACAAAAGATAAGGAAAGGTTACCACCTGTTATAAAGAGAGCCTATTATTATAATTCAACAGAAAACAATAAAAACATCACAAAACTCGTAAGCTAATAATTCTCATTGCTACAAATGAGAGTTTAATAGTACTTAGAACATCAACTCTTAATCAAAATGCATAAAAAGGTCTCAAGATAGCGACAATATTGATAACCAAGTGACAAATCCCACCATACCCTCAGATTCTACTGGACCAATCTGCAATTTATCTTCATCATCTTAAATAGATGCACTTGTTACTAGACCTTGAGAAATTCTTGTAACAAATCAACATGTATGACTTTAGCTAAATATTCGAAAATTCGAGTTTCAGTGATATTATATCAACAAATGGCATCTCATCAATAAATAAATATTCGAAAATACAATTCAATTTAATTGACTAAATAATCAAAATATGAATACAACTTAAATGGGAAGAAGCATGAGTTACTAAGTAGTAATTTTATCATGTTGTGCTCTTACGCCATCAACATCCTGAGTTGGCCCTGAAACGCAATATCAGATCACGTTTCAACCACAGGGTATACATTAGATAGTCAGATTTTGTTTCCACATGGCACAAATCTCGAAAGAGGCCCCGAGAACCACGTTTGAGGGTGATGTGTTCCACATTTTTTTTAGTCATGTTTTAGGATCTAGTACCAAGAATTCAATTATCTAAATAAAAAATCTAATCAAAAGTGGATTATTTATTATTTTTTGCTTTTCGATCCAAATCAAGGAAACCATTTTTCAATGCTCAATTGGCTAAAGATTTGGCTGAAAACTTCCTAACTTTCCTCACACTTTGCATCTCGTCTCTCTCACTCAAGATTCTATGAATTGCAAAGCAGAGCAGCCAAAGGATCTTAGCCTTGTTATCCGTTGAAAGCCATTTTATCAGGATCTTACTGCTAAGAGACCCACTCTGATTACCCATTGTCTCTTTAATTTATATGTAGTAGAACAAAATGACACATAATAACATAGAAAAAATCAAACAGCGATATGGAATAATAATAATAATAATAATAATAATAATAATAAGGGAGCTAATACTTGCACACGAGATTTGTACTGTGACATATGGTTAAAAAAGACAAACTTTATTATTTTTTGAATCTGTACCATGTGGAACACCATCTAAACCGTTTGATTCAAAAACTATGATTTAAATATCCTCGACGTCAAAAGTTGGCATGAAACACGATCTCTATCATTTGATTCCATTCAGTCAAAGGCAATTGTCGGATTCAATGCTTGACTCAAAAAACTTAGATGATAGTCTGATAGAGATTGTGTTTCATGTCAATTTTTTGTCTCGAAGATTTTTACACGAAGTTAAAATCAAACAGCTTTGATGGTGTTTTACATGGCCCAAATTCCAAAACTAGGAGTGTCTTTCTTTTTGGGCATGCGCCACGGTATAAATATATATTGGCTTATTTATTCAATTAATTACCAAATTGCCCTCATCAACATGGAGAACAATTCTTATGTCATACTCAAAAGGCAAGATGACTTAAAGAGGTGGAGATACCTTCTAACTGTGACCCTCAACCCAAAGAGACATTTTAAGCCTACCAAGAATAGAAGCAAAGAATTCTACGTTCCCCTTTGCTATATATTAGAGAGAACCCAAACCTACCCTACACAACTATGCGGCATGAAAGAGGCAAAAAAAAAAAAAAAAAAAAAAAGTGTTTTGGAATGCGAATAAATTATTCCTCGAAGAAAAGCAAACGATTTTGACACACGAAAAGGAGATCTGCAACGTCTATAAATTTGTTTCCACATCTTTAATAATCTGCATTGGGTGATTGCCATGGAGAACGTGAGGGGAAGAAAAGGGAGTGGACAGGATCAACTTTCAAGGCAGATGATATTTGAGGAATTCCAACCATCAAATGATTGGACAACTGACTCAACTGGTTATGTCCTTCTTGTTGATCTTCCTGGTATCATCTTCTTACTGTTGGTGCTTGTTTGTTTGTTTTATATATATATATATATATATATATATATATATATATAGGAAAAGGTTTTCATCCTCCAATGGAGGACCCTGAGCGTCCTCCAAGATCTTACATGAAGCTTCATGTGGCACTAGGGACACTATTTTGATTCCACATAGAGCACAGGTGCATTGCTTAGATCATCTTTGAAAAATAAATAATTAAAAATTCATCTTTATCATATAATTCTTTCGTAATAAAATTTGGACCGTTACAATTAGTCTATGTTTGACTTGTGTTTTAAAAATATTATTTTTAAATAATTTTTTTTTGAAAATTGATCTAAATTCTAATCAACACACCCATACCCCATGTGACACTCAAAATATGTTTTGAATGCCACATTATAATCGTCTTTCATTCGCATATTAAAGAAGGGATACCTTTATTTACATTCCAAGATTTTGTCTTTTTAACCCAAGATTTACATTCTTAAAAGTGTTGACTGCTTTGAATCTAACAATGGAGATTTTATTTTTTTGTACCTTTGACACATTAGATCTTGAGATAATGGGTCTACTATCAGACAGTTAGATTTTGATTTCACGTGGCACATCCAAAAATTGAACATGAACATAGGCGTACATTAAACGTGATTCTCGGATCACTTTCAAGATGTGTGTCATATGGAGTCAAAATCTGATTGCTGGGTTATAGGACCATAATCTTAAGATATATTGTGTCAAAGATTGTGATGAAAAGCAATCACCGTTGGTGTAAACATGATTCTCGGATCACTTTCAGGATGTGTCATGTGGAGTCAAAATCTACTTGTTGGGTTATAGGATCATAATCTTAAGATATATAGTGTCAAATATTGTGATAAAAAGCAATCACCATCGTCCAATTCAAAGAGGCAAACAGTTTATTGTACAACTCGAAATGGGAAGGAAGATGACCTTGGGTTAAAAATAAAGGTACCTAAAAAGGCCTCATATGAATCTCCCCATTTATCTCTCACACATCGCTCCGCACGTGCATCCCACTAGTATTTAATAATTATTACTTGCTAATTGCTATATAATGACCACACAGAAGCCTTTGCTCATGATCTTAAATAGTATAGCTATATTTGCACCAACCAAAAATCTAAAACTCTCTCACGTAACCGCACTTGTTTATGATTTGCCTGACAAGTGGTTGATTTTAGAATTTTGATGAGTGCAAATAAAGTTACCCTTTTCAATATCTATATATATATATAGAGGCGTGGGATGGAGCCATTTAGATTGGGTGTCACAAGGATTTGCGCAAGATTGATCTAAGATCGTTAAAAAAAAAATTAATTTAATCATTTTTAATGGTCAATGGCTGAGCCACTGAACGCACAGTGATACATTTAGTTTTCGGTAATTTTTCGGTGTGGGGTCCTTTCGGTACATTTCGGATTAATTTCGATACATTTCGGACAAATTTCGAGAAAGTTTCGGGGCTTAAAAATATATAAAATATATATTTAATATTTAAAAATAAATTAGCAGTTGATCCAAGTGGCCAAGCACTAATGCCGACCTCAAGCATAGAAGCATAGAAGACAAATTGACAAAGGATACCGTTATACTCACCCCAAAAGGCTGCTTTTTCACCCCATCTCCTCCACTTGGCATGCATTGACTGCCTTTCAATCAGATGGTGGAAGTCATTTTTCATCCCCATCTTTTGCACAATAGATCTATGGATCGTGAGCATACCATCAAACGGACGATTTTTTATTACTCATGGCACACATCTCAAAAAGTGATGCTAAAATCATGCTTGAGCGTGATAGGGGTCATATGATTTTAGGGTCACTTATTGAGATATGTGTCATGTATAATACAAAACCGACCGTCTGATGGTACCCCCACGATCCGTAGATCCATTGTGTAGAAGATGGGATGAAAAACGACCTCCACCATCTAATTCAAAGGCTGTCAAAGCATGTCGGCTGAAGAAGGTGGGGTGAGAAGCAGCCTAGAGGGTGAGTACAATGGTACCCACAAACTGCAACTTCCATTTAGTCCCATATCTGTGGCTAGACAAAACTCTTCACTCTAGCCACCTATATAATGTGTGTTCCGCGTTGTCAACTTTAACGGACAATCCACTCGGCCTTGTGGTAAGCTAGAAAGCCAACTAATCTTTCGCCGAAAACAGGAAAATGAAAAGTCAAAAAAAAAAAAAGAGATATATATGGAAATTTTTGAAATTTCTAAAATATATATATATATATCAAAAAAATTAAATTGAGCTGGACCCCATTTCTGGGAATTTTACGAAATTTTGCCGATAGAAAATCGTTTCATAAAACTGAAGATGATTTCATAGTTCATTTTCTATGCAACTGTCACCCATAGGACAAAAGACCCCGCCTATCTTCATGCTATTATAGCTAAATAAAAGTATCAATTTTATCCTTCTCTCTCAAGGTTTCAAGAAGGAAGAGGTGAAACTACAAGTTAACAACAGTGGGCGGATAACTGTAAGCGGAGAGAGCTCGGCAGGGGAGAACAAACGTAGGCGTTTCAGCCAAAACTTTAAGGTGCCAAATGATACAGATATTGAAAAGATCAGTGGCAAATTCGAGAACGGGCTTCTGTTCGTAATCGTCCCAAAGAAACAACCAGAAAGCAAAGAAAAAGATGGAAATGGAGGCAAAAAGGATTCTAACGAAGGGGAAAAGCCCAACAATAAAGCATTAGGCCCAACAAAGAATGAACATGAGAAAACTACCTGGGCCCTTGATGCTCGTGCTGGTGAGGGGAAGGAAAAGGGGCTGAGGGATGAGATGAAAGGAGGAATTGCCGAAAGCCGAGGAGAGACGAGTAATGTGGAAGAGGAAAGAGAGAGATTGGATGAGGAAGCATTGGAGAGTAATTTGCTCCAAATTGTGTTGAAGAAGATCACCAATAATAAGGGGATCATTTTAATGGCTGTTATAGGATTTTCTCTTGGGTTTTATGTGTCCCATAAAGTTAGGGCCTAGTGGAAATTGAGATACATATTCACCTTGTCATACATTATTTCTTTAGCTAGCAAGCTAGCTAGCTATAGCACCCATATGTAATAACATTGCATAAAATGCTGCAAGTGAATGTAACAAAATTACACAAAAGCATTTCTTTATAGATTTTTTTAAATAAATACTGCTTTGACACCATGTTAAAATTGAATATTCTTGCCATAAAATAAAAATTACAATTTAAAAAATAAAAAGAAAGTGATAAAATATAAGTAATAAAGTGACTAAGAGCCCCTGCAATTGTTTAAAAGAAAGACTTGGTATTTTGGGGACGTCTGCCATGTGAAAACACCATCTCAGCCGTCGGATTTGAAAGTCATGATCTAAAGATCTTTGGCTCAAAAGATTGGTGCAAAACAAGAACTTTATCATATGATTCAATGCAGTCAAGGGCCAACTTCTCGTATGCAAGTAATGAACTCCCATTGGGCAATCTTAATTAGAAAATTAACTATATCCATTTAAATGATAGAACAGTGGTATTCTTTCCTTTCTCTACCTCTTGAATGGGGTATGCCTTAAAAAATCAAACCGATCAATCAACAAGCATGGGACGAAGCACAGGAAAATGCTCCATATCTGCAGAGGGTTTTTTTTTGGAGTGTATAGGAAATTGAATTTGTTCTTATTGAAATTCAATATGTAACAGTGGTGGGCTTGTAGTTGTAACTTATTTCATTCACTAACCTTAATTCAATTATAACATTTTCATGATGTTTCCCAAACCTTATAATCTCTCCCCTCAGTTGCCAAAACCCATTTCTGAGGACCACTCGGAGGCTCGTAATGTCCCGGCCCGATCTTTACTGATACTTTGTCATTGATAACAGCTGCATACACGTCTCTTTCCACCTTAGTTATTTTTACCTAAATCACACATCATAAAAACTGGAGTAACTAAAAAATTTGTAGTCCTTTAAGGGTGCAAACTAAAATATACCACCTTCTTTTGGAAAAACATAACCAGCACCATGCATATGAAGAGTTACAGAACATTTTAACTGATGAATCTAGTTTTTTCTAATGAACACGTCCACTGAGATCAACAAGCATTCCAACTGAACCTAACCGGGTGAATATGTTACGTATTATATCATCCACGCAATTATTAGCAACTAAAAGTTTTCAAAAATCAATATGTAAATAACAAAACTGTGCACCCAAAAGATCAACATGATTGAAATATGTCCATTCCTTGAGGTTGCGCCCTCACCGAATGTTTATTACAGTGCAGCATATTTAAAAATCTCGGACGTTGATGAAACTTATCGGGAGATACATCTTCGTGTCGGAGACACCCAAGACATGTATCATCTCGGTTATCGCCCGATACCTATACTCTATACTACATGTATTGATTGAGACTGAGATGATATCACACAGGCCAATACCGAAATTTTAGTTCTTTCACTATAGACTGCAGAGTTATACCTATCCTAGAAACACATTTCTCATGCATTCCCATGCTGCACATGACTTTGGATGAGGTACACTACATAAGTGAAGGTTGATGTTGTTAATAAGATGGCCTGATAACTTCAAAAATCTAGAACATCCCTTTAGACTGGGAAGGATGAAGTTTCCTTCATCTGAGGAAAATTGGAGTCCCCTTAGTTCTGACTTTGCTCGCTCTACCTTTCGAGTGCATTTGGAAGTGCCCAGTGTCATATCACATACATAGATACCCCAAGGTCCCCACCAAACAGATTCTTGAATGCATGCATGCACGATGCGCCACAATGAGTACAAAGGAACAACAGAGTGGTGTGTAGCATCATATTTTTAAATATGAACCATATCCAATAAATATCGGCCAATATGTATCAATTAGGGCCCTCCGACATAATATAAAAACCCAATTCAATATGGGGTTCAAATATGAGGTCAAATTGTTCACATATCGGTCAATATCGGCTCATATTGGCCGATATGTATTCAATACGAACCGGACATAATACCATAAACACCTTTTGCACTAGCAGTTTAAAAAATTACTTACATATATTTTTAATATCTTATAAATAAAAAAAAGGCAACCTAATATCGGCCGATCTGGTCAATACGTATTCGATATATGCGATATATATATCGGCTTGGGACCTGGCCGATATGCCGATATGTAACAGTTTTAATATCCCTGTTTAGCACTAAAATAATTTGCCGTGTGCCCTACTTTGCCCACAATCAAGTGCATGTAGTCATTAATCTGGACCATCCAGCCAGTGTGCCACTCTTGGGTGAGCCATAGCCCAACAGCATGCAGATCAGATGCTAACCATGCAACCCAATTGCCTACTTTTAGATGGCCAATAAAGTTATGCACAGGGGTTCATAAAAATGTCCATTTTGCAGATATGTTGGGATGATTTGCTTGGTGCAGCTATTTATGTAATGGCATATCCGACAGGTGTCATATTGATCAGATGGTCCCGCTTGATAAGCATGTCATTGGAATGTGGGTATAGAAAGGATGCACACCTGACTTTGATAGTGCTATGCAACTCAATAAAATTCCTACCAAGTAAAATTCAAGGAATTCTGTCCAGTGAAACTAAAGTACAGTGCTGTCAATACTTACTGGGCTCCGGCAATGAATCTTGGTCCGATTTCTAAGTGAGATTAATGCAGAAATTTCTTGTCGATAATGAGAAAATATATGGTCATAAAAGACGGTTGGTGTCCCCGGGTGCGTGAGGATGTAAGCATAACCTTGCATTTCTTTCCCAGATGGAAATCTCCAATGACCCTTCAAGAATGAAAAATAGAAATAAAAAATTAATGGGAATCATCGAGTTAGGTGTTCACAAAGTTAATTCTTCTTATTGGCAGGTAATGCTAGGGCTGTCAATGGGCCAGGAGGGTTCAGTTTGGGCCTGAGATGGGAATCGGGCTAAAGACCTGATCTGAGACCCGCTAGTTTAATAATTGGGCCTAAAATATTGGGCCATACCCCAGCCCGAAATGGTATGAACAGGCTGGTTGACATGAGTTCAGGCTGGCCCTATATTTAAAATATTAAAACATTTAGGCCCAAACCAGAACTATTTATTATTTGGGCCCAAAATCTCACTTGCTGGACCAAAACATAATCAAAATCCAGCCTGCAGAAGAGCCCAGCCTGAGGGAACAACAGGCTGCCTTGCTCATTAACAGCGTACACATGAGGTTTCTAAGACAATGACAAGTCTTGTGGTAAACATAATCACAAGATTAGCTCATGGAAACTCATATCTATCTGGATATTGCCCATAATTGCAAAACAGTTGCATTCAGCAGGTACCCAAACAAGTCTCGGGTCCAAAAAACAAAATTTTGCAATTTTTGAAACAGACATCTTGTTAAAAGTTAAAATATATGGTTCTTGTTTTCAATACACGTTCAACAATGGTGATTCAGCCTTTAAGATTAACTTATGTTGACCGACTGGTATCTCATTCATTGAGAAAATGAGAACATTGTGCGACACCTGCATATCAAGTACTTCAAAAGAATGATGACAGTTATATAATTTAAGCCCATAATATGCTTGGAAGCAAAAAATAAAGCAACTATGCTTTCTACAGTTATCTTGGTCATTTAAAGGGCACTTCCGATAAAGTTTCCAGTTCAGGTGATAAGATTTAATCTAAAAGAAGGCTGCTTTAGTAGCTTGTCTATGTACCACTAAAAACTTCAGCTGTGTTATTTTTTTTAGCTTTTCAATTCCTACTTCGATAAATTGGTCTTTGATAATTAAAATAACCAAAATAGAAAAGCAAACCTGATAAGAAAGAGCATTAAAGATATATTTTTTGGTTGGAAATGAGTAACAAAATACTGGTGCTCAGGGCGGGTGACTGGGTTTGTGGGCGGTGTCGGAACGTCAATTTCCGGCGTCGCTCCGTTTGCCATCAGAATGCCTGTGATGCTACTCGAGCCTAAGGCATTCTGGTTAAGCCTACCGATTTTGGAGGGCCCTCGAGGAGGAGCTCCCCACAGACTTTCTTTAATGAATCCCAGAGACGTGATGTCCTACGGGGCTGGTCGATTGCGGCGGTCAAGGGATGCCGGATGGAGAATGTATCCAAGGGCCCTCCCGAGGTGTCCCGTCCTCGGTGCGATTCCGTAACACAGCGGGGGCTACGGAGCTATGCAGTGCTAAACCGTTCTTTATATTGGATTGCCCGGTGGACTGCCGCCCGTGGACTCCGGTGGCGGGAGAAGTCCACGCTCAGAGGGAGGAAGACGGGTTTTGGCTCCGCGTTGTAGGACTACCGCTGCACTCTTGGTCCCCCAAGGTCTTCAAGGGGATTGGGGATCGATGCGGTCGCTTCATCCGGGTTGACCGGCGGATGGATGACCTCTGGGATACGTCCCACGCCCGTATCCTCGTCGCTGCAGCCTCCATTGACGTCATCCCCCGCTCCGTGGTAGCTTTCATCGGCAGCCAGTGTTGCCAACTCGGAATAGAAATTGAGTGGTTCAAGCAGGTTCTCATCCCGCATCAGTCGGTTGAAGCTGCCGTGGGGCCCAGGGGCCACGAGTTCGGCATTGCCGATATGCCAGTAGTAGTAGTTCAATCGCTCCGGGATCCAGTTGGACATGGAAGGGGTTCGTCGGATCAGGCGCCGGCGGGAGATGCATAGGGGGGTATGACCGCGAACTTGCCGCTCGACCTGAGCACTGACTTCCGCTGTTGCTTGCCGGCTGGGGTCTATGCAGCTACGGCCGGCCCTTCGTCCTCGATGTTGGGAAGCCTCGACTACTCGGGATCTAGAGGGCTGACTCATCCTTCCTGGGAGGTTAGTGATGATCGGGCGGTGATTGACCTTGAAGAGGGTGAGGTTATCGACGAGTTTTGTCGGCTGCAGCTTCTAGATGCTATGAGCGATGAGCCCGAAGGAGGGATGATGTCGGTGGTGACTCCGGCGTCGGAGCTGAGTAGGGAGGGGACGTCGGTGACGTTGCTGAGTCGGGAGGGGGCTGCGATGCCCGATTTGCCCTCCACGGATGGAGATCTGAAGTACGATCTTGCAGACTGTCAGGTGCCAGCTAGGGAGGATGGGCTGTCGGCCCGGCAGAGGCAGCTGTCTGTCGGGTCGAGCGAGGGAGAGCTCTGTCGAGGGGATACGATGGAGAGTGAGAGCTTGTCTCTCCCTAAGAGGAAAGGGGTCTTCATTGCCAAAAAGGAGCTGCAGGTCTTTTATAGGAGGAGAGGAAAGAGCAAAAGGGGTATGGGCCCCGTATTGGAGGAGAGGACGCCACGTGGGTCGGGGGTTGTCGAAAACCACTTAGTGGTTTCCGGAATCCATGGGCTGGCCCCTCTACCCTCGTTTACTACAACTGTTGTGCCCTTTACTCGTGGCGGGTTGGGCGCTGTGTCACTAATACGGATCTGGGCTATGGCGATGGGGTGTTGCCTGGCGCTGACACGTGGCAACGACTTCTAAGAATCTCCTGCCTCCCACGTCTTCGACTGGGGATACGTATATACGCGGGGCTCTCGAGGAGGTTGGGCTTGTATCTCAGGTGACACGTGTCCCTTACGATCGTACGGACAGACAGGTGGCTAGGGGGGCCTCGGGGTGTTTAGCTGGGCAGACGTCGGGTGGGTGGTCACTCAATTGACGATTGGGACCGGATCCGATCCATTTGTCACTACCTATGGGAGCTTCAGGCGATACTCTATTCCATGACTTGAAGCGGCTTCACGTTCCTTCTGTGTGGAAGGAGTCAGTCAATGGTGGGGGATCAAGGGGGGAGATGGTGGATGCAACGGATTTCGCTTCCAAGGAAGTGGACCGCTTGATCGGAGTGGGGGAATCGCTAGGGATGACGTTCAATGGATCCCAGGATTCAATTAGGGAGGCTTTTCGATCTATAATCGTTAGTAGAAATAAGGGCAATAAGAGGCGCCGCCAGAACACCCCTAGGGAACTCGCTCGTCTGCAATGGGGGATGTCGGACGGGAAAGGGGGAGCGAGTCAATAGTACTCCTCTGTACTTTGGATGGGCGGGCTATGATTTCGCTGCCGATGAAGATCTTATCCTGGAATGTGCGCGGTATGTGTGACAGATACAAACGAAGTCGAGTTAAGCAGGTTATCTCCATGTTGTACCGAGATCGTTACCCCTCAGAAACAAAATGGGGAAGGTGTGTGATCAAGGTGGCCATCTTGTGGGGAATAGATGGAAGTGGGTTGGGGTTGACTCAGTGGGGGCCTCGGGAGGCATTCTCCTGGTTTGGGATTCTACAACTCTCGAGCGACTGGATGACGAGGTGGGTCAATTCTCTGTGTCGGTTGTGTTTCGCAACAGGGCTAGTGGCACAATATGGGCTTTTTCCGGTATTTATGGCCCGACGATTCCTACCATGCGGGATGAATTCTGGTTCGAGTTAGCTGCCATCTCAGGTAGATGGGACTATCTGCATTGCTGGGGGGGAGACTTTAATGCCATCAGATGGGACTACGAGAAAACTAGCGGGCCGCCTGACAGGGGCGTGATGAGGGAGTTTAGCGCCTTCATTTCGAAGTGGGAATTGATCGACATGCCGCTGATGGGGGCGAATTTTATGTGGTCCAATCTTCAGGAAGTTCCTTCCCTTAGCCGTCTCGACCGGTTTCTTTGTACCACGGAGTGGATGAGCTATTCCCGGCAGCAACAGTGGAGGCCCATGTGAGGGTAGTGTCGGATTATCGGCCAATTATTTTAAATTGCGATAATAGGGGAAAGGGCCGGCGCCTTTTCGCTTCGAAAACATGTGGATGCTAGAAGAAAATTTCAAGGAGCTTGTTGCAGGGTGGTGGGCTGAGCTGGCGCCGACTGGGTCTGCCATTTTTCGGTTTACCTCTAAACTTCAGCATTTAAAGGCTCGTATCAAAGTGTAGAATGGGGTAGTGTATGGCCAGGTACAGGTTGCGAAAGATGAACTCCTATCCCGACTTCATGAGATTGACAACATGGAGGAGGAGAGGCCTTTGTTTGATGGGGAGCGAAGGGAAAGGTTGGCCATGAAGCAGGAGCTCGATGATAAATGTAGAGCGGAGGAGATGATGTGGAGATAAAAATCTAAGGTCTGATGGCTTAAGGAAGGGGACCTGAACACTAAATACTTTCATGCGGTGGCAAATGCTAGAAATAAGACCATTTATATGGGCAGAATTGTGATAAATGGGGTGGAGTACAATTCGGTGGATCAGGCTAAGCCCAAAATTGTGAAGTATTATCACGACCTCTATACGGATGATGGTTTGGTTAGGCCGGAGTTGGACGGGCTCCCGTTCGAGTTCATTTCGGTGTCGGAAAGTGCTGAGATGGAGAAGCAATTTACCGAGGACGAGGTGTGGAGAGCTATCAAGTTTGGCGGGAAAAATAAATCTCCTGGTCCAGATGGGTTCCCGCTGGAGTTCTACCGGGCATTTTGGCAGCTGCTCAAATCGGAGCTGATGGAGATTTTCTACGAGTTTCATAGCGACGGGGACATTGGCCGCTGTCTGAATTCTACCTTTATATCGCTGATTCCTAAGATTAATGGAGCTGAGAACTTATCAAATTACAGACCCATCAGTCTACTCAATTGCTTGTATAAGATTATCGCTAAAGTGCTTGCCAACCGATTGAAACCGATCATGGGGAAGATTATTTCTGATAATCAAGGAGCGTTCGTGCAGGGCAGGCAACTCATTGATCTTGTGGCTGTCGCGCAAGAAGTTATCCATTCTGCCCACCTTTCACGTCGGCCCACTGATTTACGGAAAGTCGACATGGAGAAAGCCTACGACTGCGTCCACTGGGGCTGTCTAGACTATATGTTCGATAGATTTGGATTTGGAACGACATGGAGGAAATGGATGAGGGCTTATTTATCATCGGTCTGGTTCTCGATTCTTATAAATGGGACTCCGGCTGGATACTTCAAAAGCACGAGGGGCCTTCGACGGGGAGACCCTCTATCCCCTTTCCTTTTCAACATGGTGGGTGAACCCTTGGCTCCCCTTATCGAGCGTGCACGTCACATTAAATGCATCTCGGGAGTCATGGTGGGCGCGCATGGGCGGACTATCTCTCACCTTCAATACACCGACGATACGATCCTATTTGGTCCTGCCGAGGTCCACGAGTTTTCAAATTTGGCTGATATCTTGGCTGTTTACAAGGCTGTTTCTGGGCAATGCGTCAATCTCCATAAATCGTCAATCGCTGGAATTGGTACACGGGCCCAGGAGCTGGAGGATCTCGCGGCTACCGTCAACTGCGACATTGAGGCGCTTCCTATCAAGTATCTGGGGATGCCTTTAGGCATTAGAAAGCCCTCGATGCGTGCGTGGGAACCGGTCATTCGGAGGTTTGAAAGAAGGTTATCTACTTGGAAAGGCAAGTTGTTGAGTAGTGGGGGCCGATTGTTGTTGGTTAAAGCTGTATTGTCTAGCATAGCTCTCTTCTTCATGTCTGTTTTCCGCTGCCCGATAGGGGCTGTCTATTGGCTTGAACAGATCCAACGAAATTTCCTTTGGGAGGGTTCGGGTCTTGGAAGGCGACTACATCTGGTGAATTGGGATACCTGCCAGCTACCTCGGTCTTGCGGTGGACTGGGTATTAGAAACCTGAAGGATACCAATATTGCCCTCCTGGGTAAATGGTTATCCTGGGTAAATGGTTATGGCGTGCTGGTCTGGCGAGTGAAAGAGGCAGCCTTTGGCGGAATGTGTTGGCTGAAAAGTACGGGGTCTCTAGGGGGGGGTGGGGGATCAATACCACCATACATCGAGGGATGTCGGCTTGGTGGAAGGGGATCAGTGGTACATGGGAAAATTACAGCAAAGGGGTCAGAAATAAGTGGGGAAGTGGTTCTCAGATCAGTTTTTGGGAGGATAGTTGGGCTGGGGAGGTAAACCTTAAAACGCTCTTTCCTGATATCCATGCTATAGCTACCAACCAGGTGGGGACAATAAATCAATTTATGTCCGACACCAGTGGAGGTCAAATTTGGGAAGTATCCACTCGCCGATCCCTTAGGAGTGAAGAGATCGTTTCTTTCACCAGCCTCATGTCGACCATTTACACTTCTCGGCCTCATACTCTTCAGCAGGACTAGCGGATTTGGGCGGGCAGTAAGGATGGGAGGTTCAGTGTTCGGTCCTATTTCTATATGCTCACGCGCCACCCTCTTATCAAATTTCCGAGTGCGTTTCTATGGAAGATGAGGATCCCCCCTAAAGTTCGATTTTTCGCCTGGCTTTTGTACAAAGGAAGAGTCCCTAAGGTTGATTACCTCATCCAACGAGGCATGGAGCTGGATAATGTTTGTGTCATGTGTCAGCAGGATGAAGAGTCTGTCGGCCACCTGTTCATGCATTGTCCAATCGCCTCTAAGGTCTAGGGTACGGTTCTCGATTTTTTTGGGCTCGGCTGGATTATTCCACAGATCTTTCACCAACATATCCTAACCTGGTTTTCAACATGCATGGAGGTTCAGGTTCAGGTCCATTGGGAGACGGCATTTTTTGTTGTTTGCTGGAATTTATGGCTTGCACGGAATGAGAGAATTTTTTCTAACAAATCGCGTCCAGTGGGTATGATCATCAAGGAGGTTAGGGACTGTATAGCGGGATGGGCTCACTGTTGTGGGGTCCCAAACGGGGAGCTGGCTACGCCATGGGATCCCCGCTAGTGCTGCTACGTATCCTGGGATCCTTGGATCTTGGGATTGTCGGATGCAGAGGGATTGACCGTACTATGTTTGCTTTGTTTTTTTTTTTTTTTCCTTTCTTAGGTTGCTTTTATTTCCGTTGTTTCGTCTCTTTTTTGACGATGTACGATTTTCAGCGCCTCGCTAGTTTCTAATATAATTTCCTATTACCGATATAAAAAAATAAAAATAAAAATAAAAATAAAGTATTAAAACTGACTGAGAGTCCAAACCTGAGTAGAGCCGGTATCATGATTTTCAATAAATGTAACAGCACGTGAGGGCCACCATCCAACAACCCCAGGCGGGTTCCCCTTCTGATCTGATAATCGCCAATATTCACATCTTTCCAAAGCCTAGTTGAAAAACAACACAATAAGTATATCTTGAATTTATTTTACAATAAATAATATAAAGTAACTTTAATTTTCATCAAATCAGCTGACCAAAAAGGGGGGGGGGGAAAAAACATGTAGATGTGGTCCCTAACATCTGATGATACTTCTTACAAACTATAAAATTCCTTTCTTGCCTAACAAGCAAATAAGTCAGTTGGCACTCAATCATACAATGACAACATGCATGAGATAATGTTGGCTCCTGCTTTTGCCCGCAGAAGATGAACATTTTAACAGTTTTCAGCGTTCATCTATAGCACCTTTCCGGTACATGCTGGCTATGTTATTGGATATGTTTTCTTAGATAATGGTTGAAGATATTTTTGTATACAAGCTATTTTGATCATGAGGGATACAACTGCACATATTTCAATAGTTAGGGTTAGTTTATTTACCACCTTTTATTACTCTATTGCAAGGAAAATCAACAATCAAAATCATTTTCTTGTTACGTATACTTACGGAAAAATTTAGAGAGGAGGTAAAGTTTACAGATGTTTTTTTATCAATTCGGAGAAAGCCTACGTGATGTAGGTAGGAGAGGAAGTGATCACATAAGAAGAAGAAAATCTGAATTTACAAGGCCTTTCATTAATTTTCGGCATGTAAGAAACGATAAGTCCACCATACTTTAGAGTTTCGTAACCCAAGGATGAACTCAGAGTCACGGATATCCAAAAACATAAATTCAATTCTTTTCTTAAGAAAAATCTGTTTGCAGCAATCTTTAAATATATCAAATAAACAACCTACACTAAACCTACGAATTAAGGAGTTTCCTATATAAAACATAATTTTTAGTTCAAGAGAATACAAAGAAATAAAACAAATAAAAATGAAACTTTCTTCAGTGTCACACTCTACCACAAGTCGGATTTTAATTAGACCCTCATTTTCTTGTCTTCATCAGCCAATCGCAGCTCCTGACTTGGGAATCTCAGTATTCAGAAATTACATAATTTTTTTATTCCGGTGATGGTGAAGATGACTATAGATGATGGTGATTATGTTGTGGATGTTGAATGTTTTCCTCTTTTTGGCAAAAGCCATAGAAGCCTCCATGTGTCACCAGTGAAGCTGCTATAAAGATGCTATTAAAGTAACCTCCAAGATTCCTCTGATGGGCCATTGAAACTTTTTGAAAATAGCCACGCGGGTGCATAATGCAGGGGTACTATAAAGCCTCTATTGAGGCTTAGTGTCAAACACACTGCAGAGGGGTTCCATGAAAATGGTCCCAAACATGAGTCAAAATATCGTCCGATACCGATACGTATCGGACGATACGTATCGGTTTTAGAGGTCAGCGATACGATACATACCCTATGTATCGTACCCTGCTTAAAATGACTAAATTATCGTCCGATACGGACAAAATATCGTCCGATAATTTGGCTGAAATTTTAAAAAAAGTAAACAGTTGAAATTATCGTCTGATACGAACGATAATTTCAAATTATCGTTCGTATCGTCCGATAATTTGAAAATTTGGTGGGCCCCACCCATAGACCCGACTCTTTAGTCGGGTAACCCCTTTTTTTCCCCATTTCCTTCTTCCTTCTTCTTCCTCCCTCATTTTTCGATTATCTACACCCTAAATCGGCGCCAAATCGCACTAAAAATCACGGGATCAACGTGGAAGGTACGTGTTTATCATTTTACTATCGTTTTATTTCATTTTAAATACTAAAATAAGGTAGATCTACCCTTATTTAAGGTAGATCTACACTAAATAAGTGTAGATCTACCTTAAATAAGGGTAGATCTACACTAAATAAGTGTAGATCTACCTTATTTAAGGGTAGATCTACCTTATATAAGTGTAGATCTACCCTTAAATTAGGTAGATCTACCTTTAAAATTTATCATTTACCTATAATATTAATTATTTAAATTATTTAAATTATTTAAAATAATTAAAATATTTAAATTAAGAAGAGGGAAAAAATAATTTAAAATATTTAAAATATTTAAATTAATTAAAAATAATATAAATAATATGATGGATCAAAAAATTATATATGACCCCATTTAAAATATTTAAATTGATGGGTCAAAAATAATATAAATAATTATAATTAAGGGTCACATGTAATCAATATGGGTCACATATCATATGGGTCACATATAATTAATAAAATAATGGGGTCAATATGGGTCACATATAATTTAAACTTAAAATTAATATGGGTCACATATAATTAAATTTATGGGTCATATATTAAATTATATGTGACCCATATTAATTTTAATAATAAATTTAATTATATGTGACCCATATTGATTATATGTGACCGTCACATATAATTAAAATAATTAATATTATGGGATATGTCCCATAAAATATTAGAATAATATGGAATAAATTTTAAATAAATTTTTAAAAATTATAATAATATCAAATAAATATTCATAAATTAAAATAATATCAAATAAATATTCAAAAATTAAAATAATATGAAATAAACATTCAAAAATTATAATAATATCAAATAAATATTCATAAATTATAATAATATCAAATAAATATTCATAAATCAAAATAATATCAAATAAACATTCATAAATTATAATAATATCAAATAAATATTCAAAAATTATAATAATATCAAATAAACATTCATAAATTATAATAATATCAAATAAATATTCATAAATTAAAATAATATCAAATAAACATTCATAAATTATAATAATATCAAATAAATATTCAAAAATTATAATAATATCAAATAAATTTGATAAAATATAATCTAATCTTTTAAAAATTAGAATAATATAAAATAAAAATTCCAATGTAATCTAAATTTTATAAAAATTAGAATAATATCAAATAAATTTAAAAAAATATAATCTAATATTTTTAAAATAGCAATAATTAAAAAATAAATTTTATTTTCAAGTGTAAATTAAATGTTTACTCTAATGCAATTGTTTGCTCATTCATGCAGGTGAAATAAATAAATATGGTACGTTCGACAGATCCAGCGTGGCAATATGGTACAGCAATAGATGGTAATAGACTCCAGATTCAATGTAAGCTTTGTGGAAAAAAACTGCTGGGAGGAGGTATCACACGATTAAAGGAGCATCTGGCTCATGTAAAGGGAGAGACAAGAGGGTGTCCCAGTGTACCCAGAGAGGTAAAAGAAAATATCAGAGCTAGTTTACAAGCGGCAAAGGGAAAGAAAAAAGCTGAAGCCGATCGTGATAGGGAAATGTATGAGAGAATCAGGAGGCCAGATCCAGAGTTTACATCAGGTGCACCTGAGGATGATGAGGATGAGGATGAGGATGAGCAGATAGCGAGAGCTATGAGAGAGAGTGCCAGGGAAGCACAACAGCGGCGAGATCCAGGAAGAAGTCGATTATCGGTTTCGGTCCAGGTTGAGGGGCCCATCCATGTCTGCTACCGGTGGTGGATCTAGTCATAGGCCACATGTTGTTGATGTTGATGAGGATGTTGAGCAGACTGCCGGGTTGCGTAGGTCAGCATCTGGGAGGGATTATAGGCCGTACTACAGCCCCCATGGATCCATTCATGTATCGCACTGAAAGCTCCAAACAAACCAAATTGAGTGCAATCTCACTTACAAAAATGAGGAAGAAGCTTGAAAAATCCATTGCCAAGTTTTTTATATACAACCACATTCCGAGCCAAGTAGCACTCACCAGACTTTCAAAAGCATGATTGATACAAGTGCGGTTGGTCCAGAGTTAAAAAGCCTTCTCCATATGAGATATCCGGGCCCTTACTAATGATGAGTACGATGAGATAACCGCCTATGTATGAGCTTTGAGGATGTATGGGATGAGAGAGGTTACACAATTATATGCGATGGATTGGTGGTCCCACAAAGAAGAGTTTGATAAACTTTTTGTTTACATGATGCCGGATGATTTTTGAAATCGATTGATGCTTCTAGACACGTAAGGCACTACCTCTTTAAACTAATGGATATGGTAGTTCATGAGGAAGTTGTGCAGTGGTAACAAACAATGCGGCAAACTACAAAGTCATTGGATTAAAACTAATGAAGAGACGCCACTGATCTTGGACCCCGTGTGCCGCACATTGCGTGAACCTCATTCTTGAGAATTTAGGAAAGAGAAGCAAGGCACAGACAATTATTCAAAAGGGAAGAACGATTACATTCCTACCTGCATAACAAGATGATGTCGGTCAATTTAATGAGAGCCTTCACGAAGCGATTACATCGCTTTTAACACAGTTCTTAGCCCTACAGAGTTTGGCTAAATATAGGCGTGAGCTGAAAAGCATGGTGTCGTCGGAAGAATGGAATCAACATGAAATAGGACTCCCACGAGCGAAGAGACTAACTTGCACTGAAGTTGCTGACCTGATCTACAGCACGCAGTTTTGGACAGATGTCGACCACCTAATCGCCGTCACTACCCCGTTGGTGCAAGTGTTGAGATTGGTTGATGGTGATGACAAACCAACGATGGGGTACGTTTATGAGTCAATGGATAAGGCAAAATTGGCTATAAAAACCAAATGCCCTACAAAATATAAACGATACTGGGCGATTATCTATAAGAGGTGGGATGCACAATTTCACCAGTACTTGCATGCAGCAGGTATAACATGTTACACAATTATGTAGTAATTTTTATTTATTTATTCATTATTTTCATATACTGATGAAATTGCTCATATTTGATGTGTAGCACACTCCTTGAATCGACCTTCGATTATCATAGCGCTTCGGTGGCGACACTGATGAAGTGTAAACCGGTTTGCTCAATGTAATCCAAAGAATGCTCCCTGAGTTGGCGGACCAAGGCCAAGCCATAAGAGATGTGAGTGATCATAGTATCATACCTTATAAGTAATAAGTCAAATGTCATGTGATATTATCATCTATTTATTGATATGTGCCTTACTGTGTTTCATCTTTATAGATTGACATGTTTCGCAAGAGACATGGGTCATTTGGGACCGTTGGCGCAAATCCCAAATTAAACACGACAAACCATTGATTGGTGAATGCATTATGGAGGTGATGGTCCGATATTGAGGCGGGTAGCAATGAGGGTATTGTCGCAAACGTGTTCCTCGGCCCAATCATGCGGAATTGGAGCACTTTCTCTCATTCATACTAAGACAAGGAATAGACTAACTATGGACCGATTTGAAAAGTTAGTCTACTGCCACTACAACATGCGATTAAGGGTCAGGAATATACAGAGGACCAACCGTGGTAAGCAATTACATGAAGTCTTAGATCCTCAATTATATGAAGTCTTACTTACATATTATACTAATTCATCTATCATATTCTACCTTGCAGACGGTGATTATTTTGATCCCATCCAGTTGGATTATATATTCGAGGAGGATGACCCTTTGAATGAATGGATCGAAGAGAGAGAAAAGCCAGTCTTGGATAGTGAGAGCGAATGGCGGACAATCTTTGAAGAGAAGTGAAGCAAAGAAGCTTCCCAACCACCGAGGCGGAAAAGAAGATTGAATCGTCATTCAGTGGTTGGATCTGATAACGAAACGCAGCCCGGTAGTGATGATGGGAGTGGTGAGGATGATGGTGGAGGGCATGATGGTGGAGGGCATGATGGTGGAGGGGATGTTGGCACTAGTGGTGGAGGGGAGGAAGCTGGTACCTCTGATCCTTATAGAGATATGGCGGCATGGGACGATGACTCGACGCCGTTAACACAGTTCGACACTCCTACATTTAGAATGGGAGGGGTTGAAGGAAGAGGAGCGTCGGGATCATATCAAACACCACCACCACCACCACCACAAGATGATACGGATATGGGTTATATGACTTGCGGGGATTGATTTGCAAAATACCGAAGATTCAGCAACTAGTAACCCATACTACCAGCCACAACAAACCTATTCGGTGCCATATGACTTCGTTGGTCAGATTTTTGGAGGACCGGCCTTTACGTACTACACTGAGCCTCAGTTTCAAGGGGGCACATATAATCATGGGTATCAATATGGGCAACATTATAGGCAAAGGCCGGAAAGCTCGCGCACCGATGATGACGATGATCATGAGGGCCAAGAACCACCACGAAATTCAATGTGGCTCTAAAGTAAGATTTTCATGTACAATTAAATTTATTTTATCAACATAGCTATTATTTTGACAATATATAATTTATTTTGTCAATATACATTGTAATTTACTTTATGTAACCATCGATCAAATTATGAAATATTGTTAATAAAATAGGCATGTGATCACCGGTTTAACATAATGTTAGAAGATCTATTACATTAAGTCAAAAATGTGATCTTAAGACAAAAATAAGTTACAAAATAGGCATGTGACTTGGGTTAAGTTACAAAATATGCATCTTACTTATATATTCATCTAAATAATGCATCAAATAAGTTACAAAATAAATAAAATAAATAAATAATTTTCAGATTTTTGGAATTTTTAGAATTTTTTCAAAATACGGTTTTTGAATGTATCAAACCGATACATTCAATGTATCGCCGATACATTGAATGTATCGGACGATACCCGGTACGTATCGTCCTGGAGGTCAGGACGATACGTACCGGAAATCCGGTATTTTGACCCTTGGTCCCAAAGGTCATTAGCAAGCTTTTAATTGGTGGAGGTGTCAGCGCCTCAAATGCTTAATTTGAGTAAAGTTATTTTATTTCTTAAAATATATCTTTTTCCCAAGTCCAGAATGTTCTCCTTGTTTAAATAGGCAACGACACAAAATGCTTGATTTGAGTATTTTTCTATCAAATTATTGGCATACTCAAGCAAAGATTGAGATTATACAACACATCATGAGTTCGAGAGGAGTTTAAAATAATGAACATTATGTATGTCAGGGTATTTTGTCCTTGTCAAGATAAGACCAATGTTTTTAATAGCGAAAAGCGCATAGCATAGTGTTTGACCCCTCCTGGAGGTGAGGCGTAAGCCTCGTGATTATTTTAACTTTAAAAAATAAATAATAAAACCAAATTAGATTTTTTCTGAAATAAGTTCGCAAATTTTGTGCAGATTTCCTAAAAAAAAGTGTGTGCATCAGTTTGCATAAAAAATGAGTGCAAATTTCGAAAAAGAAAGTGCACAAAAACTGCACTATAAAGCGTGCAGGTTTTCATTTTTTTTTTTAAATGCACAAAAAAAATATGCATACAAAAATCTACACAAATTATATAGTGCAACACATTTTCTGAAAAAAAAAAATAACAAATTTGAAGGAAAAAAAAAAAAGAAGAGTAAGAACAAGAAAAAGGAAAATTAAAAAATACAAAATAAAGCCCCTTGCTTAGAGCTGTCAGGGACTCGGAAAGTTGCTAGACGTGGAGAGGGATTTAGAGTGTCAGAGGGATGGCTGCTAGTTCTCCTTTTTCTTCTTCATTTTTTTTTAATCTCGTTGTTGTCTTTTCGCTTTTTTTCAGTTATTTCTTGAGATTTCTCTCAAAAACTTTCCCTTTCTATTATAAAATCCTGGAGTCTCTGCTCCTAACAAAATGAGTTTTGAAGCCTTTGGGTTGTAACACCTTGGGCAGTTTATAATAAAAACAAAAAGAATCTTTGAACTAATGTATTGTAGCATATGCTACATCATAGTGTATGCTACAAGCTGCAGTGTATGCTATATAGACTGTAGCATAAGCTACGGTTAAGCTATACACGCTGAAGCTATATGGGGGAGCTATGTAGCTTTTAGGGTGCGCTACGCTATCAAGCGTGTAGCGTAACGCCGTAGCATAAGCTACTTAAAACCTTGGATTTACTATACATGAGTTATTAGATTACTTTAGTCACTATTTTTTGTACTCCCTGAGCTGGTTAGTTTTTTTGAGATGTCTGACCAGAATCTAATTTCCAACCCATCTCATAGAAAATGAATATTGCGTAAACTTCTCTATCTGAAAGTGCACTCTGCAAATACTAGTAACTCAATTGTTAATCACACCCCTCTTTTAATGATGGCTGGGATCTCCTAATTTTTTATCTCCTCCACACATCATGCAGAGTTAGAGATTGTCTATCCACTTAATTGGGGAAACAAATGCCTTCTTTGTGGCATATATGTCATATAAAATAGCACTCATTGCAACTTATGCTTATATCAGACCTCTCCAGTCCTCATCTAGATGCCACACGTCTCTTTTGGCATGTTTTCTAAGTTGCTTCCATCATAAAGGCTTAAACTATAGACTTGTATTTCCATGTCATTTTTTGTGATTTTCATGAGAACAAAGAATTCATCATTTTTGTGATTTTGAGAGTAGCTCGTGCACTGTAGATTAGCTTGAATTAAAAAAATACGAAATAAAATAAAAACTAAATCAATTAATGAGTCTCCATAGGGTATCTTGAAAACTATCTCTTTGATAGGATCACCTACGTTTTAACCTTGATTTCTTTGTAATGCAATACTATATTTTTCCAAGCCCATATCCATGTCCATGTTGAAACTCAAAACCTTTTATTTTTTAGGTTAGCAGTGCTGTCAAGACACAAATTTATTTCCCTGCCTATGTTCAAAACATGAGTCTTATAAGGACATTTCTGTGATGCTTCAAGCATTTTAAAACTTCCATATCTTAAATAGACCAAATATAGGCATACAGTTGCCTCCTTGTAAATTTGTGGCCAAAAGAAGGATACTTGTGTAATTTAGCAAACAATTGCAAAAACTAATCTTTTGTTTTCCTAGGATTTACCGCTCTACGTATTTGAAGATCGAGTATTAATTACCTTAAATTTTCATGTATCAGCTGTTGCAAAGTTCAGCACTCTAGGTATCTTAAATATGAAATGACATTAATGAATATGTAGATGAACAGTTATTTTATTCATGCCAACATTTTGCCCCTCTTGCTTTAACTGATCAATTAGTAAGAGTGGATATAATTACACGCCATGCAACAAAGAGATAGGTCCCAGTTGACCAGCCCAATAACTGAGTAAAACTTTAGGTTATTATTTCAAATCAAAGCTTTCATAGGACGAATATACAGAGAACAGCAAGTGACGAAAAAGATACTTCTAGTCAAGTGAATTCCAAACAAACCCTACGAAAATCAGAAAAAAGAAACATAAGAGAACTATTTACTATAATCTTACAGCATGAAGAATCCCTTTCGTAGTGACATCAAATGCACCAGCAGTTCCACTTGTAGCATTTATCCAATCAATAATCCTCTGCCTATGTGCATCTTGATTGTGATCCATTTCACCATATGTATAACTAAGTGAATCCCAATACTCCCCTACTGCAAAGTAAGGTTCACTTGCATCTATATAGTCTTTGACATATCCACCCCAAAAACCCCTGACAAAATCCAGTCTCCACCCATCATACCCAATTTCTTTCCTGGATGACAAATGTCACATGTCAACAGAACTTATTTTACAAAATGTGGGAGTCAATTCTCTTAAGAAAATGGAAACGGGAAAAAAAGGATACAGCAAAAGTAAAGGCATGATAATAGTAAGCACAGCAATATCTTGATGAAAACTCAGTTTTGCAAGGCAGATATTAGGGAATAAAACTTCAAGAAAATCCCCATACAATTAATAAAATATAAAAACATAACACTCAAGAAATTCAAAACAGAAAAGTCCCCGTACAATCATGCATTAATTGACTTACCACACATCATCTATGCATGCATCTAAATTTTATATTTTTGGATAGGTAAGCTGGGTTCGAACATGTGACCTTGAGGTTGCAATATTGTCAACCTCAATTGTGTTACAGGCTCAAGCCCTGCATCTAAAAATTTACTACACATCTTTCATAATGCATCTATACATCAATGCATCCCTTTTTCATCTTGCAAATTTGTTCAACCGGAAAGATCTCTTTCACTAAAATTCCATTCTGTCCAGAAAATCAAGAACATACTCTCTTTGGTTGATGACTATACCCTTCAATCTTACAATTTATAGGCCCAAGACGTCACACGTCAATAGAACTTATTTGACCATACATGGGAGATAACCTTTAAGAAAACAAAAAGGGAGTATTACACAATGAAGTACAAGCATGTTAATAGCAAGTGTAGCAACATCCCAACAGAAACTCGGTTTTGGAAAGCGGAAAGTAGGAACTAAAATTTTACCAAAAATCAGCCAATCGATAACATATAAAACCAGACAGTCAAGAAATTCATAAAGGGTAAGTCCATATATAATGTACAATCATGCATTAATTGACATACCAGACATCATTTATACATGAATCTACAAAGTTTTTTAATCCATATAGAATCCCCCCCACATCTTTCCTGCATGCATCTACAAAACATCACCTCCCTCTTTTTACAGTTTGAAATTTTGTTCACATAAAGGTAGTCCGTCCAGAAAATCAAGAACACACTCTCCTTGGTTCATGACTACTACCATTTCAAGCCCCAATAAACTATTAAAACTTTGTTTCTGGATAAGTGTTAGCTTTTTAATTCCTTTTCAGTCACTCTCAGTGACAGTCGTGCCATCCATAGTGAAATGCCCTTAGGCAAGAACCCTACTCATGGTTTGGCATAGTTTAATATCAACCAAAAATATTAACTGTTGTGACCTAAACAGACAGTGCCATTTCAATTACTTATAAATTTGATACGGTTTTATTTTTCACATTCTTACAATCATGGTTTTGACATTGACGGATCATAGGCCAAACCAAAAAAAAGAAGAGAAAGAACTACTGGCTTGAGTGCATTTCCCTCCTTTCACATTGATTTGGTGATTGGATCAAAACCATAACAATATCACCATTATCTAAAATGAATTTAGGGCTAGGATTTGGATGGGTTTAATGAAGATGGATGAAGGTTTAGATGTTAGTAATGGAGGCATTATGTTAGGGTTAGATAGAAAGAAAAGAGAAAAGAGGGAAAGTAATGCAGAACTTAGATCTGCATGTTGGAACCGTGGCAAAGTCGAGAAGAAAAGGAGATCAAACAGAAAGTGTGACGCGGGACAACGACCCTAAAGTGCGGAATATGATTTTTATGCAGATTTTGCCGAAATTAATGAAATTAAATCAAGTTTAATCGCAAAATTATCTTTGATACCTTTAGGGTTTTGCAGAATTTTAAATGGGTAGATCACGCGCGATCCAGGTAAAGTCCAGTCCGATGCGCAAGTACTTTTCGAGTCGAGGCGAGATCGGCTTAAAGATAGAACTCTAGCTTTCTCCAGGCTTAGGCGCTCGTCTTTGGTCCGATGTAGATTCACAGATTCCAAGTTGGATTGTAAAAGGGATTTGCGGTTTGCAATAGGCTTATAGTTTTCGGATCGGTTTATGGTTTGGAACAGGTGTTGGCTATGTTTAAATTAGGGTTTCAAAAGGGTTTAGGGTTTTTGGGAAAGCAAGGAAACAATTAGGCTAAGGTTTTAGAAAGCAATCACAGATCGAAAATAGCAAATAGAATAGAGAAGATAACAATGGCTTTGGGAATCACTCCCTTGGCCTCACACCAAACCCATCTCAGGCAAAGATTACTCAAGCATAAAAGCATTCAAATAATCAATCCACTAACTAAAAGGTGTTTACAAGCCTTTATATATAGGCCACCAATAATTAAGTTTGAAATAAAATAGTTCTAATACTAATAAAACACAAAAAAGGAAAGTTTCGATAAAATCCCGTCTGAAGTCGTGTAGTAGCTTGCTCAAGCGAGGATATTCATCGCTCGCGCGACCTTAAGTGATCGCTCGTGCGACTTTAAAGTCGTCTCCGTAGCTCGCGCGCGAGGATTATCATCGCTCACGCGAGGGCTCTCTGCGGCGTTGCTCTCCTGGCAGTTTGTGTCCGTTTCTCCTCTGAGACTACGGTACTCGGGCTTCCTCTACGCTTCTTCCGACGCTGATAAAAACGATGTAGTCCAAATCCGATGTCTATGTATGTGGCGTCCCCATGAAAGTGAACCCGTGAATGGGCTTTCAAACTGCCCGTGAAAGAGTCGTCATTATACGACGAACGTCCATGGCTTCAGAACGGACGTCCGTGACATTCGGACAAACATTTGTGATTTTGAGGCTCTCTATTTTGTGCACGTCATATACGACGGACGTCCATGAACATAAGACGGACATCCGTGAAAGTCATCCGCAAATTGGCGGCTACACAAATTTTAGCCAAAACTTGTCATTTAGAGTTTTAGTTGTTTTAGGCCTTTCTTATTTCGAACTTTATGTTTAGTTAGGGTTTTCTTAGCCTATATGAAGGCATGTAAAGACTTTATTTTGGAGTGAATAATGAATGAAAAATTAAGGTTGTTTTTGTGCATCTTGTGAAAGAGTGAATCTTTCATAGAAAACTTGCGAAGAGTTTTCACCTTTGAGTAGTGATTCTTCAAAGTTATTGTTGGTGCGAAGCCGACAAGCCTCTTTAGAGCGAATCCGAAGATCTCTCTCTTATTCTTCTTTAATTTTTTTTGTTTTAATTGAAGATTGAGAATCCTAACCTCTATCGTGCGGGATTTATGCTATTTTAGGGTTAGTGTGCGATTATCCGGCATCAAAAAGAGAATTAGAGCAGCAAACAGCTTAGGGTTTAGAGATACACTACTAGCCTTTGTATTAAGGATAGATGACTCGAATACTCATACTATGTATAAACAACATAACTCATACTACATACACAACATATATACGTTATACATTGTTTCCCAATACTCCCTGTCAAATTATTCCATCGATATCTATCTTTGTATCGATTGATAAGAAGTTTTTAAAGTAGTGATGGCCCAACTTCCTTAGTAAAGATATTGGTGAGTTCAAAACTTGAAACTTGGTGTCTCAATGATCCCAGCCTAGAGTTTCAAAAAGTGAATATCAACTTCAATATGTTTTGCTCTTTCAAGAAGGATAGAATCAAAAGGAATATCAATAACGGCCTGATTATCACAATTTAGTGGCATATGGATTCAGGGAGGAGATCTTAACTCAGTAAGACATGATTGTCAGTATAACAGGAGCTCGAATGTGCTATATGCCATTGCCCGGTATTGTAACTCAGCATTGGACCATGAGCCATCATCTTGTTTCGTACTTTTCCACACCACTAGGTTGCCTTGAAGGAAGGCAAGCAGATGCAAAACGACGATCCCCAACATAGTCGACATCACTATATCAACTGATATAATTTCCAAAATGAGAAGTAGAATAGTCCTCGCCCTGGAGAAGCTTAATATCACATAATATAAAAAGTTGATTACGGTTTGGTAGAAGGTGGTTTTAGGGTTATAGAGGTGGCATTAGGGTTAGGTTAGTGGTTTTAGATTTAGGGTTAGAGACAATTGAAGAGGAGGAAAGAGTAGCTATAGAAAAGAGGGAAAGCTTAGTTACAGAAAAAGCCCCTACTAGGTTTACTATTGAGGGGGGAAAGAACAACACACATACACCTAATAATGCTCATTACACACTACATGCACTATAATGCACATCCATATATAACACACACAAATATTCTCCCTCAAGTTGGAGCATGGACATCAAACATGTGCAGCTTGACAGTAATACCTTGAAGAGGACCAAGCCCAACAGCTTTAGTAAGAACATCGGCAAGCTGTTGAGATGAGGAAATATCAGTAAGCCCAACTGAACCATCCCACACTTCTTCTCAAACCAAATGCACATCAACTTCAATACGCTTTGCTCACTCATGTAGCACAGAATCAGATGCAATCTTCTTTGTGGCTTAATTATCAGAGTGTAGAGGTATGGAGCAGCTAATAGGACATGCCAACTAGGATAAAAGTGAGCAAAGCCATAATATCTCATAGGTGACAGAAGCAATAGCTCGATACTAAGTTTTAGCACTGAAACAAGAGAATAAAGAATAAAAGAAAAAATAAGAGAAAGAAGAACAGGGAGAGAGATGGTAGACTCCAAAGGGGCTGCATTGCTATTTAGTTGAATAATCACGAGTCACAAAATAAAGCTCTTTAAATAGAGCACACATTAGAAAGAAGGTGTACCTAACCGATATGGGACAATTCCAAGCATACTAACACTTGCTCACATGCTTACACCATTTCAATCACTAAAAGCTTACATATTAATCGCTTTCATACTAACCCTTAGTTGCACGAAGCGGGAGCGGATGCGGAAACGAATTCGGAAGCGGGAGCGACGAAGCGGCAATTTTTTAAAATCTAGGAAGCGGGAGCACCTATATATATATATATATATATATATATATATATATATATATATATATATATATATATATATATATATATTATTGAAGAATCTAAATGGGCCATGACATCAGGATCTGTTTTGTCCAAGATTGGGGAGAGAGAAGATTTCCATCGTTAGATTGAATGCAATCAAAGGTTTTAACAGTGAAAACCAAGCTACATGTAGATATTTGGGCTGTAAAATGTCACTTTTTATCTTACACCGTTGAAGTGTGATTTATCATTGTGTTGTGTGTCACACACAAATGATCAATCTAAATTGCCCAAGTGGCAATCCATCGTTGGAACATGTCTCAGCCAAAAGATCATGCTTTAAGTGGAAGTAAACCATCCAATCGGTGAACTTTATTATTAGCCATCAAAATGAAGAACAACCGTTGATATTAGAATGTACTGTCAGATGGTTCGAATCTCCCAAAAAGTGTCATTTTTTAACCCATAGCCCTTCAATTGATGATATTTCACTTCAACGGTGTGGATTTCCAAGATCATAAGCCAATAAATGGTATACGATCGTTTGGTGCTTAAATGACGTTCAGGAGAGTCGGTCCCTTCATGGGATAATGGCTCCTGAGTCTTGACTGACATTTAAACACCAAATGGTGTTAAATGATCTTACACCATTACAATGTCACTATTTATCTCACACTATAGAAGTGACGATCGACTATGCATTGCTCCAACACGTTGATTATGATCCTTTAAGCTTGGTTCTGATTCTCTTTTCGTTTCTTCTTGCGCTAGAAATCTGTTGCGACCCAAATCCAAGGCTCTCGATCTTGGCGTTCCCCGTCATTCTCCCTGATTGAATATGTTTCATCACCGAAGAAACATGCATGTAGTACGGATCAAGTGTATGGGGACCCGAACGGAAAAACTCCTCGCAACTAACCGAAACAATCTCGGCATCTGGTAACATCTGAGTATCATCTCGGTCGATTGTATTGGAGAACACACTGTAAATATCTCCACGACGAACCAAATAATCTGGGTCGCCAACCCACTCTACCAATATTTTTGAAACTTTTCATCAACTCTCCCTGGCCTGAAAGTCTTCATCACCGATGAAATGTGATTGCGATATCTGTCGAAAATATCTGAACTCAAGTGACGAACTCTCTCATGATTGGCCCATGCACTCTCGATAGTCGACTCACCAACCCTCTGCATCTCATAAACCAAAAACTCTTTGCCGCAAATGAATACCACAAGATCAACTAAAATTCTCTCAATTACCTCATTTATCTGCCTGCTTGGGGAGGGAAGAGGTATTGGCTGCAAAGTTGGGATGGGTTTGTGAATAAGGGTTGTTTGGAACTGGTTGCAAGGAGGCGGGGTTGAGCTCAGAGAAGGGACTAGGTCCTCCACATTGAACGTTGAATTGATCCCGGAATCCGGAAGAAGCTCAAAATCGTATGCATTAGGACCACTCCTTGCCACAATTCTAAAGGGCCCATCGTCGCAAGCTTGCAGCTTCTGTACGACTCCCAATGGGAATCGTTCAGATCCAACTCGAACCATTGCATGATCATTTAATTGGAATTTCATAAAAGCCTTAGGTAACTGCATCGATACTTTTAGAGTTTCATTGCATAAATTAATTTCAAGCGTAATTTCGGCATGCAATGCTGACGCAAGACGACTCGCACGCTAACCCTAAAATAGCATAATCCCGCGCGGAAGGGGGTTTAGGGTCTTAAACTTTTCAATAAAATAAAATAAAAAGAAGAATAAGATAGGAGATCTCCGGATTTGCTCTAGAGAGGCTTGTTGGCTTCACACCAACGGGTTTCCAAGGCTTCAACAAGGCTGTACGTCGGCTTCACACCAAGTCGTACGAGAAACAATTGCTCACTCCTCAAGTTTTGAAAGAATCACTCCTTCGATCGAAAACTCATCTTAAGTTTTTCTAGGGTTTACACAAAAGCAAGCTCTCAATTTTCATTATTCAAAAACTGTCCATTACAAAGCTATAAAGACCTTATATAGTAGGTCATAAAACAAAAGAAAACTCTAAAACAATTAAATAATAAAAGGCAAGTTTAACCCTGAACTTAAATTCGAAATTGAAATTAAAATTACTCTGCGTGATTTCGATCGATCGAAAGTGACACTCGATCGATCGAAAGTGAAACTCGATCGATCGAAATTCAATTGATCGATCGAAAGTGGTACTCGATCGATCGAAAGTGCTACTCAATCGATCGAAATATGTACTCGATCGATTGAAATTAAATCGATCGATCGACTGAGACACGCTGCGAATCTTTGCTTCATGGCCGTTTGAAAGCCCATTCATGGGTCCACTTTTTCCTTGCTGATTTTCTTCGATTGGCTCGGCCACAATCCAAACATATGGATCTAAATTTCCCGTCAAATGTGAAATGAGACTCAAAGGTTGACTCACAATAGGACTTAGAATGTATAGTGGTATGCAACTCGAGACTATGATGTGCATGTGTCTATGGACTATATACTCTCATGTGCATGTGACGCTAACGACTCACATGTAACCGACTCAAGTGCTCTTGACTCTACTAACATTAACGACTTAGGCACAACCGACTCTGTGGGCACTATCAGCTCATGTGTGATCGAATCAAGGACACTAATGGCTCATGTATGCTCGGTTCGACCAACTTCAAATATTCAAGTTTACTCGACTCTACCACCAATAAGGACTCGTGCACAAATGGCTCTATGGGCACTAACAAATCGTGCGTAGGTGACTCGGTCGAAACGTGCGTGGGTGACTCAGTTGACTCATGTGTGGGCGACCAAACATCACTACTCACAAGGGAAATAGAAGCCTCTTTAACACAAATTAGACTTTCTTCAGCTTCTTCTCTTTCCTCTTCTACTATCAAAGTTTCCTGCTCCTTAAAACTATCCCTTTTAATCAATAAATTCGGAGTGGAAAATTATGTAGTGCATTGATAAGCAAAGTGTCCAAATCCGTGACACTTAGAACAATTAGGACATTTGTTCGTCTTGGTTTTCAAAAACCGTAGAAGGTGACGGTGTATTACAGGAACATACTTTTTGATAAGGTTCACCTTCATGTCCTCCCATGTGGAGATGGATTTACTCTGAAGAGATTCAGTATGGTGCTCTATGAGAGTCCAAAAAATTTTGGCATTACCTTCCAACTTGGTTTTTGCTAGGCTAATTTTGTACTCATTCGGTACACTATACCAATCAAAATAGTCTTCTACACTAGACAACTACTCTACAAAGGTTTTAGGACTCCCCCATCCCTCAAAGTTTGGAACCTCATTCTGAATAAATTTAAGAAACCTATCAGCAGGGTAGTACTTGAGTTCACAATGGTGAAGATATCCCCTAACACCCAAGTCAGCTTTGATGTCCCTAAGGGCATCGACAAGCTTGCTCATGTTCATGGTGATCACGGCTTACTAACATGGGTTCTAAATGACATGCAACTATGAACCAACAATGAATGAGGACTTTTATCAAACAATATACGTGCACACTGATGAACACAAATGAAATAAATTTTCATTAAGTTAAAATGACATGCACATATGAACCAACAATGAATGAGGATTTTTATCAAATATACTAGACGTGCACAAACAAGACCGAAATAAAATGCAATAAATCAAAATGTCACACAATATTTCCTAACCTAGAACCTAAGCTCTGATACAAAAACTGATGCGGGACAAAACCTTAAACTACGTGAATGCTTATGAGATGAAGATTTGCTGAAATTAAACGAAATTAATTAAGTAAAAATCAATACATAATGGTGAATACCTTAAGGTTCATGGTCTTCCTCATAAAAGATCGTGTAGATTTGGATAGGGTCCAGTCCGTACACTAGATCTATTAGCCTTGCGGTACAGATCAATTCTAGAGGTAGAACTCTAGCTTTTCCAGATTAGGGCGCTGCTCGGGGTTCAATGATGAAATCACGAATCCTCTAAGGGTTCTGATTCAGGTTGGTTTAACGGCTCGGATGAGATCTTGGGTTCGAATCAAATCGATTCGATGGTTCTGCTGGGATCTATGGTTCATGAATTTCGAGGTATTTCTAGTTGGATGGCTGAATTAGGGATTTATGAGATTAGTTTGAATCAATGGTTCCGATTTTGGGAATTTTGGAAAAGGTAACGACTGGATTTAAGGTTTATGGGATTAAAACAAGGCAGAGAAAGAAAATAAAAAGATAAAGAGATAGATAGAAGATAGATTGTGGGCTTCACACCAAACCCTTCTCGGGAAATAGATCGTGGGCTTCGCTTCACACTAAACCCTTCTCGGGAAGAAGATTTAATCTTCAAAGAAACTCATCTCAAGTTCCAAAGCAAAAGCACTTTTTCATTCATCAAAAACTAATTACATTCTTTTTATCATGACCTTATATAGGTCTTAGAATAAACCCTAATACAAAAAAAAACACAAAAGAAAGACAAGTTTGCCCCTAAAACTCAAATTCTAATTTTGCCAAATCTCATTCTTGCGAAAGTCGAACGATAGACGAAAGGCCTCGATCGATTGAGTGTGTGTATATATATATATAATTATATGGTCTCTAGTCACAATTCAATCAATTCAATCAATCGATCGATCGAAAGTGGTACTCAATCGATCGACTTATATATATATATATATATATATATATATATATATATATATATATATATATATATATATATATATATATATATATATATATATATATGTTGCTAGAATTAACTAGCTGCAGTCGATTGATCGATTCCAGGTGTCGATCAATCGACTGTGCATTGCTCCAACGCACTGATTCTGATCCTTTAAGTCTGGTTCTGATTCCCTTTTCGTTTCTTCTTGCGCTAAAAATCTGTTGCGGCCCAAATCCAGGGCTCTTGATCTTAACAGCAGCAACAATAGGCATCAACACAATTGACATCCTCACCCAGCATATATACACGGATTTTAAGGCAGTAGAAATTTCAATGCACTATGTATTCCAACACATGAGCAACTCCACAAAAAAAGGCTTTAAAAGCAACTCTCAATTAGCATTTATTCAAATGCAGCCTTTCCGAGCTTAAAGGGAATAGGCTGAGCGGTGGCTTCTCCTTCTCCTTCTCCTTCTCCTTCTTCTAAAAACAACAAGCAGCAATTTGAACACCCTTCCCAGGTTATTCAGAAGGGGGCTTATATTGGCTCAATTCTTCTCATCAGTACTAAAGATATTCAAAATACTCCAATACAAATCGATCATCTTGTTCAACTTAGGGGACCTCACAAAACAAACTGATAGATTAATAGTCATTCTCAACATGAGCATCGATTTATGTAAGGACATCCATAGTTGAGCAGCAGTCTTATGGAATATGAATAGAATGTCTATGGGCTCTTCCATAGAGTTGAAGAGTCATCCTAATATGATGTAATTATCAATCTCCCACTATGCATATAAAGAATCAGAAGATGATGGAATGATAATCGTCCTATGTATATGATTCAGCTTTCCACTACTGCCCAAATACTATTTCACAGATCATGCCCGACGAAGAACGTTAGTTCCATTAACACACTAATACCATGAGTGGAGGTTGAATTCAATGATCCACTTACAATATGGGTTTTAAGCTCCGTGATTAATGGGAAAGAAACGGCATTCAAGACTTAAAAAGACTGATGTGGGAAAGAACTTCCACAATGATATTAATAAATCAAACCAAGTGGAAAAAACTATCGACTTAAGACTATCATAGAAATCCAAACCCCAAAATACTACGCAAAATAGGCATTAACCTTAAATCCAACTACATAATATTCGACAACTTACCAAAAAACTGCCAAATAGATCACAAAAATCTTGCAGGTGACATACCAAGTCAAAAAACTTGGTTCCAGGCTGTATCGACACCCTGATAACCTCAGAAAAAAAGTGTCATTGGAAGTCCTTAAATACTGAACAACTTCCAAATCAGCCACCACCAGAAGAATTCCCTAGCAAAATTAACCCATATTTCCTCCTGGTTTAAGAAATTATGGCCCTAATATAACCAAAAACACATGAAAACTCCTGGTTTCCCAATCTCCCTTTAACAGCTAAAATAGAGGGTCAAAAGTACAGAAAAATCTAAAAAAAAAAAACTAAAACTTTGTAAAATCGAGATCTTTCAAATGATGGTCTACATTTAGGATTTCAAGGTTGAAGGTTAACTTGTGCTAACATCATGACGTCAGCACAGGTGAGGTGGCAGATGGGTCACAGGGATGGCTCTAATACAAAAATTATTTTAGGGTCAGGATTTTGGTTGGTTTGATGAAGATGGGTTAAGGTTTAGATGCTAGTAATGGAAGTATTACTTTGGGTTAGAAAGACAGAGAAGAAGATGAAGAAAAAGAGGAAGAGACAGAAGAGATTAAGCAAGCAGCTTAGTTAGAGTTTAGAGAGACCCTACTACATATACACCATAGGGTTTGTTAAGGTCCAACCAGTTGAATCCTAAATGGGGTTTAACTGATTTTGAAACCGTTGGATACAAGTGATCCAATCATGGAAGTCAACTTGCCAAAGTCAAAATCAAAATTTCTTTGCATCCAACAGTGTTGAAATCAGTTGAACCCCATTCAGGGTTCAACCAGTTGGACCTGACCAAAACCCATACATCATATAACCCAACCCATACTACACACACACACACACACACACACACACACCATATATACACTACACCAGTACACCGGTAACCTATTCATGGTAGAATTTGTTCAGATATTTTTTGAAATTTGGGGTCAGCTTAGACAACACTTTCTAGAAAGAGTCAGCATTGATTAAGTTTCGATCAGCTCACAAGTTACTTATTTAGAATGCAAATTTCTATGCTTTCATTGGCTAACAGACGAATCAAAACAAGTAAAAGAACATGAACTCATACACTAGGAAAAAGTTATTCCTGTAAATAATGACAATAGAGAAGAGTATCCATTGTCGAACCTCAACCAGCAGAGCCATTCTTTCAGATCTTTTCTCACGAAATCTTGTGAATGGTCAATATTTGGAGCAGCATGGAAATTATCCCCACTACTCTTATTACCCCTACCCTGGAAAACAAAATGAACGTTTTTACATGAGTGAATGCACATATATATATATATATATAGAAAAAGAGTAAGGATATGCATTTTTCATATTTCAGGATATGGCCTCATTTCAGTTAATAAATAGGAAAACTATTCATATAGAAGAAACATTATCTTACTAGAGAAATCAATCACCTAAATTTTTGTATTAGTTAGATTTAGAAAGTTCAACAATTGAACTATACGCCTACATTCAGCAGAATAAGAAAAAATGTATGGCATTCAAAAAATTGAAAATTGTCACTAGCCCTTTGTTGGTGACAATTCGTCCTGTTATTTCTTCCACTGGATTATGGAATTCATTTGGTCATGACTGATAAGGAAGTGTTGAAGACTGAAACTGCAAATCGTCAGGAACTTTGCAAATTAGAACGAGATAAACACTTATTTCTTAATGAATCATCAAGATCTGGTTGGAAATTCTATTTATCAGAATCGAACAGTTTACAACTAGAGTAGCAATCTTACGTGTCATATCTACTTCATGGTCAGAATTACCCATTTGAGTTCAAGGAACACATTCTCATTCTTCAATTAGTCATCATTTCCTGTTGATACATTCCCATCTTCATCATGCAAATAACATTATTCATTCAGGATTCAGCCATCTTCATTTTCATCCTTGCCAGTATAAATTTTGTATTGAGCACTAGAGGAATTAATAAATTAAAAAAAAAATACCGAAAGAACAAAGTAAATTATCGTTTGCCATAACAATCTCAACTAACTATAAGATTTTCTGAATGCTAAGATAAAAGTTATATTTTAATTATTCTGTAATTTAATTGAATAATGAAAATTAGAAAGTGGTTCTTTTATATAATGTCTTGTAGAAAAACTATTTTTACTAACAAGTGGAATAACTAAGGAATTTACATAGAAATCTTTAATTTTATCTCGACATTGGTCTAGGTAGGATGGGAATAAAAACACAGTTCTATCAGTGGTATGCATCACAAAGAGATTGTAATCGTATAAGCCTCAACTGCATAAAATGAAGTTTCCAAAAGATCAAGTAATCATTTTGTTAGCAACAGTATTCTTCCATATGATCTGAGTCATTGACTGGTTTATTAAAGAATAAATGCGACAGAAAAGACATGAAGAAAAAATCAAAGCTAAGGTGCATTAAAATATACCAGTTACGACATTTAAGTGACTAACTAAGACACAATTTATTGAATCTCACAACTTAAACAATCTCCAAACTTCATATGCAACAGATAACATACATTGTTCATTATTGAAGAATCCAAATATATAAAAAAGCAAGACTGCATACCTGGAAATGAGGATCATCAGCAACAACTGCCTGGTCATCCCAATTCAACCTACCACCAAAAATATTCCATATACCATTTTGATTCCGAGAGGAAGCACAGCGATGATTTAGGACAGCATCACCAAGAACTTTAATCCCCACTTCATGGAACTTCTTCACAAGAATCTTTAGTTCTTCCATGCTTCCATATCTGGTATATACCATAATAATAAGTCAATATGAAGGCCCTGTATTTACATAAAACGAATCCCATAATTAAGAAGATGAAACCTATCCAGCACAGGTAAGACCTCTGATTATTTTGAAGTTCTCTAACTTAGAAAATAACATCATCAATGGTTTACATGTTAACACTAAATCTTTAATACTTGCAGCATGTTAGCGTGTGACAATGCGCAAATGATTCACAATATTTTAAGATTAAATACTCAGATACTTCAAATTAAGAAAGGTTCCTGTGTTCAATGCTTGATTAACAGTTATAAAATCCATACCCATCCATATCCATGCCATATCTGGTTATCAGACTTTTCTTTCCTTTCTTTTTTTTTTTATAGGCTATCTTGGCATCTCAATTAGTCAAAATGTCAGGGTCGCCTACATCAGTAGATAGTGGCACTTAGAAGTGCTCTTTGGTGATAGAATCCTGTCAAAAGTTGGCATTTACAGATATCAACCCCCAAAAAATATGTGGTCACCTTTCCACACAACTCTGTCATCAAAAGGTGCTGCTAAGCGCCACTATATAATGAAGTTGGTGAGGAGAGTCAATCCCTTACTAATAAAATATTCCTTTCCTGCTTTCACTTGTTTTGGCATTTCAACTCTCTTTAGGGTAATAAACCAGAGTTAAATTTTGTTCAATTTTATTCTTTTATTTGGTATTGGGCTGCATCACATTTGATAACCTCTCTAGATACGCTTATGTTTCTAGGGGATGTTCCCCTGCTTTCTCAGAACCACTGGCCTCCCTCAAATTTCCAAATTGGTGAACAGATTTTGTTTCCCATCTTCATATCTAATGAATAAACGAAAAATCCTAAATGTCGGAAACATTTGAATGGGCGATTTTGAGTTGTGGGTCATCCGAGAGGTGGAGAAAAAGTTGAATAATCTGAATCCTTGCCATGTGGGTGAAGAGGTGGGAAAAGAGATAATGACTGTGTAAATGGTGAATGCCTATAGTAGTTGGTTGTATCTTGTATCTTGGGATCCAGTTTCTCTAATTACATGTTGTAACCTGTGCTTCTAAAGTAGTGATAAAAATCATTAAAAAATATGATGTATTCTATGCAGTAGTCACCCCTACAGTATCCTGACAACATGGAAAATTGCTGTAGCCCAAGCATGCAAATTCCCTAATGGTAGCAGCTAACTTCTGTCATCAATACACACTGAATCACATAGCTTGTAGGGCAGCAGTACCATCATATCAATTAAGAGATGTAGCATGTTATTGGTAGAGTAAGTAATGCAAATGACCATAAATAGATGTAAGAATAGTGAAAAACAGTAGTCCATGGAAGTGGCACATTTTGCAAGTAACCATCACCATCTACATAACTGACTTGAGTATCCCTACTTTTACACAGCAACAAAAAAAATGGTTTCATATACTATGCATACCTGGAATTTAAATTATATAAATCCGTTGGCATGTATCCTTCAGCTGACACAGATTCTGTAGGGGGTGGTAACCATATGATAGTAAATCCAAGTGAAGATAATTCCTTGACTCTGTCATTAAAATCAGAATACCATCTCCCTGATTTATGAGATTCCCAATTAAATCCTTGGCAAAGTATTTCATATCCTGAGCCTGTTCCTGAACTCACTTTTACAGAAGGCTCCAATATCACAGCATCGGAAATAGGCTCCTCCAAAAATGTCTGACTGGAGCTTCTGAATATGCTATAGGCTTCTGCTGCCAACTTCTCTATTTCTTGAAGAATGCTCTCTTGTGTTTCTATACTTTTTGTTTTCCCAACTTTTTCAGATGAAATATCACTTGCCAAATGCCTTATCTCATTAATAATTCCATCAGTATATGCAGCATCAGTAACAGTCTGATTTTCCTCCACAGCCTTTTCAGATTTGTCCTGATATTTTTTCCCTTCATTCAAGTCTTGCATTTGATCAGGCAAACTACTCTCACTTATAAGTGGGATATAGAAGTCCCTACCCATATTACCTATCCAAGTGTACCCATTAAGTTTGAGCACGAAAAGCATGCCCACAAATGTCTTATCCAAAGAAAATAATCCCCAACTTCCAGATCCATCTTCTTTTGGCTGTTATGCAGGAAAAACTGAGCAATAAGTAAAAGAGTGATTCTGCTGACTGACAACTGCACAGTTAGGGCTATGACAGCCCAGATTGGTGCCACGTAGCACGCGTCTGATCAATCCAAGTGGTACAACTTGGAGCTCATCATTGGCACCTTCTCATGCAAAGAATAACGCCTCTGACAGGATTGCAACTATCTAGTCTGCACACTTTAATATGGACCGTAAAAAAAAATGGTAAAACCGTCCATATTACAGTGCATACATCAGATGGTTCAAATCCTTCAAGAAGTGTGATTTTTGGGCCCAAGGTAGCTCCCAATTGGAGCTCCCACTTTGATGACATGGATCCCTTAAAAGATGTGCCACATGGCCTAGGAATGTGTACTACATGGCACAATCTGTAAGTGTCAACCAAAAACTATTTATCCTAAATAAAATGAGCAATAAGTAATAGGGAATGGAGACAAAGAGCAATAAGTTTTAACAATGTATAAACGAGACATTAGACATCTATGCTAAAATTGAAGTTGAGCAACAAAACATCAAAAGCAAAAGTTAAAAATAAAATGAAAAGAAGCTAACCAAACGAGCAAATGTCAAAAAAATAAAAAGTGTAACGAGATATTAGACATCTATGCTAAGTTTGGAGACATTGAGGAACAAAAAATCAAAATCCCAAAAAAAAAGTGAAGAAGAGGGAAAGAAGCAAACCAAACGAGCAAAAGTTAAAACAAGGTATAAATGAGACATTAGACATATATGCTAAATTTGGAAACATTGACAATTAAGTGATTAACACAACAAAAGCACCCAAAAAAAAGAGGGGGAAGCTAACCAAACCATTTTGATAAATTCAGCTTCTAGAAATTCTTTAAGTGCTTGAGAAGAATCACAACTCTATTTTACGAAGTGTAAAGGAATCCAACTAATAGATCCAAGAGCTACTACATCCTTGGTAGAAGACAGTTCGAATATACAGTCCAACCACTTAAAGGGTACTCTTCATGAATCATGAGGAAAGTAACAATATGTTTTGGCTGAAGGGTTTGGACTTCTCATTAACTGATAATTATTTGCACACTTACTTCACATGCAATATCTTTATTTGTTGGGCTATAATGTTTTCAGTTTATAAATTGGGGAATATAGGGTTGTTAACTTGAATACCTGTAATAATGTCTGCAATGCCTTACTCCTGAATATATTAGTATCTGGTGGAGGTGGGGTCATTGGAATTTCCCACCTTCTATCATTGTCTCTGCAGACGCCCCAGTGAACAACAACATCTCCAGGTAGATCAGTATCAACACGCACAAGATTCATATCTGTCTTGCGGCTTTTTCTAACAGAAATAGACACAGAATTCTGAACAGGAATTTCTTTTAAGATTGGATATTCTTCATAGAAGCCTTCAACACGCCTATCTTGCTGCTTAGCGTCTCTGGCTTTACTGATGTCATCTTGACCTTTGGGTTGAGGTCCCTCTGGTTTGAGCAGGAAGGACGATAACTGGTCAAAAGCTCCTGGAATGAAAGAATATAAACCTCTTTGGTTAGTTAATTTATCTTAGAACATTAAAAACAAACTTCTCAGTAAAGCTGCCTCTATTCAGAAAGAGATATTGACTTTTCTGCAGATAATGAAATGAAAAAAAAGAAAATATTACCCCAAATTGTAAATATTGAAAGATTTTGTGTAGCAAGCCTTCACATTGAATTAGGATTAAATGTGGTATCAGAGTCCTACTCCCTATTCAAAAATTAGCATCGATCTTTAGCCACAAAATTCATTACTTTCTTAAATTTCACAACTGAACATACAAATTGTTTAGCTGGGGATCCGTGAAAGTTCTCTTTCATAAATTCTAAGTCACATAAGTGTGTTCTCCAGGGCTGAGCCAGTGAGGGGAGTTGTTGCTTTAATTAAATCATGTACAAGACAAAAGTCAGGTTATATTATCAGTAATTTTTAGCGTTTGAGATAGAAAAACACAGACAATAATAGTGTCCGGAAGAAAGCATGGCCCAACACTACTCAAACTGTAGTCACCATTAACCATTGGTGCTTACAGTTGATGGATGTCAGTGAGAAACAGAGTTCTATTCAACAAAATTAAGTCACCCAAACTATCCCCTTGGTTGGAAGTCCTAAATTCATTAGTCACATACATATATACCTGAGTTGATTAGTGTTGAACTCTTAGGGAACCATGCCGACACTTAACCCGTACGGTCAAGTAAAACAACCATTTTTCCGAACATGTTTGGTGTCCTTAATTCAAAAGTAAGTTGAAGTTTCAATCCCACACATGGAAGCAATTTACTCCATCTTATATAAGGATATTTTCAGATGGTATACCGTTATATTTGTTCAATATATTGTTCTATGTGCATATAGCTTAATTTGTTGAAGCACAGTTACAAAATCTCCACTTCACATATAAATAATTACATATGCATGTATAATATTTTATGTAATAGTAATAAAGATTTTTATAACATCTACACATGTGATTAGTGAATGTATAATGCACATTAAATTACATAAATAGTGTCCTAAAACACGTATATCAATAATTTTTATATACATTAACCTAAGTTATGAAAATTATGTCACATCTAACACAGAACTAATGTATAATAGTTACAATAATATCATATCTTACACTCTTTTTTATCTTCACAGGAGTCGTAAATACATTAGTCTCTTTTTTATATTTAGCTACTTCTATAACTCTTTTATCTTTTTGAAGCAGGTACAAGTCAGTGACTCCAAAGTTATTCAGCTCATCGAGTCTGACTCACCGCAAGTATCAGACATCAACTCCTATGTCTGGGCTCATGTAACACTGACAAAAAAGGAAAAATTATGAATTGTACAAAATAAAAAACCATGCGAAATATCACTATCCATCAATCATACAACCTGGCCACATACTGAAGCCTTTTCTTCCACCCACAGCATTGTCATCTTCATGAAGGCTATCTGTAAGAGACACTCTGAAGTCTCTTCCTCTCCGCTGGTACAAAGCCCCTGTTTCCTCTTCCTACAGTATGAAATATAAACAGGAAAAAATAAATATAAAAATAAATAACGATTCATGAAGCCACATTTTATTGTATAGAATTAAGTGCCTAGAGTGGAGAGCATGAAAAGTTAAAAATAGAACCTTTACAACAAAATGAATAGCTGAAAGGGTACTGCTACTACTAAAATCAATCTGCACTTCCTGTAGTATCTGCCCTTCCAAAGCTGATGAAGATTTTTTCAAGGGTGTCTCCATTGCATAGTCCTGAAAGATCAAGAAGCAAATATATTAATGACAGAAACATAAGGAATATATGGATGTTAAGAGACCAATCAATACCTTAATGGGCACAGATCCAGAGGGTCTCATTTCAGGAGGCGGTTGATCCCATTCACTGCAAAGCTTCCAAAGATACAATAAGTTCTCGTAATTATCAGCTTGCCATCATCACTATAAACATAAGTCTCAATTCAACAAAGACCCTATGGACCCCCAGTTTCAATCAATATTCATCTCGTAACTTCATTTAATATTCTGTCATTATGCAAAATGCATGTTGTATCAATCATGTGTGGGTGTCATCCCTTCATCCTGCATTTCTTAGTGGAAAAATGTAACCCAAGAAACGTATTTATGTGATGGACAATGTAGGTCTCTACTCATTCAATTCAAACATCCAAATAAGTAACATACAGCTCCATATTAGATCAAAGATCCTGGCCCAAAGAATAAGGTGCTAGCATTTCCTAAGCCCAACTCGTTCTATAGTGACTCCATAAATAATATTATAATAGAATTTTTAAAATAAACAAAAAAATTACAAATCACTAAAATCTCATACTGTTACAAATACAAACTTAGCATTTCCTAAGTCTTATGTTTCTATTTTATGCTTTATATTTAGTGACATTTTTTCTTTGGGGGTTTAGTCTCATACTGACTTTTGGGTACGTTTAGACTTGATTGCTGCTTTCTATATAGGAGCTTAGGTTGCTTGGTTTTATACATCCAAAGGTAAATATTTAGTGTTGTGTGGGCCTTGGAGCTCTACCTGAATCTTTTATATTAAACATATAAATATGTGGTGTGTGTGTGTGTGTGTGTTTTGCTTCTAGTTTTTTGCATTTATTACTTTTCCGACAATATCAATGGGAGTGGCTTCTACTTGTTTGAATTTATTACTTTCTATTAACTATGATCCAATTATTTCTGTATAGAATTTTAATTTCATGATAAAAAGGAGCTGTCCATATTCATGCCATTAAATGCGTTCATATTGTAAATTCCTTCCATCTGTCAGCTATTTGTAGCTTTTCTCGTAGAATTAAATTTTACTCGATTGTTTATTCTCTTCTCTAGTTTTCAGCAAAGTAATACGATTCCAATCCAATTTCCTATGCATGTGAGAATAGAAACATACAATTCGTTTAAAGCTTAAAATCAAGCTCCACAGTGAGAACTGGTATTAGTCGCACTGCCTGTGGTGCGCAGGTTACCAAATTTGTACATGTGACAGTGTGGCACCACATCTTAACAAATTCAAGGAGTCAAAGTCGCAGGCCATCATCTAAACAGGACTCCGCCCAAAAATTTTGCTCATAGGAGGATTCAAACCATCTGATCATAGTCTTTTGTTTATTTAATCTAGACCGTTGTCAGTGACTACTTTAGTACTCCACTTGAAGGCTCCTATTGGAATCATGCAAATGATACAATTATTGAGCTGAATGCGATCTAAACTCTAATCAAATGCGCTACTGAGTACAGAATTGATGAAGATGGGTGCCACGCTTGTAGAATTGATGAATCTCTACTAGAAAAAAATAAATAAATAAATAAAATTTAGTAGGGAACAGAGAATACCTGCCAAGATCATCAAAATAAGATACACCCCAATGCAAAATCCACCTCCCAGGAAGATTACAGGCTACAGTAAGCTGCCAATTCTTACCGTCTTTCCCTCCATCTAATTTCACCATTATTTTCCCCTCTATCTAACATTTCCATTAAATTAAATTTTTTTTTAAAATCCCAAATTTATAATCCAATTAAAAATTCAACTGAATTACAAAGAAATAAAAAAAAATTCTCACCTTTTGTGTTCGTGCCAACTGAAATGTCTCAGTGAACAGTACATCCGTAGAAGTTTCGGCAAAGGTGGTGTCAGATAAACCAGCCCTTGTCGGATAAACCTTAGGCGGATTCAATTTACCGAAAGAACTGGCAATAGATAACACCTTCCGAGAGTAATTCGAACGAGAAACGTTTGATTTTTTTGGTCCATGGCGAAATCTAGGGTTTTCTTTGCGATATTGATAAAGGAGAGGCTTCAATCGAAGGGTAGACATTTGAGATCAACAGAAGGTGACAGAGAGAGTGGATCTGGCGAGTTTTTTCAAGAGCTGACGAGTTTTTTTTTTTCTTGTTTTTTCGGTTTTATGGGGAGAAACGAAGAGTGATTGGGGGCAATATTCATAAATTTGGATGGCGGATATTCATGTCGCCTTTCTGTGGAGTTGAAGTCGGATCGATACTTGTAAAGCGTCCCAAAAGTATACATTTTTCTTGGGCAATTATTTATTTCAGTCGGAAATGTCCGAGGTTCGCAATAATTCAAGGGTACCCGTATTTGCAGCCGAGATTTCGTCTCTGCAGCCTACGCTGTTGTTATTAAAACTTTGTTGACTTCACTGCCTTTAATCAGACGATACACAATTTCTCATCCCAACTTTTCACACAATATATCTTTAAAATTATGACTCACCTATCAAACAGTCATATATTAATTTTACAAGCACACTTTACAATAATAACCGCAATAATGGTATTCTATCTCATAAGTTTTAGGGATGTGTTCAACGTGAAATCAAGATTTGAGTGTCTCATATGTGTGCATGGATTAAAATATCAAAAAATCGGTATGTATCGTTCGAATAAAAATCAGTACGTATCGGACGATACGTATCGGTATCAATCCGCATCGAATGATATATTGAATATATCGTTGGATGCATAACATATATTTAAACGATACGATATATTTAATATACCATATCGTTCACGCCCGATTCCAATACACATCGTCCGATGCGTATCAATATCAGACGATATTTTGATTTATATACGCATCATAATTATAAAAACTATTTCATGAAAGATTAGGATGAAAAATGATTTTATACGAAGCAGTCAAATGGAGACGGTAGGCTACAGCGGCATAATCTTAGCTGCAAATACCGTACCCTATAGTTTGAAAAACATATACGCGTTTCATGAGCATTTGATAAGGACCGTTAATCTTCACACGGCAATATGGATTCTATTTGCAACATTTCCATGTAACGTGGGTGTTGTTTTGGGTCCCTACTCCCTCGTCATGCACAACGTGGACGATTGAGAAGCCTTTGAAGTCAGTCGGTGTACCCAAAAGATACTATTCCCATGAACAGCGCATGTAAAGAGTGTTATACACGACAATTTTGCATGCAGCTTATGTGATGCGACCGGACTGGCTGCACACCTAATGGGGCTCGGGCACTCTATTGAGTCATGTCACATCATATAAATTACTTATAAAATTATTTATAAAAAATTATTTACTAGTTATAATATTTTTTTTTATATGAGTCTTTTAGAGCACTCGCCTAATCTCATGAGCAAATGCGCACCTCAAATTAGCACATGTTGTGTCAGTATAGGTCTCCTACTTTTTAGAAGTAGATGTCTGACCAACTCCCTTAATCCTTTGAGGTTGTTATTTATAATTTTTCATATATAATTAGAACACATAAAAAATAAAACTATGTACGGGAGCTTAGGACCATTGACTTCATAATATACACTTTTTTGAGATTATTGCTGCATGGAATCATCATCTCTGCCTGCTTGATAGGTGTTCCTTTGATGTAGAGATATTGTGCAAAGGAATGAGGTGAAGAACTGTCTCTACCAACTCACTCTAAACAATCAACGAGATCTAATATCAATGGCTGCCATATAAATCTAACATAAACTATTTTAAATTAGACGATGAAGATTATCTTTTAACCCAAACATTAATATTTGTATCCAGAGCCGCTCGGCTTATGACGAGTGTGGCAGCCGCCATAGGCCTGAAGACCAGGCTCAAGCTGGGCCTAATAAGTAATCACAGAAATAATATAAGCTTGTTAGTCTCTAATTGCGTGGCTTTATTGTAGCCATAAAAAGGATAGGTAGTTGTTAATTAGGAAGAAAGAGCAAAATTAAAATTGTCTATAAAGAAGTGTTGGCCGTTAACAAGAAAGAAGGTAATTAGTGACATTAAAATTTCTATAAAAAATTAGACTTAAAATTCTATATTTACTATGTTAATGGGAGAAAACGGAGTTACATCTAATGAGACCGTTGACTACTTCTAATAAGAAGATTTTTTTGTCCCAATCTCATAGAATGGGTATTTGAGAACCCAACTATACCATCATACGGTTAGATTTTGATTCACTTGGCACACATCATGAAAAATAAACATGATCACAAGCATAAATCAAATGTGGTTCTCATATCACTTTTGGGGATGTGTGCCCCACTGCCTCACGAATCAATTTTTGATCGTCTGATGATATGACCATGATCTCAAGATCTACTAGGTCGAGGATTAGGATGAAAATGATTCCCATCGTATAATTCAAAGCGGTCAATGTTTTGAACACATGAAAATCTAGGTTGAGAAGGAACATTCTTGGCTTGAAAAGAGAGATACCTTAACAAAAATGGCCAATGCTAGAAACTCCTTCAAACTCATTGATTGCTTCAAATCAGACGATGGAAATCGTTTTTCACCCCGATCTTTCACACAATGGATCGTGAGACCATAAGTGTACCATCGGATGGTCAATTTTTTATTCCATGTGGCACAAATACCTAACAAGTGAATCTAAAATCATATGGCACATATCATGCTCGAACGTGACTATAGGTCATTTTCTTGGGTCTGTGACAAGTGTTCAAAATTTTGACCGTCTGATTAGAATATCAGTCTCAAGATCCATTGATCGAGAATATCAGGTAAGATAGGTTCGAGCTCCCACTAGTTTTATTTAATAGTTACCCATATTCCAACTCAGTGAACGAACAAATCAGGTTAGACAGGATCAAGCTCACTCTAGTTCCATTCAATCGGACACTTGCTACGAAATCTTGCAACTGATTGAATGCACATAAATCTTGCACCGTTATTGTACAAGTCATTTGTTGACTTACCCATACACCCATTAACTTTTATAATATATTCACTGCTGGACCCGTACACCCATACACCCACTTCACTTGTATAAGTCAATTTTTTTTAATTTTACAAATAAAAAATTGAGGTTTAAAAATCAAAAACCAACCGAACCGATATCTATTGGTTAGGTTTCGGTTTGGAGGTTTATCAATTTGGTTTCAGTTTGAGAAACTAAAAATCGATAGTTATCGATTCGGTTTCAGTTTAGCATAAAAACCGACTCAAACCGGCCTGATAACACCCCTAGTCTTATGAACTTTTGGGAACGTATGTACTAAACCGGTTAGTATTAGCCAAGAAGGGATACTTTTAAAAGCCAGTTGCCCCTATTTACTTAGGGTTGCCTCCTTTTAATCTTGAGGTAGCATTAGGTACCTGACCCTGTCAAAGCCATTGGTACTCACTACTCAGGACACTCTTTTGGGAGTTGTGTTATCGGAACCATCATGTGCTTTGTGTAATTTGACACTCATGATTTTTCAAGATTTATTCTATAAAAGATTGGTATGAAAGCGATCTCTATCATTTGATTCAATGCAAACACTATCTAAAATTAATAACAAATTGCATTTACATGACAACCACTAATTTTAGATGGCGTTTTACAGCTTCAGATGATGTGAACAAAAAAAAATTCACGTATTCTTTATCAAAGATTTTTAGATCATGTCACCCTACCAAATGATACATATTAATTCCACATGGCACACATGACCGTGAATCCCATACTAAGTTACCTAGCCCTTGTGCTGCTGACTTAAGACTCATACATAATAATGCTAAGTCACTAACTCATTTTCTTTGAGGGCCATATAAGTACATAACTTGCCCCTGTAAGAAGTAAATCTTGGCTCAACCCTGATTAGCAGACCAATTTGCTTACCTATAGTTAATATTTTCAATTCAAAGATAACCGAGAATGGAGAAAACATCCAACAGGCTCGAATCTTCTAGATGGGCATAAATGAAGCTAAGGAAATTGAGAGAGATTGTGCAAAGATCTTACTAAAGGAGTGATACCACTTTTCTAGTAAAATTTCTCATTTTCAAAGCGAATTCCCCTACACTTATTCTCTATACTTTTGACTAATTTTGGCAAAAATTCTTTTTTATTATTAACCTTTTACTCCCTTGCTTCTCCCGCAATTTATTTCTTTATTCTTGACTTCCCCATATAAAACACTCTTTAAAAAAATACTTCAAAAACACTATTCACAAATCCACCCCACGAATTGATGAACTTAACCCTTTTTGTTCACTTTATAACGAAAATACCCTTATACTTAAAAGATAAGTGAGCTGTGATTGATATGATGATAAGGGTATTTTGGTCCTCAAGTTAGCCAAATCCCAATAGATGGAAGAAAGTAACTATGATGATTGTGACCACGACGATAATGATTTCATCTTAAAGTTTACAAACAAACAGGTAAATAGATCAATTTTAGCTCGATAGTTTAATAATTAAAGAAAAAAAAGGAAACGACTACTTACACTTAAAAGTTGTAGTGTTGCACCTTATTTAAAAGAAAGATTCTGCGCTTGGGTTCGCTAATTAGGGGCAAAGAGCAACACTTTCACTTTTTGGCTCCGGCGGAAAACTACTTTTACATTTGATAACACAGCTCTTTGCCTCATTTGTTCTGGCGGGGAGATGTTTTAAGTGATAAAACTATTATGTGCCTGCTCCATCTCAAAGCAGATTTTATCTACTCTGACAGAGAGCAGGCAAAAGGCTGCTTCTGCTCTTATAATAGCTAACCCAAACACAGCCGCATTTGGGTTAGCTCTTTTAGGGCAAAAAGCAGCTCTTTTGCACTTTGGCTCCGCCAAATAACTGCTTTCATGTTTGGTAATATAGCCCCTCGCCCCATTTGCCCTGACGAGAGCTGTTTTAAGTGATAAAACTACTCTCTGTCTGCTCTAGACAGAGAGTTGCTTCTGCTCCTATAAGAGCTAACCCACAAACACAACCTACTTTTGAGTTTTGATATTTGTGCCATGTGGAAACACCATCTAAGCCGTCTAATTTAAAGGTCATGATGTAAAGATCTCTACTACAAAAGATTGGCACGAACATAATCTCTATCACATAAAGATCAGACGGCTTAGATGTTTTTAGCACATGTGAGAAAGACTTGACGCGATTGGACCTTATCTAAAAGAAAGACTTTATGTTTTTGGCACTTGTGTCACGTGAAAACACTATCTAAGTCATCTGATTTGAAGGCCATGATGTAGAGATCTTGGCGCCCAAGATTGGCATGCAATACTATCTCTATCATCTTATACAACATAGTCAACCATTGGATCAAATGATGGGCTTTGATTGTATTGAATTAGATGGTAGAGATAGTGCTTCATGTCAATCTTTGGCATCAAGGATCTTTACATCACAACCTTCAAATCAGAAGGCTTAATTGGTATTCCACATGGTACAAGTCTTAAAAATATCAAATCTTACTTTTTCAACTGTGTAAAAGCACATATCTCTTGTGCAAGTAGTTGCCCCAAAGATACAAGTGAACAAGCATGTATCCGAGACCTGACCAACATCTCTTAATATAATTAGAAAAAGGCAAAATAACTTTTCATGATCTTGGGCATTTGATCTGTTTGTTGCGACCACCATTTTTTCTTAATTGTGATCAAACTTAAAAGTCTCCCATTCAAACTTGTCTTTCTCAGAAATCCAGTGGGTCATTCTTCTCTATCAAATTTCCAAAATAAAACACAATTTAAGAGAAAGAAAAAAGAATATAAAAAAGAAAGAGAGAAAAAAAGAAAAGAGATATATATATATATATATATATATATATATATATATATATATATATATATATGGGCAATAAAGCCTAGGGGGAAGGCTAAGACCTCTGAACCCAACCTACAATGCTTTTCTTTGAGTATTACACTGACGCTCATGTGGGCAGTGGGCCAAAGCAGACCCCTTTGAAACTTTGAAAAATATGCCTGAACCAAACAGAAAAACCAGAGAACCACACTTATTATTTTAAATGCCGAAACAAACCCCAAGTTTTTCATAAATCCTAGGAATCCCTCCATGTTGTAAAATTGTTGGTTACCGGTAAGAATACTCACAAAGAAGATGAATGATATACAAAAACTATTCATCAAATTTTATATATATATACACACACAAAGCAGCGCCTGTAGATATTTTGTAAAATGGAATTCTTCGTTTTAGGTCCAATGTTTGGTTTGGAATTACTACGTTAGATATATATGAATCACAACTCGTAAATTCCCTCTCTATTATTAATCGATGTTCCTTTTTATCTTTTCTTTTGCTCTTTGACAATTAAATGATTGAATCTTTCATAACCATCTAATTTCTATCTCGTCTTGTCACCCGTTAGATACACACAAAATACTCTAGGATATATCATCATTAGGACCATCAATAAATTTATCCGATTAACCAATCAACATTGGCTTCAGTCATTACATATGGAATAGAGGTAAAGGCTTCTGTAATAGACATGGGTGTTTAAAATTTCATAAAAAAGAGGAAAATTGTCAGATTCTATAATAAATCAATAAATGTATGGGATTGACTTTCGTCACTTTAGGCGCTTAAGATACAACCGTCACCTTCTCAATTTTAAGCCATATGATGCTAAATGGCACACGGTTTTTATCGATCTACATCATCTTATGACCTTTGTGCAGCCCAATAAAAATTCATACGATCGAAACCAGCACTTTAATATGAATCCTATGTTTATATATGAACAAGAGTACATATTACACTTCCCATATAGAATAATTTGAAGCCTCTATGAGGTTTTTTTATACATTTTGACTGGTTGATCTTGATACGATGTTTAGCTACTTGGACAATTTGTACTGACCAAAAAAGTCCGCCACTCCCACAAGGCCCAAAAAGGAAAAAACTGAGACGTTGACTGTTTTATTTTTTGTTTAAGGTGCCCTTCCATTAATCCAATTTTATTTATATCACAACTACTAAGGACATTGTTGTCATTCCTGCAGTGGCTGGTTCCTATCCAACCTTTTTCAACACCGAACAGAGTTATGTTGTTAACATATGTCTTTGTAATATATATATATACATTTCAATCAGAAACATCAAATAGAAATCCTGGGCTTCTGATTCTTCAGACCAGCCAACATGATTTCCCCAAAAGATGTCTACCATGTCTTGTCGGCGACCGTGCCGCTATACGTAACCATGATCTTGGCCTACATCTCTGTAAAATGGTGGAAGCTCTTCACTCCTGATCAGTGCTCAGGGATTAACAAGTTTGTAGCAAAATTCTCAATCCCTCTTTTGTCCTTCCAAGTGATCTCCAATAATAACCCTTATCAAATGAACCTGAAACTCATACTCTCAGACACACTACAGAAACTACTTGCATTGCTTGTATTTGCAGCCTTTACTAAGCTTACCTCTAGAGGCAACTCAAGTTGGCTAATAACTGGGTTTTCTCTGTCAACACTGCCCAACACTTTAGTCCTGGGAATTCCACTACTAGGAGCCATGTATGGGGATGAAGCATCCAAACTTTTGGCTCAGATAGTTGTCTTGCAGAGCATAGTTTGGTACAGTATTTTGCTCTTCATGTTAGAGTTTAAGGCTGCTGAAGCGATCGCCGAGACTCTACCAATCGAAACTACAAGTACACCAGACACAGGCCAACCAGGTACGTAGGAAAACAACTTAATATTAGTCTGTTGTGTAGGATTTTGATTATCCGAATAGTTTTAGTAAATATCTAGTTGTCTAGAAGTATTATGGTCTGTTTGGACAGCGTCATAATACATATTCTCGCCATTTTTCAACTCTGTTGTTTGGTTAAGTATAAATTTCTTGATAAGAAGGCATTATTCATGTTTTACATGAAAATGTAAAGTATTCTAGAAGCTTTTTTTTTTAATGAAAGTTGAGCTATCTTCAAGTAGATGAGATAAGGCTGTGATGATGATGAAGTTGTGCACATATTCAAACTGCGCTTTATTCTATATCATGGGCTTTGTGCAAGTGATAATTCTATAACCTAGCAAATCGTTCTTAAGTGTTATCATATGGTATAGATAGGTCAGCATGTAGGCTTCTAGAAATCTCCATGCTGAAACCTTGTATCCATATAATACACAGACATGTGCCATATCCAGGTGTCTAGGGTCTGTTTGGAAACGCTCCGCGCCGCGCCAGAGAGCAGCACACTCCTGGAGCATGTTTGGTAAGCCACTCTGCGCTGGGAGGGAACTGTGGGGCACGGGCACTATGTGGCGCTGGCACATGCCTGTCCTTCTCAATGCCAAACACAGCCTTAGTATCTCATTCATTCACCTACCAATTTCTATTATTATCATTACCATTATTATCTTTAAAATTTATGGAATATATTGTCTAATGCTTATAACATGCTGTCGATGATATAACCAAAGTTTATATAGATAAGCGTTTCTGAACCTTTGACAAGTCACAGGTTGACGATGATGATGGTTTTCTTTTGGTATGACCTATTTCAGTGTGTATTAGGTAAATGAGCCATGTAGCATTGGTGATACACGGACTAATTTTGTTCCACCTGCACAGATCAAGCTTGGGACTTGAATAGATTTCCAAGGTCTGTAAAATCTGTGCAGGTTCATTTTTGACCATGCAGATGGACTGAGACCACTCAGGTGCCCAATACAAACTCAAACCAATAAGTAAACAGATGTAAGTAGAAGAAGAAGAAGAAGAAATTGATACAAGGTAGAAAACCACTATGAAGATAAACTATTATGTAAAGAGGTCAACTCTTATGACCGCCTTTAAACAGATTGTCCCATGACCATCTACTTAGAGGCCATGTGACACACATGTTTGATCGATCCAACTAGTTCAACTACCAGTGAAAAAAATCATGCCTATTAGATCTAACCATCTGTTTGGTGCACTTTAATTTCAACCATTAAAATAACTACATTTTACCCTGCCCAACACTTTGGTTGTTGATGGGTGTTCCTCTATTGAGAGCCATGAGTGGGGATAACATATCCCCAGTTTTTGGCTCAGATGCTTTTCTTGCAGGGCATAGTTTGGGGTAGTCTTTTGCTTTTCCTGTTTGAGTACAGGGCTACTAAAGCAGTCACTGCAACTCTACCATCTGAAACCATAGACATGCCAGTCTCAATGGACCAAGTAACTAAGAAAACACCTTGATATTTTATTTTTTCTTGTGCCGTAATATTATTTTATTGTCCCGAATCCTGATAGTTTAATGAATATCTAGTCATCTAGATATATATTTCTATGTCATGTATTTTTGTGACGTGATATTTCTATAGTAGATCTTTCTGATTATCATATAACTCTACAGACAGGCTCAGAATATTGGCTTTTGAAGATCGAAATGCCTGAAACCTTGCATCCACGTCTGATAATAACATATGTACCCATCAAACCAAGATATATTACATCTCATATTTATTCAACAACCAATTTTTATTTTTTTTTGCCTAATAACATGCTGTTACCGATATAACCAAAATCTAGGAAGAGGGCAAATACTTAACCTTTGGCAAGTAATAGATTGACAATGACGAATGTTTAATCTATCTTTTCGGTATGGCATAGTGAACTAGCACCCCAAAACCTATTATGGGTGCAAAAGATGGTATCGTAACCCCTGCAATTAGATGGATTTACAAAGTTTAAAGATTCAGGAGTCAGAGGCTGAGTTGGGCATCTCAGATGTTGATATCACTTTGCACATATCAGATTTATATAGGCTAATAGCAATATACATTTGGAACTTTTTCTTTGCCAAAACGAAATTTAAATTTAATTATATACTTTTCTATTAAAGACATATATCTGTAACACAGATGACAATACAATGTTTATTTGGTATCGGACAATTTGACCCTATCAATACTATTAGTCTATTTGATGGGGACATCACACAAAGCAATGCAGATAAAAGTATAAAGAGGAAGCCAAAGAAAAGGCAGAAAATAAGGCAGAAGATGTCTGTGAACAGTGCTGTGAAAAGTACCACAGCACGCTGTTCACAGCGCGCTGTGAACAGTACCACAGCACGTAGTGCCACAGCGCGCTGTCCCACAGCGCACCGTGGACGACTACGCCCAACGACGGACTTGCAGGAACTTCTATTTTTGTTTCGAAAATTATCGTTCTTAGTCTTTTATTATTTTAGGACTCTTTTATTGCGAGTTTTAGATTGTTTAGGATTTTATTAGCCTATATAAAGGCATCGTAAACACTTTATTAATTAGTTTTGAATATTGCATGAAAAGAGAGTTGCTTTTGTGCAAACCCTAGAGAGCTTGTGAAGAGTTTTCAACCGAGGGAATGAATCCTTCAAACCTTGAGGAGTGAGCAATTGTTTCTCGTGTGACTTGGTGCGAAGCCGACATACAGTCGTGGTGTAAAGCTCCAGAAAACCCTTGGTGTGAAGCCTTGGAAATCTATCCCTTTATTTTATCTTTTCTAGATTATTGTTAGGTAATATCTTCTTTAATTCCGTTGATAAAAATCAAAATCTCAAATTGTTCCCTTTTACTGAATTATTTTAAGCCTTATTTCATTTAAAAACCCTGAGGAGTCAAGAGACGATATTGCGATTGTCGATTGATGCCCTAAACTAGAACGGAACTCGAGTTCCTTCATCGGAGCCATTTTTCTAGATCAGGAAATTTTCACGCATGCGAATACTAAAATGGATTAATCTAATTGTTTTATTAATTTCATTGAATTAATATTTTGTGTTGTATGATTTGAATATTTCCGCTATTCAATTCATTCTAAAAGTTAATCCCGAATTCGCATATTAGTGTTTTAGCATGTCGTCCCACGTCAGTTTTGGTATCAGAGCACAGTCTTAGTTTAGGATTGTCCGTGTCATATAGATTTTAGGGTTCACTTGATTTTAGTATACTTTGTCTTACACCATCTAGTCTTGCATAACTCCTTCATGGATACCAGTAGCTTAGAAGTCCTGATTAGAGATCTTGCATCTAAAGTGACCGCTAGCCAAACCCAAATGGAGTACATCGCTGATCAACAGGCCCGGCATGAGGCTTTAGAGACCCGTTTCGAAGAGATCAATGAGCTCATTGCTGAGAATCACAATAAAGTCAACAATTGTGACCGTAGGAAAGATGTTCCTCTCCGACGTGAGGTCCAAACCAATCTGGACGATAAGGTCATGAAATCAGTGAAAATAGACGCCCCTACTTTTGACGAGAAAAGACAACCCAAGGTATTTCTTGAGTGGGTCGCCGACATGGAAAACTACTTCGAGTGGTATGCCATGTCTGAAGAACGCAAGGTCAGATTTGCCAAAGTCAAGCTTATGGGTCAAGCTAGACTTTATTGGTTGAGAGTAGAGCGTCGTAGGCAAATTCAGGGTCTTCGTCCTATTTCCATGTGGGTTGAGATGAAAGTCCAACTGCACGAAAAATACGTTCCCGTATCATATAATGAACGCATTCTTAATCAGTGGCAGTCATTCCATCAAGGAGATTCTCCAGTCAAAGAGTACATCGATCGGTTTGAAAACTTGATAACCCAAGTCGATGTCGATGAGCCAACGAAAGTTACCCTCTCTCGATTCCGAATGGGTCTTCGCCAGAGTTACAGAGGGAACTCATTCCTTATCTCGTTGCGGATCTCGATGAATGTTTCGCTAGGGTTGAAGAATTATAAAGGTATCTCGACACCCCTAATAATGATCGATCTAAGTCCTCCAAATTTGAGTGTCGATCTAATCCTACAAAAAAGGAAAGTATTGTCTCTAGTCAATCCACAAAATCCTTGATTCCTCAGATTGACAAAGGAAAGGGACCAATGATCGAGAGTTCTAGACGTACCCCGCAACAATGTTACAAGTGTCAAGGCTTTGGTCACTTGGCATCCCAATGTCTCAGTAAATGACAAACCTTGATTATTCAAGAGCATGCAGAGAAAGAGGGCAAGTGATGAACCGTGTGAAACGCCAAGTGATGATGAAGGTAAAGTTTCGGTCAAAGTCGTAGGTTGCATTAGGACAGTTCCTATTCCCGAGAATGGTGTTGATAGTGTGTCCATCACAAGTGAGTCATTATAGTTGGTAGGAGCATATCATTATTCTGATTTGCATGAGATTAACAGTCTGAATTTATTGAGCACTGAAAATACGCATAATCGTACTAACACATTGAATATATTTAATGAATTTGATACTAATAGTTTTGTGTTAATTCCTGATGGTTCTGAGCACATGAAATCTTTCCCAATCTCGGAAAGAGGTAACGGTGAAAGTCTAGATCTTCCTCTAGACAAGGGCAACCATTCAATAATTGCCGTAACGGATCTTACGCTTATTCTAGATCTCACAACCCCGCCCTTTGATCCATTCCTTCTTGAGCACCCAATCAAACCACACCCATTTACCCAGTTTCTATCACATAACTTACCTGTCCAATATGAAAAAGGGTCAATTGAGAAGGTTATAGAATTTTCAAGCTTCCATGCCAATGAGGGTAAGAATCAGAAGTATCTTACAGCGTGAAAAGGCAAGCCAAGAGTTGAGCTTCCGAAGTGTGGCATCCGTGGGTTCCCTAAGTCATCGAAGATGAGTTTTTCCCACCCGGGGAGTATTGATGAGGACATCATACAAGGCAAGGCAAATAAAAGCATAAAGAGGAAGCCAAAGAAAAGGCAGAAAATAAGGCAAAAGACGTATGTGAACAGTGCTGTGAAAAGTACCACGACCTGTCCCCACGTGCCAGTGAATAACGATCCCCAACAGTGACGTGACTCACTACCCAACGGCTGCACTTGCAGGAACTTCTATTTTTGTTACGAAAATTGTTATTCTTATCTTTTATTGCGAGTTTTAGGTTGTTTACGGTTTTCTTAGCCTATATAAAGGCATTGTAAACACTTTATTAATTAGTTTTGATTATTGAATAAAATGAGAGTTGCTTTTGTGCAAACCCTAGAGAGCTTGTAAAGAGTTTTCAACCGAGGGAATGAATCCTTCAAACCTTGAGGAGTGAGCAATCGTTTCTCGTGCGACTTGGTGCGAAGCCGATGTACAACCGTGGTGTGAAGCTTCGGAAAACCCTTGGTGTGAAGCCTTGAAAATCTATCCCTTTATTTTATCTTTTCTAGATTATTGTCAGGTAATATCTTCTTTAATTCCGTTGATAAAAATCAAAATCCTAAATTGTTCCCTTTTACTGAATTATTTTAAGCCTTATTTTATTTAAAATCTCCGAGAAGTCAAAAGATAATATTGCGATTGTCGACTGATGCCCTAAACTAGAACGGAACTCAAGTTCCTTCATCGGAGCCGTTTTTCTAGATCAGAAAATTTTCACGCATGCGAACGCTAAAATGGATTAATCTAATTGTTTTATTAATTTCATTGAATTAATTTTATGTGTTGTACGATTTGAATATTTCCGCTATTCAATTCATTCTAAAAGTTAATCCCGAATTCGCATATTAGTGTTTTAGCATGTCATCCCGCGTCACTATTACGACCAAGTATCTGCAAAATCCTAAAACCTTTGGTTCTTTTGTCCCTAATGATCCTGCAGCTTTCAAGGGCAGGGAAATTCACACTTTCTAAGGTGTGAAAATGTGCTCAAACCAAAGTTGGAGATCAAAAGTGAGCTGTGTTCCCAACCAGCTTTTGACTTGTTTGATTGGCGAAGCTTTCAAGACCTATGTAGATAATTAAAGCTAGGATTGACTTCCACACAGGCATTATGATGCACCTTTTAGCCACTGATTCCTGTCAGAATGTGACTTCTGCAGATTTCATGCCCCCTGAAAATTCATGTATCTAGTTGATACACAACTTATCGATGTGTAAAACCGCAAGATCTATCAATCAATTTTCCCTGTTTAAATAGTGAATACTTCAGTAACTTCTGTTCATACATCATTCGTTGATCCTTCTCGTAGTAGCACAACTTGGTCATTTCAGAAACACTTTTTTATCAACTTATAGCCATATTTTCATTCAGAAACATAACTGGACCAAAATATATTGGCTTATAGCCATGAAGCAACCTGTCAGAACTCAGGTGGTTACCAAATACCACACTAAAGACAGGTAGTAGTGGCCAACTTTAATATTTTAACATCTTTCTCAGCAGTATTACTGAAACAGTTTTTTTATCGGTCGATGAACCAAGTAGCAATTGGTGTGTCCCAAACATGCTATTTTAAAACAATTATATTTATCCAATAGATTTTTTGTGTTTATTTTCCATGGGATATCATTTTGAAGACAACTTCCCCCCATCCAAATGTACTATAATTTTGGGCAATAACTGTACTGCTAGATGAGCCATGTGGCTTGGCTCGAGTCTCTTCCAATGTAAATGAATCTGCTTTTGAAGCTCTCATATCAAAACAGGTTAACAAATAGAAGTCCCTAGAAATTATTGATAATTGAAAAATCTATAGCATTTCCTTACAGTAACAGTTATGAAATCCTTGCTCCGTTATTTTCCATGAAAGCATACCAAGCAATGCATTCGAGCAACGATTGCTAATCTAATTCATTGTTTTGAGTTAAAATCATCATATCTACGATGAATGCTCTTTTAATATGTGAACAATCTTACCCTGTTTAGATTTCAGGTTAGCAATTTGATTTAAACCAAGTGTTTGGTTCTCTTTCTATTGAAGAGGAATTGGAAGCTCAAATAAGAGAACAATCTAAGCGGGAAAGGGGAGGAAGCAAAAGTCAGATGCCAAGATGGAATAAAACCAAGATCATTCTGCTAACAGTGTCGAGAAAGCTCATAAGAAACCCCAATACTTACTCCAGTGTGGTTGGTCTCATTTGGGCAATCATCTGCTTCAGGTAAGACTTTTTTTTATGGTTAAATGTGGGATTGAAGTCCTATGTTACTTATTCGCAATTCACTCGATTCAAATTCAAATTCGTAATTCGCAATTCACTACTCTCATGAGAACCCGATTCTCTAGGGGTAGGATGAGTTTTATTTATTTTGTGGGTAAGGTAACATGAAGTTGAAATATATTCATTACGTCGGTCAGAGACCTGGTGTGGTTTTGGGTGGCTAGAGGCGGGAATGTGCTTAGAGAAGACCCATACACATGGGACCCGGACTAAGTTGATCGGGCCCGAGAGCTGTTTGGTGTCTTATTGTACCTTTTTCTGTTTCTCTGTTTTAGGTTGTGTAGTTGTATTGGTCTTTCAGTGCCTTGCTACTAATCAATATAATTCCCATTATATATATATATATATATATATATATATATATATATATATATATATATATATATATATATATATATATATTCATTACGGTTAACTTTTAATACAGAAATTGTTGCCAGCTTAGTTGGTTAGGCAAGTGAGTAACTCTAGTGTAACGTGGGTAAGGTGGTGGGCTCAAGTCTCCTTGCCTCCAAGCTTTTATGCATTTTGAAATAGGCTCTTCAAATTAGCTCAGTTTGCCCATTCAGTCTGAATTTGACCGAATTGAATGGCGAACTGATTCGCTCCATACCAGTTCGCCATTCCCTAGGAGGAGTAGCAAATTAAGTAACAAAGGAATCAGCATTGAACCCTTGTTCTTAATGCTATAGGAATTAGGCAAGAGTGCAAGAGCAATAATTTCAGCACAGAATTAATAAAGCAAAGCAAAATCTGTTCAAGTACACAAAATGATAAAAGTTGAATTACTTGCAGGTGGCGAATAAAATTGCCAACGATACTAGATAAATCTGTAAGGATATTATCAACTGGTGGACTTGGAATGGCTATGTTCAGCTTAGGTAAAATTTAGTCATTGGTTGCTACAATGGACAAACAATAGTCAACCATGGCTAGTTTATAACTGTCCTTAACACTTTGGCAGGTCTTTTCATGGCATCGCAGTCTAGCATCATAGCATGTGGGAGCCGGATGATGATATTAGCCATGGTAATAAGGTTCATATGGGGACCTTCCCTGATGGCAGTCTCATCCTTCGCTATTGGACTGAGGGGCACATTGTTAAGAGTGGCGATTGTGCAGGTGCGTACATTTGAGGGGACCAGAAGTTGTATGAAAAGTGCCGCTTAACATATATATATATATATGCTAGCTTATCTACCAATGCATTATTTATGCAGTTAGGATGCTAAGAGGATAGTCATATATTGCAGGCAGCTCTTCCTCAAGGAATTGTATCTTTTGTGTTTGCTAAGGAGTATGATGTACATCCAGAAATTCTGAGCACGGGGTAATTAATTTGCCGACTTGATGAAATTAATTCATCTGTGTAGTTAAGATTTTAGCCTTGCTAGATGTTTCAAGGTGGTACTAAGTTCTTCTTTTGTTCGGGTTGCAGGGTTGTCTTTGGCATGCTCATCGCAATGCCGATAGCATTGGCCTACTACATCCTTCTAGGATTGTAACCAACTAAATAGAGAAGAATCCAAATCAAGAAAAAGGGTTACAAGGGCCCAGTAAGGACTCTCAATATAGTATTTACTTTCGTTAAATGTATAATGGACAAATGACGGCCAATAATAGACTTCGCTCCTTGGTTGGTGTAGGCCGAGGAACAAAACGAACAAAGCAGAAGTAAAAGTATTTACATACCTCCAAAATAAGGAAATGAGAGGGAAAAAACAACTATGAATTAGATAAAAAGGGTAAGTCAAAAGAAATAAATTTATTTATTGAATAAAATTATCAATAACTACTTTATAATGAGTTTCACATCTAATATAATAGGACCAACCACCTAACTTAGCCTGAATGTTATTTTAGTTACAACAGCAAGCCCTGAAAGGACCAAAAAAACATAGTATAAGTTATCTAAATGCGTGTGGCCTACTTTTAAGTCTCAAATGAAAGCCATTCTTTGAGAGTTTTGTGAATTTTATTGCTTATGTCGGAGACTAATGGGAAATTGCAGCAGAAAATTTTGTAGTGTTTGTAATCTTTCATTGTCACTGAATTCTACGTAAAATTAAATATTTAGTTTTCAATTTATTTATACACAGTAAAATAAGATGATTTTTCATTTTAAATTTTGTATAAACATGGTTTTTAAATATTCAATATTATATTTTGTAAAAACACTTTCGACACTTCCACTTACTATTTTTATGACAACTCTGTTGTGCCACTTTTTCTTTGTACATGAACTTTGTATTAACATAAATATCCAATGGTATTTACAAATGTCCATGCCCGTGACTTCATAATAGCTTACATGCCAGGAAGAGAACCAATATATGACAGTAAAGTCTTGGCCTCTAAAGAATCAATTAGATTTACAGAAACCTTACAAGCTTCATTTTCCATGTTCCGATAATTTTATTTCTTATGTTGGAGACCAATGGGAAATTGCAGCAGAAAATCAACGGAGACAACTATGCAAACCACTTACAGAACATGAAGCGGATGTGTGATGAGTTTTCCTTTTAATCCACACCCCAATATCGATCACATGATTCTAAGTACTCATTCTTCCAATCATCCCTCAGCTCTGCAGAATCTCTGGACCACTGTCTGCAGAGCGCCATTACAATTGAGTGCATAAACCCATTAAGGCCTTAAAAATGAACTGCGTCGGTAGACTTATTTCTATTTTACATTTCTACTCCAAGCACGCAATACAATGGACTGCCTTTGTTGTAGAAAACTATTGAGTATCATTGTATGACGTCAAAAATGGACCACACTTTTATAAGCAAAAAAAAAGGAAAGATATAGATGGAATTGGAACCCATTGACGGGTTCCAATTCCATCTATTTCTTTCCCTTTTTTACTTGTAAAAGTGTGGCCCACTTTTCCCTTCATACAGTCTTAGTAATGAAATCATGGACTATCTCAATGATCACAAGTTGCCATTGAAGAAAATTATACATCAGGGTGCCTTTGGATGCATGCATTTGGATTTGTGGAAAATATTTAAAATCCAGGTATTTGAAATTCAGAATTTCAAATGTTTGGATTTAGAATTCCTTTGTTTGAATGGATAAACAGGGTATTTGAATTTGACTTTAGAATTTATAAAATGCTTCAATTGGCCATCTTAATAAGAAAATATTTTAGCATAACCTAGCCACTATTATTTAATCACCCATAAACTAGGTTTCATTTTTTTTACATTAAACGTAAATTTGAGTATATTTCCAAATTCTGATGGCTCGCGTACAACAATGGCCCCAACAAACTCATAAAAATCCAACAGTTACAGAACGTCAATTTGTGCCATGGGTTTTGTGCCATGGGTTTTGAACTCTTTGGGATGTGTGTCTCATGAAATTAAAAAACTGGCCATCTGATGATATGCCCATGGTCTCAAGATCAGTTGTGTGAAAGATCAGAACGAAAAACAATCTCCATTGTCCGATTCAAAGCAGTCAGCGATTTTCAGCTGTAGTTAATGGCGGATATTCAGAATTTGGTGTGTGTGTGTGGAGAGGGAGGAGGATTGTAGCAGCCCCCTTATTTTTTTTACCTGCAAGGAGAGAGAGAGAGAGAGAGAGAGAGAAGCTCTAGATTCAGTTAGAGAGAGAGATTGATAAACCTTCCATCTTCTTTCTCTCTCTCTCTATCTCTATCTTCTCTCTTTAAAATATAAGTTGGAACTAAAAAGTGAATTTGTGAAAGAGGAAGGTCGTGTGGTTTTATGGAGAGAGAGAGAGAGGAGGGGTTTTTAGAAACCCTATATCTATTACTCTCATGAAACAAAATGGTGTTGTTGAGCGCAAACATCGGCATATTCTAGAAGTAGCAGTCTCTTTTGTTTCAAATGAACGTCCCAAAATATTTTTGGTAATGACATGTTATATCATTAATAGATTGCCCACCCCTCTTTTAAACGAGAAGAGTCCCCTACAAGTTTTAAAGCGAGAAACTCTCAACATATCCCATTTGCAGGTAAGCTATTAAGTGTTTTTTCTTGAGTTACTCTCTCATCAAAAGAGATACAAATATTTTGATCCAATGAAAAAGAAAGTTCACGTATCTAGAGATGTTAAGTTTGTTGAAGATACTCCCTTCTTTATAAATGTTGACGACTAATGGTTGGAAAAGGACTCACCTCAAGGAGAGCTAAGGCAAGAATCAAGTCTGCAGTACCTAGTTCAACCTATGCAAGTCATTCCTAATCGGGTTGATTGTAAGATTGAAATACCGAATCATCATTCTCAAGAGTGAGATCCAACGAATGAGACACATTCACCTTCTCAATAGGATCACTCAAAGTTATGGTCTTCTCAACCAGGCACATCCAGAACTCTTACTCCTATTGTTTCATCTCCTGTCACACCACATGTGCCTCATGATCATGATGATACTCAACCTACTGCCCTAAAAAAGGAGAAGCAAAATACTCACCCCCTACTCATTTGTTTGATCATGATACTTCTTAGGGCTGTGCAGAAACCGACCCGAACCGACCAAACCGACAGAAACCGACCCGAATTTTGGTTCGGTTTCGGTTTTGAAAAATAAAAACCAATAGTTAGCTGTTCGGTTTTGGATTTAGCGTTATAAAACCGAAACCGAACCGATAAGAACCCGATAGAGGTGCTGCATACAAAAACTTAGGTAGTAAACAAAAAAAATCTGTCTTAAAAACTTAAAACTATAAAAGGCAAAAGTCCTAATAGTCTAATACCATAACCAATAAGCTTTCCTTCTTTCTCAAAAAAAAAAAAAAGCTTTCCTTCTACAAACTACAAAGCCCTAAATGTAAAAGCTAAACCTGTAAACCCTATCCAACTTTCCTTTCGTTTGCTCCAAACCCAGCGTTCGCCGTCCGTCTCCGGCACTGCTCCGCCACACTCCATAGTCTCCACTCTCCACCACAGGTTAGTACTCTCTCTCTCTCTCTCTCTCTCTCTCTCTCTCTCTCTCTCTCTCTCTCTCTATAATCTATATATTCCTCTCTCTTCCTCTCTCTCTCTATGCTATTCTTTCATTTTAATCCTAACAAGCTTTCCTTTCATTGATTTGTGATTTCTGTATATGGATTTATGATTTTCGGTTTCCTTAGGACTCCCTTTGAATTTGTGTTGATTTGGGTTTTGTCCTTTTGGGGTTTTGCATGGGATTTTGGTTTGCTGAATTGTTCTCTAATGAGTAATGATATGTTTGTCATTTTTTATTTAAAATAAAATTATATAAATATTACCCATCAGTTCCATTGAAATACAAGCAATGCATAACTACCCTGATAAGATCTTGCAAAATTAGTTCACACTTTCTTATGAATTGGCAACCTAATTGGCTTCCTAATAAAAAAAAGTTGAAAATTGAGGTTTAAAAACCGAGAACCGACCGAACCGATAACTATCGGTTCGGTTTTGATTTTGAACCTTATCGGTTTGGTTTCAGTTTCATAAAATAGAAACCGATAGTTATCGGTTCGGTTTCGGTTTTGCATGAAAACTGACCCAAACCGACCCGATAACACCCCTAATACTTCTTTGCATGCCTCATCAAAGCAAGTTCTCTACCCTATAGAGTTGTGTGCATCCTTCCAAAAACTTCTCTAAACCTCATTTTGTTTTTTTAACTGTTGTGTATTCCATTGTCGAACTATCAAGCTTTATTGAGGCTCAATTCAAAGCGATATGGAGAAAAGCCATGGATAAAGAGTTAACCGCTCTAAACAGAAGTAATACTTGGGAAGTCATGACTCTACCAGACAGTAAGTAGATGGATTTACAAAAATCAAGTACATAAGTGATGGCATAATAGAAAGACAAAGGCTAGATTGATCACAAAAGGCTTCACTCAAATGCATGGGGTTGATTACAAGGAAACATTTGCACCAACTGCCAAGATGAACTCCATCTGTGTTCTTCTTTAGGTAGCGACAAATATGAATTGGCATCTTTATCACTTAGATGTAAAGAATGACTTTTGAAATGGAGACTTGAGTGAAGGAGGTTTACAAGAGGCTACCATCACCTGGGCATCCACGGGAGGGGGAGAGAAATCTGGTGTGTAAATTGAGAAAGGCTATCTATGTTCTCCATGGGTCAAAATCTCAGACGATACCGGTATGTACCATCCGATACGTACCGGTATCACTGGTCAGCACAGCAGTACACCAAACATTGAGTATGTATCAGAGATACATACCAAACACATATCATTTTTGTCATTGTATTGGCCATACCGATACATATCGTCTCAGTATTGATTGTGGACAGTACGTATCAAAAAACTGATACAAGATTCTAATTTACAAGCAAATACAGGAGTTTGGAAGGATGCTTGTATTCTACATTCAAGTTACCAAACGAACCCTAAATGAACGGCCCACATCTAATTGTTTCTAAGAAACCCTAAGTGAGTTGTGTGTATATATATATATAGAAAGAGAGAGAGGGAGAGAGAGAAAGAGAAAGAGAGAGAGAGAGAGAATGATTCGCTATGGGACAAATAAACGAAGCCAGCGTTAAATAAGCTTCTTCTCTGCCGCGCCTCTTCCGCATTCACATTAAGACGCCCAAGTGCCCAACTTCTATCTCCATGATCATCTCTTCATTGTTTCGGGTTTTTCGTAAATATAGTGCTTTCTACTACTTGATTTCAATAAGATAACCCGAAAAGCAAATCAACATCATTAAATTTCCAATCTTCATACTGTTTACTACTTTACTGTGATTTCTAAGTTTTATATATATATATATATATATATATATATATATATATATATATATATATATATACATATATGCAATTATCGGATAAACTAATTTCATTCGGCCGATACAAAATCAACTTAGCCAAATTAAAGTGGGTTTCAGATTATTGAGTAGATCAAATCTAAAAAAAGAAATAAATTGGGAGATGTGGGAAAAAGAGGTACTTGCAGACGAGAGAACAGTGGAGGAGATCGATGCAGTCGAGCTGCATGAAGACGCGAGCGATTAGATGTGAAGGAAGATTAAGAGCAAGAGGAGGCATCCTGCTGGTTTCCTTTTCATTTTCTCTCTCTACACCTCTACCGCTCGCCTCCACTCTTTCTCTTAAATCTAAAGACGCCATTTCCATTCATGAACGTTTTCAAAAACACTGGAGATTGGGGGGAGGTGCTTAACCGGACTTTCTGGTTTGAGAGCTTGCTACGAGCACATTACTTTTTTCTCCACGCACACTAATAAATGAAATAGAGAGGTGTCTGGAACCAATTTTATATGGCTGAAAGCCTGAAACTAAAACGATACCTTTATTTCCAACCGAAGATTTTTCATGACCTTAAACTATTGATGGAAAATTTTTTTTTTATGGCACAATAAATCTTAAAATTATGTTCTACCAGTAAACGGTTTGAATCATGGGCATGCATCAATCTATTAACATAAAAATAAAATCCAAAAAACATAGAAAGCATTGACCCCATTAATATAAGGGGTGGCTAATAATCTTAGTGATAAATTTCTCTTAAATTTACCGAAATAGGTGTCATGCAAAATTTTTAGCAAAATTTCGATGATTTCTTTGAAATCGCTAAAATTTTATTAATTTCACCAAAATTAATAATTTTTTTCCAATTTTTATCATTTTTAAATAATAAATAAAAATTTTATGAAGTTTAAATGTAATTTATATTTAATATTTTTTGTACACCCCAAAATTTTTTTCAAACTTTTCCAATTTTTCTAAGAAATGAAGGCATTGACCTCCAATATTTTTTGTACACCCCTAATAATTTAAGAAATGAAGGCATTGACCTCCATTAATAGCTCCCCTAAGCAGTCACTTAGTGGAAGAGGAAGTGTGCAAACAATGACAACTAGGAAGTGAGCTTGGAAGTAACCATCCTTTGAAAAAAAGTATATATCATAGCTCACCAGATAATATATCAGGGCTCACGTGATTCACCAAAGTGAATAGAACTTTTTTAGCCATCAAATCTCATCAAAATCAAATGAGCCAGGTCTCTCTCTCTCTCTCTGTTTTGCCCATGTCCCATGCATTGAACAATGTTTCTTATTAGCTAAACCAATGCCACAGTACCCTACCATTCGCTGTTCACCATAATTTAATTTGACTTGAACAAAGTTATGCGATCTGTGTAATCGGAGACATCTGGAAAATAAAGAGTTGGTATTGCCATATTGGGTATTCGATGTGAGCAGCGACCCTTTAAATACTGGGATCACTTTTGGGGATGTGTTTTATATGGAACGACCATGTATTATATGTGATTTGATGCCCATGATCTGAAGATGGATGATGCAATAGATTGGCTCAAAAAAAGATCCTCATTGCCTAATTCGAAACGGTTAAAAGCTATTTAAAATTAATGATAAATTGGATTTACATATAGAGTTTGAATCCATTGAGTTAGATGATGGAGTTCAGCATTCATCCGAATCTTTTGTATCATGGATCTTTAGATCACAACACACGTATAAGATGAACACATCACCAAAAGTGACCAATGAGATTACACACATGATGATTTCCAGAGATTCTTGTCATGATTCTAGCATAGTGAGGTCGTCTAGGCTAGGCCGGGCCTGCGCTTTTGAACCTATACATTAAAAATACAGCCCATCAAATCCGACCCATTTAATAAATGGGCTGAAGGCAGGCCATCTTTAGGGTCTGATTAAAACTGGGCCATTTCATACTTAATCTGAATACAAGACCACCCGGGCCATTGACAAAATGTCATAGAAAGAAACAACACCACATCCCATGTGATAGCCCGGACTTCTGTGCTCAGAAATCCGTGCCATCAGGATCATACTCTGGATGATCCCTAGGACAAATCACACAATATCTGTATATATAGCGGAATTATACAGATACAATCCCACAACGGCAAGTAGAGTCATCTAATAAATCAATCTAAAAGTAAAAAAAAATAAAAACATAGAGAAACCTCCATTTATAAATGTAGAAAGTATACATCCTCAAAAAGGAACCAAAAAGAATCATCGGTGACAGCCATCCATCACCCAAACAATGGTTCCCAATGATGGTTCCGATAGAATGTATAATAACACTATAAAAGAATTAAAATATATACAAAAATTAATACAAAAGTGGCCACCAGGCACACATAATCCAAAGTCTCCAAACAACATACAATCCCAAAAATGTCCAAACTATACCCAGTCTCTGGGTAAAAGTCGTCAGCTGGAACGTCTGTCTCCTCGTCCTCAACCTCAACCTCAGGATCGGTGATAGTGCAGGTGCGCTCTCCGTTAAAGTCACCGCCTCAGAACCTAAATGTTTACAAAACAGGGTGAGCTACATCCTAGCTCAATAGAAGAATTTCAAATAAAATTGCATTCTAATTGTATAACATGGTCATCAAAGAACAAAACTGAAGATATACAACAGATGTATAAAACATGAGACATTTATCCAAAACAGTACAGAATTGATGAATACAACATATAATGACTTAGTGTAGTATACTTAAGTAACTCCCGTGAGTATAGCACGTGGTAGCCAGATTTGGTCCGATGGATAATCCCAACCATCGTTGTTCACATGAACAATTTCGGAATTTGCAACAATGCCCCACACATGGAGTGCAATTGTGTCGAGGATTACAAAGCAAATGCACAAGTGTGCTCGAAGCGGACGCCGAAGCCCAAGGGATTTTTACTGAATATTAAACCTCAAATCACATGCATACTTATCATACTTAACGGAATTCAGATTTCAGATACGGATATCAAATGTCGGATCAAGTACAGAATAGAATGCTCATACATATGCTAAACATGCTTTAAAAACAGAATTAAACTATGCTGAGATATGCATGACAGATGTAATCCATGAAATCAAAAATAAATACAATTTCGGTTGAATTCCCCTACCTCGGATCAAGCTCCTTCTAAGCAAATCCAAAGCTTTTTCAAGGCATCTTAGTCTGATCCTAGACCATAAACATGTTACTCTAGGTGTTAGAGTGACAGATCGTGAACTGGCACAATGTCCAGTGGTTCTTACATATAATTTTTCTAACTGTCTGAAAACAGGATTTATTGATAGATCAATACCTTGTTGATCGATCAATGAACTCTTCATTGATCGATCAACACCCTTGTTGATCGATCACCAAAGCACAACTGTTTGTCTATCTTGTACACCATTGATAGATCACCATGTTGGTTGATCGATCAATGGGCTCTGTGTTGATCGATCACCACCACTGTTGATCGATCAATACTCAGTCAATTGATCGATCAACACCCTTGTTGATCGATCACCAATATTAACTCAAATTCCCCAACTCTCTGCCATAATGTTTCTTTACTGTTTATATAAATTGATCGATCACCAACACTGTTGATCGATCAATTCCATACTTAGTGATCGATCAACACCCTTGGTGATCGATCACCAATGTCGAATTTTCAGTCATTAATGGAGTTCACCAACCAAATTTTTTTTCTAACTTATTTTTCTTCTAAAAATCCACTAAAATCTTAACTATTCCTATAAAACCTATATTTAGAGCATCCAACTGCCCATTTTTAAACAAGGGAGCTCACCTCTATGTGGGCCCTTTCGGGGTTTCGGCAAACACGATTTCGAAGGGTTTTGGATCAAGCTCTCGGAGTTTCTCACCGATCCGAGTTCGACGAGCAACCTTTTAGCTCTGGTTCAGCTTGCATACACTTCACACACACACACACAACCCATACCTAAGCTTAATCCATTGGTCTCTACATACCCTAGCTTAGGAAACTCACCTTTCAATCTTGCTAACCCTGTTTTATACAAAAACCCTCTTGCAAACCTACCTAGCTACAGACTCCTTAGCTGTTAGAACAACTAGGGCAAGGGGAAGAAGAAGAAGAAGAAGAACTTCCTCTACCTCTCCCTTCCTTCTCTTATAAGCTACCAACTGAAATATCTTAGATATTTCAGTTGCTTCTCAAATTTGATTTCGGTGTGAAACACCAACATGTCGGTACGGCGTAGTGTACCGTTTCAACATCGTACTCAACTCGGATCGAAACGAGTTTTCATACGTAAACTAACCTACTTATAGGCTAATACTATTTCCATTAATATTAATTCCAAAGTTTTAAATTTTCTGTCTCGATTTCCGTGCCGGGCATGTACATCGATGCGATTAGTTTCTGGTTCAAATTTTCTGGGTCATTACATCCCAAGTCTGAGCTAGAACCCATGCATGCTTCAATTAGTCCCTTTTTACTAATTTTCTAGATTTTAACACGCAACCTATTATAAGTCTATATCAAACACAGAGGAATCAAGCGAAGCACCTTCCGATCAATCAACACGGATCACAAGGCACCATTAGAAATAGTTATCTTCATCATTTGGACAATGCAAACTCAGCCCAACAATTGGTGACTTGGTGTGGTTACCACCAAGCTCCTCTGCATACGGTGCCACACAAAAAAAAGCGCAACCCCCACTCCCACATAGGTTCACACTTATTATGCACTGACTCCCTAGTATCTTATCACTAGGTTTCATCTAGGGACTGCTATTTGCAACCGAAGATTTGGTAACAGCAAATAGGGTTTTCGCATGTTACAACTATTGATTGCCTCGAATTAGACGATGGAGATCATTTTTCGGCCAAATCTTCCTCAGAATTGATCTTTAAATCATGAATCACCTATCACACGGTCAGATGTTGATTCCATGTGGCTCAATCCCCAAAAGTGACTGTGATAATGGGTGTATTATGAGAAGGTCACTTTTAGGAATGTATGTCACGCGAAATTAACATCTAACAGTGTGATAGGTGATCCCATGATCTAAAAATGAAAATTGTAAACAGCTGACAGATTTGTCAAGGACAAAGTGTAGGCGGCTAATGCGGCGCGACATGACTGGCTGCACCGACTTGCATTAATTGAGCTTTACCCCACTTGCAATCAATTGCGTCGCGCCACATCAACCGCCTGCACTTTGTCTATATAAAATCTGTCCTCCATGTAACAATGTCCATCTAAAAATTAGTTTTATGCATGATTGAACCGAAAAACAATATCCATCATCTGATTCGAGGCAGTTAACGATTGTAGATCAGTGGCTTAGCCACATTAAAGGTTGTGGGGGCTCCATGGATCAAAATTTCATCCGATACCGATACGAATCGGTATCGAAGCTGAACGATACGGTACATTTAATGTACCGTATCGTTCAATTGTATGGCAGATACCGAACGATACATTCAATGTATCGTTCGGTATCGAACGATACCGAATGTATCATTTGGTATTGGACGATACCAATACGTATCGTTTTGGAGCTCGGAGGATACGTATTGGTAACCCGAGATTTTGACCCATGGGGGGATCAAGCCCCCATTTAAATCTAGAGTTTCTATCAAGTATGTATCTTCTACAACTTTGGTTTGTATATAAGCCTCCAAACCTATAATGAAGAAGCCCCCAAATCAATAGTAAAATAACTACTAACACTATATTTATCATTTGTAGCCCCCACCAACAAAAATTTCTGGCTACGCCCTTGTTGTAGATGTAGAGGTGGCCTTCATTGTGCAAAAGAGCAACGTATGCGTTAGTAACTATGGATTGTGAGGTGAGACTTTAGAGAATCACTGTTGTTGCTTTGATAACAATTCCTTTATGTTTATCTCAGAGAGGAAAATTTTAGTTGTAACAAACTCTTATAAAGAATCCTTAGGCTGCGTTTAGGTTAGCTCTTTTGGGGCAAAGAGCAGTTCTTTCACTTTTGGCTCCGACAGAGAACTATTTTTACATTTGGTAGTATAGCTCATTGCCTCATTTTCTTTAGTAGGAAGCTGTTTTAAGTGATAAAACTGCTCTATACCTGCTCTATCTCAAAGCAGATTTTATCAGCTCTGACAAAGAACAAGCAAAGAGATGCTTCTGCTCTTATAAAAGCTAACCCAAACACAGTCTTACTATATTGGTTCATATGTTGTCTCCTTTTTTCATCATAGTGACAATTTTCATTGAATTTCGGCGAAATTTCGCGAAATGGGGGTCAAACGAAAATTTCGAGAGAATTTTGGTTTTTGGTATTTTTTGATAAATTTTTGTAAATTTTTTAAAAATATTTTTATAAAATTTTTAAAAATATTAAATATATATTTTTAATCCCCGAAACTTTCTCAAATTTTTTCCAAAAGGTATCAAAATTAATCCAAAATATACCAAAAGGACCTCCACCGAAAAATTCCCAAAAACGAAATTTGTCACTATGCTTTTCAAAGCCATGCGGAGAGAGACAGAGAGATAACTTACAAAATGCTTTTACATCACAATCTTAGCCAAAGTGACATTAACTCGTAGAGCTAGCATGCAACTTCTACGCAAGGTTTAAAAACTCCATAGGAAGTAAAACTATTTTTTAATAGGTAAGTTGGGCTCGAACTTGTGAACTACCTCTAGGGTGCAATAGAAAATAATATTTCTAAATATAAATATATTTTCTTTTCATATAAAAAAAAAAGCATTGAAAGTTTTGTTTAAGAGCATCTACAACCCAGGTCGTCATTTCCATGGGGCATTGACCCAACAGCAGGAAATAAAGAATGTCATTTTTTTTATGTGCTATCATGTGTTCCAACCCATACCCCATTTCCCGTGGAAATGACCTCCCAAAGTTGATTGTCAAAAATGGTGTTTTGGATTGTTATGCCTTTTTAAAAAAAATAATTTTTTATGTTTTTTAAAAAATGACCGTTTCAATCATTTTACTTTCTTTTTATTTATTTTTTACTCTCCTCCTCTTTACTTCTCTCCTCCCCTTTTCTCTTTAAATAATAATGAAATATAAGATAAATGACATATGTAGTTGGAGTTAACAAAAACTCTCATATGCCAGTTTTGTGGGATGGTCAAGTCATATGCCACTTTTTCACTTTAAGCCTTATTTGATAACATGGAAATGTAATTTCATAGTGGAAATGAAACTTAGTTTTCAATTGTTGTTGTTTGATAACTATTTAAGGAGATAAAAATGAAATTAAGTCGGACCCGCATGAAAATTGAATTTCCATACACCAAATTTTTTTAAGAGGAAACCATTTCAACCTATTAAGTGGCTGAAATTGAGTTTCCTACTAACAAAATTATAATTTTTTGTCATTGCAAATCTAAAGTTACTTATAAAAAATCTAAAGGCAAAAAAAATTTATTTTTTGACTATTAAAAAGTAACTTCAATTTTTATGACTATCATACCAGCACGATCACTATGATAACCACATTATCTACATCATACTCTTTTCAGCTAATATTTGACTTTGATCAAAGTTTAAATTTTAATCAAACTTTAATTGGATTTATAAGTTATATAAAATTTTAACTTTTGATCAAACTTTGACTACTAAACATATTAATAAGTTGTAAGTTAGTAATATATTATCAAAATTTTATGGGTCAAAGGTTGACTTTAAGGTCAAACTTTGACTTTTTATTAAACTTTAACTCCAATAATTTGATAGCGAAAAAAGGATACTGTCGTGTTGATATATAATTTGATACTAGATTATCAATTATATTAGCCAATACTTTGACCTTTAGTCAAACTTTGACTTTTACATAATTTATTTTTAGTCAAACTCGAAACCTACTTATAGATAGAGTCTACTACTATATAAATTTATATTGTATCAGTGTAATTTTTTCTTAGTCAAAGTTCGATTTTCTATAAAATGTTATAAATTTTTATTAGTGAAATATTATAATTAAAAATATCTATTATTATTTTAATTTATAACTTGAAAATATATTCCCTCAAACTTTAACTTTTATTCAAATTTTGACTTTAGTCAAAATTTGAGAAGTATATGTTGACATAGACAGTGATTATTACTATTGTTATTTGTATTTTGGTAATGTAAATTTTTATCAGTTAAAGTTTGATATTTAGGCAAACTTTGACTTTTTAACACAATTTGATTTTTTTGAACTTCTGTATCCCTAGTAAGATTATCATTTTTTTATTTATTACATTTTAGTACATTACCAATTTTTATTTTACTTTTTTATACATTTGGTCAAAGTTTGACTTTTTAAAAAGTTGATATTTAGTCAATTTTTTTACTAGTGTAACCTAGTGATGGATACGAATACGTTATGTTAATTTGTCGATTGGCGGTAGATTGTCAAATTTTTTATTGGTCAAAGTTTGACTTTTTTACAAAATTGAATTTTCTTTCAAGTTTAAAAATTGAATTTTCTTTCAACATGTAACCTTATAATACATACTAGCATTTACTATATAACTTTGTACTTTAATCTTAAAATTTTTTATTAATCAAAGTTTTACGTTTAGTTAAAGTTTGACTTTTATTAAAAGTGGATATTTGATCAAATTTGGACTAGTGTAACCTATCGATTTATATAAATACTATTACATTAATTTGCAATTGAACTTTTGTAACTTGTTGGTACATTACAAAATTTTCTCTTTATCAAAATTAAATTTTGGTCAAAGTTTGACTTTTTAAACTCTGACTTATATAACTAAGTAATAAATAGTGATTACTATAGTATTAATTTGTAACGTAATAGAATATCATTAAAAAAATGATTGGTTAACATTTGACTTTAATTATGATTTTAATAATAATTAATCAAAACTTAAAAATTCATTTTCAAATAAACTAATCAAACAAGATAAATCAATTTTCAATTAAATTCATTTCTCAAACACACTAATCAAACAGTGAAAAATCTATTTCTAGAGGAAATCATTTCGCAGGAAATCAACTAAGTAATTGATTTCATTTCCTCTTTAGAGTTTCATTGCTATCAAACAGGGCCTTAGAGCATCTCTAACGCTATAAATAACATAATTAGTTGGAGATGTTCTAAAGGCTCAAAATTTTCAAAAATGCTATTTTAAAATTTTAATTTTTAACTTGATGCAACTTGAGAACCTTGCTAAAAATTCTAGATGCATATACTTCTATGTTAAAAAATTAGATGCTATTTATTATGAAAAGTTTTATATATATATATATATATATACATATATATATATAAACTAAAGAGATAAGAAAGTACAACATATAAAAATCCGTCATACCCTACAAGATGGATATCACTAGATGCCAATAGGCGGATGCCGATACCTTGGAGATATAGATACACATATTGGTATTTGTCAAGAAAAAAATCGATATGTATCAACAATGAGTGCAAAATAAAATCGAAAATTGAGCCTTTCGGGTCGGACCAACCCTGAACCGAACTAGTTTTGGTTTTGATTTTAGTAGCTGAAAACATAAAACCAGCCAAGTAGGATGAGAAAATAGACTCTAAAATTGAAAAAACCAGAAAATGTAAAAAAATCAAAAATTTCTCTTCAAAAAAGGAAAAATATAAAAAATTATTTACAAGAAACAAAATCCAAACTGACAAAAACCAAAATCTGATTGGTTTCAGTTTATGGGGGTGGGATTGGGCAATTTGGTTAATCAACACTGAAACTTTTCGATTCGGGTTCAGTAAATTTGGAATTGACCCAAAAACCGATAAAACAATTTCAATTCAGTTCAATTAACTTCCCTATAATATACATGTCTTGCACTATACTTTAAACCATGCTTGTATCTAACAACTTGATAAGTGAAGGTTGACATAGAGTAAGTGCACTCTACAAAGTTGGGGCCTGCGGGCAGAGAGGGTTGTTATATATATTAGTGTAGTAATATATATTTTAATGTTTTAAAATTAATTTTATAACCAATATGAAAAAGACACAAGTGAATCGATTTATCGATTTTCTCTTTACTATTATCTTTTTACTATTATATTAAAAGACACAAGTTTGACATATTTTCACTGTAAATTTAAAAAGACACAAGTGCAATCGATTTTTCATTTTACGTTACATGAAAAGAAGCAACACTCTAAAAAGAAACAAATTTCTTCACATTTATTTAAAAAGATACAATAGTTCGAGATTTTCTCTAAATAGATATCAGATCCGGATTAAAAAGACACAACATAAATAATAACACATCCTTCTCATCTCTTTCATTCTTATTTTCTTTATTTAAGAATCTCTTTGTATATCAAAATTAGTGTGGCAGGTACTTTTTCTAAAAAGTACAATCTAGAAAAGAACATACGGTTTTTGACAAAATCGGTCTCTATTGTATCCTCAAGGGATATTCAATAGAATCCTACTGCATCTTCGTTTATCCGACGAAGTTAAAATCTATGTTTGTAGTGGCGGCCATCTATTAACCCCTGCAAGAACCTGTAGGTAAAGCACCCTTTTTTAGTAGTGGCATCTACGCTATCGGATGCATTGACTATATGGCGGCCCCACATCCCAACTATGATTGATTGCAATTCACCATCCGATGGCACAGATGAGCTTCCTCGTTCCATCTGCAATGAGTACTTCCATCAAATTCGCTCATGATGTAATATGATTGTAACTGGTTTCCATCACCGAATACATTTGCACCATTAGAGGGGATCGAGCATGGGGTGGAGAATATAATGTCTCTTTCGTCTTGCCTCGTTTGTATGAGCTTCGGTAATGGCCACTCTTCTGTGTTTGGGTTAGCTTTTATAAGAGCGTATAATTACATTCGTTCTCACAAAGAGATTTTAAATTTGCTCACGTAAGAGCGGAACATAAACGCTTTTATCACTTAAAATAATTTTCTGTCAGAGCAAATAGAGTGAGAAGCCGGGTTATCAAATATGAAAGTAGCTCCCCGCCGGAGTCAAAGAGCGAAAGAGCTGTGCTTTGCCCCAAAATAGAGCCAATCCAAACGCACCCTCAGAGTAGTGTTTACGGTGGTGATGACTTCTAGCCAAAAAAATAAGAGGAAAGGAGTTTGCAACCATGACGCGATAACTGGAATGTTGGGAATGAAGCCTGATCCAAGATTATGTGGCATCTCTGTTGATATGCATTGATCTCGGACTGGGCTTCAATCCTCACATAAGTATAGCTTTCATTGAGCTCCATGATCAACCAGCCCAAAAGTAGGAGATCAATGCATATCTCCCTTCTATTTGAATCCTCTTCTATTTTACTTGTTATCTTCTTTGTGTTTGAATGTAGAGTTTCGTATTAATTGGACGGTTTGATCACAAACATGTCATAAGCATTATATGATGTGGTGCGCTTAGTCATCAATGTAGATAGATGGCAAGAAAAGATGTTCATGTTCATGTGATTCGACCAAAAAGTCATTATAATCAGAGGATTCTAACCATTTGATTAAGCTTCTTCTACATATATATAGGCCCCACTTTTAAAATTGAGAAAGAGCTCCATGTGAATGATCTTGATCAAACGATCAAGATCGTACAGTAGCCTGATTACTTATAATCGACGAAGGACCCGTCCAACCAATAACAGTTGAATTTTTTTACGATCGGCGGACCGTCCATGCTGGGCGGGAAAGCACCCTCTAGGTCAAATGACAGGTTGACAATATTATACCTTGAGGTGGGGTTTAATGAATCTCAGCTTACCCATTAAAAATGGGTCATGGGTGTGCTCAATTAATTAAATTCTTCAGTGGTATATGTTTGTAACCAATCTGTAACTCATGACAATTCCTTTGCATGAGGTAATGAAGTTAATATAAAATCCAACTAATACAATTTTTTTGGAAATTTCAATTAATAAACTTTCTTACAAACAAGATGATCCAATGGACAGATCATAACATTCCAAAAATAGCACACTCATCAGATTATCCTAACCGTCCAGCGTTTCCCATAATTTCTTTGATAGTCTAATGTTATGAGGATAATGGTTTAGGAATACATCACATTAGTGTCATTTCGAGGTTATAGCCTACCCAAGATGTAGCTCATCCATTGGAAAGTTGAGATTGATGGTGGATAATATTATTGCACAAGTTGGTATTAGGTGCCCGGCCGATCAGTGAGCAGTAAGCAGGGGTGATCGGTCAATCTGATTTTGCCAAAATAGTCGAGCTTGGGAAGTGCACACAAGGTGTCAATGCGGGTTTCGCCGTTTCAGTATCGGTCCATGGAGGACTGATATGTATCAGCCGATACGTAACCACTATATATATATATATATATATATATATATATATATATATATATATATATATATAAGAGGTATTGAGTGATACGGAAACCGATACCGAATTGGATACCTGATATGTATTAGGACTGATACATATCGGTTGGCCAGAAAACTTATACGGATCGGTATAAGCTAATACTTGATACCTTGGGTGGACAATTATTTATAAGCCTGTAAATCAATAAAGACACAATTTTGAATTCACTTTTTTTGTGCTAAAAAAATCCACATTTGCTAAGGTTTGCGGATAGAGATTTACTCGAGGGAGCACTTAGAGAGGTGCCCACCAGTGCTGGGATAGAGTACCTACTACCAACTCAATACTAATATATATTTGTCGAGGCCCAGGACTATGCATTCAAACTCATGGTGTACTTTTCACCTCACTTGAGGATCGGGTGCCACAACAACTTGCCCAATATCGATCAGGTTCATTTGAAAAAATTTGGAAAGAGTGTTTATCCACAGTTCAAAACTTAGTCAGAGGCATGGGTCAAAAATTTGTCTGATACCGATACGTATCAGATGATACGTATCGGTATCTGTGGAGAACGATACGGTACATTGAATGTACCGTATCAATCATTACTATGTAAAGTACCAAATGATACATTCAATGTATCGTCCGGTATGCACCGATATTGATACGTATCGTCCGATACGTACTAGTTTTGGGCTTGGACGATACGTACCGGTTTTCCAGCATTTTGATCCACGGTCAGAGGTGCAAAATTTCATTGTGACTGGTTGAGATGATGGATGGGAAACTTTGATCAGAGATTTGAAGGGCAAAATGATCCAAAAATATCTAAAACCCTATGAGTCTGGGTGGAGGATGAATGTAACTCACGATCACATGTCACGTGACACAAGATCTAGCATTTTGACGCGCATTCACTACCTTTCGCTCAAATGCATGTTCTCATGTCTCATATTTTTATCTATTCTTTTTACAAACATGTTCTCCCATTTAAATTATTGCATTCCTCATCTAACCAAATTACCACAATATTAATACCCTATATCATTATTTGCCCCTTTTATCTTATAACTTAAGGTATCCCAAGCTTACGCTAGCTTGAACTATTCCATAAGGGATGCCCTTGCCCCCCATGTTATGAGTATTTCATGATTTCCACACCCTACGAGGCATCCGTTATTTAGGACTCCTATTTCTTTACTAATTTTCGTAGGGTTAACCTCTTTTATCATTTTGCAATATTCCATGTCATTTTTGACCATTTCCTTTCAAAGGTTAGTTCATATCACTACGACAGGAGCCATTATTTGCACACGCTTTTTAAGTGATTGTACCAGATTTACCGAATTTAAAAGAAAGACTTGCAAGTTTGGTGACGTCTATTATGTGAAAACTCCATCTAGGTCATTTGATTTGAATGCCATGATTTAAATTTTTCAATGCAAAAGATTAGTACAAAATATGATTTTCATCATTTGATTAAATGGAATCAAAGGCTTTTATATAATTCAACAGTTAATTACAATAGATCATACGACAAGAATCGTGTTTTGCTCCAATTTTATGTACCAGAGATTTATTGATCAAGAACTTCAAATCAGACGACCCATATTACATTTTTACTATCATAAGCTTTGATAACACAAGCATGTAATACTTCTATAAATAAATAAACCACAAGCATGTAATACGATGCTTCACTACAATAAAACCATTTCCACTCTTAAGAACACTAAAATGGTTCACTTTACAGCCATTATATCTAGTGAAACCAAATCAAAATTACATGTGACCCTAACATATTACAAGGCTGAGACCCACTTAGGCCAAGAAGCACAAGTGTCGATTTTAGAATGAAAAGATCGGATGGTTCAATAATTGAACTTCAATTATCCAAAAAAATATATAATAAGAAACAGAAAAATGACCATCGAAAAGAACCATGACTTAGCCTTATTTATTTAGATAACCAAAAAGACTTTATTCCTTGCTAGCCCCTTCTTTAGAATTTTCTCCATTCGCCTTAACCAGAGAATCCCCACCAGCACTTATTTCAACTTCCTTCAATCGGTTCAAAATATCAGCTTTCTTTGCAGCCAAATCGTTCATCTTGGCATCAATCTTCTCAAGCTTCGCCTTTAGCTGCGTTGCATCCATTGTCTTCTCTTTACCCTCGGCATTCTTATCTTTCTTTTTCTTTTCCTTCTTGCCCCCTCCTTTTTCTTCATTGCCCTCTACATCCTTGTCTTTCTTCTTCTTGTTGTCTTTCTCTTTCTTCACATGTTCTTCCTCTTTCGCTTCTTCTTTCTTCAACGAAGCTTCCTTAACGTCTGATTTTGTTGTTTCTCCCATGTGGGCTCTAGAGTAATAGCAGATATTGGTAATTTTTCTCTAACTAATTCCTCCCTGAAAAAAATATGCATTGGAATTGGTGAAGATAGTGTGTGGACATAAATTTTCTTTATTACCGTTATAATGAGGGCTATTAGTTTCAATTTTATAATGACCAAAGTTTCTTATATTTTAAGAATTTGAAAGGCATGATTTAATAATAAGTTGGGTACCTTTGTCGTCCCCTACAAAATTATTGAAAGCGCCTAATTGATTACTTCGAATTAGAATTAGATGATGGACAACTTTTTTCATCACAATCTTCTACAAGGAGGATATCATTGGACTGTCAATTTTTTAATCCACGTATCGGATAAAAAAAAATGGTCCTAAAATTAGGTTCGAGTGTCATGTGATTTTAAGGCTATTTTTTTAAGATCTGTGTTATGTGGAATAAAAAATTGACCATCTGATAATATTCTCATGTTCCCAAGATCCCTTGTATGGAAGATTGAAGTGAAAAACAAACACAATCGTCTAATTCGAAGCAGTCAATGGGTTCTGTGCATTTCGGATGGATTATTGCCGCAAACAGAGGTACCCTAACAAGTTTAGTTTTCTAAAATCTCATGTGCACGTAGTCGCCCCTTTTCAAAGGAGCATCAGTCTGAAATAAGTTTGGGAGACAAACTATCTGGAGCAGTTTAACTTGCAAAACTGGAGGTTGTTTGGAGCAATGCTATGGCCACACCAACTGTTTGTGCAAACCAAACTAAAGAAAGATCTCAGTGCTTTCTATATATGTATGCTGTGCACGAAAGAATTTGGTGTGGAAATAACACTTATCTTATTGGCAGTGGTTTGGTGGACTGATATTCTTTATTTGCAGTAACAACTTGTCAATATCATCATTAGCAGTAAATCTGCTTGTCATGTAAAATCGTAAACCTATTTTTGTTTAGTCAGATGGGCAAGGGCGTATTCAGAATTTTTTATTGGTGAGGGCTACAAATGATAAATATAATGTTAGTAATTATTTTATTATATATTTGGGGTCTTCTTCATCATAAATTTAGAGGCTTCTATACAAACCAAAGTTATATAAAATACATACTTGATAAAAACTCTAGATTTAAATAGGAGCTTGAGCCCCCATAACCTTCAATGTGGCTACGCCACCACTGAAGATGGGTGATATGACTAGACAGCCTCAAAAGCTTACCAGCAGTCAAAGAAAAAACATATAAAAATTAGAGTCTCCGGACTATACATTCGAGTGTAGTGTTTCACATTACACTTTAGCCAATTGGGCGTCACGTGAACATATACAAGGTCGATTATTGATCATTTACGATAATATTTTTTAAAAAAAATGGTCTATCACAACTCATTTTATAGTTAAAGATAAAAATTTCTAATATAGCAAAACTTTTAGTGAAAAACTCATATATTTGACTTATATGATGATATGAAAATTATTAAATAATTTTTTTCAAAAACCTAGATGGACTACATAACAGAATGTGATGTCGCGTATCTACCCGTTTCCTAAAAGTTGTTCCAACCTTCTAGAAAGGTAATGGGACTCTGTTTCTATGCTTTGCATTGCATTGCATTGGGGCTAACGAAGTTCATCAAAGCAGAAAATCTCTAAGGCTGTGTTTGGGAACAAGCATTTTCATTTGGAAATTTTAAATCTAAGCATTTCAAATCTAGGTGTGTCAAATTCAGAATTTGAAATATTTGAATTTGCAAATATCTTGTTTGGATGTTTAAGCATTACATTAGAATTTCGCCCAAGGATTTATAGATACTTTATTTTTTTTATTTTTTTTATAAAAATAATTTATATTTCATTGGTTTCCTTCATTCTATATAGGGGTGGAAGTTCAATGAGTCGAACCAAATTTGAAACTGAAAATTTCGATTTCAGTGTCGGTTCACCTAAAATCGAACCAAAACCGAAATGTTTTGAGTTCGATTAATCGAACTCTCCACCCCCTAAACCGAAACAGAACCGATCGATTTTTGATTTTTTTTTAATATATATATATTTATTTATTTATTTATTTTCGATTTTTCAGTTTAAGGTCAATTTTCTTTTTATTGAAAATTGATTTCTCTTGTTTGATAACATGAAAGTGTAATTACATAAGTGGAATAAAAATTGTATTATAAAATTAAAGTTTGACCAAATATCAAACTTTGATCATAGATAAAAAATTTCACTACCAAAATACAAATAATACAGTAATAAGCATTATCTACTATCAAGATATACTTCTCAAATTTGAACTAAAGTCTAATTTTGCTTAGGCGGGTCGAGTATCAAGTCGAATCGCAACTATGATAGCAATGAGTAATAACTTTTTATTCACAAAACATAGTCAATTATATGATAGGATAAGATTTGGATTTTCAAATAATGCCTAGAAGGTATTATTTATAAATTCACTATTTCACATAATCCAAATCCAAATACAAAAATGTAAAATCAAACGGTGGATTTGAATTAAGGATATCTAAATCGAAATCCACTTTCCCAAAAATAGGATCTCTTTTTCTCAAGCAAACAAGTAAAAGAGAGAATGGGTCAAACGTTCTCTTTAATGAGTTGGGATCAAGTACCCAACCCGTGTACCAAAGGCAGAGAATGAGTCAACGGTCGTTCTACCAACCCTCAGATGATGCGCGGATATTTTTGTGAGTCAAATCAGGGAACGCTCAAAAAACATTATTTCACTTATTTGCATCCTCATAGCTAGATAGCCGTGCATCTACTGAGCTTTGACCAATTTGGCGGAGGTAGATTGATCCTGCACCGCCCCTTGGTGCATGTACCGAATACCAGCTCTTTGTGAACATATATTAAGAAATAAATAACAAAAAGATACAACAATATTCACCAAGGAAGAGCAAGGCAATGGTCAGGGCCAAGTATGTTGAATCTGATTTCAAGTCCAACCACATCTGCAGCCCTAGATCGACCATTGCCTACCAAGGAATTGCAACCAACCTTGAACTTAAAAGGATGATTCTCTTGTTTCTTGAAATTTGAACAAAGTTAAAAACTCTAATTGCGAAACCACTTCAATTTATAGGGGAAAGAGGGCCAGCTTCTTTTTTTCAAACCATCATTATAATAAAATTAGGCAAGCCATCCATGACCCAATTAACGGCTGCAAAAGAGACTGTTTGAACGGAAATAAGATAAACCCAGAAGACCGTTAAATTTGGGAGAAAACGTTTGACCCAAGGGTCTTGTGGCCAAAATTTTCTATTTAAACGCCAAACCACAAATTGGTCTTACAGTGGCATCCAAAGAAGAGACTACATTGACCATCCGAGCTTGGGCTGTCAAAGGATCGGGCTGGGTTGGGGCAAAAATTTCGCTTCTCTACCCGACCCAATCCGATGGGTGCACGTTCCCCATTGGGTCATGGTTATTTGCTCCTTCCAAAAAGAAAAATCCGGTCAAGTGGGGTTGGATCAGGCTAGGGGCGGCCGTACATGAAGGCTACTGGCAAGCAAGATTAGCTGGCCTGCCCAACTTCGAGAAAAAAGAGAACAAAATTGTAAGAATTTTGAAAACCCAAAACAGCAAAACTTGCATTAAAAAGGAGTTGATATTAAGTACTTGACTCGAGTGTTGATGCTCTTGGTATACCAGCCACTTGTTATGATCTGTGTCATTTGAAACAACTATGTTTTTAGAGTGATTTGATGTCAATGATCTTAAGATCTACACGGTGCAAAAGATTGTGTCGAACGATGATAATCTAATTTAAAGCTATCAAAGGCCATTAATATGTGTGCATATTGATGGCACCTATTACGTATCGGGGCCAATATGTATCGGTTTGTCGAGAAACTGCTACATATCGTCAATAGATATCGGAATCGACCGATTTTTTATACTATGGTACTAACTCATTAATAAGAGAAACTTAAACCCTCTCTAATCCCGCTGACATGTTACTAATTCCATGGTATCAAATATCAGCCGATACCAATACGTATCGGTAATACGTATCAATTTTTTGGCACACTAATACATATCGATTTTTCAGCAAACTGATACATACCAAGTATCTAACTCAGTATCGGTATTGTTATCGTATCTGGCATCGGCCAATACATGTATTTTTATTTTATTTTATTCAAAATGCGCCGATACATATCGATATCGGCCACTGTATCGGTCCTCTAAGGACCGATACTCGTTACCGATTCCGAGTTGTTACCTTGACTAACTCATTAAAAGTGTTACTCCTCGGCATGGTTCAAAATCTCCAGAAATTGAAACGTATTGGTTACCCCCGAACCAATACGAATCAATGTATTGGCAGATGCACTGATCAGTACAACTAATTGTTTTTCAAATTATCAAACTTATCAATCATTAATTTCAACAATTTGAAAGTATCAGCTGATGCAACCGACGAATGAATGTAGCGATTGATAAGTGCATAGGGTCATATTATGCATGCATTTATTTTCTAATATGAAAATTTTTTATCAATAATTTCGATAGTTTTAAAGTATCAGCCGAAACATCTGATAAATTGAAAATATCGATAGATAATATTGGATAAGTACCAGCTCAAATCGGCTAATATTAAAGTATTTTTTCCATTATATATATATATATATATATATATATATATATATATATATATATATATATATATATATATATATATATATATATATATATATAAATTTTAAAATAATAATTTTTTTTGCTCAAAAGACATTTTTTGCATTATGTCCAATTCATATTGGTCAATATATCCCGAAATAGCCTACAATGACTCGATATTTGAATGATTTGACCCGATATTTGACCATATATTGAATCCGAGAGTAATATTGCATCTATCGTGTGACTCCTAATCCAATATATATCGGCTGATTGTATAACTATAACATATGAACGATATTGCCCTGATATTTAAAATCATATTAAGCACCACTAGCACCACTCAAGTCCACCACCCCCTGTCAATCTTTGAAAATGCACTAATATTTTCAAACGCATATTTAACTTGTTTGCTACTCCTGCCCCTAAGCACCACTTATTTGTAATATGATCTGACGGCATATTCGCCAATTGACACTTATATGGTGCCAAAAATGGGCTTAACAGTGACCAAATGTATAATCTAACACCAGCCCCCAGTTTATTGAGTTAGCATTAGCTGGTACGGACCATGGATGATTCATGGGTGGAGAGGCAGCAAGCCAAAGAGGTTGAAAAGAAAGGTGTAAGCTTATCTACCATCGTCTCATTGGGACCTTGACCCCTGTCACTGTAGAGTTATATTTAATATTCAAAGTTTGCCTGGATTTGATACCCCGTCAGCACTCTTCATAGCTAACGAGCCGTATGAGATGCATAGATATTTACAGGAGCTAAATGCAGTTTGGCTAATTTGGCAAAGAAGATGACATGAATTGGAGCTAGTATAAGTTACTTGACCACTAGCGTCATGGTTAAGGTTGTGTTTCGCATCTCTCTCTGCCCGCTCCCAGCTGCTCCCGGGTGCTGGTGCGATCCGAGAGTTCATTTGGTAAATTGGTGGAGAGTAGGTGGGGAGCTGTGCATGGCTAAAACGGGTCTCACTGTAGTTTTCTTAGGTTGTGTTTGGGTTAGCTTTTTTGGGGCAAAGAGCAGCACTTTCACTTTTTGGCTCTAACGGAGAACTACTTTTACATTTGGTAACACAGACACAACTCATCACCTTATTTGCTTTGGCGGGAAGCTGTTTTAAGTGATAAAATTGCTCTATGCCTGCTCTATCTCAGAGCAGATTTTATCTGCTCTGAGAGAGAGCATGCAAAGAGCTGCTTTTGCTCTTGCTGCATTTGGGTTAGCTCTTATGATAGCAGAAGTATTTCTCTGCTTGCTCTCTGTTTGAGCCATGGCTCAAAATTTCAGCCAAAATGTCAAACTTTTGGCCGAAATGTTTCGGTTTTGGTCTCCATCGAAATCAAAACGATAACTCAAATTATTGGTTTTTTTGTATTGTGTTGAAGTTTTCAGCAGAAATTTCGGCCGACATTCAAAATTTCGGTTTCGGTGGGAACCAAAACCGAAATAAAAGCCGAAATTTTGATCTTTGGCCTGAGCAGATTTATCACTTGAAATAGCTCTTTGTCAGAGCAAATGATGCGAGAAGCTGTATTATCAAATATAAAAACTTTCCTTGTCAGAGCCAATGACCAAAAGGGCTAACCAAAATATAGCCTTAGATCAGTCAAAATTGAACTTTCACTAAAATGCATGCTTACTTATTGTTGTGCGCAATCTTTGGACTATTTGGATTAAAAGAGAGACTGGAGCTTCTGTTTGTGCTCACATGCACTCTCTGAAAGCACCCACATCCCAGACCCATTTAAAATCATTGATTGTTTCAGATCAGATAGAGATCATGTTTCACTCCGATCTTCCACATTATAGATCTCGAGATCACGGGACGGTTTTTTATTCAATGTGTCATAGTGTCACGACCCAGTATTTTAGCCGATCTCAAGGACCTAGAATTCTGTGGCATGACTCCACACGCTTGTTAAGGCGATAAGCAGACATACATATCATACCAAATCTTACATAAAATTGGGCTCCCAAAAATCGTAAACCAAAGTTTCTTCTCATAATAAAATTTTCTTCATTAAACTTACATTGAATTTAAAGTCCACAACACTAAATGACCAAAAATAAATGTACGATCAACCATTGGAAAGTCTTCCTAAACAATTAATACATACCTAACAACGTCAAGCTGGTCATCCATGTTGTCACCCTTATAAATCATATTATCTACCAATGCATTAAGTCCATTGGGGTAGTGTAGTCCATATCTTCACTTGCAGCTGTTAGTTTTTGGAAGGGGAGTGTATTTACTTAGTCACGTATACTCAATGGGTTACACAACCAATCCATCACAATCTACCCAGGTGATTGTGGGTACAACATTGTGAGTGAAAGTGAATCTTTTACAATTCCATAAAAAACATAATAAAATTCTCATAAATATTACATAACTATAAAATATAAATTTGAAAGAACTTAACATATTCCAATGCATACGATACTTCTAATGTTTATCACTTTTCATACTTGTCTTGTCAACTTAACTTATGTGACATATCTTAACTTTTATTATAGCTTCATATGCAACGTACCTCGCATCATACTTATTTTATATATACAACAAGTGTCAGGGCCGCTACTCGAGCCTACCATGCGAGGTTCACGTGTAGATAAAATCACCTAACCTCCATATCATATCGTAAATCACCATCTAGCCCGATAAGGTTGCTTGCATAAAAATCAGTGTCCCCTTACGTCGAGACATTGTCGTATCATATTGTCCTTAAGACACGTCTTGACTGCAGACATTGTACACTTACGGTAACTCGTAAGGTATGACACGTGTAGAAACTTAATTCATGTTCAGCTAGCCTTCACAGCGTATCTTAACATATCATAATATTATTCGGTTCTGAGCTTAAGTCCCCGCCCCAATTTCATATTTGTGTGGGCTTAAGTCCTCACTTTCATAACATCCCATAACTTAATATATTCATATTTCATCTTTTTTTAAACTTAATTAGAATGAGTCACGGTGTTATACGCTTCACAAATTACGTTTTTCAAGTGACGAGTTTCATAATAACCTAAATATACTTCGTGTGACATCCTATACTACCATAGAGCGTTGCATCCGTACATGAACGCCAACATTTCAAGTTTCACGTAATTATGAAAAAAACTTCATCGTGACGAAGGCTTATAAGTCGTGTGTCACATCTTATTCATTTTTCTTATCATACATATGTTCTAACGTACTTCTAAGTGATGAATGTCGCACAATGCAAATGATGCTTATAATAAGAAGACAACTAATCACAAAAGAATTAATATTACTCGTAATATTTCGAACTATGATTCAAACACACAAATCAATCATAGGGAGATGTTAAAAATACTGATATCAAATCAGAATTTATAAAATGGTGAGTTAGACTTTAACTCTCAGATATTGCATTGAACTTCAAGACCTTATAAGGTTAAAGTGTAGTTTAAGAGTAACTAAGGGTGTCTCGCTTATCTTTAAAAGAGAATAGAAGGTGACCTACGATGAAGGTAGATTTTGTCGATCTAATGAAAACATACTGGCCGTTTATGAAATTTAGCTAAGGATTGACTCCCCGTATGACTCAAACAAGTTTCGTTCGTCAGATCCTTGTTACACAGTTTTCGAGATATATGCACCTTCATAGCATGAGTAGAAGATGCATTTAAATAATTATCATAAGCTTAGAAAGTGAGTTGGGTACATTCCAAAGGTAGGGCTTCAATTTCTGAGGAATCATTGGCCTAAATTGGGGATTTTGGCTTCTTGGGTACTTAAGCCCGACCAAGGTCTAAAGGTCAAATTAGTCCACTTGGTGGAATCTGTGGACTCGATTAATGATTTACAGACCTTGTAGGATTCATATAGTTAAGGATATGGACCTAATTTAAGGTTTATAGAGTCATTTTGTCTCAATTTGATAGTTTGGTTATTAAGAGTGTACGAGCTTATTTGGATAGTTTCACACAAGAAAGTCTGTGTTCGATCATGATGGTTGTAGGTTTAATTTAATCATAAGGCCCTATGGCTAAAACTATTGGTGTTTCTCGGTTAAGCGTCGTTTCTTGTGAAAAATATTTCTAAAACCTAATTTTTATAAAAGAAACTTACAAGGCCTAAAGGGTGGTGCACACATTTTGAAAATTGTAAACTCGATTGGGCTAAATTCTCTGGTGGACCTAGGATATTGAATAAGATAATTTTTTCACCTACTGAAAATTTCCTAATTATGGAAAAATATACACGAAATGATAGCCAAGAGTTTTTCTTATAATCACGCGCGTTCGTGGGTTGAGTTACGTTTCTTGAGTTTGTTGAATACGAACTGAGAAATCGGTTATGGTAGCTGTGTAGGGACCCATAAATTATAAAGGGTCTTTTCATAGACTTTATTTTGATTTCATCATTTTTAAGGCCGAAATTGAGGTCAAAGTGACCCTTTGACACTAGTTTATAGTGTTTATGATTTTCCGTGACATAACACGGCATGGAAAACGAGGCAAATCAATAATTTATCATTAAATTATTCGTTCGATAAACGATCAATTAAAAGTTAGGAGGTGTCATACTTGGAAGGCCTGACCCAATTTGGCCTTGAACTCAATATCTAAGATAGTCAAAGTCATACCTTTGACCTATATGCCACCAGGAATAGAGAGAGTTTTAGTTAAGTGTATCACTTCGGGTGATACACAAATTAAGGTAAAATTTCCTAACTCAAAATCTGACCCTTTGTTTCATAGATGGTCATGTTTTCATTTATTTGGTCCATGGGTTTCAACCTAGAGGATTTCAATTTGCTTAATATGATGGGTCAAACTAGGCCCTTTAGCGAAAACATAAATAATCACATAATGCAATAACATAATAAGAAACCAAGTATTGCAGGCAAATAATTGTTGATTTTAGAAATCTTTGGATTCGTGTAATTAAGGTACCAACAATTGTTCCCACCGTTAGATAGATAGTACATAAAAGAGTATGGAGGGTCTCCCTACAGATATTTTATCAAGTAGGTCCATGGATCTGAGATCGAGAAGGTCAAACCTTGACCTTTACCTTGGTCCAAAATACAATAGCTTGTGTGTTGTTGCATGTGTGCAATATTGTGCACTGCTACGGCTGGGGGGTCATTGACCTCAGTTTCGAGGCCCATATCGGCTTATTCACCGAATCACTTTCAAACAAAAATTGAAGAGTACTGGGTACCCTCCATCTGGGTCAGAGGGTTTGACCATTGGGTCAACCCTTTGACTTTTATGGCCTTTTGAATAGTGCCAAAATTCATAAAAATATGATTTTTAAGGTTTTTGTCAATCGAACGGGATTGATTAACGATTATAGAGACCACAAAATAGATTGGAGTGGAATCATAAGGAAACTCACCTATTGAAGTGTGATCGCGCAAATTCCACGATTGTTCGGGTTGGCTTGGATCAACGATCGGGAAGTCGATTTATTCGAGTCATCTCGCAAATTGGACTTCCCTTGCGGCTGAATTTGCATCAGCGATGTGGGACTTCGTCAGTGAGTGATTAGGCTCATAAAAAGGATCGGCATTACTGCTATAACGGTGGCCCAACCTGTGGCATTGCCCGGACTTGTACCCCGTTGGAGGAGAGGGGTGGTAGTAGTGTTTGGTGGTTGTACAAGGAGATGGCAGCAGGGGATATACAAAAGGGATTTGTTAGTATTTACCATAGATACAGGTTCAAGTTGGACTTTTCAACATAGAACGAGAGAGGATGGGTCGGCTGCTGTGTGTTGGGTAGGAAGAGATGATAGAGGGAGACAGAGTGAGAGACAACATGGGCTGTGGTGGGTATTCATTGAGAAAGGAAGAGAGAAAAATGAAGAGGCCGCTATGCATTGTATTAGCTTTAAGGTTATCGAATAATGAAAGGATAAGAGGACTTTTATAAGAGGGTGATAGAGATTTATTGGAATGGACGTCTATGATGTATTTCAAATTGGGTCACTTAATATATTGACATTTTGGGACGATGATCAATATGAGATTTCGTTTCGAAATTTAGTCTAAGATTCTTGGACTCTTAAGAATTAAATGGGGAATGAAGACACATGATGCTCAATCAAATTGGATGGTTGTCAAAATGGCAAAAGAGAAATAAGCGTGAGAGAGGATGGGGGCTTTCTAATTATTATGAGAAAGTTGTCATAAATTAGAATTCTAAATCGAGTTTACTTCCTAAGTAGAGAGAGAGAGATAAAGGAAGGAAAAATCGGTACCAACACCACCAAATTTTAAATTGAATTTTTTTCTCTTTTCTTTTGAGAAGGTTTCCACCCTATCTCCTACCGTTAGATGAGTTAAAAAAACTCGGGTCATGATACACAGATTCCCAAATAATGACCCTTGAATCATATGACACACATCACGCTCAAATGTAAATATAGAGCCATCTTTTAGGTATCTACGACACATGAAATCTAAAATTGACCGTCTGATAAGTGCGTCATGATCTCAAGATCTATATATGAAAGATCAAGATGAAACACAAACTCAATCATGTATTCCAAAGCAGCCATTGTTTTTTAAGGGCCTTAGGACATAGGCAACTAGAGGTACCCAAAGGGGGAATGACTCGAGCACCATTCTCTGCGCCTGGGTGAGCTACCTAATACCGGCTTTGTTGATTAATTGCACAATATGTAAGTAGAACAAAAGAAAGGTATTTAAAAATACCGAGAAAATGATTTATGAGAAATTTGCATTTTCGGCTTTATAAGTTTTCTTATTTGCAGAAATGATCTTATAATTTAAAATTTTGTAGAATAGATCAACTCCAAGCTAAGTCATTTTCACGTCAGTACTTACCTATTTTTTCATTATATATATGTTTATTTTTTATTATTTTTTGTTATCTCTTTTACTTTATTTAATAACTACCACACACCAATAACTACAATTGATTGGTTTAGATAATTATAATTTATTGAGATAATTGATTTATCACACCATACATCAATTATCTCAACCAATTGTAATTATTTAAATCAATTGTAACTCATGTTAAAATTCTAAAATACAAAAGAAAATAAAAAAAAAAATTAAAGAGAGAAGAAAAATATAGAAATATAGATAACGGGCTCGCTAACTTAAAATAGCGGCTTAAGATAATTGGTTCTATTTGTCTATCTGTTTCTTCCCTCTTTAATTTTCTTTTTATTTCCTTTTGTCATTTAGAATTTTAACATCGTAATAATTGATTTAGATAATCACAATTGATTGGTTTAGATAATTGCAATTGATTGAAATAATTTGTGTGTATTAGTTTTCAAATAAGATAAAAGGGATGATAAAAAATAATAGAAAAATAGTGAAAAATAAATATATAACATTAAAATAACAAGCAAGTGGTGACGTGAAAATGACCCGGCTTAGAGCTGACCTATCCTGCAAAGTTTCAAATTATAGGGCCGTTTCTGCAAATAAGCAAACATATAGGAGCGAAAGTGCAAATTTCCCACGATTTATCTCCTGTAGAAATCCCATCCACATTTTCTCGCACATTCTACCGAATCTCTTACCGTATACGCAATCACACGGTGCAGCTTTACGGGAATAAAGCGAAGCCGTTAAGTAGCTGAAAACTAGGGTTTCACATAGTATTGCTCCACATCTCTCTCCCTTTCGCTCTGTTTCTTTGCCATTTACGCAAGAAAATATGGGAAAGGGTCCTGGTCTATACACCGACATCGGAAAAAAAGCCAGAGGTGATTTATTTAGTTATTTTTCTCCACATTTCTCTATCGATGATTTGTTCTTGTATCCAGAATTTTTATATTTTTTTGCTTAAAATTTCCCTATCTAGATCTTCTATACAAGGATTACCACACCGATCAGAAGTTCGTCCTCACTACCTATACAACTACAGGAGTTGTGAGTTTCTCTATTTTCTTCTGTTTAATTTTCCTCGTTTGGAAGAGCTAGGGTTTCTGTTATATTTTTCTTTTCAAATTTCTATGACGTGCTATTTTATTTATTTGTTTATTTATTTTTTTCCGATTAAAATACGTATCTGATGCAATCGAGCTGCTTTACTTTTTTTTTTTTTGTTTTTGGTTTTTAATGTTATTGTTCTAGAGTAGCGCTGGATTCATGCATATGATTATTTTTGGATTAATGGGGCGTCTCTGGCTTCATGAGATTAACAAGCTTATGAAAATCGTTTTACCTCATCAATCTGTTAGTTATAACTGCTTAACTTTCTGATCCATTAACGCGGTTCAACTCTCCGATGGGACTACCGGTCTGGCTACCTGAGGCCTAACAAAAAGGATGCTAGAGTGAAAGCCGCCCCAGAGTGGGCTGCCTGTTCCAGTCCTACAGGGGCCTCTGGGGAAAGGGTGGTTGTGTATTATAACAACAAATTAATCAGGGCTTAACTTCCGCTCTAGTAAAGTCTAGGTACCCTTGGCATATTGGTTAGCAGTGTTACCTAGGCACTTCTACTTATGGAATTTTGCCTTAGCAGATGCTTGGACAGGTGCTGACACTTGGGGAGACTTGGACACTCTTGAACAGAGCATGATACTTCTAGACATGCATGAAAATACCACATAATACCATCAAAATGTTCCTCATTTTGGCATGACAAAATAAACCGTTGTTTACAAATAAAATTGTGTAAAATTTAGTAACTTATAAAATAAAAAGCTTTGCTCTTTGAAAATGATTTATATAATATAGTGTACTTTTAGTTAAGTTCATGACATACATTATGTATCTTTTCATTACTTATCTCAATTGGCTCCCTAAGATTTCCCTTCAATTTATTTCTGTATACTCCCTACATTTACGATACGCATACAGAGGCATCAAAGTGGCGCAACTGTTTGATACTCAGACCTCTGTAAATCGATGAGAGGAATGACTGATCGGATTATTTTTTGTGTCTATGCACTCGTGGTCACTCTACACTTGTTTTATCTGTCTAGTGTCCTTTTTTGTGCGCGTCTAATTGCATGGTGTGTGTGTGTGTGTGTGTGTGTATTCATACCTGCCAAAGATGTCATTTTTTGTTAGGGGGTGTTCTATAACTCCATTTGCATGCTTATTTGATCTTGTTCTCTGACCCTTTCTTCTTTTCTTGTTTCACAATGCAGGCACTAACTTCTTCAGGAACAAAGAAAGGTGACTTGTTTCTAGCTGATGTTTGTACCCAGCTGAAAAACAAGAACATCACAACTGACATCAAAGTTGATACACATTCTAATGTAAGATTATTTAAATATTATTCTGCCAATATTTTTTGATTTTTATGTATAATACTTTTGTTACTAGATAGTTTATGTATAATATTTTTGCTACTGGATAGTTGTATGTATTTTCATTCGCATAATCAATGTTATTTGGATACAGTCACAAATGCTCATTTCAAGAATTCAATTTTGAAGTATCAATACTAAAGGAATTAAAATGTACAATAATTTTTCTTTTAACCAAAGTACAAGAATATCAAGAATTTACATAATTAGTTTGTGAAAATTGAAATGGTGCAATTCAACAGAGCGAGCTGGTTTCGTGGTCCTTAGGACCACCTTACACCGAGGGCCCAACTCCATTTCGCGCTGCACGTGATGTTCAAACATGGTTTTGGGTGCCACATTGAACAAGAGGGGAATAAGAGGGTATTGCGTAGATCATTTTTAAAGATCAAATTTGAAAACACATCTCGATGGTAGAAGTAAAAAATTGACCAACATTGAATGGCCTAACTTCCACACAGTAGAGATCATGCGGTGGAGATTAGATTTTGATTTGTTTATTATTATTGTTTTTAGAATTTATCTCTGCAATATCATCTTGCTCCATATGGCACGCAAAATCATGTTTGGATTCCACATGGTGCGAGAAATGGAGTGAGGACCTTAGTGTAAGGTTGTCCCCGGAGATCATCAAACAATTCTTTTATATATATTGAAGCCAAGACTCTAGGATGTGGTCAGAGGCCCTATGATGATGCTATTTGGGCCCCACATGACACCCAAATGCATCTTTGGGTGCCACATGAATGTGCACAAGGTCGATCTAAGACTATCCCAAAAACTATTTTAATAATCATTGACTGCAATAGTGAATGATTATTAAAATGAATGGTGAGTTGAAAATTTAAGAAACCATTAATTTTCACATTGTTAGATCGAGGCTATATATATGGGCCTGGGACTATGGGTTCAAACCCGCCACATGGTACTGGTTTAGAATCAGTTGGGGTCCATGTGGCATCCATTGGAGGGTTTGGGTTCTACGGCAACTCGCCTAAGGATGATCAGGGGCCACCCAAAAAAAATTGGGCATGATCCGATGCGTATTCACCATCCAAAATGTGGTCAAAGGGGAAAAAATTCAATGCACTAGGATGTGTGGGCAGTACTCAAACTCTGACCACAGTTTTGATCCCAAAACAGGTGTTGTTTTGGAATCACATGCCACATGGCATGTGATCTAAGGTTCTAACTCACCATCCTTAGTATGGGTTCAAACCCATTGTCCCATTTTCCATATATATATATATATATTCAAAAAACCCCTAGGGAGTGTGACCCTAGGGCATTTGGGGTGCAAGGTGGCATCCCAAAAGGGCACTGGCGTAGAGTTCAATCTCCACGACCACGTCTTAGAGACCCCTTTTCCATATATAAATATATAAGCGAGTTGCACGATACCTATTCACTCTTATCAACTTAACGTGTAATATCCAAGATTTATAAATGTTTACTACAGACGATTGAAGCTAATATGAATGAGATTATTATTATTATTATTTTCTTTCATGCTGATGCCTTGCTCATGTGAGTGTTTCTTATACATGCTTTTGTCAGCTGTTTACAACCATTACGGTTGATGAAGTTGCACCCGGACTCAAGACAATTTTCAGCTTCATTGCTCCTGATCAAAGGTCTGGGAAGGTAAATAAACTTCTTTCACTATCCCCTAGTTTTCTTGTTTAACCAATATTTGCTCGTCAGTGACAGGAGTTCAATCATGTAAAGTTGCTGCTTAGATTTTATATGAGCCAAATTTTGTAAATGAGTGCTGCAAGAGTACAAAATGGGAATTCAGTTGTCTGATTTTCTGAAAGTATAGGTTACAAATTCCTTTTCTGGTTATTCCCTTCCACTTATGCCACTATTAGAAACGCTATAAAGTATTACCGTTGTTGTTTTCTGGATATTGCCTGTTCTTGATTTTACACGTGTAAACTGAGATATACATAAGAAATTTTTTATTTTGTAATTGGGAAGACTTTCTCATCCATGAAGTGAATGCATTTTTCTTGTTACCAAAATGGTTTATTTTAGTTGGTTTTATTTTAAAGCCTATTAAGTGTAATTTATGTCCCAATTCACGTTGAGAGTTTTGACTAGTGAGAACTGTTAGAGAGGCATCTTTTTATGTTTATCATGGTACAGAAAACAAACTGAGGAACTGGCTCTAATTAATGAGGAAGATTCGTCAAAAATGATACACATGGATCTTAATCTTTCTTTACTTCTTTATTCCCCTTCAGTGTTCTATATCTGAATCCAGCAAAGTGGTGAGTGACTCGGATCATTTCTGTCACCAATTTTTCTAGGATGCTGTGAATTTTTTGTCGTGAAGAGTTAATTGAATTTCTAACCAGGCTATTACGGTTTTAACAATTGGAGGGCTGCTGAACTGCAGTTTGTAAAAAAACATCAGGCCTCTCATTTTGAGCATGCTAGTCAATCAAGAAATGCTACTGATCCAAAAAGGGAGAGTCATGAAGTAAGGTTGGATTACTTGGATTCGCAGGAGTCAAAATGGTCCCTCTTATAATCTTAACTTTATTTTGGGTCCTTAATTTGGATTTCCTGTCCGAAGTACAAACTGTTAATTGTTTTCTTTTCTTTCAACTATAGATCTTTAGTATTTCTGAACTGTGTTATTTTACTAATTTTTTCTCAACCATGTTCCATGTTCAATAATATAATATTTAAAAGCAATTATGGCTTTTATTGTAATAGAAACAATTTGGTGGCACTGGCTGGCCAGTTATTAAGAATTGGTTAATTTTGGCTAAATGATACAAATTTATCTGATTCTTTTTCACTTCCCTTACTGCGAATTAAATTGGGCAATGGGATGGGCAAATTTAAGTTATGTTCTAGTTTCTTTAGGATGTTGTGAATTGTATACGATGAAGAGTTGGCTGAACTGCTGGTTTTGAGATTTGGAGGGATGCTGAACTTTGGTTGATGAAGGACCATTCGTCTCATGAATCTTATATTTGATGGAGATGTATAGTTGTGATAACCAATCACGAGGTGTTAAACTGTTCTTGATAAAGAGCTTTTCCCAACAATGCTGAACCAAAGGCTTAAAGTCTTGGTATCAAAGTCAGGACAATGCCTGTTGTATTGTCCAATACAAACTTGTATGGGATGATTAGGTTTGTGCAAAACACTCCATATCGATGATACAAAATCAGATGATATGTGCCAGTGCCATCTGAGATTCTAACATATGGCTGATCCATTGTTTGCTGAAGTACCAATTTTCTATGTTATTGATCAGAAAAAAATCATGAAATAAGACTGTTTAATACAACATTTTCTCAGCACACTTGTTGAAAATTGCTCGGAAGTTCTCTCTGTTGGTGGAGAAATAGCGCTTCAAATAGAAAAGAAAGCGTGATATAGAATGAGATGGTGAGGGATTGTGTGTTTAATGGGGAGCATTCCTTCCTTCATCTGGGGATTCCGTTGTACTTGTGAGATCTTTTAAATGTCTTTGACACCTGGTTGGGGAAAGGTTTGAATGCAAGGCAGTTATACAGAGAAGAAACTTTCTACTCTTCTTTAGGTGGACCACATTTCCTTGTGCCTATCCAATCTTTCAACTTACTACATCTACATCTAAATGTAGAAAATTAGTGGTGTTTTTTGTGTATGGGTTTTGTTTTGTTAGTTAGTTTTTTTTATCGGTGGGGGGGGGGGGGGGGTGGGGGGTGGTTAAATGGGGGTGAACCCTGGCCCATTTAAGCTGTGAACCCTATTTAGGCCTGGTACTGTCCGGTTTAGACTAGTCAAGGCCTCTATCACAATATTCTATGAATTAATCATCGGCGAAATATTCCAAATAGGTGGTCTGCTATATTTCTCACCGACTATAGGGGGTGGTTAAATGGGGGCCTGAACCCTGGCTCATTTAAGCTGCCTGGTACTGTCCGGTTTAGACTAGTCAAGGCCTCTATCACAATATTCTATGAATTAATCATCGGCAAAATATTCCAAATAGGTGGTCTGCTATATTTCTCACCGACTATATGACTAATTCAGCAGTTCCCCAGTGTCTTTTTCAAAATTCAGCCTGGCCCATTTAAGCTGTGAACCCTATTTAGGCCTGGTACTGTCCGGTTTAGACTAGTCAAGGCCTCTATCACAATATTCTATGAATTAATCATCGGCGAAATATTCCAAATAGGTGGTCTGCTATATTTCTCACCGACTATAGGGGGTGGTTAAATGGGGGCCTGAACCCTGGCTCATTTAAGCTGCCTGGTACTGTCCGGTTTAGACTAGTCAAGGCCTCTATCACAATATTCTATGAATTAATCATCGGCAAAATATTCCAAATAGGTGGTCTGCTATATTTCTCACCGACTATATGACTAATTCAGCAGTTCCCCAGTGTCTTTTTCAAAATTCAGCAGAATTTTTCTTTATTTCTATGTTTGTGATGCATGCTTCAATCATTCTTTGTATTGTTTTTTATTTAAAATTTATAATTATGGGTTGTTAATGCATGTGGATTATGCAATGCACTAATTTTATTGCTTAAAAGCATATTTTTTAACTTTAAATAGGTTAAGTTTGTTTTTTGTATATTTCAAGAATTTATAATTATTTTTTATAATCCCCAAATTTTACTGAATTTTTTTTCCGAAAATGGGGCCCGAACTGGCCCATTTAAGTCATGAACTCTGTTTAGGCCTGGTACAGTCAGGTTTAGACTAGTCTAAACCTCTATCACAAAATTCTATGAATTAATCATCAGCGAAATATTCCAAATAGGTGGTCTTCTAAACTTCTCGCCAAATATTTGGGCGATTCAGCATTTCTCCAATTGTTTTTTTTTTTAAATTTAGCATAATTTTTCCTTATTTCTATGTTTGTGATACATGCTTCAATCATTCTCTATATTATTCTTTAAATTTATAATTATGGATTGTTAATGCATATGGATATGCAATGCAATAATTTTATTGCTTAAAAGCATCATTTTTAACTTTAAATAGGTTAAGTTTGTTTTTTTGTATATTTTAAGAACTTATTATTATTATTTTATAATTCTCAAATTTCCTGAAATTTTTCGTAATGTTTCCAAATATACCCAAATTAGACTGAACTGATCTCTGTTGAACATGGGTTAAAATGCCGGAAAACCAGTACATATCGTCCGGTCAAAAAACCGGTGCGTACCGGACGATACGTACCGGAACAGTAGTGTACCGGACGATACATCGTCTGGTATTTGCAATACAAATGAGCGATACGGTACATTTAATGTACCGTATCGTTCACGTCCGATACCGATACGTATGCTGTTGAATATTACTGAATATGAACATGGTTACTATGGTCTAGCGATGCAAGCTTTGACCCGAAACCGTACCGCATGGTATAATTTTTTTGAAGTATTCTTTTTAGTTACAATTGATGTTCTAATCTTGTCTCATGGTATACATAGTGTCTTACTCGTCCCACTCATCACCCACGACGAGCTGTAGTGAATATTTTAAATGCTCTTATACCAAGGTCTAAACTTTTGGTAGATAGTTTGGTCATGCATCCACCATAGTTTTACTACCGGGTTTTTAAAGAAGGAAGGAAAATATAAATAAAATTGAAAATAAAAAATGAACACTTAAAATTGAAGTTTTGTTGTTTCCCTTTGTTTGGGCTCTCACTTTTATGTTGTAATGTTTCTCTTTTAGGTTTTAAACTTTAGTTCATTTAGCACGTAATTTCCACATGCCACACTTGTAACTTTGTATCTAATTTGGAACAAAAAGGCTCAAAATGAGGAAATTGTTCTGTTCATGATTGTCAGAAGTGATTGTCTGATTGATATATTTCTTTTGGGGTGGTTACAGGTGGAGCTGCAATACTTGCATGACTATGCTGGAATCAGCACAAGCATTGGGTTGACTGCAAATCCGATTGTTAACTTTTCAGGTGTAATTGGAAGTAGTGTCCTCGCTGTAGGGACTGACTTGGCTTTTGACACTGCAACGGGGAACTTCATCAAATACAATGCAGGGTTGAGCTTCTCCAATGCTGATCTGATTGCTTCCTTGACACTGTGAGTAATTTCTGAAAATGAACCACTCCCAGGGGACAACCAACAAGTTTTCTATACAAATTTGAACATGCAGTTGATAATTTCTAGATGATATAAACTTATATCTATATTTGATTTTCTTTTCACCTCTTTTTCCCATCTGTAAATATTCCTTTTCTTCTCTTTTCATGAGTTGTCTCTGTGAAGTAAAAAAGTTTAATGATTGATGGAATTGTTAAAAAAAAGTCTAATGGTTGATGGAAGGGTACCTCTATTAGCGCCCACACATTTTTTGAAAGCGCCCACATGTGCAACCCCTTCAAAACCATTGATTTCTTCGGAGATCGTTTTTCACCCCAATCTTCCACACAATAGATCTTGAGATCATGTCGCTCCTATCAGACGGTCATGTTTTGATTCCACATGTCACATATCCCTAAAAATGGCCCTTGAATCCTATGGCACACGTCACGCACAAACATGATTTTACAGCCATTTTTTGGGGATCTGTGACATGTTGAATCAAAATATGACCCTCTGATAGGTGAGAAATGATCTCAAGATCCATTGTGTGGAAGATCTGGGTGAAACACGACATCCATCATCTAATCCGTAGCAATCGATGGTTTTGAAGGGTTTCTGACATGGACGCTTGCATAGATTGCGTGGGCGCTAATAGAGGTACCCTTGATGGAATTGTTAAAAAATAAATGTACTCATTGTTGTTTTTTTTTCCTTTAATTTGTTACTTGCTGGTTGCTACTTCACTTTTTCAACTTACAATTTTACATAATGATTGATACCACCCTAATGCGTAAACATTTTACTATTATTTGTTATTTTTAATATATGTTTCATTTATTATAAATCTCTCTCTCTCTCTCTCTCTCTCTATATATATATATATATATATATATATATATATATATATATATATATATATATATGCCAATTTTTTTTGAAATTCTAAACCCAAATAATATACATGTTTGTTGGAGATGCTGAAAGTTTAAGCATTCAAATCCCATATTTAGAACACAACTCTTAAATTGAAATCTACATTCACTGACATGGCAGGAACAATAAGGGAGACGCTTTGAGCGCGTCCTACTACCACAGTGTGAGCCCTTTATCAAACACTGCCGTGGGTGCAGAGATGTCCCACAGCTTTACCAGCAATGATAATGTGCTCACCATCGGAACCCAGCATGCTTTGGATCCGTTGACGCTGGTGAAGGCTCGTTTGAACAACTACGGGAAGGCGAGTGCCCTTATCCAACACGAGTGGAGGCCAAAATCAACCTTCACCATTTCTGGAGAGGTGGATACAAGGGCTATTGATAAGAGTGCAAAGGTTGGACTGTCTTTGGTTCTCAAGCCATAGATGGCACGGCTGAGAACGGTGGACGTCGTGGTGACGGTGGTGTAGAGAAATCCTTCCATTTCATGGTGGGATTCAATAAGGTAGAAATACTGAAACTGTGACTATTCATTTTTCTCTTTCATATGGTGTTGATAGATTTCTGCTTATTTTGTTTATGGGCCTGTAAAATAATTCTGGAGAGTAGGTGGGACCAAAGGTGCCTTCTTTCACCCCTTTCTTCCCTTTTTTGGAGTGATCAGTAACTGGCCTCTGAGCAGAAATTTTCATCTTAAAATTTTAGTCTTTTTGGTGTGGCTCTCGTCCGGGAGGATTGGATGCCTCTGTTTTTTCTTCATTGGTTAAAGGGCGCCTGCACTAGATAGAGGTGTAGGGTTTAAACCTGACACTTTTTTTCGATCTATGTTTTTGGGGATGGACCTGATCGTTCCTGTGCACGGTGCAGTGGCACCGAATCCTCATACTAGTTACTACTTGGTGGCACCCAAATGGATCAAGTGCGAATGATGCCTTTATCGTTAATGCAGGGCCCCCATACCATAGTTATTATGTGGTCCTCCATCTGAATTACCGGACCATTTATATAGTGGGATGTTGGCCAATTTCCATAACGATCAGATGATTCTTATTTAACATAGGGTCCCCATTGAAATGCTTGGATTGAATGTTTCTGATCCTTTGATGGTTTAATTTTTGGACTATAAGTTCACAAGATGTCGAATGACTATGGATGAAGTGGATTGGCTGTAAATGTGCCTAAAATGCCTTCTGGGGTGCAATCAATTGAGGTAGGGTCGATCTTTTGATATTTTTTCATAATGCGTTTTACAATTAAGCGTTAATGAAATGGTTTCTGGAAACGCAGCTGATAATTAGATATGCATAGTTACCATGTTCTCCCCGGGTGTTATAAAAATGTGGAACAGTTCGTTATTTGGGTCCAATTCAGTTCATTCCCTCTGGGTGTCGAAAATGTGAAACAGTTCGTTATTGGGTCCAATCCAGTTCGTTCTCTCCGGGTGGTAATGAAAATGTGCAACAGTTCGTTATTTGGTCCAATCCGGTTCGTTCTCTCCGGGTGGTAATGAAAATGTGCGACAGTTCGTTATTGGGTCCAATCCGGTTCGTTCTTTCCGGGTGGTAATGAAAATGTGCAACAGTTCGTTATTTGGGTCCAGTTCTGTTCGCTGCTAATTGATGAACTGGACGTTTGCCCCCCTTTTTTTAGGTAAAAGCTATACAAAAAATTTTGCTAAGTGATTCAGACCTGTAAACCAGGTAAATAGAAGCCCACACGGTACCAGTTCTCGAACATTTGCTTGTTAGGAAAACACAGAATATTTTATATATAGTGAAAACTCAGCCTACACTTGGTTGACTGTGATCGCTCGGCAATGGTGTATCCTGAATTGCCAAACATTGTGGATATTATGTAATGTTTTTCAAACTCTTCACATGGTAAATCCTCATAAAAAATTATATATTTTTTTCATCTATTTTCAGTTTTTCTGAAAAAAAATATTCAAAAAGTTTCAAGGCTAAATGTCAAAAATTCAAAAATTCTCATCTATTTTTTTATTTCTAATCAAAAGGTTCTACACTCAATTTCTTGGGTTTGCTTGTTATTTTTTCGTTGGATGGCTATAAATTATAACGAATGCTAGAGAGGAACAATGGTTTTTGGAAGAAAAGATTGTGATCAGAAAATAGCAAATTTATGCAATAATAACTAGAGGATAAATGCGCTACGCATTAAGGAATCCTAATCAGAAGCTTTATATCAATATTCCCTTGCATTATAATAATACGAAGCATTATAGCAACGATCAAAATTTTGGCCCAAATGAGTAAAATTTCGGTCCAAAATTTTGGTTTTGTTCCCCACCGATATTGAAACCAAAATCTAAAATTTTAGATTTTTTGTATGGGGTCCAAAATTTCGGTTTCGGTCATCCCTGAAACTGAAATTTTGATCCTTGCATTTTAGTATTGATCTTGTTATGAAACTAACGGCTCAATTTGAGGTTTGTTTTTAACACGATTAATTTTTTTAGATCAATAGTAACACAAGCTTTCAAATATAGATTATGCAAAAAAATTCACCCCAATGCCAAATGTTTTTCAAGTATTATGAGAAATAGTGTTGGCAGTCCGAGAAGGTTTAATTGAATGTGTGCGATTATGGTGAGTCATGTTAGCATGATAGTCTGTAACTTCATCAGTCTTTATCTCATTTATGTGGGGGTTGATTTTGTGGGTCTTATTTCTCTCAAGTGTTCATAATAAGGCAGAGGTTTTTACAAGTGGCTGCGAACCTAATACTAGCCCTTCTCCTTTCTCATCCAAGTTTGGGACTAACAATGGCCAAGTTAATTTTTTAGACTGAAGGCATATTTTCCAAAGGAATGACCCACCTCTAAACAGATGATCAATCTAAGCAGGCCAAGTTGCAGTTTATCATTGGCACGTGTCACCCAAAAACTCATGCCTACAAGAGGTTGCAACCCATCCCACCTGTGATCCATGTAAGATTGCGCAGATCCGGTTGCTTTTAATCTCTCAAAAATTATGATTTTTTGACACACTTAGGTTGCTAAAAAAGTGTGCCACCTCGGCCTATAAGAGAAGCACTCATGAATCTAATCTAATCAATAACAGTTGGTCACGCACATTGTTTCATTTTTCAATGTCCAGAAAGTCTCAAACTGCTGATAAATGGTTTAATTGGTTAAGTGGAGTTTGGTTATGATCCTCAATATTATTTGAACTTTAACTTTGATGGAGATATTCAATTAGTGGATTGAGTTCAATGGCAAAATACCCAAGGTTGATCAGATATCGTAAAAAGATAGTTAAAAAAGATAATTTATTACCGATGAATTTTGGGTTAAAGGTGCAAAATCTTAACACATAGAGTGGCAAACCATTAACTACAATTTCAAGGTCAATCGTCCATTTTTTGTTTTCAAAAACTTAAGGGACTGGCCTTACCTTTAAAGGTATGGCGTAACTCAGGATCCCATATCATGTGGTACATGATTTATTCAAATGTTTAGTTCACCTTGCACATTTGAATGCATATTCCCATTTTGCCTACGCAAATAATCAACGTTGACATTCTCCGGAATTGAGCCGCTTGGTACATTCCAGTCCCCGTACATGCTCACATGGTCTAAAATCGCTCAGTATTAACTCTTTTGGGGTTTGTAGCGTTTGAATTGGCCGCTACAAATAATACTTTACAAAGCATGGTGCAGCAAATAATGGGCACGAAGATTTTAAACTCTAAGGCCTCATTCATGTGTTTTTTGGCTTTTCTTATAAAAGCTTTGAATTCTGACAACTCAGGTTCCTGTTAATTCTTAGCAGACTATAATTCCTGTCTTTTCCTAGAATTTTTTTTAAGTTGTCTTGATTCCTGATTTTTATCAGAAAAGCTAATTTCTCAATCGTTCTTAAGTTATTCTCCGAAAAGCTCATGATCAGATGAATATGTGATTATGTTACCGTCATACGAATGTTAATCATCGAAATACATGTCGTACTTAGATTTGGATAAAAAATTTCGAGCAACTAATCCATGTGAGGTTGGAGTTATATGACGGATTTATTTTGAATGTAATTTCTCTAGGTGAAAGCAGTCCATATCATTTATATGAAGATTGAAATAAACTCCAAAATAAACCCTTGAAGAGCATGTAGCATTAAAACATAGACATGATCAAATTTGTTCATCCCATAACCAACAAATCATTATAGCATGGAAATTCTTCTCAAAAAACTAAAAATACCGATGATCAAAGGATCTTAGACCAATAACCAAAACAAACATGAGCTCTCTCTCTCTCTCTCTCTCTCTCTCTCTAACTTTTAAAAAAATCATTCATGAACAATAGAGAGTTGATAGACCAGTTCAAACAGTAAGTCCAACATGTAAATCTTGACGAGTAGAAAAAAAACGATAGGTCATATGAGTAAATCGGAACTGCATATCTCCAGATATTGTGTTCCAAAGATTAAGCTCGAATTAGACTCAGTATGGTGGTGAAAACAAATTTACATAATTAAATTGACCTTTGCAGCTAGCAAAAAAAGAATAGAAATCATGTTGTAATGAAGCTAGTTTGCAAATAAGTTTGGGAAGCAGTAGATTTAGTGCTTTAGCTCCACATGGGATAGCCACCCATTAAAAAAAAGAAAAAAATTAGTACGTCAGTTCTTGTTGCTATCTATCACATTATTTTATAATGCAAAACACATTATATTGTAATATTATATATATATATATATATATATATATATATATATATAAGGGAAGCAGCCTAAGAAATGCTTCCTTGCTCGCAAAGGATAGGCATCACTTTTAACGGTAAGCCATAATCTTAATGGAGTAAGTAGTCAAAGTCGTGATAGTCCAACACATCGAGCAACGGCCCCTGACGCCAAAAATCGACCGGTACCAGTCCGGTGAGCCAAGGAGGTGTACCGGCAACAACAAGGTGAGAAAAATCTCACCCTCATCTTCTCCAATAGAAACTCTCTGTTTTTGCGATTTATTTATTATACATAGAGCCAGCCAATCAGCATGACTGAGGATCACCCACAAGAACTAGCCATTTGAATGAGGGAGTAGTCGATCTAGTGTATGACTATGTGGGAAGTATACACAAAATAGCTCAGATTCAAAGCTTTTCTATGCAAAACCCTCAGCGTTTCATATATCGCTTTCGCTCGAAAAGTGAGTGTTTTTCTGTGGGGCTTATAACAATTCGCGAACAACGAAATCGCTCGGAAACGCTCTTTCTTTGGTAGTTTTATGAGTCAAACGCCCCTTTCTGCGTCTTTCTTTACAAACTGAAAAAGGCGCATATAGTTTATATATATATATATATACATACCATCACAAATCAAAGTGCAAACTGTTCACTGACGTATTTACTACAGGCTCAAACAAGAAACGTTCAGAAATATAGTGAATTAGGGATACTCTAATATCCACATCTAACATGTTCTATAAAAAACCAAAGAAAATCAAAATCAAGAACAAGATTAAAATTCCATAAACAAAAGGATTCTTGTAAAATGCATCTAAAATTTTGTTTTATATGCAATGATTATAGTCATCGATCCTCACGACGTCACAGAAAACGAGGATGAGTCTTAACTGGATCACGCAACAAACATCCTCAATGTCAGTGAAACATCGTAATTTGCAACTATAACCATCCATAGAAAAGTAAATTTTAAATTCATCTTACAACACCTCCACAATCAAATTGTCTTTGAAACACTTGAAAATCTCTAAATTCAATGAGAAGTAGACGATCCCTGGAGCAGCCCATCTCGGATCTGTGCCGCAACGTCACGAACGGCACCGGGTCCATGAGGAATGAAAACGGCAGAAGATTTGGAGGCAGCGCCAATCTCTTTCATGGTGTCGAAATACTGGGTGACCAAAACCATGTCCATGACATCCTTTGCGGTCGTCCCGGGCACATTGACAGAGAAGCCAAGGACGCTGTCTCTCAATCCGTCCACAATCGCTTGGCGCTGACGGGCAATACCCAAACCGGACAGATACTTAGACTCTGCCTCCCCCTCTGCTCGCTTAATTTGCAGAATTTTCTCAGCTTCAGCCTTCTCATTTGCAGCCAACCGTAGCCTTGCAGCTGAAAGTTTGAAATAAAATCGCTTCATTAATAATCATAACATGAATACACATTTTTGTAGAGGGCAACCCACCCATTCGTAATCTAGATTGTGAACGGGTAATCAATTTTGGACGCGTGGAACTATTTTTATCAAGTGTGCCACGTGAAATGAAGGGCTTGATGTGATGGTCTTGTGGGTCAAAGATTGCATCTAAAAAATATCTCCACCGTGTAATTCCAAGCAGTCAAACACCTTTAAAATGAACAGCTAAAACTGATTTTGTAGATTTTCATGGTAGCCATTCAGTTTAAAACAGTTTGATCATTTTGAATCACACGATAGAGATCCGTTATCGAGAAAAAAGTAAATAAATAAATCACATGATAGAGATGTTTTTCAATGGTATATTCGACAACACAAATCTTTAGATCGTGGTTTTCGCATCACATGGCACACTGATAAAAAATAGGGCCACCTTTCAAAAAGGTGATCTATTCACAATCTAGCTTGGGTAAGGGCTGTTGCCCTATATCAGCTTATAAACAATGGGTCCAGATAAAAATTAAAACACGCATCCAGCATCAGTCATAAAAGTTTAAAAAAATAAAAAGAAAAAAATTAAATCTAAAATGTCTGTATTGCTTGGTGGCAAACAAAAAAAGGTTAAAAGTTAGTAGAGTGGATATTTACCTGCATTTATTTCATTCATTGCTCGTTTCACATGCTCATCGGGCTCTATATCCACAATGAGTGTCTGTACAATCTCAAACCCATAAGCAGACATGGCCTGGATAACACATACGAGGAAAATATCAGTGTTAATTCAATAACAGGTGGGCTAGTTAATCACTACTATTTTATTTATGCAAGGTCTAATGGAATCCGGCGTCATCTAGAAATTTGAATGGTGTTAGATTCATATATATCTAACTTAAATGCTACTTAAAAGATTACCTTCGCGAGTTCATCTTCCACAGCTTTTGCAATATCGTTTTTCTGCTCAAAAACATCATCCAGGTTGAGTTTTGGGACACTTGCTCTGATTACTGAACAAAAGAAAAGCGAATCTCAGTTCCTTCAAAGGAAAGTCAGCTTTGAAAAAAGGAAGATGCATTTCATATATATCAGCAAATTCACCAGATACTGCAATGAGGAAAATTATATCATAAGTTTTGAATTTAAATTTGAAACTCTAATAAGCTGTCTCTTTGCAATCCTCGTTGTTTCTCACACTCCCCTTTTTAATTCTTTAGTAGTTTTTCCCTTACCTACTTGCTTGTATTGTTTCAAAACTTGAGCTAGAATAGAGAGGCTGACCTGGTCACCAAGGTTGGTGACTTGGTCATTGATTTTATATATATGGAACTATTTTTGGTGCCAGGTAGTTCACGGTGCCGTCACATTTATTGGTTTAGCCCTAACAGTGTATCAAAAGACTATTTCTATCATATGATTACAAGGCTACAAGTGCCAGAAAATGAACAACTAACAGATTTCCACAAACTCATGTAGCCGTTCATTTTTTATTTCTATTTTTGGCCCTCTTTCGCCCTTAATCATATAGCGTAGATACTTTTCCGACTACTTTTCCGACCCAATTTTTGGATGAATCCGATCTATGCCATGGTGCCATGTGTGAATAATCAATGACCCAGTCAACAACCTTGGTGACTGGGTAGGTAGCTCTATAGTAACTCTTCAACCCTTTATATAAGGGCTGCTTCAAGTCTCTAATAGACATGCCCAAACCATCTCAAACAAGGTCCCTAATGTACCCAATCATAATTCTGTCCTTGCTTGTTAATCCATGCATCCATCTGAACATGCACATCTCAGCCACAACTTTTTATCACTTCTTCACCCAACACTCAACATCATATAGAAAGGAAAGCCATATCGCCACCATTCAATCGAAGTGGCTTGACCACACAAAACACCGCTTTCCCATCTCTACTTTATCCACCCTGCATTATTTGAGATGACCTTAAAACCCCTCATCCGACTGTATAGTGGAACCCAAACACCCAAATCTATAATAGGAATATCTTTTTTAAACAGGCAAAATGGCAACTTTAACAAAAGATATCAACATTTTGTCAATCAAGTCCTCCAAGGAAATGTTATAAAACTACATTATCTAAAAAAATTACCATTTTTGTCAAATAGTAAATATGAACAGATTTACATAGTTGCAAACATGGATCAAAATCTCGTCTGAAATCTCTATCGCCGGTAAGATTTCGGCTTCGGCCTGCTCCAGCTACTGAAATTTTGACCGAAACCTCAATTTATCACTCTAAAGTTTTCAAAGTGACCGAAAATTTGCCGAAATTTTGACCGAAATCCAGGTAGATCTTGGTTTCAGTCATGACCAAACAGAGACCGAAACCGAGATTTTGATCCTTGATTGCAAAAGGTTCCAGCAAGTAAAAAGTGAACCTTCCCTTATGTACGAGATTTATAAGTCATGAATAAGTGCCCAGATAACATGTCCTTTTTGAACTTTGAGCTGCAATGCCCGCATAAAGGAAATATGCAGAACGAGAGTTGCTATTAGGTGGCTGACCTATATGCCATATGTCAATCTCTTTCCTCCAAACTGAGCAAACCTCTCGAAATGCATAGATATTTATGAGGGTGAAATAAGTGAGTATATTTTTTACCTTTCGTTGATTTGGTGCATGCAGAGTATTTGTGCATCTCCCAAGATTTGACGAGTTTGGTGGGCAGAGATTGATCAGTGCACTACCCTTGGTACACAGGTCGTGCACCTAAATTTGACTTTAAAAAATTACTCTCTCGGCAAAATAAATTACGCTGATTTTAAATATGCAGCTCCTATAATAGGTTTGGGCATCCATATGCCTAACAAACAAGATGTAAAATGGCAAATTTTTGCCAAAACAGCACGCACGAACCAGGTTATAAGTTGGCTAACATCCCCGACTTGGAAACAGTCAGTCTGGGATACTGGGTCGAAGAGGATTTTTATTTTTGTTTATGTTTTTAATATTGAAAGTTTGAAACAGGTCTGAAAGCATCCACAGAGTGAGAATCGCAGATTCTTTAGAAAATATTTACACGAGCTTGATCGAATTCGGAATTTTCACTACATACCATCAAAGACATAAGCTTGGATTTGTGATCTTGTATTGCTGAGTTTATAAAATGCATCATTTGCCTTATCAGCTAGGGCTCGATATTGTATGGAAGCAACAACATTGACAAATACATTGTCCTGCGTAATGAGAGAAGAATGAACCATCATTTCAGCATAAAATCAAAGACACGAGCAACATTTGATGTACTATTTGGCACTATACATTCTTTAAAGTGTATATATACATGTATTGTGCATCTATAGTAAATATAAGAAGATTTAAATTTCAATTGATAACCATAAGTATAGTGCTTTTTTCAAACAACAAAAACCATGAATCTATGTTTCGACGCTGACCCGGGCATATATTGGTCATTTGATTAGAAATAGCCAACCAAAGATTCTGTCCACTTAAGTTCTTTTTATGAAAGCGAAATCTATTAAGTCAGCTGAGTGATTACCCCTAATTCGAGTCCAGTGAAAACTGGGAGTTTGTTTTCTAAGTAGCATCCTATGCCCTTAATTCTCCTAGAAGTTTGTAAGTTTAAGGATCTAATTTCACAAGAACAATATAAGCTAAATGCATGAATCTCAATGAATACAAATTAAAAAAAACTTATTTGATTGTGAGCAAATCCACCCTGAAAAAATGAAGAAAGGATGTTGAGATAGTCATCACCACAGCACGATCAACGATGTGGGGGGGGGGGGGGGGGGGATCACTTATTATCAAGAGAGTGAGCCAGTCCGATCAATCACTCCCATGGATGTTTTGTAAGCAATCTGGTTTGGTGTGCCAGACATGTTCGCTCTCAAGTGTGAATGGTCAATTTCCTTATGCTGAAATGGTCAAACCTGTTCTTTCCCTGATTTGAATGCTCATACTAGCTGTACACTTCCCAAGGTTTGACCGTTTTAGCATAAAGAGATTGACCCATTTACACTTGAGAGTTAACGGCTTGGTTACACATATACCAGCTCTTTATAAACATCAGTAGGGTCTGATTAAGAAATTTTCATCAGTGCCTGGATAAGAGCCTACTGCAGGGTCAATTTCTCTATTGACCAAAATGTGAATTCCTAGTGATATGACTACCATATTTGGCAACCTTTTTTGGTTTTGGTTTCTATCAAGCATGTCTTAAGTTATGAGATCTATGCTTTTAAAATATCTATTACTCTTTTATCAGCATATCCAAATAGGACAATGGTCGGGTAAGCCAGTTGAACCTTTATAATCAACCGGCTTAAGAACCATTGGATAGAAGGAAGTTTTGACATGGAAAATAGTACTTTCATGTCAACATATGAAAGTGAAAAACGTTTAATACAATATACGGTTCGACCGGTTGGGCCTGACTATTGCCCTATCTAAATATTGCACAAGTCGAGAACACAAAGAAAGGGTGTACGTTTGTCATACCCAATCCTTATTTATCTCCAAAGGCTATTAAGAAGTCAGTTCTTTTTTAAGATCTCAAAGCAACATTCTATGCTATCATGTGGTTGGGTTTGTAGCTCAATTGGAAGGTGATCGGTCTCCAAAAGAGACCAATTTAAGTACCCAAAGTAGTGCTTTATGATCTTCAAACGAGGTAATTACTAATGATTTCTGTAGTTTAGTGGATTATGGCCATATTGCAAGTTATTGATAAAACGCATCAAATGAAGGCAATAATCATGGATTCAATGCAGCACGATTGCAAGACCAAGAAGGAGCTCCAAAAGAGCGAAGAATGTGACGAAGTATGAGTCAAGAAGCACTCTGGCAAGTAGCAAAAAGTGGTTGCAGATAAGGAAACAAAAAGGCAAAGAAATTCAAGACTAAATTCAGAAGAAATTAAAGTTTTCATGAATTCGGAGCCATGAGCCCCGAGCTCGTGGCCGCGAGAATGGAATTGCAAGTTTGGCTTTAGTGCTCCGAATGCCCAGATGTGTGCGAAGATGCCCAAAATTCCATGTTTTGTAATTTTGCCTATATATAGTACTTTATAATTAAGGTAGAACATCTTTTAATGAGTGGAATCTCTGAATAATTTAAGAATTGTAGAGGATTTGAGTCTTTTCTTTGAAGATTCAACAATTAATATTGAAGTATTTTGTTGGTGAAATCGGATCCGTGCGTGATCCGTAGATCGAAGATGAGAGGGTAACTCTTTCGTTCAGGAGCAAGCGAACCCTAGAGGAGTAGATACTTTCCTTTCAATTTTATGGCTAGGTTATTCTAGATGAATATTATGCTATCATTGATAATCCGTCTATAGTCATTGATCTTGTAGACAATGACCGGAGAAGGATTATCTAGTAACTTAGATTGATCTTGTAGATTAATATAGGATGTCGTATGATTGATCAATATGTTATGGTTGTTTATTCATGATACGTTATACCTTATGCATGACTCATGTCATTCGTGAATGCATCATAGTAACTAGGATAATGTATGCATGGATCATTAATCATATTATTTTCGAATTGTTTTGCTTGTAGTAAAACAAGGGTAGATATTCATTGTTTATTATTGATTCAATTGAAGGGAGTGAATCTAACAAATCTAGGGTGTAGTTCTATCCTTGAATGTCATCATCTTCATTTCCTTCATTAATTTTGAATCATCATAGTTAGTTGCTAATCTTTCATTTTAATTTATTGAGTAGTATTAGTTTCACCATCAAACTTTTCCAACCTTCGTACAAATTAGGTTTAACACTCTTACGAGTTAGCACTCTCGTTCCAAGAACTTGTGCACTTGCAAGGTTACAGTCGTTTAAACGATTAGAAGGATGACAATTTTCCAACCTTTAGGTCGCTATGTTCAATCCCAACTTACCCATAAAAAAACATTTTATGTTATGGCTATAAACCAATCCAAAAAATTATGAGCAATGTTAATGCCAAACCCATTTTTGTTTTTGCCACGCCACTTAAACAAAGGACTACCATTGACTACTTTGAATCAAATGATGGCAATCGTTTTGGTCCCAATCTTCCACACAATAGGTCTTGAGATCACGAGCCTACCATCAGATGGTCACATGTTGATTCCACGTGGCACACATCCCAAAAAGTGAACATGATCATTTTTTATGGTATGTTGTCCACTTTTTGGGATGTGTGTCACATGGAATCAACATGTGACCATCTGATGGTAGGCCCATGATCTCAAGATCTGTTGTGTGGAAGATTGGGACCAAAAATGATCTACATCGTCTGACTCAAAACAGTCTAATTTCTATGTTTAAGTGGTGTGGCAGTAACAATAAATGGCTGCGGCAATAACAATGCTCAAAATTAACTAATTGAATTTATTCTATAATTCAATTGTAACAAAGACTTTATTCCAATGTTTTTACCTCCAACCATGGTTTAAAATCTCGGATCCAGTACTAGTATTGGAACTATTTGTGGCCGGTAAAAGGGTTTCTACAGGATTGTACCGGCTGGTACAAATGAAGCTTAACCATAGAAGGGTTAATACCTGGGAATATTGCCCCCTTGGGGTGTGCCAAGTGGGTACAGTACCGGACTGTACAAGGCAGTACAATCAAGTACCATCCAAGATTTTAAGCCATGCCTCCAACACAACAATCAAAATTATAGCAGAGTATGAGTCCCACATTGACCTAATGTAATCTTATTAACTAAGGATTATTTTTAATTTTTTTGAAAGGTAAGTTGGGCTTCAACCTGTGACCCGAATGCTAAGAACAAGAAAATTCTAATATAGACCCAAACAGAGTAGAACAGACACAGGACTTCTTTTCCCAACAAATAAAATAAAATCACATGGACAGGTAGGTTCTGCTTGGACAACAGACAACACTCAAAGAAATCGTAAAAGCAGCTAACAGCCTAAAAAGCATACCTATCATGGTTGAGGAATATTAGTCAACAAGAAACAATAATTTCTTCTTATTTTTTCTAGGTATGCTACAGGTAGCGCTGGTATTAGGTACCCAACCCGAGAGCCAGCTGTGGCACTCGGGTCAGTCTCCTTTTGTCCAAATGGCCAGCCTTGGGGGGCGCACTGCTATTAATTTTATGAGCACACAAATCAGGAAATGTTTACTTTTGACCTTTCACTGATTGGGGGCTCAAAATAATCAACACCGGATTGTCAGTTTGAGATTGAACAGAGTAAGTGCTGCCGCTGGCACTTGGGTCAGGTGTCTTATATTAAGTCAATAAAACAGTTAGTGAAGTGGCAAACCTTTGTCTTTGTCTCACACCGGACATCTAGCTGCTGCAAACGCAGTGAAAGATTTCCAGCTACTTGACTACCAAAACACCAAGGTAGGAAATGGCATCCTGGCTCAAGTACTTCGTCAAACTTCCCAAATCTTTCCTTGATAGCTACGGTGGATTGGTCCACTTTTATGCAGCAAAAAAGTTGGCCCATGGTCCACTGTCTAATTTTCAGAATTAAGTAGGTATCAGTAAATAAGAAAATGAAATAGATAGTGGGCACACCCGAAAAATGCTGGTTGCTGAACTGGCCTAGACAGCACAATAAGAACTTGTATATATTTTTTTTCCTGAAAACTTGACAATGATAAATTGATGATGACAAATAGCGAATCAACTTATAGCCTATGCAGTATCTGGATATCATGGAGAATAAGTACAGACCCAGCTGGAATAAACCAGGAATTCCTAAATATTTTGACAAGAAATGACACATAGAACATTTGTAAGTTATAAATATTGATATATTTAAAAAGAATTATGAACATCTAATTTTAACAAATTCATCCTGATGACTTTTGATTATTTAGAACAAATAAATCTAATCATTCATATCTTTGATGTCCTTCAAGAGCCCATCCATCCAATTGAAAGCTATGTTGTTATGATGTTCCTATCTAGGAGGGGTGTGTAGAGAAGTTAACATCTTTCAATTATAATTTTTTAAAAAAGCCACAACAGCTAGATTTTAATCCCATAATATTATAAAATCTCATCCCCTAGAGAGATTTCTCTGCTGCATTAATGGTTCATAAAGCAGCCTGAACAACCCCACACATAAAAATCCAAGCAAAAAGAGCACCTATTCATATGAAATTGCAGATAGAAAAGAAATTATACTAATCAAACATGCTAAAAACACCTATCTGTTTATAAAGCCCAAATTTTCATCAGTAACCAATGCAATTTCTGCTACTAAATCATTGTACCATAGTTTCTGGATTCTATATTGGTTCGTTCTATGCAGTTCATAAGTCATGAAATTTCTCAAAAAATTAAGAGAAACATAGGCTAATTTCGCTACTAAACTTGCTAAATCAATTCTCTTTTTTTTAGGGAACCATAATTAGTTCAAAAGGTTCTACTTGAAATTTTCCATCTTATCAAGCATATACAGAATACAAACCTACTACCCATTTCAAGATTTTAAATCCAATTCTGATATTCTGGAAAATATAAACTAAAATCATAACTAGTCCAAAAGACAGAAGAACTTACATAACTGATAAAGGGCACCTAAGCAACTAAAAAACAGGAGAATAGAACTATAGAAGAAGAAGAGAGAGAGCTGTAATCCTTCAACACACAAGAATTATATATAGACAAGTAGTAAAAAGTAAAGACTAAAGACAACCCTTGAGCTGTATATATATATATATATATATATATATATATATATATATATATATAGATGTTCTGAGAGATATCTGAGCTGTAATACAAGATTATAAGCGGAGACTTTGAGAGATTCAACAAACATTAGAAACAAGACTATTAAAATAATAGCTTATTCTCTAGCTTATCCATAGAAACCTCGTCAATGGGTATTGATATATTTAATATAGGAAACCTCATGATAAGAAACCCTTTGCAAAACATTAAAATGAGAAAAAACAAAAAAAGAAAAAGAAAAGAAGACATCATGACAAGAAAATATTTCTCATATTTATCAACAAAACTGCAATTCGGAATTACTCTATTTATTTTTAATTATTTCATTTAATGAAAATATACAATTATAAGAAAAGCGCAGGAAATAGCACCTGTTCTAGTTTTAAGTCTTCTCTAACAATACAGCCTTTGCTCTTTTGGTTTTTCCATTTTAAAAAGGCCCCAAGGCAGCCACTAGCCAGGTCTTAGCTATGGAGTAGGGAGTAGGTGGTCCCATGTCGTATGGGACCCACCGTATCATTCGTTCGAAATGAGGTATTATTTTTCTTCGAAACATCGGCGACGGGCCCGCATTCTGCGTCCTCTGAGCATACTTTCCTCGTTCCCAAGTGAGAGGTTTCGGCTACTTTCGTCGTGAAACATATTTATAATAGGGTTTCAACGGGCCGGGCTTGATCCCGGACCAGTCCGATACGACATGGGCTGCACTTTTTGCCCATTTAACAAACGTGCCGGGCTGACCTAGGCTGTATATATAAACGGGCCAGGCTTAGGCATTTAGAGTCAATACCGCCAGTCCACTATACTGTAGAGCATTGGCTCAGCCGGAATAATAATATATATGTATACATTAGCGCACACCCGTTTCATTATATATATATATATATATATATATATATATATATATATATTAGTCAATATTAGTGAAATTATTATATTATTTTCGTTTTAATCTATTAGACCTTGTTTGACAAAACTCATAGAAATAACTTTTTTTTTCACTTTACATGAGCTTGTAAATAAAATAACTCATGGAAAGTTTTATTTTTAAAGTTTTACAACGGTCTGATTTTATTTTATTGTAACTATTTGGCTACATTGTGCAAAATTATTTTCCTAAGAGACCATTCTTCACGCCATGTGAACCTGTAATCTCACCCTATCTCATCGGGCCAAAATACATTAATCGCTTTGAATTAGAATAATTTTATTTTATCCCCACTTTTTACAAGATGAGTCTTGAGATTATAGGCATACACTTAGATAGTTTTTTATTCCGCATAGTACGCATTCGAAAGAGTAACTCTAAACTCATGAGACATGCATCAAGCTCAAATACAAATCATGGGTCATTTTTTTGAATGAGTGCCACATGAAATAAAAAATCTTCTAATGATATACTCATTATCTCAAAATGCATAATGTAGAAGATTGGGATAAAAAACAATCTCCTTTGTCAAATTCAAAGGTTACGATTTTACAGTGTAAATAAATGGTACGATTATGAGGTGAGGTTGCATCTAAACCGTCTGATATAAAGGTCATGGTCTACAGATCTACGACGCAAAAGAGTGGTGCAAAACTCAATCTCTATCATATGATTCGATAGAATCAACTGTTGAATCATATAATGGCTTTGGAGAGCATTGAGTCATATGATAAAGACTATGCTTGGTGCCAATCTTTTCACTTATAATCTTTATATCATGGCCTTCAAATTAAGTGGCTTAGATAGTTGCGTTACATTTATTAGCGTCGCTGTTTATGGGTACATCTGTTCGTGTCCATGCGTTCTCTAAAAGCGCCCACGTCCCAAACCCATAGAGGTACCTACCCTATTCTTTTAAGGGGATGGAAGTGGTTTCAAATGTAGACGCTTTATCTAAACTCATAGAGGTACCTATCCTATTCTTTAACGCCATGAAAACAAGCCAACATAAATCTTACCGTTAAAGCTATTGACAATCTTGAATAAGACGATGGAGATCTTTTTTTGTTCTCATCGTATAGCATGATCAGTCACTTTTGGGGATGTGTGTCATGTAGAATCACACTTGACCGCCTGATAGGTGGCCATAGTTTCAAGCTCTATTGTCTGAAAGATTGGGATAAAAAATGATCTCCATCATTTGATTCAATGCAGTCAATGCATTTAAGGGTGAAAACTTATTTAGTTGGTGTAGTCTGTGCAACAGTCAGATCTAACCACTGAAAGATGTAGGTCTGTGCAACCGTCAGGTCTAACTACCGAAAGATTTAGGTTTATTTTTAGGTACCTCTGTTTGCGCTCATGCATTCTCTGAAAGCGCCCTCGTCCCAGACCCCTTGAAAATTATTGATTTCTTTTAATTAGATGATGGATATTGTGTTTCACCCCCGATCTTCTACACAATAGATCTTGAGATCATGGTGCACTGATCTGACGGCCAATTTTTTATTCCAAGTGTCACAGATCCCCCAAAAATGACCCTAAAATCACGTTTGGGCGTGATTTGTGCCATATAATTCAAGGGTCATATTTTGGAGATATGTGACACATGGAAAAAAAAATCGACCGTCTAATAGGTTCATCATGATCTTAAGATCTATTATGTTGAAGTTCAAGGTGAAATACGACCTCCATCATTTGATTAGAAGGAATCAATGATTTACAAGGGGTATGGGACATGGGCGCAAACGGAAGTAGCCTTCGTGTTTTCCTGCAACATGGGCTAAAAACAGTTTCAATAGATTTTTACCTGAAAATATTTTAGGAGTTATTTTGTCTTATTTCCCATATAAGTGGGACTCACTGAGTTTCCCAAACAGCTGGAAATTCGCTTTATGTAAAAAAATTCAAATTTTCATGAGTCTTTTTAAGCAATAGGATTGCCAAACAAGCCCTTAGTGTTTTAAAACGAGGGTATATTTGGTAATTATTTCAACTACATTTGCTATAAAGGGTCGGATGGCCTCATGTCCGGCCCGAATTCACTCTAAAAAAGATTTAAAATGTGGCTTGAATGGGTTTACGGTGAGCTTGGCCCGGCCTTAACAAGCCTGATCATCTGGTGGGCTAGAAATGTGTTACGTTATAATTTAGTCGATCAGCCAGAATAATAAATGGGCCGGGCATGGGCCGATCATTTTAGCATATCTAAATTTCGGGAAATTTAAGGGCCGGCCCATTGAGACCTTAAGTGAGAATGACTTGTTATTCTTGACAGTGACCAGATCATTTTGATGTGTAAACAGAATATTAGGTGGTTAATGTCAAACAACTTTAATTGATCTCTTAGGAAAGGCGGAGCAGGCGACCTTCCTTTTGTTAAATGGGAGATGACTTGGTGTCCTTTTATATTGATAGCTTTGCTTCCCTCAATAGATCCAATATGCAGCTTCCAAGAAGTTTCAGGCATTTTACTTTGGGAAATTGACGGGCAAAAGATGGGTGGGGTCCAGCCAGCTTTCACTATTCTTATTTATTATATTATTGTAAATTATTATGGCATATAGCTGATGTAAACAACTAAGGAAAAGCATCCATTTTCATACCAGTCTTTTTTTCATAATGTCACACGGCATAGAGAATAAAAAAATGTCAAACGGCGTAGAGAATCTGGTGCCTTATATATTATAGAAGATTTGGTGTCCTAGGGGAATTTACCGGTTTTCAGAAGTTTCCTTCCTCTTTGCTAACACCCAACTACCTGTTTCAGCAGGTACCCTTTCTCCTTCGTAACTCCTTGCATAATAAGATTTTATGCAAGATTTACTTGCTGAGTAGAGAGTTACTAGAGAGCACGGAGTGCAGTAAGCACTCACATTTGAGTGACGAAAAAGGAAATAAATCTCATGCAAAACAAACATGAAGTGTAGAACTTACGAGCTCAAGCCCAACAAATTAATGAGGGAGGATACCAACTAAGCTACTACTGCTGTTTTATTAATAGGAACAAGGAACCAATGATTTAAAATCAATGAAAATCAGGGATGTCGGTCAACCTGTTTGCCGATATATTGGCCAACAACGATATTTAGTGGCCAACTTGACCCTTTTTTAAAGCGCTGAATGAGATCAGAGATGGTGTGTCCGATTTCACTCAAATATCGTATATATTTGCCATTATAATATCCAATTTGTACTTATCCAAAACTCAAATTTGGGTATCTTTCTTGAATAAAATTATAAAATGATTTTCTTAGATAATGATAACATGAGATTCTTCCTTCTTAACTCGGGTTTTTGAGATGTGATTTTATAAGGAATCAAATTTTGACCATCTGATGGTAGGCATATAATCGCAAGATCCATTGTGTGAAAGACTAGGGTTAAAAATGATTTTCATTGACTCATTTAAAGTGGTTAACTATTGGAACACATGAAACCTCGGTTGATAATGAAAAATCTTGGGTTGTAAATCAAACACCCTAATGATTTAAATTTTCACGAGTCTCAATCACATATGATCTACTGCTAGATATCGGCCGAATTGTCTATGTTTGGTCATATCGACCAGACATATCGGATTGTCCAGCCAGCGATCTGATAATTACCGGCCGATAAATAAAACCAAGGAAGGAACTATTTACAACCTTTGCACTCTTAAGTTGCTAACTTTCATTAAGTGCTCTTATATGCAGTTAACTACTGCTCTTTATGTGCAGTTAACCGCACTTCATCTGTTAGCTTACATCGAAACTTGACTTCATAATGTCTTGAATTCATTTAACTTTATTTGTTAGCTACTTAGATTACTTTAGACAGCTCTTTGTATGCACTTAATTGCACTTAAGTACTACCCGTATTAGAACAGTAGATAATTTTTAGTAGACAATTTTATAGACAGCTTATGTAGCGCGATGTGACTAGTTACACATAGTGGGGCCCAAGCACGGCAGCAAGCCACATCGCCACATAAGCTATCTGTAAAATTGTCTATCAAAAATTGTCTATCGTTCATAATTTTTCAATCCTTATTGATAGGCATCTCCTTCCATCATACCTAGAATCCTTTGAGGAAATAAAACCTTACGATCTCTCTCTCTAAGTATTCTAATCATCAAAATATCTTTACAATTATCATGAACCGGTCAGGCCAGACTCACGGGTTTCAACTCGTTAAGCCCTTACTCAACCCACCCCACAAGTAGCTTTTAGTTTTAAGGCACTACCCTACCCTAACCCTCTTATCCTTTTTTGAACTCTAGCACTAACTTCTTAGGGTGACGGGCGGCAGCCTAGCCTTATTGACAGCCTTAAATGTATCATGATACGTGCCTAGATACAAAATTTAAAACCATTGTAAATGATTCTTATGTAAAAATAAGGGTAAAGTTTGCCAGGTACTAAGGACTATGTAACTTATCATGTCCCACATTATTTTACTGCTATATGACACCCAATCACATGATCGGGGTACTACATAAAGAAGAGACACACTGATCGTATAATATTGTTGTGAGAAAGAAAAAATTTAAGTCAGCCATATAAAGTCATACAATTAATAGAGTCAACTGCATGAAAAATGAACGATAAAATCATATTTGATTTCATCGTTGTTTTTTGACGTAATTGACACTATTGACTATATATATATATATTACAATAGCTAGTAATCATTGAGTCACTCCTTTACATAGCACCAAATCATGTGATTGAGTGACAAATGAGCACACTAATATAAGATCATGCAAGTTACCATGTGAAACTTACCTTGTGACTTTGTACTAGACTTCGTTTTTCCTAAAAGTGTTGGTTTGAGTGGCAGAGATGACACTTGTACAATCCCTATGGTGTGCGTGATATACACCGTATAACAGTCATATTAGGGTTACCTATTAATATATGTTTTAGAGATTGTAACTTACGGATGTGAAAATCTTCTTTCTCACAAGTTCTTCCTTTTTCTCTAAGCCTAAATCCTAGAGTTGTGAGTATCCTTCTACGGTGTCATTAATCACCGTCGGATTCACGTGGCGTGTAGATTGTTAGATATTTAAAAGTTTTATAATATATCTTTTTTCAAAGTGGTGTCTTTTCCGAAAGGAAGTGAGTAGCACCTTTTCATAGGAAAATTGTGCATTAATACACTTCTTGATTTCTATTTAAGAAATCTAAAATCATTGTTTTACACAGTACAATAGAGTCTTCTTTCTTCTCTCTTGTTATGTCTTTATCAGAGCGTTCTTGTAATATTTGGTGTGTCTTTTTAAAAGAAGTGTCTTTTCAAAGTGGTGTCTTTTCCGAAAGGAAGTGAGTAGCACATTTTCATAGGAAAATGGTGCATTAACACACTACCTGATTTCTATTTAAGAAATCTAAAATCATTGTTTTACACAGTACAATAGAGTCTTATTTCTTCTCTCTTGTTATGTCTTTAACAGAGCGTTCTTGTAATATTTGGTGGTCGGATAGCGTGATCAAATTCGCCAAATCCTTCACAAGAATACACAATCGGTTCGTTGTATCCTGGAACCAATTTGCCGATAACCTGTTGGTGACCACTTTATCGAAGTAGTGGGGGCAAATATTAGTTTAAAGATAACGACATTTCTCATACCTTGGATCGATTCCCTGTATTATTTCGGATCAACTTTTTAATTTTTTTAACAATTTTAAATCAATATTTGCGTCTTACTATGTTTTGATGACGAAAATGGAGAAATTCTAGGTGAGAAGTGATAGGCAGTAGATGAATGGACAAAGAATTTGGGTTTCTCGGTCAACACTAATGGGCTCCTTTGTTTTTTGGCTTCGTGATTTCGTAAATTGATATGATCGGTAATAATAATCAGTTTTTAAGAACCGATACAATGGTCAGTAGTTAAGCCTCCAAGTTATAGAGAATAGTGACATTTGGCTATACCAAGCGTTGGTAGGACAAGAGTGCACGTCATTTCATCATTTTCATGTTTTCGATTTTCCAACATTACTTTGCAAGTTTCTCACGCAGGTTGATGAACATGCGTGTCATTTAGTGGTTTTGAAGGAACAATGAATAAGGTATTATTTTGTATTCTTAGCTCTTTATTTCAATTCATTAATTGTAAATAGTTTCCTTTATGGAAGATGCCATCATCTCATTCTGGTGTTAATATATAGTCGATCTTGTTTGGGGTATGAGAAGTGGCACCAAACATAGTATTTTCATTAATAACTAAATTGATAGATTTTTTTTTTTTTGGTATGAGAAGAGGCCATCTCCATTGAATGGGAGATTAGTGGCGTTGATCCAACTGTGGTCTTGTGTCATATTATGCCCTATGACTAATGAATATTACTAAAGTAAAATAAGTATATCAGTTTAGTACCTCTTTTTTTATCCCAATTTTAGTCTTAGCTATGAATATTGGCAGAGTGAATTGGGATTCACATAATAGGTATTTTCCTAGATCAGTCTGTAATGATACTATAAAATATGACAAATCATGTTTTACATAAAGGAGCATGAAGAAACATTGGCTATCTCTATGCAAAATAATTGGAATACCCAGCTAATGAACTAGATTATCATATGACCAATACCAACCACCAACAACCTATTATACCTATATTCCCCTATCCTTCTGGAATATTCATATCCTATCGTAATATTATTATATAATTTTAAATACGCACAATCAATATATTGAACACTAAATATATGAAATATGATGAATTGAACCTATGATTGCTGACCAAGCTTATGTTTACAACTATGCTCAATTGACTATTATTATTATTTTGTGACTATTCGACCATAATAAAAGGATTGTGATCAAGTGGATTTGGTTCAAAGGCCATTCATGGCCATAATTATCAATTAGTAAATCATGCTATGATCTTGTTATTACACTAATTCAAAACTTATCAAATTGATAGATTCATGATTGTTGAAGTCGATTATTATATAAGGAACATGTTAGCAAGTGTCATTCTAAATCTGACGTGTACATTCACATAACTAAGGAACCCTATTGTCATCTTCGTTGAGAAGAGATGTGGCATTCATGTATGATCTTTTTTGTGCCGCTTTAACTAATGATTATTGTTCCTTTATTTGGCAACAATCAATTAGGATTAAGGAGTCACATAATGGGCTTGGTTTACTGGTTATGGCTATATGTCTATGATTGATGGATTATTGGACTTGATCATATGGTCATTGGGTGGCCTTGATCGAATGGGATGATCAAAATGAATGCCGATGATGGAGCAATCACAATCAAGTTGCCTCCAATAGAACATCAATTAGAGATGGTTTGATTGGTACAATTGAGTTCATATATGCTATGTGTGACTATTTATTCTTTGAAAAGGTGATATTATGTGTGATTATTTGTATTATTGCAAGATTCATATTGTTTGAATGCTTTGATATTTTTAATTATATGCATGTCCTTTTATGTTAAGTTTATTGATAAGTGAATTGAGGAGAAATGCTAAGAATTATCTTAAGAAGATAATGAATTTAGATTGTAAAATCTAAATTGTTTGAAAATAATTTCCCTTTAATAAAGGAAGTCACAACTATAAGTCAAAACTTCTAAATTTTATGTGGAACTTATTTCCTTGTCAATGAATAAGAAAATAAATGATATGTGGTTTCAGACAGAAATGTTTAAAGAAATATTTTATATGTTGATAATTGCAATTATGAGCAATTATGAAAAGTATTAGTCTAAACGAAGAATCAGGATGAGTTTAAAGTCATTTACCCAAACAGTCACTTACGATGGGAACTCTACCTAATATTTATTTGGTCAATATTTAAATTCAAAGGGAAGAACAAGTCGTAAATCCGTGATGAACAAAGGGGCACTACATTGATGAGAATTAAATTCTCATAAATATCTCAGGAAAGATAATTCTGTAATGGAAAATGGGAGGTTGAGCATTGCTCTTAATAAGCGCTATAACACAATGTGTTGAGATGTTAAAGTTACATAGACATCTCTTATAAGTCTACCTATATAAGTGTGAGGGTGAAGCCACCTTCAATGAGACATGACTTTATCTCATAAACACTTATGAAAATCAGGGTACTAGCATATGGCCTAAATGTGCTAAACAATTTTTTGAACACTAAATATATGAAATATATGTGTGGAATAGTTTCGATTTGTTATATAAGATCGTTAGCTCAAGATTTAGCTTCACTAAAGACCTTGGCAAATTTTGAGTTATTTCCACTAAAGTAAAAATTCAAGTCTGTAAGACATTTTTATTTATGCATATATTTATGGCTTTACTCTGATTTCAAAAATTTTAAATAGTGGGTGATTGTTGAATATTTAAAACTTTTAAATAGTGGGGGATTGCTAGATATTTAAAACTTTTATAATTTATATCTTTTTAAAGTGGTGTGTCTTTTCAAAGTGAAGTGTCTTTTCAAAGTGGTGTCTTTTTAAAAGGGAAGTGAGTAGCACCTTTTTATAGGAAAATGGTGTATTAACACACCACTTGATTTCTATTTAAGGAATCTAAAATCATTGTTTTTCACAGTATAATAGACTCTTCTTTCTTCTCTCTTGTTATGTCTTTATCAGAGTGTTCTTGCAATATTTGGTGTTCGGATAGCGTGATTGGATTCGCCAAATCCTTCACAAGAATACACAGTCAGTTCATTATATCCTGTAATCAGTTTGCCGATAACCTATTGGTGACCACTTTATCGAAGTGGTGGGGGTTAATATTGATTTAAAGACAACGATAATTCTCATGGCTCGGACTGATTCTCTTATTTCAAATGAACTTTTCAAATTTTCCAATATAGATAATATCATCTTCTTTGATAGTTAGCGACTCGGATCAACGAGCATTAAGTTATCTCTACTTTTTTCGAAGTGTGTAGAATTGATTATAATTCATTAATTACTTCCGCAAAATTAGAGATTTGAAATCCCAACAAAAAATAAATAATCGAATAAGAGATGCATACAATATAAAACTTCAAATATAAGTTGTATTTCTTGAGGACTATATGCTTATTGCTTAATTAGGCCTGAGAAGTGTTCCTCTTTTTCATATTCTTATCTTTCAGTTTTTCCTAGTGGGAGAGAGAGAGCCTTCTAAAACTGGCTCTCTAAAACTTGGATAATTTCTCTTGATTGGGGCTTTATATAATTAGGACTCCACTAAAATAGTAATAAGGGAAACTACTGACTGACTAAACGTTATATGCTTCTAAAACTTGGATAATTAGCTCACGTTATATCCTCAAAAAGCAACAAGCAGTAATAAACGCAAAAAGCAGGCAATTATTATTGAAAGGTCTCTGCTTTTGAAAGCAGCTACCTTGCTTAAAATTGATCTTAGAGCCACTAGCCTTTAATGGCATTGAATCAGACAATGGAGATTATTTTTCATCTCAGTCTTCCATTCAATATATCTTTAGATTCAATATATCTTTAGATTGCGAGCTTACCATCCTTAGACTCGGATGTTAATTCCATGTGGAAAAAGCAGCCCATGGACAAAGTGTGATGATATTCTGGTGGGCTGCTCTAAGAATTTTAGAGGGTGCAAATATAGGCACTCTTTGGATATGGGAGAATCTCGACTTTCATAGTTTTTACTTTTTATTGAATGATGTACACAAAGGGCAGCAGATGTGGTTGAACTCTAAATCTGGTACAAACTAGTTGGATTTGACCACTGCCCATCAAACAAAAACCTCCCCCTTTGTTTGATTCAACTTTGTCAAACACCTTTAAAATGAATCGCTAAAAACTGATTTTGAGTTAAACGGAGAAGATATTATTATTTTACATAAGGTGAAACACATGACAAATCATAATGCCACGTGTTCAAAATTAATGACATGTTCCAAATCTTGTGCGGGAATGGGAATGGGCTGATCTTAAGATTTTCGTATTTAGGTTAAGTTTATATTTCCCAAGGTTTTGGTTAGGTCCAACTCATTAAAATGTAAATGGGGTTCAACTGATCGTAAAACCATTGGATGCAAGAGATGTAAATGTGAATGTCAACTTATAAAATGTTAAAAGTCAAGATACCCTTGCACCCAATAATTTCAAAATCAGTTGAACCAGCTTTAGAGTTCAAGCAGTTGGACCTAACAGTATTTCAGATCCATCTGTGGATGTCCACCAACAATCCCAATTTATTAAATAAACCTGATTTGTTACGGGTACGATCACAATGACAAATTTCATTTTCGGTAATTTTTCGATGGGGATCCTTTCAGCCTTTCAGTACATTTCAGATTAATTTCGATATCTTTCGGAAAAAATTCAAGAAAGTTTCGAGGATTAAAAATATATATAAAATGTATTTAATATATATATATATTTTAAATTACTACAATATATGCTAAATTACAAACATATTAAAAATAATAATAAATAAATAAATAAACATAAAAAATAAAAAATAAAAACCAAAATTTACCTAAATTCGCTGAAAAAAACCAAAAATTTTCCAAAATTTTCGCTTCCCCCCCCTTTTCGGCGAAATTTGTCACTATGGGTAGGAGAGTTTTATAAGTATGTATTAATTTTGAAATATAAAACTTTACTCTTTAATAAGAGAAATACAAATGACCAGTTGACCACTTGGTTCTTTTTGTCTTTGAAAGAAACTTAAAAATCATAATCTTACGTTTGATAGACGAGCAAATTAGCTCATTTTAATTTGGATTGAGAAGCAAGCACTCACTTTGTTTCACTGGTAATCCCTTGGCAACCCTACGAGTATGAGCTAAGTAGTTGGTACCATGTGCATGAGAAAATCCTGCTTCACTGTACCAGTTTAAGGTTGACTTTCACAAATTTGGAGGCAGTGTAATGGGCCAAAACGTAATGCCAACTCAATATCTAGAATGACACTTTCCACCCTCATAATCTTTCATTTTGTCAGCGCAAAAGGAATCCAAACAAAATAAAAATTATCCTCCAAATCTATCATAATGAGAAGAGTTGATGTCAAAATTAGATATGAACGGTCTACATTAATGTGCCCCTATTGGATTGTTAGATTCTTCTTATGGGCACACATTTTAGGCCAACATTAGTTCTTATTGTGCTCTGCCACTTGACCAAGGAGTCCGTGTACTGCTGGCAGCACAATTTTGTTCCAAGTGCGGTGTTAACAGTTCAGATAGGTATATTGGTCAGTGTACCGCCGTGGCGGACGGTCAGTACTCGGTCCCTCTACCTTATACAAACACTTGCCAACTGTGGCCACTGATTTGGCACAATATATAAATTCCACATCAACCACAATATAAAAATATTAGATGGTGTTATTAATATTACACCATCATTTATAGCTCAATAATATCATTTGAGTAATTCCAGAGGCACTCTTAAGTAAATCTTTTAAATTTTCAAACAATTGTTCTAGTGTATTATATCAAAGCCTATAATATCAACATGATTCACAAACATCACACTACTTATAATCTGACCCTTCACACACAACTATTTATATCTACACTCAGAAAGGAAGTAGAGACACCACTATACAAGAAAAGCATCTATATGTAAACGCAAGCAAACAAAAGTGAAAAACCAATCTGCAGTTCCTCCGGGGCTTATTTACTTAACTCTGTTGTTGGCCTGAAGGAGGCCGTCCCTTATCTGGGAAGCAATGTCCTTGACGGCACCAGGCCCATGCGGAATGAACACAGAAGACGATTTTGAGGATGCTCCGATTTCTTTCATCGTGTCAAAGTACTGAGTCACCAACACCATGTCCATAACATCTTTGGCCGACGTCCCTGGCACATTAACAGAGAAGGCTAGGACACTGTCCCTGAGGCCATCTACGATGGCATGGCGCTGTCGAGCAATCCCCAAACCTGCTAGATACTTGGACTCCGCATCTCCTTCAGCTCGCTTTATCTGCAATATCTTCTCCGCTTCAGCTTTCTCACTCGCTGCCTCCCTCATTCTAGAAGCTGGTGACCAGTATATTTTACTTAAAAATAATTCATATGGAGATTTTGTTATTGCACAAGATGCAACCATACAATAATGTGATGCCTTCAATCCAAATAGAACAATGACTGAGAAAGACAAAAATTGAAATTTCGTTTTATCATTTCCCCAATTACCAATAAAAGAATTTCAGTAAGAAACTAAGAAATTTCAGTTGAAAGGGCACTAATCAATCTAAATTACATGTTAGTTTACCGAAAGAAGACCAAGAATTTGCTATCTACCATCAAAGACTTGCCTGCATTGATCTCATTCATTGCCCTCTTGACATGCTCGTCTGGCTCAATATCTACGATGAGTGTCTGGACTATCTCGTACCCATATGCAGACATAGCCTGTGATGTGAAAGACCAGATTAGTTGAGAAATTTGATGATTTGGGAAAATATCAATGATTTAACAAAAGAGTTGGTATTAGGTAAGCTGCTCGAGTGTTAGATGACTTGGCACTCTAGTCACTTTTTGGGAAGTGTGCCACATGATTCATCATGTGTGCCGTCTGATAGGTGCACCATCATTTCAAAATCTGTGGTAGAAAATATAGGGACAAAAAAAATCTCCATCATCTGAGCCAAAGCAGTCAAACTCCAGATAAAATTAATAGCTGCCATGTAAATCTAAAATACCGTTTTAGATGGCTCTGACTGCTTTGGATCACATAATAGAAGCATGCCACTATCTTGAGATTGCAGGTGTCAAATCACAACGAACACATGGTAATTCCATGTGGCAAGCAATCTAAAAAGTAACCTGATTATACTATGAGCAGCGATGCTTGAGTTAGGTACTCCTAATACTACCTTTAACCAAAATATTACCTTTTCAAGCTCTTCTTCCACAGCTTTTGCAATGTCATTCTTCTGCTCAAAGGTGTCATCCAAGTTTAACTTTGGCACGCTCGCTCTTATAACTGAATATAAGTAGGACAAATCTGTTAATTTAACTATGGACACTACTGATTCGTGAAATAATTGTTAGGCCTCTAAAATGACAAGTTAGATAAATTATGATACTCCGTATTCCCTTTTTCGCATTTATTTTTCTTACATTGCTGTTTAAGGAGAGGACCCAATGAACCCAAAACATAGATTTCCACAAAGAATAAAGAGAAAAATTTGGTGCCCAAAGTGCATATACATACATTCATAATTACAATTGGATATATGTATGAATTTATCCATTTCTATAATTGTTACAGCTCATTGACTAAAATAATTCTTATAAAAAAAATATACAAAACAAAAAATTTATCTAACTCCATATTGAAGTATATATTTTTGCTAAGAAACAAGATAACCAATTAACCATGGCATAGAATGGGAGAAACAAAAGAATGTACTCCATATTTCAATAGGAATTTTCCTTCAATATCATTTATCCTTGAACCATCCAACCAAGTAACCTTGGCATAGAATGGGAGAAACAAACGAATGTACTACGAATTTTCCTTCAATATCATTTATCCTTGAACCATCCAATTTCAACTTTCTTGCTTGTTGAGATAACGCAGAAAACTAGTACTAGTAATAAATGATAGTGACGCAGGATGAAATCGCAAGCTAACCCTAAAATAGCATAATCCCGCGTGGAAGGGGGTTTAGGGTTTTGGACCTTTCATTATAAATAAAAAAAAAAAAAAAAAAAAGAATAAGATAGGAGATCTCCGAATTCACTCCAAAGAGGTTTGACGGCTTCGCACCAACGGGTTTCCAAGGTCTCCCATCAAGGCTGTACGTCGGCTTCGCACCAAGTCGTACGAGAAACGATTGCTCACTCCTCAGGTTTTGAAAGAATCACTCCTTCGATCGAAAACTTTTCACAAGCTCTCTAGGGTCTGCACAAAAGCCACTCTCAATTTTCATTATTCAAAAACTGTCTATTACAAAGCTATAAAGACCTTTATATAGTAGGTCATTAAACAATAGAAAACCCTAAAAACAATTAAATAAGAAAAGATAAGTTTAACCCTGAAACTTAAATTCGAAATTAAAAATAAAACTACTATGCACGATTTCGATCGATCGAAATTGACACTCGATCAATCGAAATTAAATCGATCGATCGAAAGTAGTACTCGATCGATCGAAAGTTATATTCGATCGAATGAAATTCAATCGATCGATCGACTGAGACAGCCGCGAATCTTTGCTTTAGGGCCATTTGAAAGGCCATTCATGGGTCCACTTCTTCCTTGCTGATTTTCTTTGATTGGCTCTGCCACGATCCGAACATACGGATCTAAATTCCCCGTCAATCTCTTCGACTTTGAAAAAGTTCAACCTTGAACTTTAGCCGAGATCGGTAAGCATTATGAAGTATGCTTGTTCCCCATGGATCTCGAACTTTTGAATGGTCCCGGACTCGGTAGGGACGATCACAGATGCCTGTGCTACAATGATTGCCAGTTTGGTAGGACCTATCATGGATGCTTCGATTTCAACGATCTTGGGCTCTTTGACGATTTCGAGATCCGCCACGGTCTCAGCAACTGATATGGACTTTTCAACCGGACGTTGTTCCGGCACATGAACAAGGCAGATAACTAGATCTGCGTGAACAACATGCGCCATCGGTTCTTCCATAGGCATGGAAGTACTTCAATTTACTATCGGTTCGGTATCTTCCACCGATACAGGTACAACCACGGGTTCGGGTAGAGGAACTTCAACTCGTAGAGATTTTCTCACCGGTACAGCTATGGGGACGAAATCTCTCGCCTCCGATCTTAAAGCATGAATCACGTCTAATACGTCTTTAAATAGATTGTGAATAAAATCTTTGATAATTATTGCGCTGATATTCTCATGCCATTCAACCACGATCTGATGCGATCTTAGTAACTCGCGATAAACGTTATTAAGAAGCGCCTTATGCTGGAATATGGAACCGTGCTGCTAAGATGATCTACCTTTCTCTTCGTGCCAAAGTTGTGTTACCCTCGCCATCTTTTGGTGCATGACTGGAATGTTCCATCGTTTCACGAACGCTCTCATGGAAACCATGTAATCGTTCAAATCACCCAGGGCTTCGAGAACTGGGTCTTGACTCCTGATTCACCGATCCATTCCCCGAGGATTCAAACCGCTCTTATACCAAAACTGACGCGGGACGGTACCCTAAACTACGTGCATGCGATGATTGATTTTGCCGAAATTAAATTGAATTAAATTAAACAATAAAACTCAGAAAATATAACCAATACCTTGGCGTTCACAGTATTCCATTGGAGGCTCACGTATAATTCGAGTTGGGTTCAGTCCGGGCGTTAGATCCGTTAGGTTGCAGCGCGGATCGATCCTAGAGATAGAACTCTAGGTTTTTCCAAATTAGGGCGCTTACGATTCAAGGATGGAATCTCAGGTCCTTCTATGGTTTACGAGATTAGGTCGAATCAATAGAGTAGGGAAAGTTAGGGTTCTGGGAATCGGGTAATTGAATGGGATAAGACAGATTTGGGTTGTTTGATTTAAAGCAGAGAAGATAGATTAAGAGGGATAAAATAAAAAAGGATAGATTGTGGGCTTCACACCCTTGGCTTCATACCAAACCCTTCTCGGAAAAAAGATTCACTCTTCGTAGAGGCTCATCTCAAGCACACAAGCAAAAGCACTTTTCAATAATCATCAACTAATTACATCGTTTAACTTAAGGACCTTATATAAGAGTCCTTTCAAACGAAAATAAAACCCTAAAACAAATTCTAAAAGGGCAAGTATGCCCCTGAAAATTAAGTTCGAAATTAGAAAAATTATCAAAAATAAAACCTGCGCGATTTTGATTGATTGAAATCGAAGTTCGATCGTTTGAAATTGAAATTCGATCGATCGAATGAAAATTTGATCGATTGAGTATATGATTCGATCGATCGAATTATATACTCCAGTACATGTGTTTTTCCACTCGCTGATGTTCGATCGATCGAATTTGCTGTATTCCTCCAATTTCTCAAGAATTTCGTCATTCGCATCTTTCGCCTGGTTCTGATGATTTCCATTCCGCTTCTTCCGACGTCAGTATACATGAAACGATTGATATCCAATGTCTATTATATCGGTGTCCCCGTCAATTCTCCTGGGCATCGTGATAGCGCTCGAGCATGTCAGGGTCCAGGCGTCGCGCTTCGTCTTCAGCTAACCATGAGTTCTCAGAGTCCGGCTTTCCCAACCACTTGACCAAGTACTTCTGGATTCCGCCCCCATGGGTGGATATCGCCAAATCATCGAGGATCCCTTCGATCTCATCTCTGCGTTGCTTGCGTGGGGAAGGGAAGGGTAGGGGTTGCAGGGTGGGCTGGCATTTGGGCTCGGGGTTGTTTGGAAGGGGTTGTGAGGGGGTGGGGCTGGAGCCAAAGAAGGAACCAGGTCCTCCACATTGAATGTAGAGTTGACCCCTATATCTGATGGAAGCTCGAGAACATATACATTAGGGCCGCTCCTTGCTATAATTCTAAAAGGCCCAGCATCGCGGGTTTGAAGTTTATTTGCGGCTCCCAATGGGAACCGCTCAGGCCTAACTCGAACCATCACGTAATCTCCAACCTGGAATTCCTTGAAACACCTATGCGCATCCACAGATATTTTGTATTGTTCATTGCTTGCATTAATTCTTTTTTTAATTTCGGCATGCAATTCATGTATATGCTGTGCAAATGAATCGGCTGACTTGGAAACTCGATGGGATGCAGACATGAGAATAAGATCAATGGGTGTTCTAGGTCTATGACCAAGGACTACCTCAAAAGGACTCATACCTAGGGACCTATTGACTGAATTGTTGCATGCAAACTCGGCTAAAGGCAAAATAGAATCCCACATCCTAGGGTGATCACCAACAAGACAACGGAGAAGGTTACCTAAGCTCCTATTGGTGGACTCCGTTTGGCCATCCGTTTGAGGATGATAGGCCGAAGAAAATTGGAGCATGGTACCCATCATGTGCTATAAAGTTTTCCAGAAATAATTGGTAAACTTCACATCTCGATCCGACACAATCGTTTGGGGCAACCCATGTAGACGCACAACCTCTCCGAAAAATAATTTGGCTATGTGAGCCGCAACGGAGGTTTTGGAGCATGGTATGAAGTGGGTCATCTTGAAAAAGCGGTCCACTACCACAAAAATGGAATCGTACTTCCATTGAGTCTTTGGAAGTCCGAGCACAAAATCCATAGAGATGTCTTGCCACGGGGTGTGCGGCACGGGTAAAGGGGTATACAAGTCGGTATTCTGTTTGATATGGTTCGCAACTTGGCATGCACAACGTCGTTTTACGACCCTAGAGACATCCCTCACAAGGCTAGGCCAATAGAACCTATCCTCAACGAACGCACTGGTTTTATCGCACCCAAAATGTCCGGCAATCCCTCCGGCATGTAACTCCCAGATAAGGAAATCACGTAATGAAGTACGAGGGATGCACAAACAATTCCCTTTAAACAAATACCCATCCAGCAGGGTATACTCGGAGTTAATGTTGTTCGGATTTTCAATGAAAGCAGCATATTCTACCCCGAAATCTGGGCAATCAGGATAATCTTGCTTCAACTGCTCAAATCCGACGACCTCGGTGCTCATAGACTGCAAAGTCGCCACTCGACGACTAAGCGCATCAGCAGCCTTGTTCTCAGCACCAGCCTTAAAATAACAAATTGACTCAGGACGAAATCGCAAGCTAACCCTAAAATAGCATAATCTCGCGTGGAAGGAGGTTTAGGGTCTTGGACCTTTCATTAAAATAAAATAAAATAAAATAATAAGATAGGAGATCTCCGGATTCACTCCAAAGAGGCTTGTTGACTTCGCACCAATGGGTTTCCAAGGTCTCCCATCAAGGCTGTACGTCAGCTTCGCACCAAGTCGTACGAGAAATGATTGCTCACTCCTCAGGTTTTGAAAGAATCACTCCTTCGATCGAAAACTTTTCACAAGCTCTCTAGGATTTGCACAAAAGCAACTCTCAATTTTCATTATTCAAAAACTGTCTATTACAAAGCTATAAAGACCTTTATATAGTAGGTCATTAAACAATAGAAAACCCTAAAAACAATTAAATAAGAAAAGACAAGTTTAACCCTGAAACTTAAATTCGAAATTAAAAATAAAACTACTCTGCACGATTTCGATCAATCGAAATTTACACTCGATCGATCAAAATTAAATCGATCGATCGAAAGTGGTACTCGATCGATTGAAAGTTATATTCGATCGAATTGCAATTTCGATTGGTCGACTGAGACAGCCGCGAATCTTTGCTTCAGGGCTGTTTGAAAGCCCATTCATGGGTCCACTTCTTCCTTGCTGATTTTCTTTGATTGGCTGGGCCACGATCCGAACATGCGGATCTAAATTCTCCGTCAGATAGGAATGGGTATAGTCACAAATACCGACATGACGAAAACAAAAAAAGAATGCAAATTCAAAAAAGTTGTCGTTCATATCTAGAGTTTGTCATTCATACCATCAAAAACATAGGCTTGGATTTGTGCCTTTGTGTTGCTGAGCTTATAGAATGCATCAGCTGCTTTTTCGGCCAAGGCACGGTACTGAATGGACGCAACAACAGTGACAAATACATTATCCTGAAGAGCCAGATATATATTACTGTTTTAGTGGAGTGCTATATATATATATAATAAATTCATTAATAAAAAAAAGAATTACAGATAAAAGTGACATAGCTAGCTGCTAAGAGATTCATGCATATTGATTTTAAAATTAGTTTTATCCGACAAAATGAATGAAAATGAAATGAGGTTGCACAAAAACCCTAATGTTTGCTAATTGTCAATGTTTATTTGGATTGAATGCTCTGCATAGTACCATATGGAAATGCTATGGCATGTCATGCGTTAACTAAGTTAGAAGTGTGATGTCAAACATGACCGATCAAAAAAAAAGTGTGATGTCAAACAATGGATGTGTGCTTCCAAAATAGAACAGAAAAAAAAAAAAAAAAAAAAACGTTTCATCATTATGAAGAGAGGAGGGGTAAAGAAGTCACAAGCCTTAGTTTTCGTTTCACAGCGGACATCAAGTTGTTGTACACGCAATGTAAGATGGCCACCTAGTTGGCTGCCACAACACCAAGGCAAGAAGTGGCATCCAGGCTGAAGAACGTCATCGAACTTCCCAAAATTTTCTTTGATAGCCACATTTGACTGGTCCACTTGTATACAGCCGAATACTTGCCCCATCAGTTGATGTCTACATATAGGATAAAATATCAAATTCAACTCGGAAGAAAATTTAAAAAAAATATATTATCCAAATCAAAAGTACAAAAATGAAAATCTTAATAAGCCACATTTGACTGGTCCACTTGTATACAGCCGAATACTTGCCCCATCAGTTGATGTCTACATATAGGATAAAATGTCAAATTCAACTCGGAAGAAAAAATAATAATAATAATTATCCAAATCAAAACTACAAAAATGAAAATCTTAATAAGCATATTCAAGGGCATCTAAACATCAATTGAAATCTCCACACAAAAAAATTTGACGAGTATGCTTAATAAGCCAACTCAAGGGAATCTAAACATCAATTGAAAAGTCCACATAAGGAAATTTGACAATTTGTAGGTACATAATAACAAATTTTTCATCATTCTGTAGACAGCGTCACAATAGATTCTTTTTGAAGGGAAATCAACAAGTATCAATTATTGATTACAAAATCAAATGTTTATGTAAATGGTTAGAATTTCCCTAATACCCATAAATTAATAAGAGAAAGACCCAATGTCACTACAGACTCGAAAGCCTCAAACAAGGGTACAACAAAAATACTGGTAAAAGATACAGTCAAGGCACATGTATTGTACTTCGGAAATACCATGCCAATGATCAATCAAATGTAAATCTACAATTTTAATGTGTTTCGACTGACAGAGGATCCCTGTGATGGCATTGACATCCAACTTAGACATACGCAGGGGCAGAGCCACATACAACCAGGTGGGGGCGGTGTCCCCGACTAACCTTCTAAACTTTATAATATAGGCTTAGCATACCGCGTTATTAGGTCACCTTCTCTTATCCTACCATATACCTTGCCCCCAGCACTTACAGTCCACATAATTTTCTTTGTAATCCAACTGTAAATATAAGTAGGAAACACATAAGTGTCTTTTTTATCCGAGTGTAGGTGTGAAGCAAATAATCATAACCAAGTCCAGATTGTAAAACTTTTCTCATTCTCTGTAACGAATATAAGTATGCCCTCCATCTCTCCCTCCCTTGACTCATTCTCTATTGCGCTGCCGCTAGCCCTAGCAACTAAACCCTTAAAAGGTAATCCTCCCTCTAGCGACCAGTGAAATACCTCCAGTGTATCCTTCAATGAGTTTTTTTTTTTTTTTTTTGAACCCTAAAAATCCTAACCAACTTGGATAGTTGAAGTAACGATTTTGTCCCTTTTCCGTGCAGGTTTCATTGCCGGTGATGGCAGCAAGGTGTCCCGCCCTGTCTCCTTTCTCTTCCAAGATTTTAAATTTTCCATCAGGTAATTGTTATTTTCTTTTTAATTTTATTTTCTTCTTCTGTATCACCTCTTTCCTAATCCATTTATGTCAATTTTTTGGGTTACTGGTTGCTCACTTTAGGCCTAAGATAAATCCCTCACAGTCTTTTTGTACCAGATGGCTGACCCATTTCGCCATTCCGACTTCTCCAAGTGGCTAAATGCCATTGAAAATCTCTTCTATTTTGTTATACAGTTTTCTATTTTGACATTGTTTTCTTATTAAAGAAGTGTGGTAAAACAACTATAAACAACATTTGTCGACCATCACTCACCCCCATAGGAAGAAAATCTGGTTCACTTAATATACACAATGAACAGGGCTGTGAAAAACTAGGTTAATCAGGGATGTTTCTGCTTTTTCACCATCTCAGATGAGATGGCAAATATCCTTGATGAACCAAGCCTCTTTTCACTAGGGATCCTTTCCTTTTAACTTTTGATCTGTAACTCCTATATACTTGGAATTTATTCAATGTTATGTGTTTAAATGGAATTAGTCACTAGACAATGAATCCCATTTGTCTTCTAGTATCATTCTGTCATATTTACAAGAAAGATGTCGTATTAGGATTTCATCAAGCAAACAAAATCCAAAATTTCCAAGCACCTCCCATTACATTTTCAGCAGTTCCTGCAGATGGTTGAGATTCGACGTAGAAAAAATTCAGAAGGAAGATCTGATATTCAGAAATGATTATAAAGGCATACTTCAGCGAACTATCAAAAAACCTAAATATGCCCAACATGCTAAAAGCACAAAATAAGTGCACATGCCTGACAGTTCTGCATCCTGAGTGTTCAAAGAAGACACCAACGGAAGGGAATCATTACAAAAGTCTGTAAATCTCATGCTAAAACTTGCAAATAAGGAAATGGATCAAAAGGTAATTTACTTGACAAAGTAATTATTGAAAAATTATACCACCTTCTCAATTCAGAAAAGAACAACTATTGACAAAAAGGCCCTTACCTCAAAGAAGTACAAAGTTGAAGACAAAAACTCCATGGTTAATAAGAGAAATCAATTACAAAAATATATGTTGCTTATGAGAATCTCTGAAATTTCCCTACTCAAATAATCCACCATCTGATTGCAAAAACATAGGTTGCATTAAGGATCTGCCCTAAGTCCTAATTTGTTTGTCCTAATCACAGATATGTTAACCATAGACATACAAAAAGAGATTTCATGTTGCATGTTATTTGCGGATTGTGTGGTATTAATTGCTCAAACAAGGAAAGAAATAAAGGATAATTTGGAATTATGACAAAAACCCTTGGAGTCAAGAGGTTTGAAAATTAGCACAACAAAGACGGAATAAATGGAGTGCTGATAGAGTAGAAGATAACAGTTAAAATGGAAAATAATCTAGTGCCAGTATGTCATAGATGGAGGATTTGAAGAGATTTCGCTATTTAGGTTCTACCTTACAACTAGATGGAGGATTTGAAGAGGACGTCTCAAATAAGATAAATGCAGGCTGGATGACATGGAGGCAAGCAAGCGGAGTATTGTGCAACACAAGTTCCACTTAGATTGAAGGGGTGGTTCTATAAGACGGTGGTTAGACCTATCATATTATATGGTGTGAAATGTTGGGCTACGAAACAGCGACAAAAATAAAGTGCACATGCCTGAGATGTGTATGTTGAGATGGACGTGTTGAGTAACAAGAAAGGGTAGAATTCGAAACATTAAATAAGAAGAAACTTGAGTGACACCTATAAAGGAAAAAATCATTGGATGTTGCTTGAGATGGTTTGGACATGCCCATCGAAGGTCAGAAGCGGACCCTATACAAAAGGTTGAGATGCTACAAGCACAAAGAACTAGGAGAAGAGAAAGACCTATGAAGATTTGGAGGGAAGCAGTAAGAATGGACATGAAGGATTGTGAAGTCGCAAACAATTTAGTGTTGATCAGAAACGAGTGGAGAAAAATGACTCTCAAAGCCAACCCCAAATAGATGGGATATGGCTGAATAGCGAGGAAACAATCTACAAAACATTAGGACAGAAATTCCTTGCCTATAAGAAAATCAAGGTTGAATATCAAACATCCATGGACCATTAGAGAATTCCTTTGAAAAAAATAAGTACTGTTGATGAGAATCTCTGAAGTTTTTCCTTACTGAAATTGTCCACAAAACACTAAAAGCATAGTACTTCATAGCATAAATTTGAAGAAATTTCATGATCAAACAATTATGTCAATAAAAAAAAAAAGCATACAGAAAGTCGGCACTCTTAGCTCGTACAGTTGAAGCAGCTGCAAGAACTCCAAAATAACAGTCCCTAAATAGAGGTAGAAGATATGCCTGACTGGATTATATACTAAGGGGTGGGCAAGCAACATAATATATTATGTTTAAAGAACCCTATAGAAAGACAATACCTGAGAAGGATTCAAATTACCATCAATATTCTATGAGATTTGTGGGTTCCACAAAGGGTTTAAAATCTCGTCTCTGCGGACTGTGGTATATACCGTACCAGTATATATCGCTTATCCTGGCTAGTATATATAAAAAAATGGTAAATTGATATATTTAGTTAGAGAACAAATAAAAAAAATGTAGGCGATTAAATCTTTGCAATCCCTAAAATTTAGCTTCCTAGATTTTAGATTTTAAAAAACAAATTTGGAAAATAACAATATTCACTGTTATATCGGTATATACTGCTTTATACCAATTATACTGTCCGGTATTTTAACGAGATGTTCAAACACCAAAATACTGTACCAGTACCTACTGAGATTTTAAACCAAGGTGCCACACCATATAACAAGTGAATGTAGAATATATTAAGAGTTTACGACTTCATATAGTGATATTTAGTCTAACAACTCTAATCTGTTGGACTTGGTCACCACTATCAAAGTAAAATAATAACTCCTAAACACAACAATATGTAAACCAACATCTAGGGGAGTGACTACTGATTACATTTATCTGAATCATAGAAACAACTGACAAATATCAGATGAATTAATGAGAAACTGGAATCTCATAAAAAAATTGGGAATATAAACCATGATGTCAATTTTTTTATGGATTTCTCTCCTCTTTTTGTATATTTGCTGAAATCCCCTTATATTTTGTCCTCAGTAACAAACAAAAAATAAATAAATAATGGTTAAAAAGGTAAAGGAAACAAAACTAAAATAGAATAACTTGAAATTTAAACTTTATTATAACAATAATAATCTACCAATAAAGAAATAATGATGTTGAATTTAAAAAGAAACAAGAAACCTGCTCACTTAGTCACAGGGATGATCCATGTGTCAAAATTTCAGACGAAACCGATACGTATCGGTTTCAGGGGTGTCCGATACAATAAATACAGTATTTATCGAGCACCCCAAAAAATAGGTAAGTCATCGTCCGATACAGGCAATGTATCGTCCGTTTCGGACGATATTTTCAAATTATCAACGATAATTTGAAATTATCGTCTGATAATTTCACATAAAATTTAAGTGACAGACGTTCATGGCTTCAGAACGGGAAAAAATAAAAAATTGTACCAGACCGATACATTCAATGTATCGGCAATACATTTAATGTATTGACCGATATATACCGGAAATCCAATATTTTGATCTATGGGATGATCCCTAAGGACAAAAGTGTCGGAACAGGAAAATAAATAAATAACAAAACTATTGACTTTAATAAGAACCTACAATGATTACTTAAGCTTGATTTAAAACTTAAATTGTCAGAAAAACTAATTTATATTAGAAATAAGAAGTTTAAGAAGTTTCAACGGCCACGTCAACCAACAAAAAGAAATTTTCTGCTTCAATTTTACATACAAATAATGAAGAAACCACATATATACATTATATTCTTTAAACAAATATTAAGTGTTTTAAAATAATATTCTTAGTAACATATATAAGGAATATCTGTTTCCAAAGAAACCAAATATTGTTTAAACAATTATTGAAGAGTGAAGACAAATAATTGCTTTTAAAAACAAATAATGAAACAATGTTTACTAAGAATATTATATTATCAACATAGCTTCAATCGAAATATTTCATTAAAATATTATATTTGTTTATAACATTATATTTTAAAGAATATTATATCCGCCCTAAGCAATTTTAAATATAAAATATATTCTAAGTTGTTTGCCCCTCACCTAGGGATGCACACCCTAAACTGAAACCCGAAACCGAGCCGAAAACCAAGGACACCGACCTGGCCCAAACCGCACCAAAAACCGAAATGAACTGAACCCCAATTTGGTTCAGTTTCAGTTTTAGGGTGGCAAAAACCGAAAACCGTGGGGGTAGGATGAGTAAACCAAAAATAAACCGAAAAAGACATTAAAAAATAAGAAAAGTAGGTAAAATACCCACACCGAACCGAACCAAACCGAATCAGTTTCAGTGTCGGTTTCAGAAAAAAAAAAAAAAAAATCCCGAATGGAACCGAATGGTTTTCAGTTCGGTTTTGGGGGTTACCGAACCAAAAACCAAAAAAATTGGTCTCGGATCGGGTCGGTACACCGAATCTGCATCCCTACCCTCACCTAATAATATCATCAAAAAAACTACTTTCCTTATTTATTTATCGTTATTACTATAATCATAAATAAGAGAAAAAGACATATGATTCAAGTTCTACAGATAATGAAAAAGGAAAAAAAGCAATATACATATACTGATATACTCTCCAATTTTAAGAAAATTCATATAAATAACCTAAAAAATTTATGAAACGAAAAAGAAATAACTTAATTCAGGCATTTTATTAGTATAATTTCTTGGAAACAATCACTGAAAGCAAATAATTGCTTTCTTAAACAAATGGTTGCTAAGAATATTATACTTTAAACAAACATAGCTTCAATAGAAATATTTCACTAAAATATTATATTTGTTTATAATATTATATTGTAAAGAATATTAATTAGTAGGATTTTTAAATATATACCTTCACCTAAAAATATCATTAAGAAAACCTATTTTATTTTCCTCATTTTTTTACGTCATCAATAAATTCCAAAAAATAACTATCATATATACTACTGGAACCTTCACCAAAAATCATAAAAAAGAGAAAATGACATAGGATACAAGTTCTACAGATAATGAAATAATAAAGTAGTAATAATAATCTGCGCAGCAAGAAAGAAGTAAACATATAGTCTCAAATTTATAGCAAAATCATGAGAAATAACCTAAGAATCTTTATGAAAAGAAGAGGAAATAACCTAATTCAGGTATTTTATTAGAATAATTTCTTGAAAACTCACGAACATTGAACTCTGAAGTGGCCGATTGGAGGAGGAATTGAGGAACCTTCAATGTGGACACTTAAAAAAAAATAGTCAAAATTGGTAAATGTTATAATTTTCAACGTAGAAATATATATATTTGACTACATATATTGGGACGAAGTTCAGGATTTCCATGTTAAACAGTTTTGGATGGGGCTGTCAAAAGAGCCGGGCAGGCCCGTCAGCCCGCCCAATCCGGCCCTAAATTTAGAGGGCTAGGGCTCAATATTAAAGTCAAAAGGGCTAGGTTAGAGCCTTAAAAATGAAAACCCATATTTTTTAGGGCCGGGCTATGGTCTTAAAGGCGAAAGCCTATACGCCTAGCCATGCCTCTACATTTTCTATATATATATATATATATATATATATATATATATATATATATATATATATATATATATATGTATACACACACACACGATCGTTCGGCCGAGACAACCTCGAAACCAAGGAACTGATATATATACACATATGACAATTGTGAAGCAGCGTGAGGGACTGCCAATTACAATGGTATAGATTAACTAACAAAACTCAACCCACACCAAAAGAGGGTAAGAAACATTATAAAGGATGAGTATCAACCCACGACCTGCTCTTTCACATTGGAGAGAGCATTCCAATTAGTAATTACTAATTACTTTCAAACTTACAATTCTTAATATATATGTATATATATATATATATATATATATATATATATATATATATATATATATATATATATATATAATCCTTAACATTTTCGTTAGATATATCTAAATGGTTACTTTATTTGTTAGCTTCGGATTTTAAGATTTCTTTATTTTTAAAGCAATACATGAAAGTCATATTTATTTTTTTAATAGGATTTTACTCATATTTTATATGGGATGTATATCTTTTTTAATATAATTTTAAAAAGTTTATAATTATAAAGTCAAAAATAATAAATAAAAATTCAATGAAGATATTTTTATAAAGAATTAAAAAAAAATTATTAGTAATCATTAAAGCCCAAAACCTGCCCCGAGTCCGCCTAGTGTAGGGTTAGGGCTGGGCATATTAAAGCCCGCCTATACGAGGACCACGGGTAGGGCCTAGTCTTCGAAAGTAGGTAAGGTTAAGTTTTGGAAGTGGCGAAGAAAGAGGGCCAGAGAAAATGAAAGCACCACGCCCTCGGTAAGTGGGTCAGCAATTACAAGTGGACTGGCAACTATAATTAGTTAGGGATAAGTTGTTGGATGAACCACGTTTAACAACAAAAGGGTGTTTAACTGTTCTTGCACCCTTAAAGGTAGAGGATGTGGCAATAAAGGTGGAGGGTGTTTACCTGAAGTAAAAAATCATACATTTTATATGTGATTTGAAGGATTTTATCCATGCGTTCGAATGTGGACAAGATCTATTAAAAAATGACTTTAAATAAGGATAATGGTTTATTTACACCAATGCTCGTCGACTGTCGCGTGGCACTAAATCGGCAAAAAAAATTAAACCTAAAAAGAGTAGCATCTGAATCGAGATCTTCAAATCTCTATCCATAGATGCATGCAACTTTTATTTTTGAATAGTCAAATTTATCAAAACGCTTTCGAATCAGACCCTTTAAATGCCCGATTTTTGATATTTATGAAAACTTTCCTGCCGAGATAGCCTCTGTGCACAAGTATCTATATGTGCAATATAGCACCACATATGTCGCTGAAACTTATAGAGCTGAATTCACTTTATGGATATTAGCACATTTGGACGCATGTGGTGCACATGTATCACAATTATGAGTAACCATATTTGCTCAACTTAACATGTCATTTCCTCGTTGGACCATTTATGCATCACATAACTCTATTTGTACTCACTGAAACTCTAAAAGTACCCACCTTGCACCCAATTTCAAGTACTCCACATGTATCACATATTCACAATTTTGACAAGCTATATTTGCTAAACTTAACATGTAATAACTCGCGCCACATATGTATCACAATTATAGATTGCTCTATTTGCAGCACCCACCTTACAGTGTAAGGTAAGTGCTTTTAGAGTTTGTGGGTGCAAATAGAGCTATCCTTTTTTGAATTAATTAAATTTTTGACCAAATCTTTTGGGTTGGTGGTCTTTAAAACTTTTTGTCAAATATTATGGGATTTGGGAGTTCTCGGAATCTTCACCAAGTTTGACATTTGTTTAAATTTTTTCTATTTATCATACATTCCTTAACTATATTTCATATTATTTTATTATGATGATAAGTTGTTAATATGTATAAATTATTGTAGAGTAAGCTTGGAGCCAAGCCACGGCCACTCCAAAAGAAGGAGATGATGTATTTGGAAAAGGACCCGACTCTCCTGACCTTATTTTAAGCACCAAAATGATGTTTAAATGATCTAACATCATTGGTTAAAGATGTGAGAAATCCACCCCGTCAAAGTAATAGATCATACATTGCGGTCTTGGGCCTATAGCACAATGAAAGGTTGACAATATTGCAACCTCAAAGTCGCAAGTTTGAGCCCAACTTACCTATAAAAATAAAAATATAGTGTTGAATAAGGTTTAATCCCAACCAGCGGGGTTAATCGATTAACATTGGAAAGTCAATCAATTGATTGTTGACCGATGTCAATCGATTGACGTTGGAAAGTTAATCGATTGACTGTTGAGCGGATTCGAATCTGCAGGTTTGAATTGTTGGCTATTTTGGAAGATTGCTTTAGCCAAGGTTTCCTAACGTATTCTTAGGAGACTATTTTGGAAGTGTTTTGAATACTTACAAAGTTTAGAAAATTTGTGAGTTATGTTTTCAAAAGGGTTTGGTGCTATTTGCAGAAAGTTCCTCTAGGGATCCAGAGAGAGCTTGGTGAAAGTTTTATGTGAGAATACTTGGAGAGAAAAAGTATTGGAGAATAGTTTGGGAATTGAAGATCCGATTGAAGCCGTTCTTGTGTCGAAATCGTAATTATATTCTGGCAAATCTCTTCTCTATTATTTAAAGGACTACATCCTTGGTTTAACAACGGATTTGTTGTTGAAGATCGTATTAGATCTTGATTGAGTTTGCACTAGAGAGAACAGAGTGTGTGTGTGTTGTAAACATTCATAAAATTAGTGCATATACTCTCGTAGACATACCCCTCGATTGGGTGAACCACGTAAATCTTTGTGTTGTGCATGTGATTAATTTTTCGCCTGAATCTTCTTATTTTTTCGCATTCATCGCGATAGGGAGCGATAGGGAGTTCGTAGAGTGGATAGAATTCCTAACAAGTGGTATCAGAGCGAGGTTTACGCTACAATGGAGATGAAAGTCTCGAATGCATGATTTAAGGTGGAGAAGTTTTCTAGGAAGAATAACTTCGCTTTGTGGCAAGTCAAGGTCACAGATCTCCTTGTCCAACAAGGCATTGATGATGCCCTACTTGGAAAAGAGATGGAGAAGAAGGCAGAGATGTCTGATGAAGAGTGAAACTCTATTGATAAGAGGGTCATAAGCACTATCCGATTGTGCTTGTTCGATGAAGTTACGTATAACATTCTTCATGAGAAGACAACCGTAGATCTATGGAAGAAGATGAAATCTCTCTATATGACAAAGTCGTTGTCCAACAGACTTTTCATGAAGAAGCAACTCTACACCCTTCGTATAAAAGCTGGTACGCGTGCTCATGACCATTTGAATTTGTTTAATAAAATAGTTAGTGAACTATTGAGCATTGAGGTGAAACTTGAAGAAGAAGATCTCGCACTTCTCTTGCTCACCTCATTGCCACCATCTTATAAGCACCTTATTATCACATTAATTTATGGTAAAGATACTATTGCCGTCAAAGAAGTGACTGCTGTATTTATTTTCGGCGAATTGAGAAAACAACTCGAATCTAACTCTGAAGGAATTAGTCTCTTAAGCGAAAGGGGTCGAAACCATGATCGCAAAAGAACAAATTCAGAGGGGATAATAAATCAACGAGAGGAAACAATAAGTTCAAATATAGGGGTGACAGAAAGGATATTATCTGTAAGCAATCTGGACATATTCGCAAATATTACAAGCAAAGATTGAATAATAATAAGGATGATGAAGGGACTTCGCAACAAGCTAGTATTGTTAAATCAGATTTCGGTGAAGGCCTATTGTGTGCATTATTAAGCTCCAGTCAGTTTGATGATAGATTGATCCTAGATTCAGGGGCATCATATCACATATGTCTGTACAGGGATTGGTTTGACCAGTATAAGGTAGCCAATGGTGGAACGATTTTGATGGGGAATGACAGTGTATGTGAAGCAGTGAGAATCAGTTCAATCAGAATCAAGATGTTTGATGGTTGTATTCGCACTCTTACTGAGGTTAGACATGTGCATGATCTGAAGAAAAATCTGATCTCGTTGGGGGCATTGGATGAGATAGGATGTCGAGTCATTCTAGAATCCAGTAAACTAAAGGTTGTACGTGGTGCTATGACCTTGATGAAAGGTGAAAAGATGAAGAATCTGTATAATTTAGTAGACAACACAATCAGCGGCAGTGGTGTTGCGGCTACAAAAGATTCCAAGGACCTTTCAGATTTATGACACAAAAGGCTTAGTCAGATGAGTGAACGTGAGCTAACAGAGCTCATAAAGAATAAGGCGATTTATGAAATTCAAACTTGTAAACAGAATTTTTGTGAAGATTGTATCTTTGGAAAACATAAGAAAATCAGTTTCTCTAGTGGAAAACACACTTCGAAGGGGCTGATTGATTACATCCATTCATATGTATGGGGGCCGACTAAAGTCACTTCAGTAGGTGGAGCCAACTACTTTGTGTCATTTATAGATGACTACTCCAGAAAAGTTTGGGTGTATCCAATTAAAAATAAATCAGATGTGTTTCAGAAATTCAGGTAGTGGCAGAGTATAGTTGAAAAGCAGACAGACAAAAAGGTGAAGATTCTCAGATCAAATAATGATGAGGAATACTTGTCATCAGAGTTCAAAGCTTACTGTGAAAATCAAGGAATTGTTAGGCACTTAACAGTTCCTGAAAAATCCTCAGCAAAATGGTGTAGCAGAGAGGATGAACAGAATACTATAGGAAAAAGCGCGGTGCATGTTGAATCATTTCGGCTTGAGTCATGGGTTCTGGGCAGAGGCAGTGAACACGACATGTTATTTGGTCAATCGATCGCCTTCAGCAATATTAAACTCGAAAACTGCAGATGTGGTTTGGTATGGAAGACATGGGAGCTACTCTCACTTGAGGGTGTTTGGATGTGCGGCTTATGCATTACTTCAGGGAAGTCAACAATTCAAGTTAGATCCAAAATCTAAAAAGTGTGTCTTGATTGGCTATGGCGAAGGAGTCAATGGTTATTGTTTGTGAGATACTCAATCTCACAAAGTGATAGTTGAAAGAGATGTTACTTTCAACAAAGATGAGTTTCTGATGAAAAAGACAGAAGACAAACCTCAATCATCTAGTGAACCTAAGGTACAAGTTGATGTTGAAAGGCATAAGCAAGATGAGAAAGATAATGAAGATGACACAATTTTTCAAGACTTGCAGTCTCAGGTACCGATTCAGACTACCTTGAGAAGGTCAGAGAGGATGAAGAAACATCCTGAAAAATTTAAGGATATGGTCCCGTTAACACTTGCACTTATGAAAGAGAATACAGTGAACATGTTGATTAAATCGGTTACACAAAAGAAGTTTTGGCATTGTCTAAACTTGATTAACACTTATTGAAGATGTTGATACCCGTTGGGGCAGTGTCGTGGTTAGAAATGAAACTTTGGTGGAGATTATTGAATAAGGTTTAATCCCAACCACCGGGGTCAATCGATTAACGTTAGAAAGTCAATCGATTGACTGCTGAGCGGATTCAGATTCGCGGGTTTGAATTGTTGGCTATTTTAGAAGATTGCTTTAGCCAAAGTTTCCTAACGTATTCTTAGGAGACTATTTTGGAAGTGTTTTGAATACTTGCAAAGTTTAGAAAATCTGAGTTATATTTTCAAAAGGGTTTGGTGCAATTTGCAGAAAGTTCCTCTAGGGATCCAGAGAGAGCTTGGTGAAAGTTTTATGTGAGAAAACTGTGAGAATACTTTGAGAGAAAAAGTTTTGAAGAATAACTTGGGGATTGAAAATCCAATTGAAACCGTTCTTGTGTCGGAATTGTGATTATATTCCGACAAATCTCTTCTCTATTATTTGAAAGACTGCATCCTTGGTTTAATAACGGACTTGTTGTTGAAGATCGTGTTAGATCTTGATTGAATTTACAGTAGAGAGAAGAGAGTGTGTGTTGTAAACATTCATAAAATTAGTACATATACTCACGTGGACGTAGCCCTCGATTGGGTGAATTGCGTAAATCTTTGCGTTGTGCGTGTGATTAATTTTTTGCCTGAATCTTCTTATTTTTCCACATTCATCGCGATAGGGAGTTCGTAGAATTGGTAGAATTCCTAACATATAGATCATACATTGAAGGCAATGGGCCCAAAAATCAAACTTTTTCCGAGATTTAAACCATACGATCTATTGACTATAATATCAATCGCTATTTTAGTTTTAATGACTAATATTAAATTCATTATAAGCATATTTATTTGGCTTTAGATATTTTCCAATGATGGATTGCCACTTGTACAATTTAGATTGCTCTAGACATGCACCAAATGGCATAATGATAAATTACACTTCGATGGTGTAAAATAAAAGATATAAATGTAATGGTTTAAGATCATTTAAACACCATTAAGGTGTTTATATGTTGGCTAGGAGCCATTATCCCTTTGTAAAATTATGGGAGGGTCTCTATAGTTTCCTCTTTTTCTTAGAGTAGCCGTAACAATATCAAATCAATAAATACAGCAAACTAAAGGTTGCAAGTTCAAGCCCGACTTACCTATCAAAAACATAAGAACAAAAAAAAGATAAAAAAAAACAATATCGATTTGATTCAATACCGAATCGATAGATAAGATATCAGAGCAAGAAACACACCATCATAGCAGTTGGTAAGATATAGATGGATACAATATAGAAACGATAGATTCAATATTGAAGCAATAGATACGATATTGAATCGAGCGCTTTTTTTTAATGGCATTGCTCAGTCCGATATTGAGTCTTAATACATATATATTAAAAAAACCATTTTTTCAGCATTAGTGATGAAAAAATGGTCCACCTTTCAATTTTGTTACAAATAGAGACGGGGAAACTTTGAGGAGAGGGGAGGTACAGAGACAGTGAGCATAAAAGAGAAAGACTGATGGTAGGCATTTTAGTGATTTAACGATGGCCAGCACGGAGCTGCCCTTATTGCAAAGTTTAGATTATAGGGCCGTTTCTGCATAAGATGGAACTATGAGGGCTGAAGCTGCACCTTTTCCGTGACAGGTGGGGCAGGTCAGTGCTTTCAGAATTTTGGTAGGAGCTAATACAGCTACCCCCAACAAATTGATACAATATTTGTAGCTGAACATTACTTGCACACACAAGTCCTTACACACTTAAAAGAAATGACATTGCACACCATACACCCTAATTGCTAACACAGCTGCTAAGGGTATGATAGTCATTTTTTAAAAGAAAATTAAGGAATTTTTTTAATGTGTGCAAAGGCGCACATTGGATGTGCAAGTAATGTCTCCCTATTTGTAGACCAGGATTCATGCAAATTCACCAAATTACGCAACCATGTTTGAACAAATCTTTATGTCAAATTATTGGAATTGGCTATCAAACAAGTCACAAACTACCATAATCAGAGAAAGAACAAAGAAATAAAGAAACATCAGTCATTAAGCATCCTTCACAGTTACATTTTCAAATAACCTATTACAACACAGGGTTACATCATCTTTTGTATCAAACTTGAGAAACAGATGAACAGAAATCAGTGTCAACAGTTATTTACCATTGGGTTTTGGGGATTGACGGTACGGAGAAGCATGAGCACCGTTTGATAAGCTTCTCATCGGGTGTCCATTTCTCGCTATGGATGCCTGTATTTTCACAATGTTTTTGGCATTTGGATTGCTGGGGTTGGCCCCGGGTCTCTCTACTTGCATGCTTTGATAATAGTAGAGAGTGCTAGCCATGTCTTTGAGGTTCAGGAGGGGCTTCAGGGCTTCGACCACTTCGCTCATCAATGGCCTGGCTTTCGGGTCCCGGCTGAGACAATGATGAGCCAGCTGAGTGGCCTTTTGTGCTCCCTTGATTGAGAAGCGGCCCTCAAGGCGAGGATCTATAAGCCGGTGAAAGTGCCGCCTATCTCCAAGATGGGGTCGTGCCCATTCTACAAGGTTGTGCTCACCATTTGGTCTTTTTTTGTCCATAGATCTTCGGCCAGTAAGGATTTCAAGTAGGACCACTCCAAAGCTGTAGACATCGCTCCTTGATGTCAGATGTCCTGAGACAGGAGAGAGGCCAAACTAGATTAGAATCTAGAAGTCTAGAACATCAGAAAAGCACTCTTTCGTTTGCTCGGCCACAACACAAAGAAACACATTTTACAAGTTAAGCCATGAATTGAAAGCTGTAATTTTGTGTTCTATAGTTATTTATAGGATTGAGGTGTGTCAGATGGGTTAAAGGCAGCTCCAGAAGTAAACTAAGAAGAGAAACTTATAGGCCATTTAGTAAAAATGCATCTGAAAAGCACTTTTTAGGGGAAGGCATCTACTTGAGTAAGAGAAACTTGTCTGAAATATGACACACCTCTAGCTGAAATACGCATTTCCTGCTTCTCAAAATGGTGTTTTGGAGAAGCAGCCCAATGTTGCTTCACAAATATGCATTAATCAAAAGAAGAACAAGAAAATGTTGCTTCTCAAACAACACATCATGTTACTTCTCAAAGAACATATTCCCCCCGAAAAGTGTTGCCAAACAGAACCGTAATTCAACTGAATCCACTAATGAAACCATACAATAAATTATAAAAGAACCCTATTGGGTACATAAAATTTGGCCTAGCAAAAATGCATATGAAAAGTACTTTTGAGGAGAAGGCATCTACTTGAGTGAGAGAAACTTGTCTGAAATATGACACACCTCTAGCTGAAATACACATTTACCGCTTTTCAAAATGGTGTTTTGGAGAAGCAGCCCAATGTTACTTCTCAAATATGCATTTATCAAAAGAAGAACAAGACTATGTTGCTTCTCAAACAACATTCCCCCCCTCCCCCTGAAAAGTGCTTTTTGAAAAAGTGTTGCCAAACAGGGCTGCAATTCCACTAATGAAACCAGACAATTAATGGCATTAAAGTAGCTATAGAATTTTAATAGCATATAATAATGTACATAAGTAATAATAATGAAAATGAAACAACAATTTTGTATAAAGTAATGCTTATGAGAACCACCTAACACAGATATGGACTACATGAATAAGCCTTTATTCCTATCTCACAAGAATGATTTCAAATAACGAAAATATATCAGACATGACAACCAGAGAAAACTTGATGTCATCCTTTTCTAGCATTCTGACACACTTGCATATATTAAAATATCAATATATCTAAAAATATTGCTATGCATAGTACTTATATTCAATTATACAAATGATTTTTAATATATCAGAATATCATGTTTTTGGAGCTCGCGTCCATATCCAAAACTGGCACACATGGTTGCATTCAACTTTTTTCCAGCTAAGCTAGATTGAAACTGCCGGAATTTTTGCAAAGCCAGCTGAGAACTGTCCTCTACCACTAAGCACGCCAAATCATCAGATTTAGCAATTGATTGTTATCACTAGATGGTCCTAATTCATCGATGAGACTTTTTTATAATTAATTCATCTACCGAACCTCTGCGCTTGTTTCTCAGAACTCTAAGATACAGTTGTACGAGCCTGTAGCATGTGTGCATGTGAGAAAGTGACAGCATGTGTGCATGTGTGAATGCGTGATGAGAGTGCGTACATGAGGGAGGACACACACGTGTGAGTGTGCATGCTTGCATGTGTGTTGTGGCGTGTTAACAGTTTCAGACCACAATTATATGCAAAATTAGGCTGGAAGAGTCATAAACCCTATATTTGCATCAGGATGGCTTGAGCCATCTTTTCACATTTAATCATCTAATACAGAGGTTTTCTTTATTTATTTATTATTTTTTATTTTATCGGTAATGGGTAATTTTATTAGAGAGAAACCGGGAAGAATACATCATGGATAGGAAACAAAAAAATGATGCAGCAAGAAACTGCAACAAAAGAAAATACCCAACAAAAACCTCAAAACCTAAATAAACAAAAAAATACAAATCTGATAGAGTTGTATACTTGTATTGGTTTGTACAGGAAGATGCATCAGGGTTTTATTTAACAAGTCCATTCATGGAAATGAGAATTCAATCCACATCGTAAACTATGAAAAGGAAATGAGCCTTTGACACTTTTTAACCCAATAACATTTAGCTCTATGGTTAAGAAGAAATGGTGCAAAGCTCCATACGAAAGGATATGGACCAAGCTAAAATTGAAAATACAATGCAATCAATCGAAAAGGCACAACATCAGTCTATTTTACGAACTAATGGAAAGCACATGATTGGAAAAAAAAACTGATAGTAGAGATGAATTAGCAACATGAGAGTTTAAGAGAGAACAGAAAGAACGAGAGTACGGAAAATTGTTGCGAAACAGAGCAATTACATACATTCATAGACGAGTTGATTGCAGAAAAATAGAAAAGGAGATGATAGCCAAAACCATACAAGAAAGAGAAATTGGTGAGAAAGAATAATTAAGCTATGGATGCTTCCAACAAAGGATTTATCCGAAGGAAATAGCTGAATGCGATGAGGTCACGAAATATTTCAAAGAAAGGAATCGACAGTGTACTTCACATTCAGAAAAATAAAGGCAAGTCAGTTTTTTTTTCCTTCTCTGATACTTAAGACGGAGTTTAAAAACTTTTTTATTTATTATAAAACTGTGATTTAACCCCTGCTTAATTACTGCAAAAATTAACCCCACTTAATTATTGAGAGCAGCAAATTGTTTGAATCCCGCTTAATGGTCAAAAATATTTTAGCCACGCTTAATTATAAAAAAGACAAAAAATTTAACCACGCTTAATTATTGAAAAGTAAAAAATAACGTTCTGATTTCTCATAAACTCACCAGTCATAACATACTCTGGAGCAGCATAGCCATACGTTCCCATCACCCTAGTAGATACATGAGTCTTATCTCCCTCAGGGGCATCTTTGGCAAGCCCAAAATCTGAGAGCTTCGCATTATACTCCTGAAAGAGCTCCAATTTCACAAAGGATTAATATAAATAAATATATATATATATATATATATATATATATATATATATATATATATATAAAGTTATATATCATATTGTCCATCGTTTCAGTCACATACCGCATCTAACAGGATGTTAGATGTCTTAAAATCACGATATATCACTGGCCTTTCAGCTTCTTCGTGAAGAAAAGCAAGGCCCTTTGCAGCACCAAGAGCAATTTTCATTCTCGTGGGCCACGGAAGAGGCAGGGACCCTTCTGCATATAAGATGGTTGTTACCAGAGCACATTAAACACACATTTACATGAAGGTAGGGAAAATTGCATTACTAAGAAATATGAAGGGACTGCTAAATCCGACTCTGCCATGTACAGCATACGCGTAGGTATAGCCAGTCATATATCGACCACAAGATTGTAAATAACGATGAGCCTACATCTAAACAAAAAAGGGGAGAAATAATGTGAAATATATATTGCACAAAAAATAATTTATAAAGTACAAACTTTCCTATATAGCAATAAGAAGGTAGTAAAATTATGCAATAAGGACAGTTGAATTTTAAATATTTACCTGTTTGTAAAAACAATTGGATAAATAACTATGCATAAATAAGAAAGAAGGTATGAACGAATAGGCCTCAGATGAAGGTAAAACCTGCCCTACAAATAAATAATAGAATCGACTACATGTTCTATTAGTCTAACAACCACTGAAGTTGCCCTTGTTAGCAGGAAGCGTCTATCGGAGGTGCCACTCTCACTCTCTTTCCTAGTCATTTCTTTCTCCTACCATCTCTACCTCTGTATAATTTATATTTCTTACCAATTTTAATCCAGATTTTCTACAGTTATATAAATCCAATCACTAAGTTATTTAGTTTCTACAGATTGTTAATATTAATTATATATATATATATATTAATACACACATTATGCTTTTAATATTATTTTATTTGAATGCTTCCTATACATTCTTTTTTTAATATTATTATATATGCATTACTCTTGCTTCTTTCCTAGTCCTCTTGGTGGGCCATGAATTGCCCATCCAAGAGGTAGCCCATTGATTTGGCACACGCATCAAAATTGTGGTAGAGCAGGAGGGCCACCATTGTCTTTAACTGTGTGAAGCACCACCATAAACAGCTGAAGAAAAATACAAAATAAGACTGCAGCACAAGGACTTTCCAGGAGGTCCATCACTTTATCTTAGCGCCATTCCACCACTATTTGAGCAGGCAGCAATATTGTTTGAAATACCCCATGCTTTGAAAGAAAAATGGCTCGGGCCCATGACTCATTAGCGCATCACGGTTTTCTTTTCTTTCTTTTTTTTTTAATCAGAAAGCAGGGGCCATTCGTTCCTTTGATGTATCACAAGAATAGAGCATAGCGCTAAGCACGAAGTTACCTCTCCAGCTTGTCTAATATACAAAAACGTGATTTCCAAGTTTCTTCACCATGAGCCCAGAAATAGCACTTTTTTAGCAAATATTTGGGATACTGATAACATATAGTTTATAGAGTGAGACAGTCTTATTAAAAGGAAAAAGATTGCATAGAGATGGGACAACGCGACGATGATGATGACAATGATTGATGATGATTGCATAGATAAAAGTAAGACAAAGGCGAATAAAGCCAATTCTTTTTAGTATCACAGTTAAGATGAAAATAACCAAGTTGCCAATTAAAAATATATATATAAAAGACAAAAATGTAAGTTTCTCTATTTCAAAATTAGCCATTTGATGCATACAAAGTCGCCGCACTTATGGTAAACAACCCATTCAACTCTTGTTAAAGGGCTGAAAGGCATCTTGGTGAGCTTGAAAGACCACTATTACATTTTGGGGACAAAAACACACGAGTAATATTATTTTCTAGATAACCACAGTACCACACACCCAAAACCCTTCCATGTAATTGAGATAAAAAGAAGCAACATTATTCCACGTACCTTTTTTTTATCGGTAATAAAGTAAATATATTAGAAAAAAAAAAGAAAGAGAGTATAGCCCAAACCTTAGCGAGAGACTAAGGGACAAAGACAACTAGAAACAAGAAGAAAAAAGACCAAAAATGAAGACAGGATACCAAACCAGGGAGCCTGCTCCGGGCCCAGATGAGGAGAGCAAGCAAAGGAGTAGCCCCGGAACCCAACCGCTCATGCTGCCATGTCGTCCCACTGATTCCCGATAACCTCCAGCCTCACCTGCCCCTTCAAGATCTTTGCCTAAACCTACTCCAAGATATATTCTTTTGCAAGCCACATCACAATACCCGAAGGTCTACTCTTACCCCTTGGTAATTGACAAACCTCCCAATTCATTAAATGAATAAGCATCCTCCAAGATATATTCATCGCCTTAATAAGCATAAGTCTGCAACCCACCGAGATTATATTTATTGTCCAAGTAGCCAACCTGTTCTCAAGCCTCTCCACCACTAATTCCCAAAGCGCTTGCCTTGGATCCCCAATACACAAAGTTCGCCCCAAATAAGTCAACGGAAATTACGCAATTCTACAACCAATGATCCCCGCCAAATTAGCCAACACATTTCCCTCGATGCACACCCTGAGCATGCTGGTACGTTTTTCTTACAAAAGGAATTTGCTAACTAATGCCAATTTGAAATGTAAGAAGTTTCCAAAAACAATTGGAGATATGGGATTCACTTTCCAAATAGGTGTGTGCGTTGTTTTGTCAAGTGTGAGTCTGTGGAAAACCATCTCTTCACTTGTAGGATTAAGGACTTATTTTTTGGAATTATCTGGAGTTCTGTGATCTGTATCTTCTAGATATTCTCAACTTGTTGCATGATGGTGGAGAGGCCATTTTCTGACAAAAGGTCATCCTCCTTGGAGGCTATGCCCTTTGAAGATTGCATGGAGCATTTGGAAAGCAATGAACAACAGAATTTTCAAAAACCATAGGTTTAATTTTCCAATTTGATGAGGAGGATTAAAGCTTATATTTGTTCCTTGGTCTTTGGCTCTTTGCTCGCAAGGCCTTCCACATGATTAAGATTGACAAACTTAATTAATATAGGAAAGAGGTGGTATTCAGTAAAGTTTCCAAGAAGAAAAACTTGGTCAAGTTGCAGCAACAACCACCTGCTGTGCAGAAATCTACTTTCAATGACAGCTAGCTCCATTAGTTGCCTGGCTTGAGCAGGATAGAAGTTTTCTTTCGCAATCATGAGGGGGAAAAGTCTATGGTGTTTCCGGTACCTTCACGATTATACAATTCCTTGGAATCTGAAATCTAAGTAATTATGCAAGACGTCCTTTGTTTCTCTACTCACTTCATAAATCGTCTCCTTTCAGAACGTGACTTTTCCACCAACATTCAGTAGAAGAGAAAAAACTGTGGCTATTCCCAAGAGTCAGTGTATTGGGCTCAATATCTCATTCCAACCTATTCTTTCTGAGGCAAGTAGGCAACTCAATTGTGGTTCCCTTAGCTAAAGGAGTTAGTCGACCAACTTTAGTAGTTGGGGATAATGCACCTCTGTAGCTTTTGTTTCAGCTCGGTTCATGTACTATTATCCATGTGATGGTTTCAAAACTTGGCCGATACCAATGGGTATTGGCTTTGGCTCAGACCAATACCGATACCCTAGTGTATCGGTATTGCATATTATCTGTCAAAACTTCAACATATACTAGTAACAAAAGTTAATTATTTCATTTATATCTTCCTGTTTGAAATTTGGTAGTATTATAGTTAACAATGGTTTGATGTTGATAAAATGAAAATTTTCAAAGTCTTCAATTTTTAGGCAGAACTTTCATCACGTTTGAAATTTTCAAACGTATTAGTATATGCTTATGCTTCTTCTGTAGGCTTCTCATTTGTTTTCATAAATTTAGTAACTTTCAGGTTGATTACATAAGGAATGAGGAAAAAAAATACAAGTTGGAGAACGAAAAAAAAGTTTCAAAGGCAGTTGTGGTTATATACTATTGGATGTTGTATCTCTTTGATATAGTATATCATTCATGAATCATAATTAATGACACATCAATTAAGGATCATGTTCAATCATTCATAGTCTGTACCTTTATTATCATTTGTGTGCAATATCTTTATGCAAAATATAATAAAAATACTAAATATCCTAAAATATTAATTACTTACTATTGAATTTATTAATTTAATTTAAACATCATTGTAAATATTATATATATATATATATAAAGTACACAATTACATGTGTATATACATAAAAATAGCATATTTATATTTACAAATATTTTGCGATTCTTTTCGGATTTTTTCAAAGAAAGAAAAAAAAAATCACACGATACTTGTTAACATGCTATAGTACAAATAAATGTGACAAACTTTGGAATCCAAGTTCAAGAAGTTTTGGATGATATATAATGAATGTATACAAAATCCCAAGTGCATTCATCACTTTCTATAAATAAACAACACCTTAGATAGAGCAACAATTTTTCACTCAGCAATATTAGAGAAAATTTCTTCAACTTTCCATGGTTACTCACTTGGGCATACAATGTTGTTGTGAATATTGTCTATACTTTTTAAACTTCATAATATTTATTATTTCCTTGTAAGATTTAGGCTTTTACAATTTTTCACATGAATATTACAGGTTCATTTGGCCCATGATGCTTATTAGGCCAACAATGAACGGAACTAGATCAGCAAACCAAATGCATAAAAAAACATGGAAACATCATACAGAACCTGAACAGAGTACAAATAAAGTAGGCAATTATGATCTGAACCTTAACATTAATTGCAAATTAAACTTCAATGACATAGACAAAGGTGGATTATAATTATTCGAAGGACCAAATCAAGAAAATGTTGAAGAATAAGATATGGTGAGCTTAATGGGACAAATGGGTTCTCAACCCTACGAAACGAGAGTAGGTCATTGCAGGAATTCAGAGTAACTTCAACTCTCGGTGTTCAATCTGTTCAAGGCATTTGTATTCTACATGAAAGAATGTTCCAGTTCAGGTAAGAACTAAGGACTACAGCAATATATATGGTGGATGTAAGGATTAAAAGCTTTTTGAACTTAAAAAAGGGAAAAAGTTTGTAATTTGTTAACACAAAGAGAAGTAACAGAAACAGTGCAACTTCCTTGAAAAGTAATATATCAATATAAGCTCTTACGATTAACCATTTATGATACTTAGATAAACCGAGTAAATTGTGAGATGTTAAAAAAAAAAAAAAAAAAAAAGAGAAGAGGAGAGTTACATACTTCTAAAGAGGTGGTTTTCCAAGCTTCCCCGCGGCATAAATTCATATACTAACAACCTTTTATCATCTTCTATACAATACCCAATCAGTTTAACCAAATTTGGATGAAGCAGGTCACCAAGATAATTAACTTCAGCCTGCAAGATAGGCACCAAAATATCACACGAAGGAATCAGTTCAAGCAAATGACTTTTTTTAATAAGTAGCGAATATCTATAAAAAAGGGAGAAATTTTTTATACCAGCCACTCTCTATGCCCCTGAAGACCATCATTGTTGAGTGTTTTAACTGCAACAGTAAGCCCTGTCCCAGGTTTCACTGGAGCAGTTCCATTCTCCTCAATCCAGCCCTTGAAAACACAACCAAAGCCACCTTCACCAAGAAGACTCTCTGGTCTGAAATTCCTTGTTGCAGATTTAAGATCGTTGAAGGTGAATTTCCGTAGCTGAGAGGCAACTTTTAGTTCCTCTTCTAATTTGGGAGTGGGCGGATTGCTTTCAGCATTACTTGTAGAAGTAGAGGATAATACAGAAGCAGCTGGTTGATCTCTACTAACATCATTTGTAGATCTACTTTCTGCTGCTCCATGCATTCAACATTCATGTTAATATAAATTGTTATCAGATCATTCAGCAAAATCAGCTTTGCATTTTTAAAATTCATTAGCAAATATGCTGTAGGTCCTGTTTGGGGCAGTGTTACTTTTGCCATCTGATTCCCGCAAACACTGGAATCCTGAAGCAGGTTTCTGCCGCTTCCAGATTTCCCCATTTATAAATTAAAAATGATCCCGCAAAAGCTGTTGAAGCGAGAATCAGTTAAAGAAGAGGGTGTTACCAAACGCTAATCTCTAGAGTGTTTTTGCTTTTTTGGATGGTGTTTTTGGTTTTCAAACCCAGAAGTGGGAATCGGGGGCGTGTGGGAGAGTTGTCAAACACTACATATGCAGCCCAATCAGCTTTGCAAATTTAATTTTCTTTTGCACAGATTCAATTAGTAGTAGAACAATCTAAGCAGATTTACCCAACAAGTGATTACCTGGAAACAAAATTATTAAAACTACAGCTAGGAAAACCAATGATGTAAAAGAAAATCAACATTATCACAACAGATAGAGACTAAAATATAAAAAGTAGAAGCTACAAGAACATGTAAATATAAGCAAAGGGCTAGTCTAATTATCTTCAAAGACAAGTATCATTTGTATCACTCTATCAATTCAAAATAAACGATTATCTTATCATAGCATAAAATACTGAGAAAAAATTCCCAATAAAAGGTCTAACAAAAAAGACCCACATTTGCTTTAAATGGAAAACTCCCATAAAATGACTAAAATATTTAAAATTCCATGTGCATAATTTTTATAAACAACGAAATGAGCAACCCCCAAAAGGAAACTCATAATACCCATTTTAATCCCTTCCCAAAGTATCAGTTGGTTGCTATTGTGATTTCCATTTCAATGCTTGACCACACCAACTTACTATGATAGAAACTTCAATCCTCCCTCATTTTATCGATGGTTACTGCTTCAACATATAAAACCTGATCTCACAACTGCATCCACGATTTTCAAAGGGGGAATGGGTACCTTAACTGGTCTTCAGAAATCTCAGTTTTCATGACTTAAGAATATATGATCAAGCAGTTCTCACAAACACAAGCTTCATAGGCAAAATGTTCGAGATCATTATTCATAATTAATGAGTTGTGACTAAATACTTCAAAAAGACGAAATTGTATTTGGTCACATCTTTGACTTGATTAATTTTTTATACCGATTATTGTGACCTCTTTACACATATATTGCTCTAAGATGCACCCATTTAGGCCATGTAGCATGCATCTTTGATCATGTTAAGTGTTTCAGGTGGATGGCCATCACTGGCACCACACTGAGCCAAAAAATGATGCATACCAAAGCATTGGAACCACCAGATCAGAGCACTTTAATCTCCACCATTAAAACTGTGCACAGCCATCCATATTAGAGTTCATAGAATGGATGGTTCAAGACTTCAAGTTCCCCAATGAATGTGATCTTTGGGACCATTGTAGCTCCCAATATGAGCTGCGTGGTTGATGATTTGGATTTGGCCTGTAGCTCAATGGAAGCCTTGAGGTCGCAGGTTCAATCCCAGATTCCCAGCTTACATATATAGGCTGAAGGGAAAGTTGGCTTTCGATTGTCTCTTCTTCTCAATATAAATTGCAATCAGTTTCCTTTGAAGTCCTACTTAAGCAAAATATATTGTAATTTGCCGCTCTCTTTTGTATGGTGTAGTGTGCTAATCCCAGATGATTGCTGTTGCTGCGATATTGGGTCTGTTTGGCAATGCTCCCCGCCCGCTCCCAGCGCTATTCCAGCATGCTCCCGCCTGGAGTGTGCTTAGTAAGTTGTTGGCAGGGCGCTGGGGGAGCGGCTCCAGCTGGCGCTTTGCCAGAGTGGTTGAAAATCGCTCTGGCAGCAGGGGATGAGGGGAGCGGGCGGGCGCGGGTGGAGGCCACGCCCGTCTGTCACCAAACATAGCAATTTATTCTTCACATATCATAATAAAACTTGATTGCAAGGCAGCCTACGATAACTACTATCTATAGAAAACAACCTCAATCAAATATGTACGATTGTGAAAGCTAAATAAGTAAAAACTAAAGCATCTAAAAAACAAAAATACATCCAAATAAATGAAACCAACCAAATTATTATAAAGAATCCAATCAAACAACTAACCATAATGAGATGCACTACTCATCGAGCTATCTACTTTGGATCTCGAAGAAACACAACCCATAAATCTGAATCTAACCCAACATCCAGTCTCCTCCTCGCAATCCACTACTCCATCTTTCTTCTTCTTTTTCGTCTTCTCCGCACCATTCGACCTCCTCACACGTTCCTCCAAATCATCCACCTGAATACCATCAGAACCCAATCCCATCTTTTCGATATCCTAATTCAAAAACCAAAACACATCCCCGATTCTCTCAATCTGCCAAAAGCCCTGCAACAAATTCCAGTAGAATCAGCAGACCAAAACCCCCCAAATATCGCGATCGAAAAAAAAAACGCTCTTCCAAACAAAACTAAGAATTAAAACCCTCTAAACAACACTAGAAAATGAGCTTAGCTTCCAACTATTCTCGTAACCACAAGTAAATCCAACTAAAAAAAAACTTCAAACCCTAGAAATCGACTCTTGAGCAGACAAAGTAAATAACGTGGAGTACTTGAAGGAGATGGTGATAAAGACCGGGCAGGTCGGGCAGGTCGGGCAGGGAGGGACAGGAAATGTGGGCAGGTCGGGCAGCTAACGAGATTTTAGCAAACCGGCGGCATGTTGACCGTTGACAGGTTCTAGCAAAAACGCCAGCCAACCCAAAATTATTCCTTCTTTTTTTCGTACCAATTAGCTAAGATTTTTTCTTCCTAACCCGAGTTTGGCTTGCTTAAAAATTGACTGCTTTAAATCATAGGATCGGTATCTTTTTTCGCCCAATTTTTAGCATAATAGATCTTGAGATTATGGTCTTACCATCTACAGGTCATCCTGATTCCACTTACACATTTGACAAACATAAACATATATAATTATAAGTATATATATCGAACATATGTGTCTTAAAATTTGACAGTCTCGTCATCGCCCATTATTAAGATTTATTATGTCAAAGATCATTGAAAACAGCCGATAATCTAACAACCTAAAATCTTGGGTTGAGAAGAAAGAATTTTGATTTGAAATAAAGATACCTCTTAGTAAAGGGTGACGCACTGACAACCCACTAAATTCAATTCAATCATATTAATGAAAGGCCATCAACAACCCACATCTATAATGGTTGATGGATAATTCCAGCGGTATTGTTTTTTTGGATGATTTGTATCGTTATATATTATTTTACGGAGCTAATATAGAATGATTGACCCGATCACAGGCACAACATGCAATAGTGCACACAGTATTAAGATGCTTGCATAAGTCTACACACGTCTGAAGGTCCATGATATGCGGAGATCAGCTGCCATGTGTCGCTTGATTAAGCCATCGCTCGATACTAATTTAATATATAAGGGATTGTCAACTCTCCATTATATCGGTCCTAAACTCATATGAAAAAGAATTAATTAAATTAGCAATCGAAGGAAGAAAGCTGGCTAGATTCTTGTTGAGATAAAAAGTGACCCTAAATGAGAGAGTTAAGAAGAAGATGATGGTAACAATGATATTGACTACATTAATGGTAACAGTTTTCTAAGATTAAGTAGGGTTAGGTGATACGTGTTTAAAAGCATCTCCTTCATGTTATTGGCTACATTGGTCCATTCAATTAATTGTAAAGAGGCCCGGTAGCGTGAAAATGGTACTTTCTAGCTATTTTGGTTCCATGTCAACTTATCTTAGGACATTATGTTTAGAAAAGGTTTTTTTTTTTTTTTTTTTAAATAAAATTTTATTGTATCTGTGATTTAAAGGGTAAAAAAATATATATAATAATAATAATTTAAAAGCATGAGTGATCAGTTGAAATCTTAGATGATGTTGTGTAACTCTTGATCACGTGTCATGTGGCACCCGACGCATGAACTCGGAAGGTAACATTTCCACAATCCCTTCGAGGGGATTTCCCTTTGACTAATTGTAAATACTATGACAACAAATAAAATCAAGCCCAAGTGAAAAATATCCAATAATATTATATTGCTTCTTATTTTTCATGTTAAAATAAGATTACTACTTAAGTTTAGAAGTTTAGAAATGAGGGTCAAGCAAAGAAATAAAATATGATACATCTTAAATGACATATTGTTGAGTTCTGAGCTTGAGTCCCTTCTCAATTTTGTTTCTGACATTGACTTATATCCCCACCTAAAATGCATTGTGGCATGCAAAATTCATATACACCTTATAACCAAGGTTTTAAATATTTATCTATCCAATGTGGGACTATTATACAAGTAGGATTAAGATTGATAGAAGCACATGAAAAGTAAAAGAGAAAGATTCATACAGAGTTTTAAATATTTATCTATCCAATGTGGGACTAATATACAAGTAGGATTAAGATTGATGGAAGCATATGAAAAGTAAAAGAGAAAGATTCATACAGAGTTTGTTATTTAGAGAAAAATGGTGAGAATTAACTTTAAAAAGTTAGAAGTGAAAAAATTTTAACTTTCAATGAGTGGAGAAATAGGACTGCAAAGCTAACCCTAAATAGATGCGACAAGGTAATGACAAGGAAATTAATTGATAAATCTTCAAACTAGAATTTCCGCTCCCAATATTACCCAAAAAATAAAAAATAAATTACTTGGGTCCATTGGATTACAAATGCACCCAATTTCGTTTAATGTTTGAGAAAGAAAGACAACTTTGTTTTATCTTTGTTGTTTTTTAAATATGATTATCTTTGTTTTACTTCATGATATTTGTTGCATCCATCACCATCATCTTGTCATGTATTTTAGGGTCTGCAGCACATTTATAATATGATGATGGATAAATAGAAGCATTATATCTTTTTCCTCATTTTTTAAGAAAATTGCAGAAGAGAGCATCCTCGATGTTTGATGCTATTTATTTTTTGTATTTGATGTCTATGACAAGAATAACTTTGTGATATTGACGTGGACATCATATGATGTCAAGCTAGGTAGCTCTAGTTGCACCCACTGAAATCTCTAAAAGGCACCTGCGAGGAGCCCTTTTTCATTAAGGTGCAGAAAAAGGTCAAAACACATCCCAATCATTTTACAATAGCACCTTCAATTGTTGTACCTTTCCTCATCTCCGCCCTTAGGCTGGAACAAGCTTTATTTCCACCATTAACGGAGCTCTTAGCAACTCACGGGAGTTGAGGAAGAAGAAAAGGGTGTTGTGGTGTGTTGTGGTGACTCAACGGAGATGATGTCATGGTCGTTGCAACTCAATGGAGTTGAGGAAGAAAGAGGAAGAAGGGATTGAGCTTGTAGCACAAGAAAAGCTTGATAATATTGCAATCTCAAAGTCGCAGGTTTAAGCCCAACTTATGAAAAATGAAGAAGTCATTAACGGGAAATCCGGCGACTCACAACGACGACGATAACATTATCTCCTTGGATGGAGGCGACAACAACAAATCTAACCGTGGATTTCATGAGGTTTCATGGGTTCTAATTGGTGGATTTCATAAATTTTATGAGGATTTTAAGAGGGTTTCAAATTGATTTCAAGTGTATTTTTATGGGATTCAAGTGAGTTTAAAAAGGGTTTCTGATTTAGGGTTTTCAGTTGAGGATGAAGAAGTGGGTGATTTAGGTACACTGAGTGGTGCATAATTTATGAAAAAATGGCAAAACATAAGTGAGTGCTTTTACAACTGCTCAAATAACGAGTGCAAATGGTAAGTTGGTGCTTTAAAATTCAATTGGTGCAAATAAAGCTATACTATAAGCCTACGGAACGCCTTTTAGCAATCAAAATATGGCCTTCACAAATAATCAAGATCCTAAGATATCTGAATGTCAACATTTGACCAGATTAAGGGGGTGAAAGGGTTCTTTGTAAACTTGATTATCTCACAGTGCTATTAATGTCACACCAACTTTTCCTATCTCAGAGTGCTACTAAAATTCAAAGGGCAGCTGCTCACATGGTTACTCGGAGTGAGGGATTTGGATCATTCAAAATAGGCCACCCATGGCATATAAATAACTCATACTGCAGCTGTTGTGATTCAAGAGAGATCTACTAACATCTAAGACTTCCGAGCCTAAAGATGGATGTGGTCACCAATCATGCTCCTTTTGTGGTCATTGCATGGGGTGGCATTCTTAGCTTACTTAGTGGAAAATTGTCAAATTGTCTAGGGTACCATTACCCACTCTAGCCCCTAGGGATTTATATCTGATGTAGACCTGGCATGTGCTAACTTGTGGGGCACAAGTAACTATGAGATTAGTCAGGTTATCTAAGCGACATAGACACCCAAGCTATAAAAGAATTATATATGCCTTGTGGAACTATGATCTCAACCCATCTCCTCTAGCCGGCATGTATTGACAGCCTTTGAACTAAATGACGGAGATCATTTTTCATCTCAATCTTCCGCCCAAAGGATCTTTAGATCATAGCCGTTTCTTCATATGATCATTTTTCTATTACGCATGGCACAAGTCCCAAGTGACCCTAAAATTTTGTGACACACATCACGCTCAAGTATGATTTTAGGGTCACTTTTTGAGATGTGTGCCACATGTAATAAAAAACTGCCCGGCTGCTGGTCGCCCATGATCTAAAGATTCATTGTGTGAAAGATTGGGACGAAAAAACGATCTCCATCATCTGATTTAGAGGCAGCAATCAATGCATGCAGGATGGAGGAGGGAGGAGATGGGGTGAGAACACAGTTCTAGGGGGTGCAAACAGTGGTACCCAATTGTCTATCGTACACTCAGAAGTACACAAGTTGAGACATGTGTAAGTTATTAGGCACGTGTAGCATCTTACGTGTATTTTAAAACATGTTGATTTTGATTGGACGGTTTGGATCCATCGTACCCAGAGACCCATTCGTAAATTAATTTGTGTAAGGTGCACAGGCAGCACACCATCTGTGTTGTATAGGTCCTCAAATTTGGTACACAAGGCACAACCAATTCACTAATTGAGATGTCCCAAAATTTTGCTTATAAGAGGTCTCCAATCATCTGTTCAAAGCACCTTTTTTGGGCTAATGTGGACCGTTGTTGATATATGAGGCTTTTGATCACTTTTTTTGGGCTAATGCCTATTTAGTGTCTCAAGCGTATATTATTAATATTATCCCATATGGGAAATTTCAAACTTCATACAGTTTTTAAACACAATAAATAAAATTAAAAAACCTTAACACAAACCCATTAAGAGTGAGTTGAAACTTGACTTTAGCCTTTAGTGCGGGGTTCACACAAGGAGCCTATCTTATGATTTATTCAGGTAATGAAAGAGACTTCTATCTAATAGCATTTTTCTATCGTATCTTCAAAGGATAATGAGGTGAGGCACCTCGTGAAGCCATTCAATATGGGGAAGAGTATGTGAGCTTGGGCCCCTCAATGGCTCAATGGTCCTCTCTCTCTCTCTCTCTCTCTCTCTCTCTCTCTATATATATATATATATATATATATATAAAATAACATTTCTATGTGCGCTCGCATGCCCCCAATTCCAAGTCATGCGAAAAAAGAGGATAGCATGAGAGACGCTTAGCCTAAAAATATGGGTAAATCTGAACCATTGAAGTAAAATCCAAATTTGATTTTCAATTACAAAATTCTTATTTTGAAACTGAAGCCAAAAAATAAAAAAGATCCATATAACGTATTGAGCTCCACCTAGCACCCAAACAGTATTTTGGGTCCCACTTAATTAGATCTTAGTATAAGCTTGACATACTTATCTTGTATACTCCATTAGAGTACGCTCCCTTCAACATCACTCACTGCTTGCTTCTCTTTGCAGCTGTGTGAGGCTCTCCACCCTTTTTTTTATAATAGGCAGTATCCAGTCTCTTAGAGCACCCAGCCAAGCCTCCAGGTGCATATAACACGCGCACATCACACATACCAATTAGTAGGGATAAATCTCTGGGAATGGCCAACAATGAGTCTTTACTTGTTGAGGTATATATGGTCATGACTACTCTCCACCCATGTCTCTCGAGACTCCCAAAGAGATTTCTAATTGCGGCTATTATTGACAAAACATTTATAATAAACTCTACTAATGGACATTTTCAAAAGAGAACCTATCCCTATCACCAGCTCTATTCTATAGTTTTTTAAAGTCAAAAGTCAAAAGCACTTATACTTAAGAAATGTCACTTCTTTTAAAATATATTCGTTGTAAATTTTTATTTTGAGACGTCGGACTAAATGGAAATGGTTCTCAAGAAAGCTTCTCAACCTTTTGAACGCTCTATAGGAACCTGTTTGATTAGACAATTTAAATTAAAAGACTAAAAGTGAAAATGTGACAATTATTTACACATAAATATGGACAGATTAAAAAGTAACAAAAACTAATAAATAAATATTAAAGAATAAAATTGTGGAGAAAAATATAAACTTTACTCTCAGCTCGATCGAGCTCGGTAGAGCCAAGCTAAGTCTCTGAAATTTTCGTTCTGGAAGAGTCATGAGCCAAGCTAGAGCCCAAGTTTTATATATAATTGAACAGCACCACATGTTCCATGCCGGGTAATACTGATTTCGGGTGGAAACGAAAAGTAAGAAGCACTTATAGCTCATTAAGCAATAATACTCTAGCTTTAAGATAAGAAGCGAAAGTTGCTCCTTTCCATGGGGATTATACATGACAAAGGAACAATGAGTTAATTAAATATGTCAGATGGTTTCTGGGTTAGGGTCACGAAGAGACAGTGCAACCTAAAAGTCTCCAATTTCGGTAGTAGGAATCAATGAGTTGTTATAGTTGTTACTTGTTAAATATAATATAAGAGTTCCTCGTAATTCAACGATTTGCATCAAATTCAATTAGTAAACATATAGGAGCAAATTGCCTAACCAAGTATGCTTCTTTTATGGACATGATTCTCCTTATGTCATTTAAATATCAAAATGGTATTTAAATGAAGGATACTTTAGAAAACAATGCCTCAAAAATAAATTTTTTAACAAAAAAGATCCAACTTCAAACGTTTTAGAAAAATGGTGTTTTTACGGATTTTGGAACTTAAAAAAATCATGAAAGCATTGTTTTTTTATAAATGTTTTAGAAAAAATAGTATTTTCATGATTTTCTGAAGTTCCAAAATCTGTGAAAGCACGATTTTCTAAAACATTTGAAGTCAGGTCTTTTTTGCTAAAAAGTTTGTTTTTGAGGCATGATTCTCTAATTATCCCTTAAATGAATTTATACCATCAACTGTCTAAGAAGTGGTTGTTCTGTACAATCAAGGTGATAAATCATAGATTGAAGTGCAACATAACCAAAAATTGTGTTTTAGGGAGTTTCTAATCATTCGATCTGTTGAGTATAATATCAACCCTTGTTTTCAGTTTTAGTAGTTGATATTAAAGTTCATCAATTGGATGGTTCACGTCCCCACTTATAGGCATGTTTCTTTGGGTTGAGACATGTTCCAATGATGAATTGCCACTTGGACAATTTAGATTAGTCACATATGTCTCCAACATGGCATAATGATATATCACACTTTAATGGTGTGAAATAAAAAAATATAAGTTTAATAGCGTAAGACCATTGAAACAACAATTTTCATGTTTAAGTGGCAGTCAGGAGCCATTATCTCTTCTTCCTAGTAAACAAAAAGCTTATATTACCCATGATATATTTTAGCTAGCCAAAAGAATTTTATTCTCTACCTGCTAAGCTTGATTTAAAAGAGTACAGATTTTTGCAACTGAAGATTCGGTCTTCACAACTAATGGTTCCACGGTCCCACCTTAAAACTATAGACAGACTTGAATCAGCCAATGGAGATCTTTTTTTGTCCCAATCTTTCATACAACAGATTTGAGCAATGGCTCACATCATACTATTATATGTTGATTTCACGTGGCACACATGCCCAAGACATTGTGATCATGGCATACTGTAGAAGAATTCTCCGGTCACTTTTGCGGATGTGTTCCATGTAGTGGCAGTCGCAAGATTTTCCTAAAAGGGGGCACTCGATAGTTGATAGTTCTGACGCAAAAAGTTTGCCCCAAATTATGGCGTAAGATCATAGGATCAAGTGGGATCTGGATCATGTGGATTGGGCCCTTAACTTTAGAAGAAATTTAAGAGGGGATGAAATTTTGAAGATGGGTGAGCTGTTAGGTTCTCTAAATCAGGTTCCGCATTTTGGAGCTGAGGCGGATAGCAGAATTTGGAAAGGCAGATCGGATGGAAATTTTATTATTGCTTTTGCTTTCACCTACCTGTGGAGGAGGCCATTAATTTCGTTGTCTAGGTTGGTGTTTGGAAAGTAAAAGTGGTGCCCAAAGTGACTATGTTTGTTTGGTGTACAGCTTGCAAGCGTGTCAAAACAGTGGATCTTATTCGTAGGGGAATCATTATGCCAAACCATTGTATTGTCTACTGCACTGGAGGAAACTGCCGACCATCTCTTCATTCATTGTCATGTGGCTAATACCATTTGGTTCTTTTTCATAAATTGAGGGGGCGTCTAGTTGTGTATGTCGGGGTTTTGTGGTAATGTGATTGCAGAGTTTGTTGAGTCTAGAGATATGAATAGAGGACCGGTTCCTCTCGCTATCTTGCTTGATAGATTTGATTTGCAAAGAAATATCTTGCTGGTGGAAGGTTTTGGGGGGGGGGGGGGGGGGGGTGATGGTGAAAGGGCAATTCGTGGAGCAAACCTACCAGGATGATGGGGCCTTTGGTCAGCTAACTCCCTAGCGGTTGCTAGTGGGGTGCTTCTTTGTGTGTTTTATTTTTCAATGGTCTTTTGAGGCCATATGTTCTTTCTTTCTGTTTTTCTGTCTTTTCTATTTAGCTCATGGAACATGTGATGCTCAAACATGATTTTAGGGTCACTTTTTGGGATGTTTGCCACATGGAAGAAAAAACAAACTCTTTGCTTGTACACCTACGATATGAAGATCCATTGTGTGGAATATTAGGACGAAAAATGATCTCCATCGTTTGATTCACAGTCACTGCATTCTAATTAGAGGAAATTGGATGAAGGTGCAATTTCATAGGGTGTAAATATTAGGTACCCAAGAGGAGGGGCTGAAAAAAAAAATCAATCCAACTCGATAAAAACTGACCTGAAACCGATCCAAAATAAAAAAAGAAACCGATTTTGGATCGATTTGGATTTTGGTGCCAAAAACCGATTGAGTAAGAAGACAACCAACAAAGAACAGGAAGAAAAGAAAAGAAAAAAAAAATTGTAAAAATTTAAAAAAAATGAAAACCAAAAGTAGATTGGTTCAATTTCAATCTCCCTATTTGCAATAATTGGTAAATCGAAATCTAAACCAATCTTATATCGGTTCAGGCTTGGTTTTGGCCAAACCAACATTGAAATCGAAAAATCGGTTTCTATTTACCGAATTACCACCCCTACTCATCGGTCAAACTTTTTATAGTAGGAGGGTCGTGCTATGCACAAGTAGAGAGAGAGAGAGATTGATTTTGTAGTCATATAAGGGAAGGTAACAAAGGAAAAGGCATCATACTTGAAATGGGTACTATTATGGGCAACCCTAGAATATTCTTTCAAAGCAATGGTTGTAAATAAAGGCATCCTATTTCATCTTATTGCACTAATTTATTTCCCCTCTTCTAACTTTATAATATTAAATAAAGGGTACGGATATTTGCAACCAAGATTCGGTCCTATTGGCTGCCTTGAAACAGTCGATAGAGATAATTTTTTGTCCCGCCAACCTAGCTGATGGTTAAAGGCTTGAGGGGGTCTTTAAATACAAATATATGGTTCCTTGGCCCTTTAACATTTCTTTAAAAGTTTGAAGGGGTAGATTCGCCCCTGGTTCCATGTGGAATCAACATTTGACCGACTAAATGGCAGGCCATGCTATCAAGAGTTGAGATATATTCTATAAAAGAGTTAGACGAAAAATGATCTCCACCGTCTAATTCAAACCAATCAATAGTGTTAGCAGTGGCCGAGTCAGTTGCAAAAACCCGTACCCGACTTAAAAAACCTTCGAGCATTCAGGTGTCCAGGCAGGTTGTTGGTTAGTAACTATTCTTGTCAATCAAAGGAGTAGACAGTCGCAGCTTGGAGAAAAACTGTCAAGCCATCATTGGCAGCTCCCCTATTTAGCAACAGAGTATTATCTCCAAATCGGCCCTCTAAAATCCGAGATTTTCAATCATGGTTGATATTCCATCCTCATAAGAATCGTATTCAGAACACTGTGATCAAATGGTCCCAATTTTTTTAAAAAGTCACATATTAATCACGACTTTTTCAGTCGACCATTTAATCCTGATCAAATTGTGACTAATTGAAAAAGTTGCACCTCAAAAAACAGGACTTTCGCAAATAAAATGCCAATTTTCCAACTTTGATTTTTTCCCAAATTTTTTATTCAAATAATTTTATAAATTTTTCCTGAGTTTGCCAAATTTCTTCAAATTTTTCCAATCCGATCTATTCCCGAACCCCAACTATTCAGTATGTTCATACAGACCACAGATCTCTATCAGGACAAAACTAATTAAAAATAAAGAAGAAACCCACTTTCTTTTTTTAACCAAGGAATAACCTTAACACAGCACAACGGCCTTGAAGAAGCAGTCGGTAATTGTTTTTTGTATGAATGGTAACCACCAAAATCCTCAGAGAACTTGAAACAGAAAACTTAATAGAAGGTAACAAGGGATGAGCTGAATCTCAGTGAGGGAACAAATGTAAATTTTTTAAGAACCTCAATAAGTTAAACCATATATAGGAGGCGTTAAAAAAGCTTCACAATTTACTCTTACAATGGATGATTTTTACGCAGCAAAGTCGCAAAAAGGATCCAGTATCCTCTCCGAGAGAGCTTTGTGACCAAAAAAGCTGTTTGTATGAGAAGGCTCGATCAGCTGTTTTTGTAAGAAATTGCACATTAATCTTAGCTCTCCAGCCATGTCAGGGTTCCGACTATTAAAAATCTGCTCGGGAGTTCGCCAGGAGACGGTGCAAGATAAGTGACCTTCTTCCTGTCACATCACCACTATTAACTTCCAAGCAAAAAACTATATACAGAGCCAGAAATATAAGTGCGCTTGATACATAGAAGACCATACCTCTGGATGTCAATATCTGTGATATATATAAATCCAGCGACGTTACTGCAAAATAGTTAAGGCGCTGTCAGAAAACTTAAGGGAAGAACAAGTATGCAATACATTTAAAGCAGTATCTATCGCATAAGGGGTGCAGCTAGTTGTAGAAAATTATGCTGTTGCACTTTGACACTTGAACAATTCCCTGTTACACTCAATGTCTGATTGCGTTCCACAAAAATTCACACATCACTCACTACTTTAAAAGTGTGTAATTCGTTTTTTAAACAGTTGGGTGTTTATGAGCTTTGGATTAGTATCAAATTTCAGCTGCTTCTGTTGCCAAGGGAACTAGAGCTTTTTGTACACCATCAATTGTGTAAACCAAACAACAAAGGAAGGATTTATAATAGAGCTCGTATATTGTAACCAACCCACTCCAAATAGTGATTTTGGTTGGGTCACCTCTTTTGACATGTGGCACCATTTTTCATCGAGGGCTTTAATGTTATTCCATAAACTGCAGTTAACGATTGGATATTCTAAATCGGCGGAGCCTCAAAGCAGGTCGTGTGCCATGTGCTTCAAAGACCATGAACTAAAGATCTATGTTGTCAGAGATGGCACAAAAAACATTTCTATCATGTGATGCAAAACAGCCAATTGCCTTTAATAGGAATGGTTAAAACTTATTTTAGAGATTTCCAATGGTAGCCATTCATTTTAAAGAGTTTGACCAATCTGAATCATACAATGGAGATGCTTTTTCAATGCAATCTTCGAGTCACCAGATCTTTGCATCAAGTCCTTCAAATCACATGGTAATATTTGACGAAACCGCGCACTGTCTCAATTCAGTGACCCCATGCAAGATCAATCGCATGGTATATTTGATTAAAGCATGTGTCATGTGTCTCAATTCAGTGACCTGTTCAAAACAACCATTTGGAATACAAAGTCTTTATAATACTTCTTGATCTCTTTCTGCTTTTGAATCTCTCTACCTTCACCTGGGAATATTGATGTCCTGAAACGACCAGACACTATTGACCCCATCACTTAGATTATCCAAGGCAATGTTTGATCCTGTTTGCAGAAAACGAAAAACTTTGTCGATATCTAAGCCTTTTATATGAGGGAATGGTTGAAGACAAGTGATGGACAAACCCTAATTGGATCTAAGCAACAAACACCCTAATGAAGAAGCAGCCAAAGAAGAAGCCAAGGAAGGTGATTTAGACATCATGGGGTAACAACTGGAAGGGATAATAAGAAGGCATCTTATTGTATATATATATATATATATATATATATATATATATATATATATATATATATATATATAAAGATGTTCTTTAAAAAAATGGAATGGTAGAGTTTTTATCTGTAACTAGTACCATCATATAATTGTTTATAGACAGAAAATAAGCTTTGCTTCATCAGAAGGTAAAAAAGTATGCCATGATTTACCTGGATATTATTTGATCAGATTCCTTGGCATATGATACAGCAAGAACTAAATGGAGCAGATCGCGGTTAATGTTCACATGGACGAGTCGTGTAGGATCTGCTGCAGGCTCTGCACCAATCGGAAGTGCTGAACGTGGCGCCTGTGGTCCGCCACCAATTCGGTAAACAAAAAGATCACTGAAACTTGCTACATTGGAATGTGGAGAGAGATCGTTTGCAAGACCATAGAAGTACTCCTGTAAAGAAGCCCATATTAGCATGGCAAGGCCTACTGAAGCAAGCAGAGTTTGCAAATAGAATATTTCACACAACAATTTGTTGAGAATAAAAAGAAGAGCTTCAACACTCAAAGCTAGAATTTAGTCCCTAAGATATATAGATATTCAATTCTCTGTTAAAATATCATTCTCCGAACCAAGTGGCACATCCCTCTCTACAATATCATTATCACCACCCTTACCTTAAATCCCATCGCTCTCTACAACATATGGATAAACCCTACTCCTAAACAAGTGAGATAAGTTGTGATCTAAATAATCTAGTTCCTACTTTAATGAAACTTCTAAATAAAGAGTCGTAATCCAACTATAATAATCTAATAATCCACGAAACAAACAATGATAAAAAGGAATTGAAAAAGAGTTTTCTTATCGCCTAAAACACCTCCCTATGTTTAGGAGACCTACATGTGACGTCATGGAAACATTCTTAATAAGGCCAATTTGGCCTACATCATTCCATATAGTTGGGGAAACCTCTACTCTTTTCTAAATCCCTGCTACGTGTTTTAGCAGGTCCCCCCTTCTCCTTGCCAACTCCCTGCAGAGCAGGATTTACCTGCTCCGGCAGTTCTCCATTGCTCTCTGCTCACTCCTTGCCAGAGTAGATTTAATTTGCTCCGGCAGGGAGTTAGCAGAGAGCAGGGAGGTAGCTGCTAGAGCAGGTAAATCCTGCTTTCCAGGGACTTAGCAAGGAGAAGGGGGGCCCGCTAAAGCAAGTATATCTGTCTCTGGCAGGGAGCTCACAAAGAGCTATGCCAAATGCAGCCTTAGTGCCTGGGAATCGGAAGGAAAAACCTTCATGTATGTGGATACAACAAAGGACTGATGGGTTTTTATTGCCAATCCTTATTTTCAACAAAGATAAAAAAAATCTAAGGTATTTGAGCTATCCAATGCTATAGTTGATTCGTCAGGCGTATCGATGATTGAGTGGCTACCATGTTGAACTTACAGGTTCGTGGGATGAGTCGGAATTAGCAACCCATCTCTTACACCCATTTTTTTGGGGTTCGGCACCTTTCTCTTGCACTCACTGCACTGCAAGCAGAGGATCTGTAATGAGCAGAAAAAGATCTTTGATTGGTAAACTGAAGTGGATAATTGAACTGTACTCATTGTTGTTACACTAGGGAGACCTACTGGTATTTAGTTGGTAAACCAAACCAAATGCTGTCACGTGCTTATCATACTACTGTGACTGATGGTGCTAAGCTCCAGTCTCTCCATTTAGGTGATACCATAATAGTCTCTAAGGAGCATTAACAATTAAAGAAGCTTGCCAGTGACTAGGGTGCACATCTTCCACCTTTCACTCTCATTTCACATCATCAAGTACAAATGCCTATGCTCATCACGCACATTGAGCGATCAACCATCCTGGAGAATTGACTCACGAGCAACTGATCATATGACTAGTATGACTACCCCCTTACCTGGCTTTAAGTACCAGTTGGTATGCAACATCTATTCTAACCATCATATGCATGCCAATTTCATCTTGAATGGGAAAACTAAACTAATATACCTCAAAATTTCTTGTTCTTCCTATTCAAATGACAGAATGCAGACAACTAGGTAATAAAATTCCTCCGTTTAGCCATATACACCCTTATCCCTACACAAATTTTGGAATCCCTGATGAAGAGCCCAGGTGTAATCGGGTGGAACGAACTTCTCCGAAAACCTTGATTGCATCTCCTAGTTGTACTCAGATTCATTTTTAATCCAGACAAACTCAATATATCGATAGATCATCTTTGAACTCTTTCGTCACTTCGTCCCCCAGAGGCACAAATGATTCAATGGACGAATCATATGTTCACTCCTCTGGGTTAGAAACCTTCTTCCACATCAAAAATTAACATCAGTGCACAAAATTTGTGCGCAATATACATTTTAAAAAATGGGCATCAAATATGAACGGTTGGAAACCTAGAATAGCAGAGAGAACAATTCGCAAACTTACCATAACGAAACCATCAATATTTATCACCAATCTAAATAATAAAATATGTGAGCATTATATGTCCACTGGTGTTTCTTTGTATTTATATGTACATAGGCATAAACATTTGCACAATAGAACAAGACAAATTGCTACCTCAAAAACTACATAAATGAATCTTTCATCTAAGGAAAATCTGAAAGTTGCATTTTACCCTTATCCTATAGCTCCTGGCCTTCTGGCGAAACTTTGTATTCCTTGGGACAACACCTCCCGACTTGTGTAGTTTCACAATATCCACATCAGGCTTGCTCTTTAATACATCTTTTAGCATACTGCACAGTTTCTCCTGCAGAGTTCCCCGTGGCATGAAAATATTAAGAAACAGTAGCCGAAAGAATATCCTGGAGAAATTGCATTCTCTTTACCTAAAATGTGAAAGCTAGAAGAAAAACCTATGGAGCTAATTTAATCAGAAAATGTCCTAATCAATCAAAATGACTCTGCTAGAGTATGCATCCATGAACTGCTGGAATCAACTTACGTCCACAATCTCAAATGTTAAGGTCTGTCATGCACAAGGAACTCAGGTATATTGTGCCATCAAATCGAAAATTCAAACCATTAAAAGGGGATATCTGATAAAGTTATATTTTAGTGTTATAGACTAATAGTTTTATCTCATAATTAAAATTTTACTACTGAGATCAAAAAATAAAACAAAAAGAAAGATACCAACAAAACACAGTATTTTGACATAAGATTTATATGCGCAAATTAGTATGATTACAACTATATATATACATTAAAAGGGTATTACCTGACCAAGAACCAGAACTACATTTGCATTGAATGTTTCAATCGCATGAAGGAGTAACTGCACCCGAAACAGAAAAAGAAAAGAACAGTAAATACCTTCTGAAAATAATTTATACGCTAGCATAAGTAAACAATCCCAAATTGTATACATGATACTCGCAACTTAACTTAAAATTACCTCATAGCCAACACCTTCCACCCATCCCATGGTGTTGATCACCATGCCTGCAGCTCGAGCTTCAGCATTGCCAGTAAATTGTCTCTCTAAAATTTGAGCAAGCTCCTTCACGAGAACTTTGTATAGATCTGCATTGACACTGCGAATTGCCAAATTTAGAAATTGTTCTAGGATTTGACGATAAAACATCATATTTTACCCTCCAAAGACACAAACATGCCAATATTCTATAAACATAGCGAGGACAATAAATATAATCAATGTATGATACGAAATACAACTTGAGGGAAAAAGCAATACTGAAGAGAGAGGAAGAAAGCTAAATTGTTACCTAGGAGTTGTGTGCCCGAAAAAATGAACAATGGGCATTTCAAGAGGAATTCCTTCGACTGGATCAATCGGCATTTCAATTGGAGTAGCAGAGACACATCCAGGAATCGTTATAGATCCCTGACCGATATCTAAATCCACAAAAGTAGGTTTCCAACCCTGTTTTGATGCCCAGCTAAGAAGCATCCTCGACAAGCTACTTTTCCCGGAATCTGTAGGGCCCACGACAATCACCCTCGGGCCCTGAACCAGTAAAACGTATAATAGATTCACATTCAGAACATGATTAGAATTAAATATTGGAAAAATATATATAATCTAGGGACAAGATACATGTGAAGACTCGAAACAAATGGAATAAGTGATTTGCTAGAAATAACTTGATTGACAGTAATTGACGTAATAAATTATAGAAAACACACACACACAATAAGCGATTTGCTAGAAATAACTTGATTAAAATTAAATATTGAAAAAAATATATAGGGACAAGATACATGAGACAACTTGAAACAAATGGAATAAGTGATTTGCTAGAAATAACTTGATTGACAGTAATTGATGTAATAAACCTTTTATTTTTTATAGAACGACATTCAAGCCACACACACACACACATATATGTATATGTATATGTATATGTATATAGATAATTGCAGCTCTTGCGACATTGTCTGCATTGTTCTGAGGCATTATAATGTAAACGTAAAAGTTCCTTTAGTACGCTTTGGAGGAAAAAAAAAACCTTACAACATCATAATCAATATGATGGGTTAAGTTATTGAAGACGGTAGGAAGCAACTAGGCAGAGGACCCCCCACCCCTCAGGGACCTAAGCGGGGCCCACAGGCGAGGTTTACGTGGAGACAAGGCGATGAGGCCCATAATATGATAATTGTTTTAACTTATTGTAGACTTGTAGTAATATGTAGAGGATGTAGAGTAAACATAAACGTGTGTTTTTTTACTTATTGTAGTAATATGTACAAATGTATAGCAAATGATAAATGTATGAAAAATAATAAATAATGAGAAAATGTGATTATTTACTCATTAAGCATCAATCATCATATAAAATTGTAACTTGAAAGAGTAAAGTAACAACGAACAACTAGCAAGCAACAGCTAACAAATTAAACAGACAAAAATAATAAGTAAAACATTTATTTTGAAAATATATTGATTTTACAGTTTTTGGAATTTGAGGAAATTTATTGCTCAATAATAGTCAAATCTAAAGTTTAGTTGATTCAATTTAAATTATATATATATGTATAAATTTTCAAGATAGAGAATTGATCCAATCTCATTTGATTGATCTATAAAAGATCAAACAATTTGGATTCTTAAGGGATTGGACCTTGCAAAAGTGGTGATACCCTCGAGCATGTAGTATGTGGTCAAGGGTCTAAATCGCCACTCATATTTTTCTACGAGTTTTAAGAGTATTGATGAAAGTAATGATTTTTTTTCCCAAAAAGAGGAAAATTGAACCATTCATAAAGCTTGGTTGGAATTTTTATCATCTCACTTAACACCTTGTGGCAATCCTAGGTAGGCCCACCTAAACGCCCTCCTAGAAGTCTACCATGTCTCCTTATGACGCCCAACAAGGGCAAGTAAGCGGGCTATGCCTAGGTAGTCACCCCTTTTAAGCAGGGCCCAGGCCCAACTTTTGACAATAGATCACGACTAACCTTAGGGCTATGATAAAAACCCCACCATCCAACTTTTTGCACCACATGGTGCACGTTTTTGGCAAATTCAAATTGTCCAAGTGACTAAAACTCATATGATGATTACTCGAGCTAAATAATGCTCATCAAAGGGTTTAAATTATTAGATATAAGAAGTTTAATATAGACCAATGTTCATATCTTAAGTTTAATATAGACCAATGCTCATATCTGAAGTTTAATATAGACTTTTGTTCATATCCAGCGTAGGAGTCATATTGAGGTGTTTGGATTAGATGGTGTGAATCCTCCAACATGCACTGTTTTTAGCTGCACAAAGTGCATAAGATGTTACTGCCACTTGGAAAACTTGGATAGGTAAAAAACGGTGTTGTGTGGCACCATAGAGCTTAGGAAGTGTAAGTGACATTATGTCAAGATTTAGATACTCACGAGAAACACAAAACATACCTGAGAAGAGTCTGAACCATTAGCTGAAGATCCTTTCGCACGAATCCTTCGCCCGTCCAATACCGCATGAACATTTACATAGCTTATCATAGGTGTCTAGATTAAGAATTGTAGAGAACGATTGGCATGAAAACAATTTTAAAGTCAATATATATCAGGTTTAAAAGGTATTAGTCCCAAATCAAATGCACAACCATAGTTTTCAGAAATATATGGGGAAAATATAGGATATAGCACACCTCATCTGCAACATATTCCACTTCACTGGTTCCAACTACTTCAATAGTGGCACCATTCCAAGTAAAAATCTGAAATATACATTTGATATTATGTCAGCTAAATGTTATATGTCAGAGGTTCTCCTCCAGAAGTGAAGACACGTAAAAAGTGTGTGTATTATAGTACTACAGAGTTCAATAGATGTATTTACATTTAATAAAATATAGAGCTCAACTTAGAAGTCTATAACATATAGATTTTGGAAAGAAAACAACAAATGGTAAAAGATAAATGGAGTTAAAGGTGGTTTTAACAGAATCATGGTAGTGGTAGTTCATATCTGAATGAAGAGGTTTGGATATGAAAGTAGATTGCAAAGAAGGAAAGTTACAGAGTACTAGAACTGATTGCAAAGAAGGAAGGTTGCATTTACTCTTTTATTGGTAAAAAGCTACAAAGATAATAAGTAGGAAAAAAACTCTTCGGTTATAGAGATGTGAAATTACCAAAAATAACCATAAATATTTGGACAAGAGTATCTCTATAACCAGTGGTTCTATATTGTGCCAAATGATCACAGTTGAAAATTTAACCACTTCATCTAGCATACAACTCTCTCCCTTCCGTCTAGATTATCCGTCAAATAGTCCCTTTTGAAATGATTCCAAAAGCACATTATGGAAAAAAATCTAGTTTTGCTAGTTGCATGGATCATTGATTTTGTAGACCATCTACGACCCAAAATATACGCTCATTCCAATAAAAATAAGGCGAGGCGTATTTGTATTGGAAATCACCAGCAGAAAACAGAACAAGGCGTGTAGTTTGGCCAAAAAAGATCCTATCAGCTAATTCAATATAAGTATTATATAGCTGTATGAAACTAGCAGCTGATTCTCTTACAACCTTAACCAAGCTGATTCTCGTTCTCACTCTCGCTCACTTATGACAATGGATAGAAACTTATCTATGAGGAGAAAGATGAGCACAATTAAAGATAACCAAGCTTCCCCAAGATTTGTGAAGCCTTCATCAATGACCTAGCCAACAAATATGGAGCAAAAACACTCTTCAACTGAATTACATCACATGTGAGAAAATTTAATAGATAAAATGATGGGGACAACTCACGGTACAAAATAAACGGCAAGCGCACGTAGAGGGCCAAAGCTTCGAAGCCCAATTCAACGTGTCGAGGAGTATCTGATGATCAATAAATGCGCAAGGAAAAGAATAAAAAAGGAAGTGCAAAAAACAATCAGAAAGCAAAAGATGGAGTTATGTCCAACTTCGATCGATCAAAGTCCAACCTCGATCGATTGAGATCGACCTGAGAGTCAGCCTGAGATGACACCATTGTCGATTGATCGAGGCTTAAACTTGATCGATCGAATTCGCGCGAGGATTTTGATGGAGTTCAAATTTTGAACGAAAGTTTAGCTTTTTTTTTAGTTTTTGTTAAATTAGGACTATCTGATTTCTTTTTAGGGTTTTATTTGTCTATATAAGGCTTTGTAAAAAATAATTTAGGGGTAGATTGATTAATGAATTGAGAGTTTTGCTTTGTACAAACCCTAGAAAACTTGTGAAGAGTTTTCACTTGAAAGAGAGATTCTTTCAAACTCAGAGAGCGAATCTTCGTTTTGTTGGATGGATTAGTGTGAAGCGGACATACCTCCTTGGTGTGAAGCCTTGGAACCCTTATCTTCCTTATTTTATTTTTCCTAATTATTGTCAGGTATATTATTTCTTCTATTCCTCTTGATAAAAAAAAAAATCAAAAATCCTAAATTCTTAGTTGATTGATGGAATCTTTGTTCATATTTTTATTTGATACATCCTTTGACTTTCCTTGAACAATCTAAACTCTTTTTCGGTCCTAAGTCCTTCAAGCTCTAGAGGAGTAAAGAGATAATATCGAATTGTCGCATGGTGCCCTAAACTAGATCGGAACTCAAGTTCCCTCATGGGGGCCGTTTTTCTAGATCGAAAATTTTAATGCATGTGAGCACTAAAATTGAGTTAGCCTAATTGATTTAATTAAATTTATTAAATTATTTTATGTGGTTGGGTAATTTTAAATATTTCTGCTATTCAATTTAATCTGAGATTAATCTCAATTTCACATAATTAGGGTTTTAGCATGTGTCCTGCATCATAAAACATGTACTTGTTTCTCTCCTCTTTTAATAACTACTTTTACCGACTTATATATATATATAACACTGACAATGTGGAATACAACTGTGGTCTTATGTTGAACCATGTGGCTTACTCAAAATCACATTGAACACTTCATTAGACATTCTTTCAAATCCAATCACACAAGTTGAAACTTTAAACTAATAATTCTAGCCATTGTAAAGTACTTCCATACTTATATCGAGCTTCAAGAGAGCATAATGCATTTTTTGTGTATTCTAATGTACGGTTTTTGGACTCCCAAACAGATACTTCATCATCAATACACAACCTACTCTGGGTTGTCTAATCCCCATCGTAGTTTAGCAGATTGATCCTGTGGTGATCCTTCTGAATTTATAGCATTCTATTGCTGGAATTATTTTTCTTAAGGTGTGGAATTTGATTTAGAGATCAATAGTTCTAGTACTAAACCAAGTGTTTGGATTTATGAAACATCAATACCTTATTATAATTCAAAGTACAACCTTTTAACGAGGAATGATTCAAACCCTTACTACATGGAAAACTACAAGTACAAGATAAATTGCTGTAAACATTTCAAACAGATCTAGGGTTCTATCATCAGAAAAAATGCAATGTAAACATGTTCCAACTTCCAACAAAGTATAAATTTTTACTCTTGGGTTTTCTTTTGAACATCAGGTAGAAGAGAGAGAGAGAGATGCTTACAGCGAACTTGTGCCTTGGAGGGAAATTAATCCAGTTTTCGGGTGGTAATTCGGTGCCGAAAACTTCGGCAGTGCCAGAGAGAAGACGAACGCGGAGAGGGGTTTCTGAACTCACTTCGATTCTCAACTCGCTCTCTTTGGCTAACTTGAACTGCCGCACAGCTGATGAAGTCATTCCCTTTTCTCTTTCAAAAAACCTAGCGCCAAACTTCCTAAACCTCCGAGGCCTAGTAAGAGAAGCAGAGGTATAGAAGAAAAAGGTCCGGAAAGCAGGTTTTAAGGGCTCTGATAGCTGTTAGTGTCAGGTTTTAATGGGACGATGGGTTGAAAAGCTCTTCATCAGCTTCTTAATCTTATGATACCGGGAATGCCCCATTAATCCAAGTCATCAAGCTGTTGTTAAAAATGTGAAGGGGTTTTCCCGTGAACGGAGACGACGAAGGGAAGGGCAATTCGGCGTGATTCGTACTAGACCGGAGTCTCTTGACTCGACCAACCTGCTCTTTTGGACGGGTTTGGGCACCGCGGCCTCGGTTCATTTGGGAAAGTGCAGTCACCAATTCAGTTTTATAATGGGTGTCCACTCATCATAAGTTGATATTGACTTTACATATTTTCATCCAGTGAAAGTCTGTGCAATTCATTCAGAGACATCTGGATTACAATGTCCACTCATGATGAGTGGACACCCATTGTACACTAAGGGTACATTTGAGTGCCCGCATCTAATAACACGTTAGGGGCACTTTAACGTGTAAGCAAGGTAAGTTGCATAACACGTTATTGATCAATGTTTTGGACTTTTTATGGTGTGTTTGAATGGCTTTTGCCAAACGTGTATTCTTCTGAAAATGAGTAAGATTGTGCGTTTGTTCATCAACACGTTTGAGCTGGTGTGTCAATTAGAGGTGTATCACTTGGCAGCAAAGGAAACAATCGTCAATTGCAATGATAAATCAATTGATTGCTGAGTATCAATTAGGAAAAAATAAGATGGGTTGTAAAAAGGGCACACCTAAACCAGAATAAATGCAGCAAGAGTGAAAAGGAAGATATTTTATAGGCAAAGAAGAAAAAGATGGAGATCTGGAGATCTTTATCTGCTCATCAATTCTCTTCAAGCACTCAATAGTGAAAGGAGATCGAGCATATCTTAGCTGCTCCTCAAGTTTCTTCCGCACTTCCAAAAGGAACCCTCCGAAACTGTGGAGATTCTCCTCTGTTTGCTCTGCTATGTGGAGGATGAACCTACCATTGAAAATCCTCTAGAACAAATCCTACACTACTTGCATCTACAAATTTTATAAGGTTTTTGGGGGAGGAGGAAAGTGTTGTGGAGAATCTCCGTGAGAAATAAATGCATCGTCACGAGCCCTTATTGCTGAGAATCTCCGTGAGAATCGTCCGTGAAGATGCTTCTACAAAGTGCTGTGGAGAATCTCTTACAAAAATCCCCTCTAGAGGAGAAGTCTCTATAGAAAGAGAAATCCAGTTCCGAAAAAGAGAATGTTAGAAATAAACGCATCGTCACGAAACTTTACGAGGGGATAGGCTCGTAATGCTTATCTCTTATGCATCGTCCAGAAAGACTCCTGACGCATTTTGCAATAATCGGTATCAAACAACCTAAATTCTTCAATAACACGTGTGAAGGCTCGAAAACGTGTAAGTTGACCTCAAAACGGGCTTTCAACCGTACCCTAACTCAATGTGTAAGTTCGAAAAAAAATTGAAAAATCTTGAAAGATAATTTTATAACACCCACAAAATCTTGAGTGACTTGCAGAGATTTCCATGCATTGGAAATCCGTGCAAGTCATTCCATCACAGGGACATCTGGATTGCGATGTCCACTTGCATTGTAGACTTACTCAGTGTGTGAGTCAGGGAAAAATTGAAAAATCTTGAAAGGCATCTTTATCAACCCCCACAAAATCTTGGAGGGAAACTACGCCAAAATCATTGGCTGCTTGGAATCAGACGATGAAGATTGTTTTTCTCTTCAACCTTCCATAAAATGGATCTTGAGACCATGAGCATACCGTCAGACAGTCAAGTTTTTATTTTAACTAATATAAATCTAAAACAGATGTTATAAATTAGGATTGAGCATTGAGTACATTTATTTCCACCCACTTATGCGGGTGTATAACTTTAAAAAATAAATCTTTAAGTTCACCCACGTGAAGTATTTTTATGCACCTGCACCTTCTTCCCCACTTCGCCGACGATGATGTCGGTGACGACGATGCCAATCGGTGATGCTAATGCCTACACCGGCAATACCGAGTAAAAAGAAGCTCACAAAACCTCTTGAAACACTAAGAAGAATAAGTCATGAACTTTTGAAACTTTAAGAAGTCATGAAACCTTTTTGAAACTCTAAAACATGGTGTAAAAAATTGGTCGATACCGATATATATTGGTTTCTCGACAAACCGATATGTATCAGCTCCAATATGTATCGGTATCTAAACTCGGTATCGGCTGATACCTCTATTTTCTTTTTTCTTTTTTACATAAGCCGATACGTATCGGCCGAGTTGTATCGATCTTCCAAGGACCGATACCCGATACCGAGTTCTATTTTGTTACCTTGCTCTAAAAAGAAGCCACGAAACTCTCTTGAAACTCTAAAAAAAATTAAGAAAAAGAGATAAAGCTTTAAAACTCATATACTCATTTTGAAAAATCTCTAAAAAGAAGGAGAAACATATGAAGAAGAAGAAGAAATGGTTGTGTGTGACGATGGGTACCCACTGTTAGTTTTTTAGATCTGACGGTGGGTACCCACTGCCAATGGGTACCCATTGTAGTTTAAAGCTGACGGTGGGTATGCACTGTCAGATTTAAAAAATTGATAGCATGTATGTACCGTCAATTTTAAACTTCTGACAATGGGTATCCACCATCACACACACACAAATATTTTTTTTTCTCACTTTTCTCGTTCATTTCAAGATTTATAAGGAGTTTTTATGAATTTAAAGAGGAATGAGAAGATGAAGAAGTGAGTTTCAAAAGTGTTTCATAAGGATGTATTTGTAATGTATGAAGAAGTAGCAGTGGGTTTCAAAGGGGGTCTCATATGGGTGAATGACTCATCGGAACAAAGTACTCGTCGGAACAAAAGACTCGCCGGAACAATGGAGTAGAAGAAGTGGGTTTCATGGGGGTGAACAACTCACCCGAACAGAATACTTGCCGGAAAGATGGAGGAAGATAAAGAGGAAGAAGATGAAAAAGAATATCTAAATAAGTAGGTGAACTTCAAGATTTCACCTACCACCAACCAAATATTTGAGGGCACCCACAAATTGCCTATTTTTTCCTTTGCACATGTCTACATGTTACTCTTGAGCATTTGATGTGTATCATATAATTTTAGGGCCACTTTTTGGGATCTGAGTTTGGCAAGCAGAGGATTTTAAAATCATTCAACCTAATAGATTCAACCAATTGGACCAGCCAAAACCTATTTCTTCAAATTTATTTAACAAAGTCCTTCCAAAGGAAGAAAAACAAAAAGAGAGCTCTAATAAAAGAAGCTGGAAAGTATGCCCTAGCAGCAACATAAGATCTCACTAGTATATAAATTTTTGTGGCACATGAATGTCCACAAGGTTAATATTATTTACTTCAAATATAAAAATATAAAAAACTCATATTTGGACTTCTGTTAATGCCATATACTCTTATTTCATTCAAATATGTCTAACTCATATAATTTTTTTATTTTTATAATGCTATAGTGCATAGACAACTTGGATGTGTCTTTTATATTATAGAAAGTATGGTTGTGTATGGCATAGCTCTTTGTTAGCCCTTGTCACAGCAGAGTTCACTTGCTAAAGCAGGTATTCGGCCCTCTTAGAGTATCCGCTTAATCTCAGGGGCACATGCGCACCCCAAATTCAGCACATGATATAAATCCCTAGGGTGGCCTCAAGGAGGAAGGGGATTATGTTATGACCCAAGTCTTTTTTAGACTTATCTAATGGTGATAGATGGCGTGGAGCACCAAGCTCAATAATGGTGCTCCACACTCTAACACACCTTGTGTACTTAATTAGGGAAAAAACACAAGTCCTTTGGACTCATTCTTTATTTATTTCTTTTCTCTCTCTTTCTTTATTAAAGATACAACCGGGTACCCTCTCTGTTCTTTTCTTTTAGCAAGTATTAAAGTCACATAGGACTCTTGCCTTCTTTTTATTTTATTTTTTTTATTATTGGCAATAGCCCAACCGGGCTCTCTCTCTCTCTCTCTCAATATTTGCCCAACCATCCTCTTCTCTTTCTGTCTCACCATATAACCAAGCAACCAAGCTGCTAATAATCTCAAAGAAAACCAGCCACCCTCTCTCCCTCTATATTAATATATCTCCCCTCAACGTGAATAGTTCTCCCTCCCCTCTCTCTTTTAGATCCTTCTATTCAACTCTCTCCCTCTCTCTTATGATTCTCTCTCTCTCCAAAATCCCAAACGTCCTCTCTAGAAGTTCTCCTCTATCTTAAAAACTAAAGAAGCAGCCCCTCCTTCTCCCTTCCTCACTATGTTAACCAAGCAGACTCCAAATAAATGCTTCTCCAATTCCTTTGGTTCCGCTATTTGTCCTCCATAGCAGTTTTTCATCAAGTGATTTCTGATTTTTCCAACTTAAATCGATTTTTCAGCTTCATCAAGATAAAGGACCATACTTTAACCTTATACTTCGTGTATTTAGGTTTGGTCCCTTGCACAATTGATCTCGACCATGAAACAAGGGTACATCTTGGGGTGCCCAACCATTGGCGGTTTCACAAACCAATTTTTTTTTTGTTCCATATTTTCGGAGCAAATTCCAAGTGGCAATGGAAACAATAGGCGAAACGGCTATCCAAAAACTTTTAATTTATTCATGTCGGACTTGATTTTCTTGGAAAAATCATTTACGAAATCCGCCGATAGATCGGACGTGCTCCAAGCAAGGTGCTCCACCACGGGCGATCATCGAATGACGGTGAATGCTAAAGCTGGATTTGTACCCATCCAACCAATCAAAGGCTCATATAAGGTGGGTGCCCTTCTATCCATCCAAATCTACGCTTTTACACTATGTGATGAATATATGATGAATTTAGAAAAACTAAAATTTCTTAGGTTTTGTGTGGATTCACAAAACGGTTATGGTCAAAGGGTTGACCGTATGGTTGAACCCATCGGCCGAGAACTATAGTGCACTATTTCCCTTCCACTTGGCACCCAAGTGTGCCGGCAAATTAGATCCCACATCAAGAATGGACTGTTGTCCTGCTTTGTTTTGTTGGGCACTCGATTGGAGGCCATCGTTTGACCGTTTCAATCTCGATGATCCGATTAGTTTTTAACTTCAGTCAAACCATGGACTCCCTATAAAATCACATACTTTATACATCTAACGATTCACATTGATCCACATGTCCCTATTTTTATAAATTTTAGTACCCCAAATATGTGAATATATTTATTTACGCTTATAATACTTTATGTGTTTATTTATTTGAATCTGTTTATACACTAGCTAAAGGGTCTAGTTTGACCCATTAAATTAAGCGAACCACAGCCGTATGATTCGAGGCCCGTAGATCTAAATAAAGATTATTTGGCCATCTGTTAAATTGATAGTCAGATTTTGATTATAATAAATAAACCTCGATCTTTGCACCATAATATAACCACAAAAATTCTTGGACTTTATGCTTATGAAGCCTTAGTCTAGGGTTTGATTTGACCCTTTTAGATCTCAGGTTTTGAATCGAATCGTGTCAGTGGTCAAAACTCACTTTTTCTATGACACCACATGGTTATCAAACCCGATGTCCCATATCTGATTTATTCAAATCCTTATAATAGACCTTATATATCGTATAAGCCTTGATGGAAATTGAATCATTCAAAACCCCCAAACATCATAAAGGTCCATGGCCTTGTGGGTCTGTCTAGTTTATGGACTCTTAATGGGCTCGTATACCCAATGTAGTCAAACGCGTGTTTAGTAAAATCATGGACCTAAACCTTTTGAATAGGCCCAACTCACCTTCTAAGCTTAGGACAATTATTTAGGTACATCTTCTACCCACGCTATGAAGGTGTATGTACCCCAAAAATCGTGTAACAGGGTTTCGACGGTCGAAACTTATTTGAGTCATACCTGAGTCAATCCTTAGCCAAATTTCACAAATGACCAGTCCGTCTACATCAGATCAACAAGATCTATCTGATGAGACTAGTCTAGCATCACTTTATGATACGTATTATAATACTCATGTATACTCATTGTAGGTCGCATTCTTCTTTCTCTCTTAATGATGAGCAAGGCGTCCGAATTGCGAGTATTATGATTAGATATTTCTTTTGTGTTGTGTGACATTCATCATTTAGAAGTACGTTAGGGCATATATATGTTAAGAAAAATAAATAAGATATGGCACACGACCTTTAAGCCTTCGTCACGGTGAGGTTTCTTTCACGGTCACGTGAAACTTGGAATGTAGGTATCCATGTACGGATGCAACTCCTCTATGGTAGTATGGGATGCCACATGAAGTACATTCAGGTTACTACGGAACCCGTCCCTTGAAAAGTGTGGTTTGTGAAGCCTATCGCACAGTGACTTATTCTAATTAAGTTTTAAGAAAAGATGGAATATGAATATATTAAGCTACGAGATGTTAAGAAAGTGAGGACTTAAACTCATACAAATATGAAAGCAGCGAGGGGACCTAAGCCTAAAACCGAATAATATTATGATATGTCAAAATATGCTGTGAAAGCCAGCTAAATATGAATTAAGTTTCTACACGTGCCATGTCTTGCGTGCCACCGTAAAATCCAACGTCTGCAGCCAAGACGGGTATGAAGGACACTATGATAGCTTTGTCTCGAATTAAGGGGACATTGTGATTACTATGCACGCAACCTCATCGGGCTGGATGGTGATTTATGTTATGATATGGAGGTTAAGTGGTTATCTACACGTGGACCTCGCGTGGTAGGCTCGAGCAGCGATTCTGGCACAGATCATTTAAATAAGACAAGTAAGATACGAAGTATGTTGTGTAAGCGTATGGAGTAATAATAAGACTTTCGATATGACACGTAAGTTAAGTTGACAAGACAAGTAAGAAAAGTAATAAGCATTAGAAGCATCATACGCATTGAAATATGTTATGTTCTTTCAATTTTGTAATTTTATAATTATGAAATATTTATGAGAATGATTATTATGTTATTTATATGAATTTTTAAAGGATTCACCTTCACTCACAAGGTTGCACCCACGATCACCTTGGTAGATTGTGGTGGATCGATTGTGCAACCCACTGAGTTTACGTAACTGAATAAACTAACCCCACCAAAAACTAACAGCTGCAGGTGAAGATATGGACTATATTGCTCGATGGACTTGATGCATTGGAAGATGATACAGATTATAAGGGTGACGACTTGGATGATTCAGCTAGACGACATCAGGTATATATTAATTGTTTAGAAGGATCTTCCAGTAATTGACCGAACCTCTATTTTTGGTCAGTTTGCTTATTGAACTCAAATTTCAATGTAAGCTTATTGAAAAGAATTTATAATGTAGAAGAATTTTTTGTTCACGATTTTTGGAAGCCCAATTTTATGTAAGATCTAGTAAGATATGTATGTCTGTTTATCACCTTAACAAGCGTGCGGTGTCATAACACGAAATTCTAGGCCCTTGAGAACGGCTAGGATTTTGGGTCGTGACAGATTCGAACTCAGGTCTCCTGCTTTTGGAAGCAGGTACCTGGCCAACTCACCTAACCCCTTGAGGTTCTAAAGCAGGTTTCCATCCTCTTTACTAATATCTTGTTACCTTCTTTAGTAGGCACTCATTCTTCTTAATAGCTCATTGCATAACAAGATTTTATGCAAGACTTATTAGTTTAACAGTTCTATCCTCCTCTCTTTTCACTCATTGCCATAGCAGATTTTATTTGCTGTAGTAGGGAGTTAGTAGAGAGCAGGGAGGTTACTACTAGAGTAGGTAAATCCTTTTTTTGTGGGAGTTAGAAAAGAAAATGAGAATCAACTAAAGCAGGTGAACTCTGTTAGGCAGGGGCTAGCAAAGAGCTATGCTATACACATCTTATGCTAATTTTGGAGCATCATTTAGTTAATAAACCTCACATAACAAAATACTCACACTAAGTGATACATAGGAGAATAAATCCCACCCAACAACCCTCACCTTATTATGACCAATTTGGTTTATGGAAGTTGGACTGATAGAATATTTCACTTCCGGAAGACTAGCCAAATCTTACGTTTGGAGACAATTTGGGTAATATAGAAGATGAACTTTAATCTTCGATTTTAAGTCATCTTCTTATTTTTAAGAATATTAGTATTCCATCTATTGAGGTGAAACTGCGGAATGTCTTTGATAATTCTTCGTACCCGCTGTTTTATATAAAATTTTTAATTTTCTTTTAAGTCCATATAAAAAATTAAGAGACCCACTTTCTTGACTGTTATTTAAACACTAAAATAGTGTTTAAATGATGTTACACTATTATTGGTATAAGATGTGCATGATTTAAGTCATCAAAGTGATAGATCATAAAGTGAAATGCAACATGCCCAGAAATAATGTTTTGGGGAGATTGAAACAACAATCTGATTTGTGGATTATAATATCAACCTTACTTTGAATTGTAGTGGCTGATATTAAAGATCATCAATAAGAGGGTTCACAATTATTTATTGGCTTGTTTTATTGGATTGAGACTTTATATTCAATGATAGATAGCTGCCACTTGGGCAATTTAGATTGATCATAGACGTGTGCCACACATGGCATATTGATAAATCACACTTCAATGATGTGAGATAAAAAGTTTAATCTGAATAGTATAAGATTATTTAAACCTAACGAGATCGGAGGAAGCAAACGTAAATTTTAGAACCTACAACCTCAAGCGTCACAAAAGAGTTAGGATGCCAACTAAACTACCACTCAATCAGTTTTTCGTGATTAATTGAAAGGTGCTTCTTGTGCCTTATTCATTGGCTATAAGTAAAGTAAAATATATATAAAAAATGGCCTAAAACCTGGCCAGGCTAGGGCTGAGTACATGTTGGCCCAATTTAGGCCCTGGACAGGCCCAAGCATGGCCTGGCCTATTAACAGCCCTTATAGGGCTTAAATCCGTTTTCTTTTTTTTTTTTTTTTTTTGGCGAAAAGCGTTTTAAGGAGGAACCGGGAATTCTGGAGCCTCACCAAACAGAATAGTGGATCTGTCTGAGACGCAGGTGTGTTCTAAAGTTCGTAGTAGGGGAACCCTAAACCTCTCAGTAGAGGAGCAGGGGAAGAAGAAGAACAAGAAGAAGGTGGTAATGGGGAAATATTCTTATAAGCGGGTGAAGGGGAGCCAACAGTTGAGGCAGCGGCTTATCCTCTCAACCCTCGTATCCACTCCCATCCTCGTCGAAGACATCCGGACTGACGACTCTTGGCCTGGCCTCCGCCCCTACGAGATATCTCTCCTTCGCTTGCTCGAGAAGATCTCCGATGACTGCGTAGTCGAAATCAACGAAACCGGTAACCTCTAATTTAAAAAAAAAAAAATTCTTATTTTTCTGAACCCCTAGCAACTACATAGGGTTTACGTTTACTTAATAAATTTCGGCTAACTAATCCTCAAAAATAAAATAAAATCGGCTATATAGGAACGAAATTGAAGTATAAGCCGGGAATTTTGATGGGCGGGAAGCATTTGGTGCACGATTGCGGTCTCAGTAGATCCATCGGTTATTTCTTGGAGCCGTTGGTCGTTTTGGGACTGTTTGGAAAGAAGCCCCTTTCAATAAGGCTCAAAGGTTCGGATGGATTCTCTGCTGTTTATTTTTTCCCGATCAGATTGAAATTTTATGACTTTTTTTTATTTATCCTAACAATTTTCAGTACACGGTGTTTTATTATCGTTTAGATGCGCAATCACAAAATTTATAAAATAAAATAAATCGTGGAATGGTTTTACCTACGTTGTGAGTATCATAACTCGGCCTATACTTATCGGTTTCATCGAGAACCGATACCAATACGACCTGGATACAGGTATCAGGGTGGTATTGGTATCAGACCTATACAGGTCAGTATCGGCTTTTTGATTATTTTTATTGTTTAATAAAAATAAAAAATAAAAAATAAAATGCCGATTTGGTATCACTGAAACCTATATCCGGATTGGCCAATATGTATCGATCTAAGATAGACCAATACCCAATATCAAATCTGATACTGATACCTTGATCATATGTTTAATTCTTTGATGGCTGGCACAACTGTAGATATTGTAATATTTTTTATTTTTATTTAAAAATAAAAGTAAAAAATAAAATATGGTCATTATACTCATGCTTCATTTGTCAAACACTTTTCTTTTGCTCAATATCTTGTTGAATAATATGATAAACCAAACGAGTCCTGCCTCTTATCCATCAAAATGTAGACCTCTATAATATTCTATCTTGTTCTAGTGGTCTAATTTTCTTCGCATTTGCCAATACTAACCAGCATCTATTTTTTATATAATTTTATTTATTCATTGATTTGGTTCCCTTCTTGGTCTACCTCACTCACACACTCCACATTTAACAAGTCATTAAAATAATTTCATCTATTCTTTATTTCATCTTCTTTCACCAAGATCCTTTGATCTTCATACTTAATGCATTTTAAATAGTCAAGGTCTCGAGTTGTCATCTTATATTCACAAGCTAGTAGATATCTACTATTAATATATTATTATTATTATTTTCTTTCTCCCCCACGAAAAGAAAACTTAGCTTTGAGTTTTTGTTAACATATATATATTTCAAGATCTTTCATTCTTAATTTCTTACTATTTTTTCCAATTGATTGAAGTGCATTCAATTTTTATCCATGAGATCATATTGTCACGATCATGATCAAACCTAGGTCAAATCCCAATGTCTAGAATGCCAATTATATATCCTTATGTAAAAGGCTTATTTTCGGATGGTATTTGGGATGGTTTAACCAAACTTTTAGAGATCAGGTCAGTTGCACCGATTATGGACGTATATGGTGCATGAACGTCCGTGAGTGAGTCACATACGCCCGTTCTGTACTTATATAAATAGGTGCATGCATGTGATGGTTCCAAAATTGCTATCTTGGAACCTGACATGCCATTTTTCTCCTTGTGTTATTTTGGTGATTTGATCTTGCAAATCTCAAGGAGATCATAACACTGTGCTCTGAAGAGGTAGCTTGAGTGATTGAGGCTCGAACGATGCTCGTGTTGCTCGATTGATCATCGTGAGAAGCAGTGATTGGAGGCGATGTCGATCTACATTGTGAAAGGATGTTTCTTGGGAATCGAACGTTGTGTGCTAGGAAGAGAGTGATAGGTGCATGCCATTCAAATCTTCTATAAGTGTTTGATTATTTATAGTGGATTGGTTGCCTTGGATTTGAGAGAGATCCCGTTGGTTTTTTCCCTGTTGGGTTTCCACATAAAAAATCTTGTGTTCTCTTTGTGGTTGTGATTATTTTCTACATTATCGTCTATGTAATTGTTCACTAAGAAAATCTGTGATTACCCCGAAATCTCAATTGGTATCAGAGACAATACACTTATGTAAGTTCTAACGAACCGAGTGTAATGACTAATTTGAGATATCAAAATCTCCCTAGAGAAGGTGTTTCTACGACTAGACCTCCATTTTTTATGGGAATAACTATCCATACTCTTGGGATCTTTGGCCCTCCGTGGCTTGATGCTCTTGGATTTTCTTTCTCAGTTTTGTGTTGTGTCTTCTTTTTTGTTTGTTCTCCTTTTGTAGCCTCCTAGCTCTTCGCTGGTTTTTTTAATGGATTAGAGTAAATTTACAGAAGAAAAAAATACAAAAAAATTATCAATACTGGAAAACTAGGATGAGAGCTTTCCTCAGTTCCATTAACCCACGTGTTTGGTATGCTATTGAGGATGGTTGGTCGACTGAGGGTGAGGCCACTAAGACCACTGTCAAAACAAGTCTTTGTGGACTCCTCAGGAATATGATACCCTTGGATATAACTCAAAGGCTCTTAATGCCTTATTTGGGGCAGTGATTGCGTCTGAGTTTCGTAGGATCAATATTTGTGTCACTGCTAAGGATGCTTGGGAATCCTTTAGAGCCCTTATGAGGGTACTCCCCAAGTGAAGATTTTCAAACTTCAAATGCTCACATCTCAGTTTGAAAATCTTCGAATGGAGGAAGATGAGAAATTTTCAGACTTTTGTATCTGTTTGAATGATATTGTCAACGGGTTCTTTAATTTGGGTGAGCTTATTTCCACCCCTACGATTGTGTGCAGGATCATGAGGTCTCTACCCAAAAGGTTTAGATCTAAGGTATTGTCAAAGTCCTTGCTCTCAACAGTTGCATTAACCTTAGATGTAAACCTTTTGGGTAAAGATCTCAGGATCTTGCGCACAATCTTAAGGGTGGAAATAGGTTCTTCCAAATTAAAGGACTTGTTGACAATATCATTCAAACGATTATAACAGTCTGAAAATTTCTCATCTTCCTCCATGCAAAGATTTCCAAACTGAGATGTGAGCATTTGAAGTTTTGAATTTTCACTTAGGGAGCGATCTCAAGGATTCTCCAAGCATCCTTAACAGTGGTACAGTTACAGGTACTGATCTTACGGAACTCGGAAGCAATCACTACTCCAAATAAGGCCTTAAGAGCCTTCTAGTTATATCCAAGGGCATCATATTCCTGAGGAGTCCACAAAGTCCTGTTTTGACAGTGGTTTTAGTGGTGTCACCTTTAGTCGAGGTAATGGTGGGAGGAGTCCAACCATCCTCAATAGCATACCAGACACATGGGTTAATGGAATTGAGGAAAGCTCTCATCCTAGCTTTCAAGTATAGATAGTTATTCTTGTAAAAAATGAAGTTCTAGTCGTAGAAGCACCTTCTCTTGGGAGATCTCGATATCTTGAATTAGTCATTACACTCGGTTCATTAGAACTTTACACAAGTGTATTGTCTCTGACATCAATTGAGATTTAAGGGTAATCACAGGTTTTCCTAGAGAACAATCACATTGTCGATAATGTAGATAAATAGTCACAACCACACATAGAACACCAGATTTTTTACGTGGAAACCCAACATGGAAATTAACCATGGGATCTCTCTTTGATCCAAGGCAATCGATCCACTATGAATAATCAACCACTTACAGAAAATTTGAATGACATGCACCTATCACTCTCTTCCTAGCACAAAACGTTCGATTCCCACGAAACGCCCTTTCACAGTGTAGATTGCTATCGCCTTCAATCACCACTTCTCACGATGATCCACTCGAGCTGCACGAGCACCGTTCGAGTCTAAATCACTCAAGCTCACTCTTCAGAGCATGAATGTATGATCTCCTTGAGATTCACAATATCAAACCACCAAAATAGTATCTCAAGGAGAAAATGGCACGTCAGATTCCAGAATAGAAATCAGAATAGCAAAAATCTCAGAATCGTCACATGCATACACCTATTTGTATATGTCAGGATGGGCGTTTGTGACTCACTCATGGATGTTTGTGAACACGGGCGTCCGTCCCTCTAGTATGGACGTTCGTGCACCATATACGTCCACAGTCAGTGCAACTAACCTGATCTCCTGGTTAAACCATCCCAAATACCATATGAAAATATGCCTTTTAGATCAAGACATATAATTGGCATTCTAGTCACTGGGAGTTCACCTAGGTTTGATCATGATTGTGACAATATGATATCACAGATATGAACATAAAAAATAGTGATCTATAATGCGTAATAACTCTCTCTCTTTTGAGATGGGTTGGGCCTGTAGCTCAATGGAAAGGTTGACGATATTGTAACCTTCAGGTCGCTGTTTCAATCCCAATTTCACCATAGAAAGGCTCTCTTTTGAAACTAGCTTACCATCCTTTTAACCTTGTAGATTTCTCTCTCTCTCTCTCCCCCCCTCTCTCTCTCTCTCTATATATATATTAATATATACATACACTCACAGACACCCACCCACCCCCCAACACACACAAATGCATAAATGCATAAATACATACATACATACATATATATATATATATATATATATATATATATATATATATATATATATATATACACACACACACACACATTTATGTGTGTGTCTAAAGCTTCGGGATATGCATTCAATTGCAGCCCAAAACGGCGCACTCAGGCCAGTGGCACCCAATCCAATGATCGGGTGCCACGTGCACATGCACAAGGTCCATCGCTGATGATCCAAAAAAAATTATAATATTTTTACACTGTTGATTGTTTGGTTAAAGGTGAAGTTTCAATGGCAAAATTTTTGGTTGAAAACCCATATATTTGACTCGTGAAATGATGGAGAAAAAGTCTTCTCTTTTATCTTCTAAAACCCTAGATGGACTGGTGAACTCTTAGAGGATATGGTGCAACTTGTTACCATGTGCCATGACGCCACGTGACACACGGTCTAGTATTCTTGTGCAGCTTTTTTGGGCTGCACATGGATGTATTTTCACATTCCTCTCTCTCTCTCTCTCTCTCTCTCTATATATATATATAAATAAAACTTAACAAAAAGACTTTTTATGTCCTATCTGATCAGCTCTTGAAATTACACTCTCTTCTCAAAGTATATTTTGTTGTCACATGCGACAATAACTGCATACAAAAATCGCGAGTTAATAAGACATAAATGGCCGCTTACAGGAATTACAAATGACTCCAAGGATCCGTCTGTTGATACTTTTAGGACAACTACATTGCATATGCTCAAGCATTTTGGAGTTCCTCTAGATGGATTAGAGTTGAAAATTGAAAGCCGTGGAGCTCCTCCTCAGGGTGGTGGGGAAGTCGTTCTGGGAGTTCCAACCCTTCAGAATAGCTTATCAGTGAGTAATTCATATTATGTGGTCACATGAGAGAGTGTTTAGCTATTATGCTGATGGTTATCACTCAATTCTATGCATTTCTGTTTTTCTAGCAAGTCACGTGGGTTGATGAAGGAATGGTTAAAAGCATTAGAGGAGTAACATTCTCTACCAGAGTATCTCCTCAGATTGAAAACCGTATGATTTATGCCGCTCGTGGGATCTTTAATCGCTTTCTTCCCGATGTTCATATATACAGTGACCATAAATCTGGTCCACAAGCAGGAAGGTACTTTTTTTGGTACCAAGAGGGTTTTTTCTCTCAGAAAGCAGTCTTCTAACTTGAAACAGCTAATGCAGTATATTGTGGAAATTTGGTTTTATATGCTGCATGTTATTTTTCATATTCATCTTGTGCATCTTCACATGTGCAAATCCCTATTGAGTTGCATGTACATATTTTCTATTAATTGATGGGCCAAGCCCCTATAATCCTGTTTTTGCCGAACCTTGTTGATGCTGAGCAAAAGAATGAATGCTTTTTTTTTTTTATGCATGCTCCATAGACAAGCTAGTTTAATCCTTGTATAATTGACAATATTTGCTTGTTTAATTTAATCGATTTTGAGAAAAAAAAAACTTTTAGATGCTAATACTTGATTACCACGATACAATTCTGCATTTTCTCCCTTCATACTTTTGGTTTTAGTTGGATACTGATGCTCTTTTCCCCTTGCCATGGTTCTAGAGAGCTCCTTAAAATCATTGAACATGTAGAACATTTCTGTAATTAACAACAAAATGGTTTTCAACGAAAGATGGAAGCATCCGTGAGCAATTTATCGGCTTAGATTTTGAACTATGTAAATTTTTTGCTTGATCGATTCCATTGGTTGTTACTTGAACCAGGTGTTCTGTACTATGTAGAGCTGGGTTTCATTTGCAATCTTATGCAATTTCAATCGAAATTGAAAAAATTCAAGGCCTTATTGGAAGGAACTTGCTAATTCTTACATTTCAAATTTGATCTCCAATTTATCTCAAATCAATTGGCTTGATGGTCAATCTGGGTTCACTAAGAGATTGATCCTGTGACAGATCACCTGGTTATGGCATATCATTAGTTGCAGAGACGACGTCTGGCTGCTTGATCTCTGCTGATAGCGCTGCTTCTTATGCAAGAGGTGATGACACCCATGGCTTTGAAGATTCCGAAGAGAAACAAGAGCTGATAACTCCAGAGGAAATTGGCATCCAAGTTGCTTCTATGCTGCTTGGGGAGATCGAGCAAGGAGGGGTGGTGGATTCAACACACCAGGTCTGCTGCTATCCCTTCCCTTACATATCTTTTTCTTCTATGCATATGTAATTGTAGATATGTACATAATTCCATCCATACAAATTCTTTAATGCTATCTGCTGTCTTCTTTTTCCAGTATTTTCTTTCTCTGATTGTTCTCTTCCTTGGGTATTCATCTCTTCTCTCATTTTAGTAGAACACACGCATATATATATATGGGAATGCTAACCTCACCCTCTTGATTGTGAGGTTAGCATGGTCCCCGGACAATAATACCCTTATTAAAGGGGATTTTCGTAAAATTATGAGGAACATTCTAGTAAAGTTGAACTAAATAATAAATGATGTGTTTACATTAAATAAGGTGCATGCCGTTGCAATAAATGAGGGTTCCTCATTTATTCAAACCACCTCATTTATTGTCTAATTTAATCTTACTAAAATGCCCCTTATAATTTTACGAATAGCCCTTTAATAAGGGACAATTCTAACCTCACAATGAAGAGGGGTGAGGTTTGCATTCCCTATATATATATAATTTGCGTGCAATATGATGAATATGGAGCTTTTCAAACATTCTAATGCATCAATATGTTCGGTTTACAGGGCTTGTTGTTCCTTCTCTGTGCTTTATGCCCACCAGATATGTCCAGCATTCGTGTAGGAAAGCTCTCGCCATATGCAATAGAAACACTGCGAAACATTAAAGATTTCCTTAATGTTCATTTTGATATTGAGCCGGAGCCAATGACAAATACTGTCATGCTCAAGTGTATGGGATGTGGGATGAAGAATCTCTCCAGGAAGATTTCGTGAAAAGCAGCAAATTCTATCGATCTTGGCATATTGTAGCAGTTCCTAAGGTGATAGGGTCCTACCAAGCCATTATAATCGCTCTTGTCAGGTCTTATTATTTTTATTTCCTCATTTTAGTAGAATTATATGAAAGCAAAATCCACAATATTACTGCTTTCGTAGCGTGATATTATTGCACTCTGTTTTGTCATCAGTTTTCCACGTGTTATTGAAATATCACCCATCTTAGCAGTTTTATCATTTTGATATTACCTATGTAATGGCTCAGATGCATGCGCTTTAAATTTTAAAAGAATTTAAGGGATGGTAGAAGAAAAAATAGTGAGATCTATATCTCTTACCTTTTCCTAATGATAAGCTTGAAAAGCATTTTTTAGAAACCTCTGCAATTGCAAAATCTTTTCCTTTGTTCACTTGTATCAATTCCTTGTAGCCATTCCCTTTGCAGGCTTCCTAGTAAAATTTCTTAATAAGACCTCTGAACTTGCATAATATTTTCTGTTCACCTATACTGTGTCGTATCTTTGTAGCCATTTCCTTCGGAAACTCCCTAATAAAATATTTTAGGATTATGTTTTATTCACCATAGATATTCAAAGAATTTTTCATTTTTAAAAAAATATTTTTTTAAAGCATTGTTTTGTAGGAATTTTTTAAAAAGGACTTTGTACAGATTTTCTTATATATATTTTATTTTTTAAATGGTTAAGATTATGAAGAAGAAAAATGAAGGAGTGGAGAAATTGTTTACTAGGGAAGTTTATGGTTTCATTTAAAGTTAAGTCAAATATATCAGGAAATTTCAGAAAGAAAACATAATTTGAAAGAAAGAGGAAGAAGAAAAAAATACGATAACATAACAAAAGGAAAAAGCTCACTTTGAAGCTTATCAATCTATACTATATTCTTAAAAGTGAAATTCCTATTTATTTCTGTCAATATACGATTTTCACAGCTTGAAGGATAAAATACCCCTAACCTCTCAATTCTGTCCTAACATTTTTGTTAAAATTCTATTTATTTCTTAATTTCCCTCAGTGAAGAAAAGAAGTCTCTCTTAGACTTTTGATAACTTCTATTTGAAATTCAATTAGATTTCTAATTAGACGAATTTACCCCTATATTCACGCTGAATTAAAAGAACTTCAATTCTTCCTCCAGGAAACTTTTAAAATAAGGTTCCAACTATGGTTAACTGTTAAATTAATAAAAACTAGTAAACAAGGGTTCTCTTAGAGAAACACTAAGGTTATAAAATAGATCACCAATTATTACACTGAGAATAAGAAAGAAGATGAGGAGAAGAAGAAAAGTTCAAGAATGTAACTGTCTTCGCCTCTCAATCATTGAAATCACTGCCAGAGCATCTTCACCTCCATTGATGCCAATTATCTCTCACTCTCTGATTTTAATTTATTGTCTTCTTCCAAAGCATTGGGCTTTGAAGAGGGATTAAAACATGAGAAGTCTGAAATACTAAAATCTAATTTACTTCAACGAATGACATTGTTGGGCATGAAAAGCGATCGGACTTGAAGACACTCTTTTGTTCCCTTGGAAAGTTCTACACATATCATGTCCTCTCATATATATATATGTAGCACTCAACATGGAGTTTGTATTAGGTGGGCCAGTTATGTACTGCCTATAGTACACTAACCAATCTAATCCATTGTATAAGTAAACTTGTGAGGTGAATGTGTAGATTTTTAACGTCCTTGAAATTTGTGTTGGTGCTCTTTTGAGCATATAGATGGACTGATTGATCCATTTCCCGTTGGTGGTGCACACGTCTAACTAAAACAAACTCTTCTACATAGTTTTTAATGAGTGGGCTTGGCATACATTCCAATAGTTTAGTAGTTTTCGTTCAACTTGGTCTGAGCCCAAGCCTGTGCTACTACTTGACTCACAAGTTCAGACAATCTCCTTCTGCCGACCTTTGAAATGCACATATATTTTTTTAGTGCCAAATCAATGAAAGGTCAAAAGCGTACATCACTGATCTGCGTGTTCATGAATTGTTGTGCACCTCTTGAGGCTTGATTGCTTTGGTTGAAGATTTACTCGGGCAACATGCTGATAGTGCCCGGGTCAAGTACATACTACCAACCCAATATATCGTATATTCGTATCATGAGTAGGTATTTAGGTACCCACGTGCACCAAGGCGACACACAGGTTTGTCTCCAATTTCTAAAATTGTCTAACCCTGGAAGGCACACAATTATAAAAGCATTCAAATGTGCAAGACAGGATATTTTCACCAGTTGGGTTGTCAAAGAGCCAACTTGGCCCATCAAGCTGATGGGCAAGATTTGTTGCTAAACGTTTTTCCATGACAGGTCATACTCTAACCTATAATTGGGGCCCAGATCTATCAGCCTGACCAGTTTATGCTATCTTGGAGTGATTTTGGGCTTAAAAGGTTTAGGACTATGCATAAAACGGCTCAAGCTTGAGCTATGCTTGTAGGCCTTACTGAAATTGAGCTTATTTTATTTGGAAGTCACCTGGCACTCAGGTTCGGCTCAAGCTCGAGCTAAGCTTCTCTTATTTTATTTAACTCAACCTGCCAGTTTGTTGAATGTTAAAAAAAAGTGACCAACCATGCTGGAGTTGAGAATACATGTAAAATTACATTAATACCTCTAAAACAAGATGCGGAAGACTTAAGAGCGACAATCAGCTGCTATACTTTCTAAATCTCATCACTTCCACTATCTTTGAAATAGTTGACTTTTTGTATCACCATTTAGATTAAGGGTTAGTTGGAGCTCCCCTTAGACCTACCTAATTCACATGTGCATCAGTACACCAGAATATCCTCTTTTTCATTTTATCCTAACTGTTACAATGGATTGTCCATGTAATTAGTTGTAGCCATTTCATTTTCAAAGCGTTTCCCTTTAGCAAGTTCCTTATAAGATTATGTATCCGAGCTAGATATAAATCAATCTAGGGATAATGGCTCCTGACCGCCATTTAAACACTAAAATGGTGTTTATATGATCTTACATCATTTAATTATACTTTTTATCTCACACCATTAAAGTGTGATTCATCATTATGCCAATTGGCGCACATTGTGCAAGTAGCAATCCATCTTTGGAACATATATCAGGCTTCTCAGCCAAATGTAACATGCCTACAAGTGGATGTGAACCATCTGATTGATGAACTTTAGCATCAGCCATTAAAACTAAAAGCAATGGTTGATATTATAGCTGACAGATTGGATGGTTTAAATCTCTCTAAAATACCATATTTGGGCCTGTTGCACTTCAATTTATGATCTATCCCTTTGACAGTACGAATCACTTGCATCTTAAACCATTGGTGATGTAAGATCATTTAAACACCATTTTGGTGTTTAAATGACTGCCAGGAGTGCCAGGAGAGCCTGGCCCTTATATCTAACATCTTCTAAACCGGAATTGATTGTGTTGAGATGTGAATCCTCTCATCACAGTAGTTCATGAGTTGTTTTCACATCCTAGATCTAATAGTTTGAACCCATTGATGAGCAATTTTTTAAAATATAAATGAGTGATCTTCGTTTGATATTTAGCCAATTGGAAAATTTAGATGGGCTGGAAAAATCTGTCACATGGCTCAAAAAGTGGGACAGTGAGGGTTTTTTTTAGGCGTAAGAAGAGCTCCCATTAATCTGCTAGGATATAATTTACTTCTTTCTTGTGACCTGGTATATTGTAAATAACATGTTCCCAATCTAGATATGGATTGGGTCACTGATGTTGGACATGTGGCACTTTCATCATATATGCCATGTGATATAATCTTTCCAACTTTACTCCTTATCTTGGGCCAGTTGCTTGGCTTGCTTTTCTGGCTTGTTTTGGCTCAGATTAACTGCTTTTCTGGTTTGTTTGGCTTCTCTAACAAGGCTAATAAAACAGTTCAATTCTGTTGGTCAAATTTAATTAGAGAATAATTAATATCTGAGATCCAATTGAATTTTCAAAATTACTTTCTCAAGGTTTTTTGTTCTTTCATCTTTTTAACCATTTAAAACTACATCTTTCCTGTGTTTAATATTTAATTATGTGTTCTTATAATATTTATTTTGATCATAGATACATGTTTCTATCCTATCCCACATTTGATGAATTAGAAGGTTTAGGAAATTTCTCTTCATGTAAATCCAGAACTTGAATACATGGTGAGGATTGATTTTTTTCTTTTGGCTATTTGTTATGTAACCAATTCCATTTTTTATTATGTTTCTGAAGTGATTGGTTTATATGTAACAGGAAGTGGAGGAATGAGAAGCCCCAGGCTTGCATGAGGCTTTGACATGGCTATGGTAACTTTTTTTTTTTTTATAAATATTATGTGTTAAAAAAATTGTATACCAAGCTTAGAATTATAGCTGCAGAAAGATCTGGAATTTTGTCAAATATTAACCAGATCAAGGGAGTTGTCTACATATGAGAAATTTGAAAAATGCTCTCAGCCACATCTATGGCGATGAATTGATCTTAACCATTCAATTTCTTCAGTCATGTTTATGCACAGTGAGGGGTTTGAGAGGGTAGATGATGGTGTCAGGTGCTTCTTTGACCTTGCCACTATAAATACAGCTTTTGGTTAACATAGAATGAGGTAACTTTGATTCTTTTTGAGTTCCCAATTTATCGTTCTTGTTTCCTTTCAAGCATGCAAATCACCCTCTTCAGAGCATTTTCTGAGCGCTGTTGCAGTTTTTGTGATTGCCTTGAAAGTATTCAATTCTTCTTCCACCATTGCTGTAATTTCAAACAAAGTTTTGTTCTTGTTTACTGATAACCTGCAGAACATGGGCTGTGTTCAGATCCCGCTGGTTGAACACTTGTAAAATGATTGGGTACAAAGGATTTTGATGCAAAAATTTAAAACCAATATTTTTATTACCCATGTATACTATGTGCACAAATGCGATTATTGAGCATTAGATCTCTAATATGATATATATACCATTATAAATGTTGAAGACTACTTTGATCAGTGCAAATTTTATTTGCATCTGAATCCTTTCTGTTATTTTAAGTGTGTTAAAAGACTTAACTGGTTAGACCTGAACACAGCCCCGTGTTGTGTAATTCACCGACTTACATGAAAGTTGAGGTTAGCATCCCACTTCTTCATTGTTACCATTGAGATTGGAGGATTCTGTGTTCAATTCATGTTTCACATCTCTCTGAGTTCATATCCCAGTTTTAGTTCAATACAAGCATAAAGAAATGGTAGAAAGATGTACAATGGATAGGGAAAGTTATTTTTGGGTATCGATACTTGCATCTGTAGATTCGATCTCTGCAAGCAGTGAAAACCTTTGACTGCCTTAGTCAGATGATTTATATTGATTTTCTGCCCAATCTGCCACGGATCTGATATTTAACCTTTAACCTCAAGGGGTTAGGCGAGCTGGCCAGGTACCTGCTTCCAAAAGCACGAGACGTGAATTCGAATCCCCTCCCCCCCTTGAGGCCACCCTAGGGATTTATATCTTGTGCTGATCCGGCATGTACTGAATTTGGGGTGCGCATGTGCCCCTCGGATTAGGCGGGTGCTCTAAGAGGCTTGGATATCCAGGTTATTAAAAAAAAGAAGCTGTTATTTAGGTCATGGCTCACCTTACTAGATGGTCAGATGTTGATTCTATGAGGCTCACATCCCCAAAAATGATTGTCGTCATGGTGTACGGAGTCATTTTCGGAGATGTGTGCCATGTTGAATCAACATGGCACACATGGGTCACCTACTAGACGGTCAGATGTTGACTCTATGAGGCTCTCATCCCCAAAAATGATTGTCGCCGTGGGTGTACCAATAGAAGGGTTTTTAAGGGCATTTTTGGAGATGTGTGCTATATAGAATCAACATGACTGTTTAATAGGTGAGCTGTGATTTGGCTGTTTGATAGGTGAGCCATGATATAAATATCAGATCTGCAGAAGTATGGGTCGAAAAACGATCTCCATGGCCTGATTCTAGGTAGTCAACAATTTTCATGTGCAAAAACCCAAATAGCGAAGATCGGATCTTCAGTTGCAAATACCAATCCCCTTTTATTTTATTAAACTAAAAAAGCAGAGGGTGTACAATAGGGGAACCCAATTAAACCTTCCTAAGAGCATCTCCACCGGGAGAGCTATCCCACATGCTCTATACAATATAGCGTTCCAAAGGTGTATAAACTGAGCTACGGCAGGAGCACCATCTCAAACGATATAAATAGCTATTGCTACACAGTAATAACCAAATTTAGCTATTACTATAGCAGTAGTAGCTAAATATTAAAATAATATTTTTTTAAAGATAATTCTCTTTCTCTCTCTTCTCTTATCTAATAGTAAAATAATAAAATAAAACTAAACCGAAATTGCACCGAAATTTGAAGGTCCCGAACCGGATTGAATCACAGTGAAATCCAACACAAACTGGACCAAGCCGAACCCCAATTCGGTTTGGTTTGGGTGGCTTGAAAGCGAAAAAAATCCAAAAAAATAAAAAACATACCTTAAAAAAACAAAAAAAAAACTAGGTATTTTACTTACACCAAATGACACCGAAACCTGACAAACCAAATCGAACCGAACCCCAATTCGATTCAGTTTGGGTGGCTTGAAAGTGAAAAAAACCCAAAAAAATAATCGAAAAAGTAAAAAAAATCCTAAAAAAATAAAAAAGTAGGTATTTTACCTACACCGAACCAAATCGGTTTCGGTTTCAGAAAAAAATTGAACCGAACCGAAACTAACACAAACCGAATCGAACCGAACCAAATCGGTTTCGATTTTAGAAAAAAATTGAACCGAACCGAAACTAACACAAACCGAACCGAGCTGAACCCCAATTCAGTTTGGTTTGGGTGGCTTGAAGCCGAAAAAAACCCCCCAAAAAATGAAAAGATATCCTAAAAAAATAAAAAAATAAAAAAATAGGTATTTTACCTACACCGAATCAAATCAAATCGGTTTTGATTTAAAAAAAAAAAAATTGAACCGAACCGAACCAAATGGGTTTTGGTTTGGTTTCGGTTTGAGGTGTACCGAACCGAACACTAAAATTTTTGGGTTTGGTTTGGTTTGGTTTGTTATACCGAACTTGCATCTCTAGTGTAGGTAGTAAAATATAATAAAATAAGAATAAAAAATAATATTTAAAAAAAAAGAGTAGTTAAAAATAGAGTGTAATAGTTAAAGTACTCTAACAATAGCTAAAGTGTTGTTTAGCCAACCAAATTTAGCTCTCTTGAGGAGATGCTCTAAGAAGTAGCTCCACCGTTGGCCAAGGAGCTCTGGCATGATCAACTGTGTGTACTAAAATGCCCTTATTTATTTTAAATATTATAAATGAACTTTTTCTTTTATAAAAATAAATATCCTTAGGGATTTATATATCCATGATGGGGCTTTGTGTGCCTGTGATGGCCAGGTGAGGTGACTCCCAATTTATTAAAAACAAAAACAAAAATCCTTATGTTTTGTAGCGTCGAGGGCACCGCTCAACTATAGTGGTCCTAATAAAGTTAGGGCGGTCAACGGGATGATAAATGGGCTGGGCTAAGCCTGAATTAAAAATGGGTTCGGGTTCGGGTTCGGGCACGGGCTATGTTGTGAAGAAGCCTTCGTAGGTCTTTAAAATTTTGGGCTAGTAAACTCGGCCCGGAAACAGTCTCTTTTTTTATCAAGAGGCTTAAAAATGGCAATAGTAGCTCCCGTTATTACCCTTAAACAGATGAATAAGGGGTTAAATAAGTCAGTTTCCCTTCACCTCTAAATAACTCTCATTGTTTAGGTTTTCTTCATGGCTCATTTCATTTTCATCTCGTCGCTTCACCCGATACGGCAATGCCTCAACAGCAGCAGCAGCTTAGGGTTTTAACTTTCAAGCATTCGATCTCTCTCTCTTTCCCCTATTGCCAAGCTCTCTCTCTCTCTCTCTCTCTCCTAGAGTCTCAACTAACCATTGCCAAGCAGCCCAAGCTCTTCGTCCCAGCCAACCATTGCAAAGCGACCCACTCTTCCCCATAGCTTTCATGCTCTCCTTCTCTCTCTCTCTCTCTCTCACCCAGCCCATTGCCAAGCTCTCTCACTCTCTCGCAGCTTCTCCCTCTACCAATTTTTTCATCGCTTGAGTTCACTCACCTAAACAGCAACCTATTTACTCATTCAGGATTTCAACTTTCAACTTCAAGCAATCAAGCTCTCTCTCTCTCTCTCTCTCTCTCTCTCTCTCTCTCTCTCTCTCCTAGTTTCTTTCTCTAAAAGCCACTTGGAAAAAAACCCTAGTGTCTGTCTCAAAAAAGCTACCGAAAAAATATTGAAACCTCGCCCGAACTTGGGTTTTGGCCCGACTAATAACGGGGCAGGTCCGGCCTCTACATTTAGTACGTTGGTCGGGCCGCCCGGATCGCATATTGGGTCGTGCTTGGACCCTCCTTTTAATATTTTTAAAAATGAGCTTATAAAAGCCTAGCCCGGCTTGTTGATATAGCCATCTATTTGGGATCGGCATAACAATGGCCGTTAGACATGTGGACTCCAATCTAATGATTTTACTTATTTGGGTACCTTTAAACACACTCACTAAATCTTTGAGGGTACTTCCTCTTAAAACTCATTGAGTGCTTTGGATCAGACAAGTCTTTTGGCGGAATCTTTCACACAATAGATCTTGAGAATATGGACATATCATGATGCAATCAATTTTTGATTTCACATGAGATACATCTTAAAAATAGTTACCTTAATCTCATGTGGCACTCATCACACTTAAATCTGATTTTAAGGTTATTTTTTTAGAGTCATGTGACATGAATTCAAAATCTGACTACATGATAGTACACTCGTGAAATCAAAACTTACAAGTGAATATTTGGTCGTCGCAATAGGTGGTTCCACTGTTAAACAATTGACTAACTTAAATTAGACAACGGATATTTTTTGTCATCCCAATCTTTCATGCAATTCCATATGGTGCCCATCCCTAAAGTGACCGTAATCATGGCATACTATTGGAAGAGTTCTCAGGTTACTTTTGGAATCACCATTGACCGTTTAATAGGGAGATATCGTGTGGAAGATTGGGACTAAAAATGATCTCAAATCTCTAATCTCTAAGGTGGATCCATCGGTTGCGGATTGCAAAAATCCATGCCTTTTAGTATTCTTGTTATTTAATATATTCTCCAGCGAACCAACCTTTGTCTTTCGTTGGTGGGTGAGAGTCATAATTTCCAAACAACTGGATATCTATGTTTTTGATCGAATCTGTAGAATTTTTTATGCCTACTCTTTTCTACGGGGGAAACTTCTTCGAAATTGCTTACTTCAAACCTGCATGTACACTGAGTCTTGGCCTCTTGGGTCTCTTTATTCTTAAATTTAAATTCCCAACGACTCTTGACTAAAAGACGCGTAAAGACGAAACTTCATCTCTGAATACTGATAAGAACCACGCGGTTTTTTCTTCTATATGAAGAGAGAGCAGGCAAATTGCCTTCAGTTTCCCACCATTTTTCTTTCATGGATTCCAAAACGACGACCCAGAAACAAATCCCTTCAGTCTCTCCATCACCTCCTCCTTCTCACGCTCCCTCCTCCCCCAGCACCCAATCCGGTGCCTTGCCTTCCATTGCACTCTGTTTTTTGTCATTTAATGCGGCATTATCAGTTTATCAAGCCCGAAATGAGCCCTCCACCGTCTCCTTTATTTTGTTCGTTTATTTGACCTTCATGCTATTGTTTCACTGTCTGAAGGTTTTCGATCGATTACCCGAGAATTCGGAGGAAAGGGACAAGTTGAAGGTGATGATTTGGATACTTGCTACCACACTTAATGTTGCATTTGCTTATAGGGTGTCAATGATCCTCCATTTTGACATGGTTCTTTTGGTTTGGAGCATGGCCATGTTAAGCTGCTTAACTACTTTCTACGTATTCTTTATTTACGGTAAAAAGTGTGTTGCTGTTGAGGAATCTCCCTTGGACAAAGTATAGATTCATTGAAAGTAGGGACCCTGACAACAGTGGAAATTAACACTCTTTAGGAACCCTGACATCCCCCCCTCTCTCTCTCTCTCTTCCTTCTAGACTCGAATTAATTAGGACAGCCCTTTTCTTTCCTTACTACACCCCAGCTCTTTGCTTTGTCTTTAAGCTCTGTCTCTGTTTAGGAAATCTCCTTCTGTAACCCTATCTCTGTTGTCGGTAATCTGAAGCACTTAGCACGCCACCAGTCCACGATATGCAGAGGCTATTTGAAGATAGAATAGGGTTATTTATTGTTTATGTATGCATATTGAGATTTTTTTAAAAATTTGTTTATCTATGTATTCTCTATATTTGTTAAATGTTAGGGTCATTACAAGGATTTAAATCTCACTTCTCATATAGTCATACTGTTACCACCAGGGGTTTGGGCATGACCCTAAATGTGGGTTCTAAAGAGGAGATATCACGTTGGGATTAAGTGTGGAAACCAATAAATGCTTGTGACAGAAATTAAAGGAGTAAGAGAGAAACAAGTGGAGACCAATAAATGCTTATGAGAGAAATTAAAAGAGTAAGACAGAGAAACAGATGTGGAGGAGAAAGAAAGGAGAGATCTAACTCTCTCAAAATAGGGTAAGATTTTAGGCAAAAAAAAAAAAAACCAACTATTATATTTCAAAAAAATTAATAAAGAAAAATATTGTTTGATCGCGGCTGATTGCGCACACAGTTTTCAAATTTTAGAAGGAAAAATAATAATAATCAAGAGGGCACTCATGAACAAGGTATAAAAAATCGTCTGATACCGATACGTATCAACCAATTATTTTTTTATTTTAAAAAATCTAAAATCTTTGTCGAAGCCGAGACATATCAGCCGAAACCCGATACGTATCGGCGATACCGATACATATCGGTTTGGCCGAAAACCGACATGTATCGCCGATATATATCGGTATCGGCTGATTTTGATATTTTGCTCATGGGTGTCCTCTTAATTATTTTTTTCCTTCTAAAATTTGGATATCGTGTGCGTAGTCACCCGCGATCAAACAAGATTTTTCTTTATTAATTTTCTCAAAATATAATAGTCGGTATTTTTTTTTCTTTGCCTACAATCTTACCCAAATTAAGGCTACTATTTCGTTGGAATAAAGAGGAAAATTTTATTTTATTTTTTTTGCCTAAAATCTTACCCAAAATAAGGCTACTATTTTGTTGGAAGGAATTTTTTTTTTTTGAGAGACTCCCTCTTACTCTTTTAATTTCTCTCACAAGCATTTATTGGTTTTCTTGATTAACCCCAATGTCATAACTCTTCTCTTTGGATGGTAAGAGATAAAGTAGAACTCGATTTAGGGTCCTACCTGATAGGACCTGACCAAACTCCTTAAAAAGAAAGACTTGGTATATTTGGGATTTGTGCCCCGTGGAACACCATCTAAGTTGTCAGATTTGAAGGCCATTGACATGAAACATGATATCTATCATCTGATTTGTAGCAGTCAAACATTGAATCAGATGATGGGTTTTGACTGTGTTGAATCAGATGATTGAGATCGCTTTTCGTGCCAATCTTCGGCACCATAGATATTTACATCATGGCCTTAAGAATTGGCGGCTTAAACACCTTGAAATCTCGATTTTTGCCTCCAATCTTCCACAGCGGATCTTGAGACCATGTTCTTATCATCATACGGTTAGTTTTGATTCCACGTGGCATAGATCCCACAAAAGGTGCTAAAATCACGTTTGAGCATGATACATGTCTTGTTACTTTAGGTCCACTTTTTGGGGATCTGTGCCACATTGAATCAAGAATTGACTGTATGATGGTACGTTCATGGTCTCAAGATCCATTATGTGGAAGATTGAGGTGACAATCGATCTCCATCTTCTAATATCAAGCAGTAAATGGGTTTAAGTGGGCGCTCTTGGTAATCACGTAGGTGCAAACAGAGGTAGCCTTTGTTATGATTATTATAATGTCGATGACTCTCCAATTTGAAGCAGTTGATGCTGAATACTTAACTCGGATGAGACCCCATCCAAATGATAACATGCCTATTGAAGTGGAAATCTTGAATGGTCTACCCAATTATTAAATGGTTCAGATTTACTCTTTTTCGGATCCAACTAGATCCATTTCTCTAATTTTGAGCACTAATGAAAATAGGCTACAGGTATTTGCAACTAAATATTCTACATCCTCAATGAGGGTTTTTTGTACGTTAAAACAGTTGACTGCCTTAAAACAGAAGATGGGGATTAAATCATGGATCATGTATCATGTATCAGTCGTGATGTGTGATACATGATGATTGTTTTTTATCACATGTCACATATACCAAACAAGTGGCCCTAAAGTTAGGTTTGAGTGTGATGTGTGCCACATCACTTTAGGGCCATTTTTTTGAGTTTGTGCCATAGGGAATCATGGCATCAAGGTCCCTTGTGTGGAAGATTGGAGCGAAACAGTCTCCATTGTCTGATTTAAAGTAATCAATGATTTTTGGTGTGAGCGTTTCCAAGATTCTGTGGGCGTGTTTAAAGGTACACTTTGATCAATTAGCTACAATCTGCTATCTAGAGCTGTTTTTACCAAACAATAATTCCTGCAAGAATAGCTCTGAAACTTCTCTCCGAACACTGTTACCAAACAGCAATTCCTGCAAGAGTAGCTCGGAAACTTCTCTCTGAACATTGTTACCAAACAACAATTCCTGCAAGAGCACTCTCTAAAAGATTATTCCTTACACAGGAGCTGCTCTTAGGCCCCAGCTAGTTGTGCCAAACACAACCCTCTACACCATTAGAATGAGCAATTATCTCAAAAGTCTTTTTGTACTTCACTTTTATTGCGTTCGTAATGAAATTCTAGTTAAACTGAAATTTTATAAATAGATTAGGTGTTAGTGATTAGCATAGAATTCTAAGTTGTCAAAATAGAATATTTTAATAGTTGAAGTGGTCCTAGGAAACTTGGTCTTTAGGTGGTTTAGGAGTTTGCTTTTATTAGAACTGTCCAATTTTAACTTTCAAGTATTATTAAGAGTCTTTAGTTTTCTTCAATATTGTTAGAATTATAAGTTAGACCGGCCCATTTGGCCCATTTTGTCTTTTGGGTCATTGGCCCATTTAGAGTTATATTGGTCAATCTTGGAATTGTTTTTTGTCATAGGAAATTGGTGTAATTAATGTGGTGTCTTGAGAATATGGAATATACTTTGAGAATGTAATTTTCTATCTTTTTCTAGGCTAGGTTGTTGCTTTGGAAGTGCATGCTTATTTATTCCCGGATTTGTATTTTGGGCTATATTTATCACTCATGTATTTTCATTTTACAAGTCATATGAATGAAATTTGAAAGGTTCTAAGTAGTATATTACTTTAGTCTTCATTTTTAGTATTTTTTTATACAAGAGAACAACGTTCTTCTCTTTAGAGTGTCATCTTCTTCCAATCCTAGTTGGTATAATCCAACAAAGTGGTATCAGAGATTGAGGTTCATGGCTTCCAATATGTTGCAACCTCAACTTCCTCGTTTTACCGGTAAGAACTACAATCAATGGAGTATTCAAATGAAGGTTTTATATGTGTAATAATCCAGATTTTTTAACTTTATTTAACAGTATTAGATGATGTACCACACAGTGCGTAGTGCTAACGCTTTACACTGAAATCTACCCACTTTAGAAATAGTCTGATTTTTTTTATATCAATATTAGACTCATTATGAAGTACTCGCCGATACGATCCCAACGATATATAATTTGTCGATTTTTGACAATAATATAAAAAGTTATGCCCATTTGAAGAGTAAAGCATGTTAATGGGGGCACAACTGTAATTTCGGCAGTGAATCACCATTTACCTTGGTACTTACACAAAGCGCTGGAACAAAACCTCTTCTCAAGCTATTCAAGTCACGTATGAATTCTACTTGCATAGAAAAACTACTATTTTATTAAATCTTGTACGGAAAGTCTTAATTAGAGTTAACCTAGAAAGATAATTAGAAATATATTTACTTCTCTCAGTTGTCCCTCTCTCTATTCTCTCTTCTCTGTAAAAGCTCCGACAGTGCCATCTTTTACAATTCCTCATCGGATCTCCATCGATTTTCGATCTTATCAGAGAATCTTCCACTATCAAAGTTCCTCATCACCACGACCGATCTATCGTAAGAAAAGAATTCTCGTGAAAAGACTCGAGCATATCGTCTATCGAATCCGATCTCCATCAACCAAAATCATCGTAGGATTTGAATCACACTTCAACAGGTGGGTGCCTCTAAATCCATCTTAAATTATTCAGTTATTTCTTAAAAAGAAAACCCTAAATTTTTCCTAAATTTTATCCTTGATACATTTTTGTGAGTTTACGTTTGGGATTATTTTACCCTAAGTGAAACTGGTTTGATTTTTATCCTAAATGGATGATTAGGATTAAGTACTTTATTATTATTGTCTACGCTTTCCGTTATTAATTTATGAGTCATTTATCGTTTAATGTTATCTTAAATGCCTCAATCCTTATGGCAAGTCAATTTATAAATTATGTGTATGTCCGCTTATCGACTTAACCAGCGTGCAGTGTCATAACACGGAATTCTAGGCCCTCGATATTGGGTAAGGATTCTGGGTCGTGACAATGTGGGTCTCAAGATTTGTGGGATATTGTTGAGATCGGATATGTAGAACCGGAGGATCAAGAGCTCTCACACAAGCTCAACTCAATGAGTTGAAAGAAAATCGCAAGGACAAGAAGGCTTTGTTCTTCATCTATCAAGCTGTGGATGAAGTTATCTTTGAAAAAATTTCATCGGTGTTATGATGGCAAAGCAAGCATGAGATATTCTCTATGCTTCATACAAAGGCGAAGATAGAGTCAAATTGGTGCGGCTCCAAATTCTTTGATGTGAGTTTGATTCTATAAGAATGAAGGATTCGGAAGCAGTTAAAGATTATTTCAATCGGGTAATTTCTCTCGTTAATCAATTAAGGATTAATGGTGAAAATCTTCAAGATCATAGAATTGTAGAAAAAATTCTTAAAAGCTTGACTCGTAAGTTTGAATATATTGTTGTTGTAATTAAAAAATCTAAGGATTTATCTACTTTGTCTTTGGAAAGTTTGTTGGGATCGCTTCAATCTCATGAACTTCGCATGAAGCAATTTGATTCTTCTCCCCTAGAGCAAGCTTTTCAAACTCAAGTTTCTTTTAAAGAAAGTTCTAAAGGTGGAAGAGGAAGACATTCAAATCGCGGTCGAGGAAGGCATAATGGAGGAAGATATCAAGCAAAAGAAAGAGATAAAGATGAGTCATCTTTGTCATCAAGAGGAAGAGGAAGAGGAAGAGGTCGATCTTCTCTTTTAATGTTCAATGTTATCATTGTCAAAAACATGCTTACACCATAAAATTTTGTAGAAAAAGATTGGCGGAAGAATGAAAAAAATAATCAAATTTTATTCAAGAGAACAATCAAAGTAAGGAAGATGACACTCTCTTTCTTGCTTGCAATGTTCAAGAAGTTGCATTCAATGAAGATTGGTATCTTGATAGTGGTTGCAGTAACTACATGACAGAAAACAAAGGCGTATTTGTTACTTTGGATGAATCTATTCAAAGTGAAGTAAGGACCGGCGATGAATCTAAAATGTTTTCTATGTACCCGGCCTCAACCACAATCTTCTAGTATTGGACAACTCCTTTTGAAAGGACACAATGTTTATTTCAAGGGAGATGTATGTGAAATCAAGGATATAAACAACGCTCTCATTGCCAAAGTAACGATGACTCCAAACAAGATGTTTTCACTTAAGTTTCAAAATGAAGTTCTTTCTTGCTTCAATTCTATCATCCAAGACAAATCATGGCTGTGGCATCTTCGGTATAGCCACTTGAATTTTAGCTCTTTGACTCTCATGTGCAAAAGTCACATGGTAAGAGGCATGACAAATATTGATCGCAAAGACCAATTTTGTGAAGGATGCGCACTCGAAAAGCACCAAAGAAATTCTTTTTCGGTTGGGAAAGTTTGGAGGGCATCAAACCCTCTTGAGCTTATTCATTCGGACCTATGCGGGCCTATGCATACAACTTCTATTGGCGGTAATCGTTATTTCCTCACTTTTATTGACGATTATAGTAAAAAATCTTGGGTTTATTTTCTCAAAGAAAAATCAGAGGTATTCAGCCACTTCAAAACATTTATGGCCTTGGTTTAAAAGGAAAATGGTTTTATGTTAAAAACATTGCATACCGATTAAGGTGGTGAATATGTTTCTCATGATTTTGAGAATTTCTTAAAAGATAATGACATTCGGCATCAATTAACCACTCGGTACATACCTCAGCAAAATAGTGTTGCCGAAAGAAAAGATAGAACCCTTATGGAATTGGCTAGAAGTATGTTAAAAAGTCAAAGGGATGCCAAATATATTTTGAGTTGAAGCAGTTGCATGTGCCAACTATCTTTTGAATGTGCCTTATCCAAAAGTGTTAAAGGCATGACACCACAAGAAGCATGGAATAGACATAAATCATGTGTTGCGCATTTAAGAATATTCGGTAGCATTGCATATTCTCATGTGCCGGATGAAAGAAGAAAAAAATTGGATGATAAATCTGAAAAATGCATTCTTATTGGTTATAGTGAAACTTCAAAGGCATACAAATTGTTTAATCCCATCACCAAGAAAACTATCATAAGTAGAGATGTAAAATTTAATGCAGAAGAAGCTTGAGATTGAGATTTCTAAGAAAAGACACAAAAGTCTATTTGTGTTAATGAAGAAGAATTGAAAGATGTTCAAAATAGTGAGCATGAAGAGAATAGGACTCTACCTTCCTTTCCATCTTCACCATCTTCATCATCATCATCATCACCATCATCATCGAGTTCTAATTCTCCTCCAAAGAAGGCCAAAAGTATCAATGAAATTTATGAAGTATCAAGAAGACTTTTTGTATATGCCGACGCCGATCTAATTTCTTTTGAAGAAGCATCTCGATAAGAAAAATGGAACTATGCAATGAATCAAGAAATTGATTCCATCAAAAGAAATGAGACTTGAGAGTTAACGGAACTTCCAAATGGACACAAATCCATTGGTGTAAAATGGATATATAAAACCAAGTTAAATATAAAAGGTGAAGTCGAAAGGCACAAAGCTCGGATAGTGGTGAAAGGCTACAAGCAAAGATATGCCATAGACTTCAATGAAGTTTTTGCTCCCGTTGCTCAGCTTGGGACTATTAGATTGGTCTTAGTATTGGCGGCTCAAAGAAATTGGAAGGTTTATCAAATGGATGTCAAATCAGCATTCTTAAATGGTATTCTTGAAGAAGAAATTTATATTAATCAACCTCCCGAGTATGTGGAAAAGGGTAAAGAGCACAAAGTTTGTAGATTGAAGAAAACACTTTACGATTTAAAGCAAACACCAAAGGCATGGTATAGCCGTATTGATGGGTACTTCATGAAGAATGGATTCAAAAGGTGTCCTTTTAAACACTCTCTCTACATCAAAGAAAACACTCAAGGTGAGTTCTTAGTTGTTTGTTTATGCGTTAATGATTTAATCTTTACCGACAATAGTTCAAGCATATGTGATGAATTTAAAAATCCATGATGCTTGAATTTGAAATGACTGATATGGGTCTCCTACATTTCTTTCTTGGTATTGAAGTAAAACAAAATGAAGATAAGCTTTTTATATCTCAAAAAAAGTATGCAAAAGATTTATTGCAAAAGTTTAGAATGAAAGATGCCAATCCTATTTGCACTCCAATGGAGGTTGGTTTGAAACTTAACAAAAATAATAATGAAAAAAGATTTAATGAAACTCTTTATCGGAGTCTTATTGGTTGCCTCATGTACTTGACCGCCATAAGACCGGATATTATGTTTGCGGTTAGCATGATTAGCCGTTTCATGGAATCACCTAGAAGAAGTTATTAGAATGCCGGAAAGAGAATTTTACGATATATATGTGGTACCATTAGTGATGGTATATATTACAAAAGGGTTCAAAATTCATGTTTGGTTGGATATTGTGATAGTGATTGGGGTGGAAGTGTAGATGATGGCAAAAACACTTCTGGTTACAATTTTAATATTGGTTCGGGTTCAATTTCATGAACTTCAAAGAAACAACAAGTTGTTGCTCTCTCTACAACCGAAGCGGAGTACATTTCATTAACATTGGCCACTTGTCAAGTACTTTAGTTAAGATGGGTCTTAGAAGAACTTAAGCATCCATCAATTGAAGCTACAACTTTGTTTTGTGATAATTGTTCAGCCATTGCACTAACCAAGAATCCCGTTTTTCACTACAAAAGTAAGAACATTCGAATTAAGTATCATTTCATCCGTGACTTGATCAATGATGTTAAAATTGATGTGAAACCTTGCAAATCACAAGATCAAATAGCGGATATTTTTACAAAGGCATTGAAGAAAGAAACGTTTATCAAGATCGAAGAAAAGCTCGGCGTTCGATCGGTCTAGCTCAAGGGTGGCTGTTAGAATTATAAGCTAGACCGGCCCATCTGACCCATTTTGTCTTTTGGGTCATTGGCCCATTTGGAGTTATATTGGTTAATCTTGGAATTATCTTTTGTCATAGGAAACTGGTGTAATTAATTTGGTGTCTTGAGAATATGGAATATACTTTGAGAATGTAATTTTCTCTCTTTTTCTAGGCTAAGTTGTTGCTTTAGAAGTGTATGCTTATTATTTCCAGATTTGTATTTTGGGCTATATTTATCACTCATGTATTTTCATTTTACAAGTCATATGAATGAAATTTGAAAGGTTCTAAGTAGTATATTACTTTAGTCTTTATTTTTTGTATTTTTCTACACAAGAGAACAACTTTCTTCTCTTTAGAGTGTCATCTTCTTCCAATTCTAGTTGGTGTAATCCAACAAATATATGTGTTTGTCAAGACGTTTGTTATTTAGACTTTGATTTTTTGATAAAGAAGTTTTGAGTTTAGTTTTGCTTTATACAACAGTAGTTGTGTGGTTGGTTTTAGTGGTGTAACAGTAACAGTTCGGTGGCTCTTAATCACACAATAATGATGCCTTTTCGATTAATTGTAGCCATTGTCTACTTTGCATCCACTAGTTTACTTGATGAAAACTGTGGTGCAATGTGTACAAAATGGCATCTGTTCATAATCTAGATTATGCATGGATCAGTTACCCTATACTGGCTCAGAAGTTACTCTTTATAAAGTAAAATATTATTTGTAAATATGTACAACTATCTCAAGCAGTTGGTGCCTCGAGATTTTTCTAGTTTCACACTGATATGTACCCAATTTGATATGTACTCAATTCTTCTTTTAAATAAATAAATAAATGTATACCTTGCTTGCCTTGAAACAAACTAAAAAATAAATAAATAAATACATACAACTGCAATATGTATATAATATTATATGTATAATTCATGATCCAACCGTTGGTCGAACTGCAGTTTGACCAGATTGAACCAGACCGGTCTTAACTTTTTGGGCTCAGGTCTAGTTTTAAGCCCTGTAGAACGGAAATAAAATCAAATAACATTTGATAAAATGCAACCGAATCAAATTGCATAGTAAGATTTTGTCCAAACACGTTATCCTGTTTGGGATGGCCTCCATAAAAATTTGGTTGTAATATTGCTTTTATTGAGATGAAACAGGCCTTTAAAAACATTGGTCAATATATATCATGAAACATGTGATAAGAGCTAAAGGTCCTTAGATTCATTCACTATTTGAAGGATTCGAACAAGTATAACTTCCTGACCAACAATGAATTCAAAACAAATACTTCAAATGACCTGACAATAATCACCAGACTTTGACAAAGATTCAAACGGGAACTCTAATTTTCATCATCTACTGATTGGCATTCTTTATTGCAGGGTGAATTTCTAATACACTACATACAAACATATGAAAGAAGGATTTGGAAAAGAAACTGTAAATTGGAAATGGAAACTACTTGGGTTGAATACATTGTTCAAAGAAATTAGATACTGAAACAACAAAAAAATATATTTTGCACACGATATATATTACCGATAAAGAAAAAACAAAAAAAAAAAGGTAATAAACACTGGTACATTATGCTGTCTTGTCTTGATATGTTTGCAAAAAAAAGAAGGGAAAATCAAGTTATGGATGAGCCAGCACTAACCTCTGCTTTTGTTGCGGCCATCCATCTTGCTACAATTGTCTCAAATTAAAGGAACATCCAAATGTTGTGTAGAGTTGAGCTTGCTTTTCCTTCTCATAAGCTACCGCCAGTCATTGAAGCAAGGTTTCGAAGTGGGCCTTAACGCTGTCATCTTCCCACTCCAATTGGTTCCACCATTCTTTCCCAATAATCATTTGCAAGGAGGGTGCACTGTGTGCCCCAAAAGGCGGCTTCCTCATACTATAACAGGCATAAGCATACATGTTTTGCAACGAGTGCAGATTGAGTGCCTCTCTTCCAGAGAAGAGGTGCTTCAATTTTGGTAGGATTCTTAGTTCCAGTGTTGTTAACTTGGACAGCACGTCCTTGATATCTACCTCCTCTTCATCTATAGAAATTATTTCGTCCACCTCCGAGCAGTTAGTTACATGGAGCGCGGCTAGATTAGGAAGACATCCCTTGGCTAGAACAGATGACGAAAGGATATTTTTCAAGCTGTGGCATTCATGAATTTTTAGCTCATGTAGGTTTTGGAGGCTTCCGTGCGGTACAACTCTCAACCAAATGCTCTTCATTTTTGGCAGATATTCAATCTCCAATCTTTCAAGTTTCGGGAGAACTGCACGATCTACTTCTCCTCCAATAAACACATGCTTTAATTCTTCACACTCATTCACGTGGAGCTCAATGAGATTATCCATTCTTTGCAGCACACTGGGTGGGAATAGATGATGATGAGTTAGCCTGTGACAACAAAACAATTTACAATATCTCAAGTTTTGGAGGCTCCCAGGCAGAAGGGTGCCATAGTCTGAAATGAAATTCACCAGTTTGTCTAAATCAAAGAGCTCTATAGACTGCAGATTTGGTAATCTACTTTCTTTTCCACCCACAACACATTCTATACCACATCTTTCGATTCTAAGATACTCGAGACCCTGGAAACCATTGCTTTCTTTATCCACTAATTCGAAAATGGTCCTTACCCCCTCACGGTTTTCTAAACTTAAATACATAGTTTGTAGTAATAGCTTCTCAACCCATCCAACAATGGGTTTGGAACCTTCAATCACCAACGTTCTAGGGAAATGTCTCATTTTTCCCCACATTAACTCGTCTTTATTATTCCTAAAAGAACTTCTTAAAAATAAATTAAATCTCTTCAAGCATGCCAAAGGTTCAAACAGTACATTTTGTGAGTATCTATTGACATCCACTACACTGAGCGATAAACAAGTCAATCGAGTCAAGGATGCCAGCTCTGCAAAACTAACATTGCTTCCAACTCCATTTCCATTAACCCCCCATTCCAAAAAGCTCCCCATTAACTTCAACTCTTCCAATCGAGTTAACTTCGATATAACATTCCGTGGTCCCCCATGAAGAAATAGTGTTCTTGACGGGTCCAACCATCTCAGATTGATCAATTCTCCAATTTCAATTGGCAAATTATGGAAGCAAGTTTCGCTGAGATCGAGCAACTTAAGTTTCTTCAATCTCCCAAGTGGTGACATACCGTCTATTTCCAGCCATTCACATTTTCGTAGACAGAGACTTTGTAGATTTACCAGTTTCGACATAGATTGTGGCAACCGCCTGATAGCAGTGTCGCTCAGATCCAACACAGAAAGGCCTTCTGTTCCTATAAAGAAGCTATCCGGAATTTTGATTAGGTTGAGATTTTGTTGCATTATCAGTGTTTGCAATTCGGGGCACTCCATTCTTTCTGGTAGTTGTTTAATGTCATTTTTCATCACTGATATTACCTTGTATCTTTTCCTTCCATCCACAATCGGCCAACCGTTTAGCCCCAAGCCAGCTCTTACCAAAAATTGATGCTCATCTTTTGATGCAATGTAAATAGCCACATCTCGAACAATGTCGTGCATCCTAGTGCACGACATTTCTTCCCCTTCTAATATCAAGCAACAAGCTTTCAGCTTTTCAACAAAGGCATGCCCCTTATTCACTGCTTCCTCCCAATTCTCAACATCTTGTAAAAGACCTTCAAACATCCAGTGTCTTATCACCCTTTCCTCTTCGATGTCGTAGTCCTCAGGAAATAAGCAACAAAACAAGAAACACATTTTCAACTCATCATTTTGCAAATAATCATAGCTGGATCTTATAGATTGATAGACTACTTGCTCCATGCCTTCGATATCTGTTGGCGCAGACTTTTTCAGCTGTGATAGTGCATTTTCCCACACCGTCCGCTTCTTCTCATTTCGCAGTGCCCTTCCAAGAGTTACAATTTCCAGCGGTAGATCATCACATTCTTTGGCAACATCCCTGACCACAGGATGTAAGTTCGGGTAATCGACAACATCACCAGCTTTCTCTTTGAATAATTTCCACGAATCTTCACCAGATAGGACATTTACTTTGATCACGACATTGCTCTCCATTTGTCTGCAGACATGCTCACTTCGTGAAGTTATTATGAACTTACATGCTTGATGGCCACTCCATGGAATTCCTATACTGTCCAACTCCACCCTTTCCCATAGATCGTCCAAGATGATGAGAAACTTATTCTCTTTGGCTTGCATCATGCTTCGCCTCATTACATTTGCTCTTGAAACTTCACTCCCGTCCTCTAAATTCAAGCCCAATCTCTGAGCAATTTCACCCTGTAGCCTTCTATAGTCCACATCCTTGGAAACCGTCACCATTACAACTTTATCGAAAAGTGGTTTCTTTTCTAGCTGATTGTTCACATTCTTCACGAGGGTAGTTTTGCCTACGCCCCCCATGCCGTACACACCAATCATTCTAATATTCTTATCTTGTAAAGAATCCATGACTTGCTGCATGGATGATCTTACCGATGGGAGACCCTCGATGGATGGAGTAGGCTGCAACTCGACCCTTGAAAGCGGTGCAGGCATTGTCACATTCTCTCCAAAATTTACTTTAGAGAGGTGCTCAACAACAATGTCGAGCTTTTCTTTTGCCTGCTTACCCAACTTATAACGCAACCCCCAATTTGAAAACCATCCCACGAGCATTCTCTTGTTTTCTTCTATTTCTTGCTCTATATTGTTCCATTCTGCTTCAATGGCATCTGCTCTTGTTATCCAACATTGAACTTGCTTGGTGACCACTTCTCTGCTGGAACATCTCCTCTCTACTAATGTTCGAATGTCGTTTCTTTTCCACATCAGTTCTTGTACGCGAGTTTTTGAGTTCTCAACATTCCTTCTGAAATGAATGAGAAAGCCTGCTTGCTGCTTGAAAGGAATCCACAAACACTTCAGGAGATTTTATCTGATCCCTCAAGTGTTAATGGGCCAATTTCCTTCTCTACAATGGTCAAATCTGGACTTCCACTGATTTGCATGCTTATAAATTGCTATGCAGTTTCCACTGTTTGACCATTTTAGCATAAGTTGATCGATCCCTTCACACTTGAGAGTGAACGGATCCCCCATACCAACTCAACAGAAATAAGATTGATACTAACTCCAAAAGAAAAGGATCATCCCTTTGAGCTGGTATGGGTACCTGACTACTAGTGGTGCAAAGCGGTTGGGTCGTGTTCAAGCCAATCTGATAGTTAAACCTGTTTATAAAACCCTCAACTCGAACCCGACTCAACCTGATTAGCAAAAATTGGGTCAGGTTGGGCCAACTTATATTAAAATATAACGTAGGGAGTCGGGTCAACTCCAATCGGGTGTCTGGTTGGGTTCATGTTCTAGTAAATATGTGAAGATTTTCGACCAGCAAGAATCAAAGTTCATCTGCATTGACAGCAGAGTAATTAGGACCTCTGTGTGCTGGCTTACATGAAGTGGTGGTATACGCTAGATGCCAAGGGTAAGAATCTAGTTGGTGGATGGCAGGCGATTTCAATGTTGTTCAATATCCTAGCAAAAGATTGTTTAAAGGCAGGGTTACAGAGGAGTGCGCTGCTTCTCAGAATTTATTCTAGTAAGTGTTTGATTGATGTGCCGATAAGTGGGGGCTAACTCTCCTGGTCAAACCTACACGAAAATCTTTATTTGTCAAAGTTGGACAGATTTTTGGTGTCTAATAATTGGGACAGTTTAAGCCCTAATTTCGCAGTGGAAATGTTGGCAAGGGTGAACGGCTATATCGGACCACTCCCGTTGTTTATGGTGTAGAGGGAAAGTAACTCTAAACCAAAACCTTTTCATTTCCAATTGATGTGGTTCGGAGATCATGCGGTATTTTGAGATCATTAAGAAGGCTTGGGTATCGGTCCCAGAAGAAGGATGGGGTGGGTAAAGAGAAGGAAGCTGTACGGACTCGGAAGGCGGAAATTTTTTAGCGACAAAAATGCGAAAGAGATATGGGTAACGGAGGGGATTGCAACTCAAAGATAGTTTCAGGTGTTGGCTACTAATTGAAGAAGAAACTTAATTGCTCATTTAAAGGCAAACGGGTGAATTGTGTCTAGCCATGAGGGGATTTCGGCCTCAATTGGTGAAGCCCTATGGTGGATGGTTTGGAGTTTCAAAAGCTGTCAGAAGCAGAAAGCAATGAGCTAGAAATGGAGTTCTTAGAAGGGGAAGTGAAAGTGGTCAACAAATTTTGTCGTGAAGTTTTAAGCAGGGAGATGGATGCAACTTTTGTGGCTCTGATTCCAAAGTGCGAAGGAGGTGACGAAGTTGATCTTTGTAGGCCCATCAGTTTATTAAACAGTTACCAAATCATTGACGGGATTCTAGTAGCATGAATGTATATACTCGAGACATAAAGGGTAGAAGGCGGGCCTCATTCTAAAGGTAGATTTGGAAAAGGCTTACGATAACATAGATTGAGAGTTTTAGATGACCAGATGGAAATGATGGGCTTTGGGATGAAATGGAAGAAGTGGATCAGAAGTTGTATCTCTTCGGTATGGTTGTTGGTCATTTTAAATAACACAGTGGAAGGCTTTTCTCACTCTAAAAAAGGTTTCCGTCAAGGAGATCCTCTGTCGCCGCTTTTATTCATACTGGTTGTGGAAGGATTAAGTACCTTTATCACAAAAGCTACTGAGCTCGATATTTTTAAAGGCTTTAGAACAGCTAGAAACAAAGCAGAAATTTTCTCATTTACAATATGCTGATGACATGGTCATTTTTATCGAAGAAGGAGAAGAAGCGATTGAAGGAATAAAAAAACTTCTCATTGGATTCGAATCCGTCTCAGGTCTGAATGTTTACACATTAACAAGTCTTGTTTAATCGAGGTGGCTATTGACTCTAATCAGGTAAAAGGCTTGCAGACAGGCTGGGTTGTGGTATTGGAGGCCTGCTGTTTACCCATCTAGGGATGCCGGTGGGACCTTGGATTCCTAGAAAAGGTTTATGGCACAGAAATATAATTGTCAAGTTGGAAAGGAAAGTAGTAGTCTTTTTCAGGTAAGTTAGCCTTAATCAAGTCATCATTGGCGTCACTTCCTACATATTTTTTTGTCCCTGTTCAGCTGCCCTGTATGGGTATGAAAGAAGTTGGAAAGCCTGCAAAAAGATTTTTTATGGGCTGGCACTAATGACAAATCTCGTAACCATCTCTCGAACTGGAGCCTTCTACGTAGGAATAAAGATTTGGTTGATACTGGTATTTACAGATTTAAAGGTTTTCAATGAACCTTTACTTTCGACATGGTTTTGGTGGCTCGAGAAGGAAGCGCTATGTAGAAGGATTTTTTTAGCAGAAAAACTATGGGACTGATGGGAGCAGTTGGGAAGTTTTTATTTATTTTATAGGTAAGCTGAGCTCAAACCTTCCACCTTGAACAGTTGGGAAGTTTTTTTTGGATAAGTAAGCGGGGCTCGAACCTGCCACTTTGAGCAGTTGGGAAGTTAAGCGGGCTAATGGAGCTTCAGGGTCAGGATTTTGGAGCTCGGTGTTGAAACTACATGATATATATTCACGCAGTGTACCACAGTTATGATCGGAGGTAAAGTTTGCACAAGTGTACAGGTTGACCTTAAACAAGGAATTTAAAGTTAGATTAGGTGGCCGACAGAGATGCAGATTGCAGGCCGATGGAACGTGGTGGTATCGAGAAGGTCTATGATAACCAAATTGCCGAGATAATGAATCTGCTTCACCTCCTTAATTCTGAAGTTATGTTGAGGGAAGGTGAGGAGGATTTGTTGATATGGTCCAAGGATCATAGTAGTGAATTTATGAATAAAGATGTGATGCATCACTATCTACGGGGATCCAGAGAACCGTGATTTATGAAGATGAAGACTATATTGTTGTTGGTGACTTGAATCTCGTGGTCATGACCCCGAGTTCGTGGCCACGAGTGCTATACCTCAAAGTCTCAGGTTCATGTTCGTGGCCACAACTTCGAGGCGCCTCCAACTTCGGGTGACTTCGGGTTTGATCTATTCTGGGGTAAATTAAAGGGTATTTTCGTCATATGCGTTTTAGGCGTTTATACTTGTATAACATTAACCTAATTAGGGTTATGATGTGATGATGCGAGTGAGTTTGCTAGAGAGAGAAAATTGGGGAATACTTTTGGAAGACAAAGGTATTGAAGAATAGCTTGGGGATTGAAGCATCCCATTGAAGCCGTTCTTGTGTTGGAATCGTTGGTATATTCCGGCAGATCTCTTCTCTGTTCTTTGAAGGACACCGTCCTTGTGTTTTACAACGGTTTGACTGTGGAAGATCATGTTTGATCTTGTTTGAGAGTACATGTGACGACCCAAACTTATAAACCCAAACCCTAACTAGAACCGACCCGACTCAACCCAATTCAACCCGACCCGATTCGACCCAAAGCACACACACACACACACACAAACTTATGCAAGCTATATACCAAAAACTTTTCCCTTACAACTTAAATCCCAAAGCAAAACCCATCCGTAAAAGAGGAGCAGTTTTCCTTCTCCTTCTTCATTTCGATAACGCCTACCATTAATCGCAAATTCATTTCAATTGCAAACGGTCACTTCACCGAGCCTATAAGTAGAGCTCTTTCTCCTCTCTTTTCCACACCAAACATCTTCTTCAAGCTCTTGCCTTCAAAATTTTATTCTCCTCTTCCTTCTTTAAGGTATGTTTTTATTTTTAGAGTTGTATTTTATTTTCTATAAATTTTAGTTTTCAATTTGACTTTCTAGTTCTTTAAACCTAGATTTATAGATTCTAATCTTAAACATTTTAATCCTATATTCCTTGAAAATTATAGTTCTATATTCTGTTTTTGGTTGTAATAAATCTATTTTTTTTTTTTAGTTTAAATCCTGGTTTATATTTTAAAGGATTGGTTTATATTTCAACTCTACATTTATAATCCTGATTTATATGGTGAATTTATACTCTGGTTCTAGTTTTTAAAACCTAGTTTTATGAACTGATTAGATCCTGGTTTGATTCTATTTTTGTAAGCTGAAATTATATTTTAAAATTTTGTTTTATATTGGTTTATAAAATTATAAATCCTGATTTTATATTCTAAATTTTGGTTTTATATGCTGATGATGTATTTTAAAATTCAGTTATAATCTAATGTAAATTATATTCTGGTTTTATAAACTAATAACTTTATATGCTGATTTTTCCAACTTTATATATATTAGAAAATTGGTGTTATATTTTATATTCTGATTTTATAAACTGAAAAAAAAATAAAAAAAAATTGGATATTCTGATTTGTATATTCTAACTTTATATTGTAAAGACCTGATTTTATATATGAATATTTTATTTTTCGGTATTTTATTGATATGTTAAATCTGTGTTTTTAAGCTGATATTCTGGTTTATAATTAGAAAATAGGAATTTCTAGTTTTATTCCGATTTTTATTTTAAAACTTTGATTGTACACATTTAAATCTCTGAAAATATATTTCAATAATCTGAAATTATATTCTGTTTAATCTGATTTATATTCTGTGTTTTTACATGTAAATCTGGAATTATATTCTGTATTTAATCAGATTTATTAATCTGTTTTACAAATCCGAAATTATAATCTGTTTTACAAACCTGATTTTTATACATTTGATTTTTTATAATCTGTTTTTATAACTTGTATAAATATGATTTTATTTTACTATATAATCTGATTATATATTCTGTTCGGTTTCTATTTTAAATTATACTCTGACTTTATATTCTATTTTTATAATCTAACTTTATATAGTCTGTTTATATGCTAGTTTTAGATATTAAAAAGGATTTAAGTAATTGTTTAATATTATGGGTTTTAAAATTGATTATTAAAGTTGTTTAAATTGAGAATTTTAGATATTAAATATTTTTCAAAATAAGGATTTGAAATATCTAGTTAGAATCCAACTTTACATCGATAACCTACCCTAGTTCGTTTTTATTCTTGACCGAGTTCCCTTTTCCCCAGATAACTACCTGAAACCGTGAAACTTCACACCACCTTCACAAGACTTTTAAATCTGACGTCTAAGGCAAGTAGCCTATCCCATAGCATGTTTTTAATACGTACCTTATTAGTAATGATGCATTTATTTTTCATAGTATATACAATAAAAATGATAAGTAGATGGTTGAATGGTTATGAATAGCATGTAGACTTGTCTTATTCAGTCATGATTATTTCATTTTGATTAAGGTTAGAAAAATATAAATGTCGTAAGCATTGTATAGTCAGTTTATTCATCATATGATCTAATCAGCTGGAAATATCATACTGTGAGAATTTATAAAGCACGCTGGAAATTTGTCAAAAGAAACTGATATGAATGACTGTAGAAATGATGAATATTGTAATGATAATTATGATATGATTTTGATTAAGATCCCTATGGGGCCGCATGGTAGTATTGGATGAACGGATCTATTTGTGTACTTCCGTAATACGAAGTAAACCCGTCAAACCGGATCGACACGGTTGACAATGGGATTGATGAAAGTATGGAGCTCTCCTTGTGACTGGTATCCATGACGAATGATGAATGATGATGTAAATGCAAATGCACTTGGATCGGTGCTATTGATTAACAATCGTACAATATACAAAGTACAATTGTAAATTAAGTTATTTTTCTTTATATTGAATCATTAGATGGTGTAGCTGATGTTAATTCTATTGATATGAAATTCTCAATTTGAAACTGATAAAAGTGACAAAAGAAGTTATATTATTATTGGAGGTTACTTGTTGAGTTTATCTCACCCCGTTGCTATTTAATTTCAGAAATCAGACCTCGTGGTTCAGAAGCTGCACTCTAGGAGAAGACCCTAGAAGACTTGTTGGTTTAGCCTTGGTTAGGAAGTGTTTAAACGTTGTAATTAAAAATAACTGTAATTTGAATTTTTAATAAGAATGGACCGTTATGTTTCCTTTATTTGAAATTTGATTATTGAATACGTTCATGTGCCGAAATGGATCATGTATCGGATTTCGGGGCGTGACAGTACACTAGAGAAAAGAGAGTGTGTGCGTTGTAAACGTTCCGATATAGTGCATATACTCCGTAGACGTAGCCTTAGATTGGGTGAACCACGTAAATTCCTTTGTGTTGTGTGTGATTGCTTTTGCTTCTTATTTTGCCATATTCATCGCGATAGAGAGTTCGGTGTCTAGAATTTCTAACATATATATATATATATATATATAAGATAAAGAAGCATACCTCTTAAGATTTTGACAAGTGAGCGAAAGTAGCAACTATTTGATCCAAAGGGAAACACACCACAATAGAATGATTTCTCAAATTTGTTGAGAGGTGCTCTTGGCCATGGAGAAGAGTTGCCATATTCTCTTTGTGGAATCAGTTGAAGAGGAAAAGACAGTTATGGGCGATGAACTCAACCAACTGTTTTTTATATGCAATCTTTCTTTGATCATATTAGTCCACAGTCAAAATGCACATAAGGGATTTCCTTTGATGTCTTAGATTCCATGTATTTCGAACTTAAGGTTGATTAAGGGAGTAATGAACAAAAAGAGGGCTTTGGATTTATCGTCAGTTTTTTACAGCATGATCCGTAGCACTATCAAGAATCATGGTGCCTCAATATTCATCCAGTGTTTTTTTTTTTTTTTTTGGGTATAATGATCTGTATGTTTAGATGATTCTACCCATAATATGCATCCAGGTTTTTGTAGAATAACAATGGATCAGACGGTCATTCTTGGATCATGCCTTTACACATTCGGTAGGTGCAAATAGAGCCCTTTAGGCATCTCGGATTGATGATAGTGTGGGTAGTGTCAAATGTATGATTATCATGACTTGGTTCACAGGTTCCATTTTGAAACACGTGCCACTTATCAACATCACGTGTGTCGTCTTATTTGAAAACCATGATCTAAACATTTCTGGCAACAAAGTTTGAGGGGAAAAAGCATCTCTATCATGTGATTCAACACAATTAAATGATATTATCAATTGTCATGTTTGCATTGACTTAAAAGGGCATTGAATCATATGATAGAGTTTTTTTTTTTTTAATATTTGAATCTTCATGATCATAAATATTTAGATCATAGTCTTCAAATTAGGCGACACACATAGAATGATTCCATGCAACACCTCCTAGAAAGTGACTGGTCAACCTATCATCTGCACTTGGGTCACTAACCTAAGACCAACAATATTTGTGGTACTACTTGCCCAAACAACGAAATAAGTGAAAGATAAGTTGGAACTGTGGAGAGGAGCCTTAGAGTCGAAACTTTGAAAACTCAAAAAAATAGAAGGCATAGATTGAGTACAAAATTTAGGCTACACTCGTTTCATAGTAATAGGGAGAAATCACGCGTAATCTGGTGAAAATAAGGGTAACGGTTGGAATTTTTACGCGGCCTGCTCGTTCGTTTCACCGTATTCCACTCTGGTAATCGACTGTGTAGATTTCCTGTAATTTTTAGGCTTACGAGCCCAGAGCCTCAGAATAATATTATTTTACTTGCAATTTCTGACACAGCCACACAGCGGTTATATTTATTACAACTCTATCGCCCTTCCAATGTAGCCTTTAAGCGCTCTTCAATGGATTTTTGGAGTTCATTGCAGTTATGGATTTTGCAGCCGTTGATGATGGCTATGATCGGATGATGCAGAGTTTTGGGCTTCAACTCTACCTTCAACGGTAGTTGAGATCACTATCGCAAAGAACACAACAAGAAATTGGATTTAGGCTTTTAACAGAGGCGTCTTCTGGCTTTTAACAGATGGCCGCCGGAGACCGATCTAAACCCCGAGACAGCTGCTACTACCCGGGATGCCAAAAAGATATGAACTGCAACTGCGAAATCTGCATAGCAAGCATGAACGCCACTCTTGATCTCATCCAACAGAGCTCTCTCACAAATTTCAACCCATCGAAATCAACAACCCAAACAATTAATGTCTTTGGCGAAATCTCATCCACTATGACGCCACTCAAAAGGCGTTCCGGCCATATGATTCCCCCATCATCGGCATTCCGATCAACAACGAAATCGAGGGGTTTGCAGGAGAAGAAAAGGAGAAAGAGATGTTGGGGTTTTTTGTTTGGAATTTTGAGGGTTTTAGTTCATGAGGAAAATTCCTCAGCGAGTACTTTACAAAAAAGTAACTTGTATTAATCTTCTCCACTAGGGATGCAAATGGGTCGGGTCGGATCCGGTTCAAGGGTGTACCAGAGTCGACTCACATAGAATCGGGTCGGGTCCAGGGGGGTCGCATTGAAAAACTATGGACCCATTTTGGTTACGTGTCCGGGTTAAGCTATATCTAAACTCAACCCATTTTGGTCGCATTGAATAACTATTTTACACCCAAATATTACATGCAAAGTGAATTTTATATGTAATCCGGTCATCAAAAAATTACATGCATTCTCTATTTTAGAAGGTACATATTACGACGAAACAAACATGCCCTTAGTGACCATGATAGTTTGAAGGAGAATTTAAATAAAATATAAAATCATCTAGTCCCTCATTGACATAGATTTCACTATTTAGGCTATAATTTACAATCAAATTAGACTTGTCATATTTTATGATGCGAAATGCTGAGGTACAAAAAATGACAAGAAGATAGGGTAAATATAGCTAAGATTCGTATATTAAATTAGATTTGTGGAGTAACAAAAAAAATAAATAAATTTGAAACAAGTACATAAAAAGAAATTGAAGAGTGAGTAATAAAGAAACAAATCACAAAATGTACTAGTTTTGATCCCCTCCCGTCTTCTCGCTTTACTTTAGAGGTTAGAACATGTCCATTGGAAGCTAGAAATCGGCCATCTGTGGAGGGTTGAGACTCTATAAGCACGTGGAAGTAAGAGAAGAGGATGGCTAGTGAAGACATAAGGAGAAGCAATGAGAAGGGACATAAACTGTGTTTGGCATTGCTCTTTGGAAGAGTTGAAAAAAAACTGTTGCTCGTTGTTGTTGCAAATGAATGTAGGGAGATCGAGAAGGATTAGAGGAAGAAAAAAGATGAGGTTGTTCTTTGAAACATAAAAACATCCCTCTTAAAAAGAGTTTGAAAAATGATACTCCTTTAGGGCTCGTTCGACAGTTTATGCCCATAAATCCATTTTCTCAAAAAAATGGCTAGCTCAGTTTTTGCCCAGAAATTCATTTTCTAAAGAAAGTCACTTTCCTGAGGGTTATTTTTTTGTTACTCAGAAACTCATTTTCTTAGCATTTCTGAAATTTTCTTGTGTTCTACACTTTCTCAAGAAAATGTCAAGCAAGTGCATTGTGTTCTTCCACACTCTACAACTGCACGTATTTATGACCCTCATCAAAGCAGTTATATTGATCGGATGATGGTCAAAATTTATATACTTTAAATCGGTAATGTGTTTAACACTTTAGTCGGACGGATTCTCGAAATATTTTCTTAAACATGTACACCGATGGGGACTTACTTGAAAACCGATTTATATTGGTTCGATTTCGATTTGAGAAACTAAAAACCGATACTTATCAGTTTGGTTTCAATTTAGCATGAATACATAAATAATTTGAGGGATCATGGGATCATGAGAATCATAAGTTTTTACCATCCCAATCATGCATAAAAAGATCTTGAAATCATGGATCTTCGCTGAATCTTTTCAATTTTTTTGAATTTGTACGACTTTTGACACTTGCTTTAAACATCCTATGTATTGTTCTTTTTTAATGATTATGGATTTAAGATGCATTTGGTTTATATAATGTACTTATTTTCTTGCTTAAAAGCATCATTTTAAATTTTGAATAGGTTATATCTTTTTATATTTTATGTTTTATAATCGCTGAAATTTTTTTGAATTTTTTTCAAAATTTTCCCAAATTTATCCAAATTAAACCGCCTTGACCCTTGCTAAATAGTTGTTGAATCCAAATTTGGTTAGTGTGCATAGTAGAGGCAAATGGGCCAGTCATAGGACTACAATATGTAACACAAGGTTGACAAAATTGGAGTACATCATATTCAGCTGATCCCAGAGTTTTAAATTAAAGTCGGTCCACCAAATCCAATCAAAACAAGGTCAAAATAAGAAAATCCACCAACATTTGATTGACCATCGGTTGAGTGTATTAAAACCGAAAATAATATTATGAACACAAATTATAAGTTGTCAAAATTGAAATTTTCAAATCGATTCAACCAAACTTTTCTTCATAATGTGCAGGGTGGAGATCATTTTATATACAACCATGATTGAACTTTATGTAAAGTCCTCATTTTTGTTGTAAATTGTATTAAAATATATAGATGCCAAAGGAATTAGATCTGTCCACTGCCCTTGGTGCATGAGTGGGGTACCTGATACCAATCCTATACAAATTGTAGCTCAGCTCAGAAACTGAGCTTTCTTGAGCAAATTCCTCCGAAAATCAATCGTCACTTTCAGCAAAAAATGCTCGAAAAACACGCAATCCAAAGAAACTCAAAAACAGAAGAAAAACTCAAGAAATGCTCAAGAAAGTCATTTTCTACAGAAAATGACGAGCCCTTAAAGAGGATTGTTTTCCCTATTTCAAAGAGCGGCTTCCCTTTTATCTTCTTCCAATCCTTCTCTCTCTCTCACGTTTCTATGGAATAATAAAATGTAGCAAAGAGCAATGCCAGACACAAGCCTAGAGCTTTGGGTCGATCATAAGTTGAGCAATGAGACGCGCAAAGACAATCCCAAATAGATGAGATAAGATTCGTGATGATGATGCTGATAATGAGTTGTGTTAAGCGAAGGACAGATTTTGTGTAGACAAAGTGCAGACATTTGATGTAGCAAGGCGCAATTGGGCATCATGGGCGGTGGACTCAATTAATGGAGGTTAGTACAGCTAATCATATTATGCCACATCAGCCGCCTGTATTTCGTCTGCATCAAATCTATCGTCCGTGCTGATCATTTGTCTTTTAACATCCATTTGAGGGGAATCCGTAGATCGAAAAATCATATCTTGTTTGATTAAGGTCGGCACTTTTGCACGATAAATTGTGAAATGAACGGACGGTGCAGATCAGCCGGAGTACAATTGTCTATACTAAACTGAATGATAGTGTGGACGTGGATAGGGCTGTCGATTGATTGGCTCTTATGTCTTCCCTCCTCACCAATGCTCGAACGCCCGATATTTTTCTGAAAATTCAAATAAAAGATTTATTAAAAAAAGAGACGAAGAAGAAGAAGAAACCCTCTGCAACTCCTCCAATTCTCTAATGGCGATCACAGCTTCGGCTGCTTATTCTCAAAAACTAAATTCAATTCTCTCTCCTTCCAAACCTCGATTCTCTCCTCTATCGCCCTCCAAAAAAACCCTAAAAATCATCGCCATGGCGCCAACGAAAAAGGTATCACCACAACAAAACCCTCCATATCTCAGTTAGATAAATGAATTATTAATTTTTTTCCCTCGCGTTTTCTTATTGGCAGGTGAACAAATACGACGCGAACTGGAAAAAGGAGTGGTTCGGGGCGGGACTTTTTGCAGAAGGAAGTGAAGAAGTAAAAGTCGACGTCTTCAAGAAACTGGAGAAGAAGAAGGTACTGAGCAACGTGGAGAAGGCGGGACTGCTTTCGAAGGCCGAGGAATTAGGGTTTACGCTTTCCTCTATCGAGAAATTTGGGTTTTTCTCGAAAGCCGAGGAATTGGGGTTGCTGAGCTTGCTTGAGAGTGCGGCGAGTTTTTCGCCATCGGTGCTTGCTTCGGTGGCGTTGCCTTTGTTGGTGGGTGCAATTGGTGCGGTGGTTTTGATACCCGACGACTCGGCCGCACTCGTTGCATTGCAGGCAGCTATTGCGGCGGCGCTCGGCGTTGGCGCGGTTGGGCTGCTCGTTGGCTCGGTTCTTTTGGGCGGGTTACAGGAAGCGGATTAGGGGCTTTTGAGGTGCGTAGTGCGCATCAGTGCGTATTGTAGGGTGGTGTTTTCTCTTTGTAATTAGTAATTATAATTCTCTCTTTGTGGGAAATGTAGATCACTGTCATTTGTTATGGTGGTTGTAGTTAATGTAATTTGTGTGACATGGTTTTGGTTTTGTTGGAGTTATTTTGAAACAAAGGGCTATCCTCGATTTTCAGAAACAGCTTTATTTTTACAAGAGAAAAAGTTGGGGAAGTGGTTTGTTTTTGGTGTTTTTTTTTTTTTTTTTTTTCATATGATGAGGCCGAAAAAAAAAAAACCAAAATAAAGAAGTTGTGGATTTAATTATTTTTTCTGAACTTTTGTTAGAGTTCCTTTAAATCTATCCACCAAATCTTTGAGTTCACCCATACTTAAATACATTGATTGTGTTGAATTAGACGATGGAGATCATTTATCCTCCCAATCTTTCACGCGATGGATCTTGAGATTATGGGCCTACCATTAGACAGTTATAGTTTTATTTCACGTGACACACATTTGATAAAACTGACCTTAACATCACATGCATGCTCAAAATTGATTCTAAGGTCACGATTTGGGTGTGTATCACATGAAATAAAAAATCGACGATAATCAATCTTTATTGTCTGATTCAATGCAGGCAATGTGTTTCAACATAAATAAACTCAAAGATCTGTTGGGTGGATTTAAAGGGACTCTTTTATTATTGTGAGACAAGTTTTAATTGTACTTTATATTAGTTTTCTTATTTCCTAAATAATTAATCCACGGGAACTACATAGATTACACTTATTTTATCATTAGAAGATATTATTTTGGGAGCTATTACTTGCACTCAAAAAATTGGCCCTTACACCGAGTTTAAAACAAAGACTTGCAAGTTTGACGACCTCTGCTATATAAAAACACAATCTAAATCGTTTGATTTGGATCCCTGTCATTTAAAGATATTAAGTGCAAAAGGTTAGCACGAAATATAATCTTCATCATGTGATTAAATATAGTCAAAGACTATTATTTGATTTAACGGTTGATTGCAATAGATCATATGATAAATACAAATACCATGTTTTGCTCCAATCTTATCCACTAAGGATCTATAGATCATGAACTTTAAATTAGACGACCCAAATTGCGTTTTCACATGTCACATGTCCCTAAAATACAAAGTCTTTTTTTAACTTCGGTGCAAGGGCTAAATTTCCAATTGCAAGTAATGGCTCCTTAATCTTTGTAGGTTAACACTTATTTTAATAATGTATTACTATTTTGATGGCATCTAATTTTTTTCAGAATTTTCCCTTGAATCTTTGCTGAATTTATTTAAATTAAACGGAACTCACACCCCAGAATCTGAGCTTGATTACTATGCTTGCCGAGGAGATTTTTTAAGGGCAAGTTTTGAGGAGATGATCTAATTAGATTAGTTAAATGGTTTTGTCCCTAATAAGTGAAAATATTTAAGTAGAACTACTCTATGCAATTTATAAATAATCAAGTTATCCCAAATCATGATCACCATCCTTTTAAGTGGTAGGGTTATCCTCTGTACTCTATAGTAAACAATCAGTCTCAATCTCACACCCTGATCTCCATTTCAAGTAGATGCTGATGCTATGAGGAAAATTATTCACTGTAAATATATTCACATCCCGTCGAATTGTTTTCTCACCTCAGTGTAAAAATACCTCACTAAATGGGCACTTTTTGAATATCACTCCAAAAAAAAAAATAATAATAATAATTATTTTTTAAAGTTTTTGAATTATTTGCACCGTAGGCTACATAAATATTACACATATCTCGTCTTCTCCTTCTCCGGCCAACTGTACGCGTCAAGGCTGCAGAAACACCACACACATGTCGTCTTCTCCTTCTCTGGCCATCTGTATACATCGAGGCTACTAAAACACCACTCGCTGGTCGCAATTACCATCGAAAATCGTCTTGACACCATGTTTTCCCCCTTCTCCAGCCAACTCATAAACCATGAGATTACAAAGCCATTATTGGATTGCCACTAATATCTCTTCTTCCTTTGCTTCTTTCAACCCTAACCGATGAAGCTATAGAAACCACAATTCAATGACCATTAATTTCTCGTCTTCCTCTTATTGGATTAACTGTTGCCTGTGACATCTGGATGATTTCTTATCGAATGCCTGTAAATTGTCTCGAAAAGAACCCATCGAAAGGTAATATAATTCCTCGGTAGCTGTCCACCGATAGTGTTCAAGACATTTGATTCTCATGCCCCAAAAACTTTAAACTCTTCCCTTTAGTGGGACTGTTGCCTGTGGGTATTCTCGGTGAGTTAGTACCGCATATCTTTAATGAGTCTCAGTGAGAGCCCATCGATCGAGAAGTATTAAAACGCCTTAGTAGCTATCCACTGACAAGAAAAAAGGGGAGCATAATTTGCGGTATGCACTACAAATTGTTGAGGTCCAATTGTTGGGGTTTGGACCTCAACAAATAAAAAAGCTTTAAAATATCTTCACATGTTAAAATTATAAAATAAAGAAGAAAATCAGAAAACATGAAAGAGAGAAAAAAAAGATAAAAATATAAAAAGATAAATTGCTACAAATTGATTACATTGCTTTTCAATACGTTACAATATTATGACAAGAAAGGTAACAAGAAAGTGTAAAAATAAGATTACAAATATAAGTTACAATTGATTTAGATACATAAGATTATAACAATTAGTTTAGATTACTGACATGTGATAATTATCAAATAAGGCGCGACTAATCGTATTTTCAATCCAAACTTGCCGACTAATGCTACCCGAAGGGCCTACAGGTCAAGGGCATGCTAGTAATATCTTTTATTATTATTATGTTATGAGGGGCTCGATCATCTAAGTTGCTGTCTGAGAGGTTCAGCAAAAAAGATAAATTCTGAAATGGTACTACGGCACCGTAAGATTTTGAGGTACCACAAGGAATCCTCTCAGAACACCAAGGCATCCTTAGATTATGATTTACGGGTTAACGCAAGGAAACCTGTCAATGCCTGGCAAAAAAAAACAGAAATTCCTACAGTAGAGGGTACTAGCATCTAAAGATTATAAGGTACAACGTGGAATCATGTCAAATCCTTATAGCTGAGACCAAATAGATGGAACAAGATCAGGGCGAAGGTGACATGAAATCCGATCAAAATCTTACATTTGTTTTGTTTTCCAAGAACCCTAAAATCCGTGATGGTCAACATGTATAAGAGTCAGTTTATGATTCCTGCAAAAGTTAGACTGTGACAAATGCATACGGCAGGTTTGGACGTGAACGATCGCCATGGCCCGTGCGCCCGCTCGTGGAGTGTGCTGGTGCAACAGTTGAAAGATGCCTAAAATTCGAGTTAGGTTGGTTTGAGCATGTAGCTCAACTGAAATGTTTAACAAATATTGCAGCTTGAGGTCTCATGTTCAATCTCAGCTTGTCCATAAAAAGGAAAATAAAACATGTGGGCAAGTAGGGGTGTATTCGTTTCGGTTTGATGGGTTTTGAACCAAAACTATAAATCAAATCGGTCCTAATCGATTTCTAGATTTTCAAACCAAACCAAACCGTCAAACTCTTAAACCAAACCAACCTGATTCGATTTGGTTCGGTTGGTTTCGGTTTTCCTATAAGTTCTACTTGCATATCAAAATTTTCTCTACTTCTCAACCGATTTTCCTATAAGTTCTACTTTCCCGCTTTAGGGTTTAGGAATAGGCTAAAGACAAGGATAGGGTTTTATATAAAAATATGCATTTTACTTAAATGCCCTATAAAATTAATCAAAACCCGTGCCTATATATATATATATATATATATATATATATATATATATATATATATATATACTTGCAAACTACATTTGGTTCGGTTCGTTCGATTTCGGCTTGGGAAGGCTTGGAACCGAAACCAAATCAAACTTTTCGGTTTTCCTTTTTTCCAAACCAGTACCCATCCAAACCGGACCAAACCTGGCGGTTCAGTCCGGTTCGGTCCAAAAAATGCACAGCCCTATGGGCAAGATCCTACAAGAGTAGAGATTGCCCAACAACAGATTGACAAATAATCCACATTGAGACACAAAAAGTTGTTTGATTATATGATAAAACAGTAGACATTTTTTGATAGACAATTTTGCAAACAACGTATGTGGCGCGACGTGACTGGCTACACATATAGTGGGGCCCAAGCACTAGGCAGTCATGTTGCGCCACATAAGCTGTCTGCAAAAAATTATCTAACAATTGGATGCAAGATTGGGAATTTCCCTGCTGTTTACTTGGGGCTTCCTGTGACGGGGGCACGCGGCGTGGCCATTCGGGTCAGCCGTAGGGTCACTTTTCCTCTCCAAGTGTTGAGTATGACTGGTGCGTCAAGGCCATGAGGGCCGCACCGTATGTACTCGGCTAAGCCACGATGGCGTCGCGACATGTTGGGGTGGAGGGTGAAGACTTGGTCGCGACACGGTCGTGACATGGACGTGACTTGGTCAGTTGGGCTGGCGTTGCGGGGTGAATAGTAAAGTATGACAAACCAAGGGGTTTGAGGTCCTCCCGCCATTTCGCCTGAATTACTGTTTTACCCTTATATAGGGGGACATGAGTTGGGGTCCCCCGACCCTACACGTGCACTAGCCTCGTGGGCTTATGTGCGTGCATCCGAGCCACGCTTAGGGCGTAGTCGTCCTAGCTACGTCGTGTACTAGGGCCATCGCGTTAGTGGTTCCCAACCACCTTCGAGGTGCGGGTTCTAGCCCAAAGGGGGCTTGATGTATGCTCGTCACTGCCTATCGCTATATCACTCGTCGTTGTATGTTGCCTTACGTTCATCGTTGCCTGTTGCCTTGACAATCGTCGTTGTCGGCTCTAACCTGCTGTGTTGTTTCGCAGGGCGAAGTCCGAACGTAGAGGTTGAGGTGAAGCTTGAGTAGGACAAGCCTTCCACCTTTCGTAGCATCTGGGAATCCGCATTGCGTGCCTCATTTGAGAGAAATAGGCTAACTTAGCGCAGGGCGCATACCGCATGCAGTATCGCTAGAAGAGTGACCCGTGACATATTTGGTATCGAGCCACGTTGATGGTGAGATGGAAGGACCAAACGAGGATGCAAGACGGACAAGAGAACGATTAACAAGGAACGACTAGATAGTTTGGAAGCTCAATCGGACCATATGGTGGTATCGGTAATGACACTACATGGGGAACGACTGAATAGGCATGAAAGGATCAATGCCGATATGGCTGAGACCGTAGAGCAATTGACAGCAGAGGTACGAGAAATTAAGGTCACGTTGGAGGAGGTACGTGACGAGATGAGCGTGCTGAAAAAGCTCATCCTGGCTATGCCACTTGGGGTGCCAGCAGGGACGCCGACACCTCGATTTAAGTTCCCCGAGCCAGAGACGTTCAAGGGCTCCCGCGAGGCGAAGGACCTCGAGAACTTCATATGGGACGTGGAGGAGTACCTCGAAATGCTGGGGGATCTCGATGCTCAAGTTAAGCTAAGAATTGCATCGAGATACTTGGTCGGTGATGCTAAGTTATGGTGGAGGCACCGAGTGTCCGAGGTGCGCATGGAGAATGGTGCAATCGATTCTTGGGCCGATCTGAAAAAAGAGCTGCAGGCTCAATTTTTACCTACCAATGTCAGATGGTCAGCACGAAAAGCATTATCGACGTTGAAGCATACGGGACCATTGCACAAGTACATTAAGACTTTTACGAGCCTGATATTAGACATTGACGAAATGAGTGAGAAGGATGGGATCTACTACTTTATAGATGGCTTGGCGCCATGGGCGCAGCGGGAGTTGGCTTATAGAGGGTTGAAGACCCTAGATGAGAATTTGGCTACTGCGGAGAGACTAATCGAACACCGCTTTGAGAAAGAGAAGACAGTCCAAGCATTCACTGACAATGCTGACAAGCAGGGAAAGAAGCAGAATGATACAGGACATGTGCGAGTTGGACATGTGCGAGTAGGTATGAAAAGAAGAGAGACGAAAGGCCGAGCAAGAAGGGCTGCTTCCTGTGTAATGGGCCACATCTGGTGCGCGATTGTCCAGAGAAAGCCGCCTTGAACGCGATGGTTGCTAAAAAAGGAAAGAAAAAGGTTGATGATGAGGTGCCCGTTGCGAGAGTAGGGGCGCTTCGACTAGTTGACTGCTGAGAAAGAAACACACCGCGGTCTTGCTGGTGTGGGCCGTGGGAAGACTCAGACACCAATTGTGTATAGATTTTGAAGTGTGCAGTTTTGGGCATGTACAGTTTTGCTACATAGAGTGAACGCAGGTGTCACGAGTAACGTGGTGACATATGTGATCAATTTCGTAATGTGTTTTCGCCGCCAACGAGGACGTTGACGATTTTGAGTAGAGGAGGATGTGACGGGGGCATGCGGCGTGGCAATCCGGGTCAGCCGTAGGGCTACTTTTCCTCTCTAAGTGTTGAGTATGATCAAAGGCCAAGGCCATGAGGGCGTGAGGTGAAGATGTAATGGGCCGAGCTAATGGCGATGTCCGCGACATGTTGGGGGTGGAGGGTGAATAGTAAAGTATGACAAACCAAGGGGTTTGAGGTCCTTCCGCCATTTCTCCTGAATTACTATTTTACCCTTATATAGGGGGACATGAGTTGGGGTCCCCCGACCCTACACGTGCACTAGCCTCGTGGGCTTATGTGCGTGCATCCGGGCCACGCTTAGGGCGTGATCGTCCTAGCTACGTCATGTACTAGGGCCATCTCGTTGGTGGTTCCCAACCACCTTCGAGGTGCGGGTTCTAGCCCAAAGGGGGCTTGATGTATGCTCGTCGCTGCCTATTGTTATATCACTCGTCGTTGCATGTTGCCTTACGTTCATCGTTGCCTGTTGCCTTGACAATCGTCGTTGCCGGCTCTAACCTGCTGCGTTACTTGGCAGGGCGAAGTCCGAACGTAGAGGTTGAGGTGAAGCTTGAGTAGGACAAGCCTTCCACCCTTTGTAGCATCTGAGAATCCGCATCGCGTGCCTTGATCGATTTAGAATGTAACCCTTGCAAGTGCACAAGATCTATTGCAGTATGGCAAGAACAGGGGTGTCGAACCCACAGGGAAACGTGAATTTTTAATTAATTTTTTTAGAGATTTTAAAAACGTCCCTAAGGAAGTACCAAAGGGCAGATTCAATTTTACCAAAAACTTAACACACTTTTCCTAAATGCAGAAAAATAAATTAATCTAAACAATTAATTACTGATAAATCTACGAACAATATTAAAATGAGATCAAGGAATATGCTACCCCATTACTTTTCTATCATTAAAACCCACGGTTTCATTAAATCATCATTCACACCATCATTCATCTAGAAAATGACTTGAAATAAAATATGATCATCAATCGCATACCCTATCTAAAACAATGACTCAAATTTAACATTGCGGTATGAGTCATGTAAAAGCATAGCGTATCTCATGATATTTAGATCACGACATAATCGACATAATCGCTTCTACTAGATCTGGTCCAGATCTAGCGATTCTGACTACGCTGATACGCGCAATCAACGGTCATAACAAAGCATTTAAAATATTTTCAATCACACAAACTTTGAGCAAAACGATTCTATGATAACAATAATAGACTGTGGTATTAATCATAAACATAGGTACTTATCTGGGATCGATCTTCCCCGATCTCATCGATTTAGCCATCTTTGGTGTTTGATCTCCTTTTTCTTTCAAAGTCATTCCTCTTTATTTCTTCCAAAAGATATTTGCAATTGTTTTCCTAAATACAATCTATGAATTTCTCGAGAAAAATAATGCAAATCCTAGGTACAATCTACCCCGAATAAACCCTAGAAGAAGGAGAAGAAGACTTGAAAAGATGAAGAAAATATTCCCCAAAGTGAAGAGCCCTAAAACTAAAAAGAAAGAATGAATAATATTCTAATTGCAAAAATAATAATGATCTTAAGAAACTCGTGGCTTCCTTTTATAATAGCCTAACCTAATACCTCTCTCGATTGACATCTAAGAGTAATTTTCGTGAATTCGCCTAGCTTTGCATCGATACTGCCTCGGTATTTTGCTCATAACTTTCTGTACCGAACTCGGATTGTGGTGATTCTTGAGGCGTTGGAAAGCTGACGACGAGCTCTACAACTTTTATGTTTTAGCAATTTCCTGAATCTGACGTCTTGAAGGTCCAAATTGAGCTGCAAGTCGCACTAAGTTCTCAATGACCCAAAATAGCAGTGTTTTGACATTATTTTCCGGATTCTTGGGCTGTTTTAGAAACTTGGACTGTATTTACCTGAAACACTTCAAATCTAGTAAACCTCATCAGATAGCCTTCATCGGACGGCTAAATATCGGTATTTAGGGTGAAATATCATATTTCACTACTCATCACACCCCCAAACCTACACTTTGCTAGTCCTCGAGCAAAGAGAATGATAGAAATATAAAGCAAATCAAACTAACATCCTAAAATTTAAATGCCACTTTCGTAGGGAACACGATTGCACTTAGCATGTGCAACAAGCCTTTAAACCCATAGGTGATCCCTAGTGGAGGAGTTGTGTCTCCTGAGGGTTTGATGAAGTTACCACAAACTTCCAAAAATTTCAAACCATCGGTAAAATTGAGTTTTCAAAATCGATATTTATAACATATATTTAACTTCAAAGCTCAAAATCAATAATCAATTCAACATGCAAATTCTCAATTTTAAATAACAATGTTACACTAATCATACCAATATCCATTCAAATTAGTCTAATGCTCCAAATCGTTAGATAACTCATCCATTCATGCTTAAACGTGTAGTGTGTGCATACCAAAACCAAGATTCATCCATCTCGGAACTAGTCCAAACGGAAATCATCGGATCTGTTGTCTTGACTCAATCCTCACTTTAGGTATACTCTCAAAATAAAATCACTCAGATGATTGGTAAGTTTTCGCATATGTGAGAGATCAATACAAAGCAAATAAAAGGTCTCATGATAAATGAAACACGATGCAATCAATGAACAAAAATAAATCTCATAAGAACAGACAGATATCCTAAGCATGTCATATCAAGTGTCATAAGTATTATATATTGACTCTCCACAAGACAGCTTACCAATGCAAGATCGGATCATGAAGGTCTTTTGTAGGTTGTAATGGGGCTCGGTAAGGGTAAGAAAGAAAGGAATTGTGATTCAAAATTTCCGAGAAATTGGAAAAGGAACTAACTTCCATTTTTTATTTATTTTATTTTTTTTATTTCTCTTCTTTTCTTTTTTTTTTCTTTCTAATTTCTCACCATTTTTTTTTTCAATATTTTCTTTTCTCATTCTTTCTTCTCTTTTGAATTTCCTTTTCTTGAAGCACCTCATTTTCATTCCTTTTTTTTTTTTTTTTTTTTCTCTCCTTTTTTCTTTTATATTTGCCATACACTCTCAAGAAACACCATAACTCATTATCTCTCCACTTACTCTTTTCGCTTATTTTCATCCCTCGTTCTAATTTCTCGTAAAGAAGGGTAAAGCTAAATTTTCGTAAATTGTGAAGGGTTAAAGTTAACGTGGCTTATCAAAGAATGTATAAGGGTAAATTTTTCTATAGGCTCAAGGGTACTAGAAGGATAAATTTATATGAGGTGGGGCATTTTAAGCACAAACGAGCCAAAGATGGCCTTCAATCATTTCCTTAAAAGATGGTAACCTTGCCTATTTGTCTTGAGTAGATATACTGATGCTCTAACACAATAATATGAATTTGATATCATGCAAAGTCACAAGCCAAAATAAAATGTATGAGATTATGCAAAATAATTCAGATTCAAAGAAAACTCCGAGTTTATATATTCACTCATCAATGACGGAAATTAGCTCTAAAGCTTCTGGGTTTAGTCTCCACTAAGAACCTAAGATTCAACGTTCAAAATAGTTCATCGATTTCTAAGTCTTAGCTTGGTATAAGTGCAAAATTCTAAGCATGAATTTCGAGTCATCCACAAATTATCACATTAAGCTTCATCATCCTAGATACAAGTATTCAAAATATGACATCAATATTCTCAAAATTAAATTCACATGCATCATCAACTAAAGTTTGAAAACTATTGCAAAGTAAATCATGTATGATGATTCCAAAAATATTGTTTTTTTTTTTTATTTTTTCAAAGAAAATCAAAAATAACTGATGAAAGATAGATAATCATACATACCCCAAACCTAAAAATGACAATGTCCTCATTGTTTGAAATAAGTAGGTACCCCCAAACTGTTGAAAAGTACCTCAACACAAAGATCAAAAGAGAATATGGGCATCAAATGAGAACATCACGAAAACTAGATTGAAGTCAGTGTGGCTACACTAATTTGGAAATTAAAAATGACCTAAACTAAACTAAAACTAATATTCTAGAACTAAACATACGAAAGAGAAATAAATCCTAAATCCTAAACTAAACTGTGTCCAACTCCTAAATAAAACACATGGGTTGCCTCCCGAAGCCGAGTTTAAGTGTCGACATTGATCAAGAATCGGATCACTAAGGTGCATCGCCTCAATCTTAAATCAATATCGGCTCAAACATTGGTTTGAGTCTTTGCCCATTCACTTTGAAAACTCGATTGTCCCAAGGCTTTGAATTTCAATTGCACTGCGCTCACTAATGGAAACAAACTGAAACGGGCCTTCCCATCTAGATTTCAATTTCCCAGGATGAAGCTTAAGTCGGGAATTGGATAACCAAACTTTATGGCCAACATGGAACTCCTTCCGAGAAATTAATAGATGGTGCAACTTTATGTACCTTTCCTTGTACATCCTTATTTTTACATACGCTTGGTGGGGTAACTCTTGTAATTCACTCAACTGTAACCTTCGATTCGACCTCGCCGCATATCGAAATTAAATCGTTTGATCGCCGAATGCCTTATGCTCCAATTCGGACAGAAGATGACATGCCTTCCGTAGACAATTCAAGGGAGACATTCCGATCGATGTCTTGAATGCGATGATAGGCCCAAAAGCATCGAGATAGCGGTTTGACCAATCTCTTCTATCCGTCTAGTCTTTTCTAGAATTCGCGATTTCCCGGTTAGACACTTCCACCTGACCACTAGTCTGTGGATGGTACGGCGTAGCGACTTTGTGAGTGACGTCGTACTTCTTCATTAAAGTGGCAAAATGGCTATTGCAAAAATGCGAACCGCCATCACTGATGATTGCTCTTGGGATCCCGAATCGGTTAAACACATGTTCTCTCAGAAATTTGACCACAACCTTGTGATCATTTGATCGGGTTGCCACAACTTCAATCCATTTGGAGACATAGTCAACAGCCACCAGAATATATGAATACCCAAAGGATGGTGGAAAAGGACCCATAAAGTCAATCCCCCAAACATCGAAAATTTCAACAATCAGAATTGGATTAAGGGCATCATATTTGTCAGTGAAATATTGCCAAGTTGTTGACACCGTTGGCATTCCTTGCAGTATTGAGCAGCGTCACGAAAGATTGAGGGCCAGTAGAATCCGCTTTGAAGGATTTTCTGTGCGGTCTTCTGTCCTCCGAAATGGCCTCCACAGGCCCCAGCATGGCAAAAATTTAGGACGCTTAGTTGCTCGTCTTCTGGCACGCATCTCCTAATGATCTGATCCGAGCAGAATTTAAACAAATATGGTTCATCCCAGAAATAGTATTTTATTTGGGAGAAAAAGAGATTCATATCATTGTTACCCGACTGGGAATTACGCGATGACCGGATAATTCACGATGTTAGCAAACCACGGAACTTTTGCGGCTACATCAATTGCCATCAAATGTTCATCCCGGAAATGTGTCACGGATGGTCTCGGTATAGATGATTCTTCAGCAGAATTCTAGCATGATGATCACCACAACGCTTCAACCCCTTTATCTTTAATCTCAAAGTTGAATTCTCGAGAAGCGTGATCCAATCGGATCAGCCTTGGATTCGCATCCTTCTTTGCTAAAAGATATTTCTAAGCAGAGTGGTCTGAAAAGACCACTATTTTCGATCCAAGCAAATAGGAACGGAATTTGTCCAGAGCATACACCACAGCTAATAATTCCTTCTCGGTGGTGGTGTAATTCAGTTGGGCATCAATTAATGTCTTGCTAGCATAATAAATTACGTGAGGTAATTTATTCACCCTTTGCCCTAAAGACGACTCCGATCGCATAATCGGATGCATCACATGAGTTCGAATGGTAAAGAATAATCCGTGGTTGGATTATTGGTGCATTTGATAAGAGTTCACGCAATTTTAGGAATGCCTTTATGCAATCCTCATCAAAATCAAAAGGAACATCTTTGCCAAGCAAAGTGCACAATGGTTTAGCCACCTTGCTAAAATCCTTAATGAATCTTCTATAAAATCCAGCATGCCCCAAAAATGATCGAATTTGTCCAACACTTTTCGGAGCCGGTAAATCTGCAATTAAGTCGACCTTCGCCTTATCAACTTCAATTCCTTTCGTTGAAACAATATGCCCCAACACAATTCCTTGTTGAACCATAAAATGGCTCTTTTCCCAGCTGAGAACAAGTTTGGAATCTACACAACGTTGCAACACCTGTGAAAGATGATTCAAACAAGAATTAAATGTTTTTCCAAAAACCGAGAAGTCGTCCATGAAGACTTCGATGAATTTGTCGATCATGTCCATGAATATGGCCAACATACATCGTTGAAAGCGTGGCCGGAGCATTACATAAGCCGAATGACATCCTTCGATATGCAAACGTACCATATGGACACGTGAATGTTGTCTTCTCTTGATCAGCTGGAAAAACGGGCACTTGATTGTATCCCGAATAACCATCAAGAAAGCAATAAAACTCTTGCCCAGCTAACTTCTCAAGAATTTGATCAATGAACGGAAGGGGAAAATGATCTTTTCTGGTGGCTGTGTGCAATTTTCGATAATCAATGCACACGCCATCCATCACGAGTGGGCACCAATTCTCCTCCGTAGTTTCTTTCACTTTGTAATTCCGGACTTTTTCTAACGATTTGTCGACTAACCCATTCACTATCGAGATCGGATAGATGATTCCATCGAGGAGTTTAATGATTTCCTTTAAAACGACTTCTTGCATGTTCGGATTAAGTCGCCTCTGGTTCCCTCGATGGTTTACTCTCATCCTCCGGATGTATTTTATGCATACATCGATGGGTCAATCCCTTGAGATCTAAGGTCCATCCGATGGCCTCCTTGTGCTCTTCGGCACCTTCAACAAATCATTCTCTTGTTCTTCCGATAATGTGGATGAAATTATCACCGAAGTGTTTCTCGAGGTCCCGTAAAAGCATATTTGAGGGACTTAGGCAATTGTTTCAATTCCACGGTTGGTGGTCGCTCAATTGATGGAGTCGACATCCTTTACCTCGATGAGGTAGTGGTTCTACCTTAGTCACAACTTCACATAAGTTATCATCTTGACATGATGAATTTGACTTTTCTCTTCTATCGCCTTCCTTTCAAGCCCTTTGTCCTCATAGATGGCTAACAAAGCGTTCAAATTCCTCTTTGGTGAGCATTGATGGTAATGCTTCATCCACCACTTCGTCCATCCGATCGATGTAAAAACATTCGACCTCATCCTCATTAGGGAAATGGTTCATCGCATGGAATATGTTAAGCGACTTTCATGTTTCCAAAGAAAGCGTCCATGACTCTGTATACAATTAATGCAAGCGTTGGCGGTGGCAGAAACAGACGTCCAAGAATAATTGGGACTTGATTGATTGATTTGGTGGTTCCATGTCTAAGACAACGAAGTCCGAAAGACAAACTTGTCTATTCCAACCAAAACATCCTCGATAACACCCTCGGTCTTCTTTCCGATCTATCCGCCATTGGAGTGTGACCGTCGTGGGTTTCAATTCACCCAATCCGAAGTTTCTCGACATTGAGTATGGGATCATTAACACTTGCTCCCAAATCCAATAACGCCTTTCCAATTGGTTGCCCACCAATGACACATGGAACATTGGGACTCTGTGGTCTTTCGCTTCGTGGGGTTTCAATCGCAATATCGAATCGACTTGATTTGTTAGAACACTTTCTTTGAAACGTGAGTACGCGCCTTTCTCTTCCGAGCGCATAAATCTTTGAAAAACTTGGCGCACTCAGGGACTTGTTTGATTGTTTCAAGTAACGGAAGCCTTATCTTTACTTGCTTGGATGTTTCGAAAATTTCTTCCATTTTTGCTTGGTCCTTTCCCATTCTAGATGGAGGAGTTAGGCATTGAGGAATGGTGCCTTTGGGACATAAGGTGCGATTCCATTTCGATTCTTTCACGTCCTTGTTGGGACGGTTGGAAACTCTTCCTCTACTACTTTTTCTTTTCCCTCTCTCTTCCTTGCTCTTGCACCTTTCGTATCTCTGGCTCTTTGTCTGTTTGTGTCTCTTTTCCGTTTCCTTTCTCCTTTCTTTTCATTGATTCTTTTTCCTCTCTTGCGTCTCTTTCTTCATCCTTCTCTGCATTTCCACTTGATTATGAACCTCGTCCACTTCTCAAAGACCGTAATGACTTTCAATGCTGACTATTGGTCCCGCTTCGATGGTGCTTGGCCTCGAGGATTATTGATGGGTTGGTGGGAGCCTACCTTCCTCTCACGACTCAGTTGATTGGCCAATTGATCGACTTGGTCCATTATCATCTGCGAAGATTGCATGCTTCAGATAAGCTTTTCTTCCGGTCGTAATCTTTCAAGCATCGGCATGAGATTGATTAAGATTCGATTGAAATTGATTTTTTCAGAGTCGAATTTGGATGATAATACTGAGCATTCTGTTGGAAATTGGAATTCGTTGGAAATTAGAATTCTACCGGAAATTTCTGTGGACTAAAATTGTGTTGAAAATTTGGTTGAAAAGGTTGTTGTCCACCCATTGTGTTGGCTCTATGTTCTTTGGTTTACAGCGGTTTGGTTCGATTCACCCCATCCTAAGTTGGGGTGATTTTTCCATTCCGGATTGTAGGTATTGGGTACATGTTTCTACCTGATAAGATTGAGTCACATTTACAGCTCTTGAGGATTAGGTTCATCGGGAAGAATGACAAGGTAGTAGGGCACTCATTAGCCATATGACCGGTGGTCACAAATTGAACACACCGTGGGGTGACAGAGCTTTAGCTTGCTTGGTAGCTAACAACATGTTCATCCTGCTTGGACAAGATGTCAAACTTTGTTGAGAGATCGAGGCATTATTGTTGACATCGTACAATCCGCCTTTTGTCAACACATGAGATTTAGGTGCAGTTCAAGTTGGTTCGCCCCATGTCTCACTTTGTATCAAGTTTGATATAACTTTTCAAACAATGCCCACATTAATTACTTCTTTCGTGGCACAAGATCCACCACAAGATGCATCAACCATGCGTCTCTTCGTGAATCACCCATTGTAAAACTTTGGACTTGTTGCCACCTTGGAACTTGATGATTTGGGCAACTTCGATCAATTCCTTAAAACGTTCCCAACATTCATGGAATGTTTCAGAGGTTGTTGGGAAAAGAACTGGATCTTCGACGCAATTCAATGGCCTTAGTCATGGAAAATATTTTTTAAGGGCGATGTTCTAACTCGAATAGATTGTGGTTCTAAGGAATAGAACCATGTTTTGCCTTATCTCTTAAAGAGAACGGAAGAGCCGAACTTCGCTATCTCATCGTGACATTGTGGACTCGAACATTTTGCATACCCCAGTGAATTCATTTAAGTGAACGTCATGATTTTCATTTGCTAACCCATGGAAAATTGGTAGCATTTGAATCATTCGATTTGAATTCATAGTGGTTCCACGGAATGGGAGCATGCATAATACATTCCTCGATCCTCGTAAAAACCGGGATCGTTATAATACTCCGAGGTTCTAGGGCCCTCATCAAAATTATTGTTCCTATTATTTCCATTATTGACATTCCCATTGTTGTTATTCTCATCTCTCTCTTGCCTTTGGTCTGCCATGGTCTCAGTTTGTTGATATTGGTTCCTCTGGACTCTTCGATTCTCTCTACAAGCTCCTTCGATTTCAAGCTTAAACGGTAGCAGGTGGGGGTGATGAACGAGTAAAGCTCATACACCAACACTCATACATGAGGTTGAAGAATCCACAACAAACCCACAAAATTCGCTCAAACGATTTAAACAAAGATGATAAACAGTAGCCAATATCAGCAGGAAAGATTTCTTCTTTTTTTTTTTTTTTTTTTTTTTTTTTTTTTTTTTTAATTAAAATTCAAATTTAAATTAATTTTTTTTTTATTCAAATTAAAATTAAAATTAAAATTAAAATTAATTAATTAATTAATTAAATTTTTTTTTTTTTTTTTTTTTTTAAATTCAAATTAAAATTAAAATTCGAATTTAAATTAAAATTTTTTTTTTTTTTATTTTTTTTTATTTTTAAATTCAAATTAAAATTAAAATTCGAATTTAAATTAATTAAATTTTTTTTTTTTTTTTTTTTTTTTTTTTTTTTTTAAATTCGAATTAAATTTTTAAATTTTTTTTTTAATTTTAATTTTTTTTTTTTTTTTTTATTAAATTCGAAAATTAAAAATTAAAATTGAAAATCCTATAAAATCTTTTCTAAAAGAGAAAAATAAGGAGAAGAATGAAAGATTCCTAAAAATCCTAAAACAAAAGTCCCACAAAAGTTAATGACTAAATTTAGAAAATCCTAAAAATATCTAAAAGAGGAAAATAAGGAAAAAGAGTCCTACCAAATCTAAAATAAGAAGTCCTAAAAATCTCTACTTCCTAAATTTCCTAAGGAAGGTATCCTAAAAATCTAAACTTCCTAAAAAGACTCCACAAAATCTTATCAAAGAGAGAAAAATAAGGGAAATAATAATTATTATTATTATTATTATTTTTTTTTTTTTTAAACACTCAAAATAGAAAAATCTCTATCCGAATTAATCAAAATTTCACCGATTTCAAGAATGACCAAAAACTTGATTGATTTAGATTGTAACCTTTGCAAGTGCACAAGATCTATTGCGGTATAGTGTCGAACCCAGAAAGCGTGATTTTTAATTAATTTTTTAGAGATCTGCAAAAACGTCCCTAAGGAAGTACCAAAGGGCAGATTCAATTTTACCAAAAACTTAACACACTTTTCCTAAATGCAGAAAAATAAATTAATCTAAACAATTAATTACTGATAAATCTACGAACAATATTAAAATGAGATCAAGGAATATGCTACCCAGATTCACTTTTTCTATCATTAAAACCTACGCTTCATTAAATCATCATTCACACCATCATTCATCTAGAAAAATGACTTGAAATAAAATATGATCATCAATCCAAGATACCTATCTAAAAACAATGACTCAAACTTAACATTGCGGTATGAGTCATGTAAAAAGCATAAGCGTATCTCATGATATTTAGATCACGACAATCGACATAATCGCTCTCTCTAGATCGACTGCAGTCCGGATCTAGCGATTACTGACGTTAATCGCCGCAATCAACGGTCATAACAAAACATTTAAAATATTTTCAATCACACAAACTTTGAGCAAAACGATTCCATGATAACAATAATAGACTGTATTAATCATAAACATAGGTACTTATCTGGGGATCGCATCTTCCCGATCTCGATTTTGCCATCTTTGGTGTTTGATCTCCTTTTCTTTCAAAGTCATTCCTCTTTTATTTCTTCCAAAAGATATTTGCAATTGTTTTCCTAAATACAATCTATGAATTTCGAGAAAATAATGCAAATCCCAGGTACAATCTCTACTAATAAACCCTGAAGAAGAGAGAAGAAGACTGAAAGATGAAGAAAATATTCCCCAAAGTGAAGAGCCCTAAAACTAAAAAGAAAGAATGAATAATATTCTAATTGCAAAAAATAATAATGATCTTAAGAAACTCGTGGCTTCCTTTTATAATAGCTAACCCTAATACTCTCTCGATTGACATCTAAGAGTAATTTTTAATTCGCCTACTTCAGATCGACATCGCCCTTTCATAACTTTCTGTACCGAACTCGGATTGAGGTGATTCTTGAGGCGTTGGAAAGCTGACGACGAGCTCTACAACTTTTATGTTTTAGCAATTTCCTGAATCTGACGTCTTGAAGGTCCAAATTGAGCTGCAAGTCGCACTAAGTTCTCAATGATCCAAAATAGCAGTGTTTTGACATTATTTTCGGGATTCTTGGGCTGTTTTAGAAACTTGGACTGTATTTACCTGAAACACTTCAAATCTAGCAAATCTCATCAGATAGCCTTCATCGGACGGCTAAATATAGGTATTTAGGGGTGAAATATCATCATATTTCACTACTCATCATGCCTCATTTGAGAGAAATAGGCTGACTTAGCGCAGCGGGTGTTAAGTGCCGCACGGGCTGACACTGTTAGAAGAGTGACCCCGTGACATTCCGTTTTTCTTAGGAAGGTTTCATGGGATCCCATAGTAGAACGATGTGAAAAAAACCTTTTTATATGGAAGGTGACATTGTTGTCCATGGCCGGTAGAATTATACTTATCAAAAGTGTGCTAAGCAATTTACCGATTTATCAATTATCATTATTCAAGCGCCCAACCAATGTTGTAAAAAGAGTGGAGTCCATCATGCGCAATTTCCTTTGGAGTGGTGGGGAGGATCGTAGGAAAATGCATCTCATTAATTGGGATACTGTTTGCTTTGCAAAAGTGGATGGTGGTTTGGGTATCCACAATATTGATTGATGAATGGGGCACTGTTGTGCAAGTGGTTATGGAAGCTCGGGGACAGCAGTGGAGCATTATGGGTTAAGGGGATTTTGCAAAAATACAGGTGCCCTAGATGGGGGTGGGCTAATGGCCATAGCGCAGGATTTCAACAGAGGTATTATATGTGTGATTAACAATGGCTGCAAAGTTAAATTTTGGGAGGATTTTTGGTGTTCTACTCATCATTTTAAAAGTGCGTACCCGAGCATCTATGCTATAAATAGGAGAAAATTAACCTCTGTTGCCGACTGCGCTTTGATTTCGGCCAATGGAATCTCCTGGAATCAGGATTTTAGGCGGGACGTAAGAGAGACTGAAGAGCGGGAGCTCTCTCATTTGTTGTCAGATTTGGAAGGGTTGAATCAAATTTTATTTGGAGGAAGAAACGTAGAGCAGATTGTAAGCTCTGCTTATAGATTTTTATGGCGTAGGCTTCTTATCACGCTTCCATGGACCGGTGTTTGGAAAGTGAAAGCTCGACCCAAGAGTATCTTTTTTGCTTGGTGCACTGCTCTCAATCGGATTAAGACGGTGGATGCTCTGATCAAGCACGGAGTTTAGATTCCAAATAGTTGTATTATATGCAGCTCTATGCCGGAACCATCGATCATCTTTTGCTTCACTGTGTGGTTGCTTCTAACATTTGGAATGTGCTTCGTTGGCGTTGGAATTTGGTAGGGTGTTTGCCGATCTCTTGCGGGGACTAGATTGCAGAATGGTGCTATGATTGCAAACATGGGGGGTCATCAAGTCACCTCAGAGATTCCGATAGCTGTGTTTGGAGCCATTTGGAGAGAGCGAAACTATCGGATTTTCGAAGGTAAATTCAGATTATCTTCGATTGTCATTGAGGAGATTCAGCGCAACATCGAATTTTGGGGGTTCTTGTGGTCCAAAAATTGGTCCCCTGTGAGGTGATTCCCTGTTTCTGGTGGGTTTTGTCCTATTTCTAGGTGGTATAGGTGTTGTTGCGGTGGCCTCGTTTGAGGCTTGGTTTTTTGCGGGGTCTCTCCTTGTAGTTTTCTTTGTTTTTTTCTCTTCCCTTCTTTCGTTCTTCGAGCATTTCGCTCGATTCGATCTTTCTTTGTAAATTTCTTTATATATGAATGAAAATATATAGTTACCGATCCTAAAAAAAAAATAAAAAAATTGTCCACCAAAAATTGTCCACCGTTTATAATTTTCCATCCATCACTAATCTAGCCAGCATTCCCAGTCAATGAGAGTTAAAATGGTTCCAGCGCAAGTTTTCCCAATCCTCTCTATATAGTAGCTCCTCCCTCTTCTTGTCTTCCAGGGACAAGACCCACATCATACTAAACTTCTGTAACAGATTATGTCATACTTGTCCACTAACCCAGCAATTAATGTACAAACAGATGATTTACGTTCTCCTGTTCCAGACTTCCAGCAAGCAGACATCTATTTTTAACTAGAATCCACTTTTTGGGATGTGTGCCGCATAAAATTAGGGGAATTTACCTGATCGGCCCTGTTAGATACGTCTTTTATGTCAGAGGCCCTATATTTTCACCTTTACCCAAATCGACCAGCTGGGAGCCTAGCCGACCCTAAGGATAGCAAAAAGTCCAAATTACCCCCTTTCTTTAATGCACAAAAACATCATCTTCTTCCTCATTTTAATCTGGTACAGCTTTTAAAAGTCAGAGGTGGCGAAGGTGACGACGTCTTCTCCTCAATCCAAACTATTTCGATCTGCTATTTGGATCGACCCAAATACACCTTTTTCGTCAGAGACTGTAGCAGATTAGAATGAGGAAGAAGAGGATACACCTATATAATTTAAAATTTTAAATATTTGCATTTTTCTATATTTACGCGATGTGAAACGAGATCTATTCCGATCCAAACTATACCGATCTGTTATTTGGATCGACCCAGATACTCCTTTTTCGTCAGAGACCGTAGGAGATTAGAAGGAGGAAGAAGATGATACACTTATATAATTTAAAATTTTAAATATTTGCATTTTTCTATATTTACGCGATATAAAACGAGATCTATGCCGTCTGATTTGAAGGTCACAATCTAAAATCGATAGTGCCAAAGATAGATATGAAAAAATGCGATATCGACTCTGTACACAGTCGATATCGACTTTGTATACAGTCGGTACCGACCATTTTAAGAGTCGTCAACGACTATATATAGAGTCGCCATCGACTTTATATAGAGTCGTCATCGATTATATTAAAAAAAAAAAAAATTATATATTAAAAAATAATTTTGTTTTTTTTTTAAAATTTTATATACTCGATGACGACTCAGTACATAGTCGATGGCGACTCGGTACAGAGTTGTCATCGATTATATATATTTAAAAAAAAAAAAATTTATATATTAAAAAAAAAAAAAAAAATTTAATTTTTTTTTATATAATCGATGACGACTCAGTACAGAGTCGATGGCGACTCGGTACAGAGTCGATGGCGACTCGGTACAAAGTCGTCATCGATTATATATATTAAATTTTTTTTTTAATTAAATTTTTTTTTTTTTATATAATCAATGACGACTCTGTACAGAATCGATGGCGACTCTGTATAGAGTCGATAGTGACTCTATAAATAGTCGTTGACGACTTTGTACAGAGTCAATGACGACTCTTAAAATGATCGATACCGATTGTGTTAAGAGTCGCCATCGATTGTTAAATTTTTTTTTTTTTTTTTAAAGAGGCGATATTGCCTTCTTTTCGTGTCTATCTTTGGCGCCATCTATTTTATTATGTGGCCTTCAAATCAGACGGCATAGATTCGGTTTCACATTGCGTAAATATAAAAAAATATAAATATTAAAAATTTTAAATCATGTAGAACGAAAAAAATGTAAGAAGGGGTATTTCGGACTTTTTGTGCTAGCTGAAAATGACTTGGCTAAAAGTTGGTCGGTTTGGGTAAAAGTGAAAATATAGGGCCTCTTACGTAAAAGGCGTATCTGACAGGGCCGAGCAGGTAAATTTCCCATAAAATTAACATTTGAGTTGTCTGATAAATCAAATGCTCTGTTACTTAGGGAAGAAAAGCTCTCTATTGTTTGATTCATATAATGCAATTGGTTCGCCACATGAAATCAACATCTAATCCGAACTAATACGATACTTGTGATCTCAAAATCTATTGAATGGAAGATTGGAATAAAAAAAGATAATCATAATTTGATGATATAATTTATTATGATGATCTAAATATTTGATTTTACCTAAAATTATTATGATGATCTAATTCTTTTCCAAAACCAATCCTGTTTTACTAAATTGGCCTTAAATAAATAGTTGGTATTAGGTGCATGGCCGGAACACTGAGCGGGTCAATAATACACTGCCAAAAAGTTGAACGCATTCAAACCCTTGGTTCCCCGCCCCAACTTTATACCACTTAGAGGGATTGATTGACTATCCGGTTGATAATATAAGATTATCAAGCTTATTATGAATGACCTTTTAACTATTGAATCTGTAACACCCTGAGCTTTTGCTAATGTTGAATCCTTGATTTTTGACAATGATGCAATTGGTTTTGACCGGTTTGACCTTGGCCAAACTGTTCACGCATGTGGCGTGGCCTTTGACCCACTTACCTCAATTGAGTAAATACACCCAAACGCAAGCACAAAACCAATTCCTAATGCGAACTGATCTTTGAAAACTTGGGCCCCGAGATTTGGCCAAATTCAATCTCTATGAGCCAAGCCAATGCTAGTTTATACGTGTAGACATACAACATAGATAACCTAACACTAACACCCCGACTATGTGTGCGAGCCTAACATGACACACTTTAATTTTTAGAAGGTTATAATTAAAGATGGACATACATTTTAGTCACTACATTGGTCAATGCCTTGGTGTGTAACCAAGAGGTCTAGACACCTCGATGACATCTGACCTTAGTTGGTCTTTCTTTTTTGTTCCCTGGATTAGTTAGACCAGTACACTGAAAGCAGTGTATTGATAGTATACAGTGTCGAGATCACATATAGCACTCCGATATGGGTTAATGTGGATAGCAAACCTAGAAACAAGACCCATTAAGTAATATGGACCGGAGATTCAGACCAATAGTTGAGGCCCTATGCTAGACTTGTACACCGAGCTGGGTATACCAGTTACATACTGAATTTGGGCACCCCATATTATAAAACCCACGATATCAAGTACGGACGCAAGTAAAGTCAGGTCTATGCCTAACATGGGACACAAACAACTGATATCGATTAAGTGATAAGAAATTTGATGAGGTTTAGGGACCTTTAGTTGCTCAATATTATTTATTAAGTGAAACTAGGTACCACATACACTTAAATACTGTGTATTAAATATACACTGGAGTTTGTACCTTTCCATACACCTATAATTGTGTATTAGAGAATACACTTGATTTTGTACCAACCATGTACATATAGAAGTGTATTCCATAATACACTTGATAATTAGGCTATTGCATACACTGATAATCAATGTAATAGAATTACACTCCATTTAAGCCTTATAGACTTATAAATATAAACACCAAACTATATGCACTAAAAGCCAAAGCTATATACATTGAACTATATATGACTGCAATACACTAGAAGTAAACCTGAGATGGCTTATACATATACCCAATATATTAGCTTTATATAAAAGTTAAGCTTATTATAGCTTATTTGCCTATACACTGAAAGCCAATGCTGGCAGTAGATGGAAGTCCAACCCTTAATAGCGTATAAGTTGATTCTCTCGCCAGAGAACTACACAATTGCATGAGTTACCTTTAGACTCCATGCACACAAAAGACAACAACCCCTACAAAATTTGCCACTACCTTGTCCTCCTTCACACTTTTAAATTTTGAGAAAACGAACTACATATTTCTCTCATCTCTAGGAGAAGATGAAATTGAACTACAGATTTCTCTTATCTCTTCCATTCCAACCCTGCACAACCAAGTAAAAACATTAGAAAAGGAAACCCTGTTCCTAGTTTTAAACCATATCCCTCTGCAATCTTCTCAAACCCTTGGATTCAACCCCGTGAATCACAAAGCGACCCTACGATTTGGTCGCGAGAATTACGGCAGATGACCGCTTGGTGTAGGAGAGTTCATTGCGGCCCTAGTTTTTATAAATACGTCGCGAACTCGACACCGACACCCTTTCGGCGTCATTGTAACTATGAATCCACCAAAAGGTACGCCGTAAACGAACCACGTAATAAATTAGGTCCGTTTCAATAGTGTTTAAAATAAAATTTAGGTCTTTGGTGCCGATTCCGTACGATCGGATCGAAAACTCAGAGATAAAGTATTGTATGAGGGTTTCGGAGTTGAAAGCTTTGGTTATCATACTCTGAAACTTTCATACCAAATTAATAAATATAAAAGGGGTTCTTTGTGCGATGTATACAGGAAAATATAGTGTGTATAGGGTGTAGAAGGCCCCAACAGACTAAGAAAACCAAAGATTAAGAAGTGCAAAGGGGCACCCGTAGCAAGCCAAGTGCATCAGGCTTGCCGCGGCAACCCCACAAGCTTGTTGCGGCAAGGTGTTAGCTGAAGGGCTTGCCTCGGCAACCCTGCCTGCATCTTGCCTCGGCAACCCTGGGTATGCTGTGCTATGAGCCTGTTTGGTATTTCGGTCATAACTTTTAACCCCAAACTCCGATTGGTACGATTCTTGATGCATTGGAATGAGGACAACGAGCCCTATAACTTTTATGGATTAATAAATTTATGAATATAATGTTTAAAAGGTAAAAATTTAGTGACAAGTAGAGGAAAGCTGAGAAGCTTGCCTCGGCAAGAGGCAAGCTGAGAGGTTTGTCGAGGCAAACCTGTGCCTTGTCAAGGCAAACCTGTGTATGGGTATGTGGTTGTGTTCTATCTAGTTAAACACGTGTTGTTCACATGAGGGCTCTATAGTGACTTAGTATGTGTGCTAAGTATGCTGAATATGTTTAATGCATTTTAGGTGCTCACGAAGAGCTCGTGAAAAGAAATTTTTGCTTGGATGCATGCATGCATGTGTAAAATGTAGCCTTGATCGGAAGGTAGGGAAAGTTCACCACTAACTTGTATTTGATTTTTTCAATGCTTAGACTCTGTGATATAATTGCATGCGAGCACTGAGTTTTGAATATTTAAATTGATTTTTATGTATCAAGTTTGATTTGAAACTGAAGTCTTTATTTATGAAACCCTCAAGTATGAATTTTTGTTGAAATTGGATTTTTGGTATTAACCTTTGGGCTTTTAAAGTATTAAATTTTGGAAATCAGTGTAAGGAAAAATTTGATGCTTAGTTTCATTTAGATCTTGATTTATGAAATTTAAATATAAAATCGAAGCCGATAGAATCAGACATGAATTTATCTTTGAATTTGTAATATGAACTTTGAAATATGACCTATGAATCCGAAATGTAAATTTGAAATATGATTTCTGAATTTGAAACATGATTTGCATATGAAACGTGAACTTGAAATATAACCTCTAAATCCGAAATATGATCTGTGAATATGAAAATATGACTCATGCTCTTACTTGTGTCCCTGCGATTGTGTGATCCGGTTCAAGTAACCCTATTAACTTAGCCCAAGGGCTTGATGTCTTGGTTTAAGTGACCTTGCTAACGTAGCCCAAGGGTTTTATTTCTTGGCTCAAGTAACCCTGTTAACATAGCTCGGTGCTTCACACTTGACACTACTTGATTGAACTTGAAAACAAGCTGTGAATATGAACATGACAATGAAATCAAACACTGATCATCCGTGTATTTGAACCGACACGGTGATTAATCAATGTATTTGAACCGACATGACGGTTAATTCGTGTATTTGAACCCACACGATGGTGGATCAGTATTTGAACCGACACGACGATTAATTTGTGTATTTGAACCTGAATATGAACATGAACATGAAATCATGAATCGAACTAACACGGCGGTGAATCCGTATATTTGAACATGAATATGAATTTGAAAACAAAATAATGAATCAAACCTTGATCAGTAAAATCCGAAAATGAACTATGAAATATGAATGTGAAATCTGAATCTGAATAGTATATTTGAATATTGAAATTTTGAATATGAATGTGAAACTTGAATTTTGAATTCGATATTGAAAATCGAAATATGAACACGCGCCAGAATTTGAATTGAGAACTTGATTTCAGCATGAGAATTTTGTAAAGCTCAGTTTTGAATAGAATATGTCTCTGAAATAAGTGTTGTTCCAACATGCCTTTGAAACAAGTTGGGTTCCAATATAGCTTTGAAAATAAGTTGTGCTTCCGATATGTTTTTGAAATAAGTTTTATTCCGATATGTTTTTTAAATCAGCTATGGTTTAATATGTCTTTGAAAACAGTTTGTTTCTTATAAGAAAGAATGTGTTCGTTTTGATTTGAAAATGCCTTTGAATTATGATAATTGAATCTGTGTTTTGAAAATATGAGATGTGGTTAGTATGAATCTTTACCCTACTGGGCTTAGATGAAGCTCATTCCTCGACTATACGTCACAGGTACAGGTCCTGTTCGAGAAGCTTGAAGCGGATCCGATAGATTGCCTCTTTGAGCTTGGTGTGGAGATACTTGGGCTTCGTTTTGGACCTTTAGATTTAGTATATTACCGGACTTTGTTAGCAATTAACCCTACACTTCTCTTTTTGTACACCACTGTTTAGGTGATGGTTGGCCATCACCGGTGGTTTTAGATTGTAGATGGTTTTTTGTAATAAATGAGATATAATCATCTTTCTGCCATGTATGTTATATGTTTTAAAGTTTATTTTTTTTATGGATATACCGTATACACTGTATTTTGGATCGTGATTTGCGACCCGACGGTCCAGGTTTTCCCATATTGTTCAAAAAGGAAAAAAAAATATGTTGGAAAAATCAGGGCTGTCACAAAATCTGTTGAAAACTCACTTGCACAAAAATTAGGGGTTTGACAAACATTGAAGTCCACTTTGACAAGATTTATAGGGTAGAGGTTCATAAGCGTGATTTCACAGTAGCTCAACTGGTATCTTCTTCCCTTGTGGAAGCAAGAGGTCGTGGGTTCTAATCCCCACACCTGCTCCTGCCTTTTTTGCGGGTCTCCTGCCAGTGTGCTGTGTTGAATCAGCTCCTCTCTACGAGTACTTTGCATAGGAACTACATCTGGGGTGTCTATGCTGTATGCCATCCTAAAAAAAGAAGTTTGAATTTCGACATTGAATCTGTTTGTCCTTTGGAAGATTGCAAATGCTCTTTCCATCACCAAGTCCAATATTTCTCCCTCTATGTAGACATTAAAAATCTCTTGCTTTGTGTTTGGTAATGGTTAGCATGATAGGGGTTTGGACGGTAGCTAGAGGCCGTAGATTCAATTCTAATGTACCATAAAATTTCACGTTATGTTAGGATGGAGGGAAAAATCATGCAAGTATTATTCTTCTTTACGAAGACAAAAATACAGTCTATTTAACAAACCCTGAATAATAATAAAAGATATTAAAATGTTTTTAATTGCTTCTCAAAATAATGTAAACAAATCCTGATAAGGCTCCTCTCTCGCCTCGTTTAATTTCTCACCCCTCAATACGCTAAAATCTGTCTTAACTAATCTTGGCATCGGTTTCTCCCCTGTTTAGAGGTTTATCCCAAACCCTCATTCTTGGAAACTGGGTGACCCTCTTGGCCTGGTGAGAGCTTCCAAGTCTAGTGTTATGCCTTTGGGTAACTTTTTTTTTTATCAGTATGCCTTTGGGCATCTTTAGAGCTGTTTTTTCTTTGCCTGTTCTTGCTATCTGTTACTATTTTTTATCTGCTGTTTTCCTTTGGTTGGCGCTGAGCTAAAAGGCTTTTTAGTTCTTTCTTCCAATAAAAAAATTGGCACCCCCTTTCTCACCTCCTTTGATCTCTCACCCCCTAGTGCCTCTCTAGTCGTATGCCCATCGCATGGGAAAACCCCTCGTCGGTGGCGTAGCCAGGATTTTCTTCTAGTGGGGGACTAGCGATAGTCAACATATGTTAATAGTTGTTTTATGATAGATTTGGAGACTTATAAATCATAGATTTGTGGGCTTGTACATAAAATAAAGCTATATAAAAAGTGTATTCTATGCATTCCCCAAAAGTTAGATGGGGGACTGGTTCCCTGCCCCTAGACTTTTGAAAAAAAATATACATTTAATTGATGACATGACTAAATTGCAGTGAAGGATCATATCTACACATAGAAAGTAGTCTTAAAATATATTCCATCCTCTCCTAAAATTGTTGTCACTGGTAGTTAGAACTTAGAGCACTAGTTCTTCTGGTCAAAAAGGCCTACACTCTACATGATATTATATTATAATCTCACTTTCTATGACTTCTGCTTTCAATAAACTTTCCTGCACGTCTTTATATATCTGCTTTCTGTTAAGATTACAAAGTTATCACAAAGAAAAGAAAAAAAGAACAAAGACTTCTGAGATACATATCTCTCCCATGAAAAGAACCTTTAGAATCAATTCCAAGCAAACCTTCATTCATAAAAAAAAAAAATATATATATATATATATATATGTTTTTCTAGAAAACATTTTATACTTAATAGAAGCTGAAATAAAGGCCTAGCTCACTGTCCCACCTTTTAGGCAGGGTGGCTGACCATTTTCGGCCAATTTGGCAAATTGTCCAAGTTGGTAACCAAGGTACGAAAATGACTTGGGCAAAAGAAAACATGCTCATGAGAGGTTTCAAACTATTCTATCTAACAAGTTTATGCCCTGTTTGGTAAAGTTGAATCTGAAAAGTACTTTTTAGAGGAAGGAATATGCTTGAGTAAGAAAAACTAGTCTGAAATACGATGCATCTCTAGCTGAAATAGGTGTTTCTTGCTTTTGAAAATGGTGTTTTAGAGGAGCAACCCAAAGCTACTTCTCAAATATGGGTTTATTAAAAGAAGAAAATGACAATGTTGCTTCTCAAATAATACATCGTATTACTTTTCATATACCCTTAAAAAGTGCTTTTTGGAGAAGGGTTGCCAAACATGGCCTTAATATGAAGCTTTGAAGTGATTTATTTGATGGTATAGATACTCTAAAACGGTGGTTCTACTTTGGGAAAATTGTTCCCTGTGAAATGACCTTGTAATCAGGTGTAGGCAAATTGCTCATTTATAATTAAGAGCCCTCCATTGGATGTTCAAACTTCAAAGACATCATCATCACAACTTGATCTCATCGAATTGTGGTCGGCTTTGCGAGACTTATTTCTCCACTTGTTTATGAGCAATGGGGCAGCTCTAAGTAATCTCACAATCCTTCATGCTCCTTCTTAATGCTTCCCTTCAACTCTTCATTGACCATCTTCTTTTGCTACTTCCATATGCTTATAGCATCTCAATCTTTGGCATAGGGTCTACTTATGGCCTCCAATGGATATTTTTTAGCCATCTTAGGTGAAGCGAGGAGAGGGCCGAGATCAGTATTTCTTGATAGGCACCATTCTCCAATTTTCTTTTATGTACTCGTTTCAAATTTTTTCCTTTATTTTGTTACTCGAAAAATCTATCTTAAAGGTGGAGAGAGTAGATGCATCAGTTGAGAGTGTCGTTAGAAAGAGAGAGCGAATTGAAAAGAGTGGTTTTTGTAGAATTTCACTGGCCTAACTCAACCTCACAAAACCAACTTGTAAGGCGAGGATTGCCCAAGTTATATATATAGCCCAAGGCTTCCAGCCCATAGGGAATGTGAGACGTGTCTCTCTACATTCCTATGGTACTTGCTTTGATACCATGTAAAATCTCATGAGCCCTAACTCAACCTATCATTCATATTTAATAGAGAGAGAGAGAGAGAGAGAGAGAGAGAGAGAGAGAGAGAGAGAGACGTTTTAAAAAAATCCTCCAAAAATCTCTCTGCCGTGTTAGCCTCTCAATGCTTTACTTCAATCGATATAAATGTGTTATTGTGAAATGAAATAAAAATTGCTCCGATGAGTAATGGTCTATAAGAAAAAATGTATAAACGCTTAATTTTTTGTCTACATCAGCCTCAATTTTTCCTTCTATTTTGTGAGATTATTAGGGCTAACTTTTTTTTATCTTTTTTATGACGAGTATCCGTTTGTCTTAGAGCACCTGACTAAGCCTCCAACACGTGCAACACTCACACATCACATATACCAGATAAGTAAAAATAAATCCCTGCAGGTGGCCAACATGGTGTAAGATTCGAACTCAAGAGTCAGGACCTCCTCCTCTTGAGGCTGTGGTCCTGGCCCCCAACTCCTCTTGGTTTCCTAGGACTGATTTTTCTAGCCTAAAAGGATAGGTGTCTTCGTCTCAATAAAAGTTTCATAACAAAAAGTTTAAAATTGACGTGTCGCTCAACCGATACTCTGTGACAATAAATGGGATTTTTGAAGATGAGCAAAGAGTGACTTCATACGAGATTTCTTTGCTCTCAGAACGGTTATAACAACTTATAACAAAGCGTGAGCAAAGACCGCTTTCCTTTCTCTCTAGGCTAAAAACTTTGTAACGGCAGTATCGGTGTTCTCTGACAACTGTCATAAATTTAAGCCATGGAACAGCAACTTAATAAAGTGAAATAAATCAAATATGTGAACATTAAAATAGCGCAATGGTCAGGCCCAACTGGTTGAATTTGATTTCTTGTTCAACCAATTTTAAGTCATTGGATGTGAGAGAATCTTGACTTCTACAATTTCTATTATTTTTATAGGATGGTATGCAGGCAAGATTTTCTTTAGTGCAAAACTAGTTGAACATGAAATCAGGTTCAATCAGTTTGGCCTTACCATTGCCCGATCAAAATATATAGAATAACACATTAATTCACATGGTTCATATATATTATATTATGGCTTGAATCGGATCAACAGCAGTCAAAAGTCTAGGATCCCCTGATTAAACAAAGAGTTGGTATCAAGTGCACAACTTGAACAACTAGTAGATCAATCACCCCACTAAAAGGTCAAACTCATAGGCAGCCCCTTAAGTCCGTTTGGGGAGAAGATTGGCCCATGTACCACCACCACTTAATTAATGTCAATTCTGGTTTTTTTTTTAAGGACGTTTTATGAGAAAAATTCATTAAATTTGGTATGAGCAAGGCACTCACACCAGACGCCCAAAAAAATTCAACGCAAAACAAGGAGCTAACCAATTCCAGAAGGATTTAGGTTAAGCCTCAAGCATAGTAAAATGGCTCGCGTCTTCAACCCTTACAGTGGATCTCAAATTCTAAATAGTCGATTTCTTCTGGAAAACTATATTTCTGCCATCTCTTTTAAAATAGAGATGGCAGAAACATTTTCCTTTTTTTCTAATATTGCAAAAATTTACCCTTTTTTTTTTTTTTAAAATATTTTTGGAACCGTTTTACTCCCAATCTAGGATGGAAGCCCTATTCAAATCCAACAATGGGCATGTACAACCATACATATCATCAAATCTGCCACACTATGGATCTATTATTTACTATTTAGGAGCCATTGCTTGGTGGGATGGTAAAAGGGTTGAGCTATGAAGCATGAAGGCGCGAGTTCCAAAAAGTGGGCATATGAAAAATCAAAGGTTAAGTTTGTATCAGGTTCACCCCTCTTACCACCTTATGCCTAAGGGACACTATTCGATGGACTATTACTTGCACCAATGTTTGTATCATGACCATCTTGATCCATGATTTGCACCATTTGGACGCTTGTACACAAATGTGTTTTTCATCAACCTGTTATAAAGACAATGCCGATTTGACCATCATTATTCACGTAACGTGATGGATTTTAAAAGGTTTTATTTAGCTCATTATACTAAAACCAAAGGTTTTAGCGGATTAGGATTTCACTAATATTAAGGGCCCAAAAGAGTGTGAGATATTTTCAAACCAAAGTCAACTTTGAGTGTATTATGCCATTTACTCTTATATATATATATATATATATAGGTTATGTTTTAAGGGTTTTTGCCGGATTTTGGTCGCTCTTCTCCGATGCCGCTCAATTTTTTAGTTTTTGGTTCATTTTTTCGATGTCAATGAATTTTTGGTCACTCTTATCTGCCACCGCTCAGTTTTCACTGGTTTTTGGTTCATCTTTTCCGGCGCCAAAGAATAGCGACTGGATTCTCCGATGCCACTCAGAGTTGTGCCCATATCGCCGCTCAGTTTTTCAATTTCTGGTTCATCTTGTCCGGCGCTGATGAGGTTTGGTCACTCTTCTTTGTCACCTCTCACTTTTCGCCGGTTTTTGGTTCATCTTCTCTGTAGCGATGAGTTTTTGGTTGCTCTTCTCGGCCGCCGCTGAGTTTTCGCAGGTTGTGGTTCATCTTCTCCGACATCAGAGAATAGCGACTCGGAGTTGTGCCCATTTCTAACGCCATAAAGCTTGAGTTTGCACTCATTTCTGATGCTAAAACTTTTTCGATGCCAACCACTGCCGCTGGAGAAGATTTGCGAAAAAAAACACATCGACACAGGAAAAGCTATGATGAGGATATGCCTGTTGGAGAAGACGATGGTACTTTAGTATTTTCATATGTACGCGGCCCCTCAAACATGATAAATTTTTTGCATCTCACATCTCCATAAAACTTTGATTTCCATGAAATCTTGATTTTCTATTTTTTTTTTTTTTTTTAATTGATAATCAGTAACTTTTATTATATTGAAAAAATAATTCAAACCATAAAAAGCCAGCAAGATGCTCTGAAACCTTTTGAAATCCATCCATATTTTCTAAAGTCCCCAAAATTTTATTCATCTATTAATAATAGTCCAAGGATCAAAATTTTGGATAAATTTTTTATCTTGGGCTTGACCTTAATTGAAAATTTGAACCAAAATTTCGATTGAAAATTAAAAATTTGGCTGAAATTTTGCCAAAATTTTAGGTTCCATATAAATTTGGACTGAAATTTTGGTCTAAATTATTGTTTCAGTGGGGACCGAAACTGATAATTTCGGCCAAAATTTAGGTCATTTCGACATAAATTTTGATCCTTGATATAGTCATTACAAGGCACCGTAGCAACCTCTAATTATGAAAATCATTTTTATATAACAGCTATTGAAAAATCTCCATACCTTTGAATAATTTAGGAACGATCTTCTTAAATGTAGACCGGGGCTTATAGGCTAATCTGCAAATAAATAATGATCTTGGAATACTTTTTTACCGTTTTCCTTGTTTGATTACAGCTAGGATTGTAGCGTGATAAAAATAGATGTCACTTCAGTTAAATCTGCTTTTGGATGCCGAGGTGCCCATCTTGTGAGGCAATATTATAGACTTATAGTCAAGTTGTCAACTGGGGTATCGGTACGGGGAATCAGTCCATTGAGGACCCGATATGAATTAGCCGATATGTATGGGTCAATACCGAATTATATCATTGCATTAAAAAAAATAAAAATAAAAATTGAGATACATCGGCCGATATAGTTACCGTCATACCGATATCCGAGTTGGTACCTAATACGTATCGGAGCCAATATATATCGGTTTGCCGAAAAACATATATGTATCGTCGATATGTATTGATATCGGCCGATATTTGATACCATGCTTATAGTAATGCCTGTGTTGCATTAGTGAAAGAGCTGATATTTGGTACCGGGCCTGAGCTCCAACAGCAGGGGCAAGCTCTTTTTTTCTAAACAGATGATCAAGCCTCGGGACAGACCCCGATATTTATGAGCAAGAAAATCTGTGGAAGATCACTTCATCTATTACTGATTTGGCGCTGAAAAAATATCAGCACATATACTAAGCTTGGCGATTTGAGATTGAACCGATCAACAGGTAGCGATTGGGTAGGATTTCGAATCAGCTAGCTGCCCCATCGGTAACTAAGGGCCGTGCATAGGTTACTCTCCTTCCAAATTAAAAAGAGTTAAAATTTTTAGGGTACCGTTATACTCATGCTGAAAGGCTGCTCTCCTTGATCGCCTCTGAATCAAATGATAGTAATCAATTTTCATACCCATATTTCAAATAATTGATCTATAGATCATGTGGCTACCATCCGACGGTCAATTTTTTATTATATATGGAACACATCTCAAAAAGTGACCCTAAAATCATATTTGAGCGTGATATCAGTCACATGATGTTAGGGTCACTTTTTTGGGAAGAGGTGCCTATAGGAAAAACTATCCATCTAATGGTAGGGGCATGATCTATAGATCAATTATGTGGAAGATGGGATGAAAAATGATTACTGACATTTGATTCAAAGGGGGTCAATGCAAGCCGGTTGGAGGGGACGCGTGAGAAGGTAAACTTTTGGGGTGAGTATAATGGTACCCAAAATTTTAATGAATAGATAATAAATTTATATTGGCGCCTACTAGTTTACTGGTGGGCACCTACACTGAAAATCTTTGACTGCGTTGAATCAGATGATGGTTATTACTTTTCATTCCAATCTTCAGCACAACGGATCTTGAGATCATGGGCTTACCACCAGACTTGATTCCATGTAACACATCTATCCTAAAAAGTGGCCCTAAAATCATGTTGGAGCGTGATGCATGCTATCTTTTTTAAGGGTGTTTTTTTAGTTCTATGCTACCTGGAATAAAAAATTGACCGTTTGATAGCACACTTATGGCCTCAAGATCCCTTGTGTGGAAGATTGGAATGAACACCGATCACTACCATCCCATTCCACGCAATCAAGGGGTTTAGTGTAGGCGCCCACCAATAATTTGGTAGGTGCGAAATAGATGCATCCTAAATTTGTTTTCACTTACTTAGTGCTCAGATATTCCAGTAAAATCAGTGGAGGCATTTTAATCTTAAAGTTAAGAGTTAGCAATAGGTACCCGACCCATGAGCCAAAAGCACGGGTCAAATTCCCTATCATGAGATATGCACAATTGTCTACGAGCATATGAAAAAGTATAAGCAAAAGTGTGGGAGCATGGTTTAACATTAATACAAAATACTATTTTCAATTATAGGGGGCCAAGTCATTGGGTAAAATGTGTTTTTCCCTTAACAAATTTCTTCCCAAAAGGTGTTTTTTGAAAAAAGTTTGTCTACAATGAGTGTCCACCCATCATGAGTGATAAAATAAGCCACACATCTATGTGATTGCATGATGTACATGGACTTCTATGTATTGGAAGTCCGGGCACATCACTCAATTAGATTAGAGGTGTGGCCTCTCATGTCCACCCATGATGGTGGACGCCCATTATATTGTAGACTAACTCTTTTGAAAAAGTGTTGCCAAAGAAAGACTCAAGCCTAATTTGGCAAAGTTGCTTAAAAAAGCTCTTTTTTCGATAAAATATTAGGTGAGAATTAAAGCACTTTCCATTCAAGGACTTTGGCCATTTCTAATTGGAAACGGTCTGGTGGGAGAAGTGGGATACTTCTTTATTTTGAACTACAGGTGGCAAAATTAATATTTTACTTTAAAAAGTACTTTTTGGAAGCCACCATTGGTAATTAGGGTTTCAAAATATGTGCTATCAGGAGTTTGAGCTTTGGCTGAGAGAGGTTGGGAGTGCAGCAATTATACTCTGGCAAAAACAAGGATAGTGCTATACAGTAGATAATTTTGTAGGCAGCTTATGTGACATGACGTGACAGGCTGCATGCATACTGGGGCCAAGTAATGCAGCCATTCATGTCATGCCACATAAGCTGCCTATAAAATTGTCTATAAAAAATTATCTACCGTTAATAATTTTTGAAAAGATTAAAATTTTTTAATGGTTATCAAAGATACTGATAGTAATGCTACTCTCGAAGGTTTTTCGAAAATCTGTAGTCAAGACAAGTACTTCTACCCTTGTCTCCCAAGTATTTTCTTAAAACCGCCAGTGTTTAACGAGTGGACGTTATTGACTGTTTATTTTGGCTTGCATGTGTCTTAGAGAATATGACCACCTCGTTGGATTCTTTTGTCCACTTGGGCTGCTTGGGTTCTGACATGTAATCATCTTACCCCAACTTTCACCACCCAAAGTTTCACTTTCACCGCTATATGAGTAGCTAGGCACATGGCGTTGTCTTGCAGGTCTTTTTTATCAGATAATTAAACATGTCCTTTTCAAGGGGTTCTAAGTTCTAACGTTTCCCACTTCTATATACATCTAATCTACGGTTCATGTTACTTGCTTCGGTAGAGAGAAACCGATCAGGAAAAAAAGAAAGAAAACTGAATAATTCCATCAAATCTTGATACTAGTATAATTAGTTCCCCTAATTTTGAAAAGAAATACTTGAAAATGATGCTAGTGAGTGTGAAAGCTATCACCAAGCAGTATAAGCCATCAAAGGCTCTAAACCAGTAATGGAAAATCAAATTTAAATGACCACGAAATGGGCTATATATGGGAAACCAATTTTTTTTTTTTCTGATAAGAGGAAACCAAATTTACTTGCCTTTGAAACAAATTTAAATGGCAGCATGTCGTATCCACTTAAGAAGAAAAGAGCACCAACCAATAGGGGCGTAGCCAAGATTTTTCATTGGCGAGGGTTGGCAATGATCACTAGACGTTAATACTTATTTTACGTTTTATTTGAGGGCGTGTTCATCATAAATTTTGGAGCTTATATAAACAGATAGTTATATAAGAAGAGTATTTAATACAAATTCAAAAGCTAAAGGGGGGCTTCAGCCCCCACTCTTGTAGGTGGCTACGCCACTGCCAACCATAAAGCATAAAGATAAGGTGGTTTAATTTTGAGGCGGTGCTATGCAATTTTGAAGTTTAAAAACTAACCCTCCCTCTAATGGTACACCCATGATCTCAAGACATTGTAGGGAAGATTAGGATGAAAAATGCCTCTCATCGTCCGATTCAATAAGTGTGAACAAAGCTAATCCTTAATGATATTTCAAATAATTAAGTATTTCTCTAATTTGTGTACTCATAAAATGCCGTGGATATCGACGATTTAGACCATTTGGAGGAGACAGGATGATGATCCATCCTGCACTGGTCCCACACATCATCTTAAATTAATTAAATGAGTTAATTAAACAAAAGGGTACTAATGTTTGTTTGGTTTTATTTATTTATTATTATTTTTTTTTTTTAATTATTTAGTTTTTAAGGTAAGTTCCCTGCAATGCATAGCTAGTAACAAAAGTCTCCTATATTTTGAAAAAAAATGTCAAACTTAGAAGTCTCTTAACTAAAGGTTGTGCCGAATCTCCCTAATATAATTGATCGAGATTAATTATATATGCATATAGATTTGTATGGGTACATGGATAATGCTGTTATAGGTATGCCTAGCATCAAAAAAACGTCCTTGTAGATATGCCTTGCATCAAATAACATATAGTTTATTTTGGTTATTAGAAGTTTTATTTCTAACTTAAAATATATTTTAATATATGTTATAATTTTTATTACTTTTTTATATCCCAGAATTTCTTTGAATCAACAGCATATAGCTTATTTCCGTTATTAAAAGTATTATCTCTAGCCAAAAATATATTTTAATGCATTTATATATATATTTTTTTACTTTTTTATTTCCTCATTTTTTTTTTTGAATTTATCTGATTTTTCCCAAAATAACACCTTGCCCAATAATTGTTGTATTCTGACTTTGTAACTGTGGTTTCCTCCGACCTTGAGGTTGCAATCATGGATAAAAATACTATCCGAAATTTCAATTTATGGTCGATAACATTTCAGTTTCGGCCTGGTCCGGCACCTGAAAATAGAAACTCTTTAAAGTCTTCGGGGTGACTGAAAATTTTTAAAGATTTGGATTGAAATCTAGGTTGATCTCGGTTTCGGTCATGACCAAAACCGATATAGAAAACCGAGAATTTGATCCGTCCTGATAGGGGCAACATTTGTGAACCCTTGAAAAAGGGTACTACTGATGTTCTATGAAAGCATATGGGTGTTTTATACTAAGGATTTACCCAAAATAAAAAGAAGAGCTGGAGAAGTGATTGGTGTTCACTTTTTTGTTATTCACAACTTACCTGCTATTGCTACCCATGCGCTAGGAAAGGGACAGGGGTTCCCTGTGGATGAGGGACTGCAATAGATGCCACGTGACACCAAGTTGAGAAACCAAGTTGCTGCGATTGATGTTGAGGCTTCAAAGGGACGTTGACGCTTACCCATCACTGAGGAAAGATCTCAGTCGTTCATCTCTCTTATTTTAACTGCCAGAATTTTTGTCTTACTTGCCACGAGGAAAGCCGGTGATGACTCATCAGTTGGAAAGTCACTTCATTCACCAGGAAAGTGTTAATGGTCAAATACCTACACATCGGAACTTGGATGTAGTGGAAAAGGTTGACTCTAAGAATCGGCCCCCGAGAGTCGTCGTCATAGGACTGCAACATAGGTGCAGCTCGGCTCCGACCAAAAATGAGAGTGTTCGGCCCAAGAGTTAGAGCCGAACTTTTTATTCGAAGTTCGGCCTTATTAATAATATATAATACTTTTATATATAATTTTATTTTTATTTTTATTTTTCTTTCTTTCTTTATAATAATAGTTACTTTATAATGTATAAATATATAATAAATAAATAATAATCATTATGATTCTTTCTCTCTTCGCAATCATTAAAGTTCTTTTTCATTCGTCTCAATAAATAATCACTAGCACGATGATTGATCAATCAATCAACACCTACGATTAGCACCTATGCTTTTAATCAATCGATCCGTTAAATCTAAAAAGACTAAAGGATGAAAATATATTAAAGCTTTTAGTTAATAAATTTTATTAACGCTTTCATCCATTAAAAAAAGAAGATAACGTTTAAAACAATATTAAGAAAAAAAATTTATAATAAGACATACTTAGCTCGTATCTCTACTTGGCCCGACTAGTTGCAGCTCTAGAGATATATAAATTGGTCTAGTATCTATGAATTCCCATTGTAATATATATATATATGGCATACATTTCGAAACATTAGATCTTGAGATAGGTAGTTGGCTGTCTGTTTTGAATCAAGTGATAGAGATATTTTTGTTCCCATCACCGACATAATAGATCTTGAAATCATGATCCTACCATCATAAGGTCAAATATTTATTATACCTTGCATATTTCAAAAAGTGATCCGAAAACCACGTTGGATATATGCCTGTGATCATGTTCCTTTCTTGGATTGTGTAATGTGAAATTAAAATTTGACCGTCTTATAACAGAATGATGATCTCAAGATTTATTATATCAAAGATTGAAACGAAAACTAACTTTCATTGTCTGATTCAAAGCCACCCGAGAGCTGTAGTTGACTTGATTTATTGGTCAATATTTGGGATAAGTGCCTCATGATTTAATTATTTGTTATGTGTGATTTAGAGATTATTAAAAGTACATATAACTATCCAATTTGGCCAATTTTGTGTTTTCACTCTTTTGGAACAAAATACTCCTCATTAACTTAATCTACTCCTAAAACAACTTCTTAATCGAATCGGGTGAAGAAAATAGATTTAGCATAAAATGTTGGATCTATTGATCCGACTACCCAAAATAATTACCCTAGGATCTAAGTATATGATTAATTAAAATAATAAATCAATAATTCATAAATTAAAATAATAAATCAATAATTCATAAATTAAAATATTTGTGCGTACTTTATCGCGAAGATCATGACCGTCGCTTTAGCTTTAATCCGATATATTAATCCCGATACCTTTCCTACAAGAAAGAAGAAGAAGGTGGCTCTACCCGCTTCTCTTGCTATACTCTCTTGATGGAAAGATACCAAAAGGCTTGTATGTAGTGAGTGGGAGACGTCTACCAATATATATAGCATGAAGAGTCATGCCCTGCCTAGAATACCGTCCATACCGTCCATCAAAGTATTCTAATAAGAATAAAAATCATATGTAAATTAGGAAACTTTGAAGTTTCATTCAATTCCCAATAATGCCCTTTATTATTTCAAGCAACTGTAATCCAGAGTTTTATAAAATCCTAGTGTGTGTGGGCCATACAAAATAAGAATTTTAGTTTTCATAAAAAAATTCAACAATCTCCCACTTGGTCCACACACGGACTATGATTTTAAAAACGGCTCTCACTAGATTAGAGAACCAAAATGAGTGTACTCTGAAAACAAACGTTGTTTGAAAAAACATAGGCATTCCCAAAATCACCCATAATAAAAATATAGGGATGGATCATGAGTGCACATAGTATACTATTTTCTGAAATTGATACTACGACAGTTCCATGGTCACAAAACTATAATTTACATCAAATTTGAGAGATGATAACCAATTTAACATGTGAATTAAATGTACAAGCAAAATGTGCAAATCCATAATGTCCCGCTCCATATTCATCGTATGTTGTTCTGACATCCAGAAAACTCTGGCTTGTGAAATACTTCATCTGATCCTCAGAACAAGAAGTTATTAACATGGTGCCTAATCACGTTTAACTCCTAGCAAATCCAAAAGAGTACCAATACTCACAGGCAAGATCAAGGTAAAACCTTATTGGCTCACTCACCAAAGTGTGCCACCAAAAATTATGAAATACTTCACGTTCAATTTGTGAAAAACTCCACCCAAAAATATAATTTTTTCTATTGGCTCACTCACCAAGGTGTACCACCTAAATTATAAAAAACTGCACCATCAATTTGTGAAAAACTCCACCCAAAATAGAATTTTTTTATTGGCTCACTTACCAAGGTGTGCCACTCTAATTGTGAAAAACTTCACCCTTAATTTGTGAAAAACTCCACCCAAAATAAAAATTTTCTATTAACTCACTCACTTGCGCCACCCAAATTGTAAAAAATTTCACCCTCAATTTGTGGAATACTCCACCCAAAATATAATTATAGAAAAATTCTATCTGATTTTGTGGAAAACTCCACCTATACTATATATATATATATATATATATAAGACAGATTTTAAGATGCATCAATAATAACTGCAGTTTAGAAGTGAGATAACTCGCACTCAAAATGTAAAGTTTAAGACTCTACCAATCCCTTACGGTGGCAATCGTGATGTAACTATAAAACCATATAACCATTAAATAATAAATCATGTTCAAAATATAATAGAAAATTTTAAAAGGAAAATTTTTATAATAAATTGTGATAAAATATAAACGGAGATCTCCACTCTATAATGATTTATAAATATATTCTTTTAAATAAAAATAGTTCTATCGATATTTTCACTATTTAATATTAAAAGTTACATCACAAAATTATGTCACCAATCATAAAATCCACGAAGGATATAAACACGATAACATGTCACCCAAAAAGTCTAATAGACTAATGTCCACAAAGGACTTAAAAATGACTTAAGCCATTAATATCCACCAAGGATATATATACGATAACATGTTACCCAAAAGTCTAAAAAATTAATGTCCACAAAAGACTCCAAAATGACTAAGTTATTAATATCCACCAAGGACAAAGCAATTCGTATTAGAGGTAATGAACGAATTGATTAGAGTGTTTTATCATGTACAAATAATCTACTCTTTTGAGTATAGATAATGTGCAACATCCAACATCACCTTTGGGCATAAACTTAGTGTACAACCTATCCTCTCTCCCATAGCACAGAAAAATGCGCGTAGACCTAATCGTTTATGTTTCTGATTTGATCCTGATGATTCACTACCTTTGGACAAGAGAATCATCATTCACCCTCCTTTACACTTACGACTATTCTACTCACTCTATTTATACGAAATTAATGAATCAGCTTTGAAAAGAATCAATAACTTCTTGTAAATCAGTGCACAAGGCGATCTTAATGAGATAAAATCTCAAGATTCAAGAAACAACAACCTCCACAGAATGGTCACCTTTGGGCGGATCCAATCCTATTTCAATTGTAGTCTCTCGAACGATCACTTTAGTGGTCTTCTTTAACCCCATTGGAAAGACCTAGACCTGATATATCTAGTTTAAAGAATTTAACCAACTCACCATAAAGTGTCAATGCATAGTTATGCTCATAGTTTAAAAAATTATGAAACAATGTTTAAATAAATTTGTGATGACAAAATTTAGGCCATAGATCTATGAGCTTGCACTCACATATACTTAGGTCATAGGATTAAACCAAAGATCCAAAAGTATATATAATAACAATATATTAGATATATCATTGGGTCACCCAGATGTTTTATTCCATCATATACAGTCATTAACTATTGTCAATAATAAGTCCGAAGCATAGGCCTCAACGAGTAGATCGAAATCGACTACTAATGGATGAAAATCAGATTTGAAAAATGACCGATACGCCCAAACAAAAAAAACCTCTTTTTTTTTTTTAATGGGCTAAATAGGGTCCTATATAATTAGTCCAAGCTCATGTCCAGTTGGAGCCTTGAGATGGGGCCAAAACACCAATAAATTCATACCATCATAAGCCCCAAAACACAATGTTCAAAAATTTAAGATTACCAATCCCTTTAAGACAATCACATGTCTTTATTAAAGTTAGGTCTCAATAATTTGAAAGTGTCCCAAAACCCTTAATTAAATGCATTGAGATCCGTGAAATTATAAGCTTTGAATTAAGTGAACCTCGTACCAAGGGTTAGCATTTCATAAAACTATTGACATTCACAGATATGTTACCTTGAAAGTCAAAATTAGTGCCTATCACTTTAAAAAGACACCAGCGTAAGCCACTGCTTGATACATGTGATCACAAAACAATAATATGATCTGAACCATTAAAATAATCTGCAATACTGCACAAGGAAATCTGTATGACCTCTGCATTCCATGGTCCTTAATTTTGAAACAAATCTGTATGACGTCTGGCTTCCATGGTCCTTAATTTTGATTTAAAATAGACTTGGTGGGACTGCTGAATCCTTATTCATATCCGTATATAAAGGAGAAAAGAAAATCCCCACATAAAATAAAAACAAAGATCTCTAGTATGAGTATAAATCAACCACAATCCTTAATTCCTTATACCCTAACAAATGAGCTAATAATAAAAACACACGCCAAAAAAAATAAAAGATCGTTCATTGAAAGAACAACAAAAGTCCCCTATCGCTTGATCACCAACTGCCCCAATAGGTAAACCATTAATTCCCAATATATAGACAGATTCGAAACGATCTTCCATTTACCAATATCTTAATCAATCGATTGTTTAACTTACCAGTAACAGAAGCCGCTCATGACAAATTAGCTCCAGATTTATGACAATAGCAGAACTTCTCCAAATAAATTTATCAATACTTTTTTAAATTAATGATTTAAGTAATATATAAAGTACAAATATATTTTAATGTTTTGATCAATTATAGGCTAATCCAGGCTCTGATACCAATTGTTGAATTTATTGATCCAACCACCCAAAATAATTGTCCTAGGATCTACGCGTATGATCAATCAAAACAATAAATTCACAATCCAGAAATTAAAATATTTGTGCGTACCTTATCGCGAAGATCGTGACTGTCGCTTTAGTATTAATCCGCTGTATTAATCCTTAGACCTTTCCTACAAGAAAGAAGAATAAGGTTGCTCTACCCGCCTCTCTTGCTACATTCTAACATGAAAAGTCATATCTTGCCTGGTAGTCTATCAAGATCTTCTAATAGAAATAAGAATCACATGTAAATCAGAAAACCTTAAAATTTCCTTCAATTCCCAATAATGTCTTTTTTTATTTCAAACAACTGTAATCCAAAGTTTTATAAAATCCTAGTATGTGTAGGCCATACAAAATAAAAATTTTGGTTTCCATAAAAAAATTCCAACATAAAAATCCTACCATTTCCCTCCTTTCACACATCCAGAAAATGAGAAAGTATTAGGTGTGTAAAATTTGGACCATATTTTCTCTACGAGTCACAAATCTCACACTAATCGGTCTTTTTCGCTATAGCCACAATTCTAAACACTAAACTGATTACAAAACCAACTAATTACAAAACAAACTTCTCTGACGTTGAGGTCATGATATAAAGATCTTTAGTACCAAAGATTGGTAGAAAATGTACTCGATACAATTATTCAACACTGTCAAAGCCAATTGTCTAACTCAATGGTTGATCATGACGAATCAGACGATAGAGATCATGTTTCGTGCCCCTTACATCATGACCATTAAATCAGATGACTTCAATGTGTTCGACATTGCAAAGATCTCAAAAATAGCAAGTCTTTCTCTCTAAACCAATCTACAACCTTCAAATCTCATGTATATGTCAGATCTATATGCCCTTAGAGGATTACTGAGGGCCCCTATGTTTGAAAATCATTGAGTACTTGAAATCAGACGGTGGAGATCATTTCTCACTGCAATCTTTCATACAATGCATCTTGAGATCATGATCGTACCATCAAACGATTAATTTTTTATTTTAATTAGCACATATCCCCAAAAAAGCTCTAAACTGAGGTTTTAGCATGAAGTGTGCGTTGTAATTTTAGGGAGATTTTTTTGGGATCTTGATCGATTTAGAATGTAACCCTTGCAAGTGCACAAGATCTATTGTAGTATGGCAAGAACAAGGGTGTCGAACCCACAGGGAAACGTGAATTTTTAATTAATTCTTTTAGAGATTTTAAAAACGTCCCTAAGGAAGTACCAAAGGGCAGATTCAATTTTACCAAAAACTTAACACACTTTTCCTAAATGCAGAAAAATAAATTAATCTAAACAATTAATTACTGATAAATCTACGAACAATATTAAAATGAGATCAAGGAATATGCTACCCCAGATTCGTACCCCTTTTCTATCATTAAAACCCACAGTTTCATTAAATTATCATTCACACCATCATTCATCTAGAAAAATGACTTGAAATAAAATATGATCATCAATCCGGCATACCCTATCTAAAAACAATGACTCGACCTAACATTGCGGTATGAGTCATGTAAAAAGCATAAGCGTATCTCATGATATTTAGATCACGACAATCAAAGACATAATCGCTCTACATACCTAGATCACTGCGAGTGTCCGGATCTAGCGATTACTACTGATCTGATACGCAATCAACGGTCATAACAAAGCATTCAAAATATTTTCAATCACACAAACTTTGAGCAAAACGATTCCATGATAACAATAATAGGTCATGGTATTAATCATAAACATGGGTACTTATCTGGGATCGCATCTTCCCGATCTCTTGATTTAGCGCTCATCTTTGGTGTTTGATCTCCTTTTCTTTCAAAGTCATTCCTCTTTATTTCTTCCAAAAGATATTTGCAATTGTTTTTCCTAAATACAATCTATGAATTTCTCAGAGAAAAATAATGCAAATCCTAGGTACAATCTACCCTGAATAAACCCTAGAAGAAGGAGAGAAGAAGACTTGAAAAGATGAAGAAAATATTCCCCCAAAGTGAAGAGCCCTAAAAACTAAAAATAAAGAATGAATAATATTCTAATTGCCAAAAAAATAATAATCCTCCTAAGAAACTCGTGGCTTCCCTTTTTATAATAGCCTAACCCTAATACCTCTCTCGATTGACATCTAAGAGTAATTTTCGTGAATTCCCGCCTAGCTTTGCATCAGACACTACCTCGGTATTTTGCTCATAATTTTCTGTACCGAACTCGGATTGAGGTGATTCTTGAGGCGTTGGAAAGCTGACGACGAGCTCTACAACTTTTATGTTTTAGCAATTTCCTGAATATGACGTCTTGAAGGTCCAAATTGAGCTGCAAGTCGCACTAAGTTCTCAATGACCCAAAATAGCAGTGTTTTGACATTATTTTCGGGATTCTTGGGCTGTTTTAGAAACTTGGACTGTTTTTACCTGATACACTTCAATTCTAGCAAATCTCATCAGATAGCCTTCATCGGACGGCTAAATATAGGTATTTAGGGGTGAAATATCATCATATTTCACTACTCATCACACCCCCAAACCTACACTTTGCTAGTCCTCGAGCAAAGAGAATGATAGAAATATAAAGCAAATCAAACTAACATCCTAAAATTTAAATGCCACTTTCAGAGAACACGATTGCACTTAGCATGTGCAACAAGCCTTTAAACCCTAGGTGATCCCTAGTGGAGGAGTTGTGTCTCTGAGGGTTTGCGTGAAGTTACCCACAAACTTCCAAAAATTTCAAACCATCGGTAAAATTGAGTTTTCAAAATCTGATTTTTATAACATATATTTAACTTCAAAGCTCAAAATCAATAATCAATTCAACATGCAAATTCTCAATTTTAAATAACAATGTTATACTAATCATACCAATATCCATTCAAATTAGTCTAATGCTCCAAATCGTTAGATAACTCATCCATTCATGCTTAAACGCGTAGTGTGCATACCAAAACCAAGATTCATCCATCTCGAGAACTAGTCCAAAGCGAAATCATCGGATCTGTTGTCTTGACTCAATCCTCACTTTAGGTATACTCTCAAAATAAAATCACTCCGATGATTGGTAAGTTTTACATACATGTGAGAGATCAATACAAAGCAAATAAAAAGGTCTCACATGATAAATGAAACACGATGCAATCAATGAACAAAAATAAATCTCATAAGAACAGATACTTGTATACCCTAAGCATGTCATATCAAGTGTCATAAGTATTATATATTGACTCTCCACAAGACAGTTATTAATGCAAGATCGGATCATGAAGGTCTTTTGTAGGGTTGTAATGGGGCTCAGGTAAGGGTAAGAAAGAAAGGGAATTGTGATTCAAAATTTCTGAGCAATTGGAAAAGGAACTAACTTCTGATTTTTTTTTTTTTTTATTTCTCTTCTTTTCTTTTTTTTTTCTTTTCTAATTTCTCACCATTTTTTTTTTCTTTTCAATATTTTTCTTTTCTCATTCTTTCTTCTCTTTTGAATTTCCTTTTCTTGAAGCACCTCATTTTTCATTCCTTTTTTTTTTTTTTTTCTTTTTCTCTCCCTTTTTTTCTTTTTATATTTGCCATACACTCTCAAGAACACACTCATTATCTCTCCACTTACTCTCTTTTCGCTCATTTTCATCCCTCGTTCCTAATTCTCGTAAATAAGAAGGGTAAAGCTAAATTTTCAGAAATTGTGAAGGGTTAAAGGTTAACGTGGCTTATCAAAGAATGTATAAGGGTAAATTTTTCTATAGGCTCAAAGGGGTACTAGAAGGATAAATTTATATGAGGTGGGGCATTTTAAGCACAAACGAGCCAAAGATGGCCTTCAATCATTTCCTTAAAAGATGGTAACCTTGTCTATTTGTCTTGAGTAGATATACAGTACGTTCTAACACAATAATATGAATTTGATATCATGCAAAGTCACAAGCCAAAATAAAATGTATGAGATTATGCAAAATAATTCGTATTCAAAGAAAACTCCGAGTTTATATATTCACTCATCAATGACGGGAAATTAGCTCTAAAGCTTCCTGGGTTTAGTCTCCACTAAGAACCTAAGATTCACCGTTCAAAACAGTTCATCGATTTCTGAGTCTTAGCTTGGTATAAGTGCAAAATTCTAAGCATGAATTTGAGTCATCCACAAATTATCACATTAAGCTTCATCATCCTAGATACAAGTATTCAAAATATGACATCAATATTCTCAAAATTAAATTCACATGCATCATCAACTAAAGTTTGAAAACTATTGCAAAGTAAATCATGTATGATGGTTCCAAAGAAATTTTTTATTTTTTTTTTTTCAAAGAAAATAAAAAGTAAGTGATGAAAGTTAGATAATCATACATACCCCAAACCTAAAAATGATAATGTCCTCATTGTTTGAAATAAGTAGGTACCCCCAAACACATTGAAAAGTACCTCAACACAAAGATCAGGTGCAGAGAATATGGGCATCAAATTAGAACATGACCAAAAATAGATTGAAGGTAATGTGGCTACACTAATTTGGAAATTAAAAATAACCTAAACTAAACTAAAACTAATATTCTAGAACTAAACATACGAAAAGAGAAAACCTAAATCCTAAATCCTAAACTAAACCTGTGTCCAACTCCTAAATAAAACACACTGGGTTGCCTCCCAGGAAGAGCTGAGTTTAAGTGTCGACAGCTCGACCTCTTCATTGATCAAGAATCTGGATCACTAAGGTGCATCGCCTCAATCTTAAACTGGGTCATCGGCTCAAACATTGGTTTGAGTCTTTGCCCATTCACTTTGAAAACTCGATTGTCCTGAAGGCTTTGAATTTCAATTGCACCGTGCTCACTAATGGAAACAACTCAAGCAGGGCCTTCCATCTAGATTTCAATTTCCCGATGAAGCTTAAGTCGAATTGAATAACCAAACTTTTTGGCCAACATGAAACTCCTTCCAGAAATTAATTGATCGTGCAACTTTTGTACCTTTCCTTGTACATCTTTGAATTTTCATGCGCTTCGTAGCGTAACTCTTCTAATTCACTCAACTGTAACCTTCGATTCGACCCTGCTGCTTGCATATCGAAATTAAATCGTTTGATCGCCCAGAATGCCTTATGCTCCAATTCGACAGGAAGATGACATGCCTTCCCGTAGACAATTCTGAAGGGAGACATTCCGATCGGTGTCTTGAATGCAGTACGATAGGCCCACAAAGCATCAGATAGCCGGTTTGACCAATCTCTTCTATCCTGCGTCTTTTCTAGAATTCGCTTGATTTTTAGACACTTCCACGACCACTAGGTGGATGGTACGCGAGCGACTTTGTGAGTGACGTCGCTTCTTCATTAAAGTGGCAAAATGGCTATTGCAAAATGCGAACCGCCATTCACGATGATTGCTCTTGGGATCCCGAATGGGTTAAACACATGTTCTCTCAGAAATTTGACCACAACCTTGTGATCATTTGATCGGGTTGCCCCATCTTCAATCCATTTGGAGACATAGTCAACAGCCACCAGAATATATGAATACCCAAAGGATGGTGGAAAAGGACCCATAAAGTCAATCCCCAAACATCGAAAATTTCAACAATCGTAATTGGATTAAGGGGCATCATATTTCGTCAGGAAATATTGCCAAGTGTTGACACCGCTGGCATTCCTTGCGATTGAGCAAATCACGAAGATTGAGGGCCAGAGAATCCGCTTTGAAGGATTTTCATGCGGTCTTCGTCTCAAATGGCCTCCACGGGCCCAAAGATATCAAAATTTAGGGCGCTTAGTTGCTCGTCTTCCGCACGCATCTCCCTAATGATCCGATCCAAGCGAATTTAAACAAATATGGTTCATCCTAGTATTTTATTTGGGAGAAAAGAGATTCTTATCATTCTTACCCCACTCGGTGGGAATTACGCGATGACGGATAATTCACGATGTTAGCAAACCACGGAACTTTTGCACCTACATCAATTGCCATCAAATGTTCATCCGGAAATGTGTCACGGATGGTCTCGTATAAATGATTCTTGATGAGAATTCTAAGCGGATGATCGACCACAACGTTCTCAACCCCTTTTATCTTTAATCTCAAAGTTGAATTCACGGAAGCGGGATCCAACGGATCGACCTTGGTTTCGTGATCCTTCTTTGCTAAAAGATATTTCAAAACAGAGTGGTCTGAAAAGACCACTATTTTCGATCCAAGCAAATAGGAACGGAATTTGTCCAGAGCATACACCACAGCTAATAATTCCTTCTCGGTGGTGGTGTAATTCAGTTGGGCATCAATTAATGTCTTGCTAGCATAATAAATTACGTGAGGTAATTTATTCACCCTTTGCCCTAAGACAGCTCCGATCGCATAATCAGATGCATCACACATGAGTTCGAATGGTAAAGAATAATCCGGTGGTTGGATTATTGGTGCATTTGATAAGAGTTCACGCAATTTTAGGAATGCCTTTATGCAATCCTCATCAAAATCAAAAGGAACATCTTTGCCAAGCAAAGTGCACAATGGTTTAGCCACCTTGCTAAAATCCTTAATGAATCTTCTATAAAATCAAGATGCCCCAAAAATGATCAATTTGTCGAACACTTTTAGGAGGTGGTAAATTTTAAATTAATTGTCGACTCAATTCCTTTCGTTGAAACAATATGCCTCAACACAATTCCTTGTTGAACCATAAAATGGCTCTTTTCCCGGTGAGAACAAGTTTGGAATCTACACGCGTTGCAACACCGTGAAAGATGATTCAAACAAGAATCAAATGTTTTCCAAAAACCAGAAGTCGTCCATGAAGACTTGATGAATTTGTCGATCATGTCCAGAATATGGCCAACATACATCGTTGAAAGCGTGGTAGGAGCATTACATAAGCCAGAATGGCATCCTTCGATATGCAAATGTACCATATGGACACGTGAATGTTGTCTTCTCTTGATCACCGAAAAAGCGGGCACTTGATTGTATCCCGAATAACCATCAAGAAAGCAATAAAACTCTTGCCTAACTTCTCAAGAATTTGATCAATGAAGCGGAAGGAAAATGATCTTTTCCGTGGTTGTTCAATTTCGATAATCAATGCACACACGCCATCCGGTGGTTTCACGAGTGGGCACCAATTCTCCTCCGTAGTTTCTTTCACGTAATTCCGGACTTTTCTAGACGATTTGTCGACTAACCCATTCACTATCGGAGATCGGATAGATGATTCCATCGAGGAGTTTAATGATTTCCTTTAAAAGCGACTTCTTGCATGTTCGGATTAAGTCGCCTCTGTGGTTCCTCGATGGTTTACTCTCATCCTCCGGATGTATTTTATGCATACATGATGGGTCAATCCCTTGAGATCACTAAGGTCCATCCGATGGCCTCCTTGTGCTCTTTCGGCACCTTCAACAAATCATTCTCTTGTTCTTAGATAATGTGGATGAAATTATCATCGAAGTGTTTCTCGAGGTCCCGTAAAAGCATATTTGAGGGACTCGAGCAATTGTTTCAATTCCACAGTTGGTGGTCGCTCAATTGATGGAGTCGACATCCTTTACCTCGATGGTAGTGGTTCTACCTTAGTCACAACTTCACATAAGTTATCATCTTGACATGATGAGTTTGACTGTTCTCTTCTCTTCTTCCTTTCAAGCCCTTTGTCCTCATAGATGGCTAACAAAGCGGTTTCAAATTCCTCTTTGGTGAGCATTGATGGTAATGCTTCATCCACCACTTACTCCATCGATCGATGTAAAACATTCGACCTCATCCTCATTAGGGAAATGGTTCATCGCATGGAATATGTTAAGCGACTTTCATGTTTCCAAAAGAAAGCGTCCATGACTCCGTCGACAATTAATGCAAGCGTTGGCGTTGGCGAGAAGCAGACGTCCAAGAATAATTGGGACTTGATGGATTGATTTGCGGTGGTTCCATGTCTAAGACAACGAAGTCCGGAAAGACAAACTTGTCTATTCCAACCAAAACATCCTCGATAACACCCTCGGTCTTCTTTCCGATCTATCCGCCATTTGGAGTGTGACCGTGGGTTTCAATTCACCCAATCCGAGTTTCAGTACATTGAGTATGGGATCGATTAACACTTGCTCCCAAATCCAATAACGCCTTTCCAATTGGTTGCCCACCAATGACACATGGAGCGATTGGGACTCGAGGGTCTTTCGGTTTCGTGGGGTTTCAATCAATATCGAGTGACTTGATTTGTTAGGAACACTTTCTTTGAAACGTGAGTCGTGCCTTTCTCTTCCGAGTGCACAAATCTTTGAAAAACTTGGCGATCAGAACTTGTTTGATTGTTTCAAGTAATGGAAGATTTATCTTTACTTGCTTGAATGTTTGAAAATTTCTTCCATTTTGGGTCCCTTTCCCATTCTAGATGGAGGAGTTAGGCATTGAGGAATGGTGCCTTTGGGACATAAGGTGCAGATTCCATTTCGATTCTTTTCACATCCTTGTTGGACGGTTGAAGGAAACTCTTCCTCTATTACTTTTCTTTTCCTTTCTCTCTTCCTTGCTCTTGCACTTTTCTTATCTCGGCTCTTTGTCTCTTTCTCTTTTCCTTTTCCTTTCTCCTTTCTTTTCTCGATTCTTTTCCTCTCTTCTCTTTCTTCATCGCTTCTCTGAGGCATTTCCACTTGATTATCAACCTCTCGTCCACTTCTCGACCGTAATGACTTTCAACCTGTTGACTATTCGATGGTCTGCTTGAGATGGTGCTTGGCCTCGAGGATTATTGATGGGTTGGTGGAGCCTACCTTCCTCTCGACTCAGTTGATTGGCCAATTGGTAGACTTGGTCCATTATCATCTGCTGAAAAGATTGCATGCTTCGCATAAGCTTTTCTTCGGATCGAGAATCTTTAATCGGCATGAGATTGATTAAGATTACGATTGAAATTCGATTTTTCATGGTCAATTTGGATGATAATCTGAACGATCGTTGGAAATTGGAATTGTTGGAAATTAGAATTCTGGAAATTCTGTTGTGGGAACGAAAATTTTGTTGAAAATTTGGTTGAAAAGGTTGTTGTCCACCCATTGTGTTGGCTCTATGTTCTTTGGTTTACTGGCGGTTTTGGTTCGATTCACCCCATCCTAAGTTGGGGTGATTTTTTCCATTTATTGTAGGTATTGGAGTACATGTTTCTACCCCGCCACGATAAGATTGAGTCACATTTACACTCTTGAGGATTAGGTTCATCGGGGAAGAATGACAAGGTAGTAGGGAACTCATTAGCCATATGACACAGGTGGTCACAAATTGAACCTGCTTGTGGGGTGACAGGAGCTTTAGCTTGCTTGGTAGCAGCTAACAACATGTTCATCTGCTTGGACAACATGTCAACCTTTGTTGAGAGATCTGAGGCATTATTGTTGACATCGTACAATCCATCTTTTGTCAACACATGAGATTTAGGTGCCAGGTTCAAGTTGGTTCGCCCCAGTGTCTCACTTTGTATCGAAGTTTGATATAACTTTTCAAACAATGCCCACAATTAAATCGACTTCTTTCGTGGCACAAGATCCACCACAAGATGCATCAACCATGCGTCTCTCTTCAGGAATCAGTCCATTGTAAAAACTTTGGACTTGTTGCCACCTTGGAACTTGATGATTTGGGCAACTTCTGATCAATTCCTTAAAACGTTCCCAACATTCATGGAATGTTTCTGTAGGTTGTTGGGAAAAGAACTGGATCTTCTGACGCAATTCAATGGCCTTAGTCATGGGAAAATATTTTTAAGGCGGCGATGCGACTCTTGCCGAATAGATTGTGGTTCTAAGGAATAGAACCATGTTTTGCCTTATCTCTTAAAGAGAAGCGGAAAGAGTAGCTTCGCTATCTCATCGGTGACATTGTGGACTCTGAACATTTTGCATACCGGTGAATTTATTTAAGTGAACGTGCGGATTTTCATTTGCTAACCCATGGAAAATTGGTAGCATTTGAATCATTGCTGATTTGAATTCATAGTGGTTCCCTGGAATGGGAGCATGCATAATACATTCCTGATCCTCGTAAAAACCAGGATCGTTATAATACTCCAGTGTTCTAGAGCCCTCATCAAAATTATTGTTCCTATTATTTCCATTATTGACATTCCCATTGTTGTTATTCTCATCTCTCTCTTGCCTTTGGTCTGCCATGGTCTCAGTTTGTTGATATTGATTCCTCTGGACTCTTCGATTCTCTCTACAAGCTCTTTCGATCTCAAGATTAAACGGTAGCAGATGTGGGTGATGAGAACGAGTAAAGCTCATACACCAACACTCCCAAACAGGGTTGAAGAATCCACAACAAACCCACAAAATTCTGCTTCAAACGATTTAAACAAAGATGATAAACAGTAGCCAATATCAGCAGGAAAGATTTCTTCTTTTTTTTTCTTTTTTTTTTTTTAATTAAAATTCGAATTTAAATTATTATTATTATTATTTTTTTTTTATATTCAAATTAAAATTCAAATTCAAATTTAAATTAATTAATTAATTAATTAAATTTTTTTTTTTTTTTTAAATTCAAATTAAAATTAAAATTCGAATTTAAATTAATTAAATTTTTTTTTATTTATTTTTTTTTTTTTAAATTCGAATTAAATTTTTTTTTTAATTTTAATTTAATTTTTTTTTTTTTTTAAATTAAATTCGAAAATTAAAAATTAAAATTGAAAATCCTATAAAATCTTTCCTAAAAGAGAAAAATAAGGAGAAGAATGAAAGATTCCTAAAATTCCTAAAACAAAAGTCCCACAAAAGTTAATGACTAAATTTAGAAAATCCTAAAAATATCTAAAAGAGGAAAATAAGGAAAAAGAGTCCTACCAAATCTAAAATAAGAAGTCCTGCACCCCACTTCCTAAATTTCCTAAGGAAGGTATCCTAAAAATCTAAACTTCCTAAAAAGACTCCACAAAATCTTATCAAAGAGAGAAAAATAAGGGAAATAATAATTATTATTATTATTATTATTTTTTTTTTTAAACACTCAAAACAGAAAAATCCCTATCCGAATTAATCAAAATTTCACCGATTTCAAGAATGATACGCAAAAACTTGATCGATTTAGAATGTAACCCTTGCAAGTGCACAAGATCTATTGCAGTATGGCAAGAACAGGGGTGTCGAACCCACAGGGAAACGTGAATTTTTAATTAATTCTTTTAGAGATTTTAAAAACGTCCCTAAGGAAGTACCAAAGGGCAGATTCAATTTTACCAAAAACTTAACACACTTTTCCTAAATGCAGAAAAATAAATTAATCTAAACAATTAATTACTGATAAATCTACGAACAATATTAAAATGAGATCAAGGAATATGCTATCCAGATTCGCACTTTTCTATCATTAAAACCTATTTCATTAAATCATCATTCACACCATCATTCATCTAGAAAATGACTTGAAATAAAATATGATCATCAATCCCAAGATACCCTATCTAAAAACAATGACTCACTAACATTGCGGTATGAGTCATGTAAAAGCATATAGCGTATCTCATGATATTTAGATCACGACAATCAACATAATCGCTCTACTGACCTAGATCACTGCAGTCCAGATCTAGCGATTCTGAGTTGATACGCAATCAACGGTCATAACAAAGCATTCAAAATATTTTCAATCACACAAACTTTGAGCAAAACGATTCCATGATAACAATAATAGCGGTATTAATCATAAACATGGGTACTTATCGGGATCGATCTTCCCGATCTGATTTAGCCATCTTTGGTGTTTGATCTCCTTTTCTTTCAAAGTCATTCCTCTTTATTTCTTCCAAAAGATATTTGCAATTGTTTTTCCTAAATACAATCTATGAATTTCTAGGAGAAAAATAATGCAAATCCTAGTACAATCTACCCTGAATAAACCCTAGAAGAAGGAGAGAAGAAGACTTGAAAAGATGAAGAAAATATTCCCCCAAAGTGAAGAGCCCTAAAAACTAAAAATAAAGAATGAATAATATTCTAATTGCCAAAAAAATAAATAATCCTCCTAAGAAACTCGTGGCTTCCCTTTTTATAATAGCCTAACCCTAATACCTCTCTCGATTGACATCTAAGAGTAATTTTCGTGAATTCCCGCCTAGCTTTGCATCAGACACTACCTCGGTATTTTGCTCATAATTTTCTGTACCGAACTCGGATTGAGGTGATTCTTGAGGCGTTGGAAAGCTGACGACGAGCTCTACAACTTTTATGTTTTAGCAATTTCCTGAATATGACGTCTTGAAGGTCCAAATTGAGCTGCAAGTCGCACTAAGTTCTCAATGACCCAAAATAGCAGTGTTTTGACATTATTTTCGGGATTCTTGGGCTGTTTTAGAAACTTTGATTGTATTTACCTGAAACACTTCAAATCTAACAAATCTCATCAGATAGCCTTCATCGGACGGCTAAATATAGGTATTTAGGGGTGAAATATCATCATATTTCACTACTCATCAGATCTGCACTTGGAATTAGAAATTGGTCGAGTGATCGTATGATCGTGGTCTTAAGATCCACAATAAGGAAGATTGGGGGAAAAAATGATCTCCATCATCTAGTGCCAAGCAGTCAATGTTTTAAAACGTAGGAGACCTTAGTATTCCACTAAGTGCAAATAGAGGGTCAAGGGAGCGGGCAGGCGCAGATTATGATAAAGAAGATGGGGGAAGCGAGAACAAGACCGGGTGAAGCGGGCTCAAGCCAAAAATTCACCAGGGTTTTTTATCCTTTTATGGCATGTGATTTTGATGATAATGGAGCGCCTTCTTCTAAACTGATGTAGATTTTTTTTCATCCTAATCTTCCACACGATGAATCTTGAGACCATAAGCATACTAACAAACAAACAATTTTTTATTCCACCCAGATTCCAAAACAATGGCCCTAAGCTCACATTTGAGCGTGATATTTGCCATGTGAGTTTTGGGTCACATGACGCATGGAATAAGAAATTGATCATGGGATCATGATCCATCATGTGATTCCACCCAGTCAATGGGTTTCAAAGGGTTTCGAATGTAAGCACTTTCAATAAACCTGTAGGCGTGAGGTACCTAAAGACGTATGCGTCAATTTTTTAAGGGATGCCATTATTGTGCATACAAAGTTGGTTGAAGTACAATTTAAAGGAAATATTATACTTGGGGACATGTGTCATGTGAAAACACCATCTAAGCCATCTGATTTGAAGGGCAATAGTCTAAAAAACTTGAGTGCAAAAGATTAGCCCAAAACACAACCCTTGTAATTAATTTTAAATGTGTACCAAATCAAATATTTAATAATAAAATTAATATAAAAATAGAAATATGGGATAAAATAATATAATAAATTAACTTTTAAATTAATTTCTTTAATGCTGAAATTTATTTAATAAGATGCCCACGTCTTTGCATGTACATTTTCACTGGTATATATATATATATATATATATATATATATATATATATATAATAAAATAAGATCATTCGACCGAGACAGCCTCAAAAATCAAGGGAACAGACACACATACACATGTGACATTAGTGGAGCAGCGTGAGGGAGAAGCCATGGATCATAATTGAAAAACGGCACCGATGTAATGATCCTACCCGTAGAACTTGTTTCCTAAATAAGTCAACCAGCTCAAGCCTACAAAAATGGATTTCTTTTCAGGTACATTGCAGCATGCAATCGGATAAGCTCAGTTCTCTCCCTAGAAAGCAAGTTTTGGGGATCCTTATTTGCATTTTCTAAACAAGGATAGTTTTCTATAAAAATCTATAAATCATTAAGACTTACTAAGGATATAAATGAGGGGTGGATTTTAGTTGGATACTAGGATCAATGTTAAATAGCCACATGGCATGAAGATAGGATAGGAGAGTATCCTACGTCTATAAATAACAGGGCCCTGAATAGCATAGTATCCCTCTTGCCGTCGTGGAAGAAGATGCTATGTCTTTCATGCCTTCCATCTGCCTGCCTCTCTTATTTGTTTCGTGCTCAAGTGTCTCTAGTACCTTGGTTCTCTCTCTCTCTCTTTTGTATATACTATCTTTCTTCTCTCCTAATATATATAATTTTTTATAATCGTCAGTGTCCGGGCTAGCTTGCGCACACCTTGACTAATCCCACGGGGCACTGGAGCTAACGATTGGGTAATACTCCAGTTGCCTATAAGAGGACTCGAACTGGTGACCATTCGGGAGCAAACCCAAGGCCTGACCAATTGAGCTACCCCTTTGGGTTCTCTCGTAATACATATGCTAGAAAACTGCACATGCACACTACAAAAAATAAGATTATTAGCGACAGTTTTTTAATAAAAAACTGCTGCTATTAATCCAGTCGCTACCAAAAACTGCTGCTAAAACACCTTATTTTTGTAGTAGCAATGCACGTAAGCAGGAGAGAAGGAAGTGGAAACGTAGGGAAATAGGAGACATTCGTACGATTTTGAAGCAGTCCACACATTTGTTTGACTGCATGATATGCACGAACTTCCATGCATTGGAAATTCGAGCACATCATGCAGTCACACAGATGTGTGGACTGCCAGGTCCACTCATGATAGGTGAGCACTTATTATAGACTAACTCTCTCTATATATGGTAATGATCCTCTCACTTGAGTCATGAAATATATTTTCATGACTCTAGCGACCATTAGTTGTATGTCACATCAGGTTGACTTTTTAAGTTACCTGATGTGACATACAACCAATAGGAGATAAAGTTATGGGCTTATGTCCCATGACTTGAGAATCATATAATCATTTCCTATATATATATATATATATATAAGGGATAGTTGTCTTAATGGGTGTAGTGTTTGAATGCTACACTAGTGGCGAGATCACATGTCACGTGACATGTGATCTAAAAAAAAAAAAAATTTACTTATATTTTGTGCCTAAAAATTATCATCAAAGTTTGACCTCTACCCCACTTAAACAGTGCATTGAATATATATATATATATATATATATATATATATATATATATATATATATATATATATGGGAAATGATTATATGACTCAAGTCATGGATCGAGTTTCCCGGCCACATGCCTTCGATCAGCGATCATTTAAAAAATTATTTTGAACCGTGAAATGAAGGACACAAATATCATTCTTTAATATTTTAAAATATGAGACTAATAAACCTTTAGAGGATGTAGTGTAACTCAAGATCACAGACCACATGGAACGCAATCCACACTCCAGCATATAGTTGGAACTCTACAACTGAAGTGTAGGGATCTCCTAGTCTATACGATTGCTTAAATCTAGCTTTGGTGGGCTTCCTCTACCTAAGGTCTACCTCTTGTCGCCCACCATCTTCGTGAGGATGATCCACTAGCTTCATTGCAACACCACGAAAAGTGGGGAGTACGCCTAACCACCACCCCTGTCCAGCCTTTTTAAGCTTACGTGCACTATTATTAGATTGTCTACTACACCATTAGTTGCTCGACATCGGGAATTCGGGAGTTTTTTAACTCCCGAAGGTCGCCGTACAAGACATTGCAATCTGGTTGATCTTTCATTATTTTAGCAAAAGTTCCAGCTACTCGAGTCAGCTTTGCACCTTGGCCTATATGACAGCGGATCCTGTACTTGAGTTGTGGAGTTGGAACTCTACACTTGAGTATTTGCGTGCAATGTGACACCTATTCTAAGGATCATGTGTCCTGTGCACATATACTAAGTCAATCAACGATCATCCAGAAAAATCAGAAAAGAAAAATATTTTTATCCCATTGATTTTATGGTTAGAGATGGAAAGTTGTTAAGGGTCCATATGTACTTATTAGGCACCTCTTTGGTCACCGAGTCTTATAATTTGACCGACATAAATTCATGAGCCGTCAATCCCTACTACTCTGCAACCAATTTCCGTGACAACCCACTTTATGACTGCTCTCACTCCAATATCCTTTTGGGGCTCCCAAGTAAGCCTTTCTTCAAGTGGCCCCTTCTGGTGTACTACAATAGGCTCTGATACTATTTGTTAAGGTTCTAATCAGTATTCAAAAATTGTATAGACATGAATATAACGAAAAGTTAATCCCTTATTACTTCAGGGTTATAATACAACTCTTATAAAATCGTTACCATAATTTATGTAAATGATCAGGCAGGGATCTCTAACCTTATCAACAGTCAAGAGCCTTCAAGAATCTATAAAGTGCCTTCAAGCATCTATAAAACATCTATAAGTAAATAGTTGAAATCAATATGGAAAAGGTTTACATATGGAACATGAGAAGGTACACAAATCAGATGGTTTGGACTATTTGTCTTTGTCACATTTCAAAGATTTATTCTGTCCACATGGCAGCCATGCATGTGGGTGATCTAGAATCTAGATTGTTACGGATAAATTCCATTTAATTAATCATCATCACCATCATCATTGACTTATTTTATTTATTGTGGCAAAAAATTCAATCAAAGAAATTTGAAAAAAGAAAACTAATATGCAAGGCACGTTGAAATCTTAGTGATCATAAAGCATTATTTGTCTTTTTCGGGGGAAGACTACAGTTGCAGATGGATATTTTGGAAAATATAAGTCCAAGATGCAATGAATCCTAATCCTTTGAGAATATACCCAAAAACCCAGTAGTTATGCCCAAAGTCTAAGAGAAAACAATAAAATAACTGATCTAAATGCAAAAATATATTTTAATTATCTTTGTTGACACTAAGATTCAAAATATACAAAAAAAAATATGAATAAACTTATCGAAATGGAATCCAAAATTAACCAAAGAAACCAAAGTCCAAATCAAATATTATTACCTATCCCAAAAAACAGAAAAAGAAAAAAAATCAAATATTATTAAAAAGTAGAATGTGAAAAATGACAATTTAATTGCTCAAACATTATCATGAACCTTTCAAACATTGACCCGGACCGGCTTACTAATGTGTTTTCTTGATATGTTACAAAATTTTGCTTTACCTAAGGCTCCAATCAAATTTGTTAATAGCTTCGCATTTTATTTTTAAAAAATAAAATAAAAATTTGAACAATTATTATTGATGTGGATTTACAAAAGGTTTCAAAATCTCCACTAAAATTTTTTCGGACATCTATTTTGGGTGAGTTTATGTAGATGGATTCCACATGCGACCTCACATCCCACGACCTTTTTAAGGCTGCGTTTTGGGTTAGCTCTTTTAGGGCAAAGAGGAGCTCTTTTGCTTTTTGGATTCTAGAAAGAACTGCTTTCATGTTTGGTAGCACAGCTTCTCGCTCCATTTGCTTTGGTGAGGAGCTGCTTTAAGTGATAAAACTGCTCTCTGATGCCAGAGCAGATTTTATCTACTCTGAAAGCGAGCATGAAGAAAGTTACTTCTGCTCTTATAAGAAGTAACCCAAACATAGCCTAAAACCCATTCTATGGACAAGTCTGGAAGAAGTGTAACTTTGGGGGCAGGGAGCACCATAATGGTGCACTTATATAGATCTGGAAACTAGAAATGTATTAGGTTGTCTTTTAGGATCTGACTCTCCTCATCGTCTTTTAAACACCAAATTGGTGCTTAAATGATCTTCGACCATTAACAGTTTAAGATGTGGGTAATCCATACCATTAAAGTAATGGATCATACATTGGAGGGAAATGTGATAAAAAAATCACAATCATTGGCTGATTTTTAGTTTTTTACCATCCGAACTCTGCACTTTAATATCAGCATTTCTTATTTTCAACGGCTGATATTAAAGTTCATCAAACATATGGTTCACATCCAATTACATTGCATGAGACATGTTTCATTGATGAATTTTCACTTGGATAATTTAAATTGTTCAAAGATTTATGCTACATGACATATTAGAAATCACACTTTAATGAGGGAAGATGAAGAAAATTAAAATAGTGCTGTAAGATGATTTAATCACCAATTTGAATTTTAAATGTTGGTCAGGAGACATTATCCCTATCTTTATGATAGCAAAGAGGGTGCACCATTGAGGGGGTCCTTCCATATCCAAATTCGGATGTGGTAGAGTAGAACTCCATGTTACTCTTTCCAAGTTTTCACCAATTTTCACCTTAAGGCGACATAAAAGCTGACATTTTTTTACTGGAATAATATGAGTGGCACCTAGGGTGACTTGGTCTTCTCATTCACCCTTTTCTTCTAAACAAATATAGTGATTTTTTTTCAACTAGATTTCTTGATACCCCTAATCAGTCTTTTGCATTATAAATATTGAAATCGAACGGAACACTTAGTGAGGTGAGGTTCCACATGGCGTCCGTCCGAAAAATTGGACAGAATACAAAAAGCATCAGCACCTGAGTCAAGTAAAGATTATTGTTTCCAACTAGACCTTTTTTTAATATAAACTTGAGCCGGTGTCACTTGTCCACGCTGACCCACGGATTGCCCTTATCTTGCATATGTGATGAGTTATCAACCCATGATATTTTTTTTATTTATACAGAATTCCGGCTAGTGTAAAACTTTTTTTTTTTTTTTTTTAAAGGGAGGCTAGTGTAACCTTATGAATACCTAAAAAGGGAAAAGAAGCGAGGCCATATTAACTCTTTGTGTTTTGTATTGTCAGGCTTTGGCCAGGTCCCACTGGTTAAGCCCTAAACGTGGTTCAACTAATTTTAAGACTATTGAATGCAAGGGAATTTTTACTTTTATCTTTATTAGTTTATATTTGGGAATCGTTGCATCCAACGATTTAAAATTGGTTAAACCACATTTAGAGCTTAACTACTTGGTCATGACCAAAGCTCCACAATACAAAGCACATAGAGTTAATATGGCCTCGGTTTTACCTTTTAGGAATTCATAATGTTTAATTACACTAGCCGGTATACTGTATAATGAATGCATTCAGGAGTTGAAAATAAGCATAAATCCGGAGATTCCCAAATAGGTCAGCCTTTCAATCTGCTGTTGAATACTTGGTTATGCAAGAGACAATCTGACAAACTGAAACATCTTAGTAATCAAAAGAAAAGAAATCAAAAGTGATTCTCATAATAACGGCGAGCAAAATGGGAGCAACCTAAATCATGAAAATGGGGTTGTGGGAGAGCAATACAAGTGTCGTGCTGCTAGGCGAAGTGGTGGAGTGTTGCACCCTAGATGGCGAGAGTCCAGTAGAAAAAAGTATCAAAGCTTACCCTCTGACTTGAGTACTATGGGACATGTGGAATCCCGTGTGAATTAGTATGGACTACCTTGCAAGGGAAAATACTCCTGGCCTCCTGAGTGATCGATAGTGAAGTAGTGCCCTTTGGGGAAAGGTAAAAAGAATCCCCATCAGGGAGTGAAATAGAACATAAAACCATGAGCTGCCAAGTAGTAGGAGGGGTTCAAGTTTTATCTCTGACAACGTGCTTGTTGAAGAATGAGCCGACGATTCATAGGCAGTGCCTTGGTTAAGGGAATCAAGAGGAGCCATTTGTGCAAATAGTCTTCAGTGCCAAGTGAGACTTTAAAACCTTGGATGATGCGTGGAACCCATTACCGTTGCTAATTATTATGACTGAATTGTTGAAGTAGTCATGTGCAATATATTATTAAATGCATGTGTCCCATACTAGAACCTGGGCTGACGTAGTAACGTAACTAATAGATATTGGTTTCTTTCTCTCACCTCCCATTTGTGCAAATAGTCAATTTATTTACCCTTCTCACCATGCTATAAATAGGAAGGTGGGAAACGGACCTTTGCATTTATGACCGCGTATCGATGGTCAAACATAAGAACCAAAGTTTTCAACTTGGAGGGAGGATATGATTCCTTTTTTTTCTAGCCCTATGAGATTTATCTTTAGATAAGAGAGAGAAGAAGCTTCTTTCTTTTCTCACTTGTAATCCTTTTTTTCCTTTTTGGTAGAAAGCAAGTAAACCCAAACATATATATATATATATATATATATATATATATATATATATATATTATATTATGAAACCCCAACATATTATTAAATTGGTGGTAAACTGTAAACTTAAGAGCATATGAGAGAGAGAGAGAGAGAGAGAATATAATAATAAATAAAAATTCATTGGTGCATGTGGAAATGGGCTTGATTACTGATCATCACTCATTTTCTAAAGGGGCCTAGCCTCTCTAGACCATTCCCATTTGTTGGATCCTTTCTCTCTTTAAATATGCCACCACCCATCAATCTCTGTGTCTTGATTGTTTAATCAACTCATAACAGATATCCAAGATAACTTGGAAAAGGAAATGGTGGGTTCCTTTGATTTCTTTCTCTCCCTTTCCTTTCCTTTATGCATAGGAGTGTGGGGTTCCAATTTCTTTTGTATTTTGGTGTAGGAACAAGGGCTTGATTCAGAGAGATGGGAAGGGTATGTGGATTGGAGGAACAAACCAGCCTTAAGAGGCCACCATGGAGGCATGCTTGCTGCCTCCTTTGTTTTGGGTAAATCCTCTAATGCTTCTATTTAGACACTTTTTTTTTTTTTTTCTTTGATCTATAATAAGGATACAAACTAAGGTCTCCACTCCCCATATATTTGGTTGATTCATCCAAAATAAGAAAACTATATTCTCTGATACATAAACCTTCCTATTTGTTGTTTCATAACCCTACTCCTTTGATTCCAAATCTTGGGCTTCTACTATCCATAGTTTCTCCCTTCATTAATCCATTAAGAGAGAGAAAAAGAGACTTTGACTGATCGAAAAGAAAAAAGAAAAAGAGACTTCTTTTTTTTCTTTTTCTTTTTCTTTTTTTAAATATTTGGAGTCACTCATACTTCAATTTCTGCAATCAACCCATTGTCTGCACTTGATCTGAAAGTTTATAGCTAAATCTCTATATTGGTGGCCTAAAAACTTTTCTCCAACCTTTTGTATAAGAATAAGAATAACCAATTTCAATCTTCAAATTCATTTATCTTCAATTTTCATAACCACCTGCATGTTTCAAATTATCAAATCAACTTAACAGAAAAGAACCCATTTCCTTTCCCTTTTCATTTTCACATTTCTTGTGAATTCACAGAACTTAAATTTTCAACTATCAACCATCTCACCCTAAGAAAAAAAGTGGAGGAGGGGTAGTCCTGATTAGTATTATTAATTATATTTATTTGTCCTATGATCCCCATAACAATCTCTCTAAAACTAGAATATAATTTTGTTTAATTTGGCTGTTTCAGCTGTGGAGATACTAGAAAATCTGGCGTACTTGGCCAATGCAAGCAACTTGGTTCTTTATTTGCGAGATTTCATGCATTTTTCGCCAGCAGAATCATCAAACACAGTGACCAATTTCATGGGCACAGCCTTCCTACTAGCCCTCCTAGGGGGCTTCTTATCTGATGCTTTCTTCACAACTTATCATATCTACTTGATAAGTGCAGTAATTGAGTTCTTGGTAAGGACAAAACTTCCTTCCTTTCTTCTTTAACACCCCTGTAATAGTTGCTCCTATAATGGTCCGCTGCATCATGTGATAGCGCCGCATTGGTGTCCTTCAAAATAAAAGGGCCCCACCACCTGACACTTAAAGTATATCATATTCGACCCGTCACAAAAACCGGCTCACCAGTATTATAGGTGCACGAGCCGTTCACTGAATGGGGATCATAAGACGGATGAGGTTGACTTGATACCCAACCCACCCACCAACCACCTTCAAGTCTGGTTGGGCAAAATCAGGTTGTGTACCGGGCCCAATATTTTTATATAAAATCAAGAAAAACAGGGGATATTTAAGTAGGCTGATTCTGGCATATAATCTTGACTCGTCTGAGGCATATGCCAGTTTTCCATTGGGCAGCCTAAATTTGGGTCATACCCAACCAGACCAGACCCGTTGACAGCCCTAATTTTGACGTGCTCACCAGCCCTAATTTTGACCTGCTCACCATACGCCCATATTGAAGGCATGTGCACCAAGTGTTGTAACTATAAATAATTGATTGGGCCCCTTTTCGTCCAAGAAACGCCTTGATCCAGCCCCTGTAACCATTGAACATTAAAGATTGTCCTTTTATAAGATTAAATTGACTTTTTTGTTTTACAAGCTTTGTTTTCTCTGTTTTTTTTGGTTATATTATAATACAAAAATCATCTTAAAACCCTTATAACGGCACAGAAATTTTGTTTATTTGTGTAGTTTTCAAGTCGCTTCTGTGTTGTCTATTGGTGACCCCACTATAATATATAACTATCCAGAGTGTTGTTTTTGTTGGATTTCACTCTCTCATGGACATCTAAGATCGTCAAGCGTATAGCCATCTAACCATCGAATCATGTCAAAGGCTGTTTTTACAGATTTGAGGGACCCTGATATCATTCAAAGTCAGCTTCTGACAGTATTGATGGGTGTAAAATTAAAAGCCTTTGAAGCTTCATACGCCGGTGGGGCACCCACCCCATTAAACCTTCTTCCAATGCTTTCAATGAAAAGAGCCGTTATGTTTTCAAAACTGATATTTTCTGAGGATTTAATGTTGTTGCCACCCGTGAGTACTGTGACCCAGCACGGTTGCAAATAGTGGGAAGAGTTGATATTCCAATGGTGCTCCCGTGCATCAACAGCAGGCATTAAAAAAAAAAAAAAGATACTGGTATTTGCAATCAAATGTTCTTTACCTAAAACCAAAGTTTTTGCACATGAGAGTTGTTTACTGTGTTGAATCAGACTATATTTCATCAGAATATCCACACAGTTGATATTGAGATCATAACACACTTATGAGGCAGTCAAATGTGGATTCCATGTGGCATAAATCCCCAAAAGTGACCTGAGAACCCCGCCTCATGGCATGCCTATGGTCACCATCACTTTTAGGAATGCGTGCAACAATGAATCAACATAAGACTGTTTGATAGGTGTGCTATGATCTCAACATCTATTGTGCAAGAAATTGGGAAGAAAAACAGCCTCTATCATGCAATTTGACGCAGTCAACTGCTCTCACATGCAAGAACCCTTATTGCAGATGCTGATACCGAAGATTCGGTTACAAATATAGGAACCAGTTTGGTAGGAGTTAGACCCGTGTTACACGGGTCTAGACCTAATCCCAATTCATAGTAAGTTCGTAATTAGCCATCAACTTTGTCCGTTGATTTGACGTGGTATTCATTTTTCATGTTGTATTAAGTGGATGGCACTGCACGGCTCATCAATTCTGTACCCGTGGTACACGTGACCATTCTTTCCAAAAATTGGCATCCTTAAATGACCACTTACCATTAATCATTTGTATCAAACCGTCTAACACCCTCTTTAACTCTTCCTATTAAATGACAAAACGTGCTTTATTCAGAGTCTTTTCAATCTCCAAGCTATAGCCTGCCACTTGGCTAGGGACAGAGCCGGGCTAGTTCCACAGCTCGGTTCCGCTTGACCCGAAAATAAGGGCTTTTGTTTTCTTTAGGTCAGTTCGAAAGCCAGAGCAGAACTTTTTATTTAAAACTCGATTGAAATAGAATCCAGCTAGAGTTGAACTAGTAAAGCTCGGCCCGACTCGGCTTCATTAATATTATATAATACTTTTATATGATAAAATATATTATATATAACAGAACCGTCACTTGCATTTGGAAACTTAGCCCTTGCATTGAGTTTAAAACAAAGACTTACAAGTTTCACGAGCTCTCCTATATGAAAAAATCATCTAACCGTTTGATTTGGAGCCTGTCATTTAAAGATATTAAATGTAAAATATTAGCACGAAATATAATCTTTATCATGTGTTTAAATATAATCAAAGGCTATTATTTGATTTAACGATTGACTACAATAGATTATATAATAATTATCGTCTTTTGCTCTAATCTTATCCACTATGGGTCTATAGACCATGAACTTTAAATCAGGCGACCCAAATTGCATTTTCACATGTCACATGTCACATGTCCTTAAAATACCAAGTCTTTCTTTAACTTCAGTGTAAAGGCCAAAGGCCAAATTTCTGAGTGCAAGTAATGGCTCCTTATATATTATTTTGAAAGTTATTTTTTTTATCTTTTTTTCCTTTATAATAACATTCATCTAATGATTACTTTATAATAGATAGATATATAATCAACATATAATCCTTATGATCATTTTTTAAAGTTTGCGCATTCTTTTTCCTTCTCTCTCAACAATCATTAAAGTTATTTCTCACTCATTTCAATGAACAACTACTAGCATGACAATTGAACAATCAATAAATACCTGCGACTAACACCTATGCTCTTATTCAATATTTACTACATTAAATTTAATCCCTTTTTTACTTTTCAAAATTTAAATACTTTTTTCTCTAATTGATCCATTAAATCCAAAAGGACTAAGGGATTAAAAATAATTAGGGCTTTCATTTATAAATTTTATTAAAATCTTTCATCTATTAAAAAAAGAAGATATTATTTTAAATAACATTAGGAAAAAAAAATTATAATAAAACTTATTTAGCTCGAATCTCAGCTCGGCCCAACTCGAGCTCGATAGAGCCGAGCTAAGCTAGAGCTTAAAAATTTTAGGCTTGAAAGGCCTAGAATCATGTTCCAGCTTGGCTCGTATAAGATAGAGCCGAGCTAGAGCTGACCCAAGCTCGGGCTCAGTCGCAGCCATACACTTGGCCAACTCTGGTTCTAAACATGCACGCCACATGTAAAATAATATTTGCTTCACTTCCACATTTTTTTGAAAAAACTCCCCTCCAAAATATAATTTTTCCCTATAAAACGTTAAAAACACATTTAAAAGGCATTTTTTTCAAAATATCGTGATTTTTATGCTTTAAACGCTCCACAAATTTTTTCTAATGTTTTATGTAATATTTTAACTTTTCAATTTTATTTTTTCCCAAACCCATTTTTCACAAATTCGACTTAGTAACTATGGTTAGTTGGTGACAACCTACGCCACCTCCACAGGTAGTGCACAGGCCCGTCCACCTAATACCGGACTTTTTCCACTACTTTGATGATGATTTTCCATCTTGATGACCGTTGGATCAGGATTTCAGATTCTAAGGATGCAATCGTAATCTAGTGCGGCTTAAGATGTTTTATTTTTTGACTTTTTTGGATGCCGATCATATTAAATTGTTCATGCCAAGAGAAATAGCGGTAGTTGGCTTTAAAATGGGTGGGCCATGTTGGACTGGCGGCCTAATTTTTTATCAGGCAATCAAAACCTGGTTACATTTATTACAATCTTCTGAATACGAGCTCCTTTGGTATTCCTGTGGACAACTACCATGGTGCTCTTTCAAGGATAGAGGTCCACAACCATACGATGCAATTTCAACATAGTGTGGTGGGGAAGGGACCCTGCACAGATTTCTTATCTTTGTTTCAAAGTTCAAACTGCGTAATTTGAGTCAAGGATCACAATTCCAGATTCTGTTTCGGTTTCGGTTTCGATCCACTGAAACCAAAATTTCGGACATTTCACCGAAAATTTTGATCCTTGATTTGAATTATAATCTTCTATTCCAATTTAGAAGTTAGAATAATCTTTTTTACCATAACATATTATCATCATTGCTTCGTCTCATTTTATTTGTACTTGGTTTCATGAGTATTGATTTTCCACTCATTTTAATATAGGGTTATGCTCTGTTATTTAATAATGGTATAAGATAGTCCAGTTTTTTACAGGCAAAGTGTTGGCAGCTGATGCATGCGCAATTAGCTGCAAGTGCAGTGAAGCCCAAATAATACAGATCAGGGTAACCAGTCATGTTGTGCCACATTAGCCGCTTCCACTTTGTCTGCACAAAACCTGTCTATCTGCCGTTTGCAATTTCCCTTTTACATTTCTTCATGTTGTTTCTCACTGTTCTCCAAGTATTAATCTCCTCCCCCTTCTATTCGTTTCAATGTGTTTGTATTATTTCAGTCTTCGAGGAGCCATCTCTTCTTTCTTTTCGTTTTTTTTAAATCTAGCCCCCGGTTCATTTGGCCTTACTTACCCTTTAGAATTGAGCTTATTTTGCATGGTCACAGAACGCATGAAAATTTTCATACATGGAAGTGGTCCGAGTTGCACACAGCCATCGAGAATCAGATGATTGAAAGCATCCAAGGGTTTTATGATTCTGTCTAGGGCCATAAAGTGGTCAGATCGACCTGATAACTGACTTGACTCGATATTTTATTGGGTCGGGCACATAAACTTGACCCATCGGATCGGGTCAGGCTTGAGACATCCGACCGACCTTTGAGTTAGGCCAGGTCGACCAAGATGTCGGTCTAGTCGAATATTTTTCAGGGCCGATCGGGTTGACCTGTCCTGATCCAACCCAATATTTTATGTGAAAAGAATAAAAAATAAGTTTTTTTTACCGGGTCAGGTCGGCTCGGGTGCCCCATTGGGTGGGGCCAGGCCAAAATTTTGTACCCGACCCCTTGACATCCCTTATTCTGTCCATATAAATGGCCAGTTTTCCGTAGCTGCTTTAACAGACTATCTGATATGATAGCTCTAAAAAGGAGCTTACCCAGATGGCAGAGTTTAAATGTCACGTCTAGATTGGTGACTTAGTACCGTGTGGCGAGTATTGATGTAGATAGTTGGCAACAAGTATATGGTTCCACCACAGGTGGCGCATGGACCCATCCACATAAAACCATCAACCACCTTTAATTACTACTCCAATGGTAGCTCAAAACATTGAGAGCCAATAGGGCAGTTACCCTATTAGCAGTCTCATACCATTTTAATGTTGATGTGAGCTAGGTGAAGCCACTTTCATGGGACTTAAATAAAGCTCCAAAATTTTCATCCATATCCATTTCCGTGACTCAGCCCGCAGCCCCAATTTTTTGCCAACGCTCAAAACCTATTTTTATACAAAAGGACTAACTTAATTCGGGATGATTGAAGTAATTGGAAAAAGCATAAAGATAAATTTTGGTATGTCTTGGAGGCCTAAAACTAGGGTTACCTACGAATTCCGAAACCGGTTAGAGGTTTGGTTTGTTTATGGTGGGCAAACCGGCACACACAAATGATCATTTTATCCTTAAAACGTTTGAGGCACTGGAACCCAATTCTCTTAGAACAGGCATCAGATGCACTATTTTATTGTACACTAAAATTTATACGTGGGTCCACTTAGATTTAGCGTATAAAAAATTATGAACCCGAATTCGAACTGAATAAGGAACGAATTAGGTAACATTGCCCAAAACAGCTCCTACACAAAAAATTTATCATACAAGCACGAGGCAGTAGAAGTGGGTGAGGGTGAGGGAAATGAAAAAGAGCAATAATCGATTGCAGAGTTTTAGAGAGTACCTAAAAGTAAAATAAGATTTGCAAGGCCAACAACAAACAACTGGGATATAAGACAAGTAATTTGAAAAAATAAATCGATTGCTAGCATTCCCGTAACACTTAACCGACCAAGATATCCTTAATGCTCATACATGACAGGCGTCTACGATCACTGACTAATATTTCAAGTAGTTTGTTAAAAGATCCTGTATGAATACTAATTTTTCAAGTATGGTTTACAGGGACTGGTGACACTCACTGTGCAAGCTCACTTACCTGAGCTAAAGCCACCGATCTGCCACGCGAAAAATACAGAGATGCCATGTGAAGAGGTTAAGGGAGGGAAGGCTGCGATGCTGTTTTTGGGCCTCTATCTGGTGGCCTTGGGTGTTGGGGGTATAAAGGGATCATTGCCAGCGCACGGGGCTGAGCAATTCGATGAAAACACACCACAAGGAAGGAAGCAAAGGTCTACGTTCTTCAATTACTTTGTGTTTTGCCTATCCTGTGGGGGATTGATAGCTGTGACTCTCGTGGTGTGGATTGAAGATAACAAGGGATGGGAGTGGGGTTTTGGCATCTCAACTGCAGCTATATTTCTCTCTATTCCTCTTTTCCTTATTGGCTCTCATACCTACAGGAACAAGATACCAAATGGAAGTCCTCTCACAACCATAGCCAAAGTAAGGACTAATTAGAACACTAATTTAAAAATTATTATTATAAAAATTATTCAGTTTTACCCATATCACCTATTTTTAAAAAAGAAACAACTAATGTGCCTTAACATTGTTTGATTGCTCAAGTATAATACCTTCCAAACAACCAGTTGATACTATGTTTCATATGCCAGGTCCTGATTGCAGCAATCTGCAACACAAGAATTACTCGGAATCCAAGTACTGCGGTCGTAAGCCTATGTGGGAGCCCAAGTACTCCGACCAAACCTGACATGGAAGACAAAGAGAAAGCAATATTACCAATACAAATCCCAACCAACAGCCTCAAGTTCCTTAACAGGGCCGCAACAAGTAAGCCCATCCACCGAGCACTCGAATGCACCATAGAGCAAGTAGAAGAGGTGAAAATAGTCATCAGGGTCCTCCCGATTTTTGCCTGCACCATAATGCTCAACTGTTGCCTAGCCCAACTCTCCACCTTCTCAGTCCAACAGGCTGCCACCATGAACACCAAGCTTGGTACTATAAAGGTCCCACCAGCATCCCTCCCAATTTTCCCAGTTGTCTTTATAATGATCCTTGCTCCACTCTACAACCACGTCATTATCCCCTTCGCTAGAAAACTGACAAAAACCGAGATGGGTATATCTCATCTACAGCGTATTGGTATAGGATTGCTTCTATCTATCGTAGCAATGGCAGTGGCAGCTTTAGTGGAGGTCAAGAGAAAAAGAGTCGCATCGGATTCAGGTCTACTTGATTCGAGTGAACCATTGCCTATAACCTTCTTCTGGGTGGCTTTACAATACTTGTTCCTGGGGTCTGCTGACCTTTTTACATTGGCCGGGTTATTGGAATTTTTCTTCACTGAGGCACCTGCAGGTATGAAATCCTTGGCAATGGCACTCTCTTGGGCTTCATTGGCTTTGGGGTATTACCTCAGTTCTGTGCTTGTCTCTATAGTCAATAGCATCACTGGTAGCTCCCATAGCAAACCATGGCTTTCTGGTAGCAACTTGAATCACTACCATCTCGAGCGGTTCTACTGGCTAATGTGTGCACTGAGTGGATTAAATTTTGTACACTATCTATTATGGGCCATCCGCTACAAGTACAGATCCACAGGGGAGGACAGAAAGATGGAGCTTTGAGCAAATTTGCAGATAATAAACTTCAAAATAGAGGATGAGCTGTGCATATTTAGGAAGCCACTCCTACTTCATGTTAAAGAACCCTTTTCATCTGTAGAGAGATAGATAGATGTGTGGGTCCAATGCCCTTATTTACTATAATCAATTCTCACATAACAAGACTGGATTTGAGAAAATTGAATGTACAAAAGTCCTAATGCCCAAAGAAAAGCTAAAAGGGCATGGGAGTTAAACAAGATAATGTTGAGTCCTGCTTTCCTGGGAAATTAGCAATGTTGTAAACAGCTGCCTTTGATTCAATAAAGTTGGAAGTCCAGGGTAGGGATGCATCAGGTGGGTCTTGGACAGCAGCCACAGGACATCCGATCCTATATTCTATTTCATCTCAATCTTTGAAGCCATGACATCCTAAGTTCCTAACCGTGATAACCTTGAAAATGAGCAGCAGATTGCTTTAAGCAAAACGGAATAGCAAGGTTTATTTTTTTTGTCTTTCCTTTATTTTAATTTTGTTTCTGATAAGATTACGTATAACCATGCGAGCAGCAAAAGAGCAGATATTCTCCCCCAATAATGTTAAAGAGTCAGCATACTCACCGTACTAAACATGCTTACATGGTCTACTGATGACAAGTGCTATGATACAAATGAACACCACCAAACAATAAATTCCCAGTTCAAAGCTGCCCTCTAGGAATGCTTTTAGTCATTAATCTTGGGCCAACATGAGCAACATCTGTCAGGGAAAAAAGAACAAATGTACTTCAAGCAAATGTATCCTGCGACACTGCAATTTAAATTCTCCAATGGGTGATTTGAAAAATTCAAAGCATGCACAAACTATGATCGTATTCACAACCTACAGTCATGCTGCATGTTGGTCATCATGATGCAAAAGAAAAGAATTTTTTTTTATTAACGAAAATTTAAGGAGATCAAAGCAGGACGGCGAGGTGCTTTGCCAAAGAAAAAGGAGAAAAGAAAATGTTAAACGTAAAAGAAATGAAAGAAAAAATAAGCATTCCTACTAGTATCTGCCTTTGGCAGGAGATAGGAGAAAAGACCTTAAGTGGTCGAAACCCACATAATTCCATAATCAGATCTTCACTTGACTCAGCTGAGCGCTTTGGCGCTCTTAAGCACCACCATGTCATAAACTCCAAATTCGCACCTTTAATGTTTGAAAGTGCAACATACTTATATTCGAAGATCCAGCAATTCCGCACTTTCCAGATTCCCCAAGATATCGCTGTAGGCTGTCATCTCCATAGAATGTCATGTTGTCGCAGAAAGACGTCAGCCCATGCTGTCATAACCTTCACACAAGTCTTATCTAGACAAATGCCAACTCAAAACCCAGCCAAGAATGTGTCCCAAACCTGCCTTCGAAACTGACAATGAAGGAAAGGGTAGTATACTGTCTGTTCCTACCTCCTACAAATTACACAATCGATCAGCACTGCCAAACCCCGCTTGCATAGCTGCATAGTCATCAGTATCCTGCTCCAAGCCACTTACCACATGAGTATTTTTACTCTATACGGTGTCGAAGATTTCCACATCCTCACTGGTATAAGGAGCTAATCATACCTCGTCACTCTCGCCTTTCTCTTGGTAGTCAGCCTGTAAATTCATCTCCACATCATTTACCTTGTCAGAACCTTACTTTGTCTCCCTGCCCCACCCCAAAACTGATACATTTTTGGAATCTTAATCTTACTTCGTCAATCCCTTTCTGCCAGTCCGAACCAAGGTTGCCACCAAACCCCGAAACCTCCCATCCCCCACCTAATCCTCCATATTTGCACTCAACAGGCCAGAAAGCACTATAGAATTCCATTGTGAAACCGTCGGGACCTGGCGATTTGTTTTTACCCCCCCTCTTAATGGCTCTCCAGGCCTTCTCTTCTTGAAAGGGTAGCACCAAATCATCACAGTCCTGAGTAGTGATAGCGTGGAAGGTTAAACCATCCAAAGCTGGGCGCGACAGGCCGTCATCAGTATATAACTTGGTGTAAAACTCGACCACCTTTTCACGGATCCGGTCTATCCCCACATACGTCACACCCTCCACCCCAACACTGCCGAATTAATTATTTTTGTTCCGTGCATTGGCAATCGCGTAGAAGAATTAGGTATTAAGATTTCCCTCCTTTACCCATTTCACCTTCGCCTTTTGTTTCCAAGAAGTCTCCTCGGCCCTGCACAAGTTATTGAATTCTTGTTTTTTTCTGAGCGCGTTCCTTGCGTTCACCGTCCAATAGAGGCCTACCTTCTTCCAGATTGTCGATCTCCAGCAACCTTCTTAGGAGCATCTCCTTGTTGAGGTGAAGTAGCCCAAAAGTCTCTCTGTTCCACTCGATGGTACGCTTCTTGATCCATTGCAGCTTGGAGATGAACCGGTAAGCCGCCGTACCCAACGGCCTATGCTCATTCCACCAAATAGGCACCGCCTCCCGGTATCGCTCATCCAGTAGCCACATGTTTTCAAATCTAAATGGGCTCGGTCCTTCCCCCTTTGCTTCACACGTGAGCATCAACGGCCAAGAGCAAATCCAATCCCCTGCCCGGAGAACCAGAACTCTCTCCATCTCAGGAAGAAGAATATTTAAGCATAAAGCATTCTTGTTGAGTGTAACCCCTTCTCCATCTCTGGTTCTCTGGGCAGGGGATTGGATTTGCTCCCGTTGCCGTAATGTCAATTTCAGAAGAAGATCTGTGTGTCACCGCCACAGCTGTCCAGCATTACAACTTGCGAGCGCATGGAACTATAGTGAAGGGCACTGAAACGTCTTCTACGAGAGCTAAGTCCGGGCATCAAACTTTCTTCAATGATTCCCAACTACGGGATATTGCCCAGGGGTGGTCTATTGTGGGGTGCCACCGGAAATTTGTGGCGGACCCTGGGAGGAAGACTAGTGGTCCGTCGATGCCGTCGACACAAAGAAGACAGGGGTTGTCCTTTGCTGATGTTGTTACTGGAGACCCCTCTCTTCTTGAAGGGGGGGCCGAGGATCCAGCTGGTCGAAGGGATGCCCCGGCCTTCAGCAACAATCCTATCTCTAAAGCTGGCGGGGATGGTAAGATCCTACGGTGTTTCTCTAATCCTTCTATAGAGTCTGTGGCCAAAAACATCAAAGACTATTGGATTATCCTTTACATCATCAAAGGCACCTTAAAACCTTTACATATTTACTACTGGTTACAACATTGGTGTTTACAAGATAGACCGGTAGTTTCGATGTTAACTGATACTAAGATACTTTTACGTTACTCGTCAATTGCTGTCGCCAACGAAATTCTTTCAAAAAAAATCTTCTCCATTGACGGCAAACCAGTTGAATATACAAAATGGGACCCCCACGCGAACTCCCTGCAGCTCCACCGATGGATGGGTGGAGTTTGGATTAGGCTATTCAGCCTGCCCTTTGCATGCTTGGACTTCTGAGATTCTAAAGGAGATCGCTGAGGTTTGTGGAGGATACATCCTCATTGACAAAAGCACCGTCGACCTGTGGGAAACTCGATTCGCCAGAGTACTAGTGAGATCCGATCATTGGGAGAACATTCCCCAATCTTGTGAGGTTAGCCTCAACGGCCAAAAAATCACAGTCTTCGTAGAAGTGGAGTGTATGGAGAGGATGTTCCACCCGCGGCAACCGAATCACGAATCCGAGTGGACCGGGAGTGGCGAGATAAACAAAGTCTGTGGTGCCATAGAAGAAGTCCCGCTGGCTATCGAACCAATCTGGCACGGGGTACCACGATCCATAGTGCACCCGATGCGTCCCTCACAGCGTGGCGCGTCCTCTGATCCGACGCTCCATTGGAGGCCAACCGGGGCCCCGTTGCTCCAACGAGGTTTCTTCCCGCTGACGGGATCTCCAAGCAGACGTAAAGAAGTTGAAAGGGATGACAAGGGGTTCGGAGCGATAACTCTGTCGGTCACGTCCACCGACGGTGCTATTGCTTTCGCCAGTTGCCATGGAAATGGGAATTCGACCGACGAGCTGGAGGAGGGGGAGATTGAGATTATTGGTAATGATTCGCGGTCGCCTGAGGCTGGCTACGAGGAGATGGATGACCGGGGGGAGCTTTCATCGTTGACGACCAGTCGCCGGTCGTGTTGAACCTCGTGAGGGCACCGGAGTTGACGCGACAGCCTTTCAGTATCTCTGACAGTGACTTTCCGATGGATCTCACACCGTTGACATTACCGACGGCTGGGATTTCATCGTACTCCAACAATGTTAACTTGCAAGAGACAAAAACTGTGTTAGGGGAGCTAGCTTGGACGCCGACAGAAAAAGATGACTGCAGAGCTTGTACTTGGGATTCGATGGGAATGGAGGCTGCACATTTCTATTCCAGGGAGCGAACCATAGGAAGGAAGAAAGAGGTTAAGGTGTATGTACGCAGAAGGAGAGGGCTTTTGAAGGGTCGTAGTCTGATAGTTCCTGGATTGGCGACACGTGGTCAGCCTCGTGGCACGTGCTTGCATGGGATGCAGACACGTCTTCATACAGAGCCTTCTAGAACCAGAGCTCTCTGTTTATCAAGAAAGAAAGGATTAGAGTGGGGAGGTAGAGGTCCTGTCGTCCAACAATGGGGACTGGTGTCTGAGGTGGCGGACACGTGGCGGTTCCTTTGTTTGCATGGAACTAATATTCTTGAGGCCTAACGGGATGCCTTTCTGGGCTGAGTCTGCTGACCCGGCGGTCCTTGTATGTGTTTCAGGCCCTAAAACCTTTGGCCCCTTGTTCCGGGTCCGGGTTGGTCTGGTTAGTTAGGGTTGGCAGTTCCTGAACTCTTGGGACTCGGGCATCGACCATCAGACCCGAAAGAAGAGAATAACACTTTCTGAGACCCCATCGAGGCTTTTGGAAGTACCGTCTGCTGGCCTCCTCCAAGGGATGCCTATTCAAACTTCTTGCAGTCAGGCGGTTGCCCTGGAGATGGCGGCGATGGATTCCTGGGGATTTTTCGGGGCGCTTCGTGTCCTGGAGGAGCCGGACGAAATCGATAGACTGATACGGGTGGGGCACGAACTTGGTATGTCGTTCAAAGGGACTGAGGAGTCTTTGCAGGAGGTTTTCCAATCCATTCTGGTTAATCGCCAGAGTAACAAGAAACATCGCCGGACGGGCTCACGCAAGCTCACTCGACTACAGTGGGGGATGGCGGATGGGAGGGGGAGTGTTGGGCATTTACACGGCTTCTTTGGTACTACGGAATAGAGACAATGGTTAGTGTTGGGTGTTGTCCGGTATTTACGGATCCTCGACTGTTGGGCAGCGGAGCAATTTCTGGTTTGAGTTGGCGGCTGTTATGGCCAGATGGGACTATCCGGTATGCTTGGGGGAGACTTCAATGCCATTCAATGGGGTTAAGAAAAACATGGCAGGCCACCTGATGTTGCCGCTATGAGAGATTTTAATTCCTGGATTGCGGACTGGGGGCTCATGGACGTTCCTTTAACGGGTTTCAGATTCACTTGGTCCAATCTTCAGGATAATCCGTCTATGGGCAGGTTGGATCGTTTCCTTAGCAGCACGGATTGGATGGAGATGTACCCGGCCGCCAGGTTAGAGTGTCTCGCGAGAGCGATATCTGACCATCGGCCGTTGATGCTCACGTGTGAATCAAGGGGGAAAGGACCGAGCCCATTTAGATTTGAAAACATGTGGCTACTGGATGAGCGATACCGGGAGGCGGTGCCTGTTTGGTGGAATGAGCATAGGCCGTTGGGTACGGCGGCTTATCGGTTCATCTCCAAGCTGCAATGGATCAAGAAGCGCACCATCGAGTGGAACAGAGAGACTTTTGGGCTACTTCACCTCAATAAGGAGATGCTCCTAAGAAGGTTGCTGGAGATCGACAATCTGGAAGAAGGTAGGCCTCTATTGGACGGTGAACGCGAGGAACATGCCCAAAAAAAAATAAGAATTTAATAACTTGTGCAGGGCCGAGGAGACTTCTTGGAAACAAAAGGCGAAGGTGAAATGGGTAAAGGAGGGAGATCTTAATACCAAATTCTTTCACGCGATTGCCAATGCACAGAACAAAAATAATTATTTCGGCAGTGTTGGGGTGGAGGGTGTGACGTATGTGGGGATAGACCGGATCCGTGAAAAGGTGGTCGAGTTTTACACCAAGTTATATACTAATGACGGCCTGTCGCGCCTAGCTGTGGATGGGTTAACCTTCCACGCCATCACTACTCAGGACTGTGATGATTTGGAGCTACCCTTTCAAGAAGAGGAGGTTTGGAGAGCCATTAAGAGGGGTAAAAACAAATTGCCGGGTCCCGATGGTTTCACGATGGAGTTCTACAGCGCTTTCTAGCCTTCGATTAAGGAGGATCTCATGAAAGTGCTCCTTGAGTTTCATAGATCAGGCTTCATGGGGCGCAACCTTAATTCTACCTTCATTGCTCTCATACCGAAAAAAGTTGGGGCAGAGAACTTAGCAGAATTTAGACCGATCTGCCTTATCAATTGTCTTTATAAGATAATCGCTAAGGTGCTCACCAACAAACTTAGACCGGTAATGGGGAAAATTTTATCCGCCAACTAGGGGGCCTTCGTTCAGGAGAGACAATTAGTCTACCAGGTGGCTGTGGTCCATGAAGTCATCCACTCCGCCCATCATCATCACATCCCGATTGCACTTTAGAAGGTGGACATGGAGAAGGTGTATGACCGTGTTTGGACTACATGCTTAGCAGGTTGGGCTTCGAAACAAAGTGGAGGAGTTGGATGTAGGGTTGTTACACTCACGGGCCTCACCGAAAGGGCGAGACAGTTGAACTACATCTCAGGGATAAGAGTGGGGGGCCATGGCAGAGTCATCCCTATCCTCCAATTTGCTGATGATATGATCCTTTTCGGCAAGGCTGATACAGGCGAATTCAAGGCCCTATCCGATACCCTATCAGTGTACGAGGCTATGTCCGAGCAGTGGATCAATTCCATAAATCTAAGGTCACGGGTATAAGAATTGATAGCTTGCGGGTTCAGGCTATTGCTGAGACGGTCGAATGTGAAAGCGAGGAGTTTCCCATTAGATATTTGGGACTGCCTTTGGGCCTGCGGCAACCTTCGGCGAGGTCATGGGAACAGGTGATCCAGCGGTTCGAGCAACGTCTCTCCACGTGAAAAGGGAAATTGTTAAGTAGTGGTGGGCGTCTTATCTTGTTGAAATCGGTCCTTGCAAGCTTGCCGACTTTCTACATGTCTATGTTCAAGTCTTTGATCGGAGTAATCAAGCGGATGAAACAAATTCAACAAAAAATTTTGTGGGAGGGGTCGGGGCTAGAGAAGAAATACCATCTCATTAATTGGGATACTTGTCAACTCCCGACGAGTTGCGGTGGGCTGGGGATCCGTAAGTTAAGGTGGAACAACATTACCCTTCTTGGCAAATGGTTTTGGCGAGCTGGGAATGAGGAGGAATTGGAGAGTCTTTGGCGTAAGGTGTTAGTTGAAAAATACGGTCACGCCAATTCTAATTGGGGCGTCAACATTGAGAATAGTAGAAGCACCTCAATTTGGTGGAAAAATATTTGTGGCACATGGCATCTGTACGCTAAGGGGATTCGCTTCAGCTGGGGTTGTGGCACCCGAATTCAGTTCTAGGAGGACAGTTGGGTCGAGGGGGGGCCTCTCAAATCTACATTCCCTACCATCTAATCCATATCGCTGAATCCTAGCGGGCGGATTGACGAGTTCGCTTATGATACGGGTGGAGGAAGAATGTGGGAAGTCACTTTACGTAGGAATCTAAGAGCTGATGAAGATGATGCATTCTCCAAACTCCTTGCTCTCTATGAGACGCAGCGTAATCCTCAGAATTAGGATTGTCGGCTGTGGTCCCATAGTAATAATGGAAGTTTCACTATTAAATCCTACTATCAGTTGTTGTCCCGCCGGCCTCTTATCAGATTTCAAGGAGCAACGCTGTGGAAGGCTGTCATCCCACTCAAAATTAAGTTCTTCTCATGGACGGTGTTCAAGGAGAAAGTTCTTCCGCGGGACCAACTCATCCGAAGAGGGAAAGATATAACAAAGCAGTGCGTCATGTGTACCCAGGGTGAGGAGTCCATCTCTCACCTTTTCCTCCTTGTCTTGTGGCATACATCAAATCTGGACCATTGTCTTTGAGTTTCTTTCATATGAGTGGGTCCTCCAGCCACGCATATCACATTCTCGGCTTGGGATGCGGATAGACTGGATGAGCAAGGTCGGAAGAGGTGGAAGGGGATTTTCTTCGCAGTTATGTGGTGCCTCTGGCAAGAGAGGAATAGGAGAATCTTCGACCATAAATCGAAATCGGTGGGGGCCATTGTAAAAGACATTGTGGACCTGGTTGGCCTATGGGTGCCATCGGACAGTGACTAGTCCAGGATAGAGTCATGGCCCTGGGACCCGGGATAATGTCTGTCAGGGGAAGTCATTCCAGCACTAGTGCAGGGTGTTCTTTTTATTGTTTGTCACGTTTGTCTTTGTTTCGTTTGGTTTTTGTATTGTTCCCTCAGCACCTTGCTGGTTTTCAATATATTATCATTTACAGATCAACAAAATATATATATATATATTTGCACTCAACACAACGGACCCATAGGGCCTCCCTCCCCACCACCTCCTGTCAGAACCACTTCACCAGAAATGCCAAGATCATATATCTGATAGACATGCATTCACCTCCCATCAGAACCACTTCCCAACTGTATGACATGCATGATGCTCTTATTCTTCCTACCATTCCAAAAAAAATTCCACTGCAGTTGTTCCATCCCTTTCACTGCACTAATGGGAATTCAAAAAGGGGCATAAAGTAGACAAGGAGGTTAGCGAGGATAACCTTAATCAGAGTAACCCTCCCACCTTTCGAGAGAAGTGGCCCCTTCCCATCTATCCGGCTTATCCAATCTTTCCAAAAGTGGATCCCATAATACCTTTTTCAGCTATCCAATGCATAGAGGCAAATCAAGATAAGTAGATGACAAGGTTCCCCTATTGCAGCCCATATACCTCCCAATTGTTGGTGTGCATGTGTCCTTATTATGTATGGTGTGCATATAGTGTCTGTTCTCCATCTACTGGTATAGCTCTTTTTTTTTCTCTTTCTATGTCTGTTTTGGTGATTTTAGTTGGAGATTACAAGTTCACAGAAAAGTTCATGTTTCTGTGCACTGAAAGTCGTACAGTTTGGTTTTCCCTATTGTTTGCTTCATCGCAATATGGTTGCTGTTGTGTAACATGTGTTTCTAGTTGAATTGGGTAGTTAGTGGTATTGTTGAGCAGCAATTGATTGGTTGTGAAACTTCCATTTGGAACAGCAATTTGGATTGTTGAGCTGTACGTGAAGTATGATTGGGTTGTAGAGCTGCCATTTGACTTGTTGATTTCTTGTTTGTCAGTTAAAATTAACATCATAAACCTGCAGCGAAAATGTCTGAAGTTAACTCTGCAACCTAAGGTGTTTCGAGGTTTTTCGTCCCCTCTTTGGGCCAAATGAGGGATCTCCCTCTATAGCCATGCAGAAACTAAATGGAGATACCTTTTTGGAAAGTCAATGATGGCAATATGTTGAAGGGACCACTCCCAAACCTTCGAAAAGTGATGTGAAGAAAACGAGTGAATGGAAGGGAGATGATTCATTAATAAATGTTATGGGTATTGCAAACCATTAAACCCTCCATAGCTGCAAGCCTCTTATCTGTGTCTTCTTCGAAGGAAGTTTAGGATCATCTCTACTCCATTCAGGTGGCAATATGTTAACAGTCTACTAACTGCAAATGAAAATTATGCATATTACAACAGAGAGATTTGACTGTTTCAAATTATTTTAACAAACTAAAACACTTGTGGGATGAGATGCAGTACAATTCTCCTATTGCAGATTGCAGTTGCCCATGTATGTAGGATTCGAAAAAAACAAGTGGAATTTTGGGGTAAACTTCAATTGTTTCAGTAATTTGCTGGCCTATGACCAAACTTTGAAATGATTAGGTGCAGTTGTTGTGAAATGACAGTATTTCTACTTTCGGTGCTACTGTGCTTCCTTCTGAATAAAGAGGAACACAAGAAAACTTTAAACACCTCAACTGCTACTGCCTGTCAAGTTCCTGCAATATAATTATCTATTTCTGTAAGAAATTCTGTTCTTATACAATTTTTTTGTAAACATTGTCTTCCCTAATTGCAGGCTGACGGTAGTTGCAACTCTCTCTCTCTCTCTCTCAAGCTGAAATATTCCCAATTGCATGCTGACAGTAGTTGCAACTCTCTCTCTCTCTCTATCCAAAGCTGAAATATTCCCAATTGCAGGCCGGCGGTAGTTGCAACTCTCACTAAAGCTGAAATATCTTAACATTCGTGGAGATGCAGTAGATAGACAATCCCAAATTACTTCATAAAGAGCTCTTTCAAAAGCTACTTCAATAAGTCCTTCAACAATTAGAAAATAATTTTCCTTCATAGAAATTTATGAGAATGAAAATTTATAAGTACAATTATAATTAGAGTTTATTAACAACCAGAGACTAGAGAACATTTGTTCATCATCCGGATTCTGGAGGCTCAAGTCGAGATGATATGGCTAACAGTAAGGATGGGGTAAACTGTTTACATGGGGCAGCCTAAAGGCTGGTGATGATTTTCTGATTCAAAATTCTCAAAGTGTACCCTATACTGGTAGACCAACGAACTTACATGCAGCATTTCGATGGAAATTAATCGTTACTATTTGGTTGATAGGTCCGATGTGTTTAATCAGTATCAGCCATGGGTCAAATATCGTCTGATACTGATACGTATCGGACGATACGTATCGGTTTTGGACTTGAACGATACGATACATTGGGTTTTTATCGCCCCACTTAAAAAACAGTCAAATTATCGTTCAAAGTATCGTTCGTATCGGACGATAATTTCAAATTATCGTCCGGTAATTTGAAATTATTGATTTTGTTGTTTTTTTTTTAATTTTTCTTTTGGGAAAAAACCGGAAAGTATCATCCGGTACGTATCGGTTTTGGGGCCGAAAATCCGAGATTTTGATCCATGGTATCAGCAATTAGATTATTCAGACCTCATTAGTGACGGTAGAATTAGCAGATTAGGTATGAGCTTTAAAGTAACATAACCTTCAATGGGCATGGTGAAAATAAGAGGAAAATCTTTGCTCATGACATTCATTCTATGTTATTAATAGTACCTCACTCGAGGCACCAGCAATTATTCGCAAACTAGGGCATTCCACATATCTCCTATAACTCCATGTATAAAAAAGATCAGTACTTATCTCAGCATACCAATTTTATAATAATCAAGGATTCATAAACAAAACTAATCTTAATTTATCAACTGAGAATTGTTGATCATGTTTTTCTATAACATCTCTCTCTCGAGGGGGGGGGGGGGGGGGGGTGGCAGCGGTTGTGCTCTGTTACTTCCGTACAAGCATTTTTAAAAGAGTTGTCAGCACAAATACTCTTACAGACCTTGAGAAGGGTATAGCCTAATTAGCTTGTAAAATAATGTAGCACACAAATTAACACCAGAAATTGTAGGAACTCATATTGTAGATGGCTTCTCATCATTAAGATGTGAATGATTGCAAGGTCTCAAGCAAATTTGCACTGAAAAGTTATGAAATACAACTCCAAGAGAGGATAGAGGCCACACAGCCAACAAACGTATAAATCCAATCACTGCACTGGAATTTCGCCATTCACAGTCTGAAGACTCACAATTTTTTAGTTTCCAATGGGCGTGTGAGTCTACTTACTTTGCATCCATCTCTTTAATCCCTAGAATTCTACCAAAAACTAATAATAAGAAAATAAAATCATTTTACTTAATGTTGTACAAACACTATTTATTCAAGGAACAGATGACAATGAAACAATAGATTTGAGCCTTCCTCAACTATCCCCTTACACTTCATATAGCAGCAGCCATCTAGCAGTAAAACATAACCCGGAAAAGAATATAATAACATATATATATAGAAACTCACTTTATCCTCTTGAAAGTGCACTTACATTTTGAAGTCCAGAATCCACGATGCTTTATCAAACCGGATTGTTTTTTCTAATGAAACAATCCCCAAAAAGTTACTTTTTCAGTAAAAAGGAAGTTGAATATACCTGTAGCTAAAATTGGACATACTTTTCCCAGAAACCAAAACAGAAGCACAGAAAGTGCAAAAAATGTAAATAATTAAGTGTTACAATATTACCATGTCCTATCATCTCTGAGTTTTATTCAAATTATTCGAATGGAACTGGAACACCTTGCTTCTTGTTCACAATTGCCATTGCCAAATATCGTGTACCCATACCAATAGGCGTCTGTTCATCAGGTCCCTCCCAAAATGGAGCTTCACCATCACCAACCAATCGCCAATATCCTGTCCTTAGAGATTCGGCTTGCTCATCTGTGCAGTTTTGTAATAGAGCTTCCACACGAAAGTTTATACCAAGGGAGCCAAGGAACTGAGACTGAGAAATCGGACCATGAACAGAAACATTTTCTGCGAAATGTTAAATATTTAAACAGTGAGCTCATATTGTGTTTCGTGGTATCTTCCAATACATTATATGAATATTACTAGGAGGATGAACACCTGAAGCTTCTTCTGCAGAATGCCTTATAGAAGAAAAATCAACATAAGCACTAAGATCAGCTGACCCAGGATCATCAAGTATGTCCACAAATTTATGCTTTCGAATAGCCTGCAGAAAGCATTGTTGATATTAGAAAGAAACATTTCTTCTTTAATTGCCAATATTAAAGAAAACATGAGCTCATAAGTCCTGTGAGATATGATTGCCCGCAAGCAGGAGAGACCAATAAAACATGCAAACTGCAAAGATAGAGGTCATACCTTAGCTGATAGTCTATTTTTACCAAGTCCTTTTTCTCCTTTAATTATCATTTTTGAAACACAATCTCCAATAGTTATGAATTAAGTGTAAATGAAAAAATCATTACAACAACTATATATAACAGGTATAATCAATCCAAGCTACTCTTGTTAACCAAAACTCTGTTAAAATGTGAATATTTTCAGATAGCACAGGTAGTCAATAATGAATTGAGCTGACCCCTAAGTCTTGTAAAAGAAAATAGCTCAATTGACATTGCTATCCTTTCCAAAATGTTTTGAGCTTATTCGGGAGCAGGTTATCATCTAAACGTAGATAGTGATGGGGACATCGCACCCACACGATCGTACAAAGTGTATAGGAGGCACAAGAAGAAATCTAAAGCACCTCAAACCTTGTGGATAGGTGATTGAAGACCCGTGTGCATGTGAGCACGGCACGTGAAGACCTAACACTTGAAGGACACGCACATGGGGAGAAAGAGGAAGAGAAAAGGGAGATGAAAAGAGGAGAGAAGTCAGAGAAAACGGACTTTGTGCAATCTCGCGTGCGCGAGATCCAACCTCGCGCCCGCGAGATCGTGCAGAGCGACGGTTAGTATTTGTGACATTTCACGCGCGCGACTGTAGGCCAGCCCGCGAACCTAGTTTCCGCGCGCGCGAATTCACTCTGAGCCCTATTGGCAGATTTAGTTTTAGTAGAAAAGTTCCTTTTTTGTGTCCAATTAGATTATGAGTCTTCTAATTTCAGTAGATTAGGCTTACTCTAGGGTTTGAAGTCTATATGAAGCCTTGTAAAGACAATTTTAAGAACTTATTTGATGATTAATGAACTTTATAGTTTTATGCAAACTTGAGAACTTGTTGAGAGTTTTCTTCTTCCCGGAGTAGAGGGTTTGGTGCAAGGCCAATAATTTTCTTGGTCAAATTCCAAGGTTTTTCTAATCTTCTATCTTGTAACTGCTTCTTAATACCCCGGGGCAAGGTATTTAGCTTAAATACTTCCTTTGAATTATTGTTTGCTTTCATGGTTGTTGGAACTTCTTAAAATCCTTTGGGAAAACCCTTTTGATCTTAAAACCTTTTTTAAATCCTTTATTTCATTAAAACCCTGGAATGGAATCAAAAGACGCCATCATGGAATGTCATTTGATATTCTATGCTAGAGGGAAGTCAAGTTCTATGGCACGTTCGAATTGTGTAGGGACTATCGTGCTGGACCTCATACCTAATTTGAACTTTTGTGATTCCCTATTTTGAATTTCATTATAATCTTATGGTTGATCAAATTTCACTTTAGATCGCTTACGGGTAAAATCCTATGTCAGAGAAGGCAAGCCTAAATGCATAATAACATGCAAACTTAAATGCATGCATTACTTATGAGAAGAAACAACAAAAACGAAAAGGAGCACCTAAAAAATTGATGGTCCAATGAAAATAAACTATCACAAGCACGCGATAGGAAAATATGAACAAGGAATCAAGAATCGTATTCTGGCGAAACCGATATCAGTACCAGAATCGGTAGAATATTGGTGGTCTCGGCAGATACTATCTTACTTTATATTGATTTTCTCAACAACAACAACAACAAAAAAAATCCTTGTATCGGCCATATTGACCGCGATACCTATCAATCCAAAAACTGGCCGATGCCCAGTCTAATACTCCGAGTTGATTCCTTGAATATAAATCCTCATGAGAAAAAGCTAAACATGCAAACTTACAACAAAAGAAACACTAAAAGGGACAATAAAGTATTAAAAAATAACAATAATAATAATAAATAAATAAAAAGAGTTATTATAGTTTATTGTTTTTGAATAAATGTGGTGTCTGCATCTAAAACCTCGCAAAACCTTATGCAATGCGTGTTAGCACTTCTTTAAAAAAAGAAGACAAACTTTAAAGTCCATTCTTCAGGAATTATTATAGTTGCAAATCTACTTCCAAGAGATTTCTAACAACGTCAGGCATTAATGGGCGAATATTTTCAGGCAAATCACCTGAAAAATAAACAGGAAACACATAACTTAAACCTATAAATCCAGTTTTCTAATTTTTTAATTTATTTTTCTATGCCAGAAATGGTTTATTGAGGCACTACGGCTGCATTTGGGATCGTGGATATGGATCTAGGGATTGGGATTTGGATCTCCTAAATCCAAATCCACCGTTTGGTTCCACATTTTTGTGTTTGGATTTGGATTTGGTAAATCCATCGGAATTTAGAAATCCATGTCTGTATGTAAAAAAGTGGATTTGTAAATAACACCTCCTAGGCGTTATTTGAAAATCCAAATTTTACACCATCATATATAATTGGCTATGTTTTGTGAATAAAAAGTTATTACCCAGTGTTATTATAGGTACGGTTCGACCTGATACTCGACCCACCTGAGTGGAGTATTTTTAAGTTTGACTGATCTGGTTGGGTTGGGTATGAGGCATCCCAACCAAGGGTCAAAGGTTGACTTTAAGGTCAAACTTTGATTTTTAATTAAAATTTTACTTTTTATTAAATTAACTCCTACAATTTGATAGCAAAAAAATCTATGCTGATCTAAGATGTGATACTAGAATATCAATTTTATTAGTCAAACTTTGACTTTTTGTCGCTTTTGGTCAAACTTTAACTTTTACACAAAATGTATTTTTAGTCAAACTCGAAACCTGCTTATAGATAGAGGATACTACTACATAAATTTATACTGTGTCAGTGCAATTTTTTTTGTCAAAGTTCGATTTTTTTATAAAAAGTTATAAATTTTAATTAGTGGATTACTATAATTAAAAATATCTCTTATTGTTTAATTTGTAACTTTAACATACATTGCCTCATTTTTTGTGGTCAAAGTTTGACTTTAGTCAAACTTTGACTTTTACACAATTTATTTTGAGTTAAACTCGAAACCTGCTTATAGATAGAGTCTACTAGACCATGGATCAAAATATCGTCCGATACCGATACGTATCGGACGATACGTATCCGTATTGGACTCCCGATACGTATCGGTATTGGACTCGAACGATACATTCAATGTATCATCCGATACAGACCGGTACCGATACGTATCATTTTGGAGCTCGGACGATACATATCAGTAACCCGATATTTTAACCCATGGAGTCTACTACATAAATTTATATTGTATCCATGGGTCAAAATCTCGTTAAACCGATACGTATCGTCTGAGCTCAAAACCGATACGTATCGGATGATACATATCGGAACAGTAGAATACCAAACGATACATTGAATGTATCGTCCGGCCATATACATACAAATGAACGATACGGTACTTTCAATGTACTGTATCGTTCGGGTCCGATACCGATACGTTTCGTTCGATACATATCGGTATCGGACAAAATTTTGATCCATGACTGTATTAGTGTAATTTTTCCTTGGTCAAAGTTTGGCTTCTTGTCAAAGTTTGACTTTCTATAAAAAGTTATAAAATGAGACAATGTATCATTGTTTAATTTTAACTTTAAAATATATTGCTTCATTTCTATTGGTCAAAGTTTGACTCTGTCAAACTTTGACTTTTACACAATTTATTTTGAAACAAACTCGAAACCTGCTTATAGATAGAGTCTACTACTACATAAATTTATATCGTCTCAGTGCAATTTTCCTTGGTCAAAGTTTGACTTTTTTCAAAGTTCGATTTTCTATAAAAAGTTATAGATTGTAATTAGTGGAATACTATAATTAAAAATATATATCATTGTTTAATTTATAACTTAAAAATATAGTCTCATTTTAATTGGTCAAAGTTTGACTTTTAGTCAATATTTGAGAAGTATATCTTGACAGTAGATAATGCTTATTATTGTATTATTTGTATTTTGGTAATGAAATTTTTTATCGGTGATCAAAGTTTGATATTTGGTCAAACTTTGATTTTATAACAATTTTTATTCCACCAATGTAATTACACTTCCAATGTATCAAACAAGAGAAATCAATTTCTAATCAAATGAAAATCGACCCTAAGCTAAAAAATCGAAATATATATATATATATATATATATATATATATATATATATATATATATATATATATATATTCAAAAAAACCCAAAAATAGATCGGTTCTATTTCGGTTCAGGGGGTAGGGAGTTCGATTAACCGAACTCAAAACATTTTGGTTATGGTTCGGTTTTAGGTGAACCGACACTGAAATTGAAATTTTCAGTTTCGATTTTGGTTCGGCTCACCAAACTTCCACCCCTACGTAGAATGAAGGAAACCAATGAAATATAAATTATTTTTATAAAAAAAAAATAGCCAAATGAAGTATCTATAAATCCTTTGGCCAAATCCTAATGCGATGCTTAAACATCCAAACAAGAGATTTGCAAATCCAAATATTTCAAATTCTGAATTTGAAACGCCTAGATTTGAAATGCTTGGATTTGAAATTCTCAAATGCAAATGCTTGTTCCCAAAGGCAGCATAAAGGTATTTACCGTTTATTTCTGACATTCCGATTTTTTTCAAAAGCTTGTGCCCACATGTCAATTTTTAGTTGGGACTAGGTAGCTTCTAGATGAACTACGACATCTCAGCTGTCTTGGAGGATAAACCATACTCACTCCAAAATAACACTGCCACCACATGCCAATCCAATATACAAATATATAAAATTTAAAAATAAATATTCTAGTGAACTATTGAAACAATGAAAATAAAAAAAGAAACTGGAAAAATAAATATTCATTATTTGTTATGAATTCTCTATAGTTCACTACAATATGAATAAAAAATTTATGTAAACCAAAAACAAAGAAAGGAAAAAAGCAACAAAATACGAGAACATGCATCAAAAGTCAAAAGGTAGCCAAATCATCCTTCTACCCTTTCATCCACTGAAACTTTCAAAGAGGAACAACAATCTTTTTGCTCCAAGTTTGTTAAAAAGCATTAGGGGGTGAGGCCTAGTAACACTGCAATTTTTATTCATATTGTAGTGGACTATAGAGAATCCATAACAAATAATGAATATTAAGATAAAACTAGCAAATGATGATACAAATCTAATCACCTACTTCCAAATATCAACTGTCACGTATAACCTGTAGGTTGAAAGAGCTAAGTACCAAACAACACCTAGCATCTAATGACCAATAACTAGCTAATTGAACAAGTAAAACCTTTTTTGTTTCATGGGTAAACTGGGTTCGAACCTGCGACCTTGAGGTTGCAATATTGTCAACCTTCCATTGTGCTACAGGCTCAAGCCCTTAATAATGTACTATTTAGTTTTTAGGGAAATCAATTAATCGACAATAATCAAATCTAAGGTTGCTTTGATTTGATTAATATATATATATATATCCAAAAAACCAATGTGATCCAATTTTGTTAAGATCAATCTATAAAAGAGGGTTAGAATAGAGTTTTCAAGAGATTGGGTCTTTGCCATGGATCAAAATCTCGAAAATCCGGAACGTATCTGGACGATACGTACTGCCGTACCGGCAGATAATTCAATGTATCGGCCAGTATTTTATTTTTATTTTTTTTCAAAAAAATCTTTAAAAAATGTAAATTATTTATTTAAAATATTTTCAGTTTCGGCTTTGATTCGGCATTTTACGGAGGCATTCTTAGCTACCAGAGGGGAAAGAAGAAAAAAGAACACATTGAGGAGAGAAAAGCACTAAGGAAGAGAAGTGAAGAGAAGGCTCACGGGTCCCTAAGAAAAGACAAAAAAAAGCCCACTTGTCATAAAAGGGGGCTTAGAAAAAGAAATTCAATGTATCGGACGATACATTCAAAGTATCGTCCGATACATTGAAAAAGTCAATGTATTGCACGGTATGACCGGTACATTGGCCGGACCAGGCAATATATTGGACGATACATTGGTTGGGCAAGTCCCAGCCAATGTATCGTACCGGAGGTGGCCAATATATCGACCGAGATTTTGACCCATGGCCTTTGCCCAAGTGGTGATGTAACGATCGAGATTTTTCGCTTATTTAAATCTTAATTATTTACTTTAAGTTGTGATTATGATTTTGTTTGATTGATTTGATACACTTAATTGGCTATTGCACATACATAATATCTATTTTATTTTATTATGGCCTATGATAATTAATTAATCTAATTAATATACCTTAAAACTGTTAATTAATATGTTAGTAATTTTGGTGTGCAACTAGTAATAGTTAATGGACCTTTAGGACCCGTTAGTAAAGTAATAAAACCCATTAGAATTATTAATGTTAGTAAAGGCTCGTCCGTAAGACCCTTTTGTATGGCCAATTAGTGATATTAATAACCCATAAACTAATTAAGGCCCATATATAAAGTTCTAATTAGGGTTAGACTTTAAATAGGAAACCTTAAGGTATTTTTAAAATTGAGATTATAACTCCTAAAAATCATAGAGAGAAAGAAAGAAAATTCTAGAGAAAGAGAACTAGAAGAAACACTATAGAGTTTTCGGTTTGAAGGCTTAGAAGAACGAGAGAGGAGCTTACGACGCGACCGGATTTCGGATTAGATCAAGGGAGAGGAGTTACATCAATTTTACGCGAAGGCTAGAGGTATGGAGAAATCATGTTGAGATTAATCAGAAACGTAGATAACACAAATAAAATAAGAATTAGGATTTATTTCGTTTAATCTTCATGTTAAATTGTTAAATTTTGATGCATAATCGCGACTTTTCGATGGTACACGGGGTTACGTGATTGATCACGAAATTCTGTGCATAAACTAAAATTCCAGAATTCCAAAAATTCAGAATCTGTCTAGAATCCATAATTTGTCTAGAATTTCAGAATATGTCCTCTAGAATTCCAGAATCTGTCCAAAATTTCAGAAACTGTCTAGAATCCAAAATCTGTCCAGGATTTCAGAATCTGTCTAGAATCCAAAATCTGTCTAGGATGCAAGCAATGAATTTCTATTTCAATTCAAATATTGCCTATGTTTAATCATGCTTGAATGTTTATTTATGTTCATCCTTATTTTTTTGTTGGTTAGAATTCATGCAACCTAGAATGTTTGATTTACAGAACATGAAACAAGTAGGAATCGATAGAGATTACATGTTTATGATATGTTAAGCCTAAATAAGTGAAAGAGCTATTACATGATTGATTGATTTTCAGTTTTTCTATGCATGTACATTCATGGCATCCATAAAAGTGAAAAGATATATTTACGACATGACACATGAAAGCAAAGTATTTCTATGATTACGATAAAATTTCTATGGGCTTATGCTACAAGAATTGACATGAATAAGAATGACAAGTAAGAAAAGTTATGCATCCATACATTAATGATAAGACTGAAGAGATAAGAGGTCTGTAATTTTAAGTACTACTTAACTGAAGAGAAGTTATGCAAAGGTTAACGTAGATACTAATCAAATGATAAGAGAAGTTTTGGATAATGATTTAGAAAGAGATAATCATGTCCATTATGCATGTTGATTCATGAGCATTAAATGCACAATTAAAATGACCACGCATGAAACTAGGGTAGAGAATGTTTATTTAAATTCAATGTTATGTTTCAATTTCATTCTGTTGCTTAATTCATTATTTGTCACATGTTATATTTCTATTATTGATTGATTTTATGAGTTGGTTTGATTTATGGATCTTTTCTATTAGCCTCATCATGTCTGGTCTATACCGGTTTACTTGGTAAACTGACTCGTTATTTGGGATTCCATGGAGTACAGCTATACATAGAGTGGATGATGTAGATGCGTCATTGATTGATGGAAATCCATATTTGAAGCTTAGTTGATTAGGTTTTTCTCTATGCATTAAGAAGGATTTTAAGACATTTATTTCTGATTTATTTTTATGACCAGGGTTATGTTAATGATGGATTATGTATGATTTCAATTTTTTTATTTAATTTAAAGAGTAGGCATAGAACTTGATATAATAGGTTGCTATCTTATATTTTAGTATTTTAGGATGATGGGAAAAAGAAAATTTATGTGCGCTTTTAATAGTTGGTCTTCCGTTGCATTTATATGCGGATCATTGTAGATTAATTGACATAATTATGATTATGGATATATGATGCAGTGTGATGTTTCCAAGTGAGCGCATTGATCAGTGTGTGAATTTGGGGATGTCACAAGTGATGCCCTCGAAGATGTAGCAATAGCATTATGGTCAAGGGTTCAATACAATCTTAAGCCTAAAAAAAGGATTTTTAAGGATTTGAGGACGATGCTTGAGGAGATTTACATGCCATTGTAAGTAGCCCTAGACTCCCCTACTCGGACACACTCCAAGAAATTTGGCACACCTATCCTAGTGGCACGTAAGTTGGCCGTGTATATGCGGGCTTCTCCCCCCCGACATAACCTAGGCAAGGCTTTTGACAACAAATTCTCAAGGAACACAAAGCCTTTCCTACCCCAACTTAAAACAACAAAAATGTTGGGAAAAAAGAATAAAAATAAAATCTGTTGCCATTCCGCATACAACGCTTGTACAAAAAGTGTGCAACACCTGCAGAAGATCAGGCATTTAGTACTAATGACTTCTGGATGGTTTCTAGGTGTCTTCATTTTTATCTGACTACACTCAACCTGAATTGTTCCAACTAGGCCAAGTTCTTAACAATTAGCAAGCACATTTACATAAATAATTTAAGGAATGACTACTTGCAACTAAAAACTGTGTTGTTACACCTTAGTTAAAAGAAAGACTTGATACTTATGGGCCTTGTACCACGTGGAAACACCATCTGAGCAGTCTGATTTGAAGGCCATAATGCAAAGATCATCGGTGCAAGAGATTGGCACGAAACATGTTCTCTATCATATGATTCAATCCAGTCAACTGTTGAATCAGATGATGAGCTTTGAAAGTGTTGAATCAGATGATAGAGATTGTGTTTCGTGCCAATCTTTTGTACCATCGAACTTTACATCATGGCCTTCAAATCAAACTGTGTTTCTAAGTGCACAAGTCCTAAAAATCTCAAGTCTTTCTTTTAAGGTGCAACAGCACAATTTTTAGGGCAAGCAGTCACTCCGATGATTAAAATAAGAGCAAGACTTGAAGTTACTCAACCAAGGTATAAACACCAAAATTATTGTCAAAAAACTGATTTTGGTTCAACAAGGGATGGCCCAAAGTCTAATTAGAATTATCATCATCATGAACAAGAAATACATAAGCACAATCATCATAAGGCTAATCAGATTTATAAAAGATCAGCATGAATAGAACGGAAGGTACAGCGCTCAGACCTGTAAACTATCTGAAACGATTCCATTCAAACCATAATCAATTATAAGAGCCCCACCACCATCAGAACTTATTCTCTTTGCAATATTATGAGTCAGCTCCATTGCTTTTGGGCAAACCTCAATGTGCTCAAGATTAGCTACTTCTTCTTTAGCAGCCAACTTGCAACGCTTTATCAAATACAGCAACGTTGCAGGTGTAGGCTGTGGAGACAGGACAAAACGAAACCTGTCCAAGAGAAACATGAAAAAACATCACATATCCTTTATTAACACAAGCTGACACAATTATTATAACGAACCAAATTGTTGTTCTCTTACGATGAACCTTCTGTAACATCAACCATTTTCTCACACCAGCCACGTGAAGCTTTCTGTAGGTAAAGATTTAAATTAGAGAAGGCTGCATAGGAAACAAATATGTAATTTGTGCTGTCCAACTGTGCATCACAAACCTCCTAAACCCATTTTGAGATTTGTACTTGATCTTTAAATAATAAAAATTAAAATTTTAAAAATGGTTATTACTCCCTATACAAGTGTTCCATGTGCACTTAAAAAGATACGTAATCTAAACGTTATTACAAGGCACAGTTGTTGGACATAGACCTACTATCCAAGGTTGTCAAATGGTGCATCTTTTTCAAGAATTTTTGTATAATGTGCTACATCGTATCATGTATCGTAAGATACACTTATATTTTTATAAATATATAATAAAAATAAGTGTATACAAAAAAACCTAAAAATAAGATATTATAAATATAACAATCTATTATCATTTCTAAAATACTAAGTGTCAAAGACACTCATTCCATTATATGTTACTAGAAATTAAAATTTAATCAAATAATTTGAACAAAACAAAACATTTAATTTGAACGATTTATAAAGTGGGGCAAAGAGACGCCATAGTTGCACAAGTACAAATGTGGTGTAAGAACATCTTGTCCACTTTATTGTATATTTATGTGATGTGCCTTTCAAGTTCTAACTATTATTGAAAAAATCTGTACGTGTTTCTTGACATTATAAGTTTCTAATCCCCAAAAATTGTAAACAAAATGTGTTAAGACACAGTGATGACAACAGAGATATTACTTGCTATTCTTCCCAAAAATCTTAGTGAAAAACAGCGAAATAACCCCACTACATTACAGTTAAATTGATATATAAACTGCTATGTTTTGAGTATTTAACAAATAAAATTTTAATAATAGCAGCATACCTTGTAGCATAGATATACAAGATGAAGAACAGCAGCAATATAAAGTAGTAATGGCATCAGTATTGTCACAGAAATTAGGGCTCGAAATATCAGCAGAAGCTAAAGAGCTTCTAGGTTCGAGATGAGAACCTCAAGAGAAATAACTTAAAGAGCAGAAAAATAAAATCTCGCTCTAATCTCATTCACAAAAAACGTCACATACTTGACGTCTCGACTGCCCCTAAAATCCTTATTAGAAACTTAATAAAATTTCTAGACGAGAATCCTAAACTAACTTGGATTTTTTTTTTCTTTTTTTTAGACCAGCAAAGGATAAAAATATATTAAAAACAAAGAAAAAGTACAAATAAAACATACCGGGTAGCTTTAAACGCACCCATCAAATCTTGTTGGGCACCTACGCTAAAAACCATAGATTGCTTTAAATTAGACGATGGAGATCGTTTTTCGCTCCAATCTTCCACACAAGGGATCTTGAGATCACAGTGCCCCTATCAGATGGTCAGTTTTCAATTCCACATGGCACAAATCCCAAAAAAGTAGCCCGATTTTAGGACTACTTTTTTGGGATCTGTGTCATGTGGAATCGAAAATGGACCATAGGTGCGCCATGACCTCAAGATCCCTTGTGTGGGAGATTGGAGCGAAAAATGATCTCCATCGTCTGATTTAAAGCAATCAATGGGTTTTAGCGTAGGTACCCAGCAAGATTCAATGGGTGTGTTTAAAGCTACCTAAACATACCTCAGTGGTAGTGTAGACACTCAATTTTGGCCCAGTCCGTTCGATATTGTCTGAAGTTGAGCAATCTAGTTCATGATGATTTGAGGCTTCCGAAAGCATCCCCATAACCCTTGAAACCCTAGACACCCTTAGGAAGCTTAGGAAAACCCCGATTCCCGAATAATCCCAAAGTCGGACCAATGGAGGCTCGAGGCTCCAAAAAATAGTGTTTCACGGATTCATGATGTTTTGCGACCCCCAACAACGAGCGAACTTCAGAAGGCCATAACTTTTCACAGAAAATTCTGATTAATTAATATAATATATAGTTTTTGGGTAGCTCGAGACGATACATCCAATGGACTGTAAATTAGGGAATTTTACTCATGTGTGCACACTATGCACGTACAGTTTAAGTTCCCCTAATTTTTTCTCAAAAGCTATAGGCTCGGGTTCTAACTTCTCAAAAAAAATTTAGTGAGAATTAAATCCTACAACTTCGGGGTTTTAAGATCTTCGTTGATCGTCGTTGACTTTGGGACCATCATAGACCTTGGGAGTAGTTTCTAAGCATCGCCATTATGCCCCCAAACACCTCTTGAATTGCTTTTATGTCATTTAAGTGGCTAACCAATCATCCACCATTAAAACTCATCTTTATCTTCTCCAAGCCTCCAAAAATCTCCAAATCCTTAGATAAACCTATTTACCCTAGCCTAAGCCATCATTAGAGCCGTAAACCCAATTACTAATCACTCATTTTTGTAAAAATAGAGGCCCTCACCATTCATTTAGAGATCCTTAATCTTAGAGAGGTGAAACCCTAGGAAATCCCTTCCATAGCTCTAAATTTCTAACTTTGTAAGCCCTCAAGCCTTTAACCCAAACCCAAATCGTATACACTCAATCTCATAGCCTTGCAATCAGAATCACGTTGGAGTACTCGTAGAGTGGAGGATCGACGGTGTAGCCACGAGGTAGCTGGTCTTTCTCTCTTCCACCTTTTTTTTTTTCCTTTTAGGCTTATCCTCTACCGAAGGATATATGTCGTTACGCCACAGAATTTTCGGCTGAGCGGAGAGCTAAAGACGGATCTGAGTGCCTTCGGGCAAGGGGAAGTGCCGCCCAAATCTCTTCATTCTTCTACTCTACCTAGCTTCTACGGTGCATTTTTTTTTATAGAAAAAAGGACTCACGGGAGTCTGATCTTACCTTCGGGCAAGGGGTCATAATCCCCATTTTTCATTTCTTTTTGGCCATAGCAGAGACCACTCTTACGAATGGGCTAGTTAGGTGTCAAACAGCTTCCTAACCGGTAACCGAAGTCTTTGCCTAGAGCCTTTGGTGTAGACCAGTAATCCGGAGTCCAATCTAGCATTTCAATGTACACGATATTGATTTGGGTATCCCGGGACACCAAAAGCACTAGGTGGCGACTCCATATTCTATACTCATCATCGCGACAGGTTCCCAAGGCCCATGGTCGCACAGATAGGGACTCCACTGGGGATGTTTTTGAGCTTCAACTTGAATTTTGGTCTTTTCTATCAAGGCAACATTTGCGTTGTCCTTTTCCTAACCTTCCATTTTATTATATTGCACTCTTTTATGGACAATCACTTGATTAGCCACGTTTTTTATATTTTCATGTTTTTATTCGCCTAAGCCATTTGGCGGACTACTTGCTAATTAGATTTAAATTTCTGTCATTTATATTTTTGCAATATTCGCCTAGTCATTTGACTGACATTCATTTGCATTCGGTAGCTTACTTTTTCACACTTTAATTATCATTTAATTTATGTCATTTATTTCTAAAGCCTAGTCACTTGATTGGCATTGGTTTTTTTTTTTTTTTTTTTTTTGGGGGGGGGGGGGGGGGCAGGGTTATTGGTGAGCGTCGGCCCGGATTGGCGGCATGAGACTTGAATAGGCCAACTTTTGATCAGCATAACATCAATATTGGACTAAATTTAGTTCCCCCTAAAATCAAATCGAAATATTAAAAAAGATTAATAAATTGGATTTCTCTTCTTTTCGTGTTTGGTAGAATTCGGGCTTGATAGGAAGCCATACAACCAAGCCCCGATCCCGAGTAGAGCGGCAGCCCTAGAGGTGATGATCTCGAAAGGGGCTAATCCATTCAATACCTAAGAAGGCGTTCGTGCTGGAGGAATATCGTTTGGGTAGCCAGACCTGCTACGAAACCCCAAACCCTGGGAAAGAGCGATTAAGATCCCCGATTCGTGTGAAAAGAGGCGAACCTCTGACATAATTTTGATGGAAACTAATCCCCAGATATTATCTTTTGAGTTGGGACTCCGTGTAACTTTTTCGGAGCCATTTCCTAAGTTTGGAGTTCTCTTTTAACCTTGCATGCATAACATAGGTTAAGGTTCAAATTTTGCTCTCGGGAAAGTAGCACCATACAAAGCATCAGAAAAAATAAATTGTACCCCAAGGCATGAGTGCATCCTATGCATGCATGAGTAAAAATCCTCATTTTCATTTTTGTTTCTATCGTCGTTTGAGCTGCCATATTTCGGTACAAGTCCTAAGGATTGACCCTTTAGCGTCTCTTATACATTAGTACCCAATATTATCGCCAGTGAATGGAGATCACTCCTGTTACTGTTTCAGAGGTTCATGGTTCCACAATAAGACCCTTAGTACCCTTATAAATCAAAGAGGTCACTGTTTTGACTCTCAAGGGAGTATGTGGCTTCCTCAATAAGAGATACCGGAGAGTATATATCCCCAAAAAAATAAATTTATTTGAGTGTTAAAAAAAAAGAAAAAAAACTCAAGCATTATATCCATCATGGAACTCCTTCACAGGGAGTAGATCCTTACAATTTGTGCTAAGTATGTCGTTGGATGCTTTGAGTTTGAGATGGATCAAATCCATTTTGGGGTTCAGTTCACTACCCAACCATTTACACCCCTCTCTAACCAATATCAACAATCCTGATTTCATCATCCCAATACCTTTCAACATCCTCATTACCAATACCCAATTCAACTGAATCCACAACCCATTTCTCAATCCTTATTCAACCAAACTCAAACCCAATATAATCAATATGCTCAATTTCAATATCCTCAATGCCAAGCTTCCCAAAATCAATTCCACTACCCCCCAATCAACCAATACCAAACCCAATTTTCATCAAGCCAACAAACTCAATTCCAATGCCCAACCAAAGTCAAACTCAATCCCCGACTCTCATCCATCAACCTCAATATCTTCAATCGCTCTTTGGCCCTACCCAAGCACCACAAAACCCTTCTCCAAGTATAAGCCATGTTCCTCCCTTGGATAGTCGGCATCGATTCGAAGAGGACTTGGGTAGTGAACTTGAATCCAAAGAGGCTTTTAACCCATCTCAATTCATAATTGTTGAAAATGACACCCTTTGTCTAAAAAAGTGGATGGTTGTCGATTCGAGATAATTTCATGCATGAGTAAAAAATAAGTTCCATCTTCCTCAAGGTTACCCGCAAGCAAAAGTGACTCTTGCATGGAACCGCTTAATCTGGCGAATTATTTTCCCTTGCCCTCAAATGGGGTGCACCCTGAAACGCAACTACTGAATTATTGACCCATGGGGATATTGATGAGTAGTGAAATATGATGATATTTCACCCCTAGATACCTATATTTAGCTATCCGATGAAGGCTATCTGATAAGAATTATTAGATTTGAAGTGTTTCAGGTAAATACAAGCCAAGTGCAGAAAACAGCCCAAGAATTCTGAAAATAATGTCAAAACACTGTAACTTTGGGTCATCGAGAACTTGGTGCAACTTACAGATCAATTTGGACCTTCAAAATGCCCGAATTATGAAATTGTCAAAACATAAAAGTTGTAGAGATTTCTGTCAGCTTTCCAACGGCGCAAGAATCGCCTCAATCCAAGTTCGGGACAGAAAGTTATGGCCAAAATACTGAAGCAGTGTCTGATGTAAAGTTCGGCGGGAATTCACGAAAATCTAGGAGGTCGATGCATCGACCCTATTGGGTCAATTAATCGACCCTAAATTTTCGAGTTGGAACACCTCTGTGGCTGGGAAACTTCGGCTCTATTTAAAGCGGATCAAACACTTCGGAAAGGGGGGATTAGGAGCAAGAATTAGAGATAGGAATTAGAGATAGATAATTAGAGAGTTAGTTTTAGCTTTTCTTTTTTTAGAGTTTTTGGAGAGGATTATTTATTTATTATTATTTTTGGTTTTAGACTCCTCTGGGCATCTTTTTAAAAGTTCTTCTTTTCTCCTTCTTCTAGGGATTGATTTGGGTAGATTGTACTTAGGATTTGCACTGTCTTTCTTTTACATTCATAGATTGTATTTAGGAAAAGACATTGTAACCAAAGATTTTTGGAAGAAATAAAAAGAGGAATGGCTTTGAATGAACAAGGAGATCATACACCAAAGATGAGCGGCTAAATCAGTAGATCGGGAAAGATGCGATCCCCAGATAAGTACCCATATTTATGATTAATATCATAGTCTAATGTTTTTATTGTTTTGATCTACACATCACGAGATACGCTATGCTTCTTACATGACTCATACCGCAATGATAAATTTGAGTCATTGTTTTTAGATAGGGTATGCCGGATTGATGATCATACTTTATTTCAAATCATTTTTATGAATGAATGATGGTGATGGTGTGAATGATTCTTTAATGAAAGGGGGGTACAAATCTGGGGTAGCATATTTCTTGATCTTATTTAAATATTATTCTTAGATTCATCAGTAATTAGTTGTTTAGATTAATTTATTTTTCTTGCATTTAGAAAAAGTGATAAATTTTTGGTTAAATTGAATCTGCCCTTTGGTACTTCCTTGGGGACGTTTTTAAATCTCTGAAAGAATTAATTAAAATTCAAGATTTCCCTGTGGGTTCGACACCTTTGTTCTTGCCATACTGCAATAGATCTTGTACACTTGCAAGGGTTATACTTAAAAAACACCAGATATCAGTGATAATGAGTGGTTCTTTGATGATCAAGAAAATGAGGAGATGTTTGAAGAAGACGATTTTGAGCTAACATACTCAAGTCGTCAATTCTCAAAATTGATGCAACATGATGGCCCAACCTTCGACCTACGAAAATGCCTCTCAACTATGCCAAAGAATACTATAATTGTGGATGCGTCTCAGGAGTCACATGTGTAACATAGTGAGGCTTGGAGATGCCAATTCGCGCATCCCTTACCTTCATCTAAATCAAAGCCCCACAAAAATGTCAAACTCTCCCACGATTTGTAGTCGTCGGATGAACCCGAAGAGGCAATGGATCAAGATGACGATGAAGGACCAGGGGAAGGGTATCCCCAAAGAGAGACACACCCAATGTTGTCAAACCGCATATGCGATTGCGCGATGGCACAACTTTTTTTTTCAAAAAATTCCCAAAAGTGTATATGTTTTGTGTTAATTTTTGTGTCCTATTAATTTTGTAGTATCTAGAATATGGAATTAAAGTATATAAGATAAATAAATAACCCACAAGTTAGAAGGGAAAATATAAATTTCATTGATTTTAAACAAAATAGTACAAAAATGAACTTAGAACATACAAAAAAGAAGAAAAAGACTAAAAAAGAAAAATATTATTTAAGTAAAAGTATCTTAACATTTGTTCCTACTTCCTAATGATATTGTGTACCGACCAAAAATTCTACATAGTCCTCTCTAACCCATAATGGTACATCCCCACCTCCACCATCGTCGTCACTTGCATTGCCGTTATCATCTAAATCGTTTCCTTCTTCAACATATTGTTCTTCTCCCTCGGTTTCTTCATCATCCGATCTCAGTAAGACGGTATCTATATCGTCTATGGGTGTTTCTTCATGTATCTCGTCTTCTTCTTCTTCTTGACGCAAGCGTGAGCGTGAGCTACCTTCCCCCGTTGTCGATCTTCTTCTCCGCCCGGTAGGAAGCTCATCTCTAAAAGTGGCCTCTTCCACTCCCTTTCACGTAAGATCCTCATCCGCAAAGACTCGTTCATCGGAGGCATCCGCCATCCAAGGAGTCTTGTATCCGTCGAAAGAGTTACCAATCCGATCTTGCTCGCCTTTGTCCGGAACTATCTTTTCTAAAACATCAAGAAAACCACTAATATGTTTTGCTTCCATCGCTCCCGGGACGAATAAGAGAAATAGAGGAATGCGGCAGAGTACAACGGGCTAGTCATTTTGACACCTCATCTCTTATCAATAATGTCAATAATGGGTTGATAGAGACTAGATTTGTACATATTATTAGATTTAATTTTTCTATAGCTTTCTCCATAAAATAATGGATATAGCCCATAGTCGGTTTTTCATCACCATCAACCAATCATAGTACTTCTACGATTGGTTGCGAGTCTCTAAGTCATTGGGCAGCATTATTCCAAAAAGAGTTGGTTAAAATGATTTGTGCCACCCACTTTCCTTCGGTCTTCTTTGACCAAGCTCCATTCCTCCAATGGGTGAAAGTTACGAAGCTTCTAAGCACATCTCTTTTAACATACATACTTTGTAATGTCAAGAAGGCCATAGCAAAACGGGTGATGGCAGGGTGTTGCAAACTACTCCCAATTGCATTATGCATGTGGTGGAGTAGAAGTATATGCTTACGCATATACACTACTACCTTCCTAGCCTTAGCTATGATTTTAATGTGCATTTTTCCTATGTCTCCTAAGATTAAGTCTAAGCAATAGGCCAAACATGGGGTCCAATATATGTGTGGTCGTCGTTTTATTATTAGTTTACCCGCGGCCTCCAAGTTTGTCGCGTTGTCCGTGACAACTTGAACAACATATTGTGCACCAATATCCTTTTCTATCACTTTATCTATGAGGGAAAATTAATATTCGGCCGTGTGAGAATGAGCCGAAGCATCTACGGATTTAATGAACATAATTCCGGCAGGACAATTTGCCAAAAAATTGATGATTAACCTACCAGCCCTATCGATACAACCGTCGGTCATCAGTGAGCACCCATATGTCTTCCAATCCTCTCAATACTCCTCGAGAAAGGCTTTTGTGAAGTCTACCTCCTTTTTAAGACATGTATGTCTTATCTCATGATACAAGGGGCATTGTAGGTCAGGTCCAAATTGTCCACGAGCTTCAACCATTACTTTGAAGCTCTTTAACTTTACGGTATTGAATGCAATACCGGCTTGGTACATCCACTTAGCCACGTATTGAATGGTATCGAGTCGGTCCTTAGCTTTAAACCAATTTTCTATAGTGGTTTAGGTCGATCCCTTACCCCTAGTGTCTACCACATCCTCGGGATGTGGTCTATAAGAGAAGAATTTATTTATTCCCTTCCCCTTTCCACCACGTTGACGGGGAACACCGAGTTTGAAAAAACAGCAGAGAGAAGGGAGAAAATGGCACAAAAACAGGCTTCTGTTGTGGCGACAAGGCATTGTGACATCTCCCACAACACATTGTGTCATATGTATTTGTGACATCCATAGTAATTTCAGCCAGCAGAATTTTAATTTGACGGGAAAACTGCATTTTTTTGTTTTATTTCTATTAGGACTCTTTTCTATTTCGAATTAATTATTGATGGCCTATATATAGAGGCTTGTAAATACCTTTTAATTAGTTATTGAATATTTTGAATGCTTTATGCTTGAATATTCTTTGCCTGAGATGGGTTTAGTGTGAGGCCAAGGGAGTGATTCCCAAAAGCCATTGTTATTTGCTCTATTATCTATCACTGTCTTCTTTAAATCTTTTGCCTTATTGATCTCTGCTTGTTTTTCCTTCATTTTAACCTAATGATTTCTTGATCCCTAAAACCATAAATCCCTTTCAGAATCTCAAATCAAACAGAGCCCAAAACCCTTTTTTTAAGCCATAAATCAAACCATAAGCCCATTACAAAACCACACACCTATTTTCAAAGCCCTAGTTAGAGCCTGCAAATCTATGTTGGATCGAAGACGAACGCCCAAGCCTGGAAAAAGTTAGAGTTCTATCTCTAGGCCAATCTCGCCTCAAATCTAAATGTACTTGCGCATCGGACTGGACCCTACCTGGATCTCGTGTGATCTACTCATCAAAATTCTACAACCCTAAGGTATCTTAAGATAGTTTTGTGATTAAACTTGAATTATTTTATTTAATTTCGGCCAAATTGCATAAAAAAATCATATTCCGCATTTTAGGGTTGTCGTCCCGCGTCACACGTGCTCTTTTAGAGGGTGGTGGTCTTACACCACTACAAGCTGTGGAGGGAGTAGATCTATCACGTTTTTCTTCCTCATCTTCATCATAGTATCGTTGTAAAATTACTTCGTCATTATGGTTCGTCCTTAAAGTCTTATCCATCCATTCCATGATCTCTTTTCGAATCTCTAGCGTGACATTTGGACATGCCTTTGCATTCAATCCGGGTTACCAAGCAAGATGTTGCTTGTGTCTCCCTATTCCCCCCATGCTTATATAGGGGCATAGGGTACATTGGACTTTATTTTTTTCGGTTACACTCTTTTACGTAAATATTTCCAACCCGGATCGGTCGAATTTGTCCGCCTAAGAGCGTCGTTTGAAGATGTAGACATAATGACAACGTAATTTAAATAAGTGGGTGGAGAGTGGAGACCACACTAAAAAAAGAAAAAAAAATGAAAGAAATGAGGTGTACTAAGGAGGGAAAACAATCAAACAAAATTTAATAGGAATTATAAATTAATTTCTAACTCTTGAATCCTTGAATCTTTGATTCTTAAAGTAATTTCTTCCCTCTTTGCTTGAAGAATGATGGTTGAAGCTCCTTGCTTAGTTAACTATAAAATAGAGCAAAAGGAATTATCAACAAAGGTTTGAGAAAGAGAGAGAGAGAGAGAAAAAAAAAAAAAAAAGAGAGAGAGGAAGATAGCACTAAACACTAAAAAAAAACCAAAGAGACGCAAATCATACCTTGGATGGATGTGGTATGGATTAGGAAGAGGAAACCCCTATTTATAAGCTTTGAGGAGGCTTAAAAAAAAAAAAAAAACAAGCTCCAACGGTCATACCGTTGGAACAGTATGCGATCGAATACTGTCAAAATCGGATATGCTATCACTGCATATGCGATTTTGACTTAGAGGACCGCATATGCGATCGCATAATCGCATATGCGGACCGCCTTTGACAACAATGGGCACACCTCTACCCTCATCAAAAAATGTAGGAGCAGGTCAATGAACACCTCACGACCTCTTTAGAGAGGTTACTCAAAATCCAAGAGGCATTTGAGTCAAAGGGGGCGCAGGTCGAGGCGGCCGTTGAAAATCCGCTAATGAGGTCATTGCAAATGCCCATAATGTTGGTAAAAGAAAATTTTCTAATAAGAGACTCACCTCTGGGGGCCAAGGGGCAGAAGATTACTATTGCTTGGGGACCTAATTCGAAAATGTTTTCATGTAAATACCTAAATGGTTTTGAACCCCTCCAATAAAAAAGGGTAGTGAAGGGCTAAAGTTGAGTTTCAACATGCCTTTTGTTGACCACAACTTATGTGTGGAACCATGCACTGGGGCATCAAGAAGCCCAATGATACCTATAGTGGGTGACATCAATGTTGAACCCATTGGAATCATGGTTGTTAAGATCACTCCCCATTTAGGCCATCCATGGGCCTACAATGTCCAAAACACCCCATCTATAACCCATGCGAACAATCTTTCTATCACCCTTAATGTCAAGGCGTCGATGGGATTGGAAAAAGATGTTTTCTTGATGAAGAATCCTCCCTTCAATGAAAAGGAGCAAGCAATGGCCCAAAGGCCAGGACTGTATGATGTGACAATGATAAATGATGAACTATGGTTAAATTTCTCATGCACCGATCGGAACAGGAAATTTGGGACTACCCCTTGTGGTCCTCAACCACAATTACGAGAGAACTTGAAAGCAAAGAGAGCAATGTCTGATTCGAATTGACCATTGGATCCTCAAAATTCATGATTGTCATACATTCTTTTATTTTCCGATTGAGGCAATTGTGCTTTGAAGAAATTATGGGTGCCCCGCCATTGGTTCAGGAGGAGGAATTCGCCTCCCAACAGTTCAATTGTTTTATCCATGATCCCCGAGTATCATCCCTTCACCCATCCATTTCCCATCATAAAAAATCACCCATTCCCTATAATCCAAAAGTCACCATTCCCATAGATCCAAAATCTATCATTTCGATGAGTCCAAGATTGCTCGTTCCCCTAAAGACGAAATCATTTATTCCCAAGAGCCCAAGATTGTTCACATTCATCAACTCCAAACCATGAAAATCATCCATATTCACCATCATGAGCCCGGGACCGTTAATGTCATTCCCATCATCATTGACTATTTTAAAGCCAAAACTATTCATCGTTTCTTTCAAAATCTTATTCCCCGAGCTCTCCATGTCGTGTCTCCTTTTTCTAAACGAGCCAAAAGGCCATATCTGGAATATTGTGCAAGGAGCCAGTGCTTATAAGTACCACTTAGTTCTCCAAGCCCAATCGGTCCAAACGAATGGCCACACCTCTGCGATGCAAAACCCCCCACACGTAAGTAGCAAAGGTATGGTCATAGATCAAAATATCGTCCGATACCGATACATATCGAACGGTACGTATTGGTTTTGGACTGGAACAATACAGTAAAATGGGTTTTTATCGCCCCTAAAAAATAGTCAAATTATCGTTCGTATCGTCCAATGTATCGCCCGTATCGTCCAAATTATCGGTCAATTTATCGTCTATCCCAGAATTTTAGGGTTTCTCTATGGCCCCTTAGAAACAGTCAAATTATCGTTCGTACCGTCCAATTTATCGTTCGTATCATCCAAATTATCGGTCAATTTATCGTTCGTCTCAGAATTTTAATGTATTTTTTAGGAATTTAAAAAAAAAAATGTACTAGGACGATACATTGAATGTATCGTCCGATACGCGATACGTATCATCCTGGAGGTTTGGACGATACGTATCGAAAATTCGATTTTTTGATCCATGGGTATGGTGCCATTAGGTGAATTTGTCTCACTCATCATTCAAGTGGCACACGACCAAGATCAAAATGTGTTGAGTCGGTTGATATTTTGAAGGGTCCTTGGCAGATGCAATTGTATAGATATTTTTAATCCTGCCAAGGGCCAACCTAAAAAAAATATTTCAAGAAAAAAAAAGTTTTATATAAGAAAAAAATAGTTGAAAAATCTTCAAAAATATCTTGAAGGTTGAACTTGATTGAAACCTCTCTTTTGATCCCTTTTATGAAGGTCATTTGTCATGAATGTTAGAAAGGGATGGACCTATTGGCCTGATATGTGATTAACCCTATCTCCATCATGAAGGATACCAAAGGACAGAGCTAGACATCGAGGGGTAGTCAAAGCTGACAAAGATGGGGAATTTTGTCTCCAAAGGAAAGAGACGACCTGTTTGATTGCCTTAGGCAGTCCTAGGATGTTCTCGCCTGACCTCAAGAAAAATTCTTTCATTTGGACCCAAATTGAGTAAAGAATAAAATATCAAGGGCAAGGCCTATAAATCGAAGAATTCAAATTGCCGATGAAGTTGGAGTTCACTCATTGTCTCAAAGCATTCAAATCAGTAGATCAGCATCGAGCTTGTGCCTCTGAAAAGAAGAAAAATGTATTGCTAAGCTCTCGTGTTTGCGCCCGTTAGTGATGCTCTTTCACATAGTAATAGACAAAGCATGCAAGGGCATGCACTTCAAGTCTCATAATGAAGAGATCACATGTCGGTCTTCCAAAATTTGGCCAAAGCTCTGCCGATGAATCATCAATGAAGAATATTTAGTTGGCCCGCCTGGGGCATGCACTCATCGAAAAATATCCCTTCTACCAGCCAAGGAGTTTTATTGGTAGCCGGCCGCTGTAGATCAATGTTTTTCAACCTCAACACAATCAAGTTCCAATCATTTCGGGGTGATGATACGCCCAGCTAGGAACAAATTTATATCACCAAGGAGTTCTTCTCAGGGCATGTGCCCTATCTCATTTTATGGATGAAGGTAACTTTCTCGAGCCATCAACGCTGAAAATGTGCGTAAACTGCTCTGTCTGGAACCCGATGGTAAGGCAAATGCTGACAAAAATGGATGCTTAGTCATTCAAAGATCTCTTAAAGGAAGCCATTATTTCAAAACCAGTTAGCCAAGTCTTTTATCCCTTAAAGTCTATATCCATTGATACACATTTGAGCTTTGGCCTTTTCTTTCAATTAACCCAAAAACTCATTAAAATCAGAAAGTCAACACAAAAAATAGAAAAATCAAATGAAGAATCACTTGTCGTACCAATTATGGGGAGATTATGCTAATATATATATATATATATATATATATATATATATATATATATATATATATATACACACACACACACACACACACAAAAAAAAAAAAAAAGAACTCCAAAAGGGTAAAGAAAAGATAGAAAAGAAATTGAAGTCGTGAAGCGTACATATCAAGTGGAAAGGAGAAATAGCAAACTCCCCGGAACACAAAAAAAAATATACTATCTTGGCAGTGAATTACACTCATAAACCCTTTTGAGGCATGTATGTACCTATGAATTCTTAACCCATCCCTTTTAACCCCAAGGCCACATTTTGTCCTAGGAGAAAAGCCCTCTTAGAGATCAATGAATGACTTTGATATCCACGAAGTCAATATGAGTCGAATCAGATGGTGAACGGTGATCTGCTATGACCAACCAGCTATGACGGAGTCCTCGTATGTTGGGGCATCGAATGGCACAATAGCACATAAAAGAAGGAAACAAAAAAGAGAAAAAAAAAAATCAAATGCGAGTTCAAAGAAAAATGGATGTGGCGAAAACCCGCTAAGGGTGCCACAGGTAAAAACAGCGGACTTGTACCGAATGTAGTGAAAACTCGAAAGGGTGCTATGGGTAAATATGAGCATAATCGAACACGGTGCAAACCCGAAAGGGCGTTATGGGTAAGAATGATTGAAAAAAAAAAAGGAAAGAAACTTTTTAAAATACAGGTACTGCATTTCCGAGTCCTTAGTCATTTGTTGCATTCGGATAGGCACTTGATGGGCTTCTTCAAGGCATGATAGAAGGTTGAATAAATTCTGAGGGGTCTACACCAAAATCTGAGAAGGCTAGCAAATGCCTCAAATAGTTTAAACTGGTCAAGGCAATGATGGAGATAACGTCAGGTGATGTTGAGCCACAGGCCCTTCTAATCTAATAATCATGATAATGGCCACTTTCTTTTCATTTTTCATATATATATATATATATATATATATATATATATATATATATATATATATATATATATATATATATATATATATATATATATATATATACTCCATTTTATGTCTACATACATATTTGCAGCTTCGTACTTTCTTCTGTCATAAAAAAGATAAAAAATATAGGTAAAAAGTTTGCTTCTCCGTATTCATTATTATGCATTTTTGTTATCCATGTAAAGAAAAAAAGACTAGTGTTTCTTGAGAATGTGCACGAATATCAAGTGGCCCAAAGACTCAAATCAATCAACTTCTTTAGACATTTCATGTCAATGATGGCTGTGGACGGATCAAATGAAGCATCTCTCCACTCAACTATGACGTCCGATCACTTTTCAAAAAAAAGAAAAAGTCACTGTACTTTGTTTCCATCTCCAAAAAAAAAAATAGAAAAGTCACTGTACTTTTTGTCCATTGGTTCACGCACATGCGTGCTTCAATGCAGTAAAATGTCAACATTTTTCTGGCAACGCAGTTGTGCTAAATTGATGTCCTAAGCCTAAGGTTCACCTTAAATCTTCGAATCTTACTTTAAAGTAGGAGCAACAATGTCAATCATGATCAAGTAGTCAATGTTTTGATCGGATTGATTCAACCGTTAATTCTTTGCTCTGATCGCTCCAATTTTTTTGGATTCATATGAACTTGAGTGTCTTAAACTTCATATTCGTCACGAACTATTTCGAAGTAGACTCTCGATCTACGCTACTCGGGCGTGCACCTTACGAGATTTGAGATACGGATACCTCCGTTATCAAAAAGTTATTAGTTGGTTAAGACCAACCTGTTAAATATGAAATTACATATCGAACAACTATGTTCAAACATACGTGCAGAAGGGTTCATTTCCCTTAATCATTCTCAACTGCAGGCTTAAAACCTGCATTTGTACACGGTATCCCTGTAAAATGTACGCAAATGCGTCTGGGTATCCGTTGGACGGTCGTTTGTTCCTATAATAGGTACATAGTACATCACCTTTGTTATTGATCACCCCTGATGGGTCCATGTTTATGCATAGTTGAACTGTTTGTATGATCATTCTTGGCAGAGACCAAGATTGGGTGTCTTCTTTTTTCGTCTTTGGTTGCAAGAAACCAAATACAAATGAGAGGCATCTGTAAACACCCAATTTTGGCCCGGTCCTTTTGATATTGTCTGAAGTTGAGCAATCTAGTTCATGATGATCTGAGGCTTCCGAAAGCATCCGTGTAACCCTTGAAACCCTAGACACCCTTAGGAAGCTTAGGAAAACCTTATATAAAGACCCTCGATTCCCTGATGATCCCAAAGTCAGACCAATGGAGGCTCAAGGCACCAAAAAATAGTGTTTCTTATATTCATGATGTTCTGCGACTCTCAATAGCGAGCGAACTTCCAATGGTCATAACTTTTGATAGAAAAGTCCGATTAATTAATATAATATATCGTTTTTTGGTAGCTCGAGACGATACATCCAATGGACTATAAATTAGGAAAGTTTATGATGCGGGACGGGAAACCTAAATGCGTGAATATGATTTTTAATGTGATTTGCCGAAATTAAATAAAATTAATTCAAGAGTAATCTCAAAACTATCACGATACCTTCGGGTTCGTAGAATTTCGGTAAGTAAGTCACACGAGATCCGAATAGGGTGTCCAATCCGATGCGCAAGTCCCGTTAGAGTTGAGGCGGGATCGGGCCTAGAGATAGGACTCTAGCTTTTCCAGGCTTAGGTGCGCGTCTTCGATCCGATGTAGATTCACGGCTCGAACCAGGGTTGCAGAATTAGATTATGGGTTTGTAATAGGTTTTGGTTTTGTAACAGGTTTATGGTTTTCGGATCCGTTTATGGTTTGGAAAAGGGTGTTGGCTATGTTAGATTTAGGGTTTCAAAAGGTTTTAGGTTTTGAGAAGGCAAGGAAACAATTAGGCTAAGGTTTAGAGAAGCAAGCACAAATCGAGAGATAGCAAATATGATAGAGAAGATAACAATGGCTTTTGGGAATCACTCCCTTGGCCTCACACCAAACCCATCTCAGGCAAAGAATACTCAAGCATAAAAGCATTCAAATAATCAATCAACTAACACAGCCTCTATATATAGGCCACCAATAATTAAACTCGAAATAAGAAAGTCCTAATATTAATAAAACATTAAAAGGCAACTTTCGCATAGAAAAAAAAGAAAATCCCGTCTAAAATAAAAATATGACTCATTCGACGGGTTGTGGTAATGGCCACGCAGCATTGCTTTTGTCAATGACGCTACGCGGAGGAGTCGCGAGCCATTGTAGTGGCGCGTGTGTCAGCAAGCATTTCTTTGTGTCCCTCTTTCTCCTTTCTCCTCCGGGCTTCCTCTACGCTTCTTCCGACGCCGGTAAAACTGATGTGGTCCGAATGTGGCGTCCCCGTCAGTTTACTCATGCATTGATACTATGCACGCATAGTTTAAGTTCCCCTAATTCTTTCTCAAAAGTTACAGGCTTGGGTTCTACCTTCTCAAAAAAATTTAGTGAGAATTAACCCATGCGTGCATACTAACCCATGCGTGCATAGTATGCACGCATGAGTTAAATCCTGCAACTTTGGGGTTTTAAGATCTTCATTGATCTTTGTTGACTTTAGGACCATCCTGGACCTTGGGGGTAGTTTCTAAACATCCCCATTATGCCCTTAAACGCCTCTTGAATTACTTTTATGCCATTTAAGTGGTTAACCCATCATCCACCATTAAAACCCATCTTTATCTTCTCCAAGCCTCCAAAATCCTCAAATCCTTAGATAAACCTATTTACCCTAGCCTAAGCCATCATTAGAGCCCTAAACCCAATTAGGAGCCCATTAATCACTCATTTCTCTATAAACAAGACCCTCACCCATTCAGTTAGAGATCCCTAATCTTAGAGACGTGAAACCCTAGGAAATCTCTTCCATAGCTCAAAATTCCTAAATTTGTAAGCCCTCAATCCTTTAACCTAAACTGTATGCACTCCATCTCCTATCCTTGCAATCGGAATCACATTGGAGTACTCGTAGAGCGAAGGATCGACGGTTTTGCTACAAGGTGCTTGGGGTTCACCCTAAGCCGGTCTTTCTCTTTCACCCTTTTTTTGTTCTTTTAGGTTTTTCCTCTACCCAAAGATCTACGTCGTTACGCCGCCAAATTTTCGATTGAGCAGAGTGCTATAGAAGGGTCCGAGTGGCTTCGGGCAAGGGGAAGTGCCGCCCAAATCTCTTCATTCTTCTACTCTACCTAACTTCTACGATGCATTTTTGCCTATAGCAAAAAGGACTCACAGAACTCCGATCTTGCCTTCGAGCAAGGGGTCATAATCCCCATTTTTCATTTCTTTTTGGCCATAGTAGAGACCACCATGGATCAAAATATCGTCCAATACCGATACGTATCGGTATTGGACTCGAACGATACATTGAATGTATCATTCGATACATTCAAATGTATTGAATGTATCGAACGATACATTCAATGTATCGTCCGATACAGACCGGTACCGATACGTATCGTCCGATACGTATCGTTTTGGAGCTCGGACGATACGTATCGGTAACCCGATATTTTAACCCATGGAGACCACTCTTACGAGTGGGCCGGTTAGGTGCCTAACACCTTCCTAACCGGTAACCGAAGTCCTTGCCCAAAGCCTTTGGGTAGACCAGTAATCCGGAGTCAAATCTAGCATTTCAGTGCACATGATATTGATTTGGATATTCCGGGACACCAAAAACTCTAGGTGGCGACTCCATATTCTACCCATCATCGCGACGGGTCTACAAGGCCCATGGTTGCATAGGTAGTGAGAAACTACCAAATAACAAAAAAGAGAAGCAACACCCCCCTCTCATGCTCCCGAAGCCGGGAGCTGAGAGCACCAAAGGATCAACAACATAACCTCATCCAGTGCGGCAAAGAGAAGGGGAAAGGGTACGGGTGAACTGTAGGAAAAGAGGACGGAGAGGGAGGGGACAACACAACTAGTATATGGACGAGGTTACGAGGCAATAAGGATATCCCAAGTGTTGTATAAATGAAGCTCTTCTTGACCGAGCATCGCCTGCCCGCTAGTAAGCCAGTTGAGAAGAAAGTCTCTGACAGATTTGAGAACCACTTGAAATGGTCTCCCTTTTCTCTGGAAAACTCTACTGTTTCTTTCCAGCCAAATAGCCCACAACACAGCATACGGAACAAGAGTCCACATCTCCCTGAGATCTTCCTTGACTTGCACTCCATCCCACTGCTCAAGCACATCGGCAATGTTATTCAGGAAGACCCACTCAACTCCAAATAATGAAAGAACCTTGCTCCATACCAAATTGGTGAAACTGCAGTGGAGCAGAGTATGGCTGACAGACTCCCTTCTTGCCAGACAAAGAAGGCACCTATTCCTTACGTTTATCCCTCTCTTCCTGAGTTGATCCCTTGTGAGTATTCTTCCCCAAACAACCGTCCAGAAGGAGAACTTAATTTTTGGAGGAATCTTTAGTTTCCAGAATTTAACCCATTTGGGGTGTCTCGTTGAGGAGTACTGTACCGGCTCAGAAAAGAGTAAAACGGACACCCTTTTCGTTACAATTTCAGATCCTGCTGTCTCTATTGGCACTGTTAGGGGAAGAAGACTGGAGCAGCCTGAAAAGGCTGATGTACTCATCTATCTCATCGTCCTTCAGCATCCTTCTGGTGTTAACATTTCGCACTATGGTTCCACTTCTGACATCAGCGGTCTGATTTATGGGGACATCCTTTACCGCAGCTATTCTATACGATTGACCGAACTATTGTAAGCAAACTCCACCTGCGACATTAAGTAATATGCTTACTAAAAAATACTGCAAAGCTAATTTCCCAAGCTACGATTCACTACCTCCAGTTTCCATTGGTCAGCACTAGAAAATTGTAGCTTTGTCCTCATTCTTTTTCACAATGATCTCCAACAGTGTCCCACAAACTTTGCATCCTTATCCAATGGAAATCCCCATGGAGAAAGGCATTTTTATTATTTAGCTCGGGTAGCAACAAAAGAAAGTACTGTAGTATGGATACTAAGTTGTAAAGTAAGCAACAAATATTCGAAGTTCATGTCATTACCGCTAACTAAAAGTTCATGCTAGGTGGCTGCAACATGCAGGAAGAAAATCCTGTCAAATGATAGCAAAAGTGAGCATAGAAAACCTGAGCTAATGGAGTAGAACAAAACGAGTGTTTTTCTCTTGATCTTCCCAACAATTTTCCTTCAATTTTTTGAGGATTTCCCATGCCTCAAATGGGCTGGGGAGGGAGTATTCCTAGGCAAAAATCTAGGGTCAAGTAGAAAATGATGAAATAAGGAGTGGTTGGCTTTCAGCTTACATGACCTTTTTTTTTTTTTAGCAATAAAAAAATCATGATTAAACTGCCAAAAATCACAGTAATGCTTGCAATATGATTGGTGGCCTTTCAAGCATCACACACATGAGGCAATCAAACTTTTAAGCATTGTTCAGTTTTTTTTATCGAAAATTTTGAATTTAGGAAAACCAGTGCAATTTTATGTGAAGTGTGGTAAAATTTTATGAGGCTAGTCAATTGGTCCCATATATGTTATGCTAATGATTTCACTTGCATGTTGGGCATATAGAATTGGATATTCCTGTATAGCTTCCCACCCTTCTTTGGAGTTCAAGGTGCGAGGAGAAAACCAAAGAAGTAGACACCCAAGATGGGAGGGAGGTCGTAATGGTAAAAACATATTTACAAACTGCCAAAGTCACAAGCATGGTTGGATCATCCAATGGAGGTTCTTGGGCCCTTCCTATAATATATCCCAACTTCAACTTCCATCAACAAACATACGGCAGATCCATACCACATAAAGAAACTAATCTCATTCAGTTTAATAACAGTAAGCTTAAAGTTTTGGTTCTCAGCTTTGTTGGGACCCAGCCTCTTCTCTTCCCATGAATCAGGGGCATAACTAAAAAACAATCCAGTTATAGTTAACTTTCTAGTAAAACTATTCACCAAATTAAACACTAATACTGACAGATAACATGTACTAACCTCTGATCAACATTTGGTAATTTCCCTTCCTCCTTTTGTCATGATCTTATAATATTTCAATGAACTTACATTAGAAAGAGAGACAGACCATATCCTATAAGTATCTGATAACAAAGAGCCTTGTTGGATGATTTTAACCACATGACAACACAGTGCATCAAGAGGATGGTACCAAAGAAAAGAGTTATTCAATATTCGCCCCAACGAAACTAAATTCATTGGAACTATTTACATAAAACTTAAGAACCTGAAGCTATAATAAGGTTGACCTGGAGATCTTCAACAAAAAAAATTCCACGTGGCACCCTTTACGCAGAGCTATTTGCATATCATTCTTGAAAATACAAAATGTTGCATCAAGAGGATAGTACAAAAAGAAATCCAGTGGAACATCATTGCAGACTTAAACTGGTGATTGGTGAAATTATTGAAATTGTGACAAAGAAGTTAAAAGTAGAATGCACAGTTAAGAGAAAAGACTGTCTAAACTTACAAACTGAGGATTCATGTCCAAGAACATTTAGACGAGAAAAGGACATTTTATACGGCAGTGGTAAATTCAATGTAACATTGCTAGAATTTTTTTTCTATCAATATAGCATTGCTAGAATCTATGACAATAAAGAAGTTCTAAACCAAAAATTGCAAGAACGAACTCTTCAGTCATATGAAAGTCAGTCCTTTACTAACACTGTTTGTAACTCTCTTTTTTCCACTTCAAAACCTATCATAATGGGAATAGCAACTTAACTACTCACCAAAACCAGCAAATATATATATATATATATATATATATATATATATATATATATATATATATGAAGCATGTATATAGACAAACCTGAAACTGGTGAACTGGAAGAGCATCATAAAACTCATGAGCAATGATGATGGTTGGCACTGGAAGTAAAAGAATGCGAAAAGTGCATTGTCAAATGGAGAACAAATCAACTTAATGTATCAACACTCAATGTAAGAAAAATTCAAAAGGATCAAAATAATATAAAAAATATGAAAATCATTACCAAAAAAAGCTTACTCGTGATATATAAAAAGAACAGCTAAGGAAATTCCAGACATGTAAGTATCGTGAAAAGAAAATTGGTGATTCTGAACACTAGTGGTATGCAGAGAAAAGTTGTAGTTTATCTAGAAGATGCATTGCATTCATCCAATGCCACCTTATGTCCCACGTTTCCTTAAGTTTATCATGTAAATATAGCTGAAATTTAAAAACAGCCACTAAATTTTTAAGTGAGTAATTTAAATGCAAATGGTATTGATCAAAGGGCATTCAAGTGAAACTTTTTGAATAGGTCCTCCACAGTAGCATAGTAACAAAAGTTCCATTTGAAAAAAAAAAAAATATTCCCTGAATTAAGGATGTGCCAAATTTGATCAAATTTTCCCGAATTTAACAGAAATGAATCATGCATATGCATTTATATGGTCACATGGATTATGTAATTACTAATTTTAGATGTGCCTTTCAACGAACACCTTACAGCTTATTTTGTTTATTAAACATTATCCATAACTATAAATATATTATGACATATTTTTATTTTTTCCTGAATTTTACCAAATATCCAAATTTTCCCGAATTAACTCCTTGCCTGATTATTGGCATATCCCGCCAGTGACTATGACAGTAGGTATTTTAATATTCACATGACCAACTTTCAAAAGTCAACTAGGATCATTTAACAATCCATTCTCTAGTACACTAGTATGCATTAACATCTCAAGCATCATGATAATCAGTTTATTATGTACCAGCACACAAAGAATGCAAATGCATATTTCAAAAAGATATGTATAAAATTTTATATTATTCACGAAACATACTTAACTAAACTGGTTTATAAGATGCATATCAACAGGTTTCATAATTTTACATAAGAAGGGAAAGGTGATAAATAAATTCACCATCCATATATGTAAAGATGGAACAATCTGAAAGAAATATACAGAATGTTTATTTTCATTAATAGGAAATACAATATAAATAAAAGTCGGGCTTTGAAATTTTCATAGGTCCAACAGCCATAGAAATAAACTTAGCATTAATAAACTTTTAATTTGTGCATCTAAAAAAATACATATTTTTTCAGCATATGGAAATGTAATTACAGCAATGTAGGTGCCTCAGAAAAACATTTCTCAACTTACATGGAAATTGATTTAAAAAATTACGCGCAAAGCATATTGTGCATCACAAAAGTTTCACCATATATTAAATCTGACAAAAAAATTCATAAGTATTCAGTATTAAGTATTACAATTTTTTTCCCCACGCAAACACACTCGCCAGAATTATAATGCAAAAACACAAAAATTTATCCAAGGTTTTTCTAGGATTCATCTTGTTGAAATGACCCTATCTTGTCAGCTGAGCAGTGAGTGGACCTAGAGACATGAACAAAAATTAGAGAGCATAAAAATCTGTGCATGTCTTAAAGTCCAAATAAACGCACAGCTGACAAGACATTGGCTCAGGATGAGCCTGAGCCCTTTGCTCATTGTAGACAAACTCTTTTGAAAATTTATTTAAAATCTGGACCATTTAATATTTATTAGTTTCTAAGCTTCACCATAGTTACAATAGTTTGGGTTTCTGCGAGTTTAAACACCGAAGCTCACTAATCTATCCAGGATTGATCCGTTTCATCAACCGGAAGGTGCATGGTGAAGCAACTTTGAATTCCGGAGCTGACAAATCACAGTAAAACCCACACACAAAATAAACACTGATTTGTGATGGGATATGAAAAGGCACCATAGTTGCGATCCTCGAGTAAGAAAAGCTAAATGGATGAAATCTTCTCTTACACAGAAGAAAGTTGATAGTACATTATCCAAGGAAAGTTATGAATTTGTTCTGACAAAATGAGTTCAGCCACAAAGTAGTAGTTGCACAGAAAGGATGTCCAAAGTGGACAAGGTGGCAAAGTGTTGCATGCTCAAAACCCTGGCTTGGATCAAAACTCTAGAGGTTCAAACTCGCTATGTTAAAAAATTTAGACAACTCAAGGCATTTCAAGTGTCAGGATCATCAAAGGTAAAGCAAACCAGTTTTATAAAGATTCAATTACACTTTTCAAGAAACCAACATAGGCAAGTGGCGAGAATTACACCGTATGATCATGCACCCCTGATGGGTTAAGTACTCATAAGCTATATATTGTATAAATGTTTGACATGAATTAAACATCACCTACTTTCATACAGTAATAAGGACCTCAAGAAAATTTATCAGTACTTGATTGAAGGAAAACAACTTTAGCCTCATAAATCCAAATTAACAACTGTATTAATTTAAGCTTATGTTGTAACATTAGCATCAACAATATGTTTACAACTTACCAAGGTTACAAATCTCAGCTGAAACCGATCTTAACAGCAATATGTGTCAGATTGGCAGAGTTCCAATACCAGATTCCCGAGGATAATTGGTATCCCAGTGCATTGGCAGATACATCATCAATGGTATCAGCTGATACCTTACAGTATTGTCGATACATAACAATGTCAAATTGTGAATACATAACAATGTCAAATTGTGAATATATATTCATGGTCCCACACCTCCTTATATATATATATATATATATATATATATTCACGGTTCTACACTTCCTTTCTTTCATATCTAGGATTCTTTAAACCCTCTTTCAGCACAAGTAGAGTTGTTTTTAGGTATTTCATATTTTCATTCTTATGGACCAGAATTTGGTGAAAACATGGATAAAATTGTACAATTTAGACGATCGAAAGTGATCAATGATCTCAACGACGACGATCAAGCAATCACAGAGTAATCTCAATGACAGTATGATTACATCATAACTTATCACTGCACAGTTACACTATTTATTGCCATGTACACAGTGATTGTGTAAAGACCATGCATGGTTATCCATGAAAATGATTGTACACAAATACACAATGTCATCATTGCAAATATAGGTGTAATCACATTGAACAGTGAGAAATTTATGTAATCGTCATCACAAAGCTAACTATCATTATTGATTGCACTGATTTACATACAAAACCATACCATGGTTCAAATATTTGGATGATACTGAGACGTAACGGACAACACGTCTCGGAATCAAGGGCGGGTAAGACGATAAATACCCATGTCTCGCTCCCCATATAAAACCTTGAATTTATTGGATAATACATGATAAATTCCCTGTCTCAGTGAGAATTTGAATGTCTGGTCGAGACAGGTACTGTTAGGCGCCTATAGAAAACATTGAATTTATTGGTGATCACATTATTGACCACAGTAATATGGCTTGATCAGCGCCAGCTCAACATGGCCTGAGGCCCTAGGCAAAAGTCTCCAATGAGACCCTTGTAAAGTTCTATAACATTTTTTTTGCTTGTGCTGAATAAATATTATACGTAAAACATGTTTTAATCTGAATGCACCCACTGCATCTATTGCACCTCCAACAATTTCATCGAATCAACAATTACATTTTTCGTAATCATCTATTATTTAGTTTTTTTAAGTCTAAATGCACCTAATGCACCAACACTTTCAAACATGTTTTTAGTGCTCACATTTTGGGATGTGTCACAAGTGGATATATTATACACATTAATATAAATGTCAAAAACAGCTAAAATTGTTCGGAATTTTTTCAGATTTTTTTTTTATTTTTTGAAAAATAATTTAAAATAAGTATCTCATTATTGGTCGATACAGCCTCGGCGATAACGAGTATGTAAAAAGTTATGTCATTTACTTTGTAGTGAGACCAGCATATGTTATTCTAATGAATCTAACAGCATGATTACAACATTCAAACTACATAAACAAATACACAAGGAATTAAAGTTCACTCCAGCGTAACAAAAATTTAACTAGGGTACTCTATGAAAAAAGATAATTTAAGTAAACTACATACATCCTAATGGAACCTGCTCCAAGGTGGAATGCCAAGAAACAGGAACTCCTGCTGGCATGCTGATAACCTTTTTATCATCATTGTCTCCAGTAATATCTTCATCCAAACACTTCAATGTGTTGTACTGAAGCTTCTGTAAAGTGGGACTGCATTCTACCATGTGCATATGCAATGACTTTGTAAACTTCTCAAACTTTGACAAGCCCTACAAGGATGACCTACACCTCTTAAATCATCAATTGAAATGTACATGGAAAAAGACCATAAGAAATAACAAAGGAATTATTAGGATCTTCATTTTCAGCGAACAACAGATAGTGCTAATAAAAAACTTAAGTAATACAAGCCAAAAGTCTCAAACCAGAAGAATAGAAATATTAAAAAATGTATAGATGATGTCCATACACGGAGAAGATCGGCCATAAGGGTTCCCCGTCCTGGGCCAAGTTCTACTAAATTCACTTTGTTGGGTTGCCCCATCTGCTCCCAAAGGCACATGCTCCAAACACCAACCATCTAAGGCAACATAACCAAATCAAATTATTACAGTAAATAACATGATATTAGACATTTTAACATATATTCACACCATATTCCTCAACGAACTAATCATTGACTAGATATTAACTGCCACTTATCAGGCCTGTAATAACATGGTTTAAAATACCGACTGGCACTGGTATATACCCGCAGTGGTGGAGACCGGTATGTAAATTGGCTTATGAACATCTCAGCCGTATACCAGCCAAGATATTCATTATAATGTTTATACCGGCAAGAATAAATGATATATTCTGATATATTCTGGTACATACTGTTATATCTTTATGATTCTTACCTATTTATTCTATTTTAGATATAAAATAAAAATCAACGTACTAGGATATACCAATTTATACCTAACACAAACAGTATAAACAGTATATACCAATTTACAACGAGCAGTAAAAACAGTATATAATGTAATTGAGATTTGATTCTATTGAAGCCATGACAGCCATGAAGAAGAAGAGTGATCGGTGACTAAAGGAATGGGAAGTCGTCCAGGAAATGGAGGAAAGCCGCTCAAGAAGGATATTGTCATCAAAACGGTGATTGGATTTGCAAGAGTTGTGGAAATATCAATTTATCTAAATGAAAGGAATGTCATCGATATGAATTTTTTGATGTTAGATCTCGTGGCAAAATTGTTAAGAGTTTACAGATTGGAGCAGGAATGTTCAGCGGAGAGAGCAGCTGGTGATTTCAAGGTAACAGGCACGGGATATTGATGATGGATGGACAATATCAGGGAAGGAGTTTTGTCATGTCAACATGGCTCACGTCAAGGTGGCCCAGTTATCCAAAGGAACAGGGAGACGAGGGAAACCTTGATTTGGGGATTAGCAGATTGGGGGCACCATCACCAATATTGTCCCTACCCAGAAAAAATAAGCAGCAGGGATCCTGGGGAAATGTTGGTTTCAGAAGAGAGTTGGGGGCAGAAGGAGAGTTAGTGAAGTTTTGTGGATCCCATAACTGCCAGAAGCATCAGTGGCTCTGCCTCCGATGCCAACGACAATCTTTATGCTTTAAAGTTTTAATATTTGCATTCCAAAAGGTGAACTTTTACATCAGTAGGCTATGGATGTATGGTGGGAAGAGAGAAAACCTTAAATATCTGCAATCGAACAAGAATACTGCTTCGTTTCAGGGGGGAAGAGACAGCAGTAAAGAGGACCAGGAAAGGGGCTTTCATTTGTGGTGCTCTGTGATAAAATAAATCAACTATAAAACTAATGAAAGAGAAATACCCATATTAGCGTTTATTGAAGAAGGAGAAAGAGAGAGAAGGCAAATAACCACAAAGACTACATTTCTAATATTTTGGGATATGTAATACAAAGAAGGGGGGTCTCTTATATAGAGGTTCCCTCACACCCTTTTTTACAACTTAAGTGAGGTGGGACTAAACCCACACCTCTAGACTCACTAGACAGCACTATCTCCAACACTCCTCAAATTGGATCTTCCATGATGTGAAAAATCCAACTTGCTCACTAATACATTAAAGACTTTACATCATCAATTCCCCCTTACCACAAATACAGTCTTAACTTGGTGTCCAAGATACAACTGGCTATGTGGTACCTACTATGAACACCTAATGACTTGGTGCACCACCGCACTCAAACGACCATGTGGTACTCACAATAGTCCAACCATAGGTTAGTTTCACCATTTTTTGTGGTGCTACACAGCACTCACGTGGCCATGGCCTCTCCCTACGGTCCATCATAGGCTTACTACCTTTTGTTACAGTTGTTCTTGGCACCATTACATCATGACCTAAATACAGTCTAGGGGTATTACAAGATACACATGAGCCTTTTGTACAACACTTGTTGAAAATTGGGGATTACAAGGCACAAAATTCCATCCATCTAGATCTAATCGGCAACCATCCATCACTTCACGCTTTGAGTTTCACGGACATTAGAGCATTGGGGAAGTGGCATGGACTTCAGGGCAGTAAAGGCCTTGGAACGGATTTCTGGGTAGCTAACAATAAGGATTTCTGGGCAACCAGCAGTCTTCATGGATCTCTAGGTGGAAGCCACAATAAGAGCGTCATGGATTGCAAGGCTGCATCACAACCACAACTCCTTTTCCTCCTTTTTTTTAAACCACTCACAAATTTAGGGGGAAACAGGAATCAGGAATTAGATTCTGCAGGAATCAGATTCTGCAGGAATCAGGAGTCACTCTTCTGAACTTAGATTCTGCAGGAATCAAGAATCAGGAGCTCCATCAGTAGAACCTCAACATGGATTTCTGAGCAACGATCCAGACTTCACAAATTTCAGGGCAGGCCCACAGTAAGCAATCTTCACATATTATAGGGGCAACACTGATTTCTGGGCAGCCTAACACATTCACTGCCCCTTGCTTTTCTTTGTTTTTTTTTCATACAACCTAAAAGGTTGTACATGCTTTACATAGGAGCACTGCTCCTTTTAAGTCAAGACCACTAACATAACATCAGGCCCATCTCTCCCTCTTTCATCTTCTTCTTTCACTCCTTCGACGAGAGACACAAACTCATCACCACGTAAACGAAGATCCAAATCAGAACAATAGGTTAAAACACTTTGGGGATTTTGTAGATCAGGAGATTTCGGTCCAAATCAGTCCAAACTTGATTGCAATCGGTGTCCGATTCCTCAAAATCCAAGAAAGAAAAGAGATTCGAGCCAAAACTTGAAAGATCTCTTTGTAAATCATCAACCATCCATCAAAACAACATGGTCCAAGCATTAAAGTTACTGAGGAAGACAGGTCAAAACCTAAAATATAGGGTCAATCTGGGCTAATCAAACTTTGACCAGCTGACGTCAGCCCTAACTTTTTCAAAAAAAAAAAAATTCCTTCGTCCATGGCTGCCTGCACAACAGCAACCATAGAACAAATTTACAATTTTTTTTTCTTTTTCTTTCTTTCTTTCTTTGTTTTTTTTCAAAGGCTGCACAACAGCCCCTCACATTGGCTGCACAACAGCGCCCTCACTATGGCTGCACAGCAGCGCCCTCACTATGGCTGCACAGCAGCGCCCTCACCATGGCTGCACAGCATCCTTCAATGGCTGCTACACAGCAGCCCTCCTTTCTCCTTCTCTACATCATCATCTCCTATTACCCACCTAAAAAAAAATACAAAAATGCAAAGAACATGGGGAAGAGATTAAGCAACACACAAATGGATAAATGGCTACACCAAAAAAGACATGGATGGTTTCAAAGACAAAAAAAATATGAATCTAGCGTTGGAGAAAGAAACAACTAATGGGACATCAACAAAGATCTCTATGTTCCCGATTTCTGATGCACAGAGATCCGACGAGGCGGCAAAGTGCAGAGCATACGTCAGACGGGACCCTAAAACTGACACGCGGATCCAACCGCCTCTAATACCATGATAAAATAAATCAATTATAAAATTAATGAAAGAGAAATACCCATATTAGGGTTTATTGGAGGAGAGAGAGAGAGAGAGAGAAACAACCACAGACTACATTTCTATTTTGGGATGTGTAATACAAAGAAGTGGGGTCTCTTATATAGAGGTTCCCTCACAACTTAAGTGAGGTGGAACTAAACCCACACCTCTAATCTCACTAGACAACACCATCTCCAACACCCTGGAGGCCGTGTGTACATCATGGAGTTTTAGAGTTGGGGATCGCAATATCCAAAAAGATGTTGATGTTCGGCTACGCATCTACAGACTCCTGTTGCACGCCTAGATGGAGAAGTTCTGAGTGGGACCGGCCACCATTGTGGCTTGTTCAAAGGCATTGATCGACATACTTCCAGCCTCAAGAGTCTGGGTTGGGACGGATGGCTGGTGTTCGATCGCATGGGAGGGTGATGTAATGGTCAACGACAGCGGCTTCTGGTACGTAATCAACATTGAGAGGTTGGAGAAGTCGAGGACGATTCCTATTGAAATGACGAAAGAAGTTGGGGTCAGGCTCAGCAAGATGGACGATTTGGGAAAGGCAGCTGAGGCGCGGCATTTGGAGGAGGTCCTCGTCCTTGAAGGAGGGAGGAAGACGGCGACGTTGCGACATCTTGAAAGTGTCTCAGTGCACGGAGTTGGGGCTGTGAATAGGACCAATCTGGAAGAAGGAGAGTTGGAGGAGATGGCTGATCAGGGATCGGCGATGCATGTACTTGATCGAACAGTTGAGATGGAGGGGCTTGTTGAACGAGCCATGCAAGTTTTGAGTGATGTGGAGTGCTTTTCAAATTTTGAATTTCAAAATGGCAATCGAGATTGGGATATAGTTGAGGATCCCATGTTTCCAGAAGCTACCTGGACAGTTTCCAGCCTATGATTGCGCTGCAAAAAGGTGCATAGGGAGAAGTTAGATCAATTTGATATTATTTTGAATCTGCAGAGGTTGGGGTGTGTTTCCCTGAAACACGTCTGACCAGAAATATGAAGGGGAAGCTTACATGCCTACGCTCATGTGATCGACACTACCTTGGGTCATGCTAGGGACGCTATTCGGGTGACTCAAAAGCTTTTAATTTGGGTTGTGCGGTTCTTATGGGTCCGTCTTCCAGTCAGGCCACTCTCAAACCGGGCCAGCCACCGAAGGTGTGGGACACGCACTGGCAGGAAACTGTGGATTGGGTTGAAGATGTGTGCCGTATGCATGGCTTGTTCGGTAACGTTTCAGGATGGGTGGGGCAACGCCAGCACTCCTGGGACGGTCGATCGGCATAACAATCATTGTATGGGCCAGACAGCGGCTCACCAGGCAGGGACTTCACCGACCCTCTATCCACGTGTTCTCCCACACCAAGGTAACGCATTTTGGAGGCTCAATGCACGTGTTTTCCCCTATTCTTGGGGGTGGACACATGCAGAAATCTCGGTAATTTCCTCAGGTACAATGGTCACGTTTTAGAGTTCAAAGGAATAGTTTTAAGAATGTTGGTTGTCATTTTTTATTTGATAATGGAATTTCGGGATTGTTGGGCAGCATTTGATACTAATCAGGGTAAATTGTACGCCCATTATAAGGGGGCTAACTTCAGACCTCTGGAAAACATCGAGAGCATGTAGGTGGCAAAGGTTGGAAGTTTAGTTAGTTATAAGAGGTTACTGGCCAGTAGAGAAGTTGCAAAGGTGGACGGAGATACCAACAATTACTGCAGTGAGATTCATAACATGCGAGGGTAACAAACTGATGAATCCCAAGTAGATAATGGTCAAAATAGTACGGAAAAATCGTGTGAGAAAGGGATGGGGGTGGATGGGTTACCTCAGTCACAAAATATGGGCATATCAGTATGGGCTGCAGCCATGAGACCGGTACAAAATATGTTCAGAGGACAGGGAAAGAGGTTGTTGAAGAACCAAAGGTGTATAAGGCTAAACCTTTGAAATCCATGCGAGTTGAGCAGAGTGGGGATTGGTCAGAGGTACACTTTTCCTCCAGTGATGAGTCAGTTTCTCCAGGGAGTTTTGGTGTTTCAGAAGATAGTGAGGACATGGACATGTGTACTTTGAGTAATGGGACGATTGATAAGCTTATTAAATTTGGGTTTGAACACGGAATATCATTGAATAGACAGAGGCGGCCTTCAAGAGATCAATTTGAGTTTATTGAGAAAAATAAGAAGAAAGGGACTCCAACAAGCAAATTAAAAAGTAGAAGGGAGCTGAATAATTTACAGTGGGGCTTGTCCTAGGGTAAGGAGTGTCACCCCTCAAGGAAAGGGGAAGCCAAGTAGGTGCATCTTTGGTGGGTCTTGTGTTAGTTGGTGTTTATGCAGCTACAATCTTGGAATGTTAGGGGTTTAGGGAATTTGAACAAGAGGGCTTCAATAAAGGCGTCTGGGGCATTGAGTAATCTGGTGGTAGTGACGTTTCAAGAGACAAAATGGACATATACGAATGCGACTAAGATTCGTAGGGTGTTGGGAGGGAACGATTGGGAGTGGGTATGTTTGATCCCTAGGTGACTCTGGTGGTATTATTGTGGCTTGGAATTTTTCAGTTTTTGTGGGGGTTAACTTAGAGATGTGGGAGTTCTTGGTTTTGGTTCTCTTTCGTCATCAAGATGATAGAAAAGAATGGGCTTTTAATAGGGTTTACGGTCCGAATGATGATGCAAGAAGAGAAGATTTTTTGTTTGAATTGGTAGGTATTTCTTCAGTTTGGAATCTTGTGCGTGTGCGTGTGTGGGTGTGGGTGGGGGGGGGGGGAGAGGGGGAGATTATGTTCCGATTCGATCTTGGATAGGACTGGCATGAGGAGTTTTACTGAATTTGTCAGAGATTGTGGGCTCATGAACATTCAAGGATGTTGTTACACTTGGTCGAATCTCCAGAAGAGAGCGGTGATGTGTTGCCTTGACAGATTCCTTTGTTCAGTTTCGTGAGACGCGTTAATTCCCAATACAGTATGGGAAAGTTTTAGCCAGGCTGATTTCATATCATATCCCGATTCTCTTGAATGTACATCCGAGAAAAGAGGCCCCTCTCCTTTTCGATTCGAGAATATGTGGAACCATGAAGAAGAGTTCGTGGGTTTGGTGAAAGGTTGGTGAGAGGAAAGCAATGTTAGTGACTCGGCTAGCTTCCGATTAACTTCAAACTCGAAAATTAGTAAGGAGGATCTCTTGTATGGCATCCGTAGGCTGGATATATTGGACGAGGGGAGACCTTTGTGTGTGTGTGTGTGTGTGTGTGTGGTGGGGGGGGGATTACGGAAAGAATGGAATTGAGATCTAGAAATAGCACTAAATGTCTTGAGGACAAAATTATATGGAGACTGAGGTCGAAAGCAAACCGGCTTCGAGTGGGGGATAATAACACTATGCACTTTCACACTATTGCCAACACCAGAAAATAAGTAAATTCTCTTTCGTACCTTAATGGTGAATGGGGAAGGGTGGAGGGCTATGATAGGATTGGGTTAGAGATTGTCCGTTTCTATGAGAACCTTTATAAAGATGAAGGGTGGCACAAGCCTACTATTGATGGAACCGGGTGTGCTGCAATTTCCGAGAGAGATAGGGTTGGTATTGAGAGGGTGTTTGATGTGGAGGAAGATAAAAAAGATGTCTTTAGATTTGGCAAAAATAAAGTACCAGGTTCCGATGGCTTCACCATGGAGTTCTTCAGAAGTTTCTAGGAGGCTGTGGGGGGGGGGGGGTTTCTTCAAAGAACTCCATGAACATTGTTTTGTGGGAAAGACAATGAATTCTACTTTTATTTCCCTAATTCCTAAGGAGGGTACAGAGGAGGTCAGGGATTTCAAGCCTACCAAGCAGTATCTATAAAATCTTGGCCAAAGTCTAGGCTAACAGGTTGAGGCCTCTCATGGGAGTTATCATTTCCAATTCTCAAAGTACTTTTGTTATGGTTTGGTAAGGTACTGCCATGATGGCATGCATCACAAGGTCACACAAACGTGTGATTTACTTTCCCGCCCAGCATGGACGGTCCATCCATCATAGATTAGGAAGGAACTGAACTAAACCCTGCTTAAGCAGCATTGGAAGAATTTTGTTGGCGTGAAGCCCCAAGTCCTTCAATCATTAAGCGTAACGAGTGACAGGGCGGTTCAAGCCGTGCATTGGAACAACTATGTAGGATTTTGTTTACCGAGGGTTCAAATGAAGGCAAATCTTAGATGTCACGGTTGTTCCACATGCGGCAATTGATTCTTGGCATATAAGCAAAATTTCGAAGATTAAACGTAAAGTAGACATGGAGTTTTTCTAGACTATACGATGCACAGATTGGGGTATGTTGAGAGATGGAGAAGGTGGATGTGGTCTTGCTTTGTGTCTCCTTGGTTCTCAATCGTGGCGAACAATTCCCCTAAGGGCTATTTCAAGAGCCCTAAGGGGCTAAGACTGGGTGATCCGCTCTCTCTTTTCATTTTCAGTATGGTAGGGGAGGCGCTTAGTAGGTTGCTACGGGGTGTTTCCAGCCATGGATGCTTTTCAGGGTTCGAGATTATTAGAGTGGGGTCATTGATCACCCACTTGCAATTTGCCGATGATACGATGATCTTTTGTGGAGCTTCCACTTCTGAGATTTGGCATGTCAGGGTTGCGCTTACGATTTATGAGGCAAATTCGAGGAGGCAATAGATGAATCTCCAGAAGACTAAAATTTTGGGGGTGGAGGTTGATTTGGGGTGCTTGAGTTCTCTTGCAGCGGATATGTGTAGCCTTATGGGAGCCTATGATCCAAAGAGTTGAGTCCAGATTGGCGGTGTGGAAGGGGAATCTTTTATCCACTGGGGGTAGATTGGTTGTTATTAAGCTACTCTCTCAAATTTGCCTATCTATTTCATGTCCATGTTAAGTTGTCTATGGCCATCATTCACTGCAGATTGAAAGAAACTGTCAGTGGGAGGGCAGAGGAGGGGAGAGAAGATATCACATGATTAATTGGGAAGTTTGTCACTTCTCTAAGAGGGAGAGGGGATTGGGTATCCGAAGACTTCGTGAGATGAACAAAGCTTTGTTAGGAAAATGATTATGGAGGATCAGGGTTGAGAGGGATGATCTTTGTTACAGGTTCTAATGGCCAAGTATGGTTAAGTCAGCAATGGGTCGGACCTCAAAAGTAAAAGCGAGAGAGCCTCGGCTTGATGGAAGGGATTTGTTTTGTTAAAAGAGAATTTGGATTAGATTTGATTAGGCGGATAGAATTTTCTTTTGGGAAAGTGTGTGGATGGAAGGGGAAGTTTGAACAATTGCTTCCTTGGGGAGAGAAGATATCACCTGATTAATTGGGAAGTTTGTCACTTCTCTAAGAGGGAGAGGGGTTTGGGTATCCGAAGACTTCGTGAGATGAACAAACCAATGGATTAGATTTGATTGGGCGGATAGAATTTTCTTTTGGGAAGTGTGTGGATGGAAGGGGAAGTTTGAACAATCGCTTCCCTGAGATATACAATATTCCGAAGGATCCTAATGTTCCAGTCAGGGACTCTTATGGTACAACTAGGTTTGTTTTCACTTGGGACATTCACGTCCACATAAATCTTAGGGATGAGGAAATATATATGTTAGCTGATTTGTTGGATCTACTGAGGACATGTCAACCGAATAGTAGGGCTATTGATGATGCAGAATGAATTCTTGAGGAAAAGGGAAAACCTATGGGAAATCTTTCGATAGAATTTTGATTCGTCAACCTCTAATGTTGCACAGTTGAGACGTGGTTTGGTTTGGAAGGGGTGCTCTCCCTCTCGTGTGCATATTTTTTATTGGAGCCTTGCTTGGGGCTGGATACTCACGGTTGATCAATTGATAAAAAGGGCAAACATACGAGAAACAAATGTGGCATGTGTCTCCACAATCAAGAATCGGCTAGTCATCTATTCATCTACTATTGGATGGACAGAGAAATTTTTGTGGTGGCTTGGGTGGTTCCTAAGTTCTGTAGCGAGCTTATTGCAACATGGGATGTTGCTTTGATTGAGGGGATGAAGGGAGCTTTTTGGCAGGCTACTTTGTTCGCTAACAATTCATCTAATGTTGGATGGCCAGAGAAATTTTTGGGGTGGCTTGGGTGGTTCCTAAGTTATGTGGCGAGCTTATTGCAACATGGAATGTTGCTTTGATTGAGGGTGTGAAGAGAGGTTTTTGGCGGGCTACTTTGTTCACTGAATTATGGGGATTTGGGCCAAGAGGAATGATAGTCTTTCCTAAGTGCAGAAACCAGTGCCGTTCGTTATTCGCAATATCAAGGACCTTGTGCTGAATTGGGTTCACCTTGATAAGGAGAGTGGTGAAGGATATCAATGATGTTAGGGAGTGTTTGGAGGACCTTCTTCTTTTGTAGTAGCATCGTTGCTCTTGCTCTTTTCCTTGGCCTTGGGAGGTGCTTTGTTTCTAATTTTTTCCTTTTTTCATGTGTTGGACTTTAGCCGCTGTTGGTGGCTCTTAGCCTCTCGCTTGCGGTTTTTTTCTTAATTTATTTCTTCTTTTTATTATATTATTTTTATTACCGATCAAAAAACAGTATAAACAATATATACAGGTACTGCCTGTCCCCACATTTACCATCAGAACAAGATTTTGAACCTTGCTTAATAAACAGAATCCTCAAAAGAAATTTTATACAGTTGAAACACACCTCTCCAAACAACATAAACAATTTTAAGAGTAGACTCAGATATTGCAAGATTACTAAATTAGCTGTCAAAACGTCTAATTGATCAAACAGTATCAGATTACCTCTCCAAACATCTGGCTTACTTCAGGTGAGGTAATGAAATCACCTCCAGCTCCAAAAACATCTCGATTAATGTAAAATCCAGCCTTAGGATTTGTCAAAACTTCCTCCATATACTCAGCGACTGAGATCGGCCCACCGCGAAACTGAAAAAAGCAGTATTACGAAGAACATAAAAAACTACACTACACAAATAAAAAAATCTCCATTTGCAATAACTGAAAAATTGATACAAAATTCCAACCTTAATTATGCCTTTCAGATGCTTAACAAGCTCAGAATCTGAAGACGGCTCATGAGAATGCTCTGCAAATCGAAAATTAAAAAAATTATTAAAAAAATTATAAGCAGAGATGTGGAGGATCGAGAGGAAGTACCAGGAGGATTGAATAAGCCGGAACGATCAACAGAGATCTTCGTTGCGGGATGATGAGTTACAGTTTCGTCGAGATTTTCGTTGGTTTCGGGAGAAGGGGAAGGGGTTAGGGTTTGGGAAACTGAAGAAAATCTGAGCGATTGATTTGAAGGCGGGAGGAGAAATGGGGAGCTTTGAAAGAAAACGGCATTAGAGACGCACCTTGAAGCAGAGACTAACCTTCTCAGCATCGTTAGTATTCAGACACCGAAGTGCAAAAGAGTGTAGCAGCACTAGCAGGTAGTTTATATTAGATACACGGACCGTGTACCCGTGTACCTATTGCATACTCTTTCGTGCAGCAGTGGTACAACGACCCGTATACCTTTACAAAGTGCTTCAATGGGCGTGACGAACGGTTTCCGATCTAAAGCCCCGACTTTCAGGTTGGGTAGTGTTCGAGCCAAAACTAGGGCTGTCAATAGGCCCCACTGGCCTAGACCGAACCAGCCGAAAAACAAAAGCCCAGCTTTTTAAGTCCTTTAACCCGGCCCACTACATATGACCAAGCTAGGTGCTAGCTAGCCCGGTCTTTGAAGAAATTAGTTAAGTTTTAGAAGCCCTTTTTCATAATTTAAAAAAAAGAGTTTAGAAACTTTTGATCCCTTTTTCATCAAAAAATAAAAGAGTTTAGAAACTTTTGATCTTCTTGTGGTTGGGTCACTAAGTCAGTATTGTTTTGATGACACATCAAACGGGTAAGTTGGTTTCCTTACTTTTTATTTTATTTAATAGATGTAAAGGCAACCTCACTATCACTTTACTCGCCTAATTCTTCTTTTTAAAAAGGGCAATTTCTATGATTGCGAGTAGAGCGGCCTTGATCTTGGATAGAGTTTTCACTAACAAAATACCATTGTGCAATTATAATTGGGAGTCATTATTTGCGAAAGTTGGCCCTTACATCAAATTTAAAAGAAAGATTTGCAAGTTTGACCCTATGTGAAAACATCATCTAAACTGTTTGATTTGAAGGTCATAATTTAAAGATATCAAGTGCTAAAAATTATCCCAAAATATAATTTTTATCATATAGTTAAAGGCTATTATTTGATTACAATAGATCATATGATAAATCTCGTGTTTTGCTCCAATCTTAAACACTAGAGGACTATAGATCATGAACTTTAAATTAGACAGCTCATATTGCATTTAGACATGTCACATGTTCCAAAAATACCAAGTCTTTCTTTAAATTCAATGCAAGGGCAAACTTTTGAGTGCACATAATGGCTCCACATTATAATTTCACCCTTAACTAATTTGACCGCCATGATTTGTGTTCCAAAACATCATACATCCTATTAGAGGGAGTAGGCGGAAGCAAGGTGTCAAACTCGATATCGGTATCGGGTATATGTCCATGGAGGACCAATACGTATAGGCCGATATCAAGTTGGATCAGTGCGATTTAAAAAAAAATTAAGAAAAATATAGGTATCGGCCAATACCGTACCTAATATATATCGGCGCTAATACTTATCAGCTTACAGTAAAATCGATACGTATCGGTATCGGCCGATATTTAATATCATGGGTGAGTGGAAGTAAATTTTGGCCTACAACTTGACCATCAATGGCATGGTTGAGTACATTATATGGCGTGGAAGTAGTAATTAGCGTAATTACATCATAGTCTTCAACAGAAAAGTATCAAAATTGCATTCAAACCACTCCAAATTCAGGCCCAACACATACCAAACTACAGATCATCAACTTAAAACTAACTTAATTAACAAGCCAAACACATTGCTACAAAATAAGATCTATTACTTGCCTAACAATTTTTAAAAAGTTCACAAACATCCCAAGGAAAGAAGTGACATCTAGTGAAAGACTGGGAAATAGCAAAGATTTTCTTTGAGCAGGTGTTAGCGATGTTAATAATTATTTACCTTAGATTCGGGTTTTTGTCACCATAGATTTGTGAGAATATTTTATTATAAAAGAAATTAGACCCTGTTGGGTCAGTTGCATAGCCACATAGAAGGGTACAAGAGCTCAAGCCCCCATTTAATTTTAGAGTTTCTATAAAGTTTATACCTTATATAACATTCGCTTGTATATAAACCCTCAAATCGATGGTAAAATAACTACTAAGGCCCCGTTTAATTTTAGAGTTTCTATGAAGTATATATTTTATATAACCTTCGTTTGTATATAAGCCCCCAAATCAATGGTAAAATAACTATTAACATTATAATTATCATTTATAGCCCCCACCAATAAAAATCCCTGACTACATCCATGTGTTGGGTCATTAGGTAAATGCCAAAAGATCGTCTAACTCATCTTTTCACTTAATCCAAATTTAAGCACATGTCAACATTTTTTAACCCTATTAGATAAATATGAAGATAGTTTTAGGGTCTAGACCCTGCTGGGTCATTAGCAATAGCTTGAACCATGTAAGGTAAAAAGTGAAAGGTTTGGGCCCTCCTGGGTAGTTTGCCCTTAATTAATGGAGTGTCACCGACATCATGTGATAAATAAGGCTCCTCAAGAACACACTATGCCTAGCCCGTTATAAGGTTTGAGTTGATATGAGGTATTCAAAATAACATAAAGTAGGATATGAGCATAGTACAAAAATCATGGAATTTTTGAACAATTCATGAATAATTCACGAATTTAAGGTTTTACAAATTTTTGTAAAACTTTTTATAAAATTGTGTGTTCACAAAAATTTGCTATATATTCGTGAATTATTCCAGGACAACTCCCGAATTTTGTTTCATAAAAATGTGAGTATTTAAAAAATGTAATGTTTTTAAATCTTTTTTTTTCGCTCTGATTTTTACTTTTAAATATTTCCCCAAACTTGCCACCTGGTCAAATTATTGTTGAACCCTGACTTGTGACTATGGATATGAGTAGATGACGGTTGTCTGTGATTTACAACGGAAAAGCATGGTTTCATGTTATGTATGAGTTGATTTGATGTAATATTCATCGTTGCAATTCTGAAAACTTAATTCGAAGCTTAGACTCCATTGAACATACAACGCACAACATGTGCGTCAATGCACGGGTCGGGAAGTGTCACGACCCGAAATTCTACCCCATCCCGAGGGCCTAGAATTTCGAGTTATGACCCGCACATATCTCGGATATGCTAAGCGGACATACACCTAATCAGAGTTCTCGCGCAATAATGGTTCCACGAAATCCGTGAAAGCCAACACATAAAGGTGGAAATAAAAGCAGTCATAAATAATGAATAAATGCGATAGAATCAACAAATCTACCAATAAAACATAATTCGAAGTTGGAGACAAATCCGATAAAGGAAATCATAAAATTAATGATAATAATAGGGATCCAATCTACTACCAAGTCTGCAGCGATCAATATCCAGCACTCGGATCGAAATCAGCACCGTAGCCCTCCTGGTACTCAACACTCGCGGGATCAATGAAATCAGCGTCAGCCGGATCTGGATGACCGACGTCTACTCCACTAGCGTAATCACCTGCAACTGTTAGATTATCGTGGGATGAGTTTACTCAGCCACGTAAACTCAGTGGGATACACCACCAATCCACCCCATACTACTACCAGTGCATTGTGGGTGCATCTTGTGAGTGATAAATATAATATGTATAAGCAGATAGCAAAAGAATGACAAAATCACATGCATATTATAAAGCTCATATCATAAATGCAAGACTATGATCTAGACACTCATATCCTAACGTACCTTACCATATCTCATAACATATCCTACCATGTCTTATTATTATTCTCGCACATACGTCTGTACATCGCATGAGCGTAACTAACATACTCGTGAAATCCTAAACGACCTGTGCCAGAGTCGCTGCTCGAGCTACCATGGGAGGGTCAACATAGTATCATACCACCATATCATAACGCCCTCGTGTCATACTCATACTCCACCATCCAGCCAATGGGGAGACATAATGGCCAAACTCACTCATAACACACTCCTACTCATAATCTCTCCCAGAGATCCGTCTTGGCTGAAAGACGTTGTTGCCCTTACGGTGGCTACATGAGGCAGCATGTCTGAGACTTAAGTTCTTTATCTTTTCCCTACGGTGATGTCTTATTATCGTACTCGTATCATAACTTATCTTATCTCATACTCATATCTTATCATACTCTTATACTTAATCCTATGACAAACTATAGTGAGGCAACCTTCCTAATTCACGCTTCCCAAGAAAAAGGTTCCGTAGTAACCTGGATGTACTTCGTGTGACCCATTATACTATCATAGGCGTTGCATCCGTACATGGGCCAATATTTGAGTTTCACGTGATCGTGAAGAAACTTCACCACTACCAAAGCCTATGGTGAACCTCATAACTTAACTCATAACTCATACTATCATATTTAAACTCGGGTGATCGGTCAGATATGCCAATCAGATATGCCACCGTGATACGAGATTACTCAATTTACACTCACCCGACTAATCATGGGTCCCATTCCACCATGAGTTGTAAGAGGTATTTCGCCGATACCATCTCAGCGAATCACCACGCCCAAGCATAGGCATGATCTCATACACTCTCGTACTCATGATCTAACATATCCCTAACTCATATAAATTGATTAAGTTGCAAATACAAAAGCATCACATATACAGAACGGTTTACACTTAGATTTGGATTATGTTTATATTTATATTTATTTACATAATATACCAATATAATTATATAATAGGGTTATAAGTGTAATTTCGATAATCGTAAAGGTCAGAGTTCGATTTCATAGAGGCATCGAAGTTCTAACACTTTGTGTTATCGAAGTGGTCGCGTTGAAGCGATAAAAGCGAGACTTTTATATATTATTATTTATCATTATTAAATGCCCAAATTAAATATTATTATTTTTAAAGTTAAGTACATCACGACCATCGATCGCAAAGTGCAAGTGCACTAAATTTTTTTAGTATATAAATTGAAATTTTGGTGTGAATCAGGTCGTCTATTCGGATGAGAATCGATCGATTGAAAAAAAATGAAAATCGATAGATCAGATTTAATAAGGTGTAAGTTGTCGTTTGGCTCATGATTGATTGGTCGATTTTAATAGGTTAATCCATCGATAAAAAGGAAACTAATTGGGCTCTGACACGGGATACTACTACTCATATATCTTATAAGATAATTTTATAATATTAAAATAAGGTAGTAACCAAGTATATTTATTTTATATGATAATAAAATATAAGTATATAATATTTATTAATTTTATATTACTATCTAAAATCACTTTCTCTTTAAATATATCATAATATATTATAAAAGATATTTTAATTAATTTAATACCATCCTATGAAATGAAATCAGATGGGCGGATCTAAATCAGATGGGCCAAAGTCCAACATCGAATGGGTCAAAGTCCAACATCAGATGGGTCACGATCCATGTCAGATGGGTCACGGTCCAACATCAGATGGGTCACGATCCACGTCAGATGGGTCAAGATCCAACATCAGATGGGTCAAAGTCCGACATCAGATGGGTGGCGGACCAACATTAGATCGGTCGATCCAACATCGATGGGTCACTATTCAACATAAGATGGGTCATGCACCTCCAACATCGAATCCCACGTGGCAACCTAAGTATGAAGTTGTCAACGCTTATGTTGCTTATTTAGTGCTAGCGCATCCTCTCTATCGACCATATATATATATCTATATATATATTACCTCTCATGGGAGAAAATTCAAACCCCATCGTCGGGCATTATAAGGTGATCCCGTGGTAGGCTCTCAGTTTTGAGTCAATACTCAATTGAGACCTCATGATATTAATAATAATATTACTTATTAAAATTTGATCACGCCTACATGATTTATATCGTTTGAAAATTATAGCCTTGGGAAATAATTATATATGTATATATTTTTGTTTTGATAAGTAATCGCAAGATTTATTATTGCTTGCTAATATAAATGTAGTCACTTGATTTTTATTGTATAGAGTCTTATGTTAAAATAATCTATGTAATATCTCTTTCCTTAAAACAAAGTCTTAGATACTTCATGGGACCTTTTGTATTTGGACTTGGAAATATGTTTAAAATAGGTCATGGGTCTATATATATATAGAAATGCTTAGTTTCTAGAAAATATAAAATATTATAAAAATTTTAAAGAAATTATAGGTTTAAATCATGGTTGCGTAGATTTTTAGTTTGAACTCAGATTCACGATTTTATAATGTCCATAAAATGTCTTTTACTAGAGGGATGATGGAATAGAGTATTAATCATTTGTGTTATTTTTAATTGTTAAAATAACAAAGTATAGAAAAAATAATAACATTAACAATTAGGAAAATAATTATGACTAAATTACAAGCAATCATATCTAGGGCAAAATCAATAAAATTAGACTATAAGCAATCACATTTAGGGTAAAATAAATAGGACTAAAATATAAGCAATCACATCTAGGGCAAAATCAATAAGATTAGATTATAAGCAATCACATTTAGGGCAAAATAAATAGGACTAGATTATAAGCAATCACATCTAGGGAAAAATCAATAAGATTAGATTATAAGCAATCATATTTATGCTAACTACTTTACTTATTTTAAAATAATATTATAAAGAGTGAAATCAAGTTTATTTTATTTAGTCCGTCGATACGCGATCGAACGTATCCTACGCGACGGGATCTAAGAAGAATGAGATGGATGGATGGGTACCCACCTCTTGAAGCGTGACCAAGCGGATCGGCGATTAGGGCGATAGAGATCGGCGTCCACACGATGATCCGTCCATGATTACGCCGCCTTCTTCCACCACGATTTGACGGCAGAAAAATACTACGGTGTTCTTTGTGGAAGTAGCAAGGTTTGATCCTTAGACCTCTTATCTATATCCAAAGCCTTTCAACCACTAGGCTACAACACAACTTGTGTCAAATAAAGACAATTTTAAATATAATACCTCTTTAAAATCAAAATGTGTATTTTCTCAACTAGGGTAGGTTCTAGTGTAGAGCACTAACACCATGCAAGGTATAAAGCACAATCTAACACCAATAAAAGAAAGTTCAAAAATTCGGGTTGTTACAGGAAGCTACCAACTCATAAGGTTTACTTGAACCTGAAAATGATAATATCATCAGCTAAGATCCCTAGATGTTAGGGCCTGTGAAAATCCGTGAAAGTTTGGAAGTTTGAATTGAAATTATGGCTTGGGCCTACAGCACAATGGAAGGTTTATAATAATTTTGCAACTTCAAGGTCACATGTTCGAACCGAGCTTATCTATAAGAAATAATAAATAAATAAATAAACCTGCAGCTATAGTATAGTTTCCCCTCTCCAATATTCTTCTCTATAAATTGCCTCATTAAGAAAATGAAATGTTGCCTTTAACCTAATTTATTTATATTGTCCATGTAGGAGGAAACCTTGCATACTATTTACAACAGATAGGGATCGTTGTTGTATGGATTATAATTGACGACCTCGCTAACGGTTGTTACGGTTGTTTACTTCTCATATATGAAGGAGTTTTATAGTAACGCACTAGCGCCCGACTTACGAGCATTGCCCTGCTACAAAAATGGTAGCATAGAGCTTGACTTGAGTTTGAGCTAGGCTTGTAACAGGCCAATTGGGACTATTGCTTATTGCTATCGTAAAAGGCTTGGTCTGTCTACTGTGAAGACGTGGGTTCAAGCTTAGACAGTCACTTGGTGTGTAAAAAGTTGGAGATTATTTAGTATTATGTTTACCCCCGGTCCAATACTAGGCATTGGCCTTTAATTGTTCAATTCTCAAATGAAACCTTGGGCTGTCCCATTCATCAATCATGCCTCGAGTACCCAATGAGTTTTGACTCGAATGGGACTAGGTGAAAACTGATTCTATATGGTTCAGCTCTAGGTCATCCATGTAGAGGGCATCAATTTCAGGCCCAGGTGCAGATCATTAGAATGCTTTAAGGAGAGAACACAAGCAACAAAATGACCAACAAAGAAAACAAATTTAAAATAAATGCCAACAAAGCCAAACGGGCCACTACCTAGGAGCTGAGTTGGGGGAGGGGTTCAAAGTGATCCTACTTTAGAAAACCACTAGCCAGTTCGCTCGCTTGGACACGTGTCCCTAAGTAAAATATCCAAATGAGTCCGGTTTTTGCAACCAAAGATTTGTTGTCTGCAACCGATGGTTCCATCATTAATATCGTTGCTGCCTTTAATCAAATTTTGTTTCACTCAAATCTTTCACAGATTATTCTTGAGATCATGGCCCGCATATTAGGGAGTAAGATGTTGATTACAAGTGTACCATGATACGCCATGATCACAGTTACTTTGGAAATGTGTGCCACGTGTAATCAACATCTAGCTGTATGATATGTGGCTCATGATCTCAAGATAAATTGTGTAGAAGATTGAGACGGAAAACAATCTCCATCATCAGTTTCAAAGCAGTCAATGGTGTTAACGGTGGATCCATTAGTTGTAGAAGCCAAATCTTCAGTTGCAAAACTCCTACCCTATAGGCAGGCCTATACAAATGGCAACTTATCATTCTCTCCTTATCCCGCATATGAAGATTTGACTTTCTGAGTTTTATTTAAGACATTGTTATATGGAGGATAAATTTTATGCAGACAAAGTGCAGGCGGTTATTGTGGCACGGCGCAATTGACTGTAAGTGCGGTGGGGTTCAATTAATGCATGTCAGTGCAGCCAATCCATCGCATCACGTCAATCGGCTGCACTTTATTCTCAACAAATTTGTCCTATATTCATAATTTTCCATTTATATAAGCATTTCTAAGGGGGAAGCCAAATTTTTCTTCAACATCCAGGACTGGTCACCTTTTAAAATGTATATTATGTCAATGTCAATTAATGTATGTGTCATTTAATAGGTGTGTCATGATCTAAGATATTTTGTGTGAAAGATGATAAAAATAATTTTCATCAATTAATTCAAAATCATCAAATTTCATCTAAAATTAACGACGGCTGCCATATAAATCAAACATATGGTTACTTAACTTTGGACAACATTTGATTGCATTAATCAGACAATGAAGACTGCCTTTATTCCATTCTTTTACATCAAACTTGAGATCATGGGTGTCAGATAACACAGAACACATGATATAGTTCCACACGGCACAAATCCCAAAAAGTGACTCCGGTATTAAGACCTTTGGGATTCAAGTCATGTGCCTAATTCTAAAACAATCACCTGTTATCATATTGATTTTTTGATGTTGCAAGTAGGGCCAAGAGGATTGTAGCTATTTTAATTGCAGGTAAAGTAATTTTGCTTCTAGAAAAATAAAATAAAATAAAAATTGTGGTTTGTTTACGCATCCAAAATCAGTGTTTAATCACATTTTCATGCACCATCAATGTTTCAATTTCTGAAGAGTCAACACAAGGATAAAGAAGAAGGCGATAACTATTCAGTTATAGCCCACGACATTTGAAATTGCTCTAATATATAATTAAGGTGGGTCAGCAAAGTCGTTTTCTTATTAAAAAAGATAGGGACAAAATGCTTTAATATTTTATTTGGAGCTCCCAACGGCAAGGGTCAAACCAATAGCCTACCCACTTTGACCCGGGCTACTTATTGGGTTGGGCTCATAAAGTTGACCCTCTGGTCAAGTCGGACATAAGCATCCGGCCCAACCTTCACATCAATTTGGGTCCGGCTTATTCAAAGATCGGGTCAACCTGACTTGACCCAATATTTTTAACGTGGTTGGGTTAGATTTTCTGGTCGTCAGTTTAGTCAGGTCAATTTTTTGGGTCAGGTCAGGTTGGAAGTGCATCATAGAGTGGAGTCAGGTCTATGCCGTTTGCTCATCAAACGATCAAAACTGTTATTGGACCCGACACATTGACATCCCTAATTTATTAGGGTTGTGCATTTTTTTGGCTGAACCGACCAAACAGGACTAAATTGTTGGTTTTGGTCCGGTTTGGCAAAAAGAAAAATCAAAAAGTTTGGTTTGGTTTCGGTTCCGGGCCTTCCCAAGCCGAAACTGACCGAATCGAATCGATTGTAAGCAATTATATATATATATATATATATATATATATAGTCAACTTATATATCTATTCATCTCTTCAGGTATTATTTTTTGTCTAAACTTTGATTAATTAAAGTAAATGTGATGTATTTATTTTTGTTATCTGTTTTGAGAATGGTGAATAAATTATAAAAGTAAAACGACTTCGAGAAAAAATGAAAATAATAAAAGTGTAAAACAGGTTAAAATTTTGAGAAAATTTTGATGTGCAAGTAGAATTTATAGGAAAACCGAAACCAACCGAACCACACTAAAATTGAATAGAATCGGGTTAGTTTGATTCAACTGTTGCACAATTTGGTTTGATTTAAACTTTTAGAAATCAATTAGAACCGATTTAATTTGTGATTTTACTTCAAAATTGATCAAACCAAACCGAATATACTCTTATAATTTATGACATATTTAGAGTTTACATTTTAATAACACGGGGACGAGCCACTTTCTTGAAGAGGATGGAGTGATAGGGGATCTCTCAACAGGTCAGACCAAAAATTTGGCTGCGAATGGATCAAGGCATATGCTCGAACCAACTGGATGGGTCAAGGTTAGATGCCCTACCCGGCATGGCATTGTGGTTCAAAATCCCACAAAGCCTCTAATATCCTTTGTATTTTACATATAAAAGAATTTGTCTTTGATGGGTGGGCCACGGTTCCTGGGCGAAAAAAGTTGTTTGCATGTAAGAACGAACTTGTGACGTACACGGACTTCCATGCACAATAAACTCCCAACACGTCCGAAGGTTGCACGGATGTGCAGGTGGGAGGTCCACCTATTATAGCCAAACTCTATATAAAATTTCAAGGCGGGTCAACTCGGGTCAGCCAGATTCTTCTCATGCCCAACCTGACCTTGCGGGTTAAATTTATCTCTCACCTACTTAAAAATCGGAACGGGTGGGCTAGATTACTTTGACCCGGTCCATTGGCAGCCTTATATATGGTGCGTGGGGGTATATAAGTCCATTCGCTATACATGACACAAAAACCCATAAAAAATCTAGGGCTCTTGAACTATCTATGGATCCAAGCATCTCAAAGTCTGGAAATTTCCATATATATATATATATATATATATATATATATATATATATATATATATATATATGGAAATTTACCAGATCGGCCCTATCAGATACGTCTTTTACGTCAGAAGCCCTGTAGTTTCACCTTTACCCAAACCAATCAGCTCCAAGCCTAGCCGACCCTAAGGAGAGTAAAAGGTCCAAATTACCCCCTTCTATGACTTTCTTAAACCAATAAAGCATCCTCTTCTTCCTCATTTTATCCTGCAAAAAAGTTAGAGGTGCAAAACCCTAGACGACGTCTCCTTCCTTAGTCTGATCTGCTCCGATCTGCTATTTTGAAGAAGAAAACAGAGGCTTGGGAGAAGAAGCTCCTACATTTCTTCATTGTGGCAAGAAGACCATGCAGTTTGTCTTTGCGACGCGAGGTATCCTACTTAAATCTCATTTTCAGTTTATTAGTGTCTCTTAATGATGCAGTATCTCCTATTCGTGCAGTATAAAAAAGTCTTTATATCCTTGGATCGTTTTTTTTTTTAAATATATATCGATTGCAAAAACAATCGTCATCAACTCCATATAGATATCGATTGTATATATAATCGTTATCGACTCTATATACAATCGATATCGACTCTATATATAGTCGTTATTGGCTCTATATACAATCGGCGAAGATTTATAATCGTCTTTTCTCTTTTGTTTCATCGGTCTTATGACCCATTCCTTCTCATTCTTATACAGACGATGACGGACATGAAGATTCCTCTTCTTTGTCACTATGATGGCCTTCTTGTAAACGAAGATGGCTTGTATGAAGGTGGCCGGCGGAGGGTTATTAACATTTCAACTGATATTTCTTATGAACAATTCATAAGACGAATATCTGCTGTCAGTTTTGCGAAGGCGGATGAAACAGTTTTGACAAAGTTTCATATGAAGATAGTGAATACGCCTGTGGTTGCCGACATTTTTGACTCTGATGATTTGGCCACATTATTTACGTTTTATAAATCCGCGGTGGACGTTATAAAAGTATTCATCATTAAGGAACCGTCATCTTTCCCAGTCGAAGCTGAACAAGTAGATCTCAAACGGACTGATTTTATGACTCATTCATTTCAGCCATGTAAGTTTGAGGATGAAACTGTATACGATACCGTCTCGTTAGGCGATGACGATTATATTGCGGCGAACGATGACAGAGGGAAAGCAACTTTTGATTTAAACGATGCTCCGATTGAATCGTATGATAACCCAGTATAATACATGCATGGGTCACAACAATATAGTCAATGGTTAGACTACACTTCAGAAAGGGTAGTGGATACCGCGATTTCAGTCATATCTTCCCCGGTGGATGGACAACTTGGTTTACTCAAGAATTATGTTATACTATGCCATTGATGGGAATTACCGGAGAAACTCAACATGTCCATACACATGAGCACTCTTTCGGTGAAAGGCCTAGCCAACCACGCCATTATCCATTCGGTGAAGGATCCTGTCAATAACATCAGAAGCCCTTCGGTGAAGGATCTAGTCAACCACCCGAGAACACCGCTAGTGAATGGCGTAGTCATCCTCAAGCCACTAATGAAGATACCTTATAAGAAGAATATGAAAGCGAACCGAATGGGTTTATCAAAGAGGATCCGAATTTTTTGTGAGAGACATTGATAATCCCTTAGTAGACGGAGATTACGAAATGTCAGAGACATCGGGCGACTCCTCCGATGAAGAGGTGGAAACTGAATATCAGAATTGGACGTTTAAAATTGGAGAGATCTTCCGAGACAAACAAACATTTTAAAAAGCATTAAAAGAGCACGCGGTGGAGAAAAACTTTCAAATTCGGCCATTGAGGACCACTAGTTATCGAGTGACAGCCGGATGCTACAAACCCGATTGTTCGTGGCGAATACATGCGTCTAAATTGACTGGGCTCGATTCTTTCTAAATCAAGACATTCAATAGTACTCACACATGCGAAGCCGTTAAGATCGGACCACACGGTCACCGTAATGCAACAATCTCCTTCGTAGCGAACTATGTATGGTATAAACTTATGGAAGGATTCGACTACACACCGACGTCGATAATGTTTGATATTACAAAAGCTTATAATATGCAAAGGCTTGGAGGGGAAAAGAACTTGCCCTTAATGATATTAAAGGCAGTTGGAAAGAATAATTTGTTGATCTACCGGCCTACGTGAAGGAGATGTAGAGGGTAGATCCTAATGTACAAACATCCTTTCAACTTACGCTTGACGGTAAGTTTCAAAGATTTTTTTGGAGTTTTGGCCCATGCATCGGAAGCTACCGCAATACACTTCGTCGCATATTGCTTGTAGACGGTACACACCTACGAGGACGTTTCGAAGGGATCCTACTTATTGCCTCTGCACAAGACGGTAATGGTTATATATTACCATTAGCATTTGTCGTGGTCGAGTTAGAAGAAGAGGATACGTGGATGTGATTTCTTGAACGGGTAAGTGCGTTCGTGATCGGTGGGTTTAACGAAGATTTCGTATTTATCACGGACAGGTCGAAGGGTTTAATAAATGCGGTGAAACGTATCTTTCCTAACGCATATCACAACTACTGCATGCGGCATATGACATAAAATTTGCAGCACAAGTATCCTAGAAACAATGTGAAGGGTCTATGGTGGCGCGCCGCTTGAAAGAAAAATTTAATTATTTTATTAATGAAATGACGAAAGATCCTGCTAATCCTCGGACCGTAGAATATATTTTGAAAATAGATCCGAAGCATTGGGCACGCGCACATATGGAAGGACGACAATACGATTCACTGACTATGAATATTGCCGAAAGCTTAAACAGCGTACTAAAGATAGCTCGAGAGAGACCAATTATCGACTTAATCAGAACTACTAGAGAGAAAGTCACCGATCATTTTCAAAAACTCAGAGAGATATCTGAGAAATTGACCACCCTCCTCTGCCCGAAAGCAGACGCGCACATGAAGAAGGTGTTGCAATGGGCCGGTAGAAAGAGAGCTCAACCATACGAGCGCGATCAATTCCAAGTCAATTCCGAAAATTTCATTCATCACGTCGACTTGGAACACAAGACCTGTAGTTGCCGCCGTTGGCACATTCATGACTTGCCTTGCTCCCATGCCGTGGCGGCCATCAATCGAAGAAGTTACGACTATCATAACTTTTGTGAAAAATGATTTTTCATCGTTTGCTTTAAACAAATATACGACGAGCAATGAGTTCCCACCATGGATAAAAGTCAATGGAAGTTCCAAGCGGAGCAATTCCTTGAAAATATGAAAGTGAGACCACCCTATTATTGCCGAAAGCAAGCCGGCCGTCCGAGGAAGAGAAGGATAAAGTCTAAGAGTGAGGTTAGGGCACTACAGTGTAGCAGGTGCAGTGAATATGGTCACAATCGCATGAGCTGCACGGAAGTGGGACCGATGGGTTGATAGTGTATATTTTTAATAATGATAGATTGAATGTAAACGAGAATATATATTTGCTAAGAAATTCAGAATCCATATTTTTTTACTGTAATATAGTCTTTACCAATTAATCATAGAGTCATCATCGACTGTATACATAATCGATATCGACTCTATACAGAGTCGCCATCGACTATTTATAAAGTCGATATCGATTCATTTAAGAATCAATATCGATCACTTATGTAGTCGATAACGACTTTATATAAAGTCGATATCGATTGTATATAGAGTCATTATCGATTATTTATATAGTCAATGACGACTCTATATAAAGTCGATAGCGACTCTATATAGAGTCGTTATCGATTATTTATATAGTCAATAGCGACTTCATACAGAGTCGTTACCAATTATTTATATAGTCAATGACGACTCTATATGTAGTCGATAATGGCTGCGATTTCTACTTTTTAACCACAGCTACATAAAAATGGTGCAATTATATTCAAAATTTTTCATTAACAAAAAATATTTCATTTACATTTACAAAAATATTAAAATACAATCACACTACTGTTGTGCCCCCTCCTTTTTGTCGTCCTCCGCCAGTACTCCTCCACCATCGCCTGTGTATGTAGCCAGTGAATGACCAATTTCCGTCCTTATTCTATTTATATCTGATTGCGCAAAGTCAAATTTCTTTCCCATCATGAAGTACTCGACATACTTCACGACAAACACTCCACAATCACACGAGTTGGTCTGTCGGGGGAAGGCTTTGATCCGGCAGTCACTAGATGACCAAGGATAGTTCTTCGCGATCAGTGCAGTGGAGTCACCGTACGAATATAAAATCACAGGAAGGTATTGGATATGTTTCGAAATAATAAAGAGGAGTGTCAGATATGCTAAGCTAACAATGATAAAAGATATGTTAAGCAAAATATCTTACCAGCGCCTACAATTGGGACACATATCTTTCTTTGGAAGGCCTATTAAATATAGGGTCGACGATCATTATCGATCGTTCGACTACCTTCACGATCGGAAGCACCCAGTGTAGTGGTTGTTCTGAATATATTGGAATAAATATCTTTAAAAAAGTAATATAATCTCAAAGGGTACGATAGAAAAATTAAAAAGAATAATTATAAATAGGATAAAAGCATACCACGCTGCATTCGTGAGCCCACAGTTTTCGAAACTCATTGAAGAAGAAAGTTTCTATCAGCTTCTTTCGGTCTGTTCTTGTCTATAAGCAGCCCACCGTTGAACTTGAACCTCGAACGATTGTTCATATAATTTTTCAGCAAGCAGAAACTTGTTGAAATCTCTCAGTTCATAGCCCATGAACGTCAGCGCGGTAGGGTCCATAAGGAAATTTTTGAGCTTTTTATCAGGATGAATTTTATCATCAATTACTTCCAAATGTCTCAGGTAGGCGCCCATAATCTGAAACCAATGCAGTTAGATTAAAATATGCAGTTAGAGTTAAATACATAATCGTTATCGACTCTATAAGTCATCGATACCGATGACTTAAGTCATCGTTTTCGACTCTCCAATGAATCGATATCGATGAGCTACAGAGTCGATAACGATTACATAAGCCATCGTTATCGACTCTAAAAGCCATCGATATCGATTATATAATGAATCGATATTGACTCTATTTCGAGTCATCGACAGTTTTAACTATTCTTATTTTTGCCTACAGTATGTTAAATTTACAAAGTTATCCAGAAATTGCGTGGCCGCCAGACATCTGAAGGATTGCACCCCTAGCTTATACTTGTCGACAGTGCTTACATAGTCGTTACATAAATAATGGCCAACGTAACTAATCTTCACAATAAATATATAATAATAAAGTTAAGGATTCAGGAAAGAATAACTTACTCGTCCTCCTTCAAAGGCTTGTTCCATATGTCTAGCATATATTTTTTCTTATTTGTCTGCCACTCGTGGAAGCTCAGAGAGCATCTTTAGTCAGAGACCCAGTGACCGGTGATGTAATGAGTGCCTTGGTCCAGCTCGATTGGTCCTTCACTAGCCTTCTTGGTAGGCTTCTTTACAGCCGCTACCCTTCGCTGTGCCTTAGGTTTGACCGCAATTACTTTGCTGAATTTCGCTTGCCTAGGTCTTAAGCAAGGCTCAACTTGTTGGTGAGACAATTGGGAAGAGGTTTTCTCTTCACCAGCAAAACCCTTATCAGTTTTGAGTCTCAGGCTGCTCGTCAACAGCTGCTGTCACCTCATCAATGGGAGGAGGAGGAGGAACCTGATGCACAGCTGATGGTTCCTTATCGACGGCTGTATCGATATCGACTCTATATACAGTCAATAACGATTGTGTATATAGTCGTTATCGTCTCTATATACAGTCGATATCAATTTATGTTAACAAAACTGAACATATAAAATCAGATTTCAACATATACCTTAGGTCTCGCCTCCAATAAATTTTCAAGGAGTTCTTTTATATTCGACTGGCCCTTTCTAACCAACGATTTGTAGTGATTTAACTTTTGCAACTTCGCATCCCTTGAATTCAGCCGCTCTTTGAAGGAGTTGCATAGTTTATCTACAGAAGCGCAACGTTTAGCCAGGGCCTTATTCTTTCCCTCCAAATCTCTCACTCTTTGGATGAGCTTCAAGTTCTCCAGCGTCAAATGGTCGACCCTCCTCAACAAAGAATCATTGGAGGTGGACGGTTCAGCTAGGCTATCTTTCAATGCCAGGCTCTCCTTGGTGGCCCCCCTAGTTCTTGGCCGACCCTATCCCACATGGACGGGGCCCTTTTTTGAGGGGGGTTCTTCTGACGTCGATTCGTCATCCCATTCTTCCTCTTCAATATTCTCGATCGGAATGTAATATCTTTTCTTCTTCGGCCGCATCTCTTCCACAACTTTCTTGATCGGTTCTTTCCTCTTCCCCCCAACCTCCTTTTGATCCCGTAGATATTCTCTTAACACGGGTATCTCTAATTCAAAGCTCAGAGGCATGAGAGGAGCGCGAACCTTTTGAAAGAAAAGAAAACATGATAAATAACAGAATAAAATGATCATATATATAATAAATCATACTCGATTATATAAAGAATCGGTACTGACTATTTAATAAATCGTTATCGATTCTATACTGAATTGCTATCAATTATTTAATGAATCGGTATCGACTACTTAGTAAGTCGTTATCGATTCCGAAATGAATCGCTATCGACTTACTAAGAAGTCGATACTGATTCTGTACTGAGTCGCTATCGACTTCTTAAAGAGTCGTTATCGATTCTGTAATGAATCGTTATCGATTTAGAATGAATCGGTAAGGTGCTTTTTGAATTGGCAATAGACCTCATACCTTACTGTCTAACATCTGTCCGCAAGTGTAACCTTTGATCCTTGACTGCGCCCTATCCGACCATTTCAGCAGTCGTGGGAAAGGGTCCTTGAGGCCTAGCTGGGATGGCGATATATCAGGCAGGATCTCATAAGCCCACAATTGAAGTACACATATGCATCCATATGTGTTGTACGTCTTCAGGGCTTTATCCATCTCGACAGTCTTTCTATTCGCCGCGCCCTTTATTATATACTCGATCAAGTCTTGGTAGACGTGCAGACCCCACGGAGTTCGGTTAAAGTTTTCCACATCATCGATGAGGTCGATGTGGTCTTCCGAAATCTGATGGTGGGACCCGGGAAAGAGAAATATGCACAGCACAAATAGAAGGGACAACTTTACGAAGTCCTCATCACTTTTCGCTCTCCAAATTGCAGCATCTATATGAGACCAGAGAATTTTTTCAGGAGGCGTTCCACGAAAGTATTTGTATCGAATGGTTTGTTCTTCCGATGGTTTAACGAATGGGGTATACTTTTCTGGGCCAACTACAGCAAGGCCCAGTATCAATGCAATGTCTATCTTCCGAAGATAGACATCAGTCTTCCCAATTCGGAAGTAGTTTTTTTCAACCCAAAATGTCAATATCGTATCCACCACATCGGAAAGAAATCCCACACCCATAGGCATTTGAAATATTCCACCAAAAATTGAATCTCTTACCAACTTCTTCCGAGCTGGGGTAGCATTTTCGTAGAGATTTGAAATGGCACTGGGCGAACATTTGGCAACAGCTCGGTGTACAACCATCTTGACAGCCTTTTGAAATGAACTGTAATAAAAAAAGAAATGACTGAGCCCCATACTAACAAGGATAGTTTAAATGTTGAATGAAATGTAATATATAAAATCGATATCGATTACATATAGAGTTGATATCGATTACATATGTAATCAGTATCGACCCTATATGTAATCGATATCAAATCTAAATGTAATCGTTATCAACTCTAAATGTAATCGATATCGACTCTAGATGTAATCGATATCGACCCTATATGTAATCAATATCGAGTCTAGATGTAATCGATATCGACTCCATAGTCGTCATCGATTACATATGAAATCGCCATCGACTATTTATACAGTCGGTATCGACTCAATATAAAGTCGCAATAATCTCAAAATGTTTATTTACATTGAAATTTTTTAATTTACTGACTCAAAAGATTTCATGAAGTCGTCATTGAATTATAATGTTTCATTTACTTTCAAAAATTTTCAATTACATTCATAATATTTCATTTACAATTAAAAATGAAAATAAAATCTTGCAGCAACGTCCTAAGGAAGATTCTTCGATAAAAGCGGTCCTCCGCTTCTAACCAAAATTTAGGAAGATGGATGAAGAGCAGGTGGTGGATGAGGTGGAGAGGCGGGTGGTTCCGTCTTAAGTTTCTTTTTCTTTCTTTTATTCTTTTTCTTTTCTTCCTTCTTCTTTTTCTTTTCTTCCTTCGCCAAAATTTTCATTACTTCATCGTACTCGTCCCACAGGAACTGCAGAGGATCTGGTTCTGGTGGTGGTGGTGGGTCCTAGATGGTGGAATACGAATCGTTGTATTAAATTATCTTATTCTTCCAAGCTTATTTGCCATAATGATTTTACAAAAGGGTAGTTGACAATAAATTGAACGTCGACTGAGATAAATATAATACCTTGTATGATTTATTATGGGTTATGGCATTGAGGGTAATAATTATAGGAAAATTAATTCATATGATTGGTATTAATTATATTCAAGAGATTCGATATCAATTTTTTATAGAGTCGTCATCGACTATTTATATAGTTGATTATAACTACATATGTAATCGCTATCGACTCTACATGTAATCAATAGCGACTCAATATGTAATCGGTAATGATTACATATAAGATCGATATCGATTATATATAAGATCGATATCTATTATATATGGGAAAACCTTAAAAAATTATGTCAAAATGTGCACCAAAGAGAGGAGAAAAAAAAAATCTAAAGCAATGAAAGGTAATTTTAATTCCAACTTACAGATTTGGTAGCTTGAAGATTGTAGATCTGAACGCTAGCGTCTACGAAGCGACAACGACTCTCCACCGACTTCGAACGAAAAAGTAAAAAGTAAAAAAAGTAAACAGTAATGATTTGAAAAGAGGACGACTATTTATTTCATTGGGGGTAGTTTGGGCATTTCCTAAAGGCGAGCGTCGGCTCGGCGCGCAGCGGGTTTGTTTGGATAAAAGTGAAACTACAGGGCTTCTGACGTAAAAGGTGTATCTGATAGGGCCGGTCAGGTAAATTTCCCATATATATATATATATGTAGAGAGAGAGAGAGAGAGAGAGAGGGGTCAGACCTCAGATGTTAGCTACCGTCTGTCAAAGCGACATGTCACGGGTTCAAGAACAGAATCCCTCTCTAACCTGGCGGTAAGGCTGCCTACCATCTACCTAATCCCCCAGACTCTGCTAAAAGTAGGAGCCTTTTACATTCGGTACAACTTATATATATGAGTTAGTCTAGAATGGGTGTTTGTTCATTATGAGTGGCCTGCGAAGTTCACTCATTAAGAGTGGACACCCATTATAGACTAAACACACACACACACTCTCTCTCTCTCTCTCTCTCTCTATATATATATATATATATATATATATATATATATATTTGATAACTTGAGTATCCGAGCCTCTTATAGCACTCAGCTAATGCTAGGAGCATATACGCACCCCAAATTTAGCACAAGATATAAATCCTTAGGGTGACCTCAAGGGAGGAACGGATTCAAACTCAAGTCTTCTGCTTTTAAAAATAGGTACGTGGCCAGCTCGCCTAACCCCTTGAGGTTCTCTCTCTCTCTCTCTATATATATATATATACCTTCCATTTACTCTAGCTCACAATTGGAAGTGTATACGGTCACTCTGTGCGCATGAGACTATTTTCACTCTATCATGAGCACTATTTTGATATAATCCTAAGTCAATATTTCATTTATGCGGCAAAACTATAAGCGTTGTCATGATTTGTCTAAATTGAATCTTACTGCTAAAATTGAAGCTCATTAATTAGACAATTTGCATCACTTTATAAGTTTGAAGTATACTTTAATAGTATAAGATCAAACATGTATTTTAGTACCATTAGATCAGTTAAGCACTTTTTTTTATATGCCATACGCCCAAATGTCTCTCCGTATCAACCCTATTCGCTAAGTCATGGTATAAAAGTGCTCACAGAATCATTGATCAAATTTTCGGGTTTTGTTTTGGTTTTGGAGGGAATCGAAATTGAAATTTGGGACCGAAATTTTGGTCCCATATTAATTTTTTGGTGGGGACCGAAACCGATAATTTCGGCAGAAAATTTGAGCCTTGCATAGAAAAGGCTGGTATAAAATGGTCTAGATCGAAGCCAAGCAATTGATTTCCGAATCATGATAATGGAAAACCGTCTGTTCCGCTAAACCAAACGTAGGCTGATCAAATCCGAGGCTCCCAACAGCTATTTTTTCAGATGACCGTTCGATGAATAAGGGGGTAAAAGCGAAGAGCCCTAATGCGGCTTACAAGAAAAAACGGCTTGAGCCGCCTAGCCACAGAGTCCAGGCTTGGAAGTTTATTTTAATTTTTATTTGCAGGACAGGCAAGGCCCACGATCACTTTGACGTGGGCGCCCGGGGGGCATAGAGTTTTTTAGTATAAAGAGCGGAGCCGGCGCGTGGGCGTGTTGGCATTGGATTTGGCTGGCCAAAGCGAGTGGGTCCCACAGCCAGGCAAGACCCCTCACTCCGCTACAAAATAAGCCGATGACTCATCACCTCTCCCCAAATTCCGAGCTCCCATCTGAAAGCGATTGATTAGACAGGATTCCTTTGTTTTCTTTCCCCTATCTCGTTCTCATCTCCATATCCTTGCTTCCTTCTCTATTTACCAAACTGCCACTCCTTCCTATCCATAATCCCATCTCTTTTGCCCTTTTTTCCTATTTTCTCAACAGGATGAAATTACCAAAATGCCCGTTGGAGTCCTTTTCTTTGTTACTGCAGTGATGGGCCCTTGTTTGAGTGAGAGCTTTGCTTTTTCGTGTAACGAGTGTCGTTTTATGTAATTTGGACAAAAAAGTACATAGGATACGTTTGGTTTTTCTAAGCAGAAAACAACGTCTTAACGATGATCTGTTATTACGATTCCCTGCATCTGCGGTACGTATGCTAGAGGCTTCATTTCATTTCATTTATGGGTACCTGTATTTGCAACTTAAAAATCAGTCTTCATAATATAGGGTTCGACAATTAAAATTATTGACTGCCTTAAATCAGATGATAGAGATCATTTTTCATCCCAAAGCTTACACACAACAGAATTTAACATCATGGATCACGTAGCAGATGGTCGTGTTGATTCCATGTGAGTCATACCCCTAAAAGTGACTTTGATTGTGGGCACACTTTGAGAAGGGTTTTCGGATAATTTTTAGAGATGTGTTCCATGTGGAATTAATATTTGGCCATCTAATAACTGGCCATAATATCAAGATTTATTATGTGAAAGATTGGGTCAAAAAATAATTTTTATTTTCTGATTCAAGGTACTCAACAGATTTAACTAGAAACCTTAGGCTGCGAAAACCAAATCATTGGTTGTAAATCTTGATACCCTTCATTTATTTGTCAATTTAATTTATGCTACAGGGAGAAACATTATTTGAAATAAAAAAGGGTTTGTGGGCACTTGGGCAATTGGGTGCCACCTGGCACACATTCTTCTACAGCTCATCCCTTCCAAAGGGGCAACCCAAAAAAATATACCTTTACTGTGGATCTAAAGATTTTAAAAATTATATGAAAATTGAAGGCCTAGAGTTTTGCTTGTTCACTTCACCGTAATTTTGTATGTAAAATCACTATAAACTTTTTAAACAATTTTTTCGAGGCTAGCTATAAAATGCCTATAATGATATAATGGTCAAATAAATTCATTACTTTATTAAATTATAGCCCATAGAGTAATATTTACACAACCCGTTCAATACAGCACGAATTAAAATGACTCATAAAGTAGATCTTACCCCATATTTTATGATAAATTATCGTTTTATAACAGATTGTACTCTTTTGCAAGTGAAAAAACATACTTTGAAGTAAATAAAAAATCACTCTTTTCAAAATGCAGATTATGAAAACGTTTTTACCCCGACCGCATTTATATAATTGATGGGGTAAATCCTTTGCTAGTCAAAAAACACCACTTAATAAATCATGGCTAATCCATTTATTTACTAGTGTTCCATTTGGTTTAAAATATCATTTGCTCGTATTTTACGAGAAAATGAGATTTTCCATGCTTTAGGAAAATTATGGGCTTGTTAGTTTTTCAAAGCTATTATTTAACAATTCATCTTTTCTTAAGAATCGCAATTCATCCCCCTCTGATGTGCCTTAAATTTATCACCTCGCAAGGGCACAAGCGTATTATACTTGGAGCAAATTCAAGGGTGCCGAACCCAATGGAAAAAGATTTAAATAAACTGAAATTCTTTTCACAATCTAATTAGGTATCCTATTTCTATTTTAATATGCCTAAACTAAATTTAAAGAAAGGATTTTGGTTTAAAATAAACTAAAAGTGCATAAAATAAATCATGGAAAACATTAAATTTGGTGAAGAAAAGATAGGAAAACATTTTGCTTTAGAGCTTTGAGAAAACAAGAATAAAAGTGCAATTACGAATTATAATCTAACAAAGTTTTGTACAAATCTTTTCTAAATTGTTATCAAACCACCATGTGAATATTAGCTAACCACGAGGCTATAAGCACTGAGAGTTTCGTAAAGGACCTTAAATAAGTATATTATTATGAATTGTCTCGGTTTATTATACTTTATTTACGAATCCTAGGCATAAAGAATCATATCCGCAAATAACTCACTCAAATAACCTAATTAAAGTGGATAAAAACCATTGCTTGAATGATCTAACCTAGACTACAGTGCTGGCATATGTAAGGGTGTTGAATTCAAACTACTTTACTATCTACAATAAGAAAGAATCAAACGACTAAACAATAAAATCTGATTTATTTGCATAAATTCACAATCAAACAATCAATATTCACTTAAAAACTGATATTACAAACTAGAAAATCCAACTACATCACTCTGGCTTCATTATCATCCTAACTTGCTGCGAAATTAGTCGGTCATCGAAACAGACTCAGTTCTCTCTCATATAACTACTTTCCCCAAAAGGACTTCTTTCTAACTCAGGGCTCTTGAATTCTGCCACGCAAACTCATTTAAACGACCCTGACCTCGTTTAAACGACCTCAGAAATTTCTAAAAATTTAAACCGCCATGCTCTCTCCCGTCAGACATCTTGCTCAATTGGATTTCACCTCGTTTAAAGGAGTTTGATCTCGTTTAAAGGACTTGGTCAATTTCTGAAGGTTCTCGTTTAATACATACCAACCTCGTTCACTTCAAAGCAACACTTTGTTCAATTCAAATATCGGGTCTCGCTTACTTCAACTTCTCGTTTAAACGATTTTGTTTCTCATTTATTTCAAATAGTGTTTCGTTTAAATCAGTTTGGCTTCATATTCGTTTAATCGACTGCAAACTCGCTTAAATGAGTTTTTATTTTCAATTCCTCACTTGAAGGGAAAAGGACTTTTATTTAAAGGAGAATTGTTGATTTCTGTCAGCTCGTTTAAACGAATTACATTATTGTTTAAAAGAGATTGGATTTTATGAGTAGTTCTATTTTGTCTTTTGATTCAATTTTCAAACCTTCATATCTTTCTGCGTAGACCTCCAAATTGAGCGATTATTAGCTTGTTGGAAAGCTGAGAATTTATACTTTAGGTTGTGAGTAAAGTCAAATTTATATAATTCTCTTTTTTAATTTGTAGCACACTATAAAAACACTAAAACACAAAGTTAGTATTACATAAAACTTAACAAGCACAACTTTGGGGATATCTGGGTATAATTTGGAGATATGTCACCCTCCCCTTTCTTTGTTACTCAGAATCTGAGACTTTCTGACCAATTAACTTGGAAAATAAATTTGGTACAAAACTTAGAAACGAGTCGAAAATTGTGTGAGAACCACGAGAAGGCATGAAACGCTTAGAAATCAAAATTAATATTTTGAGGGGAAAACTCAAAATCTGAATGTTTCTTATCTCTCGCACGAGCCCTCTAATCGACATGCTTTTTGGAAAGGCAATATTAATCTGATATATGTTTAATTGAATGGCCAAAAAATTAGATGGCATAAGGGTGTTTGGGCAAGATCTGAGTCTTTGTGATAGCACTGTCAATAGGTCGAGTCCAGCAAAATTTTTGGCTCCCTCCCCGAGCTGACCGGATGGTCTAACTCGACCCGACCCAACCCGTTGGCAAGAGTATAGGCCCGACCAGACATGAAAATTGACCTGATCTTACGCTCGACCTAATTAAAAAACCCTATTTTTGAATTTATATATATAATATTTGGTTTGTTTGGGTCTATGCGACCCCTATTTGATTTTTGCCCAACCCGAAGGTTGGTTCGAATGTTTTCTGGGTGAACCAACCCGTAGGGTCAAATTTTAATTACCCAACCCGGAAAAAAACCGGACCGCCCGACCCGACCTCTCTCGAGATGCCGTAAAACGTCTCACAAAATAAATGCCTGCTACGACTACACGGTACTACCTCTCGTAAGTGGAGGTATCTCCCCGTCATTTGGTAAAATACTAGGGGCAAGCCAGGAATCTGAAAAACAACATAAGCAAATTTATTCATCTCCCTCCATATTTCTCTTTCGGAATAGAAGGGCATTTCAGTCAATTTTCTTGTCTCATTCTACCCCCTACAAGGCAGGTGCTTCTCTTTAAACCCCCCACTAAGCACCGCAAGCAATAGAGAAACTCCAACTTTTCTTCTCAGTCCCCCTCTCCCCTCCCCACCCCTCACTAACGTTTTCAGTCAAAACTGACGGAAATTTCCGCAACACTGTTCCGTTATCTTCTCCTCCGTCTTTTCTTCTACACCCTTTCTTCTGAGTGATGGGTGTGAGTTGCCCCTGTTCTCATACTTCCCACATCACCGTTATCCTCATCACAAGCTTCTTCCGTCATAAGCCGTAGACTCAGTTAGATCATGACCGTCTGATCTTCTTAAGAGGATATGACCGTTTGAGGTTTCAAATAATTTGAAACGATGGCAGGTGGGAGGGTTTACGGTGGTGGTTCCAGCATGGCCCTTCTACTCCAAAACGAAGGAATTCCTTGTTCTGCAGATGCTCTTGAGGCTCTTCTTCTTTCCAACTCTTCTTCTAGCTTTCATGGTAATCTTTATAACTTGATCTTTTACTTAATTGTTTTCGATTTTATGTTATAGTTTGTGATGTGGGTCTTCAAAATTTCACCTATACAAGTTCTCACTAAAAGATCATGTTTTGGCTTGAAGATTTGAGTATTTTGTTTTATTTTTATTGTTGGAAATGTTTGATCTTTATGTAACAGTAACGAACGGGTTGCAATTTGGCATAAGGAATTCGTTGACTTTGGGTATTTATTGTTGAGCCTTCTTTAATAGAAAGAAATTTTACAATTTGGGTGGCTTCTACTTCTACACCATAGATTTGGGGGCTTACACCTGAAAGAGGGCTGTATAAGAAGCATAATTGAAAAAAAGAAAAAAAAAGAAGAGAAGGTGTTTATAATATAATATTACATTCATTCATCAAAAAACAAAGAATCATATTATGTAAAATTTTCAAAATTATATGGGGATACAGCCCCATACTGCTCTACCTGACAACTTCCTTGATTAATTTTTTCTTTTTTAACAGTTTTTTTTGTTGGGATTATGTTAACCCACGGCTATCAATGGATTTCTGAGGTTTCGACTTACAATTTCTATTTTTATTTTTATTTTTATTCATTTACTTTCTCCTATAAAAATATATGTTGTATTCTGGGATGTGGGTGTTCTTAATTTCTTGTGGCACTTACTTAATTCAGTGTTTTTTTTCCCCTGCTAGTCTCTGATTGAGTTTCTTATGTTTGTTCTCTATTTCGGGCTATTCCCTCACTAATCCAGTATTAGTTTTTCCCTAAATTTGCTGCTCTAATTATTGATTTGTTTTTGTTTTTCCACTGAATTTTATTTTTTGATAATTGTTTTTCCATTGAATTGAACTTGTTAAATATCATGTTTCCTGAAAGTTTCATCAGTTTCTGTATTTAATTGACCGGGCATGCTAAGTTAATTATGATTATACTCTTCTCTTATCCGATTAATTATAATTATATTCTTCTCTCATTCGAAGTCTTTGTAGATTTTTTTTTTATTTGGGTAAAAATGAAGGTGACACTTATTGTAGAATTTAAAAAATAATAAATAAAGAAAGAAAAAAAAGGAAAAGAAAATAGAAGATAACTTTCTCAGTTATATAGGTGTGACAGAAATCTCTGTTTTGACAGTCTCCATATAGGATGAGTAATGGTATTTGTTGAAGGGACTGACAGTGAACCATGAGTTTCTCAAGTTGCAGATTTATAAATGTTCGTAAATTTTTTGCCTTTTTTGGCAATGCTCTCACAGGCCTGATTCTGGCTTTTGGCTATAAAATCTAGGAACACAGTAATTTTTTTTACTGTTTCATAAAATCCACTTCTTGAACTGATTCTTTCCCCAAGCATTTGCAGGAATTAATTATAAGTAAAATACTGGTGGAATCCTAATGTAGCAAAAACCAACATTCGGATTCCGCTTTGCAGAACTCAATTTTAAGTTAAAAGCAGAGCTCTCATAGCATTGCCATGTTATAGCTAAGATGTGGAAATCTGATTTGTTTGTGTACTTTGGTAGTGTTTGGTATTGCATTTCAGGGACTGATTCCTGCTTCTGGGTCTGAAAAGCAAAAACAGCATAAAAAATGCATTTGGTAATGCTAGCTTCTCGATCAGCTGATTCCTGCAAACTCTGTTCACTTTATAAAGGCCAAGAATCCTGAAGCGGCTAAAACTCTCTCTGGATTCTAGCATTTGTGGGAATCAGGTTGCAGAAGCATGATGGGATAGAGCTAACATAAACAGTGCCTTAACGATTTTCATATATCATTTTCTTGTATATTCCACATGATTATAATTTCTCAGTTTTGATATATAACTTCGATCTTGAGCTCCATTTCTCTTCAATCATAGGAAAATGAAAAGAAAGCTTCCATCAAGCTCTTATTCCAAAATCCATTTAAGACAATAAATCCCAAATTAGCTAATTGTTGATGAGATGAAGTTAATACAATCTCTAAAAACTCAAACACTGAAGTAGGGTTCTGATGTAATTGGTTCTTCACAATATTTTATTATTGCATATTGAGTGCTCAATATTTTGGTGATTATGGTACAGGCCAGAGATCCATGGTTAGTTTTGAAGATGCCCGTGGGAATGCATCAGAGCGGTTGTTTTACCGGCCACTTGATCTGGAAGAAACCGGTGACGAGGACTTAGACGAGTGTTTTCATCAACCTGAAAAGAAGCGGAGACTCACAGTTGATCAAGTTCAATTTCTTGAGAGGAATTTCGAGGTTGAAAATAAGCTGGAACCTGAAAGAAAAATCCAGCTAGCAAGAGATCTAGGCCTGCAACCTCGGCAGGTTGCAATATGGTTTCAGAACAGACGAGCTCGGTGGAAAACAAAGCAGCTTGAGAAAGATTATGAAGCTTTGAAAGCTAGCTTTAACAGTCTCAAGGCTGACTATGAAGATCTCCTCAAGGAGAAGGAGAAACTAAAAACCGAGGTAAAGAGGATTTTACTCGACCGTTTCTTCTGTTTTCTGTTAATGCTCAATTGCCCATTTTAATCTTGATATTACAGTTAGTTATCATTTATTTGGTAACCATTATTTATAATTAAGTCATCAAAATATATGATTTTATATTCAAAATTGGCACCCCCTCTAATGGATGAGTTGAGAGAGAAAGGTTGAAGATTGTGGGTGCTTCAAGTTTTAGAATGAATGCTTCCAGATTTTTTTCATTACCATAGATCAATATCTTGAATGAAATTGAGACGTATTTGATCAATATTGCTACCCGTCATATTTTCTCACTGATACAAAAATGTTTTGGCAATATTGTCATGGGCCGATACTGTGACTGATACCAAGATTTTATTACCCGTTCATTACTCGATGTCTAACTGATCACTATTAGAAAAAACTCGAACATTTGCAGGGAACCTTTGTCACTTTTGGCCATTTTATGTCGGAAGTTCCATAATATTCCATCTCCTTTTATTTGTTCGTTGTCGAATTATGGTCAGGAAGGAACCTTGATCTTTGGGAATTCTTTAGAAAAGTCGAATAACTATTACTGTTAGTGGACAGTAACATCACTTCTTCTTGAGCTGATCTATCTCTATGTTTTAAATAACATTGCCCCGAATTAAAAGATCGAAAGGAACTTTCGATACTTTGATTCCTTTTCTCCATAAACTTTTTCTTATTCTTTGGTTTCTAACAGTCTGAAGCTTCCTGCCCAACAGGTTATTATGCTCACGGACAAGCTGCTTCTCAAAGGGAAAGAGAGCGAAAACTCAGAAGCACCTGAGGTCAATGTACACCAATCTCTCCTGTCACAAAAGCCAGTTGGTGATTCGGATTCTGCTCTAAAGCAATCAGAAGCGCCCATCGTAGTCTGTAAACAGGAAGATAACAGTGCAGCCAACAGTGCTGTCTCTGATTCAGACAGCCCCCGCTACACCGATGGCGGGCATTCTTCTATATTGGAGCCGGCAAATTCTTCAAACGTTTTCGAGCAGGACCAGTCGGATCTCTCTCTCACAGAGGAGGATGAAGAAGATATGAGCAGGAAGAGTTTGCTGTCATTAGCTTATAATTTTCCGAAACTTGAAGATGGCATTTACTCGGACCCGCCCGCAAATTCATGTAATTTTGGATTCCCAGTGGAGGATCAGCCCTTTTGGTTCTGGCCTTAGTGAGTTATACTGTGTATGCTTATTTCTCTTCGTTGTGGTGACTTTTTTATGTATCGTATGTTAATTATTTAGTAATAAAATGGCCATTAAGGGCAAGTTCTTAACCATTAGAGGTGGTGGTGATGGCTTTGTGTAATTGTTCTTGGAGGATTCATCTTCTAGTTGTTCACCGTTTTCTTTTCATGTAAATGAGTGCTTATTATGTATGATTTTAGATCAATATGTCCTCCTTGGTCATAAAATAATGCATATTCGGGATGGTGTTTTGGTCAATGTAAAAAGTGTCTGATTAAAAATTTGGTCTCCTATGTGCACATAATTTTATTCTTCCTGCTTGGGGAAACAGAAATTAAGTGTTATGCGGATAGCAAAAGTTGGTGTGAGCCTATAAGAAAATTAAGCTATTTAACCAAAAGAAATTAAGCACCCGAAAAGCTGTTATGGACACACTTTTTATTTAAATAGTGATCTCCAGAGAAACAAAATTATTATTATTTTCATTAATTGGTTGCAGATAGCAGATTTGGTGTGCAACCAGAAATAATGTTCAGAGAAAAAGGTGTTGGGCGCCTAGCAGCACTCTTGAAAACAGACTCTTTAGCCCACGCACCAAATATGGGGATCGACTAACTATTCAAACTTGTGAGGCGCAGATTCTTATGGGCTCAAATTAAGTACATATTCTGACCTTTTTGGTGGGGTGAGATTGGCCCACTCACTGGTCATCCCGTGCACCGGCAGCTAATACCATGTAATCGATACCACAGAGTCTAGTGCCAAGTGATGCCTACCCTTGACCGGTACCCGGCATTTGTGAATATGCTGGTATTGGGTACCCTTCCGGAGCAGTGCCAGCAGTGCACGAGTCAATCTCCCACTGTTAACTTTGTGGGATGCGGTCTTTTGAGCACCAAATTAGTTAAAAGAAAAAAGCTCGATTGCACTGAAAGATTTGAATGCTCATTAATAGCTGTGCACATTCCAAACTCTACCTTCAAATAGAAGGATATTGAGTCATGGACAGTGTTATACGATAGACAATTTTACAGGCTGCTTATGTGGCGCGACGTGATTAGTTATAGTGCTTGGGCGCGACGTGACTAGTTATAGTGCTTGGGCCCCACTATATATACTGCCAATCACGTCACGCCATATAAGATTCGTGCAAAATTATCCACTGTTTATAATTTTCCTTGAGTTATTCGCTTGGGAACACCTTTTGAGTTGCTCCATTAAAGCTCTTCTCTTCTGATTTGCAGGCAATGGTCAAGTCCAACTAAGTCGAATCGGATTTCGAGTTCGACTCCATCTGCTGCCCTTAGAAATAGGAAAATCTTGATTGCAGTGTCAACCTATAAAAAGGGAAAATCAAGAAAGTCAAGATTCTCTTATTTCCAAGAGCAGTATGTGACGGGGCTAATACTCGAGCTTGCAGCATGGTGCTTGGGGCACGACATGTCGTGCTAGGAGGGCACGCGACATGGGGGCCAAGAAGGCCTTGCGACGTGGTCAAGCTGCGGGGTTGCGACACAGATGCATAGGGGGGGAAGACGCGGGAGCGATACAGTCGCGGCACGGACGCGACATAGCCAAGGTGGGCTAGCGATGCAGGAGGCGTTGTGGTATGTCAAACCAATGGGTTTGAGGTCCTCCCGCCATTCTGGCTGAATGACTGTTTTACCCTCCTATGTGGGAGAGTTGGTGGAGACTGGCTCCCACCCACACGGGGCCTTGTGTTGCCAGAGGGGGGGCAAGTGTCTCCTAGGCCTGAAAGGGTGGGCCTAGGACGTCGACGCAGCGATGCCGTGTGGAACCCAAGGGAGGTTGAAGTATGGCTCCGGACTACGCGTCGCGGTGCATACTGCTAGCAACCTCGCGTGTGAACACTATTGCTGCGTGGGACTCAGTTGAGCACGACAGCACGTGGGCCAAGGATAAACGGTGCTAGTAATTCGAAACGCACATGAAGGCAGGCTGCGTGGGACTCGGTTGAGCACGCGAGCGCGAGGCACAAGGCTGTGGGCTTGGTTCGGTATGTGAGTGAGACATGGTGGCATGGGAAGCTGCATGCCGAGACTGTTGCGAGCGAGGTACTAGTGCAGTGCACAGGGCGAAGCTTGAGCAGGCCAAGTTTAGCACAGTGGTGTAGATAGCGTGTCGTAAGGGGCACGGATAAGTTAGATGGTAGGCCGTGAAACAGTGGTAACCATGTTGGGGGAGTTCCCGTCCTCTAGGCGGGTGGTATCAGAGCTGATGTGTAGATGGGTTGGCTTCGTTGCACGTGGTAGCGAAGCACCGCGCGGGTTAAAAGCGCGTTGAAAGACGCTCTCGCGACTGTTGGTAGGCTGACCTAGCGAAACGCGCGTTAGGTGCCGCACAGGACTGAGGTTGCGGAAGTGCGACCCCGTGACAAGCAGCTGGAGTTGAACTTGAAATCTGATTCAACCTAGTTGGACTTGACCATTGCCCGTGATTTACACGAGCAGATAAAATTATGTTATCTTCATTCTTATTGCCTGCGATTATAGATGCAGGGTGTTAAAATCAATCATGCTAAGCTAAACAAGTGCGTTTGACAACATAGATTAACTCTAGATATTACTGTTTCTTTGATAGCAAGAAACTTCAAATAGGAAACTAAATTAATTTCTTACAAAATAATTTCACGCAAAAATAATATTTTTTATTTAAAATTAATTTCTCTTGTTTAATTAGTGTCTAAAAGAATTTACAAAAAATTTAATAACTCCTATTATTTGAAAAGGGGCTTTTTCTAACTAAATTAGTATAATTTTTTTTTAATGATTAACTAAATTAGCGTTGAAATGACAAAAAAATCATTATTGTGCTGGTGGCTGCTTGAGAGGTTAAAATGATTTTCACTTAATACAGCTTGGTGACTTGGTGGCAATTTATTTTCTTTTCATCTATTTATAATGCTAAGATATATAAACATGCGAAAATTGAATTTATGTAATACTCGACATTTTAAGTTATCAAACAGGCCCTTAAATAATTTAAGAGGTGCCAATCGAAAAGAGGAAAAAAATTCCCATTTCAGATTCGTAATGCAAGGTTTGTTATGTTTATTTCTTTCTTAGTAATAAATTACGTAAATCTACTTGTATTACTATTTGGTAAGAATCTAAGAATCAGCTTAATGTCATTACTTACATTGAAAAATATGTCATTATAGGCATAAAACCTCGGAGTACCTTCAAATCCATCCACCAAATCTTTGAGTTTGCCCACAATGAAGTATTTTGACTTGGTAGAATTAGATGATGGAGATCATTTATCCTGCTAATCTTTCACACAAAGGGACTTGAGATCATGGGCCTATCATAAGACGATTAGTGTTTTATTTCTCGTGGCACACATCTCATAAAAATGACCTTAACATTATGTGTACACTCAAAATTGATTTTAACGTCACTTTTTTTAGTGTGCACCACATGAAATAAAAAATAGACTGTCTTATGGTACGATAATGTTCTCAAGATCCATCTTGTGAAAGATTGGGACGATAAATAATCTCCATCGTCCGATTCAATATAATCAATATATTTCGGCATGAGTGACCTCAAAGATTTGGTGAGTAAACTTAAAGGTACTCAAAAACTTTTGCTTTAACACTTGACTTGGGGTCCACCGCTACAGGACCCAATCTAACAGACCGCTTTTAATTTATTGCAAGAAACAACTTCCTTCACATATTTAGAAAGCCACTCTAGTCTGCTGAGTGCTGCCACCTTTTACTCAGATAGGTTCATTACCATCCAGTGGAGGCCTAAGCTTGACCTATATATTTGACCATTCTAAGTAGTCCAGCTAGCATCAAATATATATTGATACATGTATCAGTCATAGAATGTGTCTTTAATTAAATTTGAATCATTTGCATTTTAAGGTCGATCGTTAAAAAAATATGTACCACAGTTGTTCGTAGATCAAGCAGTCGAAATCTCTCAACAGGTATGATTTTTTGGCCTAAGGTAGCTCCCAATAGCTTCGATTGCTCAAACCATGTGCCACTCAGCTTAAAAGCCGGTAGGTAATGATACTATTTGTAATGAGGCAGTCATAATCCTATATATAGGAGACTAGTTAGGTTTTCGGGCACCTTCACCATGCTCTAAGCTCCATTTCATCTTCATGTGATACCGAACATAGTTTTTAGGGCCATATGGAGCAATATCACTTTGCATATATTGTTTTAGGTTTTTTTAACTAATCTCCATGAAAAATATAAAATTGATTACATTCAATAGTGCAAATTTCAAAGAATATTAATCACACGATAGAGAAAAAGGTGAAGAACAGATGAACTGAGGGCTACGTCAAATGGCAGGAGAGCACGAAGAATAAGTTAAAATAGCAATTCCTAAAAGGATACTTTTATTTGCAGCTAGCGAATCTGGGGCACCTATACCAAAAATCATTTATTGCTTTGAATCAGACAATAGAGATCGTTTTTCACCTCAATCTTTCATACAATGGATCTTGAAAAACTGATTCTAAGATGGTATACTCATAATCTAAAAATAAATTGTGTGGAAGATAAGGGAGAAAAATGATCATCATTTCATTCAAAGCAGACAATGATTTTTGGGGAAGGTGCCCTCAAACATTCAATAGGTGCAAAGGTTCCTTTCCTAAAAGGGCCTACGAGAGCTCGATGAATGATAAACACATAGGTTATATTATTGTACTTAGCTCAATAACAACAAGAACAAATTCTCGACCAACAGAAGCAGAGGCAAAGAATGGTATTACCATTATGGTAATCAACCACACACACACACACACATATATATATATATATATATATATATATATATATATATATATATATATATATTAACATATTCGCATTGTAGTTCACATGCTTGTGTACCAAGGGTCAATGTAACTGATTCATAAAGGGTCTAAGCAATGATTCTCAAGTGTGAGGAACTAAAGACCTGTCTAGTAAGGTCTCTCGAATTATCAAATAAACACAAGCTTGACTTGAACAGGTCGATAAAAAATAATCTAATATATATTATTCTTTCGGTAATTCTCACTTTCAGTTTTCTTATAATTTTAATCAAAGGTCTGCACCTCAACACATTGTAAACTGCCTCACAAAGGGTTAAAACATAACGTTTTCGATTACATAACTTCTAATCTTATATTGGACTTTTCGTCAAATTTAAATCTTCTAAGACTCTTTAAAAGTCTCCACATAGTGATCATAAGCTACTTGACAACTCGTGAAAACAGATCCCAATATCAGTTTACACCACTTATTTATAATAATTTTATAATAATATAGATCAAGCATATCATCATATAATACAGGGGTGGGTCCCATTTCTATACACAACAAAAGCAATATGACATCAGCAAAAAAGGGCCTACTTCTTTGGTCCATCAAGCTCGAAGGTACACGTTTTTTTTTTGTTTCAAGGTAAGCTGGGCTCCAACATGCCACCTAGAGGTTTCTATATTGTCAACCTTACCCACAGGTAAATGCCCAATTTATACTTAGTTACATTAGTTAGTTACACTACACGCTTCCATAGACCTCTTGCTACGCGTCACGGATTCAAAATTACGAAAACACTCTTCTATAAAATAACATCCATCACATTATAAAAAGGTGCTATATATCGCACCCATATCAATTGGCACATGAATATCTCTAAGCTATGCATTTTTTCGTACCGTCTGAGTATAAAGATATTTTTGCGCTGATTGATATGGGTGCGACACATAACACCTTTTTGTGATATGATGAGTGTTGCTTTATAGTCCTTTAATCATGTTTTAATTAGGGTTTCCTTTATTTTAAAAAAAAGTAGACAATCTTTTTTAAATATCACATGCTTGACAACGTGGGTGTCAGCGCTTCAGTACCAGGGTGTCAGCGTTTCTCTACCGGAGTACCAGCGCCTCGCTACAGGGGGCCGACACATAGCTATCGAGGTGTCGGCACCTTGCTAACAAGGTGCTAGTGCCACACTATCGGAGTGTCGGTGCTTATCTAATGGGGTGCAAGAAAAAGGAATGTCGGCGCCTTGCTACCGGGGTGCAAAAAAAAGGGTGCCAGCGCCTCGCTTTCGAGGTGTTAATGCTTCTCTCTCCCGGTGCAAACGCTTCTCTACTTGGGTGTCGGTGCTTCGCTATCGGGGGCTTACATTTTTGAGTAAAATAGACCTGAAAAAATAAGTGTAACACTTTCTTCGAAAAGGAGAGAGAAGAGAGGAAAAAAAAAATTACCTCTAAAAAATCAAATATAATGGTTAAAAGGGAATATAACATTTAAAATATTTTAAAAGTTTTAACCTTATTTAGTAAAGTGGATCTCTTGTCTCCAGCCACTTTACAACAAAGCACTACGTGTCACTCCTATATTAATAGGCACAAAAATATCTTTATGCTTGAGCGCATTCTCCCCTATCTCTCTCTCTCTCTCTCTCTCTCTCTCTATATATATATATATATATATATATATATATATCCCTTTTCAATATTGGATAATATTTCACATTATAGTTCACATACTTGGTACTTGCTTGTATGCCAAAGGTCAATGTGACTGACTCACCAAGGGCTGCAGGTATGATTCTCAACAGTTAGGAACTAAAGGCCTGTCTATTAAGGTCTCTCAAATTATCAATGAAAGACAAGCGAACTTGACCAGGTCAATAAATATATTATTTAATGTATATTATTCTTTCGGTAATTCTCAATATCAGTTATCTTATAACTTTTATCAAAGGGCAGCATCAACACATTGTAAGCTGCCTCACAAGCATAATGTTTTCCATTACATAACTTCTAATCTATCTTCGACTTTTCGTCAAATTTAAATCTTGTAACTCTTTAAAAGTCTCCACGTAGCGATCATAAGCTTCTTGACAACTCGTGAAAACAGATCTTTAACATCAGTTTACCTAATTATTTACTATAATTTTATAATAATATTAATCAAAAAATTTCAAAGAGTTAGACAACTTAGTTAAATACTTGCTTCTAAAAGCAGAAGACTTAAGTTCGAATCTCCTCCCTCTCTTATGGCCTTCCTAGAAATTCATATCATGTGCATATGCCTCTTAAATTAAGCGAGTGTTCTAAGAGGGTCGGATACCCGAATTATTAAAAAAGAAAAAGAAAAATGTATATATAAATCAAGCATATCATCATATAATACAGGGGTGGGTCCCATTTCTATATATGCAATAAAAGCAATATGCCATCAGAAAAATGACCACACTCTTTGGTCCATCAAGCTCGAATGCACACATGTTTGTTTTCTTCGAGGTAAGCTAGCTTCAACATGCCACCTAGAGGTTTCTATATTGTCAACCGTAACCCACAGGGCCAATGCCCAATTTATACCCTTGTTACATCAGTTAGTTACGCTACACGCTTCCATAGAACTATTGCTCCTCGTGACCGGTTCTAAATTACGAAAACGCGCTTCTACAATCGAATCGAAGCGGCTTTTGCCAAGTTCCAACCGTGTTGGGCATCACCCAAGAAGCTCCCAAGCGTACGGATATTCCCTATCGCGAGCTCCAACTAGATATTTGTTGCCGACTTTCTGAGATCAATGAAATAGCCAGCGCCGATCTGACAGTGCAAACGCGCCACGTGTCAGGACTACGTGTCGAGTTTTGGGTGATTCTATCAAATCTGCCACGCGTGCAAGACTACAACTTCTCTGCCACGGAACTTCTGAGGTTTCGCGTCCCACACTCCCAACTTGATCGTTTTGTCAAATCTGCCAGCTGGCTATTCCACGGAACTCAGGGACTTGTGGGCCCCCACTCGAGCGCCAGCAATGCGTGGATGCCTGGCAACGTGGCATCAGCCATGTGGTAGTTTCTGGGCATGGATGCTGCAAGGGGCAGAAGAGGTGGGCTGTGGGCCGCGCTCGACCACATCTCGTTTTGTCGTTTAGGGGGGGAAGTCGACAGGGAGAGGGATGGAGCGTTGTACCCATCCTCGTGGGCCCCACAGTTTTGGAAAGAGTTAGGCGAGATGTAGCCTCGTTGGCACTGACAGCATCTCACTGTCCAACTCAGCTAAGCTGATGTCACACGTGGTAATGTCTCTGTCGTACCTGGCAATCAGCACACGTGTCATGCACACCTCTTAGCCTCCTAAATCAACGGCTGTCTATGTAGAGAAGAGTTTTCTATTGCTTTGAGTAAAAGAGACAGAACCTTTAAATACGTAATATTTTAATTTCACCTTTTTTAAGATATGTGCCACCTAAAATCAAAATACAACTGTCGTCTGATGATTCACCCATAATCTCAATGTACATATAGTCGGTAGACAAAAAAAAAAAACAATCTTCATATCATCTAATTCATACTAAACAATAGATTTCAAGTGGGTTTCTCCATCTACAATAATTAATTGGAGGAAGACAATTTTAATTGATCATATAAATTAAATTTTAATAGAGAAGATTCTCTTGACCATATTTTTATGGGTTTTTTTTGCATATATACCTTCCGTTTTATGTTAATATTAAAAGAAACCTCTGAATTATGGGTATTTATTCTGTAGCCCCTATTTTTATGTTTCTGTTTCATATTACCCCCTATCGTTAACTAGTCGTGAGGTTATGGACGAAAAGTCTATTTTATCCTTAATGAAACTAATATTTTAAAAATACCACCATTCTAAAAGGCCCTTCATTCATCTATATTTACAAGTCATGCCATTAAAGTTTATCACCCTTCTAAAAGGTCCTTCATTCACCTTTATTAATTTGTCGCTATTCTAAAAGGAGTACCTTTAAATCCACCCACAAAATCTTTGAGTTCATCCACGCTGAAACACATCGACTGCATTGAATCAAACGATGGAGATTTTTTATCGTCCCAATCTTTCATGAGATCGATCTTTAGATCAGGGGTGTACCATCAGACGGTCGACTTTTTATTTCATGTGGTATACACCCCTAAAAGTAATCTTAATATCAATTTTAAGCATGCACTTGATGTTAAGGTCACTTTTCTGAGATGTATGCCACGTGAAATAAAACACTGACCGTCTGATGGTACGATCATGATCTCAAGATCCATCATGTGAAAGATTGGGAGGATAAATGATCTCCATCGTTCGATTCAATTAGTGAACTTAAAGATTCATGCAGGGATTTAAAGGTACTCTTCTAAAAGGCCCTTCATTCACCCATCAGATTCAAGACTCATCAGATGGGTAATTCCCCCATTAAAGCATGCCAACGTTTGGACGAATACTCAACCAATGGAGGATTTGTGATAAACGATGCAATTATTTAAAAAAAAAAACCTTCAATCTACGTGTACCACTCAAAATACTCGTTCCTCCAATTTCCTATATGATTCAAGACCCATTTTTAAGAATTGGATTGTCTAACTGCGTCTGCTTCCATCTACCGAATCTTTCAGTTCACCCATGCCAAAACACATTGATTACATTAAATAAGACGATGGAGATCGTTTAGGCATATCATTAGACGATCAGTGCTTTATTCCGTGACACACATATCAGAAAAGTGACCTTAACATCACGTATACGATTAAAATTAATTTTAAGGTCATTTTTTTGGGTGTGTACCACATGAAATAAAAAATCAACCATCTGATGGTGCCACCATTATCTCAAGATCCATCGTGTGAAAGGTTGGGACGATAAATAATCTCCATCGTCCGATTCAGTGCAATCAATTGTCTGATGGTGCCACCATGATCTCAAGATTCATCATGTGAATGGTTGGGACGATAAACGACCTCCATCGTCCAATTCAATGCAGTCAACTGTTTGATGGTGCCACCATGATCTCAAGATACATCGTGTGAAAGGTTGGGACGATAAATGATCTCCATCGTCCGATTCAATGCAGTCAACTTTCTAATAGTGCCACCGTGATCTCAAGATCCATCGTGTGAAAGGTTAGGATGATAAACGATCTCCATCTTCCGATTCAATGCAGTCAATGTTTTTCAGCATGGGTGAACTCAAATATTTGGTGGGTGAATTTAAAACTATTCTTTTTTGTAAGTAGAGGGGTGGATTTAAAATTACTCTTATCATGTGTAGAGGGTGACAATTTAGTAATTTAATTTTTAAAAGGATAAATATGATATTTAGGCTATTCTTTAACGGCTGATTAACCATTTAAAGTAGCATTCGTTAAAGAGCGTGTTTTATAAACAGCATTATTTAAAACAAATAGCTATAATTGGGGGGGTTATTTGTAATATCAACATAACTCAGGGGGGTATTTGCAAAAAACCCTATTTATATTTAGGGCACCATTATTTACACTCGGTGAAAATATACACCCTCCTCCAACTCGAGTGCATTGATTGCTTTAAATCAAACGATGAAAATAAATTTTTGTCCCAAATTTTCACATAATAGATCAAGAGATCATATGGACATGATTATTCATTGAGTTTTTTTACTTCACGTAACACACATCTCAAAAAGTGACCTTCAAAACTTTTGTGATACAAGTACATGTGTGTCATGCGGTTGTAGGATCACTTCTTATCATGCGTGTCACATGTAATAAAATATTGATTGTCTGAAACTACACCAATGATCTCAAAATTAATTGTATGAAAAATTGGGACAAAAGAATGATCTTCATCATTTGATTCAGAGCGATCAATGCATGCCGAGTGGAGGAGATGGATTGAGGTCACAATTATGAGGTGTAAATAAGGGTGTTTTTATATATATATTAGGACAATAAACTTACTTTTATGCCATGTGGTGCACATTTTTTATCAATCAAGTAGTCCACCTAAGAGTCTATTATTTGCATATATTCTTGTAAAAAAAAAAAGCTCATAAGATCCTTGGAAGTATTTAATTTATACTCTTTAGTATCAATCATTAGAAATAATACGCACAATAAATAATATTAAAATATATAAATTGAATGGTTCAAATCTTATAATAAGTGAGATTTTTGAGTTGAGCTCCCACTTTGATGAACTGAATTGCTAATTATATGTACTCTTTGGCTACGAAATTGTACAGTCAAGTCTCAATCCATAAAGAGACGGTCATTTGCCATTTATCCATTTTTAATATCAACATGCTCCATTAATTAACTAATCCAAATGGTTCTGGTTGGTGTAAGATTTATATATATGAGTTTTTATATTACTCAATTCTATAGCATTAGAAGAGGTTAGGCTTGGACGCGATAGGAAGCAAGGATCAAAATTTCGATCGATAATTTGATCGAAAATATGAATCTCATATATATTTGGACCGAAATTTCGGTCTAAATTATCATTTCGGTGAGAACCGAAACCAATACTTTAAACCGAAATTTCGGTCATTTCGGCCGAAATTTTGATCCTTAAAATAGGAAGCCGACATAGCCTCTCCATAGGTTAGGAGTATGTTTTAAGCCGATAAAATAACTTTCTTCTTTTATTTCTATTTCTGAAAAAAGGGAAACCAGCTACCCATAATCAGATGCTTGGAGAGCAGAGGAATTGGGAGAAAATAGAGCTGATAGAAATTAACCGACCCCACTTGGACTCATATCAGCTCCTCACTTAGCCAACAGAACAGCCCTTTGATTCCCTTCCGCCTAGATGTTGGATTAGTGGTAAATGTGGGTAGTTACTAAGATTGTGGGTATAATTATGAGTAAGTGCTAAATGTGGGTAGTTACTAAGATTGTGGGTATAATTGTGGGTAAGTGCTAAATGTGGGTAGTTACTAAGATTGTGGGTATAGTAGTGGGTAAGTGTTAAATATGGGTAGTTACTAAGATTGTAGGTAGAATAGTGGGTAAGTGCTAAGTGTATGGTAGTTATGTTTAAGTCTATATAAGGATCATTTTGTATGTGTTTTATGCAAGTGAATAGAAAGAAAGTTTGCTTCTTCATTTATTTAGTTTCTCTTTTCTCTCCTTCTATCAGTGGTATCAGAGCCAAGTTTGAGTTTCGAGGAGAGAAAAAGTGAAATTGATGGCTTCCGAAAGTTTTGTACAGCCAGCCGTTCCACGCTTTGATGGTCACTATGACCATTGGAGCATGCTCATGGAGAACTTCTTGGGGTCCAAAGAATATTGGACGGTTGTTGTTTCTGGAGTAGCAGAACTAGTAGAAGGTGTTATGCTGACAGATGCGCAAAAGACAGAGCTCGAATGACTGAAGTTAAAAGATCTTAAAGCAAAGAATTATCTCTTCCAAGCAATTGATCGTTCAATCTTGGAAACCATTCTTTGCAAAGACACGACTAAGCATATTTGGGACTCCATGAAGAAGAAGTACCAAGGTACGGCGAGGGCTAAGAGGCAACAGCTTCAAGCACTTCGTTCGGAGTTCGAAATACTTCGAATGTAGTCAGGTGAATCAGTTACAAACTATTTTTGAAGAACGATGACAATCGTTAACATGATGCGAATCCATGGCGACAAGACAGAGGATGTTCTCATTGTTGAGAAGATTCTTCGATCCTTGACACCAAAATTTAATTTTGTTGTCTGTGCTATAAAAGAAGCTAATGATGTTGGTTTACTATCAATTGATGAATTACAAAGTTCTTTGTTGGTTCATGAGCAAAAACTTAATCAGACGAAAAAAGAAGAACAAACATTGAAGGCCTTTTCAGAAAATGACTCTACACCTAGTAGAGCTGATAGAGGACGAGGAAGAGGCAGAGGTCGAGGTAGAGGAGGCAGATACAATAATGATCGTGGGAACCAACAACAAAATCATCATCATCAAGAAAGTCAATTTCAAGGAAGAGGCAGAGGACGTGGAGGCCACTACTCAACAACTTATAGATCAAAGTCAGCAGACAAGTCAAATATTGAATATTTCAGATGTCACAGGTATGACCATTATAAATCAGAATGTCAAACTGATTTGAACAAACATAGTGGAGATCAAACTAACTTTGCAGAAAAGGAAGAAGATGTGTCTCTATTGATGCTGTGTCACATGAAGAAAGAATCTCAACAAAACATGTGGTATTTAGACACTGGTTGTAGCAATCACATGTGTGGAGAGAATGATGCATTTTCTGACATGGATGAATCATTTCGCAGCTCTGTTAAGTTTGGTGACAACTCTACAATTTCAGTTATGGGAAAAGGAAATGTAACAATCCAAACCAAAGAAAATTTCACCCACACTATCGCTAATGTTTTTTTTTGTGCCGGATTTAAAGACCAACTTGCTTAGTGTGGGTCAGTTACAAGAAAAGGGATACGAGATCTCTATAAAAAATAGAGTATGTCAGATTAAAGATGCAAAGTTGGGCTTAATTGCTCAAGTTCATATGACGGCGAATTGTATGTTCCCACTTTATCTCCACAACATCGCTCATTCGTGTTTCTCTGCAAAATTAAAAGATGAGGCATGGCTATGGCATTTTCGCTATGGGCATCTAAATTTTGGCAGACTAAAAACACTACAACAAAAGAATATGGTGACGGGACTTCCTCAAATTACAGCTTCTTCGCAAGTTTGTGAAGAATGTGTTGTTAGCAAATAACACCGTACTCAATTCCCACAAGGAAAATCTTGGAGAGCGAAGAAAGCATTGGAGCTCGTTCATTCCAATATTTGTGGGCCAATAACGCCACATTCTAATGGAGATTCTGATCCTACCATTTTTGAAGTGACTGTCAAAGAACCAAAATGGAGAAAGGCCATGGATGCTGAAATTATAGCCATTGAATGAAATGATACATGGGAGCTATGTGATCTTCCAAAAGGGCAAAAGACAATTGGTGTAAAGTGGGTTTACAAGACAAAGTTGAAAGAAAATGGTGAAGTTGACAAGCACAAGGCACGCCTGGTAGCTAAGGGCTACAAGCAGAAGTTTGGTGTTGATTATAAAGAAGTCTTTGCTCCGGTTGCAAGGCATGATACAATCAGAGTGGTGATTGCTATGACAGCTCAAAATTCATGGCCTATCTTCTAGTTGGACGTGAAATCAGCATTCCTCCACGGAGATTTGAAAGAAGAGGTATTTATCGATCAACCTCTTGGTTATGTAAAAGTTGGCAATGAGTATAAAGTGTATAAGTTAAAGAAAGCTCTATATGGATTAAAACAAGCTTCACGGGCTTGGTATAATCGTATAGAAACCTATTTTTTGAAGGAAGGATTTCAAAAATGTCCTTACGAACATACACTTTTTATAAAGATTGAAGATGAGGAGAAAATGCTTATTGTCTGCTTACATGTAGATGATTTAATTTACACTGGAAATAATACAATCATCATGTTTGGTAGTTTTAAGAAATCCATGATGGCTGAATTTGAGATGTCTGATCTTGGCATGATGCATTACTTTCTCGGCATTGAAGTGGTGCAGTCTTTTACTGGAATTTTTATTTCTCAAAAGAAGTATGTGCAAGAAATCTTGGACAGGTATCAGATGAATGATTGTAATCCTGTAAATACTCCATCTGAATTTGGTATGAAGCTAAACAAAGATAATGGAGGAAAGAAGGTTGACGACACTCTTTACAAACAAATAGTGGGGAGTTTAATGTATTTGACGGCAACAAGACCTGATATAATATATGCTGTAAGTGTGATTAGCAGGTACATGGAATGTCCTACAGAGATCCATCTCTTGTTTGCAAAACGAATTTTTCGATACTTGCAAGGTACTAAGGAATTTGGCTTCTTCTACAAAAATAGAGAATAGTCAGATCTGTTTGGTTTCACAGATAGCGATTATGCAGGAGATTTAGATGATTGAAAAAGCACATTTGGATATGTTTTCAAGATGGGGACAGGAGCTGTTTCATGGTCATCAAAGAAGTAATCTATTGTCACATTATCATCCACTGAAGCTGAATTTGTTGCTGCAACAGCTTGTGCTTATCAAGCTATTTGGCTAAAGAAAATCTTTAAAGAGCTGCATTTCAAGGAGGATCGACCTACTCAGATTTATTGTGACAACAATTCAGCAATAAAGCTTTTAAAACACCTAGTTTTACATGGTCGAAGCAAACATATAGATGTGAAGTATCATTTCTTGAGGGATCTCACGAATCATGGAGTCATTAATCTTATTTACTGCAGAAGTGAAGACCAGATCGCTGATATTCTAACCAAACCTCTCAAGCTTCCTGCATTTCAGAAGCTCAGGAAGCTACTCGGTGTTTGTACTTCAAATGTTTAGTTTCAAAGTTTAACTCTTATTAAACTAGATGTTATGTCTGGAACATCTGTTTAAGAGAGGAATTGTTGGATAAGTGGTAAATGTAAGTAGTTACTAAGATTGTGGTTATAATTGTGAGTAAGTGCTAAATGTGGGTAGTTACTAAGATTGTGGGTATAATTGTGTGTAAGTGATAAATGTGGGTAGTTACTAAGATTGTGGGTATAGTAGTGGGTAAGTGTTAAATGTGGGTAGTTACTAAGATTGTGGGTAGAATAGTGGGTAAGTGCTAAATGTATGGTAGTTATGTTTAAGTCTATATAAGAATCATTTTGTATGTGTTTTATGTAAGTAAATAGAAAGAAAGTTTGCTTCTTCATTTATTTAGTTTCTCTTTTCTCTCCTTCTATCACTAGAATATAACTGTTACTCATGGACTAAACGTTTCACCACTTGTAGCATCTGTTTGTATTAGCCTATTAGGTACCCACCCATACTTACCAAAATCTCGATTATTTTTAATAAAGCTTGTTTAAAAATGCTTTTCTTTTTTTAATGAACCGTTTGTTTAAAATGCATTTTTTCGAAAATACTCACTTTTTAATAAATTATGATTTGTACGTTTTAAGCGCGTATTTTATGATTTTTTCTCAAATTCTTGTCCAAAAAAATATTAGTTTCTTAATAATTTTAAATATTTTCATTACTTTTTCTTAAATGCTTATGGATTTTTTTCTGAATTTTACCGATTTCTTCACAATTTTTGTTTAGCATTTAATACTCTGTTATTGTTATTAGGTAAGCCAGATATACAGTCAAAAGCAAGGGATTATTTCTTACCGAATAAATAACTTTCTATTCTTCGATCGCAAAAAGAGCTTATTAGGTTTTGATGCCCACCCCCTGCCAATGGAAAAGAATTCATTCTCTTTTAGGAATGCTTTCAATTTCAAAAATGTGTTTTGCTTGTAGCTTCTTTCGGGCACAGCTTGACTGCTTGTCGTTTCCTCGGCAACTCTATTCACACAACTACCTTGCTTCTTCACAATTTTTTCCCAAAGTCGGACTTGGTAATTTGGTACCCGCTTGGGCAACTCTGTGGTTGGGCTTGCGTTGATCTTCTACCAAAATTGTAATTTCTCAAAAGGTTCACAGCAGATTATATGCATGTAAATAAGTGAAACTATACTTTTGACATACCATTAATTTGGCGGAAAAAATTTTCCTTGCATTTCTTTAGTCACTGATTTCTCATACTTCTTGACAAAGCCACGAATAAATCACGTTTTATTCACTACATTTATATAAAGAAGTCATGTGTTAATGATTGATTAACAATTTTTTAATAAATTATAGCTTTTTAAATATTTTATACCGGGAGGCATTACTTGCACATACAAAGCTGGCCAAGTACACAATTTAATAGAAAGACTTGATATCTTGGGGACTTGAGCCATGTAGAAAAAACTATCAAAGTGTCTAATTTAGAGGCCATGATTTTTAAAGTCGGTGCAGAACACAATCTCTTTAATATAATTCAATGCAGATAACCGTTGAATATGATGAGTGGCAATTCCTGGCTTTTATCCAAACTTTTGAGTATATGCCAATTTTTTTTTCAAATTTTCTTGCCGACACGTGATACTAACTAATGCAAATATTTGCCATATTGTTTGATTTTATGTGTCTTAAGCATATAGTTACCAAGTTAGAATTCAAGAAAAATGAGCAAGGCAAAAAAGAATAACAAGAGGGGAAAAATCAATAAAAATTAGATTTTTTTAAAAGAAGTAATGAAAATGTTTAAAAATAAAAATAAATATTTTTTTTGACAAAAATACAATTTTTTTTTTTTAAAACGCATTTACAACACAAACGAGGGTCTTTTTTTTACAAAATAAGCTTGTTGTTTCAAATACGCATTTGAAACGTATTACCAAAATTTTACAAAAAATGTGTTTAAAATAAGTTTTAAAAAATAAAACAAAATTGTCGATTTTGGTAACTATGATCTAGGTCAAGTTTGGCCATCATAGGAAAGGGACTTGGCTGTGTATGGCATAGCTCTCTGATAGCTTCTACCATAACAGAGTTCACCTGTTTTAGCAGGTTCTCATCCTCTTTGCTAACATTTTGTTACCTGCTTTAATAGAAACCCCTTCTCTTTAATAACTCCTTGCATAGCAAGATTTTATGTCAAGATTTATTTATTCAACAGTTTTATCTTCCTCTCTACTCATTCCTTGCCATAGCAGATTTTATTTGTTTTGGTAGAGATTTAGTAGAGAGCAGAAAGGTTACTACTAGAATAGGTAAATCCTCCTTTGTAGAGAATTAGAAAAGAGAATAAGAACCAACTAAAATAGGTGAACTCTGTTATGGCAGAGGCTAACAGAGAGCTATGCCATGCACAGCTTAGCCTCCTTAGGATTTGGGTTGTTTCACTAGGTTAGGCTTATATTTTAAGCCTAAAAAAGTATGTTAGGCCTCGACCTAATGGTTTAGCATTTTATAGGATGTGTTGGTATTTAGGTACCGAACCTAGCCCAACTCTGGTGGGGCTTGCATCAATCTCCTGTCCATTGGTTTTGTGCTAGAAAATTTTGTGTATTTTCTCAATTTTCAAATTTCTAATGCTTTGAAGAAGTACTAAGTTTTTCAATTAAATTACAAATAATTTATACTTAATTTTATAATTCATAACTTTTTAAATATATTTTATAATTCTTTTCATACTTTTAAATAGATAAAGGAAGTCACTCATTGCACACACAAAGTTGGTCCTTCGCCATACTTTAAAAGAAAGATTTAGTATTTTGGAGACTTGTGTCATGTGGAAATTGAAGAATTTTATGGGCCTAACTCAACCTCACAAAATCGGTTTGCAAGGTGAGGAGTCCCCAAATTATATATAGACCAAGACCTCCAAGCCCACAGGCCTTCGCATGAGATGGTGAGATTGAGCCAGCCAAATTACATGGACAATTGAATTGGATAACGTGGACTAGAGAAATACCTACTATGATACTATGATAAGAAATCCAATAGGCCTAACTCAACCTTACAAAATTGGCTTGTAAGGTGTAAATTATATATAGAACAAGACATCAAAGCCCACAAGTAATATGAGACTATTCAAATAGAAACACCATGTAAATCATTTATCATGATTTAAAAATCTTTAGTGCAAAAGATTGACACAAAAATAAGATCTCGATCATATGACTCAATCCAGTCAACCGTTGAACTACGTGATGGCCTTTGATTGTGTTGAATCATATGATAGAGATTGTGTTTTATGTCAACCATTTGCACCACAAAACTTTAGAACCTTTAAATTAGATGACTTTGATGGTGTTTTTAAATGACACAGGTCACCAAAATATCTCTTTTCTTCTAATCTTTATGCTTGGTCCAACCGTTTGTGTTCAAGTAATGGCTTCCGTGTATAAACTATAGTTTTGTATGGAGTTGGGGGTGGCATGCTGGCAAGCAAAACTGACATCGATTTTGAACCCTAGGCATTATCTTTTCTTTAAGTGTGTCGTGACGCAAAGGACCCAATGTGAAGATCTCGTGTCAAAGATTGAAAAATATTAGATTTGACTTCAACCTCTTTGCTTCCCATCATTGAAAATCTACTAGTTTTTCATAGACAAGTTTTCAAGAATTTTTCCGGACCCAAAGCAACTTAACTATTTTTAAGGCTTTTGAATGCTTTAAATCACCTTATATATAGATGTTTCTAATGCAATCTTGAACACCACAAATATTTTGATCAATGGTATAAGTCGTGAAAATTAGTGTCACATTGTCACCTCCTAAAAGGTGACCCGTTCTCCATCTGAATTAGGAACTTTTTTGTATGGCTAACCAATCTATATTCCAAAAATATGGAATCAACGATTGAGGTTTCTCGGAATGCGTTAAAATTTAGACCAAATAATAGTTTGATGGATGGCATATTATTTAAATCTAAATTTTCCAATGGGATTGATTTTTCTCAGGCTATGCTTGGCATAACTCTCTGCTAGCTCTCTGTCAAAGCATGGTTTACCTGCTTTAGCGAGTTTCTTTTGGTTAAATCGTTGCTACATGATTTAGTAGGTCCCCCTTTTCCTATGTTTTAGCATGTCCTGATGGATCTAAATGGATCTATCGATCCGACCATCTAAATATATGCCCTAGGATCTAGGCACATGATCAATCAAAAATAATAAATCAACAATCTATAAATTAAAAATATGTTCGCACCTTCAATGTGAGCAATTAATGGTGGATTGTCGACCTTCAACGATCTTCTCGTTCTCAATATCTCCTAGCACAATAGGGATGCTTTTGCTGATAGGAAAGATTGAATTGTGTCGAACAATCATTGGAACCAAGCACCCCTTATATTTATAGCCAAAGAGTCTTTTCCCATTAAGGACTTGAATTACTAATTATATTGTAATTTAGAAATCACAATCATACCATAACTAAAAGACTTAACTATTAGTTACTTATTCTCTTCAAATTCACCGAATTAGCAACTACACTTCTCAAGATTGATCTTACACCATTCACCGGTCAACAAGTTGACCATAGTAACGGCCACCAAAATAGAAACTTCTAACAGTCTCCCACTTGGCCACACTATGTTAATAAACTCCGATTACAAAACATTAGCTAACTTTTTTTGAACGGTAAGTCCTAATCAATCTCAATCAAAATCTTTATAATTAGTTCGGCGCAGTGAGAATTTCAACACAGAATCAATGTAGTCAATACATCATGTCATCGATACATGACCGTTCATTAGTTACCATATTGAAATTCATCATTGACATGGATTCCAACTAGTATGATTTCACATAGACTGTAAATTTACAAACTGAATGGTGATTACATGTAAATTCAATATATTATTTGTCCTACTTTATTGCCATCTATTGGCATCATATGTTTTAAATTTTTATTTGCATAAAAATAGAAAAATAAATAAATAATCCTTATTTTATAATCAATTTAAATAAATGTATTCAGTCTTATATATCTACTCTTAAAGGCTATCAAAACTATCATTTAATCTCATGCGCGCAACGTGCTCCGAAAAGAGTCTAGGAGGTCAGCCTTTAGTGAGAGGGTCAGCCAACATGAGTGTTGTACTGATCTTTTCAACATATACAATTTGATTATGAACTTTCTCCCTTACAACAAGATATTTAATATTAATATATTTGGAACCTCTACTAATCTTATTGTTATTGAATATAGCTATCATAGCGGAATTGTCACATAAGATTCTTAGTGACCTTAAAATACTATCAACAATTCGAAGCCCTGAGATATAAATTTTCAATCATATCACCTCACATGTTGCCTTAAAATATGCAACAAATTTTGCTTCTATAATAGAACAAGTAGTCGACGTTTGCTTAACGCTCTTTCAAGATATAGGTCTACCTGCAAGCATAAAAATATAACCCGATGTGGACTTACGGGTGTCTTGACACCCAGCATAATCGGCATCTGAATAACCAATAACTTCAAGGTTATTCGACCTCTTGTACGTGAGCATGTGTCTTTTAGTTCTTTGTAAATAGCGAAAAACCTTCTTGATTGCTTTCCAATGATCCAAATTAGGATTACATTGATACCTACTAAGCATGCCAACTATATACATTATGTCTGGACGAGTACAAACTTATGCATACATGAGACTCCCAACTGCCAATGCACAGAAAATTGTCTCCATCTGCTTTCTCTCCAAATCGATCCTAGGACTCTGAAGTAGACTAAATTTATTACCCTTAATGATAGGGGCAACAGTAGCAGAATAATTATGCATGTTGAACATTTTGAAAACTTTATCAATATAAGCTCTTTGAGACAATCCCAATATGCCACGGGTTCTATCTCGATGAATCTTAATTCCTATCACATAGGAAACTTTACCAAGATATTTCATATCAAAACTCTTTGATAAAAAGTTTTTTGTCTTATATAACATGCTCAAATTACTACTTGTAAGTAATATATCATCAACATACAAAATAAGGATGATAAACTTGCTCCCACTTATTTTAAGATATATGCATTGATCCACAATATTTTCTTTAAAATCAAAGTTTGAAATGACTTCATAAAATTTTAAGTACTATTGTCAACATGCCTGGTTTAAATCATATATAGACCTTTTGAGTCTACAAACTAAATGACTCTCCCCCTCAACCTAAAAACCTTCAGATTGTGTCATAAAGACATCTTCATATAAATCACTATTCAGGAAAGCAGTTTTAACATCCATTTGATGTAATTCTAAGTCAAAATGAGCTACTAATGTCATGACTATCCGAAATGATTCCTTTTTAGAGATAGGAGAAAATGTCTCTTTATAATCTATTTCCTCATTTTGAGTGAATCCTTTAGCAACTAACCTGGTCTTGTATCTTTCTACATTACCTTTGGAGTCTTGTTTAGTTTTATTTACCCATTTACAGCCTACAGGTTTAACTTCTTTAGGTAACTCACAAAGATTTCAAACTGAGCTATATTTCATTGATTCTAACTCATCTTTTATAGCTTCGAGCCATTGAGTAGATCTATCGCTCTTTATAGCTTGGTTAAAGGAAACATGATTTGATTCTTTTCCAAAATCATAATCACTCTCATTGAGGTAGACGATATAGTCATCAGAAATAGTTGGCTTCTTTGCTCTCTCTGATCTATGCAATGGTTAATCATTGGCGGTCACCATGAGAGCAAGAGTCTCCTCAATGTGGGGTGTTTCAATAGGTATAGTCACAGGTGCATCAATACTTGCTTGAATAACTGGTGTTGGTGCCACCTTTTCTTAGATAAAAGGGATAGAAATTATAATCCGATTCTCCTCAAAAGTGATTTTCTTAGGCTCAACACTCCCACTGTTTTCACGACCCTCAAAGAATTTTACATATCTAGTCTCAACAATCCAGGTACTATGAGTGGGGCAATAAAATCTGTAGCCTTTTGACCTATCAAGGTAACCAATGAAATGACAACTTATAGTTTAAGATCCAATTTTCCTAATTATGGGATTGTACACCTTTGCTTCAGCCAAACAGCCCCAAATATATAAATATCCTATAGTCGATTTTCTTCCGACCCATAGTTCATAAGGAGTTTTGGGAATAGCCTTACTAAGAATCCGATTCAGGATATGCACCGCTGTTTTCAAGACTTCTCCCCACAAGAACATAGGCAACTTAGAGTTGCACAACATGTTTCTCACCATATCCATAAGAATACGATTTCGTCTCTCAACTATATCATTCTGTTCAGGTGTTTCCAACATGGTGTATTGAGCGAAAATGTCATGCTCTTGTAGATACAAGGCGAATGGTCTTGAATTGCGACCTATTTCAGAGTATCTATCATAGTACTCTCTGCCTCTATCAGATCTCACAATTTTAATTATCGAATTGAGTTGTAACTTAATTTCGATTTTATAAATTTTAAACATATTCAGGGCCTCAGATTTCACATGAATGAGAAATATATAACCGAAACGAGAATAATCATCAGTAAATATAATAAAATATTTTTGACCACCAATAGCAGGAGTTGAAAATGGTCCACAAATATCAGTGTGGACTATTTCTAGCAAAATCGTGCTCCTGATAGCTCATTTCTTATTAGTCTTGTGAGTTTTTCTTTAACGCAATCAATACAAGTATTGAAATCAGAGAAATCGAGCACATCAATTATATCATCTTTAATTAACCTCTCCATTCTATCTTTAGACATATGACTTAAACATTTATGTCATAAAATGAAGAAGTTGTCGATTGCTCGTTTTCGTTTTTTACTAATTTTATCATCCACATGCATAGAAACTAAAGATTGGGTGTAAGATGAATTCAAGTTTAACTGATAAAGATTGCCCACTAATTAACCACCACTCATAATATCGGAATTAAATTATAGAGTAAAAATATTATGTCCAAATTTAAATTCAAAACTTAATGAATCCAATTTAAAAATTGAGATAAGATTTCTAGTGATACTTGGAACGTATATAATATCAACTAAATTCAAAATGAAACCACTATCTAAAATAAGACGGAGAGTCCTACTGGCCTCCATGTCTGCTTCTACTCAATTTTCGAGTTTGATGGCTCGTTCTCCTTTACTTAGCTTCCTGCTAGATCGAAATCCCAGCATTGAATTACTTATGTGAATAGTTGCACCGGAATCTATCCACCAAGTATTGCGTGGAGCATCAACATAAAGTGATTTAAAACATACAAAGACTAGGTCATTACTTTTCTTAACTAGTTAATTTTGATATTTATGACAATTCTTCTTGATGTGTCCCTTCTTTTTACAGAAGTGACACTTGATGCTAGAAGTAGATCTGCTAGTTTCTCCTTGTTTGATTTTCGGTGGAGAAACTTTTATGTTCTTTTCTTTATATGATCCCTTCTTTCGTTTGAAATTTCCTTTCGATAGTTCAAGAGCGGCGTAATGAGTACTTTCAGGTTTTTCAGTCCGAAGTATTTCTTCTTCTTGGATACAGTGAGCGATTAGCTCATTCATCTTTCATTTCTCTTTCTGCGTGTTATAATTAATCTTGAACGTGTCAAATTGTGCAGGAAGAGAAGTCATAATGAAGTGAACAAGATAACCCTCAAAAAAATCCATGTCCATTTCTTTCAATTGAGTCGTTATGCCACTTATTCTCATAATGTGCTCCCGTATGTCACTATTACCGTTATATTTCATGGTTCCCATTTTAACAATAAGATTACTGAAAAGTTCTTTAGAAGTTCTCTGAAATTATTTCTGAATGGATTGCATGTATTCCTTTACATTGTACGAGTCAAGAATACTTCCCCGGATCGCATCAGTAATAAAACTCTTTATGATCATGAGGCTTATATGATTTGATCTATCTTATTTTTTCAAATTCGTATTGTTCATTGTCAGATTCCCAGCTGAGGCATCAGCGGTGAGCACCTTGGATTTATAAGATCCTATAGCATAGTCAAGATCCATACAGCCTAGAACAATTGTTACTTGTTCCTTCCATTTGTCATAATTTGAACCACTCAAAACTTTAATTTTACCAATTAAATTAGTAATAAAAGACGGATTCAATGCTGCATAATAATTAAAGGTTTTATTATGTTCACATACAATTATAGTAACGATCTATTTTACAAGGATATATTTAAGGTGATTTACTTATGGTAAGGAATATATTAAAAAAAAAAATAAACCAATGTGGTTTTATTGAGAAACAAAATGTATCATTATGACCCTCTGTTTGGTTGAGTTATAACATACTAGTCGCTTCCTCAATCGATATTATTGATTATGATACTAATTGTATCGTTGTGACCCTCCGTTGGGTCGAGTCATAATACGCCAGCAGTACCCACACATAAAATAATGAATAGTAAAACACAATCATCACATAACATTAAGTGATTCATCACTGTTAGGCAGAAGAATCCCTTAAGTTGTGACGTCAACGTTCACTACACACTTTCACTTAATTTGTAACACTGTCTTTTACAAAAATAAATTTCACTTTGAAAACCACAACACTAAAAAAGATCATCACCGTTGGGCAGAAGAATCCTTCCAAGTCATGTTCTCAATTTCGATTTGATAATATTTTAGACGGTTACAAAAGTAATTTAAAAAATGATAAAAAATAAGTCACCTAAGATGTGCAAGTAGTTAAATCTAACTCATGTTGTAGGTAAGTGTCAAAAATTAATAATAATCATGGGTAACATTATGTAAACATCAGCCTTGGGATAGATCACAATCTCTAATACCCGACTTTAATTAAAGACACTCAAATATATAATAATTATCTGATGAAAAATTATCAAAAAGACATCAGGTCATGAAAACATCACAATAGAGAGTTTCTTTTCAAAAATAGACCTCAAAAAATTGATCTGAAATACCCGTGAAAGTCAGAATTCATATATAATGTCCGAAAATTGGACCTATAAATAGCCCAGAAATGACCCGAAAAGATAATAAATAATATGGGCGAAAATTAGGCCTTAAGGACAAACGGATCGTGTTTAACGGGCCAAATCGGGTCATGAATCATGGGCTGAGTTTTATAATTGACTGGATTGGACCATGGGCTAGACCTAGTCATGACCCGAGTCCGATTATCAATCGGGCCGGATCATAGACTGAGTCGGGTCATGTGTTGGACAAGGCTATGGCTCGAGTATCAACATGGGCAGAATTGCGCTAAGGTAGGTCATGGGCTGGGCCGGATACATGCACCTTTCTTATTAATTTAAGAGAAGCCAACACAAAAAAAGTCTTCTTCTCCCTTAGGAAAAAACATAGAGATTTGACCAGCTATCGTTTGGGAATGGGAACCAACATGTTTTATCAGAAATGGTAAATCTGATAGACATAAGGACGTTAAAGTCATTTTAATTTTAGTTACCACCGTAAAGCAAAGGTCATCTCACTCCCCTTCTAATCTTTCATAGTTATTTTCACCCCCCTTCCCAGCCTTAAAAATTGCACTAGTCAGACTATCTCTTTCTTTTTTTTTTTGGGATTATTGGTCCTAATTAATAAAAGGTTATGCTTGGCCTTAAGATCTTAGGCTAATTGAGTTGCTATTAACTTCTTATAGCAGAAGATCAACACGGACACCCCACTAGGGGTTGGCACAATCGGGCTGAGTCCAATGACCAACGCCAACGCCAACGCCAACTCTTTCTATTATAGAAATAATCATAATGATACATAACATACGAATACCATATGAATACTTTACTCGATGTTTCAATTAATCATATATCAAAACTTGGCTTTGATATTAATTAATGGATTTATCAATCCGACCATTCAAATATATGTCCTAGAATTTAGACACATAATTAATCAAAAAGAAGAAATCAATAATTCATAAATTAAAAATATGTACACACCTTGAATGTGAGCTATTAATGGTGAATTGTCGATCTTCTCGCTCTCAATATCTCTTAGCACAATGGGAATGCTTTTGCTAAGGATGATTGAATTGTGTCAAGCAATCCCCTTATATTTACAGCCAAAGAATCATTTCTCATTAAGAATTTGAATTACTAATTATACTGTGATTAAAAATCATAATCATACCATAACTAAAAGACTTAACTATTAATTGTTTATTCTCTTCAAATTCACCGAATGAGTAATTACATTTCTCAAGATTAATCTTACACCATTCACCGGTCAGCGGGTTGACCATAGTGACGGCCACCAAAATAGAAACTTCTAACAGGTCCCCCTTCTCCTTGCTAACTCCTTGTAGAGCAGGATTTTCAGCAGTTCTCCTCTGCTCTCTACTCACTCCTGCTAGAAATTTTATTTGCTCTGTTAGGGAGTTAGCTACTAGAGCAGGTAAATCCAGCGTTAGCAAGTAGAAGGTAAGCCTACTAAAGCAAGTATATCCGACTCCGATAGGGCGCTAAGAAAGAGTTATGCCAAAGGCCGCCTGATTCTCTTACCTACAAAGTAGGCCCTGGTATCTATCAAAGCTTACTTCACATATTTTAAGGAGTTAAGACTTAAGACCAAGGTATCAAAATCGGTATCGGTCTCGGATCAGTTTGCTCAAGACTAATATGACTCGGCCAATACGTAACTATCAATACCGATACGTATCGGCCTATTTTTATTTTTATTTTAAGTTTACATCTCGACTGAAACCGAGATGTATTGGCCGATACGGTATCGGATACCCGAGTTGTGATACTGATACACAAGGTATCAAAATCGGTATTGATCTCGGGTATCGGTTTCCCCAAGGCCAATACGGCTCGGCCGATACGATACATATTGGCCTATTTAAAAATAATAATAAAAAAAAAAGGAAAATTGAACGTCTAAGTAGAAACTGAGACGTATCGGCCGATACCCGATACGTATCGGCCTATACCCGATAACTATCGGCCGATACGATATCGGGAATCTGATACGAGATACCGATATGTATCAGTTTGACCAAAAACCGATACATATCAATATCGACCGATTTATTATACCTTGCTTGATACCATGGTAGTAAATCTTGGCCTCAATCGATGCTGCCAGCCTTTTCTGTTTTCTCTGTTTAGCATCTCGCTAGGTTGAGATCTTTGTTTATTATTTGCCTATATGACTTTCACTATCACTTAAAAAAAACAGAATCACATGCCATCTTTATGAGAATTGTAAAATTTCTTCTATTTTGTCGTCTAAATTAATTTAGAGTAGAACAGATCAACTACTAACGACATCTGCCGACAAGTGCTTGACCTCCCTCTTTAGAAATCCTTACTCTGCCCCTAGATCTTATCTCATTAAAGTAGGCTTTCTTGATTAAAATGATTTTAACATCATTTTATTATTACGCCATATTACGATACAAGGCAATCTAATAGTCTACGTAGCAGTCCATCATTGGCACGTTTAGCTAAAAAATCACACCTATCATAAAATTGCAACCATCCGATTACTACCCATTATTAAAAAATATGCACAATTGTCCATGTTAGAGATCTTATAATAGATGGTTCAATCTCCTAGTAAGTTTGCTTTTGGGAGCCAATTCTGTTTGATGTATAAGTTATCACTGGCTTGGATTGCTCACATCAATGACGGTTACACCTCCTTATTTCTAATACCAATTATATCCGAGATGCTAATAATGTGAATTAAATAATTGATAAAATAATATAAAAAATAACAATGTATTTGACTTACTTCAAATGTCAATATTTAAATAAGAAAATTTATAAACCCTAGACATCAAGCTTGGAGGGTAAACAGGCTATAAGGAAAGAAATGAACGAATTGTTGTGTAATGAACTTTTGAAAGTATTGTGTAGATTATTAGTTTTAGGCATATTAGGAGGACAACACTATAATAGTGGCATGAATCTAGTCATTGATTGACCTCCACGTGGCAAAGCCTCGTGATCAACCATCCAATGAATGTTGTTTTTACCCATTTATCAGACTGTTGATCATCAACGATTTGATCATTCATTTATAGGCACCCACAGACTCGTGATCAGATGATCATATGAGAGTAACTACATTTCTACACACAATGGGTTGCTATTGGTGATCAACATGATTAAGCCATTCCCAATGGAATTCCTCGGTTTTATGTTTTTACCCCATTATTCTAAACTTCTTTTAACTTTACTTATTTCTCCACACATTTACTTAGGTCTCGTTCGACTGTTTCTATGCATTTCCCAAAAAGCTCAGAAAGTCCCCACCTTAGATTCTACCCAGAACCCTGAAAATCTCAGAAAAGGAGTTTCCATGCAAGTGTTCTTGAGTTCATCAGAAAATATTAGAAAAGCAGTTTCTCTCATAAACTACAAATTCTTGTGTTCTTATGTTTCTCACAGAAAATAGTGAGAAATTGGATTAGGGCCAGCCGTTCAAAAGTACGCATATCATCGAACCCTCCGTGTCTATGTGATGACCATCAAATTTTACTTACTTACAATCAATTGGAAAATGAACACATTTACCCGATTATTTTTTAAAATTTAAGTTAGTGATAGGTAATTAAAAACATATATCATTGAACCCTTTGTGGATAATGAACACATTTACTGAATTGTTTTTTAAAATTTTAATTTAGGGATAGGTAATTAAGATATCATTAATAACCGATTATATCTACTATGAAATGCGGCACAAACATAGTCAAATGTAGTTTGCACTACCTGATTTAGATCCCTTGAAGTAATCAAAGGTGTGATATCGTATTGTCTAGGGTCCTAACCTGATATGATATACATCAGCAGATATGTATCGGATATCGCAATTCGCTGTTGTCACATGAACCCAATTTACTAAGAGTAGGATGAATTTTTAACTTATATTTTATTAATTTTACGATATTATATACTGAATACATTTATGTTTTAAATAAAACACAAAAGTTCTTTGTAGATGATAGGCATTATTCATTGAGGTAATGGAATTGAGTATGCTTGGCAACCTAAATTGTTTTAATTTTTAAATACACTATAACTTTAATACAAAACATCAATTAAAATATTATCCTTACTACTGTATAAAAGCACGAATGCCTCCTATTTTTGTTAATTTTGGTGTTTTTATATTTTAGTAACAAAATACCCCTAAGCTACTCTATCTACCCTCATGTTCTTTCTTATATATTCTTATATTTTTTAAGTTTCTATAACTACACTTTTAATTAAACTTAAGACTCTTTCACTTTCTAATTTTATAGAGCTACACTTCTAATTAAATTAGGACTCTTCCACTAATAAACGAATTAGGTTGCGTATGGCATAGATCTTTGATAACTTCTGCCACAATAGAGTTCACATACTTTAGTTGGTTTCTATTCTCTTTTCTAAGTTCCTGCAAATAAGGATTTACCTGCTCTAGCAACAACCTTTCTGCTCTCTATCAACTCTCTATTAGAGCAAAAAAAATCTGCTCTAATAATAGGTATAAAAGAAAGAAAGCCTTGCAAACTGAATATAGGGGACCCTTAAAGCCTTATAATAAAAAACTATATTATAGAAAAGATATCTGTGCGGTGCCTGAATTATAGGGAGGTATCCGTGTGGCGCCGTGGTTTTATAATAAAAAACCTCCGAAAGCAATGTGTCCCTTTCCGCGGAAAAGGCGCAGAAAAGACCACTCCCGAACGAGCCCATATGTATTTGTTTTTTTTTCAGAAATGAAACGAGCCCTTATGTATTATTGGTTCGTCTGTTCACTTTTTTTTTTTTTTTTTTTGTTTGATTCTTCTTTGTCACTTCTTTGTATGACTATGACAAACGCTTTGCACCTTCCAGTGATGCAAATTTTCTCACCCTTTTTATTAAAATTGGTGGTAATCTTTTTCCACAAAATATACTACCTGTCCACTCGTCTTCGTCCTTCCTCACTACACCTATCTGAGATATCATCTAGTCCACAGTAACCAAGTGTTTGTTGAGCAAATCATTCAGCTTGGCTCTTGTTTGTCAGTTTAGTTTAATTTGGATAAATTCAGAAAATATATTTTAAAAACTTTTGGGGACTATAAAAGTAATAATTAGGGTATGGCTATTCTCACCAGTTCAATACTAAGTACCACACAGTTTTTCACGGACAAAAATCATTGACTGGTTTGAATCAAATGATTGAGATTGTTTTTTGTTCCAATCTTCCTCACGATAGATCTTGAGATCATGGTGCGCTTATCAAACGGTCAGATGTTGATTCCACATGCCACAGGTCCCTAAAAGTGAAGGTCAATCCTTTGCCTATGATCTAGGTCACTTTTGGAGATGTGTGCTATGCTGAATCAACATCTGACTGTCTGATGGACACGCCATGACCTTAAGATCTATCGTAAGGAAGTCATTTTCGTCCATGAAAAAAAATTGTGATACATACTATTAAATGGGTGAAAATAGCCCGGTACCCTAATAATTATTATAAAAAAATATTTTTAACCTATCTAAAATTAAACATGATATTTTTAAATGATAAAATAGGTGCACTACATAATCCACATGCACGGATAATTCACAACTGTAAGGAAACAATACAAAGTTACTGCATGTACCACAATCACAAAAAATTTAGGGAATCGAACATTGGGCGAGAAGTTTGGCAGGGACCACCTATTTTGAGAACTTTGTGATAGATATCAAATTCAATAACCACAACAAAGCACCAGAGCATCGTGATCTAGAATGACTGCCTCAAATGAGAAGCACTTTTAAGATGTTAAAATGTGGTATTTTCTCTAGTTGGACAATTTTGGATCCAAACATCAATTATCTTTTGGAACAACCGTTCACTCCCCATCTGAGAGCGGTTTTCAACTGCTCTGGCAAAACAGCAGCTACAGACCATAAGTACCTGCCTGCCAGCTCTCCGAGCGTTTACTCTATGCGAGCTCCACACCAGCGGGCAGGCAGCATTGCCAAATGCAGCCTTAGATTTTGTCCAAACAGCCAAATAATTGTGACGGGAGAAAAATGCATTTTAGACATAATTAGTCATGGGTCAAAATCTCATCCGATATCGATACGTATCGGTTTTGGAGGTCACCGGTGTAGTATATTCAAAGTACTGTACCGGTGCCTCGCATATAAAGTAACAAAATACCGGACGATACATACCAATATATCATCCAGAACCGATACATATTGTCCGGCATGTATTGGTTTTGAAGCTGGACGATACGTATCAGTTTTCCGAATTTTTGACCCACGATTAGAGCATCTTAATTGTCATATTAAACTACCCTGTATCTTGCTAGTCAAAGTGAATATACAAGCCAAAGGTTGGGACTCAATCCAACTAGATGCCCAAGCACAAAGCACCGAATACTGAAATTTGTGAACCATGCCTCTCCTCTGTTGAATTTTTTTATAAACAGGTGATATCTTGTTATTTCTGCTTTGTTTCTTATAAGAATACAAGGACAACGCACAATAAAGCCTCTTCACAGAGTTCTCTAATTTTAGCACGGGTGCACAGCAGCCGACGAGCACAACCCCAAACAAAGGAATGACCATGATAACACGTCTCCGCATTCCACAACTCCTCTTTACTAGGGCACATCTATAGAAACAAGAGACGCAAATATTTCGTACTTGTGGGAAGAGGACGTGGATGAGATTACAAAAAATAGTCCGGAGTCCTGCGTGTGGTATCGGGTTCAATCTGCCGGGGCGCAGGATCGAATTGAAGGAAACTCTGGTCCATGTTCTCCCCAATCTCGAGGATCGCCGCCATGTTCCCACACCGGTAACAGTAGTTTGGTGCACTAAATACAGTCACAACATTTTTTTCCTGTGAAACACACATGAAGAAATAACATAAAAAATCCGAGAAAAATTGAGTTTCTAAGATCAGAACAGAAGATTTGAGAATTCATTTTGTAAACAGTTAGTTGTTGAATCATAGATCCACCCACCTGACACCAATTATAACCTTCCATGACAAGCTGATGAGCTCTTGCAACAAGGGTGAGGCCATTGGTGTGGTTGAATTGAGCAGCAATATCTTGTCCAAATGTATAGCCAGCTCCCCTCGGAGATATTCCCCACCCACATCGGTCATCCGGATCAGACCATAATAGATCACACATGGGTCCTTCATGTGGAACCTGCTTGCCCAAAATAAATATCAAACGTCAACCGAGACATTAGTTTGCCAAAATCCCAAACCCACGAAGCTCCAGAAATAATCTGTCACTGTAGAACATGAACATGCATACAAACAGATGGAAGGAAATAGGTCTGTCATATAACCATAACATTCTGGGATAACAAAACATCATTCATTATAAAAAAAACTATGACTGGCTAATTTATGTAATCATGGTTTTAAATATTGAACGATACCAATACATATCAATACATATCAGCCGATATGTATTGGCTTCAGTCTGACCTGAGTTGATATGACCTATGAAGGGTATGCAATATCAGCTGATATTGATACTGTATCGGCCATATGTATCAGTTAAGTACCGAAAATACCCCCAACCAATATCGGTTTACTTTTTTCCTCAATTAAAGGATTCAAAATTTTTTTTTACAAAAAGGGGATTATAAGATGGGCTGAAACAGCCAATATATATAGATATCGGCCAATACATATCGTTCTTAAACCTTGTTTAGAACATGGGGATAATTACATATCGAGGGTGCTCAACTTTCAGTGTCCCAAAATGTGAATATGCAGATAATATTTACTCATTCCACGGCCATGGATTTTTTATTAGTAACGGAAATAGAAACAGAACACAATTAAGGAAAGTAAGTGGCAGCGATCCTCGAGATTGGGAAGAACATGGACCAAAGTTTCCCTTCAAGTGATTGAAGACAAGTGATCATTTCAGGATTGTCACCCTAAGGAATGCAGACATGGTACAAGAAAATCGCAAAATTTTGTCGCTTTTTAAATTATTTTTTTTTACTAATAGGATATATATAGATATAAGGTAGAAATTCAATCGCTGAATTGGTCACACATATTCTTTTGATAGGTTGAAGTTCTTATGGCACAAGAGAATTTAAAAGTTTGTAAGGAGCACATATTTATTTTGAAGGGCATAGGTTCAGTCAGGATTTAATGTTCTAAAAACACAATTTACAAAGGATGAATCATAGGCATTATCATTTCTCCTCCTAAGTTAAAGGCAGTTGCCCCTTACGGTGTGGGTGCTTGCCCCCTTTAAATTTTGAGTTAGTATTACCCGACCCAGAGCACCGAGCCACCAACACTCTTGGCACTCAGGTCACCTTCTGGGATGTGCAGGTGTTATATGTGATTTGCCGCCTATGATGTCAATATTTATTTTGTAAAAGACTGGAATGAAATACAATCTTCATCGTCTATTTCAGAGCAGTCAAACAATATTTAATGATGTTCGATTTATATAGTAGCCATTAATGTTAGATGGAGTTTGATGGCATTGAATCAAACGATGAAGATCAATTCTTGTCCCAATCATTTAAATCAAAGATCTTTAGATCATGGCACACCTATCAGAAGGTACATATGTTAATTCATATGGCACATATCCCCAAAAGAGACTCGAGTACCAAGTAAATTAACTCATTTTCTATATCAGCCATAACTTGCTCCCTTTGGGAGAAAATCCTGGCTCCGCCCTTGCCCAAGTGTTGTGTTTTGGAACTCCAAACAATCAAATGACAAATAGATGGAAAAGATGACCACACATAAATAAATGCACACACAAATTCATGAACAACCAAAAATTATTGCTAGAGAAAACAACAAAGAACAGATCTTTCACTAGATACATATGTAGGAAGAGGCATTACTTGTCTCCTTAAACATATGAATGGGTGATATATAGTCAGTTTTATAAAAGAACAACCTTTTTTTGTCTAGCATGGTATCAATTTCAAAGGCTATACAGTATTTGCAAAGAGTGGATTGGAAAGTAATTAATTTGCAAACAATTTGAACTGTGTCTTCAATGAGCATGGAGAATATTTTTTCTTTTGTATACCTTAGGTCTCATGACAGAAGGCCTAGATTATTGATTTGTCCCTAGCATTTACCTTTCATCATTGATTTCGTTTTCGGAATTTATATTTGGTAGGAGTACCATTATAGCTATAATTCATCATTTACAGTAAAAACTTGATCTTTTAGGCTCTACCTTTTTTATTCTCTTACTTTACTGCTGTTCATCTTTTTATTTCTGTCTCGCACATAGATCTTGGTCTGTGTATTTCTCACATATCCAATGCATTGCACCATGCTCTAACATAAAACCAAAGATGCAGAAGAAATCACCTTTGTAACTTTTCAGCATCTATGGAAGTGTAAAGATGATAATAACATCTTTGCAGAAACAGATGCACAATCAACCGCAATGCAATGCAGAATTACAATCAAATGGCAAATAATCAACAAGGGAAGATACATATGACTAGAAAAGACGAGAAGATATATAAATACCTCCTGTATACGATCTAGCGCACGAATATTATCTAATGTATCCAGGGATGGTGATAACCCACCATGCAAACAAAAGACCTACAAGGTACAACAAGTGTTTGTGTTAGAATTGATCTAAGATAAAACTAAAGTAAAAATTCTACACCATAAATGGAACTCAAACCTGACTCTCAATGAGGGCTGTAAGGGGTAAATAATCAAAAAGGTCAGTAAAAAACTTCCAGACATTTGCGTTTCCGTATTTTCTCAAGCATTCATCATAGAAACCATACCTGAAACCAGAACCCAAAGCTTTAAGAGTTAACATTTAGAAGCCTTACTAGTAATTACTATAGAAGTTACTCATGTAGTGTATCTCTTTCATAACCAACAAGGTCAAAGGTTACTCATGTAGTATATCTCTTTCATAACCAACAAGGACAAAGGTTGCATCCCATTTTTATTTTTAACACAGGAAAACAAGAAAACTACCATTTTTATATTTATTTTGAGAAAAGAAAAATAGTTCCCAACAACCTGGGATAAAACATGACACTGCTTTTTCTATCAGCAAGGAAAACAAATAAAAAACTAGACCAAAAAATGAAATGAATACACATTAAAATATCACATAAGTCTCAGATATATATTAGAGATCACCAATAAAAAAGCTTATTCCCATAGCCATATTTACTCTGCCCTGAAAAGGAACAAATATTAAATCATAGTCCAATACTGCTAAACTGATAAATCATTAGCTGCAGAAATTACAAAGCAGGTATCTTTTTTATTCCAGAAACCAATCAACCGGGATAATATAATGACGAATAAATAAATAATTTTTTTTTATAACTAGCAGTGTACATGGTAAGTACAAAGAATTGCATACTGCAGGAAAAATTATGCAAGAATAAAGAACCCCTAAGAATTAAATGGCCATCCCCTGGCCAGTGACAACAAACATAATGAATAATAAATAAATTACAGTTATAAAAAAAAAACTGTGTCCGTGGCTAATTATGTAGAACTGCATACTGCAAGACATAAATCATGCAAGTATAAAGAACCCCTGAGAAGAAATGACTCCTTCAGGTTTGTAATCTGACAGGGATGGACATCAATGCAGAATAAATAAAATATATACAACTTTGACTAACAGTCTACATAACGAAATATACAAAATAACATAATGCACAATAAGAATTTATGTAATAAAAAGGACACCTAAGATGGAGGAGAAACAAGATTTCTCTGAAAAGACCTGGTGTGATTTTTTCCTGCCAATTTCCTGCAACCACAAAATATTAACACCAAACATATTTTGATTAAAAATGTTTAGGAAGCTTCTATGATGCAAATGCCACTAGCAAATTTTTTTGTTCATAGATGGGTTCCAACAAAATAAGTAAAGACTTTGCAAACAACTAAAGCCCAGACCCCATCAACATGTGACAGCTTATCATAAAAAGAAGAGAAAGATAACGAGTTTAAATTTTCAACTTTTTAAGCTTACAACCCAACCGTCATTCTCATAAGAAATGAAAACTCAACGCAATCATAGTGACGAGGATATCGGCCCTTACAAGGTGTATAGGAGGCGTAAGAAAAGATCCACAACACCTCAGCCTCCTGCAACACTTTGGATAGGCGATTAAAGACCCATGTGCACGTGTGCGCGACACTTTGGATAGGCGATTAAAGACCCATGTGCACATGTGCGCGACACGAGAAGACCCCACCTTAGCAAAGGAAGAAGAATTTGAAGCATAAAGAAGATGGCCATGAGAGAAGGTTACGGTCATCCCTAAATCATTGATGGCCGACCGTGAATAAACAATGCTCTGTTCTTCTCAGAGGACATAATGTTTGTGGCTCACGGTCGACTGTACTGCAGGTCACAGACAACCGTGAAGCAAGCCATGGTTGACCGTGAAGTACGCTCGTGACGGGTTCAAGTCATGAGGTTCTTTTATTAGTTTAGTTTCGGAGGTTTATTTAAGAGTACTTTGTCTAGAGCTTTATTAGTGCCATAGATAGAGCTGTAAAGACAATAATTATTGATGCTTGATTAATGTGATTGAATGAAAAGTTCATGAGAGTTTGAAGAGTGAGTCTTCTTCCCCGTGATGGGTTGGTGTGAAGCCAATACGTCTCCTTCGATTCTCCTCTCTAATTCTCCATTGGTGCAAGGTAGTTTGTTCTAACCCTACCCCTTCCAATAATTCTAAACCCTCTTGAGTCTCATATTACTATTGAAAACTAGGGTTTAATCCTTTCTACACCTATTATTTCTCTTAAACCCGAGAATGGGATCAAAATATGCCATCATGGATTGTCATTTGATGCCCTAGGCTAGAGGGAAGTCAGGTTCTACTGTGAGAACCATGTGTATGGATTAGTAGGGATTATCGTGTCGGGTTTTAGCATTTGGTCTTGCATCACATGGGCAATGGAAAGTAAAGACTAGCAGAAAAGTAAAGACTTTGCAAACAACTATAACCCCAACCGCATCATCACATGATAACTTATCGCATAAAGAAGAGATATTATAAAAATAATAATTAATAAGTTTAAAGTTGCAACTTTTCTAGCTGACAACCCAAACAACACTTTTATAGGAACTGAGCACTCAAATTGATCATAGGCCTTAGAAATATTTAGCTTAACTAGCACACTCTCAATCTCCAACTTTTCAGTCGAGTCTATAACTTCATTGGCAATGGCAATCTCATCTAACCAACAAAACCACATCCGCTTAGGTTTGGTTTAGGGGAACATAAACCTCATTAGCGTTTTAACCAGAAAAATAGAGTTTTGGCTAAAATCTTGTACACCCATCCACTAGGCTTATGTATCAAAACTCGCTCATCTCATACGTGTTTCATATCTTTGGACCAGGTGCTTTGTCTTGATTTAAGTTGGGAAAAAAATCCTTGATTTCTTGACTCAAAAATGCTGCGCCAGTCAGTCAGCCATATCCCGAGGAATGGAAGTGAGAAGTTCGTCATCATGGATTCTCCTTCCATCTGGAAGCATAGTCTCAGACTCTCATAGAATGATAGAATAGTTCATGATTGCTTCCTCCATGCCATTCCCTACATGAAAAAATCTCCCATCTTCAGAAATTCCATTGACTTCTCTCTATGCTAGACATAGAGTGCATGGAAGAAAGCAGGATACCTTTTCTCCTCCTAACCAGAGAACCCTATATCTTTGGGAGCAGCGGAATTCCTCTTGCTCAAGACTCCTAATGAGGTTTGCTTTGGGTTAGCCCTCAAGGGAGCTTCTGAATAAAAGAAAAGATCAACTCTTCACTAGCATGCAACGAAGGAATTGTGGCTCCAATTTCCCTGAGATTAAATTCCCTAAATACCACCCTATTTCATTTAAAAATCTCAACTTTCAATAATTTCAGTTTCTTAAAGTGAATCCGAAGAGGGACTTCCACCTAAAAGGAATCCCACCTACTAGAGATGAAGTCCCTAATATCATAGACCAATAACCAGCTAAGCTCAAATTTAAACAGTTCCTAATATTATTATTTTATCATACATAACCCGCTGTGGGCAGATATCACTTTGCATGGAATTGGGTAAAAGGCAGTTGCAATTCATCCATGTGTATTTCCCGGATAGTGAGAAATCCCCTAATTCCCCTTCCAAAGTGAATTCCAGAAAATAGTGAGAAATCTCCTAATTCCCCTTCCAATAAAAATTCCACAAAAACTCCCATACTAGAACTAAAGATCTCCATATTATTATTCTCCTCCGGACTTCTTACCATATTGAAATCACCTACCGCACAGGAAGCCACTGGCCAAGAGAATCGAGAGAGGGAAAGCAACTCCTACAAGAGGGTTTCCTTCTAGGTTCACTACACTTCTCATTAATTGCAAGCAACAAAAAGATATATTTTTCACACATTAATAAAACAAAGATAAGAGTTCCAAGTGGGAAGTAAATGTGGAAACAAATATATGATGGATCCCACAAAACCCAAATCCCATCTGAAAATCAACCAGCGGCAAAATTATTCCTTCAACTTTCAAACAATATTAACAAATAAGAGTTTATTGGGCAGAATAACCTTTTAGCTTCAGTCTTCACATCGCGGTACTAATATATGGAGAATTTAACTAGATATGCTCAATTTGATATGAAAGATCAAGTTTCCAAACGTTTATGCTCATTGAGAACATACATAGTTGGACATGCAAATTAGAAAAGCTACAAGGCAAAAACCAAGTATGCTGCTGATATGGCAAGATCCTTTCGCGTTACAATTATGTCTAACAAGACGAAGTGTTACTGCTAGACTTTACAAGGGTAAGTGACACTAGAAGTCATATGAGAAATAGAAGAAATTGTTAAACCAGGAAAAGCATTGCAAACGCAATCAACATTGTTCTAAAAAATTTCCTTTATAAGTGGCAATCCAGCTCTAACAAGAAATATGCTCCAACATTATGATGAGTGGAGCTGAAAAGAAGGGCTTACACTTGGGTTATTTGCCGGCTCTCGTGATTTCCTCTCAGAATTGTAATTCTATCTCTATAACGGACTTTCAAAGCTACTAAAAGTGTGACAGTTTCCACTGAGTAATATCCACGATCTGCATACACAGGAGAGAAAGCAAGCAAATACAAAATTTAAAATATAAATGTAAAAAGTGAAAGGACCAAAAAAGGGCATACTCTTTTAATTTGAACAAAACTAGGGACCAGAGAATGTCACTTTATTGCTGAATAAATGATGGAAAAAGACGCACATACAGAGAGAGAGAGAAAACAAAACCAGAGAAATGTATAACCAACAAAAGATAGTCATACTGACATATTTAGAATCAAACAATACAATCTCACAACTAATTGCTAGCTCAACTGCAAAAGATCCACTTTGTTTTTCTTTTTATGCATAACATGATCATCGGATAAAAAGAACAAGATAAAACAACTAAGAAAGAACAATGAAAAAATCTGCCCTTTTTTATTATATCATACAACAAAAAGGGAAGTTAATTTGACCTCATATACCCCTGATAATCTTCACACCAGAGTAGCTAATTGTTCAAGCAGTTTGACTAGGACGCCACAAACACTTTGAGTTATGGAGTAATTCTACATGTTTCCTTTTTGTACACAGTAAGCATTCTTTAATGGGTATACCTTAGCAACAAGGTTTAAAAATTAGAACCTGGTCTCAGCTCAGCCAACTGATTAGCCTTGAGAGTGAATTGTTTGCACAAGTTGGGCTGCATCAAGGATTAGCCTTGAGACCTTATTTGTTTGCCCTGATCATGGATGCATTAACAATATAGATAGAAGAGATTCCATAATGCATGTTATTTACAGATGATGAAATGCTAATTGCTCAAGCAAGAAAGGAAATTAATGATAAGCTGGAATTATGGAGAAAAGCTCGGAGTCGAGAGGTTTGAAAATTAGTAAAACAAAGATACAGCGCATGGAGTGAAAATTTAGTGAGCATGATAGCCTGAGGATTTAGTTAAAATATAAATCATTTAGTGCCACATTGTCATAGATTTTGCAATTTAGGCTCTACTTTACAAGCATATAGTGGATTAGACGAGGACTTCTCAAATAGGGTTAATGCAGATTGGATGTTATGGAGACAAACAAATGGACTATTATACGACCCAAGAGTTCCATTAGATTGAAGGGACATTTTTATAAGATGATAGTTAGACCTGCTATGTTATATGATGCAGAATGTTGGGCTAAGAAAAAACGACAAGCTAGAGTACATGTGGTCGAGATGCGTGGTTGAGATGGATATGTGAAATAACAAGAAATGATAAAATTTGGAACGAGTACATAAATAGAAATTGGAGAATGGCACCGATAAAGGCAAAAATTACGGAATGACACTTTAGGTGGTTTGGACATATTCATTGGAGGCCAAAAGATATGTATGAAGGGTTGAGATGCTACAAGCACAAGCAAATAGGAGAAAAGGAAAAACAACGAAGACCTCGAGGGAAACCGTGACAAGCAAGGTAACAAACTCGGTATCGGGTATCAGTCTTTGGCATTGTTGTCATAAGTGATCGCTTAATCGATTAAGCGATCGCTTATACCATCTTAAGCCATAAAATCGCATAAGCCATCCTAGCTTATGCGATTTTGACATTATGTCATCGCATACAAAAGTATGCGATGGCATAAGCCATGTTTTATGGCTTATGCGATGGCACAATGCTCCACGCACTTAATTTTATTTTATTTTTGCTTTTTGAGGTCTCATTCTCTCTATAAAAGGGTGGGTTGGGTCCTCTACTCCTCACACAACTATTTTGGCTTAAACTTCCTCTCTAATCTCCATTCTTTACTCCCAATCTCCTCCCATTTTTCCTATTTAGTTTTTTATTTTATTTTATGCTTTGTAAATTGTAATCCTTTTTTTTAGTGAATTAAATTATTGTAAACTTAGTAATATTAGTGTTAGTGTGTTACAAAGCTCAAGGGAAAGATCAAGATTCAAGAGTGAAGCAAGCTTATAGTTCTAGTCTTCTATCAATCAAGTGACCCGGATCAAGCAAGCAAGCCTTTTGGGATGTTTGAATTTTATTATTTTTATTTCAAAAATTTTAAATCTCTAATTTTCTTTTCCTATTTCCTACTTTCTATCGTCATTGACCAATTAATTATGTCTACATCTTCAACCTCGGATCCTCTAAGACCTAAATCGAATGATCCGGGTTTGAAACATGGCCAGTCAAATGATATAGATTCCATTCTAGTGAGATCAGATGAAGACGAAATAGAGGAAGAAGAGTATATAGAAGATGATTCAGATGACGGCGGCAATACTAGTAATGATGATGGAAGAGATGTACCACAATGGGTTAGAAATGAATGTGTAGAGTACATTGCGGGTACTCAGTATCAAAACTAAAGTTATAATTTCGAATATTAGTATGTAAAACTTTTTTAAATGCAAGAATGTCTATTTTTCCCTTCCACAGACTTGAATATTTATTGTTAATTTTTATATTTTTTTCTTAAAAGTATGTCATGGCTTCAACGATTAAACGATTCGCTTAAGCGAAATGCAGTCAAATCGCTTAGCATGGCTTAAGCAATTTGATAGCATTGGTCCTTGGAGGGCTGATACGAATCAATCGATACGGATCGATCCATTAAAAAAAAAGAAGGAAAATGCAGGTATCGACCGATACTGATACCGAGTTGGATACTCAATACGTATCGGTTTGCCGAAAAATTGATACGTATCGCCGATACGTACCAGTATCGGCCGATATTTTGATACCATGGTGACAAGGGACATGAAGGATTACAAAGCTACAGAGAGCTTTGTACTGATCAGAAACAAGTGGAGAAAGAGGACTCACAAAGTCGATCCCAACTAGATAAGGTTGTGATGATGATTAGGTTCGATCAAGATTTGGGTTAGGTCAAGTTAGGGTTAAGTACAGAAAGTAGAAGAGAACGAACAAGATATTGGAGGACAGTGGGGTTGTAAATTATACCACTTTCAACCTTTATTATTATATACACAACTTCCGAAAATCTTTGGTGTATATCACACATTTACATACTTTACACTCACTACTAACACACCAAACTAAATATTGTAGACACACCAACACTCCGCTCAAGTTGGGGCATAGATATCAATCATGCCCAACTTGGAGGTAATGTCGTACAGTCGATTTTTTCCCATAGTTTTAGTGGGTATTTAGCCAATCGATCCTCAGAGCTCACTTGAGGTGTACAAAATTCACTTGACTCAAGTTCTTCTCATATGAAATAACAATCCACTTTAATATGCTTGGTTCTCTCATGGTATACAAAATTTTCTTCATTAAGTGCAGCTTCAATATCTCCATAGAGCGTCACAAGTAGCTTCAAATTGATTCTTAGAATGGTAAAGATGAGCCTAAAACACATCACTTCATGTACACCTTGGGACATGGTTAAGTACTCTCTTTTTGCACTATAGTTTTTGCTTTTCCATGTAACCAAGTCCCCACCAAAGAAGGTAGAGTAGCCCGAAGTGGATCTTCTATCACTAGAGTTCCAGCCCAATTGCCATCAGTGCATACCTTAATATGAAAAAGCTCATGGTCATTGTAGAGAAGACCTCTCTTTAGATACCTTTTCAAAAAAAATTCATGTAGGGTGATTTAAAGGAAGAAGGGCATATGGCATAGCCCCTTGTTTTCACCTTCAAAGGGGGAAGAACCAAGTGTGCAGATTGCGGAAAGCTGTCTACGCGTTAAAGCAATCTTTGCGGGCCTGGTTTAGAAAGTTTCGTAATGTTGACATGGAGTTTGGGTGCGAGCGAAGTCACTACGATCACACCCTTTTTGTGAAGGGACTGAAACTAACTGTTCTTATTGTGTATGTGGATGACATCATTGTCACAGGAATACTTCCTGGGCACTGAAGTAGCAATATTTCAACAAGAAATTTTCCTTTCACCAAGGAATTACATCTTGGATGTGTTGAAACAAGCAGGTATGCTTAAGTGCAAACCTGTTGATACTCCTATGGATCAGAATCATAAGACCAACAATGAAGATGGTGAAGTGCTCAAGGATGTGGGCCAATAACTGAGGTTGGCTGGAAAGCTCATATACTTGACTATTATTGGGTGATATGTACCGTGTGTACATAGTATTATCCGTTAGTGTACCACTTACGGTGTGTGTGTGTGTGTGTGTGTGTGTGTGGATATTAGTGGGGGGGGGGTGTGTGTTGTAATTTTTCTATTAATATAAAGGCTAGTAGGGCTACCCTAAACCCTAACTGAGTCATTCCATTCTAACTCTCTCTTCCCTCTTCCCTCTTCTCTCTTCTTCTTCTTCCTCCTCCTTCACTAAATCCTAACCCTAATCCTCTTCACTAAAATCAAGGTGGTATCAAAGCCTCTCCTACAACTAAATTCATCTCAAAGATTTTCATCAGAGTTGCTGACATCACCAATCGTCGCTGACACCACACTGACATAGGCAAGTCCAACTTGAACCACCTCAAAATTTCACCAAAATTTAGGTGGTTCATCGGTTTTTCAGAGGACTATCTCCCTCTCTTGCACCACAACCATCCAAGGCATCTACATTGAAATTAATATAGATTTGTGAGTGCCCCTTCACAGATTTCTAGGCAGATTGACCCCTTTTCTTGATTGATTAGAGTGATTCTAGTATTTTCCATGTTTTTAGAACCATTTTTTTCTTGATTTGATGGCAATTTGATAGTTTTGTGTGGATTTTTCATTTTTCACCTTTTTCGTTCCGATTCACATGTTTCTGAGTTCCTGAATCTGTGGAACAAATAGCCATGCTCTATTGTGGACCTCTATTTCAGTTTTTAATCAGTAACACTAAAACAAGTTTCAATGAATTAAACTGTGTATTGAGTTTCTATGAGGATTTTTTTATGGTTGCCCTATCTTGCTTTCTTATATCTCTTGTATGAAGTTCATGAATAGCACTAGTGGATGCGTTCCCACTGATTTTGTTGCTATAAATCAATCTTAAATTGTGTGGACGTTCCTTCCCAGAGCCTTTTCTCATTCTACATTGGGCATAAATCTCCTATTTCTATCGGCTCTTCCGATTCTACCCGAACCATGGTATTATGGGTATTGAATTGAATGGACAAAATTTTCTCCCATGGTCTCAGGCCGTGAAACTTTACTTGGCCAGTCATGGTAAATAAGCCCACATTATTGGTTCGGTTACTAGGCATTCCCTCTCCGATGCTACTTTCGCACAGTGGGAGATTGACAATTATACGGGGTTGGGTTGGTTGTTTGCTTCGATGGAGGATCCCATCTACACCATGTTCATATCCCATGAGACCTCGGCTCGTGATGGGATGCATTGACTCAAACATATGCCCATGGAAAGAGTGACACGCAGATCTATCAGTTGTTTACAGAGGTTGCTCGTGCCGAGAACGGTAGTCAGACAGTTTCCAAGTATTTTGGATATCTTCAGCCCGCTGGGATGAGCTTGGTCAGTATGAGCCACTTCTGAGTACCGAGGGTACTAGGATTACTCCTCGCCCCCTGGAGCGCCAGCAGATTTATTATTTCTTGATGGTCCTTCGACCTGAGTTTGAGCAGTTACCGGTACAGGTCTTAGCTTCTGATCCGCTTACCCCTTTGCGAATTATGGTGGCCACAGTGGTGGAGGTCGTGGAGGTAGAGGATATCTCCTTACTATATGTTCTTGTCACAGCTCGAAGATCAGCCAGTAGCCGATCACGGTGCGTGAACAAATCTGACTATCAATCCTGCACTAATGGACATTTAATAACACAATTTGGGACAATAAAAGTAATAATAGTTGTATTCCTTTTTTAAAGTAAAAAAATATTACATTTGCTAGTTACAAATCGTAAATCCTTACATTTGATCAAAAGAAACTTCAGCGATCTCGACAACTCAGAACCCAACAGATTTGCTTCTTTGCCTGGTCAGTTGCACAAATACCAGTATGATCAACGGAAATATTTAACGACGGGTGTTCACAAAATAGGCCACTTAATGGTGGATATGTTCCATATTCTTACACATGTAAGAATAGAGGTGTTTTACACCTTATATATTTCAAAATTAAAATAAGAGGCATGCTCTCTGTTTCAAAAATAAGAGGGAGAACAAAGGGGATGAGGACGTCATGGGATGGTCAACCATAATAGAAAGAAAGAGAGATGGAGATGAAGATAAATAGAGAGAGAGAGAGGGATAAAGAGGTGGTTCAGGGGATGGTCAATCATAATAGAAAGAAAGAGAGAGATGGAGATGAAGATAAATAGAGCGAGAGAGAGAGTGAGAGGGATAAAGAGGTGGTAGAGGGAATTGACGGTGGTTGTGTTGGGTAGTCTTGGTGTTGCAGAGGTGGCATGGGGCCATGGTGGTGACGTCCATGGATCAGCCAACGAAAGGCACTCCATGGATGGCCATACGTCTCTAAATAAATTTTCAATTTTTTTTTTAAAAGAGAGAGAATTGGGTGTATTGGGGAAGTAGTGAGGAGGGTGATGTGGGTCTAGGTTGGGCACTTTAGGCCAAAAGGAAGGTGGGCAGGGTTGATCGAGTCGAATTTTTACCGATCTGATCGGGTTCTCACGATTCTCTCTCTTTCTGAGCAGCTCGGACATGATCTCTCCAAGTGTTATAAGCTTCATAGCTTCCCTCCATGTTAGGGGTCTTCTGTTGCTTGTTGATGCTACTGATGCTGCTGGATCCAACTCTTCTGAGGCCCCATCTTCTTAGATAGCTCATGCTAAGGCCTCTTATCACCTCACTACTCTCTGTGTTGAGCTCACTGACCTGCGTGGACGTCTTCAGGTTCCACAACCTTCTCCAACTCCTATGTCATCAGGTACCTCATCTACCTATCATGCAACCATGTCCATGTCATTTACATCTCCTTGGCTCATTGATTTTGATGCCTCTTATCACATGACGGGCGTGTCCTTTTTAATTTCTACAATTCCACTTTCATCTCCTAGGCAGGTGTGTATAGCGGATAGTTCTCTTACCCCTGTATCCAGTCAGGGTAGAGTTGTGAGTTTTGTCCACCTCAGGTAGGGATAAAGATTCGGTGTACCGAACCGAACCGAAACCGAAATTTTTGATTTTCGGTTCGGTACACTACAAACCGAAACCGAACCGAACTATAAATCGGTTCGGTGTACCGATTTACAAGAATACCCAAACCAAAATCGAACCGAAAAAATGAGTTTCGGTTCAGTTCGAATCGGACCGGTTCAGTCAATTTGGGTTCTAGAGAGAGAGAGAGAGAGAGAGATTAAGAATAAACAAATAATAATAAATTTAAAAGAAAATTACCAATGTGGTAGTTCTAGAGAGAGAAAATCTCCCTCAGCCTCTTCTGGCCGGATTTATCCGCGCCGCCCATCAGCCTCCTCGAGCCGGAGTTCTCCGCACCGCCCATCGCCAGATCTAAGCTCGGATGAGGGTATTTAGGTCGGTTGAGGTCTTGACTTTGGATGAGTGAAACCGATTTTAGAGGGACGCTGGACGCCATTAAAGTTGGAGACCGGAGAAAACTGAGGAGAGAAAGCGGAGTCTTTTCTCTGTTAGACTGCTATGTTAACTCTCTCTCTCTCTATTAGAGTTACTGAATTAGAGACTTGTATTTTGGTTTGTGAGTTTTGATTGAATGTATATAATATATATATAATTAGTGTAATAGTGCAATGTATATATAATATATTAATAAATAGTTACTGTACTGTATATATAATATATAATATATTAGTAAATTCTATATAGTAGTATACTAGTATTATGGATGCAAACCATAAACCGAACACCGAACCGAAAACCGGCCATCCCGAACCGGCCCGAAAACCAACTTAAACCGAACCGAAGTGAAATCAGTTCGGTTTTAGGTTTGGGTGGTTGGAAACTGAGAACCGATTGGGTAGGTTGAGTAAACCGACCCATTAATGGGCCAAAACCGGCCCGAACCGGCGCCCCAAACTGAACCTACACCAAACCGGTGCAGGTAAGGCTTTTTTTTCTCCACAAATTTTAGTACGGCGCCTCTGGAGAGCAAAAATAAAAAAAGAGCCACAATATGGGACCATTATGGGGAACCGATGATGATAAATGGTGTACAGAAAGCCCAATACTCCGGTTGTACTCAGTAGTTCGCTTGTGATCTGAAGAAAGTCGGTACTAGTAGCTTACGAGGGCATTGGGGTCGATGTCTCAAAACCGCCCAAAATAAATTAGTAATAAAAAAAGAAAAATTAATTCAAAACAAGGATGGTTCACTTACCCCTTGGACCTATGACGCGGTTAGGGCTAGATTAGAAACAATAAAAAAATTTATAGTGAAAGAGGTGTCATTCGTTTGGATCGACAACCACTGATTTGTCGATTGGATTCGAAACGCCTTTGCACCCCATTTTAGTCCGATTAGTAGAACTACACTTAGTAGTCATATTAGAAAATGTTTTAAAGAAAAACAAGCTTCTCTAATTCAAATGTTTAAAAATATAACCGGTGGCATATATCTTACTTTGGATGTATGGACATTCGTAATCAGGAAACCATACATATGTGTCACCGCACATTTCGTTGACCTTAATTGGTCATTAAATAAAAGGATTATTGCATTTTGTCCTATTCGAGCGCCTCACACGGGCGTTAACTTAGCCGCGACCCTAATTACTATAATACAAAATTTTGAGATCAAAGATAAAATTTTCTCAATAACTTTATATAACGCATCCAATAATACGACCACGATTAGTGCTCTAACCAGCCAACATAAGTTAGTAACTATACCTATCTTACAAGAAATCTTTCACATGCGATGTAGTGCACATGTTTTGAACCTAATAGTGACCGATGGACTTTTGTATTTTAGTCCTATCATAGATAAAGTTAGGAATTTTGTGAAATTAATCAAATGGTCACCCACCAAAATACAAAAGTTTCAACAATTATTTATCGATGCAAATTTAACACCGAAGAAGTTAATTTTGGATTACCCGACATGATGGAATTTCACTTTTAATATGTTGGAAAGAATCCTCCTTATGGAAGAACAAGTAAACACTACTTTTTTCAATTTGGGCAAAGACCGTATTAGTAGTAGGGAAGAACTATCAGTGATCAAAAAAACTTTCGAATGTTTTAAAAATTCTATAACTCTTTTTTCTATTAGTACTAAACCTTCTTTTAAGGATGCAAAATAGCGGTGACTCTAATAAAGCGCAAACCTTATTAATGAACTATAAATCTAAATATCTTTAACTTTTTAAATTATTATAAAGGAAAATTAAATAAAACTAGTTCTGTTGAACAAACTAATACATATGGTTTTTCATCAATAATGGAAAAATATGGTACACAATATAATGCGGAAGATATAATTACACCAACCACAACTACTTTTGATGAGCTTGAATATCATTTTGATAATCGCCCGATTGTTTGGAATGAAACTAACGAAAATAAATTTGAAGTCTAGGACTGGTGGAATAATGTCTCCTCTCAATATCTCGTGCTCTTCGTTATGGCACGGGATATATTAACAATTCTCATCTCTACAGTTGCATCGGAATCGGTGTTTAGTGCAAGTAGAAGATTCTAGGGACGTTCCGAAATCGCTTGAAAGAATCAATGGTTGAATCTTAGTATGTTTTAAATATTGGATCTGACAGGAGAGAGGCGAGCGCGGAATCTCGGGAGAAGACCTCGACTTAATCACAATAGAGGATATGTTAGAAAATATAGATGAGGAAGTGGACTTGTAATTTTATTTATTTTTTGTACACTTTTTATTTATAATTCTTTTTTTGTACACTTTTATTTTTTGTACATCTTTTTATTAATAATTTCTTTATATTTCCTTTAGCAAATAGCAATTGTCTATATAATTTTTTACATTTCCTTTAGCAAATAGCAATAGCAATTGTCTATATATACTACTACTATATAATATACTATATATACCACTATATAGAATATACTAATATATTATTAATATATTAATATATTATATATTATATATACATTAAACTATTACACTATATATATATATATATATATATATATATATATATTATATACATTCAATCAAAACTCACAAGCTAAAAGACTCTAAATCTCTAACTCAGTAACTCTAACAGAGAGAGAGTTAACCTAGCAGCCTAACAAAGAAAAGACTCCGCTTTCTCTCCTCAGTCCTCTCCGGTCTCCAGCTGTAATGGCGTCCAACGTCCCTCTAAAATCGGTTTCACTCCTCATCAAAAGTCAAGACCTCACCCAACCCAAATACCCTCGTCTGAGCTTAAATCTGGCAATGGGCTGTGCGGAGAACTCCGGCAAAGGAGGTTGATGGGCGACGGGGAGAAATCCGGCTAGAGGAGGCTGAGGGAGAATTTCTCTCTCTAGAACTACCATTTTGGTAATTTTCTTTTAAATTTGTTATTATTTGGGTATTCTTGCAAATCTCTCTAGAATCTCTCTCTAGAGCACAAACCGACTAAACCGGTCAGATCCGAACCCAAAACCGAAAACCGAAAAAGTGGGTTTAGGTTCAATTTCGGTTTGCGTATTCTTGCAAATCGGTACACCGAACCAAACCGATTCATAGTTCAATTCGGATTCGAATTGTAGTATACTGAACCGAAAATCGAAACTTCGGTTTCCGTTCGGTACACCGAACCTGCATCCCTAACTAGCATATATAGTATATTCTATATAGTAGTATCTATAGTATATTATATAGTAGTAGTATATATAGACAATTGCTATTGCTATTTGCTACAGGAAATATAAAAAATTATAGACAATTGCTATTTGCTAAAGAAAATATAAAAAATTTATTAATAAAAAGATGTACAAAAAATAAAAGTGTACGAAAAAAAAAATTATAAATAAAAAGTGTAGAAAAAATAAATAAAAGTAAGTTGAGGTCTTCTCTCGAGATTCTGCGCTTGCCTATCTCCTGTGAGATCCAATCCTTCAAACATACTAACAATTCAACCGTTGATTCTTTCAAGCGACTTCGAAACGTCCCTAGAATTCTTTCACCTGCACTAAACGTCGATTCTGACATAACTATAGAGCCAGGAATTGTTAATAGATCATGTGCCATAATGAAGATCACGGGATATTGAGAGGAGCCACTATTCCACCAGTCAAAGACTTAAAATTTATTTTCGTTAGTTTCATTTCAAACAATCGGGCGATTATCAAAATAATATTCAAGCTCATCAAAAGTAGTCATGGTTGGTGTAATTATATCTTCTGCATTATATTGTGTACCATATTTTTCCATAACTAATGAAAAACCATATGTATTAGTTTGTTCAACAGACCTAGTTTTATTTAATTTTCCTTTATAATAATTAAAAAGTTCAAAACATTTACATTTATAATTCATTAACAAGGTTTGCGCTTTATTAGAGTCACCGTTATTTTGCATCCTTAGAAGAAGGTTTAGTACTACTAATTTATATCTCGGGTCTATCATACTTGCGAAGGCCATATTTAATGAAATTTCCCTCCAATATTTATCGAATTTTTCTTACATTTTTAAAATGGAGGGATGTCCATGTCCCCTATAGAAAAGTAATTGGCCAAAGATTTTCACATTTTGAATGACCCATAGGTTGGAGGTTGTGTATAAAGAACCGGAAAAAAGAGATGTAGAATTTTTAAAACATTCGAAAAAAATTTGATCATTAATAGCTCTTCCCACTTACTAATAGGGTCTTTGCCCAAATTGAAAAGAGTAGTGTTTACTTGCTCTTCCATAGGGAGGATTCCCTCCAACATATTAAAAGTGGAATTCCATCGCGTCGGGCAATCCAAAATTAACTTCTTCGGTATTAAATTCGCATCGATAAATAATTGTTGAAACTTTTGTAATTTGGCAGGTGACCATTCGATTAATTTCACAAAATTCCTAACTTCATCTCTAATAGGACTAAAATACAAAAGTTCATCAGTCACTATTAGGTTCAAAACATGTGCACTACATCGCATGTGAAAGATTTCTTGTAAGATAGGTATAGTTACTAAACTATGTTAGCCGGTTAGAGCACTAATAGTGGTGGTATTATTGGACACGTTATCCAAAGTTATTGAGAAAATTTTATTTTTAATCTCAAATTTTTGTATTATAGTAATTAGGGTCGCGGCTAAGTTAACGCCCGTGTGAGGTGCTCGAATAGGACAAAACGCAATAATCCTTTTATTTAATGACCAATTAAGGTCAATGAAATGTGCAGTGGCACATATGTATGGTTTCCCGGTTACGGATGCCCATACATCCAAAGTAAGACATATGCCACCGGGTATATTTTTAAACATTTGAATTAGGGAAGCTTGTTTTTCTTTAAAACATTTTCCAATATCACTACTAAGTGTAGTTCTACTAATCGGACTAAATTGAGGCGCAAAGGCGTTTCGAATCCAATCGACAAATCAATGGTTGTCGATCCAAACGAATGATACCTCTTTCATTATAAAAAATGTTATCGTTTCTAATCTAACCCTAACCGGGTCATAGGTCCAAGGTGTAAGTGAACCATCCTTGTTTTAAATTAATTTTCCTTTCTCTATTACTAATTTATTTTGGGCGGTTTTGAGACATCGACCCAATGCCCTCGTAAGCCGCTACTACCGACTTTCTTCGGATCACAAGTGACCCACTGAGTACAACCGGAGCATTAGGTTTTCTATACACCATCTATCATCATTGGTTCCCCATAATGGTCCGATATTGCTGCTCTTTTTTTATTTTTACTCTCCGGTGACACCATACTAAAATTTGTGGTCACTTATTGCGATTGTTGAACTTGATCAGTAATTGGTGACGGTGGTGGTGACGGTTGTACCGATTGTGAGGCTTCATTGATGCCAACATTATCACCACCATCATCACTCAATTGATGATCAACCGGATGCTCCAGTGATGCCATTTTGATTCACAGAAAAATATTAATATAAAATAAAATGTTACTAGTATGGCTTGGAGGGTGGAGAGAGTAGCTTGAAGCTTTGATGTAAAGCTTCAATATTAATAGAAGAATAAAAAATATTAAATATAAAAATATTAATATAAAAGAAAATGTTACTAGTATGGCTTGGAGGGTGGAGAGAGTAGCTTGAAGCTTTGATGGAGAACTTTAATAGAGAGTTTTGACGGAGAGCTTTAATGGAGAACTTTGAGTTTGGAGCTTTTATGGAAGGTCTTTTATGAAAAATTAAATGGAGAGAAATAGATAGTAATTTTAAAGAAAAATGTAGGTGGGAAGAGGGTATTTATAAGGATGAAAAAGAAAAAATTAGGGAAAAAAATTAGAAAATGGGTGGAACCAGCAATTTTCTGGTTGCAACCAAGTCAAAAGGGGCTACAACGGCCATTGCAGGGTTTTAACTTTTAACAATGACAGCTACTGAGCCACACTGCAACAGGTTAAAAGGGAAAAAAAAGGGAAACATTACTTGCACTAGCGTTTTAAGTGATTGCACCGAAGTGAGAAAATGAATTTGTATTTTAGGGACTTATGACATGTGAAAAAGCAATTTGGGCCGTTTGATTTAAAGTTCATGATCTATAGATCCTTAGTGGGTAAGATTGGCACGAAATATAATCTTCATCATGTGATTAAATATAGTCAAAGGCTATTATTTGATTCAACGGTTGACAACAATATCTCATATGATAAATATCGTGTTTTGCTCCAATCATATCCACTAAGGATCAATAGATCATGAACTTTAAATCAGACGACCTAGATTGCGTTTTCACATGTCCCCTAAAATACAAAGTCTTTCTTTAACCTCGGTGAAATCACTTAAAAAGGGTGTGCAAGTAATGGCTCTCAATCTTATCCACTCAATTGGGACAACTGTATTGGATATTTGGATTTGGGCGTGTTTTTTTTTTTTTAAATGAGTTGTACACAGAGATTGGACGTTTTCTTAGGAGTTGAGATAGTTGTACAGAGAGAGAGAGAGAGGAGAAAAAAAATGGAAAAAAGTCTTAAAGCCACTGGTTTGGTGAACGGCTTGGGGAGCTGGTTCGGGTCAGTTTGGGCCTATTCGGGGCCGGTTTAACCCATTAATGGGTCAGTTTGGGTCGGTTTACTCAACCTACCCAATCGGTTCTAGGTTTCCAACCACCCAAACCGAAAATCGAACCGTTTTCACTTTGGTTCGGTTCGGTTCGGTTCAGTTTCAGTCGGTTTTCGGGGCGGTTCGGGCTGATTCGAGATGGCCGGTTTTCGGTTCAGTTTCGGTGTTCAGTTTAGGGTTTGCATCCCTGACCTCAAGTGGCTTCCTAAGACCAGGCTGTTGATGTTCTCACCAAGACAGTTGAGAGAATTCAATTACGAGATATCATCCCCAAGTTGGACATGACTAACATCTATAAAACAACTTGGGGGGGAGTGTAGGAATATATAAGAATTAGAATAGCTGGTGTGTTACAAGCACAGTTGAGGGTGTAATAAGTAAGTAGGATAAATTTAAGGTTTTCCTTTCTTTCTTTGTATAGATATACGTGGGAACTTGCACTTAATCTATGAGCTAATAATATGTGGGTATCAGACAATTAACTCACAGCCCAAAATTCCACTACCTCTCCTCTCTCTTCTTTTCTCCATCTTCTTCTCCAACCTAACCTTAACCTTAACTCATTACTCATCATTACTAATATCTGTTGTATACCATCTCAACATACTGCGCCATCACAACTCTCTACATCTTCAACCCCATCTAGGAATTTTCCAAAAAGAAAACTTCTATTACTCCTATGTCTTCTACACAGACAAAGCCCTCACTGCTACCCTGAAGCATCTAAACATGCTAATTGGAGAGCAGCAATGTCTGGTGAATTCTCTGCCCTACAACGTCAGGGAACATGTTCTCTAGTTCTTCGTCCATCAAATCAAAATGTTATTGGTTTTCGTTGGATTTATAAAATCCACCAAAAACCAAATTGTAGACATTTTTATCAAAGGACTCTCTCCTCATGAATTTAAGACTCTCAAAGACGAGCTAATGGTTCTCGAAAGACTCATTCGCTTAGCCTATTAGTGATAAGTCTCAATTAAAGTTAGATTAAACAAAATGCTGTTACACGGTTGTAATAGTTAGAATATTCTGTTGGCCAGTTAGCATATTTTAGTTACTCTAATAGAATATTTTGTAAAAGAAATGAGTTGAATTGTAATCTCTATTGTAAGCAGCTATAAATACAATCTGTCAGCATCCAATCTGATAAAGTTGTGAGTATTTTTTCTGTTCAATTCTTCTCTGTAAACACTGATCACCTCAGCATCTCTAAGAATACGATATCCATCGCCCAAAGATCCAAATTAGATGACATATATCAAAACCCTCTTAAATTCAATCAATAACCACCAAAATTCAACATAGAGAATACGACCAAAATCTAAAAAAACGATACAATTAAGAACTCTATAATTGACCATAAACGCGGAAGCCATAGTAAACAAAATTATAAATTATCAGGAAGTAGAGAGTCTAACCGACCTACATAATCCCCCATGAAAAGGTAATTAGTGTCAGGAGCGTTCCCTCCGATCCGAAACAGCTCGATGAGATCGTGGAACTGCCCGTGTATATCGCCGCATACCGTTACAGGGCATTTAACAGGCTGCACGTTCCACTCCTCCACGAGGATCGCTCTCGCCTGCTCGCACAGACCCTTCACCTCCGCCTCGGGAAGATACTTGCACTCCATCAGATGCTCGATCTGACGGTCCAGATCCGCATGAGAAGGCATCTTCTATTAGCCCGATCTGTAACTGAGATCGATCAGGAAACGAGGTCGGCCGAAAAATCGTGTTCGTTTTGGGATCAGATGAGACGGATCATCGTCGGAGAAGATCCGCGGGGGATTAGGGTTTCGGATCGAGAGAAATAGAGGAAGGGAGGGATTTAATTTGAATCGAGTTTCGATCATTCCTTGAGTATCGTCGTCTTCATGGAAGAGAAGCTCCCATTTTTTCTCTCTCCCGCTCTCCTTTTGAGAGAACTATACGGGAATTATTAGAATAAATAAATTAATTATTATACTTCTTGTAGACGGATATTGCAAAAGGGAGCTTCATCAACTTTGAAATGAGACTCAAATACAAATGAAATGAGGGACGCGCATTATTTATCTCCCTCGTTTCTTGGTAGAGGTTCCTTCTTTTTATTCCCGCGCCGGTGGCTCCGCCCAGCTCAGCACTTTTAAAGTTGAAACGCTTACCTTACACGTGTCACTTACCAACTCTAGTTCCTCTACTTCTTCCCGCCATAGAACCGCTCTCTAGGTTCCACGTATCTGCCCTCTATGGTTAGCCCCTGATTTATCGCCCTCCGTTTATAATCATTGAAACGCACTTAAGTCTAATCTTCATTTATTTTCTCGAAAAAACATAAAAATAAAAAATCTAACCTTCATTTATAATAATCTTTTAAAATTAGATTAGATATGGCTGTTGGTACTACAACACCACTTTATGCTACAGCTACCTCACTTAAAAAGAAAAATCTGTTTAAGTACTATGGACATTGATTTTAATCTCAATCCCCCATACAATAGATGTTAAGATCATGGCCCTACTATCATATGGTCAGAGATAGTGATTTCATATGACACAAACTCCAAAAAGCGAATGTGAACCACATTTGATGGTACACCAATCACAATTACTTTTTGGGATGCATGACACATGAATCAACATTTGACTGTCTGATAGTAGGACAATGAGCTCAAGATCCTTAACATCAAATTACATGTGTGTTCAACATGGCATATATCCCAAAAAGTAACCCACGGCCAATAGCTTTGGAACTTAGATCAAGTATGTGACTGACTCAATTAAATGGGGAACAATAGCCCATACAAAAGGTCAAAAAGGTGGAACATCGGGCATATTCGATCCCTATTGATCCCCGATTTGATTAAATAGTGGATAGAAAAAATAATGGTTCATATATAAAACTGAAGTGAAACCAAAAATAGCTAGTTGATAATAATTGAATCATTCAATGTATACATTGTAACATGCACAATTATGCATATGTTTTTTAATTATTGATGTTAATTAAGTGCACCAATTGGATGACCCTAATATGAATCTAACTCTCTTGACTGTCATTTAAATACCATAAACACCAAAATAGTGTTTAAATGAGTTTACACCATCAAATAATCAAAGTGATAGATCATAGATTGAAATGCAATCAACCCAAAAGCGGTGTTTTAGGGAGATTTAAACAATCAGTTCTGCTAACTATAATATCAGCCGCTGTTTTGGTTTTAATAGTTGATATTGAAGTTCATCAATGAGATGATTCACAACTACTTATACCCATGTTTCTTTGGTCTGAGATATGTCTCTAATGTGAATTGCCGCTTGAAAATTTTAGCTTAATGTTAGATGTGCATCACATGGCATAATAATATTATAATTATAAACAATGATGTGAGATAAAAAATCATAATTTAATGATGTAAGATCGTTTAAACATGCACCATTTCTCGTGTTAATGGACGGGACTACTTAAACTATTTACAAGATTATGGTGCACCTATTAGATGACACAATTGTTAGTTTCACATTTTGTAAATCTCAAAAAATAACCTGGGTACCAAGTTGCTAGATGCTTGGACCGCTTACCTAATATTAGAGGAAAACTTACTGTTTAGTTATATTAAAGAGAGCGACTACTTGCACACAAGATTAAGATTTGTATAAGTTCACTTAGCTTAGAAAAAAGAGTTGGCATTTTTGGGACGAGAGCCATTACTTTCGCACTAGAAGTTAGCTCTTGAACATAATTCAAAAGAAAGACTTCATATGCTTTGGTACATAAGCCATGTGATAAACAAAGGCAAGATCTGAAGATCTGGTGCAAAAGATTAGAATAAGACATAATCTCAACAGTATGATACTACTTACTCAACTCTTTAATCAAATAATGGCCTTTAACTCCATGATTGCATTTCTTGCCAATCTTTTGCACGGTAGATCTTTAGATAATGACCTTCAAATTAGACGTCTGAGATGGCATTTTCACATGGGGTAAGTCCCTAAAATACCATCTTTGTTTTAAATTATTTGCATGGGTCAGCTTCCCATGTGTAAGTAATGACTTCCTGACTGAAAACCTTGTATCATTTGAAGGCCATGAGGTAAAAATCATAGATCGAGAAAAAACATGATTTTTATCATGTGATTCAACACAGTAACCCATTAAATAAGATGATTGGCTTTAATTTATTGAATCGAGTGATTGAGATTGTGTTTTGTACCAATCTTTGACTCCAAATATCATTACATCATGGTCTCTAAATCAGATGACATAGATATATAGTATTACACGTGGCACAGTTTCTGTACATCACAGTCCCTACATCATGATCTTACACCATTATTTTAAGCTTTGGTATATTATTATGTCACTTGGCGCAATGTGTGAACAATCTAAATTGTCCAATTGTCAATCCATCATTAAAACATGCCTTAACTAAAATATTATGCCTATAGGTGATTGTAAACCATCTGTTTGGCGAACATTAATATCAATAATTGAAAGTTCAAGAACAACGACTAATATTAGTGTACACACTTCTATAATTAAAATCTCCCACCAAATCAGATATTTGGGCCCAATACTTTTCAATGTATTTCATATTAAATCATTAATGGTGTAAGATTTTTGAACACCAATTTGGTGTTTAAATGCTAGTCCATTACTTTATCACAAATATATGCACCATGCTTTTTTTTTATAGGATGCCATGTGGCATAAACAACCCAAGATGGAGTGCCTGTGCAAACAGCACCGGAAGAGATCCGTTTTTGATGCGCACATAGGACAGGAGCAGGCGTAAATCCATGACCTATTGCTTTCATAAGGGAAGAGGATACTAGTTTAATTTTCCCTTCAATGACATGCACCGCCCTCTTAACATTAAAGCATTACTTAAGTGTATCAGCAATTTGCAGTCAAGGATTTGATCTCCACGACCAATTACCGCTATTAAAAGAATTGACTGTGTTGAATCAGACAATGGTGATCGTTTTTCATCCAAATCTTTTACATAATTGATCTTGAGATCATGACCCTCCTATAAGATAGTCATATGTTGATACCACCTGACACACATATACCCAAAAGTAATTGTGAATATAGGCGTACTACAAGAAGGGTCTCTTAGCTCACTTAGGGGATGCGTTTTCTGGCATCAACATTTGACTGATTGATAGGTGTGGAAGATGTAAAAATGATCTTCGTTGTCTGAATCAAGTCAGTCAACAGTTATAATGGTGAAAATCCATGGCTCAAAGGAAAAAAATATCAGCTGTAAAATACTCTTAATGTTTTTATTATAAAAAAAAAAAAAAAACAACCCTTAATGTTATTTTTTTCTTATAAGCTTAAATGCTTAATGTTAGAACTTATAAGGTTAAATATTAATTGAGAACATATTTTCCCTACAATTTTTTTGTAGTGATTAGAGACGATCTGAAGTTTGCTACGTTGCTTAATAATGCTTTAGACACATGGGCGGGTTCATATTGCTACATTGCACAACTTGCATGTCACTGATCCTGGATACACAGCTAGCTCGTCGCCCGTGAGAGCTCCATCTCAAAACCAAATCTTTGCCGAGGGCATTTTAGGTAAATAAGCTGACAAAAGATTTGTTACGACCCAGAGTCCTAACTAATCCAAAGGGCCACATTTAATAGGTCAATAATTTGACTAAGGTCAAATTAGTCAAACAAAAGTCAAAATATTCTTACACATCAACGATTCAACGTTTGCGAAAATTTGAGTCGTTACAAGATTCCACCGTGTTCCAGCCTCTTATCTAGGGATGCAAGTTCGGTGTAACGAACCATAATTTTTCGATTTCGTACACCCCAAATTGAAACCAAACTGAAACTCATTCGGTTCGGTTCAATTCTTTTTCTTTTTTTTTTTTTCTTTTTTCTGGAACCAAAATCAGAACTGAATCGGTTTGGTTCAGTTCGATGTAGGTAAAATACTTATTTTATTGTTTTTTTCAAATTTTTCGGGTTTTTTTTTTTATTTACACAACCTATCCCTTGGTTTTCGGTTTCAAGCCACCCAAACTGAAACCGAACCAAATTGGAGTTCGATTTGGTTTGTGTTGGGCTTTAGTGCGGTTCGGTCCGGTTCGGGACCTTGGGTTTTCAGTTTGATTCGGTGTTCGGTTCAAAACTTGCATCCCTACTCATCCCTATAAAAAGTCATCTCTTCTACACCTTCAAACACAGGGACGCAAACTAAAAGCTTGAACACATAATCAGTCAGTGTCCTTGAACTTGGTGAAGAAGCAATGGATTTCGGTAACTCTGGCTTCCCTGGGAGAGAAGGTGACCTAATCTCGATTCTGCAAGAGGTCCTCGACGAGGAGGTGGAGGTGAGGCAGCACGCCCCGAGGCACAACCACTACCGAGACACCAAGGCCATGGCAAGTACTTCGGCTGACATTAAGGAGTACCATAACCGCTACGTTTATATAATCGACATACCAGGTATCAAAGTTGAAGACATTAATGTTCAAATAGATAATAATAGGGTTCTTATCATCAACATTGAAAGGAGGAGAGAGAAGGAAGAAGCAGTCAAATTTGTGAAGAGTAAGCGCAAGGCCGGGAAATGTATGAGGAAGTTTCAACTTCTTGCAAACGTGAATCCTGATAAGATCTCAACCGTTTATGAGGATGGAGTGCTGACTGTGACCATTGAAAAGGTGCCTACTCCAGAGGCGAAGAAGGCCAAGAGCATTGAGGTCAAAGTTGCTTGAAATGCCACTGCGTCTAGTGGCGGATTCAGGATTTTCATCTAGACGGGGCACAAGTCATGGAGACAAATTTCAACGAAATTCTCCGAAATTCGCTGAAATAGGGGTCGAACGAAACTTTTAACGAAATTTTTGTGATTTCTCTGAAATTGCAAATTTTTTATTAATTTCAACGAATTTAACAAAATTTCACCAAAATTATGGGACCACGATCTTAAGATCTGTGGTGTCAAAAATTGGGACGAAAAATAATTTCCATTATTTGATTAAAAATGTCAATAGTATTAACACTTAAATGCATGTGTGAAGAGATCTACTTTTGGAGATGAGAGATGGGGTGTACCTCTATTTGCGCCCACACAATTTGTAAAGCGACCACGTCTCAGACCCCTTGAAAACCCTTGATTGCTTCGGATTAGATGATGGAGATCGTTTTTCACCCCGATCTTCCACACAATTGATCCTGAGATTATGTCTGACTTATCAGACGATCCATTTTTTATTCCATGTGTTAAAGATCCCAATGACCCTAATTCACTTTTGAGTATGATGTGTGTCACGTGATGCCAAAAATATGCCATATGATTTAAGGATTATTTAGGAATTTGTGACACATGGAATGAAAACAGACCTTCTGATAGGTGAGACATGATCTCAAGATCTATTTTGTGAAAGATCGGGGTGAAAAACGATCTCCATCATTTGATCCGAAGCAATCAATGACTTAAAAGGGATCTGAGACGCACGAGCTTTTAGAGAATGCGTGGGCGCAAGGGGAGATACCCATGAGAGATTTAGGGAGCAAAAATAGGTGCTTAGTTGAGTGATGATGTGTTTTATTATTTATGTGTGCAATGTGGAATCAACATGTGATCGTATAATAGATGTGCCATGATTTCAAGATTTATTGTGTAAAAGATTGGAACAAAAAACAATCTCCATCTCCTGAGTCAAGGCGGTCAACTTTCTTTATTGGGAGGGGGGTCGCGTGTTCTTCACAAGTTTAACAGATGCAAATAATACCACCCTTTAAAAATGATGGATGTATGTGCTATTCACTTGTAGATAGAAAAATTTTATAGGGACGTGAGATTCAAGGAGGAAAGAAGGAGCGAAGTTATATAAGAAAAGTACCAGTATTTGCAGCCTTAAATTTTTTTTTCTTAATTATAATTGCAAATAAAAATACCCATTACATTTAAGATAATTAAAAAAAATTACTTTAAAATCTATTGCAGATGGACGCCCTCACTCACCCCTTAGTGCGTCGGCCACTGACTGTGGCAGCAGATGATTTTCTACTCTCGAGTATGTAGAGTATATATAAAGGGTTCTTATTTCGGTTTCAAGCTATGTGTTTTTATTTTTTTCGTTTGTTTTGTTGGTTATCTCAATGTAAATATGGTAGTATTTTTTTTTTAAGAGGAAATATGGTAGTATGGGTAAATGATGTACTCTTTGCTTCTTACTTCTTACACTATATAAGAAGAATGAGCAATCGACTTTTCAGCCAAATCAGTAGTCAAATAGTTTCGGTTACGGATTTCAGAAACCTATAATTCTGCGTTAATTGCATATCTAATAGATTCAGTTCTAGAAAAAAGGGACTATAATTCTGCATTAATAGGATTTCTATTTGAATATGCAATCGCAGAGCTTGGAACCTTTATTAATTAAAAATGGATTAAGAAGGCAACTATCCTACAACGAATAGTCCTTAAAAACTTAAAAGTTGATTGAAGTTGGTTTCATACCTTGTAACCAGAAGGTAAAAATTAAAAGTTGGTTAAAGTTGTCTCTTTCATCTTTATTTATTTATTTATATTTTATTTTGATTAGAGTATTTTATCTTATTTTCTGCTTGCTTGCTTTGTTGACTTGTAGAATTATGGCCATAAAATATGAAAAGAAGACCATATTTAAATTAATAGATGAACCCTTCTTTTGCCTTATTTATGCTTGCTTTGATTTACATTCAAGTTGTATATATCTACCTGACGGGGCATTGAAAGTTTGAAACACACATTTGTATCCCCGTGGAACTCAAATGGGGTTCGAAGTGCGCATGAGTGTGACGACCAAACCGATAGGCAATAATATTATCCGATTCTAGGCAACACTCGGGGGAAATATTCGGAGAAAAAATCGGTGAGAAAATTTTTTAAATAAAAATAAAAATAATAATAAAATTAGAAAGTCTAAAATTTTTGAAAAATTCGGGAATAATTAACGATTTTTTTGTGATTAGCCAAATTTTCGAAAAATTCGCGATTAATTCGGGGGACCTTAAATTCACGAGTTTTTTTCAAAAATTTGACAATTTTTGTGACAATGGATATAACGACCCAAACCGGTGTATGGGTGTGACAATCTAAACCGATATGCAACAATATTGTGTGATTCTGGGCTTAGATCTCTACCTCGATTTTGGTTTTGTTATCTCTTCCCCGATTTTAGTTTTGTTTCTGGATGGGTTTAGTTAAGTCCTCACCTAAAACGCATCATGATATGTAGCGTCCGCAATCATATGTAGCTTAAAGTGGGGAACAAAATTTGAGTAGGGATCTAAGCCCAGGATCCGAGAATACTATGGCATGTGCGTCTGATCCTCACAAAGGGTGGGTTAATTCATCTTGGGACAGTTTGTAAATCTACAAATACTCATTGACAATTTATTAGTATTAGATCAGGGCAATGATCAGGTCCAACTGGTTGCATCTAAAATCGTGTTCAGATTTAGAACCCTTCAAGAGAAGTGGTTGGATTTCAACTCGTGTCCAACCGATTTTAGAACCCTTTAGTAGAAGGGAATCTGGACTGCGCATATTTCCTCTTTAAAAAAATATTCGAACTGTGCATAAGTCTCAATTTCCTTCTATCCAATGATTATATAATTGGTTGAATACCATAAATAGGTACGCGCTTTTGAGGACGTATGCCCCCGGAATTAATATGTGGTTGATAAGTGTGTCATAATCTCAAGATCTAAAATCTATTGTTTGAAAGATTGGGAAGAAAAATAATCTCCATCGATCTGATTTAAGGAAGTCAACAAATAATGCAACTTTAAAAGCAAATAATGTCATCTTTAAATGGGTGCAAATAATGCCATCCCTTAAAGAATTACATATCTAAGAAGATGCAAATCATTGATTACATCCAATCAACGAGCTTCAATATTAGTAAGGTATAAAAAATCGGCCGATACGTATTGGTTGATTCATATTGGCCTCGGGTAAACTAATACCCGAGATTATCGGCCTCGATTAAACTAATACCCGAGACTGATACCCATTTTAATACCTTTAGCCCTTAAAATTAAGGGTTATTAGAGTAGAGAGGTTATGAGTCACCACAAAGATTACATACAGCACAACTTAGGATTGCATTGACATATTGCACATGATGAGTTAAAAGAGTGTCACTTGTCAAAATTGAATAACATGATGAGTTAAAAGAGTCTCACTTGTCAAAATTGAATAACATAATGAGATCATTTTCCTCCTAATCTTTCATACAATAAATCTTTTAATTATAGCTTGCCCATTATAAAAGACTAAATTTTAACACGCCTATGTACATGTTGGTGAGACTAAGCCAAATTCCGTAAATAATTGAACTAGATGGCATGGAGTGGAGAATTGGCTAATTTGATATCATGATAAATATGTGCATCCAACTCAAAATCAATTGACTATAGTTTACCCAATGTGCAACTAAACTTCAACAGAACACCCCCCTCAATGGCGACAAGAGAATTATTCTCATGGAGTCTTGGTATGCTAAAAACCAGATACTTTTGATGATGTGTTCCACGTGGAATCAAGATATGACCGTCTGAGAGGTGGGCCACACTCTCAACATCTATTGTGTGGGTGATTGGGGTGAAAAATGATATCTACCATCTAATTCAATCCAACAAATGACTTTAACAAGGTGTGAATATGAAATCTTCCACTATAAATACGCGTATTCTCACCCGTACCGGGACGAGATGTGGTATGAAATTCGTTAGACTTTCAAAGCGACATGGTATGAATTTGTAGTTAGGGCTCTCAATAGTTCGGGCTGGGCCGGATTTTGGCCTGCACCTGGCTCAGAAAAAATGATACTTTCTATCAAGCAAACCCGGCCCAGTATCCAGACCAGGCTAAGCATTTTGCAATCTGAATCAATCCGAGTTCGGTTGGGCTTGGGTTGAGTGTTCCAACACCCGGCCCGGATATATATATATATATCTATTTACTTCTATATGCAAATTGAGAGTCTAGGTTTGGTCCGTCATTTTTCATTTGGGACAACCATATCCCTTCTATTATTCTTTGTCCTTACTTGAAGCAAAAGCAAAATCTGGGATATAAAAAATCAAAGGATCCTTCGTGGAATTCTACTTTTAAATGTAGGGTATTGATAGCTGCCCCCAAGGATCAAAATTTCGGGTTTCGTTTCGGTTTCAGAGGAGACCGAAACCGAAAATTTGAACCGAAAATTCGGTCGAAAATTTGAATTTCGGCCAAATTTCGACTGATAATATCAATCCTATACAAAAATATGACCGAAATTTCGGTCCAAATTATTGTTTCGGTGAGGATCAAAACCGATAATTTGGACCAAAATTTCGGTCATTTCGGCTGAAATAAATGACCGAAAATTTGATCCTTGGCTGCCCCTATTATAATCCATTTTTCTTTCTATTATTAAGTAAATTATATATTTTTTCGGGGGTATGGATGTCATTTAAAGAGAGATTGACCAAAAGGATGGTCCCCGAGTCTACCTTCTCCACCAAGTTTCCTTTTCTGGGTGTTGTTTGGGAGTTGAAATTACCGAGGATGCAGTCTCTCTGCAAACGCTCTTTGTAGGGTCAAGAACTTGCTGGATGGTGGTCATGATAACGGCGATGATGGAGGCACTGGCGGTGATGGCTGTTAGATTGTAAATTTATTTTAATTATGGAAAAATCTTGATTCATGCTTGTGGTTGCTTCAGGTGGGTGTAGTAGTAGTAGAGAAAAAGTAGCCAGCAGTTTTTGTGTTATGTATATAGATATAATGGGGTGCGACGGAGTGAGTTGGGGTGGGGGTGCATTTTTTCTTTTTTTTTTTATTGTTGTTGATGCCTACTATAGTGTTAGGGTTCTGTCTATTTTATACTCTCTTTGCACATACAAAGTATCTATTAGTTGTAGAGATTCTAAAACCCCCTTCTTCGGATCTCGCACCTGCTTTGGTTAGCTGTAAAGAACACTCAACCCGTTGACGTCCTGCTATGGTTTTTGGGGCCCCTCCTTCAATTATCAACTATGTTTTATGTCCGATAACTTGACCATGTGGAAATGTCATCACCGGTGGTCTTATACAATTTGTGTTGAACTTATAATGATAATAGATTAGGGTTTTTTGGTTGTGTAGGAAGTTTGGCTGGAGAACAGTACAGGTGGAATATGCTTGTCGATTTCTTCGAAGGCCTCGTCAATAACGAGAAATTGATGATCGGAGATACTGGAACCATATTCCAACTGAGGAGTCTAGGTCTCTCTCTCTCCCTCTCCCTCTCTCTCTCTCTTAATTTTGAGTAAAAGACTGAGTTTTTATGGTTTTTGCAAGCTTCGATTGTCTGGTGAGATTGCATAAATCCTTTTCTATTTTTTGATGCGCGACGTAATTTTGTGATTTTCTCCGAGGATTCAAGTTTTTGGGTTCAGACCTGGACAATCAATAACAAAAAAAATGAGATGCCCTTTTTTATAGTTTTTTGATAAGTCAAAAATGAGATTTTATTCCTGTAATTGTTTTTTATATGTATTGATTTGTACTCTTATGAAGAAAAAAATTAGTCATTCCTCGTTGCATTATGCTATGTATTAAATTATTAATTGATCTTCACATTGGTACCTGTTGGGGTGTATGTTATAATTGGTCAATCGTAGCTCATATGGAGATTAATCTTAGTCATCCAATCTTCTGATTACCTCTTGGATGGAACATAGCCCAAAAACGCACAAATCAAAATTTTTTTTTACTGTATGATCAATGGGTAATTTTCTAGATTGTTTCCATGCCCAAATTTTTATAAATCATCCAGATATAGGCAATTGATCTGACCACATTATGGACTTCTAATTGGTTTCATTTTTAATCTATGACCCATCCAAGAGCTGGCACTAGATTGGATGGTCAGGATTGATTAGATTGCATGGAAATCATGTTGTCTAAAATGGGCATCGTTTAAGGGAGTAAGTAGTTGCACACAAGATTTTTGCCGTTGCGCATAGTTTATAAAGAAAGACTTTGTATTTTTTTGAACCTATGCCATGTGGAAGACCATCCCAGCCATCTGATTTGAAGGCCATGGTGTAAAGATTTGTGGTGCCAACGATTGGCATGAAACACTATCTCCATCTACTCATTCAACACAGTCGAAGTCCATCATCTAGTTCAATGGTTGATTGTGTTGGATCAGATTATAGAGATTATGTTTTGTGCCAATCTTTGGGACCATAGATCTTTAGATTATAGCCTTCAAATCATACGGCTTAGATGATGTTCCATGTGGCACAAGTCCCGAAAATACCAAGTCTCTCTTTTAAACTATTTGCAATGGTATTAAATCTCATGTGCAAATTGTCGCTCCCTATATTAAATGGTACCTATGGGGAGTAGTAGGCTTATCCCGTGGATATTATATCATGAAATACATTTAATTCCACCCACCGAATCTTTGAGTTCACCCACACACCCATTAACTGATTTGAATCTAATGATGTAGATCGTTTTTCATTCCAATCTTTCACATAATGGATCTTGAAATCATGGGCGTGCCATCCGACGATATGTTTTTGATTTTATGTGGTACACAACCCCAAAAAGTGACCTTATTTCAGTGTGATGCGTTCCACGTGATGTTGAGGTCACTTTTTTGGAATAGATACCATGTGAAATCAAAAATCGATGGTGGAGGGTAAGAGTATGATCTCAAGATGCATTATGTGACAGATTGGGATGAAAAATGAACTGTATCATCGGATACAAATAGTCAATAGGTTTCATCATGGGTGAACTCAAAGATTCGGTGGGTAGATTTAAAGGCACTGTATATCATGTAGCACATTTTTTTTGGGTAAAAAGTGGTAGTTGTAGGCACTTCTTTATTGGAAAGGACATATTTCTTATTTAGATGGCATTGATATTTCTTTCATTTATTCTGTTAATAAAGTTATATTAAACCCTCAAAAAATGACATGTCATTATAATAAATGTTAGCGTATGCAAAGGTGAAAATCATTGTTCTCCTCAAAAAATTGTTTCCACTTTTTTTCCCCTTTTGGGCTGCTATGGATTTAAATTTTCAAAGTTTTCAAATCTTCTTTCTTTCGACCCTATTTTTCATGGTTTATAGAGGTGGTTATTCATGATATTTTGCCTAACTCGACTATGGAAGAAGAATCATTGAAATTTACTTTGGTATATTCCAAATACTTATTATTTCAGGGGTCACAGTGCCATGGCAGATGATGACTTTGGCTTTGAGATTTTTCTTTAATTTTTTTTGGGTGGGGGTATGGTTTCTCTAAAGAAAGGATATAAAGTCGAATATTTTTACGGTGTTATTTTAGATTGAAATTATGCTATTGAAATGGCCAAACAGATTCCAGTGTTTATAACACAGGTAATGCCGAAGAATCTTACGTGAGATTTTACTTCAATGAAGCAGGTAAGGAAGAAAAATCAATATATCTCACAAATTTCATTTGCTGGTTATACTATCTTACAACATAGTTATGGCCTGCAGGTGATGATCTGTTGTGGAGCATCGGTTATCTTCCTAATAGGAGCAATGATTACCTGGTGTACCCTCCGGTATATATTAATCGATGTTCTATTTATTTAAGTAATTGGTACTTGAGGCATATGGGAATTCAATTTTCTTTGAATTTTTTGATGACAATTGACGGTGCTTCGGCAATTTGGGGAGTGAATGGGATCTCGCATTCTATGCAAGTGAAATGTTTCTGCGAGTGGGTAAATTAAAGCTCTCAACATGTTTCTCTGAATAATTAGCTACAGTCTAATAATTGTGTCTGAAAATATTGGGCCTATCCATCATCTTAGCATGTAATATCGTGAGTAGGGTATTAATATAATAATAATTATTATTTGCTTTTTTGTAAATCTGATGTAGGAAAAAGATTAATTTCATAAACCTTTTTTTTTTCTGATTTGGGGAGGTTTTGAGCAGGGGCCAACGAAAAATGGAGTTCTTGATGGATAGTTGTTTCTTTTTTTATGAGGACTTCATAGATCTCTGCAATTATAACAACCCAAATTTTTAGATTTTATTTTAACGGTGTTAGATGATGCACCACACTATGTACTGTGCTAACGCTCCACATCAGAATCGGAACCCACCTTTTAAAATAAAAAATTTCTAATTTTTTCCATATCAAAATTAGACTCATTGCGAAGTGCTCGTCGATACGACTCCAACGATATATAATTTGACGACTTCTGACAAGAATATAAAAAGTTATACCCATTTTAAGTGATCAAGCAAGTCAAAGGGTATAATTATAATTTCGGGAGAGAAACACCAATTACTTTGGTGCTTATGCAAAACGCTGGAACGAAACCTTTTCTCAAGCTATCCAAGTTACGTATAAATTCTTATTCCGTGTAAAAATCTCCTATTCTATTAAATCTCCTACGAAAAGTGTTAATTAGAGTTGATCTAAAATTTTATACCATTATAAATAAAACTTTAAAAACTCTCTCCTCTCTATAATAAGAAATTATTCTCTCTCGAGACTTAGACGAGCCGATGCCTTGGGAATCGACCTTTTCAACCGAATCGTAGTTGATCTTTAGTTCACGCTTCAAGAGGTGGGTACCCATCAATCCATCTTGTTCTTCTCGATTAAAATCGCATAGGATCGTTCGATCAGCGCATCGTGGTTTAAAAATCTTATTTAAACCCCAAATATCTCATAAATTAATAGATCTATATATTTAATATATGCTTTCCTTGAAAGTTATATATTTTGTAAATTAGAGTTTATATGTTATTTCTCTTTTCTTTTCAAAATTTCTTTTGTTTGAGCCATTAATATTTTACCTTATATTAGATGCACGTATATTTAATATGTTTACTTCCTCTTTATATGTACGTAAAATTAATTAAATTTTAATACTTATAAATTTGATAGATTGACTTAATTGGTATAATATCATATTAATATTATTTATTTACGAATCTATATAGTATAAATTTATCCTTCTCTTAAAGACTATAATAATATATATTATTGTTGCAAGTTTATATTATTATTTATTTAAAATTAATTAAGCCCAAAAAATTAAATTATATATTTATTTTATTTAAATAAATAATAGATTGCACCAACAAAGTTTGAGGGTCCGAACTTGCGACTCTGAACCAATTCCGTCCACGAACCGAGCCATAACCATTGATGCTGTCCGGTATTTTGGTCATAACTTTTACTCAGGCCTTGGATTAATGTGATTCTTGCGGCGTTGGAAAGAAAGCAATGAGCTTTACAACTTTGTGTAAAATAGCCATTTCACGAATCGGCGTTTCTGGTCAAATAGAGTAACAAATCAGTTCAATTTTTAATTACTCGAGGCTATTGAATTTAATATTATTTTCTAAATGTCATGACCAAAGTTCTTATGTATATTATATTGTAAAGTCTTTCGATCGATGGTCATGATAAATCATAACTTAATAAGTATAAATATTATTTAATTTAATTATCTAATTATTATATATATATATATATATCAATTTTATAAACTTCAATGACCTCTTCGATAATACAAAGTGTTAGAACTTCGATGTCTTTATGAAATCGAACTCTGACTTTTACGATTATCAAAATCACACTTATAACTCTATTCTATAATTATATTGGTGTGGTATGTAAAGAAATATAAGTATAAGCATAATCAAAATCTAAGTATAAACCATTACGTATATGTGATACTTTTGTATTTACAACTTAATCAATTTATCTGAGTTAAGAATATATTTAGATCATGATGCGAGTGTAGCAGATCATGCCTACGCTTGGCGTGGTGATTCTTGAAATGGTATCGAGCGAAGAATACATCATATTCACATGCCTTACAACTCATGGTGGAATGGGACCTATGGCCAGTCGGGTGAGTGTGAATTGTGTAACCCGTGCACCGCGGTGCATATCTGATGATCCTATCACCTCGAGTTTTAATACGAGAGGATAAGATATGAGAATCGGGCTTTGGGCCTTAGCTGTGGTGAGGTTTCTTTTACGGTCACGTGAAACTTGGACTATTAGCGTCCATGTACGGATGCAACACCTCTATGGTAGTATAAACTATCACCACAAATGCGTCAAGTTACTCTGGAACCTTTTCTTGGGAAGCGTGAATCGGAAGGTTGCCTCACTATAGTTTGTCATAGGATTAAGTATAAAGAGTATGATAAGATGAGTATGAGATAAGATAAGTTATGATACAAATGCGATAATAAGACATCATTTGTGTAGGCGTGAAAAGATAAAGAACTTAAGTCTCTGTACGTGTCGTTCCTTGCGTAGTCACCTTAAGGGCAACAACGTCTTTCAGCCAAGACGGATCTCTGGGAGAGATTATGAGTATGAGTGCGTTATGAGTGAGTTTGGCCATTATGTCTCCCCATTGGCTGGGTGGTAAAGTATGAGTATGACACGAGGGCGTTATAATATGGTGGTATGATACTATGTTGACCCTCCCATATTAGCTCGAGTAGCGACTCTGGCACAGGTCGTTTAGGATTTCACTAGTATGTTAGTTACGCTCATGTGATGTACAGATGTATGTGCGAGAATGATAATAATACATGGTATGACATGTTATGAGATATGGTAAGGCACGTTAGGATATGAGTGTCTAGAGCATGGTCTTGCATTTATGAAATGATATGAGTTTTACGATTTACATGTGATTTTATCTTCCTTTTGTTATCTGCTTTGAGATATTATGTTTATCACTCACGGATACCCTGATACTGAGTAGTATGGGTGGATTGGTGGTGTATCCTTGATTCGTGATGAGTAAACTCATCCCACGATAATCTAACGATTCGGTGATTATCTTTGGTGGAGTAGGCGGCCATCTAGATTCGTAAACGATTTCATTGATTCATGACGTTGTACCGGAGCCTTTGGAGGCGGCGTTGTCGATCACCGGGAGGACTCTGATGTTGATTTTGATCCGTGGGATATTGATTTAGTAGACTCGGTATTGGATTTTTGTCTTATATTATTATCATTGACTCTATGCTTTTATTTTATTTTTATCGGTTGTCTCGATTTGACTTACATATTAGTTGTGGATTGATAGCATTCTATCGTATTTTATCGGACTTATTAGGTATTTATGATTGCATTCATATTCCACCTATTTATTAGATCTCACAGTTTTGTGGAACCATTATTCGAGAATTACGATTAGGTGTATGTAAAACAGCATGTCAGGGATATATGCGGGTCATAACTCGAATTCTAGGCCCTCGGGATATCCAGTCACGACACGAAATTCTATCCCATCGAGGGCTTGAGTTATAAAAATAACATATCAGATATGAAATTGAAAAGTAATCATGAAAACAGTGATAATCGACGTCGGAATCAATGAAGGACAGATGGTGATTGTAAATTATACTCGAAAGTGTATTTCCCTCTTAGGTGCCCCTATTAGGATCCATTTTCAATGCCATTTATTTTATTGGAGAGAAGATTTTATTCTTTACGCCCTTCGATTTCGTCAATTTCTTCGTGGGCAAACTCGTAAGTTTATTTTTTGTTACTTTTATAGGGTGTTAGTAGTAATATATAATTTTTATCCGCTGAAATGCATCATTTCTCATCTTTGTACAACTTCAAACAGTGTAAAGTACCATTTCCTATCTTTGTACAACTTCAAATAGTGTAAAGTACTACTTACTATCCCATCTTTGTACAACTTCCACATGGATAGTGAGATAACCTATAACCCTATCTACTATTAATAATTTATTAAATTTCTTGGAGTTGATATTTTCTTCGACAATTAGTTTCCTTTAATTAATGTAAAAGCTAACCTATGAATTTATGACCCTATCAATAATCCTCGTATGATTTTTTATGAATCTTCCTTCCCTTTCAAGACTCTTCATTTTCTCAACTTCAGGTCCAATCTTCTTCAAGCATGTACAGTTCACTGAGTTCTCATCAAATTTCTGCTTTGAAAATCTTGTTACCTCGTTCTATACATTGTGCAATTGGCTATATATGTAATTATAATTGCTGCTTGCGATGAAAGTAATATTTGCAGGTCTTACCAAAGTTTTCATAGGTTTCCAAAGAAGCAAGGAAGCATAAGGTGGTCATGAGCATTGTAAATGGACTAAACATGCCTTCTCTTTTTTGTTTAACTATTCAAGCATATCAATTCATTTTTTCGTGGAAATGTAGATTAAGTTGGAAATTCGGATGTGGTTTGCAATAAAGATTGGTACAACTTTGGTTTTGTGCAGTTGCATTTAAATCCCAAGAAGACCATTGAAAGCAGAAGGAATAGTTTCATTACCACGTGTCACTTTTGTTGTCGGAAATTTCTCGCCCTTTTTTTTATCATGTGTTTTTTAATTTCTCGCTAAATTTGTCCGTTTACTTCTTCTTTGATGTCGGGAAATAGTGAGCGGCTGTTGTCAACTAATGGAGTTGTATTTTATTGGCACGTGTCCTTCAGCTCGGTTGAAACCTGATTTGCAGTCGACTCCATAGAGCCCAATCGACGTGCTTGATGCGGCGGCTTGCGCGAGTTGCGACACTTAAAAATTGGCTCAAACGATTAGTGTTAATAGCAACAATATTAAAAAAGGAAGCAAAACCGAGCGGGTTGCTGATGGAGTCAAGCCGTTGAACAAGTTTTTACTTCTCTATAGGTAATTGTCAGTAGCTACCCTTATAAAAGTTCAGTTTCAATGGTAATCCTTTTATTCTCAAGAGTCATTTATATTTTATTTGAGGGCAATATTATGATTATACAATCTACAATATCGTTTGGGTTACTATTACCTATAAGAGCTGGATTTGATGTATGATTGATCGACTTCATGCATTTAATAAGCACGGTGGGGCTTCTTCTTTCTGTGCAAGCAACACTAATAACTTACTCCTCTCCATTATTTGAACATTAATTTTCTACATAAGTTTTTACTTTTTAAGCTTTACTAAATATTTCATCTGTATTAATATATAATTGGTTTTCGAACCACCAATTTACATAACAAACATTTATTTTATTCTCAAGCCTAACATACAAGTTGTTTCTTTTATTATTCTAACTAGGATAGTATTAAAGGGAGGATATATTTGATGTAGACAACGTGCAAGTGGCTGACGTGGCGCAACGTGATTAGCTGCACCAACCTGTTTATAACTTTTCTTCTACCTATGAAAACTCCCATTTTCTGCCACTACACCTAAAATTGTCGAGTTTTTAAGAGCTCTGGTTGATGTGAAGATAGATATGACTTATAGATTGGTTGATGAGGTAACTAGGGAATCTATCTAAATATAAGAGCTTCCTAAATTTATTTGCTTTGTGCTTCTAAGTCGAGCTTCTTCATTCACAAAAAATGATGGCTTCAAGTATGCATTTTGAAGTATTTGTGTACAAAAATAAATAAGTATATTGTTCTTCATTAACTCAGAAATTCAAAGATGATGAAGATGCCCAAATCTTTGATAAGACTGGTGAATCAAACACCATGCTTTTTGTATAATTTTTAAATTTTTATTTTTAATTAGATGAAAACTTACAATTTCTCTTCCATTATTGGGAAGAGAACATTTCAAACTTTGTAGTCCGTAATTACCTCATATAGTACTCATCTGTCATTGATTGATAATTTTAAACACCTAAGTTTGAAATACCAACCTCCACAACATAGGTATTCTAAACAGGTTTCATTCTTAATTGACGGTTGAACTTTTTAAGTCTCCATTCGCAAGGTATCTTACATAGGAAATATGGAATTACATGCAACGCACGTGCCTTTTACTAGTATATATATATTAAAATAATAATAATTTAATTTAATATAATTTACTTAAATGCCCTGAGATTAATTGTTGCTCGTTATGACAATTGTGCAATTGTTGTGTGTTGTAACCATTATGTAAGCGTTGTTCTTTCAAACAATCGTTGTCCGTTATAATTATTGTGCAACAAACTAAAATGAAATATTTAAATAAAAACATGTACTTGAATCTCTATAATATTAATATAATTATTTAATTAAATTATTAGTCTTCTTTAAACTTTTATCAGAAAAAAAAACAATCAAAACTCAACTTAATTTTATTAGAAAAATAGTCCAAAAAACAGTCCAACTAAAATTTGTTAAAAAATAATAATCGAAAAACCCTGAAAAAATGCCCAAGCCCGACCTAGCCTGGTAGGGTCCAGGCTTGGGCTGAGTAAATTGTTTCTCGAGTTAGAGTCGGGCTGAAAAATATGTGAAGCCGGCTCGGATAGGTTAAGGCCGGGTTGAACCGCAGCTCGCCATAATCCTGCCCCTTGAGAGCCCTATTCGAAGTAATTGATGAGAGGCGTTGAAATTTGATAGAAGGGTATTTCAGGAAACCAAATACCTAATAGAAGCTTCCACCGTCTTCGAGCCTCTCGTAGAAGAAAACAGAACATGCTCGAAACCCATTCATTTCCCTCTCCAGAAAATCCCCTCTCCGCCTATAAAACCCCTCGCCAAACCATCTAAACGCCAAAAATCAAAATATCTTCTCATTGGACACTGTCTTCGATTTCACTCTCTCTCTCGTTTTTCTACAAACAGGCGAATGGAATTCAGAATCGCCGGTCCGGAAAACCCTCTCTTCTCCACTCTGCAACAAATGCTCGATATCCCCGAAGAAACGGAGAAGGCCTTCAACGCCCCAACTCGCACCTACGTCCGAGACGCCAAGGCCATGGCTTCGACTCCGGCCGACGTGAAGGAGTATCCAAATTCCTATGTGTTCTTAATTGACATGCCTGGTCTCAAATCTGGCGACATTAAGGTTCAAATAGAAGACGATAGGGTCCTCAACATCAGCGGAGAGCGAAAGAGGGAAGAGGAAAAAGATGGGGTTAAGTATGTGAGGATGGAGCGCAGGGTTGGGAAATTTATGAGGAAGTTTGCTCTACCGGAAAATGCGAATGTTGATGCGATCTCAGCCGTCTGTCAGGATGGTGTGCTTACTGTGACCGTCAATAAGTTGCCTCCGCCGGAGCCGAAGAAGCCTAAGACCATTGAGGTCAAAATTGCTTGAAGTAGCAGCGACTGGCTTTATAATTGTGCTACTTTTGGTTTTAGGGATTTTACGATTTTGTGTTTTTTTTTTTTTTTTGGTAATATCTCCAGTAGGAGATTGGGTGTAGAAGCTGTGTGATCGATCCTGTTGCGATATTAATGAAAATGTGGTTGATTTTCTGGTAAATTTGCGTTTCCCATGGAGTGTTCATCTTTAGATCAATGGTGCGTCAGAAGCATCAGCAATCCACTTTCATCAGTGGAAAGTAAAGAAGACGAAAAATGTCACGAATTTTGGAAGTTTATAATTCTCTAAAATTAAGCATTCTTTATGATTCCATTGGCCAGATCAATTCGTTAACCTGTAACAGCACTAAACCCAATTGCATAAACCTATTTTCACTTTCTAATGTTCAGAACTCAAGAAATATATATATATATTTTTTGATAAGCAGAAATCAAGAAGTTACTTGGGCAACTATGGATCTTGTCACCTGGAAAATCTAAGTCGCCTAATTTGAAGGCCACCATCTAAACATCTGCCTCGTGTTTCCTGTGATCTTTATATAATGACCTTTTATATTATAATCTTCAAATCATAAAGACTTTCATATTGTGACCTTAATTAAAAAAGAGCCATTAGATTACACTCAGGAAGCTTAGCCCTTCACCGAGCCCACTACGTGATTAAACATGTTTAAAAACTATTACTTGGTTCAACGATTGACTATAATATATCTTATGATAAATATTGTGTCTTTTTTTAATCTTATCTAAGGATCTATAGATCATGAACTTTAAATCAGGCGGCCCAAATTATATTTTCATATGCCATAAAATACAAAGAAAATACAAAAATGTTAAATTTCCGAGTGCAAATAATGGCTCTGATTAAAAAATTATCAAGTTTGGGTAAAAAATTTAAAAGATCTTTATATTATGATCTTCCAATAGTGTTTCACGTAGCATAGAATTAAAAATTCAAAGCTTTGACCCATCAAACGGAGGGAAAAGAAAATTAATATATATATATATATATATATATATATATATATATATATATATAGGAAAAGGGTTCCATCCTTCAATGAGCGCCCTCCAAGAGGGATCGGTCATGAGCGTCCTCCAAGATCATATATAGAGCTCTATGTGGCACTCGTAATCATGGTGTCAAATATCGGTTCATATGTATCGGTCTTTCGGCAAATTAATACGTATCGGTGCTGATATGTATCAGGTATCAACTTGGATATCGGTATCGGTCGACACCTCTATTTTTTTTTTTTTTTTTTTTAAGTTACCGATATAACTAGCGACTAATTCGTATCGGTCCTTTATCGACCGATACCATATACCGAGTTTGACACCTTGCTTGTAATATTATTTTGATGCCACATGAAGTAAAAGTGCATTGCTTAGATAATCTTTGATTGGGTATTGTTTTGGGTGATCAATGCCATGCATCTAACATGTGATTTGGCATCTGGGTACCTCTATTGCATTTTCCCAATTCTCTTAAATAAATCACCCTTGGGCTCTTTTTCCATAAGAACATGAGTGGTGCTCATACCCTATACCTCAGTTGCATTTCCCCAATTCTCTTAAGTAAATTATCCTTCTGGCTTTCTATAAGAATCATGGGTCAAAATTTCGGTTTAAAATTTTGATTTCGGTCCTAACCGAAACCGAAATGATATCCGAGTTTTTGATCCTTGATAAGAACATGAGTGGTACTCATACCCGGCATAAGATCTATCATATAATTTGGCATCTCAATGGGCTGGGCTTTGCTGTACCCAACATGCAATGGACCACGTAGATAAGGTAGTAGACTTGATGCATGGGATGGCCTGGCCTGGCCCAATTAATAAGCCAGGTCCGATATGAGGTGATTCCAAATGCCTGATGAAAAATTGGCCCCTTTAAACACAATCCGAAATTGGCCTAGCTCCATCAAATGATTTATTTTATATAAATATTGATGAGCGAATTATGCTCCACCCAAATGGGCAGATTATGGGATAAGGTAAGATAAGCCTAATTCATAAATGGGCTGGCCCGGCCAGACCCGATTAATAATTGGGCTAGATATTGACCAGCTTCAAGAAGCCTGATAATAATCAAGTTGTTTAAAGCCTGACCCAAATTAAACCCTGCCTGACCCGACCCGACCCATTGAAACCCCAACAAATAATCTTTAATCTTTATAACTTTTGAGCTTGTGTGCCAACTTAATCTCAATATATATGCCATTATAATATAAGTCTTGCCTCCATAAAAAAGGAAATAAATATATAAGCCTTTCCAATAATTTTCAAGGTGAACATATCATTGAATTTGTATGAGCACCATTTTAGCGCCATGTGGTTAACTGGCCCATTAAATAGATTGGACTCATCCTGAAAGTGTAGTCATAAAACTTTCCATAAAAAAACAGAAGAAAGTGTATTCATAAAACTATTTGCGTCCCACAATTAAGATTCTAAAAGAACTCAAAATGAACGGCTACAATGAGATTATCCAAATCTGTTTTACCTTTCATTTTCTTCACCTTCAATCGGTGGTCACCCTTTCAATTTTAAGTTAATATTTGGTATGTGATCGAAATTCTAGGTACGCGGATGAGTTGATGCCTATGATCTCAAGATTAATTTAAAATGATTGAATTGGAAAAATGATCTTCATCAACTTAATCAGTTTGGTCAAATGCTATTTTTTTTTTTTTTGGATAAGAATGCTATCTAGCGTTATTGGTATGTCAAGTTTACACTATATCCATTAACTGTAGATGGGGTTTAATGGCTTTGAATCAAATAACTTTTTTTTTGTCATCATCTACAGATATGTATTGGTTTTTGGGCAATCGATATGTATCCACACTAATACATATAGAGTATCCAACTTGGTATTCATATCGGCAAATACGTATTTGGTATCAATCGATATCTATATTTTTAATTTTTTTTTTTTCAATGGGCCAATCTGTATTGATATCAGTTGGTACGTATCGGCCGATTCGTATCGGTCCTCCAAGGATCGATACCCGATACAAAGTTTGTTACCTTGATTAAAAGATGTGTGACACATAAATGGAAAGATGCGTAACACATAAAATTAAGATCTGGTGGTATGATGGAATGACCATGATCTCAAGATCCATTGCGCTGAAGATTGGGATCATGGGTCAATATTTATCGGGACAATACATTCAAATTATATTATCGGACGATAATTTGAATGTATCGTCCGATAATTTGGCAGATTGATAGGGACTTCATATGGCCAAATTATTAGACGATACATTCAAATTATAGGACGATAATTTGATACATGAATTTTTTTGAAAAAAAAAAAAATTTGTATCAAAACTAGGAAAGACAATACGCAATATGTATCGTCCTACAGTTCAGGACGATACATATCAGAATTCTGATATTTTGATCCATGATTGAAACCAAAGATTTGCATCACCTTTTTCAAAGCAGTCAGGTGCCCTAAAGGTTTTAGTGGCTACAAATAGAGGTGCTCAAAATATATGTATGCTCTAGGTTGTCTTTAGTTTGACACAACGCTGTTTAGGAATATTATTTTAAGCATGGTTTTGAAATGTCGACCATTTTAAGCATGATTTTAAAATATCGGTCAATATTTATCGGGTCCCCATCAATATTTGTTGTGCTAGATTGGATATGATTGATATATAACACCATGTAGTATAGCATCCTATATGCAAACTCCTAAAAAGGGCAAGGTTTCTCTAGGTCATTCAACGGGCTAGGTTAGGGCAGGGCTTCTCTAAAATCGAGCCTGACTTTAGGAGCTAAGGTTAGGCTCTAGTCCAACCTTAACTTAGATATGCTTTGATATATCCAACTCTAGTTCTCATGTAAGCGAGTCGGATAGGACTCGAGCCGGGATTAAGGCTTCGTTGTTTATTATTATTATTTCTTATAAATTTTTTTAAAAATTAAAGATGAGAGATATTTAAGTAAAGGAAAATAAAACCCAAAAGAAGACCTTCAACCTTTCCTTATAATTCAATTTATTGAAATTATCCTTATAATTATCAATATGATGAACTCTAAATATACCATTAAAGATGATTTTGATAATATGATTTATTTTTTTTCTAAATATCTTATATACATATGTTACTATATTTAGTGTATATAATTTAAAGAGATGCATGGGTCAGACTGGGCTTGCAGGTTTAACTTGTTAAACCCTTATTCAGGCATACCTACAACTAGCTTTTGATCTTGAGGCTTGTGCCCAACTTTTTAACTCCTTTATTTAGCCAAATTCCTAAACTTTTATTCTCTTTGGATAGAACATGGTAAAATATGGTAACATTTTTTATTTTTTATCACTTATTTCCAACTTGTAAATATATGCAGGAATACTACGTTTCTCCTCTATTGTCGAAGGGAGAGGTTATAATATGTTTTGGTGTTTTGATGTAAATAGAGAATATATTTATCACCCTTAAAAACACCTAAACAGTTGAATCCATGATAAAACTTTTTATCGTGTATTCCTTCTATCCAAACCGCCCCTTAGGGTTAGCGAGGTGGGTTGATCGGCCGGGCTAGCCCTATTGAAAGCTTTAAGGGTGCGTTCGTTTCACTGTATTGTCCAAATAATAGGTGTATAATGAAAAAAACTCGTCTCAACGGTCGAATATTTTATACCGCAATCGTTCGGTTCGCAGTAATTGAAGCTTGTATTAAACTGTTCATTTTACAAGTATTTTTTTTGTCTTATGAAGCTAGAGCCTCGTAAGAGACAAAAATTACAGGAGCTTTTTGCAACGGCTATAAAAACCTCCACCATTTTCGCCTGCAAACCTTAAACCCATTTCTCTTCTTCTTCTCCACTCAAAATAACCCACGAAGCCCTACACCTCGGAAATCCATACAAAGCATTCGTTGCCTTCTCAAGCTCCTCTCCACTAAACCCTCTCAAACCCTAACCAATCCCCGCCTCTCTGAAACCCTAAAAACCCTCCAAACTTCCCCTCAATATCTCTCCCTCTCCCAAGCCTCCCTCCTCATAAATTCCATCTCAAACCCTCTCGTATCTTTTGATTTCTACCATTTTTTAAAGTCTTGGAAACCTCAATTCATGCTCAATTTGTTCTTCAAATCTTTCCTTGCTTATAAGCAATGCATTCCTAAGCAGGTACGAGGGTTTTTGAGATTTGTTGAATTTGAAGTTGAAAATCAACGCAACATCGATAATTGGTATATGGGTTTAGAGGAAGATGCATGACAAAAGTGGATTTTTAGAGATTGGGGGACTTGAGTTGGAGAGATTTTGTAAAAGAGGTGATTTTTTGCTTTTTTTGAATATTTATTTATTTATTTATTTATTTGAGCTTTGTATTCTCCGCAATTGAGGAGCTGCTCTTGTGGGTTTGTATGGAAATGAGTTTCCTATATAGGTTTTAGAGTTGCAGAGATTCCATTGATTTTGTAATGGTGTTTTTCTAAAGGGTGCTTTAGTTTTTCTTAGTTTGGTTTTTATATTGGGAAATTTATCGGATCGACCCTGTTAGATACACCTTTTCTGTCAGAGACCTTATATTTTTAGAAACTCCAAGCCGAGCCAGTTTCAGCTAGCACAAAAAGTCAGAAATACGCCTTCTTACACATTTTTCGTTCTATATGATTTAAAATTTTAAATATTTGCACTTTTCTATATTTACACAGATGTGAACTGAGATCTATGCCGCCTAATTTGAAGGCCATAATATAAAATCAATAGTGTCAAAGATAGACACGAAAAAAGCGATATCACCTGTTTAAAAAATAAAAAATAAAAAATTTAAATAATCGATGCCGACTCTATAAACAGTCGGTACCGACTGTTTAAAGAGGCGATGACGACTCTTTATATAATCGATACCGACTCTTTAAACAGTCGATGCCGACTGTTTAATTAATTAATTAATCATTATTATTATTTTTTACAGTTGATGGCGACTATTTATAAAGTCGTTATCGCCTCTTTAAGCAGTAGGAACCGACTATGTAAATAGTCGATGACGATTGTTTAAAGAGTCGCCATTGCTTCTTTAAGCAGTCGGTACCGACCGTTGAATTTGTTTTTTTAAAGAGGCGATATCACCTATTTTTTCATGTCAATCTTTGGCACCATCGATTTTATATTATAACCTTTAAATCAGATGAAAGAAATTATGCTTCACATCGTGTAAATATAAAAAAGTGCAAATATTTAAAATTTTAAACAAGTAGAATGAAAAAAAGTGTAAGAAGGACTATTATTGATTGTTTGTGCTAGCTGAAACTAGCTTAGCTTAGAGCTGGTTGGGTAGGTGAAAGGTGAAAATATAGGGTCTCTGACGAAAAATGTTTATCTGACAGGATCGATCAAATAAATTTCCCTTTTATATTTGTAAGAATGTTAGGAGGAATGCTCGTTAGTGGCTACGACACAGTCCAAGGATATGTATCCAGCGACGACGATCTCGAGGACGATGCATCGTCAAGGGTGCCTTCGTTTATGCCTTCGATTCCCAGCCCTTGCGACATGGATTGAGGTAATGGAAAAGTTTTACACAACTTATTTATTTGACCGTAATGTTAAAAAAAGATGAAAAAATGAATTTTATAAAAAAAATTTATTGTTAAGAGAACAATCATTTTATTTTCAAATATTATATATAAAGTAAATTTTATATGTAATTTAGTAATAAAAAAATTACATACATTCTCAATTTCATAAGGTGCACATTAGGACGACGAAACAAACGTGCCCTAAGTTTCGGGATTTGGGACGAGACATGGTACGAAATTCGTCTATTCATGAAAAAAAACAAAACGTGGGAAGAATTCTTTGTAAAAGATCACGCGCTTCTGGAATTGCAGTTTGACAAAGGGCATTTCAGGAATCCAAATAACTAATAGAAGCTTCCACTGTCTTCGAGCCTCTTGTAGAAGAAAAGAGAAGCTGCTCGAAAAACTCGAGACCGATTCCTTTCCCTCTCCAGAAACCCCCTCTCTACCTATAAAACCCCGCCTCATCGGCATCCCAAAACCATCTAAAACGCCAAAAATCAAAATATCTTTTCAGTGAACTCATTCTACGGTTTCAGTCTCGTTTTTCTAGCTACAAACAGAAACGGGCAAATGGAATTCAGAATCTCCGGTCTGGAAAGCCCTCTCTTCTCCACTCTCCAACAAATGCTCGATATCCCAGAGGAAACGGAGAAAGCCTTTAGTGCCCCGACGCGCACCTACGTCCGAGACGCCAAGGCCATGGCTTCGACTCCGGCCGACGTGAAGGAGTACCCAAATTCCTATATGTTCGTAATCGACATGCCTGGTCTCAAATCTGGAGACATTAAGGTTCAGATCGAAGACGATAGGGGTCTCAACATCAGCGGCGAGCGTAAGAGGGAGGAGGAAAAGGAAGGGGTTAAGTATGTGAGGATGGAGCGCAGAGTTGGGAAATTTATGAGGAAGTTTGCTCTTCCGGAAAATGCAAATGTTGATGTCATCTCAGCCGTCTATCAGGATGGTGTGCTTACTGTGACCGTTGATAAGTTGCCCCCGCCGCAGCCAAAGAAGCCTAAGACCATTGAGGTCAAAATTGCTTGAAGACGCAGCGATTGGGTTTATAATTGTGGCACTGTTTGATTTAAGGATTTTCGCTATCTAGGTTGAAAATGCTTTGATATAGTGTTCATTTTCTTTGGATACTATTTGTTTTTTGGTTTTCTCGTAGTTTGGGTTTGCCATGTAGTGTTCATCGGGAAAGATTAATTAATCGCCGTCAGAGGCATCATATGTGATTTGGTTGCAAATTAGAAAGCCCCATTGGATAATACTGCCTTCATTTGTGATTAATCGAGGCTTCGATTAATCGATCTTGTTATTTTTCCAAAGGTAACATTGCTTGCAACAAATGTTGATGTAATCTCACCCCAGCCCAAAAATAAATCTTACCCTTGACTGCTTTGATCAATGGTGAGATTATATGGAACTTTTTTTTTCCGTGAACTTGAGCTCATGCGCGTAGCATCAAATGGAAATTAAAAAAATCCCAAAATCCCAAAATCTGAAAATCTCACATTAAGTAAAGCAGAGTACCGTTGACTACTTCGAATCGGAACTTATTTTTCTTTCACACGCTTGGATGATCAGACGGTTAGGTTTTTATTCCCGCTGAAAAACTCTTCTATGTGGCGTAGAGACGAAATTCAGTTCCTAGAACTCCTGCTCAACCAGCAGATATTTACAAACATAATAATTTATAGTCATATTCTGTGTTAATTCAGCATGTGCTGAATTTGTGGTGCATATGTGCCTCTCAGATTAGGCGGGTGTTCTAAGAGGCCTGAATACCCACGTTAAAACAAAAAATTTATGGATTAAACTTGTGCCCCTCAGGTTAGGCTGGTGTTCTAAGAGGCCTGGATGCCCGCGTTAAAATAAAAAACCTATGGATTAAACTTTTCTTATATAAAAAAGTCAGATGACTGTAATTGAAGTAATATAACAAAGGAGCCATTACTTGCACATGCTTTCTACATGATTCCACCAGATTGTCTAAAACTTCTCGTTGCATATACTTATTACAATTGCACCTAGAATCAGTGGCGTTAAAGTTTTTTTAAGTTCTAATCTTTTCAGAGGCAAGATATTTTATTCAGGATCCTCAAATCCTAAAACTTCAATAAATTTCCAAAATTCTCTCTCACTCTCTCTGTTCTTAAAACTCACGCCTAAATCTCTCTTTCCAAATCTCATCCCAAAATTCTTTCTTTGTTCTCTAAGCTCAATCACTCTCCAATCTATAATCTCCATCTCACTCTCTCTCTCTCTCTCACACACACACACGAGTCTCTCTCCTCCCAATCCCAAGTCTCAACGTCTCTTTGTCATTTTTCTTTCTCAAATCTTAGTCACCTATCTTTTTCTATGTCATCTCATTTACTCTCCGATTGCCTCAGATTGTCGTCGATTTTTCGCTGAAGTCAAATGTATGCTATAATGATTATTTTTTAATAAAAAATAAAAGCCCAAATTTATTACTTGAAGTATAATTATTTTTAGGGATAATGACTCCTGACAGACGTTTATATACTAAATAGTGTTTAAACAATCTTCTATCATTATATTAAAAATTTTAATCTCACACAATTGTTCTTTACTATTATTATTATCTTATAACTATAAGGGATCTCTCATAAGAAAAATCCTGGGTCCACTACCTAAAATTAAAAAAAATTCATCTCAACCCATCTCTCTCTCTCTCTCTCTCTCTCTCTCTCTCTCTCGCCATCGTTCTCTCTTGCTCTTCACCTGTATCTCTCCTCTGTTCTTTCTCTCTCTCTCTCTCTCTCTCTCTCTCTCTTCAACAAACACTATAAACAATGACCAAAACCACTTTTCTTTCTTTACCTCTATACAAACACTAGAAAACAAGAAATTTTCTTAGCAAAAATAAACACCATAAACTTGAGGCAACCCTCCTCTCTCTTCTCTCTCTCTTTAATTGCAACATAAGTTATATTACCGCGTTTTCCTGCTATAGTTCTGTAGCCCAACAAACCTACGTGCCCTCTTTCTGATTCTCTTTTATTCTCCTCTTATCAATTAGAATGTCAAGAAGAACCATTGTATACTTCTCTATTACATTAAGTAAAATATATAAAAGTTGAGCAACTGCAATTATTCACTCTATCAATCGACTCTTTCTCACTCTCATATAGTCCATCACTTTATGATGGCACAATAGCTAAACAAACCTCTGCCTTAGAATTTAATATTGCAACTCAGCCTCTCAGTCTTTTTACCTTTCTCTCTCTTTCCATTATATTAGTTTTCTCTTCATCTTCTTCATTTTTAATCAACTTTAGGCGTATTAGGGTTCTCTTCGTTGATTTTTCTTCTCCAAATTTTCATACTTTTTTCTCTCCACACGCAAGGTACAATCACAAGGTTAAGTTTATCATTTGAAAAAAATTAATAATGTCATTTTTTACTTAATCCGATACAACGACTTAAAGTTCGTGTGCAAGTAATGGTCACTAGAAAACAAATATACTATCATCATAAAAAATAAAAAAGGGAGGGATAATGGCTCCGACTCACATTTAAACATCAAAATTGTTTTTAAAATCATCCTATACCACTAATATTATCATCATCCATTCATCCTATAACACTAAAATTATCATTTTTATCTCACATTATTGAAGTGTGATAACCAATCTAAATTGGATTTGAACCTTCTATTGATAAAATTATTATTCTCAAGCCATTGAAACTAAAAACATATTGTAATCAATAATTTAAACCTCCCTAAATTCCGTCATGTTGCACTTTAATCTATAATCTATCATTTCAATAATGGATCACCCACTTCTTAAATAAAAATTATTTCGAACATCATTTTTGTGTTTAAATGACCGTATCAAAGCCTACCTTAGAAGAATATGAGTCAACTTAACAGTCAACGACATCACTTGAATAACTTACTCGATGAAGTATATAATGATAAAAAGGATAGCTCTATTCGCCCGGGCAATGGTCAAGTCCTACCAGTAGAATCTGATTTTCAGTCCTACCTCATTCGTTGCCCTTGGAAATAGGAGAATCTTGACTTTCTTCGCTTTTACTTTTTATACCATGACGTGCAGTTACAATTCTCCTATTTTCAAGGGCAACGGAAGAGATAAGATTAAAAATCTGATTCTACCTAATAGGACTTGGCCATTCCCTCTATTTTCCCTACCAAATTAATGACGATCCTAAACCATTGTCTTCTAATTAAATGGTAAGTTTTTAATTTTAGTATCATAGATTCTCAAATGTGATTTTATGATTATTTTTTGAGATTTGTACAACATAAGAACAGAAAATTGATTGTCTAATAATATGCACTTACACCCCACGATCTAAAGATTCATTTTATAGAAGATTGGGATAGAAGCCAATCTTTATTGCCCCATTAACTCCTTGGTAGGTGCTAATAAGCTAGCCTAATAATGTAGATGCTACAGAGTTAAAGAGGATCCAACCCTTACAAATTGAGCAACTTGACTTAAAATTGAGGCAGCATTCCAGATGCAGTAAAGCAATCGGGTGCCATTATTTTCACCCATTAAACCTGTGAAGAAAGTACAGTTTTTCACTATAAATTACTGTTGACTGCTTTGAATCTGACAATTGAGATCGTTCTTTGTTCTAATCTTTGACACAATAGATATTGAGATTGTGGCGCCCCTTTCAGACAGGGACATGTTGATTCCATGTGGCAGGCATCCCAAAAAGTGATCGTATGATACGTATGCCTAGGATCAGTCATTTTTTGGGGATGTGTGTCACATGGAATCAAGATTTGATCGTATAATAGGTGTGTCATGGTCTCAAGATCTTTTGTGTAGAAGATTGGGATGAAAAACGAACTCCATCATCTGATTTAAGGTAGTCAACGCTTTCCCAAAGCGATCGTGCCCCATTCCACACAAGAAGACCCCATAAAAAGGCCGATATCATAGTTTCAAAAATATTAACAATCGAGCATAATGTGTACATCCTCACGACGGATTTAACAATGCATCATTAGAAGAAGTCTAAAATCTGATCAAGATCATGATGAGCATGATATTTGGCTGCATCTAGACGATTCTTATGAGTCATTTTGAACCACATTAGGTGGCCTATTCAATAGTGGAACCAGGATTTTAATCCAGTCGGGGTACAAGATAAATTAGATTTAATTTTTTATAAATGATATTATTTATTTATAGTACTCTTGCACCTATCTAATCCAAACTCTACAAAAAAAAGAGACTTTTGGGTACGGATATTGAGACGGCTTTGAATGTGGTGTGCAATAACCTTTTACTGGAGACGGGTTTTTTAGGAGTCTGTAATGTTATCAATGAAGACAACTTTTTTTAAATCTGTCTTTAATGCTAATTTTAGGGACGGTTTTTCGTCTCTTGCCGTCTCCAATGTTTTGGTTGTTTCAATTTTAGAGACTACTGTAGAAGCTGTCTCTTAAAAGTTTAATATCGAACCCTGGAGTGTCGTGAAGCCGTTCCTAATATCTCGCGCGCGGGAGTGAAACTAATGGACATCCTAAAATATAAAAACGCGACTTGAATTTTCGGGAGACCAACCACTTCCATATCGCGCGGGAGTGAAACCAAGTTCTCCATCTTCTTGCTCTCTCCACCATCTCCAAAATCCCTAACACAAATCCTTTTTTTTTCTTTTGATAAATATCCCTAACACAAATCCTTCCTTTCAGATTTCCTAAACAGTTGCTCCCAAATCTTCCATCCAACCCTAACCTACTCAAACGACTCCGCGGACAATGGAATCCATTCTCCACCACCTTATTCCCCTTCATCACCGTCTGATTTTGGCCTAGGGTTCCAAATTGACCTCGATTTCATGGTGTCCAAAACAAGCTGAATTCAATGATCTTTGAGCTTCTATCTCGATATTTTATGGCAGAAATTAGACAGCTGTGGATTGACAAGCTCAGAATAGTCGGATCGTCGAACAAAGATGAAGAAGGAGATCTTGTAGTTGGATTGTTTCTGGTGCCCATCCCGTTCCATAGCATTGGGCTTGGGATCTTAGATCCGATTGCAATAATCCAATTGATGCATCACTGCATGATTTTAGGGTTTTGGCGAATTCTTTAGGATTTCAAAGGACGGATTGGGTGAGGAACCATTCGGTTTGGGAATTAGTTTTTTTTGGGAGATTCAGTCATTTGGTGGTATGCGCTGCGATTTCGAAGGTTTCAAAACCAAAAGGTAGACTTCTTCGTTGATTTTTTAGGTTTTCTTTTTTTTTTTGGAGGGGGGGGGGTTGTGTTTGGTTTTGAATTGAATTGGTAGATTTTTGCTTTCATGAGAAAAAGAATGGGGGTTTCTTTGCATGATTTGTTGATTAGGTTTGTTTACGGTTTGGATTTTTGGTTTGTAGATAAGTGATTTGAGAAATTTAGGGAATTTGTGATTTTTGGGACAATCCAATCTTGAATGCTTTCTTGACTGTACAACTCCTGTCGTTTCATCGAGATTGGTCCGTAAGGTATGTTTTTGTTGGATTTAGTTTTATGTCTTATTTATTTATTTTTAAATGATCTATAAATCTGTTTAAATTTTATGAGTTCTTTGTTCCTTTGTTCTTATTTTTTCTATGTTTCTATTTAGTGTATGAGAAATTTGAATCGGCTTTAGCATCCTTGGGAGGGAGAAACGATTGAGTACTTCACATTGGAAGATTTATGGGGCCGGTGCTTCGATCGCGTTAAATAACGAAGAGACCATCGTCTAATACTATGTTCCTTATCTCTCGACGATTCAGATCTACACCAGCACTCAAGCTTCTGCTAATTTGAGGTACATGTTTAATTTTGGCAATTTTGATCTTTCTCTTATTATTGTTTGATTAAGGTTTATGAATAGTAGATTTAGATACTAGGAAATTTATATGGTTGAAAGTTGATGGAAATATTGGGCAGCTTCAAGCAAAGTAGTTAGAAATTTATTTAATCATCTTTAGTAATACTTTACTTTTTTAATTCTCTTAGCGTTCATTTTGTGGGCATTTCTCCTTTGTTTCCTCTTGAAGCCTTCTGATCATCTGGTATTGCTGATCAATGTATTTAGGTGATTAATTGATTTCACTTATTGGATAAATTGACCTTTCTCTATTTTTTCACCACCAATTCTGTTACTAGTGTTTAATGACACTTTTAGGGTCATTATATCATTTAGATTATGAGCAACAAGTGCACCACATTTTGATTTTATTACATTTGCTTTCAATATGGGTGGTTGATCTAGATGTTGGATTGCGTAGGAGTTTTAAGGAAGATAGTGAGATAGGAAATTTTGTTCAGTGATTCGGGCAGTGAGGAGAGCGAGAGCGGCAAGCTGTGGAAATGGGATGACGGTTCTTATGAGGATTGTGGGTTTGAGCAAGAGAGCTTGTGGCATTTGAGCGATAGGTTGGGTTATCTTTACTTCCAATATTTTGAGAGCTCAGCTCCTTACGGAGGAGTGCCTCTCATGGATAAGGTATCTTTAACTCTTCATCTTCTCTCTGACAAGCCCTAAATCAATGCTATGTGATGTGAATGAAACTTAATTCAACTCTTTCATCTTAGGAAAAGTTAAGTATTTATTTATATTCATCACATATATCAGAACGTTTAAGAATACAAAATTTCTCCTTTTAGGCTCAATATTTGGTTTGAAATTGATATGTTAAATTTAGATACATATAAGTGGTCCGCATGTGCATAATTGAAGCTGTTCTCACCAATGGTAACATGTTGGGAAACATAAGCCTTGGACTACGTGAAGGCACCGATACCGGTAACATGTTTATCTTATAACCTTCACCTAAATTTTTCCTTCTCAACTATGGAAATGATCCCAGCCACCAAAAGCCCATCAATATCTTCAAATTAAGCCCATAACCCCGTCCATAGTAGCCTGTCAACATAAATAAACAGCCCTACAATAATAATATTCTTTTCCCTATGCCCCTTTCGTGGTCAATACACCATATTGCTTTCAACACATGAATTCTGTCGAAAGTTCCATCCGATCCCTAATCCAACGAATTTCGCGGAATTTTTATTAGTTAATATTTTATAACTATGTATGTATGTAAAAAACAATTATACATTTAGAATTTTTTTTCTCAAAGGAGAATAATTCACACCGTAACGCCAATATGTATCTCAGATACGAAACATATTGGTCCTGGGGTTGGCCGATACTGCCACCGATATCGAGTTTTTAAAGCATGACTCTGAACGCAACGCCCTCCAGCAAGGTTGGCCCTATAGTACACTACAATAGTTTTAGTAAGTTTTCTTTGAAATGCCTTTTGGTTTTATTTCCACTTCTGTGTTGCGTTTGAAATAATGGCATTGCATTACTCTCTTTATCTTCATTTTTAAGTTGGTTGCTTGTAAATATCATGTAAGGCTTGTGAACCATAATAACTTTGGTCTTATTTTTCTGAAGTAATGGCATTTTGTTGGACTGATACTGTTTTTTTCTGCATTTTTTTTTGTACTTTGTCTTTATCGAATGAAGATATGTTTAACTATCAGAAAAAAAAGAAGAGATAGCAATTAATTACAGATGATCTTTTATCAATGAGTTGAATAGATTTGTAGATCCACATTTTGTCATGGATGTTTAGGCTTAGAGATGGCTAGCACACAGTAGCAGTTTTAGGGAAGTCATTTGTTTAGCTGGAGTGAGAAAACATTTGTATCTGTATCTCCCTTGGAATATACCTTAGAATTTCCCAACTGATTCCAGCAACAAGAAGATGGAGAGAGAAGACATTGGTATTTATAACTCTCTTTATATATACTGTAGAATGGTTGAAGCTATCACAACTAATCCTGGCAATAAGAAGCTGTTTAAACAAAACAAAGATATGTTGTGTGACCTATGCGGTTCAGCTGATTGCTTGATGGGCATATTAGAACCTTGCTCTTGTTGGGTCTTCTGCCCCAGCAAGCTTAGGTTGCGGTTAGGACGTAATATACTTGAACATACAACTAAAGCTTAAGCCCTTTGGCTACCTTGTAAAAGAAAACAAATTCATGTTGAACCTTTGCTTGATGGGTAAATCCTGACCCTAATAGATAATATATTTACGAAACTTAAAAATTGTAAGTTCTGTTCAAATCTTCTCTATATTAAAATTATGTTTTCAAATAAAATAGTTAGCATTGACTATTAAATTTGCTCGGCATACTAAAATGAACTGCGAACTAGTTCGTTTTATGCAATTCGTGATTCGCTAGGTAATGAATGAATTAACTAACATAAGTCAATCGTTCCTTGCTGGCTAGGGCTGTGAACAGGGTCAACCGACCTCACCCATTTACGACTACACCAACGCGAACGAATCAGACCCAACCCAGATATGTTTGGCTTTAGTTCAAAACCGACCCGACTTGATTTAGTTACTAATCAAGTCAGGTTGGACCAAATTGGGTGCCAGCACACATGCATTGCTTACACTGAAGTTTGAACGATGAAGCTGGGGACGGTGTGGATCAGAGTTACCTAGTTCACTGGTTTGCCCAGTTCGAATACGAGATCACAGTTTACAGTTTGCTACCATCAAGAGAACCCTGTTTACTAGCGGTTGGATGAGTTTTAAATGCATACGTTTATTATGCAAATAAGTTGGTACTCTTTAGTAAAAGAGGTGCTTATAACAACCACACGGGTTAGTGTAACGGTTCAAGACATGGGATTTGCTCTCTAAGGTCTTGAGTTCGAATCTCCCGGTCTTACCTGCTGCACATGATTATGCGTGTGTTATTTTATAAAATATTGTAAAGCATTCACTATATACTATTGGATATTCAGGTCATTTCTTAAACTTTAAAATTCACTATCAAGGATATATTAGGAATTTTGTGTCCATAAACATAAATTCTTTGGAGGGTAGGTCCTCCAAGCTGATTTGCACAAGTTGCAGGGCAAGGTTTGCCTATTTTAAATGAAGAAGGCAATTTGGTTGCTGACTCAAATGTTGAAAAAGGAAATTGGGCCTCCGATTCCATGGTTGGTCCAGAGGTACATATAATCAGCTTCTACTATCCATATATAATCCGCTTCTGCTATCCTATTCTGCTTGATAAATTTAGCACAGCCTCATGGAGGTTATGTTGTTATGTTTAGAAGTATCAAATAGCCATCTGATCGAAACCTCCTTCCTGTGTTGCTGGTTCCAGGCCCAAGCAACAGGTGGTCTTGGAAAATGTACCCTTTGCCTTAACACTCGTCAACACCCAACAACCACACCATGCAGTCATGTTTTATGTTGGTACTGTTTTTATTCCCACAAAGAACTTGTTCTTTTATGTGTGAAAATCGAGTTTTGTTCAGTTCCAACTAGTTCATGGCCCAATCTGTAACTTTAAGTTGGCCTCAGAGGTATCACTGAATTTATACATGCTCCACTCTCTGTACTTCGGTTTCTTCTCATTTAAATAAAAAGGATGAAGAGGAAATAATTTGTGGCTTCTTCTTGGGCATATTCCATATAAAAGCACCATATGTATTCTGTTCTATTACTTAAATCATTAATCTTTCTAGAAGTTTTGATATAATCACTAATAGATGGTGAATTTGTTAACATGTGACAGGTGAAGAAAATCACTCTTTATGCAATTGGCCGAGCTGTGAATGATTTAATCATTCTTGTCGACAATTTGAAATAATCAGTCTTGTCGACAATTTCAGGTACTTTTATTGTATTATATAACTAATTGATTTATATAATTAGCTATACCTTTTATAATTAGCTTTTCATGATGGAGGGTCTCTTAGGCCTCCTTCGATAGCCAAGAAAAGCTCAAAATATGAGCTTTTTCCTAAAAAAAGTTATTTATGAGGATTTTTCGATTAAATCCTCTGTTCGAGAGTTTTCCCCGACACATGTGTTTTTGAAGATTTTCTTAGCTTTTTGCTTAGAAACGCTTAGAATTTGAGCTGTGTGGAGTACATATACTTCACCCCTCATCTGATTCAAACCAAAAAAGCTCCACACAACGGCTATTTCAAGAGCCTTTTAAATTTATCTTTCATAACACCAACCTCTATTAAACTGTTATTAACACCAGAGCCTTTTAAATTTATCTTTTATCACCAACCTCTATTAAACTGCCATTAACACCAGAGCCTTTTAAATTTATCTTTTATAATACCAACCTCTATTAAATTGCCATTTAATCCACTAATGCAGTTTTAAAGCACCTGAAGGCAGTCAACATGGCTTATATAGGTGTTGCCGATATAACATTTATTGATTATTTCTCAACTTTGGCCAGATTTATAATGGTAGATAGGCATCGGATTCTGCTCAAATTTTTTAGGTGGCACCTAATCGATCTTGTTCAAGTTGTCATGTTGACGCAGGACGGTACCCTACACTACGTGAATGCGATGATTAATTTTGCCGAAATTAAATTAAATTAAACAATAAAACTCTCAAAATATAACGAATACCTTAGGCTTTTGTAGTATTCCATGGAAGGATCACAGATGATTCAGGCAGGTTAAGTCCGGGCGTTAGATCTGTTAGGTTGTAGCGTGGATCGTTCCTAGAGATAGAACTCTAGATTTTCAGATTAAGGCACTCACAATGCAATGATGGGATCTCTGGTTCTCGGGTTATTTTGATATGGCTGGGTTTAGCAGTCTGATGGAGGCTATGGTGGTTGAATCGGGTCGATCGATTCAATGGTTTAGGGAAAAGCTAGGGTTTAAGATTTCAAAAGGATGATGGCTGAATTAAGGTTGTGGGATCACACAAGCAGAGAAAATAAGAGATAGATAGATAGAAGATAGATTTGCAGGCTTCACACCCTTGGCCTCATATCAAACCCTTCTCGGGAAGAAGAATTACTCTTCGAAGAAACTCATCTCAAGTCTCAAAGCAAAACGCTCATTCATTCAATAATCAATAACCAACTACATTATTTAACTTGAGGACCTTATATAGGAGTCCTGTCAAACGAAAATAAAACCCTAAAACAAATATCAAAAGGACAAGTATGCTCCTAACAGATCAGTTCAAATTTCATAAAAACAAAAAAATTTCAACTGCGCGATTTTGATTGATTGAAATTTAAGTCGATCGATCGAAATTGAAATTCGATCGATCGAAAGTGAAACTCGATCGATTGAAAAACATATTTCAAAAGTTTGCCGCAAAAATTTGATTGATCGAAACTGAAACTCGATCAATTGAATGAAAATTTGATCGATCGAGTATATAATTCTATCGATCGAATCATATACTCCAGAACATCTGTCTTTCCTCTCGCCGCCATTCGATTGATCAAAAAATGACTTCGATCGATCGAAATTGCTGGTTCATCCAATTTTTTATCTTTCGCTTATTTCTAATATCCATTCTACTTCTTCTGACGTCGATATACACAAAACGGTCCATATCCAATGTCTACGATGTCGGCGTCCCCGTCATGTGTCACCTGATCTTCGGGTTCGATGCCACAGGTTGTCGGTTGCCTAGTTGGTTTGTGGGTGGCATATATTTTTTTCATTCATTTTATACTACATATAATGAGGTAAGGATGTTTTTTTATGTACCGTTAAGCAAATTTAAATTTAAAAAATGGTCGGACAAATATGTTCCACCTTCTATGAATCATAAATATGTAAAATTTGAGTGTTAGACCTGTGACAAGGTCCCTCTCCTATTTCTTCCATGCACCTGGTTAACAGTTTGTAAACCTTTAGAAGAAGGTGGATTGGGAATTAGAAAACTCAAGCATTGGAACGAGGTCGAACTCATGAGCAAATTCTGGTCATTGGTGGTGAATTCATCATCTCTTTTGGCGGGCTGGATTCTTGTAAAGTATGATGGGTCGACTGATATTTGGACATGTTGCATTCCTCGATGAAGCTCTGGGGACTGCAAGGGAATCATTCGAGTAAGGGAAAAGGTTGTTAACTCAATCAGATTCGTCATTGGAGATGGGAAAAATACTAGATTTTGGAAGGATCCGTGGATGGAAGGGGGAACCTTGCTCTCCCTATTTGGGGGAAGATTCATGACCCATTCGGGCATTGATGAAAATGCTTGGGTGGCTGAAATGATTAGCAATTTGAATTGAAATCCACCACTTCCTACTACTTATAGAATGGAGGAAGTTTGGGGACTGGTGAAGCAATATCAAGGATTAGATTGTTTGGAGCCTAAATCCTCGAGGCGCATTCACTTTTAAAATGGCTTGGCATTCCATCAAAGAACACAATCCTAAAGTGGGCTGGGCAGAATAGTACGCAAAGAAAAGGGGGATATGAAATGGACAATTCATCTGGAAAGGATGGTGGTTTGGCTAGTTCGATGGATAACTTGAAGAACTTTCATGCAGCGCATAGTCCTTTGTCTAGTAAGCATGTGAAAACAAAGGCCCAAGTTGAGGAGCTGAAGGCTTCTATTTCAATTTTATTGCATATTCCAAATTCATGTTTTGCATACATTAATACACGGCCTGCTGAATCTCAAGTTGGCCGTAAGAGGTCTATTGGGTCACTTGTTACCAAGATCAATATGGCAGAAGGTATGCCTGGTTGTGAGGAATGTAGAAGAGCAAAAAGGCAGAAGTCAAGCGAGGAAAAAGATTCCCACCTTCAAGGACTGCCTTCAAATCCATCAGATGATGATGACACTTGGTGGGTGAGGAAGGGACCCAAATCCTTAGAGTCATTCAAGGTTGATCCTTCTCTTTAGTCAACAGAACTTGCATCAAGAGGGAGACAAAAACTGTCCGTAAAACGCAAAGCTTAGAACAATTAGGTGCAGCTAGGATTGAGGGTAGCCAGGGCGCATCTACTAGTCATGCATGTGATAATAATGTAAGCTGTCCCCACCATAGAAATGGTATGGGCAGCGAAATTCCTAAATCTGTGGATGGGCTCAGAATGACACCTCTCAATGATATTGTTACAATTGGAAAGGCTTTAAAAAGGCTTCGGTTTCTTGAGAAAAGGTCTATTGCCATGTGGTTAATAGCTTCAATTAAGTAGAACATTGAAGGGAGTGTAAAGGCTGCTGCCAAGGTGGATCAATGTACTGGGCACTTTTCTCCTCCAGTAGATGAAAGAAGTCTTGTCCAGTGGAAGCTTGATGAAGATGGGTTATCTTCCATACTGTATTTGCTAGATGTTTCTTCGGACTTGTTTTCAGTAGTAAAGTTTTTGCTATGATTGTTCCCAAAAGTTCTTACTAGTCCTTATTCTACTGCTCATAATGGGAGGAACATTTTGATTCTGTCCAAGAATACAGAAAGTGCATGTGAAGTTGGGGAGGCATTCTTGTTATCATGTATGAGGAGGTATACATCTGTGTTCTGTGCTCCATTTTCCTTGTCTGGAATTTCCAGTTGGAATAATGTTACACATATCATGGTAGTGAATTATTTTATATCAGAATATGTTATGCCTGTTTCTTATGTAACACTGTAGCAAGAAAAAATGGGAGTTGTTACTTGTACACATAAATTTGTTGTGAATGAAATTATAGTGTTGTAAATTAAAATTTACTTTTCTGAATGAGCTTTGAGCATGTTAATGTGTTTATGCTAATGTGAATAAAAATGTGAGTATGTAAATGCAGGTTATGGATTTTCATAAAAAAAAATAAAAAAAATACAGGTTATAGATGCGTACTGCTAGGGAATATAGTCATTGGAGCAAAAATATTAAATAGCATTAATTTTTTTTTATTGGAGATCGCTTATTAGAGATGGCTATTAGAGACGGCCCCCATTTGGTTTCTAAAGACAATGGAGATTGGACTATTTGAGACTATATGGAAGCCGTCTCCAATAATATTGGAGACGGCTTAGACACCTTTGAAGACGGCCAAAAGCCGTCTCCAATAGACACATTTTTTGTAGTGTAATAAGAAATCCAGGAGGTAAGAACCTGCATGAAACAAAAATAGATACTTTAAAGCACACGAGTAAATGATCCTCTCGTGTTATAATTATGTCTTGAAAATCATGAACAGTGAGATTTCGCCTATAAACTTTGAGGGATCTCATGTGATGTCATTACAAGCTTCCCCAAACTGTTAATGTGTGTCCGAGGTCCTAAATAACTTGAATTTCACATCAATTTATTTAAGCTGGCCGAAAAAGAGTGTCTACAATTTGATGGGTCAATGACAGAATAACACCGACACAGTTTGGTCATTGAATTTGAGTACCTTACACCACATTTTTAATGGTGGATATGTATTGGATTATGCTTAAATTTTTTGAGTGCTACCTCATCAATTTTGTCCAAGTTATGTGACACCTAATTCTCGAAATAGATGCCACATTGTTTGAAAGATTGGCCCAAAAAATAATCTATATTGCCTAATCTCAAGATGTCAATGGGCGGTAGTAGGTTTCGGAAGTAAGCGCGAACAAAGATACTCAGATAAATATGAGTAGCAAAGATACTCATATAAATATAGGTAGCGTTATTTATACTCATTAAACCTATGAAGAACACACACATTTCCACCATAAAAATTAGACTGGCTTGAATTAGGCGATGGAGATCATTTTTCATCCCAATCTTCCACACAATAGATCTTGAGATCATGGTGCACCTATTAGACGGTCAGATTGTGATTCCACATGATACACATCCCCAAAAGTGATCGGGATCATGGGCATACCTATCAAATGGTCACTTTTGGATATGTTTGCCACGTAGAATCAACATATGATCGTCTGGTAAGTGTGCCATGAACTCAAGAATTATTGTGTGGAAGATTATTGGGATGAAAAACATCTCCATCATCTGATTCAAGACAGTTAACTGATTTTTATGGTGGAATTGTATGCATTCACAAATTTAGTTTAACGGGTGTAAATAACGCTAGCCTATTTTTTTGTTAAATTCAGTCCAACCTGCTAAAACCAATTTGGTATCTCGAGTTAGCTACAAATGATCTTACAATCCCCCTTTTTCCTTTTGATAATTTGCTTAAGGGATAAGGGCTCCTGACGGACATTTAAACACCAAATGGTGTTTAAACGATTTACCAATGCTAAATTAAATTTTTTTATTTCACACCATTAAAGTGTGGTTTCCTAATATGCCATTGACATCGATTTATGATCGATCTAAATGGTTTAGGAGTCAATTCATTGTTGGTTATCTGTTTTATTGCATATCAATCGCACAGCATCGCCAGACGCAAGCACTCGTCGCTTCTATTGCGCAGTTCATCTTCGCATCTCGCTCGAGTCACGGTAATTTATTTGACGTTGCGCGCGCCGTCTATAGGCCACCTAATTCAGATACCGCTATCATGAAGCATAATTTAACATCGTTATCACGCTGGTAATATTGCCGTCAAGACATAGCCTGTATCATTTATCCAACCATCACTCCGTTCTCACTTAGTGATGGTTGAATAAGTTGGTCTCGCTGTGCGCGGCAGCGAGATATTGCACGAGCGTGATAACCAGTTTTAGGTTATGCTTCGTGATAAACTGGTATTTGAGTTAGGCTGGCCTTGCTGTAGCGGTAGCGAGGCGCCCCACGGGCGTTGAAAAAAGTTACCCCGTGATACTTGGTGTCAGAGCCAGATCGTTCTGATTGGGACTACTTTGGCAAGCTAAAGCGATAAGGTGCGCTCTGATTTTGTGACAACCAGAGTTACTTAGGTGCAGTTGAGTTACACGTCTGCAATAGAGATGCGATGGAGTCGCACGCAGATGGACGGTACTGCTGGGTTATTTGTCGCGAAAAAGAAACTCGACGCTAGATGGCCATCTGAGCCACACGTTGAGTTAGCGGGTCGGTCTAGGATGGATGAACGCTAGTGATTTCCAACATGAGACGTTGGATCACGTTGGTGCTGAGAGTACCGTTTCCATGGATGGTGAGGAGCAAGTAGGATGCTCCATTCATTTTTATCAACTTGTTGCCCATGAGGGCTATACGTTGCGATAGCGGGTCGGTCCAGGATGGATGAACCCTAGTGACCCCAATATGAGACGTTGGATCACGTTGGTGCTGAGAGCACCATTTTCATGGATGGCAAAGAGCAGGTAGAATGCTCCATTCTCACTTGAGGAAGCTGAGATTTTGGAATTGGTCGCTGGTAGATAACATGAGGGTCTGGACTAGATACCGAAAGTAAGGATCAATATGTTGGCGACCCGTGACGTCACAGGTTCTCTGGCACCACGTCAGCGTTCTATGCGGAGCACCGCACTACGTGCCCCCACGTGTGTCTAGTCGTTGTCGCATCGTGTAAAAGGGACACATGCACGCATTGCAAGGCCGCTTGCCTCTGCGCCCACGTGCTAAACGGTTAGCTACAAGGTCTGCTTGCCTTCTTACTAACTAAGTGCCCATCTCCAAGGTCGTCATGCTTTCATGCTGGCGCACAGATTAATGAGGCCGTCACATCCGCCTTATGGCACTAAGACGTCGCGTGCCCTCTTGGCACCACGTCGCGTGCTCCTATGCGGAGCACCGCACTACGTGCCCCCACGTATGTCTAGTCGCCGTCACATCGTATAAAAGGGACACATGCACGCGTTGCAGGGCCGCTTGCCTCTATGCCTACACGCTAAACGGGTAGCTACAAGGTCTGCTTGCCTTCTTGCTAACTAAGTGCCCAGCTCCAAGGTCGTCATGCCTTCATACTGGCGCACAGATTAATGAGGCCGTCACACTATGCCTTTCAACTTATGATCTATCATTTTGACGGTGCGGATGGCCCATACCTTGAATCCATCAATGGGATACGTTCATTTAAGCACTATGGTCAGGAGAGTCGTGCCCTTAGCTTAATTATCCCACAATCTTAGTAAATGCATTGATAGTTTGAGAATCAAAACACTTCAAGCAAAGTGAACTTTCACGGATGAGTTTGTGCATAAATAAATCTGCATTTTTCGAGGCTTGACCGTGTGGACAAAACTGATTGATCTAAAAGCATTTATATGAGCAAGAGGCGTGAGACAGAGAAGGTGTCAGACTGTCAGGTAGGGAGCCGGCGTAAGTTAGGAGTAGGCTTACTTAAGGCTTTAAAAAACATAAACAACTTTTAATTTTTTGTGGGTTTTGGGGTTTTGAGAGAACGTGTAGGGAGAGAGGGCGTCTGTTAGCAGTAGCCGGATAGAGTTACTTAAAAGGCTTTTAAAAACAGAAACACTGTTTATTTTTTTTTTGGGTTTTGGGGTTTTGAGAGCGCCCTCACTCTAACATGTGGTTCAGCCACTGGGCCTATTTGATATAGCGATTTGTTTCCCATTTTATAAGAAATTACTTATAAGGTGAGCAGGCCACGCACCACACTCATTTTAGCATGTATATATTCGGCAGCTACAAAGCTTTTATCTCTCAAACATGCCGCATTCTTTTTTCACTTTCTTAATTGAATCCTAAATTGGGGCGTGCACTGCCCCTATTGCCAGTTCTCAAAAGACAAAGAAAGAAAAGAAGTGCTTAAGTATGAATTCTCTGATTACTGCTCTGTCAAGGTATTCTTGTTTCCTTTTTCAATTGGTAGTAATACAAGAAACTAAGTTAACAAAACAAGTAGAAAAGAAAGGCCTAAGTGATGCAATTTTTTTTAACGAGTTCAATACCCCAATTCCTTTCTATAAAATGAAAAATAAAAAATAAAAAAACACCCCCAATTCCTATTAGAAATCACCCAAAATAGGCCAATGTAGCAGTTATAGATACTGAGACCAAGAATTGTAGAATGATCCAACAACTTACTTCTAAGAGGTGCTGATCCATTGGTTAAAGAAATGGGAGGAAAAGCTATTGGCTAAGGACGAAATGTGTCGCGGCAGGAAAGCCCAAGTACGCTAAGATAGTCCGCTACGACCCAAAAAGTTTCAGAGAGATCCTGAGGGAGGACCCAAGAAGTCATATACGCATATGGGTACGCGCAAATAGAGTCACCATATTCCAGACATATTCCACATCCTCCAATATATCTCAGATTATAGGGCGACCGATGCGGAATTTTGAAGCACCACATTTTCAACATGAGCTACGGGAAAACAAAATACTTATCGCGGATTATAGGGCGACCGATGCGGAATTTTGAAGCACCACATTTTCAACATGAGCTACGGGAAAACAAAATACTTATAGCGGACATGGTTATCGTTTGATTCTGTCCAACGTATCAATGATACCCATGTCCGCGATAAGATGATTTCTAAAGCTTGGCAAAACAAAATGAATACCCAATAAGATTACGAAATACTTATGAAAGGAATTTTAGCTATTAAAACCTGTCAAAAAGCTAGCTTTCACAGATGATCAGGGTCTTGACAGTTGTGGAAGTCAACTTTAAATGCATGTGTCATCCTCTTTATAATATGAATAAAGATAGCTTAGTATTATGGACCAAGTAACTTACCTAGTCCCACATTAGTTTGTTGGCACCTGACATTGAATTATTTAATTGCGTTTCAAATTAATGAGTGGCACGATGATCATAACTACAGTTAAAACTAATAATAATAAAATATGTAAAATTGTATATGCAATGATGTCAACCTTATTTTGATTTTACTTATCACATTAATTATATGACACTTGATCATATTGATAGGTGCCACATAACAGCAAGCTAATGCGGAACCAGATAAGTTACCTCTAGTACCAACGGGTGTTTAAACTTTAAAGTATATGGCAACTTTGTGGAAAATTATCTCATTAGCTAGCAAAACAGATTTTACAAGAAATGATAAAAGATTGTGGGGTGATGTTTCTTTGCATTGATTAAAACCCCCATCACTTTCTTTAGTGCATGATAAATCGCCTGATTTAAATGGCTATTACACTTGTACTCAATTATTTATTTCAAATTTAGAGTACCCAATTATTTATTTCAAATTTGGGGATAAGTGTTCTTAATCATTTCAAATGATTGCTAATGATAACGTGCACCACTCATACATAAAACATATGCTTTATGACCTACATGACAAGTTTATTTGGGCTTGTTAGTGGGCTGGACTGGACCTAACTTGGACCGAGACCAGGCTGTTCTGCATTGAGTTTTAGCTTGGTCATATGCCAGGCTGCAATGTAGCCACTCCTAGGTCAAACCCTAGACAGAGAGGGGCCTCCCCTTTTATAGAAAAGACTTAGCTTTGTGTGACATTTTAAAAAAATATCCCAAAAATGAGCTAAATGCAATCACGAATAGGAAGTAGTAAAAAATAGCAATGATATAAAAAATTTGAATACTTGATTCCAGACTTTAAATTTTAGGAAGTCCAATGGGAAACGTTAAAATTTATTATTTGATTGCAAATTACTGTATTAAATGAGCAAAAGGTCACATCTTTTTATATAAAATTCTATTATTTGAAATTGAAGCCTGAATTTCCAGTACCCAATATTAACAACCAATGCTCTGATACCAGGCGTCAAAAGGAGCCGTTGGGCGCGGCTGATGTGAAATTGACGGCTCCATTGGAGATGCTCTCCAAAAGGCTACTTAGAATTCAAATTACAAGATAAGAGTTGATATCCTCGAAATTTGAAATTTTGATGACCAAAATACCCTTAGTTTTAAGTTAACAATTTGAAGATGAGTAATGATCATTTCTTCGGAGTCACAGAGCCTGCATATGGCCTAGCTCTTTGCTAGCCCTTATCATGGCAGAGTTCACTTGTTTTAGCAGGTTCCCATCATTTTTGCTAATATCTTATTATCTGCTTTAGCAGGTACTCCTTCTCCTTAATAACTCTTTGCATAGCAAGATTTACATATTCAACAGTTCTATCCTCCTCTCTACTCACTCCTTGTCAGAGCATATTTTATTTGCTCTGATAGGGAATTAGTAGAGAGCCAGTGAGATTAGTGTTAGAGTAGGTAAATCCTCATTTGCATAAAATTATAAAGGAGAATGTGAACCAACTAAAGTAGATGAACTTTGCTGTGATAGGGGCTAACAAAGAACTATACTATATGCAACTAGAGTTACTCGAGAGGGTGCAGTCAAACATTGACCGCACATGCCGTGAACGGTCTCACGACTCAAGTCAGGCGCGACTCAAGTCATATGAACATTTCCCTTTCAACAAATGCTTAAATGTGTTATTTATAAACAAGACTAATTAAAGCATAAATTATGAGTAAGTTATCTTGACCTTAATAGGAATGACTTGTTATCCAATTACTATAACTATTGACTTGAAATCAAAATTGTAAACCATTTTGCTCCTAACGAATCTCTATAGGCACCAATGCCCAAACCAGTTGACTACTTTGACTTACAAGATGGAGATCCTTTGTTGTCCCAATCATCCACACAGTCGATCTTGAGACCATGGGATACCATCATACGGTCATCTTTTACTTTCATGTGGGTGATTTAGGGCCCACATTTGATCACACGATCATTCTAGAATCTCTTCTTTGGATGTGAGCCACATGGAATAAAAAATATGACAATCTGATGGTATGCTCATGGTCTCAAGATCCGTTGTTACAAGATTGGGACGAAAAATGTTCTCCAACGTTTGATTCAAAGGAGTCAATGTGTTTCAGCATTAGTGCCCTTAGAGATTCAATAGGTGCCAATAGAGCTACTCATATAGGGGTGTCAACGGGCCAGGTTAGGTCAAAATTTTGGCTGCCCAATGAGAAAATTGCACATGCCCATCCTGATGGTACACCCGATCCAACTTGAACCAAACTGATGGTCCACACGACCCATACCAACCCTAGCTGACCAGAAAACCCACGGGACCCAGTAAAATTAGGTCCGACCCGACCTGCCCTAATTTGACGTGATCTCTTAATCAACCCGACCCGTTGGCAGTTCTACACCCAAATAATATTAAGGTTCTACTAATGCAATGCACGACATCCTTGCCGTTAATCAAGACAATTATATACATACAAAATAACATAAGTTGTACTAGGTAAATGGTACACTGACCCATCTCAATCTTCCCATACGTATAAACCTTGGGATGTGTACACATTGCTAGCCTCCATGAGGTACGTGGTGGTACTCTTTTGACCAACCATATCAAGGTTCCAAATTTCGGATTTCGTTTCAATTTCGGTGGGGACGAAAACCAAAAATTTCAAGATAGTACTTTATGGACCAGAATTTTAAGTTATCGTTTCGGTTTTGCTGGTGACCGAAACCGAAACATTTTGGCTGAAAATTTCACATTTCGGCCAAAATGTTGAACCTTAAACCATATAATTGCTGCACATTGTTTCAACAACTGGTATTAAAATGTACCAACGGAATGGTTCCACAGCTCCTATTGGTTTGATTCTTTGATTCTCACGTCTTAAAGACAGGCTGCTGGTTGGATCACTTGGATTATAAACAAGTGTTAAATGTTTACAACTTTTTTGTTCTTTTAAACCATGTAAATATGGTCAACAGAATACCAGTCTCGTCATTAATGTAGTTTTTGCAATAATGTTAGGCTGCGTATGGCATAGCTCTTTGTTGGCCTCTGCCGTAGGAGAGTTTGCCTGTTTTAGTTGATTCTTATTCTCTTTTCTAAGCAGCAACCTCTTTGCCTTCTACTAAGTCCCTATAAGAGCAAATAGAATTAGCTCTTGCAAGGAATGAGTCGAGAGGAGCATAGAACTGCTGAACAGGTAACTCTTGTATAAAACTTTGCTACACACAGAGTTGTTAAGGAAAAGGGTACCTGCTAAAGTATGTAGCAGGATGTTAGCAAAGAAAATAAGAACATGCTAAAACAAGTGAACTTTGCTATGACAAAGGTTAGCAAAGAGCTATGCCATACGCAACCTTAGTAAACAGGTCATTAACTATGAATTTAAAAAAGTTGAACCACTAAGGGTTCTGGTGTGGTTCCAATCTGGACTTTGGTCCAGCCAGCTATAGTCTAGCCCAATCCATCATCGCTCATATGCTCATAAGTAGGGCTGTCTTGGGCCGGGTCGACTCCATACCTAACCTGCCCAACCCGGATTTTTCACGGGCAGTCTTGGTCCAAGCCCTAGTCATAAGTCTAAGGTGATGAATATAAAATAACGCTTGTGGTGCTTGCATGTTTTTATTAGGCATTCCGAGGCACATGTTTAGCTTTTTATACTTAAAACAAACATTCAAAATGTGTATATTTAGTGAACAATAAATAATCTACTCCAAGCCTACAACCAACAGTTTAAAGTCATCAACAGTAAAAGTTCCTTAAGGAAAAAGATAATACAAAGAAAAAGATGCAATTCGATTATAAAACCCAGTACATTACAACCCATGTAACTAATAACTACAAATTATGAGACATCGCGACGAGGTGGCCGGTCCGAATACAAGAGCGGTAAGCCGGTAACGCAGCGGTGAAGCTCAATTAAGCTTAAAAAGCCCATTGAGGCACAAACACCGACTACGTACACCATAGGGAAGAAGACCGAATGCATATGGGCAACTGCGAAGATGCCCATGGTGGAGAGGGCCCATTCCACCACCTTCAGTAACTTGGTTCTTTTTGAACCTTCGGACAATCGATCAAGAATATTAGAACACCCAATTTTAGAGGTGAAAGCTACAAGAGCTATGGCTGCAGCCATAAAGTGAGTGGTAGCCACATGCACAGTGGGATCGATATGGTTCATGAAAAGGAGTGCTATGCTTGACATGGCGGCCGAGTGGATAGGGACTCCAATAGCTGGACGACCCTTTTGAATCCTTTGTCCTGTCAATAACATCCGTAGTTATAATTTGTAGAAATTCGGCTGATTTCGGTAGAATTTGGCCTATAAGTATCTGATATATATATCCGGAATGTTTCTGCCTAGGACCCGGGCAATTTCCGTATTTAAATCCCCAGCCCGGTCTGCAAATGGATCTTATAGGGCCGGTGCCATACGGATCAATCTCAGGCCATCAGTGTGGACAAAACCATATCTACAGCGATTGTGAAGGCGCTAGATACCTATCATTACCCCAAGGTTCTTACCCAATATTCAAGGGCACTCAGATCCGTCCGTGTATGTGCACCGCTGGTTGTACACCGCCCTTGTACCTAACACAAACTCTTTTCTATCGTACACACACTAAAGAATATAGGGCTGGCGGTATTATACCAATCCAAAAAGTTTCAAGGAAAAGGTATTGACACGTTTTTTGGAGGTCTCAAAATTATTTTATGACTCAAGTGTCAACAAAAGGAATTTTTAAGTCATGTGAAATGACTTAAATGCCCATCTGCCCACCTCCTTCAAACTAAAAAACGAAAGGATCTTTTTCTCTTGAAACCATGACCTGCCATTAAGGGATCAAAACTGGTATCAATCTCGAGTATTGGTTTGCCCGAAGCCGATACGAATCAGTCGATACGTATCGGCCAATTTAAAAAAAAAAACCCTAAAATCTTGGTTGAAACCGAGACGTATTGGCGATACGGACACGTATTGGTTTGGCCAAAAACCGATACATATTGCCGATACGTATCGGCATCGGCCTATTTTGATACTTTGCCTGCCATCAATGGAAGCATACATCGTGATTAAAGAGGGTTTTAAAGCAGCCGAAGCAACCGCTATTGGAGCAGTCAGAGTAGATGGGAGCAGCCACCGGAGCAGCTGAGGAGGGTCTTTAAAGCAGTCACCACCAGAGCAGCTGAGGAGGGTCTTTAAACCAGTCGCCGTCGGAGTAGTCAATGGAACAACCGGAGCGGATGGGAGCAGCCGCGGGAGCGGCATTCGTCCCTCTTTAGGATACGGATGCACTATAAAAAAATAAGACTATTAGCGGCAGCCAAAAACTGCCGCTAATAATCTTAATAGCCTTTAATAGTTTTTTTTGTTAATAGCGGTAGTCTTTTGCTGTAAAAAACTGTGGCTAATAATTTTATTTTTTTATAATGAATAGAGCAAAATCATTAAGAGATGAGAGTTTTAAAGGAGGGCATAACAGTCATTTGACCTATCTTCTAAAAAAAGCTCATTCATGGATTTTGAGGTCTTGAAAATAGATTAATCCTGACCACTATTAGTTTCGGTATAATGACGACCCAAAAACTTTTTCTTCCCAATCCTTTTCCGGCAATTATTTCAAGAATAATTATATAAGACTACCAAACTAAGGCAATGCTGCTATCGCCTACCATTGGTTGGAGATCTAATGGTGATCACTACCATTGAATTAGAACCACATGTAGCAGGCCATTTTGAAATCTCATCTCGAGGAAGAAAAAACACGACGGCTAAATATTCGGCTGTTTCAATTAGAAGACCCTTATTGTTTTTTAAACTGGGTTTAAGGACCCCACCCCACACTTAGAGAACAAAATCCAAAAAACGATTAGAAGGGGGTTTGGCTTGCCTATGAGCCTATGCCCTTTGTTAGTTAGTAACTATTTCAAGTTGCCCTCGTTAGCCCTACCTGGCGTGTGTTTCTTTTTCCCAGTTAGCCCTCCAACTACTAAAGTGCGAAACGAGATAAACTCTGATATAAGAGAAAGATGCTAGAACTTGTTTTTCCCCATCAAATATCAAAACAAGAAAATAAAAAGGCCCAACTTACCTTGCTTCCATTTTTCGCTTCTCTTCCATGGTTCTGATTGCTGGAGTGTTTTGATTCTGTCGATCACTTGGTCTAAGAGCTGGCCAATTTGGAGCTTATGGGGATTGGCTAAACCTGCTGTTCTTTTGTTCGTCGCTGGACTGCCTCTGGTTGTCAGCTTCTTGCTCATGGCTGAAGTCTTTTCCCTTTCTTAATGAATTTTCTATTCGTCTTCTAAGTTATAACCTAAAAATAAAAAGATGGTTTTATCCAGATCGCGAGACATTTGAAAGGGATTAGAGTGAAGAAAGCAAGCGCGTCTACCTTTAGCTGATTTAAGTAAATAACTAGTCTCTTCCAAGCTTCGGAGATGTCCGAATGTGTATATATATATATATAAAGGAAATCAGCGATAGTTGTCATTGGGGATTGGACGGTGATGGCCGGATATAGAACCACGTTGGCAGCGAGGAGTTCATTTTCTTCTTATAGAATGGAACCTATAAGTTTCAGTGGAGGTTTAATGAGGTTATCTGACATCTTACTTCTCAGCAAGGGTTTTACTAAAGTGGGAATGGTGCAAGTTCAAAATACCTTGCATTCTTTATAGACTACGTTTAGACATTTGATTTTCACGGAATTTGAGGCTAGGTTTATGAGTTTTTCTTGTTTGATACACGCGGTGTCCATTTTCTTCACCGATCTATCTATGGCAAATAAGCATGCAGTCTCTTTTCTGAAACGCCAGAGTACGATGGAGGGAAAAAGGTTTTTCAGTTTTCACCTAAAGGGTTAGTTTTATACTTATTTACCTGAGAGAGTTTGGGAGCCCCAATCGCGGTCTCGTACCAAACAAAGATCAATAATGGTCTCGGACGACCGCACCCTTGTACAAGATCGATCATGATCTCGGATGAGACTCATCTTTCTTGCTAAAAACAAATGCAAACGCGCTTTCCACTAAAATGATATTTTCGTCCATTATATATGCACTGTCTTTTTAAAGAAAGTTATTTAAAGGTTTCAAGCCCTATAAATAGGTATAAAAAATAAATAAAATAAATAAATAATTAACAGCTATTGGTAAATTTTCATTTTAAACGGTCCATGTGATATCAATGTTCAACTTAGTGCAAAGCAGCTGTGACACACTTTTCGACCATCTGGACTCACTCTTACACGATGCATCTACCTATTAGTTAATATAAACTTTTGGGTACCTTAGCTACTTGAGATCCATGCTCTTGAGATCCATTGGGTGGCAGATTGGCAACATAAGCCTATAATGTTTGAGTATGAGCCCATGACCTTGTATGCTCTCATTGCTAAGTATTATACCGGTTTCACCGATAACACGCTATATATAGGCTTATGTCACCGCATTACCAACATTCAAACGTGCCCACCGTATAAAAGCCATGCATTGGACTGGTTTGAAATCCAATATTTTGGAGTGGGAAAACAATCAATTTAGACCATTTTGGCAGGGCGAGATTCATATATCCATGGAGTCTGGAACTGTTAAACCACGATTTTAAACAAGGATTCCACAACTCTCCGAATGGTGTTGGGCTATCCGAAATATCTCGGATTTCCGAGATTTCAAATCATCATAGCAAGTGAAATAACTCTTTTCCCCTATTCAGGAAACAAATTATCGTGCATAGCACCATCAGAGATGATTTGCCCCTCTCTCTTTCCACCATTGGATGTCTATTTGCATAACGATTCAAACTCCAAAGTTCGTCAATCAAGTAATTAGTGATTAGAAATGACTGATTTTGCATCATTTTTAGGCCATGCTTCTTAATTTGGTAGAATGGATCAAATTGTACCATTTTTCTTTCAGTTAATGGCCTATCACCGGTTTTATATTTACTGAAGCCGAACGCTCTCTCTCTCTCTCTTGAATTTTCAATTATATGTCCTCGCACTCATTATGTAAAAGGTTAAAAGGCTAATAGCTTGATCTTTACCCATCGAAATGTTACAAAGTACAAACCTTTAGGACCAACCAGTACAAATGAAATTAATTAATCTTGCTGATAGGGGTTAATAATGGTATTGGCTTTGGGGTTGGTGGTTTTTGTTGTTTTTTCATTTGTTCTCTTTTTCCTTATAGTTGTGTGTGCTTATGCTCCTTCCTCATCTTAGTGGAGCTTCTCGGTCCATTGGTCAGCAGAGAATTCCCTTTGGAGTGTCATTTGTAAGTCATAATTTTTCTTTTTTAATGAAAGGGAAAGACCCCTATAACTTTATCATTAATTAAAAAAAAAAAATGGTATTTGCCTTGAATGGTATAACTACCAATAATATTATTTAAGCGAAAATTTTATCAACTAATTAAATATTGTACGTGATATCCTACTTACTAAAGAAATAATTTTGCCATACATATTTATGTACAATGATAAATCGACCAATGCCTCCCTTTATACACATGTGGCCATGTGCCAACCTGGCAAACTCGACCAAACTATTCCTTCTTCTTAAAAATATATATAACTATTTAAGAATTCTAAGTTATGAGGGGAATTTGTCGTTTTAAATACTAATGATGACCTTAAAAATGTGCTGGCATTGCTAGATAATATCTACCGTAATATATTTTGTTAGGGCACTTTAGAAAATAATGCCTTAAAAATAAATTTTTTAGCAAAAAAGATCCAACTTTAAGCATTTTAAAAAAATTATGATTTCACAAATTTTGAAACTTCAGAAAATCGTGAAAGAATTATTTTTTATAAATGTTTTAGAAAAAACATTGCTTTCATGATTCTCTGAAGTTCCAAAATCCGTGAAAATATTATTTTTCTAAAACGTTTGAAGTCGGGTCCTTTTTGCTAAAAAGTTCGTTTTTGAGGCATGTTTCTCTAATTATCCCAATTTTTATTGTTGTTTGTTCAAGATCCTAATAAAACTTTATAACCTTTACGTTGAACCTGCTAAATGAGTTTTTTTATTTTTATTTTAAGTAAGCTGGGTTCAATAGGTTTCAATATTGGGCACTTTAGAACACAATGCCTCAAAAACAAACTTTTTAGCAAAAAAGACCTAACCTTAAACGTTTTAAGAAAACGGTGCTTTCACATATTTTGGAACTTCAAAAAAATATGAAAGCACTTAAATTTTTTTTTTTTTTAAAAACAATGCTTTTACAGTTTTATGAAGTTCCAAAATCTGTGAAAGCACGTTTTTTCTAAAACATTTGAGGTCAGATATTTTTTGCTAAAAAGTTTGTTTTTGACGCATGTTCCTCTAATTATCCCTTCACGGATTTAAAGGCACAAGCCCATAAAATGAGCTTGTAGGTGTACGCCTTCCCCCCACAACTAATCTCCGGAGATTCATATTAGTGAAAGGTCAAAACTTACTTTTCACTGATTTAAGATAACAAACAAGGCTGAGAGAGATTTATTTTCAATCACGATCGAACATTCTATTTTATTTTATTGTACAAAATTTCAAGTAGGTAAATTTTTTTAATAAAAATAAAATTAAAAATAGGGTTAATCGATCCAGGGAAGTGGGGATCTTTAACTGAGTGATAGCAGGAAGCCGGAATGCTGTTATCGTCCTTGTTAGGGGACTAACACTCTGCTCATGCCTCGACGCCCGTCTGATCTATGATCAAATGGTCACTAAAATGGTAGGTGATGTGATATGCATAGAAACTCATGAATGGTGAATCCCACCACCTCGTAATCATTAACAGGAATTATGTTAATACCAGGTCATCCACCCCGACAACATCGATCGAATCGAATCCTCTGCAGTAAAAAAAAAATTAAAAAACCAAAGAGGGCTCAACATCAACATTATAGAACACACAGAAGCTCTATCATGGTCTTTTCTAATCATCAGTAAAAGTTGACAAGGTAAATTAGAGTAGTAGAGTAGAGTAGCCCGCCCATTGGGCATTGGCTAACGAACGACGAAAAGAACATAGCAACATTGGTAAAGCTTAACTAAGCAAATAACGCCGATTGCAGCATAAACAGCAACAGCGAACTTCCAAGGGATGAAGGCCTCATACATACGGGCAATAGCGAAGAGAGTAAGAGTCTCTAAGACCCATTCTACAGCCGTCAATATCTTAATTCCCTTTAAATTATCACTAAACCTATCAACAACTCTACAACCGCCACCGTGGAAGCCGCTGGAGCTATGGCTACAGCGGCATAGAGGGTGGTGGTGATCGGTTGGACCACATAGTTAATGGCCATCATAGTTGTTACACTCATCATGATCCCCGTGAAAAAGAGGACGAAGGGAAGGAAAGAATTGGGCTTTTCTGAGTGGTCCCTCCTTTCGGCTGCAGCAGCAGTACCCGCATCCATGACAGATGGTGGTGCCGATGATTTTTTCTCGTGGGAATGGTGGTTGATGGGTGGTGAACTAACAGGTTGAGACTGGTTATGACTTATGATAGGGGAGGGAGATATATGATATGGTTTCAGAGAGAGAGAGAGAGAGAGAGAGAGAGAGAGAGAGAGAGGAGTTGAACTCTCTTTAGTTTTTACCAACTATGAAAAGCAAACTCTAGCCCATTTAAGGATATACAGCAGGTTTCTTTTGAAACTTCAAAGATATACAAATGGGGCAATGGGATAAACAATGCATAAAGAAATAAATGTGTTTTTTTCTTATAATAAATAAATAAATGTTGCATGAAGGTAAAAAAAAAAAAAATGTTGCATGAAGAAGTATGTATGAATCAGGGGTGTAGATTCAGTTAACCAACCGATCCAAACCGAAACAGTTCGGATTTGGTTCCTTTTTTTTTTTTTTTTTTAATTGAAACCAAACCAAAACCTGAAAATTTTGGGCTATTTTTCAGTTTGGCTTTGGTTCACTTTCGTTTTCTTTTTTGTATTTAAAATTTTTTTTGTTGGATTTTTTTCATTTTCACCCCCCAAAATTGAAACCGAACCAGAATGTTTTGGTTCAATCCGAATTGATTTTCGGGGCCTCCTCACTTAAGCATGGATGAAGATTATTTATTTTTTATCTCAATCTTTCACATAATAGATCTTGAGATCATTGTACTCCGATCAAACATTTAGATGTTGATTCTACGTGCCATACATTACAAAAAGTGAATGGGAACTATGTTTGATGGTACATTATATTCACGTTAACACTTTGGGATGTGTGCCACATGAAATCAGCATCCCACCGTCTGATGGTAGGTTTATAATATCAAGATCTGTTATGTGAAGGATTGGAAGTAAAAATGATCCCCACCATTTGTTTCAAAGCAGTCAACTCCTTTTACATTGTGTAAGTGAGGTGGTTGTAACATAAGGCCGTGGGGCAGTAACACCAGCCTTTATTATCCCTATGATATTTTCTCAAGTGACAGTTGCTATTAGATTTGGAATTCACGGATATTGTTGGCAGGTGGGGTTAATTTTTTTTATCAAGCTGTCGGATCAAGTTTTCGGGTCTGGTCTGGCATATACGCTTGATCCATTAGGTCGTGTCAGGTCGGACATATGCCAATTTTTTATTGGGCAACAAAAAATTTGGCCCAACCTGACCCAACCATTGAGAGCCCTGGATGAAAATTACACAAGCTGCTTATGGCATAGCTGTCTGCTAGCTCCTGTCATTGCAGAGTTTACCTGCTTTAGCAGGTTCCCATACTCTATGTTAACACTGTGGGCGTAGCCAGGAATTTTTGTTGGTGGGGATTATAAATGATAATTATAATGTTAGTAGTTATTTTAATATTGATTTGGGAGTTTATATAAAAACGAATGTTATATAAGATATATACTTTATAGAAACTCTAAAATTAAATGGGGGGCAAGTAGATTTGAGGGCTTATATACACACACGAATGTAATATAAGGTATATACTTTATAGAAACTCTAAAATTAAATGGAGGCCTGAGCCCCCACACCTTCTATGTGGCTACGCCACTGGCTAACACCCTGCTACCTACTTTAATAGGTACCTCTATCTCCTTGATAACTCCTTGGATAGCAAAATTTTATGTAAAATTTACCTATTCAACAATTCTACCCTCCTCTCTACTCACTCCTTGCTAGAGCAGATTTTATTTGCTCTAGTAAGGAGTTAATAGAGAGTAGAGAGGTTGCTATTAGAGCAAGTAAATCCTCTTTTGCGAGGAGTTAGAAAATAGAATAGGAACCAAATAAAGCAGGTGAACTTTACTATGGAAGGGGCTAGTAGAGAGCTATGCCATACGCAACCACAATCTCTATCAAATTAAAGGTCATACCTACCTTGAACTATATTATACAGTGGACAATTTTTTACAGACAATTTTGCAGGCAGCTAATATTGTGGCGCGACATGATTGGCTATACACATATGGGGCCCAAGCACTGTAACCAGTCATGTCGTGCCACATACTTTGCCTGCAAAATTGTTTACTATTTATAATTTTCCTACCTACCTCCTCAAATGCTTTCCACGTGAAAATCTTAAATTTAGGGAATCCTTCACTAGATGAACTAGGAAAACTATAAATGAAGGACAGATTTAGTGCAGACAAAGTGCAGGTGGCTGATGTGGTTGGACATGACTGGCTGCATCGACATGTATTAATTGAATCCCACCATCCATGCAGCCAATCTCGTCGCACCACATCAACTGCCTACACTTTGCCTGCATAAAATCTGTCATCCCTTTACCAGTGTCCCTAGGAACTAGCTATATGTTTTGGTGGTTGGCCCGAAGCACCCATACAACTTTTGCATATCTCGAATTGCCCATTTCATTTCACGCGTTAGTGGCTCTTAAGTCTTGACTAAGCTCTCAAGTCTTAAAATGGCAAGAAAACGACCCACACATGAGTCACTTAAAGGGCAATATTCTATAAGTGTGTCACTATAGTGGGATATAATTCAGTGGCATAGCTTTTGCATTAAATGAGTTAAGTACCCTTCATGAGTTCCACACACAAGCATGGACAACCCACTTTAATGCCTTGCCCAAGGCAGCAATAAGTATTGAATTAAAGGGCAATGATCAAGCTAACCTGATCCCCATTGACTATGAGAGAATCTTGACTACATGTTATCTTATATAATTGAAAATTGTGAAAATCAAGATTCTCTCATATCCAATGGCTGCAGATTTGGTTGAACTCGAAATCAAGTTGAAACAGCAAGACCTAATTTGCCCTTGATTCTAATTTTTTTTATATATAATCTCCCCTTGAATTAAATGCTTTAATATGATGAAATTGCACAGTAATGGCCTATGGATTAAATGAGAGAGAGAACTCATAGGTAACTAGACAATTCCGTACTTATCTACAGCTATAATGAGCACCCAGCGTCAGTTTTCCTCCCATATCCCTGAAGAATGTGGAGATATAGTTGAGCATCAACTAAGGGAAAGGTCAGAAGTATGCTTTCACTGATTTACATGCTCACTGTTAACTAAGGTCAGAAGTTTGTTTTCACTAGTTTACGCCGTCATAGGTAATAAGAAGAAGGAGATTGACCCGAACGCCAAGGCTGGCATTCAGATTCAGGTACATGATAATAACTCTAAATTTTTACAATTGATATTAATCTCGCAACGACAAATCGTACAATATTATTTCCTTAATTAGTCGCCAATCCTTTGTAATGAATTATAAGCGGAGTATAAGGATAGTGATAAATTTCGGGGCGAAATTTCGCGAAATGGGGGTCAAACGAAAATTTCGAGAAAATTTCGGTTTTTGATATTTTTCGGTAAATTTCGGTATTTTTTAGTAAATTTCGGTAAATTTTTTTACGATATTTAATTTTTTTTTACAAAAATATTAAATATATATATTTTTTATATTTTTAATCTCCGACACTTTCTCGAAAATTTTCCGAAAGGTATCGAAATTAATCCAAAATGTGCTAAAAGGAACCCCCACCGAAAAATTCTCGGAAACGATATTTGTCATTATGAATATAAGTAAACTTCACATTTAAATAGGGAGTTGCTACTAACTCCCACCAAACATTGATTATCTCCCATTAAGTACAACTGAAAATTATTGATTGCTTTGAATCAGACGATGGAGATGATTTTTTGCTCCAATCTTCCACAGATATCATGGTATATCATTGACAGTCAGTTTTTTTATTCCATGTGACATATTCCAAAAAAGGAGCCCAAAGATCCAATGGCACATATAATACGCACATGTTACTTTTTGGGATGTGGGTCATGTGGAATAAAAAAATGATTGTATGAGGATACACTCATACACGCATGATCTATATATCAGTTGTGTGGGAGATTGGAATAAGAAACGATCTCCATCATCCAAATCAAAGCATTCATCCATTTTCAGCTAAACTTATTGAGGGATATTCAATATTTAGTGGGGGTTGGTAGCTCTGTAGCTGCCCCTTAATTAAGCCTATGATGTTTTAATTTCCCAAGTGGTCAGTTTCTATAATTAAGTGGGGAATTCACTGAATTGTCTAGAAACGAGTGGTGCATTAGGAGCATCTAAAGCACAAATCTTAGCTCAGAAATCCTATAAAATGCCCCCCTAAATAAAATTTGGGGTCGCGGAATATGCAGAAGCCAATCTTTTACGGGGATATATGTAAGGCTGTCAATGGGGAGGATTGAGGCCGGGCTAGGGGTCAACGTGACCCTAACTTATTCGGGGCGGGTTCCCAAATTTTTCTGTCAAGCCCTAACTCGGGTTGTGATGTACTCAGCCCAAGCTCGACCCCTATCGGGCTGGGCCGGGCTTGGGCATTTGTCTGGATTTTTTTTCAGCTGATTTTTTCTAATAAAATTTGGCTTGGCTATTTTTTTTAATAAAATTTAGTTGAGCTTAGACTGTTTTTTTAATAAAAGTTTGAAGAAGGTTAAAGATTTAATTAAATAATTATATTAACATTATATAAGCTAAGGAATAGGATTTTATTCAAATATTTCATTTTAGTTTGTTACACAATGGTTATAACGGATAACGTTTGCTTGAAAGGATAACGTTTGCTTGAAAGGATAACAGGTGCACAATGATTATAAAGGACAATGATTAATCTCAAGGCATTTAAGTAAATTATATTTAGTTAAAAAGAATTTTTTTTTATAACTTTAAAATGATTAGTATAAAATAATATGTATATCCTGACTGGGTGTTGGAACACTCAACCCAAGCCCGGTTTAGATACAGGGCCGAGTTTGCTTGATATAAATTAAAGTACTACTTTTTTTAGGTCGGGTACGGGCCAAAATCCAGCCCGGCCCATTGAGAGCCCTAGATATATGATAGCTGAACGACACTTCAATTCATAATAGGGTTGTCGATGAGTTGTGTCAAAGACTTGGCACAAAAAATTTTCTATCATGCGACTCAAAGCAATCAACACTATGAAAATAAACGACTAAAACTATTTTAGAAATTTACACGGTGGTCGTTCAATTGACTTATTTAAAGAATACGATGAAGTTGTTTTTTTAATGCAATCTTCGACACACTAGCTCTATGCATCAAGTCTTTTAAATTACAAGACAAACTTGGTGAATCCATGTGCCACATATCCATTATCAATGACCTATTCCAATTATTAGTTTCAAATGGGTTAATTACCATATATGAGCTCTAATATCTATGTCCATGTAAATGCAAAAATTATAGTGTCCCTACTCCCTACCAAAGATTTAAAAGTCGATACATATCGGCATATGGGCTGGGTCAACTGATATTTACCTGTATTATTTGTTTTTTAAATAATAATATACATAAATAATTAAAAAAAAATAGACAAGATAGTTTATATATGTCCAATTCATATTAAATAAATATTGGTTGATATGACGCGATTTGAGTCAATATTTGACCTATTTATCCCAATATGTAACCTTATACTAAATCAGGGGTGTATATCGTATCTAAGGCCCCTAACCAGATTTATATCGGCGTATGGCCAATATTTAAAACCATGGTACCAAGGCCGGCCCTGGACCAAGGCAAGTCAGGCGGCTGCCTTGGGCCCCCGATTTTCAGGAGCCCCCAAATCCAAAAGCTTATTTAAACATAAGGGTTTAAAAAAAAAAAAACCTATATGCATATAAAGGGTCCCTTCTCCTCTTCCTCTCTCCAGCGCCCACCCAAAACCGAATTCGAAACCCTCTCCACCAGGTGATCCAGGCTCCATCGATTCTCTCTCCAGCGTGACAGCGCTCATTCAAAATCGAAACCCTCTCTAGCTCTCCTCCACCAGCGATTCTCTCTCTAAGTTTCTAACCTAAACTCAAACCCAAACCGATTCTCTCTCTCTCTCTCTACCCAAACCCTCCAGCGATAAGCGATTCTCTCTCTCTCTCTCTCTCTCTCTACCCAAACGGCCAAACCCTCTAGCGATTCCCTGCTCCAGTGCTAGCCCATCCAAAACCGAAAGCCTCTCCTCCACCAACAATTCTCTCTCTAACCTAAACCCAAACCAAAACCGATTCTCTCTCTCTACCCAAGGGCCAAACCCTCCAGCAATTCTCTTTCTCTCTGAGTCCTCCACAAGGAATCCGGTTTGGAGATTAGATTCTATAGAGAATCTGCTTGGATGTCTGCGTCCGTTCGAGGAATCTCGTTCGAGAAGGCCACCAACGAAGGATTTCACAGGTATATTAATTTTTAATTTTTAATTTTTTATTTGATAAATTGTTCGTCTAATTGAATGGATGGTGATGGATGTTGTTAATGGTGGTGATATATATATATATATATATTTTTTTTTTTTTTGATGAAATTAATAGTGGTGATGTTGATGTTATTTATATTTAATTTCTTAGTAATTTAGACTAATTCATATATCTTCTACTGTTGAAAGTAAATTGAAGAATTATTTTTGTCAAATTTATTTTTTTCAGTCTTTAGAAATAAAATGTCCTTTTTTCGGTTTCTATTTAGAATTCTAATCGGATTAAACTTAACACCCTACGATATATTGAATATTCCCCACTAACTACTGTTGAAAACTGTTGACTGCTTTGAATCAGATTATGGAGATCTTTTTTGGTTCCAATCTTCCACGCAATGGATCTTGAGATCACACTACAAAAAATGTGTTTATTGGAGATGGCTTTTGGCCGTCTCCAAAGGTGTCTAAGTCGTCTCCAATAGTATTGGAGACGGCTTCCATGTAGTCTCAAATAGTCCCGTCTCCATTGTCTTTGGAGACCAAATGGAAGTCGTCCCTAATAGTCAAGGTTATTGGAGATGGCATATGACCGTCTTCAAAGATATGTTAGAGACGTCTCTAATAAGTCATCTAGCCATTTCCAATACTTATTGAAGACGGCTTTAAGCCGTCTCCAATAAGTGACCTCCTGTTATTAGAGATGGCTAAAAGCCGTCTCCAACATTTTTTTTTTCTTTAAATATATTTTAAAATATATATAAATTTGACAGTGATTTTTTTATGAAAATTTTTTTGCAGTGATTTTTTTATGAAATTAAAAAAAAATAATAAAAAAAATTTTAAATAATAATAAATTTACGTCGACAATTTTTATGCAAATTTTATTGAAAGCAAATTTAATACACATCAATCCTTTTCTGCTTGTACATTTGAAAGCAAATTTAATTGCTACATGAGAAGTCCTATGAACAAAAGAACTGCTGTGTTGGACATTATCCCAACCCCGCCTCGCTCGCTGTAAGGCTTGTGTTCACTGGCTTCATCTCCGAAGCATTTTTGAAATTTTCCACCCTGTTTCTCTTGTTCATCTCGGCTAGCCTCACAGCTTTGGAATCTTTTGTTTTCACCTGCCTAGATGTCGCCTCCAGCTCCTACAGCTTGATACGGATTCTTGTCGCCTCAGCCTCATCCCGACGGCTCTCTGCCACCTCTATCTCTAGATGAGACGCCTTTCAGTTTCAGCAATCGTCGAAGAAAGTTAAAGCTTTGATAGGCAATCTGGGAGGAACACAATCAGCCATAGAGAGCTACAGTCAGTACTGATGTAACTCCTAGTACATAAAAGGAATGAAAAAAAGGAAGAAGCAAAAGATGGTTGGCTCAGCATGAGTGCCAGCCAAGTAATGGCTTAGGGGTTTCATTATTTACAACCTGTGAATCTGTTACCTCACCCGTCACCACCAGACGGCATGTATTGAATCAGATTCTTCCCAATATTCCTCAATGATCTTAAGATAATAATAGTACCCATCAGCCGGTCAATTTTCCATTCCATGTGGCATACCTTCCAAAAGGTTATTGGAAGGTATTTAAATTCATTGATCACATTAAGAGATGAACAATTTGATTGCATCCCATCTCTGATTACTTGTCCTTTTGGTCATATGCAGCAGGTAGTCTCCCTGAAGGGATAAAAACACATTACAATGCAACAAATACATGGTAGAAGAGTAGGTGAATGTTTTTATCAAATGGGGATCCTCAAGGACAACAGTAATTCAAAGAATAACAACAGAGAGAGAGAGAGAGAGAGAGAGAGAGACTGAACAAATTACAGAATGATAAGGACAACAAATAAAAAATTTTGCACCTTGTAATTATTTTTCTTTACACTAAATCCCAGGGGTGTGGCAGTTTTCTCAATTTTTGAAATTATCTCACTAGCTAGCAGGGCATTTTGATGCAAATCTCGTTTCTCGTTTAATAAGACCCTGCCCATCATCACAAGAAACAATCGTTATGTTAGAACTTAGAACTTGGAAAAAGATCTCTACAGAAGAAAGAAAAAAAGAATAACAAAAAAACCCCGAAGGGATAAATATGGGCCCAACTAGTGTATTACAGTTAAACAAAACAGCACTCTACATATTTACATTGTTCTGAATGAGTTTGGCATGCTGAGCGAACTTCAGTGTGCTTAGTGTTTCAGTTGCAGAGCTGCAAGGAAGCAATGAACAAAAAATCAGAATACAAGCCACACTTCAATAATACCTCACACATAGTTACACTTTTTCCATCCCGATCCCAACCCGTTCTCAGATGTACTCAATACTAGCCCTGCCGGATTTTATTAGCCAATTTTTTTCATATAAATCAATTAATGTATGTGTACATAAAACGCTCCCTAATATATATATATATATATATATATATATATATATATATATATATATATATATATATATATATATATATATATATATATATAAAATAAAATATCCAGTGTAGTTTGGGTGCACAACCAGTTAACTCAGATCGAGCATACTTGACGCTGGTCCCTAAGCCTTGCACCCTCAAAAAGCCCGATATTGCTAGGTCAGGTGCGGGCCAAAAAATTTAGGCCAGCATGGTCCACTGAGAACCCTATTTGGGTGCTCATAAACTTTTCTTAATTTTTTTACTCTTTTGATAAAATAAAATATAAAATTTTAAGTCAGGACCAAATTTTGCTACCTGTACACCACTTTTGATGATACTAGATCTCTATAATTATTGGAGTGCAATATAACGCAAAGCAAGTTGTAAGCAGAAAACTCCATATAGCATCCATTGATTCCCTTCTGCGTAAAGGTTTTTCAACTGCGATTGGCACTGAGAATTCAAAGAGAACAAGGGGCAGTTTGAGCTTCTAATAGAGTCAAAACTTAATTGTTACAAGCATTATGTGACACTCGTAACATTGCTAAAAAGAAAAGAAGTGATATTGATTCTATGAAGAATAAGCACTTCATAGTAGGTTTTTAATCTTATCTAGAAAACACAGCCAGAAGTAAAAGGACATATGCTTTCATCTAATTTTCATGCTACAGAGAAAAAATATGCCATGAATAAAAGGAGATTGACAAAGGTGCCACCTCTGGCACTCAAGTACCTAAATACACCAAGCTATCCAATGCTATGCAAATTAGTGAAAGTAAAAGTTTGACCATTTTAGTATAAGGAGATTGAACATTTCACACCCGAAGGTAAATAGGCCAGTTACTTCCGTGTACAGCAGATCCTATATACATACATTTTAAATGATTAAGTAGAGGTGTGCTTGATCATGTAAAATCAAGCTTGAGTAGAAACTGTATTAATCAACCATTTAAGTCTTGATGGTATAAGATTTATGTGTATTGCAATTGATGACACTCCAGTGTAGAGCATCACACTTCTATGGCATTATCATATAAAAGGGAAAATGAATACCTAAAATGACTGGTGGCAGACTATTAAGCACCATTGTCACGCCAAGAATGCTCGAAGTTGGCTGACTGACGACTCTTCTTTGTTAGTAACAATGACCGCATAAAATAGTTTTTGGTTACAAGGATGATGGCCATGAAAACAAGCCCAATAAACAACGTGAGGATCACGACGATGACAGAATATTTTGGCTCTTGGGTGGCGGACCTAAGCTCATTTGATACTCGAATGCGAGTAAAGACAACAAAAGCACCTTCACTTCCAAAGAATCGGTAAGCATCCAACATAGCGCCTGTGGCACACCATAGTGCACTCCAAATAGGTGCAAGTTTCACACCAAAAACAATCCCAAAACCATGATCGATTCCCAATCGTTTGATTCAAAACCGAAAAGCTAAGAGTAAGTTAGGAAAATCTAAAAATAACCAAAAAAACCGGAAAAAATTATAAAAAAAATATTCGAAATCAAAATCAAATAAACTGATTTTTTTTTGTTTGGAGTTTTCGACCGAAACTGAAACAATTTGTTTCAGTTCTAATCGATCAATCGAACCGAAAACCGAAATTTGGTTTCGGTTTTGTTTGGTTAACCGAATCTGCACACCTAAAATTAATAGCTAGCATGTAAATCAAACATACCATTAAATTTTAGATAGCACCTATAATTGTTCTCACATGTTGAATGGGGCTACAGCCACCACTCTCTCCTTACTGACTCCCTCCACTCTCCCCTTAATGGCTCCGCCCCTGCACACAAGATTAGCCATGATCGACTATGTAAGAACAATAGAACAGCATATTGAAAAATCCATGTAGGCTCTCCATTCACCAATACCAGCCACCAGAGTAACACTTGTTCCTCAACAACCTCTCCCAAAAACCAAACATAAGAAACAAGCACTCGAACCTGTTGAAAGCCTCTGCAATGCAATTTTGTAGCGATTCACACAATTTCACTTCTAAGCTAGACAAATCACACCCCAACAAAGTAGTAAAACCATTCTCATACTAGGTAGTAAAACCATTCTCATACTAGGTAGTATGCATGCAGCCACCAGACAAGTCAGAGATTTGAAACCCTATGCTCAAGACTAAACCTCTACCATATTCCGGTCTTGCTATGTATCCATTTGCCGAAATCATTGTTATATTCTACGGGAAGATTCAGAGCCCCAGGGACTGAGGACCCAAACAATAGGTGGTTTTACTTTTAGATTTTTTTAACTTTGCGCGAAACTTTTTTCATTTTTGAAGTCTTCACAGCATCAAAATAAATAGATTTTTTTAACTTTGCGCGAGATGTTGGCCCGATGAGGTCGCATTTGCAATCTCTTTGAGACGGCAACTTGTCTCTATTGGTGTGAAAAAGGACTTTTAGAGACGGTTTTGTATCTGGTCTCAAAAGTTTTGACCCACAGATGGATTACTAAAACTTATGGAGACAGCTCCATGGGTCAAAGTCGTCTCCAATAGTCTCCAATAATAACAATAGAGACCATTTTCAGAAAGGCCGTCTCCAATAACCGTCTCCAATAACCTCATTATTGGAGATGACATCTAAAGCCGTCTCTAAAATCCGTATCCAAAAGTCTTCCAATTAGGTGACTCCCGTGCTAACTAGCACCATTTTAGTACCAAATAGTTCTATGTAGCCTCAATACTACATTGAAAAGCACTTCTACCATATAATTAAAATCCAGCAATCACCAAAAAATCAATGGCTAATACTGTTTCAAACTTTGAACCATCAGTTGGTAGCCATTGATTTTATCTCAATCAACAGCAGATTGACACAAAGTTGATCTCAAAGACAATTGATAAATTCAAAAAGAAAAAAACTGCCAAGTCTCTCATCAATTTAAAAAACTGAATTCAAAGACAGTTGGTCAGTTTAAACGATATTTTGGAAGTTGAGACTTGGAAACCCAGAGCACCAAACCGAGTTGTCTTCCCAAGTTACTTACTAAAATGTTTATCAAAAAAATCACAAAGCGACAATATCAATAATAAGAAGTGAAATTGGGAAAGTGGCTGAACCTTGGGTGCTCCGCTTACTGTTGCAACAGGTAAAGCAGAACGTAGAGCAACACACCATGTGAGACTATCAAATAAGTCTCCTGTAACTTGCAAAAAAATTAAAAGTAGAATGTCATAAACTGCCTTCAACCACCGTTGGTAAGATGAAATGATCATCAAGACACATTATTATGCTTGCAGTAAATTAAAATAATAACAGCCAAGATTAAAATACTAACAGCCAGGATTTACTGTTCTAAATTTTAGGGTCTTGAAATCTTGCGGAAGATTTAAAAAGCTTAAGATAAGATTTCCTACAATGAAACTCTCAATCCCCTCTTGTCATGTGATCACATTTAGATAACTATACGTGACCCAAGATCTTGAGAAATTTCTCATTTTATTTTTTCTACTTCATGTGGCCACTTAAAGTGTTCACATCACTCTCAATGCCCACTTGGCCTTCTTCATTAAGGCCCATTGGGATTTTAAATAAAAACCCCTGTTAGCTTTAATCTCTGGGCTCTCATGAGGCTGATTTTTGGGGTGACTTTTCCCTTTGTCCCTTTTTAACCTCTGCTATGGCCTTCAAACAGTCCAAAATCTATCCTCTGTATGTGGGCTGCATCGGTTTATTATTGGTTTTTAGATTAGGATTAGATTGCATACGAATTTCTATTGGTCCCAAATCTACCCTCTGTTTCGGTCACCATCATTGAAGGCCTCATGTACTCTTCTTCCTCCTTTGGTGGATGGATTGTGACCAGGTCAGGAAGAGGTGTGGTAGGACCCTGCTTGGCCTTTGGATCCCAATCCAACATGATCTTTACCTTAATCCCAAGAACACCCTACCCAACAGAAAGTAGGAATTTCAATATCAAATTTATTTTATATGCTACACCAGAGTGCTTTCTACTACACACCACTCAAGAATTTTGTATACAAAATACGAGAAAAAAGTAAAGGGCCTTATTCTTATTGGCTATCACTGTCATTAGTGTTCTGGACTGGTGAGAACTAAGAAGTAGAAGTATTTCACCTAGTAGCCCAAACTGGGTGTGGGTTCAACTGCTTTACTACTGATCCTTCATATTTTTCAAAGTGTTTAAACTATTTACATGATTAACCGTGTCATTCAAAAGTTTATAGACCAAGAAAGCCATTCTATTGGCATCTTTACTACATAAAAACAACAAAATCTCAACCATTAAACACTGTAACACACATCATACTCTCAAACAACTCATTTAAATTGAAAAATCAAAACTCCAAGCTTCAATGGAGGAGACTAATCCCAAAGGAAACCGTGAAACTGATCTGCCCCAATATAGCGATGAAATAGAATCCTCTGCACAGATCAAAAGAACTCATTGACATAAAAATAAACAAATCAATAAATCAGAAGACGAGCGATGAGCTGTAGAAGTGAAGTAAATTTGTTAGCGTTGCCTATTTATAAGGCCAGGCTGAATTAGTTTATTTGCAGCCACAAAAGATATAACGACTTAGTAAGACCAACTTAGATCATTTAGAGACGGGAGACGGCTCTACGGCTTGAAGCGCTCTCTATTGGTGTTATTGAGACTTTTTTAGACTGCTTTTCACATAGTCTCTAAAGATTCCACCTGCCTATACATGTAGTGAACCTTAAGGAGACCGACTCTATATGTTATTTTATTTAGGGAGACGGCTATAGCCGTCTCTAATAAAAGGATTCGAGACGGCCTTTAAAATGGTAGTCTCTAATAAATGGTTATTGGAGATGACTTCAAAAAGCCATCTCTAATAACGGTCTCCAAAGGTCCTTTTTTTTGTAGGAATAGACCCTAAAGGGACAACACCATTAATAATCTAATCTAATTAGATTTTGTTTCCGAACTTACCCTCAACCTTTGATTTAGTATCCTTTACATTTTACAAACTTAAAAAGATCTAATTTCCTAAGAAAAGAATATATGAAAAGGAAATAAAATATGGAGAGATTTACAGTACCTTTACTATTCAACCAGCTACTCTGACTTTCTTTAAAGCTATGGACGGATCCAACATAGGCTTTAAGGCATCTTCTTGGGTTTAGTTGAGGACACTTGCTCTCTCATGGGATGATACAGTCCACTTTAATGGTACATCACTCTTACCGTACATCACTGTTATGGTACCTCACTACATCATACCCTTAGTTAGATTCAACAAATTATAGATGAATAATAACACACATTACTACATTATATGATCTATGCGTCATCGTGTTGGTGAGCCAGATTAGTGGACTGAATCGTAGATTGGGATGGTCGATCTAGGTTCTAACTCTTGACACTTCAAAACAAGTGGTTTCCAATACACAACATGTCATGATCAATTGAAGAGATGTGTGACGAGTCCAAATTCAAGTGGGGTTTGGGAAGAATTTGTTCCAAGAGTAGGCTCCACATCCACAGCTATCATATGGCTATGCGTTTTCTTTTTTCTCTTTTTTTCTACTTTTCAAAAAAATTTCCATTGCTTTTCTTGGTGTCTGCATCAAAATAAGGCAATTTCATTCACATCCACCACCCTTTTCTTTAGGAGTTATTTATCTCTAATTATTAATATTATTTTCATATTTTTTTTTATACCTTAGAGTATCCCAAGCTTACGCTTGGACTCTGTGTCACGAGTATTTCAGAGATTACACATATCACAGAAGAGTAGTCACTACTCGAACTCACTACTTTGGTGAGCCTACCCAAGTCGTCAACTGCTACAACAACCCCTAATAACAAATATATATATATATATATATATATATATATATATATATATATATATATATATATATATATATATATATATATATATATATATATAATTTTCATTTTCTAATGTGATGAATGATTTATATATCAGACTTTACATTTAGCATTCTGTATTGCAGCACTTTACTATTTCGCATATTTTGTGACGCTTTATCATAAAATGACACCAATAATTATTTTTCGCGGCGTTTTTTGTCAAATGCCTCAAAAAGTGTCGCTAAATGTCTATTTTTTTGTAGTGCTAGGACCACCTCACTGCCTTATGTTACCCAAACACATGTTTGGGTGCCACATGGACGTGTGCATTTTCAATCCATCCATAATAAATAGTAAATTAATAAAACAAGGTAATCACTGTTGACTGCTGTTAAATCTTTAATTTTATTATAACAGATCCATCCTTACCGCATAAAATCAGCACGACTAGTCTGAATCATCACAGATCCATCTTAGTGTATGGAACAAATGGAAGAATTTCGAGTGACATAAGAAAGAGTGAGGGAAATTCTAAAAAGAAAGGAGATAAATAAATCTGCAGAAAAACATCGAGCTATGAAAGAAAATGCCAGAGTTTGCTGTGACTCATACTAGATAATCAAGATCATATACAAGCAGCCTGATGATCAAACATATCCAACTCTGGAGTATACGTCTCATTAAGAGCTAGCACATGGACAGAGTGGAAAAAAATAAAAACACATAAACCAACGGAATCTAAAACCCTAATCTTCAAATACAAATACACTTAAATCCAAAACTTCTCATTAAAAAAAATGCAGAAAATACCCTAAAATACACATGAAACGAACAAAAGATCTTAAAAAACAGCTTCAATAAAGCTTCAAATCTAAAAAATTCAAAGATCTACCTTTTTAATATGCAGTTTTGATTCTGAAGACGCCTAAATCATAACTCTACCTGAGAAATCTGGAGATTGGGAGCCAGTTCACGATCTGTGATTGAGAAATCTAGAGATTGGAGCTTGGAGTTCACCGATCTGAGATTGGGAATCAGTTCGTCGATCTGCAATTGGTGATCGGCGATTTGATTTCAGCCAAGTTTAGGGTTGAGGGAAAACGAGAGAAAATAAAATGGCTCTCCGAGAGTGGGAGAATGAGAGGGTAAAAAAAAAAAAAACAAAAATGGGCGTCGCGATGGAATAATTGTGTGAAATCTATTATTATATAGGCATTGGGTAAGCGGGTTGCAAGCTATTATATTGGCATTGGTTAAGGGGCTTAATCACTAAAATTAGAAGTAACTAACACTTGGACACTAAAATGATGACGGAGACGGCATGAAGTAGTCTCTATTAGTGTTAATGGGACTTTTAGAGACTGATTTTCATATAGTCTCTAAAGATTCCACCTACTTATATATGAAGTGAATCTTATAGAGATGGTCATGATCGTCTCTATATGTTATTTTATATAGGGAGACCGCTTTAGTCGTCTCTAATAAAAACATCCGAGACGGCTTTTGAATGGTTGTCTTTAATAAATGATTATTGGAGACGGCTTCGAAAAGTCGTCTCTAATAATCGTCTCCAAAAATCATTTTTTTTGTAGTGTCATGAACCTACCATCACATGATTAGGTTTTGATTCCATGTGGCATTGATCCAAAAAAATGAACATCATCGCGGCATACATCAAACGGTTCTCAGATCACAATTTGGGATGTGTGCCACATGAAATTAAAATATGACTGTAGGTACGCCTATGTTCTAATGTTATAAAATGCTTTGCAGTAAAAAAAGAAGGAAAACATAGTAGATTAATTATCATCTATCATCCCTTATATCATTATCTAATGTTGGTTGAAGTTGTCAATATTGTCAGTTAAAGTTCAAATTTTGAAATTAAAGTTTGATCTTTTGCCAATAAAAAAAAGGAAAGTTCGAATTGTGAAAGTTTTGAACTCTAATGCCACTTCTACTAATTAAATCTAAACTTATAAAAGATCTCCACATTCCACTTGTGTCACTTTATAACTAAAAAAAATATTTTCATTTTCTTCCAAGTCCTCTCTAAGCCGTCTCTCTGGTAGATTCGCCTGCTTCCCAGCCTAATCACTAAGGTTTCTTTCTAGTCTCTCTCCCTACATTCCTTCAAAATGTGCACTTTACTAGTACTAATAAATGCATATTCATACTTAGAAAAATAATCTTAATAATTTTTCGTTCTGTACAATATTAATTATTTATTATTTGATTGACAAAGAAGCCATTTACCACTGGAGGCATTCGACTTATCTTTTATTCCTTTAAATGAATAGCATATTTTCTATTTCTTTCATATCTTTTATACAACTTTAATCAGTGACTTTGCCGCTAAAAATGCGAGAAGAGAAATATTTAAATGAAAATTTTTAGTGTTGTATTTACGAGTATTGCATTTTCTTTTAATATTTACTTGTATTTAATTCTTAATTATATTTTCAAATTATATATAGTAAAATAAAATATGAGTATTATTTTATTTGTCAAAAAAAATTGTGACAAATTTTTTATATTATAAAGTAATATGAAATAGGAGTCCCATTTTAGGAACTCGCCTTGGGCCCCCAAAATATTAGGGCCAGCCCTACATGTTACCTATCAAATTAAAGGTCATATTTGGCTCTGCAAATGCTTTCCACGTCGGACTCTTAGATTGAGGGATTCTTAGAGTACGTGCACTAGCTAGTTTATATGACTTTAGTAGTTGGAGTTGAGCACCCATACAAATTCAAATGTTGCAGCTAGAACGCGTTTCTTGGATTTTATTAAAGCTTTCAAGTCTCAAATTAGCAAGAAGGCGGCCCACTTATTCTCTATAAATAATAAAGGCATTAAAAGAGCTTTATTCTGAAGTGTCGTAAGGTTAGAACGACATAGCTTTTGAATTGAATTAGTTTAACTGAGTTCCACACGCCAACATAGAGAACGCTCTTCAATACTCTGTAAAAAACAGCACATCTTTTGAGTTAAATGGCTTTAACATGATGAAATGGCATAGCTTGTATTTTTGTGTTCCTTGTCCTTCCATGCATGGATATGAGAGACAAAGGCTCTGTTTGGGGATTTCTCTTTGGAAGCAAAGATCAGCTCTCTACTCTGAATTCTCTGGCACAGAACACTTTAGTATGAGTCTGTGTTTGGTTGTAAGTGCTTTTAGCTCTTGTGAAAAATCTGAATTTGATTCTCTTTAAAAAAGCAATTTAAACCTGCACTTTAAAATGGGCTGCTCGTTGCCTCCGAAGAGCAATCTCAAACACAGCCAAAGGAGATCCATTCGATACTAATTGGCAATTGCTTAGAGTTAACCTTTGTTTATAAACCTGCCTCTCTTTTTATTTTTTTATATTTTGTTTAGAATGCCACATGGCATAAACTTGCCTCTTATAGAGGGTTTATGGAGAGTTTTATCAACAATAAGAAGGTACCTGTTAACTACAAGTAGTAATATACCCCAAATTAAACCTTCTTCGTGGTAGTCCCATGTTTCAAATTTTGTATAAAGTAATCATAGGAGTGGGTCTCTATGATTAGTATTATAAATTTTAAATACAGATAGCGTGTGGTGAGAATGCTCACCGACTATTCCATGTCTCCATTACAGCAGGTTCTTTCGAGAAGATGTTTAATTAGTTTTGAAAATAGCGGGTTCTTTTGAGAAGATGTTTAATTACTTTTGAAAATAGGACAACACTCTTGCTATTCATTAAAACAAAAGCGCTTATTCAGGTGAATCGGGTGCCTCGTCAACTTACCTATGGTCCGATGGGAGGTCCTACGAGAACACATGATTTTTCTCTATGAAGGGCATAATATTAATTAATATTTAAAATTAAAATATATAAATATATAAATATATTTTGAATCCGCTTAATATTATTGACAGCTAAAAATCATATACTTACAAAATGTAACTCTCAATAAATTGAAAATTTCAATGATATACTTTCAAATTACAGAAAAAATCTAATGGACACAAGGTATTAAAATTCGGCCAATACTGATACGTATTGGTATCCCACCTCGGGTATCCAATACCGTATCGGGTATTGGCCGATATGTTTCAGTTTCAATTGAGACGTAGACTTTTCTTTAAAAAAAAAATATAAAAAATAGGCTGATACATTTCGGTATCGGCCGATACATATCAGCCGAGTCATATTGGTCTTGGGCAAATCGATACTAATTTTGATACCTTCAGTGGACACTTCTTAAGGCAATTATCATGGACGCTTTCTCACGTTTCCCGAAACAGTCGTGTGTCTGCCATTGCCCGTCGTCGTTGGGCATCCATTCAGTTGGAGTTGTTTAGGTAAGACTAAGAGAGAAGGATGAGAGAGAGAAAGTTGAGACGTGAAGAGATATAAAGACGTAGTTTTTTATTTTTTCCCAGAACAATACAACTTGAGACTATGAGTTTTTATTAAAAGTACCTCTATAAGCGCCCTAATCAATCTCTCAAAGCATCCTAATCAGAAACCCCTTCAAAACCATTGATTGCTTCAGATCAAATTGTGGAGATCGTGTGTCGCGCCAATCTTCCAAATAATGGATTTTGAGATCATGTCTCACCTATCATACGGTTAGTATGTGATTCCACATGTCACATATCCCTAAACAATGGCCCTAAAATAATGTTTGACTGTGAAGTCTACCATAGAATTCAAGGGGCATTTTTTTAGGATGAGTGACCTGTGAAATAAAAAATTGACCCTTTGATAGGTGCAATATGATACCAAATCCAGTGTGTAGAAGATTGAGGTGAAAAACGATCTTCATTACTTAATTCGAAGCAATTAATGTTTTGAAGGGGTTGCACACATGAGCGCTTTCAGGGATCTCATGGGTGCTAATAAAAGTACCCTTTTATTAAACAATTGAAGAGATAGCATTGGTGTGCTAACTTGGGTCAATTGCTTTTAAAAAAATAAGTCTAAGTGTGAATGAATGGGGGTTTTGAATGAAACTTTTTTTTGTCGATCTTTCAAAAGGCAGCAGGGGCTTATGCCATGCTAGGCCTTAATTGGGTCCGCCTCTCCTCATCCCTATATAATTTTTTTTTGTTTGTTTAAGGACTGATAATTTGGGCGCAACTCAGACTTTTCTCTCTTCCCCAAGCCCACCCTTCTCTCTCTTCCCTAAGCCCAACCCCTTCTCTCTCTCTCTCTTTAAGCCCAATCCTCTCTCTCCCACTCCCAGCACTCTTTCTCTCTCTCTCTCTTTCCTCTTTTTTTTTTTTTAATGAACGATGGAAACAAATTTATTGTAAAAAATAAAAATATAAGGATTATAGGAAGACTATTTACAAGGTAACCAAAAAAAGGATGAGCAAAGGGCTCATCCCTCCCTAAAATAAGAGCATCACTAGGAACATCATTCAACTCCTTTGAGACCTAATGCAACACCTTCCTTGGCCAGACTCTCTTTCTCTCTCTTCCCAGGCCAGCTCTTTCTCTCTTATATTCCCATTCCCTCTTTTTCCAGCAATCTCTCTTATTCTCTCTCTCTCTCTCTCTCTCTCAAGAGACTTTGGCTAAGTGCTCAAGTTCTCCCTCGCCAACGCAAAGAGCTCTCAAAGACCGTCAATTTTTGATCGAATTTACAAGTTTATTATTATTTTAAATTTTTAAATAAGAAATAAAAGCCTTAATATTTTATTTATAGTATAATTATAATTATTTTAAATTTGTACAATATTTCTTAAAAGCCTAATGCCCTAATTTTTATAATATTTAATAAATACAAAAAAATTAAGTCTTTAAGGCACCGGAATTGTTAGGGACCCCATAAAAAAAACCCCGGCTCTGCCACTGCCTATGGTTGATAAATGATCATCTAGAAAGAAGTTAAGCTTTGGGTCAAAAAATTGAAACTTTTAAATTAATACCAATATACCATTTTCAAGTGATGAAGCAAAACATTTGATGCTTTATTTGAATGGTAAAAAAATTCAATTTCTTTTCTTCTTTTTTTTTTTTTTTTTTTTCTCAAAAAGCTTAGGAGAGTGACTGAACTCTGAGATTGGGACGAGATTTAGTACTGAAAGGCACTATGAAAATGCTACCTTGGTCATTAGGCCCTAGCCCGTCCCTACTACCCCCATCTAAGATTTTAGAGTAGTTGTGCCAAGGAAGATGATGGCCAAGTCCAGAGTCCTATTGATAACCTTACGGCTGCGTTCGGGATATTTTGAGATTTTCCAAAATATCTCAGTCTTACATATTGAGTTTACTTAGATTCCTAATTTTTTTTTTATGTATTCTCGAGTTTAGTCAAACGCATGATTTTTTTTTAGCTCATGTGTTCTTAAATTGTTCAATTTCCTAATTTAGAGGTGTATTTATCCTTAGCTTTTCGAGATTAGAGTTTAAAAATTTCTAAGTGATATTTTAGAAAATTAATATGCGGCTTTCACTCGAAAAAGTTTTAAAAAATTAGTTTTCGAGCCTTTCTACGCTGTACAATACTACAAGTTCAATGTGTTTGCTTAAGAGACTGTGCCGCGTGGCCTAAAATGGTTGCTTCTGATTGTTTCTACAAATAAATAGGGTGCCTCAATATTCGTCAATCTTCTGAGAAGCTTCGTTCCTCTTTCAAATCCACGCGCAAAAATAAGCTCTGTGCAGGCGGTTTTCTTTTAATTATGAGTCCCCTTATGTTGGATTTAGATTTATTACAGTACAAATAATTGATTATGAGTCTTGGATTTAGGTTTATTATTAAGTAGCCGGTTTTCTTTTAAGTCCTGCCATGTGTCTTTTTGTGGAATGTATGGGAAGAGGAGGGTCATTATGCAGAGGAGTGTTTTTTTGGTTTATGCCTACGTGGAGGAGTTTGTTTCCTCCATATTGAATGGTTGATATACTTAAGTATAGTCCTTTCACGGGACGGTGTTACATGGAAGATATGTTTTATTCAGAAAAAATATAAAATGCACACGACTGATGTAGCGTGATACACTTGGCTGCAAGTGTGATAGGGCTCAATTGATCTAAATCGGTGCAGTCAATCATATTGCGCCACATCCGCCACTTGCACTTTGTCCTTAACAAATATGTCCTACTTTTATAATTTTCCGTCCTTTAAGTTTCAGTTAAATGTACCAAAATATCCATGAATTCGGTTTTTATTTTTTTATCATCTCAAAATTCTCTTTTAAATTTTATTCGCATTGTAGAAATGTTATTTTTTGGATCAAAGGGTTAAGTGCCTAAAAAAGGTTCATAACCATTATGTATATTTTGAAATGCTAAACCTCTGTCGCATAGTTGTCATTTGGGACCCATCAGGGGTTCGCGCAATTAGTAAGGAACTTTGATTTGTTACCAATAGGTCATGAGATCAAGTGTTGATACCTCTCTTCCGCAACAACAAGATATATCGTAGGGTGTGTAAGTCGTGAAATACACTCAGTGGGAGCGAGGGAAACGCTTAGGGATTAGTCCAAGCATAAGCTTGGGATTACCCTAAGTTATCAAAAAAAAAAAAAAGTAATCATTTGGGTGACGTCAACTCGATCCAACGCGATTTTTCCTACATCCGACCAAATACAAAGGTTGAGTCGGATGTCTTAATGCATGACCCGACCTTTGTGTTGGGTTGGCTGTCTCATGCCTGACACAGCCCGAAGGGTCAAGTTTATGCCCCCGATCCGGTCAAATATCACGTCGGGTTGGGTCAGGTATCAGATCCACCCGACCTATTTACAGCCCTAGCTCAAACTAGTAAAATTACATTATTGACCCTTCACTAAGTGTGCTTCTCCTAATGTTGGTGGAAGGAAGTTGACTCATATAGTGCCCTTTGTGCACATATTAGACACCTGATGCCAATTCATTTTGATTAGCCTAAAGATTATGCAATTGACGGCATTTTAAATCTTACTGGTCGTATCGGAAATATTGGTCGGGTCCCATGCCGGCTAATGTTAAAGTAACCTTTTTTTTAAATTTTTTTTTAATATATAAAAAATATGTAAAAATAAGAAAAAAAATTTGCCCACTGTCATAGTGACAAATTTCACCGAAATTTCGAGAAATTCGCCGAAAAAAGGGGGTCAAACAAAAATTTCGGTATTTTTAGGAGAAATTTAAAAAAATTTCGATATTTTTTTATTTTTTATTAAATTTTAAATATGTTAATAATTTAGTATATATTGTAGTAATTTTTTTAGAAAGACAAAATATATATTTTGTATATTTTTAATCCCCAAAACTTTTCCGAATTTTTTCCGAAAGGTATCGAAATTAACCTGAAATGTACTGAAAGGACCCCCCACCGAAAAATTACCGAAAAAGAAATTTGTCACTATGCCCACGGCATCTTTGGTATTGTTGTATATATGTGTAGGGTTTCATATCGGCCAATATAATTCAACAATTGCCCAATAATTATGACTAAATCGAATCGGAAGTGTATATCGTATCCGGGGCCTAACCCGATACATATCAGCCTATATGTATTAGATATGGCCGATACTTTAAATCATGTTTGTATCATTTAGAGGGATAAATATATGCCATCACTTTACTATGGCAAATGGGAAAATGCGCTCGGGCGTAGAGATATCTCTACAACAATTGATATGGGTCCGACACGTATCGCATCTTTTGTGAAGTGATGGGTGGCATGGGGCCCACTTTACTAACTAGGGTTAAACTTTTAAAATATTATAAAAGTTATATTCATTTTCAGCCGTTTGACTTTTTTATAAGTTTTTTTAAAGTTTCTTTTCTCTTTCTTCTCTTTTTTTTTTAAGAAACTATCAGACTTACTTTTTCAAGTATATTTTACATAAAAAATATAAGCCCCCGATAGCGAAGCGCTAGCCCCTAAAACAAGGCACCGACGCTTCGACAAAAAAAGGCCCCTCAAATGAGGTGCTAACGCTTCGATCAAATAAAGCGCCCCTAAAACGAGGCGTTGACGCTTCAATAAAGAGGCGCCAACGCTTCGATAATTTTTTTATATTTTTTTTTATTGAAGTGTTAACGCTTCGATAAAAAAGGTGCTCCTAAAATGAGGCACTGACGCTTCGATAATTTTATTTTTTTATCGAAGCGCCAACGGCCCTAAAACGAGGCGCTGACTCTTCCATAATTTTTTTTTATCGAAGTGTCGATGCCCCTAAAACAAAGCGCCGGCGCTTCGATAATTTTTTTTTAGCGAAGCGTCGGGGCCCCTAAAACGAAGCGCCGATATTTCGATAATTTTTTTTTTATCGAAGCGCCAACACTCATAAAACGAAACGCAGACGCTCCTAAAACGAAGAACCGACGCTTTGATAGAGACGCCGTCGTTTCGATAGAGAAGCGCGCTCGCTATCAAGGTGCTGACGCCTAGTTTTCGGAGTGCTGTCGCTTCGCTTTCAAGGTGCTAGTGCTTGGCTACTGAGCGCCACATTTTTCGAGTAAAATATATCTAAAAAAGTAAGGTTGACACTTTCTTGAAAAAATAGATAGAAGAAAGAGAAAAAAAAAAAAAGACGTAAAAAAACTCAAGAATGACAGCTAGAAAGGTATTTAAATTTTAAAATATTTTAAAATTGTAATCCTAGTTAGTAAAGTGGGTCTCATGCCATTTATCACTTTACAAAAAAGACGCTACGTATCGCGCTCATATCAATTGGCGTAGAAATATCTCTACGCCCAAACAATATATCTCTACGCCCAAACAATATATATTGTGTGTGTGTGTGTGTATGCGCGGGTGAGCGTTCTGTAAGTACGCTCTAAACTACCTCACTCTAGAATTGAGTAGATATTTTGTTAAAGTTCAACGAGTGAAAGGTGAAAAAGGTCCCTTCACTTCGAGCTCAAGTAACTGTTTTTGCATCTCTCCTAATTTGATTAGTTGACAGGGGGATTGAACCATTCATTGCCCTTGGTGCAAGGTGCAGTATTTGGGCAGAGCCAGGATTTCCTTCTAAGGCTTACGGTCGACTTATAAAATAGGTTAGTATTAGGCAAGTGACTGGAGGGCTAGGCACTCTGACTCTGGAGTCACATTTTTAGGACGTACGCCATGTAAAATTAACATGTGTTTTTGTAACAACCCGAATTTTTGAACTTTCTTTTATTGGTGTTAGATTGTGTTTTATACCTTGCATGGTGTTAGTGCTCTACACCAGAACCTACCCTAGTTGAGAAAATACACATTTTGATTTTAAAGAGGTATTATATTTAAAATTGTCTTTATTTGACACAAGTTGTGTTGTAGCCTAGTGGTTGAAGGCTTTGGATATAGATAAGAGGTCTAAGGATCAAACCTTGCTACGTGAGTTTTAAACCTTTATTTTAAACTTTGAATTAAAAGCCTATACACCCTTATTTAGTGCGACCGCTTAGCACTGAATTAATGCCCATATATTATAAATAAGAAAGTTACTCTCTGGCCACCCTTCTTTAAAAACACCCAAATCTCTTTTAAATTTCTTGTGTATTCTTCCACAAAGAACACCGTAGTGTTTTTCTGCCGTCAAATCTTAAGTGCAAAGATGACTGCGGCCAACTCAAGGTCATGAACCGGATAATTCTTCTCATGCGGCTTCAACTGTCTTGAGCCGTAGGCAATGGCTCTCTTACGCTGCTCTAACAAACATCCAAGTCCCTGGCGCGAAGCATCTGTGTAGACTTCATAATCACCGGGTCCAGAAGGTAACGTGAGAATGGGAGCTGTCGTGAGTTTCTGCTTCAATAGATTAAAGTTCTGCTCACACTGATCGGTCCACACAAATTTGTTGTTCTTACGAGTTAGCATAATGAGTGGGAGTGCCAAACGAGAGAATCATTTAATAAATTTGCGGTAATATCCGACTAAGTAGAGAAAACTTCTCACTTCGGTGACATTTTTAAGTGTTTGCCAATTTGCAATTGCTTCAACCTTTGATAGATCTACATAAATCCCTGTTACGGAAATCACGTGACCCAAGAAAGATACATTCTCGAGCCAAAACTCACACTTGCTCAATTTTCGATATAACTGTGTCGCGGAGAGTCTCAGAAAGCACAATATGAAGGTGGTCATTGTGAGCTTCTTCAGGCGAGAATAAATGAGAACATCGTCGATAAATACCACTATGAACTTGTCAAGAAATTCTCAATACACGGTTCATTAGGTCCATAAACAGCGCTACAGAGCCCAAAAGGCATAACGAGGAACTCAGAGTGTCCATGCCTTGTTCCAAAAGCGCCTTGGGAATATCTTCGCTCTAACTTTCAACCGATGATAACCGGACACGAGATCTATCTTTGAAAAGTAAGTAGCACAGGTCGATCAAATAGGGTCATCGATACGAGGAAGAGGGTATCGATTCTTCACGGTAACATTATTCACCGGTGAGTCGATACAAAGTCTCATCGAACCATCTTTCTTCTTTACGAATAAGACCGGTGCTCTCCATGGTGATTCACTACGGCGGATAAATCCCTTACCAGATAGCTCACGCAACTGAATCTCTAACTCCTTTAGTTCTGCTGGTGCCATTGATGACGGGACTTTCGTGACGGCAAGAAGTACGGCGCGAGATCAATCTTGAACTCTACTTCTGGCCGTGGAAGTCCGTGTAAATCTTCGGAAAGACATCGACGAACTCCCCAACGATAGGAATATCTGAGGGGTCCGCTTTCTCATCACGTTCACCGTCAAGTGTAGCAAGTAGGGCTGCTCCTCCCTTTTTAATGCCGCGAAATTTGAACGAAGGGCTCCCAATCGGTCGGAAGGTGACTACTTTAGAAAAGCAATCAACTGAGGCGTGATAAGCCGCCAACCAATCCATGCCGAGGATTATATCGAAGTCTTGGAATCCGAGTACCACAAGATCTGCGGGTAACTCATGTGTTCCAACTACTAGGACCGTAGCTTTACAAACTTTAGATGCCATCATCACTTCCCCTGACGGCGTAGAAATCGCGAGTGTACTATCCATCGATACGGGCTTAGCTCCGATTTCAGAAACAAAACTCGGTGTAATCAAAGAGTAGGTCGATCCGGAGTCGATCAAGACCCAAGCATGACAACTGGACGAATCGATAGGTCTAGAAACTTTCATAGTTCCTGAATTACACAAGGGTTTATATGTGATCTAAGTTATACATGGCATAACATTCTCAAGAAAATAATAGATTAAACTCATACACAGAATAAGTTATAAAAACAATCATGAGGAAGTAAAGCTTAAAGAAAATTAGACAAGGAAAAATTCATACCCTGAACGACCTCATCGGTAGCTAAAGCGTCCTGCTGAGACATGGCGAAAACTCGACCCTGCGCTCGAGGTTGTTGCGGTTGTTGTTGCTGACCTCTAAAATAAATATCTGCGGCTGGGTCTCGCTCTGGGCAGTCACGAATAAAGTGTCCTGGCTTCTTACATCGGAAACACACACTTGAGTACAACAAACACTCACCCGGTTTATGTTTCTTGTCGCACTTGGTACAAGGTTGGTACGGAATAAAGTAAGGTTTCTGCTGGGTGTTAGCTGGAGCATTCTTGGGGTGTGCCGTAGATATAACACCTCTCTGAACAGCTGGGGTTGTAGTCGCCCCAGGGTGGGTGTAACCTGACGATGGTGCGACTCTCTGGTAACCGGATGGGCGACTCTACGAATCTGGGCGAGTGCAGAGGTGCGGTCTGACTCATTGTCTCTGTACCGGTGCAAATCTAGAATGAGGTGCTCTCGGAGTAAGGGACGAAGAGCCTTCATGATTTGGTTTACCCCTCTGAGTTGTTAGACGGGCTAAATCTTTGTCAGCGCGTAGTTCTCCATTTTCCTGCTCTTGGATATGAGCTCGTTCTACAAGCTCTCCATAGGTCAAAATTTTCATTGCTGCAATTTTGCTCCTGATAACGGGATTGAGCCCCTTCTGAAAATGGTAACACTTTTCAGCTTCATCTGCTACCAACATGGAGGCGAATCGGGAGAGTCGATCGAACTTCGCCTCGTACTCAGTCACGGATAGATTTCCTTGCTGTAGTGCTAAGAACTCGCTCTTTTTCTGAGTCTTGGTGGCATCGGTAAAGTATTTGTTATAAAATACTTCTCTGAACTGCTGCCAAGTCCAGTGTTCTTCTTCTTCCCTGTCTGCTAATCTTTTCGCTGATGTCCACCAATTTTGTGCATCGCCTTGCAAGCACATCACGGCCCAAGGCACTTTCTCATTTTCTGCTGGAGTAGAGACTTTGAAAATTTTCTCTATTTGTGTAATCCAATCGTCAGCGGTATCAGGATCCAACTGTCCATGGAAGTGCGGAGGTCGAGCCCTGGAGAAAGTCACATATCCGTTATAATAGTTATCAAATCGAGGCGTTGGTGGAGGTGTACCCGAACATCGATTGGCAGGATTGTTCAGTTGCTGGGCAATCAGGTCCTGATAAGTTTTGGCCTGTTGTTCCAGCTGCTGGTTGAACCCTTGGATCAATCTGGCAGTCTCTTGCTGATGGGCCTCATTCAACTGGGCCACATGCTGCTGTTGCGCAGCTGTCAACTCACGTAACATACGCGCTATTTCACTTTCATCTCCTTGGGATGAAGATCCCTCACCATTTCTTCGCGGTGCCATTGTAATCCTGTTTCAAAATTTCAAGGATTTAGAACTCATACTAATTTAAATCCCAAAGTCCACAGAAAGTAAAGCCTGAGGCTCTGATACCACTCTGTCACGACTCGAAATTCTACCCCATCCCGAGGGCCTAGAATTTCGAGTTATGACCCGCACATATCTCGGATATGCTAAGCGGACATACACCTAATCAGAGTTCTTGCGCAATAATGGTTCCACGAAATCCGTGAAAGCCAACACATAAAGGTGGAAATAAAAGCAGCCATAAATAATGAATAAATGCGATAGAATCAACAAATCTACCAATAAAACATAATTCAAAGTTGGAGACAAATCCGATAAAGGAAATCATAAAATTAATGATAATAATAGAGATCCAATCTACTACCAAGTCTGCAGCGATCAATATCCAAAGACTTTTCGGATCGAAATCGACCGTAGCCCTCTCCGGTACTCAACACTTTTCGCGGGATCAATGAAATCTGGATCTGGATGACCGACGTCTACTCCACTAGCGTAATCACCTGCAACTGTTAGATTATCGTGGGATGAGTTTACTCAGTCACGTAAACTCAGTGGGATACACCACCAATCCACCCCATACTACTCAAGTGCATTGTGGGTGCATCTTGTGAGTGATAAATATAATATGTCAAAGCAGATAGCAAAAGAATGACAAAATCACATGCATATTATAAAGCTCATATCATAAATGCAAGACTATGATCTAGACACTCATATCCTAACGTACCTTACCATATCTCATAACATATCCTACCATGTCTTATGCGTGACCGACAGATCGACGACGATTAGGGCGATAGAGATCGGCGTCCACACGATGATCCGTCCATGATTACGCCGCCTTCTTCCACCACGATTTGACGGCAGAAAAACACTACGGTGTTCTTTGTGGAAGAATACACAAGAAATTTAAAAGAGATTTGGGTGTTTTTAAAGAAGGGTGGCCAGAGAAGAAGATGGAGTGACGGCTAGGGTTTTTAAGAAGAATTCTTATAATAATGATTTAGGGTTCTCGTAACTTTCTTATTTATAATATATGGGCATTAATTCAGTGCTAAGCGGTCGCACCAAATAAGGGTGTATAGGCTTTTAATTCAAAGTTTAAAATAAAGGTTTAAAACTCACGTAGCAAGGTTTGATCCTTAGACCTCTTATCTATATCCAAAGCCTTTCAACCACTAGGCTACAACACAACTTGTGTCAAATAAAGACAATTTTAAATATAATACCTCTTTAAAATCAAAATGTGTATTTTCTCAACTAGGGTAGGTTCTGGTGTAGAGCACTAACACCATGCAAGGTATAAAACACAATCTAACACCAATAAAAGAAAGTTCAAAAATTCGGGTTGTTACATTCTCCCCTCCTTATAATATTTTCGTCCTCGAAAATTACGTACCTGTAGTGATGAGTTTCGGGTACTTCTCCATCATCTCAGTTTCTCATCAAAAGTCAACTATTCAACATTAATAAAGAAAAAAAAATCAGGGTCATTACATTCTCTCCTCCTTAAAATTTTTCGCCCTCGAAAATTAGGCATTGATTAAAAAGTAGCGTCATCATCTCGGTTAATCCCATATCACCTTCAAAAATTTCATATTTTCGACACCTAATATTTAATATCATCAAGGTAGGGTCGTCCCCCTCTCTTTATGATAGTAGTCGACTCTATATCATCAATTTATAAAATAATTTGATTTGATATCACAAATTTCTCCAAATGTGTGATATGTCAAATTTTAGTCGGACATTCACTTGATCCCATTGATAAATATGGGATAGGTTTCAATTTGGGTACATGCATAGGTTTGTGTGTTGGCTCGGCACCCAATATTGAAACCTTCTACACATGTTGTAGACTTGTTGCTATTAAAGAAGGTTTATTTTTGGAGAGAGAAATTACGTGAATAAATAAGGCCATAAAGCCAACACACAAACCTATGCATGTACCCAAATTGAAACCGATTCCACATGGACTAGTGAGAACCATGCTTTAAAACAAGTACCACACCTTACTTAATAACTCAAATTGCCTAGATTTCATTATATCGAATCCTTCCTATGCCCCTTTTTTTTTTAATTATAATATTATCATAATTAGTATACTGTATTATATAGTTTAGATTTTGTAATATTTTAACCTATAATAACCCGCCTCACACTATACCTATATAGTATTATTATTTATTTGAGAAATTTCTTCTTGACAGTAAATTGATTCATTGTGTTGTACTTTTATCGATCCATTGACACATCAAATTGATTTGTTGATCCTAAACAAAATTGAACCATTGTTCACTTTAAATTGATTCTGACCCGAATTCAATAATTCAAATAATATACTCTCGACTGATTGATTTCAAAATCAATCAATTGATTCTCGTCCGAACAGATGACCTTATTTATAATTCCACCTTTGCACGACCAAAACTAAGTGTACTGAAATCACTTGCATTTTCGATCGATGGTCGTGACGTACTCCACTTTAAATTGCACTGCCCATTTTTATTTGAGCATTTAATTATAGTATACTATATATATATATATAAAATTTTATCTCTTCAATGCGACCACTTCGATAACACAAAGTGTTAGAACTTCGATGCCTCTATGAAATCGAACTCTGACCTTTACGATTATCGAAATTACACTTATAACCCTATTATATAATTATATTGGTGTATTATGTAAATAAATATAAATATAAACATAATCCAAATCTAAGTGTAAACCGTTCTGTATGTGTGATGCTTTTGTATTTAATCAATTTATATGAGTTAGGGATATGTTAGATCATGAGTACGAGTGTATGAGATCATGCCTATGCTTGGGCGTGGTGATTATTTGAGATAGGTATCGAAGCGAGAAATACACCGTATTCACATGCCTTACAACTCATGGTGGAATGGGACCCATGAGTCGGGTGAGTGTGAATTCAGTGTAACCTCGTATACGGTGGCATATACGGCGACCCGATCACCCCGAGTTCAAATATGATAGTATGAGTTATGAGTTAAGTTATGAGGTTCGACCATAGGCTTTGCCTGTGGTGAAGTTTCTTCTATGATCACGTGAAACTCGGAATATTGGCGTCCATGTACGGATGCAACGCCTCTATGATAGTATGGGCTGTCACACGAAGTACATCCATGCTACTACGGAACCTTTTCCTTGGGAAGCGTGAATTAGGAAAGTTGCACTATAGCATCTAGGATTAAGTATAAGAGTATGATAAGATATGAGTATGAAATAAGATAAGTTGTAATCTGATGCGATAATAAGACATCGTGTGTAGGCGAAAAGATAAAGAACTTAAGTCTCTGTACGTGCCGTTCCTTACGTAGCCACCGTAAGGGCAATAACGTCTTTCAGTCAAGACGGATCTCTAGGAGAGATTATGAGTATGAGTATGTTATGAGTGAGTTTGGCCATTATGTCTCCCCATTGGCTGGATGGTGGAGTATGAGTATGACACGAGGGCGTTATGATATGGTGGTATGATACTATGTTGACCCTCCCATGGTAGCTCGGTGACGACTACGGCACATGTCGTTTAGGATTTCAGTATGTTAATTACGCTCATGCGATGTCGACGTATGTGCGAGAATAATAATAAGACATGGTAGGATATGTTATGAGATATGGTAAGGTACGTTAGGATATGAATGTCTAGATCATAGTCTTGCATTTATGATATGAGCTTTATAATATGCATGTGATTTTGTCATTCTTTTGCTATCTGCTTTGACATATTATATTTATCACTCACAAGATGCACCCACAATGCACCTAAGTAGTATGGGGTGGATTGGTGGTGTATCCCACTGAGTTTACGTGACTGAGTAAACTCATCCCACGATAATCTAACAGTTGCAGGTGATTACGCTAGTGGAGTAGACGTCGGTCATCCAGATCCGGTGTCCGATTTCATTGATCCATGAGTGTTGAGTACCGGGAGACTACGGTCTTGATTTCGATCCGAGTGCTGGATATTGATCGCTGCAGACTTGGTAGTAGATTGGATCTCTATTATTATCATTAATTTTATGATTTCCTTTATCGGATTTGTCTCCAACTTTGAATTATGTTTTATTGGTAGATTTGTTGATTCTATCGCATTTATTCATTATTTATGGCTGCTTTTATTTCCACCTTTATGTGTTGGCTTTCACGGATTTCGTGGAACCATTATTGCGCGAGAACTCTGATTAGGTGTATGTCCGCTTAGCATATCCGAGATATGTGCGGGTCATAACTCGAAATTCTAGGCCCTCGGGATGGGGTAGAATTTCGGGTCGTGACAGTTTTAGCATAAACGATTGAGACGTCAAATGCCTTGCATCATTTGATTCAAACGTGTGATGGCTAACCATGGAAATCCCACATGTTGTCAGATAGCTATAATACTAAATAAAAAGTAAAAGGAGAGGAACTGCGTAATCTATAACAAATTTCATAAAAATGGACGATTCATATTGAAGTGAAGTGCTTGGATTTAATGGTATAGATCCTAAAAAGACCTATTCGTTAGGCTGCACAAAATTCATACAATGTTTTGCTACTTGAAATAATCGGATCACTACAAAATGTGAGCCACGTGGCACTATACAGCTTAAAAGTAAGACCATAAGGGGGTAAGTCTTAACGTGTGGAGACTGGAGAGTCGATCTATAATGCATTTAAAACAAAATACTGATACACCACCTTAGTTATTTCAGCCCAAAGAAAATTTTAAATTCTAAAACGTTATTTTCTAAAAACAATGAGGCCGATTCCCACTCTTATGTGGGACCCTTCGTTTCCCTTCTACCTATAAACAAGTGGGAGAACAAAATGATAGAGAGAAGCATCACTTGCCACACCTACAGGTATCCTGAGCAAGCCAATTTTGCCCCCAAGAAGTCATCTTTCTCCAGCTATGGATTCTAAACCCACCCAAAAGCAAACAAGTCCAAATTCTCCTTCCTCCTCACCCAGCAGCGGCAGCAGCGAGATCGATTCTAATACCTTCACATTCGTGTCCTACTTCGCAATTTTCTATCTGAGCTTCCATGCTGTATCGTCCGTCTATCGAGCCCGAGATGATCCCGCCACGATCGCCTACATTCTTTTCGTGTACACGACTTTTATGTGGCTGATTTGGTGTTTGAAGGTTTTCAATCGGTTGGCTGAGAATTCAGAGGAAATGGGGAAGTTGAAGGTTGTAATATGGGTCCTGGTGACTACGCTTGTTGTAGCATTTGCCTTTGGTGTGTCAATGACCCTGCCTCTACCAGTTTCTGTGTTTGCTTGGTCATTGGCAGGGTTAAGTAGTTTATCTGGGTTCTACTACTTTTTTGTATACGACCGTTGTAATTGCAGCAATAATCATAAACCATGTTTGATGCCCTAAATTGTTTATCATATATATTTATTTATACCGTCAGTAGTATTATTGGCCGTTACATTCTGTTAATGAGGTAGTATCAAACCAATGGTATTTTTAGAAAGGTCGCCAAATTCGGACACATGGCCCTATTTTTCATCTAACTGTGCTTAGGCTAAAATTGATACCCATCAAACGATTCTAACCATTCAATCTTGACCTTTTTAAAATAGACCATTGATCCTGCCATTTTTATTTCAACTGTTGTTCATATCTAGCGTAGGGTCGAAATTGAAGTGCTTCGATTGGATGGAATTGATCAATTGATGAGCATATGTTTTTTTGGGTAGACTGAAGTTCACATGATGTCTATAACCTAGGGTTACCTAATTCAATAGGTAGGCCTACAAAGAGCCGGCCTGTTCACAGTTCAGGTCGCTCCGAATCGCACAAGATAGGTGAACCGGCCTACAAAGCCGTCCATTCTTTTTTCTGTTTTTTAAGTCATACGCAAAAAAGTTTTTGATGGGTTTCAAATCTTGCTCTCCTATATTCAGATGGTTATGGAAGATCAGATCAGCGCGTAAGACGCTTGCCTTTTCTGTACAAACATGCATATATTAATTGTAAAATTTATATTTCAAATTCAATTATAATTAATAATTATATAAATATCCATATGTAAATAAAAAATCATCTTTGCTCAGACGTACCAAATTAGGAATTACGAACCAGAATTTGAACTGAGGGAACCAATGAATTAGGTAACATTAGTCTAACCACTTGTATAAAGTTTATGGATAGCTCTAATCTCTACAGGCACTACCGTTTAAAACCATTGATTGCTTCGACTCAGATGATGGAGATCATTTTTCATCCCAATCTTCCACATCATGGATCTTGAGACCATTGTATCAGATTTTGATTCCATAGGACAAAGCATCCAACGCAGTGAGCCGAGAATCACCGTCCTTTGATGTAGGTGGCCAGAGTCGGCATTCCATGGATCTACTACGAAAGATTACCCAGAGAAAGAGATCACATTGTGATAAAGTCAGTCAACCATGAATAATGTTAGTTCCAAAAAGAAACCACAGTGCGATGAAGTCAGTCAACCATGAATAATGTTAATTCCAGCAAGCACAAGAGGAAGCCATCTTTGCAGGCCTTTGATTAATTATGATAAAACCATTACATATTTCAGGTTGCAGAAAGCATGTTGATAACAGTATATTACATGGTAATGGCTAACTAACACTAAGAGGAGGCCCTTCTAAGGCTCAGCATTATATATACACATATTTCTTCATTTTTTTTCCTCCGAGAAATCACTTTTTTAGAAATTATCAAAAAGTCTCCCACCCTTCTGGGGAGCCTGATAAGTGGCCCAGATGCTGGCCTCTGCTGACGAATTTTTTGATTCTCTTGTGCCGAGTGGCCTTGCTTCCCTGAACATTTCAAAATTCTCTGACCATTATGGTCAACCAGAGTCGTGTGATCATGACCTCCCACCCAATGAAATTTACTCCTTTGCATTCTGCATAAGCTCAAACCACTGCAAAGAGGCAAATATAAAAGGAATGAGCAGGTTACTGTAGTTAGCATCTCTACTGTTGTAACAGAAGTTGGTTCTGAAATCATCAAATTTCATGAAAATAAAAAATCAAGGTATGCTTTAACAAGTAAATATTCATCAATTTTCCTTCAACATTGGGTTCCTCATTCAGAACTTATTTTTCAACAAAGGAATTAGAGGCCAAAACACTGCAACAGTAACATAGAATCTCCATCACAAAAATTACCTGTCTCAATAAATCGGCAAGTGTCCTTGGAAGTGCTTCAATATTCTTTAATATGACATAATATGGGAACGGAAAAGAATTTAGATAGTTCGGGAACGTTAGTGTTTCACCTTGAAAGGATACTTCCTGGTAGGGCATAAAAACATTAGACATCACAAACTCTGAATAGTTCAGCTCCGAATAAAAAGCCAAAACAAAAAAAAATAAGAAACTTACCTTAAGGTCCATGATGGATTCTTGCGGGCTATCCAGAAGGAGAAATGCTATCATCCTTCCCCTGCATAAAACATTCCTAACACAGCGCTTCAAGTTCTCCTGTTGCAAAGAAGTGAACTATCAGCTTCAACCCAGGAAGAAGGTACAATTTTGAGCAGCAAATAGATGGTCTTGGCATCACAGAATTTTGTAACATTCCTACCGTTTTGGTCAGAGTATTGCGACAAGCTTAAGGCTGCCAACAGCAGGGTCAGGTCGGGTCGAACCAAAATTTAGTTAAGCCCAACCAGACTTGGTTCGAAGGTTAGGTCGTACCCTTCCCACCTCACCCACCCGGCCCATTGACAGCCGTACAAAAACTTGCAGTGGATCCCCATTGTTTTCATCCGATGAAAAGGCAACAACATCAAAATAACATGAACATGATGATGCCAATACCATCTTAAACTAAGTTTTGTATTATGAAATAAAGTAGATAAATAACTTTTCATGTAACACAAAAATATGATGAAGCTAATACCATCTTATAATTAGGTTTTGTACTATGAAATGGCCTAGATAAATGCCAATTCATGGAACACAAGAATATGATACGTTTTCATGGAACACAAGAATATGATGATGCCAATACAATCTTATCATTAGATTTTGTACTACTGAACTAGATAAATACCTTTTCATGGAACCGGCCATCAGCTATGATCAAAATGAGTTGCTGGAGTGGGTTTTGTCCAGATGGAAGGCGTGCACTCGCTACAGCATTATCAAGCATGGTGTTCAAATACCTTAATAGATCAACCACTGGCTCATCAGCAATAGTATTGTCTTGTTTGAATGAGAAACTTGAGATCATCTGCTCCAAGGAGGGAAACGAATCAGCAAAAAACGGATCAAACGTGTCCATAGAGTTCAAAGAATATCATCTGCTTTTCACAAAAAGAAAAAATATATCATCTCCTATATATATATATATATATATATATATATATATATATATATATATATATATATATATATGATAATTATAACTTTAGACTTGGTTTCTACAGAAAAATTAAGTAAATCTGCTATTCCCCATTAAGATCTGCCAATGTACAAACTAAGCAATCTCTCTAGTAATGAAATCCCCAAGCAATAATTCCAGTGGTTTTCACACAATAGAAGGAATTTTCGCAAGCCCACCTTAATTCCAGCATCTCCTGTAAAAGGCTTATCAAATTCATGGAGTAGCTTTATATTGCCCGTCTCCCCAAAGCTTGCAACTGCTAACTGCCCCACTTCTAGTTGTGACATGGCCCGGCATACTGTAACCAGAGCTTCAATTGCAAAATTTCCACAATGGCTTTCGGACATACTCCGAGAGTCGTCTACTGCAACGACAACTTGGTAATCCCGTTTATTTGGCCTGGTCCGCCTCAGCCAAATCTTATCTTTCCGGAAATGGCTTGCAATGTATGGGATCACCTAATGATGCCCATAAGAAAAACACAGAATGAGCATCCACTAAGAAATTCAAGTACAAATTTAACTATTAAAAAAAAAATTTAAGTACAATGGAATGGATTCAGTGTCATTACCTTCTTCATGTTTATCCGCTTGCCAGTTTTATAATCTCCTTGGAGCTTGCCTGCGAGAGTTGGCTCCATAACCAAACGCAATTGCTCAGCCAACTCCTGAGACAGCCTTGTTGTGACTAGTTCATATCTTCTCCAAAGTGCAGCAGCATTCTGTTTCATATCACCAGATATTTCAACGTTCCTCGCTTTCTCCAATTCCTCACCACTCATCGAGAGATTACTGAGCTGCAATATGTTGTGATTCATGAATGAATCCTTGATCGAGACCAAATCATGGGACATGTCCTCCTGATGATCAACAATTTCCAGTGATTCTTCCGTGTGCATTTCATTGCTGACAAATGTGTTCTGCAAATGCTCATTGGTTTTCTGTTTGGGAGTATAAGCACTGTAACTCTTTACGAAGTGTGTTTCAGATTCTTCTTGCCGTTCAATTTCTATTTCATCAGATTCTTTATTATGTTTGGCAATACTTTCTTCCACATCGGGTTTCGAACCCCTCTTGTTCTTGTCAATCTGATCAGACGTTGCAGGCCCTAGGGCTTGAGAAGTGCCATCTTCTACCTTACTAACAAATCCATATTCATTTGCATTCTCATCCTGAGTATCATCATCAGGACCTGCTGATTTATGCTCCTCTGAATCAACAGAAACTTTAATTCGCTCCTTCCATTCCTCCAGGGCATCGCCAACACAACGGTAAGGATTTGGCTGGGCCCTTTGAACTGATGCAGCATCTTGATGTGGAGATTGAATCTTTTCTTGATCAACTGTCAACTTCCCATCCTTACTTGAATCAGGCACATCAATTTCCATCTCAGGAACATCACTAGAGGGTAAGCCTTTAGAAGGAGCAAAGCCATTCTGAAAATCGCTACTATTAGACCAGCTTTTCTCCGGTGCTAGGGTTGTATCAGCTGCACCAGAATCATTCATTGGTTTTGCAGAATCAGAGTCTTGACCAAGATCATCAGGCAAGTCCAACACTTCTGAGTCAATCGCCTCTTTACCTGCTGGCACCAAGTCCATTTCTGTGCTCTCAGCATGCTCCGACCCTGGTTCATCCATTTGCATAGAATTTTCTTCAACCATATCTTCGTCTATTTGATCGATCCTTCCATCTTCATCACCCATCTCCTCAGCACCTTCTTTAGTATCTGAATCAACTTCTTCATCCATGGTATCAGAGCCTTCAGGCTCGCCTATGCCAGTATCTTCAGAACCTTGATTTTGATCATCAAGCTTTATTCCCGAAGGCTCTCCAAAAGCTGTCTCTTTGTCCACATTCATCTCATTGGTCTCATCATCATCAGCAGCATCGGGATTCTCACCATTCTCGCTTAATCCATCAGACTCATTGTGATTCAGATCTCCTGAATCGTCCATAATGGCATCATCCTCTTTAGCTCTAAGCTCCCTACTGCTGGAGTCTGTTTCTTTAGCAGATGGGCCCGGTTCATACTTTTCAATGCTTTTATCAGGAGCATCGTCCTCATTTTTATCCCAAAGCTTCTCATCAACTATTTCACTGCCATCTCCAGTTTCTCCCATTGCGGAATCGAGGTTCACATCCTCACTACATTCACTATCATCGTCGGCTGAGTCCTCACTGACACTAAATGTGTCCCCAGCAAAATCCTGATCCATCTCTATTCCTTTATTGTTCTTATTTGGAACGTTATCTGACGCATCTGGTCCTTCATGTTCCTGCATCATCAACGAAGGTACGAGAAAATTACAAATCAATGCCTTGAATCCAGTACATCAGGCAAAACTAAAATGCAACAAAAGCCCAGTTGCAACATATTACCTTCTCAGAAGTTCCAAGAAGTTGAGCTTCATCATCGATCTGATCACTCACATCATTAAGACCTTTACCCTCTCCCATACCAGTTCCACTTGCATCTTGAAATATGCCTCCATCAGCATTGTCCACTTGGTCTTCTGCAGTACCAAAACCTCTAGAATATAGTGAAGAAAATATGTTCGCAAGCATATAAGTCATTTCTGCTACCTGCACATGAATCGATAACATCAGTTCAACATCACCTCAGAAAAGATAATAAAACACACACACACACACACACAGAATATATATATATATATATATATATATATATATATATATATATATATATATGAGGGAGAAGGATAGCAGGAGAGAACTGACCGTTTTGTGCATGGCCAAAAACTCAAATAGGAGACGATCCCCAATGGTTAAGAGAAGGTCCATCAACATACGAAGATGGTTTAAGTATATTTCTAGCTGGGAACATGTATCGGGTTTTCTATACCCACCATGGTTGGCCAGTTCGACCTGTGAATCACATCCACTCAGATAAGAATGCATGCAAAGAAAACGGGATATGTAGCACACCAAATCCAGGAATATGAAAAATCAGAAAGATAATAGAACAGTACCGCGACAACTAGTGTCTTAACAACTTCATCATATATGAGGTCTAACCCCAGAGCTGTTGTGCAAGATTCGAATTGAACTTTCCATGAAACAATATTTCCCATTGATGACTCATCTGAGGTATGAAATTTACTAACGGATCTGAGCCTTTCAAATGCAGTTATAATCTGCTTAATTGTTTCTTCAAACCTTTCAGCAAATGAAGCATTGAGTCTAGTAAAAACTTCTGTATAACAAGCATCCTCTTCAGGAATGGTCAGTGATTGGTATTTGGAATTCGGTTCAGCGTGATCTTCCATTACCACCTTTGCCTGCAAAATATTGTTTCATTCTTTAGCCTTACTTTCAAGCACTTTAAATGTTCTATTAATCTATTTCTCAATTCCAAATCCACATTTTGGCTCCTATCATTGTCTAGTGTCCATGTAATTTGGATTGCATATTAAATGTGGCCAGATCATGAATCGGATTGCAAATCGTTAGGTGTTATTTTGAATCTGTTGAAGATATTTTACATTTTTCCTGTCAGCAGCTGTCAGCAACATCCAGTCATTTGTCAACAGTTTCTAGACAGCTACCAGCCTTTTTTTTATTATTCTGTCTAGAAGCTCCTAACGAATTCTGACAGGAAAAGCATAAAATATCTCAAAAAAAATCAAACTGTAAGTAGTAAATTGTAACTAGTATGTCACAAATCTTTCGATTCGTACTGTTCATATACAAATCGTACAAAACATTATTTTTTATTCTATTCAATTTGAAGCGAATGATACAAATTGAGAATTATACTATTTTGGCAACAAAGCGCAGTCATGCTAAAAAGACCATATGGTAAGATACGTTATTGTACCCATCACCAGCTCATAAATAATATGTATAAAGGCTGATGATATTTCCACCCACTTTTGGATGCCAGATCACCCTTTTAGACTTAAGTGTAAGGTAGAGCAATAATAATGTCCTTACGCATTGAAGAGTGAAAAACACTTTTCAATAAATACGGATACTACTGTCTTAAAATCAGACAATTAAAAAAGGAAGTCAGCATAAAAGACGGTTAGGAATATCACCATTATAAGTAAACTCATAATAAAAAAGCGCTGAATAGAAACGAGTGGATAAATAGGACTTGCAAAGCTGGCCCCAAAAGGTGGGATAAGGTTATGATCTGTATAATAGAAGGGGTTAACAAATTATCACAGCAGGGTTTAGATAAAATCCTCACCATCCCACTTTTTTAAGCTACTTGGTGCAATTATTTTACCAACCCAAGCAACCACAGACAATTATTTAAACTGAATGCAGCCTGAAAGTCATGATCATCAGATGATTCGAACTATTCATTCATAGCTCTTGAACATGGACCCTTGTTCACATGTACCATAAGCTCTATATTAAAGTGCTATCATTGGAGGTAAAAAGAACCTCCGATGGTCATATTTTTGGGCAGAGTATAGCTCAAGTGATGAAATGCCATTTGAACAACCGCATGGCTTAAGAGTGGGATGGTGAGGGTACTATCTCAATTTAAGTAGAGTCGATTCCTAGTAGAAATTGATATATATATATATGAAGTCGCCAAAATGGATGGCACCTACCGACCTATATGTAAGCGGTGGGTGGCTAAGGGTGGGACCCCACTACCACAATGGAAGAGATGCCCAATTCAAAAAATTCATAACTGAATACCGAAATGAGTCGAATGCATGTGGGGGAAAGTAGCCAGAGTAGACACCATCATGTAACAACGGATAACTTTAGATGTATGATTCAGTTTCTGAATGCTTGAACTATAATAATCAATTGAGCCATTTAGATGTGCTTATAGAAGTCATCACATCAAAATACAGGTAGCTTAGATTCATGAAGTCAGTGAAACACTGAAATAGATTCATGAAGTTAGTGAATTGGCAAAATATTCTAGTATACCAGAAAATTATACCTTGTTTATGACATCTCTAAAGTGATTTAGCAGAGGCTCTTTTAGAGATCTTCTCTCCAAAGAGTGCTCACAGAAAGTCTGGAGCTCCTCCTCAAAATCATGAATGACTTGAAAGTTGTGCATTACTAATTCTTCCATTTGTCTCGAAACAATAAAGGGAGATGAGCACGCCACTGATGTAGTTAAAATTCCCTTACAAGCAAGAAGATACTCATCTAACGATTCCTGTTGGAAGATAATTCATCAATAAAGAGTAGAAGGTATAAACTAATGGTCAATATAACCAGTCATCATTCAACATGAAATCCCCACCTTAGATTTATGAAACTGTTGACTGAACTTATCAATAAAAACAGAAACTTTTTTAGTTTCAACCCTGACACTGTTGCAAGTATCCAAATGAGCGTTTTCAACCGTCTTCAGCAATAAAGATGCATCGTTTGAAATGGAATAAAGGTGGTCAAACAATTTCTGCAAAATGAAGTAAGATGTTAGTAGTTAATACTGTTACCATCTCAACCTTCAAACAGGATAACACCATAAGCAACTGCAACATTTCATGAAGTACTTTATGGAGAAAAACTTACCTTTTGTTGCCACATGCATTTATTTATGTCATGTTGTTTAGGGCTGACAGAAGACCCGATACCTGTTCTGTGATCTGCATTTGAAGAATTTGTCAATATTGTTTGCGGAGAGCAAGTATGATAACAAACAAGGGAGCAACAAGTACCTAAATCTTGTAATGAAGATGTGAGAATTCTCAAATTTCTCAGCTGCTCAGCAAAACCATAAGCAACATCTCGTTGTTCCTGTTGTATTATAATAAGATGGTCGAGGAAAGAGGATGACCTTTTGACCTACAAAAGAATATGAATCATATGCATTGAGTTTTTATTTTATTTTTTTGGCTAGGCTAGTCAACTGAGCCCACAAACCATGTTGCAACTAGGGATATCAAGGTGCCAGGTCAGCTTCAAACCAGGCGTTATCAGGTCGAATTTTTATCGGGCTTGAAAACCAGGCCTGAACCTGTCCCGGGAAGTAATTGGGGCGAGCAGTGTTTGAGCAGGCTTTAATTAAGTTAGCTAGAGCCCAGCCGGGGTTTCGAGCTGGCTTTTCCAGTTTGGATCATTTCCAAGCTGTGTCTCAGGTTCAGGCACGGCCAGCCCATTTACAAAACCTATAACAAGGGGCCAACAGGCTGCAGTGATTAAGCTCAAACCCAGCCATTTAAGAAATTGGGATAAGCCCAGTTATTAAACGGGCCGGGAAACTTGGCCCGAGCCTGCCTCGAACTGGGCCAGACTGCAGGCTAACACGGCCCATTGACACCCCTGGTTGAAACATCAAATCATAAGCCAACATGGCAACCTCACTGTTAAACAGTATGTGCTCCCTCTAGATAAATGATGCTATGTCAATAGACATAATGAATGAAATATACCTGTTCCAAAGTAAAATCTTTGTGGAAATTTAGGCAAATCTGTCGTAGATGCTGCACCATTGCCATGCTTTTGAAGTAGAATCGATTGGCCATTTCCCAATTTGAATCAAACCTTTCATCTAGAAACTTACAAGAACGGCTTGAAAGGGTACTATTGACATTTCCTGCAGACGTCCTGTCTGGTGGTAGCAGTAAATGCTTCACATCATATGATGGCTGAAGAAACCAACTACTCAATTGGTTGGATTCAATATCTGCCTACAGTACGCCAATATTCAGACGCCAGAACAAGCATCATCAGTCCCAATTGTAGCAATCTAAAACAGAATGAAGAACTCTGAAATATCCATTAATAGGCCATGATTATACCAAAGTTCACTATAAGAGATTGGATTTCATAAAAGGAAAAAATCAGTAAATATCAAAGGAGTTTTTAACCATGTGGCTTGTTTCCTATTGGATATCAAGCTTCAAAATCAAATACATACCTTGGCAATCATAGATTTATGCTTTGATAACCCACAACTTTCTAGAAGCTTTAGAAGGTCAGATAACGCCCTTCTCTTTTGAAGATTCTTGGTTCCATCTTTCCAGAGATCAGAACATTCAGTTGAATGTCTGCAAATTTTTTCAAGTGTAATCCATCCTTCCTGATATATATGAAACCCAGAAGATAGAAATTGGCTGACGAGATTTGCAACATCTGCAAATGCATCAAATTTAGTTTAAATCTTTGAATGTTAATTATTGGAAAACAAAATAAAGAGGAGATAAACAAGATCTGTAATGCTGATGTGCTCATGATAGTAAGAAAATTAAGAGCCAAAATGCTTAACCATTGGTACTCTTAAAGCTTGTATATGGGAAATCAAATCCAGATGTCACTCTGGAGTGCAGGTCTTGTAGAGCAGAATCAACCTTCTTTCTCCAATCACTGTACCATAATGACCTAAACCGACAAAAGCAACAACATAATTTTGACAGTAGGTCCTTCACAGAAGAGAATATATGTATTATTATAGGTAAGCTGGGATTGACCCTGCGACCTAGAGATTGCAATTTTCTTGACCTTCCATTGGGCTACAGGCCAAATCCACACAGAGAATATAATATTTTTATGTTAAAAATGAGAATGGATAACCTTTCTGAATCACTGAACTGGCTTTGTTCAGCTGTATCCGTCAACAACTCCACACTCATTACATGAGATTCGTTGAAGAGCTTAGTCTCAATATAAGCTGGAACCTTAATCCCTCTTTTTGCTGATTCTTGGTCAAGAATAACCATCAATGGTTGTTGGAGTATCTCCTGAATTATGCAGAAAGTTAGAAGAGTAATATTTGATGATTTAAGACTAGATGATTACATGCCCCCTCTCCCAAAAAATGTCAACTTCTAATTTTTTCATAAATAAAGGATAACATCTCGCAATCAATTCAGATATATATTTCGAATAGAAAAGGTCAATGTAACAATAAGTACATTGAATTTTTGTACAAGCTTCCAAAGCTTCTGCCGAGTCCTGTTGGAGGATTCTATTGACAAGTAGCAGTTGGAATGCTCCCACTTGCATAACTTCAAAAGTTCTTTTATCTCTGTTTCTACACTTCTCCTACTAGCTTCTATATGCTCTCTTATCCTGAAACAAGGAAATCAAGTCATGCATTAGATGATTCTCCATAATAAAGAATCTGGAATTCTGAGTAGAAACTACTACTAAGAATCACATTTGTTGAATGAAGTATTGGAACTTACAAAGGCATGAACTGTACATAATATCCAAAGACATTGTACAAAATCTTTAAATTTTCCGTCACATGAGGACTGCAGGATTGAATTTAAGTGTCAGAACATGATAAACATTACTATAACTTAGAAAAACTTAATAAAATAAAAAGCAAACCTGCCTGGTTGCATTGCTTGCAAATTGAGAATAGGCTAGAGAGATTATATTTCATAAAACTTCAAATGAAAAGATTCAATTGCTTACTATAGCAACATGATGTATCAGTGCAAAAGCAACATCAGAAATACAAAGATCACAAAACGAATGTTTTACCATTACAGCGTGAGAGAAATCAAAGGGAACTCATTTTCTATTTTACCTCATATTGGATTTCAAGCATATACTGGTATAAAACTGGCCATGAAAAGCAAGTAAAAGTCCAAGGCGACTCTTAAATTCTCCGACACTGGCCGTTTGAACGAACTCCTCTAAGCTGCAATGTATATTTGTGTCAGATACTAACCATCAAGGGTGAATTTATTCAGTACTGTTGTGTTTACAATGTGGCGGCACATGCCTTTGAATTGTAGATAGATTATCACCATCAGTGCCACCAGAAAGCTCACGATGGATAAGTGAGTGAAGGGGAAACCATAACTGCACTACCCCAGAAAAAAAACACAATATCAGCATTTTCTTTTATTCACGAGATCGACAATTACTATGTTTTTTTACGGTACTGTTAAGATTTACGATTAACCTTTCTAGCATTAACTTCACACTGTTCCAGAACTCCATCAAGTAAAGCAGGCCAGCAGTCTAATTCCATCTTTTGCCATGAAGACACCAGAACAAAAATTGGTTGCAGTTGCACTGCACAAAAATAAAAATTAGAAATTTTTTTAAAAAAAGAAGAGAAAAATCATTAAGTTGACATTAGTAGACAATGCAGTAAAAAACTTTAGCTTACCAGAAAGAGAGAATTTTGAAGCATTTTCCTGCAACAACTGGGCTCTGCTAAGTAAAAGTTGCAATCCGAGAAGAGGCTTCACAGAAAGAACATTCACATGTAAAGATAACAGCATGCAGATACATAAAGATGCCTTAACACAATTATAAATTGGCATAATTGAGTTTGCTACCTTGGCCAGGGGTGTATCCAGAGGGATAGCCAAGAGCATTTTAGTTACATCCAAAATTTTCTGGAGGCCTGGATGCTCTGGCCATTCATTCAAATGAGATATAAGTTTCTCTTGAAGAGCAGTAAGTGGCTGTACCATTTTAACCATTGCAGGAGCATTTGTATCCTGCAAAGAAAATTGACAAAAAAATAAAAAAATTGAAATTCAACGAGAAAAAAATTACAGGTCATAAAAAATGTACATCTTTGATTCTGTCAGATAACCTTATAAATATTGTAAACATGAGCCGACTGATGGCATGGACCAAATTTTTGTCCATACTCCAAGCACAGGTAAAGTAAGTGCTCTGGCAATAGACTTGCATCCAGAGTAGTGGCATATAAAGCATGCAAGTCTGTCAATGAAAAGAGAAACAGGTAATAAATGCAATGTCTTCCAAAGACTAATCCATCAATAAACAAGCCAAACTATATTTCAATTACATGTAATCACCTTGTATCACCCTAGTGCCCAGTTTGTAAGAGTCTATAAAGGAATGCAATTTGTCCTCATTAGTAACCTGACATGCTCCAGGCTGAATGGGAAAGCACATCAAAGTGTTATAAATTCATGGATCATAGTAGAAGCATTATTATGATAAACCATTACCAACAGAAAGGTCAATGAGATTTATTAGTAATATGAAATTCGATATAAGCATTGATATGCTATGCCATTAAAGTAGAAAAGTCAATCGGATCTATCAGTAATATGAGAAGTCAACATAACGAACATGTACAAATAAATTTGAACTACAGTTACATAAATTTCAACTTGAACCACTCCCGCGTGCAGTGCAAGTGTACTTTATTTGTATATTTTGTTGCCGCTCCTACTCCCGCCCAAAGTTTCACTTACTTCCAGTGACATTAGTTATGAATCACATATGATAGAAAGGATAGAAAGAGCAACTCATATTAACATTTGTAGTCCGTCAGAAACAATATGATGGCATAGTTTGATGTTCCATATATTCAAAAAGCTAATTGCAGAATACCACCCCATGAAGAAGATGGTGTGTTATTTACAAATGTGAAGCATGAAAAAGAAAACGGAGGGAGAGAGCAAAAGCATCAGGTACTGGGCGAACATTAGAAGCTTATCTAAGATATATTTAGTATCGATATATAATATATTCATATCGATAGTTACCGTATCACAAATTTCAGTATTTGGGTTCTACTGTACAACTTGATGGTGAGTTTGAGATTACTCTCACCAAAACTGACATTATGGTAATTTTTGTTGTCCAAACATGATGTTGGACAAGATATTTTTATAAAAACATATTTTTTCTTTCATCTATTGAATTTCATAAATTATCAGATTTTTTTATGAAAATTTGTAATTAATTGTCCTCGGTTCCAAGGATGAAAAATAAAAGAAAATTAACAATAATCAAAAGCATACAAGAAATCCCTACACGTTATGATATTACTGTGCATTATAGAATATTAGAATCTAACATGTTGATCAGACACAAATGCTTGAGGCGAGAACATGGTGGACCACATTGTAATGGATTGTTGAGTATGCCGTTAATGTAGATTGGTGTGTAACCTTGAACATTACGACTAGCCTAGAGTATTACTGGTTAGGGTCTTAAGAGTACTGACTTAAGTTGCAAGTGGACCACATTGTAATGGATTGTCAAGGATGCCACTTATGTAGATTGGAATGTAACCTTGAACATTTCCACTAACCTAGGGTCTTAATAGTAATGACTTAAGTTGCAACTAAGCAATAATTGATCATAGTGCGAATAACATCCTCACATTTTAGATTAACTACTAATCATATCTATTTAATTATATATTGAACCTCATTGTAATTACTATTTATGAATAAAATACCTAATTTTATATATACACACACACACACACACACACACACACATACAAAAGTATCACATCTATTTTCACGGAAATTTTTTTACCATAAAGATTTTTTTCGAAAAAGGAAAAACATGTCATATTAACTCTATGTATCACCAATTCTGATATGTATTGGTTTTGACAGGTGGCTGCTAGAGCGACTGATACCAAGTTTCTAAACCTTGCATTATGTGTGAATGCATGAATGTTAAACAATTCTTGAACTTTCCTAGTTGACTTCAGAAATTTCTCCATAAGGAGTTTTATTAAAGTGCCTACATAACAATTCTTAAACTTTCAACTATGACCATGACAATTATAAAATCTGCATAGAGAAATATATTAGTTGTCTAATCTCAATCTTGTTATAATTAATTTCAACAATGTTGAGCACTTATTATCATAATAAACATACATATTGTTAAACAAACATTGAAAGAAGCCAACCGCCATGAAAATTTTGGAAGGTAGTCCTGCTGGCGCAGGAATTTGTTATAAAATTGCTATTAGGTGATTAACCCGCTCACTATTGTATGCTCTAGCCCATCGTCGGGCCCACTGCCTCTGGACAAGCACAATTCATAGGCTATAAATCTCCGTACACAATCCAAAGTCAGGAGGCCTGATGGTGGGCTAGGGCACATCACGTTGAGCAGCCTACTCACCTAATACCAACTCTTCATTATAAGGCAATTTATTCTTTCACTGGATTATATGCAGTTTCCAAATGCTTTAAACATATGAAATTTGAAAAATACCTATTGCGTATTGAGCTCATTTGTAAAGACCCGACTTCTTTTATGTATTTAATATTTATTTTATGTCTTGCCTAGAATGCATGTGCCTTATTTTGATCATTGAAAATTATGTATGTATTATTTTTTTTATTTCTGTACACAACTTTGTACTGGTTGAGTGATTGCCTAGTGACACCTAGGTTTTAGGAGCAAACCTCCTTAATTACAAAGTACTAGTTATTTTTCTTTTAATTAAATACACTAGGGCCTATACACTAGAAGTAAGTGTTTAGCTCCATACCATAGCCGAACACTTTGTGAGAGATTTCTCTCCGAGAAAAGGTGAGTGGAGCACCTAATTCTCTGAAGAGAATCTCTAAGAGAGAGATTCAAGGTCACAATTAAAAAAAAACCACACACAAACCTTCCTCTCTGAAACCCTAAATCCTTCTCTTAATCTTTTTCTTTTTAAAAAGAAAAAAATCCTGTTGCAATTCCCTCTCGAACTCCATCTCTTTTCTTAATTTCTCGTATTGTTTTTATAGAAAAAAAAAAAAGAATAAGAAGAGAGAAAAGATCATGAATTGAAGAAAAAGAATTTTTAAGTTTTTCTTAAAGAGTAAGAAAGTTTTAATTATTATTTTATTTTATTTTCTTTCCTTTTTACTTTAAATATGAAGAATTTAATGAAAGTTACCGATTAATACAAATTGTATTTGTGACTAGAGATCTGTGACCGAAGTCTATAGGGTTTGCACCAAAATTGAAGCAACATAGGGAATCAGCAGTCTCGATTCAAGCCTTCAAGCTACATTAACAATCGAGGTAGATATATTAAATATGAAGAATTTCTTAACGATATACTTGCTAATAATGTTAGATGTTCCTCTGAACTAGATGTTTTATGTTCATATGATTTATTGATCGAAATGAACCGAATTAATTAGGATTTTATATTTTCATGTGATTTAGAGACTAAAACTTTAGGTCCTTCATAAATCTTATTGTGAAATAATTATTTTATTTACTAAGTATATAATATAATTAGTCTTATAATTTTATGAAAATATTTAACATGTACTGTAAGGCTTAGTTGATGATATTTGATTTTATTGTATGTATGTATTTGCTTTAAACTATCAATTTCACATATTTATTATGTGTATTTTATGACTTCAACATGCATATATATTAGAATTCGTATATGAATCAAGGAGATAAATGAAGTTACACTGCCTTCGTCATGGTGTGGTTACCATCACGACTATATGGAACCTTAGTTCATGATCACATTTCAGTAATTCCTACATCATGTTGGTATGGATCATCATGGTAGAAGCTTTATTGTGATACATTCATGGCTTATGGTACCATGCAGTCGAAGACTAGCTATACTATGACTACTTATCAAATAAGAAAGATAAGAATGAGATAAGCTGAATTGTTAGATCTCTTGGCATGATCAAATAAGCATATGAGTGATAAATAATAAGTGGCAAGCTAAGGATAAGAATTATATAAATGTCGTGAAGTCCGGCAATAAGATAAATGTTGTATGTTTGATTTAATTTTTTTTTAATACCGTGCATTGCTTTGTTAGAAGTGATGACATTAACGCCATTCATCCTGGCGATGATAAGTTAAGGTCTTTGAACACATAAGTAAGGTCTTCGGACATTTGTATAAGTTATCTCATAGGTTGAATGAGATTAAGGACCTCCCATAAGTCCCTATATAGTCCTCATTGGCCCATATGATATATGCCCCAGTGAGACCATGTAACTGATTATACCATATTGTTGGTCTTATGGTTATTTTATGGACTTGCAAGGTCGGATGTCTGGTATTAACATCCTATATAAAATAGAATCGGATGCCTATACGTATTCGTAATAATTTAAGTTATTATTTTAATTACCATAAGTTAAGATAAGTCAAGCTACAAGACACACTAAGATACGTTCTTACCATAAGTTAAGAAAAGTCAAACTAACACACTAAGATACGTTCTGTGCGCTTAGCCACCAGTAAATAAGAACCATTTTGTGAACCATATATTCAAGTGTATTTGTTAATTCATGCTCAAAATAATTATTTATTATGTTGTCTCCAATTAATTTATTGCTTTCAATTCATGTTTAATATTGTCATCTATTTTTATGTTCCCAATTAATTATTCATATCAAATTGCATAGATTGAATCATGACTAAGTCATAAGAAAACAATATTTTCATGATGGTAAGCAATTTTATATTGGTATTCTATCTATTGGGCAACGTTTATGCTTACCCCGCTATATGCCACAGGTTCAAGCATTGCATCTGATCTTGTGGGTTCAGTCGAGGAAGATCAGTACGAGGAAGTGGAACCCGACTACACTGAGCCTGAGGATCATTTTCCTGAGTATTGATTTTCTTGGACTTTCAATTGGCATGTTTGGTAGGCTTAGATCTTTGAGATTTAAATTTTATTTATTTTTTATTAAATAGACTTCTTTTGTAGTCATCGTTATTTTGTGACGGTCGGCCGTCACCAATGGTTTATAGATAATATGGTTTATTTAGGATGTGGACATTATTTTATTTCTATTTTTAAGTCGTACTTATGAATATTTAGTTTTAGTTATTTTCATGAATGTTCAAAAAAAAAAAAAGATTTATCCTGAAATTCTCTACCTTTATGTACAATAATGTTTCACAAGCTTATGATCTTACGTTGGCGACTAAAATTTTCACGTAATTTTATATGTGAAAATCTGGGTCATCACGTCATTACACGTTGAAAGCAGAAAAACAAACATGGTGGCTTATTCCAAAGATCCATGGTTAAACAAGTTGAAGAGAGAATGAATGTCTTTTGTGCTTTTGAAGCATAAGCGTACATATCTGCAAAGGCATTATACAACTTACATGCTCAACCAGATCATTTGATCCAAATAACTGATTATGGATGCGGACCATGTTTTCCAAGATGGATTCCTGAATAAGGTTCCATTCGTCCTCCAGATTTTCATGTTCCTTTGATGCCTCCTGAATATATCAAGAGATTTCCTCAAGGGACTTAAACTTAGAGAAAAAGAATAGAAGGCACAATAAAAGATCATATTCAGAAACATTGCCACCTTAGTAAATACTTGTTCTGCCAGCATTTCTTGCCACTCTGAAGACAAGCCTTCCTCGGGAGGAAAATTTCCAAGCGCTGAGATGCCAACTTCTATAATATCGCCTATTTTGACTGCCCGAGGCCTGAACTTGTAGTTTTGAGCATCATCATCTTCTTTCCCTTTTGTTTGAACTTTCATATTCATCCACAGGCTTGCAAACTGGTCAAATACCTCGTTCAAGAGCTAATCCAAACAATATTTAGAATTAGAAATCAACCTCGCAGCATAGAAATTCCGCAAACTCCTTTTAGGGAAATTCTCACCAGGAAAGACGAATTATCCATGAGTAGCGAACCGGATACATGTTGAGCCACACGGACAAAAATAATATGATAAACTGTCGCATGTAATTGCATGACTGAGGCCTGTAATTACAGGAAGCATTCCAGTCACATAAATTATACTAAACAATACATGCTACAGTTCTTCTAGAATCATGCACAATAATAGATAAAGTGGTCTGATTAAGCTAAACAGAAAAAAAATCGCATCCTCGCTACAAGTGGATATCTAGAGAAAGGAAATCAACTAATTACTGGTGTTACTGACCGCTTTGTCTAGGCTGGTATCTTTTGGAGTACTAAAAATTTTCTTCAACAAATTCAGATCCTTGAGCCAGATGTTTTCAGAAACATCTAGATTACAGGATACCAACTTGTGCTGTATGGTGTTGACTTTGATGGAAATGGGTTCATCTTCACAGCCGCGAGGGAATTGCATGAACGAATAAATTGTTTCCTAGCAGGAGAAAATCTTAGATTCCTAGTCAGACATGCCATGGGAAAATGTAAAAGTATAAGGAATGCTCAGACTTACCAGAATCCTATCAATATTATCCTCCCCAACCTTATCCAGAAATGCCCTTTGGTAAGAACTAGAAACGAGTAATGATATGCCTAATTTCAATTCATATATTGCAACTTGAACTGGTTGAACTATATCAGCATACATAGCATACTCCTCCGATAATCGATTGATAAAACGAGCTGATGTCTCCTGATGATCAAATATACAAGGTGATAGAACACCAGGAAAAAAATAATTATGGCATGTTCTGAGTGGAGATGCAACATACAGTTATAAATTAACCATTTTTACCTGCCAGTTGCAAGCTTGATCAATCATCAGTTGGAAATTCATGTCTCCTGATTCAAGATTCTTGGCTAATTTGACAGAAGATGAAACCAAATCCAGGAAGTCAACACATTCGGACTTTAACTTTTTGAATTTAGCAGGATCAGAGCGAAATACAACCTGTGGCAGACAAACAAATTTTGCTTAATGTTTCAAATCAGGTTAAACATAGGAAGTAACTGCCATTAATACATACCAAGATGAGCAAGAGATAGTCAAAGAACCAAGGTTTAGAAGGACATTTAACACTTTTACAGAACTAAAACAACATGGAAATGGCGTTAAAGCCATAACAGAAAGGTTTGAAAACTCCAGTCCACTCATCTGACTCACTCCAAGGTAAGGAAACCTATAAAATTGGTATTCCTCCGCAAAAAAGCAAATAACCGAAAACATTTTGATTCACTTTCAATCACCCTATATTTGTTTATGGCTTGACCCAGGAAAGCAGGAACCTTCTACAAGGAGTATTTGCTTTAGGGACCAACTCTCCTGACCATCATTTAAGCACCAAAATGGTGTTTAAATGATCTTAAACCATCAAGGGTTTAAAATATGGGTGATCCGAACTGTCAAAGTGATAGATCTTAGATTGAAGTGCAACATGCCCAAAAATTGTGTTTTGAGGAAAATTTAAATCATCCGATCTATGGACTATAATATCAACCGTTGTTTTTAGTTTTAATGGATGATATTAAAGTTCATCAATCGGATGAATATGTTTCATTGGGATGAGACATATTCCAATGATAGATTGCTACTTGGGTAATATATATTGGTCATAGATGTGTGCCACATGACGTAATGATAAATAACACTTCAATGTTGTGAGACAAATGTCTAATTTTAATGGAGCGAGATCATTTAAACACCATTTGGTGTTTAAACGTCAGTCAAGAGCCATTATCCCTTTTGCTTTATCGCAGGGTGTGACCGAATAATCAATTTTGTGCATGTGGCACAATTTGGCGCCATGTGATGCACACAACTATTTTCTAAATCAGATTTATGCCCAACATTGCATTGAAAAACTATCTCTACTACGGGATTAAGAGCCTAAAAGCACAAAATTTTGAAAAATTACTATGTGATTATCCAAACTTGTTTTAACCATTCATTTTTTGAACTCATAGATTTTAGTAACATGGAGAGATGATTTTTCATGCAATCTTAGGTCTTATGAGCCACATGGCACCATGTAGCACCAGAACAGTGCCATGTTTGAAAAATTGATGGCCCAATCACCTATTAAGGATCAAGCCAGTCACCTAATCTAGTTGTTACAACAAAATATCACATTCACTCAAAATTGTACACATGAATGATCATCATCAAAGCCTTATTCCATTTAGTTATGGTCGACTTTGTGAATTCTACTTCTCTAGTCGCCTTTTGTGCATGCTAACATGCACTAGGGATGTCTTCTTGGATATACATTGTTAATGCATTAAGGCAAGGGCAAACAAATAAGGACACAAGGCAAACCTTGATGCAGCCCAACTCAAATAGGATAATCCTCCATCTCTCTACGCAGTTTTTACACTAACTACTACCTTTTTCACATGTCACGGATAATCGCAACGCACAAGTTTGGGATGCATTTCTTCCTTAAAGTCCACTGAATTATTGGTCCTGACGCACTATCAGAAGCCTTTTCCAAATCAATAAAATTCTTGTCATTTGTTTCCTACTCAGCCTATAACTTTTCCGTAATTTGACTTAATAAGAAAATGATTCAGTTGTTGATCTTCCTTGCATAAATCCAAACAAATTCTCTGATACACTTACTTGTCTTAGTCTTTGTTCCACTATTCTCTCTAAAGATTCCATAATGGCTCATAAATTTAATGCCTCGATAGTTGGCAAAGATGTGGAAGTCCCCTTTGCTCTTATATAAAGGGACCACAATGCTCTTCATTACTCAGACGCTTTCCATATTTTTAGTATCTTATTGAACAAGTAAATCTCTTCTCTCCCATCGCAATCCATACTTCTACAAGTATTCTATTTGGTCCAAATACTTTTCTTTTATTTTTTTCAAAGATTACTTTGACTTCAGCTTCCGATACTTTGCTTATCATCCATAGATTTGGTTCATTTTTTTGTAATACATCCCGCGCGTATTTTGTAGTTAATAAATCACTAAAATATCTTTGCCATATTTTGATCTGAGTCTCTCCTTTGGTTCCCAACCTAGTGTACAGATTATCATCAATTTTATTCAACCCTACCCAAAAAAATTTAGCTTCTCTTCTGGCGAAGCTTATATCTTTCAAGATCTTCTATATTTCTTCTTTTTGCCATTCCTGAAAACACTTCTTCTCAGCAATTGACTTTTGTCTCTCTCTATTCCACCACTATGATTCCTTTCATGCATCCCATCTTCCTTTAGACTCCCCAAGCGCCTCGTTCGCAACTTGTTTAAGAGACTGTCACTTGTTCTCACATCTCAATTGAAACCCCTGCACAATTTCACACATCTCATTTTTTCTTTCAAGGTTGTTACTTTGTCTCCTTTTTTAGGTCTCACCATTTTACTTTTAGGTGATCCTTTTATCATTTTTTAGTCATCTGACTCTTAATAAGATCCAAAACTACCGATCTATGTTGTGTCATAATGTTCTCTCCTAGGATGACTTTACAATCCTTGCAATTTGCCCACTCATTTTTGCTTTAACAAAAAATATTATTTGAATCATATTTGCTCCACTCTTGAAAATTATTAAGATGTTCTTCTCTCCTACTAAAAAGGATACTTGCTATAACCAAGCCGAAAGCCAATGCAAAATCAAGGGCAGTTCCTCATATCATTTCTTTCGTGAAGGAATTTCCTCCATGTATCCTCTATTACCTGCTTCCTATCCTCCCCACGTTCCCATTAAACTCTTCACTACTAACTAAGCTTTTTTTTATTGGGAATGCACGCAATTATTGGAAGTGGCAGGAAGTATGTAGTAGGTTGGGAGCTGGAGCGTCATCAAAAGCTAGGAATGAAGCTATTCTATGATCAGAAGTGAGAGCAAGAGAGATTCTAAAGCGGGAGCGGTAGACTACATTGAAAATTTCTGCTACTAGGGGTACGCTTTGTACTAGTTCATCCAATATTTTAAACAACAAAAAATTTTAAACATCACAATCTGACCATTCTTGCTCCTAATCTCTACAATTTTATCCTTCAAATCTCTATCAACTACTATGTATCCTACATTATGAGAGTTACTCTTCCATGAGTAGAAATGCTTAAAGCCATCTTCCAAGCCTTAGCTTCTCTCCCTACCACTTTATATTTGTTTGCAAGCAAGCTATAATTATCTTCCTTCTTCTCATAGCATCTATCAATTCAACACTCCTCCTAGTTAATATACCTACAATCCAAGAGGCCATACATTACTTTCGAACATTCTTTGTTGGCACACGTCTATGTTGATGTGGAACCCTAGCCTACTATTGGCAACAATTAGACATTGTTCTCTATCACCGCTTATAGGAAAAAGGATAGCCATCAATTCCGTACTGTTCTTACTACAACCAAGGTTCATTGTAGCACGTCACATAGAGGGGATGCTCAGCCAGTCCCTGCCTACTTCTTACTACAACCATGGTTTGTTGTAGCGCATGGAATAACTCTAAGTATAGATTATACTTATACCTGCATATTTCTTTTTAACTCTAAGTATGTCCCTTGATATAAAGTGACTAGAATCCCAAATCTGGAATGATACCACATTATATTATTTTTAAACCAATAAATGGCACCACATTATTGAAATTATAAAAACATTGAAATATATGAAAAATAAAGAAGTAATAAATAAACATGTAGTATTCCTAAAAAAAAAAGAAACAATAAAAATGATACAAAAACAGGTGTAGTATAATTGTAAGGAAAGGTGACAGGGGCATTAATCCGTGCAAAGTGTACGGAAAGCGCAAGAAGAATCCCAAAGCGTTGAAACCCTTCTGAGCACCTCGAGAGGAGATGGGAGGTTTGTGGACATGTGAACGCCATGCAAGAAGACCTCACAATGGGGAGACGTGCACATGGGGAGAGAATGGAGTTGAGAGAAAGCCAAAACGGAAGAGAAAATGCACAAAAAAGTGCATTTTGCGCAATCTCGTGGGAGCGAGATCTGAAAAAGCTAGGAAAAAACACTTCTGGTAGACTCGTGCACAAGAGCCTAAATCCCGCATGTGCGTGAACGGGTCGAAGCTATGTTGGCAGGATAGTTTTGAGTCGAAAATTTCTATTGTGAGTCCAGTTTTAATTAGAAGTCTCTTATTTTCGAAAGTTTATGTTAGATTGGGGTCCTATATAAGGCCATGTAAGACAATTTTAATGAAGTTTGATAGATTACGAATGAATGAGTTTTGCATTGAGCGAAATTTAGAACACTTGAAATGAGTTTTTATTGAAAGAGTGATTCTTTCAAAACCTGAAGACTGATTCTTCTTTCCTGTGGGCTTTCGTCCGAAGACAATATTTTCCGTGGTGAAATTCCTTGGATTTCCTTATCTTTTCATCTCCTTACTTATTGTCAAGTAACCTGAGTTTTATTTCTTTGATTAAAACCCAAAATTTATAGTTTTTCCCTCTAGTTTATTGTTGTTGGGACTATTCGTATTGATAACTTTCACATTGTTTAAACCCAATTGATAATTTCCCTTGGAATAATTTAAACCCTTCAGACTTTAATTCTTCAAATCTTAGAGGAGTCAAGAGACAACATCAAGATGGTCACTTGGTGCCTTAGACTAGATAGAAAATCAAGTTCTATCATTGGAACCATATTTTCAAGATCGAGAAAGGACCCGTGCAGACGAAGACCATCCCGGACTGACATAATTGTCATGTTGAATTCTTTGAACACTTTGTGTTTTGGGAAGATTTTTAATATTTCCACTGCTCAATTAGATCTAAATTGATTTCCAATAACATAATTAGGGTTTTTGTCCTGAATCAAAAGGATACCTTTGTTATCTTGTATTAGTGTTATACTAGTTGAAGATCACAATTTATTCACTATAAATTGTACTTTTTAAGAAGTAATTTTGTATCTGTTTTCTTTTTTAAATTGAAAAGATAGTGGAATATGGAGGGAATAAACAAAACAAAAGTCCCAAACAACACATGTTTCCCTCTAGTTTTCTCTTCATGAGTTACATCAATACGTCACATCATCTACAGAACGATCCTCTCTTTTTTCTCTCCACAGAATGAGTTACACCAATACATCACATAAGATAGTTTCCGATACAGATGGAACTCTCAGTCATGACCCCTTTTTCAGATCCAACAGAATAAAAATTACAGACATGTGTTTCCACAAAGCTTACCTGGAAAAGCATGCAAGAAAAATGTGCATCAAACTATAACATATCGATGCTATCAAACTTAAAATAATTGCTATCAATTGTACAAACAGATGATGATGATGATGATGATGATGATGGACATGTATAAACATAATATAAGAAAAAATTTATGACCTTTGTCTGAAGCCTTTCCTGCTCAATTTTGAGCTTTACTACTGAGTTTATTCTCTGCTTCTGATCATCTCTTGTTGAATTCCTTCCTGCTAAATTATCACATTCTTGGCGCACCTATGCAAAGAAAACACAAAAGAAAGTATAGCTCTAAGGTGACATATAAACCAATAACATATATAAAACATGAAATTTGCCAATGACAAGGGAATTCAATCAAACTATAAGCAGAAATGCAAAGATCTGTCCTTGTAACTATGCAAAACCAACAAGTGTCCATTGTTTCTCGGACAAGTACAATTCAGTGTTATTTACCTATTAATACATCTCAAAAATGCTATAGAGAGTGGAGATGCCCATGCCATTACATGACAATTATTCAAAAAATGCACAATTTTTAGATACAATCTACTTGACCAGAAGCCTCTATAACATTAGAACCAAAGCCCAGTCTCTCTTTTTCTTTGTCACTGTAGCTTTTGCTCTTAATCGCTTGGTACTAAGCATGGGTCAAAATATCGTCCGATAACGATACGTATCGGACGATACATATCGGTTTTGAACCTCACCGATATGGTACAGTCAAGGTACCATATCGGTGCCTCTCATACAAAAATCCAAATTTTTGAATACGTATCGGTTTTGGGGCTGGACGATACATATCAGTTTTCCGAGATTTTAACCCATGGTACTAAGGAAACTCACAAATCTTTTTGTTGGTTTCCCAGGCTGCAGAAGCGAAAGGAGTACATTCATTTTTTTCCTGGTTAAATATTGGGTGTAAAAGGTTGAAAAAATTATTAATATAAAGATGGTGATATGCTGCTTCGAGGTTGTTCGGACTGAAAATAAATGTCCATAAAACTGAAGCTATTGGCATTCAAATGAAGAAGAGTAAATTGCAAGAGGTGGCTGAAACTATGGCATCTGTTATGGAAAAATTGCCTTGTTGGTAATCAGGACTACCTCTTTGCATAGAAAACCAAGGAAATTTTCATGAGATACAATTGGAAAGGGAAATTATTTTCGTTCACAGGTTGCATCACTCTTATCAAGTCAGTCTCTCCATACTTCCATTATATTGACTCATTATTTGATTGCATGGTTTGGATCTGGAATTGCATAGAAAGAGTGCAAAATGAATGGAACTGACTTAGAAAATAAATCCAACTTGGTGGATAGGGACATTATGACAAGGCTGAAAAAAGGAGATCTCGGCATCAAGTGCGTGAAGGCAGTGAATGAAGCACTGCTAGCTAAGTGGCTATGGAGGGCTGGCAATGAGTTGGAAAGACCATGGAGTATTTTACTGCAAGATAAGTAGGGACAGTAACATGGGAATGGGAATATTACACATTTACAAACAATGAGTTCACAGATGGGTCAGGGACTTGGAGAGGGATTTCATGAACAAAGAGGAAACAATTGTGGAATGTTATGATGGTCCACGACAGGTACTCCAATCTGGAACTTCAATTTGCCCAGAAATCTGAAAGAGGAAATAGATGAATTTATAGAGGTGATAGCACTACCAGATTTATGTTCCTAGGCAATCCACGGAGCAAAGAATTTGGGTTGAGTCGAAGCTAGGAGTGTTTATTTTTGTTGATTACGCCACTTTATCATGGACATTGATTTGGAATCGTTCTGTCCCAAGAAGAAAATGCTTCACATGGCCAGCTGAATTAGATAAAACTGATACACAATATGTTATTCAAATGGAGAAGTTGATCATTTTCTAATTCAATGTCCAATTGCCAGAATACTTTGGTGCTAACTCCTTTAAGGCTGTTCAGGAATCAGGATGAGTTGGGTATGCTCTTGGAATGTTGGGACATTATTAGGGAAGTTAAGTTATGGACCATTTCACAAGAGGGGTAGAATTTTCTGGAATTTAACACCTTTACCAGCAATGTGGGGCCAGTTGATGGAAACAAACAAGAGGATTTTTAAGGGAAAAGTCTTGAGCACTGGTATTTTGATTGGAAGCTTGAAATCTCAGATTCTCACATGTGCCAAAGCTCACAAATGTTTCTGCTGATTCATTATGGAATAATTGGTCGGAGGTGGTGAATAGCAGCCATTCTAAAAATTGAAAACTGTTGCTTGGAGCCCGGCCCTATGGATTGAATGTGGTATTCAACTCCAGGGATGAATCCAAAAATCCTATTTTTATGAAGAAAATGAATCTAGAAACCCCGGCAGAGCTAGAAGCGGCAGTGTTAAGAGATTTACCTGGGGTCGATAATATGTGTGCGCGCGCGCGCGCGTGTGTGTATATATATATATATATATATATATATATATATATATGAAACCTATGATACGAGATAGTAGTAACACAACGTGAACATCGATGAGGGGAGCTGGGATATAAAATAGATATGTCAAGAATGCTGAAACTGTAGCGGTTTTGGAACATTGGAAGTGTCTCAAATACAGAGGAATCTGCAATTACAGCTTCTGCATGTATATGTTTCTAAACTTTTGTATTTAATTTTTAAAATTTGGGTTTTTATTATTGCAAGCTTTTGAGAAATTAAGTGTTAAAAACGCCTATCGAAAGAAAAAGGGTATGTGCAATTTTTTTCCCTTTTATGTGCAATCAAGGCATATAACGTGCCATAAGAAAACTTTTCAAATCGTGTGTAATCACAGTTTCTATCGCAGATGAGTTTCTCCCACCAAAGGAGAATTGATGGGGACATCAAACGCTTCAAGGTGTATAAGAAGCGCAAGAAGAAGATTCAAAGCTCCGGAACACCACGAAGACCCATGTGTATGCATGCGACATGGGAGAAGACTCAATTCTTGCCAGACATGCATGTGGGAGCAAAAGAAAGAGAGAAAAGGTCGTCATATGACGGACTTTTATGCCCAAGGCATGGACTTCCGTAAAATAAAGGTATTCTAGAAATTAAGGCAAGGGCATCCCTGACCAAGGACATTCATGATTTAGACGCCATTCTGTTTTTGTGCACATCATCGAGGACGGACGTTCGTGACTTTCGGACGGCCAGACAAGTTTTGAGGCACAACTTGTCATTTTAGAGTTTTAGTTATCTTAGAACTTTCTTCTTTCGAATTATATGTTCAGTTAGGGTTTCTTAGCCTACATAAAGGCATTGTAAACACAATAATAAAATAGTTGGTGATTAATAAAAGTTTATGAGTTTTGCTTTGTGTGAATTCTAGAGAACTGAAGATGAGTTTTCACCGAAAGAGTGATTCTTTAAAATTGAAGAGCGATTCTTCTTCTACGTAAGGTTTGGTGAGAGGTCAACTATCTTCCTTAGAGCGATTCCTTAGATCTTCTATATTTTCTATTTATCTTTTGAATATTGTCAGGTATTTATTAGTTGTTTCTTTTACCGAAAAAAAAGAAACCTAAATATTTGTTCTCTTAGTTATTGTTGTTGCGATTTTGATCTCTAATTTCATACCCTAATCCGTTGTTTTCCCTTTGAACGATTTAAACCCTTCGGAACTAAATTCTTCAAATCCTGGAGGAGTCTAGAGGCGATCCCGAAATTGTCTCTTGGTGCCCTAAACTAGATCGAAACTAGAGTCTATCTTTAGACCTATTTTCTAAATAGGGAAGTTCATATGCTAACGGACGCTCAATCGAATCAATTAAATTGCCCTAATAAAGTTATTAAATATTTTTTGTATTTTGGGATTAATTTCTATATCTCCACTGCTTAATTAAATCTCAAATTAATTTCAAAACTGCATAACTAGGGTTTTAGCGATTTTCCTGCATCAAGCACCTTGCTCTTTCTCTCTCATGCACTTGTATTGTAGTCAAGATGGTGTGAGAAACTGATTTTTTATTTCAAGATGCATTTTGTGTTTCCTTCTTTATCCTCATGTTCAAAACTTCAAACAAATTCTAACAAACAAGAACCCTACATCAGCTTTTCATAACCATAAAGTATGAATTTTCAGTTCTCTATCTTTCATTTGTGCACCATTTTGTTTGAGTGGCATCAATACGAATGACTAAATAAATATGCTTCTTGATTCCGCACTTGCAAAGGGAAAAAAGTAAAAAATCAAATTGAAGTATGCGACCTACCAAGATGACACTGTAAGTCTGCAAGAGGGTACTAGAAGGACATTATGAGCAAACAATATTTATAAATATAAACTTCCAAGGGAATACCTTAATTTCAAGTTCAAGTAGAGAAATCTTTTCTTGCAACTGAGAGTTCTTGAAAGCATACTTCATGGAAGGATCAAGATCATCCGCATTCAGCAAAAGATAGAACCGCAATCCCCCAATGTGTAACCATGCAAGACCAAGATTAAAGAGATAACCTACAGAGAGATAAAGAAGTATCATTTTGGTCAAACTACAAAGAATTTCTTATCAAGAGTAGTAAAATTACATATAAACAGAAGGACTACAGTACGTGTAGAATGTCCTAATTAACTTGTCAATCATCTTGAAATTGCCATAAACAAATCATATTGCTTTCTCCATAGCCTTACCATTAGATGAAGATTTGAGGTATAGTTCTTTGAGCAAAGGTTCGATAAATGTCTCCATTAAGGAAGTCAATCCACTATGGCTTGATGACTTGATAAGTGACTTTAAGGTCTGTATATTTCCTTCCTGTGAACAATATAAGAAACACTTACAATGAGTAAGGTGAAACTCTTGAAACCATAGATTTGCAACCAAAATTTTTGAGTAGGGGTCTCAATGGGTCAGGTCGCGCAGGGTTCCGGTTTGGCCTTGAATGGGCCGATTCCTAATCGGGCTTCTATGAATCAGCTCATAGCAGCCCGAATACAAAATCAGGATAGGCCGGGCCAGCCAGTTAATGAATCGGGCCGACATAGCTCAGCCCATACTCTCCCACGTAAGGTCAGGTCACGTGCCGACCCGCCTCTTTGACTATGTAAAGATATCAATGGCTGGATCAGATCGGGCTTATAATGGCCAATTCCTAACCGGGCTATGGGAGCCTACCCATACTTGCCCTGATAGTTAATCGGGCATGGCCAGTCGACTAACAAATCAGGCTTACAGTGCTTAGCCACCATTGGAGTCGGTCGTCTTCTGCCTGCATCACAATCTGTTGTGCATCGTAACGGTGAAAAACCAAGTATCTTGGAATGACAAATATTGTGTCTCATATATAAAACAGGCTTAGAAGTTGCCGCAGCTCATGCACATCCTCATTTCTATACCACAACCAGCAAGACAGACAAATACAAGGGGCCCAATGCATGGCCCGCACAATACCCAAAAGATGATATCATGCTAACATCATCCCAGGCAAGCCAAATGCGCCATCATCTCTAAAAGAAGCAAATAATAGGCTTTTTTTAGTTTCAGACTTCTATTTGATATGTTTATTTCATTCTCGCATTGCTTGTTTTCATTTATTGTTAAATACTTAGAGCAAAATTATGAGTATTTAATGAAGTAAAGTCTAATTTAGTGAGGAGTGATTCTTTATTTAGGCAATTGAATTCATGAAGGATTTCTTATTCACAATCCTAATTCAAAAAGAGATTTGAGTGTACTAGAAATGGAGTTACATTAGGAAACAAATTAGTCTAATTATAAGTTCATGAGGCGTGGACAGTTTGGAGAATATATCGTTTATATTGTTGAAATTAAACTCATAATTAGAAAGTTCTTTGTGTCATCTATTTTCCAGATCTCAATTTCTGTATCCTTCTTTTTCTCTCTTGTTCTTCTATGCTGTCCAATACTGTTTAGGAGCAAGCCGTGCTTGCATTAAGCATATGGAGCTTTAAACCCCTCATGGATATTCACAGCATTTCGTAATTTTCAATTGCAAAAGACTTGATATAATAATTAGGTGCCCCTACTATGATGAGGCTACTATAATTGTACATGAGCTGAACTTTGAAGTGGTGATGTTTAGGATAAATGGGGAGCAACTGCCCCATTATAGAGCAATGACCACTCTACTTTTAGGCCATGCCCGACATGTTTTTGAGCAATCCAAGTCATTAGAGTGGTAGCTCATATATTGAACTGATGTGGCCCTAAAAACTGGCCTATCAATGCACTCTGATATGCATGGCTGCGCATATTTTTCTTATCAGATGATATTAATTGCATCGATTGGATTGTTCCAATCCTTTCATGAATGTGACTCTTTCGCAGACAATGAGTTAATGAGGGGATACTAGTTTGAACTACTTGTGTTGATCACACATGTGCACCACATGGCGTCATACTGGGCACTAATGGCCCTATATGTGTACAAGTGTTTAGCATAATCAGTTTCTAATGTTTATCCTAACCAAGCACTGGATCGGTATTGTATGGTTGGGTAACGGTACTCTAAGCATATACAGGAATTCAGGTATCCAAGTAATTTAAACTACATAAAAAGTTCCTTCTGAGAAAATATTTTGAAAGGAAATGGTATACCGTCATGGGATTCTCCTCCATGGAACCAAAAATTGACTGGATTTCTCCAAACTCATCTTTTGAAAAAGATTTCTTGTGTGCACATATAATCTGCAACAAATCAAAATCAGAAAAAATATAAAATATGAAATCATCAATGGAGAAATATTTTGATTTAATAAGTAATACCTGTTGGAAGTGAGAGCAAGCAGTAGACAGAAGAATAGAGGGCAAATCTTTTTCTAGTGGAGCATCTTGCCAAAGATTTCTTGAAGCAACTCTCAGCTTCAAAGAGTGGACAGGGTAATCCTTGATCGGAAACGTACCATGCCTGAGTTCGAGGCAGCGCCAAAAAAAAAATGAAAAGCAAAAAGTTCAAAGTCACAAAATTTCAATAGATACATGCAACTTAAAAGAACGGGCACAAAAGCAATGGGCCTCGTAGAGAACACAAACACAGTTCAAGCTAACATGGAATCATCATGTTAATGAAACCCCTAATCAACGGAAGCAAAGTGTTCGTGCAGCATATTTAAGTCTACAGGAATCATGTGCACGATTGCATGAACATGACAAATTGCTTGGTATTATTTATAAATGAAATAAATATTTTTAATCAAATTTTGCCAAAATATAAAAAATTCTGAAGCTAGAGAAACAACCAATATCTTAAAAAAAATAACTTACAGAATTTGGTCAAGAGTTGCTGTCTTTGTTGGCTGGAAAAGAATGCATGGTAGTGGGACTTTTTTATAGTCGATTTGTGACACGTTCTGCAAAGAAGAAAGAAAATAAAAACAATGGCAAACTAAAAAATCATAACAACCTCCCAATATTCAACAAAATTCATGCTAAGCTTCAGAATATACCTTGACTGATTTTGAGGAACAGCTCCACAATGACCGATGCCATTGGTACCAAAGTTCCAGTATAAAACATGCAACTTTTGTACTTACTGATAGCATATAGAAAATTAATCTAAATTAGCAGGTGAATTTGCTAAAATATTATCAGCAGAGAAAATGAGCAAAACAAATGGCTAAATGAACTTTACTCTGGCCAGAATCCACTGAACTCCAGGCATCCAACATCCACAAAAGCTTCTGATGGGGCGAAAAATCTGTTGGAGTTCTGGATGAGAAACTCAGCGAGAAGTTCATGACATATTCCAAAAGTTTGGATGATTTGGATAACACCTGGCAGAAAAGAGGACCGAGAACCACGTAGACTAGATGTAAGTATGCAGATCAGCACGATCAGGCATCAACTACACCATATACTAAGCAATAATAGCAATCTCTATCAATGCGCATACAAACACCAATGGGCCCAACAACACACGTGAGCAAAACAATGCAAACCACTGTACACATAAATTCATGCATTCACCCAACTCAATAAAATCTGCAGACACAAAAATACAAGCATGCCACTGCCAACACATAAATACGTGCACTCACCCAACACACTAAAATCTGCGCATGAGGGTGCGTATTTTATGATTTTTAAGCCCTAGAACCTATTTCCCATTTTTACATCCGGAGCCTTACTAGGTCGAAGAATATTCCACACTGAATTATTGGTTCAAATGAGGTGTCATATGGTGCATCATGCCAGCCACGGAGTGTGCGATTAGATATTCAGGACCCTATTCCTTAAGTGGAAGTAGCAAATACATAAACCTTCAAATGACTCTATAATACTATATGAGCTCGGTTTTCCTATTAGTGGCTCCATAACACCTCATTGTGATAATGAAGTAGTTGAGAAGAGTACTACAGACTCGGTACCACATGAACGAACAAAACATATTGAGGTCGACATTCACTTTGTTTGGAAGAAGATTTGGGATGGATCCCTAGAGCTCATTGATGCATCTTCCTCACAACAACCTGTTGAGAAAGTAACTAAAGACCAGGTACTCGTCATTATGTTGTAGTCAAGCTGCCCATGTTGGATGTTCATGCTCCAGCTTGAGGGGGAGTGTTGGTGATGTATTATTAATGTAGAGCGCGTGGAGTAAAAATGGTGGGGGTATGTATGTACTATTTTTCGCTTAATATAAATGCTAGTGACGACCTCTCTTCTCACTAAGTCTTCTCATTTCTCTTCTTCTTTAACTTTCTACTCTTCTCAAAACCGTAAACCTAAAACCACTAACCTAACCAACACGGCCTCTTAACCCTAAAACCACCAACCCGAAAACCACCCATACGTAAGCCCTAACTTCTTCTCATATAACAACAGAAGGGGTTTCGACTAGCAGGGAACACTTGCAAAATTATCAAAAAAGGAACAGGATAGGAGAAAAATAAGAACAATTATGGCCATTTATAAGGAGCATCAAAGAAACTACTAGCAGATACTTTGTACAAACGACACTTCTTCAATGGGCAAACGAAAAAAGAGTAAGGACGCTACAATGCAAGTAAAATTCATCCAAAATATAGAAAGGACAAGAATTTGGCAAGTAACTAACGATTAAGCTTACCAGATATAGTTCACTTGCATCAACAAAAATGCTCTTTGATAATTCTTGAAGTAATACGAAATCTAGTAAAAAGCTTTTTTCGTCCAGTAAAGGAAGAGTCTCCAGCCAACTGTCAAAACCCGGATTTCTACATAACATCTCAGGGCAGAAAGTGCAACAAGCAGATGTTGTACTTTCCACTAAGAGAGCATTTGGAAATTGAGCTGTAGAGGCTAAAACTGCCTCCATTTTATGCTTTTCAAATTCGTATCTTCCCAAAAGCATCTGCAAGTGATCAATTGACTCAGTCAAATTGGAAAGAACATTGACACACACACACACACACACATATATATATATATATATATATATATATATTATATTGTTGACATCTAAGCAAACCTGGTATATCTCATCCAACTGATGAACAACAGCGGCATCATCTTGACCTCCTTTGCTTATAATATATGATGACATACAAACACCTGAGACATGCATAATACTCATTCATATCGTAAAACTCATACAATCAAACAAATAAATAATCAAAGTAATATATATATATATATATATATATATATATATATATATATATATATATAACATATTAAGAAAGCTCACCACACAAGTACACTTCAGGTGAAAATCAACAAAAAACCAAAAAAAAATGGTAAGACCAGGTTATAAACACATTCAAAAATAGAAAGAAAGCAACCAGCAATGAATCATCAGTGTGAAAACAAAGACAATGAGTAGCCCAATCTACCGGTTGAATATGTGTGAAAACCTATACATAAGGAGCATAGTTCTATAACTTGGCAAGTCGACTAGTAACTCAGCCGAGTTAATCGACTCGGCTAAATTTCAAGTCAAGCTACTAGATTTTGAGCCGAGTGAAGATATCGCTACGATGATACAGCCATGCTTCGAAAACTACCTCTATATATTAAATATCTTTGTGGAGTAACATTTAAGAAACCTTGTCCGACACAGCCATGAAGAGCAGAAGAAGAATCACGTGTTATTTATTTTTATTTTCTTTCTTTAAGTCATGTGAATTATAATTCTTCACGATTATTGTTATCAAAGACCTACAATTTACAATGTGAATCCTATGATTCAAATTGAATCTCAAGCTCAGTGATTCGACTTATGTAATAAAATATAAATTCATAAAAATCTTATGATTCATATATTGAATCGTATAATAATTTCATTAGCCATGATTTCACATTGGCACTTCAGTTGGAATTCTGCAAATATACTCAGAAGGTCTTCTCTAAAGATTGGGTAGAGCCTTTGGACATGTGTCCTGTGTGTGTGTGTGCATCTGTATGTGTGTATAGCCAACCTTCAATAGAAAACTGTGCCCAATAAATTGAATAAACACAATAAAAGTGGGATTCCAAAACAGGAGTTGAAAAGTCAGAGACAATCTAGCAGTTACCTTGCATTGCTAAGTACCGGAGTTCTGTATTAGTAGATACAACAGCCTCCACCAGGTAATCCTTCTCTGCAAATGGTAGTTGTATTACAATAGAGTTTAAAAAATGATTATTATATAATATATAAAGGAATTTATACCAGAAACAACCTTGCTTTGAGGATATCGAAGTCTTTGGCCAAACCACATCACAGAAGCTTACGAGCTGCTGCATTTTGGAATATATGTCTCCAGAGGATGGCAAGAATGGATGACCTCCATGAACCCATAGCATGGGCTTCGGGGAATTGAACTTCCAAGATGCTAATTTATCCAGATTCCTGCACTCGACCTATACCAAGAATGATCTGTTCAAGTTATAATTAACAAAACAACAATAAAGTGCAAGGTGGAAAAGATCAACATACCAGGAAAGTATCAACTCCTCCTGGAAAGACGCCATGCAATTTTATTGCAACCTTCTTTAAAGAACGCCAAGACATTAGCAAGCCTTCAAACTGGGACATGGTAATACCCTTCCAAAACAATGTGTGGTATTCAAGAAGCTGATTGTATAGCTGAATCAGAATATCAAAGTAAGGTGATTCCACAATCACATCAAGCACCCCTTCTTCCAACTGTCTCAGCGATTTCAATACAGGTAAAACCGAGAAATGAATTTTTTCTTCACCGTACGTATAATGATCCTCAGCATTCCACTGTTGAAAACTCAGACGTAACAAACTTACAGATTGAATAGCATTATAAAGACGCTCTCGGAAAGATTTTAATTTTTCATTTGATGCAGCTAATTCCACCAAATCCAATGAAAGCAATGGTATGGGTTGTGCAACAACATTTATTTCAAGACAAGAAATAATCTCTCTCCAGCAATCAACAATATGCATCCAAATTGGCCGATCTCTTTCTTGTTTGAGAATGGCCAGAAAAGATTTGAAAAATAAGCAATATGGCTGTAACCGAGTACTGTACCAATTAAACCAGAGATCATACAACAGAATATCGCTTTCAGTGGCCTGTTCAATGGTCCAGTTGGCAGCAAAGAAAAGCATCTTGTTAGCCAGAGCCAAATCAAAATTTTCATGTTCATTAAACATAAAATTTTGCTGACTCGAAGAAGTTGGAAACAGAAAAGCGTGTAGCATCTGAAAAGGGATCACAAATGGCTTGGGCTTTTTGCTATTATTTAACAACGAAGTCTGCAAATTGCCAGTGGCAGTTATAGAACCAGCCTGAATCATCATACTTTCCTTCTTGTCAACACTTAATTCGTAAGCACCACATTGAGCACCTAGGAACTCTAAATACATGACATTTTGCTTGATAAAAGATTCTGTTGAGAAAAAAAGGAATTTCCCTAACTTCAGAGGTTCTGGCCACCCTCCTGGCAAAGACAAGGAACACCCTACCACCAAATCTAATTCCGGAGCTTTGGAACCTGAAAGAAATGACTGTTTTGCATGCATTACAATATCCTTTCCTTCAGCCTCACCTAAAGAAGACAGGTACGTGTGCTCCCAACTTAATTGGAGGCTCCATCTAAGCCTATTGCCAGTCATGAGAAGCTGTTGGAATAGCTGAACCCATCGCGTAAGTTCAAGAAGGGTAAGATGTATGCCAAGATGTAGTCCGGCATCTCTGGCATAAATATGCGCTTTGCTCATTGCAACAACCAACTTATAGATTGGGATACCAGAGAGAACTAAGAACGTTTCCACATTCCTTGCTTCAGTTTCCTTACAATCATAACCATTCACCTGGTGGAGCCAATCTGATTGCATCATAAATACTTCTACTCCTCTATTTCTCATTGCTCTGGAAACTTCACCATACCTTGGGTTAACAGTGAGGAACATCCGAAAGTTGGGATGGGCGTGGAGTATCACTGGTTTCCCATCCACAAGTCCACACTCATTAATGGTAATGGATCGGGTTGGTTCAACTAAAGAGTTGATCCTATCAAGAATCTGGATGAAAATGATGCAAAAGATATTTAGAAAATGCAAAAAACAAGTGTCTTCAATATTGTAAATATTATGTGGCAAAGAAATGGGCAGCGAGATAAAAGTCAATAACTATTTAATAAATAAAGATTAATGCCAGAGGTGATCAACAGACCGTGGGATTGCAAAGATTTGCGTTCTCCAGAATCACCCATTCACCTCGCTCAACAGCCTTAATTAATAAACCAGTCACCCATTCAAACTTTGACGAAAATGATTGTGTTCTACTATTTTCATGCAATACTAAAACAGTATTTAGGGATTTATTCAGGTCTCTGTGAGACATAGATACTGGTAACGTATACTTTTCAATATCATGCTGCAGCAGTTTAATAATCTCAACCAATTCACCAAGCAAATTGCAGGATCCGCTTTTCCAACTATCACCAAATGCAGAGTCAAAACTTGACATAGAAGAACTATAGTTTATGCTTGACAGGAAAGAAAGCCATCTGGCAATTAAATCTCGACATCCAGCTGCTAATCCCTCAGGGGAAGATACCAAACACAGACTGCTATACTCAGCAATGTAGTGCTCAACTTCAGCAATGACAGAACGGAGATTGCGAAAGGCATCATACTGCTCAAAGCATCCAAGCAATTCAGAAATCTCGGTTCCGGAAGAAAGGTTTAACTCATTTAATACATTTCCAGTGAGTTGGGAAAGTAATCTAATCAGTGAAGTTTTCCCAGACGATGATGGACCAACCATGATGCATAACCATTGATGCTGTACACAGTTTAGAGCGGCTTCCAAGCTGTGACCAAATCCTGGCAGTAGATGAAGCTGGTTCTGTAAAATTTTTGTTGGTTGATAATGATTTCTTTCGACAAAAGCATTCCCAACAGACAGATATTGTGGATTTATTTGTACTCGTGGGTGATGATTGATAAATGGTATCACCCCAAAAATCTCCTCATAAAGCTTTAGGACTTCTCTGCGGTCAGTCTCCATACGCATCCTTTGAACGTAAACGGTACTTAGAAAGCAATCAACTTTTGATTTCTCAGGTGCACCTACGCATCATGTCGAAAAATAATAGAAGATCAGCATTTTAGTAGCAAGAAATTGAACATGGCCTTTACAAGGTAAAGAAATCTCACCTTCTATGATCTGACATGATCGGATAACATCGCGCAGATTGAATTCCCATGGTGAACCATCCTGACCGTACTTGTGATATACCATGGTGTCCTCATAAAGCCGGTTATTAAAGCAAATCAATTTGGAAAGCAATGGTTTGGAAATTGATGGATGAAGAGAACTACAAATGGAAAGATAATCATCATCAACTAATTCATCCAGATAGACCTGCGACAAATGTATAGAAAATTATGTTAAATGATTATGTCAGTGATTTTTGAATCATTTTGGACAAACATTAAAAAGTTCACTTATCTTCAGATGAACTTGAACATGGATCTTATGTTATCCAGCACCGCTAATTAATTAAATCATACCTTGGTGAAACGGTTGAGAAAGGATTTGGGTAGGCCTTTTCTCCCACCACCCTGACTAGAAGGGTTTTGACATGCAAAAACTCTGAAAGACGGTGGACACTTAAAGGTAATCCCCAATTCTGGGATATAGACTTCAGTTCGGTGGTCTAAAATGGCATTCAAACCCTGAAATTGGTAATATTTTATTAGCACCATAGAGATAAGATGGAAAATTGAATCAGTAAGTAAATGAATCAGCAAACAGGAGAGGGTCATACCTCCAAGACAGATTGTGGAGCAAGATTGAGTTCATCCAACAGCACCCAACTCCCATTCTTTAGAGCCTACACAAGTAACAGACATGGAGGAGGGAGAAAAATCATAAATTGCTCCACTATTTAAATAAGAATCTCATGATAAGTAAAACATTAGAAAATTCAACCTGCAGAAGGATTCCATCCGACCATGCAAACTTCATCCCTTTCTCATCCTCGGCAGGCAAGTCTGATCCCAAAAGATCCATGATGTCCGTCTAGAGCAGATGAATATTTAAGATATATGAAACACAATGTATTACTATTTCTGGAAATGTAACCAATGTCAACTATGAAATATACAGTAAGAAGATCTTCAACCTGCTCAGAAAGGTTTATTCGTACAACAGTGTGCCCAGAAAAATTGGCGAGGGCGACAATTAGACTTGTTTTCCCGACACCAGGGCTACCTTCTAATAGAACTGGAAACAAAAGTGTCATATAGGATATGAGGTACAATAGAGGTATTGCAAGAGACGTAAGACAAAGCATATTAATTTCAAGCCTTAAGATGATAAAGCATCAAGCTACAATACAGACCAGGCTTTGGAAGTTGCATTGCTCGCAGTACTCGCAAGACATTTCTACAAGTAGTTGGTGCCAGAAACTCAAATCCATCACGCTTACAATCCTTATCACCTGGGCAAAATCAAAATTAACACAAGTAAATAACAATGTGCATTCAGAAATTCCAATAAAAAAAGCAATAATCTTAGTCCAAACTAGCGGAATAGCTCGTCGAGAACGAATCCATGGCCTCATATTTTATATCAGGGCACACATAATTCAAGGAATCAATGATTTTTTTATTTCGGCTATTCCCGATATGCCCTTACAAAGGTCTTTTAGTCAAAATATTAAGCCATAAATTAATTAACGGTAATTTTGGTATTTCACTTAAATTGTGTAGGGGTAGCTTAGAGTTTCTTGTTCAATCTGTCAATTCTAATTAGTATGGAAGTTTCTTTGCATGAAAGATATTCTCCATCTAATGAAGTGACTCCACTTGCAAGATCTTCTATTTTCCTGTGCGGTTTGCATTAATTTCGGTATTTCACTTAAATTGTGTAGGGAGTCTATTCTAAGTCTAGGGGTAGCTTAGAGTTTCTTGTTCAATCTGTCAATTCTAATTAGTATGGAAGTTTCATTAAATGAAAATTTTGAATGAAAGCTACTCCTCATGCAAGATCTTGTATTTTCCTGTGTCATTTGCATTAATCTGGGATAAATACAATGAATAATGTTTCACATCATGAGTAGGGGCATTGCAGCAGCACGCTAATATCAAGATCTACAGATGGAAATCAATGATAGAAAGCCAGAGACTGTTTCAATGATTAAATCTCCCCTGCCGAAATTTTCTAAAGTGTGGTTGTTGTTCATCTCACTGCAGAATATAATAGCAGACTTAAGCATGTAGATTCTCCAAAGGGAGACATTGTTCTTTGGATTTTCAATACAACATGATGTATGAAGAAGATGAAAAAGATTTTGAGTTAAACAATTAGTTAACTTCTCTATTGAAGAATACTTTCCAAACGACACATTATAGAATTGACCCCTGTTTTCTTCTTTACTCTCACCTCTCGAGTCCTTTGTTGTTGCTTGCATTGCATAGCAATTTTATCAACATCATCAACCCTCTCAAAGATGTGAGTATTGCACTTTAATTCTTCCTTCGTAAATATAGTATCAATATAGAATATAAACTTAGAACACTAAATGCAAGATAGAGAAATCATTTTACAATATTCTACATCAATATGTTTATCAAGTAGAGAAAAAAATAGCGTAAATGGGAAATAACCAAAATTTATAATGATTGTGGCATGACCGACTCACTTTTACGCCACGTGGCACATCGTTTGAGGAATTCAAGTCCTCAAAGTGGCAGCAACTCCAATTGGGAGCTTCCTAAGGCCCCAAACACTAAACTCATCAGAGGATTTGAATCATCCGATCAATGTACTCAAACATGGGGAGCTGTGCATTTTTTTAACAATCATATTAAAGTGCACCGATCAGACGGCTGCAATCCTCTCATATGCATCATTCTTTGGTTGGGACATATACATTATTCTCATATGGTTGCAAGTTGGAGCACTTGGAATGATCAAATATGTGTGCCAGGTGACGCAAATGTGGGCTGTCATATCTGTGTGCAGTGGTGGTCAGTAGAGTCATTCTCATAATAATAACGCCACACCAACTCTAGTAATTTCATATAGAATTGACATCTTGTTACAGTTTAAATCCTTGCCTAGTGATGGATAACAAAAAATTACAAAAGTCGAAAAAGAAAATTTTACACAACATCTATCAAAATCGTCACTTACACCTCACAAAGGTATTCAACATGTAAATTCTCAGCTGCCAACAAATACATGGTTAATAAGCAATCCGATTTCAGTGGTACCTTTTGCAATGTAGAATGGATTGACACCAAAGAGATTATCAGATTGAACAATACTATCCTCGCGCCTTCCAGAATCACCCCAGCCATAAACTTCAAGTTTGGAAAACTGTGTGTCAAACAAACCAGCACCGCCCATCTGTCGTGTGGAAAAACACAGTAGCTTAGTCATCTAATACGACAAGAATATAATACCTGGCCAGCAAGATCAAAGATAAAATATTTAAATATTTCTAACAAAGTAACTAAGTCATTTATTACTAGCAAGTAAATTGTAGTATGCTTTCTTAACTAAAATCAATTAAGAAAGCATCAACAATATATAATTTAAAGATCCAAATAAGAAACAATTATGAACATTCAACATTTTAAAGTTACAATTACCCAATTGTAACTGGTATAAATTCAAAACAAAGTTATAAATTGCATTTATGATTTCTAGCCACAAATCTTCGCACCAATTACAGTCCCAAATGTGGATGAAAAAAGTGAAAGATGAGCGTCAGGTTGGTAATCAGCTATAAAATCCCGTCAAATCCTTTATGGCGAGTCATATTACTATTCACGTCAAGCAAGGGCGTTCCCAATAAGTGGCATGCTACAATGAAGCCTGGTCGCTTGGAGAAATAGGCAAGGGTTGGCTACAGCACCCAGTTGTTGCAAATAAAAGGCAAAGGTTCCCACACCTAGATTTTAAGGGTGCTGGTAAAGACATTAGTCTTAAGCTACACAGATTTGGACCCATTAACTCGGAAGAGCGTTGAGTCAGTGGATACCGTGAGAAAGAAGATAGCTATCGACTGTTTAGAAGGGGAAGAAAGACCTAAAGATGGGCTTCTCAGGAAAGAGTCTAGAAAATGGGGTAGGCATTGAGGCTGAGGAGGAGATTGTATAGGTCAAAAGAAAGAATGATAGCATTATGATGGTACACATTGTCTTAGATAAGGAAATCTTACATGTCAAAAGTGCCTATGAGACACAAATTCGCTAACCAAAAGTACAAAAAGGAAAATTTTGGCACTCGATAAATGAGCTAGTACAGGGTATAGCTAGTGGAGAAAGTATATCCATTGGAGGGCACTTAAATGGGAATTGGGTGCGAAAGGACACATGGGGGACATGATTTTAGAGAAAGAAAAGCTATCCTTGATTTTGGAGTGGAATTTGATCTTGGCATACTTTAAAAAGGAAGGCCATCTTGTAATTTTTAAGAAGAAGAAGAAGCATAAAGCAGGTAGAAGAAAACGATGACGACCACAACGACAAGGAGGAGCATTGTTGCTACAGCAATGACACTGAAGCTTGTACTAGAGAAAGGGAAGGTGGGGGAACTAAATTGTATGCGCGAAAGAGCGTGGGAGTTGGTAAGGATGAAGGCTGTGTTGGCCAAATCGGGTCAGATTTGGGCCGAGTTGGGGTCAAGTTGAGGATGGATAGGGCGGGCATGAAAGATTAGGTCGGATTCTCACACATAAATAGATGATATTTTCCTGAGAAGAGGTGAGTGGGAAACTTATAAGGATTATAAGATCATGCCATGGGGGAGTCTTCCAGTGCAACTACAGAGAATGATGATCTTGGGAATCATGGGTCAGATATCGAAATCGGCGGTACGATACATTGGGTATGTATCGTACCCCCAAAAAAACACATAATTTATCGTCCGATACGGACAAATTATCGTCCGTATCGTCCGTATCGGACGATAACTTCAAATTATCGGGCGATAATTTGCAATTATCGTTCGATAATTTCAAAAAACCCAAAAACCCCCCTTTTGGTCAAATTATCGTCCGATACGGACGATAATATCAAAATACCGGACGATATTTTCAAAATATCGTCCGGTATTTTGGAGATTCCGTGGGGCCCACATGCTAATTTCGAAACTTACCCCTCTCCTCTTCCTTTCTTCTTCCTTTCTTCTTCCTTCCTTCTTCCTTCTTCTTCCTTCTTCGTTTTGGGCCATTATACACCGTAAATCCGCGCCAAATCGCACAAAAATTCACGGCATCAACGTGTAAGGTACGTTTTTATCATTTTTGTACCATCTTATTTCATTTTAAATTATAAAATAAGGTAGATCTACACTAAAAAAGTGTAGATCTACCTTATTTAAGGGTAGATCTACACTTTTTTAGTGTAGATCTACCTTATTTAAAGGTAGATCTACACTAAAAAAGTGTAGATCTACCCTATTTTAGGGTAGATCTACACTAAAAAAGTGTAGATCTACACTAATTTAGTGTAGATCTACCTTATTTAAGGGTAGATCTACACCTATTTAGTGTAGATCTACACTTTTTTAGTGTAGATCTACACTTTTTTAGTGTAGATCTACCTTATTTAAGGGTAGATCTACCCTTAAATAAGGTAGATCTACACTTTTTTAGTGTAGATCTACCCTTAAATAAGGTAGATCTACACTAATTAAGGGTAGATCTACCATTAAATTAGGTAGATCTAACTTTAAAATTTATCATTTACCTATAATATTAATTATTAAAATTATTTAAAATAATTAATATTATTTAAAATAATTAATATTATTTAAAATAATTAAATTAGTGTAGATCTACCTTATTTAAGGGTAGATCTATACTAAATTAGTGTAGATCTACCCTTAAATAAAGTAGATCTACACTTATAAAATTATTTAAATATTTAAATTAAGAAGAGGGAAAAAATAATTTAAAATATATAAAATATTTAAATTAAATAAAAATAATATAAATAATGGGTTAAAAATAATTATATGTGACTCCATATAAAATATTTAAATTGATGGGTCAAAAATAATATAAATAATTATAATTAAGGGTCACCTGTAAGTTAATATATGGGTCACATATAATATGGGTCACATATCATATGGGTCACATATAATTAATAAAATAATGGGGTCAATATGGGTCACATATAATTTAAACTTAAAATTAATATGGGTCAAAGATAATTAAATTTATGGGTCACATATTAAATTATATGTGACCCATATTAATTTTATGTTTAAATTTAATTATATGTGACCCATATTGATTATATGTAACCGTCACATATAATTAAAATAATTAATATTATGGGATATGTCCCATAAAATATTAGAATAATATGGAAGAAATTTCAAATAAATTTTCATAAATTATAATAATATCAAATAAATATTCATAAATTAAAATAATATGAAATAAACATTCAAATATTATAATAATATCAAATAAATATTTATAAATTAAAATAATATCAAATAAATATTCATAAATTAAAATAATATCAAATAAATTTTCATAAATTATAATAATATCAAATAAATATTCATAAATTAAAATAATATGAAATAAACATTCAAATATTATAATAATATCAAATAAATATTCATAAATTAAAATAATATCAAATAAATATTCATAAATTATAATAATATCAAATAAATATTCATAAATTATAATAATATCAAATAAATATTCATAAATTATAATAACATGAAATAAACATTCAAAAATTATAATAATATCAAATAAATATTCATAAATTAAAATAATATCAAATAAATATTCATAAATTATAATAATATCAAATAAACATTCATAAATTATAATAATATCAAATAAATTTGATAAAATTTATTCTAATATTTTTAAAATAGTAAAAATAAATTTTATTTTCAAGTGTAAATTAGATGTTTACTCGTAAATTTTAATTTCAAGTGTAAATTTTATTATCAAGTGTAAATTAGATATTTATTTTCAATCGTTTGCTCATTCATGCAGGTGAAATAAATAAATATGGTACGTTCGACAGATCTAGCGTGGCAATATGGTACAGCAATAGATGGTAATAGACTCCAGATTCAATGTAATCTTTGTGGAAAAAAACTACTGGGAGGAGGTATCACACGATTAAAGGAGCATCTGGCTCATGTTAAGGGAGAGACAAGAGGGTGTCCTAGTGTACCCAGGGAGGTCAAAGAAAATATCGAGCTAGAAAGGAAAAAAAAAAAAATGATCGTGATAGAGAAATGTATGAGAATCAGAGGGAGGCGGATCCATTTACATCGTGCACGAGGATTATGAGGATGAGGATGAGCGGATGGCAAGAGCTATGAGAGAGAGTGCTAGGGAAGCACATCACTGACGAGATCGTGAAGAAGCCGATTATCTGCTTTTGGTCCGTTGAGGGGCCCATCCATGCTCGCCAATGGGTGGTGGATCTAGTCATAGGCCACCCGTTGTTGATGTTGATGAGGATGTTGAGGACATGAGGGCAAAGATCGTGAGGGACACTAGACTGCCTACTAGAGGCCGACTCTGACCCCATGGATCCATTCATGTATGGCACTGAAAGCTCCAAACAAACCAAATTGAGTGCGATGTCACTTGCAAAAATGGGGAAGAAGCTTGGAAAATCCATTGCCAAGTTTTTATATACAACCACATTCCGAGCCAAGCAGTGACTCATTGCATTTCAAAAGCATGATAGATACAAGTGCGTTGGTCCAGGAGTTAAAAGCCTTCTCCATATGACATATCCGGGCCCTTACTAATGAGATGAGTACGATGAGATAACCGCCACGTCTGAGCTTTGAGGATGTATGGGAAGAGAGGTTGTACAATTATAAAGCGATGGATGGACTGGTCCCACAAAGAAGAGCTTGATAAACTTTTTGGTTTACAGCGATGCCGGGACAGTATTTTTAAAATCAGTTGATGCTTCTAGGCACGTAAAGACTGCTGACTACCTCTTTAAACTAATGGATATGGTAGTTAATGAGGTTGCATAATGCGCATATGCGGCAAAACTACAAAGTCACCGGATTAAAACTAATGGCTAAGAGACGCCACCAGATCGACCCTGCAGTGCCGCATTAACGCATGGACCTCATTCTTGAGGATTTAGGAAAAGAAGCAAGGCATGTGCAACTATTCAAAAGGGAAGAACGACATACACGTATACAAGGACAAGTCGGTAAATTTAATGAGAGCCTTCACGAATAATGAGTTGGACCAAGGACATTACATCGCTTTTGCAACACTTCTTAGCCCTACAGAGTTTGGCTTGATGTAGGCGTGAGCTGAAAAGCATGGTGTCGTCGGAAGAAAGGAATCAATATGAAGTAGGACTCCCACGAGCAAAGAGAGACGCAGCTTTGTATGTAGACCACGATCGACGCCATCACTATCCCGTTGGTGCAAGTGTTGAGATTGGTTGATGGTGATGACAAACCAACGATGGGGTACGTTTATGAGTCAATGGATAAGGCAAAATTGGCTATAAAAACCAAATGCCCTACAAAATATAAACGATACTGGGCGATTATCGACAAGAGGTGGGATGCACAATTTCACCAGTACTTGCATGCAGCAGGTATAACATGTTGCACAATTATCTAGTGATTTTTTTTTATTTATTCATTATTTTCACACCGATGAAATTGCTCATATTTGATGTGTAGCACATTAGAATCCAAATTTTCAAGATACGCCGACGCTCGAGCTAGCGAATCGATGAAGTGTATACTGGTTTGCTCAATGTAATCCAAAGAATGCTCCCTGAGTTGGCGGACCAAGGCCAAGCGATAAGAGATGTGAGTGATCATAGTATAATACCTTATAAGTAATAAGTCAAATGTCATGTGATATTATCATCTATTTATTGATATGTGCCTTCTTGTGTTTCATCTTTATAGATTGACATGTTTCAAGAAGAGACATGGGTCATTTGGGACCTTCATGTTAATCCCAAATTAAACACGCATAAACCCAACATTGGTGGATGCACTATGGAGGTGATGGTCCGATATTGAGGCGTGGCAATGAGGGTATTGTCGCAAACGTGTTCCTCGGCCCAATCATGAAAGGAATTGGAGCACTTTCTCTCTCATTCATACAAAGACAAGGAATAGACTAACTATGGACCGATTGGAAAAGTTAGTTCACTGCCACTACAACATGAGATTAAGGGTTAGGAATATACAGAGAACCAACCGTGGTAAGCAATTACATTAAGTCTCAGATCCTCAATTATATCAAGTCTTACTTACATATTATACTAATTCATCTATCATATTCTACCTTGCAGACGGTGATTATTTTGATCCCATCCAGTTGGATTATATATTCGAAGAGGATGACCTTTGAATGAATGGATTGAAGAGAGAGAAGAGTCGGCCTTGGATAGTGAGAGCACCGAATGGTCGGACAAAGTCGAAGAGAAGTGAGCAAAGAAGCTTCCCAACCACCGAGGCGGAAAAGAAGATTGAATCGCTGCTCAAAGGGTCGGATCCGATGACGAAACGCAGCCCCAGAGTGATGATGGGAGTGGTGAGGATGATGGTGGAGGACATGATGGTGGAGGGGACGCTTGGCACTAGTGGTGGAGGGAGGAAGCCGGTACCTCCGATCCTAATAGAGATATGGCGCATGGAACGATAACTCGACGCCATTAACAGCTCGACACTCCTACATTTAGAATGGGAGGGGTTGAAGGAAGAGGAGCGTCGGATCATATCAAACACCACCACCACCACCACAAGATGATACATGATATGGGTTATATGACTTCTAATGGGGATTCAGCTGCAAAAATACAAGACTCAAAGAATTAGTAACCCATACTACCACCACACCAAACCTATTCTAAGGCCATATGACTTCGTTGGTCGATTTTTGGAGGTCCGTCTTTACGCATTACATCGATCCTCGCCTAAGGGGCACATATAATCATGGGTATCAAGATGGGCAACATTATAGGCAAAGGCCGAACCTCGCGATCGATGACGCATTTATGATGATGAGGGCCAAGAACCACCACGAAATTCAATGTGGCTCTAGAGTAAGTTTTTCATGTACAATTAAAATTTATTTTTATCAATATAGCTATTATTTTTGAAATCTTGTTACAAATGTGATCTTAAGACAAAATAAATTACAAAATAGGCATCTTACGATGCGACAACACGATATCGGACAGATCGGAGGTGGGACGATATGACATTAAATGTACCAGATCGCCCATTTATAGGAGTTAATACCGCATTTATACATTCAATGTATCGTCCAGATATATCGTCTTGACGACGTCCGATACATACCGGTTTTCATCTAAATAATGCATCAAATAAGTCAAAAATAAAAGCAAAAATAGTTAAAATAAATAAATATAATTTTTGGGATTTTTTGGGAATTTTTGGGGATTTTTTTGGAATTTTGGGGGAAAAAACCGGGTTTTTCAATGTATCAAACCGATACATTCAATGTATCGCCGATACATTGAATGTATCGGCCGATACCCGGTACGTATCGTCCGGAAGGACCGGACGATACGTACCGGAAAACCGGTATTTTGACCCTTGTTGGGAATTCTTATCAATAGTCGAATAACTTGAAAGACGGCAAAAAAAATTCCCAAAAAATAAGGTGGTGGAACTTAAAAGGGGAGAACACAAGAAGATTAAGATAAAAAATGATACACAAGGAAGTGTGGAATTGTGGCATGCATCCAAATGATCTGTGAGCAACGCATTGATTGGATTGCTCAAGAGGTGATTGGAGAGTCTAAAAGAAAGTGATACATATCAGGTACGTGGTATTGGAATCAAGAGGTTCAAAAATCTATTGTTGAAAAGAATATAGGCTTTAAAGAATTGCAAAACACAAGGAGAACAATAGATCTTAAATATATAAGCCGGAAAAGGAGGAAGCTAAGAAAGTCGTAAATAAGCTTAGCCGTGAAACTAGCATACGACAATTTGTATGGCAAGTTAGAGATCTGGAGGGAGACCAGTGAAGATCTGGAGGGAAGTAGACAAATGTCAAGAAGGATTGGAAAGTTATAGAGCGCTTAGCATTCATAGATGGGATAAGGCCATGATGATGATATCATAATGTTCAACACGCTCTCTTTTTTATTAAATTTTTTAGGTTCTATATATATATATATATATATATATATATATATATATATATATATATATATATATATATATATATAACAGATCAATCTTTCTAAAAGCCAAAATATTTATGATGTTTTACCCTATTTATAAGCTTTTTATAATAATATTTTCTCCAAACGTTAAGTTTAATATCAGAATCTATCATGAAGAAATTTTTTAATTAATCAAACAGATCCCAGAACCTCCTGACAACTTTGTATCCAGTTCAGAACATACCTGGAAATTCCATTTGTGTACTATTGGCAAGTATTAAACCACAAACCATTAACCATTATTTATTTGATAGATTATAGCCTGATAATGGCACAAAAAATATCTTTTATTGGCAGTTGAAACTTTATCTATATTTTTACTATATTCCGACATCTGTTAAACATTAGCCCAAATCTTTGATTCAGAGCTAAAACAAAATTAATAGTCATCCTTAAAAACAAACCATGGGATTTTCAATGAGAAAAACAAGGAGTACATAAAATGCAAGATCTAAGATAATCACCTTCAGTTGTTCTAGAAGAAAAGATAAACCCTTCTCTCTCAACATTACCGCCTCATCTCTAGAAAGACCAGTACCTGGAGAGAGGAAAAAAAAGGATACAATGCTGGCATATATAGTAAAAAACAAAAACTTTATACTAATTTACACGTGAAAACAAGTTAATGCACTAACAAAATGGTTCGATAAGTACAGAAGCAAAATCAAAACCATATAATAGAGTCGTGAAGTGAACGAATCAGTAAAAGAATAGGGGCTATTGAAAAAACATTCTAACTCGACTACTAGAAAAAGTACCTAACTTCAGACTTCTAGAATATTGAGAAGTCTCAACTACTTAGTGCAAGATCACACCATGTCACATGAACAAAGATCAAAACTATTAGTAGTAAATATGAATGGCTTACAAGTCAAAATAGTTACCCAAACTTAAACCATCAAGTAAAACAAGGAACGCCCCATGTATGAAAGAAAAATTAGCTCCAAGACTTCTCTCTGTCTCATTGATAAAAGCAACCCAAGATAGCAGGTCCCTCACTGTAAGCATTCTCCCACTTTGTAACCGGTTAAACCACTGCAGCACAGAACAAATAAAATAAGGGATGGGGAAAATACCTGCTGCAACACGCAAAAAAATGGCATACGGAATAAAAATAATATACTTTACATCCCCACATCAAAATCTTTAACAACCAAAAATTACAGAAGGCTTTCTTAACAAAGGTGTATAACAAGCAAAAGGATAACAAATGTACCCCAACAGGACTTGATATCAACCTCAATCGAACTAGGATTTTGGACCAAGTGATTCTTCCTTAAGGAAAACTGTATGGAACCCACAAACAAATGAATCAACAAGGAACCTGTGCTGCTCAAAGTACGATTTCAAGAAATCCTTGTTCAACTGTTTGCAATTAAAAGTGTGACTTGACCATCGCGCATTTTGTGTCAAGCCCAACAAAGGTTCACCATTTTTTGCTATTTTTTATGCATGCTATGAACACAAAGTGCAAAAAATCCCTACTATTGGGAGCCCTCGGCCTTGTACCTATATCAGTGACTTATCACTACACATACATCGATGTGATTAGAGTTGGCATTGTCCTATCCTTTTTAGAGATGTTGGATATTAATAAATCAAAAAAGGATAAAAACAGAAAGATGCTAAGAAATGAGTCCTCAAATTTAAGAACATGGACAGAGAAAAGATACACCCTGCAGCAAGGGATTCGCCAAATCATTCACCTCTCACCTCACATGAATGTGCATAGCAAGAGAGGAACAGATTATGTAAGCAAAATCTTCATCAAGATCCAATCTTCAAGGGCTAAAAACACAGATTAAAGACCCCTCAAACAACTGACGATTTCAACTTGCAAGATACCCTTCAAAAGGGCATTAGTTTTCAATTCCATGGTCTCCAAGAGTTGTGGTTGTGACTATGCTACACACTTGACCATCTTGGCATATATTTAATGGGTACCTATTTTTGCACAACCAAATTACTTACGGTACCAACGCTGAAAAGCATTGACTGCTTTGAATCAGGGGATGAGGATCGTTTTTCGTCCCAATCATCAACATAATGGATCTTGAGACCATGGGCATATCATCAGAACGTCAGTTTTTTATTTCATGTGGTGCACATACCAAAAACTGACCGTCTGATGGTACACCCATCGTCTCAAGATCCCTTGTGTGGAAGATTGGGACAAAAAAAGATCTCCATCATCTGATTCAAAGCAGTCAATGGTTTTCAGCGTAGGTGCCCTCAGTAATTCAGTAGGTGCAAATAGAGCTACCCATTATTATTTTAGTGTTGAGACCGATATACATGCTAGGATACAGTTAAAAAACCAGGTGTCTATCCATGATCGTTGCACCAGGCATTAAGTTTATTTTTTTGGGTCGGTTAGGTATTAAGTTTGTTGGAAATGTGACTGATGCAAGAACTAAAACAAACCTAATATGATGTGGCTGAAATTATTTGTGATTAATGTAAACAATTGAAATATAAATTTACTAACAAATTAACACAGAAAATAAAGGGAATTTGAATTAAATAATTTGAATTAGGGCCAAAATAGTGTTACTTCTGCAATACATTCCCTATAAGATTTACAAGACTAGGGTTCTTAGTGAATAACTAGATCTCCAACAGTTTAGGGTTTCGAACGAACTCACAAATAGGTTCCTTCGAATCCGTGCAGAATTAACAATAAAAGGATTCTATGTATTTAAAAATCAGAGGGCTCAAATAGAAGATTTTGTGTTAGGACGGGTTGAACGATCTTAGGTTAGGTTACGGAAAGATCGAGCAAGCAAAACGTGCAATTAGTTTTAGATTTAGGGAATAAAATTAATTAGAAAATTAACCACGCACTTACACGTAAGAGAGAGATAAGAGTAGATAAGAATGATAGAAAAGTTGGCCTCTAACCAAACCGCGCGCGGAAAGAAGAATTGCTCTTCCGGGTTTTGAGAAATTACACCCTCGAAGAAAACTCAATAAAAGCTCTCAATTTGCATAAGCAATTTTCAATATCCATTAACTAACTAAAATTGTCTTTCACAAGGCCTTCTATAGGCAAACAAAACCCTAACTTAGCATAAAATGAAATTAGAAAGACTCCTAATTCAAAAGGAAACTAAAATCCGAAATTCGCAAATTAACTCAACTTAGCACATGAATTATGTGCGATCGATCGACTTTAAGTCTCGATCGATCGAGGAGACGCAAATTTTCAAGTTCCTAGCCTCATTTGATCGATCGAGGTAAAAGCGATCGAATTTGGACAGAATGTCCTCTTTCGACCATTCCTTTCTCTCCTTCATCTTTCCGTACGCCTTTCTTATCGCACAAAGTGTTTTCGTTTTCTTCTTGCGTTTTCGGTACACGATAAAAGGTGGCTTGGTTTGGATGTCCCCATCAGTGATTCCTTGAAAGTGAGTGGACAACGAGATTTTTTTACTAAATGAAAGCTTTTATGGTACTTGGATTTCACATTCAAAAACAGTGTCCATGTTGGCTCTCCAAGATCATCAAAAATCTTTGTGAGCCACTACTTGGCAGAGTAAATTAGCTATGAGATCATAATCTATAAAGCTTGAACATTTTTTAAAGAAGGTATTTTGGGACAACTATCCCAAAAAAAATATCTCTAAACCACATTCAAAAACTACATTAAATTCTTTATTTTCAGCTAAAGGTGGCTAGGTCCTTGAGTGAAATATGCTTTTCATCCAACATCCTTCCCCTGAAAAGTGTTTTCCTGGAAAGAGTTGTCAAACAGGAACCTTAGTCCTCAAGTGAGTATCGTTAGTTCCTCAAAAGAGCACATATATCGTACTTTTTTATGCAAACCACAATTTAGGAAGAATAAATAATAATAATAATAATGTAGATGATAGCAATGGCAAGAGGGGGTTCATGAGTTCATGCCTAGAGATGATTTTTTTCCAAGTCGAAATTTTGCAATTTAATATAACGGTAGTAGAAGAAAATAGTGTTCGCTCACTTGTTCACCATATGAACATGAAGCCAAAATAACAATTCTAACTACAATGGGAATTTACCTTCTAAGTAACCCGTGTATTACCTAATCTTACTCTATTCAAAATACTGATTAATGTCTGATAATTTTGGTTTTCTAAACGATCCATTCTTTGAATAATTATTGAGCATTAATTTTTTATTTTTTTTAAAAGGACTAAAGTCGTAATACCACTAAAATAACTTGCAGAATAAATAAATTATTTGAAGCCAGTGAGCCAACTTGTAAACTCGCAATTTTTCAAAGGTAGTCTAAACTCATATTCTACAACCAAAATTGAGTCATACGAATCCAAGCCTCAGTTGCGAAGCTATGCTGAAAGTTGAACCATCTCAAGTTCAAAAATCAACTGCTATATATATATATATATATATATATATATATATATATATATATATATAGGATTCCATTCTTCTCGCTTCTCAAGTAACATGATATAATAATATAATATCATATCCTGAAAGAATAATAATAGAATGTTTATAATATTTAATATCATATAGATGTAATATATTGTATTATAATAAATACAATACATACATTAATGATGAAAAGAGTAATACCATATACAGTGTTGAACAACAATATTACCATATATCCACAATTGAATATGTACAAATATATGATATAGACTTAACTTAATCCTAATAAAATAGGTGAAACTCTAACATTCACGGAACCAGGTTCCCTATCTGAAGCACGGCTCTAAGAACCAAGATAAAGAAAAAATGTCAGATGAACAAGGTATCATGGTGTGTAACATCAAGACAGAGTTAAAGAACTGACCAAGATTCATTGATGGTTCCCCTTCCAATAGGGAATTATTAGCGATACTTAAATGTGAAATGGGAGAATTCTCAACATAACAGAATATGATCTATAATTACTGCATCATGAGACCAGATTGCAGGCTATACCACTAATATTTCCTAGAATCTTAAATAGCAGGACAATCAAAGCATAATTTATTATATTATCACAAGAGAAATATATATATATATATATATATATATATATATATATATATATTGACGCGGGACGATAACCCTAAAATGCGGAATATGATTTTAATGCGATTTGCCGAAATTAATTAGAATTTAATCAAGCGTAATCTCAAAACTATCTTAAATACCTTAGGGTTCAGAGAATTCAGGTTGGTAGATCACACGAGATCCAGTTAGGGTCCAGTCCGATGCGCGAGTACTATTAGATTTGAGGCAAGATCGGCCTAGAGATAGAACTCTAGCTTTTCCAGGCTTAGGCGCTCGTCTTCGATCCGATGTAGATTCACGGTTCGAACCAGGGTGGCGGAATTAGGTTATGGGTTTGTAATAGGTTTTGGTTTTGTAACAGGTTTATGGTTTGGAAAAAAGGGTGTTGGCTATGTTTGATTTAGGGTTTCAAATAGGCTTAGGGTTTTGGGATCGAAAGGAAACAATTAGACTACGGTGTAGGGAAGCAAACATGATCGAGAGATAACCAATATAATAGAGAAGATAACAATGGCTTTTAGGAATCACTCCTTGGCCTCACACCAAACCCATCTCGTGCAAAGAATATTCAAGCATAAAAGCATTCAAAATATTCAATAACTAATTAAAAAGTCTTTACAAGCCTCATATATAGGCCACCAATAATTAAAATTCAAATAAAGAGTTCTAATAGAAATAAAACAACAAAAGGCAAGTTTTCGCTAAAAAACTCAAATTTCGAAGCTCCACGGCGTCCACAGACGTCTGTACAGACGTCCGTGACATAACGGTGAAGAACAAAATCACGACGTCCGTCGGTGTTTCACGACGTCAAATCGCTCACATGAGCGATAGAATTTTTTTTTTTTCTTCTGAAGTTGAAATTCTATTGCGGTTCAACTTCAATACTTTCAATCTTGACGTTCCCCGTCATTCTCCTCCACTCAAAATGTTTCATCACCGATGAAACACGCATGTGGTACTCGGACTCGGGCTCCCTCTCCTCTTCTTTCGACGCCGATAATCTGTTATGGCCCCAAATCCAAGGCTCCTGAACTTGGCGTTCCCCGTCATCCTCTTCCGCTCAAAATGTTTCATCACCGATGAAACACGCACATGGTACTGATCAAGTGTATCAGAACTCGCACGGGAGAACTCCTTGCAACTAGCCCAAACAATCTCGCCTCACGACGATGATCCGTGATCTTGGTTGATTGTGGCGATGGATGCACACGTAATCCTCTCCTTGATGAACCAAATAACCCGCCACAACCCACTCTAACAAATATTTTTGAAGCTTCTCATCAACTCTCCCGAACCTGAAGGAATTCATCCCCGATGAAATGTGATCGCGATATCGGTTAGGATGACGAGAACTCAAATGGCAAGCTCTTTCATCATTGGTCCATGTACTCTTGGTAGGCGAAGTATCAACAGATAATTTGTAGTGATTGTTACTTGAATTAATCTTGTATTTAATTTCGGCATGCAATGCAAAATGAAACTCAAAACTTGACTCACAACAAGACTCGGAATGTGAAGCGGAATGCAACTCGAGACTATGATGTGTGAGTGTATCTATGGATTCGATGCTCTCATGTGCATGCGACTCGACCACCGACAAGGACTCGTGCACACCGGGTTCTACGGGCACCAACACATCATGCATATGCGACTCAGTAGATTCTTGTGTGGGTGACTCGGTTGACTCACGTATGGGAGACTCAATATTACTACTCACAAGGGAAATAGAGGTTGTTTCAACACAAACTAGACTTTCGTCAACTTTTTCCATCTCCTCTTCACTCATTACGATACGAGGGTCGTACACTTCTTCCACTTCCCTATTCTCAGGCTCCTTAGGATTCACTCTTTTGGGCAATAAATTCGAAGTGGTAAACTTTGTGGGGCATTGGTATGCAAAGTGTCCAAACCCTTGACACTTAAGACAATCAGGACACTTATTTGTCTTAGTTCTCAAACTCTGTAGAAGGTGACGGTGTGTGAAAGGAACATATTGTTCGATAAGTTCCACCTTCATGTCCTCCCATGTGGAGATGACTTTATTCCGAAGAGACTCAGTGCGACATTCTAAGCGAGTCCAAAAAAATTTGGCATTACCCTCCAACTTTGTTTTCACTAACCTAACTTTATACTCATTCGGTACGTCATACCAATCAAAATACTCTTCTACACAACCACTCCACAAAGGTTTTGGGGTTTAGCTCTCCATCAAAACATGGAACTTCATCCCGAATAGATTTTAGAAACTTTTTTCAAGGATCGCATCGGGTTCACGCTGATGAGGGTATTCCCTAACTCTAGTCCCATCGCGACTGTTGAGACTTTGCCAAGAATTTGGTGTGCAACGGCTCCTATTATTTATTGCACACATTTGGGCTTTGATGTCCCTAAGGGCATCGACAATCTCGCTCATGCTCATGGTGAACACGACTTATTAACACAGGTGCTAAATGCCATGCAAACATGAACCACAATGGATGAGTAATTTTGTCAAACACATGACGTACACATAAAACCGAAAGAAGATGCAATGAAAATTAAAGTGACACAATATGCCCTAACCTAGAAAACCTAGGGCTCGATACCAAAAGCGACGCGGACGATAACCTAAAATGCGAATATGATTTTAATGCGATTTGCGAAATTAATTAGAATTTAATCAAGCGTAATCTCAAAACTATCTTAAATACCTTAGGGTTCGTGAGAATTGAGTTGGTAGATCACACGAGATCCGATTAGGGTCCAAATCTGGCGCCGAGTACTATTATATTTGAGGCAAGATCGGCCTAGAGATAGAACTCTAGCTTTTCGGGCTTAGCGCGCCGTCTTGATCCGATGTAGATTCACTGTTCGAACGTGGTGGAATTAGGTTATGGGTTTGTAATAGGTTTTGGTTTTATAACAAAGTTTATGGTTTGGAAAAAGGTGTTGGCTATGTTTGATTTAGGGTTTCAAATAGGCTTAGGTTTTGGGATCGAAGGAAACAATTAGACTACGGTGTAGGGGAAGCAAACACAGATCGAGAGATAACCAATATAATAGAGAAAATAACAATGGCTTTTGGGAATCACTCCCTTGGCCTCACACCAAACCCATCTCAGGCAAAGAATATTCAAGCATAAAAGTATTCAAAATATTCAATAACTAATTAAAAAGTCTTTACAAGCCTCTATATATAGGCCACCAATAATTAAAATTCGAAATAAAGAGTTCTAATAGAAATAAAACACAAAAAAGGCAAGTTTTTGCCAAAAAAAACTCAAATTTAAGCTGTCCACGACGTCCACGGACGTCCGTAGTGCCCCACGGACGTCCGTGACCTACGGGCAGTGAAGGGGCAAAATCACGGACGTCCGTCACTGTTCATCACGGATGTCTGTCACTGTTCATGTGAACAGTAACTTTTTTTTTTTTTTTTCTTTCTGAAGTTGAAATTCTATTGCGGTTCAACTTCAATACTTTCGATCTTGATGTTCCCCGTCATATATATATATATATATATATATATATATATATATATATATATATATATATATATATATATATATATATATATATATATATATATATATATATTTATATCTATATATATATGATCTACTTTTATTACATCATGAGATCGCTAGCCATGCCTCTAATATTTCCTAATATCTTAAACGGCAGGACAAGTCACAGCAAAATTTGTTATGTTATCAAAAAGAAAAACAAAATTTCAACATTGAACAAAAGGAACCTGCTACATACTTCCCAAAACTTCAGCATATGGTCTGCAATCCATTGGAGTTCTGATTTGACAAATCTGCAGAAAAAATAATGATTTAAAAGGCCAATTGGAAACATTTCTACTGAAAGCATTTACCGATATGTTACTACTGGATAATCAATTTACCTCTCTGCAGCAATGCTTTTTAGCTCATCCATATCAGTAACTGGGGGAACCCATATCTCAGTAAACCGATTCCGCAGAGCCGGAGATAACTCTTTTTTCCCATAATCACCACCAGGATTCATTGTTGCGAGAATGAAAAAGTTAGGATGAGCAGTAATTTCCTCCAAAACGGAGCCTCCTTTCTCTGCCAAAGACTTCAAATGCAACCATTCAACAATTATAATCAGATCCAAAAATATAAATTCGCATAAAAAATCAAACTATCAAGTAGATTGCATTTAAAAGTTGCAATCAGTACAGGAAAGACCAGTATGAAACTAAATAAGATCAAGGATTTAATGCAATAAACCACCATTCCAAGTGTAATTAATGAATTTCTACGAACTACCTCAAGAGACTAAACCAGTTTACAATTACCGCCAGGGAATTGACGCTTTTAAAGTCTAAATCTCACAAAAATCCAGTAAATAAAAGTAAATGCTTTGGCATAACCATTTCAGTTTTGTCCAATTTAAATTAGGGCAAGGTCATTTCTGAGTCTTGAAGTAACCACATAGAAAATCAATTAAATTTTTTTTCAAGAATTTTGCATCAATCACCAGTTTGTTTGGGGACATAACATAACTACTCCATTGGCCATAATCTATACTCATCCCCATAGCCTTGCTACAGAACCAATCCTAGCTTATGCCAAAAAAACTCATCTCCTAATAAAAAAATTAACATACCAATTTTCTTTCAGGCTCCAAAACGCTATTTAATCTTTCAAGTACACTATCATCAGCCAAGGAAATTTCATCGACAAGAAAGAGACTGCCACCCTTCATTGCTTGCACAAGAGGTCCATCTTGCCACAGAAAGAGCGTCTGCCATTTCTGCTGCAGCTGACACAACTCTACTTTTGCTCGCTCAAAATCATCCATATCTGGTTGTGTGACAACAGGATGTGAGGCTGCATCTAGTTTATAATAATTTGAAATTTGGTTTAGCAGATCTAAAGTCGAAGAAGCCTCCTTAATGTCTAAGGATATTATCTGTGGAAAGTTAAAAAATATTAGCCATCTACTAACTTAACAAAGATATTAGAGAAACAACATAAAACCATGCTGGTAAACAAGACCAGCAAATACTTACAATGTCATTTGAAAAGTGGAGGAAAACCTTGGACAGCTTCACTTTTTCAACTTTATCCATAAATTCGATAGCTAATTTTGACCTATCCCGAACAGGATAAAATGCCTGAAAGTTCATTAGCATTACCATTACATGCACCATCAATTTTATTCTCTTATATATATATATATATATATATATATATATATTCATTTAAAACGTTTGTAATTATTATAACTAAATAAATAAGAAAAACGAAATAAGATAAACCAACCCCAAGAAAATCTGATGTTTCTGTGTACTGATGGCAATTTAGAGTGACTAATCTTGACCGTAAAGCAAGACTAAGCAACTGACACACAGTGGTCTTCCCACCACCAGTTTCCCCAACAAGAAGAACAGGCTCACGCAACTTGTAGCAACGCTCAATCAGAAAATACAATTTCCGCATACTTTTAGTCCATATAATTCTGCAAAATTCAGTTCCATTTATGAATAAGCAGTATAGGATGAGTAAAAAAATTATAGCAGTCTTACTTTCCAAGAGTCTCCAATACATCCGATTGTTTGCATAATTCCAGAGCAGCATCCAATCTGGTATATTCCTGCATTACAAAAAGGTGATAAGAACATTCTAGCAATCATTCAATATACTAAAACAATCTTTAACACAAGATGTCATAAAAAACCCTCAGTATTTATAGTATACTGTTTCATAACTTGATGAAAAAACTAGTAAATCGAAAAATAATGAAAACAATACAAGAGGATCTGGTTAAACTATATTCATAGAAATATCCTACAACTATCGATTCTTAGCATCGGTAACATATCCACATGATTACACATAGCATGTCAGTACCTGGATGACCTAGGGTTTGTTATTACTTATTAAAAAGTAAAAAATATAATACCTTCTTGCCAATCAAAAAAATTCTAATACCTTCTTAAAGATTTTCCTTTGCTTCATTAGAGACCATCGCATCAACCAGCCAGAGTACAGTATCTAACATAGTACCTTATCTTCTCCAAGCCTCCAATTCTCCCTAGAACTAATTTTGCATAGAAGCTACCAATAAAGTAGGGGTGTAAATTAAAACTGAAAAATGACACCACCGAACCGGACCAAAACCTACTTATAACCGACGCCGAACCGGTCTGGCTCGGTTCGGTGGCTAAAAACCGCATGAGTAGGATGATGAAACCGACCAAAAAACCAGAGCAAAAAAAACCCAAACCAATCGGACCCCAACCGACCCACCTAACCCATAACCAAAACCCCTAACCGACCCACACCTAAATGGCTAACACCCCCCCCCCCCTCCCAACAAAAAAAAAAACAAAGGCTAGAAGACCCAGACTTAAGAATGTTGGAAGAAATCATAGGGATTGTTATGAAGAATTAGATCTATAGTTAATTGTAAATATTTCATATAGTATTTTTACATTTTTTCATTTTATGTTTTTTTAATTTATTTGTAAATTATTCTAGTTATTTGTAATTATTATGTAATCAGAGATACTTTACTAATTAATAAAAAAATTATATATTTTTTGTCTCCCTAGTCTCTAAGACCACTATTCTCTTAAACTTTTATTTTACACCTTTGTTTATAGAAGCCGGGGACTATGCGCCCGGGTGTAGAGAAATCTCCACTGTCAGCTAGCCATCATGTGGTGTCCATCACGAGGAGGAATCGGGTTCCACAGCAACTTAGGCGAGGTTGTTCAGATCCCATTAAAAAAAAAATGTTTTAATGACTTTTCCACCGTTAAAATGTGGTCAAAGTTGGGGAAAATCAATGCACCAAAGTTTTGGGGCGTTACCTTAACTTTGACCCATCAAATGGAGGGAAAAAGAGTCAAAAAATTAAATAAAAATTAAATCACATGTCCCATGGCTGATCAACCCAAAACGGGAGTTGTTTTGGGTTGATCATGCCACATGGCAAGTGAAATACGACCGGGTGCACGGTTTTCAGAAACAACGGGGTTTTCAAAAGGAGAGGTAAACCTTTCAAGTTCGTCATTCGCAACATTAGAGAGTTTCTCATTAGTGGGAATGCCTCCACTGCCGATGATTTCTGCGATGGGATCAGGAATTCCTGCTTCAATGGGATGCTCTTCTCTCATAGTTCCTCTGTCGGCTTGTGGTTGATGGGGTTTGCTTTCCTTTCTTGCACCGTTGCCGGGGTGAGCTTTTTTATTGGGGTTCTCTTGTCCTTTTGGTTTTAGGGTAGTTCCTTACTACCCACCAAGTTATGTTCTCTTTATGTTTCTTTGTTTCTTTTTTATTATATGAGCTTTGTTGCCATTTCAAAACAAATAAAAAAAATGCGACCGGGCGGATACTCCCCTTTGACTTGTTTTAATTCTATGAAAGAATGAAGCAAAATCAAAAAACCAAAAGGGAAAAAAATTCTTTTTTTCGGATTTAACAAAACCAAAACCAACCCCGAACCGAAAAAACCGACCAATTCGTGTCAGTTTAGGATTCAGTTAGTCCTTTCAATTTGTCAATTAACTGAAACTGAACCGAAGTGTTTCAGTTCGGGTTCGGTAAAGCTGGAACCGACCCAAAAACCGAATTTTTAGTTTCGGTTCCGTTCAGTTAACCGAATTTACACCCCTACAATAAAGTTGAATTTTCTTGTTCCATTAACAGGATTTCATACAAACTCGCTATTTCCAAATCCCAGCATCCAACACAGTGCAACTTGAAAAAGATCACCATAGACTTCTTTCACCATTATGCACCATCGAACAACATGACTTTATCCTCTCTAGAATAGTTACTTTCTCCATTACTCCATTATTGTAGATGTACTAATTTCATTCCTTTCCACGACAAGGGGATAATGGAAGCACCTTCCATACTGTCCTTCCTACACCCCGAATGGAGCTGACCCCAAACTTTCAAATAGATCATTAACCTTTCGAAAAAGAACCAAGAGAGTGAAAAAAAAATTTCCATGCTGCCATACACATACTGAAAATATGCATGAGTGCGAATTTTCGTTTTCAGCTTGCTAAGGATCCAAACTGCGAAGTTCAAAAGTCAAAAAACTCTCTAGCAGATCCCAAATAAAAGTCAGTGAAACTGAATATTAGAAATAGGCGAATATCTGTCTGTGATTGTGATAAACAAGAAACAAAAGAGTGCTTCCCTACAGTACGAAATGCTCTTTCATTACTACAAACACCACGATTAACGGCCCTAACAACTTAAAATGCAAAAGAAGCTCCTCATTTTTCAAATTCCTAGCAACCCTACAACCCACAACAGTGTCTCAGATGCTGTAGCAGTTGTGTGTAAACTAAGGACTAAAAACACAACTGCCCTAACCATAAACCATATACCAGCCTAAAATCCACTTCTAAAAGCTACAAATTTATTTTTACACACCCGAGCCCGACCATTTAACCCACCTCTCCAATCCTAACACTTACTCTCCGATTTTAATTTTACAATATTAAGCAATAGAGTATTGCTCTCCATCACACTTCTCAAACAGTAACTATCCCAATACAAAAACATTTCTTTCCTTCACAAATCTCCAAAAGTAACTACCAGAATATAGAAACATTTCTTTCCTGAATATGATAGTATTGTTATTGCCGTGTTGTTTACAGAGCAAATACTTTACCTCATCATCGATATAAGCATTTTTGGATGTACTGCATGTACGCGATTTTAAGTATGAATTACAACTGCCCATTAGCCTGAATAGAATCATAGATTAATTATCATGCACGATGGTTTCTTGAGTGAAAGCATAATCCATGCATATTGTACCAAACTATAGCCCTAAACTTACTCCAACACAACAATTATATCATTAACTTATACATGGGCAGTAGGGTAAAAATTACACAGTATACATAAAGCGGCCATGACAGTGTAGTAGGTGCAAAATAGGCACAAAACTTGAAGCAAACAAAGAACAGCATGCATGCACTAGATAGTATATATATATAGAATATACCTGTGAGTACAAATCGTCCTTGTTAAATTTAACACAAAGGCGTCTCTCCAAAATTTCATGAACAACATGCTTCTCACTTCCGTCTCGCAGCCTTTCAGCAAGAAGAAAATAGCCATCTTTAGCCAAATCTTCGTAGGAATTCCCAAACATTCGGAAACGGTCAGCCCAACGAAATAGATCTCGTGGCGTAATGAAGCCATGTTTTCCAGCAAATACTTTACTACTCTGCCTATGCAACTGCAAGTCTTTCATAACATCAACCATTTTCATGGCATAGCTTGCAGGAATTTTACATCTGTTCTCTAGTATCGTACTCAACTCATCTTCCGGAATTTCATCAACATGGATCTCCAAAAACCGGTTGCGAAAAGCTCGAGAAAGGATTTTACGTCCACCATAAAGAGTAGGAGGATTTTGAGTGGCAAAGAGCATAAAATCAGGGTGAGCAGGAACTACTTCCTGCAGTTCAGGAACAAAAAGTTCTCTGTTATCATCTAGCAATCGATTTAAGGCTTCCAACACATCCGATGGTGCCAGATTAAGCTCATCCAACACTATCCAATATCCATTTCGGACAGCCTTAACCAGTATACCTTCTTGAAATACAAGCTTCCCCATAGAATCAGTTATGTAAGAACCAAAATATTCCTGCAGATCAGTATGTTCGTGGTTATTGATACGTACAAACTCATGACCAGTGATTGCAGCAAGATAGCGAACAAGACTAGTCTTCCCACTGGATGTGGGACCCTGCAAAAGAACAGGATATCTTTTTATAAAAGAAGCACGTGCAAGATTCCCCAGATGCTCCTTGATGCTTCTTGTCAAAACATAGTTCTCTAAGAAAGCATCCAACTTTGGCAATTCTTTATATTTTTCACTTTCCACAAAGTAACTATCAAATGGAATATTTGGGGGCATTTTTCCTCCAAATAAATATGACAATATAGTATTGTACATGAGTTTTGCACTTTGTGGATCTAATAAAGTAAGGAAAAACATGCAAAATCCATCATAGAGGGCTTTATGAAAACTAAATTTCTTTGCCGCTTTCCTCGTATATTCTAGTGCACGGGCAAGAGACCTCAAACTAAATTGGGGCTTCTGATTAGCACCATCAACAAGTCTCTCCTCAGAGTCTCTCTTGGCAGATTTATAGAAACGTACAATTCTATCAACTATTTCTCTATTGGAATGGATATCATCCATATATTGATTAATAAATAGAATCAAATCTTCATCATCCACAATGTCATCAACAAAGTACTCTGTAAACCTGCTCCGTAAGGAGAATGGTAAGTCCCGCTTTCCAGCATCTGTTGCGGGATTCATGCAGGCAAACATACGAAAATCAGGATGACGATATATATAATAAGCATCTCCTCTTTCAGCTAAACAAAGTGAGCCTTTATCTCCCTCTAGGACGCCAATAATTCTCTGCAATGTTTCTGGGGGAGCTAAATTCACTTCATCAAGTAAAATCCAGTAGCCCTTTTTTAGTGCAGTTATAAAAGCTCCTTCAACAAACGAAAAGGACATGGAAGTTGAGGCAAATATTTGCTTATGCGCAGAGTCAAGTCTCGAGGAAAACGACTCCCAACCATGGAGAACCTCTTCAGCTAATGGTCTCTTTCTCTTTGCTCTCTTTGCAGTATCTCTAGATTCTCCCAATCCATGAAGGACAAAGACAACAGCTTTTTTAAACGCATCTAATAGTCTCTTCCACTTCTTCTCCATCACATAAATTTCAATGTGACGAAGAAACTCTTCATTATCCTGAAATTTAGCATGACAAGGTAAAGCTTGTTCAGGATAGTTGTATAATGGTGGACAGTAATCACAGATTAAGACAGTAAAGAACGTAAATCTTTAAAAAGATATACCTTGCCAGAAAATGTCTTACGAAACAAATCCTTGAACTCTTGATAGAGGGGGAAGCATATCAATCGTGCCTCAGTTGGCTTAAATCCACCTAAGAGATCAGCAGTATCACTTTGCTGGCTTAAGTTCTGCAACATAGGCAGATCCAGATTAATTTATAACAATTATAAAAAAAACTATATATAATTTTATAATTTTAATTCCATGAACCAGCATATCATGTGCAGAAGATATCATTAGCAACTCACACAAACTCCTCTTTCAACATACCAAGACAGTAACTTGATGCCCAAGCCTCATAGCCAGATTTTGCACAAGAGTAGTCTTTCCAGTACCAGTTTCACCAACCAAAAGAACAGGCTCATTGTACTTAACAGAGCAAGTTATTCTCTCGAGAACCTGTAGTGAACTACGGAGATCCACAAAAGCCGGCCTCTCATGACGAAACTGCAGAGAATGTTCGAGTAAAACTTCAAAATTTGAGAAAGAAAAAGAAGCATAAGTAATCATTAGAACCAGATCCTAAATGCAAGTACTAACTGCTGTTTGAGCGGCTTCAAGGATTACTCGTCCAACTTGCAAGCCCGACAGAAGATTCTGCAATAAAATAAATAAATAAAAAGACAAAGAAACTGATGAACAAAAACAATCAAACAAATAAAACCGCATAATCACAAAAGACAGACCCGAATTATAGGCTTATTAGGTGGGTATAATGTTTCTGCTTCGGAACTTGGAACTCCCCATAACTTTGCAATTTCCTTCATTATAGACAAACGGATTTCAGGAGAGGCTGAGGATGCTGCAAAGATGTCAACGGCCTGCAAAACGCAAGCATGGATATTAGAAACTAATTACCAATTTACAACGTGAAGGCATCAAATCCATCATATCAGATCTATACTTATTCAAAATGGGAAAAGAGTGAATCAAATTTGGACCTCTATATAAATGCTTTTACAAGTAGCAGCTGACAAAGCAAGCCCAGAAACATCATAACCTAAACCTGTAATTCGTTTGCACCATTTAAGGAGATCCCTGCAACCATCAAAAGCAAGATACGAAAATTTTAAATTCACATAATTTTTCCGAGGACACAATATAAACAGGCTTGAAAGACAGTTAAAACCTTAACAAGAATCTGCTGAAAGTCCTTAAAGAAGATGTGCCAACTTGAGATCCTCCCAGTTGATATGGCATGACAGCATTAACTCTTTCAAAGGTCTCTGTAAAATACAAGAATTATTTCCAGAAAAAGGAGTATGGAAATAGAAAAGCAAAATTACATCACAGGGTGTAAACAAAGCCCCTATACCTATGAGCCTCTCCCAAAGAGGCTCCAAATTTGGATACCATGCATTAATTATAGCTAATAGATCTTCGTTAGATGCAGGCCCTATCATCACTTTCCTCCATAGAACACAGAGGGAGCTCCTTACTGTTCCAGCAAAGGTACTCTAATTAAGAACAAAAACTCAAACAATTTAAAAGGAAAGAAATTACCGAGGCATTTATATAGAAAACAATTGCAAACGCAAAATCTTTTAGAACAATAGCATTGCTTTGAATAAAACTTCTATAAGCATAAAGATGAACCAGAGTTTTAACTTACATTTCATAAATAAATTTTTTCAGTTTAAATCATTTTTCATGATTTTATCAAAAAGGGATCAAGTGCTGCATGGCTACAACATAAACAGAACATTTGTAGGAAATGGATTCACTGAATTGAGGATTAGGTGTTAGATTAGTAATTTTAACGATAGGTTGAGTGATAATAGGGATAGGATATGAGGATTTAGGGTTTCAGGGTTAGTCCAGTGAAAATGATAATGAAAAAGAGAGTAAACGATGGAGAAAGAAGAGGATGGCTTAGTGTCAATGAGACGCTTGCCACACACTTATATTAATGTAAAAGATATTTTCCAATACTACTTTTATGAGGTAGGGAACATGCCACTAACAAAAAGATATTTTTTACAATCCTTATGAGGTAGAGAGAGACCAGCTACAAATACTACTAGCAACACAGCAAAAACATTAATACAACTGCACACCAATAATCCCCCTCAAGCAGGAGCATAGATGTGTCATTCATACAGTCATACCCAGTTTGACCAGTACATTCTGAAGAACTGTAGGTCCAACTACATTGGTGAAAATGTCTGCTAACTGATATACAAAGTGTTGACCATCATGGTATAGATAATAACATCCATAATCTTCTCACGCACAAAGTAAATAACAACCTAAATATGCTTAGGGAGCTCATTATGCTCGAGGTTTTCGGCAACGTGGATATCCCAATGAAGAGGCAGTGACAAAGGACAAGAAACATCAAACAATTGAAAGAGGGAGCGCAGACACGACAACTCACAGCTACCACGAGCCATAGTCTTATACTTAGATTCGAACTAGATTTAGATACCACCTGTTGTTTCTTGCCTCTCTAAGTGAGGATACCAACAAGCATCTGGTAGGAGCCTAGATCGGAAAGGAGATCACCTTCCTCGGCATGAAAAGTGTGCTTGGGGTTCATTGGCAAGTGAGATGGAGATGGACGACAATCAGGCATACTAATGTCATGCAGTAAATCAAGAGCATACTTCCGCTGTAAGAGATAGATGCCCTAAGAAGAACGAGCAACTTCAATGCCTAAAATACACCGAGTGGTCCCAAACCCCTAATGTCTAATATCTGATCAATGTAATCTTGCATAAATACATTAACAGCTTTCAATAACTAATACGCATAACCAAAATCTGTTCAAATAAGAATATCTGTAAAACCTCAGCAGTGCCCTGAAAAGGTGTTTAGAAATTTATATCATCCCCAATAACTTATCAGAGTGTTATTTGCAAGTACTCGGACAAAATAATCTGCTTGTATTAATACAAAGACAATTATGAAAAAAGATCACCACACAACTACTACATCAACCTAATGATAAAGATTTTGTGGATTGCAGATAATAGAATTGTTACTAAACTGTGACAAGTATCATGTCAATGAGATTCGCCAAGTCAATATACAATGTGCATCTACCAATCAGATAAAAGGAAATATCAGGCTTTCAAGGGAACCACAGTCTTCCAACTTATGGCCTCTCAAGGATAAAGACTGGCAGATTGGGGACCATGCCATGCAAAACACAACATTGCACGGCTATTCAAGAAAAAAACCTTGCCACTGGGCTAAATAAAAGGATAAAATACAATTCCAGCATTAATAAAGATAGGAATCTATAAATAAAAAACAATAATAAAAAAAAATTGGGAGACAAAGATTAGCCTTTTCATGTGCCTTGTTTTACAATAATTTTTAAAAATGATAAGAAAATTTCATTAATACAGAAGCTAAGGAGAAAGAAAGAGAATAAAAAATCTCCAACGTCACCATCTGAGAATATAGCCCCTTCAAAGATCATTTCTTTGCTCCAGTTTCCAACCAATACTCTCGAAGGGCGCAGTAGACATGGTGCATAGTGATACTCTGCTCCACCCACATGAAACCACATTTGGGAAAATGCAATCTATAAAACCACGTTAAACATAATTGTGAGCCCTCTTTTAGCAAGTGGGTTTGCTTCAATTAGTCTCAAGCACCAAATTCAGGGGAACTTTGGCAAAGATTGGAAATATCAAACCTCTCAAATAAAAACTGACAATCTCTGAAGGAAAGTGACTATTCATCCAGCAAATGGCATTCAGACAATCTTCTTCTACTTTTATAGGAAGCTGTGAAACTGAAGAAACAGAATTCCATAGAGTAGAGCCCAGATATCCGCCTTATTAGATATTCCGGACTATATGTAGACACTTGATAAACAATTTTTTGTACTTAGTTTGCATATTTCAAAATGATGATTAGGGAACTACGAAGTCACAAGCTCAATTTAGAAGTTTATAGCTTAGAGTTAGTTTACTCATGCACAAGTTTATTTGAAGAATAAGTTTCCTTAATTAGTTTGACATTTCTTGCTGGGTTTAGCATTATAGTGTTCACTACAGGTGAGTTGGTGTTGACTATAGGAGGGCCAGCTTGTCTATCACAAAATTTAGTATAGGGAAGAAATTTTTTCACCAATATTGGGTTGGTAATTGTTACTAATTTTCACAATTAGATATGATGCCCAAAATCACAAGCAAAATGCAATCATTTTAAACAAACTAACCAAATATTAAAGCATGTACAAACCTTCTGCAGTGTGAGTGAAATCATGCTTCAAACTTGATACTGTGGCAAATAATTGAAAGCCTTCCTTCACATTTATTGCCTGCAAAGTTACATTAGTCTTGGTTTTCTTGAGAAAGATCAATCGATAGTGAATAAGCTGAAATTTATCTTACACAAACTAAAAATTAGTAAGTAACAGCATGGAGCAAAAAGAAACACCATCCACATCATTCTAGTCCTACTTAGTAATTATGGAAATAACAGAATCTCGACGATGAAACACCTTTAAGCTTAATGTTACAAGTATTTATCCCCAATACAGTATAAGTCTTGAAAACGGAAGGCAATAGTGATTTGAAGCAGCAATACTTAAGAAAGGAAAACTGAAACAAATAAAAGATGCATTATATATCGCAATTAATATAGGAGAACCATATACCGACTGCATCAATAAACTGAACATTATAAGCCATAGGCATGATGAAAGTCTCACGCACTCGAACTAAAATAAATCATAATTCATAGTCCAATAACATATATGAACCACAGTATGCAACCATCAGTATAAAATGAGCAAAGAAAATTTCATTAAACAAGCAAGCAATTAATTTGCAGTTTTTTATTTCAATAGTTCAAGGCGTGCCACAAAATATGTGTGCAACATGTGTATGCGTGTATCTTCTACTGCAATGCCATAAGGGGCTAAATATGAAACAATGAAACCTAAGGGCTTGAACAAGAAACCAACCATCAGAACTGAGTACTAGCACAACTCCAGAAATAGATACAACAGTTCAATACAATATGTACTGGATATTTATCAGATTCAGTGACATTGATTTTTTTTGCGTATAAAATAAAATAATGACATTGCAAGATTAAAGGAAAACAAAAATAAATAATAAATAAAATGTTTATGATATATATATATATATATATATATATATATATATATATATATATATATATATATATATATATATATATATATATATTACTGGACTTGCTTTGTAAATCTTCATAGAATACATTTATGTTCTTTTAATCAAAATTAAATAAAAGAATGAAATGGAATATACGACACTAATTCAAAAGGATACAATAAACTATATCCAACAAGTGTGCAAGAGGTATCGAATATAGATATCAGTATCATTTTGTATCAGTTAATACCAGCATAGTGGTAAGTCGACGATCGGTAATATAACGGCAAGGGAAAGATTTCAATAACACACAAACGAGAAAAAATTTGGCAAAGTTGGGGGAAAGAAGGGGACAAATTGGGAAAATTAATAAATAATATGAATAATTATGAAATATATATATATATATATATATATATATATATATATATATATATATATATTTCATTTTTTCATATGCAATCTGGGGATCAAACCTGCGACCTTGAGGTGGCAAAATTGTCATCCTTCCATTGAGCTATGTTTTCACCTATTTTTTTAGTAACAATTATATTTTTTGAGCAACGCAACACACGAATGGTACATATGATGTAAGTATATAACATAAGTCCATAGATAATTAATAAAATTCTCACTTTTTTTAGAACTCTTAACAGTTTTTTGAAACCTTCAGATATTAAAAATATCTTCATTTAAGTACGAATCATTAATTCATTAATAATCACAATAAAAACTCCCCAATAGAGAAAGTGTGCTGACTGCGAGCATCTCCGAGTTAGAAACAAATATTATGAGTTCATTTTTCATTTCTTTTTGTACTTGTAACATTCGATTCTAACAGCTAGGGAAAGAGAGAAAATGACTTCTAGAGACTCAGAAGAGAGAAGATACATGGTACAAGACCTACGAGGGGGCTCCAGAAATTAAAAAGAGAACTGAAGTGTGGCTTCCATTACATATTAGGCTATGCCCATCAACATCATCGGCACACCCGTCCTTCCCTCAGCGTCAATATGGGGAAACTTTTTACCTCCAACAAAAAAATATATTGAAAAAAAAAAAGTAAACAGTACAAAGAGAACATATCTGAGAAGGTAGTGAGAAACTGGAAGGGGCAGATATATAGCAATTAATACTGGGATCATTCTCAAACCGAAGTTTTCTTTGCTAGATCAGAAACAATAAAGAAATTCTGACCCAAAAAAGCTTCCACTTCAATGTGAGAGGCAACAGTTTCATTAACAGGCCCGGAAAAGTCGAGGATCTAGTCACCATCAGAATTAGCTATACCCCACCAACTTCCACTATTCCCAGGTCGCCTTTTCAGCAATCAAACTTCAACTTTATATATCCACCCTCAGGACTCTTCCATTACTTACTGCTCTTAAATCTGGATTAGGGTCCACAATAGCACCCTTTCAGTCTTCCATAAGAACATGAGACAAGGTCCCACAAAAAATACTTATGTTAAGATGCTTTCCATGAGAAGTCTATTACAAGTTTTTCAATAATGATTATTGAAGGGGACATCGCATCCACAAAGTTATATAAAGTACATAGGAGGTACAAGAAGAGATTGAAAGCACCTCAAACCTTGTGGATAGATGGTTAAAGACATGTGTGCAAGTGGGTGCGATGCGTGAAGACCTTACATTAGGAAGACACGCACATGGGAAGAGCATGCAAGGACAACTGAAGGAACCGTGAAGAGGAATTCATGGTCGATCGTGTTCCAGCTACGGTCAACCGCACTTGGAGACTCTCTAGAGTATAGCGTTGGTTTTTAAATATAATTTTGTTCCAGAGAGCTACAGATTCACAGTCGACCACACTTAAATTCATAGTCAACCACACCCAAGTCACGGTCAATCGTGACCTCAATACCGGTTGACTGCAAGTTATGTCGGCGTCGCAATTAACTTGCGAACTTTCTGATTTATGTTTATTTTCGACAATTAATTTATGAGTGTTTTATTTTTAGTAGGTTAGGACTTAGTTTAGGGTTTTAAGTCATATAAAGCCTTGTAAAGACTATTATGGAACTTGATGATTAATTAAATTGAATGCTTTGTGCAACCCTTCAGAACTTGTTGAGAGTTTTCTTCTTTCTTGAGTTTAGGGTTTGGTGCGAGGACAATATTTTTGTTGGCGATAGTGATTTTCCAATCTTCTATCTTTTGTGTCCTTAACCCTTTGGTGCAAGTTATTGAGTGAATTATTGCTTTGGATTGTCCGTAATCAGTATTTCATGGTTGTTGGAGATTCCTAAAAAACTTTGAAAACTCTTTGATCTTAAACCTTATTCCTATAGCCTTTATTTCGTTGAAATCCTAGAATGAAGTCAAAAGATGCCCTCATCGTTAGTCATTTGATGCCCTACGCTAGAGGGAAGTCAAGTTCTATCTTGAGAACCCACGATCGGATTGTGTAGGGACTATCATGCCGAACTTAACACTTAATTTGGATCGTTGTGATTCCTTATTTTGAATTTCGCGATAATCTTTGGTGAATTAAATTTGAATTTTATTTCTTATTGCTCTTTTACTTTACAGATTAATTTCAGCAATTTCCATATTAGGGTCTTAGTGTGATCCTGCATCAATTATGTTTTATGATTTCTTCGTGCAACATTGAATAATTGACAACTGTGCACTTTCCAAATTGTTCATAATATCGCAGCAAAAATTAAGGACTTACACATAATTTGCTCAAGTGTTGCCACTCAGCCAATGTCACGTTCCTCATAAATCAAATATCAAATTCAAGGCATTTCGATAGTAGTAGGTGCATTTAGATTGATACATGATGCGAAAAGGATGGGATAGAGGGAAAATATTCCTTCTTTAAAGATGGACCTTCTACGATTCCAGTTTTGACTCAAACCTAATCATGACACAATCCAAAGATGATCAGTCGCGATCTCAATTTGCTAACCCATTATAATGGAGATAGCATAGCAACCTCAAGGGGTTAGGTGAGTTGGCGAGGTACCTGCTTCCAAAAGTAGGAGACCTGAGTTCGAATCCCCTCCCCCCTTGAGGCCACCCTAGGGATTTATATCCTGTGCTGACCCGGCATGTGCTGAATTTGGGGTGCGCATGTGCCCCTAGGGTTATGCGGGTTGCGACGGGGTCAATACTCGAGCTTGCAGCATGGTGCCCGGGGCACGTGATATGGTGCCAAGAAGGCACGCGACATCTTGGTGCCGGGACAGCACGGCATGTGGTGCCAGGAGGGCACGAGACATGGGGGCCAGGAGGGCCTCGCGACGTGGTCGCGCTACGAGGACGCGACACGGTCGCATGGGGGTCATGACACGGACGCGACATGGCCAGGTGCGCTAGCGATCCGAGGCGTTGCGGTGTGAACAGTAAAGTATGTCAAACCAAGGGGTTTGAGGTTCTCCTGCTATTTTGGCTGAATTACTGTTTTACCCTCATATGGGAGAAAGGGAGCTCGGGAACTATTCCCCTACACACGGGGCCTTGCGTTGCCAGAGGGGGCGCAAGTGTCTCCTAGGCCTGAAAGGGTGGGCCTCGGACGTCGACGCAGCGATGCTGTGTGGCACCCAAGGCGAGGTTGAAGTATGGCTCCGGACTATGCGTCGCGGTGCATACAGCTGGGCAATTTCGTGAGAACACTTGAGCGTTGCGTGGGACTCCGTTGAGCACGACAGCATGAGTTAGGCACGCGACTGTGGGTATGATTCGGTATGCGAGCAAGACATAACGGCATGGGAAGTTGTATGCCAATACTATTACGAAGTGAGGTACTAGTGCAGTGCACAAGATGAAGCTTGAGCAGGCCAAGTATGGAACAGTGGTGCAGTCGAGCGTGTCGTAAGGGGCACGATACATCAGATGGCAAGCCGCAAAACAAAGGTAACCACGAGGGGGAGTTCCCGTCCTCTAGGCGAGTGGTATCAGAGCTGATGAAAGAGATTGGTTGGCTTCGTTGCATGCGGTAGCAAGGCAGGCACCGGCGAGTTGATGGCGTCGAGGAGGGCGCCCGCGATTATTGGTATCGAGTATGCCGACTTAAGCGACGGGCGCATCGCATACGCCGACATCGAAGAGTGACCGTGACAGGGTGCTCTAAGACACCCAGATACCCAGGTTATCAAAAAAAAAATGGAGATAGCATAGCTTTGGTGGCAATGATTACCACAATCTTGTCAAGAAGGGCCAAGGAAACACATTTACACGATTCTAGTCATGACTCAATCATATCAATCATCAAGTCTCAATGCTAGACATTTAAGAAGGTGGGCTTAAGAGGTAGATTCAAGTAATTCACTGGATCAGAGAATGCGGGCATACTGTCCTTATGCCCAATCCTTCCTTCTTTGGCCATTTAATTTGTCTGACCCATGCTTATCCTCCCCATAGCTTCTTGGCTTCCTGCCTTGTTTAGCTTATGCTTCTCTCGATAGCTTCCTCTTCCACCCCCTTTTTCCTCCTTTCGATCCCTTTGGCATTAGGCACATAATGTCGGTGGTATACAAGGGGAATTTCCCTGGTAATTTGTGAAAACAACCTGCTGGTTTGAATCATTCGAAGGAATTCATCACCCATTTTCAGCTGGTTCATTTGTCCTTATGGACAAAATCTTCTTTATCGCCTTTGGCACATCTTGCTAATTTCGAGATCAAGTGGGAGCTCATTAACGTTGTGGGCGAGTGGTGGTGCCCTGAGACCAACACCTTTTGGTTCTGTTGCAGGGAAATGACTATTCCAACTTCTGACTTGAGTCATGTCCTTGGGATTCAAGCCCACACCAATTTTGGTTTGATCAATTCATGTATGTTGATGGACCAGACCAAGATTGTTTCCTTATATTACAATGTTCCACCAAATGTCCCTTCTCCCTCTTTACTGACAATGTGCGACGTGTGGCTTTGAAGGGACCAAATCGATTCGTCACTTATCGGGTACGCCAAAAGGGAGTGCAGACTTCAATCGCTTTATGAGGGCTTTCATTGCCTGTATATATGGCGAATTACTCTTTTACAATGACAAAGGGATCATCTCTTACGAATTAATGCTCCAGTCTTTTACCTCCCTTCAGCAACGTTCCCTAGTAGTTGTTGCATTTTCCTACATTTATCGGGGCCTTCAGGAGCAGGAAACTGCAGACTATATTTTTTTAGGGCTACCCATTTCTTTCGAGACTTGTTACTGGATTATATGAAGGAAATTCCTTCCCTGGAATCGCAACTTCAGCCTGTAGGAAAGAGATATCTCGGCCTTGAAATTCCCACAAGGACATTTCCTTCTTCAGCTCTTTTGTAGCAGATCTTGCTCTTCCACACAGGTTCGTCGGAACCCTTACTGGACTGATGTCACAAAGATAGGTGTCCCTAACGAATATCCTTTAATCCTTCCTGGCGCGATTGAGTTTTGAAATTCATCTCCCTGAATGAGTGCTTTGCCAAGCCGGAATGTGCCAGGATCTAGCCTTGCCTTCTCCCAACCCAATCAGTCATCCTTCTCACTTGGTTGGTTTCGGACACGATTTTTCTTCATCAGGTGTTATTGCAATAGGATTCTTAATTTGCCTACTGGGCTCCCTGGTTGAATGAATGGACAACCACATAATATGACAAATGGCGGGCGCAGATATGCCTGAATCCATGTATCAATTTCCGGGAAGAAGGTCAAGGGGCGTCAAGTTAGTAAAGAGGAAACCCGCTCCATCTGATGATAGTCTGTCTTTTTTTTGTGCTCCCATTTGGAAAAGACAGTGCTCCATAAAGTTTGGTCTTACGAGTTTTTGCCATATGAATGAAGCCTTGGTAACATTTTTTTTATTTAAAGTTAAAGCAGTACAATCGCCACTACAGTACGCACAATTTTCTCACCTAGGGTATTACGTGTGGAGTCTCCCTGAACATAACGTCCACTTTCTACATCGTCAAATGGTTGCACCCAAACTATGCGCCAATCAATCCGACCCTTTAAATTCCGCCGAGCAGTTACATTATGAATGTCTCCTTTCTTCTTCTCTACAAACCTTCCTTTTCTAGTATTTTTTCTTCCTTGAATCCATGGTGAACCAATGGTGGATGACCTCTTTCGACTTGAGAGCATTAGCTCAAGCTCGAGTCACACCGAAGACCCACCTAACGTGTATAGCGAGAGCAGGAGTGGAGTGCAATAGAGGCAGATACTTTTTCGCGCACTCCATGCGCGGCCGCTCGTTCTCCTCGCAGACATGCCGCTACCCAAGGGTGAGGTCCTAGCTCATCAAGGGACCAAGGACCTTATCAGCACCTGGGCGTGGTGGTTCGTACGAATCAAGTAAGTCCTTTGCTTTGTGTTTTTTTATGCAATTTCTCTGCCCATGCTCTATTTTCTATGTCTAGGTTCGGAATTGTTGCTATTTTTTCAAAATCGGGGTCAAGTGATGCCCGCATAGATTGATCAGCTCGATTGGTAATTTTGGGCAGATGCAAATTGGGAGTTGTGCTCTAGGTAGGGAACAAAAAGTACTCACAGAGCGCCCCTATGCTTAATACCCATTTGATTTTACTTCAAACCGAGGTAATTGTACGCAGGCCAGACTGCGCATAATTGTGCCCTTGGTAAGGGACGACTATTACGTGCTTATGTGCATCATGCGGCCAATCAAAAAAAAAATAACATACATTGGCCGCATGATGCACATAAGCACAATTGTTTCTTGCTTGATTGCACTTGAGCTCGTTGTGTGCGTAATGGTTCTTACGCGCTTAGAGCCTTTACCCCTCACGCATTCTCTCACTATGGAAATTATACAATTACGCACACAGGCCGCTTGCGCATATTATGTATTGCATGCAGTACATCTGCTAGCGTAAACATGCTCGTGCATGTGCCTTTTGCATGTTATTACTACCTTCAGGCATGCTCTGCGAATGATTCCTCATTTTCTCCTTTTTTTACCCACTTCTTGTTTATTTGCAGGAGCCTGCCCCTGTTACTTTTCACATTATGTAGGTCCGTATGCATACCTGGTATGTTCCCCTCCCTCAACGTCAGCAAAACTGTCATGCACTAGCCGAGATCCCTCCATTTTTTTGCATGCACACTTTCTGGATGAATCATGGGCTCTTGGGTACTTTTACGGAGCGTTGGACGCTGGAGACTGGTTCTTTCCATTTTCCGCTTTGGAAGATTACCCCAATCCCGAGGACTAGGTCAGGATTACAGAGGTCTGCCTCGAAGGGGAGTCGATCACTACCCATAGTCAGGTGATGGAGTACTGGGTGTGGGTGCTAGAGTTGTTAGGCATGGAGTTTCCTCTAGAGACTGCTGGTCGAGGTATGATACGAGCCGACTGGCTTTTCATCCACTTTGGCCATACCCCAGATTGTCAACTAGCTTCAGAGGGGTGGCAGCCGAGAGGCTTCAAACTGCATTATTTTGCCGAGCTTTTATTCAGCACCAAACCTTATTAGAACATATTGTGACTCTTCAAGTAACATGAGGTCAAGCCACTACCAAATCAAACAGAACTTTCTTTTGGGCTACAGATGCATAGACCATATTATACTCTTCACTTTGTATAAAATTAAGGAAATTAATAAGGCGCCTTGACTTCCCTTTGGCTGTCTTCTACTTCATATTATTTCTTAATTCTTTTACTACAACAATACACACACGCTTGGACATTAAATCAATAAAATTACCAGGCAGAATGGCTCAACGTTGCTAATAGTCCTAGTCATGATGAGAATTGGAAGAGAACAATGATAGCATCACTAAGAAGTGAATTTGAGATGTAGAAAAATATGTTTACCTCCCCACGACCGGTTACAAATGAGCTTGCACCTTCCAGCAAAGGTAATATAGTGGACTGTAGTTCAGACGGTGCTTTGTCTAAATCTTCAAAGACTACCCAAAATCCATTCAGAACAGCCTGTTCCAAACAAGGAATGTACATTTGATAAAAGGAAAGATACAGACTTGATTTAAAAAATAAAAACTAAAAATGCAGCGAGAAGACTTCTTGAGAATAAAACAAACCTGGGTAAGAGAACCAGGCTGCCATCTGAATTCTCCAGGTTTCTCCGTGCATATGTAACTCCCAATCAATGTTTTGATATCCAGTTGTTCATCCATGTGAATAAACAGAACTAAAAGAAGGAAAGCAGGAAAAAAAAATATAATGAACATAAAACCTGCAAGTAAATGTAAAATTGGCAGTGCCTTACTTATTAGGCATAATGTAGGTTAATGAGAAGCAGATTTTATTTTGTTAAAGGCTCAAAAAAAAGGAGATGGATAGGAGAAATAATAACTGCCAAAAAACATTATGAGATAAAATAATGGAATTTTCGTTTCATACTTCTACTGTCATAAAAACACGAATCATGGAGAGTAAAAAATATCTGAAATGGTTTTGTGACAGTGCTGTATCAGAAACTCTACAATCCAGATATTAGCAAGAAAAGACAAATATTCTATAGATGTTTAATGTATGGCACTTTCTTTTGAAGTAAACCTAATGGGTATGAAACGGATATGATTTTTATCCGTCTATAAAATATAAAAACAAAAATGTCCATTGCATCTTTAGTTAATACAGCAGGTTCCGGGTCTGGCACCATTATTGTGTTGCCTAACTGCGAAAATTAATTTTGGGTCTTGACCAATGACATTCAACATAATTACGGACAAAGTTTCCCTTTATTGCTAAAGGCCTGAAAATTAACACAAAAAAGGAACATCCGGAGCATATTATGTTGAATTAGAAGAGAAGAGATTAATTCAAATTTATTTAACAATATAATCGAAATTATAAGACATTCCTCCTAGGGTACTTTTATTATGCTTAAAAACATAATGCAGAAAAAAGATGCTGATTAAAACTAATAATTAAAAAACATAAGCACCTAGCAGATAAATAACTCAAGACAAATATGGACACGTAACCTAAAATGTCTCACAACTGTACATGTACCTAAAAACATGTACCGGACCAATCTCAGTCCGCCTGCATAGTCAACAGTGTACCTGCACAGATATTGCAGATGGAAAATATGTGTCCATCCCAAGATTTAATCTTCTATGAGAAATGAAATTATTTTGTGTACTGTTGTCCACAATACACAGTCATGTATCTGGTACTTACGCTAACTGGAAAGGTTTCAAAATCAGAAGTGATCAGATTGACTATTAGGAAAATGGCCAAAATCAGAAGTGATGAGATTAAATTGTATCATTTTCCAATAATCATGCATACCATCCGTGCCTTCCCTCTTTTTCGATAAATAAGCCAGGCTCCTCTTGCGTGCATACAATAAGCCTATAAAGACACGTCATCGGAAAGTTGCATGCTCCAAGCAATATGCACATCTAATATCCGAAACACGATCCGATTATGTTCACAAACACCATCCCACAAATAAAACCCAGCTTTCTTTTTAATAAATCAGCCTTATCCAGGAGTTGTGGCACGATTTAAGTACCAGGGGGAGGGGGAACGTATTTGAACTTTAAAGCCCTAACTCTACCACTCTTCTCTGGTGCAGAATATTGAACTTCAAGAAGGTGACAAGAAGATAGAGTACATATGGCCGAGATGTGTATCTTGAGATGGATGTGTAGAGTAGCAAGAAAAGATAAAATACGAAATGAGTACATAGAGAGTGGCACCAATAAAGGAAAAACTTACTAAGTATCACTTGAGGTGGTTTGGACATGTTCATCGGAGGCCAGAAGTAGACCCTGTACAAAGGGTTAAGACTATACAAGTCCAAGGACTTAAGAAAAAAGGAAGACGTGGATGGAAGTCGTGAGAAGGGATATGAAGGATTGCAAAGTTACAAAGAGTTTAGTGCTAATCAGAAACGAATGGAGAAGTAGGACTCAAGCTGGCCCCAAATAGATGGGATAAGGCTATGATGATGATGACTCTACCCCTCTTCTCGTCACTTCACATCGCACGGTGCATAGGTGAAGAAGAAGAAGAAATATATGGAATATATTTTATATTCCTTTCATATGAAATGTCTAACATAAATGGCAATATGCTTTTTATAATTTTCATAAATCACAATAGCAATAGTTTTTTCCAATCTTTTCCCAATTCTGCTGATTTCTTACCGATTTTTTTTCGTGCCGACTTATATTTTTTACAATTTTTCATAATATTAATATTTTATTTTGCCAATCTCTTAATCAATTTTTCCATATTTTTCCTTGACGACTTATTCCCAAACACTGAATTTTTCACTATGTAGGGTAAAGCCTTGTGAAGAATGAAGACTTGTGGGTATTAAACAATGATTTGAACTTCAAACTTTTGGAGTCTCACTAAACTTTTGTCACTATGCAGGAAAGAGCCTTGTAAGGAACGAACGCCTGCAGGAATTAAACAATAATTTTAAACTTCAAATTTTTGGAGTCTCACTAAATTTTCAGTTTAAACGATGATCAAACACCAATCACCCAAAAAGAGAAGAGAAGAAGAGCAAACACCAACAATGTCAAAGAAACACAACCAACTGCAAAAAAGTACAAAGCAGAATTGTTGTAAACTTGCATGGATATATAATTTTTCCGTAATATGGTATGATGCGAGCCATGTCTGGAAGATTGCTGGAAGACATCAAGTTTATCCATGACGTTAGAGTTCCATTCCGACCATCATGAAAATCAAGATTCTCCATTGACTAAGAAATCAAAACCAAGATTTATGACAACTCAAAATCAAGGAGATCAATGTGTTGAAGGAAATATAGAGACACACAAACACAATGTATAAAAGCATAGTTTCCCTGCTTTAAAGTACTATCCCCGCTTTAAAAGAAATGCAATGTATTTAGTGTTTACACTTCCCATTAAAGTAACAATCGATTAAGCTGGTTAGGTATTCTTAGTGATATAAAAAATACATTCTATAGAACCATAGTTTCCTTGTTCTTTTGTTAGATTTCTTCACTTGTGTTGCATTTTTCAATAGTTTTGGGCCTTCAGCAACAATGTGTTGCATCAACTTTGGTCAACAAAGAGGTATAGTGTCACAGTAAAGGATGTAGAATAGTTTAACTGTCGGTGTGTGTTGTTTTTGTTGATGTGTGTACTTAGCGGGTGAATGGTGTGTGCGTAGTCCTTGGTATGAAGTTGATGGTTTGTACTTTGTCAGTGGATTGTGTGTTAGTAGTCTGTGGCATGAGTATTATTGTAATTCTGTTCTTGATACTTTACAGCACATCCCTCCCTCCCTCTCTCTCTCTCCTCTCACGCTCTCCCTCTCTCCACACACAATACTCTCGCCATTCTGAGAAGTAAAATTATCACCAAGAACATAACTTCCATTGCATTGAAAGAATACCTTTATTGCCTCTAACTTGTGCCAACTTGTTAATCAATGCCGTCTTCCCAGCGCCTATAGGACCATGAAGAAGAACGGGCCATTTTTGGCTCATTGCCAACTGAACCATTTCAAAGCTCTTCTTCACAGCTGAAGTCAGGACAAAAGGAATCTCCGCTGATCTGACATCGCTGGAAAAACAAAAACACACAAAAAGGGATAGAAAAAAGGTGGTCAAGCAAAATGAGAAGGCTAAATTGCTTTTATATATATATATATATATATATATATATATATATATATATATATATATATATATATATATATATATATATATATATATGTAACAGCTGGAACTTCATTATTCAACAAGAGATAATGCATGTGCATACCATGTGGCCTGCCAGCGATTCCTTCTTATTGGCTCGATCTTGGAAATTTCCATAGGCCTATCTTCAAAAGAATGAAGACCTAATTGCTCACTGAAATCAACTATTTCATCAAGACACCCTGTTTCTGGAATTGCTTCAAGATAAAAGCCAGCTTTTTCCAATGATACATCCTGGCAAAACTCCTCCCATCTACAACCACAAAAGGCAGTATGGATATTACATGGACACTACAAATTACTTGGAACTAAAATTATTGAAGTCAATTCAAATGAGAGCATTTAAACAACCTGAATAAGCATGCAAGAGCCTCTTCTTCTCCGAGACCAAAATTTACAGTTGCCCTGTCACTAATTCGCAAAATAATTGACAGTATCTGTATAACACACCATCTTATGTCCAAGACATCCTTATAAAAAATTGAATCAGCCCTTAATTCCAGATTTGCATACTGTTTTACAAGGGCCAAGAAACAGGACCAGTCCCAAAGTTCAGAAACGACTTTCGGCTCCATTAGAAGAAAGCGAAATGATACTCGAACGACATCCAATAAATGAGAAACACTCTGAAATTATATAAAAGGGGCATTTAGACAATGTAAACAGTTCAAAAGGTAAAATCATCTTCTCAGTTAAAAGAATTTACAGACATTGTAAAGAAAATAGAGCTGCTAAATAACCTAACTGATAACGAAAACCATGGAACAGTGACACTGGCTTTGTGGGTGTTTATCATTTACTTTCAAGAAGCCAAATGGCTTGATCTCTTTGAAGATTTCTCAGACAGATGAGTAAAAAAAATAACTTCTTGAAGGAAAGCAGGAGGAAAAAGTAGAGAGACTTTAACATTGGCAACACAAGCCTTAAAGGTACAAACTATTCATCAAAAATGCCTCCCTCTAGAAATCTAGTTTGAATAACACACAAGTGTTCAGCCCATACCAAGCTTATTAACATTTATGGTTAACAATTAGAATTTGCAATCGGCAGCATTCAGGCTAAGCCAGAGTCAGTCCAAGCCCGTAATGGCCTGCACCTGGCTGAATTGGCTCAACCAGTTCACGACAGTGTTAGCAGGTTCACTCAGTTTGCAGTTAGTAAACCCAGTTCACTAGGAGTGTGACGGATTTAACGAAACTATTATATTTGTTGCTAATACTACTCTTTCAAAACTAACTAGTAATTTTATCTTGTTGGTTAGGTCATTGCTTGAAAAACGACAGGCCAAGTTCAAGTCTCCTTAACATAGTTCTCATATTTTCAAATCAAGCTACAAACCGGCTAAAAGCCAAACTAATCGTGCCTAACCAGACTGAACCGAGAACAGGTTCTCCCGCGTTGGGCTTTTGGTAGACAGCCCAGCGAATTGGGTAACCCATCTGGTAGAACCGGTGGCAGAACCAATAGGTTTGTAGAAAATGGTTGGCGGGAAGTTAGGGTTAGATGGAGCAGAAGAAGAAAGACACACCATGTACATACCACTTACGATAGAGCCCCATGTACATCACTACATGTATTCTGCTTACTAAATACACACCAAACTAGTACTAGTGCACCAACACCCCCCCTCAAATTGGTGCAAAGGTATTTATTATGCCCAACTTGGAGGTGATCTCAGGCAATCTTGTTCTTCCTATGGCCTCGGTAAGGATATCAGCTTAGTAATCTTCTGAACTAGGTTGAATACAAAATTCATTTGGTTCCACCTTTTCCTGAATCACGTGGCAATTCACCTTAATATTCGTTTTTTTCTCATGGTAAACAGGGTTCTCAGCAATATGTAGAGCAGCTTCATCATCACCAGAGATCTTCATAGAAGCCAAACATGAATTCCAAGGTCCACTTGAATATATCGTATCCACAACCCTTCATGAGCCCCTTGAGAAATTGCTCTATACTTCGCCTCAGCACTAGAACTACATACATGGACCTCCTATCACTTAATAATCCAACCCACTCAGTATCCATGAAGATTGTTACAACTAAGAGACCATGATCCTAGGACTTATCTTCAAGTACCTTAGGATTCTACATACAGCAACCAAGTGAATGGCCTGAGGTAAGTGCATGTGTTGGTTAACCACACTCACAGCGCAGGCAATATCAGGACGAGTCATAGTAACATATATGAGAGTTCCTACAAGCCTATGGTAAATGCCAACATACTTGAGAGCTTCATCATCCTCTGTATTAATCCTATGATCAATGGGTTTACACCCTAACGTCCTTATCTTTTTTAGAACATGAAGAGTGTACGGTTTTGAGACTAGCTACCTATATAGTAATGAAGCTCTTGAGTGGGCCTGATATTGAAGAATTGGTTCAAATAGTATCTTAATCTCATAATTACTTCGTCATCATCTAAAGCAACAAAGATATCATCGACATACACAACCAAAGTTGTGAGGAGGGTTCCTTCTCAACAAAGAGAGTGTGAATATAATGACTTTTTTTGTACCCAAATTGTATGATCACATAACAGAATTTTTTGAACCACGCCCTAGGGGACTGCTTTAATCCATAGAAAGCCTTCTTTAGTCTACAAACTTGGTCTTTGTCCCCCTGAAGAGAAAAGTCCAATGGACAAGACATGTACACATCTTTCTTAACGTTACCATGACGGACAGCATTATTGGCATCTAGCTGATACAAGGGCAACTTTCTATTAGAGGCAAGTGAAAGGAGCACTCAAATATTGCATGCAACTAACTACCTCGCAAGGAGGCACAACAACAATACAAGCAAGCAGTGTCAGAGTAGTAACTGTAGACCCATCATCAATCACTATGGAAGATGGTCGATTGCCTTGAAACTTAGGTTGGCCCACCAACAAGTTTCCTCCAGTGTCGTTTTACAATAATGGGAAGATTTTTAGCTTTCTTTCTCGTCACGGAACTGACCACAACTCGGTCCACCTCTTGATCGACCACCTACACGATGAAAATCAGTGAAGTAGGGAAGTGCAGAACGCGAGGACTAAAGAGACATATCCATAAGCTTCGTCTGACTCCTCGTGGTGTAGGAGAGATAATATGGTTCCCAATAGTTATAGCTCCTCTCTACTAGGACACTAGCTTGAATATTCTAATATTCAGGTTTCACTCCCCCCCCCCCCCCCCAACAATAGAGCAACGACCATCTTTTCAAGAGCATTCTTCTGCCTGTCAGCGCACCCAGCACATCGAGGCTTTTAAGCACACCCATCACATAAGTCATCATCCTGATAGTCGCCAATTCATCCTGCATACCTCTTAGCATCGCATAGTAGTCACTAAGTGACTTTCCCCCTTGAGGACTGGTGCTAATCTTATCGATCAACTCAAAACATTGTTTGCTAAATTCTGTTTTTGGGAATAGGTCCCATTCACTGCATTCCACAATTCTCTAGCATAAGTAACTAACGTTAAGGTAGGGATTAGGTGTGGCAGCGTAGTATAAAACAACCACATCATGACTATCAGATTACCACATTCCCAATCAGCAAACTTCCGACCAGCAACTGGAGGTTTAGGTATCATACAACTCACATATCCAAATTTCCTTTAATACCAAAGACCATATTGACCTATACCCCTCAAGGTGATTAGTCCCGCCAAACTTGACAGTGGTAATCTGTAACGCTTGACCACTATCACCTCCACCGTAAACATTTACTTCGAATTCCTCCATTTTTGAGCTGCCTCAAAGGTACACTGCAATACTGCAGAAAATTCTTCCAACCATGGGCCAAAACAGCCACAAAAACAAGTAACACTTGTTACAATATTGTAGCAGCACTTGTACAGGTTAACCACAAATTTCTTCCTTGTTCTTCTATATCATATAACATCATCAAGACCACACAAAACATCATTAAGCATCACACAAGCTGCAATCCTTTGTCGCGGTGAGTTGCTGGTATCAAATAAAGCTTAGTCAGATCACTTTTCACTCTAATCCATGAGTTGTTATAGCACAGTATTAAAGATTAGCAAAACAAAGAACCCTTCTTTGCACAAAAAACAATCGAATAGCACTCAAATGGGATCCAAATAGCTGGGACAACAGGCATATATTTGCCAATGGAATTCCAATCCATCTACTGCCAGAAAATGTGATCAATGAAGTACGCAAAGACCAAGAGCCTAGAAATAGTGAAATTGCTGACAGTAATGGATTCAAAAAATTGATGAAAACCTCACATAATAGTCTCCAAATCACATGTGACCATAAGCAAAAGAAAGCCAACTAAAATCCAATCCAACTCCTTGAATGAAATAGCAGATTTCGATGGGGTAGGGGTCAGTGGCCCCAAAAATTTATATGCATAGATTTCAAGGATCCTCCTCAAAAAGTCATTAAATCACAAGGACATCTATATTAAAAAACTCACCCAAAGATGATGATCCTGATCATAGTCACAATCATCATACCCTTATCCCATCTATTACGGGTGGCTTTGCGAGTCCTATTTCTCCCCTTATTTCTGAGCAGCGCTAACCTCTACGAAACATGGCAATCTTTCATGTCCCTTCTCACTGCTTGCCTCCAAGTCATCATTGGCCCTCCTCTTCTCCTTCTTCCTTGTGCTTGTAGCTTCTCAACCCTCTGTACAGAACCTGCTTCTGGCATCCAATAGACATGTCCAAACCACCTCAAGCAATATTCCAAAAAAAATTTCCTTTATAGGTGCTACTCCCAAAATTCCTTTTATGTACATATTTCTAATTTTTCCCTTTCTTATTACTCCACACATCCATCTTAGCATATGCATCTCAATGCCATGTACTCTTTTCTTCTTGACACTTCCTCCTAGCCCAACATTCTGCACCATATTGTATGAAAGTGCTAAAATTGTCTTATAAAAATACCCCTTTAATCAAAGTGGAATTTTTGGATCGCATAATATTCTGCTTGCTTATCTCCATTCCATTTAGTATTGCATTAATCCTACTTGAGACGTCCTCTTCAAACCACCATCTGATTGTAAAGTAGAGCCTAAATAGCAAAATAGATGAAATTGTGGAACTATATGGTTATCTATTTTAACCAATTCTCCTCCAGATATCATCATGTTCACTAAATTTGCACTTCATGCATTTCGTCCTTGTTTTGCAAATTTTTAAACCTCTTCACACTAAGGCCTTTCTCCATAATTCCAGCTTATAATTTATTTGGCTCCTTGTTTGGACCATTAGTACCACATCATCTGCAAATAACATGCACCACGGGATCTCTTCTTACATGTCTATGATTCACTCATCCATGATCAAGACAAAAAAAAAGGGCTCAAAAGAAAATTCTCGATCCAACCCCACTCCCACAAGGAACCACGATTCTCCACCTATAGTTCTTACACAAGTTACCACTCTTTCATACATGTCTTGGAGAATCTCATTAATATATAAGCTATGAATGCATTTCTTCCTCAACGTCCACCAAATTATCTATCTCGACACTCTATCATATACCTTTTGCAAATCAATAAAAATCATATGCAAGTTTTTCCTTCTCTTTATAACCTTCTCCATAAGTCGTCTCACTAAGCAAATGGCTTTCGTTGTTGATCTTCCCGCATCAATCTAAATTGGTTATCTAATAAAATTGATTTGTGTCTTAGCCGTTGTTCTATTATTCTCTCGAGAGGTTCCTAGTCTGGCTCATAATTTTAATGCCTTGATAGATAGCACAGTTTTGGATGTGCCCTTTGCTCATACAAAAAGGGACCACAATGCTCTTCCTCAATCCTTGAAGCAGTTTCTTCATTTCCAGTATCTTATTGAACAATTTAGTCAACCATTTAAATCCATTCTCTCACATCACAATCCAGACTTTCAAAGGTATTACATCCGGTCATAATGCCTTTCTTTTCTCACTCTTTCCTAAAGATATTTCTACATCAGCGTTTGATATTTCGTTTATCATCCCTTGATTTGGTTCTGCTTCTTGACTACTTCCCTTGACATTTCATGTTTAATAGATCTTTTAAATATTATTGTCATCTACATCCTCTTTTACCAAGACCCTTTGATCTCCGTCTTTAATGTACTAGGTCGATATCTCTGGTTTTCTTGTCTCTAATCTTGGCAAGTTTGTAGGTTTCTTTCTCTCCTTCCTTTGTTCCCGGCTTAGTGTACAGATTGTCATATGCTTCATACTTCACCTTACTCACGTCTTTCTTAGCTTCTCTTTTGGCATGCTTATATCTTCCAATCAAACAACTGCAACTTTTTGTCCCGTCCAAGGTCAACTCTTCAACCTGGCTGAAGCTGGAAATAAAGAGGTGACGTCATCAATAAAACATGCCCCAAACGAGATTCCTCTAATATCAAATAGGATTGTAGATTAGGATTTGTAAGAAGTTAGGGTTAGATGGAGAAGAAAGGAGATGAGGAGAAATTAAGGTTGTAAGTTGTGGATATCCCTACCCTCACCTACAACAAGATTCCGTGTTTATTACTAATACCTGCATAGATGTACTCTATTGACACCAACAAAACCGGGCCATGAGTTTTAGCCCAACCCCCCCCCCCCCCCCCCCTCCCCCACCCAACACAGAAACCAAAACAATAATAATAATAATAATAAAATGAAGTAGTCCCACTCCCACATAGATCAGGAAATGGGTTGGGCCCCCTCCTAAATTTCACTTTATATACTAACGATATATTACGTATAAAAAAAAATAATGTATAAACACTATCATATATAATACATATTAAAATATAATATTGTACAGTATATGTCATCTATTAATATAGAATAGTATATAGGAATCTAAATATTTAACATTTACCCATCACAAAATACAATATTTTGCACATAACATAATTATGTATTACATTTTATCTGCTTAAGGTCTCGACAAGCCCGTGAATCCAAGCCCAAGGAGCCAGTGACCCTAAGCCCAAGTCATGCACAATTATAAAGTCGAACCTGAAACTCAAGTTCACCCTGGCTAAACAGCACGAAAATACTGACCCAACCCAAACCCATGGTGGGCCTAGCCCGCCAGACCAACACGCCAGCCTGGCCCATTGCCACTCTTTATAGGTGATTAAAAAAGAAGTTTATCATGATTTATTTCAATAATCTAATGAACATATATTTTCTAATAAACTATGACATAATTGTTAATTTTGTTAAACGAAAATAATTGGTATAGTGGTATTAATATTGACTCCAACCTCAAAAAATTTGTAGTGCTTAAAACCACAAAAATTGGTACGGTGCCCTCACTCAACTCGCAAACATTGAACATTTTCATCGAAGCAGTACATCCAATCAAGTGCCTATTCTTGGATGGACCATAGACAGAATGGCACTGTTCAGATGATTTTACTTATCCACCAATCACTTCTTGGAAAGACAATTAAGGAAGTGGCAAATGCCTTAGTCAACCCATGATGATATTAGCAACATTTGATTGATGTTGTTGCGTCATAGTCTATTCACTGGTGGTCCATCAATTAGTCTCAATCCAAGAGATGCCCCACTAGTTAGGGCACACCGCTAACGTATACATCAGGATATAATTCATCCTCACAAACCTCCATATATGGTCCTAACAAAAACCTTTAATTTAATTTGCATTACTGTCAAAAACTAGCTTTCTATTCTATAATTGTGCAGCAAGTAGCTTACGGATATGATTTCGTTATTATAAAATTTTAGTAACATTTAGATACAAAATTTATTGTTGATAAATTCCTGGGAAATACAATCCCTAAAATAACATTGCAATAAAGAACCTTCCTGCTAAATACAGAGAACTATAATTGTCACTAAGATGCCAAATATCTAATGAGACTAAGAATAAACAAAGAAGATAGAAAAAAAGTACAACCAGGGAGTAAACCTTACAACTTAGAAATGCATTCAAACAAGAAAGAGAAATCCTTTTCAGAACTGTAGCATTCATACAACTGAAAAGCTTTCATACTTTTTTTTTTTTTGATAACCTGGGTATCCGGGCCTCTTAAAGCTTTCATACTTGAGAAGAGAAATATATCGATGTGACAGCATATGTAATAGTACGACCTAAAACCCGTAGCTCGGGACTCTTAAATATAAAAAAGGCAACAGTACACAATGAAATGCACTACATTTAGATATATCACAATTAAAAAAAAAAAAAAATCGGCAGGTAGTATACGATGCACAAACCTTGATTGTATAAACCCTTTAATACATTAATTGTCAAGTATCTACCATTTCAACACATAAGATGTTCATAAATTGACAATTTCTCGGAAGATTATAGAAGGCAAAGTATGCAATTTTCTTCCCAGATGAGTACTTTTGAATGATACAAACCTTTTCGGTAAGATGTGAGGTGGAATCCATCATCAAAAGGCGCTGGAAAGGAGGTGGAGCAAAACTGAAATAAACTAATATCGACCTGCACTAGGTAACCAGGTCATACTATGAGCTAAAAATATGAAATGCCAAAAATAATTTAACAGAACAAAAATGCAATCAGAAAATTGGGTAATCCAATTTTAAACATTAAACATTGCGAAATCAATGAGAATTTAAACACAGCATAACTAAGCAAAATTTAAGTCATCAACTCAATATGTGAAGAAAGGAAAAATCCACAATACCAACTGAAAGGGATGTATAAGTTCAGCATCTCCAAGAGAAAATTTCCATGTGTCGCTAGCTGACAGGGATGATGAAAGAAAATGCAGGGGTAAGGTATAAAAATTACGACTTTGAAAGGCATTTTCCTGCTTTGTCTAGTTGCTATGTGCTTGATTGGTAATTCAACCTTGTTATTGATGACATCCATCCTCTTGGTTTTCCTAGAAAGATAGCACCCTTTATGCAAATTCATACGTTCTTAGATGTGCAAGTCATCCTTGGATGTTGGCATCATTCCTTCTGTTGCTTCAAACCTGCGAGCGGAGCAGCAAGTGTAGGCTTTATTTAAGGAAGCGCTAGCGCACTACAAACAAGCAAGGGCCGAGAGCGCTCGCGTGAAAGCCGTTGCGCGTTAGCGCATCCATTTTCTTGCTCGTTTGCTGGGAGCCGTGACTGTGCGGATTTCCAATCGGTAAATATCTGTTCTTAACATGCACTTCAGATCATGGGCGAGGCCATCGGAATTAAACTGTATATTGATAAAACTAGTGCATTCTCTCATGCATTGCCAAATAGGATGCTGCGGTTTTAAGCTTCGCACAAGTACTATTATCCAAAGTGATCAAGCGGTTATGCAATTTAATAGTGAAATTAAAGAGATTGTGAATTGCCAAAAAAACGGAAAAACAAATAATCAGAAAAAACTCGTGACTTCTGCAATTTAATGGTGAAATTAACGAGATTGTGAATTTGTAATCATGTGCATTCTGTAATTCCCCAAATCTTTCCTGAATTTATCCAAATTAAACGGAACTGACCCCTGCCAAGTATTGTTGAATCCAAACACGGTTCCTATGATCACAAATTCACAATCATAAAAAACTAAAGATTCAAAAATTCACAAATTTTTCAATATTTGGCAAACTGACGAATTGGCTAATAAATCGACGAAAAGCTCCACAGGCCACCTATTCAGAGATTTTTTTCCCGAAAAATTTGATTAATTTGAAGAAGTTTGGGTAATAACCCAAAATTCTGACCAAGCAAAGAATTTCGTTCTATGCGAGACTTGATGGTTTGTGTCACTTAAAAAGGTATGGTTGTGTACCTTGTTGAGTATAGATTAGTATAGGGTAGAAAATCCAAAGGGAAAGTGGGACAAGGATCTGATTAGAACTGTTTTGGGGGTGGACACTAATTTTAAAGAATACAAGAGTGAAGTTAATAATAAGGGTAAATATGGACAAAATTGACAAAATAAATCTGAGATGGGCTGAAATTGCAAAGTACAGATTTCAGAGGGTGATTCTGTTGAGTTCTATAAAGCTCATCTTATCGCCAAATGATTTAGTCAGACCGATAATTGGATTTTACTCCCACATTTTCTCATGTGGCTAATCTCACTTCTGGTTGAGTCATAATCTCTTTAACGGCTCATTATCACTAGCCTTTATATCAGTTATGTTAACATGTCTTCCTTCATAGGCATTTGAGCAGGGAGATCTACATGGGCCCTCCACCTGGCGAAAAATAGACTTGGGAACTTGTTGATCTCCCTCCCGACAAATACCCAGTTGGTTGTAAATGGTGTTTGAGGTCAAATGCAGAGAGGATGATATTGTTGAGCGCTATAAAGTTCGTCTTCTCACCAAAGGATTTACTCAGATGTCAGGATTGGAATTTACTGCCAACATTTCTCCTGTGACTAAGCTCATTTCAGTTTAATTCATCATATCTTTAGTGGCTTGTTATCATTGACCCTTATGTCAGTTAGATGTTAAAAATGTCTTCTTTCATGGGCATTTGAGCTAGGAAATCTACATGGATCCCTCACATGGTTTTCGCCTTCAGGCGAAGTATTCTGGGAAGGTATGTCGCCTTCATAAGTCGATTGATGGACTGAAGCAGTCTCCTAGGGCTTGATTTCAAAGACTAAATGTCGTTATTTTTGTTATGGGTTTCATCCGATGCCACTCAGATGACATGTTTTAGTCATACTAGATCGGGAAGCTTGAGGACTATCTTACTAGTTCATGCTGACGACATTATTATCACTAGTGATGATGCTGCCTTTATCACTTATTTAAAAGCTTAATTAAGTCAGGCAACTGATGTTTAATATCTGGGTCGCTTGAGATTCTTTCTTGGTATAGGGATTGCCCGTTCTCCTTGTGAGATCGATCTCTTACAAAGGAAATATGCTCGAATTGTTGCGGGATACTAGCATGCTTGGATGCAAACCTACTAAGTCTCCTATGGACCCTCAACACCTACTAGTGATGTATATGGGTACCTATTGTCAATTGACATAAATAATAATGTAATGGGGTGAGGTTATTCAACTCACAACCCTAATTGTTTCCCACTCTTTCATCCTCTTCTTCTTCCTAACCCTAACTTGCATACCCCTAATCTACCTAAACCTAATAACTAGCTCTAGCCCTTATTTATTTTGCCCTGTAAATCATGATAAAATGGCATAGGTACAAAAGATTGAAAAAATATCTCAATCACACATATTTGGCCCAAAATTTGTACATGGTGTTGTACAGGATTTCACCGTATTTCTATCGATATGTAACACAATGGCAGTGGAACCCAAAGAACCGATATGTTGGGGTTTGCGATAAAAGGGCAATCTGCTATCAGAAATAGTGAAAGAAGAATTGACCTCCTCATGGAAATCTAAACGCAAACCACCTAAAATTTAATTATGATCACCTGGTCAAGTCATATTTCAAATCCAACTGAGCACTCGTCTCTTAATCATAGAAATACTTGCACTAACCACAAATTCAAAGGATGAGCCTGATATATCTATCTGTACGCATTGGCTTAACTCACTCCTAACCTCCCTAGAAACTGCCAACGACACATACTGATAACTGCAAGGGAACGGAGGAAAAGATGAATTTCCCAAGTCTGAGGACTACGATATTCAGGAGCATGAGGTGCAGAAACTTGTTGAGAATGTCTATCCTTATATGAAAAACGTGATCGGCTTGAGGGCTACCAATTAGCCAATCATTTCTTGAAAGGACGAGGTGCCCTGTTTTTCGTGCGTGTTTTGCAGGACTTTCAGGAACGCCTCACAGTGAGATTGGGGTGTTTGCAAGAAAGAGATAAAAATGGACTTTTGAGTAGCGATTCTCCTTCAATGTTGAACCATATTGTAATCTTCTTAAACGCCTATTCTTCTTGGCGAAGGAATATGCTGCTCAGGTAAAACTTGTGCAATACCCTCAGCTGGCCAGTTGGTGGTACATCCTACCCAGTGTTGCCATATGCGACTCTAGACCATCAAATTGCATAAGCCATAATGGCTTATGCGATGCGGTTGAGTATGTGATCGCATAAGCCATGTTTTATGGCTCTCCAACGGTCATAAATATGACCGTTGGAGCACTTTGTTATTTTATTTTTCATTTTTGGGGTCTCTGGCCTCTATAAAAGGGCGGGTTGGGTCATATACTCTTCACACAACTATTTTGGCTCATTCTTCCTCTCTAATCTCCATTCCAGACTCCCAATCTCCTCTCATCTTCCTAGTTTGCTCTATAACATTTTTTTATGCTTTGTAATCCTTGTTCTTAGTGTATTAAAAGTTGTTGTAATTAGTTTTATAGTATTGTTAGTGTGTAAGCAAGCTTTAAAGCCTCAAAGGGAAAGATCGAGGAAAGATTCAAGGATCAAGATTGAAGAGTAAAGCAAGCTTCTAGTCTTCTATCAATATCAAGTGACCTAGATCAAGCAAGCCTTTGGGAGGTTTGAGTTTTATTATTTTTGTTTCAAAAATTTAAATCTTTAATACTTTTTTACTACTTTCTATCATCAATTAACTATGTCTACCTCTTCTAACAAGGATCCTCTTAAACCTAATCGAGTGATCTGGGTTGGAAATATAGACGGTATAAGAGTCCTACCGAGAAACAAATCTTAGTATGCACCTTGTGCGATTATGAGAGCACTGGCGGCATAGGCCGACATAAACAACATTTGCTCATGAAGTCGGAGTAAATGCTAGGGCTTGTAGAAAAGCTACTCCAGAAATTTGAAAAGAAATCATGGAGTATATGGATAACCATTCTAGGAAAAAACATGATCAATAAGTTATGTTAGAAGGCTATATGGAAGGTGGTCACGATAATTACAACGAAGATGATCTACACCATCAACAGCCCAAAGAAGACGACCTCCACAACCACCATAAAAAAAAAAGTACGTGGTCGTGGTACCATAGAAGGGTGGTGTAGACCACATCCAGAGGATAGACCCACCACAATCCAATATGTGACTAAGTGGTTCGTGACTAAGTGGTTCAACCAAGTCAGCATTACTTTCAATGTCGTTAAGCTAAAGAGCTTCAAAGAGAAGATTGAAGCTCTTGGGCAATTTGGAATTCTGGGAAACATGCCTCAAAGAAGATGTAAGAGTTTCCAAAAATATATTAGTCGAATATGAGGAAGCATGGAAAATATACGGTTACACATTGATGGTTGATGGATGGACTGATGGATCCGGTTGAACATTGAGCAACTTTTTGACAAATTGTCCTACCGGAACTATGTTCCTAAAATTGACAAATGCATCTGCCCATTTTCACACGGCTGAATATTTATTTACACTTTTGAATAAGACCATAGAAGAAATAGGACTCGAATATGTTGTCCAAGTTGTAATGGATAATGCAGCATCCTACTTAGCCATCAGTCGCCTCCTTATGGAGAAGCGACCACAGTTATATTGGATGTCATGTGCGACTCATTGTTTAGACCTAATCCTAAAGGATATAGGTTTACTAAATATTAAAATAATTGTTAAGGCAAGGAGGGTAATTGCGTTTAAGTACAAACATGCGCTTCTACTTCAAAGAATGCACAAAGCCATAGGGGGTAGTTTATTACGTCCCGTCATGACCCAATTAGCAATCACATTTTTAACATTACAAAGCTTATATGTGAGAAAGAAGGAGCTTAGAAGCTTTGTAACATCGGCCCACTAGAACAATGGGCCTTAGTCAAAGAAGGTTGACAGTAAATAGGTCGCACAAACATTACTCCAAAACCAAATTTGGACAGGTGTTGCACAAATCCTACATGACTCTCAACCAATCATAGAGGTGTTACGATTGGTTGATGGTGATGAAAAACCACCAATGGAATATATATATATATATATATATATATATATATATATATATATATATAGTTTTATGGAGAGTGCCCAAGAAAAAATAAAATGTAATAATCAATTCAAGTCAAGATTATATCAACCCGTGTTGGATATAATCAACAAGTGGTGGGGAAGTCAAATGACATCTCCACTATATTTGGCAACCTTCATTATTAATCCGGATGTGTACTTTACATACCCGGATCGAGATAAAGTGGATGTCACTCACATGGTTGACTTTTTTTATTGCTTAGAGAGGATGGTCCCTGATAGAGGCGAACAGGATAGAATAAATCACTAGTTAGACCGTTGCAAGAAAACGGAAGGATTTTTTGGAAGACATAAAGGTCTTCAAAGTTCTAATTAATTAATGTATCTCTAGTGGTTCTAACAATTCTCTTTAAGCTACCACCGACTAGTGGACAACTTACGGAGTAGATCCAATAACAAAAGATCCCCTTTTGAAGAAATTGGCCATCAGGATACTTGGTCTTATTGCCCATTCGAACGTGAGCGAAATTGGAACTCTTTCTAGATGGTAATCCAAGTCTTAAACTCTTATGGAGAATTTTTTATTAGACTCGTAAATTTTTAATTATTAGACACATATTTCTAAAGATCCTTGTGTCTAACATATCCACACGAAGAAGAGGAACCGACTTGCGCAAAAGAAGCTCAATGACTCGGTGTTTGTGCAGTACAATCAAAATTGCACAAACGACTCCTTCAAAGGCGAGAGAAACCAGGATTCTATGATCCCATCTTTTGTGGATGACGCGCCTCCTGACCATCCATGGATGGTTGATACACCAGATGAGCTTCTCTTCTTTGGGGATGATTTGACATGGGCCCAAGTTGAAGAAGCAACTTTTGGTCCAGCACCCACTCAAAGGAGGAGGCGATCAGTTCGTGGAGATAGTAGTAGCGAAGACATGCATATCGATGAAGAAGAGGAAAGACAATCAGACGATAAAGACTCCATATTAGTGAAATTGGATGAAGAAGAAACAGAGGAAGTAGAAGAAGAGTATGTAGGTGATGATTCTGATGACAACGGCAATGCTACAGATGAAGGTGGTAATGATGGAGATGTACCATAATGGGTCGAGATCAATGTGTAGAGTGCAATGCTGGTACTCAGCATCAAAACTGAAGTTATAATTTTGTATATTAGTATGTATGACACTTTTTTATCAAAAATAAGAATGTATATTTTCCCCTTCTTTGTCATCGACTCATTTCCAAATTTTTGTTAGTCTTACTTTATTATTAAACTTAGATACTTGTCATTATATAGTTTTTTTATTTTTTTATTTATAACAAAAAAAAAGTATTAAGCTCTACCTTAAGCGATTTTGCTTAAGCGAAATGCATTCAAATCGCTTAGCATGGTTTAAGCGATTTGACAGCATTGATCCTACCATACCCAGTTGCATCATTTAATGAGGATCAATACGGGTCAAATTGAAACTGGATAGGGGAGAACAAATGAAGCAATGAGAGCAAGGGAGTCCCTCTTTCTAGAACTCACTCTAAAGGGGATCACTCAAGCACTAGGTGAACAAAAGCATTGGCATTCGATCAAGTATAGGATGGGACTGGCAGTGGCTTGTTGGAAACCTAGAGTCTTTACTTGATCCAAGATGTGTGATGTATATACCATTCTGGAGTGATCTATTAATCTGCTATTAAGTCATTTCACCGCAATTCCATCTACCCCTTCTTTTTTAGAGACTAGATCTCCCTGCTCTACCATAACTACCTCCATATTTCGCTAAGTAGGATTCGACGATGGGTTTGAATGAATGATTCAAAGACTTCTTTTCTTGGATATTGATTCACATGAAATTCAGAAATTACAATGCCAGTTGAATCGGATAGACCTGAATTTCCATGGGTATTACGTAACTACTTAACTAAGGTACCGTATAAGTAGACCCGAACAAAAACATGATAGGTTTTAAGGTTTAGTAGGTCTTGGGGTTTAGGGTTTATCAAAAACTTTGAGAAGATCGCCTTTACTCATGTACCAAGGGAAGGAAAAGCTTTAACATATCTCCTTTATTCATGTGCCAAGGGAAGAAAAAGCTTTAACAAACTCCCTGCCAACTCTCACGTTGATGATCCATATGCTTGTACATCGTAGATGATATCCTTCATCACGAGAACGTATATTTTCCTAAAATGTGACATTGAGTGGTAAAGGATTTAACTTTTTTAAGAAAGAAAGTTCATCAGAATATTAATTAAACCAAAAGATCCCTTATCTATTTATGTTGTTAATAGAACGAACCACACTTTTACCATAGACCTCCTTCATGATACAAGGTTTTTGGGGTGTAGGCCTGCTGTGACCCCTATTGAACAAAATCACCGATTAAATGGTGAAGAAGGTGATCTTCTCAAGGATCCACATACCCATCAAAGATTAGTTGGTAAACTAATCTATCTAACCATGACCCGTCCGGACATTGCTTATGCAGTAAGCGTGGTGAGTCAATATATGCACTCACCAAGGACAGTACACTTGGAGGTTGTTCACGAGATCCTAAGGTATTTGAAAGGAAGTCCTGGCAAAAGGCTCCTCTATAAAAATCATGGTCATTTGGATGTAGAGATATTTACTGATGCCGATTGGGCCGGGTCTCTGGATGATAGGAGATCAACTACAGGATATTGCACCTTCTTGAAGTCTTGAAGGGTAATTTGATCACATGAAAATTTAAGAGGCAACATGTAATATCAAACTCTAGTGTCGAGGGAGAGTACCGCGCCATGTCCCAAGGTGCGAGAGAAGGCATGTAGCTTAAATTCATCTTGTCATACTTGGGAGTTATTATATCCTCTCCAATTTTCTTGTATGGTGACAATGAAGTCGCCCATCATATTGCAGAGAATTTTGTCTCTCATGAAAGGACAAAACACATTGAAGTGGACTGTCACTATATTCGCGAGAAGGTCAAGTCCAAAGAAATCAGTATTCCTCAAGTTAGAACTGAGGATCAACTTGCCGGCATCTTGACTAAAGGTATTGGTGGCAAGAGACTTTATAACACCTCCTTCAAGTTGGGTATGATCGACATCTATACTCTAATTGGAAAAGGAGTGTTGGTGATGTCATTTCTATTGTATGTAGTAACTTTGGGTGTGTGTGTGTGTAGTTAAGTGAATTTTAAGTTGTACAATTCCCTTAACTCGGAAACCATATAATACGTAAACATGCTAAGATGATATTAATAGTATGTTGCATTGGGATTTGAGCAATATTGACTCAACCCTAATATCTGTTTACTTTTCTCTTCCTCTCTTCTTCTTCCTCCTTCCTATTACTAAACCCTAACCCTAAGTTACAGTTTTGTTTGTTGGGTGCAGATGGGTCTTTGCCTTAAAGTACCGTGATGATGGTACTATTGACAGATATAAAGTTCGCTTGGTTGCTAAGGGTTTTACTTGAGTTCCTGGCATAGACTATATAGCTACCTTTGCCCCTGTTGCAAAACTCACCTCTATTAGGGTCCTTATTTCTCTTGTTGCTCATCATCATTGGCCGCTCTACCAATTAGATGTGGAGAATGCATTCCTCCATGGACATTTAGGTGAGGAGATATATATGACACCACCTCCTAGCTATTAGCTTCAAGGGGAGTATTGAAGAAAAGTATGACGGCTTCTCAAGTCAATTTATGGGTTGAAGCAATCTCCTAAGGGATGGTGATTTGCCGTTCCCGCCATGGGCTTCATGAGGTGTCATTCTGACCATACGTGCTTCACTCAAGAGTTCTACGGGGCTTCGTACTATTCTTTTCTTTTCTTTTTTGATAAGATGAGACTTCATACTATTCTACTAGTCTATGTTGATGATATCACCATCACTGGTGATGATGTTACGCTTATAGCTCAAGTGAGGGCTAGTTTGCGCAAAGACTTCGATGTGAAAGATTTGAGCTATCTTCAGTTCTTTTTGGGTATTGAGATTGTGAGGCCCGTTCGTGGTATTTCTCTCTCCCAAAGATGATATTCTCGTGAGTTATTAAGGGACACTGGCATGCTTGGATGCAAGCCTGCAAAATCTCATATGGATTCCAAACATTACCTCCATGCTAATGTTGGAGATCCCCTTCCCAATCCCTCTAAGTATCAGCAACTTGTTGGAACGCTTATCTACCTTACCAACACTTGACCTAACTTAGCATTTGTCGTCTATTTGGTAGCCCAGTTTATGCATGCTCCCAAGGCCCCTCATATGGCCTTTATTCATCGGATTCTTCGCTACATTAAGGCCTCTCCTAGTCACAGCCTATTCTATGATGATGTTGGTCACCTCTATCTTAGTTGTTTCACTGATGTCGATTATGTAGGAGCCTTACTAATCGTCGATCCACTTCAAGTTATTTTGCCTTTCTTGGTGGCAACCTTGTGGTGAGGAATAGTAAGAAGCAAGATGTCGAATCCAAGTCAAGTGTTGAATATGAGTACAGAGCGATGACCCATGGGACTTTTGAGCTTCTTTGGTTACATTCTCTGCTCACTGAGTTTGGTTTTCCTCCAACTCTTCCTATACCTCTTCATTGTGATAACCAAGGCGCCATTTATATTGTTGAAGATTCAGTTCTTCACGAGAGGACCAAGCATGTTGAAGTAGTCATTCACTTCATTCGTGAGAAGATTTAGGCAGGTGTCATAGAGACTCCAAAGGTTTCATCTTCTCAGCAACTTGCAGATGTTTTATCAAAGCTCTTGGACCTTCACTTCTTCAAGATATTGTTGTCAAGTTGGGCATGATCGATATCTACGCACCAGCTTGAGGAGGAGTATTGGTGTGTGAGTTATTAATGTGGAATTGAAGCCTGCATGCCGAGATTGTGGCAGGATAAAGAGGAGTCGTCAAAAGAGAAAGTGGACCCACAAATGGGTTTTTTTTTAAATATCCGTTAAAGATCCGTGTGCACGTTATTTTAGGCAATATTTTTATGTAGGTTTAGTTTCCTTCTTTATTAGTATTCTTTTAATAAATGGTTTATTTTAAGATTAGTTTCTTTGATTGAATTATTTAGGGGTCAGGCACATATATGCGATAAGTGACTGTTAATTTCGTCACTTTTTGGACAACCACCGGAAAAGTGGTCATAAGTCTACCAATATGTGCCAGAATTGTGTGATTATTGTCTTGTTGGAAAGCTACTTCGATAAGCTTTCAAACAAGACCAATTTCACATCAATCGGACATCATTTGACCCTGTAAAAGTGGTTGCGTAATAAAAAAAATGGTATTAATAGTGAAATTAATTATGAACGTTAGATTAGAAAATTTTAATGGTTGATTAGGAGTTTTATTTTAAGTAATAGTCCTAGGGTTTCTTTATTTATAAATACACATTGTAATCTCTTATGAGAATTATTATGAAATGGAAAATTAAGCTGCTTTTGTGCATCTTGTGAAAGAGTGAATTTTCGTAGAGAACTTGAGAAGAGTTTTCGCCTTTGAGGAGTGATTCTTCAAAGTTATCGTTGGTGCAAAGCCAACAAACCTCTTTAGAGCGAATCCGAAGATCTTCTATCTTATTCTTCTTTTATTTTTATTTTTTAATTGAAGATTGAGAACCCTAAACCCTTATCGTGCGGGATTTATGCTATTTTAGGGTTAGCGTGCGTCCCATCCTGCATCAGTTATACTTATAGTGTGTGTGTGTGTAATAATTTTAGGTGTGTTGAGTTGTAATTTCTTTTATTTGTATAAAGGCTAGTAGGGTTCTCCTAACCCTAACTAGGCCATTCTATTTCTAAACTCTCTTTTTCTCTCCTTTTTCTTCCTCTCCTAAACCCTAACCGTAAAATCAAGTATTAGTACCTTAAATTGGTACGGTAGGTTGGTAGTGCATGTGTCCATCTTTGCGCAAGTGCAACACTGTCTATTTTAAAAAACTTTAATAGTAAATGACCCTTGAACCAACATTATGACTTCGTAACCTAAGAAAGTTCACAAATGACTTGTTCATAAAAGAGTATGAAGAAACTTGAAACCATTGTATTGAACGTTATTGTGTCTGAAAATAGCCCTTTATAACCATCAACTTGTATTCATATACCTTGTGTGGTGTTTTATATGCTCGCCATTGTCTTTTTTTTATAGGTAAGTTAGGCTCAAACCTGCAATCTTGAGGTTGCAACATTGTCAACCTTCCAATATTAAATTTCTCTATATTTGGCTTGAATCATATATCACACGTGATTGAATATTACTTCTGTCAAGATTTTACTTGGATCATATTAGCCTACTGAATTTCACCACTCACGGCTGTTCTCATCAACAACATAGACACAAAACCAAGCATCGGTCACTCAAGCTGTAGGACCAGAGTTTGGGTCAGATGTTATGGGATCATCTTAGTTGACTGACTCATCACTTTTTGTCAGCTGGCAATGTAGCTTGAACTTCCGTGACTTCTTTGATATGGACTTTTATATGGTTGGAGGCAATGTATAGGCTTACCGTACATTTCTTCATGTGAGCCATGGGTTGACTCTTGGCCACATTAATTAAGTTTAGTTTTTAAAAGTCACCTTTTTGTAGGTCAGACTTGGTGAGTCAGGATTGAAATGTAACATAATAGTTATATTTTTCACTTTTATGCATGGTGGACCCAAGTTCTATTTTATAGATGGCTTTAGCTCCGAGAAAAATGGGATCTTTATTAATCTTAAAATTTAATTCCACTGCTCTACTCTGATATTTAAATTGAATTAATTCAAGTTAATGTTACCTCATGCTCCCGCATTCGTATTTGCTTGCTCACCGACGACCGCACGCGCACCCGATAGATACAAGTATCAAGGCGGGAGCAGGACATCGTTGTTTGAACATTAGGAACTCCTAAAACTGAAATGGTATCGTGCATGCACATCTCCAATCCTCAACCAATGTCTGTAAAGAGACGTCGCTAGCCTAGCTCCTCCACATAATACAATCCTTTTTATAATTAATGGTTCCTTCAAAGATAGCCCATTGAAGATGTGTGCAGTACATTTCTGGTCAAATGCTTCCATTTGAAATGGGTCATTCTTTCCATTGCTCAATAACAATAAAGGCTTTAAATATATATATGTATAAAAAAAATATAGAAAGAAAAATCTAATTTTTTTAGTCCAATGGAAGCCTAACAAACCTGAGAAAAAAGACGGGTTATGGTTTCAGAGGGTTTACGACAAAAGGTGCATTAAGTCATAGCGGAGATATCCTATTTTTAACAAATCCCCCGTCAATGTTCTATATGTAATGAAAGTTAAGGTGAAGGTCTGGGCTCTAGGCAAGGGGACAGAGTGACCAACATTTTGGCCAATCGGTGGGGCACAGGCACAGCTTCACCCCCTATGGAGGTATCCAACCCTTTGGTTGTGGAGGAGTTTCACTCTTTTGAAAATGGGAGCATCAAGTTTCAATCCAAGCCAGCAAATAAGAATATGGATATGATAGCAACACCATTCGGAGAATGAAGCAACCAGGGTAAGAAAAGATGAAGCCAGAGAAAAGTATCCTAATTTGTTTCTTATATAATCTGGCAAATATCAAAGATGAAATTTTTTTGAGGGGAGGATGCAGTGACATGAACATGCCCAAGCCAGTATCGGGTATGTTGATAGATGTGTTTAACGAATTTCTCTAAAATCCTTTCTTTTCTCGAAGCCACTTCATTTCTCGAAGTCAAAATGGGATATGTGGTACCAAGAATAGAGAGTCATTTAGGAAATTATGAAGGAAGTAAGACTATTTTAGACCATAAGGAAATTTAACCTTGTAGAGCAGAATAGCATTTTAGTCATCTAATGGTAGTCATTTCAGAAGCTAGGAAGGATATGTCTTGTAGTACTAAAAAGGTATGCGAATTACATAAGAAATTATGTAGGACATTTAGGATTTACATAAATTATATAAATAAACGTTTTTTAAATTAACCGACTTATCTAACCAAAATAAGTATCGACCAAGACATTAAGAAGGAAACAGAAATTGGAAGGAAAAGAAAGAGAAGGAAACAAAGAGGTAAAAAGAGAGAAAGAAAGAGACAAAAGCGAGAGAGAGAGAGAGAGAGTGAGTGAGAGAGAGAGATTAGGGGAAACCATAATCTTGGCGTAAATGACATTTGTCTTTACTCCTACTAAAAACTAGTTTTCAATCTGTTTTTATTTCTGACTTAAGCCTGATTTTTCAGCAAACAGAGTTTAAACCTGAAAATTAACAAGCAAACTAATTCTCTTTTATAAATTTGAATTGTCATTCAGAACAAAATTGTCGAATCTGAATTTATGTTCTAACTTTAAATTCTGACGTTGTTTAAGGTAAACCTGATAATTTATGAATCTGATTTTTCAACCTGATACGTGATAACAAGGCATCAATATCAGTATCGGGTATCGGTCCATCTTGGACCGATACGTATCGGCCGATATGGATACGGATACAGTACCGCTGGTACCCTATATCAGTCGATATTCTTCTTTTTTTAAGTGTTAAAAAAACGGAAAAACGATTTGTATTGGTTAGTATCAATCAATACCGAGACAATATCAGCCTATACTGACCTGTATCGATCAAATACTGACCTGTATCGGTCCGATACCGATACTGATACAAACACTGCCCTGATACCTGTATCGGGGTGGTATCGGTATAGGTTCTCGACGAAACCGATACGTATCGGTACCGGTCGAGTTCTGATAACATGCCTGATAATGTGCAAATCTCACTTTCTGTAATTATTCTTAACCATAATTTCTTTGGCTACAATAAATCTGAACATTTGAAGCTGTTACAAACCTGAAATTTCTATTGTATATAAATCTGAAAAACCTGACTTCTTGCCAAACGTGAATTTCACTTTTCACAATTTGATATCTAAATAAGGTCGTAACTAGAAAATTGTGCACCAAATTATATGCACATGAAGCTTGATGATTGATACACTAGCCACGTAGTATGATTGATTACTGTTCCTCAACTAAAAATATTAGTTGGCAAGAGCACTTAATATTCATACTATATATTTTATGCGAGGGTTGGGACGCTGCCCACGAGGTTAAGCGCTACCCAGAAGCCAGCTAGGTGCCACGTAGCACCCAACCTGAAGATAGGGAGCCGCGGCAACTTGCCCAAGCTCGATCAAGTACCATGTAAAATTTAAAGGATGCTTATCTACCATTGAATTTGCGGTCAAAACATACAAAAATTCAATGCACCATGCTGGGGGAGGTCACCCCATGTTTCGCTTGCGATTTGAAGGGCAAAGAAGTCCTAAAAAAGTTTAGATTTTTTGTTTGAAATCCCGTGCCATGTGGCTGAACACTCCAAAACGGGTATTGATTTGAAGGTCACATACCACGTGATCTAGCCCATGTGGGTAGCTCTTGAGTGCTTCCCCCATGGGTACCAATTTCTTTCCATAATATATATATATATATATATATATATATATATATATATATATATATATATATATATATATATATATACACACACACACACACACACACACACACACACACACACACACACATGTTGGACGCGGAGGCACTGGATTAGCGATGTAGGGTTTAACCCTACACTAGTGTCATTTGGGTGCTAAGTAGCACCTCATCCAAGGATCGGGAGCCAAGGCAACATGCACAAGAATGGTCAACTTCATTGTAAAAAAATGAAAAACATTCATATCCACCATTCAAATTGTGGTCAAAGTTGGAAAAAACTCAACGCACCAGGTATGTCAGGCGGCACCCAGAATTTGACCATATGTTTTAAGGCTAAAGTTTTTTAGATCACGTGCCACGTGGCCCATGATCCCAAAATGGGTTTTTTGGGGGATCACGACGTCAGGTGCCATTTGGCATGTGGTCTCGGCACTGTTAAACAATAATGATGAAACATAAAAATAAAAATAAAATAAAATAAACATGTTTAGCTGATGCAATATTCCTTCAACCTTGCAGAATGAAGGAAGCTATCTGTGGAGCTTTCTAGCGTGAAGTGTGATCAGATTAAAAACCGTGAGATGTTGCTGAGGTAACAGCGTATCAGGTATTATGTTTGCATTCTGCAGTTTAGTGTTTGTTTAAGTTAAGAGAGGGTTGTTATGTAGTATTTTATCTGAGTCACAAATCTTTGTCAATTGCGTATAAAAGGTATTATATATTTATATAATATATATGAGAGTTTTTATGGTTCATGGTTATGAGTTTATCTCAATCATCCTACTGACATGAATGGATTGATTAGGTTACTACCGATATGATTAGATTCACTACTTGAGATCTTACGCATCTGGGTTTCGAGGTGTGATAGTTGTGAGATCAGACCCTAGGTTGGCAATGGTTATGTTATGCATAAGGGTGTTCATTCAAAGTTTACAAGGATTAGACAAGTGTCTAGGTAAATAACGTAATGTATCATTTAATAATCTGATAAAGACATTTTGTATTTAGGTGATGAAACTGTTGAAAAGCGTTGAATCGTAGAAGGGACAGGAGAGAGAGATGAAGAAGTTCTCAAAGCTTTTAAAGAGATTCTAAGGTTGCGTATGGTATAGCTCTTTGCTAGCCCCTGCCACAACAGAGTTCACCTACTTTAGTTGGTTCCCATTCTCTTTTCTAACTCCTTGCAAAGGAGGATTTACCTGCTCTAGCAGCAACCTCCCTGTTTTCTACTAACTCCCTACCACAACAAATAAAATCTGCTCTAGCAAGGAGTGAGTAGAGAGGGGGTAGAACTAGTGAACAGGTAAATTTTGCATAAAATCTTGCTATGCAAGGAGTTAACAAGGAGAAGGGGTACTTGCTAAAGTAGGTAGCAGGATGTTAGCAAAGAGGATGGGAACCTGTTAAAGCAAGTGAACTCTGGTATGGCAGGGGCTTGCAGAGAGCTATGCCATATGCAGCCTAAAGCATCAATCACAATGTAGCTCTGCACCTTCACGGGTCAGTTACTGAAGGAAATGAGAATCACAGCATAGGGAGATTCAAAACACTCGGTCCACCAGCTTTTAAGGGTGATCCCAATGCCATTGAAGCTGAAAAATGGGTTAGAAAAATTGAGAAGATCCTCGAGGTAGTGGGATGCCCTGAAGAGCAGAAGGAATGCATTAGTTGCTTTCATGTTCAAAAGTGCAGCGAGAATTGGTGGAAGATGATTAAAAAGAATTGAATTCAGCGAGATCAGATTGTTCAATGAGCGAAGTTCATGGAGTTAATTTATTAGAATTGTTTTCTTGAACATATCAGAGACATGAAACAAGTGGAATCTAGGGAGTTAATTCAACGCAACAAAACTTTAGCTCAGTATGAGGTGAAATTTGTGGAGTTAATTCAAGGCACGAATTTGTTTGCATCCTGCATATTTTGCCCATTATTAAATATAAATTTTAAATGCATCCACCCCACCAGCGTGAAATCAAGCTTACTTCGAGAAGGGTCTTCAGTCTCACAATTTTCAAAGCATACTGGCCTGATTAACTAATGAGTTCATGCCATTGACAGCCATACAAAAAAATCTTCCATTTTTTTGTTTTCGCTAAACAAGAAACACCAGTGATTATTTTTGAGTCCCCAATTCCAAAAGATGAAATGCATCCTCTTGAGATCATTAAGTTTGCATTTTCATTTTTTTGACGTTTCAAGTTTTACAATAAATTTCTTTACATCAGATTGCACATAAATTTCTCATCCCTTCCAACTAAATCCAAATAAAAGGTTTATAACAGCTATAATATCCAGGAACACCTAATTAAAATATCAAAAAAATCATATAAACAACAACTTGCCTCAATAACAAGGGCGCCAAATCGAGTGCTCTGCAAAATGCTAATGAAGCAAGTTCATGAAGCTCCAATCCCCTCTCGCTCCTAACATAAAAATCGATAACACCAATTTCTTCCTCACCGATTTCTTCGACCGCATTTAGGGAATGCGATTTAAAGCTTGGAACAAGACGGAGCAAAGTCACCGTTTTGTCTACGATTTTCCGATTGAGAGAACGAAAACATCCCAGTAATGGAATAGTATAATTCGGATGAAGAAACAGCTCCGCCAATGAATTCGTTACTTCCTCATCCGTCAAAGAGTCACCCTGAATCAATACAACGAAGAAATTTCGTAATTTTATAAAATACTAAATCAAAAAAATTATAAAATAAAATAAAATTAAAAACTTAGAAATTATAACTAGCGCCTCATACCTTTTGCATTAGCTCGGTTAATTTGGGAGTTTTTTGAAGATTCGGGAAACGAGCAAGGAACCTATCCAGCACGGATTCACAGCTAAAACTACCGTCTAAAGACATTTCTGATAGAGAATTATTTTGAATAAATATGAATATGAGAAGTAACCTAGTAAACGATGGGAGGGAGGAGATTCGAGAGCACAAAGGAGTTGGGACAAAGACGCAGTTTAGAGTTTATATACTGAGAGGCAAGGGTTTAGGGTTTACGCGCGGGAGCTAAAACCACTGTTACACGTACATTCGTTCATGGTACGTGGTTAGTTATGTTTTTTTGGGAGCCCTTATTGGCACTTCCCTTGCATCGAGCATGGGTTAAAATCTCGGAAAATCGAAAACCGATACGCTACGTGATTAGTTTTTTTGTTTTGGGAGCCCTTACTTGCACTTTTCTTGAACCGGGCATGGGTTAAAATCTCAGAAAATCGATACATATCGGTATCAGATGATACATTATATTTTCAATTTTTGCATGGGAGGCACCGATACGGTACTTTAAATGTACCGTATCGGTGAGGTTCAAAACCGATACGTATCGTCCAATACGTATCGTCCCTAAAATACAAACTCTTTCTTTAACTTTGGTGTAAAGGCTAAATTTTCGAGTGCAAGTAATGGCTCCCTTTTTTATTAGGGAAAGTTTCAAAATAACCCGTGAATTTACACCTCGTCATTAATAATGCACCTAAATTATTGATACTATAAAATAGGCATCCAAAGTACACTTAAGTTCATCAATTAAACCCCTACCGTCACCTTCCGTTAATGGCTGAACGGAAAACGCTGAGGTGGCATACACCTCAGTAAAATAGGATGCGTGGCGAGGACTTGGCTTTGGGAAATTTTCAAAATAATTCCAGAACTTTCACGCATGCTATTTTGCTGAGCTATATGTCAACTCAGTGTTTTCCGTTCAGCCATTAACAGAAGGTGATGGTAGGAATTTAGTTGATGAACTTAAGTGCATATTTAATATTATCAATAGTTTATGTGCATTATTGATAATGGGTGAAAGTTCAAAGATTATTTTGAAAATTTTCCTTTTTTTGAGGAAAATTTCATATAAATCCTAAACTTTCACATCAAATGATCTAAGGATCAAAAATCGGATTTCGTTTTGATTTTTGTGGGGACCCAAACCAAAATTTCGGCCAAAATCTTCAACCCAGCACAAAAAAAAACCCGAAAATATGTGTTATTGTTTCGGTTTCGGTGGGGATCAAAATCGAAACATTTTGGCCAAAATTTTGAACCATGTAGAGGATAGTCAGTGTTTGCTTTCCACATCAAGGAATCCACGGAGCAGCTGAACAGTCATTTCGCGCTTAGTCAGCGATTTTTGTTGAACATGAGATGGAGGGTGACGATAGGGGCCTGAATTTGTATTCATTGGAGTTATATTACATTTCTTAAAAGTTCAAGTGCAGAGATGAAAGTTCAAGGGTGATCGATTTTAAGTGTAACCCTTGCAAGTGCACAAGATCTATTGCAGTATGGCAAGAACAAAGGTGTCGAACCCACAGGAAAATCTTGAATTTTAATTAATTCTTTCAGAGATTTAAAAACGTCCCCAAGGAAGTACCAAAGGGCAGATTCAATTTAACCAAAAATTTATCACTTTTTCTAAATGCAGAAAAATAAATTAATCTAAACAACTAATTACTGATGAATCTAAGAATAATATTTAAATAAGATCAAGAAATATGCTACCCCAGATTTGTACCCCCATTTCATTAAAGAATCATTCACACCATCACCATCATTCATTCATAAAAATGATTTGAAATAAAATATGATCATCAATCCGGCATACCCTATCTAAAAACAATGACTCAGCCTATCATTGCGGTATGAGTCATGTAAGAAGCATAGCGTATCTCATGATGTTTAGATCACAACAATAAAAATATTAGACTATGGTATTAATCATAATTATGGGTACTTATCTGGGGATCGCATCTTTCCCGATCTACTGATTTAGCCGCTCATCTTTGGTGTATGATTTCCTTGTTCATTCAAAGTCATTCCTCTTTTTATTTCTTCCAAAAAATCATTGGTTACAATGCCTTTTCCTAAATACAATCTATGAATATAAAAGAAAGACAGTGCAAATCCTAAGTACAATCTACCCAAATCAATCCCTAGAAGAAGGAGAAAGAAGAACCCTTGAAAAGATGCCAAGAGGAGCCTAAAACAAAAATAATAATAATGAATAATAATCCTTTAAAAAAAACTCTCTCTAAAACTCTCTAATTATTTCCTAAAAAAAACCGTCTAATTCCTATCTCTAATTCTTGCTCTAATTTTTGCTCTCCTTTTCGAAGTGTTTGATCCGCTTTAAATAGAGCCGAAGTTTCCCAGCCGCAGAGGTGTTCGAACTCAAAAATTTAGGGTCGATTAATTGACCCAATAGGGTTGATGCATCGACCTCCCAGATCTTCGTGAATTCCCGCCGAACTTTACATCAGACACTGCTTCAGTATTTTAGTCATAACTTTTTGTCCTGAACTTGGATTGAGGCGATTCTTATGCCATTGGAAAGCTGACAGAAAGCTCTATAACTTTTATGTTTTGACAATTTCATAATTCGGGCATTTTGAAGGTCTAAATTGATCTGTAAGTTGCACTAAGTTCTCGATGACCCAAAGTTACAGTGTTTTGACATTATTTTCAGAATTCTTGGGCTGTTTTCTGCACTTGGCTTGTATTTACCTGAAACACTTCAAATCTAATAATTCTTATCAAATAGCCTTCATCGGATAGCTAAATATAGGTATCTAGGGGTAAAATATCATCATATTTCACTACTCATCACACCCCCAAACCTACACTTTGCTAGTCCTCGAGCAAAGCAAACTAAAGAAAATAAATGCCACTTTCGTAGGGAACACGATTGCACTTAGCGTGTGCAACAAGCCTTTAAACCCCTAGGTGATCCCTAGTGGAGGAGTTGTGTCTCCTGAGGGTTTACAATGAAGTTACCCACAAACTTCCAAAAATTTCAAACCATCGGCAAAATTGAGTTTTCAAAACATGATTTTTTATAACATATATATTATTCAAAAATAAAAATATTAATTGTTTCAATATGTGAATCATCAATCTTAAATATTAATGTCATGTCAATCATGCTAGTATCCATTCAAATTAATCTAATGCTCAAATTATTAGACAACTCATCCATTCATGCCTAAACGTGAAGTGTGTGCATACCCAAACCAAGATTCATCCATCTCAGAACTAGTCCAAACGGAAACCGCCGGGTCATTGTCTAGACTCAATCCTCACTTTAGCTATACTCTCGAAATAAAATCACTCCGATGATGGGTAAGCTTTCGCACATATGTGAGAGATCAATACAAAACAAGTAAAAAGGTCTCACATGATAACTGAAACACGATGTAATCAATGAACAAAATCAAATCTCATAAGAACAGATACTTGTATATCCTAAGTATATCATATCAAGTGTCATAAGTATTATATATTTACTCTCCACAAGGCAGTTACCAATGCAAGATCAGATCATGAAGGTCTTTTGTAGGGTTGTAATGGGGCTCAGGAAAGGGTAAGAAAGAAAGGGAATTGAGATTCAAAATTTCTGAGAAATCGGAAAAGAAACAAACTTCTGATTTTTCTATTTCTCTTCTTTTTCTTTTCTAATCTCTCACTATTTTTCTTAATATTTTTCTATTTTTCTCAACTTTCTTTTTCTTTTGAAGCACCTCATATTTTTTATTATTTTTCACAATTATTTTTTTTTCTCCCCCCTTTTTCTTTTATATTTTTACCATACACTCTCAGTAAACACCACAAGTCAGTATCTCTCCACTTACTCTCTTTTCGTTCATTTTCATCTCTCGTTCCTAATTTCTCATAAATAAGAAGGGTAAAGCTGAATTTTCATAAATGGTGAAGGGTTAAAGGTTAACGTGGCTTATCAAAGAATGTATAAAGGTAAATTTTCCAATAGGCTCAAAGGGTTACTAGAAGGATAAATTTATATGAGGTGGGGCATTTAAGCACAAACGAGCCAAAGATGGCCTTCAATCATGTCCTTAAAAGATGGTAACCTTGCCTATTTGTCTTGAGTAGATATACAGTACGTTCTAACATAATAATATGAATTTAATATCATGCAAAGTCACAAGTCAAAATAAAATATATGAGATTATGCAAGATAATTCGTATTCAAAGAAAACTCCGAGTTTATGTATTCACTCATCAACAACGGATATTTGGCTCTAAAGCTTCCTGGGTTTAGTCTCCACTAAGAACCTAAGATTCACCGTTCAAAATAGTTCATCAATTTCTAAATCTTAGCTTGGTATAAGTGTAAAAATTCTAAGCATGAATATCCAAAATTACCCACAAAATATCACATTAAGCTTCATTATCCTAGATACAAGCATTCAAAATCTGACATCGATATTCTAAAAATTAAATTCACATGCATCATCAACTAAAGTTTGAAAACTATTGAAAAATAATTCATATATGATGGTTCAAAATTTATTTTTTATTTGTTATTTATTTTTTTATATGAAGAAAAATAAGAAAGTGACACAAGATAGAGAATCATACCCCCAAACCTAAAAATGACAATGTCCTCATTGATTGGAATAAGTAGCACACCCCCAAACCTGTTGAAAAGTACCTCAACACAAAGATCAGGTGCAGAGAATATGTGCATAAAATTAGAACATGACCAAAAATAGATTGAAGGTAATGTGGCTATACTAATTTGGAAATTAAAAACAACCTAAACTAAACTAAAAACGAATATTCTAGAACTAACAAAAAAACAAAAATAAAAACGAAAATAAATAAAACACACTGGGTTGCCTCCCAGGAAGCGCTGAGTTTAAGTGTCGACAGCTCGACCTCTTCATTGATCAAGAATCTGGGTCACTAAGGTGCATTGCCTCAATTCTCATCTGGGTCATGGGCTCAAAAACCGGTTTAAGACGTTGCCCATTCACTTTAAAAACTCGATTGTCCGTGAGACTGCGGATCGCAATCGCACCATGCACACTAATAGAAACAACCTGATACGGGCCTTCCCATCTCGATTTCAGTTTTCCTGGGTGAAGTTTTAGTCAGGAATTAAATAGCCAAACCTTTTGCCCAATGTGAAACTCTTTCCGAGAAATTGACTCATCATGCAGCTTCTTATACCTTTCTTTGTACATCTTTGAGTTTTCATACGCACCATAGCGTAACTCTTCCAATTCACTTAGCTGTAGCCTTCGATTTGATCCTGCTACTTGCATATCGAAATTTAATCTTTTGATGACCCAAAATGCTTTATGCTCCAATTCAACAGGAAGATGGCATGCTTTCCCGTAGACAATTCTGAACGGAGACATTCCAATTGGTGTCTTGAAGGCGGTACGATAGGCCCACAGAGCATCAGAGAGCCGGTTTGACCAGTCTCTTCTATCCAATCGTACCGACTTTTCTAAAATATGTTTAATCTCTTGGTTCGACACTTCCACCTGACCACTAGTTTGCGGGTGATACGGCGTTGCAACCTTGTGGGTGACGCCGTATTTCTTCATTATAGTAGTAAAATGGCGGTTGCAGAAGTGCGAACCGCCATCACTAATGATGGCACGTGGAAACCCAAATCTATTAAAGATATTTTCCTTCAGAAATTTGACCACCACTTTGTGGTCATTTGAACGGGTTCCCACAACTTCAATCCATTTGGAAGCGTAGTCAACAGCTACGAGAATGTATGAATACCCAAAAGATGGGGGAAAAGGACCCATGAAGTCAATCCCCCAAATATCAAAAATTTCAACAATCAAAATCGGGTTAAGGGGCATCATATTCCGTTTTGAAATATTTCCAAGCTGCTGACATCTTTGGCATTCTTTGAAAAATTGAGCAGTATCACGAAAGATGGAGGGCTAGTAGAATCTGCTTTGAGGAATTTTCTGTGCAGTCTTCTGTCCTCCAAAATGGCCTCCACAGGCTCCAGCATGGCAGAAATCGAGAACGCTAAGTTGCTCTTCTGCTGGTACACATCTCCTGATGATTTGATCTGAACAGATCTTGAACAAATGTGGTTCATCCAAAAAATAGTATTTGATCTGGGAGAAGAAGAGGTTCTTATCATTCTTTCCCCATTTAGTAGGGATTTTGCCCGTGACCAAATAATTCACGATATTGGCAAACCAAGGAACTTTCGTAGCGGTCGCGTCAATTGCCATTAATTTTTCATCCGGAAAAGTGTCCCGGATAGGTTCAGGTGTAACCACTTCTTCAAGCAAAATACAAGACAAATGATCAGGCACAACATTCTCGACTCCCTTTTTATCCTTGATTTCGAAATTAAACTCTTGAAGTAGCAGAATCCAGCGGATCAATCGTGGTTTGGCATCCTTCTTTGCTAACAAATATTTCAATGCAGAGTGGTCTGAAAATACCACTATTTTTGATCCAAGCAGATAAGAACGAAATTTATCCGAGCATACGCATTAATAGTTCGTTCTCTGTGGTGGTGTAGTTAAGCTGTGCATCGATCAACGTCTTACTGGCATAATAAATTACGTGAGGTAATTTGTTCACCCTTTGCCCTAAAACAGCTTCGATAGCGTAATCAGATGCATCACACATGAGTTCGAATGGGAGAGAATAATCCGGTGGTTGGATTATTGGTGCAGTTGATAAGAGTTCACGCAGCTTCAGAAATGATTTTATGCAATGCTCATCAAATTCAAAAGGGACATCTTTACCAAGCAAGGTACATAAAGGTTTAGCCACCTTACTGAAATCCTTAATGAATCGCCTATAAAATCCAGCATGCCCTAAAAATGATCGAATTTGGCGAACACTCTTTGGTGGGGGCAAATTGGCAATTAGGTCGACTTTGGCCTTATCCACTTCAATTCCTTTCTTGGAAACAATATGCCCCAGAACAATTCCTTGTTGAACCATGAAATGGCTCTTCTCCCAGCTAAGAACAAGTTTAGAATCCACACAACGTTGTAAAACTTGTGCGAGGTGATTCAAACAAGAACCAAACGTTTTCCCGAAAACCGAAAAGTCGTCCATGAACACCTCGATGAACTTGTCAATCATATCCGAAAATATGGCCAACATACATCGTTGGAAAGTAGCAGGTGCATTACATAAGCCGAACGGCATCCTTCGATATGCAAAAGTACCGTAAGGGCATGTAAATGTCGTTTTCTCTTGATCAGGTGGAAAAACGGGCACTTGATTGTATCCCGAATAACCATCAAGAAAGCGATAAAACTCTTGCCCTGCTAACTTCTCGAGGATTTGATCGATGAACGGAAGGGGAAAATGATCCTTCCGGTAGTCGTGTTCAATTTTCTATAATCAATGCGATACCGCCACCTAGTAGTTTCACAAGTAGGCAACAATTCTCCTTTCGCTTTCTTTCACTGATTAGGACTTTTTGGGACAATTTGTGGACTAACCCATTCACTATCGTAAATCGGATAGATGATTCCGATCGAGTAATTTAATGATTTCCTTTAAAAGCGATTTCTTGCATGTTGGATTAAGTCGCCTCTGCGGTTCTCTCGATGGTTTACTCTCATCTTCCGGATGTATTTTGTGCATACATCGATGGGTCAATCCCTTTTAAATCAGCTAGAGTCCATCCGATAGCTCGCACTTGTGATCTAGAAGCACTTTCAGCGGTCATGCTCTTGTTCTTGAGACAACGTGGATGAAATTATCACGGAAGCGTTTCGTGGCCCCAGAAAAGCGTATTTGAGCGATTCAGGTAACTGTTTCAATTCCACGGTTGGTGGCTCCTCAATTGATGGAGTCGGTTCAGCTTTTACTTCAATGGGTAACGGTTCTATCTTAGTCACAACTTCACATAAGTTATCATATGGACATGATAAACTCAACCTCGTCTCTTCGGACTGCTTCCTTTCGGATCCTTTTTCTTCATAGATGGCCAACAAAGCGGTTTCAAATTCTTCTTTGGTGAGTATTGATGGTAATGCTTCATCCACCACTTCGTCCATCTGATCGATGTAAAAACATTCGACCTCATCCTCGTTAGAGAAATGGTTCATCGCATGAAATATGTTCAATCTGACCTTCATGTTCCCAAAAGAAACGTCCATGACTCCCGTTCGACAATTAATGCAAGCGTTTGCAGTGGCGAGAAACGGACGTCCAAGGATGATGGGGACTTGATTAATTGATTTAACAGGCGATTCCATGTCTAAAATAATAAAGTCCACTGGAAAGACAAACTTGTCTATTCCAACCAAAACATCCTCGATAATTCCCCTAGGTCTTCTTCGACCTATCGGCCGGTTGAGTGTGACCGTTGGATTGCAATTCACCCAATCCGAAGTTTCTCGTATATTGAGTATGGGATTAGATTCACACTCGCTCCCAAATCCAATAGCGCTTTTCCAATTGGTTGCCCACCAATGACACATGGAACAGTTGGAACTCCAGGGTCTTTCAATTTTCGTGGGGTTTCCAATTATAATATTGAACTGACTTGATTAGTCAGGAACACTTTCTTGGAAATATGAGTACGCGCCTTTAAACTACGAGTGCATAAATCTTTGAAAAATTTTGCATACTCAGGCACTTGTTTGATTGTTTCAAGCAATGGAAGATTTATCTTTACTTGCTTGAATGTTTCGAAAATTTCTTCCATTTTTGCTGGTCCCTTTCCCATTCTAGATGGAGGAGTTAGGCATTGAGGGAATGGTGCCCTTGGGACATAAGGTGCAGGTTCCATTTTTGATTCTCGTTCATGTCCTAGTTGGACAGTTGAGGGAGACTCATCCTCGATTACTTTTTCTTTTCCCTTCTCTCTTCTTTGCTCTTTCTCTTTCTCTTTTCTTTTCTCTGATTTGTTTTCTTTCTCTTTTGCTGCTTCTCTTGCTTCATCTTTTTCCTGATCAGATTCCACAGGCATTTCCACTTGATTATCAACTTCTCTTCCACTTCTCAGCACCGTAACAGCTTTCAACTGTTGACTATTCGATGGTCCTGCATCAGGTGGTGCTTGACCTCGAGGATTGTTGACGGGTTGGCTAGGGAGCCTACCTTCCTCTCGTTGACTCAGCTGATTTGTCAGTTGACTAAATTGATCTATTATCATCTGTTGGAAAGCATGCATGCTTCGCATCACCTTTTCCTCCAAATCAGAATCTCTAGAAATGGTAGCCTGAGGTTGATTAAAATTCTGATTAAAATTCTAATTTTTTCGGTAATCGGAATTCGGATGATAATAAGGAGGGTTCTGCTGGAAATTAGAATTCTGCTGGGTAGTGGGATTCTGTTGTGGGCGGAAATTTTGTTGTCCACCCATTGTGTTGGCTCAGTCTTTTGGTTTACGACGGTTTAGTTGAACCACCCCATCCTAAGTTGGGGTGATTTTTCCATTCCGGGTTATAGGTATTGGAGTATATGTTTCTACCCTGCCGTTGATAAGATTGAGTCAGATTCACCTCCTCTTGAGGAGTAGGTTCATCAGGGAATAATGACAAGGTAGTGGGGCACTCATTAGCCATGTGACCTGGGTGGTCACAAATTGAACACACAGTGGGGGTGACAGGAGCTTTAACTTGCTTGGTCGCAGCTAACAACATATTCATTTGCTTGGACAACATATCAACCTTTGTCGATAGATCAGAGGTATTATTTTTGACATTATACAATCCATCTCTTGTCAACACATGAGATTTAGATGCCAAATCCAAGTTAGTTCGAGTTTCACTTTGTATCAAGTTTGGTATAACTTCTCAAACAATGCCCACAATTCATCGACTTCTTTTGTGGCACATGATCCACCACACGATGCATCAACCATGTCTCTCTTCAGGAATCAGCCCATTATAAAAACTTTGGACCTGTTGCCACCTTGGAACTTGATGATTTGGATAACTCTTAATCAATTCCTTAAAACGTTCCCAACATTCATGGAATGTTTCAGTAGGTTGTTGGGAAAAGAATTGAATCTTCTGACGTAACTCAATGGCTTTGGTCATGGGAAAATATTTTATAAGAAATGTAGCTCGCCCAACTCGAATAGATTGCGGTTCTAAGGAATAAAACCACATTTTGCCTTGTCCCTTAAAGAGAAAGGAAGAGTGAGTTTAGCTATCTCATCAGTGACATTGTGGACTCTGAACATTTTGCATACCCCAGTGAATTTATTTAGATGAACGTGCGGATTTTCATTTACTAACCCATGGAAAATTGGTAGCATTTGGATCATCGCTGATTTGAATTCATAGTGGTTTCCTGGAATGGGATCATGCATTATACATTCCTGATCCTCGTAAAAACCAGGATCATTATAATATTCGAGTGTTCTAGGGCCCTCATTGTAATTGTTATTCCCATCATTTCCATTATTTTCATTATTGCCATTATTGATATTCTGGTTGTTCCCATTCATTTCTTGCCTTTGATCAGCCATGGTATCAGTATGATGATACTGATTCCTTTGAATTCTGCGATTCTCTCTACAAGATCGTTCGATCTCAAGATTAAATGGTAGCAGATGTGGGTGATGAGAACGAGTAAAGCTCATACACCACGCTCACAAACAAAGATTGATGAATCCACAACAAACTCAAAATATTCAGCTTCAATCGATTAAAGCAAAGATTTTCAATCGATTGACACAAGCGCACAATTTTATTTTTTTATTTTTATTTTTAAATTAAAATTCGATTTTTTTTTTTTTTTAAATCCGAATTTCAAAAATTAGAATTCAAAATTCAAAATATATATATATATATATATATATATATATATATATATTTTTTTTTTTTTTTTTTTTTTTAAAATCCGAATTTCAAAAATTAAAATTCAAAATTCAAATTTTTTTTTTTAAATTAAAATTCAAATTTTTTATTATTATTATTATTTTTTTTAATTTAAAATTCGAATTTAAAATAATTATTTATTTTTTTAATTCAAATTTCAAAAATAAAAATTAAATTCAAAAATTAAAATATAAAATTTAAATTTCAAACCTAAAGACAATCCTTCAAAATCCTATAAAATCTTACCTAAAAGAGAAAAAGAAGGGAGAGAATAGAAAGATTCCTACAAAGCCTAAAGCAAATAGTCCCACAAAAATTAATAACTAGATTTTAGAAAATCCTACAAAATATCTAAAAGAGGAAAATAAGGAAAATAAACTCCTAAAAAATTTAAAATAAGAAATCCTAAAAATCTAAACTTCCTAAAAGAACTCCATAAAAATTTACCTAAGAGAGAAAAATAAGGGAAAAAATTTAAATATATATATATATATATATATATATATATATATATATATATATTTTTTTTAAATCTGAATTTCAAAAATTAAAATTAGAAATTAAAATTTTAAATCTAATGGCAATCCTAAGAATCTTATCTAAAAGAGAAAAATAAGGGAAAAAATAAAAGATTCCTAAATTTCCTAAGAAAGCTATCCTAAATTTATAAACTTCCTAAAAAAAAAATTAATAACTAATTTTAGAAAACCCTAGAATATCTAAAAGAGGAAAATAAGGAAAAAGAATCCTACTAAAATAAGAAGTCCTAAAAACCTAAACTTCCTAAGAGAGTCCTATACAAACTAAAATAAGAAGTCTAAAAATTTCAACCTACTAAAAGACTCCTACAAAATCTAAAATAAAAAGCCTAAAAATCTCAACTTCCTAAAAGACTCCTAAACAAAAATACTTACCTAAGAGAGAAAAATAAGGGACAATTTATTTATTTATTTATTTATTTATTTATTTATCAAAACACAAAAATCCCTAACCGAATTAATCAAAATTTCGCCGATCTCCCCGGCAACGGCGCCAAAAACTTGATCGATTTTAAGTGTAACCCTTGCAAGTGCACAAGATCTATTGCAGTATGGCAAGAACAAAGGTGTCGAACCAACAGGAAAATCTTGAATTTTAATTAATTCTTTCAGAGATTTAAAAACGTCCCCAAGGAAGTACCAAAGGGCAGATTCAATTTAACCAAAAATTTATCACTTTTTCTAAATGCAGAAAAATAAATTAATCTAAACAACTAATTACTGATGAATCTAAGAATAATATTTAAATAAGATCAAGAAATATGCTACCCCAGATTTGTACCCCCATTTCATTAAAGAATCATTCACACCATCACCATCATTCATTCATAAAAATGATTTGAAATAAAATATGATCATCAATCCGGCATACCCTATCTAAAAATAATGACTCAGCCTATCATTGCGGTATGAGTCATGTAAGAAGCATAGCGTATCTCATGATATTTAGATCACAACAATAAAAACATTAGACTATGATATTAATCATAAATATGGGTACTTATATGGGGATCGCATCTTTCCCAATCTACTGATTTAGCCGCTCATCTTTGGTGTATGATTTCCTTGTTCATTCAAAGCCATTCCTCTATTTCACTACTCATCAAAGGGTTTCATGAAATTTTCCCTTTTTTTTATTTGTGCCATGTGGAACACCATCTAAGCGGTCTAATTTTAAGAATATGATTTAAATGCTTTTTAAGCAAAAAATGTGAGCAAAAGCATCTTTGATGGATCTCTCTCATCAGATTGAAGATGGTTAAAGAACATTACCTGATTTAATGGTTGACTTTGACAATTCAGATGATAGACATCATGTTCCATGCCAATTTTTTAGCTCAAAGGATTTTTTATAATGGTCTTGAAATCAGACGGCTTATATGGTATTCCACCTGGCAGTGATCCTAAAAACAACAGTCTTTCTTTTTAGAAGTATGTCATGGCATAAATCTCATGAGTACCTTTATTTCCACCCACAGATTCTTTCGATCCACCCACATAAGTGGGTGCACATTTTTGGCTAACCAAATCTTTCGATCCACCTACATAATCAAAATAATTTTCAAACGGTCTAGTGCACCCACGCTTATCTTTTATAATGGGGACATCAATATCAAGGCCATTGGATACAGGTCGAGAAATTGTCCAACAGCCAAAGAAGCGGAAAAGGAGCAGGGGCGAGAATCAGAACCAGGCTTAAAGGAGCAGAATTAGTGTACTGAAACAATGCCCAGTCAATTGATCGACTATTCAATCGATCGATTGAAGGAAAAACAATTAAAATTCAAAAAAATGAAAGTTGCTACAGGAACTCGATTAATCGAACTACAGTACTACAGTACCTCGATTGATTGAGCTACAGTGCAAATTTTAACGAAATTTAATTTTTAAGGGCATACTTATCTTTTTTTAGTATTTGTTTTAGGGTTTTCTTTTGTTTTAGAGGCCTCCCATATAAGGTCTTTTAATAAACAATTTAATTAGTTAATTGATTATTGAATGAAAAGAGAGTTGCTTTTATGCAAACCCTAGAAAGCTTGAGAAGAGCTTTCAACCGAGAGAGTTAATCCTTCAAACCTTGCGTAGTAAGCAATCGTTTCTCGTGGAACTTGGTGTGAAGCCAACGTACAACCGTGGTGGGCAGCTTCGAAAAATCCTTGGTGTGAAGCTTTGATAATCTATCTCTTTTATTTTTGTCTTTCTAGATTATTGTCAGGTAATATCTTTTTATTTTCATTGATTAAAAAAATCAAAATCCCAAATCCTTTATTCCTTGATATATTTGATTTTCTCTTTTGAATATTTATTCAAGTTTTATGCCATCTCAAATTCCCCGAGGTGTCAAGAGGCGATATTATAATTATCGCTTGATGCCCTAAACTAGAGTAAAACTCGAGTTCCCTCATCGGAGCCGTTTTTCTAAATCGGGAGATCTTCATGTATGCGAACGCTATAATGAATTAATCAAACTGTTTTATTGAATTCATTGAATTAATTTTAAGTGTTGAATGATTTCGAATATTTTTGCTATTCAATTCATTCTAAAGTTAATCTCAAATTCACATATTGGGGTTTTAACGTTTTGTCCTGTATCATCTTGCCATACACACCCACATCGTCTTCCCCATTTTCCTTCCCGCATTTGCATCATATTTAAACTCTTTTCCTTGGAGCCCCTCTGAATCGCCTGATTTTTCGTAGCTATACACCCACAATGGCTTCCCCCATCTTTTCACGCTGCACAAGGTGAGGAAGGATTCGTGGGGCATTTTTGAACTCGGTCCCTCCGAAGCTGTCGAATTCTTTGAGTTCCATCAAACATTGTAAGAACGTGTGGAAGGACGAAAACTGGGATTTGAAGAGCGGAGAAGAAACCCTCTAAGTTCGTATTGTTAGGGTTTGTAGGGCAACGACAATCAACGGTTTGAAGTAATTTCATTTTATTTATTTATTTTATATAATATGCACGTCATTGAAGTTCTTGATAGGGTCCATTGATTATTCAGCATATTTAGTTGTTTTAATATTTTGGGTTTCTTTAAATCCACCCACCAAATCTTTGAGTTCAACCAAATCAATGTGGGTGAACTCAAATAATTGTTTTGTGGATTTAAAGGTACTCACTGCTTATTGTGGTTCAAAACCAACCATTAATAATGTACAAATTGACAGTCGGAGTGTAAAATAGATGATTTTCGTAAACGGCCTACGACTTCCTATAGAAGAAGGCTTACTAAAGCCATAATCAAAAGAGCATCTGAAGAGACGACTTTAGATGTTAAAATTATTGTTGATAATTCTAGAATTTTAGCAATAGCTGTTGAAGCTGCAACGACAGTGATATCTGAGTCACGGAGTGAAGTCCCGTCTTTATTATATACAAAGATGCAAGAAGAGAGATTAGAAGAAGAGAAAATGGAGAGGAATGTGTTAGAAGGGATGGTGGAAGATGATTCGATAGCTGCCAGTGTAAATCAAGACATTGGGTACGTGATGGAGGTCATGAAGAGAGTACGTGATAAGGTCTGATTCGACTATTTTCCCTCCTCATAGGCTACTACTACAAGTCCGAGAGTCAATGCACTCACCGTCGCTAATATCACTACAAGTCCGAGTGTCGAAGCGGTGTCAACAAGACGCCGAAATCCTCCACGAAAAAGGAGAACTCTACGAAATGAAACTTGGAGTGAAGTGAAAGTTGGAGTGATATGGGATGTGGAGTTTTTTTTTGTATATCTATATATAGTGTTTTTTGTGTATTGTATTGTTGTCAGTTGACTTGTTAGTAGAAGTGAAACTTGTTTGTCTGAACACTTTTGTGTATGGCTGTCATTTAACTTGTTAGTAGAATTGAAACTTCTTTGTCCGAACACTTTTAATGTTAAAGACAAATTTATAACTTGAAGAGTCATCCAATCAATTTTCTTCTACCACCTTTCCCAATCCCTCACCATGCAAATGAATCTTTCAAATGCCCATCAACCACACATTACAAACAGTATGGGAAAAAAAGTTTCATGAGGTTTATTTATGAGGAGACATATGCTACCATCTCAAAAAGCATAGAATTCTGATATACAAATTTTTAAGTCAAAATTTTATATCTTATCAGTGAACTATAAAGACTTGACAGTTGAAAGCACCATTAGTTTCAAGGAAGCACAATTTGTTTCAATTTCCTTCAACCACACATTACAAATAAGAAAATAGAAAATTGGGTGAACTACTTATTCTTTAATATCTCTACTGTGCTACCTAAAAGATCACCAAATCAGTAGAGATATTGTTGGTTTAGTAATTCTATAAGATTTATTTATGGGGAGGACATGCTACCATCCTAAAAAATATAGAACTTAGGAAAAATTTTAAAATAACCCTTGAACTTTTACCCATCATTAATAACGCACCTAAACTATTTATAATATCAAATAGACACCCAAAGTATGCTTAAGTTCATCAACTAAACCTCTACTGTCACCTTCTGTTAATGATTGAATGGAAAATGCTAAGTTGGCTTACAACTCAGCAAAATAGCGTATGTGGCGCCCACGTGACGCCACGTTGGGTGCCATGTACGCTACTTTGCTGAATTATACACCAACGTGACTCCCACGTGGCAGTTAAGTCCTCGCCACGTGGGTAATTTTACTGACTTGTATGCCAACTCAGCATTTTCCGTTCAGTCATTAACGGAAGGTCGGGTAGGGGTTTAGTTGATTAACTTAAGCATACTTTGGGTGCCTATTTGATATTATCAATAGTTTAGATACGTTATTGATGATGGGGTGAAAGTTCAGGGGTCAATTTGAAATTTTTCCTATAACTCAAGGAAGAAATGACCTAATGTAGATTGGATTATGCATCCATAGTTAATCAAAATACCCTATGAAAAAAAATATTGGGGGATATTAAAAAAAACTGTTCTGTAAGTCTAACGGTGGACACCCACTGTCAGAGTTTTTTTTTTTTTTTTTTTTTTTTTTTTTTTAAATTTCCCCTCTGACGGTAGGAACCCACTATCAGAGAAGCAAAAGGGACATCAGGAACTTACCGTCCACCATCAGAGGATGAACTCCAATGAGGAGCCTCATTGGAGTTCATTCTCTTATGGCCTCATGGTGGGTATCTGCTGCTACATTTATATACCTGACAGTAGGCACCCACTGTCAGACCATTTCTTCCTTGAGGTTGGATTTAACAAAAAAAAAAAGTGTTGGAGGATATTTATTTATTTTTTAAAATATATTGTGGGTTTGACAGTGGGCACCCACCATCACATACATAAGACTGATGGTGGGCACCCACTGTCATAGTTTTTTTTTTTTAAAATCTGCCTTCTGACAGTGGGTACTCCTCGTCAGTTTTATGTATGTGACAGTGGGTACCCACCATTAGAAGGCAAATTTTAAAAAAAAAAAAACATTGACAGTGGGTGCCTACCGTCAGACCTATAGAACAGTTTTTTTTTTTTAAATCCCCTAACACTTTTTTTTTTAATTAAATCCAACCTCACTTTTTTCTATAAGGTTTGATAATTCAACCAGACTATATTGAATTATATCAACTCTCGAATTGTGCTAATTTTTTGCACAAAGATCTTTAAATCATGGACTTAAAATCCGACAAGGTAGATACATGACACAAGTCTCCCATTGCCAAATCTTTCTTTTATACCATGTGTTAAGGCCAACTTCTTATGTCACCATGGACACCCACTTGGTGACTATAACTATTCTTATGAAAAGGGCAATTTATAATGTCTACAAAATAATTTCATAGTTTAAGAAAATTTGTCAGCTCTAAGGAAGCAGGACTCCCCTCAACAAATCATGAGATGGGCTGATCATGGCCTTTCTACAACACTTTTTTTTTGTTTGGTTAAATTTAAGCACAATCCAAACTCTAAATCATCATGATAGGATAACAGCTCTTCGAAGCTATCATTCGCGTCCTTTGAACTTATGCTCGGTGTTCCCAAGAGCACTAAATTGAAACCAAAGTGAGAGGAAGAAGAGAGTCAGTGAATGTACCGAAAGGATGAAGAAGACAGAGAGTCAGTGAATGTACCGAAAGGATGAAGAAGACAGTCGTGGGTGTCCAACTGAGCGAAGAAGAACGAACGTGGGAGCGTGGGGAATGCTCGGCGTTCAAAGAGGTTGTAACGCAGGAACGAGAGGAAGAAGAAGAGCTCGGGAGGTTTGTATGAATAAGTGGGTGTACCGAAAGGAAATGGTGAGTGTATTTGGATCACAAATTTCATGGGGGGTTTTGGTTTATTTTACTCGCACGTGAGAGCATGGGTGGATCGAAAGAATCTGTGCGTGGAAATAAAGGTACTCAAATCTCATATGAGATGTCATGATACAAATCTTGTGTGTATGTTTGAGCTCCCTTATGTTAGATCTGATATCACTTGCTAGCTTTGACACCACTTGTTAGATCTTCTACCACTTGCTAGCTTTGATATCACTTATTAGGAATTCTACCCACACTACGAACTCCTTATCGCGATGAATGCAGAAAAAATAAAAAGATTCAAGCAAAAATAATCACACGCACAACACAAAAATTTACGTGATTCACCCAATCGATGGGTACGTCCATTAGAGTATATATACTATTTTATGAATGTTTACAACACACACACTCTCTTCTCTCTAGTGCAAACTCAATCAATATTTAATATAATCTTTAACAACAAATCTGTTGTTAAACCAAGGACGCAATCTTTCAAAAATAGAGAAGAGCTCTGTCAGAATATAATCACAATTTCGATACAAGAACGGCTTCGATCAAATCTTGAATCCCCAAGCTTTTCTTCAATACTTTTTCTCATAAGTATTCTCACAAGTTTTCTCTCTTGAAAACTTTCTCTAAGCTCTCTCTGGATCCCTAGAGGAACTTTCTGCAAATAGGCACCAAACCCTTTTAGAAACTTGACCAAAGAAATCTTTTAAACTTGTCAAGTATTCAAAATACTTCTCCTAATAATCTCCAAACCACATTAGGAAAAATTTGGCTAAAGCAATCTTCCAAAATAGCCAAGAATTCAAACCTGTGGATCTAGATCCGTCAAAAAGTCAATTGATTGACTTCTCAAACTCAATCGATTTATTTTCCTAAAGTCAATCGATTGACACCTGTGGTTGGGATTTAACCTTATTCAACAATCTCCACCAAGGTTTCATCTCCAATCACGTCACCGCCCCAACGAGCATCAACATCTTCGACAAATGTTAATGAAGTTTAGGCAATGCCCAAACTTCTTATGTGTAACCAATTTAATCAACATGTTCACTGCATTCTCTTTCATAAGTGCAAGTGTTAACGAGACCATATCTTTAAACTTTTTACGATGTTTCTTCATCCTCTCTGACCTTCTTAAGATAGTCTGAACCGGTTCCTGGGACTACAAGTCTTGAGAAATTATATCATCATACTCTATCTCAAAGTCTTCATTAACTTTCTCATCTTGCTCATGCCTCTCAACATCAACTTGTACCCGAGATTCACTAGATGATTGAGATTTGTCTTCTATATTTTTCATCGAAAATTTATTTTCGTTGAAAGTAATATCTCTTTCAACTATCACTTTATGAGATTGCGTATCCCACAAATGATAACCCTTGATTCTTTCGTCATAGCCAATCAAGACACACTGTTTTGATTTTGGATCCAACTTGGATCGTTCACTTCCCTGAAGTAATGCATAAGTCGCACATCCAAGTACCCTCAAGTGAGAGTAACTCTCATCTCTTCCATACCAAACCTCATCTACAGTTTTTGTGTTCAATGTCGCTGAAGGCAACCGGTTGATCAAATGACATGTCGTGTTCACTGCCTCTGCCCATAACCCATGACTCAAGCCGGAATGGTTCAACATAAATTGCGCTTTTTCTAATAATATTCTATTTATCCTCTCTACTACACCATTTTGCTGAGGATTTCCAGGAACTGTTAAGTGCCTAATAATCCTTTGATTTTCACAGTAAACTTTGAAATTTGATGATAAGTATTCCTCACCATTAACTGATCTGAGAATCTTCACCTTTCTGTCTGTCTGTCTTTTTTTCAACCATACTCTGCCACAGTCTAAATTTCTGAAATACATCCGATTTATTTTAATCGGATACACCCAAACTTTTCTGAAATAGTCATTTATAAATGACACAAAGTAGTTGGCTCTACCTACTGAAGTGACTTTAGTCGGTCCCCATACATCTGAATGTATGTAATCAATCAGCCCCTTCGAAGTATGTTTTTCAGTGGAGAAATTGACTTTCTTCTGCTTTCCAAAGATACAATCTTCACAAAAATTCAGTTTACAAGTTTGAATTTCAGAAATTGCATTATTCTTTATGAGCTCTGTCAGCCCACGTTCACTCATGTGATTAAGCGTCTTGTGCCATAAATCTGAAAGGTCCTTAAAATCTTTCATAGCTGTAACACCACTGCCGTTGATTGTGTTGCCTACTAGAGTATATAGATTCCTCATATTTTTACCTTTCATCAAGGTCATAGCACCACGTACTACCTTTAGTTTACTGGATCCTAGGATGACTCGACATCCTATCTCATCCAATGTCCCTAACGAGATCAGATTTTTCTTGAGATCAGGCACATGCCTAACCTTAGTAAGAGTGTGAACACAATCATCAAACATATTGATTCTGATCAAATCGATATCCACTACTTTACATACACTGTCATTCCCCATAAAAATTATCTCACTATTGACTATCTTATACTAGTCAAACTAATCCCTATACGGACACATGTGATACGATGCCCCTGAATCTAGGATCTATCTATAATCAAATTGATTGGAGCTTAACAATACACACAATAGGTCTTCATCAGAATCTGACTTAATAACACTAGCCTGTTGCGAAGTCCCTTCATCACCCTTATTATTATTCAATCTCTACTTGCAATATTTGCGAATATGCCCAGATTACTTACAGAAGTAACAGATAATATCCTTTCTGTCACTCCTAGATTTGGACCAATTATTTTATCTCATTGATTTATTATCCCCTCTGAATTTATCTCTTTTGCAATCATGGTTTCGACCCCTTTCGCTCAAGAGACTAATCCCATTGGGGTTAAATTCGGATTATTTTCTCAATTCGTCGGAAAGAAGTGTAACAGTCACTTCTTTGACGGTAATAATATCTTTACCATAAATTAATGTGACAATAAGGTGTTCATAAGATGATGGCAATGAGGTGAGCAAGAGAAGTGCTAAATCTTCTTCTTCAAGTTTCACCTCAATACTCAATAGTTTACTAACTATTTTATTAAATAAATTTAAATGGTCATGAATACGCATACCAGCCTTCATACGAAGGGTGTAGAGTTACTTCTTCATGAAGAGTCTGTTGGATAACGACTTTATCATGTAGAGAGATTCTATTTTTTTCCACAGATCCACGGTCGTCTTCTCGTAAAGAACGTTGTACAAAACTTTATCGAACAAGCACAATCGAATAGTACTTATGGCTCTCTTATCAATAGAGTTCCACTCTTCATCGGATATCTCTGCTTTCTTTTCTATCTCATTTCTAAGTAGGGCATCATCAATGCCTTATTGGACAAGGAGATCTGTGACCTTGACTTGCCACAAAGCGAAGTTATTCTTCCTATAAAACTTCTCCATCTTGAATCATGCATTCAAGACCTTCATCGCCATTATAGCGTAAACCTTGCTCTGATACCACTTGTTAGATCTGATATCACTTGCTAGCTCTGATACCACTTGTTAGCTTTAATACCACTTGTTAGATCTGATATCACTTGCTAGCTCTGATACCACTTGTTAGATCTTCTACCACTTGCTAGCTTTGATACCACTTATAAGATTTACGTGCTTCACCCAATCGAGGGCTACGTCCACGGGAATATATGCACTATTTTCTGAATGTTTACAACATACACACTCTCTTCTCTCTAGTGCAAACTCAATCAAGATCTAATACGATCTTTAACAATAAATTCGTTGTTAAACCAAGGATGCAGTCCTTTTAAAACAGAGAAGAGATCTATCGGAATATAATCACGATTCCGACACAAGAACGGCTTCGATCGGATCTTTAATCCCCAAGCTTTTCTTCAATACTTTTCTCACAAGTTTTCTTTCTTGAAAACTTTCTCTAAGCTCTCTCTTGATCGCTAGAGGAACTTTATGCAAATAGGCACCAAACCCTTTTGAAAACTTGACCAAAGAAATATTTTAAACTTGTTAGGTATTCAAAACACTTCTCCTAATAATCTCCAAACTATATTAGAAAAAATTTGGCTAAAGCAATCTTCCAAAATAGCCAAGAATTCAAACCCGCGGATCTGAATCCGCCCAGAAGTCAATCGATTGACTTCTCAAACTCAATCAATTGATTTACCCAAAGCCAATTGATTGATACATGTAGTTGGGATTAAACCTTATTCAACACCTTATATGCTTACAGCAAACTCTATGTACCGAATCAAGTTGAGAGAGTTCACTCATTTCTACCAGTCAACCATAGGATTTGTTCTCATTGCTTTGAATCATACGATGGTAATTGTTTTTTGTCCCAATATTTTATGCAATTGATCTTGAGACTATGAGCATACCATAGACAATTAATTTTGATTTTACGTGGCATAGATTTCAAAAAATGACCTAAAAATTAGGCATGAGTGTGATGAGTGTCAAGTGATTTTTAGATCACTTCTGGTGCTATGTGAACTCATAATCTGATTGTTTGATGGTACGCCCATGATCTCTAGATCCATTGTGTGAAAGATTGAGACAAAAAACAATCTTCATCATCGGTTTCAAAATAGTCAACAGATTCAGCATGAGCGCCCTCAAAGATTCAATGGACTCATTTTATTATTTTAAGGTACTCTAATCTTCAATATTAAAAACTTTGAGCTTAAAATGAATGATATAAAAATATATTTTTTATCATTGATCCACCAAATGACATTCAACCTTAGATTCGGTGTCACGTGGCACCCAACTGGTTCACATGCCTGACCCAATAGTGTAGTTGAATGCATATTTTCGGGGCTTATATGTGTACATGGAAGGCCTTGGGTCTATAGACGAAAAACCTACATTTGACAGTTTTCAAATTATATAATAGTAATTAGAAAAGAAAAAAAAAGACTCATGAAATCAGGGCATTTAGATCACTACCCTAGTGTACACCGAAGGTGTAACTTATCTAGATTAATTATGTTTAGAATAAATAAAATAATAATTCAATCTTGAAGGATAAAAGTTAAAATATTAACTAATTTCGGTAGTCTAAATTTGAAGCATTAAAAAAAAAAACGAGACAAGATAATATTTTCAATATGATCTAAATAATGCTATGCTGCTTTGCTCCATGAGGCACACAAAAGATGTTTTGGGTGACAGTGGAACTCCAAATAGAGCTAAGGCGCACTTTGCTCCACTAGCATCTTAGGTGCGCGTGTGATGCTCGTTAGCATGAGATGCACGGTACCAGATTGACCATATATAGAGCATATGCACAACCCATGGTACGTGGCTTACTCCAAAGAATTTTTTTTAAGAATATATTAATAAATCACCTACATTCCCACTTTTCTCAAAAGTATGTATTTTTTTTTGAAGAGACGTAATTTCATAACTAAATCATATTAACTCTGGACTCCTTAATAATTTGTCTTTTCAATATATTATTTTTATTTAAAATATATTTTGATTTTTTATCAAAATTCTCTAAACTTTTTCTATCAATGTAACTACCCAAATTTTTTTTAAAAACTGAAATTATGCTATTAGATTTATTTTGCACCAAACATGGTGTTAGTGTTTCACACCGGAACTTACCTTAGTTGAGAAAATACATATTTTTATTTTTCAAAAGATTTTATATTTAAAATTTTCTTTGTTTGACATAAGTTGTGTGGTGGTTTAATGTTTGAAAGACTTTGCTTATAAACAAGAGGTCTAAGGATCAGCATTGCTACTAGTATTTTTTTGCCGTCAGATCGTAGTGGAAGTCGATCTGTCGATCACGCTTCAAGAGGTGGTACCCATCTATCCATCTCGTCCTTCTCAGATCCCATCGCGTAAGATACGATTCAATCGCATATCGACGGACTAATAAAACGAACCTAGATTTATTTTATATAATATTATTTTAGGATTGAAAATATGGTGAATCTCTGCTCTATTCTTGTTTTTAATTATTTTTCGGATATATTTTGGGTTACTTTAGAACTCAGATCCGTTCAGAATTCGAGACAGTCGATCAATCGAGTATACACTATCGATTGATCAACTAATTCAAAAACTGTGACCAAAACACTGTTAATCATATAAACTCGTTGTTATATTAGAGAGTCGATCGATAGAGTCTGCGTTAAAGTAATTAAAAGATCAAACTGTGTTTTTCTGACTTCTGACTCTGACACCTTAATTCGATCAATGGACCTTGTCTTCGATAATCATATAAATTGCGATCAGAAACTTTATATAGTCGATCAATCGACGTATACGCTTGATTAATCGATTATGAATAAATTGCTTAAAAACCAAAATTGCATAACCTCATAATGAATTGCTTCTGACACTTTAATGTCGATCCATCAACCCTTATAGTCGATCAATCGGCCTAATGACTTGCAGTAACGATTGAATATACATCCCACTTAAAAAGCAACGACTATATAGGATTATTATATTTAAAATATGGGTGTAATATTATATTAAAGGCATGGGGTTCTCAACTCTTTAACCCATGCAATGGGCTTAATGACGTATGATAGAATTTTATTAATTAAATATTATTATTATACTCAAGTGTATGTAACTCTCGTTCATCAAATATTAAGACTATACTCAAGTACCCTAATATAATAATTATATAGCTTGATCTCTTTAAGGCTTAGTACATAAAGCCTATTTTGATTCCGTTTCTTGGATAAACTGATGTCGTCGATCGATTGACACTTACTGTCGATTAATCGACTCTAAAACAAAATTGGCCGTGCTTACTTTAATTCGACCGATCGACCCTAGTGTTCGATTGACCGACCCTGTGCAGAACTGAACTATTATTAACTTAAAATCATTTTAGCTCGACTGAGCGATTTTCGTCCGAACAGACGACTCTATTCACACTATAATTTCACTTTTGCACGACCAAAACTCAAAACACTATAACTACTCGATGTTTCGATCGATGGTCGTAATGCACTCTACTTTAAATTATACCGCCATGTTATTTGAGTATTTAATTATCATATACTATGTATGTATTATTCTATCACTTCAACGTGACCACTTTGATAATACAAGGTATTAGAACTTCTATGCCCTTATGAAATTGAACTCTGACCTTTATAATTATCGAAATCACACTTATAATTCTATTCTATAATTATATTGGTGTGTTATGTAAATAAATATAAGTATAAACATAATCAAAATCTAAGTATAAATTGTTCTCTACATGTGATACTTTTGTGTTTGTATCCTGATCAAGTTATATGAGTTAAGGATATGTTAGATCATGGGTACGTGAGTGTATGAGATCATGCCTGCGCTTGGGCGTAGTGATTCACTGAGATAGTATCGAAGCGAGAAATATACTGTATGCACATGCCTTACAACTCATGGTGGAATGAGACCCATGACGAGTCCAGTGAGTGTGAATTAAGTGTAACCTTGTATACGGTGGCATACACGGTGACCCGACCACCCCAAGTTAAAATATGATAGTATAAGTTATGAGTTAAGTTATGAGGTTCGACCATAGGCATTAGCTGTGGTGAGGTTTCTTCTACAGTCACGTGAAACTCGACATATTGGCGTTCATATACGGATGCAACACCTCTATGGTAGTATATGTTATCACACGAAGAACATCTAAGTTACTACGGAACCTTTTCCTTGGGAAGCGTGAATTAGGGAAGTTGTCTCACTATAGTTTATCCTAGGATTAAGTATAAGAGTACGATAAGATATGAGTATGAGATAAGATAAATTATGATACGAGTACGATAATAAGATATCGCTGTGTAGGCCAGCAAAAGATAAAAAACTTAAAGTCTTTGTACGCGTCGTTCTTTACGTAGCCACCATAAGGGCAACGTCTTTCAGTCAAGACGGGTCTCTGGGAGACAGTATGATGAGTATGAGTCGCACGCCTCCCCTGTGACTGGATGGGGTGTATGATATAATATAATATGGATGACGTTATGATATGGTGATATAATACTATGGTGACTCTCACATGGTAGTTCGAGCAGCGACTCTTACACATGTCATTTAGGATTTTATGAGTATGTTGTTACGCTCATGCGATGTACAGACTTATGTGTGAGAATAATAAAATATGATATGATATGAGGTATGATATGATATGAGATATGATAAGGTACGTTAAGATATAAGCTTCTAAATCATGACCATGTATTTATGATATGATATGAGTTTTATAATATGCAAATGATGTTGTCTTTCTCTTGCTATATTTTGAAATATTATGTTTATCACTCACGTGATGCACCCACAATGCATTTGAGTAGTATGGGGTGGATTGATGGTGTATCCCACTGAGTTTACGTGATTGAGTAAACTCATCCACGATAATCTAACAGCTGCAGGTAACTATACTGACAGTGTGGATGTGGGTTTCTCCGATCCGATTGGTGCTGAGAACGTCGACCTAGTAGACGTTGATTATCAGAAACTTTTGGAGGGTGACGTTGCCGATTATCAGGAGGACTACAATGTTGATTTTGACCCGAGTGCCGGATACTGATTTTGTAGACTCGGTATTAGATTTTGTCTTATATTATTATCATTGACTCTATACTTTCATTTTTATCGGATTTATATCCGACTTGACTTACATGTTATTTGTGGATTTATAGTATTCTATCATATTTTATCAGATTTATTCAATATTTATGATTGCTTTATATTCCACTATAGTATGCTGGCTTTTACGGATTTCGTGAAACTAGATATACGCGAGAACTCTGATTATGTGTATATCCGCTTAGCATATCTGGGATATGTACGAGTCATAACTTGAAATTTTAGGCCTCGAGATAGAGTAGAATTTCGAGTCGTGATAATAAAATATTTTAATTGTGCATTGAGGTTGGTGCATTGATCAATCTCTCATTACCAAATTGGTCAAACCTTGAGAGATGCATAGACTATTATGAATGCAATAATAAAGAAATTTCTGTTGGTAAAAGATAACCCTAATTTGCAATTTTATATTTATATAATACCTTGAGTTACTATTCCGTTAGTTGTCGTTTTTACAAAAGTAAAGTGACATCATGGAAGTATTTTTGACATGAGCAAAAGATAATGTAATATAGGTGATAAGTACATTTTGATAAGTATTTTTGACATAAGCAAAAGACAATGTAATGTAGGTGATAAGTACACTTTAGAGACGATAATTAAAGGAGCAATAACTCAAGATATTATTTAAAACACAAAGCTGGAAATTGGAGAGTTATTTATAAACAAGGCAAATAGGTGGTGGCATTTATAAATATGGCAATGAAAAAACCCTTCTATTTATTGGTACAAATTTTGTATGAAGTTGAAAATGGTACTGAATTGGTTTATTGAGTAAGCACATGTTGCACGCGGCTAGAATTTTGGCTTGTATATCACATATTTACAGAGGTGCACTTAATACTAACTCCTAAGATAAGCTGGTAAAGGAACTGTTAAAGAGACACCCAAAATTGTCATCAAAGTAAATTCTGTAACAGAGATCTCTAGTAAACAAGAGGTAATCAAGAGGTGTGATAGGTTGAAAGTTGAAGCAGCCTCCACGAGCCTAGTATCAGAATATAGTACTTTGGCAAATAAACTCCTCTTAAGGGCTTTTCTCTCTCTCTCTCTCTCTAAGAAATGGGTATCAGGCCACTTAGAGAACCCGAGTACGTGCAACCTGCACATCACATGTATAATAAATAAATAAGCCATTAAATAACAAATCATCAGCATTGACATAAATCACAATTAAAGAAAAAAGGTTAGCTATTACTATAAAATACATTCATACTTCCTACTCTAAATTTATCATTACAATGTTAATAATGTTAGAACAATAGGTTCGGGTTGGAAAAGAAGATAAAGATCAGAATTAAAATATACGCTGATCCGGTTCGAGACACGTTAAATATCGTTGTCTTTAAACCGAGATTTGCCCCTATCACTATGATCTAGTGGTCACCAATAGGTTACCGGCAAATCGGTTCCAGGATACAATGAACCGGTAGCGTATCCGTGTGATCAGATTTGGTGAATCTGATCACGCAACCAAAACACCAAAAAACTAAAGCGGAACTTTGAGAAGGAGAAAGCTTAAAGTCGCGGAGAAATTTGCGAAAATATGTAATGTTGCAAATGAGGGGTCTTGGGGCCATTTTATAGATAAAATAGGTGTAACCGAACGGACATATCCGTAAAACAGGTGTAACCGAACGGACATATCCGTAGCATATAATTGAACGGTCGGATAAGACATATCCGTTTAAAATTCAAATGGGCGGTTACACACTTATTCAAAAGTTTAATTAAATTATCAGACGCCACGCCCACGCACGCACATACATACATACACATACACAGCTGCGGCGCGCCTCCGACTCGACTCGCCTGATAGCTGGCCAAGGCTAGTGTGTGACTGATGGGTTGCATGGCGGTGGAAGCTACAAAATTCGGTGCCCCCTGGGTGAAGGCTACAAGCCTTGAGCCAAGACAAAGATATATAAGCCAAACTCAAAAAAGAGTTTACACGATGTGGGACAAATCCCAATTTCAAAAGCTTATTTTTTAAAACCTTTAAAATATCTAACAATCCTCCACTATTTTAAAGATTTAAAATAAAATTAAAAACTTTTCTTAAAAAAAATAAACAATCCCCCACTATTTTAAAGATTTGAAATAGAGCAACATTAGAAAATGTGCATAAATGAAAATGTCTTACAGACTTGAATTTTCACTTTAGTGAAAATAATTCAAAATTTATCAAGATTTTTAGTGAAACTAAGTCTTGAACTAACGATCTTATATGACAAATCAGAATTATTTCACACACATATTTCACATATTTTGGTGTTCAATAAAATGTTAGCATATTTAGGCTATATGCTAGTACCCTGATTTTCGTAAGTGTTTATGAGATAAAGCCAAGTCTCATTGAAAGCGGCTCCATCTTCACACTTATATAGGCAGACCTATAAGAGATGTCCCTGTAACTGTAACATCTCAACACATAGTGTTATAGGATTGTTAAGAGCAATGCTCTACCTCCCCTTATCCATTACAGGTGAAACACTACCCTTCCTGGGATGTATATGAGATTTATTTCTCATCAATGTAGTGTCCTTCAGCTGCCATGGATTTACGACTTGTTTTTTCCTTTGAACCTAAATATTGATTAAACAAATATTAGGTAGTGTTCCCATCATAAGTGACTGTTTAGGTTTAATGGCTTTAAACCCATCCCGATTGAAGTTTTATTAATCCCATCTCTGCCAAGGCTTTTAGTAAACGGATTATGAGTTTTCTGACTGACCCCAATTACTGAGATTACTCAATCTCTAAGTAATTATTTTACATAGCTATGTCTTAGACCAATGTGTCTATTTTTTTCATTATATGTTTGACTATAAGCCTTTGATAGTGTTGCTTCACTATCACAATATATAGAGATAGGTGACAATGGTTTAATCATAATTAGAATTTTTAGTAGTAAATTTCATAACCATTTTGCTTCTTTTCCACTTGCCGCTAAGGCAATGAATTCTGATTCCATAGTGGAATGTGTGATGCAAGTCTGCTTCTTTGATCCCCATGAGATTACAGCACCTCCAAAAGTGAATATCCATCCACTTGTAGACTTTGATTCTTCTGAACCAGATATCCAACTTGCATCGCTATATCTTTCTAAAACGTGAGGATATCCTGAAAATTGTAAACCATAATTAATAGTACCCTTTAAATATCTAAAAACATGCGAAATGACATTCCAATGAACATAACTAGGGTTACTTGTAAATCTACTTAACTTATTTACTAGCAAATGCGATGTCCGATCGTGTACAATGCATTGCATACATAAGGCTACCCTTGCATATTCTAACTGTTGCACACATCGTCCATCATTTTTAATCAATTTAAGATTAATATCTAAAGGTGTTATTATATTAAGACATATAATAACACCATTATTATGAGAAAATTTATAATACATACATTTGTCGGCTTCATTAGTTTTGAATCCAAAATTGGTAATAGTATTATCAAACTTTTCATGCCACTGTTTTGGTGCTTGTTTGAGCCCATATAGAGATTTAATAAGTTTACAGACTTTCTTTTCTTGTCCATATAGACCTCTTCTTTTAAATCACCATTTAAAAAAACGGTTTTAACATCCATTTGATGGATTTGTAACTTATGTATTGAACAAATCCTTCTGGTTGTTTCATATAGACCTCTTCTTTTAAATCACCATTTAAAAAAACGGTTTTAACATCCATTTGATGGATTTGTAACTTATGTATAGAAGCTAAGGCAATTAGAAGTCTTATAGTCGAAATTCTAGCAACGGGTGCGTAAGTGTCAAAATAATCAGCACCTTCCTTTTGTCTATATCCTTTGGCAACCAATCGTGCCTTAAATTTTTATATAGTTCCATCTGTTCTACGTTTTCTTTTAAATATCCATCTACATCCTATGGGTTTAGATCCTTCTGGTAAGTCTACTAATTTTCATATTTTGTTTCTCATTATTGAATCAATTTCATCATTGATAGCTTCTTTCCAAAAAGCACTATCTCTAGATTTCATTGCGTCGTTAAAAGTGATAGGATCATCGTCTACATTTAGACACAAATATTTCTTAGTACTTTTGGTCCTATTTCCTTCAATCAAATAGATATAATAGTCTTTTGAAAGACTAGTTTCAAATCGTTGACGTTTACTTCGTCGAGGTTCAATGATGTCCTCTTCATCACTTGAAGATTCAATAACTTCTTTAGATTTAGAAGATTTTCCATCTTCATAAAATTTACTTTTAATATTTAATTTATTAGTTAGAGTAGTGAACTTAGATTCATAGAATATAGCATCTCTAGATTCTATTATAGTATTTTTATCGATGTTATCATTAGATTCTATAACTAGAAATCTATAAGTTTTACTATTTTGTGCATAGCCAATAAATGCACACTCAATAGATCTAATCCATATCTTAGGTCTTTTAGGATCTACTAATCTAACAAGTGCCCTACACCCCCATACTTTAAAATAGGCTAAACTAGGTTTTCGATTCTTCCAAAGTTCATAAGGTGTAATTAAACTTTTATTATGTGGAATTCTATTTAAAATATGAGTAGCAGTTAATAAAGCTTCACCGCATAAATTTTTATCGGAATTAGCGTTAACTAATAATGCATTAGTCATTTCTACTAATGTTCTATTTTTTCTCTCGGCAACTCCGTTTTGTTGTGACGAATTCCATGAATTTCACAGAAATCGGAGAATTTATTTGACATGTATTTTCCACCCCGATCAGATCTAATGACTTTTATTCTTTTATTTAATTGATTTTCTACTAAAGCTTTATAAACCTTAAATTTTTTAAAAGCCTCATTTTTAGTATTTAATAAATATATATGAGCATATTTTGAAAAATCATCTATAAAAGTAATAAAAGATCGTTTTCCTCCTCTAGTAGGAACATTATTTAAATCACAAATATCACTGTGTATTAAATATAATAAACATGAATTTCTAATAACACTAGGAAAATGTTTTCTAGTAATTTTAGTCTTAGCACATATACTACAAGCACTACTAGCAAAAGATTCATGTTTTGAAATTAAATCTAAGTTACCCATACATTTCATAGACCTATAATTTATATGTCCTAATCTATCATGCCATAAATTAGAAACAGAGACCAAGTAAGAAGAAGATAAGATTTTATTGATATGATCAGTTACATTGAGTTTGAACATGCCTCCCATGGCATATCCTTTTCCAACAAATTCACCATTTTTGGATAAGATAAACTTATCTGATTCAAATACAAGTTTAAAACCATGCTTAATCAATAAACCACCTGAAACAAGATTCTTGCGGATATCGAGTACATGGAGCACATCAGTGAGTGTAACGACTTTTCCGGATGTGAAATTTAATTTAACTTTTCCACGTCTTATGATCTTTGCCGTAGATGAGTTTCCCATGAAGAGATCTTGATCATCATCAGCTTTGTCATAAGTCACAAATATGTCACGATTATTACACGCATATTTTGTGGCACCAGTGTCGATCCACCATTCATTGATGTCACCAACCAAATTGACTTCCGAAAGAACGGTTACGAAGTTGTTTTTCACTCCCACTGTATTCGCTTGATTCTTCAACTTCTTGAAGAGGTGACAATCCTGTTTGAAATGTCCGGGTTTCCCACAGTGATAGCAACCACCATTCTTCGGTACCATGGTCTTATTCTCCTTAGAATAAGAATATCCTCTCTTTCTCTTCTTGGACGGTCCACTAACAACCTTAGACTCAACCAAGTGTGCTTTTGATGTCATATCAATGTGATTTTCTGTTTTGCCCCTAACTCGGGATTCTTCCTCAATACGTAAATGAAGGAGAAGATCTTTCATAGAAATCTTCTCATTATTACGCTTAAGGATTTTTTGGCAATCTTTCCATGATGGAGGCAACTTGGCGATTACCGCACCAACCAGAAAATCCTTATCGAAATGAGAACTATTAGCAACCATATAATTAATAATAACTTGAAAATCATGAACTTGGCTAAGAATAGGTTCATCATCAACCATCGTAAAATTAAAAAACTGACTGATAATATAAGAATTATACCCTGCATCTTTAGTTTTGTATTTCTTCTCGAGTGCATCTCAGAGTTCCTTCGAAGTATCGTAAGAGCGGTAGACGTCGAACAAAAAATCCGACAGTGCATTCAAAATGTAGCCTTTGCAAGTGTAGTCGTCATCGTCCCATTTCTGCTTTTTACAGCCTTCAGCGATGATGGATGATTTGGTAATAGTCGGACACGGAGTTGTAATAACGTATACAACTTTTAATGTGATTAACAGAAAATGCAATTTCTGTTGGCACCGTTTGAAATTCGAACTATCAAAACTGTCTAACTTGTGGATGTTGTTAGACAGCGCTGGATGAATCTTATCATTCACTAGAGCAGAAGTGGAGGACAGAATATGAGTCATAAATCTCGGTTTAAAATTGTTAGAACAATAGGTTTGGGTTGCAAAAGAAGATAAAGATCGGAATTAAAATATACGCTGATCCGGTTCGAAGCACGTTAAATATCGTTGTCTTTAAACCGAGATTTTCCCCTACCACTATAATCTAGTGGTCACCAATAGGTTACCGGCAAATCGGTTCCAGGATATAACGAACCGGCAGTGTATCCGGGTGATCAGATTTGGTGAATCTGATCACGCAACCAGAACACCAAAAAACTAAAGCGGAACTCTGAAAAGGAGAAAGCTTAAAGTCGCGGAGAAATTTGCGAAAATATGCAGTGTTGCAAATGAGGGGTCTTGGGGCCCATTTACAAATAAAATAGGTGTAACCGAACGGACATATCCGTAAAACAGGTGTAACCGAATGGACATATCCGTAGCATATAACTGAACGGTCAGATAAGACATATCCGTTTAAAATTCAAATGGGCGGTTACACACTTATTCAAAAGTTTAATTAAATTACCGTATCGCCACGTACACGTGCTCGTACTCGTGCCCGTTCTGACCCGACCCGACTCGGCTCGGCGCGCGCGTGTGTGACTGATGGGTTACATGGCGGTGAAAGCTACAAAATTCGGTACCCCTGGGTGAAGGCTACAAGCCTTGAGTCAAGACAAAGATATATAAGCCAAACCTAAAAAAGAGTTTACACGATGTGGGACAAATTCCAATTTCAAAAGCTTATTTTTTAAAACCTTTAAAATATCCAACAAATGACAATACTGAAAATTGGATGCCAATATTATAATATGAACTTTTGACTCAAATTAATATTCCATAGATTAGTTCACCAGGGGATAAAAGAGATTGGGTTCTCTATGATTGCAAAAAAACTTATTTTCAAAATCTTAAACCACTTGAACAAGACCCATTTTAAGGAATATGGATCACCTTCTCCATAGATTAGTTTGCCAGGGGATCAAAGAGATTGGGCTCTCTATGAACATTTCGTTGTGCGAAAAAAATGTTTTTCAAAATCTTAAACCATTTGACCAAGACCCATTTTATGGATCAGCTTCAATAGAACTTGTGCGTGCACATAACCGCGTCTGCAGTTCAGTGTGGCCTCTTAACTATATATCCTTCGCAAACTATCGCCAGCAACAGTATAATTCAAAAACAAAATAATTGCAGCTGGGAATCACTCGAAGTCATCTTTCATCCGATCGTACATGAAAGGGGCTTGATGGGGAAACATTTCATTTCTTCAGGCGCCTCTTTAGATTTCTTGCCTTCCGTCTTTTTCCCAGCAGGCTGAGGAGCAGCTCACACCATTGGCTTTCTTCCTCTTATATGTCAACAGTGGACTGCCTTGATCAGAATTTTCTATGCCTAATTCAGTTTCTTCCTTTTCGTTTTCAAACTCGTCTTCATCTTCTATTCCTCTATTGCCAGAATCCTCGACATTCTCTTTGGTCTTGCTTTGGACTGACTCTATCAAGTCCATCGACTCCCTGTTAATCTGTAACAAGCCGTATTGAATTTAATTTGACAAAAAGAAAAAATTAATAATCTTTTTGAAAAAGATGAACTTTTATTTTACAAAGCGACTCCCGACAGTCATTTAAGCAACAAAATGGTGTTTAGAAGATCATACATCATCAATGGTCAAAGTTGTGGGTGATCGGTACCGTCAAATTGATCAATCATAGATGGTAGTGTAACGGGCCCGAAAATCGTGTCTTAGGGAGATTTAAACCATCAGATCTGGGGAATTCAAAAATCAACCATTGTTTTCAGTTTTAGTGGCTGATATTTAAGTTCGTCAATCAGATGGTTCACATCCACTTATAACCATGTTTCTTTCAGCTGAGACATGTTCATAAGATAGATTGCCACTTGAACAATTTAAATTGATCACAGATGTTCACCACATGGCATAATGATAATTACACTTTAATGGTATGAGATCAAAAGTCTAACTTTAATGGAATAAGATCATTTAAACACCATTCTAGTGTTTAAATGTCGGTCAGGAGCCATTATCCCTTTTAGATCCTGACATTTGTACCTGAGGATTTTAAAGAAATTCAGAGATAGTCATTTGGACAAGATGGTATTTCATGACAATTTTCTGTGCTCGTAGGACTCCCCTCCCTCACGGGTCCTCTCTCTCACAAAGTCTTGACCAGCAAATGCACCCTCCAAACAAAGCTTGCAAAAGTTGCAAGCACAGGGAGCAGTGAGCAGGAGAGTCATCACTTTCTTACATAATAGACAGCTGAATTCTGTATCATTCCACAAAAATATTTTAGAAAGGATTTCCAACAACCGAAACTTTCTTACATACATAGTAACTAAATCGGTGTTTGGTAATTACTCTCAAGAAAAATTGCAAAAAATCGTGGAAGTCTAGGAAAAATTCGAAAAGATTGAGGAAGAAAAATACCAAAATACAGTTGTGGGGCAAAGATGGATCTCAAATTCAGGATTTAAAAACCCAAGGTTGGAAATTAAAAATTCTGAATTTAAGATCAATCCTTGCCCTGCAACTGTATTAAAATTAAAGAAATCACATTTCATTTGATTATGTAGCGATAAGTATGAAAAGTTAGAGAAAAATAAATAAATCAATAAGTTCCAATTAAATTGTGAAAAGTAGTGCCATATGGCATGATTACAGATTAAAGAAAAAAGCTAAACTAGAGTCAATAAAAGCTCAGGTCAGTCAACTCAATAAACGTCATTCAATTATGCAATCAAATTCTTTCATTTAAAAAGCTTATATTTTAATGCGTTTCGCCAAGTTGTTGAAGTATGACAGTTCCTGGTTTAATACCAAGGTACTATAGTCATATAAAATGACGAGCTTAAATAATATGATTGCAATTTTCAAATACTCAAATCAGATTTTTTAATCCTGGTTGAATTTGAAGTAACATTCAAGGCTAAAGTAGCAAAAATAGGTAAGCATTGAGGAGGAAAGAGTCATGGGTCAAAATCTCAGATGATACCGGAAAAATATCGGCTGATACGTACTGGTACGGAACCCTCCGGAATCGTACTATACAAATACATATATATTGCTATGTATTGGACAATACATACCAATGTATCATCTGAAACCGATATATATCAGATGATATGAATCGGTTTTGGATATGGACGATACGTACTGGAAAAGTGGTACGTATTACCTAATTTTAGTAATTCTGGTCCATAAGATAATGATTGATTCTTCAAAAAAAAATTCCTCAAAGTTTAACGAGGAACACCCATACAAAATTTCAATTTCCCAACGAGAAACTTACTATCATTCCACTTCAATAAACGTGATAGAAGAGTGCAAACAGAATCCAACAACGAATTAAAACATAATATAAGGGGACCAATTATATTGAAAGCACACCTTTTCTAATCCAAACATCACAATTTCATAAGACAGAGAACATAGAAAACAGATTGGATGATCCTGTAAAATCCTGCTATTTCATACAATCTCAACACTCATGGGACCCACTTAGAAGTTAGAACCAGCCAAAACATGTCAGAAATTACCCAGTTAATTCGTTTCCTTAGCCAATCGTAGGATCAAGCAGTCCTTTGACAAATGAAGCCTATAAAGCCACTTAATTAAAGAACTGCCAATCAAAAATAATTAAAAAAATAAAATAAAGAGAACTGCCAACATGTACTTACAGTCCAGTAGGTGAAGAGCCTTGTGGCTGTGCCATGATCTCCCTACAGGTGGCCTGACCTATTTTTTGTACGTACTAAAGTTAAAAACAATAAATTTGAATATTAGAGGAGGACATGAACTAAACTGCGTCAAATTCAATACAAGCCATGGTAAGCGTTAATAGGGTGTCATCTACATCAATAGATAACACCACTCAAAAGTTCACCTTTTTATGCAATGTGGTACACATCAAAGGATTCAAACGCTTCGATCAAGGAACTTTAGTATAGACTGTTCTTTGTATTTAATGTAGAGCCCACATTGAAATACTCAAATTGGATGACAAGGAATCACTGGTGAATAAAATCTGGTAAACCATGTTACAAAGAAGTGTTTGTTTAAATATTGTGTGAACAATAAATTAGCATATCTAATAATTTAGATGCTTATGATCAAGATATCAATTCCGTATATTGGTCCATCTTGGACCGACCTGTATCGGCTGATATGGATACGGTATTGCCGATACCGTATCAGTCAATAATTTTTTTTTAAATAAAAAAATAAAAAATAAATTAAAAGATGTGTATCGGTCAGTATTGGTCGATACTGAGAAGTATCAGCCAATATCGAGACAGTATCGGCCAATATTGACCCGTCTCAGTCTGATACCGATACCACCTTGATACAGGTGCTCATATGTCAGTATCGGCCTTTTGATACCATGCTTATGATGTCCAAATCCAGGACTCCTGCTAAGAACAATACCTAATTCATATCCAAGACTTGAGCTTTTGTTTCATTATCTGCATAAATCTTTTTTTCGACGTGGGTATCTCCCAAGACATGATAGATACAAGCGATTACTGTATAAATAAGTAAAAAATAACATTACAAAAATCAACAATCTAAAAAACCCAAAATTTGCACCGAGTATTGGTCATCATCGTCATCATCATAGCCTTATCCCATCTATTTGGGGTCGGCTTTGCGAGTCCTATTTCTCCACTCATTTCAGATTAGCAGTACGCTCTTAGTAACTTCATAATCCTTCATATCCCTTCTCACGGCTTCCATCCAGGTCATCACTGGTCTTTCTCTTCTCCACATCCTTGTCTTTATAGTTTCTCGAACCTTTGTACATAGTCGGTTTCTAGCCTCCGATGAACATGTCAAAATCACCTCAAGCGACACTTAGCTATTTTTTTCTTTATAGGTGTCACTCTCAAAATTTCCCTTTCGTATTAATTTCATATTTTATCCTTTTTTGTAATCAAACATTCCGCACCATATAATACAACAGGTCTAACCACCGTCTTATAAAAACGTCCCTTTAATCTAAGTGGAACTCTTGGGTCACACAATACTCCAATTGCTTGCCTCCGTTTCATCCAACATGTATTAATTCTATTTGAGACATCCTTTTCAAACCACCATCTGATTGTAAATTAGAACCCAAGTAGCAAGATCCATGGCAATGTGACACTACATAATTTTCCATTTTAACCAAATCCTCTCCCATGCTATCATTGTAGACACCCCATTTTCGCCCTCTTGGAGTATATAAACCTGTTCGGTCAATCCTTGACCTTTCCCATGACTTTTGAAATGGGATCAACACTCTTTAAGAGTCCTAAAACCCTAAAAATCCCACCGAAAATTATGCACCATAACAATAATGTATAGTTAAGCCCTAGGCCCTATTGAACGAAGGTCAAAACCCAACAATCCGGGAATTATGCACTATAACAATAGTGTATAGTTAAGCCCAAGGCCCTGTTGACCGAAGGTCAAAGGTCGAGCCTGAACCTTGACAATATATTCCTCATTTGGGAGCTCATATGTGAACTTTTTTTACCGGACTTTGGTATTTTAGCAATACTTTAATGTGATAAAATTTATGGGCTTTAAAGTTTCGCAAAAAGGCTTGTCATATGAAAGTTAAAAATTTGACCAAATTATAAAAAATCAGTTTTTGTTCTTAAACCGGAAAGTTAACTTTTACTTAAATGATATTACATATAAATATGTATGTCTGTCTGTCCTGACTTGCCTACCCACCTGTCTATCCTTAACCTCAAATCTAAAAAACCCTCATTTTAGGAATTATATACAGGAGACCTTGTGTATAATTGAATTATGTGCTGGACTTACAACGCACAATTCGGACCCGGCCAGACTCGAAAGATCCCAAATTATGTGCATGGCAGCATGCACATAATTCGATTGTCCGCAAGTCTGCCTGTGCACAATCAGTCCAACATGAACTGGGAGCACGCTTTCGTGCACCACCTGTAGTCTCGAATTATGCGCATGGGACCATGCGCATAATTTGATTATGCGCATGACCACATGCGCATAATTAGTCCAGTTGGATTAGGACTTATACCCGACTGAGCCAGTCAATCGGTCATCCCCAGGTCAGTGACCGACCTCCAGGCAATTATGCGCATGGATCCCTGTGCGCAATTCAATTATACGCAAGATTCTATGTGTACAATTCCCGAATTGTGCACATGGCCACTTGCGTATAATTCCCTGAATACCTATAAATAAACCCATACGCCACAGCCTTCAACACACAATTTTCATTCTTGAGCTTCTTCCTTTTAGAAAATTCGAGGTTCTCTCTAAGATTTTCAAAGAAAGGGGCTGAGCTGCACTCTTAGCTCCTAAAACTGTAGACTCTTCTCTAGAAATCTCAGGGTAGTCAAGTTAATGGTATTGGCCCACTAGCCTCGACTCTCGAAGGAGTATTAAAGGAATAAGCGCTTGGCCTTAGATCCACCCCCTGGGAAACTCCTGTAGAAATTCTCCCCCTAGAGCCAATTAGGTCCCTAACCTTTCCCAATATTTCCAAAATAGTCTTAGCCTCACCGATTCGCTCAAACGAGCTTACAAAGGGTACCCAGGAATGGGGTCAATCCTCCCTAGCATAGCGGGCCACAACTCCTTTTTTTTAGATAGATCCCAGTATGATCGGGAACGTCAAGAAAAAAAATAAAATAAAAAATAAATTTACTGTTCATGATGAACAGTGACAGACGTCGTGATTTTGCCCCCTATCTGTCCGTAGGTCATGGACGTCTGTGGGGCACTACGGATGTCCATAGACGTCGTGACGGGACTTCTAATTTTGAGTTTTTGTTGCGAAAACTTACCTTTTTTGTGTTTTATTTTTATTAGAACTCTTTATTTCGAATTTTAATTATTGGTGGCCTATATATTGAGGCTTGTAAAGACTTTTTAATTAGTTATGGAATATTTTGAATGCTTTATGCTTGAATATTCTTTGCCTGAGATGGGTTTGGTGTGAGGCCAAGGGAGTGATTCCTAAAAGCCATTGTTATTTTCTCTATTATCTATCACTGTCTTCTTTGAATCTTTTACTTTATTAATCCCTGCTTGTTTTCTAAATCTCAATCTATTGATTTTGATCCCAAAACCCTAGACCTTTTCTGAACCCTAAATCCATCAGAGCCAAAACCCTTTTTTTCTAAATCATAAATCAAACCATAAGCCCATTACAAAATCATACACCTATTTCCAAAGCCCTAGTTAGAGCCTGCGAATCTACGTCGGATCGAAGGCGACGCCCAAGCCTGAAAAAAGCTAGAATTCTATCTCTAGGCCGATCTCGCCTCAATTCTAATAGTACTTGCGCATCGGACTGAACCCTAACTGGATCTCGCATGATCTACCAACTTGAATTCTCTGATCCCTAAGGTAGTTAAGATAGTTTTGAGATTAAACTTGATTTAATTTTATTTAATTTCGGCAAAAACCGCATAAAATCATATTCACGCATTTTAGGGTCGTTGTCCAGCGTCAGTTTTGGTATCAGAGCCCTAGGTTTTCTAGTTAAGGGCATCTTTGCTTGTCATATTTATTTTATTGCCTTGTTTTAGAGTTCATAAAGCATTCCATATTAGAACCCCAATAGACCTTGTGATCACCATGGACTCGAGTACGATTCTCAATGCCCTTAACGGTATGCGAGAAGAAGTGGGTGCGATTAGTGCACGTCTAAATACCATTGAGCAAGCCCAAGCATCCTTAGGAGTTGGTAATGATAGATTACATGATCGAATCAACCAACTGGAAGCGATGGGTGGGCTGAAAAATCAAAACCAAGAGCGTGAATGTCCACACTTTGAACGTAATGGTCGCCAAGACAACCGGAACCGTAGGGATCATCGTAGAGATGACTATGACCCCGAAGTTCATCTCCTAAAGAACGTTCGAGTTGAGATTCTGACTTTCGATGGAAGAATGGACCCTACCGTCTTCCTCGATTAGCTTTCTGACATGGACCAACGCTTTGAGTGGTATGCCATGAATGACGACCGTTGCATTAGACTTGCGAAAATGAAATTGGTTGGTCAAGCTCGACTTTTCTGGCTCAATGTTGAACGCATTAGGGTGAACGCGGGTTGCCCTCCCATTACCCGTTGGGACGACATGAAGGAACGACTTACTGAGAAGTATGTTCCTTTATCATACCACCAAAGCCTCCTCGACCAGTGACAAAATTTACGTCAAGGTGGTATGCCCGTGACCAATTACATTGCCAAATTTGAAGAGTTCATGATGAGGGAAAAAGTATCGGAAGACCCTAAAATCACTCTCTAGATTCCTCACCGGATTGCGACTTGAATTGCAAAAAGAATTGATTTCTCACCCCGTAGAAACTCTTGAAAGATGCTATGCCATTGTACAAGATCTTGAACGGTACTTGAAAACTACGGTGGTGAAGAGGACCGAGCCATATTATAATAGTCAACGATCCGGTGAGGGACGATTCAATCCTCCTCCCAAACCTACACAATCCGCCCCTGCCAATTCGAGGTTTGAAAAGGGAAAAAGTGTAGTTGGAGACTCCTCCAGGGTTAACTCTCAAGAAAAGTTCTATAAATGTCATGGGATGGGACACTTTGCCTCCCAATGCCCTACCAAAGAACCCCAAAGGACTCTCTTCATTGAAGGAGAGGAGGATGATGATGAGGTAGTGGTTGAAGAGGAAGTATTTGAACCGGTTAGCACACCCAGTGATGAAGAGGGTGATGCTATTGGTCATGTCATGCTTTAGTTGTGAGGTGTGCCCTTGCACAACCTCAACGGGATGAAAATGATGACTGGCAAAGGGAGAACATCTTCCACACCTACGCCGGATTTGGTGAAAAGAATTGTAGGGTCATCGTGGATAGCGGTAGTTGTACTAATGTAATATCCACTCATGTAGTCCGCCGCTTAGGGCTTACACCCGAAGCCCACTCGAGACCTTATAAAGTCGCATGGGTCAATTCTTCATCCATTCCCCTGTTGAAAAGGTGTCGTGTACCGATTTAGTTAGGTTCTTATTCGGACACCTTATGGTGTGATGTGGTGCTGATGGATGTGGGCCATATCATTTTGGAAAGGCCATGGCTCTACGACATGGACGTGACTCTTTCTGGTCGAACAAACATATGCACGTTCATGCATAAGGGCAAAAATATCACTTTACACCCTTTGCCTCCCAAAGCACCATCGACCAACACAGTCGAAAAGAAGGGCGAGTCTTCTAAATCCATTAATATTGTGAGCCCTTCTGAGTTCGAGAAAGCATCGATAGAAGAGAGTGTGGTGTATGTAGTTGTCACCGTAGAGAGTGCTCCTGAGTCGGTGAGCGAGTGTCCTAAGGAGGTTGAGCCGATTTTAAAAGAGTTTACGAATGTCTTCCCTGAAGACTTACCAAACGAACTCCCTCCTTTGCGTGATATCCAACAAGCAATTGACTTGGTTCCCGTATCTACCTTACCGAACCTGCCCCACTATAGGTTGAATCCGGTTGAGCACGCTGAGTTGACTCAGCAAGTCAGTGAGCTCCTTCAGAAAGGGTTCATCTAAGAGAGTCTGAGCCCGTGTGCCGTACCTGCCCTACTCACTCCTAAGAAAGATGGTACATGGCGCATGTGTGTGGATAGCCGTGCAATCAATAAGATTATCGTTAAGTATCGGTTTCCCATACCAAGGCTCGATGACATGCTTGACATGATGGTTGGTGCCACTATCTTTTCAAAGATCGACCTTAAGAGTGGCTACCATCAAGTCCGCATCCGCCCCGGTGAAGAGTGAAAAACCGCCTTTAAGACTAAAGATGGCCTTTATGAGTGGATGGTTATGCCTTTTGGGCTTTCCAATGCCCCGAGCACTTTCATGTGACTCATGACCCAAGTGTTGAGGCCGTTTCTAGGCAAATTCCTTGTTTATTTTGATGACATTTTGATCTATAGTTATAACAAGGATCAACACTTAAACCACCTTAGGTTGGTTTGTGAGACCCTCAAGGGCGAGAAGTTGTTTGCAAATATCAAGAAATGCACCTTCATGCAACATTCTGTTGTTTTCTCGAGATTTATTATCTCGGCCGATGGAATGGTCGCAAACCCCGAAAAGGTTAGAGCCATTGTGGAGTGGCCCGAGCCTACAAACATACACGATGTCCGTAGCTTCCATGGTTTGGCTACTTTTTATCGTCGCTTCATCAGAAGCTTTAGTACCATTATGGCCCCAATTACTGATTGCATGAAAAAGGGGGACTTTAAATGGGGCAAAGCAACGACGAAAGCCTTTGCTGAGATCAAACAACAAATGAGTAGTACACCTGTCATGGGCTTATTGGACTATTCCAAAGTCTTCGAAGTCGCATGCGATGCATCGGGTGTAGGCATAGGAGTGCTTAGCCAAGAGGGCCACCCAGTGGCCTATTTTTGTGAAAAACTTAACGAGGCGAAGCAAAAATAATCCACCTATGACAAGGAGTTTTATGCGGTCGTTCGATCTCTTTGGTATTGAAAGCATTACATTAGACCGCATGAATTTGTGCTGTTCTCTGACCATGAAGCCTTACGCTTTCTTGCTTCACAGAAGTTGAACCCAAGGCATGCGAAGTGGGTTGAGTACCTTCAAGGGTTCACATTCGTGTTAAAGCATAAGGTTGGTATTGAAAATAGGGCCGCTGATGCACTTAGTCGGCGAGTGGTGACTTTGTGCACAAGGAGAACCGAGGTCGTCGAGTTCGAACAGTTAAAGGATGAGTACCCCGAGTGCCCAGATTTTGGGGTTGAGTACACTGCTCTCCTTAGTAACCCGACCAGCACACACTCTGTGTACACCATCCAGGATGGGTACTTGTTTAAAGGCAATAGCCTTTGCATCCCTCGCATTTCACTGCGTGACTTTCTCATTTGGGAGTTACATGCTGGAGGGATGGTCGGACATTTCGGGCGTAATAAAACTGTTGCGCTCGTAGAGGATAGGTTCTTTTGGCCTAGCCTAATGAGAGATGTCGCTCGGGTTGTCAAACATTGCCGTACTTGCCAAGTGTCAAAACAGACCAAACAAAATACTGGCTTATACACTCCTTTACCCGTGCCACACACACCATGGCAAGACCTCTCTATGGATTTCGTGCTTGGACTTCCTAAGACCCCTAGGAAGCACGACTTCATCTATGTTGTAGTGGACCGATTTTCCAAAATGGCCCACTTCATTCCTTGTTCCAAAACCTCCGATGCATCTCATATTGCTAAACTAATTTTCGCGGAGGTAGTGCGTCTTAATGGGTTGCCTAAAACCATTGTGTCTGATAGGGATGTTAAATTTACTAGCTATTTTTGGAAGACCCTTTGGCACATGATGGGCACATTGCTCCAATTCTCAACAGCTTACCACCCTCAAACGGATGGCCAAACTGAAAGCACCAATAGGAGCCTTGGGAATCTCCTTCGTAGTCTTGTCGGTGATCATGTTAGGACCTGGGATACCATTTTACCCACAGTTGATTTTGCCTATAATAATTCTGTCAATAGGTCCATAGGCATGAGTCCTTTTGAGGTTGTACATGGTCATAGGCCTAGGACCCCATTAGATTTGATCCCTATGTCTACATCCCATAGAGTGTCAGAGTCTGCCGATGCATTTGCACAACACATTCATAGCTTGCATGCCGAAATTAAACAGAAAATTAATTCAAGCAACAATCAATATAAATTATTTGCAGATGCTCACAGGCGTAATAAAGAATTTAACGTGGGTGATTATGTGATGGTCCGGGTTAGGCCTGAGTGGTTCCCATCGGGATCCGCAAAGAAGCTCCAATTCCGAGGCGCTGGGCCTTTTAGAATTTTGGCTAAGAGTGGTCCTAATGCATATGTGCTCGAGCTTCCTCTAGGCACGGGGGTTAGTTCAACGTTCAATGTGGAGGACTTGGTTCCTTATTTGAGCTTCACCCCACTTCCTGAAAACCCACTCCAGCCACTTCCTAACCCCAACCCCAATCCAACCTTGCAACCTATACCTCTTCCTTCCCCAAGCAGACAGATATCAGATAAGATAGAGGATATAATCAACGATCATGCCGTCTCTACACATGAGGGGGGATTCCAAAAGTACTTGGTTAAATGGGTCGGCAAACCGGAGTTCGAAAACCCTTGGGTCCACGAGAATGAAGTTCGTCGCTTGAACCCTGACCTGCTAGACATCTACCATGAGTGCGTTTCATCGCTGATAAAACCTTTTTAGTCCAGGAGAATTGACGGGGACGCCACATACATGGACATTGGATTCGGACCACATCGTTTCTACCGGCGTCGAAAGAAGAGGAGAGGGAGCCCGAGTCCGAGTACAACATGCGTGTTTCATCGGTGATGAAACATTTTGAGTGGAGGAGAATGACGGGGAACGTCAAGAAAAAAAAAAAAAAAAAAAAAATTTACTGTTCACGATGAACAGTGATGGACGTCCGTGATGAACAGTGACGGACGTCCGTAATTTTGCCCCCTATCTGTCCGTAAGTCATGGACATTCGTGGGGCACTACGGACGTCCGTGGATGTCGTGATGGGACTTCTAATTTTGAGTTTTTGTTGCGAAAACTTACCTTTTTTGTGTTTTATTTATATTAAAACTATTTATTTCGAATTTTAATTATTGGTGGCCTATATATTGAGGCTTGTAAAGACTTTTTAATTAGTTATTGAATATTTTGAATGCTTTATGCTTGAATATTCTTTGCCTGAGATGGGCTTGGTGTGAGGCCAAGGGAGTAAATTCCAAAAGCCATTGTTATTTTCTCTATTATCTATCATTGTCTTCTTTGAATCTTTTACTTTATTGATCCTTGCTTGTTTTCTAAATCTCAATCTATTGATTTTGATCCCAAAACCCTAAACCTTTTCTGAACCCTAAATCCATCAGAGCCAAAACCCTTTTTTTCTAAATCATAAATCAAACCATAAGCCCATTACAAAATCATACACCTATTTTCAAAGCCCTAGTTAGAGCCTGCGAATCTACGTCGGATTGAAGACGACGCCCAAGCCTGAAAAAAGCTAGAATTCTATCTCTAGGCCGATCTCGCCTCAATTCTAATAGTACTTGCGCATCGGACTGGACCCTAACTGGATCTCGCATGATTTACCAACCTGAATTCTCTGAACCTTAAGGTATTTAAGATAGTTGAGATTAAGCTTGATTTAATTTTATTGAATTTCGGCAAAAACCGCATACAAGCATATTCACGCATTTTAGGGTCGTTGTCCCGCGTCACAGTAGGAATAGGAAATCAAACTAGTTAGACCTTAGGCAACCCATAGCTACTGAAGTTGGCAGACCGACGTTTAATAAAGAAGTTCAATCCGCATCTCGCAAAGCATGATTAGTGACGAGTTACAGCGTCGATAAATATTTGTAACTTGCGATTGCATAAACCCAGGTACTCTCTATTTAGAATTTGCTTATTATTAATATATTTCTGTAGGTGCATCTAAACATCCTCCTCTTTTATTATTCTATCTCTTTTTTCAAACAGAGTCCACTCTGACCAAATTGGGCCACTTATTTTGGAACCCGAAAGGGACCTAGAAAAAAGCGCGTACCAACAGATTGACGATCACAGTGAAACTTTTATATGCTAGGGTTGTCCCAGTTTGTTTAGTTTGGTTTTATTTTCTGCTTTATTTTATCACTTTTTTACATACACCTACACGTGTTTAAGCATACTTAGCAATCATATTTACTCACCCTTTCGAGAGCCGTTGAGTGCATATAAGCATTCTTTAAAGGCTAGAAATGTTAGGAATACGTAGGATAAATCTTACTAATAATAATGACCCACCATTATGGGGCTACCACGATAATCCCCTATATGACGTTGGACCATCTTACGACTCGACCCAATGTCATCCTGAGATTAACATGGCAGGCGATGACCACCAGATTACTTTTACTCCTCCGGGTACCAGTAACAATAACAGAAGAGATAGCGGCATCAGGCAGAACTACACTGTCGAGCAGGTCATAGACCTCACTGCCAATGCACTCGCAAAAGGAGGAAAAGAAGCTGATGCCTTGCTCCGGTCCTTGGCTGACTTATACAAAGCGGCAATAGACCAAAGACTGATAGAAGAAAGGCAGGTTACTCCAAAAAGCGAACATGAAGAAAGGTCACCGATTCCTCCATATGCCTCAACACCTAACAGACACACTTCCTACACCCTATACAACGACAACCACCGCAGACAATCCTACCCTGAGACATCTAAAGAAGACGGCACTATAAACATAAACGATCTCCCTCGATTTCTAGACAACTACATGACTAAGAGAGAGAATCAAAAACCAAAACAATCTTTCAGATTCGACAATTCCTGTCGAGGGATTGACTTTACCATACCTGCTGGCTTTAAACGTCCAAAATTCAACAAATATAATGGTATCGAAAATCCAAACCGCACTTGGCCCTATTCTATAACGATTGTCGAGCAATCCGAAACAATCATGGGCTTCTAATTCACTATTTTCAAAGATCTTTAGAATGAGAAGCCCTTGACTAGTTCGCTGCTCTATATTTAGCCAAAATTGAGACATTCGAATATATGGCCAACAGATTCCTAGAACAATACAAACACATGACCTACATAGAGATCAGTCATAGCGACGTAATGAACACAAAACAAGAAAACGAGAACTTCGCGACTTTCGCCAATCGTTAGAGAAAGCTCGCCGCCCAAACCAAAAATCAATAAGAGAAAGCGACGATACCATAGACATTGTAATCAACAATACCCGGGAGCCCCTTCGAAGTGCTCTCATACTAAGAGACTATCCTGACTTCTCTAGCCTATACTCACGTGCCTCGTGCACACAACGTCACATAAAAGACGGGAACCTTAATTCCTCAGCTCTAACACCTGAAGGTCTCTCTTCCAATGATCCTAAGACAAAGACTCCAAACAAAATTCTAAAACCTGAACAAATCAACACCAACCAAGAACCACACCAAATAAATTTCTACCCATACGATCAAGATAGACAACCTCAACACACAAACCAATATCAACATCTATACCTTAACCAAAACCAAACTCTATACCCTAACCAAAACACACATTCATACCCTAACCAAGATCAAAATTAATACCCCAACGCCACACAAAGCAACAACACCTTCTACAACCCGTTGTTTGACCAAACTCAATCAAGTCCTCAACTCGCATACGATACCATACACTCATTCACCTATGCCTCTATCCACCCGGCTAGCTTGATCTGTAGAATTGAACCTCTTTCAAATCACGACCCCTCACACCATTAAACCTAAAACCACTTTTCACACTGAACCAATCACTAAAATCATTAAAACCCAACCTATCACTAAACTTACCCCAACTCAACCTACCACTAAAATCTTTAAAACCCAACCTATCACGAAACTCATCCCAACTCAACCCATCACCAAAGTCAACACGCACATTCCTAAACCAACCCAACCAATCCTTAAGATCAGCAAATCTATCCTCGAACTAACTCAACCTACTTTTAAAATCGACAATCCACCAATCCTCACGCTCCCTGAACAAATATCCAAACTAATCACACAATCTACCCCCAAACAAACTTACATACCGGTTCCAGAAACAACTCTTGAACTAATCTATCAACATATCATAACACCACCAAGCATCCCGCTAATCTCAAAACGAAACTCCGAATCTAAACCTACAATCAAACCTATCTCCAAAATCATTATCCCTCTCACTCATGAACCAATTTCAAATTAATCCCATTTGAACACATTTTTGAACACGTTGCCCCACAAATCTCAGAACTGACCCCCAAATCGTTCCTACACTTACTTTAAAAAATGAACTTAATAATAAACGCGTCGCCTCACCAACCTCAAAAACAACTCTCAAATCAACCTCTACGCCCATTTCAAAACCCAAACCCACTACCAAACTCATCACCTCACCAACTTCAAAACAAAATCTCCAACCTGAATCTGCTATCAAACATACCTCCGAACCATCCATTTCACTCACTCCATGATCAATTGTTGAACTGATCTCAGAACCAACTCATAAATCAATCCCTACACCCGCCTCAAAACCTGAACTCACCACAGAACTTATCACCTCACCAACCACGAAACTGAACCCCAAAACCAAACCTATTATCAAAACTAAACCTATCATCGAACCCAAACCTTTCATCCAACCTAATCCTATTATCAGACCCGACATTGTCACCAAACCTAAATCTACTGTCGAACATAAACTGGTCACTAAACCCAAACCTATCATCAAACCTAAACCTATTATCAAACCCGACATTGTCACCAAACCTAAATCCACCATTGAACATAAACTTATTACCAAGTCTAGGCCTATCATCAAACTCGAACCCATCATTGAACCTGAACTAGGCATTGAACCCGAACTTATCATCAAACCTAAACTTATCATCGAACCTAAACCTATTATCGAATCTAAACCAATCATCGAACTTAAACTTGTCACCAAACCTAAACCTATCATTAAATCTGAACCTACCATCAAACTCGAACCTATCATCAAACCTGAACCCACCATCAAATCTGAATCCACCGTTGAATCTATCTCTACAACATCAATGACACTCAACCTTGAACCAATCACTAAATCCGACGATAAACAAATCCATGAATCTATCATCACTCTCACTCTCGAAATCAAACCAAACTTAAATCTTACGACCTCGATCAACATCCAAATCAACATTTCGCCAAATCCTCAAACCTCACCACAACATAAAATTGACATCATAACTAAGCCCGCTTCTGATCCCCAGGTACAAATTCCCATAGATCTGATGACCAACATCCTTACGGACTCCCAACTAGTAACAATACTACCACATCAAACTTCTAAAACTAAACCTCCGCCAAAAATTATAAACAAAACCTTAAAACAGCCTCCCAATAGGCGTCAAGTACATATCAAACAAGACATGAAAAATCAAATAAAACCGAACTTCACCACGCCAAGGAAGTGTCCACCATGGTCCACACTTCCTTGTCTTCTTCTATTTTGCTTATGTCTCACCTTATCACTCTCCCTACAAAATCAACATCCCATCCCCCTCCTTTCATAAAATAAAAACAATACAACCCAGAAATGTTCTTGAATTGCCACCAACTAAATATGATAACACACAAAACCTTATGGGAAGGACTATGTCCCATGCTCCAACTTTAGAAGATGCCTCTGACGGGGACGCTACTTACATGGACATTAGATTCGAACCGCATCGTTTCTACCGACATAAAAAGAAGCAGCGTTATGAAAATCAAAACTAGGCGAAAGATGAAATAAAGATGAAATTCTGGAAATTGAAGGAGCACAGAAAAAAAAATCGATTGATCGAAATGTCAACGGCGATATTATACGTATATGAGAATTTTGATCGAACGATTTTCAATTTCGATCGATCAAAATTGCACCAAGTAGTTTTAGTCATTTTAAACTTTTAATTTCGAACTTTTTCGAACTTTAAACTTTAGGGGTTTAATTGTCTTTATTTAATATTCGTTTTAGGGCTTTCTTTTATTGTGAGACCTCCTATATAAGGTCTTTAAACAATGTAATTAAGGGAGTTGATTGATTATTGAATGAGAGCTTATGCTTCATGAAGAGTCTTTTTCCCCGCGATGGGTTTGGTGTGAGACCAAGGGAGTGATTCCCATATATTTTCCTTATTGTTGTCATTGCTTTACGTAGTTTGCTTGATTATATTTGCTATCTAAATCTCTGTGTGCTTCTCTAGACATAGTCTAAATCCTTCCTTGTGGTCCCCGAAACCCTAAACTCGTTTTGAAGCCTAAATCACACAAGCCAATACCTTTTCCAAAATCATAAACTGATCTAAAAGCCATAGGCCTTTACAAACCGTAAATCCCTTTCACAACCCAATTTGGAATCCGTGACTCCACATCGAACTGAAAACGGGCGCCTAATTCTAGAAAAGGTAGAGTACTATCTCTAGGCCGATCTTGCCTCGACTCTAAAGTACTTGCACATCGGACTGGACCCTATCTGGATCTCTTGTGATCTACTCATCAAAATTCTGCAAACCCTAAGGTATCAAAGATAATTTTGCCATTAAATTTGAATTAATTTATTTAATTTCGGCAAAATCTTCATTAAATCATATTCCGCATTTTAAGGTCGTTGTCCCGTGTCAGTTTTGGTATCAGAGTCCTAGGTTTTCCAGGTTAGGGCATCTTTGCTTGTCATATTTATTTTATTGCATTATTTTTGTGAGTCCATATTGCATTCCATATTAGAACCCTAATAGACCTTGTGATCACCATGGACTCGAGTGCGATTCTCAATGCCCTTAACGGTATGCGAGAAGAGTTGGGTGCGATTAGTGCACATCTGAATACCATTGAGCGAGCCCAAACATCCCTAGGAGTTGGTAATGATAGATTACATGATCGAATCAACCAACTGGAAGCGATGGGTGGGTTGGAAAATCAACACTAAGAGCGTGAATGCTCTCACCTTGAACGTAATGGTCGCCAAGACAACCGGAACCGTAGGGATCATCGTAGAGATGACTATGACCCCGAAGTTCAACTCCTTAAGAATGTCCGAGTTGAGATTCCAACTTTCAATGAAAGAATGGACCCTACCGTCTTCCTCGATTGGCTTTCTGACATGGACCAACACTTTGATTGGTATGCCATGAATGACGACTGTTGCGTTAAACTCGCTAAAATGAAGTTGGTTGGTCAAACTCGACTTTTCTGGCTCAATGTTGAGCGCATAAGGGTGAACGCGGGTTGTCCTCCCATTACCCGTTGGGACGATATGAAGGAACGACTTACTGAGAAGTATGTTCCTTTATCATACTACCAACGCCTCCTCGACCAGTGGCAAAATTTACGCCAAGGTGGTATGCCCGTGACCGATTACATTGCCATATTTGAAGAGTTCATGATGAGGGCAAAAGTATCGGAAGACCCTGAAATCACTCTTTAGATTTTGCACCGGATTGCGACTGGATTTGCAAAAAAAATTGATTTCTCACCCCGTAGAAACTCTTGAAAGATGTTATGTCGTTGTGCAAGATCTTGAACGGTATTTGAAAACGACGGTGGTGAAGAGGACCGAGCCACAATATAGTAATCAACGATCTGGTGAGGGACGATTCAATCCTCCTCCCAAACCTACACAACCTGCCCCTACCAATTCTAGGTTTGAAAAGGGAAAAGGTGTAGTCGGAGAATCCTCAAGGGTTAATTCTCAAGTAAAGTGCTATAAATGTCATGGGATGGGGCACTTTGCCGCCCAATGCCCTATAAAAGAACCCCAAAGGACTCTCTTCATTGAGGGAGAGGATGATGATGATGAGGTAGTGGTTGAAGAAGAAGTATTTGAACCGGTTAGCACACACAACGATGAGGAGGGTGATGCTATTGGTCATGCTTTAGTTGTGAGGTGTGCCCTTGCACAACCTCAACGGGATGAAAAAGATGACTGGCATAGGGAGAACATCTTCCACACCTATGCCAGATTTGGTGAAAAGAATTATAGGGTCATCGTGGATAGAGGTAGTTGTACCAACGTAATATCCACTCATACGGTACGCCGCTTAGGGCTTACACCTGAAGCCCACCCGAGACCTTATAAAGTCGCATGGGTCAATTCTTCATCCATTCCCGTGTCGAAAAGGTGTCGTATACCGGTTCAGTTAGGTTCTTATTCGGACACATTATGGTGCGATGTGGTGTCGATGGATGTGGGCCATATCATTTTGGGAAGGCCGTGGCTCTACGACATGGACGTGACTCATTTTGGTCGAACAAACATATGCACGTTCATGCATAAGGGCAAAAAGATCACTTTACACCCTTTGCCTCCCAAAACACCATCGACCAACACCGTCGAAACGAAGGGCGAGTCTTCTAAATCTATTAATATTGTGAGCCCTTCTGAGTTCGAGAAAGCATCGAAAGATGAGAGTGTGGTGTACGTAGTTGTCACCGTAGAGAGTGCTCCCGAGTCGGTGAGCGAGTGTCCCAAGAAGGTTGAGCACATCGAGTTAACTCGACAAGTCAATGAGCTCCTTCAGAAGGGGTTCATACAAGAGAGCATGAGCCCGTGTGCTGTACCTGCCCTACTCACTCCTAAGAAAGATGGTACATGGCGCATGTGTGTGGATAGCCGTGCGATTAATAAGATTACTGTTAAATATCAGTTTCCTATACCAAGGCTCGATGACATGCTTGATATGATGGCTGGTGCCACGATCTTTTCAAAGATAGACCTTAAGAGTGGCTACCATCAAGTCCGCATTCGCCTCGGTGATGAGTGGAAAATCGCCTTTAAGACTAAGGATGGTCTTTATGAGTGGATGGTCATGCCATTTGGGCTTTCTAATGCCCCCAGTACTTTCATGCAACTCATGACCAAAGTGTTGAGGCCGTTTCTAGGCAAATTCCTTGTTGTTTATTTCGATGACATCTTGATCTATAGTCACAACAAGGATCAACACTTGACCCACCTTAGGCTGGTTTGTAAAACCCTCAAGGGCGAGAAGTTGTTCGCAAATCTCAAGAAATGTACCTTCATGCAACGTTCTGTTGTTTTCTTGGGATTTATTATCTCAACCAATGGAATGGTCGCGAACCCCAAAAAGGTGAGAGCGATTGTGGAGTGGCCCGAGCCTAAAAACATACACGATGTCCATAGCTTTCATGGTTTGACTACTTTTTATCGTCGCTTCATCAAAAACTTTAGCACCATCATGGCCCCAATTACTGATTGCATGAAAAGGGAGACTTTAAATGAGGCAAAGCAGCGACAAAAGCCTTTGTTTAGATCAAACAACGAATGAGTAGTGCACCCGTCATGCGATTGCCAGACTTTTCTAAAGTCTTTGAAGTCGTATGTGACGCTTCGGGTGTAGGCATAGGAGGAGTGCTTAGCCAAGAGGGTCACCCTATGGCCTATTTTAGTGAAAAACTTAACGAGGCGAAGCAAAAATACTCCATCTATGACAAGGAGTTCTATGCGGTCGTTCGATCTCTTTGGTATTGGAAACATTACCTTAGACCGCAGGAATTTGTGTTGTTCTCTGATCATGAAGCCTTAAGCTTTCTTGCTTCACAGAAGAAGTTGAACGCAAGGCACGCGAAGTGGGTTGAGTACCTTTAAGGGTTCACATTCGTGTTAAAGCATAAGGCCGGTGCTGAAAATAGGGCCGCTGATGCACTTAGTCGGCGAGTGGTAACTTTGCGCACAATGAGCACCGAGGTTGTTGGGTTCGAAAAGTTAAAAGATGAGTATCCCGTGTGCCCAGATTTTGGGGTTGAATACACTGCTCTCCTTAGTAACCCGACCAGCACACACTCCGTGTACACCATCCAGGATGGGAACTTGTTTAAAGGCGGTTGCCTTTGCATCCCTCGCACTTCATTGCGTGAGTTTCTCATTTTGGAGTTACACGCTGGAGGGATAGCAGGACATTTTAGGCGTAACAAAACTGTTGCGCTCGTAAAGGATAGGTTCTTTTGGCCTAGCGTAATGAGAGATGTCACTCGGGTCGTTAAACATTGTCGTACTTGCCAAGTGTCAAAACAGACCAAATAAAATACCGGCTTATACACCCCGTTACCCGTGCCACGCACACCGTGACAAGACCTCTCAATGGATTTCGTGCTTGGACTTCCTAAGACCCCTAGGAAGCACGACTCCATCTATGTCGTAGTGGACCGATTTTTCAAAATGGCCCACTTCATTCCTTGTTCCAAAACCTCCGATGCGTCTCATATTGCTAAACTATTTTTTGCGGAAGTAGTGCGTCTTCATGGGTTGCCCAAAACCATTGTGTCTGATAGGGATGCTAAATTTACGAGTTATTTTTGGAAGACCCTTTGGCACATGATGGGCACATTGCTCCAATTCTCTACAGCTTACCACCCTCAAACGGATGGCCAAATCGAAAGCACCAATAGGAGCCTTGGGAATCTCCTTCGTAGTCTTGTCGGTGATCATATTAGGACCTGGGATACCATCTTACCCACAACTGAGTTTGCATATAATAATTCTGTCAATAGGTCCATAGGCATGAGTCCTTTTGAGGTAGTGCATGGCCATAGGCCTAGGACCCCGTTAGATTTGATCCCCATGTCTGCATCCCATAGAGTGTCAGAGTCTGCCGATGCATTTGCACAACATATTCATAGTTTGCATGCCGAAATTAAACAGAAAATTAATTCAAGCAACAATCAATATAAATTATCTGCAGATGCTCACAGGTGTTCTCGAGGCGCTGGGCCTTTTAGAACTTTGGCCAAGAGTGGTCCTAATGCATACGTACTTGAGCTTCCTCCAGGTACGGGGGTTAGTTCAACGTTCAATGTGGAGGATTTGGCTCCTTACTTGGGTTTCACCCCACCTCCTGAAAACCCACTCTAGCCACCTCCTAGCCCCTGCCTCAGCCCCAATCCACCCTTGCAACCTATACCTCTTCCTTTCACAAGCAGACAGAGATCAGATGAGATAGAGGATATAATTAACGATCATGCCATCTCTACACATGACGGGGGATTCCAGAAATACTTGGTTAAATGGGTTGACAAACCGGAGTCCGAGAACACTTGGGTCCACGAGAAAGAGGTTCGTCGCTTGAACCCCGACTTGCTAGACATCTACCACGAGCGTGTTTCATCGGTGATGAAACCTTTTTGGTCCAGGGGAATTGACGGGGACGCTACTTACATGGACATTGGATTCGGACCGCATAGTTTCTACCGACGTAGAAAGAAGCAGTGTTATGGAAATCAAAACTAGGCGAATAGGCGAAAGATGAAATTCTGAAAATTGAAAGTGCATAGAAAAAAAATCGATTGATCGAAATTGAATTTCGATCGATTGAAAATTTTTTATCGATCGAAATTAAAATTCGATCAATCGAACTTTAAACTTTAGGGGTTTAATTGTCTTTATTTAATATTCGTTTTAGGGTTTTCTTTTATTGTGAGACCTTCTATATAAGGTCTTTAAACAATGTAATTAAGGGAGTTGATTGATTATTGAATGAGAGCTTAAACTTCGTGAAGAGAGAGTCTTCTTCCCCGCGATGGGTTTGGAGTGAGACCAAGGGAGTGATTCCCATATATATTCCTTATTGTTGTCATTGCTTTGCGTGGTTTGCTTGATTATATTTGCTATCTAAATCTCTGCGTGCTTCTCTAGACATAGCCTAAATCCTTCCTTGTGATCCCTGAAACCCTAAACCTATTTTGAAGCCTAAATCACACAAGCCAATACCTTTTCCAAAATCATAAACTGATCTAAAAGCCATAGGCCTTTACAAGCCGTAAATCCCTTTCACAACCCAATTTGGAATCCGCGACTCCACATCGGACCGAAGACGGGCGCCTAATCCTAGAAAAGCTAGAGTACTATCTCTAGGCCGATCTCGCCTCGACTCTAAAGTACTTGAGCATCGGACTGGACCCTATCTGGATCTCTTGTGATCTACTCATCAGAATTCTGCAAACCCTAAGGTATCAAAGATAATTTTGCGATTAAACTTGAATTAATTTATTTAATTTCGGCAAAATCTTCATTAAATTATATTCCGCATTTTAGGGTCGTTGTCTCGCGTCAGCCTCACTCCATTGAGAGACTAAAAAAGGTCCCTCATGACAAGGAGGCTCCGACCATAAAAGATTTATCAAAAGAAGAAATCAAACGACTCCACACTTTATCCAATAAATCTTATGTCACTCAAATCATGAAAGTAAACATACTTTCTCTCTCATCCCTGATCAATCAGATCGAGGCCACGCAAAACAAATCAACAGATCAACAAATGGGCGGTCCCTTCGACTATTCAATATGTCCCACTAATTGGACATCCTGAGTCAATCTCCTCTTAAGAAATTGATATTGTATCCTTAAAAAAAAAAAGTAGTCGCGTTTATTGTTTCTTTGATTGTAGCTATGAAAAATGATTGGGTTCCCCAAAATGATATATGATCGATTTCAAAGATCTACAATATGTTTTCGCTATATTCACCAAAAGGGCCCGAAACATTCGTTTACATATCGTTGGGAAATGGATTAACATAAACACTCCCATAAGAAGAAATAATACAAAAATATGTGAATTATAAATGCAAGTCAAAGAAGATTGACCCACACTAGCAGTCTCATGTAATAACTTTACCAAAGGCGATCCCATTAACAGGAAATTGAACTCAAATATAGAACGATAGATAGCCAAAATGTTCATTAAGAAAACTTTTTGAACATTTTCGCTCGAGCAAACTTTGATCCTCGCTCGAGCGGCACCTTCAAATTTCGATTACAGAAAAAAAAAATTATGTGGATTTTCGCTCGAGCGATAATGGTTACCGCATGAGCGAGGTTCTTCAAAAATCCAAGCTAAAAAGTTGTCACTTTTCGCTCGAGCGACATTTGGTTGTCGCTCGAGCGAAATCAAAATCGGACCTTTGTATTTACCCACTCGCTCAAGCGACAAGCAAGTGCCGCTCGAGCGACCCCGCCGATTTATATATCCCAACGACCATTTCCATCCTTTTTCTCACGCGAAATTGTGGATCAAAACGTTTTAGCTTCCTTCGTCTTCCGCGAGAACTCGCCGTTGCATAGTATTCGTTGTTTTCGTGCCTTACACTCATTCTCGCGAGTCACGCTACATGTTCTTCCTTCGCGCCAAAGGTAACATTCATCCTTTGAATTTGAAATTCCTTTAATCCTTTTTCAATGGTACCTAGGAAGACGACGTCTTCGAAGTGTCCCACGACCGATCCTCCACCAACAAAGGAGAAACCCAATCCTTGGTGGAGAGAAAAGACATTCGAACCCGAATGGTCATTCCATCGGGACTATTTCATTGATGAACAATCCACCCAGTGGGCGTTGAACTACCTTGCTCAAGCCAAATTGATGTCTCTACTCAAATCATTCCATGACCACTACTACCCACGTTTGGTTAGACGGTTTTGTCAAAACCTTGAGCAGGAAGGTTCTAAGATCACCACGACGATCGACGGACGGCTTTTCCGTTTTGATGTTGACCACATCGCAATAGCCATGGAGTGCCCTACAATTTTCATGCCTGATTTAGGTCTAGAAGCACCAGCTTCCTAACCAGTACTATTTGCACGAATCGTTGCAGAAATGGGCCACAACGAACAAAGATCAGGCCAATCGGTACGGAGGGCCCAATTGTCAACAGAGATATGACTGTTAGACATAATCTTCAAGAAGAACTTATAGCTTGTGCGACACGAACAAGAACGTGTGGGCATACTTTTACAGGCCCTCTTCTCCGCCTTTAGGGGGTGTTGGTTCAATGCTTCTACAATATTGTTTGAAGGATTAATTTACTGTAACAACCGAGATTTTTCACTTATTTAGTCCTTAATTATTTGCTAGATTTGTAATTATGATTAGTTTGATTGATTTGATACATGTGATTAGTTGTTGCGCATAAAAATAATGCTTCCTTTATTTAATAATGACCCATGATAATTAATTAATCTAATTAATAGACCTTAAATGCCTTTAAATATACGTTAGTAATAATTGGGGTGCATTTAGTAATGTTTAATGGACTTTTAAAATATGTTAGTAAATTAACTACAGACCCAATAACTAATTAAAGACCCATTAAGTAATTAAAAACTCATAGAATCACTTAAGACCCATGTAGGAAATTCTAAATAGAGTTAGATCTTAAATAGGAAACCTTAAAGTATTCTAATTAGAGTTATACTTTAAATAAGGAGGCTTAAAGTATTATAAATATAGAGAATACAAATTTTTTACATAACTCTTGTAACCTAATAACCTTATAGAGAAAGAGAAATTCTAGAAAAGATGGAGAATTAGAAGAGGAACCCTAGAGTTTTCGGTTTGAAGGTTTAGAAGAACGTGAGGGGAGCTTACGGCGCGACCAGATTTCGGATTAGAGTTTCGGATTAGATCAAGGGAGAGGAGTTACGTAAATTTTACACGAAGATTAGAGGTATGGAGAAATCATATTGAGATTAATCGGAAACGTAGGTAATACAAAAATAAAATAAGAACTAGGGTTTATTTCATTTAATGAATATTCTTCATGTTAGATTGTTAAATTTTGATACTTAATCGCGGGTTTTCGATGGTACACGGGATTTCGGGATTGATAACGAAATTCTGTCAAGAATCTAGAATATGTCTAGAATCCAGAATTTGTGCAAAATCCATAATCTGTTTAGAATCCAGAATCTGTGCATAATCCAGATTTTGTTAGGAATTTCAGAATTTGTCCAGGATGCAAGCAATGAATTTCTATTCAAATATTGCCTATGTTTAATCATCATGCTTAAATATTTATTTATGTTCATCCTTATTTTTATTGCTTAGAATCCATGCAACATAGGATGTTTGATTTACACAATATAAAACAGTAGGAATCGACAAAGATTACATATTTATGATGTGTTAAGCCTAAACAAGTGAAAGAGCTATTGGATGATCGATTGATTTCCAATTTTTCTATACATGTATATTCATGGCATTCATAAAAATGAAAAGATACATTTACGGCATGACAAATGAAAACAAAATATTTCTATGATTACAATAGAATTCCTTTTGGCTTATGCTAGAGGAATTAACATGAATAAGAATGACAAGTAATAAAAGTTATGTATCTATGTATTAATGATAAGACTGAAGAGATGGGAGAAGGTTTTTAATTTTAAGCTTACTACTTAATTGAAGAGAAGTTTTGCGAAGGTTAACGTAGATACTAATTGAAGGATCAAAGAAGATTAAGATAATGATTAAGGAAGAGATAACCATGGCCATTATGCATGCCGATTTATGAGCATTAAATGTACAATTAAAATGACCACACATAAAAATTAGGGTAGAGACACAAGCCATAATGTTTATTTAGATTTAATGTTATGTTTCAGTTTCATTCTATTGCTTTACTCATTATTTATATCACATATTATATCTCCGTTATTGCCTGATTTTATGAGTTGGTTTGAGTTATGGACATTTTCTATTAGGCTCATCATGTCTGGTCCATACCGGTTTACTTGATAAATTGACCCATTGTTTGGGATTCCAGGGAGCATAGCTATACATAGAGTGAATGAAGTAGATGCGTCAATGATTGATGGAAATCGAGATTTGAGCGAAAAAGATTTGAAGCTTAGTTGATTAGGTTTTTCTTTATGCATTAGGAAGAATTTTAAGACATTTATTTCAAATTTATTTTTATGAACAAGTTCATGTTAATGATGGATTATGCTTGATTTCAGTTTTAATTAATTTAAAGAGTAAGCATACAATTTAGTATAATAGGTTGCTATCTCATAGTTTAGTACTGCTCTCATGATGATGGGAAAAAGAAAATTTATGTGCGCGCTTTTAATAGTTATTTTTCCGGTGCGTTTATATGAGGATCTTTATGGATTAATTGATATGGTGTGTGAATTTGGGGGTGTCACAGTTGGTATTAGACGATCTGAATTTATGGAGATTGAAACTAATGTAGGAATGGTATTGACTTCAGATGACCAATTTTCACAGACAAGGTGATAGGTTAGCGGATGATGTTACAAGGGCGATCAATGCAACGAGAGCACCCGTGCCTAGATCGGATGTGGATGAATTTAAAAAGAATAAATCTAGGACTTTCAACTGAACTAGCGAGGTTATGGAAGCACAAAAGTGGATTAAGCATTTAGAAAAAATATTTGGGATAATGCAGTGCCCCGATGCTTGTAAGGTGAGACTAGCAACATACAAACTTGAAGACGTTGTAGACCACTGGTGGAGCAAAGTCAATGATACTACAATTGCAACAAACCCAGAACATGTTTGGACTTGGGCAGAATTTGTTAAAACCTTTAACGATAAATATTTTCCCCAGAGTGTTCGTGAGAGTAAGATTAGTGAATTTCTGAAGTTAGAACAAGGGAACATGACAATCGATGCCTACGATAGGGCATTTACTGAACTTGGAAGATTTGTGCCGAATATGATAGCTGATGAGACCTTCCGCATTAGGAAGTTTAAGCAGGGACTTAGGCCACAGATCAGTTCTCTTGTACTGGGACATAAGAGTACTACCTTCATAGATTTATTGGATAGATGCTATGATGTAGAGAGAGACGTTAGCCAGACAAATCAAGGGATGAGTTTTGGTCAACTGACTCAGTAGCAATCAGTTTAATGGACGGGATTGAGTCATGGGCAGGTAGAATAATCAACAGGGGAGGAAGTTTACCCCATATGATAAACCCCAGCAGATTCAACAGAAGAGACAACCAACATCTATGACAACTCATGCAAGGATGAAGTCAAAACCGACATGCAATACATGCGGGAAACAACACTTTGGCAAATGTTTACGATGAATGACTGCGTGCTACAACTGCAGGAAAGAAGGGCATAGAGCGGCGGATTGTAAGGAGCCGAAGAAGAATCTGAAAGCACCAATGATGATAACGGCTCACGGACGAGTTTATACCTTATCTACGATGGATGCTAGAGCCTTCGGTGATGTGATTCACGGTACGTTTTAGATAGTTTATCTGTCTTCTATTGCATATGGGAACTATTTGAATTGTTATATTTAATGTGCATATTTATCTACCTTAGATTTATAAATCACGCAAATATAAGACGTTAATTAAGACACTTAAGAATTCAAGAGAAATTTAAAGTTTTTTTTTTTTTTTTTTTAAATAATTAAGATCGCTTAGCAATGAGCCAATGATGAATGTGTATGTTTGTTTTAGGCTCCTTGTTGATTGGCGGATGTTTTGCTCACGTACTTATGGACTCGAGAGCTTCACATTCATTTGTTTCTTTGGGTTTCGCTCCACGATTGGAGAGGGAACCTAGCGTAATGAGCTTTTCCTTAGTTGTCGCGACACCTTTGGGAAAAACCATCATTGCTGATCTGTACTAACCAGATTGCATTGTTCGAATTGGAGAGAACGACCTGAAGGTCGATTTGATTGTTAATTGAAGATTTTGATGTTATTCTTGAGATAGATTGGTTAGCGGGGTCACGAGCTGTTTTGGATTATTATGAGAAGACGATCTTTGCGAAAAGTGACAGATTGATTTTTAAATTCAAGGGCTTGAGAAAAGGACAGATTGATTTTTAAATTCAAGGGCTTGAGAAAAGGAACCGTGCCAACATTATGTGCGATGACGAGTTTAGAAGAGAAGAGTGTCGATGTTTCGAAGATACCTATAGTCAGGGAGTTTGATGAAATATTTTCCGAGGAACTTCCTAGTTTACCGCCTATTAGAGAAGTGGAATTTCGAATTGACTTATTATCGGGTTCGACACTGATTTTGAAGACACCCTACAAGATGACACCACTTGAGATATCTGAATTGAAGAAGCAACTGGAAGAGTTAGAAGGGTTTCATACACTTGAGTCACTCACTATGGGGAGACCCGATTTTGTTTGTGAAGAAGGATGACTCGATAAGATTGGGCATCGATTATAGGCAGTTAAATCAAGTGACAGTGAAGAATAAATACCCGTTACCGAGGATTAATGACTTGTTTGACCAGTTAGGAGGTGTTCGATGCTTTTCGAAGATTGATTTAAGGTCTGGTTACCATCAAGCGCGAGTACGAGAAGAGGACATACAAAAGATGACTTTTAATACAAGGTATGGACAGTTTGAGTTTTTAGTGATGCCTTTTGGTTTGACGGACGCACCTGCAATGTTTATGGACTAGATGAATACGGTGTTCAGACCCTTTTTGGACCAATTTGTAGTAGTCTTTGTGGATGACATTTTAGCCTACTTGAGATCAGAGGAGGAGCACGCCACTCACCTACGGATAGTGCTTCGGACACTTTTGGAGCACCAACTCTTTGCCAAGTTGAGCAAGTGTGAGTTTTGGATGACGGAGGTGGCATTTCTAGGCCATCGGGTTTCTGAGAAAGGAATTACGATTGATCCTGCGAAGATTAAGGTGATTGGTCGGTGGGTAAGACCAAAGAGCGTGACCGAGATTAAGAGTTTTTGGTTTGGCAGGGTATTATAGAAGATTTGTAGAGGGTTTGTCAAAGATTTTTGGACCACTTAAAAATTTGACGAGGAAGAAGACGAAATTTGTTTGGTCCGATGAATGCGAGCAGAGTTTTCAAGAGTTAAAAAGAAGATTGACGACTACACTAATATTGACGACCCCATCAGGTAGTGGAGGTTTTATCATTTATACGGATGCGTCAAACAAGGGTTTGGGTTGCGTGTTGATGCAGAATGAGAAAGTTATTGCCTACGCTTCAAGGCAATTGAAAGATCATGAGAGGAACTACCCGACGCATAACTTAGAGCTCGCAACAATTATTTTCGCGTTGAAGTTATAAAAACATTACCTTTACGGGGAGAAGTTCATCATATTAACAGACCATCAGAGCTTAAAGTACTTGTTTACGCAGAAGGATCTGAACATGAGGCAGAGGAGGTGGATGGAGACTCTAATAGACTTTAACCCTGAGATTAGGAACTACCTAGGAAAGGCTAACGTAGTAACTGATGTGCTGAGTAGGAATGTTCCAGAGAAGATACTTAGACGAAGGGCTTTGTTATCCTACATCGATATTAAGTCGGTACTATTGGATCAAATTAGAGGGAAACAATTAGAAGATCCAGTTTTTGTTCGTTTGAAGGAGAGCAAGAATATATAAGTAGCATTTAGAGAGGATGGAATAATGCTATTCAAGGGAGGATATTGCATACCAAAAGATGCGGAAATGAAACAACAACTTCTCTACAAAGCTCACAAATCAAAATTCGTGATACACCCTGGAAGCACAAAGATGTATCAAGATACAAAGAGTAATTATTGGTGGCTAGATATGAAGAGAGAGATAACGGATTATGTGTCAAGATGCGTTACTTGTCAGCAAGTGAAGGCTGAACATAAGAAACCACTAGGATTATTGCAGCTGTTACCAGTACCAGGATGAAAATGGGAGAGCATTGGTATGGATTTTATCACGGGATTGCCGAGGACGACGAGAAGGAACGATTTGGTTTGGGTTGTAGTAGACTGACTGACAAAATCAACACACTTTATTTCAGTCAGGACTACTCTTTCGTCTGCGCAACTGGTAGATATCTACATAAGGGAAATTGTGCATTTACATGACGTGCCAGCAAGTATTATTTCCGATATAGATTCCAGGTTTACCTCACATATGCGGCAGAGCTTTCAAGATGGTATGGGATCAAGATTGGAGTATAGTTCAACTTTTCACCCTCAGACAGATGGTCAGACTAAGAGGTTGAATCAAATTCTAGAGGATATGTTAAGAGCATGCACGCTAGATTTTAAGGGAAGTTAGGATGATTACTTAGCATTAGCAGAGTTTTCGTACAACAACAGTTATCAAGCAACGATTCAAATGTCACCATATGAAGCACTTTACGGAAGGAGCTGCAGAACACCGTTATGCTGGGATGAGGTTGGAGTAAGAAATATGCTTGGACCACAGATTGTTGATGACATAACAACACAAGTGCAGCTAATCCGAGAACGTATGAAGACGACTCAAAGCAGACAGAAAAGTTACGCGGATAAAGAAAGGAGCGATGCAAAATTTGCTAAGGGAGATTTAGTTTTTACCAAAATCTCACCTATCAAGGGCGTGATGAGATTCGGAAAGAGAGGAAAACTAAGTCCGAGGTATATTGGACGGTTTGAAATATTGAAGAGGATTGGAGAGACGACTTATCGGATTCAGTTACTAGTAAAGTGCCGATATGCACAATGTTTTTCACATATCAATGTTGAAGAAATATTTCAAGGACCAATCACATGTGATCGATTTGGAGCCATTAGAAACTAAGGACATGACTGTCATTGAGGAACCAATTTCAGTTCTAGAAAGAAGTGAGAAGCCAGTATGTAATAAGAAGATTCCATTGGTTTTGGTTAATTGGAAGCCCCACTCATGAGAAGAAGCCACTTGGGAGGCGAGGATGATATGAGGAAGCAATATCCACACCTTTTTACTTCAGGCACGATCTAATCTCGAGGACGAAATTTTTAATGAGGGAAGAATATAATGACCGAGATTTTTCGCTTATTTAGTCCTTAATTATTTGCCAGATTTGTAATTATGATTAGTTTGATTGATTTGATGAATGTGATTAGTTATTGCACATGAAAATAATGCTTACTTTATTTAATAATTACCCATGATAATTAATTAATCTAATTAATAGACCTAAAAGCCTTTAAATATATGTTAGTAATAATTAGGGTGCATTTAATAATGTTTAATGAACTTTTAAAATGCGTTAGTAAATTAACTAAAGACCCAATAACTAATTAAAGACTCATTAAGTAATTAAAGACCCATAGAATCATTTAGACCCATGTAGGAAATTCTAAATAGAGTTAGATCTTAAATAGAAAACCATAAAGTATTCTAAATAGAGTTAGATCTTAAATAGGAAACCTTAAAGTATTCTAATTAGAGTTAGACTTTAAATAGGAAATCATAAAGTATTATAAATATAGAGATTACAGAATTTTTACATAACTCTTGTAACCTAATAACCTTATAGAGAAAGAGAGAAAATTCTAGAGAAGAAAAAGGAGAATTAGAAGAGGAACCCTAGAGTTTTCGGTTTGAAGGCTTAAAAGAACGTGAGAGGACGCGATCGGATTTCGGATTAGAGCTTTGGATTGGATCAAGGGAGAGGAGTTACGAAATCATGTTGAGACTAATCGGAAACATAGATAACACAAAAATAAAATAAGAATTAGGGTTTATTTCATTTAATGAATATTCTTTATGTTAGATTGTTAAATTTTGATGTTTAATCGCGGGTTTTCGATGGTTTCGGGATTGATCACAAAATTCTGTGCAGAACTCAGAATCTGTCCATAATTCAGAATCTGTTTAAAATCCAGAATCTGTGTAGAATATAGAATCTGTCAAGAATCCAGAATTTGTGTAGAATCCAGAATCCAAAATCTGTCTAGAATTCAGAATCTGTTTAGAATCCAGAATCCAAAATTTGTTAGGAAGTTCAAAATTTGTCCAAGATGCAAGCAATGAATTTCTATTCAAATATTGCCTATATTTAATCATCATGCTTAAATATTTATTTATGTTCATCCTTGTTTTTATTGCTTAAAATCCATGCAACCTAGGATGTTTGATTTACACCACATGAAACAAATAAAATTACATATTTATGACATGTTAAGCCTACACAAGTGAGAGCTATTGCATGATCGATTGATATATAGTTTTTCTATACATGTACATTCATGCATAAAAGTGAAAAGATACATTTACGACATGACAGATGAAAACAAAATATTTCTATGATTACGATAGAATTCTTTTTGGCTTATGCTACAGGAATTAACATGAATAAGAATGACAAGTAATAAAGATCCATAAAGATCCGCATATAAACGCAACAAAAAAATAGCTATTACAAGCACACAAATTTTATTTTTTTCCCATCATCATGAGAGCAATGCAAAAATATAAGATAACAACCTATTATACCAAATTCTATGCCTACTCTGTAAATTAAATAAAACTGAAATCAAGCATAATCTATCATTAACATGAACTTGTTCATAAAGATAAATCTAAAATAAATGTCTTAAAATCTTTCCTAATGCATAAAGAAAAACCTAATCAACTAAACTTCAAATCCTTCTTCACTCAAATCTGGATTTCCATCAATCATTGATGCATCTACTTCACCCACTTCATGTATAGTTGTACTCCCTGGAATCCCAAACAATGGGCCAGTTTACCAACTAAACCAGTATGGACCAGACATGATAAGGCTAATAGAAAAGGTCCATATCTCAAACCAACTCATAAAATCAAGCAATAACAAAGATATAACATGTGATATAAATAATGAGTAAAGCAATAGAATGAAATTAAAACATAGCATTAAATCTAAATAAACATTATGGTTTAGGTCTCTACCCTAATTTCATGTGTGACCATTTTTAATTCTGCATTTAATGCTCATGAATCGGCATACATGATGGACATGATTATTTCTTCCTTAATCATTATCCTAATCTTCTCCGATCCTTTGATTAGTATCTACGTTAACCTTCTCATAACTTATCTTCAGTTAAGTAGTAAGCTTAAAATTAAAGGCCTCCTATCTCTTCAGTCTTGTCATTAATGCATGGATGCATAACTTTTATTACTTGTCATTTTTATTCTTGTTAATTCTTTCAACATAACCCAAAATGAATTCTATCGTAATCACAGAAATATTTTCTTTCATGCGTCATGTCATAAACATATTTTTTCATTTTTATGGATGCCATGAATGTACATGCATAAAAAAAAATTGGAAATCAATCGATTACGTAATAATTCTTTCACTTGTTTAGACTTAACACATCATAAATATGTAATCTCTATCGATTCCTACTTATTTCATGTTGGGTAAATCAAACATCCTAGGTTGCATGGATTCTAAGCAATAATAAATAAATAAATAAGGATGAACATAAATAAGCATTTAAGCATGATGGTTAAACATATGCAATATTTGAATTGAAAGTCATTGCTAGCATTCTGGGCAAATTCTGAGATTCTTGACAAATTCTGGATTCTGGACAGATTCTGGATTATAGACAGATTTTAGATTCTAAACGAATTCTAGATTACGCACAGAATTTCGTGATCAATCACGAAACCCCGTGTACCATTGAAAACTCGCAATTAAGCATCCAAATTTAACAATCTAATATGAAGAATATTCGTTAAATAAAATAAACCCTAATTCTTATTTTATTATTTTGTGTTATCTACTCTTCCGATTAATCTCAACATGATTTCTCTATACATCTAGTCTTCATGTAAAATTTACGTAACTCCTCTCCCTTGATCCAATCCGAAGCTCTAATCCAAAATCCTGTAACGTCGTAAGCTCATCTCACGTTCTTTTAAACCTTCGAACCGAAAACTCTAGGGTTCATCTTCCAATTCTCCTTCTCTAGAATTTTCTCTCTAAGGTTGTTAGATTATAAGAGTTATGTAAAAATTCTGTAAATTAAACTTAATCTCTATATTTAATTATTTATAATACTTTAAGGTTTCTTATTTAAGATCTAACTCTATTTAGAATTTCCTACATGAGTTATAAGTGATTCTATGGGCCTTTAATTACTTAATGGGTCTTTAATTAGTTATTGGGTCTTTAATTAATTTACTAACATATTTTAAAAGTCCATTAACATTACTAAACGCACTCAATTATTACTAACATATATTTAAATGCTTTTAAGGTCTATTAATTAGATTAATTAATTATCATGAGCCATTATTAAATAAAATAAGCATTACATTCATACACAACAACTAATCACATGCATCAAATCAATCAAACTAAACATAATTACAAACCTAACAAATAATTAAAGACTAAATAAGCGAAATATCTCGGTCGTTACATGCATCCATGCATTAATGATAAGACTGAAGAGATAGGAGATCTTTAATTTTAAGCTTATTACTTAACTGAAAAGAAGTTATGCGAAGGTTAACGTAGATACTAATCGAAGGATCAAAGAAGATTAGGATAAAGATTAAGAATGAGATAACCATGTCTATTATGCATGCTGATTCATGAGTATTAAATGTTCAATTAAAACGATCACACATGAAATTAGGGTAGAGACCCAAGCCATAATATTTATTTAGATTTAATGCTATGTTTCAGTTTCATTCTATTGCTTTACTCATTATTTATGTCACATATTATATCTCTCTTATTGTTTGATTTTTTGAGTTGGTTTGAGTTATGGACCTTTTCTATTAGCCTCATCATGTCTGATCCATACCAGTTTACTTGATAAATTGACCCATTGTTTGGGATTCCAGGGAGTATAGCTATACATGGAGTGGATAAAGTAGAAACGTCAATGATTGATGGAAATCCAGATTTGAGCGAAGAAGGATTTGAAGCTTAGTTGATTAGCTTTTTCTTTATGCATTAGGAAGGAGTTTAAGACATTTATTTCAGATTTATTTTTATGAATAAGTTCGTGTTAATGATGGATTATGCTTGATTTCAGTTTTAATTAATTTAAAGAGTAAGCATATAATTTAGTATAATAGGTTGTTATCTCATAGTTTAATATTGCTCTCATGATGATGGGAAAAGAAAATTTATGTGTGCGCTTTTAATAGTTATTTTTCCATTTTGTTTATATGCGGATCTTTATGGATTAATTGATTTAACTATGATTATGGATATGTGATGTAGTGTGATGTCTCCAAGTGAGCGCATTGATCCAGTGTGAATTTAGGGACGTCACATTTACGCTCAAGGTGTCATGCGCATGTCTTCATCGAAAAGGACGCCCCTGACCTTGACACCATTTGCCCGATTGATTTCTTGTCTCATCGGCGAATATGAGGACGAGCTTGACAACTATGTGGTAGCACCCGAGGAAGAGAAACAAACTGATAATGTTAAGTTGGATGGTGAAGAAAACCTGAGGAAGAGAAACAAACTGATAATGTTAAGTTGGATGGTGAAGAAGAATGGAATTTGAATTTCGTTAAGTTAAACAAAAGTGTTCAAGACCGATAGTTCCAATGTATAGCCGCCCAACCACAAGTGCCCCTTCCCTAGCAACCCCCATACCAACCTGCACCTGCCCCTCAAAATGAGTGGGTAACCCGGGCTAAGTTCAGCCGTCAGATGGACTTCCTGGATGCGATGCTCATGGAGTTGATGAGAAATACGTTCCCGATCGACTCTGCCGTATGCATTGTGAGGGCTCGCACATATACCTCCATCTAGCTCGCAACCTAGGGGTGGCAACGAAGAGGAGGTCGACCGGACAGATGAGGAGGTGAATCAGTAGTGGATCTGGTCATTTGACCTCCCTTGTTATTTTGGTTAGTTGTGGGTTTGGTCATGGATACTTTTCAAATAGTGGACATTAGGTCCAATACTTCGTTAATATTGGATTAACTTTTTGGTTCTCGTTTAACTTTTTGGTTGTGAAGGTCTTTTGGCATGTTTCCCTTGTTTACTAAAAGTATCAATGTACTTAAACTTTGCAGTATACTTTTTGATGGTTTTGCCAATGCATAGTAATATGCTTTCGTTAATAGTTGCATCGTACAAATATGTTATGTTAATTGTCTACTATGCCACAGTGATTCATAACATAGAAATTGTAAATAATCTGGTCCCAAATTTTCAAGGAAGATAATTTCAAAGGAGGGGAGAATGTAATGATTCGAACAATTTCACCTTAGTCGAACAAGTGACGCATTAGATGTGACCCTTCGAACCACCTTCATTTGAGGATACGAGTTCAGAAGCGATCTTCGAATTATTAAGTACGAAAATTTTCGAGGCGAAACTTCCAAAAGGAGGAAAGAATGTAACGACCCAGATTTTTGTATGTGGTATTTGTGATTAATAATTAATTAAGTCCTTGGTTAACACAAGCTATGAGATAGCCTGCTGGTTGAAGGCTTGAGTTATAGGCAAGAGGTTAGAGGTTCGAAGCTTGATACGTAAGTTTTGAACCATTATTTTGGACTTTGAGGTAAAAGCCTACACCCCCTTCATTAGTGTGTCATCTTAACATTGAATAATCTCCTTTAGTGATAAGAAAGTGAGTTACGAAGCAACCTAGTCATAATCTTCAAAAATTCTCCTTAAGAAACAACCATAAGAAAAACCTCTCTTTTTCCTTTCAGAAAAAAACCGCTGTCACATCTCTTCTCCTCAATCTCCTTCACCCTAATCTTTTTGGTATCTCTTCCACCATCTGGATTGAGGGAGAAGATAAGAGCACCGGACGGACGAGAGTTTTCGACCCAAATCACCTCAAGCATCGAATATCGTAGATCTACCGTTCACACTCCAAAAAGGTAGATATCATTGTTCCTTATTACAGTTATAGTTTTGAGAAATTTAGGTTCAAATTAATAATTGTCAGGTTTTCACATCTTTAATTTGGGTTTCGATTTCTGGCTAGAAAAGAAAATGGGGTTACTTTCATACTCGCACAGGATCGCTCGAGCGAGATTCACTTTCGCTCGAGCTAGAACGCTTCAGAATCAAAGCCAAATTTTCGGCTGAATCTCGCTCGAGCGAATTTGGTTGTCGCTCGAGCGAGATACTGAAGATTGAACAGAAATTGTTCTATGATAAGTCGCTTGAGCGAGTTAGAACAGAGTGTCGTAATTTTAATCAATCGTTGACGCATCACTTGTGCATGTGATGTAGAGGGGGAAATCGATTGCCATCAATAAGGATCATCTCGCTTCCTTCTCGCGACGTTAGGGCCGAGGTAGGGGAATTACAATGCACTTTTACGTTTTATCTCTTAAATCATGGTTAACAAGTGATCGTCGAATTAGAAAATGTCTATGATTGTTAGCTTATAGTGTTGAAATCACTAATCGTTGTGTAGTATTGTGTAATTGAAATGGATTGAATGTGCATTGGAATTGTGGCACACTTAGAATATGGGACTTTCATTAAATATTGAACCCCCATTGAATGTTATGAATCATCGAACGTCGAAAACATATTAAACTCTCATTAAAAGTAGGAACTCATTGATTATTGAATCTCATTGAACTCTCTCACTGAATATTAGAACCCATCGAATATTGAAACTCATTGAACATTCATTGAACGTGGGAGACTGCATCTGGAATTCTGAATTAGCTAAGTCTCATGAATGAAGTATTATGTTTTAAAATATGTTATTTGAAGAGTAGATCTGAACGAATCAAGTGATATGGCAACTCCACACATACCGAACTGCTTCTAAGACTCATCGAATCGGTGCTTCGGCACCCTCTTTGAACCGTGACGACGGCCTTTGAACCGCCCAAGTATTCCTCACAACGCAGGAACTTGGGCATACTGAAAAAGTGTTCATGAACGACGATGGTTAGGATTCCCATCGGCTGCCTCTGGCTCGAACGCTATACTTGCGTTAGATTTTTTTAAGTTATTATCTAAGTCATGCATAACCTAAGGAGTTGCATATAAAATGTAATGAATATCACATTAACTTTGAACAATGTGAAAATATGGAATAACTTGACTAGTCGATCGCTTAAAACTTAAATCTTGAATATGATAGTAATATTTTCTGAACTTTGAATTTTGAATATTGACATCAAAATGGTCATTGAAAGCTATACTTGAATGAATAAGATGCAATTGGTATTGTGATTATCCTACTGAGCTCGTGGAATTTTTAGCTCACCCTGACACTATGCGTCACAGGTATCGAGGCTGACAAGGATCCCAATTTGGTACAGGAATACGAGGAAGATCTACCGCCTAAGAATTTCTATCTTTAATTGATCTCGATCTTTTTACTTGATACAATGTTTAGAGGATGTTATCAGAATATTGGTTACGCTGTTTTAATTACCACTGTTTAGGTGACGAACGGCTGTCACCGGTGGCACTAGTTGAACTAACATGTATTCTTTGTGTTGAAAGTTTGTTTCAGTTTAAAATTTGCTTGATCTCTATTGATATCAGGGAAATTCTGTACATGGCTTGCGACCTATGATCTAGCGACCCGAAAATCTCTATGTTTCGGCTTGAAAATTTCGGGTCGTTAAATGTTTTTCATGAGATGTAATGATCAGCTATTACCTTTCACTCTCTCGAATTGGTGAAAGATGCAATGATAGGTCAAATGACCTGTTAGAAAAGAATTTTTATGTCAAAGCATAAGGACTTAACAAGAACAATTAATTTGACAAGCTAATCAAAGGACAATCCATATCTAGGATAAAAAAATAGAAAAAGAATGGACACAAAATTATAAACGGTAAGAACTTACTTTATGCTTCAATTTTAATTTCAACATGAGTGATGATCTAATCATGTTCCACTTTCAAATTTAATTTAATAAAACTAGAATCTCATTTTTGTTTGTGGTGCATTAAAATATAGGTAAAGCAAGTAAAATTCCACTTTTAAAGAAAAAATCCAACAAAATCTTTAAAAAATTAAATTTATATTTGAGAAATTACTTCAAGCAACTCTATAAGATATTGTGAAATATACAAAAGCTGCATGCTTTGTAATCCCAATTGTCAAAAGAGGGGAAGAGAGAAACAAACCAACCTGATAGAGCAATCTACTAAAGGGGGATGCTAATCATTGTCATAAACCTAAACTGAGACTTGTTAAAAATAATAAGAGTCAACACCCAAAAAAAAAATGCATTATTAATGCCAATTAATAATGCTAGTTTCTGGCTCTTTTCACTTGTGGTTGCCCCTCAGTTTAAATATGAGTTACTATTAGGTACCTGATTGAAGCATCAATGCTCTTCATACTTCGTCACTTTCTGGGATGTGTGTCATGTGGAACCATCATGTGTTCTATGTATTTTGACTGCCATGATCTCCATTTTGTTTTTCAAAAGATTGTAACAAAAAACGATCTCCCTTAGCTAATTCAGAGCAATCAAATGCCATCTAAAATTAACAGTAGTTGCTCGAGTAACTCGACTGAGTTACTCTAAGTAACTATTAAGCATACAATGTGAAAGACATGAAAGGCTCCAATGCACCTTAGTTTCTCTTGTAGCAAGCCGCGACAAGAAGCCTAAGTAGACACTGCAAATCAGATAGCATCATAATTCATCACTTGCAAACCCTTTTTTTATGGGTAAGCTGAGCTCAAACATGAGCCTAAGGTTGCAATATTTTAAACCTTCAATTGAGCCCTCACTTGCAAAATTTTGAGGTATACAACCTGCAGCACAAGAACCAAGTTATCATGTTGATTTGACGTATTAGTTTTATAATAGTAATCAAGTCTTCCACATACTTATATGAGAAATCTATAAATCAGCAAGAACACTGGCCTAACATCTACAAGTAATGGCTCCAATATTGGAGGATCAAGAAATCTAAGAGGCATTGTTATTTTCATACCCAACTATTTAGAAGTGCAAAAGGCGGTCATAATTACTAATTGGACCCCAAAAGAATCCGTGGAGTAAATACTTCCATGTGGGAAGTCTACAGAACCTGAAACCAACTGAGGTTCTACCTACACTTGAAATTCAAAATTATAATTGAAACACCCAAATTTTGATAACAAAATGACAAAAATTTCAATTGATGATTGATGGATGTCCAGAAAATTCAACAAAGAGATAATATATACATACTACAACTCATCTTAAAGTAAGATCTTGGATAACCAAGAAAAGTAGAAAGGAAATAAAAATCTAGGGCTGATGCTTGCCAGCTAAGGATAGAGCACGATTAAGCAACTAAAATGTGCCTAAACTACATCTTGAGACCAACTAACCTACATAATGCAAGAGCAAGCATTTAAACCATGGGGAAAAAGCCCATAGAAAAGTCTCTCATCTACGTCAATAAATATCACATGTAACACATGTAAGGCTATATAATCTGCTCTAGAAGTTGACTGATATCAGGACATGAACACACCAGAGTAGCCCATTTACCATAACCAAACTACATCCACCCCAACGAAATAATGCATTGTTCATTGTTAGAGATAAACATTTATTTTTTCTTAAGTATCATGTATATTTATAAGACCTTTGCTTATAAAGGTCAAACATGATGAGTTTAGTCCCAAAGAAAATTACACTTTATATAAAACATTTCGTAGAAGCACAACAATGAAATTGTCTCATACATTGTTGCTTGATTTAGTGCTCAGACTCACAACTTGAATTATCAGTGATTTTTTTTTTTTCTTTGAATTAAGCAAATCCAAATCAAACAAAAATATAGAGAACAAATGTTCATAAAGTCGTAGTATTTTTAACTTACACATTGGTGGGCCATCCAATAAGGAGTCCACACCGCTTTTCCAAAAATAGACCAAAATCTATTATGTTGAAATGGTAAAAACCAGCCATCTAAACACACCCTTACAGCCATTTGGTACTGAATGGAAAAAAGAATCAGGGATTCCATTACATATAGTGTTGGCTAGGTTGTGCAGTTTCATTTTTCTGAACTCAAAGTGGCTCAGAACAGGTTTCGAGAATAATACCTACACCGGTCTTGATATTTGCTCAAAAAATTAATAAATAAAACTTGCATTGGTCTTGATATTTACTCATGAAACTAGTAACAAAGTATGTAGATGTACCTTTCTAGGATTGTTCCTCATGTAGCCAGTGATATAAACAAAGAGTATCAAATTTACATATGAGATCACATTATTACAGATTATATAACTCAGTTCAACTTCGAGCTAAATGTGGTATAGCGCTGTCAACCTGGTAGCCCATTAGCCTAGACCAGAATAAAATTCATCTTTCTATAATAATTGTCAGATGACTATAAAGCTTATGGAGATTTTCATCCATCAACCCTGTCAAAATCTTGATACATCGATGGTTAAATGACTATAAAGCTTACAAATAGATTTTCACTCCATACCATGATTGAAAATTCTGGAAGAAACCGATATGTATCGTCCAATACATTTCAGTTGGGGAGCAGACCAGGACAATACATTCAATTGTACTTGAAGTGAAAGGAAAATTCTGGCGACTCGGCCGAATAATGGGCGACTTTGTGAGTTGTCCAATTTTCTTTTCTTTCTTTTTTCACTTATATTTAAAGTGCAAAAAATAATAAAAAAAAAAAGAAAAAGAAGACCATTAGGGCTAGCACCCTCTCTACTGCCTGCCCATTTTAGAGCTCACTGCTCTACCTCTTTTTTAAAAATATTATTTTTTTGAATTTTTAAAATTTTCTAACTTTGACCGATATTTTCGATTTTTCCCGACTTATACCCTTGCCGATTTATTGCTGACTTCCGACTTTGTGAAAATGGATTAGACATTGCCCAACAGAAACGAGTAGCAAGAATACCCAGTGGTTACAAATAGCTGATAAGGGCACTCAGAACCAAGTCGACGCATCTGGATAAGACACTAGTCCCAAATTTATGCTTGAACTCTTGGAATATAGGTGCACTGAGTGGGAAGAGAACCAAGTTGGTGGAACTATGAGAAAGAAGATAATATAGTTGGCTTGCAAGGGACAAAGTTAAAAGAGGATGAGAGAACATCAAGACATCAGTGTTGGCCAGTACAAAATTTATGAGTAATCTGTAGAATGGGTTATATATATTAGGCCATGTTTGGGTTAGCTCTTATAAGAGCAGAAGCAGCTCTCTGCGTGCTCTTTGTCAGAGCAGATAAAATCTACTCTGGCAGAGAGCAGACAAAGAGCAGTTTTATCACTTAAAATAGCTCCCTGCCAGAGCAAATGGGGCGAGGAGCTGTGTTGCCAAACATGAATACAGTTCTATGTCGGAGCCAAATAGCAAAAGAGCTGCTCTCTTCCCTGAAAGAGCTAACCCAAACGCAGCCTTAGTGTAGTAATAGATATTTTTTTGTTTCAAAATTAAATCTATAATTATCATTATAAATTGATAATAATTCAATGGAAAACTTGTAAAAGATTATTTACTTTATATAAGAAAGAAAGAAAGAGATAAGGCCAAGAGGCACGGGCCAAAAGGCCTAACGTCTTTAAGCCCAATGAATGGGTGGCTTCCAATGGGTTTTAAGCTCAACGGTTGCCAACAACGGCTTTTAAGCCGAAGAGACGTTACACAACGGATAAAAGATCTTAAACAGTCTTTTCACATTTCTCTCCTAAGAAGAGACTTTTCAGATTTTGGTTTATCTCTTTACCGATATTTGAAAAGACCAAGTCTAAAATCTCTTCACCATAAATCTGAAAAGACACAAGTCTGAAATCTCTTCACCGTAAATATGAAAAGACACAAGTGGAATCAATTTATCTCTTTACCATTATCTAAAAGACACAAATCGGAAATCTCTTCACTGTCATTTGAAAAGACACAATGGTTCGAAATTTTCTCTATAAATAGAAATCAAATCTCGGTTAGAAAGACACAAAAGAAATAATAATCTCTCCTACTCTCTTACGTTCATATTTTATTTATTTAAGAGTCTTTTTGTATATCAGAAAATCTGTGTGGTAGGTTCTTTTTCTAGAAAGTGCAATCTAGAAAAGAACATACGGTTCTTGGCAAAACCGGGCTCTGTGTATCCTAAAGGCAGATTCACTGAGAACCCAATTGCATGTTCGATTATCCGACAGAGTGGGGGACATCTACTGTCTTTAAGACAGCATAGTGAACTACGTGCCTCAGAGCTATTTTTCAATACCATTTATTATTTTTAACATATTGAACTTATTACTTCCTTATAAATTCAAAGAAACAAACTATCCACAACTTGGATGATGCAATTACAAAGAGCAATATTGAGGCTATGAAGTCCGAGCAATATAGAGCCCATAAAGTCCGAAGTAACATTTTCCATTGATTTGATTGGACAGTCAAATATGGAAAATAAGGAGAGCAAGTTGGAAGAAAAAGGGAAACAATATTGAAAACCAAATGAGGACAAGAAAAAGAAGGAACGGTGCCGTTGTTTCTATTTTCAACAAAGTCTGATATTTTTTCATAAAAAGAAAAAGAAAAGGGTAATGAAAGGTGATAATACGAATGAATGAGAAAGGGACTACGTATGACCACAAATATGGAGAAGATAGATGAGTAGTGATAGCAATGTATAAGAAGAGAAAAAATAAGAAAACCAGTGTTGACGATAAAAAAAGGGAAAGAAAAGGGCTGTGTTTTCCATGAGGTAAACATAAATTATCAAAAGGAAGAGCAATTCGTGATCCTAGGAAATCTTGACGGACTCCAACAATATGCAAGGCAATACACAGCAGAGCTTTAGACTGATGTCTTTGGCACTAACAAATATCAGAGGAAATCTGGACATACTCCACAGTCCACAATTTGCATGGCAATACACAAATGAGCTTTAGACTAATACTTTTGCCATTTAAAATAATATTTTCTAATGACATGTTAGAATCATGGTATCAAAACTCGGCCAACACCGATACGTTTCTTCCAGAACCGATACTCATACGACATACTACCTTGATACAGGTGTCGGTGTGGTGTCAGTATCAGTATCAGCCGATACTGTCTCGTATCCCCCGATACTGACCGATTCAGCTCTTTCTTCTATTTTTTAAAATTTTCTTTAAAAACATAGATATCGCCCGATACGGTATCGGCAAATACCGTATCCATATCGGCCGATACGTATCAGTACTAGATGAACCGAAACATGATACCAATGCTAACACCTTGATTAGAATCATTTATGCAGAAGCATCCTACCTTCGGTGCAATGGTTGTCTCCAAATCCACACAGAAAATCATTGGTTTCACCATTAGTATCCTCCTCATTCCATCACGACAAACCCCAGGGTAATATAGACACTTCACTAGAGGCTTCCATCTTTCCTCAATGCTGAATCCCATAAGTTGAGGCTTGAATGCTATTAGTCGTCCAACATCTTGGTCACTTAGTCCAAATTACAAAGGCATTTAACCTGAACAAAAGAGGTCCTTTCCATGTTTATTTGGCATCACATGCAATGGTAGTAACAACTTAGAATCTATTTTAATCTATTAGGACATAAAAGAATATTTCAATAATTAAATGAATCGACAAGTCTTTAAACGATAAAGGAAAAAAAATTATTCTCAATTTTTTTAGGATTATGAATTAGTTTATAGAGTATAAATTTTCAAAATGAGATTTGGGATGGAATGTTTCACCAGTTCATTGACCCATCGGTACTTCTTAAACCAACTCTTTTATAAAGGAAATCACTTCCAAAGATTAACAAAAACAAAATACCATACACCATATTCTAGTGTTGTAAGAATTCAGTATATATTAAGTATAACCTAGGTACACTTCAAGAAAATTTCAACATTCAATGGCTGACAAGAATGCCTTCAACATAATTTATGATGATACAGAGGAATGTTAAAGATTAGTCTAACCTTCTGAGTGTTGATACCGTAGGATACAAGATTTTAATGTTTTCCTCCTGTGTTTTCAAGAAATAACATCAGATATTGAGTACTCTTTTCTATCATGTAAGATAAACTATTTTTGAAAAGAAAAAAATGTAACTGGTAATACTACAGTTTAAAAAAAAATTCATAAATTTGGCGTGTCATGCCACCTGAACAATGTAATACTTTGACGAACAGTTTGCCAATTTGTTGGCCAAAAAGCGTGCTTCCCAAGTACATTTTGACTAATGTTAGCACCAGACGATACCAATGTATCTACTTTTCACCATAGTTATAAAAATAGGCGAGTCAACGAGTTAATTTGGCTGAATTACTCGACTCGCCGGGATTTCGAGTTGAGTGAAGATTTCGCTCAGATGATGTAATCAAGGTTCATAAATATATATATAAATATTTCATGAGATGAGGTTTTAGATAGCCTATCTTTTTAAAAAGTAAGAAACTACCCATTTTATCGACATATCATTCCATCATTTTCCTTGTAACATAATTATTTGTTTTTATAAGATATATATTGTTCAAAATATACATTAAAATAGGAGTCGAGTCTATCCGAGTCTTCGAGTTTAACTCGACTCAACTGACTTTCAAGTTCAGTCGAAATTTCGCGTTTTAAAACCATGCTTTTCACAACTTGAACCTTTAGTACAAACCCAGTAGGCGGTGTTTCAAATCTCTGTTGGTACTGGATTGTCCTGCCCAGTACATTCAGGTACAGGACCTAGGCAGTACAAACCCCAAATGTCAATACCACCTGATATTAACACTTTCAAGGGTTTGTACCATTTGTGCCATCCGGTACAAAAAAATTATCAACTGATATAGACGGTATGGTACCAATACGGCCAATAAAGTGACAAAATACGAGTACGGGTTTAATACAGAGAGCACGAAAGTCAAAAAAAGGTAAAAAAATGGGAAAAAAGTTGGAAACGAACAAAAGTTTAAAAACTTTATAATATGGGAGATGGAAAAGAACGGAAAAAGCGGAAAAGTTGGGAAAATGAGGTAATATAAAAAAAATGAAAAAAGTTTTAAAACAGTTTTTAAAATACAGTAAATATGTGGACAAAGGATATAATATGTGAAAAACAAGTTTAATATGGGAAACATGCGTGTTATATGCAAATAGGTGTTTTAGTAAAAAATACGGGTATTATACGTGTTCAGTACGTTGTGGTAAAAAAACGTGTATTTTTGGAAAAAAAGTCATATTTTGTCACAATGCCGGCCATTAATGGTACCGATACAAAACCAAGATTTTGAATCCATTGGCAATATTAAATTGACGGGGACGCCGACATTGTAGATATCGGATATGGACCTTTTCGCGTGTACCGACGTCGGAAGAAAAGGAATGAAAATTAAAACTAGGCGAGAGAGGACATTCTGGAAACCGCAAGGAGAAGTGTCGCAGCAAGCCCTCGCTCGAGCGGGCCCAGTGACGAAAATTTTCTTTTATTATTATTTTTTTGTCTTTATTTATTTTAGAACTCTTTTAGTGCGAGTTTTATTTCGTTTAGGGTTTTCTTAGTCTATATAAAGGCCTTGTAAACACTCTATTAAGGAGATTATTGATTATGAATGAAAAGAGCTTTTGCTTATGTGCGCTTGAGATGAGCCTCTGCGAAGAGTAAATCTTCTTCCCGAGAAGGGTTTGGTGCGAAGCCAAGGGTATGAAGCCTACAATTTTATCTACCGCTTTTATCTTTGTTTGCGTGATTCTACAACCCTAAATCGACCATCTTCTTATGAAATCCTAAACCCTAAATTTCTCTAAATTCTTGAATCGATCTGACTCAACAACCGTAGAGCCCAGTAGAGTTATTAAACCTTCCGCACTTGATATTCAGAGAAAATCAGTGATCCCATCATTGAATCGTGAGCACCCTAATCTGGAAAGAAAACCAGAGTTCTATTTCTAGGATCGATCTGCGCTGCAACCTAACGGATCTAGCGCCTGGGCTGAACCCTGCCTGAATTATACGTGATTCTCCCAAGGAGTACTACGAGATCCTGAGGTATTCGTTATATTTTGCCAGTTTCATTGTTTAGTTTAATTCCAATTTAATTTCGGCAAAATTTCAATCATATCATTCACGTAGTTAAGGGTACCATCTTGCGTCAGTTAAATAAAACTCACTAACCCCATCTAGTTTATGGTAATACCTTACAGTTCATCTCTTCCAGACTGAAGTATCTGAGCACCTTGGGATAGTCAAATGCCATTGTGCCGAAATCCGTTTTGTTAATACCCATTTGTAAGTAGAAATCCACTGGAGATTCACTTCGTCCATGGTGTAACACAGGAATTTGGGACACCGGCTGACAACAAACCTCATCCAATCCCTGCTGATTCCTTTGCTCTCAAGATAATTCACAACCTCATCCAATTTTTCCGGGCTTCACTCCAAAATGGCACCCGCCTTTGTAATAGTAAAACCAAGAAATTTTCCCTTCACATAAATTGATTTTAACTGCTCAATGAGGTACCTCAGCGACTCAAGATTCCATATGACATGCATATGACCTTTCCAATTTTTGGATATGTAAATGAATTATGCTTCAGCCACATAAGCATAAAAAAATCAGCATCTCTGGTGCATATCAAAGGGCTCTAACCATTCGTTCCTCACTTGTTCATATCTAAAGTTGGGTCCATATTAAAGTGCTTGATTTGAATGGTACTAAGCAGGTGACGGGTGTATTTTTTGGGTCAATTGAAGTTTACATGATTTCTAACCACTTGGATGAAGTGGATTGGTCAAGGATACATGCAACGTGTCAAATTCACCAGGTAGTGTCCCATCCAAGGTGTCAATATTGGTATCAGGTATTGGTCCATCTTGGACCCCTACATATCATCCGATACAGATACAGTATTGCCAATACCGTATCAGTCGATATTTTCTTTTTTGAAAAAAAAATATAAAAAATATTAAAAACTGGTTGTATCAGTCAGTATCGGCCACTGACCAGTATCGGTCCAATATCGATAAAGATATTGATACCACCCCGATACATGTATCAGGGTGGTATCGGTATCGGAGTTTTGATACTATGGTCCCATCTATTGATGTCGGTAACCATAATCAATCTCTTTTTAAATTTTATCTTTCCATAATGGATGTATGATCATTTCTAATAAATACCTTTTCTACCTGATAAAGGGAACGACGTCTGAACTATGGATGTAGGTCTTAACCCGAGCATTAAAGGTCAAGTGTGAGAACTCTGGCATCTGCTTCATGGAGGCAGCTTCAATCATGATGTGGTCAACAAACTCGGGCAAGCAAGAGACAAGGTTAGTGGAATAAGTTATACTGAACTTGGAACCACGGATGGCCTCCTTCAAGAACTCAGCCATCACAATGCGTCGAATCTCCAACACATGCCTCACCATCTTATCAACATAGTGGTCGATAGTGGGGGCAAGAGGTTGATCAGGTCGTCGATGGATCTGGATCGAGCCAGGGAGTCTAGGGTTTCTCTTCGGAAGGACTGATGGCATTTCAAACAAAAGCATCTTATCCTCATACTCCTTTGCTTCTTCTACCTTTTGAACATGCGGAACAGGGACCGCTTCTTCCTGTTCCGAGAGGAGTGGTAGCAGAATTGTCATAGATATTGCACTGTGCTTTCAGAACACGGAAACATCTTGTCACTGATTTTCTTCCATTCCATCAGTTTGTTGAGGCCAGTGAATGTGGAATTGGGGACGAGGCAAGTCTTTGTCCGAAGGTGTGGAAATGGAGAACAGGAGGCCCTGGATTACGGTTAGGGTGACCAAAGGATCGATAGAAAGACAAAATACAAGGTTGTTGTTGGGGACAAAACATCATCATCGGGTACAATCAGACGGGGAAGAGCCTCGTATAGATTGAGATATGATTTATGAGATCAAAATTCATCCTGTAAAAGTAGAAAATACAACTAACATAAATTCCAAAGAGAAATTAAGAAAATGAAAAAATAATATGTACATATATATATATATATATATATATATATATACAAAAAGAAAGATTGTGTCTATGCAATTGAGTTTTAGTTCATCAAGATAGGTCTATGTAAGTTCAGATATGGTTTATGATATCGAGATTCATCCTGTAAAAGTAGATAAATACAAATAATATGAGCTCAAAAGAAAAATAAATAAATAATTAAAAACATATAAATCAAAATTGATTGTTCAACAATACAAAGAAACATAGAATGTGTTCTACAATCGAGTTCGAGTTCATCTATAGAGGTCTTCAGCATAATGCTGATTCAGATTGATCTACTAAATCACAGGCCTAAATTAGATTCTAAAAGATCATTTTTTTAGGAATCAGAACCTAAATCTTATGCATAAATATTAACCATAAAACAATAAGGGAAAATTTCAAATAACCCCCTGAACTTTGACCCTGATATCTCTAACACACCTACACTATTGCTTCTGTCAAACGAGCACCCGGAGATTCCATAGTTCAATCAACTAAACCCCTACCGTCAACTCTTGTTAATATGCGAACTGAAAATGCTGAGTTGGCATTCAAATTAGCACCCGAAGAAATCATACATCCATCAACTAGACCCATGTCGTGCACCCGAAGAGATCATAAGTTTATCAACTAGACCCCTGCCGTCAACTCCCGTCAGCGTTTTCCATTCGCATATTAACGGGAGTTGACGGTAGGGGTTTAGTTGATAAACTTATGGAATCTCCGGGTGCTCGTTTGACAGGAGCAATAGTTTAAGTGTGTTAGAGATATTGGGGTCAAAGTTCAAGACTTTTTTTGGAATTTTCCCAAACAATAAATAGAACAATAACAGTTGATCTCCAGCTCCGGAAAACTTAAAAACCAGAAACCTTTTTGAGCAGAAAATGGAGAAAATTCAATAAACCAACTTACTTATTTTGAAATCCCCAAATTCCATCCCCTCTCTCTCTCTCTCTCTCTCTCTCTCTCTCTCCCCTTTTTACTTCTCAGTCTTCCCAGTTAATTTTGTTATTAAACAGACTCCAAAGAGTTGTTTTACAATGTCTTAAGGTTAGAATTACTACTACACATCTTTTTGTTACAGCCACATCACTTAATGAAATTATCGACTACTCATCATCTATTTTTACTCACACAACAATTAATGCAAAAGAAATTTAAAAATTCTTCCTTTATTTGAAGGGCCTGAAGCATCTCCAACCAAACAAAACAAAAAAAAGAGAGGAGAGGGAGGAGAGGAGGATCGGCTCTTCATCTCAGCACAGCTTTGATCCATCACGTTATGTATATTGGATTTGTGATACGTAAAAAAAAAAACCCTTATTTGGGTATTAACCCAGTTTCTCTTACTGGTCTTTTAACTCAACAATACTCCTCTAAAAAAGAACCCTTATTTGGTTAAATACCCAACATTGCTAGAACTACAAGCCTACACCCTACTTGCGCTACTCTGGGTGGAGATTTAAACAATACCCATTATCAAACACAAAAAAGATTTAAATCCTCTTTCTTTTATCCCCATCCATCCGCCCAAAAACGGGGAAAAAAATAAAATAGAGAACACCCATTAACTATCCCAAAATCAATCATCACATTCCAAACTCCTCCACTCTAGTACGAAAAAAATGAGAGTAAAGGGTACATGTGCCATTTTTTTTTATTAGGGTTTCTATTCAAATTCCAAACTTAAAATAAAAAAAGCAGGTGCAAATGGGAAGATTAGAAGCAGAAGCATGAGCAATAACAGGCTGAGAAACGTCAACTACTATAAGCTTGACTGTTTGAGGTATTATGTCATTGGGTGCGTTTCGGATGAAAGGAAAGAAGTAGGTGAGTTTGAACATTCGCCCTATCTTTAAAAACAAAACTTATCAATGGACCGTACCACGATAAGCTTCCATTGAAACCTTTGCGAAACTTACCAATGGGCATACCATGATAAGTTGCCTAACATTTGCCACACTTACCGATGGACCGTGCCACGATAAGCTTCCTTTAAACCTTTGCAAAACTTATTGATGGAACATACCACGGTAAGCTGCCTCTAAAACTTTGCGACACTTAACGATGGACCGTACCACGATAAGTTGACTTTTGCGATGGACTGTACCATGATAAGTTGCTTCTTAAAAGTGAAATTAATGATGGACTGCACAGTGATAAGTGAGTTTTGCAAATCTTAAGTTGCCCTTTACACCGAAACTTATTGATGGCAGGTCTCACATCGGTAAGTAAGTTTTATGAAACTTACCGATGGACCTTACCTCGATAAGTTGCCTTTTAAATCGAAACTTCATGCTGGAGTATCTTTTGTGAAACTTACCGATGGACTGTACCGCTAAGTTTATACTGATCTTCCCCTTATACCTTTATTTTTTATAGGGTAGCTTTAAACACACCCACCGAATCTTGTTGGCCACCTACACTAAAAACCATTGATTGCTTTAAATTAGAAGATGGAGATTGTTTTTCGCTCCAATATTCCACACAAGGGATCTTGAGATCATAGCGCGCACCTATCACACGGTCAGTTTTCAATTCAACATGACACACATCCCAGAAACGTAGCCCTAAAGTCACGCTTGAGCGTGATGTTACCATGTGGTTTTAGGGCCAATTTTTTAGGATCGGTGCCATGTGGATCAAAAACTGACCGTGTGATAGGTGCACCATGATCTAAAGATCCCTTTTGTTGAAGCTCGGAGCGAAAAAGATCTCCATCATCTGCTTTAAAGCAATCAATGATTTTTAGCGTTAGTGCCCAGCAAGATTCGGTGGGTGCATTTAAAGCTACCCTTTTTTATTATTACAAAGGGTTTGACTCTAGTGACCATCCTTTAAGCACCAAATGGTGCTTGAACAATCTTACACCATTTATTAGCTTATGATCTTGGAAATCCATACCGTCAAAGTGATATATCATCAATTGATGGGCTATGGGAAAAAAAATTCACACTTTTTGGGAGATTCGAACAGTCCGATCTGTGCACTCTAATATCAATGATTGTTCTTAATTTTGATGGCTGATATCAAAGTACACCGATCAGATGATTTAAATCCACTTATACGCATGATCCTTTGGCTGGGACTTGTTCCAACAATGGATTGCCACTTAGGCAATTTACATTATTTTCAACAAGAATATAGGAACAAATGAATTAATTGACCTTTCCATGACAGAAGGTTATAGCTTCACACCACCAGCAAAAGAGGCACTGCTATAACATAAAAAACTTGACCCATGAATGAAAAACACTACACAGAGGGCAGTAAGATAGCATCATTTAAATAAATAAAAATTCATCTCACTTTTTTTTATCAGTAACAAAGAAATTCATTAAAGAGTCAAAGGTATATTCATTTGACCTATGGTCATTACAAAAACAGACATACAACTGAAGTATGACAGAAAATAATTTAATCTTCAACGTTGACCTACAGTAAACACAATGAATTCAATTTACAAAACAAAAAGTATTGCATTTACCAGTATTTTTTATTGCACGGCCATAAATTATACTCTATTCAAAACAAGTACATGAGAAAGCTCCACAAAAGCATTTCATCACCTTGCATCTCCTATAGACAATCTGAATACATCATATCAGATCCTCGTTCAGAGAAATGGAAAACAGTTCTACACTTCTACCTTTGATGCTTTCTAACTAAACCAACCCAGCTTCACTGAGAGCAGTTGACAATTTGTTCCAAAAAAAGGAGTTCCATACTCCCACTAAATCAATCTGGAAGCTTAGCGCAACCTGATAGTTTCGTTTGGGAATATAACATTGGGATTCCGTATATGAGGGTTCAGGGCTGCCAACTCTTTCCACTTAGCTCCGGTACCATGAACACGAGAAGAAATGCTCCAAAGGGTATCTCCAGCCTGCACTGTTGTGGTCGCTTGAGAAGATTTTGGAACAACCTTTGACTTCATAAATGGGTGTTTATTGCTCTTTCCCATTCCGCTAGCAACCAACCAGCGAGAACCAGATTGCTGCTGTGTCGTGGTACCCCAGAGCTTTTTCTTGCCAGGTTCGGTCTTCAGACCTGCAACATGGACTTCAGTGATTTTAAACTGAGGAATACCTTGCTCTTCTTCTATTTTCTCCTCTTTCTTCACCACTCTAGCCAACGGTTCCAGCTCATCAACTTCTTCACTGTTGCCTTTGTCTGATACTGTACTATATATTTTTGGCTTAGGAGGAACAAAAACCCTCTCCACTTGAATGAGAGAAAGCATTGGAGCGCCAACAGGCTCGTAGTTACGTAAGGGGTCTCGAAGCTGAACCATTAGAGCAACTGTAAAATTATTTCCCAACAAACCCCACCTTTTACCAGAACTTTTGCTCCCTCTTTTCTGTCCCTTCCAGCCTCCACTAACAATGTCAGCAGACTTGGCATGATGGGCTGCGAGAATTTTGGATGTTCGGCCACTGATCTGATCTTCTTCATCAACTATACCCGAATCCAGCCTCATCCACTCATCCAATGTAATCGACAGACCCATTAATCCATCGACATCGTCGCTGCTGTCTTTGATGTCCAACAACTGCAATCCAGCAGCACCTTCTAAGCCGAGAGACCCGCTAATATTTGCCCTTTTTCCTTCTAGAGCCGAAATTTCACCAAATGATTGCGGGGTGATATTTGAAGGTGCATCCTCATCCGACATGCCAGATTGTATTCTAAGTCCCTCTATTGAGAGGGCTTCAATTTTGTCCATTGCTAATGGAGCAAGGTCTTCCAGAGATACATATTCTGAACCTGTTTCTCTGCTTGACAAACTTGAATTCGACTTAGAACTATGTCCAGATGAACCTTTGCCTTTCTTCCTCCCACCAACAAATGCATCTTGTCCAACTTCCGATTCCACTTCTGATTGAAGATGCTGATGCAATAAATCTTGCCTGCAACACCGAGAGGGTCAAATAAAACTTCTTTTTTTTTATATAATTAATATACCAAAAAAATTATCAACTAGAAATAAAAATACATGAAAAAGATTCAAGACTACAAACTTGAAGAAACAATTGACGAAGAAAACTTGCATACCTCTGCCCTTCAGTTAGAGAAGGTGCAGCTTCCCATGCCACCTGTTGCATCGTCATTCCAGTAATATCTTCTAAAGGCATCAACTTACTTGCCTGTACGGAAAGCTTTTCAATTCCAACAGAAGCCAAACGCTCTAATATTTCCATGATACCAGAACCCATTTCTGCAGGGACTACAACAGGACTAGAAACCTGCATGATCAAGCTTCCTTTGTTCTTAGCACTTTTAAAAACGGACGGGTTCATTGACCGCAAGAATCCTCCATCCTTTGTCTGAAGGAATGGACCCAACCCATCACCAAGAGGAGGCAAATCAAATGGCCCTTCAGGAGGGAGATCAATTGGGCTTCCAAATCCACCTGAAGAACTACCAGGAGGAGAGCTCTGAAATGCCTTCTCATTCAATCCCCACTCACGCATTAAAGCTTCTGTCTCTGCATCTTCAAGAATTTTGGCCCTTGTTTTGCTTCTCATTGCCTGAGCTGCTCTTTGATGCTCAGTTTCAGCAGCATGAACAATTGATGATAGTTCAAAATCCTCACACAAGTCCTCCAAATCGGATTTCCCCAGAGCATCATAACCCAATTCTCGCTCCTTCCCCTTGTCAATATCAAGACCAAAGACACTGCTGCCACCAGCTAAAGATTCCTTTTCAAACTGTTTCCAAAGGCGCTCTCTCGGAGATTCTGGGTCACTATCAGAACTCAAGGTAAATGGGCTGTGCTCTATACCGAGCATGCTTAAGAACTCGCTTGCAACGGACTCTGTCACATCATCAAAACTAAGAGACTTGCCCATCTTACCCTTTTTGAAATTTGATTTAGTCTCCATGCAATTCATTTGCCGAGGACACTCAATTTGAGTTTGAGGAGAATCCAATCCCTCTGCATCAAGAGTGTTGAGATTATTAAAAGCAGTGTCTAGTTCCTCCATGATTGATTCTTCAATGAATAGACTATTATCTTCTTTGGAATGGTGATCTGCAAGTGGAAAATCTTCATGGAAAGTTTCACAGGCCTCATCCGGCTTGTCAGGCTTTATACCCTCTTCAGAGGTTGCTTCATGGCTCCCATCAATTCCATCAACCTTCAAACTTTCTAATCCAGTAAAACCGACAACCTCCATATTCTCATCCATTTTCAACTCACACTGTGAGACCATTTCTACTCCCTGCTCGATCACAGTAAATTCAACATCATCAAACCCACTTTCACAGTTCTCTTTGAAAGAATCTGAAAAGGGGCATGATTTCAGATCGGACGACTCTTTGTCATCTTTGTGATCACTAATAGCCTCAAGTTCGGGCTTCGAATCAACCAGAGAACTCAACTCACCCTTACTGAATTCCTCATCTGCCAACATCTGTCCAACAACAACTGAGCTCCGCATCTCCAATTTTGAACTTGGTAAAACTTCATGAAGGATCTTGACGTCTTCTACAGACCGTGATTGGTCGCGAGTGGCATGGGTAGTACGAAGAAGGCTTCCAACACGCCGAAGCGATCCCCGTCCATCGCCTCGCTCAAAACCTCCCAAAGCTTTTGATGTGGCCGCTCTATTGAGCTTATTACTAACCAAATCGTCCCCTAAAACTAAAAATCCAAAACTAACATTCAAACTAGCACCTTTCGCCTTACCAGACAACTTAAAACTCGTCGTCCACTTACCTGAACTCTTCTCTTCTTCCAACTCCTCTAACGACAGGGGAAGCAACCGAGTGAGATCAATCCTGTGCTTCCCGAGATCCAAATCGGGAGTATTGACCACAGAAGCATAAAGCAAGAAAAATTTGGCTTCGTACTTTGCGGTATGATGGGGGCCGCTTCCGCTACCGTAAACAGAACACTTGTATGTTAAAGTTTCTTCGAATTCAGCTATACCATGAAAAACCCTAGCTGATCGAGTTTGGAGTCCGCCGTCCCGTCTCCTCCAGTGCACACAAAGATTAACATCGTTGAAAATTGACGGCAGCCCTTCAATCGAATGAACTTGGACAGAGAAACAGCAATTGAATCTACGGTTTCGGAGGTGGGACGAAAGGGCTTTTAAAGGTTTCCAATTCCAAATGGATGATTTCTTATCTTTCTGTGGCTGAGGTTCATTAAAAACCCTAGATTTGGGTTTCGGGTCCGGGACATGGGTTTTACCGGCGGAGATTGATCGGTTATCCGACGTAGAAACCAAAGACTTTGAAGGCTTTTTGTTGAGATACAAGGCCTTGCTTAGTGCCTCGATCTCATGCAGCAATCTCCCGTTTCCGGAATCACCAACAGTTTTCTTCTTAGAATCAAGTTTCCCCAACATATTTAATACTTCCTCGATCAGTAAGAAAACAAAAAATTTATATAGAAATGCTTACCAATTCGATGTTCTTCTTCGAGGATAAATAAAGAACAGAAACCCTAATCGAAACTTCGATACTTTGATTTCATAGAAACCCTACCCGATTCGCTCGATCTCTGTCGTCGTCTTCGTGCTTTGAGCTTGTAAAAGTGTCAAAAAGAACTCAATAGAATGGATACTGACGCCGCTCTTATCGCCTGTTGTATTGTTTTCCCTGTCACGCGAATCATATGAAAATGGAAGATATTCCTTGCCCCTCATAGATACAAAACAAAGATGTTGGCTTTCTAGGGGTGGGGATTTACTCGTCTCACCGTCTCTTAGATGAGAGCCCAACTTACTGGCACGTAATGCCACTTCCAATATGTTTGTGACCCATCTAAGTCATCCAAACTCGGCACAAAGATGGGTCCATGAGAAGATCTCCACCATCCAATTTCAGCACATTAATGTCAGAGATCTCCACCATCCAATTAATCTTCTATGAAAGAGAATGATGGCATGTCTTGTCTTGGGTGAGCAATATATATGATTTGTTTAGTCACTTGAACGACTTAGATGTATGGGTTAAAAAAGGTTCGTTGTATATAGCCTAAGAGCTCTCCCAATCCTATCTTACTTAATTAGCTCATTCACCGAGGGAATGGCAAATTAGGTACCGTGAATCAGTTCACACTCCAATACGATCTGATACAGCACCACGAGCAAATAATTTGGTAAGGTTGATTATTTTATTTTAATAGAAAATATCAACAACATAAGAGGGAGGATTTAAACCTAAGACTTCATCATTTTCAAGTTTTATAATTCTTCAAATTATTATCTACATCTCTTTTATTAAAAATATAAATTTATATTATAAGATTAATAGGGACTTTTAAAACTTATCCAGCCTAGTAAACTAGTGAAGGAAGTAACTTTGATTCCAAAGAAAGCTCTCACAAAAGATGTCAATCATGCAATCCCTTTTAAGTCAATTTTTTAATAATTTAATTATAAAATCTCATGAGTCTAACTTAATCTCACAAAATCAGCTTGTAATATAAGGATTGCTCAAATTATATATAACTCAAGGCTTCTAGCCCACAAGCAATGTGAAACTATCATTCATTAATGGCCATAAGCTTTTATTTTTATATACATACTATCTCCTTATAAATTTATAACATCAGGGAAAAGTCAATCATGGTCAATTAATTCTTAGGCACTACTATTTACACCTCGTGAAACTATAATTCTTGCCACAACTAAAAGGTAACTCTCCATTGTTTGATTTGATTTAGACTATATATAGTTTTTCATTTCTTATCCATGTAATGAATTTCAAGATCATTTGCGTACCATCAAATAGCCAATTTATTTATTTCAAGTGGCACACATCCCACAAAAGTGACTCTATTCATTGTGAAATATTGAGATAAAAAACCTCTCTCTGAAGTCTAATTAAAAGTAGTAAATGGTAAGATTATATTTGGCGGGGGTGAGATTACAATTGCACCAGTAGTAAATGGTACCCTCAATTAATTGATATTTCCTGTTATCCAATTTTTTATTCTTTTTGGGTGGGTGGTGGGGGTTGGGTTGGGTTGGCATGTATCTAACTTTTGTCATGTATAAACAAAATAAAGGTCATTAAAAAGATAAACAACCTTTTTAGTCTGTAATTTTAAATTTTTAATGGAGTCTATTCCTTATGTAATTACAAACTTTTAAACCGAAACTGGTTGGCTACAGACCCGAACAAAGTGAAACCGTCCACAGCCAAATTGATAACTAGATGGTTTTATTTTTCGGTAAGAGCCTCCAAATCTCTAATCAAAGGCTCCAATTAAATATTCATTTAGAGGCTATTAATATCAAAAGCTGACATTTAAAACTGTTAATGCCCTTGAAAGCTGTTCATATTAGCTGTCTACGGTGAGAGATTGACGTCAATATATGCCGATCTATTGAAATCTATCATACTCAATAAACATTTCCTTAAATGATTAGCTACCATTTTCAAGAATTCACATCAAATCTTCATTTTCAAAATCAATAGATTTAACATAACCTCAAATATAGATGGGACATAGGATGATGGTGGATCACTGGGATTTCTAATTCTTTATCCTAAATAGATGGCATAAGGCTAAGGTTATCAACTGCCACCCTTTTAATATAACCGATTACTTTCTTACACTAAAATTAGGCCTAAGCTCGGCCCGGATACAAAATTGAGTCGGAATTTGGCTGGAGTGTTTTTTAACTAACTTTTTTTATTGAAGCCCAAACCTGAGATGAATCAAGTTTGCTAGGGCAACCTTTTCCCTTAATATAATTGGCCTTGGCCGGGATGGGTTTTGGTAGGCTTAATTACTTTTCTCTTAAAACTTAGGCCCGAACCAAGTCCAGATACAGAATTGGGCCCCTTGGATAGGCCACATAAGAAAAATGGCGCATCCTTGGGATCGTTCAAAAATGCCACTACCATCAGCCTTTTCGAAAAAGAATGGAGGGTCCTGATCAACGACTTGTGAATTGATAATGTGCAGATGCTTTAAACACTGCTGTAGAGTTGACAAGAAATTAGTTTTCTAAATAAGATCACGTGATCTAATCTTCCCTCCCACGTTATTTGAACTCGATCGGAGCGGGGACATTCTCCCGGCATGTGAGATGATCGAGTACAAGATATATGGGCTACTCGCATGTTGACAAACTGCCAACTACGAGTTTATTCTTTTTTTGAATTTTTTTTTTCATAATTTCATCTCATGCATCACCTGTGGCCCACGGTATAAAAGCTTCTTTTCCAATCCCCTACGGCCTACACTCAAAGTATGTTGTTCAAATTTCAAAATATCCCCCTAAAAAGAAGGGTTACCTTTATTTACAGCACAGGATTCTTCTTTCTCAACTCTGGCTTTCATGCCCTTAAACTGTTAACTTCTTTGAAACATATGATAGAAATTGTTTATCACTCATATCTTTGAAAAAATGGATCTTGAGATCATGAGCCTACCATCACACGGTCAAATTTTGATTCCACATAACACACATCCCAAAAAGTGAATATGATCATAAGCATACATCAAGCATGGTCCTTGGAGCACTTTTCGAGATGTGTGCCACGTAGAGTCGAAATCTGACTGTCTAATGGCAGGCTCATGATCTCAAGTTCCACTATGTCAAACATTGAAGCTAAAAAATGATCTCTATCATCTAATTTAAAGCAATTAATAATTTGAGCATGTGAAACTCGAGTTGAAAAAGAAAAATTTAGATTAAAAATAAAGGATACTTTTTAAATTTGGTTAATAGTAAATCAATTTTCAGGTTGGGCATTGCGGAGATTGCATTTTGAAGGCTATATATCTCGTAGTAGTTTTCAAATGGACAAATTTATGCATGGTGGGATAAAGTTGTCAACCTTATAAATAAATTGTCTTTTGGAGGCTTCGGCCCGTAGGATAATAGATTTTTTTTTTAATATGCCATATGGCATAGATAATTTGAATGTGCCTTATATATTTTAGAGAATATGACAGTTCAAGAGCAACACTTCGAAAACAAATCCTACACAACATAGTACTCACATTCAGTGGCACATACGTGTATAAATCCCACACACCAATACTCATCTTATTAATATAAGGGAGGAAGCAAACGCAAAGTGTAAAACCCACAAGTCACGACCTCAAGGTTGAACATGTTACAACCTTCAAATAATTGCGTAAGCTTGAGAATTTTACCACGTTTGTTAGGAGAGTATTGTCTGTTTGTATAAAACTAGATAAAACATGGTAAAGTTATTGATTTTTCACCACATTTTGTCATATATTCCTAACTTGCAGGAATATTATCTTTCTCCCTTATTCTCGAAAGTCGGGGAGGGGGGGGAGGGGGGAGGGAGGGTCGTAATATGTTTTAGTGTTTTGTGGTAAATAGGGATAATACATTTACTATCCTTAAAACACAAAAAATTGAACCCATGGTAAAACACTGTGTCATATCATGTTTTACCATGCATTTACCATATCCAACCGGCCCCTAAATAATTGACCATGGGGATTCTTGGAGTAAAATTATTATGCCTCAAGTAAACACATGAAACTTTATTGCTATATTTTAAATTTGAATTAACTTTTTTGATTGCTTGTATTAGCAAATAGGCTCATGCCGGGCTAGTTTGAGCCTACGTGGTGTATATATTTTATCAAACAAAATAGTCTAACTAATGGATAAATTATAGCTTTGTCTCTTTCTTTACAACATCCTGGGCCCCTCCGCTCATAACCAATTGGTTTTTAGTTGAATGCATAGATTATCATGGTATTAAAGCAAGTCCTTCTCCACTCCATGTCACCTAGTTCAACTGTCCACATGATTTGGCTCAGTGTAACAACCTTGTTTTTAGTGCACTTAAATTTGTGGTGCTAGATGTGTTTTGCACCGTGCTCGGTGTTAACGTCCTATACCGGATCTTCTTATTTTATTTTAAAGGTGTTAAATGTGTATTTGCACTAAATTTGGTGGTAACACTCCACACTGGAACCTATCACATTTGAGAAAACCTTATTTAAGTTTAAGGTACGCACAGCTCTTCTCATTCTATTCTTCTTAAAAATCCTAGCCGTCTCTTTCTTGTCTCTTTCTTAAGAGAATCCTAACTGATGAGTACTGAAATATGATGATATTTTACCCATAAATACTTATATTTAGCTGTTCGATGAAGGCTATCTGATGAGAATTATTAGATTTGAAGTATTTCAGGTAAATACAAGCCAAGTATGGAAAACAGCCCAAGAATTCTGAAAATAATGTCAAAACACTGTAACTTTGGGTTATAGAGAACTTGGTGCGACTTGCGGCTAAATTTAGACCTTCAAGATGGCCTAATTATGAAATTGTCAAAACACAACAGTTGTAGATATTTTCGTCAGCTTTCCAACGGCGTAAGAATTACCTCAATCCGATTTTAGGACAGAAAGTTATGGCTGAAATACCGAAGTAGTGTCTGATAAAAAAAGTGTGCTGAAATTCACGGATTTCTGGGGGTCGATGCATCGACCCTTTTGGTCGATTAATCGAGGAGAAGGAGAGTCTGACACGGAATTGACTACTTTAAAGCTGATTTTGAGCCTCTTTTGTAGGGTCGATGCATCGACCCTATTGGGTCGATTAATCGACCCTAAATTGGCAGCTGGGGAGACTTCTGCGACCGGGGAATCTATTTAAAGCGACTCAAACACTTCGAGGGAGAAGGAGAAATTAGGGAGATAGGAGATTAGAGTTTTAGTTTTTCTTTTTCATAGTTAGAAATAGAAATAGAGAGTTTTTATTTATTCCTTTTTGAGAGCTTTGTTCATTTAATTTTCAGTACTCATTTCTCCAGTTTATTATATTTTTGCTCAAGTTTATTCTTGCATTAATTTCGTTTCTAAAGACCATCGTACTTTTGGATCAAAATAATTTCTGTTAAAGTTTAAGGGATTTTTAATTTATTAAATTTATGTTATTTTCTCTTCCTTATTTATTTATGTCATTTAATTATAATATGTGTGGCTGAATTCATAAGGATGGGGATCTAATGATTCCCATCCGAGGGATATACTTTTAATAATATATATTTAAGATTATAATATGAGATCTTTTTTTATGGTTGTTGTGCTATCAAGAACGGATGAAATCTCCGCCACTAACCGGGATCGCGTGTGCCTTCATATCCGGGATCTCAGATCTGTGACGGTAATTTTATCCTATTATTGTTATGGTCTTTTTGCTTTCATCGTGTGGATCTAATTACGATTATAATCCAGGATCGAGTGTGTCGAGCCATGCCATGGATCTTGGATCTGTAATGGTAATTTTATCTTAATTACTCCCTAATCTGAAATCGAGTGTGCCGAGCCATGCCCTTGATTTCAGATCTATGGTGGTATTATTATTGAAATTTTTACCCACTTTGGGGATGATTTTTATTTGAACCTGAGATCAAGTGTGCCGAGCCATGCCCTTGATCCCAGATCTATATATGAAAATCATCTAAGTCCTGATTGCAAGGATGCAACGTGGAACCTATCGGGGTTTTTGACCATTTATCTTCTATAAAAGATATTTGTTCTCAATGGTATATCTCATAGTTTAATCCATAGATTTGTATTATGGGAAGAACGGATCAAAGATGGGAGGATTTAGTATCTTCATCTTTATCTTTATTTTTAAATTATCAGTTAAGTTTTAGTTTGTAGTCAGTAATTATCATCTCATCAAACCACTTAAATTATAAGACTGTTAGATCTTAGTAGATTTCTGGAATTGCTTGTCTTTTTAGATCTTTCAAAATTAGTCCTCGTGGGAACGATCTCGTACTCCGCACCCACTATATACAATCCAATTCGTGCACTTGCGAGTAAAATATCACAATTAAAATTCACATCAAATTTTTGGCGCCGTTGTCGGGGATTAAATTAAGAAAATCTGAATTTTTGGTAGACAGTAAATTTTAAGAATTTTTGGAGATTAAAATAGTATTTTTGCTTTTTAAAAAAAAATTTAATTTAAATTCAAATTTTAATTTTAATTAAAAAAAAAAATCGAAATTTTTTTCCCTTATTTTTCTTTCTTAGGTAAGTTTTTATGGAGTTCTTTTAGGAAGTTTAAATTTTTAGGATTTCTTATTTTAAATTTTTTAGGAGTTTATTTTCCTTATTTTTCTCTTTTAGATATTTTGTAGGATTTTCTAAAATCTAGTTATTAATTTTTGTGGGACTACTTGCTTTAGGCTTTGTAAGAATCTTTCTATTCACTCCCTTCTTTTTCTCTTTCAGGTAAGATTTTAAAGGATTTTGTAGGATTGTCTTTAGGTTTTGAAATTTAAATTTTATATTTTAATTTTCAAATTTAATTTTTATTTTTGAAATTCGAATTAAAAAAATATATATATTTAATTTTCTTGAGGTTTTCCTGCCCGAAACCTCCGCTCTGTGCGTCATTTACATGCACACTAGGTCTTCTAAAGAAAAAACTTTAGAGCCTTTAAATTCAGAGATCGAACGTTACTTAGGTCAAATCGTGGGGCGCTAGATCAAGGCGAGAAATTTTCAAGGAATCATCCACAAGTCAATATGGTGACAATATGAATGGACAACTTGAACAAGAGGAAGAACCAACATTGAAGGCTGTTTCTCGATCACTACAAATACCCCATCATGCATTGTATACCCACACACGGTGGCGGTTTGAAATTGCATAAATGTCATTCAAATCCTTCCAATCTTTCATGGCATGGAGAGAGAAGATCCATACCAGCACGTCAAAGACTTTGTCGAAGTCTGCTCATCTGTTTACCAAAACTTCAGCGAAGAATCTGTTAGGCTACGCTTGTTTCCTTTCTCTATAAAGGATAAAGCAAAAGCCTGGTTAAACTCTCTACCATCGGGATCCATAACCACCTGGGATCGGATGGCCAAAAAGTTTCTGTCAAAGTTCTTCCCTATGGCGAAGACTAATGTCCTTAGACGTGAAATCACGGATTTCACGCAAGAGGAAGATGAGAGATTATATGAAGCTTAGGATAGATTCATGGATCTCTTACTCAAATGTCCACACCATGGATACTCAAAGTGGAGACTGGTTCAGTGTTTCTACAATGGACTGAGTCAACCAAATAGACATCTGGTGGAGTCAATGAATGGCGGAGGATTCCTGAGTCTTAAGAAATCAATCTTATGCTTTCTAGAAAAGCTTTGAGGATTCTCAAAGACGGATTTCACAAAGACTCGGGAACAACCAGTCAAAGCCTGTGATTAAGCCGGGAGTTCAACCAAGAAAGGAGGACTATACGTAGTAAAGGATTCCCCGGATTTGATGGCTAAAATTGATTTCCTCACTCAACAAGTGGAGGAATTGAAATTAAAGAAGAATGTGCATATGGTAAATACACAACCTGAGCCATGTTCAATTTGTGCAAATCTAATGCATATGGCAGATGATTGTCCTTCAATGCAGAACTATCATGAAGACACATCTGAACAGCTAAATTTTGTGAATAATTATGGGCGGAATCAAGGAAATGTTTTCAATGAGAATAACCCAAATAGCTAGAGAAACCACCCAAATTTCTCATGGAAACAAGAGAATCAAAGAATACAGCCCAGGAAACAGGGGACGAACTTTTATCCCCAACAAAATTTCAACCAAGGACCGCAGTAGAACTACGGTCAAGGGCAATTTCAGCAGCAAGGGTTTAATAACTCGAATCAATTTCAATACAATCAGAATCAGGTTGGGCAGCCAAGGCAAATGAACCAGAATTTTCAGTTTGCACAACCAATGGGAGGCTATCAAAACCAACCATAGCAAAACTTTGTGCCAATATTTCCACCACCTGGATTTAACATTCCACAGGGAAATACTGCCCAACGTCCTCATACACAAACTCCTTCTACTGAGGACCTGATGAAACTCATTCATTCTCACACATTCTCAATCTCTAAAATAAAGACCCAAATTGAGCAATTGGCCACTTTTCTCTATGAAAGAGAAAAAGGATCGTTTCCGAGCCAACCAATTCTTAACCCAAGGGGCCAAATGGTTGTTGAACAAACATCAACTTCAACACAAGAGGATGATTAATAACAAATTCGGGCGATCACAACATTGAGATCTGGAAAGCAGGTTGATAACAAAGTAGTGTTGCCAGAGGAGGAGGAAAAGTCTGATGGAGAGAAGAAATCTGAAGAGAAAGAAGAAATTGATGATAAAGTACAAGCAAAAGAAACATCAGAAGAAAAGAGTGAACATAAGAGAAGTTTTGTTCCTAAAGCACCGTACTCGCAAACATTGATGGCACCACTGAAAAATCGCGATGAGGAAGGAATAAATGAGATTTTCAAGCAATTAAAAATTAATATTCCTTTCCTAGATGCCATCCGCCAAGTGTCGGCTTATGCTAAATTTTTGAAGGAATTGGTCACAATTAAAAGAAAGACAAATATTCTGAAAAAGGCTTTCTTAGCCGAGCAAGTTAGTTCAGTGTTACAAGCAAAGCTCCCGATCAAATACAAGGACCCAGGTTGTCCTACAATCTCGATCATCATCGGCGATAACCGTATTGATCAGGCCCTTTTGGATTTAGGAGCAAGTGTCAATTTGTTGCCTTATTCTGTGTACAAGGAGCTCGAGTTGGGAGAGCCTTCAGTTAGCTGATCGGTCCTTAAAGGTCCCTCGTGGAATTGTGGAAGATGTCCTCATTAAGGTGGATTCTTTCTACTTTCCTGTGGATTTTATTGTTTTGGACACTGAACCGGCATCAAATTTGAAGAATAACATTCCAGTGATTCTAGGAAGACCTTTTCTAGCAACCTCCAATGCGCTGATCAATTGTCGAAATGGGATCATGAATCTGTCATTTGAGAATATGACAGTGGAACTCAATATTTTTAATATTGCCAAGCGGCCCATGGAGGATGATGAACATGCACAAGCATGCATACTCGATGAAATCGTTGAAGACATATTTCGTGCATCCGAAGCTGAAGATCCTTTAGCAGCTTGTCTTGCGCACTTCGGAGAGAATTTTGATGTGGATCAACTGATCTAAGAAGTGAATCACATGTTGGACTCCACACCACGTCTGGGAGAAGAAAAGGAAATAAAGTGTGGAATTCAAATTGAATTAATCAAGAAAAACCCGAAAGAGGAGGAGAAAGTGTTCTTAGAACTTAAACCTCTTCCGAAAAATCTCAAGTATGCCTACCTGGGGGAGAATAAAACTCAACCCGTTATAATATCATCAACATTGGATGCGAATCAGGAAGGCCAACTCATGAATGTACTCAAAGAGCATAAAGTGCCCTCGGATGGTCGATAAAAGATATCAAAGGCATTAGTCCGACGGTGTGTATGTACCGAATCCATTTGGAAGACAATGCTAAGCCTTCTAGGGAACCACAGAGGAGACTGAACCCTATAATGCAAGACGTGGTCCGAAATGAGGTAATAAAACTTTTAGATGCTGGGATCATATACCCCATCTCTGACAGTAAATGGGTCAGCCCCACACAAGTGGTCTCTAAGAATTTGGGAGTCACAGTGGTGAAGAATGAGGAAAACGTACTAATCCCTACAAAAATTCAAACAGGGTGGAGAGTGTGCATTGATTATCGGAAGTTAAATTTGATGACGAGGAAAGATCACTTTCCACTTCCGTTTATCGATCAGATGTTGGAAAGATTGGCCGGGCATGAGTACTATTGCTTCCTCGATGGCTATTCCGGGTATAACCAAATAGTCATTGCACCTGAGGATCAGGAGAAGACCACTTTCACATGTCCTTTTGGTACTTTCTCCTACCGACGAATGCCGTTTGGGCTTTGTAATGCACTAGCTACATTCTAAAGATGTATGCTGAGTATTTTTTCGGATATGGTCGAGCGATTCCTCGAGGTCTTCATGGACGACTTCTCGATCCATGGAAATAGCTTCTTTGAATCATTTGTCACTAGTGCTTGAACGATGCCAAGAGAAGAACCTTGTTCTTAACTGGGAAAAATGTCACTTCATGGTTAAAGATGGCATTGTTTTGGGGCATATCATATCGTCCCAGGGTATCGAGGTCGACAAGACCAAAGTTGATTTAATTGCCAATCTACCACCACCTAGGACAGTGAAAGAAATCAGATCTTTTCTCGGACACGCCGGTTTTTATCGACGTTTTATTAAAGATTTCAGCAAGATAGCACGACCGCTATGCAGTTTACTTTCCAAGGATGCCCCGTTCGTTTTTGATGATGAATGTTTGCGAGCCTTTGAAACCATTAAGGCCGAATTGATAAAAACTCCAATAATTCAATCTCCAAACTGGGACTTCCCGTTCGAAATAATGTGCGACGCCTCTGATTATGCAATTGGAGCTGTTCTGGGGCAACGAATAGAAAAATTACCGCATGTAATCTACTATGCGAATCGTACTCTCAACGATGCCCAGTTGAACTACTCGACCACTGAAAAGGAACTTTTGGCAGTAGTTTTTGCGTTGGATAAATTTTGATCCTATTTATTAGGATCTAAAGTCGTGGTATTCACAGATCACGCTGCTCTGCGTTATCTGTTTGCTAAAAAAGACGCTAAGGCACGTTAAATTAGATGGATCTTGTTGCTACAAGAGTTCGATTTGGAGATCAAGGACAAGAAAGGCTCAGAAAATGTGGTAGCAGATCACTTGTCACGAATAATTATTGAGAGATCTGACGAGCCTGTTCCGATCTTGGAGCACTTCCCGGATGAACAGTTGTTCAGGATTGATTGTCTACCTTGGTATGCGGATCTTGTCAATTATCTAGTCACCGAGAAATTACCTCACCGTTGGTCGAAGAATGAGAAATCTATTTTCTTAGCTCGAGTGAAACACTATTTTTTCGAAGATCCGTACTTATTCAAATACTATCCTGATCAAATCATACGAAGATGTATTCCTGAATCTGAGCAACCACGAATCATCTCGTTCTGTCATGAGTTGCCTTGTGGAGGTCACTTTAGTTCCAAAAAGACTGCCACAAAGATCTTTCAAAGTGGTTTTTACTGGTCGACGATCTTTAAGGATTGTCATCAGCATTGCAAATCTTGTCATAGCTGTCAAATGCTGGGCCGAATCTCAAAGCGCAACATGATGCCGCTCAATCCAATTTTAGAAGTTGAATTATTTGATGTTTGGGGGATCGATTTTATGGGTCCTTTCCCGAATTTGTTTGGAAATACGTTCATTCTTGTCGGTGTTGATTATGTCTCGAAATGGGTAGAGGTAGGCGTAAATCGAATGATCACAGAGTAGTGATCAAATTTCTCAAGGATCAAGTGTTTTCTCGTTTTGGTATTCCAAAGGCGATAATCAGCGATGGTGGAAAGCACTTTTGTAATAAAGTGTTCACCCAATTAATGAAGAAATATGGTGTCACGCACAAAGTCGCTACGCCATACCATCCTCAGACAAGTGGCCAAGTTGAAGTCTCTAATCGGGAACTTAAGCGGATTTTAGAAAAGACAATCCATCCGAATCGTAAAGACTGGTCGCTAAAGTTGAATGACGCTCTATGGGCGTATCGAACGGCGTTTAAAACTCCGATTGACATGTCGCTGTATCGGTTGGTCTTTGGTAAAGGATGTCACCTCCCGGTTGAGCTGGAACATCGAGCATTTTGGGTCATTAAGTCATTAAATTTTGATCTCTTACAATCTGGTGCCCAAAGGGGTTTCCAAATAAATGAATTAGAAGAAATCTGTGCTGATGCCTATGACTGTGCTAAATCGTACAAGGACCGTATGAAACGGGTTTATGATCACTCTATTCTACGAAAATCTTTTGTTGTTGGTCAACAAGTTCTATTTTATAATTCCCGACTTCATCTATTTCCGGGAAAACTAAAAACCAGTTGGAGTGGCCCTTTCAAAATCTCTCGCATACTCCCCAATGGGGCAGTTGATATTATCAACCCGAAACACGGGAATGTTTTTCGAGTTAACGGTCAACGATTGAAACCGTTCCTTGAGAATGCAATTGCATTCTCTGACACTCTTCCTTTGAGTGATCCAATTGCTCACCCTGATTGAGCAATTCACAAGGTCGAGCTATCGACTTTAAACTAGCGCTCATTGGGAGCAACCCAATTATGTAGTTTCCGTTTGGTTTCGTTTAGGATTTAGGTTTTATTTTATTTTATTTTTTTTCTCATGTTTATTTCTAGCATTTTATTTTTTTAGTTTAGGTTGTTTTTTTTTTTAATTCCCTAAAATAGTGTAACCATATTCCCTTCAATAAATTTTTGGTCATGTTCCAATTTGATGCACATATTCTCTGCACCTGATCTTTGTGTTGAGGTACTTTTTCAAACAAGTTTGGGGGTGCGCTACTTCTTTCAGTCAATGAGGACATTGTCATCTTTAGGTTTGGGGGTATGATTATCTATTTTGCGTCACTTATTTTTCTATTAAAAAATAATAATAATAAATAAAAATAAAAAATTTTAAAGTCATCAGGCACATTATTTTACGATTGTTTTCAAACTTTAGTTGATGATGCATGTGAATTAAATTTTGAGAATACTGATGTCATATTCTGATTACTTGTATTTAAGATGATGAAGCTTAATGTGATATTTTGTGGATAATTTTGATATTCATGCTTAGAATTTTTACACTTATACCAAGCTAAGACTTAGAAATCGATGAACTGTTTTGAATGTTAAATCTTAGGTTCTTAGTGGAGACTAAACCCAGTGAGCTTTAGAGTTAATTTCTCGTCATTGATGAGTGAATATATAAACTCGGAGTTTTCTTTGAATACGAATTACTTTGTATAATCTCATACATTTTATTTTGACTTGTGACTTTGCATGAAATCAAATTCATATTATTATGTTAGAATGTACTGTATATCTACTCAAGACAAATAGGCAAGGTTACCATCTTTTAAGGACATGATTAAAGGCCATCTTTGGCTCGTTTGTGCTTAAAATACCCCACCTTATATAAATTTATCTTTCTAGTACCCCTTTTGAGCCTATTAAAAAATTTACCTTTATACATTCTTTGATAAGCCACGTTGACCTTTAACCCTTCACCATTTCTGAAAATTCAGCTTTACCCTTCTTATTTCTGAAAAAATTAGGAACGAGGGATGAGAATGAACGAAAAGAGAGTAAGTGGAGAGATACCGAGTTGTGGTGTTTACTGAGAGTGTATGGCAAAAAAAAATAATAATAAAAGAAAAAGGGGGGAGAAAAAGAAAAAGAAAATTGTGAAAAATAATGAAAAATATGAGGTGCTTCAAGAAAAGGAAATTCAAAAGAAAAAGAAAGTTCAGAAAAATAGAAGCATATTGAGAAAAATAGTGAGAGATTAGAAAAGAAAAAGAAGAGAAATAGAAAAATCAGAAGTTGGTTTCTTTTCCAATTTCTCAGAAATTTTGAATCCCAACTTTCAATTTTTTCTTACCCTTACCTGAGCCCCATTACAACCCTAAAAAGACCTTCATGATCTGATCTTGCATTGATAACTGCCTTGTGGAGAGTAAATATGTGATGCTTATGACACTTGATATGACATGCTTAGGATATACAAGTATCTTCTTATAAGATTTATTTTTTTTCATTGATTGCATCGTATTTCATTTATCATGTGAGAACTTTTTATTTGTTTTGTATTGATCTCTCACATGTGGGCGAAAACTTACCTATCATCGGAATGATTTTATTTTAAGAGTATACCTAAAGTGAGGATTGAGTCTAAACAACAGGTCCGACGGTTTCTCGTTTGAACTAGTTCTGAGATGGATGAATTTTGGTTTGGGTATGCACACACTTCACGTTTAAGCATGAATGGATGAGTTATCTAATGATTTGAGCATTAGACTAATTTGAATGGATGCTAGTATGATTAGTATAACATTGTTATTTAAAATTAAGGATTCGCATATTGAATTGATTAATGATTTTGAGTTTTGAATGATATATATGTTATCAAAATCATATTTTGAAAACTCAATTTTATCGATGGTTTCAAAAATGTATTGAAGTTTATGGGTAACTTCACTGCAAACCCTCAGGAGACACAACTCCTCCACTAGGGATCACCTAGGGGTTTAAAGGCTTGTTGTACATGCTAAGTGTAATCGTGTTCCCTACGAAAGTGACATTTATTTTCTTTAGTTTGCTTTGCTCGAGGACTAGCAAAGTGTAGGTTTGGGGGTATGATGAGTACTGAAATATGATGATATTTCACCCCTAAATACCTATATTTAGCTGTCCAATGAAGGCTATCTGATGAGAATTATTAGATTTGAAGTGTTTCAGATAAATACAAGCCAAGTGTGGAAAACTTGAGAATTAGAAAATAATGTCAAAACACTGTAACTTTGGGTCATCGAGAACTTGGTGTGACTTGCGGCTAAATTTGGACCTTCAAGACGGCCGAATTATGAAATTGTCAAAACATAAAAGTTGTAGATCTTTTTGTCAGCTTTCCAACAGCGCAAGAATTACCTCAATCCGAGTTTGGGATAAAAAGTTATGGCTGCAATACCGAAATAGTATTTGATATAAAAAGTGTACTGAAATTCACGGATTTCTGGGGGTCGATGCATCGACCCTTTTGGTCGATTAATCAAGGAGAAGGAGAGTCTGACACGGAATTAACTACTTTAAAGCTGATTTTGAGCCTCTTTTGTAGGGTCGATGCATCGACCCTATTGGGTCGATTAATCGACCCTAAATTGGCGGCTGGGGAGACTTCTGCGACCGGGGAATCTATTTAAAGCGACTCAAACACTTCCAGAGAGAAGGAGAAATTAGGGAGATAAGAGATTAGAGTTTTAGTTTTTCTTTTTCATAGTTAGACATAGAAATAGGGAGTTTTTATTTATTCCTTTTTGAGAGCTTTGTTCCTTTAATTTCCAGTACTCATTCCTCCAGTTTATTATATTTTTGCTCAAGTTTATTCATGCATTAATTTCGTTTCTGAAGACCATCGTACTTTTGGATCAAAATAATTTCTGTTGAAGTTTGAGGTATTTTTAATTTATTAAATTTATGTTATTTTCTCTTCCTTATTTATTTATGTCATTTAATTATAATATATGTGGCTAAATTCATAAGGATGGAGATCTAATAATTCTCATTCGAGGGATGTACTTTTAATAATATAAATTTAGGATTATAATATGAGATCTTATTTTATGGTTGTTGTGCTATCAAGAACGGATGAAATCTCCGCCACTAACCGGGATCGCGTGTGCCGAGCCATGTTCGGGATCTCAGATCTGTGACGGTAATTTTATCCTATTATTGTTATGGTCTTTTTGCTTTCATCGTGTGGATCTAATTACGATTATGACCCGGGATCGAGTGTGCCGAGCCATGCCCTGGATCTTGGATCTGTAATGGTAATTTTATCTTAATTACTCCCTAATTTGAAATCGAATGTGCCGAGCCATGCCCTTGATTTCATATCTATGGTGGTATTATTGTTGAAATTTTTACCCACTTTGGGGATGATTTTTATTGAACCTGAGATCAAGTATGCCGAGCCATGCCCTTGATCCCAGATCTATATATGAAAATCATCTAAGTCCTGATTGCAGGGATACAACGTGGAACCTATCGAGGTTTTTGACCATTTATCTTCCATAAAAGATATTTGTTCTCAATGGTATATCTCATAGTTTAATCTGTAGATTTGTATTATGAGAAGAACGGACCAAAGATGTGAGGATTTAGTATCTTCATCTTTATCTTTATTTTTGAATTATCAGTTAAGTTTTAGTTTGTAGTCAGTAATTATCATCTCATCAAACCACCTAAATCATAAGACTGGTAGAATACTGTTAGATCTTAGTAGATTTTTGGAATTGCTTGTCTTTTTAGATCTTTCAAAATTAGTCCTTGTGGGAATGATCTCGTACTCCGCACCCACTATATATAATCCGATTTGTGCACTTGCGAGTAAAATATCACAATTAAAATTCACATCACTAACCGTCATCACTTTTCTTCTTTATCAATCTCTTCTCTAAACATCTTAATCTTTTCTCCTAAAATTATTGTGTGTTGATCCACAAGAACCACCGTGATTTATTTTTTACATCAAGATTGAGGAGAAAGAAGAAGGCAAAATCGTGGGCGGGCCATCACATGGATGTCGATCTTATCATCATAATCGTCGTTATTCAACCGAATCACGCTTCAAGAGGTGGATACCCACTAATCTATCTCATTCTTCTCAGATCCCATCGAGTAGGATACGATTTGATCACGTATCGACAGATTAATCAAACGAACCATAGATTATTTTCATATAATATAATTTTAGGATTGAAAATATGACGAATCTCTACTCTATTGTTATTTTTAATTATTTTTCGGATATATTTTAGGTTACTTCGGAACCCAAATCTGTTCAGAATCTGCGATACTTGATTAATCAATTTACACTGTCGATTGATCGACTAATTCGAAAACTGCGATCAGAGACACTATTAAAATAATATAAACTCGTTGATATATTATATAGTCGATCGATCAACCATATATACTCAATCGATGGAGTTTGCGTTAAAGTAATTAAAAGTTCAAACTGCATTTTTCTAACTTTTGACTCTGATTAATGTCAATCAATCGACCCTTGTCTTCGATGAATCAACCCACTGCTAAAACCAACGCTCTTTGCAACTTTCTTCTATGTAAGGATTGCTTTTTCTAAATATCATTTTATACTCAAGACATCCCTCGGAATATATATTAAACTATATTAAGAGTAACGATGCTTTGGGATTTATATGATAATATATTGATAAGCAATGATGACTTGTGGTTTAAATTATTAATATATAAGCGTGGGATTTTAAACTCTTCTCCACTTACCTCTTAAAACTAATAAAATTTCTTAAAATTTATATCATGTAGATAAGGGAAAGGTTTGTTTCTATCAAACAAATATTAATAGGGCAACGTTTTGGACTCTAGTGGTTGGGCATAGAGGCTCTGTTCCTGTGTCGTTTTCTCGATCGATCGACACTCAAAGCCGATCGATTGATTCTGAGCAAACTGATTTATAACCCAACTGCGTCACGTCATTTTGATTATTCTAACACTTTACACTCGATTGATCAACACTATAAGACTGATCGACCGACTCTAACCTAAAGTGAATAATTTATTTAATATATAACCGACCGATTAATTCAAAAACTGATCGATTGATTTGCGTTTGAACGGACACCAAATAATAATATTATTATTATTGTTTTCTTCTATAACTCTACTTGCACGACCAAAACTCCATGCACTCTAATTTCTCGATGGTTTCGATCGATGGTCGTGATATAGTCCATTTTAAATTGTACTGCCCTTTTATTTGAGCATTTTATTATAATACATTATATATGTATCATTCTATCACTTCAACGCGACCACTTCGATAACCCGAAGTGTTAGGAATTCGATCGCTTGTGAAAATCGAACTCTGACCTTCAAGTTATCAAAATTACACTTATAATCATATTCTATAATTATATTATTATGTTATATAAATAAATATAAGTATAAATATAATCAAAATCAAAGTGAAAATCATTCTGTATATGTGATACTTTTGTGTTTGCATCTTGGTCAAGTTATACGAGTTAAGGATATGTAGATCATGAGTACAAGAGTGTATGAGATAATGTCTACGCTTGAGCGTGATAATTCGCTGAGATGATATCGAAACGAGGAATATACCATATTCACATGCCTTACAACTCATAGTGGAATGAGACCCATGACGAGTCGGGTGAGTGTGAATTCAGTGTAATCTTGTATATGGTAGCATATGCGGTGACCCTATCACCCTGAATTCTAATATGATAAGATAAGATATAAGTTGAGGTACGAGGTTGAGACATTCAGGTCATAGGTGTATGATAAGATATGAGTCAGTATGATAAAATATATTACGGGTATGATAATAAGACATCGCTTTATAGGTCAGCAAAAGATTAAGAACTTAAGTATCTGTATGTGTCGTTCCTTGCGTAGCCACCGTAAGGGCAACAACGTCTTTCAGTCAAGACGGGTCTCTAGGAGACAGTATGATATGAGTTATGAGTCGCGCGCCGCCCCTGCGACTGAATAGGGTGTATGATATGATATGATATAAAGGGCGTTATGATATGGTAGTATAATACTATGGTGACCCTCACATAGAAGCTCAGCAGTGACTCTGGCACAGGTCGTTTAAGATTTTATGAGTATGTTAATTATGCTCATGAGATGTTGATGTGATTATTAATTGTAATGTTTTACTCGCAAGTGCACGAATCAGATTGTATATAGTGGGTACGGAGTACAAGATCGTTCCCACGAGAACTATTTTTGAAGATCTAAAAAGATGAGACAACAATTCAAGAAATCTACTAAGATTCAACAATACCCTACCAATATTATGATCTAGTTTTGTGAGATGACAATTACCGACTACAAACTAAAACTTAATTGATAATTCAAAAATAAAGGTAAAGATGAAGATAAAGATGAAGATACTAAATCCTCCCATCTTTGGTCTGTTCTTCCCATAATATAAATCTAAGGATTAAACTATAAGATATATCATTGAAGAAAAACATCTTTTATGGAAGATAAATGGTCAAAATCCTGATAGGTTCCACGTTGCATCCCTGCAATCAGGACTTAACTTCATAGATGATTTTCATATATAGATTTGGGATCAAGGGCATGGCTCGGCACACTTGATCTCAGATGCAAATAAAAATCATCCCTAAAGTGGGTAAAAATTCTAATAAAAATATCACCATAGATCTGAGATCAAGGGCATGGCTCGGCACACTTGATTTCAGATTAGGGAGTAATTCAGATAAACTCACCATTACAGATTCAAGATCCAGGGCATGGCTCGGCACACTCGATCCCGGATCATAATCGTAAGTAGATCCACACGATGAAAGCAAAAGACCATATAATAATGATTGGGGTAAAATTACCGTCACAGATATGAGATCCAGGGCATGGCTTGACACACTCGATCCCAGTTAGATGGATTTAATCCGTTCTTGATAACATAACAATCATAAAATAAGATCTAATATTTTATCTTAGATTTATATTATTAGAAGTACATCCCTCGAATGGGAATCATTAGATCTCCATCCCTATGAATTTAGCCACACATGCTGCAATTAAATGACATAAATAAATAAGGAAGGGAAAATAACATCAATTTAATCAATTAAAAATACCTCAAATTTTAATAAAAATTCTTTGATCCACAAGTACGATGATCTTCTGAAACAAAATTAACAATGCTCTCTACTAATCTTTAAATTTGAAGTATGAATCAACTGAACAAGAACAATAAATTGAAGGAAGGAATACTGAAAAGTTAAAGAAACAAAGCTCTAAAAAATGAATAAAGAAAATCTCTATTTCTACATCTAACTGTGAAAAAGAAAAACTAAAACTAACTCTAATTATCTATCTAATTCCCCTCTCGAAGTGTTTGTTCGACTTTAAATAGTTTCCAAATTGCGTAGGTTTCCCAGCTCGAAAAGTGAGGGTCGATGCATCGACCCTCCAAAAATCCCTAAAAATCTGCTTTAAAGAGTCAATTCCATGTTAGACTACTTTTGTCCCTCGATTAATCGAGTAAAAGAGTCGATGCATCGACCTCCCAGATTTTCGTGAATTCTAGCCCACTTTTACATCAGACACTGCTTTGGTATTTTGACCATATCATTCTACTCTGAACTCGGATTGACATAATTCTTATAGCGTTGGAAAGCTGACAACAAGATCTACAACTTTTGTGTTTTGGAAATTTCGTAAATCAGACATCTTGATGGTCCAAATTGAGTTGCAAGTCGCACCAAGTTCTTGATGACCCAAAGTTGCAGTGTTTTGACATTATTTTCAGAATTCTTGGGCTGTTTTCTGCACTTGGATTGTATTTACCTGAAACACTTCAAATCTAGTAATTCTCATCACATAGCCTTCATCGGACTACTAAATGTAGATATTTAGGAGTGAAATATCATCATATTTCACTACTCATCACACCCCCAAAACCTATACTTTGCTAGTCCTCGAGCAAAGCAAACTAAAGAAAAATAAATGCCACTTTCGTAGGGAGCACGATTGCACTTAGCATGTGCAACAAGCCTTTAAACCCCTAGGTGATCCCTAGTGGAGGAGTTGTGTCTCCTGAGGGTTTACAGTGAAGTTACCCACAAACTTCAATATATTTTTGAAACCATCGATAAAATTGAGTTTTCGAAACATGATTTTGATAACATATATACCATTCAAAACTCAAAATCATTAATCAATTCAACATGCGAATTCTCAATTTTAAAGAACAATGCTATACTAATTATACTAGCATCCATTCAAATTAGTCTAATGCTCAAATCGTTAGATAACTCATCCATTCATGCCTATACATGAAGTGTGTGCATACCCAAATCGAAATTCATCCATCTCAGAACTAATTCAAACGGGAAACCGTCGGACCTGTTGTTTAGACTCAATCCTCACTTTAGGTATACTCTCAAAATATAAAGACACCGATGATGGATAAGTTTTCGCACACATGTGAGAGATCAATACAAAGCAAATAAAAAGGTCTCACATGATAAATGAAACACGATGCAATCAATGAATAAAAATAAATCTTATAAGAAGATACTTGTATATCCTAAGCATGTCATATCAAGTGTCATAAGTATCACATATTTACTCTCCACAAGGCAGTTACCAATGCAAGATCAGATCATGAAGGTCTTTTTAGGGTTGTAATGGGGCTCAGGTAAGGGTAAGAAAGAATTGGAAGTTAGAATTCAAAATTTCTAAGAAATCGGAAAGGAAACACCTTTTGATTTTTCTATTTCTTCTCTTTTTCTTTTCTCACTCCTTTTCTTCTTTTGAATTTTATTTTTTTGAAGCACCTCATATTTTTCATTCTTTTTCACAGTTTTATTTTTCATTTTCTCACCCTTTTTGTTCTTTTTATTTTTGTCATACACTCTTAGTAAACACCACAACTCGGTATCTCTCCACTTACTCTCTTTTCGTTCATTCTCATCCCTCGTTCCTAATTTTTTCAGAAATAAGAAGGGTAAAGCTGAATTTTCAGAAATGGTGAAGGGTTAAAGGTCAACGTGGCTTATCAAAGAATGTATAAAGGTAAATTTTTTAATAGGCTCAAAAGGGGTACTAGAAAGATAAATTTATATAAGGTGGGGTATTTTAAGCACAAACGAGCCAAAGATGGCCTTTAATCATGTCCTTAAAAGATGGTAACCTTGCCTATTTGTCTTGAGTAGATATGCAGTACGTTCTAACACAATAATATGAATTTGATTTCATGCAAAGTCACAAGTCAAAATAAAATGTATGAGATTATCCAAAATAAGTCGTATTCAAAGAAAACTCCGAGTTTATGTATTCACTCATCAATGACGGGAAATTAGCTCTAAAGCTCACTGGGTTTAATCTCCACTAAAAACCTAAGATTCAACGTTCAAAACAGTTCATCGATTTCTAAGTCTTAGCTTGGTATAAGTGTAAAAATTTTAAGCATGAATATCAAAATTACCCATAAAATATCACATTAAGTATCCTCATCTTAGATACAAGTAATCAAAATATGACATCAATATTCTCAAAATTAAATTCACATGCATCATCAACTAAAGTTTGAAAACAATCGCAAAATAATGTGCATGATGACTTCAAAAAAAAAAAAAAATTCATTTTTTTTTTCATATATAAAAAATAAGTGACGCAAAATAAATAACCATACCCTCAAACCGAAAGATGATAATGTCCTCATTGATTTGAAATAAGGATTGCACCTCTAAACCTGTTGAAAAGTACCTCAACACAAAGATCAGGTGCAGAGAATATGTGCATCTACTTGGAACATGACCAAAAATTTATTGAAGGGAATAAGGGTACACTATTTAGGGAATTAAAAACAACCTAAACTAAATAAAAAAATAAATAATCCTAAATCTTAAATCCTAAACTAATCAAGAATCCAACTCCTTTAATCAGTGGTAGGCGGGCCCATCCACCTTGGTTCACTTAAATCAATGTTCGTAGGCACAGGGAATAATTTATCCCAGAGATCAAGGGGAAATTGATGAGACACCGCCGATGGTATGGATGGAGGCGATGAGGCTAAAGTAGGAGATGGAGATGGGAGAGATGGTGACTGAATCACATCTCGATATCAGTATTGATGCATGGTGTAGGAGATTTGGAACGATTTACCTTCTTTCTAGATGGTTCTACCCAGGAAGGAATGATCATCGGATCGAGGTCGATGATTTCAACATTGCTAGGCTCAAAAGGGACCGTCCGATGAGAGCGGCGCTCCCGCTTTTTAGCGGTCTCCTCCATCTTTGATAACCGTGCTCTGGTGAGATAGAATCGCCGGGCCATGAGAAGGTTGTGCCAGATTTAATGGAAAGTGAGCCTAAGGGTAAATATCAGGAGCAAATTGATAGAGTTGGAGTAGAAGTGGGAGGAGGTGTCCCGCAAAAAAGAAATAATGAAAAGTGTGGCAGTACGCTTGAGGGATCCCAAAGACGAAAGAAAAGTGGAAAAAATAGAGTCCCAATAGGATTCTGTTCCGAAAAGTGGGGGTCGATTAATCGACCCTAGGAGGTCGATGCATCGACTCCAGGGGGGTCGAATAATCGACTCAGGGGGTCGATTCATCGACTCCCCAAAGAGATTTTTTTTTTTTTTTTTTTGAAAACTGTGAGTCGATTAATCGAGTATAACCCTCGATTAATCGACCCCATGTGGGCAGAGAAGTGAAAGTTCGCCTATAATGTTATTTCAATGTTGTTTTTCAACTCCTCTAAATGCAACAGGAAATTTGCAAAAATATTGGCAATCCCAAACAGATTAGAAAACACACTATTTCATTGATAAGTAAGATGATTACAAGGACACTTCTGATTTAACTCCTAAAATAAACAACCTAACCTAAAGAAAGAAAAATAACACAAAGCGAAAAATCCTAATCCTAGACTAAACAAACTAATCATCCCCATCCTCTTCGGCCTGGTGGGCCCTAGCGCACATCTCATTATAACTATCAGGCCACATGTGCTGCCCAATTTGATGGAGGAAGGAATGATCATAGTAGCTTCGGCACAAGATTGCACCATGTTGCCGTTGCTGCTCCTCCTGTAAAGAGTTAATTTGGGCTTGGAGCGAACTAAGAGATACACCCTCCTCAGGTCCCTGATCAGGCGCAGGCTGGTCATCCTGGCGTACGCGGTGGCACTGGCGTGGTGGAGTATCAGGGACATTTCCCAAAAGACGCATACTGCGGTTCCATTGGGTTGCACCATAGCGATAAAATGCGAGGTCCCCGATATCGTCATCCCGGTAGAACGGGAAACGAAGGAAATTAAGCAGCTTCATAACATAATGAGGAAAATAGATTAATGGGGCTTCACCAGTGGCAGGGTTGGTGATATCCTCATGGCATTGCCACATGCCATCATGAAGAATCCTGGGCACATTGATCCACGAATTTCGGTGGGCACCATAAAGCGCCTGAACCCGATCACCGGTGAGCTAAAAAATGTGGCCACGGGGGCAGAGGTTACTACAGACCACACTATCCCAGAACAAAAGCGGGCGCGGTAACGCCGATCGCCTAGTGGCGACTCCTGAAGAAAATATGCCGCATCACATATTGTTGATTATATCCTCCTGAGAATCGTCAAGCTCTTCACCCAAAGTGTGATTGTGAGGGCGCTCGCAAGAAATGTTAAAAACCTCCGCAATAGTGTGCTGATAAACCGGGCGCGATCACCCATCGATTGAAACAGTGAAGTGGGCGATGACATGATTCTCAATGGAGGCGGTCACCCATGCCATGTTCTGATAGAATAAACGAACGACCTATTCGGACACCTTGATCACAGGTGGAGTGAGGAGAAAATGGACGTTGAGAGCCATTGCATAGGCGAGAGAAATGGCGCAGACAGGCATATCCTGAAATGCCGTGAGATCGAAAACATATTCGGAACACAGGTCTCGGGTCGCGAAGCGACCACTTGGCTGCTCACGTGGATGACCAGCAGGACGTTGGGAAAGCTTTTGCGGCGCGGTAGAGGTCGAAGCCATGATCACACTTTGGAATGTCGAAGGCAGTCAAGGAAAAAGCAGGATACAAATCGAATGAGAATCGACGAGAGACTGCGGCCTTTACATAGGCATAAAGGCGTCCTCTCGGGACGGACACACCTCAAATAGTCGATTAATCGACCCTAAATGGTCGATTAATCGACCCCATTGGAAAAAGGCGCGTCAAAACTTCCAACGCATGGAAACACGCAACGCCTTTAAGTGAAAAGATGCAACGTCCGGAAGTGAAAAAGTCGATTAAGCGACACAGGCCCTCGATTAATCGACTTAAATCGAGGCAGAAAAAAACAAAAACGCATGCTCTGAAATAAAAGTCGATTAATCGACTCATATAGAGTCGATTTATCGACTCCAAATAAAACAAAACTGATAGAATTCGAAAAATGAGCACAATTTTCAATGCTAAATAGTTGATGCATCGACTCTAGGAGTCGATTAATCGACTAATCAAAATGTCAGCTCCCCATAAATGCAGTCTCCTTGAAAAAGGAGACACTCAAAATTGATGTCGATTAATCGACATTCAGAGGTCGATTAATCGAGGTGAAGGGTTGATTAATCGATCTCTTTTGTCGATTAATCGACCAAAAGTAGAATTTTTTTTATTTTTTTATTTTTTTATTTTTATTTATTTATTTATTTTTTTTAAAGGAAAATTGCGAAATTAATCTACAAGGTGTAAATTACTTCCGAGTCCACCAGGATCCCAAATCTTCATGAAAAATTTTCTAAGCAGGATCAGCGATTTATTTAATCGTCCTGGTATTTCTCTTTTCAAGGACTTAGTTACACCCCCATGATGTGCCCACGTTTCACTACTATGGTCTCTCTCTAACCTTTCAATTTCTACCATGTACTTGATATTTCCAGAATTACACTCTAGATTCAAACCCATTAATCTTTTTCTGACATTCTGTTGATTATCTATGTATTTAATGAATAGACAACAGATTTGAAATTCCTCTTTTTTTTCTAAACCGAATTCACACTCATCGGAAAAAGTTATGTCTCCCTTATCAGGTGTTGTAAGGGTGCCATTTTCTTTCTCTCTCATCTCAATTTGATTCTCAATTCCTTCCTCGACATAAGTATCATTCCATTCCATTTCCTTTTTTCCTTGCACTTGCACTACCTCAATGCTCGTTATGCCATTCTCAAGCTTAGTGACCAATTGGCCATCCTCATGTTTTTGAACAAAATTGGATGAGTCCTCTTGAAGATGTTCTTCATTTCGATCGGTATCAATGAGGGATTCCTCTATTTCAACTTTCATTTATAAGTACTCGATCATCTGACTAACTTGAGATTATATCCTAGAAATTCTTTGAGTGTTGGTGTGCACCAAACCTTTTAAATATTCTAAGGAGTAAGAAGAATTTTGGGCTGGTTCATATAGTTCTGTGCCTTGAAAGTATTGAGTTTGCTGTGAAAACTCATATGAAAATTTGTTGAGATAAGAACTTTGATCATCGTTAGGCATTATATCATAGATTGGAGGTTGATTAAAAACCCACATGTCATTAGATTGACTCTGCCAGTCATGAGTGTTCCAAACAGGATTTGGCTGGACTTGTTCAGGGTAATAATTTGAGTTGTTCAAGGGACACATAGGCGAAATGTGCGTCGAATTTCCACAAATAGAACATGATTTTAGATTGAATCCATGCATTGACATGATTTCACCAATAACACCAATTTTTTTATTTTTTTTTTCAAATTTTTTTTTTTAGCAGAGATACTGTTTTAATCCATGAAAATTCATAAAATTAACTGTCTATTTTCTAAAAATTCAGATTTTCTTGATTTAGTCCCCGGCAACAGCGCCAAAAACTTGATATGATTTTTAATTGTAATGTTTTACTCGCAAGTGTACGAATCAGATTGTATATAGTGGGTGCGGAGTACGAGATCGTTCTCACGAGGACTATTTTTGAAGATCTAAAAAGATGAGACAGCAATTTAAGAAATCTACTAAGATTCAACAGTACCCTACCAATATTATGATATAGTTTTGTGAGATGACAATTACAGACTACAAACTAAAACTTAATTGATAATTCAAAAATAAAGGTAAAGATGAAGATACTAAATCCTCTCATCTTTGGTCTGTTCTTCCTATAATATAAATCTAAGGATTAAACTATGAGATATACCATTGAAGAAAAATATATTTTATGGAAGATAAATGGTCAAAACCCTGATAGGTTCCACGTTGCATCCCTGCAATCAGGACTTAACTTCATAGATGATTTTCATATATAGATTTGGGATCAAGGGCATGGCTCGGCACACTTGATCTCAGATGCAAATAAAAATCATCCCCAAAGTGGGTAAAAATTCCAATAAAAATACCACCATAGATCTGAGATCAAGGGCATGGCTCGGCACACTTGATTTCAAATTAGGGAGTAATTAAGATAAACTTACCATTACAGATTCAAGATCCAGGGCATGACTCGGTACACTCGATCCTGAATCATAATCGTAAGTAGATCCACACGATGAAAGTAAAAGATCATATAACAATGATTGGGGTAAAATTACCGTCACAGATCTGAGATCCAGGGCATGGCTCGACATACTCGATCCCAGTTAGTGGCGGGGATTTCATCCATTCGTGATAACATAATAACCATAAAATAAGATCTCATATTTTAATCCTAGATTTATATTATTAAAAGTACATCCCTATGAATTTAGCCACACATGCTGTAATTAAATGACATGAATAAATAAGAAAGGAAAAATAACATCAATTTAATCAATTAAAAATACCTCAAACTTCAATGAAAATTCTTTGATCCACAAGTACGATGATCTTCTGAAACAAAATTAATAATGCTCTCTACTAATCTTTAAATTTAAAGTATGAATCAACTGAACAAGAACAATAAATTGAAGGACGGAATACTGAAAAGTTAAAGGAACAAAGCTCTCAAAAAGGAATAAAGAAAATCTCTATTTCTACGTCTAACTATGAAAAAGAAAAACTAAAACTAGCTCTAATTATCTATCTAATTCCCCTCTCGAAGTGTTTGTTTGGCTTTAAATAGTTTCCAAATTGCGTAGGTTTCCCAGCTCGAAAAGTCAGGGTCGATTAATTGACCCTATAGGGTCGATGCATCGACCCTCCAAAAATCCTTTAAAATCTGCTTTAAAGAGTCAATTCCGTGTCAGACTACTTTTGTCCCTCGATTAATCGAGTAAAAGAGTCGATGCATCAACCTCCCAGATTTTCGTGAATTCTAGCCCACTTTTACATCAGACACTACTTCGGTATTTTGGCCATATCGTTCTACTCCGAACTCGGATTGATATGATTCTTATAGTGTTGAAAAGCTGACAGAAAGATCTACAACTTTTGTGTTTTGGGAATTTCATAAATCTGACGTCTTGATAGTCCAAATTGAGCTACAAGTCACACCAAGTTCTTGATGACCCAAAGTTGCAGTGTTTTGACATTACTTTCAGAATTCTTGGGCTGTTTTCTGCACTTGGATTGTATTTACCTGAAACACTTCAAATCTAATAATTTTCATCAGATAGCCTTCATCAGACGGCTAAATATAGATATTTAGGGGTGAAATATCATCATATTTCACTACTCATCAGATGTAAAGACGTATGTGCGAGAATAATAAGACATGATATATTGTGATATGATATGAAGTATGGTAAGATACGTTAGGATGTGAGTATCTAATTCATGATCATTCATTTATGATATGATATGAATTCAATGATATGCAAATGATGTTGTCTTTCTCTTGTTATATTTTTGAGATATTATATTTATTACTCACTTGATGCACCCAAAATACACCTGAGTAGCATGTGGTGGATTGGTGGTATATCCACTAAGTTTATGTGACAAAGTAAACTCATCCCACGATAATCTAATAGCTGCAGATGACTATATTGACGGTGTGGATGTTGGTTCCTTTGATCCGATTGGTGCTGAGTACGTCGACCCGGTGGACATTGATTACCAGAAGTCTTTGGAGGGCAACGCTGTCGGTTATCAAGAGGACTACGGTGCTGATCTTAATCCGAGTGCTGGTTACTGATCATTGTAGACTTGGTATTGAGTTTTATTGATACTAGTATTGTAGATTTTATAGTTTATTTTATTGGATTTATCTTCGACTGCTACTTGCGTTTTATTGATGGATTATTGGGATTTTCATTTCATTTATTTCTTATTTATGACCACTACTATGTTTCTCTTTTAATTGTTGGTTTTCACGAATTTTGTAGAATCCGATTTGCGTAAGAACTCTGATTAAGTGTATGTCTGCTTAACATATTCGAGATATGTGCGGGTCATAACTCGAAATTCTAGGCCATCGGGATGGGATAGAATTTCGAATCGTGATATTCAATCTCGCCAATACGTGTGGGGGTGTGTTGAAGTTTAGTCCCGCATCAGGTAAATTATAGCCTTGTCTCTTCCCTTATAACATTCGGGGGCCCTGTACTCATAACCAATTGATTTTGAGTTGGATGCAAAGATTTATCATATATCAAATGAAGAATTCAGCCAACAAAAAGGTAAAAGGTCAAATAAAGAATTCATTTGACCAATATACTTCAATATAAATTATTTCAAGAATATGCGCAAGCATCTATATTAGAGTGTAGTATGATGACTCAAACATCTAATACATGTTTCACACGACTTAAACATTGGAAGTTAATGGCTTATCTGCATTTGGCCGTCACATCCCATTTACCCTTAAAAAAGAAGAAGAAAAAGGAGATTTTTATAATGTAATATGAGGATTTGTATGGTCGAGGTCAAGCATCTGCTAAAAGAATAGCTTGATCTTTACCTTTTGGAGAGCACCGTATCCATCATAAGTTTAAGTAAATTTTTCTTTGAAATTTTTGTCGAATTCAAATAGTTAGCATTAAAGCTTATAAATGATTGGAAAATGGGATGTGAATGACTCCCCCCTCCCCACCCCCAAGTGTTTGGTTGGCCTGACTCAAATTTAATCCTAGATGTGCTTAGCCCAACTCCATGGGACACTCAAAATACCATTTTGATGCCATGTGAACCAAGTTGCTTTATTTAGAATATCATTAAAAAAGAAAATTTCAAAAATTCATCTCCACCATATTTTTTTAATCTTGAAATTTAGACCATTGAAATCAATTAACATATTGACTTTTGTCTTAAACAAAAAAAATTTGAAACTATTTTTGTATAGAATTGATCTAAGGGCACTTTAGAAAAACAACCTCAGTTTTCAAATGTTCTAGTCTATTATAGAGTTTTCAAACGTTTTTAAAAAAAAAGGTTTTATGTTCTTTTTAACTTCTAATTTTTGTGAGATTAGAAAGTTAGTCACACGTGCTAAGCAAGTTTTCAATATGAGTTTACTTAACTACCCTTCTATAAAGGGTAGTTTAGAAGCCAGAAATATCTGGGTTTTTTTATCGGTGGAAGCCAAAAATAACCTGTGCAGGAGCTTCTCCTTTATGGTGTTTTCCCTTTCAAATGAACTGAAGCACAACAAGACGGCGCTGCAAGACGATTCACAATAGACTCCGGCAAAAATTTCCCAATGACATCCTATATTTTGGAACATCTCTCACCTCTTTCTCTCTCTATAAACTTTTAACCAAAAGAAAAATAGTAAAAAAAAAAAAACCTTTTGTTAGATTTAGATCTCTTCTCCGGCAAAAATTTCCCGGCGAGATCCTATATTTTGGACCATTTCTCACCTCTTTCTCTCTCTATAAAATTTAAACCAAAAGAAAAATAGTAAAAAAAAATCCCTTTTGTTAGATATAGATCTCTTCTTCAGCAAAAATTTCCCAGCGAGATTCTATATTTCCCAGCGAATCGTCGGGAAAACCAGAGAAACCGACGAATTGCGTCGACCGCCATAAATCCCGAGTAGTAAGTTTCAATGTTCCTCCAATTCAGATATGTAGGGTATTGTCAAAGTTCAAATTTTCATGATTTCTTCTCTATTTTTTTGTTCGATCTGGTAGCGTCTTGTTTTATTCTCATCGGGGGTGAACTCACTGTAGCGTGCGCAGGTGGGGAACGAATGCTAAGAGAAGAAGAGACGAAGCTGCACAGAAAAAGAAGCCTATACGATTATTTTTGGGCTTCTAAACTACCCTTTATAGAAGGGTAGTTTAGTAAACTCACATTTCCAATCTTCTTTAGCACGTGAGAGGAGTTTCAAACCTTGAAACTTCATAAAATTGTGAAAACCTTTTTTTCTAAAAACTTTGGTTGTTGTATAATAGGCTAAAATGTTTGGAAAGCAAGGTTGTTCCTCTAATTTTCCCTTGATGGATCTAAACGATACACCCCAGTTTCACATGGCACCCAAACAGTCTTTTGGTGTCATGCAAAGCTCCACATGGACCACTGGGTACGCTCAATATACACCATTGACAGACACAACCCTTTTCCATATATATAAATTTTTGTTTGTTTATTAGTTTGAGTCGTGGATTTAGGAGCCAATTTGCCTGCATCCAAGACAAAATAAGGATTGCACCATTACCCGAGCACAAAAGTAGTGTGAAAGCAGCAAATAATAACTTTTTGTTCAATTGCAAGATTTTCAATGTCTAAACATTCCCTTAGACTTGGGCTATGCTAAAAAAGTTCATTACCCAATGTTGCTCTGTACGTACTGGATGTTGAGAGCCAGGTATCAAAATCGGTATCGGTTTGCCCAAGACCGGTACGACTCGGCCGATACCAATACATATCAGCCATTTTTTTTTTTTAAAGAAAAAAGAAAAAAAAAAAAGTCTACGTCTCAACCAAGACGTATAGGCCGATACGGTATCGGATACCCGAGTTGGGATACTGATATGTTTCGGGACGATACATATCCGTTTGCTGAGAAACCGATACATATCGATATCGGCCGATTTTCGATAACTTGGTTGGGAGGAGTGGACAGGGTTCTCTAAACTTAATCTGGCTTTTCACTCTCCTCAGCTATGGACTTGGGCTATGCCTAGCCTCTAAACCTCAGCCCTCTAAACCTTAGCCCCCTTCGACCAATATGACAATGATATATGGGACGGACCGAGTTGATCATATATACACATTTAGGGTGGTGGTAGACTAACAGCCCAATTTTATGCCACATGGTGCACATCTTTGACCAATCCAAGTGGCTCATCAAGCATCCCATCAGTGGAACATGTCTCAAGAAAAGAGTCAAACTTGTGAGAGGATTGAAATGGACCTATCTAATTAGTACACGGTAATAATCGACGATTAACAACCTGGTTCAAAATTTTGGTCCCTACCGAAACTGAAATGAAAACTATAAATTTCGTTTAATTTCGGTACTATTTGAAGATTTCAGCCGAAATTTCGGTTTCGGTCTCCAGAGAAATTGAAATGAAATCTAATTTTTTGATCCTTGATTAAAAGGATGTACATATGTCTATATTAGAGTGTATAGATTGGATGGTCCAAATCTCTAATTAGTGTAATTTTTTGTCTTATTGTAGGTCTTAATATGACCGCGTGATACCTACGGCTGCAACAGAGCTGAGCCAGCTTGACAGCTCGGCTAAGCTTGGCCCGAAAATGAGAGCTTTTGCTCTCTTAAGCTCGGCTCGAGAGCCAGAGGTGAACTTTTTATTTAAAGCTCGGTTGAAGTAGAACTGAGCTAGAACTGAGGTTGTAAAGCTCTGCCCGACCCAGCTAAGCTTGATTAATAGTATATAATACTTTTATATATATATTAAATGAAAGCCCTAATAAAATATATTTTTTATTACTTTTTTCCCCTTATTATAAGATTCATCCAATGGTTACTTATAATGGATAAATATGTAATAAAAATATTATCCTTATAATCGTCTCTCTCTCTCTCTCTCTCTCTCTCTCCACAACTGTTAAAGCTCTTTCTCACTCGTCTTAATGAATAACCATATTAGCATGACAATTGACTAACCAATCAGTACCTATGACCAACACTTATGCTCTTAATCAATTTTTAGCACATTAAATCTAAACACCTTCTTCTCCAATCGATTCGTTAAGTCCAAAAGGATTAAGAGATTAGAAGATATTAGGGCTTTCATTTATTAAATTTTATTAAAGCTTTCCTCTATTAAAAAATGAGATAATGTTTAAAACAACATTAGGAAAAATAATTATAATAAAACTTATTCGAGCTCGATAGAGCCGAGCTAGAGCTCAGACTTTTCATGCTCGAAGGGCTTAGAGTCAAGTTCTAGCTTAACTCGTATAAGGTAGAGCTGACCCAAGCTCTGGCTCAGCCCAATTCTGTTGCAGCCCTAGTACACCCATATTCTGATGACTTGGGTTACTCAAAAATTCTGTCATGGCCAGAAGGTGGGGCTGTAATGTCCCCATTATCCTTTACTTATTGGTGGTTTGTGAGACAATGCCATTTTTCTATTGAAAAATTATAAACTTCAGACAAATGACATGCTTAGAGGGTGAAATTACTTGTTTACCCTTGTGCCTGTGTTTAGGATTTGTCTATGGTCTAACGTCTGGGATATGACATTCCTCTTTTTTTTGTTTCTTTGTCCCATGCATGGCTCTTCGACTCTCAAGTATCTATGGTTGCGTATGGCATAGCTCTTTGTTAGCCCCCGCCACAACGGAGTTCACCTGCTTTAGTTGGCTCTCATTTTCTTTTCTAACTCCTTGAAAAGAAGGATTTACATGCTCTAGCAACAACCTCCCTGCTCCCCTACTAACTCCCTACCAGAGCAAATAAAATCTGCTCTGACAAGGAGTGAGTAGAGAGGAGGGTAAAACTCATGAACAGGTAAATCTTGCTATGCAACGAGTTATCAAGGAGAAGGGATACCTACTAAAGCAGGTAGTATGATTTTAGCAAAGAGGATAAGAACCTGCTAAAGTAGGTGAACTCTGCTATGGCTGGGGCTAACAAAGAGCTATGCCATACGCAACCTATATAAACAAAACCTTTTCATGCATGTCCTTCCTTTACTTGTGAAAACCTCACTATGGTTGTCAATGGGCGGATAGGGCCAATTTTTGGCTACCTGAAGGGTAAAGGGCATATGTCTGACCCAACCAGACCCAATGCTGCAACTTGATCTAATTTGATCGGACAAGGGTACATGCTCGGTCCAAACCAAAAACTAATTTGACTCAATGCCTAACCCTAAAAGGTGACTTGGTCGAGTTAAAAATCCCATATTTTTCTTGAATTTTTATATAAATACCCGAATTGGCCCAAGATTTTCCCTACTTGATGCAACTCGATCTTTCAGTCGACACAATGGTTGGATTGGATGTTTCATGCCCGATCCAACCCAACAAGTCAAGTTTATGTGCATGATCAGGTACAAAATTTGCGTTGGGCAGTTTGACTATCAAGCCGCCCCGACCCGTTGACAACCCTATCTCTCACCATACTCACAAGTTTCACCAAATTTTTTAAAAATTCACAATTTGAAGAATTTTTGTGAATCAAGTATGGAAATTTCAAATTTTCGTTTATTTTTAAATTTTCACAAAATTCATGATTATACTTTTTTTTTCTTGTAACTTTTTTGAACTTGCCCTATTTTAATCTTTCCGAATTATGGAGACCATGCCTCTCACCTATAATTCCAAAACCAAAAAGTAAGTCTCACTTGATTTGAGTTTCACAAGTTGAGATATGAAATGACAAAATTACCCCGTAGATTTACTATAATCAAGGTCCTACGGGATCTGAATTACAAATGCCCTGTGAATTAGTTTGAGTGGAAGGGAATTTCGTAAAGAAGGCTCACGTGATTTCAATTCCACATCTTTAAAATGTAGCCTAATAATAATTGAGAATTGGAGAGAAGCGTGAAGTTGGTCGAGCCAAAAGGGATTGGTTCCCAGCCTAGCCTGGTCATCAATAGAGTCTAAACTCTAAAATGGGGGCCCAAAACTAGTCTTTTAAGATAGTGGGTTTGACTGACTTATTGTTCCTAATGAACTTTGAGCTAGAAATTGGAATGGGCCGTTAAGCCTAAAATTCTGGCTTAGGCTTCACCTGTTGGGCTTACGGTCGGAGCTAGGCCCGATTAAAGTATGGCACATATCAGGGCAGGCAATTTGCATGTCAAGTTCCTACAGGTAGGTGTGTCATTTGATGGAAACTCAATATGGATCTATCGATCGATCCATCCAAAATAAGCCGTAGAATCTAGGCGCATGACCAATAAAAAATAATAAGCAAATAATCCATAAATTAAATATATGTGCGCACCTTGAGTGTAAGCTATTAATGGTAGGTTGCCGATCTTCAACGATATTCTCGCTTTCAGTATCTCCTAGCACAATGGGGATGCTTTCACTAATAGGGAGGATTGAATTGTGTCGAGCAATCGTTGGGACCAGGCACCCCTTATATTTATAGCCAAAGAGTCCTTTCCTATTAAGGACTTAAAATACTAATTATATTGTGATTAAAAATCACAATCATACCACAACTAAAAGACTTACCTATTAGTTGCCTATTCTCTTCAAACTCACCGAAATAGCAACTACACATCTCAAGATTGATCTTATGTCATTCAATGGTCAACAATTTGACCATAGTGATGGCCACCAAAATAGAAACTTCTAACAGTCTCTCACTTGGCCAAACTATGTCAATAAACTCCGACTACCAAATGTTAGCTAACTTTATTTGAATTGTAAGTTCTAATCAATCTCAATCAAAGTCTTTATAATCAGTCCGGTCCAGTGAGAATTTCAACACAGAATCAAAGTAGTCAATATATCATGTCATCGATACATGACCGTTCATTAGTTACCGTATTGGAAGTCATCACTGACATGGATTTCAACTAGTATGATGTCACATAGATTGCAAGTTTATAAACTGAATGGTGATTATATGTAAACTCAATCTAATATTGGTCCTACTTTATTATCATCGACTGACACCATATGTTTCAAATTTTATTTGCATAAAAATAGAAAAGCAAATAAATAATCTTTATTTCTGAATCAATTAAACGAATGCATTCACTCTCATATATCCACTCTCAAAGGCTACCGATTTTATTGTCCCACTCATAGTACCCAGATTGTTGAGACTAGATATGTCAAATTCTTTGAGGATCGTGAGAACAGTAAGAGTGTTGAGCCTAGAAAAATTACTTTTGAGGAAAATCGGGTTATAATTCCTATCCCTTTTATCTAAGAAAAAGTGACACCAACACCAGTTATTCAAGCAAATGTTGATGCACCTATGGCTATGCCTAATGAAACACCCCACAATGAGGAGATTCTTGCTCCTATGGTGATTGCCAATGATCAACCATTGCGTAGATCAGATAGAGCAAAGAAGACAACCATTTCTTATGACTATATAGTTTACCTAAATGAGAGTGAGTTTGATTTTGGAAAGAAATCAGATCATGTTTCCTTTAGCCAAGCCATGACGAGCGACAAATCCACTCAATGGCTCGAAGCCATGAAAGATGAGTTGGATTCAATGAACCATAATTCTGTGATAGCCCAGATTTTCCCAATCTAAAATTTGGAGATTTTTTTTTTTTTTTTTTTTTTTTTTTTTTTTTTTTTTATACTTTACACCAAAACCAAATGAGAAAATCCGGACCGTCAGATCGTATATCACAATCTGATACAGAACACTTGGCACATCCATATGCATACGGAAATCAAAGCAAGGTTATGTAAGTATCATGAACAAAACTCTAATTCTAATATCTAATATATACTGAACTAAACAAACGCCAGTGATGACTAACCATCACCAACAGTAGTGTACCATGCATGTATAATAGCATGGAAGTACCAACCTCGAACTTACCAAGATCCACGATGCACTAAATCTACGATCCCAAAACAGAATACAAATCCTTATGCGGAAGCTCCTTTTTCTTCAAGTATGTAGTCTGGCCCTCCTCAAAGCTACACACGTGATAGTCTGAGCTAACATCCAAGCTCAATGGAGAAAACTAATACCAATATACATCTCATCACATGCATAGATTCAAAGACAAGATCAAAATATTTTCTTATCAAGGCTAAAACTGATTTCAAAGGCATTTCTTATCAAAATTGAAACTGAGTTCAAAGACATTTTCTTATCCAAATTCAAAACTAATTTCAAAGGCAAACTGATTTCGAAGATGTTTTCTTATCAAAATCAAACGATTTCAAAGACATTTTCTTAATAAAATTGAAACGACTAATCTCTCTTATCGAAGCATATTTCTTATTTTCGATTCTTGAGTTTGAATCACATTCATTTACATGTCTTACATATTCTTACCTGACTTACTCACATGTCTTACATATTCTTACTTTGCTTACATATATGTTTTATACATTCTTACTTAGCTTACTTATATGTTTCACACTTTCTTACTTCCCTTACACAATTCGATTCACGGATATCCCATTGTCTTGGGTTCGATTCACGAACCGTGTCAGTCAATTCAAACACTCACTTGCATAGCTTACACATTGTCACATAGTTTACACAATTCGATTCACGGATATCCCGTCACGGTTCAATTCACGAGACCGCTGCATCACCGATTCGATTCACGGTTAGCATGCCGTCGATTCGATTCACGGATATCCCGCCGCGCCGATTCGATTCATGGGTTTAACCATGCTTAGGATTCCGATTCACTATCATATAATTCCATAGCGGTCCACATGCATATATAATCCGCCCATAGCGGTTCACGATGTTATATAATCCGCCTTAGCGGTCCACAACACACTTATAATCCGTCCATAGCGGTCCACTTAAAATTTTCTTAACTTATGGTTCGATTTGGATTTAAATTTATATACAAATTTGATTTGATTCAATTCAAAGTTCACATTTGCTTCCTTCAAATTTAACTTCCGTTCGATTCAAAACTTAAAACACATACATACGATGTTCAAGACTGAAATTCCTTACATGATTTTCGAAGGCTATATAAAAGGTTCAAAACAAAGATCATTTCTTGATTCGATACGTCAATAATTTTTAAAACAGCCACTATGTCAAAGATTCGATAATTCAAAGCTTTCGAGCATTTCAAACAATCAAAATATTCAATCAAATATTTGAGTTCAAAGATCTAAAGTTTCCATTGCAAGGATTTCAAATACTAATTTATTTCAAAACAAAACTTATCATCTTTCATTCGATCATATCAAGCATCTATGAAATTAAATCAAAATGCAATTGCGTATGAAATTTTTCCCACCTTAACCTCAAATCTACTTAAAGCCAAGCAATGTCCTATCGATGGCTTTCCTCCCTCAATCTACATCACAAATATATGATGATGTATCAAGGATCAACACTAATCACTAATAACTTAGACTATTTAAGTGTTTTAAAAAAAATCGAGTCGGAATGGGCAAGTTCGCGCCAACATAAAAATTGATGTAACCTTCCTCCTACATTTTAACCTTTAAAAATTTAGATTTATAAGTTGATCAAAACATACAAGTTGTAGATCTCTTTGTTATCTTTCCAACGCCTCAAGAATCGCATCAATCGGAGGTCGGAGTAGAAAGTTATGGTCAAAATACCAAAGCAGTACTGGCAACTCAGACAAAATCGACTAATCGATTTTCAAAATCGATTAATCGATTTTCCAAAGTCGATTGATCGATTTTATCTCGATTGATCGATTTTCAAAGAGCCAAAAATCTTTTTCACTATTTGAGACCAGTCGATTAATCGACCCAATTTCGATTAATCGAAATTCAAAAATCGATTAATCGATTTTACTCGATTAATCGGTTTCGTTTCTCGACAAAATTAGAAATTTACCTAACTTATTACTAAATTTTTACCTTTAAAAAGATTGATTCACAAGTTGGTCAATTCATGAAAGTTGTAGGGCTTTCTGTCTTCTTTCTAACGCAATAAGAATCACGTCAATCCGAATTCGGCATAAAAAGTTATGGCTGAAATACTACGGTAGTGTCAGTAAGCCCAGGCAAACTCGATTAATCGATTTTCAAAATCGATCAATCGAATTTCAAAATCGATTAATCGAAATTCTCTTCGATTAATTGATTTCGTGAAGTTCCTCTCGAATTTCTCTCTTGTCAAAAACTCGATTAATCGAGTTTCGAAATCGATTAATCGATTTTGGCAGTTTCTGAGCACTTCTCGGGTTTGAACCTTGAAACCCATTTTTTTCATCAAAATTCAATCCTTTTGATCCTAATCTTTTACACACATCTAATCGACCTAGATTTAGTTAAAATACATTGAAGAATTACGTTATTTACCTCTTTAAATCGGCGATCTACTCGTAGATCGGATCGTCTTCTTCGTTAAATAAAAAGGGTTTCCAAACCCACCTCGATCATCTCCGAGCTTCACGATCACACCCAAGCCCACGAAATCGACGGTAATCCTTACACACACACTTCACACAAACTCACGCTATGATTTGTGGATCAAACTCATGATCTCTTCACAAGAAGAGGGTTTCAAAACCCCCAAATGGCTCCAAAACCCACAAAAGCAAAACCAAAAGTCGAAACCGACAACGATCCTTCCCTTATACGATCTCACAAAACCTTTTCCACGCAATCACAAGGCTTGGAGCATACGAATTCGGCGATTCTTCCTTCTCTCTTCAAAACCCAAACCATCAAACTCTTGCAACCGGTTAAGGCTTTAAAAGGAAGCTAGCCCATTTTTCTTTTTTTTTTTCTTTTTTTTTTTAACTAAAAAGGCCGGCTCTCATGCAAAACACATACACCCATTTTGGGTGTTAGTCTTATCTAAGGACCTAGTTTTTCACGTGAAACGGGCGTACCTAGTTAAGGTATTATCTATTATATAAATGATCCCTTGGTTTAGTGTGGGGCCTGTACACCCAAACTACTTATCAATCGGACCCGGCGTTAAGCCAATACGCACCACCACGGTGTATGAAAATCTCATACGAGCTCAAACGGACCTAAAATGATCTCATTTGAAAAATCTAAACGGTGACATGTTTCTTAACAGACATGCACCCGATCAGGACCTATAGTTGGTTTGAATAGTCGGCCCAATCAGTTGGCCCAACTAGCAGCCAATACAGTTGGCCCAATTAGTCAAATAAATTATTTAACCATTATTAAACTTTTATTCTCTCTCTAGAACCAAAATTATAAGAGAAATAAATTCTCCTGCCTTTATTTTCATTTATAACCAACCTAAACTTAGGTGTTAAGCCAGTACGCCATAGCTAGGTGTATACAATTCATCCAAAGGTCCACACGCGAGTCTAAACCAATCTTTATTATTATTATTTTTTTTTCCACTTAAGACTTAGCCCAACTAACTTAATTATTTTCACCATGTCGGGTACGTGATCAATCGGGCACGCACACCGAGGCATATTGTTCAAAGGTCAAAATTTTTCAGGATGTTACAAATTCGGTCTGGGATCTTTGTGAGTTACCTGAAGGAGTTAAGCCTGTAGGTTGCAAATGGGTATATAAAACTAAACATGACTCCAAAGGTAATGTAGAAAGATACAAGGCCAGATTAGTCACTAAAGGTTTCACTCAAAAGGAGGGCATAGACTATAAAGAGACATTTTCTCCAGTCCCTAAAAAGGAATCCTTTCGGATAGTCATAACATTAGTAGCTCATTTTGACTTAGAATTGTATCAAATGGATGTTAAAACTACTTTTCTGAATAGCGACTTGCATGAAGATGTCTTTATGACACAACCTGAAGGTTTTCAGGTTGAGGGGGAGAGTCATTTAGTTTGTAGACTCAAAAGGTTTATATATGGTTTAAAGCAGACATCTCGACAATGGTACTTAAAATTTCACGAAGTCATTTCAAATTTTAGTTTTAAAGAAAATATTGTGGATTAATGGTACGTTCGCCTTTACTTAGCTTCCTGCTGGATCGAAATCCATGCATTGAATTACTTATGTGAATAGTTGCATCAGAATCTATTCACCAAGTATTGCGTGGAGCATCAACATAAAGTGATTCAAAATACACAAAGGCTAGGTCATTACCTTTCTTAACTAGTCAATCTCTGTATTTCTGATAATTCTTCTTAATGTGTTCCTTCTTCTTACAGAAGGGATACTTGATGTCAGAAGTAGATCTACTAGCTTCTCCTTGTTTGGTTTCCAGTGGAGGAGCTTTCACGTTCTTTCCTTTATATTGTCCCTTCTTTCGCTTGAAATTTTCTTTCGATGGTCCAAGAGCGGCGTAATGGGCACTTTCAGATTTTTCAGCCCGAAGTCTTTCTTCTTCTTGGACACAGTGAGCGATTAGCTTGTTCATCTTCCATTTCTCTTTATGCGTGTTATAATTAATCTTGAACGGGTCAAATTATGCAGGAAGAGAAGTCATAATGAAGTGAACAAGATAACCCTCTGAAAAACTCATGTTCATTTCTTTCAATTGAGTTGTCATGCCACTTATTCTTATAATGTGCCCCCGTACGCGATTATGACCATCATATTTCATGGTTCCCATTTTAACAATTAGACTACTGGCAAGTGTTTTAGAGGTCCCCTGAAATTATTCCTGAATGGCTTGTATGTATTCCTTTGCATTGTGCGAGTCAGGAATACCTCCCCGGATCGCATAAGTAATGGAACTCTTTATGATCATGATGCTCATACGATTTGATCTATCCTATTTTTTCAAATCCGTATTGTTCACTGCCAGATCCTCAGCTGAGGCATCAGCGGTGAGCACCTTGTGTTTATCAGATAGTATAGCATAGTCAAGATCCATACAGCCTAGAACAATGGCAACTTGTTCCTTCCATTTGCTATAATTTGAGCCACTCAAAAGTTCAATTCCACCAATCATATTAGTTATGGAAGACGGGTTCAATGCTGCACAATAATTAAGAGTTTTATTATGTCCACATACAATTGAAGTAGCTATCAATTCCACAAGGTTATAATTATAATGTGTGACGCAAGAGTTAAAATATGTCATGGAATATAATAAAAATTAAAACCAATGTGGTTTTATTGAGAAACAATTTGTGTCATTATAACCCTTCGTTGGGTCGAGTCATAACACACTAGCCGCTTCCTCAATCTATATTAATGATTGTGGTACTAATTGCGTCGTTATGACTCTCCGTTGGATCGAGTCACAACACACTAGCAGTACCCACATACCAAATAATGAATAGTAAAATATAACCATCATACAACATTAAGTGATTCACCACCGTTGGGCAGAAGAATCCCTTATGCTGTGACACGAACGTTCACTCTAGACTTTCATTGAATTTGTAGCACGGTCTTGGATAAAAGTAAACCTCACTATGAAAACCACGACACTAGGAAAGATCATCACCGTTAGGCAGAAGAATCTTTTCAAGCCATGCTTTCTATTTAGGTTTGATAATATTTTAGATGATCACAAAAGTGATATTAAAAAAATAAGTCAAGTCCAACTCGTGTTATGAGTAAGTGTCAAAATTAACAATAGTCGAGTGTAATAATGTGTAAGTACCAGCCTTGGTGATGGAGCATCAACCTCCAAACCCAACTCTAATTAATGGTACTCAAAAAACAAACAATAATTATCCAATTAAAATTGAAAAAATAACATCAAGTCATGAAAATATCACAACAGAGAGCTCATTCTTAAAAACAGAGCCCAAAAACAGATCCGAAATGTCTGAAAAAGTTAAAATTCATATATAATGTCCGAAAATCAGACCTATAAATAACCCAGAAAAGGTTCGAAAAGAATAAAAAATAGTATGGGCATAATTGGGCCAAGCATCGGGCCGAACCATGGGCCTTAGTGGCCCAGTGGGTTATGGGCCCTATGAGTTGGGCGACTGGTCGGGCCATGGGCCAAAAGGCCCAGTGGGCCCTGTGGGTCGAGTGACTGGTCGGGCCATGGGCCAGGGTTACCGGGTTAGGTGGGCCGGCAACGGACCCGACTCGATTCGAGAATCCCTAAACCTCCCCCTCTTCACTGTCCTTCTTCTTCACAAATTTTTTTTTTTTGTTTGAAGTTGCAACGTAAGCAACAAGAATGATCTTAGGGGCTGATCCGCGCTTCTTCATCGGTGGCACCGACAACCGGCAGTGTCCTCGATCTCCGACGTCGGCCGTCACGAAATCCGGCCGAAAAACCCCCATCGGCGCCGGACTATCGGCCAACAGTAAAAGAAGAATTTTATTTTTTTTTGGTTTAAAGTACAACAGGCAGCCCCAAAGGGCTTAACTCAAAATCGGCACCAATCACCACGCCCGACGGTTTGGTGCGCCGTCTGGTCGACCCCGGCGCAGGCCGTCTGCCGATGCCAGTCCAGTGGCCGGAGAACCCCTACCGGCGCCGGACCGGCAGCCAATTTTTTTTTTTTTTTTAAAGTCAATCTTTCTAAATCCATCCGATGATCACCAAAACCCTTATTCCCTAAAACCACCTTAAACTAAATATTCATATATTGAATCCAATAAGGATATTTTAGAAAAAATAACATCACTGATTCCTCCTTCGAGGATTTGATGCACAATTTGGTTTCTATTAAACCATTGACCGGAAGAAACCATGAATCGAGCAAAAGTGGTCACCGAAATTTAAAGAAAAGTAATAAAACAGGCAATCGACGCACATGTTAATTTATAAGAACTAACGCTTTGATCGATCAAACGCCGACCTATAGCTCTGATACCAATTGATGGAAACTCAATATGAATCTATCGATCCATCCATCCAAAATAAGCCGTAGGATCTAGGCGTATGACCAATTAAAAACAATAAGCAAATAATCCAAAAATTAAATATATGTGCATACCTTGAGTATGAGCCATTAATGGTAGGTTGTCGATCTTTAACGATCTTCTCGCTTTCAGTATCTCCTAGCATAATGAGGATGCTTTCGCTAATAGGGATGATTGAATTGTGTCGAGCAATCGTTGGGACCAGGCATCCCTTCTATTTATAGCCAAATAATCCTTTCCCATTAAGGACTTAAAATACTAATTATATTGTGATTAGAAATCGCAATCATATCACAACTAAAAGACTTACCTATTAGTTGCTTATTCTCTTCAAACTCACCGAAATAGCAACTACACATCTCAAGATTGATCTTATACCATTCAACGGTCAGCGGTTTGACCATAGTGATGGCCACCAAAATAGAAACTTCTAACATCATTGAGATGGGTTCAGGGCAAGGAAGTTCTTATAAATGAGCCAGCCATTACTAAAGTCTTCAACATTTTTCAATGATGAATTGATAAGGATATTGAGGCTATAATTGAATTTTGGTGCACAACATACATTTATAGGCAACAGCTGACAAATATTAAGGTTAGCATATGGTCCATAACTTTAAGCACCATTCCACTCCAATGGTCCTTGGTATATTGCAGAGCTTAAATTGAGTTGGATTGGATATTAGGGTTCAAGTTGTTCGGCCTGAAAACAATCCACGTACGAAAAATATGAAAGAGTTGGCAACTTGGCATTAGGCACCTGACACATTGAAAACCAACTTGAAAAAATGGGTCACATTTTTAGACAATATGACCCATTGTTTCCTAAAAATTTCAGAGAGATTTAAGACCATGATCTAAATGTCTATGGTGCAGATGATTGGTATGAAAAATAATATTTCTGTCATTTGAGTCAAAGCAATCAACGTCTTTAAAATGAACAGCTATAACTATTTCATAGATTCACATGAAATCCGTCTATTTATTTTATTTTTATAGGTAAGCTGAGCTCGAACCGACTTGCGACCTTGAGGTTGCAATATTGTCAATCTTCCATTGTGCTATAGACCCAAGTCCTCGTATTTGTCAATTTTAATTGCATTTGACGGCTTTGAATCACATGAGAAAAATGTTATTTCATCTCAATCTTCCACATTATAAATATTCAGATCATGGTCTTGAAATTATACACTACACTTGATGAAATTACATGCCAATTGTCCAAAAAATTGACCCATTTTTATTAAAATTGATTCAAATTCGCTGACGATTATTTCTTCAATAATGCTTCCTTCAATTGATCATGAGGATACATTTATCAACAGGATGAGATCAAAGGTTTAATGGCTAAATTTCAGACTTGCACTTTCACATGCCTGGAAGAAATTAATGCAAGAGGTGATCTCCTACCTAAGATGGGACTCATGAGGCTTCCATGATTCGATGAGATGCTACTGATAACTCTATCTCTTTACTCTCGCATTAGGGAATATATATATTCCCTAAAGGGTGGGGACCCCTTTAAGCCCAATTACTTATTTTTTTAAATAAAATTAACCCGTTTTTCAAATTCGATTGTGGTACAAGTATACTATCAATTACTAACTCAATATGAAATGAAAAAAGTTTTCAGCTTTGTATTCTAACATATTTATTTTTATTTTTTATAACAAAAAGTATCCCAAATTTGGGCTTGGACAAATCTCTATGGGTGCCATCGCCCCCATGAGAGGGTAGTCGTTTCGAACCTTGGGAGCAAACCTAAGTCGCCAAATCATCCCTCAAAGCCTCATGAGCTCTATCAAGTTCCAACTTTTATAAGCTGCCCCTCAATGAACTCTATCAAGTTCGAACTTTCATCCCCTATAATTGAGAAGGTTCGAATGGCCTCATTTTCTACAATTTTTTTTTTTATCTGACTCTCCTAGCTGCATCTAAACACCAAATGGGTTCTTAAATAATCTTTCATTTCTAATAGTATACCGTCAAAGTTATAGATCATAATTAAACGGCAATGTGCCTAAAAAATACTCTTATTTAAAGATTTTAACCATCCGATATATCTATGTACTCTAATAGCAGCCATTGCTTTTATTTTTTACTAGTTCATATTAAAGTTCACCAAACAAAATTTCACATCTATTTATAAGGCATATTTTTTAGTCGAGACATGTTTCAATAATGGATTGCGTACTTGGACGATTTAGATTGTTCATATATATGCCATATGGCACAATAGTGTACCACAATTTAATGGTATAAGATCAAAATCCTAAAATCATGGTGCTTTATTATGTGTTTAGATCAAAATGGTGTTTAAAGTCATTATACCTTGTAAAAAGGATATATTTGGCTCCTGACCAGACTTTTAAACACAAAAATGTTGTTCAAATGATTTAACACCATTAAACTATCGTTGCTTTATTATGTCTAGTGGCAATCTAAGCTGTCCAATTAGTAATCTATCACCTTAATGATGCGGATTACCAACATCATAGACTATTCATCTAAACACTATTTTCATGTTTAATTGATAGTCGGGTCTTTTTTTACTTAGAGTACCTTTAATTTCACTTACCAAAATTTTGAGTTCACCCACATTGAAACCCATTGACTGCTTTGAATCCAATGATACATATCATTGTTCATTCCAATATTTCATACAATGGATCTTGAGAACGTGGGTGTGCCATCAGACGATATATTTTTTATTTCATATGGTACACATCCCAAAAAGTGACTTTATTTGAATGTGATGAGTTTCACGTAATGTTAAGGTCACTTTTTTGAAAATGGATACCATTTAAAATAAAAAATCGACGGTGGATGATATGAACATGATCTCAAGATGCAGCATGTGAAAGATTGGGGTGAGAAACGATCTGCGTCGTCAGATTCAAAACAGTCAATGAGTTTCAACATGGGAGAGCTCAATAATTCAGTGGATAAATTTAAAGGTACAGGTTAAAAACAGAATACTTTTAAAATTTTCTTATTTTGTAGTCAAGGACTATATGTTTTGTACAATTATAACATTCAATGGTACTTAGAAAGGACGAAAAAAATACTTATAAAAAAAAAACAGAGGAGGAAAATATCAATTAAAAATATACATTCAATGATACTTCCAACTTATGAGTTACAAAGGGCGAAAAATAACAATAAAAAATAAATGAAACTCCTTCGAAAGCTAGATAACAGAGACCTTATGGGATTCATTTAATGAAATATATATTATAAATGTTATAGCTTATCTACTACCTTGGGTTTGGCAAATGGCAAAGAAAGAAACGTATCATATTGGAGCCATTAAGGTGCTCCTTGAAGCGTGTGAAGTCCTTAAATAAAAGAGGACAACTGACAAGTGTCAATGCTGGGTTCTGTCTCTCCCTATCATGCTTACGTGGCCGTAGGCCTTAAATGAAGAATTTTAAAGGAAAAAGTCAGTGTTTATATGAAGGATAAATTTTATAAAGACATAATACAGGCAGCTGTTGTGGCACACAATTTAGTGCGGTGGGACTCAATTAAAATTAATATAGGTTAGTACAGTCAATTACATTACGCCACATCAATCGTCTGCAATTTGTCCTTAACAAATCTATCCTTTATTTATAATTTTTCAAAAAAACATATTTTATTTGATCCAGTAATAGATAACATGTGCAGGAGATAACGATAGCAAAGTGAACGAAACTAAGTCATCATCACCATATCATTCATTTTTTTGTAAATAAAACAAGAGTATCGGTACTTGCAAGCGAATATTCTATAAGGAAATCAGGGTTTTATATGTTGTTGATTGCCTTGGATTAGATCTCGACTCATGACCACCTATCAGACTATATATGTTGATTCAGTGTGGCACACATCTCCATAAGTTATCATCATTACGGGCTTATCATGAGAAGAAGTTTTGGAGTCAAATTTTCATATGTTTGCCATGTCTACGAGGTTGGACCTAAACATAGTTTCTATTGTCTGATTCAAGGCACTCAACACCTCTCAGGCTCTCACACTGGAAAAGCTTGGTTGTCATGAACAAATATTTGATTAAAAATATAGGTTGACAATATTTTAAAATTAAGAAAAAATGGTAGCTTTAAAGGCACCTACCAAATTTTGTTGGGCACCTACGCTAAAAATAATTGATTGCTTTAATCAGATGATAGAGACTGTTTTTCATGCCAATCTTCTACACAAGGGATCTTGAGATTATGGCGCACCTATTAGACGGTCAGCTTCCAATTCCACATGACACAGATCCCAAAAAAATGGTTCTAAAATCAAATGGCCCTAATGATCAAGATAGCGGTTTCATTTTCCGGCATGAACGAAACTGAAAATTTAAATTTCGGCCAAAAATTTCCCCTCCATATATATTTGGACTGAAATTTTGGTTCAAATTATCATTTGAGAGGAGACTGAAACCAAAACAATTCGGCCGATAACTTGAGTTATTGGCTGATAACAGATCATGCTCAAATGTAACTTTAATTAGGGCTACATTTTTGGGATTTGTACCATGTGGAATCGAAAACTGACCATCTAATATGTGCACCATGATCTCAAGATCCCTTGCGTTTGAAGATTGGAGCGAAAAACAAACTTCATTGTCTGACTTAAAACAATTAATGGTTTTAGTATAGGTGCCCAACAAAATTCGATGGGTGTCGTTAAAGCTACCCAAAACAAAATAAGATAAGATAAAAGTAAAATAGGGGCATTCACACGCTATCTATTTTATATAAGCGCCTAAGGCTATGTTTGGGTTAGCTCTTATAAGAGCAGAAGAAGCTCTTTTATCTATGGATCAAAATCTCGGATTTTCGATACGTATTGTTTAGCCCCAAAACCGATACGTATCGGACGAAGCGTATCGGTTCCGAACGATACTTTCCGATTTTTTCTCTATAAAAAAAAAAAAAAAAAATCGATAATTTCAAATTATCATCTAATACGAATGATACATTGAACCATACGAGCGATACTTTGAAAGATAATTTGATTATTTTTTAACGGGAGCGATAAAAACCCAATGTATCGTATTATTCAAGTCCAAAATCGATACGTATCGGCCGATATGTATCAGTATCGGACGATATTTTGATCTATATTCTTATCACTTAAAAAAGCTCCCCGCCAGAGCAGATGGGGTGAGAGGGTGTGTTACCAAACATGAAAGCAATTCTCTACCGGAGTCAAAGAACAAAAGAGTTGCTCTTTGCCTTGAAAGAACTAATCCAAATGCAACCTAAATTTCTAGCTTTCCGTGTTGACTAATTATTCAATGGAATGGTAGGGACCACTTACAATCTCTTTTGCTTATATCTAACAAGAAAATATAACATAAAGTTTTGACTTGGACGACAAGCTAGTAGAGAAATAAAACGAACAAAGCCAACTCTAAATAGATAGGACAAATTGATGATAATAGCATTAGGCGCATTGGAAATCAATAAAAAAGCTCACTCCCGCAAATTTATACACCTCTAAATCTCTACAACTCTGGTAATAGCTCATCGGTCTAGGGATCTACGAGCACGTAGGTAATTTTTTTATATAAATTTAGAACTCTTTTTCTTGATACGGATAAAATTAGAACTCTTAGGCTGAGATTGTTTTTTAAAACAAAAAATAATACTATTAGCGGCTGCGAGAAACTGTAACTATTAAAGGCTATTAAGACTATTAGCGATGAGGATGTTAGCGGCAATTTTTTAGTTACTAGCGGCAGTTTTGGCTGCCGCTAAATAGTCTTACTTTTTGTAGTTTTATTTTTTACGAGCTTAAGGTGACATGAGCTCCTTGCTCATGATTTTCTTTTTCTCCATTTTAATTGAATAAAACCCTTATGATTCATACAAAAAAGAGAGACTACGTCTTAAGTGATTTGGATGCATTAATATCATTGTTTGCAACGCTAAAATAAGCAAATAAGCGAATAACTAAGCCTTCTCTTAATGAAAAAAGCGTTATCTATTGCATGATTTGCATCTCGTTTTTTTTTTTTATACGAATCTATTGCATCGTAATATCATCTAAACCGATCTTATCTCCTTTGTCATAATCTAACCTTAATCCTATCTTTAATACACCTAATTTCATGTTTATTTTAATATAATATATAACAAACATTACATGTATTTTACTCTGTTTCAAAAGTAGAGTCGAGTAATAGTCCCTTTTATTGTAAGATTGAATTGAAAATTTGACTTTCAGAGGTTTCAATGTTGAACAAAAAACTTGTTTGCATCACTATCACCAAGTTATTTTATTTTATTTTATTTAAATATTTAAATTATGGCAAAGAACTTGGACCTGAACTCCCGAGTAGAACTGTAGAAGTGCTGAACGGGTTCCACAATTGATTAGCGTCAGACTGACCTATTTGAGCTCTGCTTTCCACGTGACACAGCAAATAAGAGGTCCATTTTCGAAGGGATCCGGCTGACAGGGCTCCACGGAAGGGCCCATAATGAGTTGCACGGCACGTGCACGATCTACGTTGCATGGGTCATCATTCTAGCCTCATAGACACTACATAAATGGTGAAAGTGGTTTAGAATCTTAGATTGCTTCAAGAGCCTTACTGAGCTTGCAAATGAGTGGCTAAGTAACGCATCACATATAAGAAAATACATATTAAAATAAGCCAAGGGGTTTGGACTTTCATATCATTCAATACGCCTGATGTTTGAGCTGAAATCCCATATGGACGATTCCATTCCCACTTTAGCACCTTAGATGTGTACATGCCTGCCACGTGTTGCAATTTGATGACTTGTGCAGTGTAGATGATGCATGGCCCTTCCACCTAATATTAACTCAGGTCAAAATTGTCCTAGGTACCCAACAAATCTATATTAATGTGGAAGTGGGGGTTTGGTATGGTCATTTTGGCAGCGTAAGGGTCGCTTGAAAGGGATGGGGTGTCCCTGGAAGTTTCCATTTCCAGCATACCGAAGCTGATAAACGGAATAATTCTAAATTTTTGAAAAGGATATATGCAACCAAATATTTGAGAAGAACAACCAGAATTTTCCATTTAGTAGTTGGGTCATCATCTCAAAATCTTATATGTAGAGGATTAGGAAATATTTGCATCCAACTATCCATGGTCTAATTTGAGGTGGTCAACGACTCATATGATGAAAAATTCTAATATCAATTATTATTTTAAATTTTAATGGTTGATATTAAAGTTTATCTATCGGATGATTCGCATTTATTTACAGGCATGATTTCTTGTTTAAAACATATTGTCACTTAGACAATTTAGATTGATCACAATTGTGTGTCACATGATATAATAATATAACACACTCAAGTAGTGAAAAATAAAAAGTCTAATTTTAAGGTATAAGATCATTTAAACACATTCATAAAACAAAAGATTTTTATATTTAAACACGATTTTGTTGTTTAAATATTGGTGAGGTGCTATTATCCCTTTGAAAACATATGTTATCCACTTGTCGTAAATCTGAAAACAATAATTTGTTGGGGCAGCGTAAAAGAGATGGCAAGTAACAAATAACATTTACTGCATATGTTTTTGTCGTATTGCCACGTGACACTTTATAAGGAAATGGGTCATTAAAGACAATGAGCTGAATCTTATCAGCCGACAGCCGTGCAGCGAGTTGGCCTTTAAGATCATCAGCGCATCAACCCAGACTTTAAAAAGCCAGAAACTACGGGCACGTCGTAAAGTCCAAAAACTACAGAGCATAGAACGCGTCAGCTCATTGTAGACAAAGCTCTTGCCTTTGACCCATCGTCCTACCACGTTGTGCAAGAATTATATGGTTAAAAGGCTTTGAAGTACACGTGTGGAAGTTTATGAAGCGTGTCACGTATTCGAATCGTTCTTCGCGAAGAAAGAGAGGGCAGCGATCGAAAGCCAAGGAAAAAAGAATAAGAAAAAACAACAATAAAAAATAAAAATGTCCAACGAAGAGGCACTCGACGATGGAGAAACGTTACGCAAAGTCACTCAAAGGTTCAGCGATCGAACCAAGGTCTCCGTATCATTGTCCTTTGTGTTATTTCAATAGCCTTCGAGAATTTTTTTTTTTAAATTTCAACTTTTATTTTTATAGATTTTTATTTGTTCGTTTGAAAATTTTATTTAATTTATTGGGTCTCCAGAAAGTTGTTCAAACGAAGGAGATCTTATCTAAACAAGCAGTTCAGACAAAGGAGATTTTATCCAAACAAGCGGTGAAAATCGCAAAACAAGCCGAAGAACACGAGCAATTCATTAATAAGGTAACAAATGATGGCTTCATGCATCAAACTCATCAAATGACTGGGCGTTTTTATTAATTTTGTTGAATTTGTTTTGCAACCTCATAATTTATTCGCTCGGGTTGTTCTTATTTTGATTTCACCAGATTAAATTCATTTTATTATCTGTTTATTTAATAAATTTACTTCATTTCCTAATTATTTGATGGATTCCATTAAATGATTGTTTTTATTTTGAAATATAGGTGACCCATCTGTTAGGGGTTCTCGGATTCGGCGCGTTTTGCTTCTTGTTGGGAGCTAGTAAGTCTTACTCGATCGATTTTGCGATGATTCAATTATCTAAGCATTGAAATGATGGTTTTTGAGGCTATTTATTTATTTTTTGGCTAATTTTTGTTCGCTAGGACCACAAGATATCCCATACGTATACTGTTTGTTCTATGTCACGTTCGTTCCTCTTCGATGGATATACTATCGGTTTAAGAAATGGCATTATTATCTTCTGGTGAGCCTCCTAACTCTGGCATTTAGATTTTTTAAAAAAATATTTTAAAGTTATTATGGAACATGTATGCATTGAAAACTGCTTATGGGATCCATCATTGGAGATTAAGTGCTCAAATACTGCTTGCCAACCACTTGTACAACAGATGGTGAGCCAATTAGTCTTTGGTTTTCAAAAACACATCTTCTAGTTAAGAGTGCGAATATGGATCAAAAAAAAGAAGTTAAGAGTGCGAATCAGGCATTTCATACGGTGTTATGAGTTTGCATTAATTTTCAGAGAAACTTGAGGTAGTTCACAAAATGGATCTCTTTAGCCACTTCTAATAGATTTGAGATAAAATGGGTTCCAAGCATTTTTTTCTCTCAATATGCTCATAACCACTTGGTCAGACATCAGATAATCTTAGTTTCATAATCTTCTGAATAGTAAGCAACCACATTTCAGAGGGCAATGGATTTTTACAAATGTGTATTGCATGCATAAAAGGCCATTACCTAGTGCTGGTCATGTAATTACGGGGTTCTGGGAGGGGTGGACGGGATACAGACCTAACATTCGGCTTTTACACACAAAGTGGCTGCTCTCACGCTTGACAGCCCAAGCCTGTTACCATTGCACCAAACAATGGCCCCTAAGGAATTGCCATCAATATGCTCATAAAAGTTAGACACCAGAATACGAAAAGTTTCTCAATTGCTAATACATGTCATCCACATGATGGAGAAGGATCTCATGAATTCTGCAAAAGCCGAATGTGAGCCACTTCCTAGCCAGGATCCTTTTTGTAAAAAACTGCCTCCTTTCTGTTCTTTCTTATAGAGAAAATAAATTTTGTCGCTTTCCTTCATTTGTTTCAACTAAAATCAGACCTGGTGTTCCACTGTTTTAATTTTAAAACTCCATGAAATAAGCCAGCTTTGTAATAGCAATGCACCTAGGATCTTTTCCTGAGTGCTGTATAACACCAGACCTTGGTTTTAGGCCACAATAGCTGAAAGATCTCTGTTGATAAGCTGATTTTGCAATAGAAAAATAAAATCCGTATGCATAATACTAATGTTTGCAGGCTTGCACTCTATTCCGATCTACCTGCATTACTGTGATTACTGTAGAATGGATTTCATTTCATAATGGCTACACATGTTTTTAGTGCCATCAATTTTTTTTATTTAGTTTTTTGTGTAATATCTTTTTCGTGTTTATTTTTGACACTTTAACCAGTAGGATATAAAATTGATATGCTGCATTTTCATGAAGAGGGGTGTGACTTTTTGTTGAATTTTTGCAGGATTTCTGCTACTATGCCAATACAATTTTCTTGGTTATGCTTCTTCTATATCCAAGAAATGAAAAGTTTTTCATGGTTTGCTTCTCATTTGCAGAAGTAAGCAGATATATTTTTTTAGTTTGTTTCTAATAATTTTACTGTTGTTGATATATAAAAAAATTGTTCACTTTAAAATTTTGGCTGATTTGTGTCATTTATTTTCTCATCCTGGTTTATTGATTGCTGCAGGGACCATTGGCATGGGCATTGATTGTCTGGCGTTGTAGCCTGGTGTTCAGTTCTGTCGACAAAATAGTTAGCGTCCTGATACATCTTTTACCTGGTAAGTTTACTGTTTGATTTGTGATGCTGGAGAGTACTTTAATCGCATGCTTGTCAAACAAATCTGCACCTGTTCTTTAAAAGCATTCAATATTTTCAGATAGCGGTTCTTAATATCTCCCTTAATAAATTCACCCTCATTTTTCCAGATCTAGAATCTTGCGTATGCCAACCTACTAATAATGAATGGGTCAACTCAGTGATCACTATTAATGAAATCGCTATGATGGAGACAATTTCAGATGTTTGGTCATGCATCCTCTAGCAAATAGTTAAAATAATAAGAACCTCTACATTTAACAATGTGATAAATTTGTCAGGATCACTAATACTATGGGTAGTTTATTTGTAAATAAGTCTGTCTTTTTATTCTCCTTGCAATTCATCTAAAAGTCTTGAAGTAGCTAAATCTGCTAGTTGCTCTAAGTTCTGAATCTCCAGTTGGCTGTGTCTGCAGGTTATGAAGTAGTTAATTGGAGGGTTTTTTAGAATCAATATTTTTTTCTTAAGCTAGATTTCATGGGGATTCCATATGAAGTTAGATTTGAGTAGAAGTAGAACAGTGGAGGCTTACAAAATCTGTTGCTGTTATTTTACTATTGTGTGTTATTTGTTTCCATGTTAATAAAATGTTGTTTCCTGTAATTCTCAGCTGAATGGTAGATTAATTTTACCAACATAATATCTGCATCTAATAAGTTGCCTACTTGACTGTCTTCCTGCAACTGTCTTTGATTAATCTTCTACTTCCAATTTCAATTTCCTCATGCAGAACTTCAAAGTTCAATCAGGTCTGTACCTTCCACCCTTTATAAAATGAGGAAAATATTTTTTCAGTGCTAAGTCATCTGCCGACCTCCACCTGTTGGAAATTTGTTTCCATTTGGAACTTACGAGTTCACTCCAATATGATTTTGTTCAAATTTATCGTAATTTCCATAGCTTTTAGAGCTTTAGAGCCTGCTTTTTTAATAGCTCCATCACAAGAAAACTAACCAAAATATGTTACTGCTTCAACGGTCTCTGTTAATACCAGGTTTATAATGGAGGCCCTTAAGCAACAGTTTTCTTTAAGTCAGAACCCGCTTGATATCGCTTGATACCCCGTTTAAAGCCATACTGTGAGTCAGTCAAGCAGCAAGCATCGCCAAAAAACTCCTTGATGCGGTAAACCGAGAACTCAGGAAAAAATTCCATGTTTTTGGTATCATGCAGAGCAGGTATCTGAGAGCAGAGTAAGGACCAGACAGTGGATAGGGTGCAGGTTGATCAGATAATCTTTCTTTTCGGAAATGACTTTGATCAGAAAATCTTTGTTTTTCTGGCCGTTAAAATGGTGGACCAATTCTTGATCTGTTACCTTGTGGTGTGCAGGGTATGGATTTCACAGTTCTACTTTGAATTTTGCGGGATGGAGGGTGGCGTGCCATCTTCTCTTGCCAATACGCTGTCATTGTGGTCATCACGTCCTCAAATCTCTCTCTCTTCTAGGCATTATGTTATATAGAGATCATACCTATCGGCTATCACTTTCTGTTTGTGGAAGAAGAAATTTTTTATGTTTAGAGATAAAGCATCAAATATTTTATTAACTAAGGATAGGCAACTACATCCTAGGATCTTTTAAGCAATGTGTTTCATTACATTAGACTCAAAGATGTTTTCCACTAAGGAGACAAGTTCAAGAGATGATTGTTGTCACATGTAAATTTTCGTTGATGGAGTTCTTGAAGTCAAATTTGAAGGTAGTTCCTTCGAGAATGAGGGTCCAAATAAGGGTGGCAATAGCCTAGGTAGCCTGCCTGGTCCAGCCCCTGTTGGGAATGAACCAGTTCATCAGGCCTACGGGCCAGTCCTGGTCCTGGAACTGTAGGCCTATGAATTAAATGGGCCAGCCTTGGTCTGAACATTTTTTTGTATTCTAGATTAAGCTTGATTAGTATCGGCCTGTTTTAAGGCTCTGCCTGAATGCAGTCCATGGCTAACCCTTAGGTTACTGATGTAAGGAAGCTTTAGTGGCTAGGCTAGTAGGAAAGGAAAGCCAAAAGTGACAAGTGAAGAAGGTCTGTCTAACTGGATGGTTGAACAAGACATGAACGAAGACAGAGCTGGTAAGAAGAAAAGAAGAGGAATAAGGCCACTCTTCATAAACTTAAGTAAAAAATGAAAGGAAAAGTTCTGCCAACTAGTTGTACCAATAATCAGAAAGCCGAAAGCACTGATAGAAGGATATTGCCAACTATTACCCAAGTAAGAGAGCAAAGAACTGAATTTTCTTACCGGCTGGCTAACCAGACAACTAGTCAATAAAACAGGTGTTTAAAAGACGAAAGTCGTAGAGCTGCTGGTGTTCTCCTGTACTCCGCTGTCCTAGTCTGTTTGCCCATTAGTGTACTTGGGAAGAAAGGGAGCCTTGCTAGAAATAACGAAGGCCACTAAGCTCATGGAGGCTAGTAGTGTGGTCTGGAGGCTGATTTCACTCAGATGTGAAGGAATTACAAGTTTTTCAGGTTTTGGATATACCCTCTCAGTTTGTGAAACTGGTGATTGTGGTTATTAACTCTCTTGACATCTTTTTTTTTTTGATCGGTTAACTCTCTTGACATCAGATTGATTAGTGGAGCTGTCTGATATCCTAGAGGTTATAAAATTTGATTAAAGAAATTTTTTACCTTTACAATGATTTAGCCATATCCTTACAGAATGTCCATTGGGAGCCCAACCATGCAGTTGGCTATTTGATGCGAACCTCGTTATCTCTTCCAGCAATAATCAACAATAAACAGCAACTAAGAGAACCCAGGGTAACTAGAAACCAGCAACGAAAGAACTAACCCGCTTCTCTTTAATAAAACTAAAGTATACAGCAACAAAAGCTATGGAGATACTATTTGAAAAGTCTAATGTAGGCTCTCAGTTATTCATTTTGGAAAACAGAGTACTATGTTAATTGAGACATTGTAAATACTGTTTAACGTTCCTAAAATAAAGAATGTGAGATTTCTAGACAAATCTCATGATTCCCCCCTCCCCCTTTCCCAGTTAACACGTAAATTGAAATACAAGTCACAAGTACCTACTTGATATATTAATCTTTCTAAAATATAGCTTAAATAGAGTTTATATTAAACAATGGCCAAAATAGTAAAGCTGAAATCTCAATGATTTCTGCTTCATGTGACTTGATATCCACTTGATCGCTTATGTGATCACATGACTTAGTAAGTCGCGGTTGCACGTGATCATTTTTAAGCAGCCATGTACCTTCTTTTGGGCACTATTGGGTCTTTGAAAAAAGGTCTAGTAAGCCTATGAGCTCGTGGTTGCGTGCCACTTGGTCGTGATCTGGCTTGGGTGCAGTGTTCAGTCCCTGAACCTGAGACCAGAGTCCCTGTGCTCTCTCTCTCTCTCTATATATATATATATACATAGAGAGAGAGAGAGAGAGAGAGAGAGAGAGAGAGAGAGAGAGCACCGGGTACCTAAACCCTTCTCCAGCGAAGAAGGCTAAGGGCCAGATCTATCCACTTGGCAAGTGAATACAAGTTTGGAACATGGCCTTAGGGTCTATTAAATAATATTCAGAAAATTTTTTTTACCATTATGATCAATGGTGGTCAACGGTGAAACAAAAGATCGTTTCGCCATTCATTTTCTCACTATAACTTTGAGGCACATAAATTTTTAATTTTTTTTTCCCCTAAAATCCCCTAGGGAGGGGTGCCACATGGCACTTATTCCCCTTAGATTCACCCCTAAGCCTAAGATGTACCAAAACTAATTCCCCATCATTCTTGGTTGGGAAAGGGTCCAGCCACCCTTCACTCTCTCTCTCTCTCTCTCTCGCTATATATATAAATATATACACATACATACATACATATGTATATATATATCCACACATGCACATATATTACAAGTTTTCTTTTCTTACTTTATAGAGAGTAAAAGATATGGAGAATGATTATTCATCATCACCTTGTCCCATCTATTTGGAGTTGGCTTTGCGAGTTTTATTTCTCCACTCATTTTTGTTCAAGGCTAAGCTCTATACTCTGCACTGTTTCATGTTGTTTCACAATACTTGTCCCTCTGGCCGTATTGGTCTTCCTTTTCTCCTTCTGTGTGCTTGTATCGTTCCCATCTTTCATATAGGGGATATTTCATGTCTCTGATGGACATGGCCAAACCATCTCAAGCAACATTCTTTAATTTTCTTTTGTTGAAGCCACCCTTAAACTTCCTCTTATGTATGTATTCCTAATGGAGTCCATTCTTTTTTACTTCATGCATTCAATTCAACATATGTGTTTCAGGCTCTCAGCCACAGTAACCGTGCCTTCATGTTGCTTCTTTGTATCCCAACATTCTGCACCATACATTCACGAAGGTATTACTGCCCTTTTATAAAGACATCCCATCCACTTGAAGTGAAGCTTTGCACCATGCAATGACACGTCTCACTTCCATAAGCAATGTAGACAAATAAGGACTCAAAGTAGACCCTTGATGCAACTCAACTCTAATAGCGAACTCAGTTGTCTCTCCAGTCTCCACGCAGAGTTTTTACACTAGTCATCTCCCTTTCATACAGGTCTTGAATAATCTTAATATATTCTTTAGGAATATATTCGTCCTTACTCGCCACTTATCTTTCTAGCAACGGTAGTGAGGATGAGGTGATGATGTATTGTTCAAGGTAAGATGCTTTATTCAATATGTGTTTTGCTCCTTCGGACCCTAAGTGTCTTAGATTTTTCAATCTTAGAAACCTATCATTGGCCTTGTCCAAACCGATAAAATCTATATGTAAACTTTTACACTTCTCTCTAAAGTTGTCCGTAAGTTGTCTTAGTAAGAAAGCGACCACCGTTATTAATTTTCCTGACATAAACCTAATTTGATCCTCAAAAATATTTGATTCTTGCCCTAGACATTACTCCGTTACTGTTTCCCATATTATCACAGTAGGACACATACGTTTAATACCTTGATGTTCAACACGATTTTGGATATCCCCTTTATTCTTATAAAGGGGATAGCAGTTCTCTTTCTCCATTCATTGGGCATTTTCTTTTTTTTCATTCTCTTGTTGAATAATTTGGTCAACTAAAAATGGCCCCTCTCTCACATCATAATCCAGATCTCCATAGGTGTTCCATCTTGTCGTAATGCTTTCATTTTCTTCATCTTTACCAAGGCTGGTTTTGCTCTACTTCAGAGACTTTGTTTATCATCTCTTGATTTTGGTGGGGTAAGGACAACAGACATCCATCATCATTCATCAACAACTGTAGAGTGTGCTCTATTGCCCTGGGACTTAGGGTGCCCAACCAAATCCCAACATGTTTCCTTCAAGTCCCCAATCCATCCGTGATGAGTACAGTTTAATTTTTCCTTTTCTTCCCACAAGAGACCACCATGTCCTCGGCCTCATCCTCTAGATCTTCCACCACCTCGATGAAAATCATAACAAGAAGATTCGAGAACTCTGAAGATGAACATATACATCCATAACCTTCATACGAGTCTCTTATCGCTGAAGGAGCCACAATACCGTTTCGTAGATTTTCTCATTTTCCAACTCTTCTCGTTGCATCTTCATGCACTCTCCACATCGTGGTTTGTTTGCACATGTATCACAGATACCCTTTGCCTGGTATTCGCTCAACTCATCTCACATGCCTCTCAACAAGGCATAATAATCTCCTATGGTCTTCTCATCTTGTCGGGTATTGTTGATCTTATATTCTTATTGATTAGACTAAACGTCTTTGCATAGTTATGCTTTTGAGAGTATGTTTCACGTATGACCAACCATAATTCCCTCGCCGAAGAAGCATACACGAATGAGAATTGATAGATGATTTCATCCAACAACCATGTCATCACAGTCATGTTGTCACACCTCTAATCCAAATACTTTTTATCAGGGGGAGATGGCTAAGGGATGGTACCATCAACATGCCCCAACTTATGTTTGGATCCCAAGAACAATTCTGCAGACCTAGACCATGCTAGGTAATTTGGTACAGCAAACTTAACAGTAATGATTTGTAATCCACCTGTTGGCCATCGTCACTATTTCCCACAGCACCCAGAGAATCTTCTATACCGACAAATCACCAAACAAGTTAAAGCTGGTATACAGCAGTTAACACAATCAAATGCAGGCTCCACAGTTGCTAAAATATCACTAGAAAGGCATTGCTCTACAATAGATTTCCCACAATCACTAGGCACCTTTATGCACCAACACCTTGATCAAATGGCACCTCAAAAGAAACAAAGAGCACTAAACACTCTGTAGTACCACCCCAGCTGCAGCAGAAAATACCAAAATTCATCAGCAAAGGCAGAGATTAGCATGAGCACTCTGATCCAATAGCATAGTACACGATATCCAACATAAACTTTCAGCCGAAAGAATAAATTTCATGGGATTTGTCATAGCTCCCTCAAAACTTCACGGAATCACATGGGACCACTTCTAAAATGTAGAAAAGGTAAAATCAATCCACCCTTTTCTGGTCTCGATGGTTCAGAAAGCACACAGTGGTTGGGAAGTTCGAAAAATGTTAATTGAGTGAGATATACCAACCAACAAAACGTCTTCAAAAATAGCATTATATGACTTCAAATCATTGACCTCCCTTCATAAAAGTTGCTTAGAACAAAAAATCAAATCAAACCATACATGTCTCATCCCGAGGTCAACACTTTGCTTGTGATGACATCAACATAACATCATGTTGATTGTTGACATCAGCAATGATGACGTGTAACAGAGAGTCAAAATAGGCCTGCTCTGACACCAAAATGGGAAGAGAGTAGGGTTAAGTGATTATAGTTATTTTGTTGAAGGTAGAAGGAGAGAGAAATATAAAAAAAATTAGGCTTATGAGATTGTTTCCTCACACCCTTTCTTATTAACATTTATGCTAATAGGAAAATATCCTATATACAATACTCATACACAATATCTTGTATAAAGATCACTACACACACACACACGCCCAATTATATTTTCTACACACCAACAAATTCCACACTTCTTGGTTCATCAATTTCTCTTTGAATTTTGGTTTTTTCCCTACTCTGAAATTCTACCATTGTATTCTTTGACACTCTTTAACCACTTATCTAGTTGATTGACTTGATATGAACATCCAAAATCACTAACCTATTTTGCATTGTAAAACTCTCTCCCGGGCTCTTCTCTCCTGGGTTCTTTTTTGTTTTTCTTGCACTTAAATGATGGTTTACAGTCTCAGATTCTCAGTTTGTGCTGGGAAGCCCTCACCCAATTAGATGATATAATTGAAAAATACCCTATGTTAGCTTTCACTGCATGATGGAAGCCAGCATACAATCTTATAGTCCACGCTTGAGAACAATGTCGCATCTGAGATGTACTTCTTTGGGTGATATTTTAAGTGATGCTTGCAATGCCAGACAGGGTGCTTCGTGATAGCATTCGAGATATTGCGGTATATTCAAAATACTGCTATATATATATATAATTCGTCCAATGGAGGACAGTGGGTGTTGTCCACTGTGGAACGCTATGTGGTACCCAAAACCGTGTGTTTTTTGAACCTTCAAATCTGAACCGTTGAAATCAGTTAATGTTTGAATTTTGCTTTATTCGTTTTTTTTTTTTAAATTGATCTAAACAATGTACCCATGCTCCACGTGGACCTTGGAGGACTCCCACTGTCCTCCATTGGAAAGCAGAAATGGGGTCCTATTTATATGATGTAGTGTGACTGCGTGCCGTGTGGTAGAGAAGAAGAGACAATATTATAAGGTACTCAGAATTTACTACAGAAACTGACCCTTTTGGAAAACTATGGAACAAAAAGAGACGAACACTTAATTTCGTGTTCACAACCACAGAAATATTCTGCATGCAAAAAAAGAAAAAAATCATTTCATTCACTAATAACATACGGCAGTTTTTACATGTCTATAAATAAAGAGTGTAATAAAATCTAACTTCTACTTTGCAGTTTTTACATGTCTATAAATAAAGAGTGTAATAAAATCTAACTTCTACTTTTACTCTTAACTCCTAACTAGCCTCCTATTTAACTTAGGACTCCTAAACACTAACTCATAGTAAACTTTTCTTTTACTACTTCCTAAATTATAGGACTCCATTCTCTAGAATATAAAATTTACTAACTTTATTTACATTACCGTAGTTCCACAGTACTGTGTCCTACTTATTGGAATCGAGAGCCATAAAGGGTAGAAGTAATTTCACCTGGCACACAACTCTGATCTTGATTCTGCACTTTTATTCAAATGCAGATTTTAGCTGCCAGCCGCACATCTTCTCGAGATTTTGATACTGCCTCAGATCTGTCTCCATGCAGATTTTATAGGATACCTAATTCTCGTAATATAGCAAATCCTATTTTGAACCCAAATCACCGCAACTCCCGCCTACCTTTTAGGACTTAACTACTTGTAATGATAAATAGTAAAAATAGATGTCGACACTAATTTCTCACTGAGAATTTTAACTTTCACGGCCAGCTATCATGTGACTACTTAAGTGATCCACGTGGCTTACCTTTTGAGTTCAGTTTCAAGGCCCAATATATCTTTTATCACTAGACCCACTAGGCCTTTAGTTTATTATCTGTTTAGTCTCCATTACTGGCCCTGTTTTCAGCCCCATTTTCACATGAATTTGGTCTCCAATCTTCTTGAACCTGATCCCATTTCTTCCTGATAACTGTCCCTTTTCATGCTTTTATCATTCTTCATCTGACCCATTAACCATCCTCTGATTGCAGCTCGTGTACCTCTCGTAAAATCTTTGTATAGTCTCTTCAAACTTTGGATTAATCCTCCCTTATTGCTGCCATCTAACGCCACCTTTTTTGTTTCATTAATTTTCTGATTGCATCAATACATATACATTTATATATTCCTATCAAACAGTTATTCAGTTCACTGTGTGGTAAATTGAAATTGTCTGCATTTATTGCTATAATAACACCAACTGCCAAACAAGCGCAATGATTCCTACCAGACAGTGTAGCTATACTACTACCTGCCAGAATCAACGCAATTGACATTTTCCTGTCAGGTTTTGTTATCTGGATCTTGCTACCAAGTGAATCTCCCCGAAGATGAAGTTCTTCCACTCAGCATCTTCCAATGAAGACATGGCATAAGCTCTCTTGATCTCACCACCCTGTCATCGTGCTCATGCATTTCGTTTTTACTATAGAGATGCATTAATTCAGGTTGTTAGGGCATCACGTGGATTCTTGCCAAAGAGAGTGCACACTTTCAAGTGTTCGCAAAATTAGATGCCACTGCCAGTGCGTTGTACACTAGCTACTAAGAAAGCTCACTAGCAACTTCACTTGCAGCAGTTATACTTGGATTTGAACCTGCTTTGATGAGCTCCTTAATACAATTGTCAGCTCATGGACCTAAGCCTTAGATTGATATCTAATGCTTTTTAATCACGCGAGTGTTTGGCATGACTGTAGATGACAAATTTTACCCCCAAGGTTGTGCTATTGTATCCTTTCCCAAGAATTACCCTGTCGCATGAAGTGGTAAACATGTGTACCCGTAAAGATTAGTCCTGCCCTCAAAAGAGTTGGGATACCCTGAATTACATATATATATGCTCCTTGTGATATCCATTTCTGCACAGGTATCACGAATACCTCTTGGTGCAATTGGGAAATTCAAAATTATGAAGTGTATAAAATATATGCAGTACTATACATTTGATGTTACTAAAGCCACCTCCAAATAGATGGGACAAGGCAATGATGATGATACATTTAATATTATTACAATAATAATATAATTAGTGAACTTACGTTTAATGATATTATAATAATATAGTTGGTGAACACCAACAACCACAAATTATTATGAGCAAATACATATTAATATGTGTATAAGCTGTTTAAAAAGTCTGGCATATGTTGAAGAGTATGAAACACAATGGACTGACGATACTGAAAGTGAAACACAATGCCTGTCATCATTTGCCCATGTATATTCAACTACATATTGTCAAATCCCCAGTTTCTGCACACTCTGCTGCAGCTTCACTCTGCATATATAAAAAGCTTTCTGCGGGAGATTAACTCCAGACCTTTACCAACTTTTCTTAAACTCAATTGCAAGAATCTGATGCTAGGGACACGCATCCCCCAGAGTCAATGTATCTCTCTCTTAACTCCTTTTTTATCATCACCATTCATTCCTATGACTTAGTTATCCATGCTGATCCAAAAGGTCTATATTTCTCTGGGTTAAGGTTCCTCATATCCATGAATTTCAGATTTTACAAACGTTTTGGACTCAGGACACTCTAGCTGATCTATTTAAGGAATGATTTTTTCATACTTAATCCTCTTTTTCTTCACCTTTAACGCACAATGAGAGCATATCTGTTATTATGAATTTCGGAGCTAACAGGTGTTGCATTTCCAGGAATGCTGGCCTTCATTCAAAAAATTGGGGTTAAAGAGTTGAGGCTCTTATTTTTGAAAGCTATTTCTGAAGGCAAACTAAACAATTGTGATTTAATTAGCAACATCGTTCAATAGAAATGTTTTCTCCTTTTATCTGGTCGTGGAAGCATAGATCAAAATCTCTGATGATTCCGAGACGTATCAGGTGATACGATCCTTTGTGATTTTAGGGGCCGTAAATTAAAAAGTAAATTTTGAACTAAGCGGAATTTTCTTTACTGTACAAGCACTCGCATCTGGTGGTTTTCTTACAAGTTCATCTAATTTCTTTTATGTTCATCTCTCTCTACCGATCCATTTTTGTTAATCCTATAAAGGTTTGTTTTGTTTCAGGGCTTGTTTTCTTCACAATTCGTTGGTGGGACCCAGAAAGCTTTGCCGCAATGCACCCAGAGGGAAAAGCAGGTCGCAGAGCTTCATGGCCTTATGTAGAAGAGAAGTCTTACCTGTCAACATGGCTGTTCATCGTTCCTTTGGTTGCTTACACCCTGTGGCAGTTTATTTATTTTCTCATTGTTAATGTACTACGCCGACAAAGACTACTAAGAGATCCTGAAGTCATGACTTCTTACAGGTTCTCTCTCTTTCTCTCGATTCCGATCTTTCTTGTATATAAATATGTTAATTAACAATATAATTTATATCAATCATTAACTACTTCAGCGATATAGATATTAATTGTTGTGCCATCATTTCTCCTTGTTAACTGAGTATGATCCGAAAGATCATCTAGTCAGTTAGCTCCTTCATATTTTATTGTAATGCTTTGGGATTGTTGATAGGGAACTCTCGAAGAAAGCACGGAAAGCAAATAATTTGTGGTGGCGTTTAAGTGGGCTGCTTGGGGATCAGAACCGTATGGCCATGTTTATTGTGCTCCAAGCTGCCTTCACTGTCGCGACTATGGCTCTTACGGTCCCTATCTTCCTTTCATATGAGTTGCACGTAACTTTCCAAATATTGAAGGTCTCTGCTGCCGTGTGGAATGGTGGAAGCTTTCTACTGGATGTAATGCCAAGGCAGGTGGTTCTCAAGGAGAAGAAGAAAATGGAGATGATGCCCAATCTGAGTCAATTGGACCAGGCTGAACCCGACTCTGTTGGAAATAATAACCACTTGGGTGAGACCAATCCTTCAGAACAACGTTTTGCACATGATTTGCAAGATCCAATTTCTCTTGCTGAGAGCTGAATCTGGAGCTAATTACAACTGTAGTTGTAGTTTGTGCATTTATGCTCTTTTTTGTAGTCAAACATTGGTTTGAAACATGCAGAGTGTGCAATGGTTGATCTTAGCTATGAAATCTATATGATGGGCTTTCTATGTCAGAAAACAGATCTCTTAAAACGTATTTTGTAATGATCAGGGCATCTGACTGAAACCATCTTATATCGTTTGTTTAAGCAACTTGGCCCAATCTGAACCACATGTGCAATTAGGAATTTCAATAATGCTCGGCCTAATGGGCTATTTGACGTTTTTTTCTCTTTTGTCTTTGCCAATCCAAGTCATCCAAGTGTTGCTGCTCTGCCCAAAAACACATGTCTACGAACGAAGCAGATTATTTGATCTGCGCACTTTTAATACTTACAGAAGGATCCATAGCGAAGTGCTCAGATTCATGTATTCTGCTGCTTAAGCGCCTGGAATTAGTGAAAAATGTCCATCAATCTTAACCAGATGGTGACCAGAGTCGAATTTTATCTGTGGTGCTATATGGAAATTGGAAAGATGTGCCTTGTTCTTGGCATGAAGATCGAAGGGAATGGATCTCCATGGTAGCATCCCTCACTGAATGCTTGGCAGAGCTGTATCTGAAAATCTGTTAGAACCGAGTCGTTTCAAAAAAGTTGACCACTTTAGTCTCAAGTTCAGATTCTTACACCGAATCTGAACTTGGATACTAGGTATTCTGAACATTAATTTGAAAGAAGATTTGATGGGTGATCTCAACTCAACCTGACCATCTGTTCACTCTTTTAAGTAATAAGCTAAAATGGTCAAACCTTAGGAAGTGCACGGTTATTTTTGAGCATGCGACTTAGTGAAAGCATAGGTTTGACCATTTTAGCATTCAGAGATTGGCTGTTTATACTTGAGAGTGAGAGTCCATTATCTTATATTAACCAACTCTATGCTTAAATTCCCTTGAAAGTTTTTGTTCTTTTTCTTTGATAACTTGGGTATCTGGGCCTCTTAGAGCACCCGCCTAATCTCAGGGGCACATGAGCACCCCAAATTCCCTTAGAAGTTAGGTATCAAGTAACCCACCATCGCTCTCAAAGTCTCAATGTCAAGGGATTAACCTCATTATGCTAAAATGATCAAACCTTTTGGGAAGTACACAACTATTTATAAGCATGGAGATCCACAAAAGTATCAATCATGGAGCAACTCAGTGATGAGCGATTCGATCCAAAAAAGTACCAATCATGGATCAACTCAGTGATGCGCGATTCAAATCCCATGCTTACCTAAAATAAAAAAAATCATTTTCGTTCATTTAATGCGGACCACTGCCCATATGCGCTTTCATCTCCCATAATCCCATTTGCTTTAATGAAGTGGAACCATCATGTGTGTTGCGCATGATCTCCGACATTTATTGTATAAAAGATTGGTTTAAAAACGATCTCCATTGCCGATAGCCAAAAGTAGCAATATATTGGATTTAGCTATTAATTTAGATGACCTTTGACTGTTTTGAATCAACTGATTGAGACCATTTTTCATCCCAATTTTATATCAAAGATCTTTAAATCCTGGTGTGCCTATCAGACGATACACACATGACGGTGCGGCTTACATAAGTGTCTCCATTATGTGTCACTTTTTGGGATGTGTGCCAGCTGCCCATGTGTTCTCAAGAGCTCTCTCTCAATCAAATGCCATAAAACCATAATTTTATTTGGAATTTGACTAATTTAAACTGGATGATCATCCATTGTGGACCAAATTTTCCACTAGAGAATAAGATCAAGGGCATACCATTAGAGGGCACATATGAGGATTCCACATGGTACCAAGGATCAAAATTCAGTTTCAGTCCCCACCGAAACTGAAACCAAAATCCAAAATTTCAAATTTTTTGTATGGAATCCAAAATTTCAGCCAAATTTTCGGATTTCGGTTTCAGTTTGGTTTCGGTCAGCCCGAAACCGAAATTTAACCCGAAAATTTGATCCTTGCATGGTATGCTTCCCGAAAAGTGACCTAAGTACAAACTGTGTTGGCACTCGGGTCCCTAATCCTAGCTCTTAGAAGAAAGAAGGATAAAATTTTTTGGAAATATTTTAAAAAGAAGCAATAGGGAATGAAAAACACTAACATTTTTTTCAGTATTTATTAATTGGTCTCGGCCAATAATCAAATGAGAAACGGGAATATGAGTTCGAACGAACTGCATGAACCGCACATTCAAACCTTAGATCACGTACCTGGAAATAAATACGGATAGAACCAAAAGTACATTGCTATAATTGATAGATGATATATTCATAAACAATTTAACCTCTAATTCGGAATCTGCAGCACTCCTCATCCACTTCCTTCCAGCCACTTGCTATTTCTTTTTGAATAGGAAGTGGGCAACCATCCACTCTTCTCCACTCTTATATCCGAAGAGCTCTGCTACTGAAATGAAGAAAGTTCTCCAATAGGCAGTCCATTTGGTGGCCGAATCCTTTCCATATGTCGTTTCCATTATTGGTTTTATGGATGATGAGTGTTGGTCCATTTTTCTAAGCCACTCCTCACTGAAACACATGTTTTCAGCCATTTTGTATCTTAGAAAACAGATTAAAATGTCTATACATGGTAGTAGTAATTTTTACTGCTAGTAAATGACTAAAAGTTATCTTTTCCCATTAACTCCAATTTTCTTGAACTAAAAGATAAATGAAACAGTAATAAAGTGACGGGAACGCCAACATCGTAGACATCGGATACAGACCTTTTCGCGTATACCAACGGCGAAAAAAGCGGAGCGAAAATCAGAACTGGGCGAATGGAAATCAGAAATAGGCAAAAGAGGCGAAAGATGAAAAAAATTTGAAGAAATCAGCAAATTCAATCGATCGAAGTCCTATTTTGATCGATCGAACGGAAACAAGAGGAAAACATATGTTCTTGAGTATATAATTCGATCGATCGAGTTTCAATTTCGATCGATCGAATTTCTGCGGCGAAATTTTGAAATATATTTTTCGATCAATCGAATTTCAATTTCGATCGATTGAACTTCATTTTCGATTGATCGAAATCGTGCAGCTTAAATTTTTTTTTTTTTGAAATTCGAACTGAACTTTTAGGGGCATACTTGTCCTTTTGAAATTTGTTTTAGGATTTTATTTTCGTTTGAAAGGACTCCTATATAAAGTCCTTAAGTTAAACGATGTAATTAATTATTGATTATTGAATGAATGAGCGTTTGCTTTTGAGACTTGAGATGAGTTTTCTCGAAGACTGATTCTTCTTCCCGAGAAGGGTTTGGTGTGAAGCCAATGGTGCGAAGCCCACAAAATCTATCTTCTATCTACCTAATTTTATCTCCTCTGTTTGTGTTGATCCCACAACCCTGAATCAACCATCATCCCTTTGAAATTTCTAAACCCTGGTTTCCCCTAAACCATTAAATCGATTTGATTCATCAACCGTAGCCTCCATCTGACTGCTAAGCCCAGCCATATCAAAATAACCCGAAAACCAGAGACTCCATCATTGCACGGTGAGCACCTTAATCTGAAAATATAGAATTCTATCTTTAGGATCAATCCGTGCTGCAACCTAATGGATTTAACGCCCGGACTGAACCCTACTCGAATCATACGTGATCCTCTCATCGAATACTACGAAAGCCTAAGGTATTCGCTATATTTTAAGGTTTATTGCTTAATTTAAATTCAATTATATTTCGACAATCATTTAATCATTGCATTCACGTAGTTAGGGTATCGTCCTGCGTCAGTTTTGGTATCAGAGCCCTAGGTTCTAGGTTAGGGTATACTGCGTGACATTGAATTCATTGCACTTTAATTCTATCGCATATAATTTTTGTTTTAGCCCAAAGTGTTCATTTTGCATTCCATTCTTAGAACCTGTCAACTAGTGACCCGTATCACCATGTACATGAATGGGATTGCCGAAGCTCTTAACGGTATGAGGGCTGATCTCAAATCGATCAATGATCGAATGGCTACCATGGAGATAGTCTAAAGGACCCTCGAAACATCCAATGAGAGGTTGTTAGACCGAGTCAATCGATTAGACGAAGGAGATGAGTACTTCGAACCACCCAGTGAGTGTAATGGTCTACGTTTCGAACGAAATGGCTACCAACATAATCTAAACCGAAACCATAGGTTAGATCATCATGGAGATGACTACGACCCGGAAGGGAGACTCCTCAAAAATATCCAAGTTGAGTTCCCAACTTTCGATGGAAGATTAGACCCTCATGTCTTCCTCGATTGGTCATCCGATATGGACCAACACTTCGAGTGGTTTGGCATAAGCGATGAGAGATGTGTTAAACTTGCTAAGATGAAGCTCATAGGCCAAGCCCGATTATTTTGGGTCAACGTTGAACGCATGAAAACGAATACGGGATGTACTCCCATTACCCGTTGGGAGGACATGAAGGAATGACTTACAGAGAAGTACGTTCCTTCTTCATACTATCATCGTCTCCTCGACCAATGGTAAAATCTGCGCTAAGGTAGTATGCCCGTTTCGGATTACATTGGCAAATTTGAGGAATTCATGATGAGAGCCAAGGTATTCGAAGACCCTCAAGTCACTCTACCCAGATTTCGCACCGGATTGAGACTTGACTTGCAAAAAGAGTTAGTCTCCCACCCTGTGGAGACTCTCGCCGATTGTTTTACTGTCGTTCAAGACCTGGAACGATATTTGAAAATGACGGTGACTAGACGATCTGATTTTCACCCCAAACCGCAGCTTGATAACATGCTTGACATGATGGTTGGAGCCACTACCTTTTCTAAGATAGACCTTAAAAGTGGCTACCATCAGGTTCGAATTCGTCCTGGCAATGAATGGAAAACCACCTTCAAGACCAAAGACGGTCTTTATGAGTAGATGGTCATGCCTTTTGGGTTTCCAATGCCCCGAGCACATTTATGAGGCTCATGACCCAAGTGTTGAGGTCATTCCTTGGCAAATTCCTTGTCATGTACTTTGATGACATCCTGATTTACAACTTAGACAAGGAACAACACATTATCCACTTGAGGTTGGTTTGTGAAACCTTGAGGGGAGAGAGGTTATACGCGAATCTCAAGAAGTGCACCTTCATGCAGCACTTTGTTGTATGCTTAGGATTCATTGTCTCGGTAGACAAGATGGTTGCGGACCCTGCGAAGGTTAAGGTCATTGTGGAGTGGCCCGAACCTCGAAATATTCATGAAGTCCGTAGCTTCCATGGTTTGACCATGTTTTATCGTCGTTTCATCCAAAACTTTAGCACCATCATGGCCCTCATTACCGATTGTATGAAAAAAGAGGAGTTCTTATGGAGTAAAGCCGCGATGAGGGCCTTTTTCGAGATAAAAGAGAAAATGATTATTGCACTCGTCATGCGCCTACCGGACTTTTCTAAAGTCTTTGAAGTAGCATGTGACGCGTCGGGTGTAGGCATAGGCGGAGTGCTGAGCCAAGAAGGCCACCTTGTGGTGTATTTTAGTAAGAAACTCAATGAGGCGAAGCAAAAATACTCCACCTATGACAAGGAGTTTTATGCAGTCGTCCGATCTCTGTGGTATTGGAAACATTATCTGAGACTGCAGGAATTTGTATTATTTTTTGACCGCGAGGCCTTACGTTTCCTTGCTTCCTAGAAAAAGTTGAACCCGAGGCACGCGAAGTGGGTCGAGTACCTTCAAGGGTTCACACGTGTCTTGAAGCATAAGGCTGGTGCCGAGAGCAAGGCTGCTGATGCGCTTAGTCGTTGAGTGGCGACTTTGTAGTCTATGAGCACCGAGGTCATCGAATTTGAGCAATTGAAACAAGATTATTCTGATTGCCCAGATTTTGGGGCAGAATACACTGTTTTTCTTGAAAATCCGAACAACATCAACTCCGAGTATACCCTGTTAGATGGGTATTTGTTCAAAGAAAATCGTTTGTGCATCCCTCGCACTTCATTGTGTGACTTCCTCATCTGGGAGTTACATGCCGGAGGGATTGTCGGACATTTTAGGAGCAATAAAACCAGTGAACTCGTTGAGGATAGGTTTTATTGGCCTAGCCTTGTGAGAGATGTCTCTAGGGTCGTAAAATAGTGTCGTACATGCCAAGTTGCGAAGCATATCAAACAGAATACCGACTTATACACCCCTTTACCCGTGCCGCACACCCCGTGGCAAGACATCTCGATGGATTTCGTGCTCGAACTTCCAAAGACCCAACGGAAGCACAATTCCATTTTTGTGGTAGTGGACCGCTTTTCCAAGATGACCCACTTCATACCCTGCTCTGAAACCTCTGATGCCGCTCACATAGCCAAATTTTTTTTCGGGGAGGTTATGCGTCTACATGGGTTACCCCAAACGATTGTGTCGGATCGAGATGTGAAGTTTACCAATTATTTCTGGAAAATTTTATGACACATGATGGTTATCATGCTCCAATTTTCTTCGGCCATCATCCTCAAACAGATGGCCAAACGGAGTCCACCAATAGGAGCTTAGGAAATCTTCTTCGTTGTCTTGTTGGTGATTACCGTAGGACTTGGGATTCTATTTTACTTTTAGCCGAATTTGCATACAAGTTAGTCAATAGGTCCCTAGGTATGAGTCCTTTTGAGGTCGTCCTTAGTCATAGGCCTAGAACACCCATTAATCTAATTCCTATGTTTGCATCCCATAGAGTTTCCGAGTCAGCCGATTCATTTGCACAACATATACATGAATTGCATGTCGAAATTAGAAAAAGAATTAATGCAAGCAATGAACAGTACAAAATATCTACGGATGCGCATAGGCGCTTCAAGGAATTCCAGGTTGGAGATTACGTCATGGTTCGGGTTAGGCCTGAGCGGTTCCCATTGGGAGCCGCAAAGAAACTTAAAGCCCGCGGTGCTGGACCTTTTAGAATTGTGGCAAAGAGCGGGCCTAATGCATATGTTCTCGAGCTTCCACCGGATATTCAATGTGGAGGACCTGGTACCTTCTTTGGCACTACCCCCACCCCCTCACAACCCCTTCCAAGCAGCCCCGAGCCCAAATGCCAGCCCCACCCTGCAACCCTTCCCTTTCCCATGCAAGCGGCGCAGAGATGAGATCGAAGAAATATTGGATGATTTGGCAATATCCACCCATGAGGGTGAAATTCAAAAATACTTGGTCAAGTGGTTGGGAAAGCCGGACTCCGAGAACTCATGATTACCTGAAGACGAAGTGCGACGCTTGGACCTCGACATGCTCGAGCGCTATCACGACGTCGCTTCATCGGTGATGAAGCTTTTTCGGCCCAGGAGAATTGACAGGGACGCCGACATCATAGACATCGGATATGGACATTTTCGCGTGTACCGACAGCAGAATAAGCGGAACAGAAATCAGAACTAGGCGAATGAAAATCAGAAATAGGCAAAAGAGGCGAAAGATGAAAAAAATTTGGAGGAACGAGCAAATTCAATCGATCGAATTGAAATTTCGATCGATCGAATTTCTATTTCAATCGATCAAACGACAGCAAGAGGAAATATATGTTCTGGAGTATATAATTCGATTGATCGAATTATATACTCGATCGATCGAGTTTCAATTTCGATCGATCAAATTTCTGCGGCGAAATTTTGAAATATGTTTTTCGATCGATAGAATTTAACTTTCGATCGATCGAATTTCAATTTCGATCGATCGAACTTTATTTTCGATCGATCGAAATCGCGCAACTCAAATTTTTTTTTTTGTTTTTTTTTTTTCTGAAATTCGAACTGAACTTTTAGGGGCATACTTGTCCTTTTGGAATTTGTTTTAGGGTTTTATTTTCGTTTGAAAGGACTCCTATATAAGGTCCTTAAGTTAAACAATGTAATTAATTATTGATTATTGAATGAATGAGCGTTTGCTTTTGAGACTTGAGATGAGTTTCCTTGAAGAGTGATTTTTCTTCCCTAGAAGGGTTTGGTGTGAAGCCAAGGGTGCGAAGCCTACAAAATCTATCTTCTATCTACCTAATTTTATCTTCTCTGTTTGTGTTGATCCCACAACCCTAAATCAAATTCCTAAACCCTGATTTTCCCCTAAACCATTAAATCGATATGATTCATCAATCGTAGCCTCCATTTGACTGTTAAGCCCAGCCATATCAAAATAACCAAAAAATCAGAGACTCCATCATTGCACGGTGAGCACCTTAATCTGGAAATCTAGAGTTCTATTTCTAAAATCGATCTGCACTGCAACCTAACGGATCTAACGCCCAGATTGAACCATGCTCGAATCATACGCGATCCTCCCATAGAATACTACGAAAGCTAAGGTATTCGCTATATTTTAAGGTTTATTGTTTAATTAAATTCAATTCTATGTCGGCAATCACTTAATCATTGCATTCATAGTTTAGGGTGTCGCCCTGCGTCATAGAGTTACAGTGCCAATTTCATAACTACAAATTAGGCTAATGATCACAAATCTACTAAGAGCTAAGAGTTATGAGCTTCCTTTGGCATTGCAATAAGCAATTCAAAGTTTTTGCTCTTTTGCAGAAGATCGAATTATTCTTATACCGTCAAATAACTGAAACTGATCGCATCATTGACACAATCACTAATATGTTGGCATTAAGACATTTCCGACCGTAGTTCTAAAACTCAAAAAGTCGCCAAGTTACTTGACTGAGTTAATCGACTTGCTGAGATTTCGAGTGCGGTCGAGATTTCACAAGGATAGTGCAACCATGGTTCGTAAACTACCCTTACATATAAAACATTTCATAGGATAAGGTTCTAGAAAACACATCTTCTCAAAAAGTAATAAATTACCCTATATTTTATCTACATATCTTTCCCTCTTTTTTTTTTCCCTACGTATGTTTTTGCTATTTTTTTATGTATATTTTTAGATATTTACTAAATGACCAAGTCGAGTTTTATTTAAGTCCTCGAGTTAACTCGGCTGGCTTTCAAGTTGACTTGAGTAGTCGAGCGTTCAGGTTTTCAAACCATGATTCAGATAAAAATGCAAACCTATGGCTGCAAAAGTAGGAACAATGACATTGGAAGCTGCTGTCAATAAGGTACTGATTATCAAAACACTGAAACATCCAAATGTAAGGATGACTTTCAATGATGGTTCCCCACTACAGAAGCGAGATCCCCTACAATTGAAGTCAGGTAAGATCTCGGTTTATTTATCACTGGTATGTGTATAGGTAGGTAATGGACCTGCCAAGGGGCCCATGTGATCACCCAATGACTAGGGTATCACTAAAATGCGGTCACGGAGTAGGAAATTGTCATGGTTTGAAAAGTACCAATGTAGCATCCATAAATAACTAAACTGTAGATGGTATGATCAAACAAACAATTATGTTATACAAATGAGAATAATCAAAGGGTGTAAGAGCTTAAACTATAAACTTACAACATTGTCCTAGAGGCAGAAGGTTAGACGCTTAATAGTCATTTTGAGTGTATGCTTTTAGCTGATATGTTTAACAAGCAGTCCAGCTGTCAAGAGTCAATGGACTTGAGAAGTTTTAGAAAAAAGTTGACGCGGGACAATGACCCTAAAACACGTAGTTTGCCGAAATTAAATTAATTAATTAAGTAATAAAATTAAAGCGATACCGTAGGTCGTGAATTTCCACTTAAGTGACCATGCTTGATTCGCTTAGGGTCCAATCCGGCGGGCGAGATCCATTAAGATTAGTGGAAGGTGCGATTCTAAAGATAGAACTCCAGCATCCTCTAGGTGGGGCGTTCGATCGTGGCTCAATGTGAAATCGCTAGATACTCACTAAGGTTTTTGAATTGAATCGATCAATGGCGCAAATCGAACAATCTCGAACCCAACAACGGTCATGGATCGACAAGTTAAGATCGGAGTCGATCCATAAAGATAAGCCTCAAGGTTGTGCTAGATCTAGGGTTTTGGGATTTTGAACAATCAAATAAAAGGGGAAAAATGGATACAAGAAATTAGCAAGGAAATAGGAAAAGAGATAAAGAAAAGATCAAAGATAGCATGGGCATCACACCCTTGGCCTCACACCAAAGCCACATGAGGAAGAAGACTCACTCTCCATTAAAGCTCATCTTAAGCTCTTAATGCATAGCATTTTAATTAAAATCAACAAATCTCAATTTGGCTTACATAAGGACATTATATACTAGGTACAAAAGGAAACTAACCCTAAAATAGTAAAATACTAAATTGTCCCCAAATGAAATATTACATTAGACCCAAAATGGCAAGAAAAGAATAAAGAAAAAGGGCAAAAAGGACAACTGTTATCACTTGATTCGCTCGAGCAGGTTTGGTTCTCACTCGAGCCTTTGCCTCGCTCGAGCGGGTTTGGTTCTCGCTCGAGCGAGAATCTTAAAGGGTCGCTCGAGCAAAGTTTGGCAAAAGTTTTGGCCTTGTTTTCCTTATGCATTCTAGCTCGAGCGACAAATGGCTGAAAGTTTGGCCTTGCTTTTCTGATGCATTCTTCTCAAGCGAGAATGGTGCTTGCTCAAGCGGACATAGGAAGTGAACCCTATCGGCAGTTCTTCTCGGTAGATGTTAGTGTCCCGTGGCTCCTCCATCGCTTCTTCTTTTGGCGGTATACCTTGTGTGGCCCGAAACCTAGGCCTACGTTGTCGGCGTCCCCACCAAAAGTCTATATCAGATTACCTTCTAAGCAATTACTAGAGTTTCGTTGAAGCTTTGGTTGAACTATCGTATTCATTTTTGAGTTGATAAATTCTAAGGAGTGAGAGTTTCAGTGTTGAATATTTCCTCTAATCAATTAATGCTCTTCCCCGTTAATGAGGGGACATGTGTTCCAAGTGTTAGACATCATGTGAACTCCACTCAGCCCAAAAAGTACAAACATCCAAAGACTAGTACCATCTAATCCAAACACTTCAATATGGACTCTAAGTTAATATGAACAACGGTCTATATTAAAAAGCCCTGATCGAATGGTTAGAATCCTTTGATGGGTACCAATTTTGGGCTAACATCAGCTCACATGATGATTTGCAACTTGGACGACTTCAATTGGTCAAGGATGTGCGCCACATGAGAAAACAAGTGCATGAGTGAGCATTCCATCTATTGATGTAGGTGACATGACATTAATCATTTCTTTGATTCCTATAAGCTTCGTTTTTTGTGCTTGCTCAATTGTATTTGGTGAGTTTTGTGATCTTATATATTACATCAATTCTTTTGTAAAACGTGACTCACAATTCATGCATTGTAAGGCATTTTCATAAAGTTTTCTTTAGTATTCTTTCCATCATTGCTATTGGCTATCATTATAAATATTCTTCACATCCAATTTTACATACCTTGTTCGTGCATAATGCATTCCGTTTACGAGCCAATGGTTGACAACAGCAACATCATCCTGCACATAGAACACAACAGTAAAGCATAAGGATCAAACTCATTGGAGGAGACATAGGATCAAACTCAAGTGGTGTAAGGATTTATTTTCTCCCTTTGAGGTCACGGGTTCAAATTGTTTAGCATCACTTTCAGAATTTAAACAAAACAAAACATTTTAAAAAAATTCAGCAATCTCATCAGAGGTGGTGACAAAAGGTTCTCCCTATGTAATTTTATCTCATCATGGCCTACGAAATTGCATATATACTTTCATTTACTAAGTAGCCTGTTGTTAGAGCAGACTGAAACCTAATTTGCCACTAACTCCTAGGAGATTAGAATACATGACCACTCAAAACTAACAGATACAGTGGACTTACTGAACTGGTTGATTTGCCTTGGACCCACAACTTTTAGAGGGTCATGATGTTCCTAATGGAACGTTGACTCTTTTTTTCTCTGTTAGCAATATAAGTGGAGAAATAGACTTAAAACAAGCTAGATATGTTCTTCATTTGTTCCTCAAAGGAACCTGAGCAAGGAGCAACTTGAGTTTACTTGGACAAATGGAAAAGTGAATAATATGGAAGTTTTCTATATTACTTCCACCCTAATGAAAACACATCAAATACTGATAGAGATGGAGAATTTGCTTCCATGCCACAAAAAATGCATAAAAGACGATAAAGAAGAGTACACAGAGCACCTGAAAGTAGAGTAGTAGATTTGCGGAAGGCATCGTTCCTCCAGTGAAAAAGTATCTTGTAATCCAATCATCTTCGTTTGTGTCCTGAATAAGAATATAGTCAAAGGCCTGTATAATTACCATGAGTAAGAACATGACATTTATTTTATATATCTAAAAAGGAAAATTCACAATTTAGATTTTGTCTCTTAAATAACCAGGTAATACGGGTTTGTCCCGAGCTAAAGCAAAGTGTACATTTCTTGCCAAGTTATGCAACCGAATTGGGTATACCTCAAAGTGGTATGCAAATGCTTTGTGGCAGAAGTAATGAATGAAAAGGAGGCTATCCTGCTTCATCCACTTGGATATCTTCTTAAGAAGCTCCTTATAGTTCTTCATGTGCTGCGGAAGGAGACAAATTTCAATGCTCAAACCCAAGTTAAATAATCGTAAACACTGCAAAAAGACCCTAATGGCTGCATACCTCAAACATTTCTATAGATAAAATTCGATCAAAAGAGGCCTCCATTTCAAACTTGCTAATATCTGCAACGATGATCTCCACATTCAACAGCCGACGGTCCCTGCACAAAGAAAATAAATAGCTTGTGCCAGTTAAAACCCCCAAAATTTGGGAATTTGCAAGAATTGTGCTTTTAATACTAGGGTACCCAATTCACAGAACGACCTGCTGGACCATGATCCATTTTGCAGTTCACTTCACCTGGGGTGTTCGTTGTGTTGGGGGAACCGGCTGGTTTACTAATGCACTAAACATCTTGAAAAGCTGATTTGTACGTTTTTTACATCATCTCTAGACTTTGTTATAGGTTGGGTTATTTTTGTATAGGCCTTTTTCCCCATTGTATAGGCCAGTTCTTTTATTTTTTTTCTGTAGTTGTACATGAGGAATGGTGTTCTCCTCTCGAGGAGCTTGCCATTCTTGAGTTTTCCCAGCCCCACTCTTTTTTGTTGGTCTCTTTTATTCAGGGGGGGGGGTCCTCAGCAACCCTGTTTTCTTTTCTTTTCTTTAATTTATATATATATATATATATATATATATATATATATATATTATATGCATGTGTGTGTGTGTGTGTTTATATCTTAAAAAAAAAATGCACACAAGGTTCAAACCACAGTTAGTTGACTTGTAAATAGTATTCTAACCAAAAACCCAAATTTGAACTAACCGAACCATGAACCAAATAGCATTGCTCAATACTATTCAACAAGCATGTTCTATACTCATTCTGAAAGGTTTTCAAGCCAGCAAGGGAGTTAACTGAAATGAAGAACGGCGCCTCAGACTCTCTCAAACTCCGAACAAATGTGTTCCATATAGTTTTGGATCAATTGTCACAATGGACAAAGATGTTTATTAAGATGCAATAAGGACAAAAAAAAAGCCTTGCTCAAGTACCATGTTAGCTTGACAACACTGATTAAATGACTATGACGTTGTTGGTGATGAAATGAAGGTCTATCCCCACCATAAAAAGGAAAACCTCGCTCAAGTACCATGACTATTCAGAAAGTTTTAGAAGTGACAATTTTTTGGGCTTTAAGTTAGACATTCAGGCAACCATCAACCTCTGAGGAACATTTTCTAGTTGAAATTACCGTATCACCCTCCTTCCTAGTTAAATGCAAGCGATACCATTTGTGTAATATGACATTTTATACAAGGGTATTCTCATAATTTCAACTATAAATGTTTCTCCCTCGTTGATCGAATTACTTTTTGGAGTTTTTTTTTTTGTAATTTTAGCTTAACCTTTCCCTCAGACATTGATTGGATGATTTTTTGGGAACCTCACAAAACGCAAAAATCCCTTTCTTTCTAAAACTTTCTAAAGTAGTATAACTCGCCAAAACTTTCTTCAAGTAGTCCACCTTTTCTAATTGTCTCTTCTTTTTTTTCTTTTTCTTTTTTTTCTGAGATGTTTCTAATTGTCTCTATTTTCAGTCAAATGGTTTAAAATTTTCACACTACAAGTCCATCAATGGCCCACACATCTTCTCAACAAAATCTCACACTAATTCCCACTAATAGAAATGCAATTTACTCTAGACTACTCTCTAATCCAACTCCACAATATTTAACTCATTAAAACCTTTTGCATCAATATATGATGAGAAGAACCCACCGCGCAGTTGGTAGGGGACTTTGGTTTGTTACCAATAGATCATGGGATTGAGTGTTGGCACCTCCCTTCTGCGATAACAGGATACCCCATAGGGTGTGTAAATCGTGAAATGCCCGTTACATGGTGGTCCTTTAGGGATTAGTCCAAGCGTAAGCTTGGGATTACCCTAAGTGACCAAATATATATATATATATATATATATATATATATATATATATATATATATATATATATATGATGATGATGAGAAGACGACGGTATCCAACAAAAAAAAAAAAGATTTGCTATATAACTTGCCTGCATTGCTCTTCTATATAAGCTTTCTGCGTGGTCGAATTGCAAATCCCAGTAATTTTACAGTTGCTATACTTTTCAGCAATATACAAAGAAAGGGAGCCCCACCCACATCCAACATCAAGAACACTTTGCCCATCTTTTATCTGTGCTCTTTCACAGTACATCTCCAACATCGCCTTCTCACCATCATCTAACGTGCTCCACTTATCTTGAAAGTAACAACAGCTGCACAAATCCAATCAGACGGTCGAAATTACCCTCTTCAAATTAATGAAACACATTAACGAATTGGTTACCTGTATTTGAGGTTCTGACCGAGTACCAGCTTGAAAAAAGAAGTCGGTAATTCGTAATGTTGGGATTTCGGTTTATCTGTCTCCACGGCTATGGGCATTTGCTCCAGAGCTTTAAAAAAAAAAAAAAAAAAAAAAGTGAGAAATCGATTTTTTATTTTTTATTTTTTTTTTAATAAACGAACAATAAGGAGGGGTAGAAAGGGAATTTAGTTAGTTAGAAACTTACAATGTGCGAATTGGATAAGGTGGAAGAGCTGGAGGTGGGCTGAAGGCTTGTAACTTAAACGAAGGCGGCCAGCCAAGAGATGCTTCGTCAATTTTCTTATCACTATGTCGGGGAGAAGGTTGCGCTCTAGGGAGGAGAGCATCAGGCGCACGGTAGCATCGTAGGGGAGCTGAATTAAGGAGTCCATGGTCGGAGACTACTACAAGGACAACGTCTCACCTTCCGCCTTATTTTAATAATCCTCTCGAGTCTCGAACCGTGGACATGCTCTGGCATCACTATCAGTTGCGCGGGCCCGTACACACCAGCTGTGGTGCACGCGTCATCGTCACCATACACGGGCACTCGCTTCTATCCTCGCTCCGATTTAAATATCGCCTGGCGGAGAGACCCGATACTTTTTAAGGATGAATTTATATAGGGTGTGATACTAATTGACAATTGGAAGAGTGTTAGATGTACACGTGGCACCATTTTAACTCATCATGTGTAACCATTTTGCTCAAATCTTAAGATTTATCAAATATATGCTTTGTCAGTCTAATCTCTGTTATTGTTCTAATTATTAAATGGATCTTATCGAAGTTCATCGATTATCTTCTAGGTGTGATTCAAACTGTATGTTTCAATGGCCTTGAACTTTAGATTCATCATATACATGTTTCATATGGTATATATAGCAATGAAGTGTACTTTAATGGTGTAAGATTAAACTCATATTTTAATAGTGTAAGATCATTTAAAACCCAAAAGGGTAGCTCAGGCTTTGGGTTTGCTCTTTAATGGTCACCAGTTCGAGTCCCTTCATGGGCCACTAGAGTATCACCCGATCGCTAGCTCCAAGGCCCCGTGAGATTAGTCGAGGTGAGCGTAAACTGGCCTGGGCACCCACGATTATAAAAAATAAAATAAAAATAGTGTAAGATCATTTAAACATTGTTTTACATTTCACACTTATAGAGACAAATTTTTTCGAAATTTACCGAAACAAGGGTCGGGTGAAACTTTCAGTTTTCGGTGAAATTTCGATGATTTCTCCGAAATCGCTAAAAATTTATTAATTTCGGCAAAATTAACAAAATTTCGCCGATATTAAAATAAAAATCTAATTTTTGCTTTTTTCTAAATAATAAATAAATATTTTATGAAATTTAAATATAATATTTTTTAACTCCCCAAATTCTTTCTAAAACTTTTCAAATTTTTTTCGAAACTTATCTGAAATGGCCCGTTAACAAAATGTTACCGAAAATGAAATTTGCCACTCTATTCACACCACACCATTAAGATATCTCGCCAAGGCATGAGAGGTGTCGTGTATCGGTCCCATCCAATATTCCTCAACCGATGTAGGATGATATTAATGACCATTTCATATTATAGCTTGGCCGAAAGGCCGTATAAAATAAATAAATAAAAAGCCTTAAAATTGAGGTCTAAATTAGACCTTCACTCTCATCACATTAGAGATAATTCTTTTACTTTTGATTTAAATTTCGGTTGTTTTTAATCCAACGATAACACTTGTACAAAATTGGTTATACCAGCTCTTTCATAGCAATCCCTGGTGCTGCTCTCCATTTAAAATAATAAAAATTTATTTAATTCACAAAAGGGCTAACGTCTAACAACAATGGACAAATCCTCACACCTAGAAACTATTGTTGTTTTCTTTCGAGCTGTGGTAGCTCTTTTGGGCCCAAGAGTAGCACTTTTACTCATGCGGGACTTGCTTTTATATTTGATAACACTACTCCTTGTCTCATATGCTCTGACAAGGAGCTGTTTTAATTGATAAAACTGCACTCTATATCAGAGCAAATTTTATCTACTCTAGTGGAGAGTAAACAAGAGCTGCATTTGGGTTAGCTTTTATGAGAGCAAATGCAGCTATCTATCTGCTCTCTATCAAGACAGATAAAATCTGCTCTAAAAGAGAACAAGCAGTGAGCAATTTTATCACTTAAAATTGTCAGAGCAAGTTAAAGCAAATAAGACAAAAAATTGTGTTATCAAATACAAAAGCAATTCCCCATAGAGCCAAAGAATAAAAAAGCTGCTCCTTAGCACGAAAAGAGCTAACCCATAACTAGCAAAGTTGATCCTTAGCATATCCTTTTAAAGACCCAGTGAGACACTTAGGGCTTGTTCGGGTAGCCATTTTTGCCCAGAATCTGGGCAGATTCTGAGTTTGTTTGCAAAATCTGAGCAAAAGTTGGTGTTCGATGGAGTTTTTGGGGAATCGGGAATCGGAGCATTTTCCGAGCGACAGCGACGTTCCATCGTCTGAGCAATCCTCTTGGATTATCTCAGAATCTGAGCTCAGAAAATGGAGATGCAGTATACCTCTCCTTGGATGTATGCAGCCAATCCAATCTCCATCGTCAACGGTCATAAGGCTCCCCGAAACAGCTACCTAGTAGGTTCTGAAGCTACCCCATCGCCTTCCCCAGCTATCCATGGCGACAGGTAGGGGCCAGCCTCGCGCCTAAAGACATCTGTGTCGTAGATCACTACTCCGAATCATAGCCGTTGAAGAAGGTATGGATTGAATCAATTATGATGATTTGCATTCACATGGCTACAGTTGGAGTTGAATGCAATGTGTTGGAAATCTAGTGGGGGCCAGCATCATTGGGGAGCTTGCATCGTTGGGGAGCTTGTAGAGATGTGGTGTACTGCTTTCAACAGAGCTCAGTTTGGTAAGACACACGTCTCCTATTCTGATTCATAGCTTCAAAGAGGTAATTGATTGGGGGCATTGAAGGCTATAAAATGCTCCCCTTGCCTCCCTTCAAACCATCTCTGTGTCTGCATTCCAACGCTATAGAAGGTGTTTGAATTAAGGCCAAGGTGAGTTTTTTTTGTTAAGTTTTATAGGAACTCTTGCCTTCTTTGCAATTTACTGATTTAATGGTAGTTGGTGGTAGTGTTCTACACAATGTACTGATTTTATGGTATGCAAATGCTTTCTACATTATCTAATCCTGAGATATCTCATCTTAGATGTTTCATTTTGAGCAAATTTTAAGGCTGTCTTCGGATCTATGTACCCCTGAATTGGAATAAAATGTAATTTTTTTATCATTTGCCTACCCATTTTCAAGTGAAGTTGGGGCATTTTTTAGCTGCAACACCAAATCCCAGTATATTGCATATGTTTTAGTTATAGATCGAAATCTCAAATGATACTGAGTTGTTTCGGGTGATAAGATTCAGCGTCAGAGCCACCCGAGATAAATGTATCATCTGGGCTATCGCCTGATACATATACTTTGGTGCACAGATTATCTCGGGTGGCTCTGAAGCTGATTATGTATCATCTGGGCACTGATTATCTAATCAAAGCTCACCCAGAGCCCAATGTCTTGTATGGAGATCCAATGGCTCTGATTTAATGTAGAATTTTTAATTGTTTATATTATTTTTTTTCCTTATTTTTTTGGTCAGATTATAATGAACTTAGATTAGTAAGCCTTGAGAAAAACCCAGATTCTAGAGATTTATCATAACCAACTGCTGGAATACAAAACTGACCAGCAACCAATAGCTTGGCTACTTTAATTTTTTTTTAGTGTTGTATAAATTGTGTTAGTTTGTTCCTAATGGATGGACTTGGCCATTTTTTGCATCAATTGTTGAACAAAAATTGGGCATAGCTCGGCTTTGCATTGGCCATCATTGTACTTGAATGCATTGATTCTCCAATAGATAGCTATATATATAGATGAGCCCACTGAAGGAATTTTCCTTCATAGTGGGATTATCTATCACTTTGTACCCATGGATTGTAATATGAATACCATAGTATTGATATTTTGCTTGCATTTTTTAAGCACATGCTTTGTTTGTAGATTTGATTTCTAATTCTTTTAACTGCTTATGACAGTACAGAGAATTACCTATTTACCTATCCACCCATTAAAACTCAAAAAATGGTCCTATCTAAACTGTTAGATTTTACCAATGATTCCATCATTTATTTTCCGTTGGAAGTTTGGGCTGTCCGCTGATGGCACCTCCATCTTATTCCGGATTGTGCTACATTGTGACCATATTATATTAGGACGGTTTATAAAGGATTGTCCGATATAATAAATAAGACGGCTCATGACCATATTATATTAGGACTGTGGAAAACAGTCATTTTCTACCGTTTAATTTGATTTGTGGTACGATGCAATGCGGACCCCGCCTTATTAAAACAAGTGATCTAATCGAAAAACTGAGAAAGATGTATCCTAATTACAATTACTGTAAGAAAGTAAGTTCCTTTATCACATTCATTCAATATACTAGTATGAATTTTATCTTACTTTATTTATTTATTTATTTATTCACTTATTCATCAATATCTCAGTTTAAAAATGATGTTCTCCTTTTGATTTCAGGCGAAGCTTTCCGATTTGAGCTCACCTCAAACAGATCACTAAGGAGCGGGGACAAGTGACAGGAGAGGCGAAACAAATTTGATTTTTTTTTCTTTTATTTTGAAAATGGACCATAGGGTCATTCGACTGTTAACTCTTTTTCTTTTCTTCTTCTTTTTGTTTGAATAAAAGGATTGGGCATGTAGAGTTTAAAATATTTAGCTGATTTGAAAGGTTGGATCATAGGTTGAGATGTAACGTTTTTTTTTAATAAAAGAATTAGACATTTATTTTTTTAATTAATGGCATTGAATGATTTGCATTTGAATTGAATGGATGTGCTGAAATATGAGATTAATAATTTTTTTCTTTATATAATTTTTTTTAAATCATTAAAAAAAATATTTAAAAAAATATTAAAAATTGTATTTAAAAAAAAGTATTAAAATTTTTTTATTAAAATAAAATATTAAAAAAATTACATTAAAAAAAGCATTAAAAAATTACATTAAAAAAAGCATAAAAAATCGTCGACGTAATTTTTTTTTTTTTAAAACGTATTTTTTTTTAATAAAATTTGTATAAAAAAATCACTGCCAAAAGCAATGATTTTTTCTATGACTGTTAAGAGCAGTCGTTGTTGAGGTTCATAAATCACTGTCCTGTATAGTGGTAAAAAAATCCTTTTTTACAATCTTAGGCGTGAATTTTTGAAAAAATCATTGTTTAAGGCAGTGATTTTTTTGGCTTTTTCACGTAGTATCTGTCAGTTTTTATTTTATAGTCAGTCTTTTTTACGTCGTCTCATAGCTATAGTTGGGTTGTGTGTTTCTGTGGTTATGATGAATTGATTACTTATTTGTATTCAGTTTTGAAATTTGAATTATGCATACCTTGTCAGTTGTTAGATAGATCTGCTACTTGTGATCTTAGGTCCATGTCTTGTCATCTTAGATCTGTTGATCTTTATGTTTTTTATACTTCCTCATACTTTGATTTGCATTATTTTACATTGTGGTTATATATTGCAATTTATTAGATCTCTTAAATCTGTCTATTGAATAAGCATTAAATATCAGTAGTTTGCTACCAAAGGCCCAAAAATTAGCTTGCATTGTCCGCTTGAATATAATATGTATTAGATGTGATCCAGATGATAAGTTTGAATGCCTTTTTGTTTAATAAGACAGCTCATGACCATATTATATTAGGACTGTGGAAAACAGTCATTTTTTACCGTCTAATTTGATTTGACGTACATTAAATCTGGTTAATTACCATTTATTAAAAATATATATAAAAAATTAGGCCTACGCCGACGGCATAGGAATCATTAATGAAAAAGACTGCAATCATTGGTGTAGGCGCATTTATTAAAAAAAAAAAAAAACTAAGTCGTCGATGTAGAATATTTGAATTATGGTGACGACGCCTTACAATCGTGCAATGGTAGTGTTAGGGACCCAATTTAAAAATAATAGTAATTAAATCAAATTTGAAAAAAGACTCCGTCAAATAAATTCAACCCCATCTCGATTGGTTGCCCATAAATTTTGAGAGAAATTCGAGTACGGCACATAAACCGATGATTAAGATTACGTTTCTATGGTCATAGCATAACCACTGATTGAATCTATTCTGAGGATTTTCTGAGAGGAACTTAAAAACAAAGGATTTTGTGTTTTGTAAGAATCTGTCAGGAATCTGAGTGGTTTAAGAACGCATATGGTGAAAATCAGGAATCTGAGTCTGCTAAGAATCTGTCAGAATTCTAAGTGTCCCAAATCTGAGCAAAATCTGAGCTTTTCTGGGAAAAATCAGAAAACACCTGAACAAGGCCTTAGGGTGTGTATGGCATAGCTCTCTGTTAGCCCCTGCCATAGCAAAGCTCACCTGCTTTAGGAGGTTCTCATCCTCTTTGCTATCATCACAGCAACATAATTTGTCAAGAGGCAGTAAACTATATACAACGAAAAAATGGAAAAAGTTGAAAATATTAATCGAAATCCCACATTAAATCCGTTCAAAATTTATCTTTTTTTTTAAAGGGTAAAATTCATTCAAATCTTGAAAACAGTTGTAGATCTAATGTATAGATTTATTGTTTGAAAACAAAACTAATATAAAAGTAGAGAGAGAGAGAGAGGGAGACAGTTTATTTACCTTCAAATAGTTTTTGCAAGAAAACTATCAATCTTATATTTAAACCAGCGGAAATCCGCAAAATTATTTATCGATCCCGCACAAACGAAATGAAGATTAGCTACCTTTTGAACCAATAACCTAAAAAAAATCAGTAGCATCTGATGACAAGAGATATTTTTCCAATTTTTCTAACACACACACACGAAAAAAGGAAAAAAATTAAGAAAAAGAGGTATTTATTACTTGTTATCTTTATATATAAGATTTTATTGATGTAGGCTCGAGTAACACAATCAAAACCTAACGAACTGAAAGTAAATACACTTCTATCAAAGCTTTTATGCTCTTCTTATTTGTCTTTCCTTCGACGCCGGTGATTAGCGACTTATACCTCTCATCTTCTTTAGGTTTGCCCATACCTCTCATCTTCTCTAGGTTTGCCCATATACAGAGTAGGCTAAGTTATGAGGAAGAGGGATGGTAGTATCCTTTTATAGCCTTCTCTCATTCCCAATACATCAAGGAATGAGAGAGGAGACGTATCACTATTAAAATAGGTAGCATCTTGCCTAGGTGCCTCGAGATATATATTGTCAAAAGTCGAACCCAATTTTTAGATAAAGATTGACCAATATGAATCTGAAAATGTCTCGTTTTAGACGACGGCAAATGCATATTATATTCATCTCGACCAATATGAATCCGAAAATGTCTCGTTCTAGGCGAAATTTAGAAGCTAGTTTGCTATCTTAGTATGTAACTCAGTTCAATGATTCATTGAAATCAGTGTACCATATGCAACAACATCCATACAAAAATAAATGAACTGGTGGATGATTGATAATTAAGGAAAACAACATCTCTCATAATCATTTATCAGGAAGTGCTATCAGGCTCCAATGGACAGCCAGATTCATCTTTCCAAGGACACATAACGGCTTCAGCTTCCAACAGACGGCTCAGATGCTTATCTTCCAAATGTTGCTGTGATGGCCAAAGACAGAGTCGTCAGACAAGTCATCGTTTGTTAAAGGCTCCAGCCTATTAGAAAGAAGAATTGTTGCTAGGTGTTCAGGCCTGACCACCAAGGATGGTGTTAGGGTCATCTATAACTCACAATGCGGCATCGCTTTACATCGATCTAGATCATCCACATTGAAGTGACCATGTGGACTGGATGCAGCTCAATAATCACATTGATCAAACAGTTCAAATATCATAGCCCATGCACTTTTTAAAGTTAATATAGCCCCATACCATACTCAATTCAACTGTCCATTAGCATGTTTATGCAGTCTGTTGATCGGATAATTAAGATTGCTTAATCAATATATTTTCCTTTACTAAGACCCAATCTACACGGTAGCATGGTTTAAAATCTAAGTTTCTCGAAACATATTGGTCAACTTCAAAACAGATGTGCATCATTGTATCAGCCGACACACTGATCTTTCTGTTAAAGACGCTCATATTTTCTATTGAGAAGGATTGAATTATAGTGCTATCAGCTTCTTGTTTAAATCTTCCTGTGAAAGACTAACATCCCCCAGATTATGTTACATCTAAAGAACATGAAGAAGGAATTTTGGAAACTTATATTGAGTATTATTCAGCAGCCTCTAAAAAGGAAAAGGTCAGGGTGGTTAAGGCAATTCCTTAAAAAAAAGGGCTAAAGAAATTTCAGCAAATTTCCAAAAAGAGATGGGAAGGATTGTGCATGTGGGGTTTATTGGAGCATTGATTTATTATTTAGTTGTATTCGTGTAGGTGTGCAGTTAGTAGTTTTTAGCTTTGGCGTGTACTCTACTTTATAAAGGGTAAACTTGTGACTGTTGACTTATGTTTAAAATAGGCATGTTAGCTCACTCCCTCCCTCCCTCCCTCCCCCCTTCCCCTTTCTATGCTAAATTGCTCACACAGCCTTTATTCACAAAACTCAAATGTGTTGGGTTGTAATATTGATGAATCTATGCCTGTTTTACTATGACAACAAAACTTCCATTTAGATCACCTAAAAACAGAAGTTTGCCTCAGCTATCATTTCCCTTCCTATTCCTCACAACTCCTTGGCGGGTAGACAAGCTGTCAGTCATGACCTTTAGGGAAAAATTTCTCGGGCAGGTGTTAAAAGTGAATAGCTTGTTAATATTCCTAAAAAAGATCCCTATTTTGCTGATATTCGACCACAAGGTTATTTGAGTCCTTTTCGTCTATATTTATAATAGATCACTTGCACTTGGGAGTTTTTTAGGGAATTCTCTATAGCAATTATAGTAGATCAATACATGGAATAGAACATAATTTTATGTAGTTCTCACGTTGCCATCAAGTTGACTACTTCCAGCTTTCAATAATGGTAAAAAATTACAGCATTATTCCACTGGAATCTGGATTTTTCTATGTATTTTTTCTTCAGCAAGTGTCAGGATTTACTTAGTATCATTTTATATCCAACATAGTTCAAGTGTGTTATTTGTTCATGCCATGGAAGAAATATATATCCCTAATTTTCATGTGGCCTCAACGCCACACCACTAAGTAAGGCCATATTTTATCAAGTTAAAGGTGACTCCCAAGTAAGAAAGATAAACAGATAAAAAAAATCTACTTTATCTATACTGGGCCTCCAGTGAATATAGGATATGTACCCAACCTTGAAAAAAAGACGATAAATACTCATGCATCTGAAAAATAGCCACCATGGAGAGACCCTGAGAGCATTATGTGAGTCTCCCTCAGTTTAAGGTGTCAGATAATGCCATTCACCAACTATCCAGCAAAATGATAAAAGCAAATATTATGTTGCCACCACTGTTTTGAAAAGCACCCCCAAATACAGCCACCCAAGGATCACTAATTGCTACCACCAAAATTCAACCTTAATCAGCCACTAAAAAGGGCCCATCCTACATCTCCTGGTCTGACTGAATGGGAGTGTTCAAAAAAACTCCTAGGGCAGGGGAGTGTTCAATAACTAGTAGATCATCACAAATCTAAAACACAACAGCACCGAAAAATAACCCTTTTTGAAACCTCTAATGAAATTTACTTACTTTGGCATAAAGCGTGGAGAATACTCTAGCATTTTGCCTGCACTAATGCCGGATAAAATTTAAGAGAATAAGATCCTACACAAGAACTTTGCTCTAATTTGATCCGCGCACAATAGCCAGTTGAGAGGTTACTAGTTGACATAAAACTATTAGAACTTGCAGAATGCCTGAAATTAGTCTTCCAAGGTTTTTGAATTAAGGAATAGCTTGTCAGTGAACTCGCAAGAACACCTAATACTACCCACAGCTAATAGGGCTTCAAAAGCTCCAAAGAAATAATTCATTCAACTCTACTTTAATTTATAGATATCAAGGCCTTTAAATAAAGTTTTGAAATGCATAAAATTGGAAACCTAATCTAAATCTACAACAATTTGATGTAGTAAAACGCTAAAACCCTAGTTATGCAATTTTAAAATCAATTTGAGATTTAACTGAGCAGCGGAGATATAGAAATTAATCCCAAAACACATAAAATATTTAATAAATTTATTAGGATAATTTTATTGATTCAATTTAGCATCCGTTAGCATATGAACTTCCCGATCTAGAAAATAGATCTAATGATAGATTCTAGTTTCGACCTAGTTTACACCAAGCGACGATGATGTTGTTTCTTGACTTCCCACTAGGATTTGAATAATTTAAGGCCTGAAGGGTATAAATCGTTTAAAGGGAATCAACAAATTAAGGAATTTAGAAACAAAACCCCAATAACAATATAAAAAGGAAAAAATATTTTGGATTTATGGGTTTTCAATAGAAGAAACAAACTAGATAAATTACCTGACAATAATCAAAAAATAAAATAGAAAACATAGAAGATCCAAGGAATCACTCCAAGGAAGATAGTTGGCCTCACACTAAACCGCATGCAAAAAAAAGAATCGTTTTTCCAAGTTTTGAGAGAATCGCACCCTCAAAGAAAACTTTGATAAAAACTCTCAATTTGCAAAAGCAATATTCAATAATCATTCACCAACTAAAATTGTATTTATAATGCCTTTATATAGGCAAACAAACCCTAATAAAACATAAAGTTCGAAATAATAAAATCTTAAAACAATTAAAACTCTAAATAACAAGTTTTGCTCAAAACTCGTCTAGCCTCCAATGTGTAGACGAGTCTCACGGATGTCCGCCCAAAGGTCACGGACGCCCATCCACAAAACAGAACGGTATCTAAATCACAGATGTCTGCCCGAAAGTGACGGACGTCCGTAGGAACGGATGTCCTTGAGAATGGATGTCCTTGGGCACGGATGCCCATGCCTTAATGTTTAGAACACCTTCATTCTTCATTTTGGAGCCGTTTGGGATGTTTTCGCACGCTTCCTTCACCTTTGATAGACCATAGGCGATTCTTTGAATCGGATGTCCTCATCACAATTCCTTCCAAATAAACAAAAACTAAACTAGGTTCTACTATCCTAATTAAATTAAAAGCCTAAGACTAGTTTAACCGAATTTTATTGAATTTAGATGAATTTGGTCTCTTCCTTTGACTTTTTACAGATTTTTGTGACTTTGTTGATAGTAGTGTTCTTCCAATAAGCTCTAATTTTGTCTTCATGCTAGATATAACTCTTGCACAACCAATCATATCTCTTCATCTCCTATTAAATAGGTAGCCTTTATTCAACCATATTTCCAATGTTAAATCCCCTTTATTTTAGCCATCTATAACTCTTGTTCCAAGCTCCTCTCATAGTCTTCTCTTATAAACTAGGAGAGGCGATTTGGAAATATTTCTTCAGTCTCATTCCAAGCTCCTCTCATGAAGTCTCGCTCCAAGGTCCGGTATTAATTCCTTGGACCAATTGCATATATTTCTTCTTTAATAAATATTTGGCAACATGTTAACTAATAAACAACCAATCAGAAACATAGATTTGGCTTCCACGTGTAGGTTTATGTGATCACGTGGGACCCCTTTTAATGCCCCTTTTAAGCCCAACTAAAAATATATTAAAGGCACATTGGACCTTTATAAAATCCATTCTCAAGTCCTCTTTCTCAGCCCATTAACACCCCCTTTCTCTTGATTTCCTCTTCTTCTTCTTTTTCATTTCTGTAATTTTCCTCTTCCTCTTTCCGCTTCCCCCTATCTTGATGGCATCATGCTCTTTCATTCACCACCACATGTTTTAAATCTTAGACAATAAATTTATGAGATTTACATGAACAGAGTGATATAAATGAAGAATAAAAGACAAAAGTACACACGCAAGACCAGCCCTCTATTTTCTTAGAACTGGATTAAAATCTCAAGGGATTCATATCCCCATAACACACATATTTTCAGCCTGTAGATTCTGTACACAACATCCAAGGAATAAGATGCTTTTTTCTCCTGAAAATCTATACTCCCTAAAAAAATCAATTGAATATTTAAAGCCTGTGCAAATTAGTTGCCAATACCAAGTAACTAGGAATGTAGTAATCCAGCAAATTGAACAGCTTTTCTATAATCACCTGTGTCCTCCAAGTTCGAAGTATCTCCCCTCTAGGCCTTGCCCAATTCGAAGTACTTCTAGGCCTGCAAGGAAAACCTATATGCTTGACTATGGAGTTCAAACTTTTCCACACAAAGCCCCAATCTTAAAGGTATTTTAATATATTTTCGGTGTAAGTGCCCCTCTCATAGCCAATAAAACCTGCTAGTTTTTGGACAAGTCCACCTCATTACTTCTAGCAGCTGTGTTGTTTTCTTTGACTAACACTGTGACTCACCCGAAAGTTGAACGATTTTTATATCAGGCCTCAAAACGAGGAGAAAGAAAGCCCAAGCTTTCTGGTCAAACCCAGAGAAGCGTCTGCAAAGGCCTGCCATTACCCTCCTCACCAGAAAATTCACTTCCTCCAAGGAACCACCTCAGAAGAGAAGACAATCAGATAGATCATTTGCTTTGCCCAATCAATATTTTTCTCTTTTAAAAGAAGGTATTCTATTCTCTAGACGCTGCAGCCCTACTTTCCCACAGTTCGCAAACAAATATTTGAACTTTATTATTCATACATTGTAATGTTAGGGTTTATAACAATATTTGGAAATTCTTCTTGAGGGCGGTAAATATTTTAGGTACTCACAACCTATGCAGCAGATTTTTACAACCCAACCATTTGAGACAAGGAAGATGCGAAGGGTTCCTATTCACTCGACATGATAGTGTAGGGAAAAAATCCTTGTTACTCAATCAATACTGTCATAGTGGAGCATGAGAATCATCAAAGGAAGTAAAGTCCTACATACCAAATTACCACCACTACTTCAACCAAAAACATTTGAAACTGACCCACCTTTATGTCCATAGACATGAATTCTCAATAAAATCACCGTCTATTTCGGCCCATCGTCAGTAATTTAGAAGGCATATGATTCCGATTGTTATTGAATTCGCAAAGAGGAAAAAACCCAATCCCACTCATTTCAAATTACTAATCAACAAACATAACTTAATTGGCAAGACCATTAATTTCTATCCTCATTAGCTTTTCTCACAAACATGTTCCTCCCGCGCTTTTAAATATTGGCCATATCAGATTGTGACGACCCAGACTCACATGCCACAATATTGTCCGGTTTTGGGCTTAGGTCCCCTCCCCGGTTTTGTTTCTGGCATAGGCTTAAGTCCCCACCCAAAACGAGTCATGACATATAGCGTCCGCAATCACGTATAGCCCAGGGTTAGGACTTTTCCCTATCCAATGTGGGACTATTAAACAAATACATTTCAGACGATATGTATTGGGTTAGGGCCCATCCGATACAATATATAGCCCCGATTCAATATAGGGTCAAATATCGGCCCATATCGGGTCCTATCAGCCAATATGAATCCAACATGAACCGGGCATTCTCTTCATCTAAAAAAAAACATGAACCGGACATAATACCTTAAATGTCCTTTGTGCAAATTTATTTTTATAATAATTTAATATATTGTTTTAAAAAAAAGGATACTTTAATATCAGCCAATTTGACTGATATGTATCTTCCTGTGACCCGGCCGATATGCCGATATTGTATCTATCTTTAAATCCCTGGTTCCATCCATTCTACATCATTTTCCTTCTTTCTTTGAAAATGAACAAGAATTGTGGTTTAGTAGAGTTTATAACCAGATCCCTAACACACCAGCCCTTGTAAAGATGACAAACAAATCCTAGGAACTAGCATGACCCAGTTGGAATCTTCAATTTTCATCTCATTTATGTTTGAATAAATGTTGTCATAATCAAAGTAGAGAGACCCAGATCCTCAAAACATATTTTAAAGCCATGAAATAACTAAAAATCATCAACATACAGTGAGGCAAGCTCTGTATTTGTCCCACTCTGAAACGCATTCCTCTTTGTCCCACTGACCCTTTAAGAATTTTTCCGAATACCACCTGATATTTTAACTATTAGTTAAAAAAATAAAATAAACAAGAGAACAGAGACTCTTCATTTTTAATTGATAAATAAAAAAATTAGTATGTATTAGGGGGGGGGGGGGGAAATCAACCTGTTGAAGCAATCATGATATGCAGCTCTCAAATGAGCACAAGGAGATGTGGAACTCCTCTTCTTAATCCCCATGCATACATAAAGATACAGAGTAGAAGAAAAGCAACCCTTCTAACATTCAGAAACCACCAAACAAATTTACATGCTCCCCGAGCTGGCCCGGACACCCAGGATATCCCAAAAAACAAAAAAATTTACTTGCTCCCTGTTTTTTTTTTTTCTTCTTTAAAGTGCTTGAAGACAAGGCCCAGTTTCCTTACCATTATAGTCACTGGCGTAGCACATAGAAAGGGTGTGGGGCTCAAGCCCCGTTAAACTCTAAAGTTTTTATTACGTATTATTCTTATACAACCTTCGTTATGTATAAGCTCTCAAATCAATGATAAAATAATTATTAACATTATATTTATCCTTTATAGCCTTCACCAACAAAAATACTTTTACTACACCCCTGATATTTATATTGATAGAAGCAAGGATCAAAGTTTCGGCCGAAATGACCAAAATTTCGGCCGAAATGACCAGATTTTCGGCTGAAATTTTCGGTTTCGGTCCCCACTAAAACGATAATTTGGGACCGAAATTTCGGTCATCAAATGTATGGGATTGAAATTATTGCCCAAAATTTCAGCCAAAATTTAAATTTTTTGCCGAAATTTCGGTCCAAAATTTTGATTTCGATCCCCTCTGAAATCGAAACAAAAAACAAAATTTTAATCATTGGATGGAAGAACGCAACTCCATCTCAATAAACATTTTCGAGATTGATTTGACTTATTGAATCACTCAGTCGACCTTACTATCTTATGAATACCTAAGGATCTCAATGGGTCGAGCCGGGTTCGGTCCGGCCATTAAACGGCCAACTATAATCGGGCCTGTTGGAAATAGCCTATACCGGGGCCGATTATTAAGCAGGTCGGGCTGGGCTTCGATAATGCCTATACTATTTGTATAGACTATAGGGATACTCTCAAATGATTGGGTCAAGTCTGGTTCAGGCCGGGCTTAAACGGGCCAACTTTTATTTAGACTTTTCAGATTATCCCATAATCCGCCAGACATATTAATCAGCTTCGACAATAGATTTTGAGATCATGCCCCTACCATCAAACTGTCAAATTTTGATAAAGTGATTTAAAAACCACGTTTGATGTATGCCGATGATTATGTTCACTTTCAAGTGATAGAGCGCCACATGGTTTTTGGATCCAAATTGTCAACATGGAAGAGCATCTTATAACCTTTGTATAGGCCCAAAAAATATATCCGGTAGAGGATCTGTACCACTAAATTTAAACAATTCATTAGATAGGAGCAACAGTCTATTATTAAATTTGACAAATCAAGTAGTTTGAATCATTATCGTATGAGCATAGCTTTTGGCGATTGGATTGGCAAAGAAGTCCTCCATATAGCGCAAAGAGGGGGACGATGAGGGCTTATCTTAGGCATGGTAAGCTCCTATTCAGCCTTTTTTCTTACTTCGTGACACATGCACAGTACATTAGTCATGAGCTGTCCTTTGGGAGTTTTAACACTTTTTAGCTACGGAATCTCAACACCACCTAGGTGTCCCAGAATTTTGAGGCTGAAATCCTTGAAAGTCAGCCTTTTGACAGCTTTACGTGGCTAAAAGCCCATTTACGGACAAGGAATCTAGGATGCCTATGAGGATAGTTAGTCTCAACAAGAATACAATAGACAAAGTCACATTCTTTCCTGTAGTCGTACTTCGTAAAAGGTACCGAACCCTTCCACCAGCAATGGCGCTCGGGTCAATCTCAAACTGTCCACTACATATGCTCAATGAAACATCAAAAGTCAACTTTCACTGATTTATATGCTCATAAATAGTTGTGCAGCTGCAAAGGCTGGACCATTTAGACAAAAGGAGATTGACCCGAGTGCTACCACCGGTGTTCGTCGAGCCTGGGCAGCTATTAGGTGGATGGGTTTGAGAGGAACCTCTAGCGCACAGAATAGCACACATATTTTATCAATCCGAGATGTCCAAGTGGCAAGTCGTCATCTACATGAGAGCCAAAAATCATATGCATAACAGAGAATTCAAGCTATCTGATCAGAGAACTTTGGTTCATTTTATGCAGACAGCTGTCCATACTCCATACACACTTTTACGTGCGCATTTACACTACTCATCAAACAGAATAAATTGTCCAACACGTTCTTTTATTTTTTCGTCTATCAACAAAATGAATAATTAATTACATACAAATATTAGCTTCTACATACAACATTTTTTTATGGCCTCAAAAAGCGGCCTCCCACTATGTTGTCACTCTTAAGATTACATTGCAACAGGTTTTTTCCTAAAACAATTACTGTATCCCCCTATTACATCCCACTCGCAAAAGGAAATGGAAAATAAAAAATAAAAAATCAATCACTCCAAATTCGAAAAAAATGGCAAAAAGCATCAGGTTGAGCTCTAGACCTGCTTACTATGAGGGGGAGCTGAAAAATATTATACACAGTGATGAGGAAGGTGGACGAGGATTTATATGCACAGGTTGCAGCAAATTCAGAAGAAGTGGGCAGTACGATCTAGAAAAGCCCATGGAGTTCGAGATACCATGATGTGGTGTATCATTCTGCTCGCTGTAACAAGAACACAAACCCTGAATTTTCACGAATCAGAGGGGGAGGGTCGACATCAGCTATTTCTATCTGCTGCATTGATTTCGAGATGTCGTCGAGAGAAAATGGTATGCTGCATTGGACAAGAAAACATATATATACTGGCTTTAAAATATAGTTATTTGAATGCTTGTAGAAACATTGAAAACAGGAGTAAGGACCCCCTCATAAAACTTCTCAAGATACAGGAGATGATGAACCTGGCTTTGAAGAAGGGTAAAGTTCATTAGGGGTCTTTGAGTGTCAAATGACTAAAACACTGCCATATCCCAGGTCAATGTGCGCCATCACTATGGACCATGGCTCAAAATTCCGGATAAAAACGATGTGTTTCGTCCAATACATATTGGTTTTAGAAGTCACCGGACACCGGGTCAACACATTGAATGTATCAACCGACATTTTGAACCTTGCTATGGATTTTCACTTTAGAGTCTGTACATTACCTGGAATCATCATCCAATAAGAACGAACTGCTTACTGCATTGTTTGAGTCCTCAGTCATCAGTACTCTCATACTCGAAATGACCTGCCATGAAGAATCATATTCAGCAACTTATCTGACAGCTGTGAAAAATCTAATAATACAAAACCATCATAAAAATGAATTGTAAAAGGTTGCGGAAGTTATGAACTAAGCAGCAGAAATCAGGTCAAACTACACTCACATCAGAAGAGACACTGTGTGTGCCATATTTGTCGTCCCAGTACATCGTACTGATCCTGTATAATTGCTGTATGCTGAGTACCTGAAAACAATTGCTGAGGTAAACAAAAGACCAGTCTTGGACAAAATGAAACATGGTTTCGATAGGAAACTACGAGTTGAGATTTGAAGGAAAGAGTCACTCACAGGGCAAAGGTCGTTTGTTATTTCATTCAAGGTTTTCTTTGGCTTTTGATGAATCACCTGATTTGTCGAAATTGGTGAATACGAAAATATGTAGTAAAAATAAGTTCATATAATTAAATAAACACAAATGAAACATACCAGGAACCCAACTGCCTGTCTGATATGCTTCAGTTCATCCCAAGCGGAACCTGCATACTGTATATAAACGAATTTCAGGAAAAAAAAGGAAACCTTCAAAGGGCTTTAGGCGCAAAACTATGGGGGACTGGTTCTCACCTCTTCAGTTGCTTCATAGCACCAGTGTTCTAACTCGGCTAATCCTGCTTTTACATACTCACCATTGCTGAATGAGCAACACTCACGCCGCAAAAGAAGACTACAGAAATGGAACAAACATTTGAAAAAAAAAAACTAATTTTTCTTTCGAATTAAAATATATAATATTCACCAATGGGATCATAAGTAAAGAAGTATTTAGTATTCGATTACTTTACCTGTTAAATAATTGCACATTGATAAATGAAAATATCTGTGTGAACACCTTGCGGACCAAGAATGGTGGAACCTGTAAAGTCAGGGAAATAAGTGGTTATATGTTCTAGATAATTGTCATGTCTTTCGAAATTTTCACAATCCAGTACTATAAGACTCACATAGTTGGCTCTCAATGTTTTTAAGCAAGTGTTGAGACTTTTCACGATGCTTTGCCAATGAGCAATCAAAGCTTGTTGGGCCACAGCATTTGCTTGAGAACGTGATCCTTTCACCAAACTTGCCCGGGATGTCCTAGGTGCCTACATCATAAATGAGAGAGACATTCATAAATGTCATGGCACAAAAGTCCTAGGAATGTGCACCATAGCAAGGAAGATACTACAATTCAATAGCACAAATTGGTACATAATCTGGGGTATACACATAGCAAGCACATATGATGGGACTACAGCAAAGAAGACAAGTGTAGACCCTCGCGAGAAGCTACTATCAGTGAACGGACACGAAAATGAACAAGTATCAAAAAACTTGGAAATTACCTGGATACACAATGCAAGCAATGGGGAGATCTCTTTCTTCAGATTGTCTCTGATCATCCCATATATTTTCTCAAGAAAAGCTGTTAGTTGTTGTTTAAACAACAAAGCTGGATACTTGGCTTCGACTTGGCGCAAGTCATTTAATCCACCAATCAGTCGACCATTAAGAAAAGAAAGCCCAGCTGTTTGAGGAGATGCTCGAAGTCCCTAAGGAAATTGCAAATTGAATATATTTGCCTAGGTACGTACATAAATGTAAATATATGCTAAACCTTTCCAACCCTTAGAGAGACTAGATAAGAGGAACTTCTCTAATGGATCTTATGGTACCAACTAGCAACAATCACATGATAAATTAAAATTTGCTTATTTACTTGTGACATCCGTCCAAACAAAGATGCTGATGATGACCTCCGCCTTTGTGGAGTCAAGCTAGCTGTCCCACTTGCTTTCAGTGTGCGTTGCAGAAGCAACAATAAAGTGGATGAATTGGACAGCCAATAAGATAATAAATCAATGTTATCCTGGGTCTTCAGCAAGATAAACAGAAAATATCAGTAAAATGTGCAAATTATAATGGAATATGAACATAATATAGTACCAGTTTATTACTAACATGAGTAATGGAAAGATTGGTGCAATTGTTTAATGCAGTTCCATGAGTCTTATGAGGTGAAGCCATTAAGGTTTTGGTTAATTACACACTAGAAACAAAAATTAATACAAACCAACCCGGGATTGCAGACATTTGTCAGTACTTAGTACCTCTATGCTTGAGCCTATCGTCTGAATGATACGATCAAAAACACTGGTTCTTTCAACTTCGAATGACCTCCAGTGAAGAAGGCATTTGTAAATGACGCAAGCAGCAATAGGTCTGCCTCCAGAAAATCCCAGATCTTGTGAGATACACTTAATCAGCAGGTCTTGGTTCTCCTACAATAACGGGGAAAAAAAAGAACATAAAGAATATTATTCACTATATATGTACAGCATCGAAGGACAAACTTATTGTCTGTTCCATATAATTCTCAGGCAGTAGGACCTACCTGCTGCTTCTCGTTAAGCGACTTCTGTGGCTTTTCCTCAGCTTCAAGATCTCTTGTATTAGATACAGAATGACTCAAATCCTGAAACATTTTGGTGGGGTAGATAATTTAGTATTGATCAACCTTCTCAGTGAAGATTCCAAATGTGCTATCTCATCTCAAACAGATATTCCACTTACCAATGCCATCTTTGTTTCACCATTTAGAATATTTCCATTCTCTGGAATCCTCTGTTAAATCATAAAGAAGCACTTAAAATAAATTTGCAAGAACGACAGACTAAGGTGTATTAAAGACAACTGTGGCATAATTTGTTCACAGGCACCTGAATGATGGCTGTCTTCTGCCGTGCAGATAAAGCTTTTCCAGTCGGCGAAATGGCAAGTGCCTGCTGACGAAGTACTTGATTTTCAGACTGTGTGTTGGAAAGTTTCTCCTCAAGCCTGAGTTTATAAATTATTAATTCAAATGTTAGCTGGTAGGAATAAAGAGCAAGAATAGAGGCCTCTGAAGAAGGCACCATGCAATTGAATGAATCATTCGCGTCAGAGGCGGGGGTGCAAATCTAACTAATACAGGAAGGCAAACAAGTAAATAGGTGGGAAGACAAAGGTACCAGCCTAAAGGAGTGGCTAGGATGACTCCATCAGGTGGACACATAGAGCCATCAGGTGGGCACACAGACCTAACTCTTTCCAAATAATTCAGAGGATGGTTAACAACATCTCTGATAATGGTGTAGGAACACTAGAACCAAGAACATTATTTATTTATTTTTATCAGCACCAAGAACATTTTTTATTTATAGCATCGAAATTAACTTTCAGAGTTTCAGGTATGAACTGCATTCATGTACCAAAAATAAAGAAAGTGATATAAGTTGGTCAGCGAGTTATGAGTCTTGGTAATAAAAAAAGACATGAAAACCAACATTTTAAACAAAACAACTGCCAAAGATGAGATTGAATTTCAGCTCCAATTTTCAGGCTGAGGCAAATATGGGATCAGCTAGCAGTCATTACAAAATTGGATTAAATTCCAGAGTTGAAGCAACTCTGCTAAGGCTTTAGCTATCCTGGTTGATGTTTAACTGGCCATTGTGGTGAGCTGAGTCAACTCAGGAAAGTCTCCTGGGCATGGAACTGACTTCACAGTCTGAACGTTAAACAGGATGGTTGTAAAGAAGTACAACAAATCCAAATAGGTTTGTTTCTTAAATAATGTTAAGAACCTTTGCACAGAATCTTGAAGCTGGTCCACTTTTTGCTCTGCTTCTTCGAGCTTTTTGGCAAGTTCCCCATTTTTACCCTGAGCTTCAGCATGAGCATGCTTGGCCTCTTCTGCTGCCTGTTTTTCTAATAGTAGCAAATCCTGTAAAAGGTATAGAGATGTCATAAGTACTGGACATAACTTACTAAAAAAAAGAAGTGCTAAATATAAAGATTCAGTTTCAACCTAAAGGAGTGAAGCTTCTTCATTTTTGTTGGTCAATAACTACAAACCATAACTATAACAATTGATTTGTAAGAACCACGCTTGATTTGAATTTAAGTTCAGTTACTTCATAAGTCACCATCCTATACATGCTGTATTATAATAAAAAGTTACTCAAGTTTCCATCTTTAGCAACTTTACAATGCTTACTTGAAGCTAGTTTATCAGCTAGCCTATTGATGTCAAACATAATGTCATCACAAGATCTAAATTTTGTTTGTGCACGTAAAATATGAACCAAAAAGTTAAAGAAAATGGAGGCTGGTTCCTGAGAACTCCAGCCTTAAACAATTCATGGATATATGATAGTGATAAGAATCTTTTCATGCTCCTATAGTCACTCATCATACTTAAAATATCCATTTGAAGGAAGTCAGAGCAACCATCTACTAAAATAAAATTATATCTCACTTCATTTTCTTTGCCGGTCAAAGGAAACAAAATCCACTTCATCTTGAAAAAATGAATCCATCAGATTATGCTTGTACAACTTACTTTTAAATGTATTCTTGGATAAATTTTCTTTAGAATCCATGGTCATCATCACAATGTCCCATCATATTTTTATGCAGATTAGTGTTTTTCATTTTAACTGGCATATTCATATTCTGATAATTATGCTTTAGAATAGGACTCAAGGTCAACGGAGCTCCAAGAGACAAAATTAGAATAAAACAGACTACCATCAGCTGGAGTCACGTGGATTCTGATAAAACAGACAACTTTCAGCTGGAGGCAAAATTAGCATATTTCATTTTAATTGGAACGTTTGAATCTGATAATTAAGTTTTACAATAAGAATCAAGAGAGCTGAGGAATACAAAATTAGCATAAGATAGATTAGCTTCAGCTGGGATTAAGAGGATACCTTCAAGTTTTTAATCTCAGAAGTTAATGAATCAATTTTTTCTGTATCTTGAATTAAAACAGGGGTTTCCTTAATGACTGGAGGTGCTTCTTCAATAGCTTTCCGAGCTGCTTCTCGTTCTTTGATAAGGGTGGAGTTCGTCTCCTCTACTTGTAATTGCATTGCATGCAATGCATCATGAAGTTTAGCAATTTCTTGGGCTTTTGTCTCCTCCAGATCAGTCTGTATTGTCAAAGCCGGCCATTATTAAGTTATAATAGAAATCACATTGTACAGCCTTAAAAGAAAAGGTAAATAGAACTGATGAAAGATGAACAAGATAATAGTCATTCGCAAGAAAACACTAGTTATATGACTGAAATCCAACCTAAGAAATTATAGTTACCCTTAATCGTTTCTCCAACTGTAAACGCCAAGTAAGCTCCTCCACACGTTTTTCTAGCTTGTCTTTTGCTTCTTTGAGGGCTCCTGTTTCTCGTGCAGCCTGAATATATTTACATGGATAATTATCAATTGTCCATATTGTCCATACATGTCATGTACAACCACATGATGCATTATGTATTTAGAACGAAACAAAAAACCATGTAGAGGAATCAGATCAAACCATTTTAAGTTTTCTGAGCTCTCTTCTTGCAACCCTTTGTCTCCATGCACACTGAGTAACAATTGCTGCTTTCTGAAGACTTGCATAGTACGAATAAGCTCTGTAACAACGCCATTGGGCCTGCATTCCATCAAGAAAGAATGTAGCAACAATTTAACCTTAAAGTTTCAAAGAGCCTGTGATTGATTAACTTCAACATAACTTAAAATTGGTGTTGCCCGCTTCAAGCATATTCCAGAAACAGAAATGACACTTCACAAGGTTATCTTAATGTATAACATATCCCTTTGCTTGCTATAATACAATAAAATTTTATTAGCAGCAGCTGTGTAGTATTGGAAGGAAGAGTTACCTGAACAATGATTGCAGCTTTTGTTTGCTCTCTAAATCTGAATTCATTACGAGCAGTCATTGTCCGTAGGCCTGTCTGCAATATAATTGCAGACAACCGAAGAGTAGAGTAGGATTCTCTCGCAACAAATCGGCGTAAATTCTTTTGGATCTTCACTGCTGCTGCTTCCCGTCTCATGCCCTCAAACAATTTGCAAGCCATTGTCCCTGAAGTCAACATGAGAGAATTGTACAATCTGAAAAGGTTTTTGATAACTGAAATTAACCAAGCACTTAATAATGCAAATCAGGTTCAAACTTGAAGCAGTTCTACAGCAATCAATCAGTTCAAAAGACTTGTAATAGTGATTTCAGTGTCATTAAACGTGACACGTATGTTAAGAACTAAGCTGCATTCATTACAATAGCCTCCACCAAGCCATGGCTTCCTTCAATGGATCATTTCCAATTATCTAAGAGATAAATTATGCAAGTTTCTGAAGAAAATAAATTACACAATAAAATCTATTAAAAAAATAATGGACACAGAGAAAGATAAAATCAACACATCATTCCTATGGCATTTAAGACCCCCTCCTTTTCCCTTGTTTACTGTTTCCTTTTTTATGTTCTTCATTAGAATTTTACCTGTCTCCAGGCAATATAAAATGAACTTCACATTTTCACTCACAAGACCAAGTATACGAAGTTCTTCACCATGGAATCGTTACTTTCCGTAGTTGTGTACAACACTTCTACAGCAGAATTATGCATATGAGATATATGATTCGCCATGGATACTCAATTACAATCTGATGAAACTAATTATTTGACAATGACCTAATCTACAGCACAGTGGCATTCTTTTTTTACCCCCACAGGGAAGAGGGAGGGAGAAGGTGGGGGTGGTTTATTGGAGTCCCCACATTTTGTTTTTCCTCAACATTTTCCAAATTTTCATAGTGATCTCATTGTCCACATTTGTTAAGGAATTTTCATCAGGCAAGCCATCACTATTTTTATTGACCCCACCAAGTTTAATTCAGAAATTCAGGGACCAATTTCTGAGTCCAGTCGGAGTATTTGAACACTATGTGAGGAATCCCTGGTAACATCTAGAATGCCTATGTTTAAGTAAAATCCATAATGCAGCCTGGAGCAACCTTGAAAATTTAACCATGAATAGATCTCAATGATGAATTGAGGAATATACCTCTGCAACGAGATTGCAAGTGTATAGCAGCCTTGCGTAACATGATGAACTCCTTGCGAGCAATATGTGTACGAATTTGTCTTTGAATAGCTCTGGCTGCCCTTCCCAGCACCTCAGCTCTTCGTGCATCCAACTCAGCCATCTGCCCAGCTCTCAAGAAGACCTTTGTCTTCCCTATCTGTCAAGGGCAGCCATGCACCAGGAAGTATAAAAGTCCCAAAAGTAAGACAAACTACAGGCATTCACTAAAATTATGATAAAAATCGAGTAGTATAACAAGAAAAATATTTCTGAAGGTTAAACCAGAAGAGGTTCTGTAAATCAACAGAAATGTCCCAAGAAAATCACAAAGTTGCAAATATAATGTCTTATAATACTGCACAAGACAAAGTCTACATAATGGTCGTAATTCATTCACAAATGTATTTAAGATTTCACTAGCAACCAAATGGACCACATGTTCTAGAGTCGGCATCCACAAATTGTCCCTCACTTTTTTTCCCAAGAAAAGTGGGGCAGAAGAGATGGAATATTTTTTACCAGTAAGTATCATGTGAAGTGTCTACAATATAATTGCGAAGGTACTTTGGAGTGAGGGAAGTTCTTGGCTCAGTCATATTGCTGACTCAATAGGAATATGTCTTTGGTGCTGAGGGCGGGTGACTGGTTTTGTGCAAAATGTCACAATTTGAATTTCCGGCGGAGGTTCGTTTGTCACCGGGCTGGGTGCGAATCAACCAGAGGGGATGGAAAGGTGGTCAAATCAGCTGATGATCCTAGTCCCAGGAGGAACTACAAGTATCAAATGATCCTCAATGGGAGTCGGCTTCGTGATCTCAATGATGGTTGGTCTATCGCAGGTATTAATGATAATCGGACAAAGATCACAAATATGGGAGGTGCTAACCGGAGACGTCGTGGGACATCGTTCGCCGATGCAGTGGGATACGGCAGGTTGAAGCGAAGGGAGGAGGAACTGGTAGCTGCCCCGGTTACCCCCTTCGTTTCTTCCCGGGCATATACTCTCGACGTGGGATTCGGAAAAGCTCAACTTGAATTTAGCTCTTCCCAATTTGGTTCAATGGCAAAAAATTTACAGCAATACTGGGTACTTTTATACACCATCAAAGATACATTATCACTATACCATTTACATAGATGGATTCAAAGCTCCTGGGACTACATAGATAGGCCTACAGTATCTACAATCACTAAAACAAAATTTCTCTTGAGGTTCCCATCGATGGCGGGTGCCACAGCTCTCCGTCAATTAAAATCCTTCCGGATTGACGGTGCACCGGTGGAGTGTGGGGCTTGGGAACCAACAGCAAGGGATCTTCAGCTATAGCGGTGGGAAGGGGGGTCTGGATCCGAGTGCGTGGCCTTCTAATACATGCTTGGACTCCCGAGGACCTTAAAGAGATCGGGGATCTCTGTGGCAAAGTCATTCTCGCCGATCGGAGCTCCGCTAACCTCTAGGATACTAGTATGCCCGACTCCTGATCGTCGTGGACTCCTGGGAGCAAATCCCCAGATTGTACAAAGTCTGCCTCGGCGGCCAAAAACAGCGGGTCTTCATAGATATGGCACTCATGGAACGGGTGCTCGTCCCGCAGCAGCCACACGATGAAGCCGCGAGGTCCCAGAATGCCAGGATAGACATACTCGGTAGTGCCGCAGAAGACCCCCCGGCGGAGATCGAACCATGCAAGGATGGGGTAGATAGGTCCGACATGCCGGTAGCGGGATGCTCGGAGGGGAGCACGACCACAAATCCGTTGGTTCCAGGTGTACACAGGCAAGGAGGACTGGCTCCTTGGGTGTGGATGGGGGTGCTCATTGTTTTAGAGAGGAGGTGGAAGAGGGAAAGATCGTAGGAGCTCTTCAACAGCTGAATGACGAGGGGGTTTTTTTGGGGGTTGGTGTGGTGCCTTCTAGTGTACTGGAAAGCTCGCTGGAAAAATCGAACCTCCACAAATCTCTGGCGCCGAACTGGAAATCTCCGGGTTGCAGCGTGATAAATCTATCACCGTCGAGGTGTGCAAGGGCTAGGATTTTGCCGTACTACACCACAGACAACGTACACCTGCAGCCGGAGGTGGTAGGTGAGTCGACGTGGTTGCCAACGAGGAAGGACAAAGTCTGTAGTCGTACCTGGGACCCGATAGAGATGGAAGCTTTAAGTTTCCACTTGAGGAAGAGACACACTGGCACCAAAAAGGGTTTCAAAGTGTTTCATCGAAGAGGAAAGGTTTATAAGGGGCATCGGGGTTCGAGTATCATTGGGGGCTCAACGCGTGGGCCTCGAGAACGATCTAGAATCCTTGTGTCTCGGTAGAGAGTTGACCACGAGCAGAGACGGTCGGGTGAGCTAAGAGCAACTTCATATGTCGTGGCAAGTGAGTGGTAACCGAGGGTATTTTTGGAATCTAGTCGGTTAAACATGTGGCAAACTAGTGCCACATACAACACAAGTGGAGGACAGCTGGAGGGGGGGACTTCGTGGATCTTTGACAATCTGAATTCGTGTAGTTTCAATGTGCAAATGGGTCGAGGGTCCACGACTAGGACTCTACGGGTTTCGGTAGGTATACAGCTGATGGGCATGAGTATAGGGACCGATGGTGTAGCAGGGAGACAGAAGTGGATCTCGATTGAAAGGGGAGCGACTCAGTGTGTTTCTAGAGCAATTCAAATCGGCCCTTTCCCTTCACCGACGGCAACTGAGCAGGAATTGTGCCTGGATAGAGTGCTCAATCAGTGTGTTGACCTGCCGAAGAAGAACTCTGATACGATTTTCAATCCAGTTCCCTCTCACCTAATGCCTATGTCGGAGTAGCAACCGGGGGGATCAAGCGAGCATTTTGGGAGGGATGTCAGATCACATAGTCAAGGCATATCGACGAAACAGCCCAGTGAGGGAAATCTGCGGTTGGGTATGGGAGAGGGATCGAAAATGTGGTCGGAAATTCGACCAAGATTTATCGCTTGATCTCCGTTGGGCACGAACTCGGATTATCGTTTAAGGGGTCTGATGAGGCTCTCCGCGAGGTTTTCCAATCCATCCTGGCTAACCGCCAAAATACCAAGAAGAAACGTCGGGGAGGGTCTCTGGAACTTGCTCGGCTATAGTGGGGGGGGGGGGGGGGCTAGGGGTGAAGCGGGTGATTGCTACGTTAAATCCAGCCGTTATTACATTACAAGAAACCAAATGGGGCAGTTTTGACAAGAGGAAAGTTGGGTCAGTGCTTAGAGGAAACCGATTGGATTGGACTGGTGTGGATTCTGTTGGTGCTTCAGGTGGCATCCTGGTGGCATGGAATTCGAGGTTTTTTTATAAAATGGATGAGGAGGTGGGACTGTTCTCGGCCGCTGTGGCGCTATAGAATAAAGATTCTAGGAAAGTGTGGATGTTTGCGGGAATTTATGGCCCGTCCCTTGATAGAGACCAGGAAGATTTCTGGTTTGAGTTGGCAACCCTCCCGGCCAGATGGGATCTCCCCTTTTGCCTAAGGGAAGATTTCAATGCCATAAGATGGGGGTATGAGAAACAGGGCAGGCCGCCGGATGTTGCTGTGATGCGTGATTTCAATTCACTCATTTCTGGTTGGGTGTTGATGGATGTCCCACTTACTGGTGCGAGATTCACGTGGTCAAATCTTCAAGAGAGCCCCTCTTTAAGCAGGCTAGACAGGTTCTTATGCAATCTGGAATGGTTAGAGATGTTCCTGGGTGCAAGCTTAGAATGTTTAGCCCCGGCTGTATCCAATCACCGCCCGCTGGTTCTTACTTGCGAGTCGCGGGTGAAAGGGTCGTCTCCATTCCGTTTCGAAAACATGGGGCTACTGGATGAGAAGTTTCAGGAGCTGATTCAGTCTTGGTGGGGTGAATCGACATCTCGAGGGACGGCGGCCTACAAATTCATTTCCAAACTGCAGTGGGTTAAGGAGAAAATTAAGGTGTGGAATACAAAGGTGTACGGTTTGGTACACATCAGGAAGGAAGCCCTGCTTCGACAGCTGCAGGAGTTGGACAACATGGAGGTCAAAATCCTTACGATGAAAGAACGAGAAGAAAGATTCCTCCAAAAATTAGACTTCAATAACGTTTGCTTAGCCGAAGAGGTCAGCTGGAAACAAAAGGCCAAGTTAAGATGGCTCAAGGAGGGCGACGCCTATACCAAATATTTTCATGCAGTGGCTAACGCGCATAACAAGTCAAACTATTTGGGTAGCATTGTAGTGGATGGTGTATCCTATTCGGATGAGGAGCAGGTCCGGGAGAACATCGTCGCTTTCTATAACAAGTTATACACCGACGAAGGTCTGCGCCGGCCTGAGCTGAATGGACTATCTTTCCAGGCTATCTCGGTGAAGGATAGCACAGAGATGGAACAGCAGTTTAGTAAGGAGGAGGTCTGGCGGGTGGTCAATTTGGGGCCAAGAATAAGGCGTCAGGACCCGACGGTTTCACCATGGAATTCTTCCATTTCTAGTTGAGTATCAAGGCTGATCTGATGGAGGTTCTACACGAGTTCCATGCTACTGGGTTCATTGGTCGGAGTTTAAACTCCACGTTCATCACCCTCATACCCAAGAAAGATGGGGCTGAGGATATAGCCGACTTCCAACCGATATGCCTCATCAACTGCCTATACTAACCAATCGACCCAAACCGGTAATGAGCAAAATAATCTCGGGTAATCAGGGAGCTTTTGTGCGGGGCAGACAGTTAGTGGGTCTGGTTGCAGTGGCTCAAGAGACGATCCAATCAGTGCATATTGATCGCAGACCTACTTTCCTTTGGAAGGTAGATATGGAGAAAGCGTACGATCGGGTAAGTTGGGTCTTCCTGGATTATATGCTCGGCAGGCAGGGATTCGGCTCTATCTGGAGAAGTTGGATGCAGGGCTGCATCTCCTCAGCTTGGTTTTCGGTCTTAATCAACGGCACACCAACGGGTTACTTTAAGAGCTCCACAGGGATCCGTCAAGGGGACCCCTTTTCCCCCTTTCTATTCAATATTGTAGCTGAAGCGCTATCGGGGCTGATTGTGCATACAAGACATCTGAATCTCATAACCGGAATACAAGTGGGAATTCAAGGTAGATACATATCGCACCTTCAATATCCGATGTTCAGCGATGTATGAGGCGGTGTCCGGGCAGTACATCAACTTTTCCAAACCTGCTATTACTGGTATTGGTATAGATGAACTTTTAATGTCTGAGCTAGCACAAACGGTAGATTGTGCAATAGAGAAGCTTCCGATTAAGTACCTGGGCCTGCCACTCGGGCTTAGACAACCTACTGTGAGAGATTGGGATCTGGTTGTGCAAAGATTCGAAAAAAAGGTTGTCCTCGTGGAAAGGGAAGCTGCTTAGCTGTGGAGGACGTCTCTTCCTAGTTAAAGTGGTCTTATCATCGCTGCCAATATTCTATATGCCTATGCTTAAATATGCCCGTTGGGGGTCAACAGGCTGTAGCAGATTCAACGGAGATTCCTATGGGATGGTTCGGGCTTAGCCAAAAGATATCAACTTGTTAACTGGGATACGTGTCAACTACCCGTCAGTTGTGGTGGTCTGGGCATTCGCAGCTTGAGGCAGGCCAACATAGCGCTCTTACGAAAATGGTTTTGGTGAGCAGGAAGGGTGGAAGAGAGGGATAATCTTTGGCGAGTGGTGTTGAGCGAGAAGTATGGGCAATCCATAGGTAATTGGGGTATCTGCACATCGACACATAAAGGGACGTCGGCTTGGTGGAAAATATTTGCATCACTTGGTCCGTTTTTACTAGAGGGCTGCGGTTAAGATGGGGTTGCGGGACTCGTATCCGATTCTGGGAAGATGCATAGGTGGATAGCAGCCCCCTCAAAGACTCCTTCCCCGACATCTACGCCTTATCTCTGAACCCGCTAGGGATGATTGAGGAGTTTGTTGTCGAGAATTAGGGGGGTAGATGGTGGGATGTGACCACAAGAAGGCTTTTGAGGGACGAAGAGGTTGCTTCGTTCCCTGCTCTAATCCTTAAGCTCTATGAGACCCACCAGTACCCACAAGGTCAAGACCAGATTACTTGGGCTCCTAGCAGAGATGGTAGTTTTAGCGTCAAATCTTATTATAGGACGCTTTCGCAACAGTCGTTGATCAGGTTTCAAGGCGTTAAACTGTGGAAGGGCACCATCCCTCTTAAAATTAAGTTCTTCGCATGGACTCTCTTCAAAGATAAAATTCTTATGTTGGATCAGCTGAATCGTAAGGGGAAGGATATCCCCAATCGTTGCGTTATATGCAACATTGGGGAGGAATCAGCCTCGCATTTGCTGCTTCATTGCAGGGTGGCGTAGGAAATCTGGAACATTGTCATAAAATCCTTTAACATGAGTTGGGTTACGTCGGAGACCCCGTACATTCAATTCTTGATATGGTCGGATGTGAACATGGAGGATCAGATAGAGCACTAATGGAGGGCTGCCCCTTTCGTCGTATACTGGAGTATATGGCGTGAAAGGAACACGCAGATTTTCGAGAAGAAAAGCTGACCGATGGGGATGATCATGAAGTTGTTCAGGGACTTGGTGTGGTTTTGGGTGGCTAAAGGGGGCTTTGTACCGGACGGCGAGTCCTACCATTGGGACCCGGGCTAAGCTGGGGTCATGACTGCTGGTTTGGTCGTGTCTTTGCTCGTTTTCGGCTGGCGGGGGCTTTTATGTTTTAGTTTCCCTGGTTTCTCGGTTTTTTGGTTGTTTCCTTATATTGATCATTTCAGCGCCTCACTGCCTATCAATATAAACGTTTTACTGATAAAAACTGCACAAGACTACTAGATAAACGATGCCATCAATGAATTGGCTTGCATTAACAGGCTGATGAGTTTCATAAGACTACTGCATACCAGATGCCATCAATGAAATATATTCGAATTGCTTTAACAACCTGATGAGTTTACGGAAAAAGTTGGGACTACCTGATAACCTTTCAAACCCTTTTTATCAAGAATCTTTTGGCATGCAACTTTCTCATCAAAACTGTAAAGCATCACAAGGAATCATCGTAAGCATATATACACAAGTAAACTCAAAGTTCTCAATGAATACCTATGGAAGTTACGAAACAATCTAATTGAAAGTATAGAACCATATGGAAGTTACGAAACAATCTAATTGAAATTATAGAACAATCTAATGGCCAATTAAATGAAAAAAGTAGACGTACTTTCCTTCCAAAACTTCTGGAGCAAGAACGCCAAAACGATGAAGAAATTCATAAAATGTTCGCCTGGTAGGATATCCAGCACAGCTGATCCTAATTGCCTCGAGAACACCCTGTAAGTAAGAATAAGAATGTAGAAATTATATGTACTCTAAGGACCAACTGAATTTAAACATTTTGACATGAAACTTGAAGATACTGAGGAAGTAGTGGACCACAATGTGTCATCCAATGTCCACTTACCCCACATCGAAGTTGTTGGATAATGTTGAAGTTCTCAAAAATAGCAGGTTTGAGGACATTGTTTGGCTTCACACATCTTATGTAATGAGGCTCTGTGGAACTCAGTGTCTCCATAAGAGATTGAAGTTGTAGCTGCAACATTAAAATGACAAGGTTATAATCATTTAAGCTCCGTAACCAACATTCAACAAATTGTCACACATATTGTTGAGAACGCAAAGTCGCAAACTCAACATTTCCTTAAGGTTTCATCTTATGTTTTACTTTTAGCGATTGATCATGGTTTATTTTGATACTTGGTTGCTCCTGTATATGTCTATAAAGGAGGGTGTGCCTTGTCTTAGTATCTAAGTCAATGGAGTAGTGTCTCGTAATTTTGCATAATTCTAATCTTTTGGAGTGCCCTAGCCCTCGTGATAATAAGATATTTGTGTTTGCGAATTTGTATTTTGTTTTCTTTACCAGATCATATCTGTTAATACATTCTAGAGCACAAGTGCACTCATGGAGTTCCGTGCATACATGAGCCTACAAATTTAAATGAATCTCACGAAATCAGAAACGTCGCAAGTTAAAAAATGGTGCTTGTTCAGTATCGTCTAAAAGTACAATACTAAAAAGGGTACCTTCATTTACAACCCAAGATTCTTCCTGCTCAACCTGCATTCCAGGGCTTAAAACGTTGACTGTTCTGAATCAAACGATGGAATCGTTTTTCGCCCCAATCTTCAACACACTGGATCTGGAGATCATGGGTCTACCATCAAACAGTAAGATTTTGATTCCACATGGCACACATCCCAATAACCATGATGGATGTACGGCCATGATCATCTTCACTATTTGGGATGTGTTCCAGGTGGAATCAAAATATGACCGTTCAATGGTAGGCCTATGATCTCCAGATCTATTTTGTGGAATATTGGGGCAAAAAACGATCTTCGTTGTCTAATTCAAAAAAGTCGATGTTTTCAGCACATGAAATGCAGGTTGAGAGGGAAGAATCTTGGGCTGTAGATGAAGGTACCCTACTAAAAATCAAGATGCTCACGAAACCTTAAACAAAATGCAATATATGTAGACAACTGAAATGTTGACAACGATAGTTGTTGGGAAATACATATGACCATATGAGAACAATGAATCTTACATGGAAAGACGAGAAGAATTTCTGTATTATGGAAAATTAGAAGGGGATATGAGGGGCATGAGAAGAAAAGAAGGAAATAATTCTATGAGGCTTTAATGCTTCACAAAGAGGAAAGCCATGATTAAAAGCATGTATATTCCCCACTCTAACTCTAAGTAAATGAATATGGCCAAAGTTGGTATAAAAATATCCATATGTTGAATTGTTCTATGAGCGAAAAAAGAAAAGTATTTTAAGTTGGAAAGAGTTACATCAGATACGAGACATGGAATTAGCCATTTCATTTCTTCTAGTAGGATATTTCCAGTTTGTTCAAGTAAGCAAATAGGGGACAGTTACATGAGTCTGGCCCTACGTGCCTATGACTTTGTTCCCCAGGAAATCTATGCAGCAGAAGATCCTGAATTTGAGGATTCCTAATTACTAATCATGAATAGGGGTAGGATAAAAAATAGATCTGGGGCAAAAAAAGAAAAAGTAATTACTATTCCATAAATAAAAGCTTGTCATATATATATATATATGACCTAGTGAACCTACCTGTCCTTGACAAAAAGTTCACTTGGACTAATTGCCAAAACGTTCCTATCATGTGTCAGTTAGATTGTGTGTCAGTTAGATTGACTCCTGTCAGTGGAATGGGAGGAACGGTTTCCTTGGATCATGATCAATAATATAAATCCTCACTGGATGAATCTCAAGCCACTAGCCAGTGCCGCTTGAAACTGAAAAATAACTTTAAAAAACCTTCTCCTTTTAGATTTGAGCTACCTGGATTTCCTGTCTTATCCTCAATTCGTTGTAATCATAGCGACCAAAAACGCAGTTTTCCCGGAAAACCCGCGAAAAGCTGTTTTTCCGGAAATTTTCCATTTTTCTCTGGGGGTAAAATGCGTTTTAAATCCCTTTTTTTCACAAAAAAAAATATTCTTTTCCAGTTTAAAACCCATGTTTGGTCAAAACATATATATTTTTTAATTTTTTTTAATTATCAATATTATTTAATTTCTGAAATTTCCCCTTTTGTCCCAAAATTACCGAAATTTACAATTTTTTCCGTATATTTCCAGAGCTGTTTTATTCCCGTACTTAGACTTGGTCACTATGGTTGTAATCGACAAATGGCTGACCTAGGGTCAACTTTTCAAGAATTGTGACTATAAATATTACTTGAGGAAATATAATAAATAAAGTGTTTGGGGAAACAATAAAAAAAATAAGATATACTGAATTTAAAATTTGACCTGGATGCCAAAGGGAAAGAAGGTCCTCCTCACAAGAGAAAGGATGACCGTGAGAACCTTTAGAGTGAATGGCTGAGGGTACTTGATCAGGAGTAGGGGTGGCAACAGGATGGGCTTGGGCTTGGCTTTCCTCTCTAAAATTAATGCATCAAGATTTTGAATAGAGGAAGGCTGGCTAGACCATCAATCTAGCCCACCAAGGAAATTAATTACCAAGTTTAGAGAAATTGAACATATGCTCAATGATCTAGAAGGAAAATGCCTATCTAATGATAAAGAAAGGGAAATTCTAAGGTTGCCTATTTAGCCAACGAAGAGTAGGTAGAAATAATCTCGTTCTAACTTCTTCTCTTGGGTTTGGGAAATTTTTGATGTGATAGCACAGCACATAGCCATAGACCTTAGGCTATGATTTTTGTACTTCTTTGTATATAGTTTTTCTTGTACAAACCATATACAAGAAATCCTTAATCAAATTTGACTTTAACTCCTAACGACTGCAACATGTTATTTAATTCAACTGAAGATGGAAGAAGGCAAAATAATACCTTAAAGCGTGAACCGATGGATGAAAATTTGGATGACTTTGATGATTCCACCGGGAGTGGAGGAAACAGACCCGCAACAAAGGAGCATTTAGAAGCATTCAATAAATCCTGATGTTCTGCAACCACATAATCTTTGTTTTTATCCAAAAACTGATCGGCTTGATAAGTTACCTGCAGAAAATATGCGGGGATCAAGAAAGCAGTAGCAATTTATTTTTAAAAAGGCACAAAATGAAGACAACAGCGAGTCAAGATATGTTTACCTCCCCAGCATAATGAGAAATAGTAAAATCAGTACGAGAAAGCTTTGGTTTGATAAACCGCTTGGTATTTTTAAATGTCTGATACAGCTTCTGCGCGAACGTTTCATGGGTCGACTTAGGAAACATGCTGCATGGTGCACCCACAAAAAAACGAGTACAAGTAATGATTACAATATACAATCTGTACATAATAGACTGCAGATTAGTGTACACATGGAACTGATGGAAGCTAGATAGTCGACACATCTTTCCATATTCCATAAAGGTCATTCCAAAGATAAAACTAACATAAACAAGGATGGAACCAAAAGCAATGTAACCTTAGAGACATACCAAGCTTCATCTAGAAGAGAAATGATTCCTCCAGGTTTCTGCATAAAAATTGGAGTCAATCATTATCAGGGTTTGGTCACGATCTAGAAAGTGCAAATCCATAATGAATCACAAGCGTAGAAGGCAAGCAGGAATCCACTGCTCATATAAAGCCAATTAACAGTCAGTGAGACTACTTGAACAAAATATATCAACACAAATAATTGTGGAAGGGTGTAATATTTGGTTTCATTAATAGAGAAAGAAATTATGTTGTGGATTCCTGATCTAGACAGGGAATGAGGCATCAACTTTGGATTAGGTATAGTATTCCTATGTCATTTATTTTATTATGAATAACATGGTTTCGTAAAAATTATAAAATAAAATAAAAGGTTTAGATAATTATCTCTTAATTTATGTGCAGAGTGATTCTTATGAAAATTTATGCAGTACACACTAGCAAATTGGTCATATATTGTTCCTTTCTTCAATCTGCATGCCTTGTCAACAGAATCAATTGAGAGGCAAGAAACTGAAAAGCAAAATTTTCCCAAAGGAGAAGTGAACAGAATATACTACAGAACAATGCACTGGGAAACAGTTAAAAACCTTTTCAATTAGATCAAGAACATCTTGGTTATCAACAAATTCTATGTAGCTCCAATTGATTTCCTCTTTTGTATAATCTTCCTGCTCCATTTTGAAGACATGCTGCAGATGTACAGGTACAAGTTAAACTCCGAGGGAAAAGGGAATACAAAAGGCAGATGCCCAAAATATAAAAATTAAAAGAAATTCAAACTCCAAATTGGTGGTAAAAACTTCGCCAAAAGTAAGCTAACCTGGTTAAAATGCTGTTGCAGCTTCTCATTTGTAAAATTAATACAGAATTGTTCGAAGCTGTTCTCCATCAAAAATATTGATGCACAAACAATGAATGTCAAGATTATGGATTAACAAATCTTTCGCATTAAGGATTTTGCAATTGGTTTCTTCAATTCATGCCTTACCTATTACACTTGAAACTCTCAAAGCCATAAATATCAAGAACTCCAATCAGTGACTTTGAGTTTGGGTCCTGCCCAATTGAAATGTTTATTTTATCCACCAGCCTGTAGGCAGTATAGTAAAACTCGTTATAGCCTATACATTGATGAATTGCCTTCAACTGCATTTAGAAAACTACAGGAAATATCTCTGTTATATAAGCTCTTTACCAATCAAATAAGCGGGAATATATTGTTTTTGCTAAACCATCCCTGCTAACAACTGCAGCAACCGGATCAAGAGTTCTTGTAATAACCTCTTCTGGTGTCACCATGACACGTTTAATTAATGCATCTTCCAAACTATGAGTATCACACCTACCAGAGAACAATCAATGGAGAAAATTTAATTTTAACAACAAAAAATTAAGTACAAGTATTGTATTCTATCTCAAATAGAAAACCAAAAAGTGGAACATACATAAGAAGTTCAGCTGTCATTTTTAGATGGAATTTAGATTTCTCATCCTTAATGACAGAAGAGTCTATCTCCTCTCCCTTGGCAAAATTAATATTACCAATATGAAGAATCGCAGCAACTACCCTGAATATTGACTCCTGGAAAGAATTTTTTTGCTATTAGAAACTTAATCAGGCACTAATAATCTATAAAACAATTCTTCAAGGAGTGCCGACATAGATCAGATTAACAGGTTAGGCTGACCTGTTCTTGCTCACTGATTCCAACTATATCCATAGCCCTCCTTGTTGCCAGATATTCATGAGCATCGTTTATGCCATCCAGTTCATAGCAACTAGATTGGTTGAGGTAGTGAAACGATTTAGGGTTCCCCAACTTATATTTCTCAATATCCTGTGATATTGAGGTGACACACATTTGTCAAAGTATCAAAGGCTATTTAAGCAGCTGCAAGTATGGGATGAGAAACCAATTAAGTAAAATATCTAAGACATAAACTGAAAGAAATACAAGTACCTCAGGTGGTGCTGCACAGAGAAGGTAAAAGCAATGATAGTTTCTCTCAGGATCTGAAACTTGGCAAACCCTAGATCGCTCCAGCAGATAAGTTCTGATGGCTGCTCCAGAGATCCTTCCATTCTTGTCAAATTGGATCTCGACAAATTTACCAAAGCGACTACATTGCAATGCAATGAATAAGATAAAAAGCCCCAGTAACATAATTTATTGGACAAGGTTAATGAACAGAACTAACATGAGGCCATAATTTAATAATAAAAGTTTAGCAACAAAAACAAAATTTATGTTCTAATTTCAACAGAAAATAGTATTATTCCGGGAAAGTTATCTTACAAGGAAAAGCCACAAAGAAAACAAATGCTCACCTTGAGTTATTGTTTCTAACAGTTTTAGCATTGCCAAATGCTTCAAGAACTGGATTGGACTGCAATTTAAGTCATCAACCAGAAGGCAGAAATTTAGTAAAGAGTGCCATTTCTTGCATTTGCACGCAAAAAGGTAATGAACAAAGAAAAAGGTTCACAGAAGAAATACAAATTTCCAGGACAAACATGTCATCTTACTTCCAAAACTTGTTGTTCAACTGTCCGTCCTTCTATTCCAGATCGTCCACCCAAGTACGCAAGGTATCTCATAAGCATCTTTGTTGTTTCAGTTTTACCAGCACCACTCTCTCCACTAACTAGAATGGAGTTACTCTTCCCTTCATTTATCATTGCCCTATTTACTTATGGAAGAGTGTATATCAATATAAACAACCTTCAAAAGACTGTCGACTTCGGAGAAAAATAACTGGAAATTACCTGTACGCAACATCCGCAACTGCAAAAACATGGGGGCTTAGCTCTCCAAATGAAGCTCCTTTATATTGTTCCATCATATGGGTATCATATAGATGAGGCAGTCTTTGAAACGGGTTTATTGCAATCAAAATATTACCGGTGTATGTCTGGAAGAATAATAGTAAACGGTTTGGGTTACAAAGTCATCTGCACCATTTTCTTACTAAAAAGGTCACTTTAAAGGGAGAAGCGAGGACAAAACAAAATATCTTACATAAATTTCATTAAGTTCATATCTCGCAGCCAAGTTCTGCAATACTCCAGGTTCATGCAAATAAGAAAGTTTTGTCATATCATCTACACCTCCAGGTGAAGCTTCAGTATCTTTTGGGAACACTTTTGATAAATTTGCAACAACCTGCAGATAAGTATCTGGTCAGTTTGAATCATATCATTGTCCAAAACTATCCAGATTATAGTGGTAAAATTGATGTAATTACTGAGCTCTAGCTTTGTACCAAAGAGATGGATTATAGAACCTGACTTGGGTTTTGACAAACAGCAACTGAACATCTTATAGTAAGTTGAATATATTACAGATTATGTCAAAGGAGATTTTATCAACTAGTTCATAATATTTCAGCATATACCAACTGAAAAAAAGCTGATTACAAATTCTATCATCTGTGTTTCACGAGGTCCCTTCAAGCATTATTTCTAGTTCCATCATGAATCTATCATGCTGAATAAAGGGTGTGCTTTATTGGGAGCAGCCGATCATCAACCATTGACATTTTTCTATAGGACTTGCCTGAAATGTGAATAAAGCCAAGTCCAGAAGTGGATGGGATTCATTAGACAACAATTTGGTATGGGTTCTCCGTCAGTTGACAGATTATAGTCAAATGGATTCTTTGGAAAAGCAAAAAACAAAAAACAAAACAACTTTAGGCTGTTATATTATGTGAGCAACCCCCCCCCCCTCCGATTGTGCTACACGTTCAATCCCACATCATGTAGGGCTCACATAATATGTGAGCCGCTTACTGATATGTGATCCCCAGGGTTGCGATTTATCAAACCAAAATACCTAACATTCCAGCTGGACCACTGGTTTATGTAGTCTAGAAAGATATTGGATTTTACAGCCGAAATGTGATGGTTTATTTGATCACAACCTATGTTTTGTGATAACTAATTTCCAAAATTACAGATTGGATGACTTGCAAGTTGCAAACCCATGGTGTTAAGAGGTGAGGAATTGTCTGTGTGGATATCCAGGACTGATCCCATTCGCCAGCTGGTTTTCCTAATATTAATAATTGTTCTTGTACCTTAATCAGGTCACATTATAGTTCCATTTTATGCACTCAGAGTTACGGGTGGAAAAAACCAACTTTTACAACAAAAAATATTTCAACAACCAGTGGTGATTCGCGGCAGGGACTGGTTCTGCCAGAGATGTGGTAACGTGAACTTTGGCAGAAGGGTGCTCTGCCATAGAGCTGGGTGATCGGCTCCTAAAAGTGAAGGCAGAAGAGTGATAAGGAGAGGCTTAGTCAACCAATTCTGGCAGATTGGAGCATTGGGTGTTAGAATCAATGTGGTGTGTAGCTAGGAGCATTGGGTGTCTGTAGTGTTGTAGCCCCTTAAGTGTTTTTCCTATTTCTTGTACCGTGGCTTACGTAGGATTGTACGTTCTGGGTATAGATACTAATAATAGAATAGGGTTTGGGTTACAACAACCTAACCCTCATTTTCCCTTCTATCTTCTTCTTCCTCCCTCCTTGGAACCCTAACGCTAAATACATTCAACAGAATCTTCATCGATTTGCGTGCCTGATGTTGACGTTACCCTCGCTTTGCTAATGTCAGGGCTGACATCAGCATGGTCAACTTTTGACCTCAGATCAGCATTTTGATCATGAGGTTTTGATTGAAATATTCTCTGGAACCTTTTTGTCTTTTGGCACATATGAACAGAAGACCTTTGTTTGTAGCTCGAGTTGGTCGTCTTCCTCCTCAGCCCCTCTCTGCATATCTCACCAGAAATCTCAAGAAACTCCTCTATTTTCACCATCTTCCATCCGAAACTTAATCCTACGTTATGTAAAGCCAGTTTTGAGTATTGATTTAGTATTTCTCTCTTTCTCTATGGATGTTCTTGTGTGATGACTGCCAGAATCCCTGTTGTATCTCACCGGAAAGTGTCTGCAACTTGGCCGGAGTGCTGTCAAACTAATGGTTTTCAGTAGTCCATATGTTATATTGTTGTTGCTGTCGATATATCTTGCAGCACTATGTTTTTGGTAATGGCAGCTGTAGTGGGGGTGTGTTATTCGAATTTTAATGGTGTAGGGATTGGTTCTTGGGATACAAACAGTATGTCGGGTTGTTGAAGATGTCGTTTTGCAGCTACCAGTGCCCTGTATCTATTAGAAAGGTCAAGTGAGCTTGAGAAGAGAGATTGTTGCTCCTTCCGATAGTCAAACATTGTGGTGAGGCGTCTATTGTCTACAGTGTGTGGAACATTGATGAGACTAAAGCCCGTGTTGGTGGTGGAACGGAAGGGTACCTTCAAACTACTAAGTCAAGTTCGATCGTATGAACTACCTAGTGTGGTCTAGGTACACGGAATTGTTCCTATGTGCCAAATGAAAGATTGGGTTTGTCAAAGGGGTCAATTCCTGATTTGATTCCTTCATACGAGAAATATATTGATTGCAGGTGTGTAACTACACAGGTTATGACGTGGTTGTTGCACTCTATGCAGCCTGCTATTAGCAACTGTTTTATGTATGTCTACGCTGCTAGACAACTCTGGATGGCTCTTTGTGAAGCCTCAAAAGGATGATTATGCAACGGTGTTTAGCATCACTGAAAAGATCAGTCAGATGGGTCAAGGTGAAAAGTCGGTTGGTGATTTCTATACCCAGTTGCCTGTATGTAGGATGAGTTAGCCCACTACCAGAGGAGTGGAAAATGTAGTGAATGGTCTGTGAAGCCACCATGTGTGCATTGTCAGTGTACTCAATGCATGAAGATCCAGCTGGAAGACAGTTAGACAAGGAAGATATTTTACCTCCTTCGTGGGATCAATTCCGAGTTTGAGCACGTTGGAGCTAGTATTCTGAATAGCGAGGAGGCACCTCCCCTAGGCACTGGATTCTCCCTCCTTCAGCACGAGGAGAACATGATGAGAGTTATAGATGTCCCAATTCAGGTACCTGAACTTACTGTGCTTTCTACACTTTCTTAGTCCAGAGGCCGTGGTGATTTGGAGGTCTGGGTCGAGGTGGTAGAGCTGGCCTTTCTAGAGTGGAGAAAGCCAAGATCAAATGTACACATTGTGGAAGCGACAGTTGAAAGAGACTTGTAGGGATCTAGTTAGGAAGCCTCAGTTCCCACCTACTCAAACTGGCAGCGCATATGTTGTTGAGGAGGATTCAGGTTCTCAGGGACCTCCTACAGGTCATCAGTCAGCTGCCCCACCAGCTCCTACAACCCAGGCAGCATCTTTAGTGACCTTATCCTAGAGAAAGTACCAGGAGTATCTTAGCTTCAGGGATTCCAGCAGCCAGGCCTCCTCCCACCTCGCAGAGACAGGTACCATTGGGTCTGCCCATGCCACTACTACAACTCAGTCCTCCTGGATTATTGATTCAGGAGCCACAGACCATATGTCTAGTATGTCCACTGCATTGGATTCCATTTCTCCCATGCCCTCTCTTTGTCATATCAGTGTTGCAGATGGCTCTTTAATCTCTGTGCATGGGCAAGGGCATGTACATATTGGTAGTTTGTCTCTTTCCTCTACATTGCATATTTCTCATATGCCCCTTATTCTTCTTTCAGTCAGCAAACTTACTAAGCATATGAACTGCAGCATAACTTTTTTTTCCCTTTTTATTGCACACTTCAGGACCTGACTGCGGGGAGGACTTTTGACCATGGGGCTAAGGAGAGGAGTCTCTACATCTTCGAAGACCCAAAGCCATTGAGTGTGGTCGTTGCAACTACCACATCTACGTCTTTGGAGAGTGCTCACCTAGGGCACGGGAGGCTCGGACATCTTCCCCTTCCTCGTTTATATATGTTGTTTCCCAAAGAGCTCCTTGAGGCGGCCACAGTTTCCTGGCTGGGTTACTGGTCTGGCTGTCAGTTGTTTTTTTTTTTTTTTGAGGCGGTAACAAAGAAAAAAAAAAAATATATATATATATATATATATATATAAAACAAAGGAAAATACAACAAGAGTAAAGAAAAAACAAAAAAGCAAACCTTGGTGGGTAGTAAGGGGCTACCCAAGCAAAGCAGCGAAGCGGAACCCAAAAAGATCTAACAACTCCTCCCTTGGGCCGGTAACAGGTCCAAAAGAGTAAACCTGAATCCCGAAAGTTACAAGCAGTTCAGATAACTCCGACGCAGAAATCCTCCCAAATCAATAAGAAGTGAAGTAACCCCTCATTGAAAATCTCCATTTCTAGCTAATTACCCGGTCTCTGATGTCTCGAATAACCAGCGAGAAGGGTTTCGCCTTTCGCCTAAATATTCTGTTATTTCTTTAACCAAATGGCCCAGAAGACCACATAAACCAAATATTCTTTCTCGAATCCTCAAACTTTAGCTCTCTTCACATTTCCATCATCTGAACCGACCAGTACGGAAGAACCCATTCTACCTTGAAGATCGTAAATATCTTATACCAAATAAATCTCGCAAAAGAGCAATGCAGGAATATGTGCTTCGCCGATTCACTCCCCCGCATACAAAGCATACACTTGTTAGTAACCGGGATATTTCTTCGAATCATTTGGTCCCTCGTCAGAATTTTCTTTTTGGCCACTAACCAAGCAAAAAATTTAATCTTCGGTGGAGATCTGATCTTCCAAAGCCTCACCCACATCCCTCTCTCCGCCCTCCCTCTTTCCCACGACTTGAGCAAGTTGTAAAGAGATTTGACCAAAAAATTCCCTTTCTTTGAGTGAATCCACAACCTCTTGTCCATATTTGAAGCATTGGGAGTAGCTTCCCCTAGCAGATCCATAAGGTTTTGGAATTCCTCGCCTTCCCAATCCCTCAGAGTGTGCCTTAGCTGGATCTTCCACTCAACCATCCCATCGGACCTTATCAAAAATCACGTACTACCGCTTCCTTATCATCGAACAAATTGAACACCAAAGGAAACCTCCAGTACAGGGGCTGATCACCATTCCACACATCCTTCCAGAGAACCTAATTTTTCGGCCATCTCCTCAACTGAATTTTGTTCCGTCGATAATATCTTGGGTGTCGCCGTTGATAGCCTTCCACCAGTGCGATCCCCTATTGGTATTTGGGACTTCCCCGGCTAGAACCCCATATTTTACATTAACAATTTGATGCCATAAATTGATTCTTTCCTTCTCTCCCAATCTCCATATCCATTTTGTCAGAAGCGCCTTGTTAACCAACTTAAGGTTTCTGATTCCGAGCCCCCCATAATCTTTCACCTCGCAACATTGTTTCCATCTGACTAAATGAATCTTTTTCCGGTCTCCCGCTCTTTCCCAAAAAAAATCCCTAACAGTTTTCTCCAATTTCTTAATGATGCCAGCGGGCACCCTAAGGAGAGACATCATAAAAATTGGAATGGTAACGAAAGTGGATTTGATAAGAGTTAATCTTCCCCCATAGCTGAGCAACTTGCTTTTCCACATCGCCATTCTCTTCTAAAATCTCTGAAGCACAGTCTCACATAGCCGAAGTCTGATCTTTCCGAATCCCAAAGGGATCCCTAAGTAATTAATGGGAAAATTAGCAGCCTTACATCCAACCCTCCTCGCCACTCGCTTGGTATCCACCGGGGGTATATTCATCCTAGTTAACCTCGATTTGTGTAAATTAATTCTTTGCCCTGAGATGGCTTCGAATATTGTAAGAATGTCCGTAATATTCCTTAGTTCCATGTCCCCATTGTTTCCATTATAGAACAGCAATGTATCATTCGCATACTGAAGATGCGATATCTAGGGGCCGGACTCCGCCGTGCTGAAACCCTTAATCAAGTTAATTTCTTCGGCCCTTTTAAAAAGATTGTGAAGAGTCTCCCCTATACAATTAAAAAGCAGGGGAGATAACGGGTCACCTTGCTAGAGGCCTTGCTTGCATTTGAAATAACCGTGGGGAACTCCATTGACCAAAACCGAGAAGCAAATCAACGCATAGCAACCTTTCATCCACTATCTCCACTTTCCTCCAAATCTCATCCTTTGAAGAACGTAGTCCAAAAAAATCCCATTGCACTATGTCGTAGGCTTTCTCCATATCGATGTTGAAAGTCCATCCTTTATCATTACGCTTCTTTGCCGAAAGAATGGTTTTTGCAGCCGCTACGACGATATCCATGAGTTGCCTTCCCGGGATAAACGGACCTTGAACATTAGAAATAAGGACACCAATAACCCTTTTTAAACGATTGGCCAGCACTTTGGCTATAATCTTGTACGCAACTCTGATTAGACTTATCAGACAACATTCCGACAAAGATGTAGCCCCTTCTCGTTTCAGAATCAGCGCCAAAAAGGATGAGTTCAAACTTTTAGCCATTCTGCCTATCTCGTGAAATTCACTAATCATAGCCAAAAATTCTAATCTAATCGTCGACCAACAACTTTGGAAAAAATCCGTTGTAAAACCATCCGAGCCCGGAGATTTGTTGAAGCCCATATTGTTAACCGCCTTTTTCACCTCATCTTCTTCGAAACTTATTTCCAATTCAGTTGCCTGGGTTGGGGTAATCGTATGAAACAGAATTCCATCCATTGTCGGTCTACACCTTTCTACAGATGTGTTGTTCATAAAACCAAACAATTTTGATCGGGATCAAAGTTTGGTCTGCGTACACCACTCCATCAATAATGATGGAGGAGATGTGATTTCTTTTCCTCCTCCCATTAGCGACCATGTGGAAGAATTTATTATTGTCTTCTCCTTCTCGCAGCCACTGCGCTTTCGCTTTATGTCTCCACAACTGCTCCACGTCCAACACCCGTCGATTGAAATCAAGTTTTAGAGTTGTTCTGATTTCCCTACCGCTATCAGAAAGCGGAGCCATCTCTTCCGTCCTATCCAAAATAGCAATCTCAGCCAAAATTCTATCGACTTCCACCGCCGATTTTCCGAAAACCCCTTTATTCCATTCCTTAATTTTTCCCTTCAAGTTTATAATCTTGGACGTGAAATGTATAACGGAGAACCTAAGGTTTCATCAAGAGTCCACCATTCATGAATTAGTTGTTTGAAATCTTCATTCTGTAACCAATCGTTATTAAATCTAACGGACCCGGTTTCGCTCTCTCCCTTCTTTGTCCATTGGACGACGGGACAATCGGCTTATGATCAGATATGGTCGTCGCCCAAACTATAACCGTAGGATCCGATACCTCGTCTAGAAATTCCACTCCACAGAGAAACCAATCTAATATGCATAACGTTGGTTCCTCCTACCCATTGGACCAAGTAAATCTTCCCCCTGTCATCCCAAGGTCTAACAGAGCCCCTTGAGAAATACAATCAGAGAACATCTCTCTCGCCGTATTGTCGATATGCCCTGTATTTTTCTCCTCATTGTAAAGCATGGTGTTAAAATCCCCGCCAATGCACACCAGGAGCTCCCATTTACTAATAACCGCACTTAACTCGAAGAAAAAATGGGTCCTGCCCCTATTATCATTAGGGTCATACAGCGAGACCGCCACCCATTCCCTTCCATTCCTACAGTCTTGAAGGTGGACAGTGACAGTGAAATTGCTGATTTATAAGTCGATCATCTTGTGATAGCCCGTATCCCATGCTAGCAGGATACCACCCCTGGATCCCTCGGCTTTCAGCACCCTTCACTCCCAGGAACGACTGGGAGCACCGATCAAATTAAAGCGGAGTCCTCGACCCATTTAGTTTCTCGTAAGCCTATGATCTCAGGTCTCTGGTGAAACAGAAACGATTTAACCAGGGCCCTTTTATCCGATAGACCTACACCGCGCACATTCCAACTGATGAACTTCATAAAAACACAGCAGAAACAAAGACCGCCCAACGACCCGCAAATCCCTCTAGTTCCCCCCCCCCCCCCCCCCTCCAAAGGGGACCCCTTCGGTTTCAGTTCATCCTTTGACCCCTCCTTAGTCTAGAATAATGCAGGCCCCACCTTGATCTGACTTGTACCTTCCTTCTGTTAAGTGTTTCAGCCTTCGCTAGTTGTTTCCCCCTTTCTATTATCTCTCCATATAATTTGAGAAGCCCCTTCTGATCTGCTTGGTATGATATCCCAAGGTCCCTTCCCATCATCAATCTGTCTCCGGCCTTATTAGACTTCACTAATGACTCTGCGACTATCAGTTGATGTCTCTACCCTCTGATTGAGATTTCTGATCTCCCCTTCGGAGCGAGTTTTTTTTCCCCTTCCGGTGCCTAAATGATTTGTTCTTAACAATGGGGGTCCACGTTGCTCCTCGGACCTATAACCTGGCCCTATACAATTGCACACCATACCCAAAACAGAATTAGTAACACAATGGGAAGACCTGGGTCTAGAAGGCCCAAGGTCCCAACAAAAGCAAGAGCATTTAACTACAAGGCACTTGGATTTCAATAGCCCAGAATTGGTCCCAGTGTTATCGGGCCAATCTGGGTCCTTATTAATAACCTTGTGTAAAACCGGTCCACCCAACATGATGATCAGTCCATCATTATTTCCTTGAGACCCATTCAGAGCCCGATCAATATGAGATTCAAAAGTTTCACCATCCATATTTCCATTGGGAGTTTATGGAATTCCCGTTGGACCAATTATTGCAACTATCTGTTTGGCTCACATGGGTGATCGAGTCCCCCTGAGAGTTAATCAAACCCTTTAGCTCATCATTACCGAATCCTTCAGATCCGAGTTTTTTTGGCCCACAAATATGGTCCATCTGACTAAACTAGGGGACTAATTGGAGTGTGACTAATCCAGTTGTCCACTCGACTTCTTGAATCAGAAAAGTTGACCTGATAATGATGTGACGAGTCAAAAAAACCATCATTCCCATCATTAATGTCGGTCGTCGCAGGTTGCTTCGTATCCCGCTCCTGGTTGCAGAAATCGCCACGTGTCTCTATTGCATCAGAGGTAATCGACATTTTATCTTTGATGCGCTCGTTAACTCTTAAAACACCCTTGTCTTCATTAATGAGAAGAGGCGCCTTGGTTGAAAAAGAGGGCACGTGTCCCAAAGACGAGAACCTTCTATGTGCTTTCTTAAAAGGCCGCTCAGAAGTCGTATTCCTGTCCTTCACATCTCGAGTAGTGTCGAGGAAAATCTTGTCCCACCAGTCCACGATCTCTTGTTCCTTCCTCGCCACATCACCATGCAACGTCGTCCCACCAGATCCATGGGGCCCCTCCGTAGTGCCGTTCGGGCCCGCGGTCGAATTCCCTGCCATCGAGAGCCCAATCCTCGAACTGTTGAGTATTGGGAAATTTGTCATCTGCCGGAAATGCCTTTCCCCAGCAATCCTTCCCGCATGATCGAGAATTACTCTATTAGCCCTCAGCAGGTTTTGTATCTCACCAGCCCATATACTTCTGGTTCCTTTTTTGACGTGGTCTCGAATCAATACCCCTTTATACCTATCCAGTTCCACCCACCACCGGTGCCTACTACCATCGATCAAGATATCTCTCCTCCATGGTGTGTCGGCAACATTCGAGGAGCGAACAATGAACCTAGCGTACCTAATGGTTATCCATTGAGCAGTGAGAGTGTCAATGCCGAGGAACACCCCGCAGTGGCGACCGATACCGCTCACGACTTCGTTAGTCCATAGGAACAGAGGAAGGTCGTAGATGCGGAGCCAATGACCGTCATCTTCCTCTTTTTGAATGGTTGAGGTGAAGGAATCTTCATCCCATCTGCGGCAAGTTATGGTGTCCCCCCCCCCTGCATGAAGTTCCTTTTTGACCAAATGTTCGATCACTTCCGTCTCCTCCTCCGTGAACGTAGCGATGAAGAAATTTTTTGTTGCTTTGGATATTGTAAATCTTTTTTTGTAATTTTCACCCAGCTCTTGTAATAAAAGTTTCTAAATGCTCTCTTTGTTTTGATGAAGGTTGTTGGCCTCTATGATTAGCAAGCATTTACTATTAGCTTCTTTCCTTTTGGCGTAAATATCTCCCTCCACTTGTAAGGTGGGTATGTCTGTCACTGCCGGAATTTTTCGTTGAGTCTTAGGCCTAGTCTGATTAGCTTCCTGAGTAAACCGTCTGTAGTCGCCAAACTGCCCGAAGCTCCGGGGGGGTTCGTCCATAATTTGCTCTCCGAATCTCCCTCTTTTGTTTGAAAATGACACTTGGAAATGAGAGTTGATCTACCTGAACTGCCTCCCTGCAATGGACCACCCATTCTTCAGATCTTTTTCTTGTTTGGTGGAGATGAATGTTTGGTTGCCGAAACCCCCACTCCCCATTCTCGTCACTTTGGATAAATTAGCATTATCGATAGTGGTCCGAAAGCTCCAATGGGGATCACATCTCGATGCATGGCACCTAATCCTCCATTTGAAATTGAGATTACCACACCTCTTGCAGAGCCAATCACCATTTCGAACCACCACTGGAAAACCACCTGGCCTGCTCTGTCTGTTTTGAGCCTCCTCCTCCTCCTCAGCTCTCCTCTGAAATTTGGCCTTCTCCTCCTCGGATCTTCTATTCCCCCACTCTCCGCCACGATCTAGCCATCGATCCCTTTCCCCACTGTCTCGACTAGCAATCTCTTTCCCTTTCCATCGTCGGCCCTCGGAACTTTCTCCTCTCCGCTCCATTTCTAATCTGTTTGCTGCCTTGGGGGTTTCTAAGTGGGTTTGGATTTGGGTTTGCTTGTGTAGTAGTCTTTCTCTAATGTGTAGGTAAGTAACACCTTCTCCTTTCCTTGTTTTTATTAGCGTATTCATCTTTTACTGATCAAAAAGAAAAAAGTGTATGCTATTGAGTAATTGCACAGCAGAAATACGATGATCACAAAAGCATAAAGATTCTGAATGAACAAGCCACTTTTACATATATCCATTACATAGGAGTAAGGAGAATATAGACACATGGAAACAATGTAGGACTAAAGACTAAATTTGAAATAACTAAGTTGATAAAAAAAATGTACGTAAGTCGTAAGCTAACATGTTGCAATCTAGAATCCGAGGATTCTTCAGCCCAAAAACATTATGGTTGTCAAATATACAGCGATAGTGCTCAAACCCCAAGGAATCATAAGAACAGTTAACACACTCCATATGGAGCTGATTTTGCTTCTGAACAAGCTACTTCCTAAACAAAAAAGGATATTCATCACTAGAGTTGGGTAATATAATTTTTAAAATGCAGTATACACACCGTTTTTCCTTTAGTAGTATGCACATGAACCTCAGAACCATTGATCCTGGTAACCTCCCCATCAATCCAAGCCAAGACTGAATCTTCAACCCATACATGAGAACCGACAACAATGTTGACTGGGGCAGCCTGCAATAGAAAACATATAACAAATGCATGCATATGAAACTCAAAATTCAAAGACTTAGTTGAAGGTGATACAAAATCTTAACATTATGCAATAAATTAATGCGCTAGTGTATCCTCAGTTTATCCAAAATTTAATAATTAAAAAACGGGCACGTCACTATCTGGGAGAATGTAGACAAATCAAAAGAAAAGGCAAAACCTGCTATTACAGGATGATGCATTTTTGAACTCTAATGGAGCCAATTTCACAAAGGTTAGAATACGAATTATCTTATGTTCACGGGTGATTTACGTATGTCAGGTATTTCCTAATTGTAGCTGCTTCTTGATCGTGGGTAATTTCCTGATACTTTGACTTTACAAATTCTCTATAAATATTTGTTTGTCCTGTCTATTGGGATCAGCGCTGTGTGTCTATATTTCCACTCATTTTTTTAGGGCTAAACTTTGTCACTCTGCAATCCTTCATCTCACTTCCCACTACTTCCCTATATCAATAATGGGATAATGGCTCCTGACCGACATTTAAACACCAAATGGTGTTTAAATGATCTTACACCATTAAAATGTCACTTTTTATCTCACACCATTGAAGTGTGATTTATCATTGTGCCATGTGGCACACATCTATGATCAATCTAAATTGCCCAAGTGGCAATTCATCCTTGGAACATGTCCCAGCCAAAGGATCATGCTTCTAAGTAGATGTAAATCATCCGATCAGTGAACTTTAATATCAGTCATCAAAATTAAGAACAATCGTTAGAATTAGAGTGCACAAATTGGATGGTTCGAGTCGCCCAAAAAGTGTGATCATTGAACTCATATCCCTTAATTGATGATATATCACTTTGACAGAATGGATTTCCAATATCATAAGCGAATAATGGTGTATGATAGTTAAACCCCATTTGATGTTTAAATGACGGCCAGGAGAGTCGGTCCCATCGATAATATATCATAAAACTCCCCTACAAATATTTGATCATTATAATAAGAATTAGCTTTTTTGTATCACTATTATAGGAAATAGCATTTTTATTATTATAGTAGGAATTAGCTTTCACATTTGAGAAAAATATATATATTATTTGTAATGTTTTCCAATTATGATTTTGGGGTCGTTCATCTACGAAAGCCCTCGCTTAGATCAGTCAGATCTCCATGAGCTAGCATTGAGATTGTGGCTCCCCTTATAAAATTATGGTCAATATGATATCCCAAATGTGGTGTTTGAGTCATTTTGCTTTCAAATTATTTGCTCGTCTTATCAGATTCTGAAATTATAGAAGTTTGTGCCAAAGTATTTTCTCTAAATAATCTGAAAATATAAATAAATATAGACACAGGCACATAAATCCAAAGTAATACTTAATGGTCTTTTTCCTTTTATGGTAGTTAAATATTTTATACATCTTTCATGCTCTAGAAATTGAACATAGCCAATTCCTTCCTTACAATGGTTAACAACAGATTGATTTATCAAGGATAAAGGGTACAAACAAAGGTGTCTCTCACTACCCTTTACCAATGTATTCGCAATGCTATTGAATTTCCTCCTCATGAGGTTTAATAAAATGTCAACTCTGCGATAAGATCAAAAGTTTCATCCAAGACTGAGGCAAATCCCCAAGGACCCTCGCGCTTCCTAGAAACACATTAATGACATTTGATGAATTTACTTCCACGACTAAAGGCCTGTCAAGATTATTCAAAAAATCCCTAAACCTTTGAATAAGTTATAAGCCTTGCTTCATTGGGATCAAGTTTCATCTAGTTGGAGCTGAACAGGCATTTAAATCCATGCCTTGGTCCTGGAAAACACCTCCAATCGCAGCCAGGCCCAGCTTATCAACGACCTATCAATTAATTTTAGTTTTGTACTCCTTCCAATGGCCTCCGCCGCCTTTACTCCTCCAACTTGATCACGAGTCAAGGCCATATATAGCACTGTTTTTCATTTATATATATATATATATATGGGAAATGATGTCCTAACTTGAGTCATGGAATATAAACGCATGACTCGAGCTACTATCAGCTGCATGTCACATCGATATATATATATATATATATATATATATATATATATATATATATATAATATAATATAATATAATATAGCAGCGGTATAACTATGACTCGCTAAGATAGCAAAATGCCTCATAGGGCCAAGCTGACATTTAGAGTACTATGGCCACCCCTGCAATGGTCCCCCAAATAATCCTAACGTAGACCGCACAAATCTCTGGCAGTGCCCCTAGGCATAGTCCGCCTATGCTGATCCCAAGCCTGAATAAAAAAGGAGTAGGGTTAGCGTCAGGTAGACAGCCTAGCTATAAAAAACTCCGATAAAATCGTTCTTGGAAAGTCATTTGTGAATCTGCGTATGCCAACCCAAAAAGATGGGATTTAAGGCAAGGGTGATGATGAATATATAGGCACAGAAACAGATATACTTATATGCATAGGTACATATATGTAGATACACATATCTATATGAGTGTGTCATATCGAATAGTGACTATATTATCCTTGCATAAATTGATACTCATGTCACCTTCTTTTGTTGATGAAGTTGCTTGCCTCACTGTTAGCCTCTCTTCTGTTATGTCTAAACAAGATGTCTAAATTCAACAAGGATCAATGTCCAAACTTTGGACCCATAGAGATGCAAAGTCACTACTAGCCTCTCTTTTATTGTTGATCTTCTAGATAAAGGATCTTAGGTCTCTTGAATTAGTATTTCAAAAATGCCAAGACACAATGTCTTGTGCACTTGGGAACCCTTTGTTGATATTGTGTTGTACCGCTTTCCGTATTGGGTTTTAGAACTTGTTTCAAAGAAACTCTTCTTTTGCATGTCACCCACCAAATGATCGATGGCATGTCCAACTCAGCCTCTCTACTTTATAGACATTTTTTTGTTATTTAAAGCTTTTATTCTTCAAAAAAAAAATTAGTAATAATTTTGTATTCTTCTGCTTGTAGCATTTTGGTGCATATCTATCTTTAATGAACATTGACTAGGTTGTATCTATAAATTCTATACTATTAGATCATGTACATCCAAGATGTGTTAACAATGCCAAATATAGTTATAAGAGCATGCTTGCACTGTTGAGTCCGACAAAAAGGATCGAAAAGCTTGGTGGTTATCTTTACTATTAGCATCATCCTCCTCGTCTCATCTATTTTGGATCAATGTTGAGAGTCAGCTTTCTCCACTCACTGGATAAATTCTCTATCATTCCAAAATCCTTCACTTCACACTCCTGTCCGCAAGATCTTTATTAAGTCTTCACTTTCTTACTTTTCCGTGCTTTTATTGTAGCAATACTTCATATCAGTGTTGTTTTTTGTCGCAATCGACGTGCCCAGATGGCCAAACCATCCCAAATGACATTTCTCATTCCTAGTTTTATTCTTTCTCGTTACCCACACCATATTCACAAAAGTCACCATTTTTTAGAGTAAAAAAACAAAGAATCTCCAAATTAAGGGTGCGCAGAGTTTTATCAAATTTAACTGAGATGAATCATGCATGCATATCTATGTAGTTACAACGATTATGGCTGCGTATGGCATAGCTCTGTGCTAGCCTCTGCTATAGTAAAGTTCACCTGCCTTAGCAGGTTCCCATCCTCTTTGCTAACATCCTGCTACCTGCTAAAGCAAGTTCCCATCCTCTTTGCTAACATCTTGCTACCTGCTTTAGCAGGTACCCCTTCTCCTTGATAACTCCTTGGATAGCAAGATTTTATGCAAGATTTATCTGTTCAGCAGTTCTACCCTCCTCTCTACCCACTCCTTGCCAGAGCAGATTTTATTTGCTCTGGTAGGGAGTTAGTAGAGAACAGGGAGGTTGCTGCTAGAGCAGGTAAATCCTCCTTTGCAGGGAGTTAGAAAAGAGAATGGGAACCAACTAAAGCAAGTGAATTTTGTTGTGACAGGGGGGCTAGCAGAGAGCTATGTCAAACGCAGCCTATGTAATCATAGATGTGTCAAACAACTTATAGCTTATTTTAGTTATTAAAACCATTATTTTTAACTAAAAATAATATATATATATATATATGGCTCCAACAACTTCACATGGCGTGATGTGAACACACGCGTCCACTAAGTGTGTTAAGGCACTGATAGCCTTTTGTGTCTTTGCAATATCCGATGAAAACACAGTTGCCGGGTCGGTGTGATAATATTTTCGCTATTTCATTGGCTTACAATCCCATATTCCATGCTCACACCAAGCACATTGAAGTGGACTACCACTTCATTCGTGAGAAAGTACTAAACAAAGAATTTTTGGTCTGTTATATCACCAATGTCGATCAGATTGCTGACATTTATACAAAGGCCCTCTCTTCATAGCGGTTCAAATATTGCAAGACAAGTTAATGGTCACTGAAGTTAAGATTGATGGCATTCGTGAGAAAGTACTAAACAAAGAACTTGTGGTTCGTTATATAACTTTTTTTACAAAGGCCCTCTCTTCATAGCGGTTCAGTGTGTCTATTGAGCCTGAATATTGGGCCCAGGCAGCTTTCTAACAATATAAATATTTAATACACTAGTATTCCTTTCACCTGTTTGTATGTTCGATTTTTATAACCATCAGAAATATTATCCTACATTATAAATAAAGAAAAATCATAATCGAAATTTATTAAAGTGGGATCCAAAAGGAGTTTTCGTGGGTCCTGGGAAGTTATAAACATACTAAATGTTTGTCGCTCTCATAACTATAGGTATTTTCTGACTTAGTGGGAGCTATTTGCATGTCCTTGATATGCATTCTTCTCTCAGGTGCTACATTTGTTTATTATTTTTATTATAGCAAGACGAGAATGCTAGATGACTTATGGGTGAGTGACAGAAAGAGTAGACCCTTGAAGAACAGGTGTGCTAATAGAGCAAGGAAATAGCAATTATAATAACTTATCACAATTTACCGCAAAATCAAAGCAACTTCCCAGGATATAGCATTCATCTCTTGAAGAATAACACCACTATGCACATAAAAAAAGTATGGTTAAGACACCTAAAGCCCAACACATACAATTGAGTAGTTAACTGATCCAGTAGAGAAATGATCCAAATGTCTTCCGAAAACACAACAAAACAACACAAGTTTCCTATATCAGAATAAACTACTCCCAAATCCAAGCAGCAACAGTTTCACAAAGGATTCAATGCAGTTGAATCCTTTCTAACTAGCAATTCAATGCAGTTTTTTATAAAGCAACTCAGAAGCTTACAAATAACTGATTAAGGACAAGTATTTTCAGAACTGAAATCAATCAATAAGGTAACATATTACGAATTCAGAAAAACTAATTAGGGCTTCGGCTTTACATACCATTCTGCAAGATGTGAATACGAAGACGACGCTCGCAGGGGATATCGATCGTCTTCTAAGTCATCAACAACTGGTGAAGATGATGCCGAAAAAACAAATAAAGGTTTCAGATCGGAGAAAGAAACTACGGCTTTAATTTCTCAGAAATTGAAATTTGCAGAGATCGGAAAGAACTCTTGAAGAAGTTGATGAAGGGGGTTTCTAGGATTTTCCTCTTACCCCCCTTTCACAGCCCTTCTCTCTTTCTCTCTCCTCAAAATGAATTTTGGAGCTTGTATACAACATAATCTCTCTCCTCAAAAATGAATTTTATAGCTTGTGTACAAAAATAGTCTCTTTCTCTCTCTGACCTCCCTCTAGAGGTCAGCTTGGAGTTTGGTGGGGCTATCCGAGGTCCCAAACGCTTCCTTCGGCTAAAAAAAGACATGCAGAGTTAATCTAATAATCGATCCATTAATTTGTTTTTGAGCGTAAGTCGTCATTAAGATGCGTTTGATTTACGAAATTACCACTGCGTTACCTTTTGGTTGATTCCGTTAAGGTTCTCAAATGACTTTAATACCCCTTTCAGACCTTTTTTACGGTTTTCCCAGGTTTCACGCTTGCACCACGCTCGGACAGATAGATTGTGTTTGGTGCGGTGTTCCCTGCAATAGACAATCTATAATAAAAGACTTTATTACAGGCTGTTTCAGAAAATAGTTTGGATTAGGCACAAGAGCCGTATAAAACCAGCGGTGCATGGACCAATTTCAGTTCAGTTAATGGTCAAAAGTGGACTTCAATCAGTTTGTTTCTGACTTGGGCATTACATTTCGTCGTCCCCACCAAAAAGGCATCACATCAAGAGGGGGAAGGAATCATCGGCTCTGATACCATCTATGACAACCCTGACTCAACGTAATATGATATTGTTTGGTTCTTGGATTAAGTCTCCACCCCTATTTTATTCGTGGCGTGGGCGTTACGTTTCATCATCCCCACCTAAAACGCATCATATCCTGAGAGGGAAGAGCATCACTTATTGCCCAAGCTTTGAACATTTTCCTATCCCATATATGAAAATATTACAACTGATTACCCTGTGCCTAATACAAATTCCCTAATACAAACTCTTCATAGCGAAAAGATAATTTTGTTTTTCAGCTGGAAACTATGATGGCATTCCTTCAGCCAGGTGGCACAAATTACCAATGCATTGGCACCCATCTCCTTGCTATTAAAAGTCTATTGGAGTTATACGAGTGTACCCAATGCACAAGGCTCGCTTTTAATAGGGTCAAGAAGAGGCAGATGGTAGGCAGTCTTAGCCCTTTTGTGGAGGCTTATTCTCAAACTTGAACCCGTGATGCATCGCTTTGGCCAGACAACACTTGTCATCACTCATCACACAAAGATTCGACCTTTGGGTGTTATACAGGCGACTAATACAATTTTTAGGCAAAAAAAAAAAACCACAAATTCTTTAACTATCAAAGACTAGAAGAGAAGAAGCACATTGGAGGTGGGGCATGGAAGCCATTTTTCCCATTCATCAAAATCACAGCAAGTTTAATTATATAATCGTTTTAAAATTTTATGCGACGATCATTAGAATGCCGCCTAAGATGGTATAGGCATATCTATCATAAGTTATTATAAGCAAATTGTGTATAACGGATTGAGAAATTACAAGCACAATAAAAAATTAAAAAAGGCCAATAAAAATTTAGAGGGCAATAATAAGATAAAAAATGACTCCAAATAGATGAGATAAAAATATAATGATAATGATGGTGATAAATTGTATGCCATCATGGAACGGTTATATCTACACCTTCAAAAATAATAAACACACCTAAAAAGAAAGAAATGTTTATAGTATACAATAAACATTTAATCATACTCTTATCATATTCATTTGTGAGGAGATATAAACATTTTCCCATACTACTAAGTAAGAGTTAGTGTTAGGTGCACCACCGGTTCACCATGGTTACCACTCCATACGTGTAGAACACTTTTTCATAATTTCTGTGACATGGCGACACATGATCTACATGTTTGCTCCCTGGCGAGGTCTCAACTGATAGAACTGATTGGGCCAAGGGTACAGAATTTGATGACCAATGCACCACAGCTAATGCAGAGCCCCTGCACAATTCAAAAAATATCTGTTTGTGTTTCCATACTTTATTCAAAAAATATCTATATTACGTGCACCGGTTAATGAACCAATCGTGCACTCCATATCTAGTCAACTCTTGAGAGATCCATATAGATTTTGAGGTGCCTAAATCTGTGAAAGTCATCGTCTCACAAGTTTAGTGGTTGTCAATCGGCCCATGTCCTGCTTGTGGTCACTCCGGGCATAAAGAGAGGGACCCGATTATCGGCATCTGGCATGGAAGCTGTGCACCAGTCATGCTCTCAGATGGCCACGGATTTCCATGCGGCAAACAGCTCTTCCATCTTGGTAATTTTAATAAAGGGGTGCATTTGTAATTTTAGCAACAGTTAAGGCCAAATCCTTAGAAAAATTCATAATAAGTTCGGATAATATTACAAATAATAGGGTCATTATTGTAGAATGCAAAGCACAATGTCTACTTTAGTAATTTGTGCTTTACAACTTTGCACGACAAACGGATGTGCGCCCGCCTTTGCTAGCGAGTGGCGACATTTATTTCCCGTATATTAGGAAATTTAAAAAATAATTTGAAAACTCCCTTACATTTTGGCTGACTGTCGAAACTGCGAAACGTCTGCGGGGTTTTCGAAACCTGACATATATATTATCCAAAATGACGAAATCACCCCTGGGAATACAAACAGTAATTTCTGGATTTTAAAGGTTAAAGTCGTCCGTTTCGTCTTCCACCTGTGATTCAATTTTCATCATATTTGTTGGTTTTGGATCTATCAATCCTGAGATTATGCTTTAAATTGATACCCGCATTGATTATGTTTAAGTTTTATATTTTGTTATATGAGATTTATTCCCCAAGTGTTTTTGGAGAGATTTATTTCCCAAGTGTTTTACTCCTCAAGTGTCATACTCTATATATAAGGCACATTCAAATTATCTATTCCATGTGACATTATAAAATATAAAACACAATAAAAAAATTAATGGTGGGTTAGCTTGTTCGAGATAGATGAATGGCTGGAGGCTATAAAATAGTTTATGATGTCTTTTATGGCTTTGATATTTGGATTAGTATTAGTTAAGCGGCCAAGGAGCCAACTGGGGACCTGAGATTACTTATTAAGGATACATGCTTCATGTAATCATCATGTTTTTTCTATGATATTTGAGTCATGATCTAAAACTCTTTGACGTAAAAGATTGGGATGAAAAAAAATCTCCAATCATCTAAGTCAAAGTCATCAAACACTATCAATTAAATATCATCTAAAATCGCCCGCTACCTTTAGATGGCCTTTGATCGCTTTAAATCAAGTGATGGAGATAATCTTTTGCATATAGACCTTGAGATCATGCACCAAAAACCCCACCGACCACATGGTGATTCCACATGACATACATCCAATTTTTGTGTGTATTGACAAAATTATCATCTTCAGTCTTATTCCATCTTATTCCATCTAATTAGGGTCGGCTTAATAGGTCTCGTTATAAGAATTTAATAGTATTTTTTATAATTGGTTGTCAACCTAATATTAACCCTCCTCCTTTCTCATCTGAGCTTGGGACGACAATGGAGTTGTGCACTAACGAAATCAAAGTCTTTTTTGTACATGGAGAATAGAGGTTTTAAAACTCGCAAAATCTTGCATTTCGAAACATTAACATTCATTTTGAGATGAAGATCCATTACTTGCACACAACTCTTAAGCCCTTGCACCGGATTAAGCAAAAATTATCGTTGCACAGGCCTATTGTGATTGCAGATAAATAAATGAAAAAATGGAATGCACACTATCTTCTCTTAACAAAGAGATGACAATAGGTCTTCAAAAACCTTTTATCTGTCTCAGTTGGCCAGCCGGCCTCGCCATAACTGCCGGTTGACTCAGCCGGCCGACAACTATTGACTAGTGGGATTGGCCAGGTCTGCTGCCAACCAAAGCATTATCATGGGCAAACCCAAAACAACCCCAAATAGCATAGATTTACAAAAAAATAAAATAATTGTATCAAAGTTCATCAAACGTGTTAACCTACGGGATCATTCAAGCATAGAATCTCATATACTTATAACCAAGGAATCAAATCGGATATGGGAATCGATTATCGGTCCATAGAGGACTAATATGAATCGACCGATACCGATACGTATAGGTCAATTTTTATTTTAATTTTTTAAAAAATAAAACAAAACAAAAAACTCAATTGAAATCGATACATATCGGCGCTACCGATATGGGACTGATACGTATCGGTTTTGCCGATAACCGATACGTATCGCCGATACATATCATCGGTATCAGCCGATATTTGATACCATGCTTGTACAACCTTACACCCTTAATCCTTGGAATTTTAGGAACCATACTTGGAATTGTATAATTTCATTGGGCCTAACTCAACCTCATAAAACCGGCTTGTAAGGTGAGGCTTGTACGGGATCATTCAAGTATAAAATCTCATATATTTGTAACACCATACACCCTTAATCCTTGAAAATTTAGGAACCATACTTGGAATTGTATAATTCCATTGGGCCTAATTCAATCTCATAAAATCGGGTTCTAAGGTGAGGATTGCCCCAAGTTTATATATAGCTCAAGGCCATGATACCCAGGCCATGTGGGACTATCCCTCACGCCCCCTCACGTGTAACGTGTCTCTCTACATCCGTGTGGTTACTTGCTCTGATATCATGTCGAAACCTCACAAAACTATCTTGTAAGTTGAGGTTTGCCCAAAATATAAAGAACCCAAAAAGGGTCAACTCACAACCGATGTGGGACAAATCCAATAAGAATGACCCATAAAACAGACATGTAACAAAATACATCATTAATCCTTCTAACAACATACTTATATAAAAGTTCATCAAACTCCATAAACCCTTGGAAGTTATGATTATGTTTAAAATCCTTGGAAGTTCATCAAACTCCATAAAGACCATTAAGATTCATGGTTGGTCTTATATTTTTGTCTCCTCATCAATGCAAGAAACATTGATCTTTACCATTGTTGTTGTTTTCTTCTATTAAACTACTCATTCTATTAGAAAAAAGGCCCATTATTCTCTCTATCCTAAATCAAATGAGCTACCTATTACATTATTTTCCACAAAAAGAAAAATCAAAACTAAATAATCCTGTAAATGAAGAAAATCATACAAAAACTATATAAATAGGACAAAGATCATTAGGAAATTATACAAAAATCTGTAAAAGAGAAGAAATGGGAGCCAAGAAACTTACTATCTTGTATGCAATTGAAATGGGAGTCACGCTGTTTAAAAATCATAGACAACACATAAATTGCATCTGAAACCTTAGAATTTGCAGACAATATTTGAGTGTTTTTTTACGTTTCAATCAATCAAGAATAGGTTGTTCTCATCATCCAAATTTGTTGCATAATCAATGCGAAGAAGATCCATTCCCAATTTCCCTGCACAAACCACAAATCTCTTCGTCTCCCTATTCGTCTTGAAGCATATCTTTGCATTTTTTGGCGCATTTTCACCTCGTATTCAAAAGGTGCAACCATGATGGTATCGGAGTCATTTAAATAAATATAATTCCTATTTATTCTTTCTCAATATGGTGGAAGGGCTTAAAAGCCTTTGCAAGTAAATAGTAATGGCTTCGCTCCCTTTGAGATGTCAACAACTCATCATATAAAGTATCAATATTGTCAGCCTACCATTATGTTGATAATATTGCAACCTCAAGGACGTAGGTTCGAGCTCAACAAAAATAAAAATACTACACGAGTTGGTATAAGATGTTATGGGTGTCATCAATACTTAGAATTTCTGCCTTAGCACTAAATAACAACGCAATTTTACTTTGGTCACTGCATCCATCCATATAGGTCATTTACTTATGTACTTGTTAGCCATAGTAACACAGTGTTGACCAATCTACTTCGTTCATGTGATTATACACCATGCAACTTTAGTTGGCCCATGAAGGTTCTGCGCTTCCCACTGTTGATTAGGGGAATAGTCAAGTCCAACTAGGTTGATTTGGATTTCAAGTTCAACAACATCTGCAGACCTTGAAAATAGAAGAATCTTGAGTGCACGTCATCCTATAAAAAATAAAACCCATAAAAGTCACGATTCTCCTATTTCTAAGGGCGACAGATGTGGTTGAATTCAAAATTTGTTTCAACCCGATTGGACCTAACCATTCCCCTTATTGATTATATGGTAGCACGTTTGAGTCAGAGAGAGTTCAAAATTTAATATAAAGTATATTTATAAAAAGAAATACAAAATTTTCGCAAAAATACTCGCCAATAGCCTAAAAAAAGGTGATCATCTTCGTAATTTTCAACTCACATGGTACTTTTATCGGCAATCAAATCCTCGATCTCGCGATTGTGGCTCAAGAATGCATCCATTCGACTCATTCTTCAAAAAAACAAGGGGCTCTCATCGAAATATACAAGGAAAAAATCTATGACAGGGTTAGTTGAGGCTACCATCTTTGGATGATAAAGAAGATGGGGTTCGCAGAGAAGTGGAGATCCTAGATCCATGAATGTCTTGCTACCGATCACTTTTCTGTCATCATCAACGAAAAAGCCTGCGATTTTTTCGAAGCTTCTAGAGGTTTAAGGCAAGGCTGCCCACTTTTCCCCATACCTTTTCAATGTCACTAGCAAATGCTTAGCCCTCGTCTTCCAAAAGGAGGAACTCGATAGTATGGTCACTGGTTTCTCTAATCCTATATGTAACTATAATATTAATCTATTACAATATGTGGATGATTATGTGATCATGTGTAACGACAATCCCACCTAAATTCAACAAGTTCGCAATCTTTTAAAAGCCTATGAGGAAGCCTCGGGCCAACACGTAAACTCAGCTAAATCAAACAATTACAATATCAATACCGACTTAATTTCTTTGAATTCTTGGGCTACCAATGTCAGTTTAGTCCCCACTAACTTTCCTTTTAAATACCTTGGCATTCCCATTGGGGTGGGAAAAATCAAAACTGCCGATTGAAATCCTATCATTACCAAGGTAAACAATAGACTCCTTTGGTGGAAGAGCAAACTGCTTTCCTATGGTGGGAGATTGACCCTAGTCCAATCCGTCCTAAACGCAATCCCTACCTACTACTTATCCATTTACAAGTGTTCATCTACAGTTTGCCAACAAATCGAAAGGCTTCAAAGGAATTTCCTTTGGAACAACTTGGGGGAAAAGAAAAAGCTACATCTTGTTAGTTAGGACATGGTCACCAAACCTAAGTGGGTCGGAGGGCTTGGCATTTGTCCTCTACCTAAAATGAACAGTGTTTTGCTCATGAAGTAGTGGTGGTGTATCAGCGATTCCTCAAACCATGTGTGGAAAGACATCGCGACTAAGAAATGCCGAATGAATAAAAAAAGTTGGGAACTAAACAAATCCAAATACAACATTTCTTCCTGGTGGTGGAAAGGCATTCTATGTACAAGAGAGGAGTTTATAAAGAATGTCTCCTATGTTCTTGGTGATGGTAAAAGCATTCACTTTTGGATCGATAGGTGGCATAGTTCTGATTTCACTTTGCACCTCAAATTCCCAAGATTATTTTGTATCACTGTTGATCATAAGACCGCAATTGCAAAAAAAATCAATAATTTTCAATCCCGTTGGGAGTTTGAATTTGCTCATTACCTTCAACCACATATTGTCGAACCCGAAATAGAGGAATATAGTGAACTCTATGGTCTGCTAGATAATGTGAGCCTAAGACCCAACATTCCTGGTGTAAGAATCCAGTGCAGCAAGTTTAGTAAGCCATTCTCTGTCAAATCTGAAACCTTGCAAGTGCATAAGTCCGAATGTACTAGGGCGAATACAAAGGTATTGAACCACAAAGACTTGTTGCTTACCTTGTAACTACCGTCTTAATCGAAAATATTTTTTAAAGAAAAATTTTCTAATTTAATTAACTAAAAAGTAAATAAAATAGATTTGGGAAAGTTATGAGACAGCAGTATGGGAACCCTTTTGGATCACAGACTCGTAAATTATCTAACTCCTATTCCTATTGTATTATGAATTTCAAGTTCTGTCATGCTGTTCGCTACAAGCTAAAGCCAAGAATAAGAATCAAGACCTAGTCATAGTCACAGGCCAGTCATAACTGATTTGATCCGCCTAATCACTAGCGACCTAACACAGTAAACATCATTGCACGTAACCGCCGAAACTAGGTTATAAGCACTAACTGGAGGGTGTCTATCCCATTAGATCTAACCTTAATCCCTACAAGGTCATTAGGATCAAATAAAACATAAATAAAATGCTACTGGCACGTCCACGGTAACAACCACAAACCTCAAACATGCAATCGTACCATGTGAAATTCGAAATAGAGAAAGAATATAAACTATATTAAATGCTCGCCTGTGATTTACAAAGGATCCCAGACTTGGAGAAGTTAGCCACGCATTGCTAGACTAATCTTCATCATCTCTAATTCGATCATCTATTGATGACTCTCGAAAACTGAAAAACTAAACCTAAAACTAAACCTAGGAAAACTCAGGGTTGGAAAAGCTCTCTGCCGAAGGATTCTATTAATTCTAACCCTAAGGTCCTTATTATAAAACATAAGGCCCTAGTATAAGTTTAAACACGACAGGTAATCTCCTACAACCCAAAAAATCACGTTGAAGAAGATTGCTTGGAGTAGAACTTCTCGGCCACCAAGGATTATAGGCTGTAAAGCCAAAGTTTTCGCAAGGAAACCTTATTTCGATCGGTTGAGAATGAATCTCAACCGGTCGAGCTATCAATTTATTCTTCAGGCACGCAAATCCCTCTGTCTTTGGATTTCGACCGGTCGAAACTGATTTCGATCGGTCCAGCTTCAATTCTTTGCCAAATGCATCTTCTAACTCGACCAATCGAAATTTCCTTTCAACCGATCGAAATTATATACAACAAATGCATATACTCTCTCTCTAGTCTTGACCGGTCCAATTATGCTTTCTGGAGCTTTAAGGGACTCGACTAATCAAAATTGACATTTCGACAGGTTGAAACTTGCAGTTTCTTTTCCTTTTCTTCTTTCTTCTTTTCTTCATTGCTGCGCTATCTCGATCGGTCCAAATTGGATCTCGATTGGCCGAAATGGTCTATCTTGGGATTCCTTTACTCTATTTCAACATTGTTCTCTGTCGTGGCTTTGAGTCTTCTTCTACTTTACTCTTTTAATTACTTTTGCATTCTTTTGGTCTTCAACCCTGTTGTGATACATCTCATACTAAAGGCAAACATTAGTAATTAATTGAGGGTTAGCAAGGCCGAGATTTGGGCATAAAATATGTTGATTTGAAAGTTGGTCAGGTGTAAAAATTGTAACAAATACGAACATGGCTACCACTCATATAAATTTGTTAGACTATTAAATGAAATTGACAAAGGGTGTAAATTGTCGCCAAAGAGACGATCAAAGAACTGATTTTCAGATCAGGTATCAACGACCTCGGTCCGCTAAGGTACCATAGAGGTCGTTATCTTATCTTAGCGAACCTATCTTATCGTAGTTTTAACACACTTATGGATTTAAATTAGGGATTTAGTACCTTTACCAAATGAGCCTTGATAACATTGAGATCCTTCCGTATTGCGACATTTTCGTTTGTTAAATATGCTACTTACTCTTGTACGGTCTTATTCTCTCTCCCCAGCTGCTCAATAACCATGACTTGTCCTTTCAAAATCGTGAAGGCACGCTTGAAATCACCCTTCATCTCTCTAACCGCTATCTAGAGCGATGTGCATTCCTTCCTTATAATTAAAAATATATATAATATAATATAATTTTATGATTTAGATATATATTTAAATTTCTTTAGTATACTTTTTTATTAAATTTTTTTAATATACTTTTTTAATAATCAGAGAAAAATGACAAACATACATAGCAGTATATACACAGTACACAAACGTATTTTTTCTATTTATTTTATTTTTTATTTTAAAATTGGAAAAAATAATAAAAATTATCAGAGAAAAAACCTCCCAAATTGGAGAAATAATTAGAGAAAAATCCAGAAAGTTTGAGAAAAAATCCAGCAAGTTGAGGAGAAATAATCAGAGAAAAAAATAAAAACTTAAAAGAAAATGCAATAAAAACCCCAAAATATGAAAATAATACCCCAAACCTAAAAAACATCAATAAAAAAATGCAAAACCCCCAAAAAATAGTAAGTACCTCTTCTTTGGCTTGAAAATAAATTTGCAGTTGATAGAGATGATGAGAGAGGTCGTCGTCCAGAGACTCTACAGAGTCCAAAGTCGAGAGGAAGAGGAGCAGCGTTTGAGTCTTTGGGAGAGGAGAAACACAGAGAGAGAGAGAGAGAGGAGAGGAGAGGATGGTAGGGTTTAACTTTTTAACTTTTAGATATAATAAAATATAATATAAAACAGGTTTTGCTTTTTAACTGTTAAGTTAATAAGTTGTAACTTTAACTTAAGGTAGCATGCAAGGAAGGAAGTTGACATCGCCGAAGTTCTAAAGTTCGCGATTTATTCACGAACTTCACAAACTTCGGCGATTTCGGCTATTTTTTTCAAAAAATCGCGAATGGTTCATGTTCCATTCATTCCAAAAAAAAATCGCGAATTATTCAATAATTCGGTAATTTTTGTGACTATGTTACTTGCCAGTTGCTTGCGCTTTGATTCAATTGTTGACGTATAACGACCTCGCAGTCGTTGTTATCTTCATTGTCTTCATCCTCATTATCCTCATCGTCATCATCATGAACCTCTTGGGCTCTTTGTTGTGAACATGTCCCATAATATGTGACTTCGTCTTCATTTATCCTTTCTTCGGTCGGATTTTCTCTTTTTCAGTCTCTTACTATCTCTCTTTCCATAAAAAAAGAGACGAATTGATCTATATTGTAACTCGTGTTTCTCAATATCAAGTTCTACGATAAGTGGAGATTTAAGAAATTTATCTCGAAAAAAATTAGATTTTGACTGAATTTCAGGGTTTCCCGTTTCATCATGCTCATAAATAAAATTTTCAACGACGTATGAGGGGGGTGGACTCCTAAAAAGTGCTCCAATAGCCATATCTGTAGGGCGATAGTGCACCCGTAGATGTTATATTGCCCCTTTGGCGATGTTTTGGCCTTTTCCTTTCTAACTATGCCTTCGAAATGCAATCTACTAAGTTTTTGTAAACTGTTTGACTGGAAACTCGTTGAACTTTTCGAGGTTATCGACTAAGTCCAAGTGCACATTATCCACTTCCTGATATGTGTCTGAAAGTATGAAGGAGCAAACGAAAAAAAGCAACGATAATTTCAAAAATTCATTGTCGAAGAGCATACCACTATCCACAATTTCTTCCATAAGAGCCCTTTTAGCGAACTGCCCCCTAAAAGAATTTGTATTGAATTATTTCTTGCTTGGGCATTGGCACAATGTGACGGCCTCATTAATCTGTGCGCCAGCATGAAGACATGACGACCTTGGAGCTGGGCACTTAGTTAGCAAGAAGGCAAGCGGACCTTGTAGCTAGCCGTTTAGCGCGTGGGCGCAGGGGCACGCGGCCCTGCAATGCGTGTGTGTCCCTTATACACGATGCGACGACGACTAGACGCACGTGGGTGCATGTAGTGTGGTGCTCTGCGTAGGGGCACGCGACGTGGTGCTAAAAGGGCACGCGACGTCCTGGTGCCATAAGGCACGTAATGCGGTGTTTCGCATAGGGGCACGTGACGTGGTTTCAAGAGGGCACGCGACGTCCGAGTGCTATAAGGAACGTGAGACGGTGCTATGATGGCATGCGATGTGGTGCCAAGAGGGCACGCGACATCTAGCTTGTACGACAAGCAATGCAGTGCCAAGAGGGCACGTGATGCGGTGCCAAGGGCGCGTGGCATCCCGGTGTAATGACAGACCCGATATGGTGTCGAATAGATACGAGACACAGTCACGACTTAGACGTGATGCGGTGCCACAAGGGTACGCCATGTGCTGCCATAAGGGCACGCGACATGTGGCCATGAGGGCCTTGCGACATGGTCGCGACACGGATGCGACATGATCACGACACTGTGCTATGTGGGCACGAGGTCATGAGGGCCTCGCGACGCGGATGCGACGTGGACGCAACACGAACGAGACATAGTCGCGGCACGGTGCTTGGGGCATGACATGTGGTGCCAGGAGGGCACGCGACATGGGGCCAAGAGGGCCTGGCGACGTGATCGCGCTGCCAGGACGCGACATAGAGTCGCATGTGGGTAAGACGCGAGAGTGACACGATCGCGACACGGACGCGACTGGGCCAAGCTGGGCTAGCGATGCGGAAGGCGTTGCGGTATGTCAAACCAATAGGTTTGAGGTTCTCCTACCATTTTGGCTGAATGACTGTTTTACCCTTATATAGGGGGAAGGGAGCTGTGGAGCTATTCTCTCACACATGGGGCCCTGTGTTGCGGGATGAGCGCATGGGCTTTCTAGGTTAAGAGTGGGCCTAGAACATCGTTGTAGCAATGAGACGCTGCAGCGATGCCATGTGTCACCTGCGGTGAGGTTACCATGTGGCCCCGTGCCGGCGTCACGGTGTACATGAGTCGGTGACCTCACGAGGGCACTCAAGGGCTACGTGGGACGCAGTGGCACGCACTAGCTGAGGGCCTGATGCAGAAGTGTGTTGGTCGCATGGGCCACACGCGATACTTAGTTTGGATAGCATGAAGAGTTGCATGCTACTCTGTGCTGGTCGCGTGGGCCACACACATTAGTTGGCTTGAATGGCATGAAAAGATGCATGTCACTGTCTGAAGCAAGGGACTAGTGCGTTGCACAGGGTGAAGTTAGGCAGGCCAAATGGCACTGAGGTGCTGGCATGCGTGTCGCAGGTAGACACGATGCATTAAGTAGGTTTGCCTCGAGTGAAGACAACCACGATGCGGGAATTCCCGTCCTTTAGGCGGGTGGTATCAGAGTGATGGTTGGATAAGTTGGTCTCGCTATGCGCGGCACCGAAATGTTGCACGATCGTTATAACCAGCGTTCAGTTATGCTTCGTAAAAAAATTGGTATCTGAGTTAGGCTTACCTCATTTATGGCGGCGCGCCGTCGAAAAAAGTTACCCGTGACAACACAGACTTCGAGGCGGAGACGGTAGCTCCGTCAACATGTTGATGCCTAAAATCATCGCTATTTCTGACTCCTACAGCACTACTTTTTGTTCTTGACCTTGAACACTTTATCTTGAACCCAGAAGCTTAAAATTGCGTCAATCAAGTCTCCAACAAACACTAATTTCCCATAAATCCTAAATAAATGATCGAAATTTGATTCATCCAACATCCTTTTCATCTCTTCGTTGCAACGAATATAAAATTTTCTAACGCTAACTTCAGTACATGATCATTTATAATTTGAAATTTTGCAAGTGCTCAAGTCCGAATGTACTAGGGTGAATATAACGGTGTCAAACCATAGAGACCTGTCGTTTACCTTCTAACTACCGACTTAATAGAAAAAAAATTTAAAAGAAGTTTTCTAATGTAATTAATTAAAAAGCAAATAAAACAGATTTAGAAAAGTTATGAGAAAGCAACTTGGGATCCCTCTTGGATCACAGACTCGTAAATAATCTAACTCTTATTCCTATCCTATTCCAAATTCCGGGTACTGTTAGCTCTTCGCAACATGCTAAAGCAAGTTATAAGAATCATGTCCTATTCATAGTCATGGACCAGTCGGGACGATATGATCCGTTTAATCACCAGCGAACTAAACAGTAAGCATCATTGCATATAACCGCCAAAACTAGGCTCCAAGCACTAATCCAAGGGTGTATATCCTATTAGATATAACCCTAATCCCTACAGAAATCAAACGCCGTTAGGATTAAATTCAAAATAGAAAAATAAAAGAAATTATATTAAATACTCATATGTGATTTACAAAGGATCCCAACCTTGGAGAAGTTAGCTACGCATCGTCAGATTGATCTTCATCATCTCTGATTCTATCATCTACTGATAATTACAAGTTACAATCTCACAACTCTCTAAAATTGGCAAACTAAACCAAAATTAAACCTAAGAAGACTCGCGATTGGGAAATCTCTCTATCGAATGACTATTAATTTTAACCTTACGGTCCTTATTTATAGAACATAAGACCCTAGTACAATAGTTATCTACAACAAGTAATCCCTGAAATTGCCCAAGAAATCAGCTGGAGAAGATAGATACAGAAGGACTCTTAGAAGCCAACTGTTACAGGCTATAGAGCTTGAAATTTCGCCTAAAACCCTTCTTTCGATCGGTCAAGTTCTCAATTTCCTCTTCAGGCACAGTCTCTGGATTTCGACCGATCAAAACTGACTTTCAACTAGTCTAGCTTCAATTCTTTTGCCAAGTGCTTCTTCTGACTCGACCGGACTAAATTGCCTGTCAACCGGTCGAAACATATGTACAAAAGATGTATATAATCTTTGTTTGGTCTTGATCGGTTGAAACCAGTTTCAACCAATCCAAATTGGAATCTTGAGGCTTCTCTCATTTCGAACGGTTTAAATGGACATTTCGACTGGTCGAGACATGCAATCTCTTTCCATTTTCTTCTTTCATCTTTTCTCTATTACTGTGCGATTTCAACCTGTCCAATTTGGATCTCGACCGGTTGAAATGGTCTGTCATGGGACTCCTTTACTCAGTTTTAACTCTATTCCATGCTGCGGCTTTAAGTCTTCTTCTACTTTACTCATTTAATCACTTTTGCATACTTTCGGCCTTCAAACATGTTATGGTACATCTCATACTAAAGTCAAACATTAATAGTTAAGTGAGGGTTAATAAGGCCGAGATTTTGGCATAAAATATATTGTTTTGAAGGTTGATCAACATCTTATAATCAGTTAGTGATCTGCAAAAAATATAAGCAACACATAAATAATAAAAAAATCTAAAATAAAAGAGAACTACTAATATGCCGCTATCCTAAGATAGCGGCATGTTTGCAGCAAGATAACGCCTCTTAGCGGTTTAGTATATTTAGATAAAAGTTTTAAAAAAAAAATACCTAGGAGAAATTGAAGCTATCGGTCGCTATTTCGCTGTTTCATTAGTTTTTACAACAGTTAAAGTAAAAAGTAAAAAGTAAAAGAGAGTTTAAATATTTGAAGAATTTTAAAAGTCAAGGGCGTTTTAGACATTTCGAAGGTCTATGTTGACGTGGGAATGGCTTGGCTCGGAGCAAGCCTATTCTGCATATATTAAAATTATAAAGCCTTTTCTTCAAATTCAAAAATTGATAGGGACAAAAATACAAATTTTCGGGCATATTTAAGTCCAGAGTACTTTGCAGTATACCTCGGAACATTTCTCCTCCTAAACACACAAATTACTAGTAGCTAGGAAATTTAGAAAATAAGGTGGCCTTTTATTGATCCTTAACGTTTTCACGTCATTTTTACTATTTGAAACGTCATTTTTTATTGTTTGAAGTGGGAGTGGCCACAGCCATTGACAAGATGGACGGCGGAGAAGAACCGAACACCATCTTTAATACTTGTAGGAGTACCCTATATCTTCTCACCTATATAAGATTAAGATCCAACTGAAGCCTCCCTCAACAAGAAGATATGCGGATATTGCATCAAACTTTTGAGTTATGAGTATTTATTTTCCCGCCCTTATCTTAGTATTTCCCTATTTTAGTGCCCTTATCTTAGTATTTCCCTATTTTAGTATTTCTATTTTATATACCCTTGCCATTAATTAGCTGTGAGTTTATGAACTAAAACGATTATTTTATCCTTAATAAAATTAATATTCTAAAAACACCATCATTTTAAAAGGCCCTTCATTTATCTATATTTACAAGTCATGCCATTATAGTTTACTATCATTCTAAAAGGCCATTCATTCACCTCTATTTACAAGTCATGCCATTATAGTCTATCACCATTATTTTAAAATGAGTACTTTTAAATCCACCCACAAAATCTTTGAGTTCACCCACGCTGAAACATATCGACTGCATTGAATCAGACGACGGAGATTATTTATCGTCCAAATATTTCATGAGATCGACTTTAGATCATGGGTGTACCATTAGACGGTTGGGATCAAGGAGCATAATAGTGCCCTTAATCTCTACTATAAATCAGTGCATGTTCATTGGATCTAGACCATAGATTTTATGTCTCTCGTCAATAAAATATATGCAACAGTCCATACAAAAGTAATTGATGAACGATTATGATGTCTAATACATGCAATTTTCAATATATGGTTCATAAAAGAAGTGGTCAATTGATTGGACAGTTGGGATCAAGGATCAAAATATCGGTTTGATTTTCAGTTTTGGGCATGACCGAAACCAAAAATTTGAATGAAAATTTCGGTCGAAATTTTTATTGTCATACATAATTTGACAGAAATTTTATGGGTTATTTTCGTTCCAGTGAGGGCCGAAACCGATAAATTTTGGCCGACAGTATGCATTATTGACCGAAAGTTTGAAACGCGATTGTGATGGTTCCGCTTATACAATCATTGGAGATTAATGATGACACCAATACAAGAGAGTTTCAACCTGTCGGGTCAATTTGATGGGTCAAAGTCAAACGACCCGACCCGCCATAGGGCTTGGGTTCAGATTTTCAAGTCCCAACCCATTAAGTCGGGTTGGAAATGCTGACTCATTTATTTATAAGTTCCCCTCAACTACTAAATTGTTTATTATTTAATTCCCAACAATATTACTCATATATGCAATATAAAAAATCACCAAAATTTTATATACCCAAACTTAAAAATCATTCCAAATTTTGGTTATTAATCTAAGAACATATAGATTAAAGGTTTTCTTTACAAAAGTAATTACATGATTTGCCACAACTCCTCCATTGGTTGAGTATTTATCCAAACGTTGACATGCTTTAATGGGGGAATCACCCATCTTATAGGTCTTGAATCTGATGGGTGAATGAAGGGCCTTTTAGAAGAGTACCTTTAAATCCACCTACCGAATCTTTGAGTCCACTCACGCTGAAATACGTTGATTGAATTGAATCGAACGATGGAGATCATTTATCCTCCTAATCTTTAAGGAGATCGATCTTTAGATCATGGGTGTACTCTCAGACGGTCGATTTTTTATTTCACGTGACATATATCTCAGAAAAGTGACTTTAGCAAAATAATTACGCTTAAAATTGAATTTAATGTTACTTTTATGGGTGTGTACCATAGGAAATAAAAAAATCGACCGTCTGATGGTATACTCATAATCTAAAGATCGATCTTATAAAATATTAGGACGATAAATAATCTCTATCGTCTGATTCAATGCAATCGATATGTTTCAATATGTGTGAACTCAAAGATTTTGTGGGTTTATTTAAAGCTATTTTTTTTAGAATGATGGTGGTATAGTTATAATTGCATGACTTGTAAATAAATGTGAGCGAAAGGCCTTTTAGAATTGTGGTAAACTAAAATGGCTTGACTTATAAATATAGATGAATGAAGGGCGTTTTAGAATAATCTATTTTAGAATATTGATTTCATTAAAGACAAAATAGCCATTTCAGTCTATAAAGTCACTATATCAGGCGGTATATGCAAAAACCCAATAAATAATAATCCACTGCCGCTCTATCCCTGCGCGTCCCGCACGCTTCTACCAGTTCCTGCGATCCCACAAATTCCGAACGAAGAAGAACGATTAGCTCCCAAAGAGCAAATAAACAAAAATAAAATCTAAAACCACCCCCTCCATCAATGGCTATATTTTCTCTGCTTCAGACTTCTCCTTCCTCTCTGACCCCCAAAACCAATCCCATCTTCACAAACCCTAGACACACCCGCCACTCCTCAACCGTCCGATGCTCCGATTCGTATTTCCCCACAAAACCCTCCAAACAACGCCGCCCCGCAGAAGAAAACATCCGCGAAGAAGCACGCCGCCACAACACGCCCCTCGAAAACCACGGCTTCTCCGCCAAATACGTCCCTTTCAATGCTCCCGCCACCTCTGACGAACAGTACTCGCTCGACGAGATCGTCTACCGTAGCCGATCTGGCGGCCTCCTCGACGTCCAACACGACATGGACGCCCTCAAGAAACACGACGGAGCGTACTGGAAATCGCTCTTCGATTCGCGCATTGGCGGCACCGATTGGCCCTACGGCTCCGGCGTCTGGAGCAAGAAGGAGTGGGTCCTACCGGAGATCGACGGAGACGATATCATCAGCGCCTTTGAAGGTAACTCCAATCTCTTCTGGGCTGAGCGATTCGGCAAAGAAATGTTAGAGATGAATGATCTCTGGGTTAAGCACTGTGGGATCAGCCACACTGGTAGTTTTAAGGACTTAGGTATGACTGTTCTCGTAAGCCAGGTCAATCGGCTTCGCAAGATGAACCGCCCGGTGGTTGGAGTGGGCTGCGCCTCTACTGGCGACACTTCGGCTGCCCTCTCCGCATACTGCGCGTCAGCAGGGATCCCGGCATTCGTGTTCCTCCCTTCGAATCGCATCTCCATTGCTCAATTAGTCCAACCGATTGCCAACAAGGCACATGTTTTGAGTCTCGATACCGATTTCGATGGGTGTATGAGATTGATTCGAGAGGTTACGTCGGAACTCCCGATTTACCTTGCTAATTCGTTGAATAGTTTGAGACTCGAGGGACAAAAGACCGCTGCTGTCGAGATCCTGCAGCAGTTCAATTGGGAGGTACCTGATTGGGTTATCGTCCCTGGAGGGAATCTTGGGAATATTTACGCCTTTTATAAAGGATTCAAAATGTGCCACGAATTGGGTCTCGTTGACCGGATCCCTCGGCTTGTTTGTGCTCAGGCGGCGAATGCCAACCCGCTTTATCTACATTACAAGTCGGGGTGGGGTGAATTTAAGGCGGTGACGGCTAATACTACATTCGCGTCGGCTATACAGATCGGAGATCCGGTTTCTATAGATAGGGCTGTTTTTGCATTGCGTAATTCGGATGGTATAGTTGAGGAGGCGACCGAGGAGGAACTCATGGATGCTTGTGCCCTGGCAGATAGTACAGGCATGTTTACATGTCCTCATACGGGTGTCGCTCTTTCTGCCTTGATTAAGCTTAGGAAAAGTGGGGTGATTGGAGCTACCGATCGGACGGTGGTTGTTAGCACGGCACACGGGTTGAAGTTCACACAGTCCAAGATTGCATACCACTCCAAGGAGATACAGGATATGGCTTGCCAGTTTGCTAACCCGCCACTGCAAGTGAAGGCAGATTTCGGTTCGGTTATGGATGTTCTAAAGCAGAAGCTTTCATTGTATTGACCGCAGCTTGAGAGGGTCGGTAATCTTTATGTACCCAAATCTCCTGTTTATGCTGTTCTTTCTATTGCAATTTTATGTATTCCCGGTTTTGGTTGCTTCCTTTTAGGATCCGGAATTAGATAGCTCGTTAGGATTTGATAGAGAACAACTGGCTTGTTATGCTTGTAACTTATTATTTATTTTAAAATTTACTCTCCTTTCTCTATTTAGCCGAGTTTGTTGTAGTTGAAATGGCAGAACGTTTTGTTAGCATGTGAAATGCTTAGCATTCAATTACAAGTTTGATCGTCTACTTTATGCTTGAATGGTATATGGTTGCTAGAGAAACATTAGTAGCTTTAAAATGCTGGCACCCAATGATAACTGCTCCAATTATGGAGCTGCTACGGAATCAGACCTGCATGAATAGAATATGGAGTTGAATCATTTCAGTCCCTAGTGGGGTTATTTCTTATTTTCTCACTTGCTGTTTTATATTTTATTTTTACAATTATCTCTTCATAATTTGTCTAAAAGGAGTGGATCACCCATTGCAGACAATGGGTGACGAGCGTGCAGCATGGGCTTTTGAGATGTGCACGAACTTTAAAGTGCATGGAGATCTGTGCACGGCATAAGTCCAGGTGGTGCATGGTTGAGACCTGCATGCCCATTGTAGTGTAACTCATCTCTATAATATAGAAAAAAGAGAATTGTAAGAATGTCTTAAACAATTCTAAAGGATGCCATCCTCATAATTAACCAACATCATTTCATCCTGGTACTTATATTGGACTATGTATATTTCTAGGATGGTGGATTATACTGCTCGAAGGATTCCTCTTTGGCTGATCAGACTATGATTAGTATCCTTGTGGTTGGTTAAATGGATATTTTCTCCTATTGTTAATATTCATTTTGGACTGGGTTCGTTCCTATAGTAATTGGATGAACTGGGTTGTAGACATGAGAAAACTAAAACCTCAACTGGTCATTACAGCTCACATCAGATAAAGAAGGGCAAGGTCTTATTGACTTTTTACTCTTCGAATGAGATTTTGATCCATTCTATAATATAATAGTTGGATGCCATCCAATAAACAAAATCATTGTACAATATTCATAAGGGCAGCGGTTACTTCCAATTGGTTGATTCCAATGTGGTTGCACCAGTTTTAAAACCGTTAAGACACAAAGGAATCTTGATTTTCACAGATTCCATATTTTCATAGGTTGCTGAAAGTACGTTCCATGTCAGAATCCTTTCTATCCAAAGATTCTAAAGGAGGTTGAATTGAACCCCACCGTGGATTCAATCGGTTGGACCTGACCATTGCCTTATCTGTAAAATTGACAAACAATTTCTTTTGCGCTGATAATTTAAACTACTCCACTGTATTCTTTGTGATGGCTGTTTTGAAGAGTTGAATCCATTGATTGGTTTATATGGTTTATGCTTTCATAAAATTATTTTCTCGAAAGCCATAAGAACGAAGAATTTGGTTCGTTTATGATATAGATTTGTATTGGATGGAATACTATATAAATGTATAATAATAGAAAATCTAATAGCATATAACATGTAAGATAATAATATAGTACTATATCAAGGTATTTTATGATTTTTTAATCAAAATTTCAATGGAAAAACAGGAAAATACAACGGAGAGGGGCAAGCGCTACCCCCCAAAATGTAAAATTGAAGAATTGTGTACAACCCTTTCATGTAGTATATCCTGAAATGGTCCCCCTCAGTTCGTACCCTCCTTGTCCAGAATGTTCACTTTCTTGTGTTGGTTTCCTGTTTTATAAATTAAAAGTAATCTCAAACTTTCTACATATGTAAATCTTCTGAAAGAAATCCACTAACTGGCACAATTATCTTTCCTTCTTGCTAAGCCATCTAATCACATTCTTTGAGTCTCCCTTTACAATGTGTTGGAGAAATTTGATCTGTATATTCAAACACAATATAAAAGGGCTTGTGTCCCTACTCACACAAGCTTTTATTAATTTAACGTGCAAATATATTTGATACTTTGATAACATTGTTTAGATAATATTGCTTCCTTAATGTTGCTCCTCTAAGGTTTAATAACATTTTTTTTGGATGAATGAGCTGGCCTGCTCTTGAAAAAAAGGTAACTCATTCAGGGTATTGGCAAGGGCCAGGTCCATATGATTGTAACACCCTGAAATGTTATTACAAGAAAAAGAAAAATCCCTCTCTCTGGTGGGTGTGCTCTGCCCTTCCCTGGCTGCCATTAGCTTGGGGTGGCTGAGTGGGTTTGTTTCTTCTTTTTGGGTTTCGTTTTGGTTTGTCTTGGCCTGCCTTTTGGGGTAGCTCCGTACTCCCTGCCCAAGTATGTAACTCTTTTTCTTTCTCTAATGGAATCTTTTCTTACCGATTGAAAAAAAAGGTTGTTCCTCTAATTTTGTGTGTTCCCTTTACTGTAACCATTTGTCTATAACCTTCCACTACTCCCAATGCTTCTCGAACCTTGATCTCACAGAGAAATTTGATCTCTTTCCCTGCATTCAGCCCTCTTGGATCTTGGATCTTCGGTGTATGAGGTAGTAATTCTTTTCGATGGACTCTTGGGAAGATATGATGAGGGAATTTAAGTACACAAATAGTGTTCTTTCCTCAAGGAAGGGAATCCTTTCTGTCACAAACTCGCTCTTTTGCTGATGAAGTCAAAGGGAAAGACGCTTCAGCGAGTCTGTTAGTCAAGCCGACAATGGCATACCCTATTCAAAGAGGTTATCGGAAGGGGAATGACATGTTCGATGTCCGCATATAAGAGCAGAGTTTGATCTCGATATCAACTCAAGAAGAGTATGCAAATCAAGCGGAGAGAGAGAGAGAGAGAGAGAAAATAAAAATTCCATGGCTATTGCTCTGGTGATGCTGTTGAGAACTCTTAAGGTGCTGGTGATTTGGGCTGGGTCAGCCATCCTCTCCTTTTGTTGGGATTTGGGAAATAAAAGTTCGATAAGGTTGACTGTTCTGCTAGAATTGGTTGCCCTCAAGAAGAGATTAATAGTTATCCAACACGTTTTGGGAGCTTTGTGGTTCATCTTATAGTTTTCTGGCGAGAAGATTGGAGAAGATGACCATACCACGCTACCAATGCTCAAGTTGTTGCACAATAGAAATACTGCCTTTGAAGGGTTGTTGTTGCTCAAGACACTCAAGTATTGTAGCTGTTTCAAGCAACATTAACTTGTGCCTAGCTGGCAGTGTGAAAAATAAATAAAACATGAAAAAGCTAAAATGAGCAAACTTAATATCTATAAAATATCATTACTTCCCATTTAAAGACTTGTTAAACGCAGAGTATGCCAGGGAAGTAGACTAAGAAAGGGAACTAAATCAATGGATGATTAGCTAAGTATTTGAAGTATAGGTAAAAAGAACATTGTCAAAGATGAAGAGAAGCACTAAAATTTTCTGGAATTCCTATGGAGGTATTTAAATACCAGATTCAACAAGATATTGAGAACAAGAAAAATGTCTAACGAGTGGAGAAAGAGCACCGTGCTTCCTCTATGGGCAAAATATCTTACCAACTATTGTGGTATTTAACCTATGAGTCATGCTACGAAACTTTGGGTTCGAGTAGTAAATCAATGTCTAAGGAAGGAATCCAATATTTCTTAGAACCAGTTTAAAATCAATATTTGAAGCTTTTTTCTTACCGAAGCAACTTATGAAAATGTTTAGAAGAGGGAAAAATTGTATAGGATGCCGAGACATATAATGTGGTGAATCATAAGGAGAAAATGCACATCCTGAATGGATATATTGAGATTATCCAAAACAAGTAGGAAAGAGTGATAACAAGTGTAAGAGTTGTGTATGGAGAGACGATTGCATTCCCTTTGGAGTTGGGTTGCATCAAGGGTCTACTTCGAATCCTTATTATTATTTATGTATTTCTTTATTTTTTGTCGGTAACAAAGAATTGCATTAGGAAAAAATAAAGTGTCAACTACCCGAAAGAAGAAAACCTCAAAAAAGAACGTTAGCCCTCTCGAAGATCCCCAGATGTCATGGCAGCCGAAGTGGGATGCCCTTTAATTCGCATTTATCATGGATGAGACGACGAAACAAAAAGTGCAAGAGAGGTTTTATGATGTATGTTGTTTGCTGATGATATGCTAATTAACCATACAAAAGTGTTCAAGTTCGTACTGCAGGATTTAGAGCTGGTATTTGAAAATTAGGATAACTGATACGTAAATACACGGGGTGCAAGTTTAAAGAACTCAAAAGCAAGGAGTGATTTTTTACAGGATTTAGACCTAAGCTGTTTGAAAATTACCATAACTGATACATGAATATACAAGGTGCTAGTTTAATGAACTCGAAATCAGGGAGTGTAATTTTGCAGAAGGATTTAGAGCTAAGGTGTTTGAAAGCTCTGATGATCTTCTCTAATCACATGGGGTCTCCTTTACATCAATTAGAAAAGAATTTATGGCTTTTTTGTAAAGCCCCAAACATCTATACACGAATTTGAGGGTGTTACAATCATATGGACCTGGCAACCAAGCGTCAGCAAATGGAACATAGCGGAAATAATCTAAAAGAAAATGCCGTAAAAAATTTCTTTTTCTTTTAATTGAACAGAAATAAAACAAACTGATTTTTCATTACATAACTTCTCTCCTTAGAGAAATTTCGCCCTCGAAATTTACATACTATTTACTGGGTACATTTGTCCTCATTCTTAGTCAATCCTTGTCAATGAATCAGGGTCTTGTATTTGTGCATAGGTAGCAAAATAATAATAATATACACTCAAAAGAAAATAACTTTTATTAAAAATTCACATAACATTCTTAACAAAGCAAGTTAACTAGACTCTTATCGCTAATGTACAAATGGTTCACTGATTGATTTCATTAACATGATCTTCTTTCTAGACATCGTGAACATCTGATTGCATCATTCAATATACCCGGACCGAGGTGCTGGACTGTAAATGGATTACAATAAGTTTGACATACCATACCTTGGGTCCTATCCTAGATGGACACCCTAAAGACTTCAGTGGTAAACTTACTAACCCCTCGTCATGCCTCAACATAACGATTGCCAAACCTAGGCTATGATACCACAATTGTCATTCCCCAAAACTCTGTACACAAATTTCAGGGTGTTACAATCATATGGACCTGGCAACAAAGGGTCAGCAAACGGAACATAACGGAAATAATCTAAAAGAAAATACGGTAAAAATTTTCTTTTTCTTTTAATTGAACAGAAATAAAACAAACTGATTTTTCATTACAATTTTGGAGAAAGGTAAAGCATTGAGTAAAAGGCTCTAGGGAGTTGGAAAAACTTTCTATTACTTAATTATGATAAATCTAAAGGGTAAAGAATTGGGGTTGAGGTTTCACCATCTTTCACGTTGGTCATGAAGCTTCTAAATTGGAATCTTAGGGGTTTAAATGACCTGGACCGTGGAAGGGCTATTAGTGATCTTAATACTTGACATCATCCTTTTACAAGAGACTAAAATGGAAAATGTAACCAAGAATGACCATGAAACCAGTTGGTTTGATGTAAAAGCTATTGTGCTTCTGCATTCCTTTGGGCGATGAAAACCAAAATATCATTTTATCCTTTGATCCGGGGCAAGGGGGAAGTGGTTAGTGTTTGTGTGTGTTGGGTGGTGGTGGTCACCGTGGGGGTAGGGGCGGGGGTGTATATGGATTATGTGAGACCCTTCTTTTATCAGGTGCCATAACCATTTTTTATCCTTATATTATCCAATGAGGATTTCTCGTGGTTGATGACGATTGTCTATTCTCCATGTAGTAAGCAACTTCAGATGTTATAGTAAGAGATTGTATCTGTTAAGACAGCTATCTAGAAGAAAAAAACAATGCAAATGATTAACCTCGAATATGGGGTGCCTCTTATAAATAAAAAAAAGTACTTGTAAGAAGTATTGATACAGGACAAACACTAAAACCCTATTTATATGAATTTGAGGATTAATTTCAGATTTAATTGAATAGCATAAATATTCAAATTACCCAACCACGTAAAATAATTTAAGAAATTTAATTAAGGCAATTGGTGTAAATCAATTTTAGTTCTCACACGCTTTAAGTTTCTGATCTAGAAAAATGGCTCCGATGAGGGAACACGAGTTTCGATCTAGTCTAGGCCTCCAAGCGATAATTGCGGGATCGTCTCTTGACTCTTCTAGGCATTGAAGAAATTAAAGTGTAACAGGTTTAATTAATTCAAAGGGAAATCAACGACTATAACAATAATAAGGTGTGAGAAAGATCTCAATAACTAAGCAAATAGGAATTTTGGTATTTAAAATTTTTATCAAAGAAATAAAAAGGAAATCATTCACCTTACAATAATTAAGAAGGTAAAAGGAAAAGATAAGGTTCCAAGGCCTCACATCAAGGATTCTGAGGCTTCATACCAAGGATGTATACTGGCTTTGCACCAAGCACATGATAAAATGAAGATCCGCTCATCGAGTTTTGAAAGATTCACTTTTTCGGTTGACAACTCTTCACAAGTTCTTTAGGATTTGCGCAAACTCTCAATTTCATTAATCAATCAACTTTTTAAAATAAAGTCTTTATATGCCTTTATATAGGCTATGAAAACCTTAAAACGAAATTAGAAAGTTCTAAATTTAACTAAAACTCAAAAAAGTCAAATTTTCATCCAAAATTTGGGCTCCAACAAAATCCTGGCATGAATTTGATCGATTGGGTTTAAGTCTCGATCGATCGACGATGGTGTCATCCTAGGATGGCTCTCAGGTTGATCTCGAGGTTGAACTTCGATCGATCGAAGGCCAACATAACCCCCTTCATTTTTTTAGTGTCTTTTGCGCTTCCTTTCTTGTTCTTTTCGTTGCTCATATAGTGATCATCACACTCTCCTTGGTACGTTGAATTGGGCTTTGAAGCTTTGGCCCTCCATGTGCACTTGCGGTTTGTTTTGTACCACGAGATGTCCCCATCAAGTACTCCTATGAGTTCAGAGGTGATGCCAAACTCTGTGGTCATCCTTTGGCTGGGAGAAGATTACTTAGACAAGCTTTCCAAGCCATTCAATTCTTGGTATAGGTTGGATGGATTCCTTCTTTCTATTGGATGGAAAGATTATTAAGTACTAACAAATCTTGGTATAGGTGTAGGCTCTGATGATAGTATAGGTTGGATGGATGTCATATCTCCATTGAATGGGAGGAGACCTTCCGTAGTTCAATTTCAAGGGTGTCTGTCAAAATATGTTTAAAAATTCAGATTATCTAGCGACAATGTTTTATGGCTTCGTATGTGACCTTCGTATTTGATCCCTGTTTGTGTCTAACCACTGGGTGCAAACAGGCTCCATAGTTGACACCGTAATAGGAATGTGGTTACAGGCTTAATTTTTTTGATCAATAAATCACAGTATTTCATTAAGAATATGAAGGATACAATGGATCAAAAGGACCAAGTGAAAAGCTCGGTGACACCGAAATAAAAACGAAAAGAAAAAGGCCAACAACTAAAATACATATGTTACAACATAGGATATGCCATTGGAAACAATTTCCACAGAATAGCAAGACTGTTCGAGAAAGGAAAGTTGGACCACTCTTTCAACACATGAGCAACCGATTCCCCATGGCACATGGATACCCTAAAGGCCGAGAGAAACCAGCTCCACACTTGATATGCAAAGGGACAGACCAGGAATAAATGTGTGGCCGTTTCTTCCCCCTCACCCCCTCACCCCCACAGAACACACAACACAGATACTGACATACCTCTTTTAACAAGATGAGCACACGTTAAAATTCTACCCCCAAGTCACTTCCCAAGCCGGAAATTTCACTCTAAGAGGGATCTTCGTTTTCCAAAAACTGACCCATGGGCACCTAGTGAGAAACAGGTAAAAAGACTTAACTGTGAACTTACTATTTTTTTCTGGCGTTAAAGCCGTTTGTCATTCCTATTAATTTCCATGACCATAAAATTTAGCTCTTTTAACAGGGTGAAAAAATACTTCCTCTTCTTCCTCTTTCAATTACAGCGGAGACGAATATTCCAAAGAACATTTTGTTCACCCTCACGGATGTCTCTCACCTTTGCATTTTTGTTTCTCACCAGATTAAAAATCATTGGGAATCTTGCACGCAATGGGGAATCCATATGTAGAGAAATCTATTTGTGCTGCTACCCCATTTACAAAAGCAATCTATATAATGCTGTTTAATTTTATGATAATTCTACCATTTGTGTGTCATCTTGGTTTTGCATGCAGGAAAACTGGGACCTAATCATAACTAAATGGGGTACTAGGGATATTCTTGCTTATTTCATTCCTTCCATTGTCCCACCAGTAGGTTTTTTATCCTGCAATATTTTCTGATTGTCTCCGTTTCATAGAATGGCTCAGCTGAATTGTTACCTCTCTGTTAGTTTTCTTCCAACGAGATGGCGGATGAAATAGAAACATTTTTTGCTAGTTGTCCCATGCCTTCAAAACCAAGATGAGAGTGCTGCTTCAGAGTTCAGACTGTTGACTGAGAAAAGCATGCAGTACTTCATCAAGGGACAAGTTTAGAGTGTTGCTTTCTTTTGAGAAAGATGCAAATGCTTTCTAGGCTTCTATGAGTATAAACTTTTGATAAGTGTGCTTTCTGGAGATTTCAATTTTCAAGGCTGAACAATTTATTTGTTTGCCCTTGAGGTACGTGAAGCCATTTTTTTAACGGTCACAACCTCAGCTCAGTAAGGTTGCTGGCCAGCATGAACTATGGACCTTTCCAATTTAAAATCAAGATCAGGCCCTGGCTTGGGCTTTTTGTCTGCTTGATTGGAAGGTGCATAATGACGCAACCTTGTGGTGGCAGTTTCAATAACAGCTTACCCGGGAATTGGGTATAGTTTAATCATTAAAAGATGCAAAAAGTATAAAATTCTTTATATAAAAAATGGAAAAATTATTAAATCCTTGTAAAAGCATCTCCAGCAGAATCGCCATAGCCAGAAAAAATGCTATTTTAGCGAGCAAGAGCAAGAAAAGGAGCTCCAGCAAATTCGCCAACCCCCCTTCAAAATAGCGACCTGCTACAGTGCTCGCTATAGATAGCGAGTATTGTAGCATTAGCTACTTATTTTTTTATTGATTTATAGTTTTGTTTTCCCTCTTCAGCCAATCATCTTGGTTGTGCTTTTCTCTCCCACCAATCATCTCTGTTACACATCCCTTCTTCCTCTTGGTGAGTAATTTTTTTTTGCCTATATTTTATAGGATTTAAGGTAATTTTTCTTGTGGGTTTGTTGTTGTAGAAATCCATCTTCTTCTCCTTTCTTTTTTATATGTTTTTTTTGTTTTTAAAAGCAATATAATTTTTGGGTTTTCTTTATTTTTCTCAAGTAATGTGTTCTTGTGTGTTTGTTGTTCTATAAATCCGTTTTTTATGTTTTTTTGTTGTGATTAATTTAGGATAATCTAAGTTGCCTATTTTATGTTTGATGAAATGCCTCATAGTACTCAAGGTAAATTTTAGAATACTAAATCATATAATTAGAAAATCACACTTTAATCAGAAAATAAGAGATACCAAGTAAGTTGAAGCAAAAATGCAAGCATAGCAGCTAGATTAGCGGGCCATCAAAAGCAAAGTATTGGGAAGCAGTTCTACTTGGACTCAGTTTGGGTTTGGTTTCGATTTTGGTTTTGGGTTCGGTTTCGATTTAGGAAAATATGACTCTTAGAGAAGGTGAATATTTGAAAGGTTGGTAATGATATAATAAAATAAGAATGGATAATAATATTTTTTTTAAAAAAAGTAGTTAAAATAGAGAATCTGTTAAGGTGTGTATTGAAAAAGCAATAGTTAAAATAGAGAATGATAGTTAAAAAGGTGTTTAGCTCTTCAAATTTGGCTATCCTTGTTGGAGATGTTCTAAGTTATTATTGCTCTCATCTTTATAATATGAAGCGAGAAAGGGTGGATTAATATGGACAAAAACATTAAAAAAAAAATTTAAAAATTAAAAATATCCATCACTTACTGTAAGCAGGCTGACGAGAAAAATAAACATTTTAACATATAAATTAAGTCAATATCTTAAATATCTTGTTTATCGTGTAGTGTGGGAGCCGTGACCGTCACCATTATTATCAACAAATGATAAAATGAAGGATATGACTATCCTGCCGCCATTTAAATACCAAAATAGTGTTTAAATGATTTTGCCATCAATGGTTTAAGATGTTGGTGACTCGTATTATCAAAGTGATAGATCATAGATTGAAGTGTAACAGGGCCAAAAAATAGTGTTTAGGGAGATTTAAACTATCTGACCTATTGACTGTAATATTAACTATTGTATTTTAGTTTTATGGTTGATACTAAAATTCCTCAATTAGATGGTTTAAATCCATTTATAGGCATGTTTCTTTGATTGAGACATGTTTCAAAATGACGAATTGCTGCTTCCAATATGAATCAATTATAGATCTATCCACATGATATAATGATAAATCATACTTTAATGGTTTGAGATAAAAGTTTAATTTTAATGGTATAAGATCATTTAAACACTATTTTGATATTCAAATGTTGATCAAGAGCCATTATCCCTAAAATAAAAGGGCGTTATCTGTCCATTAATCAAATATGGGAATACGACCGAAATTATTTAGAAATTTTTTTTTTAAGTATTGGCTAAGACCTTAACATATAAAACATAATTTGCACGTATTAGATTAGCTGATCTGTGCACGACATTACAATGTTCGCCCCGCTTGTGCGCACCAAGTGCGTGCATTTGTTAGTTACCCTCATTCACGCGGAGCGGCTTCCCTTTGTGTACCAAGTACCCAGAGTGGCTTTGGCTCACTTTGAGCTCGAACCGTGGCTGCATATCGGGGTTGCGCAACAGTATAACCCGCTTACCTTGTACGCATCGCATTGGCATCTCCCAATTTCGGTGACTTTTGTATTTTCATAATTTAGGAACAAAATATCCCTTTAATTGCTCAATTTGCCCCTAAAATTTCATATTCACCCCTATATCTTAGGATTTTAATTAGATTCACGAATCTCGACACTTTAAAATCGTTAAGCTCCTTTTGAAAATTAAAATAGAATTCTCAAATAGGATTCTCCACTGCCTAAACAAAGTGCCCTAATCTTAAGATCTGTAGATTTGTGATGTGACCGATTTTATAAAAGTTTGATTGTTTTCACACTTTTTCAATATAAAAAATATCCGTATTCAATAATATTAATGATGAATATTTTAATCATATTTGGTAACCTACTATTTTCTTGGGATATGTGACATGTGGAATAAAAAAATGATCGATTTGATAGGTGAGTCGTGATCTCAACATCCCTTAGGTAGAAGATTGGAGGGAAAAACGATTTCTATCATCTAATCTAAAGAAATCAAGGTTCGATGGGTGCCTTTAAAGTTGTCCTATTTTCTTCCTATTTTTCTCTCACTAAAACAAAAAATCGATGCCTCTTATGTTCGTAATGAGATTCCAACATTTTCATGCACCTTTAAAGTAGAATCCAGATCTTATCCTAACATGTTCTTAAATTAAAATACAAATAAAGATTCATTTTAATTTCAACAAATACAAAATAAAGAGTAACTCTTACTCTAACAAATACGGATGAAGAATAAAAGAATGGGCAGCTCTAAACGTGTCTACGCATTCTCTGAAAGCGACTACATCGGAGACCTCTTAAAACTCATTGATTGGGTCGGGTCGTATTCATTCTAAATTTCTGCTACATCGGGGCCTCTTAAAACTCATTTATTGGGTCGTATCAGATGATAGAGATCGTGTTTCACCCCGATCTTCCACACAAAGGATCTTGAGATTATATTTAACCTATCATACGGTCAATTTTTTTATTTTGCATGGTACAAATCCCCAAAATATAGCCTTAAAATAGCATGATGCCTTCCATAGGATTCAAGATCTTTTTTAGGAGATCTTTGACATGTGGAATGAAAAACTAACCGTCTGATAGGTGTGACATGATCTCAAGATTCATTGTGTGGGATATCAGGGTGAAACAAAATCTCCATCCTCATATCCGAAGCAATCAATATTTTTTAAGGGTTCTCCAATGTAGATGCTTTCAGAGAACACATGGGCACGAAAAGGACTACTCTAAACGATTTCACCTTCTCTTTTATTCATATTCGCATTTAATAAACAAATGCTCCATAACAATCCTGAAAAGAAGGGAGCTAAAACTAGCATAGGGGATTGGTATTGTGGCACATGATTAAAAAATTGTCACATTGAACCTAAGTCGTCTGATTTAAAGAACATGATGTACAGATCTTTGAGCAAAAAGTTGACACATAAAATGATCTCTATCGTCTGATTTGTGGGAGTCAACACTTAAATCTGATGACAATCTTTGACTGTATTGAATAAGATGATAGAGCTCACATTTTGGGCTAATTTTTTACCTCAATGATCTTTACATCATGGTCTTCAAATCAGACAGCTTAAAGGGTGTTCCATGTGGCCCAAAGCCTAAAATATCAAATTCTCTCTTTTTAATTAGTGTCACGGTACAAATCTCGTGTGCATGTTGTAGCTTCTGAAAATAAATGGAGCAACTTGAGCTTTCATCCTCTTTAAGATCAACTAAACCGAATGTAAAAGTTCCCTCACAGTTTCTCTAATGCTAACTTCCTTGAATCAGACGATGGAGATCGTTTTTGTAACAGCCCGGATTTCCGTCTCCAGAAATCCGTGCCGTTAGGATCATACTCTGGATGATCCCAGATCGATCACACGTGTCCGCGCATATAGCGGAAGCTAGGTGGACACATCCGAGCAGCGGTAGTCTGAGTCAAACAATTTCTACACTAAATACACGTCAACAATATTTAAATGTAAAGAAAACATACACATTCCCAAAAAGGAACCAGGAAGAACCATCGGTGATGGACGTACATCACCCAAACAATGATTCCCGATAGTGGTTCCGAAATGGAATGTGGACTAACATAAACTAAATAAACGTAGAATCATATATGTATATACAAGGTGGCCACCAGCACAATAGTCCAAAAGATCAAAAGTCTACGGATAAAACTTCGTCACGGGCGTCTCTCCTAAATCCTCTGCCTCGGCCTCTGGATCGGTGATAGTAAGGTCACTCTCCTCTTAGACGCTGACCTCGAACCTAAAAAGATTTCAGAAAGCAGGGTGAGCTACATCATAGCTCAATAGAAGAAAAACCATCTAAATGAATTGAATATGCAGATCATGCTATCTCATAACAGAAGACAAATCCAGATCATGTACTCAAAACAAATCAGTTAAAAGCTGGGAACTTTATGCAAGATGTCAGATGTCATGCAGATATATTATCAGAGTACTTAAAGTGTGTCTATTTAACTGTAGAAACTCCGTGATCAGATAGCCGGAGTAAGAGAATGTCCGATAGGAAACCCCAACCAAATCGTCGTTCACATGAACAATTTTGAAAGTGCAACAATGCCTCATCTATGGGCGCTATTGTGCGAGGATTTGAAAGCAATTGCACAAGTGTGCACGGACTCGGATATCTGGGCCGGTGGGGATCATCTGGATTAAATCATTAAATCACATACTTATATACCTCACAGATCAGATAGCAGAAATTCAGAAACAGATGTCAGTTATTCAGATCAGAAACAGAAATCAAGATGACGAGATTCATGCTATGCATATATGCTTGGTAAAAAAAAAAGCAAATCGAGGCATGAACATGAAATGAACATAAATCATACTCAAAAGCGGTTTAAGTTGGTTTTCTCTACCTCGCATCGGTTTATCTTCTAAGCAAATCCAAAGCTTTTTCGACGTGTCGTGGTTTATCCTATACCATGGCACGACAATTAAGTGTTAGGAGTGTCAGAGAATTACCCGGCACCACATCCGGGGTGTCTACTTTATAAAGCCAAGACAGACAAAAACAGGGTAAGTGATCGATCACCAACCTCATTGATCGATCACCACCCACTGTAGATCGATCACCACCTTGTTGATCGATCACCAACCTGCCTATCTCTCTCTCAACACAGTCAAGGTTGATCGATCACCACCTTGGTGATCGATCACCAATCCTCCTGTAGATCGATCACCACCTTGGTGATCGATCACCAACCCTCCTGTAGATCGATCACCACCTTGGTGATCGATCATATCTAATTCAAAAACTCCCCATACATCACATCAATTTCTTATACAGATTGATCGATCACCACCTTGGTGATCGATCACCAACTCCCTTGTAGATCGATCACCACCTCCCTTGTAGATCGATCACCACCTTAGTGATCGATCACCAACTCCCTTGTAGATCGATCACCACCTTGGTGATCGATCACCAACTCCCTTGTAGATCGATCACCACCTTAGTGATCGATCTACAACTCGGGCAAGAACTTCCACAACCAGGGGTCTCTGTTCCCCATAAAAGGCTTATCTGATTGATCGATCACGGTCCTTGGTGATCGATCACCAACCTCGATGATCGATCACCACCCTATGGTGATCGAAAAAAGTCATTAATGGAGTTCACCTCCCATCCATTTTTGATCTCCCTCCACTAATGGTTGTTCAATCACCATTAATACTTCATAAATACACCCTCTAAACTATCCTTTAACCCTATTTATCATACACAACTCACCTTGTTTTGGGTTCCTTGAGGTTAATGACGAAAGAGGGTCTGAAACCTAGATCTGGGCTCCTCCTCGATCCAGGATCCGTGAGAAGCTCTTCACCGGTTCGACAGATCAAGGCCTCTCACACCAATCTCAAACCCCAAATAACTCAATCACCTTGGTCTAGCTACTCTAGCTTAGGAATCCCTCATCTTCACTCTTGCTAACCCTTTTCTTCTCTCTCAAAGGATCTCTTTCACACTTTCTTAGCACAATCTCCAACCTATGGAGCAATTAGGGCAAGGGGATGAAGGAGAAGAAGAGTGGAAGTCTCTCCTCTCTTGTCTCCCTTCCTTCCTCTATAAGCTACCTCCTCACAGCAGAATTTCTGTTTTGCCCTTGGTGCCCGCTCCGGTGTAAAGCATGAACACAGTTGCTTCCGCGCAACGTGTTCCACCTACCCTCTACACATCTAGGATCTAGATGAAATTGCACACGTGATCTCATCTCATCACGGTGCCACATTATTTAAACTAATATAACCCTAAAGTTTTTGAATCAACCTTGGTTTCCGTGCCGGGCACGCGGATCACAGCAGTCGGGCTCGTGTTCTAGTTTTTTTTTTTTTTTTTTTTTTCGGGGTCGTTACAGTTTTCATCCAAACCTTTCAAAAAATAAATCTTTAAATCATGTCCCACCTATCAAACAATCATATCATAATTACACTTGTACATCTCCACATTTGACCATATCATGACATACTATGAGAAGGGTTCTTGAGTCATGTGTGGGAATGGTTCCAGGTTTAATCAACATCTGATCATCTTAAAAGGTAATCCATGATCTCAAGATCTATTTTGTAAAAAAGTTTGATGTAAAAAGGTCTCCATTGTCTTATTCGAAGCAATCAATGCCTTTAACGACTGATTACGGAGATAAAATCTTTGGTTGTAAATACCATAACCAATGATATTTGGGAGCCATTATTTGCACATCGGAAGTTGGCCCTTGGACATAGTCAAAACAAATACTTGGAATTGTAGGGACTTGTGTAATGTGAAATACCATATGATCCATTTGATTTGAAAGCTATGGTATAGAGATCTTAGGTGTAAAATATTGTCAGGAATCAAGTAGTTTACAATAAGGTTCAATACAATCAAATCAAACAGTTTAAGAAAAGGTTCAATGCACTCAAATTCAATTATCTAATTCAATAATTGATTGCATTGAATCACATGATATAGATCTTTTTGCGCTTTTCTTTTTTATTAAATAAAAAATATGAAACCAAGCGCTCAAAAGAGTAAATTGCACATAAAATGATCAGTAAAATTACAATTAGCTTTAATGTTCATGTCTCAACACAATTGACGTTATTGACTATACAGTTTTATGTTTTATATTTTATATTTTATATTTTAATTTTTGTTCACAAAATAGTATGATCATTCAATCGCTCCTATCCATGGCACCCGATCATGAGATTGGATACCACGCGATTTAAAATTAGTGTGGGACCAGGTAAGTTACTTGATCCATAGTACCAAGTTACCTTTACAGATAAAAATCATGAAAAATACAAGGTTTTTATTGGATCGAGTTTTCGAGTTAGGAGTCAGGTCGGGATAAGTGGTGGCTAATCCTAATCGTCTAATCGAAATTGAAAATGAAAGGTTAAAGCAAAATATAATCAAATGTCAACTTAATATGTTTTGATGGCAAGATTGAAATCTTCCCATGAACAAAAATTTTAAAGATACTTTCATTTGCACCCACCGAATCTTTGAGGACACCCATGTAAAAAACTGTTGACTATTTTTTTTTTTATGGAAAAGAATATTCATTAATTTGGAAAATCCAAAGAAATAATATCGAAGATCTGTGGTCGAGCATCCTCCATCCAGATCTCGTTACATCCATCTCTCAAGCCTAGTTTGGCTAAGGAATCGGTTGCCTGATTAGTTGACCTTTTCACATATTTACACAAAGAGCTATCAAAGCCACAAAATTCAAATTTGATATCTTCAATCAGTGAGCCCAATGAAGAGAGGTCCTCTTCATGGTCCTTCGCAATATTTATCACCTGTAGCGAGTCACCTTCAAAGATTACTTTGCGAAAACCACACTCTAAGGCGAAGCCAACAACATTATGAAAAGCAACTATGTCACAATCATCAGAGGATAAGAGATTATTGTAATTTTTTGCCATCGATGCCATCACCTTTCCTTCATAATTGCGGATGATAATATTGACTCCGGCATGGCATTTTTGTCAGTGTCATTCCATGCTCCATCAAAGTTAGCTTTGTAAAATTCTTTCGAGGGGGGAGTCCATCCGTTGGTAGAATTGACTGGTAAACCTTGTTGTAGTGTCCGTTCTCATTTTTGTTAGCACGAACAAAGTCCTGAAGATATCTTTCGACATCCCTAGGAACATGAAGTGGGTCCATTGGTTTAGCCCCATGTGTGATTTTGTTTCTCTCGTTCCAAATCGCCCAAGCTATGCAGTAGAATCTATTAAGATCCTTTTTTCCTAAGGCGGTATAAACCTTGATGGCCCATTCTTTAAAAGATAAATTTTGAGTGGTGGACATGCGCACCCCAAGAGATGATAAGAACTAGATTTGCTTAGCCTTTGGGCAGTCTCTAATCGCATGTACCCCTGACTCAATCCCTAGATCACATATTTCACAAATAGGGGATATAGCTGGAATTTTGCTGTGTAGACAGGACCTAGCAGGTAGGATATTGAGGTAGACTCTCTACATGAACAACTTCATTTTATTTGGGATACACAGGTTGCATAGGGTTGCCCAAAACACCGGTTTTGATGGCTCATTAGAAGACGAATCAGGGCCACCATCCCGCAGATATAAAGCTACTTTGTATGTATTACGAACAAAAAATTTACCTTTCTTATCATGGGCCCAAGCCAATTTATCAGACTAATTGGTTGTTGGAATAGGAATTCTCAAAATAGCATCGACATCCATATTGAAGAAAACATTTCGGATGACATCCTCATCCCATTGTCTAGGTTAATCGCTAATAAGTTTGACACCCGATTTAGCTGACAGTCGGGTTTAGGCATTATAATTTTGTAAGTAGATTCTCTCAGTATCCAACGGTCATTCCACACCCTGATCGATTTTCCATTGTCCACTCTCCATATCATCCCATTTTTTAATATCGGGATTGAAGATAGAATACTGACCCAAGTATAAGATGCATTCCTCCATCTTCGAGACCCAAGAAATTTCGACGTCGGAAAATATTTAGCCTTAAAAATCCCAGTCGTGAGGGAATTAGGATTGGTTAGTAATCTCCACCCTTGCTTGGCTAACATCGCGGAGTTAAAAGCACCGAGATGCTTAAAACCCAATCCTCCCACTTCTTTTGGTTTGCACAAATCTCCCAACTCTTTCCAATGGATGCCTTTCCTGTTTCCGACTTTACCCCACCAAAATCGCGCAATGAGAGAGGAGATTTCCTGCATAATATTGTCAGGAAACTTGAAGCAGCTCATATAGTATGTTGGCACAACTTGAATCACTGTCTTGATTAAAACATTTTTACTGGCTCTAGAAAGAAGATTCCCTTTCCACCCCATGAGTTTCTTCCATATCTTTTCCTTGATAATATCAAATACCGCTTTCTTAGATTTACCAATAGCCATTGGCAATCTCAAATATTTGTCTGCATGAGCCGTCTTCTTAATATTTAAAATATTTTGAATTTTATCTTGCAAAATATTTTAGACATTTTTACTAAAAGAGAGCGCAGATCTATCAAATTAATTTTTTGACCAGACGCTTCTTCATAAAGATTAAGAATGTTCACAATTGCCCCACATTCCGATTCTTTTGCCTGAAAATAGATTAAGCTATCATCGACAAAGAACAAATGAGAAATAATAGGAGCCCCACGACATATCTTTAGACCAGAAATTTTATTTTGGGAGATCACTGATTTTAGAAGACTTGAAAAAACTTCGGCGCAAAGAATGAATAAGAATGACGATAATGGATCACCTTGTCTAAGACCTCGAGATGGAGACACAGTACCAAGGATATGGCCATTAACCAAAAAATTAAAAGACACCGATGTCACACATCCCATAATTAAAAGATATCGATGTCACTATTTTGAATCATACAAGGGAGATCCTTTACAATTTAAGATAAGTTGTCATTGGTTTAAAAAAGACAGATTTATTTAATTAAGAAAAAAACAACACGTGCAACACACGTGCACTTTTACTATGGATCTTTCTATCTAATCCTCCACACAATGGATCTTTAGGTCATCAACATTCAATTTAAACTATTATATTTAAGCAAAAGAAAAGAAAATAAGAAAATTTATGTGCACCTAAAAGCTGCTATGTTAATTTTTTTTTTTGTTTTACCATATTTTATTTCACCATGTGTGGCAAATGGAATCAAAATTTGAGTGCCCAATGGTAAGCCAATTATCTCACCAAATCTTTTTGCTCATTTCATATAATAAGTGATAGTCCATGCTAGACATTCAAAATGTTTGATTTGATAGTTAGAATCATGTTAACATTAATTTTATATTCAGTGCCTACAATATACTAAAATATGATAAGGTTTGATAAGACAAATCACACAATTTTTATTTTTACTTAGAAACAGAGATTCTAAAATTTGAAATAAGTTGTCACATATTTAAGAAAGACAAATTTATTTAACTAAAAATAAATAAATTAACAACACGTGCACTTTTAGTAGTTAATCTAAATAGCAAAATTAAAAATCTATTTAACTAAAAATAAATAAATTAACAACGCGTGCACTTTTACTAGTTAATCTAAATAGCAAAATTAGAAATCTATTTAACTAAAAATAAATAAATTAACAACGTGTGCACTTTTACTAGTTAATCTAAATAGCGGAATTAGGAATCTTAAGGAGAGTTAATATTAGGTACGTAGTTTGAGCAGTGGTGGAGCCAAGATTTTTTTATGGGGGATCTCTTATAGTCATAAGATAGTAATAATAGTAAAAAACACTTTAATGATGTGAGATCAAAATTTCTAATTTAATGGTAGAAAATTGTTTAAACACTATTTAGTGTATGAATGTATGCAAGAGTCATTATCTCTAAAAAGGGCGTGAGGAACCAAGAGAAAATTTTGGGATGGGATTTGGAGAGAGAGAGAGAGAGAGAGAGAGAGAGAGAAAGAGAGAGAGAGAGAGAGAGAAAGAGAAATTTTGGAGTAATATTTGGGAAGAGACAGAGAGAATTTTGGGAGTCTATTTATATTAAAAAAATTATGGATAAAAAAATAAGTTTTAAAAATATCTTTAAAAGTTTTGGGATTTGGAGATCCTTATTAAAAGATTTTGCCCTTAAATAGATGAAATTTAAAAGGTTTTAAAGAAAAAAACTTGCGATGAGAAATTCTGGGACCCCCATTGAACAACATAGCTTCGCCACTGCGTTGATGATGATAGCGATCACCCAATCTTTTGTATAATTTATTTTCATATATGGGCATCAAAATCACATGACAATCGTAACCCGAATACCATGAGCATTGGCACTTGGCTCGGTACCTAATACCAATCCATTCATTAAATGTAGGCTAGTGTTACTGCTTTATGTGACAGCCTCATCACTTGTAAAAGGAAAAGTTTGTCGGCTATTTCGAGTCAAATGATGGAGATAATTTTTCGACCAAATCTTCCACGCTATAAATTTTGATATAATAAATTTCACATGGCACACGCCTCAAAAAGTGAATGTGATCAGAAGCTCGAGCGATTAGGTGAGCTGACTATGTACCCGCCTCCACAAAGGTAGGAGATCGGAGTTCGAATCCCCTCTCCCTCTTAAGGTCACTCTAGGGATTTATATTATGTTCTTACTTGACATGTGCTAACTTGGGGTGCGCATGTGCCCTTAGGATTAGGCGGGTGCTCTAAGAGGCCCAAATTCTCAGGTTATATAAAAAAGATGGTGAACGTGATTAGAGTGTATCATCAAACATGATTCATATTCACTTTTTAAAATGTGTGCCAAATAGAATTAATATCTGACTATATGATAGTGGCCATGATTTCAAGATCTATTGTGAGGTGGAAGATTAAGATAAAAAATGATCTCCATCATCTCATAAATCAGGCAACAAATTTCTTCTTTATTTAAGTGAGGTGGTTATAACATAAAGTGAGGTGGTTATAACATAAAGTGATGTGGTAGTAACACCAACCTAAATGTACTTCGTTAGACTAGGGTACCTTTCTCCCTAATCTAATCACATTAAGGGCTCGTTTGGTTTCAAGAGAAATAAGAGGAAATAAGAGAAAACTCATATGCGGTAAATGAATTGAGATTTCTGAAATCCAAAAGTTCAGAAATTATTTTCACATTTTTCGTTAAAATTCGAGAAAAAATGTCGAGGGGGTCCTTCGGTTTTCTATCTTTTGAACCTTCGGACTTCTCATCCATACGACTCTTCTCATAATACCACAACATTTTTTCACGATGAAACCATTGACTGATTTGAATAAGACGATAGAAATTGTCTTTGTTTTCAATCTTACTCATGATAGATCTTAAGATCATGATGCCCCTATCAAACAGTCTGATGTTGATTCTATATGACACACATCCTCAAAAATCAGAGGCAGAATCATGTTATGACTTGGGTGGTCAATTGACCACCCAAACTTTCTAAAAATTTGTTTCTGAGCTTTAGGAGTCCTAATTTATATGAGTGGATTCTAATCCATCCAAAATTATCTTGACCACCCAAAATTATAAAAAATCTTTAAACAATTTTTTTTATGATATTTGTTTTCATAACAAATATTTCTTCTTTGATTTTGTTTAACTAAATTCCACAATTTTGGCCTATTTCTAGGCTCCCTTTAATCTATTTAAGTATTGCTCCGACTTATTTTTTGAGAGATTTATCTTACAATGGGCTCTACTATGTTGTATAGAGTTATATATTTACATATATGGTGTATATGCTCTAGTATAGAACTTAATCGGCTATATATTGGAAAAAAAATCTTAATACATATATAATTTTTTAGTTATTTTATTTAATTTGAATATGTTATTTTCCTATAATTTTTTGCTTATGTATCTCAAGACAGGATTATTCCTGTAATTTCCCTCTCAGCTAGTAATATGGTTATCCAAATAGCAAAAAATAAGAGATTACTTTCCTAAGGTATATCTATTAAAAAAATATAAGAATATTATTTTACTTTCCCATTCCCCGTATTTTTATCCGACCAGGCGCTAAGTTACAAAAAAACGCACCTTCAAGATAACTATATATACTTGAAAAACCGGCCGAGTTACCATAGAGAGAGAGATGGATCAGCAAGAGCAGAAGTACCAGCACTTCAAAGGCCAACCCAGGCTACCGAAATTTGCCGTCCCGAAACGTTACGATCTAACCCTAAAACCCAATCTCACCTCCTGCAAGTTCACCGGCACCGTCGAGATAACCATCGACATCGTTGGCGAGACCAAATTCATCGTACTCAATGCCGCTGATTTGGAAGTTGACGGTGGATCGGTCTGGTTTAATAATCGAAACTCTAATGAGGTAATTAATAAGAAAGATTTCAGATTTCTTATAAATAATTCAAATTTACGAGTGTTTTTTCTGTTTCTATTGGTCGCAGAAATTTCGTCCTTCGGAGGTTTCGTTCATCAATGAAGATCAGATCTTGGTGTTGCAGTTTGACGAAGATCTTCATATCGGAGAAGGGGTTTTGGGGATTGGTTTTGAGGGAACTCTAAATGACCAGATGAAAGGATTCTACAGAAGGTAATCTATTCTACTGTCTTATAATTTATTAATGTATCTAAAGATTTTTTTTTTTTTTTTTATATTCCTAAATTTTAATTTTATCATGAATTTTTTGTTTTTTTCAATTCAGTACTTATGAGCATTACGGGGAGAAGAAGAACATGGCTGTTACACAGTTTGAGCCCGCTGATGCGAGGCGTTGTTTTCCATGCTGGGATGAACCTGCTTGTAAGGTATTGATCCATTTTATTATCTTTATTCATTTATTTATTATTTTGCTGATCATACTAATTTCACTGCAAACACTCCAAAAAAAATTATACAAAGTTCCATTTTTATCCACATTAACCATTTCTGCTCCCATAAGAATTTATGTTGGTTATAATTCTGTTTGAAGGAAAAAGTGTCGAAGCAATGCCCATCTAATTTAAATCGCTCGTGCCATTGAATTGTTAAAGCAACGCCCCAACTTATTCAATCAGGAATTTATTTTATTGCAGCACATAAGTATTGTTTTTGCATCTATCCGTTTCTGCTTTTCCCTTGAAATTGATTTATAATTTCCATCTTCAAAACTCATTCAATCACTAGAGATGCTATTACTCATATACCATATTTTGGGAAGGCTGTACGTGTTATTCAGTCACCCATAACACAGCAATTTTTAAGTTGGCTTCATATTTAATAGGATAAACCGGCGATAAATAATGATTAATGAGTTGCCCTTTTCTGGTACTGAAGCAACGAGTGGTGCTTGATTAGTTTGGCAGTGGAAGTAGTCATATGCAGGTGCCTTAATGGATTGAGCAGGCTAAAATAAACATTTTCCTTTCTTCCATCTGTAGTTGACTTTTGTTCACAATCTCTGCTGGTGTTTATTTAACCAAGAATAGAAAGAAATAAATAGTAGCAGATTGGAAAATAAAGAAAATATTAACTGTCTTTTGAGAGTGGGAACATGTTGTACTTATATTCTTGTTATTGTATGCTGGCGTACTGGGACATATTTTGTTGTTTAGAAAGAATTAAATACTAGTGAATTGGAAAATAAAGGAAATATTAGCTGTCTTGTGAGAATGGGAACATGTTGTACCTATATCTTGTGATTGTATACTGGGACATATTTTGTTGTCAACAGTGGGTCACAGTCTCACAGACACTGGCGTAGCCACATAGAAGGGTGTGGGGGCGCAAACCCCCATTTAACTCTAGAGTTTCTATTAAGTATGGTTCTTATACAACCTTTGTGTGTATATAAGTCCCCAAATCTATGATGTAGAAGCCCTCAAATCGGCTCAAGCCCCCATTTAACTCTAGAGTTTCTATTAAGTATGGTTCTTATACAACCTTTGTTTGTATGTAAACCCCCAAATCGATGGTAAAATAACTACTAACATTATATTTATCATTTGTAGCCCCCACTAACAATGCCCCTACTCACAGAGTCTGTTAGGTGCCACGTGGCACCCAATCATTGATTGGGTCCCACTATACATGCACAAGGTCGATCAAGGGCAGCTCAAAAAAATGTTATGACTATTGGTTTTGTGGTCAAAAGTGCAAAATTTCCAATGGTGGAAGTTAAACCTATATTTTTGACCCGTGAAATGAAGGGCAAGTTTTTTATTTTTTTTAAATCCTAGAGAGACTGGTGAACCCTTAGGGTGAGTTTGGATGTCAACAAGCGTGACTTTTAATTTTATAACATTAACAGTTTTTGAATTTTGTAGGAACACAATTTTGCAAAATAACACATTTTTTTCTGTTTGAAATCCTACTACCTCTTTTAAACAGATTGTGACAACCGTACAATTTTTTTTAGTGTGGTGCGTATGATTGGTCAATCAAAGTACTATAACTAGCGACCCATCATAACCACATGTCGCAGCCAAAAAATCACGTCTATTTTGATGATTGAAGTTTTGACTCTTAAAAAATAAGAACTACCAGCCATAACTGCGAGCATAGATCAGAAAGTTCACATCCACCAATGAGTGCACTTTAGTTCAATATATTAACTACTAGCTAGACAACCTAGATTGCTGAAAACATGTTCCATGTGGCATAATTAGTGGACAAGCATGTCATAATCTTTAAAGAGGTAATTTTCCATTATTCCAATTAACAAAAGCGTTATTAATGAGATGGTTTGAATCTTTTTGAGCCTGAGTCCCATATAGGCGAACAAGACATGATGGATTTCTTAGGGTCATGCTACATGTTTATAATTGATTAGTATATACCACCTTTCAGCACATTGGATGCACCTTGTGCGTTTTGTGGAACTTGAAACATGCTAGGGGTCTTAAAAGTCTGTTTGTCTTAGAGCTTCCACTACACACTGGGCGCATATTGCATGTTGTGGGGGCGGTGCACCATATACAAACTCAATAGCCATACATTTTGATATTGAAATAGAGTCGTTCCCGATACTCTGTTTTCATCATTGATCACCCAGAAAACAAATTCTGTGTAATTTTAAGCAGAGATCGATATTGGGCTGCTTTGTTTTCAGCATTGTTCACTAGAAATATTTAGTGTAAATGCTCTTCCAACTTATGAATGCTCTTTCGCGTGTGTGATTTCAATGCTATTCTACTATGAATGCATGATAGCTACGTTGGGGTTGTGTGAAGTAGATAGCAATGGATTGAATACTCTTCCACTATGTATTGAATGTCAATATGAAGCTGTTTTGAGAATTTGAATGTTGGGATATGGGAACCCATTTCATTTCCAGTGCAGCGGTAAAATTTGTTTTCAACAAAATTTTTCCAAAAAAGAAATATATGGATTTGGTTTCTTTTCCATTTTTACCATGGGCCACACAATTGTGGCCAAATGCCTGAAAATGCTTGAAAACTATTTTGAAGGAATTTGCAGGAAACTAGAGCATTTTCTTAGTTACCAAATAAGGTAACTATAGTCCTTAAATCTTTCTAGTCTCTTCTGTGACCTTGCATCTAAAATTCCTATTAACAAGAGAGGTTTGACTTTCTAGACTAACTCAAGAAAAGAAAAGACATTAAAATTTGTTGAGTGGGAGAGAGGCATACCAGAAAAAAGGTTTGTAGAAACCACTTTGCTGAGAGAGAGAGAGAGAGAGAGAGAGAGAGAGAGAGAGAGAGAGAGAGAGAGAGGGAGGGAGTGTGTATCTGTGTTGTTTTCAAATATTTTATTAATTAAGTTATTTGAAAATTCCATAACGATTAGAATTTTCTAATTTCATGAGATTATGTTTTACCGTCAAAGACTATATTTGGTAATATTTTAATCTTATTAGTTACAATATCATTCAAAATCACGCATAAGCGTGATTTTGGATACATCCAAACCAAGGATCAAAATTTCGGTTTTCGTTTCGGATTCGATCTTGCCCGAAACCGAAATTTTGAGGGCCAGGCCTTTTTTTTTTGTTTTTTTTTTTTTAAATTTATTTATTTATTATTATTTTTATTGAAGTAGCAAAATATCGGCCGATAATATGCTACCTTGATACTGAAACCGAAATTTTGGAGATTTTGTTTATGGGGCCACCAAAACCGATGCGTTTTGGCCGAAATTTTGAACCATGATCCAAACTCACCCTTAGTGGATATGGTGCAACTCGCAATCGCATGCCATGTGGCATTTGATCTAGCATCCACATGCGCGGCCCAGGCCTTGCATTCAAATGCATCCTCCCATTTCTCTGATAGTAAATATATATGCTGGGGCTAACTGTCTATTCTTCTCCTGGAATATGAGATGATTTAATGTACTAGGAAGGAAGCTTTGGAATCTCTCCAAGGTAGGTTTCTGTGTATATGTAGTAAAATGCATCTCTTTCTTCATATCTTCCTTTTGTTACTAAAATTCTCATTTTGGTGCTTTTATATAGGCAGGTTTAAACTGTATCTCTGTCAGGTTGATCTTTAAATCCCTGTTATGGGTTTTGCAATATGTGAGATCTATTAGTGATGGTGAATGACCGATAGTTTTACTAACATATTGTGCTCAGGCTACATTCAAGATAACACTGGAAGTGCCTGCGGAACTGATAGCATTGTCCAATATGCCCATCCATGAAGAAAAGCTTGATGGGCATCTAAAGACAGTTTCTTTCCAGGAATCACCGATTATGTCAACTTATTTGGTAGCTGTTGTCATTGGTCTGTTTGATTATGTAGAAGACCTGACGCCCGATGGTATGAACATACAAATATCTCATTTGTTTCTTCAGGCATGGAATGTTTTTTTTTTTCTGAATTTAGCATCTGGTTTCTGCTTGTTTTCAGGAATTAAGGTTCGTGTATACACTCAGGTTGGTAAGAAAAATCAAGGGAAATTTGCTTTAGATGTTGCTGTGAGGACACTTGATCTTTATAAAATGTAAGTTCTTATAGTTATCCTTTTTAGTTACTATTATTTTTAATTCTTTTTTGTGATGGTCGATTTTGATTCGTCTACTTAGCTTGATGGATCAGATTCGATTTGACCGGAGATTACTTTTTTATTTTTATATTTTATTTATCAGGATTTAAATAGGAGATACTGAAATTGAAAGTTTCTTTCTCTTATGATAATATTTCTGCTGCATTGGTACATGAGTGACGATCATGGACATCCACCATCTGACTTGTTATTGAAATTACGCAGATACTTTGCAATGCCGTACTCACTACCCAAACTGGATATGGTTGCAATCCCAGATTTTTCTGCTGGGGCTATGGAGAACTATGGTTTGGTTACATATCGTGAAAATGCTTTGCTTTATGATGATTCCCATTCTGCAGCTGCTAACAAGCAAAGGGTAAGCCACATATGCTGAAATTAGACCTGGATGTGCAGGATTCAATCCATGTTCAAGCTTTAGGGATGTTACTTTCTTGTTATTTTTTGAACAGGGCTTTAGTGACTATTTAGTTATTATGCTGTAAATTCCTTGGATGTCTATGGTGTTTTCTATAACTCTGATGTAATCTAAATGGTTAAATGTGACATACCTTTTTCTGATCAGGTTGCAATTGTTGTAGCACATGAACTGGCACATCAGTGGTTCGGAAATCTTGTAACAATGGAGTGGTGGACACATTTATGGCTCAATGAAGGATTTGCAACATGGGTGGGTTTATCTTACGGGCTCTGTCATCTTTGTTAGGATAAGCTTGTAAAACCTTCATTCTACAATTTCTGTAATTTTCAGGTTAGCTATTTAGCAGCTGATAACTTGTTTCCTGAATGGAAAGTTTGGACTCAATTTCTTGACGAAATAACTGATGGTCTTAGGCTGGACGGACTTGCCGAATCACACCCTATTGAGGTAAAATTTATTGATTACGGTGAATATTTCCTTTTAATCTTCTTATGGACCCATACATTCTTTCTAACAGTGAATTCAGGCACTTAAATTTAGCACAATAAATTATTTGATATTTCATGCTGTCATGCTTGGTGTAGAGTTTCCATTTTGGTTAGTCTTGTATATACAATTTGAAACAGAACTCTGTGTATAATTCCCTAAGTTTCTGTCTCGAAGATTATTTTTATGCTCTGAACGAGGCTTCATATTTGATTGCTAAAACAGAAATTCTGCTAATACTTGAGAAATGTTTACTCATTCAGCTACTGAAGAGCTCACGGACCAGCTGAAAGTACTGTCGCTTCCAAAGGTTCAAGTGCATAGATTTCTAGCCCCCTAACCTAGAAGGTTCCCGTTTTTCTCATATTTTGCTTTGAAAATACTTGATTTTGTTTTCTTATTTCCGGTTCTCCTCCACCACTTCTCAAGAAGGGAAAGAAAAGTTCATTAGGCCGTGTATGTGTTCCACCTGCTAGGCGCAATCAAGAGGTTCATCAATGTATATTTTGAGAGAACTTGCATCAGATCTTGATCACCTACATGTATGATTGCAGAGTTGACTTAGGGTTTAAAAGATATTACGAAGGATGCGAAGTTAGGCTAATGGATAGAATGGAGGCTTGACCTGGGTGAATTAGGGTCATAGTTCTAAAACTCGGCAAGTCAACGAGTTAACTCGGCCGAGTTACTCGACTTGGCGTGATTTCAAGGTGAGTTCGAGTCAAATCAAAATTTCTCTAGGATGATGCAATCAGGGTTAAAAAACTACCCTTATATATAAAATATTTTCATGCGATAAGGTTTTGGGAACCCTATCATCTTTTCTCCATGTAACATTTATTTTTATTTTTATAAGATATATATTTTTCATACCGACTTGAGTTTATCCGAGTCTTTGATTTAACTCGACTCAACCGACTTTCGAGTCGAGTCGAGTTTTCGCGTGTGAAAACCATTAGAATCATTTTTTTTTTCTTTTTGATGAGGAGGTGCTATGGAGGTCAACGGCTGCTACGACTCTTAAAGAGTTTCTCAAGGATTCAAGGCCTTTTGAATTGAGAAGAGGGGTTCTATTTATAGGAGAGGGGTCTTGGGTGCTTTATAATTGTCAAGCATTTGAAAGGTTTCTCGATGGTATCATTTGGTTGGGTTTTTTTAAAGAGAGATTTGTTGGGTGTGTGACAAGTGTTACGCAACCAAAGAGGCTTCTAGATTGCTGAAGTTCTAGAAGTTTCTTTGGGGTTGGAGTCTACGAAGAATTTAGGTGCTTAGTTAAACTAGACATTCGGTATGTCCTGGAGGTTTCCTAGGGTTATGGAGCTAGGTCTGGCTAACTAAGATCTATATGGTGTAATTAATAGGCTTGAAGCAGTTAAAGGCCTAATTAGTAGATTGCATTTTTGAATAGGTATTTTAGATTCAAGGGTAATTTGGTCATTTTGAGGTTTCTAGGACACAATAGGCCATAGGGGCTATGATTAGGGACCTAAGGAGAGGATTAGAGAAAATTTAAATGTTTAGGGATGAAAATTTACATTTGGGATCAAACCAGCCCATTTTGTAGTCGTGTATAATTTTTTACAAGCAGCACACAAATATGTATGCCATTGATAATTAGGTGGCCTTACGGGATTCAAAAAGGTAAGGTTTAAGGATTTCATGGTAGGATGCGTTGGACATGTATAGTTCTAAATGTGGTTACTGTCCTCTAAAGAAATTCTTTAAAATGTGAAGCAAAAATGTTAACTGAACCCCAAATAAATGGGGATTAGGCAATGATGATGTTGAAGCAAATGCTGAAATTCTAGTGAACACATTTGAGTCTGTTTACAAATCTAAAATCCTCCATGGATGGTTTGGACAATTGACTTGCGAAGTCTAATCATCTACATCAACAACAGTTGTCTCCTGCACCATCATCGATGAACGTCAGTGCAAGCTCGCAGTGATAAAGTTCAGCATAACCTTGCAACAAGTGTGGAACCAGATGTAAGAAATGTTGAAGCAACTGAATCCAAGGCTGTTGACATCCATGGGTAGATCGTTCAAACTATTGATCAAGGTTGTCAAATCGTGTATCGTATCATGTATTGTCTTGTGGAATTATCATCTCGTGGATTAGATACACTTTGATTTTTATTGATAAATAGAAAAAATAAAAAAATTATGCAAATTTTTTTTTCTAAAAATTAGAAAATTAAATATATATAATGATCTATGATCTGTAAGTGTCAAAGAAATTCATTTCATCATATGTAATATTGGAAATTAAAATTTAGCTAAAATAACTTGAACAAAATAAGATGCTCGATCGAATATAGTAGACTTATATTGTATATTTGCATGATATATATCTTTCAACATCCAACTTCTACCATTAAAAAGAAATCCTATAGTTGTACAATTATATCTATGTATATACATATACTTGTTTCTTGACATTGAAAGTTTGTAACTTCCCAAAAAATTTGAATAAAAAACCGAGTCTTCATTCTTCATCTTCGTTCCCAATATCAACATTATCAATAAAGTCATCATCACTTTTTTTGCTCTCTCCCTCATCGTAAAACTCTTAAGACCCGACCCTAAAGTGTCCTTTTTTTCTTGATTCATCTTCATTCTTTCGTTCATTTCTTGTTTCTTGATTCATTTGATAGACATGGAAGGGGGGTTAGGGTTGGGAATAAATAATAAAAAATTTTAATTCCAAAAAGTAATCCATAATTGAAATCACATATTTTTTGTATCATGTATTGTATTATATCACACTCATTGTATACCATAAAATACAGAAATTGGCATCCTAAATTCGGCCACCGACTAGGCTCGGCCTGATCTTACTCGCCCGAAAACTAAACTTGCGCGCTCGAGATGGTAAACTCGCGAGCGTGAGATCTGGACTCGCATGCAAGTTTTTGCAGATTTGAATCTGTGTTCTGTCCAATCTCGCACACTCGAGATTGCGCAGAGTCAAATTTCTGGCTTTTTGGCTTCTTTTTAATTCCTTTCTCTCTTCACTTTCTTCCAACATATGCGTCTTCCCAAAATGGGGTCTTCTCGGATGGCGCACACCTGCGCATGGGTCTTCTTGGTCCTCCCAAAGTGTTCTAAGAGGCCTCGATGTCTTTGACTTTATTTTGCGCTTCTTATACACTTTGTACCAGGTGTTGTCCTCATCAACTATATAGCTATAACCCATAGAATAAACATATTGCAATTTATATATATATATATATATATTTTTTTTCAATAGTGCATAGCGTAGCGTTCGACCACCCGCGTAGCGAAGCGTAAGCCTCAAGGCGTGCAACGTAAGCTTCACGATTTTTTATAATATTTAATTTTTATACATATAAAAAAATAAAAAAATAGGGAAAAACTATATAATTTCTTTTTTTTAAAAAAGAAAAAATTATAAAAAAATGGAAATTTTTTTTATGAGTAACATTTCATAAGTAGAACATGACAAATGAGTTATAGCGTATTCTACAAGCTTTGCTCCTAACGAAAATTAATTTTGAAGCGCATAGGTTTTAAAACGTAGTGGCACTTTTGTAACTGAAAATAAAAAATAAAAAATCTTTAAACTAATATACTGTAGCGTACGCTACATAATTATAGAGTATGCTACAGGCTCTAGCGTATGTTATACAGACTAGCGTACGCTGCATAAGCTAAAAGCTATATAGGTGTGCTACAATATGAGGCACATAACTTATAGCGTATAGCATAGACTATTTAAAACATTGATATATATATATATATATATATATATATATATATATATATATATATATATATATATATATATATATATATATGTGCACACATAGAGAATCAAGGTGTAAACATTTTATAAAAGACCAAGTCAACAATTATGAAACTCACCTGAGTCAATTTATGGTCGACCAACCTGAGTTCGAGTTTTGAGCTTTTGTATTTTTCTTCATTCCTTTTCTGTACCTTCTTCATATTGGACTTCTTTATTTTCATTAGAAATGGAAAATGCTTTGATGTCCTTCTTCGTGATAAGGCACTTATTGTACCTAAATTGCAGAACAGTTGATCTATCATAGTATGCATTTTTAGTTTTGCGAGGAATACTAAAGTGTGTGGGTATTGAAAACTTGAAATGCAAATGTAAATCATATGACAGCCATTGATTCTGACGATGAGAATTAATTTTTCACATAATTAATGCCCCTGCCTCTTCTATTATTATTTACTAATTGTTTTTCATTTTAAGTAGGATTAGTCTCTTTATTTCCAGTAAAATCTATATCACAAATTTATCTGCATTACTGTCTACCTTTTTTCCAAAACACTAGAAGTTCGGAATTCTTATTAGGCCAGGGAGAGTTTATTCCTTTTGTATGTGTACGGCATATGTTTCAGGTGGAGATAAACCATGCTGGTGAGATAGATGAAATCTTTGACGCAATAAGCTATAGAAAAGGCGCCTCTGTTATTCGAATGCTGCAAAGTTATCTTGGTGCTGAATGTTTTCAGGTTGGGTAAAGTTGGTTTCTCATCATTTTTTTTTCTCAAGTGGTTTAACCAATTTATTTTCTGATCATGCCATGAGTTATTTTCATCTGGTTAACAATGGCTTTTCGCAATATTTCAGCACACAGTGTGTCAGTGCCAGAGGTGACATTTGGGGAGAGCGAGGGATAGTTTAGGGTTTGGGGAGGGAGGGAGGGAGGGAGGGAGGGAGGGGTTTACTCACTATGCACTTGCTACATTTACTTTGCCTATTGTATCGGTTTTAACATTATTTTCTTCATTTTATTAGAGGTCGCTGGCTTCATACATAAAAAAATATGCTTGCTCAAATGCAAAGACGGAAGATTTATGGGCTGTTCTAGAGGAGGAATCTGGTGAACCAGTAAAAATGTTGATGGACTCATGGACCAAGCAAAAAGGATATCCAGTTGTCTACGTAAAACTCAACAATCATAAATTGGAATTTGAGCAGGTTTGTTCATGGCTTGATTCCACTCTTTTTGCTTACCTACTGCAAAAAATGGTAGCATTTTATTAGAAGCTAGTGGCAGTATAAGACGTGTTTCATGGCTCTTTTATTTAAATTTATGCATTAGCGTCTTATTTACTTGTGGGATTCATGGATTTTTTTCTAAAGCAAACATGAGTTTTTGTGAACACTACCATTTACAAGATGTAGAAACAACCATGTAAATATCATTAGGAACAAGTTGTTACTATTTTAAGAAAAATAAAGTATTCCCTTTTGAATATAAGCGAACTTCCAATATATAAACTAAGTGTAAATGTCCACACTACTTGTCTAGAGAAATACTAATAATATGCCCTTTAGTATGGCCTAAACCATTTTCCTATTCCATATAATTCATACAGAGACAGATGAAATTGCAGATATTAGGCATCAACATGGCCCATTTTCTTAATGCAGGATATGTTCTGTGCACGCTCTTAATAGAATTAAATAGGCATGGTACTAGCGGGAAGATGAGAGGTAAAGAAGTGGTGATTAATCCTAATTGTAAATATCCTATTTATGGATCAAGAATGAAGCAAAAAATGCTCTATGCACTCATTAAATAAAGGGCTAACAAGGATGGCAGTTGTTTCAGTCCCAGATTCACAATATAGGGGTATGAAAGATAAAGATGTAAACCAAGGTAGCTAAAGAAGATCTGTGCTGTTATCTCAAATTCTCAACCAATTCCAACATCATTGCATCCATTTGATGAATTTAGATAATATAAGTTCAATGCCAGCGGCAAGATAAAACCTGCCAGAATGTGAACAATTTAGACTAGATAGACTAATCTGTCTTTTTGCCATAAATCATGAGAGGGGTAATATATATGTAAGACTGCAAATGGATTCGGTTACCCTGACCCAAGTGACCCAATCCACCACGATGGGGTTAATAGAGTTTGAACAAGGTTTAAGGTTTAGGTATAGGAAGAGAAGATGTTAGATTTAGGTATTAGGATTAGGGTTGGGGAGAGAGAGAGAGAGAGAGAATCTACATACACAACCACCTATATATTATACACCAACATAGAACATGACCCTCACCCAACACTCCCCCTTAAGCTGGAGCATAAATATCGTGCATATCCATGTCGACAGAACTATCCTGAAGAAGCGCGTGCCCAACCGCCTTAGTGAGGAGGATAAATCAATAAGCTCTAATGTATGATCTCAAACCTTTTTTCTAACAAAGTGAATGTCAACTTCAATATGTTGTACACGTTTGTGTCATGGTTTTAAAACACAAAAACGCGACTCAACTCAACTCGGAACTCCACTTAGTAGAGTTAACTCGGAAACTCGTTCGGACTCGACTCGCTGTGACTCGAAATATTTAATAAATATTTAAAACATATATATATATATATATATATATATATATATATATATATATATATATATATATATATATATATATATACAATTTTTTTTTGACAAAACATGCATAAAAAGAATTTTGTAGACTTTATTGTTATGCCATATGGCACGCAGACGAGATCAATCTAAGTAGTTCATGTGGTAATCCATCCTTGGAACATATCACAGCCAAATAATCACACTTATTAGTTGATGCAAACAATCGAATTGGACTTTAATATCAACCGTTGTTATTCTTTAATATTAGCCATTAAAATAACAACGATTGATATTAAGTGCACAGATAAGATAATTCAAAAACCCCCAAATTAAATGACTTATGGGCCCACTTCTTCCAAGAGATGATATAAATCACTTTATTGGGTGGATTATAATATGATGGTATAAGATCAAATGCAAAATACAACAATAGCTTGTGGGGGCAACATCATGTAAATATCTCAATTTTTTTTTATCTGAATCACAGTCCATAAGTAATCCTCATTCGTTCACTTAAACCAGGAAGAGAGAGAGGGCGTTGAGCTTGAGAAGAAGGTAGTTCAGTTCTTCATTTTCTTCTTCTTCTTTGTCTTCTCATGGAGGGGGGTTTCTCATTGGATTCATCAAAAAAAGGGTTTCTGGTGGAGTTTCGTCGAGAGAGAGAGAGATCATTTTCTTCTCTTATTTCTTCTTCTTCGTCTTCTCATTGAGGAGGGTTTCTCGTTGGATTCATAAAAAAAGGGTCTCTGGTGGAGTTTCATTTTGAGAGAGAGAGAGAGAGAGAGAGAGAGAGAGAGAGAGAGAGAGAGAGAGAGTTCAACTCTTCATTTTCTTCTCTTATTTCTTCTTCTTCGTCTTCTCATTGAGGAGGGTTTCTCGTTGGATTCATAAAAAAAGGGTTTCTGGTGGAGTGTCGTCGAGAGAGACACGACTTCTCTATGACACTTTCAGTCGAGAGAGTTGAAATAAATTAGGGTTTCTTGCCAAGCTTTTATAATAAAAACCATCTTTACAAAATTGCCCTTCTAACAAAAGGATCCCCTAAACCTTAGTTTTTATTGGTAAGAGTTGACCCACCGAGTAAAAAAACTCGACCGATTTCTCGAGTTGACTCAGTGAGTCAACCGATTTCAAGCTTTAAAAAAGGGTACCGAGTTCTTTGCCAAGTCGACACGCAATTTGGTTGAGCTGGGTTGACTCGCTCGAGTTGACTCGACTAGTTTTAAAACCATGGTTTGTGTAACTCGGAGGCAGACACCATCTTTTTGGCTGCTTTGTTGTGACGATGTACGGGGCGTGAGGCCACTCAGTTGAAAATCAAGCTTAGAAATAAGAGGACAAAGCCAAAGAAACTCACATGCTCCATGAACGATCACACGATACTCAACCTCTATACTAGGTTTGGAAACAACGGTTTGTTTTTTTCACTTCTCTATGAAACAACATTGTCTCCAAGAAAATCACTACTTAGAGATTGGTGGTCAGTAGCAGAGCCAACCTAATCAACATTTGACTATCTATATATATGATGATGGCCATGATAATGATAAACAATTCCTCGATCAAGGTGGCCTTATTGTATTGAAGAATGCGATGAACATCATTGCTAAATTAGAAGCTTGAAGAGCGTGCATGAATTGACTAACACGGCTGATAGCAAAAATGATGTTTGACCGAGAAAGTTTCAGGTAGATCAATCGACCCACGAGGCATTGATACTCATGACTCATGAGGATCAGATAATAACTCCACTCACTCTCATGAAGAGAGTGGTTAGAGTCCATAGAAGAGGAAGCAGACTTGCAACCAAGCCTACTTGTATCATTTAGGAGATCTAGAGAATACTTCATTTGAGAAAGAAAATCTCCTTCATCAATATAGCTACCTTCAAACCCTAAAATTATTTGGGTCTGTCCTTCACTTAAAAAATATGACCAACCCTAAGAAGGACAGATATGGGACATGGGTATGCTACGAAGGATACGATACGGGGGAGATATGTGTATTTAAAAATTATGTTTAATATATTTCTAGGTATATTTTAGGTTAATAAATGTAAGAAAAAGAAGAACAAGAAAAAAAAACTTATAGAGACTGATTTCAAATAGGTAGGCTGCACGCTGGTAGGCTCCTTCAATATCTTCTTCTGTTCCGAAAAACCCCAAATCCCAAACTCGCAGTTTGATATCGTCTTCTTTTAATTTTTTTTCGTCTGGAAACGCCCATGATACACATGCAACTATATCCCTCAAGTATTGGTATCCGTTACGGATACAATACAGATACGTTGCTAAAAAATGGGGTGTCCGAGCTTCCTTGGATCAAGCTCATCCTTCACATAAGATATGAAGGAAAAATCATATGTTGTGCTTAGAATCTATAGAAGAGGAAGCAGACTTAAAACCAAGAATACCTGTATCACTTAGGAGGTCTAAAGCATAATTCTCCCGAGAAAAACAATATCCATCAATTTAGCAACCTCCAAAACCAACCAATATTTGAGTCTCCTTAAATCCTTCACTTCACAAATACGACCAAGCTCATCTTTCAAATCAGCTACAAAGGAAAAAATCATCTCCTATGATCACTATATCATCCACATATACTAACAAACTAATGCCGCTTGTAGTACGAGAATGATAAAATACAAAATGCTTTGAGTGGCATCTCTGAAATCTCATACTAGTAATTATTCCATTGGAATGTTAAAACCAAGCATGAGGCGATTGCTTCAAACCATATATACTTTCTTAGCCTAGAAACTTTCCTAGTCTCCCCTTGAAGCAGGAAGCCAGGTGGAGGATTCACATATATCCTCATTGAGATCACAATTAAGGAAGAGATTTTTCTCATCCAATTGATACATGGGCCAATTCTGATTGCCCGCAATGGAGAGAAGAACTTGCACCAAGGTCGACTTAGCCACTAGACCAAATGTCGACATGTACATTGGTGGCCAGAAGTGGATTCCTGTATGAAGGGTTGAGATGTTATAGGCACAAGGAACCAGGAGAAGAGGAAGACCTGAAGGGAAGCAATGAGAAGGGACATGAAAGATTACGAAGCCACAAAGATTTAGTGCTGATCAGAAATAAGTGGAGAAATATGATTCACAAAGCCGACCCCAAATATATTTTTTGAGAAGAAAAGAGATTTTCCATTAACACTTTGGTATTTCAGTTGTGAATACTGAAAATTATGCAATCTAGATGGGATCCATGACTACAAAATATCAATTATCAGGCGCCAAGTATCAGGCTTTAATTTTAGATATTAGTCATAAGGTATCAAGTATCAGGTATTAGGTGTCAAGTATTGGATATCAAATATTGAAAATTCAAAAATAAAATTGATGTTATACTTTCATATACAAAAAGATAATTGGCCTTAAATCAACTATCTTACTATATGTTTATATTAATAGTAAAATCTCTTCATGTTTTGATTTATAAATTACCTTAATTGGGATTGAAAACTAAAAGAAAATCTTAAAATCATTTTCAAAGTCTAAATGCATGATTAGATTAAGTGAAATTTAACTTGTCTAGCTAGTGAAAGACTGGATCAGATCGAAACAAGTAGAGCCGAGTCTGTTGAAGTTTAGTCCCACATCAAGTAAATTGTAGCCTTGTCTCTCCCTTTATAAGTTCTTGGGCCCCTCCACTCAAAACCAATTGGCAATGAGTGGAGGGGCCCAAGATGTTATAAGGGGAGAGGCAATCCTATAATTTACCCGATGTGGGGCTAAATTTCCACAGAGCTTGACCATGACGAGTTGAGCCGAGCCCCCTTTTTCTTCCTCTCCGTCTCTCTTTTTCTCCTCTTTCTCTCTCTCTTGATGGAGAGTGGGATGGAGAGAACTCCCTCCCCCCTCCCCTTTTTATAGCCTCCACTATTCTACCGCCTTATAATTTTTAAATAACAGTCTTTCACTTTATTTTTTTTTATTCTTTTTCTTTCAACATTATCTTCATGATAAAATTATGTTTTTGCTCCTTATCTTTATCCTTGTTTTTATCCTTTATAGTCTTAACTTTTATGATGAAACTGTCGTTGTGTTTCTAACTATTTTAAAAATATCAATTGTTCCCTCTTTCTTTTCTCTATCTTTATAGATTTCTTTTTTTATTGTGACCATTGCCCACCTTCAAGGGTTAAGTCTTGGATTACCTCCTTACTATGCCTCTTGACCACTTTCAAGGGCTAAGTCCAGTATTACTTCTTTGACAATGCCCCTGACCACTTCTAAGGGCTAAGTCTTGTATCACCTCTTTGACAGTGCCCCTTGATTACTTTCAAGTGCGAACTCATGTAATACCTCTTTGATTGTAGCCCTTGACAACTGCCAAGGGTCAAGTGTTGTATCATCTCCTTGATTATGACCCTTGGCCACCTGCAATGGTCAAGTGCTGTATCATCTCTTTAATTGTGTCCCTACTCCCTTGGCCGTCACCACGAGTCAAGTGTTGCATCACCTCCTTCACTGTCCCTTAGCCATCTTCATGGGTCATGTATCACCGCCTTGATTTTGCCCTTGGCTATCTCCGTGGGTCAAGTGTTGCATCACCTCCTTTGACTTTATTTAGAGTTATGGGTGTTGAGCTGCTACACTTTGATTAGTTGTATCAACTCACATGAAATTACCATTGACCTTCGATCTTTTTGAGGAATGAACTTTTCAACCTTGAACAAAATTATCCTTTTACCCTAGTCTTTCTCCGAAATGCGCATTAAATCCCTGAATTAAAATTACTATTTTACGTTTTTTCCAAAATGACCTTTACGCCCTTGAATCAAAATTATTATTTTACCGTTCATTTTTCTAAGAAAGACTCGTGTATCATCTCAACCACAACTACTTGTTTAGAAGATTTGGGTTAGTAGAGAGAGAGAGAGAGAGAGAGAGTAGTTATACATTGTGTCTCACTAACTTTTATATTAAGTGGGAATAAGCTGCATACACACCCTCATACATATAATTTACAGACAAACATAGAACTCCCCGCCCCCTACACACATCTGAGGTTTGGGTCCAAAATCTCAAAAAGTCGTGTGGGCTTTGGTTTGAAATCCCAATTCATTAATTAAAGGGGTCGACTTCGGGTACTCGGTTTTCAATCCAAACCTGACCCAACCCGACTTGATTCGTAACCCATACCTCATCCCAACTTGGTCCAATTAAATCCACGTATTTACTACTCAAGTGTGGTCGGGTTAAGGTTGAGGGTAGACCTTGATTGGATCAAGTATGATCGACCCTGATCCAACCTGTTTTGTTTGGAGCCCTCTAAATATGTTTCCTTGTGTCACTATAAGTTGTGGAACATGAAGGTGGCATATGCTATGAGAACCTTGGCACTGACATAGTCTGAGTGATTGCACAAAGATCACAGGTATTGTAGCTAGTTATCTGGTGCTCAGAACGCGCGCAGGGAGGGGGGGGGTGTAGGATACTTGGTAATTTATGGTAGAATGATGGATCACTTTTTTGTTATTTGCACAAAACCAGCCTGCCTGAACACTAATTTGTGACCGGATCCCCTTGCTTTCTCTCGTATGACTCGCTCTACTTTTCTTTCACGCTCAACTTTCTGTTTATTCCACAAGCCTTCACACCTTTCTCTCCTTCTAGCCAGATGTCTGAATTTAAAGATACGAATGTCATATGATGTGATGCTGGAGAAGAGGATCACAAAAATTATGAAGAAAAGTGAACAATATTTTGAACACACCTTATTTCACTAATGCAATAACAATAGAGTTCATAATCAACCATTAAAGAAGGGTTTAAAACCCGCAAGAAGACCTAAGAATGAATTTTTTTAATAATAAAAGTAATAAAAAAAATTTCAAAATGAAAACAATAGAATATATGTAGTAAACTATCCTAAATCTCATCCTTAAGTGCCCGATACCAACTTAATCTTCTATTCTAAAATTGACGCAGGACAGTAACCCTAAAATGCGTGAATAATGCTTTGATGAGGATTTGCCAAAATTAAATAAAGTAATTCAACCTTAATCGTAAAATTATCTCAATACCTGAGGGTTCTGAGAATCTTGATAGGCAATTCACGCGAGATCCGAATAGGGTCCAATCTGATGCGCGAGTCCCATTAGCTTTACGACAAGATCCAGCCCTAGAGATAGTACTCTAGCTTTTTCAGGCTAAGGCGTTTGTTGTTAATCCGATGTAGAGTTGCTGGTTCTCTCTAGGGTTGGGGGATTGGGTAGATTCAAGGGTTTGGATGAAAACTAAGGTTTCAAATGAATTAGGGTTTCAGAATAGGTAAACAAAATAGGTTAAGATTTGTAAAGGCTAAACAGAGATAAGTAGATAGAAAAATTATCAGTGATAAAGAAGATAAATAGATGGGAATCACTCCCTTGGCCTCACACGAAACCCATCACGGGGAAGAAGAATCTCGCTCCATTTGAGCAAAAGCTCATTCAATATATTCAATACTAACTAAATTGTGTTTACAAGCCTCTTTAAATAGGCAACCAATTAATAACTCGAAATAAAAGAGTCCTAAAATAATAAAAGACTAATTTTTTATTTTTTTTTCGTAGAAAATAAAAATTTCCGTCGCTGGGCAAACTCTCCACGGACGTTTGTCGCCTACAGAGTCCATAACCATGGACGTTCCATGATGGTCACGGATGTCCGTCCTGCACAAAACAGTGTGGTCTTCAATCCACAGATGTTTGTCCCGAACCTATGGACGTCCGTCATCTGATGACGGCTTTTGTCTCATTTTATCCCTTGAAGCTGTAGTACTCGGGCTTTCTCTTCGTTTCTTCGGATGCTTGTAGAACCGATGTGGTCCAAAATTGATGTTCATGCATTCGGCGTCCCCGTAAAAAATAAAATTAATGTGAAATTACATTGGAGTCGCACTTATCTCACGCGGTCAACAATCCCTCATAATATTCTGTTCTCTTGATGTTTTAAAGGCTGTGCACGTGAGACTCCTCCCAATTAATAAAATCATTAAATTAAATCTAAACTTTTGTATGTAGCTTGTGAATAATGATCATCTAACGATGGATAATCGTTTTCTTACCTTGATGCTTGAGCAAGTGCAATCTCTGTCTGAGAGGGGATAAAGTTGTGCTTCGGCTCAAAAATTGCTGCACTAGGTGATTAATTTGTTGTTGGAGTTGAATGATGCCTTGCCATTCTCCATGTCCTATTCTCCACGTCCTCTACTATGGTTTCCACTTGGTGGCATCTCAGATTTCATGTAAAATGAGGCATGTTGGATCCACATAACTAGGGTCCTCTCACGTGCAATCAACCATTGAACAAGGGTTTAAAACTCCACGAAGAGTCTTTGTCAATAATAGAATATCACTAAACTGTTCTCCAAAGAAAATCACAATACAATTTATGGTAAACTTTTCTACTTCTCATCCTTAAGAAAATCTCCTATTTCTAAAAAAAATTAACGTGAAATAAGATAGGAGTCTCACTTAGCTTATGAGGTCAACAATCCTTCATAATAATGTTTTCTCATAATTTAGAGGCTGTGCATGTGATCTCAAAAACTCCTAATTAATTAAACTTCTAAGTTAAACCTGAATATTAAGAAAGTCAAAGGAAAGTACAGTTAATATTGTATCATTTTTCCGCATGATGTGATCTCTCGCTACTTATACATCATGTAACTCTTTTAATTGCTTACTTGATTTTAAGTGATTTTTTTAGTGCACATGCACTATTTTAACTTCCTTTTGGGCCTTTTAAGGTTCATTAATAAGCCCAGCAGCATTAACAGGCCTGTTAGCAGCCTATATTCAGGTTTTCAAAGAAGATTTTTGAACTGACTTTACGGCTCATCATGCCACATCAATGCCACCCTCTTTCTCTTCCTTTCTTCTTTTTCTTGCTCATCATTGAGTCCAGATTTGCATCATCGTAGCAGCTATAGCTAGAAAGCCACATATCAAAATGAATTTTCATTTGTAGGGGCATCTGATATATGATTTTGATAAGTGCCAGTAGAAATGCTAGATTTTCTCATGTCCCTTTTGTTTCAGCTTCCTCATCAGAAGATGCTGCACGTACAGGTAAATGGGATTAAAAACTATGCAGTCTTTCTAGTTGGGCTGCAGATGTCACTCATAGAGATTTAGGAGGTTATAAAAGCACAAGGTAATTGCATTTGCTGAGCTACCCTCTATTTGTTAATGATTAGGGGAAATCCATCAGCAATTATGTTACTATTATGCAACTTCTCCTGATTGGACACGGGAGGCTCTGATCTTACGTAATTTGTTATTGCAAACTGCAGTTGTTTCTGCAATTACATCATGTTTAGTTTTGTTTTTAATCATATCTTCCGTAATATTTTGGGACCCGGAGTGCTACAGTTGCCCCGTTACTTGACAAGCTACACACGCTGGACTCTCCCTCCCTGGAGGATGGGCTGCTGTTACTGCAACCTGAGGCTCACTCCACCAATTCGATGTCGGAGAACTCGCAAAGCTCTACCAAATTCTCCGAGATGGAGGATGGATCCAGAACTGGCGGTTCTGCATCAACGAGGACTAGGGTTGACATCCTTCCGGCGACTACGGGTGGTGTACCTGAGGAGGAGACATGCAGTTTAGACAACATTGATCGTCTGATTTGCGTTGGCCGTGAACTCAGTATGTCATTCAACGGCTCTGATGAAGACCTTCGGGCGGTCTTTTGTTCCATCTTGGGGAGCAGACAGGAGCACAAGAGGAAATGTCGAGGGGGGTCGCGAGAACTGATGCGACTTCAATAGGGGATGTTGGACGGGAGGGGTCTGACCCCCAGATTGCTGTCTCGGGGCGGGATCTGAGCTAGTTGTTATGAAAATGTTATCTTGGAATGTGAGGGGTATTTGTGATGAGAGGAAGCGTGCCGGTGTTAACCAAGTGATTACTTCCTTGAGACCAGTGGTTATTACGCTTCAGGAAATATGATAAGAGGAAAGTCGCTCCCATGCTTGGAGGTAATCATTGGGAGTGGATCGGTGTGGATTCCGTGGGCGCATCAGGTGGCATCTTGGTGGCATGGAATTCTAGTTTATTCGACAAGCTAGATGAGGAGGTGGGTCTGTTCTCCGCTTCGGTGGTTCTCCGAAACAAAGATACAGGAAAGGAGTGGATGTTTGCTGGTATCTACGGGCCTTCCGATGATAGAGATTGGGGAGACTTTTGGTTTGAGCTCGCTGCGCTCGCCGCCAGATGGGACCTGCCTTGCTGTCTTGGAGGGGACTTCAATGCCATTAGCTGGGATCATGAAAAACAAGGTGGGCTGCCGAACATTAATGTAATGCGAGATTTCAACGCTTTCATTACTGATTGGGGTTTGATGGATCTTCCACTATCCGAAGCGAGATTCACTTGGTCGAATCTGCAAGAAAATCTTTAAGCAGGCTGGATAGGTTCCTTTGTAATGTGGAGTGGCTGGAAATTTTCTCGGGGGCCAGGTTAGAGGGTTATGCCCGGCCTTATTTGATCACCGTCCTATATTGCTTACCTGTGAATCACGGACCATAGGATCGTCTCCGTTCAGATTCGAAAATATGTGGCTGTTAGATGAAGATTTCTAGGGAATGGTCCCTTTTTGGTGGAACGAACCGGCACCTCCTGGGACTGCTGCGTTTAGATTCATTTCTAAGCTCCAATGTACCAAGGAAAAAATTAAGGTGTGGAACAAACAAGTGTATGGTCAGCTTCACACTACCAAAGAGGCGCTGCTCCTGCGATTGAAGGAACTGGACAATCTGGAGGAACATAGAGATCTCTTGGTGGAAGAGCGAGAAGATAGATATAAGATTAAACAGGAATTCAACAAGTTCTGTTTGGCTGAAGAAATTTTCTGGAATCAAAAAGCCAAAGTCAGGTGGCTAAAAGAGGGCGACTCAAACATGAAATACTTCCATGCGATTGCTAACGCGAGGAACAAGTCGAGGTATTTGGGTAACATTGTAGCTGAGGGGGTCTCCTACTCGGACGAAGAACAGGTCAGGGATAGTATATTGTACTCGGATGAAGGTTTGTGGCGGCCCGAGCTTGATGGGCTACATTTTCACTCCGAGATACATTTTCATTCCATCTTGGAGCAAGAGAGGATGGGATTGGAACAACAGTTCAGTGAAGGAGAGGTTTGGCGAGTTATCAAGTTCGGTGGTAAGAACAAGTCAGGACCTGACGATTTTACTATGGAATTCTTCCGGTTTTTTTGGTCGACCATAAGGACTGATCTGATGGAAGTTTTGAACGAATTCCATGCCTTTGGTTTCATAGGTTGGAGCCTAAATTCCACGTTCATCACCCTAATACCTAAGAAGGATGGAGCTGAGGACATCTCCGACTTCCGCCCGATATGTCTTTTAAATTGCATCTTCATGATTTCATCCAAGGTGTTAGCCAATCGGCTGCAACCACTGATGACCAAAATCATCTCTTAGCAACTAGGGCGCGCTCGTTCGGGGACGTCAGTTAGTGGATCTGGTGGCGGTGGCCCAAGAAACCATCCATTTCGCCAATCAAAACCGCTTACCCACTGTCCTCTGGAAGGTGGATATGGAAAAAGCGTATGATCATGTCAGCTGGGACTGATTAGGTTTATATACTCAGCAGGATGGGTTTCGGCACAATCTGGAGGAAATGGATGCGGGGATGCTATTCTATGGCTTGGTTTTCCGTGTTGATTAATGGTACGCATGTTGGTTACTTTAAGAGTTCTAGAGGCATCCAGCAGGGAGACCCTCTCTCCCCTTTCCTATTCAACATTGTAGGAGAAGCTCTAAGTGGCCTTATGTTACGTGCGAGGGAATTAAATCTTATCACTGGAATCCAGGTGGGGACCCAGGGTCCTATCATCTCTCACCTTCAATATGCTGACGACACCATAATATTCGGGAAAGCTGATGCGGCGGAACTCAGGTCTCTGGCTGAGATTCTTTCGGTGTTTGAGGCAGTGACAGGCCAGAGTATCAACCTGGTCAAGTCTGCTATCACGGGAATTGGTACCAACGACCAATTGATGTCTGAGTTAGCGCAAATTGCTGGGTGCGGAATCGAGAAATTACCGATCAAATATTTGGGGTTACCCCTCGGTCTTAGGCAATTGTCGGCTAGAGAATGGGAACTTGTTGTTCAAAGGTTTGAGAAGCGGCTATCTTCTTGGAAAGGCAAGCTCCTCAATAGCGCTGACCAGCTAGTCCTTATTAAAACGGTCCTAACGGCGCTGCCCACCTTTTACATGTCCATGTTCAAATGCCCCATGGGCATCATCAACCGTCTTGAGCAGATCCAACGGAACTTTCTGTGGGAGGGTTCATGTCAAGACAAGCGATACCACCTTGTTAATTGGGACACGTGTCCGCTGCCCATCAGCTGTGGTGGACTTGGCATCCGCAGTTTGAGATTGACCAACATCACTCTGCGAGGAAAATGGTTCTGGTGAGTAGGGAGAATGGAGGAAAGAGAGAACCTTTGGCATCAGGTTTTGATTGAGAAGTACGGTCACGATAATGGGAATTGGGGTATCAATACCACACCGCACAGAGGTGCGTCGGCGTGGTGGAAAAATTAATGCAATACCTGGCCCTTATTTGCTAGAGGATTGCGATTCAAGTGGGGCTGTGGCACCCGTATTCGGTTCTGGGATGACCTGTGGATGGATGGCGGTGCCCTTAAATTCTCCTTCTCGGATATCTACACCATTGCTGTAAATCCATGAGGGAAGATTGCTGATTATGTTTCCGAAAATCTGGGTGGTCGTCTGTGGGAGGTGAACACCAGAAGATTACTAAGAGGAGGTGAGGAGGCCTCATTCTCGAACCTATTACACAGGCTTTACGAGATGCAACGTTCTCCTCTAGGTCAAGACCAGCGATGGCGGTCCCCGAGCAGCAATGGGATGTTCAACGTCAAATCCTATTTCAAGTTACTCTCACGCCGCCCTCTGATCAAATTCCAAGGAGCGGCTTTGTGGAAGGCGAGCATTCGCCTGAAAGTCAAATTCTTTGCTTGGACTTTAGTTAGAGATCGTATCGTAATAGTGGACCAGCTCATTTGTAGAGGAAAGGAGCTTGATAATCGATGTGTAATGTGCTCAAATGGAGTCGAGACCGCTCCACATCTCCTTTTTCACTGCGATGTGGCTCAGGTTATTTGGAATGTGGTTGTTAAGTCCTTCGGAATGTGCTGGGTTACACCGGCTACGACTTACTCTCAATTTTTGATATGGGAGTCGGTTAAATTGGAGGGGAATTTGGGAGATTCTCGGAAGGCGGCCCAGTTTGCCGTGTATTGGACCTTATGGCGCAAGAGGAATCTTCGGATTTTTGAGAACAAAAATCATCTGGTGGGGATGATCATGAAGGCCATTAGAGACCTTGTGTGCTTTTGGGTAGGTAGAGGGGGTCCCGTACTGAGTGAACACCCCTACACTTGGAACCCGGGCTAATTTTATACCGGTGTTGCGTCGCTGCGTGTCTCGTTGTATTTTCCCTTTATGTTTACCTTTTTGGTCGTGTCTTTGTATTGCCTCTTCTCAGCATCTTGCTGGTTTTTCAATATAATTCCATTTATATATATATATATATATATATATATATATATATATATATATATATATATATATATATATATATGGTTCTATAATTTCTGTTTTTACATGGAGGGCCTGACAGAATGTTTCATCCATTGCAGTCCCAGTTCTTGTCAAGTGGATCAGTTGGAGACGGGCAGTGGATTGTTCCTCTAACATTATGTTGTGGTTCATATAATGCTCGGAAGAATTTTCTGTTTCGAACCAAAACTGAAAATTTGGATATAATGGAGCTCATGGTCTCTTCAGACAATAAAGCTAGCTTGGTGGAAAAAGGGATCAAAGGGGATAAGAACAACGCAGCACGTATTTGGATGAAACTAAATGTTGATCAGACAGGTTTCTACAGGGTTCAATATGATGACGAGCTTGCAGCCAGACTTAGATATGCAATAGAGGCAAATTACCTGTCTGCAACGGATAGATTTGGTATGGTTATATTCATTTGCACTTACTAGTTTTTAACTCAGTTTTTTTGTTTTTTTGATAAGTTAGCTCAGGTAATTTACCCTCATTCTCATTGCCAGGTATTTTGGAAGATTCGTATGCCCTATGTATGGCCTGCAAGCAGCCATTATCCTCTTTGCTTTCCTTGATGGATGCTTACAGGAAGGAGCTTGAATATACCGTTCTGTCGCAATTGATAATTGTAATGTTTTTCTCCATAAATTGACCAATATACACTCAAATCACATCTTCATGGTAAGGCATAATATTTCATATTTTTTCCGTTCCGCAGGTAAGTAATGGAGTAGCAAAACTAGCAGCTGATGCCATTCCTGAATCATCTGGTGTTCTCAAACAATTTTACAATAATCTTCTCCAGTTCGCTGCAGAGTAAGCCTTTACGATCATTTTTATAAGAAGCCGACTCCTATGACCACATTACACAGATAATGCTACGAAAAGCATCCATATTGGCCGGTGGCATACATCTTTGATCATTCTAAATGTTTCATGTTCTGGTCATCACTTGTAGCAAATTCAGCCTAAAAATCACACATATCCGGAACCGTCCAATCTGAGTGCTTTAATATCAACAGCTAAAAGAATGTGCACAGTTGTAGCTCCTGATATGAGCTTCAACTTTGATGACTTGGCTTGCTCAAAAGATGTACCACGTGGCCCAAAATGGGTGCTTCTCATGGTCCCTATCTATAAATGCTTCTCATGCCCTGTTAGTCATTTTTATAATGATGTTGATATGGATATTTTTTTTATTCAATTGAAGTCGTATGCCGGTCTATGCTGATACTAGCACTTGAAGCAAAGTATTCTTTTATTTTCAGTTGGGGGAATGTTCTTTCTTATGTTGTTATTGGGTCAGGGAATCTATGCATGCTAGCGATTTTGGTTGCTATTGCAACTGAAGGTGGCATGCAAATAATGTGCCAAGGAACATGAAGGATGAAAAGGAGAATGCAATACCTGGAGAGAGATCTCCTTATAGGCAGTTCTGTTTGATGATATACTTGATTATCTATATTTTCAAGCGCAATAAGGGTAAGAAGAATGAAATGCAATGCTAGACGTGAAACACGTCAAATATTGAAACCAAATAATTTGTAAGTTATATCTAGCAACCGTTTAAATAGAAGAGCTAATAAAAGCAACAATTGAATAACCCGAGAAATTTTAGTTTTGGTGGAAATAACAATGACTCTACAGTGGGAGTATAGCTATTCTATGCTTGTCTATTGGGGAGGAGTGTTACTATTTTATGCTCCTCTATTGGGAAGGATGGCGTCAATTGTGACAGAAGCAGAGATGCTAAGATAGGCAGACTGGTAACTTCATGGCTTGATAAAGATCCTGATGACTTCCTACTTGGTGCATCTGCCACAATGTTCGCCTCCCCTGGATGGTATAGAACTGAAATATCATGGTCCTTGAAAAATTCAGCCCATCTTTGTTGTGGTTGTTTAAATCCTTTTGAGAGAAACAAGGTACTTGCGAGTTTTATGATCTGTATAGTGTATACACCTTAAACTGCTTTCCATAGAGATAATGCCGCCAAATTTTTATGCAAAAATCATAGCGGCTACTCTCCATGTAGCAGGGAATTGTGAATAACGAGAGAGGTTTCCTAGGGTGGGTTGTGTGGTGTCATGTAGATAAATAGTGAGAGTTAGTCGAGATTTGAAAGAGACGAATTAGGAGAGGTCGGCTGAGCTTGCAATGAGTTAATAAGAAAAGAAAAAGATAGCACCCCCACAATTTTTAGTGTATGAATTATTCTTGAAATCGAAATTCATTGTTTGGGATTTTCGTGGGTTAAGTTACAAACCCTAATTTATCACGTTACTTATTTCAAATGTGGATGTTGTTTGGTTGAAGGTAAGCCTCGAAACTCATGAATTTTATTATCTTCTGATTTAAGATACGGTGCCTCTGTTTGCACTCACCTAATTACTGAAAGCACTCACTTAATGAAAGTGCACGCTAGATCCCACCACAGCGCCGGACATCATTAAGTGGGCGCTTTCAGTAAACAGGTGGGCGCGAATAGAGGTACCCTTTAAAATATCATCTTCTATTTGATTGGATTCTCTTCCTCTAATATCACATCATTCTCTTAAAAGTTATTTATTGAACTTAACTATATATTTTTTTAACATTCCGTGTTGTATGGTTATTCTTGTTATTGGTTACGAAGTGAAATTATGAATACATTGAGCTATATATGTGTGTTCCTGTATTCCTTTATAAATTACTTGAAACATTTTTGTAACAGTGTTGTTCCATTTAAAGTTGGTGTTTACCAGTAGGATTTCTGAAAGTTGTAATGCTAAATATGTTGGCTTGTTCTCTTCAGTTTTTTGTCATTCATATAGTATTCATAATAATTTTTCATGCAGAAAATTAGGTTGGGAGCCAAGGCATGGTGAAAGCCACTTGGATGCAATGTTAAGAGGGGAGCTCTTGACTGCCCTTGCGGTATTTGGGCATGACATAACACAACATGAAGCAGTTAGACGTTTCTATGCTTTTGTAGATGATCGAAATACATCACTCCTCCCTGCTGACACAAGAAAGGTTAACAAAAATCAAAGTATCTGTAAATTGAATCTATATTACTCCATTTATATGTATTTATTGACGTTTGTCAAATCCTTTTGCAGGCGGCATATGTTGCTGTAATGCAGACTGTTAGCACTTCTAATAGATCCGGATATGAGTCTCTTCTAAGAGTTTATAGAGAGACTGATCTGAGCCAGGAGAAAGGGCGTATTTTAAGTATGTCAATTTTCATCTAGAAATAAAAATATTTTGGCCATTCGATTTAGTCAATAATGGAGAATCTCGTCTTTTTTTGTAGGTTCATTGGCATCTTCTCCTGATCCTGATATTGTTCTTGAAGTTCTGAACTTTCTTTTATCTTCAGAGGTATCTTGGTTTATTTCCTTACAAAATCACAGGTTTTCCTAATGGGAGGACATATGATTTCCTCCAGAGAAGTTAATATCTTTAACTCTATTTAGGTACGAAGTCAAGATGTAGTTTATGGACTCGCAGGAATAAGTAGGGAAGGGCGTGAAACTGCATGGCGATGGCTGAAGGTACATTTTTCTCCAGTGTTAAGCTAGAACTCATTACTATCAGACTGAAAAGAATGGAAACACCTTTTCTATAGTGCCCCAACAAGCATCAGACTCTTGCGTATGAGTGATTATTACCAATGGAGCGTCCCCACGTTATCGTTGAATGCTGCTTGCACCATATGTTGTGCTTTATGAATTTACTGGTGCTATTAAAGTGAAAATGAATCACCGCAATTCATTGTTTGTTCACTGTTGTATGAGGACAAAAATAGAAGAGAAGACATCACACAAGCATACATATATATTTATATGTGTGTTTATATATACATATATATACTACTTTTCAATATATATATATATATATATATATATATAGAGAGAGAGAGAGAGAGAGAGAGAGAGAGAGAGAGAGAGAGAGGAAAAAAGTAGCATGGTCTGTAACCAGGCTTCTTCCTGGTCCAGTGACACGTGACAACGAAACATGCTTTTGGTCCCACGTGGAGCAAATGGTTACAGTGTGATTTTGGCCACAAGCAAGAAAAAACTGGTCTCTACTGTGTGATTTTGATAGCAATAAATCAACAGTGACAACAAACCTATTTCAAGTATCCATTTTTTTATGCAAACAAAAATTTTGATCAATCAAAAATAAAATAAAATAGAGTTTAACGGTGGATGGTTGTTTCACTGTTCATCTAACTATAGGAAAAAAATGTTTATTTTATTTTAGTTTTTTTCTAAAGCACCCTAGGGAGGGGTGGACGACTTGGCACCCAAAATGGAGCCTCCCCAAGCAGTTTTTGTCTGGGGGAAGGGTCCAACGACCTTTTTTCCATGTATATATATATATATATAATGGGATGATGCAATTGAACGGATGGCGTGACCCTTGTGTTCGATTGCTGAGCACATGCTGTGTGGCACGTGATTGCGAGTTACATCACATAAAGTGATCAACTAGTCCCCCAGGGTTTTAGTAAAGAAAGGCTCATTTTTTTTTTGCCCGTCAAATCACAGATCCAAGATCTTGGTCTTCTGCCCAAACATGGACAATTTAAGTTTTTGCCCTTTGAGTAAAATTCAATGGTAAGAAATCACCTTTTTTTTGCATGGTCGCTGATTGACCTTGGGCATGTTGACGTGGCACTTGATCTTCAAGTTGGATGCCACGTAGCATGCAACTGTTTCTAATGCACGGCCCAGGGCTGCGTCCGAACGTATAGACCCAAGACTCTCTCTCTCTCTCTCTCTATATATATATATATATATATATATATATATATATATATATAAGGGGTAGCTGCCTTAGAGGTTTAGTGTTTGAACGCTACACCAGTGTCAAGATCACATGCCATGTGGCATGTGATCCTAAAATAAACACCCATTTTGGGATCATTAGCCCCGTTGCATTTAATCTAAAAAATATATATATTTTATGAGCTTTTTGCCCCCTAAAAAAACATGGTCAAAGTTATATCTCCACCCCTCTCCCCAACTTAGGACTGTCAATGGGCCGGGACGGGTTTTCCTCCTGGCCCTTTTTTTTAGATAAATTTTGTGCCCGGTCCGGCCCGAATAGCTAACCGGGCCTAGCCTGGTTTTAAAATGTTGCGGCCCGAACCCAGCCCGATTAGCTATCCGGGCTGGGTTCGGGCCGGGCTTCTAATATTTTTGAAGATTTTTTTTTCAATAAGGACTTCATTTTACCGGGCCGGGCCGTACACTTTGCAGCCCTTACCTGAACCCTTTTTTTATCCGGGCTGGGCTGGACCCGGCCGTTTATTAAATGCCTAAAAAACTTGGGCCCGAACCCTGTCCATCCAGGCCGGGGGCCCAGGCTGAAGCCCGGCCTGTTGACAGCCCTACCCCAACCTGGTGCATTTAATATTTTCCAACTTTGTCCACATTTTGGATGGTGGATAAGATGTATTTTTTTCTTTTTTCTTTTTTTTTGGGGGGATGGACCTGATCGACCTTGTGCACGTTGCCTTGGCACCCGATCTTCAGATTAGGTGCCACTTGGCACCCAATTAGCACTAGGGCAGTGTTGAACACTACATGGCTAATGTCTGCTGTCCATATCAAGGATCAAAATTACGGGTTGGATTTCGGTTTCGGGCATGACCAAAATCCGAAATTTTGACCGAAAATATGAATTTCTGCCGAAATTTTGGAGTTCATACAAGTCTAGACTTGGATTTCGGTTTCGTTTCGGGCATGCCGAAAACCAAAACGTTTTGGTAGAAATTTCGAAAATTTGATCCATGGTGTGTGTGTATTAGATGGACTAGGCAAGATGCCAAGACTCAGCACCATTGGCATTTATTGATTATCCCAAAAATGCATAATTAATAACTTTCCGTAATTTCGTGTTATTTGCATATTCATCATGAAATTTCCCTATATGTCTAAGTCAGATCATATTCTTTTGTATTCTTTACTTATATGAAATTATGAAGTGATATTTATATCATTTTCCAATGCTGGATTTCATTGTGGAATTGCAATTTCATAATCATGTAAAAACGTACCTAATTAGATGTGATAAAGCTTAGATTATGATGATGGTGGTGACGCCGATTGTATTTCCTACTCAATATGATTATTAATTCCTTTTTGCGTTCCTCTTTAAAGAGGAATAGGATTTAATATAGCTACCTGCATTCCAAAATATTTCTCTGTTCTTTCTGGTTTTGTATTTAAGTTCACCATTATCATCATCATCAGCTTCTCCCCTCTATTTGGTGTCAGCTTTATGAGTCTATAAATCTCCATTCAGTTCTGTTCTGGGTAGCTTTTTTTAATTTTTTTTTAAAACATAAATTTAAACTAATTCTACAATTTCAATTTCATGTGTTAAAGCGACTTTATACTTAGAAAGTAAAGCTTCTTTAATTCCTAGCAAACTTATGCTGAGGAAATAGAGCTATTTCAATTAGGAATTTGTTTTATGTAGCTAATACATTCTTAAATCAAATGTAGAAATGGGGAAACTGGAATATTAGTTTATATATTTTTTCTCTTTGGGTTCCCTAGACTATATATAATACAGCCATGATATTTCTGTTGTCTAATGAAGTTTTATGTTTGGAATGTAGGATAACTGGGACTACATCTCGAAGACCTGGGGTTCCGGATTTCTAATAGCCCGTTTCATCAGTGCCGTTGTGTCACCGGTCTGTTGCAAAAACCCTGTTTTTGTTGTTTCTCATTTTTTCGCTGATTTAATTGTTAGTGTAAATATATTATATATCATTCATTATCTTAGAGTCTTGAAGGATTTTTGCTGTCCTGCAACAAGTCTCTAAACTTTGCTTGTTTCAGTTCTGTTCTGATGAGAAGGCGGATGAAATAGAAGAATTTTTTGCTAGCCGTGTCAAACCTTCTATTGCGAGGACTTTGAAGCAGAGCATTGAACGGGTCCGGATCAAAGCCAAGTGGGTTAATAGTATTAAAAATGAGGAATCCCTTGGAGAGGTAATCAAGGAGTTAGCATACAGAAAGTATTAGGAAGCAGTTTGTTAAAGAAAGCTGTTTTTTTTTTTTTCTCCCGTTTAAGCAACTCTTTTAGGCCTCGTTCAGGTGTTTCCTGATTTTTCTCAGAAAAGCTCAAAATTCTGAAAACTCATATTCCTGTAGATTCTTGGCAGACTCAGATTCCTGACTTTTCCTACATGTGTTCTTAAGTTACTCTGATTCCCGATTTTTCTCCAAATAACTCAGAATCTTATCGTTTTAAAGTTCATCTCAGAAAAACTCAGAATCGGTTTAATTGATGATTTGCTATGACCATATAAATGCTATTCAATCATTGGATTATGTATCGTAATCAGATTTAATTAATACGGGCTGCTAATTCATACGAGGTTGAACATAGTTGACGATTTTTTATTTTCAAATAAGATTTCATGAAAGGTAATTATCAAAACATCACATATATATAACAACTTTAATACAAAATTGACGAATTTAATAATTTTGATATTTTTTCTAGAAGGGTGGCATTAAAAAATCATGCACTGCCTTAAATTAGAAGATCAAGATAATTTTTCTTCCCCATCTTTCACAGAATAGATCTTGAGATTGTGGTCACCTATCAAGTGACCGTGATCTTGGGCATACCATGAGAAAGGGCTCTCAAGTGTCACTTTGAGGGATGTGTGTCACGTGGAATCAAGATTTGGTCATTTGATAGGTGTCATGATCTCTATCACTACAAAAAAAAGACTTAGCAGCAATCATAAACTATCGCTATTAACAAAAAGACTGCCGCTAAGTCTTAATAATTTTTTTATTAATATATCAAATACGTACCAGCCTTGGACCTAGCCGATATGCCTTATTTCGATTATCAACAATTGTATATGTATTTAAAAAAATTAATAGTCCACACAAGTTTATAAGTATTGTAGTGGTTGAGTGATTGCTTAGTGGCACCTAGGTTCTAGGTTCATACCTCATAAGATACAATAACCGATCCAATCTTGATTCCACATGGATTGGTCATAAGTGTATGTCCGACCCGACCTGATTTGACCAACAGATCAAGGATATATTTCTAATCCGACTTGAAAAGTTGACTTGACTCAAAATCCTCATATTTTCTTTGATTTTATATATAAATTATTGGGTTGGGTTGGGTCCACTAGATTCAACCGGACCTGATTTTTGTTCTTCTCGACCCAATCCGAACACGGCCAAACCCAACAAACCTGACCCAATCCAAACTCGGCCTGACCCAACAAACCGGACCCAATCCGAACTCGGCCAGACCCAACAAACCTGGACATCTTCCATGAAAGATATGGAGGTTGCAAATAGAATAAATTAACACTAAGTTTATTTGTTTGCAGCTCAATAGAACTTGATACGTAATTATAGAGGAGGTTGGGTTGAAAGATTTGTAGCCTACAAATAAAGCCACTCACTTAAAAAAGATTAAAAAAAAAGGCAAGATAAAGATAAAGATAGAAGGAGTGGGCGACACGTGTTATTAAATTAGCAGATAGAAACTATTAGATTAGCAGATAGAAACGCTTATTTTATCCATTCCATTCTTCCTTCGGGGCAAAAATCGAATAGGACTCTCTCTCTCTCTCTCTCTCTTTCTCTCACCTCTCTCTATCTCTCTTTTTTCTGAATCTTTCACCATCTCCCCGGCTTTATAATCTAATAATTCTCCACTTTACTTTCAAAAAAAAAAAACCTAGAAGGGAAGATTATTTCTCTCTAATTTTTTTTCATAGAAAACAAAGACATTGATGTCAAGGTACTTCTTCAACACACGATTCTGATCAAATTCATTTATTTATTTTGTAATTATTAAGTTTTGTTAATTGATTAAGAACCAGAAATAATTAACAACAACCTTCTTCCTCATTTAAATCCCATGTTCGGAGCTGTGCAGCAGAGGACACTTAAATTATCTAGGCGTTGCAAAATAGTTGGTTAGTTCTTATCCAGTGTAGCATGAGAGGGGGGGTATAATTAGCTAGCTCAGATTCTGAGCCTTTCTGGCTAATTTGCTTCGACACCTGCCTGTCATTGTCACTCAGAATCACTCGGAAAGTGGCAGCCCCAATGCAAACTCCCGAACAGGAGATTTACACAAAAAGACTCATATTTACAACACTTTTTGAGTAAAAACTTAGAATCCTCACGATTCTGGTCTCTCGAACGAGGCCTTATTGTGAAAGCTACAATTATATATATATATATATATATATATTCTGTTGAGTGAGGTGCAATGGCAAAAGCGTGAAGGTTATGTTCTGGGGAAGGGATTATAAGGCAATCATAGTAAATGATATCACATGGTTAACCTTTGAGCTGCTATTAGGTGCACGTGCCAAATGCACCATGCAGCTTGTCAAAAGCTGATGTGCACGAATTTATAGGCCCTAAATCTTTGTACATTTCCTAAGATTTGAATTGGCTGACGGTGCATGATTGACCAATGCACTGCCTGTGGTGCATGGACTAATACATCTTATGCTAATTATTAACCTTTTTGGTTGATTTGATGGCCGTTGGATGAATGTGGTGGGTTTACAAACAGATTTTATACTTGGTGTGGATGCTGCCATTTCCTAACAATCTTTGCTAAGAAAATGTGAAGAGGTGAATCTTCTTATGTTAAAACCATCAAATATGTACTTTCCCTGATTTCACCCTCATAAATAGTTGTTACTTTCTTAGGTTTGACCATTTTCAAAGGTGTGAGACACTTTCTAAAGTTTTGACAATTTTTGTATAGAAGACTGGCCCGTTCGCACTTAAAGACTGAATGGGTCCTTTACCCTATACTAATTCGATCAGTTAGAGGTCTGCTACCTGCATGGAGCGTGGCAGCTGTAGTTTTATATGATGGAATTTGACTATGTTGTTGGCATTGGAAGGTCACCAAGCATATTAGTATCACAGCACCCGCATATTTGTGACAGAAGTTTGTAAGAGGATTCAATAGTAAAAGCACTGTATAAGCATAATAATTTTAGATGACACTCTATTAATCTTTACCATGGGTCAAAATCTCGGGTTACCGATACGTATTGTTTAAGTTCCAAAATGATACGTTTCGGATGATACGTATCGGTATCGTTCGGTGTCTGCCATACAACTGAACGATACGGTACATTGAATATACCGTATCGTTCAGCTCCGATATCGATACGTATCGTCCGATTCGTTTCGGTATCGGACGAAATTTTGATCCATGAACTTTACTAAGATAATGAGAGAAGGCTAAATGTCACCAAGGCTAAACTTTATTTATTTATTTTTTTTTTCGGATAAGACTTAGTCAACCGAGAAAGAGTGCACAAATATAGATGTGAGAGTCACGGAGCTGCACCAACTACTGATAATTGTGTCTTTATCATCTTATGAATTTCTAAAAATCTAATCACTCATATTCTTTCCTCTCTCTCTCACATCACAAGTGCAGTCCATAGCTGAATGATAACCTTGAAATTCAAGTCATTTTCTTCCTTTAATGGTTTATACTAAATAATAATGAGTCGGTATTTAATCATAAGAAAAAACAATGAGTTGGTATTAGTTATCCGATTCGAGTGCCACCGGAAGCACCCAAGTCGTCAATCCCCGTACTCCAACATTGAGGAGTGCACAGATATCTTTGAGGACAAAGTAGCTGTAAGATCAAAATTACACTTTTGCTGATTTGCGTGTTCATAAATAAGTGTGCTCTTACAAACACTTTATCATTTGGTGTCTGCCAATCGGGTTCCTGACCTAACTCCAACTATTATATAATATATATATTGTTAGATTCTAAAATCCGTGCCACGGAATGTGCATAAAGGGGCAACGGTATCGCTATATGTGTATATATATATATAGTCCTGTGAAAGTCACCAAAACTGACTACACAAATAATACGGTAACCAAAAACTTTGAAGAACGGCAAAAGTTGGATAAGTTGGATAGTACAAGAAAAAAAGGAAAAATATTAATTACAAGAGTAGGACAAGGAAAAACTTTAGAAAATGACACAAAAATAGAAAGTATGAGAAAAAAATATTGTGAAAATATAAGAAATTAAAAATCTATATTTAAATTATAACAAATATGAAAACATATATATGAATAACGGGAAATTCATTAAAACAAAAATTTTAGAATAATTGGGAATTTATTAAAAAACTAAAGTTAAATAGTGAGCAAGGAGCTCAATCTGAAGTTCTGAACAATATAATTGAACATATACAAAGGAACAAGTGACTGTCCAATGCTCCATTCTTAGCCGAGCCATTAACAACAAAGATGCTCGATCGGAGGATATGATTAACAACAAAAGTTTTCTCAGCCACGGCAGAGATTATTATCAATGATGTAGAATTGTAGATAGATTTCTAAGGCATAGAAGCTATGGGAATGACGGAACTTGGGACCTTACAAGATTCTATTGAAACGAAACCTAATACTTCTTTTGGTGGGATGGCCGAACAAATCAAGGAACCAATTGATTTATAACGAATGAAGCCTAATAATTATTTGGGTGGGATAAGGATTAAAATTTCGGACGAAATGACCAAAATTTTGGTTGAAATTATCGGTTTCGGTCCCCACCAAAACGATAATTTGGGACTGAAATTTCGGTTAGATTTTGTATGGTGTTGAAATTTTCGACCAAAATTTTGGTTTCGGTCCCCTCCAAAACCGAAATGAAACCCGAAATTTTGATCCTTGGGTGGGATGGCCAAACAAATCAAGGAACCAATTGATTTATAACGAATGAAGCATATATGAGTAAATATTTACCTGCAAAACCCTAATTAAGCAATTTTTAGTAGACAATTCTGCAGGTAGCTTATGTGGCGTGACGTGATTGGCTGCATTGCTTAGGCCCCACTGCACGTCGTCTCACCACATATGTGCCCGCAAAATTGTCTATCAAAATCTGTCCATTGTTTACAATTTTCCCAAAAAAAAAATAGTGCCACGTGTACAAAACTGATGGCCCACTCAGGTGGGGCTGTCCTAACTCTATTCACATTGACTTAGTATTAGGTGCACGGACCATGCACCGGCGACTTTCCCCTCGGACACTCCAGTCAAACTTTGGTAGACGTCACTTTTGGGCGGTTCACCTAATACACCTTCTGATACCCATTTCTCATAGGCAAAACAAAAATCCAGAAGTGAATCGATACGGTAAAGAAATCTTTAAACAGTGCAAGAATTAGTTGTTCATGATTTGACTCATCAAATGATAAGGACCTTCCGATCTTTACGATGTATAGATCATGGGGGTCATAATTTGGACGGTCCAGATCAATGGATAACCAACTCACTGGCTCATCATTTGGGCTGTTGTAGTGACCTCACATTAAATGTTTTATGTGCACCCTTTGTCTGTGAGCCTACATAGTTGATAGGCAAAGAGATTTCTAGTCAATTTTGATGGAATAAGTCTACTTTGGTTTAAAATTGGAGCACGTGAATCCAGTGAGAACTGAATTTTTGACTTTCATGGATCTAAAGCCTGAACAATTTATTTGTTCATCATTGAGATCCGTGAAACTCCTTTTATGGAAATTTAAAGCAGGTCCATCGTGTGATTTTGTAGGAGATCCTAGGTAGCATTTTTGCCTCATTTCCCTGGCTTTCATGTAATAGGGAATTTAACGAAAAAAAAAAAAGAGTCGTTCCATTGATTTGGTATAAATGCCCGTCAATGAAGGCCATGCTCAGCCCTTCAATCCAGACCGCGTTTGATGGGCCCACCTCCTTGATGTTATTGGGTTTAAGTCGATGGGTACCTTCATTTACAAACCAAAATTCTTCCCTCTCGCTCAACCTTCACTTCACCTGCTTAAACATTTGACTGTTTTCAATCAGACGATATTTATTATCTTTCATGGGCCAATCATCACACGATTAAATTTTAATTTCACATGACACACAATGCAGGAACCTCGTTTGTTATATGCTACGATGATGTTTACTTTTTTGGGATGTTTCTCATATGGTAACTATTCAACGGGATTACCATAATCTTCAAGTCCATTGTATGGAATATTTGAGTAAAAAACTCTCTACAATCTGATTCAAAAAAGTCAACCATTTAAGCACATGAAATGCAGTCACCTAAGGCCCCTATATTTTACGCAAAAATAGCGCCTCCAGTCTCTCAAAGGTGTAACCCAATTCAATAGTTCAGGTCTCATTTTAGAAACTCGCCTGTCCAGCCCTTATCATTTTTAATTTTTATGGTTCTATGCAATATTTGGGATATGTTCATTGCTCGACATCATTACCTTTTGATTGAGAGCTTACAATTGGACGGTTAGGATCGTCCGTTCATATAAAACCTTTTCTTTTGTAGAAATCCAAAAGGCTGATTGCCAAGTCAGCAAGTGCTGATCAACCTAATAAAAAGGTCAAATATAGCACATGTGGTATATCAAAGATATAAATTTACCATCTTATATATATGACTTATGCGGAATATAATATAAGAGGGCATAGACAAGAGATCTGATCCATCGCTAGCTGGTCCCTAATTTATCATTCAAATGTTCAAACAAAACAAATATTAATTGCATCATCAAACAATAAGGAGAAGAAGAGTGATGTGATGCTGCCTTCTTCTTTAAACTTGGAAAACAAACAAAGAGAAGGGACCACCTGCCAAATTCTGAAGGCACCCAACTCCACCACCCTCTCCTGTTTTTTCCATCTCTCATATCTTTTTCTTGACAGCCATAATCGTTAGGGATTATGCCTCTCCTTTTCTTATTAATTAAAAACCGAAGCACAGATATTTTTAGTATGTTTCTCATGCTTTTTAAGTTTTATTATAATTGGTATCCGTGCTGCTGTCTTCCATCCGGAACGTTCAAATCCATGACCACTTCTGCCATTTTTTATTAACTATATAATAATATAGGGTTTTTGGTATATAACCCCCTTGGTATGTTTATTTTGCGGCCCCTATTTTTGTGTTTTTGTTTCATATAAGCCTCTGTCGTTAACTAGCCGTGAGTTTATGGATGGAAAGCTTATTTTGCCCTTAATGAAACTGATATTTTAAAAATATCACTGTTCTAAAAAGCCCTTCATTCATTGTATTTACAAGTTATGCTATTAAAGCTTATCACAATTCTAAAAGGCCCTTCATTCACCTTTAATTATAAATCATGCCATTATAATTTACCACTATTCTAAAAGGAGTACCTTTAAATCCACCGACAAAATCTTTGAGTTCACCCACGCTGAAACACATTGACTGCATTGAATCAAATGATAGAGATTTTTTATCGTCCCAATCTTTCATGAGATCGATCTTTAGATCATGGGTGTACCATCAGACGGTCGACTTTTTACTTCATGTGGTACACACCCCTAAAAGTGACCTTAATATCAATTTTAAGCATGCATGTGATGTTAAGGTTACTTTTCTGAGATGTGTGCGATGTGAAATAAAACATTGACCGTTTGATGGTACGATTATGATCTCAAAATTCATCATGTGAAAGATTGGGAGGATAAATGATCTCCATCGTTCGATTCAATTCAATCAACGCGTTTCAGTGTGGGTGAACTTAAAGATTCAGTGGGTGAATTTAAAGGTATTCTGTTAAAAGGCTCTTCAATCACCCATTAGATTCAAGACTCATCAAATGGGTGATTCCCCCATTAAAGCATGCCAACGTTTGGACGAATACTCAACCAATGTAGGATTTGTGACAAACGATGCAATTATTCTTGAAAAGAAAACTTTCAATCTACGTGTTCCACTCAATATACTCGTCCCTCCAATTTCCTATATGATTCAAGACCCATTTTTAGGAATTGGATTGTCTAACCGCGTCTGCTTCCATCCACCGAATCTTTGAGTTCACCCACGCTAAAAGACATTGATTGCATTGAATAAGACGATGGAGATCATTTAGGCATATTATTAGACGATCAGTGTTTTATTTTATGGCACACATTTCAGAAAAGTGACCTTAACATCACGTATACACTTAAAATTAATTTTAAGGTCATTTTTTTGGGTGTGTACCACATGAAATAAAAAATCAGCCATCTGATGGTGCCACCATGATCTTAAGATCCATCGTGTGAAAGGTTGGGACGATAAACAATCTCCATCGTCTGATTCAGTGCAATCAACCGTTTGATGGTGCCACCATGATCTCAAGATCCATCGTATGAATGGTTGGGACGATAAACGACCTCCATCATCCAATTTAATGCAGTCAACTGTCTGATGGTGCCACCATGATCTCAAGATACATCGTGTGAAAGGTTGGGACGATAAATGATCTCCATCGTTCGATTCAATGCAGTCAACCGTCTAATAGTGCCACCGTGATCTCAAGATCCATCCTGTGAAAGGTTGGGACGATAAACGATCTCCATCGTTCGATTCAATGCAGTCAATGTTTTTCAGCGTGGGTGAACTCAAATATATGGTTGGTAGATTTAAAACTATTTTCTTTTATAAGTGGAGGGGTGGATTTAAAATTACTCTTAGAGGGTGACAATTTAGTAATTTAATTTTAAAAAGGATAAATATGATATTTAGGCTATTCTTTAATAACTGATTAATCATTTAAAGTAGCATCCATTAAAGAGGGTGTTTTATAAACACCAAAATAGTAACTCAGGGGGTTTAAAGCAAATCGCTATAACTGGAGTGATTATTTGTAATATCTGGAGTGATTATTTGTAATATCGACATAACTCAGGGAGTATTGTCCAAAAACCCAATAATATATGAATAGTTCATCATCCATGGTTCTCGGGCTCATCCAATTAATACGAACACTTAATTTTTGTAATGGTTCTCGGGCTCATCCAACTAATACGAAGACTTAACTTTTGTAATGCTAATCTGACAGCTTTCAACATAAAAGAGTAAATATTAATTGTCATCCAGCTAAACCAGATACGTGTATTAGTGAGCTTAACACCACAGAAGGATATCTATCACTCTATATGTGACCTTAATAGCACATGCTAAAATGTGTTTTAAAAATTTCAGTTTTTGTGCGGTAGTAACCTCACCAAGGATTAAAATTCTGGATTTTGTTTTGGTTTTGGTAGGGATCAAAACTAAAATTTCGGCCCAAAACTACCAAAGGGGCTGAAATTACCAAAAATTTGGGTTTTCGTTTCGGTTTCGATAAGGACCGAAACTGAAATTTCAGTAATTTCGGCCAAAATTTTGAATCTTGCAAAACTCCAATCCTCAGCTGAACATATTTTAGACAAATTCATAGAACACTGCTTCATCCAACAAATCTTTATTTTCATGCTCATATAGTTATAATTTTAAGGACAATATTACATGAAGGACAAATTTTATGTAGACAAAGTGCATGCAGATGAGTGTGGAAGAGCTCAATTAATGCAAGTTGGTATAGTAAATCAATCACATCGGTCGCCTGCACTTTATCCTCAATAAAAATATACTCGTTTATAATTTTCCTGATTTTAAATATTAGCCATATATATCCGATTTGTATCGGCTTATATGTATCGGGTTAGGGCTATTCTAATATAATATACAGCCCGATGAAATATTGGCTTAAAGTAGTCAAATATTGGTAAATAAACAGGATATAATACCAAAAAGAGCTTTGGGCAATTTTATTATCATTTATAATTTGCAAATTTTTTAGTATTTTAAAATTAAATAAACACTTACATATCGGCCAGTTTAGTCGATATATATATCTGACACATATTGGCTTGGAACCCGGCATATATGCTGATATGTATAATAGAACGGGTAACAAAGGACAGAAAAAATAAAACTCCTCCAAAATCAATGCCTGCAAGCTGCAACACAATCTCCAATCTTCACAAAGAATACATATTTGTACGGCTCTTCAAGCATAAAATAACACAATCAGAGCCCATTAGTTTGTTATGAAGCATATATGTGCATGTATGATTACTATAAGATAAACAAATCCAATCAAACAAAATCAAATAAAAAGAATCACCAAATTGTTATTTAAATAGGGCCTTGTTCCGGGTCTGGCCTTGGGCCTGAGCTTTCGTTTACCTTGTTATCTTTTATAGAGTTCAACTTCTCAAGCCTCAGCCCGGCACGGAAACGAGCAATAAACGTATCGGCTTTAGTGTTAACATCAGGGCTCGGACAGAAAACTGATACGCTGCCATCTCTGTCTCCTCCACCTTCAATCGCAGCCGTCCATTCCTTACTTGAAATCTCGATAATCTCCGAATCTGGAGAAACTCCATGACTGCTACTCGAAACCCGAACGTAATCGCCATGAACGGTGAATTTAAGCTTCTGCATTTGGAAAGGGGGTGGCGGAGGAGGCGGGGGCATCGGGATCAGTGGAGATCTCCCTCCGCTGCTTCCCAAACTATCTTCTCTTTCGTAAAATCTGCTCATCGGTAGTGGAGGACGACTGGCCTGCTTAGTCGGCGGCGGAGGTGGTGGTGGAGGAGGAGGAGTGTGATCTGAGATTGAAATTGAATTGAATCGTTTACTTTTACTTGTTTTCTTGTACGAAAACAGTTGATGGAGAACTGAAGCTGGAGGTGGCGGCGGCGGCGGAGGTGGAAGAGTAGATGATGAAGGTGGCGCAGACGAAGAGGAAATGGCATTATCGTAATTATACTTGTTCTTCGGCTTCTTCTTCTTCCTCTCTGAAGATCGATGGTGGTAAATAGAAGCAATGGCAGTTGCGATATCTTTAGCTCCTCCGCTTCTCTTTCGATCGCTTCTTTTGCTCTTTTGCTCAGATGGCTGCGGCGGTGGTGGCGGTGGAGCTGGAGGTGGCGGGGGTCGGGTGGTTTTGGTCTCTATAATGGGCTTGTGTTCAGACTTCGGCTCTTTTGGTTTCTCTGGAACTGCTCGGAACGTTCGTTTGGTTTTTTGTTTATATACAGGCGGTGGAGGGGGTGGAGAAGGAGGCTCTGAAGGTGGTGGAGGCGGTGGTGAAGGAGGCTGCTTTGGTGGTGGGGGTGGCGGAGGTGAACGAGATTCCGGTTGCCGTCGAACATTGTAAGTATCCACAGGGATGGTTTTGAAATCTGAATCCGCTACACTAGATCTCTGGGTTCGTCGACGATACGGATCCGCTCGCCGGCGATTATTCAACTCGTAATCATCAGAAAATCGCCATCCATCGTCGGAAACCCAGGACTCCTGTCTCAGATCGGGGTACGAGCTACTGCTCCTCAACCGACCAATCGCAGCCGTCGAGCCAGAGGATCCAACGGAATCGGATATTCCATGATCCGTATATTCATCTAAACGAGTAGGATATTCGAACCATTTGGGGGTGGTTTGTTGATTCGGTTTCTCGGATTCCTCTTCCTTGTTGGCACCATGGTTGCGGCAGAGGATTCCACATAGGATGGCGAAGAGAACTAGGAGGAGATTTAGGGCGTCCCAGCTGTTCTTAACGAGGGTTGGTCTGAGAATGCGGGCGGAGGAGGAGAGCAAAGGAGGGAGGAGAAAGAGGAGGGTGAGAGCGAAGAGGGGAGCTACCACTATTAAGACTCCAGGCCTGAGAAAGAAGGAAGAAGTGCGGTGGTATTGGTGGGTGCGTGGCCAAGAAGGGGCCGTTTCCCTTTCATCAGCCATTGGAGTTGGGAGGAGCCTATGTTTTGTTGGTAACAAAGATGGCCTGGCTTCTTAGGGAGGGGGGGGGGGGGGTATGATAAGTGGCCTTAGGAAATGATTACTTGGAAGTAATGATCGGTTCTCATTTACACACTTTATTTAGCCATGGCTTTGTTACTATTGAATATGATTACTCGGTGCCTTCCATAGTTCATCTTTATCATCGTGTGTGGGTACGTTTATATAATGATCTCGGTCGCTCTATTGGATGATCATAACCATCGATTTCTTGTAAACTCTGGTATGCATATATATATATATATATATATATATATATTGTTTAACGGTTTTAATTAAGTAGCATAATGCACCAGTACCGTATGACAGCTTAGCTTATACTCGCATGTTTTGTGGCTGTTATTTGGAAGCAAATAACTTGAAAGTCACTCGAACGTCCCTATACCAGCTGGGCTGTCTTTGGTCCAACGGAGGGTTCAATCGGTTTTAAAACCATTATATAAGCATCTCATAAATATAGAGTACGGGTATTTGCAATTAGGTTTTTTATACATTAAAACTGTTGACTACATTGAATTAGACTATGGTGACATTTTTTCTGCCCAATCTTCCACAAAATTGATCTATGGATCATAATTCACCAATTAGACAGACATTAGTTTCACATGGAACACATCCCTAAAAATGACTCAAATCTTGGGCATACCATGAGAAGGAATTCTCAAGTCATTTTTACATGCCTATGCCATGTGAAATCAACATTTGACTTGATATGTAAAATCAACATCGGACCGTCTTATAGGTAGGCCATGAGTTAAAGAGCAATTCTGTGAAAGATTCGACTCAAAGGCAATATCCACCGTCTAATTCAAGGTGGCCAATAATTTCCACGTGTAAAAACCTTGGCTGCAAAGATAAAATCTTCAGTTCCAAACAACGGTGCCCTAAACATACACTACATTAAAAAGTAAGTAAACTGTAGTGTAGAGTATGCAAATGGTTTCCGCGTGAAACAGCTTTCTAACATTTATCTCTATTGTTTGAAAGAAAACAAGCCTAGGGGTCAGATTGGACTTAGAACGAGTTCATAGGCAGATTAATGCAAGTTCTCCGGAAAACACTCTGGCACACAGTCCAAAATGTCACTAAAATCACACGGACAATACACAAAAGCAAATAAAGTTGAGTGCGGATAGAAATAGTTGGTGTGCATCTAGAAAAACTTATTTTATTTAAGGGAGCAACTACAGATTACACATTGTTAAAAAAAAAAAAGTGATGGTGTTTTTGGGACCTGTGCCACATAGATTATCATCTTAACTATCTCATTTGAAGTTCATCCTGTGAAGATCTTTGGTGCTAAAGATTGGCACTAAACCCTATATCTACGATACGCTTTAACTATGTTAACTTAAGATGATGGAGGTTGTGTTTTGTGCCAATCTTTGACACCAAAGATCTTTGCATTGTTACCTTCGGATCAAACGGCTTCGATGGCGTTCTATGTGACTCAATCTCAAAAAGACCAAGTCTTTCTTTTAAACAATGTGCAATGACACAAAGTTCATGTTCAAATAGTGTGTGTTGGTATGTCTGGTGGGTGGGGCTAAACAAAATTAGGGAAAGTGCGTGTAGGCAAAAGCTGTTCTGAACGTACTTTTGTGAAGTAATACATATTTTGAATCTTTATTAGTAACATCAAAGCAAAATTTGTTATGTTTTTTGTTAATTGGTGTGCTGATAACAAAAGACGGTGTGATTAGAAATAATATGCATGAAGAAAAAAGTGACGTTCCGGTGGCAGCTCATTTTGAAAAGTTCTTTTTGTATGGCTGCAATTCTAAGAACCCTATTTTCATGGGTCAATAGAGAGTCCAAAATATTGTTAAGTGCTAAATTAGTGAAAGGTCAAAAGTGTTCTTTTAATCATTGACCTTCCACTGATTTGCGTGCACAAATAACTGGGAGGCAATGGTAGATTGATCCAGTCCATCAAGAAAAGCCAGTTTCTGCAACAATGATGAGAATACCATTAGCTATTCATCAACACTTAATAGGGTCCATATGTGAAGTGCTAGGAGTAGATGGTATGAATTTGCTGAGGAGTATAATTTTTGCTTATGCTTATGTGGAGTTGACATAATATACAAACACTTTGATCAAGTAATCATAAAAGTCAATTATCCTGTGTTAGTCCACTAATTTTGTTGTGTGGGAAGAGTCGGCGGGATACAAATCTAACCTTCAACTTTTATGACCAAAATGCTTGCTCTCTGAATTCATAACCCGAGATATGGAAAATAAGGGGCACCAAATGGCAGACAAGTATGCTGGTAAGAGTACCCACGAAGGGGTTGTCCCGATTGTTTGATGACTTGGGGTTACTCCCCAAGGTTGTGTATTCGAAATTGACTCTTTCCTATTATTTGAATGCGGTGAGAAGTAGTAGAGGCTCAGGTGGGGCACTACTACACTTCGAATTCGACGGTGTTAGTCCAAGTACAAATAAGGATATTATATATATAAGAAGGGCAATTTATCTCATTCGATCGTTTCAGATACATTTTTTTCGTCATACACCTTATATTTTTACCTTTATCCAAACCGATCAGCTCCAAGCCTAGTTAGTTCCAACTATCACAAAAAGTCTTAAATACCCATTTTTACACTTTTTATGATTCTACATAGTTTAAAATTTTAAAAATTTGCACTTTTTTATAGAGTACCTTTAAATCCATCCACCGAATCTTTGAGTTCACCCAGGTTCAAATACATTGACTGCTTTGAATCCGACGATGTAGAACATTTTTCATCCCAATCTTTCATATGATGCATCTTGAGATCTTGCTCTTACCATCTACAGTTAGTGTTTGATTTCACATAGTATCTAATCTAAAAAAGTGATCTTAACATGGTGTGGAACTTATCAAACTGAAATAAGGTCATTTTTTGAGATGTTTATCATATGAAATCAAAAACTTATCGTTTGATGGCACGCCTATGATCTCAAGATCCATTATGTGAAAGATTGGAATGAAAAACGATCTGGACCATCGGATTCAAATCAGTCAATGGGTGTCAACGTGGGTGAACTCGAAGATTCAGTGGGTGGATTTAAGGTACTCTTTTATATATTTATACGACATGTCAGCATCTATGCCGTCTGATTTGAAGGCCACAATATAAAGATTGATGGTACTAAAGATTGGCACGCAAAAAAAGTAATATCGTCTCTTTTTTTTAAAAAAAAAATTTTGCCTCTTTAAAAAGTTAGTATCGCCTCTTTAAATAGTCGGTATCGACTTTTTAAAAAGTCGGTATCGCCTCTTTAAACAGTTAGTATCGACTCTTTAAACAGTCGTTATCGTCGCTTTAAAAAATCGGTGTCGTTTATTTGTTAACTACCACATATAAGTTATCTCAACCAATTGTAGTTATCTAAACCAATTATAATCGCTGTCTATTCTATCTTTCTATCTTTTAAAAAAGATAAAAGGAGTAAGAAGGAAATATAAAGATGGAATAGACAAAATTTCACAAATTATATTACAGTGACTTATAATAATTCTTTAAAAGTATAAAATAAAGAAAAAAACAAAAAGAAATAATAAGAGAAGAAGATAAAAAGATAGAATAGACAAATTTTCACAATCGATTAGATTACAAATATTTGTTTAGATAAATACAATTGATTGATATAATTGATGTGATAATTATCAAATAAGGTACACTCTAATACGCGATACCAACTTTTTAAAGAGTCATTATCGCTAGTCCTTTTAGAGTGTATCTTATTTTATAACTATCGTAGGTTAGTTATCTCAATCAATTATAATTATCTAAATTAATATTATTTATTATTTTTTTTAAGATGCGATATCGCTTTTTTTTTTCGTATCAACTTTTGACGCTATCGATCTTTATATTGTGGCCTTCAAATCAGATGATATAGATGTTGCTTCACATTGCGTAAATATAAAAAAATATAAATTTATAAAATTTTAAACTATATAAAATTATAAAATATGTAAAAAGAGGCATTTAAGACTTCTAGTGTTGGTTGGAACTAACTCGACTTGGAGCATATAAATTTAATTAAAAGTAAAAATATAGGGTTTATAGGGAAAATGTATACCTCAGAATGTTATCTATTGATGAGGTCATCAATACACTGTGAAGGGGACGTGCAACTTAAAAATAATTACTCATGTACGCCCACGGATCATACTATTGGGCAAACCATTTTCTCCGGTAGACCAACTACTTTTATATATATATATATATATATATATATATATATATATATAATCCTACGAGTAGTGCTAAAGGAAACTCAACTCCCCCAAAAATAAAGTCCTCGCCTTCCGAATTTCTTAGGTGACATGTTTGTCCAAGTGGCTATATGAACATCATATAAAGATCAAACGGCCTTTAAAAAATGCCTAAAAAATGGTTCAAATCATTAGTCAAAAATTTGGAAATCCGGTACGTCCAGATACGCATCAATTTTGAACAATGCATTAGTATGTTTCATCCGTTATATTTACAATCTGTATGGTACCAATATGGTACCTTAAATGTGTTATTATATATTAATAATAATTTGATGGCATTGGAATGATTCCTTAAATCTATATTAGTATAGTAATATATATTTTATTATTTTAAAATTAATTTTATAATAATTATTATATATTAATAATGATTTGATGGCATTTGAAAATGATGCAAGCAAAATTGACTTATTTTTTTACCGTTATATGAAAAGACAAATTAAATTTTTTCACCGTCATTTGGAAATACACAATGGATCAAAATTTTCTATGACAAGATCGGACTCTGTTGTATCTTGAAGACAGATTCGTTGTAAATCCAATTGTATTTTTGTTTATTTGACGGAGTGTAGGCTTCTATCGTCTTTAAGACAACGTAGTGAATTACTTGCTTCGGAGTTATATTTTAACATCACTTTCTCAACAATTAATTTAAAGAAAATAAATCGTTCTAATAGCTCAGAGGAAAAAGTTTATGAATCAAAATTTTATCAAACATAATCAATTTGGCAGGTCAAATGTCAAAAGATGAAAGCAAAATGTGTAATTTATCTTGTGACAATTCAATATTGCTTACGTCCTTACATTATGTCCACCAATTTCTGTAGTGGAAACAATGAGAAGTACGACTAGTGAAGAATCGGATGCTCGATTCAAATGGCTGGAAGATGATCAAGATTGGCGGGATCACATTCTCAATGTACTAAACGATATGTTATTCAACACATTCTATAAGTGCACTACCACTAAAGAATTTTTAAATTCATTAGTGAAGAAGTATCTAATTGCAGATGCAAGTACAAAGGTTTTTTTAGATTTAAATATTTAATTTCAAGATGGTTGAAGATAAGTCGATTCTTGAATAAGTTTAGGAATTACAGTTAATCGTTACTAAGATGAAAGTCTTTTATATTTAAAGAAGTGTACTAGATCCAATATAACATTTATAGTGAAGGTATTGAATATATTTACTAGCAACGTAAGGTTAGAATATTTGGGAAGTTATTTGTAAGGTATTGAAATACTTGAAATGAACTATAGATTATAGTTTATCATATAGTTTCAAACTTGAACTCTTAGAGGGTTTGCTGATACTATTTAGATTTCTAACTCCTCTGATTCAAAATTTACAAGCGGATGATTTTCTACTTTGACCGGAAGAGCAGTACCATGGGGGTCAAGAAAACAAATATGTCTTTTTGATTCAAGTATAGAATCAAAGTATATAGTTTTGTCTATGGGAGTAAAAGAGGAAGAGTGGTTTCGAAGCTTTATAAAATAAATTCCTTTGACTCAACATATATATGCAATTAATATTTATTGTGATAATAAAGCAGTTTTACAGATTTTAATTAATAAAAAATATAAAAAAAAAATTAAGACATATAGGCCTTAGATATAACATCATTTGGCATATGTTGAGTGATGGGGTGATCGTATTGTACTACATACAAATTTATGAGATGTTTGTGGATTTTCTTACAAAAGCACTATCCAGAGATACATCATTAAGAACATTGAGAAGAATGGGCCTAAGACTAATATCTTTAAAGGCACAGTAGTTGAACCTCAACTTAGTAGAGTTGGAGGTCTCAAATCCTAAGACCAATACTTCGTGACCCTTGAAAGTGCACAAAGGTAAGTTACCCATTGGTAATCCCTATGGTGTTAAATTTCATGCATGTGAGAAAGTGAGTTTAACTTGTAATAATTTTATAGGCATTCATTTGTTGGGATGATAAAATAGTTATAAGAGCACCTATGACAGATTCACTTATACGAGTATGAAAGTGAAGCCGCTTCAACAGAGATTCGGTCCTGTCTCTAAAATACTCATCATCAGGATTTTAGCGCATGAGTGTAAAGTGCAAGCCTCTTGTCACTAATGATTTAGGTCATAGTAAGTGCATATGTAATTCAGATTTGTTAGACAAGTTCTAAGTTCAAAGTTATACGCTACTTAAAGTTCTTACAAACTTTGAGTTGCATGTACTAGTTAAAGGTATAAATCCAACGGTACCTCTGATGATGCTTAGTATGATCACTCTTATACACTTTTTTTTTTTGAAAGGAAAATGCTATATAAATTAGTGTAGTGATATATATTTTATTGTTTCAAAATTAAGTTTATAATTATCATTATATATTGATAATAATTTGATGGGAAACTTGTGAATATTATTTTCTCTTCGAAGAAGTGTATTTTCAGGTTTTGATTTATCGTTTTACAGTTGAAAAGATTGTGTATGATTAAATCTCTTCATCGTCATTTAAAAAGACACAATGGTTCAAAATTTTCTCTATAACTAAAGATAATATCTCCGATTATAAAAATACAATATAAAAGAAATAATAACATCTCTTTCTCCTTCTCTCTTACGTCCTTTTCTTTGTTTAAGAATTCTTTTTTTATATAAGAAAATATGTGTGGCAGACTCTTTTTCTAGAAAGTGTAATCTAAAAAAGAACATACGATTCTTGGTAAGAACGAACTCTGTTGTATCTTGAAAGCAGATTTGTTGGGATCTCAATTGCATCTTCATTTATTCTACGGAGTGAGGGGCGTCTATTGTCTTTAAGACAACGTAGTGAACTACGAGCCTCAGAGCTATTTTTCAATATAAATTTTTCAACAGAATATATTATACCGGTGGCCACCGATACCGATACATATCAAACGATATGTATCGGTATCGGACGAGATTTTGATCCATGGTTCAAACTTCAAACTATTCAATTGGGAATTTTTTTTAATGAATGAAGTATCACTAATAGGTACCAGAATTTACAATTGAAGATTACCCGCCCATTTACGCCTCTAATGCTTGATGCCGTGAAGGTGCTCCTTCAGTACACCAAAGTGTTGTCCTCTTTCCTTGTGGAAGCAGCTGGCCGTGAGTTCTAATCCCACGCTTACTCCTTGCAAGTCTACCCCCAGTGTGTTGAGTTGAATCAGCTCCTCTCTACGTGCAATTTGCACAACTACTACATTTGGGTTTTCTACGTCATATGGCATCTTAAAAAAAAAAAGAAAACAAAAACAGAGTGGGGTCCTTTATTTTTATAGATATATATTATTTGATATTTATAGATAACTTTCTGTTGGTTATGCTTAGGGATGCAAACCCTAAACCGAAACCTAAAATCGAGGGCACATGCTCGAATCGCACCTAAAATCGAAACAAACTGAATCGAATCCCAATTTGATTTGGTTTTAGTTTACGGTGGCAAAAATCGAAAATCATGAGGAAAAAATGAGTAAATCGAAAAAATACATTAAAAAACTAAGAAAGTAGGTAAAATACCCACGTCAAACCGAACTGAATCAGTTTCAGTGTTGGTTTCAGAAAGAAAAAGAAAAAGAACAAAAAAAAAAAAAGTGAACCGAACCATTTGATTCAGTTGCGGTGTGGGGGATACCAAACCGAAAACCCAAAAAATCGGTTTCGGTTTGGTTCGGTACACCAAATTTGCATCCCTAGTTACACTTGGAGCAAAACCAAAAAACGAGCAAAAGGGATAACCAATTATTTGTTTAATTTATAATGTTCGCTGTCAACCTTTCATTTCCTCTTTAGAAATGAAATTCCAGGGAGCTTAAGGCAGCGTTTGGTTTAGCTCTTTCAGGGCAAATTGCGTCTCTTTTGCTCTTTGATTTCAGCTGAGAATTGATTTCAGCATGGGTGAACTCAAGGATATGTTTGCATCATTTACTGCCATCATAAAATTAATCTTTGACATTTTAATAGGTATACATGGGCCATTTACTGTCAAACATCTACCTGCAAAAATATCACTGACTTTCAAAAGAGTACCTTTAAATTCGCTTGAAACTCATTGATTGTTTTGAATCATACGTTTCCTTTTTTGTCCCAATCTTTTACACTAGGGATCTTGAGATTATGAGCATATCATGATCAATTTTCTTATTTTGTGAGACACACATCTCAAAAAAGTGATATTAAAATTAAGCTTTGAGCATGATGAGTTCTAGTGATGTTAAGGTACTTTTTTGGGATGTGTGCCATGTGAAATCGAAAATAGGATGTATGATGGTATTTTCAATATCTCAAGATCCACCATGTGGAATATTGAGACGAAAATGATCTTCATCTATTAATTGAGAGCAATCAATAAGTCTTTTAAATCTACCCGCTTCGAAAAGCTTATTCTTTCACGACTTTTGTACTTAATACCATAGTGACAAATTTTGTTTTCGGTAATTTTTCGGTGGGGGGTCCTTTTGGATTAATTTTCATATATTTCGGAAAAATTTTGGGAATATTTCGGAGATTAAAAATATATAAAAAATATATTTAATATTTTAAAAAATATTTAAATTAATCGTATGATGAGTCGTTATCAGCAGAGACTAAGACGATTTCATCAAAATAGTGTTTTATTCTCACACCCATCTTATCATACATTACCTTAAATCATAAGATCCATCACAATTATTTTCATCCTCATCTTGCATCACCTTGATATGTGTATATAAAAAAGCAGTATCACGATGTATGCCCATCCATAGATCCAGATAAAAAGATGGGGATGAAAAATGACTTCCACCATATGATTCAAAGCCGATAATAGATATTGTGGAGGTGAAGCGTGATAAAGCAAAGCTTGAAGGTGGGTAATGACGACCATATGATTAATCGATCAATCTTATCTATAAATAAAATACATATTGATAGCTACTTCCACTTAAATAAATATCACCGCTGCTTGCTCACCAGGGCTAGTGTCTCACTACATTGTTTAAGTGGAAGTAGCTTTTATAGGTGGAGTAAAGTGTGTAGTTTTGTTTTATAAACGATGTGGGACTAAAAATGCTTCCAGTTTTCCAATGGGTACATTACCTACCCCAAAACGGCTGCTTTATCACCCCACCACCTCCACCTGATATGCATTGATCGGCTTTGAGTCAGATGGTGGAGGTCATTATTCATCCCCATCTTTTGCACACTGGATCTATGGATCATGGGTGTACTATCAGACGGTCTGTTTTTTATTATCCATAGCACACATATCAAAAGGTGACGCTAAAATATGCTTGAGCGTGATGGAGGTCATATGATTTAAGGTCCACTTTTTGATATGCGTGCATGTGTAATAAAAACACAGACCGCCTGATGATATGCCCACAAACCTTAGATCCATTGTGCAGAAGATAAGGATGAAAAACGACCTCTACCATCTGATCCAAAGGCGATCAATGCATGCCGATTGAAGAAGATGGGGTGAGAAAGCAGCCTGGTGGGTGAGTATAATGGTACCCTTTGTCAATTTTTCTTCTATAGTTCTATGCTTGAGCTTGGCGGCAGTGTTTGGATCAATTGCTAATTTTTTTTTAAAATATTAAATATATTTTTAATCTCCGAAATTTTCCCGATTTTTTTTTGAAATATATCAAAATTAATCCGAAATGTACCGAAAGGACCCCTCACCGAAAAATTACCGAAAACGAAATTTGTCACATGCTCACATTAAATAAAAATTAAATTTTAAAAGAAAAATATCGAAATTTTTACTATTTCGTAACGAAATTTCGACGAAAATTTCATTGAACCTTCATTTCGGTGAATATCACGAAATTTATTGTTAAAATTATAAAATAAAGAAGAAAATAAGAAGAAGATAAAAGAGAGAAGAAGACATATGGCCACAATCGATTACATTGTTTACGGCTTGTTTTTTTTTGTTACATTATTCTGATACGAAAAGTTATAAATAAGATTACAAATACAACCGCTCACGGTTACAATTAATTTAGATAACTACAAGATAACTGATATGTGGTAATTATCAAATAAGGTATTTTCTAATACTCCCCCTCAAGTTGGAATGTGAACGTTGAGAACATCCAACCACAAACTCAATCTTGCTTGTTGGTGGTCACTGCTTGTCTATGAAGTCCATCACTGTCGCATCCCGCTCGTCTTAGAGTCTGTAGGAGAGAAAAATGCATCTACATGAATAAGAAGTCATCTCTTACTAGATGTAAAAGAGATGAAGATAAAAAAATGAAAATTACATGAGTCAATTTCTTGTAGAAGAGATGAAAGGAAAATAAAAAGTTTATGCGTCAATAAACTTTAAGAAAATATGATAGCGGAAGCAAATGTCAGGATCATGGCTCTGATACCACGTTAAAATTATAAAATAAAGAAGAAGATGAAAGAGAGAAGAATACATATGGCCACAATCGATTACATTGTTTACGGCTTGTTTTTTTGTTACATTATTCTGATATAAAATGTTATAAATAAGATTACAAATACAATCACTCATGATTACAATTAATTTAGATAACTACAAAATAACTGATATGTGGTAGTTATCAAATAAGTTATTTTCTTCTCCTTCTCTCTTTCATCATCTTCTTATTTTCTTCTTTATTTTATAATTTAACATTTATCACTATGCCTAATACAAACAATTTAAAGTGCGTCTAGCACGTGACTAAACCAGGTATCTTTTCTTTTTTTTTTTCTCTCGCCTTGCAAAAAAACAGCTCGGCCTCCTTCCTTTTTGTGTTTTCGATTGCTTTATTTTAATGAATTAAGCTTCTCTATTTTAAACACAAATTTATCATTATAGTTAAAAATAGCCCGGGGTGAAAAACAAACACCAAAACCCGAAAATTGAGCCTTTCGAATTGGACAAAACGGAATCAAGGCGGATACCGAATCAAACTGATACCTAAAAACGAAATTTTAGGTATCTAAAATTTTGATACCTAAAAACGAAATTTTTAGGTTTCGTTTTTAATTTTGATACTTAAAAATGAAATTTTTTTTTGAAATTTTTAGGTTTCGGTGGGGTCAGTTTCAATTTTGATACCAAAAAACCAAATTTTTTTTTGAAAGAACCAAAATAATAAAAGAAATTGAAAAAAATAAAAAATATGAAGAAAAAACGAACCCACCGAAACAGAAATCCGATCGGTTTCGGTCTGGGGGTTGAAAATTTTGGTTAACTAAGAAACCGATATGTTTTGGCTAGGAGTTTTGCAGAAACCGACCCGAAAACCATAATTTTGGTTTCGGTTCGGTTAACCGAATCTGCACCCCTTATTATTATTACCCCTTAAGTTTAACTTTTCATTTCGGTTGTAGCGTGGTGTGGCCCCCCACTACCTACCGTCTGATCCTGACAAATATTTGATCTGATCGACATGGAGTGAATACGCGCGAAGCTTTGGATCAGTTTTAATAGAAACTTAAATTCATAAAGTCTTGTCTCAAGCTACCTGTTATCCAAAAGAAAAGACTTTTTTAAAGTAAGTTTCAGTCCAAATGCTTCCTTTACGGATATGTTACCACAAAAGCAGCACTAAACAACAAAATAAAGGGAATACCCCTCTTTAATAATAGTTGGTACTTGGTTATTTGACCTGAGCACCACGTGTGCTGCTCGGGTCGATGTACTATTACCAAAATAGTCGTGGGAGGCCGGGGATGGGAAACATAAATCAGTGAAAATATATTTTTTCACCTTCCAATAGTTGACAAGTAAAAACGTAGGATAAATCACTGTGGGTGGCCAAGTGGGATTCGAACTCATGACCTTCACGTCTTAGAGGGAATTAAATACGAGTAGCTCTATTCGTGCCCACAGCTTCTCTGTGGAAGTGTCTCTAAGGGCATCACTCAATGAAATGCAGTTTGTTTTGAGAGAGTATAAAAATGTGTATCCATCTAATTTTTGGCAACCTTCTTCTCCAATCACCCTCTTCTCCGACCATTGCTCATCGGCATTACCAAATCATCATCTTCTTCTATTTTTTTTTTTTTTTTTTCCTTCTTCCTCCGGTGATTTTACTTTTTCTCTGGTGAGTCGTAACATCATCAAACTACCAACTACAATAAAAACAAATAAATAAACTTATAAAACAAAGAACCTAAACCTAAGAAATCCTAAAAAATTCTAAACCCTAAGAAAATTATTGTTGAACTTGTGGTGGTGGGTACCCACTATTAGTTGTGAAAGGCTAACAATGAGCACTCACTGCCAGCCTTTTGCATCTAACAATGGATTCTTACTATCAAATTATTACATTTAACAGTGGGTGCTTATTGTCACAAGTTCAGGGCATTTTTTTAAAAAGTTTTAGGGTTTCTTTATTGTTTTATAGGTTTTTTAGGTTTTCGTTGTAGATGAGGAAGAATGAGAAGGAAAAGAAGAAGATGATACTTTGATCATGTCGGTGTTGTTGTTGCGCCGGAGTTGAGGAAGAAAATGAAAAAAAAAAGGATTTTCTATGCAAACTTCATTGTTGAGAAGGTTGGAGTTAAGGAAGAAGAAAAAAAAAAAAATTAAAAATAAGAAGAGGTTGATTGGATCTTGTTGATGACATTGTTGCGGATGTTAGAATTGATAGAGAAGAACAAGAAGAGAAAAAAGTGAAGAAATAAAATTATGAAAAAGGCTTATATACGAGAGTAGTCAAATTAAAAATTAGGGTTTTTTGCAAATACCCCCATCAGTTATGCTGATATTACAAATAACCCCCCAATTATAGCTATTTGTTCTAAACCCCCTAGTTAGCATTTTGGTGTTTATAAATCACCCTCTTTAACGGATGCAACTTTTAAAGAATAGCCTAAATATCATATTTATAATTTTTTTAAATTAAATTACTAAATTTCCACCCTCTACACGTGATTAGAGTTGACGTCCACTTACAAAAAAGAGTAGTTTTAAATCCACCCACAAAATCTTTGAGTTCACCCACACTAAAAAACATTGATTGCATTGAATCGGATGATGGAGATCGTTTATCATCCCAACCTTTCACACGATGGATCTTGAGATCACGGAGGCACCATTAGACGGTTGATTGCATTGAATCGGACAATGGAGATCATTTATTGTCCCAACCTTTCACACGATGTATCTTGAGATTATGGTGGCACCATCAGATAGTTGACTGCATTGAATTGAACGATGGAGGTCGTTTATCGCCCCAACCTTTCACACAATGGATCTTGAGATCATGATGGCACCATTAGACAGTAGACTGCATTGAATCGGACGATGGAGATCGTTTATCATCCTAACCTTTCACACGATGGATCTTGAGATCATGGTGGCACCATCAGATGGTTGATTTTTTATTTCATGTGGTACACACCCAAAAAAATGACCTTAAAAAATTAATTTTAACTGTGTACGTGATGTTAAGATCAATTTTTTGAGATGTGTGCCACGAAATAAAACACTGATCGTCTAATGGTATGCCTAAACGATCTTTATCGTCTGATTCAATGCAATCAATGTGTTTTAGCATGGGTGAACTCAAAGATTCGGTGGATGGAAGCAGACGTGATTAGGCAATCTAATTCCTAAAATAAAATAAAAAGATATATTTTTTATACATAATGATAATATGAAGCACTACACCATTATTATATAATGGTTACCATTATACCAACGATGATATGGTAGTGAATCTGATCAATTGTATAACCAGTGATTCATCAAATGGTAGCACTCAATCGAATTTAAAAATTTTTTAATCCATAACTAGGCCTCAAAGTTCGGGTTCTTTGTGGTAGACTAAAAGGTTGGATGGATACGACATTTTATATACAATCTAATAAATAAGGGGATTTTGAACTGGATCGGGTCAGATGAAGTAAGGGCTCGAGTCTGGTAGACTGCCAAAATTTTGGCCTGCCCCGAACCATTGACAACCTAGTCTTCTCTGATTTTTAGGGTCTTGATAGTTGAAGGAGCAAGTTTTTGACACAACAGACTCTTTATAAGCTTGATATTCTGTTGATGTCAATGATGTCGATGATGGCCCAACAATGAAAATACCAAATTTGCATTATGAGTTATGACATCACTTTTAGTAAACTCCACTTGGATACAACAAAGCTGGAGGATAAATCGATAAAATCGGCCTTGTTTGACAACCCAGGTTCTAAGGATTGGCCAATACCGAGAAAAAAAATTGTATTGGTAAGTATCGGCCGATACCAATTAATCTTTTCATTTGATGGGTCTTGAATCATATAGGAAATTGGAGGGACGGGTATTTTGAATGGAACATGTAGATTGAAGGTTTTCTTTTAAAGAATAATTGCATAGTTTGCCACAAATCCTCCATTGGTTAAGTATTCGTCCAAACATTGGCATACTTTAATGGGGAATTACCCATCTGATGAGTCTTGAATTTGATGGGTGAATGAAAGCCCTTTTATAAGAGTACCTTTAAATCCACCCACTAAATATTTAAGTTCACCCACGCTGAAACACGTTGATTGAATTAAATTGAATGATGGAGATCATTTATCCTCTCAATCTTTCAAACGATAGATCTTGAGATCATGATTGTACCATCAGACGGTCAGTGTTTTATTTCACGTGGTACACATCTCATAAAAGTGACCTTAACATTGCATGCATGCTTAAAATTAATATTAAGGTCAATTTTATGAGTGTATACCACATGAAATAAAAAATCGACCGTCTGATAGTACATCCATGGTCTAAAGATCGATCTCATGAAAGATTGAGACGATAAACAATCTCCATCGTTTGATTCAATGCAGTCGATATGTTTTAACGGAGTTAAACTAAAAGATTTTGTTGGTGGATTTAAAGGTATTCTTTTTAGAATAGTGGTAAATTATAATGGCAAGACTTGTAAATAAAGGTGAATGAAGAGTCTTTTAGAATGGTGATAAACTTTAATGGCATGACTTGTAAATATAACTGAATGAAAGGCCTTTTAGAATAATGGTATTTTTAAAATATTAATTTCATTAAGGGCAAAATAAACTTTCCTGCCCATTAACTCAGGACTAGTTAATGGCATGAGATTATATGAAACATAAACACAAAAGTAGGGACTGTAAAAGCAAAAAATTACGCCGGCAATGCCCACTTTAAAGAACAAAAATAGAGGAGTTTTATTTTTTTCTCACGTGAGACCATGATCGCTTTGAGAGGAGTGGTGGGTGGGAATAGAGCTACCCTTACATACAACGTTTACGCGTATATGCATTTCCAAAGAATATTTGAACTAAAGTATTAAACTATTGAACGCCCTTTTTCTGTTAAAAGCCGGTAGAGGGTTGGTTAACTGTTCAATCCCTAGTGTGAATGGGTCATTGTCCTTGTGCTAAATGGTCAAACCTTTAGGGAGCACACAACTATTTATGAAAAAGCATATCAGTAAAGGTACATTTTTGACCATTGAGAAGAAAGAGATTAATCAGATATGCTTTCTCATAAATATGTCAGTGATCAAGTATCGTGCCATCAGATATGCTCAACCATGCTTTCTCATAAATATGTCATTGATCTACACTGATGCCATATGCACGCTATAGATGAACCAAACGTTATCCCTGTGGCCATGGTCTGACCACCTGATACCAACTCTTCCCAGACATTCGGGCCATGGTCGATCATATGAAACATTGACCAAGTATCGTTCAATTAGCGGTACACCGTAGTAGTTTTATTTATTTTCCACTTTAAATTGGAAAGAACAGAAGAGTTAGATGTAATACATTTCTTTCTGATTCATCCAACAAAATTTAAATAAATACACCAAGTATGAAAATATTATTGGCAGGGCCTTGTTCATCAGTATGAGTTAAGTGTAGCAAAATATTACCTTTACAAGCCTCTGATGCTCCAATGTAACCCTGCCCAAGTATTTGGGAACAAGCCCAGTTCAACACTCCATGTGACTGTGATGGAGTGCTCTGATTCAATTTTCGATAATGTTAAAGGAGAATTTTGAGAGTAGCTGTGGGATCCCGGAGATTATTGGACCATATGTCTACAAAATTCAATGATTCAGAATACGTCAATGGCATACAAAACATCAGATCATAACCTATTTCTAGTATAATTGTAGAACTTTTAACACTAAGGTATTGGTACCTCCTGATTATCATGAATCTGGCATAATGGAACAGCAAGCAGTTTTCGGTTCCTGGGTACGGTGAATCGTTGACTCGGTGGCAACTTAACAAGAAAAAGTTTGGTGCATTCCTATAAAACAAGGTGAACCCGCAATCAGCTTTAATAAAAAATCAATGAAACATGAAGGTTGTAGCTTCTTGTGATCACTCCTACCTTTGGTCTCTGTACATTAGGCTGCAAATATGGATACAACAAAGTTTCAAAATCTGATCTCCACCACATTCCGAGGCATTCACCTATCTACAGAGCAAGAACCGAAGCTTTGAGTTGGATTCATTGTAATATATCGACTAAATTAAGCTACTCATAGATTAAAATCTCAAATGATAACTGACAACATCTCCTAATACATCTCAGCTTCAGAGGCTGGGATGTACAAACCAATATGAATTCGTATCAGATTGGAACCAGAGCCAAGCTATTACTAGAAATATAGCTAAACTAGGATATGAATTAGGAGTTTTCTTGGAGAGTGACTGTTTTATAGGGGTTGAATTTAAATTATAATTAGTCATTTAATTATATTCAAAGTAGGAAGTTAAAGTGTCATTGGTGGTCGAATTGATCAGAAACTCTCAGACGTTCTCCGTTATGGGGGTTGACTTCCTATTATGAAAGCTTAATCTGTTACAGGTTTACAATGGAATATATATATATTGGGAAACTAATATGGTTGCAGATGGGCTAGCAAACTATTTGGCATCTAGCAAAGGAAGTGTACAACCATGGGCCTTACGGACCCGTCGCAACGATGGGTAGAATATGGGGTTGCCACCCAGAGCTTTTAGTATCCCAGGATATCTAAATCAATATCATATACACCGAAGTGCTAGATTTGACTCCGGATTGGCGGTCTAGACCAAGTGCTCTAAGTAAGGACTTCGGTTACCGGTTAGGAAGGTGTTAGGCACCTAACAAGCCCACTTCACAAAGTAATCTCTATTATGCCCAAAAGAAAAAAAAATATGGATTATGACCCCTTGCCCGAAGGCAAAATCGAACTTCCGTGTGTCCTTTTTGCTATAGGCAAAAATGCATCATAGAAGCTAGGTAGAAGAGAAGAAAGGAGAGATTTGGGTGGCACTTTCCCTTGCCAGAAGGCACTCGCTCTAGCACTCCCCTCAACTGAAAATTTGGCGGCGTAACGACATAGATCCTTGGGTAGACGAAAAGCTTAAAAGAAAAAAAAAAAGAGGATGGAAGAGAGAAAGACCGGCTTGGGGTGAACCCCCAAGCACCTTGTAGCAAGAAAGTCGATCATTCGCTCTACGAGTACTCCAACGTGATTCCGATTGCAAGGATATGAGATGGAGTATATATGGTTTGGGTTTGGGTTTGGGTTTAGGTTAAAGGCTTGAGGGTTTACAAATTTAGGAATTTTAGAGCTATGGAAGGGATTTCCTAGGGTTTCACCTCTCTAAGAACAAGGATCTCTAAATGAGAGGGTGTGGGTCTCTATTTATAGAGAAATGGGTGTTTAGTGGGCTCTTAATTGGGCTTAGGGCTCTAATGATGACTTAGATTTTAGGTAATGGGTTCATCTAAGGATTCAAGGATTTTGGAGGCTTGGAGAAGATGAAGATGGGTTTTAATGGTAGATGATGTGGTAGCCACTTAAATGACATAAAAGCAATTCAAGTGGTGCTTGGGGACATAATGAGGATGTTTGGAAACTACCCCCAAGGTCCATGACGGTCCAAAGTCAACGAAGATCGATTAAGGTCTCAAAAATCTCGAAGTTGCAGGTTTTAACTCATGTGTGCATAATATGCACGCATGAATAAATTTTACTCATGCGCGCATGGGTTAATTTTGGTCATATTTATTGGATATATTGTCTCGAGCTACCCCAAAATGATATGTTATATTAATTAATTAGATTTTTCTATCAAAAGTTATGGCCATCGGAAGTTCGCTTACTGTCGAGGGTTGCAAAACATCATGAATTCGTGAAACGCTATTTTTTGGGACCTCAAGCCTCCATTTTCCGACTTTGGGATTATTCGGGGATCTTTCTCGAAGGTTTTTCTAAGCTTCCTAAGGGTGTCTGAGGTTACAGGGATGCTTTTGGAAGCCTCAAATCATCATGAACTAGAGTGCTTAACTTCACACAATATTGGAAGGGTCGGGCCAAAATTGGGTGTCTACAGATGCCCCTCTTTGGTATTTGGTTGCTTGCAACCAAAGACCAAAGAAGGAAACACCCGATCTTAGTCTCTGCCAAGAATGATCTTACAAACGGTTCAACTACGCATAAACATGGACTCATCAGGGGCAATAAATAACAAAAGCGATGAAAGTCCTTACCCAAATTATGACTAGGTATATTTTATAGGAACAAACGACCATCCAACGGATACCCAGACGCAGTTGCGTACATTTTACAGGGATATCGTGCACTAATGCAGGTTTTAAGCTTGCAACTGAGAATAATTAAGAGAAATGAATCCTTCTGCATGCATGTTTGAACATAGTTGTTCGATATGTAATTTCAAATTTGACAGGTTGGTTTTAACCAATGATTAATTACTTTGATAACGGAGTTGTCCGGACATCAAACCCTGTAGGGCGTACGCCCGAGTAGCGTAGACCAAGAGTCTACTCCTCCTAAATAGTTCGTGACGAATCTGAAGTTTAAGACACTCAAGTTCATATGAATCCAAAAAATACTGGAGCAATCAGAGCAAATAATTAATGGTTGAATCAATCCGATCGAAACATTGACTGTTTGACTGTGATTGACACTGTTACTCCTACTTTAAGCTTAGAACATCAATTTAGCACAACTACGTTGCCGAACAAATATTGACATTTTATCGCATTAAAGCATGCATGTGAGTGACAAGTGACAAAAAGTACAATGACTTTTCTCCTCTGTTTCTCGGACATGAAAACACACATATTTTTTTTTAAATGATTTTTTCTTTCATTTTTTTTAATAGAGACCGAATGTCTTAGGTGAGTGGTGAGATGCTTCATCTGATCTGCCCACAGCCATCGTTGACATGAAATGTTTTGACAATTCGAGAGGTTTGCTTGATTCGAGGCTTTGGGCTATTTGATGTTCCTGCACATTCTCAAGAAAACGTCAGTCCCTTTTTTGTTTACATAGATACAAATATGCATCCTAATTAATAGAAGGAGAAGCAAACTTTTACCTATATTTCTTTCATTTTTTCTTCAAAATATATTTTTTTTTGTTCTTTTTTTTAGAGACGAAAATGCGACATATAAATATATTTTTTTACAATTTCATTTTTTTGAAAGATGAAAAGAATTGGCCATAATCATGATAATCGGATTAGAACGGCCAGTGGCTCAAAATCGTCTGACTTTATCTCTATCATTACCTCGATCAGTTTAGACTCTTTGAGGCATTCACTAACCTTCTAAGATTAGGGTGTACAACCCTCAAAAGTGATTCAACCTTCTATCATGCCTTGAAACAACTCAATAAGTGCTTATCCGAATGCAACAAACGACTAATGACTTGAAAATACAATACCTGTATTTTCAAAAAGTTTATGTCATCTTTTTTTTCATTCTTACCCTCAGCACCCTTTTGGGTTTTCACTGTGTCCAATTATGCTTATTTTTATCAGTAGCGCCCTTTCGGGTTTTTATTATGTCCGATACAAATTCATTGTTTTTACCCGTGGCGCCCTTTGCGGGTTTTCACCACGTCCATTTTGCTTTGAACTCGCATTTGAATTTTTTCTTTTTTTTTTTATTTCATTCTCCCTCTTTTTTGCTTTTGTGTCATTCCATACCCCAGCATATGAGGACTCCGTCATAGCTGACTGGTTATAGCAGATCTCTTTTCACCTTTTGATTCGACTCATATTGACTTCGTGGATATTAAAGTCATTCATTGATCTCTAAGAGGGCTTTCTCCTGGACGAAATATGGCCTTGAGGTTAAAAGGGATGGGTTAGGAATTCACACATATATATATAGACTTAAAACAAACCTTGGAAGGGCTTACGAGTACAATTCATTGTCGTGATAATTTTTTTGGTTCTTTCGGGAAGTTTGCTGTTCCTACTTTATACATACACTATGACTTCAATTTCTATCAATTTCTTTTCTATCTTTTCTTCACCCTTTTGGAATTCTTCTTTTTTTTCGTACAATTTTTTTGTTCCTTTTTTTTTCTTTTTTTTTTATAGCATAACTCCCCATAATTGGTACGACAACTAATTCTTCCTTTGCATGACATTGATTTTTTTTTCTTTTGAATTTTCTATTTTTTGTGTTTTGACTTTTTTATTTTTTCTGTTGAGTTTTTTGGGTTAATTGAAAGAAAAGGCCAAAGCTCAAATTGTGTATCAATGGATATATAATTTCAAGGATGGAAGACTTCGCTAACTGGTTTTGAAATGATGGCCTCCTTTAGGAGATCTTTGAATGACTCTATATCCAATTTTGTTAGCATTTACCTTACCATCAGGCCATAGAAGTAGCAGCTACACACATTTAACGTTGATGGCTCGGGAAAGTCACCTCCATCTGTAAAATGAGATAGGGCATATGCCTTAGGAGAACCTCTATAATGATATAAAATTGTTCCATGTTAGGAGTACCATCAAACAAAAATGGTTACATCTTGAATGTTGAGTTCAAAAAACTGATGAATAGAGTCGACTGCAATAAAACTCCTTTGTTGGTAGAGGAGATATTTTCTTCTGAGTGTTTGCCCCTGGCGGACCATCTTTATGTATTCTTCACTGACGATTCATTGACAAAGCTTTGAGAAATTATGGACGACCAATGGGTCATCTCCTCATTCTGAGACTTGAAGTGCATGCCCCTGTATGTTTTGTGCATTAATGTATGAAAGAGAATCACCAACGGACGCAGACACGAGACCTAATATGTGAATTTTCTTCTTTTTGGAGGCACAAGCTCGATGTTGATCTATTGATTTGAATGCTTTAAGATGATGAGCGAACTTCAACTTCATCGGAAATCTAAATTCTTCGATTTATAGGCCTTGCTCCTGATTTTATTCATTACTCGATCTTTGTCCAAATGAGATAATTCTTCTTGAGATCATGAGAGAACATCTTGAAACCGTCTAAGGTAATCAATCAAGTCGCCTCTTTTCTTTGGACACAAAATGCCCATACATCTTTGTCGGCTTTGGTTGTCCCTTAGAATTTAGTTCTGGCAGTTGGTATCCTTCATGATGGAGATAGGCACAATCGCATATTGCGCCAACAAGTCCGTTCCATTCTAACATTCACAGTAAATGACTTTCATAGAAAGAGTTAAAGGAGAGCGGTTTCAACCAAGTTCAACCCTCAAGATTAGTATGAATTTTTTTTTAAAAGGTTTTTTTTTCTCTTTTTTATAATTTTTTTTAACCAAGTTTGTCCCTCAAAGATTTTTTGAATATTTAAAAAAAATATAGTTTTTTTTTTTTGTTTTTTTTCCTTTTTTAAAGATTTTCAACATACTTTAAACTATTTTCTTTCGGTTTGACCATTGAAAGGATTAAAACATTTATACAATTACGCCTGCCAAGGGCACTTCAAAATATCAACTGATTTGACACAATTTGATCATGGCGATGTGCAACCTAGATGATGAGTGAGACAAATTCCCCAAATGACTCCATACCTTACATGTGGGAGATTTGGCATCGCGGAGGCGTGGCCATTTATTTGGACAGGTTGGGATTGGAGAACTAAGTCGTGCTTGTGAGCATTGGATCCTTGCATAGGATTCCAGATACAACCTGTTGGCATATTTAGAAAAAGGTGGTACGACTTGGAGAGTTCAGTCCATGAGTTTTTGAAAGAAAGGTTAAATGGCTTTGGCTTCAAAATAACCAATGATGATGGGAATGACATTAATGGTCCCGTGTTCATGATGGTGAATAAGGATCATTTGCATGGCTTTGAGTGGATGGATGTGAACGATTTTAGGCTTCTGAGTGCAAATGATTTCATCTTTGGGGGAATGAGCAACCTTGGATTTATCGAACTGATTGATTTTGGATTAGTGAGAATGGTGGATTTTGGATTATGGGGAATGAATGACTTTGGTTGTTGGGAAATGAATGGGTGAAGGAAAGATCCCTGAGGATCATGGATAATACAATTAGGATGTTGGGGGGCAAATTCCTCCTCTTGAACCATTGGTGGGGTGCCGACAATTTCTTGAAAGCACAATTGCCTCAATCGCAAAATAAAAGAAGGTACCGTGATCTTCAATTTGAATTGGGCATTGCACTCTTTTCTTCTAAGTACTCTTGTACTCATGATTGAGGTCTACCATGCATAAGGCCCAAATTTTAAGTTTAGATTGGTGCAAAAGACACAGGAATTTAACCATAGTTCATCATTTATCATTGTTACATTATACAGTCCCAACCTTTGTGTCATTGCTTGCTCCTTTTCATTGAAGGGAAGATTCTTCATCAAGAAAGTATATTTTTTCAATCTCGTCGACGCCTCGACATTAAGGGTGAGAAAACTTCTTTGTATGGGGTGTAGATAGGGTGCTTTGGACATTACGGGCCCATGGATGGCCTAAATGTAGAGTGACCTTAACAACCCTGATTCCCATGGGTTCGCCATAAAGCTTGTCATTGATGTCACCCACTGTCGGCCTCATTGGGCTTCTTGATGCCCAGTGCATGGTTCCACATATAAGTTGAGACCGACAAAGGACATGCTGAAAGTCAACTTTAATCCTTCACTACCCCTTTTTATGGTTTGGAGAGGGTTCGAGTCCTTACATGTAAACATTTGGCAATTGAGAGCAGTGGTAATCTTTTGCCCCTTGGCCGCAAAAGTTGAGTCTCTAATTAGAAAAGTTTCTTAGGTCAACATTATGGGCACTTCTAAAGACATCATTGGCAGTTTCTCAACGACCGCCTCGACTTGCGTCCTCTTTGACTCTAATGCCTCTTGGCTTTTTAGTAACCTCTCTAAAGAGGTCGTGAGGTGTTCATTGACCTGCTCCTTCATTTTTTTATGATAGTAGAGGTGTGCCTCTCTTTGGAGATACCCTTGCCTTGGTCCTTCATCTTCATTTTGATAAATTGCCTCCCTGGGTTCATCCGACGATTGCAAATCATGGGAGAATTTGGCATTTTTGTGAGTCTTCGATTTAGATGAAGGTAAGGGACGCATGAATTGGCGTCTCCAAGCCCCCCTGCGTTGCACATGTGACTTTTGAGATGCATCACCGGTTATAGTATTATTATGGCACAGACGAAAGACATTTTTGTAGGTCCAAGGTTGGACCATCATATTGCATCGGTTTTGAGAATTGACGGCTTGAGTATGTTAGCTCAAAATCCTCATCTTCAAACATCTTGTCCTCATCTTCTTGATCATTAAAGAAACACTCACTATCAATGCTATCCTCATGGGTCGATAATTCAATAGCTTGACTTTTAGAGGTCGAGGAAAAATATTCTACCAGATTGAGCAGTCCCATACAAGTCTCGCTTTTAATTACGGGTGACCTTGAGGAAGATGACACTTGTTTTGTACTCATGCATGAAACTATCTAAAATCGGCAACTACCCACTTTTTTAGACAAAAGGGTGTCATTTTTAACAATTATGATTTGAGATGGGTCAAAAGCCTCCTCGGATTCAAGTTCATTACCCAAGTCCTCTTTGAGTAGATATCCACTATCTAAGGGAGAAACATGGCTTATACTTGGAGAAAGGTTTTGTGGTGATTGGGTAGGGCCAAAAAGCGATTGAAGATGTTGAGGTTGATGGCTGAGATTAGGGGCTTGAGTTTGATTTTGGTGGAGCATTGAAAGGTATTGGAATTGTGTTTGTTGGCTTGATGGAAATTGGGTTTGGTATTGATTGCTTGAGAGATATTAGAATTAATTTTGGTAAGCTTGACATTGAGGATATTGAAATTGGGTATATTGGGTTTGAGTTTGGTTGAATGGGGATTAAGAAATGGGTTGTGGATTCGGTTGAATTGGGTATTGGTAAATGGGTTGTTGATTGGATTGGAATGGTTGTTCAGGGGATTGAATTAGGTAATTGGTAATGAGGGTGTTGAAAGGTATTGGGATGATGGAATCGAGATTGTTGATATTGGTTAGAGAGGGGTGTAAATGGTTGGGTAGTGAATTGAGACCCAAAATGGATTTGATCCATCTCAAACTCAAATCATACAACGGAGTACTTAGCACAAAATGCAAGGATCTACTCCTTATGAAGGAGTTCAATGACGAATATAGTGATCGTGACTTTTTTTTAACACTCGAATAGATTTATATATATATATATTGGGGATATATACTCTCTGATATCTCTTATTGCAGAAGCCAATACCCCCGTGAGAGCCAAAAGAGTGGTCTCTTTGATTTGTAAGGGTACTAGGGGTCTTACTGCGGAACTACAAACCTTCGAAAGAGTCAATAGGAGTGACCTCCTTCGACCGACAAAGATATTGGGTACCAATGTATAAAAGACACTAGAGGGTTGATCCTCATGACTTGTACCGAAATGCGGGGGCTCAAACAACGAAAGGCAAAAATGAAAAAAAAAAAGTTTTACTCATGTGTGCATAGTATGCACGCATGCCTTGAGGGACAATTTTTTTTTTGTGCTACTTTCCCGAGCGCAAGAGTTGAACCCTAACCTATGCGTGCATATTATGCATGCAAGGTCAAAAAAGACTCCAAACTTAGGAAAGGGCTCTGAAAAAGTTAACACGAAATCCCAACTCAAAAGATAATATCTGGGGATCAACTCTTATCACAATTTTATCAGAGTTTCGCTTCTTTTCATATGAATCGGGGACTTTAAGCACTTTTTCCTAGGGTTTGGGGTTTCGTAGCATGTCCGACTACCCAAACATTATACCTCCAGCGCGAACGCTTTCTTAGGTACTGAATGGGCTGGGCCCTTTCGAAATCATCACCACTAGGGTTGTCGCTCTACTCGGGACCGGAGCTTGGTTGTATGGCTACCTATCAAACCCGAATTCTACCTCACTGTAATACTTGTCCCTCGATTTTTGTATTGGTCAAACTATTGATCGAGACCTGTTGAGACCTGACTATACCAGGCGATTGCCTAAGGCTAAGTCCATCAAAATTCGTGAGGCACCCACCTTAGATTGATGGGATATTGCCTATTTTTAGTGGCACCCATAGGGCACCCCATTTACTTGAATGGGTGTGTTAGAAATTTAGTAAAACACACACCACATCTCATACCTTGTAACCAACCCGGACTGCTTCTTGTTGGACCCTAACCCGAGGTTTGACCCGAATTGGGCCCGAGCCATGGTGGTGATGAGGAGATCATCGCCAACGGAACGGATTTTGCAAGTGATCATAGGATTGCTTGCTGGGTTGAATCAAATCTTGACACTTAAAATTGAAGGAAACTAGATGCACTAACATTTGTGTTTAGTGTTTGTGCTTTGCTTTGGATAATGACACCCTTGTAATATTTGAATAAGCCCAAGGGCAATTATAAATAAATTACTTAATTTTAGTAATTAGTAATTAGGATATATTGCAAATCTCTAGCAAATCCTAGCCCCTGGACCATTTGACCAAGATTTGACCCATCTTGCACCACATATTTTCCTTGGGAAAATCTAGGGTGTCAGATGCACCCATGTGCATGCACCACAAGATTTGTAAGACTTTAAAATTTCACAAAGTTTAAGGGTCTTGAAGACCACAAAAGACAAGAGGTGGATAGGATGTGTGGAGTGAGGAGAGAGAGGGAACACTTTGGGAAGAGAAGAGATGCCTTGGGAAGAAATGGTGTGACACATGGCACTAAAATGCAGCCCATGTCTCCCCCAACCCCTGCAAATTTCGAATTCCTTAGGGTTCATTCCATCATTTTCATCTTCTTCTCCACTTGAACTCCCCATTAGAGCTCCATTGAAGCCCCTTGCTACTTTGAATTTGCCCTTTCATCCTAGCCATTAAAACTTTAAGTCACCACCACCAATCAACTTCACTTCTCTAGTCTCACATATATCAATTTGGGCTCATTTCCAGCCCTTTTCACCATTCAACTTGAGGCAAAACAGCAAGGAGAAGAAGCCTAGCTAAGGTAAAGACTTAGACTAGCTTTTGTCTAAATTCCTAGTATAGTTGTATCAAATTTTTCCATAACAGCTACAATGTTCCAAAAATCGGCGGTCGGGTTAGGGCTGTTGGGTGGATTTTCGGGCGGTGCGTAGGCGGGCGCCTCAAGAACCGGGCGGTCACTATATATATATATATATATATATATATGAGTATCAAAAGAGGAAATTAAAGGTTTAGAAATTATATTTAAACAAACAATTGAATTCAATTCAAGTAAATACTATATTACTACTAAATATGAAGTTCGACTTTAACCATCACAATTTCACATAATCAGGTAGTCTAAAAATATAACATATATTAAAACACATAATTGTTCATTCTGAATGTCCCTCTTCATCTTCATCTTCTTCATTTTGTAAATCAAGTTCATCATTATCAGAAGGAATGAACTCGATATCATCATCCCCTTCATCTCTCGCTTCTACATCAAGTTCCTCTTCATTAATTTCTCTCATTAGCTATGTGACGGTTCTCGTGCTCCTCCTTGGTTGTGCTTTTTCATTTGCACTTGAAGCCTCGCCAACAACACCCCAAGTCAAGGACTCGCCGGAAAATACTTCTTCATTAGGGTCGACTAACATTCAAGTATCCCTTCCTTGTCTTCAGAGAGCAAGATATCCTCTTTCCCCTTTCTTTTAGACACGCGATCTAGCAGCTTGGTATTAAATTGGACATATACCAAATCATTCAACTTTGGAGTCCTAATTCTATTTCTTTTTTTTGAGTGGATCTGCGTATATAAAACAAAAATTATTTTAATTAATATCTACATAACTGATTTTATAAATAATTAAAATCACAAACACATCCACTCACAGCTCACACCACAAAGACAACATGACAAAGCAATACAACACCGAGGTAACTAAGCACACACCATATTTTATATATATATATATATATATATATATATATATATATATATATATATATATATAATATGCAGGAAAAAGAAATGCAGGGAAAAAAATGCAGGAAAAAAAAATTGTAAGAAAAAGAATTGCAGGAAAAGAAATGCAAGGAAAAAAATGCAGAAAAAAGAACAGGAAGGAGAAGAAAATTGCCAGGGAATTAAGGGGAAAAAACGGAGAATAAAAAGAAAGAAGAAAGAGGAAAAAAAGAAAGAAAAAAAATAACTGTGGGCCGTGGCTGTTGCGTTGCGCCATTGCCGGAGCATGGACTAACTTGCCGGAGCCGAAAGGGTTGCCGGTGCTAAGAAGAAGAAGAAGCTGCAAAAAAAATAAATAAATAAAAATGATTCAGGAAAAAAAAAATGAAAATAAAAGAAAAATGATCAAAAAAATAGAAAAATAAATAAATATATACCCTACCTGTGGCTTGCCGGTGGTCGCTAGGGCTAAGAAGAAGAAGCTGCAGGACAAAAAAAAAGATGAAAATAAAAGAAAATTGATAAAAAAAATGGACAAATATATATATATATATATATCCTACCTGTGGCTTGCCGGTGGCCACCGGGGCTAAGAAGAAGCAGCTGCATGACAAAAAAAAGATGAAAATAAAAGAAAATTGATAATAAAAAAAAAGGAAATATATATATATATATATCCTACCCGTGACTTGCCGGTGGTCATCGGTGGTCGTTGGGGCTAAGAAGAAGCTGCAGGACAAAAAAAAAACATGAAAATAAAAGAAAAATGATAAAAAAAAATAAAAATAAATTACCCTACCTGTGGCTTATCGGTGGTCGCCGGAGGTCGTCGAAGGTGTCCGGTGGTCGCCGGTTGGCTGTGGAATAGTGGAAGATAGGAGGAGAGGAAGAGAGGATGAGAGGATGAAGAGGAAGAGAGCCGTTGCCTGCTAGGTTACCCAAATGAAAAAAAACAAAACCTAAAAATTTCGTTTATAACCCGCCCCATCCGGACCCGAACCGACTTTGGGCCCGCTCGGTCGGCCGCCTGGGCGGACTGAGCGGGCGCCCAGACCCATTCCGACTTAATTAATGCCTACCCCTTAAAGCGGATCGGCTGGGGACCCGATCCGCCTGGGCGGCCGCCCCAGCCGAATTTAGGAACATTGAACAGCTATAATGTTTTCTTGTTTGGATGGCTAAAAATTCTGGAATGATCATGTTCCCACATGAGACTAGAATATAATAGTTAATGATTGTGATCTTTAGGATCATTTCGAAGTCATCCAATGGCCCTTGTGGCCACATAAGTCTAGACCACTAGATTCTTATATTTTGTGGATTTTCTTATAGATTTTCATGGTTTGATTTGGTTTTTCTTTAGTATCATGAATAAATTATGTGATGAAATTTGGACTTGAGATATGGGTGGCCATGCATGTGATTTTGACATCCATGCAAGGCCATCCAATGGTCCCAAATGACCAACAAGGTCAAACTAGGCCATCTATGTAATATAGCTAGAATATTTTATATTTTTGATAGTGTAAAATGAAATTTAGCATGAAATTTCTTTGATATTCTGTAATGGAACATGGACCTGAGCCAAGTGGAGCCATGCATGTCATCTTGGTACACATGCAAGGTCATCTAATGGCTTAGATTGACCAAGAAGGTCAAATTTTGGAAATTAAGGTTTTTCCTTGGGTTTCTTAATACAATAAATGGTTTTAAAAATATAGCATGTCAAAATTTCTGGTCACACATGGCACTAGTGACCTGGGATGTTAATCTTGTAATCTAGGTGATCACACAAGACCATTCTATGGTCAAGATATGGTCAACTTTGACCACTATGCACTCAAGTAGAAACACTTGGATTTTTAAATTTTCCTGATCATGCAATGTAATTTGAGATAAATAATTCTTGTAGATGGGTGATATAAGCACAGGAGGTACTGTTTATAAGTTTTTCATCTCTGTGATTCATCTTTTATTTCACGGATTTCTAGGTCAAAGATTGGTCAAAACTACATCTTTTACTATGAATAGTGTAGAATTGATAAATGGTGATTCCTTACATAGTTTAATTATAGAAATTATGCTTTAATGTTTGATGCAATTTCTAGAATATTCATGTGAGATTTCATGTTCCTGTTTGTCATGTATTGATTTGATCATGCTTGATATGTGTGGTCCTCGATTGTTTAAATTTTAAAATAAGATGTATGTGATTTAGCATGAAATGTTGCCTTATTTTTATGGGATTAAAAATAGGTTTTTAGTATGATTTGCTGGCTGGAATACAGTGAGCCTTACATGGTAATATCCTAGAAAATTTTATTCCATCATGATAGACATCTAATCGGATGGTCTCGATTAATTGATTGGACAAATTTTGCTTGATTGGCTAGGAATTCTTGACGAGGAAGCCTAGAAATTTCTTGATTTAATCATAGAATGATGATGACTTGATAAACTTAAATAAGTTTAAAATTCTGGAAAATTATATGTTGGACCCTTGACTTGATCATCGACATTTTCGACGGTGTTAGATGCATGGATAGGAATAGATGAATGGTTAGTGATATCGGAAATAAAGTTAGAAATTCGTCAAATGAGTATTTTTAAATGGGATTTTTGTATAAAAGATTTTCAAAAATAAAATAAAATTTGAAGATATAAATCTGCCCGATATGTTAGGCCAGATCGGATGGCTTCCAAAGCCCAATCCGATAACTTTAGATTAATCGACACTGGTGACTAGGAAAGTACCGGTAACCTATTAGCGTTAATTGAATGGATATGAGGACCTGAAACTCTCGATAGACCTGGGATTAGTTTGGGAATATCCCGTACTGAGACCCGAAAATTGTGGTATTAGATGGACCACTAAGTGGACCCCATCTAAGGCCAAAAACTGTGGCCCTTGCAGCCCACAGAAAATCAGTCATAGAATAGTGGATAGAATAAATAGAAATAAAAATTAGAGAAAAATCCCTAAAAATTCTGGGATGTACTTGACTGAGCTCCTGATACTCGGTAAAAATTTCAGACCCGAAACCTGTACGGGTTGAAAGTTACAGGCCCGACACTGAGGCCCAATAATTATGGCCCAAAATGCTGATAAAATAGAACAAATCTCGGTGATCTGTCTACCATGATCAAAATTGATCATATTTTTGGATGCCACCGCTTGGGAAAGATGTCGTCATCAGTCATCTTGCCCATAGTTTTGGAAGCATTAGAAAATTTGATCGGAGCCGAAAATGGTGGCCGATTTACTGTAGGTTGTCCGCCACGTCTTCGAAAATTCTAAATATATAAAATGAAGCTTAGCATTCGGACCTTGACCCAAGACCCGTGACTAATTTGGCAGACCCAAACACATGACCCCATGATGCTAACATATGATAAAACCCATGTAAAATTGGTCAACCAAGTCAAAGGCCCAACTTTGACGACCCAATAAGGCCCAAATCCCAACTCTTAGTGAATAGGATAGGTAAAGAAAACAATAGCTTTGTTAAAAGACCCGGCCTATGGCTCGACCAATCTAAACTAATCCCTAAAGATACGAGCCCGACCCAAGACATGTTGATCAAGGCCCATGAGGACTAAACATACATGGCCCGAACCTTGGAAAGGCTCGTACCTCTAATTTTAGATCTAGTAAAGGCCTGAATCGCCTAGGAAATGGCCTAATGGATCCATTGGACCCATAACTTACTGGACATGTTGAACTCTTCAGACCCCCACTGGACCTTTCTAGACCCATGACCCTTTTGATCCACGACCCATACCCGAAATTATAGGCTAAGTCAGAAAATTGACCCATCTTGGAATAGTTAGTTAATTAACTTGAAATATAAGATTTCTAGAAACAGACACTTTGATGCCTCAAATCTCGTTAGAGACAACCGAGTTTTCATCGACGATGATAAATATAAGTCCCCCTTTGGACTTTAAACTGAGGTAACACTTGACATAAGTGTAAGCCGACGAGATCCTCCATTAGGGTCAAGTCATTTAAAACTCGGACCTGACTTCTACTTGAACTTGATATCTTTTGAACTAGAACTGGCACTTGAACTCATGCTTGAACTAGAGCTTGTACTTGAATTTGAATTCATGCTTGACCTAGAACTCGTATTTGAACTGGAACTTGATTTTGAATTAGAACTCGAACTTGAACTTGAATTCCCGCTTGCACTAGAACTGGAACTAGTATTTGAACTGGAACTCGAACTTGATTTAGAACTTGTATTTGAACATGATTTTGAACTGGTATTCGAACTTGAACTCAAACTGAAACTCGAACTTGTATTTGAACTGGAACTCGAACTTGTATTTGAACTGAAACTTGAACTTGAACTTGTATTTGAACTAGAACTTGAACTCGATCTTAAACTGGTATTTGAACTAGTATTTGAACTTGAACTCATACCTAAACTCGAACTAGAACTTAAACTTGTACATGAGCTTGAAATTGAGCTTGAATCTTGAATCTTGAATTTGAACTGGTATTTGAGCTTGAATTAAAACTAGCACTTGACTTGAATTTTTGCTTGAACTAGAAATTGTGCTTGCTTGACTTGAACTCATGTTTGAACTAGAACGTGTGCTTAACTTAAACTCCTGCTCGATCTAGAACTTGTATTTGTGCTTGAACTCATGCTTGAATTAGAATGTGTACTTGAACTTGATCTTAAACTCGGAAGCGAACTCGAGTACTTGAACACTCGAATACTCGAATCTTGAACCCGAAATGGGTACTTGAATACTTGAATCTTGAACCTGAAATAGGTACTTGAAATACTTGAAACTTGAACCCGGTATGGGAACTTGAACTTGAACTTCTAGAAAGGAGTATACTTGAACTTGAATATGGAAATCCTAAATACACTGAACCTTGAACACTCATTACTTAATAACGAATCCTGAAATCTTGAAAGTGGAAAGAGATACTATCTTGAACTTGAAAGCCTCACATAGCTGATCACTGTTCTCACGGACAGGCTCATATGAGCACCCTGTATTTGAAAGGATTCTTGAAATGTCAGCTGAGGAGTCTAGTTAGACCAATAGTGTCATTGATCCTTGCCTAGATTGGCTAAACGACGAAGAGTGTCAGCCTTTGTTCGCGCAAACATCGGCATCTTGAATCTTGAATCTTGGCCCATGGGTGGTGTTCTGGTATCGACACCGAATTAATTAAAAGACACTAATAATAAACAAATACCCTAAATAAATAACCAAGATGTAAATGAGCTTATAAACTTTAATGTCACTTGTAAATATTGTTAGTAGTTAATCTGTGAAATAATTTCACATACTTAGTTAATAATGTTGTATATTAATTCGTATGTTTGTGTTGAATTATGAATATTTGCCTTTATGTCAGATAGTGATTGTCAATGTCTTCATACTTAGAATTCCTGGATATCGTTAGTTTAATCTTAATTATTTCCATATTATCACAACTGCTGGAAACCCCATATGCACTTGCATCTATGGAATACTTTATAACACTTTCTCTAGAAATTTTTGACAATGCTAACTAAGACTTTATTGAGCTTTTCATGACCCAAAAATTTCAGAGGCCAGTCAACAGCCACCTAGCCAGAATTTGAGGAGTTGGATAAGGAAGGATTTAGGAGCAATCACGAGCTAGTAGTTGAGCTCATCTTGCCTATCGAGCTACCAGCACTGCACACTTGATATGATGGGATCTTTTCCTTTATCTAGTTTTGGATTTAAATCCAGTACTTTTGAGAAAAGCAGTTGATGTATCTTTGTATTGAAATTTTAAAGTGTATTGGCTTTTTAAGGCTTTACCTTTGGAAAATCTCTTGAATTATATTTTTTTGTATTATTGCACTTTGTAGAATTGATTACGATCCCGAACTTGCCTAATCAGGTTAATGAAAATGGGAAGTTAAACCGACAGTGTTTAATTAAAAGTTTTCGCGACTACTTTGATAATTGAGAATAATTGCTTTCGCAATTTAAAACATTTTCTGCGATATTTTAGAAAAAAAAAATATGGCAATTTTCATAAAAAAAGAAATGACTTAAGAACTTGAAATGCCCGAATCTGAATATTGAAAATATGAAAGTGGTGCGTGTCACGCTCCCACCTCGGCGTCACCGTCGGATATCGCGCGAGGCCAGGGAGGGGCGTGACACCAACACCAAAAGAAAAGATATCCAATTTGTTAATCTTTTTAATAATCTGATTTGATTTTAGGGGAACTAAATTAAGTCCAATATCAGTGCTTTGTCGACATTCAAAAGTTGGGTTATTCAAATCCCATGCCGCCACCCCGGGCCGACGTCCAAAGGTGAAATATGTCCAAAAAAAATGGCAATGCCAGTCAAGTGACTAAGCGATAGAAGTAAATGCCATAAATTAAATGGCAATTAAAGTACGAAAATATAAGGTACCAAATGTAAATAAATGTCAGTCAAATGACTAGGTAAAAATTGTAAAAATACAAAATAACGGAAACTTAAATCTAATTATCAAGTAGGCCCGCCAAGCGGCTTAGGCGGATAAAAATACAAAGATGTAAACAACGTGGCCAGTCAAGTGACTGTCTATAAAAAAGAATGCAATATAATAAAATGGAATGTTAGGACAAGGTTAACGCAAATGTTACCTTGATAGAAAAGGCCAAACTTCGAGTTGAAGCTCAAACACATCCCCAGTGGAGTCGCAATTTGTGCAACAATGGGCCTTGCGGACCCGTCGCGACGATGGGTAGAATATGGAATCGCCACCCTGAGCTTTTGGTATCCCGGGATACCTAAATTGATATCATATGCAACGAAGTGCTAGATTTGACTCCGGATTGCCAGTCTACACCAAGTGCTCTAAGTAAGGACTTCAGTTACCGGTTAGGAAGGTGTTAGGCAGCTAACCGGCCCACTTCACAAAGTGGTCTCTACTATGGCCAAAAGAAGAAAAAAATGTGGATTATGACCCCTTGCCCGAAGGCAAAATTGAACTCCTATGGGTCCTTTTTGCTATAGGCAAAAATGCACCATATAAGCTAGGTAGAGGAGAAGAAAGGAGAGATTTGGGGGGCACTTCCCCTTGCCCGAAGGCACTCGGACCCTTCTCTAACACTCCGCTCAACCGAAAATTCAGCGATGTAACGGCGGAGATCCTAAGGTAGAGGAAAAGCTTAAAAGAAAAAAAAAAAAGGGTGGAAGAGAAAGACCGTCTTAGAGTGAACCCCCAAGCACCTTGTAGCAACACCGTCGATCCTTCGCTCTACAAGTACTCCAACGTGATTCCAATTGCAATGATATGATATGGAGTATATATGATTTGGGTTAAAGGCTTGAGAGCTTACAAATTTAGGAATTTAGAGCTAAGGAAGGGATTTCCTAGGGTGTCACCTCTCTAAGATTAGGGATCTCTAAATAAGAGGGTGAGGGTCTCTATTTATAGAGAAATGGGTGCTTAGTGGGCTCCTAATTAGGTTTAGGGCTCTAATGATGACTTAAATTTTAGGTAATGGATTCATCTAAGGATTCGAGAATTCTGAAGGCTTGGAGAAGATGAAGATGGGTTTTAATGGTGGATGATGGGATAGCCACTTAAATGACATAAAAACAATTCAAGAGGTGCTTGGGAGCATAATGGAGATGTTTGGAAACTACCCCCAAGGTCCAAAATGGTCCCAAAGTCAGCGAAGATTGATGATCTCAAAAAACTCGAAGTTGCAGGTTTTAACTCATGCGTGCATAATATGCACGCATGGGTTAATTCCCATAAAATTTTTTGAGAAGTTAGAACTTAAGCCGATGGCAATTTTCTTTAAAAAAAGAGAATTTGGTCATGCGTGCATAATATGCACGCATGTGTAAATTTTGGTTATGTTCATTGGATGTATCGTCTCGAGCTACCTCAAAACGACATATTATATTAATCAATCGGATTTTTCTATCAAAAGTTATAGTTGTCGGAAGTGAATCCGTGAAATGCTATTTTTTGGGGCCTCGAGCCTCCATTGGCCGACTTTGGGATTATCCGGGGAATGAGGGTCTTTCTCTAAGGTTTTTCTAAGCTTCCTAAAGGTGTCTAGGGTTTCAAGAGTTACGGGGGATGCTTTCGGAAGCCTCAGATCATCATGAACTAGAGTGCTCAACTTCATACACTATCGGAAGGATCGTGCCAAAATTGGGTGTCTACAAGGAGCTACATGTTTTGAGAGCGTATTATCCTTTTCCAAATTCATTTAAGAAGGAAACTTTTTTGGAGAGTTAAAGGGCCTTCATTTAGGTTAATTAGATGTTTTGGAATATAGTGGAAAGGCGCCCCATTTTGTTTGTAACATATACACACATACATCCATACATATATATATATATATATATATATATATAGGGAAATGATCATATGACTCGAGAGTCGAGTCAACTGGGAATCAAGTCATCTGACCATACACGCAATGCGTTGACTGCAACGTGCATGATCAGATGACTCGAGTCACGTGACTATTACCTGTGTGTGTGTGTATATATATATACCATGGGATGTGTTTTGTACAAAATCTAAGTCCAAGTGTGGTAGGATGCGAAGGAAATAGTAGAGGAGAATTTAAATTCTCACAGTATCACGAATTTTTCACTCCTCTACCTTCTATCTTAATTTTTCTATATACTAACTAACGCTTGATATTTTTTGTTATTGAGCACAATCAATCAAGGAACTTGAAAGTTCCTGCAAATGGGGTCAGAGCACAAAGAGAAATGCTTTCTAACAGCTATATGAACAACCAATATCACGATTATAAAACCTTGATAGTGCTTGAGATGGCCGAATTGAACTACAGGAATGAATTCCATTACGTAACTTCAAAAGAAAAAAAAAATGTGGTGGGTCCCACCACCTGCAAAATATGCATCTCAGGCAGAGATGTCAAGTGGTGAGTCAGCACTGCAGTATATTGAAATGGTGAACTATGAAATAGATCCCCTTATAATCTTAAGGCAAGAACAAGTTTGTTTACCTGCCAGTTAGCAGCAGTGCCACTTGCATTTGCAGAGAGCTTGCTTGAAAGCTTGCGTTTCAGTCCATCAGTCTCTAAAAAGTAGAAAAGTTTCCATTTGCATAACATTAACCTCCGCAAAATTTGTCTACTCAAAATTTGAAAGAATGGCTCCAACTTTGATTTTTGACACTGCAGAGGATTCTGAGGGTCTCAACAGAATACCAGAACCCACAAATACAATACACATGCAGAAAGAACAAGAAAACAGTGTATGAAGAAATAAAATAAGGGAGAGAAGATCCAAGTAGTTGTAGAAATCATCTGAACTAGCAAGAATTAGAAACCTAGCATGCCTGCTTCTAAATTACTGCCCATTTATCTCATCACAACCCATGTAGATTCCCAACAAGTTTGGACAAAATTAACTTTTTACAAAATAGAAACTACAAATGCTCCTAACTCAATAATGATTCCTAACATTGAGCATATATTCACTTCTTTTCTACACTCAAATACGTTGATCTGCTTTTGGCTGGTAGGCAATGGGCACTTGCATTATTTAGTGATTGAAACTTGCATACTTCAGTCATTGAAACCTTCAATTTCCCAACTTCGTGAGGTAGTAATTTGCAAGATGCGAATGGCACTAAATTGGCACAAGCTGCATAAGCACCATACCAGCTATATAATTGATGATTTGGTATTCGGGACCCAACACGAGCACTGCTGGCGGTGCTCATGTCAATCTACTTCTGTCAAAATAGTCAAACCTGGTGAATTGCACAGCTATTTATGAGCACACAAGTCAGTAATAGTATGCTTTCACCTTTCACTCATATTATGTTAAAAAACATGTGTGTTTCCCACGGTCCGCGGCGGGAGGGGAGATTCGTTGTGCTCGGGTTAGGTACCTAATTCCATCTCTATAACTGATTGGTAGCTTATTACAAACTGAGAAAATTCTAGGTGGGATTAAGTTTCAAATATCAGACAACATCTCCTAGTCACAGTATTCTCCTAAAAGATAGGAATCACAAAAAACGTACCTGATTCACTGGGTCTTAAGCGGCCACCCGGAAGCTTGAAGAATGAGTTCCTCACTTGCAGCAGCAAGACATGAGGGTGTTTGAATAACTCGACCTATTTTTGACAACCATTACACATGCTTCATTTTAATATAACAAACAATATGAACCTCCATCATAAAAAATATCAATTTCAAGTTTTCAGAGTTCACTAAATGAGAGAGCATGTATCAAAATCAATATCGTGTAAAATCCTATAAAATATGTTGCCACACACCTTGAAAAATTAATATATAAAAAATAAAAAACCAATAATAACAGAATAAAATAATATGTATGTCTTCAATGATGACCATATATCACTAATGATGATGAATTAGCTACTATTTTTGCATAAGCAGATGCAGATTATGTGAATATTTTGTCAACCACTGAATTTTAACAACAGTGAGTTGATTATACGGTCAGACCAGTAGATAATGAAATCTATGTAGTTACGATGGTAATAATGGTAGCTGAACTTAGCCCCCTAACTTTTCTTAGCTAGTGTGTGGAGACATTCAGTATTTCTTGGACTTTTAACTCGGGTTGAAGAGTCTGAGCCCAATATATGTTAGACCCTTTGACCAAGTCGGACACATTCGCCACGTTATGTATGTCTATCATATATGTGCTATGACAAAAATTATTGGATGTTGGCAGCCACCAATTACATAGCACTTACAATAGCAATAAATATATATTAGTACTAATCTCACATGCTAACCTTTTAGACTTTAGTATCTAATTCCTTTATAGTCTGTTTTTTTTTTTTTAATTTTAAATTTATTATTTTAAAATATTTTTTTTGGCAGGATTAATCAAGGTTGGCTCTCATCCCTGTCAATTAATTGACACTAATTTCTTGCAGTCATGCTTCGTTCAATCCTGCAAGATAAACAAGTAAACCAAAAAAGGGAATAACAACAGTAAAAATAAAAATTAAGGTTAAGGGGAGCTCACTGTTCTTCAACAGATAGCTCCTTCACAGTCCATCGTTTTAGGTCATTGCAGACATTTTTTACCAATGTTCAAGCAAATATGCATTGTATGTATATTGCTCAACCAAAAAGGCATGCCTATCATAAGCTTCAAACCATTTCTATTTGGGCACCCTAATGTAGACTGTTGTTCACATATTCGTACGGCCTACATTGATGTGCTCAGATTGGATAGTAGGGATCTTATGATGGGCTTTTTATTGGGCTGAGTTGAGTTTAAAAAATTCCCTGCAATTTAGATGACTTGGATTGGTCAGAAATGTGTGCCACTTGGTACCATTTGGACTAAAAGTGGGATGGTTGCAGTGTTATCTTAGTAAGGCAGCGAGGAGAAACAAATCGTAGAAATTATCTGAGAAAATGAGATTTACATAGAAATATCCAGAAAACAATGGTGATAATCTGTAAAAACCTTTGCCAATCAGCAAGAAGAAGAAACATGCCTGTGAGTAAGAGGAACTTTGCAGAAAAACCATTTGTCGATTCCTTCACTTTTCACAAAATCCTCTCTCTCTCTCTCTCTCTCTCCCCCCCCCCCCCCAATTTTTACGAGTTTGTCATTTGGGGAAAAGAAAACAAAAGAATTGCTCCAAAAAGGCTCAAGTAACAAAGTCTGCTTGGCTAAAATCCAACAATCGCATCATGTCCAATATCTTTTTGAAGTAGATCAGGCTCCTCCAATTGGGCGAGGGCTCTTTGTTGCTCAAAAGCTACATGTTTATCCAGTGAGGGAACTTCTCCTGTTCATTCACGAACACTCTGGTTTTGTTGTTGAAAAAATCAAAACATTTCAAAACAATCTCAGCGTAGGTACTTAACTCTAGTCTCAAGTTGGTTGAAAGAATCTTCTACTGTCATCTCCTCTCTCCAAACATGGGATCCCTAAGCTAAGGTCTAAATCATTCATTTTAATTGAAACATATATTGAATGTAAGCACATGTGAAATTCATACAAACCTTGGCTTATTTAGATAGTGCTTCATCTATCATACTCAACTTTTTCTCGTTATATTTTTAATCATAAATCAAACAAGCTTTCCATAATTCCATTCCCTGCTTGTGCCTTATGTTTTGGCTGGCTCATGTTCCTCCCTGATGTCTCAAAGGATCTTGACTCATTGAGAGTCCTAAACTGGAGAGGGAAAAAGCCGGAAAATTTGGCAAAATCAGGAAAAAAGTAAGAACTTTTTTTGAAATTATTACAAAATTTTAAAACATATGAGAAAAAGTTCTAAGCTGCTATTTATGCATTTAGACATAAAATTAAATTTAATAAGCATTTCACAAGTGTATCAAGTCACCATTCACCAATCTATATATATATATATATATATATATATATATATATATATATATATATATATATATATATGCACATAATGACATAAACCATAAACCATGTATCACAAGAATATGTTTTTATTTTCTAGAAGGCAATGTTGATCGAGCATTGCAGGCATAAAAGCTCAACATCAACTCAACACTTCATAGTTTGAACAACATCTATCATAATCATTAAATTTATAGAAGTTAAACTAGTCAACGACATTAAATTAATAAGTGCCTCGATCAAGATTAGCATGAACTATGGTATCATTTTTATGTTTTTACTTCATCATTAACTTCTACAATTAATCAGGAAAATTTAAAAAAAATAGGAAAAAGTCGGTGATTATTCGGAAACTTGGAGACTGGACGATTAATCGGTCACTCAATCGACTAGAAAAAATCAGAGATTTTCTGAAACTTCAAAATTGAAGACTTCTGTCACTATGGTTTTGATCACCTGCAAAAACCATAAAAGCATTGGGATGCAAATGAGGCCGTTAGGTGGTTCAGGCTTGCCAAATTCAAGACTAGTTATTACAGCGATAGTGAAACAAATCGGAAGTGTTGTGAATAGACGGACAAGGATCGGTTCGTCGTTCAACGGAGGTGCAATTGACCTATTGCAGTGGATTCTTTAGTGCTAGGATTTCTTTTTGCATCATAACTCTATATATCTTTTAACTTTTATAGTGGATTTGTTTGTCTGGACTAAGTTCCATGGATGTTTCCCTGAAAAGGGTTTTACTACGTAAAAATCTTTGACGTTTTATGTGTGGTTGCTTATTTCGAGGTTAACAAAAATAATTTAATTAATCTTTAATAAACATATTGACCCCTTCCCCCCCCCCCCTCCAACCCAAATATGTTGGAATACAAACCCAAGTAAAATGGATCTCGGGTTGCACAACTTGAAAAGGTGTTTTCAGACATGCTTCAAGTAACTTTTCAAGTTTCAAGGAGACTTTTCATCTATTAAGAAGTCTTGTCATTTCTCAAGAGAGAAATATTTATTTTGGTTTATTTCCTAGAAGTCATTTCCTAGGTGTCTTTTCAATTTTCTATGTACCTTTTCATATTGCGAAGTGTCTTTTACTTTTCAATGTACGTTGATCTTTATATTTATTGGTGTAACCGGGTAGCATGATATAAGTTAAAATTTTTAAATGAAAAGCAAGTTTAATGTGTTAGTAGCTAGCAAGCTATTTTAGTATAAGGAAATCATTTGTAGTGCAACAACACAAGTTGTTCTATTTATCTCCTTTAAACTAGTATCAAAGCCCCATTTGATTAAGGAAGATGGTGAATATGATTCAGCCCCAAATTCCAGTTTTAACGAAAGAAATATATGATAATTGGAGCATCCAAATGAAAGTCTTGCTAGGATCACAAGATTTGTGGGACATCGTTGATAAAGGCTACAATGAACCGGAATCACTACAAGCGGAAGCGGCACTTACAGCAGCTCAAAAAGATACATTGAAAGAAGTACGAAAGAAGGATAAGAAAGCGTTTTTCTTAATCTATCAAGGAGTTGAGACATCAATTTTTGAAAAAATCTCAAATGTCATATTGTCTAAGCAAGCATGTGAGAAGCTGAATTTGAATCCATTCGCATGAACAAAAGTGAGTTGATTTCAGAATATTTCTCTTGCATTTTGGTTATCGTTAACAAAATGAAGAGAAATGGTGAAAGCATGAAGGATGTGCGGGAGATAGAAAAATTCTAAGATCGTTGACACAACGATTTGAACATGTTGTGGTGGTGATTGAAGAAGCGAAAGATTTGTCCACTCTTACAATTGATAAACTCATGGGATCACTGGAAGCCCATGAACAAAGAATGAAACAAAACTCTAACGAAGAGGTAGAGCAAGCTTTGCAAAACAAATTGGTCCTTAAAAAGAACTTCAAAGGACGTGGCAGAGGATCTCGAGGCAAAGGTTTTACTCATGGTGGTCGTGATAATTACCTTATGAAAAAGGATGTGGTGATCATGGTAGTTATTCAAATGAACGAGGACAAGGCCAAAGAGGAAGAGATCATAGAGATTTTTCCAATTCATCATACAAGCCAAGGTATGATAAATCATGTGTCCAATGTTACAATTGTCAAAAGTTGGGTCACTATGGTAAAGAATGTAGAAGTAAATTTACAAATGATGTTGATGAACAAGCCAATCTCTCTGAAAAAAAAGTTGAAGAAGTAACCACTGTGTCATGCAAATAAGGGAGACGAATCAAGAAGTCAAACCACTTGGTTTCTTGATACTGGGGCCAACAATCATATATGTGGTAAAAAAGAAATGTTTACCGAGTTAGATGAGTCGGTAAAAGGTGATGTGACGTTTGGCGACTCATCTAAAGCTCCAGTAAACGGAAAGGGAAAAATTATGATTCAATTAAAAAATGGTGATCAGTAATATATATCCAATGTTTACTATGTTCCTACAATGTGTAGCAATATTTTGAGTTTGGGACAACTCCTAGAAAAGGGTTATGACATACAATGAAGGATCACACTCTTGCTATTAAATATTGCAATAATGGTGTCACTGTAAAGGTAGAGATGTCAAAGAATAGACTTTTCATTTTAAATATCAAGAATGACGTAGTTAAATGCGTCAACTCCATTGTGAAAGAAGACTCTTGGTTATAGCAGTTGCGCTATTGGCATCTTAGTTTTAGTGGGGTAGAGTTGTTATCTCAAACTAATATGGTGAAAGGTTTACCTAAAATTGAACATCCAAAACAATTATGTGAAAGATGTATTTTGCTAAACAACATAGATTGAGTTTTCCGGTAGGAGATTCAAGAAGAGCTTTTGAACCTCTTCAACTTGTCCACTCTGATGTTGCGGGTCCAATGGAGGTTACATCAAAAGCAGGAAATAGGTATTTTCTCACTTTTATTGATGATATCAGCAGAAAGACTTGGGTGCATTTTCTCAAACAAAAATCAGATGTGTTAGAGACTTTCAAGAATTTAAATCAATAGTGAAAAAACAGAGTAGTTATTTTCTTAAAACTATAAGATATGATAGAGGTGGTGAATACACCTCAAGTGTGTTTCAAAAAATTTGCAGGTCAAATGGAATCAAACATCAGTTGACGGCTGCATACACTCCTCAACAAAATGGCATCATAGAAAGGAAGAATTGCACCATCCTTGACATTACAAGGAGTGCGCTAAAAGGAAAGAACATGACAAAGGAGTTTTGGGCATAGGTAGTTACTTGTATTGTCTATTTGCATAATGCAATCCCTGCCAAAAGTGTCAAGTTCATGATACCTCAAGAAGCATGGAGCAACTACAAACCCGGAGTTGGGCACCTCAAAGTGTTTGGGTGCATTGCATATGCACATATTCCAAGTCAAAGAAGAACGAAGTTTGATGACAAGGGAGAAAAATACATCTTCTATGAATATGATGAACATACAAAGGGTTACAAATTATTCAATTGTGTAACCGAGAAGAATATTATTTCTAGAGATCTTATCTTTGATGAAGAAGCATCTTGGAAGCGGAACAAATATGAAGAACAAAGTAAAGGAAAAATCTAGTTGATGAAGAAGTCATCAAAGAGAATGATAAGGAGAATCAAAGTCCTCAAACTCCTCCCCAAACTCCTTATTCATTATAAACATCTCCATTGGCTGATATCGTGTCATCAAGTAGTCAATCAAGGGCACTGATAAAAATGAGAAGTCTCCATGATATCTACACGATCAAACAGAGGTTGTCGATTTTACTCTATTTTGCCTTCTTACGGATTGTGATCCGTTGTACTTTGAAGAAGTTATTATTGACTGAATATGAAAAAATACTATAGATGAAGAAATCAAAGCAATAGAAAAAAATGATACATGGGAGCGTACCACTCTACCGAAAGGGCAAAAGGCGATAGGAGTGAAATGGGTCAAGAAGATAAAAAAGGTGACGTTGAAAGATACAAAGCGAGGCTAGTCGTCAAAGGCTGCAAACAACTTTAAGGCATTGATTATCAAGAAGTGTTTGCACCAGTTACAAGATTTGATACTATAAGGCTCCTTATAGCCTTAGCTGCACAAAATGGTTGGAATATTTTTCAAATTAACGTAAAGTCGGCATTTTTGAATGGCTATCTTCAAGAAAAAGTTTACGTAGAGCAACCGGAAGGCTACATAAACAAGGGTCAAGAGGCAAGTGTGTACCAATTAAAACAAGCCCCAAGAGCATGGAACACTCGCAATGATGATCTTTCACATGAATGGGTTCATCAAATGTCCATACGAGTATGCCTAATACACCAAAACAAACGGTGTTGGGGATATATTGATCATTTGCTTATATGTTGATGACATAACCTTCACAGGAAACAATCTCCATATGATAGGAGATTTTAAAAAATTCATGCTCAAGGAATTTGAAATGACCAATATTGGAAAGAGTCGTTTTTCCTTGGGATAGCAGTAAAGCAAATAGAGGGATGAATTTTTATCTCACAAGAAAAGTATGTAAAAGAAATTCTTGAAAAATTCAAAATGAACAGTTGCAATTCGATAAGCGCACCTATAGAAATGGGTTTGAAGTTAGAGAAAGGAAGAACAAGGCGATTCGATGGATCCTACACTCTTCAAAAGTTTGGTTGGAAGTCTTAGATATTTAACAGTCACTCGACCCGACCTTGCTCATAGTGCTGGAATAATCACCAGATTCATGGAAACGCCAAAACACAGTCGCTTCATAGTGGCTAAAAGGGTTTTGCGATACGACAAGGGTACAATTGATCATGATTTGTTTTATAAGCCATTAATGATTTTGATCTTGTACGATTCACAAATATGATGACAGAAAAAGTACATCATGATATGTATTCAATATTAGTTCAGCTGCAGTCTCGTGGTCATCAAAAAAATAAAATATTGTTGCTCTCTCATCATGTGAAGTGGAATATATAGTTGTTACAGCATGTGCTTGTCAAACTATCTGATTGAAGAATATATTAAAGGAGTTCCATCCATAGGTCAAAATCTCAGATTTCTTAGACGTATCGTCCTGCCTCCTGGACGATACGTATCGGCGTATCGGCCAATACATTGAATGTATTGGTGATACATTTAATGTATTGCCCTAGTACAATTGTTTCTTTTAATCCCAAAAATACCCTAAAATTCTGGGAAAATATATTTAATGATTTTCTATTTTTTAAATATTATTTAAGGATTCTTTTAGGCACATTTGGGAATTATCAACTTCGAAATATAAAAACACTCAACTTAACATTGTATATGATGATATGAATAGTAAACTACTGAGTATAGCACATTGTACATGAAAAACTTACATTAAAGTCACATTGAATTCTTTGGTGGTTATTTGTCGTCTTGATCACCATCAGTGCGTCAGCTTTGCCCATAGTGTTGGCCATATTGATACCCATGATCATATGTCCCTCTTTCAAACTGAGGCATTAGCCTAGAGTATGGGTCAGTGAAAAATGGAAATGTCGGTGTCGGTCCTCCAAATATTTGACCAATGAAGTCTTCATGTTGGGGGTAGGTTGGTTGAGCGATTGGGTATGAGTTATTGGTTGCTAAATCTTCGGTGTTTTGGAAACTAAATCCCCCGAAGCTAAATATAGTATAACCCAAATTATCTTGTGGAACATTGTTAACGGTATCGATTCATTGTCCCGTGCGGCAAGACCTCCATAAGAATAAGAGGGACCAACATCATCGCTTCCACCACTAGTGCCAACGATGGTTTCATCGCCTCCACCATCACCCCCACCACCCTCATCATCATCATCATCTTCCTTATCACTACCGGATTGTATTTCGTCATCCGATCCAACCACTGAATGGCGATACAATCTTCTTTTCCGCCTAGGTTGCTGAAAAGTCAGCTCCTCCGCTATTCTTTCTACATCGTCCAACCATGAAGTGCTCTCACTATCCAACACTGGAGCTTCTCTCTCTTCAATCCACTGATTCAAAGGATCATCCTCCGCGAATATATAATCCAACTCGATGGGATTAAAATATTCGCTATTTGTAAGGTAGAATATGATAGAGGAATTAGTATATTCCTTCTCAATTACATCTAAAACAAATGTATGAATTAAAACGCCAAATAATTGCTTAACACGATTGGTCCTCTGCATATTCCTAACTCTTAACCGCATATTATAATGGTAGTAGACTAACTTTTCCAATCGACTTATCGTTAGCCTATTCATTGTCTTCGTGTGGATGAGAGAGAAGGTACTCCAATTCTGCTCACAGTTGGATAAGGAACATGTTTATGATAAAATGTGCACAGCAATCCGCCTCAGTATTGGACCATCATGTCCGTAGTGCATCCACCAATCTGTCAGCTTAGTGCTGAATTTGGGATTGCGCTAACCTCGTTCCAAATGACCCATGTTTCTTGCGAAACATATTAATCTACAAAGATGGAATACGATAACCAATATATCTTGATCTACAAATTTTTAAATAGAAATAATATTATGACTACTCACGTCTCTTATGGCTTGACCTTGGTCTGCCAACTTAGGCTCCATTCGTTGGATGACATTGAGCAAACCAGTGTACACTTCATCAGCCCCACTCAATTCAAAGCGTCGCGTATATTGGAAGGTGGGATTCAAGTAATGCGCTACATATGAAATAAGAGCAATCTCATTAGTATATAGAAACAGTAAACAATATGAAAAATAATAAATAAATATAAATCACTACATAAGCAGTTTAGTATGTTTTACCTGCGGCATGCAAGTAGTGGTGGAATTGCTTATATTTTGTTGGGCATTTAGTTTTGATAGTCAATTTCGCCTTGTCCATTGACTCGTAAACATACCCCATGGTTGGTTTCTCAATACTATTTACCAACCTCAACACCTGTACTAGCGAGGTAGTAACGGCCACCAGGTGGTCAACATCTGCCCAAAACGGGGTGTTGTAGATTAAGTCAACCACTTCAGTGCAAGTAGGTCTCTTTGACCGGAGCAGTTCTGATTCATATTTTCCTCATTCTTCAGACGACACCATGTTTTTCAGCTCACGCCTATATCTAGCCAAACTCTGTAGGGCTAGAAATTGTGTGGCAAACCGTGTAATCAAAGGCTGAAGCAGCTCATTCTTAGTAAACCCCCTCATTAAATTCATCAACTTGTCATTGTTGTACAAAAAAGAAGTAATCAATCTTTCATTTTGAATAGTTGTTTGTGCCTTGGTCCTCCTTCCCAAATCCTCAAGAGTGAGGTCCAAGTAATGAGCGGCACACGGAGTCCAGTACAAGGGAGGTCTTTTCAACATTAATTGCCTTTCAACGGCTTTATAATTGACGGTATTCTCTATTACCACCTGCACAACCCGCTTCTCTCCAACCCTTCAACTACCTTATCCATTAGTTGGAAGAGGTAATCAATCGTCTTTGCATGCTTAGAAGCATCGACTGATTTCAGAAATATTGTCCCAATATCGCTATAGATCAAAAAATTTATCAAACTCTTCCTAGTCGAACCACATACTTGTGCAACCTCTCTCATCTCATACTTCCTTAAAGCTTTTCAAGTAAGCTTCGATCTCCGCGTACGCATCATTCAGTAGGGGCCCAGATACCTCATATGCAAAAGGCTTTTTAACTCCTAGACCAGCTTCTGCACTAATGTCAATCATACTTTTGAAGTATGACGACTCCACAACCCGACTTGGAATGCGGTTGAATACCACGAACTTTGTAATGGCCTTTTTGAGCTTCTTCCCCCATGTTTTCAGTGAGGTTGCGCTCAATTTTATTTGTTTCGAACTTTATGTCTGATACATGAACGCATCTATGGGACCTGTAGTAGGCTTCCTGGTCTCCCTCATGGTTCTCAAGCTGGACCGAAACCGATAATCGGCCTCTTCCTGATCTCGTCGATGTCGTGCTTCTCTAGCAATCTCCCTCATCACTCTCGTTGTCACCGCATCGACATCCTCATCATCCTCAGGTCCAGGTGCATGAAACTATGGATCCCCCTCCTCATTCTCTCATGCATGTCCCTATCTCGGTCGACATCTGCTTTTTTTTCCCTTAGTTGCTTGCAAGGTGGCACTCATAGCTTCTCTCACCTCTTTCGGAACACGCTCACATCCTTTAATCTCTCCCTTAATATGAGCAAAATGTTACTTCAATCGTGTTATACCTCATCCGTGCATTTTCTTCCCACGGAGCCTACATTTGATTCGGAGCCTATCGTCATCTATTGCTTTGTCGAATTGTCAGGCCGGATCTTGCCCACGTACCATATTTATTTATTTCACCTGCATTAATGAGCAGACGATTGGATTAAATTATAAGCAGCAAAACATAATAATGTGTCACATGTTGATTAATAACATCTCATGATGGTGTGTCACATGTAATCAGCATGATGTGTCACATGTTGATTACATGTGACACATCATTATATTATTAATAAAATAATTTCATACGATTATATTATTATTATATGATTAAAAGTTAATATACGAATATTAGTTTACATGATTACACATATCATTCTAATTTTTTAAAAATTATTAATATATGATTTTATATAAATTAATAATTTAAAGAGTAATTAATATGTGATTTTTAAAAATATATAAAATTATAAATCCATAGAAAAAATAAAAAATAATTTATCGTCTAGATTAGGAACCAATTAACAAAATATTATGATCTAAGTTAGGAAATAAATGAACCTAGGTTAGTAGATCTAGGGTAGGCTAGATCTAAGTTACAAACCCTAAAAAAAAATTGGGACACTTTAGAGACGTCTAAGGCCTTAAATTTGATGGTTTTAACACAAAACCCCCAAATTTGGGCCTAAAATTTAAAGATATACCATATTTATGGGTAGATCTAGTGAAAATAAAGATTAAAATGTAAGTAAATAGAGAAAAATAAGCCTAAATGATGGAACACATACCTTTTCTATAATCTTCGGCCAGACGAGGGTGATCCCAAGCCATTCCGGGTGGTCGATAGCGTGGGTTTGAGTCTCCCGGTGGTTAGGAGGGAAGAGGAGGAAAAAAGAGAAGAGAAAGAGAGAAAATGAGAGAAAAGAGGGGGGAAAATGGGATCAACATACCCAAACCAGCGTCTTAAAGTGGTTGGGCCCCATTGTTAAAAAAAATGAAATTATCATCCGATAATTTGAAATTATTGGACGATACGGGCGATAAATTGCCCGTATCATTTGATAATTTGCTTATTTTTCAGGTGCCCAAGAAAATGGGTATTTATCGTCTCGAGCACCCTAGATACTGATACATATCGGTATCGGACAATATTTTGATCCATGGTTCCATCACTCTAAAAATGAACTAGTAACGATTTATGTTGATAATAGATCAGCCATTTCTTTAGCAAAGAATCATGTATCTCATGGCCGAAGCAAGCATATTGATACAAAGTATCATTTTATCCGAGATCAAGTGAAGAAGAATGAAGTCAAGCTCACCTATTGCAAGTCCGAAGAACAAGTTGCAGACATTTTTATGAAGCCGTTAAAGATTCAAACATTTCAAGGATTGAAGACTTTACTTGGAGTAACTTCGAAACTTGAGTTTGAGAGGGAGTGTTGGAATAGAAACCCAAGTAAAATTGGGCTCGGGTTGCACAACTTGAAAATTTGTTTAATGACATGCTTCAAGTAACTTTTCCAATTTCAAGAACTTTCATCTATCAAGAAGTTGTCATTTCTCAAGAAAGAAATATTTATTTTGGTTTGTTTCCTAGAAGTCAATTCCTAGGTGTCTTTTCAATTTTCCATGTACCCTTTCATATTTCAAAGTGTCTTTTACTTTTTCAATGTACTTTGATCTTTATATATATTGGTGTAACCGGGTAGCATGATATAAGTTGAAATTTTTAAATGAAAAGCAAGTTTAATGTGTTAGTAGCTAGCAAGCTATTTTAGTATAAGGAAATCCTTTGTAGTGCAGTAGCCAGCTGTTCTATTTATCTCCTTTACAATAGTCACCAAGTCGAGATTTGGAAATAATTCGGCAAGGTTAAAATTCAGAAAAATATGGCAAATTTTGGCAAGTTCGGGGAAATATTCGGAGAAAAATCAGAGAGAAAATGAAAAAAAAAAATATTAACAAGTCAATATATGTGTATATATATATATATATATATTAAAAAATCACAATTTATTGAAAAAATCAAGAATTATTCGTGATTGATTCTTCAATTTTTAAAGACACGAATTTTTGAAAAAATCACGAATAATTCGAGATTATTTCGCAGAACCTCAAATTCGTGAATCATTTGCGATTTTTTCAAAAAATCGAGCAATTTTGTGACTACAACCCCTCAAGCTAACCTAGGTTATCACATGATTTGATAAACTATTTCCAGTCAACCATCACCTAAACCGCCTGGCATGGCCCACTTATGGTCATTCGATCCATGGGGGGTCCACCAACTTTGAAAAGACAAACGAATTTTTTGAGCGATGAATCAATGGAAGGTCAAAAGTTTACTTTCACTGATTTGCATGCTCATAAACAAATGTGCAGGACCATTGTGGTAGGAGAATGACCCAAGCATCGCCGATGGCTGTGGTTATCGCAGTCAAGTACCTAATACCAATTCACTTTGCATGCTTGATTAAAAAAGGTCTTCATTTCTTCTTTGACTTGAAAAATATCCCCCCCCCCATCGATCTCCTAAGTCGAGGGAGGGTTTTCTCCTTCAACACCAAAGGAGGCATCCCCGACTTGACCCCATGTAAGATCTTCACCCGCAAAAACTCGCTCATCTGTTGCATCCGCCATCCTAGGATCACCTTGCAAGCAAGTCGTCAATCGAAATGGGATCATAGTGTCCCGGATTTTCTCTTGTTTTGAGAAAACGTTCTCGAAGCTTTTGGCTGTATTGCACGATGACTAAATCATTGAGCTTGGATTACTCAAGTTTGTTTCTCTTCTTGGTATGAATCTATTAAAGACAAAGACATTAAAAATATACTAAAAATTAATCTAAAATTCATGTAAGTATAACAATTAACAAGACACTTACCATCTAGGATAAGACTCACATGTTGATGTTGGCCTAGGACTCTAATGGCCAATTTCTTCAAAGACGGATCTTTATTGTTTGATCCACTCCAGTAGAGGCTCATCAATCGATTACACATTAATTTGAATAAATTAGTTATCATTTCAAAAGTTTAAAGTTTTAAAATGAATAAGGAATGCATTTACACAGTAGGCACTTGGTATTTTTGACTCCTTATGTCGGATAACGATATCCCTCCCAAACATCCCCAACGATTTCTTGTAGCGGCCAAATAGGTGACTTATCCTATCTTAGTCATTTTTATCTGGAACCATTCTCTCTAACACATCAAGAAAACTAATCAAATGTGTTGCATTAGCATCATCCCGACCAGTACTTGAAAAATGTACCGCGAGATTTAGGATGTACGCAACTGAATATAATGGAGATGGTATTTGGCTACTCCATCTCTTTTATATCTACAATGAGTTGATAGAGTTGGGATTTTTAGTTATTATTTGATTTAACTTTCTCGATAGCTTTCTCCATAAAGTTATAAATATACCCCATAGGGAGCTTCTCATCACTATCAACCAATCGTAGTACTTTCACGAATAGTTGAGTCACTTAATGTTTATGTAATACATTCCAAAACGTTGGTGTAAAGATAGCTTGGGCCACCCACTGTACCTTGCTCTTCTTAGCCCATGGCCCATTCCTCCATTTGGCTGCCCAGCTACATAGTTGTTCTCTTTTACCATATAAGCTTTGTAGGGTTAAGAAGGTCGTAGTAAAGCCGGGACAACGGGTCGTAAAATGTTTCCACCCAATGTTTTGCGCATATGGTGGAGTAATTGGGCATGCTTATAATAGAAAACTACTATTCTCCTAGCCTTAGTTATGGTCTTAACGTGACATTTCCTATGTCTTCTAAAATTAAGTCAAGGCAATGGGCGACACATGGGGTCCAATATATGCAAGGTCGCTCTTTTACATAAGAAGCCGACCCGCGGCCACGTAATTAGCGGAATTGTCCGTTTAAACTTGGACAACATGCTCTTCTCCAACCTCCTCCACAATTTTATCTAAGAGGCAAAAAAAGATATTCGACTGAAGCGTTCACCGACTTCAGAAAAATAATATCGGTAAGACGATTAATCAAAATATTAATTAGTGACCTACCGACCCTATCCGCCCATCCATCGGCCATAACCGTGCAATCATATGTTTTCCAATCCTCTCTATACTCGAATAGAAAACTATTGGCTGATTGGATCTCTTTTTTAAGACAAGCATATCTTATTTCGTGATACGAGGGCGGTTTAAGTCCTAGAGCAAATTGTCCTAGAGCTTCAACCATAACTCGAAAGCTCTTCAATTTAACGGTATTGAAGGCAATACCGGCTTTGTACATCCACTTAGACACATATTGAATAGTTGTGGGTCTATCTTTATCTTTACACCAGTTTTATATGGTAGTTTGAACTAATCTATCTTTGTCTCTTACATTGACCGCATCCTCGAGATGTGGTCTACAAGAGAAAAATCTTTCTATTCCACCTCTACCACAACCACTACCACGCTCTTTTATGAGGTAGAGCCGGTGGTCTGCTACTATAGGCCATGGTGGAGGGAGTGGATCTATCATCCTCCACCTCTTCCTCATAATGATAATGTTGACTACCCAATTCCCAATAATCTCCTAAAATTACATTATTACATTTCGTCCTTGAAATCTTATCATTCCATGGTAAAATCTCTCTTACAATCTCGAGAGTTACATTTGGACATGCTTTAGCATTCGATCCGGCTTGGTGAGCCAAGTGTTGATTGTGTCGCGATATTCCACCTATGCTAACCTAGGGGCACCAGGTACATTGGATCTTGGTCTTCTCCGTAGGACTTTTATAATGTTCATTCCAACCCAAATCATTGGACCTCGGGTCTAAAAGGATCATTTGACGTGGATGAAGACATAATAATAATAGTATAAATTTAAGAAGTTGAAAAATGAAAAAGGATTTGACGTAAAATTAAAATTAAATACTCAAACTCCCACACAAAAGAAAAAGCTTCAATCTTGATTTTTAGATCTTGATTTAATGCTTCCCTTCTAACTTGGAAATAGAGGAAGGATACTAGGAGCCTTGGAGGAAACTTTAGAGTGTCAGTGGGGCCATGGAAGGGACACCTCCTTCTTGCTTGAAGAAGATTAGAACTTTAAAAAATAAGAAAGAGACAAAGGTTGGAAATAGAATGATCTTCAAGCGAGAGAGAGAAACTCTAAATGAGTTGTGATGAATAGAGGAAGAGAGCCTCTCTATTTATATAGAGGTAGAGAGGCCCCCAATTTCGAAAAAAAAAACTCCAATGATCATATTTCTTACCGTTGGAGTAGTATGCGCTTGAATACTGCAGTATGCAATCGCATACTGCACTGGTTCACATATGTCAGCATCGCATATGAGATCGCATCTTTGCATATGCAGTCGCATTACAACGCTCCCCAGTGGCAGCGATGTTTCTCCTCTATAGTAGCATCAACGCGACGCTTTGATTTATCTCCTCATTTTTGTGTAAAACAGACCATCTAATGGTACGCTCATGATATCAAGATCAATCTTGTGGAAGATCATGACAAAAAATGATCTTCATCATGGGATTCAAAGCAATCAATGATGTTAAGACATTTAGAACCGCCCAAAACGAAAAGCTTGATTTGCCATTTTAACACTAGGGGTATTTTTGTCATTTTAACACTGGGGGTACTGGCTTGGCTTCAAGCTGGTCTATTATGGAAAAATGTCAAACTAGAGGTCCACTGCTGGAAAAGGTGAAACTATCATGGTCGATCCTGAAAATTTCCCTTTAAAAAACCAACATGGAAAATCACTGCCTTTATGTAAAGTCCCACATCGTGTAAAGACCCGACCTAACCTTGGGACATATGTAAGGCATCCCCCTCACATATTAAGGCGCGTTTTAGGTGGGAACAACTCGTATCAAAAACAAAACTTTCAAGGGAAAGAGCTATTGGCGGGACCAGGAAAGGATGGTGGGACCAAGTGGAGCCACGCAAAGAGGACAATATCTTGACATGTGGTGTCAGGGCGTTAAAGAATAGAATCAAAGCCGAGGACGGTTCTATTACAAGATGGGGAGATTGTAAAGTCCCGTATAAGGACTCATCCTATCCTTCAGGCATAAGTAATGTCTCCCCCTCACATGTAAGACACATTTTGGATGGGGGCGGCTCATTCTAAAAACAAAACCTTAAAGGGAAAGGGCTACTGGTGGGAGCAGGGAAGGCTGGTGGGACCAAGTGGAACCACCCAAAGAGGACAATATCTTGACATGTAGCGTAGGGGCGTTACAGAATGGTATTAGAGCCAAGGATGACTATCTTATAATATGGGGAGATGGAAGTCCTATATCATGTAAGGACTCGTCCTATCCTTTGGGACATATCCTCCTCCTCACATGTTAAAGGCTTTTTGGATGGGAACGACGGCCTATACAAAAAACAAAACCTTGAAAGGAAAGGGCAACTGGTGGAACCAGGGAAGGCTGTGGGACCGAGCCACCCAAAGAGGACAATATCTCAACATGTGACCTCAGGGCGTTACACTTTATGACCAGGGTTGAAGCCCACCTAGCTCATTTTCGGATCAAGAAAACAACCTTACTAATTTCACATCCACTTCAAAGTTCAAACCCTAGAAAGCAATTCTCATTCTATATACAAGTTTCATAACAATTCAATTATTGAAAAATCAACCTAGAGGCACAACGATTCTAAGGAATCAGCCACAAAATCAGAAGATTTAAAAAAATTCATGCTCGACATAAGAAACAGAGAGAGCTACCAGAAGAACCGCTCCCACGCAAGTCCTCAACCCGTTCATCGCATAGCTTATAAACGATAACAAGAAACTCAATTAGAACTCTATGCCGTATTGAAACCACATAAATAAACATTAAAATAAAATAATAATTACTTCGATTTCATCCGTTGGATCCTATCAGCCAAAGTTTCATCTTTGTCGGGAATTGCTTCTTTGGATCCGAAGTAATAGTTACTAAGAGGGTATACGTCTACGACATTAGTTACAGAATCCATATCTCCCTCCTACAACTCAAATAGGATTTCAGAGAAGATAAAGAGAGAGAGATGGGGATTCACTTCTGAGCCGGGTGGCTTTATTGATTAGACGGTTAGCAAGTGGCAGAGGCACTGAAAACTGCATATAAAAGAAATGATACCTTTATTTGCAACTTAATATTCTTCACTCTCATCTCGCATTTAAGGTGCTTAAAAGCTGGGTATTTTGAATAAGATGACGGAAAAAGTTAGTCATATGGTCATATTTTGATTTCATATAAATCACATCTCAAAAAAAGTCATTATGATCATAAGCGTATATTAAACATATTTCTTAACATGGGTGTCCTGTGTAATTAATATCCGATCATTTGATGATGAGACCAAGATCTCTAAAATTTATTTTGTAGAAGTTTAAAATAAAAATTATCTCTACCGTCTTAAACAAAACAATCAAATAGTTTCAATTGATGAAATTGAGAGGAAAGAATTTGGATGATTAATGGAAGTACCCTCAAAGAAATTCATATGTAATAAGATAGAAAGGTTAAGACTATATGTCCGGAAGAAATTGTGGGGACAATGTTAGCCCGGCAGTTGTGATCATTTGATGGGTCGGTTGGTCGGTCGCTATGCAACGACTGCATGGTTGAGTCACTCCCATTGACTAACGGTAATCTGCTACGGACGTAAATAATGGTGGCAAATTTCCGAAAAGTTCGCTTAAATTCATCGAAATATGGGCCAGCCTTTAACTTCTGCTTCTGTGATTTCTCCGACATCTATGAAATTTCTTAAATTAATATTAAATATAATATAATATATATAGGCCCGGCGATATACATTCGGGCATAGAGATATTTTTACGCTATATCTCCTATGCCAATTGATATAAGCACAACACGTAGCATTCTTTTTGTAAAGTAATAGGTAGCATAGGGCCTACTTTACTGACTAGGGTTACACTTTCAAATGTTAAATACATTTCTAGCGTCATTCTTAACTTTTATAAAGTCTCTTTCTTTTCTCAATTTTTCTAAGAAAGTGTTAGGCTTATTTTTTTATGCGTATTTTACTAAAAAAAATGTAGCGCACGATAGTAAAGCACTAACACCTCGAGAGCGAAGCGCCAACACCTTAAAACAAAGCATCGATGCTTCGTTTTAAGGGCGCCGACATGGGCGGGAGCTAGAGTTTTTTCATAGGGTGGTCATTTAATCAATTAATGTTGAAAAATTATATAGTTTATTTTCTAAGCAAACGCTAAAAAAAAGAAAATATTTACAAACGAAACTATATATGAAATAAAAGAAAATCATATACATATCGATTAAGCCCGTTCAAACAAAATTGGTCTAATTTAAAATTTCTTCGAATAATGACTACGAGGTAACATCATCCTCATCGTCGTCCTTTAAAGAGTAAGATGATATGACAATACGTTGTAGGGAGCCCGTGAGACATTGAAGCTGTTGAACATATCTCAATGATGAACGGGAAGACCTGACATTTTTTATTTAATAATTTTGATACCTTTTTATAATTATATATGTATTAAGTTTAGACTTAGTGTTTTGTGAAGATTAGATTCTAGGTTCAAACCTTGTTATGTATAATAAATTACTTAATTTTTTAATATAATTATAGAGCTTATACACCATAAATGTAAATATGCAGCTCTACAACATAGTAGAACCCCTTGGAGGCTAAGAAATCTCTCCAAAAATAAGCATGGGCACCTAAATATATGGAGGGGAGCTTAAAAATAGGCTAAAATTATGGGATTTAGTTAAAAAAATTAAAGAAATATTTGTTATAAAAACAAATACCATAAAAAAGTTTGTTTAAAGATTTTAAATAATTTTGGGTGGTCAACATAATTTTGGATGGATGAGAATCCACTAATATAAAACAAATAAAGCTTAATAACAAATTTTTAGAAAATTTGGGTAGTCAGTTGACCACCCAAGTCATAATGTGGCTCCGCCCCTGGGCGCCGATGCTTGATTTAGGGGCGATGGCGATTCGTTTAGGAGCAATGGCACATTAATACGAAATGCCAACGCCCCGCAAAGAAGCGCCGGCGCTTCGTTTTAGGGGTGCTCGCGGTTTCATAAAAAAAATAAAAATAAAATAAAATTTAATCGAAGCGTCGACGCCCTTAAAACAAGGTGCCGACGCTTCTCTGCAGAGGTGCTAGCGCTTCACTATCAGACACTCATATTTTTTGAGTAAAAATATAATTGAAAAAGTAAATCTTACAAATTCTTAGAAAAAGAAAAAAAATAAAATTTTAAAAAAACTTCTAAAGAAGTTAAGAATGACGGTTGAAAATGAACTTTTAAAATATTTTAAAAGTTTAACAGTAATTAGTAAAGGAGACCTCATGCCACCCATTACTTCACAAAAGAGGCGTTATGTGTCGCGCTCATATCAATCGGCGTAAAAATATCTCTATACTGAGCACATTTTCCCTTTTCCATATATATATATATATATACTCTCTAATATTTTTCCAAAACTTTGTCCGATTTGTTTTTATCTTTATTGATAATGACTCACTTCCGATATATTATTGAAAACAATATTTGGCACTATACATGTAATGTTTTTAACATAGCGTCATAAACTTGGGCTTCCAGCGATAGCGCTTCCAGTGATGGCCCCCACCATGCGAGGAGTAGTGTAGACATCAAGTCATCAAGGTGTCAAACTCGATATCGGGTATCGGTCCGTAGAAGACCGATACGTATTGGTTAATACTGACCGATACCCAATACTGATAACGAGTTCGATACATATCCAATATTTTTATTATAAAAAAATCACGAAGCTGTAAGGGTGTAGCACTATAGCTAATAACTATAATCTATATTGGATTGGTGCCCAACTTTTTAAATGGTAAAAAGAGACTCTACGGGCTCGTTCGAGAGTTCAAACTCTCTCAGAATATGAGTTTGAACTCAGATTTTAGCCCGATTCTGGGGTTTTCTGCGTGAATCAACCGTTCGGGAGTTCGCATCGATTTTGGCGCTTTCTGCATGAATCTGAGAGATAGCGACATCTGCTCGTCGGAGTTTTTGGGTCGGAAAGGCTCAGAATCTGAGCTCAAATTTCCTCTCGCCAGTATACTCTGCCTTTGGAAGAACAGTGGATAAATCCAGCCAACCAGCCAACGGCTATTTTCCAACAGCTCTGTTCAGGTTAGAATCCTTGTATCTGCTAGTTTTTGTGGGGGTTGAAAGATCTGAGGAGATGATTTTTACAGCTGGGTTAAAACTATATATAAATTTTACCTATGATTATAATTTTTTTCATGGATTGGGGATTAATCCACAAATATTGAAGGGAAAACAGCTATAAAATTTTACCTGTGATTATGATTTTTTTTCATGGATTGGGGATTAATTCACAAATATTGAAGGAAAAACAGCTATAAAATTATACCTTTGATTATAATTTTTTTCATGTATAGGTTTTTGTGGGGATTAAAGATCTGAGCAGATTTTTTTATGGGTTTTTTACCCTAGATAAATTTTACCTATCATTATAATTTTTTTTTCATGGATTTTGGTCAATTTGAAGGAAAATTTGAGTAAAAAGAACACAACCATATTTGTTTCATATTTGTTTTTATTTTATTTTTTTATGAAAGAGCTTTTAATTCATAAATGATGTAGGTTGAAGAAGATGTGCAGCCTGTAAGTATCTGAAAATTGCAATTTTATATCTTTTAACAGATAAATGAAAAGATGTTTCATTTATCAGTTGCTAATGATGTAGGTTGAAGTAGAGATGATAGGTAGAAGGTGGGTATTGTAGGCCTAGACCTGTGTTGATGGAAAAGATCAGAGAAAGTACATTCACATGTTGAAGAGACTACACATTGCTTCTCTCAATATTGAAACGGTATGCTTTTGCAGCTATAACTCTATTTTCTAAGTTCACTGCACTCACATGGGATACAAGAACTAACACAGCTTTATCAGGTTGGCAATGAAGTGTTCCTACTTCAAACCAGTAGATGAGAACAAAAATTAGGCCTGCAGATAGAGCTTGTAGCCATGAAAGCTACAATGAATGCAAATTATGAGGGGCTCGATTTGAACTTTCCTTTGGGACTTTCCACCTCTATAAATGTGAAGGCAAATAACAGAGTTCTTCACCACAAAGCATATTTCCGGCCCCAAGTAAGAGAGCTTCCTCTTCCTCTGTTTTTTTTTTTTTTAAAATTTTGTGTAGAAATTATATTTTTACTAAAGTAATACCACCTTAGGATAGCCACATTATTTGACTTTGATGTAAGAATTAATGAAGATCTACTCAGCTGATGACCAATTTAGGCTTGTTGCTGCTGTTATGCTGATTAAGTTGTTTAGGAAGGCAATGTTTCTGTCCGCATTGTTGTGGTTGAACTAATGTGTTATTTTTTCCCTGTTTTCTTTGGTGTTTGCTTTGGTATAAAAAACAACCTACACTTCAGAGAGCTTGACAGCCCAAACTCTCAGGTATGATGCTACCTCATGCTATTTTGTAGTTCAAATAAAAATTTGTATTCCATAATGTGAGAGGTCAAATTAAAAAGTTTGAGATCTAGCCTCAACATGTGAAGTCTAAGAATCGACTATGTTTTCCAAAATATAGTAGTGAGGACTACCATAATAATTAGGTTCTTACCAACAGACCATGTTGGTAAGAACTGACCATGTAAAAGAAGATGAGAGAGGGCTGAAATGAAAGAAGAGGGCTAGATGGGCAACAACAGAAATTTAGATGGGAGAGAAAGTTGTGCTTATGGATTTATATAGAGTTCATTCGAATGTAGTGCTGAAATTTTGAAAATAATTGCAAAAGATATTGCATTTTTAATCCATTATCTTCAAGCGAGATGACGAGGACAGCTTCAAGGTAGATTGGTTTTGGCCTTAGCATAACTAGATAAGGTCTTTCTCATTTTCTCTGCTTGGTTTACATAACTTTATAACTAAATTAAACCCATTTTCAGATGATTTTAGATTATATCTATTATATCTCAGCAGTAATAAAAAGTTTTTCTCTTTTAGGGTTTTAGATTATATCTATTATATCATTAGGACAAAGTGATCATTGATCAGTGACAATTCAGCATCTACTATTTACATTTTTACTTCTCCCTTGATGTGTAATATCGGGTTTCAATTAGAATCAAGATAACTAGGTTGGTTTCCCCAGGTAATTTCTCCTTCAAGGCGTGTTCTTTGTTATTGCAATGAAAAGGATGCAAGTCACCAGTTTACTCATTGGCTTGTTACTTGTAAAATATGGGCTTAGTGTTGTCTGCTCTTTTTTTGTACTTTTTCCAAATAAATTTACGGGTTGGGTCGGATCGACCCAACCTGACAAGACTTCGTCATTGACCTGACCTGAAGGTCGGGTTGGATTTATCATGCCCGACCTGAACCTGATGGGTCAAGTTATGTGCCCGACCCGATACAATATCGGGTGACATGTCGACCCGACCCGTTGACAGCCCCGCTAAATGCTTTTCAAATGTTTTATTTAATCTCAGGACTTCTGTTTTCTTGTTCTAAAGATTGCTCCAAATAAAATGTTGGACAATGTTTAATGGGTGGTATGGGGAGAGTGACAACAGTATGGGTAATGCCATCATCAGGAAACATTTTTAGAATCAATATGATTGTGTTTGTAGAAATGTTGTAGTAGTATGAAACTATCGTGGCTGATGTTTGATTAGCAGAGAGTATACTTCTATTCTCCTTCAATATTGAGGATAATGGACACTTAGAGGACACTTGAGCTTGGACAGGTTAAACTAAATTTTGACAGTAGCAATGAAGATAGCCTTGAGGAAGCGAGGGTAGGTGGGCAATATCATAACACATTTGGTTAGGTTCCACTTGTCCGTAGAAAAGGACGGAAATCCCTATAACCCTAGGGCTGTTCAAGGTTCTAAGAACAAGTAAACATAACTCTTGTGATTAAGTTTCATATGAAGGGTAGATTAGTCTGTTAAACTTTTCTACTATTTTCATAATCAATCCTCATTTTCGGACTGCATAGAAGGTTTAACCTAGTCCCTCTCATGCAAAATCTTTGTCTCGCCCTGCGCTCGTACTTCAAACGATGGTTTTGGTTCCTTTAATTCCATCAAAGGCTCCTTTTGCATTCAGGTCTATATGGTCTCTAAATATGAACCTCATCTTAATTCTTGTGAAAGGTGAAAGCCTCCTCCAATCCTTAAAAGTCCAAATAAAATTTCTCTAGTTTCTCCTCCATAACTGAGTTCCTAGATCTGTGATTTTTAAAGGAAACTAACAAATATGAACAGATTCTAACAGATACTCAATCTGTGTAGCAACTATAATATAGCAATGGTAGATGAATATTTAAAAATCTTGCGCGGAAACCCTCCTCTGGTTGAAACACTTTGCAGTGTGTTTTTCACATAGAGAGAGAGAGAGAGATGCAAGTACTAGATAGAAAATGACACACCATAATCATAAAGAGCTACAGACAGTTCATTTACCATAATTCAGCAAGCACAAGATAGAAATGTCTGTTGATTCAAATTGGTACTACAAATCTATCATTAGATAACTTTAGGAAAAAGAAAATAAACTGGAAGGAATTGGCCTTTACCTGATAGAAATTGTGTTGAGGGCGGGAAGCACTGGCTTCTCATTATAAGCATTTAAAAGCTTCTTTCACCAGCACTCAAGTGGAGATCCTCAGGATTCACCACCCTAGCCAAGATCTTCAGTCTTTCTCTAAAAGGAATTGTTAATTCCATCGCAAAGCCTTTAATCTTTTCAGGATTCACCACCCTGGCAGAGAAGCCGAGCTGACTAATTGAGGATTTGGCTGCTTGCTCATCCATTGAACCAGACTCAAGCCTGGGAATATCCGACTTTAAGCATCCTTAATGCCAAGGTCATCAATCAGCCATGGCATTGCTCTCTTGAAAACACTCTCTATTTCATATTCATCATTTGCAAAGCCACTCCTATGGACTCTTTAAATATACAAAGTCTCTGATGATGACATCAAAAGAATCAGAAACTATATTTAGTCAGGAAACACAAAAATCATGAATGTTCAAAGGGGAAAGTGCAAAAGAATCATGAGCTGATGCTACTGGCAACTGCTCAAGATTGGTCACGTCAAACATATAACTATGACTCATCGGGCAGCCAAATTTTTGACAGAACCTGACCAGTTGACAGCCTTACCTCATAAATATTAGACCTTAGTAGGGATCAAGCTTTGACCCAAAACATGAAACTGAAAACCGAGCTGGTCCAAACCAGCTCGAAAACTCATTCGGACCAAACCGAAACCGATTTGCTTCAGTACACCGAATTTGCATCCCTAGACCTATCCTGAAAGTGTTGGTGATGGTATCTCTGCCTCTTTATATTGCCCCAAAAGGTTGTGGTGAGGGTCTGTTTGGATAGTTCAATGCTATCATTTTGTAATGCGTTTTCTTTACAATACACCACCAGCTGAAATCTTGCTTATTGTCATTGCATTTTTATTGCAATTTAAGTGTGTTTGATTGTCTTTGTGCACAGTATAATATTTTTATCATTTTGCAATATGTGACTGTTTGGCGGTCTTCTTATAATTATATATTTTTTATAAGTTCTTACGTGACAATGCTTTTTGGATCAAATTATTTATAATATTACTATTCAAAATAGTTTGACTTTAATTATATGAAACAACAATAATATCAAATCTTTCATAGTTTCAACCATAGTATTTCAATTGAGCTAAGAGTTCAGAGCATAGTCACCAAGTTACTGGTTTGTGAATAAATTTTTTCCCCATCAATCACCATAAATCTAAACTTATTATCAACCAAATATATTTTGTGGGACATAAATCTGGGCTGCGGATTCTTGCACAAGTTAGAGTTGATTCTTCCATCATTGTTTGATTAGATGCAATGATTTAATCTCATTTATGCTAAAACTCTTTGAGATCATGAGCCATGGTAAGTTCAATTGCTACTCTCTATTTGATAAAATGGGTGAAAACCCAACAACCTTGACGGCTTACCTATCCAAATTGTAGCTCCCTCTTACTTTGGTTGAGGCCCATTTCTCCTTTGCCCCATTTCTTATCAAGCCTCAGCTATTTATATCACCTAAGGGTATCAATGTATCATCAATGGAGAAAACAAATGTTCCTATATAATTTAGTAATTTAGGAGTGATCACATGAAGATATGGAAAGCCACTAGCAAATCACATTACTCTTAAGTAGGTATGCATTCGATTTTTGTCTTATTCTTGTTTGAGCTTTGGTTTTCAAGAGAGATTGAAGATCTGAGGATCTTATTGAACTGTTTATTTCGAGATGCTAAATCTTGTACTTATCATTAAGAAAAACATCCATATATTTAAATATAAGAGGGATGTGATTTCAGGTACATTTGGTGAAACAAACTGCTAGTATTTTCTTCTAAATTTCTTCTTTATTTCAGTTGTGTTCTTTAGAAAATAAAAAGCTCAATAGAGCACCCGAGTGACCATATTTAAATATAAGAAAAACATCCATATATTTAAATATAAGTTTTTTGATAATTGGGTATCCGGCCTCTTAGAGCACCCGAGTGGCCAAAAAGGAGTGGGATTGGAACTCAGAACCTCCACTTCTTGAGGAGTCGGTGTGCCCACTGCGCCAACCCCCGTTGGTAAATTTTTTTTAATAAATTAATAAAACTCAATATTGCAAGCATGTTCAATGTACACAAAAATATTTACTCTGGGAAGTTGAATGTTCCTAAAAGAAATGATTACAGCAAGAATTTAAGTTGCTTTGGAAAACTTAGATCATATATTAAATGGAGAAATATTAGTTCTTAATGTTTGATTCTCAAATTGGATGAAACAACAATAAGAGGAAGGAAATGTCAAAGGCATCTAATTACACAAATAATGGAGTCACTAAATACAATGCATTAAGATTAGACCATCTATTATCATCATTACATGTAAATACAAGTCATGAAGTTTAAATCTTTCTTTTAATCATAAAGATAATCCATCCTTCTGTCCTCACATTAAATTGTATGGTCTGGATTCATGCATGGTTGCATTTAAGAGATTATTTTGTAGCTTTAAAAATAAAATATGAGCTGATAAAACTTATCATTGAACCACAAAAACTACCGCAACTTAAGATCTATAGCAACTCTAATAACAGTAAAGACAAAAATATAAAAATATGAAATCAAGAAGTTAAGGAGACATTTTTAGCAATGCAGTTGGGTAGTGACTCAAAGGCCATCGGTACCATTATTTGCAACCATAAATTCTTTCTTACCAACTATGGGTTTGCCATTTGCATGCGTAGGATTGACTGCTTTTAATCAGTTGATGGAGATCTTTTTTGTTCCAATCTTCCATATACAATAAAGCTTGAGATTATGGGCCTACCATCAGAAATAGATGTTGATTTCACATGACACACATCCCAAGAATAGGGTCTCTCTCTCAATTCCCTTTGGTTGGATAGTGTAATCAAAATTTGGTGGTGATTTAGAATTCTCCTGAAAACTGAGAAAATATGAATGAATTGAATGTGGTTTTTTGAAACTCTAACAGCCACTATACCTGCTATATTTTTAATACCATTCACTTCTTCACATCCCTACTTAAACACTTCATAATCAGCTATAGTCGACCATTGATGTTCTTTACTTTAATTTAGTATCTACTTAAATAATTTCTTTAATTATCAATGATTGATCCTGCATATTGTAGTTCATATTATAAACTCTTTTCTTTCTCTGACAGCTAAGCAGACAACGGTTCAGATCCTAGAGCTCCAACCACCAACAGCCGCAGGTGTGTTGTTGTCGTTGATGGACGGAATATTGGTGATATAATAATTGTAATACTTTAAAACAGGTTGCATTATATACTTCATGTATGACGGTGCGGGCGAGCTGTGTTGGAGTAGTCAATATCTAGTCTACAAATGTAGTTAAACGTAATATAAATTTTCGAAGCATACACTCTTATATGGCAGTTTTTGAAAACAGAGATCCCGAGGTTCCTTAAAACTGCCATATAATTGATGTGAACACTGCAGTTAGCAAAGTGCTGCTGAATTCGAGTATGCTATTGAAAGCATGGACTGATTACTAACATTGAAGCAGATAGATTTATGTGTTTGGTGCAAGGGCAATCAGATTGTGGTAATTTGTAGACTCGTTGTAAACTTCCTCACAAATATTAATGTAGGAAAAAAAAATATTGATAGGTAAGCATGGGATTTAAACCAAAATTGATAGATAAGCATGGGATTTAAACCAAAATTGAGAGGTAAGCATGAGGTTTAAACCGCTAACCTCAACCCCATGCGCTTGAGGGCATAATCAATGGGGCAAAGGTCCAATCTTAATGTTTATTATGAATAATTTTGACAAATTTAAGAGAAAAAAAGGTAAACACGATGCATTTAAATGGAGAATGGTTATAGAGTAGAGGACATTAAATGACATCCAAGACTCATATAATAACGATGATACGGAATTTATGACCCTTCAAAGTAAGATAAAAATTCGAGAATCCACCACTATTTTGAAGATTCGCTGGTAACCGACACCGAAGATCCATCCAAAAAAATGTCATCACCATCGATAAATTCACGATCCACAAGATAAATTCACGATCCACAAAAACTTTCACTACGTTGGAAACGGGAGCAATAACCGACTAAAAGCTTCACACGTCGCTTCAATCGAAGTTTTTAAATAATACCTCATGACGTAGATATAGTACATGTATTCGCCCAACAACAAAACCATCAATACGTCGGTAAAACTCGTAATCAAAATCATTTCATTATAAAAAAGTCTCTATAGAGTCGAGCTCTTCGGAAAAGAAGACTCTCACCAAGAAAAAGATAAAAATCCCATATTCTAACCCTAAAATAAAGAAAAAATAAAGAGAAAAATATAGAGAGCTCTAGCCTCCAAACAAAAGACGATCCTCAAAGGATTGATTTATTGAAAACATAAAAAAAAAAAAAGTTGATAAAAAGGATTAAATACCACTTTCCCACCCTCTCCCATAAAACTTATTTTCCTGACTCTTAAAATCGCTTAGGAAAAGAAAATTTATTGTCACAAATTCAAATTTAAATCAACGAACTCAATAACTTTGAAATTTTGAATTATCGACGGCCCATATTAAGGCATTAATAGAATTTTTTTTCCAACAAGAACATAGTAACTTTCATTGGACATGTGGCATGCTTTAGTTTTTCATTGGGATTTGCAGAATTAAAATAGGAAAATTATAATGAACGAAAGAAAAATAGCAAACCACTCAACAAAGGTTTACATGGCGTTATATGATTGGCTGCCCCACTACACTTACATCGCGCCACATCAACAGTCTCTTGATTCATCTACCGTTTATCGTCCCCCATATAACATTGTCCATTAAAATATCTTAGTATGATAGAATCCAAACTCGTCATCGCTCCTTTCATTCGTACGATGAAGCACTAAATGCGTTACGACGACACTTAGATGAACCCTCATATAACCCACCCACATATCACCATGTACTTGCGATAACCCAACAAACACAAGTCATAGATAGAATTAGAGCTACTGAGATGTTGGTGTGCATGTAGATTGCATGTGTGGAACGCTTGCACGTGCGATTATTATTGTTCTCCTATCCACTTTGGTTATTAATACCTTTGTGATTTCTTTATAATTCTCAATATGAAGCTTGTCTCTTTTCATATTTTATTATTTCTCGTGTAAGCAAATCATATGGGTTGTGTATCGTATCCCAAATGACTCTTCTCGAGGTGAGGGTCACCGTCGCAGGGTTGTCATACTCAGCTCCGACTCCTTATGGTGACGACGCCGTACAATCGTGCAATGGTAGTGTTAGGGACCCATTTTAAAAATAATAGTAATTAAATCAAATTCGAAAAAAGACTCCGTCAAATATGTTCAGCCCCATCTCGATTGGTTGCCCGTAAATTTTGAGAGAAATTCGAGTACGGCACATAAACCGATGATTAAGATCACGTTTCTACGGTCGTAGTATAACCACTGATTGAAGCTATTCTGAGGATTTTCTGAGAGGAATCTGAGTGGTTTAAGAACAAAGGATTTTGAGTTTTGTAAGAATCTGTCAGGAATCTGAGTGGTTAAAGAACGCATATGGTGAAAACCAGGAATCTGAGTTTGCTAAGAATCTGTCAGGAATCTGAGTGTCCAAAATCTGAGCAAAATCTGAGCTTTTCTGGGAAAAACCAGGAAACACCCGAACGAGGCCTACATGTTAAGTTCTCATTGAAGAAGAAAAAAAATTAAATTTGAAAGGACATAATATGACAGCAGAGGACACAACATAGCACGCCACCCATTTCCTTCTTATCGGGTACCTCTAAGCCCCACTTATTTGTTGAAAGATCCCATTTCGGAGATCCCTTGAAAATCGTTGATTGGGTCGTATAAGATGATGGAGGTCAATTTTCACAAAGATCTTCTACACAAAAGATCTTGAGATTATGGCGCACCTATCAAACGATAAGTTATAGATTACATATATCACATATCTCAAAAATGGCTTCAAAGTCACATTTAAGCGTGATGTGTGCCATATAATTCAATGGGGCCATTTTTGAGGGAATCTGCGATACATTTAAGCAAATTCTGACCGTTGGATATGTGCACCATGATCTTAAGAACTATTATGTGAAAGATATGGGTGAAATACGACTTTTACTATCTCATCCGACAGCAATCAATGATGTTAAAAGAGTCTGAGACATGAGCTCTTTCAATAAATTAGTTGGCGCCAATAACGGTACCTTTTCCTTTATTGTGCGTTGAGCCGCTAGCTGGGAGGTTGGGAGCTCGTTTTTGGGAGCTAGGAAACTCTCACATAGGATATCTACAAAAAAATCTGAGAAATCTGTGAAATAGTATCTTCTAAATTTAATATAGGATTTTAAGGGATATTGTGCATAAAAAGCACCGATTGTTTTTGCTTTTTGGAGGCCATACCTGATATGGGTATCGGTATCGGTATCCATCGATTTTTCATATTTTTTATTTAAATTTTTTTTTTTTTAATACGGGTCGATTTTTAATACCTACGTAGGCATAATAGCACTTGAGAATTGGGAGTTCCAATTGTGTTTAGTCTGATCTGTTTAGTGATTTGAACTGGATAGTATAGATTGTTTTTCATCATAATCTTTCAAATATTTAATTTTGAGATAATGAGCTTATCATCATAAGGTCAATTCGATATTGATTTCCTGTGACACACATTTCAAAATCTAAACGATCTTACATCATACCACATGACACATGTGGCACACAATAGATCTCAAGATCTATCGTGTGGAAGAGTGGAACTAAAAACTATATTCATCATGTAATTCAATGAGTGGGGCTCTCATGCACCCGCTCTTCCTAAAAGATTATATTAGGCCCTTGCACATATAGTTTAAAACAAAGGTTTAATATTTTGGAATAGTGTGCATTGTGAAATCACCATCTAAGCCATTTGATTTGAAGACCATGATTTGAAGAACTTTAGTGAAAAGGATCAGTACATCAATGGCCTTTGATTGCATTGAATTATATCATGAATACCATGTTTCATGTTAATCTTTTGCACCTAAGATCTATAGGTTATAGCCTAGAGTGGTTTCAAAGAGCGGTAGCTCTTCGCACCTACCGCTTTACTTAAAGCCCCAACGTTCTCACGTGCCAAAAACCAAAAGGGCATTATATATATATATATATATATATATAATACCCTTTTTTCATTTTTTCCTCTCCCTATTTTCTTTCTTCATCGACCTTATTGAGTCACCCTCTTCATCTTTTTCATCTTTTTCTTCTTCTTCATCAACTCCGACAGCCCTTCATCGACCTTATCGAGTCACCCTCTTCTTCTTCTTCTTCTTCCAAACTCCAACCAATGGCAACAACGAATGAAAAATTCTTTTTTCTTCTTTTTCTTCATCTTCTTGCTCAACCTCGACTGGTTGCAATGATGATTCTCAACATCACCAAAGCACCCTTTGCTTTTTCTTCTTCCTCACTTTCAACGAAAAGCTATAAAACAAAGAAAAAATCCTTCAAAATACCCTAAAAGCTAAATTGAGCCTAAAGATTATATTCATCATGTAATTCAATGAGTGGGGCTCTCATGCACCCGCTCTTCCTAAAAGATGATATTAGGCCCTTGCACATATAGTTTAAAATAAAGGCTTAATATTTTGGGGGGTTGGGTGCTAGTTTTTGGGAGCTAGGAAACTGTCACATAGGATATCTGCAAAAAAATATGAGAAATCTGTCAAATAGCATCTTCTAAATTTAATATAGGATTTTAAGGGGTATTGTGCATAAAAAGCACGGATTGTTTTTACTTTTTGGAGGCCATACCTGATATGGGTAGTGGTATCGGTATCCGTCGAATTTTCATATTATTTATTTTTTTTAATTTCTTTTTAATACGGGTACCTATGTAGGCATAATAGTACTTGAGACTTGGGAGTTCCAATTGCGTTTAGTCTGATCTGTTTAGTGCTTTGAACTAGATAGTATAGATTGTTTTTCATCATAATCTTTCAAATATTTAATTTTGAGATAATGAGCTTATCATCATAAGGTCAATTCGATATTGATTTCTTATGACACACATTTCAAAATCTAAACGAAATTACATCATACCACATGACACATGTGGCACACAACAGATCTCAAGATCTATCGTGTGGAAGAGTGGAACTAAAAACTATATTCATCATGTAATTCAAGGAGTGGGGCTCTCATGCACCCGCTCTTCCTAAAAGATTATATTAGGCCCTTGCACATATAGTTTAAAACAAAGGCTTAATATTTTGGAATAGTGTGTGTTGTGAAATCACCATCTAAGCCATTTGATTTGAAGACCATGATTTGAAGAACTTTAATGAAAAGGACCAGTACTTTAATGGCCTTTGATTGCATTGAATTATATCATGAATACCATGTTTCATGTCAATCTTTTACACCTACGACCTATAGGCTATAGCCTAGAGTGGTTTTAGAGAGCGGTATGTCACGGAGTTACTCTTTGCAACGTAATCTCTCGTACGACAACTAGCTTTCTCGAACTAGATCAGCCTATTCACGTTTCAAACCTACACGGTAACGCATTAGGTTAGAAACTATACGGATTTCCGAATGCAATTCATATAACTATACGCAGCGATCGTCCTAGGGGTAGCCTCACTTAGGGTCTAGGTCCGCACCGTAGATGGTAATCGTGAACCACCAACACAATGGCTCTAGCGTACGACGCGACAGGAGCGACCCAACACTTATGCGAGGTCCGAATGTATAAACTCAAGCCCACAAGGCTATCGTACGCGTTCTGAAGGGGATCACTTAGGCCAGGACACATCATGTGGTTGTTAAATCACTTTTCCATATATATGGTTTAAACATCAATAGTGACCAAATGACGGGAAGACCTCAAATCCCTTGGTTTGACATACCGCAACGCTCCGCACCGCTAACCCAGCTTGGCCATATCGCGACCGCATCGCGTGCCCTATTGGCACTGCGTCACGACTCTAACTGCCACCATGTCGCATGCCCTCTTGGCCCAAGACCGAAGCTCTCGAAGTACCAATGACGAAGCCCTCATGTCTTGGTGACGTGCCGACGATACCCCAGCTTTAATCCACTAGTGCCTGACGCACTAGTGGCCCAAGTGGTCCTACGGCTAACTCGGATGGCCACGCCGCGAGCCCACGTCACATCCTCCCCTACTTAGTTGCATTGACGTCCCCATCAACGCGCTTCAAGTACTTTTTTAGAGCGGCTTGGAAGGATGGTTGGGTACTCTTAAGTTCTTAGGTAATTTTAGCCTCTAGTAGGCCCTTCCACTTCAAAAGATATTTCACAAGAAATTCATTCTGACTATCATCTTTCCTGTTACTGCGCCTATGTGCAAGGATTTCTTCAACCTGTCTCTTCAACTGTAAATCAGCATCTGGTGCGATACGAGTTGACAAACTTCTCTCTGGGTTATTCGGGTTTCTTTTATATGGCTTCAAGCAACTGACATGAAATACCGGATGCATTCTCAGTCGGGAAGGAAGTTGCACTCGAAATGAGACATCATTGATCCTTTTTGTGATTGGGAATGACCCATCGTACTTGCGAACTAATCCAGTGTGTTTTCTTCTGAAAAATTTGAGCTGCTTCGGATTAAGCTTTACCAAAACTTCATCCCCTACATGTAACTCGATAGGCTGTCGACCCTGATCGGCCCACTTCTTCATTCGTTTAGTGACCTTTTCCAGATAGGTCCTAGCGATCTCTGCATTTCTCTGCCACTCTTTGGCAAGATGGTAGGCTGTCGAACTTGATCCAGTATATCCCATAGTAATTGTATGCGGTGTCAACGGTTGCTGGCTAGTTGCTAATTCGAATGAGCTCTTATTTGAGGTTGAGCTCTTCTGCATATTATAACAAAATTGTGCTACGTCTAACAACTGAACCAAGTTTTTTTGGTTGGTACTCACAAAATATCTCAAATATTGTTCCAAAATGGCATTCACCTTTTCTGTCTATCCGTCAATTTGTGGATGCATGCTGGATGAAAAGTTCAGTTTTATCCCCAGGAGCTGAAAAACTTTTGACCAAAACTTGCTAGCAAATCGTGAATCCCTATCGCTGACAATCACTTACGACACTCTCCAATATTTCACAACATTACTGACAAATAGTCGTGTAGCTTGCTCTGCATTACAGTTTAATGGTGCCGGAATAAATGTAACACATTTCAAAAATCGATCTACAATTTCCAAGATGGACCCAAGTGTCCCTACCTTCGACAATGCTGATATGAAGTCAAGGGAGACGCTCTCCCATGGTCTGGATGGCACTGATAGTGGCTGCAGGAGTTCAAATGATTTAGCTCTTTTCACTTTATCCCGCTGGCATATCAGGCAAGTCCTTACATACTCCTCTACATCATCCTTCATCTTAAGCCAATAGAAACGTCTTTTCAACAAGGCGAGCGTGCGATAAATTCTTGGATGACCAGCCGAAAATGTGTCATGATATTCTTTCAGGAGTTCCTTCCTAAGTTCTCCTCCTTTCGGCACATAGAAACAACCTCCTTTGATTACTAACAATCATTCCTCAGTCCAGAATCACCGTGTTTTCCCCTCTTGTACCTGCTGTAGTATGGTCTTCACGAGTGGATCTAATTTCAACCCATCACGCAATCGATCGGGGATAGTCGAATTAATGCCGCTAGTTGTAGTTTATTCTTCAATTTTTAACGATGCTAACTGAACTTTCAATGCTGCTAACTCTGCTTTACGGCTCAAAGCGTCTGCTACTTGGTTGGTCTTGTCGGGCTTGTACACCAAGTCCATATTAAACTCGGCTAAGAAATACTGCCAACGGACCTGTTTCGGCGACAATCTCTTTTGTGTCTAAAAGTAGCTGATTGCCACATTATCGGTCATCACTAGGAACTTCGACCCAAGTAGGTAGTGCCTCCACGCCCTCAGACAATGTACTATCGTCGTCATCTCCTTTTCTTGAACTGTGTACCGCCGCTCGGTATTGTTCAGCTTTATGCTCTTAAAGGCCATTGGATGTTCTTCTTGCATTAATACTCTTCCTATCGCATAATCGGAGGCATCCATGTGTACCTCAAATGGCTTGGAGTGATCAGGTAGCTTCAGCACGGGGTCACTCATGACCACCACTTTTAGATCCTCAAATACCCTTTGGCACTTCTCCCACCACTACCACGGTCGATCCTGCTTCAAAAGGTCAGTTAGTGGTATCGCACGGTGTGAATAATCAGAGATGAATCTTCTGTAATAGTTGACAAGGTCCAAGAATGACCGCAGCTCGGTCATGCCTTCTGGCACTCTCCAGTCTTGGATTGTACGAACTTTTTTAAGGTCCATACTGATGTTTCCTCCCCTAATACGGTGCCCTAAAAATATAATTTTCTCTTATGCAAATGAACACTTCGCCTTCTTGACATGGAGTTGATTTTCTCGCAGTATCTTGAGGATGGCTTGGAGGTGATTGAGATGTTCTTCCAATGTGTTGCAGTATACAACGATATCGTCTAAATACACCATCACGAACTTGTCGAGGTAGGCATGAAATAACTCATTCATCATAGTACAAAATGTGGCTGGAGCGTTAGTCAGCCCAAAGGGCATCACCAAAAACTTAAAAGCTCCATACCTTGTCACGCATGTAATTTTACTTTCATCTCCCTCAGCAATTCTCACCTGATAATAGCCAGATCTCAAGTCTAACTTGGTAAAGTACCTCGCACTGCCCAATTAATCAAATAAATCGGCAATCAATGGCACTGGATACTTGTTCTTGATAATAACCTTATTCAAAGCCCTGTAATCGATACATAATCGAAGGCTACCGTCACGTTTCTTCTGAAATAGAACCGGAGCACCAAATGGAGCTTTCGACGATCGAACAAACCCGACCTCAAGCAATTCATCCAACTGTCGGCGTAACTCAGCGAGCCAGGTTCCAGTTATATTCGGTGATCCACTGTTCTCTTTGGTGGCAACACCTTAGGTAATTTTGGCGGTATGATATCCTGGAATTCTCTGAGTATTCCTGACACGCACTTTGGCACAATCTTTGTTAGTCCCGTCGCGTTCTCTTCTATCAGTGTAGCAAGAAATGTAGGCTCTCTCCTCCTTAGTCCCTTCTTTAACTGAAGTGCCGAAATAAATTCATCATCATCCACTTCTTTGCCTTTCTTAATGACTGGAATCATGCAAGGGGTCTCTTCTCCGATCATGCACATTGACCTGAGGTATGGTATGGGCACTGTTTTAGCCTGGTGCATGAGTTCTAACTCAAGGACAACCTTGAAATTATCCATCTGTACTGCCATAAAGTTCGCTGCTTCGATCCACGACCCTATCTGCATAGGTACCCCCTTTGCTATTCCGGCTATGGGGCGCGCTTCTGAGTTTATGGCCTTTATACGACTGGATCTTGCTCCAGTTTCAAACCTAAGCGATGTGCTTCTTTATCGGCGATGAAGTTATGCGTCGCCCTTATGTCCACCATGGCACGAGTACTTTTCCCGTTAATGTACACCTCTATGTATATCAGCTCCTTGGGCGCGATGGTCTTTCCCTTCTCTACCTGCCCTTTAATGACATTTAGCAGCCTGTGTACCCCTATTCTTGGTTCATCGATGACAAGAGGTGGAGCACTGGCGGATCCCTGTAGGGCATTCAAGGACTGTTTCTGCGGGCAATCTTTCACTCGATGAGGCCCTCCGCATAAAAAATAACCCGACTTAGGCGCAAAATTAGCTGATTCGGCAGACTTGACACAAGACTCTTTCTCGTGTGACTTCTTTTCATGCGTCCCTCTTTTGTTTTTCTTATTAGTTTTCGTCGGATTCTTCGAACCACTTTTGTTCTTGTGCGACCTCTTCTTATTCTGATCCGATGACCCGTAGTCCGTTAATCATTTTGTAGCAGCCCGTGCGGCTGCCAGGTCCGCTAGTGCTCTTCTGTTTAATTCAGTTTGCGCTCAGGGCTTAAGACCTTCAATGAAGTAGAATAATTTGTCCTTCTTGAATATTTTCCTGATGTCCAACATTAAAGCGAAGAACTGCCTCACATATTCTCTCACTGTGCCCATATATTGCAGCTTTTGTAGTTTCCGCCGAGCGATAAAGTCGACATTTTCGAACAATAACTAAGCTTTTAATTCTTTCTTCAAGTCCTCCCACGTATCTACCACACAACGCCCATCCTGAATCTCTACGTAGCATGTATGCCACCACAGTTTAGCATCTCCCTCAAGATACATGGTTGCTGTGACCATTTTCATAGCTTCGGTGGCAGGTGGGACGAGACGGAAGTATTGCTCAATGTCCTATAAGAAATTATCTAATTTCTTAGCATCACGAGCTCCCCCGTAGCACCGCAGCTCGGGTATTTTAACCTTATGTTGGGGAGCTTCTAGCTGTTGAGTAGCCCCAGAACTAATCGCCCTCATCAGGACGTTCATCTTTGTAGTCAGGTCATTGATCTATAAACGAAGGGCTTCGACGGTGCCCCTCGTGTCCTTGGTGAGGATCTCCACGTTCTCCGCTAATGTGGCGTGGTTCACTTCTTGCTTATTCACAAGTGCCACCACAGACTCTATTTATTCTATTCGAGCTTCCAAATCATCCAACCGTTCCCTTATACACCTTCACATAATACTACTGCTTATCCCAGTGTCGGCCATCTTTAGGCTCTGATACCAAATATCACGAAGTTACTCTTTGCGACATAATCTCTCGTGCAGCAACTAGCTTTCTTGAACTAGATCAGCCTATTCACGTTTCAAACCTGCACGGTAACGCATTAGGTTAGAAACTATGCGAATTTTCGAATGTAATTAATATAGCTATACGCAGCGACTGTCCTAGGGGCAGCCCCACTTAGGGTCTAGGTTCGCACCGTGGATGGTGGTCGTGGACCATTAACATGATGGCTCCAACGCACGACGCGACAGGAGCGACCCAACACCTATGCGAGGCCCGGATGCACGAACTCAAGCCCACAAGGCTATCGTACGCGTTCCGTAGGAGATCACTTAGGCCAGCGATACGTCACGTGGCTGTTAGATCACTTTCTCATATATATGATTTAAACATCAATAGTGGCCAAATGACGGGAGGACCTCAAACCCCTTGGTTTGACATACCGCAACGCCCCGCACCGCTAATCCAGCTTGGCCATGTCGCGACCGCATCGCGTGCCCTGTTGGCACTGTGTCATGACTCCAACTGCCACCATGTCCCGTGCCCTCTTGGCCCACGATCGAAGCTCTCGAAGTACCAATGGCGAAACCCTCATGGCTTGGTGACGCGTCGACGATACCCCAACTTTAATCCACCAATGCCTGACGCACTAGTGGCCCAAGTGATCCTGCGGCTGACCCGGAAGGCCACGCCGCGAGCCCACGTCACAAGTAGCTCTCTTCGCACCTACCGCTTTACTTAAAGCCCCAATGTTCTCACATGCCAAAAACCAAAAGGGCATTATATATATATATATATATATATATATATATATATATATATATATATATATATATATATATATATATATATATAACACCCTTTTTTCATTTTTCCTCTCTATTTTTTATCTTCTTCTTCTTCTTCATCAACTCCGACAGCCCTTCATCGACCTTATTGAGTTACCCTCTTCTTCTTCTTCCAAACTCCAACCAATGGCAACAACGATAACGACACCAATGAAAATCCCTTTTGTCTTCTTTTTCTTCATCTTCTTCCTCAACCTCGGCGGGTTGCAATGATGATTCCCAACATCACCAAAGCACCTTCTGCTTCTTCTTCTTCTTCTTCCTCACCTTCAACGAAAAGCTATAAAACAAAGAAATAATCCTTTAAAATACCTTAAAAGCTAAATTGAGCCTGAATTGTGATAATAGACACCCATCATTAGATGTAACAATCTGATAGGTGAGAATCCACTGTTAGATGTAAAAGACTAGCAATGAGTGCTCATTGCTCATTACCAGGTTTTTAATTGATAGTAGGTACCCACCGCACGAAGTCAACGATACTTTCTTATATTTTAGGATTTTTTTTGGGTTTTTTAGTTTTTTTTAAGATTATTAACTTCTTTTAGTTTGTGGTTGGTAGTTTGGTGATTTATTTGTTGTTGCGAGTCGTCGGAAAAGAAGAGTTCAATGGTGTCTTCATTGTTGTGCATCACAGAAGAAGAAGATGATATTTCAATTATCTCGCCGAGCAATAGTTGGTGAAAAAGGTGGTCGGAGAAGGACATTGGATGATTTCAGGTAAAGTAAAGAAAAATAAACAAACATTAAGTTGGTGCCCATCAGTAAAAACACCTCTTTATAAGTGGGTGCTTTCAATAGGTGGAGGCTTTCACTAAATTGGAAGGCGAGAACATAGGTACCCATTCACATAGTCCAAGTCTTTTCGCTTAAACTATGTGCAAGAGCTAACTTCTCCTGTGCAAGTGATGGCTTCCCACCTATAGACAATAGAAGTATTCGCAATAACACATCCTAGTAAAAAAAAGGAAAATTATAAACGATGGATGATTTTTGGTAGACAATTTTACAGACAGCTTATATGGTGCGATGTGACTAGCTGCAGTGCTTCAGCCCCACTATATGTGCAATCAATCACATCGCACCACATAAACTATTTGCAAAAAGAAAAAGAAAAAAAACGAATAAGGTGAATGCATAATAGGTCAAGGTCGCCCACAACTTTGTAGTTGCCCATTTACCTTTAGCTGCAATCATAGGCCAAAATATTGCCCGATACCAATACTATCGGTTTTGGACATAAACAATACGATAAAATGGGTTTTTATTGGGCCCCCAAAAAATAGTCAAATTATCATCTATACTGTCCGATAATTTCAAAGAAAAATATCATAAAGTATCGTTCGGTACGTATCGGTTTTGGGGCTGGACGATAAGTATCGATTTTTTGAGATTTTGATCCATGGCTGCAATTGCCGCTGGTAAAACTTCAATAATTTGTAGTCCACCACTTAGATTTTTGTGTAAATATGTGGATGGACTCTAAAATTAGTTAGACTTCAATAGGCAGACGTCAACTTGAGCCAGAGCTAATGCCATCCTCTGATTTGAAGTCAAAGCGAGGGGTAACGAGCGGAAAACGGAAGTAGCTAGTTGATTGCAACGTCCCTCTTTTCCAACCCACTTCCCATTAGCAGACCATAAAAACATAATAATTGTTGAAGTTTAGTCTCAGATTGAATAAATTATAGTCGTGTCTCTATCCTTATAATATCTTGAGCCCCTTTATTTATAGCCAATTAATTTTGAAATGAAAATCAAAATTTATCAATAATGAAGTAATTCAGCCCAAGCCTATCAGTGTAGCTGCCAATGAATTAGATAACACATGGGCATCCCTTATATTTTTTCTTCGGAATATGCGTTTATTAAAGCATTGGTTCTAAAACCCAAAAACTCGCCCCATCGATTTCTAAAGCAAAAATCAGTAGGGTTGGATGTACTTGAAATAAGCTCGACCTGGTCCACTCGTTAACATTATAGATTTATTATAAAATTTAAAAAAGATTTAATAATCTTTTATATAAACATATACGAGTTACTCGAAATCGATTAACTCAAAATCTGCATTTCCCATTAAATCTACCTGAAACTTCCATCGGGTCAAGTCGACTCAGCCAAGTTTCGGACGACTCGACTGAGTTCTTAAACCATGATTTAAAGGGTTGCACCATAGGTGGTAGCCCCACCACCCCAAAGATGGAGCTCAGTTTATCAATAATGCACAAGGACTATCCGAGTGTGCATCAATCTAAATCCTCTAAATGACAGGTCATCATATAAATAATTTAGACAACACAATCGTAACAACCTTAGACACCTAGAACGTCTTTTGAGCTCTCAGTCAAAGGATAACGATTTTCCTAAGAATTTGGTTTTGGGAAGAAGATAGAACCGATGAACACCAACGCATTTTATGTTTTGAGATAGACATATAGATTAGTAACCACCCGGAAAAGCTTGGCTATGTGCATCACCTTTATCGCCATTTACTCATGTGGTACATCACTCATTATATATCACACTTGGGGTAATGTGGATCACCCTATGGTATATCATTCTTATGTTAATTCACCCTTACATTATGCACTTAGGGCCAAGTTCGGAATCCCACCCACATCGATTCATACTTTTGGGCCAAGCTAATTTAATTTTTGACCTGCCTCAGGCCAACCTTCACTGGGGAAGCCACTTAGAGGTTGAGGGGCAGTTGTCCCACAAACTATGAAAAAGAAGTCATCCTTTCGTCCTTTTCCTACTCGACCACCTTTTCCCTCCGCGCCTCCGTTTTCTAAAGGTGCTTCAGACTTTTGAGTTTAGACTAATAAGCAACTAGGAAGAGAAAAAGAAAGAGGTCAATAATGCAATGGCATTTTTGATTGTGGGGCTGTTTTAACTATAAGGGAACATTATTTGCAGCCATAAAAATGTACTCTCCCAATTATCAACATAATCTCGCTATTGACGGTTCTGAATTAGACCGTGAAAATTATATTTTATTTCGCTATTTCAGATAATGGATCCTGAGATTTTGTACCATTCGATAATCAATTTTGAATATCATATGACACACATTTAGAAAAGTGATCTTAAAATCAAGATTTATTGTGACATGTGAATCAAAATTTAGTGTGATCTGTGTCACCTGACTTTTGGGTCACGTTTTGGGCTTTGTGACACGTCGAAGAAAAAATTGAGGATCTCGTTTATATTTTCCTTTTCGGCTTGGTGGGTGAGATTACATTTTTATGGAGTGCAAATAATACCATTATTTTCCGAGAAAAAAGCTGACTAGAATTTTCTTTGCTGGTGCTGTCACACCCGTACAAGTAGAAAGCGAACCTCAGCGGCTCTTCTCCAACCAAGAAGAAGAAGAAGAAGAGGAAGAAACCGAAGCCATGAAGAAAAAGGTTGTCCCCAACGCCAAGCTCGAACTCTCTCTACCTCCTGCAGGCGACGTACCCTTCGCCAAGTTCTTGTAACCTGTTATCTCTGCCTCTTCATTTAAAAATATATTTTCCAATCTTCTTTGGCGATTCTGAAGATCTCTGTTTTTCTTTTGAGGGATTTCAACAGGACTAAGAATGGTACATTTAAGGATGGTGATCTGCTTGTTAACAAGGACGGCTTGCGAATTGTTTCCCAGAGCCAAGACGACGAGGTGAAATTTATTTCTGGTAGTTTTTTTTTTTTTTTAATTGTTGTTTGATGACTGTTTTTTTATTTGTTTACTTCTTAGCGGTTGATTTTGAATAAGAGCGCTATTTGTTGCGTTTTCTGTGGGAAATTCGTATTTTCGTAGTAATTGTTATTATTATCAATTTATTCTTATTTGTTTTGATAAATTATGATAGAAAGTTAGGGTTTTTTTAGGCAAGATTAGGGTTGGGTTTGGGGTTCGGAGACACAATAAATGAGTTTAATTTGGTGAAAATTAATGTAAATCTCTTCTACTCCAATTTAAATAAGGGAGCCATTACTTGCACATGAGAAGTTGGCCCTTGCACATAGTTTAAAAGAAAGAGTTAGGTATTTTGGGGACCTGTGTCATGTGAATGCACCATCTAAGCCATCTGATTTGAAGGGCATGATCTAAAGGTCTTTGGTTGGCACAAAAACAAGATCTCTAACATATGATTGAATGTAGTCAACTGTTGAATCAGATAATGGCCTTTGACTGCATTGAATCATATGATAGAGATCACATTCTGTGCCAATCTTTCGCACCTAGGATCTTTAGATCATGGCCTTCAAAATCAGACGGCTCAAATGATGTTTTCACATGGCACATATCCCTAAACTATCAAGTCTTTCTTTTAAACTGTGAAGGAGCCAACTTCTCATGCGAGTAATGGCTCCCTTAAAATAATATAAAAGCAGACTATGTTTAAATAGATGGAATCATTACTTGCACGCAAGAAGTTGGTGCTTGTACATAATGTAAAAGAAAGACTCAACATTTTGGGACCTGTGTCATGTGAAAACACCATCTAAGCCATTTGATTTGAAGGTCATGATCTAGTGATCTTAGGTGCTAAAGATTGGCATGAAACACTATCTTTATCTATGAGTCAATGCAATCAAAGGCGATTATCTGATTCGAAGTTGACTGCTTTGAATCTTATGATAGACATCATGTTTTGTGTCAATCTTTTGCACTAAAGATTTTTAGATCATGGCCTTCAAATCAGACGGCTTAGATGGTGTTTACGCATGGCACAAGTGCCCAAAATACTAAGTATTTCTTTTAAACAATGTGCAAGGGCCAACATATCGTGTGCAAGTAATGGCCCCCGAAACAAAAAGGCGTGATTTTGATTCATTTGTGGACAACAACGCACCTAGTTACGTGCAGAACCTAAGGACAATTTTTTTTGTTGGTGTTTATCTTCTCTTGTGGACTTTGAAGTGAAGAAACTTAAATTACTATACTTTGAAGTTCTAGTTAGTTGCAAGAAAAGGAGTAATAGAAGAAAAGTTAAGGTGATTTTTTTTTTAATAAAAAAAAATGTAAAAAAGTTCCACAAGAAGTCCTGAAGATAATAGTTAGATACTTTAATGAGTCATTTCTAAGTCTAAAACCATACATGCAGTATTTTTTTGTTATGCACAATGGGACAATTTTTATTTACTAAAATGCATTCCAGGTTATCATGTTTTTTCTCCGGAAACATTGCAATTTTTTCTTGAAGTGATAGGCAGAAGCATTTTGCCATTTACCATAGGGCCGACCCTAGGGGGTGTTAAGTGGGGCAGCGGAGACAGCCCCCGTTCCGCTTAGGCCACCGGCAGGATGGGACATAGGCCCCCGATCCGCTGGACACACATTACTGATAAAACGATCTGAAGATTGACCGTCTGATAGGTGCACCATGATCTGAAGATCTATTATGTGGGAGATTCATGGCAGTCAACGGTTTTAGTGGTGGAAACACGTGTCTTCTTCACAGGTGCAAATAACACCACCCTCAGGGCTGTTCGCACTTATTTTCGGAATAATTTTAGGAGAGAATTCTCTACTACGATATTTGAGGACTAATTTGTGGAGAGATTTCTCTCACAAGAGGCTATGCTATTGTGTGTTTAACCACACTCAAGTAGGGTGTATGTAAATTAATTAAAAGGAGAACCTTATACAAAAGAAGTTTTGAACCTCAAACCTATGTGTCACAAACCACTTATTCAGCCACTAGAGTGGTTTACTAAGATATGTAGGGAAATAAAAACTGTAATCTATATATAATTTTTGAAAATTCAAATAATGTTAGGAATTCTAGAAAGGGTGGCATTATTTGCACCCGTTTATCCTGTGAAGAAAACATGCATTCCTACCATAAAAAATCGTTGGCTACGTTGAATTAGACGATGGAGATTTTGTCCCAATCTTCCACACAATATATCTTGAGATCATGGTGCACCTATCAGACGGTCATATCTTGATTCCACGTGGCACACATCCTTGGGGCCAACCCTGAGAGTTATTACGATTTTTTTTATATTAATATCAATAGGCCCCATTTCAGATGCTGGACATAGGCCAGCAAAACCTCAGGACAGGCCCTGATTTGCCATTCCAGTTGTTGGAGTAAAGAGCCATGGAGGGCGAGGTGGAGGGGGAGCCGGGGAGGAGTAAAGAGCCATGGTGCTGGACATAGGCCAGCTTAGCTGGGATGCGGTGGAGGTGGAGGGGGAGTCAAGGGCTGGTTGGAGAGCTACTGTTTTCGCCGTGCTATGGGGCATTTGGTGTGAGAGGAATCGCAGAATCTTCGAAGAGAAGGAAAACCCTGTGGGTATGGTTACTAGGTCGGTGTCGGAGTTGGTGCGATAGGTTTCCCTCTTTCCTCTGGGACCCCGGCTAAGTGGGCTGCCCTTTTTTGTTTTCTGGTGGTTTCTTTTGTTATTGTTTTATTTTTTTTGCTTGCTACCCTTTTTTTGTGGGGTGTTTTTCTCTTTGGTCAGTGAGAGGTGTGGTTGTATTGTGTACAACACCTTACTGTTTTTAATATAATCTTTCATTACTGATCAAAAAAAAAAAAAAAAAAGTAAAGAGCCATGGAACTCCTAGTTTTGAGATAGATTTCGAATGTTATAGACATTGACCTGATAATCTAAAACTCCTTGGTTTGATAATCAAATTGCAATTGGGCGGTCCTTGATCCCCTTCACACAATAAATGAACTTATGGAAACTAATCTCAATTTTATTGTAGAAAAAAGTTGATGTTTGATCAATCAAGAAGTATATTGTATTGTCCATCAAAGAACAAATTTCTACATGAATATTATGTTGATCAATATACTCATTCGATTCTCCTATCACTTTCACAGCCGTTCGTTTTATTTTATCTACATTTCCTCTTCTAGCTTAGTAACTACTATATACTCTTTCTTTCTTTTTTTTTTCTTTCCTTTTTTCTAATCTTTTCATTGTATATTTTTTGCTAACATGCTATATAAAATTTGCACACGATAACTTTTAGGGAAAGATTATATCTATTAAAGTTGTAAAGTAGAGTTTGTTTAGCTGGCTATGGGTTAAATCACTTGATTCCTGTCTAGTTCGATGATGGTATCTCAATGAGATGGGATATTTCTCTTCTTTCTTTCTTTGTTTCTTAGATGAAAATATGGAATAAATTTCTCATACAATAGCGAAACTTTGAAATGCATTTACTCATTAGACCAAGGGCTCTTAAGCACGAAAATGTCATCCAATATGAAACATACTGTCCGATATGTATATAACATACAAAAGACCTTGTAAATATTTTCCCAATATGTAGTTTTCACAATTTTACTTGAAACCAGTAAAAATATATATTTAGAAATGTAATATTAATTTGTAACTAGAGCTGGTATATGGTAACTGGCCGTTCTCAATCTAGATTGGAATGGGTCACTGGTTGATCTCATGTGGCTCAATTTTTCTTCAATTTGTGCCACTTTATGTGAACTACCCGATGTAAAGATCTGGTGGGTCGAAGATTGCATCGAATAAATATCTCCATCGTGTGATCCAAAGCGGTCAAAAGACTTCAGGCTGAATGATTACCATGTAAATTTGCAAACCTGTTTTTCCATGCAATCTTCAATCCTCCAGATCTGTCCATCAACTCCTTCGCATCAAGTGTGCCACTTGATGAAAAATAGTGCCACATGTACCCAACCAGTGACCCATTCAATCGAGATAGGTAGTGTGCTGGTTACAGTAGACCAGCTCTTTGTGACTGTATATCCCACTATATACAAACATACTCCTTAGCAACATGGTTTGCCATATTCTTACATTTTTTTTCTCTAATTTCTCAGTTTTTGTTTGTCTAATTTTGTAACTTAAAATTCACATCTCATCATTTGGTGCAATATTGTATCTCTGATACATATAAAAAATATAGACAAATACCAATGTAAGAATTTTTTTTATGGGTAACGAATTTGTATTAATCAGACAAAAAATGCAGAAAGGGAGGAAAGGCTGAACAAGTTGCTGAGTTCCCAACCCAACTGAGCTGGTCATGTCAAAGCATTTGTACACATAACTTCCAATCTATCAACTCCCTCTTTCTCAACCCCCAACTCAACTCACCAATATATTCATCCTTTCAGGACGTAAATGAATTTTCACAAGAGTAACTCATCGAACAATCTTAAGATTCACAACGTCTGTTATTATTATTCTTTGCAAAATTCAGGATCTGATTGTCGTATTTCTGTTATTTTTTATTGAGACCGACTCTGCTGACAACATTAAAATGGATAGGGCCATAATCACCCACTCATATGCCACGTGACGTGCTTCTTTGATAAATCCAAGCAGTTCACCTGACAGCTCATCATTGGCACATCTCAGCCAAAAAAATCAAAGTCATCAGAGGAGCAGAACCATCTGATTGGTGCACTTTAATATCAACTTAAAACAATAAGCAGGACATCAATATTAGAGGGCGTAGATCAGAAAGTCCAAATCTCCCAAGCAGCGTGTTCTTTGGGCCCAGGGTAGCTTGATGACTTGGATCACCAAACAGTTGTGCCACCCACATGGCCTACAAGTGAGACAATGCTGTCATATTCCATCAATCCTCATTTATTTTAATTGAGTGTCATTCTGCGGCCCACTATCATAATATCATAGTCTAATATATTTTTTTTTCTGATACTACATAGCTTATTATTTCAGAGATTTTAAGTTCATTTCTGTACTGCATAGCTTATTATTTCAGAAATTTGAAGTTCATTTCTGTGTACCCTACTATGTGTACAGCCACCTCTTATAAAGCCATCGGACAACCAGTTGACTTTAGCGGACGTTGACACAATCAAAGTGATTGGAAAGGGAAATGGTGGGATTGTGCAACTGGTGCGCCACAAATGGACTGGCCAGTTTTTTGCTCTTAAGGTATTGTATGTAGATAGCATTTTCCCTTGCTTTACAAGCATAATTTTCACCTTGAATTTGTTATACTCCCAGTGAGAGTAGAGTTGGTATTCTTTCTTCTAATCCTTATAAAGGTATCATGTTGCTCAACTGCTGCTTTATATATGTTTATTTTTTTGCTACCTTGTTCGTCAAAAGGTTTGGATGTTGACCATCAATTGTTAATGAGAATTGTTAGCCTCTTTGCTATCCTTATCCTGAAAGCAATAGAAAATAGAATAGGTCATTGCTTGTTTAGGTTATGCAACTAAATTTGGGATCATGAGTGGTATTTTAATTGACAAATAAGTTTCTGAAGTTTGTGATTGGATGGCATTATTCATTCTGCTTTGTTATTTAGTTGTAAATGGGTAAGCGCGCAAGTTCTTTATTGAACTTATCCTTTTCTTTTCTCATTTTTTGGTTTAGGCCCTTTTTGTTTGTCTCTTGGCTGTCCCCACAACCTATATTTGTTGATTAATTGGTGAGTAGCTAATGGTAAAGATGCTGGAGAGTTGGGAGAGTCCCTCACAATCCTGGGCCCACATTAGAGGGTCTTAGTGGTGTGGGAGATATTGAGGTATCTTTCCCGCTTTCAACGAGGAATCTAGTGACAGCCAGAAGGAATGGGCATCCCTGACGGGGACGCCGACACTATGGACATCGGCTTTGGACCATATCACGTATACCAACCTCGGAAGAAATGAAAAGGGAACCAGAATTGAAGAATTGAGAAGAATTGAGGCGTGCTTTAATCGATCAATCGATCCCAGATATTCGATCTATCGATTGAGGACAGAGGCTTTAGGACTTTTGGCGAACTTATTCTTCTCAGTCGATCGATTGAATCCAAACTTTTGATCGATCAATTGTGGACGGAGACTTCGAGCAATTTTATTATTTATAAATCGATCAATCGATTCTAGAATCGATCGATCGATTGACCGCGTAAGTCAAGTCCGCCAAAAGACGGAATTTTAGTTTTCTTTGGCAAAACTTGTCATTTTAGTGTTTTATTGTTTTAGGATTATTTTATTTCGAGTTAGGGTTTTCTTTGCCTATTTAAAGGCTTGTAAAAACAATTTTATTATTGATGATTATTAATGCAAAGAGTTATTTGCTTTAGAGCTTGAGATGAGTTTTCTCGAAGAGTGATTCTTCTTTCCGGGAGGGTTTGGTGAGGCCAAGGGTGTGATGCCCATAATTTTCTAATCTTTTCTATCATTACTTCTCTATTTTCTGCTTTCTCTCCGATCTCATAAACCTATTTCAGCCAATTTCCATTTGATCATTTTGAAAACTCAAACCCTAGATTTCATCTGAACCTTTAAATGAACCCGATTCAACAAACGCTAGTTAGATCTAGTGATTTCACTTTAGATTTACGAGCGGACGCCCTAAACTGGAAAAACTAGAGTTCTATCTCTAGGATCGATCCATTCTACGAATCTAACGGGACTCGCGCATCGGACTGGACTCTAGCCGAGTCTCGCACGATCAATCAAACTGAAATCTACGAAACTCTAAGGTATCGCCGTAATTTAGAATATGTTTGAATTAAACAATTTAATTTCGACACATCTCCATTTCATTATCATTCACACGTTTTAGGGTCGTTGTCCCCGTCAATCCTGCTCTATCTTCTGACCATTTTAGTTGAAATTTTTTAACCAAGCACTTGCCAAGTGACCTTGCAAACTAAAATCATATTCTACAGGAGGAAACAAAGAGAGCTGAGAGAAAAAGAAAGAGGTGTCAATCAGTTGTTTGTTGTAGAGCACTGCCTCACTGGTCCGAGACGGCTTTACAAACAAAGATGTGCCCATTGGCTCCTGTTCACTGTAGATCACAGTACACTGTTCAGAATCTTACAATCATAGAATCTTTTTCTATGATAAGGCCCTAAATCTCTCGACTTTTGGAGAAAACCCATTTTAAAAAGAAATTACATAGCCTGTTGATGCCTTTTCTCCCCCAAGTTGTTGCTTTTGTTTGACCAGTCTTGGAAAAGCCCAAGGAGACAATCATACAATGATGATTGGTGATTTGCATGCTCAGCTTGCCTAACTTCTTCAAGCAAATATGAAACTCCACAATAACATCCGATAGCAAATATGCAACTCTCAATATACCCTGATACTTTACGTTTTGTGAGTTCCACATGTCGCACAACCACAACGAGGGGTTTCCTTGAGCATGTGTGACCATGTCTTCTCTTTAAGCAAGATGCATCTCTACAGATTAATTTTGAACATCAGCTGGAAGCCTTCATTCAAGATGGCATTTTCTTGTCAAGCAGAAGGTGAAAATGCTGGTGACATTTCCCATAACCACATGCACAAGTAGCACATTCAACTCCACATTTCTAGTAATTTTGCCCACTTCACTCCATGACCACCCGTAAGTGAACTGCTGCCGTCTTAAGTTTCAAAGGTTGAAGATAATTGCCTCGACCAACATGACCTGCCTTCCCAGCACCAACCTGCAACATGCGATACGAGGAACTGCAAGTTGTTCTCCTTCAGTGGTGGACACAAGCACCCTTATCATCGCCTACAGCTGAGAGGGTTTGCATTTCATAAAGAGGATGAAGGATTCACACTGATTTCCCTGTTTGATATTGACCCACTCTGACACCATTCAGCTTCTGGAATACTAAAATAATTTTCTTTTTAAATCAGAAAGGAGGCAAGAACATATATAATCATATATACAGTTTCACAAGAGCCTAAGGAAATATGGTAAGGCTGAATTGCCCATAGACAACAAAACAGGGATATGTAAATTACGTGTTATTAATTCCATCATGGATCACATGTGATTATGTCATATTTCTCCAGTTTAAAAATCAACTTATATCTTTGTTTCCTGACCATAGACCATGGGTCAAAAATTCGGAAAACTGGTACGTATCGTCCAACTCCAAAACCGATACGTACTGGACGATACATTGGTATGCATCGTCCGGTATTTTAAAATTCTTTATGGGAGGCACTGGTATGGTACCTTGAATGTACCGTACCGGTGACCACCGATACTGATACGTATCAGACGAGATTTTGATCCATGCCATAGACACCATTCAGTAAAGTACGTTGGAAAGGATGAACATTTTGTGGAGTGACACATTTGTGTATTGGTCCTATTCTCAAGGATGTCTCCAAGATAAATATAAGGCTTTTATTGTTTATATAATTATACACCTGTCCATATATTAAAATACCGGATTTACTGTACGTATCGTCCAGCTCCAAAACCGGCACGTATCGTCAGATACATTACCACTATATATGTAGTGCACCGGTACGGTACATTCAAAGTATCATACCAGTGACCTCTGAAACTGGTACGTATCATCCGGTACGTACCAGTTTCGGACGAGATTTGACCCATTCCTATCAATGTAATTCACCTTATGGAGAATTTCTTATATACTCTCTTCCAACATGCAGGTTATCCAAATGAATATAGAGGAGCATGTTCGGAAACAGATTGTGCAGGAACTGAAGATTAATCAGTGTTCACAATGTCCATATGTTGTTGTGTGTTACCACGCTTTCTATGATAATGGAATCATATCTATAGTCTTGGAGTACATGGATGGAGGCTCTCTTGCAGATTTTCTTAGAAAAGTCAAAGCAATTCCAGAGCCATATCTTGCTGCTATCTGTAAGCAGGTCAGTGTTCCATGCAAGAAGAAATTCTACTTTTCATTCTTTTGATTTGAGAATCTGTACTTATTACTTAATTCAAATGTAGTCCATTTTCTTCCATTTGAAGAATTGTGGTTCTTTAATGCAGGTGCTCAAAGGTTTGATATATCTTCATCATGAAAAACACATCATCCACAGAGACTTGAAACCATCTAATCTATTAATCAATCACAGAGGGGAAGTCAAGATAACTGACTTCGGTGTAAGTGCCATATTGGCAAATTCCTCTGGTCAGCGGGATACTTTTGTCGGCACTTACAACTATATGTCTGTGAGTATATCTTTCATTATTTGTGAACTATTCACGTCTAATTGGACGTTCCAATTTTCCTTGGAGTTGCTTGTTGATGAGCACCTTATTCTAAACTACATCTATATTTGAATTGTGTATGATGTTCAATAGCCAGAGAGAATCAGTGCAAGCCAATATGGTTACAGAAGTGACATTTGGAGCTTGGGACTAGTTTTGCTGGAGTGTGCAACAGGCTGCTTTCCGTATTCTCCTGAGCAAGAGGGAGGCTGGACAAACTTTTATGAGCTTCTGGAAGCAATTGTTGATAAACCACCGCCTTCTCCACCTTCTGACCATTTTTCCCCAGAGTTCAGCTCATTTATTTCAGCGTGGTAAATTTGTCTTTCCTTATTCATCATTATTCATAATATCTTCTTAGAATTCGTTTTACCTTTATGTTAGCGTTGAAAATTGCAGGCATTTTTCTGATTTGAAATTAAAAACTGAGTCTTTGGAAAATAAACTTACTCTTTAGTGAGTATTTATGTCATTTGCATTACAAGCCCAACACATACTTGAGTGTTTGGCTTCATGGTTATACACAGCCTGAAATTGTATCTGGGGCAACTTTTGTTTATTTGGAACCACTTGAGAAAGAGAAAATTTCAGTTATGTACTCTTGGAGTCCTGAATTTATAGTTCACTCAATATGTATGCGGCCATGACTAGCTCATGATTAATTACACTGGACCTGAAATTTATGCAAATTTCTTTTCATTAGCTTACTTCATGAGTTGGAGAGACGACTAATTGGTTTATCCCCTTCCTTTGGCTCTGGCTTGAAGACCTGAAGCAGTTGTATTTAGGGTTCCTGAATGGGAAGAGAGCTCGACCAAGTCAAAGTATAGGTTCCATTCTGCTTTAGGGTTTATAGGGCTTCTTACAGTTGCAACCGGCTCAATATAGGGACTTGGATGTAGCACCGTACAACTTCAAAAGATTTCCGTTGACTGCTTCTATGAGAAAATATCTTTCCAGTCACATGTGAGAGCTGCATTGTTAGTGTTTGTTTGTCTAGTGGGAAACTCATCACCCTACATAAATGAAAGAATTTGATATTCAGTATCTTTCATGATATCAGAGCTCTGCACGAGGAATAAACTTGGATCCCACATTTCTATTATAGAAACTGCATTACTGCTTGTGAAGCTTTTTCATATGAAGTTTGTACACCATCAGTTTGCTGTACTTTAATTTTTTTTCCTTTCTGCTATATGATATTTGACACAGCCTCCAAAATTTCCAACCATCCCAAATCCTAATCCACATGATCCTTAAACCTACAAGTTGAGTAGTCTAACAACCCTAAACTCCTGCATGTAGGGACACTCATAGTCACAAAGTTGGGAGTCAGGCAATAAATCAGCAAATCGGCAAGGTTCTAAGTCGGAAAGAATCGGAAAATATCAGTCAAAGTCGAAAAAAATCGGGGGAATAAAAAATTCAAAAATATAAAAAGCATATCCAGTGTTGTCAAAGGTGCACTCACTCCTAGGCGCACCCTCTGTGCCTGCACCTTTTAACTTAGGTGTAGGTGCAGTTATGCGCGCTGCACCTAGGTGAAAAAGCACAAAAGTGTGCCGCAAGTTACTTTAATAAAAAAAGGTTAAAATCTTGTAGAACTTAGAAATTGTATACGAGTTATAAGTTGAAATTGTATCTCTTACTTCTTAGCTCTTGAAACTTATATCTCTTAAGTTTATAAGCTACAGTGCTACACTCGACAGTTGAGAATTAGCGCGCACTTGCTAGTTACTTCGACACCTACTTGCTAGTTTGCTAATTTGTACTTTGTAATGCACCTAAATACATAATACTCGATTGTTTATGATATTTATTTGTGTCTTGCATTTCATATTTGTTGACTACTTGATTGCTATTATATTTTATACTATTATTATTTATTTAAAAAATATATTTATGATTTATTTTTTGAAAATAAAAAATTTGATTTATAAAGATATTTACATTTAAATGCCATAAATTATCATTACCAAAAGTACAACTAGAATTAATTAATAAAAAATTATTACCTCTATTGATATATTAATACTTAAATATATAATAAGTAATAAAAATGTATAAAAAAGTGTAGAATTAAAGGCCGTGTTTGGGTTAGCTGTTATAAGAACACAAGTAGCTCTCTGCCTGCTCTCTGTCAAAGCAAATAAAATCTGCTATGGCGGAAAGTAGGAAGAGAGCAATTTTATCACTTAAAACAGCTCCCCGTTAAACCAAATGGGGCGAGGAGCTGTGTTACCAAACATGAAAGTAGTTCCCACTGGAACCAAAGAGCGAAAGAGCTGCTCTTTGCCCCGAAAGAGCTAACCCAAACGCAGCCAAAATGCGCCTCGAAAAAAAAAAGCATGCGCATAGGCCTCATCTAGGCCCTAGGGGCCCTTGTTACCTTGGGTGCACCTAGTGCTTTTGATAACACTGAGATGTAAATTATAAAATATATTTCAAGTTAAAAATAATGATTTTAATGAATAAAATAGTACAAAATAGGCAAAACTTAAAGATATTTTTATGAAACAAACTAAACAAAATAGTACAAAACCTAAAGGTTCTTCTTCCCCTTAACTATAACTAAAAGAAAAAAAATCAGACCACCTCACAAACATCACCAATTAATCGGCCGAGTCGCGACTTAGCGGATTAATCAGCGATAAAGTCCAACTTTTTCCAATTTTTGGAAAGAGTTTTACTTTTGTGACTATGGGGACACTAATCCCCATGTTCACCAAAATGGTGCCTGTGAAAGTTATACCAATTATTGTAGCTCCTTAACTTAAGATGACAATAAAGGTCAAAATTAAATAGTTGAATACAGCTTCCCAGAGCTTTTGACACATCCAAGAGCTTAATTCAATAGCAAAGTGGGCTGAAAGGTCCAAAACCAAACAAATAATTTGGTAGTGCTAACAATATTCCCCAGTAAAAATGATTTTGACAACTTTTATCAAATACAGGCTCTAGTGCACGTTCAAGTCACATATCCCACGCGTTTGGGATTTAGCCACACATCACCTATCTGCTACTTGATAATACTGGCCATCCTGTCGAGAGGTATAAACCCAACAGATAGTGGTCCCATTGCCCCCTAGCATCCCAAATTCCCGAACTGGGCACCTCATAGCACATGGCGCTGAAAAGATTTTAATAGGATCAGTAAGTTTACTATGAACATTTTTTCTCGTGAACAATAAAATGGAGTTACAATGAAAAGTAGGTTGCAAGGTCAAACTATAATCCGATAGTTATCCCTGACTTGATGTATAGAATTGAAGCAACAACATACTAACACCTGTACCAACATCCTTCAATTCCTTGGACATACATCAGAGTAATGGTTGTTACTGTTGTTCCGTATTCATCACTTCTTTTGCACTTGACATTGTTACTGTTCATCTTTTTTACTGCTACAAATGAGGCTTTTTACAAATCATAGTTTCCAAATTCACTGCAACCTCCACTATGATTCCAATTTCAAGCAACTAATTAAAGTAGGGAGACTTACAAAGTGATGTTAGTGGGGAGATTTCCAACTGATAATGTTGGTCTTGCAATCCAAGTCCAAAGTACTGTGAATACTTCCAAGTTGTGTCTATAAATATAAACCAAAGGTAATTGGAATCAGTCTAAAAATGATTTTTCTGTTCAGAATTGGAGAGGGACAGAGTGGTCACTGGGGGTGTACTTCAGATTCTCAGAATGTATGGGTAACACGTAATCCAGCTATTTTGTCTCAATAATCAAGGTTCGAAAGTTTGGTATTGAAGGTTATATCAGCCAAGCCTACAGGCTGATCCATATCATCGATCCCGACGGACACCATTTCTTGTTGTTGGCCAATCTGCATCAGTGATGCTATTTAGTACTGGTGATATGTGCTGGTATCGGCTACACCTGCTGATCCCATCAGGTAGTAACCAATATGTAATGCTGATAATATGCAAAATCGCCAATACTAGGGAATCCTCAACACACCCTAGGGATCGGCCTATTGAGCTAAAAGATTCTCGTTGCGAGTTAGATGATTCAAAGTCTTTGTTTTATACTTCTCTCCTAGTTTGATTGAACAAACTTCACATCAGTATCATTTTTACATGGAGCTTTGCAATACCTTTTTTGGTTTGTTTATCTCTAACATGCCATTAACATTTTATTATTAGTTCAGCGTACAGAAAGACCCAAAGGATAGACAGACGGCACATGAACTCATGGTAAGGATTCTACCGCTACCTTGTCTTTCTCTAGATTCAATGTCTTTATCATGACATAATTGAGAAATACTTGTGCTTCATTGATTGAAAAATAAATTAAAGAACAAAACAAAAACAAAGATGTGTTTTCAGTCAGTTGATAATTATTATGTTCCACTGAAACCAGAAACATCCTTTTCTGAGCATGTATGAAGACCTAGATGTTGATCTTGCATCTTATTTCACTGGTGTGGGGTCTCCACTCGCCACCTTCTGACCATCTTGTAATCTGGTACGTATCTGCCATTCTACGAACTTACATCTGTCTATATAAAGCAGATTTATAGTTTAATAACACCAAGCTGGTATTTGGTGAATCATTAGTTTATAACCAAACTGAATAGGGGATACAAGAAGCATTTACACTTATTTCCCATGAGCACTCATTTAGGTCACTCCACACACCTTTTGAGCAATACAAGTCATCAGAGTCGTAGCTCATATTGGGTGCTAGCATCAGCCCAAAAATATACCCATGGGGGGATTTAAACCGTACGATCAATGCACTCTAATATAGACAGTTGTCCACATTTTTTTAACGGTCAATATTAAATTGTTCTAGTTAGATGGTTCTAATGCTATGATATGTCTGATATTTGGGCTGAGAGTAGTGCAAGTTATAGTCATCCCTATGATGAATGATGAATGATGAAAAATATATTAGTGTTGATATCTCTATTGGATTTAATGTAGGATCTGATTTTTCCACAGACCAAATTATACGTAAGTAATATTGAAGGCAGAGATGGAAGCAATTATAGATCATGAGTATAGAGGATAGAAAAATATTGTCGATACGGCGATGGATTCACGACCCAGTGCGAATAAAGGCAACAGAGTATAGTAACTTTGAGACTTGTGGTTATGTATTCAAGGAAGAGAATGGTGACTGGGTTCTCAGGGAATCTGAAAATAGTGATGGTTCTTATGATAAGCAATGTATTTTAAATGGAGACAGTTACGTGGAGAATTGTATGTAAGAGGTTTTGAGTGGAAAAAATTGTGAAGCTCATTGTTGTTGTGATCTGGCTTTTGCAGGATGATCAATAAAACTCATGTTAGATCCATGTTTAAGTAAGTTGCAGGCCATGCTACAGCTGACACTCGCAACCAATATACAGTTCCCTTGCATAATATACTTATACTTTGTCACATATTTTGTAGGTGTCATGTTCTTTCTCCATCCTTAGCTGATAGGACTTTTTTTGAGTGCGCGCACACACACACACACACACACACACACACACACACACATATATATATATATATATATATATATATATATGTTCTAAATTTCTAGTGACCTGAAAATATACTAAGGCTGTGTAGGAAAGTTGGAAATTTGAGGTGGAAATGATTTGCCAATTCCAAATTTCTTGTTTGATTGTATTTTAAATATGGGGAATTGAAATCACGTGGGGCCCACTTGTCGAGTGAACACTCCCACCCACCAATTCATTCACAACCCATTTGTATTTCTAAGTGCGAAACCTTTGAAATGACAAATCTATGGGGTATTAATATCATTTCATATCTTGTACAATTGAAATGACGGGAGTTGGGACCCTGTTTGATAGCAATGAAACTCTAAAGAGGAAATGAAATCAATTTCTTAGTTGATTTCCTGAGAAATGATTTCCTCTAGAAATGGATTTTCCACAGTTTGTTTAGTGTGTTTGAGAAATGAATTTCATTGGAAATTGATTTCTCTTGTTTGATTAGTATCTTTAAAAATGAATTTGAAAATGAGTTTTTAAGCTTTGATCATTTATTATGAAAATCATAATTAAAGTCAAATATTAATCAATAATGTTTTTAATGATATTCTATTTCGTTACAAATTAATATCATAGTAATCACTATTTATTACTAAGTTACATAAATCAAAGTTTGAAAAGTCAAACTTAAATAAAAAGTTAAACTTTGATCAAACTTTAAATTTTGATAAAAAAAATATGTAAAGTTAAATAACAAAGTTGTAAATGCTAGTATCTAATGTAAGTTTATACATTAAAATGAAATTAAATTTTTATAAAAGTCAAATTTTGATTAAGAGAAAATTTTGCAATGTACCAACAAGTTATAAAAGTAAAATTGCAAAGTAATATAACAATATTCATATACATCGTTAGGTTACACTAGTCAAAATTTGATCAAATATCCACTTTAATAAAAGTCAAACTTTGATCAAACGTAAAACTTTGATTAATAAAATTTTTTAAGACTAAAGTACAAAGTTATATACTAAATGCTAGTATGTACTATAAGGTTACATGTTAAAACAAAATTCAATTTTTAAACTTCAAAGAAAATTCAATTTTAAAAAAAAGTTCAAACTTTAATCAAAATTTTAAACTTTGACCAATAAAAAATTCAACAATTTACTGTCAACCTACAAATTAATATAACAATATTTGTATCCATTGCTAGGTTACACTAGTAAAAAAATTGACTAAATATTAACTTTTAAAAAAGTCAAACTTTGATTAAATATAAAAAAAAGTAAAATAAAATTTGGTGATGTACTACAAAGTAATAAATTAAAAAAATAATAATCTCATTGGAGATAGAAAAGTTCAAAAAAGTCAAATTGTGTTAAAAACTCAATGTTTGATCAAGTATCAAACTTTGACAGATAAAAATTTACATTACCAAAATACAAATAACAACAGTAATAATCATTATCTATTGTTAAGATATACTTTTCAAATTTTGACTACAGTCAAAATTTGATCAATAAAAATGAGGCAATATATTTTCAAGTTATAAATTAAAATAATTATAGATATTTTTAATTATAATATTTCACTAAAAAAAATTTATAACATTTGATAGAAAATCAAACTTTGACTAAAAAAATATTACACTGATACGATATAAATTTATGTAGTAGTAGGCTCTATTTATAAGCATGTTTTGAGTTTGACTAAAACTAAATTTTATATAATAATCGAAGTTTGATTAAAAGTCAAAGTTTGACTAAATGTTAAATTATTTACTAATACAATTGAGAATCTAGTATCAAATTATACATCAATGCGACAATATTTTTTTTTTGCCACTAAATTATTGGAGTCAAAGTTTAATAAAAAGTAAAATTTTAATTTAAAGTCAAAGTTTGACCTTAAAATCAACCTTTAACCCCCTAAAAATTGGATAATATATTATTAACTTACAACTTATCATCATATTTCAGTAGTCAAAGCTTGATCAAAAGTCAACTTTATATAGCTTGTAAATTCAATTAAAGTTTGATTAAATTCAGACTTTGATCAGAGTCAAAACTTGTAGCTTATAAATTCAATTAAAGTTTGATTAAATTCAAATTTTGACCAAAGTCAAATATTAGCTGAAAAGAATATGATGTAGATATTATGGTGGTCATAGTGATCGTGCTGGTATGATGGTTATAAAAATTGAAGTTACTTTTTAATAGTTAAAAAATAATTTTTTTTGCTTTTAGGATTTTTAAAAGTAACTTTAGATTTGCAATAATAAAAAATTATTATTTGTTAGTAGGAAATTCAATTTCAGCCACTTATAAGGTTGAAATGATTTTCTCCTAAAATGATTTGGTGTATGAATTTTTATTTATTTATTTATTTATTGTATATGAAAATTCAATTTTCATGAGGGACGACTTAATTTCATTACCATCTCCTTAAATAGCTATCAAACAATAATAATTAGAAACTAAATTTTATTTTTATGTTATCAAATAAAGCCTTATAATTATTTAGTTTGGCCTGAAGTATCCCTTTTCAAATCCACATATAATTATTTCCTAGATAAACTAATCAAGTAATAGAAATGCATTTTCATACAAGTCATTTCCCGTACAATATAATCGAATAGGAGAAGTGATATTCTGACTTTCCGAGAGAAGTCGAAATTAACATGAAATTACAATTTCGCCTTCGGGATTTGAATTCTGAGTTATTAGGGACAGCCTGAGGCTAACGAAATTGATGTACGTAACGTTAAAATACCTTCTTAATATTATAAGAAAAGGGAAAAGGGTGGGTTTTCGAGGATGTTTTTAGTATCTGAATTGCCTTGAAAACATAAAATACGTGAATCGTGAAAACTAGTTAAACAATAAACCCAATTATATAGCTAACTTGGGGTATAACATAGCCTTAAAAACCAAAAAAAATTTATTTATTTTTTTTCGATTGTATTTTAATTTTATTTTTATCGACAAATTAAAATCTTATTGCCACGAACAAAATTATAACAAAGACTAAGGTTGTATATGACATAGCTCTTTGCTGGCCCTTGCTATAATAGAGTTTAACTACTTTAGTTAATTCTCATTCTCCTTTTTAACTCCCTACAAAGGAAGATTTACTTATTCTAGCAGCAATCTCCCTGCTCTTTACTAGCTCATATTAGAGCAAATAAAATCAACTCTGACAAAGAGTAATTAGAGAGGATTGTAGAACTGCTGAACAGGTAAATCAAGGAGAAGAGATACCTGCTAAAGTAGGTAGCGGGATGTTAATAAAGAGGATGAGAACCTGTTAAAGCAGGTGAGCTCTACTATGGCAGGGGCTAACAGAGAGTTACGCCATACGCAACCTAAGAGACGAAAAAGATCTTGAAAAAATAGGCAAAATGGAGGGATCTCAAAACATATTTCTAGGCAACCACCCCTAGACAGGCCTAGGGAGGTTGGAAGCAAAACATGGCCAAGTCAGGAAGCACATCCTGTTTTTGTTTTTCGGCTGAGTGTCTCGCTTGATCCGCTGTAATTTTTTATAAGTCAATGAAATAATAACTTTTTTATCAATCATGAAAATAAGACATTTGTGACTACGGTTCAATAGGGCATTATAGGTACTCTAATGATAAAATTTATATTTTCCTTACGAGTATCTTTTCTACTATAATCATAAATATAGAACTCATCATCGTCATAGCCTTATCCCATTTATTTGAGGTTGACAAATATAAGTCTCTACACGGAATTTCAATGTTCAATCCCAAAAAGTGAACATAAACCACATTTGATGTTGATTCCATGTGGCACACATCCCAAAAAGTGAATATAAACCACATTTGATGGTACGTCAGGATCACGTTCATTTTTTGGGATGTGTGCCAGGTGGAATCAACATTTGACCGTCTCATGGTAGGCCCATGATCTCAAAATTTGAGACGAAAAAAACCTTCATTGTCTAATTTAAAGCAATTACCAGATTTTTTACTTAAGTGAGGTGGCTGTAACATAAAGTATGATAATAATAACACTAACATGGGCAAAAAAGGAGAGAAGGAGAAGAATGGCACTTGACCGTCCTTTGGGGCCTGTTTGGATAAAAACATGAGAAATGTGGGCAAGTAAAATAATATTCTTATATTTTCCTATAGATACCTAAGTTGTAGGAAATCATAGGATTTCTTTGTTTCCCTTTGTTTTCTGCTGTATAAATAATCACATTGCTAGCTGGGAAAACTCAGGATTAATCAAATCCTGTGTTTGGATACATATGCAAGAAATTGTATGAAAATAACACATCCTAACAAAAAAATAGCCAAATAACCAAAAACTTATATATGTATTAAGCTTTTTTATTCTGTGCAACACTTAAATAGATGGAGGGGAGCTTAAAAATAGGTCAAAATTGTGAGATTTTTTTTTAATAAACTCAAAAAAGAAATATTTGTTATGAAAACAAATACTATAAAAAAAATTGTTTGAAAATTTTTGATAATTTTGAGTGGTAAAAATAATTTTGGATGGATGAGAATCCATTAATATAAATTAGGACTCCTAAAGCTTAGTAACATATTTTTAAAAAGTTTGAGTGGTCAATTGACCACCCAAGTCATAACGTGGGTCTGCGTCTGATAGGGGCGTCATGATCTTATGATCTATCATGAGGAAGATTGAAAAAAAAATAATCTCCATCGTCTGATTCAAATCAGTCAATGATTTTCGTTTGTGAAAAAATTGTGTGATATTACTAAACAGGTAAGAAGAGTCGGATGAGAAATCCGAAGAGTGGGAAAATAGAAAACCGAGATACCCCCCTTGTTGTTGAATTTTAACGAAAAATGTAAGATAATTTTCGATCTTTCTGATGTCATCCAAACAACGGGAAATGCCATAATTCACTTCCCGCTTACTAGTTTTTCCTTCTTTTCTCTATTTTCTCTTGAAACCAAATAAGCCCTTAATGATCCATAGTCACAATTTTATTTTCAATGAGATAGTTTCTATTTTTATAGGATGACATGTAGTCAAATTTCTCAAATTTCTCATACAAATCTCGCTGAACAGTTCCCAAACAAGGCCAGAGGGACATGAAATATTGTGAAGTTTCACAAAACATAGACAAAAATAAGTAAAAAATACTTAGACATTGATAATAATAAATTAGTCAAATAAGACTTCGTGGAATAAGACTCGCAAAGTCCCCATAGATAATGAGATAAATCTGACCATGGCGGAAATGAAAGGCCATGCTTCACGTTCAATGGCTGATATGACATAGAAACAGAGACACACTAATATATATATATATATATATATATATATATATATATATATATATATATATATATATATATATATATATATCCTTACTATTATATAAAAGTATAAATAATTTCGGTCAATTTTAGTGTTTTCATATTTTTAATAACAAAATACTCCTAAGCCAAAATATTCCTAAGCTATTCCATCTACCCTCATCTTTTTCCTTATGTATCCCTATCCTTACTATTATATGAAAGCTAAAATAGTTTCTCTCAATCTTTGTTTTCATACTTGCCAATTTCTATCAATTTTAATGTTTTTATATTTTTAGTAACAAAATACCCTTAAGCCAAAATACCCTTAAGCTATTCCATCTACCCTCATCTTCTTCCTTATGTATCCCTATCCTTACTACTATATGAAAGCTAAAATAGTTTCTCTCAATCTTTGTTTTCACACTTGCCCCTATATACATTCTTAAGCCGTGACAATAAAATTAAAATGGGTATCATTATTTACCATTCAACAAATTGTAACTTCATCTCACCTCTTTCAATCTAAATATATTGATCGCTTTGAATCATAAGATGGAGATTATTTTTCGTCTCAATCTTCTATATAGTTGATCTTGACATCCTATTTGTCTCATCAGGCGGTAAAATTTTTATTTCACTCGACACAACCAAAAAAGTGACTTTAAAATCAAATGACATACATCACTCTCAAACATGATTTTAATATCATTTTTTAAAAAATCGACGGTCTAATAATACTCTCATATACCAAGATCATTTAGGTAAAAGATGAGGATAAAAAATGATCACCATCTTCTAATTCAATGCGGTCATTTCATACCTATTATAGGATATTGACGAGGTCACAATTTTAAGGGTTGCAAATAATGATATCCAAATAGAATCTCTTTTCCAATGGGAATACGTAAATAATGGTATCCAAATAAGTTATATTTCTTTCCTTATTTTTAGCACCTTTAAAGAAACCCATAAAGTTAAGAGAATTAATAATTTTGCTATAAAAGTTATCTTTCCTTCCTTATTTTTAGCAACTTCAAAGAAATTCACAAAGTTAAGAGAATTAACAATTTTGCCATAAAATATTTTACTTGCTTTAAATTATGTGACATAGATCACATAAAAATAGCCAAAAAATTAAATTTGAGCATGATGTATGTCATGTAAATTTAGGGCCATATTTTGTGATCTGCACCTTATGAAATAAAAAAATGATCGTCTAATGGTAAGCCAATGATATCAAGATCCCTTATGTGGAAGATTGGGCCGAAAAATAATCTCCATCAACTAATACAAAGAGTCAATATTTTTTTGCATAGGTGCCCTCTAAGATTCCGTGAGTGTTAATAAAGCTACCAAAATAATAATTTACTCGAAAGTTGAAACCCTCTGAGCCACGATTAATATACCCCTGATCAAATCTTGTCATCTTACCTAATCGGATTACTTGCACTCATACGTATATTGGTCGTAAGACTTAGGGGAGCACTTAACTTTATATGACTTAGACAAACATATGATACTTCTACGTAGGGCTCTCAACAGATTGACTTTTTTATTGGGCTAGGTACTAAACTTGGGTTATTCGGCTAAGTCAGGCATGAAGTGTCAGACACAATCTATAGGTATGGTTGGGTCGGGTTAAGAAAAAATTTAGTCGACTAAGCTTGAGTTACAAGATTTTATATAATAATTAATAATAATAATAATAATAAAATAGAGTGTTTTCAACCAGGTCAAGTCAGGTGTCAGGTCGGGTTGGGCATATACACTCAACCCTTCTAATTAAGGTCGGGATAAGTGTCAGGTCGGGTTTGATCAACTAAGTTTGAGTTACAAGATTTTATATAATAATTAATAATAGTAGTAATAGTAGTAGTAATAATAATCATAATAATAATAATAAAATAGAATGTTTTCAATCAAGTCTCAGGTCGGGTTGGGCATATACACTCGACTCTTCAAGTTAAGGTCGGAATAGGTGTCAGGTCGGGTTGGGCATATACCCTTGACCCTTCGAGTATTAGGTCGAATCAGGGTGCACCATTAGGCCAGGTCAGGTCAGCATATGCCATTTACCAATCGGACAGTCAAAGCTTTAACACGACCATTGGCAATCATACTTTTAAGTTCTAAATTATATGTTTGTTTTTATTTTTTAATGTTATTTTAACATAAATATGATTTATATGATGATCATGTGAATCATGTGAATTTAAAATGATGGCATACATATAAAATTAAGGTCAGAGATTTTATATGGGACACTATTTTGACACAATATATTAATACATGGTGCAAGTGATTATTATACATCTTCTATCACATTTTTCAGTTAAAATTTTTATTTTGACACCATGTGTAATGCACATGCATTTTTATGAGATTTATAGTTAATGATTCTAAGTTTTTAACTATATAACCAATAAATCGATTGAATGTCAAATGACATGAGATGGTCTGCCAATTGCATGAACCAAATTCTTATACATATTCCAAAAATTAGTAAGCTACATCACTCTTTGCCCTTTTGATGGTATGCCCATAATCATATTTTCGTGTGCCACATGGTTTTCAGTTATTTTTTGGGATGAAAGATTAAAACGAAAATTGAACTGTTCTATTTACAATAATCGAATTTATAATGATACTATGACCGATAACCATTAACTATTGTGAATCAAAAGATACAGATCGTTTGTCGCACAATCTTCCCCATAATGTCTGAGATCAGGGGAATACTGACAATCAACTTTTTATTTCAGGTGTTACACGTTTCAAAACGTGATTGAAAATCATGTTTGAGCATAATGTTTGTCACATGGTTTTCAGTTACTGTTTTGGAATGTGTGTCACGCAGATTAAAAATTGACTGTCTAATGGTACATCATTTACCTCAGGATCATCATATAAAAGATCGAATTGGAAATCAATTTTAAATGACATCATAGCCGAATACTATTGACTGTTTTGAATTAGACAATAACGGTCGTTTTTGTCCAAATCGTAGATCTTGAGATAATGAGTGTGCTGACAGTTAATTTTTTATTGCATGTGGTACACATAAAACATCCCAAAAAGTGATCGAAAATCACGTTTGAATATGATGTGTGCCCCATAATTTTCGATCATTCTTTTGAGATGTATGCAATAGAAATCATAAATTGACCATCTGATGGTACACCATTGATTTCAAGCTCTAATATGTGAAAGATTGAAAAGAAAATTGATTTCTATCATCTGGTTCACACAAGTTAATGATTTTTCGAATATAGTGCACTTAGAAATCTGAGTGGTATAATTAGAGTTATCTTTTAAAGGAAAGACTTAGTATTTGAAGGACTTATGTCAAGTGAAAACTTCATCTTAGCCATCGGATTTGAAGGTCATGTTCTAAATATGTTTAATACAAAAGATTGGTATAAAATAAAATCTCTATTATATAATTCAAAGCAGTTAAATATGGATGAGATGATGGCTATTTATTGTGTTAAGTCATATGATAGAAATCGAAGATCTTTAGAATATGACATTTACATCAGAAGAATTTGATGGTATCTTCACATTTATATTAACATGTGCAATGCACGTGCACTTTATATATATATATATATATATATATATATATATATATATATATATATATGGGAGCCATTTACTTGCACACGATTTTAAGTGATTACACTAAATTAATCAAAATTTGCCCTTGCGCATACTTCCTCTAATTGTACCTAAAATTTAAAAAAGAAATGCACTTCTCTCTCTACACGATTCTCATTATCTCTCTCTCTAATTCTTATCTCTCGCTACAGAAAATCTCTCTCATCTTCTCCCAGTAATCTCTCTCCCTCTCACTCTTGTCGCTATTCTCTCTCATCTTCTGACTGTTCTCTCTTTATTCTCTCGATTCTCTCTCTCTCATCTCACTCGGTAATCTCTGCTTCTCTCTCTCATCTTTCTCTCTATCTCTAATATTTCTTCTCTTTTTAAGATGGCTCTCTCAATAATTTCTCTCTCACATCTTGCTCTCTATCTCTAATATTTCTCTCTCTCTCTCTCACTCATATGTCTCTCTCAGTAATTTCTCTCTCACATCTTGCTCTCTATCTCTAATATTTCTCTCTCTCTCTCTCTCACTCATATGTCTCTCTCAGTAATCTCTCAATGTCGTTCATTGTTCGTCTCCAACTGGCCAGGGCTAGTGATTTTATAAAACTATCTCCTATATCCAAAGTGCAACCACAAGGACAATTTAATCATTTAGAAAAGAAAGATAATATCAATGTTTTTACTAATCCGAAGTAACCACTTGAAAAGCGTGTACAACTAATGGCTCTATATATATATATATATATATATATATATATATATATATATATATATAAGCGCTCAGGCATAGAGATATCTTTGTGCCTTTTGATATAGGCGCGACACGTAGCGCCTTTTTTATAAAGTGATGGGTGGCATGGGGCATACTTTATTAACTAGGGTTAAACTTTTAAAATATTTTAAAAGTTATATTCCCTTTCAACCATCATTCTTGACTTTTTTAGAAGTCTCTTTCTTTTCTTTCTTCTCTCCCTTTTTTTAAGAAAATGTCAGACTTACTTTTTCAAGTATATTTTACTCTGAAAATGTTGGTGTCCTATAGCGAAGTGTCGACACCCTGATAGCGAGGCGCTGGCACCCCGCTATCGGGGTGTCGACGCCTCATTTTAAGGGCGTCAACGCCTCGATATCGAGGTTTCGATGCTTCACTAAAAAAAAGGGGTGTCGACGTCTCGCCTCATTTTAGGGGTGCTAGCGCCTCTATATCAAGGTGTTGGTGCTTCGATAAAAATAAATAAATAAATAAATATATATATATAATTTTAGCGAAGCGCCGACACTTCGATATATAGACGCCATCGCCGAGGTGTCAACACTTCGCTACCGAGGTGTTAGTGCCTTGCTATCGAGGTGTCGACGCCTCGATACCGGAGTGTCGGCGCTTTGATATCGAAGTGTTAGAGCTTCGCTACCGGGAGCCCACATTATTTGAGTAAAATATACCTGAAAAAATAAGTCTGACACTTTCTTAGAAAGAAAGAAAATAGAATTTTAAAAAGAAAAAAATGATGGCTGAAAGGGCATATAACTTTTAAAATATCTTAAAAGTTTAACCCTAGTTAGTAAAGTGGGCCCCATATCACTTATTACTTTCCAAAATGATGCTATGTGTCGCGCCCATTGATCAGTGCTGAAATGTGACTATATATCGCACTCTATTCCCTACATTTAGCTGTCTGATGAAAGCATCTGATGATTGTTATGAGGTTTTAATGATTACAGGTGTTTCTGTCCGTTGGATCGATAAATAGCATAAAAGAAGGTAATTAAAGACTACACAAGGGCTATGGACGAAAAGGTCAAAAGAAGCATCGAAATCCGTGAAGCAGCTCAACATCCACTAGGAGAATGAAGAATCTACCCCTAAATGTCAATCGATTGAGGAATAAGTGTCAATCGATTGACAGGAGAAGACAAGTTTGCCCTCTCTTATTTCGAATTCAAAGTCAATCGATTGAGATTTTATTCTCAATCGATTGAGGCTATTAGGGATAGGGTTTGCTCGACCCTATAAAAAGGAAGCTACGAATTAGTGTGCGAGGGCCTTTTGAATCACCTTTTCATATTGTTGTGAGAGAATACTATTTTGAGAGGGTTCTTCTTGGTTTTTCTTCTTCTCAGTAGATTGTATTAGGTTCTTTTTAATTCTCTTTTATAATTATAAGAGCATAGATTGTACATAGAAACAAAAGCATTGAAAGGAGATTTTGTGATAAATAAACGAGCATTGTTAAAATGATATCTTCGGATCTACAACGGGTTTGTACACCGAAGATGAGCGGCTAAAGTCATTTGCTCAAGGAGGAAGCGAACAGGAGATAAATAACTGTTCTATTACTGTTTCTACAATTTCATGATTTTGTCATTAAATCATTTTGTTATAAGTGCGTGCTTAGTTGAATATTATCGAGTCTTCGTTTATAGTCATTGATCATGGTTATCAACGACCGTAAAAGAAGCACTTCATCTAGATCTGTTCCTGCAGGGCGATCTAGGCTATGGAATGATTGATTTATCATTGTCGTGACTTAGGATTTTGAGATATGCTATCCTTTTTACATGACTCATACCGCAATGATAGGTTGAGTTATAGTTTTTAAATAGGGTATGCCGGATCCATAGTCGCGTTCTTCTCGATTCATTTGTTTTCCTAATAAATGATAGTGTTTTGACTTAAGATGAATTTGTGAGATTGAATGGTAGAAAAGTTACGAATCGATGGTTAGCTAACTCCTTGATCAATTCATAAACTGTTATTTTTCTTCTTTATCATAATTTGTTCCGGCCTAGATTGATTAATTTTCTTTTATTGCATTGAGAATCGTGTGGTACCTGTGTGGTAAATCAAGTTTCTCCCTTGGTATTCCCTTGGGTGTTTTAAAGTCTCTGAAAGGATTAAATAAATTTCACGTTTCCCTGTGAGTTCGACACCCCTATTCTTACAGTGCTACAATAGATCTTGTGCACTTGCAAGAGTTAAACTTAAAATCGATCACCCATGCTAATAAATGCATAGATATCTTTACACCTGGACACATGTCGACTCTCTCACTTACACACACACACACACACACACACACATATATATATATATATATATATAACATCTTATGCATATATGTCAATTTCTCGTTCCACAAATTATTAATATTTCACTGTGTGCTTTAAAAGTCGTACTCGGAGACGTGAGAGTTGGTAATGTTAGATTTTTGTGGTCAACACCTTAACTCATCTTTGAATTTCTATTAAAAATTGGGTTGGACCTTTGACCACACATATCTCAAGGCGATAGAAAGTAGTTTCCTAATATAAGTGATGTCTCCACTTTCTTTCCTTGATGGGTTAAGAAAGAGATGTGGCTATATAAGGAGACCACTGTCTCCTCTTCCTCTAACCCTAGCTCATTCTCATCTATAAGCTAAACTTAGAAAAGACGAGAGGTAATTTGAGCTCAAATTCTTTGGCAGAGATCATCATTTTTCATCAAAGAGATCGCTGACGCGACGACCCGATAATAAATACAAAGTACGCGTATTTTTGCAAAGATATATTTTAATCATGTGACTCGACCCTAGATCTTAAAATTTCTAACAATTGATATCAGAGACAAGTTGACTCGATAACCGTTTCAAAAGAATTTCAATGTGTTTACTCGTAGATATAACTCACAGTTAAATTTTCATTTATATTGAAAATAATATTTGATCACTTTAGCACGTTCGATTGCCTGTTTTATCATTCTTAAAACTATTATATGCTCCTTGGTGATCTCAAAGATTCGTAGTTTTAATTTTGTCCATGAGATGCTATTTGATTAAGGTGAAGTTCAGTCCAACGTAAGTAAATGGGTCGGTAACTATTTTACCAATTCAAGATATACATATGCAGGCTCGTTTTTCGAGAGCATTATAGAAATTCAAAGCACTTGAATTTTTATATGGCACGTTTTAACCTTGAGTATAATTTAATAGTTTTATTTCAAAAAGCGCCTGAATTTTGTTGTTTTAACGTTGAGTATAATTAATGGTTTTATTTCAAAAGCGCCTGAATTTTGTTGAAGAGCATTGCGACGTCTCTGGTTCTCTAGTTTTGTTTTTAATACAAGATTTTTAAGGGAGAAGGAGACCTTTTCCTAAAGGTGAAGGATGGCTGCAAATACACATTCCTATTGGAAGGAAGAGACCTTGTAGGTCTCCGGTTCTCAAAGGAGAGACCTTTTAGGTCTTTCGTCTCCAATCTTTGAACGACGGGTGACATGGGTCCCTTCACAGCCCATGTGTTTAGCCCTCGACCCTCGACCGGCCCATTACTCGACCTGTCCACATGCCTAACTGGCCCATGGATTCATATTAGCATATGACTCGACCCATTTCATGGCCCAATCCAGCCTATGACCCGACCCGGTTGATAATCAGACTCGGGTCATGACCTGATCCTGGCCTCTGGTCTGGTCCAATCGATCCCCGGCCCATGATACATGACCCGGATTCAGCCCGTTCGATTAAGGCTCATTTTGACTCATATTTCTCCTTATATTTTTTGGGTCATTTATGGGCTATCTATAGGTCCGATTTTCGGACATTATATATGAATTTTGTTTTTCTCGGACATTTCGGATCTGTTTTTAAGGTTTAATTTTTAAAAGGAGTTCTCTATTATGACTTTTTCATGACATGACATCTTTTTGATAATTTTTAATCGAGTAATTATTGTGTATTTGAGTACTTTTAATTAAAGTTGGGTTTTGTAAGGAAATATAAGGTTGGGTATTAAAGATTGTGCTTTAGTACCAACACTGGTACTTATATAATGTTACCCATCATTATTATTAATTTTGACACTTACCCACCACATAAGTTAGATTTGGCTACTTGGAAAAATTCTTCTACCCAATAGAGATGATCTTTCTTAGTGTCATGATTTTCATAAATGACTTTAATTTTGTTTGATTGTTCTCAATATATTATATCAAATTCAAGTCAAATATCATGTGTGCTCTTAATGCTCTATTGTCGATGCTGACTAGATGTAACTGCATGCCCACATAATCATAGTTTGATGGTTATAGATAATTTGTTCACTTAATGCATATATATCTGATAACTGTTTGATTTTGATTAATTTTTTTATCAATTGCAATGTGTGACATTGATTTATCTTTCGAAAGTAGATTAGTTAGCAAGATATGCATATATCTGGAAATGAGTTTTTGAAACCTTGAATCACACTTGATATGGTTGAATGAAATTTAGGTCGTACCTTAGAGATCAAAGTAGACCGGTAAAAAGATTGTTCGAGAGTACGTAGCTGAAATAGGCCAAGGTCTGCCCAAAGGTGACCACCTATGTAGGTTGCGTGACTTTTGGATCTTGATACTTGTTTCTCATTAAGATCGGGTTGGCACATGCTTCTATGAAGTTTCTAGTTTATGGCTAAAGATGATTTAGGAATTTCATATAAGTAGGGTGAATAGAATGGTCATAAGTGCGTAAGAGAGAGGACAATCTTTCTGGCCAAAGCTGATGGAGAGTCTAGATCAAACATACGACACGAGTAATTAGGTCTATGCGTATTTCCTCAAACACGGTCTTGGAAAACAAACTTCATGTCAAAGTTTCTACCCAAAGGTGATGCTGAGACGATGCGACCGGACTGTCCCATTGAGTGAATGTTTGCATATGACTTATACTCTAATTAATCCAAATTTGGCCCTAAGTTCGAGTTAAGTCTTTGGAGGTTAGTGACATATGGTCATGCAGTAATTCTCAAGGACGATCTGTAATATATGGTTATAGATTCATCTGACATATGATCATGACGTATTTCACAGAGAATAGTTAATGATATATGATCAAAATATTTGATAAATTGTAAAAGTATAGTGATATATTTTTTAGTATTATCTAGTGGTATATGGTCACTGTTAGTGCAGTTATAATTGTGTCTACCATTTTTTAATTTTTTAATAGTGTTGAATATCGAAAAAAATTTAACTTTTGACTTAGCATGTGACTAGTGATTTTATAATACGATAAATAAAAAAGTTAAAGGATAACGATGATGATTCATACATCGATAAGTGAAACACAAATTGAATAACTATAAATGTGATAGAAATGTAATACTCAAAAACATATTTTGAGAATATTAATATTTTCAATTTGGAAATAATTTTGTGATTTACCTCATAATTTATTTGCTTTCGTTGTTATATTTATTTATTTGAGGTGAACAATAAAAAAATAATATTTAGAGCAACAAACATTGGAGTTGATATAGGTAAAAGTTGGAATACGAAAATTGAGAATCTAGTCTTGTTATTGTAATTAAATTTTCAGATAAATTTAATAATTTTTAGTTGATATCAATTTTTATGGACATGATACGCTTAAAATTTATGGATAGTTAATGCGGTTACAATTAAGCTGTTCTTGTCAGAAACTTACTGATTTTAAGGAATGATTAAATCAGTGAAAACTTTTAGTTGTTGATAGTTATTACAAGTCTTAAAATTGTGATGCTCATATCGAATTAGTTTTGACTGCACAATTTTAGTGGGGGTTGCATCTCTGATATTGGTTAGTTTATTTTGTTATTAATGCATCAAATATGTTATTTTTTGTGCACGTGCTATTGAGAGTATATGTGATTATACTCTATCCATTCGCATGAGGATTTTATCACATAACAAAGTGGTGAGGTTGTATCTCGCCTGAATTTTGCTTGGGCTAGATGTGATTAGGTACCACATCGGTAAGCCTTCTTTCTGTTAGATTGGTGACATGAGTCACAAGCGGGGAGCCAGTAAGATATCAGAAAGACATACCCTGGGATATGAAGTCGGACAAATATAGGAACGACATATATATGCGTTGTCTGATATCACTAAGTAAAGACTTAAGTTCATTAATGATGCTAGTTTTGTAACCATGGATTGCCTAGTGTCAATTCATAAGATGAAATACTCTGTGCGCCATGATCCTTTACTGGTATTGTTATTGAATTCGGGTGATTTTTACGAAGCATCGAGGTAGTGGGGGTCAATGATTTTTTAAAATATAAATTGAATGACTATCTGCTTTTCAGAGTTTGTCAATCTAGAGAGTCGTTTTATAAAAAAATAAATAAATTATGTTTAGATGAGTTAAGGTGCAGACCAAGTGGGAGAATGCTAGATTTTTGTGATCAACACCTTAACCCATCTTTGGATTTCCATTAAAAACTGGGTTAGACCTTTGACCACACGTAACTCAAGGCGATAGGAAGTAGTTTCCTAATATAAATGATATGTCTCCACTCACTTTCCTTGATGGGTTAGGAAAGAGAGGTGGTTATATAAGGAGACCATCGTCCCCTCTTCCTCTAACCTTAGGTCATTCTCTTCTAGAAGCTAAACTTAGAGAAGACGAGAGGTAGTGTGGGCTCAGATTCTTTGGCAGAGATTATCGTTTTTCATCAAGGAGATTGCTGACGTGACGACCGGATAATAAATATAAGGTACGTGTGTTCTTACAAATGTATATTTTAATCGTGTGATTCGAGCCTAGATCTTAAAATTTCTAACATGTAACACTCACTTTTTGGTACCACGGAATAGGACACCCTACGCTGCTGCGCAAAACCACATTTTCCAAGTTTGAACTCCAATGTGTCTTTGTTGGAATTTTTTAAAAGTCAAATTTTAGAGTCCTTCAATCCGCTTCAAGTGAAAAGGAATCCCCTAGAGGAAGATTGAGGCCTATTCAATCAACGCAAAGATCTTTGCCTCTTCCCTGTTATATCATAAAGTTAGTTTTTTAAGTCACTTGATGTGACATTGTCACGACCCGAAATTCTACCCCATCCCGAGGGCCTAGAATTCCGAGTTATGACCCGCACATATCCTGGATATGCTAAGCGGACATACACCTAATCAGAGTTCTCGCGCAATAATGGTTCCACGAAATCCGTAAAATCCAACAAATAGGGTGGAATATGAATTAATCATAAATGCTGAATAAGTGTAATAAAATCACAATCCACCAATAAAATGTAAATCCAGTCGGAGACAAATCCGATAAAATAAACTATAAAATCCGTAGTACTAGTATCAATAAAACTCAATACCAAGTCCACAATGATCAGTAACCGGCACTCGAATCAAGATCAGCACCGTAGTCCTCCTGATAACCGGCAATACGCCTCAAAGGCTCACGGTACTCAACGCCATGAATCAATGAAATCGATTGAGATCTAGATGGCCAGTGTCTACTCCACCAGCGTAATTACCTGCAACTATTAGATTATCGTGGGATGAGTTTACTCAGTCACGTAAACTCAGTGGATACACCACCAATCCACCCCATACTACTCAGGTGCATTGTGGGTGCATCTTGTGAGTGATAAACATAATATCTCAAAGCAGATAATAAAAGGAAGACAAAATCACGTGCATATCGAAATACTCATATCATAAATGCAAGACCATGATCTAGACACTCATATCCTAACGTGCCTTACCATATCTCATAACATATTATATCATGTCTTATTATCATTCTACTTTATCGTCAGACATCGCATGAGCGTAACTAACATACTAGTGAAATCCTAAACGACCTGTGCCAGAGTCGCTGCTCGAGCTACTATGGGAGGGTCAACATAGTATCATACCACCATATTATAACGCCCTCGTGTCATACTCATACTCCACCACCCAGCCAATGGGGAGACATAATGGCCAAACTCACTCATAACTCACTCATACTCATAATCTCTCCCAGAGATCCGTCTTGGCTGAAAGACGTTGTTGCCCTTACGGTGGCTACGCAAGGAACGGCACGTACAGAGACTTAAGTTCTTTATCTTTCTTTGGCCTACACAAATGATGTCTTATTATCGCATCAGATTATCATAACTTATCTTATCTCATACTCATATCTTATCATACTCTTACACTTAATCCTATGACAAACTATAGTGAGGCAACCTTCCTAATTCACGCTTCTCAAGAAAAAGGTTCCGTAGTAACCTGGATGTACTTTGTGTGATAGTTTATACTACCATAGAGGTGTTGCATCCGTACATAGACGCCAATATTCCGAGTTTCACGTGACCGTAAAAGAAACCTCACCACAGCTAAAGGCTCAACGCCCGATTCTCGTATCATATCTCATATTTTATCCTCTCGTATTAAAACTCGGGGTGATAGGATCAGATATGCCATGTCACGAAGTTACAATTCACACTCACCCGACTCGTCATGGGTCCCATTCCACCATGAGTTGTAAGGCATGTGAATACGGTGTATTCCTCGCTTCGATACCATCTCGGCGAATCACCACGCCCAAGCGTAGGCATGATCTCATACACTCTCGTACTCATGATCTAACATATTCTTAACTCGTATAAATTGATTAAGTTGCAAATACAAAAGTATCACACATACAGAACGATTTATACTTAAATTCTGATTATGCTTATATTTATGTTTATTTACATACCACACTAATATAATTATAGAATAGAGTTATAAGTGTGATTTCGATAATCGTAAAAGTCAGAGTTCGATTTCATAAAGACATCGAAGTTCTAACACTTTGTATTATCGAAGAGGTCGCGTTGAAGCGATAAAATTGATATATATATATATATATAATAATTAGATAATTAAATTAAATAATATTTATATTTATTAAGTTATGATTTATCATGACCATCGATCGAAAGACTTTACAATATAATATACATAAGAACTTTGGTCATGAGAATTAGAAAATAATCTTAAATTCGAATAGCCTTGATTTATTTAAAATTAAACCCGACTTGTTGCTCTATTTTGACCTTTAAAGAGTCAGATTCGTGAAATGTCTATTTCACACAAAGTTGTAAAGCTCGCTGTCTTCTTTCTAATGCCGCAAGAATCGCATTAATCCGAGGTCGGAGTAAAAAGTTATGGCCAAAATACCGGGACAGGTGTATCAATGGTCGCGAGCTCGGGTTCATGAACATGAATTCGGGTTCGTAGCCGCAAGTTCGGACCCGAAACTTGAAGTTGGTGCAATCTATTATTTATTTAAATAAAATAAAAATATAATTTAATTTTTGGGCTTAATTAGTTTTAAATAAATAATAATATAAACTTGCAACAATAATATATATTATTATAGTCTTAGTAAAAGGATAAATTTATACTATATAGATTTAGAAATAAATAATATCAATATGATATTATGCCAATTAAGTCAATCTATCAAATTTATAAGTATTAAAATTTAATTAATTTCTGAGACATAAAGAGAAGTAAAGCATATTAAATATCTGAGACTAATATAAGGTAGAATATTAATGGCTCAAACAAAAGGAATTTTGAAAAGAAAGAGAAATAACATATAAACCCGATTTACAAAATATATAACTTTCAAGGAAAGCGTATATTAAATATATAAATCTATTAATTTATGAGATATTTGGGTTTAAATAAGATTTTTAAACCGTCGATGCGCGATCGAGCATCCTATGCGACGGATACGAGAAGAATAAGATGGATTGATAGGTACCCACCTCTTGAAGCGTGAACGGAAGATCACCGGCGATTCGGGTTGAAAAGGTCGATTCCCAAGGCATCGGCTCCTCTAAGTCTCGAGAGAGAATAATTTCTTATTATTGAGAGGAGAGAGCTTTTAAAGTTTTATTTATAATGGTATGAAATTTTAGGTCAACTCTAATTAACACTTTTCGTGGGAGATTTAATAGAATAGGAGATTTTTAGACGGAATAAGAATTCATACGTAACTTGGATAGCTTGAGAAAAGGTTTCGTTCCAGCGTTTTGCATAAGCACCAAACCAATTGGTGTTTCTCTCCCGAAATTACAATTATACCCTTTGACTTGCTTGATCAGTTAAAATGGGCATAACTTTTTATATTCTTGTCAGAAATCGTCAAATTATATATCGTTGGAATCGTATCGACGAGCACTTCGCAATGAGTCTAATTTTGATATGAGAAAAATTAGAAATTTTCTATTTTAAAAGGTGGCTTTCGATTCTGATGTGGAGCGTTAGCACAGTACATAGTGTGGTGCATCATCTAACACCGTTAAAATAAAATCTGGGTTGTTACAGACATGAACCAATAATTATTAGAATTATAAAAGTATATTTTATGACTTGAGTTATATGATTATTTTCATATATATATATGAAAATGATTATATGACTCAGAGTCATGAGTATAGACTCGAGCTCTTATTGATTGCATGTCACATGAGATTACTTAAAAGTCAATATGATGTGTCAATACAACCAATGGTTGCTAGCGTCATGAAATTATATTTATTTCATGACTCGGTGAGAGGATCATCAACCATATATATATATATATATATATATATATATATATATATATATATATATATATATATATATATATAATATGTGGCCTCTTAGAGAACTTGACTACATCCCGGGGCACACAGTAAAAATTGCGAGGGAAAAAAATTAGGGTACCTTTGTTCACACCCATAGCTTCTCTGAAAGCATCGTCCTTTTTTGACTACCTTTCGACGGCTTCCTCGAATCACGATCTTCTTCTTGTTCTTTTTTTTTTTTTTTTCTTCTTCCTGCCCTCCTCCTTCTCCGGCAACTTGCAACAATGAAGATATCACTGAACTACCAACCACAATCGAAAAAAATCTTGAAAATACTATAAGGCTACGTTTGGGAATGTGAATTTGGATTTGGATCTCCTAAATTCAAATCTACCGTTTGTGTTATGATATGAATTTTATGTGTTTGATACGCCTAATTTATGTGTATGTGCTTAATAACGTATTCCCCGCATGCCGTGACTTTTCAAAACGTTTTAACTAAAAATACATATTTTGATTTTTCAAGCTCTTATATTTATTTATGTCTTTTATGGACACAAGTTATGTGGTAGCCTACAAGTTAAAGCCTTTAAGTTATAGACAAGAGGTCTAGGCATCAAACCTTGTTATGTGTGTTATAGACCTCTATTTTGGACTTTAAGGAAAAAGCCTATATACTCTTCATTGGTGTGTTAGCTTAACACCGGATAATTTTTAAAATATTATAAATAAGTATCTTACGAAAAACCCTAAATTATAATCTCCTTTAGAGTTCTTCTTAAGAATAAAGCCGCCAGAAACCCTAAAGACCTTAGAGAAGAAATTCTAGATCTACCTTTCTTTTAAAAGATCGGCAGGACGTTGGCGTATATTCTCAAGCGGCCTTCGCCTCCTTTTAGAATCATCATCATTATTGGGATTTTGATTTAATCATAGTGATACGATCGATCTAGGTACGGAGAAATCATGTTTTCCATTAAACTTAAAATATCAATTTTAAAATAAATGCTTATGTAAATTAGTGAGTTTATTTTATGAATAATAAATAGATGATTAAATGGATGCATGCTATGATTAGTGATCCTTAATCTTGATAATTTTGATTATGAAGAAGACGGTTGAAATCCCACCATGTGATTTGAAGTATTTTGAGGTGTGCTCACGGATTTGAGTCAATCGATTAAGATTGAAGAATCAATCGATTGAGGATGAACATTAAAACAGATACTAATAAATGATATTATTTTAAAAAAATACACAAAATTATGTCAATCGATTGATTATTGGATGTCAATCGATTGATGATGAACATTAAAGCAGATACTAATAAATGAAATTATTTTTTAAAAATGCACAGAATTATGCCAATTGATTAATTCTTGGATGTCAATCGATTGAGGATAAACATTAAATACTAACAGAAAGAACTCAATAGATTGAGTATAGATTTATGTCCATCAATTGATTTTTGGATGTCAATCGATTGAGGATCAGCATTAAAACAGATACTAATAAATTATATGATTAATTAGACCCAACGTCTTGAGTATGACAGAGTCTAATTAAACAAGAACATGATGAGCATGATTAAACCCAACGTCTTGAGCAGGACGGAGTTTGACATGCAATAAATGATATGATTAATTAGACCCAACGTCTTGAGCATGACAGAATCTAACTAAACAAGTGATAAGCATGATTACGACCCAACGTCTTGAGCGGAATGGAGTCTAACGTGCATTAAATGACAAGAAAGATAAAATTAAAAGAAAGGATGCATTCATGTGACATTAATATCTATACTTATGTTCAGTTTATTTCAACTCATTGAGATTATACATGTCACATGTACATATATGAAATATACAGAAATGTTCACATGACTATGATTGATATTTTATGCTTCAATGAATTGCATGTTTGGTCTATACAAGTGTAAACTTATACTTCTTGTTGATGTGGGTGACCAGATGAGACAGGTGTAGCCGATGATAATGTATGGGTCCATGACAATAAGATGGTACATGGTGCTCAGGAAACTGAATTGAATGGCGATGATGGTTTCATGGCCTAATTATCTATTTTCCTTTTTAATTATTATTATTGGTTTTAAATAAATGTGACATTAATCAGTTAGTATTTTATTAAGACTGTTTAGGCTTTAATCATGTTGGACTTGTCATTGGAATAAGAACATTATGGTGAGTTTTATTTGATTAATTAATATTTTAATTAAGACTGTTTAAGGTGCTTTTATCGCCTTATTATATTTTCGTGGTTCACGATACGAAGGTACTGTCTAAGATCTTACAATCAAGAGGTTGTGAGATCTCGGGTCGCTATTTTTGTTTATCAAAGCCTAAGATTGATTCTTACATCGGGAATATGTATAACTAGAGTTTAACGTGAGATTGATCGACTGTAGATGACGAATAAACACATTGATGCGTTGACAGAGGCAATTGTGAATGCCATCAATACAACAAGAACTCTGAATTCCCAAGCTACTCCTGCTCCTAGGTCAAAATTTAACGAATTCAGGAAGAACCGACCGCAATACTTCAATGGGATGGGAGATATCGCTGAGGCTATGAAATGGGTGCAGCAGATGGAAAAGATCTTCAATCTGATAGAGTGTAATGAAACAACTAAAGTGAGATTGGCAACCTACAAACTGGAGGGAGATGTCGAGAACTGGTGGAGACAATTGAAAGAAGCGACTCATGTCGAAGAGTCTGGTTATGTATGGGACTAGGACGAATTCGTAAAGGTGTTTTATGATAACACTACCCCTAGAGCGTCCAAGAAGCGAAGATTGAGGAACTCCTGAACCTGTAACAGGGAGAGATGACTGTTGACGCTTATGCCAAGCTTTTTACGGAACTGAGCCAGTTTGCACCAACCCTGGTTTATTACGAGAACTTTCAACTTAAGAGATTTGAGAAGGGTTTGAGGCCCAAGATTAGGACCTTGGTGGTTGGACATTGATGCGACTCATACAAGGACCTAATTGATAGGTGCTACGCCATCGAGAGAGAACTGAAGGCGCTTTCACCAACTGGTAATGTTGGTCAGAGCTCGACTAGAAACTTTCAATCTGGCCGCCGAGATCGTGTATTTTCTAAATCCAACACAAGATTAGAGAGTGGGGCCACTCCTTACTCAAGACCAACCTTCTCTCAGTAGAGCAAGACTAATTCTGTTGTGGCGTTGATGAGTAGTGAAATATGATGATATTTCACCTCTAAAATACCTATATTTAGCTATTCGATGAAAGCTATCTGATGAGAATTATTAGATTTGAAGTGTTTCAGGTAAATACAATCCACGTTTCTAAAACAGCCCAAGAATTTCGAAAATAATGTCAAAACACTGTAATTTTCGGTCATCAAAAACTTAGGGTGACTTGCAGCTCAATTTAAACCTTCAAGACGTCAGATTCAGGAAATTGCTAAAACATAAAAGTTATAGAGCTCGTCGTCATCTTTCCAACGCCATAAGAATCGCTTCAATCCGATTTCAGGACAGAAAGTTATAGCTAAAATACCGAGGCAATATCTGATGCATAGTTGGGCGGGAGTTCACGAAAATTGCTTTTAGACCTCATTCGATTGAGGACTAAGTCTCAATCGATTGACACATGAATACAACTTTGTCCCTACTTAAAAGTCAATCGATTGAGATTTAAGTCTCAATCGATTGAGGCAATTAGGTTTAGGTTTGTTCGGCCATTATAAAAGGGAAGCTACGACTTTGTAAAGGAGGATTTTTTCATTACTCATTTATTATTTTACTTTTTAGGGCTTGACTTTTAGAGAGGAATTATGTTTTACTTTTTAAGGCTCTTCACTTTGGGAGTTTGGAGAACTTCTTTTCACCTTTTCAAGGGTTCTTCTTTTCTCCTTCTAGGGTTTCATCTGGGTAGATTGTACCTAGGATTTGCATTATTTTTCCTTTACGTTGATAAAAGCATAGATTGTATTTAGGAAAAATAATTGTAAAAAGATCTTTGAAAGAAATGAAAAGTGGAATGACTTTGAATGAACAAGAAGATCATACATCAAAGATGAGCAGCTAAATCAGTAGATCGGGGAAGATGCGATCCCCAAATAAGTACCCATATTTATGATTAATACCATAGTCTATTTATTGTCATCATGGAATCGTTTTGCTAAAAGTTTGTGTTATTGAAAATATATTGAATGCTTGTTATGACCGTTGATGGCGCATATCAACGGCCATAATCGCTAGATCTGGACCTGCAGACTGATCTAGGCTGTAGAGCGATTATGTACTTACTGTTATGATCTAAACATCATGAGATACGCTATGCTTCTTACATGACTCATACCACAATGATAGGCTGTCATTATTTTTAGATAGGGTATGCCGGATTGATGATCATATTTTATTACGAATCATCTCTATAGACGAATGATGGTGTGAATGATGCTTTAATGAAATTGTGAGTTTTAATGATAGAAAAGGGGTACTAATCTGGGGTAGCATATTCCTTGATCTTATTTAAATATTGTTCTTAGATTCATCAGTAATTAGTTGTTTAGATTAATTTATTTCTCTTGCATTTAGAAAAAGTGATAAATTTTTGGTTAAATTGAATTTGCCCTTTGGTACTTCCTTGGGGATGTTTTTAAAATCTCTTGAAGAATTAATTAAAAATTCACGTTTCCCTGTGGGTTCGACACCCTTGTTCTTGCCATACTGTAATAGATCTTATGCACTTGCAAGGATTACATTTAAAATCGATTAGGCGTCGACTGCAAAGACTACACCGACCTGTTCCACTTGTGGCAAGAATGATTATGGCACCTGTCTGAGAGGGACAGGTGCTTGTTTCAACTGTGGACAATATGGGCATAGAGCAGCCGAGTGCAAGATGCCTAAGAAGTCATCTGGATCGAGAGCTATTCCTCTTGCGACGATTATGGCTAATGGCCACGTGCATACCCTATCTGATGCTGACGCTAAAACTTCAGACGATGTCATCCAGGGTATGTTTGTTTGTTTTAAATTCATAATTAAATTCTTTCATACCTGGTTACGTACTGATGTCATAAATATTAATTTGCGTAAAATAAACAACTTTTCGAAAATATTTTCAAAAATGAATTAAATGAATTTGTTAAGAACTAGTGATTATCTAGTAGACATTAAACTTTAAAATTGAATGATACCCTTATGTTGAATAATTTAAATCGTGTCTTGGATGTCCAGGTTCGATGTTGATCGATGGTTTGTTCGCTCATGTACTTTTGGATTCGGGTGCTTCCCATTCATTCGTCTCATTGAACTTCTCTAAGCGTCTTGATAAAGACTCATCTCATATGAGCATCTCTTTAACCGTAGCAACTCCTCTGGGGCATGGATCAAAATCTCAGTTTCGGTCCTGACTCGAACCGTAAATTTGTCAAAATTTAGATAAATTTCATATTTAAAAACAAAAAAATATTTCAAACTTTACCGAACTTTGCCGAACTTTATTTTATTAGTTTTTTAAAGCTCTTTAACATTATTAAAACACATATATACACTAGTGACGCTAATTTTCGTCCATTTAAAGTACTTATATGTCTATTATAAGTATAGATTTTTCGTTATTAAGATGGATTTTCTATGCTTAAATCGTTGACTCTGTTAAATAAAACGATGAAGATCATTTTTCATCCCAATCTTTGACACAATAGATCTTGAGATTATGTTCGTATCATCAGAGAGTCAAATTTTGATTCAATATTTTGATTCCTTGGCACATCCCATATGTGCAACCCCTTTAAACCCATTGATTTCTTCGGAACAAATGATGGAGGTCGTATAACATTATAGTCCACAAAATAGATGGCTTAAAACTGTCTACAATACCTTTTTTGGCCATTTATGATGGCTTAAATCTCCCTATAATTCTTTTTTTATTTTACACCATTAAAATTTGATTTATCAGCCATCAATCTAACTTGTCCAAGTACCAATCTATCATTGGAATGACAATCTCAGCCCAATGAAATATGCGGATAATTGGATGTCAACAATTCAATTGACGAATTTTAATATCAGGTATTAAAACTAAAAACAACGAATGATATTATAGTCAATGGATCGGATGGTTTAGAATCTAAACCATCCAATCCATTGACTATAATATCACCTTTAGATCTCCTTCAAATACTTTAGATCTCCTTCAAATACTATTTTTAGGCATGTTGCCTTCAATATATGATCTGTCAATTTGATGGTTCGGATCACCCACATCTTAAATCATTGATGGTGTAAGATCATTTAAACACCAATGATGGTTAGGAGAGTCGGCCCCTTAAAAATTATGTGTTTCAATTTTTAAAAGCACAACCTATCTTAAACTAATTTTAAAATATGTACCTTTAGGGCTCATCTTAAATCATTGATTAATAGTCTTTAATATTCACTATTAATTAAAAACAATGGTTAATATTAACTCCAAAAATCAGACGCCTTAAATCTCTCTAAAAAAATATTTTTAGGCTTATTATGACTGAAATCAAATGGCTTAAATTAATCTCCCTAATTGGATGGGCAATCTCAGCCCAATGAAATATGCAGATAACTGGATGCCAACAATCCGATTGGATAGTTTTAATATCAGCCATTAAAACTAAAAGCAGCGGGTGGCATTATAGTCAATGGATCGGATGGTTTGGATCTCCTTAAAATACTAGTTTTAAGCATGTTGCACTTCAATATATGATCTGTCACTTCAATAGATCGGATCACTCACATCTTAAACCATTGATGGTGTAAGATCATTTAAACACCAATAATAGTTAGGACTCAAGAAAGTCGGTCCTTTAAAAATTAAGAGTTTCAATTTTTTAAAGCATAGCCCTTCTTAAACCAATTTAAAAATTTGTACCTTTAGGGCTCGTCTTAAACCGTTGATTAATGGTCTTCAATATCAACCATTAAACTGGAAACATTGGTTGATATTAACTCTACAAATCTGATGGCTTAAATCTCCATAAAAAAAAATATTTTTTGGCCCATTATTGATTAATGGTCTTTATATTCCATCACAGATGTGTCATATGATTTTATGGCCACTTTTTGAGTATTTGTGCCAGGTGGAATAAAAAAAAGACCGTTTGATGATATGCTCATGATCTCAAGATCCATTATGTGGAAGATCGGGGTGAAAAACTATCCCTATCATCTGATTCCTAGCATTCAGTGGCTTTTAGACATTCGTGCTTTCCGAAAACTAGTTAGATAGATGCACAAACATTGGACTGCACAAAGAGCAGCCGCATGCATTCCAAACACCATACCATAACTAGCTTTTTTTTTTATAAGATAACTAGCTTTCTAAAAATGTTTAACACCATATCATAACTTGTTTAACACCATATCATAACTAACTTACACCAATTTCCTTTTTTCAAGATAACTAGCTTTTATATGACTAAAGTAGCTTTTATATAACTAAAGTTGCAGATAAATAAAAAAAACAAAAGAGGAGGAGAAGAAGAAAGGAAGCCGCCCGGACCGCCAGGTAGGTCCTCTTGCTTGCTTTGTTTTTATTTTTTTTTCCTTCTCCTCCAATATTTTATTTTTCTGGGATTAAAGAAGCAAGGGGAAAAACAGGGGAGAAATCATGAAATTCAGTGAGATCTGGTGGAATCTGGCGAGGTTCTGGCAAGTCTCCATTGAGAAGAAGGGTTGTTTGGGGAAGAGAAAGAGAAGGAGAAAAAAAATAATTTAAAATTTTCCTTGATTTTTGAAAAAAAATGGGTACCAGCCCTTTAAAAAATGCAAACCAGCTATCGGCCGATAATTTCAAATTTCGGCCGATAATCTTGCATTTTCAAAGGGGGTCCGATATTTTTATATTTTTCGTCTCGGTATAGACCGAAACCGAGACGTCTCGGCCGAAAATTTGAAATTTCGGCCGAGATTTTGATCCATGCTCTGGGGAAGAGTGTGCTTGCTGATAGAGTCTATCATCGATGTTCTGTCCAGATTGAAACCCATGCATTGGGTGTCGATCTGATTGAATTAGACTTCGAAGATTTCGATGTTATCCTAGGGATGGATTGGCTCGCCGAATCTCATACAACCCTTGATTACTTTGCCAAGACTGTAATTTTTACTCCTTTAGATAGACCGACATTTAAATTCAAGGGCGCACGGAAGGGTGTCATTTCGAAACTCTTTGCTTTATTAGAAGCCGAGAAAAAGCAGGGAGATATATCATCGATTCCTGTTGTAAATGAATTTGCAAGAGTTCTACCTTATGAGGTGGCGGGTTTGCCATTGAGTAGGGAAGTCAAAATTCAGATTGAGCTCATACCTAGCACTGCACCGATAGCTAAGACTCCTTACAAGATGGCACCTCAGGACTATTATAATTGAAGAAACAGTTACAGGAACTACAAGATAAGAGCTTTATTAGAAGGAGTCAGTCACCATGGGGTGCTCCTGTTTTATTTGTGAAGAAGAAAGGTGGTTCTCAGAGGCTGTGCATTGATTACCGACAGTTGAACCAGGCGACGATTAAGAACAAGTATCCATTGCCACGGATCAATGTTCTATTTGATCAACTGCAAGGTGCACGATATTTCTCCAAGATCTGGATATCACTAGTTGAGGGTGAGACAGTTCGATGTAGCTAAAACGACATTCAATATGAGGTATGGGCAGTTTAAATTTTAGTAATGCCTTTTAGATTGACTAATGCCCCTGCAATCTTTATGGACTTGATGAACCATATTTTCAAGCCCTATTTGGATTAGTTTCTGGTGATTTTCGCCGATGACATCCTGATCTACTCCAAGTCCGAAGAAGAGCACGCTAAGTACTTAAAGATCGTCCTACAAACCCTATTGAACCACCAGTTGTATGCTAAGACGAGTAAATGTGAATTATGAATGCGTGAAGTGGCATTCCTAGGCCACAAAGTTTCTGAGGCAGGAATTACTGTTGATCTGGCTAAGATTGAAGCGATTGTGAATTGGGCGAGTCCCAAAAGTGTTACTGAAGTACAGAGTTTCCTTGACTTAGCAGGTTACTATAGAAGGTTCGTGGAAAGTTTCTTAAAGATCTCAGGACCTCTTACAGGACTGACCAAGAAGAATGTGAAATTCAATTGGACCGATGAGTGCGAGAAGAGTTTCTCGAGTTAAAGAAAAGGCTGACTACTGCTCCTATTCTAGTGACACCTTCTGAAAATTGTGGCTTTACCGTTAATTCCGATGCATCGTATAAAGGACTAGGCAGTGTCTTGATGCAGAATAAGAGAATTATAGCTTACGGATCCAGGCAGCTAAAGGAACATAAAAAGAATTACCCTATGCATGATCAAGAACTGGTTATTATTATATTCGCGCTAAAGATCTGGAGACACTACCTTTATGGAGAGAAATTCATCATCTCCGCAGATCATTAAAGTCTTAAATTCTTTTTTATGCAGAAAAACTTGAATATGAGGCAGAAAAGATGGTTGGAATTCTTAATCGATTATGATTGCGAGATTAAATATCATCCGAAAAAGGCTAATATTGTTGTTGATGCCCTCAGCAGATTTATTTCAGAACAGGTAATTCGACCAAGGGCATTGCTTTCACACATTGTCATCATCTCTTCATTACTTGATCGAATCAGGAAACTACAACTTGAAGATCCTATCCTCTTGAAGCTAAAGGACAGTGGGAAGTCAGAGATTACTGTCAGAGATGATGGGATGATGTTATTTTAGGGACGCTACTGTATACCTAATAATATAGATTCAAAACAGGAGATCTTGGACGAAGCCCATAAGTCTAAATTCTCTATTCACCCTGAGAACAATAAAATAGGATTGAAGAAAATTATTGGTAAAATGATATGAAGAGAGAGATCGCTGACTACGTGGCAAGATGTCTCACATGCCAGTAGGTTAAAGCTAAACACTAGAAACCACCTGGGTTATTTCAGCCACTACCGATTCTAGGTTAGAAATAGAAAAGTATTGGTATGGATTTCATCACCGGGTTGCCGAGAACTTTGAAGAAGAACGACGCTATTTGGGTTGTGGTCGATAGATTGACTAAATCTGCTCATTTTATTCCGTACCATATGATCTATTCAGCTTCTCAATTGGAGGATATTTATATTCAGGAGATTGTCAGATTACATGGGGTACTTGCTGATATTGTATCTAATAGAGACCTTCGTTTCACGTCAAGATTTTGGCAAAAATTTTAAGATGGGATGGGGTCTGAGATGAAATTTAGCTCTGCTTTTCATCCCCAGACTGATGGGCAGACCGAAAGACTGAATCAATTGTTAGAGGACATGCTTCACGCTTATGTACTAGACTTTGGAGGTAATTGGAACGAACATCTATCCCTCGCGAAGTTCGCTTATAACAACAGTTACCAGTCCACCATACAGATTATGAAGTCTTGTGTGGAAGAAGTTACAGAATGTCTATTGTGTTGGGATGAGGTCGGTGTGAGAAGTTTGTTAGGACCTCAAATTATTGAAGACACGTCCAAACAAGTTTAGTTAATCCAAGAACAAATGCGGACTGCGCAGAGCAGACAGAAGAGCTACGCTAATTTGAAGCGTAGGAATTGGGATTTGATCGAAGGAGACAAAGCCTTTGTAAAAATCTCTCATATGAAAGGAGTAATGAGATTCGGGTTGAAAGGAAAACTTAGTTCGAGATTCGTGGGACCGTTCGAAGTCTAGAAGAGAATCGGAGAAACGACATATCGAGTTAAGCTACCATCAAAGTTTGTCGATGTGCACAACGTTTTTCACATATCCATGTTAAAGAAATACGTGGCAGACCCTACTCACGTTATCGACTGGGAACCCTTGGAGGTTTATAAGGATATGTCTGTTGTGGAGGTGCATGTTCAGATTGTTAACCGGAAAGAGCAGACCCTGAGAAATAAAGTTATACCGCTGATCCTTGTGATTTAGCAGCACCACTCTCGCGAGGAAGCCACTTGGGAGTGCGAGGATACTATCAGGAGGGACTACTCCCATCTCTTCTAGTCATGTATGCCTCAATTTCGATGATGAAATTTTTATAAGTAGGGAAGAATATTTTGATATAAATTTTGTCTTTGATACACCTAATTTATGTGTATGTGCTTAATAACGTATACCCCGCATGCCGTGACTTTTCAACTAAAAATACATGTTTTAATTTTCCAAGCTCTTATATTTATTTCTGTCTTTTATGGACACAAGTTATATGGTAGCTTATAGGTTAAAGCCTTTAAATTATAGACAAGAGGTCTAGGGATCAAACCTTGTTATGTGTTCTTAAGAATAGAGTCGTCAGAAACTCCAGAAACCTTAGAGAAGAAATTCTAGATCTACCTTTCTAGAACCTTTCTTTTGGAAGATCGGCAGGACGTTGACGTATATTTTCAAACGGCCTTCGCCTCCTTTTAGAATCATCATTATTATTGGAATCTCGATTTAATCATGGTGATACGATCGATCTAAGTATGGAGAAATCATGCTTTCTATTAAACTTAAAATATTAATTTTTAAATAAATATTTATATAAATTAGTGAGTTTATTTCATAAATAATGAATAGATGATTAAATAGATACATGCTATGATTAGTGATCTTTAATGTTGATAATTTTAACTAAGAAGAAGACGATTGAAATTCCACCATGTGATTTGATGCATTTTGAGGTGTGCTCACAGATTTGAGTTAATCGATTGAGATTGAAGAATCAATCGATTGAGGATGAATATTAAAACAGATACTAATAAATGATATTATTTTAGAAAAATATACAGAATTATGTCAATCGATTGATTATTGGATGTCAATCGATTGAGGTTAAACATTAAAGCAGATACCAATAATGATATTATTTTGAAAAAATATACAGAATTATGTCAATCGATTGATTCTTGGATGTCAATCGATTGAGGATGAACATTAAATAGTAATAGAAAGAACTCAATAGATTGAGCACGGATTTATGTCAATCGATTGAGGATGAACATTAAAACAGATACTAATAAATGATATTGTTTTAAAAAAATACAAAGAATTATATCAATCGATTGATTATTGGATGTCAATCGATTGAGGATGAACATTAAAATAGATACTAATAAATGATATTATTTTAAAAAAATACACAGAATTATGTCAATCGATTGATTCTTGGATGTCAATCGATTGATTCTTGGATGTCAATCGATTGAGGGTACATATTAAATAGTCATAGCAAGAACTTAATAGATTGAGTACGAATTTATGTTAATCGATTGATTATTAGATGTCAATCGATTGAGGATGCACATTAAATAGTCACAACAAGAACTCAATAGATTGAGTCTAAGCATGGATTTATGTCAATCGATTGATTCTTGGATGTCAATCGATTGAAAAATCAATCCATTGTGCATGAACAGAATTCAATGGATTGAGTATGGGTATTTAAGTTCTATATTCAGTTTTTCTCATGACAGTATCATTAAATGTCAATGTTTATATATCATGATCATATTATATGCACTTCAATGTTTATACACTATGATTTAATATTTATGTATCATGATTAAATGTACTTAAATGCTTATATATTATGATCTTACTCTTATGCATTTTACATATTTCATAATGATCTATACAATGCACAATCAAGACATGTAAACTTGATGAAATGTCAAGTTATGATTAATGAGCATTAGATTCAACATCCTGTACTTGATAGAGTCTAAGAAAGTATTATACCCAACATCTTGTGTTTGATGGAGTTTAACTAAAAATAAATAAGACCCAACATCTTGTACGTGATGGAGTTTAAGAAGTTATTAGACCCATGATCTTGTGTTTGATGAAGTCTAACTAAACAAGAACATGATTAGCATAATTAAACTCAACGTCTTGAGCGGGACGGAGTTTGACGTGCAATAAATGATATGATTAATTAGACCCAACTTCTTGAGCATGACGGAGTCTAACTAAACAAGTGATAAGCATGAGTACGACCCAACGTCTTGAGCGGGATGGAGTCTAATGTGCATTAAATGACAAGAAAGATGAAATTAAAAGAAATGATGCATTCATGTGACATTGATATTCATGCTTATGTTCAGTTCATTTCAACTCATTGAGATTATACATGCCACATGCACACACACATGAAATATACAGAAATGTTCATATGGCTATAATTTATATTTTATGCTTCAATGGATTGCATGTCTGATCCATACAAGTGTAAACTTACACTCCTTGTTGATGTGGGTGACCAAATAAGATAGGTGTAGCCGATGATAATGTATGGGTCTATGGCGATAAGACGGCACGTGATGCTCAGGAAACTGAACTGAATGACGATGATGGCTTCGTAGCCTAATTATCTATTTTCCTTTCTAGTTATTATTATTAGTTTTAAATAAATAAGATATTTATCAGTTAGTATTTTATTAAGACTGTTTAAGCTTTAATCATGTTAGACTTGTCATTGGAATAAGAACATTATTTTGGATTTTATTTGATTAATTAATGTTTTAAAGAAATTTGATCTTTTGATATTTAAGGTGTTTTTATTGCCTTATTATATTTTCATAGTTCACAATACGAAGGTATGGTCTAAGATCTTACAATCAAGAGGTTGTGAGATCTCGAGTCACTATAGTATGGCTCCACCTTTTTGTGTTTGGATTTAGATTTTGTAAATCCACCAGAATTTAGAAATCCATGTCTATATTTGGGAAAAAGTGAATTTGTAAATAACATCTCATAGGCTTTATTTGAAAATTCAAATCTTACACCAACATATAATTGGCTATGTTTAGTGAATAAAAAGTTGTTACTCAGTGCTATTATAGGTATGGTTCGATCTGATACCCGACCAGCCTGAGCCGAGTATTTTTAAGCTTGATCAATCTGGCTGGATTGGGCATGAGACAACCCAAATTAAACCGAACAGAACTAGGCTGAACCGGTGGTAAATGGACAGGATTGAACCGGTACCAGACCCAACCTGACCCAAATTGACCCAACCCAAACTTAAGTAGTTACTGCAACAACTAAAAAACTAGTCGTTGCAGTCGCCGTTGGGCTGCAACGGCTAGTTTTCTTGCCGTTGCAGCCCACCGTTGTATAATGCATCATGGGTGCAACCAGGATATGTTGGCTGCACCCATTGTCTTTCTTTCTCTTTTTTGAGCCCAAATCGAAGCAAACCAAACACCGAAAAATTCAGTTTCGGTTCAGGAACAGTTTATGTGTTGGACAAATTTTTCAATGTTCGGTTTGGTTTGGGTTCGATAAAAAAAAATTTGCTGGTTGCACTTTTTTTTTCCTGAACCCAAACTGAACCGAACACCAAAAAATTTGGTTTTAGTTCGGGAACGGTTTGTGTGTTGGAGGAATTTGGTGTACCGAAACCAAATTTTTCGGTGTTCGGTTCAGTTTGAGTTAAAAAAAAAAAAAAATGCTGGTTACACCCATTTTTCGGTTTTTTTTCCCTAAACCCAAATCGAATTGAACTAAACTTAATCGAACACCCAAAAATTCGGTTTTGGTTCAGGAACGGTTTATGTGTTAGAGGAATTCGGTGTACCGAAACCGATATATTTCAGTTCGGCTTCGATTTGTGGTGTACCAAAAACCAAAAAAATTAGATTCAATTTGGTTCAATACACCGAACTTGCATCCCTACTTACATAGAATATATGAAGGAAACCAATGAAATATGAAATCTTTTTATTTAAAAAATAGTCAAATAAAGTATCTATAAATCATTGGGCCAAATCTTAAGGCAATGCTTAAACATCCAAACAAGAGATTTGTCAATCCAAATATCTCGGTTTTCTATAAATTTAAGCATTTCTCTGGTTGGCAAATCGAACAATCGATTTTAATTTTGATCGATCGATTTTTGTTGGATCGATCGATATTTAACAAAAATTGTTATTTCTCTGTTCTCCATTCGAATGATCGGTTTTTCATCCCGACCGATCAGTTTCAAAATCGATCAATCTTCGATCGATCGATTTTAACAGAAAATGCATGTTTCTCTGTTTTTGTCAAAAATTTAAATTTCAGAATGTTGAGTTTTACCAACAATGGTAAAACTCCAAAAATGGTGCTCTTTGTAGGTTTACCAAGCGATATATATATAAGTCCAACATTGAGTGTATAACATTCATTACATTTACAATTTCCAAATTCTCTCCAATCTCACTGAAATAAATGTGGTATTGATCGCGGATCTCGGCTTCGTACTCTCAAGTAGCCTCTTTTGCTGAGTGATTCTGTCACTTAACATGCACTAAGGGAATTCATTTAGTGCGCAATACCTGTTCCTTCCGATCAAGTATCTGAATTGGTTCTTCTCTTGATCTGAATTGGTTCTTCTCTCATGATCAAATCCTCGTAAATTTCAATCGGTTGGTCGTTGAAAATGTTAGCCAAATGTAGCCTAAAAAAATAAAATCTAAAACTTAAGAAAATTATCGTTGAACTTGTGACGGTGGATACCCTCTGTCAATTGTAAAAGAATGGTTTTATATCTAAGAGCATCTCCAGCAAGGAGAGCTAAATTTGGGTGGCTAAACACCACTTTAGCTACTGCTACAGTACTTTAACTACTAGTACAGTAAAAATCACTCCAACAGATACTCTATTTTAACTACTCCTTTCTTTAAAATATTATTTTTTATTCTTGTTTTATTATATTTTATTACCTACACTTAGGGATGTAAGTTCGGTATACCAAACCGAACCAAAGCCGAAATTTCGGTGTTCGATTCAGTCACTCCAAACTGAAACTGAATCGAAACCCATTTGGTTCGGTTCAATTTTTTTTTTTTCTTTTTTTTTTTTTTTTTTTTTTCTGAAATCAAAACCGATTTGGTTCAGTTCAGTGTAGGAAAAATTCCTACTTTTTATATTTTTTTAGGGTATGTTTCCGTTTTTTTTTTCTAGTTTTTTTTGGGCTTCAAACCACCCAAATCGAAACTGAACCGAATTGGGGTTCGGTTTGTGTCGGGTTTCAGTTCGGTTTATTTATTTTTTTTCTGAAACCGAAACCGATTTGGTTCGGTGTAGGTAAAATACCTACTTTTTTTTTCGATTTTTTTTCACTTTCAGGCCACCCAAACAGATCCGAATTAGGGTTCAGTTCGGTTCAATTTGTGTCAGGTTTTAATGCGGTTTGGTGTAAGTAAAATACCTACTTTTTTTAAGGGTATTTTTTTTATAAAAAAAAATCGGAGTTTTTTTCGCTTTCAAGGCACCCAAATCGAACCGAATTGGAGTTCTGCGTGGTTCAGTTTGTGTTGGGTTTTGGTGCAGTTCGGTCGATTCAGGACCCTCGAGTTTCGATACGGTTTCGATTTATTCTTATTTTATTATTTTACTACTAGATAAAAGAGAGAGAGAGAGAGAGAGAGTTATCCTTAAAAAAAATATTATTTTAATGTTTAACTACTGTTATAGTAATAGCTAAATTTAATTATTACTGTAGCAAATATTTATTTTAGCCGATGAGATAGAATTTTCTGTTTGAGCTCTTTCTTGGCATTTGAATAACTAAAATAGCTTTGACTAGTGGGAGATGCTCTAAGAGTGGGGGTACCTACTCTCACAGGTTCAGAGTTATCTTTTAGGTTTTAAGATTTTTTTAACTTTTCCTTGAGAGGCGTCATTGCAAATGATGCTGTATTTTAGCAAATACAAATCCTAACTTTAAAAACTAGTCCCAAATGGAGGATATAAAATCTAGTGGTTCAAATCCAAATCTGACCTGTCGAATGATAATTTCCGAACTTAGTTCATTTTATTTTTCTAAATGAAGATAAATTGTCTTTGGGACGAAATCTACGACACCAAAATATATGGTTAGGTGTCACGTGGCACTATTCTTGCTACCCAGCGCTAAAGCATTGCGCTCTTTCTCAAAGTCTCACTCGTCTAAATTATATAATATAAATTATAGTATTATATTAAAATGATGGTTCATGCCTTCAATTTTTATTTAAATAGTATATAAAATGATGCTTTTTTAATATTTTGTTCTCATATGGTTTACGTATTAATTAAGTGTGTTTATTCAGGGAACTCTATTTTAATAGTGTTTATTCAGGAAATTCTATTTTAAGTATATATAGATATGGACGGTGGTATCCTCCAACATGAGTTGTAGAGTTAAACTCTATACTCATAGTCATTTGGGTGCCATTTGGCATCTAATCCGAATCAAGGATCAAAAAATCGGATTTCGTTTCGGTTTTGATGGGGACCGAAACCTAAATTTTAAACAGAAATTTGGGCCAAAATCTTCAAAGTAGTCTGAAAAATATCAAAATCTGAAGTTTTCCTTTCGGTTTTGGTGGGGACCGAAATCAAAGATTTTGGCCAAAAATTTAAACCATGATCTGAACACTGCATGCCACGGCAACATGTACAAGATTGATCATGTTCTGATTCAATAACTATGCCTATAAGATCGTATCGTTGTGGCCCATTGCATGATTGATTACCAGGCTACATTGGATCTATTTCGAGTAGATACGGTAAGAATATGCTAGTTCTGAAATGCTAACATGTAAAGCTTCTCTAAAAAAGGGATTCGCTAGAGATTTTTATGGAGCAACGATCAAAATAGCAGTTACGTTTTCATAATTTCTCCATATATGTTTGGACGAAAATTTCTGTTCAAGTCATTGTTTTGATGGGGATCAAAATCGGAAGGATTCAGCGATAACTTGAGTTTTTAGGGCCGAAATTTTGAACCATGGTAAGGAGCCTAAAATTTTGAGAAATATTTGAAGGGTGAGAGATGGGACTTAAAGTAATCATTCATTATATCTCATCTCCAGAGTATCTTGTTTGATTGGCCACTTTCGGCCGACCTGGACCCCTTTACTTTTCACTTTCTATGACCCAACGAAACAAATGTCAAAAAGCTGAAACATAAAAGCTGGCAAATGTAAAGAAGCATTTGAGTTGTTATTACTATTTGGTACTGGTCATCCACAAGGTACAGGTAGGTAGGGTACATGGTCCCCTAATTTTAATAAGTCTATTTTTTTGTTTTCTGAGACTAACTACAAAATCAGGCTAATAGTTATAGGAAGATTATAACTTTCAAGTTTTCAACCATCCAATTAAAGCATATTTTGCTGTCGATGTATCGGGTCCGGTCAGGTCGTGCCAAAAGTTTAGCTGCCCAATTAAAACATGGCATATGCCCGACTCGACCTGAAAATTCTATCCGATCTGAAAACCAAACCCGGGCTAGTAGAAAAACCCTGCTTTTCATATTTTTATATATAAAATACTGGGTCAAACCCAATTTTTGCTTGACTCAACCGGTCAAGTTTATGTGCCGACCAAGTAACAATCTGGGTTGGGAGGGTTCGGGTTGACCCGACACGTTGACAGCCATTTAATTGTGAATTGTTGCCCGAACACATTACACGGTCAAAATGCAGGCTCTAAATGCTCCTTGAATTAGAGGGGATAGGAGTAACTAGGACTGCAACCGAGCCGGGCCAAGCCTGAGCTCGGGTCAGCTCTGGCTCGGCTCTACCTTATACAAGTCAAGCTGAGATCGGCTCTCGGCTCTTTGAGCTCGAAAATTTCAAGCTCGAGTCCGAGCAGAGCTCAGGCTGAGCTTCGAAACAAGTATGTTTTATTATAAAAAATTTCCACTTAGTACTTTTTAAAACTTCTCAATTAAATATGCATTCTATAAAAGATTTAAATGAATGATTAAACACAATACAACATATGAAATAAATAAACAATTGTCAGAGGTTTAGTTCTTGCCCTCTTGGTGTTGGGTCTGTTGGTAGTCGCCCGACGGCGGCTGATGCTTGCGTGTGAGAAAAAGGAGGTAACCGTATCCCGCATGCGTGAGAAAAAGATGAGAGAGGTTTAGAAATCACTCAAATCAGAGAGAAGTAGGAGTTGAATTGCATGATCCGATTGGCATAGCCCGTATGCATGAGACTGTGACTCTGTGAGAGAGCTTCAGCAACAAGAGAGAAGTAGGAGTTGAGTTGCAAGAGGCAGTCGTAGGTAGGAGTAATAGTGAGGTGCATATATATATATATATATATTGAAAGTTAGGATAAGTGGGGGGAAAAAGTTCCTATTTTACCCTTTAAAGTAACCGTTAAATTCAAACGGTTACTTTGCAGGATAAAATAAACTTCTCAAAGTTAATTACTTATTTTATATCTATAAATCGAGCCATAGAGTCGAGCCGGCCTTAGCTCCAACTCAGCTCTGTTCATTCGAGCTACAAACTGCCCAGCTCAGCTCGACTCTCGAGCCGAACTCTAAAAAGAAAAGCTCTTATTTTTCGGATCGAGCCGAGTTATTGGGCTGGCTTGGCTCTGTTGCAGCCCTAGGAGTAACAGTGGTTGGAGACATGGGAGTATTTTTTGAGCTGGAAAGCAAAATTATGTGTTAAAGGTTGACATTTACAAATGTCAAGGCCCCTGACATTTGTACATATCAACTTCTGACATCTGTGATCCATTGAAGTCGGTGATAGCCATTAACCCTATTTCAATTGAGTACCTTTAAATCCACCCACCAAAGCTTTGAGTTCACTCACATAAAACACATTGATTATATTGATTCGGACGATGGAGATTGTTCATCATCCCAATCTTTCACACTATGTATCTTGAGAACATGGTTGTACCATCAACCGGTCGATCTTTTATTTCATGTGATACACACCCAAAAAAGTAACCTTAAAAGCAATTTTGAGCATGCACGTGATATTAAGGTCATTTTTTGAGATGTTTGCCTCGAGAAATAAAATACTAACCGTCTGATGATAGGTCCATAATTTCAAGATCCAACGTGTGAAAGATTGGAAGGATAAACGATCTCTATCATATGATTCTATTAAGTCAATGTGTTTCAGCATGGGTCAACTCAAATATTTGGTGGTTAGATTTAAAGGTACTCATTTCAATTTGGTTAACCTTTTTTGGCCACTGCCACGTTAACATTCAACCAGCAAAATTGCTTTCCTGTAGCTAGAAAAACTTTTCTAATATTACGTTAAACCCCTTTTCCCCAAAACAACCTAAGAAGGCTGTGTTTGGTTCCACAAGCCACCAAAATCCAAAATTCAAGTAGATCTCAGGAGTTAAATCTTCCTTAGGAAGAAAAGCAACCAATTGCGTCTTCTACTTGATCTTAATCCAAGTGATAAAAAAATTAAAATAAAAGTCGAAAAATAAAATCACTTTTTGGGCCTTCCATTTTGGGGTGCATTCTAATGTAGCGATACTTTTACGATAACGGGGTACCCAGGCTCTTCCTGCACCGAGTATGTGCAACACCCTCACCTCACCAAGGAATCAAACATCGGTATCGGTTTTCTGGCCAACCGATACATATCTGCCCATGTTTCTGCATGCTTCGTATCAGATATCGGCCATCCCGATGATATAAATAGTAGTATGGTGGTGACTGGTGACCTCTGGGTGATAAGGGTACTCCATTACAGCAATTACAGCAGGTGGTCACTTAATTACAGTAGGTGGTCGCTTTCATGCACCTGGCATGGTGACACACATCAGCAGCTGTATGGGAGAGTTTATTTTCAAGATTTGCTTAAACCAAAGGGAAAAGGTTTAAAGGGTACCGTTGGTCGCACCCACCTATTTACTAAAAGCGACCAAGTCTCAAACCCCTTCAAAACCGTTGATTTCGTTAGATCAGATGATGGAGGTCATATTTATCGGTTTTGATGTTGTTTTTTTTTGGGAAAAAATTGGAAAGTATCGCCCGAAACCGATACGTATCGGAAAACCGAGATTTTGATCCATGACTGACACAATTTACAACTCGATGTTAAAGTGTATTGATAGGATGATTCAAAATCTCCAATGAGATGAGATTTGGAGCTCACTTCATATTATAATATAAGTTGTCACTTCGATGATTTGGATTGCTCGAACACTCGTGCCACATGATTAATAGTAGGCTTCTAAGGAGGTCCATCTTAGAAGGCTTCTAAGGACCCATTAATCCTTCTCCTAATCATAACAGAACTCCGTTGCCATGCTACCTCTTTCTCACCACTTTCTAGCTTCCTTGATAACTTGACTTCTGTTATTGAGCTCTTCTATGTTTGTATAATTTTGAACTTCTGTTCACTTTTCTTAATATAAATACTTGTAGAATTCAATTTATTCTACTCTTAGTATATTACAATTAGAGGCCTCTTAATATGATTTTGCCATGATAGCTCAAGCCATGGTTTGATGACCGGCGAATGTAATAAATCAATTGTCACAAATTTGGATGGTGGGTGTGCTAGACTAGAAGACCCGTTATTTTAGATTAATTTCCTCTACAATTTGCAAATGAGATGATTTTGGGTAGTTCATACTCGTATCTCACATACATAAACTGGGAATATTAGCTTTTCGGGAAATTTTCACACAAACTATTTACATGAAATCTTTCAACTTCTTATTTTACTATGTTCAACTCTATGTATTCCTCTCTATTACCGGGTGTCCAGACTTTATCTTGAGTTGTATGTCATTTCATATTTCATTTTCATAATAGAGCTGGTATTAGATGTATGAGTGGTCAAGTTTTGTACATGTGTTGTGGACTATTAGACGAGCATTGACGGTTACACCATCTAGCTCCTATTGGCTTTTAATCAGACATTAAAGAATATCAAAAGATGTGATTTTTTTATTGCTGAATCCAATCTAGATCTAGATGATAGCCAAGTGTACAATATTGATGAAGATGAAAGTCAAACGTACAGAATTGATCACCTGTTCACTTCTAACAACATTGCAAAATTCAGCGATTTACTCCAGTTATTTTCAAGGCCTATGGTTTGGTTGTAGATATTTATGGCTGCGGCTAACTCCTGCTTTAACTAAGCCTTATGTATAATTTGTTAGGCTTCTAGGACGGGACAGATGGATAGTGAAATGAAGCCATACTAGTCTTTTAGCATCGTCATTGCCTCTTCCCATCTATTCAGGATAGACTTTTTCAAAGATCCGTAGACTTCATTGAATTTTATTTTTGTATTCATTTCTGTTCAAGGCTGCTCTATTTTTGTTCTTTATTGAACTATCTGTTAATGACGTTTCAATCCTTCTTATTAGGGCTGTTTCATGTCTCTGATGGGAAGATGAAATCTCAAACAATATTCCTTAATTTTTCTTTTATTTGGATGACCCTCAACTTCTTTAGAATCCACATCTCAGCCACATGAATCTTTTCAATAACCTGTATTCTCAGTTTTTTAAGCCATATCTAGAAAGATAATATTTCTCTAGTCTCTTTGTGTGTCCACGTGTGTTTTATGTGTAAACTGGAATTGAACCCGAGACCTCAAGGTATTTTGTTAGACACGCCTATGTCTAGTGGAAGCTCCAGGGCTCCATTTCCCACCAGTTTATAAATATAACAGTGTGGATTAACTAATGAAACATTTCAAGCTCAGAGAAAACAATAAAAAAATAATTTCAGAGAAGGCCCATTTCATTGTTAGTAGAAAAAACATAAATTAGCGATAGAGATGGAGCATGCCATACTATGAAAACATATTAAGAAAGCAAAAACCGAGCCACCAAAACACCATACCTCTCTATTCTTTAGAAGGCAACACCAAAATAGCAGACAAGTAGAGACATAATATGACAGCCAAATACCTCACAGAGCCTTCAACTCGGAGGCAAAAAGAACAATGTTTTGAATGTCAGGAGAAAAAATAAACCAACTCCCCACCCTTTATCCCTCTACAAGCTACAACAACAAAAAATTTACATAGCTACTACTTGGTACATGGTACAAGTCACGGGCATTAAACAATATGGCTTTCCAGTATGGAGCAGTTTCTATAATACACACAGCATACCATTTCTCGTACAGCAATTAAAACTCAAATGGAAAAACAAAGACGGGCGGCTAAGGTGAGTATCAATTGCAGTAACATATATATTGTTTAAATGCAGTTTTCATATCATACAATTTTCAATTAATAACCAAATGATAAGGGGCAAAAACTCACCGTTAGGTCTTGCTCTTAAATTTCCGTTGTGCTTTCAAATCCACCACGATAACCGTGATGTTGTCCTTGCTTCCCCTCTGGAGAGCGAGCTTCGAGAGGTGCTCTGCAGCTGCTTGAGCTGCAGGGTCAACTCCTTTGCCTCTTTCCATAGAAGGCGTAATACCGTTCCTTTTGTGCCAGATTAGGATTCGTCTGCGAGCAGCTTCGCAAGCTTCTTCATTTGACATCACGTCCCATAACCCGTCGCTGGCAAGAATAAGGCATTCATCTTCTTTCACTCGAGGAACGAACATGACTTCTGGATCTGGAATAATCCATGGTTTCAAATATCTGTCCCCTGGAGCCAACCAAGAAATGAAAGTCAACCCAGTTGCAACTTTTGACTATTTTCAATGACTCGGGATTTGTATTCATTTTTAGGATAGAATTATTCCTATATTAGCTAGATTAATTTGCAGTTCATAGCTGGTTAGAATGAACTTGATTATTATGGACCATGTTTCCGAAGCACAGGGTAGGTGTCACTTATAATATGGAGGCCGGTAAGCATACATGTCAACCTCCAGAAAAGAGGATATGCATGTAGGAGCTAGTATTAGCCTATTAGGTGCCTTACCCGTTCATCAAGGATGATGTACGGGTATATCTCTCACTGCCAAACTCGTCAAACTTCGGGAGATGCATGATGTTTATGAGCGCCAAATCGGTGAAAGTACCGTTTTTAACTTTCACAGATTTGGAGCTCGTAAAAATATGTGCATCTCTTAAGGTTTGACCACTTTGTCAAAGGGAGATTGACCCACGCACAAGTTAGGTACCTAAAATCAACTCATGTAGGTGGCAGGAACAACCATGTCGATTCATGCAAGAATAATCTTAAAATATGTGAACTTTAAGAGATTAATTCATAAAGGTGTCCCAACATTTGAAATATACTTTTGGGGCTCACATTGTTAATCAATTTATGCAAGGGTACCTCTATTCGCACCTACTGAACCTCTGAAACCACCCACTTATGATTTAAAAAGATTAGAGCACCCACTTATCTTTTATCATTTTTTCATAAATAAATATGCCCCAACAAACCTTTACTAATGGTAATAATTGTGGGTGCTCCTCTTCAAATGACTGGAGTGCCTCTCTTTTTTTGCACCTGCATGAAAAAAAGAGGGTATTTACCCTCACACGTGAAAGCATAGGTGCTTTCAAAGATTTGGTGGTTGTGAATAGAGGTACCCTTTATGCAATTTGGACATGAATATATAACAACAGTACATTATAAGATTCATGATCAATTGATCATAGAAGTACTCGATATGTGGCAGACAATTGACTTTGCAAAAGATTGTTTGGGTAAATTATTGTGCATAGTATCCAATACTGATTTACTTGGAATATAGAACAAATAGACGCATAAGTATAAATGTATAAACAATTTAGTTAATATGAATGAATGTCGTTGCAAATAAAGGCTGAGATACATGTTTTTGCATTATTGGGTTTCATCCTCACCTTGTCCCATCTATAGGGGTCAATTTTGAGATCACATATGATCGAGTGTGAACATTAAATATTATATAACATACTAAGTAAAGGTACTAAATAGTGCACTCATATCATACACAATGTTGTTAAACTATGCCGTAAAAATGTTTGGAGCTGAACATCTACCATGCCATACATTGATCTCTTTTTTTCCGATTGGTAATAGGTAGGTTTAAATTAAAAAAGAAGAAAAATTACAAAACCAACAAACCCCTATGTGCAGGGGCAACAATATGCTTTAACGAAGAGTTGGACTCCAAAGCTAAAACAGAAGTCAGACCAGCAATAGGGGAACAACAAATAATTTATTTATTCTTTTTCAATATCACCACTCTTTGCAAACTTATCTGCCAAGCAGTTCACCTCTCAAGGAATTAAAGAAGCAGTAGAAGCCTCAAAGTTACATATCTCCCCAATTTGCTAGAAGATATTAATTTCTCCCTTGCCTCACCCATCGGTATCTCATGTTTATAGCTTTATACCATATAACTATGTCCGGCATATAGCATAGACTATATATCAAACGGGTATCCAAACTTCAGAGATTTGATAATTGAGTCTGCGCCCATGCACATATATATATGATCCGGAACTTGGTTTTTTGTTCAGATAATAAGAGTGGAATCTGTCAAAACAGACAACTTAAAGAAATCCAAGGAGAAAACAGAATGACACACAAAATATGCAATCAATTTCTCAAAAACAAGATCTTTCCCAAGTACTATGCAAATTTGATCCCATCTCAAACGTATTGATTAATGATGATGATGGCTCAGAAATCAGAGAATTGAAATAAGGGAAACAGAAAACCAAGCATCAATAAGTTTACGCACCAATTGACCTTGACATTGCTAGAACACCAAACACACGGTGTCCATTCCATTGGATAACCTTGCCTCCGGCAGCTTCAATCCTTTCATACTCGTCTTCTCTGTTAGGCTGAAACAAACAAACAAACAGATATATTTATAGGTCCGATCACCAATCACCAACATACAGAACTGTAAATGCATCCCTCATCCCTTACTTTATGATCCACCGATAACGGCACAGCTTCCTTGCCACGATACAGCACTGCTCTTGAATCTCCACAGTTTGCAACAATGATATGGGTCGAACAAAGAATCGCAACCACAGCAGTAGAACCAACGGTTTCCGGTGCAACAGGTTCTGGGCTGCCATCAGGGGAATCAGCGTTGCTTCCATCACTCCCTTTATTAAGTCTCCCTCCAACCTCCGCATCAACTTTCAAAAAGCCACCCGTAAAGGCCTTCTCCCATTGCAGCTGCAGATTATCCCTGTCACTGGCGTCTACACCATCTTTCGACTTTCCTATCTCCTCAATCAATGCAAAATGGAAGCGATCCCGGCAGTAGTTAGCAACCTGTAAGAAGACAACCAAACAAACCCATGAAACATCTCTACTTCACTAACATCAATCATATCGTACGAAGATAGATAAATGAAGGTAACTAAAAAGTACCTGGGCCCCTCCATGGCCATCATACACTCCAAAGAAATGGGCAACCATGTTATTCAAACTTTGGGTGACACCGTCCACCACACGATCACCGATTAGCATTTGAAGTGGAATTCTGAAAAATCGGGGCACAACATTAGCAGAATCTTCCATCTCGGGCCTTCTCCCACATAGAGAAATGCACCCCCAAAGGGGTACACAATCAAATTCATAAACACCAATTCCACTTATTCTACTCTCTCGAGGCAACTGAAGAACAACCGTCGTGGAGACCCTTGGATCAGATTCATCTGCCACAGTTGATACCACTGCCCCATGGCCCATTGGCACAAGGAGATCATTCATAGGCTGTTGCGGAGCAACCCTTGCAACAACCTGAGAATTTCTAATATTCTTCTCGGTGTCCAAAATAGTCAACGTGCTTGGTTCGGAAATGCCCTCCAAAGTTGAAACCTCTTCAGCACAGATGCTACTAATATCGCTAGCCACTGAAAGAGAACACGAGCTCTCAAGTACTTGCTCAGGCTCGGCTCCTATGGACAATGAATCGTCTTCCTCGCTTTCATTGGCAATAGTGCTACCGCTGCCAACCCAACCACTTTCCGGTGTTACCGCATCTAACAAATCAACATCTCCCCCATCATCTTCAACAATATCGGCTTTGTCGTGTTGGGGACTGCTGCAACTACAACCTTCATCAGGGTCAACAGGCATTTCCGTCATAGACTCGGACAAAAAGGAGGCTGTGTCGGTTATCAACTTGAGGCAGGTGATTTCTGTATGAGTAGTTAGGGTCGAGCTATCGCAGATTGAATTACCTATCCTAAATGGCACTGCAACTGCTGGTGACATATCCTCCATCAATTCTCCTATCAAAGTAGTAGTAAGAGTATCCGACCACCACCAAGACCTCCGAAATCACATAGTACCCAATCATTTTTCGACCATTTCTACTTCTACTACTGCTACTAATGCTGCCACTTCTCCCATATCAAGTGACCTACAGATGGAACAACTCTCTAGTCTCACCGAACCATCTTCCATGCTAAAGAAACCCAGAGGCAAGTCGGTGTTTCGTTTACCTTCATAAAGTTTCAAAACGGAAGGCGACAACCCTGAAAGGCTAGAGACTAGAGACTAGAACCAAAGAAAAATTCCACAAAGTTGAAAACGGTTCACAGATCTGATGGAGATTCAATGGATCCAGACTTGAATTTATGCAAGTTTCAACACAACCCAGATGGATTAACATATAGATAGATCACTCTGGAACTTATCCCCTTTTTCTTCAGAATCTAGACACTTCCTCTGCATCTATCTACCCTATCAGCTACACTGAGAAACTTAAAAACAAGGTCCAAGAAACTCACCAAACCTAAAAAAACCAAAAAAATATAAAAAATCAACTCCTTATCTGAAGGAAAAAACAGGAGGAGGAGAAGGGGAAAAGGGTCATGAGAAATCTAGGAAAGGGAAGCAAAGAATCACAAGAAACAACCCAAAAAGATGAAGGGGCTTTACATATGGGTTCCCTCAGATCCAGGCAACCCATCACAGCCTCTACAAATATGGGTCTCCTTCCCTTTCACACAAGCAATTTCGATGATGCTGATTAACGCAAATCCTCCAAAAATTAAAAATTATTATTATTATTTTTATTTATTTTTAAATACTATTCCCTCCTCTAGCACTAAATATATAAATACATATCTATATCAACAAAAGAAAACAGAATACAGAAACGAGTGAAAACAATTAAATGGGCTTATTACCATATTACACCTATATCATCGTAGTGAGCTCTTCCTTGGTTTCTTTTGGAGGCAAGAGCAGAGAGCAGAGAGCACAGAGCACAGAGAGAAAGAAAAGAAGAGAGAGAGAGAGAGAGGACAGGTGTCCGAGGGAAGATGGTATAAAAGCATTTCCACCCATCTCTTCCCATGAGCTCGCTCTCTCTCTCTCTCTTTCACTCACTTCATCCAACGCCGAGTTTATTTCGACCGAAAAAAAGAAAAAATAAAGAAAATCGAAATTACTATTTTAACCCTCATATTTAAAAGAATGACAAATGTAGAACCTGATTTCACGTGCCAAGTAATAAAATAATAGAATATAATAAAAGTTGAATTTATGAGGAGAGATCTGATACAGTGTGTTACTTGCTTGTAATAGACATGGATCAAAATGCCGAAAAATTGGTACGTATCGTCCGATCAAAAAATCAGTATATATCGGTACCGATTTGTATCGAACAATATATTGAATGTATTGTTCGATACATACATATATTTTAATGATATGGTATATTTAATGTATCATATTATTCACATCTAATATTGATACGTATCAGTATCGGACGATATTTTGATCTTTGATAACAGATCAGTACAACAAATTTTTCTAAATAAATCGGAAGTTAGAATTAGGCATCCGACCGAACAGTGCTAACCTCTAAATCAGGGAAAGGTCAAAAATATACTTTTACTTATTTGAATCCTCATAAATAATTGTGCACTTCCCAGGGCTTTGACTTCATTAGCGGAGGAGATTGACCAGAGAACCATAAGCAGTATTCGGGTTGTATAACTAACACTAGCTCAATCAACAATGCATGAGATGACTAATCCTTCTCCATTTTCTTAGTTTTGAAAAATCTAAATAAGTCAAGTAGCTATGAGCCTATGAAAGTAGTGCATTTTAAGGGTCTATATTAAACGCATTTTCTAATAGTATTCCACTATGGTCATCCTAATTGCAACGAGAGATTCTTTAGTCGCAACCAGAGATTCTTTATTCTCTTATGACCACTTTAAATCTAATCATAGAGATTATTTTCTCATAAATCTTCCACATAATAGATCTTGATTTCATATGAGTACCATAGATGATTGGATTTTGATTACATATCACACACATCCCAAAAATTGAATATGGCTATCAATGTACCATCAAACATGATTCTCAAATTCCTTTTTGGGATGTATGCTAAGTGGAATCAACATATAACGGACTGAAGGTAGGCCATGACAATAAAATCTATTGCTTGAAAGATTGGGAGGGAAAACAATCTATATCACATGATTTATAAGTGATCAATAATTTTTGCATATGCAAACCCTAATTGCAAAGAAAGAATCTCTTATTGCAAAAATAATGATACCCTTCCACAATTATAAATCTAAAATCACAACCTTTTACCAATAAGAAAGTCCTTTCTTTTTTATTGAATTGTGCTTGTGGGTCTTACCTTTCCAATATAGTATTATTGTATGTATACCATACAGATTCTAGCAATCCTAGGCACTAAAGAAATTTTGTTAAGGTGCACGGATCATTAGAGTCATCAAGCTTTGTAAACACGGTCTTCGTCATCAATTGAGATGGCCGAGTGGCAGGCCAACATGCAACAAAATTCATCATTGTTAGAGATTTTTAACTATTTATTAAAAACTTGAAAGCAATTATTGTGTCTGAACATGGACCGTTGCCAATATACGGTTTAGCCATCCATTGAAGAATCTCATTGGCCTATGATCAGACTTGGTAAAAATACTTGGGTGGCACAATTTTTGGGTTAAATGTAATTCAAACCTATAGTGACAAAATTGAGTTTATTTTGAAAAAAAAGTTTTCAACTCTATTTTTCTTGAAAAGCAAAGCAAAACTTCTTTTTAAAAAATGCATTTTAAACCATTTTTAAAAAGATAAATGTTTTTTTTTCATTTGAAACTCATGTTTGAAAATTCAATCAATCACATTGCTATAGCTTTTAATATTTAAGCTTTATTTTACATTTTATAATCCAAGAACCTCTTCTAACATCCGACTAATCTTAAGGAACTTAAGATTATTTTACAAGCACAAGTAAGTAAAAGAAAAATATCACCAATAAATGCTTAAAAGGAAGTAATGAGAAGTCACATAAAAGATTATTATGTTACAAATAGTTTTGTGGGAAGCCCGCCCCAAATAGATTTGGATTTTGATGATGATGATCTACTTGCTACATATAAGGAATGATTACATGTGCGATATACCCACAAAATTGGTATCAGAACTTCATAGCCGCTTGATCTTGATCTAATGTGATAGCTTAAAATCTCCAATTTTAAGCCAAATGACACATTTTAAAGCAAAGTTGACATCGAAGACCTGAAATGCTCCGATTCTAGTTAGTCTCATTTTCAATTGATGGCATCTAATGGTAATTGAAAGTGAAAAATGGGGTATTAGTGTTAACTAATCTTGTGGTTACTAACGGCGCCGTTAAAAGGAGAATGCATTGGAGACGTTAGGACAGCAATTTCGATGTCTGCTTGTGTTTCCGTGCCGCAAACATTTGACGTCGTTTACACCACAACTTTCGTGCCACCTGTCTTTGCTTCCGACAACGCTGTCGAAGACCAATAAGAGCTTCGCCACGCGTCCTCCAACGACCCTCAGACTTTTGACGCCCTCCCTCTAGAATGTGACACCTCACAGTCAGATCCTGGCATCTCAGATTAAAAGACTTATATACCCCTTTCGTATCTTTAAAGATTTGGTGTCTGAATTCCTCCAATGATGAAATTATCCTCATAGTTTAGGGGTATTCTAGTAAATTGAGAAAGGTCAGCCAGATTCGAGATAGAGAGATTTTTGTAATTTCGGGTTCCTGATATTTTGTGTTATACCTCCAGGGCTCGTACACACGACTATGTTATATTTGCTTGTGTAGGTCATAATAACTTCATCCAATAAGTAGTAAACAAATAATCAGTATTTTTTAATGAAAAATATGACGAAATAAAATTGAAGCTTTTTTGGATATTTTACTCACGGGTAAGAGTTTTTTTGCAACCAACGATTTGGTCTCCACAACTATGGTTCCACCTTATGACAGTGAAATCTTTATGATTACTTTTAAATCCACTCACTAAATCTTTTAGTTCACCCATACTCAAACAAAGTATCAAAATTGGTATCGGTCTTAAGTATAGTTTGCTCGAGGTGAATACGACTCGACTAATATGCATCAGCCTATTTTTTTTATGAAAAAAAAAAAAGGAAAACTAATCGTCTCGATCAAAAATTGAGATGTATCGGCTGATACTGTATCAAATATCTAATACGAGATACCGATACGTATCGCAGATACGTTTTGGCATCAGCCAATTTGTTATACCTTATATTGAAACACATTGACTGCATCGAATAAGACGATGGAGATTATTTTATGGTCCCAATCTTTTACAAAATAGATCTTGAGATCATGAGAGCACCATCAGACGGTCAATTTTTAATTTCATGTTGCACACCCCTAAAAGAGTGACCTTAAAATCAATTTTGAACATGTAAGTGATGTTAAGGTGACTTTTCTAAGATGTGTGTTATGCGAAATAAAATATTGACCCTCTGACGGTACGCTCATGATCTCAAGATTTATCGTGTGAGAGATTGGGAGGAAAAACGATCTCCATCATCTAATTTAACACAGTCAACATGTTTCAGCGTGGGTGAACTCAAAGATTCGATGGCTCAATTAAAGGTATTCTTATCTTTATTTCACTGGAAACACATCCAAAAGTATCCTTAGAATTCTTCGTATTGTTTAACATGATAAATTACTTTTGAGATTAGTGCCACGTGGAATCAACATCTAACTATTGATAAATGAGTCATGATATCAGTTAGTCAAAAATCTCCTATAGTGGGATTTAAGGTAGTCAACAGCAATAAATGTGGAGCCATCAGTTGTAAAGATTGAAACCTCTGTTGCAAAAACCCATATCATTCACTCAATTTACGTTTTGGACAATCGTTCGAAAGAAAAGTAGTAGTTGTCATATGGTCCTTGTCAATCACAAAAGTCCCCAAAAGGAATGGCCACGTGTCAGTTTAAAAATTTACTCCTTTCAATGGGCTTTGTATCTGTATGATTCTCGGCCAACTAAAGGTTTGGAGGAACCCACCAGCCGTCCAAGCGAGGGATACCTTGACCAATCAACACCGTCCATCTGATATTCTGATTAAAAAGCCATCTCTCGAATGACCACTGCTGTTAATTTGCAGCAATTAGGTAATTGCAACTACAGTGATTATGACAGGACTCAGAGAATAAATCGGCTTAGAAAAAAATAATAAATGTTAAGAAAAGAAATTTCTCAACAAAAAAGCCGATTTATTCGGGCAGAAGACTTACGTTTACACGGAACCAAATATACTTATAACTAACGTAATGTCTTATAGTTAGTCATTTTATTATGACAAAACTGGCACTTGCACAATCCTCAAAGTCTTGGACAAATATGTAACTTGGGGAATGTTTCAAAACTTATTTTCACTTAATTTGAAATTTCTGAAATTTTCAAATTTTACCCTTTATATAGAAGATTCTCACACCATCTTTTTTGCAAAACTCACAAGCTACAAACTTTAATTTTGTATGAATTTTAGGTGTAGTGACCATATACTCATCAAGCAATGATTTCTGTAGATTGATGATTCACTTAAGTGACATGACGTAAAGTAAAATGCATCCGCCTATAAATTTATGAACACCATAAACACTAAGGCTGCTTATGGCATAGCTCTTTGCTAGCTCCTGTCACAACATAGTTCACTTGTTTTAGTTGGTTCTCATTCTCGTTTCTAACTCCATGCAAAAGAGAATTTATTTACTCTAGCAGCAACCTCTTTGCTCTCTACTAACTTTGTACCGAAGCAAATAAAATCTGCTCTGACAAAAAATAAGTAGAGAGGAGGGTGAAACTGTTGAACAGGTAAATTTTGTATAAAATCTTGATTGTAAGGAGTTATCAAGGAGAAGGAATATCCGCTAAAGCATATAGTAAGATGTTAGCAGAGAGGATGGAAACCTGCTAAAGCAAATGAACTCTTATATGACATAAGTTAGTAGAGAACTATATCATACGCAGCCTAAGACAATATAATATTTTCATACAACTCTGAAGCATCGACATGCAAGTTTTGAATATACAAACTTCAGTACAATACAACAGTCTGAATGTAGAAATACACTTTATCACAATATAGAGTCATTGAGGGAATACAAATGCACTTCATTTGTACTTCCTTGCAAGTGCAGCACAAAATGTAAGTTAAAGATGGTCCTAAATCCACTTCAATGTATAGTTGAAGCTCAGTGCAAACTTGGAGACTGACGCAACATACACGTAATTCGTTGCGTGTACAATGCAAAGTGAGTTGAAGATGATTCTAAATCCACGACTTCCCAAAAGAAGCCAATAATTCAGATTATATTCAATTTTTTTTCAGAATATATAAATTAGTGGCAATTCCTTTCAAAAAGTGAGGCAAAATTTGATCAAACTAATTCCGTGTGGCTCGTCCCTGTGGTGAATGACGCGCTTACTAGGATGATATTAACTTTTGTGACAATCCTGTGTTTTTTTTTTCCGTCTGTCTAATTTGGTTTATAGCCTTGAGGCTCTAAAGCAAATAAAACTCATAAATATAAGTAGCTGAGTATAGTATATATTGCGCGCAGTGTAATAATGTTGGATGAAATACCTAATTCCTTGGAAGTTCACACCGTGTTTTTTAAAAGAAAATTACTGTTTCATCTTCCATTTTGTTGTGAGATATAGGGAGAAATTATTTACCGCAGCAAAGTCACAGCTTATATTCAATAACTTCAACCGATTAATAGAATCACCACTCTGCCATGAGTAACTTATTACTATGGCCGCCAAAGGGCCCGAGGGGATGGCACTAAACCTAGTAGGCTTTAACATGGCCGGTCCAAGCGTTAGCAGGCCAGTGGCGAGCTTTGAAACATTACCATTTTTAAAGAGAGAGAGAGAGAGAGAGATTGGAAGTTATACATGTTGGATCTATCGATCCAACTATCCAAATATTTGCCCTAGGATCTAGGCGTATGATCAATCAAAACAATAGATCAATATTACATAAATTAAATATATATATATATATATATATATATATATATATATATATATATATATGTGCATACTTTATTGCAAAAATCGTGGCCGTCGCTTTAACTTTAATCTGTTATATCAATCTCAAAATCTTTCTTACAAGGAAAAAGTAGAAGGTGAAAGTGGTTCTACCCGTCTCTCTTGCTACACTCTCTTGATGGAAAGATGCCAAAGGCTTGTGTGTAGTGAGCGAGAGACGTCCATTAATATATATAGCATGAAGAGTTATGCCCTGTCTAGAATACTGTCCATCAAGGTAAAAATTTCAACATTACATATATAATAAAATAGTAAATAATATACAATACGCCAACAGTATCAAAGACAGAACGGTAAATGCATTTACAGTATATATTTGCCTACAAATCTTCACCAATTAAATTTAATTTACATAAATCCAATTCTAAGAAAAACTAATCCAATAAAACCAATATATATATATATATATATATGACGATCCAGACCCACATGCCACAATATTGTTCGGTTCTGAGTTTAGGTCACCACCCCGATTTTATTTTTGGCATGGGCTTAAGTCCCCACCCAAAACATGTCATAACATGTAGCGTCCGCAATCACATATAGCCCAGGATCAGGACTTTTCCCTATCCGATGTGAGACTATTACAATATATATATATATATAGGAAAAGGTGTCTATCCTTCATGGGAGGATGGTCACTGTCCTCCAAGCTTCCAATTGGAGCTCTACGTGGGACCCAAAATATTATTTCGATGCCACATAGAGCTCGGGGGCATTGCTTAGATCATCTTAAAAAAAAAAAAAATTGAAAACTCATCTCTACCGTGTATTTTTTGAACCGTAAAATGTGGACAAATGAAACCCGTCAAACTTTGACTTGTAGGTTTTCAAAGTTTTTTTCGAAATTTCATTTTTTAACATTGATCTAAACCGTCCACTTGTGCTCCACATGACACCCAAACAGTATTTTGGGTGTCACGTGAAGCTCCATGTGTATTTTGGAGGACGGTCACCGTCCTCCATTCAAAGACCTATCCGACTCCCATATATATATATATATATATATATATATATATATAAAGGCTAGGCCGGCCCTAAAATTTAGGGCTATTATTGAAAGACCTTACCCCCAACGTTTAAGGTCAGACTGGGCCAGGCTTTTAGTGTCGGACCAGGTAGGGGATTTTAGGCTCAGCCCTTCGACAGGCCTACTACTCGCAATTTGCCCTCCTGTGTTTTCGGCTGGGGTTTTAGTCACAAGCTTTTTGAAAGGCCACCTAAGATGCCCGATCTCAAATGCTTGTGAGGCTCTTATTAGGATAAGATAAGGTACGCTACAGTTCTAGTGTTTCTAGTCTTGATGAGTGATGACCATTTTCACGCAAACGAAAGATATCCGTTTTCCAGTCCAGGAAATAGTGGGGGCTCCGAGGCATCTTTTCAGCTTATAAAAATATATTCAAAATAACATATCATTAGCTTCATTATCCATCTGCATCATCCTCATTTCTTAGTAAGCAACTAAATAAAAAACCCGCAGAGCAGCCCCGTTGTGTCCTACATATGCAGTTAGATTTTAGAAGGAAAATTTTCCAAATCTACCCTATCAGATTCACCTTTCTCGTCAGACCCTCTATTTTCACCTTTCACCTAAAGGACCAGCTCTAAGCTGAGCTGGTTTCAGCTAGCATAAAAAGTCAGAAATATCCATGCTTACACTTTTTTCGTTCTATATAATTTAAAATTTTAAATATTTAGACTTTTTCATATTTACTCGATTGAAACAGAATCTATGCCGACTTAGTTGAAGGCCACAACATAAAATCGATGGTGTTAAAAATTGATACGAAAAAAGGCGATATTGCCTCTTTAAAAATTAAAAAAATAATAAAATTAAACAATCGATAGCGACTCTTTAAATAATTGGTACCGACTGCTTAAAGAGGCGTTGCCGACTCTTTAAATAGGCAAAAACGACTCTTTAAAACATCAATGATACTGACTACTTAAAGAGGCAATGGCGACTCTTTAAACAGTCACCATTATGCGTTTAGACAATGATCCCGATCATTTATATAATCGATTGACTATCTAAACAATCGATGATGATCGTTTAAAGCAAATCGATTTGTTTAAAAAATAATAAAAAAAAAAATTAAAGAGACGATATCGCATTTTTTCATATCTTTGGCACCGTCGATTTTATATTGTGGCCTTCAAATCAAACGGCATAAATCCTATTTCATATCATGTAAATATAGAAAAGTGCAAATATTTAAAATTTTAAACTATATAGAACGAAAAAAAAAAGTGTAAGGGGTATTTCTAACTTTTTGTGCTAGCTAAAAGTGGCTTGGAGGAAAAGGTGCATCTGACAGGATCAATCCGGCAAATTTCCCTTTTAGAACAAACGCCACATTTGTGTTTGCAGACTCTGCACCAATAACCCCCCTCTTTATCTTGAATATGAAAAGTGGATTACCATCAAGGTGTCAAATTGAGTATCGGTTTGCCCAAGGCCGATACGAATCAGTTGATACCGATACAGATCGGCCAATTTACAAAAAACAGAAACTTGATTGAAACCGAGACGTATCGGCGATATCGATATGGGACCGATACATATCGGTTTGGCCAAAAATCGATACGTATCAATATCGGCCGATATTTGATAACTTGCTTACCATCATTTATAAAAGGGTAGGTTTATTAATACCCACGAAATCTTGGAGGGCGCCCACACCCATGTCAAAAATTATTGCCTGCTTAGAATCACACGATGGAGATCATTTTTGTAACGGCACGGACTTTTGTGTTTTGAAACGACCTTGAATTTTCTACACAAAAATTTGTGCCATTAAAATTCGTGTCATAAGCATGTGATGGTTTAACGCTAATACGATGATAAATTATTTGAGAAAACACGAACCATTGAAAAAAAATAAAAATAAAAAATACTTGCATATAGATTATGTGCTAATAAAAGTTAAAAAATACCTGCATATATTAATTTTCAACTAAGTCTAATTTAACCGATTATAAAATTTAAACTCGTTTAATAAATCATTCAAATAAGTCTCAAATATTTTAAATTACCCATCCACCTATAGTCCTATGGCCCAAGTGTCACTCATCAAAACATAACGTGAAATAAAATAATAAAAGTATCATCTATTTACCGTCCCAAAAATCTCATGAAATTATAGTAATTAACCTACGGATAAAAATCTTCCGAGTGGTCTTCCTCTTCCGATGGTAAATAATCAGGGTCCACTTCGGATACCTTATCCTCTGAGAAATTGGAGATAAGAGGATCTGCACAGGGTAAACAAAAATTTCTATGGAGCTTAGTAGGGAGGAGATAATTACCCTCCATGACTTGAATCATTTAATTTACTAGCATGCACGAAATTTATCTAGTTAATGTAATAATAATTTAGAGATAGATATATCATAAAACATGACAAGACTAGCAAATTTATAACTATGAGATTGAGATGACAAAAAACTATGAGTCTAAAATTCTACACATAAATTTTATTGAAATTTTGATTTCCTTAATATTTCGTGAAACATGCGCATGAAAAGTAGATTAGTCTCAATAACAGATGTCTTGTAGTTCTTACATGACTTAAATACTAACTTAAAATAATTTTTACACATATTAGGTGTCAAAACTAAAGTAATATTATACCGATGGGGGCCCCGTTCATTGTCGCCTATGAAAATTTTCATAATTAGTCGTAGCCCCTACTCATCGAGGTGGCTCATGCTTAGTCCGTGTCTTAACATGACATGATGGAATCGTATTAAAATCGAAAATCATACATACAAAATGATTGTTTGTCATTTTAGCGTACATATAATTATAATCATTGACTTGCCTTGTCGTAATTTCGTGTCATGTCTATTTTTATCCATGTCTTAAATGACCTTTAAACCTACGAATCTATTTCTTATTTCATGACGTACACTTTTATCTTTGATAATCATGTGGATAGATATAATACAATAAGAATAAACCAAATATTATAACATGTTAGAACATTCATAACCACAATATAAAATAATCCTGCAATTATAATGCAATCCGATCGAATTAGAATCTAATTAGTTAAAATTTCAACGTTTATAATTTCTATTAGAACCGGAGAAATTCTAACAATCAGATGTAACGATCATGAAAAGCTGAGAGGGGTGATTATAATGAAATTTTTGTGATTCTACTCATATGAGCGTTTGATCAAAGGTCAAACATGCATTCACAGAATACTTAAGAAATAAGATGCAAGAAATTACTCCGCAAATTTTTAAAGTAGGCGTCTTAAGGACGATTTTCGAGATGACTAGCTACTGATTTACTCTCACATAATGGAATAGTTTTATTAAAGGGCATTGTCATCTACATCATCTATTTGGCGGTTCAGCGATTAGGGGCTTAAAAATGTTTCTTCGGTTATATAAAGTTAGGGAAAACCCAAACTGATTAGAGATAATTTAGGTATTTACTTCTAATTTACATTCTAAATCAAAATTTCAAAATTATAGCCAACAAAATAAATTATCATAAATAAGAAAAATCTTTCAGGAACCCTAAAATTTTGGAATTCATTTACTAATCAATTCTTCTTTTATATCCATGTCTTAAAAAAGCTGGTATAATAAATTACCATAAATAAGAAAAATCTTTCAAGGGACCCTTAATGTTGGAATTCATTTACTAATCTATTTTTCTTTTATATCCATTTCTTAAAAATGGTTAGCATAATAAATTATCATAAATAAGAAAAATCTTTCATGGGACCCTAAAATTTTAGAACTTATTTACTCTTTTTAAGTAAATTATCTAGCAAGGAGTAACGATCAATGAAGGATTCTATTCATATATGAGGAGATTAATAAGTGAGTTGAGTCAAAACCAAACAATCACATATTAAAATTTTATTTCTTGTTTACACTACTAATTAATCAAATAAATCAAATAAAGAATAAGTAATTAATTCCCCTTACCTCGAGTCCTAATGTCGCAAATGATTGAAACATTGATCACTTTTTTCTAAAAATTGATTGAACAATACAAATGATTGTGAATTTATAATCTAAGCCTCTGAATTCATCTTCTTTCTTCGATCTAATCGCTTGAAAGAGGTCACAGTGGTTAAGCGGGAAGAGGCTAGAGAGTTTTGAGGGGGAAGAAATTAGAGAGAGAGATTGTGGCAGCTAAGGTTTCATAAAAGAAGAGTTAAAAGACGGCTAGGTTTTCTTAAAAGAAGAAAAGGTGAAAAGAGAGTTACGCATAAGGTTTTCTAAAGATAGGATAGATTCCAGTGTAGAGCATTAACACCGTACACAGTGCAAAACATCATCTAATATCATTAAAAGATCAAAATGGGTCAGGTCGTTATATTCTCATCAAAAGTCAATGATTCCACGTTAGGTACAAAAAAATTTGGGTTACAATTTTTCTCTCCAATCTTCCACACAAGGGATCTTGAGATCGCGGGCATACCATTACACGGTTAGCTTTTTATTCCACACGGCACACATCTAAAAAAGTGAACAAAAAATCACATGGCATAAATCATGCTCAAACCTGATTTTTCGATTTTTTTGGGATGTGTGCCACATGGAATCAAAATTGATCGTCTGATGGTACGCACATGATCTCAAGATCCCTTCTGTGAAAGATAGGGGAGAAAAACGATCTCCAACGTCTGATTTGTAGAAGTCCATTGTTATTGGCATAGATGCCCTCCAAGATCCTGTGGCTGTTAATAAAGCTACCCTTCATAAAAATACCAAAAATAACTTTAATTTTTATGACATGGCTTAACTATAGCCATGAATTGAGGCAGGACCTGGATCTGTCATGTTCAACCCAAACATGGGCTCGAACCTCGGTACCTTAATTAAGACAATAGGAACAGTGGAGATGGAAAAGTGCCCAGCCAAACGAGGATGAATCTCCATAAATACTCTCCTTGAGCATACGAAGAATCAATATACATCATCTTTGCTCCAAAAATTTGGAGGGTAGAGGTAGGAAAGCAGCTGGCTGTAGATAATCTTGCCTTGATCATAATGAGAGCTGGGCTGAAATAGATGCATCGAGGTGATATAATCTGAAGCTCAATTTGGGAGCTTTGGATAGGTCTTGAAGCTAGACTTTTATATTATCAGACTCGCTCAACCAAGTTAAGAATTGTCTAAATAAATTTGTGAGAATAATTATGCTGAAAAAAATAGTAAGCATATCCAAACTTGGAATGGTGAAATGGCAAGAACAGAGAATGTGTAGAGGAGATGTAGTTGGGGCAACTAGAAAGTCTACGTCTGAAGCAAGAAGATTAAAAAACTTACAGTAACGACCCTTTGAAGAGATGTACCTTTCCTTGGAAGTTGCTGGCTTACCTAGCTGGACGCAGAATTCCTTGGATTGGACCTTATTCCAAGCTGATTTGGCAGAGAGTTGTTCTTTCAAGTTACAATGAATAACTGATATCCACAGAATTTCATTGCTATTCATCTAACTCTGTTCAAACAAGACCTCAGATATTCACTACACGATCCAGTCATCATTCAATGGGAATTCAAAACATAACTCGGATCTAATGTGCATAAATTGTTAAGGTAGTCAGAGAAGACTAACTGACCAAGTGTCACAGCACATGCCATCTTGTGGGACGTCTTGAACCCAATCCATCTTCAAAAAATGAGTTGAAAAGCCAACTGCCGAGAAAAGAGGTTGAACTGGGTAGGTCTATTGAGAGTATTTGACTGAAAAAATTGAGTGAATGGAGCTTTGCGTAAAATGAGGGGGACAGCCATAAAGCAATGAATTGTAATGCTTCGAAATTTGAAAAATTAATCGTAAATTCCCCTTTCCAACAGGCAAGCAGGACCTAATGTTTTTTTCAGTCTGAAAAGTCAAGTATATCCCCATCCTTTCTGGCATAGACATGCCCTCATTATTGCCCCTCGATTCAAATTCAGAAACAGCTATCCTGCATACACTAAAATGAAAGGGGGTGATGACTATAACATAACAGTATTGGTTATGAGTACCTATGGTTGTTCTTAGCAAAATGTGCAGCGACTTTTGCATGTGTTTATATGATTATATCCATAAGGAAGTAAAACCTTGGCTGACTACAAAGAATTCAGAGCTATAAAGATTTCAATTGAAGGTGAAGATTTTCTTTCAGTGGATGAGAAATTGAAAACACTGCACATGCAAATGAAAGCAGATTTTACAAGACACTGTTTACAATCGTTTCACTAGCATCATGTGATTAATAAAAAAGACCAACAAATAAGTCAAAGGGTAAAGGTAGCCTGGTACCATGGATCAGGTAACTTACCTCGTCCCACACTAATTTGCAGCCACGTGACACCCAATCTCATGAACAGGGGTCATAGATAGGAGCAGCTCGAAGATTATAACTATTTTGTGAATATATACATATATATATATATATATATATATATATATATATATATATATATATACTGCACAGTCAATGGCATCAACCGTGATGAGAAATGAACGGTAAAACTATAATTTTACCATTCATTTTACGTGCAATTGACTCTTTTGACCGCATGGTTTTATATTTTTAATTTTAACTTTCTTTTCACTAAATAACTGTAATCATCGAGCCGCTCCAATCCATGGCATCCGAGCATGTGATTGGATGCCACATGACTGCAAATTAGTGTGGGACTTGGTAAGTTACCTGTTCCATGGAACCAGGCTACCTTAACCGAAGTCAAATTTCATACCACTAATTTCTGATTTTATCACTTGGAAGTTATGAACACTTGGAAGTTATGAATAAAAGGAGGTGGAGAGTTAAACCACTTACTTCAAACAGCCAAAATGTAGACTCGCTTATTTATGTTGAACGGATGACCAAGACGAGATCTGGGACATTGCACTTCCATCGATAGTCCTGCAGTGGCATCCAGCCCATATTTCAGTTTCAATAAACATCACAGAAATTCAACATTACCAAACAACTACAGATTTGTCGATGTGGCAGAGTAAGTATATGAAAAGATTCTATTTATATTCATACAGACAGTATTTTTCTAGGTTTTCAATTTTAAGGTACTCAGCAAAAAGGAGATGTAAAAAACTAACCATGAGAATACAATGTAGTAACAGCTAGCCTGGTAGTGCCCAACAGACAACTCAGTGAACAGGAGAATGCACCAAAACCAAGGTGAAGAAATATATATATATATATATATTAAAAAAAACCTGCAAAAATATTGAAAAAGGAAAATCCATGTTTCCATTTTATGCTGGTAAGTTGGTAAAGATGAAAAGGGTGAACAAATAAACAGCCCGTTTCCATCAAGTATTCTGAGACACGTGCAATTGTAGAGGAAAAACAAATTTGGCAAGTTTACACCTGTAAGAAACGCTGCATCAAATAAACAGCCCGATTTTATTTGAGATATAAAATGTATGTACAACTGGCACTGTAGTCTGATTGCTGAATGCTACAATCAGAATACAATGCTTGCAAAAGAGATTACAGCTAGGGCTTACTAGCTTGTACGTTGAAAAACGATATCTTTACAGTCAAGGTTGCCTAACCGGTACAGGAGGAACAAATCCCACGATCACCAAAAAGGTTTGCTCCAAGATGAACTTTTGTAGAAGTCTTCCAAAGAATCTATACCCTACTTACAGACCCAGTTGCCAAATGATAACCCACATGATTGGTCACTTCTCGACAACAGCGTCAATATCTCTAACTTGTATAATGCACAAAATATACAAAAAATGCCAACTTTAAACCATCATGTTCAAGTCTGAGAGGTCATCCATTGGAATTTCTAGGCCATTAAACTCGTGATCTTGCAATCCATCATCATCAATGTTATTCAACCATGAACCAAGATCCTGGCCTTGCCCATCGAAGTCATCAGTAACGCCTAGGACGTCCATTCCGGGTAGCTGCAAGTGGGACAAGTCAATGGGGGCCTCAGAATCATTAGATGTGTCCTGCATCCCTCTGCAATTGGAAAGCAAGCCCATTTCACCTTTCTCCTTAGTATTGACATCAATAGTCATGTCACGAGATTTCGGAACTAATGGCAATACTGCTTTGGGTACTTCTGAAGCCTTACCAAGAAGGCCATTGACAGAAGCAGATAACTGGGTCATTTTCTGCTTGGGTTTTGTTTTGGACTTTCGTTCACCTTTGATGTTGCCTAAAGATGGCCGGCCAATCTTAGTAGTTCCATTTCTAGATAGCACCTCTCTGTTATGTCCCTTTCCCTCTCTATCTCTCTCACTTCGCTTTCCTTTTGTACCACTTAAAATAGGACTTCCAAGACCAGAATGGGTTCTAAGTGAAGTACCAACTGTACCACCAACAACATCATCGAGTAACAACTCCCTCTTTTTAACTCTATTTGACCATGTGTCATCTTTACCAAACGCTTGTTCCATTAAGTGATTGACTGATTGAAAAGCATCAGAAGAATACTTGTCATGGGTATCCATATCATGCCCTGGACGGGAAGTCAAACAAGCGTTGTAATCTGTACCCAATTGAGCTGCAAAAGAGAAAATCACAATTCAATCAAACTGCCACCGAAAAAAATATCAAATAGAAAAGGAACTGCCACAAAGCAGCTTACCCATCAATGCACCATAAGCAATTAAAATATTAAAAACAACGAGAATGTAACAATTGTAGGCCTAACATACACACACACACACACACAGGGAAAAAGGGAGTGTACTCCAATGGAGTACGCAATAAAGGTACATCAAGCTCATGTAGAGCTCCAGTGGAATGTATAGATCAATTTTTAAATTAAAAAACTTCAAACTGTATTTTAAATTGAGTGATTCAATGGTATCTAGATTTTAAGCCTCAAAAAAATACACGATGGAGATGTTTTGATATATTTTTTTCATGATGTAAACAACACTACCCTGCTCGACATGGCATTTAAATCATGTTTTGACTGTCACCTGGAGCTCCATGTGGACCTTGGTGTACAGTAAAGGTACCCTACAGGTCCAAGCTCCATATATATATATATATATATATATATATATATATATATATATATATATATATATATATATAGAGAGAGAGAGAGAGAGAGAACGAACGGGGTAGCGTTTTGGGGTTACCCACGAGCCAGCTGGGCGCCATGTGGCAGCCAACCCAAAGATCGGATGCCACGGCAACTTGGGCTAGATCGATCAGGTCACAACTTGGGTAGGATTTGATGTTTATCCACCGTTTAAATTGTGGTCATAGTTGAAAAAAAATCAATGTGTGCAGTGGGTGTTACCCAATGTTTGACCCATGATTTGAAAGGCACGAAAGTCTTAAAAATCAAAATTTTTTATTATTATAAACCACATGCCCTATTGCTATACTACCCAACATGCCCCATATCTATACTACCCAAAACTAGTGTTCTTTGGCGATCACATGCCACCTGGCATGTGATCTAGCCCAGGTGGGTCGCGCTTAGGGCTCTCAATGGGCCGGGCCGGATTTTGGCCCTGTACCCGGCCAGGAAAAAGTGGTACTTTCTATCAAGCAAACCCAGACCAGTATCCAGACCGGGCTAAACATGTTGCAACCCGGTTCAATCCCGGCCAGGTTTGGGTTGAGTGTTCCAACACCCGGCTCGGATATTATATATATACTTTTCCTTTTTAAGTAATAAAAAAATTCTTTAAATTAAATGCAATTTACTTAAATGCCCTGAGATTAACCGTTGTCCTGTATAACCATTGTCCGTTATAACCATTGTGCAACCGTTGTCCATTATAACCATTGTGCAACAAACTAAAATGAAATATTTGAGCCTCTATAATGTTAATATAATTATTTAATTAAATTTTTAACCTTCTTCAAACTTTTATTAGAAAAAGAACAGCCCAAGCCCAACCAAATTTTATTAGAAAAAATAGCTCAACCAATTTTTATTAGAAAAAAACAGCCGAAAAAAGCCCGGAAAAACGCCCAAACCCGGCCCGTTAGGGGCCGGCCTTGGGCTGAGTACATCGCAGCCCAGGTTAGGGCCAGGCTCAAAACGAAGAAATCCAGCCCGAGTTGAACCCCAGCCCGGCCCATTGAGAGATCGCGCTTGGACGCTACACACCTTGTGGCCACCAACCCTTTTCTCATTGTTTTTCTACGCAAGCAATGAATTGCAAAAAAAAAATATAGTACAGCATTAAGAGTGGCATACCCCAATAGAGAAGGGAATCTGAAGGTTTGAGCTTCGGCATTGCCATCACAAAAGATCTTGAGATTTAATTACAAAATCGAATATTAGGAAGAGAAAAACCACTAAACGAGTGTTCATGATGCCGCGTACGTTCCATAGAATGAAGCTATTCATTTGGATTTTTCCCACACACACACACACACTTTATATATATAATGCGGAGACCTTGGCTTAGCGATCTAGGGTTGAACCCTGCGCTAGATTGATCTGGACCCCCCCCCCCAAAAAAAAAAAAAATCTTATCCACCATGCAAATGGTGGTCTAAGTTGGACAAAAATCTATGCACCAGGTAAGTTGAGCGTTACCCAATATTTGACCCCATTTTTTAAGGCAAAAAAAGTTCTTTTATTTTTTAAATCACATGACACGTGATCCCAAAACAGGTTTTTTTGGGGATTTGGTGCCATGTGGCACTTGATCTTCCAAGGACTCTTTCATATCTACACACACACACACACATTTATATATATGAGGCCCAGGATGTTACCTTCAAGGCCACTTGTGTGCCACGTGGCATCCACCGAGCATTGGGTGCCACGTCAACTTGCTCAAGGTCGAACAACAATAAAAGTTGGAACTTTTCAATGCCCCATGTTTGGGATGAGAACCAAGACACTTAAGGAAAAAGACGTCGAAAAAAAAATCATAAAAACACCTAGTGGACTGGCTGAACTCACGATCATGTAGCACATGATCTAGCATTCGAAGGTAAGTTGAAAATGCTGCCTTCGAGGGAATGCCTAACCTCACAGCCTTTAATGAGGTTGGCTATGTTATGTCAACAAATATATTGGAAATGGAGTACCATTGTAGTCGTTAAAAAGAAAACTAAACGTGAAATGAAGCAAGAATGTTTTGGTGAAAAGAAAGACTTTGCCAAATGCATGTAAACAGAATAGGACCACGGCAGCCCATTGTACACAATGTCGCACGCATCCATGTAGTCCACCTAGCAGACTATCATTGGCACGTGTCTCAGCCAAAGAATTAAGCCTACAAGAGTGATTTTATCCATCCAATGGGTGCATTTAAATATCAGCCGTTGAAATAACATGCACAACAGTCCATAATAGACTGCATAGATCGGACAGCTAAAATCCTTCCAAGTGTGATCATTGGACTTATGGTAGCTTCCAGTATAGGCTAGCACTTTGATGAATTGGATTGTTAAAATGTTTATGCTACTTGGCCTAAAATTGGGGAAGTCATACCAAAATCCGTAATGGGATGGTCCTGCCCCATTTATCTTCATAAATTACCCTTTGATATTCTTGTAGTTAGAAAATTTGAATAAGGGCATTCTACCAGCTACCATTTTTTCCCAAAGCCAGCCCATAGAATGCCCTCACTTATTTAGTTATTGCAAAAATATCGGAGGACGCTTTTACCAAAACAAAATCCCATTTGAAACCAAGTTTAGCTGACATTTTAAAATCTACAAGGGCATATTACATGTTTATGTTTTTCTCTAGTTTTTCATTCAGAGAAACAATAAGTAGAGTACGTGAAATCCTGAAGGGCATTATATGTTTAATTTTTTAAAATCTAGAAGGGCATTACATATTTAGATTTGTTCTTCTTGTTCTTTGCCCAAACCTGATTTCTGAAGGGCATCACATGTTTAATTTTGTCTCTTATTCTTTTTCCAAAGAAACAATATGTAAAGTACCTGAAACCCTCATTTCTGAAGGATGGGCCGGTTTGTCAGCATACAGGTTAGCAGTCTCCCCATCTGTGATAACATCAATACATTCTGCATCATTACTCTGAGAAGATACAGAAAGGAATATATCCCTGAATGCAGGATCATTAAAGCAGCTCCTGCCAGTATCTTCAAATTGGTGGCATCTTCCTAACGTTCGTTTTACAAAAGCTAATGCAGCGTGCTTGCCAATTTTGCTGCTTGCACTCTTGCCACCGGAAACATTAGGACCCCAACAAGCCTGTCAGACATAGAAATTGTAATCTATAATACCAAAATTTCTAACAATAATTTTAAAATTATCATAATGGTGACAGTTTCAGTTACAAAAGAGGATGCAATAAATGATACTATAAAAGAACGCAGATTCCTTCAATATTAAATAAACTTAGAAAAACTTAATAAAACAAAGCTTTTAACAAAGGGGAAAAAATAAAAAGGGAGTGACTCTCCTCACTGTACACATAAGCTAGATATCTTATCAATATGGTCTGAACAGTAGAAGATTGCCCAGTGTTTATTGGGTTTCACTAATGACCGACTGGCGATTGGTTAACACAAAAAAATAACAATATTTAAAGTGCAAAAGAATAATAAACAACAAGACAGAAATAAAATAACAATAAAACACCCAAAGGACATCAACTTCTTTCACTCGCTCTCAACGATGGCAACTCAAATAAAATACTAAATGCAGATTCCTTTAAAATGAAGTAAATTAGAAACAACACAATAAAACAAAGCTTCTAAAAGGGAGAAGAAAAATAAAAAGGAGTAACCCCTCATTGCACACATAAGATAGATATATTATGTATATGGTCTGAATGGTGAAAGATTGCCAGGGTTTATTAGGTTTCATTAGTGACCAAATGGTAAAAGGTTAATACAATACAATAAAAAAAATAATAATAAATAATAATAATAATAGAAGTACAAAATAAAAATAAAAAAACCCAAAGGTCATCGTCCTCTTCCTCTTGCCTGTGACCATGGCAACTCAAACAAAAAACCAAAATGCAGAAACAAAGAAAGGTATGCATAAATGTTACATAGCCATCAACAAATAACAGTTTCTCTTTCGATTTCTTATCAGCCAACAGTAATCCATCTCTCTTCTTTGTTGGAGGTTGAAATACCGAGTATAAAGATATGTACCAAGATGCAAAAGCTTTGTCCAAATCCAATATAGAAGATGTACTCATTCTACAAGGCAAAAGAGCGCCATCGAATCAAAACACCCTTCATAAGAAGAACAATCCCAACTCCAATGCAATGAGTTTCCATGGTGCAAGAGATACAGAAAGAAGAGGCCTTGTGGTGTTACTTGTATTATTATTTAATTTTACATTCACTTCTTTTAATCTTTTTCTTGTATTAGTAACTGGTTATCCACTGGATCTTAATGCGACCGATTAAAGCCTGCTCAATATCCCACCATTTAGACAGTACTCATAAGATAACTATCTTACGAGTATAGTCATGGCCTTATTTAACCCGAATTAAAAATACAATGCTCAAAAAATAAACTTTCAGAATACAGAATTCTGATATAGCGTAGAAAACAGTGACAACTCGTTGACAATTGCAGACAATGTAAGACATCAGGGACGGCATCTCATAGACAGTTATATAAAGAAGAAGAAGCAGAAATGGTACCACAGAACCAAAGCTGTAATCCTGGATAGCATTTCACTAAAGTGGGTAACACTGTAACAGCAATCAGGAAAAAAATAAAAATAAATAAATCGCAAACACCCATAGACTACATAAAAACATATTGTTCAATAAATTAGCTTTCGTGAAATTCACACCACAGGATCGCTGATCGAGTTGATATTCGGTCCCCAAATAGTGTAGCAAAGGCAATGCATGGGTCTATCTCCCTCCCTCAAATTGGCCAAATTTTGGGAGATACAGTGATATTTATTAGCACACAAGTCAGTGAAAGTACATTTTTGAGCTATGATTTGGCGATCAATGATATCTGTGCATCTCCTGATGGTGGCGGGCGGAGATTGACCCATGCGCCACCCACAATGCACAGGGAGGGCAACTAATAATACCAACTCATATCTGATATTATGTAGAAAGCAGTGACAACTTGTTGACAACTGCTTAGGTAACAGGGACAGGATATCATAGACTGTTATAGTAACATAAAGAAGCAGCAGAAGAAATTCGAATCACAGAACCAAGGCCGTATTCCTGGAGAGCAACACATTCCACTAAAACAGGAAGACTGCTAGCAGTAATTGAAAAAATAAATAATTATAATAATAATAATTATTATTATTATTATTATTAATAAAAACCCAAATAAACCAGAAGGATTATGTAAATGATTTTGATATAATATTGCCAGACTAATCATACTGTCTTACACTGGTTTATCACTTTTTAGAGGCACCTAATATCAAACCCTAATTGTCTAATCATCATCTCGACGCATAACTTCTAATTTAATAGAGAGTGGGACATCCTACAATCTTGCCAGCTTCTGATATCGCTTGAGGGTTGCTGGCATCAGTATGATGTCATGCTGATGTCATCATGGTCAATTTTTTTACCTCAAATGGTTGACTCCAATCTAAGAATCCTTAATAGGGCTGTGCAGAAACCGACCCGAACCGACCAAACCGACCGAAACCGACCCGAATTTCGGTTGGGTTTCGGTTTTGGGACATATCAGTTTGGTTTCGGTTTTGAAAAATAGAAACCGATAGTTATCGGTTCGGTTTCGGATTTAATACGAAACTTAGGTTGCAAACAAATAAGTCTGTTTTCCCCTTTGAAATCTTATATTCTCATGTGTTTTTTTGTTGTTGGAAGAACCATTTAAGTTAAAGGCTTTGGGGAGTGGTAATGGGTTTAAAGGATGTGTATTTATGGGGATTTAAGACCTCATTTTGTTTAATTGTGATTTCTGTATAGTGTATTTGAATGTGTGATTTTGGGTTTTCTTAGGACACCCTTTGTAGTTTGTATTTGTGTTGATTTGGGTTTTGGAGTTTTGCATTTGGGATTTTGGTTTCCTGAATTGTTCCCATATATTTGTCATTTTTTATTTAAAATAAAATTATATAGAAAATACCCATCGATCTGGACTATCCGATTGGCACATTAATTTATGGGAAATGTTCTTAGCCATCTGATCAATCACCTACTTTTGGATGGTTAATAGCGAATTAGCGATATAGGCAACAACCTACAGAGTCTTCACTGGTCTGACCCTTATGAATTGACAATGGCTTCATAATAAAAAATTGAGGTTCAGAAATCAAAAACCGACCGAACCGATAGTTATCGGTTCGGTTTCAGTTTCATAAAATTGAAACCAATAGTTATCGGTTCGGTTTCGATTTTGCCCTAAAACCGACCCGATAACACCCTTAATCCTTAATCTCAATCTACCCCCCTCCACAATGCCTTCTCTGGGAGGAAGAGAGCATTGTATGTTGTTGTATCCTAGAGAACATGATGTTGGAATTGAGGTAGAAGAAGAAGATGGAGTTGACACGGGCCAACAACCCTAATTCGCGTGAATGATAATGAAATGAAGATGTGCCAAAATTAAACTAATTAATTAAACAGTAAAATCGAAATTAAGCGATACCTTAGGGTTTCGTGGATTTTCGCTTAAGTGATCAGGCTTGTTTCGGCGAAGGTCCAATTCGACGCATGAGATCCGTTTAGATTTGCGGAAGGTGCGATTCTAGAGATAGAATTCTAGTTTTTCCATATTAGGGCGCTCGTTCGTAAATCCAATGTGGAATCATTAAATCTCACTAGGGTTTGTTGAATCAAATCGATTTAATGGCTTAGATGAAATCTAGGGTTTGGGTTTTCGGAATGATCAAATAGAAATTGACTGAAATAGGTTTATGGGATCAGTAGGAAAACAGACAAACAGAGCAAGGATGGGCATCATAGTTATTCTAGATCTAAGGTTTTGAGAATGCAAACAAATAAAGGAAGGGGATAGATGAATAACTATTAAGTACATAGTAAAAGATAAAATAGCATATCAAAATAACTTGTGGGCATCACACCCATGGCCTCACACCAAACCCATCACAGGAAAGAAGAATCACTTTTCATGCAAGCCCATCTCAAGCTCTAAAGCAAATAGCTCTTTTCATTCATATTCATCAACTGCCTATTACAATGCTTATATGGACCGTATATAGTAGGCCTCAAAAGAAGAAAAACCCTAAAACAATAAAACACTAAAAATGGCACGTTTTCCCAAAAAAACTAAAATCTCGTCTTTTGGCAAATTTGACTTACGAGGTCAATCGATCGATTTATATAATAAAATCACTCAAAGTCTCAATCCATAATCGATCGATCGAAAGTTTGGAATCGATCAACTGAGAATAATAAGTTCGCTAAAAGCCCATGTCCTCAACCGATCGATTGAATATCTGGGATTGATCGATCAAACAACTAAAGCACGCATCAAGACTTTTTTAAGGCCACTTTTTCGTCGCTTCTTACGCTGGAAAATCTGTTGCGGCCCAAATCCAAAGCCCTCGATCTTGATGTCCCCATTAATTCTCTTAGACCCGAAATGTTTCATCACCGATGAAACCAGCTCGCGGCATAGATCGATAAAGTTCACGTCCCCATCAATTCTCTGAAGCCCGAAATATTTCCTCACCGATGAAACACACATGTAGTATTGATCAAGCGTATTGAGGCCCTATCGGTGGAACTCCTTCCAACTAACCCAAACAATCTCGGCATCTGGTAACATATGATTATCATCCGGGTTGATTGTATCAAAGCGTACACAGTAAACCTCTCCTCGACGAACCCAATAACCCGTCTCACTAACCCACTCTATCAAATATTTTTGAAGCTTCTCAGCAACTCTCCCAGACCTGAAGGACTTCATCACCAAAGTAGTGTGATTGCGATATCTGTCAGAAATACAGGTACTCAAGTGACGAGCTCTGTCATGACTAGCCCCTGCAATCTCGGAAGTCGTCTTACTAACCCTCTTCACAAAATAGCCTTGAAACCCTTTGCCATCAGTGAATCCCACAAGACCATCCAAGATCCTTCTCAATGATCACTTTTCACCTTGCTCGGAGGAAGGTGTATGGGGGTTGCAGGGTTCGGATTAACTCAAAAGGAATGGACACTTGAAAATGGCTTCTAGGAAGTGGGGTTGGGCCTAGATGAGGAACAAGGTCTTCCACATTAGGTGTTGAATTAAACCCCATACCTTGAGGTAGCTCAAGCACATATACCCTATGTCCACTCTATGCCACCATCCTAAAAGATCTGGCAACGTGGATTTGAGACTTCTTCGCGATCCCGGTTGGGAATCGTTCAAGTCCAACCCGAATCATCACATGATTACTTGATTGAAATTCCATAAAAGTCTTAGGTAAGTTCATCGATAATATGAGATTTTCATGCACAAATTAATTTCAAGCGTAATTTCAACATGCAATGCGGAATGTGACTCAAGACTTAACTCACGACATGACTCGGAAAGTAGGTCCATATGCAACTCGAGTTTATGATGTGTATGTGCACCTAGGGACTAGACACTCTCATGTGCACGTGATGCTAACGACTCACATGTAACCGACTCAAGTGCTCTCGACTTTACTAACATTAACGACTTATGCACAACCGACTTTGTGGGCACTATCAACTCATGTGTGATCGAATCAAGGGACACTAATGGCTCATGTACACTCGGCTCGATTAACTCATGCATACTTGCTTCAACCAAAATTAAAAACTCTTAGGTACTTGATTCAATTGACACCAATGGTTCTTGTGTACCCAGTTCGATGGACTCACGTGTACTTGACCCAACAGGCATCATCAAGTCGTGTGTAACCAACCCTACGGATTCCAATGACTCGTACGCAAGTGACTCGATTGGCTCGTTTGTACTCGGTTCGACCAACTTCAAAGACTCAAGTGCACTCGACTCTACCAAAAAATCATGCGTACGTGACTCGGTCGAATCGCACATGGGTGACTCGGTTGACTCACATGTGGGCGACGCAACATTACTACTCACAAGGGAAATAGAAGTTTCTTTAACACAAACTAGACTTTCTTCATCTTCTTCTATCTCCTCTTCACTCATCACGAAACTAGGGTCATACACAATTTCTTCCACGTCCACATTTCTCGGCTCCTCGGAACTCTCTTTTAGTCAATAAATTTTGAGCGGAAAATTTCATGGGGCATTGATAAGCAAAGTGTCCAAATCCATGACACTTGTAACATTCGTTGCGACCACTAGTTTTGGGGCTCTCAATCGCTCATTTACCGTTATCGACCACATTCGTTGCGACCACTAGTTTTCGGCTAGGGTCCATTCCGGCGTGCAAGATTCGTTTAGATTTGCGGAAGGTACGATCCTAGAGATAGAACTCTAGCTTTTCCATATTAGGGCGCTCGTTCGTAAATCCAATGTGGAATCACTAAATCTCACTAAGGTTTGTTGAATCAGATCAATTTAATGGCTCAGATGAAATCTAGGGTTTGAATTTTCAGAATGATCAAATAGAAATTGGCTGAAATAGGTTTATGGGATCTGTAGGAAAACAAAGAAAGGATGGGCATCATGGTTATTCTAAATCTAGGGTTTTGAGAATGCAAGCAAATAAAGGAAGGGGGTAGATGAATAACTATTAAGTAAATAGCAAAAGATAAAAGAGAAGATCAAAACAACTTGTGGGCATCACACCCTTGGCCTCACACCAAACCCATCACGGGGAAGAAGAATCACTCTTCATGCAAGCTCATCTCATGCTCTAAAGCAAATAGCTATTTTCATTCATATTCATCAACTACCTATTACAATGCTTATAAGGACCTTATATAGTAGGCCTCAAAAGAAGAAAAACCCGAAAACAATAAAACACTTAAATGGCACGTTTTGCCAAAAAAAAACTAAAATCTCGTCTTTTGGCGGACTTGACTTACAGGGTCAATAGATCGATCAATTTATAAATAATAAAATTGCTCGAAGTCTCAGTCCACAATCGATCGATCAAAAGTTTGGAATCGATCGATCGACTAAGAATAAGTTCGTCAAAAGCCTTTGTCCTCAATCGATCGATCAAATATTTGGGATCGATCGATCAACTAAAGCACACCTCAAGTCTTTTTTAAGGCCACTTTTCCGTTGCTTCTTCTTACGTCGTTTCTTCTTACGCTGGAAAATCTGTTGTGGCACAAATCCAACGCTCCTGATCTTGATGCCCCCATCAGGAGTGCAGCAAAAGGAAGTCATGATGCAAGAAATGAAAGCTTTGGAACAAAATAATATTTAGGATATCGTGGAAATCCATGAAAGGAAGAAGACAGTTGGATGCAAGTGGGTTTGTATTGTCAAGTACATACCAGATGGCTCTATCAAAAAGTATACGGCCAGATTGGTAGCCAAAGGGTTCATACAGACACAACACAAGGTGTTGATTATCAGGAAACATTTGCACATAGCCAAGTCAAATACAATCAAGGTGCTTCTTTCACTGATTGCATACAAAGATTGGTCATTACACAAGTTGGACGTAAAACTTGCTTTCCTACATGGTGATTTGAAGTAGAAGGTATGCATGGCCTTTCCTCCTGAGTCCTGGCTTTTCCCTTCAAGGGAATAAATGCAAAGTCCGTAGATTGAAGAATGCAATCTACGATGTGAAACAATCACCTAGGGCTTTCTTTTAAAAAACTTAGTGATGTGATGAAGTTTGGAAACCAAAGGAACTGTCATGACTACACCTTGTTTGTGAAGAGGGGCTGCACTAGTGGTGTATGTTGATGACATTATCGTTTCAAGGGATGATAATGAGGAAATAATAAAGTTTATATAAGTCACATGTTTGACATCATACACTTGGGAATTGAAGTGGCAAGGTCAAAAAAGGGATAGTCATGTCCCAACAAAAGTATGCTCTTGATGTTTTGAAGCAAACTGGTATGTTGGGGAAGATGACAAACTTCTCAAACATATCAGAATGCACCAATGGCTTTTTGGAAAGTTTATCTACCTCACTGTGACTTGCCCTGATATTGCTTATGTTGTAAGCGTGATGAGTCGGTACATGCATGCACCAAGGACCACATACCTAGATGTAGTATATAGAATTTTGAGATACCTAAAGGATAGTTCAGCGAGAGGCTTGCTTTATAGTAACCATATGAACATTTTGATATTGGGATATTTACCTATGTCGATTGGGCAGGATCTCTAACTGATAGGAGATCTACGTCAGATTAGTGCACATTCCTTGATACAAACTTGGTTGCTTGGAGAAGAAAAAACACATGATTTCAAATTCTAGAGCAGGAGAATAGAGGGTCATGGTGCTCACAAAGGGGCATGACTGAGATTCATCTTCATCGTCTTGGAATTATGTGAAGCTTCCTATGACACTCTTTGGAGATAATGAAGTTGTACTTCACATAGCCTGAAATCATGTTTACAACGAAAGGATCAAGCACATTGAAGTAGACTGCCCCAAGGAGAAATTCTAGAATCCCATCTGTTTTCAGGATTTGGAAAAATGTCGATTTTTAAGAAAGTGCATCTTATGATTATCATTCACGCATGTCATTTTATATGGGAAAAAATTGAGTCCAAATTTTTTTGCATACCTCAAGTGGGCGCAGAAGATCAGCTGGCGGATGCACTTACTAAGGCTGTGGGAAGAAATTGATTGTATGCCATCACCTCCAAGTTGCGCAGGATAGATAATATGCCTCAACGTGAGGGTGAGTGTTGGTGTGTCTACAGTGTTGGTATGTATGTAAGCTGTCCTATACTTATATCTGGGTTTGTGGGTAGTAGTGTTTCATATGGGAATCTATTTTCCAAGCGGTATATATAATAATATTGACCGGTATGAGCAATATCCCTCTCTCTCTCACCCTCAACCTAACAGTCTCAAACCTTAATTGCATCTAATCATCATTTTCAAGCACAGATTCTATTCTACCGTTGTTCTTTTCTCCTACCTTTCTTTTCACTTCCTTTCTCTCGTTTTTTTTACTTTTGCACCATGAAAATGGACTACATGTTGAATGCATTATTATTTAGCCTTATCTTTGGTTAGACTTTCACCCACTTGCATTCGACTGATGTGGTTGAGTCCACCTATGAATGCAAAGAGGAAAATGCTATTGTTGACCAGCGTCCTGCTGATTAAGAAACTTTATAGAGGTATCAATTTACTGACACTATTTTAACATGCCGGTATTTCAACCTTATTTCTGAAACTTTCTTCAATTAATGCCTTCTTTAATGGGTAAGCTGAACTTGAACCTGAATTTCTTAGTTTAATGACTTTTAGTACTTGACATTCAGAAAAATGTATCCATGCATGCGCATACATGAGTCAAATACGTTTGCATATGTAAGAGGCTAAGAGCATACGTTGGCATAACTACATATATTCCAAATTGAAAAAGAATTTCCCCTTCTCAAGATAGAGTTAATGGAACATAGAATTTTTTTATCGGAAGGAGCGTTTAAATTAGATATAAATAGATCATTACATCCTCACAAGAGATTTGGCTGCTCATGATGAAAGGATATGGGATTTGAAAGACTACATTCTTTTTTATAATCCTTAACAGCTCACAATACAAAATTAGGGAAGAATAGTTACTTATATATATACTATATATATACTACTTATAAAAGCACGAATGCAGGTTTTGTTTTCACAGTTTTAGTACCAAAAATGCCCTTTAAAAATAATGCACACTCAATATTAACCCGTATGCCTTCTAATTATAGTTAAACTCCACTTCCAAAATAGCAGCTCAAGATTCCAATTAAGATTCCCTTCAAAATCGTCACCCTAAATCCATCTTACCTTTGTATATGCTCTTTTTCCTTTTTTTTCTCCTTAATATTCCAAGAGGATTCTAACTCAACCAATTTTTGAGACAGCTGGATGCACAGGTTCCAAAAGTGAATGCAAACTAATAAAGATAAAGTCAAGATTCCCTTGCTTCCAATGGCCTCAAAATTGGTTGAACCACATTTAGAATTCAACCAGTTGGACCTGATCCCAAAAATGCCCTTTAAAAATAATGCACACTCAATATAACCTGTATAACTTCTAATTATAGTTAAGTTCCACTTCTAAAATAGCAGCTCAAGATTCCAATTAAGACTCCCTTCAAAATCGTCACCTTAAATCCATCTTACCTTGTATATGTTTTTTTTCCTATTTTTTCTCCTTAATATTCCGATAGGATTCTAACTCGATCAATTTTTGAGACCGCTGGATGCACAGGTTCCAAAAGTGAATGCAAACTAATAAAGATAAAAGTCAAGATTCCCTTGCTTCCAATGGCCTCAAAATTGGTTGAACCACATTTAGAGTTCCACCAGTTGGACCTGATCCCTATTAAGATAGCAACTCGGCATGCCAGTTAAGACCCCACCTTCAAGAGTACCTTTAAATACACCAATCGAATCTTTGAGAGCGCCCATGTTAAAACCCATTGACTGCTTTGAATCGGATGATGGAGAACGTTTTTCGTTCCATTCTTTCACACACTTGATCTCAAGATCATGGGGGTACCATCAGACAGTCAAACATTGATTTGGCGTGACACAGATCCCAAAAAGTGACTTTAAGAGCAAATTTAAACGTGATGAAATGGCTCGTGATTTTTTTATTTCTTGTGTCAATAGTGTCAACTGTATGAACATGAACGGTGAAATCAAATGTGATTTTACCTTTAAATACATCCATCGAATATTTGAGAGCGCCCATGTTAAAATCGGTTGACTATTTTGAATCGAATGATGGAGAACATTTTATGTTCCAATCTTTCATACACTTGATCTCGAGATCATGGGCGTACCATCAGGCAGTCAGGCATTGATTCGACGTGACCCAGATCCCAAAAAAGTGACCTTAAAATCAAATTTGAACGTGTCAAATGGGACGTGATGTTTTTAACTTTGGTGTCACTAGTGACAACTGTATGAAAATGAATGGTGAAATCAAATGTGATTTTACCTTTAAACACGCCCACCGCATCTTTGGGAGCACCCATGTTAAACCCCATTAACTACTTTCAATCACATAGTTGATTGAGAACGTTTTTCGTTCCAATCACACAGTTGATCTCGAGATCATGGGGTACCATCGGATGATCAAACATTTATTTGACGTGACATAGATTGCAAAAAAGTGACCTTAAAATTAAATTTGAACGTGATGAATGGCACGTGATTTGTTTTATCTTTGGTGACAATACTGTCAACCATATGAAAAATGAATGGTGAAATCAAATGTAATATTACCTTTAAATACGCCCACCGAATCTTTGAGAGCACCCATGTTAAAACCCATTGGCTGCTCTAAATCCGATGATGGCGAATGTTTGTCATTCCAATCTTTCATACACTTGATCAAGAGATCATGGGCGTACCATCAGACAGATATTATTTGACATGGCATGGATCCCAAAAAAGTGATCTTAAAGTCAGATTTTAGCGTGATGTATGGCACATGAGTTTTTGGTCTTTGGTGTCAATAGTGTCAACCGTATGAAAAATGGACAGTGAAATCAAATGTGATTTTACCGTTCATTTTATATGCTCCTTAGTACCTTGATACCTTTATTCGAGCTGTAAAGAAACTAACTATTTTGAAAACCAGTCCTCAAACGCAGATGAACGCAGGCGGATGCATATGTAAATAAAATAACCAAATGATGAACACTTACTAGTAGGGTTCATAATAATTAGGGAGCTACAGCTTGCAAAAAGAGAGAGAACCCTTGCATATAGATTAAAAAATATACAACAATTTTTTATGTGTTCCATGTGAAACACTATCTAAGCCGTTTGATTTGAAGGTTCTGATGTAAAGATCTTTGGGGTGTCAGAGATTGAACGATATAAGATCATTATTGACATCCGATCAATTGGATGGCAAGACCAATATTTTAAAATGTTATTTGAGTGAGCATGTGCGAGCCTTTTTACTAGTATATGCAAATGAAATATTAACCGCATACACGTCCTTATAAGAACGTTCTCCAGATTTTTAAGAAAATAAAAAATGAATGTTATCCAGATTTCAGACTAACTTGGGGTGTCCAGTCTGAATCCAACATGTGTTGGAACACTTTGGATTGGATTCCTTACATACATACTATGATATATCTGCATAAAATAAGCGTACACATTAATTTATACATGACATAAAAATACATATATATTTTCATACACCATGAAATATATAACTATTTTAATAACATTAAATGTATTACATACCTAGCATCCTATGCTAATTCTTTTAGATTTTCTGTACCTTAGTCCTATGTTTTTTATTTTCTTAAATACTTTATCATGTTAATTTTTAAGTCCAATTTTATGGATACATAAAGGTATCAGGAATTTTTATTTTGTTTTTCTGGCTCACTAATTCTGGAGTTCCAACACACATCAGATATGGACTCTCATTAGCATGTCCGTGCAACACTGTCTCATAGAAGTTAAATGTTATGGTCTCATTATTATGACACCATAAATACTGGCATTTCCCGCTTCTCATTTCATGAGTTTGGTAATAATTAATTTATTATGACAATTATTGTATAATGAGACATTTTTTCCATCCATGTCTTTTTATTGGTTCCCTCATTCTGTGTTTTAGTCTAGCAACTGTGACAAACTAGAAATGTTGGGACAGAATTATGGAGTACTAAATGCTCCAAAATGCAGATTAGTTAATGCAAGAGATATAAACAAAACATCGAAAATAAAAAAATGCAATCGGACAATTAGGATTTACCATATACTTGTCATAAGCCATCCCAACAAGTTTGTCCAGAGCGCGACGCTCCTTCTCCCTATACAGCCACAAAATTTTAGGAACAAAATTATTTATAAGAAAAGCCACTTTGTCCACAAAAAATCTCGAGTATTTAACAATCTACGAGAAAAAAGTAAGGTTTTATATAAGGATACAAAACTCCTTATACACTTAAATCCCATACCATCATCAATCAACCTTTGATCGTAGATTTGTGGCATAAAGCTGTACCCAAATTAGATTTAGTGGTGGTACTACAACTATATTCCACCGGTCAACCATTCAAAGGACTAATGCATGGAATTTATGCGTACAATGAATTCCAACATCTTCAGAGTTACAATAGGATAGTTTTATTACCTTTCTTGGCGTTCTATCGCCTCCATGACAGCCTTCTCTAGTTTCAGTAGCAAGCTTTTCTTCTTCATAACCTATTATATCAATAACATTATATTAAAGTGGACAAGAATGGTATATGTGCAGTCACATGAGCCAAATGCAGTTTAAAGAAAGAAAGATAAATGCATGTTGTTGGGTACTGTGCTTCATTTCTTATAATCCAGATCTACTGTACTTGGATGATAGTTCGCATCGTGATCCAGGCCCATAGGGGATTGGGGGTTCTGTAACATCATGGAATAGTTGTAAAGGTGTTCCCGAGAACCGTTAGGAAAAAAGGCTCAAAAGAAGCAGAACTTGCAGAATTTTTGGAAGGACTACACATCTTTAAAATTCAGCTTGGTACATGCAAATTCCTCTTGCTTTTGGATGAAGTCTCTGATCGTATGGTGGATCTCGACATATTGTTAAATCTCATGAGGAGAGAAGCAATTAGTATGGCAGAAACCATTACTAAGGAAGGGTCCAGAGTTGCTCTTTGAATTGGAAACATTGTTGTCATATGCGATCGCATATGCCATCTGGTAAGGGTGTATCGCATATGCCATCACGATGGCATATGCGATACAGTAAGTATGCCACCACATACAATTGTATGTCATCGCATACAATATATGTCATGGCATACTTCTCCAACATTGATTTTTTATTTTATTTTTTTGCTTTTTATGCTTCCCCAATAAATAAGGGGTTTCCCTGCCTAATGCATACCACAACTCTCAAATGTATGTTTTGGGTCTTTTTTCTTCTCTTTTGTATGGTTCATTTTATTTTTGTACTATTTTGACTTATTTTTTAATAAAATTTATATTTTTCCTTCCACCTTATTGGATATATTCTACTCATTCTACAATATAGAGCACAAAATTAACAAAATTATAGTGATTTTTTATATTGGTAATTTTTAGGAAATTTTTTTTATTTAATTAGTATTTTTTTGAATTTTTGGAAATAAAAAATAAAAATATATGTGTCATGGCACAATCGCATATGCAATTGGGCCATGCCATCGCATAGGGCCATATATTCCATTTAACAATATTGATTGGAAATAGTTTTCCCTCCTACAACTTGGTATCCTTTTCTCTTTTTCATTTTTTTAAAAATTTATTTTCATCCTTTTACAAAATCAATAGTCATCATATATTACATAAAAGATTTCAGGTATGATGAGATACCAAAGGCCACAGCTTCAAAAAAATTGAAACGGCAATGAATCCAAACAGATATATAAGATTAAAAATGTATATGAACAATATATATATAACTATAATGTTAATAAAAGCTTATATATTTGTATAGGTAGTATATTAGAAATTGAAGACAAGATATACATAATGTATAGAATAAAAATAAATTTTGATCATTGATGCATTAACCATAGATATATAAGAAGAGATCTCATGGTACATGTTACTTGCAGACGACGTAGTATTAATTGTCGAAACAAGGAAAGAAATAAATGATAAGCTAGAATTATGGAGAAAAGCTTTGAAGTCAAAGGGTTTGAAAATTAGGAGAACAAAGACAAAATACATAATTCAGTGACATTGCCATAGATTCCGCTAGTTAGGTTCTACCATGCAATCATATAGTGGATATGAAGAGAACGTCTCAAATAGGAATAATGCAGGTTGGGTGAAATGTAGGCAAGCTAGCGTATCCGACTGAGGAGTTCCACTTAGATTAAAAGGACACTTTTATAAGACGGCGGTTAGACTTGCCATATTATACGCTGAGGAATGTTGAGCTACAAAAAAGCGACAAGGCAGAGTACATGTGACTAAGATGCAAATGATGAGATGGATGTGTGGAGTAATAAGAAACGATAATATACGAAATGAGTACATTAAGAGAAAATTTGAGAGTGGCACCTATAAAGGAAACAATTATTGAGTGTCGCTTGGGGTGGTTTGGACATGTTCATCAGAGGCCCAAAATCGACCTCATACGAAGAGGACGTGGGGAGAAGAGGAAGACTAGTGAAGAACTTATAAGGGATATGAAGGATTAGGAAGTTACAGAGAGCATAGCTTTAATCAGAAACGAGTGGAAAAATAGGACTCGCAAAGCCGACCCCAAATAGATGGGTAAGGCTATGATAATGATAGAATAAAAATAAAAGAAACAAGATAATAGCATTTCATTTTACTGCAATGCCAATGCATCCAATCAAGCACTATTTCAATATGATGTATCATTCAGTTATCAATATATTTATATATGAACCATGGATCAAAATATCGGAAATCCGGTACGTATCGTCCAGGTCTCTGGATGATACGTATTGGTGTATCGGCCTGGTACAAATTTTTTTTTATTATTTCCGAGGACGTCCGTCTTGAAGCCACAGACGTCCGTTCTTGAATTTTATTTGAATTATCGGACGATACATTGCCCTTATCAGACGATAAATTGTGTGTTTTTTGGGGTGCCCAATAAATACTGTATTTATCGTCACGGGCACCCCTGAAACCGATATGTATCGGTTTCATCCGATATTTTGATCCATGATATGAACTGCTAATATTACACAATTACAAACGATTCACAGAGTATAATTCATCTATCCTTTATAAGGTTAATTACGGCAAGTACCAATTAACCCATTTCTGTACAATAACTGAAACATTCATTATTAACAAACTAGTATGCACAAAGGCACAAGGAGTCGGGGTCAACAGTAAGAAGATTTGCAGCTTGCATATATCAAAAGACAGTAGAACTGTCTGGCTAGAATAAATTAATTGGGGTATAAGATCTTGCATAGTTATTCATAGGAATATACCTGTTCATGGAACTCATCCTCTAATCTACTGATATCTTCACTGATCTCTTCGTCTTCTTTTTGCGCTAGGTCAGGCTGAAACGAGATGAATGTTTGATTGAATAAAAATAGCAGACAAGGTAATAAATCTAAATGAAGATTATTTGGAGGCAAGCATAGCAGTTATACATGAAAGAGGATACCCAAAAAGAAGCCATTTAAATCAAGAGATGACGCTGTTAAAAAACACCCTATTCTCCATTCCTTGTCAAAAAGGAAACTAGGATCTAATTCAGCGGAAATAGATATGCACGAATATGAAGAAAGCTTAGACAAAGGCTACGCAGTTGTACATGAGACAGAATACATAAAAAGAAGCCATTTGAATCAAGCGATGACAGTGCATATTGTGGCTACCAATTCTAAGACAAAATGGAACAGGCATATGCCTAATCCATGAAAAAACCACCCCAAAGCTTGCATCTAGGGAAACAGGCACTCCCTCTCAAAAGATAAAAGAACTTTCTAAAACACGCACGCTTTTTTCATATAAGAACACCTACCACTGATTCTGGCAAAAGCTCAATACTCTGAAGCTCAAGGAGGAGTCTTTCATCTAATGACATTTGATCATACTGAATTTCAGAAATCGCTGCTTGGGTTTGTTGTACTCCGTTTGGAGTGTTTGCAACCATTCCATCTGATTCTAGCTCATCGTGCTCCAGCTCATCATGGTATTTCCGAGTAGCAGTTACCCTATAACCATTAGAAGTAGCTCTTCCAACGCTTTGAAAGGTTTCTAATGACCGCTGGTTCAAACTATTTGATTTTGATTCTGCCTTTAGCTCAAATCCACTACCATAAGCATCATGCCGAAAGCAATCATCTCTTCCCATAGTACTGCAGCAAAATGCCTCAGTCTCGTCTTCGGAAATTAGAGCCGAAAGAAGCCTTTGGTAAAGCGGAATTGCACCAGGAGACTCCATTCCTGGTATTAACTGCTCTGACAAAGGTTCAACCTGCTTTTTATCCCCAGAAAGCCCAATATTTCTCTCACATTCATTCAACCAAACTCCATTTGGGACAGTACCACCATCATCTCTACCAGCAAGGACTGGGGTTGATGTCAATGAATTACCTTGAAGATCACCCTGAAAAATAAACAGGTAAATTCATGGCTGCCATAATACAAATGATCTATAATAAAAGGCACACCCAGTCCAATATATAATTCAAATGTTAATAAATGAAAACCTTTGCTGGCTAGTAAAAAGATAAAAGAGTACAAAAATAATGTCGAACTGAAAAGGAGGACATAATTTACAATGTTGTATCCCAATCTAAATCAGAAAGCTCGGTAAATGCATCAACCGCATAGAATGGAAATACATGTTTATTAGGCAGTCAAGAAACAGTCACTGTAAACAGAGTTTAGAAGAGTACAGACAGTGTAGTAAAATACAAGTTAAATAAATGCTATTGCATTAAAAAGGGTCAACATACCATTGAGTTTGGATCAGTATCACATGGAACAGGAATATTTGCAACAAGGTCATCCACAAGGCAGATCTGTCTCATTTTTAATCATAAAACAGTTAAAACAAGGCATGATATTTGTCTTTACATAAAAGATGAACATGAATCTAGATATTCTTAGATAAACACGGGTGACAAAGGATCATTACCTGTTGCTTCAAATAGACACTGTCCTCTCCAGATACAAAACCAAAGACTGGTTCCATTTTCTTCCAAAATGGGTTGGAGCAAGCATTGACTGCACGACAAGCAATACAAAGTCTCAATTAAACAACTTCCAACAAGCATGTAAATGCCAAATCACTTAAAAGTTGGGAATAATACTGGGATTCACAGCAGCACTTGCTGCTGCCAGTAGCTCTTCATGATCATCATCAGACTCTCCTGCAAATTATATAATATGCATAGAATAATGTGATGAATAAAATAATTGTAGCAAACTTGTGCATAAGAATGCCATAAGCCAAATAATTAGAGGCAAATTACCAGAAAACTCTGAGGATCCACTATTCACTGCATTCCTTGGGCGTATGCAAGACTTGCGGTCAGATAATTTCTTAGTTGGTGGGCGACCTGCTTTACTGAAGAAAAAAAGGACTAAACCAATAAGAGATTTAACCAGACAGACAACAACAGAGCTGAACTAAGACAACAAGTAAACTTATGTGACAACAAAAGGCCTGGTACAAAGAAAATGTAACACCTTTCAATCTTATCGGAGCCAAGTCTTGCACTTCTATGCTGTTTTGCAGTGACTGTATTGTCTAGTTTCTCAATTGCAGGAGGCAGGCTAGACCTTGTGGGAGTAAAACCCCGTCCAGTTCTGCCTTGTCTCCGAACACCATCTCCAAGATCTTCATCACTAGCCACCTTATTCTTTCTTGAAGGCAAAACCAGAGTTGCAACCTTTTGAACAACAATCGGCCCAGCTTTCTCATCTATCTCACCCAATTTCCTACCTTTATCTTTTGACTTGTTATCAGCAGCTGCTGACTCCTCACTTTCTGATAATCCGGCTGAAGAGATAAGGTCACTTTTTAATTTTGTTTGTTGAGTAGCATTAGTGGCCAATCGTCTTGGGAATCCCAATCCGTTGTCATTGCCAACCACATTAGCTACTGCATCTGAAGCTGGAACTTCATCGTGGCTTGAAACAACAGGAACAAAATTTGATCTTCTTGCAATGCGGGATATCTTTTGAGGTCTTTGTCCAACCCATTGTGCTACAGGAGGCGATGAGGACCGAGCAGGAGTTGACCGTTTGCGATTGTTAGCCCCAACGATAGCATGGAGCTTGTTAGTATTCGGAGGAAGCTCCCAATCATCAGGAGCTCCAACCGCTCGAAGGACAGTTGGAAATGACTTGGGTATCGCACCAGAACTTGATCGTGGAGCTCGTGCAGGTGCATTTATTTTTGTGATTGAATTAGGGCTAGCCACACTACTATCTTCACGGATATTAGCCCTGAACATCAGAAGCCATAGAAGAAACTTAATATATGACAATGATATCAGAAAATAAAAAGGTCAGAACAAGAAAGAAAATGTTGCAAAGCCTCCCGACAGAAACAATAAAAAATACAAAAGACTTCAATTATCTGCAAAACTTGCATACTGCGACAGATTAGAAGTTTGCTGATATAAGTTTTTGTTCCCAATGAAAAGTGATTAAAGAATATTCTGCTCACTTATTTACAGCTTTGAGAGTGACTCTTTCCTTATCTGAACCAACAAGACGATCTCTTCTATCGTTAGGAAGAGAGGCAATATCTTGTTCACTCCTAGGCGTGGAACGCATGCCAAGACTACTTTGTTGAGGGGTTATATCTAACTTTCCAACGCTGCCAGCTCCATTAGCAGGTCCTGACCTGCACATTGAGATACTCAGTAATAAAACCCAACCAATACATTGAAGGATGCAACTAAAAATTGGAATGGAACATGCAAAAGCAAAATAAGAAACTAAATTTCAAAAAATTTAAAAGTAGGTATATATATATATATATATGGGATAATGGCTCCTAACCTACATTTAAAGAACAAAATAGTGTTTAAATGATATTACACCATTAAAGTTAGAATTTTTGCCTCACACCATTGAAGTGTGATTTATCATTATTGCATGTAGCACACACCTATGATCAATCTAAATTCAAGTGCAATTTATCATTGGAACATGCCTCATCCCAAAGAAACATGCCTATAAGTGGGATGTGAACCATGCGATTGATGAACTTTAACATTAGCCATTAAAACTAAAACCAACAGTGGATATTATAGTCTACACATCGGATGGTTTAAATCTCCCTAAAACACAACTTTGGGCCTGTTGCACTTCAATCAATGGTCTATCACTTTGCCAGTATGGATCACCCACATCTTACACCATTGATGGTTTAACATCATTTAAACACCATTTTTTTGTTTAAATGACGGTCAGGAGAGTCGGGTCCTATATATATTCACACACACAGAAAAAACCATATAAGATCAAAAGCTCGCAAGGGGTTACACTAAATCAAATTATAAATCATAAATTGTAAAACTCAATCTAGCTCAAAAAATATAATAACTTTTAGTAAATTCCTAACGTCCCAGCGATCGTGGAGGGAGATTCTAGTAATGTTATTAGATGGGGTCAAATCGAAGATTGTTTCCTTCGAGGCTCACTAATTTATTTGACCACATCGACAACTTATACACCTTTGGGAAAGTGGATTTTTCAACATGCTTTAAGGGAGGCAAGTCCTATAGGTCAATTATGTCAACAACTCATGCACTTTCGACGATCACTTAGCAAAGGGGGAATTTCCACTGGACAGCCCAAAAGATCAATTATTAGACTTTCTCTATTTTATTTTACTCGTGTATAAACGATGCTAAAATTCATCAAACAAATGAAAAGACAACAAAAGGAACTAAGCAAGAATGATACTAATCTGCCTGAAAACTCTAAAAAGTAAAAACACTAACAATTCTACATAAGAGCTTTAAAGTTCCAAAATATAATGGGTGAATTAACTTTTATGTTAAAAATCAAAGTTCTTATAGATTTAAGAAATATGAGTCAATAACTTTAAAATTTTAGTACGAAAATTGTCATTGCAACTTCCGTATCATGTCTTAGAGGAAATTTATTACAATACAACTGAAAAAATATATATATAAAATAAAATAAGGTTTTCTTATGGATCTTGATTTGAGTATACCATTTGAATCAAAATCCATGCAATTCTATACCGGTAGTCCATGAATATAGGTGGAACGAGCTCCCATTCATGTGCCACGTCATGTGGAGCAAGGGGGGATTGCATAAATCACGTTTAAAGGGAAAAAAAAAAAAAATCAAAAAAAGATCCCTGTGAAATTCACCATTGAAATTTTTCAAATTTTGACATTTTTCATGAAGATTATTACCACCATCATTATGGCCTGCTCTCATCTATTTGGTAGGCTTTGCGAAACCTGTTTCAATACTCGTTTCTATGCATTGCTAAGCTCTCTGTAACATTGCTTCCCTCTAGGTCTCATTGGTCATCCTCTTCTCCTACTTCCTTGTGCTTGTAACGTCTCAAACTTTCATACAATGTTTGTTTCTGCCCGACAATAGACATGTCCAAACTGTCTTGAAAGGCATTCCTTAATTTTCTCCTTTGTAAGTGTCACTCTCAAATTTCCTCTTATGTACTCATTCTTAATTTTACCCTTTCTTGTCACCCACTCATCCATCTTAACATATGCATCTCCACCCCATGCACTCTATCTTCTTATCACTTCTTGTAGCCTCACATTTTACACCATGTAGTATGGTAGGTCTTACGATTGTCTTATAAAAATGTCCCTTTAATTGAAGTGGAACTCTTGAATCACACAAACTTGTCTCCATTTTGCTCATTCTGCACCTATCCTATTTGTAATGTCCTCAAATCCAACATTTGATTGTACAGTAGAGCCAAAATATTGAGAGCTATTGCAATGGCACTACATGGTTTTCTATTTTAACTAAATCCTCGTCCAGGCTATTTGTTAGTGTTGGTGTACATTGGATATATTAGATAAGTCTGGGTGTGTATGTAATATTTTTTGGGTTAATATAAGATATAGCAAGGATCATTTCCTCATTATGCTATTCTATACTGATTTCTCTTTCTCTCCCCCCCTTCTCTTCTTCTTCTCTAACATTGAAACCTAAGCCCTAAACTTTTTCTATCCGCTAAACCCTAATCTTCTACTACATCCAAACCATAACCTATTTAACCCTAATCTTCCTCGACTTCTTGGTATTAGAGCCAAGCAGATCAAACACATCTTTTCGCAGAACCTTTGCTGACATCAGCATGACGCCATGCTGATGTCAGAAGGATCAACACTTTGACTTTTTGCATCAAAAACTAGACCATCGGAATCAGTTTGAAATTCTGAGAAACTTTTGCTCTTGGCTCGACGTCATTTGAAGGTGTTTTAGGGGACATTTGAAGCGATTTTTTATGCAAACCAAAAACTTCTGATTCAAGAATTGTTGTGCCTTGGACCTTCAGGCTACATTTGACAGTCAGAATCACTTTGAGATGGATCAAATTTTCTCTAGGAACCTTCTGCTCGTGGTATGAAATCATTTGGAGCAGTATTGATTATTTTTGCTCTTTCTTTCGCTGACATTACTGTACATGTAACGTGTTTCTCTGCATGTGGTTCGTATCTCTCCGCCAGTGCTCTGTATCTCTTATCATCTGATGTGGTAACTCTGCCTCTACTTTCTTTTGTTCTATGATTGGTGAATGGTAAAAAAAATATTGGTGTTTATGATGAATGTTGCGAGGTTCGTGAGGGTGTCCATTCTTCACTCTTATTCAACCTCACGGGTTCTGTTGTGGTGGTATTTATTTGGCCTCTCTGTCTCATTTGAACACTGCTATCAATATTCATCCTGTTTTCTTTTTAGCCTTTCTTCAAAATTAGTTTGAGTTTCTTTTTCATTATTGCTGACAAATATATCTCATTTAAGTTTTGAAAACCATCCCTCAAGCATAACTACCATCAAGTTGAATCCATCAAACTACCTCCAATAGAAGAGGGCTACTACATTATATGTCCAAGGTAGAAAGAAAATGATCTCCTCAAGGGGTTGGTTCCCAAACCTAGGCATGTATTGCACGATGTTGCTGATTGGGAGGCAGATAATGTCATCCTCCTTGGGTGGTTGTTTAACAACACCGATCTGAATAGTTCACGAATTTGTATATTCTATGAGTTTATTGCCCTATTATGGAGTAATCTTGAAGAGACCTTTGCCTCAATTAACATGATACGTGGATTTACCAGCTTACCCGTGGTATTGCCGCGTGTATACAGGGTGATGTCTCTAAGAGGAGTACTTCAGCACGCTACAGAGCATGTAGGAGGAGCTTGGTCAATATGACCTCATCTCTCAATTGGGCGAGGAGGTTGCTGATACTTTGGCTTGACAACATCAGAGTCAGCAGATATATATGTTCTTAGGAGGTCTCCTTTCGGAGCATGAGTAAACTAGGACACAGATTATTACTAACCGACCTCTCCCATCTCATAACATTGTTTATGCGATATTATTTTCAGAGAAGCAGCGTCGGTATTATGACTCCTACTCCATCCTCTTCTCAGGAGAGTATTGCTTTTGCTACAAACTCTCATTCATATTCTAACTGAGGTAGAGGTTCTGACAGTGGTCATGGTAGTCATGATAGGGTTGTGGTTGTGGACGATCACCATTGTTTGTGCTCACTGTAGCAAGGTTGGGCGCGATCGTGATCATTGTTCTAAGTTGCATGGATATTCGGATACTCAACCCCTCGATTATCAGCTTACTTTGCTATTGCTTCCACTTCTACACATTCATTCATCCTTGGACACTATTGGCTCCTTACGTGATGACGGCTCAGAGATGATTCGAGCTGAGTTGCGTACTCACACTTCTATTGCATCTAATTCTACCCTTGGACATAGGCCTTCAGGTACTTCTGCATTTGTTGCATCCACCTCATTATATTCTTCTTGCTAGATCATTAACTTCGGTGCTATATATCATATGAGGGGTGAGCTACAGGGCCTTCCACTTATTCTCCACCTAGTACCTCTGCTTAGGTTCGCCTTGTTGATGGTTCCTTCACTCTGGTTTTGGGAGTTGGAACCATTCATTTATCCCCCTTACTCTCCATGGCTTATACTCTACATCTATTCCATTTCTCTAATAATTTGCTTTCTGTTAGTTATATTGAAAAATAGTTAAAATGTTGTGTTGTTTTTTGTCCCTCCCTTTGTATTTGCAGGAGTTGACTACGAGGAGGGTTGTTGGTAGAGGCATAGAGCGAGGAGGCCTATACTACTTTGATGTTGGAGTAGATAGTCTTGCAGCTTCAGCTGTTGTTACTGATAGATCTTGTCCCTCTCTTTGTATTTTGCAGGAGCTGAATACGAGGATGATTGTTGGTCGAGGCATAAAGTGAGGAGGCCTATACTGCTATGATGTTGGAGAGGATAGTCTTATAGCTTCAGGTGTTGTTGCTAATAGATCATGTTCAAGTGTTACTTTTAGTCCCTTATCGCCAGTTGTTGGTACTCATGAAACTTTGGGTTTATGGCATGCTCGAATTGGGACATATCGGTTTTAGAACTCTCTGATTTTTCCCAGTTTTAAATCTTTGTGCACAGCTGTTAAATTTCATTGGGATATGTGTGACTTAAATAAACATGTTACAAATTGTTATCCATCTCATACACATCGATCTAATATTCCTTTTGAGCTAATTCAATTTGATGTGTGGGGCCTGTCTCTAGTTATGCCTTTGGACACCTTTAAGTACTATGTAATTGTTTGTTGATGATCATACACGAGCCACATGGGTCTACTTGTTGAAATCTATAAATGAGATTTTTCTTAAGATTTCAGGAGTCCCGCTCCATGGTTAGTGCTCAGTATGGGGGGTGTATCAAGACCCTTTGTACTGAAAATGGAGGAAAGTATTCCTCTTAGGCCTTTGACCAGTATCTTCGATCACATGGTATGTCACAACAGTTGGCATGTCCTTAAAATCATCAACAAAATGGTATCAGAGACACCCTATTGGAGTGACACGCTCCTTGTTATGGGGTATGCATGTCTCGAAGTCGTATTGGTCTTTGGCCTTTGTCACTGCATGTTTCTTAATTAATCGAACGCCTCGTCGTGATGGTGGTGACATGTCCTTGAACTCCTCAGCAAAATGGTATCATAGACACCTTATTGGAGTGACACGCTCCTCGTTATGGGGTATGCATGTGTCGAAGTAGTATTGGTCTTTGGCCTTTGTCACTGCCTGTTTCTTAATTAATCGAATGCCTCCTCGTGTTTTAGATGATGGTATTCCCTATCAGGTTTTTTGGATCTGGAGATTGCTCGTTCAAAAAAAAAACGCATCTTTATTTCTTAGAGGAAATATGCCTTAGAGCTTCTTAGTAATACTGGTAGGCTCAAATGTAAACCTGCTTCATCACATATGGATCCTAAACTATCCCTTCATGAGAAAGAAGGAGAGTTATTAACTGCTCCACACGAGTACCAGCTCCTTGTTCATCAATTGATTTACTTTCTCTTTCCCATCTGGATATTACTAATGTTATTAATCTGATCATCCAACTTATGCATGCTCCTCGTACTCCTCATATGGTTGTGGCCATCAGATTCTGAGATATATCAAATTCAACCCAGGTCGTGGACTTCTTTATTATGCTCATGGTCATCTTCATATTTCGAGGTATATTGATGTTCATTGGGACGGTGCTATTACTGACAGGCGATCTACTTCTGGATGTTCTGCTTTCCTTGGAGGCACTATGGTTGCTTGAAAGATTCAGAAGCAACATATGGGTTCTCGCTCTAATGCAAATGCGTAGTACCATGCTATAGCTCATGGAGCATGTGAGATGTTTTGGCTTCGATACCTTATCACTGAGCTTGAATTTCCTATCAGCGGTTCTATGTCTGTTCACTATGATAATGAAGCGGCTGGAAAAATAGTTTTTGATTTTGTTTTGCATGAGCAAACAACATAGAAGTAGACATTCAAATTGTGAGGAAAAAGTCTGGGAGCAAAAATTGGAGCTCATTGATATCTCCTCTTCACAGCAGCTGGCAAATGTGCTTACCAAGCCTCATGGACCTTCCGTTCTTCAGAATATTCAAGCTGGGCGGGAATGCATGTTATCCACTTTCCAGCTTGACGGAGAGTGTTAGCTTTAGCGTACATTGGATATGTTACACAATGTAGTGTGTAATACATAAGTGTGGGCGTGTATATAATATTTTTTGGTTGAATATAAAAGCTAGTGAGGAGCATTTCCTCATTACCCTCTAATTTCTCTTTCTCTATTCCTCTCCTCCTCCTCCTCTAATCCTAAGCCTAAACATCCAAATCCTAGCATATCTAACCCTAATCTTCCTAGACTTATCTATCATGTTCACAAAGCTGTCCTCCATTTCTTAATTTTTTTACGCACACACACGCGCACCTAGCCCCTTTGGCTTTAGAAGGAAAATACAAAAGAATTAGTTTCCGGACTTTTTTGCCCTTCAAATCACAGGTCAAAGTTTCTCATTTGCTGCCTAAACCTGGTGCACTAAAGTTGTGCTCCTTTGACCAACTTCTGAACGGTGGATAGATACCCTTTTTAATTTATTTTTGTTAGATGGACCTAATCGACCATGGGCAAGCTGTCGTGGCACCAGATCCTCAAATGCCACGTGGCACCCAGCTGGTTCGGACACATGGATGAACCATGAGTTCAAACGCATATCCCGGGCCTCTATGTGTGTGTGTGTGTGTGTGTGTGTGTGTGTGAGAGAGAGAGAGAGAGAGATACATAACTTTCCCATAACAACAGCATTCAATTTTTTGTGGGTAGCAATAATTTATTTATTAATAATAAAAATAGGAGAGATATATACAAATATCAGGCACCGCACAGTGCTGGTTTGATTCGCCTGAAAGAAGAAGAGAAAAGAGGGAATAAAGAACAAAGCACTTAATGATGGGGGCACTGCTTCATCCTATCAACCCCTTACCCGGCTACACATTGTGCGACAAAATAAGCCTCTCCATCACCAGAACGATATGTCAGCATACAGCCATTATAAAGATCAAATACTTCCTGGATCTGCTATGAGGGGCATCAAAATATTCTCTCTTTTACAAATCCACCTAATGTCGCTAAGAGTCCCCTACCACTATCCTGGCCCAGAGTACAGAGGAAAGGGTTCAAATGCAAAGAAATCTTAATAGTCTATAAAAAAATACAAAAGAAGTCGACTATGTATTGTCCAGTATGTGGTAGGTATATCAGGATCATTGACTCACTGGAACCCTACACATACTTTTCTTAAATAAAGTAAATGCTCAATACATAACGATATACACTGATGAGGTAAAACAAACCAAAGGTTTTCTTTAAGTAATGTCAGTATTTACGTCGATGAAAACCTTTATATAATTAAAACACAAGCTACAGATGCATACAAGTAAGGATGCAATGACAAAGAACTTTAAGGCATAAATCCAGATGCTCAAATCTAAAACCCAAAATAACATTTACAATGGGCGGGAATTGCAATCAGACAAGTGGGTGATGATTTTGAAAGCATCTCCACAATCATAAAACTGGTGAGGATTAGAAACATTAAACACTCTACCAAGGAGTTTCCACCTATTCATCCTAAATTATAGGATTCGTGTATTTTTCCAGAGACAATGGATCCATGAGACCATGAGATCATACAAAAAGAGAGAACCATTAAAAGTCATCCCACACTGTTCAACCCAACAAAAGTCATTGATGTAATCAATTCAATCAAAGAGAAATAGTAAATGAGAAAGGGTTGTGACACAACGAGAAATATCACCTGAAACCATGGACATTACTTAACCTCGAACGACCATCATTAGCAAGCCTCTGTTGTATTCCTCGTTTGGTTTCACGATCACCATCAAGAGGCCTGGTCAACACTGCACTTGCAGAAACATCTGACTTTATCCCAGAACGTTTCTTCCTCATCTTTGACTTTTCCCAACCATCCACACTGGTTTGCAATGTACGACCTTTTTCTTCAGATTGAATTGCACCACCATTTACGAGCCTGAACATATCTTTATCCCTATCCGTAGGCCCAGAGGTCCTAGCGAGACCATTAGCCCTTACATCCATCTATATCACACAGAATCAGATTGTAAGTCTCGACACTCGACGAGTAAACTGAGAATGGAGCCTATGATAATCATAAATTTAAAAATAAATTCATATCAAATAAGAAAAGGGGTACCTGAAACTACCATTCCCAACTAATACAGTTGGACAATACTGTCCAGTACAATTGCTTTCGAGCCAAAAGGCTTTCAGAATGCGCCAACGTCCGAAACCCATTGGCTTCTTCGAATCAGATGATGGAGATCGTTTTCCACCTCGATCTTCCACACAATGGAATTTTTTAAGACCATGGTCTTACCATCAGATGGACAATTTTTATTCAAGGTGTCACATAATCCCAAAAAATTGCCCTAAAATCAAGTTTGAGCATGATGTGTGCTATTAGGCCACTTTTTTAGCATTTGTGCCATGTGAAATGAAAGTCGGTACCGTCTAATGGTACGCTCATGGTCTCTAGATCCGTTGTGCGGAGAATCAGAGTGAAAAACAATCGCCATCATTTGATTCGAAGCAGTCAATGGGTTTCAAGGGGTTTCGAACTTTGGTACTTCCAGAAAACCTGTTGGCCCAAATAGAGGTACCCTAAGAAAATAATGCATGTGTGCAATTACCAGAAAGCGTTTATGAACCCACAATGTTATACATTCACCCCTTTAGCTCTCTTGAATTAATTTTAGGAAAAAAAAAAATACCAAACTTCCAAGAGAAGTGAGTTACAACTTAACCTAATGAGATTCTCACCCTAACTAACTTAAAAACAGAGGCTGTGTTTGGGTTAGCTCTTATAAGAGTAGAAGCAGCTCTCTGCTTGCTCTCTGTCAAAGCCATGGGTCAAAATATCGTCCGATACCGATACGTATCGGTTTTGGACCTCACCGAAACGGTACATTCAAGGTACCGTATCGGTGCCTCTCATACAAAAATCCAAAATTTCAGACGATACATTGGAATGTATCGTCCGATATGTATTGGTTTTGGGGCTGGACGATAAGTGTCGTTTTCCCGAGATTTTAACCCATGGTCAGCGCAGTTTTATCACTTAAAACAGCTCCCTGCAGAGAAAATGGGACAAGAAGCTGTGTTACCAAACGTCAAAGAAGTTCCCTACCAGAGTCAAAGGGCGAAAGAGCTGCTCTTTGCCCATAAAGAGCTAACCCAAACGCAGCAAAAAAGTGGTGGATGTCAGAGCAGATTTATCAACAGTGTCAGAGATAAGGTTACTATGTAAATGGAATGATTGAATGTGAGAAAAATTCTACACGAAAGGAAACTAATCCCTAATTAGAAATATTTAGTATTAAAACATCAATCACAGGATTGTTGCATTACATTTACCTATAGAAATGAAAATGTCACATAAATAACTTCCATTAGACAAAGAAAAGAAGCCATCACATGAATATAAAACAATGACAAACAAAAGTAAATAAAGTTACAATAAACAGAAGTAAAGAGCAAGTTGCAGATGAGAAATTCGAGATACAAACCCGTACATCCACCATAGATGTCCTAACACGCTTGTTGGGTACACCATTTTTAGTCCTCTCTTCCGATTTTTGGGGCCCTAGATCAAAACTGTTCGATGTCAGATGGCCCTGGGGGCCCATCTTAGCTATGCTTCCTCCCTGAACCGCCCGATCTCCCGGCAACAAGCCATTTGAACGCTCGCTTGATGAAGCATCGGACCGAGAACGCTTTCTCGACAGAACCCCAGGGAAATACTTGTCAAATTTGGATATGGATTCAGTCAAGGTTTTCATTCGATTGCTGCCAAAATCAGACAGATAGTGACCACCAAGTAGAGCAAATCTCAATATACTAACACAAACACACATCTACGACACAGATACAGGCAGATAGATAGACAGCTCTGTACATGTCTCTTCCAGACAAACAGGCAGACAGAAAAAGGAGAGAGAGACTTGATGGAATGAGAGGGCTCCAATAGTGTGATAGGAGATAGGCCACAATAGCTGTCATACCATGAATCTCGTTGAACTGGATCGTCTACAAGTAGGCCATATTATGGATTGGCAAGAGCCTGATAATGATCCCAGCCATTTGACCAAAAGCTTGCAAATGGACGATTTTAAAAAGTATTCCCAGCGGTCAACAGTTGTCAAGCACTTGTGTACCGACAACAGATTAATGGAATTTTCGAATCAAATGAGCTTTTCTGGCTATTGTTAATAAACATGTGACCTAGCCTGTGGACGATTCAGACTGACTGGGCTTAAACAAATGGACCTTCCCGTCTCATAGGGTGGAGTCTCCCAACTCCCTAAAAAGAGAAAGTTCAATTTTTTCCTGAACACAACATCTCGGGTTTCGGGCCCGACGAAGGGACTTGTATCAGGTGAAATAAGCCTATATAGCCCTTTTTTAGGAATAAACAATTTATTAAAAGAAAATAAGACATAGAAGTACTACCAAAACAAAAAATCCATCAAGGATACAAATCATCCATGAAAAAAAAAAAAGAAGATCCTCATATAGCCTTATTTTTACAAAAGTCTGCCCAAAATGTGAAGTCTTGTCTCAGTTTCAGTCATGGACAAAATGTATCACAATACTGAGATTTCAAATCATGAGCAGGAGAGCATGTTTCCCAGCTGTCACTTGTTTGGGATAATTAATTCCCCTTTTTCTTTGGTATTCAAGAAATACCTTGCTCTAGTAGCGCTATCATGGAGACTGCTCTTGACCCGTTTGATCTCCTCCACTGAGGACGCAGGTAAAGACCTCCCACTAAAAGAGACTGATGAAGAGTCCTCCGGTGAAATGCCAAGCACTGAAGTTAGCGCTCTTTTGATCTCTCCCTGTCTAGAGAACTTTTGTTCAGCAACCATTGCTTTTGTGTCAGCAAGCATAGACTGAAGAAAATTTGTCACTTCTCCATGTGCTAATGAAGACCCACTTCTCGACATGCTTGGAAGTGAAGATAGGACTCGACTTTCCATTCCCTCGCGGAAACTACCCGACCTATCCAATCCGGCAGATGTGTAGGACCCACCACGCTGCCCATTAGGGTAAGCTGGCCCATCCTGACTACTAGAAGACAAGTCAAATTTACTAGTGGCTGCCATTGCCTTATTTTCTTTAAAATCTCCAAGTTACAAATTTGATATGGAAAGTGAAACATGACAAATATATATAATCACCAATCATGGCCTCCGGCTTTAAAAGCCCCACACCAACATCAACTGCAATAATAAAAACACAAATCATAAGCTCTCCAAATCTAATTCAACTTGAAAAAAAAAAATTACCAAAATAAACAGTTAAAGTTTGAAGCAATTGAAATTGTGTTGATGCTCTTCAAAAATGAAATATACTCTAGATCGTCTTTAAGTGCCGAGATTTTCCAAAAAAAATTACTTTTGCACTTGAAACTTTTTTCAAGTGCAAAAAAATATATTTTTTGAATTCACTTGCTATCAAAATTAGTTTGTCTAGTATGAAACAAAAAAATATTTTGAATTCATTTTATCGAAAAATTTTCCCTATCAGAATAAATTCTAAATAACTAGGAAAAGTATAGTGCATAACTTAAAAGATCAAACAATAAATGAAATCACACAAAAATCAAAGTAAAATCATAACCAACTACTGCTTGCAAACTAAAAAATTCCCTAGATGGAAACTATAAACATTGTTAAGATACAGAAATCTGGATTAAACTAAGTAAATAACTAAACACAGATTATACCACAAGCGTAAACGAAAACGAAAAAAAGGCAAACTCAGAGCTTGAGGGTTTGACTTCAACACATTAATCAATACACTGTACGGAATCCAACAATTCAAAAAATTAAATAAATAAATGTCTAGATTCAAGATCTAATTAATGATCTAAACCATAAAACTTAAATCTTGCATACAGAAACACAGCTTAAACCCCAAAATAAGTGTCACGATCAAGTGAATAAACAAAACGTCCGCTTCACCAGCAAGATCAACATAATAAAATACTTAGAAAAATAAAGATCAGAAACTAGAACAGCTGGCATAATTCGAACGAGATAGAGGAAATGAGAACCAGGAAAATGCCTCCGATCACAGAGAACTTACCGGAGAGTAGAGGCGATCGATCGTCGAAGGAAGAAGTTAGGGTTTGAAGAGAACACAGGAAAAATTATTTTTTTAGAGAACCGAAGCGAGAACGAATTGGGAATCGAGAAAGAGAAGTGATGAAAGTGAGTTGTTGTTTATAGAAAGATAGAGAGGAATAGAGGCTAGAGAGGAAGATTTAGGGCGAGTTGGAATTAAATTGGCACGAAACCCTCTATTTTAGCTTGGGGGTTCTCACGGTCTCGGGAGAGAAAAAGGAGAATGTTGAAATAACCCTTTTCTCGTTATGGCATGTGTATGTATTTTATGCGTTGTTAATATTAATATTAATATTAGTGAGTGCATCTTGAGGTAATCTCACATGCTCATCTACAACGATAGACTCCTACGAAGGATTGAAATACTACAAGTATAAGTATATAGGAAAAGACGAAGATTAGTGAACTCATGTACAAAAGGTTGAAATGCCATAAATATAAGTAGTCGGAAAAAAGGAAAATTAGTGAAGTCCTATACAGAATATGGAGGATTTTACAGTGACAGAATCATAACATTAATCAGAAATAAGTGGAGAAATAAAATTTGTAAAGCGTACCCTAAATAGAAGGGATAAAATTATGATGATGTTGATAATGGTGTTTACATTAATAAACATAATAATAATTTGGACAAGGGTAATAATTAGGTTCAACTAGTTGAATCCTCTATGGTGTTTAGAAAGTCTTCATTGCAAGGACTCTGGGATTTAAAGACTGACTATGTCAGCATATCCCTCGGGTCATAAGGTAATACATGTAGAATAGGTATCTACCAAATTAGTTGATATCAGACTACGTTTTTTCATTTTTAATATATTAATAATTAAATAAAAATATCAAATAAAATCAAATGGTTCTAAAATTAGTTGAATACTAATATCAAGTTCAACCGATCAGCCTTGAACATTGCATCTTTGATCAATGATATATACATTGCACGCTTGAAATTAAATTAAAGACCATAATTTCAAATGATTTAGGTATATATATTGCACGCTTGAAGATTACTCGTACAAAAATAATTGAAGTGATACAAAAAGCGGAGAGTCTAATGAATAAGGCATTGATGATGATAGTAATAATGATATTTATTGATATTATTTAATAGAGAATATTTTAAATTTATATTTTTTCTCGGTGAAGTCTAGATTTTCCTAATAGGTAGGTTAAAAGTTGGACAATTTCCTTTAAATAAGTATCATATTCAATAGCCTCTCTAGGCAATTACATTTTGACTTCGAAATGTAGAAATCTTAACGACTTATTATTTTAGGAATTCTTTAAAATAATTAAATATTTATTGTGATTTAATTCTATAATAAAGTCATATAATAAAAAAATCATTCAAGATGTAATTACTTTAATTTTCTTCATTTTATTAGAGTTACAGCTAAATCCGATCTTACAATTAGATATTATATTCTTGAGTCATGCCTCTCAATATCCTCCTCTTTTTTGCTTATTTATTTATTTTTTTCGGTAGGAAGATAATTTATTTTTTTTAAATGTGATTACGCGTAATTAAGATCTCAACGGGATTTCCAAAATCTGAATTAATGTTTATCTTTCCTAAAGTATAGGATACACATCATAAGATGTATAATTCTCTTATCAATCTCAAAAAGCCTAAAAGTTATTGACATGAGGCATCTGATTAACGAGATTGTTAACGTGGGAGATTACTAGCCGGATGCTCAATGCCTAAATCATATATTTTCTATGAATAAGGTGAGATTAATATTGCGAATCAAAGTTGCAAAAATGTCAACTTTTCAATTGAATATGTGCATGAAACGTTGAATGTAATATCAATAATTATTCATATTTAACGTGAGAATAGTATCTTCAATAGATTGTGGGCATTCTCAGAGTGCGTAATGATATGATTAAAGCAAATTGTTTAATGATATGAATAGAGTAAATTATTTATTGGATATGTAACTTGTATAATAAGTACATTTGTGATGGTTGAGTACCATTTTTCATAAATAATCAAAAGTTGAGTGATATTGACTTTACAGATAATAAATTTTATATCAGGTCTTTTATGGAATTCAAAAGTTATGATGTCCCTAAAGAGAATTGAAGGCGAATGATGAATCAAAAGGTTATAACATGTAATGTTATCAAATGACATAAGTGATCGTAAGTGATGACATATGAAATTGCTATGATTTGACATAATTGCAAGTGGTGAAATATAAAAAAATATATATTAAATAAAAATGTTAGATGTACTACTTTAAATTTAATTTCATTAAAAATTTACAAACTATTATATCATTCATTGTCATTATCCAAAAAAAAAATTAACTCCATAAGATAGAAAAAAAAATAAGTAAAAAAACAAAATCTTGAATTTTCTATTCTAAATAAGATTTAACAAAATTTTAAATTATTCTTCTTAATTTTATAGTTGATTAATTGAGTTGATGAAAAGTTTGAAGAAAATGCGCAAGAGAGAGAGAGGGAGAAATGGGAGAAAACTATCATTGTGGATAAATATGGTGGGAGGAGACAAACCTCTATTTATAAGCGTTGAGGAGCTATGTAATAGTAATATTCATAGTATGCAATGACATATTTCAAGACATAGTATGTGATGGCATATTTTGACATATTTCATGACATAGTATGTGATGGCATATTTTTAAAATCGCATAAGCCTTAATAGCTTATGCAATTTATATATATAACATAGTGTAAACATTCACATAATCATTTATACAATGACATGTGATAATACTTATCATATAGAATGTGACGATAACACTATCTGATTTATTATGAATAAACAACAAAAAACTTATTTGACAGTGTTAACAAGAGAACAAGAAAAATATTTATTGGTGTCACACACCATGTTGTATAAGTATTTTTGATAAAAATATAGCTATTATAATATAATATATTTTGCTCATTAAAATATATTTATTCCTGATTCATTTTAGCATATGAAGTTAACAAAAGTTTTTCAATTACAATAAAATGTTTAGTTATATTTAGAAATTAAATATATTAATTGACATGGCCCAAACAATCAAGCAGACATTTGATTGTTTGATTAATGGAGTAAAGTAAGCCCAAACAATAAAATAATCATATGATTATTTGACTAATTGAGTAAAGTTGTATTCCATAATATTCTAAAATTTATATTGTACAAAGTAAGTTGTTCTCCAACAACAAAATGATGTTTACAAGCCTACAAATAATTTGCTCGTCGTTAAAAATGACATAGTTATATTGTTTACTTTATTAATTAGTATCAATACATTACAAAATAAATTAAGATTGAGTACCTCTCTTCTAAAAATAGTGTATTGTAAGTGCCGTAATTTTATATGTTTTACAAGTGTTTAGATACATAAATAATAAAAGAATAGAAACTAATTTTGTGGGAGTTAGAAACCGTAGCAAAAAAAACATGAATGTGTTCATTATTGAAAACTCCAAATTTAGGCACATTGATCTAATAAAAATAAGATGAATATAATCTAAAATTCCCAATTTATGCCAACTCTAGCTGATATTAGACTTGTTTGATCAGATACAAATTTCTAAAAAGAGATAGAGAAATAAAAGAAGAATAAAGAATAAATCAAAACATGTTTCCAAGTCGTGATCTTTGTGCTCTAGATAATAACTAACACAAATGCCAACTCACAATTAATAAGATCATGCATCAATTTTGATGAAGAAGAATTTGTTCACTATATTATTAGGAGTCAAATCGCTAATATTCATAAATATCAAAAGAACATTGGAACATAGAAATAAAGTATAACTATAATCGGGCTATCTTTGAAATCATTACGACCGTGTGCAAGCATGAGCTACTATGAAAATATCTAACTCCTTATCCTCACAATTGTCACTCTATACTTATAGTAAAAGAAATGAGAGACCTTGCATAATTATTATCATCAAACAATGCAAAAGTTAATATAAAAAAAGTTTATTTTCTATAATTTATATTTTTATTCATGTGTGCGTCATGATAATACACAAAAGGTTAATAGTGACTAAGTTATTGAAGTTTTCACGCTTAAACATAAATAGTACAAAAATAAGAATTGGAAAACTAACTTACTACAATCTTTAATCTCTTAAGTAGAAGCTAAAATACATAGTTTGATATTTCTTTCTGTTATTATTTTTTATTATTTTTATTTAAGAGTCTATTTTTCTATTTACTTATTTCACAATTTATATATTATATGATTTCATTGAAATCGGAAAATAATACTTGCTCATAATTTTATAAATATAATCTTCCATTCTAGGTAAGGTCGACGGACGTTTACAAAAATACAACACACAATTTTACCAACAAAGAGAGAGATTGTTAATTACCTTGAATATTTATATTAAAAAAAGTAAATTTAAGTAACTAGATATGTTCCAATCTCTATATATTTATCTCCAGTATATATACAATATGCATGAATATATATATATATATATATATATATATATATATATATATATATATGATAATGATCACATGACTCTTCACTCCCTCTATGACTCAAGCATCTAATAGCTGCACCTCTATCATGTAGTTGTTAGATGTTTAAATTACGAAGCAACTCAAGTCATAGGATCATTGATCTTCCTTGATGTTTCTCTCTCTCTGTATGTATATAACGGGGTGCATGGGCAAGGTATATAGGGAGAGAGAGGTAGGTGGGTGAGAAATTTAGGGGATAAAGGGCTAGAGACTTATTCCTTTTACAAAATGATTAATTATTCATTATTGAAAAAAAAATATATTTGATCGGCAATTATTAGTTAATATCTTTTCGTGCCTATGAAATTCCGGCATATATATATATATAGATAAAGGGTTAAAAGGTGCATGAGATTGAAGTGAAGCGTTTGAATGCTGCAATAGATTAAAAAAAAAATCCTGCTGCAATAGATTAAAAAAAAATTCTTTGATCACATTTTTGCTTTTCAAAAGTTTGATCAAAGTTTCTCCTCATCGTGCCTTAACATGGTGCACTGAATTTTTCCAACGTAAGTTTTGGATGGTGCATGAAATGTATTTTAAATTATTTTTGATGGACCTGATCAACTTTATGTATGCTGCATTGGTACCTAATCTTTGGGATAGGTGCCACTTAACACCACTAGTGGAGGCCTCCGTGTTCAAATATATATATATATATATATATATATATATATATATATATATGGATAATGATTCCTAACCGATATTTAATCGCAAAATGGTGTTTAAGTGATCTTACACCACTAAACTTAGACTTTTTATCTCAAACCATTGAAGTGTGATTTATCATTATGTCACGTGACTCACATTTATAATCAATCTAATTTGTCCGACTGACAATCTATTATTAAAACATGTTTCAGCCCAGAGAAATATGTCTAAAAGTGGATGCTTAAATCTCCCTAAAATACCATTTTTGGGCCCGTTGCATTTTAATCTATGATCAGTCACTTTGACGGCAAGGATCTCTTACATCTTAAACCATTGAATGGTGTTTAAACGACGGTTAGCATAGTCAAGTATATATATATATATTAGTTAAATCTATTGTGGATGTTGATACTTGGTCAGTTGGGTGATCTGAACTGTATATGTGGAGGTTCACACGTCCATCAACCTAGACAATCCATGTGGCATATGTGTCACAATTCACAACCATGTGGCATATGTGGAGGTTCATAGGATCATTGCTCTTCCTTGCTATTTCTCTCTCTCTCTCTCTCTCTCTCTCTATGTATATAACAGGATGCATGGGCAAGGTATATAGGGAGAGAGAGGTAGGTGGGTGAGAAATTTAGGGGATAAGGGGCTAGAGACTTATTCCTTTTACAAAATGATTAATTATTCATTATTGAAAAAAAAATATTTGATCGACAATTATTAGTTAATATCTTTTCGTGCCTATGAAATTCCGGCATCTATATATATATATATATATATATATATATATATATATATATATATATATATATATAGATGGATAGATAGATAGATAAAGGGGTTAAAGGGTGCATGAGATTGAAGTGAAGCGTTTGAATGCTGCAATAGATTAAAAAAAAATTCTTTGATCACATTTTTTCTTTTCAAAAGTTTGATCAAAGTTTCTCCTCATCGTGCCTTAACATGGTGCACTGAATTTTTCCAACGTAAGTTTTGGATGGTGCATGAAATGTATTTAAAATTATTTTTTGATGGACCTGATCAACTTTATGTATGCTGCATTGGTACCTAATCTTTGGGATAGGTGCCACTTAACACCACTAGTGGAGGTCTCCGTGTTCATATATATATATATATGGATAATGATTCCTAACCGACATTTTATCACAAAATGGTGTTTAAGTGATCTTACACCACTAAACTTAGACTTTTTATCTCAACCCATTGAAGTGTGATTTATCATTATGTCACGTGACTCACATTTATAATCAATCTAATTTGTTCATTGTGACAATCTATCATTAAAACATGTTTGACCCGGAGAAATATGTCTAAAAGTGGATGCTTAAATCTCCTAAAATACCATTTTTGGGCCGTCTGCACTTTAATCTATGATCGGTCACTTTGACTTTGACGGCAAGGATCTCTTACATCTTAAACCATTGAATGGTGTTTAAACGACAGTTAGGAGAGTCAAGTATATATATATATATTAGTTAAACCTATTGTGAATGTTGATACTTCGTCAGTTGGGTGATCTGAATTGTACATGTGGAGGTTCACAGGTCCATCAACCTAGACAATCCATGTGGCATGTGTCACAATTCACAACCCACATGGCAGATGGATCAGACCGTTAGAATTGTTTGATCAATGTGTCATTTTCAGTAAGCTTATTTTACAACTAGTATTTTTGCTAGTAGGCTTGTCGTGCCTATGAAATTCCGGCATCTATATATATATATATATATATATATATATATATATATATATATATATATAGATGGATAGATAGATAGATAAAGGGTTAAAGGGTGCATTAGATTGAAGTAAAGCGTTTGAATGCTGCAATAGATTAAAAAAAAATTCTTTGATCACATTTTTTCTTTTCAAAAGTTTGATCAAAGTTTCTCCTCATCGTGCCTTAACATGCTGCACTGAATTTTTCCAACGTAAGTTTTGGATGGTGCATGAAATGTATTTAAAATTATTTTTTGATGGCCCTGATCAACTTTATGTATGCTGCATTAGTACCTAATCTTTGGGATAGGTGCCACTTAACACCACTAGTGGAGGTCTCCGTGTTCATATATATATATATATATGGATAATGATTCCTAACCGACATTTTATCACAAAATGGTGTTTAAGTGATCTTACACCACTAAACTTAGACTTTTTATCTCAACCCATTGAAGTGTGATTTATCATTATGTCACGTGACTCACATTTATAATCAATCTAATTTGTCTGACTGACAATCTATCATTAAAACATGTTTCAGCCCAGAGAAATATGTTTAAAAGTGGATGCTTAAATCTCCCTAAAATACCATTTTTGGGCCCGTTGCACTTTAATCTATGATCAGTCACTTTGACGGCAAGGATCTCTTACATCTTAAACCATTGAATGGTGTTTAAACGACAGTTAGGAGAGTCAAGTATATATATATATATTAGTTAAACCTATTGTGAATGTTGATACTTCGTCAGTTGGGTGATCTGAATTGTACATGTGGAGGTTCACACGTCCATTAACCTAGACAATCCATGTGGCATGTGTCACAATTCACAACCCACATGGCAGATGGATCAGACCGTTAGAATTGTTTGATCAATGTGTCATTTTCAGTAAGCTTATTTTACAACTAGTATTTTTGCTAGTAGGCTTGTCGTGCCTATGAAATTCCGGCATCTATATATATATATATATATATATATATATATATATATATAGATGGATAGATAGATAGATAAAGGGTTAAAGGGTGCATGAGATTGAAGTAAAGCGTTTGAATGCTGCAATAGATTAAAAAAAAATTCTTTGATCACATTTTTTCTTTTCAAAAGTTTGATCAAAGTTTCTCCTCATCGTGCCTTAACATGCTGCACTGAATTTTTCCAACGTAAGTTTTGGATGGTGCATGAAATGTATTTAAAATTATTTTTTGATGGCCCTGATCAACTTTATGTATGCTGCATTAGTACCTAATCTTTGGGATAGGTGCCACTTAACACCACTAGTGGAGGTCTCCGTGTTCATATATATATATATATATGGATAATGATTCCTAACCGACATTTTATCACAAAATGGTGTTTAAGTGATCTTACACCACTAAACTTAGACTTTTTATCTCAACCCATTGAAGTGTGATTTATCATTATGTCACGTGACTCACATTTATAATCAATCTAATTTGTCTGACTGACAATCTATCATTAAAACATGTTTCAGCCCAGAGAAATATGTCTAAAAGTGGATGCTTAAATCTCCCTAAAATACCATTTTTGGGCCCGTTGCACTTTAATCTATGATCAGTCACTTTGACGGCAAGGATCTCTTACATCTTAAACCATTGAATGGTGTTTAAACGACAGTTAGGAGAGTCAAGTATATATATATATATTAGTTAAACCTATTGTGAATGTTGATACTTCGTCAGTTGGGTGATCTGAATTGTACATGTGGAGGTTCACACGTCCATTAACCTAGACAATCCATGTGGCATGTGTCACAATTCACAACCCACATGGCAGATGGATCAGACCGTTAGAATTGTTTGATCAATGTGTCATTTTCAGTAAGCTTATTTTACAACTAGTATTTTTGCTAGTAGGCTTGTCGTGCCTATGAAATTCCGGCATCTATATATATATATATATATATATATATATATATATATAGATGGATAGATAGATAGATAAAGGGTTAAAGGGTGCATGAGATTGAAGTAAAGCGTTTGAATGCTGCAATAGATTAAAAAAAAATTCTTTGATCACATTTTTTCTTTTCAAAAGTTTGATCAAAGTTTCTCCTCATCGTGCCTTAACATGCTGCACTGAATTTTTCCAACGTAAGTTTTGGATGGTGCATGAAATGTATTTAAAATTATTTTTTGATGGCCCTGATCAACTTTATGTATGCTGCATTAGTACCTAATCTTTGGGATAGGTGCCACTTAACACCACTAGTGGAGGTCTCCGTGTTCATATATATATATATATATATGGATAATGATTCCTAACCGACATTTTATCACAAAATGGTGTTTAAGTGATCTTACACCACTAAACTTAGACTTTTTATCTCAACCCATTGAAGTGTGATTTATCATTATGTCACGTGACTCACATTTATAATCAATCTAATTTGTCTGACTGACAATCTATCATTAAAACATGTTTCAGCCCAGAGAAATATGTCTAAAAGTGGATGCTTAAATCTCCCTAAAATACCATTTTTGGGCCCGTTGCACTTTAATCTATGATCAGTCACTTTGACGGCAAGGATCTCTTACATCTTAAACCATTGAATGGTGTTTAAACGACAGTTAGGAGAGTCAAGTATATATATATATATATTAGTTAAACCTATTGTGAATGTTGATACTTCGTCAGTTGGGTGATCTGAATTGTACATGTGGAGGTTCACACGTCCATTAACCTAGACAATCCATGTGGCATGTGTCACAATTCACAACCCACATGGCAGATGGATCAGACCGTTAGAATTGTTTGATCAATGTGTCATTTTCAGTAAGCTTATTTTACAACTAGTATTTTTGCTAGTAGGCTTGTCCAAACATGCCTTTTAACCATCTTTAAGAATTGGAAGACTAAGTTATTACTATCTTCAATCTCTTAAGTAGAAGCTAAAATACATAGTTCGATATTTCTTTTTGTTATTTTTATTTAAGAGTATATTTTTCTATTTACTTATTTCACGATTTATATATTATATGATATCATTGAAATTGAAAAATAACACTTGCTCCTAATATTATAAATATAGTCTTCCATTCTAGGTGAGGTTGACGGACATTCACAAAAATACAACACACAATTTTACCAACAAAGAGAGAGATTGTTAATTACCTTTAATATTTATATTAAAAAAGTAAACTTAAGTAGCTAGACATGTTCCAATTTCTATATATTTATCTACACTATATACACAATATGCATGCATATATATATATATATATATATATATATATATATATATATATATATATATATATATATATATATATATGTGTGTGTGTGTGTGTGTGTGTGTGTGTGTGTGTGTGTGACAGCCCGGATTTCAGCACCCCGAAACCCATGCCATTAGCACGATCTTCCAGATCGTGCCCTAAAACTATGTACGGAATATTAGTATAACAAGTAATAATAACAAGATAAGGTAAATAACTGCATAAAGCGGAAAAATCAATGTGCCCATTTAGCACATGCAAAAGATGATTCTACTTTTATGCCACTCCATGAACAGAGAACCGATCCGAACCATCGGTGATACACATATCACCCCAGATGGTTCACCCAAAAGAATAATGTCTATCTAATTATAATGTTTGACAAAAATAAAGGCTTGATATACCAAGTCGTACAATCTGCTCACAAAAACTCTCTCTCAAAGTACTTAGCGGAGTCTCCTAGAAGAAGTCCTCGAGAGGAGGCTCCAACTCGTCCCCAGGCGCGTAATCCGTATCACCCGGATCCACGTCTCCCGAAGCCTCAACCGCTGCTAACAATGGACCTGCGACGTATAGTCTAAAGGGGTGAGCTACATCCTAGCTCAATAGGGAACAACACAATGAACATATAAATCAAAATCTCACATATATTCCATGATATTCAAAGTATGATGTGTTTATGCATTTGCTAGAAAACAATTTAAAAGATGGTGATTTGCATTCAAGTTTACTGGTAATTTGCATGTCTTACTTTACTAATGATTTATCATGAATGACACTGAACAGGCCTAACACAAAACATGTCTCAGCCCATTGAAGTGTGATTTATCATTCTGTCATGTGGCTCACATTTATGATCAATCTAATTTATCCGACTGACAATCTATCATTAAAACATGTCTCAGTCCAAAGAAATATGTCTAAAAGTGAATGCTTACATCTCCCTAAAATATCATTTTTGGGCCCGTTGCACTTTAATCTATTATCAGTCACTTTGACGGTAAGGATCTCTTACATCTTAAACCATTGAATGGTGTTTAAATGACGATTAGGAGAGTCAAGTATATATATATATATATATAAATTAGTTAAACCTATTATGGATGTTAATACTTGGTCAGTTGGGTGATCTGAATTGTACATGTGAAAGTTCACATGTTCATCAACCTAGACCATCCATGTGGCACATGTATCACAATTCACAACCCACTTGGCAAATGGATCAAACCGTTAGAATTGTTTGATCAATGTGTCATTTTCAGTAGGCTTATTTTACAATCAGTATTTTTGCTAGTGGGCTTGCCCAAACATGCCTTTTAATCATCTTTAAGAATTGAAAGACTAACTTACTACAATCTTCAATCTCTTAAGTAGAAACTCAAATACATAGTTTGATATTTCTTTTTGTTATTTTTATTTTTTATTTTTATCTAAGAGTATATTTTTTTAGTTATTTATTTCACGATTTATATATTATATGATATCATTGAAATTGAAAAATAATACTTGGTCGTAATTTTATAAATATAGTCTTCCATTTTAGGTGAGATCGATGGATGTTCACAAATACAACACACAATTTTACCAACAAAGAGAGAGATTGTTAATTACCTTGAATATTTATATGAAAAAAGTAAACTTAAGTAACTCGACATGTTCCAATCTCTATATATTTATCTCTACTATATATACAATATGCATGCATATATATATATATATATATATATATATATATATATATATATATATATATATATATGTGTGTGTGTGTGTGTGTGTGTGTGTGTGTGTGTGTGTGATAATGATCACCTGACTCTTCACTCCCTCAATGACTCAAGCGTCTAATAGCTGCACTTCTACCATGTAGTTGTTAGATGTTTGAATCACGAAACAACTCAAGTCATAGGATTATTTCTCTTCCTTTCTATTTCTCTCTCTCTGTATGTATATAGCAGGTTGCATGGGCAAGGTATATAGGGAGAGAGAGGTAGGTGGGTGAAAAATTTAGGGGAGAAAGGGCTAGAGACTTATTCCTTTTACAGAAGGGTTAATTATTCATTATTGAAATTTTTTTTTGATCGGCAATTATTATTTAATATCTTTTCGTGCCTATGAAATTCTGGCTTTTATATATATATATATAGATAAAGGGTTAAAGAGTGCATGAGATTGAAGTGAAGCGTTTGAATGCTGCAATAGATTAAAAAAAAAATCCTGCTACAATAGATTTAAAAAAAATCCTTTGATCACATTTTTGCTTTTCAAAAGTTTGATCAAAGTTTCTCCTCATCATGCCTTAACCTGGTGCATTGAATTTTTTCGATGTAAGTTTTGGATGGTGCATGAAATGTATTTTAAATTATTTTTTGATAGACCTAATCAACTTTATGTATGTTGCATTGGTACCTAATCTTTGGGATAGGTGCCACTTAACACCACTAGTGGAGGGTCTCCGTGTTCATATATATATATATATATATATATATATATATATGGATAATGATTCATAACCGACATTTAATCACAAAATGGTGTTTAAGTGATCTTACACCACTAAACTTAGACTTTTTATCTCAGACCATTGAAGTGTGATTTATCATTCTGTCACGTGGCTCACATTTATGATCAATCTAAATTGTCCGACTGACAATCTATCATTAAAACATGTCTCAGCCCAAAGAAATATGTCTAAAAGTGGATGCTTACATCTCCCTAAAATACCATTTTTGCCCGTTGCACTTTAATCTATTATCAGTCACTTTGACGGTAAGGATCTCTTACATCTTAAACCATTGAATGATGTTTAAATGACGGTTCGGAGGGTCAAGTATATATATATATAGTTAAACCTATTGTGGATGTTGATACTTGGTCAGTTGGGTGATCTGAATTGTATATGTGGAGGTTCACACGTCCATCAACCTAGACCATCCATGTGGCACATGTATCACAATTCACAACCCACTTGGCAGATTGATCAAACCGTTAGAATTGTTTGATCAATGTGTCATTTTCAGTAGGTTTATTTTACAACCAGTATTTTTGTTAGTAGGCTTGTCCAAACATGCCTTTTAACCATCTTTAAGAATTGAAAGACTAATTTACTACAATCTTCAATCTCTTAAGTAGAAACTAAAATACATAGTTCGATATTTCTTTTTGTTATTTTTATTTTTTATTTTTATTTAAGAGTCTATTTTTCTATTTACTTATTTCACGATTTATATATTATATGATATCATTGAAATTGAAAAATAATACTTGCTCGTAATTTTATAAATATAGTCTTCCATTCTAGGTGAGGTCGACGAACGTTCACAAATACGACACACAATTTTACCAACAGAGAGAGAGATTGTTAATTACCTTGAATATTTATATTAAAAAAGTAAACTTAAGTAACTCGACATGTTCCAATCTCTATATATTTATCTCCACTATATATATATATATATATATATATATATATATATATATATGATAATGATCACTTGACTCTTCACTCCCTCAATGACTCAAGCGGCTAATAGCTGCACCTCTATCATGTAGTTGTTAGATCTTTGAATAACGAAGCAACTCAAGTCATAGGATTATTTCTCTGCCTTTCTATTTCTCTCTCTCTGTATGTATATAACGGGTTACATGGGCAAGGTATATAGGGAGAGAGAGGTAGGTGGTTGAGAAATTTAGGGGAGAAAGGGCTAGAGACTTATTCCTTTTACAAAAGGGTTAATTATTCATTATTGAATTTTTTTTTTTGATCGGCAATTATTATTTAATATCTTTTTGTGCCTATGAAATTCTCGCTTACATATATATATAGATAAAGGGTTAAAGGGTGCATGAGATTGAAGTGAAGCATTTGAATGCTGCAATAGATTAAAAAAAAAATCCTGTTATAATAGATTAAAAAAAAATCCTTTGATCACATTTTTTCTTTTCAAAAGTTTGATCAAAGTTTCTCCTCATCGTGCCTTAACCTGGTGCACTGAGTTTTTCCGACGTAAGTTTTGGATGGTGCATGAAATGTATTTTAAATTATTTTTCGATGGACCTGATCAACTTTATGTATGTTGCATTGGTACCTAATCTTTGGGATAGGTGCAACTTAACACCACTAGTGGAGGGTCTCCGTGTTCATATATATATATAATGATTCCTTTAAGTGATCTTACGCCACTAAACTTAGACTTTTTATCTCAGACCATTGAAGTGTGATTTATCACTCTGTCACGTGGCTCACATTTATGATCAATCTAATTTGTCCGACTGATAATCAATCATTAAGACATGTCTCAGCCCAAAGAAATATGTCTAAAAGTAGATGCTTAAATCTCCTAAAAATACCATTTTTGGGCCCGTTGCACTTTAATCTATGATCAGTCACTTTGACGGTAAGGATCTCTTACATCTTAAACCATTGAATGGTATTTAAACGACGGTTAGGAGAGTCAAGTATATATATATATATATATATATATATATATATATATATATATATATATGGGAGCCGGTTAGGTCCTCCATTGGAGGACGGTGACCGTCCTCCAAGATCCACGTGGAGCACAAGTGGACGGTAAAGATCAATATTAAAAAAAAAAAATTGATTTTTTTTTTTAAACCCACAAGTCAAAGTTTGACGGGTTTCATTGGTTCACATTTCACGGTTCAAAAAACAGACGGTGGAGATGAGTTTTCAATTTTTTTTTTTTTCAAAGATGATCTAAGCAATGCACCCGAGCTCCACGTGGCATCGAAACAATATTTTGGGTGTCATATGGAGCTCCACGTGGAAGCTTGGAGGACGGTGACCGTCCTCCCATGGAGGACGGAGGCCTTTTCCTATATATATATATATATTAGTTAAACCTATTGTGGATGCTGATACTTGGTCAGTTGGGTGATCTGACGTGTACATGTGGAGGTTCACACGTCCATCAACCTAGACCATCCATGTGGCACATGTATCACAATTCACAACCCACATGGCAGATGGATCAGACCGTTAGAATTGTTTGATCAATGTGTCATTTTCAGTAGGCTTATTTTACAACTAGTATTTTTGCTAGTAGGCTTGTCCAAACATGCCTTTTAACCATCTTTAAGAATTGGAATATTAACTACAATCTTCAATCTCTTAAGTAGAAACTAAAATACATAGCTCGATATTTCTTTTTGTTATTTTTATTTTTTATTTTTATTTAAGAGTCTATTTTTCTATTTACTTATTTCACGATTTATATATTATATGATATCATTGAAATTGAAAAATAATACTTGCTCGTAATTTTATAAATATAGTCTTCCATTCTAAGTGAGATCGACGGACGTTCACAAAAATACAATACACAATTTTACCAATAAAGAGAGAGATTGTTAATTACCTTGAATATTTATATTAAAAAAGTAAACTTAAATAACTAAAACATTTCCAATCTCTATATATTTATCTCCACTATATACACAATATGCATCTATATATATATTATATGATAATGATCACTTGACTCTTTACTCCCTCTATGACTCAAGCGTCTAATAGCTGCACCTCTATTATGTAGTTATTAGATGTTTGAATCACGAAGCAACTCAAGTCATAGGATTATTTCTCTTCTTGTCTATTTATCTCTCTTTGTATGTATATAACGGGTTGCATGGGCAAGGTATATAGGGAGAGAGAGGTAGGTGAGTGAGAAATTTAGGGGAGAAAGGGCTAGAGACTTAGTCCTTTTACAGAAGAGTTAATTATTCATTATTGATTTTTTTTTTTATCGGCAATTATTAGTTAATATCTTTTCGTGCCTATGAAATTCCAGCTTATATATATATATATATATATATATATATATATATATATATATATATAGATAAATAGTTAAAGGGTGCATGAGATTAAAGTGAAGCGTTTGAATGTTGCAATAAATTAAAAAAAAATCCTTTGATCACATTTTTACTTTTCAAAAGTTTGATCAAAGTTTCTCCTCATCGTGCCTTAACTTGGTGTACTGAATTTTTCTAACGTAAGTTTTGGATGGTGCATGAAATGTATTTTGAATTATTTTTTGATGGACCTGATCAACTTTATGTATGTTGCATTGGTACCTAATCTTTGGGATAGGTGCCACTTAACAATACTAGTGGAGGGTCTCCGTGTTCATATATATATGGATAATGATTCCTAACTGACATTTAATCACAAAATGGTGTTTAAGTAATCTTACACCACTAAACTTAGACTTTTTATCTCAGACCATTGAAGTGTGATTTATCATGCTGTCACGTGGCTCATATTTATGATCAATCTAATTTGTTCGACTGACAATCTATCATTAAAACATGTCTCAGCCCAAAGAAATATGTCTAAAAGTGGATGCTTAAATCTCCCTAAAATACTATTTTTGGGCACGTTCCACTTTAATCTATGATCAGTCACTTTGACGGTAAGGATCTCTTACATCTTAAACCATTGAATGGTGTTTAAACGACGGTTAGGAGAGTCAAGTATATATATATATATATATATATATATATATATATATATATATATATATATATATATATATATATATATATATATAAACCTATTGTAGATGTTGATACTTGGTCAGTTGGGTGATTTGAACTGTACATATGGAGGTTCACACATCCACCAACCTAGACCATTCATGTGGCATATGTATCACATTTCACAACCCACATAGAAGATGGATCAGACTGTTAGAATTGTTTGATCAATATATCATTTTCAGCGAGGCAGCCAGCGACCTTAACTCACTGAAATCTTCATAAATGAGTGAATGACATATGGATATGGGCCACCCACAAGAATTTGAGGTGGTAGCACCAAGTTCGTGGACTTCAATTTGGGCCTATTTTTTTTATCTCCAAATGCAGAGTACCAAACATGCCTTTTATCTCCAAGAAGGTATATATGAATCAAATTCCATATATATGTTAACTTAAAGCTTTCTATATTTGCTAATTGTAATGATTTCTCTCCTATTCTCCTCCCTCATCTCTCTCTTTCTCTCTCTCTCTCTCTCGTTTTAATGAGTCCTTCATTCCATACTATTTATACTCCATTAGATAGAGGAGAGCATGTTGCCCATTTAACGCCCTGAGGGTATCACTTGGTATCCAATGGGTCGGGTGTCAGTTCGGTTTAATTCTGATAAATTCATAAAAGATTCGAAAAAATTTCTTGAATTTTTTTTAGAGATATATAAAACGTATTATTAAATTATACAAAGAATACGTTAATCTATTTATAATAAAAAACAATACCTTTAAATTAGTAAAAAAGTGTATTACATAAGAGAACGGGACTCACGGTGGATGAATCCATGAATTTGAAGTAGGTACGGTCCACATGCCACACATTCAAGGGATTAAGTGTCATGATAACTTGTCTAAGAAGTCTATTTAATTTTTTTTTTAAAAAGGGTGGATATCCAAATCCAAAATTCGATCAAACTAAGGGGTAAAAATCAATACAAAATATGTAGGGCCGTACCCAAACTTTGACCAAAATATTAACTATCAAAATTCTTTTATTTTTTTGTAATAAATCACATATTTCATAGCACTTTATCTAAAAAACAGTGTTGTTTTGGAATGTCATGCGACGTGGCACATGATCTTCGGCTCGGACCCATGAGTTTATCCATATGTTCAAACCTATATGCCCTTTTTCCCATTACATAATTCACATGTATTAACAACTTACAATTATAAAATCAATTCAAAATATTATTAATGCATGTATCATAATGATAAAAATCTGAAAAATTCATCAAATTTGGATAATCAAATAGAAAATCTATTAGCAGAATTTTTTTTTAAATTTAATTTTAATTACTTTGAAGAATTTGTGAATATGGGAGGCTTCTAACCATGTGATAAAAACGCTTTTTGGTGGGTTTCAATGTAGGAGGTCTCGCAGGCTCTAGATCAGACAGTACAAATAGTTAAACAACATAATTTTGGGTAACACCTAACTCTCCTGACTATTATTTAAACACCAAAATGGTGTTTACATGATCTTACACCATCAATGATTTAAGATATGGGTGATCCCTACCGTCTAAGTGATAAATCATAGGTAAAAATACAACAGACACAAAAATAGTGTTTTAGGGAGATTCAGACCATCCGATCTATGGACTTTAATGTCAACCATTATTTTCAATTTTAATGGTTGACATTAAAGTTCATCAACCAGATGGTTCACATCCACTTATAGGCATATTTCTTTAGGCTGAAACATGCTTTAATCATAGATTGCTACTTGGTAGATTGATGAAAGATTTTTCTATGTCATAATAATAATAATGATACTTCAATGGTGTGAGATTAAAACTCTAACTTTAACAGTATGAGATCATTTTAAACACTCAGTTTGAATGAGGCATTATCCCTTTTGGGTATGATATCAATTGAGATCACTTGAATTAAACGACCGGACCCAACTCACTACCCGAAAATCCGACCTGATCTGATAAAAAATCCCTTATTTTTTTATGCTTGGTACACATAAATATTGGGTTGGGTCGACCTGAACCCAACCGGAACCGGCTCGGTAAAATATTGGTTGGGTGGGGTAAAAGAACGACCTCACCCGTTGACAGCCGAAAGTGTAGATGAATGCCATGCATGCATCTAGATTTTCAAAATATATAAATTTTCTCACCTGTCCACCATGGTAGTGGAGAGTATGACTGATCATATGTTTTACAGGTATATCCAAGTAGCCATCGATATTGTACACATGGCACACATGGCAAACATTTAAGTTGTCCACGTGCACAAGCAATTTTGTAAAATGGAAGTCACCCAAAAGTGGATCATTTATTATCTCTACCATTGAATCAAGAGCTCGCAAATGGATGGTTAAAGTGCGTAGTGCCGAGTTTTTTTATTTTATATATATATATATATATATATATATATAATTTAGTAAAAAGTGCTTGATCGGACGATCCTAATCCTCTAACGAGCAACAAGGTGTTAAAGCTGAGGATTGTCAACATAAAGAATAACTGTTTCAGTCCTGTGCCAAGTGGAGTTAAAAATTGACGGTTTGATGCTACACTCATAGTCCCAAGATCAATCATTTGAAAGATTAAGATGAGAAATGAATTCAATAGTCTAATTCACTGCAGTCAAACTGTAATTGGATAAGCGTGAATAGAGCTACCTAAAATATATGTCATATTTATATATATATATATATATATATATATATATATATATATATATTACATAAAATTTATCTATTATAGATATAGGTACATATGCAATTAGGCATGCTTATCAAGCTAATGAATAGCCTTAAAGCTATTAAATCTTATTAAATGCGGATCTTTATAGGTTTATAGTGATCAGTGGAGGTCAGCATTTGACGGAATGAGTGTAACTGTTCTTTGCGAGCTAAATAACATATTGATGTTGGTGATATCCAATTAATACCCATATATGGGCATTGATCCAGTTACCAAAAACGAAATAAGAAAATAAACCAAAGAGCCGTTAATATAGTTGGTACGCTCCATCAAATTTGAGGGAATCACTAGTATAGTTGGTGCTCCCCAATTGTCACATATGCATATGTATCCGATGTCACCTGTGTATCCGATGGAAATCGTTTGTTGTCGCAATCTTTAGCGTACTCTATATTGGTTATAGCAAGGATTATTCATATTTATATTAAGGCATGTTCTGATAAAAATAAGAGAAAACGCAGAAAAGTAAAATAATATTCTTATATTTTTTCATGGATACCTAAATTAAGTTGTACAAAATTATGGGATTCCTTTGTTTTCTTTTGTTTTCTCACCGTTTGTATATTATATTGCTAGCTGAGAAAAGACAGAATTAATCAAATCCTGTGTTTGGATACATCTGTAAGAAATTGTAGTAAAATAATATATACTAACAAAAAAAATAGCTATAATACCATAAAAGATCATCCAAATTAAAAAAACAATCGCAATATCATAAAAAATATCCACAAAAATGATCATCCATATAAATTATCTAAAGAAAATGTGGGAAAAGAAATCCACATGAAATATAAAATGTCATTGAAAATTAAAGTAAAAAATATACATCCACTAAGTAAATCAATATGAAAAATACATCTACATGAATAAGAAGGCATCTCTTATTAAATATAAAAGAGATGAAGAATAAAAAATAAAAATTATATGAATCAATTTCATATAAAAGAATTAAAAGAAAAATAATAAATTTATGAATCAAGAAACCTCAAGAAAATATGATAGCGGAAGCAATGTCAGGACCATGATCGGCTTGAGCGCACGGAGTCGATCATGTCTCTAATACAATGTTAAAATTATAAAATAAAGAAGAAAAATAAGAAGAAGATAAACGAGAGAAGAAGAAGATAGAAAGATAAAATAGACAAATTTTCACAATCGATTACATTATTTACAGTGTTTTTCAATAATTTGATAAGTATATTAATAAGATTACAAATATAACCGTCAACGGTTACAATTGGTTTAAATAACTACAATTGGTTGGGACAATTGATGTGTTGGAGAGAAGGAAAGGTCCGAAGGCTTGGAAGATAGAAAACCAAACTAAGGACTCTCTTACACAATGAGAATCTCGGTAATTTATTTCCTTAAAGTTCAACTAAGCCAATTTAATGCCATGTTTGACAAAGTTGCTTCCACTAAACACTTTTAAGGGTAAACTATTGGGTGAAAAGTTTTCACCCAAAGACTTTGACAAGGGTGCCCTTAAGCGATGTGGCATGGGACTGCTTCTCTATGTTCAACTAAAGGTGGTCAACAAGTTATTGGGTAGAAAAGGCTTTTCAACTAATATTTTGCTTTAAAAAGTGAGATATTTTGCAAATATCCCTCAGTGTTATGCTGAAATCGCATAATCCCCCCACCCCTCCCTCAGTTATGCCTATTTACATTGGACCACTGCTGTTTCCTTTACATATACCCCAATATTGTAAAACGACAGTTTATTAGGCGTCATTTTTTTTTATTGAATGATGATTTTGCCCTTAGTGAATATTATATACAAAATTGCCATTGTATTTTTCTCAACTTTGACTGCATTTTTAACGGTAGATAAGCATCGATTCCTATCCATTTTTTTTGGGTGGAATATGATTGGTCCCCTATGACTGCCCATGTCACCCGATTAGGTGACAAATGGCGCTCACTTGGTTTGTGGGTAGTGTGTCACCCAATTTTTGGGTTGGGTGCTACATGACGCTCACTTGGCTCGTGAGTAGCGCTAAAACGCTATCCCCGTTGGTAACATCCTGACCCTATATATAAGGCTGGGTTGGGACAATAACTCTCTCTCTCTCTCTCTCTCTCTATATATATATATATATATATATATATATATATATATATATATATATATATATATATATAGAAAAGGGATCCCTATATTAGAGGTTTAGCGTTTGAACGCTACACTAGTGCCCGGATCACATGTCACGTGATCAAATATTGGGTTCTACCTGACATATTTGGTATATTGATTTTTTAACATCTTTGACCACATTTTGGATGTGGATAAAATGTTTTTTAAATTTTTTTTTGGGATGCATTTAATTGATCTTGTGCATGTTGCCTCGCCACCAAATCTTCATATTAGGTGCCACTTGGCATCCAAACGAACCCGATCTGTGGCCAATGAGGTCAGTGACCTGACCCATGACTCACATTGACCCGGCTGAAACCCAATCCATTGAAAATTTCATTAACCAATTATCCTATAAAGACTACAAAATTATATACATAAGGCTGAGATGCTATCAATAGGGATAACATTTTAACTCTACTTACGAGCTAAGTCACCCAAGGACTTTGACAATGGTGCCCTTCAGAGACGTGGCATGGGATTGCTTCTCTATGTTCAACTGAAGGTGGCCAACAAGTTATTGGGTGGAAAGGACTTTTCAACCAATATTTTGCTTTAAAAAGTGGGATATTTTGCAAATACCTCTCAGTGTTATATTGAAATCGCATAATCCGCCCACCCCTCCCTCAGTTATGCCTATTTATACTGGATCACTGATGTTTCCTTTACATATACCCCCATGCTGTTAAACGACAATTTATTATGCGTCATTTTTTTCGATTGAATGATGGTTTTGCCATTAGTGAATATTATATACAAAATTGTCCTTGTATTTTTCCCAACTTTGACCACATTTTTAACGGTAGATAAGTATCAATTTCTGCCCATTTGTTTTGGGTAGAACATGATTGATCCCCTCTGACTGGCCATGTCACCCAATTTTCGGGTTAGGTGCCAAATGGCGCTCACTTAGTTTGTGGGTAGCGTGTCACTTGATTTTCGGGTTGGGTGCTACATGACGCTCACTTGGCTCGTGAGTAGTGCTAAAATGCTATCCCCGTTGGTAACATCCCGACCCTATATATAGGGTTGGGTTGGGACAATGACTCTCTCTCTCTCTCTCTTTATATATATATATATATATATATATATATATATATATATATATAAGGATCCCTATATTAGAGGTTTAGCGTTTGAACGCTACACTAGTGCCCGGATCATATGCCACGTGATTAAATATTGGGTTCTGCTTGACATACTTGGTATGTTGATTTTTTAACATCTTTGACCACATTTTGGATGTGGATCTGACATACTTGGTATATTGATTTTTTAACATCTTTGACCACATTTTGGATGTGGATCAAATGTTAAATTTTTTTTTTTTTTGGGATGGATGTAATTGATCTTGTGCATGTTGCCTTGCCACCAAATCTTCATATTAGGTGCCACTTGGCATCCAAATGAACCCGATCCGTGGCCAGTGACCTGACCCATGATTCACATTGACCTGACTGAGACCCAATCCATTGAAAATTTTATTAACCAATTATCCTATAAAAACTACAAATTTATATATATAGGGCTGAGATGCTATCAACAGGGATAACATTTTAACTCTACTCACGAGCTAAGTCACCCAAGGACTTTGACAATGGTGCCCTTCAGAGACGTGGCATGGGATTGCTTCTCTATGTTCAACTAAAGGTGGCCAACAAGTTATTGGGTGGAAAGGGCTTTTTAACCAATATTTTGCTTTAAAAAGTGGGATATTTTGCAAATACCCCTTAGTGTTATGCTGAAATCGCATAACCCCCCACCCCTCCCTCAGTTATGCCTATTTACATTGGACCACCGATGTTTCCTTTACATATACCCCCATGCTATTAAACGACAGTTTATTAGGTATCATTTTTTTCGATTGAATGATGGTTTTGCCCTTAGTGAATATTATATACAAAATTGCCATTATATTTTTCTCAACTTTGATTGCATTTTTAATGGTAGATAAGCATTGATTCCTGTCCATTTTTATTGGGTGGAACATGATTGATCCCCTCTGACTGGCCATGCCACCCAATTTTTGGGTTAGGTGCCAAATGGCGCTTACTTGGTTTGTGGGTAGTGTGTCACCCGATTTTTGAGTTGGGTGCTACATGACACTCACTTGGCTCGTGGGTAGCGCTACAATGCTATCCCCGGTGGTAATATCCCGACCCTATATATAGGGCTGGGTTGGGCAATGACACAGACACTCACTCACACTCTCTCTCTCTCTCTCTCTCTCTCTCTCTCTCTCTATATATATATATATATATATATATATATATATATATATATATATATATATATATAGAAAAGGGATCCCTATATTAGAGGTTTAGCGTTTGAATGCTACACTAGTGCCCGGATCACATGCCACGTGATCAAATATTGGGTTCTGCCTGACATACTTGGTATATTGATTTTTTAACATCTTTGACCATATTTTGGATGTGGATCTGACATACTTGGTATATTAATTTTTTAACATCTTAGACCACATTTTGAATGTGGATAAAATGTTTTTTAATTTTTTTTTGGGATGGCTGTAATTGATTTTGTGCATGTTGCCTCGCCACCAAATCTTCATATTAGGTGCCACTTGACATCCAAACGAACCCGATCCGTGGCCAGTGACCTGATCCATGACTCACATCGACCCAACTGAGACCCGATTCATTGAAAATTTTATTAACGAATTATCCTATAAAGACTACAAAATTATATACATAAGGCCGAGATGCTATCAACAGGGATAACATTTTAGCTCTGCTCACGAGCCAAGTGACCGGCATGTGACACCCAAACCGAAAAATGAGTGACATGGAAGCTTAAAGGAGATTAATTATATTCTACCCAAAACATTTGAGCAGAATCCGATGCTCATCCACCATTAAAAATGTTGTCAAAGTTGGAAAAAGTATTATAACAATTTTGTAAATAATATTCCCTAAGGGTAAGAGTGTCATTCAATCGAAGAAACGACGCTTAGTTAATTGCTGTTTATCGGAAGAGGGTATATGTAAAAGAAACAAAGATAGGGGTGTAGTATAAATATGCATAATTGAGGGGTTTTTATGCAATTTGAACATAACACAAGGGTGATTTGCCAAAAACCCTTAAAAGTGTATTTTGGAAGCATCTTTGCCAAAAAATTTGGCTAATTATTTCTGATCCCAAAGTTACAGTTACATACACTTACGCTGTGTTTGAGTTAGCTCTTATTAGAGCAGAAGCCGCTCTTTGTTCGAGCAGATAATATCTGCTCTGAGATAGAGCAGGCTTAGAACAGTTTTATGATTTTATCACTTAAAACTGCTCCTTGTTAGTGCAAATGAGGCAATGAACTGTGTTACCAAATGTAAAAGTAGTTCTCTTCCGGAGCGTAAAAGTGACAGAGCTGCTCTTTGCCCCAAAAGAGCTAACCTGGCAGAGGATTACTAAAGCGTACATTATAGATTCTGCAACAGTCATGATTTGTAGATAGTGAGACTATTTTTCAGCAATTGGTACCACCTGATGAACAAAGATGTGTTCAGACGGTCATATCTTGATTGTACGTGGCACACATCCTCAAAAGTGAGCTTTGAACCACATTTGATATACATATATGATCATTTTTGTGGGATGTGTGCAACGTGGATTAGTAACAACCAAATGCCATAAAAACGACTGGCTAGGAAAGCTACCCATTTGTTTGTGTGATGAAATCTTCAGCACTGTTGATCTACACTTCAACGTCGACTACTTTGCATCAGATAGTGCCACTAGTTGAAAAATAGTGCCAAATTTACAAACTTGCCACTGGCGACCCGTGAATGACGGCTACCCCATACCAACCTTTAAAAAGTGGTCCCGGGCCTACTGGCTCAGTCTTAAAACTAGTTCAATATTCGTTTGTATGGATACTGGGGCCCACTCTAAATGTGAAGGGGTCAGTCTCCTTGTGCTAAAATGGTCAAAGTCAATCAAACGAACCATGGAAACAGAACAGCTATTTTATGAAGATGCAACTCAAATGAAAGTCCACAAATGACTTTCTTCAGCATAAGAAGTTTGACCGTTCACACCGACCATTTAAGCATAGGGAAATTGACTCTTCCCTCTCTCTGGCCAGCCAAATATATAGCTGAAATAAGGTTACATGTGGATCCAACAATATAAGCATAACAGACACAAAATATAGCACACAGAAGTGTGATTGCAAATCAATATAAGCAAGAACATACACCAATGTTCAAGTGAAGAGTTTAACTTAGGTACCATACCCTATGATACCCGAGCTCTGCCAGCAGTGAGCTGATCAATCTCTCTCCAACCTTGCCATGCAAGGACATTTTTTAGCACCACATTGGTAAAGTGTCAAAAGAGTACCTACACAGATTTGTGTGCCTGTGCACCTCCAAAGGCTTGATCAATTGGGGAAAAAGGAGATTGACCTTGGCTCGGTGGCGGGGGAGGCTCAATACCAACTCTCAAGTGATCAAATAGGCATTCTAAGCAACAGGACCTTCTACACGGCCTTTACGTAGAAATAAACAAACATCAGAAACACACCCAGAATAATGGACAGAAAAGGATGTCTTTGTGGGGAAAGGTAGGGTGCTGCCTCTTGACCATGTCGGGTGTGTACGAAGGGACCAAGTTGGGATTTGAGAATATAGCGGTTTGAAAAATATCCGGAAAAATCAGACAATTTTGAAAAAAAGGGGTCAAAATTCAAAGAATTAAGAAAGAAATATATTAATTAAAAACTATAAAGATAATTTTTTTGAATAAATCAGGAAATATGAAAACACTTTGTGAAATTCGCGAATAGTTCTTGGAATTCGCAATTTTTTGAAAAAGTCACAAGTAATATAGTTTTATTCACCTTTTCAAAACAATCGTGAATTATTCGTGACCTTCTAAAAAAGTCAGAGAATTTGGTTACTATAGGTGTGTAGGCTGGTCAGCTATATATACCAATTGAATAAGTTGAGGGAACCTTTATAAGAGAGTTGTTTCAACCAATTGAATAATCATGGATCATCTACCGTATATAGTAAGCACATAATGATACTTCCAAATGAATGTTTAAGCAACCAAATCAATAGCTCTCTTTTAAAATAAAAAATAGAAACAGTAATATACCCTGATAGATTATAACTAGGAAAGCTTACAAGTGACAGACCAACAAAACCAGAGCCAAAGAACAAATATCCAGGTCCTAATGATTCAACTCAACTCATTTTGACACCGACGGAACTCACTGCCCGCTTTTTTTTTTTTTTGAAGACAAAGGCAAACAGCATCCAGAACTAAAGAGACTCAAAATCCTGCTTCCTCCCATTTACCCGAATCAATAAAAAAACTTCTATTTACTGGGATTTATGATGAGGATGCAACTAACCATATGAAAAGCACCTGAAAGGAAAGATGCCAATCAAGCCTGAGAATCAGAAGTGGAACCATCTTTCTTTTCTTCGTCTGGTTTTGACTGCTCGCTTCCATCATCCTTAGCAACAGGCACCTCATCTGATTTTTCCTTCTCATTTTTGCTTTCTTCGACACTCAACTTCTCAAGAAGTCCAGCAGCAGATGCGGCATCTTTGTTATCTTCATCCTTCGGCCCTTGGGATTCAGCTATCTCTTCAACCATTTCCTTAAACTTTTTGCAGTCTGAGACAGAAAAAGAGTCAATAAGCAGAACCGTAATGTAAAGAAATAACAGATAGATACTTTTAAGCAACAGATCACATTAGCAAAGAACTTGTACCTTATGGTTCAATAATTAGGAAGATTTTGGGTTTCCACCTTAACTCATCATAATAAGCGAGTAGGGGTATTTTTCTGAGTTTGTTTGTTTCTTTCTTTCTTAAAAAATGATGCTATGAATGGGACTCAGATTTTGGAAGAAAACATAGCAGCTTGAATGTGTTTTACAGTAGTAGTAGAGAATGGATGTATCATAAGAGAGTGACAGCCACTTTTTTTCACCAGATCCTTCTTCCAAGTTTTGTCCCTGGCATCCATTTTGCCTTGGGCTAAGATTGAGGCTGCTTCCTAGCCCTCCTAGGGTTGATGACTTCTGTTGGACAGCAATAGCTAAAAGAGTTTTAACAGTTGATCGTCGTCAAAATGACGGGTTGGTTGACATGTGCGAAAAAAAAAAAAAAAGTGGAGTTGATAGGCAACCTATTCACGAACCAGGAAGGAGCAAAACAGCCCTAGACCCTGAGGACCCTATTCAAAAAGCAAGAGGCAGCAGCGCTAGAAAAGTAGACTATCCCATTCATTCAAAAAGAACAGATCCCCCATCTCAGCGTCCTTATGTCTGATCTTGATCCAACTCAGTAAAAAGTCTCTGGCAGACTTGACCATATACTAATAAGGTTTCCTAATCCTTCTGAAGACTCTACTATTCCTTTCGAGCCGGATGACCAATAAGACAGCGCACGCGGTGGTATCCCAAAGATCCCCCTTCATCTCCTGGAACTTGACCATATCAGCAATGGATTCAACTATCTCAGGGAAAACCCAAGAGATGTTAAAGTTAAATGCATAGAGGACAGTTTCCCCAGATTTTTGTCAAGTACGGACAATGCAACAAAGTGTGGTCAATGGATTCTGAGCCCCTCCTGCAAAGGGAGCACATATCCCGGATATTAACCACTCTTCTAATCATTTAGTCACGAGCAATGTTACCTGATTCGCTGGTTCACTCGGTTCGCATTCGGGTTCGTAATTCGGTTCGCATTTGGTTGAATAAATGACAAAAAAAATTTGTTTGTAAATTTTAGTTTAGCTGCTCGTAATGTATTAATATTTCATATTAACTATATATTATTAAATATATATAAAAATTGCAATAGCAGCAATTACGGAGTGCCAGTAGTGCATGCAGCCTTTTATTTATAAGCCTTAAGTTCGAATCTTCCCTGCGGCTTTTTGCAACTGATATTCAGTAGATCGGTTTGCCTCTTTTCACCGGACTGGAGCGAGCCGAACCACGATCCAGTTCGCGATTCGGTGAGTAACCCTGGTCCTGAGTAGGGCTCCTACCCACACTGCAGAGCAGCTAGAACACTTTATCTTGGGTTGGGATTCTGATCCAAACATTAAAAGCGATGTAAGCTCAATCATGGCCTGCAAGATTGCATTGACCGGCTTGTTTCCTACAACTCACAATAATATTATTTCTACAGAGTTGACAATTTATGCAGCATAGTCATCTGGGAGGGATGCAACCACCAGTCAAAGGTATCTACTGGAACCTGGTAATATAGATATATATAATATTGGTTTTTGAGTATATATATATTTTTGGTCCATTCAATTATGCAGCCAGGTGGTGGGAAGCTCATGAGTCGTGCCCCAAATCTACAAAAGCTCGCCATTTGCATTCTTAACCTTACCTATAGCGCGTCCGGTTGTGAACAAAATTAGAGAGTTTTTTAGCACGTCAGTACTTTAAATTTAAAACTTCAAATAGATATCAATATATATATTTTTAATTTTCGTATGTTATTGTGAATACTAATAGTTATCTTTTATTTTACTTATAAATTTGAATTATATAGATTCATACCAAGAAAAAGAACAAGCCAGTATAAGAGGTTGAATGATCTGATCTTCACACGCTACAATCAAAAGCTTAATGGACTCTATGAGAATCGAGCAACCTTGGACCCAATCATGTTAAATGAAATTGATGAAAACAATGAATCGGTAGTTGGATTACAGAGAATGATCTTCAATTTGATGTTGAGCAAGTGCAAGATGTTAACTGAACCATCGGCAAGCACTAGGACACAGACTAGAAATTTATTTTAGCTAAATTATTTATTTATTTTATCTAAGTGCAGCCATATTTGGGTGTTGGAAGAGGAAATAGAGGGAGAAAGACAAGAAGAAGAAGAAAGGAAATAAATGTTTCAAGAGATTTCTGGTTCTGACTAAGGACGGGAACCTGTTTCAGGCCCCCAATGGATCAAGAGTTGCTAAATTATCGGATGAGCCAGTTCTTGGGTTCACTTGACTGTCAAGGTGTCATGTGAGACCATAGGTGAAGCACATGACATGTGATCACTTACGAGCCTCACATGATCACTAAAATGAATCACGTGAGACTGGCAATAAGCCCTATTAGGCGACATAGGCTAAATTATCGGATGAGCCAGTTCTTAGGTTCACTTGACTGTCAAGGTGTCATGTGAGATCATAGGTGAAGCACATGACATGTGATCACTTAAGAGCCTCACATGATCACTAAAATGAATCACGTGAGACTGGCAATAAGTCCTATTAGGCGACATAGGCGATAAGGTGAATAGTCAATAGAGAAAATAATTTTCCGATTTAAAAAAAATATTTGCAACTTGTCACTGAAAAGATGAGATTTTATAGGTGCCATGTGATTAATTATTATGTTAAGGAAGTTATTTGTAATTGGCTGATACAATTCATGAGGGAAGAATCGAAGTGAGAGGTTAGAACTATAAAGGGGGGGGGGAGAGAGAGAGAGTGGTGAAAACAAAAGGAGAAATGGAGAATACAGTAGAGATTTTGTCCTGATTTTCTTTTATCGCAAAAAATCCTGAGATGTTAGGAATGATAATTAGAGTATGTGTTCAAGCGGAGAAGAAATAGTTGTTAAAAGCTTGTAGAGTTGAGATTGGATATGAATTGGAGAGCTGTTACGTAGTTGGATAACAGAAATAGAAACAGGGGTTGAAAGTTAGCAGACTTGAGATCCCGTGAAGTCACTTAAGAACTAAGCATTAGGAATACAGCAGAAATATGCCAATGAGACTAGGTGTACGGTAATCTCAACCATTACATTAGAGAGTTGACTCGCTCATATTATTTGACTTTCCTTTTTAATTTTAGGATTAAAACTTGTCTTAAGATATTCAGTTAGAATAGGAAGATAAATTGAGTACCGGGGGGGGGGGGGGGGGGGGGGGTTCAGACTTGAATATTTACAAAGGCTTTTTATCCTTGAAATGTTTTTTAGACTTGAATATTTACAAATTTCTGTTAAAGGAAAAGGTACGAAAGACTTCTCTGTACTCCTAATTAATTTCAGGATTTTTTATTGATATTTTTGGGTTTTTTATTTGGTTGTTTTCTACTTCAATCTTTGTCACGCAAGCCGAGGTTGCATTATGGGGTAAAGTTACTGTTTTGACAGATGGATTTATCTTAGGCTAACCTACCAAAACAAACCCCATTAAACATTTTTTCCTGACTCACCATCTTCGAAAATCTAGAACATTACATGCACTGGATTGGATTCTGCATAAAGTTGTTGGGCCAGGTTTAGTCTTGGTATCTTTAGTCCATCATGAACTCATGTAATAAGTAGACATTACTAATATAAGATGCAAACTATAAAAATAAAATAAAATAATATAGAAGGAAAAATTTTGGGTGTCTCTCACACACAAACGAACATCACAATCATGGGAAGTGGGATATTTTGGGTGTCTCTCACACAAACAAACATCACAATCATGGGAAGTGGGATATGCAATCATCAGCATCTTAGATCTTGACCAAGGGAAGAGTTGACCTGATAATTTCACCCATTTCATCAATATGAAGGATCCTTGGAGCATTACAAAAGAAGTATAAGAACATTAAATTCAAGCCACTGTACCACCAAGAGAGAGAGAGAGGTGCATGAGCAAAATTTACACTTACAAAATCTCTCTCCACTCTCCACTCTCCACTCTCCACCCAACTTTCAATTGTCAGTCTTCATCCACTTACACTTGCTGCCTCTTTAATGTAGGGGCAAAGTACCGGTAGCAACGAGTCAGGTTCAAGCCAAGCCTAACCTAGCTTGACACTTTTTTCAAGAGTCATGAAACTCAACAATTACTTGTTGTATGTGACATGGCCATAACTTGCATTTATAGGGCCCATTACTTGCTTTTAGATGCTTTGTACCTTTAAATCACTGCATGATGTATTCAAACGTTCAAACATTTCATAACTATATTTTTATTAGAGATATAAGATATTCATTGATCGGAAATGACTTGTTATCAAATATTTAAATCCAAGATATATATAAATGATCTAATATTGCCTAATTTGCAAGACGCGATGTTGAACATGATACATGTTTCTTCCATTAATTGATCTTACTACATAATTATAATTTGATCAATTTTTTTAACATATGCAACTCACATGCATTTTTACCAGTATGTGTGTGTGTGTGTGTGTGTGTATATATATATATATATAGGATAGTGGCTCCTGACTGACATTTAAACACCAAATGGTGTTTAAATGATCTACCACCACTAAATCAAATTTTTTTTATCTCACACCATTGAAGTGTGGTTTCCTAATATGCCATGTGTCACCGATTTATGATCAACCTAAATGGTTCAGGTGGCAATTCATCATTGGAAAATGTTTTAGCCAAAGAAACATGTCCATAAGTGGATGTTAACTATCCGATTGGCGAGTTTGAATATCAGCCATTAAAACTATACACAACGGTTGGTATTAGAGTGCACAGATCAGATGGTTAAAACCTCTAAAAAAATATGATTTTTTGGCCCACTGCCTTGCTACTTATGATCTATGACTTTGACGTTGTGGATTACCCACATGTTGAGCCCATTAATGGTATACGAACATTTAAGCACGGAATTTGAGGCTTATGATTACTTTTATTAAAGTCTAGAGATGATTTTTATTGATTTGGAAAAGCTTATGATAGAGTGCCAAGCCACATAATCTGAGGACACTACGGAAAAAGGAGCATCCCGAGCTTCAATATTGAGAAACGTGTAAAAAAGGGTTGTAACTAGTGTAAGAACTACATGTAGAGAGACAAATTCCATGTCCAAGTTGGACTGCATCAAGGGTCTACCTTTGGTCCTTAGTCGTTCCTTGATCATGAATGCATTAAGAATAAACATAAACAAAGAGTGTCCATGCATGTTGTTTGTGGATGATGTGATTGTGGTACTAATCACCCAAACAAGGAGACAAGAAGGTAGACTTATGAGAAAGACCTGAGAGTTTAGAGGCTTGAAAATTAGCAAAACAAAGACAATATTAAGTGTACAACTTTAATGAACATGATAATCTGGAGGAAAAATTAGTTAAAATAAAAAATCATGTAGTGTTGCATAACCATAAGTTTTGATATTTAAGTTCTACTTTACAATCAGATGGTGGATTTTAGGACATCTCAAATGGGATCAATGCAAGTTGAACGAAATGGAGACAAATGAGTAGGATAGTGGGTTATCCAAGAGTTCTACTACAACTAAATGAACATTTTTGAAAGGCAATGGTAAGACCTACCATAATGTATGGTGTAGAATATTGGCTACAAGATGGATGCCTGAAGTGGCAAGGAAGGATAAAATCACGAAAAAGTAAAGGGGAAATTTGAGAGTGGCACCGATGAAGGAGAAAAATATGAATGTCATTTGAGGTGATTTGGATATGCCCATCAAACATTAGAAACAAAACACGTATGAAGGATTGAGACATTAAAGCACAAAGAAATAGAAGAGGAAGGCAGGAAGAACTGGAGGGAAGCAATGAGAAAAGACATGAAAGATTGCAAAGTTACAAAGAGTTTAGTGTTGTAAAAAAATGAGTAAAGAATTGTGACTCAAAGCTGACCCAAAATAGATGGGATAAAACTATAATGAAAGATGACCTTTTGTCGTCCAAAGGTGCAAGGATAAGTCTGAACCGGGGCAAAATTTTGTCTAGGTGGCACTATAAAACATGGGTCACCACAACCACATGGAGCAAGGACATTGTATAGATCATATTTTAAAAAATAAAAATAAAATAGAAACTAAACTAAAAAAAAAATATCAAAAAATGATTTCTACCTTATGATTTTAGCATCAGAAAATGGATGGCTAAAATAGTTTTATTGTCACCATTGCTTCCTTTTGCTAAAATCAAATATATTGAGATTATTCAATACATGCATAAAGGAGTAGTAACTAGGGTAGAAATATGTTTGGAAGACAAGTAACTTCCTCATCAAGATTGGTGTACATCAACGGTCTGCTACAAGTCGTTACTCTTTGCATTAGTAATGAATGAATTGGCAATGTGAATACAAGATAAGGCCATATACCATATGTTGTATGAAGATAATGTGGTGTTAATTAGCCAAACAAGGATCTTGTAAATGATGAGTTAGAGCTTTAGAGAAATAACTTAAAACAATGGGGTCTAAGTTAGAGCTTTAGAAAAAGATCTTAAAACAAAGGGTATTAGAACAAAGACCATTACATGGAGTGCAAGTTTAGCAAACACAATAGACTGGTTGATGAGTTTGTTAAAATTAGAAACCATTTAGTTCTGCAATGTCATAAATTTTGGTGTTTGGGCTCTACAATACAGCGCGATATTGGGTTCAAGGAGGGTATCTCAAACAGGATCAATGTAGGAGCGAAGGGGAGCGAAGGGGAGAGAAGCAAGTGGTATCTTGTGTGATCGAGGAATGTCGCTTTGATTGAAGGGATGTTTTCATGGAATAACGACAAGACCTGCATTATTGTATGGTGTAAAGTGTTGGATACAATGAAGTAGTAAGATAAATTGCATGTAGCTGAGATACATAAGTTGAGGTGGATACATGAAATAACAATAAAGGGTAAAATTAAAAACAACTAAGGAAAAGGAAAAAAAAGGATTGAACAATAGAAGCACAAGGGATGAAAAGATGGGACAAAAGTATTGAGAAACGACATAAAGGACTATGGAGTAATAGAGAGTTCAACTGTGAACAAAATTGAGTGGGAGAAATAAGACCCGCATAGCCGACCCCCAAATGGATGAGCCAAGGCAATGATGACACAAGATTGAGTGGGAGAAGTAAGAAATTTTATTGCTGTAAAAAAAAGTGAGAGGGATCACCCACTGAGTATTTAGGAAACCCCTCACAGGCTCACACTGCTAAAAAAAGCAGATACTGAAAATAATATAACATAAAACCTAACAGATAATTTGGTGAACAACCAATAATGCAAAGGATCACACTTTCGGCTACAGATAACTATAACTTATCAGCAATCAATCATATCAATTAAAAACAGGGAAAAATAACAGACCCGGAAAACAATACTACAAAATCCCAATTTAAAAAATAAACAGGTAGCAGAAGCAAATCAATGAAATTACTAACTTTCAATCGATCCGAACCGAATACAAAAGAGCTCCTCCTTCAATTCCCCATCCGAGAAATCGGTGGCGTGCCAAACACAAGATTTATCATTCCCAGCATGTTCCTGCATCGAGATCGACGGAAGAACTACCAAAAAAACACAAAAAAATAAAAATAAACCCACCATAACAGATCTAAAATCAAAGGAAAAAAGCAATAAAATAAAATAAATCGGGTCTAACCTAGATGATTTGCACAGATCTTAAGTGTCTTGGCCTGCCTCATAACCAACCTAACCTTCCCCGATTCTTTATGCTTGAGGAGCTTAACAGATCCAACACCACGCTCTTTCCATTGATTCCCATCCCTATCAAATCGATATAGCTTCGCTTTCCTACACATCCATCAAAAACGACGAAAACCAAACCCAAAGAGGTTTAGAAACCCTAGGAACACAAACCAGAAAACCCTAAAACCAGAACGCAATCGTTAGACCAACTTACAGATCTAGGAGGACGTCTTCTTCTTCTTCTCCAGTAGTGACGGCGACCTCTTCGAGTTTAACGATGGGGGCGACCTGCGCTCCGGTGTCCTCATCTTCGCCGGCGGCAGCCTCGGAGGTCTCTTCCTCTTCTTTGCGTTCGGGATCGGTGCTGGCCATAGAACTAGGAAGAAGATAAACGAAGAGAGAGAGAGGAGAGAGTCAGCTATGCTTTTGAAGGTGATGTATGAAGAGTGAGTAGGGTTTATAAGCACAGCAAGCGAAAATGTGCTCTTCTGAAAGAGGGGGAAAGACTGGAATTGCCCTCGTGCTTTATCCAAATGACATGAAAAAAACCAGAGTCTGTCTTGTGAGTTGAGATCTGAGTTGACCTTACAATGTACACAGAATTTAGAGAACATGAATATCCATGCGCGTCTCGACATCAAACTTAATGCGTTGACAGTTGGTCGATTTATCAGGAGTTTGCACTTTAGAATCATCCCAAATGCAGAACGATTTTAGGTCAGTTATCGTGCACAGGAAGTTGCCAAATTACGAGAGAAAGATATCCATTTCTCTCACATATTGGCCAAACAGCTCATTTTAAAAGAAAAGACTTAATGTATTTTTAGGGGAAATTTATACTTTCGGCTTTACACGTTTGCTTATTTATGAAAACGGCCCTATAGTTTGAAATTATGCAGAATAGGCTGACTCCAAGCCAAGTCGTTTCTATTTCAGTATCCACCTATTTTTTCATTATATATATATATATATATATATATATTATTTTTTTATTATCCATTTTTCAGTTTCGACTATAGTAGTGCTCGCTCTCTTATAATTGCAGGTCGTGATATCCGGTATTTTAAGATAGTATGCGTTATTTTAGGATAGCGGATGATATTTTATGACAGCGCTCGCTAACATATAATAAATTTTAGAGTACGAAGAAAAAAAAAATTATTGTGTTTATTAATTAGTGATTTGCCAAAAATATAAGAACGTATGACATACGTAAAACAAAAAAAAAATAAAAAAAACCTGTTAATATATTATTATCTAAAGATAAAGGTCATCATCTTAAGATAGATAGCGATCGTTATCTTAAAATGATGATTTTTGATAAAAAGAAAAAGAGAGTTTATTATGTTATCCAATATAAGTTTTATTAGTTAGTGATCTGCAAAAAATAAGAACGGAAGATATAAATAACAAAAAAAAAAATTCAAAAAACCCGCTAACATACCGTTATCTTAAAATAGCGATCGTTAACATACCGTTATCTTAAGATGGCGACCGCTATCTTAAGATGGTGATCACTATCTTAAGATGACAATCGCTATTTTTATTTATTTATTTATTTTTATTTTTTAAGATAACGGTATGTTAGCGATCGCTATCTTAAAATGAAAAAAAAAAAGTTTATTGTGTTATCTAATATAAGTTTTATTAGTTAGTGATTTGTAAAAACTATAAGAACGATAGACATAAATAATAATAAAAAAGTTCAAACAATCCGTTAACATTCTATAATCTTAAGATAGCGATCGCTAACATACCGCTATCTTAAGATGGCGGTCGCTATTTTATATATATATATATATATATATATATATATATATATATATATATATATATATATATATATATATATATTAAGATAGCGGTATCTTAAAATAACGGAATGTTAGTCCTAAATAAAAAAATAAAAAAATTTAGTGGTATGTTAGCGGTCGCTATCTTAAGATAGCGGTATTTATTATTATTATTATTATTTATAGATAATGGTATATTAGCGGTATGTTAGTGGTCGCTATCTTAAGATAGTGATATGTTAGCGATTTTTTATTTTTTATTTTTTATAGTAATTTTAAATTATGTACATAATTAAAATAGATTATCATCTAATGTTGTCTTTAGATAGTGACCGCCAACTTAAGATAACGGTATATTAGCATTTTTTTTTTTTTTTTACAGTGATTTTATACCATGTACACAATTAAAATAAATTACCATCTAATGTCGTCTTTAAATAGCGACTGCCAACTTATAAAAATGGACAACAAAAAAATAATATAATATATATATATGGAAAAGGCTTTACCGTCCTCCCATGGAGGATGAAGGCCTTTTCATTATAGGGAGCCGGTTAGGTCCTCTAATGGAGGATGGTGACCGTTCTCCAAGATTCACGTGGAGCACAAGTGGACAGTTTAGGTCAATATTTAAAAAAAATATATTTGAAAATAAATTTTAAACCCACAAGTCAAAGTTTGATGATTTTCATTAGTCCACATTTCACGATTCAAAATATACACGGTGGAGATGAGTTTTTTTTTTTTTTTTTTTCAAAAAGTGTTTTGGGTGCCACGTGAAGCTCCATGTGGATCTTGGAGGACAGTCACCGTCCTCCATTGGAGGACCTAACTGGCTCCCTATATATATATATATATATATATATATATATATATATATATATATATATAATGAAAAAATAGGTCCATGCTGACGTGAAAACGACTTGGCTTGGAGTTGACCTATTTTGTACAATTTCAAATTATAGGACCCTTTCTATAAATAAGCAAACTTATAGGGCCGAAAATATAAATTTCTCTATTTTTAGATTCTACCATGTAAAATTATCATTTAGGCCCTCTGATTTTAAAATCATGATCTAAAGATGTTTGCAAAAATAATATTAATATGCTATTAATAGCCTCTAACAATATTGAGTTGTATTATAAAGATTGTGTTTCCTATCAATATTTTGTACCAATGATTATTATACAATCTTAATAATTTGGATTACTACTGAAATCTGTGCCACTAGAGATTCCTCTATTATATGTAAAGAGGCAGTCAAGGGCTTCAGGCCACAAGCATGAATTTAAATATCAGCCATATCTTCTGGTTATGCCCCATCTAAGATTATATAATCATATTGGGTTATATTGGCCGATATCTATTGGATTGACTTGAACAAATTAACAAAAATGACCTTTTTATATTATTTGACATTAAAAAAAAGTGCTTAAATATCGATTGATTTGTATCCAATACATCGAATACATATCGGCCTGGGATCCAACCATATGCCAATATATTGGACTTTAAATCCCTCGTAACAAGGAGCGATACTCTATGCTTCATTATGGTTTTTAGCAGTTGATGAAACTAGCAAAAAGCTGAACATTTCGGAATGTGTTAATTAGGGGCATGAGTCATAAGTTTATCAGTTTATCCGTGACGGGACACTTGGTCAATTTTGCACATGAACAGATATAAAAAACCCGGTTTAAAGGATGCAGCTCAAAGATTGTCTTGTTGAACAATTTCTAGCATCTGATGGAGCCTATAAGAGGCTTCAAATGGATAGCTAAACAACATACAATTCAGACGCTAAAGGAGCACTAACCCAATTGTTTGAAACATCTGAGAAGCATAGATATTAGGCTGAGTCCCAACTTCATGTTGGTCAGCCTACCAGACAGACATTTCAATTGATGGCCAAGTGTACCAAAATATAAGGCCCCTAACTATGAGTGTCAACAGACCAAGCTGGCTTGCAGTCCAATTTGGGCGAGGTTCAGGCCAAACCTTCTAGGCTTGTTCATTAAACCTGACGGAGTTAGGCCGGCTAGAACTGAGGTTCAATCTAAACAATCAATTGGAAAAAGTGTGGACCATAGGTTGAGATGACCATCGCGGGGTACCTGAAATACAGGTCGTTCATGCTTGAGAAAAATGGTTATATACTCGGCCTAAAGTCTTTAACCTTTCCATAGTTCCCGAAGCTGGTATTAGGTACCTGCAGCGGCACTCATTCAGCCTCCTTTTGACCAATATGCTCAAGGCTCCAGGAGACGGACTGCTGTGAAAGTTGACATGTGAACTCTCATTGATTTGTTGCTCAAAAATATCAGCGAAATATCCATGGTTCTCAGTTAGAGATTGACTTGAGCACAAACCACTGGCACTTGGGTCATACATTTGGTCTATATTTTCAAGCTTATAATTACAAAAGAAATAATCTACAGAAATCTGAGTTTTAACTATAAGAATTGTGCACAGAATCATAGAGAAAAAATGACTGAACCCTTGGATAAAAAATCAAAACCAGACTTAGTAACAAAGAACAAAGAACGAATCCTTCAAATGACGAACAAAAATGCATTCACTAATTTTTTTGTCTTTTTAAAGAAAGAAGAGAAAAAGAAAAGAAGACAAACAATCCCCACCATTAAATACTGATACTAATCGGCCAGAGGATCGATGTGGTTCTCTTCCGCCCTACAAACAGATTTCAACCATATTTAGTTCTTGAGTGGATTTAGTCTGTCCCTGAGGTAATATAGCTTTGCCCTCCTCACTTTCTTCTTGTCCAACACTTTCATTTCCTTTATGTTTGGAGAGTATCTGCCAACACAGTCATTAGTTAGACAAATCAACTGCCAAAAAAAATAAAAATAAATAAGGACTAACACTCATGACTGTCATTTAAACACCGAAATGGTGTTTACATGATCTTATGGCATTAATGGTTTAAGATGTGGGTGATCCGTAACGTCAAGGGATAGATTATAGCTTGAAGTGGAAGAGGTCCCAAAATGGTGTTTTGGGAAGATTTAAACCATCCGATCTTTGGAATCAACCGTCGTTTTTAGTTTTAATGGCTCGTATTAAAGTTCATCAATTGGATGGTTCACATCCACTTATAGGCGTGCTTCTTTTGGCTGAGACATGTTCCCGTGTTAGATTGCCACTTGGACAATTTAGATTAATCATAGATGTGAGCCACAGGGCATAATGGTAAATCACACTTCAATGGCGTGAGATAAAAAGTCTTATTTTAATGGTTTAAGATCATTTAGACACCATTTGGTGTCTAAATGTTGGTCAGAAGCCATTCTCCCAATAAATAATATAGGCAATTGTAAGAGAAATGCGATAATTATAGTGATTTCGATATCATAGTCCCACTAGCATGCACAAATTATTTTGTTTGGAGGCTCTCATCCCATTAGACTATAGATCAATATCTCAGATGACACAGAGGCCTATCAGTTGAGACTTGAGACACATCGGTGTTCGCTAACACTATAACCGAGATTTAAACCCTAACCCTAGACTATAGTGATGTCAAAATCAGTGAATCACTCCACACACTAATAACAAAATTAGTGATAATGATAATGACCAATTGCTATTTGTGTTGGGGAAAAGGAAATTCCTTTCAGAAGGGCATAAAGGTACACAGTTGGGTTCCCAGTCGAAGGGACATATTCATTAGGTTAGGCCCATTCAAGTTGGGCTCCCCCAACTAAGGCCTGACCATATCAGATGTGGCTTCTAGGCTTGACTCAGCCGGCCTAGAAAATCTATATATATTTTTTCTATAAACAATGGTATTATATTGAAAAAGTGAGAAAAAAAAATTACAAAAGAGAGATACAAAGAGAGAGAGAGAGGAGAAGATGAGGGTGAGAAAGGCTTCTGGCTAGCAAATCGCAGACTTGTAGTTTTTGTCTCATGGGCAGTAGTGCAGGAGTTGGAGCCAAAGGTGTCAGAGTATGGACTAGAAATTTATTCAAAGAAACTGAGAGACAGGAAAATAAGATGCAACAGATTCTACAAGGCTTGGCATTATTTTTAGTATTATAATTCTAATTGAATTTGATAATTAAACATATATAAGAATAATGTATGTAAAATGACCACAGTGCAATACTTTTATATAAATCAATGCATTTTTATGTTATAAATCATTAATGCTGTGCAAATACATATCAATAATGGAAAAATATGAGTCCAAAGAGCCTGATATGTGTTTGACTTGGACTCAAGATCCAAAGTATAGAGCAAGGATCAAAATATCAGGTTGAATTTTGGTTTCAGGCATGATCGAAACCGAAATCCGAAATTTCGGCCAATATTTTGAAACCCATACATTGAAATCTGAAATTTTGGATTACGGTTTCGGTTTCGGGCATGTCCAAAACCGAAACATTTTGGCCGAAATTTTGAACCATGGTATAGAGTGTTTACTCACCTATCAAAAAAAAAAGTACAGAGTATTTACTAATTATAACAAATATATTCTACTTTAATATAAATAAATAAATAAAACTGATTTTCAATTATTGATTATTTATAAAAAAAAAATTAAATTATTTAAAATCAATAAAAATATTATTGATTTGGAATCAGTATCCCATGGCTTGCAATGGCGTTGTGAGCTTGCAGCTGCCAGAAATCCCTTTAAAGAAGTTGAATGGACAGCTAAAGCATGTTTTTATAGTGTAATTTCACTGCCGATAGCCTCACAAAAGTCGGAGTTTCTTTTGGTTCACATTATTTATGAATCGGTTCAGCAGCTACCTAGAAGGTTCAAAGCTTCTATTTTGGAGATTATCAACAGATTCAAAAACTCAGTCAAACTAGTAATCTAGTAAACATAAATCTATAATTGGTTTAAGTAAATGGAGCAAGAGTATAAATATAAAACTCATAATAGGTAATGATTTTCTTTTGAGATATGGTATCATGCTATCACAAATATGAATTACTGCATGTTTTTTAGGACATGTTTTGCGTAGGTTTAATATATCATCAAGAATATTATTTTATGCAGGAAAAAAAAAGAACATAGTACAAAGAAAATATGACGGGGACGCCAACATCGTAGACATCGGATACAGATCATATCGTGTGTACCGACGTCGGAAGAAGTGGAACGGAAACCAAAACCAGGCTTAAAGGAGCAGAATTAGTGTGCTGGAGCAATGCCCAGTCAATTGATCGGCCATTCAATCGATCAATCGATTGTAGTCAGTTTTTTTTAAAAAAAATATTGCCACAGTGCTACAGTAACTCAATTGATCGAGTGATAGCGCTACAGTACCTCGATTGATCGAGCTATAGTACGAATTTTGAAAATTTTAAGTTTTGAGGGCATACTTGTCTTTTTTTTATTTGTTTTAGGGTTTTCTTGTGTTTTAGAGGCCTCCTATATAAGGTCTTTTAATAAACAATGTAATTAGTTTTTGATTAATGAAAAAGAGCTTTTGCTCGCGTGCTTGAGATGAGCCTCCACGAAGAGTGATTCTTCACTTCCTGAGAAGAGTTTGGTGTGAAGCCAAGGGTGTGAAACCCAAAATCTATCTCCTATCTATCTCTTTATTTTTTATTTTCTTTTTCTGCTTATTTTGATCCCATAAACCTTAAATCCAGCCATTACCTTTTTCCAAAATTCCCAAAATCAGAACCATTGATTCAAACCTATCCCATAAATCCTAAACCTAGCCATCCAACCAGAAATGCCCCGCTATTCAAAACTCACATATCCATCAGAACCATTGAATCGATCTGATTTGAACCCTAGATCTCATACAAGCCGTTAACCAACCCAAATCAGAACCCCTTAGAGGACTCGTGATTCTATCATTGAATCCCGAGCGGCGCCCTAATCTGGAATAGCTAGAGTTCTACCTCTAGGACCGATCTACACCACAAGGCTAATGGATCTAGTGCACGGACCGGACCCTACTCGAATCAAGTGTGATTCTCCCATGGAAACTACGAAACCCTAAGGCATCCGCATTATTTTCAAGTTTATTGTTTAATTAATTTAGTTTAATTTTGGCAAATCATCATCTCATAAGCATTCACGTAGTTTAGGGTTTTGTCCCACATCAGTTTTGGTATCAAAGCTTAGGTTCTAGGTTAGGGCATATTTGGGTGACATATAATTCCATTGCATTTTAATTTTCATTGCATCTTATTTCAGTTCTTGTCAAAATGTGCACATCTAGTGTTTGATAAAATTCCTCTTTCATTGTGGTTCATATTTGCATGCCCATTTAGAACCTGTACTAGTAGTTGTGGTCACCATGGACATGAATGAGATTACCGATGTTCTTAACAACATGAGAGCCGAATTAAAAACAATCAATGATCGAATAGCTGCCATGGAGCAAGCCCAAAGAAACCTTGAGGTTTCTAATGGGAGATTGCTAGATCGAGTCAATCAGTTAGATGGGGATGACAAGTACATTGAGCAACGTCGTGAACGTGATGGCCCACGTTTCAAACGCAAAGGTTACCAACATGATCGGAACCCGAATCATAGGATGGATCATCGTGGAGATGACCACCACCCGGATGGGAAACTCCTTAAAAATGCCCGACTTGAGTTCCTAACCTTCGATGAAAGCTTTGATCCTAAACTCTTCCTCGATTGGTTATCCGACATGGACCAGCACTTTAAGTGGTTTGGCATGAGCGATGAGCGATGTGCTAGGCTTGCCAAGATGAAACTCATCGGCTAAGCCCGACTCTTTTGGGTCAACATTGAACGCATCAGAATGAATGCGGGTTGTGTTCCCATTAGCCGTTGGGAGGACATGAAGGAGCGACTTACAGAGAAGTATGCTCCTTCCTCATACTACCATCGTCTCCTCGATCAATGGCAAAATCTACGCCAAGGTAGTATGCCCGTAGCGGATTACATTGGCAAATTCGAAGAATGTATGATGAGAGCCAAAGTGTCTGAAGACCCTCAGGTCACTCTATCAGATTTCGCACCGAATTGAGGTTTGACTTGCAAAAAGAGTTAGTCTCACCCCGTTGAGACTCTTGCTGAATGTTACACCGTCGTTCAAAACCTTGAACGATATTTGAAAATGACGGTGGTGAGGCAATCTGAGTCTCATATCGGTCAACCTCGTACCGGTGAGGTGAGTAGTGTTGGAAACCCACCCACCAAACCCATACAATCTACATCCGATGTGCGATTTGACAAAGGGTGTGGTAGGAGAATCCTCGAAGGGCAGTTCTCACATCAAGTGTAACAACTGTCAGGGGTTAGGACACTATGCCGCCCAATGCCCTAAGAGAAACCCGCAAAGGAATTTCTTCGTTGAGGGAGAGGGCAACAAGGAAGACGAAATTTTGGAAGAAGAGATCTTTGAGCCAGATGCCACACCAAGTGACGAAGAGGGTGATGTCAGTGGTCGTGCTCTTGTTGTGAGGTGTGCCCTTGCACAGCCTCAACGAGATGAAAAGGAGGATTGACGTAGGGAGAATATCTTCCACACCTTCGCCAAATGCGGAGATAAGAGTTGTAAGATTATCGTGGACAGCGGAAGTTGCACCAATGTGGTGTCAACACATACCATAACCCGCTTAGGACTTACACTTGAAGCCCACCCGAGACCATACAAAGTTGCGTGGGTCGACTCTTCCTCCATTCCCGTGTCTCAGAGGTGTCGCGTACCTATTCAGTTAGGTTCGTATTCGGATACCTTGTTGTGCGATGTGCTGCCAATGGATGTGAGCCACATCATCTTAGGGAGGCCATGGCTTTATGACTTGAACGTGACTATTTTTGGTCAATCTAACATTTGCATGTTCATGCATAAAGGCAAGAAGATAACTATTAACCCTTTAGCCCCCAAAGCACCGTCGACCAACAAAGTGGAGGGCAGTCAGTCTAAGACCATTAACATTTTGAGTCCTTCGGAATTTGAAAAGGCATCGTTAGACGAGAGCGTAGTGTACGTTGTCGTCACCATTGAGAGTACCACCAACTTTGTAAGTGAGTACCCCAAGGGGGTTGAGCCGATAATGAAAGAATTTGTGAATGTCTTCCCCGAAGACTTATCCAATGAGCTTCCTCCCATGCATGACATTCAACACGCGAACAATTTGGTTCGCGGATCTACCCTACCAAACCTGCCCCATTACAGGGTTCATCCAAGAGAGTCCGAGTCTCTGTACCGTACCCGCCCTACTCACTCCTAAGAAAGATGGTACATGGCGCATGTGTGTGGATAGCCGTGCAATCAACAAGATCACGGTTAAATATCGATTTCTCATACCAAGGCTCGACAATATGCTTGATATGATGGTTGGCGCCACTATCTTTTCCAAAATAGAACTTAAAAGTGACTACCATCAAGTTCGCATTCACCCTGATGATGAGTGGAAAATCGCCTTCAAGACCAATGATGGTCTTTATGAGTGGATGGTCATGCCTTTTGGGCTAGCTCATGACCCAAGTGTTGAGGCCGTTTCTCGGCAAATTCTTTGTCGTATACTTTGACGACAGCTTGATTTACAGCCATGATAAAGAACAACACATTATCCACCTAAGGTTGGTTTGTGAAACCTTGAGGGGAGAAAAGTTATATGCGAATCTCAAGAAATGCACGTTCATGCAACAATTCGTTGTATTCTTGGGGATTCATTGTCTCGGCTAATGAGATGGTTGCGGACCCCAAGAAGGTTAAGGCCATTGTGGAGTGGCCCGAGCCTATGAATATTTATGATGCCCGTAGCTTCCATGGATTGGCCACATTCTATCGGTGTTTCATCCGAAACTTTAGCACAATTATGGCTCCTATTACCGATTGTATGCGAAAAGGGGAGTATCAATGGGGCAGAGCCGTGACGAAGGCCTTTGCGAGATAAAGGATAAGATGTCTAGTGCACCCGTCATGTGCCTATCGGACTTTTCTAAAGTTTTTGAAGTAGCATGTGATGCGCCGGGTGTGGGAATAGGCAGAGTGCTTAGCCAAGAGGGCCACCCAGTGGCCTATTTTAGTGAGAAACTTAATGAAGCAAAGCAAAAATACTCCACCTATGACAGATTTTTATGCGGTTGTCCAATCTCTTTGGTATTAGAAGCATTACCTTAGACCGCAGGAATTTGTGTTATTTTCTGACCATGAAGCCTTACGTTTCCTTGCTTCACAGAAAAAGTTGAACCCGAGGCATGCAAAGTGGGTTGAGTATCTTCAAGGGTTCAAATTTGTGTTAAAGCATAAGGCGGGTGCTGAGAACAAGGCAACTGATGCACTTAGTCGTCAAGTGACGACTCTACAGTCTATGAGCATCGAGGTCGTCGGCTTTGAGCAGTTGAAACAAGATTATCCCGAATGCCCAGATTTCGAGGCGGAATACACTACTCTCCTGAAAAATCCGAACAAGATCAATTCCAATTATATCCTGCAAGACAGGTATTTGTTCAAAGGAAATCGCTAGTGTATCCCTCGCACCTCATTGCATGACTTTCTCATTTGGGAGTTACATGCCGGAGGGGTTGCTGGGCATTTCGGGCGCAACAAGACCATTGTGCTCGTGGAGGATAGGTTTTATTGGCCTAGCCATATAAGAGATGTTTCACAGGTCGTGAAACAATGTCGTACATGTCAAGTGGCCAAGCAAAATAAACAAAATATTGATTTATACACCCCGTTACCCGTGCCACACACTCTGTGGCAAGACATCTCTATGGATTTTGTGCTCGGACTTCCCAAGACTCAATGGAAACACGATTCCATTTTTGTGGTGGTGGACCGCTTCTCTAAGATGGCCCACTTCATACCTTGCTCCAAAACCTCCGATGCGGCTCACATAGCCAAATTATTTTTCAAAGAAGTTGTGCGTCTCCATGGGTTACCTAAGACCATTATGTCGGATCGGGACGTAAAGTTCACCAGTTACTTCCGAAAAACTTTATGGCACATGATGGGTACTATGCTCCAGTTTTCTTTGGCCTATCATCCTCAAACCGATGGCCAAACGGAAGTCACCAATAGGAGCTTAGGTAATCTCCTTCGTTGTCTAATCGGTGATCATATTAGGACCTGAGATTCTACGTTACCTATAGCTGAGTTTGCATACAACTCTGCCAATAGGTCCTTAGGCATGAGTCCTTTTGAGGTCGTACATGGGCATAGGCCAAGGACACCATTAGATTTAATCCCAATGTCTACATCATATCGAGGGTCTGAGTCCGTGGACGCATTTGCACAACATATTCATAGCTTGTACGCCGAAATTAAACAAAAGATTAATTCAAGCAATGAACATTACAAGATAACTGCAGATGCGCATAGGCGCTTCAAAGAATTCCAAGTGGGGGACCATGTGATGGTTTGGGTTAGGCCTGAACGATTCCCATCGGGAGTTGCAAAAAAGCTCCAAGCCCGCGGCGTTGGGCCTGTTAGAATTGTGACAAGGAACAGGCCTAATGCATATGTTCTCGAACTTCCGCCGGATATTGGGGTCAGCTCTACGTTCAATGTGGAGGACCTAGTCCCTTCTTTGGGCTCAACCCCACCCCCTACTAACCCTTTCCAAGCAGCCCAGAGCCCAAATTTCATCCCCACCCTACAACCTCTACCATTCTCTTCCCCACGTAAGCAAAGAAGAGATGAAATTCAAGGGATACTTGATGATTTTGCGATATCTACGCATGGTGGAGGGTTTCAGAAATACTTGGTTAAGTGGATGGGAAAGTCAGACTCCGAGAACACTTGGTTAACTGAAGACGAGGTACGATGCCTGGACCCCGAAGTGCTCGATCGATATCACCACGCTGCTTCATCGGTGATGAAGCCTTTTCGCCCGATGTAATTGAGGGACGTCGACATCGGATACGACCATATCGTGACGCATCCGCCTAAGAAGCGAACCAGGCTTAAAGGAGCATAATTAGTGTGTTGGAGCAATGCCCAGTCGATTGATCGACCATTCAATCGATCGATCGATTATAGTCAGCTTTTTTTAAAAAAAAATATTGCCACAGTGCTACAGTAACTCAATTGATCAAACTATAGTGCTACAGTACCTCGATTGATCGAGCTACAATGAGAATTTTGAAGAATTTAAGTTTTGAGGGCATACTTGTCATTTTTCTTATTTGATTTAGGGTTTTCTTATGTTTTAGAGGCCTCCTATGTAAGGTCTTTTAACAAATAATGTAATTAGTTTTTAATTAATGAAAAAGAGTTTTTGCTTGTGTGCTTAAGATGAGCCTTCACGAAGTGTGATTCTTCGCTTCCCGAGAAGGGTTTGGTGTGAAGCCAAGGGTGTGAAGCCCAAAATCTCTCTTTATTTTTTATTTTCTTTCTCTGCTTATTTTGATCCCATAAACCTTAAATCCAACCATTACTTTTTTCCAAAATTCCCAAAATCAGAATCATTGATTCAAACCTATCCCATAAATCCTAAACTCAGCCATCAAACCAGAAATGCCCCGATATTCAAAACCCATATATCCATCAGAACCATTGAATCGATTTGATTCGAACCCTAGATCTCATACAAGCCGTTAACGAACTCAAATCAGAACCCCTTAGAGGACTCGTGATTCCATCATTGAATCCCGAGAGGCGCCCTAATCTGGAATAGCTAGAGTTCTACCTCTATGACCGGTTTACACCATAAGACTAACAGATCTAGTGCACGGACCAGACCCTACTCGAATCAAGTGCGGTTCTCCAATGGAAACTACGAAACCCTAAGGTATCCACATTATTTTCAGGTTTATTGTTTAATTAATTTAGTTTAATTTCGGCAAATCATCATCTCATAAGCATTCACGTAGTTTAGGGTTTTGTCCCGCATCAAAATAAGGGACGCCTGATTAGATGCTTAAGAAAAACCAAAGGAAAAAACAAGAAAAGAAAGAAAGAAACAACCCCAAACATCAATAACCAGGTATTGGGTGCACAGGTCAATCTATTTTGGTACATTGCAGCACACCTATTCATTAATTAAGATGTCCAGGAGGAAGGCCAACACACAGATGGTGCTCCGACCAATGTTTAGGCTCGTCTGGTTCCCAACCATCTGATCGAAGCACTTTCTGTGCCTCAAAGTAGACTGTTGGCCATATGCTGTTTAGCCATCCATTTGAATGCTCCTGATCATGTAGTAGAAATTCTTCGGTGGCACAATCTTTGCGCTATTATTAATCTAAACAATGGCAATGTGTATCATATTTATAGAATTCACGAAGGCGTAAGCCATGTGTATAGAATTATGACCCATGCAACACAGGTGAAGTACGGGCTCATGCAACTAATACCAGCACCACAATAGTAGATGGTAGCAAAGGATCCCAAGACAAAAAGCAGCTAACACAATACCGAAACATTAACTACCTGGGTGACATTGACTTATAGTTGGCTCAGTTGAAAGAAAATATCAGTAATCTCCAACAAATCAAACACCACAATGATTTAACCAACGACTAATCAAAATCTAAAAAACAACCAATCAAACACTCTAAATATAATACAAGAATCCCCTCAAGCAGCTCCCTTCATCACAAAACCAATCCATTTCTGGATCTGATTCCAATAACTTTACATGTCATAGGTCATGCTCGGCATTGTGGTGATAAAAATACACATCAATGAGAACTCTCTACAAATTTCCGACCAGTAATTTAATCCAAAATAATATTCCTATTGGAATTCATTGCCCCTCAACCCAGCCTCATTGTCTTCAATCTTTACCATAATTGGTCGATGAAACAAGATTAATTAGTTCCCTCAATTCATTAGAGTGGACTATATATAAAATTGTTCTATTAGCAGAATTAAAACGGATTGCTCACTTCCATTTCACAAGCACCAAATGAAAGCCCTAATGCGTTTCCCACCACTTCCATTTGGGGCTCAGTCAACTATGATAGTATTATGTCAGTCAAGCCCGCTGACATTATCGATGCCTCGCTGTATTAAACCTAGTGTCACTCCCCACCACAACAAATGGGCACTCATGAACTCTAGTTACATATATCATTATCGACATCATCATTGTGAGTCCTATTTCTCCACTCATTTCTGATCAGGGCTAAGCTTTCTGTAACTTCACAATCCTTCATATCTTCTCATGATGACTTCCCTCCAACTCTTCACTGGTCTTCCTCTTCTCCCACTTCCTTGTGCTTCTCCATCCTTCGTACAAGGGTGTGCTTCGTGTCTCCGATGAACATGTCCAAACTACCTCAAGCAACATTCCGTAATCTTTCCTTTATAGATGCCACTCTCAGATTTCTCTTATGTACTCGTTTTGAATTTTATCCTTTCTTGTTACTCCACACATCTGTCTCCACATACGCATCACGACCACATGCACTTTATCTTGTCGTTTCTTCGTAGCCCAATATTCCGCATTGTATGATATGCCAGGTCTAACAGTTATCCTATAAAAATGTCTTGAGACTTCCTCTTCAAATCCACTATAATTGTAAAGTAGAGCTTAAATAGTGAAATCTATGACAGTGTGGCACTAAATGATTTTCTATTTTAACTAAATCCTTCTCTAGGCTATCACGTTTACTAAATTTGCACTCCATGTATTTCGTCTTTGTTCTACTATTTTTTTTTTATACGGATTGTTCTTCTAATTTTTAAACCTTTTGAATCCAAAGTTTTCTCTATAATTCCATCTTATCATTTATTTCTTTCTTTGTTTGGGCAATTAATACTAAGTCATTAGCAAATAACATGTACCACTCTTCTTGTATGTCTATAATTAATACATCCATGACCACAAATAAAGGCTCAAAGTTGATCCTTGGTGCAACCCAATTTTGACAGGGAAAGCACTCGTCTCTCCACACGTTCGTACACTAATTACTACCCTCTCATACTTGTCTTAGATATTCCCAATATATAAGTTCGGATGCATTTCTTCCTCAGAGTCCACCAGATTATTTGTCTTAACACTCTATCATAAGCCTTCTTTAAATCAATAAAGACCTTATGTAGGTTTTTCCTTCTCTCTCTAATTTCTCCATGAGTTGCCTCTATAGGAAAATAACTTCTAGTCTATCTTCCGAACGTAAATCCAAACTGGTTCTCTGATACATTTGATTCTTGCCTTAGTCGCAGTTTTACTATTCTTTCTTAAAATCTCATATACTTTGGCTCATTAGTTTATCTTGATAGTTGGCACAGTTTTGGATGCCTCCTTTGCTCTTATTAGGGATGTGCATTTTTTGGACCGAACCGACCAAACCGACCGAACTAGACCACCGGGTTTGGTCCGGTTTGGATGGGTACCGGTTTGGGTTTGGTTTGGAAAAAAGGAAAACCGAAAAGTTTGGTTTGGTTTCGGTTCCAAGCCTCCCCAAGCCAAAACCGACTGAACCGAACCGAATGTAGTTTGGAAGTATATATATATATATATATATATATATATATATATATAGAGAGAGAGAGAGAGAGAGAGAGGCGGGGGTTTTGATTAATTTAGAGGGCATTTAAGTAAAATGCATATTTTTATATAAAACCCTGCCCTTGTCTTTAGCCTATTCCTAAATCCTAAATCCTAAAGCGGTAAAGTAGAACTTATAGGCAAACCGGTTGAGAAGTTGAGAAAATTTTGATGAGCAAGTAGAATTTACAGGAAAACAGAAACCGACCGAACTGAATCGAATCGGGTTGGTTTGGTTTAAGAGTTGGACAATTTGGTTGGTTTGAAAATCTACAAACCGATTAGGACCGGTTTGGTTTGTGGTTTTGGTCCAAAACCGACCAAACCGAACCGAATACACCCCTAGCTCTTATAGAAAATGACTACATTGCTCTTTCTTCATCCTCAAACATTTTCTTCGTTTTAGTATTTTATTGAACAATTTAGTCAACCAATTCAATCTATTCTCTCCCAACACAAACCAAACTTCTATATGTATTTCATTCGGTCATAATGCTCTTTTTTTCTTCATCTTCGCTAAGGTTTCTTTTACTTCAGTTTCTGATATTTTGTTGATCATCCCTTGATTTGGTTCTTCTTCTTGATCTATTTTCCTCGCATATTCTATGTTTAGTATATTTTTAAAGTATTATTGCCATCTATTTTTTATCTCGTCCTTTTTTACTAACACCCTTTGATCCCCATCTCTAATGCACCATGCTTGGTCGAGATCTCTAGCTTTCCTTCCTCTAATTTTGACAAATTTATAGATTTCTCACTCCTTTTGTCCTCAACCTAGCATATAAATTTCCGTACACCTCATATTTTAACTTTACTCACGACTTTCTTAGCTTCACTTTCGGCACAAGTTTTAAATATCCCTGATGAGGACATCCCACAAGACAAACAGAGGAAAGCGCAAAGAGACAACAAGAAAGAAAGAAGAAAAAGAAGCAGCGCCGTTAGCACATGAAGGACATCCGTGGTCCATTGACAAACGTCTATGGCCCATTGACGGACGTCTGTGGAAAGAACCACTCGCTGGTTTAGTGCACTGCGTAGACGACGGACATCCGTAGACACTTGACGGACATCCGTGAGATACGTCCGAGATTTGACGGAAGAACGAATTTTATGACGAAAACTTACCATTTTGAGTTTTATTTGTTTTAGGACTCTTCTATTTTCGAGTTTTATGTTGTTTAGGATTTTAAGCCTATATAAAGGCTTGTAAAGACATTGTTAAGGAGATAATTGATTATTGAATGAGAAGAGAGCTTGCTTTTGTGCAAACCCTAAAAGGCTTGTGAAGAGTTTTCAATCGAGGGAGTGAATCCTTCAAACCTGAGGAGTGAGCAATCGTTTCTCGTACAGCTTGGTGCGAAGCCGACATACAGCCTTGGTGTGAAGCCTTGGAACTCTATCATTTTATTTCTGTCGTTTCTAGAATTATTGTCAGGTAATACCATCCTTTATTTCCGTTGATAAAAAAATCAAAATCCTAAAACCCTGTTTCTTTGTCTTTTGATTTTCCATTTTATTGAATTGTTTCTTCAAGTCTTTTTGTTTATTTAAAATCCCTGAGGAATTCAGAGACGATATTGAAATTATCGCTTGGAGTCCTAAACTAGAATGAAACTCGAGTTCCCTCATCGGAGCCGTTTTTTCTAGATCGGGAATCTTCATGCATGCAAACGCTAAAATGGATTAATCTAATTGTTTTATTGAATTCATTGAATTACTTTTATGCGTTGGATGATTTCGAATATTTCCGCAATTCAATTCAATCTAAAGTTAATCCCAAATTCGCATATTAGGGTTTTAGCGTCTCGTCCCGCATCAATCCCCCATCTCAGACTCATTTGCAACGACATAACTAGGTTGTCCTCAAAACATGACATGGAGTAAGTAGTGTGATTTTGCAATGTAGTTAAGGTTCTCCAGCACCTCTGGATCTTAAGGCCTCTGCAAGTAACATCGTTCAAGAGCCAGAACCAGCCCTCTACAATTAACGTTCTCCAACACCTCTGGATCCTAAGGACCCCACACGGAACATTGTTTAAGAGTCGCCGTGACCAGCCATAGATCCAGGGGTCGTCAAAACCCATTCTTCCTTTAATCAAATCCACACCAAATCCCCCCAAGAAACATTCTTCATAGAGGTTCAAGTCCCCCCAAGAAACAAAACAGGAAACGATTCATCCAAGTATTTGGGACTAAGTCAGATGTAGCTAAACAACAAATCATACAACCAGTATTCCTTGCTTTCCTAGGATTCAGTAACAAATCTTTTCAATCCATAACGAGCATGTCTCCCTGATACAATATTTTGTTTTTCCGTTCGACTTAAGCAACAAAACTCACTCCCTTAGATACTTTTTGTTTCTCTTGTGCATTAAGTGTTCACTCCACATACACTCTTTGGGAAAAGTGAGAGGTTATCGTGGGATAAGGGAACATTGGGCTTCAGGTGTGAGTTCTCAGTAAATGTGAGCGCCTCGCACAATACTCACTTGACCTTCAGTGCTGCAGTGTCAAGCCAAAGTAAGTGGAAACGTCTAAAGGTGGCATTGTGGGCACTTGTAACTCCTCATCTCTGAAAAAGTGAATTTGATGAGATCTACAATTTGTGTCCAGCCACCACCAACGTATGCTACTGTGGATTGCTATATTTTGTCTCTTCAGAATTCCCATTGGATACTGAAGGATTATTACTGCTGGTCCTCCAAAATCAATACAGAGCCCACACTACACATGCCTAACGCTTTGAAGATATGATAACATAAACTACGTATACTCCCAACCACTTGCACAAAGGAATCTAAAAGTCCAAAGGTGATATCAATTGTTTTGTAATAAATAATTTATTTGAGCTCATGAATGGCTCCCCTATGAACTGCATGTCTCCACACGGTAATCACGTCGATAGTAGTGAGGGAAACCAAAAGAATATTCTTTTCTTGTTTTATATTAAGTTATAATTAACACAGCTAATCTAAGTGTGATTTCTTGCTTAAAGCAACATTTTTTTTCCTTACCAGGAATGTTGATGTGATTTTTTATGATGATGATAAAAGAGGCAAGTTTCTAGACAATATAATTGAAGTTTAGAAAAGAAGCATTTTTGGGGTCTATAATTTGAAAAAAAAACTCTGGTCGCCAAGAAAAGATGTTATCATATTCTGAAGATGCTAAAAGAATGTGTATAGGCTAAGACCACACTTCAACAAATATTGGCAGGCCAAGCATGGGCTTGTGAACTAAACCTCATCATACGTTGGGGCTTCATATGGGTTTTGACAACTATTGGCGGGTGTGGGCTGATCACGGCCTAGCATATTGACAACCTAGCAATATACAGGTCAGTTTAAAAGGTTCCTGTCATAGGTTCATAGCAGCAGTATGTCCTATAATTGATGATACAGATATATATTGTAACAAAAACAAAAAAAGAGAATTCTGGAAGCATGGAGAATTAAGATTTCTTATGATAGTTTAAAATATTAAACCACTTGATTAATGTCCACAAACAAACGCACAATAGGTGTGTTACGTGTTTGCAGGACCAAGAATCGGGTGATCATTTCTTCATCCATTGTTGCTTTGCGTAGGAAAAATGGGAAACTGTCCTAAAGATTTTTGGTGTGAGCTGAGTGTTTCCAAGATTGTGAGGTGAGCTTGTGGCTGCTTGGGACAATGGTGCTTTTAGTGGGGTCAAGAGGGCGTTTGGAGAGCGACTCTTTTTGCTGTTTTCTGCGCTTTCTGTTTAGAGAGAAATGATAGGGCATTCCGTACGGTGCGAAAGCCTATAGATTTTATCATCCATTGTGCCAGAGATTGGGTTTTGAGGTGGGTAGTGCCTGATAAGGACACCGTGGCTCCGGGAGAAAGAGATTTGGGATAAGCTGAGGATTATCTAAAGGGTGTGGGCTCTGCTTGATGGTTTCCCTGTTTTTCTGGCATTTCCCTCGAAGATCTAGGTTTTTTTTCCTAGATTTGGGTGCTTTGCATTTTTTTGCTTTGTTCTTTGTGTTGTTTGGGCCTTCTGCATTGTAGCCTCTTGCAATCGCACAGCTACGTTTGGTTTTCTTTTCTCTATTAATATATTTTGCCTTCATGAATCCCAAAAAAATGCTCACGAACAAATAGGTATGTTCATGCTTCATGAACAACAATAGCAACGATAAAATGATTAACACATCCACATGCAATTGCACACACACTTTTCAAAACTACACTAACGGGACAGACAGATATTTCAATATAAAGAGTTTCTTTTTTAACCTGGGTATCCGGGCCTCTTAGTGCGACTGACTAATCCCAGGAGCATGTGTGCACCCCAAGTTAGCACATGCCTAGGAACACGTGGGCACCCAACTAATCCCAGGAGCATGAGCACACCCCAAGTCAGCATGGAATATAAATCCCTAGGGTGGCCACAAGGGGGGACTCGAACTCAGGTCTCCCACTTCCCGAGGCAGGTACCTGGCCAGCTAAGTTACATTGACATTGTATTAATAACTATCATTTGACAAAGGAAAGCATAAACAGCAATGACACATGTTACTTACAAGGGAAAAACAGATTCAACCCCAACACCTGCTACCAGTCGCCGCAATCTGAATGTTGTATTTAGACCAGCATTTCGCCTAGCTATAACAATACCTTTCAGGGTTGAAATACGGCGCTTGTTCTCAGGCACTTCCTGTCCATATCTGGTATCAGATCGTAAAATAAAATAATTTAAATTACCCAATCAGAATTTCATTCCATCATACCACTTTGAGCTGAATAATATAACCAGGCTTTATATCAGGGATCTCTCTATCTGACCTTACTTTCTCCACTGCTTCCTTATCCAAAATCTATAAAAATAACAATATGGTCCATCATAAAGGCAAGGCAGAGAGAGATTTTAGTATTTCAAGAAATATTAATGAAGCCTGCCTGCATTATGTGTTGAGCTGTTTTATCGAGCCTTTTAAATTTGATGCGTGGAGCTACTTCAGGGTTAACAGCAGAATCATCTTGCACAACAGGTTCCTCTGGATGACTTGTTGTTGTCATGCACCTGGAGAGGAAGTTAGGAACAACTGTGCTTGATCGAAAAACCTCAGGCACAGAGCTTTTGCAAAAAGATGATATTGAAGGAAGAACATTATAAGATGCCAATAAATCTGTTCGGGTGCCGAAGTTGGTCTGCAATATTGGGACAAAAAAAAAAAACAAAAAAAAAATAATATACATTTTTGTCCTTTAAAAATACAGTTAGTCTACAATGGGTGTCCACCCATCACAAGTGGACATCGCAGTCCAATGTCCCTGTGACTGCATGACTCGCACAGTCTTACATGCATTGCAAGTCCCTGCGAGTCAGCCAGTCACAGGGACCTGTGGACTGCAATGTCCACTCATGATGGGTGGGTGGACACCCATTGTAGACTAATTCTTAAAAATAATAATAATATCTAAAAAGAAGCCACAAGAAGACAGGTTACTTTCAGCTGAGATGTGTAAGCTAACGTGGATGTGTAGAGTAACAAGAATTCTATAATTGATAGAAAAAGGAATGAAAATGCAAGAGGAAAGCAATCTCTCTAAAAAATAAAACTAGAAAGAAAAATCCGTAAAACCCAAAAACCGAACCGACCGAAACCGAATTGGATCAGTATGGTTTCCTTTCAGGGGGTGGGAACTTTGGTTAACCGAAACCAAAATATTTCTGTTCCGGCTTAGTTTTAGGTGAACCGAAACCGAAATTTCAGTTTCGGTTCCCATTCGGTTAACCGATAGCGAGAATACAAGTTAACAAATTCTACCAGCTATATATTTAAACCTCCAAAAATGTATCAAACTTTCAATAACCCTATGACATGAAATTTAAAATCTGAGTGAATCAGAAAAACAGAAAAATTATATACTAATTTTTTTAAAGGTCTTTTAGATTTATATAACCTCCTAATTCTAAAGAAATGATGCAGAAACTCCAAAAAATTAACTCAATATAAAATTCGAAATAAATATAAACTGGATGTATGGATTAGCGCCTAACTTTCTCATATATTTAATTTCTCTCGTGATCAAACAACTAAATGCTTAGCTAGCGACCACCAGCGATTAAATACAAGAACTACCTTGCCCAAAAGAAAATTGAAAAATAACAAGAAACCCTAAAAACAAACAAAAATTCGACAAACCCTAATTATGCGATAGAAAACAGTGAAAAAAAAAACATCGAAAAAAGCTCACGAGATCAAAAATCAGTGTAGAGTTGAGAAAGAATCTCGAAGGACTTACGGATCTGTAAGCAGATAAAGATGATGGGATCTCACGCCTCCTTAGATATCTCAGGATCACCAAAGTCGCCATTGGTACAACTTCTCTGAGGGTGAAAATCAGGGTTTTAGGGTTTGGGTTTTTGGTAGCCTACGCACACCATTTTTTTATTCCCACAGACACAGGGAAATTTGCCAAATCCATCCTATCAAATTCACCTTTTACATGAGAGACCCTATATTTTTACCTTTCACTTAACCAACCAGCTCTAAGCCGAGCCAAAGATTTTAAATATTTGCACTTTTTTCTGTTCTTACTCTTTACAAACTTTTTTTCGTTCTATATAATTTAAAATTTAAAATATTAATAATTTTTTATATTTGGACAATATAAAACAACATCTATGTTATATGATTTGAAGGCCACAATATAAAGATCGATGAGATCTTCATATTGTGGCCATTGGTACAACTTCTCTGATAGTGAAAATCAGGGTTTTAGGGTTTGGGTTTTTGGTAGCCTACGCACACCATTTTTTTATTCCCACAAACACAGGGAAATTTGTCAAATCCACCCTATCAAATTCACCTTTTACATGAGAGACTCTGTATTTTTACCTTTCACTTAACCGACCAGCTCTAAGCAGAGCCAAAGATTTTAAATATTTGCACTTTTTTCCGTTCTTACTCTTTACACATTGTTTTTTGTTCTATATAATTTAAAATTTAAAATATTTACAATTTTTTATATTTGTACAATGTAAAACAACATCTATGTTATATGATTTGAAGGCCACAATATAAAGATCGATGGTGTCAAAAATTGATATGAAAAAATGGCGATACCGACTCTTTAAACAGTCGGTATCAACTGTAAAAAAATAAAAAGTGTAAAAAGAGGTATTTAAGACTGTTCAATCTTTAGTACCATCGATCTTTATATTGTGGCCTTCAAATCAAACGGCATAAATGTTGTTTCACATCGCGTATATATAAAAAAGTGCACATATTTAAATTTTTAAATTAAGTAGAACGAAAAAAAGTGTAAGAAGGGTATTTGAGACTTTTTGTGTTAGTTGGAACTGGCTCCAATTGGAGCTGGTTAGTTACGTGAAAGGTGAAAATATAGGGTCTCTGACGAAAAAGGTGAATCTGGCAGGTCGATTTGGGAAATTTCTCAAAACAGAAAGATTTACCTCTATCTGCACCAACAGATCTTCCGAAAAGTGCCACCTCATTGACTGCTTAGGATCGAAAGGTCCTTTTTCACTCTAATCTTCCACCAAATTTTTTTTTCAAATGGAATGATATCCAAAAAGTGCCCTAAAATCATATGGCATCAGTTGGTGGAGATTGTTTTTCAGTCTAATCTTCCACCTAAGTGATCTTGAGTCTTTTAGTGTACTATCATACGATCAGGTTTTTATTTCAAATGAAATGGAATCAATGGATGCCCAAAAGGGTGGCCTTATACACTTCACGCTCAAACCTTATTTCAGGGTAATTTTATTTGAATCTTGTGGCACGTGAAATAAAAGACTAATCGTCTGACGATAATATCATAATCTCAAAAATTCCATGCGAAAGAGCAAAGTGGAAAATGATCTCCATCGTTTGCTCCGATGCTGCCAACGAGTTTCAAGGAGTTTCAAACATTAGTCCTTTCAGAAAGATCAAATTGCATGGTCGACAGAGTATCATAGCCTTTTACCGCAATAATCTTGCATAAAAGCTGACTTCATAGGATGTCAAAGTCCTTGACAATATCTAAATTCGAAACTAACAACCCTACTCATTTGTTAAGGCCTTATTTGATAACTTCGAATTGCTTTTAAAAAAAATGGGCAGTTAAGCCCTATTTGGCAAAGTTACTTTTAAAAAAGGGAAATTTGCACTTTCGGCCCTATATATTTGCGTATTTGCAGAAACGGCCTTATAGTTTCAATCCTTGCATAAATGGCCAACTCCAAGCCTAGCCGGGTGCACGTCAGATATCTATATATATGCTTCTCTATGTAAGCATTGAATCTAGAATTTTTGTACCATCTTTTAACAATTTTTATCTCTCTTGGAAAGCGATTTCGAGATTTCACTAAAGGTCGTATAACATAGAGAATACAACAGGCTAGGTAAGATATCGAGTACAATATCTTTTAAGTTATTGTTTTCCCAATTTCTCGCAACATTGTAGGAAGTCCAAGATATATAAGTTATCGGTCGATATCTTAATTTATCGACCGATATCTTAAGTTATCGACCGATATCTTAAGTTATCGACCGATATCTTAAGTTATCGACCGATATCTTAAAAGGTTTTTTTTTTAGTTTTTGGATTATGGTTTACGTTAAAAGTCCATCCATCGGCTATATATCTTAGGATATCGGCCCGATATCTTAGGATATCGAGCGATAACCTATGATTGACAAAAACTCTAAAGTTTTCATTCCTTTAATTTTTTTAATAATATTTTTAAACAATTGTAGCGCTAAGTCAAATATAACTCTTTATAAACAACTAATTTTAATTTTAATTTTGTAAATATTGTAGGTTGAAATGGATGTTCCCCTTTTTTGCCATTTTGATTTCGTACGCGTGAAAGATAATACTTACAACGGAGGACATCGGAGGATTGTCACTGTCACGGAGAATATATCATTTGATGAGTTTATAGAGAAAATGTACAAAGTCAGTCGGACACTAAGGAAGAACATTCTATTACACTTTTCATTACGCATAGGGAATGAGCTTGTATTTGCCGAATTGTCCGACTGATGATCTTACAAACTTATTTAGAGCATATCGTATCGGTGATGGTGTTATAAATATTTATATCGAAAATCATTAGTCACCATCAGTAGCAGTAAATTTTGCCGTCTTTAGAAACATTTCAACCGCTTAAGGAAACAAACGAAGATGATCATGGTGTTGGAATGAACATTTGATTGAAAATCAAGGAATACGGTATGAAGAGGAGAACATTGTTGCACCGATAATAGCCGCGATGATAGAAATATAAATATAGGATTCCGCCTACAAAGAAACTTCCAGAGCAACCCTATTCAGACATTCCGATGAGTGAAGGCGATGAAGATCAAGGATATTCTCATCAAATGAATCCGATGCATGATACATCTCAGTTCAACTTCGATTCGGTAAATCAGTGGGAAACGTTTTTAGTCGGCCTTAGTCCATATCAATGGCCTTCGGAACAAATAGCTTCGGAGCCAACGATAATCGAGCCTTCAACAGAACAGCCTCTCATACATCAAACATTCTCGCATCGGCTAACATCAATCCAAACAACTGCACATCAACCAAGCGTACATCGACGGGCTCAATCCCAATCACGTAATAACCATCCAGTCGATGACGGTGATAGTGATCCTGAAAATAATGAAGCCCCGCCGTCCCACTTGGCGTGTTTATACTAATAGAATTGATCAACCTACGGTGGACGAAGACTATCAGCTTAATGACTCGGAAGGGGAGTACATGGATTCAGACGATGAGGAACTGTATGAAGGGGGAACGATTACCATTGGTCAGGCGTTTAGAAATAAGAAATCATTTCAAAAAGTTCTTAAAGAATTTGCGATGACAAATAATTTTCAGATTAAACCAATAAAAATCAGTCCTCTTCGAGTAACTGCGAGGTGTGTTGAAGTAGGATGTGCTTGGCGAATACATGCCTCGAAATTAGTAGGCGTGACCGTTCTTGTGAAAACTTTCCACGGAACACTGCGTGCGGAATGCCGGCTTTTGGAAGCGGACATCGCCAATGTACGACATCGTGGATAGCTTCATTCGTTAGAGATAAACTATTAAAGGGTTTTGTGAGACTCTGCTTCAATAATTTTTATATTGAAAAAAATACAGATAACAAGAGTTCTGGAAAGCATGGAGAGGAAAAGAAATGGCGTTGAATGACATCCAAGTAGTTGGAAGGAGCAATTTAAGATGTTACCGCATATGTTGCCGAATTACATATGGTCGATCCGCATATCTGACCGAATTGTGTCTCGAGCGATAATGCATTTAAGAGATTCTTCGTGGTATCATTGGACCTTGCATTGAAGCTTCGTAATACTACGAAGAATAATTATGATAGATGGAACGCATTTGCGTGGGCGATATAAAGGAGTGTTGTTAATAGCTACGGGGATAGACGGGAATAGACATTTATTTTCTATAGCGTTCAGCGTTGTACAGAAGAAAATGAAGACCATTGGACATGGTTTCTTGATCTATTAGGGAGACGTGTAATCGGTGAATTTGAAGAACAGTTTGTTTTGATATCAGACAGACAGAAAGGTTTGATGGAAGCAGTAGAAAAGTTTTTCCTAATGCCTTTCACACCATCGTATGACATACACCGCTCTAAATCTCTTTGATAAATATAAGGATACAATCTCTAGACCGCTTTTTTGAGTTGCTGCCCGTGCATTTTCAGAAGCAAAATTTAAAAGAATTATGTGAAAAATAGAAGACGACGCCCCGCCAGAATGTACAAAATGGATTAAAGAAATTGATGATCATTTCTGGAGGCGCGCTTATTTCCAAGGAAGGCGTTATGATATGTTGACAACTAATATAGCTGAAAGCATAAATAGTGTGTTGAAAATAGCCAGGGAGGAACCGATTGTGAGCATGTTAGAAACTATTCGCACAAAAGTAGCCGAATTTATCTTCGTCGTCAGGAGGAAGGAAATAAAATGACACATGTGTTAACACCGATGGCGAAAAAACACATAAAAAGAAATTGAGATGGGCCAAAAAAAAGCGTCATACCATATGGTCGTGATATATTTCAAGTTAAACGTGGTGATTACACTCACGATGTCGATCTAGAATCGCGAACATGTACATGCGACGTTGGGCTATTCTTGGATTACCATGTTCACATGCGATTCACGCATTATCGCACGGAAACAGAGAGAGAGAGATCCCCCAATTTTGTGCACACTGGTTTACCAGTGACTTATTTAGGAAGACTTATAAAGAACACTTTGTCCGGACCGTTGGCAAGCGCCAATCGACTTGAAAATAAAAGACATTCAAGTTTTACCTCCCACAAAATACGTCAAGCCGGCCGTCCAAGAAAAGGAGAACAAGATCTAAAGGGAAGTTCGACCACTACAATGTAAAATTGTAACAAGTACGGTCATAATCGTCGTGTAAATTTGTTAATATTTGAAATTAACTTATATTACATCAAAGGTTGAGATTGAAGATTTAGATTAGATTAGACCTAGTGGCAATCGAGCTTCCAATGATTTCATTATAGAAGAGTATTTTTTTTCTCTTTTTCCTTCAATATAAACAGATTAAACCTCAATAAAAGAGCGATCAACATCTACCAATTAATTAATATATTTTTTTGGAATTGTGACTAAAATATATTGTTGTGCTTCTTAATAAATCATTCATTCATTCAAACAGGATTTGAAGTTTCCAAATTCGCCCCTAATTTACTAGTGATTGGCATAAAGCCAAACCAAAGATATCAGGCTTCACAATTCAGAAAGGTATATCTTAAATCATCGGCCGATGTTTTAAAATATCGTCCGATGTTTTAAAATATCGGCCGATGTTTTAAAACATCGGCCGATAATGTAAAATACCGGCCGATGATTTAAGATATCGTCCGATAACTTAAAATATCGGACGATAATTTAAGATATCGGTCGATAATTTAAATCATCGGCCGATGATTTAAGCTATCGTCCGATTACTTAAAATATCGGCCGATAATTTGAATCATCGGCCGATAATTTAAGATATCGGACGATGATTTAGGATATCGGCCGATGATATAAGTCATCGGCCTATTGGAATTGCTTCAAGAGAGGAAGCCTCCATTGATACATCATGCAAGGTGATACAAATAAGATAAATAAATTGATAACAACGATAATGAAAATTATACAAGTTAATAAAAATTAATAAAATTAAATAATTTACAATTTCATCAAAAAATATCTTTACAAAACACTAATTTTTTTTACAGATATTAACTCTTCTTCCCAAACGTGCACATTCGATGTCCGATTTCGGCTCTAAATTGTTGCATATGTTTATCGTCAAATCAATAGGTCATTGTTGGAGAAGTATTCTATATACTTCAAAATGTATACATAATCCCAACCGTTCTTTTGGATCGGAGAACGACCTTTGATTGACGCCGATACCTTTCACTGTTAATCGAAAGCTGACTTCAAACCGATAGTGTAAAGAAGGCGCGGAAGGTGATTCAATAGACATTCTTTATGCGCTTCAAACCTTTTTGAGCACTCTCGGTCTGCTGGATCAATTAGCTTAATTTCTCGATCAACTAATGAAATTATACGCCCAATGGTTATGTTTTGGCTATGCATCGAAGATAAATCTACACATAAGCAGGCGAAATTTTAAATAATAAATTTTATTTAAAAGCCGTTAACGTTAAATAAAGCGGTTTAGTATTCAAGCGTGCCGATTCCACAGTCGATCGCGTGAATTCCGCGGATATTATTTGTCAATAGTGGTTCCATCGGCTTTGAATTGTTACGAACATTCCATTCGTCACAATAGGCCTGCCACCTATCGAGGTCGTTGAGCGCAGCAATACCTTCATTATCGATATATTTTTCAAATTTTTTCTCGTCTGCCATAAACAAGGTCTGATTGGCCGTAAACAGTAGAAGAAGTTAATCAAGAGTCGTGATTGAAAAGACAAATAAGAGAAACAAACGAGCTTCCAATAAATATTTGAAACCTTACTGAAGCGAGCAGCGAACCAGCTTTTTTCGGCATTGGCCGTAAACATTGAATCGTTTATAACTTCAAGGACTCTCGAGTATGCGTCGATGACTTCATTGCCAAGCCACGAGCGTCCTTTGAGAACCTTCAAAAGAGCAACTGTGATCTCAACACCGCTGATAGTATTGACAATCACATTGTCCTCGTTCTCCGGCCGATTCCAAAAACTAAGCATATACTTTTGCTCCATTGATATTGCCTCATCCTCCTCCTCCTCTACAACCAATCTTCGTTTTTTTATTAATGCTTTAGTGGTCGGAGACTTTCTCTTCTTACGAGCACGCAAGTCATAACCTTCGGCTTCATTTTTTGTAGATGATAGTTTCACTATAATTGTTTTTAGTGATGCCGGCTGTGACTCACGAGAAGGCTGCGTAAGAGGAGCACCATCATCACCCACATCAACCAAGGGTTGTTTAGTAGGCTGAGGAGCAGTAGGTTTTGGGGCAGCGGGTTTAATGGCAGTAGATTTATTTGTAAGTTGAGGGGCGGCGGGTTTTGGGGCAGTTGATTGTTGTCTAGGTGGATGAGCAGAGGGTTTTGGGGCACTTGACTGATGGCTTGGTTGAGGAGCAGTTGGTTTTGGGGCACTGGACTGATGGCTTTGTTGAGGAGCAGTGGGTTTTGGGGCAGTAGACTGATGGCTTTGTTGATGAGTGGTGGGTTGAGGGACAGTTGATTGAGGGTAAGTGGGTGAAGGAACGAAGGTGTCAAAGAGCACAGAGGTTAAAATATTATCCTGCATAATTGCAAAAAAATATACATTACAAAAAATAAAAAATAAAAAAAACTGCATTATCGACCGATAATTTAAATAATCGGTCGATAATTTAAATAGTCGATCGATAATCTACATTATCGGTCGATAATTTAAATTATCGATCGATAATTTACATTATCGACCGATAATTTAAATAGTCGGTCGATAATGTAAATTATCAGTCGATACACGGTACTTAGAATTAGTAGATAACATTGAAGAGTTTAACAAGTTACCGTGGGGCCTGATAGTTTACAATAATTTATTAGATAGTATATCAAAAGCGAGTGGCAGGAGGGAAATGGCGAGAAGGTCAGAAAAGGGGCAATACAATATCTATGGATGCACTATCGCCTTACAGATTTGGGCGTTTGAGCACTTTCCAGCAGTTGCCACCGCTCCTATTGGGCTTAAAGAACCATTTCCAAGGCTAATGAAATGGGAAGGCCCGAAATTTAGCCGTAATCCTAATTTATATAGAGAAAAATTTCTTAAGTCTAAAGTGATTATAGAGCTTGAAGTTGAGAAGCACGAATTACAGTATAAATGGGTTCGATACTTTTTGATTCGAAGAGAAATTGAAAATAAGAAGGAAGAGACCGAAGAAAGAGAAGAGCCTTACTCCGAAGAAAATGTAGATGAATATGATGATATCCCAAGTCATCCAACACGTCCTAAGAAAGAGCCAAGAGCGATTAGCGAGATGAGCGACAATGAGGATGACGAAGATTATAGCGACGATAACGATGATTTTGAAGTCGTAACGTCCAACCAAAGGGCAAACCAGAAATTAGGCCCGAGCCAACAAGAGAGCAGCCAGTTAGGCAACCGCACCTAACCAAAGAAGTAACGGAGCTAAGAAAAGAATGCAAGACTCTCCGCATGGCTGTAAAAGAAATGAAAAAGAATTGGCGTGCATTTATTTGAAGGGCAAGCACTCACCATTGAACAACTAGGCAGAGATAAGAAGGCCTTACAAGAAGAAAATAAAGCCATACGGAAAGATCTTGATGCGGTCATCTCTCATTTAAGAAAGGTATCAAACCAAGACCTTTCAAATTTAGAACAAAATCATTTCTTTACAACTTAATGCAAAATTAGCTGTACATTACCGGACGATATACATTATCGATCGATAATTTAAATAGTTGATCGATAATGTACATTACCGGATGATATGTCTTCAATACGAGATCTTTTCGCCGGCTTTCCCCGAAAGAATTTGTATCGAATAGTTGTTTCCTCTTTTACGGCAACCTTCTCAGACTCAGGTTCCGTCAGCATGTTGAAGCCTAAAATCAAGGCTATATCGATCGGTTGCAGGAGTACATTGGTGTTCTTGACCTTGAAAATATTCTCTTCAACCCAAAAACTTAAAATAGCGTCAACCAAGTCTCCAACGAAACCTAATTTCTCATTCATCCTAAATAGATGACCGAATACTGAATCATCTAAAATTTTCTTTCTCTCTTCGTTACAGTGCATGTAAAATTTCCTAACACCAACTCCAGAACATTTTCCGATGGGCTTTAGAGTCATGGTCATTTTCAATAACTTAGTAGGAACTGCAATATAAATAAAAAGCAATTGATAAATAAAAGAAGTGATTTTGAAAAAACTACTAATCCCCTAACCTACCGATAACTTACCGATAATCTAAATTATCGACCGATAATTTAAGTTATCGGTCGATAATTTAAGTTATCGATCGATAATTTAAGTTATCAGTCGATAATTTAGATTATCGGTAAGTTATCGGATTAGGTGGGAAACATTGGGGATGACTAAATGTGTTGAAATGTAAAAAAAATAAATTACCTGGAATTGTTATGTGACCTTTGTGACCTTTTACCGCTAAGTCGCCGCTCTCTTGTTTTTTCAGAAAAGTTAAACTTAAAAGTAACAGTAACTAATGAAAGTAAAAGTAGCTTTTATAGTATATGTTAAAGGGCGGTGAATTTTTTTTTTTATATTATTTAAAATAAGTCGTTGCTGACGTGGAGCAGGCGGAGGCGGCTAGGAGTGGAGCTGGTCATTAATGCAACTGTTGAAACTATAGGGCCGTTTCTGCAAATACGCAAACATATAGGGCCGAAAGTGCAAATTTCCCTTTAAAAATAATATATCCTAAAGTAAAATATTGGTTGAAAAATTCTTTCCATCCAAAGACTTGCCACCTCTAACCGAAAATGGAGAAGGAACCAGGGCTAAATGTATACCTTTTTAGTTGGAGGCAACCAAGTTCTTAGTTGAAACTTGAACTAATGCTTCTCACCAACATTTTACCTTTAAAGGGCTTTTTAAAAGTAACGTTGCCAAACATTAGTTTTCTTAGTCTTTATTTTAAAACATTACAAGTAGTGGTTGTAATGAATTAGGTCAGTTTTGGACCAAAATCACAAATAAAACTGGTTCTAATCGGTTTTTAAATATTCAAATCAAACCAAACCAAACCGCCTAACTGTTGAACCAAGCCAACCTGATTAGATTCGGTTTCGATTTGGTTTGATCAATTTCGGTGTTCTTATAAGTTCTCCTTGCACATTAAAAAAATTTCAATTTCTCAACCTGATTTACACTTTTATTATTTTTATTTTTTCCGGAGTCGTTTTACTTTTGCTCAAATACACTTTTATTGATTGAACCTTTAGAAATTAAAACCCTAAGTCTCTATTCTCTAACTTAACGTTTTATGAGATTCGAGCCTTAAATAAGGTTGTGAAACACTAAATTTGGGCCCAAACGTTGGACCAATATTCTAAGGCTCAATCATCTGCTTGACTCAAGTTAACTTACAATCGGTTCGTTCGGTTCGTTTTGGCTTGGAAAGGCCCGAAATCAACACCAAACTAAACTTTTTGATTTTTCTTTTTACTAAACCAAACTGCAACTGGTACCCGTCCAAATCAGACCAAAACCGACGGTTCAGTCGATTTGGTCGGTTCGGCCTAAAAAATGCACTACCCTAATTACAAGGAGACTAAATGGAAAGTAAGTAGGCTGCTAAACTTAAAGTTGGTTTCCACTTAACGCATGGGTTAGCTCTTGCAACATAAAGAGCGTCCCTTTGGCTTTGACCAACATTTTCGCATCACAACTTTTCGACCTGTTTGCTCCAACAGGTAACCGTGTTAAGTGATAAAACAACTCTTTATCGAAGCATGATCGAAGGCTATAAAGGAGAGGAGGGGGAAACCAAACACAATCATTTTAGGTGAAAATCAATTCAATTGTTGAGGTAGTTAAAACTTGACGGTTGAAATCATAGTGACAAATTTCGTTTTTCAGTAATTTTTTGTTGGGGGTTCCTTTTGGTACATTTCGTATTAATTTCAATACCTTTCGAAAAAAAATCGGGAAAGTTTAGGGGATTAAAAATATATTTAATATTTTTTTTAAAAATGACTACAATATATACTAAATTACTAACATTTATTAAAATAAAATTAAACATTAAAAAAAATTACTAAAATTTACCGAAATTTTTGAAATTTCGCAAAAAAATACCGAAATTTTCGTTTGACCCCCTTTTTGACGAATTTCGCTAAATTTTGCCAAATTTCAGGGAAATTTGTCACTATGGTTGAAACTGAGTTTCTCACTAACACGAAAGTTTTTTTTGTCATTTCACCTATTATTTTGGTAAGAAAAACTCTTTTATCAAATAATAAATTTTATTGTTTTACACTTTTACTATTTGAATAAAAAAAAACCTAATAAAACAAAAGAAATTAATTTGTAATGAAAAACATTTTTCACAAATGACATACAATCTTAATAATTTTATCTTCTTGTTTTTATAGTTGATCAACTTGCTATTCGAATTTGAAATGAGCAAAATATCGGTCAAAAAAAAATTTGTTTAACATTTTAAATGCCCTTTTCTTCTGCTAGACTCTATTACCCAAGGTATGAAATATTGTCCGATATCGATACCTATCGGTGATACGGATCGGTTTATCGGCAAATCGATACGTATCGGTATCCAACTCGGTACCGATATCGGCTGATACGGGCCCGTATTGGCCGATTTATATCGAGTATCAGTTATTACGTATTCGGTATCGGCCGATACCTATATTTTTATTTTAAAAAATCGGCCGATACATATCGGTATATGTCCTTTAAGGACCAATACTCGATATCAATACCCATTTTGTTACCTCGATATTACCCCCACATAGACCAACAAATATTACGGGATTCATGCATTTTCAGTCCAGATTAACAAATAGATAGGTCACCTCATTGATAGGCCATGGCCACCAAATCATATCGATCAACATGCGACAAATGAATTTTATATTTTGAGTTCTTTAGTCGATGGGGTTTTGAATCTTTTTGTTTTTTATTTTCATTCTTTCGACCAAGTAGGCAAGCATACCAATTGTGTTATTTTTTATTTTCGTTCTTTCGATGTAGTAGGCAAGCAATTATATGAGAAGACGAAGAAGAACAAGAAGAAAAAATGAATGAAAGAAAAACTCATATCTGACTTTTGCAAGGGACAAATATGGAGATGTAAAGGAGATGCCAATAGAGGGAGAGAGAGGAGAGAGAGAGAATAAGAAACTAGGTGCTATTGATAGACTTATTTTTTTCTTAGAAAATATCAGAAGATGGGACTTTTTTTTTTTTTTTTCAACCCATATTTACAACCAAGCAATGGAAGGGTATTCATCGTAAGTTGACTTTATAGATTTTAAATTCTTAGTAAATTCGTGAAAGATATCATTTGACGAGATTTTTGGTGGCTAAAGTTTCATTTGTAAGTTTGATAATCTGTTTCGATAAAACCATAGAAAAATAGAGGATTTAGATTTTTGAACCCCATGGATTCCTATGGTTTTTTAAACCTATATGAATCCACAGGATTCCATTAATTTTCACTATTTGGGTAGCCTTATAAAGTGTTTGGAAAATGGCTTAATGAAAAAAAAAAAAAAAAAAAAAAGGAAATCTGAGGGAATAAACTGTTAGGAATTCAAGTCACTTTCACGAACTTCATTATCGCGATGAATGAGAAAAAATACGAAGATGCAAAGAACAATCATACACAATACAAAGATTTACGTGATTCACCCAATCGAGGGCTATGTCCACGAGAGTATATGCACTATCTATGAATATTTACAACACACACACTCTCTTCTCTGTAGTGTACTCTCAAACATGATCAAACACGATCTTTAACAATGAACCCGTTGTTAAATAGGGGACGCAGTCCTTAAAAAGCCAGGGAAGAGATCGCCAAAATATAGTAACGATTTCGGCACAAGAATGGCTTCAATCAAATCTTCAATCATCAAACAATTTTTCAATACCTTGTCTCTCCAAAGTATTCACCCAAGTTTTTCTCTCTTGAAAAAACTCTCTCAAAAGCCTTCTAATTTGTCCATGAGCTTTCTCTTATATAGAAGTTCCGAGTTCTACTTCTAACCAAAGAGAAACTGCCCAAAAAATGAAATTTACACGTAACTTAGACGTCATGGGTTGCTTGAGCGAGAACTAAAGTCGCTTGAGCGACTTACACTTAAAACTTTTACCTTGCAAGAGTACGCAGGTCGCTCGAGCGAAATAGTCTTCATGTATTCCCCTTATGCCTGTGTGGACGGACTCATCTTCTTTGTGAGTTTAAAATGCTCTGCAAGAAGAGTTGATACAAGCTTAACATCACTCATATTGTACTTCTCAAGGATCTTTAGGATAAAAGTCTTTTGAGTTAGCCAAAACCTCTTCTTCTCATGATCACTGGCGATTTCCATACCTAGGATCTTATTGGTAAACCAAGATCCTTCATCTCAAATTTCTGGCTCAATGATTGCTTTCACTTGTTGATTTCAATCTTGCTTCTTACTACTATCAACATATTATCTACATAGATAATTAAGAAGATTCTCTCCCCTTTATCATTCTCTTTATAGTAGATATAACAATCATGCTGCCCCATATGATACCTTATGCTCAACATATATGAATCAAACTTTCTGTACCACTGCCTCGGTACCTGCTTGAGACCATACAAGGATTTTTTCAACCTGCAGACAAGCGATTCTAACCCTTTTGCTTCAAATCCTTCTGACTGTTGCATATAAATCTCTTCCTGAAGATCTCTATGGAGAAAAGCTGTTTTTACATTCATCTGTTTTAGTTCAAGATTTTTTTGAGCAATAACTGCCAACAACGTGCGAATTGATGTGTGTTTTGCAATCAGAGATTGTAATCAATACCCTCTTTCTGAGAAAATAATTTTACAACTAGCCTTACTTTGAACTTCGGAGTTTCACTCTTATCACCTTTCTTCCAAAAGACTCATTTACAATCAATGGCTCTCTTCCCTTTAGAAAGTTCTATGAGATCCCAAGTCTCGTTCTTCAAAAGTAACTGTTATTCTTCTTCCATAGTTAACTGCCACTTTATTGCATCTGTATCCATCTGAGCTTCTTGAACTGTGCTTGGTTCCTCATTCTCTGTGATAAGTCCAAGTGTTAAAGAAACTATATCCTTAAAATTTTTAGGACGTTTCTTCGTCCTTTCTGACCTTCTTAAGGTAGTTTGAACCAAAACCGGTACCTGGGGCTGCAAATCTTGAGAAATTTTATCGTCGGAGTCTTCATTATCTTTCTCACCTTGCTCATGCCTTTCAATATCAACTTGTATGTGTGGTTCACCAGATGACTGAGGTTAGTCTTCCGCCTTTTTCATTGAAAACTCATCTTCGTTGAAAGTAGCATCCCTTTCAACTATCACTTTGTGAGATTGTATATCCCACAAATGATAAGCATTGACTCCTTCACCATATCCAATCAAAACACACTTTTTAGATTTTGGATTCAACTTGGATCGTTCACTTCCCTAAAGTAATGTATATGCTGCACATCCAAACACTCTCAAGTGAGAATAATTTCTGTGTCTTCCATACCAAATATCATATGCAGTTTTCGAGTTTAGTGCCGCTGAGGCGACCGGTTGACCAAATAACATATCGTGTTCACTGCCTCTGCCCATAACCTACGACTTAAGCCGGAATGATTCAATATACGCCGTCCTTTCTCCAATAGTGTTCTGTTCATTTTCTCTGCTATACTGTTTGCTAAGGATTTTCAGGAACTGCTATGTGCCTAACAATCTCTTGATTTTCACAGTAAGCCTTGAACTCTAATGACAGGTATTCCCCACTATTATCTGATATGAGAATCTTCAGTTTTTCGTCTGTCTGCTGTTCAACCATTATCTGCTACTGCCTGAATTTCTCAAACACATCCGACTTATTTTTAATCGGATACACCTAAACTTTTCTGGAGTATTCATTTATGAATGACACAAAGTAGTTGGCTCCACCTATTAAAATGACTTTTGTCGGTCCCCATATATCTGAATGTATGTAATCAATCAGCTCCTTCGAAGTATGCTTTCATGTGGAGAAACTGACTTTCTTCTATTTCCCAAAGATGCAATCTTCACATAAATTTAACTTATAAGCTTGAATGTTAGAAATTGTCTTATTCTTTATGAGCTTTATTAGCTAACCTTCACTCATGTAACCAAGCCTCTTGTGCCACAAATAAGAGAGATTCTTGGAATCTGTTGCAGCTGCAACACTATTATTGTTGATTATGTTGCCCACTAAGGTATACAAATTTCTCATATTTTCACCTTTCATCAAGGTCATAGCACCACGTATGACCTTTAGTTTACCAGATTCTAGAATGACTCGACATCCTATCTCATCCAATGACCCCAAAGAGATCAGATTTTTCTTCAGATCAGACACATGCCTAACCTCAGTAAGAGTGTGAACACAACCATCAAACATCTTAATTCTGATAGAGCCGATACCCACTGCTTTACATACACTATCATTCCCCATCATTATCGTTCCACCATTGACTTCCTTATATTGGTCAAACCAATCCATGTGCGTATACATGTATTACGATGCCCCTGAATCTAAGATCCATCTACCATCAAACTGATTGGAGCTTAACAATACACACAATAGGTATTCACCAGAATTTAATATAGCAACACTGGCATGTTGCGAAGTCTCTTCATCACCCTTATTTTCAATCTCTGCATGCAATATTTGTGAATATGTCCAAATTGCTTACAGAAGTAACAAATAACATCCTTTTTGTCACCTTTGGATTTGGATCAACTGTTTTCTCTCGTTGATTTATTATCCCCTCTAGACTTGTTTATTTTGCGATCATGGTTTCGACTCCTTTCACTCAAGAGACTAATCCTTTCGGAGTTGGATTCAGGTTGTTTTCTCAATTCAATCGGAAAGAAGTGTAACAATAATTTTTTCGACATCAATAGTATCTTTACCATAAATTAATGTGATAACTAGGTACTCATAAGATAGTGGCAATGAGGTGAGTAAGAGAAGTGCAAGATCTTCTTCTGATTTCATCTCAATGTTTAATAGTTCACTAACTATGTTATTAACCAAATTCAAATAGTCGTGAATATGCGTACCGGCCTTATACGAAGGGTGTAGAGTTGCTTCTTTATGAAGAGTCTGTTGGACAATGATTTTGTCATGTAAAGAGATTCCATATTCTTCCACAGATCCGCGATCATCTTCTCGTGAAGAATATTATACAAAATTTCATCGGACAAACACAATCGGATAGTGCCTACGACTCTTTTATCAATAGACTTTCACTCTTCATCGGACATCTCTGCTTTCTTTCCCATCTCCTTCCTAAGTAGAGCACCATCAATGCCTTATTGGACAAGGAGATCTGTGAACTTGACTTGCTACAAAATGAAGTTATTCTTCATTCAAAATTTTTCCACCTCGAATCATGCATTCGAGACCTTCATCGCTATTATAGTGTAAATATGAAACTTGGCTATGATATCACTTGTAAGGAATTCAACCCATTTTAAAGAAACTCCCTTATCGCGAAGAATGCAGAAAAATAAGTAGATGTAAGAGAACAATCACACACAACACAAAGATTTATGTAGTTCACCTAATCGAGAGTTACGTCCACAGGAGAATATGCACTATTAATGAACATTTACAACGCACACACTCTCTTCTCTCTAGTGCACTCTCAAACAAGATCAAACACAATCTTCAACAATTAACCCGTTGTTAAAGTAAGGACGCAGTCCTTAAAAAACTAGAGAAGAGATTTGTTGAAACATAGTAACTATTCCGGCACAAGAGCGGCTTCAATTGGATCTCCAATCCTCAAGCAATTCTTCAATACCTTGTCCCTTCAAAGTATTCACCAAAGTTTTTCTCTCTTGAAAAAACTCTCTCAAAGGCCTTCTAATTCATCCATGAGCTTTCCTTTACATAGAAGTCCCAAGTCCTACTTCTAACCCAAGAGAAACTGCCTAAAAACAGAATATGTACATAACTTAGACGCCACGAGTCGTCATGGGTCGCTTGAGCGAGAACCAAAGTCGCTCGAGTGAGAACCAAAGTCACTCGAACGACTTACACCTGAAACTTTTACCTTGCAAGAGTATGCAGGTCGCTCGAGCGAAAACCAAAGTCGCTCGAGCGACTTATATCTGAAGTTTTGCTCAAGTTCCGTGCTCACCTCGTTTGAGTGGATTTGGTTCCTGCTCGAGTGAGCCACCGTTGGGGTAAAACCTAAACAACATAAATGAGAGAGAGAGAGAGAGAGAGAGAGAGAGAGAGAGAGAGAGAGAGAGAGAAGGATAGTTTTGTGCGATGAATAAAAAAGAAAGAAAGAAGAGGATAGTTTTATGCTATAGAAGATTAGAGACAAGTTACATGGAATTGGGTTGTTGGCGCTCAAACGATAGGAGAGACAATTGGTTGCAAGTGCGGTGGGGCTCAATTAATAGAAGTTGGTGTAGCCAATCACATTTTTCCACATCAGCCACCTGCACTTTGTGTGCATCAAATCTGTCCACCGTTTGCAATTTTCATTTTCCGTATAGCAGTGGTTTGTTGACTTCTAAACGATAGGGGGGGAGAGAAATGACTAGTAAAAGAAAGTGCAAGGGTCCCCTCATAAATTTTCTTTCAGAAGATTTGGAAAGTAAGAATTTTATTTTCTCACCCTCATTTATAATACAAATAATAAAAAATGCCTGATTGATAAATCCGATCCGTTGAAGTCCGTCATTTTTTCCATCTCCAATTACAAAGTGAAAGCGTATAGAGACTAGAGAGATGGTGAGTATTTTTAAGAGATGGCCGACATGTAATTGGCATGTAGGAATAGTGTCAACCCCAAATAGATGGAATAAGGTTATGATAATGATGATTCAGGTTACTTGGAGCTCGGATCGGTTACCCAATATGAAACTCATTAAAGTATGCGACATTACAATGAAAAAAATCAGCTAGCATTAAATGTTGGAAGTTGAGTCTCATATCGGGTGTTTATAGTCATGTCTCTCCTCTTATAAGATTCTTGCCATTGCACTCTTAGCCAATTGATTTTGTGATGAATACTCTAATTTATCATAGGATACAATGACCATGTTCTTATATGTGCCTGCACTGTCCAATCCTGTTGCTAAATCAGACAACTTTTGGGAGGTGTGAAGAGATTTAGATCCATTAACTCGTATTGCTATTTTTTGAAAGGAATAGTGGCAGAAGATAGCCCACAAACAAATTAGAGGCATGATCATTCATAAATTATGGTACCTAACGCATGTGTGTAACACCAGTCATCAAGATGATAGTACATATTGAACTTAAGGGAGTACAAAAAGCAAACTCATTAAAAGATCATAATTATATGTTCTATGTACTCTTAAATGAAAGATTATTCAAATTTTTTTATCAATTTAAAATAAAGCATATCAATTGGATGGCTCAACCGCTCAAGCCCTTTAATAAATGTGATTTTTTGGCTAAGGAACATACCAAGAATAGGCTATTAGCTAGACAATGTTAATTGATCAAATCATGCGTGCCATATACCCAATGGAACAAGTGGATATTCATGGCACAATCTGTGTAAAGGCTGTAAAAGGAAAGTAAGGGTTACCCTCCCATGTACCTAGCCTTCCCTCGGAGATTCATGTGACACTCAAATAGGGCTGTCAATGGCCCGGGCAGGGCCGGGCCGGGTTTGAACCCATTTTTTAAAGAAAGTTTTTGGGCCCGAGCCTCGGCCGATAGCTAATCGGGCCGGGCCTAGCCTAATTTTGAAATGTTGCAGTTCGAACCTGGCTCGATTAACTATCCGGGCCGGGCTGGGTTCGGACCGAGCTTCTAATAAGTTTTAAAGAATTTTTTTTTTTAAAAGGTCTAATTTTTTCAGGCCAGGTCAAGCCTTACACTTTGCAGCCCGGTTCCAGCCCATTTATTAAATACATGAAAAAGTGGGCCTGAACCCGGCCCAGCCCAGGCCTGGCATCGTCTTAATTCGTTTTTCTTATGCTTTGATTTTTCATTTTTTTTCTTAAACCTTGCTCCACGTAGACCTTGGTGCACCTTACTTACATTCTTCACTAATTATATTAAGTTATAGGCTTATAGTCATTGGGTAGACCATGCAACCGCATTATTTATGAAACCCGCGAGCCATATTAGTTGGATGCCCCTGTTTTCAGGGGCAAACAATATAGAGGGACCAATGAATTCTAAAATAATGAAATTAAACTAATCAATTGAGTGGTAGCTCAATTGATATCCTCCCTCCTTTGTGAAGTTTGAAGTCGTGGGTTCAAAACTTCATGTTTGTTTCCTTGGGTGGGATTTATCCTCCCAAGTCTGCAATCATCATGATAAATATAGAAAACATATATTGCTTCTGCATTGATTGATCATCTCATAATATTCTCTTTTTAATTTCACTAGGAAAATGTGGTGCGATGCCGACAGTGGGGCCATTTTGCGTAAGTGTGGCTTAAAAAACCATGATTGGGAATCAAACTCGGAGTGATTGCTGGACCTTAAGATTCCATGAAATTTATTTTATTTACTGAGTAACTTTAGTTTAGAAAAAAGAATGGCTCAAAAGTCGATCCATTTCCATAAAATGGTCACACAAATTTTTTGCATAAGAATTCCAAAGCCAACCAAATTATAATCTTAATGGAAAAGGTCAACCCGAATCCAGCCTGTCAGGTTCAGGTCAGGTTTAGGCTTAAGTAAAAAGCATAAGCCCGAAAGCAATCAGGCCGCACCCGACCTGATTTTGTATTTTTTAGGATCGAAAATAATCAAACCTATCAAAAGCCCAAAAGCAATCAGGCCGCACCCGACCTGACTTTGTATTTTTTAGGGTCGACAATAATCAAACCTATCAAAAGCCCGACCCAATCCCAGCATGCTGACAACCCTACAAAACTGAAAAATAAACGTCATTTGGTAACTCATTTGGAACTTGGAACCGAAATGGTCTCTCTATCAAGAGTTTAGTGTTAGGTTCTAGACCAGTGCACCATAATAGGTACACAAGTCGATCTTTTTTCACAAATTTTGAAGCGTGCTCAAATATTTTAGAGCAATTATACATTGAAATATCAAAATAATACTTTTAACTAATTATTAAGGCGCGGGCGCTCATATATGTGTGTGCATCCCCCAACTTTTGACAACCTTAGTAGTGGAAGATTGACCCATCTACTTATGTTGGTACACATGCAGAATACCTAATACAGAAACACAGGCTCCCTTTGTTTTGAATTATCTAGTCTATGCATTCTAAAATAAACAGTTGTCCATATTTTTTTCCTAGTTGAAATTAACGTGTACCAGTTGGATGGTTAGAAGCTTATAATAGGAGACATGCATGAATGATGGGCTGCTAATTGACCTACTTGGATTGATCAAACATGTGTCTTATGTGGCCTACAAGTAGACCATCATGGGATAAAGGCAGTTATAAGAGTCAACCTCAACTAGGAGTGCACATTTGAATCGAAAATCGACCGAAAACCGCTCCCACCACATTGGACCGAAGCCGATTGAAAATTGACACCGAACTGATTCGGCCTGTTTCAGTTTCAGTTTTGGTACCTAAACACCGAAAACCAGTCTGGTAGGGTAAGAAACTGAAACTGAAAATAAAAAAATAAAATTAAAATTAAAAAAAATAATTAAAAAATGAAGAAAAATCGAAAATTGAACTGAACAAAATCAAAATTGGATCGGTTCGGTTTCTATTCGAGGGATTGAAAATTTCAGTTAACAGAAACTGAAATGTTCTGGTTAGGGTCTGGTCTTGTAGAAACTGAACCGAAATTCGATATCAGAGTTTCAATTTCACCACTGACCTCAACCAAAATGAACTATCCTCCTCAAATTCCTTTCCTTTAAACCTTAATCTTCTCATCTCCTGATGTGCCTTTTCAGTCAAACGAGCCATCCTTTTATTGAATGTCATTTTTCTCCATAGACCAGAGGATTTTAACGTACAACTTTTTTTTTATTTGATACGATTCCAACTTACAACTTAAGCGAACCATTTCTCGCAACAGTATCATAACCCACCTTTATCAGAACTCTTAAATGTTGATCTCAAAAAACCCAACAAAAACTTTTGAATGTTTAGATTTTTTTGTTAGCTATATTTTTTGGGGAGCCACCGAACATCTTTTACCATTATTTTTTAATGAATGATAAAAAAAATTGCCCAATATTTAAACCATTGGTTAAGCGGCACAAATTTATTATCAATCCAAGTCATTAAAATGGCATGCCTTCATCTGAAAATAGGACTCAAATCATCTAAACATATATCATCACTCTGACATTTTCCATATCGACCATAGCTTCTATAAGAAGAGCTAGGATGGGATGCTCTAAATCTTCCTATGGTCACAATTTTTGGGCTGAATTCAAAGCACGTTAATTCTTTTGTACATCTGATATTTTTTCTCATTTATTAAAATACTCTTTAACTAAAAGCTTGTTATTTTTTCTCTTTGTAACTTTGAGGAAGCCTATAAAAAATAAAAAATAAAAACTTAGGTGAAGTAGTTTGAACTCTCATATACACCTAAGGAATCAAATATTGGCTGATATCGATACGTATCAGCGATACATATCGATTTTTCGGCAAATCGATACGTATTGGTGCCGATACATATCGGTATTTGTTATATTTATTATTAATATAATAAATATTTTAATAATTTAAAGAAAATAAAACTTTATTTTGATTTCCTAGTTTTGGGTTGGATTTTAGGCAATAGATATTCTCAAGCTTTATATGCAAATTAATAGTTCCACATTGGTAAAAATAAAAAGTGTCTAGGCTATATATAGAACCTTTCACCTTCTATTATTGTTTGACAATAAGAAGAGAAGAGTGTACGTAGCGGCGAGCCGCAGTGCTCGCGCACGCGTGACGATTGGCGTTTAGGTGGGCACGCACTTCGCACGTTTGACTTTTTGACTAGGGTCGGGCCTAATAGGCCACTAATTTGTGAGTCAATTCAGTTCTATTGGGCCAAACGGATTGGTCAAATGTTGACCGTTGAACCCAACCGTTTCATAACCGCTTATAAAGGTGTGCAACCGTTTGAATTTGAATTTGAAAAGTTACAACCTTTCATACAGCCGTTGGATGAAGCGGTTGAGATCTTCGAAAGATCTGAGCCGCCCAAAATATGACTGTTAGCCCAATAGTCATATTGAAAATCCTATATAAAGAGGCCTTAGGACACAGATTTGCATACTCTGAAATCCATCGGATTCCTTATATAAAATTTGAGAATTCCTCTTGTTTTCTTCTTTTGGTGGTACTTCATCGGATTGAGTTTTCTGGGGCGATCCTCTACTGTCGCAAAATAACGGGTCGCATCCAAGAGATTGGGCTCGTTGTATCCTGGAAACATCTCGTTGGAACCCTTTTGCAAACTCGAGAATTTATTCGAGTAGGGAGCGAACAGCGTTTTAAAGACAACGATTATATTCCTCGAGTCCAATTTTCTTTCCCATTTCATCATTTTCAGATTTCTGTTTCTAATTTATCTAACAGTATCCAACTTAGTATCAGTTGATATGGGCCTGCATCGACCGATATATATATCGGTCCTCCAAAGACCGTTACCTGATACTAATTTTATTACCTTTGTATACACCAAATCACAACTGAGTTTTATATTAGCTTCATAAATAAACTTTCTAATTTGCACTCAGTAATTTTTATTTTTTTAAATTATGAATTTCAATCAGTAAAAGCTCTCGATTTGGAAATTAGTATCTTCCAACTATAATGGATTTTGTCTTTAAAAGAATATATATATATATATATATATATATATATATATATATATATATATATATATATATATATGAGAAATTTAGAAAAAAGGGACTAAAGTTCCTCAAAAAGTTGTTTGAGCAAATATGTGAGAAACATTTTTAATTGAAATTATGAAAATATCCTTATGCTAAATGTCATATAACACAAACGACATCACGTATTTTTGTTATGACTCGGCCCCTAGGGAGTTCTTTCGATGACTTTAGATGTTATAGGGCACCGACCCCATGTGAGTGCTCCACATTGTAACTCAACCTACTCACACAAATTTTTAGTTTACAATTGCAATAGGATTCGGGTACCATAATTGGCATTCAAATCCCACCATCTAAAACCTTTAAGAAATAAAATTTAGCCCTTTAATAGGAAACAAAAACTAGCCATTTAATGGCCCATGACCCACAAGATCAACTTGCCTTTATAGCAATAAAAATTCAACCTACCTTATTTGGCTTATTAGCTTTGATCTTGGGTTGGAAAGAAAATCTTTCTTTAGGACTTTTGCCTTCTCGGCAAAGCTTAGCCAACTTAATCCTCCACCTTTTTTCTATAAATCCTAATACCCTAGCCTTCTTTCTTCTTCATCTATCTCCTCTCATTCTTCCTCTAAGAACATCTCGGCACCACCATTATCGCGTTAGTTTTCTTCTTATTCTTCCATCCAACCTAGCACCCCGTCGACCCACTACCAAAACCACATCGTCGAATCGACGTGTGGGCTGTCGCCGCATCGCCCACATCGCCGAAACGATGCGTAGGTTGCCGCATCGCTGAATCAATAGAAATCATCCCGAAAAACGACGTGCACGCTCCAAGAGGTGGGTGCCATTAACGACGTGCACGCTCCAAGAGGTGGGTGCCATTAACGACGTGCACGCTCCTTGATCGATCTTAAAATATTAAAATTTTCCTTTATTTTTGAAAAATATATTTTATATATGAAGCTTCATTAATGGCTGCTTAGCCATAAAGATCAAGAAGAACAAATAAAAAGTAAATAAATAAATAAATAATAATAAACTATATATGAATATGTAATATAAGTATATATACACATATATTGCTTAATATATATTGGCTTTATATATTTTGATGATCGCACGACGGCACACTACAAGACCCAATCTCCCAACCTAAAAAGTGAAAAGAGAGAGATATAAAGAGACCTAACTTAAAGTCTCCTCCAACCTGAAGCCTTCTGTTAGTCGTCCTCTTCCCAGGTAACACCCTCCTCCCTATGCTATAGCTATTTTAAATAAAATGTAAATAAACAGAGGAAGGAGAATATATGTATGAACTTCTATATATATATATATATATATATATATATATAAGGGTGTGTATGATTACACTAGAGCTAAATTCCCAAATCTCCTTCTTTTCCCACTTCTCCCTCGTACGTTTCTATAACAAGGACTTGCTCTTTCACCTGGAAAACAAAGGTACACACATACACATATATATATATATAGAGTGAACACTCATTGAAATTAAGAAAGCCATTTTAGAGAGAGAGCAGTCTAGTGACAGAATTTTAGAGAGAGAATGAAGACCCAACCACCCGACCCTCTTCTCATTCTCTGGTTCACCCATAGATACTTATAAATATATAGTTGTAAATATCTATAAATAATAACACAGATGTGGACATGCATGTATATTAGCTTGTATGTGTGTTTAACAAGGATTTTAATTTCTTGGCCAATCTCTTCTTCTGCTTACTTCTACTACCTGCAACAGACGCTACAAAAAAATGCTTAAAATAATATATATATTACAAATTTTCATACAAGGTTAGAGAGAGAAAGAGAGAGAAGACCCAAACTCTCAAGACTCTCTCCCCCTCTGTTTAGTAAAAGATATACACCTATATATGTATATACATATATACATTCATGGGTATGTATTTACACCTATATTTATGCTTACACATATATATAGATATATACAATTTCTTTGGGTCGGTACAAATTGATTACCGAGGATCGGCCCAACCAAGCGCCGTCATTGCTGGTGATAACTCACCGGTACCGACCAATGTAGTCAGGAGCATTGAAGTACATATAGGAAACCAGTAGTTTAGTGCACCAATGTTTTAGTGCAACCATCCCCTTAGCACCATTGAATTCAAATGAAGTAGATTCAAGTTGGACTTTGTGGGCCCAACCCAAGAAAAGGTGTAGAGATAGTCCGTCTCCATAAATTAAAATTCTCGAGACATCTAACCACCCAAAATCTGAGAAATAGAAACACAAATCAAGAAATTGAATCTCCATTTGGACATTATTGATCAGGTAAGGATTGACCGTTAGATCTGACGCCTTAGAAGCAAAAATAGTTTGGGCCCAAAGATCTAACATCTTAAAATTATTCTTCTTAGGTATCTAAGGGTTCAGGTCCGTTCAATCTGATCGCCACATGGTAGGTACACTAAGTGTGCACGTGACTCTTAGATTTTGTGAAAGGTTGACTGAATGATCTAATATGCTAGAGGTCGAATCAAGATCGAAACAAAAGAACCAACCATATGTTATCGTTTAACCATCAGATGGTTCAGATTAGATGATAGATGACTCAAAGTTTATGTCTTCTTATTTTAGCCTTAGATGCCACATGAAATAACGCCATGAGCTCCCTTTGACCCTTAATTTTTGAGAATCAAGGCCCAACTGGCTCATAGGTTCAACTTCAAAACGAGCTTGATAGTAACACAATATAATCTAATAGATCAGATAAGTGCCACTAAAATTTTGAGGACGTGTTTTGAGACCCACAAGTTTGGAAGATTTGATAAGGGATATGAACCTGTGTATAACTAAGGGGATTAATTGACCTGTCTCTTTTATCTACTCTTGGATCAAAATTAGAAAAAGGTCTCGACACACAGACCAGTTAGAAAACTTTAAGAACCACAGGCCCGATCACTCTCTAAGCATTCTAACGGCCCATGAGGGTTTCTCCAATTTTTTTTTGTATGAAATATCTGTTATTTTCAAATTTTATATGTTATATTCACAAGTATGTAAGACGTATGAAATAGTTTCTTTTGGCCAAGTAAGTCCTTTCATCATATGATATGCATCACATAGAAAGTCACGATAGGGCATACGCATGATTAAAAAGGAATAAGTTATGTCACACGACTTTTAAAGCCTTCGTCATGGTGGGGTTCCCTTTATGGTTACGTGAAACTTAGAATGTAGGCATTCATGTACGGATGCAACACCTCTATTGGAGTATGGGCTGTTACACGAAGTACATCCAGGTTACTACGGAACCCAGCCTTTGGAAAGCATGATTTTGTGAATCTTATCGCACCGTGGCTCACTTTAAATTAAGTTTTAAGAAAATGATAAGGAATGATATGTAAAATAAGATAATATACGAATACGGATAAATTACACTGTGAATGCCAGTAAAATATGAATTAAATTTCTACACGTGCCACATCTTGCGTGTCACCGCAAGATCCAACGTCTGCAGCCAAGACGGATCTTAAGTACAATATGATACGACAGTGTCCCGAACGTAAGGGGATACTGATTTAAATGCATGCAACCCCATCGAGCTGGATGATGGTATACGCTATGATATGGAGGTTAGGTGATTTTCTACATGTGGACCTTGCGTGATAGGCTCGAGCAGTGACCCTGACACAGGTCGTATATGAAAATTAAATAAGATGCGAAATGCATGGTGTAGGCGTATGGAGCAATATTAAGTTTTAAGATATACCACATAAGATAAGTCAATAAAGTAGATACAAAAGATATCAGAACTTGATGTATCATATTCATTTCATTTTATGTCAGGTCTTTTCATTCTATGTTATGTCTTTTCTTTTTATGCAATATTTTTTAATTTCGATATGATGGATTATGAGATTTTAGATATTTATGTAATCATTTATAGCTGTTTTGTTTATTTCAAAATGCACCGCAACTCAAGCGATTACACACACGATCACCTGGGTATTTTATGGTGGATCGATTGTGCAACCTACTGAGTTTACGGAACTGAGTAAACTCACCCCCTCCCCAAAACTAATAGTTGCATGTGAGAACTCTGATTTTTTCATCACTAACGATGGGGATGCTGCTGTTCATGATGCGGCTCATGAGAGTGAGGACGTCGACTACCATCTGGACGAGGGAGTAGATCCGGCAGACTACTTTGAGCATTGAGAGATTCTTTAATTATAATTTTTATTATTTTCAGGAGAAATTGTTATTCGTTACTTTTATTTATCAATACCACTTTTGGGTTTGCGTTGGGACCGCTTCATCCTACGTAAAACCTCAGTTTACTTCCGATTATAGATACATGATTATAAATTTTTACTTATTTAATGTCATTCACGTTTTTTACTGTTAATTTATTTATTATTCATCTTTGAATGCTTTCTTAAAATGTCTAAATTCATATGCTAAATCGAATTAAGAATTAAGTGTATGTTCGCTTATCGCCTTAACAAGTATGTGGTGTTATAACACGAAATTCTAGACCCTTAAGATTAAATAAGAATTCTGGATTGTGACATATTTAATTTGAGATCCAATGCCTTCTCGAGAACTAAAAAAATTGTGATAATCGTTCAACGTATAAAACTTTCTGAAATAGCGTAGTAGGATGAAACTTTTTATTCTAAATTGTCCTTTTATTGAATATCATATGAAAGTCTGAACTTCTTTCAGTAAACAAGTAGATTGACTCGACGACTGTTTCCTTGATTTGGACTTCCTACACATGGATCGCACGGGTTCGTTATTATTATCTTTTAATGTCCCTTTAGCATTTATATATTCATAAAAAAATCTACTCATAAAAGAAATGAAAAATCAATGGACCCACAATGTTAATTCTTTTAAAATCTTAGAAAAAAAATGAGAAACTATTGAATCTAAAAGGCAGGGCTTTAAAAACCAATACACATCGGTACATTGCCCGGATCCCAAGCCAATAGTATTGGATACGTTTTGTCAAAATTGGCTGACCACATGATAGGTGGGAGGCATTGTCTTAAGATCCATTTAATGGAAGATTGAGGTGAAACGCGATCTACATTGTCTGATCCGACCCAATCAATAAGTTTTAAGAGGATTAGGAAAATCTTTTTTCTACATGAGTTTAAATCAAAATCTCAATGAAGATTTGACCACTCAAATGTTCATATATATATAAGTTTTGTTCTATTGACTTTTATTTAAAAAGTGAAGATTTAACCAAATGCTAAGTGATCTATTGGATTGATACTTGTATAAATCAAGTGAACCTTGTTCCGTAGGATCTATAAAAGACAATAGGTATTAGGATCAATCTAGGACCATTTGTTACATTTATAGTTTCATCATCATCATCATCATAATAGTCTTCCTATTTATTTAGAGTCGGCTTTTAGGGAATTAATCGGGTCTTTTTACAACCGTTTGTCAACGTAACACCAACCCCCTCTTTTCTCATCCGAGATTAGGATCGACAATTGCCTCATAAAATTATTTAAAGGTTATTTGATTTGAGAAGAGAATGCGTACGATAGATGACTTCCTTCTACATTTTCTTCTAGAATTTCTTACACAATCTGAATTTTTTTAGTATTAAATTTTCTTTTTTTATTGTATTTTCCTTTAATATTTACTTGTATTAAATTTTTAGTTACATTTTCAAATTATATATATAGTAAACTAGAATATGAGTACTATTTTATGGGAATATTCTTTGGCACGCTTTTGAAGTGATTGCACCAGATTGCACCGAATTTAAAAGAAAGACTTGCAAGCTTGGCGACCTCTACTATGTGAAAACACCATCTAAGCCGTTTGATTTGAAGGCTATGATTTAAAGATATCAATGGCAAAAGATTAGAATAAAATATAATTTTCATCATTTGATTAAATGGAGTCAAAGGCTATTATATAATTCAACAGTTGACTACAATACATCATATGACAAGTATCGTGTTTTGCTCCAATTTTATGCCCAAGAGATCTATTGATCATGAGCTTCAAATCAGACGGCCCATTTTGCAATTTTACATATCACATGTCCCTAAAATACCAAGTCTTCCTTTAAATTCGGTGCAATCGCTTGAAAAATGTGTGCAAGTAATGGCTCCCTTATTTTATTTGTCAAAAAAAATATGTGGCGAATTTTTTATATATTATAAAGTAATATGAAGCAGAGGCCCCATTTTAGGAACTCGCCTTGGGCCCCCAAAATGTCAGGGTCGGCCCTGGCTGATATTAAAGTATCTTTTTTAATTCTCAAAATATTAAAAAAATATATAAATTAGTTAAAATAATAAAAGAAAATTTTCCAAAGGGCAATTTAGTGACTTGATATGCACAGTCACAAAAATCACCCATTTTTTGAATAATTCGTGAATTTAAGGTCCCCCGAATTAATCTCGAATTATTCACAAATTTTTTGAAAATTCACCTTATCACAACAAATCGTGAATTATTCGTAAATAATTTCTGAATTTTTCAAAAAAGTTGTCACTTAAATTTTTAATATTTTAAAAAAAAATTTATAGTTTTAAATTTTTTTATTTTTATTTTAAAAATTTTCTCACGGATTTTTCCTCCCAATATTTCTCCGAACTTCTCGGATTTGCCGGAATTTTCCAAATTTTAACCTCGCCGAATTACTGCAAACTTCCCGAATTTTTCCAAATTGGTCATATATCAGTTGATATCGATCCATATCAACATGGTGATCACCAAATCGGGGTTGAATCGGGTGTATTTTTTGGGCATAAGGGGGCCTAAGTTGACATATATCGGCTGATATGTATAAGATATAAAAGATAAGATTACGGGAGATTCATTCATCAATTTATATTTTGAAATTAGAAATAAAAATATTGACATAGATCGGCCGATACTTTAAACACTGCCACGCATAAAACCAAGTCATGGCTCCTTAATTGGAGCCATTTCTTTCACTTTGCACATGATTTAAAAGAAAGATTTAGTAGTTTGAGGACCCGTGTAATGTGAAAATACCATCTAAATCATTTAATTCGACCGCTGTGAGCTAAAGATATAGATGAAAAAATTAGTACCAATCATGATTATGATTCAATAGAGTTATCGGATTCAATAATTGGCTGTGTTGAATAATCTGATGGAGATCAAGTTTTGAACCAATCTTTTGATCTTTAGATCATGACTTTCACATCGGATGGCTTAGATGGTATTTTCACACGGCACAAGTCTCTAAAATCCCAAGTTTTTCTTTTAAACCATGTGAAGGGCTAACTTCGTGCGTGCAACTAATGGCTCTCTACTTTAGAATAAGTAGAGCCCATCAACCAATCCCACAACTCTCATTTACAAAAACAAAAACATAACAAAAGAAACTAAGAAATCATCCATTAAGAAACACAATCTACGATGCATCTCTAACCATTAAAACCTACAAATGAGAACCCAGTTGTATACATATACTTTATACTGTTTCATATATGATGATCTTGATGTATGTTGGGTAGGTAATTTTTCCCCGTACCTCTTTGCTCTGTAAATTTCTGAAGTTCTAAATCACCATCATCTGCAATCTCTGTATCATAATCTTCATCAACATCATCTTCTACAGGTTCTACACCATCATACTCGTCTATATAATAATTATCCGTATACTCTTCAAAATCAGAGTTATCAGATGGTTCAGATTCATCACCGCGCTCTATAATCTGATCTTTTTCTTCTCTATAGACTGGTTCTTTTTCCTTGGCTTTTCCTTCGACAACGGTTCTCGACCACACGTTCACGTAGTAAAAAATAAGTCCAACAACAACAAGGAAGATAAGAAATAGTGGCTTGATTGATCTACGAGACATGAGAAATAAAGGCATAACTTTGTTTTTCAGGCGAGAATGGAGAGAGAAGAGAGAGAGAGAAAGAGGTATCGTGTGCGGATCTCTAACATTTAAATGAAGGGCGAGGGGCGAGGGGCGAGGGCCGAGGGATTTGGAGTTCTGAGTTTGAGTTGAAAGCGGAGTCTTTTTAAAACAAAATGAAAGCAAAGATCGCTTGTAAAATGCATTTAATTTTGTTACGTGTTTGCTGTTGTTGTAGTAGCTCCGAAACAGAATATGCCTTTTGTTCTACACAAAAAAAATAAAATGAAAATGCCTTTTGCCTCGGGCTGTCAATGAGTTGGGTAGACCCGATACACGACCCACCTTACCCGAATTTTTTCCTGGGCACATAAACTTGACCTGGCACAAGCACATAAACTTGACTCGTCTGGCGGACTATGAGGTAAGGACGGGTAAAAATCTAGTTAGGTGGGGTCTACGCAACCCGATTATTTATATATGAAAACATGGAAAATAGAGGTTCTTTACTGGGTCGGGTCGAATTTTTGGTTTGGGCATATGTATAGTGAAAAATTTTGCCAAAATTTCGCAAAAGTGAGGGTCAAACAAAATTTTTGGGAAAATTTCAGTACTTTTTGATACTTTCGATTTGTTTCGGTACTTTCGGTATGTTTCGATAATTTTTTTTTATATATTTAAATTTTTTATTAAATATATTTTTAATCTCCGAAACTTTCTCAATTTTTTTTCGAAAAGCATCGAAATTAATCCAAAATATATCGAAAGGACCTCCCACCGAAAATTCCGAAAAACAAAATTTGTAACTATGGCCATATGCCATTTTTCCAATGAGTAGCCAATATGTTGGCCCGACTTGACCCTTTGACAGCTACCTTTGCTTAGCCTTACAACTTTAGCCACTCGCATATACGAGATACCTTTGTGTATGTTTTGGAAGTGATATGTAGCTTAGGTTTTAAATAATCAGGCGGACGCAGTGACGAATGGACGAAGGTGCCCTTAGGGCTTGTTTTTAAATAAGATCTCACTATTTGTAAGTGTACATTAATTATTAAGTATATACCTCAAACCTTCACGTCAAGGGTCAAAATCTCGGGTATCCGATGAGTATCGTTCGAGCTCCAAATTGATACTTATCGGAACAGTAATTTATCGGACGATACATTGAATATATCGTTTGGACATTTACATGTAAAATGGACGATACGGCAATTGAATGTACCGTATCGTCCTGGTCTAATACCGATATATATCGTCAAATACGTATCGGTATCGGACGAAATTTTGACCCATGCTCCAAATATACTATTTCTTATATATATATTGGCATCCCATAAAAATGTAATCTCACTCTATCTCACTCTGCCACAAACCACTAAATACTTTAAATTGGATGATGGAGATTATTGTCATCCATACAGATGATCTTGAGATCATAGGCAATACGCGAGTACCATTAGATGGTCATTTTCTATACAAAATAGCACACATCCGAAAAAAATAAAAATCATGTGACACACATCATGCACAAACATGATTTTAGAATTTTTTTTTGGAATGTGTTACATATTGGATGAAAACTGATGATCTAATGATACGCCTGTGATCTTAAAATTCATTGTATAGAAGATTGCGATGAAAAATAATCTCCTCTTCTTATTTAAAGCCAGCTGTCAATAATGAAATTACCTTTACGATTGGGGTAAGATTACATTACCAAGAGGTGCAAATAATGTCACCTAAGTGTATTTGGTTATATTATGTCACTGTCGCCTCTATCTTATACGTACACGTTACCCGTCTTTGTTCTACAACTACAACCCAGAGGAAAGCAACTGGTTCAGCATTGATCAGGAGGGTAAGGTTAATAAGGTGGGCGTCGGCACATATTTAGTGGATAAGTGATTGAATCACCTAACCTTACTTTCACAGGTTTTTGGGGCCACATATATATATATATATATATATATATATATATATATATATATATATATATATATATATATATTTTTTTTTTTTTTTATTTTATATACCATCATTTGGCAGAGAGAGCCTCGAGAACCGAAGGGCAAGAGTGCATACACATATGCCAGTTGAGGAACAGCGTGAGGGATCGCCATCTATAGTGGTTAAGACTTAATTAATAGAACTCAATCGTATCCAAAAAATTAATAGAACTCAACCCACACCTTGTAAAGATAAGGATGCGATGCAACGTGGAGGACTAGAATTGAACCCCCGACCTACTCCCTCACATTGAAGGGAGCGTACCAATTCTCATCCTCTACCACCTACTCTCTCACATTGGAAGGAGTGAACCAATTCTCGTCCTCTATGACCTACTCTCTCACATTGGAAGGAGCGTAAAAACATTTTCATGGATAATGGCTCCTCATGACTGATATTTAAATACCAAAATGGTGTTTAAATGATCTTATATCATTAAATTTTTTTCCTTTTATCTTATACCATTGAAGTGAGATTTATCTTTATGTCATGTGACGTGCATGCATGATCAATCTAAACTATTCAAGTAGCAATCTATCATTGAAGTATATCTTAGTTCAAATAAGTATGCTTATGAGTGAATGTGAACCATCTGATTGGTGAACTTTAATATTAATCATGAAGATTAAAAACAATGGATGATACATTAGTCAATAGATAAATCTCCCTACAACACACATTTTTGGGTTTGATACACTATATTAAGAAGAACAGAAAAAGGTTGATAATCTTACCATGCCCCATTAGTTTAAAAGCTAGCGTTTCCCGACATGGTACTATGTGGTGCTCTGGGGCATCGATTAGATCGGATTCAGACCCATTGTTGCATCAGAAAACTATCTCTATCATATGATTTAAATACCAAAAATTGATCAGCTGCCATATGATCCTCCAAATCTATTTGAAGCGTTCATTTTTTTGGGTGGTTAGAGGCTCTAAATTACATATAAAATGAATTTTTAATGTAGTCTTAGGGGCATGACCAATCTAGACAATGGCACGTGCACCACACCACATGAAAAACACCTAATGCCACCTCTTAATCTAACTGATAAATATCTGGGCTTGGGCAAATCTGTGGTTTATCAGCATGGACATGCTGGTTGACAAGTGGATATATGGATTTTGGGCCTGTTTGCTTCATTTGAGCATTAAAAAAAAGGAACCTTGCAGTCTAGACCGGCCTCTAATCCATTTAAATTTTGGTTACTTCGTCATGGATGGATATATATATATAGGGAGACGGTGATCATCCTTCAAGATTCACGTGACACTCAAAATCCTTTTTGGATGCCATGTGAAGTATAGGTGGACAGTTTAGATTAATATTTAAAAAAAAATTGAAAAATAAATTTTAAACCCACAAATCAAAGTTTGACGATTTTCATTAGTCCACATTTCACGATTCAATAAATACATGGTGGAGACGAGTTTTTAATTTTTTTTTTTTTTTCAAAGATCATCTAAACAAGGCACCCAAGGTTCACGTGACATCGAAACAATATTTTGGATGCCACATGAAGCTCTACGTGGAAGGTTGGAGGACGGTGACCGTCCTCCCATGGAAGACGGATCCCTTTTCCATAGATATACACTAGTGAAAGGCATATGCGTTGCACGTGTCCTATTATTTTCCTCAATTTTTTTATGTAATTCATAAAATTTACAACCATCTTAAGAGAATCCTTATGCTTTTATGCAATCCATAAAATTTACTACCATCTTAATAGAATCACCAAAAGAGATATCACTATCATGGGAGATGATTGGTTTTCGTTTTCAACCCCAACTCTTAGAGGTAATCACATGTCAAAATAGTCATGCCTCAACTGAAGTAGAACTATTGATGAATATATAAATTAGAGTACCTCAATTCGCACCAACGCGATTTCTGAAAGCGCCAACTTTCGAAACATCTTCAGACCTATTGACTGCTTTAAATCAAACGATAGAGATCATTTTTGCCCAGATCTTCTACACAATGAATCTTGAGACTATAAGCACACCATTAGACGGTCATTTTTTTATTCCATGACATGACATGGATACCAAAAAGTGGCCTAAAATCACATGGCACAAATCACGCTCAAATGTGATTTTAAGTCCGTTTGTTTCGTATCTGTTACACGTGGAATAAAAAAAATATCCGACGGTAAGATCATAATCTCAAGATTCATTGTGTGGAAGATCAGTGTGAAAAACGATCCCCATTGTTTGATTTTAACTTGCACATGTGGCGCCTTTCATAAATGTTGGCAAGAATAAAAGTACCCTATAAATTAGGGACCGACTCTCTTGACCGTCATTTAAGCACCAAATGGTGCTCAAACAATCTTACACCATTTATTGACTTACGATCTTGAAAATCCAAACTGTTAAAGTGATATATCATCATTTGAAGAGTTATGGATCCAAAATCCACACTTTTTGGGAGATTTGAACCATCCGATATATGAACTCCAATAGCAACGTTTGTTCTTAATTTTGATGGATGATATTACAGTTCACCGATCAGATGGTTTACATCCACTTATAAGCATTATTATTTATTTGGTACGTGTTCCAACAATGGATTTTTGCTTGGAAAATTTAGATTGATTATAGATGTGTGCATATGGCATAATGATAAGTCAATCTTCAATGGTGTGAGATTAAATGTGTGATTTTAATGATGTAAGATCATTTAAACACCATTTAAATGTCGGTCAAGAGCCATTATCCCATAAACTATTATCAATAAAATAATTTTATTCCATTTGTTTGGGGTTGACTTGTGAGTTTTATTTCCATTTTTTTTTTTTCAACATTTGGCTTTTTGTAAACTTGCAATCCTTCATATCCTCTCTCAGTGTTTTCCTCCAAATCTTCAACTTATTTCCCTCTAATAGAAATTTTAAGGGTAATTAGCGTGCTTGCAAAGCCAACTTCTTAGATTATCATTTGAACAAAGTCTAAGGCTTGTAGAGAGCATTTTTCTCATTGAAACAAGGTTGATTATGGTCGATTGTTTGATCCATGCTTAGGAAGAGCCAAGCAAAAATTTTGGCTGCCTACCAAGTCAAGAAAAAAGAGTCATAACGGACTGAATTCAAAATCCCGTAAACCCCAACAACACTACTTTATGTGCTATAAAAAAATTTCGATATTGAGCCAACTTTTATATTTATATGAATGTAGATTTTAGAGCTGCCGTTATTGCACACTTAAAAAAAATGGACACAAAATTGAAGTTTTTATAGAAGCAACACAAGAGCGACCTTCCAAATAATGAAAATTTAATAAGCATGTGCATTGATCATGGTGACCCAACTAACCACCATCCAAAACTAAAATGGAAAACATCTCACCCAATGAACTTTCCATTTTCATTGAGACATTTCCTCATGCAATTGGAGTGTATGATGTCTTTTTAAAGAATAGATAGATTGAAATGTAATTAATAGATGTCACGTACCAACCTCATCTATAAAGGGGCAATTTAGGCATTTTGAAATGTGATTAATCATCTAAAATGATTGAAGTGGTGCATGGATAATTGACACATTGTGACTGATGAGATCCCCAAAAGGTAAGCCCGCCAATTTTTTTAATTATTTTTAGTTATTAAATAATTTCATATTAACACATTTGGTAAATAAATTTAATTAAAAATGAAAAACAAAAAATTGAGAAATATAAAATGAAATCATTTTTACTCTATTCCATTAATCCATTAATAACAAAATATATAAGAAATATATAATATTAAAAAAAAAAAAATCAAGCCCTTAATTGGTTCCTCATAAATAATAAAAATAATAAATAAATACTATTTTTGTTTTAGTCTCAAGACAAAAAAGGGGGGCTCATCTCTCTTAGAGGCATTCATCATCGTTGCCCGTATCTATACTCACTATACATCGCCTCACACCGACCTTCCGGCACTTGTTCAATGGCTAATCTCCATCAACAACCCGCTCAACTTCGTTTCCTTTTTGAACACTATTGTTATTAAAATTAATCGTTTGAGCCGACTTTTGCGTATCGCAGCTCGCGCAAGCCGCCGCACCAAGCACGCTGACTGGGCTCTGCACAGTAGGCTACAAATCAGGTTTCAGTCGAGCCAAAGGACACATGCCAATCAAATAAGACTCCTTTAGGACAGTCGCTCACCATTTCCTGACATCAAAGAAGTATACGGACCAATTTAGCATGAGAAATATCATTTAGTGCTTAGAGAATTGGTCCGTGTATTTAACAAATATATATCTACCGTAAAGATAAATAAGGCGCAATTGGACGTACTTGTTTGAGTACTCTTGGTGAGCAAGTTTTGCAACATACTTGGCTCAACAGTCAACACTCTGGTTATTAAGCATCCGCCAGAGGCTATTGAGATACTTGATTGTGAATAGTGTTATTGATAGTTGGTCAAATTCAGTGTCAATAAAGCCATTTTCCTTCCCTCCCAATTACACCCTTAGCACTCGAAATTTCGTACCGCCCAAATCCAAGGCATAAAATAGGCATTTCTCGTTCCTATTAAAATAGAAAGAATACACTCATATCTCTACATAATTAAAGAATTACCAAATTCTGTAAATAATCTTTGATGTAAAAAAATCACCAGGGTAAGGACATCAAAATTTAATTATCATGTTCTACTGTACTTGATTTCAACACATTCCCTGAAATAAATTCTCACTTTTTCTTTTAATTTTTTTTATTAACTATGACAACTATCTAAATCTAATCTTATTTCTTTCAAAAAGTGAGATTAAGATGATTTCTTCCTCTTCTTTTTATTATTAATAACATTACATAATTTCTCTAAATCATGCCTATCAACACTCTCTAAGTAAAAATAATCATGATTTACATTTCACATCATAGAGACACATCAATTGAAAAAAAAACATTAAGACGACCTAGAAATCCTTTTGAAGAAGTAAATAATCCACTAATTAAAAGTACAAAAAAATAATAATAATAAAAAACACACGCACAGTCCACAGACACAAAGAACAAAAATCCAGTTCTATCAAAAGTGAAATTAAGAAGATTTCTTATTATTATTAATACTATTATTATCACTAACATTATTATAATTTCTCTAAAATTATTATTACTAATATTATTAGAATTTCTTTAAATCATTCTTATCAACACTCTAAACAAAAATAATCATGATCTCCATTCCACATAACAAGAGACTTCAATTGAAAAAAATCAAAGAAAACTGAGCCCTGAAAAATCCTCTTGAAGAATTAAATAGCCCACTAACTAAAATTAAAAAAAGAAAAAACCCCACAAAGAAGAAAACTCCACTTCTTTGTTGAACCCAGACCTTTTTTTTTTTTTTTTTTTTTTAACAAACAAGCATTGAAGAAGAAATAAACATCAAACAAATAAAAATCAAATACATACCCAAAAGACAAGCTATAAACATAGTTTAGTATCATCTCCAGTTCGCTTGCTCCATCACGCACGAGCCTTGCTTACATATCGGTAGCCATGGCGTCTGCTACCTGACAATAAAATAGGGAGAGGCGTCGCTCACTTCTTCTTCGGGTGCGTCAGGATGGGTAGAGCGAGGGTTGATTGAGTGGCCATGACCAACCTCCCTCTCGACGATCGTACTGCCGAGAACGATCCAACGGTCCCAAACTGGAATCAGGTGCGCCATGATCGTAAGATCTATTTTATTGAAGATTGAGACTAAAAATGATCTCCATCATCTTATTTAAGGCGGTGGAGATGCGTGTTTTTCTTCACAGGTTTAACAGGGGTGGGTTTGTGAATTAGCTTGCTTGCTTGCTAATGAAGGAAGTTTAAAATAGGGTTTTTTTTTTTTTCCTTTCCGATGAATAGGCGGTGGAGCTTGCCTTGCTAATGAAGCAAATTTATAATGGGTTTTTTTAGCTTGCTTGCTCATTTAATGCTCAAAAGAGAGAAGACCATACCCATCTCGCTAAATTAATCTTTCATTAAATGACGTCCCTACCCCAAAAAAATATAAAATTCACGCACCAATAAAAAGAAAAATGAAATATGATAGGGGCAGCTATGAGTAGCTACATTTAAAAATAGAATTCCACGGAATGTCCTTTTTATATTTGCCAAAGATTGCTTCTCTACTGTGTGTAAATAAGAGGTGTTTTATCGTCCACATTGAAAAAAATCGAACCAGATGTTAGAGTATCAATTTGCATATAGAAGATAAATTTATATGAGTCCTGCGATGCTACTCTCGAAGGTCGCATTTTAAAATTGATATATGAGGCCTGCAATGCTACTGTTGAAGGTCGCATGGAAATGTTACCTTCGAACCAGTTGATCAATTAAAAACAAAACCTTCCTCTATCGAATTTTGGGCCAAGGGTGAAAAATATTGATGCAACAAGTTTGTACAAAGAGCCAAGATTTTTGACCTGTGATATGAAAGGCTAAAATGTGCTTTGTTTTTCTGAAAACCTACTACACTACTAGCTAAATCCTTAGAAGGCAGTGTTCGCTAAAACGCTACCTTCATGGTATATACGGATCATCAGACAAATGGTTTTTTAATTTATTTTACCCCCACATTTCCTTGATTTTGAACCATGCCCAGGACCCTATTTGTTTTAAACTTTTAAGCAGCTCCAAATCCTACAGTCTTGTTTCCAACAAAACTTAAAGCCCACCTTCGGGTCATTCATGCTGCACACTGAAATAGATGCATACAATAGTTACAGCCACAAATCTTTGTGGGTGTCCATAACTTATGACCACAAATTCACATTCATCTGTCATTAGTCAAAAATTAAATCAGTTTTCCGAATATGTTAAATGTTCAAAACATCCTTTCAATGAGTAATTATTATTTACTAGTACCTGAACCTAAGAAATAATATACCTTGTTGTAGCAATTCATACTTCATTCTCTGTATTCTTCCTCGACACCAGAATTCGTGATCACAACCAATTGAACATAGCTAGTTCAGAGATTTCCATTTTGTAGCTTATTTTTAGCATCTAATGATAAATCTCAACGAACATTTCAGAAACTAGAATGATCTGTTATTTTTAACCGTCTGATAAATCATCTGCTATGTGGCCAAAAAGTCTTCAGAGTATCATCTGCTTGACTAATTCAAAGACAAATCACCCATCGGTTGGGGGATCCTGATTAACTGCCATGCGTACTGATCAGGCATCAGGTATGTTTCTACAAACCTGTTTGTGTTTGCAAAAAGCACAAAACTGAATCCTACGACACAGTATACTATTTAATTGACTTGGTATAACGTACCACCCCCGACCCGATTGCCAGTCTTGGCACTCGGGTCAATATCCTTATCAAATGGTCAGGCTTTAGGTAGTTCCCAGTTATTTATGAGCATAGAAATCAATGAAAGTACACTTTTGACCCTTCACTGATTTGGGGTTTAACAATATTTGCACATTCCCCAAAGCTGTCATAGGGAGATTGACCCGAGTGCCAGAGGGTCGGGTACCTACTACCAACTCTTATTTAAAATAGCCTTACAAAGAGAAGCAGTAGAAGATATCGAAAAGAGAGAAGAGGTAAAATCTTCACAACCATAAAGGAAAGAGGAATTGTTGATAACAATTCTATTGGAAATCATTCCACTTACATATTAATATAGGACTAATTTCATCCTTCGATACACTAAATATTGTTATAGTATTTGATAAGATTTTGGAGAACATGAACATGTTACCTGCCAAGGGCAGTAAATGCTCGATGCTAGGCGCCGTTGGCAGTTATCCATTGCTGTACGGAGTTAGCAGAAAAGAAGCATGCACAAACATATGCATTTCACACAATCACATGCGTAAAATGGAAAAGAAACCTAGATGATATAATGAAAGCTAAATATAATTATCCTCTCAAGTAAATTAAAAAAAAGATAAGCTATTCAGAACAAACTCCAGAGTGAGACATGAATCTGAGTTAGTGCACACTTCCATGTCTACGGTCATCACGCATTGAAGATGGACGGAAAGGGAACTTTGCGAACTGAATTCTCAAGGCTGGTGCATCTGGTTTCCTGTCATCGAACCTGTAACCTGCAGGAAACCAAATCATGTTTATGCAATTACTAATGACAGAAGGATATGGTGCTCATAAAGAAGAAAGGATACCACTTGTAGTCATAGAGAACTAAAGATTCAATTTTTATTTATAAAGAGAAGGGTACTACTTACTACACACACATTTGATAGTTGATAACTGATGCGGGACAAATCGCACGCTAACCCTAAAATAGCGTAAATCCCACACGATAGGGGTTAGGGTTCTCAATCTTTAATTAAAACTAAAAAAATAAAAGAAGAATAGGATAGAAGATCTTCGGTTTCACTCCAAAGAGGCTTGTCGGCTTGCACCAACGATAAATTTGAAGAATCACTCCTCAAAGGCGAAAACTATTCGTAAGTTTTCTACAAAATATTTACTCTTTCACAAGATACACAAAAGCCACTTAATTTTTTTTCATTCATCATTTTTCAACTCATGTTACAATGCTTATAAGGACCTTATATAGTAGGCCTCAAAAAAAGAAAACCCTAAAACAAAAATTACTAAACTACCCTACAGTAATTACATTCGAAATAAAAGAAAATCAAAATTCCGTCTTTTGGCGGGACTAACTTATTCGGTCGATCGATCGACTAAGAAATAATAAATTTCCCCAAAGACTGTCCCTAATCGATCGATTGAACAATTGGAACCGATTGATCAACTGAGAAGAAAAGTTCACCCAAAAGACTCAGCCCTCTTTCCTCAATCGATCGAACGATCAACAAAGACATGCCCAACATTGCTTCACGGGCCGTTTGAAAACCCATTTATGAGTTCACTTCTTCCTTGTTGACTTTCTTCGTTTGACCCGGTTACGATCCAAACATGCGGATCCCCTCTACTTTGAAAACGTTTGACCTCGAACTTTGGCCTACATCGATAGACGTTATTAAGTATACTTGCTTTTCATCGATCTTGAAATTTTTAACAGTCTTGGGCTCGGTAGGGCCTACCACTGACGCTTGTACTTCAACGATCTCGGGCTCTTCAACGGTTTCCGGATCTGCAATAGTCTCACCAACCGGTATGGGTTCTTCAATCGGATTTTGTTCAGGCACACGATTAATATGAATAAATGGATCTACTTGAGCAATGGGCTCCATCGGTTCTTCCATAGGCATGGAGGTACTCGGATTCACAGTGGGTTCAGTATCTTCCACCGATATAGGTACTACCACGGGCGCGGGTAGAGAAACTTTAACCTGTAGAGGACTTCTCACGAGTAAGGGTATGGGGATGAAGCCTGTGACCTTTAGCCTCAAAGCTTGAATCACTGTCAATACATCTTCGAATAAATCGTGAAAAAAAATCTTGATAAGTATCTTACTGATATTCTCATGCCATGCAACGACTATCCGACGCGACATAAGCAACTCGCAGTAAACATTGTTAAGAAGCGTCATATGTTTGATTATGGAACCATGTTGATCGGATGATTTACCTTTCTCCTCGCACCATATTTTTTCCATCCTCACCATCTTTTGACGCACGATCAGAATGTTCCACCGTTTCACGAACATTCTCATGAAAACTATGTAATCGTTCAAATCAAGGACTTCGAGAACTTGATCTTGACTCATGATTCGCCAATCCACTTGCCGAGGGTTTGAACTGCTTTGATACCAATTTGATGCGGAACAAATCACACACTAACTTATGAAGCATGATACCTGCACGACATTTAAACGGTACGACGACACGGCAATTTTAGAAAATCGTAGGTAAGTACTATGAGTACTTGTATTAAAAAATTATTTTATATATAATTATATATATTTTGGGATATTTTTAAATGTAAAAATAGTTAATAAATAATTAATGTGGCACACAAAAAAACGGTCAATTTCATTTTATGTGGCACACATAAAAAATGGATCTTGAGAACATGGGTGTACCATCAAATGGTCATTTTTATTTAATGTGGCACAAAAAAAAAAAATGTGGCCCTAAAATCACATGGCACACATCGCGCACACATGTGATTTTAGTGTTATTTTTTTTTTAAATTTATTCCACACACGGAATAAAAAGTCCTTAATTTGATCTAGTGGGTTATTGTTTAGAAGATTGGGATGAACTATTTTATCTTGCGGATAAGCAGCCCATCTTTATTTATTATTCTTGAGTCATGCCCTTTAAAAAACAGTTTAAACGATCTTACACCATTTATTGGCTTACGGTCTTGGAAATCCATACCGTCAAAGTGATATATCATCAATTGAAGGCCTATGGGAAAAAAAATCACGTTTTTTGGGAGATTCGAACCATCCGATCTGTGCACTTAATGTCACCGGTTGCTCTGAATTTTGATGGCTGATATTGAAGTTCACTGATCGGATGGTTTACATCCACTTATAAGTGACATTCAACGGTGGGAGATCATTTAAACATTGGTTTTATATGTATATGAGATCACGTGAGTCGGGGCTTTTAAACAGAGACAAAATAAAACTTTTAAACTTTAAAGGCTTCGCTACTGCCGCAAAGCAAACAGATAGCAACGGTGGGAGATCATTTAAGCATTGGTTTTAGATGTATATGAGGTCTAGTGAGTCGGGCCCTTTAACCAGAGACAAAATAAAACCTTTAAAGCCTACCGTTGCAGCTAGGAAACAGAGAGCAAATGAATTGCAGCCAAACCCTTCGCAGAATCGCAGCCAAAAAACCCTTTGCAGGGCAGGAAGAGAAGAAGAAGAAAGAAAGGAAAAATAAAATGGTAAATTAATACCTGATTTGAGAAGAGCTGAAGAGTAGAAGTCTAGAAGACCTTTGCAGGGAGCACAATAGGGACGTCGTCTCACTCGTCTGCTATTTTTCTTCTTCTTCTTCTTCTTCTTCAGTTCTTCTAATCTCCTTTTATTTTTTTTCCGTCTCTTTTGAAACACTAAAAAACAGCCAGCTCTTCTAATCTTTTTTTTTTCCCTTCCTTTTGCAACCCTAAAAAACGCAGCCGTATACCGACCATATGCAACCTTAAAAAATAGGGATTAAAATATATTTAAAAAAAAAAAAGAAATCAAATCCGTATCCCAACCGTACCGTACCCGAATTTTTTTATTTTTTATTTTTTTTTTTGGAAACTCGCGGGATACGCATGCACGCATATCCCACCAGTACCCGTATCCGAAACGTATAGGATACGGGTACGGAGCCCATTTGGGCGTATCCGTGCTTCCTAGACGCTAACCCTAAAATAGCGTAAATCCCACACGATAGGGGTTAGGGTTCTCAATCTTCAATTAAAACAAAAAAAATAAAAGAAGAATAGGATAGAAGATCTTTGGATTCACTCCAAAGAGGCTTGTCGGATTTGCACCAAGGATAACTTTGAAGAATCACTCTTCAAAGACGAAAACTCTTCGCAAGTTTCTACGAAAGATTCACTCTTTCACAATATGCACAAAAGCAACTTAATTTTTTTTCATTCTTCATTTTTCAACCCCTGTTACAATGCTTATAAGGACCTTATATAGTAGGCCTCAAAAAAAAAAGAAAAACCCTAAAACAAAAATTACTAAACTACCATAAAGTAATTACATTCGAAATAAAAGAAAATCAAAATTTCGTCTTTTGCGAACTTAACTTATTCGGTTGATCAATCGATCGATTTTAGAATCGATCAATCGACTGAGAAATAATAAATATCCCCGAAGATTCTCTCCTTAATCGATCGATTGAACAATTGGAACTGATCGATCAACTGAGAAGAAAAGTTCACCCAAAATAACAATTGGAACCGATCGACCAAGACACACCCAACTTTGAATTATGGGTCCACCTCTTCCGTGTTGACTTTCTTCATTTGACTTGGTCATTATCTAAACATGTAGATCTAAATTCCGCATCAATAACTACATCTCATCTTACATTCACTTCTTCAGAAGCTACACGAAGAGCAAACGTGTAATTTGAGGAGCTAGTACTGACTAGAGTTACCTAATTCGCTAGGTAACCCTGCGAACCTCAAACCGGTTCGATGCGAACTGTTTCACGATTCGGTTCGCTCCGGTTCCTAAGAATAAGCAAACCAGCTTGCACACAATTTTTTTTCCCATATGTTAAACACAAAAAAGGTCCCGAGACTCGAACATTGTCCTCTCAGGACCCGTGTCATCCGCAAGACCAATGCTTCACTTTTCCTACTTGTGTTTAGTTACAGATACGTTTTTCTTCCTAAGACTATAATTTATACCTAATTAATTATTAAATTTAAACATATTGAAGCATTTTTTATTTTCATTTTTTAACTCATCCTACGCCTAGCGAACTGGAGTTGCTTGGATGTAGCGAACTGTGAAATACGAACCCAAATTCAAACCGAGCGAACCAGGAATCAGGTAACATTGATACTGACCATGAATGATACATTTAAAGACATACGAAATAACTCATCAAAAGTACATGAGCTTCATTACAAGTAAATAAATTCATTGCCGAGCCAAAACAAAGTACACATTTATAACTCGCTATATTTAAAATGTATCTTTTAGTTGAATCCATGGGTTAAACTCAAAGCGATCGTGTCGGACGATACGTGATCGACGATACGATATCATGTCAGACGATACATTGAATGTATCGTTCGATACATTTAATACATTTGAATGTATCGAACGATACATTCAATGTATCGTTCGAGTCCAATACCGATACGTATCGTCCGATACGTATCGGTATCGGACGATATTTTGATCCATGGTTGAATCCATTATTGAGGACAGTTACTAAAATATATAAACTAGCGTAGTTAGCATGTTGTTATAGTGGACTTGGACTCCACAATACTAGACATAAAGTCATCAATCAGCCTATTCCTACCTAGGATCTGAAACACAATTTATGAAGCCACATGTGATGGGCATATGTTAAGATAGATGGAGGGCATGGAGCTGAGATATGTTAAGAAGGATGTGTGGAGTAACAAGAAAGGATATATTTAGGAACGAGTACATAAAAGGAAATCTGAGAGTGACACCTATAAAGGAAAAAAATTAAGGCATGTCGCTTCCAGTGGTTTGGGCATGCCCATCAGAGCTCAAAAGCAGACTCCGTCCGAAAGATTGAGACACTAGAAGCACACGGAAGTAGAAGAGGAAGACTAGTCACAACTTGGAAGGAAGCAGTGGGAAGTGAAATGAAGGATTGGACAGTTATGGAGAGTGTAGCGCTGATTAGAAATGAGTGGAGAAAAGTTAATCGCGAAACAGACCCAAATAAATGGGATAAGGATGACAATGATGATGATGTGATGGGCGCTCAAGCCAAGCTAATGCTCTTAAACCAAAGGAAGAAATTTGTCGGTTGCATCCTCGTGTCCAAAATAAATATTGCCTGGCTGAAATTTTCGTAAGTTCAATAAATTCACATACTTTTGAAGTCATAGTTTCTAAGAAAGTGCTCCTCGGAAAATCAAAACTAAAAAGATGAGACGGAATCAAAAGGTCTGATATCCAAAGGAAATAAGTTGAATAGCTCAAAGCATGTATCCAAGATGATTGAAATCAAAATTAAACAGTACCTGGATCAAATGCTCTATCAATTGAAACGGGAAAGGACAAGGTAAAAGGTGGAATTCCTACAATTTCTCAATATAAGGAGCAAAAAGGTAAAAGGAGGGGGAAGAAGTTCCTCAAACAAAGGATGGTGGATGCAAGGAAGCAAAAGTCTCAACATATCCTTTTATCACACCCAATTTATGGCAATCATAGACTGGATGCGCTAAAATCAACAATTTTTCAAATATATGATGTGTTTAATGATATTGATTATAGAATATCCTCTTTCCTCATGATGGTTGACTTTTATTTTCTCCATACAAGTTTCCAGAACAAACATGACTTCATTGATCAGAGAAGGTGCCATGAGGTAGAAGTTCCACTCAAGTGGAAGAAAAGACAAGGCCGGGAGCCCAGAATTTAAAGAGCATCCTTTGTGTTCAAGAATTGAGAATAAATTTATTCCATGTTTAAATATAACTGAAAATCATTCCCTTACTCAAATGCAAGGTGGCGAATCAGTTTGGCTCCTTATGCCTGTATGATTGCAGAAGGAAAGACTCATTGCCTTCATTGAGAAGGGCAATTTGGGGACTTCAGATGCAGCCTAAGTCAGACAGGGAACTCAGCTGTCTCTCCACACATATTTCTTCTACTATCTCTCACCCTATCATACAGAATTGAGTGGAGAAACTTGCTGACCCAAATAGATAGGACAAGACATTGATGATATGATGATCATGGTGATGATGGTGGCAAACACTAATGCATTTTCCTCATTAGCGTCCACCAAATTATCTGGCATGGCACCCTATCAAGGCCTTCTTCAAATCGCTAAAACCATATGTTAAGATTTCATTAACTAGGTAGATTCAACAAGAAAATGACTTCAGTTGGCTTTTCTGGCAAAACCCAAATGATATGTTGAATAGGGCATGGATCCAAATGATAGGTGAGAACATATGGCAAGGTAAATTAAATGGGTTGCAAAAGAGGTATTTAGAGAGAGTCCAAAGGAAAGAGTGATACGCATGAGGAAATTTGGTGGTGGAACCTCATGTTTATTTTATTATATATATATAGAAAAAGGGTATATGGGTTGGAGTGCATGGCTGAACTCATGCACTCAAATCCTAGATGACATGCCACACTGCACGTGATCCAAAACAACACCCTTCTTGGGATCATGTGTCACATGACATGCGATTTATTAAAAAAAAATTTAAAAGTTAATATTTTTTGGTGGTCAAAACTGTGGTCAAACTTTATGTACTGCCCCACACATTCTGGTGCATTAAATTTTTTGCCCTTTGACCCCATTTTGGGCGGTAGATATACATCAGATCATGTCCAAATTTTTGGGTTTAGGAATAGCTGGAATTGACCAGCTTATTTTCATTCAACAATTTGCATAGATGTTTTACTACCAATATATATCCAAAAAAATGTTTGCCGCTTAGGCACCAAGGGGGTTCGCCGCCTAGGCCCTGCTTCGCGCCTATGACAACCTTGCCTACGATTAGTATAGAAGTAGGTTACTTTCAAACAAGAGACAAGTGGCTTCAAATGCATTTTTAATTTTGATCACGAAGAAGCTTCAGGTCCTAAATGTGACCTAGAAATCCATTGATTGTGAAGTCAAAGCAACCAACTAACATAACCAATGGGCCGCCTAGGGTTTTCAAGGCGCAGTTACTAACGCAATTACAAAGGTGAGTAAGGTCTCTTATGAAAAATCATAAACATTTAAACAAAGCGATGAAATGGAGGTAAATTGGTCATTCTAATTAAATGATTCTATGGAGGGAAAATGCATAGGTAGGAAAAAAGATCAAATCTTAGATGAAGAACTCATCATTTGACTTAACACCAACATATGATGAAGATGTGATTGGAGAACCAGTATAGGCTGACCAAGGATTGTGTCGAAGATTGGGAGGAAAAGCAATCTCCATCATCTGATTCAAAGAATTCAATGGTTTAAGCATGTGAAACCTGGTCTTGAGAAGGAAGAATCTTGGGTTGAAAATACCTTCTTATCCCACAAAAAAAAAATAAAAAAATAAAATGAAAATGAAAATTTACAATGAGCAACATATTTGAAACTCTCTTAAACTCTGGAACTACTGAACAAAAGCCATTGTTTTGGAACTTGCGCTAACATGAAGGAGAAGTTTCAAAGCCAATATAAACACAAGTTAAATAAAATAATATCATTGCAAGTTTTCTATAAGGAAGCCTGTAAAGCCTTGTCCGAATAATCTTCCCTCCAAGAAGAAATAATGGAAGCAATATCTACGCTAGTTCTACAATGGCTGGATATGTTGTTCACACAGAAATATAATGGTCAGTAATCCCTGAAAACTTCATAAAGACACGCACCTTGAAGAGCTTCAAGAGCAGTAATGGCACACTTTGCATCATTAAACTCAACAAAGCACAAGACAAAACCCTTGTCTCCACTCTGCAATTAACAATTTCATCTAGTTTGAGTAAAATAAGATTTAGGATGGCAGAAAAACATTCAGTACAACATATCCCCAATGAAATTTGAGTGAAGATTAAAAGCAAAGATGGAAGCTGATAGCAGAAATTTTAGCCTAAAAGTACACCTCTGATAACAAAGGTGAAACAAAGTAATGGATGTTGATGTTTAAAAAGTAAAAATGTGGAGCAGGAGACTTATTCCTGAGAAAGATAATGAAGAAATGTTGGAAATATGGGAAAATAAAGAAAGAATTTATTTCAAAATAAGGAAATAAATCAAATTCGACTACTCCTTCCATAAATCATGATTTCAATTTCATTCAGTGATGCATAGTTAAACTGATAAGAAAAATGGCATATTAAACAGGAAAAGATGCAAAGCCATTTACAAAAGAACAGTTTCAAGTTTCATTTCGTTGAAAGCCTTTGACAGTACAACACAAAATATTGAAACAATAACAAAAAAGGAGATTCAATTAGTCATTGATGTGGGACCTATTTTACCAAGCATTTCAAATAGTGATGCACTCATCTCTGATACTTCAACATTACTTCTACAAGCTATAACCACATCATTTCACAACTGTGCCCGTGAGATATCCTAATGCACCCTCGGATCACTTTGACCATCGGATGTTGCGTTGGGGCGGGGAGGAGAAGACAATGATAAAGAAATATCTGAACTGAAGCGAAACCATGAAGTTTAAGGGTCATTTCCGTAATGTATAAAAGGCAAGAGAGGGCTAGTGAAGGGAGATTGAGCATAAAATCAAGTTGACCGCCCAATCCAAGTTGGGATTCTGGGTCGTTCCACAGGTCCAAAGTCACGTATGAGTCTCCTGATGTCTCGGATTTGATATGTGATGGACAGATTTCATGATATGGCAAATTTCACGGGACTATTATCAAATTTTCATATAGAAGTTTTAGAACAATTCTTATTTATTTTTCCAGCACAAAAAGGATCTTTCAGTCGTTGCTAGAGCCATGCATTAACTAAAGGTACTTCAGGAAGTTAAGTAAAGTTTCAGTTATAGCATTAGGGGTATTTTAGTCTTTCCGATTTCTAATTGTAAGTGCTAAAAAAACCACAAGGAATAAAGGGATATGAGAAGCATTTATTTTCTAAGAGAAGCACCCTATGTGGGATATCTTTTGATCAATCCAAGTCATCAAAATCTAGCTCATATTGGGAGCTACAGTGGGCCCAAAAATTACACTCACTGAAGCTTTCATTCATAAAATAGCCAAAGACAACTAAAATCTACATATCCGAAGTTTTTTAAAAAAACAAAGCATCATGGAACATAAAAGTATTAAACTACCCTTAACTTTACAACAAGACGCCTACATAACTTAAGTGATCTCCCTAAACTGCACTTAATTTACAGGTCATCTACTTGTTCACCTTCAAGTTTGTCTTCATGAGCATCATGTGTGCTCATGTTCATGGCCACGTCCTTCCTCATTGCCCTCCATGAAACGCGTCTCATTCTGGCGCTATGGGCATTCATCTGCATGGTGTCCTATTGCCTGACACCTAAAGTAGAAGTTACCATGAGTCTACTTATTGGCTACGCCATCAACTCTATCATTGTTAGGATCCCCCACTTTGACCCTATACTTCCTATCTAATGGTTCCAGCTTCGGCTATATTTTCTAGAAAATTCGATTTAGTTGTGGTTGTACGGGAATTTTTGGCCAAATTTCTTCCGATAGACTCCTCTGCCTCAAAGGCTAGTTCACAGGCATCCTCTACATCCCAGATGTGTTGGATTCATAGGCATCATCGTGCTGGATTCATAGACATCCTCTACATCTCAGATGTTGGATGCAGATTTTGTATCAGATATCATGCTTAAGACAGTTCAAGTGTCTGGGCAATATGGTACGTCATTCTGTAGAACTCCTTTGTGTAAGTCATGACATCATTGATAAATTTGGGCATCAATCTCAAAACCAATTGGATATGAGTGGAGGGCAGGATCTTATAAGAGGAGAGACAAGGCTATGAATACCCGATCTGGGACTAAACTTCAACGATCATATCCTGATGCATAACGTTCTGGCAGTGCTGTGAAACTTCAACGACGTATAATGTCAACATAACTGACAAAGATGATCATTTTGCCTTCCATTTTCTGAAACGAGAAGATTGAAGGGTTTACCCACTCCAGAATGCATATTCAATAGGTCAGAAAGCCACCAATTTTACTTTTACAGAATTAGATACATCAAATAGCTCGAAAATCATGTCTATCTTCTCAATCCAATGTTAGAAAATGTATGGACCTAGTCGTCCGTCAAATTTGAAAATTTTGGTCTATTTTTATGCAACAACCTTCATGTTTCATATTCTTTCAAAGGCCTTCATGGCCTAATCCAGACTCATTCCCATGACCATCCCCATCACGTCCTCCATGTTTTTCGTGACCACATTCACTCGCTTTGCCACCATCGTTATCGCACATGATAATTTTAAGTATTTTCCCGATTGCTTTCAAGATCACAATCGTTGACTAACAATTCTACACTGCTCCTGTCTAAAGAGACGTCAGTTTCTCCTCTGAGTACTCTGGCTCGGACGTTCACCACCGACTTGCCATTCAAGCAACTGTAAAAGTTGCAACCAGGCGTGAGTGACTTGCTCTAGTTGATTGTTGAGGTCATTCAAGGTTACAGGTTTCAACGGGTCGCGCTTGAGCCTGGTCCGTAATGAGCCAGGTATGGGCTAAGTTAGGTGGGCCCAATGCCTAAATGGATTGCCCGGCCCGGCCTGATCTGTGTAGTAAGGCAGACCGGGTACTTCCAAAAGCCTGATAAAAAGTCAGCTCGTTTCAGCCGACTCGACTATGTTAAATGAATTATTATATATAAAAATTGACTCAACGGGCCAGCCCAGCCCGACCCAACATGGGCCGAGTATTTGCTAAGGAAAGGCAAACCAAATACATAAATGGGATGGCCCTACTGATGCGGGTCAAACGCTAAAAACCCTAATTATGCGAGTTTGAGATTAACTTTAGAATGAATTGAATAGCGGAAATATTCGAAATCATTCAACACGTAAAATTAATTCAATAAATTCAATAAAACAGTTAGATTAATCCATTTCAGTGTTCGCATGCACAACGATCTCCCGATCTAGAAAAAAGGCTCCGATGAAGGAACTCGAGTTTCGTTCTAGTTTAGGGCATCAAGCGATAATTACAATATCGTCTCTTGACTCCTCGAGGATTTTAGATGAAATAAAACTTGAAGAAATAACTCAATAAAGGGGGAAAATTAAAGATATCAAGGAATAAGGTTTTGGGATTTTTGATCTTTTTATCAATGGAAATAAGGAATATATTACCTAACAATAATCTAGAACGACAGAAATAAAAGGGATAGATTTCCAAGGCTTCACACCAAGGATTTTCCGAAGCTTCAAACCACGGATGTACGTCGGCTTCGCACCAAGTCGCACAAGAAACAATTGCTCACTCCTCAAGGTTTGAAGGATTCACTCCTTCGGTTGAAAACTCTTATCAAGCTTTCTAGGGTTTGCACAAAAGCAACTCTATTTTCATTGATTAATCAATCAACTAATTACATTGTTTATTAAAAGACCTTATATAGGAGGCCTCTAAAACAAAAGAAAACCCTAAAACAACTACTAAAAAGATAAGTATGCCCTCAAAACTCAACTTCGAATTCTGACGGAACTCACTTTCGCGAAAAATCGATCGATCGACAAGAGTGTTCGATCGATCGAAGTATATATATATATAATCGCCAAATAAGTTTTCCTGGCCACAATCGATCGATCGAAGCCTGGGATCGATTAATCGACTGCGCATTGCTCCAATACGCAGATTCTTTAAGTCTGGTTGTGGTTTCCATTTCCGTTCCGCTTCTTTTAACGTCGGTACGCGCGATATGGTCTGTAACCGATGTCACCATCAATACTCCCCGGGTGGGAAAAACTCATCTTTGATGAGTTAGGGAACCCATGGATGGTACACTTCGGAAGCTCAACTCTTGGCTTACTTTTCCACGCTGTGAGATACTCTCGATTATTACCTTCAATGGCATGGAAGCTCGGAAATCTTATGACCTTCTCATTCGATCCTTTCTCATATTGTGCAGGTAAGGTACAAGATAGAAACTGGGTAAATGGGTGTGGTTCGATTGGGTGCTCAATAAGGAATGGATCAAAAGGCGGGGTTGTGAGATCTAGAATAGGCGTAAGATCCGTTACGGCAACTATCGGATGGTCGCCCTTGTCTAGAGGAAAATTTAGACCTTCATCCTTATCCTAATCTGAGATTGGAAAAGATTCCACATGCGCGAGACTATCAGGAATTAATATAAAACTGTTAGTATCAAATTATTTAAACATATTCAACGTGTTAATGTGATCAGGCATATTTTCAATGTTCAATAAATTTTTATTGTTAATCCCATGCAATTTAGAATGAGGATATGCTTCTACCAACTCTAATGGCTCACGTGGTACGGACACACTATTAACACTGTCTTCGGCAATAGGAATTGTCCTAATGCAACCTACGGTTTTGACCGGAACTTCACCTTCGTCATCAGCATGTCATACGGTTCGTACACTTCTTCGTGTAATTCATTACTCTCTTTCTCGGCATGCTCTTCAATAATCAAGGTTTGACCCTTACTGGGACATTGGGATGCAAAGTGACCAAAACTTTGACACTTATAACATTGTTGCGGAGCATGTCTAGAACTCTCGATCATTGGTCCCTTTCCTTTGTTAATATGAGGAATCACGGATTTTGAAGATTGACTAGAGGCATTATTTCCCTTTTCTATAGGATTAAATCAATTCTCAAATTTGGAGGACTTAGATTCATTATTGGGGGTGTTGAGATACCTTTCTAATTCTTCAATACTAGCGAAACACTCCTCGAGATCCGCAACGGGATAAAGAATGAGTTCCCTTTGTAACTTTGGGCGAAGACTCATTCAGAATCGGGAGGATAACTTTTGCTGGCTCATCGACATTGGCGTGACTCATCAGGTTTTCAAACCGATCGATGTACTCTGTGACTGGAGAATCTCCTTGATGCAATGACTGCCACTGATCAAGAATACGTTCATCATATGATACGGGAACGTACTTTTCGTGCAGTTGGGCTTTCATTTCAGCCCACGTGGAAATAGGATGAAGACCCTGGATTTTCCTACAACACTCTACTCCTAACCAATAAAGTCTAGCTTGACTTTGGTAAATCTAACCTTGCGCTCTTCAGACATGGCATACCACTCGAAGTAGTTTTCCATGTTGGCGACCCATACGAGAAAGACCTTGGATTGTCTTTTCCTGTCAAAAGTAGGGGCATCCATTTTCACTAATTTCATGACTATCGTCTTGACTTATTTGAATTTCACGACGACAAGGACCCTCCCTCCTACGGTCGTTGGGGTTGACTCTAATGTGATTCTCAGCGATGAGCTCATTGATCTCTTCAAAACGGGTTTCTAAAGCCTCATGCCTGGCTTGTTGATCAGCGATGTGCTCATCCATCCGAGTTTGACTAGCAGTCGCCTTAGATGAAAGATCTCTAATAAGGGCTTCTAAGCTACTGGTATCCATGACGAAATTATGCAAAATTAGATGGTGTAAGATAAATCTGAAATGGAAAGAAATAAACCCTAAAACCTATATGAACACAGAGAACTCTAAACTAAAAATTGTACCTTAATACCAAAACTGATGCGGGACAAACGCTAAAAACCCTAATTATGCGAGTTTAGGATTAACTTTAAAATGAATTGAATAGCGAAAATATTCGAAATCATTCAACATGTAAAATTAATTCAATGAATTCAATAAAACAGTTAGATTAATCCATTTTAGCGTTCGCATGCACGACGATCTCTCAATCTAGAAAAACGGCTCCAATGAAGGAACTCGAGTTTCGTTCTAGTTTAGAGCATCAAACGATAATTACAATATTGTCTCTTGACTCCTCGGAGATTTTGGATTAAATAAAACTTGAAGAAATAATTCAATAAAAGGAGAAAATTAAAGATATCAAGGAATAAGGTTTTGGGATTTTTGATCTTTTTATCAATGGAAATAAGGAAGATATTACCTAACAATAATCTAGAAACACAAAAATAAAAGGGATAGATTTCTAAGGCTTCACACCACGGTTGTACGTTGGCTTCGCACCAAGTCGCACGAGAAACGATTGCTCACTCCTCAAGGTTTGAAGGATTCACTCCCTCAGTTGAAAACTCTTCTCAAGTTTTCTAGGGTTTGTACAAAAGCAATTCTCTTTTCATTCAATAATCAATCAACTAATTACATTATTTATTAAAAAACCTTATATAGGAGGCCTCTAAAATAAAAGAAAACTCTAAAACAACTACTAAAAAGACAAGTATGCCCTCAAAACTCAACTTCGAATTCTGCCAGAACTCATTTCGCGAAAAATCGATCGATCGATGTGAAGCATCGATCGATCGAGCATATATATAAAATATAGTTCTCTGATCACTAAACAATCGATCGATTGACAAGAGCGCTCGATTGAAGCATATATATATATATATATATATATATATATATATATATATATATATATATATATATTCGCCAAAATAAGTTTTCTTGGCCACAATCGATCGATCGAGGGGGATCGATGGATCGATTGATCGACTGCGCATTGCTCCAATATGCAAATTCTTTAAGTCTAGTTCTAGTTTCCATTCCGCCTCTTCTAACGCCGGTACGCGCGATATGCTCCGTAACCGATGTCCCCGTCACCTACCTAATTAGTAATCAAGTCGGGTATGGGCCAGCTTCAAGAAGCTCGATTATAATTAACCCGTTTAAGGCTCGACTTGCCCATTAAGGGCCCAATACACAGTCTCTTCAATTGATCCAAATGAAAAACGATGTCTGCATTGTTGTTTATGGCATTTTTGCCTCTTGGGGGCATCTTCACAGTTCAAGATCCTAAGTTCCAAGAAATGGATTTTGCTCTAATACCAGTTGATGTACTTCAAGCCACAAAAATATGACGAGCAAAATGAATACAAACAAAGTAAAGAGGAATAGGCATAAAATGATACCAACAATTCAACATAAAAGAGAAATCACTTCTCTAGTAAGGGAAAGAGTCTCCTCTAAGCTTTCATTAATAAAATAGTCAAAGAAAAGTAAAATTTACAGATCTGAAATATTTTAAACAAACAAAATTTAGTTGAATATAAAATTGCTAAACTACCCGCAACTTTATAACTAGACACCTATATAACTTAAGTGAATCTCCCTAACCTAAGTCAATTTATAAACCATTTAATATCTAATAAGTTCCTACAATGCCGGAAAAATATAAATAGCACAATCAGATTTCATCTGCATGGCATTTTAGGTGCGATTTTCAATGCAAAGTCAATATATCTCTAAAATGGTTGACCCCATAAAATTTTGAGACCATAGCGATGTTCATGAGGTCGAATCACATCACTCTAGACTTGAGGCTCGGCTCGGATAACCAACACATGTGGGGTTTCCTCCACGAATTCCTTCCCATTTCGCCCTTCCATTTCGTTCCTCTAGCCCCATTACATCCTTATTTTGCAGTGTAGTCATAGTAGTGCCTTGGATGGTCCTTTTTTCTTGTTTTATAGTGTTTTATCATTGTTTCCTTCATCAAACCGGAGAAAATGATGGATATAGTGACTCAAGAGAACACCAATGATCGTTTACTACAATGGTAACAATATAGTTTTAAAATTTCAAACTCAACTAGGAAACTGGTCGCTGATTTTCCTAGTCAGCCATGGCAAATGTTTGAACAACATGGTATACTATACAACTAGGTAATGCGTCCCCACTCATGAATTAATATTTGTAGTTTGGGAGTAGTAAATTCCTTTGAAGAGGTGAGTGTGATCTCTCAGACAGCCAAGCCTCCCATTTGGAACCAATTTGTAGAGGTGAAGACTCGAGCAGAGTCTATTTTGAGAAATTAAATGTAGGTTACATGCTCAAAAACTTCTTTTCATTTCTTCTCTTTGATCAGATGTTGTGAACTGATGGGTGATCAAAGGTTCAAGTTTGTTTTTTCAATTAAATCTTTGCATAGTGCTATTAAGTCTATGGTTAGTAATGATGCCTTTGTGGCCCTAAGAAAGGCCACCCCTTCGCCTAAAGTCCAAGCCTGTAATTGGTCTAGACTTAAGGGAAGTTTTTAATTGATGGCCAGCTAGTAAAGTGGTAGACTTTGCCAAGAACCACGTTGCTTCCGTAACTTCCCTAGGGAAAAGTGTAAATTATATCTTTCTTCAAGATGTTTCAATAAGGAATACATGGTACTTTTCCTTTCATATTTTTAGTAATTTTACTTTAATTGATATGTGAAATCAGTGGCACAAAATATGATTGAAAAATCTAAAGAGAGTGTTACTTAACGACATACAAATAACTCTAGAAACTAGAGAATAAGTTCAAATTTGATAGTAGCAAGAAGAACAATCTTGAAGGTTGTTAAACAATCTTTATAGTAGCAACTACAACAATTTTGATAGTAGAAACTGGATCAAGCAATAAGGAATAAGTGATAAGTACGATGTGATAAGTTGCTAAGAATAAGAATGTCGTGTAAGCCAAACCTCAAAGGGTTAGGCGAGCTGGCCAGGTACCTGCCTCCAAAAGCAGGAGACCTGAGTTTGAATCCCCTCCCCCCCTTGCGGCCACCCTAGGGATTGATACCTTGTGCTGATCGGCATGTGCTAACTTGTGGTGCACATGTGCCTCTAGGATTAGGCGGGTGCTCTAAGAGGCCCGGATACCCAGGTTATCACAAAAAAAAAAGAAGCAAGAGGCGTGTAAGCCAGTAACACTTAAGGAAATAAGTAAGTATATGTGTCATATATTACAGCAGTCATCTTAGGGGCCCAATGGCCTCAGCCAAAGCGGGTCTCGACCAAAGGGGACATGACAAGTAAGCGCAATCTCTCGGTCTAAGGGGCAATTGAAGGTTTCGACCTAAGGGAACATTTATGATAAGTAAGAGTGTACACAACCTCATAGGTATGAAGAATAAGCTCCGATGGGGTTCTGATAAGTAAGCACGACATCACTTCTCGTGATGATGGATAATCTAACACATTTTTCGTGACTTCGGCTTGAGCAACGACTCTAGCACAGGTTGTAATAAGTAGGATAGAAAGAGTAACCGTGTGATGTATGGAATAATTTAAGATGCTAAATCAGCTAAGTAAGCTAAATGATAATATAAGTAGGTGTAGAGATGTCTGCAATTGCATTGTAAGGATTCATTAATAAGCATAGTTGCATAATCATTATATAGATATATGATCTTTTCATGTTCAAGAAATTGGATTTAATAGTTGTGAATCATGTGATATTATGAAATGTTGTACTTATTGCTTATTTAGAAGTCAAAAGCCGTGAGGGGAGCACACATGATTCACCTACGTTAGCTTAAGGTGGATCGGTTGTGTACCCACTGAGCTATCACCAATAGCTCATGATGTGGTACTACTATATTTTTAGATTGTTTTCTGATACGAGGGTCAAAGCACTTCCAAGTTTCTATAAAAATACGTTAATTGCTTCATTTTTGTTCTATAGATGAAATATTTATGCTTCAAAATATTTTAAATGAATGTGCTATTAAGTAAACAATTGTGCATATTGATGATGAACGTTTAATGTTAAAGTTGAAAATGTGAGTAAGGCTGCTACATAAGCTTGAATTAAAAAGAAATTCTGCAGCTCACAAATTATATTAAATCATGATCACGTTAAGATTAAGAGTGATATGTAAGTCCATTGAGCGCATTGAGATGAGTGTGGCATCATAACAAGGAGTTCTTGTTGCTACTAACAGATAGATATTTGAATACTTGAACTCCAACTAAACCATGTGTGTTGTCTCCCAAGTCACACACACCTAGTATCAATGATCGAAGCAGACAGGTAACCCTATTCCAAACTTCAAATCGCACGAAACTAGCATCAATGCTAGATGTAGACAGGTAAATGAATCTAGTATCAACGTAAATATTCCAACTTCAAAAGTTAAATGGATTAAAATAACAACCTATCCAACAGTGACTTCCCTAGACATATCAAATTCCTGATTTGGTGACAGAAAATATATATCAGTTTGTAATTCTTTGTGTTTTAAACGTTTAAAAGATGATATGGGTAATTTGAAACGCGGATCCATATCGTCCAAACACTTAAGGATGACTTGTTTATTAACTCAATTTGAACAAAAAGGATCAATTCTAATTTTTAAAAAAAAGGATCAATAGAAGTAACAATTAGAAATATCATACCCAAACACCGACATATTAGGTATTAATGAGACGGAAGAAGAGATTCTTCAATTTTCTCCAGTTATTAGCTACCCTAAAGGAATCATATCATCTGATTTATGAAAGGAAAATTCGCCAATTTGCACCATCAAATACAATACGAGGGAATTAAAATTCAAATGGGCAAAAAAAAAAAACAGAAACAAATCAACAATAACAAATACCCACATTAGGCAGCAAGTCAATGAACAAAATAATCACGACAACAGCTAGCTCAATTACATCATAGAAACAAAATAAAATAGATAAATGACTACTAATATCAGAATAATGAAAAGCTAACTATCTATCAACTTTAATTACTAATGGCTTATATTTAATCACAAGTCAACAGAACGAGTAATTGATCATAAAAGAACACATACGCGTCTAGGCTCCTTGTGAACAACTCTAATCTCTTTGAAGCCGATAAATGGCCGGAAAAGATCTTTTACATTTAAGTCAAGGAGAAAAATAGAAACTAAAAGAGCAACCCAATGCCGAACAAGAACACATAAAAATCAACAAACTCGAAAGGATACGAGCTACTTCTCTTCTAGTACAATCACTGGGGAGACCATCGACAAATAGAAGGTTCGTTTCTTCTCCCAGAAGACCATCCGGCTTTATCAGCAGATTCCCTCGTTCGATGCCCGGATTATTCCCTATCGCCGCAATATCCGGCCTTTGGCTAAGCAGCGCCGGATCATCCAACGGAGTCGGAAAGCCCTTCATGCTTCCGGCGGCTAAACCGCCAAGCCCCGTTCGTTGGCTACTAAGTGCCGGGTCATCCAAAGGCGTCGGAAACGCGCTCGTTCCGGCGGATAATCCACCAAGTCCCGGCGTGCCGCGAGTCCCCATAGCCGCACGATCGTCAAATCCATACGCTCCAGACCTCAATGGTAATCTCTATAGACACGAAACCAAAATACACAGGCAGCCGTTACGAATTTTGTGAAAATATCGTATCGGTTTTTTAACACAAAAGGGGAAAAATAGGAGTTATTCTTACATCTTTTTGTAGGTAATCGGAAGAAGCCCCACGCACGTCGCCTGCGCCCCATAAGTGATGAGACTGAAAAGCGGCACCGTCCGATGGTAAGTAACCGGGAAAACTGGATCTCGGAACACCGTCTGATGCATTTTATGATCAATAAAATAAAAGCTCAGAACGATGAAATAAGGAGACAACCTTCGACTTAAACCTAGCATTTTATGGATGGCATTAGATGAAGATGAAGAAGAGGCAATGAAGGGTAATATGGGAATAATAACCTCTATTTGCAGCAGCAAAGCTCCAGTATGGATCTCCCATGTAGACCGATAAGCTTCTCTAGCTCTCTCTTCCCTTTCTCAGTTCCCACACTCTCTTTCGACTTTGCTTGTGTAGAGACGGCGGGTGTCTATCGTTTTAAGAGCAGTAGCTTTGTTTTTTTGTTACTGCCACACCACTTAAACAAACTGAAAACAATGGAAATCGAATTTTATCTTATCTTCCACGAAATAGATGCTTTACCATCAGACGGTCACGTGTTAATTTCACCCGACACATCCACACATCCCAAAAGTAGATGGTCACAGCAGACCATAAATCTTTTTAAAAAGAAGTCATTACTTGCACACGCTTTTTAGGTGATTTCACCGAGGTTTTTAAAAAAGACTTTACATTTTAGGGACACGTGACATATGAAAACGCAATCTAAGTCATCTGATTTAAAGTTCATGATCTATAGATCCTTAGTAGATAAGATTGGAGCAAAACACTATATTTATCATATGATCTATTGTTGTCAACCGTTGAATGAAATAATAGCCTTTGACTGTATTTAATCACATGATAAAGACTATACTTTATGTCAATCTTACCCAATAACTATCTATAGATCATGAACTTTAAATCGAGCAGCCCAGATTGCGTTTTTACATGTCATGTGTTTCTAAAATACAGTCTTTTTTTAACCTCAGTGCAATCACTTAAAGTAATGGCTTCCCTTTTTAAAATGCAAAAATAAAATTTTATAGAGCCTAATGTTTACTGTTTGGGTGACAGATGAGACTTCCCACTGAGTGAAGAGTCATTGTTTGATAAAATTAGAAATTTTCTAATGACTAATGTGTCAATTCTTTGGTGATGGACGAGTGGTAATGCATGGTTAGTACTGGTAGTGGTGGGTTGGTCATGGTGGAAGAGTCGGTGTTTGGAGTAGTCATTGTGGAGAAGGTGGTGGTGTTGATGGAAAACATGGTGGAGATGATGGTCATAGGGGTGGCGATGATGGGCAAAGCGGTGGCTGTGGTGTTGTATGGTGATGGTTAATTATCATGGTGGAGAAGGTAATGAAGGCAATGTGGTGGTGGTAATTGTTGTCATGGTGGAGGCAATGGTGGGCGCTGTTGTCATCATGGTGGAAGATGTCGCATTGATAAGCAGTGGGGATAAGGTGGTGCTGGTGGTAGTAGCGAAGGTGGTGGTGGTGTTAGTATGGTGAACAATGTGAATGTGGGGTAATGGTGGGGGAAAGGTGGTGCTGGTGGTAGTCATGATAATAGTGTGGGTGGTGCGGTGAATGTAGTTGTCTTGCTAAAGAATCTAGTGGAGGACATAGTGGTAGAAGTGATCATGGTCATGGTGGCCGCAGTGAAGGAGATGGTGGTAGTCATCGTGGAATAGGTGGTGGTGTGATGGAAGTTGGTTGTGTGGTAGAAGTTGGTAATCTTGGAGGAGAAGGTGGTGGATGAGGAGGTGGTGGTGGGGTTATTGATGGTAGCCATAGTCGTGGTGGAGGAAGAGGTGGTTTTTGTTGAGGTGGTGGTGGTACTAATATAGGGTGTGATGATAGAGGTACTAGACTTGTAAGTAAATGATCTTGATGACTTTTTAGTTCAACATTCTCATGAAATAATAATAATAAATAAATAATTTTTATTATAATGAGAATTGACACTTTTTAGTCTCCTAGTAAAAAGGCACGTGCATGAACCTCAAGGGGTTAGGCGAGCTGGTCAGATACTTGCTTCCAAAAACATGAAACTTGAGTTCAAATCTCCTCTCCCACCTTGAGGCCACCCTAGGGATTTATATCGAATGTTGACCCGGTATGTGCTGAATTTCATTTGCCACTGGGATTAGACGGGTGCTCTAAGAGGCCTGGATACCCAGGTTTTCAAAAAAAAAATTTAAAAAGGCACGTGTATGCATGTAGGCATTAGTTCGTTGGTTCGCTCTGTTCGAATTCAGATTTGCAATTTGTTACATCAAGCAAACGATTCGCTAGGGGTAAGATGAGTTTTTAAAGTATTTATTAATTTTATAATTTAAAATTACACACTTTAATATAAAGAAATGCAAATGAGCACTTGGTTAGCTACAAAATTTAAAATTGATAAAATATTAGCTCAAACTCCCTCTCTATATTTTTAAAAATCTGTTTAAAAAAAATAGTAAGCATTAACCAGTCAATTCGCTTGTCACGTCGAATTTGATCAGATTAATTGGTTCGTTGTACCCAATTCGCTAAGAATTATGCCACTTTCCTCGGGGAGGATATTCATCCATGATGCATAAGAGCCCCTCATATCAGGATTGAGAGGACCTCCCGCCCAAAAAGGTGTCTCACTAGGTAAATATCCACTTATGCACTGGGATTAATTCTGTCTTTTCTGTTGGGTTGATTCATACTCTCAAAGAACACTACAGTTAGGATATGGTGAACCTTCCAATGAAGTATTATTTTTACATTAATATCACCTGAAGATAATAAAAAACTATAATCACAAAGTTCGTTGAGTTGACCTTATCCTATGAATACAATTGATCAAATGATTTATAGTTTAAACTGAATTTATTTGTATCCAATGAGTCATACTTGTGAAACATGCCGCTGATTTGTTATTTCATTCGCTTTATCTTCCATTAAATTTGCTACAATGGACAACTTTAGTTTCCGGAATTTACCATAAATTTGCTTTGCATGCATTTCCATTATATCAATCACCGAACTGATTTTTTAAATTTTAACATGTTAGTGAAGTTGTATATGATAGTAAATTAGCAAAGATTTTTCATTGAGAGAATTTCTTGCATGAGAGAAATTTGGCTACAGAGTGTCGGCAAATTTTGAAGGGCAAAAATATAGGGTTACGATAAGTGGAGAAATGAGGGTAGATGAGGGGTATTTTGTGTCTAAAGTGTGGAAACACAAAATTGACTAAAATTAGGGGTGGTTCGTGCTTTTAAGAGTAGTAAGATGAGATTACCAATAGAAAAATGATGTTTCAATGAAGGAGTTTTTTTTAAGACCTCTCTTTATAATAATAACAAATTTTATTTTCGGCAATATTTCTGTTAATTTCGGATAAATTTTGAGAAAGGACAAAAAAAATACATAAATTATGTTTAATGTTTATAAAAAAAATTATTTATCTTTTAAAATAATGGAAATTAAAAGAAAAATCATCGTTTCGATAAAATTTCGTTAATTTCTCTAAAATTAATGAACTTTCGACGATTTCGGAGAAAATACCGAAATTTCACCAAACGTTTCGTCCAACCCTTGTGTCGATGAATTTTAGAGAAATTTTAGAAATTTTTAGAGAAATTTGTCACTATGCTCTTTTCAAATATTTAAATTATTAAAATATTCTTATAATTATAATTGGATAAAACTAATAATAATATAATATATATTTTGATAATTTAATCGTCAATAATACAATATATTTTTAGCCACAGATTAATATTATGTAATATATAATTAAAGAGATGCATGGGCGAGGCTATAAGGTTTAACTTGTTAAGCACTTACCTGATCCGTGAGAGAACGACCTTTACCTTATCTTTTTACCTCGTTTTCAGAGATAGGCAGTTACAGTCAAGAATCAAAATTTCGGTTGACCAAAATTTAGGCCGAAATTATCAGTTTCGGTCCCCACCGAAACGATAATTTTGATTGTCGGCCAAAATTTTACCCAAAATTTTGATCCTTGGTTTCAGTAATGAGGTAGGCGCTTTTAGTAACGATGTAGGCGCGAATAGAGGTACCCGGTACCTAGCTACTACCAACTCATAGGGTAGGCTAGCTGGATGGGCTTTAGGGCTCAATTAGGAGTGCAAATGCGGGTTGCAAAGGAAGAATATTAGGTTGTAAATAAAGGTACCCAATTTCATCTGCTGCGACTAGAAATAAGAAAATCTTGATTTCCGGTCCTATTCCCCTGATAAACCCATTTATATGATAAGTTCACTACAATACAACGTTTGTTGCCTGTCGTGGCTTCTCTCACTTTCTTCCTTTAATTTATTGCAATTCGAGACTTGCGGCATATAAGAGATATGAGTTAGGGGCATTTTAGGTATGAAAATTAGACAGAAAATATTTTTACTTTTATATAGTAGTAAGGATGAATGTCTCCTTATCATAGTGACAAATTTTGCTATATTTCGGCGAAATTTTGCGAAGTGAGGGTCAAAAGAAAATTTCGATTTTCGATATTTTTTTGTAAATTTCAATAAATATTTTTAAAATATTTAAAAAAATTAAAAATATATATTAAAAATATATTTTTTTATATTTTTAATACCCGAAACTTTCCTGAAATTTTTTCGAAAGGTTTCAAAATTAATCCAAAATATACCGTAGGGTTTCCCACTGAAAAATTCCCGGAAACGAAATTCGTTACTATGCTGCTTATTAATTTCTCAAATATGCTATATAAGAATTTATTTTAAAGGAAAAAAGTATGCGACCTTTTAATCCTGAGATCAACCCATTTTCATGTTGTATTAATTTTCACGTTAGCCATGCCATAAAGCCCTCATTCTTGGAGGGGGCCCAATCCAAATTGTCCAAGCATGTATATCATATAAAGATACAAGAGCTGAAGAGCGTGAGGGTTCATATTTGGACTTTTAGAGTGTTCAAACCATGATTCGAAAATAACAACCCATATTTGAAAGTCAAGTGAGTCAAGTGTCACTGAAGACTCGAAAGTTCATGAATAAATCAGTATTTTAAATCTATATATCTATATATATATATATATATATATATATATATATATATATATATATGTATCTGTATGATTAAGTGCTGCTTGGCACCCAAATGCCACCTAGTGTACCATCCCGCTTTCACAAGGTCGGTTAGGTATAATGAAAAAAAAAATGAAAACGGGTCTTTATTCACCATCCAAAAGCTGATCAAAAACATAACATTGTAATGCACCAAATTCAAGAAGGCAGATGGAAAACTTTAACTACGAGTTTAAAGAGTAAAGAAGTCAGAAAAATAATATTATTTTAGACTCATACCACGTGACTTATCCACCCAAGATGGGTGTTTGCTTGGGATAATGTGACAAGTGATCTAAGCTCTAGTGTAGGATTTAAACTTACACCTCTAGTGTAGCCATCCCTAAACTATATAAGAATTTAAAATACTTATTTATTCATGAACTTTACAAATTTTTATAAAATTCATGAATAATTTGTAATTAATGTGTAAAAGCTTAAATTCATCAATTATTAGCGAATTTTTCAAAAGTTGTCCAATTATACATGGAATCTCCACTTCACAGCTTCCTCGTGTATAAATTAATGTGAAAGTACTTATGTTAAAATTCCTTCTGTCAAGGTTTCAAAACCGGATGAATAACATATTTGACTTCATGGTTCAAAATTTTGGCCGCAATGTTTCGGTTTCAGTGGACCGAAATCGATACAATAACTCAAATTTTCGGTCCCCAATGTACCATGTTGAAGATTTTGGCCGAAATTTTGGTCCAAAATTTCGATTTCAGTCTCCACCAAAACTGAAACGAAATCCAAATTTTTGAAACTTGTTTGACTTCCTTGTGTCTAGGGTGCTTTCAAACCTGTTAAACCCGCTATTGAGTCCAACGATTGGACCATAACAAAGCCCCGTACTTAAATACAAGGGAAAATTTCAACATAACCCCTGAACTTTTACCCCGTTATCAATAACGTACCTAAACTATTGATAATATTAAATAGGCACCCAAAATACACTTAAATTCATAAACTAAACTCCCATCGTCACCTTCCGTTAATTACTAAACGGAAAACGCTGACTTGGCATGCAACTCAGCAAAATAGTGTGCGTAGCACTCACGTGGCACCATGTTGGGTGCCACGTACGCTATTTTGTTAAACTGTATGCCAATGTGGCACCCACGTGGCAGCTAAGTCTTCGTCATACGGGTGATTTTGCTGAGCTGTATGTCAACTCAGCTTTTTTTGTTCAGTCATTAACGAAAGGTGACAGTAGGAGTTTAGTTGAACTTAAGTGTATTTTGGGTGCCTATTTGATATTATCAATAATTTAAATGCGTTATTGATGATGGATGAAAGTTCAAGAGTTATTTTGAAAATTTCCCTTTACTCTCCTTCGCTTTCCCCGCGCTGCTTCACATGGCCAAGCCTGACTTTAGCCTTTCCGCTCATTAATACAATTGGAACGGCACAATCTAATGGGTGAGAATAATCAAGAGCAAAATTCAAATGTAAAATAATAAAAACTATGAAATAAATGGACTAAGGTTTTGTATGGCATTGTCCTTTGGGAGAGTAGAAAGAGCGGCAACTACTCTTTATTATTGCAAAGAAATGTGGGAAGAGAGAAAAAATAGAAGAAGATAAAAGGGAGGGTGCCCTTTAAAATAGGAAAAACCAGCTTTCTTTGAAAGAGCATGACATTTCATGCTCTTTTTAAGAGGGATATTTTCAATTTCAAAAAGCAGCCTCCCCTTTTTCTTTCTACAATCCTTCTTTCTCTCCCCATATTCATTTACAACACCAAAGAGCTGCTATTTTCTTCTCTTTCAAAGAGTAATACCAAACACAGTCTAAATACTCCCAAAGGGATTGGCTATCCTCACAGACCGAGTAACGTTACTAAAGTTTATAATAATAGCTTTTTTGGCCAGAATCATGCCTAAAGCACTTTCACAGATTCGCAGGGTTTTTGGCATCTGTGGAAGTCAACTTTGGACATAAATGCATGGTAAAAGGCTTTTCATAAGATAATCTTATGATAATCCATGCTAAAAATGAGCTAATTTGCATTCTCTATTGACGCAATCATCAAAATCGGTAGCTTTTCGAGACAGTTTTGACTAAACGGTGATTTTTTGTTTTACTAATTAAATTGTGGATTAATCGCAATTTTTAAGAAAGTTACAAAACAGTAGCAATCAACTCAACTTTTTCTATAACTCACAAATTTTTTTCAATACTTTTACATTTTTCATACTTTTAAATTTTAATTTTATTTACTTCAATATTTATTTTTCATCAATTTTTTTTTCTCATCTTTCCCCCAATCTTTTCCAATTTTTTTGCTGAATTTTTTCGGTTGGAAATCAACAGAGTAAAATGTCAAAAAAATGTTACCATTGAATCCCTCACAAAGTTACCCAGTGCGCTAGTTAGCACTGTTTGAATTCGGGTTCAAAATATGCTATTACCAAGCAAACCTGATTCGCTTGGGATAGGATGAATTTTAATATTTTTCATTAAATTTATAATATAAATATGCACTCTTTAATAATAATAAATATGTAGCCAACCATTTGGTAAGCTATAAAACCTAAAAATCATAAGGTCATAGATTCCAATCCTCTCTCTAGGTTGTGAAAATTTTGTTGTAAAATAAAATAATTTTTAATCAATAAATTCACTTTGAATTGAAGCTCAAACTGGTTCCGTATCTCCTTCTCTATGTGAATGAGCAAATTAACATAGATCCATCACATCGAAGATAAAAATACATTCAAGCCACATCGCCACTACGTTAGTTGTTTTTTTAATAACAATAATATTTATCTTTCGTCACCTATGAAGGCAAGGTGACCCAGAAATTTCCCATGCTGTTTCTCTGATTCATTAAGAACCATAACGGGGATTCGGAATTCTGATGCCAGAACTAAGCTTCCAGCTCTGCTCTGCTACGCTTATTTTCTAGTTCGCTTGGTTCAGATTCAGGTTTGCTGTTCGCCACCCTCAAGCGAACCCGGATCACTACAGGTAGTATGAGTTTTAAATAATAAATATTTAAAAAATTGATGTAATAACAAAACAACAAATTTTGTATACCAAATTGTGGGCTCAAAACCCTCGGGTGCACTTTGATGTAGTAACAAAACAACAAATTCTGTATAGCTAACTGATAAATAAATGTTACTGTCTCAAATGGTTATAGTGAACTGGCCATGGCGAACCGGACCAAACCGAAATGCAAACCGGTTTCACAGTTCACAAGGGTCCCTAGCGAATCAGGTAACCCTGGTCGAAACCTCTTTATACATGTGTATTTATTACGTTGAACACTACCTTGAAATCTATTGCCTAGAGAAAGAAAATAGATTTTCATATGCATAAAAGAGTATTCAAAGGGAACCATCCCTTGCCTCTTTTCAATAGGCTAACTTAGGTGGTCATCTTAAGTTGTAGATAAAGCACAAAACAAGTCTGTTTCGGCGGGATAAGGAAGTGGCGGTCTGGGTTAAAACGGTTCAAGATCACATTCAAGAAAAAAAAAATCCAAAATTACCCAAAATATTATAATCTTTGAGGGTGGTTGTACATAAAATAAATATTATTGGAATCCCATAACTCACTGAACAGGTCTATAATAGCTGTAGCTTTTCTTAGATTCTCAATGAAGTGAATCAGACCAGAAACTGCCACAAGAGAAGGCATATTTTGCTCTGCCTACCTGGGCAGCCAGGACGTACCCTCCCAACTCAGTCTTCTACTGATCTACTCTACACACAAACCCTAACTACTACAAAAACCCATCACTGGGATTTTGCCTTAATGCTACCGTCTGTACACTTAGATGGTGCTTCTACAAAATGCTTGCAAGGTTACTAATCAAAAACACGTCTTTTGTAAGCCTGACTAAAAACAAGCAGGGCATACCCACAACAATATGTAAGGCTCATCGGTACCTTATGGTGACATGGCATCAGCTGACGAGACCATGTGTGTGTCAGTTTCCTCAGTCGTTGATTTCCCAGAGCAGTTCATGACAGAATCACCTGGGACGTGTATAGATTTAACCAGAAAAGAGCATCAATGACCAGAATCCAATGAGAAGAATATACAAAGTAAGACGCGAACTCCTGAGAATTAAGTATGCTTGGTTTGTTTCAAATATATACCAAAGATAGAATCGATTGATGGGCGCTTTGGCGATGTACTCCTCCTCAAATCTGCAGGTTAGATAGTCCAAAAAGAGTGAGGATGGATCTATGATTACCAAAATAGACAGACAATTATCTAATTCCAAATTTATTAGGCATCCAGATCAGTTGTAGATTGCAAAAGAATTTAAAAAAAAAAAACCTCATCACAAATTTAATTAATATTCTATTTGTGGGGACGAATCAGATTGAACCTCTGACCTGAACAGTAAATGTCCTTAAACATCCTAGGATCATCCATATTCTTATTAGTCTGTCGTTCTGACTTTAAAATGGCACAAATGTCAGCAGAAGAAATATAGTGTACCTAGCACATATATCTGATTGATTCATGGCATGCAAACATGTTAAATGCGCTTCCGCTAATTATTTAGGACTTGTGAATTACTTATAGAAGCACAAGCATCGCACGTATACAACGTTTTTGCAAGAAATTGAATATCTTGATAAACTTAATTTTACTTCCCATTGACTCCAAATAACTTTGGCATTTCATATGAAGAAATTTATTTTCAAATTTATAAATTTGCATGAAGGTGGACAGTGTTCATTCAAAAAATAATCGGATAGAGCAAAGAATTCCTAAAACACATCAACAGTGTCTTAATTCGAAAGGTACGGAAGTCTGCAAACCCACTGAAAGGAGATAAGAATTCCTCGGCATCAAAAGGCTCTTCGAGATCATATCAAATTCACGAATAGTTATTCAGGTATCTTGAGACGCTTTCTGGATGACTTTGAGTAATTTGCAAACTGATAATTTATTTGCTTTAGTAGGAATAGTCAATGTAGTTAGGGTTAGGGTTAAAAAGAGGAAGAAAAAGAAGAAGAAATGTGGAGGAAATTAGGTTGAGACTTCAGGAATTAGTCTCACACCCTCATATTATAGGTTTTATACTCTATACAATATCCCACGAACATCTATACAATAGGAAAAGGAAAAGGAGATACATTTCTTCCAGCACACCCAATGACTCCTAAGGACACGAATCATTTTAACACCACCCCTGAAGTTGGTGCGTAGATGTCAATCATGCCCAACTTGGTCGTAATGTCTTTCAATCTAGTTGTCCCAACTGCTTTGGTGAGTATGTCTAGTTGTCCCAACCTATAATATGAGGGTGTGAGACTAATTCCTGAAGTCTCAACCTAATTTCCCACGAACATCTATACAATAGGAAAAGGAGATACATTTCTTCCAACACACCCAATGACTCCTAAGGACACACGAATCATTTTAACACCACCCCTGAAGTTGGTGCATAGATGTCAATCACGCCCAACTTGGTCATAATGTCTTTCAATCTAGTTGTCCCAGCTTCTTTGGTGAGTATGTCTGCAAGTTGGTCTTTCGAAGCGACTTAAGGTGTATAGAACTCCTATAATTCAACTTTCTCCTGGATTAAATGGCAGCCTACCTCGATGTGTTTGGTCCTCTCATGGTAAACCAGATTCTTTGCAATGTGGGTCGCTGCCTCATTATCACCATAAAGTTCATGGGGAGACGAACTTGTATTCCAAGATGAGACCGAATGAATTGTAGCCCACCCTTCTCGTGCACCTTGGGACATGACCCTATATATCACTTCACAATTAGAGCTGGATAGTACATGTTGTTTCTTGCTCTTCTAGGTGACCAAGCTTTCCCCCAAGACAAACAACTTGGCCAGTGGTAGACCTCCTATACTGACTGATCCAGCCCAATCAACATCTGAATACGTCCACATCTAGGATGTCCATGGTTTTCATATAGTAAGCCTCTGCCGGTACTTGATTTTAAATACCTCAGAATTCTGTAGACTACCTACAGGCATGTGGTGCACGGAGAGTGCATATAAAACAGATGGCATATATATATATATATATATATATATATATATATATATATATATATATACTCATTCTAGTCACGGTGTGACTCAAGCTGTGAGCCGTCCATGTCGCAGTCAAATGTTGACCGTGCACGACGTGAACGGTCTCACGACTCAATCATGATCCCCTCTTCACAAATAAAGTATGGTCATGGTGACTTTGTTTTTACCCAAATTGTATGATGGCATCACTAAATTTTCTAAACCAGGCTTGAAGAGAGTGCTTTAACCCATAGATAGCTTTCTTCTATCTGCACATTTGATTCGCTTCAAATTAATATTAAGGTAGATAGATGGTAGTTACGGTTAGAAGGCAGAAGATAAGAGAATGAGAAATTAAGGTTGCAAGCTTAATCTCATACAATTGTTTTTCATTAAAATATATGCCCTTTACACTGTTATACTCACACACCCACTGTTACTTACATACTCTGATACTCTCTAATAAATAAACAAATACACACACACACACCAACTAACATTAAATGCTGCAGACACACCAAAATTCCAACACTCCCCATACTGCATAGATGTCAATCATGCCCAACTTGGTCGTGATGTCATATAGACGATCTTCCCTAACATCAGCAAGTTGATCCTCAATGCTGACTTATGGTAAAGAAAATCCTTGGATTCAACCTTCTCTCTTATGAAGTGAGTCTACTTCAATGTGCTCTGTTCTCTCATGAAAGACAAGATTTTCAATTATACGTAATGCTGACTCATTGTCTCCATACAGAGTCATAGGAAGTTTCTCACACCTATGTCGAGATCAACAAGAATGAAACGAAGTCACATCTCCTCACAGGCACATTGTGACATTGCCCTATATTCACCTCCTGGACTCGAATTCTAAGCCAGGTGCTGCTTCTTTTCCAGGTGACTAGGTTCCCCTCAAGGAAAGGCAATAGCTAGAGGTAGATCTTCTGTCACTTAGGGACTGGACCCAATCAGAGTGAGAAAAAAATTCAACATTAAAGTGTCCACAGGTGGAGTAGAGCAATCTCCTTTTTGCATTGCCCTTCAGATACCTCAGGATTCTGTAGATTGCATCTAGATGTGTTGTTCTGGGAGCATGCATGTATTGACTCACCTAACTCACTACATAGGCTATGTTAGGACGAGTCATGGTGAGACAAATAAGTTTCTCTACAAGTTTTTATAGATTCTGATGTCTTTGAGTGGTTTACCTCCTCCACTAATCATGTGCTTTTGTTCCATAGGACTAGCCACAGGTCTACAACCCATCAGGCTTGTCTGCTTTAACAAACCAAGTGTATATTTTCCTTTGGATAGGGTTATCACCTTTATAGACCTGGCCACTTCAATTCCTAAGAAATACTTGAGTGGACCCAAGTCCTTAATATCATTTATTTTTCTTAAGTAACACTTTGGTTTTAGTGTCTCTACTGCCATCTCCAGTGACAATGATGTCATCCACATAAACTAATATGGCTGTGGTATGGTCATATTAACTCCTTTGATAACCAAACCTTACCACTGCATCACTGAATATTTAAACAATTCCTTGGGAGATTGTTTCAGCCCGTAATAGCCTTCTTTAGTCTACACACCTTACCATTCTCCCCCTAAAGTGAAAATCGAGCAGTATTGCCATATAAACTTCCTATTCTAGAACCGCATGCAAGAAGGCACTTTTGACATCTAATTGATACAAGGGCCAGTCTTTGTATGCTGCCACGAAGAGAAGTCCCCTAATGATATTTGACTTTGCTATTGGTGCAAATGTTTCCTAGTAGTCCACTCCTTGTGCTTGTGTAAACCTCTTTGCAATTAATTTGGCCTTATATACAACTGAACCATCGAGTCTATATTTAAATGTATACAGCCATTTACATCAAACTATTTTCTTTCTTTTGGGAAGTTCTACAACTTCTCAGATATTGTTGTACTCCATGCCTTCATCTCCTATATCATAGCCTCTTTCCACTATAGTTGAGATGAAGCATCAGAGACACTAGAAGGTATAGAAATAGAGTCTAATGAAAATATGTGAAACGTAAAAGAATTTTGATATGACACAAACTCACTGATAGGGTGTCAAGTACATGATCTGGATCCTTCATGAAGAGCAATGGGGAGATTCAATTGATCCTGTGGATGTGGGCTTGCTTCAGGTGGGGACACTTGGTCTGTAGTCTGAAGAGAGATCTTCTTCTTTCCTTTCTTAAAAGCTTCACCACCAGTGAAGATCTTGCCTTTTCCAAACCCATCAAAGGTATCTTGTCCCCCTGTAGTAGCAATTTATGTTTGCATCTCTTGATTTTCCACTTCAGTTTACACCTGGACATCATTTTCTTCAACAACATCCCCTCTATCATCTTTTTCACCATTTTCACCAGCATCACTTTGGAGATAAGGTAACACGGGCATATTATGTTTTCTCCCTTATAGATACAGTGCTCTCTTCTTAGACCTCTCCCCCTGAAGAGGGCTCTTTGGCTGAGAAGAGAACGAGGTGGATTCAAAAAATGTTACATCCATAGTCACAAACACTTCACAGAGATGGGATCATAAAACTTGTATCCTTTTTTAGTACGAGGATAACCAAGCCGATGGGACATTGAACGCTACAAGCCATGCCACGAAGCGAAAGGAAATGCTCAACAGCATGAGCTAGATACTGATGAACCCACTACCATATGAATTGTTTTCTCTTGCTTGCACAAGAGGCCGGATCATCCGACAATGTAACAAGAAAACTGTGTTCCTACATGACATCTTAAAAAAGCACAATTTAAGATGCACTGATACGTATATGCTTGTGCAACCAATATCCTTCGGTACAGTCATTCTTCTTTTTTATTTTGTCATTATCTTACTAGATTGAATCGATCAAGTGGTTTTATTCAAAAAATTGAGGGCAGAATTTAGTATGAACGAGAAGGACCATAGACCGATTCATTTTTTTGGGGGGTAGAGGCTGCTACAAATTCCACATGGTTTGCCTTTCTCACAGACCAGATATGCATTAGAGCTGTTTTCTATAACTGACGTAACAAACTGCAAGTCTCTTAGCACTTCGGTGTCTTAATTCCAAACTTTGCTGCAATGATGGATTCTTTTTTAACAATTCATGCAAAGATCGGCTGTGAAACACCACTTCGTAATTCCAAACACAGTCATATGTCTGCATCTCATGCACTTGGGAGGTCTCATGTTCCACATCCATCTCAAATATGGATTGAGCCAAATACAAAATGATAACCACTCCAACATTGGTTGTTGTCTGCTTTTTTTTCGTTGTAACCTGATTTCTTAGTGCTTATTGCTTAAAAAAAACCTACACTTGCTTGCGCGAGGGTTGGTTGACAATGACTATCTATGGAGTATGAACTCAACAACCGGAGAAATTACATGGTTTGCCCCTTAATATGAGATACTAGTGTTCATCTCTCCACGTCAGATACATTGGACAGAGGCAATCTCAATGCTCCAACTTGCAAATCCACTGCTTCACACTCGATTGGTTGAGTTCCACATTTTTGGGGAAAAATGCCCAAGGAAAATTTCCTAGTCTTTGTGACAAGGAACGTCAAGTTTGAGAGCCTTGGATTTGGGGCAACAACAGATTTTCGGCATCAGAAGAAGCGTAGATGAAGCCCGAGTACCGTAGCCTCAGAGGAGAAATGGATACAAACCGCGGGGAGAACAGTACCGCGGCGAGCCCTCGCGCGAGCAATCACTTAAACTCGCTCGAGCGAGCGATGATAATCCTCGCGCGCGCGAGCTACGGCGACAACTTCAGCCGGAATTTTATGCAAAACTTCCATTTTTTGTGTTTTATTAGTATTAGAACTCTTTTATTTCGAATTTTATTTTAGTGGCCTATATAAAGAGGCTTGTAAAGACTTTTAGTTAGTTTTTTTTATGAATGAAAAGAGAGTTTTTTTTGTGCAAACCCTAAAGAACTTGTGAAAAGTTTTCAATCAAGGGAGTGAATCCTTCAAACCTTGAGGAGTGAGCAATCGTTTCTTATGCGACTTGGTGCGAAGCCGACGTACAGCCATGGTGTGAAGCTTCAGAAAAACCCTTGGTGTGAAGCCTTGGAATCTATCTTTTTAGTTTGTCTTTTCCCTAGTTATTAGGTATTATTTTCCTTTCTTTCCATTAATAAAAAAATAAAAATCCCAAAAGAATCGTATTCCATGATATCATTAATCTCTCATTTTTGAACTATTTATTCAAGTTTCATTTCCTTCAAAATCCCCAAGGAATTAAATCCGATATTGCAGTTATCGCTTGATGCCCTAAACTAGAACGAATTCTGAGTTCCTTCATCGAAGCCGTTTTTCTAGAACGAAAAATTTTACGCATGCAATGCTAAAATGGATTAATCTAATTGTTTTATTAATTTCATTGAATTAATTTTATGTGTTGCTTGATTTTGAATATTTTCACTATTCAATTCATCCTAAAAGTTAATCCCAAATTCGCATATTAGGGTTTTAGCGTTTGTCCCGCATCACTTTGTTCCTTCTTCAGAGTAACAGCTCACATTCTCACCAAGGCAATCTTGGGGGAATGATTTCTATGGATAGTAAGCATGTCTGGGGTTGGTCAAGAGATCAGAATTCCCATGATTTGTTCATAGAAATTCCTATAATTTGTTCGTAGTGCGCACATGCATTACTTGCACCCTCCATAATGAGAAGAGACTTTTCACTTTATATATGCACATACCAAAACTCACAGGCATATGCACAAGCACACTAATGGAGAACACAAGAAGCAAATCGACTGATCTGCATTGAATATTACCAATTATAAATAGAAAAACACAAAGTAATCAATATTCTACAATTTATACAAATCAGAGCACAAATTTTGTACCGAAAGGTTGATGGAGCCCCTTGACAGCATCAAAGTTCTTGTATGTATAGCCAACAAAATTTAAATCTTTAGGAGTTAACTGCATCTGGAAATGTAGATAAAACAATGATTAAGGTCCCCAAAAAGTTAAGCAGACAAAACATAGCAACCTTAGGAAATGAACAATTTGTAGCAATGATAGGATATGTATTTAACAAAACAAAAATCAAATAATTTACTAGGTAAAACAATGAATATATCATAAAACCTAAAAAGGATTATGCATAGTCACCACTTTAAATAAGTGTCTTAACCTTGGATACCATTACTCATGAAACACATTGATTCAACTTATCAGTTATTCCAAATAAAGAACTATTAGTACAAGAGGGAATCCATAACAGTTGTCGGCTCCAACTACAAAACATCCCTACTCTAGAATGGTCCTAATCATGATTTTAAAACACGGAAACTCGACTCAACTCAAAAATCATCTCAGTAGAATCAACACGGAAAATCGGTCCGACTCGACTCGCTCCGGCTCGGGTTATATATATATATATATTAGGGCACCTGTGGCTTGTAAAGTGAAAAAAAAAAAAAAAAAAAAAAAAAAAGATTTTAGGGCATATAGGGCTTGTTTGGCAGAACGAGTTCTTGGAAAAACTCTGTAAAATTTGAGATTTTACGGAAACTCTTTTTTTCCGCTGTTTGGAGATCATGTGGGACCCACAAATTAGAGTTTTTTTTTTTTTAAACTCGGATAAAAGATTCAGCCAAATTTTGGCTGAAAATCATTTCCGCCCATGACATGGGTTATAATATTAAAGAGAAATTTTATTTATTACCCTTGCAACCTGAAATTCGTTCTTCTCAACTCGGGTATTTCATGCTAAAATCGTTTGACTGCTTTGGATCAATCGATCGAGGTTTTTTTTTCACCATAATTTTTCATATAATGGATCTTGAGACCATGAGCTTATCATCAAATGCTCAACTTTTTCTTTGATGTGGCACACATGTCAATACCTCTCTGTTCACACCCACGTGTTCTCTGAGAGCGCCTATGTCCCAAACCCCTGAAAAAACGTTGATTTCTTCGGATCAAATGGTGGAGATCTATTTTAACAAAGATCTTCCACAAAATAGATCGTGGTTTCATGGCGCATCAATCTAACGGTCAATTTTTTATTCCCTGTATCACCGATGCCCAAAAAATGACTCTTCAATCATATAGCACACATCATGCTCAAGTGTGACTTTAGGGCCATTTTTTGGGGACTGGGGACACATGGAATCACAAACTGGCCATCTGATAGGTGCTACATGATCTTAAGAACCATTATGTGGATGATCGGGGTGGAAAACAATCAACCTCATCTTATCCAAAGCAATCAACAGTCTTCAAGGAGTCTAGGACGTGGGCGCTTTTAGAGAACGCATGGATGCGAACAGAGGTACCCATAAACAGCGACGCTAATAAATGTAACCCAACCATCTAAGCCACTTAATTTGAAGGCCATGATCTAAAGATCATAAGTGAAAAGATTGGCACCAAGCATAATCTTTATCATATAACTCAATGCACTCCAAAGCCATTATCCGATTCAACAGTTGATTCTATCGAATCATATATAGAGATTGAGTTTTGCACCACTCTTTTGCGTCGTAGATCTGTAGATCATGGCCTTTATATCAGACGGTTTAGATGCAACCTCACCTCATAATCGTACCATTTATTTGCACTATAAAATCGTAACATCACCTCATCTCCTTCGGCCAACATGCATTGACTACTTTGAATCTGACAAAAGAGATTGTTTTTTATCCCAATCTTCCACATGATGCATCTTGAGATCATGGGTATATCATTAGACGATTTTTTTTATTTCATGTGGCACCCATTCCAAAAAATGACCCGTGATTTGTATTTGAGCTTGATGTCTCACGAGTTTAGAGTTACTGAGTGTATGCCCGTGATCTCAAGACCCATCTCGTAAAAAGTTGAGACAAAAAAAAATCATGTTCTAATTCAAAGCGATTAATGCATTTTGGCCCGACGAGATGGGGTGAGGTTACAGGTTCACATAGTGTAAAGAATGGTGCCTTAGGAAAATAATTTTACACAATGTAACCAAACAGCTGAAGAAAATAAAATCAAACCATTGTAAAATTTTAAAAATAAAACTTCCCATGAGTTCTTTTATTTACAAGCCCAAGTAAAAAAAAGCCATTTCCATGAGTTTTGTCAAACAAGGCCATAAAGAAAAAAAAAAAAAACTCACATTTAGGGCACAAGAGGGGCGGCTGAGGGCTGCGATGGATGGACTAGTCTTTCTTCTTTCTTCCTCTGCTTCTTTCTTCTTTCTTCCTCTGCTTCTTTCTTCTTCTTTCTTCTTCTTCTTCTCCTTCTTTCTTCTTCTTTCTTCTTTCTTCTTTCTTCTTTCTTCTTTCTTCTTTCTTCTTTCTTAGTCTTTCTAGTCAAGTTTATGTCGAGGGCCCAGCCCTTAAATATATAAAGGGCCAAAATTACAAATATGCCCTTAAAATTTCATTAAAACCCCCGCCAGCAACATTTCTTTGAAACTTAAGTCGACTCGCCGAGTCGACAAACTCGGTCGAGTTTTCGAGTTGACTTGGCGAGTCGACCAAGTTGAAGCCCAAATCAATTCTATATACGAGTTGACTCGAAAACTGGGTCGAGTCGACTCGCCCGAGTTTCGAGTTGACTCGTCGAGTTTTAAAGCCATGGTCCTAATAGCTAACAAGTCTTCTGGGTCAAATTGTAAATATACAATACTAAGAAAACAAATTTAATCAAAGCTAGTCAAATGTTCACAACCCAAAAGATCAGATCCTGGGAAAGAAAGCATACAAATTTGAAGGTACAAATAACATTTGGGAAGGATAGTGTTTTAAATAGCGTTTAAGGCGTAAGCCTCGAGGCGTAGCGCAAGCTTTTCATCGGGTCTACCATTGAGGCGTAATGCTCCTGAGGCATAGAGATGTGTAAGGAGGCGTAGTAAGGCATATGTGAGGCGCGATGAGGCTTGCATGAATCTTTATTTTTTAACTACTTTATCCTCATATTTCTTACAAATTTACCTTTTTTACAGATTTACCCTTTTAAAAGATTATTAGGGGATGAAAAGAAGTAGGATTACCCCTGTTAATATTTAATAACTTAAAATTATTACTTTTTAGTTAAATTGATATTGTAATATTATATTTTGAGTTCTGAGTCATGACTTGAGACTTATATAGAACAAACATTTGCAATCGTGTCTATGTTTTGATTTTGAAACTCTCCCTTTTGTCAAGGGTAAATGATTGTACCCTTTCCTTTGTCAAGGGTAAATGATTGTACACTTATACCTCTCATTGTATGTGTCGTGAATATTGATTGGTTTATGATTAGAAAAATTGTTCATTATTTTTCTTAAATATTTTCTAATTTATTTATCATTGTTTATGAATTTTCTTTATAGCTTTTAAATTTATTATATTTTTCAAATTAAAATTTTTAAATATTGTGGGGCTTAAGCCTTACGCCTTGATGCTTACATCTCGCCTTGCGGGAGGGCTGCGCGCTAGCCTTCGCTTTTCGCCTTTAAAAACATTCATAATACTACTTCATAGGTTTTAACTTATTATTTTTTTTATCAATAGCTCGACTTTTTTTTACCAAGTTAAATACAAATTACAAAAAAGTTGATATAAAAAGCATAGAAAGAAAGAAAAACCAGAAATTACAACAACACACCAGCCACAAAATTATCCAAAAGGAAACCCCCCCGCCCCACCCCGAAATTAAAACTAACTCCCCACAGTTAGAACCTCTCTCTCCTACTAAAAGCTTATCATCTTCAACCTTGCCTCTCTCTATTTCGTCCAAAAAAGTCATTTCGATCTCACTTCTATACTTCCTTATTAAGAACTTATCATCTTCAACCTCACCTTTCTCTGTTTTCTTCTAAAAAATCATTACTTTCAGCCTCACCATGATAAATAATGTCCTCCAAAACACTAACTCTCAATTTCGAAGGTGAGCAATCTTTCAAAGATCATTCAGAGATTATCTTCCCCCATTTTCAAAGGCAAGCAAATGGTTATTTATATAGGGAAATGATCATATGACACAAGTCATGGGACATAAGCCCATGACTCGAGCTCCTATTGGTTGCATGTCACATCAGATGACTTACAAAGTCGACCTGATGTGACATGCAGCCAATGGTAGCTCGAGTCATGGGATTATGTCCTATGTCTTGAGTGAGAGGATGATTACCCTTATTTATATGCTCGATATGTTGTCTATTACTTCATTATTTATATTAAAATTTAAAATATTTATTTTTTTAAAAACCTTATGATTATGGTCATTTTGAAACTTAATAAAAATAAATAAAACCTAAAAGATTTAATATTGCATCACCTAGCCATTGCTATTTATTGTTGTTGTATATACTTGATTTTTTTAGAGGCCTGCGACTATACTCCGGTTGTAGAGAAATCTCTGCAATCACGTTCAGCTGGGCATCTTGTGGCATCCATCACGAGAATCGGGTGACTCGAAAACTTGGATAAGTTCAATTAACTGCCCAATAAAAAATTCAGCACGATCCAATATATATCCACCGTTAGAAATATGATCAAAGCTCAATAAAATCAATGTACCAAATTTTTGAGGCGTTACCATATCATTGACCCATCAAATGGAGGTAAAAAAAGCCATAAAAATATTATTTTTAATAAAACCACATCTAGCATAGCTGATCAACCCAAAACGGGATGGGATCATGCCATGTGGCATGTGAAAATGCGACCAGTTGCATGGGTCATCCTGTGCAACTGGATGCATAGTCCCCATTGCCACTTTTTTATTATTATATGTTTATAGCTTGACTTGTTTATCATTTTATAATCCCACGACTGATCAAAGATGTGGAAATTAGATCCAGAAGTTGCACCGCAGGCAGTTTGGTGGTTATTTGATTTGAAAGGAACGAGAGGAGCTTCAGGAATACTATCAGAAATTATCAAATGGTCATCACGTTTGTTTATATCCCTATTGATTAAATGGGTCGGGACTAAAGTGGGCAGTGGGCAGGATTATTGGGAGTGCATCACCGATTTTTGGGAAGATTTGACAGCTGTGTTGTGTCGCCCATAAGCTTTCTTCTTGCAGGGTATGGTGTGGTGGCGGAGCTGTTTTGCTTTCCGCTGGGCTGGCAATTTTGGGCCGGTGATTTTTCTTTCTTTTTCAGTGTCTGGCCTGATGGCAGCAGGCCGTATTTTGTTGTTTCAGCAAGTTACCCATAAGCTTTTCCTCTGTTAACTTTTTTGTTTGGGTTTTTTTTTGCTTGTTACTGTACTTTTTCTTCGTCAATATATTGTTTCTTTACCCATCAATAAGAAAATTGAAGATGTGGAAATCTTTCATATCCTTGAATCATGATTTGAGGAAGAAGGCTGATTAGAATTCAAAACATTGAGTTGTCTATAATGGATCCCTGAATGATGGAGTAGAGGCGTGTGTTTTCTATTGTTGAGGCGTGGCCCTAGTGTTTGACAAAACGCTTCATTACATGATAGTGTTATGGCCTGAGTGTTTGACAACATGCTTCAGAGCTCATTACGGTTAGTAACTAAGGAGAAAAAGTTAAAAGAGTTTAGAGTCATATACATTGGACAGAGATCCGTCATTGTGTCGAGTCATCCAAATAAGACAACATGCAGCTATGCAATTTTATCTGAGTACATTCAATTCTATTAATTCTATCAAACTTGATTTGATTTCAATCTCCTCCAAACTGGGTATTAGCCATCAGATAACATCCTGTTTCATTTTAAAGTAGTAAATGAACGATCAAAGGCAACCTTAAAATTGGTAGTTAGAGGCGCCCAGATATGGTATGTTTCTTGCATTTCTATCGCAACTCCCTTCAATCCATAAGAATAAAACTAATGTCAACATAATACCAATCAATTGGGTCCATTTTTTGTCAAATAGCATTTGAATTAAATAATCAACATTTAATCATAAGATATGAATGGTCAATAAATAAATTGTATAACAAAGAAACGAATTCGAAAATTTATAAAATTCATTTCAAGCAAAAATTAGTTCTGTACCTTCCGTGTGGGTCCAGAACCAGTTCTTGCAGGTGTTGGAGTATCTAACTATAGCACAAACAAGAAAGGATCTCATGAGTAGATGCATATTCGCAAAAGCATCATGCTTAAAATAATTAAGCACCTAGAAATTAAAAGCACGAGATAAAACAGATGGATACTACAAATATTTAGCACGATCCGAATAGCTTTGCAATGAATAAAATGTTGTCAAGAATAAGCTCTAGTTTCCAAGTAGCATATTGATATTTCATAGAACAGATTAAGCATATCTCCAAAAACCACCATGCCATTCAATTTTTTTGTAGAATCACCTGAATATCCAAATTATTATAAATAAACAAATAACCTTTACCCAGGATATCAACAAAAGACCTTAATTCAAGAAACACTTAGAACAATCCAACTTTAAAAATATATATATAATTCCCCTTAGTTTCCAAAAATGCACATGGAACATTTTTAATGTTTAGTATGGTATATAGACAATAAAGTAGTCTTTGCACCCTTTGTACGCACTGCATATTCATCCATGTATTTAAATTTGTGAAAATACAAATGGAAGCCAGCAATAGATATGATACTATCAAAACCTGAAATTGCTACAGTATTTATCTCACAAGATTAAAAACAGAGTTCAGCTGGGGAAAAATTATAAAACCTGATAATTAGTGACAGGAAGTAAGACAAAAAGAAAGAGTAACATAAGAATCATACTTCATCAAACTTCAAAAAGTTTTGTGTATCTAGCTCCCCATTGACCTCAGGTTTAAATGCTGCCTCTGTTTCATAGAGCTTTTCCCATGCAACATCTTTGAACCATGGATGAGCCTGAACCAAACGAAAAATAACAAACTTAAGGTTGAAAAAATAATTGACGGAGATAGAGATCGGAAATACCATAGATTCAACACCATACCCTTATCTGATTCGCCCCTCCAGTACCGAGCCTGTGTTCAACGTCACATAGCAGCCTACAGATAAGATCCTTTGCCTCAGGTGTCAACCTTGCCTCTTCTGGAAATTTTAGGTGACTTCTCCAGTGCACAATCTGATAAACCATTAGTAAGCATTAGGTTGACCATGAATTTTATATCCTTCCCTAACCAGGCATGAATATGTAGACACAAAAAATTTGTGTCTTTTTCTTAAATAAATACACAGATATAGATCTGTATACACACATTATTTTTCCTTTTTTTTATAAAATAAAATAAAATAAATATATATATATAAAGGTAAAGAGAAACCCACGCAAAAAACCCCTAAAAGATTTGTGTTATAGATCTGTATTATAGACACAAATAGTTTGTCATTTTCCGATAAAGTAAATGTAAAAAGAGAAGAGAGTATACACAAATTATTTGCGTCTTTTAAATATTATATAATAAATGATGGGAGAAATAGAAGACACAAAAATGTGTCTTTTCTTCCGGAAGAGATGAATAAAGGATAAGGATAAGAGAAAATAGAAGACACAGAAATGTGTCTTTTCTTACGGAAGATATGACCCACGTAAAGAGGCCCTTGCATGGGTCTCCTATCATTTCTTTTTCTTTCTCTCTATTTTCTCTCGTCTCTCCTTACTCTCCCTTCTTTTTCTCTTCTCTTATGGCTCACGCAGGACCCTGCGTAGGCCATCCCTCTCCATCTCCTTTCTTTTCTTCTTCTCCTACTTTTTCTCTCTCTATTACCCTTCTCTCTTCAATAGTTCACGCAGGTGCGTGGGCCATCCCTCTCCATCTCCTTTCTTTTCTTCTACTTTTTCTCTCTTTTATCCTTCTCTCTTCAATAGCCCACGCAGGTCACCTACGTGGGCCATCTCTTTCCCATCTCTCCTTTTTCTCTTTTCTTTTCTCCTTCTTGTCTCTTTCTCGCTTGAAATATGGCCCACACAGGTGACCAGCGTGGGCCACCTCTCCTCATTCTCTCTCAATGTCTGATTCTCCTCATTCTCTCTCAATGTCTGATTCTTCGAACATGAGTCATCTTTTTTCTCGGCTTAAGCAAATAACCACCTGCGTAGACCAGATATCTGGAGAAGATTCTTCTCTCAATCCGCGTGAAGGCTAAGGCCCACGCAGCCCTCACGACCATTGATTTTTGTGAAACTCTTGCGGAAACCGTAGGTTTATAACTTCCCGTAACCGCTATCATAAATCTATAAATAGCATAACCCTTCTCATTGTCCGAATCCGAAAATTCTTACGTGAGAGCCCTGCCAAAAACTTCTCTGACTTTGATTCTCTTGCAAGAGACCTTACGGTATCTCCGAGATTCTTTTTGTTCCCTCTTGTTTTCTCCTTTGACTTCTATTTAAAGTGTATGGGAGAGATAAGTCCATATTGGAATTTTGAATTCGAACGGTCTCCGATACGAGTGCATCTAGGATAAGAGCTACGACCTTTATCTAAATGTGGTACGCTTAGGATAAGAGTTACGGCTCCTACCTAAGTATGATTTAGGGTTACAATTTGGGATAACGCGGCACGACACGTACCCAATTCGTTGTATACATGGAGATAATTAAGCTACATGGATACAACCTCTCGCTTAACTCTTAGTACGCTCAGATTGCAACTATAAATTTGATATTCGTATAAGTTGCAATCACGAATCTAAAGAAAGATTCCGGACTTCGACACCCGGAATACTCATCTACAACGACTCATAACCATCAAATTTACCAGATCTAAATCATACCTCGAAATTAGAGTGTCCCTTGCGATTCGAGTCATCACTCCTTCAAATGTTGGGTTTAGATCTCAACCTCGAGATCGGAAATTCTTTTACAATAGTAAAATCGATTTTCTTGATATACAAATAATTGGGTCGTCCACGTCTTGGTCCTGCCTGCATGGGTCGTGCCTGCTCTGACTATGCCTGCCCTGGCCATCTCTGTGTGGGGCTTCCCCGCTTAGGTTGTTAGTTATGCCATGGTTTAAAAACTCGGTGAGTCAACTCGAAACTCGGGCGAGTCAACTCGAGCGAGTCGACTCGACTCAATTGGGTTCTCAGTCGACTCGGTTAAGGGATCGAATAGGGTTGTGACTTGAGCGACTCGCCGATCCGACTCAGAAACTCGACCGAGTTTACAGACTTGGCGAGTCGCGACTTTAGTGGCCCTAAATAAGGAGAGGAAAGAAAGAAGAAGAAGGAAGGAAGAAAGAAAGAACAAGAATGAAGGAAAGAAAGCAAAGCAAAGAAAAAAAGAAAGTAAAGCAAAGACAAAAAGAAATAAAGTAGAATATATATATATATATATATATTTTAAATAACCCGAGTTGGACCGATTTTTTGCGTTGACTCTACTCAGATAATTTTCAAGTCAAGTCGAGTTTCCGTGTTTTAAGATCATGATTTATGCAGTCCTCGCATGTGTTAAATATTTTAACGGCGGATCTGTTGACTTTTAGTCAAACGACCATAATACAAGATCGTAACAAGATCCTATGATGGATTTATTAAATGTTGACGAAATCTTATAATTTTAGTCAAATCCAACGGTGGACTAGTTGGCTTTTGGTCAAACAATCATAATAGAAGATCGTAACGAGATCTAACGGTGGATTATTACATGTTGACCAATCTTGTATTTTGATAGAATCCAATGGACTCGTTGACTTTTGGTTAAATGATCATAATACGATAGTGTAACAAGATCCTACAGTAGATTTATTACATGTTGACCAAATCTTGTAATTTTGGTCAAATCCAACGGTAAACTCATTGACTTTTGGTCAAACTATCATAATACAAGATCCAACAGTGGATTTGTCACATGTTGACCAAATCTTATGATTTTGGTCAAATCCAGCAGTGAACTCGTTGACTTTTGATCAAACGATCATAATACGAAATTATAACGAGATCCAACGGTGAATTTGTTACATGTTCACCAAATCTTATGATTTTGGTCAAATCTAACGGTGGAATTGTTGAATTTTAGCCAAACGGTCATAATAGGAGACCGTAATAAGATCCAACGGTGGATTTATTATGTATTGATCAAATCTCATCGTTTTGGTCAAATCCAACGGTGGATTCATCAACCGTTAAATGATCGTATTATAAGATCATTACATAATCCAATGGTAAAATCATAACAAAATAACTTCTGATGAACAAATCCTAAGGAATATGATGATAGCCAACCGGTGATTAGATACCTCATAACCAAAAGTGCTAATTTTTTGGATAACCAGACATCAGAAAATGGACCCAGTATTTGAATTCGCCTTCCAAACAAGTGAGCATGAATTCATTATGAGGCTCATCCATGAACTCCTCATGCCCCTATTTGACCATACCTATCGATCGGATGGGTCTAACTTTCGAAGAAGGGGCTTTCTCATCCAACGCCCTTTATTTCACATCGCCCGAGTCGCTGACGAATAGAGCATACTGCGCGTCCATCTCGTACCGTGAAGACCAAGATATTAATGGAGACTTAGACTTAGGATTTATTTTGTTTATTTCAGAGATATAATTACTTTATTTTTCTTTAGTAGCTTTTAATCAGAGGTATTCGAGTTTGATCTAATTAACGGAGAATCAATTGCAATACTCGGAAGTGTAAAGTCTGTCATTTTCAATAAAACCCTCTCCCAGCGAGGGAAATTTTGTTATGATTGATTTGTGTTGGATTTATATTCTAAGCAAATTTGTTGTTTACAAAATAACATAGCATAATTGTGTAATTATTAATTTATTATATGCAATGAATGAAAATCAGAAAGTCATCATCTAAATACCAAAAGAGGATAGCATGAATAAGCCAATCAAAGCACACCAGAACTTAGTACAATTACAAAAATAGGATTTCATAAAATATATGCATCACTGGCATACAAGGGTTAAATAACATTGCCATTTAACAAAACAATTATCAAATGACTTAAATTTGTATTGGATGATACGATTTGAAAATTAGGCCTAATTGTTTCATATCAGAAAACCAACAGTGTTAGCACCAGCTAGAAATTCTGATCCATATTAGTAATACAAGTTGGATTGGATGATATTTTAATACATGTCAAAATTGTTGAATTATCCAACAACCCAAATAATGTGTACTCCACACACACTTCGCTTCAAATTTTAGCATTCCGACGATGCCACTCTTACAAAACAAATAATAATAATAGGGCAGTTTACCAAACCAAGATTTGTCCCCAAATAGATGGGGAGAAGGCAACAATGATGAATGAAATTTAGATTTAAATAAATAGATCAACCAACAAAGAATAGAATTTTTTTTCCTAGTCCAAATGCAAGTAAAAGCAAAAAAAAAGTCATTTTTAGTAGGATAGTTCCAAAAAGTATGTCTATAGTTTAATATTTTTCCTTTAAGGGAGGCCAAGAAAAGGCTTAGACCATACTCAGACTAGGACACCATGGATTTTCAACTATGTTTTTTTTGAGATTTGATGAGGACATGAAAATTTGAAGTTTACAATGTTCCCTAGCATGGTGAATATGAATATATCACCAAATACGTATATGTGTGCTAGGGGAAACGAAAATATTCTCTAAATTCTAGCACAGATTCTAAAGTTGTCGTTGTTCAAAGGAGAATCCTAAACCCAACCTCCCTAAGTATGAATCAATTCATAAAATAAAAATAGTCATTGCACCTTTTTCATTTTCCACTTAAAACAAAGGCGAATTCCAAATGATGAATAATGCAAGTCATCGCACCCTAGTATGAGGAGTCCTGGGTAGCATCACAATTAGCAACGATGAATAATATAGAAAGGCGAACTGCAAATGAGGCAATTACAAGACCAGATGTACAAGTGAGGTTTAAGATTACATGGTATCAACTTTGTAATAGAATATTATAACATGAAAAATCCATCAAATATTCATATGAAGACTCACAAAGAAATATCGAATCCAATTATTCAAAGGACGACTCATAAGGACAGATCAAACTAAGGTGTTTAGCAGGGTGACCTTTCTGCAAGTAGTTATTGGGTCGTCGGAATAAAATGGGGGATAACCAACAAGCATCTCATACATAATTGCACCAAGGGACCACCTGTGACCAAACCATAGAATAAAAGTAAGAGGCTGGGAGATAAAGGAAATAAGAAACATTGTAACGAACTCATTTTCTTTAAAAAAAAATACAAATCATGCAATCAAATCACTAAGTTGTGGTCAAATTTTTTTACATGCTAGACATGAAAGAACATATCAGAGAGTAATATGTTAAGTTGTGAAGGATCACATCACATGCAAAATAAGATGAAGGCACTCAGTCGATCAGGTATTAGGAAGTAAAAATCGCATCACCCCAAAAGTATTTGGGAACCTTCATATGGATTAGGAGTGCAAGAGAAGCATCAAGTAGTTATCTATTCTTCCTCTTAATGACACCATTTTGTTGAGGGGTCTAACCACACGAGGTTTAATGCAATAGTCCGTATAGGATTTAGAGGAAGAAACAAAGCTCTTAGCATTATCAAAACAGAAGACAAATATATCGACTCCAAATTGGATCATAATTTTCATATGGGAGGTTTTTAAATATAAAAAAATGACTTAAGATTGATCTTTCAACCGATATTACCAAGTCATTCAAGAGAAATCGTCTACAAACGTGATGAAATAGTTGAAACCAAACCAACTTGGAACCCAACCGAGTCGCAACACATCTCAAGGAACTAAGGAAAAGGTTCCACACTCCCTTTTATTATCACGTGGAAAAAATGAGACCCTAGTGTGTTCACTAAGTTAACAGATTTCATGCACAGAAACAGATGACAAAGAGGAACCAAACTCTATAAACTCTGAAAGGCAAGATGATGGAGACTAGGATGCCACTGGTGAAGGGAAGAATCTGATTGTGTCAAAGTCCCTAAGTCCACACAAGTCCATGATCAAGGCAATAGAGTCAACCAGACTCAAATCCGCCACCAATCATCTTCCTGGACTTTAGAACCTAAAAATTACAACGCAAGGGAAAGAATGTGATAGAAATAAAACCATTCCAAGGTTTCACAATCTTACCAACAGACATAAACCCAAAAGAAATTCAGACGCATATAAAACAGATGACAAATACAATGAACTTTTCAGGTGAGCTATATCTCGTCCATATGATTTGGATTGGATACCATTTGCAAGGGTAATGGAAGCATCAGAAATAGATTCATAGAGAGAAGAAAGTACACCTAAATTACTGTTCATGTGGTCAGAAGCTCCCGAATCACTGTCCAGGGACATGATTGATTAGATCCAACACAAACAATACGTAAATCTGCCCATCTGGCTTTGGACGAAGAAGGTACACTGGCGTTGGCCACTGACTTTGGATTATTTTGGTATAATTACCATAAGAAATGTGAGATTAATGTGATCGCTTATGGTAGAGTGCAACTGTTGAGATGTAGAAAGTGTGGTAGATCGAGTATATTGAACATCCACTGTGAAAGCTTGATTAAACTAGGTAGGCTTCCCATGAAGATCCCAACAGTTGTCAACAAAAATGATCTGAAAGACCACAATGAGTACACGTATGATGTCCACGTCCTCCACCTCTACTACGGCCACCATGACTCTCTGCATGAATTGGCTCATATCCAGCAGAAAGACCAGACAACTTAACAGAGTTGATCGAACCATCTAACAAATTACGTAGAGAACTAGGGATGATTATCGATCTTAGAATCCATTGATACAACAAACGAACCATGAAATAAGGGGAAATTTCCATCTAAGGTGGATTAACAGCAAACAAATGGCACAATCACTTTCACTAATTATTGAACGAACACACCACTAGACGTCATCAATCATAAGCACATACTTCAAGCACATCAAGCAATCTCAACACCATACATAGATACACCTTTCTTTCTATTTAAGATACACACAAGGTATGCAAACAAGCATAAAGTTGTCATACAAATAGGAGGAGATTAAGGTTTTAAACAATGAAAGATCCTAATCATTATTTCCACACCAAAAAGAAAACTTGGAGAAAGAAATTAAAAAAAATTAAGAACAGAATATGAACCCTAACTCTGTTGCTCTAATATTGTATAAAGATTGGAAGAAGATTATAGTATCACGTTATTTAAAAAGAAATAAGAGGATAGAAAATAGAAGAGAAAATAGAGAAGACGAGGGAGGTGAGAAAAACGAGAGAGCATAGGGACGTGCAAGATGATACAAGGTCCTCTAGCTCCTCTATAATTAATAACAAGTTGGTATTATTTACACAAGCATCATTAACGAAAAAGAAAAAAATGCTAAAATACCTTTCGCTAACTAATACCTCTAAACAATCTATATGTTTAAGACTACAAATTTAAGCATTGTAAACTAACTCTAACAATTTAAACAACGAGATTTGTGTAATAACAAGAGAGAAACCACGAATCTGAGATGTTTCTGTCTCGTCATTCTCTCTCTCGCCCACTCCTCTCCATATCACTTACACATTTCTCTCTTCTCTTACTTCCTCTTTTATGTTACAGTTAACCCTAATCTATCGATATGGCATCATAGAGGTAAGATATTCATTTATTTTCAATTCTAGTTATTCTTTTATTTAAGAACATAAATTCTTTGTGGCTGATTCCCTCTTTATAATTCAAGTTCTTCCTTTGGTATTGTACCTCTTGTGCAATAACCATATGATTGCTTGTGCATGGATCAAAACAGTGGTTTCGTTTTCAGTTTCGGGCATGACCGAAACCGAAATTTCGACCTAAAATTTCTCCATACATTTTTTGACTGAAATTTCGGTTCAAAATTTCGTTTCGGTGGGGACAGAAATTTTGAACCATGCTTTGTGCTCAAATGTGATTCTCTTCTAAATCAAATCAAGATAAAAGAGATAAGAGAATGTATGTTGATGTGTGTGTAGTGACTCTGGCGTATGATAACACTCTTTGTGCAGTATGGCGTGCAACTACTGTGTTGGTTTTATAGTGTGATGAATGATACATCATTATCTGTGTAGGAGACTCATTTTATTTTTCACATGTTACCTTTTCAGGGAGCTACAAATATGTCCATAAAATCATGAAGGAGATCATGGTAGTCGTCACACAAAGGTAGGCTGTGGTAGAGGTCATGGTACCTATAAATATACTTACACGGATTTAACAAGCATATGGTTGATACTTATTGGACTTTATATGGCAAGCCAGTGTGGGCTAATGGAGCATATGTGATGGGGACATCTCACGGTATAAGGCGGATAGAAAGTGCAAGGAGAAAGCAACAAGAGAAAACAAGGGAGAAAGAAAAAAAGGAAGCAAAGTTCGTCAACATACGACGGACATTCGTGACTTCAGAACGGACGTCCATGAAAATAAGGGTGTTCTAAAGAATTGAAGCTCGAACATCAATGCTCGCAGCATCCGTTTTCACAGACATTCGTGACATCAAGACAAACATCTGTGATTTTGAGGCTTTCTGTTTTGTGCAAGTCGTAGAGGACGGACGTCCGTGAACAAATGACGTACACCCGTGAGTACAAGACAGACATCCGTGAGTCTCACCCGCAAGTTGACGAAATTACGAGTTTTGGGGCCAAAACTTGTTTTAGAGTTTTAGTTGCTTTAGGACTTTTTTATTTCGAATTTATGTTTAGTTAGAGTTTGTTTGACTATATAAAGGCATTGTAAATACAATTTTAACCATAGTTAATGATTAATGAAATTGAGAGTTGCATTGTGCAAACCATAGAGAACTTGTGAAAAGTTTTCACTCAAAAGAGTGAATCTTTCAAAACTCTAGGAGTGAATCTTCGTTTATCATGCGCTTGGTGCGAAGCCGACTTACATCCTTAGTGTGAAATCTTTGAAACCTATCTTTCTATTTTGTCTTTTAATTATTCTCAGGTAATTATTTTCCTTATTTCCTTTGATAAAATAAAATAAAATAATAAAAAAAACCCAAAATCCCTAGTTAATTAGTTGTTGAAACTTCGTTCACACCTTATTAATTGATATATTTTGATTTTCTCCTTTGATTGAATTAACCCTTCAAGCCTTTAATTCTTCAAATCCTAAAGGAGTCAAGAGACGATACCGTAATTGTCGTTTGGTGCCCTAAACTAGAACGACACTCGAGTTCCCTCATCGGAGCCGTTTTTCTAAATCGAGAAATTTCAATGCATATGAGCACAAGAATTGATTCAACCTAATTGTTTTAATTAAATATGTTAAACTATTTTATATGGTTGAAAAGTTTTAAATATTTCCGCTATTCAATTTAATTTGAAATTAATTCCAACTTCGCATAATTAGGGTTTTAGAGTCTATCCTGCATCAAATTGGTATCAGAGTACAGTTCTAGTTTAGGATTGTCAGTATCCATACTAAGGTTTAGGCTTAAGTTGCATATAAGGGTGTTAGTGTTTTCTTTTACCTTGAGTGTCACCATGAATCCAGAAAAGTTAGATGCTTTCATAGAGAGTTTTAACTCCCAAATGGTTGCCATACAAGCCCAATTGCAAAACCAACAATCCAAACATGTGATTTAGCAGTAGAACTCCAAGAGTTGTCTAGATCGACTCACGATGAACATCATAGGGTTAATTTCGATGAGAGGAGGGATCCTCCTAGGAGTGAAAATCGTCTCTACGAGGTTCATGGCGGTTGCCCAATCTGTATAGAGTTACAAAGTCGGTTAAAGTTGACGATCCCACTTTTGAACGAAAGATGGACCCAAAAATCTATACAGATTGGGCAGCCGCCATGAACCATTATTTCGATTGGTATGATATGTCGGATGAGCAAAAAGTGTAGTTTGCCAAGATGAAACTCGTGGGGCAAGCCAAACTTTATTAGACAAGTGTAGAATGACGTCGAGAAGCTCTCAAAAGTGAACCCATCGCCACATGGGCGAACATGAAAGATAAACTTCATGATAAATATATTCCCCTTTCCTACAACCGACTCATGGATCAATGGCATGGTTTAAAACAAGGAAACATGTATGTTGATTATATCAACAAGTTTGAGGAGTACTTATATCGGGCTATAGCTTATGAGAGTCCACACGTCACCTTATCTAGGTTTGCACTGGTCTACATCCCAAGCTACGAAAAGAACTCATCCCTCACCCTATTGAAGAGTTAGAAGAGTATTATGCTAGAGTGAAAGAGTTAGAGAGGTATCTCGACGCTCCAATCAGTGATCGATCTAAATCCTCTAATCCTCCTGAAAGGGTGAATGATACCTATATCAATCCTCAAAACCCGCGAATCCCCGGATTGATAAGGGTAAAGGAAAATTGATAAAGAATTCTAGGCGCGCCCCACAACAGTGTTATAAGTGTCAAGGCTTTGATCACTTCGCATCTCAATGTCCTGGTAAATCCCAAACCTTGATTATTCAGGAGGCTACCAAGAAAGAGAGCAATGAGTTAGAAGTAGAAGTTTATGAACCTACTGGACTACCAAGTGATGAGGAGGATGAAACTCCTAAGAAAAACGTAGGTTGTGTTAGGAAGGTTCCCGAAGAAAGTGTTGGTAGTGTGTTTATACTGCATGCGCCGTTAGAGTCGATAGGAGCATTAATGATCAGATTTTATTGAACAATGGAAATACACAAAATTTTACTAACACATAATGACAATTTTGTGTTAATTCATGATAGCCTCGAGCATGTGGAACTTTTTCCGATCTTGAAAAGAGGTAGTGATGGAGGTCTAGACAAGGGTAATCATCTAATAGTTGCAGTAGAGGATCTTACACCTATTCTAAGTCCAGCAACTATCCTTTGACCCATTCCTTGTTGCCCAAACAATCGAATTTAACCAATTTATAACTCGTACCCTACTTGTGCAATATAAGAGACGGTTTAATGAGGAGGTTATAGAGTTTCCAAACTTCACTACCAATGCGAGCAAGCATCATGCGTATCTCATAGCGTGGAAAGGCAAGCCAAGAATTGAGCATCCGAAGTGTACCATGAGTAGATTCTACAACTCATCGGAGATGAGTTTCTCCCATCCGAGGAGAATTGATGGGGGGCATCTCACGGTACACGATGGATGGAAAGTGCAAGGAGAAAGCAACAAGAGAAAACAAGGGAGAAAGAAGAAAATGAAGCAAAATTCGTCAAGATACGACGGACGTCCGTGAAAATAAGGGCGTTTTGAAGAATTTAAGCACGGACATCCGTGCTTACGGCATCCGTTTCCACGAGCGTCTGTGAGTCGGGACGGGCGTCCGTGATTTTGAGGCCTTCTGCTTTGTGCACGTAGTAGACGACGGATATCCGTGAACAGAGGACGGACATCCGTGAGCATAGGACGGACATCTGTGAGTCTCGTCCGCAAGTTGACGAAATTACGAGCTTTGGGGCAAAACTTGTCGTTTTAGAGTTTTAGTTGTTTTAATTCTTTCTTATTTTGAATTTATGTTTAGTGAAGGTTTGTTTGCCTATATAAAGGCATTGTAAATACAATTTTAAATATAGTTAATGATTAATGAAATTGAGAGTTGCTTTGTGCAAACCTTAGAGAACTTGTGAAGAATTTTCACCCGAAAGAGTAAATTTTTCAAAACTTGAGTAAATCTTCGTTTATCGTGTGCTTGGTGCGAATCCGACATACATCTTTGGTGTGAAGCCTCAGAATCCTTGGTGTGAAGTCATGGAACCATATCAAGGGTCAAAATCTCGGGTATCCGATACATATCGTCCGAGCTCCAAACCGATACGTATCGGAACAGTAACTTACCGGACGATACATTGAATGTATCGTCCGGGCATTTGTATGTAAAATGAACGATACGGCATTTGAATGTACCATATCGTCCTGGTCCAATACCGATACGTATCGTCCGATACGTATCGGTATCGGACGAAATTTTGACCCATGAGCCATATCTTTCTATTTTGCCTTTTAATCATTGCCAGGTAATTATTTTTCATATTTCCTTTGATAAAATCAAAAAAAAAAAAAAAAAAAAAAATCTCTAGTTAATTAGTTGTTGGAACATTGTTCACACCTTATTAATTGATATATTTTTATTTTCCCCTTTGATCGAATTAACCTTTCGGGCCTTTAATTCTTTAAATCCTAGAGGAGTCAAGAGACGATACCGTAATTGTCACTTGGTGCCCTAAACTAGAACGAAACTCGAGTTCCCTCATCGGAGTTTTCTAGATCAGGAAATTTCAATACATGCGAGCTCTAGAATTGATTAAACAAAATTGTTTTAATTAAATCCGTGATACTATTATATGTGGTTGGAAAGTTTTGAATATTTCCGCTATTCAATTTAATTTGAAATTAATCCAAACTTCGCATAATTAGGGTTTTAGCGTTTTTCCTACATCAATATGCTTTGAAAGGAACAAGTATGTTGGCCCTATCTCTCCTCGGCAATTTCTCATAGGGTGGCTCTTGAAGCCCCACACCTTGTGCGGCATCTCTGTGCACTATGCACCTAAAGCAACTTAGAAACTTGCTTAGACGGCCAACTTGCTCACTTGCTTGCTTTCTGCTCCATGAGTTAGCAGCGAACTACAACTAGTGCACTTCACGTCCCACTAGATGGTGATATTGCTTGTCTAAATAGAAGCATCTTTGTCGTGCAAAAACGCAAATAGAAGCCTTGTTCTAAGCACGCGTAGTGTTGTCGTGGTATCCTCCTTGCCCCATGCCAAAGAGAAAAGAAGACTTAAGAAGCACCCTCCAGTATAAAGTAGGCTAGGCATTGGCTCAGTAGAACCAAATTGTAAGTACCTGAGGTTATCCTCCGATTTATAAGGGAAAAAATTCAATCCTTGGAAAGTAGTGGGGGGAACCTAAAGGTATTGGCTTAACATACTTGAGATGCAAGACACCAAGAAAGGTTATTTGGATCATGTGACGTGCTCGTGTGCCTACCACGACACCACCTTGTGCCCCACATCCAAGCCATGCAACAACGTCCAAGCGCCAACAGCCAACCTTAACACCACATTGGCCCCCTTTGTAGGCCCACTCAACACCAAAACACCATCCTTGGCAACACAAGGCAAGGTCCTCGTGGCTCTGCAATGTGGCACGCATCATGGCACTGCGACCCCATGCTGGATTACCACAAGGAGACTTAAGAAGCACCCTCCAGTATAAATAAGTCAGCACAAACTCTCCCTTGTGATCACCTGGGCTAGGCATTGACTCAGTAGAACCAAGTTGTAAGTACCAGGCCTCCCTACGACACATAGGGGAAAAAACTCAATCCTTGGAAAGTAGTGGGAGAACCTAAAGATATTATGGTTAACATATTTTAGCTGCAAGACACCAAGCAAGGTTATTTGGATCACAAGACGTGCTCACCTGCCCACCATGACACCACCTTGTGCCCCACATCCAAGCCATGCAACACCAACAAAGCCCAACCTTATTACCACCTTGGGAGAAAAAACTCAATCCTTGGAAAGTAGTGGGAGACCAAGGTCTTAAGGTTAACATACTTTAGCCGCAAGACACCAAGCAAGGCTATTTGGATCACAAGACGTGCTCGCCTGCCCACCATAATACCACCTTCTACCCCACATCCGAGCCATGCGACATCAACAACGCCAACAAACCAACCTTGGCACCACCTTGACCCCCTTAGTATGCCTTCTTGATCCCCAAACACCATCCTTGGCAACACACGGCAAGGCCCTCATGGCTCGACAATGTGCCACGCAACATGGCTATGTGAACCCATGTTGGCTTACATGGCCAAGTTACTGGCAATCATGATTTTGCTGCTGGCCCTCTCTCACATATGCTATGATTGTGAAACCCTGATCCATCAACAGTTTTTATCAACTAATGGTCAAAATTTTATATGATTTACAATTTACGTTGTACAGAAACATAACACAATATCCCAAAGTGAAACAACATTTGCATGAATTACTTAGGAAAGCAAAGGTATAAACATAAATAACAAGAGCAAGGAAAGGAGACAAAACATCATGAAGAATCAGACAATCGGAATAATACTCTAGAGAAGCTACCCGTGAACATAAAAAAATGCAACAAAATAAAACAGACACCAATGAACTATATATACAAACCAATCACACTCCATGCCATAGCCTTTCTTTATCAATACTTCTGGGGCAATGTAATCTGGAGTGCCCACTGTGGAGAAGGCCTGAGAAGGTAAAATGGTGGCTTGTTACTGCAAACAAAAAACCTTAAAATAATTCAAGAAATAAAATGTAGCAGGGAATTTTTATTTATGCACCCGTGCACAGTGCAATGAAAAAAAAAATCCACAAAGAACTCAAAACATGGCACCAAGCTGGAGATGATCGAGGAAGAATAGCATAAACAGAGGTAAATAGAAAGAAAAGAATATATCATATACCAGCTTCCTCCTGTTGATCTGCCAATGCTGAAGTTGTTCAGCTGGACTTTTCCACCGACTTCCATTATTTGTATCTGGAAAGCTTCCATCAACATCCATTGATTCCCTCAGGTTATCGTCGCTGATGGGTTCATTTTCATTGAGAGCAGATAGAGTTGTACAGTCAAGAGGCTTGCACAGACCAAAATCTGACAACTTCATGTGACCATTTATGTCTAATAGAAGGTTGTCAGGTTTAATATCTCTGCAAGAAATTAGTTGCATCCGTAAATGACAAAGGCATATTGCTACTGCACATATACAGCCTGATTAATATCATTCAAACCCCTTGAGAGATGAACCGGCTTCCAGTACAATGAATTAGCTTACTTAAAACTGTTAGCAAAATAGGCAACTAGCACCAACCTGTGAATATAATTATGTTTATGAATGGATTCTATGGCCAATACACTTTGAGCAATGTAAAATTTAGCCACACTTTCAGTTAAGGTGTCTTCTCTTATCAGCAGAGTCATCATATCACCTCCAGGTAGATATTCCATAATTAGATAAAGATATTCAGCATCTTGAAAAGAATAATAAAGTTTCACGATGCAGTGGCTGGCAACTTCAGCAAGTAAATTCCTTTCAGCTCTAACATGTTCAACCTATCATCCAAAATCACATTTGTCAACATCCATAACCGAATTAAGTGAAAATAAAAAAATCAAGAACCTCAATAGAACCACAGATTGCATTGCACTGGCACCTAATTTGCATAAAATAAAAACGGGATAAAATGGGAGTAGATGATTCTCTGTGCGAATCACTTATGGTACAGAAATGAGGCCATCATTATTCATCAAAAATAGTGACAATGCTCGTAATGCCACAAGTAATGGCTCCAATGGTGACAATAACTCTTGAATGATCCCCTCGAAATAAGGAAATCTTGTTCAACGTCTCCAAGCGTACGTAACCTGTTTTATCGTCATTTACAAACTAAAATAGCCCCCATACATCCTATTCAGAATTGGGAGACCAAATTGAAGAATGTCATTCACGCCTTAGTTGCATGAAGTGAGAGCGGAGAAGCTGATATTTTAAAAAATATAGGACGCAAGAGCACCTAGGAAGCGCATATGTATACATATAATGTGAAAACTACATCCACTTACACCATGCATGACCCTATCCACCTAATATGACCTCCAAATACAAAAGTATGTTTTAGAAGTTATACACAATTAGTGTATAAATCATCCCTCAATAATTAAGGGTTAAGACACACACCCATAAATCTGGACCATCCATGGATAAAAGGAGGAACTACTTGCACACGACATTTATTCCGCAGCACATGAGTTAAAAAAATATTTTTTTATTTTTTTGAAATACCTATTATGCTCCTTTCAGTTGCACACAGCATATAACCGATTAAGGTTTCTGAGCTCTCAATTTGGTTTGAAGGTTGGTGGTTTTGGGAGTCAATTGCATTCAGATGGGGCTGTTGGATCTGAAAGCGAGCTTGGGGTATTTGTGGATCAAAGGAATAAGAAAGTCAGGGAGACCTTGCGTACCGGCGGATAAAGTGCTGTCGGGGATGAAGGTTGGTGTGGATGTCGATGTGGTCGTTGAAGATGCAGTCGGGGTTTGTGAAAGGTGGTTTGCAAAAGTGGCGTTGATGGCGAGGTCTATGAAAGGGGGGTTTTCCTCCTCAACTTAATAGAGTTTGCAAAAGTGGTGTCCCTGTCGGGGTTTAGGTCGTCGAGGAAGGTGGTGTCGATGTCGTTGGGGGAAGCATTTGTTTTGGTGGTTATGAGTGTTTGGTGGGTTTTGGTGCAGAGTGAGAGAGTTGAAGGTTTGATTTTGAAGGTGATGGGAATTGAGCATGAAGCTCTTCTTTCTCAGCAACTTCCCGTTATAAAGCAAATCCACATAACCCACCAAATCAAATCCACAGAACCCACCAATGGAGCTCCTCTCTCTTTATATTTGTATATCAATCTCTTAGGCCCTTTTGTTCTCTTGTTCAGAAACCCTATTAAGAACTTAATAGGGTTTGTGAAAGTGATGATGACGGGGACGCCACATACATGGACATCAGATTTGGACCACATCGTTTTTATTGGCGTCGGAAGAAGCGTAGAGGAAGCCCGAGTACCGCAGCCTCAGAGGAAAAACGGACACAAACAGCCAGGAGAACAACGCCGCAAAGAGCCCTCGCGCGAGCAAGCCTTTGAAGTCGCGCGAGCAATGATAATCCTCGCGCGCGAGCCAGATGCGACGACTTCAATCTTGCAAGCGATCACTTAAGCTCGCGCGAGCAATTATAATCCTCGCTCGAGCGAGCTACTGCACGACTTCAGACAAAAATTTATGCGAAATTTTATTTTTTGTGTTTTATTAGTATTAAAACTCTTTTATTTCGAACTTAATTATTGGTGGCCTATATATATAGAGGCTTGCAAACACCTTTTAGTTAGTTGATTTATTATTTGAATGTTTTTATGCTTGAGTATTCTTTGCCTGAGATAGGTTTGGTGTGAGGCCAAGGGAGTGATTTCCAAAGCCATTGTTATCTTCTCTATTCTATTTGCTATTTGCGATCTGTGTTAGCTTTCTAAAACCTTAGCCTAATTGTTTTCTTGTTTTCCCAAAACCCTAAGCCCTTTTGAAACCATAGTTCAAACATAGCCAATACCCGTTCCAAACCATACACCGATCCGAAAACCATAAGCCTATTACAAACCACAAATCCTATCACAACCCAATTGAATCCGTGAATCTACCGTGTACTGAAGACGAGCGCCTAAACCTGGAAAAGCTAAAGTCCTATCTCTAGGCCGATCTCGCCTCGACTCTAAAAGTACTTGCGCATCGGACTGGACTCTACCTGGACCGCATGTGATCTACCCATCAAAAATTTTGAAAAGCCCTAAAGGCATCCAAGATAATTTTGCAATTACACTTGATTTAATTTCATTAATTTCGGCAAAATCTGCATAAAAATCATATCCGCATTTTAGGGTTATCGTCCCGCGTAAGATGAGCTCCATTGTTGTGGTCAAGCGATATGACCTACGTACTCACACACCCAATATTACTCCTAAGTCCTAACATTCCATATATACATTACATATATAGGACTAATATACTCCAATAGGAGCTACCACATTGATTATTTGGATTGCTCAAAAGATGTACCACGTCGCCTAAAAGCAGGGGGATCACACCCCAATCTGTAACAGGCAACCAAGCCCCATTTATGCACAAAACTATCATTGTATAGGTAATGCATTCCACGCGCGTCGCACATGCAGGGCCACTATTAATTTGAGATCTTGTGATTTTAATTGTTTTCAAATTGATGAAAATTCATGAATAATCGCGATTTTTTGGGTCTGCCCATGCTGGCCCTTAAGCATCACACAATACCTTGAGCAGCTTCCAAATGAAATTTTTCACAAAAGTGAGCAAAAGACACATAAAATCAGTTCCACATGTGGAATGAGAGCTCCTCCACGAGCTATCTGATGTTCCACCCTACACTAGTGCATGCCTCACAAAGGCCCTAGCACCCCGAGAATCTAGTTGAGGCTTTCTTTTTTTTTTTGATCAGTAATGGACAATTATATTGAAAAAACAGCAAGGCTTTCTCATATCAAGTTGAGGCTTTCTCATATCAAGATTAACCCATGCAAGGACCCTAACGAGGAAATGTTCTGATTCAAGATCCACACTCTATGTACTTATGCGTCTGATATGCAAGGACTGAAGGTAGCATCATGTTGGTTTATGGACCTTTTTTTTTAATTACATATTCCTCCCAAGCCCAAAAATTGATACATTATTGGTTGTACAAGCATACCAATATGGGAAATGAAACAACAAAGTCCCAGACGGGTGGACAGGCTTTTTCGAGCTTCATTTACCTTTTCTCTAGTAAACGTTAAACACCATTTCCAAAATAGATTAGGTTGGGTTTGGATCTACCCATAGTGACAAATTTCGTTTTCGGCAACATTTTGGTAGGAGGTCATTACGATTCTGTTGACTCGAAAATTTTGGAATTGGGAACTCTTTTTTTTTCTTCCACTTAACCTTAAAAATCAGATAGAATAAATTAATAGAAGGAATTAGGGAAAGAGACTATTTATAGTTTTTTTTAACAAATCCTAATCTAAATAGGATTTAAAGTCCTAAACTATGTTTAGCCACTAGAAAAATATACGTAGCTACCTAGCTTGCTAGAAAAATACTTATCCACCCTAGGTGGATAGAAATATACTTATCCACCCTAGGTGGATAGAAAAAATACTTATCCACCCTAGGTAGATAGAAATATACTTATCCACCTTAGGTGGATAAAAATATATTTATCCACCCTAGGTGGATAGAAAAAATACTTATCCACCCTAGGTGGATAGAAATATACTTATCCACCTAAGTGGCTAGAAAATATACGTAGTCACCTAGGTGGCTAGAAATATACTTATCCATCCTAGGTGGATAGAAAAAATACTTATCCACCCTAGGTGGATAGAAATATACTCATCAACCCTAGGTGGATAGAAAAATACTTATCCACTTAGGTGACTAGAAAATATACATAGTTACCTAAGTGACTAGAAAAATACTTATCCACCCTAGATAGATAGAAAAATATTTATCCACCTAGGTGGCTAGAAAATATACGTAGTCACCTAGGTGGTTAGAAAAAATACTTATCCACCTTAGGTGGATAGAAAAATACTTATTCACCTAGGTGGCTAGAAAATATACGTAGTCACCTAAGTGACTAGAAAAATACTTATCCACCCTAGGTGGATAGAAAAATATATATCCACCTAGATGGCTAGAAAATATACGTAGTCACCTAGGTGGCTAGAAAAAATACTTATCCACCTTAGGTGGATAGAAAAATACTTATCCACTTAGGTGGCTAGAAAATATACGTAGTCACCTAGGCAGTTATGAGAAAAGAATGACGTACGTGAGAAGAATCTTCTCAATCCGCGTGAAGACGAAAACTTACGCAGCTCTCTCAACCGTTCATTTCATGAAAAAACCTTACGAAACCGTAAGATCGTAACTTCTATAACCGCTACCACAAATCTATAAATAGCATACCCATCCTCATTGCAAGGGATCGGAAAATTCTGAGACGAAAGCTCTGCCGAAAATATCTCCAACTCTTCTAAAATGACTTTAGGGTGATCTCCGAGATTCTGACTATTCTTTTATTCTTCTTTTTTATTTTCTTTTAAAGTGGACGGGAGGATTAAGTTAGGATTAAGACTTTTAGGATAAGGGCTACGGCCCTTACCTAAAGGAGATACGCTTAGGATAAGAGCTACGGCTCCTCCTAAGTGAGATTTATGGTTACAATTTGGGATTACGCGTTATAACTCGTACCCAATCTCTTGCGTACTTAGAAATAATTAAGCCACGTGAGTACGACCCTGGGCATAACTCCTAGTACACTTGGATTGCAACACAAATTCAATGCTCATACGGGTTGCAATCACGAACCCGAAGAATGATTTCGGACTATAATACCCAAAATATTCACCTATGATAATTAGAGTTTCCCTCGCGGTTCGGATCATCACTCCCTCAAATGAGGGTTTGGACCTTAACCTCGAGATCGAAAATTCTTTCACAGTGGACTCGTTGACTTTTAGTCAAACGATCATAATGTGAGATTATAATGAAATCCAACAGTGGATTTATTGCATTTTGACTAGATCTTATGAATTTGGTCAAATCCAACGATGGAATTATTGACTTTTAGTCAAACGATCATAATGAGAAATCATAATAAGATCCAACGGTAGATTTATTATACATTGATCAGACCTTGTGATTATGGTCAAATCCAATGGTAGAATCATTGACTTTTAGTCAAACGATCATAATGTGAGATCGTAATGAGATCCAACGGTGGATTTATTACATATTGATTAGATCTTGTGATTATGGTCAAATCCAACGGTGGAATCATTGACTTTTAGTCGAACGATCATAATGTGAGATCGTAATGAGATCCAACGGTGGATTTATTACATATTGATCAGATCTTGTGATTTTGATCAAATCCAATGGTGGATTCATTGACTTTTAGTCAAATGATCATAATGTGAGATCATAATAAGATCCAACGGTAGATTTATTGTATATTGACCAGATCTTATGATTATGGTCAAATCCAATGGTAGAATCATTGACTTTTAGTCAAACGATCATAATGTGAGATCGTAATAAGATCCAACGGTGGATTTATTACATATTGATCAGATCTTGTGATTATGGTCAAATCCAACGGTGGAATCATTGACTTTTAGTCGAACGATCATAATGTGAGATCGTAATGAGATCCAACGGTGGATTTATTACATATTGATCAGATCTTGTGATTTTGATCAAATCCAATAGTGGATTCAATGACTTTTAGTCAAATGATCATAATGTGAGATCGTAACGAGATCCAATTGTGGATTTACTATGCATTGACCAAATTTTAAGAAATTGATCAAATCTAACGGTAAAATCATTATAAAATCATCTATGATCATCAAATTTTAAGAAATTTGACGATATATAACTCATGATTAGACACTCTATCACTGAAAGTGATAATTCTTCTGATAATCAGTTGCCCGAAAAATAGATTTGGTATTCGAAGTCATCTTTGAGACCAGAGAACAAGAATTCGTTTTAAGACTCGTCCACGAGTTTCTTGCTCCAGTAATGGCTCGTGCTTTTCGATCAAATGGACCCGGCTTTTGGAGGAGGGGTTCTCCCATCCGTCGTCCCCTATTTCATATTTCTCAAATCTCCGATGAAGATAGTCAGCTATCCATCTATCTCATGACGGATTGAAGATGTCGATGAAGACTTAGAATTAGAATCTTAGTTTTATTTATTTCAGAGATGTAATTACGTTATTATGTTTTAGTAGCTTTTAATCAGAGGTATTCAATTTTGATGTAATTAACGGGGAATCGATTACGATACCCGGAAGTGTAAGGTCCGCCATTTTAATAAAACCCTCTCCTAGCGAGAGGAAATTTGTTATGATTGATTTGTGTTAGATTTATATCCTACGCAAATTTGTTGTTTACAGATTCATTTCGGATAAATTTCGAGAAAAAATTAAAAAGTTTCGGGAAAATTTCGGGGAGTATAAAAAATATTGAATATAAATTATATTTAAACTTCATAAAAATTTTATTTATTATTTTAAAAATGACAAAAATTAGAGAAGATTTATTAATTTCGGTGAAATTTCGTTAATTTCACCGAAATTAATGAAATTTCGGTGATTTCGGAGAAATCATCGAAATTTCACCAAAAGTTTCGCCCGACCCCTGTTTCAGTAAATTTCGGAGAATTTTGGAGAAATTTGTCACTATGGATCTACCCCTAAAGCGAAAGTTGGAGTGATCTTTTAATAACTTATGACAGGCGTTTATAGAAAGTGTCTTTGGCAACCCTATTCACAAACGAAATCAAGCCATTTTCGGCTACAAATGCAATCAAAAGTATTTTCAGAGAGTACCTGAGAGGTTGAAACAATATAATAATTGGGCAGGGATTCATACGGCTTGCACATTCAAACAAAGGCTTACCTATGAATGGTAACTCAATACTGACACCTTCATAAGATGTATGCTAACTATGCAATACCAAAAAAAATAAGAGAGAATATATATATAGTTGATGAGATATAAAATATAGGAGCTTGATACTTTTCCTTTACTTGATATTACAAAATGTCATTCCACAAAAATAAACAAATAAAAATTACAGCACCTCAATTTAATTTTTACCGTTTTATACTTTTGAATTTTTGCACACAAACCCATAAGCATCCGGTCCTTCAATAAATGGTTAAACATGCATTGTTGTGGCCAAGCATACACTTCCAACTTCTAATTCCTGTGGTTTCTCTTGTCTCTCACACCCTAAGGGCTTTAATGGAGAAATCTAACTTATTAGGTGCAACCTTGTCTACCAATAATACAAATGAGAGCTATTACACAATCTAAAGCATTCATACGTGGAAAACTGAGCAGTAGGCTCTTCAATAAGAGAGCTGTCACTTGAATGAAACCACCCAACTATTTTCCGCAAACTCATTATACATCTGAAGAGAAAATACAAAACATAAAGTGTCAAACACAGAACTTTAATGAAGACAAATCTCACCTGACCCCTGCTAAGCATCTCTGATTTCTTCAACTTTTTCATCGCATAAATATTGCCTGAGGACTTCTCACGACATAGTCTCACCTGTAGCATAAAAGCATAAACTATAGTTAGAAACCCCCCCCCCCTCTCTCTCTCTAATGCAGGTATACAAGATGAAAAGTCATGTCTTGGCGACGCAGGAAGGTAAAAAAAATAAAACCATCTGCTCCGCTAGCATCATCAAACTACATGGTTAATGCAAAACAGCTTTAAATAGATTCAAATGTATTTCAGAAGAGCATGAGATTATAGACTCTAAAATTCAGAACAACTTATGGCAAAAAAAAAATATGTAGGTGATTAACTACACAATAATTCGAGAAAGATTAGAGGATAATCTTGTGACATTTAGAGGAGAGATAATGTATTATGTAGATGGCAACCTCCAGATATAGGAGAGTAAAAGCATCAAAGGGTGTTTGACTGAAAACCCTGGCCCGGCAGAAGTTGGGAGAATTATAAGAGATCACGAGAGCAAGATTGTCCAGATATTCTCGAAATCAATTGGATAAAGAGTCCACCGAAGCTGAATGCTCAATTGCCTTCCAAAAAGCTCAAATTTTTATAGAAGGGGACTCCGGAAATGTCATTGGATAGGCATTTAAGAGGGAATTGGGTCTTTGGCAGATACGTAATATAATTTGTCAAATTTATTACGTATTAGAGAACCATCAGATATTTTTTGGCCAGTATAGACACTGATCTTCTGTCCTAGGTAGAACATCTACAGAGGAGAAGACACTGTTTACTGTAACAGCAGGAGGGGGTTGGTTGTGGAGAAATTTTCAAGGGGAAACAATCAAAATCTATTCCAATTATAATGGCAGTGGAATAGCATTTTGGACAAACTACGAGCAGTTTGTGAAGGAATTAAAACTGGATGTGATCAGGGGATCAACTGTTTTCTCATGGAAGGTGATTCCAAATGTGTTACAGGGGAAAGGAGAAATCCCTTGAGAGGATGATGCAGTTGATGGACAATATCAGGGACTTGGTCGAGAGCAGGTCTATAACATGCAGTCATATTCCCATAGGCCATAGGTGTGAATGAGAAGGCTGATGCACTCACTACAGAGGGTGCTTCTAGGGCTGATCTTGCTAGGGAAGTTATCAACTTTGTACTATAGTCTCTCTGGGTTATCAATTTGTGTGCTTTTAATGGTGCCTTTTTCTATTTCTTGTTTTGTTATCCTGTTTGGCTTGCTCATTGAGCTCTCACATGTATTTTCTTTTCAAGATTTTCGCACTTTACTGCTACTTAGTACTTATCAAATAAACAACTAAAATTGTTTATTGTAGCTATTGAAATTCTATAATATCCATTGTATTGCGATGTTCTTAGGAGGGGAACATTGGCATTGCAATGTTCTTAGTTCTTAATAAAAGTTGTTATTCATCAAATATAAAGCTTCCACAACTCAATAAAATAGGTTTCAATATTCAAAGAGGAAACTCTGGACCAAAAATCAATAAACAAAGAAGATGAACTACTTCATCAACAACAATAATGCAAAGAAGTAATTGCCATTGCATTAAAAGAAATCATGCATGTATCCAACCTCTCCAAAAGCTCCTCTACCAATAATGGTTAAAAGCTCGAAATCATCGGCACAAATCTTGTGTCTTTTAAGTCGCATGAACTCTGTCTCCTTTCGTTCCAGGTCCTTTATTAGATTGATCTGTTCCTCCTGAGACACATGAGAAGAAGCCAGTTTTCTCTCCAACACCCACCGTCTGCAACAAAACCAAATCAAATCAAGAACTTATCAAAAGCTAAACCCATGGTCATCATAAGAAAATGAAGAACTAAAAACTGAAGTGAATGCTGGAGAAAAGATGCAGTCATATGTGAAGGAACCAACTAATGTCACATGTGCTAAAATATGATACTGTAATTTTCGAAACTATTCACTATATTTTGACAGCAGAAGAGGTGTTTAATGCGAAAGAAGAGATTAAATCTCCACGTCAAGATCATAAGGTTATCGATCTTATGAAGAACCTTTTATCCCATCAATCAGGAATCAGTGGGAAAAAGGTTCTTCATAAGCCTTGTAACTTTATGATGCTGGTGACGGCCCATTAATTCTCTGTAAAATATGCTAAACAAAAACATGGCAGCATAAAATGACCTGCAAGTCATACAAATAAAGGGAAGCTTATATATGCGGAATTGTGGATGCATACAAACTAGAATGCTCACACTCAAGATTCAAAATAGCACAGAATTAAAAGGTGTTCAGGATGGAAAATAAATAAAACTTTCTTAGTAGCATCATAAGGATATCAAGCTTATGAGATGCCTTCCTTTTACCCCATTGATCAGAGGCGGAGCCACATAGAGCTGTGCGGTGGCTCTAGACCCCATTTAACATGTGAGATTGTATAAGATATGCTTCTTTTAAAGCTTTTTTTGTGTAAGCCCCTAAATCTACGGTGTACAATCCCCCAAATATAAGTTAAAACTATTGTTAACATCTGTCCATCATTAGCCCCCACCAGAAGAAAATCCTGGCTGCTCCCCTATCACTTATCCTGTCAAAAGTTGACATCCACAAATGTCAAGGCCCCAAAAGTTAAAGAGGCAGCTTTTGGCATGATCCAGTGGATTAGAGGTTCTATGTATGCTTTATAACCTTATAATGCTGGTGATGTTTCATTAATCCCACATAAAATATGCCAACTAAACAATTGTACAAGCCAGTAGGATAAAGGAAATTTGGAATATGAGGAATCATAATTTCGTAAACTGAAATGCCCATGCTAGAGATTTAAGTAGCATTGAACTACAATGAAAATAAGCTGCTTTTAGAAAGAATTTGGCAAACAAACTAAAAATTCATGAAATCCAAAATAGAAACAGGGTGAAAATCAGTTGATTTCTTAGTTTAATATATTGTAACAACGCTTTGTAGTTTTGATTTCTTAGTTTAATATATTTGGCTGACTACCTATTTATATAAAAATAAATAAATAATTACAAATTAGTGTGTATATATATATATATAAAATAAATAAAAAACAGTAACAACTTAATGGTCAGACACATGAAGATATAGATAGGGAGAGAAAGAGAGAGAGAGAGAGAGAGAGAGTGTGTGTGTAACACCCCGACACCACGTGTCAAGATATTGTCCTCTTTGGGTGACTCCACATAGTCCCACCAAACTTCCCTGGTCTCACCAGTAGCCCTATCCCTTCAAGGTCTTATTTTTGGTCTGGGCCGACCAAACACATGGCCGCCGTACCCACCCAAAGCGCGTCCTACATGCAGAATGGGGCCGTTACATATGTCCCAGGTCAGGACAGCAAATTACACGATGTGGGACTTTACATTCTCCCCATCTTGTAATAGAGTCATCATTTGCTCTGACACCATTTTGTAACGCCCCAAAGTCATGTGTCAAGATATTATCCTCTTTGGGTGGCTCCACATGGTCCCACCAGACTTCCCTCGTCTCATCAGTAGCCTTTTCCCTTTAAGGTTTTGTTTTTGGCCTGGGCCGGGACACATGGCCACCATACCCACCTAAAACGTGTCCTACATGTAAGAGTGGGGACGTTACTTATGTCCATGTACCCACCCAAAACGCATCCTACATGTAAGAGTAGGACCGTTACTTATGTCCCAAGGTCAGGACAGCAATTTACACGATGTGGGACTTTACAAAGAGAGATAGAGAGAGATCTGCTACTATTAAAAATGGCATAACCAGGTTCAATCCCAGCTTACCCATCAATAAATAAATAAATAAATAATGGTACAGTCAAATCATGAAAAAAAAAACGAATTGATCGCACACTAAAAATAAAAATGTCAATTCTATTACATTGTAAACACATTCGAAACCCCTGTTTTTCGGTCTCATCTTCTCCCATGCCCGTCGCCTCATCTACTTCCACTACCCATTACAGCTCATTGATTTAAGATTCGATTTCACTGATTGCATGGAAACAAAATTGCAGAATCCTAGCTCATTGGATTCCGTCCAAATAAATTATCGAACAAATTACAAAATCTATAGAAAAAAGTGAAATCGAATACGAATGTCGAGAGATCTAAGCGTTGTAGCAGGAATAATTAGTAGTGATTTATAGAGAAAAAGGGGTTTGCAAATCAAAACGCATCTACCTTTCCTTTCTGTCTTGGATGTTCTTCATCTGGGCCCTGTAGTGGTTCTCGATGTACTGCTTGGCCGCAGCAACCCTCTCCATGGTGAGACTCGAACCCAGCTCCTCTGCTGAGGGCTCGCCGTCTCCCGTTTCCTCTGGATCTCCCATCTCTCTCTCTCTCTCTCTCTCTCTCTCTCTCTCTCTCTCTATAGAACGCCACTAAGAGACGCCCAAATAGCCTCTCTCTTTTCTTATTAGGCAATAGCAACGAAGCCAGACGAGCACAGCGAAGATATGAATGGAACCCGCTGCCCGTCCTCCACGAGCCTATAAAAAAATTAGATTATTTGGAACCCGGCGATCTTACGTTGCAATCATTGAGCTTCTATTGGGCAACCAACCCGTTCCAATGGACTTGGAAAACGGGTCCTTTTTTTCGCATTCGCCATTGGTGGGGTGTAGTTGAGAGCTCTCCCGACAAAAACACAAAAAATGTAAGAAAGTAAAATAATATCCTATATTTTCTCATGAATACCCGAGTTATAGAAAATCATGGGATTCCTTTGTTTTTTTGTTTGGATAACCGCATTGTTAGCGAAAAAAAGCAGGATTAAGTAAATCTTGTATTTGGATACATATGCCGAAAATTTTAAGAAAATAATATATCCTAACAAAAAAAATCGTAATACTACAAAAGATCATCTAAATTAAAATACAACTGTAATATCATAAAAATGATCGTCTACAAGAATGATCTAAAAAAAAAACCATCCACACCAAGGACTGATCACGAGCATGGGCATGTCGTCAGACGATTAAATTTTGATTTCACGCGAAGATCATGAGTGTAGTTTTGGAGTCATTTTTGGGATATGTTCCACTTGAAATTAACATCTAGTCGTCTAATAGGTGAGTCATGATTTAAAGATCAATTCAATAAAATATTGATAGAAAAATAATTTCCATGTGTATTCAAGGCAGTCAATGGTGTTGAAAGTGAAAATCACAGGTTGCAGACATGAATTTTTTATTGCTAATACTCGTATACACGTAATATGAAATAATTGAACTCCCCATTGTCACCGCGAATACCATTTCAAATCTCAGATCTTCGACATGATAAATCTTGAAATTATGGTCCAATCATTAGATAGAAAGATGTTGATTTCACTTGACACACCTCTTGAATAAATTATTTAAGAAATATGTTCAATACATGCTCATAATCACATTCATTTTTTGGAATGTGTACATGTGAAATCAAAAAATGATTGTTTAATAGAAGTCTCATGATTTAAAGATCTAATGTATTGAAGATTGAGCTGAAAATTAATATTTATCATTTGATTAAAAAAGTTCGCTATTTAAGCACATAAAACTCGAGTTAAAACCAATGATATTTGGATTGTAATTACAGATATCTTATTGCTTGTAAATAAGGACGATGATAACATTTGCAATTATCACAAAATATATAAGGATACTTTCACTTACAAGTTACTGTTCTTTTTTTTCAACTCGGACTTCACATGCTTAAACTATTTGATTATTTGAAATCATATGATGGAGATTGTTTTTTACTCACATCTTCAATACAAATGATCTTGAGACCATGGAGTTGCTATCAGACGATCAAGTTTTGATTGAGTATGACACAGATCTCAAAAATTACAAGATCGTGGTGTATATCAAAAGTGTTTTTCATATCACTTTTTAAGATATGCATCGAGCGGAATAAATTGTTTGATGATAGGGCCATGAGCACGAGATCCATTACATAGAAGATTAAGGTGAAGAACAATCATCATCATCTAATTCAAAGCAATCAACAATTCAAATCAATCAATATTTTTTGTTCGTGAAAAAATTGTGTGGTATTACTAATAAACGGGAGAGAAGAGTCGGTATCATTTTTCTTCTCCACTCATTATGTCATCTTTCAAAGGTCTCGGCAATTGAAATGTTGAGGGGTATCCTTGAACTCTTCCACGAAAATGAGTGGAACTCTTCACGCGAAAATAGAATCTGAGTGTAAGCATTCCTCAGCTTCCCCCATATCCAAATAGGCCCTTAGGTAAAATTTCAGAAAAAATAAATATTATAAAAATATTGATACATTTTTAACATATACATGTCAAAGATTGGGATAAAAACACATTTTTTTTAAATTTGAACCAAAACAATCAATGCATTTGAAATGTAAAATGAATGGTTACGTTTGAGGTAGCGCTCTCGAGCCAAAGAGAGATTATTTGGCTCTTTAGCTATTTGGCTCGTGCGAAAAACAATAATCTCAATTGATATCATAACTCGCTACCCTATTTGCTATGACGGGGAGTTGTTTTAAATGATAAAACAAGCTTGGTGCATGAATATAAAATATGTTATGGACGAGAGTAGGCATAGAGCTCGCATCTGTTTAAAGGGAGCAAACTACAATACACCTGAAAACTATTTTAGATAATTATTAATTGATAGCCTTTCAAATTATCTACAGATCTCTTATTTTTTCCTCTCAATTTTTTGGCAGTATAGATCTTAAAAATATTGTCGGAGAGTTATTTTAAATGATAAAACAAGCTCGATGCCCGAATAAATAAAACATGTTATGAACAAGGGTAGGCGGAGAGCTCGCATATGCTTAAAGGGAGCAAACCACAACACACCTGAAAACTATTTTAGATAATTATTAATTGATAGCCTTTAAAATTATCTACATATCTCTTATTTTTTCCTCTCAATTTTTTGACAATATAAATCTTTAAAACATTGTCTTCAAATCACATGATACACTTACATAAGATTTGGTACTATATACATGTTTTGTTACAAAAATATTCGACTTAATCAAAACTTTGATAAAATTCTCGAAAAAGTGGACTATCGAATTACTGAATTTGTTATATATATATATATATATATATATATATATATATATATATATATATATATATATATATATAACTAAATCGGTCACATGGACAAGTGAGAGAATGTAAGACCCATATGTGCCGAATATTCGCTTCATTTATTGATTCTCCAAATTTTATGCTTTTTCTAAGTTTTTTTAATTGTATTACATGTTTTAGTTATGCTAAGTTTATTTATTAGTTAAATACACAATTTCTGAAATTCATATAAACTAATGTACACCATATATCTTTATATCATTGTTTTCAAAATGACACATTTGATAAACCACATGTCAAGTGTTGAAGTGAATTTGAGAACGGTCCAATATGCGATACTATGGGAATAACTAAGTAAAGCAGTGTCCAACTGCAAGCCCATATAACTATCAAAATTCTATATGATAAGCTTCGTATATGACCTTCTTTCATGTACACACTTCTGAATCCATGATTATCTCTTAAATAATATATATATTTTTTAAATTTTGCCCTTATTTTTTTATCATTGTTAAATAACTATAGTAAAATAAATATTCCCATTTGTCAATCATCGCTATCCTAAACTAAATCAGTCACATGGACAAGTAGGAGAATGTAAGACTCATATGTGCTGAATGTTCACTTCATTTATTAATTTTTCAAATTTTATGCTTTTTCTAATTTTTTTAATTGTGTCACATGTTTTAGTTATGCTAAGCTTATTTATTAATTAAAAACACACCTGAAAACTATTTTAGATAATTATTAATTGATAGCCTTTAAAATTATCTACAGATCTCTTATTTTTTCCTCTCAATTTTTTAGTAGTATAGATCTTTAAAACTTTGTCTTCAAATCACATGATACACTTACATAAGATCTGATACTATATACATGCTTTGTCACAAAAATATCCGACTTAATCAAAACTTTGATAAAATTATCGAAAAAGTGGACTATTGAATTACTGAATTTATAATATATATATATATATAAACTAAATCAGTCATATGGACAAGTGAGAGAATGTAAGACCCATATGTGCCGAATATTCGCTTCATTTATTGATTCTCCAAATTTTATGCTTTTTCTAAGTTTTTTTAATTGTATCACATGTTTTAGTTATGCTAAGCTTATTTATTAGTTAAACACACAAATTCTGAAATTCATATAAATTAATGTACACCATATATCTTTATATCATGATTTTCAAAATGATACATTTGATAAACCACATGTCAAGTGTTGAAGTGAATTTGAGAACGGTCCAATATGCAATACCATGGGAATAACCAAGTAAAGCAGTGTCAAACTGCAAGCCCATATAACTATCAAAACTCTATATGACAAGCTTCGTATATGACCTTCTTTCATGCGCAAGCTTCTGAATCCATGATTATCTCTTAAATTATATGTATATTTTAAATTTTGCCCTTATTTTATTATCATTGTTAAATAAGTGTAGTAAAATAAATATTCCCATTTGTCAATCATCGCTATCCTAAACTAAATCAGTCACATGGACAAGTAGGAGAATGTAAGACCCATATGTGCCAAATGTTCGCTTCATTTATTGATTTTTCAAAATTTTCTAATTGTGTCGCATGTTTTAATTATGCTAAGCTTATTTATTAGTTAAAAACATGATTTCTTAACTTCATATAGATTAATATACACCATATATCTTTATATCATGATTTTCAAACGACACATTTGATAAACCACATGTCAAGTGTTGAAGCGAATTTGAGAACGGTCCAATATGGGATACCATGAGAATAACCAAGTAGAGCAATGTTCAGCTACAAGCCTATATAACTATCAAAACTTTATATATGACCCTCTTTAATGTCCAAGCTTTTGAATCCACGATTATCTCTTAAATTAATTATTTTTCAAAAAAATTTGCCCTTATTTTTTTTATCATTGTTAAATAAGTGTAATAAAACAAATATTCTCATTTGTTAGCCATCACAATCTGCCGTCATAAGGAAATCTTTATTATAGTTTGCTTAATACCAACTCAATAATATATGGATAACCTCATTATAAAAAAAAACAATAGTATGTGAGTAAGTTGGGGTTGAGCTTGGGACCCTGAGGTTGGAATATTATCAACCTTTCTGTGTGCACAAATTGATCTCTCTTCATCAAATTGGTCATCGCAAAACATTTGACCAATTTATCATAAGTACATCGAACCCTATGTAATTAAATGCGTATCTCATATGTTGAGAGTTGTTGGAAAATTATATCGAGGCAAAGGCGAAAAAATCATATCAATCACTGGCCAGAAGAAAATGTACCTACGCACAATGGAGCTAATAACAATTGGTGTGATCTACACGACATTCATCCATGTGATACCTGGTCATGTGATTGGGGGTGCTATGGCTGCTAGTGAACAAAAGAGCAGGTAACTTACCCGATCCATAGGATTATAAAATCAACACACACACATATATAGGGGTAAGTTTCACTCACTCAACAATTAAAATAGTTCTATGGCATGTCATGTACAAATGACAATTAATTAAAGACAAAATTTATATTTTCAATTGCCCAAATTCAAACTCATTTATGTATTTTGCATTATTTGCGTATCATAATTAAAAACTCGAGTATCATTATGTGTATCACACATGTGACACACACATGTGATACATTGCGTTATAGTTTAAATTTTTGAATGAATCAATTTAAGTATTACTTAAGCTTCATTTCATTGTTTTATATAAATGACAACCCAACAATGAAATAATAATATATATAAAGTTATTTTCAAGTTGTTCTCTCCTTTATAGTTGGTTTAATTTCATAATCAATGTCCTTTTCATACTGTGACTATGGGAGTCACTTGTTCCCAATATACGCAAAGTCAATCATTCTGCAATTCTACTTATATCTTCACACATAATTTAAAATCATTAAAACGCCATTTTGCCATAGTTAGAAAATTTAAAATATGATAAATTTCATTATATATTATTATGTGAAGGAAACCCAGCTTACAAAAAAATTGATTCTAATTTTATTTTGTGGGAAACTATAAAACTTTTTTGTATTTTCTTTTATTTTTTGTTTCAAACTCTTCAATAGTGTAAAATATATCTATCCTTTTAATTAAATTTTTTTTTATCAAAAAGATTGCAAGTGTGACACTTTATACATATAAATTATTTTCAAAATATCATTGTTCTCTTTCCATGTACAACTCGAGTGACAGCTTCTCCACTAGTTACTTCATTATATATTATTCATCTTATCAAGCAATATTTATATATTATACGAAAATATTTTAATATTTTATATTATAGTATTTGCTTATTAGATATTACTACATCTATAGTTGTTAACCAACAAGAATCTATAATTAGATTATCTCATATCACAGGCATTTATTGTTATTTCTTTTTCGTCATCTCTTTTTCCTCTTACTCTCTCTCTCTCTCTCTCTCTTTTTTTTTTTTTTTTTTTTTGTATTAATGATTTGGCTTATCTCTTTTACTAAAGTATAATAACATCTATTGAAGGGTGTATTGCCTCTTCACTATTCATGGTCTACGGTTCATCAATTTTGTCATGGGAGCCATTACTTGCACACGCTTTTTAAGTGATTGCATCGAGGTTAAAGAAAGACTTCGTATTTTAGGGACATGTGAAAACACAATCTAGACTGTCAGATTTAAAGTTCATGATCTATAAATCCTTAGTGGATAAGATTGGAATAAAACACAATATTTATCATATAATCTATTGTTGTCAATCATTGAATCAAATAATAGTCTTTGACTGTAATAGTCCCACATCGGATAGGGAAAAGTCCTGACCCTAGGCTACATGTAATTGTGGACGCTACATGTCATAACGCGTTTTGGGTGGGGACTTAAGCCCATGCCAGAAATAAAATCGAGGCAGAGATCTAAGCCCGGAACCGGACAATATTATAGCATGTGGGTCTGGGTCTTCACAAAATGGTATCAGAGCAGAGGACGGCTCTTCTATAAGGTGGGGAAATTGTAATAGTCCCACATCGGATAAGGAAAAGTCCTGACCCTGGGCTACATGTGATTGCGGACGCCACATATCATGACGCGTTTTGGGTGGGGACTTAAGCCCATGCCAGAAATAAAATCGGGGCGGGGACCTAAGCCCAGAACCGAACAATATTGTGGCATGTGGGTCTGGGTCTTCACATTGATTATATTTAATTACATGATGAAGATTTTATTTCGTGTCAATCTTATCTAATAAGGATCTATAGATTATGAACTTTAAATCAAATGACCCAGATTACGTTTTCACATGTCACATATCCCCAAAATACAGTCTTTTTTCAACCTCGGTGCAATCACATAAAAAGCGAGTGCAAGTAATGGCTCCCTTTTGTCACACAGCACCCCAAATGCATCCATGTTTTTAACCATCATGGTGGTGAGACTCAACCCAAATATCATTCTTTCTATTCCATATCACGCCAAAGGTGTTGTCAGAGATGGTTTAATGGTGCATTTGATCAGATGACCTGAGGGAAAAATTCTAAAAAGCTCTAAACTAATCGGCACACCCCCTTACTTTTGGGTTTGATTTGAAAATGAGTCACCCAATGCCCGATCCAAATTCGATCTTAAGCGGGGCTCATAGTTTGCCCCAATTTGAGACGGGTCTGGGCTTGAGTAAGAGACACGGGTGTAGTCGTGTAGATCCAACCCAACCTGAGCATTGATCAGCCAAGTTTGGGTATAGTCTAATTTGCATGCCCAATTAAAAAGGAGGACGTTCAAGCCTGCTGTTCGAATCCAACCTGGCCCAACCCTTTGACACCCTTTACTTCACATCCATGCCAGTGGCATTTTTCTTTTACCATAAGTTGTTTAAAACTTTAGAGTATAGTTATAAAACTTGGCGAGTTATTTAGTAACTCGGTCTAATTGACTCGCCGAGATTTCGAGTTGGGCCCGAGTCTGAGTAAATAATTAACTAGGATGATGCAAACATAGTTCGTAAACTATTCTTATATATAAAATATTTACACGAGATAAAGTTTTAGAAACCCTATATATTAAAAAATTATTAAACTACTCATTTTATGGACATATCTTTTCATCTCTTTCCTTGAAGAATATTCTTTAATTTTAAAAATATATACTTTTAAAAAATATTTACTAAATTATCGAGTCGGACCAACTCTAGTTGTTCGAGTCTTCGAGTTAATTTAACCCAGATGACTTCCGAGTCGAGTCCAATTTTCAGGTTTTCAAACCATGGTTTAAAGTGTCCTTGGCGAAAGGGCAGAAGAAAAAACTTCCAGGCCTGTAGACTACCCCATTTACCTGATGATCATAAAAATAATGAAATATCTAACCCAAATACATTGAATGCTCATCATGAGATATTTGAACTCCCTAAATTTAATGATATATATATTCTCAAAATATTTTCTATATATTGTGATGAGAGTTTTTTATGCTTGAAACATAAAGTAAATTGTTTAACAATAAAAAAATAGTTTGCTCTACCAACACCCTCTTAACTTATCACGGATTTTTGTAAAATAAAAAATCTATTTGTATACAGAAAAGTGAATTTCAAATATCTCAAGATCCCTAAAATACGTAAATATTATATCTCAGAGATATATAATTTGGTAGCTAGATTCACAAATTTCAGGGATCATGATTTATAGGTGTATTCGTTTGGGCTGAAATTGGGCTAAAATCATAGGCCTAATTAGTAATTGGGCCTAGGACTGCCGTGATTAGTACTCGGGTTGTTCTTAGGTTTGAAAAAAAAAGGTAGGCTTATCGGCCTAGACAGAATGCGATCACCCGACATAGCTACATGAAAATACACTAAAGAAGCCATGCTGGGCAGAGCTCAGGCTTGCGCGATTTACATTGATTCAAGCTGGAGCTTGAATGGCAATTGGGCTTGATCCTGGACCTGTCTGATCAAAATGGGGTCAACTTTGGGCATAGTTTATAGGGTCAATTGAAAACCCCCTCGACCAATTGACACCCCTAACCATGATATACATTAAAAAAAAATCATTATTTACAAAGGGTGGTTTTTATAAATATCAAATTCATTAACATCTACGGCCACTAATGGGCTGGGGTTACGAAATGGCTTGACTAGCCCGACTATGGTCCGATTTGGGTTTTTAAATGAGGTTTGAACCAGATTAGTCTGCTTGGCCTTTTATAAGGTAATAGAAACAAATTGAATCTAACCCGACCCGCCCCAAACCGCATTTATGTCAAATTTGAGCTTGGGTAGCAGGCCCGACTCGAAATGTACTAAAACCAAATCGAATATGAATTATAGCCGGGCCAAATTTGGGCTTATATTTTAAGGCTGTGTTTGGATACCGGAAAAGGAAAGGAAACTGAAGGAAAAAATAAAATAAAAATTCCATAAATTAAGAGATTGGAAATGGAAAAGAAATCGGGTCATTTCCCCTCCTCCAGAAAATATTAAATCCGCCTAAAAGATAATCTCCCGTTCTCGAACCAAGTTCTCACCCTCTTCATATCTCATAGAAGCTAATGATAGCTGCAACCAAGTATTCTTGCGTTGCCACTAAACGGTTTCACCATTCAAGCCGTTGACTGTCTTGAATCTAATGATATATACCTTTTTTTATCCCAATCTTTTACACACTAGATCTTGAGATCATTACCCACATATTATACAGTTAGATATTGATTCCACCGGACACACATCCTTGATCATAGTGCACCATGGTGCATTTGTTCAAGGTAACTTTGGGGGCGTGCACCATGTGAAATCAACATCTGACTGTATGATACATAACCCATGAACACAAGATCTAATTGGTGAAAGATTGGGACTAAAAATGACCTCTATCATCGAAACCGTCATTTTCTGAGTAGCATTTCTAGATTGCCAGAAAGACTTTCCAGAAAATAGCCAAACAGTTAAGGTGTGTTTGGATATGGGAAAAATGATGGAAATTGAAGGGTCGGTCATTATCTGGGTTGTAAATATTAGTAGGAAAATATATTTTTAACTTCTTATATTTTATGAACAAAAAATCCGAGGGAGACAGTCGCACTATCTTGTCCGTCCCCACATAAAACGGTAGATGCTCCTCTTTCTAAAGGTCCTAACTTTTTTTTGGAGGCATCATTATTTACCCTCCGTGAAATTGTTACCTCAACCCATCCCTTCTAGTCGGCATGCATGGACTACTTTGAATTAGATGGTACAAATAGTTTTTCATCCCAATCTTTCATCAATTTGTTTTACACAACCCAAAATGTGACTCTAAAATCACATGACACATTTCACAGTCAAATGTGAATTTAGGGCCACTTTTCGAGACATATGCCACATGAAATTTCAAAATGACCATTTGTTAGTACTCTCATGATCTAAGGAATAGTAGTGGAGAAGCTTAAAGTGAAAAAACGATTTCGATAGTCCTAGTCAAAGCAGTCGATGCATGCCATACTCGAGGAGATGAGTTGAGGTGAATGTTTCACAATATGAAAGGCAACGTATGGCATAACTCTCTGTTAGCCATTGCCACAACAAACTTCTCCTGCTTTAGTTGGTTCCCATTCTTTTTTCTAAGGTTGTGTATGACATAGCTCTCAGCTAGCCCCTGCCATAGCAGAGTTCGCCTACTTTAGCAGGTTCCCATCCTCCTTGCAAACATCCTACCACCTGCTTTAGTTGATGCCCTTTCTCCTTGATAACTTCTTGCATAGCAAGATTTTATGTAAGATTTACCTGTTCAACAGTTCTATCATCTTCTCTACTCACTCTTTGTCATAGTTAATTTTATTTACTCTAGTAGGGAGTTAGTAGAGAGCATGGAGGTTGTTGCTAGAACAGGTAAATCCTCATTTCCAAGGAGCTAGAAAAGAGAGTGAGAACTACCTAAAGCAGGTGAACTCTGCTGTGGCATGGGCTAGCAAAGAGATATGTCATACGCAGCCTTGCTCTCTGCAAAGGAGGATTTATTCGCTCTAGCAGCAACCCCCTACCTCTACTGACTCCCTATCGGAGCAAATAAAATCTACGCTGGCAAGGAGTGAGTAGAGAGGAGGGTAGAGCCGTTGATCGGGTGAATCTTGTATAAAATCTTGATATGCAAAGAGTTTTCAATGAGGAGGGGTACCTCCTAAAGCATGCAACAAGATGTTAGTAAAGAGGATGGGAACTTGCTAAAGTAGGTGAACTCTGTTATGGCAGGGGCTAGCAGAGAGCATATTCACTTCGATCAGTAAGTTCTCTCCCTCTCTTCATATATAATTATATATCTCATGGTACCTCTATTAGTGCCCACACTTTCTTTGAAAGCGCCCACATATGCAACTCCTTCAAATCATTAATTGCTTTGTATCATATCATAGAGAATGTGTCTCACCCCGATATTCCACCCAATGGATCTTGATATCATGTCACACCTATCAGACGATCAATTTTTTATTCCACATGTCACAGATCCTCAAAAAATGGCCCTAAAATTTTATGGCCCACATCACGCTCAAACATGATTTTAGGCCAATTTTTTTAGATTTGTGATATGTTGAACCAAAAGATCATCTGATAGTTGCGACATGATCTCATGATCCATTGTGTGAAATATCGGGATAAAAAATAATCTCCATCATCTGATACGAAGCAATCAATGGATTTGAAGGTATTTCCAACATGGGCGCTTGCAGAGATTGTGTGAACGCTAATAGAGGTACCCTACATCTCACACTCTCCCTCTCGATCTCTTCATTCTCTCTCGCTCTTTATTTTCTTATAATTTATTTTCACTAGATTTATATAATTATATGGCTAGCCAAACAATGGAAAGTGATGGAAAATGACAAAAATCTTATAGCTTCCTACAGTTAAAAATCTATCGGAAAATATAGGAAAAAATAAATATTTTTCCTTCAGACCGACTTGAATGGATAAAATGTTTGTTCATCGAAATAGTCAACTAATAAAATGGCCTTTTCTTTATGCACTTATAATAATATGCTTGAGAAATGCCATCGATATATGCATCGCACGTGCGATGCATTGATAAATTAATGAAAACACAATCTCAAATTCTCAATAAATTTATGATATATTACAAATTTATAATGTCAACAAGTCAATAATGTTAAGTACTCATAAAAGAATAATGTCAAGATACTTCATTAGGAGTGCATTCGGTTCGGTTCGGTCAGTTTTAGACCAAAATCACAAATTAAATCAGTCCTAATCGATTTATAAATTTTCAAATCAAACCAAACCGTCCAACTCTAAAACTAAACCAACCCGATTCAATTCGGTTTGGTTTGATTAGGTTGGTTTTGATTTTCCTATAAGTTCTATTTGTACATTAAAATTTTCTCAAGTTCTCAACCAATTTTCCTATAAATTCTACTTTACCGTTTTAGGATTTAGGAATAAGCTAAAGACAAGAGTAGGGTTTTATATCGATTTTCCTATAAGTTCTATTTGCACATTAAAATTTTCTCAAGTTCTCAACCAATTTTCCTATAATTTCTACTTTACCGTTTTAGGATTTAGGAATAAGCTAAAGACAAGAGTAGGGTTTTATATAAAAATATGCATTTTACTTAAATGCCCTTTAAAATTAATCAAAACCCTCGCCTATATATATATATATATATATATATATATATATATATATATATATAATTACTTACAAATTACATTCGGTTCGGTTTGCTTGATTTTAGCTTGGGAAGGCTTGGGGCCGAAATCAAACCAAACTTTTTTATTTTCTTTTTTTCCAAACCAAATCCAAATCGGTACCCATCCAAACAGAACAAAACCCGACGGTTTGGTCCTATTCGGTCGGTTTGGTCGGTTCCGTTCAAAAAATGCACAACCCTATACTTCATTGTGCAAAGAAGCATTTGACATTTTGGCTACCCTGTAAATAGAAGTTGACAATACTATGGAAAACTGGGGTTATAAGTAGGGATGGAAATGACTCACGGGTCAGGCTAAGGTACTCTCAAACCCAACTTAGAGAACTAAGGTACTCTCAAACCCAACTTAGAGAATTTGAAATTGGCCCAAGCCTGCCTGACTTGGTAGCAGGCTTACAATTCCAAGCCCACTGTGACGGAGGTACGCAACGTGGCTACTCGGGCCATCCGTAGCTCCACTCGAGCCGTTGATACTCCTCGTAGAGGCAGTGGCGACTTGGTGCCAGGACGATACGACATGTTGCCCCAGGACGGCACGCGACATGGGGCCAAGAGGGCCTGGCGACGTGGTCGCGCTGCGAGGACACGACATGGTCGCATGGGGGGTAAGATGCGGGAGTGACACGGTCGCGACACAGATGCGATATAGCGAAGTTGGGCTAGCGATGCGAAGGCGTTGCGGTATGTCAAACCAAGGGATTTGAGGTTTTCCTGCTATTTTGGCTGAATTACTATTTTATCCTTCTATGTGGGAGAGTTGGTAGAGACTGCCTTCCACCCATACGGGGCCTTACGTTGCCAGAGGGGGCGCAAGTGTCTCATAGTCAAAGCAAACCGAATCAATTCGGTTTGATTTGATTAGGTCGGTTTCGATTTTCCTATAAGTTCTATTTGCACATTAAAATTTTCTCAAGTTCTCAACCAATTTTCCTATAAATTCTACTTTACCGTTTTAGGATTTAGGAATAGGCTAAAGACAAGAGTATGATTTTATATAAAAATATGCATTTTACTTAAATGCCCTTTAAAATTAATCAAAACCCTCGCCTATATATATATAATTACTTACAAATTACATTCGGTTCGGCTTGCTCGATTTTAGCTTGGGAAGGCTTGGGGCCAAAATCAAACCAAACTTTTTTATTTTCCTTTTTTCCAAACCAAATCCAAACCGGTACCCATCCAAACAGAACAAAACCCGACTGTTTGGTCCTATTCGGTCGGTTTGGTCGGTTCCGTTCAAAAAATGCACAACCCTATACTTCATTGTGCGAAGAAGCATTTGACATTTTGGCTGCCCTGTAAATAGAAGTTGACAATACTATGGAAAATTGGGGTTATAAGTAGGGATGACAATGGCTCACGGGTTAGGCTAAGGTACTCTCAAACCCAACTTAGAGAATTTGAAATTGGCCCAAGCCTGCTTGACTTGGTAGCAGGCTTACAATTCCAAGCCTACTGTGACGGAGGTATGCAACGTGGCTACTCGGGCCATCCGTAGCTCCACTCAAGCCGCTGATACTCCTCGTAGAGGCAGTGGCGACTTGGTGCTAGGACGACATGGCATGTTGTGCCAGGACGGCATGCGACATGGGGTCAAGAGGGCCTGGCGACGTGGTCGCGTTGCGAGGACGCGACACGGTCGCATGGGGGGTAAGATGCTGGAGTGACACGGTCGCGACACAAATGAGATATAACCAAGCTGGGCTAGCGATGCGAAGGCATTGCAGTATGTCAAACAAGGGATTTGAGGTTCTCCTGCTATTTTGACTGCATTACTATTTTACCCTTCTATGTGGGAGAGTTGGTAGAGACTGCCTTCCACCCATACGGGGCCTTGCGTTGCCAGAGGGGGCGCAAGTGTCTCCTAGACCTGAAAGGGTGGGCCTAGGACGTCTACGTAGGGATGCCGTGTGGCACCTAATGCGAGGTTGAAGTATGGCCCGGACTACGCGTCGCGGTGCATATAGCTGGGCAATCTCGCGAGAGCACTTGAGTGTTGCGTGAGACTCAGTTGAGCACGCTAGCACGAGGCACATTGGTGTAAGCGAGTATGTCGTAAGGGGCACGATTCATCGGGTGGTAGGCTGCGAAACAAAGGTAACTACGAGGGGGAGTTCTCATCCTCTAGGCAGGTGGTATTAGAGCTGATGAGAATATTGGTTGGCTTCGTTGCACGCGGTAGTGAAGCACCGCACCGGTTGATGGCGTGTCAAAGGACTCACCAGCGACCGTTGGTATCAGAGATGACTGACTTAACACAGCGGGCGTTAGGTGCTGCACGGGCTGAGGTTGCTGAAGAGCGACCCCGTGATATTTGGTATCAGAGCCAAGTTCGATCCAGAAGAGATGATATTAGTGAGCTAATTGGTGCCAGTATAGCATGCAATGTGGTGCCAAGAGGGCACGCGACATCCTCGAATTGGGACTTGAGGTGAGGCGGAAGCGCCGATACACAATGCAACATGTACAGTCTTGGGTCTTGAGGTGAGGCGGAAGTGTCGATGAATAATATAGCATGGACAGTATTGGTGCCTAAGGCACACGATGTGGTGCCAAGAGGGCACGCGACATCACCAAGCTACCTAGTACCGCAGAAAGGTCAGTGGCTTGCTGCTTTATTATGCAATGACAGAGCGTCGATGGAGTATAGTGAAGACATTAAGTTCAAGGACTGCAGCATCCAGTGAGGGCACATTCAAGGTTCAGAAGTGTCTTCGCGTTAACGAGGACGTTGACAATTTTGAGTAGAGGAGGATATGACGGAGGTATGCAATGTGGCTACCTGGGCTATCCGTAGCGCCACTCGAGCCACTGGTACTCCTCGTAGAAGCAGTGGCGACTTGGTCCCAAGACGACACGACATGTTGTGCCAGGAGGGCCTGGCGACGTGGTTGCGCTGCGAGGACGCGACACGGTTGCATGGGGGGGCAAGATGCGAGAGTGATACGGTCGTGACACGGATGCAACATAATCAAGCTGGGCTAGCGATGCGAAGGTGTTGTGGTATGTCAAACCAAGGGGTTTGAGGTTATCCTGCTATTTTGGCTGAATTACTATTTTACCCTTTTATATGGAAGAGTTGGTGGAGACTACCTTCCACCCACACGGGGCCTTGCGTTGCCAGAGGGGGCGTAAGTGTCTCCTAGGCCTGAAAGGGTGGGCCTAGGACATCGACACAGCGATGTCGTGTGGCACCCAATGCGAGGTTGAAGTATGGCCCGGACTACGTGTTGCAGAGCATACGGCTGAGCAATTTCACGAGAGCACTTGAGCGCTGCGCGAGACTCAGTTGAGCACGCTAGCATGAGGCACATTGGTGCAAGCAAGCATGTCGTAAGGGGCATGATTCATCGGGTGGTAAGTTGCGAAACAGAGGTAACCACGAGGGGAAGTTCCCGTCCTTTAAGCGGGTGGTATCAGAGCTGGTGAGAAGATTGGTTGGCTTCGTTGTACGCGATAGCGAAGTATCGCACGGGTTGATGGCATATTGAAGGACGCACCCGTGACCGTTGGTATTAGAGATGGCTGACACTGCTGGAAGAGTGACTCCGTGACACTACGCTCAATCTATAATAATTTTTAAAAGCCCAAACAAAACCTCGCCTCTCAGACATTTATTTTATAAATTATAATCATTGTAAATTTATAAAATTAAGTTTTATATTCATAAAAATAAAGAAATCTATACATTGCAAATACCTAATAGGGCAATGCTCAGTTCCTATGAGGTAGAATCGGATTTCCAATCCTACCCCATCCACTGCCCCTGGAAAAAAAAATAAAAAAATAAAAAGGGCAATGGTCAGGTCCTTTCAAGTAGAACCGGATTTCCGGTCCTACCCCATCCACTGTCTTTGGAAATAGGAGAATCTTGACTTTCTTGATTTTCACTTTTTATTGCATGACGTGCAATCAATATTCTCCTATTTCCAAGGGCAGTGGAGCGGGTAGGATTAGAAATCCGATTCTACCTAGTAGGACCTGACCAATGCCATACATAATAAAATAGTAAATAATATCTTTAAAGTCTAAAATTTAAACGTAGAAAATCCTAGTTCTTTAAGGTTGTATTTAGGATAGCTCTTTGGAGCAAATCGCAGCCCAATTAAAAGAGAGGTTTAAAATCTCTTTTTAAAGCGAATCAAATTCAGCTATTTCATTCTCTGAAAGAGCTAGAAAGGCATACAACCAAACACAATCCTATGTTGCTAAAGTGTTTTGCATCAAATCGGAGAGCTGCTCTTTGCCTTCAAAGAGCAATCCCAAACACAGGCTAGGAGTTATTTATGAGTATAGCAAGTATAACAGAATATACTTATCATATATGAGAGCCCAAAGGGTTCAAAAGGTGAAGTTTGAGATTGGCCTGTTTAAATTTTAGACTTAAAATGCTTAGCCTAACCACAAGCCTGGCCAATGGGCTTTTATGCTCAAGCTTAAACCCTCAACTAAATCTAATGCATCTATTTAGCACAGGGGTCTCTCTTTGGGACTGAGTTCTGCATCACACAGGCGTCTGGTTCTGAGTTCTTCTGCATCACACAGGTTCATTTCTGGTTCTGAGTTCTGCATCACACAGGCCTCTCTCTCTCTCTCTCTCTCTCTCTCTCTCTCTCGCTTTTTCTTCCATAAACCAGAGATAAACCCTAGAAGAAGATTTCGAAACAAAACCCTAATTGATCGTCTCCATGTCTTCGATCTACGTCTCTGAACCACCGACGAAGGGCAAAGTGGTTATAAAGACGACATTTGGTCCTCTCGACATCGAGCTTTGGCCAAAGGAAGCTCCCAAGGCCGTTCGAAACTTCGTCCAACTCTGCCTCGAGGGATACTACGACAACACTATATTCCATCGCATCATCAAATCATTTCTCGTCCAAGGAGGTGACCCCACCGGAACCGGCACAGGTAACGACACCAAATCTATCGCCGTTCATAAAAAATCCCCCTTTCGATTGAGTTCGAAATCGTAAACTTCTTCATCCCAAACGATTTGCAGGTGGTGAAAGCATATATGGGAGTGCGTTTTCTGATGAATTTCATTCACGGCTGAGATTTAATCACAGGGGGTTGGTTGCGGCCGCGAATGCTGGGTCGCCACATTCAAATGGGAGTCAGTTTTTTATATCGTTGGACCGCTGTGATTGGCTTGATCGAAAGAACACGATTTTTGGGAAGGTGATTAGCTAATGAATTTTGGATAAATTTTGTTTTTTCTTGTGATGCAAATTGATTATTTTTAATTTTATTTTATAGTGTATTTTCAGGTAACCGGAGATTCGTTATTTAATCTTGTGAGATTAGGTGAGATTGAAACTGATAAGAATGACCGGCCGTTGAATCCGCCTCCAAAGATCACCTCTGTTGAGGTAGGTTTACTTTCTACTTGGTTCTTCATAGAAATGTAGCAAAGAAATAAGGTTATGTGTGAGCAAATGATATTTTGTCATAAAATTGATTGAACGAAGAGCGTAGACACTAGACACTGTAGAGAAATTGCTACTCCTGGTTAACACAATTTTTTTTGGATAAAATTAAATGTGTTTTGTTGTACTTTTTTAATGCATTTCATTTGTTGCTGATAAAAAAGGATTTAAAATAAATGTGTTCGAAGTTCTCTTATAGAAATTATAGCATTCTAAGAAACATGAACTTGAACGGTTTGCAGCTCTTGGACCTAATTTATGTAAATTTTAAACATTATGAAATATTTTATAGGTTCCAAATCATTGATATATCCATTTCAGGGGCATATAAGGTATAAGAGGTGATACTTCTATACCACTCTATACGACTATGATCCTTCCGGATCAACATGACTATAAAACTGTAGCAACAATTCAGTAGAAGATCCCTTTTCTTTTGGTAAAGTAAGCTGGTTGATCCTGTGAGCTCAAGGTTGCGCCATCATGCTCCTTCCAGTTGAGGTCAGGTTAAAGAAGATGTTATGAAAGGGGGTAAAAACAAAGCACTAGGGCCGAATGGGTTTACTACGGAAATTTTCCAAACTGTGTAAATTGTTAAGAAGATCTTATAGATAATTGTCAAGAGTTCCGTTAGCATGGTCGTGTTGGGAAAAGTATGAATTCCATGTTCATTACGCTCATAGCTAAAGTCGAAGGGACCGAGGATAACACGGAGTTCGAGCCTATTAGCCTTTTGGGAAGTGTCTATAAAATTCTGGCCAAAGTTCTTGCTAACAAATCGAAGAAAGTGATGGGTTGTAAATTTCTAAACCCCAGGGAGCTTTCCTACCAGGTCATGTTGGACATTGCTGTAACGACTCACGAGGCGGTGGATTCGTTCTACAAGAATGATAGATCTGGTATGCTTTGGAAGATCTATATGGAAAAAGCTTATGATAGGGTTAATTGAAAATTCTTAGATCACAGGCTTGGGAGGTTGTGCTTTGGTGAGAAACGGAGGAGATGGATGAAAGGCTGTTACTCCTCAGTTTCCTTCTCATTCTTGTGAATGGTAGTCCAAAAGGATACTTTAGAAGTACTAGGGGACTAAGACAAGGTTACCCTTTGTTCCGTATGCTATTCAATATGGTAGAGAAGCACTAAATGGCCTTCTAAGGAAGCCGACCAAATTGAACTATTTCAAAGGTTTCAATGTTGGAAGGAATGGGCTAAATATTTCTCATTTGCAGTATACCGATAATACTATAGTGTTTTATGGTGCGGAGGTAGAATGGATACAAGCCATTAAAGGTGTGTTATGTATGAAGCCGTTTCTGGGCAGAAAGTGAGTCTTAACAAGTCAAAGCTTACTGGGATCAGAACAAAGGAGGTCTTATGCACAAGCTGACTGATGAGGTTGGGGTCTGACCGTCTGATAAAAGAATTGCCCATTAAATATTTGGGGCCGCCTTTGGGAGTGGGTAAACTGAAAGCGAGGTTTTGGGAGTCAATCATTGAAATATTTGAGAAGAGATTGGCCATATAGAAAAGTAAGAGTTGAGTTCTAGGGGTAGATTAGCGCTAGTAAAATCCACTTAGTCGGGCTTACTGATATCCTATATGTTGATGTATCAACACCGGTTTCTGTGATAAAAAACTTCAGAAAATTATTGGAGATTTTATTTATGAAGGTGGGGGGCAGGTTCAGAAATTTCATCTCATAAACTAGGATGTTTTCTGGCTTTAGCAAAGATGATGGGGATGGATATTAGAAGACTAGGTGAAATGAATAAAGCTTTTCTTGGTAAATGGGTTTGAAGAGTGGGAGAGGAGGAAAATTTGTGGTGGTTAGTCCTTATGAGTAAGTATGGCCAAGCTCGAAATAGTTGGAAATCCAGGAGGGAGGAAGTAGGGGGTCAGGATGGTGGAGAGGGGTTAGCTCAGTCCTAATTGATTTCCGAAAGTTTATTAAATTCAGTTGAGGGAGGGGTGATAAAATCACTTTCTGAAATTATGTTTGGTTGGAGGATTGAAGTTTGAAGGAGGAGTTCCAAGGAATTTTTAATATTCTATGGATGAAAAGGATTCAGTGGCACAGATGTGGTCTGGAACCAGGTACGTAGCCAGGAATTTTTTCAGTGCGGGCAAGCAATTAGGGATTAATGTTTAGAGATTGCGAAAGGGTTTAAGAAATTCGGGTTTGGGGTTAAGGAAATTAAGGTTCTAGGGCTTTAGGAATTAGGGATTCCACATTTTTCACACCAATCAAAATTTCACATTTTCCTATACCACATTGAAAATTATCCTATTTTTAACTCATCAAAATAAAATAAAATAAAATTTAATTTAAGAAAAAATTAAATTTACTTCCGATCTAGGTGGTCCAACAAAATCGTGTGATCTGACCAATCTGAACATTGCGTAAACTGACAAAAATTAGAAATTTAGGGGGAGAGAAAATCGTGTGATCTGACCAATCCGAACATTGCGTAAACTGACAAAAATTAGAAATTTAGGTGGAGAGAGAGAGAGAGAGAGAGAGAGAGAGAGAGAGAGAGAGAGAGAGAGAGATCTTGGGGGTTGCTGATATAGGGATTAGGGTGAGAGAGAGTTGGGTCGGGCGGTAGTTTCTACAAAACTACGTCTAAAAGCTAAATTTTAAGGTTTTTTTTTATTTGCAACTTGCCAAAGGGCTTTAGGGTAGGCATGGGTATATAAAGAAGCTTTTTCTAGATATATGTATATAAACAAAAAAAAAAAAGTTGAGTGTAGGCACCTGCCTACACTCGCCCACCCTTGGTTACGTCCCTATCTGGAACATAAGACTGAGAAGAAATTTAAGAGATGATGAAACTGAGGTCTTCACTCGGATGCTGGCCATGTTTGAGTTTGCTACAATAAACAAGATGGGCAACATGGCAAGGACTTAAGAATTTGGACCCAGAGTTGTTAAGGGCGTTCTCGGTTAAATCCTTCTACAGTTTTCTGGTTCGTCGCCCCTTGGATAGCCTGGTGTGGGGAAATTGTGGAAGTGAAAATTCCATCTAAAATTAAATTGTTTGGATGGAACTTAGCTTGGGGAATTTTTTGACCATTGATTAGCTAAGAAGAAGAGGGATTGATTTGATAATTAGATGTCTTCTCTGTTTCCAGGAAGATGAAAACGTGAACCATCTGTTGTTGCATTGTTGGGGTCTTCCGACACATTTGTGTTGTGCTCTGTTCCCTGAAGACTGCAGTCAGCTCATTGCAACTTGGGAGGGAGTACAACTGAAGGGAATAAAAGGGAAACTTTGGAGAGTCTTTGTTTTTGCACTTTTTTGAGCCATTTGGAGATAATTGTCAAAGTTTTAGAAAAATAAAGAAATCTGTGAGTTTGATCGTTAAGGCTGCTCGAGACTTTATGGTTAGCTGGGTCCATTTGGCTATGGATGAAAGTGAAAGGGAGGGAGGTAATTACCTAGAGGAATAGGTAAACCTACGCGATAACGGATCTTACCTTCCGTTGATGGAGGGTGTTCCCCGGCCTGTTTTGGTTTGTCCAAAGGTCTGGATGGGTAATGTCATTTTTTTTTGTGTGCGTCTTTGGGGTTGTGCTCAGCTCCCCCCTGAACCTAGGCATCTTGTTGTTGTACTCTAATTTTGTATCTGTAAAGCATTTTCCTTTATCAATAACACCCATTTTGTAGTTGGCTGCATCAAGGGTCTGCGCCCTTATATTTTCCTTGATCATTGATGCATTAACCACACACACACACTCACACACATATATATATAAGAAGAGATTCTATGGTGCATGTTATTTGCAGATGATGTGTTACTAATTGCTCAAACAAGGAAACAAATATAGGATGAAATTATTTGGAGAAAGTCCTTAAAATTAAGAGGTATGAAAAATTAGCAGAACAAAGATGGAATATAAAGAGTGCAAATTTAGTGAACATGGTGGCCTGGATGAGGATTTAGTTACGCGAGAAAACCATCAAGTGCCAGATTGCAATATATATCATTATTTAGGCTCTATTTTACATTTAGATGGTGGATTTGAGGAGATTATCTCAAATCGGATTAATGCAAATTGGATGAAATGGGGACAAGCAACCCAGGTGCTGGTGACCCAAGAGTTTCCATTTCGATTGAAGAGACATTTTTTTATAAGATTGCGGTAAGATGTGCCATTCTGTATGGTGTGGAATGTTGGACGACAAAAAGCAAGTAGAAGATATAATGCCTGGGCTGAGATGAGTAAGCTGGATGTATGAAGTAACAAGAAAGGCGAAAATTAGGACAAATACATAAGAGGAAATTTTGAAAGTGGCACCTACAAAAGAAAATATTGCAAAATGTCACTTGAGAGATGGTTTTTACATGTCCATCGAAGGCCATAAGTAGATCTTGTGTGAATGATTGAGATGCTCAAAGCACAAGGTAATGGGAGAAGAGGAAGATCAATGAAGGCTTGGAGGGAAGTACTGAAAAGAGACATGAAGGAACGCAGAGTTACGAAGTGCTTAGTGCTAATAAAAAATGAGTGGAGAAATATGACTCACAAAACCAACCCCAAATAGATGGGGTAAGGCTATCTAATGATAACGACGACGCGGTAGCAGCGTCGACGACCGCGTTGATGATGATGACTTGCTCAATGGTATCTTTAAAGCTTTCATCCACATACTCATGATGCATTACTACAAGACTTATCAAATATCAATCATGTAATGCCTTGATTTTTTTTTATCTCTTTTACATTCTTCTAGTTTATTGGTTTGGACGTGTCGAGAGAAGTGGTTGAGGAGTTTTCCCCATCTCAAGCACCTAGTTGTAGTTGCTGAGCCTATATCTTCTCTAGGGCTGTCAATGGTTTGGGCCAACCAATCAGGTATCGAGGTCGATCCCCTCTACGAGCCGTGTCTAGGTTATGGTTATGGCCTTGTGTGCTGAGCTCGGGCATTGGGCTAACTAATAATCAGGCTTGGGCCTCAATCTCTTACTATTTTACATATAAGCCCAACCGAAGCTCACAAGCCCGACTTGCTTTATATTTTAGGCCTGGTTATGAAATGGAATGGGCTTGGGCCAAGTCTTTATATGTTAGGCCCATTTAGAAATTACCCATTTCAGGCTTGCTAGCTTAGAAAGGGGATGCCCCTTGCCTTGACTACCCTAGGCGAGGCTAAGTAGAGGCGAGGGTTTAAAGTCGATCAGTTAGGGACTTAGGGTTGACTAATTCATTGGGTAACCTAGTCAAAGACTTAAAAGCCGACTTACTTCAACTGCCCATGAGAAACCTTAAATTGAAACCCATCTTTTGAGGATGCTCCTGAAATCCCTGACCCTGAAGGAACTCTTATTGTTTGGGAGAGGTATATAATACCATTTAGAAATATTTGGGGTTATTTGTCAACAAGTTTTGGAGATTAAGTGATTGTAAGAAAGATTGCATCCAAATAGATTTGGATTTTCTCAGCAAGAACTATTGGTAGGTATTGTCCTTAAAGATGAAAACACAGTCACATGTAATTAGTGTGGAAGATTACTAGTGGCAGAATTTTCCACCACAAGCAACTTCTCACCCATATTGGGACCAATGTCACCATATGATATAAAATTTCCATTGATGCTACTTTGGAGTATCACAAGTTAGCATTCCAGATTTTAAGCCTTAACTGCCAAGGAAAAGCAATGCATCCGGTTGTGAGTGTAATTGAAGTACATTTGAACATGCTAGTTAATGTCATGACTCATTACTTATGAATTATGAGTATTTATTTCTAAACTTTTACTTGATTACTTTATATCTTTTTTTTTTATATTTATAAATAACACTAACGTCATTTATTCATAGAAATAATTAAATAAGTTAAGCAAGGACGTTAAATGATCTTGTGTTTGTTCGATATGCAAGAAAATTTCTTAGAACACAAGGATGTCAGATTGTCCTTAGAAAATAGAGGATTCCAATGGGTGGATAATTGCACAAGAAGCAGCAAATGACGACAAGGTCTTTTGAGGGAGAGGACCTCACTTTGTTGTTTGTGGATATGACCATTGGGGCTTCACAAATCTTGACTTGCATACGTGATCATCATAGTTACAACCACGATGGTTATACATATGGATGAGGAGATCAATTTTGAAGATGCAAAATAAGTTTTTGCGGAGGGTAATTATTCCAATGGCAATTGGATGCCTTTGATAGAAAGTGAAAAAAAGAAGATAAATAGATGTCTTTTTTTTTTGTTGAGGCTGAAGAACATGGAACTTGGAACATTTAAGTATTATAAGTGTTTAGAGCTTTGGTATTTGATTGTGGTGTACAACAATTTATGGTCATGATTGCTTATACTTTATAACTATTAATTAGTGATATTAGTGGTTCATGCTTGTTTTTGTCATTTATTCTTATGTGTTTTTTATTTATCTCCATCGTCTGATTCAAAACTGTCACTGGTTTTCAGCATTGACACCCTTAGAAAATCGGTGGGTGCAAATAGAGCTTCCGTTATATATTTATTGTACATAGATATACAATTTATATACTTAATTCTCACCAGGTCATACAAAAGCTTGCCTAGGTTGGGCAAGGCTTGCCCGCGGTTTTTTCTTGAATCTGTCCTCTCCATCATCCTCATGTTTATACTTTTCCCCCTTTGTTTCTGTGCATCATTTGGATTCGAGGGATCCGCATAATGTAATCTACTAAAGCAAATTTAGAAAGGCTATCCGCAAAGTTCAAATTGTAATCCTAAAAATATGCAAAACTTTTGCCACCGACCTTCACATTCCATGAGAAGACAATAACCTTGTGAACTGCCTTACTGACCACCAAGCTTGTTATCCCCTTTTCCTCACTGGATTCCCTCTCTAGATAGCAGGAAACTTATGCTTCCTCTTATGGTTGGCAGTATTAGTGTAAATATCTTAATTAAACCTGTGTAACAGGGAAAAAAGAGAAGAAAATCCAGCAGTTCAAGTCGCTCTTAAATCCGAGTGACCTGTGTTTTCCATTAAAAAACTGGGGTTGTAATGAGGATTTGGAACCCCACAATGTAATTCGTTTACTAATATTATATGCATACCGCCCAAAAAATGTATACCCCAGTAGTACTCCTGCTTTTTTATTTCTGTTGATTTTAAATGTGCCATGAGAGTTTTCGTTTTTCTGTGTTTGCTGCAAGGATGGTCTCTCATTTTGTTGCAAAATTAAGAAATGGCGTCTTGATCATTTCAGAAAGAGCGGTAGTTGAGGAAATAACAAGAGTTCTTTTCCATGATTTTGTTGTGAATGGAGTTTCATCAGTCAATTGTCACACGTCAGGTGTTGTGCAATCCATTTATGAAAACCATGTTTCAGGTGCTATGGAACCCTTTTGATGATATCGTTCCAAGGGAAGCACTGCGGAAGTCTTCTTATCCCACGTCCAATATTGAAGGAAAATATCAAAAGGAAAAGGCTGTAAAGTGAGTTTTATTAGTCTCACTTGGATTACGATCTTGGGATAACGCAAACATCGTATGCATTTGATTGGCATTGTATGCCTGCAAAACTGTCATTTTCTTTCTAAGCCATTTACCCCCATAATTTCAAAAATTTCAGGAAGCTGAACTTGCTATCTTTTGGAGAAGAAGCAGAAGAAGAGGAGAAAGAACTGGCAGCTGTAAAAGTGAAGATTAAGAGTAGTCACGACGTATTAAATGATCCTCGCCTTCTTAAAGAAGAAACAGTGGAAAAGGAATTGGTAATAATCTAATATGCGTTTATGTTATATTGGGTTATCTCATTTGCTATTGAATTTTATGTTTCCTCATGTAACATGCTTATAAGATTAGTTGTGCTATCAACTTTGCTAACCAGATGATGGTGTGCTTGTACTCCATAAGGACTCTAGTTATTGACTTCTTACTTATCAAAAAAAAGAAAAACCTCATTGATTTCATGGTATTCACTTTCAAACTCTTTTAATTTAGCCATGCCATATTTATTGAATCCTTCTACTATTTGTTGATACTATTAATTTTATTTCTTTCCAGGAATGAGCGGAAGAATTATTGCTCAGTTTGGATAGATATAAATATTTTTGATGGTACTATTACAATAAGTTGATCAAATATCTAAATTTCTTTGGTAAGCTGCTGGAACAATATAATTTCTATTTAGTGTTTCTTCAGTAAGCTGGTAGAACAATATAATTCTATTTAGAATTAGTTTACAACTACCTTGTAATATTTATGCCCTTGCAACAGACAGCGAACTTATTGACTCTGTGATGCTAGGATACTATTGGATTATTAAAATGTATTTGGTTCCCAGTGGAATTAAGTCCCCAAAACTTTGTCAAGGCAAGTGCCTCGATGTGCAAATTGAAGCTTCAATGTGCCAATACACTGTAGTAACCAAAAATTTGGTCAAAAAGCTTTCCTTAGACACATGCCTTGGCTCTCAAACTTATGTAAGTGGGTGATTTTCTAGTATTATCTAAACTCTCAAAGAAATTGATAGGGCTATGTTCATGCATGGCTTATTTCAATATGTAAAAACTCAGGAGTCAAGACTCAAGTAGATGGGCTAAAGCTATGATGATGATGGACTCAGGATTCAAGATTGACTCACCTCTGAACTGTGTGGGGGCTTAGTCAAAGTTTTCAAGCTGTCTCGAATTTAAAAATAAATAATATTGAAGAAGGTTTTGAAACTAGAGTTGAACAGCCTAACACTAATGAAGACACTTTATAAATCTTGAAGAATGATTTAAAATACTGATGCTACAGTAGGAACAGAAAATATTGAAAATGCAGGGCCGATATGCAGTAAGCTAAATCTTTTGTAGTTTTTGCGGTTAAAATACAAGTATCTACATCTCTCTTTATTAAGGCCAACGATGCCGAAGTTCATTCATAAAAGTGCTGGTATTAAGTGACTGATCCGATCACTGGCACAAGTCACGTGAGCCGTGTGCCATGCGGACTTTGAAATACACAATGATCTCCATGCTCTTCAAGTCCTTACGCATCTGAAGGCTCATTGTCACCCTATATTTGACATTCATAAAGTTGAGAAGGGCGTTATGCAGCACTCTGTTGACACACTAGTTTTTCATATGAACCGTCATCGTAGAGGACGACTCTTGGAATATCCAAGAGGTGTTCTAACTTCTAAGCATCTGTGCATCAGATAGCTTAGTTTTCTGACCATCTCTCATACTTGAAGGAACTCTTGTGCTAGTGTTGAATATGAATAGGAGGGTTTTAGAATTGTACGCTTTTAAATATTCCTAAAAATCATTTTGTTTTTGTTGTTTTTGTCAGCTTTGCGTATGGTTTTTAATTGGGATTAGTTTTACACCATGTGTGTTCTAATACGCCACTCATACTCCAGTGTCTGAACTATCTAGATTATCATCTCTTATATAAATAATTAGGAAAATAATTAGTATTGTGAAAGAAAATGCAAAATAGTTGTGCTGAGCACCACCTCTCACTTTTGGGTTGTTCTTAAGCATATCCGCCAGTGTTACCTAGACACCTGGCATGGGTGCCAAGTGTCCAGGTGACTGTACGTATGTCAACATCCTATGTTCAGTGTCTTATCACTGTCCATTTCATCTTTTATATGTCCTTTATCATGCATACTGATTTATTATTTTTAGCCTCTTCTTTTTTTTTAATAGATAACACTTAGGTGAGTGTCTTGCTTTGAAAATCATTTGAACTGTTCCTTCGGGTAATCTAGTTAAAAATGGAGAATATAGCTCTGTATTGTCCCAAAATGAAGATGAGCTGAAATCCTGCTTTTGGAGTTTATATTAAGAACATCATATTGGCCATAAGTATGTGACAACAGTTGCAAATCTTTATTAATAAACATGCAAGATTATCTTTGTTTTCAATTTACTTTTTCACTGTGTTTTAAATAGTATGATCAAAAACAAATTTCTGACTGCAGAGCCCATCAGAAGTCAAGAGGGCAAAGGATGTACAAATATCTGTAAGAGAAGTTTTAAATGCTAAGAAAGACGACTTTAAGAAAGAAGCAGCACTTGATTTTTCTGATTCTCATGATGGTAGTGATGATGATGATGAGGTTAAATTTGATGCCCGAATGCGTCTCCAAATTCTTAAAAAGCGAAAGGAGCTGGGAGATGTCACAAGTCGAGGAAAATTGGCAAATGGTACTGTATTCTTTGCAATTGTTACGCATTATTTGCTGTATATGACTAGGCAACATGGAAGATCTTTAGCCATGCTAGAGTTAAAATATATTTTGATTTTTTTTTTGGATAAAAAAATTTCATCTCTCGCACTCTTTGTATTGTTGGGTGATGGAAACATGATTGGAGGTCCGAGGCCTGAGTAACATCCCATGCTTATTAACTTTGAATATCTCAGTACATGATGCTGGGCTAGGTTGGTTTGGGGGCTTTGGGATCTGGCCTGCAATGGGCAGAGCTTGAGCAGTGGCCGCGTGCCTGGTGAGCCGCATCCAATCTATATTATATATATATATATATATATATATATATATATATATATATATATTTGAGATTTAGGGCTTAACCCAAAAGCTAATATACTTAGAGAATGACTCGAACACCACACACACCCTTCAGCCAACCTGACACCCTGCATCTACGGCTCTACCTCTCGCACTCACCTCCCACCCACCCCATGACACCATTTGCATCTATAGAGCATCTCATTTCGGACCCGGAACTCCATAGCCCTTTGCCTAGTAAGTCCATGTTCATTTCTTGCAACCGTATGCTACCTAAACCCCCTTTATCAATAGGGAAACATACAACATCTGATGGGGACCCCACCAACAATGGCCTAGGTTTCAGGCCGTATAAGGTGTACTGGCGGAAGAAGCGATGAGGAAGCCGAGTACTACGGCTTCAAGGGAGAAAAGAAGACAAAACCCGTCATTAGGCGACGGACTTTCGTGGGTTTTGGACGGACGCCCAGAAATAGAGGGTGCTATTGTTTTTTTGAGCATGGACATCCGTGACCCACATGGACGTCCGTGATGCTGGTGATGGACATCCGTGAGCTTTAGCACCGCCGTCCGTGGAGATCTCCACCCTGCGACTTAAGTGACGCGTTTTATCCATTTAGTGACGTAATTTGTCATTTTAGCCATTTTCCTGCTTTCTTTTAAGATGTCCAATGTAAGTTACCCTTAAGGGTAACATAATACTTTTCTATTTTTAGGTTTATTCCCTTGTAATGGCTATAAAGCCCAATTTGTAAGCCATGTTTGGCACTTGTTGATTTGAATGAAAAGTGCATTGTATTTTGGGCTTGAGAGAAGCTTTGAAGAGTGAGTCTTCTTCCCTGAGTGGGGTTTGGTGTGAGGCCAAGGGTGAGATGCCCATTTATCTTTAATTTTTCTATTTAATCTCGTCTCATTTGATCTCTTATTTTCCCCTAATCTCTTGCATCCTCTTTTCTCCCTTTTAATTGATTTTCCCATTTCCCAACCCTAGATCTAGGATAACCTTGATGTCCATTCTTATGGATCGAATCCAATCCTAGCCCATCGATTCACAACCGTTGTTGGACTCGAGCTTGCTCGATTTGAGCCGTTAGCCGTTTCAATTCCAAAGCCCTAGCGAGGAACTATCGATTCCACCGCGAGCTACGATCTAATGCCCCAACCAAGACGAAGCGAGAGTTCTATCTCTTGGATCGCCTCTTCCGCCATTCTAACGGATCTCGCGCATCGGATTGAACCCTACGTGAACTAAAGCATGGACATCTAAGCGGAATCTCGAGAAACCCGAAGGTATCGCTTTAATTTGTGGTTGATTGCTTAATTAATTAGTTTAATTTCGGTAAAATCATCATATCATGGGGATTCACGAATTTCAGGGTTGTTGTCCCTCGTCAACATCTTAATACACCAAATGGATCTTATTTTGGAGTTGCTGCCACCCCAAAAGAAAAGCATGCTTCAATTTCTCCAATCTATGAATCATGGTCATCAGAAATCCAAAAAGGACAACAGATACACCAACAAGTGTGAGAGTCTCACTTTAAGAAGTGTAATTCTTCCTCTCATCTGTAGTATGCTACTTTTCCATGTCGCATGCAATATTTAAAATTCTCATTCATAAGATCTTGAGGGCCCGTTGGGATAAAAATACAGGAAATGTGGGAAAGTAAAATAATATTCCTATATTTTCCCATGGATACCTAAGTTGTAGGAAACCATGAGATTCCTTTGTTTCCCTTTGTTTTCCGCTGTTTGGATAACCACATTGCTAGCTGGGAAAACGCAGGATTAACCAAATCCTGTGTTTGGATACATATGTAGGAAATTGTAGGAAAATAACATATCCTGACAAAAAAAATAGCCATAATACCACAAAAGATCATCCCAATTAAAAAACAGCTGCAATATCATAAAAATGATTCACAAAAATGACCAAAAAATTATATATGTATTAAGTTTTTTTTTTTTTTTTTTCTCTTTATATATCTTAGTGAATTGCTCTTGTGGTTGACTTAGTGCTTTGTGAAGGTTAGGTTCTAGGTTTAAACCTTGTTATGTATAATAAATTACTATTTAATTAATTATACTAGAGCATATACACCATATATGTGAGTATATAGCTCTACAACATAGTAGAGCCCCTCCTGAGAGAAATCTCTCCAAAAATAAGTCCGTGCAACACCTAAATAGATGGAGGGGAGCTTAAAAATAGGCCAAAATTGTGGAATTTAGTTAAAAAAAAAAATCAAAGAAATATTTGTTATAAAAATAAACACCATAAAAAAAATTGTTTGAAGATTTTTGATAATTTTGGGTGGTCAAGATAATTTTGGATGGATGAGAATCCGCCAATATAAATTAGGATCACTAAATCTTAGTAACAAATTTTTAGAAAGTTTGGGTGGTCAATTGACCACCCAAGTCATAACGTGGCTCTACCTCTGATTTTTGGGGATGTGTGCCATATAGAATCAACATCAAACCGTCTGATAGGGGCGTCATGATCTTAAGATCTGTCATGAGGAAGATTGGATAAAAAACAATCTCCATCGTCTGATTCAAACAAGTCAATGGTTTTCGTCCATGAAAAAATTGTGTGGTATTACTAAACGGGTGAGAAGAGTTGTACGGATGAGAAGTCTGAAGGGTTGGAAGATAGAAAACTGAGGGACCCCCTCAGCATTTGTTCTCGGATTTTGATGGAAAATGCGAAGATAATTTCCGACCCTTCGGATGTCATCAAAACAACGGGAATCTCGGCAATTCATTTGCCGCATATGAGTTTTCCCTTTTTTTCCCCTTGTTTCCCTTGATATCAAGCATGCACTGAAATTTTTTTGGTGGTTTCCCAATACACAACGGTAGACCCAAATGATAAGTTGAGGGGAGTCTCCCCCATTGACATTCAAAAATATCAATAATAAGCATCAAAGGTTTATCCTCAAATTTATCCCCAAGATAAAGCCTCTACAGAAGTTAACCTTCTATCTTGAAAGCATTTCATAACTCCCTAGAATCCCTTTGATATTATCAACTTCTTCAATAGATGCCCCAGAGAAGAGTGAAGTGTCGTCCTCACAATGCAGAAGTGTAATCATCTCATCACTCCTCTCTTAACCTGTTATTCTAGCTTTGTCAAACAGTCTACTCATTTCTATAATATCAAAGAGGAAAGGAATAGTGGATCGCCCTGTCGAAGTGCACATGAGCTCTTAAAATGCTTAGTCTCTATATCATTATTAAAATTGAGAACCATGGCAAAGAAAAACAGCCTTTCATCCAATTTCCCCATCTATCACTAAAACCCTTCCTGTCAATCATATACTCAAGAGGCTCCAATCAGCCATATTGTATGCCTTTCCATGTTGACTCCATTTTGCCCTTCCAAAGCCCGTTAAAAATAAAAGGGATTTAATAATTTAATCTCTTCTTTGTAACCCATTTTGCCATTTTCACGATTTCTTTGTGATAACTCATCAGATTTCAAATCTGTGAGTTGCTACCTTCTTCTATTAGTGATGCTTGGCATCTTTAAGCAAGAGAACATAATTTCTTTAAAGAATTGGAGATATGTTGTATTGTTTACTTCATTCAAATTTTAAAGAAGTGATATTTTGCAACTATGTAGTTTACTAATTTGTTAGTTGATTTAGTCATTTAATTTATTAATCACTTTTTGTTGTTGGGGATACTTTTTTCACTGTTGACCTCTTGACTTGTTGCTTATTAGTGAGGTAGGTAATATCATTGACGTTGTTTAGTTACCAGCTAGTAGTTAGTTATTTTGGATTTTCTAGTAACTAGTAGACATAAACCACTTTAATAGTTCATTTCAAAGATTATATCCATTAATAATGAAGATTTTTAATTTTTAAAGTAATGGAGAATTTTCAGTTATTTATTAAGACTATTGATTACTTGAATATTTAGTGATTTTTTTTACTCTTTTTTAACATTGTATCTAATTTGTTTGTCTCTTTTTTTTTTTTCCTCCCAAAATAATGATAATAATATTATAAATAATTTACTTGACATTTTTAAGGCTCATGCCTTAAAAATAAGCCTTTTGCCTTTTAAACAGTTCTCCGCCTGGTTGTATAATAGAGCCTAAATGTCAATAAGATGGTGTATATATTTATTGGGGAAAAGTTTGCTCCCCATATAGCTCTTTGCTTCCATCTTTTTGTCTTTATTGATAAAAATAAGAATAAGCTTGCGAAGTAATTGTTGGTTTATATGTTATTTCACTGTAGATAAAATAAATTTGGAGATAACAGGGAACATGAAAAAAAGTCAAGTCTGTCTGATAGTGAAATTTTAATATTCCACTTACATTGTTCTTCATGAGAGGTCGAACCTTGGTGCGATGGCAAGTGCTGTCTGCCCAAAGCTATAGGTAGCGGGCTCGAGTCTTGGAATCAGCCTCTCCAAAGTGGGGGTAAGGCTGCCTACCATCTACGTCTTCCAAACCCTGCTGAAAGCAGGAGCCTTGTGCACTGGTTACTACTTACATTGTTCTTCATGGAAAATATTTTCACCAAAGTAATAAATTTTGTTCCCTTTCATGAGGCGCCTTACATGTTTAGGGGCCTTTTAGTCAACCATCCATCCAAGGAATGCTCTATCATGTGGACCTTCAGCAGAATGTTGACCATGACTACGAATGCACTACTACCTTTCTTGCTTTTGAAGTTGAAGGTCAGTGCATGACATGCCTGTGTTAATCCGCTCGCTGGAGAAGTGAAATAAGATTCGAGGTTGCTTTTTTTATTCCCATAAGTGAGTGCCAACTCATTTGTGTTCGTTCTGTCCAGCTAGACTTTCCCAAACTCTGATCATCAGATTGATTGTGGTGCATAGCTGCATCAAAGTGCAATTAGAGGCTATAAGAACATGGGAAATAGAATTCAGTATCCATCCTCACCATCCTGCTACTTTGACTAGAGGAAAAAAATCCTATTACTAATGTCTGGTTTCATGGAGTTTGGAGCCAAAAAATGACAAGACGATAATTTTTTCCTATTCGTAACATTTCAGTACAGTTTCATCTACTTTTGGGAATTTCCCTTTTACATATCCAAATTTCTTTTCCTCTAAAAGCATGGTTGCAATTTGCGATTGTAAATAATTTTTGTTTCAACTATTTAATTATCAACTTGGGATTTGATCTTGATCGACTTAACTATTGCGAGACAGCTTCCACACTGCAATAAATTTGTGAAGTAACTTCTTCAGCCATCATGATATTTTAGAGGCGTGGTCTTTTGATTACAAATAAGAAAGAAATGCTATTCACAGGTTTTAGAAACACACCTGCACGGGGCTATTGCACAAATATTAGAGATCAGCTCTATGCCTAATTAAAAAGTGGATGTGATCTAAAATTCTCCGCCTCACCATCTCACTCTCTATTAGCTAGAGAAGCAGTGAACCGTTCGTGGTAATGGATCTCTAGGGCAGTGTTACCAAGGCACTTGTACTTTTCGGAAATTCGCTGAGCCAACACTTGGTGGCACTTGGATACTCCTCAACACAACGCGACAGTTCTAAAAATGTACAAATAAAGATACAACATGATACCATCAAATTGTGCGTACTTTTCAACATGGTAAATTTTAGGAAAAAACGTGTAAACTTAGTATATTGTGGATGAAAAGGCTTGGGTGCTTGAAAACCATCTTTAGAAATTTTTTCTGACATCAGATCTGTTATAGCATGGTTCTGCACTAGAGCTGATATTGTCTTAGAGTCTGATTTGCCTATGATCAGAACCAGAACAATGATGGATTTAAAAGACTACTTGTTAACTACAAATGCTGGATCTGGTTTTTGCATGATCAATCTGTGCTTGGAAGTCCTGTTTCGTCAAACAAATCCTGGAAACTGAAAAGGAGATACCCTGGAGTGCTGCTTCGAAACCAATTTAAATCAGCTGAAACGAGGAGGATGATCTGTTGGTCTGTAGATGAGTGAATGAGTAACGATAAGTACGGATCAGGAAACCCATATTAGTAGTTACAATCTGGAGTTTCCTAAGATATCTATCATCTTGGAATTTGATTTGCAATCAGACACCAAATGATGCTGGATTTCAAACACAAATTGTATGCTACAAATGCACGATCTGGTTTGCATGTGCTCTACGAATTGGTCTGTACTCGAAAAATTCATCTCTTCTACAAACATATCTTGGAAAGTAAGAAAGAGATGTCTAGCTGTTCTGTTCAGATACCATGTTAAATTAATAGAATCGAGGAGGATATCTTGGTCTATATTTATGAGTGAATAAGTTGCAACAACTATGGATGAGGAAGCTTATTTTGGTAATTTCAATGGTATTTAAAATGAGTCTGGCATGGACAATGATGTGGGAATAGTGGTCCAATGTGTGTTGAAGAGTTAGGCTACGGAATTGTATAAATTTTGGACTGATTGATTTGTCCTTCACAAAATATTTGAGAATAAATCATATTTAAGATAATGAAAAGTAAAGGATACTAAGGTACTTAGAAACATGGTTCAAAAGCCTGAAAACTTGACTCGAAAGTCAGCCGGGTTGAGTATATCGAAGACTCGGGAAAAACTCAACTCGGAAAAACTCGATACATTATATATATATATATATATATATATATATATATATATATATATATATATATATATATATATATATATATATATATATATATATATATATATATATATATACAAGTAATAGGAATTGATGTACAAAAACAAATCATCTGATGTCATTGAAGATGGACACACAATGCCCTCTTACATTACTTAAAATTTCAAAAAATAAAGATAAGAGACCCTGTGCAACAATATGCCAACAGCAACAATATTAAAATATGTTGAAGCCTCTGAAAATTCCCTTGAAAACCACCGGAAAAACACCCCATTGAGATACATCTCTGCAAACCCCCACCTCTCATTAAATCACCGGCAAAAAAAAAACCTCTATGATCTCATATGATCTCAGCCATTGAGATTACTGCATCGGCTGCACACTCAAATTGTCCACGACGAAACACTCAAATCATCCGCGGCAAAACGCTCGAATCGTCCGCGACAAACACTGGAATCGCCCTATCCACCAAATCCACTCTCTCATCTCAAAAAAGAAATTAAAAAAAAAAAAAGCCTTGTGAACTTGCGGCCTTTTGAGCGATGTCTTTTGCCATGGCGGATTAATAGGGAGCAACCATATATGTTTTTAAACATCATCAATTTTCTAAAAATTAGATCATTCTTTTCATAATTTAAAAAAAAATAAAAAATCGGATCATTTTTTTTTTTATTATATAAATTTTAAAAATAATAAATAAAACTCAAAAGCTGCAGGCTCTAAGTTCTCTTCTACGAAACCCTAGCCCATTGCCTGAATCTCAAGAACAAGAACAAGAAGAAGCTGACGTCACCTTACAGCAGCATGCCTCCCCTTGATACCACGCTATCAGTCTTCACCAATGAAGAAGGGTTTGTGTTTCATAGAAGAGGGCTGTTGATATTGATTTTTATACTTACATATTAATTGAAAGGACATGTTTGCCCTTTTAATTAATATAAAAAGACCCGCAATATCCGATTAAACCAATTACCGATTTTTACCAAGCTAACTCAGTCGAGTCACCCGAAACTGGACCAAGTTACTCGTGTAACTCGAAAATTCGAGTATTCACAGGAGTCTACCTGAATTCCTGAAACTCTCAACTGGGCCAAATTTCGGGTAACTCGGTCGAGTTGTTAAACCATGCTTAGAAGTGAGACAATATCTACAAGTTTTAGCATGGAGCTCTAGTATTGGCATCCATTAAGTGTTGTTACAATATTTACAGTAGCCCTACAGTTTTTCATGAAATACATAGATTAACAACATTTATATGTAAAATAATGTGTATGCCTGTACCGTGAAACCATATTCATATTATATAATATTTCGACAATGTCCAACATTTGTTGAAGAGTCGAACTTGGACTCAGAGCCCTAAGAGTCCAAGTGACGCTAGTTAACTTTAAAAAACAGAATCACACATGCAAAAACAGAACCACGGAGGTAACTAGAATCACAATATTATCAAAAACAGAATCACACATGCAAAACCATTTAGGTGCACACCAACTTACATGCATGCACATGAGACACCCACATATGCACACATGCAAGCATGCCCAAATGTATAACGTGTGCTTACTTGTAGCAGTTCATATATATACATAGTTACCTCCGTGGTTGCATTCATATATGGATACATAAAACATGTGAAGCTGGGTGGCTGTTGTGTATTGTAGAGATGCAAATTTACCATGTCAACTTAAAAAGGCAGACCTCCACATGATTTGGTGTTGTAGAGTGTGCGACATGCCATCCATGTTGAACATGCCCACAATTTTCATAATGGTTTAGCCACATTAGTGCATATTTGAGTCTAGACATTTGTACAGTACTCTAACTCACTGGTAATATAATTTCTCAAGTTCTTATATAAGTTCCTCTTTTCAAATTGCAGGGGAACATAGTCAAAAGGAACGTGGAATGTCTTCTCCAAGGTATAAAATTCGATCTAATTGCCTTAAATTTCTCTATAATTTAACAAATGTTAGTCGATGTAATGCTTCCTGAAGGCATGTGTCCCCATGGTGTCATTGAGGGCAAACCCATTTACAGGATTGGTGGATACATGTTATATGACGGAGCACATTTAGCTCTTTTATATTTAACATTTAGAGTCAAGATATATAGTTCTCGAGGCTTGATCAGTTTGATGGAGAGAGATTGACATGTGCACCACCCTTAGTACATGGGTTGGGTACCTTATAGGCTTATACTAACTCCGCTGAAGAATTTTATGAACATTTCATTTTACAAAAGTGTTTTTTAAAAACTTGTCTCCATGGTTAAGAACTGGTCAGAAGATGCCCACGGTTCCTTGTTTTTGTGCTTTTGGATATAATAGGAGAAGAATGGATTATGGGCTGTGTGGGTTGACATTTATGACCACGGTTGGCTTTTGGCTTTGGATGCAATATAATTTTGTCCCTGATCCTCAAAACTGAATTTTGGATAAGCTTTTAGTCATTGGTTTTTTAAGGATTATAGTCTCATTTCTGATGCTACTCTTCCTGATCCCTTCCACACCATGCTGCTCATCAGAGACGATATGGATGACTTTGAGGGCCATGGCTCCAAGAAGGAAAAGTTATCTCTGAAGAAAAAAGGAATAGGGTCAGAAGCTAGAGCTGAGCGTATGGCCAATGCAGATGCTGAGTTACAGCTGTTGGGTCATGCGGAGCAAGAAAGACAGATGCAAAAACAGAAGAAGCGTAGACTTCATGGCCGTGCAGAAGATGTATGTTATGAGAAGCATATCCCATTTATATTTATTTTATTTTATTCTGTATAGTGCAAGCTACTAAAATGTTCTCATAATTGACTATGAAAACCTTTCTTGATTCGGAAAAGAGCCAATTATTACCAATCTTCAGAATAACCAAAAACACCTTTTTGTTATGTCATCCTACTCTCTTTTGTTTTTCGATATCCAGGATTTCAATCCTTAGAAGTTAGAACTTAGGTTATATCTCTGGACTGTGATTTCATTACTTAGAAGCTAGAACGAATGGGTAACTGGATAAACTCTCTTATGTGCCTAATTCATTGTTTATTGTTGTGGTTTGATCACTTTTAGACACTGTCAAGGCTGGAAAAATTCAAAAAGTTCATTTCAACAAAGCCTAATGCTGCAGATGCTGATTCTAGAAGTGCCAATGAGGATGAATCTGGATGGGCTGCACATAAGTTGAAGTTTATACCTGAGAGTTTTAACAAGGCAAGTTTCATTTCTCAAACTTGATTCTATTTCACTGCCATTGAAAAGCACTAAATATGTATGTGTTATGCAGGATGGCATGGTTCGGAAAGACGACCCCAATGCATATGTGGTGCTCGATCCTCTTTTGGAGAAGGGCAAAGAAAAGTTCAACAAGATGCAAGCCAAGATTAAGCGGCGAGAGAGGGAATGGGCTGGCAAATCCATTACTTGATCATTCTACAACACGGGGTAATTATTATCTTCAACTGCCTTTGTTAACTTCTATCTGTATGCACAAATGAAAATTATGTGAATCTCATGGGCAAGCGACACAAAATCCGGGCACTTTTTAGTTAAACTGCCTTGAAAGATAGAACTAGTGGAGCCATAGTTGTAGATCTTGGAAATCCGAGACATTTCTGATAGGCCCGATACCGAGACGTCTTGCATTGCGGTGAGATGGCGTTATATGCAAAATTTATTTTTAAAAATATAAAAAATTAGATAAAATTGTATTTAAAAATGAAGAAAATGCAACAAAAAAAAAGAGCGATTTTTTTTTTTTAAATTTAGGATGAATATATTATATATGCATATATAAGTGGAGGGAGATTGACTTGAGTGCTGCCAGTGATGCTCGAGCCACTTGCCTAATTACAACTCTGTAAAACATATACGTCATTTCTTCGTCAGATAATCTTATTTTTCCCGTTTTATTGTTATCTCAAATGGATTGTATTGTATATGGTAATCAGCACATGCACTACTCATTATAAATAGGTCAATGTTTTTAACGTGGCACACTTTTTGCTCCACATGGTGCCACATAACTCATCGAGTCATCACATAGATTGGACGCAACTTAGGATTGTATCACAAAACTTTCTTAAACTTTGATCAAAAGGCTAAAAGGCCGAAAGATGAGCAGCTATAAATGATTTTGACAAAGCATGATACCGTTCATTTTGGGTGGCACTCATAGGCTCTTGATAGGATGATGAAACAGTTTCTCATTGCAAAATCCAATCTAGATAATCACCCCATGAACTACATGATACCACATGGGGCCAAAATAGTGCTACGTATTCAAAAGTGATGACTCATTCACTCTCAAAGACTGAATTAGTATAATATCATATACAAACTCTTAACTAGCTAAGCTGAAAAAGCTCCAAAATTCTCCCTGACAGAGGGTATGTGTTTTTCATCTCGCCCAGCCCCGATGCGCGAAACGTATCGTCCAAGAGTCTCGTCTCGGATGATATTTAAAACCATGAGTGGAACTGGAACTATCCAAAGAATTATTAATGGCCTACTTTACTTTGACCTTAGGATTAGACTCAATAAATAGAGAGCACTTTATATTTATGATTTTCATGGAAAATATGAACTCTATTTCTAATATTTCTTAAAGACGTGCAAATTATGGATCTGCTGGGAATTGACCAATAAAAGTGTTCAGAAGACTTAAGGTATACTCCAGTGCTCGTAGCAGCCAAAATATTAATTTCAGAAAGGAAAAGAAGTGCAGAATTTGATTGTCCAAGGTGGTGCATTGTCGTGTGCTTATTTACTCAACTTTTACAAATTAGTGATAAATTTCTTTTTCCGACTGGTAAGTGGTAAAATTAGTGATGTTAACATGAATTTTGTTCAAGGATAAAGGTAGCCTCGCACTAAGGACCATGTAACTTACCTGGTCTCACATTAGTTTGCTGCCATGTGGCACCCAATCACATGATTGTGTGGCACCCAATCACATGATTGGGCCCCACATAAAGGAACAGCTCGATGATCCTAACTATGGTAATTAAAAATAATAATATAATGTAACTGTACTGTCAATGATGTCAATTGCGTGAAAAATGAACAGTGAAACTAAATGTGGTTTTACTGATCATTTTTCGAGCAATTGTGTCCATTGACTGCATGATTTTATATTTTGAATTTTTTGTCATAATTGTTATGATCATCGAGCCGCTCCTTTATGTGACAACCAGTCACATGATTGGGTCCACGTGGCAGAAAACCAACGAGGGACGAGGTAAGTTACCTGGTCCTTAGGGACGAGGTAAGGTGCCTGGTCCTTAGTACCAGGCAAGTTACCTGGTCCTTAGTACCAGGCTACCTTTTGCCCTTTGTTCAAGTTTGGTTATGTAAGCTGAAATTGAACCTACCGGTACCTCATGGTTGTGACACAAAGCATCTAATTAATCATCAAGATTAAACCCTTCATCCAAAATGGGTAACTAAATTGTATTAATTCCCAGTTCTTGTAAGCTTTTACATGTGGCTTATTTAGTTTATGAATTATTAGGACGGATGGACTAGTGTGATTAGTTTTGTGTTATCAGTTTTTATTCTGCCTTGTAAATTAACTGGTAAACACCTCAGGCTACCAAGCAATATAGGATAACAAAGTGGTCTGAAATCATTTGTTTAGGTTTAAGGAACTGAGGAATCCCATAAAGCATTAGGAAGTTGACAAATAGCCAGAATCAACATGCCATTCTATGGTGCATATCTTGGGCCCATTCCCTCTATATGGATACAGAAAGAAGTAACCACCACTTTAAGGATACTTGACTTTATTGTTAAGCTTACTGGAGGTCTCAGCTTCTCCACAATTGGCTGCAAATTCTTGACCCCAGATAGCTCTGGGGGTCATTGTTCTCCCCAGCCTTTTCCCTGTTTTTGAGGGTTTTGTTTTGTTTTGTTCTTTTTATTGCTCTTATGGTCGGTGCTCTGCTAGATTCTCTCTGGCAGCCCAACTGTGTAATTTTATTTTCAAATGAAATTATGGAAAGGAAATTGAAGATGGCTATTTTATCTAATAGAGGGTTGCTTCATCCAAGATACATTATACATTTCCTTGTAATTTATAGTCGTGTAATGAATCTTTTTATTTTATTTGTTTATTTACTTCCATTTTGTTGTGCCATGGGACATATGTTATAGGTGAATGTTAACAAATATCTTTATGTTATGTGGTTCTAGATGTCAGAATTTGGACCGATAAAAACAAATAGATATCAGAATTTGGATGAAAGGCTTCTCCGGATTGACGAGTCTAATGCAGCTGGGTTATGTGGTAGCCGTTCCATTGTATTCTTGGGATACACACGTGGTTGGACAACTATATCCAAACGGGAAAACCAGATACCACCTCAAACGATTGCTTGTCTGATCAGATAGGGATCGGATGATCGGGTTCTGCACAGGAGACATGGTTTATGGTTTGGAATGCTGACTTTCTTCTGAGCTCATGAAACACTGTATGTATCTTCCAAACGTACAATCTAAGATAGGAAGTTTTGGGCAGTGAGACCAAGCATTCCTTCATGGCCGGTTGGGGGGATCTGAGACAATAAGATATTCTTAATTTGTATGAATATAAGGTGTGTTCTGATAAATGGATCGGATTGCCACTGATTTTGATTTTTCAAGGACAAAGAAATTTTTTGTCATTCTGAGTTTAATTGTGGAGTTAGTATAGCATAACCTACCTGTCCCCAATCTAGATTGTGAATGAGTCACTTTTTTGGTCACGTGGCACTATTTTTCATCAACTGGGTGATCTGATGCAAAGACTATTATATGAAGGTCCTTGGTGTAGAAGATTGTATCTGAAAAACGTCTTTATAGTGTGATTCAATGTAGTCAAACACATAAAATGTTTTGACAGCTATGAATCAGATGATGATGTTTTTTGTTGATGCAATCTTTGACCCTAGCATCATGTGGCAATTTGATGAAACATAGTCCCATCTGTCCAAAATCAGTGACATGTTCACAAGCTACATTGGAAATATACAAAATCTTGTTTGTGTGCAAAATATAATAGTATAAAAGATGAAATATAGCAAAGTACCCTAAATGCAAGTAGTGGATTCAGGTAGCTACTGCTTAAAGCAGTGGCTGATTGCCTGATACTCTTCGGAAATAGAGCCACTATTTTTGGTACTGCTTGAGATTTTAAAAAAGAGTTGCTCTATTTACATCCCCCAAAACTCTAAAAGCACCTGCGTGCTCTATCTGTCAAATAGAGGTGGTACCCTTAAAATAGGGCAGTTGTTAGGCCCAGTTGGTTGTTGCTGATTTCATGTTCAACCAGTTTTGCAGCCATTCGATAGAAGAGAACCTCGACTTTCGCAGATTCCATTTTTTATAGGATGACATGCAGTCAAGATTCTCTTTATTCAAATGGCTGCAAAACTGGTTGAATATGAAATCAGCTTCAACCAGTTGGAAATGACCATTGCTCATCTTAAATAATCGGATACGAGAAGCTTTTGTAAAAAGAAACCATACACTCAATCGTCTAATATATGCAATTTCTTTGCTTTGTGGTGCAAGTATTTGGATATGAGATGCTTTTGGCAACCAGGAGCACCCACTGTAGCTTAACACTGATTCCCACAAATGCAAAATCCAGAAGTGGGTTTTTGCTACTGTCTGATTCCGCCTGTTATTAACTTAAAAATGATAAGATTGGTTTTTGTTCAAATGTTTGAGTTGAGAATCAGTTCAAGAAGCGGGTTTCACCAAACGGGGCCTTCCAATGATCAAAGACGGATGCAACATGGTCTAAATGGGTGCTTCTCAGTGAAGTGGTATTAGGAGATTGTCTTCAAATATTTTATGGTTTTATTGTGAAATAGTTTAAAAATTCAGCAATATAAGTTCTCCCAGGTTAACCAAACCTCACACATTTTGGCACCTAAAAATTATTTAGAAGCAAATCATACCGATTCCAGATTTTAGGGGAATTTGTCTCAAAAGACAGCTTCTACTTTCCAACCAGCCCAAAATCCAACTTCTCAAATTCTTGAATCACTTAACCATGAGTTCAACACATTGAATTTGAAATCAAAACCCCATCTTTCTACGAACCTCTTTCTCTGAGAATAAAAATCCGGTTTGCAAGTTCCCCCACTGTTTATCATTCAATTTCTCGAGCTTTTCCTATCGGCATTTGAGCATTTAGCCTTCACCCTTATTCTTTTTGAGTTGGTTTAGGGTAACCCATTCATTCACCCTCGACAGTGCCATCATATTAGGTCGAATTCAGCTCTATAATGGCACATAAAAACCATCTCTATCATGTGACTAAGATGCTACAAGTGCCAGGTAATGAGTGGCTAAAACTGACTTGGATTATTGCATGGTTGTTGTTCATTTTGTGGCACTTTTAGTATCTTGATCTAATGGTGCAAATAGATTTTCGATGCAATCTTAGGATAAATCTGATCCACCTAGTCCCATGAACTAGGTGATATCATGCAGGATCATATGTACATAATTAATAAAAGGGTATCATTATTTGCACTCCATGAAACTCATAATTAATCTCACCCTAGCCAAAAGGTAATCTCATTATTGACTGCTTTGAATTAGATGATCATCCTTTTTCGTCCCGATCTTCTACGCAATGCATCATGAGATCATGGGCACACCATCAGAAGGTCAATTTTCGAATCCATGTGACATACATCCCAAAACTCACGTGGCACACATTACACCACCTCACGTTCAGACAATTTCAGGGCCACGTTTTGGGAGGCGTGCCTCAAGGAATAAAAAAATGACCATATGATGTTATTCCCATGTTCTCAGGATCTGTTGTGTGGAAGATTGGGAGGAGAAATGATCTTCATTATCTGATTTAAAGCAGCCAATGGTGAGATGCCCTTCTCAGGTGGGGTGAGATTACAGTTTCACGCTGTGCAGATAATGGCAACCCTAAAAAATTTTGGTTATCTATACCAACCCTTTTCTTCTTATACGGCCAGACCCAAGTCTGTTTCGTACCCTCGAAAATATGATTGAAACTTGAAACTACATACTACTTACCGGCCAAGGACTTACACATTATATTAATTTTAAGTTCAGTAAAATTCTCCCCACACAGCAGAAAATGAGCCCGACTTTGCTTCCATATTTTTATTATAATGAACACAACATGGATCGCTGCATCAGTGGCATTCCAGAACCATGAGCAGTTCCATAGATAGGCACATCTGATCAACTTCTATACAGGATAAGCTGGCATCTCAGGAAGAAGCGTTGGGACATAGTTTGAAATCCGTAAGTTTGAGATGTCTAAGCAAGACTCAGTCAACTTGTGTGAATTCTAGTGCATTTTCATCTGGATCACGTGCAAAGATTGCCGGCCTCCCAGATCGGCTGAGAGTGTAGTTGATACCTGCAAAATATATACCAAGATTGGAGATCGATAAATATTTTCCAACTAGATTACCAAACCTGTAAACTTCTTGTTGACTAGAGAAATGATGGACACAGATGAACAGCCTTGAATATTTCTAAATAATCAGCATCAAAATACTGCTGGTCAAGGGAGAAGAAAAGTATAGCAAGACTGTTAAGTTATTATATATAACCTTGAACAAAACCCTGAGCATGAATCCTGTCTTATTGTTTATTTTTATTTATTTTTGATGAACGAGAGGATTCATCAAAAAAGGGTAAAAGAATGAAACTAGAGCAAGGCGCTCTTGCCCGAAGCAAGGTGCAAAAAAACATGAACCGATCCCAGCTGGGCATAAATTGGCACCTGCTTTGGCCAGAGAGTCAGCAGCAGCATCACAGAGCGAAGGTATGGGAAAAAGAGATTGTGAATTCAACACCTTTTAGAAAGGTGTTGCAAATGTGGTGATATCTCCTAGGTATCGGGGCCTTGCCACTGATCCAGGAAGGACACATTTTGAATCATCTTCAACGATGTAGTGCTTGGCAGACCAATTTAGGAGTCGAGCTCCATACTTCAACGATGAAACCCATCTTATGTATTAATTGAGGATTACATTTACTCTGAAGCTGCAGAACATAATCCCACGGTCACAATTAAAGCAGTTTGGGTAGGTAATGCTGGACCATATATTGATTAACCATCAAACGATATTGAGCGAGTCACTTTAAAGCACTCACCAAGAAAGTCAATCAAGATCCAAATGGGAAAACTCCTTGCTTGGCATCTCTCCAATTGCATTCTTTGTGCAATCAGACTAGTGTAAGTAAAAATGATCTCTGCCTCGTGATACTGTGACTTGGGGTGCAAATGGGCTGGCTGGGAAGTGAGGCCAGTTTGAGCCTGATGTAAAAGCTAAGGTGACAGGAGTCAATATCTTAAATTCATCGAGTTTTTAGCCAAGATTGGAAAGTAGTTGTATTTAGTAGCAGATGTCATTAACGAAACATCATTGAGAAGCTATAATCGCTGAAATTTGGATACAATGTGGGAGAAACTTGTTGTCTGCTGTGGAGTGTGACTGTGTGGGCTTGTGATGGACGGTGCCGGTGAGCGAAAGAATGGCGGACAGCCGACTGTAACCAGTGAGAACTGGGAAGTGAAAACGAATGGGATATGGGACAACAAGGCTTTTTTGCTTGTTTTAAGTTTTAAGGTTTATCCCTTATTTTCTAGTTTTTACATTTTAACTTTTTAAGTTTAGGTTTTAAAAGAGAATTCTAAATGCAAGCTATTTTTGTATGCACCTAAGTAATACCTTATTATCGGTTCGGTTTCTTATCAGTTTGGTTTCGGGTTTTTTACGTCAAAATCGAAACCAAACCGATAACTCGATAAGCCTCTTTTCCAAAACCGAAACCGAACCGAAATTTCGGTTGGTTTTCTGCACAGCCCTAGTTTCAGTCTTTAACAGTTATTCAAATGAAGCGGACACTTGAGCTCTTTTCAAAGGATTAGACACATTAAAATATCAGATTAGTCTCGATTCTTCAAAAGTTCTCAACATTTTGATGCGTTCAGACATTTGCATTAGACACAAGAGAGATAAATATAGTGTGACCGATTCCTCAGAGAAGTAGGGTGTTAAGAGGCAAAACTAATGAATTGCACATAACTTCCTGGCATTATTCTCTCTTTTTTTTATTGCTAAATCCACTTTGGATTGCTTAGGGACCTCACTATGTCAGGTTTTCCATTCAAGTTTCTTGCATCAAGGCACGACTTCCTGCCCAACTAACTATAAAGATGTCTACAATAGGTTTGGCATTGGAATGTAATTAAAACCCTAAGCAATCCAAAGTGAAAATCACCATTCATGGAAAAAGCCTGCAATCAACTTGTATACATTATCAGTTGGTTTAAAATAAATTTTCATGTACATTTAGGTGTTTAAGTCTGCTAAATCCACTTTGGATTGCTTAGGGACCTCACTATGTCTGGTGTTCCATTCAAGTTTCTTGCATCAAGGCACTACTTCCTGCCCGACTAACCATAAAGATGTCTACAATAGGTTTGGCATTGGAATGTAATTAAAACCCTCAAGAGCCTTCCAAAATAAGTGATTTTTGAAAGAAAGAAGGGACAAAAGAACAATTCATAAGAAGTGGCTACGGTATCAGATTATAGATGGCTTACCAGCTTTATCGAAAATGGCTTTCAACTTGGACACATCTCGAATTCCAATGCAAGAATGACGATCTCGGCCCCCATGTTCAGGGCGCCCAGTTAAGGGGTCAGGATTTGGAAGCTCCATCAAGTGGATCATCTCGGAACCCACCCATAACCAAGCACCTCTATACGGGAGCTTTTCATGTGGCCTTGCTTCATTTATCTCAAGACCTGATTTCAATATGAAAAATATATCATTTTAAGTAGAAAAACTTAATTAATTTTTTCAACATCTAAAGGTGGCAATACCTAAAAGATTCTGGTAAAAATCAAGTGACTTTTCGAGGTTTTGGCAAAGCAATCCAACGTGGTGGATGCTAACAACTCCAATACCTGCACAAGCAATCAAACAAATAAACTTTCCATATAAAAAAAGAGATCTAATCAGATAGAAGTCAGTCTGTCATAATGATTCAGATATAAAAAACATAGCATGAATTAACGAGCCTCGGTTTGCCTAATAATAATAACAATGGAATGTCGCTTGAGGTGGTTTGGACATGTCCATTGGAGGTCAGAAGTAGGCCCTATGACTTAAGCAGCGCTGTCAACAGGTTGGGTTGGGCTGGGTCGGATTGGCTAAAAGTTTGGCTGCTTAACGGGTCAATGATATATGCCTGACCTGACCTGCTGGTGCACCCCGTCCTGACTCGACCTGTTTTTTTATCCGGCCCAACCCGATCTGGGTCGGATACTTCATGCCCGACCTGACCTGACTCGGCGGATCAAATTTATGTGTCTTACCCAACAAAAAACTCAAGTCAAGTGGGTTGTGTACCGGGGCGATTAGACCTGTTGACAACCCTACAAGGAACTGAGAGGAGGAACAACAGTGACGCCTTGGAGGGAACCAGTGAGAAGGCACATGAAATATTGAGAAGTTACGGAGAGCTTAGCACTGATCAGAACGAGTGGTGAAATACGACTTGCAAAGCCGACGCTGAGATGGGATAAGGCTACGACGATGGTGATGAGTCGGCCTAATAATGGATAAAGTTAAATATATTGGAGAGTTGCAGTTGAGTGCGCAATACAATGACATCATAGGCTTTTCTCATAACAAGGTTCTATGATCTTCTAAGAGAAGATTTATAATTTTATTTTTTAATGGGTTTCCCAACCCTTTCAATGGAAGGACCGAGACCTGTAAAGATATTGGACATTGATTGTTCACGGTTATGGACCTGAACGACCGGTTTGACCCGAACCAGGGTCTAGCAATTTGATTTCTCTGTCACGACTTAGAATACTAACCTTATCTCAAAGGTCTAGAATTCCATGTCAAGACCCGCACACATATTAATGCGATAAGCAAATAAGCAAAATAGAACTTAGCCAAATTACTTCGATACAAGTTTGCAAAAATATGGGCAAAAAAATTTCTTCTAATTTATTTACATTCGCCTAACTGATTCACATTTAATTTACTAATATGATTAGGCTCATTCATAGATGATAAATCACTATCTTAGATATGCAAAATTGATAAACTTAATCATGATTAATAACCATCTAATCAAATTATCAACCATCATGCCCAGAGCTGAATTAAAATCTGTCAATAATAGTAAATGTCTACTATCAATAACAAATGTTTGAAACAAAATTAACAAAATATTTTGTCTCTCAATAATGATTAAAAGGGGAACTAGTCTCCAAAGAGCTCTCAATAAAATACTCCTAGAAGTCATTTGGATCTCCATAAGCATCATCAAGATCATCAGTGAAGTCTCCTTCGTAACGACCTAAAAACAACAAGAGCCACGTGGGCTAAGTAACGAATAAATCGTCACCTAGTGGGTAGCACAATCAATTCACCCCAATCTACACGGGTGAACTGTGTGTGCCACGTGAGTGATAACCATATATATATATCGAAACTGTAAAGTAATGGCTAATCATTATAATCAAATATATATGCAGACAAGGTAGCATGAAATATGATAGGATGTATGCATGTTCATAGTGTCATAATTGCAACTAATATACTTGAACCTAAATTCTATATCCTACAGATCAGTCGTACAAAATTGTCTTTTACAGAGTTATTCTTCATTATTAAACTTCCACATATCTACACCCCACATGGTTGCATTACAGTTTTAAAATTTCGACTTGTGCTAGAGTCGTTGCTCGAACCCGACACGCGATAGGGTGGTGTCAGAGTATCAACCACCGCTCATTACAGTGCCAATGACCTATTTCAAAAACAGAATAATTCTCCAGGCAGTCTGATTTGGAGAAAGGTACCCATAGCAGAAGCAGAAACAAAAACAGAACAAAGTGTTCCCACAGAGTCGGGAACCGCGCCTTGGCTGTAGGCGTTGAGCCCTTATGGTGACTTGGAGTAAGGTACGACATGTGTAGATTATTAGTATTCAGGTTATAATCTTTTGCTGGCCTTCATAGCATTCTTTTTAGTATCAGAATTTTATTCAGAGTATTAGAGTTTTAATCAGAGCATCAGAAGTTTACAGAGTCTTCAGAATCAGAAGCAGAGTTGTATTTCAGTTCAATGTTTAAAGACCAAAGTGTAATAATAGACGCGATGAAGAATCCCATCTTAACGGACACGATGAAGAAGTCACACACACACACTCGACATGACGTCCCATACCACCATGCGTTGTGAGACATGTGAATACGACATCAAAATCGTTTCGATACGATTACGATAAATTACCACACCAAGGTAAAGACATGCAGACAGACGTAGTGTGCTATGGTCAGACTAGTCAGAGAATGCCCTAATTTGGTCTCTACATGATGTATGAATGCAGAGCAAGAATGTAACATGAATATATAAAACTGAGATAATGAATCCAGTAAAGATGTAAATGTAACAACAACTATTATAAGCAGGCAGAGAGGCATAAGATATCAATGAACTGAAATATAAAATGTGATAACCATGGGTCAAAATATCATTCGATACCGATACGTATCGGTTTTGGACCTCACCGATATGGTACATTCAAGGTACCGTATCGGTGCCTCTCATACAAAAATCCAAAATTTCGGACAATACATTCCAATGTATCGTCCAATACCGATACGTATCGGTGGTTTTGGGGCTGGACGATACGTATCGTTTTTCCGAGATTATAACCCATGGTGATAACAGCCAATTCTTTAAGAGTTTACTCATTAACTATTTTATGTCAATCAAATATTACATAGGTACCTTATTAAAACTATGTAATATTTGTGTCATCCTACTATACTTATTATTATTATATTTTTTTTGATAACTTGAGTATCCGAGCCTCTTAGAGCACCCGCCTAATCCCAGGGGCACATGCGCACCCCAAATTCAGCACATGCCGGGTCAGCATAGGATATAAATCCTTAGGGTGGCCTCAAGGGGGCAGGCGATTCGAACTCAGGTCTCCTGCTTTTGGAAGCAGGTACTTGGCCAGCTCGCCTAACCCCTTGAGGAATTATTTATGCTTTTATATATATTAGTATCAACTATATGGAGTTTTATTTATACATATATGACCCATCAATTTAAACAATCATAGGCAATGGTCATTTCACTAAGTTTTTTAAGCGATATCATATCTGTATTAATTATTGAATATTCTAATATAATTCGTTCGATGAATTTACGTTATGTAGTTTAGATATATTATATCCATCCGAAGTCTTCAAACACCTTTTGATTCTCAATAATACGGTGTCATTGGAAGGTTATCGAAGAGACCTTTCCAATGATACTCATTAATTTGTATTTAAGGGTTATTCAATTAGTTCGATAGCTTTCGAGGTCAAGGGGAGATGTATTTTTTTCACATGATTGATTTTCAGGTCCAAACACTGGTCTTAATATTAATTAGTTCTAGTTAATAGTAATAAACGATTACATTCGATTTATTAAATGTCCTTATTGGTTGGTGCACATAATCCCAAAAACTCATGGGCCAAAATTATATTTTTCGTAATTGATACCAAAACCTTTCAGCTCTGGGACCAATATGTAGATCACGTCGAGTTGATCAATTTCGACTACTCACATGAATTTTGGTTATAAAACGACTCTCGCACGAGCAATCAAAGTTTAGACCGCTAGTAAAGATCATATGACTATTTCGAGACCTCTGATCGAAATTAGACCAATTTCTCTGGTGGATGTCCCTATAACACTGATACAATCTTCTTTGTTTTGGTCGAGATCCATTTCGACTGTTTTGACCATGAGATCGAAGGTCAACTATTCCAATCAAATTTTAATAAATAAATACGGGTATTTGTGCAAATTTTTTTTTTTAACATCATCAAATAGAGGCAATCATACTATTGATTCTATAACTATTCACATCAATTGATTCCGATGGATTTATGTGGCACTTAAATATGAATAATTTTATATAAGTGTCGTGCGTTAGATGTGTAGGAAACATGATAAAATCGACACATCTTTATCGATGGTGTACTTAGGGAAATAGTCCGATTTACACTGCACCCCCAGTCTATCGTTATCGAAATTCAACGAAAATTTACAAGGTATTAGTTTACATAAAATAAATATGAGTCTCTTTGAAATACATTTCAAAAATAGGTTCGAAAGACTATACACTCACAATCTTAAGTTATTACCCGAAAAGCCGTGAAAGTTGTAGTGTCGATTTTTAGGGCCTTTCGGAGTAATACCCGATCCATTTTGAAGGTGGGATTGTACCTTATCTTCATCGAAATTTATTTGATCATAGGGTCATTGTATTGATCCACACGATCAAATTAACCCGGAGCCCTTATTCTTGATTTTCTTAAGTTTTCTTAAATCGGTATATAAAATATTAAATTATTAATTCACGTACGGGGAAACCATGCAGATTGGAGTCGATGTGAGTGCACCCACCTTGATTGTTGGTCGTATGGTGGAAAGCACGGGAGTTATATGATTGAACGACTACGATTGTTCCTAGTAATGGTCGCATGAGTTCGGTGGCGATCGCCCTAAACAGATGGTAAATAATCCTTCCTGCGAATAGAGAACGGTAGAGATCTTCTCCTACACGGTTGAGATCTTTCTCTTGAGTAAGAGAAGGAAAGAAGTAAGAGGAAGAAAACTCTCGGATAATTTCGGTTGTAGAGGATGGAGAGCTCTTAAGGTTTTATTTATAATGGTAGTAAAAGTTTTACGTCAACCCTAATTAGGATTTTTCGTAAAAGATTCAATAAAATAGGATTTTCCCACGCAAGAAAGCAGTCATGCGTGAGTGAATAGGTTGTCAAACGGTTTTGTTCCAGAGCTTTGTGTAAGCACCGAAACAAATGGTGTTTATCTCCCCAAATTACAGTAATACCCCTTAACCTATTTCAACTTTTAAAACGGGCGTAGCTTTTTATATTCTTGTCGGAATTTGATAAATTACATATCGTTGGAATCGTATTGATGAGCACTTCGCAATGAGTCCAAAATTGACTAGGAACAAATAAATATAAGAAAAAATATTAAATTAAAAAGACAACGGTTAAAAATTGACCGATCCAAGATTTAATGGTTCAAAAACTCGTGAAAGACAAAAGTCAAAGGTGCAAAAATTTGGGGTCACTACAATTGACCATCTAAATTGGCTTTTGCAGTTTTTGGGTAATGAATCACAGAACCGAAAGGTTTAGCACAAAAACAAGCTGATTAATCTGTTTCTATGTGAGCTACCAAGTTTAACATATTCAGTTTTAAAATTTATATTATTTCATTTTCTCAAAGAGTATGAAAAGTTTGATGTGTGATTTGAACCTAAAACTAATCAAACAGACTCTAGAGCCTTACCAAACTAACTAACTAACTATATATATATACACACACACACACATGCACACACACACACACATACATATGTATGGCTGTATGTATGTATGTAACTATGTAAGGTCCTCCAATGGCGGACAATAAGTGTCCTTCAAGGTCTCTAAAAAAGGTGCCATGTGTGTGACAGCCCAAATTTCTGTGCCCGAAAATCCGTGTCATCAGGATCATACTCTGGATGATCCCCAAGACAAATCACGAAGTGTCTGCTCGTATAGCGGAAACCGAGCAGACACTGTCTAGCAGTGGTAGATTGAATCATCTCAAGGCATTTAAAATAGAAAGAAACAATAAAACAAACTTGTATTTAACCATATCAAAAGAATATACATTCCCAAAAGGAACCAAGAAGAACCAATGGTGATGGACATCCATCACCCAAAACAATGGTTCCTAATAATGGTTCCAATAGAATGCATAGTAATACTATAAAAGAAAGAAAATATCTACAGAAGTAAATACAGAAGTGGCCACCAGGCACACAACAATCCAAAGTTTATACAAAATCCCCCAAAACAGTGGGCCAGTATACCTAGACTAAGGATAGAAATCGTCCGCCTGGACGTCAGTCTCCTCGTCCTCAGCCTCAGCCTCGAGATCCAGCTGATAGTCAGGGTCGCTCTCAGGAACTCTAGCCTCAGAACCTAAAATGTTAATGGGAATAGGGTGAGCTAACCATCTAAGCTCAGTAGAAGAATATCAGTTAAAATTACATCTTAATTGTAAAACATGGCAGTAGAAGACATGGTCAGAATTGAACAGATGCAAACAGATATTTCATAAATGCAAAATTTATCAAAGCAGGCAAATCGTATCGGAATTTAAGGAATGTGATGCATATAGTGTTTAATGACTTAGAATAATAAACTTAAATAACTCCCGTGAGTATAGCACGTGGTAGCCAGATTTGGTCCGATGGGTAATCCCTACCATCGTCGTTCACATGAACAATTTCAGGAATGCAACAATGCCTCAACTATGGAGTGCAATTGTGCCGAGGACTTCCTAGCAGATGCACGAGTGTGCTAGACACGGAAATATCGCCGAGACGGTGAGATACGTCAGATTAATAAACCTCAAATCACATGCAGACATATTATACTTTAACAGAATTCAGATGACAGATGACAGGTGTCAGATAGCAGTTATATGTAGAACATTTGGAATCCATGAGATCAAGAATAAATGTAATTTCAATTGAATTCTCCTATCTCAGATCAGATTTCTTTCTAAGCAAATCCAAAGCTTTCTAAAGCGTCATGGTTCGATCCTAGACCATAAATATTGTATACTAAGTGTCACGCAGGTCAGAAAGTCAACTGGTATGGTGTCCAGTAGCATTCAATTCACATAACCAAATCAAGACAAAAACAGGGGTGATTGATCGATCAATGTCTTCATTGATCGATCAATAACCTAAACTTTCTCACAAGTAACAGAGGTAATTGATCGATCAATACCTTAATTGATCGATCAATAACCCCCTTTTCTTCATACTTTGGCATAGCCAAATTGATCGATCAATGTGTCCTGTTGATCGATCAATAGCCTAAATTCTAAAATTTCCCACCTTCTATTCTTATTTATAATTTATACAGATTGATCGATCAATGCCTTCATTGATCGATCACTACACACAAGTGATCGATCAATACCAGTCATTAATCGATCACACTCTCTGTGATCGATCAATACTTAGGATTGATCGATCAATGCCCTTCGAGCATTGAACTTTCAGAAATATTTAGTGTTATGTTCCCTTTTTTGTTTTATATTGATTGATCGATCAATCTAGCATTGATCGATCAATCTAGCATTGATCGATCAATGATGACAGCTTCAGTGTCATTAATGGAGGTCACTTATTTCCCCTCCATTTGACCCATCTTCATTAATGGTTTCTCACAACCATTACTACACACACAAACACATATTTAAAGGCTTTCATTTGCCCAAATCCAAATGCATAATCTCACCTTTACTTGGGCCCTTTCGGGGCTTTGGCAAATGATCCGAAAGAGGGTTTCAGATCTGGAACTCGACCTGTATCTCCATTGTTACTCTGATACGTGATGTATTGACTTCGACTCAGTACGCGGAGGTCTCACACACACCTGAACTACGCTTGAGTTCGCTTTATTGAACTCACACTACCTTATCTCGCACCGACGCACGATCCTCGTAGCTCTAACCCTATTTCCTCATAAAACACTCTAAATCTCACCTAGCCACTGGATTCTAGCTCAAGAACAAGAGGAAGAAGAAGAGAAAACACCTCTCCAGGTTTCTCCCTTCCCTTATAGGCTACCCAAACTAAAATATCTTTGATATTTCAGTTTAGGCCCTAATTTAAGCTTCGATGTGAAACACTCATACGACTTCTAAGGCGTAATGTGTTACGTCGACATCCTACACGACTCAGACTTAAATGAAAATTCACGTGTGAATTCATCTAACTACGATGCAACTTTATGTTAACTAATATTAATTATGAATTTTAAAATCTGTCTCGATTTCCATGCCGGGCACGCATATCGAAACCGTCAGGTTCTTGTTTGGAATTTCAGGGTCGTTACATTATCCCCCCCTTAGAAATTTTCGTCCTCGAAAATGTCAGGGTGGGCGTAGGGTTTGCAGTGAATAACAGTAACAATTCACTATGACAAACATGAATGAAAGTGTACAGACAGAACATGAAATGAAATGTAGAATAAATACATGACAGCAAACATATATAAATAATCAACAATGTTAAATAGAAGAGTAAAGTAATTACCTGCCGGGACATCAGATGGTCTGGCCTCGTCAAGCGTGGGTCGGCTGGGACGGGGTGGTGGTGTGCGGTAGTCGCGAGGATCCGCCACGTGCTGACGGGCGTGAGCAATCATGGGTGTGGACGTCGTGGCGTATAAATGCTGCATGACTAGCTCATGCATGCCCTCGTGATAATCCAAACGACGATGTATTTGTCGCTGGAACGCCTCCATACCGTCAAGACGCTCATGAATGCGCCGGTTACCCTCCACTAGCTCGCGAAGCATGGCTGCTACGTCGACTGAGGAAGGTGGTGGGGTGTGACGGGGCGATCTACGGGGTGTAGTGGGGGCAGGGCGTGTAGACACCTCAGGCGGAGGTGGTGGATCACGTGGGGCCTCCCCCTCTTCATGTGCAAGCTCGGCGTCTGCACTGCCTCCTCCTGAGGAATTATAGCTCTTGGTCCAGTCTTTCAGATAGAAGACTTTGGTGTTGTCGACCAAGCGCGGCTCATTAGGAGCCATAGTGTATGCCTCGCGTAGAGCGGCATATTGCTCCACCATCTTTGTAATGAGGCGGGCATAGGGAATTTGTTTCTTAACCCCAGATTTGACCTTTTCGGACATAAGGTCATTGATATTAATGATGCCATCTATGACCAAATCAGCCATAGAGAACCAACGGTTCTCAAAGGCCGAAAACAGGGCCTGTTGCACAGTACCAGTCCGTGAGGACTTGTGCAAGAACGGGTTAAGTGCACACTTGATATAAGTATCAAGCATCCACAATTTGTCGGGCAATTGGGCCCGAGAGATGGATTGGCCCTTCCCATGCTAACCTTGGGTCATTTTGGTGACCACGTCAGTAAAAGGAACCTCCTTTACATAGGGGGCATCCAACCCAGTGGTCTCAATGTAAACGGACGGGCACTGTAGTGCAGCCGCTACATGAAATTGATTGAATTTGTACTCGAACTCATCAATGGACGTGACAAGTCGGTGTCGACTATCACCCCACCGAAGGTTTTGAAAGAAGAGTAACACGATCCGAGGACAATAGTGATCGTGAAACGGCTCTAACAAGGGTTTCAACCCGAGACGTTGAATATAACCCTTGGCCCAAACCATTTCGGGCCGATCCTCGTAAAGGGACGAGGTGAACACGTACTCGGGTAGGAAGGACTTAGAAGTCCACCAAGGATTGGGGACTTCACGTTCCATCGGGGTCGGGACGGGGGTTGAGACGGGTGGTACCACGTCCGAAATCGATGCCACCGGCGGCACGGATGGTTGGGGAACGGAATCGGTGGGCGGTACGGGTGTACGAGCCCGAGAAATGGGTACCTTATGCGAAGGGTTCTTCGTGCGAGGTCTCATGGTCAAATTCTTGCAAAAATACGAAAACGAGAATCGAAATGAACAAAAAGAAAGCGTTACCGAACGAATGGCACGAAATCCACTCAATTCACGGGGAAGGAAGGAGTAGGATGGTCGAAAAATCCGTCGAGAAGGAGGTTGAACGGTCGGTGCCAAATCCCCTTTGATCGATCACTCTAATAGCTTAGTGCAAATGACCGTTCGAAAACCCATCTTTAACTTAAAACCTCAGGATTGATTGATCAATGCCTTTATTGATCGATCAATGAAGCATCTTTATGCCCTAGCCCGATTCATAGATCGATCAATACTCTCTATTGATCGATCAATGACTTCCTTATTGATCGATCAATAGCCTGTTGTGATCGATCAACCAACCTTGTTAATCGATCAATACCCTGAACATTGATCGATCAATACACTTATTGATCGATCAACCAACCAAAGTGTGAGTACTAAACCTCACCATCATTGATCGATCACCACTCTTTGTTGATCGATCAATCTCTCTGTTGATCGATCAATACAGACAGTGACTTGGTTCTTCAACACCGTCATTGCGCCAAAGCGAATGACCTGCATTCCGAGAACAAGGGTATATGTATATCACATACAGAACCCGCAAAACAATTTCCTAGAGTCAATGATGTGAGCTCACACATCATAACATAACCATAGTGAAGAATCTTTCAAGTGAACAAGAATAAAATTTTACCTCCTATGTTAGGTGAACAAGTGGGGATACTGCTCGCGAATCTCAGTTGCTCGCTCCCACGTAGCTTCCGAATCCGAATGATTTCTCCACTTGACTAGCACCAGTGGAATCAACTTGGTCCGCAAAACTTGATCTCGATGATCCAAGATCGCGATTGGTTCCTCAACGACCGTCAAGTCCTCTTGTAACTCAATCGGTTGGAAATCCAAGACGTGAGTCGGGTCGCGCACGTATCGTCGCAACATGGAAACATGAAAAACGTTATGCATGCTTGCCAACTGCGGTGGTAAAGCAATCCGGTAAGTGACTTCACCAACTCGTCCAAGTACCTCAAATGGACCGATATATCGAGGACTCAGCTTCCCACGCTTTCCGAAGCGCATCACGCCCTTGGTTGGCGAGATCTTCACAAAGACCTTGTCTCCAACCTGAAAAACAGTGGTCGAGTCCATAGCCAATCATTTTAACTATGAACAGCAACGTTTTCAACATATTTCGGTATACCTGAAACTCAACATGCGTCCGATGGAGTTCGGCATAGCTCTTTTGGCGACTTTGAGCAACCTTCAATCTTTCGCGGATCAACCGAACTATCTCGGTTGTACTGTCCACGATATCAGGTCCCAAAACGAGCTTCTCACTGACTTCTTCCCAATTCAACGGAGATCTGCATCGTCGTCCATACAAGGCTTCATAAGGCGCCATCCCAATACTCGACTGATAGCTGTTATTGTAAGCGAACTCGATCAGAGGCAAATGTTGATCCCATGAACCATGAAAGTCCAACATACATGCACGCAACATATCCTCTATAATCTGGTTCACTCTCTCAGTCTGCCCATCTGTCTGAGGATGAAACGCTGAGCTGAACTCCAATTTAAAACCCATGCCTTCCTGAAATCGTCGCCAGAATTGCGACGTATAGAGTGGATCTCTATGCACATCTGATCTCTAAATAGCAAAGTGCCATCATCTTTGATGGTAAAATCAGGCCTGATCCCGTTGATTACATCCTTTCTAATGACCATAAGCTCATCGTCAATCATCTGGAGCTTACGCATGTTATCAAACAACGTGGGCCGTATCACAATAGTAGCCATCAATGCCCCTGAACCCTTGACATCAATCAACGTATCGCACAAGGCCAGGTCTTCAAGTAGATGTCACCACTGTACTCTGGTGATAAGATGTGTCAACTGAGCTGAAGACTTCCTGCTCAAAGCATCTGCCACAACATTAGCCTTCCCAGGGTGATACTGGATGGAACAATCGTAATCTTTCAAGAACTCCATCCATCTGCGCTGTCGCATGTTCAAATCCTTCTGGGTAAACAGATACTTGAGGCTTTTGTGGTCGGTGTATAGATATCAAATGTCTCACCATATAAGTAGTGCCTCCAAATCTTCAAAGCAAAGATCACTGCCGCTAACTCTAGATCATGAGTTGGGTAATTTCTCTCATGTTCCTTAAGCTGTCTAGAGCCATAAGCAATAACCTTCTTGTGCTGGTTGAGGACACAACCCAAACCACTATAAGATGCGTCACTGTAGATAGCGAAACCCCCTTTGCCAGAAGGTATTGCTAATACAAGTGTTGTAGTCAGACGCGTCTTCAGTTCCTGGAAACTCTTCTCACATTGATCGGTCCAATCAAACTTAGCATTCTTCTTGGTTAGCTGAGTAAGTGGACTCGAGAGTTTGGAGAACCCCTCTACAAACCGTCTGTAGTATCCTGCTAACCCAAGAAAACTACGGACCTCTGTTACTGTTCTCGGCTGTTCCCAATTCACAACGGCCTTGATCTTCGTTGGGTCGATTGTTATACCCTTAGCAGAGACAATATGGCCCAAGAAGCTAACTTGGTCCAGCCAAAACTCACACTTACTGAGCTTTGCATACAATTTGTGATCTCTGAGGGTCTGCAAAGCTACGTGTAGATGCCCTTCATGTTCTTCCTTTGTCTTGGAATAGACAAGGATGTCGTCTACAAAGACAACTACCGACTTATCCAAGTGTGGTTTAAACACTCGGTTCATCAAGTCCATGAAAGACGCAGGTGCGTTCGTCAATCCAAATGGCATAACTAAGAATTCATAGTGCCCATATCTGGTTCTGAATGCCGTCTTCTTAATATCTTCTGCTTTGACTCGTAGCTGATGGTAACCTGATCTCAAGTCAATCTTCGTAAAGAACCTCGCTCCTTGTAACTGATCAAACAGATCATCGATCCTAGGGAGCAGGTAACGATTCTTAATCGTCAACTCGTTCAACTACCGATAGTTAATGCACAGACGCATTGAACCATTCTTCTTTCTGACAAACAACACAGGTGCTCCCCAAGGAGACACACTCGGTCGAATGAACCCTTTGTCAAGCAGTTCTTGTAGTTGCTCCTTCAACTCTTGTAATTCTGCTGGAGCCATCCTATAAGGAGTTTGAACCTTTGGTTCTCGGAACCAGATTTATTGCAAACTCAATCTCCCGAGCTGGTGGTAGTCCTGGCAAATCCTCAGGGAATACATCGGGATATTCGCATGCAACGTGAATATCAGATATCACATTCGTCTCTTCTCGTTGCACTTGTAGAAAGGCCATATATCCATTGCATCCACTCTTCATCATCTTTTCGGCCTGAATAGCAGATATCAACGGAGCTACCTTACACTTCACCCCGAAGAATCTGAATGATCGCTCCTTTGGAGGGCGAAAAACCACTATCTTCCGAAGACAATCAACGCTAGCGTGGTAAGCGGATAGCCAGTCCATTCCCAGAATGATGTCGAATCCCTTCATATCTAATAAAATTAAATCTGCTAGTGTCTCGTGATCATCTACTGACACTATCACCGATTTACACACTGTGAGTGCATTCACTGCACTACCCGTAGGAATGGATACTGTCAAAATGAAATCTAGCTGCTCAGGAGTGGCGCTCAACTCTTTCGTAAATTGAGGCCTTGCGAAGGAATGCGTAGAGCCTGGGTTTATCAAGACTCGAGCGCTATGGAAGCAAATGTCACAACTCCTATACACTTTCAACTCACCTATAATCCAGTTACAATATTAGATCAAGTGTTTAAGATGTGTGTGCGTATGTGTACTATTATTTTAACACTTAATCAAAGCAATTCTTTTTTTTTTTTTTTACTAAATTTCCATTCCATCTTACTAGATAAATAACTTCTCTTGAATTTTAATCATACCTTGGATGACATCATTCGATGTCAGAGCATCGGTCGCGGTAACGGCATATGCTCGACCCTGAACCACAGGTCGAGAAGATCTTTGCGTAGACACCGATCTTGACCGCTCTTTGTCGTCTTTGCTCTCCTCGGGGCAACTCCTAACTAAGTGGCCCATCTTGCCACACCTGAAGCACGCCCCTGTATCGCTCCGACAATCCTCTGTCTTGTGTGGTTTCCCACACTTTGCACATGACACAACTGGAGTGAACGAAGAGACCCTTGAAGGTCCCTGGGTCACTGAGGCCCGCCACGTAAGACCTGACGGCCGAAATGGTCTGGAAGATGTAGCACTGCTCTTCCGTACGAACTCAAGAAATCGCCTGGGAATGTGTAGGGTATCTTGGAGGTCTGGAGAATCTAGCCCTCTTGTTCTGCTCCGAGTCCTGAGACTGCCCCTGAAATGGCCTCTCTCTCGCCTACTTGTCTCTCCAAGAAAACTGTTTCTGGTTCTCCTCTGCTATGAGAACTTTGGTCATCACTCCCTCATATGTCTCCATTTCCCACATGACGACATCCTTTTGCAAGTTCTGCCTCAGGCCAAGTTGAAATTTCCTTGCTCTCATCAGTTCAGTGGCTACGTGCTGGGGTGCAAACCTAGCCAGTCGATCAAATTCAGCGCCATAATCCCTCACTGGCATTGCACCCTGCTTCAGCTCTATAAATTTCACCTCCCACTGATGCCTTACAATTTTCGGAAAGTATGTGGTAAAACACTTCCGTGAACTCCTCCCATGTCCAAGGAGTGTGAGGAAACTCTCTGTCTACGTGACAGAGCTTCCACCAAGGTCCGGCGTCACCATCCAACTTGAAAGTGGCCCAGCGCACTTTCTCCACATTGTTGCATTGGAGCACTTCAAAAAGCTTCTCCATCTCTTCTATCCATCCCTCTGCCTCTATGGGATTCGTCTGACCCGAGAAGTTAGGAGGTCTCATTCTCCTAAACTCCGTGAACCCGCTTGGCTGATGAGGTGGTCTAGCTGCCTGCTGAGTCAAAGCAGCTGTCTGCTAAGCGACGTTGGTAGCCAAGGCTTCCAACACCTGCTCCATTCTCTCCTCATTGCCTCTCCTACCTCCTCTCGGTCCCATGGGAACCGCGTTCGTGTGCGAGAGGAATTCCAATCCGACGTACAACCACATCGGGATCTCCCTCGAAGAACCTCTCTTTGACTTTCCTTCCTCCATTGGTCGCCTCAACTTAAGGCCCATAATCGGTCTCGCATCAGAAAACAATAACATTGATCAGTACATAGATTGTGAAAACAATCCAACGTGAACCTGCAATTCAACCTAAAGCCTAGGCTCTGATACCAACTGTGACAGCCCGAATTTTTGCGCCTGAAAATCCGTGCCATCAGAATCATACTCTGGATGATCCCCAAGATAAATCACGAAGTGTCTGCTCTTATAGCGAAAACCGAGCAAACACTGTCCAGCAGTGGTAGATCGAATCATCTCAAGGCATTTAAAATAGAAAGAAACAATAAAACAAACTTGTATTTAACCATATCAAAAGAATATACATTCCCAAAAAGGAACCAAGAAGAACCAATGGTGAAGGGCATCCATCACCCAAAACAATGGTTCCTAATAATGGTTCCAATAGAATGTATAGTAATACTATAAAAGAAAGAAAATATCTACAAAAGTAAATACAGAAGTGGCCACCAGGCACACAACAATCCAAAGTTTATACAAAATCCCTCAAAACAGTGGGCCAGTATACCCAGACTAAGGATAGAAATCGTCCGCCTGGACGTCAGTCTCCTAGTCCTCTGCCTCAGCCTCTAGATCCGGCTGATAGTCAGGGTCGCTCTCAGTGCCAGGAACTCTAGCCTCAGAACCTAAAATGTTAATGGGAACAGGGTGAGCTAACCATCTAAGCTCAGTAGAAGAATATCAGTTAAAATTACATCTTAATTGTAAAACATGGCAGTAGAAGACATGGTCAGAATTGAACAGATGCAAACAGATATTTCATAAATGAAGAATTTATCAAAGTAGGCAAATCGTATCGGAATTCAATGAATGTGATGCATATAGTGTTTAATGACTTAGAATAATAAACTTAAATAACTCCCGTGAGTATAGCACATGGTAGCCAGATTTGGTCCGATGGGTAATCCCTACCATCGTCGTTCACATGAACAATTTCAGGAATGCAACAATGCCTCAACTATGGAGTGCAATTGTGCCGAGGATTTCCAAGCAGATGCACGAGTGTGCTGAACGGATATCGATATAAACTTCAAATCACATGCAGACATATTATACTTTAACTGAATTCAGATGACAGATGGCAGGTGTCAAATAGCAGGAGTCAAATACATAACAGAGTTGCCACACATATGCTAAACATGACTGAACAGTAAAATCAGACTATGCAGTTATATGTAGAACATTTGGAATCCATGAGATCAAGAATAAATGTAATTTCAATTGAATTCCCCTACCTCAGATCAGATCTCTTTCTAAGCAAATCCAAAGCTTTCTAAAGCGTTATGGTTCGATCCTAGACCATAAATATTGTATACTAAGTGTCAGGCAAGTCAGAAAGTCAACTGGTATGGTGTCCAGTAGCATTCAATTCTCATAACCAAATCAGGACAAAAACAGGGGTGATTGATCGATCAATGTCTTCATTGATCGATCAATAACCTAAACTTTCTCACAAGTAACAGAGGTAGTTGATCGATCAATGAATTTTATTGATCGATCAATACCTTAATTGATGGATCAATAACCCCCTTTTCTTCACACTTTGGCATAGCCAAATTGATCAATCAATGCCCTCATTGATCGATCAATAGACTAAATTCTCAAATTTCCCACCTTCTGTTCACATTTATAATTTATACAGATTGATCGATCAATGCCTTCATTGATCGATCACACTCTCTGTGATCGATCAATTCACTAATTAATCGATCAATGCCCTTCGAGTATTGAACTTCCAGAAATATTCAGTGTTCTGTTCCCTTTTTTGTTTTATATTGATTGATCGATCAATCACTTCATTGATCGATCAACATCCTTCATTGATCGATCAATCTAGCATTGATCGATCAATGATGACAGCTTCAATGTCATTAATGGAGGTCACTAATTTCCCCTCCATTTGACCCATCTTCATTAATGGTTTCTCACAACCATTACTACACACACAAACACATATTTAAAGGCTTTCATTTGCCCAAATCCAAACGCATAATCTCACCTTTACTTGGGCCCTTTCGGGGCTTTGGCAAATGATCCGAAAGAGGGTTTCAGATCTGGAACTCGAGCTGTATCTCCATTGTGACTCCGATATGTGATGTATCGACTCCGATTCAGTACGCGGAGGTCTCACACACACCTGAACTACGCTTGAGTTCGCTTTATTGAACTCACCCTACCTTATCTCGCACCGATGCACGATCCTCGTAGCTCTAACCCTATTTCCTCACAAAACACTCTAAATCTCACCTAGCCACTGGATTCTAGCTTAAGAACAAGAGGAAGAAGAAGAGAAAAAACCTCTCCAGGTTTTTCCCTTCCCTTATAGGCTACCCAAACTAAAATATCTTTGATATTTCAATTTAGGCCCTAATTTAAGCTTCGGTGTGAAACACTCATACGGCTTCTAAGGCGTAACGTGTTACGTTGACATCCTACACGACTCAGACTTAAACGAAAATTCACGTGTGAATTCATCTAACTACAATGCAACTTTATGTTAACTAACATTAATTATGAATTTTAAAATCTGTCTCGATTTCCGTGCCGGGCACGCATATCAAAACCGTCAGGTTCTTATTCGGAATTTCAGGGTCATTACAATGTGGCACCCCAAACCTTGTTCTGGTGCACATGGACTAAGGAGACAATATGTTGTTCAATTTCAAAAATAAAAATACATGTAATCACAGTGACGGTCTTTTAGGCAATGGAAGCAACAATAAGGTATTTAAGGCTTAATTTAGGGACCTAGGGATGTATGATGTATGATTTTATGTAAGAGATTCTTAGTTTTGGCATTGACGACCTAGGTTTTGCATAGATAGGATGGGGTTGTTCGTTCTTTTCCTGTCTGTACAGGTTTTATGACATTGCACAAAGTTCAATCGAGAAAAAAATGAGAAAGAAACTAATTTTTTTTTTTTTTTTTATCGGTAATAGAGATTATATATAAGACAGCAAGGCGCTAAAAAACAATATAACCCCGGTATATAGTGATCAAAGCCGGGAAAGACCAAAGGAAGAAAGCCAAAAAAAAAAAAAAACACAACAACACAGACCGCAGCCGACGCGAACGGCACTTAACCCGGATCCCACGAGAAAGCAGTGAGGCTGCCTTCAATTCTTCCTCTCGTCACCGAAAACCTCACCAAATCCGTGACCGCTTTAACGACCATCCCCACAAGTTTACTCTTACTCTTGAAAATCCTGACATTCCTCTCACACCATAAACACCAAAAAACAGCTAACAAGGAAGCCCTCCAGTACTCCCCACTTTCCCCCTTAACCTCCGCACCCGCCCAACTCAACACCTGCTGGTACGGTGTCTCCGGCACAACCCAACTGACTCTAAACGCCTCGTAAATGACAGTCCAAATCTCGGAGGCAAGCTTGCAGTGCAAGAAAAGATGGGTAGCAGACTCCTCACCATTAGTACACATCACGCAAGAATTTGAGATATCAAGTTTCCTCCGAATCAACAAATCCTTGGTAAGGATCCTCTCCTTGCAGAGCATCCATCCAACGAATCGAATCTTCAACGGAATACGTAGCCTCCACGACCACTTCCCATCGAAGGAAGTGAGTGGCCACCTCGAAAGCAACCCATATAGAGATTAAACACTAAACTTTCCGTCCCTACTAGGAGCCCAAACTCTCCGATCCTCCCCATGAGGATTCCGCTGCATCTCATATAATTTCAGCATCAGATAAGAGAAACAAACAAACTCACTGTCCCTCAACGCCCTTCTTGTAGCGATCTCCCAAACAACCCCTCCCTGTATAAATGACATGAATTCGTGTATCATGCCCCCCGGATTCGAAGAAATGGCGAATATCGCCAGGAAGGCATCCTTTAGAGGTCCATCGTCCACCCAAACATCCTCCTAAAACCTGATGCGAGTGCCACATCCCCACCGAAACCGCAGATCTTTAGCAAACCTCTCTCATGTACTACAAATGCCTCTCCACCACACAGAGGTCCCTCTGTGAGCCGTGGGGCAGATTCCCCAACCACCTGATGAACTTCCATACTTCTCAGCCAGTACCAACCACCAGAGACTGTCCCTCTCCTCAGCCCTCCCTGCTCTCCAGTGCCATTTACCAAGCAGTGCCAAATTAGTCCATTTCAACTGCGGATTCTCAACCCACCACACGAGAACGACAACTGACAACAGTCCCAATTAATTAGGTGGTATCTTCTATTCATACCCGATCCCTCCCACAGAAAAGACAGTTGGATTTGCTCAAGTTGCTTGACAATCTCCACAGGACACCTAAACATAGACATAAAGAAAAGAAACTAAACTTTATTAAAATCTCAGTATCCAAATTTCCTTCTTTCGCTTTAATTGCACGTGAAGAAATGCACACAGATGATATGTTGTTAATTTATTGAGTTACTTATTAGCGATGGATGTTTAGATGATATACTGATAATGCATGGAGTTACTTATCAGTATGAATGTTTAGATTCACGTACATAGAATACAATACAAATACCCAATATACTTTTTACTGTCATACTCACATAATAAATAATATAAACAGAACAATAATAATACATGTTAACCTATAACTTTATCATTACATTAACTCCAAAGCCTTTCTCTATCCTTCTAACTTAATCATTTATTTACTTTCTTATCTTACCAATCAGCTCCATATCATCAACATACATCATATACCACGAAACCCAAACTTGTTTTTTTTATGTCAATTCATCCATAACGATTATAAATAAAATAAGGTCTCAAAGAATACCCTTTATTGCAATTCAGCTCAAGTTAGGAACTAGATGTCTCTCCACAGTCCCTATACAATTCTTACACCAATGAGGCCCTAATACTGGGATTTTGTATAGTTTCCAATTTAAGTTTAGGGGCATATAATTACAATACAATTGACGATTGTTCTACATCAAAGTTAAAATTGTTGGATTGGTATTTAATAGACTAGGAAATTGCTGAAATTTAATACATACCATTATGAGTAAACTAAATCTCAAAGTAATCTATCATTAATTCTATCCTTTTTTTAAAGAAAAAAGGAATATGATAAAAGCTACTTCTCACATTAAAAGGTGATGCTACACTATTGTTAACAGATCTCTAGTATGTTTATATCTATTTGTGAGTGGAAATCTATACAGCACGTTACAACTTCAAAGAAATGCCAATGTTTTCTTTCGTTATACATTTTGGATCTAATATGGTCAAAGGTAAATCATAAAAAGTAACCACCATTATCTTCACAAGCAGTAGATTCTTCCACAAGAAGATCCCCCTCGGTGGATGTCTTAGCCTTTCTTGGCAGAGAAGATATATGACGTCTTCCGCATCTTGCAATTGCAAGAGATTTTTTAGTCAAAAGCACATTTGTGGATATGAGGTTAACATTAACATGGTTCACCTGCAAAAGATGCTCCATGGTCAGCTACAAAAGAAAGTAGCATCGACAACATATGGTAATATTGTTGGTAATAACTTAAGACTAAAATTGAAAAGTGAAAAAAAGCCTCGCTAATCACAAAATAAACGAAAAATGCATCATTTCATATAACCATTTGGGTCAAACTCAAAGTACATAAAAAAGGTATGAATCCTAATCAACAGTATAAATATGATATGTGACTAAACATTGTCACCCACATTTTTTGCCAGAAAACATTCGTAAAGTAAAACTTTTGCAAAGATATTTAATTAATTTATTGTGCGTTTGGTTATTTAATAATTTTTTAGCAAACTAATAAGCATTTTATAAACATTTGTAATATATGCCAAACCATTTTGCAACTAATAATATTTTAGATTTTTTTATTTGAAAAAGTAATTATTCATAACTTTTGATTCTTACTATTATTAGAACTTATGTCACCAAACAAACCTCCATTCTTATGATTTCTACGTTAAGTCTTATGTCTTAAATATACTTATTTGCTACAGATAACTAAACCTAGTGCTCCACTTGAGTTTGTGACGCAGGACAAGACCCTAAACTACGCGAATGAGATGAATTAATTACTTGCCGAAATTAAACTAAATTAATTTTAAACAATGAACCTAAAAGTAACGCGAATACCTTAGAATTTCGTAGTTTTCCATGTGAAAGATCGCATTGGGGTTTGAATCGGGTCCAGTCCGGGCGCTAGATCAGTTAGCCTTCAGTGTAGATCTGTCTTAGAGGTAGAACTCCAGGTTTTCTAGATTAGGGCGTTGCTCGAGATTCAATGGTGGAATCACGTGTACTCTAAGGGTTCTGATTCGGGTTGGCTAATGGCTTGTATAAGATCTAGGGTTCGAATTAGATTGATTCGATGGTTCTGATGGATGTGTGGGTTTTGAATATTGGGGCGTTTTGGTTGGACGGCTGGATTTAGGATTTATGAGATGGGTTTGAATCAGTGGCTCTAATGGAGGCTAGGTTTATGATTTTGGGGATTTTGGAAAAAGGTCACGGCTGGATTTATGGTTATGGGATCAAAATAAAGCAGAGAAAGAAAAATAAAAATGAAGAGATAGATTCAACAATGACTCATCTCAAACACATAAGCAATAGCTTTCATTCATAATCAATCATTCCTTACAATGTTTATTTGGGGACCTTATATAAGAGGCCCCAGAAAAGAAAATAAAAATAAAACTCTAAAACAAAAATAAACAAAAACAAGTATGCCCTTCAAAATTCAAATTCGAATTCTGACGCAGTCAATCGATTGACATATAGTATTCAATCGATTGACGTACATGTATATCGTCAGAATTAGCTCGTCAGTCAATCGATTGACATATAGTATTCAATCGATTAACATACATATATATCGTCAGAATTAATTCCTCACAGGCCCAGGCAATCGATTGAAACCCAAATGTCAATCGATTGACTGGCATTGCTCCAGCACGTCCAATTCTTTATTTCTGGTTTTGATCTCCGTTTCCGTTCCGCTTCTTCCGACGTCGATACACGCGAAATGGTCTGTATCCAATGTCTACAATGTCGGCGTCCCAATTCTCCCGAGCCTAAGAGGCTTCATCACCGATGAAGTGGCGTGGTGATAGCGATCGAGCACATCAGGGTTCAAGCGTCGCACCTCGTCTTCAGTTAACCACGTGTTCTTGGAGTTTGGCTTTCCCATCCACTTAACCAAGTATTTCTGAAACCCTCCACCATGGGTGGATACCACAAAATCATCAAGTATCCCTTCAATTTCATCTCTCCTTTGCCAGCGTGGGGAAGGGAATGAGAGAGGTTGCGGGGTGGGGCTGGGATTTGGGCTCGGGGCTGCTTGGAAAGGGTTGGTAGGGGGTGGGGTTGAGCCCAAAGAAGGGACTAGATCCTCCACATTGAACATAGAGCTAACCCCAATATCCGGCGAAAGTTCGAGAACATACGCATTAGGCCCGCTCCTTGCCACAATTCTAAAAGGCCCAACGCTGCGGGCTTGGAGCTTCTTTGCGACTCCCAATGGGAATCGTTCATGCCTAACGCGAACCATCACATGATCCCCCACTTGAAATTCTTTAAAGCGCCTATGCACATCCGCAGTTATCTTGTAATGTTCATTGCTTGAATTAATCTTTTATTTAATTTCGGCATGCAAGCTATGAATGTGTTGTGCAAATGCGTCCGCGGACTCGGATACTCAATATGATGCAGACATGGGGATTAGATCTAATGGTGTCCTTGGCCTATGCCCATGTACGACCTCAAACGGACTCATGCCTAGGGACCTATTGACAGAATTGTTGTATGTAAACTTGGCAATTGGTAGCGTAGAATCCCAAGTTCTAATATGATCACCGACTAAACAATGAAAGAGATTACTTAAACTCTTATTAGTGACTTCCGTTTGGCCATCGGATTGAGGATAATAGGCCGAACAAAACTGGAGCATGGTACCCATCATGTGCCATAAAGTTTTCCAGAAGTAACTGGTGAACTTCACGTCTCGATCCAACATAATGGTTTTGGGTAACCCATAGAGACGCACAACCTCCCCGAAAAATAATTTGGCTATATGAGCCGCATCGGAGGTTTTGGAGCAGGGTATGCAGTGGGCCATCTTAGAGAAGCAGTCCACTACGACAAAAATGGAATCGTGCTTTCGTTGGGTCTTGGGAAGTCCGAGCACGAAATCCATAGAAATGTCTTGTCACCGGGTGCGTGGCACGGGTAACTGGATATACAAACCAGTATTTTGTTTACTTTGTTTGCATGTACGACATTGTTTTACGACCCATGAAACATCTCTCATAAGGATAGGCTAACAAAACCTACCCTCAACGAGAGCAATGGTCTTGTTGCGCCCGAAATGTCCTGCAATCCCTCCAGCATGTAACTCCCAAATGAGAAAGTCACGCAATGAGGTGCGAGGGATGCATAGGCGAGTTCCTTTGAATAGATACCCATCTTGCAAAGTATACTTGGAGTAATTGTTGTTCGGATTATCAAGGAGAGCAGTGTAATCTGGCCAAAAATCTGGGCCTTCAGAGAATCTTGTTTCAACTGCTCGAATCCAACGACCTCGGTGCTCATGGTGCTCAAAGTCAATACCCGTCGACTAAGTGCATCAACTACCTTGTTCTCGACACCAACCTTATGCTTTAACACAAATGTGAACCCCTGAAGGTACTCGACCCACTTGGCGTGTCTTGGGTTCAGCTTTTTCTGTGAAGCAAGGAAGCGTAAGGCTTCCTATGGTCTAAGGTAGTGCTTCCAATACCAAAGAGATTGGACGATCGCATAGAGCTCTTTGTCATAGGTGGAGTATTTTTGCTTTGCTTCATTAAGTTTCTCACTAAAATAGGCCACTGGGTGACCTTCTTGGGTAAGCACTCCGCCTATTCCCACACCCGACGCGTCACATGTTACTTCAAAGACTTTAGAAAAGTCAGGTAGGAGAATGACCTGTGCAGTACTAATTTTCTCTTTTATTTTGGCAAAGGCCCTTGCCGCGACTTTGCTCCATTGAAACTCTTCTTTTCTCATACAATCGGTAATAGGAGCCACAATGGTGCTAAAGTTTCGGATGAAGTGACGATAGAATGTGGCCAATCCATGAAAGCTACGGACATCATGAATATTTCTAGGCTCGGGCCATTCCACAATGACCTTAACCTTCTTGGGGTTCGCAACCATCCCATCAGCCGAGACAATGAATCCCAAGAATACAACAAATTGTTGCATGAATGTGCATTTCTTAAGATTCAAATATAACCTTTCCCCCCTCAAGGTTTCACAAACCAACCTTAGGTAGATAATGTGTTGTTCCTTGTCACGGCTGTAAATTAAAATGTCGTCAAAGTATACGATAAGGAATTTGCCGAGAAACGGCCTCAACACTTGGGTCATGAGTCTTATGAATGTGCTCGGGGCATTCGATAGCTCAAAAGGCATGACCATCCTTGGTCTTGAAGGCAGTTTTTCACTCATTGCCAGGACGAATGCGAACTTGGTGATAGCCACTTTTAAGGTCTATCTTGGAAAACATAGTGGAGCCAACCATCATATCAAGCATATCGTCGAGCCTTGGTATGGGAAATCGATATTTAACCGTAATCTTATTGATTGCACGGCTATCCACACATATGCGCCATGTACCATCTTTCTTAAGAGTGAGTAGGGCAGGTACGACATACGGGCTCAGACTTTCTTGGATGAACCCCTTCTGAAGGAATTCATTGACTTGCTGAGTCAATTCCGCGTGCTCAACCAGATTTATCCTATAATGGGGTAGGTTTGGGAGGGTAGATCCGGGAACCAAATCGATCGCGTGTTAAATGTCACGCATGGGAGGAAACTCATTGGGTAAATTTTCAGGGAAGACATCCGCAAATTCATTCATGATCGGCTCAACCTCCTTGGGATACTTGCTTACTGACTCAGGAGCACTCTCAACGGTGACAACTACGTACACCACACTCTCATTTAATGCTGCTTTATCAAACTCTGAAGAGCTCACAAAGTTAATGGTCTTGGACTGACCACCCTTCTTCTCGACTTTGTTGGTCAATGGTGTTTTGGGAGCCAAAGGGTTAAGAGTGATTTTCTTGCCCTTATAATTGAACGTGGAAATGTTAGTTCGGCCAAAAATGGTCACGTTCAAGTCATAGAGCCATGGTCTTCCCAAAATGATATGGCCCACATCCATTTGCACCACATCGCATCATAAAGTGTCAGAATATGAACCCAATTGTATTGGTACGCGACACCTTTGAGACACGGGAATAGATGAGGAGTCTACCCATGCGACTTTGTAAGGTTTCGGGTGGCCTTCGGGTGTAAGCCCTAAGCGGGTGACGGTATGTTCTGACACCACATTGGTGCAGCTTCCGCTATCCACAATAACCTTACAACTCTTTGTTCCACATGTAGCGAAGGTGTGGAAGATGTTCTCCCTTCGCCAATCCTCCTTTTCATCCCGTTGAGGTTGTGCAAAGACACACTTCACAACTAAAGCATGACCCATGTCATCACCTTCCTCATCACTAGGTGTGGCGTTCAACTTAAAGACCTCTTCTTCAAAAACTCCGTCATCCTCGTTGCCCTCTCCGTCGACGTAGAGATTTATTTGCAGGTTTTTCTTAGGGCATTGGGCGGCAAAGTGTCCCAACCCTTGACAGCTGTAACACTTAATGTGAGAACCGACCTTCGAGGATTCTTCAACCACACCCTTTCCTTTGTCAAACCGCACATCGGATGTGGATTGTGTGGGTTTGGGGGTGGGTTTTCAGCACTACTCTTCACCTCGCCGGTACGAGGTTGACCGATATGAGACTCAGATCGCTTCACCACCGTCATTTTCAAATATCATTCAAGGTCTTGAACGACAGTGTAACATTCGGCAAGAGTCTCAACGGGGTGAAAGACTAACTCTTTTTGCAAGTCAAATCTCAATTCGGTGCGAAATCTGGATAGAGTGACTTGGGAATTTTCGGACACTTTGGCTCTCATCATGAATTCTTCAAATTTGCCAATGTAATCCGCTATGGGCATACTACCTTGGCATAGATTTTGCCATTGATCGAGGAAACGATGGTAGTATGAGGAAGGAACATACTTCTCTGTAAGTCGCTCCTTCATGTCCTCCCAATGGGTAACGAGAGTACAACCCGCATTCATTTTGATGCGCTCAACGTTGACCCAAAAGAGTCGGGGTTGACCAATGAGTTTCATTTTGGCGAGCCTGACGCATCGCTCATCACTCATGTCAAACCACTCAAAGTGCTTATCCATATCGGATAACCAATCGAGGAAGATTTGAGGGCCCAGTCTTCCATCGAAAGTTGGGAACTCAACTCGGACGTTTTTAAGGAGTTTCCATCCGGGTCGTGGTCATCTCCACGATGATTCATTCTATGATTCCGGTTCCGATCATGTTGGTAACCATTGCGTTCGAAACGTGGGCCATCACGTTCACGACGCTGCTCAATGAATTCGTCATCTCCATCTAACTGATTGACTCGGTCTAACAACCTTTCATTGGAGGTTTCGAGGTTCGTTTGGGCTTGCTCCATGGCAACCATTCGATCAGTGATTGCTTTCAATTCGGATCTCATGCCGTTAAGAGCATTGGCTATCCCATTCATGTCCATAGTGATCACAACTACTAAGACGGGTTCTAAATGAGCATGCAAATATGGACCACAATGAAAGAGGGATTTTATCGAACACAAGACGTGCACACACTTTTGAACACAATAGAAATAATATGTAAAGAAAAATGGAATGCAAGAAACCAATGAATATCAGTCGATCGATTGATATTGCGTAGTCAATAGACTGATATTGAATGCTCTGTGAATGCAATAGACCACTGAATATCAATCGATCAATCGAAATTGATAAGTCAATCGATTGATATTGAATGCTCTGTCGGGATAAACAAATAGATTCAAACAGAATCAATCGATTGAATAAGGGTACTCAATCGATTGAATAAGGGTACTCAATCGATTGACATAGACAACAGTGAATATGCCACACGATATGCCCTAACCTAGAACTTAGGCTTTGGTACCACAACTGACACATGACAAGACCTTAAACTATGTGAATGCGATGAATTAATTACTTGCCGAAATTAAACTAAATTAATTTTAAACAATGAACCTAAAAGTAACGCGAATACCTTAGAATTTCGTAGTTTTCCATGTGAAAGATCGCATTGGGGTTTGAATCGGATCCAGTCCGGGCACTAGATCCATTAGCCTTGCAGTGCAGATCGGTCCTAGAGGTAGAACTCTAGGTTTTCCAGATTAGGGCGCTGCTCGAGATTCAATGGTGAAATCACGTGTCCTCTAAGGTTCTGATTCAGGTTGGCTAATCGCTTGTATAAGATCTAGGGTTCGAATCAGATCGATTCGATGGTTCTGATGGATGTGTGGGTTTTGAATATTGGGGCGTTTTGATTGGATGACTGGATTTAGGATTTATGAGATGGGTTTGAATCAATGGCTCTGATGGAGGCTAGGTTTATGGTTTTGGGGATTTTGGAAAAAGGTAACGACTGGATTTATGGCTATGGGATCAAAATAAAGCAGAGAAAGAAAAATAAAAATAAAGAGATAGATAGAAGATAGATTTTGGAATTTACACCCTTGGCTTCATACCAAACCCTTCTGGGGAAGTGAAGAAGAATCACTCTTCAACAATGACTCATCTCAAGCACATAAGCAATAGCTTTCATTCATAATCGATCATCCCTTACAATGTTTATTTAGAGACCTTATATAGGAGGCCCTGTAAAAGAAAAAAAAAAAACCCTAAAACAAAAATAAACAAAGACAAGTATGCCCTTCAAAATTCAAATTCGAATTCTGACGCGGTCAATCGATTGACATATAGTATTCAATCGATTGACGTACATGTATATCGTCAGAATTAGCTCTTCAGTCAATCGATTGACATACATATACATCTTCAGAATTAATTCCTCACAGGCCCAGTAAATCGATTGACTGGCATTGCTCCAGCATGCCCAATTCTTTATTTCGGGTTTTGATCTCCGTTTCCGTTCTGCTTCTTCCGACGCCTGTACACGCGAAACGGTTCGTATCCAATGTCTACAATGTCAGCGTCCCCGTCAGTTTGGATTCAGTGGAAATAAATTATGGATTTGAAATAACTCACTTAGGCTGGAGGCTGACTGGACATGGAAGCATGGGTAGAGCCAGAATTTTCTTCCAAGGGAGGAAGATATGGTCGACAAATAAAATGTTGTAGTATTAGGTAAGTGGCATAAGAGCCAGATGATTTGGTACTCGTCGTAATTTTTGGGATGTGTGCCACTTGGAACCATCATGTGTTCCCTGTGGTTTGCAGTGCATGTAACTCAAGATTGGAGAGAAAAATGATCTCCATCGTCTGATTAATTTTAGACAATGGAGATCATTTCTCATTCCAATCTTTTACACAAAAGATGTTGCAATCATGCACACCAGATCACATGAAATAGATGATGGTTCCACATGGCACAATTGCAAAAAGTGACCCAAGTACCAAGAGCATTGACGCTCTAGTTAGCACCTAATACCAACTCGAGATTAAAAGAGGGGGAGGCAACTTTCATACCGTAGGTATAGAAGTAATATAAAAAAGGGGAGCAACTTCCTTTAACCTAAGTCGTCATACCAGGCTGTTGGAACACTCCTTGGCTATAGAGGAGGGGTGTGGGTTAGGAAGCCTGCCTTGAAGCAAGGTGACCCGATTCCTCATGCCAGTGAGAGACTCAAGCTCTTTCTACTGAGCAACTAGTTTTTGAAATACATGTATCAAAGCATGTCAGTCTGTATACTAAAAAAGATTGAGCCAATGAATTGTGAACACATTCGCTTTTTGCAGTGTTGGAGATATGAAGAAGTGAGAGCATACATGCCTGATAATTCTCCTGACTCTAATGACAATTTGCCTCTCCATGCATTGTGTTCTCATGAAAACCAAGTTCCATGTGATGTCATAAATACTAATATCATCTTTATAAAGATTGGAGGAGTAGGTGAAGAAAAATGAATGCCTCTATAAATGAGGAGCACAACAATCTAAAATTCTAATAATGAGTATAGAAGCAATCAACATGGCCTTATTTGGCTTTGGCGCTTGGCAACCGAATCTTGTTTCTTCCACTCTTATTGTATCAAAGAGGACCGCAAAAAGCCCCACATAACCCCATCTTAGTAAGTTTCATCTCCTTGTACCCTGCCTAGTCAGAACTCAGAACCCAAGGGCATCATGGCACCATGATGCTCGGTGAAGCAAGCTGAGGCCTGTTTGAGCCCCCTGACAATCTAAGGACCTGGGCTCAAATCTGCCACGATCCACCACCCAAATAACAATTTTATAATATTCTCCTGGATCGTAAATATATGGGCCTTTGTTGTATTCATGGTTTAAAATTCCAAACGAAACCGAAACGTATCAGCCAATACGTATCGGTATCGGTTTCGGACCAGACCGGGTCGATACATCGAATTTATTGGCCCATATAATTTTGTACGTATCGGATGATCTATACCAATGTATTGTCTGGATCCGATACATATTGGACAATTCATCTCTATTTTGGTGCTGGATGATACGTATTGGAAAATCGAGATTTTAAACCATGGTTGTGTCATGTCCTTAACAAATGGCAACAGAGTCACTAGTATTACGTCTTAGGATCAAGACCCGGAGAAAGGCAACCCGAGGGATCACAAAAAGGGTACGAATTGGTTGCAAGAGATGTCGACTGCGGATTGTAGTAGTGTGTTACGATCCCAAAGCAATGGGGGCTCAACTTTCTGCTCCATAAACGCCTACGTGCTTTCGGTGTACTTGTTAGGTCCTTAACAGTGTATTGTGTGATCTGTTGATCTCAGCTCCAAAATGATGGCATATTTCACATCAACTATGCCCTATCGTAAACCCTAAAATAATTCCAATGAAATTTAAAAATCTAAAACTTAAAAATTTAGGATCTACATGAGCCAAATCAATAATAAATTATCAGTATCGATGGAGAGAGATTCATCAGACCCGTAAAAAGAATAATAATGATAGGATCAAATCTTTGAAATATATTACATATTTCACATCAACCATGCCCTATCGCTAAAACTAAAATAATTTTATTGAAATTTCAACCTCTAAAACTTAAATTTGGAATGCACATGAACCAAATCAATAAAACATTACTCGTAAAAAACATAATAATAGGATCAAATTTAGGAAATATATGAAGAAATAGGCAGGAAATGAAGCTGTTAATGAATTACCCAATCTAAATTGAAAATGTGTATCGAATTTGGAGACGGAGATAGAGATGAGCTCAAAACAAACGCCATGGGATGGAGTAATTGCAAATATGCCCTCCTTACGGGTTCGAACCTCCCACATATGTAGTTCGATAAAGGAGGTCCACTACAGAATAGTAGAATACTTTTCACTTGGAGATGCTACGAGTATACTAGGTGTGGTCTGTATAACATAAAGTGGTGTGGCAGTAAAACAAGCCAATCTAGTAGCCGTGGAGAGACCTTTATTTGTAATCCAAGATCTGTCTTTTTCAAATCAGATCTTATGTGATCAAATCGTTGATAGATTTTTTTTGTCCCAACCTTTGACACATTAAATATTTTGATTAGGGTCTTAACATCAGATGGTCAGATTTTCATATCACTTAACATATGTTCCAAAAAATGATATAAGAATCACGTTTCACACATGCTATGATCATGTTTATTTTTAACATGTATGCTACTTGGAGTTAATATCTTGTTGAAGTTTAATTTAGATAAATTGTAGCATTGTCTCTTCTATTATAATATTTTGATCCTATTCAATTAGTTTTGAGATGGATACCCAAATCTCTCGCATGTGACCATTTGCTAGTACAGCTAGGATCTTAAACACATACTGTTAAAGATTGAAATAAAAAATAAATCGTTTGATTTAAAACAATCAATTTTTTAACTTGACAGAGAAGAATCTTGGATTGTAAATAAACGTACCCATTTAGATTTGGGAGGCTGCGGTTCGCTCGTCACTCATAAAAGGACAGATTTAGAGGCGGTGTTACCGAGGATATTATTGTTATTTAATTTTTAAATTTTCTTTCAAGGCAACTCTGCTTCCCCCATAATTTTTTAATTTTCTTACAATGCTAAAATGATAAGAGGTAGTTTTAAAATGACTAATCTTTTAGTTCGAGGGACTTGCCCTACACTTCGCCCCTGCTAGCATTATAATAGTAGAGAATACTAGTGGGCACGTGAGATGCACGAGGAGAGAGAGAAAAGGGGGCGAGAAAGCTTAGTGGTAAGATAGATTTTAGGGAAATTTACTTGATTGATCCTATCAAAAATACTTTTTACGTTAGAGGCCCTGTATTTTCAGCTAGCACAAAAAGTCCGAAATACTTTTTCTTACACTTTTTTTTGTTCTACATGATTTAAAATTTTAAATATTTATATTTTTCTATATTTACGCGATGTGAAACCGGATCTATACCGTCTGATTTGAAGGCCACATAATAAAATAGACTGCGCTAAAGATAGACGCGAAAAAAATGCAATATCGCCTCTTTAAAAAAAAATAAAAAATTTAGCAATCGATGGTGACTGTTAACACAATCGGTATCGATCATTTTAAGAGTCGTCATCGATTCTATACATAATTGTCATCGACTCTGTACAGAGTCGCCATCGATTATATAATAAAAAATAAAAAATAAAAAAAAATTTATATAATTGATAACGACTCTGTACAGAGCATAGTGACAAATTTCATTGAAATTTGACGAAATTTCATAAAATTCACCGAAATGAGGGTTCAACGAAAGTTTCGTCGAAATTTCGTTACTTTTCGAAGATTTCGATATTTTCGTCGAATTTTGATATCTTTTTGTTAAAGTTTTAATATTTATTTAATATGGCAATTGAACAATAACCACATGTTAGCAATTTGCACAGTGACCACACGTTGAAAAGTCACCCCACGTCTGCTGTCACCAGCCGTCTCATTGAATAGCATATGTAAAGAGTACCTTTTATAGGTGGAACAGAGGGTGGAGTTTTTTTAACTCATCGATGTGGGACTAAAAATCAATTGCATTTCGCCTAACGGTATATTACTCAACCCAAAACAGCTGCTTTTTATCCCACCACCTCCACCTGGTTTTTAAAAAATATTAAAAATATTTTTTATATATTTTTAATCCCTGAAATTTTTTCGAAATTAATTCGAAATGTACCGAAAGGACCCCCCACCGAAAAATTACCAAAAACGAAATTTGTTATTATGATACAGAGTCGCCATCGATTATATAATAATAATAATAATAATTTTTATTATTATTATTTTATTTTATTTACAATCGATGGCGACTTTGTATAGAGTCGATGACGACTCTATAAATAATCGTTGACGACTCTTAAAATGGTCGGTACCGACTGTATACGGAGTCGATATCGACTGTCTGCAGAGTCGATATCACATTTTTTTCATATGTATCTTTGGCACTATCGATTTTATATTGTGGCCTTCAAATCAGACGACATAGATCTCATTTCACATCGCGTAAATATAGAAAAATGTAAATATTTAAAATTTTAAATTATATAGGTGTATCCTCTTCTTCCTCATTCTAATCTGCTACAGTCTCTGACGAAAAAGGAGTATCTGGGTCGATCCAAATAGTTTAGATCAGAATAGATTTCGTTTCACATTGCGTAAATATAGAAAAATGCAAATATTTAAAATTTTAAATTATATAGGTGTATCCTCTTCTTCCTCATTCTAATCTACTACAGTCTGACCAAAAAGGTGTATCTGAGTCGATCCAAATAGCAGATCGGAATGGTTTGGATTGAGGAGAAGACGTCGTCACCTTTGCCACCTTTAACTTTTAGAAACTGTACCAGATTAAAATGAGGAAGAAGATGATGTTTTTGTGCGTTAAAGAAAGGGGTAATTTGAACTTTTCGTTATCCTTAGGATCGGCTAGGCTCCCAGCTGGTCGATTTGGGTAAAGGTGAAAATATAGAGCCTCTGACGTAAAAGGTGTATTTGACAGGGTCGATCAGGTAAATTTCCCTAGATTTTAGGAATTATAAGAAAAAAAAAAAAGGGATAATTAGAGAAACATGTCTCAAAAACAAACTTTTTAGCCAAAAAGACCCAATCTCAAGAAAAATAGTGTTTTCACGGATTTTGGATTTTAGAACTTAAGAAAATCGTAAAAGCACTATTTATTTTATCTTTTTTAAAAATAGTGCTTTCACGATTTTCTGAAGTTCAAAAATCCGTGAAAACACTATTTTTCTAAAACATTACGTCTTTTTTGCTAAAAAGCTTGTTTTTGAGGCATTGTTTTCTAAAGTGTCCTATTAGAAATTCCCTCATAGAAGATGAGGAGGGTGATAAAACTGAGATAAATAGTAAGCAAGGTACCGACATTTGCAATAGAATATTATTTGATAGGGGCAACCAAATTTTTTTACGGTGAAAGCATTGATTGATCAAATGATAGAGATTATTTCTCATCCCAATCTTCAACACAATAACTTTAGATTATGGTCTACCTATCAAACCGTCATATGTTAATTCCACATTACATACACTCCCAAAAGTAACATGAGAACCCCTTCTCATGGTACACCCTTGATCACAGGCAGTCAAACGGCTTTGACATGTGAAAACCTCGATTGCATCTATTGAAATTTTGGCTGCAAATACCGACACCCTTTTAAAATTTAAAACCATTTATACACTTTCGTTAGATGTGATTAGTGTTGAAATAAAGGAGGAAACCTTAACGTTTTCGCGTGCTGCTTCTCAGGAAAGTAACCGGAGTACTAAGTCACCCAGTTGATGGTACGTGTTAATTTGACATAGTACATATCTCAAAAAATGGTAAGATTATTAAGTCACCTAAGGCTTATTTTTATTACATACTAGTAACTCATTTTCTATGGTGATCATACGATGTTTCTATAGAAGAAAATTCTGACTTTGCCCCTTGTCGTACCTCCTGGGAGGTCATGTACTACAAGCACACGCAATGTGCAAGTCATGAACTATGAAGACCTTGAGACACAGACTTAAAGAGCATGGAGATCCTTGTACGGCTTAGAGTCCGCACATGACACGACTCAGATGCCATGCACCGGTGACTATAGCGATCAAGTCAGTATTCGGGGACCAAATCGGCTTGAAAAAATTGGATAAATATTTTCCCAAATTTTTTTAAAATTCTTTTTAAAAACTTTGTGATTTAGTTTGCCTTTCCCCCCTAATGTTTCCTTTGCCGTACTCTTCTCCTACCCTGAATTTGTTTCCTTTCTTTCCGTACTTTCTATTTTTAACCTTTTAAACAAAGAAATGATTTCCCACACCGTTTTTTACTCTTACTCTGTCTTGGTGATTATGCTCTGTCAATATGGTACTTTTCCCAATATTTGTAACGGTATAGGTTAATTTGTTCCGTTTTGAAATCTGTGGAAAATCTCAATTCTAAAAACTAATGAAAGTAATTGCTTACTCTAGTTTTGAAATGGAGTTAGACTAGTCTATATAACTAATCTTTGGCTTATACCATACACAACTTTGGAACTTGTGCATACCTCTATACATTTCATGTACGAAATGAAATCAATTATGGGTGAGTGATTAAATTTAATTTTGTTTGACTTCGTGGACTTCAAAATATGTGATAGACTACTCTGAATATCCTTAAACTACCCCCTTAGTTTCCTTAATATACAATTTTTAATCCTATCCTTATTAAACATTAAACCTTATGATCATTGGACCTTCACCCATTATTTCTCATAATCCATTTAAATCCCAATTAAATCCATTTTAGCTCATTTAACCTACTTTTTTCTTAGATAGTTAATATAAGCTCCAACATGCAATCTTGATCTTCAAATGACAATATTGTTAATCTTAAAAATTACTCATTTAGACTCACTAACTTCTAAAATCTTTGAAGCCGACCATGTACGAAGGACCAATACGTATCGGCCAATACCAATATGTGGTTGTGATTTTGTATCCGCATGCAACGAGGCAACCGGTTCTCTCCCCAACACTAACCATTCACTCGAATACGTGTAGGAAGTAGGAACATAACGACCTCCACATGTCCCTTCCATTGTAGTTCGTAGCAGGTTTGACAGGCTGGACCTGTCATGTCATTTATGTGCATCGCTTCTTAAATTTAAATCGTTGTTTGCGAAGAATCCGGTGATGGAGGTCTTGTTTCACTCCTATCTTTCACAAATTAGATCTTGAGATCATGATTTCGATATCAGACGATTAGTTTTTAATTTCACGAATCACATATTCCCAAAAAATGCCTTAAATTCACATTTGAGTGTGATGTGTGTCATATGATTCACGAGCCATAAGTCATATTTTAGGGAACTGTGACATATGGAATAACAAACTGACAGTCTGATAGGTGATTCATGATCTTAAGATCTATTCTGTGAATTATTGACGACAATACGATCTCTATCATCCAATCCGACGCAATCAACAATTTTAAAGGTGTCTGGGTCGTAAGCGTTTTAGTAAAGTCCTAATCTACAATGGGTTAAATTGGTAGACGCGGATAGAGATGCACCCTAATGCCCTCTAGCCTGGCACGGTCAATATCCAGCGCTCCCAAGTCCCAAGTGACGCGGCTCTACTAGTACGTGCCATCTGCTTGCTGTATGCAAACAACCACCATAGTTGCCCTCTTCTCTTCTCATCGTCTGCTAGCTGTATGCAAGCAATCACCATAGTTGCCCCTTCTCTTTGATGTGCAGTGAAATTTGATGATATTTCACCTCTAAAGACCTACATTTAGTCACCCGATGAAAGCTATTTAATATGTTTTATATAGTTTTTGTGATTTACAGGTCTAGAGATGTGCTGAACATAGAATAACCCAAGAGTTTAGAAAATAACGTCAAATTCGTGCAACCTTGGATCATCTAGAACTTATCCCAACTTGCAGCTCAATTTTGACCTTTAATACATTAGATTCATGAAATGGTTAAAACACTAAAATTGTAGAGCTCGTCGTCTTCTTTCCAACGCCGCAAGAATCGCCTCAATTCGACTTCGAGATAAAAAGTTATGACCAAAATATTAAGGCTGTATTTATTGAAGAGTTGGGCCGAGTTTCACGAAAATCTGGGAAGGTCGATCGATCGACCTAAATCCTCGATCAATCGACTTTGGACCGAATCTTTATGTTTTTAAAGCTCAAAATTGGGGGGGAAAGTAGGGTTTCGAAATTATACCCTATATAAGGGAGAATTAGAATTAGGGTTAAAGATAACTCCCTTTGGGGAGCCTTTTATTTTTCTTAGCATTGTTTTTTCCTTTTCCTAGTTTTAGGTCCTAAATTATTTTAATTTCTGCATTCAAGAAAGGATTGTACGCATTGGATTAAAACTTTCATAGATTCTTGTGGATCATTCTTTATGGTATTTTAATATAATTTTCAATTTCTGTTTTTATTTTGTTATTTATTTCAATTATGTGTGGCTAGTTTCATTAAGGATGTGGATCTAATGAACCCCATCCGAGGGAGTCATTTATATTAATACAAATCTGTGATTGAAATGTCAGATGCTTTTAAAGGCCTTAATGTTGTTATTGAAAATGGTAAAATCTGATTTCAATATGAGATTTAGGAACTAATCATGCCCTATGATTTCAGATCTGCAATAATGATTTTATCCTAATTATTACCCATCTCGGGGTAAAGTTTTACTGCCATCTGAGGTGTGAGTGTTAATCACGTACTCATGGGGTGTTAATCATACATCTCCTTGATCTCGGATTGATAGTATGACTTTATCCCAGTGGTGAGTTTCAATCACTATCTGAGGTGTGGGTGTTAATCACACACTCTTGGGGTGTTAATCATACATCTCCTTGATCTTAGATCGTACTTTGGAAATTACCTAGAGATTGGGTTTTGAGTATTGTCCGAGGTGTGAGTGTTAATCATACACTCATGAGATGTTAATCATACATCTCCATGATCTCAAATTTATACTTTAGAATTCACGTGTGTTTGGGGCGGTGTTTCTTTTTAGATACCTGTTAAAGATCTCACATCTCAATCTACAGATCTGTATTACGTAAATGATAAACCTACGATGGGAGGATTTAATATTTCAATCCTTACCTTTCATAATTTGTTTAAATTTCAATTAGTGATTAGCGTTTATCTCATTTTCCAAGTTCTTAAGTTTTTAATTTAGAAAATACGGTGATAGATTTGTGGAAATTCTTTTGGTTAATTGTTATTTTTAATTTTAAATTTTCTAACCAATCCTCGTGAGAACGTTCTCGTACTATGCACCCACTAATTATATCACGATTCGTGCACTTGCGAGTACAACTTAATTTACACAACACTCTTCTCAAAGAGGTAGCAAAAATTTATGTATTTTTTTCTTTTTAATGTCGGCGAGAAATGGATCACATGATCGTATCAAAGGACTATGGAGCCCCGAAGAAAACACATTGTAGAAGCTCGTGCAGAAACATGAGCCGCGCAACTGGTAACTGCAGATCGGGCAAATTGTGTCTAATATGCGGCGGATACCTGATATGTATTGCAGCCGATACGAATCAGTTGGCCAGAAAGCAGATACGTATCCATATCGGCCTATATTTGATACCTTAGTTGAGATGCTACAAGCACAAGTATATAGGAGAAGAGGCAGACTAGTAAAGACATAGAGAAGCCATGAGGAGAGATATGAAAGATTGTGAAGTTAAAGAGAGCTTAGCGCTAATTAAAAACAAGTGGATAGAGGACTTGCAAAGCCGACCCCAAATAAATGAGATAAAACTATGATGATGATGATGAAGCTTCTAGAGACCCTATGCACTCTAGGACCCTTAGAGATTAATTAGTAATCTATCCTTTCCTTTTAAATTATCTTTGCCCTTTTTCTTGCAACTCATGGAGGCAATATTCAAATTTTGGGTTTCATTTCGGTTTTGGAAGGTATCGAAATCGAAATTTTGGACAGAAATTTCGGCCGAAAATTTCAACCCGATACAAAATATGACCGAAAATTTGGTCCCAAATTATCGTTTCAATGGGGACCGAAATCGATAATTTCAGCCGAAATTTTGGCCATTACAGCCGAAATTTTGATCCTTGCATGGGGGTGTGACATTCGTCACATCCAAGGGTTATTTTATTAAAAAAATTATTATCATTCAGCTACAAGATAGACTAATGGAAGCTTGACATTTGCCAGACATTTAATTACCTATCCTAAAACCATTCCTTCATATATCGTTATATATTTTAAAGGAAAGGTTGGAGTTTTGACACCCTTAAGAAAACTCTACCAACCCCAACCATTTATAAACTCTAAGGCTGTGTTTGGGTTAGCTCTTATAAGAGTAGAACTAGTTCTTTGCTTGCTCTCTGTTAGAGAAGATAAATCTACTCTGAGATAGAGCGTACATAGAGCAGTTTTATTACTTAAAACAGTTTCCTGTTAAAGCAAATGAGGTAAGGAGTTGTGTGACCAAATGTAAAAATAATTCTCTGTTGGAACCAAAAAGTGAAAGAACTGCTCTTTACCCGAAAAGAGCTAACCCAAACATAGCGTAATCCTCTAACTCTATTATAGAGAGAAACCCTCAAGTTTAGGATCTCACCTCTTTTATTCAAAAAACCTAAAGTTCTTTTTTATGTTTTTTAGTTCTAGTCTTCATTTCTGTCACTGTCTAAACAAGTTAACGACTTAATCACAAAATTTACTCTACCCAAATATAGAGTTAACGACTTTATCACGAAAGAAAAATTATAAATGTAGGATAGATTTGGTGAGGAGAAAATACAGGCGGCTGAGGTGGCACGATGGGGCTGATTGCACCGACCTAATTTATTGAGCCTCACCGTACTTATAGCCAATTGCGTTGCGTCACATCAGCCGCTTGCACTTTGTCTGCATAAAATATGTCCTCCATATAACAGTGTCCATCACAAAATTCAATCTGTTCGAATAACAAGTTAAAGAACTTATCAGAAAACCTGTGATATTTTAAATATCTCGTGAGAATTTTATAATAACTTTTTAGAAATCTTGTAAATTAAAGCCGAGATTTTAAATAGGGAAATATCCCTAATCAATCACCATAGTTTTACCTTTTCATGCAATGGACCTATAGTTTCATGTTTTCCACAACGACCACCTTGAAGCCGAGCTTGTACTCCCAAACGTAAAATGGCGAAAATACTCCCAAGGTCTATAAAAGGTGATAAAATCAAGCTTTTCGTCTTAGGCAATTCTAATCACCTTAACTTCATTGATTGCTTTAAATTCTATGATGGCGGTCATTTTTTATCATCATTTTCCATAGGATTGATCTTGCGATCATGGGCGTACCATCAAATGATTTATTTTACTCAATCATATGGAGCCCGTCTAGAGTAGCACTGACACTCCTTTAGAGGGCTGCTGGTACCCCACTACAAGAGCGTTGGCACCCTTCTAGAGGAGCGCTGAGACACCCCACTACAGGAGTGCTGACACCCGTCTAGAGGAGCGCTGACAATCCCCACTACAAAAGCACTAACACCCTTTTAGAGGAGTGCGGACACCCCTTTAGAGGAGCGCTGACACCCCACTACAAGAGTGTTGACGCCCCTCTAGAGGAGCACTGACACCCCGCTTTAGAAGCGCTGGCACCCCTCTACGAGAGTGCTGACACCCCTCTATGGAAGCAATGCCCTGACATCGCTTCTCTGTAATAGCGCCAATGCTGCATGTTCATTTTTGTCTCCTTTTTGTGTAAAACGGACTGTTTGATGGTACGCCCATGATCTCAAAATTAATCATGTGAAAGATTAGGATAAAAAACAATCTCCATCATAAGATTCAAAGCAATCAATGATGATAAAGCGTTTAGAATCGCTCAAGATGAAAATCTTGATTTTTTCACCTTTTATAAATCTTGAGGGGTATTTACAACTTTTTATTTTGGCTCAACTTCAAGCTGATCTGTTGTGGAAAAGGTAAAATTTTTAAGTCCACGATTGGAAAAGGTGAAACTATGGTGGTGGATCCTGAAAACTTTCCTTTTAAAAATTTGACAAATATTTTAGACAATGCTATGACCTTTGAAAAGGTCTCATGTTTCATATGTATATTGACACTTGGCATGTTGAGGACCATAGAGAAAAAGAAGAGAGCATTAGGGAAAAAAAGGCCAATAACATGGGTAAAAGAGTGAAACAACACAAATATGGTGACAGAGCCGAAAAAAGCTGAATTAGAAAAACAAAATTGATTAAATTTGCGGACGAGGTGGATTCATCAAAGTTTTGCAGGCGTTTGGTAATTGGCCATTGGCAGTAGAAAAGAGAGAGAGAGAATTTCTATCTCTTTCTCTCTCTTCTCCATTGTTTCCCTTTGTTATTATTTATTTTTTCTGGTTTTTCTGTCGGGTTGGCTAGCGGGTGGTGGCTGTGGTATGTCTTGATTGTAGTGTTGAGCAGTATCAACATCAATGCATCACCACGTAGCCCACCACCAGCCGTCCAATGATCATCCTCCGAATTACAGCTCGACCGCGGTGGCCATAGACAAGGATAGGAATAGCCAACATGCCGTAAAATGGGCGGTCGATCATCTCCTCATCAACAACCCAAATGTGGTCCTCATCCACGTCCAACACAAAACCATCCAGCGTAGGTATCCTCTCTCTTACATCAATGTCATGATCATAATCTTCATCATAGTCATCAATGCTCCGGCCATCACATCATCATCATCATCATCCTAACAACTTTTCTGCTCTTTAATTCATAGCCGCAAGAGCCATAGTTTTTTTTTATTAATTAAAAGTCATGGAGCGTTCCACCATACATATGAAAGAGTATACAATAATAATGTATCTGAGGAATCAAATTTCTTTTGCAGACAACTTCTCTATGTCGGAAGCAAGCCCAGACGCTGCTCGTGAGCAAGCTGATGCTGAGACGCAACAATTGTTCCTCCCGTATCGTGGCTTCTGTGCTCGCAAAGGGGTATTTGCTTGTACCTTATGCTTCTCATATGAATTTGCAATATTTGCGAATTAATTAGGTAATCGGGTTTGGGAGCCTACACTTTATTCAAATTATTTATGCCATGTGGCATGCAATTCAATGATCATGTGCCTCGTGACTTAATTTTTATTTTCTTTTCACACCATTAATTTTATAGTTAAAGGTTGAAATCTTTTTCGAGAATCTATAATTTTTTGGTGAAAACCTCATATCTTTGAACTGTAAAAATAAAGGGCAGGAAGGCTATTGTTTAAAACATCTTTTTAAGAACCCCTAATCCTTGGAGGATGAGAGCAAGTCACGAACATGTGCCCTGTGACACGTGATGGATTGAGCTCTACAACAATAATGTGTGGGCCTTTGACCAATTGATTAATAGAAAAAGAGGTATTAGGGCACTCGCTCAGTTTTTTAATTTTGAAAAAATGCCTATATATATATATATATATATATATATATATATATATATATATATATTTTGTTTATAGGTAAGTTGGGCTCGAACCTATGATCTCGAGGTCCCAGATTTCAGGTGCCATGTGGCACACATCCCCATAGGGTTCACTCTTCCATAAAGAAATTTTAGAAAAAAAAATATTCACCATTGATAACAGCGTTGAGATGAATAGTGAGGTAATGAAGTGTTTCACTGTCATTTTTTAAACTATTGACCGTTAGATTGACATGAACAATGCACAAAATTATTTTCGATTAGAAAAGAACAATTGATAACCACGACACCGATGAGAGAGTCTAGTTTTCCATGAATCCTGCGGCCAATAAGCAGGTACTATTTTTCCAAAATGCAGAACGAACCCTAAGAAGCGTGTCTAATTTCTCCTTATACACCACCTTAGGGTACCATTTTACACCCCGTGAAAAATCTAATCGCTCCAATTAGCAAAAATCATTGAATAATCCGGACAGTAATTAAAAGTATAGCACTCTTTACATTGGTATGTTTTTTCATAGTTTGCACGTCACCTTTTTTTATGGTATCCCCTTTTTTTTGATAACTTGGATATCCGGGCCTCTTAGAGCACCCGTTTAATCCCAGGGACACATGCGCACTCCAAATTCAGCATATGCTGGGTCAGTAAGCACAATATCCCTTGTTGGTGGACAGTAATCGAAACTGTTGCATAATTGTTGGTGGGTACCTACTGATCAACTTTTATAATCATAGAGGTCTCATGATATATAAGAAAGTAGAACCATTAGTGAACAATAACTGAGACTTGCAAGCTGTCGATAATTCCCTACCGAATGGTCTCGGGAAATAACGGTTCACAGACTTATGATTAGACAACCTAAAACTTTTTTAGGGTTTTTTGCATTTAACCCTGTAAGATATATCTTATTTGTATTCCGGCCCCCATCTTTTTCCTATTTACATTGCGACCCTTGTTATTATGTTTCGTTTACTGATTACTCCCTAGAGTGATGAATTTTATGACAAAATAACCTTCAATTGCTTTGAGTCAGTTGATGGAGATTTTTTTTCGCCCTGAGCTTTGATCTAGTTGATCTTGAGATCATAGACCTACTATCAGACGATTAGATTTTGATTTCACATGACACACGTCTCGAAATGTGATCCAAGAACCATGTCTGATGAACACACATGATCACTGTCAGGAAGCAAAATATGACTGCCTGATAGCATGCTTTTGACATCAAGATTCATTGGGTGGAAGATTATAGTGAAAAATGATCTCCATCATCTGATTAGAGCAGTCAAAGATTAGATTTGAAACATATCCGTCGTTATCGGGAGTAAGAAGCAAAGGCAACACAAAAACATAAGGGCATAGTGCAAATAAGAAATATCTTAGGGGGTAAATGCTAAAACCCCAAAAAACAATTATCACACAATTATTGGATTAACAATGAAATCTAAAATGAGTGGCCACCGCACTTGTAGTCAATTGTGTCGCGCAACATCAGTTGCGTGCACTTTATCTGCATAAAATCTGTCCTCCAAATAAAAGTGTTTGTGGGCAAATATAGTTGCTATCAATTTGTCATCATAACTGACCTAAAATTCACATTAATAAAAAGTACATTTGCTATCAAATTAATTAACTTTTTTAGGTTGTTTAATTCCCATGCATTAAATTGTAGGTTCATGTTCAAGAGGTTCTCCTCGAAGATACTGACGTTTCGAAGGCCATAATCGATTTCATCGGTGCCAACTTCATCAATAATGTTGTAATTGGTGCCTCATCAAGGAATATGATTACAAGGTTTCACTCTCTCTCTCTCAAAAGAAGAAATCAGCAATATCCAAAAAAATCATTTTGAATAAAATTACCCCTAAAAAGTAGCTTTTATATTAAGATTAATGGTGCTTCACCTGCACCAATAAATGGGACTCTCACTCGTGCACTTGTTTCACCACTTGACACACATCGATCCTTAACTGATCTAAGTCGTCCAAGTTATAAATCATTATGTGCGCTGCCGTTAGCCTAAAATTAGTGCGAATCAAAGGATTTTAACTATTCGATTTGAGCACTTGTTTATAATTAACCCAGGGCCCATGTTTGAAGTGCTTGGATTGGATAGTACTGATCCACTAATGAGTGCATTTGTTCTGGATATGTAAAATTCACATGATGTCTAACCACTCGGACGAATTGGACTGGTCAATGATGTGTGCCACACAACACACTATATATGTACATTGGTAGCAGTAGCATCCGATCAAACGATGCAAGTGATGAGAGTCGATCTCTTGTTGTTGCCATGAAAGAGTATTTTTCGGGGAAGCTGGTATACGATAACTAACTCATTCCTACTCTAGATTTGGAATGGGTTGTTGATCATCGACGTGCAACGCAATTTTTCATCACATTTGACTTGTGATCCACAAGGACTTGATGTGAATATCCGGTGAGTCAAAATTTGCGTCCGAAAACCTTCTCTATTGTATGATTCAAAGCAGGTCTTATTTCAAAATTAGAGTAGATATGGGTAGCGGTATACCAACTCTTTTTGGTAGCCATATCTTAAATCATTTGATCTATTGATTTTAATATCAAATGTTGTTTTAGTTTTAAAGGCTAATATTAAAGTTCATCAATCAAATGGTTCACATCTGTCTATAGGCACGTTTCTGCCGGTTGAGATATGTTATGATAATGGATTTCCCCTTAGACACTTTAGATTGATCATAGATGTACGCCACATTACATAATGATAAATCACACTTCCACCGTGTAAGATTGAAAATATAATTTTAAAGATGTAAGATCTATTAAATGTCCCCATTATCACCCCTTCTTTTTTTTCCCTAATTCGTTTTTTTTACGCCCATTTCTCATTCTTAAGCTTTGATTCCACTACAGAAAATTTAGGAACCCCGATGTTCCTAGTGCCTTAACGAAAAGTGCCCCAGATTTCTGTGCTGTCTATGTTATAACAAAAGGAAGGGTTGTGAGCGTCCGATCTGCAAATCGACCAGCACCTGCTACCGGAGCTCCTCCTAGAACACCACATGCTCTTGGCTTTTCACCTCATCTTCCTATGGATCATATCGATCATGATGACCCCGTCAAGTAAGTCAAATATAGATTTTTTTATTTATTATTATTATTATTTTTTTAAGCACCGAACTAAGTTTCCGAGTACATGCTACACCCGCCCATTATACTTACTAGTAAGTAGAGAGGAGTGGACAACAAGGGGTGGGACTCGAACTCAGAACCGTTGCTGCTTGAGGTGAGGTCCTAATCACAGTGCCAACCCCTAGGTGGTTCAAATATAAATAATAAGTTGAGTCAGTATTAGGTATTCGACTGGAGCACTGATGCTGTTGTCACTTTTAGGGATGCTTGTCATGTGGAACAACCATGTCTTCTGTGTAAGTTGACACCCATAATCTCAAGATTCATGATCGAAAAGATTGGGTTTAAAGAAGATATCCAACGCCTCATTCAAAGCTGTCAAAGGCCATTTAAAATTAAATTTTAGATAGCATTTAGCTGCTCTGACTTAGATGATGAAGATTATTTCTTAATCTCAATCTGTCGCACTAAAGTTTTTTAAATCATGACACACCTATCAAAAGACATTATGATCCGACCCATGGATCAAAATTCCGGATTTTGTTTCGGTGGGGACGGAAATCGAAAATTTGAACCGAAGTCTGCTACAGTGCTCAAAAATAACGAAAATTTCAGTTTTCGTTTCAGTTTCAGTGGGAGCCAAAACCGAAATATTTGGGCCGAAATTTTGAATCTTGATCCGACCTGGTCCACATCCTAAAAAGGTGACGAGTGGCTCACCCAATACTAAGAGAAGCGTAAATATTTTGTGTCAGTAATAATAACTAAAGATAAACCTCATAAAGAAGGCTCGCTTCGTGATGATAAATTCTCTCAAATTATTACATTGGTTTTGCTATGCTAAACAGATTGATCATTATATTTATTACATTAATATACTTAGGCCGTGTTTGGATTAACTCTTATAAGAGCAGCGCAGTTTTTCACTTACTCTCCTTCATAGCAAATAAAAATTTCTCTAGCAAAGAGTAGGCATAGAACAATTTTATCACTTAAAATAGCTCCCTGAGCAAATGAAGCGAAGAGTTGTATTGCCAAATAAAAAACATAATTTCCCGTATGAGCCAAAGAGCGAAAGAGTCACCTTAAATCTTGGTTTTTTATGGAGAGCGTAGAGACTTGCACCATGGTGCAACGTTAAACCCCTAGGCCGTGTATGGTATACTTTTTTGCTAGCCCCTGTCACAAGCGAGTTCACCTGCTTTAGTTGGCTCCTGCTCTCTTTTCTAACTTCTTACAAAGGAGGATTTACCTGCTCTAGCAGCAACCTCCCTGCTCTCTACTAACTCCCTACCAGAACAAATAAAATCAGCTCAGGGAAGGAGTGAGTAGAGAAGAGAGTAGAACTTTTGAACCAGTAAATCCTACATAAAATCTTGTTATGCAAGTAATTATCAAAGAGAAATAGTACCTGCTAAAGCAGGTAGCAGGATGTTAGTAAAGACAATAGGAACTTACTAAAGCATATGAACTCTGCTATGACAGGGGCTACGAGAGAGCTATGTTATACGCAACCCTAGTGTAAGGTCAGGTCACTACCGCATGGCACCCAAACTTCAGTGCCACGCAAATTAGGGTAAAATAAATCGGCAACATTAAAAAAAAAATTCAATTACCAAGTCATTTAATCATTATGATCGTGGTGATTATCTTTTTATTTTAATTTTTCTAATGCCTTAGGAGAGTGGAGCGAACTAACGTCCTATACGGGGCATATATATATAGTTACGCAAGTTGGAATTCAAGAAAATAGGTGAGGCAAAAAATCGAAAAAAAAAAAAGTGAAAAAATGGGCAAAATTTGGAAGAAAAACCGCAAAGCAATTGGAAAAAAGTAATGAAAGTATTCAAAAATTTTGAAAATAAATATTTTTTTGACAAAGTAGAAACTTTCATAAATAATTAGTAAAATACCGTTTAAAACATAAAATTCGTTTAAAAAATTTAAATACGTGTTTTCGACGATTTATGAAAAAAACTAGTTTTTGAATGATTTGCTTTAAAAAAATCGGAGATTTTGGTAACTATGGCTAGGGGTGTCAACGGGTGGGTTTGCCTGTGGCCCGGGTTAGGTTCGGAGTGTTGAGCATAGGGCTCTCAATGGGCCGGATTAGGGCCGAGCTGGGGTTCAACCCTGCCCTAACCTACCCGGGTCAGGCTGGGCTTGAGCATTTTTTAAAGCTTTTTTCGGCTTTTTTTTTCTAATAAAATTTGGTTGGGCCATTTTATTTTATTATGTTTTCTAATAAAATTTGGTTCGGCTTAGACTGTTTTTTTCTAATAAAAGTTTGAAGAAGGTTAAAAATTTAATTATATTAACATTATAGAGGCTCAGATACGTACTTTTATTCAAATATTTCATTTTAATTTTTTGCACAATGATTATAACGAATAATGATTAATCTCATGGTATTTAAGTAAATTATATTTAATTAAAAAGAATTTTTTATATAACTTAAAAAAAGATATATATATATATATATATCCGGGCCGGGTGTTAGAACACTTAACCCAATCCCGGCCCAAATTTATCCGGGTTGCAACATATTTAGTCCGGTCCAAATACTGAGCCGGGTTTGCTTGATAGAAAATATCACTACTTCGGGTCGGGTGAGGGCCAAAAGCCGGGCTGGCCCAACCCATTAAGAGCCCTAGTTGAGCAGAATAATAATCCAGCCTACGCTAAGCCCAATTACTAAATGGATTGGGTCACGCTCATTTTAGCCAATTAAGAATTGTCCCATTCAAGTTTGGCCCGAACCATAACTAGGCTCGACTACTTAAAAGGTAAATGACCGGGTTGGCCTGTGGCCCAGCCTGATCTGATGCAGTTAAAGTTAGGTTCAGGGAAAGGTACTAGACCAAATTAATAGTAGTGCCTAAGCTTGGTCCAACCAGATTATTAAATGGACAGAGTTAGGCCCAATTGTTTAGCTCAACTAACAATCAGGCCAGGAAAGCCCGGCCCGAATCCGGGTCATTGATACCCCTACTTATGGCCAAGGTGCCACAAGACACCGATATAAGACCCTCGACCCTCAACTAGGCAAAAGTAAAACTTTTGTGTGGAAGAGTCGAACTTTCGTGCTCAATTAGGAGCTCTGTGATGATAATCATAAATAAATAAATACTACAGAAATAAGGTGTTTCGGTGACACTTGTTGTTGAAGCATTTTGTTGCTAGCGGCAGGAAATAAATAAATAAAAATATTTATTTTCTATTGGTTATGTTGTTGAGCGGCAATGCAGAACCCCGTTCACTCGGGGAGGATGGAAAAGCCCAAGTCCATCTCATATAACAGATAGAAGGTCATTCGAGAAGATGCCCGGACGGGAGAGGTTTCTAGTTACTGCAAAGAGTGTACCCCTTCCCCCCAGCCTAGTTCATGAAAACTACGACGGTTCAATTCGCCCACCTCGCCCCTCCACCTCCCGCAATTCCTTTTCTGAGGACTTTGAGGTCGGAGGTCACGCACACCGCCCTAGCGATATCAGCTCCGAACTCGAGTTCTCCTTCGTCTCCGGGGATTCCCCCAGCAGTGCCTTCACCACACAACCTGGTGTAAGTAGATTACATTGTATGTTGAACAAGGTGGCAGCTGGTATTGCGGTAACAGATATAAGATTGGAACCGATAGTGGTCGTTACATGTGGCACTATTTTTCATCTAGTGTTCAATTTGTGTCCCATTTGATGTAAAGGATTCAATATAGAAATCTGGTGAGTAAAATTTTTTATAAAAAAAGTATATCTGTTATGTGATTCAAAGCAATTGAACACATTTAAAATGAAGAGCCAAACATTGGTTGGTCTTTCCAAACCTATTTTGTTTGTTCATTTTACATATGTTTGTTGCTTTAAATCACATGATAGAGTCAGAGACTTTTTTCATTTTACATATGTTTTATGTATCATTTCTTTCCATTGAGTCCTTCCCATTGCAATAATGCCGCATGTACCAATCAGCGACCTATTCCATTCTAGGTTGACAACGGTTCAGTTACCCTATACCTGCTGAATAGGTGGATGGCTCGAGCCACATGTGGTCTAGTATCCTTGACCAGTTGGGTTGAGTAGGGGTGCACCATTTGACCAAGTCGGGTTGATCATATACCCTTAACTCGACAGGAAACCAAAATTTTACTATATCCGACCCGACCCACCCATCTCTACACATGAGATCCCCAATTGTGATGGGATGTAGGGCCATGAAGTCAGAGCCACCTGCCATTTTCGCCTTCAAGTTTAATATTGAAATTTGAAACACAAATAAAATGTGTGCCAATTTTTACCAGGGAAAGGAAATATATTTTGGATCGCAGATTTATTTATTTATTATTTTATTTTATGTCCCCGGCCGTTACAAATTAACAGGGTGATGTAGAAGCTGAAATGAAAAGACTAAAACTGGAACTCAAGCAGACCATGGATATGTACAGCACAGCTTGCAAAGAAGCCATCTCAGCAAAGCAAAAGGTGCGTTATTACATTCACTCTTGGAATACATATCGGCATGTCTCGGCTGGGTCCCAAGCGGATACGTATCGGTCAAACCTGCTGATTTTTAAGCACCATTTTCATTTCTAAGATAATAAAAAATATATAAAACAATTATCTTTTTTGCAAAAATGGGTTTTGTTGTATTTTTTCTAAGTGATATCCATACATCTCAGTCGATGTGACCCTATATAGGCTGTTATTGATTCGATTTTTGGCTTCATATAAAATCAGGGTGCATACCCGTATCGGATGGGGCATAACCCGGTACATATCGGCAGATATTTAAAAACATGAGTGTGACAATTGATTCTCCTTAGACCTCACCCTGGTGGACAGACCTCTACAATCCCGTGGATACAAGGGTTAAGCTTCTCTCCAACCATCTAAAATGATCAAATATTTGTGAGTGGACCACCTATCAAGGTTTGACCACCTATGCACTGCCCTTGGTGTAGAGGTCAGGCACTTTTAGGGCCTATAGATCTTGAGACCATGAGTGGACCATCATACGGTCAAGTTTTTTAAGTTTTTTATTTCATGTGGCACAAATCCCAAAAATTAGTCTAAAATCATGTTTGCCATATAATTTTAGGGCCACTTTTTGGGATCTATGCCACTTGGAATAAAAAACTAGACTGTCTGATGTGGTGCAATGTGATTGGCTGCCCTGACCTGCATTGCTTTGGGCCCCAATGCACTTGCAGCCAATTGCATTGTGCTATATCAGCCGCCTGCACTTTGCCTGCACAAAACAACACTGTCCCTCAAAGTTCATTCACTGCATAGCTGGTAAGGTCTAGTTCATTGTCTGCAATGAGCCCTTGGCTCATCTAGTGTAGACAAATTCCAATGGAAAAAAATATGCATGTGCTAAAAAAAGGTCTGTTACACTCTTTTCTTCCCTAACCACCGTGAGTGGGATCTAGGCTCTGGAGCTTCACCAATGGAAGATGAAGGAAGCCCGTAGGCTCGAGGAAGCGAAGCTTTCCGAAGAGGCTGCTTTGGCAATGGCTGAGATGGAGAAGGCCAAGTGTAAAGCTGCCATCGAAGCCGCTGAAGCAGCGCAAAAGATAGCAGAAATAGAGTCGCAAAAGAGACTGAATGCAGAGATGAAAGCTCGGCTGGAATCACAAGAGAAGCGAAAAGCATTGGATGCCTTGGCAAACCAGGACATTCGGTATAGGAAGTACAGCATAGAAGAGATCGAAATCGCGACCAATTACTTCACCGAATCGTTGAAAATAGGTGAAGGCGGATATGGGCCAGTGTATAAAGCCAGACTAGATCACACGCCGGTCGCTATCAAGGTTTTAAGGCCGGATGCAGCACAAGGGAGGAAGCAATTCCAGCAAGAGGTGAGGTTTACTATTTCGAGCTTATAGTTATTGATAGAGGTTGACTCCTGTGACTGCCGCTTTTATACTGATTATGACATGACATTCCATTTTTAGGCCACACGGCGCACACAATTGATCAATCCAAATCTAAGTAGTTCAACTATGAGCGCAAAAACAATTCACCAATTCTAACCATCTAATTCTTGCACTTTTATTTTGGCCATAAAAAAAAATTAGTATACATAGATGGGATGGCTCAAATCCTCCGATTGGCATGATCCTTTGGCCCACTTTAATTCAATATATAAACTATTATCTTGTTGACTTGGGCCACTTTAATTCAATAGATGAACTACTATCTTGCTGACTTGGATTGCTTACAACGGCCTAATAAATAATCTGTAAATACGTGATTCTCTATCATTTTTTTTTGTTGGTAGGACTGTAAATTTCATTTTGGATGGTTTTGATCATGCAGGTTGAAGTATTGAGTTGCATTCGGCATCCAAATATGGTTCTACTGCTAGGTGCCTGCCCAGAATATGGATGCCTAGTCTACGAATACATGGAGAGCGGAAGCTTAGAAGATAGACTTTTCCGAAGGGGGAACAGTCCACCGATCCCGTGGCAAACCCGATTCAAGATAGCAGCAGAGATCGCGACAGGGCTTCTCTTTCTCCATCAGACGAAGCCAGAGCCATTGGTTCACCGGGACCTCAAGCCCGGCAACATTCTCCTCGACCGAAACTATGTTAGCAAGATAAGCGACGTGGGACTTGCAAGGCTTGTCCCGCCGTCTGTGGCCAACACCGTTACACAATACCGAATGACATCAACAGCCGGCACATTTTGCTACATAGACCCAGAGTACCAGCAGACCGGAATGCTAGGAACAAAATCTGATATCTACTCTTTGGGGATACTGCTGCTCCAAATTGTTACGGCGAAACCTCCCATGGGTCTCACCCATTATGTTGAGAGGGCTATTGAAAAGGGAACTTTTTCTGACATGCTCGATCCGTTGGTGAAAGATTGGCCTGTCGAGGAGGCTCTCGGATACGCTAAATTGTCACTTAAGTGCTCCGAGTTGAGGAGGAAAGATCGGCCGGATCTTGGGACGGTCATACTACCAGAGCTCAATCGGCTAAGAAATCTGGGAGAACAATTTGATGAATTCCATAATAGCAGTAGCAGCACCCCCACCAGCGGCAGCAGCAGCAGCAGCTTCGGCGGTCCACGGTCATTTTCTATTGCCCAACAACGAGGCCGACCACATTTGGGTCATGGTCACTCACCCGCTGGTAGTTAAAACTGCTAGGTTCATCATGGGCATTTTGTAATTTCATTTAACATGATCACAATAACTAAATTGTAAGTTTTATATATATCAAAATCCAAGTCATCTGCCTACCTCTCTCAATTCTTTTCATGCATATATTCAATTTCTTCTCTTCTTTGTATAATCCTCAACTCCCATAGCTTTGCAAAGATAATTTAAGATCCCTCCCCTATGTTCTAAGTATTCATTGCCTTAAATATTGTCCCATGTGTTTTGCAAATTTATCTTAATTTGCTTCTTAAGAGCTTTAAATCAATAAAATTAAATGTGATCTTCATCTTTGTTGAAAAAAATATATGAAACTGTAAGACTACTCATGTCGTAATTTGCTTCTTCAAACTTTCTTTTATTGGTGGTTTTCGACATCGATTCCATGAAGCTTGATGGGTAATTTTATAGTGCTAGTAGAGAGTGATAATCGGCAATCGAATGGCATATGAGCCGCACGTCTCACGAATGTTTATATGCACACGGATCTCTATGCTCATTTTTTTTTCTTTGATCGGTAAAAAGACTAAATTATCATTAATAAAAAAGAGGGAATATATACATGTATTAAAAATTCATAATATATTGTTTTTACATAATCTGAACTATTTATAGGCTGATAAAAGTCGATATAACACCTATACTAGCTTTCTAATGGCTAAATAAATCGTTACTTTCTCCGAGTTAAAAAATATTAATTTTATTTTCAAAATAAAATATTGTGCTAGCCCATCAACCAAAAAATAAAAATGAATGCTAAACTAGACTTAAGACTTTTATGTACAACAATAGACCCTTAATCTACCCATCTAAAGAATTGGCACTTATTGCATCTATAAAATTTTCTGTTAGACTTATTTTTCTGAATTGAATTAAGCGAATTATCCCTATTGTCACGTAATAATTGTGAATGACACACTTAGTAATATATTTTGATGCTTTTAGCTATATGTGGTAAAACATATAAATACATGTGTGTGGTAAAACATAAGCAATAGAGTAAAAAGAGTTGAAGAACTAGTGAGAGAATGTAAGTCTAAGAAGAAGGTTAATAGGAAGAGTGAGCTTGGAGAGATTGTACAAAGAGAGATTGATTTATTTGTGGATAACAATTAAAGCTTCCATTCTTCGGAACGAGCTTGCGGGTTGTGCAAGCCGTCGGTGTTCTTTATAGTGGATTCTCTCGTCACCCCTGTAGATGTAGGCATAACCGAACCATGTAAATCTCGCGTGAGTATCTCTACTTGCTATTTACTTCCATATCTAGTTGTTTACTTTGATTGGTTGTTAGTTGTATAGTTCATAGCTTGTTGGTTGTGAAACCTGGTGTAAGTTCCTACCCAAGGTGTTTCTCTTTGGTGGTTAGCTTGTGCAGCCTCAAGGGTATCCCTTGTCGGGTTACAACAATTGGTATAAAAGCTGCTTGTTAGATCGGGGTTGTAAAGCTCCGATTTGAGGTGTTTGCACGAGCATCGATCATTCTATGTCTTGAAAGAGATGTTGCTTTCTTGGTTGATGGTGAGGTAACGGTTGCAAGATGGAGGAAGGCACACCAATCCGAGAGTACATCAACAAATTTGATAGGTGCATATCATATTTGAAGGACATTGATGTGAAGGTAGATGATAAGGATCAAGCACTTATACTACTACTTTCGTTGCCAAAGTCTTATGAGAACCTTGTACTAACATTGATGCTTGTGGGTGAAAATCTTACAATGAATGAGACTAGAATATCACTTTTAGCGGATGATCTTCGGAAGATGGCAACTAGTGGAATGACTACTAGTGGTAACAAGGAGCAAATACAAGGGTTGTTTGTAAGAGGTAGAAGCAATGAGTGAGGAAAAGGCAAGGGAGAAAAGTCTAGGTCGAGTTCTAGACCTCTTGCGGAAAGACCGTGTTTCAAATGCGGTGAGCTTGGACATTTCAAAGTAAATTATCCTAACAAAAGAGCAGGATGGAAGAAGAATAAGAACAACAACAATGGGAAAGTACAAGGCAAGCAAAAAGCTAGTTATGCATTGAAAGAAGGGGGCAGCGATGAATGTACTCCCTCATTGGTGATGAAGAAATATCTTATAAGTAGATTCTTGATTCAGGTTGTTCTTACCATATGTGTCCTAATAGGAAGTGGTTTACTACCTATAGAAGCATTGATGGTGGAACCGTATTGATGGGGAATAACCATTCTTATAAAACGGTGAGGCTTGGTTCGATTAGAATCAAGATGCATGATAAAGTGGTCAGAACTTTGATAGATGTGAGACATGTCCTTGATTTGCAGAAGAGCCTTATTTTGTTGTGCTTTGGACTCCGATGGCTGCAAGATAATTACATGGAATAGAGTAAAGAAGCTTGTTCATGGTTCTTTGGTAGTGATGAAAGGTATTCATCATGGAAATCTCTATGCTCTTTTGGATACGACGGTGACAGTAAGTGCAGCGGTTGGAACAAGTGGAAGTAATGGAGACCCATGTGAGTGCACTCGGTTATGGCATAGGCGGCTTGGGCACATATCAGAAAGGGGTCTAGATTTGCTTGGTAAAGAAGGTTTGTTGAAGAATTTGAAAAAGCCTTGCATGAATTTTTGCGAGCATTGCGTGTATGGTAAAGCACACCAGGTTCAGTTTAAATCAAACAAATACAGAAGCAGAGGTATATTAGACTATGTGCATACAGATGTTTGGGATTCGACCATAATTACTTCTAAGGGTGGTTTAAGGTACTTTGTCACATTTGTCGATGATTATTCTAGGTATGCGTGAATTTTTTTTCTTGAAACATAAGAATGAGGTATTCGATACATTCAAGAGGTGGGGGTGCTGCAATCTGATAATGGTTGAGAACAGAACAGGCAAGAAATTGAAAACACTGCAATCTGATAATGGTACAAAGTATACAGAGGGTACTTTTATGGAGTTTTGTGATCAGAAAGATATTGCTCGACACTGGATAGTCAGGAAAACACCACAACAGAATAGGGTCGCAGAGAGAATGAACCGTACATTGTGGGAGAAAGCAATGTGTATGCGATCATTTGCTGGTTTGGGCAGAGAATGGTGGGCAGAGTCGGTTGCTACATTATCAACCGGTCTCCTCATTCAAAGTTAGATGGAGATGTACCTTACAGGTTATGATTAGGAGAACATGCAGATTATGAGAGACTCAGAATTTTCGGGTGCACGGCCTACTACCACATCAATAAGGGAAAGCTCGACGCGAGAGCTAAGAAGGCAATATTCTTGGGGTATGCAACAGGTGTAAAAGGCTATCGTCTCTGGTGTGTGGAGGATTCTAAGTTCATAATCAGCAAGAATGTTATTTTTGATAAAAACTATATGGTAGTTTCTTCGAAACCTACGGTGCTCGGGAATGATGGTATTGAGACTTCAAAGTCTCAAGTAGTTGATATAGAATCTAAAGGCCAACCAAGTTTTAGTTGTGTTCAAGAGGAGGATCATGGAGACACTCATAATAGAGTGATGATGAGCTTGAACATGAGGCGGTTAACCAAGAGAATGTACATGCACTAGATAGTTTGGCTTCCACTAGGCCAAGACGAGCACTATGGGTAGGTGAATTTGGTCGAGTACGCACTCTCAGTGGAGGATGATGAGCTAGTCACCTTCAAGGAAGTTATTCGGGACATCAATAGTAAGAATTGGTTGGCTGCGATGGAACAAGAGATGGAGTCTCTTCGAAAGAACCAAACATGGGGGGTCGTTCCATTGCCTGTAGGAAAGAAAGTTATTGGTTGTAAGTGGGTGTACAAGAAGAAAGAAGATCCTTCCGAGCTCGGTGGTATAAGGTACAAGGCGAGGTTAGTGCCTAAGGGGTTTGCACAAAAAGAGAGAGTGGAATACAATGAGATCTTTTCTCCGGTGGTGAAGCACACTTCAATTCGGGTGCTATTGAGTATTGTTGCTCATGGTAATCTTGAGTTGGAACAACTCGATGTCAAAACAACTTTTTTGTACAAAGACTTGGATGAGGAAATCTATATGCATCAACTTGAGGGCTACAAGGTTGAGGATAAGGAACGCCAGGTATGTCGCTTGAGGAAATCACTATATGGATTGAAGCAATCTCCTCGACAGTGTTACAAGCGATTTGACTCTTTCATGCTAAAGCATAAGTTCTCCAGAAGTGAGTATGACTGTTATATTTATATTCGGAAACTTCGTGAAGGTGATTATATCTATCTTCTGTTGTACGTGGATGACATGCTTATTGCTTCAAAGAGGAAGGTGGAGATAGATAGGCTGAAATCTCAGCTCGGTAAAGAGTTTGAGATGAAGGACATGGGCGCTGCTAAGAAAATATTGGGTATGGAGATTAGAAGAGAGAGGGCGAATCGTCGATTGTTCTTGAATCAGAAAGGATACATTAAGCGAGTTATCGCGAGATTCAGGATGCAAGGTACTAAACCATTGGTGACTCCATTGGCTCCACATTTTAGGCTCTATGGTAAACAATCTCCAACTATAGCGAAAGAGAAGGCACGCATGGAGCGTGTACCTTATGCTAGTGCAGTCGGCAGTTTAATATATGTCATGGTGTGTACACGTACAGATATTTCACAAGCGGTCAATAGGTTCATGGCTAGCTCAGGGAAGGCACATTGGGAGGCAATAAAGTGGGTCGTGAGGTACTTGAAAGGTACCGCTGATACGGGTTTGTGCTTTGGTGGAGATGCATGTCAAATTAGCGGGTTTGTGGACTCAGATTATGCAGGTGATCTAGACAGACGACGATCTACTACTGGTTATGTGTTCAGTATACATGATGCTCCAGTTAGTTGGCGATCGATGTTACAGGCTACAGTGACACTTTCTACTACAGAGGCCGAGTACATGGCTCTGGCAGAGGGAGTGAAAGAAGCATTGTGGCTGTGGGGTCTTCTAAATGATTTGGGGATTAAGCATAATTGTGTGGACTTGTGGTGTGATAGCCAAAGTGCGATTCACTTGGCTAAGAATCAGGTTCATCATACTCGTACCAAACATATCAATGTCAGGTATCATTTTGTGCGGGATGTCGTAGAAGAAGGTGATGTTTCTCTTATGAAGGTGTACACAAATGAGAATCCAACAGACATGTTAACTAAGGTGGTGATAGGTAGCAAGTTTCAGCATTGTTTGGATTTACTTCATATCAACCCGTGCTGATTACCCATGAGGGTATGGCCCTTCGGGGTTTGTTGGGGTGAGGTAGAGTCTTCATCCCGATTGTAGGAACTACGGTGGCTTGATCCCAATTGAGGGTACGTAGGCAGCCATGGTGCAGTCAGTTTGGTCTACAGCTCAATTATGTTGAGGTACATTTCTAGGTGTTTGTAGCCTCTTCTTGTGTTCATCCAAAATTTGAGGTCCATCAAATGATGTACGAGGTGGAGAATTGTGAATGACACACTTAGTAACATGTTTTGGTGCTCTTAGTTATATGTGGTAAAACATATAAATATATGTGTGTGGTAGAACATAAGCAATAAAGTAAAAAGAGTTGAAGAACTAGTGAGAGAATGTAAGTCCAAGAAGAAGGTTAATAGGAAGAGTGAGCTTGGAGAGATTGTACAAAGAGAGGTTGATTTATTTGTGGATAACAATCAAAGCTTCCATTCTTCGGAAGGAGCTTGCGGATTGTGCAAGTCGTCTGTATTCTTCATAGTGGATTCTCTCGTTACCCCGTGGATGTAGGCATAGCCGAATCACGTAAATCTCGCATGTGAGTATTTCTACTTGCTCTTTGCTTTCTTATCTAGTTGGTTACTTTGATTGGTTGCTAGTTGTGTAGTTTATAGCTTGTTGGTTGTAGAACCATGGTGTAAGTTCTTATCCAAGGTGTTTCTCTTTAGTGGTTAGCTTCCGCAGCCTCAAGGGTATCCTCGACAGGTTACAACAATAATGCATGTGCATCTTCTCTTAGCCTATTAGAACAAAAATATTGATATACATTCGTACTAAAAATATGATCCAAACAAGCTAAAAAGTATTAAGCATCTTCAACTAACAAAATATTCAATGCGTAGATATATCATTTATAAATAATATGCTAAGCGAGTACAAAAATATACAAATACTCAATTAAAAAAATATGAAATACATAAATATTTTTTAAAAATTATATGCCAGACGATTATAGAAGTATCAAATATATTTAATTGAAAAAATTATGATCCAACAATTGGTAAAAAAATATTCACTCATCTTCAAGTTTTGTAATAATTAGTGTCCGAAACACTTGCAATTCTTACATCTAAGTCTAGTAGGCATTTTGCTCGCTGCTCAAATTCTACTCAAAGGCCCGCTACTCCAGCCTTTGATTTTCTTCTAAATCAGGGTACTTAAATTTCGTATATGTATCATGTTATCTCTTAGCTGTAAACCAATTCTTGGAGTAATCATATGGAGATATGGATTGATAAAAAATTACATGGATACCATGCTTATAAAGGAGGTCGAGGATTTAAAATGTCGATAAGAACACGAGCTGACTATTATAAGCTTTATACTTGAAGATGTAAAGATCTCATTTCAATTATATTTATTATCTCGTTCTTCTTAATTACTCAAATTTGTAAGTAATTTTCATGATCATACCTAACACATCAATTATATATAAATTATTTATAAGATCATAATTTTAATTAAACTATAAAAGGTTGTTACATACCTTTATGGTGAAGAATACACTATTGAGGGGATATATGCTTCTATAGATTGATTCATATCCTTCAAATGTTTTGTTTCAAATTTAGATAACATAATTTTAATCATTATAATTTTGTTGGATACATAAAGCTTGAGGAGAGGAATATATCCAACACACCTTTGGGGTGGATTCTTCAAACATGATGATTGGTTAGTTTTCATAGAAATGTATTTAACACACCTTTGGGGTGGATTCTTGAAACATGATGGTTGGTTAGATTTCATCATTTGAGGCTCATTTTGAGTGTCTTTGTTTGGTACATGTGAAAGTGTTCCTTTCTAATTCTCTCTTCCTTTCTAATTCTGTCATTTAATGAATGAAATGAAATAAAATAGATTTCATCAAATAAAAATCCGCCTCATAAAATACAAAGATACACACTTGCGAAATCAAATGTGAAGAGTCATTAGCTTCTAAGATTTGAGTTTCTTCAAGTGAATATTGTATTGGAAATCTACGAAAGAGTTTACTCGTATGCAGATGAACATCAGTTTCGCTCTGAGGTTTAATGTTAAAAAATTGTTATATACTATTACGACCTGCAAACATTTAACCAAATAATTAAACATTAAGTGAGAAATCCGTACCTTTGATCCAAGGGAACTAGCGATAGTGATTTGAATGTAGAGACACTCATAGGGGTCCTCTTCATGGAATTTCTTTGTACCTAATAAATTTGAAATTTCTCTACTGTCTTTCTTACATATCGAAATGTCATAAACTTTTCTTTAAGGTCTTCATTATTTTCTATATCTAAAATGAGCGGTTGCTGATGCATGGGATAAAAGTACTTCAGAGTTATGATAGACTCTTTGTTGCTCGTATTGCTCACTTCATACATCTTTTGTAAGAAAATGTCATAAGAAATGTCGCACTTTAATTATCATTTTCCAGCCGTATAAACAGGTGTAGTGGTTTCGATCATTTAGAAATCCATCGAAAAAACACACCAGTGAGACCTTCTTATTACTCATTATTCGCTTCTTGCTGCCTAAATCCTTCACAATTACAACAAGTAATGAAGTATCATGTAACAATGAACTCATTGTAATAATTACTTAGTAACATTGCATTCATTAGACCAATGGAGTTTTATTACTCTAATTTTATAATTATGTTTCTATCACAAAACGTAAAAAATTATTACTCAATAGATAAGTATATGCATCCCTCTTAACTGTAATATTATACAACATTTTTGTGAATTTGTTAATTAAATTATTTAACATCTCTATTTTTTTGGTTTAGACATTTTATACTTCGTAAGTGTAAAAGAAACTAATAATTTAATTTATTAAATATATTGAGGATACATATACAATGAGAAAAATGAATGAGCCACAATAACATATGTTGATCTTATGCTCCGTAAGATCAACATATCATATCCACATTTTAATAGTAACTATTCGAGCTTTACAGAAAGCGCCCACGTAAAAAAACCCTTAAAACCTATTGATTGGGTCAGATCAGATGATGAAGATCGTGTTTCACTTTGATATTCGACACAGAATCTTGATATCATGTAACAACTATTAGAATGTCAGTTTTTTCTTCAATATGTCACAGATCCCCAAAATATGGCCCAAAATCATGTTTTAGCGTGATGTGCACCATATGATTTAAGAGCCATTTTTTGGAGATTTATGACACATGGAATAAAAAATTGACCGTTTGATAGGTGTGACATGATCTCAAGATCAGTTGTGGTAAATCGAGATGAAACATGATCTTCATCATCTTATCTGATCCAATCAATAATTTTTAAAGGGTTTTCGATGTGGACACTTTCAGTACATGTGTGGGCACCAACAGAGGTACCTTTTGTAAATCCCTATATTAAAAGTACTTAAAATATTGTACAACTAGAGTTATGCATGTGAACTTTAGAGATTGAACTAATAAGTTATTAGATCTAATAATCTAGCCACAGAAATAATAAGAGACTGAGTGGAAAGTTGAATGTTGATAAGGTTATAAGGAAAATCTTACTATTAAATAGGCAAGATTAAAAGTTGATCAAGGATATTATAAGTTTTAAGCTATGGCTCAACGGTTCAAGCAAGGGCTTTCATTTATAGATTTTTAAAAATTATGAATGTTTGACACTTGTCATGCATAGAAAAAGGCTCACAAAAGAATTAGGATTCTAGAGTTTTCTATTCAGGCGTGCAACATTTGTGAGATTCCTCACTCATTTATAGTGTTTCTAGAAGAAGATTACGATGGATAGAAGGCTTGTAGAATCTAGCGGTAATGGCCAAGTGGTACTTCACTAGTCACTCATTTTGAAATTATTAATGAGCATACATCATTTTACATTTTTATATAATATTTCAAAGGGTCCAACTATTTGCAACCAGGTTTTACACTAGCAAAAATCATTGACTGCTTTGAAAATTGAAATAGTCGACGGAGAATGCTTTTCATCTCAATCTCCCACAATGGATCTTGAGGTCATGGACATTCCATCAATGGTTGGGTGTTAATTTTACAAGGCGCACATCTCAAAAGGTCACCTGAGAATCAAGTTTGATGCTATGCTCATGATCATATTCATTTTTTGAGATGTGTGCCACAAAAAATCCAAATCTGAGCATCTGATAGTATATACGCTCATAAGCTCAAAATCCCCACATGAAATCCAAATCTGACCATCTGATGGTATATATGCTCATGAGCTCAAAATCCATTTTGTAAAAGATTGAGACAAAAATTGATCTCTGTCATCTGATTCAAAACAATTAACATTTTTCGCATATGCAAATTGAAGTTGCCAAGAAAGAATCTCTAGTCGCATGTAACAGGTACCCCTATTACAACAAAGTGAAAATTTAGTCACTAACTCCTATAAGATGTAGCCCATCAATTTGAAAGTTTGGATGGGAAGTTTATACCAATCATCTATATTTACATCCTAGATGATGCTATACAGTAATATAATAGCTCCAAGAAAGGAGACACTTGAATCTTTTATTACGGATAATGGTTCTTAACAGACATTTAAACATCAGAATAGTATCTTAAAACATTAAATTTAAGACTTTTAATCTCACACCATTAAAATAACTGTCTTACTATTAATCTCAAATTTTCTACCACTCACTTCTATACACTAAGGGTAAAAATCACTCACAATGGCAACCCTACTTGAAAATTCACTGAAATTTGAAATAAAAATAAGTTGTAAATATGTGACAGGAAGAACAAAAAACGATACAAGTTTAAATGAAAGTGAAAAAATTAAAAATGAAAGAAAATTTTTGTATTTTTTAATGAAAGAAGGGCCTTTGGTGAGGTCCAACATGGCGAGCTCTATCAACTGTTTTAAAATCGGTGGAAGCAAGGCATCCAAAAGCGTATATCAACTAATAAAAGTCAAGATTACATTGCATCCAATGGTTTCAAAATTAGTTGAAACCCTTGCATTCAATAGTTTCAAAATTAATTGGAACACCATTTGGAGTCAACCAGTTGGACCTTCAAAACCCAACGAAATAAAAAAAATTGTTTTAGATGATTGGGATATGTTCATCTGAATCTTAGAACAACCTAACAAATATGTAACTTATTAGTTGTACAATGCATTCCCGACTCTCTCAACCATCATTTAAACACCAAAATGGTGTTTAAATAAGAAAAAAAGGTAAAAATTGGAAAGTACAAGAAAAAAAGGGCAATTTTGAGGTAAAAATGAGCACGGCATGGGAAAAATTCAAGGAAAAAGGCAAAAAAAAAAAGTACAAGGAAAAAGGGAATAAATAAATAAATTTAAACGCATTTTATACGAAAAACGTATAAAACATGTATTAAACAAAAAATAATTATTCTATATATTTTTGCATATAAAACGCCTTTCCATCATAGTGATAAATTTCACCGAAATTCGGTGAAATTTTGCAAAATTCGCAGAAAAGGGGGTCAAACAAAAATTTAGGGAAAATTTTGATGTTTTCAGTAATTTTGGTAATTTCGGGATTTTTGGCGAAATTTCAGTAAATTTTGGTATTTTTTTAAAAAATATATTAGTAATATAGTATATATTGTAGTAATTATTTTAAAAAGTATGAAATATATTTTTAATCCTCAAAACTTTCCTAATTTTTTTCTCGAAAGGTATCGAAATTAATCTGAAATGTACCAAAAGGCCCCCCACGGAAACATGTGCTTTTCGATGTATTTGCTCTCTCAATATGTGCTTTAAATGCATCCACTTAAAAAGTAATAATAATAAAAAAAATTGTTTTTCGTGACTATGATCATTGCATCCTTGCCAGTTGCAACTTGCAGCCACATATTTAACTTTTTATAGTGCGCAGATTTCATACCGTGGAATCCTGCCAAAACCCTAATGATGCTCCACCGCCATCACGCAGTATCAAAGCTGTCATCTCAAAGCTGCAATCAAACTCAAACACTAGCTTATCCATACTTGTAAACAGCATTTTCCATTAAGATAAAGATCTAGAGTTAGATATCCCAAATTTTACTTGATGATAGCTAGAAGAAGAAGAAGAAAATGATGAAGAAGAGGAAGTGTGTGGCTCTGAGTTACAGGAGAAAGAAGAGAAACGGGATGCACTTCTTTTTTTAAATGCAACTATAGTTTTTCCCAATTGCATACAACATGGGGTGAAGATCCAAAACCTGAAAGAAACCAAGTCACTCATCACTGATGCAGTGGATTTTTGTCACCACTCCCATAATCGAAAAACCGCTCAAGGAGGCTGATGAAACTGACTCAAAAGTCATAACCTTAAAAAAAAAAATCAGCTCCAGATTCAGTTAACCGAACTACACCCCTGTCACCCAAGGCAGTCAAACACCCCAACTACCTGCCCACAAGAAAATAAAAATAAATAAATAAATAACAATGGGGTGGGCTACGTAAGACCAGTTGGCTCAAGATCAGCTCCACCATTGGATTTTTATCCACCGCTGGTACAGGTATACAACCATGTAGGGATGCAAGTTCGGTCCACCGAACCGAACCCGATTTTTTTGGTGTTTGGTTTGGTACACCCCAAACCGAAACAGAGCCAAAATCCATTTGGTTCGGTTTGGTTCAATTTTTCTTTTTTTGAAACCAAAACTGAAACCGATTCGGTTCGGTGAGGTGAAGGTAAAATACTTATTTTAGGGTATTTTTTTGGTTTTTTCCTGGTTATTTTTTGTTTACTCAACCTACTCTCTCGGTTTCAAGCCATCCAAACCGAAACCGAACCGAATTGGAGTTCGGTTCAGTTTGTGTTGGATTTCGGTGCGGTTCGGTTCCCTCGATTTTTAGTTTGATTCAAAACTTGCATCCCTACAACAATGACACGTTTAGGGCTTGTTCGAATGCTCGTATTGTCCTTGAAAGATGCGTTTCGGGAGACCATTATATGCATCAACAAGATTTTTTATGTTGGTGGGCTGTTTAACCTTACACGTTTCGTACGGCTTCTATTAGGCGTAGTCAAAATTGGATAGGAGGCCAACCCTTCCTATGCAATTTTCGTTAGGTGTTTTGGGATGAGAGAGCTTTATGCGCTTGGGTTAGCACTTTTCGGGCAAAGAGCAGCCTTTTCACTTTTTGGCTCTTATATTATTTTTATATTTGGTAACACAGTTTCTTGTCTCATTTGTTCTTGAGGGGAGCTGTTTTAAGTGATAAAATTATTTTATTTCTGTTTTATCTCCAAATTGATTTTATCTACTGTGACAAGTAACAAGTAAAGAGTTGTTGCTGCTCTTATAAGAGCTAACCCAAACACAACCTACCTACTAACAGAGAGTAGGCAGAGAGCAATTTTATCACTTAAAACAACTCTCCACCAGAGTAATGGGACAAAGAGCTGCTTTACCAAATGTGAAAAGTAAGAAAAAGTCGCTTTTTAGCCTGAAAATGCTAACCCAAACGAAGACGAATTGATAAAAGAGCCAAGTCTCTATTCTCCTTTGTGCTCCAAACAAGCTTAGTTATAAGAGTGTAACACGAATACACAGCGATACAAGACCAAACGCGTTTCAAGGCCCAAACGCTTTTGACCGTTACCAACAATCAAACACGCCCTTCTTATATAATCATTTGTTATAAAATTCAATACAAGAAGCACATGTGCTTAAACGTTACACATGCATGTATACATGGCACAAGAATATGTGCACACTCCCAGTGTTGGCCACTGGCATGTACTCAAACAAGCGGCACGCGAATATTACCAAACCAATGAGGGATTGGCACAATGGTGAGGACCACGCCGTAAGAAGCGGAGGTTTTGAGTTCGAATCTCACCCCTTGTTGGCCACTATTGATGGGTACGTGTGATGTGTGGGTGTTTGACATACCTAGGGACTTGGTCGGGTGCATGATTAATTCAAAAATCTCGTTCGAAATCAATACGATACTATCGATTTTGGAGGTCACCGGTACGAAACTTTGAATGTATGGTGTATTACATATATATTGGTAATGTATCAGACGATATATACCAATGTATCGTCTGAAATCAGTATGTACTGAACGACACGTACCCATTTTGGAGCTAAACGATATATACCGGAAATTGGTATTTTAAACCATGGTGGGGTGTTCTAAGAGGCCGGTTACCTTTTTTTTAAAAAATGAAAAAATAATAAAAATAAAAAATATACATGCCCACAGACACAGGGGTAGGCTTAATGTTAGGAAGTTAGCGGGTGACAGACAGAGAGTGAGCACGCATAGCTTCAAGCATGTAAACCATGCAGGAAAAACCATGTGTGCTCACTCTCTTCTGTCACCTCCATTAAGTCACAACTCACAACACAAAGAATACCCATAAAATGAAACCATTTTTGTCTCCAAAGACAAGTAATGGAGAAGATAAACTAATGGGCACATAAAACCATGTGTGCTCACTCTCTTCTTGCTCCTCCATTAAGTCACAGAGCAAAGAGTACCCAGAAACTGAATCTGGGTACACAAACTCTCTGTCTCCAAGGACAAGTAAAGGAGAAGAGAAGAGCTCTTGCTGTGTTGAGAAGGGAGGCCTTGTGGGCATTATATAGTAGTAAAGTGGGGATTGAAGCATGTTTGAAGGAATAAAGGTTGTTATGGGTCTCATTGCCTTCTCCCAATATTAAAAACATATATATTGTTCTCCAATGCAATACAAACAGTGTCATTTATTCCACTCTCACCCTATTCCTCATACCAATGTGTCTTGTAATGCTACACCGCCCTTATCGCTTCATCTTCCAATCAGCTTTCATCTCCTCACATGGGCCCCAAGTTCAATGACCACCTATTTTATCGGAAAGCATTCAAAAACTGGTTAAACTTGGTTTAAACTGATATGATCTACTGCAATACTGCCGTGCTTTAATAAATCAATAAGGAAAAATAAAATAAAAAGGAAAGAATCTAAAATGTTAGCTACAACTTGCACACAATATTTCGTGCCATTGCACATAGTTTAAAAGAAAAGAGGGTACTTTTATTTGCCCCTACCTGTTTATTAAAAGCGCCTAATTAATAATATCTGGCAGTGTGGTGGCTGTTAGCGTGCTGTCACATGGGCACGTGGCGTGGCTATCCGGGCCAGCCGCATGGCTACTCCACTTGTGCTTCGCAACGTGCATGGATGGTGAGTGTGTGCAAGCATCCAAGTGTGGTTGTTGTGGGCTATGAGGGCTTGCCACACTGTGGCGTGGGGGAAGATATGGGGCGTGTTGATGTATGGGTGTGGAGGAAGACTATGTGTGTCATGGACCGAGGCGTGTGCCATGGGAGTATGTCAAACCAATACCTTTGAGATCCCCTCATTACTTTCCCCAACATGGTGTTTAACCCATGTATATGGGGGCCGTAGCTCAATAATTTCGCGTTGTACTATTGGACGTGTCGCTAGCTAGCCTGAGTGTATCGCCCTGCCAACACGTACGTGTACATGCATCCGGACCTAACATTCACAGGAGGAGTTGCTTGGTTGCTCTAGGGCACATTGGTTGTGCGGCCTAGAGCCATCGTGTTTGGATTGGTTCCAAAGGCCTTTCCTTCACAGTTCCCTGCCCACAGCTACGTCTGTTGCTGACAGAAGACGCGGTGTTGCTTCAATTGTGTTAGTTGCGAGTTGAGTTAGGCTGACCTAGCGCGTTAGCGTTAGGTGCTGCACGGATTGATATTGTTGGTCGAATGACCCCGTGACAGTGTACTTTCAAGAATTAGGTGGGTACAAATAAAGGGTCCCAAAAAGAGACGATATTTTTGGGATTTAATATCGTGGCAGGTACTTCTGTTCACGCCTACCCAATATTGACAATGCCTATATTCTCAACCTGTTGACTCCGAGGATTGATTTGAATTCTCATCTCAGTCTTCCATAGGATTGATCTTGAGACCATGGGCATAATATCACACCGTCAATTTTGTATTTCGCATGACACAAATCTCAAAAGTGATACTAAAATCCCGTTTGAGCATGACATGTCTCACATGTTATTTGTAACTTGTTTGGGATTTGTGTCATGTGGAATACAAAACTATCGGTTGGATGGTACGCTCATGGTTTCAAGCTCATTCATGTGAATGATTAGGATGAAAACTACTCTTCATCGTTGGATTCAAAGGATTCAAAGCAGCCAACGGGTTTATCGTGTAGAGTCTATATCAAGGATCAAAATTTTGGGTATCGTTTCGGTTTTGGAGGGGACTAAAATCGAAAATTTGAACCGAAATTTCGGCCGAAAATTTGAATTTCGGCTGATAATATCAGTCCCATATAAAAATCTTACCGAAATTTCAGTCCAAATTATCATTTCGGTGAGAACCGAAACCGATAATTTGACCTGAAATTTCTGTCATTTCGGCCGAAATTTGATCCTTGGTCTATATTCTAAAGACGCCCTCAGTAATTGGTCAAATGCTAACGGAGGTACCTTTGTGGGACTTGTGCCAATTTGCACACGAGATATGGGCTATTGCACATATGATGAAGAGCTATTATAAGATGACAGACCCGATCATTCTCAAGTGTGAACGGGTCAAGTTCTTTATGCTAAAATGGCGAAAGTTATTCTTCACCGATTTGCATGTTCATAAAAAATTGGGCACTTGGTTTGACCCAAGGATCAAAAAATCAGATTTTATTTAGAAATTTTGAACCAAAATTTTGGCCGAAATCTTCCCCACAGTACTTAAATCCTTGAATTTTTGAGTTATCATTTCGGTTTCGGTGGGGACCGAAACCGAAACATTTTAGCTTTCGGCCAAAATTTTGAACTATAATTTGATCATAAGATTTCAGTCGAAATTTTGAATCATGGTTTGACCATCTCAATCCAAGGAGATTGACCCATTCAAACTTGAATGAGAATGGGTGGATTGGTAACTCTATTATGAAATGGCTTAGATCATCCACTTGGTACAAATTTTTGACTGAAGCTAGTCAAAAAGGCAGCCTGATTTGAAAATTCGAGTTGATGGGGAAGAGCGAATGAATTACATCAAGCAAAGATATCCTTGGAAAGATTAAAATTATGTCCTTATATTTTATTGGTCAAGGAAGTCAACAACTGATCGCGCCAGTTCGTTTCTAATTTATGCCCGAGTTGGTAGACCAACCCGATTACTCTTGAGAACGAACGGGTCATTGATTCTATACATGTGGTACTAGTTGATGTCATCTAGTGATGAACCCCAACTATATGATCATCGTATGAAGCGCCCTTGGCCCCCTGTGCTGCTAAAATAATGCCACATTTACACAGTCTATGACCTGCACGCTCTTCAGGGTGAACTTGTCTGTTACCCTATACAACCTTTTTATGCCCACTCGGGATTAATGCATTTGTAAAAGTGGCAGCAATATTTATCTTTTATATTAAAGTGAAGCTTGAAATAATATATTTAATAAAAGCATGGTTAGGTGACGTGATGCCTTTCTCACATTCCCTTTCATTGATCAGATGCGATGGGTCCCATTTTGTAATCTACGAACAGAGGAGAATGGGCTGAATGGCCGGAAAGAGAAGTATCTCATGGTTTATGAGAAGGAGAGAGTATTATCTGATGGTCAGCAGTATTGGTTTGTGATCGGATGGTGCAGCTTATTTTTGCACACCAACGTAACATCTAGATGATTTTTTAAGTGTAGTAGTGACTTGATTATTCTAAAAATAGTGATTACTTGCGCCGAGAATTGTATCTTTGCACATAGTTTAATAAGAAAGACTTGGTATTTTGGAGGTTTGTGTCATATGGATAGTCAACTAAGCCATCTCATTTGAAGGTCATGATGTAAAGATTTTTAATATTGAAGATTGGCACACAACACGATATTTATCATCTGATTCAATGCAGTCAACCATTGAATCAAGTGATAGACTTTGTCTATATATATTAAATCAGATTAGAGATCATGCTTCATGCCAATCTTTGACACCAAAGATCCTAATATAGCCTTCAAATCAGACGGCTTAGATGACATTCTATGTAGCACAAGTCCAAAAAATGCCAAGTCTTTGTTTCAAATTATTTGCAATAGAATAGATTTTGTATACAAATAATTGCTTCCTAATTAAAACCGTCATCACTAAACTTTTAAGATCAATGAAAAAATGACTTCTACGATTTGTAACTCAATGACGGCAGATTTGGTTGAATACTTGAACACAAAATCAAGTTCAACCAGTCGGACCTGACCATTGCCTCGAACCTTATATTGTGTTCAACTAGACTTGCAATTGTTGGATGTGAGAGTCTTGACTTCCACATAGTCTAATTTTGTATGATGACATGTAGTCAAGATTCTCTCAAATCCAACAGCTGTAGTTCTAGTTCAACATGAAATCAAGTTCAACCAGTTGGTCTTTACCATTGTCCTTAGATATAGGGAATTTGTGAAGTCCAACTAGTTGAACCCTGCGCATCCCTTAGATATGAGAGAATCTTGACTTCCACGATATCTAGTTTTATAGGATGCAATGTTCTCAAGATTCTCTCCTGTCCAACGACTGCAGATCTTGTTGAACACAATATCAGGTTCAATCATCAGTTCCCGTAGGTATATATAAATCTCTTGCATCTCTTTCAAGGTTGACTGGTTTGGACCTGTGCATTGGTTGTGGTGCAAGAGCCGTGTACCTAATACCAGTTGCTAAAATAGGTCAGTACACCTCATCTACGGGGACCATCAAGGGGAGCGGAAAAAGTACCCTATAATTTGTGTATAAAATAGGCAGGCCCCAAAAAAGGAACTTTCCTTTTTGGGAGTGGGCAATAAGAAGGGTGCTTGCTGTCACCCTGCCGTGCCACGCATCTATATTCCTAACTTTTTCTTTAAGGAGAGATATATTCAAGAATGCCTACTGTAGATACATTTATGTCTCTAGAACACTTGAGTTTCGTAAGCAATTATGGAGCAATTGGGTTGGCCCCCTTCATGCCTACGACTCATGCTTCCCATGGTGAAAAATTTTCAGTGAAATTTGAAGTTATAAAATTTCATCTTTCTATCAAATTTTGATGATTTCGCTAAAATTTTTGTACTTTTACAAATTTTGATACGATTAATAATTTTATCTATTTAAAAATATTAAATAATATTTTACTAAATAGTAATCCATTTTTTATAGCGTCTAAATTTTTATTTTCAAAATTTATCTGAAATGAACTCAAACGACCTCAATCGAAATATTTTCAGAAACAAATTTTGTCACTATGCGTCGGTTAACAGGGCAAGGAGGTGGTTAACAACGCAATTGACTAGGTTTGGGTACATTGTGACTGCTTATAGCTATCAAAGCCCATGCCTACATCTAAACAACGTTGTCCAAGGTTACTTATTTAACTCTATATTGTCCCCACGTGCCCGTGCCTAGCTAGGATTTCTTCTATCGGGTTAGTGATGGTCTACAAATGTTTATCATTATTTAATTACAGATTTGGGGGCTTGTAGATAGTACATAAAACAAAGTTGTATAAGAAGTTTACTCTATATTTAAAAATTATGGACGAATTAGATGGTAGTTCGATTAAGTTCTCTATTCATTTTTATCATCAGCTAAGCATGGACGAATGGTAGTTCGGTTAAGTTCTCTATTCATTTTTATTATCAGCCAAGCACTTTGTCACTCCGCAATCGTATATGACACTATTCATTGCTTTCCTCTATTTTTTTCATTCGGCTTTCTCTTATATTTCTTTATGCTCACAATGCCATTTTGATAGAGTCTATGCTTCCATAGGCATGTTCAAACCAACTCAAATATCATTTATTATTTTTTCTCAAAGTTTTCTTTTATATATATATATATATATATATATATATATATAGGGAGCTGGTTAGGTACTCCAAGGGAGGACGGTGACCGTCCTCCAAAATTTATGTGGAGCTCCACGCGGTACTCAAAACACTTTTTGGGTGTCACAATGAAGCACAGGTGAATAGTTTAGATTAATATTATATTAAAAAAAAATTAAAAAATAAATTTTAAACCCACAAGTTAAAGTTTGACAATTTTCATTGGTCCACATTTTACGGCTTAAAAAATACATGATGGCGATGAGTTTTTAATTTAATTTTTTTCAAAGATGATCTAAGCAATGCACATGAGGTCCATGTGGCATCAAAACAATATTTTGGGTGCCACGTGGAGCTCTACGTGGCAGCCAACATATTGTTTCGATGCCATGTAAAGCTCGGGTGCATTGCTTAGATCATCTTTGAAAAAAAAAAATAGAAAACTCATCTCCACCGTGTGCTTTTTGAACCGTGAAATGTGGACCAATGAAACCCGTCAAACTTTGACTTGTGGGTTTAAAAAGTTTTTTCAAATTTTTTTTTTAATATTGATCTATACTGTCCACTTGTGCTCCACGTGGCACCCAAACAGTATTTTGGATGCCACGTGGAGCTCCATATGTATCTTGAAGGACGGTAACCGTCCTCCATTGAAGGACCTAACCGGCTCCCTATATCTATATAGATATATAAATTTCTAACTTTTCCTTATTTGTTCTTTTAAAAAACGAAAAAAATTTCAAAAAAATGTTTTTCTAAATTATTCCTTTTTCCTAAAAGAGCACGCTTTAAACCCCTTTTTTCCCATTTAAAATCATGTTGGGTCAATTCATATATATATTTTTAATCTTCGCAATTTTTTTACTTTGTTCCAAAATTACTAAAATTTATCATTTTTTCCATATATTTCTAAAACCATTTTATTCTAGTACCTATAGTTGATCCCTATGATTCCACTCATCTATTTTAGCAATCTATGTTTCTTATCGTTTTTTGAAGTCCTACATTCCGCATCATACAATGTTCACTCGCTAGATTTGATGAATTTCTCCATTTATAAAAATTTGGGGAGACATCTCATCTAAGTTATTTAACCTTAATAGTTACTAAGACAATGGCCAGGTCCTATAAAGTAGAAATAGATTTTCAGTCCTACCTTATTTGTTGCCCTTAGAAATAGAAGAACCTTGACTTTTTTGATTTTCACTTTTTATAGCATGACATGCAATCAAGATTCTCCTATTTCTAAGGACTGAAAATTTAATTCTATTTGGTACGACTTGACCATTGCCTATAGTTATTATTAGTTACTCGAATTAAGGATCAAAATTTTGGCTTTCATTTCGGTTTTGGAGGAGATTGAAATCGAAAATTTGAACCAAAATTTTGGTCCAAATTATCGTTTCGGTGAGGACCTAAACTAATAATTTGGACCGAAATTTCGGTCACTTTGGCCCGAAATTTTGATCCATGACTCGAACTCAGGTGTCAACCTTGGCGCTTAGGTCAATCTCATTATAAATTGTCAACCCATGAAGGATTGCAGAGTTATCTATGAGCACTCAAATCAGTGGAGGTATGCTTTTAACGGGCTCTACTATCCTATGCTCGGCAATGACTGGGTGCAAAATGTTGGTGTTAATTAGGTGCCCGATCGATGCAGTGGGTGATGGACGGGTAAATTACCTCTCTAAACTAGTCAAACCTTGGTTGATGGGTGAAAGTATATTTTGACTGTTCTTTGATTTGGTGATAAAAGTTTCTCTGCATCTCTCAAAGTTGGTTGGAGCAGGGAGTTAACACGTGTAAGCTCGGGGATGACCTGCATCTTGGTGGCCCATGGCTCCATGCCCACCGCGCAAGTGAAATGCCAGGTCGTTATCACTTGGACAGCTTTTAGGAATTTTTTATGCGGGAGAATATTAGCCGCCGCCACATGCACTATACTAAAAGCAATTCAGTGCAATAATGCGTTCAGAAAGAACCCTTTTAAATTTGAGAGTACCTTTATTTACAAAATTACAACTGAAGAATCGTTTTTTTTTGCAGCCAAGAGTTTGCATATGTGAATACTGTTGATAGCTTTAAAACAGACGATGGTAATCATTTTTAATCTCGATCTTTGATATAATAGATCTTGAGATCATGGGCTTAGAACGGCCATAATTTGATTCCATGTTTGATCGATTGGTGGTATGCTTACTATCTCAAAATCATCGTTAGAATATTAGACCGAAAGCCGATCTCCATAATCATTATTAGTCTCTTTGCTATCCGAACTCACCTACTCTCCTCACACTCTTTTTATGATTGGTGCATGCTTTTCTTAAAATAGATTGTGAGAAGAGCTTCAACATTTTTTATGACCATTTCTTAGACCATATGGACTGGCAGAAACACATTCATACACGAGGGCAAACCCCTAAATCGGCTGGACACGGTTGCTTTTGCTCTTTTATATGTTGATGATTTTGTGAAATCCAATAAGAACATTGAGCACCAACCGAATGCTCCAATTGATACTCGTTAGAAACCACCATAAGAGGGATCGATGGTACAAAGTCGATGTTGATGGTGCTCTTTCGAGAAAAGGGAAGGTTGGGTTTGGTGTTGCTATTCGCAATTGGGAAGGACAAGTCAATGTGGCAATGGTTGGACCGATACTTGGGGTAAAGGAGGTTTTACATGTTGAATTAATAGCATGCCTAGAGGGGCTTCTTTTAGCCAAGGAAAAGGAGTTCGCAAATGCCACTTGGAATCGGATTCCGCTCAAGCGATAAAGGCAATCTCGGAGGAAGGCATTGATTTATCTGAACTGATTGTTATTGTCAATACCATTAAACATCAACTGCAAAGCTTTGAAGACGCTATTTGTTGCTGATGCGTTAGCAAAAAAAGGGATATTTTCTGTTTATTGTAATGTTTGGCTAGGATTAATTCCAAATGAAACCTTACCACTTACTTCTGATCCTTTTAATTAATGAAATTACTGCTTTCATTCAAAAAAAAAAAAACAAATAAACTTTCCTACATGCTGATTGTGAAAAACGAATCTCTCATAACAAATAATGGTACATTTAATTATTATACAAGTTGAATCTTGTAACCATGTTTAACAACCATAAATGTTTTTTTCACTTGCACTTCCCGGATAGTAACCAATTCTCACATTAGGGTTGAAGATGTATTTGGTTGATCCGTCGAGTTGAGTAAACCAACCCGTCACAGGTCATATTCAAGTCCGAAATCCGATCAAACAGGTCAGGCTAGGTTAGAAGTCTCGACTTATTTATTAAATGGCCTGAATTAGTTCTGACATGGTTAGGTTAAGATGAGGTAGTTTGTTATCTAAGTTGCGCCAACCCTAAATTAATGTGGCCTTCAAACGTTACATAAATTGATTTTAATTCTTTATCTTGTTTTTTATAGGTAACCAGGGCCCGAACTTGTGACCATGAAGTTGTAATAGCTAATTGGATCTGAGATAGATGCCCAAATTTATTATGAAATAAGAGCATGTCTTTTTCCACTCCACGTTACCCAATTCAATTGTCCACATGATTTGACTTAGTACGACCAACACGTGTGAGGCCTTGTTGAAGTTTAGTCCCGCATTATGTATTGATAGCCGTCTCTCCTCATGTAAGATCTTAGGCCCCTCTACTCATATCCGGATATCTAAATTGGTGCTTATCTGTTTTTATTATGCCTCTCACCTCCTGGACTTCTACATATTTCACCCTCAAGTTGGAATGGGCCTTTTGCTTTGGGTATGACGTCAATGTTCATCATGTGTCATTTTAAGCTAATAGTCCTCCATGTAATGTTTACTGCTAAGTGGACATACAAGGACGAAAGATTTATGAGTATTAGTATTTGCAATCATGGATCAAAATATCGTCCGATACTGATACGTATCGGTTTTGGACATAAACGATACGGTAAATACCATTTTTACCGGGTACCCCAAAAAATCATATAATTATCGGACGATACGGTGAAATTATCGTCCGTATCGAATAATAATTTGAATGTATCGTCCGATATTTTGGCAGATTGACAGGGACCCTCATTTGGCCAAATTATCAAACGATACATTGAAAATATCGTCCATATCATCCTATACGGACGATAATTTGAATGTATTGTTCGATAATTTGACAGATTGATAGGGACCTCATTTGGCCAAATTATCGACGATACATTCAAATTATCGTTCGATAATTTGATTTTTTTAATTTTTTTGAAAAAAAAAAAGAAGAAAAATTTGTATTAAAACGATACATTGAATGTATCGGCGATACATTGAATGTATCAGACGATACGCGATACGTATCATCCTGGAGGTCAGGATGATACGTATCGAAAATCCGATATTTTGATCCATGTTTGCAACCTAATATTCTACATCTGCAACCATAATTTTAGTTTCCATTATCGGACAAGTAGATGTTGATTTTGAGGACCACTTCTCATGGTATGATAGTTATAAGTTATTTTTGGGGAAATGTGCCATGTGGAATCTATATCTAATACTGGTAGGTGCATATGATCTAAATATCCCTTGCATGAAAGATAGAAATAAAATGATTTTCATCATCTGATTCAATGCAGTTTAAAGTTTTCAAATGCAAACTTATGATTATGACTTGTGAGAAAGAAACTATGTATCCAACGAATAGTGCCCAATCTAATAGCCTCATCCGTTGCAACCTATTTTTTCATTCCATTTATGATTTTCTTTTTGGAATGAAGATCTAATAAACTCGTCATCCGCCTCATTTCCGCCCTTCTTGCTTCAAAATTTTAAATATATGTCTATTAGTGATGTGCTTGCATTTGTTTTAAGGAAAAGTTTTCAAATCTCCTCCCTTGAAACTTTCTTTTATAAATCCCCTTAAATATTGAAAAACCTAATACATAAAACTTCTTTATCTATATGCCCCCTTAACCTAAGCATGGAAACGTAATAAAAAAATATCCTCTTGTATATATCATGGATCAAAATATTGGATTTTCCATACGTATCGTCCTGACCTCCAGGACGATACGTATTACGTATCGTCCAATACATTTAATGTTTCGGTGATACATTCAATGTATCGTTTTAATACAAATTTAATTTTTTATTTTTTCAAAAAAATCCAAAAAATCAAATTATCGGACGATAATTTGAATATATCGTCTGATAATTTGGCCAAACGGGGTCTCTGCCAATCTGCCAAATTATCGGACGATACATTCAAATTATTGTCCGATAATTTGAAATTATCATCCGTATTGGACGATACAGACGATAATTTCACCGTATCATCCGATAATTATATGATTTTTTGGGGTACCCGATAAAAATGATTTTTACCATATCGTTTATGTCCAAAATCGATACGTATCGGACGATACGTATTGGTATCAGACGATATTTTGATCCATGGTATATATAAGCCACAGGGAAGACAAAGGCACCTTTATTTACAACACAACAAATTAAATTTCCTTCTTAGCTCGAGTTTCATGTGCTTAAGTCTTTGTTTGCTTTAAATCAGATGTTGGAGATCATTTTCTACCCCAATCCTGCATACAATGGATCTTGAGATCATGGGCCTACCATCGTATGGTTATATTTTGATTGATGATGGTACACATCCCAAGAATTGAACATGATTTGGGCATACATATAAAACATGGTCCTTGGATCATTTTTCGAGTTACAGTTGATAATCCTTAGAATTTGTAAATTAGGTTTTAGCTACTAATTTTATTGTGTTATCAAATTTAACACTTCAAAAGTGATTTTTTTGTTTGTTTATTTATAATAAAACAAAAATAATTTAAATAGCTAGATCTTTGTCGATTTTTAGTATTCAAATGATAGTCAATTGATGGAATAAAGTTTTTACAAATTTTGTTACTAAATATAATAGTCCCACATTGGACAGGGAAAAGTCTTGACCCTGGGCTATATGTGATTGCAGACACTACATGTCATAACTTGCATTTTGGGTGGGGACTTAAGCCCATGCCAAAGACAAAATCAGGGCGGGGACCTAAGCCCGGAACCAAACAATATTGTGGTATGTAGGTTTGGATCATCACAGAATGGTATCAGAGCCGAGGACGGCTCTTCTATAAGGTAGGAGGTTGTAATAGTCCCACATTGGATATGAAAGAGTCCTGATCCTAGTCTATATATGATTTCGGATGCATGTCATGAAGCATTTTGGGTGGGGACTTAAGCCCATGCCATAAACCAAATCGGGGCGGGAACTCAAGCCTATAACCGAACCATATGGTCGCATGCAGGTCTGGGTTGTCACACTAAATGACTCTTATACCTCTATTCACTAAATAAACTGATCATAATTTAACAATGAAGAAGAAAAAACAGAAAAGATTAGTCCCCATAAATTACAATTTTTTTGAACACTACGAATTGTTAAAATTTCACCAACAAGCTAATTTTATAATAAACTCAAGGTATAAAAAATCGGCCTATACCGATATGTATCGATTTTCGGCCAAACTGATACGTATCAGCTCCCGATATGTATCAGCTATCCCAGGTTGGGTGGGTCGGGTCATGAGCTGATATGGTTAGTATATTAGTAGAGAGGTCAATGGTTAGGTCAAGTCAAGTGTCAATTCACAATCATATGTAAGTGTCAACTTGCCACATTATGTGGTTAATGCTAATTAGCTAGCCCCAGACAACAATTGTCCACAACTATAGTTGTTTGTGTAATCACGTGGCCCCCATCATCTTCTCTCTTTTACTCCTTGCCGACCAAAGGAAAGAGAGCAATTATTTACAATTTTGCACACACAAAGTGCCCTTCTTACACAATCTAAACTAAAGACTAGGCATTTAAAAAAAAAAATAGGCCGATACGTATAGGTATCGGTCGAGTCGTATCGGCCTTAGGCAAATCGATACCCGAGACCGATACTGATACTCATTTTGATACCTTGGATAAATTGCTTAATTAGTTCGCCAATTGTTGGATGACTAAACCCAAATTCCCACCAAACAAGAGTTCTTAAACCATTTGACAATATGTATATATATACATATTAAAAAAAAAAAATCCTTCCACAATACTTGATGGATGGAGCAAAGACGTTATTGTAGGTTTAAATATAAGAAAGTCTATGCAGTGAAATATGACTGAAGGTTGTCGCTGAGTGAAATATCAACACTTCGAATTATAAGTGAATTGACAATGTATTGAAGTTCACAACTTATGATTCAAAGTTGGCTAGTTTGGTTCAAGGTTTATAATGTATGGTTCGCAGTTTAAAAGATGCTTTTCATTCAAAAGTATGACCTTGCGACATAGGAAGGTTATGAGATGTTAGTGTAGACACCTCATTTTCGTCTTCTCGAGATCAATCACAACGTACTAAATATTGTGATCAATGCCTCGATCCCCAATCATAATAATAGCTTCGAAAATTGGGCCTTGGAACACATAATTTCATGCCCTCATTCGAACCTTTGTTATACTTGAACTCTAGTTCAAAAATCCCAACATATAATCACAATTATAGGCTATGACATCCCCAAAGTCACACCAGATCTATGTGTTCATATGGAGCCGTTGCACTACGTAACATACATAAATAGCAACAAAAGAAAAAATATAACAGTAACATAATGATCCGAACTATAAAACAACAGAATGTAAACAATAAAGTAAATCGTCATTCATTCAGAAGTAATATGAGCTATTAAAATTGAATTGAATTGAAATTAATCAATTAATTACTCATAAATAATATAATCAATAATAAAAATTAACTCAACTAAAATCTCAACAATCTCAAATAAAGCTCTAAATAAATTTAAAATAAAAGTCTAACTCTCAAAATAAATAAACTCGTAATGCTCGAAACCGTCTTCATTCAAATCTTGATTTACATCATATATCTCCAAGTCAATATCCTTGTATCATGTGATCAACTCATCCCCTGGTCATCCCATTGTAAACAATAAATATGTGAGTCTAAAAGAACTCTGTATAAGCCATTCATAGGATCGCTAATACTAGAAATCTATAAACAAGCCTTATTCGAACAAATAATGATAAATAATCCAATGATAAACAATATGAAACAAATGTAATAAGATCATGACATGTATACGAGCAATATAAATAATAACTAAGAATAAGTATTGATATATAACATGTGACTTGTTCATGTCTCTTCCTAATTTTTAATATGATTATTTGCATTACTAATGTTAAATGTAATGCAACATGAATCTCATTCATCATGATCATTCTTCATCTTTGGTCCGTCGTTCCAATCTTCACCCTTATCATAAATCAATTGGGTAAGAGGCTTCTACATGATCTTCTCTTCTTAGACACACATAATCACTATCTCATATTTTAGATTACTTGCCTATTAGATCCGAGTTGGTTACAGCATGTAACGGTAATCTCTTAATATATTCATTAATGCTAGTATGCATTATGACTTCATAAAGCCATATTTTTCATGTCTTTTTCATCATATTATATTATCCACTTTAAATAGTAGATGTAAATCTACTCATAACGTTCATGGTGTCTAATTCATTCATGGTATCATGATTTAGTCTTGTAAGAATTGTGAATCTTACTACTTTCATATGCTATGAGATGTACAATATATATGACGCAAAAACCTTGATAAATATGTCATGCAATATTCCACTTTATTAGTCCATAGAATGGTCTATTATCATGGTCTTGAATTTATTAAATTCACATGTGTAGAAATCAACTAAGTGATATGAACATTAACATACTTTCATATGAGAGTGACATGACATAAGCATAGTAAATAACATGAGGAAATTAAAATGGTATAAATCATGTGATCCTATAATTAATCACTAAGGCATATGGTGATAAAATGAAATAAAATATAATAAACATTCTCTTTCAATATTTGAAAATGAATTAACCTCATTCTAGCATGATAAATATTTCAAGCAAGGATCAAAATTTCGGGTTTCATTTCGGTTTTGGAGGTGACCGAACCGAAATCGAAAATTTGAACCAAAATTTCGGCCGAAAATTTGAATTTCGGCCAATAATTTCAATCCCATACAAACAATGACCGAAATTTCAGTCCCATATTATCGTTTCGGTGGGGACCGAAACCGATAATTTTGGCCGAAATTTCGATCATTTTAGCCAAGATTTTGATCCTTGATTTCAAGTAATAAAAATCCTATGATTTTTTCCTACCTTATGGTTTCTTGATTGTTTTTATTTGTATTATTTAATCTTGAAAATGCCTACTTGATGAACTTTTTGAAAAGCCTTTGAAAAAAAACGTATTTAAAAAAAAAATCTTTAAAAAAACCTTAATTTTTATTTTTTTAAAGGCCTTAAAATACATATTCAAAAAAAAAATCTTAAAATAAAGATTTTTTTAAAAAAAACCTTAAAAAAGATTCTTTAAAAAACCTTGAAATCTTGTTTTTGAAAGGAATTTTTGAAAAATCTTTTAAAAAGTCTTCTTCAAGGGTATTGAAATTATTGATGCATCTTAGTCATATTTTGAAAAGTTTTATTTTAAAAAGGCTTAAAGATAAAGTTGCAATTCTGAAAATTTGTAAAAGGGTATTCTAAAAGTTTTGAGAAGATTATTGATGATGTTGAAGATTTATCAAATTTTAGATAAGTTAAGAAAAAAAGTATTTTATTTTTAAAATCTTGATCCTTCATATTAAAGAAATATAAAATTGTCCTCAATCTCTTCCCTTTAAATTCCTTTATCCCTTTCCATTCTCCTTTTTCTTTATTTCTTCTTTTTCTTCTTCCTGCGTCCTATTTATTATTATTATTATAATGGGTTCCATGTCCCACTCCTTCTCTATCTCTAACTCACTCTTAGTCCTTTCAAAAAAAAAAAAAAAAAAAAACTCTCTTAGTCTTAAGTGAAGACCTAATGGCCTTATCTTGGGTCTTTAATTACTTATTAGGTCTTTAATTAGTTATTGAATCTTTAATTAGTTAATAGGTTTTTAATTAGTTAATGAGTCTTTAATTAATTTACTAACATATTTTAAAGGTCCATTAACTATACACACTAAAGTTTACTAACATTTATTCATAGGCCTATAAGTGTAGATACCCCATTTATGCCCTCTCGGAGTATACAAACCTATTCAATCAACCTTTGACCTTGCCCACGACTCTCAGAAATGGATCGATCCTCTCCGAAAGCCTTACAACTCTAAATATAGGGACTATATACTATTTACATGGTATATGGTTGAGACCTGAACTGAAACTTCAGCTCACGGGCTCGGACTCGACCCAGCCCGGGAAGCTCCTGAATTACGTGCCCGAACCCATAAGTGTAATTTGATTGTAAGAAGGGATTTTTGCGTGCAATTAGTCCAAGTGGACTAGGGCATGACCTTCTGTGCACCGACCTAGGCCTCGAATTGCGTGCATCACATGTCGCGTAGAAATCAATTACATGCGTCCCTCCAGGCGCATAATTGGTCCCCAATTGGACCAGGCCTCTATATCCTATGACCACCCAAAGTCCTCATTTGCACGCTATAGTTCATACACTCAATTGGATTACGCGCAGGCTCTCTTGTGCGCAATCAGTTTCAAGCATAATGGAACTAGGACGCCCGATTGAGCCAGTCGGTCGGTCACCCGCGAGTCAGTGATCGACTCAAAGATGAGTTACGCATTGTTGACTCTGCGCGCAATTGAATTACGCATCAAAGGACATGCACATAATTCACCAATTGCATACATGCCCCCACGCGCATAGTTAACTCTATACCTACAAAAAAAAACCCTACCTAGCGACCAAACTCACAAATTTTCTTCTACAAATCTCTTAACTCAAGCTTGTGCTTTCTAAAAATTGGAGGTTCTCTCTGAGGTTTTCAAAGAAAGGGGTTGAGCTGCATAATGAGTGCAGACTCTTCTCTAAAAACTTCAGGGTAGTCAAGCTGGTGGAACTGACCCACCAACCTTGACTCTTGAAGAAGTACTAAAAGCGTAAGCTCCCCTTAACCTTAGATCCATCCCGTAGGAAACCCCTGTTGAAATCCCCCTAGAGCCAATTAGGTCCCTAACCTCTTTTCAAAATAGCCTTAGCTTTGCCGATTTGCCTAAGGGAGCTTACGAAAGGTACCCGGGAACGGGGTCGATCCTCCTAAGCATAGCAGACCACCATCCCCTTTTTAGATAGATTCCAGTAGATATAGGAAACCAAACTAGTTAAACCCTAGGCAACCCGTAACTACTGAAGTTGGCTGGCCGACATGCAGTAAAAGAGTCAGCCCACATCCCATAGAACGTGATAAGTGGCGTGCTGCAACGTCGATGAATATCTAGAGCTAGCGATCGCATCAATCTCGGTATTTTCTGTTTAGAATTCGCTTGTTTCTTTTCAGCAATTAATATTTCTCAGTTTACTATTCTATTGCTTTCCGCCAACCCTCACAAACAGAGTCCACTTGGACCGAATTGGGCCATTTATTCCGGGACCCAGAAAAAAGCGCATAGCAGCAATAAGGTCTATCAATTTCATTAATTAATTTTTATAGGTCATATTTAAATAAAGTAAGCATTATATTCACATGTACCAACTAATTATATGCATCAAATCAATCAAACTAATCATAATCATAAATCTAAGCAAAATAATTATGGTCTAATAATGCATGAAAGTCTAGGTCATTACATAAGCAAACTTTAGGGGTGTATAATCACATCGGCGCGATTTGCGAGCCTGTTCTTTAGGATCCTTCTAGAATGAATTATACGTTTGTGGCGGCTTATAATTGATTATATGTCGTGTGTGCCGGCATATAATCGTTCTATCGCCTGGACCTTATCCAGAGGCACCGAACATCACCCTTTGAATTATAAATTGGCTTGGCCAATGCATAATTGTATCATGCTTTGGAGTCCCTGCATATAAGTTGTATTATATGCCAGTTCCCAATCGTACAATTGAGACTCCCAAGCTGGGACCCTTATAAATACATGCCCGATAGCCTGCTTGCTTTGCTTGTTATCTCAACGAATTTTGAGATTTAGCTCTAAGCTCTCACTTCGGCTCTACAACAAGTCGCACACTAAACACTTGGTTTCGGCATTCAGGCTGAGTATGGCATTGCTCTTTAGTAGCCACTACCATAACAGAGCTCACCTGCTTTAGCAGGTTATCATCCTCTTTGTTAACATCCCGCTACTTGCTTTAGCAGGTACCCTTTCTCCTTGATAACTCCTTGTATAGCAAGATTTTATGCATGATTTACCTGCACTAGCAGCAACCTTTTTGTTCTCTAGTAGCTCCCTATTAGAGCTAATAGAATAAGCTCTGACAAGGAGTGAGTAGAAAGGAGGGTAGAACTGCTAGGTAAATCATGCATAAAATCTTGCTATGCAATGAGTTATCAAGGAGAAGGGGTACCTGCTAAAGCAAGTAGCGGTATGTTAACAAAGAGGATGGTAACCTACTAAAGCAGGTGAGCTCTGCTATGGCAGGGGCTACCAAAGAGCAATGCCATACGCAGCAACCTCTCTAGAATCTTGAGAATCTTGGTAAGCTGTGTAGAAATATTAAGCTGGCCTTTCTCCTTACTCCTCAATTTCGATAGCTTGATTGAGCTTTAGCCTCAGAGCCACCCCTTTAAGAACCCTCTTCTAATTTTACTAGCCCTAGTACCCCTTTATGTCTACACCCTTCTAACATAGTTTTTTAAAGTGTAGCCTTAAGCCCAATATGCCCATGGGACTAAAGTGAGAGTACTTGGTGATCGAGTTCGATCCTCCTAAATACAGAGTGGGTCAACCACCTTTAAGTTTAGGTTTAGATGTTAGCCTTTAAGTTTAGATATGATATCTAATTTAGAGTTTGACCGTAGGCAACTGTAGCTGCTAAGACCGACATGCCAATGCTTAATATTGGAGTCGCTTTGCACATCCTGCATGCGCGATCAAATTTTAGATCAGTCATTTACTTTTCATTTCCATCGCCATATAAGCGTGTCCTGAATGACCATTTCGGAAATTTTCGACAAGGTTTAGAAAAAAATGATAATCGGATCGAAAATAGTGTCTCAACACGATTTAAAACCTAAAAATGCAATTAAATTACTAGCAGTTCGAGTTCAAATTAGTAGTACGTCCAGTTTCAGTCTAGGTCAAACTAGTAGGTCGAGTTCATATCAAGTCTAAGCTAGGGCATTTTTAATAGGTTCAGTTCAGGCTCAGCATGTCATGTCAAGTTCATATCAAGGGAAAATGGTGATTAATAGGTTAAGTTTCGATTGACCGGAAACCCATCTTGTATCTGAGCCGTTTGCAACCCTAACCTAGTGAGACTTAGATTGCATCGTATGATTAAAACCAACCGAACACCTCATACTAGAATCTACTTCTCCAAATTTATTTTTATCAAGGGAAAGTTTCAAAATAATCCCTGAACTTTTACCCCGTCATCAATAATGCACTTAAACTATTGATAATATCAAATAGGCACCCAAAGTACACTTAAGTTCATCAACTAAACCCCTACCGTCACCTTTCGTTAATGACTGAATGAAAAACGCTAAGTTGACATACAACTCAGCAAAATAGCGTGCGTGGCACCTACGTGGCGCCACATTGGGTGCCACGTACGCTATTTTGCTGAGCTGTATGCCAACGTGACACTCACGTGGCAGCTAAGTCCTCGCCACGTGGGTGCCATGTGGGTGATTTGGCTGAGCCCAACTCAGCATTTTCCGTTCAGTCATTAACGGAAGGTGACGGTAGGGGTTTAGTTTATGATCTTAAGTGTATTTTGGGTGCTTATTTGATATTATTAATAGTTTAGGTGCATTATTGATGATGGGGTAAAAATTCAGGAGTTATTTCAAAATTTTTCCTTTTACCAATTTATTTTAAAAGTATTTGGCCACTTTGAAAAAGGGCAATGGTTAGCCACATTGCTGCCCTTGGAAATAGGAGAATCTTGATTGCATGTCACATGAACCTAACCATTGACCCGTTGTAATGTAAATAGGGAAGAGGTCGGTTAGCATAAACCAACTCTTGTTGCATCCTTTACTAATGAAAAAGAAGGATTGCATGCGTGTGAATTAAGGATGTAGATTTAATTTTTCGAACATAACATAAGTAAAAAATTTCAATTTCCGGTTTAGTTGAGCCTGAATTGAAACCAAAATGAAACAAATCGGTTTGGTTACATTTTTTTGTTTGTTTTTTGAAACCGAGCCAAAACATGAATTCTTCAAAGGAGCCATTACTTGCACATGTTTTTCAAGTGATTGCACTGAATTTAAAGAAAGACTTGGTATTTTACGGACATGTGATATGTAAAAATACAATATAGGTCGTCTGATTTGAAGTTCATGATCAATAGATCTCTGGTACATAAAATTGGAGCAAAGCACGATACTTGTTATATGATCTATTGTAGTCAACTGTTGAATTATATAATAGCCTTTGACTCCATTTAATCAAAGGATGAAAATTAAATTTTGTTCTAATCTTTTGCAATTGATATCTTTAAATCATGACCTTCAAATCAAACGACTTAGATGGTGTTTTCACATGGTAGAGGTTGCCAAACTTGCATGTTTTTCTTTTAAATTCGGTGCAATCTGGTGCAATCACTTGAAAAGCGTGTGCAAGTAATGGCTCTCATTCTTCAATTATTATTATTATTATTTTCCGGTTTGGCTTCCGTTCGGTTTTGGTTTTCTTATATATATATTTTTTGATTTTCATATTTTTCTTCTAATTTTTGGGGTTTTCTAATCCTATTGTTTTTTATTTTTGATTTTTCCACCCGAAAAGGAAATCGATTTTTGGACCGGTTCGGACTAGAATTTGAGTTTCGGGTCAAGGCTTGAATCCCTAGTGTAAACAATGCACTCCATGCACTCGCATGGACTACAAAGTGGCGTAGCGTGCTAAGGAGCACACCTGGCGCGCACTTACCGATTATGCGCGTCGCTAATGGGTCATGAGGCCAATAGTGGTGACTAAATATAAGCCAACAGTCAAACGAAACATGTCTTTCTCAGCGTCACCGGCACCTTTCTCGAGCATGATGGCGTCGGACGGTCGTGCGGCCGTCTCTGCCGATAGCCAACGGTCGCGGAAGCTCCAAATATATCCCTCCCCGGGCACCACTGGAGTCACCCCTTACTGGAGAGGTGGTAACCTTTAATCAAACCTTATCCCCCTCTTACTTGATAACATTGAAACCAAAATCAATTCTCTCTTTCATTCCTTTCGGTTTGCACAGAAAAATACGAGAGGGATGCTAAGAAATACTGGGATTTATTTTACAAGCGACATCAAGACAAGGTAACTTAGCTTTTTGTTTTGTTTTTAGTTGAAAACTAGTGATTATAGAGTTTGATTCTTAGTATTCTTTTCCTTATATGATAGTTTTTCAAGGATCGGCACTACTTGCATAAGGAATGGGGTCGATATTTCAGCGTAAGTCAAATGTAGACTTGATTTTATTTTAGGTTTTTATTTTATTGATAAGGTTAAATTTCCATTCGAAAAGGAACTTAGATTTTCTTTTAGGTTTTAATTGGTTCATCGATTAATACTGAATTTTCAGGCTGAGGGGAGGAAGGTTGTTTTGGAGGTATTGATCGATTGCTCACTCGCTCTTTCATTTACCATCTTATGCATTCCTTCATCTTTTCTACAATGTTTATTATTTCTGGTCCTTTTTGTTCGTTTGGTTATTGTCATCTTTGGATTGTAATTTGGTTGTTGCCTCTTAAGCTTGCTTATCATGATTTGTAAAAAAATAATTTATTTATGTACTTTTGTGTTTCTTACTTCTATTACGTCCTTCACATAGGGAGCAAAAATAGTTGCAATTTAAAAAACCACTCTTAAACAATTCTAAAAAAAATTGCAACTATTCAGACAATAACACCTAACACCAGACATCTGAATAACAATGGGGGGATATTTCAGTGGTGGTTTGCAAGAGTACCAGAACACTTCAAGACATGTAGCGTCCGCAATCACGTTGGACTATTCCTTATCCAATGTTGGACTATTCCTTATCCAACATTGGACTATTACAGCCTCCCACCTTATAGAAGAGCCATCCTTGGCTCTGATACCAAATTGTCACGCCCCGAAATTCGATATATGATTCATTTCAGCACATGAATGAATTCAATAATCAAAGTTCAAATAAAGGAAACACAATGGTCCATTCTCATTAACTAGAATTCAAAGTTACATTTTTTTTCCATTTTCAAATAAAACAACTCCTAAACAAAACTAATCCAACAAGTCCTCTAGGGCCTCTTTCTGAAAAGCAGCTCCTAAGCCACGAGGTCCAATCTTGGAAATTTAAATAACAACGGGGGTGAGATATAACTTAGCAAATGACCCCCAATAATAACTAACATAAACTCTACAGTTTTGATGATCAAATTGAATAGAGTTTATCGTTTTGGAATAACAATCATGATACAACATTTGGTCATGTGAGGAATGTGACAATCTACATCAACATATTATATGCAATGAATCAATATGAAGAATGAAGAAAAGAAAATAACTTAGCCTACAATTGTATTACATATATTGTACAAGTGTTACGAAATAGCACCGATCCACGCGCATTTGCATTGTCAATTCATCTTGGATACCAGTCACAATGGAGGGTTCCATACCTATAACAATCCCATTGTCAACGGTGCCGATCCGGTTTGACAGGGTTTATTTCCTGTTACGGAAGTACACAAGTGGACCTGTTCGTCCAAAACTACCACACGGCCCCATGAGGATCTTATTCAAATATCCTATCATTCCCTCAAATCTTTAAGCCAAGTTATTTATCTTTGGCCTTGCATATTCATTTGTTTTGAAAACTTATCCAAGATTTATACATATGCTCTATAAATGCGCATTTCGAAACAATCTATAATTTAATGGCGAATGATATCATGCGAGAATTCGAACGAATCAACAATCCATACAACATTCCTATGTTATGATATACTTGCTAATAACAAAATGATCCTTAAGTAATATATTTACCAATTGTACAGTACTACCATCAAATATCTGACTTTTAGTTTAGCTATATTGATGTTATGGTATACTTTATGTAAATAACAAGATATCGATATCTACTAAGTATGTGTTTAGAACGTATTATGGGTGCCTCAATCGTTAGATCCAAGGGTCTCGTGTGGCGTGCACTAAGTTTCATAGTTCCAATGGTTACCTGGGCACAAGGGGAAAAAATGGTCAATAAAGATATTGTCGAAGTTGGGAGAAAGAGGGCGAGCAGGGTTATCGAAGGTTGGGGTGTATCGGTTATTTCAAATCCCTATTTTAGAAGACACCCGGTTAACAAAAATTAAAACAAATCTGTTCTATAATAATTAAAATAAAAATTCAATTTTTAAAACTCTTAGTTTAATAAAATCTCCTATTAAATGAAAAATCTGCACCAATATAAAATAAATTTTAAACCTTTGGTTTAATGGCAAAAATCCTAAAACAGTTGATTTTGAAAATACTGATTTAAATATAAAAGATAGATTTAAAAATCTGATTTAATAGATAAAAATCAGTTTTAAAATTCCTAAATTTCTGTAACTGATATTATAAGATGACTCTCTAGTATAACATGAACATCCTATTTAAACTCATGAATAAAAACTCTTTTGTGTAAACCATTTAGGGATTCGCCAAAATAACTAATATATGTATATATATATATATATGCTTAGAACAGAGAGGAGGAGAGAACGCTAGTGATGACCGGTGTTCATTGGCGAAAATTCTGGTGACCGAAGAAAAGAGAAAAAAAATAAAAAATAAAAAATAAAAAGAAGATAAAATACTAATTAAAGAAATAAAACAAATACTAGACATACCTTAGAGAAGAAGAAGAGCCTAGAGAAGAGCTTGCTGTGAAAGAGAGGAGGAGAGCTCTATATATATAGGCTTGGTGGGTTGACTGTTCGGATTCGGGGGATGTCAAGTAAAGAGGCGTTACTGAATTGAAGAAGAAGAAAAGAGAAATGACTCGGATGCGCATGGGTTTTAATTTGGAGATTTAAGTTGTAAGGGGAAGGGTTAGGGTGTATAGCATATGCAAGTTAGACTCAATGTGTGTGTGCTCATGGGTCGAGTAAGTTGGGTCGTCACAATGGCTCCCTAAATAATGTAGCAGAGTATGAAAATGGCGGAGAGGAAACAAAATGAAGAGAAAAATGCATGTCTCACTCCATTGTAATAAATAGGGGCGTCCACGCGGCAATGTATCTGATTGGTGAATGGAGTTTTCCCCTTATTGGCAATATCATTAGCATGTGCTTACAGTGCACATAGGCATTTCTAATGCACAATTGGAACTCCTTACATGAAAGCCCACTTTTGTAGACATATCATATTGCTTATAGGCGCCGTAAAATTCATTGCAATTGCATGAAATTTTGATGAGAAGTTTCATCTATAATTTAAGTCTGGGATTCATCCTTCAATTGTTGATTCATTTTATGGGATTTGCATTGGCAATCTTTCTAGTATGATGATTCTCAACAGTGTAGGTATTGTGTTGTGAATTAAAAGAAAAATGAGTTTAGTAAAGAAGGTGAACATTGAGTTAATAATCTGGCGAGTCATAAAATTGAGTTTAAGAATTGGCCCATCATGCTTTTAGCTAGGGTAGGAACATTATATTGCAACTTGTGTTGGGAGTGGACAAAGCCAGTGGGTCGAAGATACAGTCAAGTGAGATACTACGAAGACTGGAGTGAGCTATTTGTACCATAGAAAGGTCAGTGGCTTGCTGCTTTGTTATGCGATGACAGAGCGTCGATGGCGTGTAGTGAAGACTGAGAGTTCAGGGATTGCGACATCGAATGAGGGCATATTCTATGAAAAGAGGTGTCTTCGCGTCAACGAGGACGTTGACGGTTTTGAGTGGAGGATGTGACGGGGGAACGCAACGTGGCTACCCGAGCCTTCTACATCAACCACTCGTTACCTTTAGTGCCTGGGCGGCACGCGATGTGGTGTCATCGGGACATGCGACATCTTGATGCTGGGAGCATGCGATGTGGTGCCATCAGGGCACACAACATCTTGGTGCCTAGGCGACACGCCATGTGGTGCCAGGAGGGCATGCGACATGTAGCCAGGAGGGCATTGCGATGTGGTCGCAACACGGTCGCATGAGAGTATGATGCGAGGAGTTATGGGCGTAATGGTTGAGGGCATGACACTGTGTGCCACGGGCGAAAGGCGTGTGCCATGAGGGTATGACAAACCAATACGTTTGAGGTCCTCGGGTTGTTTACCCATAGATGGTGTTTGGACCATCTATGTGGGAGAGGTGCTGGATGAGTTACCTCCCACCCACACGGGGCTTTGCGTCGCTAGAGGGTGCACAAGTGTCTCCTAGGCCTGACAGGGTGGGCCTAGGACGTTGCTGGGGTAGCAATGCCGTGTGACACCCAATGCGAGGGTTGGCCTGTATGTCGGACTACGCGTCGCGGTGTATGTGGGTCGCCTAAGCGCATGACACTCGAATGCTACGTGGAACTCGGTTGAGCACATCGGCTTGAGGGTCTGAATATCTGTGTGCTGGTGAGGTGCGCCCAACACGACGATGGGCTTGGTTCGGTATGTCAGCTAGACATGTTGGGGTGAGACGACATGAGGAGCTGCATGCCATTATTGTTGTGAAGTGAGGTACTTGTGCAGGGCACGTAAGAGTGAAGCTTGAGCAGGCCAAGCAAGGCACTCATGTGCCAATTGGTGTGTCGTCCGGGGCATGATGCATCGATATGGTTGCCGTGAAAAGAAGGTAACCATGGATGAGGAGTTCCCGTCCTCTAGGCGGGTGGTATCAGAGCTGATGGAGAGATAGGTTGGCATCGTTGGATGCTGCAAAACTCTTTAATTTGAACATTGTGTCAAAGTTCAACACGTTTCAGGCTCTTCGTCATTCATTCGATTTATTGCACACCCAATATTACCAGGTTTACTGGTTCTCTCAGTTCTAATTCAGGTTCGTGATTTACCACTGTAAAGCGACCTGGTTCGCCAAAGTTAGGGTGACTTTTAAATAGAAATATATTAAATATTTATAGTATTGTTGGTTTATAATGCAAACAAATGTTTTGATACTTGTTGGTTTAAGTATTTACTTGAAAACTATATGGCTTGGGTTCAATTCCCCTCACAGTATTTTAACATGTAAAAATATTAAAGAAACGAATTGGGGGAACTGGTTAGGCAGAACCAGATCGAACGAAACTGTGAACCAATTAGCAATTTGGTAGGGTATTGTTCAAATCAGGTAACCATGTGCACACTTTATATTTCTATTGATGCATATTGGGTATTACGATGACTATTGGATGTTTCTATTCACCATCCAACATTACAAATATCAATTTCAATTAGGGACTCTACCTAGACCGATGGGTTAGAGACTTGACCTAGACTGAGACAAAGTTCACTCAGTTTTGACTCAATGGAATGTAATACAACTGGTTCGAATGACCAAATCGACTTGACTGAGTCGCTACGAATACAAGTTCAAAACCTTGCCACCACGCATATAATAATATTTAATATATAACACAAACATATGGTAAACCTTCTAGATTTTTTAAACTTTTAATGTGACGACCCTACTTTTCCAATCCTCTCGGTATAGGAAAGGCTGGTTCGCCAACTTATTAATTTCTCAATAAGCCGCATATTAAACAAAAGCCGGCAACATAACTTAGATCTAAACAGAATCCAATCAAAATAAATAGGGACAAAAGCTCATATAAAAATACATCACCAAGAGGAACCAGGAAGAACCACCGGTGATGGCCAATCCGATCACCTAAACAATGGTTCCTAATGATGGTTTCTCAAGTGATATCAAAATATGCAAAACAAGGCCTTGGGCCCATAATTCAAAATAATTCTAACTCAAAAAGTACCAAAAGACAAGACTAGATCACGGAAAGAACTCCTCCGCTGGGGTCTCAAGCTCCTCCTCAGGGATATAGTCAGAGTCCTCTAGATTGAGATCGTCTGAGCCTAAATCAGTCTCAGCACCTGTGACGTATAGTTGGGGTGAGCTAACATCGAAGCTCAATTGAGGAAACATATCTATCTACATTTTATCATAAGTAAAGGTTTTCAAAGACAAAAATCAGATTAATTATGGTTTTCAAAAGATGTTTTGCAGACTAAATTCCAATTCTAAACAGTGTATCAAAAGAGAAGTTATCATGTCTGGTGTTCTGATGTTTTCAAATTCTGATATCATGCATGCTTCTTATCTTAAAATTATAACTTAATTGTATCTCTCAAATTACATATTAGCATGAGAGCACGAGTATCACCGATGGGAAACCCTACTGACCATCGTCGTTCAATGAACCATTTTTCGGAAAGTGCAACAAGCCTTTACGTAATGAGGGAAACTTGCGCAAGGTTGAAATACCGTCAGGATGGTTGGCAGAATCTAGAGTCTCGTTCTAATGAACCTCAAATCAAATGCGGATGCTAAACATATCGGATTTTATGTACATAATACATATTCAGATTTTCTGAGTTCTATTACAAAATTCACATTCAAAGATGAGGTTCGGAATTTCCACAATTTCTGAGTCTTTATTGATATCACAGTTTCAAAGTTCTTAATCATGCTGTTTCTAACAAAATTTCAGAATTTATGCCTTAAACAAAAATAACCAAATACTTAGAATAAAATGCAACCAAGTCTTAGGGTTCCCCTACCTTGACTTGACTTGAATTGGTCAAAGAAACACACCAAGAAGTCCTCTCAGTGGATTCAAATTGGGACCTACAAGTATTAACCCCATAACAGTGTCAAAAAGGGGTCCATCGATGCAAACAAAAACCAACTAAGACCTTTCCAAAGAACAGAAAAACAAGGTAGAATTCGATGCTCGAATTTGAATTCGAGCATCGAATTCACCCAAAAGTGCATCAGTCAGATTTTTCCAAAATTCGACCCTCGAATTTGTCCAGGTCAGTACTATTCAATTTTTTTTGTCTCCTTTCTTGCATTTTCTTCCAAGACACTAACCTGTTATCTATTTTATATACACCATTTATCTAAACTAATCTAGGCAAAATTAACTTAATCAAAGGAAGTTTTAAAGCCTACCTCTTGAAGATCGATCTCTTTAGCTTCCGTTGATCTAATTCTAAGCACCGGATCAAGCTGCAAGTTCAGTTGGACTTCAAATCCTAGTCCATCTCCAACCTTGCTGTTAGAGCAATGGTTGCCCAGACTATTCACCAAAAGTGTCCACTCTCCCCTAGCCTTCCTTCTCAATATCTTAAACAAATCAGAAACAAAACACAAGGCTTATCAATGGCTAAGATGGGAAGAGGGATTTTTACTCTCAAAGGATCAAGCAAAGAAGCAAAAGGTTGCAAGAGTTCTAAGCTCTAGTTCTCACGTGAGGGAGGAAGGATAGAGCTTCGCCCACACTCTTCCCTCTTATAACAAAATTTCTCACCTCAAAATATCATGATTTTTATAGTTACAATTCTATCCACTTAACTTGCATTAGTTTTCGGTGTTAAACACACACACCCACCTTAGTGTATATGTTAACAAATATAGGACCTCCTCATATTCAAATCAGGAATCCTTCGACCAAAAAGCTTCAACTAGGTTTACATACCCGAATCCTCATAACATGGATCAAAATATCGTCCGATACCGATACGTATCGGTATCGAAGCTGAACGATGCGGTACATTCAATGTACTGTATCAATTCAGTTGTATGGCAGATACCGATACGTATCGTTTTAGAGCTCGGACGATACGTATCGATAACCCGAGATTTTGACCCATGCCTCATAATTCGTCACTTAACTTTTTTGGGCACGCTTACCGAGGTACTCGAAATCAGGTAAAAAATATTCGGGATATTACATTTAAGTACCTTAGTTTTTTTTTTTTTTTGTTTGATGAAATTTGATAGTCTAGATTTTTGGCTTCTCGAGTTAGACTCATTCACAAACGTCGGACTTTGTCACATGAATTCGTGTCAATGTGACACTAGACAAAGTAGCCAAGATATCAACACATTATTGTGGGCATTTCACTTAATATGGACTACGAGGTCAACATGATGTTTATGTTGGACCCATTACCGTAGATTTCCTAAATTTGAGTTTATTAGAATTAGAGAACAACTTTAGACCAAAGTTGTTTTTGGGTTCCGTCCTATATTAAAAGTACCAAATATTTGCCTTTTTTGTGCCAGTTGCATCATTATGGGTGGTGGGACTATTGACTATTGATTAAGCCAATGAGCACCACAATTTCGTAAAATTCCTACAAGTATATCTCACAAACCTGCCACAGGCATCGTCTATGAGGCTAGCCGTTTTGCAACCCCAATCCTTGAGTAACACCTCCTAATTTAGCCAACATCCAACTTCCAAAGGAGGTCACTCATCACTGCAACCCGAACACACTTAGTTGACTAGGTTCGCTTGTGTTTACATTGACCAGTATAGCACTTGCAACATCCAAACCTCTCAACGAGATGCAATGTAGTATCATTGTGCTACGAACCTAAGGCCACCCTTAAAACTCTAGGAGACCATCGACACACCTGTTGGCTTGTTGAGTCTCGTTGTGTATTGAACAACCTTAAACGACATAGGCTTGCATATGTATGGTTTAAAAACTCAATCCTTGGGAAGTAATAAGGAAACCGTAAGCCTATTGGTTTGACATACTCGACCTAAGCCACCAGTCAATACCCTTCAGGGCCACGTGACGCTCTCTTGTGCCCATCACCGATGCCATTCGACATCCTCATTGGGCAACACTACGTCGTGCAACACCCATGCGTGCCCACATCAATGGCTATGCGACATCACCTCGTGCCAGCATCCAAGCCAGACAACATTACAACGTGCATACACCAAGGTCTCTCGGCAACTGACATAGGCAAGACAAATAATTCAGGTTGGTCATACTTTTAATGTAGGATGAAACAGAAAAATATATTTGGTCTAAAGTGGTTCTCTGATTCTAACAAACTCAAATTTAGGAAATCTATAGTGATGGGTCCAACCTAAACATCTTGTTTTCCTCCTAGCCCAAATTAAGTGAAATGCTTTCAATGATATGCCGATGTCTTGGCTACTTTGTCTAGTGTCACATTCACACAAACTCATGTGACAGAGTTTGACGCTTGACGATGAGTTTAATTCGGGAAGCTAAAAATCTAGACTACCAAAGTTTGTCAAATAAAAAACTAAGGTACTTAAAAGTTATATAAATCTAGAAGGTTTATCCCCTATTTTTGTTACCATTACACATTATATATTATTATATAGGCGGTGGGAAGGTTTTGAAACTTGTTGTCGTAGTGACTCAGTCAAGTCGATTAGGTTTTCAAGCCAAAGAGAAACTTTTATTGTTGTGACTAGTTGAATCGTATATTTCTTCTAATACAATTCAGACCAGTTGTATTAACTGAGTCGAGTCAAAACTGAGTGAACTCTCTCTCGGTCTAGGTCAAGTTTCTGACCCATCTGTCTAGGTCAAGTTTCTAACCCATCAGTCTAGGTAGAGTCCTTAATTGAAATTGGTATTTGTAACGTTGAATGGTGAATAGGAACATGTAATAGTCATCATAATAGCCAATACTTCACCTTGTGCTACTTGTTTTAGTAGCACAAGGTGAAGTATTGGCTATTATGAGTCCCTAGTAGAAGCTTAGCCTGTCCATTTCATCTTGTGGTACTTGTTTTAGTACCTAGCAACATCAGTGGCATGCAACTTCCTATGTTGGCCCATTTGGGAACGTCTTGCTTGCAATACCTAACCAAGCTACCACTTGTGAATGGCCCTACTCTACCATCACAATGCACCGCCTGAGGCTTCGACACACCTTAATACCCCTCTGTGAGTCGTTTGCATTAAGCCAATGAGCACCACAGTCTCGTACAATTCCTGCAAGTGTATCTCACAAACCTGCCACAAGCATCGTATATGAGGCTAGCCGTATTGCAACCCAAGCCTTCAGTAACACCTCCAAATTCAGCCAACATCCAACTTCCAAAGGAGTCACTCATCACTGCAACCCGAACACGCCTAGTTGACTAGGTTCACTTGTGTTTAAATTGACCAGTATAGCACCTGCAACATCCAAACGTCTCATTGAGTGACATAATGCAATATCGTTGTGGTACGGTCCTAAGGCCACCCTTACAACTCTAGGAGACCATCGATACACCTTCTGGCATGTTGAGGCCCATTGTGTATGAAACAACCCTAAAAGACAAAGGCTTGTATATATATGATTATAAACCCAATCCTTAAGAAGTAATAGGGAAACCATAGGCCTATTGGTTTGACATACTCGACCTAACCCACCAATTGATACCCATCAGGGCCATGTGATGCTCTCGCATGCCCATCACCGATGCCATCCGACACCCTCACGTGGCAATACTACGTTGTGTGACACCAATGCGTTCCCACATCAAGGCCATGTGACACCACCTAGTGCCAACGTCCAAGCCATGCAACATTACAACGCGCATACACCAAGGTCTCTCGGTACCAATGTGCCCATTTGAAGCCCCAACGAGACATTGTTTGTCACACTACTAGCCAACAAGGCCCCATCATGCATATATCCCTTGGTGCCCCATCACCAAGGGGTATATGTGGCACCTTTGCTTTCCAATCGGCAATCTACTTTGCATAGAGGTGCAACAAGACCTAGCTCTTAGGCAGCACATCTTCGTTGTCAGTGCACTTCCTTTTGGATAGAGGTGCATCAGATGTCAGTGCACTTCCTTTTGGACCGACCCTTCTGATATGGGACAAAAACTGACTTAGGGGTCCTATCCCCCCATCAGTAGGGAGACATCCAATCGATGTCTGACTATCAAATAAAACGTAATAATATATAATGGTCAACTAAATTTTATACCCCCCATTCTTGGTGCATCGAGTTATTGGTATTCCATATAGAAATATCATAAAACAGATACTTCCCTTTGGAAAGCCTCTTTCACATATCAGAAACTATTTCGAATATAAAATAAGATGCTGATATTGATGACATATACCATATAAATATGCTGATCTTACTTATCAAATAATATTCTAAAGCAAAATCCATAATATTATATATATATATATATATATATATATATATATATATATATATATATATATATATATATCCGATAAGGAACACTGATAAAAAAAAAAAAAAAAAAAAATCCGATAAGGAATTGCCAAAACTTGTAGTTTGATTGTCCAAATTCTGTAGACAATTTTATGCAATCGAATGATATGGATTTGGGCTAGTTGCAATTGTAAAATAAACGAAACTTTTCATATATTGCATATTAATTTCAGAAAATAAAACTTTTCAAATCCTTTACTCATATGCATAAATTTTAAATTGTATGATTAACTAGACTAACAATGGTTAATTAGGCTAAGCATGATTAACTATGTTAAGCGTGATTAATTAGGCTAAGCATGATTATCTAGTCTAAGCATGGTTAACTAGGAAAGCATGATTATCTAGCCTAGCATGATTAACTAAACTGAATATAATTAACTAGGCTAGACATGATTGACTAGACTAAACGAAATTTAACTTGCTTCAGTTGCCTGTCTAATTTGGATTGAGCCTGAGCTGGACCGAACCATGCCTAACTGAGTTGAACCGCGCTGCACTGAACCTGAGCCACTTCTCCTTCTTCTCTTCCTCCTCTCTCCATCGAATGAGAGTGGGATGGGTGGAACTCCATTCTCTCCCCCTAATTTATAGAACCCCTAAGGGGTCAATGTTTTATTATTTTAATATTATCTTCTCCTGATCATATTATTTTAATGGTTTCTTCCACCTCCTCTGATTATTATAATAAATTTTGACCTCCTTTGTCTAGTTTCCACCTCCTTTGACTAGTCTCCACTTCCTTCGACCAGTTTCCACTTCCTTACTATATTATACTATATTAGATACTTTTATTTTATTATGTATATTATTTTCGTACATCCCTTTGACCTTGCCCCGTTGTCACCTCCAAGGGTCAAGTTCCTCCATCACCCGCTTGACAGTGCCCCTTGGCCAACTCCAAAGGCCAAGTCTTGCATCACTTGCCTAGCGTGCCCCTTGGCCACTTCCAATGGCCAAATTCTGCATCGTCTCCTTGATTGTGCCTCTTGGCCACCTCTAAGGGCCAAGCGCTGTATTATTTCCTTGACTGTATTCAGGGTTAGGGTGTTAAGCAACTACACTTAAGTTAGGTGTATCAACTCATGTCAAATTGTCATTTTGTCCTTGATCTTTTTAAGAAATAACTTTTTTGCCCCTAAAGTAAAATTACTATTTACCTCTATCTATTTTCGAAATGACCATCATGTCCTAGATCCAAAATTACTATTTACCCTTGTCTTTCTCCAAAATGACCATCACGTCCCTGAACCAAAATTACCTTTTTACCTTTACCTTTCTTTGAAATGACCATTACGTCCCTGAACTAAAATTACCTTTTTGCTCCCATCTTTTTCCAAAATGACTAGTATGTCCTAACTATAGCACAAGATATTTTACTAGTAAAACTTGGGATATTACAAATTTTGAAGTAAAAATGTGACATTAGTGTATCCTAAGCCGACATCTTTTCCTATTATTATGTTTTGGGTTGTTATATATGTATTTTTTGTTGTTATTTTAAATTAGTCATTACTTATATTTAATGTTTATATTTTGGCAGCCCATCGTTGATGCTATTACTTAAATGACAAGATCAATCTATTTGTATGGTAGAATTTAGGTACCAATTCTTTGGTTTCAATTTGTAACAACTCACCAAACTGCCTCTTGAACATTGTTTGAGGGTTACTTTATCTCGATGAATTTTGATGAGTTTTCTAGGTTCTCTTCTATAGTTGTATGTATTGCTTCTGCTTTAAATACTGGTTTAAATTTCATATCATATTTTTTGAGATGGATATTCCATATTGTATTTTTCTCTATTTAGTTAATTGCATTGCTTTTGTTAGCAGACATTTTTTTCCTTCTTTCAATAGAATTAAGGATTTTATCAATAGTTTACCAGTCATTTTTATGAATAAAAAATGTACTTAAACACTTTTTTTTTTCCATCATCCAAGCATATCTCAATGTACATTTCTTTCTTTATGATGAAAATATATTTGAGGGTATACAACCTTTGATCTTTTTTTGCTTTTTAATTGCTTAGTATATGTTGGACATTTGATGATTATTGCCAAATATTCAGGTTGGTTGTGGAGCTGGAAACACTATCTTTCCTTTGGTTGCCACTTATCCTGATCTTTTTGTTCATGCATGTGATTTCTCGCCACGTGCCATTGACATGGTTAAGGTTTGCTCCTTTCTATTTCAATATCCCATTGACAACATAATTTGGCTTAGCATATTTGGTAACCTTTTTGATAACATCTACTTATTCAAGAAAAAAGTAACCTTTTGCAGCTCAATTATAACATTCAAAGTCTCAGCAATCATTTGATTGCCCGGGTTATTAAATAATGGATCCGAAAATTCATGTGTTTCATCTCCATCAATCTTCATCATCATAGCCTTATCCTATCTATTTCCTGTCGGCTTGCGAGTCCTATTTCTCCATTTATTTCTGATCAACTGTAAGTCCTCCGTAACTCCACAATCCTTCATGTCACTTCTGAATGCTTCCCTCTAGGTCTTCATTGGTCTTCCTATTCTACTTCGTGTTTGAAGTGCCACAATTCTTCGTACAGGTTCTGCTTTTGACCTCCTATGGACATGTCCAAACCACCTCAAGCGACATTCCTTAATGTTTGTTCTTTCTAGATGCCACTCTTAAATTTCCTCTTATCTGAAATTCATGTGTTTATTCATTAAAATTAGGTATATTTTAGACTTCGTAAATTGCAAGTTTGGGAGTTTTTTTTCCTTTAATGTGCTCCATATCCGTGTTAATGTTAATCCTGATTTGGTTTTGTATGTTTCTATAATGCCCCGACACCACGTGCCAAGATATTATCCTCTTTGAGTGGCTCCACTTGGTCCCACCAACCGTCCCTGGTCCCACCAGTAGCCCTTTCCCTTCAAGATTTTATTTTTGGCATGGGTCGACCGGACACATGGCCGCCGCACCCACCCAAAATGTGTCTTGCATGTAAGAGTGGGGCCATTACTTATGTCCCAGGGTCAGGACCACTATTTACATGATGTGGGACTTTTCATTTGGTATCAAAGCGAAATTATGTTCCAAAGAGGACAATATCTTGGCACGTGGTGTCGGAGCGTTACAAAATGGTATCAGAGCCGAGGAAGGCTCTATTACAAGATGGGGAGAATGTAAAGTCCCACATCGTGTAAATAGTGGTCCTGACCCTGGGACATAAGTAATGGTCCCACTCTTATATGCAAGCCACGTTTTGGGTTTGTGCGGAGACCATGTGTCCGGTCGACCCATGCCAAAAACAAAACCTTGAAGGGAAAGGGCTATTGGTGGGATCAAGTGGAGCCACCCAAAGAGGACAATATCTTGACATGTGGCGTTACAAAATGGTATCAGAGCCGAAGACGACTCTATTACAAGATGGGGAGAATGAAAAGTCCCACATCGTGTAAATAGTGGTCCTGACCTTGGGACATAAGTAACGACCCCACTCTTACATGCAAGACGCGTTTTGGGTGGGTGCGACGGCCATGTTTCCTGTTGACCCATGCCAAAACCAAATCTTGAAGGGAAAAGGCTACTGGTGGGACAAGGGACGGCTGGTGGGACCAAGTGGAGCCACCCAAAGGGGACAATATCTTGGCACGTGGTGTTACAAAATGGTATCAGAGCCGATGACGACTCTATTACAAGATGGGGAGAATGAAAAGTCCCACATCGTGTAAATAGTGGTCCTGACCTTGGGACATAAGTAACGGCCCCACTCTTACATGCAAGACGCGTTTTGGGTGAGTGCGACGCCTATGTTTCCGGTTGACCCATGCCAAAAATAAATCTTGAAGGGAAAGGGCTACTGGTGGGACCAGGGACGGCTGGTGGGACCAAGTGGAGCCACCCAAAGAGGACAATATCTTGGCACGTGATGTCGGGGACTCAGGGCGTTATAAAATGGTATCAGAACTGAGGACGGCTCTATTACAAGATGGGGAGAATGAAAAGTCCCACATCGTGTAAATAGTGGTCATGATCTTGGGACATAAGTAACGACCACACTCTAACGCGCAAGATACGTTTTGGGTGGGTGCGGCGGCCATGTGTCCGGTCGACGCATGCCAAAAACAAAATCTTGAAGGGAAAGGGCTATTGGTGGGACCAAGTGGAGCCACCCAAAGAGGACAACATCTTGGCACGTGGGGTCGGGGCGTTACAGTTTCACTGCTTCTTTTATTCCTCTCCTGTCCCTGAAAGTGTTTTCATGCACATTCTGCACGTTTGCAGTTAAATTAATGTGTGTTCAACATTTGAATGTTCACATGCTATATATTGTGCTCAGCTCATTAATTTCCATTCTTGTTCTTATGCCCATTCATGATGGTTATGCATTTGTTTATGATCTTTTGCTTGTGATTGTATGTACGGTAAGGGTGATGTACGGTAAGGTGATGTACAGTAAGGGTGATGTACGATAAGGTGATGGACGGTAAGGGTGATGTACCAAAAGGTGTTGTACGATAAGGTGATATACGCCTATACGGTAAGCTTGATGTGCGGTAAGGGCGATGTGTCTCAAAACTTATTAAAGCTACAGATATGAGTTTCCGCAAATTATTGGTATGCTTTGGTGGTCTGATGCAAACAGATATTGCTAAAGGCGTAAAACTATTGAATTATGCAAACAAAGTAACTAAAGCAATGGGAAAGTATGCTTCTAGCCTAAAAGATAACAAAACTTTATTAAATCTAGCAAACATGGTTAAATAATAATACTAATAAATCTAGCAAACATGGTAGAGGTCCCCTATGAATGCGTTCAGGCTTCTAGCTTTGACTGAAAGTAGTGAATCCTAGTTAACTCTTTACTCTAATTCATAAAACATATTAAAAGTTGACTAGTTTTCTAAAATTCAATTATAAATAAAGAAATAACTAATCTTACCACATAAAAAAGGTACTTAAAAAGAAAGAACTCAAATCCACTTATGCCACTATTTGATCTGCATCATTATCCCTCAATTGGAGAGAACTCAATTCCCACTCATTAAAATTTATGTGCTAGTCTCGGTAATTTAGCCATTCCATGTCCTGTGTGGTTATTCTTTTTGAATATTGTAAATGCCTAGGTTGGGTAACTCCAATAATATCCATGTCCTGTCGTGTGCATTGTGGGTAAAATGTATCATGCATAATTGCATTAAACATGATAAGTCTAATTCCTCCATCCGACTATCCAATCATACCCCAATTACCCATATGTATGATCTAAAAGAGTTTGAGTGAGTAGCTAAAAAATATGATTCATCATCGTCATCTTGTCCAACTATGCAGGATCGGCTTTGCGAGTCCTATTTCTTGTTCATTTTCGTTTAGGGCCGGCTGAATTTTGTGAAAAATGATTGCATTGCCTCTAATGATTGAGACCAGGTTCAATGATGAAAGAGTTTTTAAAATTCTTTCTCGTAGGGTTTAGGTTTCAGAATCCCCAAAACTTTAATACCAAATAAAACAATCTTAAAAGTGAGGAAAGAGAGCTTATTTGTTGCTTATGTGACCCCAAATAGATTTTGAAAACCAAAAAGAAATAAAATGAAAAAGATTAAGATTTGATGGTCATTTTTTCCCAATATGATTACTCATGTTTCCTTAAAATCACATTTTTTGAGGAAATATATAATTCATTAAAATTTTAAGATTTATTTCAAAAGGATCCTAATAAAGGATTCGGTAATTCCTGAATTATAAATGTAATATTTTCAATTTGCTATTTGTGCTTATATTTTATTTTATTTTTCACTAATGTCAGTTTCTTGGACTACAAATAGCTTAAAAGTACTACACTAGGAGGAATTAGTGAATTTATAGGATGTTATTCCTATCAATTAAATTAATGGGATACTATTCCCCTATAGAAGGAATTCCCTATCGACACCTTCTCTAGCAAAAGTGTTGACAAAGGAATTTGCCTTTTCAGAGATGTGGCCGAACTCAATTGAGAGAAGAATGCAAAGGTCTAGGGCTTCTTCAATTTTTCTGCAAGGTGGCGATGAAAGGGTTTTGGATTTAACCATCCAACTAATCACGTTTAGTGATCCTTCAATCTTATTTGAGCTCAGTACCACATGACGAAGAGAAGAAGGCAGAGAACAAGGGGGAACCGGAATGGCTGGAATACAGGTCTTACTCGGGACCAAACCCTTAGGTCATGTGACACCCCTTTAAGTGGTCATGTGATCTATCGGGGGGACCCTCCAGTGGGGCCTATTAGAGAATACTCTCTCTCTCTCTCTCTCTTGCATTTAGGAGAGAGAATCACTCTTTCTTGCTGCCCTAGGGTCCTTTAAAAAACCTGTGGGGCAAGTTATCCAAAGCCAAGGACCATCGACTCATGATACTCTTTATATGATTACAAATTTTGTGAATCACAACTGTTTCTTTTGGAAAATGTGATTTTTTTCTTCTTTCCACAAACATCGAAGAACAGATTTCATGCACATATTTTATCTGCAAATTTGTTTTAACTAATAGCAATTTGGATTTAGCCAAATTTATTCTCTTATGAATAATACCGAGACATTTATTAAAAGAAGAAATCATACAAGAGAAACTAGGGGATATCTACGAATGTGGAAAGCCCAATGCAAAGGGATGGTTTGTTCCACACTCTCTCTTGCCAATTTTCTTCTTATGTGCTTAAACAAGATGCTTATAGTCATGCAAGATAGGAATCCTCATGCTAAGACTCTTTGAAACCTTTTGGTGGTTTAATTTGTTTGGTGTCCCCGTCTAAATGAATTAATAGACTAATAAACTACGATCTGCATCTTGATTTTTTTTTTTTGTTGGTAACAATATTTTATTAAAATAGGAAAAAGATGAAAAAGTGAAACCCATTAAGCAAGGCGCTTAAGGGACCTTTCAAAACTCAAAAGAAAAAAACACTAAAAATCACTAAAAACAATAGTAGGTGGAAGCCGTTGTCTTCTCTAGTGGAGCTTTCCTCATACTCATGCTGTATCTTCTGAGTGGCTTTATGATCAAGTTGGTCCCACAGTGAACATGGAAGAAGTAGACTTTTGAACTCTCACACAAATCCCACACTCCTTCAACTCCATTGGCAAGTACCAAGTATAAGCCCTGCTTGGCTGAGCCACTCTTACCTTTTAAGGAGACCTTCAACTACAACCCAGAAATGACTAAGAAGATTTGAATTCTATTGAATAGCTTCTGTATCTCAGCCATATTAGTATCAGATACGCAACGGAACCTTGAATAAACCTTAAAAAATGGTCCCCCATGCTTTCGGTTAAGACTAGCCCTCTTTGGGCTTATCAATGGCCAACAAGTAAATATCCATCAAAATTAAGCTTCCATGGCCTCACTGGTGTTCTACAAAGCCAGTACTCATTGCAATGGGCTCTGGTAACCATCTTCTCCTTCCAACAGTGGTGAAGGTTAAAAAGGGAGAGTAAATGATAGAAAACGCATGCATAATACTGCACACATCTAATCCCATGTAATACTAAAGACAGCATGCACATCTTTGTAAATACCTTTAGATAATGGTTGCTGTAACTGTTGTGAGTTGTATTGAGACGTATCGACACCTGAATAGCCATTACTACATAAAGTGCTTTAGTCTTGTTTAGTAGAGTTTGATGAAGTATCTTCAATTCATTATTAGCTCTGTCGGATGTAAATAAATATAAATGAATCCAATTTTCTTATTGCAGGCACACAAAAACTTCATGGAGACTCATGTGAATGCGTTCGTTTGTGATCTCACGGTAGATGATCTTAGCGAGAAGATCTTACCCTCTTCAGTTGACATTGTGACAATGGTACTAGAACAATATTTCAGTTCTATACAGTTTAGGAGATATTGTCGCTCAAAGACAAGTGCTGACTCTTTAATGGATGATTTGTTTTTCCTTTTTCGGGTTTCCTATCAAGCATTTTTGTTACTGTGTTTGGAATGGTGTGTGTGATTTAGGCAACGAGCTGACATGTTAAGCAGATATTTGTGTTGTCTGCAGTAGCTCCTGAAAAGATGCCTTTGGTATTGCAGAATATAAAAAAAGTCCTTAAGGTAAGGGCTGCTTTGATGGCTTCTGTGGAATGGTGCAGGGTCTGCTTGCATATTAGCTTCATGGATTTGTTTAATTGTCGGCCTTTCTTTTTAACTTCCTTCAGCCAAATGGCCATGTGCTGCTCCGAGATTATGCCACTGGTGACCTTGCTCAGGTTGGTCACTTTTGTAATTTTTTGGATCATTATTATTATTATCAAATATTTACCCATTATGATTACTTGTCAAAGTGTGACGTCTCTAAAGTCACATACCGGATCAATGTGTTCGTCTAGAGACGCCGCACTACATAGCATAAATAACAAGCGACAAAAGATAGAATGTAAGAATATCATTATCTGAATTATAGCACAACGGAATGCAAACAATAAAATAAATCTCCATAAGATCTAAAACAACATGATATGTTAAAACTAACCTTGACTAAAGTCAATTAATTAACTATTCGTAATCAATCTAATAAAAATCCATGTTAACTCAACTAAAAATACTCTCTCTAGAATTCTCTACTTTCTCTAAAACTCTAGGGCTCTCTAAACTTCTGTAAATTCTGTAACAATTAACCTAATCTCTATATTTAAAATATTTTAAGGTTTCCTAATTAAGATCTAAGTCTATTTAATATTTCATACATGGGTCTTAAGTGATTCTATGGGCCTCTATTCTCACTAACGGGCCTTACTAATGAGTCATAAGTATTCTAATGAGCTTTATTAATTAATTTACTAACATATTTTAAAGGTCCATTAACCATTACTAATGGCGCACCAAAATTTACCAACATCTATTTAAGACTTATAAGGTCTATCAATTAGATTAATTAATCATTATAAGTCCTATTTAAATAAAGTAAGCATTATATTCATGTGCCACAACTAATTACATGCATCAAATTAATCATATCTAGCAAATAATTAAGGTCTAATTAAATTTGAAAATCTTGGTCGTTACATTCTCCCCTTCTTATTGAAAATTTCGTCCTCAAAATTTAATAGTACTTAGAGTAAAAAGATGTGAATATTCTTTCCTCATCTCGTCCTCATACTCCCATGTATCCTCCTCTCGTGAATGGTGCTTCCAATTGACTAAAAACAATGAAATCTTATTCTGTAGCGTTAGTTTCGTATGATCTAGAATAGCAATCGGTTCTTCAAGCATCGTCATGTTATAAATCAATTACGTGCGAAGGATCCTTGAAATATTTCTTCATCATCGATATGTGAAACACGTCGTGCATCCTTGCTAGTTTAGGTGATAACTGAACTCTATAAGCTGTCTCTCTAACTTGCTTCAAAATCTCGAATGGTCCCATGTACCTCAGACTCAACTTGCCTCGCTTTCTGAACCTCATGACTCCCTTGATAGGTGAAATCTTGATAAAAACTTGGCCGCCCTTCTCTAATTCAATATCTCTTCTTTCCTTATCCACGTAGCTCTTTTGTCTGCTTTGGGCCGTCTTCATTCTTTCTCTGATAAGTTGTACTTGCTTGGTGGTGTCTTCAACGATTTGCAGTTCAAGTAGGTTCCTCACACCCACTTCATCCCAACATAGCGGTGTCCTGCAACTCCTCCCATAAAGTGTGCAGATTTCGTCAATCGATTACCCACAACCCAAATAGAGTCGTTCCTTTTCTTCTTCCTCGATAATCTCATTGTGAAATCCTTGCCTATGCTTTTCCATTTCCAACCTGGTATCGGCAATGGTTGAAGTAATCCTGGTAGCTTCTTGTACTTCACCTAAGGTAGTTAAGGCGATGTAGCGAAGTCATGGTGAAGAGGCTCGCTACGCCATGATGAAACTATTTATTAATTTTAAATTTTTTTATTATATCTATTAATTAGTAGTAGTATTGTTTATTTTTTTTTAATTTTTTAATAGGAAGAAAAAAAATTCAACTACTAAAGCATCACACTTTGATTCTGATATTGAGGATTTCATACTCTAGGCATGCACAAATATCAATAAATACAAATCAAATAGAACATCAATAAATTGCACCATGGTAAGTATAAATAAATAAATGTGAAATATAAATAAATATAGGATATTAAAAAATATTTAAATATCAAATACCGTAGTGTTACCAACAATGAGGTTCTGTCGACCGGTAACACGCTGAGGTTTCGTGACGAGAGAGGGAGAAAGATATATATATATATATATATAGAGAGAGAGAGAGAGAGAGAGAGAGAGAGAGAGAGAGTCGAGGGTTTTGTAACTTATGAGTTGAGCTTTTGTAACTTGTAAGTTAATTTTTGCAACTTATATACTATAAAATGTTATAACTTATAAGTATTATAAGTTATAACAATGTCATACTTATATAACTTATTTATTATATAAATATTATACGTTATTATCCAAAAAAATTAAATAGCGTGCATAGCGACGCCATAGTGCTTTTTTGCGATGATAACGCTATGGCATTGCTATTTAGTCATCATGGCTATTTGGTTGTATATGGTGTTTTCCATCGCCATTTGTTATGGCGATGCTATAACTCCGCCTTGACTACCATGGCTCTGCCTTCACTTGCCAACATGTAAGGCATCTCGAAACATACTCCACGATCTCCCTCTTCATATCCGGCTACTAATAATTCCTCTTCACATCTTGATACTTCTTCGTGCTGCTTGGGTGTATCACAATCTCCAATAACTGCTGCTTGATCTCTGCATCATTTGGTACACAAATTGTCCCTTAATTAACATTGTACCATCCTCCCTGAAAGTAGCCTTAGCATTCAAGCTCTCCTTCAATCAGACCATATTGGGATCATCAAATTGCTTCCCTCGGATCTGTTCTAACAAAATCAGCTTAATATCAATATACGTTAACAAAGCTCTCGGCCTCATTACTTTCTCTGTAGTATTCCTGCTCAAGGCATCTGCTACCACATTTGCCTTCCTAGGGAGATATCTGATTTCTGGGTTAAAATTAATTAAAGTTTCCATCCATCTCCTCTGCTTCATGTTCAAGTCCTGGGTAAAAAGGTACTTCAAACTCTAGTGATCAATCAATATGAAATACTTCTCTTCATAGAGGTAATGCTTCCAAATCTTCAATGCAAATATAATCGCTCCAAGCTCCAAATCGTGCGTCGAATAATTCTTCTCATAGTCCTTTAGTTGCCTTGACGCATAAGCAATCACCTCATCATTCTGCATCAGCACACATCCAAGTCCCTTGTACCCGTATAAATAATAATCCTCCATTTCTTGATGGTGTCGTCAAAATCGGGGCAAAAGTCAACCTCTTCAATTCCTGGAAACTTTTCTCGCAATCGCCGATCTAGATAAATTTAGTTGTCTTCTTCGTAATATTCGTAAGTGGTCATGAAATTTTTGAAAATCCATCCACAAATCTCATGTAATAACTAGCCAATCCGAGAAAGCTCCTAATCTCTGTCACGTTTTTCGGTCTTTCCCACTTCACAATAGCCTCAATCTTTGTAGGATCTACAGTAATCACTTTCTCAGAAATCCGATGGCCTAAGAATGCCACTTCCTTCATCCAAAATTCGCACTTGCTCAACTTCACATACAACTGGTGATTCAAAAGCGTTTGAAGCCCAGTCCGTAGATGATCAACATGCTCCTCCTCTGATTTCAAGTACACCAAGATGCCATCAACAAATACTAAGACAAACAGGTTGAAATAAGGTCTGAACACCCTGTTCATCAAGTCCATAAATACAGCTGGTGCATTCGTCATCCCAAACGGCATAACTAAAAGCTCAAACTGTCCATATCTCATATTGAAAGCCGTCTTCGGTATATCTCTTTCTCGAACTCGCACCTAATGATAACCTGACTTCAAATCAATCTTCGAGAAATAACATGCGCTTCCAATATGATCAAATAGATCATCAATCCTCAGTAACGAGTATTTATTCTTAATGGTTGCCTGATTCCGCTGTCGGTAATCAATACACAACCTCATCGATCCATCATTCTTCTTCACAAACAACAGTGGGGCTCCCCATGGTGAATGACTCAATCTGATAAATCCCTTCTCTTGAAGTTCCTCAACCTGCTTCTTCAATTCCGCCGTCTCCTTCCGCCATCTTATAAGGAGTCTTAGAAATCGGTGTCGTGCCTGACACGAGGTCAATACGAAACTCCACTTCTCTAGCTGGTGGTATCCTAGGAAGTTCTACGGGAAATACGTTGGTCAACTCCCTAACCACGGGTATCCTTGATACATCACCTTCCTTCTCCTGAGGACTCACCATCGCTCATAACGTCGGAATTGTACCCTTCCAGATGCCTCTGAACCGAACCATCGCTCTTTGCAAAGATCACCTTCTTTGCAAAACAATCTAGAACCGCTCGTGATGTTGCCCCTCAATCAATCTCAAGAATAACATCGAAATCATCGAAATCCAACACGATCAAGTCGACCTTCAACTCGTTTTCTCCAACACGAATAATACAATTGGGATAATACTTATCAACTATCACAGTCCTCTCCAAAGGAGTAGTAACTGCTAAAGCAAAATCTAACACACCCGAGTGTTAGATTTTCTCTCCAATCTCAGAGCAAAATCCAAAGAAACAAAGGAATGTGACACACCCGAGTCCATCAATGTGTGAGCAAAACATCCATCAATCAGCAAAGATCCTGAAATAATGTGTACGCTATCCATCATCAAGGGTTGTAATTAAAAATCATGTTTAACTTAAATTCTCACTTGAAAATTTCATGTGTTTTAATTAGTATTTCGTGTTTGTGTATTTTATTTATTGAAAGTAATTTTTCTCATATATATAACTACACATCATCACATTAAACCCAAAACAACATCACTATGCAAATCATTCTATGTGCAATAAAAGAAAACAAATATTTAAAGCATACCATGGATCACATCGTCAGAAGATCTAGCATCTGTCTTGGGCAAAGCATAGACTCTCCTCTGAGCCATGATTGTCGTAGGCGCCGCTCTTGACTGAGTCTTCCTCGGTTCTTTGCACTCTGTAGCTATGTATCCCGGGTTTCCGTAGTTGTAGCACACATTCATTCCTTTCAGACACTTCCCAACATGACTCCTTCCGCATGATTTGCACACTTGGGTGCTCTTCGCAGTCATCATGGTCGCTATCATCATCGTAGTCTGACTCCTCTGCTAGTTCTGCTGCGGTTTCAAGTAAGGGGTAAATCTCTTCCCCATCACTCGATCTCGTTCGTTAAATTGGCCGCTACTCTCTGTCTGCTGACCAAAATTCCTTCATTGGCTCGATTGAGTCACATTTCTCTCCACAACATAGGATCTATCCAACATATCTTTGAAGGTACTACATCTATGACCCACAACCAAAGTCCTAATATGGGGATTTAATCCTTGCTCAAATATCCAAATGCGAAACGTCTCATTTGCCACCATATTGGGTACAAGTCTCCCTAATTCAAAGAACGCCCTATCGTAAGCTTCAACTGTCATACTCCCCTGTTCTAACTTCAAAAATTCATTAATCTTCCCTTCCCGAACGCTCTGGGGATAGTACTTATCATTAAATACCCTTACAAATTCTACCCAAGTCCATATGTCCTGAATTCTCTGCCAATACTGCTTCATTAACTTGGCTCCACCAATGGTCTGTTGCATCTTCTAGTTTATAGGTTACCAATGCATCACTCCAAAAATATTCTCAATATGCTTAAGCAACTTATGGGCCTCCATGGCATCACCCGTTCCGTTGAAAAACCGTGGGTGGTTCTTCCTAAACTCCTCAACGCCATTCCTCGGTACCAATGCTCTTACCTCATTGATCACCCTAGTGATTGCATGAGCCAATCTCTCACTTTGCCTCTGAAAAGCCATATGAAATTATAAAATCCCTACATTAGTCCTTTACCTAAATACCTAAGTTACGTAGATATACATATAAACTTCACTCTGATACCAACTGTGACGTCCCTAAAGTCACACACCGGATGAAGGTGTTCATCTAGAGACGCCCCACTATATAGCATATATTTATGTCTGAATTATAGCACAAAGGAATGTAAACAATAAAATAAATCTCCATAAGATCTACAACATGATATATTAAAACTAAACTGAACTAAAGTCAATTAATTAACTATTCGTAATCAATGTAATCCAAATCCATGTTAACTCAACTGAAAATCACTCGCTCTAAAAATTCTCAACTTTCTCTTTCTAAAACTCTAGGACTCTCTAAAATTCTGGACATTTTGTAACAATTCGCCTTATCTTTATATGTAAAATACTTTAAGGTTTCTTAATTAAGATCTAAGTCTATTTAGAAATTTCCTACATGGGTCTTAAGTGATTCAATGTGCCTCTATTATTGCTAACGCGCCTAACTAATGGGTCATAATTATTCTAATGGGCTTTATTAATTAATTTACTAACATATTTTAAAGGTCCATTAACTATTACTATTGACACAACAAAATTTACTAACATCTCTTTAAAGGGTTATAAGGTCCATCAATTAGATTAATTAGTCATTATAAGTCATATTTAGATAAAGTAAGCATAATATTCATGTGCAACAACTAATTACATGCATCAAATCAATCAAACTAATAATTATAAATCTAGCAAATAATTAAGGTCTAATTAAACTTGAAAATCTCGGTCGTTACACAAAGGGAGAAAAATTATTAGTTATAATTCATCAATGCCGGAAGTATAATTAAGAACTTCGGTTACACAGTCCATCGTGATACAAAAAAGTCCAACATAACTTGCCATAAAACAACGTCACAAGAGATTATTAACCTCTCTAGCAGGATTCCTTTGTTAATTAGCTATAAAACAACATTCCCTTCATATTCTATTGGGAATTTTGTCTCCACCAATTGGAGGAGATGACCTCTTCCTAAATTTTAATGCATGTCTCCAAGGAGGCACTGATTTTGGCCAAATTATCTTATTTTCTTATAAGAACCCTCTGCAATCTGTAGACTTGTTATGACTCACAATACACAAAAACTTACTCCAGGCCCAAAAAGCCTGGACCTTTGTTAGAGGCTGATAGAATCGCAAATGGCCTACAAAGTTGAAGATCTCTACCACCGGTCGTTAGTGAAGACACCATATGTTTCAGAAGGGATCTGGTAGGTGCATCAACTCAAAGTAAGAGAGGCAAATATGAGTCCCCCATTAATATTGTCGTAGGTACTGATTTAAAGCATTTGGGATAGGGCGTGTTCCACTATATCAAGAACCATCTTTCTTAGAATCAGTCTCTCCAGAGTTTTGGACACTTTTCCTGTAAAGCACAATCATTTCTTTTTTAGCCTTGAGACACGTGGAATCCTCCTTTCATAGAATCCTTCATCTCAGAAGCGTGGGTGCCTAAGAAGGTTTTCAGTCTATTCAGATTGGAAATTCCTTTATTTTCCAAATTCTGTTTAACGAGTTCCACCACTTTTTTTTTCTTTATTTTTTTTAGTTTTGCACTTTCTTGTCTTTGGAGTTCATAGATTTTCATTTGGTAGCTTTTTCACTGATTTCTTATTTTCTTGATGTCAAATTTATAGGAGAGGCTTACTTGCAAGGATCAACAAATCGATGAGAATTTTTATGTCAGGGGTGATGGTACTGTAAGTTTTACTAGCTTGCTGATATTTTCTCAATGAAATTGAGATTTATAATTTAGCGGCTCTTTTATCTGCCCCTGTTATGTTTGCAGCGTGTTTTTTACTTTTCTGAAGATTTCTTGGCAAGCTTGTTCAAAAGAAATGGATTTGGCACTGAAGAGGTTGGGGTGTGCTGCAAACAAGTAGAGAATCGGTCACGGGAAATAGTGATGAATCGGTATGCTCAATTTCTATTGGCGAATATTTTAATACAGCATAAAAGATGATTACAACATATATGACTTTTTCTAGTGTACTATTGAAAGTGGTCAAATCTGGTATTATTGTCATTCTGCATTTAAAAATGAGAAAAAAATTATAGTATTGACAAGGGTTTCAATCTCATCCGAGACTGATACATATACTTATATAGCAATACTAGTACCTATACTGTTGGGGTATCGAGATCCCCTTGGTATCAGCTGGTACCATGGGTTAAAATGTCGGAAAACCGGTACGTATCGTCCGGTCAAAAAACCGGTACGTACCGGACGATACGTACCGGAACAGTAAAAAACCGGACGATACATTGAATGTATCGTCCGGTATTACACATATAAAAGGGCGATACGGTACTTTTAATGTACCGTATCGTCCACCTCCGATACCGATACGTATCGTCCGATACGTATCGGTATCGGACGATATTTTGATCCATGGCTGGTACCTACTGGTTTCAGTAGGTAGGCAATATGATACAGTATCACTGATATGTATCAATAGCCAAGAGTGAATGTCTTCGTGGTTGTCAACCATTTTTTCAGATATAAATTTTCTTAACTTCCTTTTAAACGTCTGGGTGGGTGTTTTAAAGTTTTTTGACATTGGACCTAATTTTTGAGTCAAAAATGCATTTTATTGCTCCTTTTAGCGAATTGGTGTCATATCGAAAGTAGTTGTATGGAACACTTATTGAGGTAAAATCGTTGATTTAACCAATTTTTTGTGTTATTCAACAATGACATGGGTGGACTACTAATCATGTGTATTTTAAAGAATATACATGCCTAAATGATAGCCAATTTTTTTATATTGTGATTTTTTTTTTGGTAGTTTTTAAGTAGTTTGTTTTTGCTTTTATTTATGTTGAATGTAGATCTTTAACGCATATAACTATATACTTTGTTTGCATTTTTACCCTATTTTTGTCACTATTTTAAATATTTTCACGTATTTCTAGATATAGATCTTTATTTCTCAGTTATTTGATTTAGATATTCTTTATGATCAATTGATATGCATAGATCTATCATTTACTATATTTTATGTATTATATATATATATATATATATATATATATATATAATATTATGAGTACCAGTTTTTCAGGTACAAATAAAATTCTAAAAAGATCAAAACAATTACCACATAGTTCATTGGGATACTAAGATATTTTTACATATTATAACAATATTGTTACTATTTTTTTCTTATTATTGTGTATATTCAAAACTACACTTATTTTGAATTTTCTGGATTTTTCTACATTTCTCTATTTTTACCCCTTGGTATTGGCAATATGTACCGGTATGAAGGGAGCCGTGCAGCCTCCGATATTGAGTTTTAAAATCTTGTCTATGATTATAGACTTGGCACATTGAAAAACAATCAATAATGACTCCAAAAACATTCTCTCACCTTCGTTTCTTTTGCAAGAAGTTTTTTTTTTTTACTGATATTTCAATGTCTAGTATTCCACCTCCTCAATCACCTCTTTAATTAAAATAATATTATTTTTACCTCCTCAATCACCTCTTCAGTTAAAATAATATTATTTCCACCCCAATCACCTTGTTGACTATGCTGCATCACCTTGTTGACCATGCTGCATTGCCTCCTTGACCTTTCCTATTGTCTATCTTAGGGGCTAAGTGCTGCATCACCTCCTTGATTGTGCTGCATTACTTTGTTGACCGTGCAAAATCACCTCCTTCACTGTGCCCCTTAGCCATCTCCAAGGGCTAAGCGCTGCGTTAGCTCCTTGACTATGTTGCATTACCTCGTTGACTATGAAGAATCACCTCCTTGACTGTGCTTCATCACGTCTTTGATTGTCTATGTAGGTTTGGCCGTTAGAGTGTTATTGTGTTAAGTAGCTACACTTAAGTCAGGTGTATTAACTCATGTAACATTATTATTTGTTCTTGATCTTCCCGAGAAATGATCATTTAATCCTTTAATTAAAATTACCGTTTTACCTCTATCTCTTTTCAAAATGACTTCATGTCTAAAATCTAAAAGTACTATATTACCCACGTCTTTCTCCATAGTGATCATCACATCCTAAACCGAAATCTCCTTTTTACCATTGTCTTTCTCTGAAATGATCATTATGTCCTACCAATAGCACAAGTTATTTTACTGGTAAAAGTTAGGTTAAACATTGATGATATATAATTTGGCAGAAAGGACAAATTGCGACATGGGTCACAAAATGCAACTTGCAAATGTTGGATGTAGAAATTTTCACGATTATCCTTGGAGTTGAGTTCTCAATTTCGGAGGATGTTGTAGCCGAGCCACAAGGGAAGAAATAGGGAAAATAAAAAACGAGATAATATGAAAGAGAGAAATGAGAGGGCTGTGAACAGCCCTCACATGAAGTTTGAGAATTTTGAGAACCCTCTCTCATATGAGCATTAAGTGATTATGTATGCACAAGAGGGGCCCACAGATACCACATGAGGAGCTCACAGGAGACATAAATCTCTCTCTGCAAAAATTTAGGAGAGAATTTTCTCTCCGTCACCTGTTATTTAAGGGAGAGAACTTTCACTCTCACATAAGTCCTGGAAAAGAGCGAACCACCCTCTCTTTCTTGCCACTGATTAATGAGGAATTCAGTACTCCTAATTTTTTTATTTTATTTTATCGGGTACTCCTAATTTTATTAAAGCCCTTCACATCACATATTTGGATGGTTTTCAAATTTATATCGCCCCTATAATGGCAAGTTCCTAAATAGAATGAAGGCTTCTGTTTTTACCTATTCCTGGACTGGTATAAAAATGGGAGTCAAATATCCTTGCCTTTATTTTAGGAATATTAATTGACTAATTTTAGTTGTATTGCTAGTTTAGGTTTTACTTTAGACTAAGACTAGTAATTTTTTTTTTGGACCGTTATTAATATATGTGACAAAGGATGTGGCCCTAGGTTGCTACTTATTTTATTGATGGAATCCAAACTTGAGAGACTATTGTGAATTCTCATTATTTTCTACATCTTATGGGCTATTTAGTTTGTTTCTTTCTCTTCTATTGATCATGAAAGTGTTGGCAAGCTGCTGTTTGCATAAACCAAGGGTATGTTCACCTTGCACTTGTTTTTGTGGCAATGTTTTGCAACATAAGTCGAGGAAGAAAATTGTTTTCATTTGATGTTTGTTTCTTTTACATGCTTGACTTTTTAAATCAATTTCTTTTTCTTTGTTGCATGGGATACTGTTTTTTCAAATTAAAATTTGTGGTTTACATCTGTTGTGTTCTGAGCACTATCCTTGATTGCAGGCGTTGGATTCAAGCTGTATTCTGCTCTTTAGATGGTGTAGCCTCTTCTAATGTTCCAAATTCTGGTAACCAACTGGATCCCCTTTGTCCAGAAATTAAAGACCCTAAGCTCACCAATGGTAATACTTTGAAGAAACCTTCAAACAGCCTTGAAATTGACATGTCTGAGAGCATTGCCATTGAAATGTTTGGTATGTCACCATCAATTGATGAGGTAAGGCCTTGAAATCGACATGCCTTTTTATTTTTTGGAGTATTTATTGAACATGTTTTATTAAACTTGCTCAAAATTGAGTACTACGAATATTTAGCTGTGGGTATGTTGTAGGTTTGTTTGCTTGTACTATGTCTTATGCTATGACTAGGAAAAAATAAGAAATATGTAATATATTGGAAAAGTTACTTCCTATCATGTGGAAGGTTTCGTAGACACACTGTAGTTATCTTATTTTGCTTATAATTTACATTGTTGCTTCCTTTGTTGATGTTTAAGCGGTCAACATCCTACAAAGCTCATGTCTTTGTGCATAGAATTTTATGTTTATGTTTGAGGTGCCCTGATGAGCTTGGGATCTTATTCTACAATTTTTCTAGCTACAAGAAAATATTGTGGCCCCAACATTTTCTTGCGGCTATAATGTTGATGCAAGGAAATGTTGGGCCTACCTGAAATCAAACAGAAATTGTCAGAGGCAAATGATAGCCCCAAATCACCAGAAATCAATGTGTTAACGAATCACCAGAAATGAAAAAATGCTAGTGAAAATATTATCTCCAGAGTAAAAAAAAAAACCTTGGGTTTATAGGGTGTGATGGTAGTGATCGGGCCCTAGAATGGCCAGAATTGAATTGAAACTCCTGGGATGCTGATATAATTTTACTCTTGTATTATGGTATCTCAACTCTATGCAATGTCATATTATCCAAGGAATTTTATTCCTCTGGACAATCAAAGAAATATAGGATACATCGACAAGGTGTTGTCCCAGATACACAATATGGTGAGATAAGTCACTGAGCATTACTCTTCTTTGAAAGGGATGCAGGAAGTATTAAGCTACGAGCCTACTAGTACCTACTCTCTAGTATTTCATACTAGATGAGGAGTGGGTTATATGAAATATTTTAAATTGTAACATTGGGGTTTTTCTTTTGTACAGACAACAAGAAAAAGACTCAACATTTGGAAAGTTGTATATGAATGCTAGATGTCGGTATTTTTTGGGATGTACTTTTGTTTCCCTTTTCTATGGGCCACCTATGGCCGGATTGCTCACATATTTCTGTATCGTTTTCTAATTAATATAAGGGTACCTTTATTTGCACATTTCATACTAGCTGTAGGAGTGGGCTACATAAATTATTTTAACTTATAACATTCAGGATTTTCTTTGATGCATACATATGAGTAGAAGACTCATTATAAACATTTGGAAAGTTGTATATGAATGCTAGATGCTGGTATTTTTTGGGATGTACTTTTGTTTCCGTTTTCTATGGGTCACCTTTGGCCGGATTGCTCATATATTTCTAGCTTTATTTGCACTCATCAAATCTTGAAAAGTACCTACGTACAAATGTGGGAGCAAAAAAGGTTTTTTTTTCTTGGTTAAAGGATAGAAAAACGCCACAATGAATTAAGGGGGACCACAAAACTCTCAAGCAAAACTCTTTTCTTCTTCTTCCTCAGCTCATAGCTCCAGCGAGTGGTACAGGTACAACCTATGAAACCCGCTGGAATGAAACCCACTTGAAATTCCATGGAATGAAACCGTCTTGAAACCCCACCTGAAACCCTCTTAAAACCCTCATGAAACCAATCTGAAACCTCCTCTTGAAACCATGGGTCAAAATCTCAAAAATTCGGTATGTATTGGTCTGCCCTTAGACGGATACGTATTGTTCGTTTTGTCCAATACATTGAATGTATCGGCTGATACATTGTTCACTGTTTTGAATGATTGATACTTTGTTTTTAAAAAAAATTTAAATATCAAATTAACAGACAATAATTTCAAATTATCATTCGATACGTACGATAATTTTGAATTATTATCCGATCGAATGATAATTTCAGTGTACCGACTACCGACTGATAATATGCCGATACATTAAGGGGTTGATACATTGCATTGTATCGACCCAGTGGCTTCCGAAACTGATACTTGTCACACGATATGTATCAGTTTTCTCCGAAAATTTGAACCCTGCTTGAAATCCACCTGAAACCCCCTTGAACTAAAACTCTCTCTTGATGATGTTATCGCGTCGTCATTGTCGTTGCTACCTGCCGGAGCTAAGGAGGAGGAATAAGAAGTCATCGCCGTCATCTTCGCGACTTGTCGGAGCTAAGGAAGAAGTCATTGTCGTTGTCGCGACTTGCCAGAGCTAAGAAAGAAGAAGTTGTCGTCATCATCGGTATCGTCGCGACTTGCTGGAGCTAAGAAGAAGGTGCTGAGTGGGTGCTTTTCAAAAAATAAAAAATAAGTGGATGCTTTTCTAGATTTCTTAAATAAAAAGTGGTGCTTTTCAAGGTAGGTGCTTTTGAAGGATTGGTAGGTGAAAATAAAGGTACCCTTAATAAAATTCAAGAGTTCAAAAAAAAAAAAATTCCAAAAGAAGAAATTGAAATGTTCAAATTATTCTCCATTATTTAATTTTTCCCTCTGATCCAACATTTCTTTCCTTATTTGTATCCTCCACTAACTTATATAACTTGTATATTATTGTTCCTTCTGAAGTTTATCATCCACCCAACAGTGGTTAATAAGAGAAAAATAGATTTATTGAAAACATTCTAAATATATATATCCTCACTACATTTTGCAAGTTACATACAAATTATTTGTATTGGAAGATTATAATTATCAACTACTGGTTGATGATTGTTCCAACTTCGTCTGATAAATTATAGGAGATTATGAATTTGCGGAAGATAATTTACTAGTTTGTTGACTACATAAACTAGTGCCAATTCACTATGCTCAATATACAAAAAGCCCAACAAAAACAAATGGAAGAAAGAATGGTATTCAAACTCACAGTTTGTTTAAATCTATGATTTCATAGTATAAGTACATGTGTTGATATTGGGTCGAAAGATTTCGGCTCTTCCATCCGCTTATGTCAAATATTATAGTGGGAGGAACTTCATCGAGCAATATTGTAACTCACTATGGTTTTTTTTTTTTTTCGTCAAGAAGTACCCTAGCCTCTTGAATGTAGGCCTCAAAGAGGTGGTCAAGCTACAACATGCTCATGGCCAAATTTTTTTAGAAAAGGTAAAAATGTTGTATATTGTAAAACAAATCATACAAGGGACATTGTTTAGGTTTTGATTGACAATCTTGATTGGTTGTACCATTTCTGCTGCTACTGGTGTTGGGGATCCACATGATTAGGGGAGTCAACTGCTTATGTTGCATGCCTCTAATATTGCATTTGATCTACATATCTTATAGATGTTTTTCACATGCGATAAGTGGAGAACATGAGATGAGAGTCACAAGACAATGGGAGTTCAAACTAATCATCTTCCTTGTCATTGTCATCATCATCAAAGCCTTATCCCATCGATTTGGACTAAATTTTGTGAGTCGTATTTCTCCACTCGTTTTTGCTCAATGCTAAGCTCTTAGTAACTCTATAATCCATCATGTCGCATCTCAACTTCCCTTTAAGTCTTCGCTGGTCTTCCTCTTCTCCTACTTCCTCGTGCTTGTAATGTCCCAATCCTTCATACATGGGTTGTCTCTTGCTTTTGATGGGACTGTGTAGATCATCTCAAGCGACATTCCATAATTTTCTCCTTCATAGTCACTCTCGAATTTTCCCTTTTGTAGTTGTTCCTAATTTTACCCTTTTGCATTACTTTACTCATCCAGTTTAACATATGCATCTTAGCCCTATGCACTCTATTTTCTTGTTGCCCTTTCCCGGCTCAACATTCTAGATCATATATTATGGCAGGTCTTAATTCTGTCTTATAAAACATCTCTTCAATCAAATTGAACTCTTAAATTGCAAAATATTCCAATCGCTTGTCTCCATTTTGTCTAGCCTGCATTCATGTATTTGAGACTTCCTCAATTCCACCATCTGATTTTAAATTAGAGCCTAAATATCAAAATTTATGGCCATGTGTCACCAAATTGTTTTCTATTTTAACTAAATCCTTCGATAGACTATCATGTTACACTAAAGTTGCACCCCTTATATATTGTCTTTGTTCTGCTATTTTTCAAGCTTCTTGACTCGAATAACTTTCTCCATAGTTCCAACTTATCATGTACTTGCTTCCTTGTTTGTGTGATTAGTCCACAAGTATCATGCACTGTGGAATCTCTTCTTGTATGTCTATTTCTAATGCATCCATGACCAAAGTAAAGATGTAAGGACTCTAGTTACTTCCATTTCATACATGTCTTGGATAATCTCAATATATAAGTTCGGATGCATTTTTTTCCTTAGTGTCCATTAGATTATCTGTCTATACACTATCATAAGCCTTTTCGAAATTGATGCGTCCACGAGATTATCTGTTGAAACCACTATCATAAGCCTTTTTGAAACTGATAAAAATGATATGTAAGTTTTTCTTTCTCTCCGTCCTCAATAAGATCACTTTTGTTGTTGATCTTCTTGGCATAAATTCAAATTGATTCTCTGTCATATGAAAGATTTATATTGAAATTTTATTTATAACTCATTCTGTTATTAAGAGTTACTTTGAAAATCGTAACTCCCATTGCTTAAGATGTGTATTTAGTTATAAATCACTCATTTATCAATTTATTGAATGTGGCTTTGCATTTTTTATTGATTTTTTTTTTTAAACATGTTAAACATGTGAACCACTTTGTGTGACATGATCATATGAACATTGATGAATGAAACTCCTTGTCCAGTGTAAGAATGTTGAATGGTGGTCATCTTGGACTTCTAGAAATGCAGGCAAGGATCAATATTCTCCAATGTTATTAAAATGATTGGTGGCGGGGTCTCTGACATGGGGAGGATATTGCACCTATGGTGGGGTTTGAGAGTGTGTAAAAGAGGGTTATATATATATCAAATATCAATGTTTGATAGGGTCGATTTATGATGATGTTAGCCTGTGCCTTTTGCAAAGATGTGTTAGCAATACTTGTTCATGTTTGTTGGATTGATTGGTGGGGGTTCTTTGTCATGCTCTACGACATGGGATTACTATTCCACCTTTGAGGGGTTTGAGATTGTGTAAAACAGGGGTATGTATCTCAAATATTGATATTTGATAGAACCGATTGACGGTGGCATTAATTCGTTCCTTTGCAAAGCTACAGAATAATCCTTGTTAATATTCGTTTAAACCTAGATTACGCCGTATTAGCCCTCACAAATTATGTCTATCTTCCCATTTAGGTTTGTGGCCAAGACCCGCCTTAGCAAGGTGTGGAGACTTTGGGGAAACTAAGTCATCACCTTCTCGGCATGGTAGCCGAGTCGAATGGGGTTCTTCCTTTTGGTCCATTTGAGATTTGGATCAAACTTTATGGCCTTCCTCACTATTGGTGCGATAAAGCTTTTGAGGGGTTAAGTGTCACTGGCGAGTTTGTGAAGTTGATCACCACTGTTTTATCATCATCGTCATCATCATCATTACAGCCTTATCCCAATTATTTAGGCACGGCTTGTGAGTCATATTTCCCCACTCGTTTCTGATCAACGCTAAGCCCTTAGTAACTTCACAATTCTTCATTTCTCTTCTCACTATTTTCCCTCAGGTCTTCACTGGTTGTCTTCCTCGTCTCCTACTTTCTCATGCTTGTAGCGTCTCAAACCTTCATACATGGTTTGCTTCTGGCCTCTGATGAACATGTCCAAACCACCTCAAGCGACATTTCGTAATTTTTTTTCCTTTGTAGGTGTCACTCTCAAATATCCTCTTATGTACTCGTTTCAAACTTTATTCTTTCTTGTTATTCCACACACGCATCTCAACATACGCGTCCTGAGTACATGTACTCTTTCTTGTCGCTTTTTCCTAGCCCAACATTTTCCTCCATATAATATGGCAGGTCTAACCTCTATCTTGTGAAAACGTCCTTGCAATCTAAGTGGAACTATTGCGTTGCATAATATTCTCCTTGCTTGCCTCCATTTCATCCAACCTGCACTAATCATATTTGAGACGCCCTCTTCAAATCCACCATCTGATTGTAAAGTAGAGCCCGAATATTGAAATCTATGGCAATGTGGCACTAAATGTTTTTCTATTTTAACTAAATTCTCCTCCAAACTATCCTATTCACTAAATTTGAACTCCAAATATTTCGACTTTGTTATGTTACTTTTCAAACCTTTTGACTCCAAAACTTTTCTCCATAATTCCAGATATCATTTATTTCTTTCCTTATTTGGACAGTTAATAGTTAATACTACGTCATCCACAAATATCCTTCAACATGAAATCTCTTCTTGTATGTCTATGGTTAACGCATCCATGATAAGGGCAAAACCGACAGATCCTTGATGCAGGACTCACCCCTCTCTCCATATGTTGTTCTCACAGAAGTTATCGCCTTCTCATACATATCTTGGATAATCTCAATATTTAGGTTCGAGATGCGTTTCTTCCTTAGCGTCCACCAGATTAGTTATCTTAGCACTCTATCATAAGCCTTCTTTAAATCAATAAAGACCATATGCAGGTTTTTCTTTCTCTCTTGGAATTTTTCTATAAGTTGCCTATAATAGTCCCACATCGGATAGAGAAATTTCCATAACATGGGCTATAAGGTCTATTTGGGCCACAACGTGTTTTGGGTGGGGACTTAAGCCCATGCCAGGAACAAAATCGGGGACAAGGGACTTGAGCCCAGAATCAGATAATATCATGGTGTGTGGGTCGGGTCGTCACAGAATGGTATCAGAGCCGATGGCGACTCTTCTATAAGCTGAGGGGATTGTAATAGTCCCGCATCGAATACAGAGCTTGAGCTATAAAGTGTATGCATACCTTACATGTCACGACACTTTTTGGGTGGGGACTTAAGCCCATGCTAGGAACAAAATTGGAGGGGACATAAGCTCAAAACCGGACAATATCGAGGTGTGTGGGTCTGGGTCATCACAAAATGGTATCATAGCCAAAGCCTGGGCTATAAGGTGTATGGGGACCTTACATGTCACAACGCGTTTTGGGTGGGGACTTAAGCCCATACCAGGAACGAAACCGAGGAGGGGACTTAAGCCCAAAACCGGACAATACCGTGGTGTGTGGGTTTGAATCGTCACAAAATGGTATCAGAGCCTAGGGCAACTCTTCTATTAGGTGGGGGTATTGTAATAGTCCCACATCGGATGTAGAAATGTCCAGAGTCTGAGCTATAGGATGTATGCGGACCTTACATGTCACGCCGCATTTTGGGTGGGGACTTAACCCCATGCTAGGAAAAAAATCGGGGAGGGGACTTAAGCCCAAAATCGGACAATATCATAGTGTGTGGGTTTGGGTCGTCACAGAATGGTAATAGAGTCGAGGACTGCTCTTCTACAAGGTGGGGGGATTAATAGTCCTACATTGGATAGAGATATGTCCAGAGTCTAGGCTATTAGGTGTATGCGGACCTTACATGTCACGACGCATTTTGGGTGGGGACTTAAGCCCATAGTAGGAACAAAACCGAGGAGGGGACTTGAGCCCAAAACCGGACAATAATGTGGTGTGTGGGTCTGTGTTGCACATTGCCTTAATATGAAAATAGCTTTGTTTGTTGATCTTCTCGGCATAAATCCAAACTAGTTCTCTAATATATTTGATTCTTGCCTTAGTCTTTGTTCTACCACTCTCTCAAAGTTTCATAGTTTGGCTCATTAGTTTTATTCCCCGATGGTTGGCACAATTTTGGATGTCTCCATTGTTCTTATAGAAAAGGACCACAATGCTCTTCCTCTATTCCTCAAGCATTTTCTTTGTTTATAGTATCTTATTGAATAGTTAATCTAACCAATTCAGTCCTTTCTCTCCCAACACAATCTGAACTTGTATTGGTATTCCATTTAGTTCTAATGCTTTTCTTTTCTTCATCTTTTCTAAAACTGATTCTACTTTAGCTTTTGATATTTTGTTGATCATCCTTTTATTTGGTTCCTCTTTTTGATCTACTTCCTTCGCCTATTCCATGTGTAATAGATCTTTTTGTATTCTTGCCATCTATATTTTTTGTTTATATCGTTTCCTCTTTTACCAAGACCCTTTGGTTTTCATCTCTTATGCACCCTACCTGATATAGATCTCTAGTTTTCTTTTCTTTAACATCATAAATTCTTTCTCTCCTTCGTTCGTTCCCAGCCTAGTATATAAATTACAGTATGCTTCATACTAACTTTACTTTCGGCTTTCTATCTTCTCTTTTGGCGAGGTTGTATCTTTCAAGATCATCAGTAGTTCTTGTTATTTGCCATTCTCTAAAACCTTCTTTATCTTGACAATTGACTTTTGAATATTTGCATTCTACCGCTAATTTTTTTTAAAAACTTTTTCCTCCTTTAGATTCCCTGAGCACCTTCTTAGCAACTCGTTTAAGGTATTGTGCTATTTGTTCCCATATATCATTTGGATCCCCTTCCCACCACCACACTTATCAGTTTAAAAGTTGTTGTTTTGTTTTTATTTAATTCCTTACATTTTTTTAGGGATCCTTTGTCATCTTTTTAGTCACTTGGTTCTTGATCAGAACGTTTAAAATTACCAATCTATGTTGCATCGTAAGGCTTTCTCCTAGGATGACCTCGTGATCCTTTAAGTTTTCTTATTCTCTTCGCCTTCACAAGAAAATTTTATTTGAGTTTTATTTGCTCCACTCTTGAAAGTTATATGATGCATGTCTTTCTTCTTGAAAAAGGCATTCGCTATTGCCAAGTTAAAAGCTACTGTAAAATTAATGTCAACTCCCCAATCTCATTCCTTTCACCAAAACCATATCCTCCATGTCCTTTCATATTTGTTTTCCATTCTTCCTACTTATCCATTAAAGTCACCTCCAATCACTATGCTTTCACTATTAGGTATGCCTTATACTAGTTTATCCATCGCTTGCCAAAATTTCATTTCTCGTTTTCACATAGTCCAACTTGGGGTGTATAAGCACTTATAACATTTAATGCTTCTTTATCCAAAACGATTTTAAGCATCATAATCCGGTCATTCTTTCTCTTGACCTCCACAATCTTATCCTTCGAATCTCTATTCACTATAGTGCTTACCCCATTGTGAGATAGCTTGAACCCATCTCTTAGGTCCTTAGCCTTCTGATCCTTTTAGTTCGTCTATTGCAAACACGTTAGATTAATCTTCCTTCTCCATATAACATCTATCAGCTCAACACTCTTCCAAGTGAATGTACTTCAATTCTAAGAAGCCAGACGTAGCTTCTAGGCCTTCTTTGCTTGCACACATCTATATTGATGTGGGAGCCGTAACCTACTATCTGCAACAATTTGACATCGTTGTTGATTGTCGCTTATAGGAAATGCTATAGCCAATCCTTGCTACAACCGGACTTCGTCGTAGTGTGTCAGTTCCAGGGAACGCCCTAGCCAACCCTTGCCTACTTCTCATTGCAATCAGGTTTTGTCGTAGCATATCGCTTATAGAAAACACCCTAGCCAACCGTTGCCCTATTTCCCATTACAGCTGGGAACCGTTGTGGTATGCCGCTTAAAACATGAGACATCCTAGCCATCCCTTTCCCACTTCTCACTACAATCAGGGTCCATTGCAATGCGTCACTAGCAAGGGATGCCACAAAATGTGTGTTCTTAATAGGTCTCATTATAGGGGATGTAATAGGGTTTTTTACTGTTGGCTGTCAACCTATGCTAACCCTCCTCCTTTCTCATTTGGGCTTTGTCAATTATTTTTTATTGTTTGTTGTTAATAATCTGAGTGGAGCGTTAGTCTACGATTCCTCGGTGCTTAGAGGTGGTCATTGTTGGTTGTTCTTGAGATGGAGTAAGTACAATGTTTCCAAGTTAGCCCTCTCCATACCATAGATCATCGTTGATCAACCTCGATGTTTGACACCTTAAAATGAACTAGGAGTGTGTCCTTGAATGTCCAAGATTTTACTAAAACAATCATTCTCTCAATCCTATGTTGAAGAGGAGATGTAGAGAAACAACAAACGTTGCTAGAAAGAGTGGTGATGCAGTCCTTGACAACGTTGTTTTGGTGACTTGATGGTTGAGGCCATTTCGGCGAGGACTTGGCATTGCCTAATGACATTGGGCAGGAAGTGATGGTAATGGGGCCTTGCTGGCTAGTGTCTCTAGACCAAGGTACCAAATCGGGTACCGGTATCGGGTATCGGTTCTTGGAAGGTAGCAAATCGGGTACCGGTATCAGATATCGAATCTTGTAGGGCTGGTACCTATCACCAATACGTATCGGTATCGGTCGATATGTCGTTACGGTGAGTTTTTATTTTTATTTTATTTTTGAAAAAGATCTGAAAAATGTTATAGGCTGTCTCATCATAAAAGACCTATATTAAACTATTAGATGTTTTTTTTTAATAAAAAGGAATAATTTTTTTTTAAATAAAAATAAAAAATTCAAATTTGGTAGATATCGGCCGAGACCCGATATGTAATACTGTGGAGTATCAGCTGATACCACACCGATAATGGTATCAGGGTGGTATCGTTATCGGTTGGCCAATATACCGATACGTATCTGTATCGGCTGATACTTGATACCTTGCTCTAGACTGTTTGATATGGGTCTAGCGAAGGGGAGATTGAATTTAAAAAAAAAATAATCTCAAATGATAGACTACATGTCTCGTATGACAGAGGCCTCGTACACTACTGAAGGGGATATCCTTTTGCATGTCTTGTATGACGGAGATAATTTCTAGTTGACCCCATTGTTGATTCCCTAACCTGTAAATGATGAGGAATTGGGCTAAGAAGATTTCTTGGACTAGGTAAATTCCAAACTATTGGATCAAGTTTGGCATTAGGAGTACTATGCGTTGAGTATTTAAGAAATTAATGAATTGTTTGGAAGCCAGAGACGGCAAAGGGAGCTAGGAGTATTTGGTCAAGGATGGGGGTAAAAACAAAATGAAAGCAAAAGCTTATGAGTCTGAGTTCTCGGTCAACTATACTAGAAAGGGAAGACAACTCAAAGCTTGGATTCAGGGAGGAAAATTTTAGGAATTTTTTTATTATTATTAGGATTTTATCTTGGAATATCAGAGGTTTAAGGATTGATAAGAGAGCAAATAAGGAAATGATCAAGTTGCATTGGTCTAACAGTTGGGCACTTCAAAAGATCACACATGAGTGCTACGATAATAAATTAATCAAGGAAGTGGGAATTCCTAGAGGATGAGATCCTTCTATTCTGGAGACTAGAAAGCATTGACTCAAAGCTAGTACATTATCTAGTCCAATCCTTTTTGAATAATCAGACGCTGATGATTTTCATTAAGTAGTCTGGTTTATGGACCCAACAGTCCTAATCTTCGGAGCTTCTTTTGGCTCGAGGTGGCAAAGTTTTAAGAAAACGGCAATGACCTTTTTGTATTGAGGTGAGTGGTTTCATTGTGGTTAGAGTTATTCATGAGAAGAGTGGAACTAGCCGGATGATTGCTAGCATGGGTGGTGGTTGGGTTTGGGGGGTGGGGGGGTGGGTTTCATCTGTATATCTGATGCGCATTCTGATGGGTAGTGCATCCTTTACGTGGTCTAACAATCACGAACACTTGTTCAATAAAGGCTGGATAGGTTTATATATTTGGTTGATTCAGAGGAACATATCTCAAATCTGTCTACGCGGGTCTTCCTAAACCCTCGTTAGATCATTGTTTGATATGCCTTATTGTTGGCAATGAGGATTGGGGTGACTCCATTCATATTTGAAAATATGTGGCCTTTGTAGACATAAAAATTATGTCACAGAAAAAAGGGATGACCAACATCCATCTATTAAAAAAACAAGAGATGAGGGAGGGGATGAACAGGTCATGCCCACGTCTCTCAAATCTCATTGGTTTGAGACCTGCGTAGATGGTTATTTTCGCCACCTACACAGTTAATTTTCTCTTCTCCTCTCGATCCATGTGACATACGCTAATTTGCGACGTACACTAATTGTACGTTAACCCATTTTCACCGTTCATTTCACTCCAAGATCTGCGGACTGTTGAATGTTAACTTCCAGTAATCGCCATGACGCCACGGTAATTCTATAAATAGCAGATCCCTCGACTATTTTGAGGATTCGAAAAGGTTCACTCCTTACACGAGATTTGAAAATTTCCACTTCTCTCTTTGTGAATACTTTGCGCGACTCTTTTCTCAAGGTAGATATTTTTATCTACATTTAAGACATGGGCCTTAACGCCCTTGCCTAAGTCACTTCATTTTTACTTAGGGATTCGGGTCTAGTCACCCAAACCTAAGTTCGAACCCTTCTCTTAGTGGGAGGGGCATGACTCAATGATGGTGACGTGGTCGCAAGGAGTTTTCCTCATGATTCGGGCGATCTCCTTTGTTTCAAAGGTTCAGAAAATGGAATGGTGAAACCATCTCGAACTTCAGTCCTATTTTAAAGGGCTCGGACTTAAGGCTTTTACATTAAATCTACACTCCTTACTCCTTACGAGGAGATGATGATTCAACTATACAAGGTTACCCTTACGGGAAGGTCATTACTTTGTGTAATGGTAATTAACTCCCTCACCCTTAAGAGTTTCCCTCGCGGTTTGGGCCATCGATCCCTTAATACCTTAATCTTGAGATAGGAAATTCCTTTAAAAGAAGTCAGGTCCTATCCGATACTGCACGAGTTTCGAAGATTGCCAATTGTAAACACTATTAATTAGTTGATTGATTATTGAATGAAAAGCGAGTTGCTTTTGTGCAAACCCTGGAGAGCTTGTGAAGAGTTTTCAACCGAGGGAGTGAATCCTTCAAACCTTGAGGAGTGAGCAATCGTTTCTCGTGCGACTTGGTGTGAAGCCTTGGAATCTATCCCTTTATTTTGTCTTTTCTCTAATTGTTGTCAGGTATTATCTTTCTTTAATTCCGTTGATAAAAATCAAAATCCCAAATAGTTCCCCTTTTATTGAATTATTTTAAACCTTATTTCAATTAAAATCCCCGAGGAGTCAAGAGACGATATTGCGATTGTCGATTGATGCTCTAAACTAGAGCGAAACTCGAGTTCCCTCATCGGAGCTGTTTTTCTAGATCGGGAAATTATGACGCATGCGAACGCTAAAATGGGTTAATCTAATTGTTTTATTAATTTCATTGAATTAATTTTATGTGTTGCATGATTTTGAATATTTCCGCTATTCAATGCATTCTAAAGTTAATCCCAAATTCTCATATTAGGGTTTAGCGTGTCGTCCCGCGTCAATTTTGGTATCAAACCACAGTCTTAGTTTAGGGTTGTCCGGGTCATATAGATTTTAGGGTTCACTTGATTTTAGTACACTTTGTCTTACACCATCTAGTCTTGCATAATTCCGTCATGGATATCAGTAGCTTAGAAGCCCTGATTAGAGATCTTGCATTTAAAATGATCGCTAGTCAAACCCGGATGGATGAGCACATCGCTGATCAAAGCCCGGCATGAGGCTTTAGAGACCCATTTTGAAGAGATCAATGAGCTCATCGTTGAGAATCACAAGAGTCAACAACCGTGACCGTAGGAGAGATGTTCCTCCCCGACGTGAGGTCCAAACCAATTTGGACGATAAGGTCATGAAATCAGTGAAAATGGACACCCCTACTTTTGACGGGAAAAGACAACTCAAGGTCTTTCTTGAGTGGGTCGCCAGCATGGAAAACTATTTCGAGTGGTATGCCATGTCCGAAGAGCGCAAGGTCAGATTTGCCAAAGTCAAGCTTATGAGTCAAGCTAGACTTTATTGGTTGGGAGTAGAGCGTCGTAGGCAAATCCAGGGTCTTCGTCCTATTTTCACGTGGGCTGAAATGAAAGTCCAACTATACGAAAAATACGTTCCCCTATCATATGATGAACGTATCCTTGATCAGTGGTAGTCATTGCATTAAGGAGTTTCTCCAGTCATAGAGTACATCGATCGGTTTGAAGACCTGATGACCCAGGCCGATGTCGATGAGCCAGTAAAAGTTACCCTCTCCTGATTCCGAATGGGACTTCTCCTAGAGTTATAGAGGGAACTCATTCCTTATCCCGTTGCAGATTTCGAGGAATGTTTTGATAGGGTTGAAGAATTAGAAAGGTATCTCGACACTCTCAATGATGACCAATCTAAGTCCTCCAAATTTGAGTATCGATCTAATCTTACAGAAAAGGGAAGTACTACCTCTAGTTAATCCACAAAATCCGTAATTCCTCAGATTGACAAAGGAAAGGGACCAATGATCGAGAGTTCTAGGCGTGTTTCGCAACAGTGTTATAAGTGTCGAGGCTTTGGTCACTTTGCATCCCAATGTCCCAGTTAGTGCCAAACCTTGATTATTCAGGAGCATGCCGAGAAAGAGGGCAATGAGTTACACAAAGAAGTGTATGAACCGTGTGAAACTCCAAGTGATGATGAAGGTGAAGTTCCGGTCAAAGCCGTAGGTTGCATTAGGACAGTTCCTATTACTGAGGATGGTGTTGATAGTGTGTCCATCCCAAGTGAGTCATTAGAGTTGATAGGAGCATATCATCATTTTGATTTGCATGGGATTAACAATCTGAATTTATTGAGCATCAGAAATACGCATGATCGTACTAATACATTGAATATGTTTAATGCATTTGATACTAACAATTTTGTATTAATTCCTGATGGTTCTGAGTATGTGGAATCTTTCCCAATCTCGGAAAGAGGTAATGATGAAGGTCTAGATCTTCCTCTAGACAAGGGCAACCATCCGATAGCTGTCGTAACGGATCTTACGCGTATTTTAGACCCCACAACCCCACCCTTTGATCCATTCATTCTTGAGCACCTAATCGAACCACACCCATTTACCCAGTTTATATCCCATACTTTACTTGTCCAATATGAGAAAGGGTCGATTGAGAAGGTTATAGAATTTTCAAGCTTCCATGCTAATGAAGGTAAAAATCAGAAGTATCTCACAACGTGGAAAGGCAAGCCAAGAGTTGAGCTTCTGAAGTGTGGCATCTGTGGGTTTCCTAATTCATTGGAGATGAGTTTTTCTCACCCGGGGAGTATTGATGGAGACATCCAACAAAACAAGGCAGATGAAAGCATAAAGAGGAAACCAAAAGAGAAGACAGAAAATAAGACGGTACCATAGCACACTGTGAACAGTACGCACGCTGTCCCACAGCGCGCTGTGAACAGTGCAACAACGCGTTGTTGGCGACGTTCCGCCCTGCGACGGAACTTCTAATTTTGCGGAAACTGCCTTTTTCAACGTTTTATGATTATTAGGATTCTTTTATTGCGAGTTTTAGGTTGTTTAGGGTTTTCTTAGCCTATATAAAAGCATTGTAAACACTTTATTAATTAGTTGATTGATTATTGAATGAAAAGAGAGTTGCTTTTGTGCAAACCCTAGAGAGCTTGTGAAGAATTTTCAACCGAGGGAGTGAATCCTTCAAACCTTGAGGAGTGAGCAATCGTTTCTCGTGCGACTTGGTGCGAAGCCGACGTACAGCCGTGGTGTGAAGCTTCGGAAAACCATTGGTGTGAAGCCTTGGAATCTATCCTTTTATTTTGTCTTTTCTCTAGTTGTTGTCAGGTATTATCTTTCTTTAATTCCGTTGATAAAAATCAAAATCCCAAATTATTCCCCTTTTATTGAATTATTTTAAGCCTTATTTCAATTAAAATCTCCGATGAGTCAAGAGACGATATTGCGATTGTCGATTGATGCCCTAAACTAGAGCGAAACTCGAGTTCCTTCATCGGAGCTGTTTTTCTAGATCGGGAAATTATCATGCATGCGAACGCTAAAATGGATTAATCTGATTGTTTTATTAATTTCATTGAATTAATTTTATGTGTTGCATGATTATGAATATTTCCGTTATTCAATGCATTCTAAAGTTAATCCCAAATTCGCATATTAGGGTTTAGCGTGCCGTCCCACATCAGTTTTGGTATCAAAGCACAATCTTAGTTTAGGGTCGTCCGTGTCATATAGATTTTAGGGTTCACTTGATTTTAGTATACTTTGTCTTACACCATCTAGCCTTGCATAATTCCGCCATGGATACCAGTAGCTTAGAAGCCCTGATTTGAGATCTTGCATCTAAAATGACCGCTAGTCAAACCCGGATGGATGAGCACATCGCTGATCAAAGCCCGACATGAGGCTTTAGAGACCCGTTTCGAAGAGATCAATGAGCTCATCGTTGAGAATTACAAGAGTCAACAACCGTGATCGTAGGAGAGATATTCCTCCTCGACGTGAGGTCCAAACCAATCTGGATGATAAGGTCATGAAATCAGTGAAAATGGACGCCCCTACTTTTGACGGGAAAAGACAACCCAAGGTCTTTCTTGAGTGGGTCGCCAGCATGGAAAACTACTTCGAGTGGTGTACCATGTCCGAAGAGCGCAAGGTCAGATTTGCCAAAGTCAAGCTTATGGGTCAAGCTAGACTTTATTGGTTAGGAGTAGAGCGTCGTAGGAAAATCCAGGGTCTTCGTCCTATTTCCACGTGGGCTGAAATGAAAGTCCAACTGCACGAAAAATACGTTCCTATATCATATGATGAACGTATTCTTGATCAGTGGCAGTCATTGTATCAAGGAGATTCTCCAATCACAGAGTACATCGATCGGTTTGAAGACCTGATGACCCAGGCCGATGTCGATGAGCCAGCAAAAGTTACCCTCTCCCGATTCCGAATGGGTCTTCTCCCAGAGTTACAGAGGGAACTCATTCCTTATCCTGTTGCATATCTCGAGGAATGTTTCTCTAGGATTGAATAATTAGAAAGGTATCTCGACACTCCCAATAATGACCGATCTAAGTCCTCCAAATTTGAGTATCGATCTAATCCTACAGAAAAGGGAAGTATTATCTCTAGTCAATCCACAAAATCCGTAATTCCTCAGTTTGACAAAGGAAAGGGACCAATGATCGAGAGTTTTAGGCGTGTTCCGTAACAATGTTATAAGTGTCAAGGCTTTGGTCACTTTGCATCCCAATGTCCCAGTAAGGGCCAAACCTTGATTATTCAGGAGCATACCGAGAAAGAGGGCAATGAGTTATACGAAGAAGTATATGAACCGTGTGAAACGCCAAGTGATGATGAAGGTGAAGTTCCGGTCAAAGCCGTAGGTTGCATTAGGACAGTTCCTATTACCGAGGACGGTGTTGATAGTGTGTCCATCCCAAGTGAGTCATTAGAGTTGATAGGAGCATATCATCATTCTGATTTGTATGGGATTAACAGTTTGAATTTATTGAGCATCAGAAATATGCATGATCGTACTAACACATTGAATATAATTAATGCATTTGATACTAACAGTTTTGTGTTAATTCCTGATGATTCTGAACATGTGGAATCTTTCCCAATCTCGGAAAGAGGTAATGATGGAGGTCTAGATCTTCCTCTAGACAATGGCAGCCATCCGATAGTTGTCGTTACGGATCTTAATCGTATTTTAGACCCCACAACCCCACACTTTGATCCATTCATTCTTGAGCACCCAATCAAACCACCCCCATTAACCCAGTTTATATCCCGTACTTTACCTGTCCAATATGAGAAAGGTTCGATTGAAAAAGTTATAGAATTTCCAAGCTTCCATGCCAATGAAGGTAAAAATCAGAAGTATCTCACAATGTGGAAAGGCAAGCCAAGAGTTGAGCTTCCGAAATGTGGCATCCGTGGGTTCCCTAACTCATCGGAGATTAATTTTTCCCACCCGGGGAGTATTGATGGGGGCATCCAACAAAATAAAGCAGATGAAAGCATAAAGAGGAAGCCAAAAGAGAAAGCAGAAAATAAGACAGTACCAACAGCGTGCTGTGAACAGTGCAACAACGCTGTTGGCGACATTCCGCCCTGCGATGGAACTTCTAAATTTTGCGAAAACTGCCTTTTTCAATGTTTTATTATTATTAAGACTCCTTTATTGCGAGTTTTAGGTTGTTTAGGATTTTCTTAGCCTATATAAAGGCATTGTAAACACTTTATTAATTAGTTTATTTATTATTGAATGAAAAGAGAGTTGCTTTTGTGCAAACCCTAGAGAGCTTGTGAAGAATTTTCAACCGAGGGAGTGAATCCTTCAAACCTTGAGGAGTGAGCAATCGCTTCTCATGCGACTTGGTGCGAAGCCGACGTACAGTCGTGGTGTGAAGCTTAGGAAAACCCTTGGTGTGAAGCGTTGGAATCTATCCCTTTATTTTGTCTTTTCTGTAGTTGTTGTCAGGTATTATCTTTCTTTAATTTCGTTGATAAAAATCAAAATCCCAAATTGTTCCCCTATTATTGAATTATTTTAAGTCTTATTTCAATTAAAATCCCCGAGGAGTAAAGAGACGATATTGCGATTGTCGATTGATGCCCTAAACTAGAGTGAAACTCGAGTTCTCTCATTGGAGCCATTTTTTTAGATCGGGAAATTCTCACGCATGCGAGCGCTAAAATAAATTAATCTAATTATTTTATTAATTTCATTGAATTAATTTTATATGTTGTATGATTTTGAATATTTCCGCTATTCAATGCATTCTAAAGTTAATCCCAAATTCGCATATTAGGGTTTAGTATGTCGTCCTGCGTCAGGAAGTTAAGATGAGGAGTAGAGATAAAAGGTCGGGTTGGTGGAGGGGGATTTGTTGTGTGTGTGAGTTGTTGTACTTTTCTGTGAGGTATAGAGTGGGGAATGGTTTTTGCGTTTGGTTTTGGGAGGATCAATGATGTGGATTGTCCACTTTGTTTTTTTTATTTCCCTAAATTTTACAATCTTGTTGTGTCTCAAGGGATTCTGGTCACTAATGTATTAGTTATGGAGGGGGATAATGTAGTTTGGATTGTTCATCTTGGTTTGAGTGATGCAAAAGCGGATAATTTTTCAATCTTTTTGGGTAGGTTATGAGATGTCTACATCTCCCAAAATATAACTGATGTGAGAGTTTGGGAGGGTGAACTGAATGACAGAATGACATCTTTTATATTTTTTAGGTCCCCACCTCCTTAAAGGTGTGTCATGGTCTCGATTATGGAGGTCTGAGATTCCTTTTTGGGTGAAAAAAATGAGGTGAGCATATACAAAAGTATCGGTCAAGATGAATAGCGCCTGAGCAATTTACAAGATTCAGCTACACCTGGGTAGAATTCCCATAAATCTTCAATCTGTTGTGCAGACCAGCCTGCAAAGCTTTAGTATGCATTAACTGCAATGAGCTGATGTCCATCGATCACCTACTCATTGATTGTACTTTCACGTCTTCTATATGGTTGCATTTTATCTCAGGTCGTCAGGTTTGGGGCCAAAATTCTGACTCATTGGGTCTGTTTAGCTTGGAAATCTCGATCTGTTTAGTAAATGGGTTAGGCTTGGGTCCTTGGTTCTTGAACCAACTCAACTTGGCTAGACTCCCTACCTTATATCGTAACCCAACCTCTCCCAGCCTGACCTGATATTTTGCTGAGTTCGAGTCAGGTTCAGGTTGAGATGGGCCATAACTGTTTTTGCCCCGACTCGACCTGTTTGCAGCCCTAATATTTGATGTTCATTGCTATTACCATTCCCAGTTCAGTTGTGGAACTTTCAGCGGAATGGCCGATAGTTCCTTTTGGCCCTTTAGGCAGATTGATGTGGAACTCATCTCCTTTGCCATATTATGGTTTGAAAGAATGAGAGAACTTTCAACAACTAATGTAGGAGGTGGAGAGGATTATAGAAATTTGTACATTGAGACATGATTAGTAGGAATTTGATTGAGTGATTTTACTTTGGCAGTTCAAAAAAGACATTGAAACCTGTGTGGAATCCTCAGAATTGGATGAAGCTGAATTTTAGTGGATTCTCTTTCAGTAATCCTTTAGAAGTGGCTATGGCAGTGTAGTGAGAAATCATTGTCGTGACACAATACATAAGTTCACAAGGCCAATCAAGTGGGATTCTTCAGTGGAAGCGGAAACTAATGGGATGCTCGCACATTAGAAAGCTTTGCAAACGTTACCATCCTTGCCGACTACAGTGATGTGTCCTTTGCTGTAGGGAGGTGGAAAGTATTTTTTATTTATTTTATAACCTGAGTATCCAGGCCTCTTAGGGCACCACATCGCGGGTCGCACTTAGCAACCTCGATCCGTGCGGCACCTAGCATGCACCGCTAGGTCAGCCTACGCCCGATAACAATCGTAAATGTGAGGCGTCCTTGACGCGCTTTCAACCAGCGGTGCTTCGCTACAGCGTGTAGCTCAACCCATCCATCGCACATCAGCTCGATACCACACTGGGGCGGGAACTCCTCCAGACATGGTTGCCTCTATTTCCACGACCTACCATTGACTCGCTCATCGTGTCCCGACCGTAATCTGCTGCTGCGCTAACTTGGCAGCGCTCAAGCTTCACCACATGCCGCACTAGTACCTCGCTCACTGCCGAACCAAGCCTGACCTGCGTGCCTCGCGCTCACGTGCCCCACTGAGTCCCACGCAGCTTGCCTTCATGTGCGTTCCGAATTACTAGCACACGTTCATCTTTAGCCCACATGCTGTCGTGCTCAACTGAGTCTCACGCAGCGCCTTAGAGTTCTCACGCGAGGTTGCCCAGCCGTATGCACCGCGACGCGTAGTCCGGGGCCATACATCAACCTCCCTCGGGTTCCACACGGCATCGCTGCGTCGACGTCCTAGGCCCACCCTTTCAGGCCTAGGAGACAATTGCGCCCCCTCTGGCAACGCAAGGCCCCGTGTGCGGGGGAATAGCTCTCTAGCTCCCTTCCCCTATATAAGGGTAAAACAGTCATTCAGCCAGAATGGCAGGAGAACCTCAAACCTATTGGTTTGACATACTGCAACGCCTCATGCATCGCTAGCCCACCTTGACTATGTCGCGTCCGTGACGCTCCGCGTCGTACCCTCATGCAACCGTGTCGCGTCCTCGCAGCGCGACCACGCCGCCGAGCCCACTTGGCCCCATGTCGTGTGCCCTCCTGGCACCACATGTCGTGCCACGTGCACCATGCTACAAGCTCAAGTCTTGGCCCCGTCACAACCCGCCTAATCCCAGAGGCACATACGCACCCCAAATTCTGCACATGCCGGGTCAGCACAGGATATAAATCCCTAGGGTTGCCTCAAGGGGGGGAGGGGATTTGAACTCAGGTCTCCTGGTTTTGGAAGAAGGTACTTGGCTAGCTTGCCAAACTCCTTGAGGTTGGGAGGTGGGAAGTATATTGACAATATTCTTCTCTATTGCTCCTTCACGTGGAGATGTGATGGGCTATTCTTCGTATTTTCAGCATCTCTTGGGACTTCCCGAACAACTGTGATTTGCTCTTTGAGCAATGGGAGTTGATGGACTTCCTAGACATCAAAGGGGACATCTGGAAAATTACCATTTACGCTGTCCTCTGGGCCATTTGGCTTGAAAGTAACAACTGTGTCTTTCGTAAAGTGGCTAGACCGTTTAAGCATGTTTTCAAATCGGCACGGGACTTTGCTCTCAGTTGGGGTCGCTGGGGTTCAAGAAGGATGAAGTTCGAGGGTAGTCTCTACTGGACGAATCGGACAAATTCTGTTTGAACATGTAGTCTCCTTGTTGGTTACGAAGGGTGTTCTTCCCTTCCTTTTGGGTCCCCTCTGTGGTGGGTGGGATCTGCTGGGTAGTTGCTCACTACCCTTGGATGCCCCGCCACCGGGCTTTTGTTACCTACCGACCCTTGTGGTCTGGGTTGCATCTTTTCACTTTTGCGCTCTTTCAATGGATTTCTTTGTACCGATAAAAAAAAAAAAGTGAAGCATGATTCTGCCAATGTTCTGCATTGAGTCACCAAAGGTGAACACTTATGGTATCTAGCAGTCATTTTCGAGCAAATGAATAACTCGTGGACCTCTGGCTTGTCAACCACAAGTTGCACAGGATGAACTGCCTTGCTGGCGAGTGGCAAAAAGAGGTGCTGAATTAGTCAGTTTTTGCATCTTCTATCCTAGGCTTGTGCCTTGCTGTTGGTTACTTATATCGACCTTTAAAAAAAAAATTCAACAGTTGTCTGTTCTTTTCTGCCCCTACTGACCAACTCCTTGTTGGCCATACGAGTTTTACTGGTTTTGAGCCTTATTCCTGTCATCTTGTAGTATGATCCCCTTTTATTTTAATGAATTTCTCTTCTTAACTTAAAAAAAAACATTGATGACATGCCTAAACATGATAAATTTACTTGCTTTTCATGTCCATTAGGTTCCTAGTTCTTTTTTATTAATTATTTATTATTCATCTATAAGATATGTGCCTTGCTCCTCAGGGTGTCAGCATGCCACTGGCCTAACCCGTTAAGGGGTGTGCCCTTGGTAGAGGTTCTGCCCTGGTGGATTGGGTCCAAGCCTAAATTTTTTAGCATTTTACTATCTGTTTCAACCCCAAATCCTCTAGGCATATTTTGTTTATTATTTCTGGTTGGGCCCTTGCTTGTTTGTTAGACTCAATAAATAAATGATTGGGATCAGGATGGGACCTGAATTATAGGCCTGGTTAACATTCTGGCTGTCTAGGCGGCTGTTGATGTATTATTAGTTGCCCGAAGAAAGAAAGAAATGAATAATCAGCTGGAATTATGGAGAAAAGCCTAAAAAAATAAGAGGTTGGACAATTAGCAGGGCAAAGACAAAAAGCATGGAATGTAAATTTAGTGAACATGATAAGCCTGGAGGAAGATTTAGTTAAAAAACAGAAAATCAATTAGTGCCACTGTCATAGATTTCGCTATTTAGGCTCTACTTTCCAATCAGATGGTGAATTTGAAGAGGATGTCTCAAATAGGATTAATGCAAGTTCGATGAAATTGAGGCAAGTAAGCAGAATATTGTGCGACCCAAGAGTTCCACTTAGATTGAATGGACGTTTTTATAAGACGGTAGTTAGACCTGCCATATTATATGGTGCAAAATGTTGGGCTACGAAAAAATCTTTGTTACCGCCTCCCAAAAAAAAAAATGTTTGGCTTAAAAAAAACAACAAAAAAATAGAGTACATGCGCTTGGATGCGTATGTTGAGATGGATTTGTGGAGTAACAAGAAAGAATGAAATTTGAAACGAGTACATTAAAGGAAATTTGAGAGTGGCACCTGTAAGGAAAAAAAAAATAGAATGTCGCTTGAGGTGGTTTGGACATGTTCATCGGAGGCTTGAAGCAAACCCTGTATGAAGGGTTGGGAGGCTAAAGCACAAGTAATATAGGAGGAAGACCAATGAAGAACTGGAGGGAAGCAGTGGGAAGGGAGATAAAGGATTGCAAGTTACAGAGAGTGTAGCGTTGGTTAGAAACGAGTGAGAAATAGGACTTGCAAAGCCGACCACATATTGATTGGATAAGGTTGTGATGATGATGATGATGACGACCTTGATATTTGGGGCACCTTATCCTCACTGTTTGAAATCCACTCATGTCTTAGATTTCCTATCAAGAATTCAAGATGCACCAATAGGGCATCTATTCAGTCGAAGATTACTTCCCAAAAGCCACATAGTACTTAACCATGACTTTTATGGTGGTGGTTGTCACCCCCAGCATTAGTAGTGGTGCTTCCTACCTTTTCCAATGAAGGTGTGATGCTCATCAGTCAAAGATCATCCAATCATTGGCTGCCTTATGGATTACATAATCTGAAAATCATATTAATCAGACGATCCTAATGATCCTTTCAATGTTCTTATTTGGAATTGTTGTCCATAATTATGTTGATTGTCTAAAAATAGGTGAAATATCCAACAGTTGGGATAATACAATTCACATTATATTTTGATATGGTCCATCCAAGGGGCAGCTCATTGATTAAATTGTGAATTGATGAGCATTACACCGATGATAGGTAAGTTGGGAGCACCAACAATGGTGAGGTTAACAACCAATTTATATTAAAAAAAATTCCATAAATCAGCTCGGAGTTTTAGAGGGGTCTCCACCCCTCCATTGAGTGCAAAAGAAAAGAATTGCATGCGACAGTACATAAATGAATATCATTAAGAATGAGAGAGGTGAGGGAGATAGGGTTCTGATCGGAAGTAGATCATCTGACCACTTTAGTAGCATCCAAACCAAGTCGAGCAAGATAATCCGCCACTTTATCTCATTCATGCCAGACAGCCAAATGTAATGTTCAGAAACGCGGCCTTCTGTTTATGCTTGATTTACTCAATTATAGTGAAATACTGCAAAGGACTTTTATGTTGTGATTAATGCACTCTATTACTATTCTCGAATCCAATTCACTCTCTACATTCAAGCAATTATTGTCTATAGCATGTGTCCTTTCTTCCTTTATTGCTTATAGCACAATAAGAGTTATATCACTAAAGTTACTTCCTGAATAATAAACCGATAAAGGCTGCTATTACAGTCACTACAGATTATTCCAATGCCACCCTTCTCATCGGCCAGTGATCAGTCCGTATCGATTTTTCAAGTAATTCTCAGGGGGTTTTAACCAATTGCATGAAATTTGGTTTTGTTGAGCATGAACTTCTCTCAAGTCCCACTTATCAAGCAGTGGGAACTCTTCACTGTTATCAAAACTCATGCCATCCCTTCGAATTATAACATCGGCTACGGCCATCTTGAGGATAATCTTCTTATCCTTACTTTCCTGTTCCAAAATTCTTCTATTACGTTCCCTCTATATGTGCCAAATGGCAGCTGAAAAGATAAGCTTGAAGATTGCCGGAGCTCAACCCCTCCCTTTAGCTTTCTTATTCAAGTCGTCTATTTCCTCTTCAATTGGAAGAAGGGATGTCCTAGAGATACCAAGACAGCCCAACAGAGATCTCGATATCCAAGAAGTGGAAGGACATTTATGAAATAAATAAATAATCACTAGATCCCTCTTCGGCCCAACATAAAACACATCGAGAGATCCAATTTAGCCCTTTCTTTTTTGATGTTTTCAATTGTTAGAAGCTGCCTATTGATAGCTAACCACGCACAAAAACTATGTTTAGGAATGAGATGATTGTTCCATATAAATTTGCACCAACTTTTCTTTTCTCCTCCCCCTCTTAATTCCTCCCATGCTGATTTGAAGGAAAACTCTCCCGAATTCGGATTCCAAGCAATCTTGTTTGAAAGGGAGCTGACGGAATTTGAATTGCCGGAACAACTTCCCAAGCCATAGTCATTCTGCTATTAGATGGTGGTAGATTCCATTTCCCATCAACATTGAGGTCACTAACTAGAGCCTCTTCACCGATTCCAGATTGCAGCATTGTTCTTCTTTCTTACTTTTTCAACAAAGTAACTTCATACCACGAATCTTTCAATAACCAAGTACTAGAGCAATCGCCAATGATGAATCCAATAGATTTCCTAGCTATTTCTCTTAACTCAGATAATGCCCTTCCATGCGCAAGAATAATCTTTCATTAGGCAACATGACCATACGTCTCTGGTGCCACATATTTAGCTAGGATCCTTCTAGCTCATTGAGATTCAAGATTCACGACAAGGGACCAAAACAAAGGAGATAATCCCACATCATTCCAACGTTTCAGCTTTCTTATGCCAAGGCCACCATCTTCTATTGGCTTACAAACTACGTCCAAGAGACTGGTGCATAGTTTTGTTTAAGGGCAGGCCACCCCATAGAAGCACAAAGTAGACTCAAATCTTTTTCAGACCTTTCTGGGGATAAAGAAAGAGGATGACCAAAAGACTTGATAGGGATTAAGGACAGTTTTGATGAGCTCCAATCTCCTCGAATAGGATAATTAATGATTTTTACAACTTTCAATTTTGTTGTTGACTTTTTCAATGAGAGGAAAAGGCACATGGAGGCACATGGAGTAAGTGGGTTTCGAAGAAAAATATGGGTAAACCTAAGTATTTCACTGGGAGTTTACCTTCTTCAAATCCAAGGTACGTACAGTTTTCCTCTTTGTTGGAGCAAGATTCACTGAAGAAGACTTTGCTCTTAGCCATAGTGACAAATTTTGGCAAAATTCGTTGACATCTCATCACAATTCACAAATACAGGAGTCACCCGAAAGTTTCGACGATTTTTTTTGAATTTTTGTTATTTCATCGCAATTAAGGAAGTTTCGTCGGTTTCAGCCTTTTAATTTTCTAAGAAAAAAAAAGTTTTTCGTATTTAAGTCCGCGGTGCCAAGAACGACTCACTCCCGAACCCGAACTCTTCTTTGCCTTCGTATGTCTTCTATTCTCAGTTCTGAAGTCCCGATTCTCAACCCTAACTCTCTAATCTCCGGCCCCGGCTAACACCTCCAGTTACCCCCACCCTCCGGTGAACCTCTGGCGACTGTGGCTCACCTTCGACACACGTATGAACTTCTCCTCCTCCCCCTCCCGTCGACGGCTACAGTCCATTGGCAAAGGTCCAACGGAATTGGGATCGAGTCAATGCCACCAATTTGGATACCTAGTTTTTTATAGGGACAATGAATTGATTAGTGAAGATCTATGAAAAGAATGATGAATTTATTTTGGGTTTACTGTGTTGATTTTGTGATGGAGAACAGTGGGTTGAATGGGTTTTCTAATGGGTTGATTTGTGAAGTGAAATGGTGCATAAGATTTCAGCAGGTTAATTTTCACAAATGAGGGTGGTTGATTTGTGATTATTTTTGTTTGGTTTTCAATTTTGACTTTTCACCCAATTAAATTTATCAAAAAATGGACTTTCACATATGTCAAGGTCCTAGAGCATAGTACTCGAAAGTTGGGTTTATGGGATTGACGATCTCCCTGCTATCTTCAGCATATTACATTTCAACTCTCCTGTTTTTATGCCACACAGTGCCACGTGGCGTACATTTTTTACCATTCTAATTTAAAAACAATAATTTTAACTTGTAATATGTTAATATGTATTTTGATAGTTTCTAAATAATTAAATTTTTTTTAAAAAATATTATTTGGAATCCTCGAAAATTTTCCAAAACTTTTCCAGATTTTTTTCAAATATTGTCAGAAATGAACCAAAACAACTCCTCACCGAAATATTACCGAATACGAACTTTGTCACTATGCTCTTAGGCTCTTAGCATTGGTAACTTCCAACCTAGATTAAGATATGGAATTTATTGAGGACATTTCGGATTTCATTAGCCGAGTTAGAGCAGTTGGATGAGAAAATAAGGTCATCAGCAAACATTAAATGGGAGATTTTAGGGACATGGTGAGGGTGCCCTGGGTATAGAACTTCCATTAGCAGCGCAAACAGGAGTGGGGAGGTCGGGTCACCTTGTCTGATACAACAATTACCTTTAAAATGACCAGAGGGAGTTCCATTAATACACCGAGAAGGACGGTGAGGAAATACACTCCCAAACCTAAGATTTCCAAGTATTATCAAAACCAAGTTGGTCGAAAATTGACATAATAAACTAATAAAGTCTCATCTCACTTTATCATATGCCTTACGAAGGTCACTTTATCATATGCCTTAAGACAGTCAATTTTATAATTCTTTATAATAGGTTATGAAGGTCTTATGTTTATGTAATTTATTTTATATACTATCATTCCAACCAAGTACATCTACGTCAATGCTGTGACCAAGCAAATGGGAATCAAATAGCTTAGTAGTTAGGACCGTGCTTAAATTTTTTTGACTGGTTTTTAACCTGTTTACCTTCTCTTAACTGTTGCTGAAATGGTATGTGGCGGCATTCATTAGCTGGATGATATGTTTGATGATAAAAATTCAACAACAGAATCTTTCAGGCTAGGATGCAGATGTTATTACATGCTACATTCCTTTTCCGTGAGAGTACCTGTGTCTGACTGTCTAACTTGGCTTGATATGGGATTGTATAATTTGTATCAGATATGGTTCAGCGGCATCCAATTATTTTCTATAGAAAGTACTTAAATATTTGATAAATTAAAAATTTATAAAACCTTTGCAAAATGATATTAAAAAGATATGCTATATTTAAATAATTAAAAATATAGCCCATTCCAATGTATTCTGCGATCTAGGTGGTGACCGAGTCTGACAACTAGATCTGTCCCCAGCACCTGTACCACACCCAGGTAACATTGATTATGAATTGATCTTATTTCCCTTCACTGTATGTAAGTTATCTTTAGTTGTTGAAAGTTTCTTATGACATGTATACATGGAGTAAAAATAGATGACGTCATGAACAAGGAAACTGTGATGGCTGTTCTATATAGAGTACTTCTCTTGTTTCTATCTTTTGTTATTTACTTATTGCTATTGAGAATGGGATGGAGTGGTTATTATGAGATTCACAACCTTATCAACCTCATAGGTGACTGAGATCAACCTGAGAGAACACTGCTTCAGAATAAAAGGACTACCCAAAGAATTCCAGCACACCTGCAACTCAACAGGCTTGATACTGTGGGAATCGGCTCATCTTATGTCCATGGTACTAGCAGAAAACCCATCAATTGTTACAGGAAAAAGGGTGCTGGAGTTGGGCTGCGGCTCAGCGGGTATCTGCTCGATGGTTGCTGCTAGATCTGCAGATCTTGTGGTTGCCACTGATGGAGACACAAAAGCACTTGACATGCTAACCCAAAATGTTACCTCGAATCTGGAGTCCAATCTCCTCAACAAACTGGTTGTAAAGAAACTGGAATGGGGAAATAGAAATGACTTGAAGGCCATTGAAGAATTGAATCATGAAGGTTTTGAAGTCATTATAGGCACAGATGTGACGTATGTCTCTGAAGCTATCTCACCCTTATTTGAGACTGCAAGAACATTGATTTCCGAGGGAGGGAATGGAGTCTCGAAACCGGCTCTTATTCTTTGTCATGTTCTGCGGCGAGTCAATGAAACATATATTCTGTCAGCTGCATCTCAATTTGGTTTCAGGGTTGTGGATAGGCGGTCCATGGGAGCACCAATGGATTCATCGAATGGTATAATTAACTCGTGGTTCTCCAAAGATGGCTGTGGGAGTGTTTTCCAAAATACGGCGTTGAACATCATGTATTTTCATATTTAAGGGGGAAATTTTCTAAAGCTGCTGTCTTCCTTCATTTACATGAATTTGTTCCGGTACAAGATTAAATGCTTGATTATGATTTTGCGATTATTATATTAGATGTGTGTTTTATATAAATTTAAATTTTTAAGTAGTTTTTAACACTCCTGAAGCCCTGAGAGGCACCAAAATATGGAGGCATCAAATTCTCAGTCCCATTAGGGTTCTTTATTTGACAAGATATAGGGGAAAATTCGTCATCATGACAACTATCCCATCTAGTTGTGGTCGGCTTTGTGGGTCCTATTTTTCCACTCGTTTCTAATTAGCGCTTAGCTCTTTGTAACTTTGCAATCTTTCATGTCTCTTCCCTAGGTTTTCACTAGCCTTGCCCTCCTCCTTGCGTTTGTAGTGTCTCAACCATGGATCAAAATTTCGGCCCCTATTGAAATGAAACCAAGAACCGAAATTTTGGTTCATAAATGCATGGGAGTGAAGATAACGGCCAAAATTTTGGTTTTGGTCCAGCCCGAAACTGAAACGAAATCTGAAATTGTGATCCTTGGCATCAACCCTTCGTACATTATCTATTTTTCACTTTTAATGGGCATGTTTAAACCATCTCAAGCAACATTCTGTAATTGTTCATTTTATTAGTGTGACTCTCAAATTTCTTTTATATACTCATTTAAAATTTTATCATCTTATCATCTATCTAAACATATGCATCTCAATCACACATACCCTATCTTTTGCCTTTTTTTAGTACAACATTATATATAATATAATATAGCAAGTTTAATCACTGTCTTATAAAATTGTTCCTCTAATCTAAGTGAAATTCGAGTCACATAAAAGACAACTTGATGAACACATTTAGAAAAATAAAAAGCTTGCTCGTTTGGACAGTTCTATTTGGACCCAACTTCCACTTTTAGGAGTGCAAGGTGGGTGTGCCTGAAATTTCATTGGGTGCAAATAGAGTTGTACATTTATTTTTTACTTTTAATAGGGTACTCCTTCAAAATCATTTATTACTTCAGATCGGCTGGTGGAGATTTTTCACCCAATGGATTTTGAGATCATAAAACACTTATCAGACCATCCAATTTTTATTCCACTTGTCACATCCTCAAAAAAGGCCCTAAAATCATGGTTGAGCGTGATGTGTGCAATAGGATTCAAGGGATTTTTTTAGGGGATCTATGACGAGGAATAAAAAAATTGCTCGTCTGATAGATGCGTCATGATCTCAAGATCCATTCTATGGAAGATAGGGTTGAAAAGTGATTTCCATCATCTTATCTGATCTTTCAAAATCAATGATTTTGAATGAGTTACACATGTGGATGCTTTCGAGATTGCATGGACGATAATAGAGGACCCTATTTAATATTTGCAATAGAAAAGGTTGAATGCTTCTATTTTTTTGTTCTTATAGAGTCACAAGTGGAAAGCGTCCCCACCACCCAACCACATGCTTTTATTTAAGCTCATAAACCTAACAAAAGCACTAACAAGTTACCATACGCATAGGTGTGTCCCTCTCGTTAAGCACAACCTTTCTGTTTTGTCTTTTTTTTTTTTTTTTTTTGAGATGGTCAAAAATGCCCTATTTTTAACTTTTATATAAAATATGCTATTAAAGTGAAAACGTCTCAATTTAAAAAAGAAAAAAAAAAGCGCATCACTCTCCTTTTTCACTCTCCATCTTTCTAACCATGGACCCTAAATATTTGTTAGAGAAGATAGAAAAGGAGAAGGGAATGTGGTCCATCCGTCCATGCCTTCCAATCACAATTTGATGCTTCATTTTTGGATTTTTTTAGAGAAATTATTTGATAAATGGCTCTCTATTATCATTGGAAACTTTAACAATTCATATGTCACTAGGCATACGGATTTGGTGTATTGATTCCCCAATATAAAATAAACGCAAGCAAGCAAAAGCATCATATATAACTTGATTGATGGGAAAACAAAGCATAAAAGAAGAATTTATGCCTACAAAAGTGGATTATGTCTGGAGAAAGGGATCAAGGAATGAGATTTTTCAACACGCTTGCCCTAGGATTCTCTTTGATTAAAACCGATGGTAGACAATAGGGTATATCATGCCCTCCACACCCATTATTAGCTGTGGTGGGCCCTCATCAACGGTCCAATTTGCACCCTCCCAATCTTATCATTATGATAGGATCATCTCATTGACATGTTTTCCACTAGTTGCTTACTCATATTTATTAATTTAGAATATTCGGACCAGGGCATGTGGCCTATTCACATGTTGGCCTACTTGGTCCAACCCCGTTGATGACACATGGACCAATCGGATCTTAGACGCATACCTAAGAGTACCATTTTATTAATCAATAACACATGGCTTAGGTGCATGACCAGAGTGTCATGCGACTTGATTTATGGGTCATTTTTTGGAGCAACACATGGTTTCATCATGTGTGGCATAAGATTTGAATATCATGATCTAAAAATCTCTTGCATCAAAGTATTGGGGTAAAAAATATTTATCTCATGTGGTTTATAGTAGTCAATATTTTTTAAAGTTTTAAGAGATTAGAGATTTACATGATAGGTATTAATTTTAAAAGGCACAAAATACTTTGAATCGCAAGATAGAAATGCTTTTTCGCCCAATATTCTACTATGTAGATATTTCATATATAGTCTTGAAATCATATGGCACTGAACGAGCTTCGAATCAACTCGATAGAGATGCTTTTTCGTCCAATCTTCTACAATATAAATATTTTATATAGTCTTTAAATCATATTGCACACATGATGAAACCATGTGTCATATGTCCCAAAAAGTAAGCCACTCCGTGCTCGGGTACCTTACATCAACTCATTTAATGAGGAGCTGGTATTAGGCGCACAAAGTGTGTACCAAGGGCCGTGCAGGGGCAATCACCCACTCTTAGTTTAGTGAGCGTCAAATTAGTGAAAGTCCTTTTTGACATTTTTGGCAGGGTGATATTGACCCGTGCACCGTTCATCTAAGACCTACCCTTAAATAAGGGACACACAGACACTAAGTCATGGCCTGAGAGACCGTAGATCGAGGCAATCATCGTAAATCTCGTCCGTTCATCTTGTCTAAGAGTCCATGTTTGTGTGCTACGTGAATTTACATTACCACCGAAAAAGTAACCTTCCACCGGTCATTGTTGTTTTTGTAGATAACAAGACTACTACCCTTCAAGCTAATCTCCTTTACAGCAAACACCGCACTACACTTTGTTTATTTTCCCTTTATACGTACCTATTGCTTCCTTAACGTGGGAGGGAATCCAAGGCCTATAAAATGCAAACCACATTACGAAAGAGAGGTTTTTGAGTTGAGAGTTGAGAGCATTGGTTGGCTTATGAAATTGCACGACATATGATGGATTATGAGCATGCTAAGGTGTCTCTACAAAGAGGTGCATGGTTGTTTTTGGTGAGGTTCACCATTGTGTGGCTGTCGGCGATCGAGCCATCAATTGCCGACGACTCGATCAGAGGAATACCGTCGACAGGGTTACTATGCATAAGTGACTGTGCAACATGTCCTGTCATATGCGCACCACCCCCACCACCTACACTAACTCCTTCACCCCCCCCACCACCACATTTACACTACTCGCCACCTGAAAGCTACACAATCCATATGTCGCCGCCTCCGCCACCGCCGACATATTATTTCTCATGGGGAACTCCGCCACCTCCAGTCAATAATCCGAATGGCCCTTCCTTCCCTTCACCTCCGGTCATCGACTCCCGTGGCTACTCCTACCCATACTACTACTTCTACGCCTCGAAAGCGCCTCTTCGTTGGCTTCCGTTCTTTTCGTCGTCGTTGGTGATCACAGTCTTCTCTATTTTCGTTTGCCTATGCTGGTTATGAGTTTGTTATACGTGGTGCGATCTCAAGGACTTGGGAGAAAAGGGTGGTCAGGTGAGGTGGGTGTAAGAAATATATATATATATATATATATAAGCATTGTAGATAACTTCACTTTCATTCTCATTCAAGGCAGCTTAGGATTTAAGTGCAAAGTGAATTATTCATTATTTTAAAGAAAATTTTCATGGCCTATGGAAAAACACCAGTGGTAAGATTACCAAATAAAAGGCAGTTCTCTTTTTGTTGCTCCTAGCAAAAGGGCTCTGTTTTTCGATTGTGTTCTATGTGTAGCTTTTCGTTTTCAATAAATTTTCCGGCACTAATCTTTGGGTTTTTTAATATACACCCCTAAGAATTGGCATATTTATAAAATGTCACTCTATGTTTCATTTATTTATAAATTACCTCCAAATTTGCGTTATTGTTGTTAAAATAACACCTTGAGGATTCCTTCTTGGTGTAAAAAAAGATAGGCGATTTTGAGAGTCGGTGTGGGGAAAAGACTATTTATGGGAGGGGGTGGGAAGAGGGAATTTAATCCCTTTTCATATACTTTTCTTTATGCTTTCAATAAATCAATCATTTGAGGGTCGTCTTTTACTTGGAGGCTTCCGTACTCTATTGTTCTCTCATTGTTTTTCTTATTTTAGGGTTATAATATGAGAGTTTTATTCTCTTTTTAGTGAAAGTCTTTTTTTTCGAAGAGATCGCCTCTATGAAGGCTTTTTTGCAGTCCATATTTGTTTCAGAAACGATTTTAGTCACAGATTTTACCGACATATTGGTGGCTTCGTTGTTGCGCGAACACATGCGCTATATCTACGCCATGAGACATTGTTTAAAAGCTTCGGTTGAAGCGATATATGAAGCTTTTGGTCAATTGTTGCCCCCGTTTCTAACATGGTGGGAGTTTTTGTGGATCGTGAGTTTGCCGATGGCGGTGATATATCTTCGAGTGGATCTTCGGTGTCGGTTACCGAAGGATGTTTAAGATGGTGATGGATTCTCGAATTTTTACCTTACTCTGAAGGTCCCTGAATTTCGTGTCATTGTTAAACGGATCTTAGATGCCATTCAATTTATTTTAATGTTAGTAATTGTAACTACCACTCATTGAATTATAGCCCTCTACTCTGTAACCGTCAATTTGAGATTACTTATTTTATAATTTATAATCATTCTCAATTTCTAATGAAAATAATAGAAGTTTCATCTCAAAATAAAAAAATAAAAAAAAAACACCTTGAATTACTGTTCTGTTAACTGCCAAGTCTTTGAGAAGCAAAAAAAAAAAAAAAATATATATATATATATATATATATATATATATATTTTCGTGTTAAAAATATTATAAATAAGTGAAATAGAGGGTGGCCTTTATCAATATGCCAAAACATAAGGGGTTTACACAAAAAAAACCCTTAATCTTTCTGGCTCCAAAATAGGTGGCGCACCCTTTACACGAACACTTCAAATTTAGGGAAAAATCTTAGTTCTCTGACATTTTAAAAAGTGTGTAATAAAACATAACATATTCCTAATATGAGTAAATTATGTTTTAATCTCGTCCATCTCAAAAAATTAGCTTCTTTCTAAGTACCCATCAGTCAGGGTAGCCAGGATTTTCTTTTGGTGAGGCTAGCGATAGTTGACAAATGTCGATAAGTATTTCATCTGATATTTGGGAGCTTGTACGATATAGAAATGAGAGTTTATATATTTTCATACATTTTCAAATGTGGAATGGGATATAGCCCCCACATTGCTCGTTGCCGCTGTTCCCCTGCCCTTATTCACACGTGTATAAGGCGTGGGTGTTTTTCCAACTTCTTTTTAGCCCTTTTACCAACCCAGGAAAAGGCTACAGCTTACTTTCATTTCAGTATATTTTTTTCAAAAATAGCACTTGATTTCTTTGTAGAAATATTATATATAAAACTCTCCAATTAATGAGGGACCTTCATCAATGCCCTACTTCCTAAGAGAGACTTTTCGTTTGTGTTCTTCAACTAACTCTTATTAGCTCTTTACAAAAATAAAAAAAATTATTATAGGTCACTTTAAACATGACATATGATCCTAAAACGGGCGATGGTTTGAAAACACGTGACAGGTGGCATGTGATCTAGGGTTCTAACCCACCATCCATAGTTTGGGTTCAAACCTATTGTCCCATTTGCCTATTTTATATATATATATATATATATATATATATATTTATATATGGCAAATGGGTTTTAAACCCATCGTGGAAGCAGGGGTTAAAACCTCATATGACATGCCATGTGGCACATTATTCCAAAATAACACTCTCTTTGGATCATGTGCTTTGTAGCATGTGCATCAAATTATATCCAAATTTTTATGGGGAACATGCATTATAACGCATGGCGTGACCCATTCAAATGCTAGATCACATAGAATGCAACACACGATCACAAGTTATGCCCATCCTCTAAGGGTCCACCCATCCCCATTAGGGTTTTAGAAAAGAAAATTATTTCGAACCATTTTGCCCTTTAAAACCTAGGCTAGATTCCCATCCGCCCCCTGATGCTAGTATTAAAATTTTGCACCTTTGATCGACATTTGAACGATGGATAAATAGCTTTCTTAATTTTTTCGGGATCGACATTTGAACGATGGATCAAATGGGTGTCACGTGAAGCCAAATTGGTTCAAACGTACAAATGAATTGTGTTTGAATGCATACTCTCAGGGCTCTCTCTCTCTCTCTCTCTCTCTATATATATATATATATATAGAGAGAGAGAGAGAGAGAGAGAGAGAGAGAGAGATGGAAATATGCATTAGAACGCATGGCAGCGGTTACTGTGCATTCGAATGATAGATAAGGTGGGATGTGATCATGAATAATACCATCCTCTTTAAGGGTTCGCCCAATCCCATAGGATTTTTAGAAGAAAAAAATCTGGACGATATTCCCATCAAAACATTGGTCAAAGTTTTCCATCCATTGCCTAAACTGACGCATTAAAATTATGCACCTGTGCCCACATTTTGAGATAAACACCTCCATTTATTTATTTTAGAGACTTGATCGACCTTGGCCAAGTTGTTGAGACACTAAATCCTCATGACAGGTGGCATATAGTGTCCCACTCATAAATAAATGGGTGGCATATATTTATCCACCATCCACATGTTAGTCAAAACTATAAAAATTCAAGTTAAGAAAATGGATGGGAAACTTTCATAAGATTTTAATGGGCAAAATGGTCTGAATGATAATTTTGTTTTTTCTAAAACCCACAAGGGTCGGGTCATCGGGTGAATCCTTAAGAGGATGGGTGTAATTAGCAATCTCGTTCCAAGAGGCAAGTGATCTATCATTGGAATGCATACTCCCAATTCTCAAATTGAGCTAGCTTCAAGAGGCCCGATCATAATTGACCCATTTAAGGCCCAGAACTGTACCTGCATACGTTGATTGAAAAACACACACACACACACACAGCCCCACGCATGGCATCTGCCACACACAATGGTCCTTCACTTCATAGTCGAACAGCACCTACCTGTTTCTCGGTCATCAGATATGGTGGCTGCAGTGGTGCTACAAATCTCAAGGCTGAAAAAAAGTATGACAGAAATAATTCACTTTACTTCAGAGACTTGAGATACATGGTGAATCCATATCCGCAATCAGATCCTGACGGATTCCTATTAGGGAAAGGGAACCTCACAATTACTTATGGCACTTGCTCTCCGATCTACACAACGAAATGCTGCTGAATTTGCTGAAAAAAGGGGGAAAAATGAAGGTAAAAATTTGGTGTTTAAACAAAACAATATCAAACAACATGAGCATAAGGAACTGAGCAGCAATTTTCCAAGCTCATTATCATAATGTATCATTTGGGAAGCTCCATGACTTCAATGTGGAGATTAGGGTGCAATGGAACCAAGGGTTTGACTTTCACGAATCGCCATCCTATTATGATGTGTTTCATTGTAACAAAAATTCTCTCTCAAGTCACTATGATTGGGATCAAACAAGTGACTTGAATGCTGCGACGACGTCATGACTCGTAGTTCCCTGATTTAGCACACAAGACTGGGCATCTGCTCCAATGGTGATGGCCACATGCCTTAAGCAGTTCGTCAGGGGTATTAGGTGTGAACAAGGTTTCTACACAAGTCCCAACCATCAGGACACAGGACCTGCCCTCTAAATGTTGGCAAAATCTCCACTCAAAGTATAAAATGATGGAAAAAATTCCTCAATCAAAAGGGTTTCTAGCCTCAATGAGTATAGTTCGTCTGAGAAGCACCCAGATTACATGGTACCTTGAGTTTCAATCTGAACACCAGTGGCTTCGCTACTTCCATCTACAGTGGTGGTAGCACCTATTTCTTCAACATCATGCGGAACCCCGTTATCCACAACTGATGATGCTCCACCATTTTCCACAATATGCTTTCTTTCAGTGTTATGAACAGGTTTAGGAACTCCCCTAATGGGGGAAACTGCCAATAGCCGGCTAAGGCCATCATATATACTCTTTGAATCTGTAATCAATGCTGCTCCACTAGGATAACAACGGCCGAAGCATGTCGCACAATGAGGAAAAGCAATCTGCAAATCAGGAAGTCCAAGGACATATGGTTTATAAATAGATAAAAGCGGTATACATCCAACTGAGCTATCTGTAGGATGAGATATAATCCAAATTGAAGGATCCTTACTTCAATGAAAGCTCGACAGAGGGATAGAAAAAGTATAGACTCATTCTCTCGGAGCATCCTAGTTGCATTGTACCTCATTAATGAGTCTGATACGGCTTGCAACCCCTTCACAACTTCTTGAGCCAGAACGTGTTTTAGGCTCAATGGTGCACAGGGCCGTAGTTCGTTCATAGCCGCGGACACACCTGCAACCAACCAGTGTAATGAGAATGAGGAAGTGAAGCATTAAGATGTCCGAGACCATGGATCAAAATATCGTCCGATACCGATACGTATCGGTATCGGACGTGAACGATACGGTACATTAAATGTACCGTATCGCTCATTTGTATTGCAAATACCGGACGATACATTCAATGTATCGTCCGGTACACTACTGTTCCGGTACGTATCGTCCGGTACGTACCGGTTTTCCGGCATTTTAACCCATGTCCGAGACCTAAAGGAATTTGTGGGCATCAATTGTATTCCACATCCTATAGATGCGTGCACAATAGATACAAGATTCACTAATCAGTTCAATTGAATTGACTCGTAGTTATGGCCACTGCTAACAATATACAAGATTTGTGTCAGACCAATTAGTATGTCTAGTTCAACAGCCTTGGAGTAATCAGGTTTTTTTTTCCTTGATCTGCCTGCCCACTTGGAAAATAACAACTGGATCGGTTTTTCTCTTCTGGCTTAATGTATACTTTAGATCAAATTTGGTAGTTGTTTAACATGCAGAAACTGCTTGACCTCAAACAGGGGAAATTTTTTACAGTGGCGGACCCATCGCTTCTTAGATGCCACCAAATGAACTGTTTAATCATGTCAGGAACATAAACATAAGACCCAATCAGTGAGACAAAAGAAATATCTTCCAAGGTTTTCACAGATATTTCAAATGCGACTAGAGGAGTCATTAGGTGATCCCTTTGCGAGCTTTTATGCAGTCACCAAAAAACTATATGTGGGTGTTCGGAAAAAAAAATATTGGCGACTTCATAGATGTTGGTTGAAGTATTCATTTGAGTAGTTGAAGCCAAGGAACCACTGATCAGCTAGGTGGTTTTCCAAGGTAGTTAAGGTGTTGTGGCGAGGTCATGGCGAAGAGGCTCGCTACGCCATAGCGAGGCTATTTATTATTATTTTTTTAAAATTAAAAAATATATATATTTTTTTAATTTAGTAATCACCAATCTTCATTTTTTTTATAATATTTTATAGAGGAAGGAAAAAATTCTACTTAGACATCATTCATTAATTCTAATATTGAGGATTTCATGCTCTAGGTATAAACAAATATCAAATACAAATCAAATATCAATTATCAAATATGGAACATTGACAAATTTGCAACATGGGCAAATATAAATAAATATGAAATATCAACAAATATAGAATATAAAAATATATAAAATATCAAGTACGTATATTGTAATATCGCCGACATTCAGGTGTCGTCGACCTTGTGTTAGTGGTTGCCGTGACAAGAAAGAAAGAGAGAGAGAGAGAGAGAGAGAGAGAGAGAGAGAGAGTCGAGGGTCTTGTAACTTATGAAGTTACGGTTTTGTAACTTATAATTTAATTTAGAAGTTAACTTGTGCTGATTATAATGTGAAAATTTGTAAGTGTTATAAGTTATAAAAAATGTTTTATTTTTAACTTTGCTATTTTGTAAGTGTTAGAAGTTATAAACATTAAAAAACCAAATAGCGTGGCGCGACAACGCTATTCGGTCATGGCAATACTATAGCATCGCTATTTAACCATTCTCGCTATTTGGTTGTATATGACGTTTCCCATCGCCATTCGTCACGGTGACACCATGGCGAGGCTATAGCGTCGCCTTGACAACCATGGGTGGGTCTACTGACCTTTCCTTTTACGCGGCTGGATATTGCCACACATATGGAGAATTGCCTGTGGAATTATGGAAGTACCGGATGTATCGACTGAGAGTGATTCCCTGAACACCCACTAGCTAATACAACAAAGCACCTTCTCTCTGTTCTGATTCATTGGATCTCTGATAGCTATTGAGACTTGAGAGGCTTAACTTTCAGTAAACATGAAAGTTTAGGGGTCCAATATTAGTTTCAACAACATATGGCATTCAGTATTCAACATGTAACTGGTTTAGGCTTTTCCCTGTATACTAGAGCAGTAGAGCTATAATTTCATTAAAACTTTACAAACTTACAGCAGATCAAAGCAGGTGCAGCGAGGTGCTTTGCCCAGGGAAAGTAAAAAAACGAGAAAAAAAAGAAAAAGAAACAAACAGAATTATCACAATAAGAAAACCAAAATGTACAAGAATAAAATAAAATAGTTAGTCTAGCCTTTTTCCTATCCATTACTTTTAATTTCTTTAGTTCAAAGCCTAAATAGAATAGAACATATCATGATCCACAAAAGAAGAGTTTTTTGCAGAGGAATAAGAGAGGAAAAGAAACAACACCCAAGTCCTAGAAGGTGTTCCTACAACAAGAATGTATTTGAACATTTGTTGACCTTACCATTAACAAAAACCGCAATAGGTGGATGCTCCATCAAATAAGAGGGTGGAGTTACATCATCCTGACTTTCCTCACTTGCATTGTTACTTGAAAAGCCAACAGCTGGTAACGGAACCCAACGATGTGAATCCAAGACTAGCTGATAGAGGACAATAATATATCTAGATAATCAATTTCCAAAAGATGATGAAAAGCTGTTTGCTGCAACATAATCCAACCTAATGGGTTCACATTTTTAGTATTTTTTTTTTGATAACCTGGATGTCCGGGGCTCTTAGAGTACCCATCTAATTCCAGGGAACGTGGGCGTCCCAAGTTAGCATATGCAAGGTCAGCACGGGATATAAATCCCTAAGGTGGCCTCAAGGGGGGATTTGAACTCAGGTCTCCTGCTTCCTGAGGCTGGTACCTGGCCAGCTCGCCAAACCCTCTGAGATTTTTATTTAGTAAAATTTAGTTTGAAGTACAAAGAAGATGATAGGCTAAATACTCTCCTGTGAAAAGCAGTACTGCTAAACTATTGTCTTCATCATCATTATCATAATAAAAAAGTGAGCTCTGTTAACTTGTTTGCATACCTGAAAATTCTCAACCGCAGTATTCATATTTTTCGAGAATAAGGTGAGTACTGCCCTGAAAAATCACAAAATCGCAAGATATAGCTAGCTAAAATATCAGGATGGCCGAAGATTAGCTGTAATATAAGATAAAGAAATAAAAAAGCTTCTTTACTCTTCAAAAAGTGGTGGTAGCAAGCCACGGAAATCCAATCCAACCCAACCTAGACTCATGGCATAATACTGTAAGAGCACACAAAAAAAGCTTGTCACCTCATTGAGCATGCCGTAAAGTCAATCCTGTAAAATTATGAACTAATGGCCAGTAGTATCATAACTGCACCTAGGATATGCTATGATAAAAATTTATTGCAAAAAAGATAAATAAATAAATAAATAAATAAATAAATATATATATATATATAGGTAAAACAAATGTTACACAAATTACTCATGTTTTACATAAAAAAAAATGGACCAGCACTACTAAACTGCATTTGGCTCGAATTAAATTATGCACCAGTATCACTTACGAAATATGTCTCTCTAAGATTTGCCTACATCCGTCCCCGTCCACTCATGGATTGAAAAGTTTTTAGTGGTAAACTCAACAAATTCTAGCTTAGAGATTTGTCTTCAGAAGTGATAAATATCATATAATCTATTGTAATTAAAAATTTCTTGGAGGAAAAAATTTGATCTTGAAAGTGCATCCATAAATATACACATAGGCATCACAATAAGATAGGTTTTCTAAGGGGATAAGGACCAGATCTAGTGTCATGGAGCTCTGAATGATCGAAATTCAGCTTTCATCTCCATTAAATAAGTTCAACCTAAAACTTCAGACATGCAAAATAAAAGAGCCAACCCCAGCCCATATGTCACCGGGTGGCTTTCCATTCAGGCCCGACAGATAGATGGTCCTAGGCCTGTCATAGTTGTCATGGCCCAGGCTTAGTTCCAGATATGGAGACTCATCATGAGCTAAGGCCTTGGCCAAAGTGTCAGGTCTGGTTTGGGATCACCCTGGACCAGTTCATTGACAGTCCTCCTCTTGCACAACAAAACTCAGACAAAGCAATCTCAGATAACTAATTTTTTTCTTTTATCAACAATCACTGTATTATTAAAAGGGGAAGCAAACATGAGTTAGTATTTGTGGTGTGTCCTTATGTAATTAGGGTTGCACCTCTATATAAGGAGCACATCCCATGCAACTTAAATGAATCACATTAATAACAATGTATCCCTTTGTGTTATTGCCCTCCACTCTCTCCCTCTTCTTCTCCATCTCTCTCTCTCATAAACCCTAAATGGGAATGCTTCTCTTTAGTTAGTTTATTATTATTATTATTATTATTATTATTATTATTATTATTATTGCTGTATTACAAAACACCCAAAACAACAAAAAGAAAAGAAAGACAGAAAGAACAGGCATGCCCAAAATCTAAGAAAATCCAGATAACGAATTGAAAGTAAAGCTTGTAGGAATGTACAAATATGAAAGATGGTGCAAGGGAAAAACATCTTACCATGCACTGATCAAGGATATTTGACAGCGACCCGCCATCAGTTATCATGGGGAGCATGGTTTTAAGAATGTTAAGGTGAGCAGTAATTTGATGCATAGCCCAACTAAAAAGAAGTCCACCATCGTAATTTTCTTCACTACCGGAGGTATCATCAGAAAATATGGCTCTGTATTGATTTACAACATCAAGAAGATGTCCCCTATTACAATTCACAAATCCTTTCAAGTATTCGTAAACATTTCTCTGGTCCAAGTCATCAAGAATGCCTGCAAGCAATGCCTCTCTGCATCTCAAAAACTGTACAACGAAAATAATACGTAATTCAGAATAGAAGTAGATCAAAGGCACATGAAATGTTCTCAGGGAATTATATGAAAATCTGATTTAACCATTCTAGCTAAACAAATGAGTAACTTAACATCCCCAAAGAGTTAGATCTATTCATAAACATACCTGTAAGCGCATTTCAGACTCACTGAATACTCCTATACGGCGTAAATACCCAATAATTCGAGGACACTCCGGAAGCTGAATGCCATTAAGATATCTTTAAAAGATTAATTTCATAATATTAGAACAATGAATGTGGGGACTGGTTGCCACTGGTTTTACATTGCCCTTTGAGGAGGAAGCACGTAAATATACTCATCATAACTGAACATATAGATATAATATGTCCAAATGCATACCTGAATATTAGATCGAAGCTTCTGGAGAAGCTGTGAAAGTAAAGATTGGGTAATCTGCTTTACTTCTGCTGCTAGTGACTGAATAACAGGTAACCTTGGTTTAAAAAAATTCAGTTAGTTATAATAATAATAATAATAATACTGACAGTAAGGGGGGTAAAGAATTCACTTTGAATGCATTGCTGACAGTTTGGAAACAAAGGCTTCTAAATCAAGGGCTTCATCATAATTTCCATTTCGTACACACCTGTAGAAGAAGAAAAGCAAATGATGCTTACATTTATTAGTCAAAACTGGTATTTAGGGTTAGGGTTGAGTAATAGGAAGAAGAAGAAGAAGAAAGAGAAAAGTAGAGAGATATTAGGGTTAGGGTTGAGTTAATGTGACCCAAATCCCAATGCAAAATATTATTTATATCATCTTAGCACGTTCACGTATTACTTGGTTCCAGAGTTAGGTGAATTGTACAACTTAAAATTCACTTAACTATACACACACCCAAAGTTACTACACACCCATACAATAGAAATAACATCTCCAACACTCCCCCTCAAGTTGGAGTATAGATGTCGATCATACCCAACTTGAAGGAGATGTTATAAAGTCTCTTGCCACCAACACCTTTAGTCAAGATGTCGGTGAGTTGATCCTCAGTTCTAACTTGAGGAATATTGATTTCTTTGGATTCGACTTTCTCACGAATATAGTGGCAGTGCACCTCAATATGTTTTGTTCTTTCATGAAAGACAGGATTCTCTGCAATATGATGAGCGGCCTCATTGTCACCATGCACAGTAATTGGAGAGGATAGAGTGACTCCCAAGTCTGACAAGATGAATTAAAGCCACATGTCTTCTCTCGCACCTTGAGACATGGCGCGGTACTCTCCCTCGGCACTGGAGTTTGATACGACATGTTGCTTCTTAGATTTTCATGTGACCAAATTACCTTCTAAGTAGGTGCAATATCCGGTAGTTGATCTCCTATCATCCAGAGACCCGACCCAATCGATATCAGTAAATATTTCTATATCCAAGACTTCCTTTCAAATACCTCAGGATCCTGTGAACAACTTCCAAATGTACTGTCCTTGGTGAGTGCATATATTGACTCACCACGCTTACTGTATAAGCAATGTCTGGATGAGTCATGGTTAGATAAATCAGTTTACCAACTAATCTCTGATAGGTACGTGGATCCTTGAGCAGATCACCTCCTTCACCATTTAATCATGATTTTGTTCAATAGGAGTCACAGCAGGCCTACACCCCAAAAACCCTGTATCATGAAGGAGGTCTATGGTATACTTCCGCTGGGATAATGAGATGCCTTCTTAGATCGCCACTTCAATGTCAACAAAATATTTCAAACTTTCCAAGCCTTTAATTTCAAACACTCTGCTTAAATACTCCTCAGTTTAAGAATTCCATGACTATTATCACCAGTAATGATGATATCATCAAATTAGACTAATATGGTAGCCATCTTGATTCCCCTTTTACAGATAGAGTATGATCATAGTAGCTTCTTCGGTACCCAATTCTCATAATAGCATCACTAAATTTTTGAAACCATGCCCTTGGGGATTGCTTTAATCCATAGATAGATTTCCTCAATCTACACACTTTTCCCTTCTCTCCTTTTACAAACCCAAGAGGAAGATCCATGCAGACTTCTTCCTTGAGATCACCATGAAGAAATGCATTCTTCACGTCAAGCTGAGATAGTGGCCAGTCTTTGTGGGCAGTCAAAGATAATAATACCCTGATTGTGTTAGACTTGACTACAGGTGCAAAGGTGTCCTGATAATCAACTCCTTGTGTTTGAGTGTACCCCTTTGCTACAAGCCTTGCTTTGTATCTTTTGACAGTACCATCAGGTCTATACTTAACTGTATACACCCATTTGCAACCAACAACTCTCTTTCCTTCTGAGAGTTCAACAATTTCCTATGTTTGATTCTGTTCCAGAGCATTCATCTCCTGAATCATAGCATCCTTCCATTTTGGCTGCAACAAAGCATAAAAAACAAGAGGGAATGGTGATAGAATCAAGAGAACAAATGAAACCATAATGAGATGATGAGAGATTGTGATATGACACATACTGATGGGATGATGAGTATACGATTGAGGAAGTTTTTTGTGAGCAATGGGTAGATGAAGATCAGAAACAAGAGGACCCCCTTCGAGTAAGGGATCCTGGTCGGTATTCGGAGAAGGTGAGTCATCCACATTCTCCATTTTGGCTGCAACAAGGCATAAAAAACAATAGAGGGAATGGTGATAGAATCAAGAGAACAAATGAAACCATAATGAGATGATGAGAGATTGTGATATGACACATACTTACTGATGGGATGATGAGTACACGATCGAGGAAGTTTTTTGTGAGCAATGGGTAGATGAAGATCAGAAACAAGAGGACCCTCTTCGAGTAAGGGATCCTGGTCGGTATTCGGAGAAGGTGAGTCATCCACATTCTCATGCGCAGTGGCTTCAACGATACTTTTGTTGTTCCTTCGCACATACTTTTTTCCCTTTCCATATTTATCAAAGGTGGGTTGTTGTTCGCTTTTTTGTGGCTCAACAACTTCATCATCCACTTCTTCACAATCTTCATCATCTCCCATAGGTAAAGCTCTAAACATCTCAGAGTGCTCTTCATTGTTACGTTGTTTCTCCCCCTGAAGAGGACTCGGAGGACAGGAAAAAGGAGTGCCCTCAAAGAATGTAACATCCATGGTGACTATCACATGAGTGAGAGGGAAGTACTTGTATCTTTTCTGAGAAGAGGGATACTCAATAAAAATACACTTGGTAGCCTTGGGATCAAGTTTACTTCGCTGAATATTGAGAATATGAGTAAAACATAAGGAACCAAAGATACGTGGTGGCACTAAGAACCGAGATTTATGAGGAAACACAAGTTGGAAGGGAGAATGTCCTTCCGGAATAGGTGTAGGCATTTGATTGATGAGGTAGGCCACGGTGAGAACAGCTTCACCCTAGAAATATTTAGGAACCTTCATATCAAACAATAGAGATCGAGCAACCTCGAGAAAACACACTCAGCAACCCCATTCTGTTGGGGGGTATAAAGACAAGTAGTTTGTCACACAATTCCATGAGAGTGAAGATGATTGGAGAGTGTGAGAGGAATATTCCCCACCATTATCCGATCGAAGAACCTTAGCATGCCCATGAAATTGTGTGCTAACTAGTCTATGAAACAGAGGAAAAATAGAGGCAACTTCATTTTTGGTGCACATAAGAAAGAGCATAGTGAGTCTAATACATTTATCAATAAAAGTAATAACATAACGATAACCATGCAAAGTAGTAACAGGGGAAGGCCCCCACACATCAGAGTGAATAACTTCAAAAGGAATAGCACATATACTACCACTCAAGGGATAAAAACTGCAAATATGTTTAGAGCACTGACAAGTCACAATTAAACAAACTACCATTAAATCCCTGAAATTTTTTCGGAAATAAAAGTTTCAAACGACTAATATGAGGATGGCCATAGTGGGAGTGTCACAATCTAGCTTCATCAACAGAAACCACCATAGCTGCAGGAGGAGATGCACCACGCAAATCTTGAAAGAGGTAGAGTCCCTTCTCTTCAATATTATGACCAAGGATCTTCCCCGATTTCAAGTCCTAGAAAACACAATATGATGAAAAAAATGTCACATTATAATATAAGAAATTGGTAATTTTACTGACAAATAATAGATGCATAGGCATGTTAGGAACTAAAAGAGTAAAGTCAAGGGACAAGGTGCCTAATTGAACACTCCCTTTGCCCTTTATAGGGATAAGAGATCCATTAGCAATGCGAATGTGAATAGAATCAGAGAGACCAGACACAGATGAAAATAAAATTTTCATACCAGACATGTGATCCGTAGCCCCAGAATCGATGATTCATGGGGACTGAGAGATTGGGGTCACATGGGCAGACCCATAGTTACCTGACTCAGCTATGTGGGAGGAAGATGCATGTCCTTGTGCTACCGTCATGCGCTAAAGGCGGCCCTGAAGATCCTGAAGCTCTCTCAATAAGCTTTGAAAATCAGATGCAGGGGGTGCTGAAGCAGGAGGGATACTCTGACCACCAACTGGATTAGAAGTTTCCTCAGCGGAGGACTGAAATGTGCGACCTGGAAGGAATTTCGATTTCTCATGTAATTCCCAACATCTTTCTCTGGTATGACCCTTTTTGCCACAATGAGAACATAATAATTTATCTTTTTCTTCATGGGAGAGGCCCTCACAACCACCACCTCTACCACCAGATTTACCTCCACTACGACCAAAAGAAGTGAAGGATGGTAGGGAAGATCTCTCAGATATATCACCACCAGGAATCTGCATAAATTGTTGTCTGCTCTCCTCATGCTGAAGGAGGGCATACACGGTACCAAGTGGAGGACACTCCTCTCTGCCTAGAATGTTTGATTTAACATTCTCATATTCAGGTCTAACCCCTTTTAGGAAGTCAAACATTCTCCTCTTTCAGTATCTTTACTAACCTTGCTGGCACACGAGCTGCACAATTCTTCTTCTTGATACTGGGCTAGCTCATCCCACAAACTCCTCATTTGAGCGTAATACTCTCCCATAGTCTTATCACATTGCTTCATAGTGTTAATTTTGTCACTAACTTGAAACATTTTCGCGAGGTTTTGTTTCTGTGAGAACGCATCCCTCACAGCCTCCCATAATTGTTTAACATCACTGGCATACATAAAAGAATCACTAATTTCTGGTTGCATTGAGTGTAGCAGCCATGTTATGATAGTTAGATTGCCACTTTCCCAACCAATATACTTGGGGTCATCTTCTTTGGGTTTTGAGATATTCCCATAAATATAACCCAATTTTTTCTTCATCCCTAAGTACATAACAGCAGACCGTGACCACGAAAGATAATTGGCCTCATTCAATTTCTTCCTAGTAATTTATAAGTTATGAGGGATATTTCCCCAGCCAACGATGTGACAACCCGGATTTCGGCACCCCGAAACCCGTGCCATCAGCACGATCATCTTGACCGTGCCCCTTAGCTATGCACGGAACATTGGTATATCAAGCATCAAATAGAATAATAAACGAAATTGCGGAATTTAAATCTATATTAAAGCAGTTCTCCAAAAGACAGTTCTACCCTCATGCCTCTGCATGAATGGAGAACCGATCCGAACCATCGACGATAGCAATTATCACGGATGGTTCGTCCCAAAAGAATAATCCCAACTCAATATATACATGGTTAAACAAAACAAGGCTTGACATACCAAGCCGTACAAATCTCTCTCAAAAAGCCCTCAAAGTGGCACAACGGAGTCCTCTAGAAGAAGTCCTCAGGAGGTGGCTCCAACTCTTCGCCGGCCGCAAGGTCCGACTCACCGGGGTCAGCGTCTCCTGAAGCCTCGGCAGCTGCTAGTAGTGGACCTGCGACGTATAGTCTATAGGGTGAGCTACATCCTAGCTCAATAGGGAACAAAACACAGTTGAACATATAAATTATTACTCACATATATTCCATGATATGCCATGCATGATGTGTCTATCGATTATTGATGAAAAGCAGTTAAAAGTATTACGTTTTCGTAGTTTACTCGTGTCTTTTATTTACTCATGAATGATGCTGAAAAGGCCTAAAGCAAAACTTAAACTTTCAACTTAAGTAATCCCCGAGCAATATAGCATCGAGCCCCGATGAGATACCCTTCATCGTCATCTATATAGACACTTTTAACGTATTCCACAGGAATACCATATAGTACCAAGCCCTTTCCCTGAGGGATTGGTGGCGGAGTTTCACTTGTCTCAAATCAACACCCAGGGTGTACTTACTATGTGGATAAGCCTCACGGCAGCTTACGGATTTCGCCATACGTATCGTCACGGATATCCTGCCGTGTCGATTTGGATATCCGCCATACGTCGGTGGGTACCCTATCAAACCTCAAATAACAAAATATATTGCCTTACATATAGTTATTCACCGTGTAAGTGTGCTATCTTATATCAGTTAGGCCCTATCAAACATGATTCAATCTTGGATACATCCCTGGGATGTATCCATTCACTTGCATCACACCTGATGCTCTTATCTCTTGACTTCTTCATCCCCTGGGGATGACTCATTATAATTACTCTTATGGATGTCACACACACACACTTTTCACAATTCTTAAGCAATAAAACATTTTGAATTTGAATTCTATATCACTACATACATGCTCTTGTAAAATAAAGTACATGTTCAAGGTGTTCCCTACCTCAAGTCTTCATTTGATCAATGCATCAAGGTCCCACGTGGCTCCTTGTGCACTAGCTCACCTGCATCACCTATGGTACCACATAACATATGAAACACATCACAAAGGATGCAATAAAGAAGGTCCAAGACCCTCCAAGAATCTTAAAGTCAAACTCAAAAGTTAACATAATTTATCTCAGTCGATTAATCGAACTCCAAAATCGATTAATCGAAAGTCAATATCGATTAATCGATTCTCAAATCGATTAATCGAGATTCTCATTCGATTAATCGAATCCTAATTCGATTAATCGAAATTCTCTGTTCAGCCAAGTCGATTCTCAATTCGAGTAATCGAGTTCCCAAAATCGATTAATCGATCCCAAATCGATTAATCGAAAATTGAAATCGATTAATCGAAATCCCATTTCGATTAGTCGATTTTCCCCAAGTCATTTCCTCCAGCCCCTGGGGTCCATTGGAGGTTCCCAGTCGATTAATCGATACCCAAATCGATTAATCGAAATCCAAAGTCGATTAATCGAACTTCAATTCGATTAATCGAAATCGGGGTCCACTGACTTTTCAACTTCCTGGCCAATTTCGATTAATCGAAACCCAATTTCGATTAATCGAAATTGTCAGATTCAGCCCCCTTTTGGCTATTCTTCTCAATCTTTTCCCACACTTTTTCCTCTACTTTTCTAAACCATTTACCTATGATTTACACCATTTTCAACTACAATCTAACCTCTACCATCTATGCATTTCATTCACAAAAGTTTACCTTGAATCAATCTCAAATTGATTTCAAATCAAGTGGTTGGAAGGCTAGGGTTCCAGCTTTCCTTCTAGCGGATCCCTCACGTCGAATCCGACGTTTATTGTTCGAATCTCCCTTCCTCAACTAGCATTTACTCCTTCTATTAATCACCCTCTTTACTCCTCTCTCTCTCTCTTCTTTACTTCTCTCTCAACAACCAAACTATTGATTTTAGGGTTATTAAACCCTTTTATCCCCCCCCTAGCTTGTGTGTTGAGCACATGCACCTTGAGAGGTGTATGTGACTTTAGATTTTCAACACACACCACATAGCTACACAAACCATCTCATCTCATTCGCTCATCACACTCTATGCTAACTATTGAACTCCTAATTGGTCAAACCTGTGACCGATCGGGCACGGATCCCGAGGTCATAGTTTAGCGTGATTTTTCGGGCTATTACATCCTCCCCACCTTGGGAATTTTCGTCCTCGAAAATAACCCAAGGTTTGTCTGTCTGGGTCTCTCTCCCCCCCCCACACTCTCAGGTGCGGTGGTTCAGTTGACTCAGAGGTACTTAGATGGTTACATATATGAGCACAGAATTTAAATTTTTGACGAAATAAAATAATTAACACAAAAATTTGGATTTCTATTAATATCAGAAAGTTTTACAAGGCGCCAATAAGTTGGCATACAAAAATATACATGTACAACGTCATAACTGATACAAAATAAAGATAAGACTCATGTCCCTCGCCTGGTGGTCTTTGAGCAGCTCCATGTGAGGTGATTCAGTGGCTGGGCATTTGAGTTTGCAGGAGCTGGCTGTGGCTGCAGTGTCTCGGTCGGCGGAGCGGAGGTAGATGTGGAAGGAGCCGCATCTGTAGTGGTGGGATGGAAGACGGGTCCTCTGTGGAAGGCTGTGCGTCCGGCTGTCCACTCCTCCTGGGCGAGGTAGCGGCGGTAATCGGTCGGGTAGATGTGGCGTAGGGTGTGAAAGAGGAGGAAGTCCATCCTCCGGTTCATGCGTTCATTGTTGGCCTCCATACGGGCCAACACCTCCTCGATGGTCGGCCCAGATGATGCAGTGCAGCCATGAGGGAGAGGTGGGTGTCATGGTGTGAGTGGGGGCGGTGGCGTCGGTGAGGCTGTGAGTGAGAGGGAGCCTCTCCACGGATGGCTCATGGTGTGCCCCACCCATGGGTGGGTCCCTCTTGTGGTGGTGGCGGTGCTCTGCCGCGAGCTCGAGCGGGACCCGAGCGGTAGGGTCGCTTTAGTAGGTTATAGGTACGGGCCCATGAAGACGTAGAGAATGTCTTCACGCAGTTCGTAGCCCTCATCTCGTGAGGAGAGACGGTCTAGGAGGGATCATCGGAGTAGCACTCCAACATGCTCGATATAAGGCGAGCGTAAGGCATCTTCTCCTTGGGCCTTAGGTTGCCCTTCATCAGCTTGCCCTTTATATACCTCATCCCTCAAGGATGAGCGGTGGCATCAAACCACCGGCCACGAAGCAGTAAAGTGCCCACTTTCTCCACGCTCGGTGTCGTGGCGCATAGGGTAGAGGTTGCACTTGACCACCAGTCAAGCATCCACATATAGTGGGAAGGTCAACCCTCTTGATGGAGGGAGCCCTTCTTGCCATTGGTCATGCGTCATGACCTCCTCAAGCAGGTTCCTCCTCAAAGGGTGGGAATAGGGTAGTCTCGGGGTGAATCGAGGTAGCACTCGAGCACCTCGTGTATGTGGCGACGAGTGATCGTAGTCGCGACCCTCGATAGTGGTCTTGATCACGTCGTGGCCAGTCAGCCATAGAATAATCTCACCAATCTAGGGTAGTAAGAACCCCGGATTGGTTTGAGAAGGTTGACCGAGCATTATTTAGGTAGTTTGAGCCCATTGGGTCTCTCGCCCAAAAGGGTTGGGTCAATGATGTATTCGACCTCGAAGGTCTTGGCCGCCCACCATTCATTTGGTTGCACCACATTGGTGGGTGGTGGTGGCATGGGCGTGGACTCGCGGGAAGACTCGCGCATAGATGCGCTCGTCGAACCGGAGGTGGTCTCCGATGTCGACGGTGACGGAGTCCTCACCGGCGATGGGGTAGGTGGTGGTGGCGCGGCGTTCTTACGCCGAACTGGGAGCTTAGAGGTCGCCTTCTTTGAAGACAACCTAGTCTTGGGTGGCATTTTTGGAAAATCACTAAACTAGGGTTTATCTAGTTCAATTGAAAAAGGAAAGTATAAATCTAGGGTTTACCGTAGAGTTTCGATCCAAAATAGGCGATCTTGGTCCGGAATCGACGAAAGAAACCCCAAAACCCTAGCACGGATGGATGGCCGGAGAAGAAGGAGAAAAGGCGCTCGAAAACTCAAAGTGCAAATGATTCGAATGGGAAAGAAAATCCCCAATTTTATATATATAAGCTCCGGCTCGATTAATCGAAATCCAGAATCGATTAATCGAGATTCAAAACTAGGTTAAGTCACGCAAAATCGATTAATCGATTTCCCAAATCGATCAATCGAAAGTTAAAATCAATTAATCGAAATCGTGTCCGTTTAAAAATTTAAGTTTTAGAGCTCACTGGCGCGAGCCAGTCGATTAATCGAAATTTCAAAATCGATTAATCGAATTTCACTTCGATTAATCGAAATCGTGCAGTAACTTCTAAATTTCCAGAATTCCTTAAGTTATTCGATTAATCGAAATTTCAAAATCGATTAATCGAAATTCACTTCGATTAATCGAAATCGTCTATCTGACTTCAATTTCTTCCAAGTCCCTTTAGTAAATCGATTAATCGAGATCCAGTTCGCTTTAATCGAAATCCAACATCGATTAATCGACACTGCTTCGATTAATCGAAATTTCATTCATTTACTCCCAATTCTTCTAACATTCCCAGTTTGTTCGATTAATCGAATTCCCAAAATCGCTTAATCGATCCCAAATCGATTAATCGAAATTATAACTCGATCAATCGAAATTGCATTCTATGTATATTCTAACTTTCATTTCCATTTCCAGTCACTGGCACATGCCAGTCGACTAATCGAACAAAATCGATTAATCGAAATTCCAAATCGATTAATCGATTTGAAATTCGATTAATCGGTTTTGTCCAATTTCCGCAGATTTTCTAGTTCTTTGGTTCTTTGATTTCTTTTGGTAGTTTATGACATCAAGTGGTTCATAGTTCCATAGAATTGCATACACTTGATCATGCACATACAAATCTGTTCGTTATATCATACTTTGATCACAACTTCTGTTGAATTACAAGTATCGTGGAGATTTCACAAATATGTTTGTGGTTTACATTGAATTCTCACGTCGTTGGAAACAAGGCTGGATATTGTTCTTTCACATCGGCCTCTCGTTCCTAAGTAGCCTCTTCTTTTGGATGATTATTCCACCGAACAAGCACTAAGGGAATCACCTTAGTCTTGTGATACTTGTTCCTTTCGATCCAAGATTTCCACTGGTTCCTCTATCATGCTCATGTCCTCACACATCTCTATAGGTTGCTTTCCTAATACATGAGACGGATCATTCACGTACTTCCTGAGCATCGATATGTAAAAAACGTTATGTACTCGATTAAACAGCGGTGGTAAACCAATGCGATAGGCAACTTCACCTACGCGTCCCAAAATTTCAAATGGTCCAACATAACGTGGACTTAACTTCCCTCTCTTGCCAAATCTCATTACACCTTTCATAGGTGACACTTTCACAAACACGTGCTCGCCCACTTTATAGTCGACACTTGTCCGCTTCATATCGGCGTAACTTTTCTGTCTACTCTGTGCTGACTTCAGCCTTTCTCTGATAATTCGAACAACGGTAGCGTTATCTTCAAGTAGTTTTGGCCCTAACACAAATTTCTCACCTGTTTCCTCCCAATTGAGGGGTGATTTGCATCGTCGTCCATACAGAGCTTCATACGGTGCCATGCCAATGCTCGTTTGGGCTGTTGTATATCACGAACTCGAGCATCGGTAGATACTCATCCCAGTATCCTTGCATATCAAGCATGCACGCTCTGAGCATGTCTTCTATTACTTGGTTCACTCGCTCTGTCTGCCCATCAGTTTGAGGATGGAAAGCTGAACTAAAGTCTAGTCGTGTTCCCATTCCTTCTTGAAATTTCTTCCAAAAGTATATAGTGGGTCACGATAAAACTATCTTGCTTGGAATCCATGTAATTTCACAATCTCCTTCATGTATAAAGTTGTCTTCTGCCAGTATCGTAGTATTATGGGCAAAAGTCGCTGATTTGGTCAATCGGTCTCACGACCCAAATGGCATTGTGTCTCTTAGCGATGCGGGCAATCCAACAATGAAGTCCATCGAGATTGATTCCCACTTCCATTCTGGGATTGGTAAAGGTTGCAATAGTCCAGCAGGATGTCTATGATCAACCTTCACTTGCTGACAAGTCAAACACCGTGACACGTACTCGGCCACGTCTTGCTTGATCCTCTCCACGGTAGTTCTTTTCAAATCTTGGTACATTTTGGTGCTACCGGTGGATAGCATAATTTGACTTATGGGCCTCATCAAGAATCGTTCGTCTTAGGTCGGCATTGTCCTAATGCGTAGACGACCTTTAAACAACAACGAACCATCTTCTTTTACTGAGAAGTCCGACCTAATGCCTTCACTCACGTCTTGATGAATCTTTGTTAATGCCGGATCTTTCATCTGTAGATCGTGGATATGCTCAAATATCAACGCTTTCTTGATATGTTAGCCAAAAGGATCCGGTGGCTTTTGACTCAATGTTCATCGTAGAATGCCGTGTCTTCCAATAATTTCCATCGGTGCATACCCAAAATCAAACAAGCTAACCGAAATTTGAACCTTTCCGACTCAATGCATCTACTACATTCGCCTTGCTGGATGGTATTGTATGGAGCAATCGTAATCCTTGAGGAATTCCATCCACCTGTTGTCTCATGTTGAGCTCTTTTTTGTATAGCAGTATCGGAGGCTCTTATGATCGGTGAAAATTTCAAAAGTCTCACCATACAAGTAATGTCTCCAAATCTTTAGCGCAAAAAATGATGCCCAGTTCAAGTCATGAGTCGGGTAATTTTTCTCGTGTTCTTTCAAATTGTCTTGATCCGTAGCTATCACCTTCTTGTGTTGGTTGAGCACACAACCAAGGCCATTGTATGACGTCATTGTCAGACACGTATCCTCCATTGCTGAAGGAATCGACTAACGGGCAAGTGAGTCTCGTTTGAGTTCTTGAAAACTCTTCGCATGCCTCACTCCACTCAAACCTTGAATCTTTTCGTGTCAGCTTTGTGAGAGGTCCCGATATCTTTGAAAACCCCTCGACGAAACGTCGATAATAGCCTGCTAAGTCCAGAAAACTTCGGACATCGGTCACTGTCTTTGGCTGCTCCCATTTAACCCGCTTCTATCTTTCTTTGGATCTCTGGTGACACCATGCTTGAGACGACATGTCCCAAAAAAGCTAACTTCTTCCAACCAAAACTCACACTTGCCGAGTTTGGCGACAATTGGTGTTCACGTAGGCTCAGAGAGCAATCCTCAAATGTTCTTCGTGTTCCGCCTTGGATTTGGAGTATATCAAAATATCATCAACAAACACTACGACGCAGAGTCCAAGTGTGGTTTAAACACTCTTCATCGATCCATAAACGACGGGAGCATTCGTTAATCCAAACCAAGATCACAAGGAATTCATAGTGTCCATACCGTGTCCTAAAGTCGTTTCCTAATGTCCTCACTTTGACTCAAGAATCGATGATACCAGATCTCGTGTCGATCTTGAAAAATACCTTGCTCCTTGCGCTTGGTCGAATAGATCGTCAATTCTAGGCAAAGGGTAGCGGTTCTTCACAAAGTGAGTTTGTTCAATTGTCGATAGTCAATGCACAGCCGCATTGACCCATCCTTCTTCGACAAACAAGACCGGTGCTCCCCATGGAGACACGCCTCCTAACAAACCCCTTGTCCATAAGTTCTTGTAGTTGTTCCTTCAACTCCTTTAACTCAGGAGCCATTCTATAAGGTGCTTCAAATAGGCTCCGCCTCGTGCTAAGTCAATGGCTAATTCTACTTTCTTCCGAGGTAATCCAGCAATTCTCCTGAAACACGCCGTCAAGTCTCGCAACCGCTATCTCGTAAATGACGTTTTTTCTTCCTTGTCCTCCTTTAAGAAAGCTAAGTATCCATCGCAACCCTTTCGATCATTTTCTACTTCATCACGAGATCAAGGGTACATGATGACACCTCACCCTTGAAACCGAAATGATCTTCTTGTGTTGGGTCCGAAATGACTACCTTTGTTTCTGCAATCGACGGTTTGCTAATGTCGCGCCAACTACCCATGCCAAGGATCACATCAAACCCTTGCATGTCTAATAAAGATCAACTTTGCTTCTAATTCATGCACCTCTAAGTCTCGAATCGCTACAATGATGGATTTGTAAGTTAACTCCGGTCTACTAACTCTCCAAATTTAATAGACACGTATAGGACTAAATCCAACGCCTCTCGAACAATCTTCATCTTCGAAACGTGGAGTGACGAATGAGTGGGTAGACCCCGGTCTATCAACACCGAGGCCATATCCACCAAGCATCCTTTTTCATATATATTTAAAGTACCTATAGCATACATACATACATACAATAATTTACACATCAATTTACACTCTTAATTCGCATACAGCTTTTTGTATTGAGAAAGAATCTATACAATTCCTAATGCATGCCCCTTCTCTATCTAAAATTTTAATGAAATGAAATTTATTTTATTTTATTTTATTTTAAAAGGGTCTTACCTTGTATGACGTCATGCACGCTCCTCGCTTCGAAAGCAAAGGATCGTGATAGCTCTCCCTAACGACGGCTTCTTGCTTGAATGGGTCGTATTGCCGCAACCAAAGCCGCTTTTCTTTTATCCGCCGGGCAATCCTTGATCAAGTAGCCCACCTTGCCACATCTAAACAGCCCTAGTTCCCAATCTACAATCCATGTCTATGAGGCTTGCCACACTTTGCTAAGTCTCCGAGGTGCGGAAGAAACAAGACGAGAACCTCAGGTGAGTGGCGCAGAGATATGGCGGAGGCTCTCATAGCGAAAAGGTCTCCTCGACGCAAGTAATGGAAACCTCTGTTGGTGTTGTTGTTGCGCCGGTCTTCCGAAACCCCCTTGGAACTGTGGTCTCTGATTTTGGGCTACGAACCTCGGCTTTTTGTTCACCGGTTCGTAGGCCCCCGTCCTTCCTTGTTCATTTCCTCCTCTCTGCTGCTCTCTTTGTCTATATCTATTTGTATTCTCCTCTTCAACCACTAGTGCTTTACTCATGACCTCTTCATAGGTCCTCAGCTGGAATGGAGCTACGCCTCCCCTAACAACTTCAAAGCTTCAAACCTTGTCAAACCTCTTGACTTCATCACTTTCATCCGGAGCAAAACGGGCAAGTCGTAGAAACTCCACCCCATATTCTCTCACTGTCATTCTCCCTTGCACTAACTATAGAAATTGTATCTCAAGCTGGTTCCTCACCACTTCCGGAAAATATTGTTTGTTGAACTCCTCAACAAATTCCTCCCAAGTCCAAGGCAACTCTGGGGTCTCCTGAGCCCGAGTCCGTATCACGGACTTCCACCAAGGCCCAGCCTCCCCATCCAACATATAAGCTGCCCATCTCACACTCTCATCTTCCGTGCATGTTAGCACGCTAAAGACTTTCTCCATCTCCATCAGCCAGTTCTCAGCGGCCATTGTGTCTGCCTGCCCAGAAAATGAAGGTCTCATCCTCCTAAACTCTGTAAAAGATGAGGGCACAGGCAGCCAGGTCCTACAGGTGGTGTAGGTGGCTGCTGTTCTCTTGACGCGTGAGCTGCAAAGGATGCGGCTTGTTGTGCCATGGCAGCTGCCATAGTCTCCATAGTGTGCATCATCCTTTGTCGCTCTTCTCTGTCTTCTTGTCTTTCTCTCACTCTTTCTTGTTCTCTTAGATCTTGATCCTGCCGATCTCGATCCTCTTCACTACCATCGCCTCGGGCCTCAGACCTCTAAAGGCACTCTATTAGGAGAGATGTAATCATCTCCACTACGTAGACTCCTCTGTTGGCCTCCCCTTGGTCGGCCTCTTCCTCTAGATGACATTTGCGGCTGCATTTGAAACTAAAGTTTCGTTAGCAGAAGCCCCTATGTTCTGACTAAAAGGACGATTGTCAGAATTTCTAGAAGAAATGGCTTTGATACCAACTGTGACAGCCCGGATTTCGACACCCCGAAACCCGTGCCATCAGCACGATCATCTTGACCGTGCCCCTTCGCTATGCACGGAACATTGGTATATCAAGCATCAAATAGAATAATAAACGAAATTGCGGAATTTAAATCTATATTAAAGCAGTTCTCCAAAAGACAATTCTACCCTCATGCCTCTGCATGAATGGAGAACCGATCCGAACCATCGACGATAGCAATCATCACGGATGGTTCGTCCCAAAAGAATAATCCCAACTCAATATATACATGGTTAAACAAAACAAGGCTTGACATACCAAGCCGTACAAATCTCTCTCAAAAAGCCCTCAAAGTGGCACAACGGAGTCCTCTAGAAGAAGTCCTCAGGAGGTGGCTCCAACTCTTCACTACCGCAAGGTCCCACTCACCGGGTCGTGTCTCCGAAGCCCCTAAGAATCGCTAGTAGTGGACCTGCGACGTATAGTCTATAGGGTGAGCTACATCCTAGCTCAATATGGAACAAAACACAGTTGAACATATAAATTATTACTCACATATATTCCATGATATGCCATGCATGATGTGTCTATGCAGTTATTGATGAAAACAGTTAAAAGTATTACAGTTTTCTGGTAGTTTACTCGTGTCTTTTATTTACTCATGAATGATGCTGAAAAGGCCTAAAGCAAAACTTAAACTTTCAACTTAAGTAATCCCCGAGCAATATAGCATCGAGCCCCGATGAGATACCCTTCATCGTCATCTATATAGACACTTTTAACGTATTCCCTGGGAATACCATATAGTACCCAAGCCCTTTCCTCGGGATTGGTGGGGTTTCACTTGTCTCAAATCAACACCGGGGTGTACTTACTATGTCGGATAAGCCTCATCGGCTTACTGATTTCGCCAGACGTATGATCACGAGATATCCCGCCGTATTCATGGATATCCCGCCACGCTGGGGTACCCTATCAAACCTCAAATAACAAAAATATCGGTGCCTTACATATAGTTATTCACCGTAAGTGTGCTATATCTTATATCGTTTAGGCCCTATCAAACATGATTCAATCTTGGATACATCCCTGGGATGTATCCATTCACTTGCATCACACCTGATGCTCTTATCTCTTGACTTCTTCATCCCCTGGGGATGGCTCATTATAATTACTCTTATGGATGTCACACACACACACTTTTCACAATTCTTAAGCAATAAAACATTTTGAATTTGAATTCTATATCACTACATACATGCTCTTGTAAAATAAAGTACATGTTCAAGGTGTTCCCTACCTCAAGTCTTCATTTGATCAATGCATCAAGGTCCCACGTGGCTCCTTGTGCACTAGCTCACTCGTACCACCTATGGTACCACATAACATGTGAAACACATCACAAAGGATGCAATAAAGAAGGTCCAAGACCCTCCAAGAATCTTAAAGTCAAACTCAAAAGTTAACATAATTTATCTTAGTCGATTAATCGAACTCCAAAATCGATTAATCGAAAGTCAATATCGATTAATCGAGATTCTCATTCGATTAATCGAATCCTAATTCGATTAATCGAAATTCTCTGTTCAGCCAAGTCGATTCTCAATTCGAGTAATCGAGTTCCCAAAATCGATTAATCGATCCCAAATCGATTAATCGAAAATTGAAATCGATTAATCGAAATCCCATTTCGATTAGTCGATTTTCCCCAAGTCATTTCCTCCAGCCCCTGGGGTCCATTGGAGGTTCCCAGTCGATTAATCGATACCCAAATCGATTAATCGAAATCCAAAGTCGATTAATCGAACTTCAATTCGATTAATCGAAATCGGGGTCCACTGACTTTTCAACTTCCTGGCCAATTTCGATTAATCGAAATTGTCAGATTCAGACCCCTTTTGGCTGTTCTTCTCAATCTTTTCCCACACTTTTTCCTCTACTTTTCTAAACCATTTACCTATGATTTACACCATTTTCAACTACAATCTAACCTCTACAATCTATGCATTTCATTCACAAAAGTTTACCTTGAATCAATCTCAAATTGATTTCAAATCAAGTGGTTGGAAGGCTAGGGTTCCAGCTTTCCTTCTAGCGGATCCCTCGCGTCGAATCCGACGTTTATTGTTCGAATCTCCCTTCCTCAACTAGCATTTACTCCTTCTATTAATCACCCTCTTTACTCCTCTCTCTCTCTTCTTTACTTCTCTCTCAACAACCAAACTATTGATTTTAGGGTTATTAAACCCTTTTATCCCCTCCCTAGCTTGTGTGTTGAGCACATGCACCTCGATAGGTGTATGTGACTTTAGATTTTCAACACACACCACATAGCTACACAAACCATCTCATCTCATTCGCTCATCACACTCTATGCTAACTATTGAACTCCTAATTGGTCAAACCTGTGACCGATCGGGCACGGATCCCGAGGTCATAGTTTAGCGTGATTTTTCGGGCTATTACAAACGATCCTGGATTTATTCTCGCCCATGATGAAGAGATACCGAGATCAAAACATTTAAAAGAAGAGAAGACCACAGCTTCAAAAAAAACATGAACCAGCAACTTTCACGAGACCACTGTTGCAGACACAGATTTCACAAGACAATTTGAACCAGCAGCTTTCACGAGATCACTGTTGCAGACAGATTTCAAAATTGTTGCAGACATAAATTTCATAAGACAATTTGAGACATCTGTTGCATACATCACAGATCTCACAAGAAGCAGCAGCTCCATCGGGAATCGACAACTCCAGCAGGCCCGCAAGTTCAGCAAAACTAGTGTTCACAAATCTTTACAAAACCTTCACAAAACCTTGCAATCTGGGCACATTAGTGTTTGTATACACTCTCTCAATGATTTTCCATGCAAAAGCCAAAGAGATTTCGAGCTTTAAAGCTCTAAAACAGAAACTTGCAGAACTGGCTCCACGAGGAAGACGATAATGGAGGTCTTCATAACTCCATGAAGGAGTCTTCAAATCGCAATACCACAGTAGAGAAAGCTGTTCAGGTTGAGAATCCGATCAAAACCCCCCAAAAAAAATTGAAAAAAGATGTCAACAGGTTGACCCTGTTGACGTCAGCATGATGACGTCATGCTGACGTCAGCAGTGTGTGAATGGCTTAGAGCTATAAAGCTTTCTAGGTTTGTTCTTTGTTGGCTCTGATATCAACTCAAAACTGTAATTTAGGGTTAGGGTTGAGTAATAGGAGAAGAAAGAGAAAGGTAGAGAAATATTAGGGTTGAGTCAATGTAACCCAAATCCCAATGCAAAATATTATTTATATCATCTTAGCATGTTCACGTATTACTTGGTTCTAGAGTTAGGTGAATTGTACAACTTAAAATTCACTTAACTACACACACTCAAAGTTACTACACACCCATACAATAGAAATAGCATCTCCAACATAATTCACACAAGATAATGACTTTACATCATATCCACACTATAAAATGAAAAGGCCTAATAAATGTTCAAATGGATAGAATACCAAACTATAAACAAATGCAAAAACCTCTAGGAATTAACAGGATACGGTATCACAAAATTGCAATACTTGAAGTCTACTGTTCAATCTTTAAAGAACAGTATTCCTTTAATACAAGCATACTTGATCTATCTGTCCAACCAAACCAACAAGACCATATTCAATAATTGAAATTTCCTCACATATTATAGGTTCCATAGTGCCAACGGACAGCGTTTTTTTTTTAATACACATATTATTCGTCTTTTTGCCACAATGTACTAAACCCGTATGATACTCATATTTTTTAATAAAATGTGTATTTTCATGTAATACCCTTATTTTGAGTTTTAAAATTGTTTTACGCGTATTAAACGTTTCATTCTGCATTTTTCCGTATTTTGAGAAAAAAATTGCACTAATTTTATTTATTTTTAAAATGCAATAGCACTCATGAGGCCCACAAGCCTTGAAACACGGGGCTCATGAGCGGTTAACGAAACCCAACTAAGATCCTAAACCCCCTTTTCTAATTTATAAAATCGTTTTAAGCTTTCTCTCTTTAATATTTTTTTTCAATGTTTTAATACATCTCGTTGTTTCCCGACTCATTTCTGGTTTTTTGTCTTCCATCTTTTACAGTTTTCTTATATTCGATTTTTTTCTCGTTTTTGTTCTGAATTTTGCCCTTTTTCCGAATTTTTTCGCTCGCCGTATTAAATCCGTAACATATTTTGTCACTATAGGTTCGAATGACCCATAGTAACCCAACGAAGAAAGACAGCAACTCCTAAGATCTCATTTTGAAACTTCTATGAGTTCAATATAGTAATGTACAACATCGTAGAAGTTCTCAATGATATTAGAAAAAACGTCTTAAGAAATTCAGGTTTCTTCTTGCCACACTACTGTTGGGAGGAAAGTAGGTTCTAAAGTCATTACGGGCTAGTGGTCCAATCTCTTCCAGCCCACAATCACCACTGTCTCCATGAAAGATAAGGAAAAAGCAGTCCCAAGGACAACAGGAGCTTACCAGGACCTATCTAATCTAAATACTTCAAAATGGGTGCCATTCCTCATGTCCAGTACTTCAATTGTAAGTTTAGCACAAGGTATCTAACTCAGGATCGGTATCAAGTATCGGTCCATAGAGGACCGATACGTATCGGCCGATACAGAAATTTCTTTTCTTTTCTTATTTCTAAAAAAGGTGAAACAACTTAAAAGAAAAAAAAATAAATTCAAATCAAGGGGGTATCGGCCGATACTCGGTCCGTAGATACCAATACCCGATACGTATCGCCCAATACGGGCGAGTATCTACCAATACCAGATACCGAGACGACCCCGATACTGGTATCGGAGTGGTATGGCTATCGATTTCCGGCGAAACTGATACTTATCGCCTATCTGTATTCGTATCGGCCAAGTTTTGATACCATGGTTCAGAAGCAGTATGCATGTGGAATACAGGTAACTTAGGTCCAAGCTACATAGCGGATCTGCTGTAGTTTGCTAACCACACAAAACTCACCTGCTATTGGAGGATGTCTTATCAATTAGTTCATTTCAATGAAATTAGAGAAACTTGACTGACGAGTTCCATTTATTAGTCACACTCCTGTTCTAAACCATTGTTATACCTGCATTAACTGTCCATATGAATGATCATACAGGCTCTTGATTGGATGGTAGAGATCATCTAATGATGCAACCTTTGGTGAAACCATGGATCAAAATTTCGTCCGATACCGATACGTATCGGTATCGGTGGTTTATATGGTATATACCGGACGATACATTCAATGTATCGTCCGATAAGGTCCAATACCGATACATATCGTCCGATACGTATCGGTTTTGGGCTCGGACGATACGTATCGGTTTTCCGGCATTTTGATCCATGGGTGAAACAAAGAAACACACACCTGACTCTCCATTGGCTACAACGACTCTACTGCTAGCTACAGAAAGGCCGATGGTATGGCAATGTAATATATGATTAACCATCATTAACTTTCTTCTGGAGGTCTTACCAGAAGTAGAAAGCCTATTACTATCTGGAAACGCTGATTTGAAACTGTAAAGAGACTTTAAACTATAAAAAAACCAGAGCATTTGGGACCTATAACAGAGTATGCAACTAGTCAATTAATTGAAAAGTAATATTTTGTCAAACACATACGTGTCCATAAGCTGAGGAATTTCAAGCAAGTCAAGCAAAGTACTATGATTGGCTAGTAGTGTTCGATTCAGCTTCCTTTTCTCTAAAATTTGTTGGGCAGAGTCAACAAACTCCGTGCAGCCAGATGTGAGCTTTGGAATCTCAGTTATCTGTAACAGGTTGTGAGAAAGACCATTAGCATGTAAAGAACAACAAAATCTTGATTTATTTTTTTCTGAAATAATAGTATTCCAGTGAATCTTTATATGCTACATGTATAGTTATTTGGAACTTAGAATATGCACTATGAATTGAATTTACAGAAAATAGGATGAAAGGAAATGTTACAGAATAGAGAAATATGATCATTTAGAGAACATTTTCAATAAATATCTTAAGAGATAATTTGATAAGTAGACGAGAATATATAAATAGGGACCGACTCTCGTGACTGTCATTTAAACACCAAACGTTTTTTACACGATCTGATACAATTTATTGGCTTATGATCTTCGAAATCCATACCGTCAAAGTGATATATCATCAATTGAAGGGCTATGGGTTCAAAAATAACACTTTTTGGGAGATCAGAACCATCTGTTCTGCGCACTCTAATACCAACGGTTGTTCTTAATTTTGATGGCTGATATTAAAGTTCACCAGTCGGATGGCACTTAGAAGCATGATCTTTTGGCTGGGACACGTTCGAACAATGGATTGCCATTTGGGAAATTTAGATTGATCATAGATGTGTGCCACATGGCACAATAATAAATCACACTTCAATGGCGTGAGATAAAAAGTGGCGTTTTAATGGTGTAAGATCATTTAAACACCATTTGGTTTTTAAATGTCGGTCAAGAGCCATTATCCCATATAAATATGGATATCTAAACTGTTAGTAGGTCTATCTGACAAGCAAAGAACAGAATCTGAGAAAAAACAGAGAGAAATAGAAGCCAATGACTCATAAGGATAAAAAAGTCCTAATATATCTTATCGATCATGCTAGCGGATCTTACACCACAAAAGCATAGTAACCTAAGAGCAACTAGATCAACAAAAACTTTCTCCTGGCCATGAAAAACTACAAAGGATGATAACCGACATGTTTCAACAGAAACCAATTTTAACAAAGTTTTTGTAAACAAGAAAAAAAAGATACGTGAAATGAAATATCATCCGTATGGAGAAGATTTAAAAACTTGACTGATATTGATATGTGTCGGGTTAGCCTGGCTGATACTGAAACGTGTGTGGGAGGGGCATGCAATTTCTCCAAGGTATCAACAGATTCCGGTTGCTGGTTTTGGCTGGCTAGTACTTTCAGCGAAGAAATCAAATTTAAAAGATGCAGTCCCTACTCCAATCTCATTAATTAAGGGCTAAGCAATCAGTTGAAAATTTGTTATAGCCCTCATATATAGCATTCATTTGGAAATAGTATGATCTCTGAACAAATAAATGTGGAAGGTACACACATAACTACTAGTGTGTCATCAGAGAAGGCTGAACTGAGTAATTTGAGGGGGCTAGAAATTATGAAATATATGTAAGTGTGATAAATTAAGTCACCCAGATAAAACATTGAGAGACCTTATGGTTAATCCAAATGGGTTTCGGTTTGGACTTAAATTGGAGAATCGAATCGAGTGCGGTTACGGCACCCATTTGAAGTTACTTGGAAATATAGACATTAATTATGCTAAAAATCAACTGCAATTGGAGTTTATCAGTGGGTAAGAGCCTATTGCAGGGATCCAAGCTAGCCAAACCACCATAAATATAGGAAATAAGCAATGCACGCACAACTGCAAAATTTGCTCTATACCCCCCACGATCTGTGTTAAGGTCCTAACAAATACTCCAAAAATGCCTAGGGAGGTGGAGCGGGAAGTTAATTCCTTATTACTTTGGGGTCTTAACAATTTTTTAACTAATTTAGAGAACTTGCAAGCTAATTTCGGTTATTAATCTCCTAGTCAATTCACTAGAACATAGAGAACAGCAAATTATGAGAAGCAAACAAGCATGCTGGAGTTATGTCTAGATGAAGTTATTGAATTGCAGAAACTATGAAAATAAAAGAGATCTAATAAATAAAAAATCATGCTTAAAAGGAGAAAAGATACCAGGGATTCGAGATGATTATCGACAGAGGTGACCTGCTCTCGAATTGAGAGCAAGGCATCTGCAGCGGCTATGAAAGCTCGGTAATTCCCGACGGCTACTTCTTGCATCTGCCTTCTGATGCGTTCGGCATCAACCCTTAGAAGCTCCGGTTCCTAACAACACACATTGATTCGTATATATGATGAACACTGAATCGAAAAGTTGCAATTTTTACAGAATGTAAGCAAAAAGGAATCGATAAACAAGAGAGAGAGAGAGAGAGAGAGAGAGAGAGAGAGAGAGAGACCTTGTGGAGGCGATCGAGTGTGAAGGATAGGAGCTCCGAAACGTACGGCTGCTGAGAAGCGCTGGCGAGTGGGAGAAGCCCGCCGACCATCTGATCCTCGGGATTCTCCAATTCCATAATTCGAGATTGGTGCTTCAAAAACGATGGAGGTGGTGACGATCGGCCTTCCACTTCACGATCTGCAGGTACAGCAAACAGCCTGGTTTTTCAGTTTCTCTCTTTGAGCGCTGCTACGCGCGCGCCAAACATAGCTCCCCGCAGACCAAGTAACAAAAATAAAGGGAAACCATTTGTTGCACACAACTTTATGTCCTTACACAGTTTTAAAAAAAATATCCTCGTGGGGATAGAGACAAATTTCGTTTTTGACAATATTTCGGTAGAGGATCGTTTCAGTTCATTTGAGATGAATTTTAAGAATAAATCTCGAAAAAATTTCGACAAGTACCATGGATCAAAATTTCGTCTGATATCGATACGACAAACACCATGGATTAAAATTTCGTCCGATACCGATATGTATCGGTATCGGACCCTATTGATACGGTATATTGAATGTATCATATCATACTTACACATTCAAATACCGAACGATACACTGAATGTATCATCCGATATGGTCCAATACAACGTATTGTCCGATACGTATCAATTTTCCGACATTTTGATCTATGGATATTGTTATATGGATATTGTTATATGAATGATAAAGTGTAGGTGGCTGATGCGGTGCGATACAATTGGCTGTAAGTGTGATAAGGCTCAATTAATGCAGGTATCACATCGCAACACATCAGCAGCCTATATTTTGTCCTCAACAAATTTATTCTACAATAAATTTTATATAATATATGTCAAAATATATAAGCACAAAAGTTTTACTCAAAGTTCAGATCTTTCCTGCGAGAAGAAGAAGAAGAATCAAAACACAATTTTTAGGCTAGCAAAACTTTCATAAATCTTGAGATCATGACTCTCTCATTCGGCGGTCAGATTTTAATGTCATGTGTTACAAATCTTAAGAAGTATATATTGACCATGCGTACATCAAAAATAGTTCTAGGGTCAATTTTCGAGATGCTTCATCTAGATTAAAATTTTGACCCGCTACCCGTAGACAGAAATGATCTCAAGATCTTTTCAATAAAAGATTCGGACGGAAAAAAATCATCATCTAAAGGGAGAAAATAATTAAAGTATGAAACACGGGTTGAGAAGTAAAAACTCTTGGGTTGAAAATGAATTACACTTTAAAATAAACATAATCTCAAATTTTTGGGTACCTTCACGCCCACACCATCTTTAAAAGTGCCTATATTCTAAACCCTTAAAATCCGTTGACTGTTTTAGATCAGACGATGGAGATTAATTTTCACCCCAATTTTTACACGATGGACCTTGAGACCATGAATGTATCATCAGACTATCTATTTTTCTATTCCATGTGGTACAGATCCCCCCAAAATCTTGTTTGAGAGTGATGTGTATCATGTGAAATCTTATCACTTGTGCAAATAGTTGTTCTCTATTTTTGAAGATATGTACCACTTGGAATAAAAAACATATGGTACATTCAGGATCTCAAGATCCATTGGGTGAAAGATTAGGTTGAAAATCGATATCTGTAGTTTGATCCAAAGCATTCAATGGATGTCAGGTGGTTTAGAATGTAGATGATTTCAGAGATATATGTTGGTATGCGATTTTTGGAACCCTCTCGAATTCGGAAAAAATGATTCAAATTGGTCACTTGGGACTCGATTTGAAAGAGGGTAAAGGTGAACTAGTAACAAACGGACTTGCTAGTGAAAGGTTTGGCAACAAATAGACTTGTCAAACCGAATGTTAATAACAAATTTATTGACATTCAAATTAGGGATTATGCAGCAAACAAACCTACAAAACAAACATCATGGACCAATAGACTCACTTTGACATCATATGAATGAAGATAAACTAGCAACAAACAAGATTTGCTATTTTATGTAGTAAATAAATATGGAAAAGAGATGCTAGTGACAACAGACTCACTAATATCCTATAAAAAAGGGTGTTCCTAGCAAACAGACCTACTAACCGATACGTGTCGCTACCTACGAATATTTATTGACGTCGTAGATCGTCACTGATCGTAAGGTTTAGGTGGGGATTATGGGTTGGACTCCTATACTAAACACCGGCCTACCGATTTTAGCAACTAGAGTTGCCTAATTTTAGCTAATTTGAAAATCTAACCTAAGAATGCTAAATTAAAAAAATGGTGTGGTGGTCCATTACGCATGCGAGGATTAAACCCGTTCTCGAATACCCTTCGTTGGCTCCCTTGGTCAAATCAGTTTAAAGGTTATGATATTTTGAAATATGCAAGAGTGGTGTAGACCTAATTGAATCTAGAGTTAAAATTTTTGAAAGGATATCCCAAGAGAAAAGATTTAGGATTAACCTTATCTATCGTTGGAAAGTGCGAGAAACGAAGTAGAATGAACAACACCAACTTGAACACCTAGTCAACAAAATTTCTAGAAGAAAGTCGAAGTTTTAAACTCAAACGTTTAGAGTTCAACTTTTTTTAATTCGGACCTTTAGAGCCAACTTCGAAAATTCCAAAGAGAATAAGTGAATGAAATATGTGTCTAAAATGAGAGGGGTAGGGACCTACTTATAGTATTAGACTAATTGTATGCTAGCAGTCTAGCGTATAATTCCGAATTATACGCATGTGAATAGGTTTATAATTGAATTATACGCTAGAATTCTAGCATATAATTGAAAGGCCAACTAGGAACTTGTTCCACGAGCTAATCCTAGTCGAACTCTAAGTCGGTTTCCTGAAAGACTTGGGCAAATTATACACGTGAAAGCATGTGTATAATTGTTGGCTCAGCCGAGTTGTACTATGTGTCGGCGCGAATTATACGCTGGTGATCCAATATATAATAATTATTGAATTATACATATGAACATATGTATATAATTAGGGTCACATTCGGAATTATACACATAATCTCATGCATATAATTACGAAAAGAAGGAGATTCTAGCCACAATGGACACACAGATAGGCAGATAGGGAGAGACATATTCTTTTATTTCCATTTACTTAAGATATTATATGTAAATAATGAAATACCCACATTTGAAACCAATAAAAATAGTCCCGGATCAAAATTCTCGAAGAATAAAAAATCAACTTTCTAGTTTAAGAGCAAAAGCCTTTTTTTGCAATTTAATCAGATTTCTAACTTTCAAATGACAAGTTCTTTTGTGAAACTTTAAAGCCCATAAATTTTTTCATATCAAAGCATTGCTAAAAATACCAAAGTTCGGTAAAAAAATTTTCAAATCTTGACTTTCAAATGAGGGATATATTGTTACAGTTCTGACTCGACCTTTGACTCTCAGTCAACAGGACTTGGGGCCTAAAATATAATAGTTAGGACACTACATATAATTTCGAAAGGTCAAAAGTGAGTTGTCTACAACGTAGGTGCAATGTAGGTGCAATGACAAAAAAATTCCAGTTCAGGGCAAGGGTTTACTTTTTAGGGTAAAAAGTAATCGGGTTGACCAACACTTGGATCCAGTTCTGCCTAGCCCAGCCAAGCCTGACTATATTAAGGGAAATAGTTGGGTTGGTCGGGATCTGGCCTGACCCAAACCAATTTTGTATCCAGTCTGAATTCAAGCCTAACTTTTAGGATTAAAAATAATTGGGCCTGTCAAAAGCCCAACCCAAACCCATCCCAGCCCATTGGCAGCCCAAAACAGAGACAATGGCGAGAGCGACTGGGTTGAGCGTGTTAGGTCATATATGATCTAATGGTTAAGATCAATCCTGATGTTTAGTGTTTCTGTGTTAGGTTGTGCTTAGATATAACATTGTCAGTCCACGTGTTTGTTTTTTTTATTTTTTTCACAGATCTAACAAAAAAAAGGTTAATTAAAAACGGAAAAAAAAGAAGACAGCTGAACAAGAAGCTCAACTAAGCCTTAAGCCTCCACCCGAGGACGAAAATATATCAATTTTATTTCCAGTTGGTCTACAATGAGCACCCGTCATAGGTGAACATGATAGTCCACACGTTGTGACCTGCTTGGAAGTCTGGGTACATCATGCAATCACACACATGTGTAGACTGCTTTAATACACATGATGGGTGGACACCCATTCTAGACTAACTTTGTTATTTATCCAACACCCAAACCACTTAAAAAAGGAATCAAGCAATATTTTCCTAATTTTGTGCCTGTTAATTCAGGAGGGGAATAAGGGTGTAGTGATCAAAACATCGTTTAGGAAGAGCAAATTGAATCTTTGGCAACCCTTTTGAGGGTCCAGGAATCACTTTTGGGTCCTGATTCCTGAAAATGGATTCCAAAGCTAAAGTTATCATAGTAAGGATCTATTCGACAACCCTTTCTCAAAAAGTGTTTCAAAGAGAACAATGTTGGATGAAAACACATTTCATCCAAGGACCTGACCGAGTCTAATTGATAATGGTGTTGACTTGAAAAGCTATCTCATGTTGCTTCTCAACTAATACCATTTTCAACATGTGATTGACTTTTTTGAGAAACAGCTTTTGATAAACAACATGCAGACACACCTCTTTATAGCACCTGAAAGTGCTTTTTGTAAAAGGGTTGCCAACAGGGCCGAGGAAGCCGGTATGACTTGTTTGGCAACCATTTTTCAAAAAGTATGTTGCATCATGTGTGCATTACAGATACCTCTCAAATCCAACTCTTACATATGTGCACCCAATGGGTTATACACCTAACTAGGGTGAAGGTATGAGCCTCCTTTTAATAGAGAGAGAGAGAGAGGGAGAGAGAATTGTATCCAATGAGCCAACAGCTTGTTGCAAACAATGAGCTGTCTCATCAGCTATGTAGTGAGTGGACCTTGAGACATGTAGAAGGTATGAGCCTCCTTTTAATATATATATATATATATATATATATATAGAGAGAGAGAGAGAGAGAGAGAGAGAGAGAGAGAGAATTGTATCCAATGAGCCAACAGCTTGTTGCAAACAACGAGCTGTCTCGTCAGCTGTGCAGTGAGTGGAATTTGAGGCATGTACAAACATGAAAGAGGATAGAAATCTGTGCACCATCTCAAAGTCCAAATGAACGCCTAGGTGACGAGTTCAGCTCATCGTCTAGGATGAAAATAGCTCATTGTGGACAAATTCAAATGTAAATTCTTTGCTTCGCAGCATCTAACACCAATATAGCATATCCCAACAGTCCTTTAGGGTCGGGGGGGAGCCAGTGATCAGACTAAACCTACAAACTGATTGGCAATTCACACGAGTTTGAGCGAAGAGTTGATATAGGGTAACTGACCTGTTCACTCTCAACTTTGTGTGTGTCAATCTCCTTATGTTAAATTGGTCAAACATGTATTTTCACTGATTTGCATGCTCGTTTATATCTACGCACTTCTAAAGCTTGATCACTTTAATTAATTGACCCATTCACACTTAAAGACTTAGCAAATCACTTATTTTGTACGAACTCTTGAGCTAATTATCAGGATTTAGGCCCAATGAATGAGAATGTAGAGCTTAATTCTGAAATACAGGCTGTGTTTGGGTTTGCTCTTTGGAAAGCAGCTCTCTGCCCTGATGCACAGCACTAAGCATGGGATTGTGTTTGGTTGTAAGCATGGATCAAAATTTCAGCTGATACCGATACGTATCGGTATCGAACCTGAATGATACGGTACACTCAATGTACTATATCGTTCAGTTGTATGGAAGATACCGAACGATACATTGAATGTATCATTCGGTATCGTCCGATACCGATACGTATCGTCCGATACGTATCGGTTTTAGGCTTGAACGATACGGTACCGATACCCGGTATTTTGATCCTTGGTTGTAAGTGGTCTTAGCCCTTTCGGAAAGTGAAAGAGATGAATTTAGATCTCTTTAAAAGGGAAATTTAAATGTGCTCTTTTAAGTAGGCTGCCCTTTGCCTCCAAACGCAATCCCAAACACAGCCAGTTTGTCAGGTAAACCATCCCCAACCATAATCCATGAAAATAATTAAAGATTAATGGCACTAAAGAATTGCCTAGAGAACATTGCATGCCAAAATAAGTCATCAAAGGAGCTTGAATGCTCAATAAAAAGTGATATAATCCGGCCCAGGAGCAACAATATCAAAAGTACAAAAGGAAACAACGGAAGCTCGGATGAGTCATAGCACAGAAATTTCACCTACAGAATGATCAACAGATTGGTAGATAAACTTTTTTGTGGACCATTGCACACAATATTTCTGACCGATGCACATTATATTTCTGACACCCAATCAATCTGAGCCATAGCGCAGAATTTTCACCTATTGGATGATTAACAAATTGGTAGATGAACTTTTCTGTGGACCATTCCGCAATATTTCTAGACTGTACAAATGCATAACGGTTACGGAATTGTGAGTTATTAGGCTGGCCCAATCCATTCTAACAGGTGGCCCATCCATTTGATGATCCGGGTTGGAAGTTAGAAGGCAATATGCACTAAATGCTGGTAGAGATGGGGGCAAATGCATTTGGTGGTGCTAACACATAAAAGCCCTCAGGCCCACGAGAGTTGTACAAGGACCCAACAAAAGTTATCTACTGTATTAGGCTATAATATCTTGGGGTTTTTGCATATACCCCCTATGTTATACTAATATTATAAGAAACTCTCTGCCTTATGAATATTTATTCCGCAACCCTTACTTTTGTGTTTCTGTTTCATATAATACCCTGTCGTTAACTAGCCGTGAGTTTATTGACGGAAAGTCTATTTTGCCCTTAATGAAAGCAATATTTTAAAAATACCACCATTCTAAAAGGTCTTTCATTCATCTATATTTACAAGTCATACCATTAAAGTTTATCACCATTCTAAAAGACCATTCATTCACCTTTATTTACAAGTCATGCCATTATAATATACCACTATTCTAAAAGGAGTAACTTTAAATCCACCCACAAAATCTTTTAGTTCACCCACGCTGAAACACATCGACTGCATTGAATCAAACGATGAAGATTGTTTATCGTCCCAATCTTTCATGAGATCGATCTTTAGATCATGGGTGTACCATTAGATGATCTATTTTTTATTTCATGTGGCACACACCCATAAAAGTGACCTTAATATCAATTTTAAGCATGCACGTGATGTTAAGGTCACTTTTCTGAGATGTGTGTCACGTGAAATAAAACATTGACTGTCTGATGGTACGATCATGATCTCAAGATCCATCATGTGAAAGATTGAGAAGATAAATGATTTCCATCGTTCGATTCAATTCAATCAACGTGTTTCAGCGTGCGTGAACTTAAAGATTCAGAGGGTGGATTTAAAGGTACTTTTCTAAAAGGTCCTTCATTCACCCATCAGATTCAAGACTCATCAGATGGGTGATTCCCTATTTAAGTATGTCAACGTTTGGACGAAGACTCAACCAATGGAGGATGTGTGACAAACGATGTAATTATTCTTTAAAAGAAAACCTTCAATCTACATATTCCACTCAAAATACCTGTCCCTCCAATTTCCTATATGATTCAAGACCCATCAAATGAAAGACCAATTGGTATTGACCGATACTTATCGATACAATTTTTTTTCTCGGTATTAGCTGATCCTTAGAACTTGGGTTGCCAAACAAGGCTGATTTTATCGATTTATCCTCCAGCTTTGTTTTATCCAAGTGGAGTTTACTAAAAATGACGTCATAAACTCATAATGCAGATTGAGTATTTTCATTGTTGGGCTATCATCGGCATCAAGAGAATATCAAGCTTATGAAGAGCTTACTGTGTCGAAAACTTGCTCCTTCAACTATCAAAACCCTAAAAATCAGTGAAGATTAGGTTGTCAATGAGTCAGGGCAAGCCAAAATTTTGAAAGCCGACCGAACTCGAGCCCCTACTTCATCTCACCTGATCCGGTTCAAAACCCCCTTATTTCCTAGATTGTATATAAAATATCGTGTCCATCCAACCTTTTAGTCTACCCCACAGAACCCAAGCCTTAAGGCTCAATTATGGATTAGAAAATTTTTAAATTCGATTGACTGCTACCATTTGATGAATCACTGGTTATACAATTGATCGGATTCACTATCATATCATCGTTGGTATAATGATAACCATTATATAATAATGGTGTAGTACTTCATATTATTATTCTGTACAAAAAAATTATTTTTTTATTTTATTTTAGGAATTGAATTGCCTAACCGCGTCTGCTTCCATCCACCGAATCTTTGAGTTCACCCATGCCAAAACACATTAATTGCATTGAATAAGACGATGGAGATCGTTTAGTCGTACCATTAGACGATCAATGTTTTATTTCGTGGCACACATCTCAGAAAAGTGACCTTAACATCACGTACACGGTTAAAATTAATTTTAAGGTCATTTTTTGAGTGTGTACCACATGAAATAAAAAACCAACCGTCTGATGGTGCCACCATGATCTCAAGATCCATCGTGTGAAAGGTTGGGACGATAAACGATCTCCATCGTCCGATTCAATGCAGTCAACCGTCTGATGGTGCCACTATGATCTCAAGATCCATCGTGTGAAAGGTTGGGACGATAAACGATCTCCATCGTCCAATTCAATGCAGTCAACTGTCTGATGGTGCCACCATAATCTCAAGATACATCGTGTGAAAGGTTGGGACGATAAATGATCTCCATCGTCTGATTCAATGCAGTCAACCGTCTAATGGTGCCTCCGTGATCTTAAGATCCATCGTGTGAAAGGTTGGGACGATAAATGATCTCCATCGTCCGATTCAATGCAGTCAATGTTTTTCAATGTGGGTGAACTCAAAGATATGGTGGGTGGATTTAAACTACTCGTTTTTGTAAGTGGCGGGCCGCCAACTCTAACCACGTGTAGAGAGTGGCAATTTAGTAATTAATTTTAAAAAAGGATAAATATAGTATTTAGACTATTCTTTAACGGCTGATTAACCATTTAAGGTTGCATCCGTTAGAGAGGGTGTTTTATGAATACCAAAATACTAACTAGGGGGTTTAGAGCAAATACCTATAACTGGGGGATTATTTGTAATATCCTCGGGGGGTATCTGAAAAAAACCCTAATATCTTTGATAAATATTTTGATTTTGATTTTGATTTCATTATTTATTTATTTTTATAAGCAATTGAATCTGTTTTCTTTCCCTTAAAACGTCGACAATAAAATATCAACAAAGCAATGGTAGGAAACCAAGCAAAATCTCATAGTTCAGCCAAATATCTTCGACAGAAAATAGCAAGAAGGCATTAGATCTCATAGAAGCCTTCACATGGAATAAAATTCATGCATAAATGGATTTTTGCCGTGGGGTATATTCAACACTTCGACTCCACAAATCCCAATGTGGTTATAAGCGAAGCTGAGCTGACCTGGAAGCTTCTTCATAACTGCAAGATTCAAGTAGTCAAAGCATTCCGTGTATCCCATTTAAAAAACCTATTTATTGGTGGATTTAATCATGGTAAATACTACTATGAGATCCTTGCCCTAGCAAAAAAGAAGACAATCATAAAATTAACAAATTCTTCCATGAATTTGGGGGTAACCCATCAGTTATATTACTCAAAATTATTGATATTTTATACTAAACTTATATATATACAACTATAGAATTACATAACTGGAGGGCTCTTGCAGCTTCCGGAATTTCATCAGTGATCTCGTAGTTTACCATTTGTAGAACATGGCTGTTAACGAGGTACAATCTATAGGGTGAGATATGTCCTTACGAGAGTTTCTCCAGTTGGATCTGAAAGTAGATGCCTGACTAAGGACATTCTCATATCGTTTGGTGCAATTACGAACATGTACAAGGCAAACCATACCAGGTCGGCTGATGAGAGTGTAGAGCCAAGAAATCCTTGCCACATCCTGTGATCAACAAAAAAAAACCATCATCTCAGTACCTCGAAGTTGAAAGCAAACCCACAAGAAGGACCAAATTATATATATATATATATATATATATATATATATATATATATATATATATATATATATATATATATATAAGCCAGTTCACTTTCCAATCCCTCAACAGCATCTAGGCAAAATGTTCACAAATTGAATGTCATATTTTTATTATGGAAAATTGTATAGAAAAGAGAGTGATGCACAAGAGAGCCTTAACAAGGAACTACTAGCCTAAAGCAATACGTTGCTAAGGAAATGGAAAAGAAGACCCAAAGACAAAATCAGATATTAAAATCTGACCTCCCTCTTTGGAAAGAAAACCCAGGTTTCGCTTTGAAAAAGAATTTGGGAAAAGGTGAGCTGGCAAGCGGATCTCTAAAATGTCTAGTGCCTCCTCTTACAATTCAAGAACCATGAGCATAGTCACCACGCTGGGAATAGGGAATTATTCAGCAAGGGCCAAAAAATTTAATGTTCACAAATTGAATGTTATATTTTTATTATGGAAAATTGTATAGAAAAGAGAGAATGATGCACAAGAGAGCCTTAACAAGGAACTACTAGCCTAAAGCAATACGTTGCTAAGGAAATGGAAAAGAAGACCCAAAGACAAAATCAGATATTAAAATCTGACCTCCCTCTTTGGAAAGAAAACCCAGGTTTCGCTTTGAAAAAGAATTTGGGAAAAGGTGAGCTGGCAAGCGGATCTCTAAAATGTCTAATGCCTCCTCTTACAATTCAAGAACCATGAGCATAGTCACCACGCTGGGAATAGGGAATTATTCAGCAAGGGCCAAAAAATTTATTTGGGAAAAAATTGGGAAAATTAGGAAAGAAATTTGCAAAATATTCGAAGAACAAACTGGATACGAAAATTATTAGGTGAGGATAAAAGATCATAATTCAAGAAAAAATTAGTGAAATTTGGAGAAAAATAAGGAAGAGATATTAGAAAATTACAAAAATATAGAATTTAAAAAAAAAAAATTTAAACCGTGATTCACTTGCATTTAGTTAATCAAAAATAAAAGTTCAAATATTATTTACCAAAGTCAATTAATAAATCACCCTTCATGAAAAAAATCATGATTAGAATGTATAAGTCACAATTTAAGTCATGACTTAATCGTGAAAAATTTGTTTTGAGTAAGAATTCATGATTCAACCGACAAACGTGACTGATTCAAAAAATCTGGTAATTTTGTTACCATGTCCATAAGCACCTATTAATTTTACCAACCAAGTATTCATTCAACATGTATCACCCTCCACAGTTGAACCACCCACATAAACCTCATATGGGACAGACTAAACCTTTGGAAGGAATATGGAACCATTTCACTACGAAAAATTACAGAAGATTCAGCCCAAGCAATGTCGTTGATAGTCAGGTTGATCCACACCATCCACATGGCATGAACCGAGTCTTTCTGGACTGTTCTCATTGTCCACAACCCAAAATTACACCAGTCTGACAACCTGATTGCCAGATCTGTGCAAAGGATTGTTAAACAGATTTATGGGGAATGGTCCATATTTGACATGCAAAACTACAATCACAGAATGATTTTTGGCTATGGTTAGTTGCCAGGTCAGTATGATTTTTGGCTATGGGCAGTCTAGAAATGCTGGCAGCAGCATCTTATGAGAAACCATGACAAAAGGCTTTTTGGTATGCATTTCAACTGGAAGGTGCATGCTGCAGCCTCTTACCTACCAGAAATAAGTTCTCAGCATGCATTGAAAACAACTGGGTTCTGTATAACAAGGAACCTGAGGCCAAAAGCCTATTCATAGGCATACAACTCGATATTCACAAGATTTTTATAAAATTTGGATAGAATGAGATTTCCCTACTTAACAATATTATGGATTTTCTCCCATGGTTGAATGAGACTGGTGAAATATACATTTAAGATCACTACAATCGTAATACATAGCATTTTTCATACAAACTACTATAAAAACCCTACAAAAGAATATAAATCATATTTAATGTACATATTAAGTGAACTTAAAGATAACTTAAGCCTAACAAATGTATACCTAACATATGTTTTCACGTTTCCCGTCTTTTGCAATTATTGGATTGAGTACTGAATTTTTATCTGCCTTTTTTGTTAACATTTCTTTCATATCCTTACATGGAATTTACACCTTGGTCCCAACTCCATTTCATGTTCCACGTGGCATCTAAACATAGTTTTGGGTGCCATGTGGAGAAAGGTGACATTGTATAGATCAATTCTAAAATAATAATAAAAAATCGAAATCTGATCTCTACCATGTCATTTATAGTATTTGAAAGTTGGACATAGTCAATTTTTTCCTTTTTCCATAGAGTTTTTTTTTTGTTTTGTTTTGTTTTAATTGAAAATAATCAATGCAATGCCCTCTTGCTCCATGTGGCACCCAAAACCATGTTTGGATGCCACGTGTAGTGTGAAACGGAGTTGGGACCACAAGGGGTAAAGTGTTACCAATGACAATGAAATCAGGACTTTTTAAGTATTGAAAATTGATGTTATTAGACCCCTTAGATCTATGATTTGTGGCCCGATGAAAGTGATCTGATGATGTATTGTATAGATTTTGTTCTCACAGGCAAAACATGTACTTGACATGAAATGGATGTAAAAATGAAGAATTGGCGAATAAAAATTAACGGGGAATAATAGTCCTAAAGTTTCAGTAATTCATAGAAATATGAGAAAATCGATCGATCAAGGCCAGAGGTCGATCAAAATAAATAAAAATATAGAGTTTTCTATCTGAAATCGATCGATCGAGGTCAGTGGTCGATCGATCGATTTTGGACCGAACTAATTGGTTTATTTGTGTGAAAAATCACTTATGTCCATGTTGGGAAAGTAAATTAGGGTTACGGGAATAACCCTATAAATACTTCTTTTGTATTATGTTTATGGACTCTTAGATTATAAATTTTTATTGCATTTCTAGGTTTTTCTTTAGAATTTTTAAGAGGCAGTACTTTTTTACTTTGAATCTTTGGAAGACATTGAAAGGGTTAGAGTTATACTTTAAAGAAGATCATGGATTTTGATTCAGATTCTTCACAAAAGGTTCTATTCTCATTCTTTGTAATGGAAGTTTAATTTTTCTAATGCAATGGCTTAGATGAAGTAATTTTAGGGTTAGATCTATCAGTATTATGTGTTGTTGATTGATTTCATGGAATAGATTGTGCTTATTTGTTATTATTTTCGCATGTATTAGATTAACTAAGGATTTAGTCTTGGATACATCGATTAATCGTGAGATTTGGATTTTCGTTGTGATTTGGGACTATCCCTAGTTAACCCTTGGCTTGATATTGTATTGCTAACCTTAAGAGTGGATATTTGTTATTTTTCGATATTGTAATTGGATACATCCGACGTTTTACTTTTAATCTTTTAATCAAGGGAGAATATATTTGATTGGAATTATTCATTGATTTATATTATTGGATTTTCCACATTAATGGATTGAATTTTGGATTAATGTGAGATAAAACTATTCCTGTTAATTAATTACACATAATATGTGATCTAACCCGGATGTTATGGATTTTTTCCCGTGCACTATTTTATCTATTTGAAGTAAATTCAGTTGCCATCTCTGTTTCTTTAGATCTTTTTGTTTTATTTTTTAAAATTAATTAAATCTATCTCATGTCCAAAACAATATTGTTCACTACATTAGGGTTTGATTAGATTAGTCTAACTCTAGGTTTTGATCGATCATATCTTTCTAGTCTCTGAGGGATCGACCTCGTACTTGCACTCATTATACCACGGTATGATTTGTGCACTTGCGACTAAAATGAAAGTTTCACAAGTTTTTGGCACCGTTGCCAAGGACTAGTGCAATTGGTCAAAAAGTAGGGTAGGATTCCTTTAATTTAATCCTTCTACCAGTTTTTGTGTAAAAAAAAATTGTGTGAGCTATCAGTATATTGTCATGTCAATGCACAAGTTCATTCCAGAATCATGTGCTATTTGTGGAAACTCAATGCACATTGCACCGATGTGTCCCTGTAACAACCAAAATTATTACCCTGAACAAGTCTACCTAAATCCTATTTGGAATACCTTTTCCTGGCAGAGTCAACCCAATGACATGTGGGGGTTCAATCAACCTCCAATGTGGGATGCGATGCCTAACTCTGACCAGAGTTCCTATGCCAAGAACTTCTCATATGAGTTCCACAACAAACTCAATACTTTCAAGACACGAAACCATATGCACTAGCCTAAAATTTTTCCTCCTTTAAAGAATATTTAAGAATCAGTATGTACACCACAAATCAAGCACTTTCTAAGTTAGAATCTCAAGTTAGTCAGTTGGCGAAGTACATGCAAAATGAGGATGAAATAGAAGAGTCTTTTATTATAACCGATCTAAATGAAGAACATCTACAAGAAGACCACTCTGATTTCGTTCAGGAATATGAGCAAGACCAATTGGCCACTAAGCTCGAGACTGGCATAATAAACACCGAGCTGGTGAGAATGAAGGGAGAAGAGGAAATTGAATGGAGCGATACTGATATCGAGGAGGGAATTGAGAATCAAATGGAATCGAGAGAGGTAAAAAAGGACACCCCTACAGACCCATTGAAAGCTTATCTACTCAGCTTGATCAACGAGTTTGATGTCGAGTTAGCACTTGAAGGAATGTTATCATAAGTGAGAAACAACATTTTCTGAAGAATGGGAATTCAGTTTGGGGGAGAGAAAGAGTTTAAACTTGTTGTCCATATATTGAATACATAAACAATCAACAAAAGGCACAGAAAAGGCTAATGGATTTGAATCAGGAGTTCGATCTTGTGGATGTAAAGTACATGGTCGAGATAGAAAGGTTAGAGAGGGACCATATTGATGGAACTTAGGCACAGCATGGGGCTGTAACCAAAACCCTGATCAGAAAAATGCAGGGACTATTAAATAGGTCACCGATCCTTCTCAGGGAATTTTCCATGAAGTTTTGGTATCCTGGTGAACTCGAAATGTCATTAAACCTTGTAAATTAGTTTCACAATTTTCTTTTCAATGTTGTTTTTATACTCAACTAAATAGATAATTATGTAGTGTTTCATCATGTTCCGGTAAGTTTCTTAATTTCCATTGGAATTGAGTCTTTCATTTGGGTGTATAATTATTATTATTTTTAAATCGAGTCATGTAGTTGAGTCTGGGTGAGTGTTTGATCATCATCATGATCGTAAGAGCGGTCCGGGGGGCGAAAATTTATTTTCGTACGTTTTTCAGCGATTTTCGTACATTTTCCGGCAACGATCGACATGTGTAGGACTTACGACTTAATTTTTCTGCACAGTTTATTTTAGTTTTTAGTTAGAGCTTTTACTCAAAGATCTTTATAGTTAGATAGTATAGATGGTTCTCTTTATTATACTCCAGAATTGATACTACTTTGAATTGGCTATGTTAGTCATTTATATGGTAGGCCTGATTATTAGTTGGTGATGGTAGATATGTGGTTTTTCTTAGTTATTCATGATTTATGCTTTGATTATGTGGCATGGTTGATCATTTGTATATTCTTTTAAGTGCCCTAACATCAATATGAGCATGCTTGGTGATGGGGACGCCACTTACATGGACATTGGATTCGAACCGCACCGATTCTATCGGCGTCGGAAGAAGCGTAGAGGAAGCCTGAGCACCGTAGCCTCAGAGGAGGAACGGACACAAACCATGAGGAGAACAACGCTGCGAGCGAGCCTCGCGCGAGTGAGCACTTAAACTCGCTCGAGCGAGCCTCATGCGAGTGATCACTTAAACTCGCTCGAGCGATGATAAAACTCGCGCGAGTGAGCCCGTAAGACGGGATTTCATGCGAAAACTTTCTTTTTGTGTTTTATTAGTAGTAGAACTCTTTTATTTCGAAATTAATTATTGGTGGCCTATATATAGAGGCTTGTAAAGACTTTTAATTAGTTGATTGAATATTTTGAATGCTTTTATGCTTGAATATTCTTCGCCTGAGATGGGTTTGGTGTGCGGCCAAGAGAGTGATTCCCAAAAGCCATTATTATCTTCTCTATTCTATTTGCTCCTTTCGAGTAAACCATAGCCTAATTGTCTCCTTTCAAATCTAAAACCCTAAACCTGTTTTGAAGCCCTAAACCACCCAAAGCCAATACCCTTTCCAAAATCATAAACCGATCTAAAATTCATAAGCCATTTACAAACCCTAATTCCCTTTTACAATCCAATTTGGAATCCGTGAATCTACATCGGACTGCAGACGAGCGCCTAATCCTGGAAAGCTAGAGTCCTATCTCTAAGCCGATCTTGCCTCGACTCTAAAAGTACTTGCGCATCAGACTGGACCTACCTAGATCTCATGTGATCTATTCATCAAAATTCTGCAAACCCTAAGGTATCTTAAGATAATTTTGCGATTAAACTTGAATTACTTTATTTAACTTCGGTAAAATCTGCATAAAATTATATTCCGCATTTTAGGGTTACCGTCCCGCGTCACTTGGTTAAGGTAAAACTGTAGGTTTGGGGGTACAACCTTTTACCTTTGGGGTTTACTGTCGAAATTGTTGGATATCTGGCCTGTTTATGACGCCAGACAATAGGTGATTTCTTTAACTTTTTACCTTCCTGTTTTACATCAATATTGTCACATTGTGTCATTTAGGTTTGGGGTAGAGAACTGAAATATTAAAAAAAATTGAATATTTACAGCGGATTTTGAATTGATTAATTTTAGATTCATGGACCTGATGATTTGTTTTTTTGTGAATTCTGATTTTGACAACAATTTTGATACAAAACGAATATTGCAACAAAAAAATGTTTGTAGTTCAGAAAAAGTTGAACTTAGAAAACTTTGTTTTGAAGTTGAGTGAGTTAATTCTTAGAAAATCATTGTGAATTTGGAAGCAATTGAGAAGCATATGTCTAGTAGTTTTACACATTCATTACCATTTGATCTGAAATTGAAGAATATAGTTGAGATACGACCCCTGGATTTTGAGAGACAATAGACCATGAGTTTAGAGCTTTATATCTTTCTTGGAGAGGTTATGTTTCTAATTTTCTTTGAGAAGCAAAATTTTTTAAGATCTCATACTAGTTTTCTTTGCTTACTCTATGAATGAATGAGTCAAGTTGTTCACTAGAACTTTTTCAGTTTCAATTCAAAGCTTTGATAGAAACTGATCATAAAACCAGGGACATGATTTAAGGCCTTCCTTGGATAGTTTAAGCCTAAATGACTTACCTTATTAAATATCCATTAGTACACATCTTGAGCTTTGAAAAGGTAGCCTTTCCTTTATAAACTAGAGTACTTTTAAGCCTAACCCAATGAATTTTAGCCTTAACCTCACTCGGAGAATTTTAGAGGTAAAGGAGATGGTGAAGAAAAAGTTGGGTGATGAAAACATATGGAGAAGAAAAGAAAAGTGAAGAAATATGTGTATGAGTTGAAGGGGTTGTTTTAACAAAAAAAAAAAACAGGAAAAGAGAAATGAATTGAATGAATGGGAATAATAAAAAAAGGGAGAGAAAATAAAGAAAGAGAGAATAATTGAAATGAAAGAAGAAAAGTTCTCGTCTTTAACCTCTTTTTTTCTCCGAGAATTTGATTTCTTTGTATCCTTTTCTTTACCTTTTAACCTACAGTCCTATTACAACCTAAAATAAAGACCTTTTTTATCCAAGGTTGATTGAAACTGCTCTGTTGGAGAGTTTATATTATGAAATCTATGGTGAACTGAATTGATAATTTCATAATCAGAAATTCTTTTCTTTGAGATCTTTGATATTATTGTGCAAATTTGTTTTCATAGAACATATATGGAAATTCATTTTTGTTGTCTGATCTATCCACATATAAGTAGGGCTGTCAACGGGCCGGGTTCGGGCCCAATATTTTAAGTCATTTAAGAAACGGGCTGGGCCAGGCTAAGCCCGGATAAGAAACGGGTTCGGGTTCAGGTTCGGGCTGCAAAGTGTAAACCCGAACCCTGCCCGACCCAAACCCGGCCCGGCCCCGATAGCTAACCGGGCCGGGTATGGGCTAAAACATTTAAAAACCGGGCTGAGCCCGGCACGGTTAGCTATAGGGCCGGGTTCGGGCTCTCATTATATCTTTAAAAAAAAGGGCCTATAGAAAAATCCAGCCCGAACCTGGCCCGGCCCAGCCCGTTGACAGCCCTACATATAAGTGAATAAACCCAAAATCTGTGAGTTTTATTGAGAAAGTATGCCCATCTGAGATTTGAGTCGGGATAGAGAATTTATGGGTAAGTATTGAAGCCATATATCAATTTTTTAAGTGATTTTGGTAATGAACTTACACACACTACACACTAGATATGTGTGGATTGATTGTAGATGATGGATACATTGTTGACCTTGAATTATCTAGCTTAATATCGATTCACAGGGTCGGATATTGCTAAATGGAGAAATTTTGAAACAAATTCAGTATATATGACGGGGACGCTGAGTATGTGGACATTGGTTTTGGACTACATCGCTTCTACCGACGTCGAAAGAAGTGAAGAGGGAGTCCGAGTGACCCGAGTACCGCAGCCTCAAAGGGAGAAAAAAAAAATTATGAACAGTGATTGACGTCCGTGATGAACAGTGTCAGACGTCCGTGATTTGGACCCCCCACTATCGGTAGGTCACAGACGTCCGTGGGCGTCATGACGGGGTTTTATAATTTTGCGAAAATTTTATTTTTTAGTCTTTTATTATTATTAGGACTCTTTATTTCGAATTAATTATTGGTGGCCTATATAAGGAGGCTTGTAATGACAATTTAATTAGTGTTTGAATATTTTGAATGCATTATTGCTTGAATATTCTTCTTCTCGAGATGGGTTTGGTGTGAGGCCAAGGGAGTGATTCCCATATATCTTCTTGCTTATCTTTTGTCATATATTTTCTTGATCTTTCATTATATTTGCTATTTATCGATCTTTGCTTGCTTTTCTAAATCCTAATCTATTGATTTCTTGATCCCAAACCTTAAATTTTTTTTTTGAACCCTAAATCAATTAGAGCCAAAACTCTTTTCTAAACCATAAACCTAAACCAAATCATAAGCCTATTACAAAACCATAAACCTAATTCCGCAACCCTGATTCGAGCCCGTGAATCTACATCAGATCGAAGACGAACGCCCAAACCTGGAAAAGCTAGAGTTCTATCTTTAGGCCCGATCCCGCCTTAAATTTAACGGTACTTGCGCATCGAACTGGACCCTAGCCAGATCTCGCGTGATCTACCTAGCTGAATTCTCTGAACCCGAAGGTATCGGGTTAATTTTGAGATTAAGCTTGAATTAATTTTATTTAATTTCGGCCAAATTGCATTAAATCATTAATCATGCATTTTAGGGTTATTGTCCCGCGTCAGTTTTGGTATCAGAGCCAGGTTTTCTAGGTCAGGGCATTTTTGCTTGTCATATTTATTTTATTGTATTATTATTAATTATTATTTTTTGTGAGTCCATATTGCATTCCATATTAGAACCCTAATAGACTTTTGTGATCACCATGGCTTCGAATGAGGTTCTCGATACTCTTAGAGCTATGTGAGAAGAATTGGATGCGATTAATGCACAACTAAATACCATAGAGCAGACTCAAACATCCCTAGGAGTTGGTAATGATAAATTGCGCAATCGAATCAACCAACTGGAAGCGATTGGTGAACTTGAGGATAAACACCAAGGACCCCTTGGTCGTCAAGGTAATCGGAATCAGAATCGTACGAATCCTCGTAGAGATGACAACGATCCCGAAATTCAACTCCTTAAGAATGTCTGAGTTGAGATTCTGATTTTCGATGGAAGAATGGACCCTACAGTCTTCCTCGATTGGCTTTCCGACATGGACCAACACTTTGATTGGTATAACATGAATGATGATCGTTGTGTCAGACTCGCTAAAATAAAATTGGTCAAGCTTGACTTTTCTGGCTCAATGTCGAGCGCATTAGGGTGAATGCGGGTTGTCCTCTCATTACCCGTTGGGACAACATGAAGGAGCGACTTACTGAGAAGTATGTACCTTTATCATACCACTAACGCCTCCTCGACCAGTGGGAAAATTTACGCCAAGGTGGTATGCCAGTGACCGATTACATTGTCAAATTCAAAGAATTCATGATCAGGGCCAAAGTATCGGAAGGCCCTGAAATCACTCTCTAGATTCTGCACCGGATTGCGACTTGATTTGCAAAAAAAATTGATTTCTCACCCCATAGAAACTCTTGAAAGATGTTATGCAGTTGTGTAAGATCTTGAACAATATTTTCAAATATTGGTGGTGTAGAGAACTGAGCCACAATATAGTTGTCAACGCTCCAGTGAGGGACGATTTAATCCTCCTCCCAACCCTACACAACATGTCCCTACCATTACGAGGATTGAAAAGGAAAAAGGTGTAGTCGGAGAATCCTCAAGGGGCAGCTCTCATGTTAAGCACTATAAATGTCATGGGATGGGGCGCTTTGCCGCCCAATGCCCTACAACCCCCCAAAGGACTCTCTTCGTTGAGGGAGAGGAGGATGATGGTGAGTTAGTGGTTGAAGAAGTATTTGAACCTGACAACACACCCAGTGATGAGGAGGGTGATGCTATTGGTCATGCTTTAGTTGTGAGGTGTGCTTTTGCACAACCTCAATGGGATGAGAAAGATGACTGGCGAAGGGAGAACATCTTCCACACCTTTTCTAGATTTGGTAAAAAGAGTCGTAAGGTCATTGTGGATAGCGGTAGTTGCACCAATGTAGTGTTAACTCATGTCGTATGCCTCTTGGGGTTTACACCTGAAGCCCACCAGAGACCTTATAAGGTTGCATGGGTCGACTCTTCATCCATTCCCATGTCGAAAAGGTGTTGTGTACCGATTCAGTTAGGTTCTTATTCGGACACATTATGGTGTGATATGGTGCCAATGGATGTGGGCCATATCATTTTGGAAAGGCCACGGCTCTACAACATGGACGTGACCCTTTATGGTCGATCAAACATATGCACATTCATACATAAGGAAAGAATATTACTTTACACCCTTTGCCTCCCAAAACGCCATCGACCAACAAAGTCGAGAAGAAGGGCGAGTCTTCTAAATCCATCAATATTGTGAGCCCTTGAGAATTCGAGAAAGCGTCATTAGATGAGAGTGTGGTGTACGTAGTCGTCACCGTTGAGAGTGTCCCAAGGAGGTTGAGCCGATCCTGAAAGAGTTTAAGGATGTCTTCCCTAAAGACTTACCAAACAAACTCCCTCCCCTGCGTGATATCCAACACGCAATGTACTTGGTTCCCGGATCTATCTTACCGAACCTGCCCCACTACAGGTTGAATTCGATTGAGCACACCGAGTTGACTCGACAAGTCAATGAGCTCCTTCAGAAGGGGTTCATCCAAGAGAGCATGAGCCCGTGTGTTGTACCTGCCGTACTCACTCCTAAGAAAGATGGTACGTGGCGCATGTGTGTGAATAGCCATGCAATCAATAAGATTACGGCTAAGTATCAGTTTCCCATACCAAGGCTCGATGACATGCTCAATATGATAGTTGGTGTCACTCTCTTTTCAAAGATAAACCTTAAGAGTGGCTACCATCAAGTCCGAATCTGCCCCAGTGATGAGTGAAAAATCGCCTTTAAGACTAAAGATGGCCTTTATGAGTGGACGGTCATACCATTTGGGCTTTTTAACGCCCCAAGTACCTTCATGAGACTCATGACCCAAGTGTTGAGGCCGTTTCTAGGCAAATTCCTTGTACATTTTGATGACATCTTGATTTATAGTCATGACAAGGATCAGCACTTGGACTACCTTAGGCTGGTTTGTGAAACCCTAAAGGGCGAGAAGTTGTTTGCGAACCTCAAGAAGTGCACCTTCATGCAACGTTCCGTTATCTTCTTGGGATTCATTATCTCAGCTGATGGAATGGTCGCGGACCCCGAAAAAGTTAGAGCCATCGTAGAGTGGCCCGAACCTAAGAACATACACGATGTCTGCAGCTCCGTGGGTTGGCTACTTTCTATCGTCGCTTCATTAGAAGCTTTAGCACCATCATGACCCCAATTACTGATTGCATGAAAAAGGAGACTTTAAATGAGGCAAAGCGGCGACGAAAGGCTTTGCTGAGATCAAACAATGGATGAGTAATGCACCCCTCATGCGATTGCCGGACTTTTCCAAAGTCTTCGAAGTTGCATGCGACACATTGAGTGTAGGCATAGGAGGAGTGCTTAGCCAAGAAGGTCACCTAGTGGCTTATTTTAGTGAAAAACTTAATGAGACAAAGCAAAAATACTCCACCTACGAAAAGGAGTTCTATGCAGTCGTTCGATTTCTTTGGTATTGGAAAAGTACCTTAGACTGCAGGAATTTGTGCTGTTCTCCGACCATGAAGCCTTGCGCTTCCTTGCTTCACATAAAAAGTTAAACCCGAGGCATGCGAAGTGGGTCGAGTACCTTTAAGGGTTCACATTCGTGTTAAAGCATAAGGCTGGTGCTGAATATAGGGCTGCTGATGCACTTAGTCGTCGGGTGGAGACTTTGCGCACAATGAGCACCGAGGTCGTCAGGTTCGAGAGGTTAAAGGATGAGTACCCCGAGTGCCCAGATTTTGGGGTTGAGTACACTGCTCTCCTAAGTAACTCGACCAGCACATACCCCGTGTATACCATCCACGATGGGTACTTGTTTTAAGGCAATCGCCTTTGCATCCTTTGCACTTCATTGCGTGACTTTCTCATTTGAAAGTTACATGCTGGAGGGATGGCCGGACATTTCGGGCGTAATAAAACTGTTGCGCTTGTAGAGGATAGGTTCTTTTGGCCTAGCCTAATGAGAGATGCCGCCCAGGTCGTCAAACATTGTCGTACTTGTCAAGTATCAAAACAGACTAAACAGAATACCGGCTTGTACACCCCATTACCCGTGCTACACAAATTTTGGCCTAGCCTAATGAGAGATGTCGCCCGGGTCGTCAAACATTGTCGTATTTGCCAAGTGTCAAAACAGACTAAACAAAATACCGGCTTGTATACCCCATTACCCGTGCCACACAAACCGTGGCAAGACCTCTCAATAGACTTTGTGCTTGGACTTCCCAAAACTCCAAGGCAGCACGATTCCATCTTTGTCGTAGTGGACCGATTTTTCAAGATGACCCACTTCATTCCTTGTTCCAAAACCTCCGATGCATCCCATATTGCTAAATTATTTTTCGCGGAGGTAGTACTTTTTCATTGGTTGCCCAAAGCCATTGTGTCTGATAGGAATGTCAAATTCACTAGCTATTTTTAGAAGACCCTTTGGCACATGATGGGCACCATGCTTCAATTTTCGACAGCTTATCACCCTCAAACGGATGGCCAAACCGAAAGCACTAATAGGAGCCTTGGGAATCTCCTTCGTAATCTTGCCGGTAATCATATTAGGACTTGGGATACCATTTTACCTATAGCTGAGTTTGCCTACAATAATTCTGTCAATAGGTTCATAGGCATGAGTCCTTTTGAGGTAGTACATGGTCATACGCCTAGGATCCCTTTAGATTTGATCCCCATACCTACATCTCATAGTGTCAAAGTCTGCAGATGCATTTGCACAACACATACATAGCTTGCATGCCGAAATTAGACAAAAGATTAATTCAAGTAACAGTCAATATAAATTATCTATTGATGCTCACAGGCGTTTTAAAGAATATCAAGTGGGTGATTATGTGATGGTCCGAATTAGGCTTGAGCGGTTTCCATCGAGATCCACAAAGAAGCTCCAATCCCGAGGCGCTGGACCTTTTAGAATTTTGGCTAAGAGTGGTCCTAATGCATACGTACTTAAGCTTCCTTCAGGCACAGTGGTTAGTTCAACTCAATGTGGAGGACTTGGTTCTTTACTTAGGTTTCACCCCACCTCCTGAAAATCCACTCCAGCCACCTCATAGCCCCAACCTAACCTTGCAGTCGTACCTCTTTCTTTCCCAAGTAGACAGAGAAAAGATGAGATAAAGGATATAATAAATGATCATGCCGTCTCCACACATGACTGAGGATTCCAGAAGTACTTGGTTAAATAGGTTGACAAACCGAAGTCCAAAAACACTTGGATACACGAGAATGAAGTTCGCTGATTGAACCGCGACTTGATCGACATCTACCACAAGCGTGTTTCATCGGTGATGAAACCTTTTTGGTCCAAGGGAATTGACGGGGACGCCGAGTACGTGGATATTAGTTTTGGACCACATCGCTTCTACCGGTGTCAAAAAAAGTGAAGAGGGAGCCCGAGTAACCCGAGTACCGCAGCTTGAAGGGAGAAAAAAAATAATTTATGAACAGTGATTGTGAATAGTGACGAACGCCCGTGAACAGTGACGGATGTACGTGATGAACAGGGTCGGACGTATGTGATTTGGACCCCCCACTGTCCGTAGGTCATGGACGTCTGTGGGGCACTACGGCGTCGTGACGGGGTTTTCTAATTTTACGAAAATTTCCTTTTCAGTCTTTTATTATTATTAGGACTCTTTATTTTGAATTAATTATTGGTGGCCTATATAAGGAGGCTTGTAAAGACAATTTAATTAGTTTTTGAATATTTTGAATGCATTATTGCTTGAATATTCTTCTTCCCGAGATAGGTTCGGTGTGAGGCCAAGAGAGTGATTCCTATATATCTTCGTGCTTATCTTTTATCATCTATTTTCTTGATCTTTCATTATATTTGCTATTTATCGATCTTTGCTTGCTTTTCTAAATCCCAATCTATTAATTGCTTGATCCCAAACCCTAAACCTTTTTTTTGGAACCCTAAATCAATCAGAGCCAAAACCCCTTTCTAAACCACAAACCTAAACAAAACCATAAGCCTATTACAAAATCATAAACCTAATTCTGCAACCCTGGTTCGAGCCCGTGAATCTACATCGGATCGAAGACGAACGTCCAAGCCTGGACAAGCTAGAGTTCTATCTATAGGCCTGATCCCACCTTAAATCTAACGGTACTTGCGCATCGGACTGGACCCTAGCCGGATCTCGCGTGATCTACTTATCTGAATTCTCTGAACCGGAAGGTATTGAGTTAATTTTGAGATTAAACTTAAATTAATTTTATTTAATTTCGGTCAAATTGCATTAAATCATTAATCACGCAATTTAGGGTTACCGTCCCGCGTCAATATATTTTTGTCTTGTGCTGCAAATTTGTATTGAATTTGATGTTAAAAAAGGGGGAATTTAAATTGGGAAGTTGGTAACGTTACTGTAAACCCTCAGGAGACAAAACTCCTCCACTAGGGATCACCTAAAGGTTTAAAGGTTTGTTGCATATGCTAAATGCGACCATGCTCCTTACGAAAGTGACATTTATATCATTTTAGGATGTTAGTTTCTCTCACAGGTAAAACATGTACTTGACATGAAATGGACGTAATATGAAGAATTGGCGCATAAAGATTAACAGGGAATAATAGTCATAAAGTTTCAGTGATTCATAGAAATCTGGGAAAATCGATATATCGAGGCCAGAGGTCAAAAAATAAATAAAAACCGAGTTCTCTGTCCGAATCAATACATCGAGGTCAGTGGTTGATCGATCGATTTTGGACCGAACTAATTGATTTATTCGTGCAAAAAATCGCTTATGTCATTTGAGAAAGTAAATTAGGGTTACGGGAATAACCCTATAAATACTTCTTTTTGTATAAATGCATTAGGTTTATGGACTCTTAGATTACAAATTTTTAATCATTTCTAGGTTTTTCTTTAGAGAGTTTTTGAGATTGTACATTTTTACTTTAAATCTTTGGAAGACATTGAAAGAATTGGAGTTATACTTTAAAGAAGATCATGGATTTTGGTTCAGATTCTTCACAAAAGGTTCTATTCTCACTCTTTGTAATGGAAGTTTAATTTTTCTAGTGCATGGCTTAGATAAGTAATTTTAGGATTAGATCTATCATTTTTGTGTTGTTAATTGATTTCATGGAATAGATCTTGCTTATTTGTTATTATTCTCGCATGTATTAGATTAACTAAGGATTTAGGCTTGGATACATCGACTAATCGTAAGATTTGAGTTTTCATTATGCTTGGGGACCATCCCTAGTTAACCCTTGGCTTGATTTTGCATTGCTAACATTAAGAGTGGATATTTGTTTTTTTCGATATTGTAACTGGATGCATTCGACATTTTGCTTTTAATCTTTTAAGCAAGGGAGAAAATATTTTATCGGAATTATTCATTGATTTATATTGTTGGATTTTCCACATTAATGGATTGAAGTCCGAATTAATGTGAGACAAAACTATTTCTGTTAATTAATTACACATAATATGTGTTATAACCCAGAAGTTATGAATTTTTCGCCGTGCACTATTTTATCTATTTGAAGTAAATTCAGTAGCCATCTCTATTTCTTTAGATCTTTTTGTGTTTATTTTCTGAAATTAATTAAATATATTTCATATCCAAAACAATATTGTTCTCTAGATTAAGGTTTGCTTAGATCAATCTAACTCTAGGTTTTTACTGATCATATCTTGCTAGTCTCTAAGGGATCGACCTCATACTTGCACTCCTTATACCGCGATACGATTTGTGCACTTGTGACTACAATTAAAATTTCACAACAGGACTCATATACATATACATATATATATAAAGGAAAAAAGGGAAGGTGGGTACGTGTGTAGCTGTTTGTACGCGCTTTTTCTGGGTTCCTTTCGATCCCCAGAAAGAGTGACCCAATTCGGTCCGAGTGGACTCTAGTAAAAGGGAGAAATATAAACTAAGAAATATAAAGTGCATAAAATAAAAGGCTAATTCTAAGAGGAAAATACCTGGTTTGATGCGATCGCCAGTTGCAGATATTTATCGACGATGCAACACGTCACTGATGATGCAGGTGGAGATATGGGTTCTCTTACTGAATCGTCAGCCGGCCAACGTCAGCAGCTCTTGGTCACCTGGGAGTTTAGTTTATATAGTTTTCCTATTCCTATTCTAAGTTTAATTGCTCTAGTTTCTCTAGTCCTACCAAGAGTCCAGTTGCTCTAGTCTCCTAATTGTATTCTATCTCTAATTTATGCTGTTGTAACTCTAATTAATTTAGTTTTCTGATGCTACTGGGAATTTGATTATTTTAGATATCTTAATTCTATTAGAAGTCTAATTGGTATTAATCTCCTAATTCCACCGGGAATCTAACTAATCTAAGTATCCTAGTTCTATTAAAAGTCTAATTAATTTAAGTATCCTATTCTACTGAAAATCTAAAAAAACGGGGGTGGGTTTGGCTCGTTATGCTAAGGGGGATCGGTCCCGTTCCCGGGTATCCTCCGTAAGCTCCCTTGTGCAAATTGAATGACTAAGGATTGTTTTATAGATATTAGAGATTGAAAAACTAAATTTAAATTGAAAAGTTAAGATTTTGAAGATCGGAAGAATTTTAAAGATTAAGATTTAAAGTTAGGACTGAGAATTATGAAAATTCAGGAACTAGAACTAGAAACTAAAAATAGGAATTATAATTTAGAATTTAGGATAAAAAACTAGAGACTAATGACTAAGAGCTGGTTCTAGCGACTAAGAACTAGAACCAGAAACCTAGGACTAAGAATTAGAAGTCAGAAATTAAGAACTAGAATTTAAAAACTAGAAATTAAGAACTATGAATTAAAAACTAAGATCTAGAACTAGAAACTAAGAATTAGACACTAGAACTAAGAACTAGAACTAAGAATTTAGAAATTAATACTGAAAACTAAAGAGGGATTACTTGAAGCTAAGCGTCGCAGAAGGTCTCGAAATCTTAGCTTGGAAGATAGGAACTCGAGGCTTGAATGCAAATTGATTGATGTGTTGATGTACGAGGTAAAGGGGTTTATTTATAGGTGTACGGGTAATTACGTGCCCTGTGGGAGGTGTGTAATTAACCGGTCAAATCCAATTACACGCCCTGTCTGGTGCGCTTAATTGAATTATGTGCCTATGGTAGGGCACTTAATCACTTTGAGTCAGTGACTAACTCAGTGAGTGACCTGCTGACTGGCTCAGTCGGGTGTCCTAGTTCCAATCACTTGGAACTAATCACGCGCCCTATGTAGCACGCGCAATCCAATTAAGCGCCTAATTACAGGTGCTTAATAGGGGAATTTGGGAGATCATGGGAATTAGAGACCAGGTTCAATTGGGAACCAGTTGCGCGCGGATGGTGGGATGCGCAATCGATTATGCACACTGGTCAGAGCGTGTAATTGGGTCTTAGTTCGGTCCACGGAAGGAAGGAGCCTGAGCCTATACAGACAAATTGCGTGCCAGCTATGGGGCGTGCAATTGAATTACGCGCGTTGGGTAGAGCGCGTAATTCGGGACCTTCCTAGGTTGAGTTGGGTCCGAGCCACAGAGCTATTGTTTTAGCATGTGCTTCGACCATATACTATCGTTTCAATATATAGCCCCCTATTTAGGATTTTTAAATCCTTCAAAAAGAGTGAGCCCCTTTCCGGAAGTCATGGGCAAGGTCAAAGGTTGATCGAATAGGTTCTTATACTCCGAGAGGGCAAAATTGGGGTGTCTACAGCAGCATGACATTTTCGCGTTGCACACATATGCCAGATCACGTGCCATATGCCACATGACTGCGGGTTACACCACATCCTCTAAGGATTCAGCTCATTCTTTGGGTAAATCAAACTCTTTTACCCTTCATTTTAAAGGTCAAAGATATCGGTTTTTCCTACAAAATATTTCGCCATTGAAAATTTTCAACTTTGACCACAAAATTAAGGTGCCAAATCACTTTGTTTAAAAAAAAAAATTAAACAATTGGTAATCGACCTTACGTGGCATCCAATGATCGGATTGGGTTCCACATGGCACCCAAATAGCAAGTGTACAATGTCTCAAGCTGCACACCTACACAGTGCCTCTCCCTCTCCTTTCTCTCTTTCTCTCTCTAGAGAGAGAGAGAGAGAGAGAGAGAGAGAGAGAGAGAGACACACACACACACACATATATATATATAGAGAGAGTTGAAACATTGATAGTGCATCTTGCTCTCAATTATGATTCATTGTAAGGTCCGTGTGGCAACTTGAATAAAAATACAAGCATTTTATCAAATTATCATATTTTCTTGAAAAGTAAATTTCTGCATTATGCACTTTATGGGATTTTTATCATGTTGTTTGTTTACTGGTATTTTAGAGCTGTAAAGTGCATAATAGACAAATCCTAGCAACAATCCTGTATTCTATGTGAAATCGGTGATGTTTTGTAGTATTTAATAAAAGGTCATAATACTCTATTGGTAAAAGGGATTGTTGGGCCCACCATGTTACCAAATGGAGGATTCTAACTACTTAACGGTAATATCCCTCATAATCTTGTATTTTAGGCATTATACAAGTTACCTTACGGACATAAAAGTTCATCTACGTCATAATTTAAGTATTATTTTATGATATTTTGAGACAATGTTATTATGTTTTAATCTTCAGGTTTCCGGTATGTCTATTAAATGTATTTTAATTAATTTAAGTGCAAGCTAAAATTATGCTTTATAGACTTGTAAATTCGATTTCATAATTATGTTCTTTTGATTATTAAGAAGAGAAATAACAATTGAAGAACAAGATTGTCCTTCACCTATCTTCGATTGACATTATTTTCCAAGAGAAATACTAATGTCTAAAATCCCTAATTGAGCTTCATCTTGAGTAGACACCATCCTTTCTTTTCATGAAAGTCCACTAAAACAATGTCTTTTAACGCCTAGCCATGTCATGAACCACTCAGAAAATATTCTGAATTTCACTGGAAACCGGATCAAGCATTTTTCTCTAATTTGATCATAAGGAGGATTTCTAACATCAACAAGGAGCATATTAATTTGGAGGATATATTAGAGAATGACTTTTATCTTTGAAAGTTCCCGGTGTACACCATAAGTGTAACTATTTTCAGCTAGGCTCTAGCTTTTTAGCCTTCTCAATTGTAACTTTCATTTTATTTAATGAAAGTTTCTCTTTTTGATGGGCAAGCTGGGCTCAAACCTGTGACCTTGAGGTTGCAATATTGTCAGCCTTCCAATGCGCTACAGGTGGAAGCCCCATAAGATTTTTATTTTTATAATATATATATATATATATATAGAGAGAGAGAGAGAGAGAGAGAGAGAGAGAGAGAGAGAAAGAGAGAGGGAAGTAAGTTGGGCTTGAACCTGTGACCTGGAGGTTGCAATATTGTCAACCTTCCATTGTGCTACAGGCCCAAGCCCTATTTAATAGAAGTTTATGTTCACTTGTTAAAAGAGTATGACATAACAGTTTTTTGTTCAACTGAATTTTTAACAGATGTAATGCTAATACATCAAGGTTATAAACAAGTGTCCAATTAATAAACTAAAATTCCCATGAGTTTATGCATGCAATACTAAGAAACAATAAATTATATTAATTTGAATGAATATGGAACTATAAAAATTGGGATCTGATTTTACCAATTCGGTAAGCGGAAAAAAGTACGAAAGAATGTTCTGATGCCTTCAATGTCCAGTTGCAAAATTAGTGCTAGTCCGAAGAGAAAGAATGCTCTTTGACGCTTTCGTTCTTGTGGCCAAAGAGTTTTCCATGCTGGCATAATTTAATTACAAAAATAGTTAACTATAAATTAGCGGATTGATGCTTAGCATTGGAACTATATATTGTGATAGATGGTCGTGATAGAAAGGAGAAACAAGTGAGAGAAATATGCCAGAATGTAAAGTACTAATACAATTCCTACAGAATTTTATGGAGCTGATGTTGGAAATTCGCATGGAAGGAAAGCCAAGAAATGTTCAGTCTATCTGGATTTACAATCCACGAAGTGAAATTTAAAGAATAAATACACAAAGACACAATTATGTGCCAGAAAAATTACATTCAGATGTGCATACATATAATCTTGCAGACACATAACTTATATATATAGATAGATATTGAGACCTGGGACTATGCACCCGATTGTAGAGAAATCTCTGCAACCACGGTTAGCTTGCCATCGTGTGCATCCATCATGAGAATCGGGTGATTCAGCAACTTGGATAAGATCGTTTTAGTGCCACACAAAAAATTTGGGCATGATACAAAATATTTCCACCATTAAAATTGGGGTCAAAGTTCAATAAAATCAAAGCATCAAATTTTTAGGGCATTATCATATCTTTGACCCCTCAACTGGAGGTCAAAAAAGTAAAAAAAAAATGTAATTTTTTTTTAAACTACGTCCCATGGCTGATCAACCCAAAACGGGAGTTGTTTGGGTTGATCAGGCCATGTGACATGTGAAAATGAGACCGGTTGGATGGGTCATCCTGTGCATACTCCCTATTGCCATTGATATTTCTGCACTAGTAGTAGAATAAAATAACGACAAGACATGACATTATGTATGAGATGCCAAAATAAAGTAACGCATGGTTACTTATTTGACTAATTCATGAAGTGTAATAATGAATAAAAGGGCCTGTAGATGGCACAAACATCATAACTAATAAGCAAAATTGGGTGATCCTTGTGTGTAGGATCAACTTATTTATCATTATTGTCTCCTGTTTGACCATACATGTTAAATCCACATTCTGTTAAATGGAAATATTTATGGATGTTTGGTTGGTTTGATAAATGTATTCCGAGTCAATTCATGGAACATAATTATTTCTTGGCTATGATTGTTGAACTTGACTATTTGAACATGAATGATTATAAATTTTCAAATTTCAATGATTACCACTTAATTATATTCATTTGAACTCAATAATTGATCAATTGAACCACGACAGCTATATATATATATATATATGTGTGTGTGTGTGTGTGTGTGTGTGTGTGTGTAAATAAAGCGATAGATTACCAGATAAATCCCATTTGTCCTATGCGCAAAGATATCATATATTTTCACAAATAAACCTCCTCATCCTCCTCCCAAAGCTCGGGAACAAGAAATTTCATCCCTCCAAAGAGTGAAACAGGTCTATGGCATCAATCACAAAAACCCTTAAAAAACAGAGATCTAGAAGTGGCAATCTTCGAACTTTACCCACTCCACTCACAAATCCCATCAGAAATCACTACCCATAGTAAATTACAGTATGTCTAAATAAAAAAGATTCACTTCACCTTCTCTCTTATCTGAAATAGAAATTTATAGACTCACAGTTTCTCCTTGAAAATAATTTCCTGTTCACCACACAATCAGACCAAAAAATCTCAATTAAAGTTTTTGTAAAGATCTAGACCCCAAAAAATGGCTTAAAATGGTGGATGATAAATGTCTAACCAGAGAAACAACAGTAACAATACACACAATGTGATGCGGAATTTAGATCCGCATGTTTGGATCATGACTTGGTCAAATGAAGAAAGTCAACAAGGTAGAAGTGGGCCCAATGAGCTTCTAAATGGCCCGTGAAGCAGAATTGGGGGCATGTTTTGGTCGATCAATCGATCCCAGAGACTTGATCGATCAATTGAGGCCAAAGGCTTCAAAGCCTTTGGCGAATTTCGTTTCTCAATCGATCGATCGAGTCCCTATTTTCAATCGATCAAATATCAACAGTGACTTCATGCGATTTATTACTTTATAAATCGATAGATTGATCCTATAATCGATTGATTGATTTGTCGCGTGATTCAGATCTGCCAAAAGACGGAATTTATTTTTATGGGCAAACTTGAACAAAGCCTTAACTCATCCCCCACCATCATTTCCAATCATCCTCTTCCCAAGCCTTAGATAATTAGTGCCTTCCTCTATCCTTTTGTGGTATTGGAAATTCACCGGAGTTAGCATCGACGCAATGATCCGACAACGGTGCTACAAGAGCCCGAGAGCTCCGGCTCTCCTCTCTATTCCTCTACCTTCTTTTGCTTTTCATCTATCCTAGAATTTGAACCGTTACGCCGCCGAAATTTCGGTGATTGCAGGAGGGGGGGATCAAATTTTAGGGTTTTCTTTTTTTGAAGCTTATTATATAAGGTTCTTATAACTTTGTAATAGAGATGACGATTAATGAATAAAAATTGAGAGCTTGCTTTTGTGCAAACCCTAGAAGACTTGTGAAGAGTTGTCAACCGAAAGAGCGAATCTTTCAAACCTGAGGCGTGAATCTTCATTTCTCGCGCGACTTAGTGTGAAGCCGACGCACAGCCTTGGTGAGAAGCCTTGGAACCCTCTTTGGAGCGAATCTGAAGATCTTCTATCTTTTTCTTTTTTTATTTTTATTTTTCTAATTGAAGATTGAGAACCCTAACCCCTATTGTGCGAGATTTATGCTATTTTAGAGTTAGCGTGCGATTTGTCCCACATCAAGTAAGACATAGGGCTCTTTCCTTCTATGTTTGAAATAAAACACTGCATAAAGTCGAAAATACAAAGAGGAAGAAATTGTTTAATCTTTACAATAAAGAATTATAAATAGTCATAATTATTTTTTCCAGCCTAGCCTTGTACTACAATAAATTGTGGTTCCACAATATGTACCATAGTTCATAGGTCATCGAGGCCAAGCCAAAATGTATGGGTGACAAATTGGTCATAGGAGTACTCCAGGATATACACTTGGGCAACTAATAACCAAGATATGATGATGTCACTCCCAATCGCCTTTGGAACTTCTGTAGTCAATTTTGTTTAGTAGCACCTAAATATTCAAAATAGGTATTAAGTAGGTTGTGCGCTCTGTCTATAAGCGCTGCTTGCATGCTTAAATCTGAACCTACTATTTACCAAATGTATTCATGAGCTCATAAGAGAATAATAAGATCTTTAATAAACTTAACTTCCTATCCTACGTTCCACATATGCCCTGCAGCTGAGCCCAATCAATGAAACATTCCTTTCCTGCATCACATTTCCAAGAGCTAAACAGACAAAAAGGAAATAGTCATTGTTATAATACTTGACTGGTCAATATATTGAAAGGCAATGCATTGATTGATAGAGTGATGACAATGACATAATATAGTCAGAATTTAGGGTTATGGTTAGAAGAATAAAAAGGAGAGAGAGAGAGAGAGAGGAAATTAGAGTTGTGTTCCTAGCACACATCCCAATGCATTAATTGATTCTATACTAAATCTGTTACATCACGGATATCAAGACTACCAAATAATGGGAAACTAACGATAAGTTGTTCTACTTACTGTAAGAATAGCTAATGACACTACCTGCACCCCAAACATCCTAATTACAGTTTCTCTACAAATATATGATTTCTCAAAACTCGCAATAGAAACAAAAATGCATGATACAGTCTAGATTCTATGTTGCAATATATTACATACCTTGCATTGAAACATTCTCAGTATGCTTTTTAGATGAAACTACATGCTTGGAATGGATACCCCGATTCAAAATACTTGCAATAACAGAAGCATAACTTGGAGCTTCTGACAAGGATCTCACAACTGAATAGCCTGTTTAAAATAAGTAATCAACACTATTGCATCAATATAATTCCAACCAGTGTAAAATGGTGATCAATAGTGGTATTCTTTTTTGATGAATGATCAATTGTACCCAAACCCAACCCGGTATGATATTGTCTAGTTCTGCCACACTAGGCTCCCCGGTTTTATTTCCATTCCAGGAATGCTTCCTATCTGGGTCGGGTCTGGGTCATCACAGATGGTATCAGAGCCGTCAATAGTGGTTTTCTTACCTGTGGCTGGATGAACCATGCAAGCTGCAGCACCAAATGCAAGGTTCTTTTGCTCTGTGTTTGGTAAAGATCCACCAACGGGAATATAAGACCATTCCTACAGACAGATTGAATCCTATACCGCTTAATTTCATTGAAATATTGGAAACGTTAGGAATATTCTTCAATAACATGTCACAAGTATTATCTCTGATATAATAGAATGTTTATATATAATGAGCTATTGTATGCATACATCAAGTGCAAACTAAAAAGCCAATTTATTATAGAAGAATGCAACTCACAGTCAATTTAATGCTCCCCTTCCCTTATATTAGAAAAAATATGGAGTCTTCCAAAATATGTGTTCATATGGATAGAATTATGTGTAAGAAACTATCTGTAGTAGATAAGCCAAAAACTAAAGAAAACACATGCAAAATAGATAGGAAGAAAACAAAAAGAAATAGGCATGTAAAGCTACAAGAACAATGTAGACTACAATATGGATGGACATGATAATAAATTGGAAAGACTATAAAGCAAATATAATGGTAACCAAACAAATGGAAAGAAAGTACAACAGCCACTGTTAGGTATATCAAACAGTGAAATACAGAAAAGAGACCTGCCAATGAGTAGGAAATAATCTAAGATAGGATAAACAACTTCAATAAAGAAATGTTTCATTCCCTGCTGAAAAAAATAATCCATCTCAATACACGCAATGCATACATACATACATACATATATATATATATATATATATATATATATATATATATATATATATATATATAAATTATTTATTTTTGCTGAAAATAGCAATGAATTAAAAGAAGATAAAGGAACAAAGAAGGGGAGAATTGAAGGGAGCTCCGGCATTGCCATCACCCCCTGTCAATCCAAACCCCGAAAATTTGAATACAAATCTAACATATGGAATGTTTGTTTCATCTGACCGGAGACTTCGGCGAGCGGCTAAAGGCATTTCACAGTTTCTAACAAATTCCCTGCTTTCCATGGGCGTGACGGCTTGAGCAGCTAGTGCATCAATTACACAATTTCCTTCTCAAAAGATATGTGCAGCTGACCAACCAAAATTAGCGAGACGAAGTAGGGCTTTGTTCAACCAATATTTTACTTTCCATGGACAGTTATGACCTTTGGTGGGAGCTTGAATGAGAAGGGATGAATCTGACTGAAACTGAATCTCCTTGTAATTTGGTGGAACTTTCACAAATCACAAGTGCTTCAGCAAGTATTCGGAAGTCGGCTTCATTGTTTGAGGCTTTATTGAAAAAAGAGTTAAAAGCATAGATAAACGCTCTTTTATGGTTTCGGAAAATGGCACCTCCTCCAGTTTTGTTAGAAGAATCCATGAATGAACCATCAATGTTTAACGTTAAGCAATCTGGATTTTCGCACGGACTCCAATGAACCAAAGAAACCTTTGGAGAAGGATACGGCAGTATTGGGATATTCATCTCAGCCATTAGGACTGTTGAGCACCAGAAGATTTGGTTTTAGGATGCAGAAATGAATTTATATCTGTGATCCAGTTTGAAATTTTAAAAATGGTTTCACTAATAGGCCTGAGCTTTCCTTCAAATCTTGATTTGTTTCAGCATAACCAGATCTCCCATAGGATAATCCATGGGATAGAGCACCTGAGTATATTGAATTGAGACTTTCCTTAAATGTTAGTCCACCTGGATAAAAAAAATTTGCCGTGCCATAGGTTCATCCGAATGTTAAACTTGCTGCCGAAATGTAAACAGACCAAACAAGAATACTTGCAATGAAAAAACAGATAAGCTGCTGTTTCTTCTTGTTTTTTACAAAGAGAACATATAGACACAAGATGGACTCTTCATTTTTTAACATTGTCATCAGTTGCTACACCGTTATTGACTAGCTTCCAAGCAAAACTTCTAATTTTAATCGGAACTTTAGATTTCCATATTTTTAGCCAGTCATTGTAACATCCTGAAAATTTCGAATTTAAATAGTGTACCTCGGGATGCATGCTCGACTTTGAATAGTGTGCCTTGGGGTGCGTGCCCGACTGGTCACGTACCTGACTTTGTGAAATTAATTAATTAAGTTACTTTGGGTTAGGTCTTAAGTGGAAAAGATTGACAAAATGGTGTGTTAGTCATTAGATGATCTTAATATACACCAAGCTTTGGTGTATTGGCTCAACACTGAATCCGATGGATAAATGGTTTGGGTGTGTTGGCCCCACGCCGAATCAAAAGAGTATTTTATGGTAGATAACACCCTAACTAGGTGTGTTCGTTTCACGCGAAAGCTGGTTCTTTAGATAAGAACTCATACCCAAGGATTCATGTATATGCTTTGTAAGGGAAGCAAGCCCTTTGGCTTATAATAAGAGAAGGCAAGGGGTTTCCTTTGGTTACCCGGTTTGCAAGAGAAAGGGGTTTTGGGTTTTCTTGTGAAAGGAAGAAGAAGGAGAAGAGGTGCCGGATCCGTGTGCGCCGAGCCTTGGGATTACGTGAAAAAGGCTTGGTGAGATCGTGTGAGAAAGAGAATCCCCAATATTTCAACTTTGAAACCCTAGATCGTTGTGCGAGCTCGTGGATCGAGGAGTCGATCGAATCGAGGTAAGAAATTTTGGTTATGTGTTGTGTATGATCTTTAGGTTTGATTGTGTGAAAATCAATGAAAAAGAAGGATGATAGATATGATTTTTATGAAAAAATGGGTTTCAAGATTCAAACCCGAGAACTACTAAAAAAAAAAACTGCGAAACTCGATTGATCGATTTAAAAAATCGATTAATCGATTTTTGACAAGAGAGAAATTCAAGAGGAACTTCACGAAATCGATTAAACGAAGAGAATTTCGATTAATCGATTTTGCCTGGGCTTAATGACATTACTGGAGTATTTTGGCCATAACTTTTTGTGTCGAACTCCGATTGATGTGATTCTTATTGCGTTGGAAAGAGGACAGCAAGCCCTACAACTTTCGTGAATTTACCAACTTGTGAATCAATCATTTTAAAGGTCAAAAGTTAGTAATAATCTGGGTCAAATGCTGATTTTTGAGAAACGAAACCGATTAATCGAATTAAATTCGATTGATAGATTTTTGAATTTCGATTGATCGATTTAGAATCGATTAATCGAATGGGTATTTCCAGTGGCTAAAAAAAGGTACAGTTTGGGAAAATCGATTAATCGATTTTAAAATCAATTGATCGATTTTGGAATTTCGATTAATCGATATAGGGATCGATTAATCGATTTTGACTGTGCTCGCCAGTACTGCTTTGGTATTTTGACCATAGCTTTCTGCTCCGACCTCCGATTAATGCGATTCTTGAGGCGTTGGAAAGATAACAAAGAGATATACAACTTTTGTGTTTTGACCAACTTATGAATCTAAATTTTTAAAGGTCAAAATTCAGGGAGAAAGTTACATCAATTTCTAAGTTGGCGCGAACTTGCCTGTTCCGACTCGATTTTGAGAAAACACTTAAATAGTCTAAGTGATTAGTGATTAGAATTGATCATTGATACATCATCATATATTTGTGATGTAGATTGAGGGCGGGAATCTATCGATAAGGCTTAGCTTGGCTTCGCGCAACTTCGAGGTTAAGGTGGGGAAAATTGGACACTTAATTTCATTCTTGATTCTGATTTCATAGATGCTTTGATATGATCAAATGAAATAAGATAAGTTTTACTGCTTTTGAACTAGTATTTGACTTGTTTGATCTTGAAATGGTTTTAGAACTCAGAAATTTAGTGTGGGAAAAGTTTCATATACACTTGCATTTCGGTTTGATTTTTCATAGGCTTAGATATGATCATTCGGAATGTAATAAATTGACCATATTTGAATTGTACTTACACTCTTTGAAATATAAAATGCATGTTTGCTTTGAAATCTTTTTGAGATATTGACATATGGATTTGTGTGTTTGCCTCAGAACTTTTGAGATTTTGAAATATATGGTGCTTTCTACCCTTTTGAAATATCGAAAATGTGTTTTACTTTCGAATCATTTGGAGGATCGAAAATGCTTTATTCCGAAGTTTTAGAAAGATCGAATCAAAAACGAAATATTGAACATCACTTAAGTAAATCCAACTATAAGTCAAGTAAATTGAAGTGGACCGCTATGGACGGATTATAAGTACACTGTGGACCGCTATGGGCGGATTATAAGTATATTATGGACCGCTACGGGCGGATTATGTGCATTTGTGGACGGCCAGGGTGGATTGTTCGTAGGATCGTGGACCGCTAGGGCGTGTTATAAGTAAACAAATCAAATAAGTAAGCCATGTAAATGAACTGAACTCCGCAAATCAGATGTATAAGTCATTTAAGCAAATCAAACTTCATAAATCGAGTCTGTAAGACATGTAAATCGAGCATAAGAACCGTAATTTGACCGGTACGGCGGGTTATCCGTAATTTGAACCGGTACGGCGGGATATCCGTAATTTGAACTGGTACGACGGGATATCCGTAATTTGAACCGGTACGGCGGGATATCCTTAATTTGAACTGGTACGACAGTTTATTTGTAATTCGTTATTTGTATCGTGCTTTGAAATCCAAACATTGAATCTGAAACTCTGAACAAACTATGTAAGAATAAGTAAGGCCGGCACGGCGGAATATCCTTGAAGTGAACCGGCACGGCGGGATATCCGTGAATCGACTTTGTAAGTGATGTGAGAATGTGTAAGACATGTAAGTGAAACTATGTAAGAATGTGTAAGACATGTAAGTGAATGTAAGCGAACTCAGTAAATCAAGATAAGACATGTAAGCGAATTGAAAACAGTTTCAATTTTGATAAAAAAATGTCTTTGAAATGAGTTTATTTTCGAAATCAGCTTGCCTTTGAAATCAGTTTATTTTTGAGTTTGAAAATGTCAACAGTTTTTAATAGGAAAATGTTTTGATCTTCATCTTTGAATCTATGTATGACTGATGAGATGTACATTGGTATCGATTTTCTCTACTGAGCTTAGATGTAGCTCACCCCGACTATACGTCACAGGTATAACGCTATCAGGACACCAGACTTGCAAATTGAGGAATTAAGGAGTGCTGAGATTTTTGGGATCGTAGATCGAGTGCCTTGTGGAGTTTGGTGAGTGTGGCTTGGTACAATGTGTTATTATATACTAGTTGTGCACCACTGTTTGGTGATGTTGGTACATCATCGATGGTCATTGTTAGTTATTGTAATATTCAATATTAGAATTTGAGATTTTATTTATGCTATGTTTTGTACCAAGTATTCTGTATCAAGTTGTGATCTACGATCTGATTGTCCGATTTTCCTGTTGGATTTAGTTTAAAAAAAAAAATATATATATATATATATATATATATATATATATATATTTATTGTTGGTTTTTGTGGAAACGAGAAAATCGGGCTGTCACAGTCATTGTCCGGATCGAGAGGCCTGTTGATACATTTCTCCACTAACTTGATCGGAAATATATATATATATATATATATATATATATGAAGTTATAAATAACCAATGGGGGTTGGTGCAGTGGCCAGAACCACGGCTCAAGAAGCGGAGGTTCTGAGTTCGAATCCCACTCCTTGGTGGCCACTCGCCTTGATCTAGCCCTATTGACTGGTACGTGTGATGTGTGGGTGTTGCACATACCAAGGGACTTAGGCAAGTGCTCTAAGAGTGCGGATACCCCTTTGTCAACAAAAGAGTTATAAATAGGACTGGGAAATATTACCACAAGGGAGATACCCTCTGGATCACCCAATAAGAGTTCGGAGAGGCGAGATACGTGTGATTAGTAGGTTGCTAATTCTCCTCATTTCTTATAAAATTTGATAATCCATATAACATTTAGTAATTCTCCGCGGTTCTTAAGATATTAATATGATGTTCTATGATTTACAAATTTTAATGATGTTTTAAATTTTGTTATATTTTAATTTTCTATCATTTTCTATAAAATTTCTAATTATTTTCAAAAATTCTTATTATTTTCATTTTTATCCTGTGTTAAAATCTTTTTTATTTTTATTATTTTTGTTACATATAATTATTATGATATCTATTTTTATCTTTTTTAATTAATTTTTTTTTTAATCTTTCCTAAATTAGAAATGTTTTTTAATTAAAAAAAGCATATCGATTGATTTGGCTGATATGTAGCCAATATACTTGGTAATAGTTGCAGGAATCTTCTACTTAGAGTGCAGCCCCCGCTCCCACTTTCGACCATCAAGTAGTGTAATTTTTATTAGAAAATTTAGAGAATTTGTAGGTTACTGATGATAAGTACAAAGAGATAGTTAAGATTTAGGATCTTAAGATATAAGATATCTGTTAAGATTATGCTTATATTTTATTATTGGTGTAAACATCTCTATTTATAGAGATGATCTTTTGAATAAAAGTAGTCAAGACTTCCACCATTTAGTCTCTCATGAAATCTCTCCACTTTCTATTCTTATTATTTCTTCTTTATTTTAGATTATCTACATGGTATCAGAGCCCTAGTGGCTAACGCCTTCCTCGATCCTACTTTTTGTTTGTTTAGACCTCCGATAAATACTCATCATAGCCTCACGATCTCATCATCTTTGTTCAAGATATCTTTAAAGATATTTGTGTCGTATGATTCGTCTTCAATTGCTCTTGGGAGAGATCATGGCAGACCTGATGACGGGGACGCCGACATCATAGACATTGGATATGGAGCGTTTCGTGTGTACCGACGTCGGAAGAAGCGGAATGGAAATCAGAACTAGACGAAAGAAGGAAATTCTGGAGAACTGGAGGAACACAGCAAATTCGATCGATCGAAATTCTCGATTGATCGAACATCAGCGAGTGGAAAAACACATGTTCTGGAGTATATAATTCGATTGATCGAATTATATACTCGATCGATCGAATTTCAAATTCGATCGATCGAATTCCAGCGGCGAGTTTTGGATTTATGATTTTTCGATCGATCGAATTTAAATTTCGATCGACCGAATTTCATTTTTGATCGATCAAAATTGCACAGCTTTTTTTTATTTTGGTATTTTTAAATTTCGAACTTAATTTTGAGGGGCATACTTATCCTTTTGGTATTTGTTTTAGGGTTTTATTTTCTTTTGAAAGGACTCCTATATAAAGTCCTTAAGATAAACAATGTAATTAATTATTGTTTATTGAATGAATGAGCGTTTGCTTTTGAAACTTGAGATGAGTTTCTTCGAAGAGTGATTCTTCTTCCCGAGAAGGGTTTGGTGTGAAGCCCACAATCTATCATTGTTTTACTTTATCCTTTTAACCTATCTTCCTGGCGTTAATTCAGACAACCAAAATCTGCCATCTCCCATCCAAATACCCGACTTCCAAAACCCTAGCTTTCCCTTACTCCATTGATTCGACCCAACCCCGTAAACCATAGAAGGACCAAAGATTCCATCCTTGAATCGTGAGCACCCTAATCTGGGAAAATCAAGAGTTTTATCTCTAGGATCGATTTGCGCTGCAACCTAACGGATCTACGCAAAGGTTGAACCCTATTCGAACCAAACGTGATTTCTTCACATGGAGGACTACGAATGCCTAAGATATCCATTATATTTTCAGATTTACTGCTTAATTAATTCAATTTAGTTTCAGCAAGCAGTTAATCATCGCATTCATCGCATATTATTTCTGTTTTGGCCAAAGTGTGCACATCACGTGTTTATAAAAAGTCCCCTTCATTGTCAGTTCATTTTGCATTCCATTCTAGAACCCGTCATTAGTGACCCGTATCACCATGGACATGAGTGGGATTGTCGAGGCTCTTAACGGCATGAGGGCTGATCTAAGATCGATCAATGATCGAATGGCTGCCATGGAGACAGCCCAAAGGACTCTTGAAACATCCAATGAGAGGTTGTTAGACCGAGTTAATCGGTTAGATGAGGGTGATGAGTACCTCGAACCACCCTGTGAGCGTGATGGTCTACGCTTCGAACGAAATGGCTACCAACATAATCGGACCCGGAACCATAGGTTAGATCATCATGGAGATGACTACGACCCGGAAGGGAGACTCCTCAAAAATGTCTGAGTTGAGTTCCCAACTTTCGATGGAAGATTAGACCCTCAAGTCCTCGATTGGTTATCCGATATGGACCATCACTTTGAGTGGTTTGGCATGAGCAATGAAAGATGTGTTAGACTTACTAAACTGAAGCTCATAGGCCAAGCCCGACTCTTTTGGGTCAACGTTGAACGCATCAGAACGAATGCGGGTTGTACTCCCATTACCCGTTGGGAGGACATGAATGAATGACTTACAGAGAAGTACGTTCCCTCTTCATACTACCATCGTCTCCTCGACCAATGGCAAAATCTGCGCCAAGGTAGTATGCCCGTATCGAACTACATTGGCAAATTTGAAGAATTCATGATGAGAGCCAAGGTATCCGAAGACCCTCAAGTCACTCTATCCAGATTTCGCACCGGATTGAGACTTGACTTGTAGAAAGAGTTAGTCTCCCACCCTGTGGAGACTCTCGCCGATTGTTACACCGCCGTTCAAGACCTTGAGCGATATTTGAAAATGACGGTGACTAGGTGATCTGATTTTCACCCCGGTCAACTCCGTACTGGCGAAGTGAGATCTAGTGCTGGAAACCCGCCTGCCAAACCCACACAACCACATCTACCAATGTGAGGCTTGACAAAGGTAAGGACGTAGCCGGAGAATCCTCGAAGAGTGGGTCTCATGTCAAGTGTTAGAAATGTCAAGGATTGGGACAATTTGCCGCCCAATGTCCCACAAGAGACCCACAAAGGAATCTCTTCATTGACGGAGAAGGAGAAGAAAGTGAAGGAGTTTATGAGGAAGAGGTCTTTGAGCCGAATGCCACACCTAGTGACGAAGAAGGTGATGACATGGGTCGCACTCTAGTTGTGAGGTGTGCCTTTGCACAGCCTCAACGGGATGAAAAGGAGGATTGGCGAAGGGAAAACATCTTCCACACCTTTTCCACATGTGGGACAAAGAGTTGTAGGGTAATCGTGGATAGCGGAAGCTACACCAATGTCGTGTCAGAACATATCGTCAACCGCTTAGTGCTTACACCTGAAGCCCACCCAAGACCTTACAAAGTCGCATGGGTTGACACTTCATCCATTCCCGTATCTCAGAGGTGTCGTGTACCCATACAGTTGGGTTCATACTCCGACACCTTATGGTGCGATGTGGTGTTGATAGATGTGGGCCACATTATCTTAGGGAGGCCATGGCTCTATGATTTGAATGTGACCATTTTTGGTCGATCTAACATTTGCACGTTCAATTACAAGGGCAAGAAAATCACTCTTAACCCTTTGATTCCCAAAGCACCATCGGTCAATAGAGTTGAGAAGGGAGGCCAGTCCAAGGCCATCAACATAGTGAGCCCTTCAGAGTTCGAGAGGGCATCATTAGATGAGAGTGTCGTGTATGTCGTCGTCACTGTTGAAAGTACTTTTGAGTCGGTCTGTGAGTACCTCAAGGAGGTAGAGCCCATCCTGAATGAATTTGCGGATGTCTTTCTCGAAGACTTACCGAATGAGCTCCCTCCCATGCATGATATTCAACACGCAATCGACTTGGTTCCCGGATCCACTTTACCGAACCTGCCCCCACTACAGGTTGAATTTGGTTGAGCACGCCGAGTTGACTCGGCAAGTCAGTGAGCTCCTTCAAAAGGGGTTTATACAAGAGAGTCTAAGCCCGTGTGTTGTACCAGCATTGCTCACACCTAAGAAAGATAGTACATGGCGCATGTGTGTGGATAGCCGAACAATTAATAAGATCACTGTTAAATATTGGTTTCCCATACTGCGGCTTGATGACATGCTTGACATGATGGTTGGAGCCACTATCTTTTCCAAGATAGACCTTAAAAGTGGCTACCATCAGGTGCGTATTCGCCCTGGCGATGAATGAAAAACCGCCTTCAAGACTAAAGACAGTTTTTATGAGTAGATGGTCATGCTTTTTGGGCTTTCCAATGCCCCTAGTATATTTATGAGGCTTATAACCCAAGTGTTGAGGTCATTCCTTGGCAAATTCCTTGTCGTGTACTTTGATGACATCTTAATTTATATCCCGAACAAGGACCAACACACTATCCACCTGAGGTTGGTTTGCGAAACCTTGAGGGGAGAGAGGTTATATGCGAATCTCAAGAAGTGCACCTTCATGCAGCACTCTGTTGTCTTCTTGGGATTCATTGTCTCGGTAGACGGGATGGTTGCAGACCCTGCGAAGGTTATGGCCATTGTGGAGTGGCCCGAACCTCAGAATATTCATGAAGTCCGTAGCTTCTACGGTTTGGCCACGTTTTATCGTCTCTTCATCCAGAATTTTAGCACCATCATGGCTCCCACTACCGATTGCATGAGAAAATGGGAGTTCCTATGGAGCAAAGCCGCAACGAGGGCCTTTGTTGAGATAAAAGATAAAATGATTACTACACCCGTCATGCGCCTACCAGACTTTTCTAAAGTCTTTGAAGTAGCATGTGAAGCATCGGGTGTAGGCATAGGCGGAGTGCTAAGCCAAGAGGGCCACCCTGTGGCCTATTTTAGTGAGAAGCTCAATGAAGCAAAGCAGAAACACTCCACCTATGACAAGGAGTTTTATGCGGTCGTACGATCTCTATGGTATTGGAAACATTACCTGAGACCGCAGGAATTTATGTTATTTTCTGACCACGAAGCCTTACGTTTCCTTGCTTCCCAGAAAAAGTTGAACCTGAGGCACGCGAAGTGGGTCGAGTATCTTCAAGGGTTGACATTCGTTTTGAAGCATAAGGCCGGTGCCGAGAATAAGGCCGCTGATGCGCTTAGTCGTCGAGTGGCGACTTTGCAGTCTATGAGCACCGAGGTCATTGGATTTGAGCAATTGAAACAAGATTATCCTGATTGCCCAGATTTCGGGGCAGAATACACTGCTTTTATTGAAAATTCGAACAATATTAACTTCTAATATACCCTGCTGGATGGGTATTTGTTCAAAGGAAATCGCTTGTATATCCCTCGTACTTCATTGCGTGACTTCTTCATCTGGGAGTTACATGCCGGAGGGATTGCCGGACATTTTGGGCACGATAAAACCAGTGCGCTCGTTGAGGATAGGTTTTATTGGCCTAGCCTTGTGAGAGATGTCTCTAGGGTAGTAAAACAATGTCGTACATGCCAAGTCGCGAAGCATATCAAACAGAATACCGGCTTGTACACCCCTTTACCTGTGCCGTACACTTCGTGGCAAGACATCTCTATGGATTTCGTGCTCGGACTTTCAAAGACCTAACGAAAGCACGATTCCATTTTTGTGGTAGTGGACCGCTTATCCAAGATGGCCCACTTCATACCCTACTCTAAAACCTCCGATGTGGCTCACATAGTCAAATTATTTTTCGGGAAGGTTGTGCATCTACATGGGTTACCCCAGACGATTGTGTCGGATCGAGATGTGAAGTTTACCAGTTATTCCTGGAAAACTTTATGGCACATGATGGGTACCATGCTCCAATTTTCTTCTGCCTATCATCCTCAAACAGATGGCCAAACTGAGTCCACCAATAGGAGCTTAGGTAATCTTCTCCGTTGTCTTGTTGGTGATCACCCTAGGACTTGGGATTCTACTTTGCCTTTAGCCGAGTTTGCATACAACAATCCAGTCAATAGGTCTCTAGGTATGAGCCCTTTTGAGGCCGTCCTTGGTCATAGGCTTGGAACACCCATTGATCTAATTCCCATGTCTGCATCCCATCGAGTTTCCGAGTCAGCCGATTGATTTGCACATCATATATAGCAATTGCATACCGAAATTAGAAAAAGAATTAATGCAAGCAATGAACAATACAAAATATCTGCGGATGCGCATAGGCGCTTCAAGGAATTCCAGGTTGGAGATTACGTAATGGTTCGGGTTAGGCCTGAGCGGTTCCCATTGGGAGCCACAAAGAAACTTCAAGCCCGCAGCGCTGGACCTTTTAGAATTGTGGCTAGGAGCGGGCCTAATGCATATGTTCTCGAGCTTCCACCGAATATAGGGATCAACTCTACATTCAATGTGGGGGACCTGGTTCCTTTTTGGCTCCAGCCCCACCCCCTCACAACCCCTTCCAAGCAACCCCAAGCCCGAATGCCAGCCACACCCTACAACCCTTACCCTTCCCCATGCAAGCAACGCAGAGATGAGATCGAAGGGATGTTAGATGATTTGGCGATATCCACCCATGGGGCGGAATTCAAAAGTACTTGGTCAAGTGGTTGGGAAAGCCGGACTCCGAGAACTCATGGTTAGCTGAAGACGAAGTGCGACGCCTGGACCACGACATGCTCGAGCGCTATCACGACGCCGCTTCATCAGTGATGAAGCCTTTTTGGCTTTGGAGAATTGACGGGGACACCGACATCGTAGACATTGGATACGGACCATTTCGTGTATACCGGCGTCGAAAGAAGTGGAATGGAAATCAGAACTAGGCGAAAGAGGTGAAAGAAGGAAATTCTGGAGAACTGGAGGAACACAACAAATTTAATCGATCGAATTTGAATTTCGATCGATCGAAATTCTCAATCGATCAAAGTCCTATTTCGACTGATCGAACATCAACGAGTGGAAAAACACATGTTCTGGAGTATATGATTTAATCGATTGAATTATATACTCGATCGATCAAATTTTCGTTCGATCGATCGAATTCCAGTGGTGAGTTTTGGATTTATGATTTTTCGATCGATCGAATTCAAATTCAATCGATCGAATTTAAATTTCGATCGATTGAATTTCATTTTCGATCGATCGAAATCGCGCAGCTTTTTTTATTTTGGTAATTTTAAATTTTGAACTTAATTTTGAGGGGCATACTTGTCCTTTTGGTATTTGTTTTAGGGTTTTATTTTCGTTGGAAATGACTCCTATATAAAGTCCTTAAGATAAACAATGTAATTAATTATTGATTATTGAATGAATAAGCATTTGCTTTTAGAACTTGAGATGAGTTTCTTCGAAGAGTGATTCTTCTTCTCGAGAAGGGTTTGGTGTGAAACCAAGGGTGTGAAGCCCACATTTTCTCCTTGTTTTATTTTATCCTTTTAACCTATCTTCCTGACGTTAATTCAAACAACCCAAATCTGCCATCTCCCATCCAAATACCTGACTTTCAAAACCCTAGCTTTCCCCTACTCCATTGATTCGACCCGACCCCGTAAACCATAGAAGGACCAGAGATTCCATCCTTGAATCTTGAGCACCCTAATCTGGGAAAATCTAGAGTTCTATCTCTAAGATCGATCCGCGTTGCAACCTAACGGATCTAGCGCAATGGTTGAACCCTATTCGAACCAAACGTGATTTCTTCACATGGAGGACTACGAACGCCTAAGGTATTTGTTATATTAACAGATTTACTGCTTAATTAATTCAATTTAGTTTCGACAAGCAGTTAATCATTGCATTCACGTAGTTTAGGGTGTCTTGCATCACCTGATCTAGTGGGTCACCGGCTCCTATAGACCCTAAGATGAGCAAGATGCCACAGTGATGAACTTCACAAATAGACAGTGACCACTAACAAACATGATCGAGGAGTTCTTTGGCCATATCATTGCGCACATCTAAGGGCTCATTTTCTTTTAAGCAATCGCATATACCTTTTTCAAAGGAGCATGCTATTGCGGGAGGTTATTAGAGAATATTAGATAATCTATAGGTTACTGATGATAAGTACGATAAGATGGTTAAGATTTAAGATATCTATTAAGATTATGCACTCTTTTATTATTGGTGTAAACATCTCTATTTATAGGGATGATCTTTTGAATGAAAGTAGTTAAGATTTCCATAGTGTAGTCTCATGTGAAGTCTTTCTTCTCTTTCTATTCTTATTGTTTCTTCTTTATTTTAGATTATCTCAATTTTAAACTTTTGATGATGCTCCAGCTCCCAACCTACTACATGCTTCCTACCGCTTCTGGTAACTAAGCTTGGTACATATTGGCATGGGACTTAGTCGATATGCTTGATATGTATCCATTTTAAACCTCTGGCGTCGAGTCGGGTCAGTTTTTCAGTTCGGGTCAGGCGTATACCTTGGCCTCTCGGGTCAGCTGGGGTTAGGGTGCACCATCGGATCAGGTCAGGTCAGGCATATAACCTTGACCTGGGCAACCAAAATTTTGGCCCGATCTGATCCGTTGACAACCCTAACTTTCACCCCCTTCGGATTTATTATTGGCTAATTTTGGCTATTTTTGTTATATATATATATATATATATATATATATATATATATATATATATATATATATATATATATATATATATATATATATATATATATATATATGTTTAGCTTATGCCAAGGATGAGAAGAATTGCCATTCAATTTCTTAAACATGTCATGCAAGTTTGTGACTAATACAAGAAAATCAATGTTAACGACCATTTCTTTAATGCTATTAATATGGGGGATTCAATGAGCATACACTTTTGCAGCTAATTTTGTTTACAAGAATCCGGTTCAGCTAAAGCTTGCATTTCTTTCAGATAATAATCAAAACTAAAAATGTTAAAGTATATGAACTTCAATGGTATTGCTACTTTAAAAGGCTCCATAATTTCACCCAATGGATTACCTCTTCATAAATTTTTATTACTTGAATACCCATAGTCTTCAACCGCGACATCAATTTTCTCTTTAATAGATCAAAAGGCATGGCATGTCTTGAGGCCAAACAAGTTTCCTGCAACCATATCATTTTAAGCTTTCTGCAATATAATGCACAAAAAAGATACGATAAAGGTTAAAAATAAAACACAAAGCAAACAAACCTCAAAAAACACTCTAGTTGGTGACATTGGCATGGCATAAAGAAATGTTGGATATTCTGCTTCCGGACACTGTACTTTTTCTGTCATGTAATCTCTGTAGTCCATAAAAACCATTAAGCTAGGATCATATGGATTGTTCTCCACCTGAAAAATGAGAAAAACACTGAAAGAAATTACTAGTAAGAGCAACAATCCAATCTGCAACTTCTTTAATTATATACAAGTGACAACGAAATAGAGGAAAATATTGTCCCTTTATCGAATGTGCACAGTGCACTTTCTACAAGTTAAACCTTTATATTCCAATGCATTCATAGATACGGTAGATCCAGGGACAGTCAAATGTCATATGTATAAACTTCGTTTCAATGTCATTTAAAGTAGAATCATTTCCATTTCAGATACTGTAAAGACCCAATTTCTTTTTCGCTTATATGTGATAATTAGCGTATGCATGCTTTGCATAGGGCAGGCCAAAGGGGATGTCAAGCGGGTGGCGGACACAGGCCCCCAACCTGCTTAGGCCAGCAGCCCACATGCATGTTTAAAAGAAAAAATTAAAAAAAATTACATTACGGATAAGACGATCTGAAGATCTGACAATCTTATAGGTGCACCATGATCTGAAGATCTATTGTGGAAGACTAGGACGAAAAACGATCTCTATCGTCTGATTCATGGCAGTTAACGATTTTAATGGTGGAAATGTGAGTGTTCTTCCCGGCTGCAAATAACGCCACCCTAAGGGTTCTTTTGCACTTATTTTTGGACTAATTTTAGGAAAGATTTCTCTCGCAGCTCACAAGAGGCTATGCTATTTTGTGTTTAAACACTAGATTCTAGTAAAATTAACTAAAAGCAGAACCTTAGAAAAAGGAGGTTTGAACCTAGAATCCAGGTGCCACAAACCACTAATTCAATCACTAGAGTAGTTTACTAAGATATATAAAATAGTAAAAACTTTAATCCCTATATAATTTTTGAAAATCAAAATAATGTCATGCATTCTAGAAAGGGTGACGTTATTTGCACCCGTTTTTTCCTGTGAAGAACACACGCATTTCCACCATAAAGAATAATTGATTGCGTTGAATTAGACGATGGAGATCATTTTTCATCCCAGTCTTCCACACAATAGATATTGGGATCATGGCGCACCTATTAGGCGGTCAGATCTTAGTTCCACGTGGCACACATCCCTTGGACCGGCCCTGGCTATTACAAAAAAAATTTATTAATATAAATAGGCCCCATTTTGAAATCTCAACATTGGCCACCAAAACCTCAGGAGCATTGGTTGTGAAGTAAGAGGTTAGAGGTCCAAACCTTGGTAGGAGCATATGTGATTTATTCTTAGTATTTATCTCATAAGCTTATATACACTATTATTTGGTGTTTGTGTGCAACATAGTATACTATTTTATAAAGTTTATAAGGATAAAAAATTAGAATATGGTGGTAGAAGAGTGAAATAAAATATTATAAAACTTTTAGAAATATCTAAATTTTTGTCTTATAAGCTTATACACCCTACTATATGACATTAGTCTAATATATGATACCATCCTAGTTAGAGTAGAAAGTGGAATACGGTGGTGGAATTGAATATAATAATAACATAAACCCTAAAGCTTTTGTCTTATATGGTTTTTTTCCTTTTAGAAGTACAATTGTACCCTTTTGCTTTAAAAGAATCCCCACTAACCTTTTCCATTAAAAAAAATTTAAAAAGTGAGATTTTTAAAAAGCCATTAAAGACTTTTAAATTTTCTCTAGGATTTGTGAGCGTAGACGGCTAATTTCAATCAGAGATTTTATTTTCCTCAAAAGATATGTATTTAATATTTTTTTTGAATAATTAAAAATGGTTAGATTTAAATCTCTTTAGGTTTAAATAAATTAATTTTTATTTTAATTAGATTTAAGTTTATTTTTGGTTTAAATCATTATTAAAGCTATTTAATTAAGAAAAGAGTTTTTCAATTCTCCTTAATATTTGTTCATGGTATTTTTAGTTGGATTTAACTAAAGAGGTCCAGTCTAAAATCTATTTTAGATTTAAATAAAAGTGAATTCTATTTTTGATTCAATAAAGGAGATTTTATTATTGATTTAAAAGAGAATTAATGAAAATAAGTATTTTCAAATAAAACTTTTTTATGTGTTTCCGGCTTTTGAATGTGATAATCACACACACACACACACACATATATATATATATATATATATATATATATATATATATATATATATATATATATATATTAGGGCATTTTATTTATTAAAAACTCTTATGTAATTGGAAAGAATATTTATATAGGTTGTGATTAACGATTGAATTGTGAACGTTCGATCAAAGCGTTTCAGACACGATTCTCTAGAGATGTAGGTATGATAAAATCATGTTTTGCTTGTTTTAATATTCTAATATACCTAGCAATGATCATTAATAATGGCCAAAATTGAATAAGTGATGATTATGATGTGATACTTTATTTTTCATGTTTATGTTTCTTATGATTACTTTGTTACCATGCCAATTTCTACATATATGAAATTTTATTTGGACACAAAATATGAAATCATGATGTAACTCTCGAAATAAATAAAAGATTTAAGGTGTTAATTTGCACATGTGACTGTTTAGCATCATGAGAGGGCACGTGTCATTGCATATCATAAAAAGAGGAAATAATGACAATTCACAAAAACATGATCATGATGAAAGCTCATGCGCAAGTTTATTTCAAGTCATTATGGTACCATGAATGATAGCATGAAGAATGATGACAAGACATGAAAGAAAGAAAAGATATGCATCACGAGCATTCAATGACATGAACTCATGCGGTAAATCACCACACAGCGTAACCAGCCGGATCTAGTGCTCAGCCCTGAGGGGATACGTACGTATATACAAGTCATAATGGGCATGCTTGAACATGCATTGCATTAAAACTTAAATTACCACACGTGAAAAGTAATGAATGATAAAACTATGATTGATGAATATGAATAAGGAAAATGGACACGATTTTTATTTCATGATTACTACAATATCACAATGCCTCATATATAGACTTGCATAGTTTCTTATTTTATGCTTTTTTGTTGATAATATTATATACACATTTTTCTATATTGCACACACACACTTTTCCCTACATATGTATTGGTGCATGTATAGGATGTTGAGCGGAATTACATATTTGGTTCATACGAGATTATTTCTCACACCCTTCTCTTTGGGTGGTCAAACTAGACAGGTAATAGAGATGGTGGAGTTTGGGTACACAATGACATCACTGTCGATGATTAGGTGATGGATGGAGGAGATGATGGCGTTGAGCCATAAGCTTATGGAAATGTTATGGATTTATATTTTGGACATTTACTTTATTAGATTTATTATTGATATACTCTTATTAGTTTTACTAGTTTTAGTCACGTCAGTTCTTTGAACTTTATTATGAGGAATATGATTGTTAATTTCTTCGTTGATTATGAATTTATTTGGTGAATTATTGAACTTAAATGTTATTTAATGTTTTTTTATTTTTATTTGGGCCTATATATGAATTGGAGCTCATTATTTAATTCCGCGTTATGCGCTTTAATTTATGGTTGGTATTAATGGATGGATTACTTTGATAAGCGCGTGATATGATGACATGCTTACGTGTGAATTATGGTGAATGATGGCTGAGATCTTACAATTAGCAGTTGTGAGATTTGGGGCCATCACAAATACCAAACTATTCAGTACAACTACAGTCGAAATAAACATCTATACTTTCATTTCTAACTACATTTTCTTTTATCTAACATCTGATATCTCTTGAATTAATTCCTTAGTCTGTAGTTAAAATATATGAGTGTTTGAACAACAACACAACAAGGTAAATTTCATTACAGTCTAGATGCAGGTATTAAAACAGCATGCAGTTAGTATGGAAATAAAGAAAATTGATAACAGATACTTAAGCAAAACTTATTTCAAATACTGGGTTATATGGATGTCAGATTCATAAATTCATTAATTTGAATCATGAACATGAATATGAAATAAGTATCAGATATATAAACATGTATCTGAAAATAGGTATAAAGAGCGTAATAGAATTAATTCATAAAAAAATCTCTCTTTATAAAATATTATACTTAGTATGAACCGACATATAGCGGTTGGGCGAACATATAACTAGATGTACACACGCTCAATAGGTATCAAGTACATGCTGGCCAGCTAAATGATTTTCCATTAACGAAGTCGCACATTCTCTGTGCTTGACTTATTTGGTATTCTAGGCAAATATCGAGAAATTATACAATTATCAAGTTGGAATCCATAAATACTAAATATCATATATTAGGTGCCAGATATTATGTATAAAGCGTCAAATATCAGTCATCAGGTTCATGTATCACGTATCAGGTGTCAGATGTCAGTCATCAGGTGTTAGGTATCACGAATCAAACAACAAAACTTCAGGAATAAAAACCATGCTATCTTTCATATATGAAAATATAATTGCCTTTAAGGCCATTATCCAATGTCGGTCCCAAATGTATGGGGTGCTAGGAGTATATGGGATACAAACCTAGCCTCTGGCTTTTTACACAAAGTGGTTGCTCTCTGGACTAGAACCCGCATATTCATGCTTGATAGCCTGAGCCTTTTACCATTGCACTAAGCAATGACCCCTAAAACAATAAAATAATAATAATTATGCTTTAAATAGTAAAAAGTATTAACCTTAATAAGAAATAAAGAAACCTAGTTTAAAATTAAATGCAACCACCACTCTTTTTCTTGTCTTCTTCACCACTTTATATCTACACCTCTTTTCCCCCTAAAAAAAGGTAAGGCTACAACGATGATTCAAAAGGGTTAGAGGGAAGGTAATACATACCAAAAACACGATTGGATGAGGCTACTATTCAAGAATTACATGGTTGCAATGACATTATAATCAAACCCTAGATGGAGGTGAAAGGAGGAACTTATGTTGGAGAAATAAATATTATGGAGTAAAAAAGGTTTTTGATTTCTTATGCACAAAGATTCGTCTATGTGGGGATGTGTAGAGCATACATCAGATGAAACCAACAAGAGACAACACCAAGAACGTGTGAAATTAACCCACTCTGATAGTATGCAGCAAATAATAAACTAATAACTACAAAGGAGAAACACTCATTTAGGGATTATTAGGAAGACAAGGAGATGGAGTGATCAACCTTCGTACATTAAAGACCCAAATCTTGACACTGCTAGGCCTTGAAAGATGACTAATGTTTCTATTTAGTTAGCTTTCATGTACAGGAGGTTTTAAAGGAATAAAGAAAAGAAAAGAGTTAAAGAACCGGAGAAGGAAAGAAGAAGAATTGAAAGCCAAAAGAGTTGAGAAGAAAAGACCCCAAAGAACAGAAATCCCGACTAGTCGAGTTCACAACTCGACCTGTCGAGATTAGAAGAAGAAAAGAAAAGTGAAACTTGATTGGTCAAGTTTGTATCTCGACCTGCCGAGATTGGAATTTCAGGCACAGTATTGAATGGGTATTTTGGGAAAAGCTGCAATTCGAGAATTCCTTCTTTCCTATTTAGAATTAGAATCGTTTTAGAGTTTCTTTCCTAGTTTATCTCATTGTATTAGGGCCTTATGGATCTATAAATAAGGACCCTAGGTTTAGGTTTAAGGAGAGTTTTTCAATTCATATTTTTCTAGATATAGTTTCATAGTTTTCAGATTTGGAGAGTTTGTGAGCTTGAGGAAATTGTAAACCATCGTTATATGGCTGAATCAGAGTTATACTCTGATGATGAAGATCAGAACAATGATGTGTGACTAGTTTCCCAAGTTTGGAATCCCTAGTAAATCAAAGATGAGTAATTAATTTAAAGTTCTATTTCTTATTCTATTTTGAATTCTTTTATGGTAATGATTGCATGATTGGGATTCACTCTTGTTAGTGAATTGATGCGAGTATTTCTAAAGCATTTTATTTCTGTTTTTGATAATCATAATCACCTTGTAGGGATTAAGATTAAATTTGATAGAAAAATTCACTATCGAATTAGTACTTGTAGTTTAGTTTGATAGGTTTCATGCAATGGTGCTTACAGATTAGATCACTAGAGATTAGATGGATTATATCGTCCCGACTAGTCCATGACTATGAATAGGATCTTATTATTTTACCTAGTTTTAGCTTGTAGCGAAGAGAAGGTTATTACCCCGAATTCAAATTAGATTGGGAATATAATTGCCAATTATTACAAATCTACGATCAAGAGGGATCCTAGACTGTTTTCTCTATTGCTTTCTAAATCTGATTTTATTGCTTTCCCTAGATACTTTTAAATACTTAGTCAAAACTCTTTTCTAATCGAGACTTTAATATGTGGTTCGACACCCTTAGTACTTGCCCTAGTTCCACGAACTTATGCAATTGCAAGGTTTACATTATTTAACAATCAAGGAGGATGGAGAGAGAAGAGAGAAAGAGCAATGAATAATTAAAGACTACGTTATTATTGATTGAAATGATTTACAAGAGACATAAGCCCTGTTTATATAGAGGGGAACATAAGACATAAAGTAACTCTCTAAATGAGGTCGGCCCCACACCTTAACTAGACATATACCTACTCCTAAACACACATGGACACAAAAGTTTTATTATCTCCAACATGTATATTCCCCATGACCACCTCCAAGGGCTAAGTCTTATATTACCTCTTTTGAACACCTCCAAGGGCTAAGTCCTGTATCACCTCTTTGACATTGCCTTTTGATCACTTCCAAGAGATGTCCTATAGTAGCTCTTTAACAGTGCTCCCTTGACCACCACCTCTAAGGGCTAAGTCATGTATCACCTCCTTGTTTGTGTCTATTGGCTACCTTTAAGGACTAAATGCTATATCACCTCCTTGACCATACCCCTTGGCCATCTCCAAGGGCCAACTGCTACATCAACTCCTTCATTGTACCCCTTGACCACCACCAAGGGCCAACTGTTGCATCACCTCCTTGACTGTTCTTTACTTCCTTCGACTTTATCAAGAGTTAGGGTGTTAGGTTGCTACATTTTGGCTAAGAAAATCAACTCATGTAGAAAATGACCGTTTTATTCTTTCAATAAACTTATCATTTCATCCCTATCTTTTCCCGACATGATGATTACATTCTTGAACTAAAATTAACATTTTACCCCTATCTTTCTCTGAAATGACCATTACGTTCCTATCTCAAAATTACTTTTTTACCCCTATCTTCTCATAAATGACCATTACATCCCTAAACCAAAATTACCTTTTTATCCATGTCTTTCTCTATAATGACCATTATGTTTGTGATCCAAAAATTACTTTTTTACCCCTATCTTTCTCGAAAATAACCATTAAGTGCTACCAACAGTGAAAGTTATTTATTAGTAAAGTTTGGATTATTACAATGGTGGACCCATGATTTTCTCCCATAGGAGTCAAGATCATAGTTGCTAGGAGTTGTTACGGGGTATTGGTACGAGTACGGGTACTAGTAAATTTAAGTGAAAAAAGTTTCAAGTACGTTTTTATTGATGTCTCTGATCCAATATTGATACAACATAGAAATGAAATAGATATGTTATAGGCACGAATAAAACTAAAATAGATGAGTGATAGGTACAAAATAGATACAACATTAGTACGACAGATACGAGATGGATTCGTCATAAAAACACAATTAGTGCGACAAATGTGAAATGGATATTACATATATACGATATTGATGTAACATTGGTGCTTCTTTTGTGTAACTATATAAGATGATTATATTTGTATGTACTCATATTTATATTTTTCAATTTTAGAGTTTAGATACATGATTCATTGAACTTATCTTTCTATGGGTGAGAAAACACATGATTAAATTCATCTATTAAGAGTATATATGATATATTATATTAACCAAATATCTCATTGAAAAATATCCTTACAAACATGTCCAAAATATACGTATAATTTTCAATCACATGCATGATGCTCATTCCATGTTTCATGATTTACAAAAGAATGATTTCAGTGTCCCCAAATATATGTGAAAGTCAGATTTTAACCTAATCTAATGGCCCGAAAAATTTGTAATGTAGAAGGACGAAACTAGTTTCATATTTAAGAGATAAAAGTATCAATTAAATGGGAAACAAGTTTATTTTTCAATAGAAACAAGTTTTATATAAATTGAAACGAGTTTCTTCTAAAAGAGAAACCAATTTCTATTTAAAATGGAAGGAGTTCCAATAATATATTGAATTGCGTTTGTAAAAACGTTTTGTACCAATCCCTGGTACTGGTACGTAGAGGGACAAATATGATAGGGTAAAAAGGTTTCTAGATAACTACGGTGAAGATATAGTTTGACTCTGAAACAGAGTTAGTATTAGGTAAGCAGCACAAGCGCCGAGTGACTTTGTACTTGGGTCACTTTTTGGAATGTGTGTCATGTGGAATCAACATGTGTAACATTTTTTACTTATTATATATCTTTATGTCACATGTATGCTTTGCTTATGCTAAAGATAAATAAGCTCATTCATTTGAATTCCCATCACCTTATTTTTACATATAATATTTACACTTAGTATTAGGAACTGCACAGACGACATTAAAAAAATATATCACTTCACTCCAATGTTGCACTCGTGACATTTTTAGGGATGTGTGCCATGCGGAATCAATATGTGCACCGCTCCATTGGTACACTCACAAAAAATTCTTACTTATTATATATCCTTATGTTGTTGTATGTATGCTTGGCTAATGCAAAAGTTAAAATAATTATTCACTCAAATTCCCATTACCTTATTTTTACACATAATATATCGACTTTATATTGAGCATTGCACAAACAACATTAAAAGAAAGGGACAAACTCTCCTGACCGTCATTTAAACACTGAATGGTGTTTAAACAATCTTACACCATTTGTTGGCTTATGATCTTGGCAATCCATACCGTCAAAGTGATATATCATTAATTGAAGGGCTATGGGTTCAAAATCCACACTTTTTGGAAGATTTGAACCATCCGATCTAAGAACTCTAAAACTAACGATTGTTCTTAATTTTGATGGCTGATATTTAAGTTCACTGATCGGATGGTTTACATGTAACGACCGAGATTTCTCGCTTATTTAGTCCTTAATTATTTGCTAGGTTTGTAATTATGATTAGTTTGATTGATTTGATACATGTGATTAGTTGTTGCGCATGAATATAATGCTTACTTTATTTAATAACGACCCATGATAATTAATTAATCTAATTAATAGACTTTAAAAGCATTTAAATATATGTTAGTAATAATTGGAGTGTGTTTAATAATGTTTAATGGACCTTTAAAATATGTTAGTAAATTAACTAAAGACCCAATAACTAATTAACTAATTAAAGACCCATTAACTAATTAAAGACCTAATAAGTAATTACAGATCCATAGAATCACTTAAGACCCATGTAGGAAATTCTAAATAAAGTTGGATCTTAAATAGGAAACCTTAAAGTATTATAAATATAAAGATTAAGTTTAATTTACAGAATTTTTACATAACTCTTGTAACCTAATAACCTTATAGAGAAAGAGAAATTTTAGAGAAGGAGAATTAAAAGAGGAACCCTAGAGTTTTCGGTTTGAAGGTTTAGAACATGGATCAAAATCTCGGTTTCGGTTTCGTTCATGACCCGAACCGTAAATTGGTCAAATTTTCAGAAAATTTCGGATTTTTTTGAAAATATGCTCCGAACTTTACCAAACTTTGTCAAACTTTATTTTATTGATTTTTTTTAACTATTTAACATTGTTAGAATACATATTTACACTAGTGAAGCTAATTTTTTATCACACAATGCATCTTGAGCTCATACAAAACATATCAGATGGTCAGATACTGATTCCACATTAAAAAATCTCAAAAGTTACCTGAGAAATAAAAATCATGTGAAACAAAAACCGATGGTGGATGATAAGAGCACGATATCAAAATGCATTGTGTGAAAGATTGGGATGGAAAACAACCTCCATCGCTGGATTCAAAGCAGTTAATGGGTTTTAATGTGGGTGAACTCAAAGATTCGATGGGTGGATATAAAGGCACTCTTATTTTATTAAAGGAGCCATTACTTAAAAAGTGTGTGCAAGTAATGACTCCCTTTAGGGACATGTGACATGTGAAAACGCAATCTAGGCCGTCTGATTTAAAGTTCATGATTTATAGATCCTTAGTGGATAAGATTGGAGCAAAACACGATATTTAAATCAATTGATCTATTGTTGTCAACCGTTAAATCAAATAATAGCCTTTGATTATATTTAATCACACAATGAAGATAATATTTCGTGTCAATCTTATCTACTAAGGATCTATAGATCATGAACTTTAAATCAGACGGCCCAGATTGTGCTTTCAAATGTCACATGGCCCTAAAATACAAAGTTGGTTTTTTCACTTGGGTGCAATCACTTAAAAAACGAGTGTTTCTTTAATATCGGTGCAATCACTAAAAAGCGTCTACAAATAATGACTCCCGTTTATTAAAAAGGCAACTTATTAAAGGCATTATCTGTTTTGCAAAAACAGAGAAGAAGAAGAAGAAGAAAGAAAGGGAGGGAGGGAAAAAAAAAGTGATTTCAAGAGGCTAGGGCAACTGTCAGGTAGCTCCTTTTTTTCCCCCTTCTCCCATTCCATTTTTTAATTTTTTGGGAATTAAAGAAGCAAGCAAGAGAAAAAATGGAGGGAAAGAATGGAGGAGAGAAGAAGAAAGATAGGAAAAAATTTGGGGGTTTTTTATGCAAAAAATGGGTTTAAACCCTATTACAAAAAAAGTTAAATCCAATGTGTGATCTCGACCAATAATTTCAAATTTCAGCCGATAATATGATTTTTCCGGAGGGAGGGCGACAAATAGCATTTTATTGTCTCGGTTCAACCCGAAACCGAGACGACTCGGCCAAAATTTTAAAATTTCGGCTGAGATTTTGATCCATAGTTTAGAAGAACGCAAGAGGAGCTTACGACGCGACCGGATTTCGGATTAGAGCTTCGGATTGAATCAAGGGAGAGGAGTTAAGTCAATTTTATGTGAAGAATAGAGGAATGGAGAAATCATGTTGAGATTAATCGGAAACGTAGATAACATAAAAATAAAATAGGAACTAGGGTTTATTTCATTTAATGAATATTCTCCATGTTAGATTGTTAAATTTTAATACTTAATCGCGGGTTTTCGATGGTACATGGGGTTTCATGATTGATCACAAAATTCTGTGTAGAATCCAGAATTTGTCAGGAATTTCAGAATTTGTCTACGATGCAAGCAATGAATTTCAATTTAAATATTGCATATGTTTAAGCATCATGCTTAAATGTTTATTTATGTTCATCCTTATTTTTATTGCTTAGAATTCATGCAACCTAGGATGTCTGATTTACACAACATGAAACAAATAGGAATCGATAGAGATTACATGTTTATGATATGTTAAGCCTAAACAAGTGAAAGAACTATTGCATGATCGATTAATTTTCAGTTTTTCCATGCATGTACATTCATGGCATCCATAAAAGTGAAAAAATACCTTTACGACATGACACATGAAAGTAAAACATTTTTATGATTACGATAAAATTTCTTTGGGCTTATGCTAGAGGAATTAATATGAGTAAGAATGAAAAGTAATAAAAGGTATGCATTCATGCATTAGTGATAAGACTGAAGAGATAGGAGAAGGTCTTTAATTTTAAGCTTACTATTTAACTGAAGAGAAGTTATGCGAAGGTTAACGTAGATACTAATCGAAGGATCAGAGAAAATTAGGATAATGATTAAGAAAGAGATAACCATGTCCATTATGTATGCTCATTCATGAGCATTAAATGCACAATTAAAATGACCACAGGAAATTAGGATAGAGACCCAAGTCATAATGTTTATTTAGATTTAATGCTATATTTCAGTTTCATTATATTGCTTTATTCATTATTTATGTCACATGTTATATCTTTGTTATTGCTTGATTTTATGAGTTGGTTTGAGTTATGGATCTTTTCTATTAACCTTATCATGTATGGTCCATACCGGTTTACTTGGTAAACTGACTAATTGTTTGAGATTCCATGGAGTACAACTATTCATGGAGTGGATGAAGTAGATGCGTCAATGATTGATGGAAATCCAGATTTGAGCGAAAAAGGATTTGAAGCTTAGTTGATTAGATTTTTCTTTATGCATTAGGAAGGATTTTAAGACATTTATTTCAGATTTATTTTTATGAGCAAGTTCATGTTAATGATGGATTATGCTTGATTTCAGTTTTTATTTAATTTAAAGAGTAAGCATACAACTTGGTATAATAGATTGTTATCTCATAGTTTAGCATTGCTCTCATGATAGTAAAAAGAAAACTTTTGTATGCGCTTTTAATAGTTATTTTTCATTGCATTTATATGCGGATCTTTATGGATTAATTGATTTAATTATGATCATGGATATGTGATGTAGTGTGATGTCTCCAAGTGAGCACATTGATCCGGTGTGTGAATTTGGGGGCGTCACATTGCATACACTTAGAAGCATGATCCTTTGGCCGAGACATGTTCCAACGATGGATTGCCACTTGGGAAATTTAGATTAATCATAGATGTGTGCCACATGGCGTAATGATAAATCACACTTCAATGGATTGAGATTGAAAGTGGACGATTCAATAGTATAAGATCATTTAAACACCATAAATGTCGGTCAAGAGCCATTATCCCTAAAAGAAAATATTACTTCACTCCAATGTTGTTCTCCCACAGAAATTTTCTCTTTTTCAAAGATAGAACCACTGCCATGGATTTCTTGCATATGCTAGGTAATGATTTCTAGTAAATATAAATTTCATAATGTTATCAAAGTGGTAAATAACATTGGTCAGCGATGCAGTTTTTTTATATTCAGCTTTTTTATTTGCCAAGCATAGGTTCAATATCAACAATAAATGCAATAAAATTATGCTTATCTATATGACTGATAGTTGCTACCATAGAAAAAAATTTAGCAAATTTTACATACATTACATTTTTATTTTTTTTACCAAAAATTCAAAACAACCACAAAATCAATTATGCAATCCTAAAGGTTGAATTTAATAGATATGGAAAGGGACAATGCTTTATGATAATAATATCATCTTACAAGAAAGAAGATTACACACACATGAATTTTTTAAAAGGATTTTCTCACTTCATTGTATACATAAATTTTCTCGTTTACAAAATTTGAAGCTACAAATTATGGAAAGATATCAATACATTAATATGAAAGATTTAATTTAGTAGTTATGGGTAAAGGATCATTTGTTCAAATAATAATATTATACTACAGGAAGGATAATATGATGGGATAAGGCTGTGATGATGATGAAGCAGTAATATGAGCGTTATTTAACTTCCAAAATAAATGACAAGTTTTTATTTTTACTTCAGATAAGCAGGTCCTACCTCAACCTCCACACCATAAGCTGTCTGCACAGAAACTTGAGGACCGCCAACCTCATACTGCAATAGTTTCCCTGAAGCTGCTCCAGAAGCAACAATAGCAAGCCTATAACAACAGAATTGGTTAGGTATTAGAAACTATACCTGATATTTGAAGCAAACTAGTGCCATGGTTTTAAATATCGGCCATATCCGATACATATCGGCCGACATGTATCGGGTTAGGCCCCATCTGATATGATATACACTCCTGATTCGTCAAATATTGGGTCAGAGAGGTCAACTATTAGGGGCCCATGTGTCTTCGATATGAAGAAAAAATACCAGAAATACCCTTTTTACAAAATTCTCACTTTTTTATATCTCTATTATTTTAAAAGTAAAAAAAAAATGCTTAAATATTGGCCAGTTTGACCGATATGTACCCAAAATATCTGATACGTATTAGCCAGGGACCCATGATATGCCGCTGTATATGGGAGTTTAAATCCATGTGCTTCTAAATACATGGCTCAATCCACTTTTTCATGCTGTTCAACACCTACATGAAAGTACCTTAACGCACCTGCAAGGAATGACAATGTCACTTTCACAGGTAACAAGACTATGACCATCACTTGCTTCAATGATCTTTTCCACTTTTGAATTAAGGAATGCAACTCCAGACTCAAAACACCTGCATGAAAGTATATGCATCAGTTCACTATTTACCAATGGGCAAACAATTTTGAGTTTGCAAGTCAAAGGAATACAAGAAACAATTATTACCTTTTCAACAATTCTTCATGCAGCAAGTGTCGACTAACTCTGCCATAAGCACGACCAATCAAAATGGGATCTTTGCTATCAAGATATACAATTGTATCTTGCCATACATGTTCAATACACCCCCCAAGCCCAAGATCTGGAAAGAAAAGAATTAGCTTTCGATTAAATATAAAGCCAAAATTTGTTATTTTTCTTTGAAATTCCGGTATCCTAGATTTGCCTAGCATTGCAGCGGAAAAATAAACAGATCAATAATAAATAACAACCACAAAAGGAATCACACAATGTAATATTTTTTACGTGGTAAAACCCTATTGCAGGGAAACACGCACGAGAACTAATCCTAGATCCAAGGCATAAATCCACTATGCAAAAATAAGCACTTGCAGAAGGTGTCGAATGATATACAGACTGACGCGGAACAACGACCCTAAAATGCGTGAATATGATTTTATGCGGTTTTTGCCGAAATTAAATAAAATTAAATCAAGCTTAATCTCAAAACTATCTTAAATACCTTGGGGTTCAGAGAATTCAGGTTGGTAGATCATGCGAGATCCAGTTAGGGTCCAGTCCGATGTGCAAGTACTATTAGAATGGAGGCGAGATCGGCCTAGAGATAGAACTCTAGCTTTTTCCAGGCTTGGGCGTCGTCTTCGATCCGACGTAGATTCGCAGGCTCTAACTAGGGCTTTGGAAATAGGTGTATGATTTTGTAATGGGCTTATGGTTTGATTTATGATTTAGGAAAAGGGTTTTGGCTATGATGGATTTAGGGTTCATAAAAGGTTTAGGGTTTTGGGATCAAAATCAATAGCTTGAGATTTAGAAAACAAGCAGGAATCAATAAGGTAAAAGATTCAAAGAAGACAGTGATAGATAATAGAGAAAATAATAATGACTTTTGGGAATCACTCCCTTGGCCTCATACCAAACCCATCTCAGGCAAAGAATATTCAAGCATCAAGCATTCAAAATATTCAATAACTAATTAAAAAGTCTTTACTAGCCTCAATATATAGGCCACCAATAATTAACCTCAAAATAAAGAGTCCTAATACTAATAAAACACTAAAAAGGAAAGTTTTAAATAAAAACTCAAGACGTCTGAATCCCACTGATAGGGGCAAAATCACGACGTCCGTCAAGGTTTCACTGGACGTCAAAATCACATCGTTCATCACGTCACTGTTCACGGACGTCCGTCACTGTTCATCGTGAACAGTAATTTTTTATTTTTTATCTTTTTTCTTGACGTTCCCTGTCACAGACTCCCCAGTCCCCTATCAAAATCTTCATAGCAACGACCGGTGAATCTACAACATGTCACACAACGTACCTATCTGCATAGCTTCCAATCACCGAGTTGCACGATGATCCACTTGTGTTTAGACGAGCTGCAACAAACTCTTGTCTTCACAAGAACCACTCGATTTCTCGAGTAAAAGCAAGCTTGAATCTCAAATGAAAATATCTAATAGTATGGAGGAAGAAAGCCTTTTGATGAGTGAGGTTGAAGCACAATACCAAAGGTTCAAAAGGCACTAGGGTTGTTCTCTCTAAGGATATGAAAGTTAGAATGAGAGAGGTAACCCTAGGAAACCCCGAAGTTTCTATATATAAGAGTCCCCAAATAAAAACTTCGCTTATATCACATCTTAAAGGGGATGGTTATCCGTCAACTACTTCACGGACGACCATGACCGACTGTCGACCATGACCGACTGTCGACCGTGATCGACTGTCAACCGGGACCTTCAAGATGGCCCACCGTGACACTTATGTCACGAAGATATAAAGCAACTCAAGAGAGGCACATATGGGCTATCCAAGTCGTTCTTATATCATCGAAACTACGCCACATGACCCAATTAATACAACTTGGTATTACCTATGGGACTAAACTACTAGGTTGGCATAGATCATGACAATCTAAGATCTAACATTCACTTTTAATGAAATTAGTTACGAAAAAGGGAGAAATGTACAAAGCTAGCTTTTGTGATCAACTGGCCTAATGAGGTAAATAAACAAAGCAAAAACTGCCTAAAAAAGAAATCAATGGAAATACTATTCCCATATACAATAGGATCTCTATCCACTCCTTTTGTTAAAGATTTCACAAATGTGCTTGCCACCCTAGGAACGAGAAGAGACAAACCATACTCAACAAAATCCCTTATCTCTTCGAATTAATCCAAAATCCTATATTGTGCCTGATCACTTTTGTATGTCCATCTAATAATGTTGTTGGGATCACCTTCTAAACCTAAGGGACAAGAAGCCACGCTAGAAGATGCTTGAAAACCAAATAAAGCCACCCAATTGCTGCCCATAAGAATCACTTCCCTGAAAGGAACCTACAAGCAAGGAAGGTCAATATTGTGTGATCCCAAATCATGTTTCCTCGCTAAACTGAGCAAGATCCCATAGAAATCAAATTTGAGGACCCCAACAGAAGGCATCCAAGAATCAATAGATTTTGCACACCACTTCCTTCCAGTAGGACTGTTAGTGAGCCAGGTCGGGCTTTTGATAGGCCCGATTATTTTTGCCTTGAGAATTGAGGCCCGAACCTGGCCAAAGTTACTACCCGCGCTGGGCCAGACCTGAGAAACTCTGGAAACATGTAAGCTCAAACCTGACGCAATTCCTATTCAACCAAAATCAGCCCAATTTCTATTTGAAGCTTATACCAAAAACCAATTTCTCAAGTCCCTCCACGAATCAAAGTCCTATGAAGAAAATGCAGATCCCGGCCATGTCAATCTACTTAAATTACCACAAAACACCATAAACTACATCAGCAAATGAAAATAATGGTCTTTGCTTTTATTTAAATTTTTTCCTCTTTAGGTAAGAAATTTGAACAAAAACCAGGACGTTGTAGATTAATGTTAGGATTGATTTAATTGAGCTAAGAGAGAGAGAGAGGTGAGAGAAGAGATTGTTGGCTGCTGATCGATGGTCATATCGCTAAGTCCTCGTGTTGCTGAGCATATAAGAGAGAGAGAGAGAGAGAGAGAGAGATTGTATGTCGTTCACTCGTTTGCAAATGATCGTTTGCAGAGGCGGAGAGGTGAGAGCAGAGCAAAGATTATAACAATAGCTTATAGCTGCTTGAATAGTTGAATGACTCAAACCCCTAAACCACTGACATAATATAGTAGTGCTGGAAGAAAAAATTTACCCATAAAAAATCAATATTTGGGTTGAGTTGGACACAATAACTTTGGCCTGATTAATCACTACAACTAAGACTGAACCCAGTTATTTATTTGGACCTCCCAAACTGTGGAATTAACAAATGGGCTGTAATATCTAGCTCAAACCCAGCCCAAGTTGGGCTGGCTGGGCCAAGCTGAAAACTGGCTCGTTGACAGCGCCTATGTTCTAGCATCTATGAATTTCATCCATCTTCACTGTGTAAAAGCTTTGGAAGCAAAAGCCCATGAAGATATACAAAATCACACTCAAATCTACAAAAACCTAGTGAATCTATTGGAAAATGTGTTAATGGCCCGGGCTCCAAATAGTGTGGCAGAGGACAAATCTACCAAAGACATTGGCACTTGAATGAATAGTGTTTTACATGCCCAACATGAACAAATTGTCTAAGGCATCACTCAATGTCACGACCCAAAATCCACACACCTGGATCTAGAGTCGTGACCCAGTCAAATCAGAAGAAACCTATAATAAAAATTTCAAACAAGGGATATAATATAGATATCCAACGAACCAGATTTCAGAAGAACAAGAGAAACTTTTCCTTTTCATATATAAAACAGGTCAGAATAACTCATAACATTAAACTATACAACACCTCAGAACAACCGGGCTCAAAAAACTATATTAACAAAATTGTTCTGATACAACTACAAAAAATCACTCACTGATAACATACTTTATACACATATAAACATACCAGACACAGAAGTCTCTACCAGACAATAGTGCTAAGAACTCCACCCACAGTTCTGTCTCCAATCCCTTCCCTTAACCTGCAGGGTGGTTAAAACCACCGTAAGAGCGAATCCACATGTTCCGCAAGTATCCAATTCTAATAACTAATGACTAAATCACACTAACATGCCGATAGTTTCAAATTATCAAAATGTTTGTCAAACGTATCTTTTTATTTTTCAAACTAATCAAATAATTCATTTGCAATCATGACTATATGTGGTTGAAAACAAATCTCGCATACAGGTAAATTAACATACAAATACGAATCCATTATTTTAAATACCTTAACAGATATATAACTGTGAGGTTACTTTATAGCTAACAGCACAACTACTGAGTGCTTTTCTCAACTGCTTATTTAGTTGAGAATAGATAACAGAATCACCACTGGCCAGAGTGCTAATTTTGCTCCATAAAAGCTCATAGCATTACTTCCATGCTTCTCAGATATAGGGTATTCAAATCAGATGGATAAATATCAAAATATCAGGAAATAATGGTGACTTCCAAATTTCGGAAACCAAACATGTTACATTCATATTTTAGTTCATACAAGCTGATAACGGGCTTTTTTTTTTTTAAGACAAATTTTAAATCAAATATGCAGATTTCAGATTTGATGCAAACCTTCAAATTTTCAGGTTAAAATAAAATCAACAAGTAAACAAGAAAATCCCAATAGACATACAATTTCCTGATTTTTATGCAGATTTTCAGGTTTCAATTTGAAAGATTGCATGAATAGGACTATAATCAGATTCTAAAAAAAAACAAAAGCAAACAAAATATTAAATCCCAGAATCATATGTAAACTGAATGCATAATAATTGTATAAACCAATTTCAGAAAGAGAAACTCAATTTGATTTACACATTGATCGAATCCGCAAAATAATATCATAAACCTATGAGGTTGAATCAAAATATACGAGAATAGGGTACTTGCCCCAAAATTCTAGGTTAGGGTTGAACCAAAAGTTCTTAGAAAAAGATACTTGCCTCAAGAAAATCGGGTAGATTAGGGTTCTTCTTGAACTCTCTTTCTCTCTCTAGATCACTTTCTCTCTCTCTAACTCTCACTCGATCTCTCTCTCGGTCTCTCTCGTTCTCCCTCTCTCTCAGTCTCTGTCTAACTCTCTCTCAGGCTCTCTCTCTCTCTTTAACTCTCCTTTTTATCTTTTTCTTTCTCTTGTTTTTTTTTGTTGTCTCTTAGCTCTTTAGCTATTATAACCCCACGACCCACCTTCTTAGACCATCTAGAACCCTCTTCTCTTATCACCATATAATATATTATATTATATATCTATTATATATTATATTATATTCATTAGCTAATAACAAATATTTTATAGCTATTATATGCCCCCTCATTTATGAGATTACATAAATATCCTAACTATTTAGACAATTGCCTAATGTTCCCCCTTTGATTTATTGAATTACCATAAGATCCCTTAATACCAACTGTAAAATTCTAAATGCATTAAATAAATAAATAAAATGAAATATCTGACCTGGTTTCAAATAGGGTCCTTACATCCTCCCCTCCTTATGAAATTTCGTCCTCAAAATTTACTAGATCATTAAACAACTCAGGATACTCCTCTCTAACTTTTTTCGCTCCCAAGTTGCTTCCCTTTCAGAATGATTCTGTCATTAAATCTTGACAAGTGAAATCTTCTTGTTACGAAGCACTTGCTCCTTCCTGTCTACAATTCAGACAGGTTGTTCAATATAAGTCATTGCGAATTGGTATCGGTTCGTACTCCAATATATGAGCAGGATCTCGAACATATCTTCGTAATATGAAAACATGGAATACGTTATGGATGGCTAACATATGCGGAGGCAATGTTAATCTATTAGCAACTTCCCCAATTCGATTCAGAACCTCAAAAAAAAGACCAATAAACCTTGGGCTCACTTTACCTTGCTTCCCAAATCGCATCACACCTTTAGCTGGAGAAACCTTCAAAAATAATAGATCACCCTTCTCAAACTCCAAATTGCTCCTCTTGACGTTTGAGTAACTTCTTTGTCTGTTTTGAGTTGTCTAAAGTTGATCTCTAATGAGTTTAATCTTCTCTGTCATTTCCTGCACTAATTCCGGGCCTAACGGCTTTCTTTCACCATCCTCGTCCCAACAGAGAGGTGAACGACAAGGTCTACCATACAGAGCTTCATACGGTGCCATTTGAATACTGGCCTAGTAGCTATTATTATATGCAAATTCAATTAAAGGTAAGAATTGCTCCCAACTTCCCTTAAACTCCATCACACAAGCCCGTAGCATATCTTCTAAGATCTGAATTACCCTTTCCAACTGCCCATCAATTTATAGGTGATAAGTTGTACTAAACTTTAAAATCATCCCCAAAGCTTTCATCAGACCGTTCCAATACTCCGATGTGAAACGTGAGTCAATCAGATACAATTGATTTCGAGGTCCCATGTAACCTGACAATCTCATTGACAAACAGTTGGGCCAATTTGGTCAATGGGTCATTCTTCCGAATGACTAAGAAATGAGCAGACTTCGTTAATCGATCGACCACATCCCAAATAGTATCATGATTATTCTTGGTTCGAGGAAGTCTCATAACAAAATCCATAATTATATCATCCCACTTCCATCCCGGAATATCTAGGGGTTGTAATTTGCCTGCAAGTTTCTGGTGTTATGTCTTAATCTGTTGACGAATCAAACATTGTGAAATATACTATGCAATTTCTCTTCTCATATTGTGCTACCAGAAATTTCTCTTCAAATTTTGAAACATTTTAGTTATACCTGAATGAACTATATATTTAGAACGATGGGCTTTGTCCAAGATCTGCTTCTTCAATTCAAGAATATCAGGCACACACAATCTACCATTGATTTTCAGACTGCCATCCTTATGGATTTTAAAATCCGACTTAAATCCTGCAATTACATTTTCCATTATAGCCTTCAGTCTAGGATCCTTCTGTTGAGCCTCTTTAATTTCGTGAAGAATGGTAGGTTGAACAGTCAAATTTGCAAAAAGAATTTTAGACTTACCCATTTGAATTCTAGAGTCTCAAGCTATCAATTTCTTTAACATTCGCCATTTAAAAATCATTAGACAAGCAACCAATCTGGATGATTTTCGACTTAAAGCATCTGCTACAACATTGGCTTTCCCACAACGATAATTGATTAAAAAATCACAATCTTTCAAAATTTCAATCCATCTCCATTGTCGCATATTCAAATCTTTATGGTCAAACAAATATTCAGACTTTGATGATCAGTATAAACTTAAACTGAACCCCATACAAATAATGCATTCAAATTTTTAAGGCAAACACAATCGCAGCTAGTTCTAGATCATGTGTTGGATAGTTTTGCTCATGAACTTTAAGCTGTCTAGATGCATAAGCGACAACATTACGAAACTGCATCAACACACATCCCAACCCAATTCGAGATGCATCACTATAGATAATAAACCCCTCGCTTCCTGAAGGAATGGTCAACACTGGCGCAGAAGTCAAACTATTCTTCAACTCCTGAAAACTTGCTTCACATCGATCACTCCAAACAAATTTCACATTTTTCCGAGTCAAATGAGTTAAAGGAGCTGCAATACTAGAAAAGCCCTCAACAAATCTTCTATAGTATCTTGCCAATCCCAGAAAACTTCTTATCTCTATTACTGAACTTGGCCTATCCCAATTCCTGACAGCTTCTCCATTAGAGGGATCAACAGCTACACCCTCTTTTGATATTACATGGCCTTAAAAAGTAACTTTTTCCAGCTATAACTCACATTTACTCAAATTTTCAAATAATTTATTTTCTTGCAAGACTTGTAAGGCTAATCTCATATGTTGTTCATGATCGACATGGAATGGAGAATAAATAAGGATATCATCTATGAAAACAACAAGAAACTGGTCAAGAAATGGTTTAAAAACTCGATTCATAAGGTCCATGAATGCGGCAAGTGCATTGGTAAACCCAAACGGCATTACTACGAACTTGTAGTGACCGTAACAGGTACGGAAACCAGTAATAGGAATATTTTCATTTCGAATTCTCAGCTAATGATACCCAGATCTCAAATCAATTTTTGAAAACACAGACGCATTTTGCAATTTGTCAAACAAATGTTTAATCCTAGGGAGAGGATACTTATTCTTAATTGTAGCCTAATTCAACTACCTATAATCTATACACAACCTTAAAGACCCATCTTTCTTTTTCACAAACAACATTGGAGCACCCCATGGGGATACACTCGGCCGAATAAAATCTTTTTCCAGCAATTCTTCGAATTTCACTTTAAGCTCCTTGAGCTCAGCATGTGCCATTCTATACGGTGCCTTCGAAATTGGAGCAGTCCCTGGAGTCAGATCTATAGTAAAGTCAGTTTCTCGCCGTGAAGGTAGACCAGGCAACTCATCCGGAAACACATCAGCAAATTCTCTAACTATCGGAATATCTTCAACCCTTAACTTATGCTTCTGCACATCAACAATATAGGCTAAATGACCTTAACACTTGACACCCTTTTCGTAACAGACGATTTGCTTTTATAAAAGAGATCAAACTGAGTCTAGAAGAATTTTCTATTCCTCGATAATCAAATTCACACAGACCAGGAATATGAAAAGTGACAATCTTCTCAAAACAGTCAACAGTAGCATGATAAGCAGAGAGTCAATCCATGCCCAACAACACATCAAAATCGGTCATTTCTAATACGACCAAATCTGCTAATAAATCGTGATCGCTAATGCATACAACACCAGACTTATACACTGTACAGGTGATCAATGATGTACCCAGAGGTGTGGCAACGTGCAAGACATAATCTAATTTAACCGGTTCAACTTCTAGGTGACATGCAAAGCTTGAGGATATGAATGAATGAGTGGATCTAGGATCAATTAAATTTTTTACCACATGTTGATAAATAGTTAAATTACTTTCCACCACGAAATTTGAACCCCTTGCATCTTGTTTCGTGATCGCAAACATCCGTCCCAAGACATTAGGCTTCTAATCTTTGTCCCTTCCTCTACGTTGTTGTGGCGGTTGTTGCGGCCTGGGAGGTAATGGACACTCCCTAATTTGACGCCAATCTGGCCACATCAAAAACATGCCCTACTCTCACGTCCGCAGGGTTGATTACCATGAGGTTTCCCACACTTGCCACAAACTGATATTGATTGCGCGAGAGGTACCATCTGGTGACGAGCCTCAAAACGCGGCTTCTTTTCTTCTCTCCATTACTATTTACCCTTCTGTCAGTCCATAAATGCTAATTTAGACTGCCCTTTCTGCTCTCGGATTCGTTGTATATCTGCATCGTCGTCTTCAACAAACAAAGCCCTCTCATCTGCAAATGTCCTCAGTTTTAATGCCGATAACTTTTGTCGTATTGATGGCCTTAATCCCCGAGTAAATTTCTTCACTCTAGCAGCCTCCTCTATGGGTTGCGTGATGAATCTTTCCAACTCTATCAACTTTGCGTCATACTAAGCCACAGACTTATTACCCTGGTACAGTTCAACAAACTCAATTTGCTTCTGGTCACATATGTGCTCAGGAAAGCACTTCTCATAAAATAATTCTACAAACCTTTCCCAGGAAACCTTCTCTCTAGGTTGTAGGCATGTCCATTTTATCATTTCCACCACATATCAGCTTCACCTTGGAACATAAATGCACCTAACACGGCCTTCTGTTCTCCAGGATATTCCATTCTGTCCAATATTTTCTCCAACTCCATAAGCCAATCCTCAGCTTCAATAGGATTCGGACAGCCCCGAAAAACCGGTGCTCTAAGCTTTTTAAACCTTTCCAGACTAAAAGCATCATGAGGAGTAGACCTTGCACCAGGAACTTCCATACCGCTTTGTACTTGGCGTCTTATACATTCATCAAAATCCTTGAAGGATTGCCTCATCTCTCTTTCCTTACCCTTTGATCTTTCTCTCTTCTTAATCCACTAACAAATGACTGTAGAGTTTCCTCTTGAGCTATATCACTAGTTTTTCCTTTTCCTTTGTCGCTCTTCTTCGACATATCGTCCTACATGGACAAAGATATAATCATTACATTCCTCAAAAAAAAATTCCTCAAAAGACTCCAACTAAATAACTATACTCCAAGGACCACAACGGTCGTGCCATAAGGACAACAACGTTGTCATAACTCAACTCTAGCTTTGATACCACACTGTCACGACCCAAAATCCACGCACCTGAATATCAAGTCGTGACCCAGTCAAATCAGAAGAAACCTGTAATAAAAATTTCTAACAAGGGATATAATATAGATATCCAACGAACCAGATTTCAGAAGAAACTTTTCCTTTTCATATATAAAATAGGTCAGAACAACTCATAACATTAAACTATACAACACCTCAGAACAACCGGGCTTAAACAACTATATTTACAAAATTGTTCTGATACAACTACAAACAATCACTCACTGATAACATACTTTATACACATATAAACATACCAGACACAGAACTCTCCACCAGACAACACTGCTGAAAACTCCGCCCACAGCTCTGTCTCCAATTCCTTCCCTTCACCTACAGGGTGGTTAAAACCACCGTAAGAGCGAATCCACATGCTCCACAAGTATCCAATTCTAATAACTAATGACTAAACCACACTAACATGCCGATAGTTTCAAATTATCAAAATGTCAATCTAATGTCTCTTTTTATTTTTCAAACTAATCAAATAATTCATTTGCAATCATGATTTTCTGTAGTTGAAAACAAATCTCGTACACATGCAACTTAACATACAGATATGAATCCATTATTTTAAATACCTGAACAGATATATAACTGTGAAGTTACTTTATACCTAACAGCACAACTATTGAGTGTTTTTCTCAATTTCTTATTTAGTTGAGAACAGATAATAGATTCAGATCAGTTAACAGAATCACCACTGGCCATGGTATTAATTTTGCTCCATAAACGGTCATAGCAATACTTCCATGCTTCTCAGATATAGGGTATTTAAATCAGATGGATAAATATCAAAATATTAGGAAATAATGGTGACTTCCAAATTTCGGAAACCAAACATGTTACATTCAGATTTTAGTTCATACAAGCTGATAATGGGCTTCTTTTTTTTTAGACAAATTTTAATTCAAATATGCAGATTTCAGATTTGATGCAAACCTTCATATTTTCAGGTTTAAATAAAATCAGCAAGTAAACAAGAAAATCCCAATAGACATACAATTTCCTGATTTTTATGCAGATTTTCATGTTTCAATTTGAAAATTTGCATGAATAGGGCTAGAATCAAATTCTATAAAAAAATATTAAATCCCAGATTTACATGTAAACTGAATTCAGAATAATTGTCAGAATCCTGCATATGTAAACCGATTTCAAAAAGAGAAACTCAATTTGATTTATGCATTGATTGAATCTGCAAAATAATAACATCATACACCAATGAGGTTGAATCAAAATATACAAGATTAGGGTACTTGCCCCAAAATTCCAGGCTAGGGTTGAACCAAAAGTTCTTAGAAAAAGATAGTTGCCTCAAGACAATTGGGTAGATTAGGGTTCTTCTTGAAATTTCTCTCTCTCTCTAGATCACTTTCTCTCTCTAACTCACTCGATCTCTCTCTCGCACACTGTCTCTCTCTCCCTCTCTCTCGGTCTCTCTCTCAGTCTCCCTCTCTCTCTCAGGCTCTCTCTAACTCTCTCATACTCTCTCTCTCTAACTCTCCTTTTCTCTTTTTCTTTCTCTTGTTTTTTTTTGGTTTTGTCTCTTAGCTCTTAGCTATTACAACCCCACGACCCACCTTCTCAGACCCTCCAGAACCCTCTTCTCTTATCCTCGTATAATATATTATATTATATATCCATTATATATTATATTATATTATATTATATTCATTAGCTAATAACCAATATTTTATAGCTATTATATGCCCCCTCATTTATGACCAATATCCTTACTAATAACCAATATTTAGACAACTGCCTATTGTGTCCCCTTTGATTTATTGAATTACCATAAGATCCCTTAATACCAACTATAAAATTCTAAATGCATTAAATAAATAAATAAAATAAAATATCTAACCTGGTTTCAAATCGGGTCCTTACACTCAAACCATCCCAACCGGCACAACATGAAATCCCACATATAACAAGAGAGGACAGTGGATTTGAAGGTGGTCAACAACTTGTACGTCCTTTTTACCAGTAAATCAGTAACCAAGAGTGCATTAAAATGGAGAATATAGCACAATTCTCATAACAAATGCAAGGAGTTTTTGGGTGCAGGAAGAACTAAAAAATAAAATTATATACAAAAAAATATACACCAATTACATTTTTTAAACTCATTCTTCCAACTCTTTGTTAAAGAGGTCCTCCAACGTAAGAGTATCTATGGACACGCTCCTCTTAGCAAGGGAGTCTGCTGCATCATCCGCTTCTCTATGAACATGCCGAAATTCAATAACTTTCAAAAAGCTTAAGTCCACATTTTAAAAAGGTTAGGCAAAAGTCACAGTTCATGACAACACCTTTGGGGGAACCGGAAACTCCCAAACCTCCTATCATGAAATTGACAAAGAAGCTGATTGGTCAAATACTCATTGATAGTCTAGCAGAGAAAACCCTAAACATGGATTAATGCTCAAATCCTTTAATCACAACCACCTTTGAAACATACAATGATTCCATCAAGTCTAATAACTTGATGAATGAAACATACTCTTTGTATTTTAAACTACATCAAAGGTGAACACTCCCCTATCCATTACCTACCTGTACTCCCAAAGCACTCACCTCATTAATTGATCTACTTTGAAGAGAAACAAGACCCTAAAAGGAACTAAAAAGACACAAAGATGCAATCTCCATACCAAATTGTTTCCAGAAAATTAGACACTATATCCCTCGTCCACTCCATAACTGATCCCATCCCTAAATACTAATTTTACAAACGAGCTTCCAAAAACACACTCCTATACAATCCTTTTCCCTAGCACTACAGTTTTCCTTTTAGGATTTTATACCAAAGTGTTTCACCTTCAACTCCAATTGACCACAACCATTTACCAAGAAAGCCAAGCTCATTTCCTACAATCTTCTTACTCCCTAACCACTACTTTGGGGTGGCAAACATCATAAGCTGGAACGTTCCTTGATCCACTATTCTGCTCCATAAGTTATTCACCCTACATCAAGCACTGGAAAAGGATAGTGATGTACAAATACAGCCTGCTCTCACAGGATTGTTGTGCAAAAGATTGATTTGGAACATGCCATACATCATATACTGTACTTGGAGAGTCTAATATATGTGCTAGAACCTTATGAGATAATGCTGAATTTGTAGGATCTTGTACCCCATTCCGACCAAAACCAATTGGTGATGAAAGAGACACAACTCAATGTTTTAAGATGTTGGGACGGCATTTGGAGCATCTCCCCCCCGCGCGCGGGGGCCCACGAGGGTGGTACAGGGACCCAACAGAATTGATCAAGAGTAAGATGAATCGATCTTTTTTCTCAAGATATTCTAGATTGACAAGGTTTCCATGGGATTTTTTTTTCAAGAGTACAGTTTCCCACATAAACATATTCAAGAATCAAGACAATGAATGGACTCCTCGCAGTGACATATGTCTTGGTTTCACACCAGAAAAGCACAACTTGTCATTTCCCATGGATTAATAAAAGTATCAAAATTTGACGGCTATGAAAAGAGCATTAATTTTTAGAAGATACCATCCTTCATATAGGTTGATCTTTTTTCTTTTATCCTTTTTTTTTTAAACGATAACAAAGCAAATATATTAACCAAAGAAAAAAGGAGAAATATATCTTGGCGGGTAGTAAGGAACTACCCAAGCAAAGATAGTATTGAGTCAAGAACAACAAATATGTTCACTATAAACCTCATGGAAGATTTCCTTTCTTAGGTACTGATAAGGTCCACAACAGGCACAAGGAAGGATCTTCGTAATATCTATCACTTAAATTTTTGGAGCCTAACCTTGCCATTGGTACTTGGGTTATTATATTTCCTTCATACATAGTTTTGACGAAAATCATATATACATCATGTAAAATGCAGGAAGAAAGGATATATGATGCGGGATGCCAAGATCGAGAGCCATAGATTCGAGCCGCAACAGATTTTCTAGCCAAGAAGAAGTCAAACGAAAATTAGAACCAGGAGAAGAAAGGAGAAGAATCTGCGCACTGCGCAGTCGATCGATCGACTCCCTGCTTCGATCGATCGAAGCCATATTTCGATCGATCGATGACGACTAGAGAGGAATTTAATTCTGGCGTGTGTATATATATATATATATATATAATTCGATCGATCGAGTACACATTTTGATAGATTGATTCAACGCTTCGATCGATTGAATTTCAATCAATCGAGTGTCACTTTCGATCTATCGATTTCGCGCGAGAATGAGTTTTCTCAGAATCCGAATTTAAGTTTTAGGGGCAAACTTGTCTTTCTTTTATGTTTATTTTTGTTTTAGGGTTTTATTTTAAGACCTCCTATATAAGGTCTCCATAAACAATGTAATTAATTATTCATTATTGATTATTGAATGAATGAGTTTTTGCTTTTGAAACTTGAGATGAGTTTCTCCGAAGAGTGATTCTTCTTCCCGAGAAGGGTTTGGTGTGAAGCCAGGGGTGCGAAGCCCAAAATCTATCCTCTATCTATTTCTTTTATCTCATTTTCTTTTCTACCTCGTGTGATCTCGCAAACTCTAATTCCAGTCTTCAACCTACAATACCCCGAAGTTCGAACCCTAAATCCCATCCCACCAATAAGCCCACACGAATCAGAATCTTGAGAACACTCGCGACTTCGTCATGGAATCACAAGCGGCGTCCTAATCTGTAAAACCTAGAGTTCTACCTCTAGGACCAATCTGCACTACAAGGCTAATGGATCTAGCGCCCAAACTGGACCTGATTCGAACCCCAATGCGATCTTTCACATGGAAAACTATAAAATTCTAAGGTATTCGCGTTACTTTTAGGTTCATTGTTTAAAATTAATTTAATTTAATTTTAGCAAGTAATTAAATCATCGCATTCACGTAGTTTAGGGTTTTGTCCTGCGTCAATATGTGCAGGAATATAGGATCTAAATCTAAACTGTGTCAACGATCAAAATCATCCCTACATCTAAAACCACTTAGGGATATCTGGAACTGCATTGGAACAGAGCTTCATCTATTACAGAAAACTATTATGTATCTAACCCAAATCTTTATATTTTCCTGATTTCTAATGGTAAGAGAGAGAGAGAGAGAGAGAGAGAGAGATTAAAAAGAGTAATTAAACATGCAGTGACAGAGATATGCTCAAAGAGATCTGAAAAAAAGAATGAAGCAGATAAGTAGAGAACATTGGAACATTGGAACATTGGAACATTGGAACATTGGAAGGATTAGGGTTGGTTTAAATCAGGTGTCATACTGACACCATGCTAAAGTCACATGGAACAGCCAAACAACTTTCAGGTCCATCAGTGTGACCAAATCAGGAATTTAATCCATATGAAGGAATCAGACAAAATAGGCATATAAATTTCTCACCAATTGAAGGCAAGAACATCAAATTTGTAGCATAATGGGAAGCAGCAATTATAATAAGAACTGCATACAAAAGATGCTAAATGTGGACTACTAACTACAAAAGCAAAAATATTTTGCAGAGAAGTTACTCAATAATGCAGATCAAAGATCAATCAATGCAAAGTACTAAGACAAGATTTTAATATGTCTCAGGTAGTGAATAATGATTGAGAAAATAAGCGACTCACTAATGCATTCTCCAAAATGAAATAAAAGAATTCTCAATTGGGAAACAGAGAAACTGGAGTACCCGGTTTGGAAGCAACTAATAAATACTCAGAAGAATTATTGCACATATGATTCCAAATCTAAAGGGATACTGCAGTACAATAATTCAAAGAGAAAAAGAATTTAAAATTGACGTTGCTGATCTTCCAAACTTAGTGAATCGTTACCTTTAAATTCATCCTCCCATACCCCATAATTGTTCGTGAAGGGCAGATCAGGCCCAATAAGGCCAACTTTCAAGCCCTTTTTAGCTGATTCGGCAGCCAGAGAGAGACCGGCAGGGCCACAACCAATGACTACCAAGTCCAGTACAGGATCCCCAATAGATATCGGTGGCAGCTACAAGAAGGATCCAGGAAACAAGAGTTATAATGAAACAAACAACACACCAAAAACAGGATGACAAAGGCAGTAGTAAAAGAAATGGAATGCTATGAAAGGAGACAATTTAAGTGTTCAATGATAACAATTTGTACCAATTATTTTATCCACTGAACAAGTTAGGATTTCAAAAGATAGAATGCAATTACACCCTTAAAAAATAATCGAGAGCATATATAAATATGAGCAAGCAAAAGGTGAAATGGTCATATTTTAATGGCTCAGATCACTCAGACGATCCTAATTGCTTCTTATTTTAAATATGAGTTGCACACTTTCTGTAAACGATCATCAAGAGCTTAATTCAAACGGTCACTTTGGTCAACAATTGACCAATCCGTTTGGCCCATTAGAACCAAATTAACCCATTATCCATTGACTCATAAGGCATAAATGTAACCCAATAGTTATTGATTGTTGAATTGACGTGGTAAAAAAGTCATAAATATGATGGGCACTTAAGAGCTCGCGATGATGCGCACTTGCAAAATGGTAAGTGCATGTGCCTAAAGCGCCAATGTGGCTAAAGGTCAATCGCCATGCACACACGCGTGCGTGTGCAAATGCAGTTTCTTGCTGCTAGACACATTCACCATCATCATCATCATCACCCTCGCATCCTTATCCCATCTATTTGGGATCGGCTTTGCGAATCCTATTTCTCCACTCATTTCTTATCAGCGCTAAGCTCTCTGTAACTTCGCAATCCTTCATATCTCTTCTCACGGCTTCCCTTCAGGTCTTCACTGGTCTTCCTCTTTCCTATTCTTTGTGCTTGCAGCATCTCAACCCCATGTACAGGGCCTGCTTCGTGCCTCGTCGAACATGTCCAAATCACCTCAAGCGACATTCCGTGGTTTTTTTATAAGTGTCACTCTCAAATTTTACCGTATGTATTAGCTCTGAATTTTATCCTTTCTTGTTACTCCACACATCCATTTCAATATACGCATCTCGGCCGCATGTACTCTTCTCTTCTTGTCGTTTTTTCATGGCCTAAATTCTGCACTATATAATGTGGCAGGTCTAATAGCCATTTAATAAGACGCCTCTTTAATATAAGTGGAATTCTTGAGTCACACAACACTCCGCTTGCTTGAATCCACTTCATCCAACCTGCATTAATCCTATTTGAGAAGTCCTCTTCATATCCACCATTTGATTGTAAAGTAAAAGCCTAAATAGCGAAATCTACGGTAATGTGGCACTAAACGATTTGCTATATTAAATAAATCCTCCTCATCCATGCTATCATGTCCACCAAATTTGCATTCCATGTATTCTGTATTTGTTCTTCTAATTTGCAAACCCTTTGACTCCAGTGTTTTTCTTCATAATTTCAGCTTATCATTACCTCTTTCCTTGTTTGGGCAATTAATACTATGTCATTTGCAAATAACATGGACCATAGAATCTCTCCTTGTATGGTTATGGTTAACACATCTTTGACTAGGGAAAACAAATAAGGGCTCAAGACAGATCCTTGATACAGCCAAACTCCGACAGGGAACTCACTCTTCTCTCCACACGTTGTTCTTACACTAGTTACCGCTCTCTCATACATATCTTCAATAATCTCAATATATAAGTTCAGGATGTATTTCTTCCTCAGCAGCCACCAGATTATCAGTCTCGACACTCTGTCATAAGTCTCGTCTAAATCAAAGATATCGTATGTGGGCTTTTCCTTCTCTCTCCTAACTTCTCCAAGAGTTGCCTCAATTGGAAAATAGCTTCCGTTGTTGACCTTTCCGGCATAAATCCAAACTGGTTCTCTAATACATTTGATTCTTGCCTTAGTCGTTGTTCTACTACCCAAAGTTTCATAGTCTAGCTCATTAGTTTAATGCCTTCATAGTTGGCATAGTTTTGGATGTCTCGTTTATTCTTATAAAAAGGGACCACAATCCTCTTCCTCCATTCCTCGGACATTTTCTTCATTTAATATCTTATTGAATAATTTAGTCAACCAATTCAGTCAATTCTCACCCAACGCAACCCAATCTTCTATAAGTATTCCATTTGGTAATGCTCTTCATTTCTTCATCTTTGTTAAGGCTGCTTTTACTTCAGCTTTCGATACTTCGCTTATCATCTGTTGATTTGGATCCTCTTATTGATCTCCTTCCTTCACATATTCCATGGTTAATAGATCTTTAAAGTATATCCGCTACTAGGCCTATTCTTCTCTTCTTATACCAACCAAGAATAGAGCGTAAAAGGTTCTAATATAGTAGAGAACTATTTTTGCACTTTCCAATCTATTTCTTTTGCATACAAAGCTAAAATTTGCATTACCTTAAAAATCAACTCATTAAACAAATAAATGAAAAATAAAATTTTTATTTTCTTTGAAATTAATAAAAGTATGCTTCTTATGTTACTATAATAATAAATAAAGAAATATAGCACATTCGACTTACGTAAGAAAATTTGTTTTCTTTTCTTCCATGCACTTATTTCGATTTTCTAACACTCTATCAGAGTTAGACTTTGAACCCGTTTGTAAGTTGCATACCAAATATTAGGTGTTCAGCATGACCTTTGTTTTCCTTGTAGCCCTCTGTTTGGCCACTGAAGAAGCCTATCATTCGACTTCATTGTAGTCCTCTGTTTTGACTGCATTTGCTTCTCCCATTACACAATAAGGCAAGTACTCTATTTGTGAACCATTTTCTTCCTCACATCCCAGCATGGTTGTCCATCAATTACTAGTCCCATCCCTTTAAGGGGGAGTGCATATGCAATGTCAGACATCTCATAGATTTATCAATTGAAAATTTGAACATTTGAAGCCTAGAGACTTTGAGTAGAATATGAGGGTTAAGTCGCCTAAGTATGGTAACTCCATGTAAAGGATGAACTACATATTTGATATTTTAGTATTTTTATAGTAAATTACATCCTAACCATGAATATTAAAATAATTATAATTTTAAAAAATACATTTTCATACTTCAATTTCCATGCCGATAAACATGTCATGTTATGTTAGATACAGTCACACTGGTACTCTAGGACGAGCCCCAATATCATGATATGAAGAGTGTTGAGACTCAAAGATACTAACTCATATGTCTGTGTTTATGTTTCATGCATGCCAAGGCGTTGTTTGTTGTGGGTTTAGTTCCACGTTGGTTGTGACTTGTGATTCATTTTTATGTGAGTTGGTTGCCCTATTGCATAATTGGGCTTGGATCTCTGTGTGCTATCTAAGTCATGATGTATCTCCTTGTCTCTCTGGCATCTCTAATCTGTAGATTTCCATATTGTTTAACTTTTGCTTGTTCCTCTATATGGGTGGCTCGCCTAAACCAAATTAGCCTTCTTTGAACATCAAATGGTGATGAGCCAAGAACGAATTTTCCTTCTCTAGGTGGTTAACCCACAGTGAATTGAAAAATGTCTTATATTAGTAGAAAAGTAGAAGCAAATTAAAAGGGTCATTTGACGGTGGCAAGCCAAAAGAAAATAAGGCACCTTTGGGTGGCAAACTTGGATGAGACAATATTGTTACTCCATCTTCCAAAGTTGATGAAAACTCTAGTGCAAAATTTTTACGAAAGAGTCATTCTACTCAGTGAAAACTCTGGTGTCAAGATTCTAGGAAAAGGTCATTCGACTCTTCACCATCCCAAAAAAGAGAGTGGCTTAGGACTGGAAGCAAATGTCTCCATAACAAAGAGGTGCATTTTTGTAATGGAAGGTTATCTTCAGTGTTTATTCTGGTGTTTTAGAACAAGGACTATTGCCTCAGTCTTTCAAGTAGATTTTTAAATCAATTTGATTTTTTCCTCCAGATATTCCTAACATTCAAATTTTTTATCACACTGGACATTCCAAATAAACACAATAAAAAACAGAGGATGTGAGGCTAATTAGAGGTGGTATAGGGTAACCAATCCAAGCCATTCCCAATCTAGATTGTGAGTGAGTCAATTTTTCGGACGTGTGGCACAATGTTCATTAAATGTCCTACGTGATGTGAAGACCACGATCTAAAGATCTATGATGTCGAATATTGCATTGAAAAACATCTCTATCGTGTGATTCAAAGCGATCAAACACCTTTAAAATATGCGGTTACCATGTAAATCTCTAAAGTCAATTTTGGCATTTCTTTTTAAAGGCAATTGATTGCTTTAAATCACATGATGGAGATTCTTTTATTCAATCCAATCTTTGACCCACTAGATCTTCACATCGGGTCCTTTGGATCACGCAACACAATTAATGAAAAATAGTGTCACGTCTCCAAAATCAGTGACCCATTCACAATCTAGATTGGAAACGGTTCGGTTACCCTATACAAAATCACGTGGTTTATGCCAACTTGCCAACAGGTAACTTAAAAATGTATAGCTTACCATCTAAACCCATTTGTTAATAGAGGTGCAGATTTGGATAACTGAAGCAAACTGAAACCGAAATTTTGGGTTTCGGTTCGATTCAGCCTAAACCGAACCGAAACAAATCGGTTCAGTTAAATTTGGAAAATATCAAAACGAAACCAAAAAAAATTGGTTCAGTCGGTTAGCTTCGGTTTCAGTTTTTTGTTTCAAGATTTTCAGTTTTTTTCTCGGTTTTGAGTCAGTTTTGGTGCGGTTTGGCAGATCGGTTTCGGTTTTTGGTTCAAAACTTGCATCCCTATTTGTTAAGCATGGTAACCTTTTGAAGTTCCAATTTTCATATATCTCTTTCAACCCTTCTAAATTCTTTTTTATAGCAAATTGATTTCTTTTTCTTATTTTTTAATAATTAGGAGGATTCATTTCTTCAACTCACAAACATAATTCTCCAGAAAGACATCCATCTTCATAAAAGCAAACGAGCAATGATCATACATTCTCCATTAAAATCCAAAGACCAACAACACTAACCACGGAAAAAAAGCAATTTTTTTTTGTCACACAAAAAAAATTATGTTGGTGGCATCATGGATCACAAGCACACATGATCACATCGGGTAGATTGTGGTGGATCGGTTGTGCAACCCACTGAGTTACATGATTGCATAGCTCGGTCCACGTGTAATTAAAACTTTTCAGGTGACAACATAGATTACAGTGTTGTTGAGAACGTCGAAGCCTTGCATGAAGATGCGACTTATGAGGGTAACATCTTCGATGACCGCCAGACGAGGTCCGGTGTATATTAGATATTTAGGAAGACTTTCTTGTAGTTAACCGTAGTTTTATTTTTGGTCACTTAGAATCATGTGCCCGAAATTAAATAAGCCTAATGAAGCGTTTTATGTGAGAAGAAAACTTGCTCACGGTTTTTAGGAGCCCAGTTTTATGTAAGATCATATAAGTTATGTAAGTTCGCTTAACGCCTTAAAAAGTGTGCGGGTCATGACACAGAATTCTAGGCCCTTGGATCAACTTTAAAATTTTGAATTGCATATGAGGAGCTACGGACTCATGTAACTTAGTGGGTAGAACAACGGATTCACCACAATCTAGCCGATGTGAACGCACAAACATAAGTCACAACTTGTCCTCCAAATCAAATTATAAGTGCTCTTGCATAGAAATCAACATCGCATTGCACATTACGAGATTCTTGAAAGAAAAACAGAAAAGTGTGTGTATATATGATATATATATATATATATATATATATATATATATATATATATATATATATATATAAAATTTAAATTTTGGGAAAATGAATTTTAACAAAAAAGGAAAGTAAAATACCGTGTCGGCAATCTTGGTCTGCTTCTCCATTCCCTTTCTGGCCTGCATCTGAACAAAGAGTAGCTCCGTACCACCAGCCTTAATGTAATCTTCTTCGTCCTCAAAACCCTCCTTAAATGCCACACAACTCTCTCTCCCCCCCGCCCTCACCTGCAGACCACGTCTCAAAGGCCCCTGCTGCACCCGAATTTGTTTCCCAAACGCTTTTCGCCTTCGAAACCTCCAGTCAGAGCAAGACACAACCAGAGTCGTGCAGTGATGAGCACCAAAACACTCCATCTCTCTCTCTCTCTCTCTCTCTCTCTCTCTCTCTCACAGACACAACAACAAGAAGAAGAGAAAAGGAAATCAACCGCAACAAAAACAGAGTGCCTCGAAGTCTAGTTTCTAGTTTCTTCGCTTGGATAGCGAAAACAGGGAGAGTGCAGCTTGCCTGAACTGAACGGTTGGCGCCATCCGTTAGAGATCCACGTGTAGGCAAGCGATTGGTGGAAGATTTGGGAAGGCAACAATTTGGATATAGCAACAACTCTGAGCCTCGAAGTCTCTCTTTACTATAAAAGGATAAACAGTATTTAACACTTCACACTACTCTTCGATGCATCCAGCTTTTTCACTAAGGTACCTCTATTTCTAAAGATAACTTTTTCGGATGTGTGGTAAGTAGAATGAATATCTGACCATCCGATGGCAGACTTATTATCTCAAGATCTTTCGTAGGAAGATTGGGGGAAAAAATCGTTACTATTGTCTGATTTGAAGCAGTCAATAAATTTCTCCTTTGTTTAAGACTTAAGAGACGTGATCGTAGCGTAATGTGGTAAATTTGACCAACCTTATTAAATCCTTATCGGCTCTCTCAAGGCTTCTATCTTAATCTTTTATTTTTTATTTTTTTTACTCTACTTTTTTTTAAAGATAAAAAAAAATTAAGGTACCTTTGTCTATGAGCCAGGGACCATATGCTCGGGCATAGAGATTTTTCTACGCCACCATCACGTAGCTATCATGTGACGTCCATTGTAAAGATTGAGTGTGCAACAACTTAGACAAGACCGATCATATCCCATTTAAAAAATAATAATTATTTTATAACTTTTTTATTGTTAAAATATGGTCAATTTTAGAGAAAATCAGTGCACCAAAGTTTTATGGGCATTATCTTATTTTTAACTCATCAACGGAGGACAAAAAAGTCAAAAAAATATTTTTTTTTAAATCCTCATAGCATGATCACGGTCATCGAGTAGCCATGGGAGGACTACTTCCGAAATCACAGTACTCCCCCAGAGCCTTTATTTATAACCCAAAAGTCGTCCTTCCCAACCCATATTTGCACGTGGTTAAACCATTGAGTGATTTGTACAAGATGGTGGAGATCGTTTTTCGTCCCAAGCTTCAACACAAAGATCTTGATGTTATGGTCAAACCATTAAAAAGCCCAACAAATTTTACATGTGGCACAACTCTTATGAAGTCATCCAAGAATCATGTTTGATATATGCCCACGATCATGTAAGTTTTTCTAAGATTAACTTAAAAAATAAAGGAAAAACACATTTATGGGAAAAGAAAGGAATCATAGCCTTTCTCTAAGGCCATGTTTGGGTATTTTCCCAGTTATCCCAGAAAAGCTCAAATTCCAGACAATTCAGTTTCTTGCAGATTCCTAGTATTTCTCAGTTGTGTTCTTTTAGGCCTCAGAAAAGCTCTGATTTCTGACATTTCTTATAAACGAAGGATTTCATATGTTTTTTTAATTATTCCAGAAAAACACATAATCGGTCTAGTTAAGGGGGCATCGTATGACCGTAGGAATGATGGTAGAGCATCTGATACCATGTCGTACATATTTGAAGGTCATTTTTGGCCGATGGACGATTCATGAGAGATTGAACACTTCCTTCAGTGCAATTGTGCAAAAATGATTCCTACAACTTTACCACCCAATCGCCTATCATACGAACACTATAATGTCACTTGTACGAATTAGAAAAGTATATATTACATTTCGGTTCTTAAATGTATTACGGGGAAATTTTCAGTTCAAATTTTTTATTTCTGTCATGACTGAAACCGAAACAAAATCTGATATTTTGATCCTTGATCTTAAATGCACGTCATCCTAAAAACAGTAAAAAGGCATGAAAGTCAAGATTCTCCCATATTGAAAGGCTGAAGATAGTTCAACTCGAAATCGAGCTATACCTGGTTGGATTTGACCATGGGCAAGTTTATTTTGTTCGATATTCTGTTGTGGGGAAGTGTAAATAGGACATATTTATGGGGGTAAATGCTAAAAAAACTTTTTTAAAATTGATGTAGTCATAACTTATTCATGATAATAGGGGTATAATATACCTATTATTACATATTTTCAGCCGTTGATCAACTTTGCTTAACGTTTCTGATTATCCCAAAGAAAAATATAATTTAGTTGTTCTTATTTCTAAATTTCCGTGTGCGACTCGGGACCCCGAGTATGCCCTCTTTTATTAATCACTCCATTGCAAACTCATTTGGCACTACCACTCCTCTTACATCCCTTGCACCTGCGTTCTATCTTCTATGGAGAGCCTTCAAATGAATAGTTAAAACAACATTTTGATAATAGGTCACAGTGAGAAGGATAAAATTCAAAATGAATACATAAGAGAAAACTTAAGAATGATACTTATATAGGAAAATATAACGTAATATCACTTGAGGTGATTTGGACATGTTCATCTAAAGTTATTATATGAAAGATTAAGACATTATAAGCACAAAGATGTAAGAGAAGCGAAAGACGTAAGAGAAGGATTGCAAAGTTATCAATGATGAAAAATAGGTGAAGAAATAGAATTAGCAAAAATTGACTCCACATAGATGAAATAAGGTTGTAATGATGATGAGGATGCTGATGATGATGATGATGATGGTTGTCAAATGATTAGGTCGGATTTGTTATCCAACCACATTTAGGCACATAAACTCATTGTAGACTTAACTTTTCATGTTAGAATGGGCTTGAAGCATTTGGCCCAAACTTTAGGTTGGGTCAACTAAAAGGTAAGATCGGGAAAAAGTAAGCCTAACCTAACCCTATAAAATAAGAGTTAAGTCTACAATGGGTATCCACTCATCATGAGCGGACATCAATATCCACATGTTCTTATAACCCGACCCGACTTTTCAACTTTCAAGTAGGCTTGCGCATGTATGGATGATTTGTTGTTTTGAGTGCCAAAAAGTCGAACAACCAAAATTTTGGCCCAACCCGACTAGTTGACGGCCTACTCATATGCAACCCCAAAAAAATTGTGTTGTATTAAACATAGTTGCCAAAATTTTCAGAAACTGTTCCTTTCACGATTAAAATACATTTTTTTTAATGCGATTAAATGAAAAAAATGTGATTTTTGAAACTCATTTTTTTGCAATTTTTTCCTAATAAATTCAATAATAAGCATCAAATTAGTTTCACTGAACAGGTCAGGTTGATCCCTAACAATTTTTTTTCCCAATTTTGTATCTTGACCTTACGGATTTTTTCCCTTTTTTTATTTTTTGGTTTCTTTTCCCGATATTTCCGTCTTGGTAACTATGGTATTAAATAAGTTTCAGCTTAGCTCCAACCATTTAGGGAGACATTATTTGCACATATTTTTTAAGTGATTATACCAAATTTAAAAAAAGACATAATATTTTAGGGACATGTGATATGTAAAAATGTGAGTTATCGTATTTGAAATTCATAATCAAGAGATATCTGATACGTAGAACAAAAAATGATACTTGCCATATAATCTATTATAATTAATTATTGAATTATATAATATCCTTTGACTCCATTTAATAAAATAATAAAAATTATATTTTATTTTAATCTTTTGTAATTAATGTTTTTAAATTATGGCCTTCAAATAATCAAACAACTTGGTGTTTTCACGTAATAGAGATCGCCAAACTTATCGAGTCTTTTTTTTAAATTCGGTGTAATCACGTGAAAAGCGTGTGCGCAAGGGCTCCCACCGTTTGTCATCGGCAATTATCTTTCAGACGGTAGTGAACTTTTTATGTCATCAAACATCAACCTTCGTGGTGCGCCCCTCCCTTCTCTCTCAACTCTCAAGTCTCAACTTTCAATTCGTTTTCATCTTTCCTACCTCCCATGGCTCAGCTACTGCTTTTTCTTCTTCGTCGACTCACTTCGATACCAGAGATCTTGGTCTGAAGAGTGAAGACAAAACGACGAATTAGATGTATGGACACCTCTTCATGGTTTCGACGAGCTTTCTCCAGAAGAAAACCCGAAACATCTCCCCGACACGGCAGCACTACCGATACGGCGCTTCTCTGCGAATTTGGAGTGTCGGAGGAGCTTCGTGAATTTGTCAAGGGTCTCACTCTCGAAACGTTCAAAAATTCCGCTCTCAAAGGTAAATTCTACCTCTCATTTGATTCGATTTCGTATGCGCCTGCGTTAAGAAGGTCGGAAATATTGATGCAGATGATGAGAAAAGGAATCAGATGGCAGAAGGAGAGTCTCCGAAATCCGCCGACACCGTTTGTCGAGATCTCACGGAATGGCAAGAGCGGCACGCTACGCTCGTTCTTTCCACGGTTAAGGTTTGAATTTTAATTTTTTTATAGAGTTTTTAGGGTTTGGGTTTCCAAAATCCGTCTGATTATGGTTTTCTCTTCGCTACTTGTTGAGAAGTGTGTACCACATTAACCACTCGTACAGTTATATTTGTTATCTTATTTATACACTCTTCTTGTCAGAATATGTAACATGTAACGCAATGTAATCAATTTATGGCCATTTGTGTTTTCTCTCTTTCCATTACTTATTATTTTTTTCTTTATTTAATAATTTGTACATGGTTTCAGAGCCATGATCGAGCCATGATCAACTCTGTGCAATCAAGCCGGTCATGGTCCTGACATTGCTTCCGCATTTCATCCGCTGTCATATTTTTCTTTAAGTTTCTTGATTTATGGAATTCTCATTTTTTTTATCCCTTCTACATTGAAGAATTAATTCATGAAATTTCCATCTTTTTTTTCATCCCTTTTACATTGAGAAAGAGTTCCCTTTTACATTGCTTCCGCATTTCAACCATTTCAACAGCTATAATTTGCTTTTCCCAGTTCTTATTCTTGATTCTCAAAATTTACATTTTTTTTTAAATTTTTTTTAGCCATTTCAACAGCTATAATTTGCTTTTCCCAGTTCTTATTCTTGATTCTCAAAATTTACATTTTTTTTTCAATTTTTTTTAGCGTTCTTTGGCTCTCTTTCTATTTCTTCTTATTTTCTTCTTTATTTTATAATTTTAACATATGTAATCAAGAAAAGATAATCTAATTTTGCAGTAATTCAGGGTGTGTTTGGAATTGCTCTTTGGAGGCAAAAGAGTAGGCCACTTGAAAGAGCAGGTTCAAATTGCTCTTTTAAAGAGACCCGAATTCAGTTCTTTCACTCTCCAAAAGAGCTAAGAGAACTTACAACCAAATACAGTCCCATACTAAAGGGCTTTGAGTCAGAGCCGAGAGCTGCTCTTTGCTTCTAAAGAGCAATTCCAAACACAGCCTCAATAATCAGTTTAGTTAAATTGTTTATTATGAATTTATGATTACTTCTTTTTCAGGAAATTTCGCAGCTTAGATATGTTCTATGCCCTCGCCATTTGAAGGAGAGACAATTTTGGAGAATATATTTTACGCTTGTCAAGAGCTATGTGTCTCCGTAAGTGCTTTTTTTTTTTTTCATCATATATAAAATACATGGTCCCTTGTTTCTTGAAAATATGGAGCAGAAGAGCAAAGTTAATGGGATCAGACATTGATGCCAAATTTGATCTGCACAATTTATTATTGCCATAGACCAATTTTTTTTCTTTCTTAAAATACCAGAGCTCTATGTGAACTTTATGTGCATAAAGAATTACGGAAAATGTAGTATCTCTCGTTCATCATATCGGTTATTTTATTTTTTGATGTTATTCTCTTTGAAGATGTATATATATATATATATATATATATATATATTTTTTTTTTTTTTCTACTTCCATATCTCCACTCAAACTGAGGCTAAGTGAATAATCAATAATTCAGCATGTTCACTCACTGATGTAGTTGAATTTTTTTTCTGTTTTCTGGCATGTGGGAATTTTGTGTTCTAGCCTTCTTGAGCAAAAGTGGTTAAGGTTCTTGTTTGTTAGTTTGAGGTTTACTGACTTTTGACTTCCTTCAAAAGTAAAAAGAGTACTCATTTTTTTCTCAAATAAGCCCCATTTTGGAAGAGAACTCTAGACCTTGTTCATGAAAATTGTAAAGGTTTATAAATGAAGCTGATCTATAGTGCAAATCCTCATAGCTCTCAACTCTAAAACAATAGTGGCATTTCAAATATGAAATACTCCACAAATGAATGCTCTACTTGAGTTAAATTATCAAATAATTAGCTAGATCTTTCTCTCCTGTGACATAATGGATATGTGTTGAATCAGCAAAATCCTTAAGGTGATCTGATCACCGTTATCTGGAATGGATCATGTGGAGGTTATTCCCTTGACTGTTAATTTGTTCATTGATTGCATGAAATGAAATTGATGCACCATAATAGCATAGCTTTCAAGACGATCCCACTCTAGTGCAAGGATAAAAAATTCAGATTTCGTTTCGGTTTCAGGCTGGACTGAAACTGAAATTTTGAATTTTGGCCGCAATTTTGGCTGAAAACTACAGTGTGGACCAAACATAACCGAAATTATGGGTTTTTGTTTCGGTTTCGGTGGGGACCGAAACCGAAACATTGAAGATTTCGGCTGAAATTTTGAACCATGCTCTAGTGGTCTAAACTCTGAAGTAAATTCACTGCACCATCATGCCTTTCTAACAGCTCGAAGGTTTGTTCTCTTCTCCTGTGGGATTATGAGCTATCTAACTTAGAAGCAGACACAGATGGTGGGCCCTGCACAAATACAAAGTGTCATAAACGATGTTCCTAATGTTGAGATATTATAAAAAGTAAATAATGTTATCTGCATAATAGAACGACCCTCAAGTTATATAGTCTTTATATGAATAGTCCATCAAAAGAAGAAAACAGCTTTAGGTTTTGTCAACATAGCTATATGGTCAAGCGTCTATATGCATTTCCAAAACAGCAAGTTCCTTAGAATATCTGTGGTGATGAGTTATGAATTTATGATAGGGAGCCGTTATTGGAAACTTTATCGTTTAATGGCTATTTATGAGAGGCCATATTGATTCATTGGGGTTTAAATTTATGCGGTTAAGCACTGTCATCATCAGTTTCAATTATTCGTAAAAAAAATAAATCATTTCCAATAAAACGGACTGTCATGTCCATGTTTCTGGAATGATCTTGGTTGAATCAATCACTAAAATACTCTAATGTCTTCACTAAATTATGGTATGTACTAGAGCGCTCCCTTTTATAACGAAAGAGGTAGTTTAACTATTTTTTTTTATCATCTAGAAATCAAAACTCAGGCTTATATTGCATCCTTTATTTGGCCATGAAGAAGGGCATTCACTTTAGTCCTTTAATCAGGGCAACATGCTAGCTATGTGGGAAGCACAATCATGCTCATATTCCTTATTGTCACTGCTCCAATTTTTCGTAGTAGTATTCTGCCATGTCCAATACTCTGAAAACAACACCATTCAACACATTTTTTTTGGTGACAGACATGGAAGCAACTGATTATCATTACTCATTTTGAACACTTCATGATAGCATGTTTGTCACGTCCCGCGCACAACACCAAATCTTTCCCCACTCTATTTGTACCATAATGTATGTACAGGGTATACGGTAGTGTACATAGAAGAAAGAGGCTAATAGAAAACTCTACAAACCTAGAGAGAGATCCTAGGAAGTGTGTAGAACAAGGGAAGGGTGGAGAAGCCTCTAGAGAAAACTCTAGAACATTCCCGACCGTTAGATGTGAGACACATATCCCAATCTCACACCATCCATTGTATACTTGTAACTTATAAATAGGGTAGAGTGCCTCACCTAATGGACACCTCAAAACTTGTAAGCATTTGAGAGTTTCAATACAAAAAGTTATTTGCATTCCCTCTCTTGAGTTCTCTTCTTGCTCTTGTGGGTTTTCGGTAGTTAGTTTGACCTTGCGACGCTAGGGAGCGACTAAGTGCAAGAGCCGCACGAATTTTCGAGGCGCAACAACTAAGTCTGTGACAGTTGGTACCAGAGTCACGTCGGTTAGGGGAAATCCACGTTGGTTTAAGGGAGATGATTCGGAGTGGGAGATCACCATGTCATCCGAAATTGTGCAAGAGGGAGGACATGGCAACGAGGGCGGTAAGCCGAGAAGGGAAAGATCTTGCGACGTGTTCGCTAACTTTGACACGCGGCTAGGCAGGGTAGAGCTAGCCATCGCCAATGGGAACGATCGGTTTGAGGAAGTAGGCCAAAACATCTCGGCTCTAGAGGTGAGACTCGAGGAGCTACGTGGAGAGATGCAAGGCCAAGTTAACGTCATAGCGCATACGAAACAAAAGGCACGCGAGAGCCTCGAGGCCAAGGTATGGGATACCCTTAACACCATTTATGCACAATTGGAAGAAATCAAAGGCGATTGGGCCTTATGCAAGAAGGTTTGACCAGTGGCACACCCACGACTCGGGATGCTCCAAGGAGGGTTAAGGCACTCAAGCCCAAAGCCTTCAATGGGTTTAGAGATGCTAGGGAGATAGATAATTTCTTGTGGCACTTGGAGCAATACTTCAAGGCTATCTCCCTAGAAGATGACAGCCAGAGGGTGCAAGCTGCCACACTTGACCTCAACGATACAACCATGTTGTGGTGGAGGCGACGTGAGGCGGATATTGAACGAGGTACTTGCACCATCGACACTTGGGAAGACTTCAAGAAGGAATTAAATAAACAATTCTATCCTAAGAATGTCGATTACTTGGCCCGAAAGAATTTAAAGAGATTGCAGCACACGGGATCAATCTGGGACTACGTTAAAGAATTCTCTACGTTAATGTTAGAGATCCCGGATATGCCCGAGAAGGACCTCTTCTTCAATTTTATGAACGGATTACCAACATGGGCGGAGCAAGAACTACGAAGTCGGGGAGTTCAAGATCTTGCTTTGGCCATGACCGCCGTGGAGTCACTCGTAGAATTCAAGAGTCCGAGATGTCCAAAAAGCCGACTCCTAGGGGCAACTATGCCAAAGGTGGGGGAGACAAACCCTCACATTCAAAGGAGGATGTCGGTAAGACAATGCACGAGAAGTCTTCATGGAACGATAAGTCAAAGTTCGACAACACTAGGACCCGCGACTTGAAGTGCTTCTTATGCGATGAGCCACTGCTACATTGTTGTTTTTCCGTAGTTTTTCTTCTCCTTCCATCAAATGTTGAACTTAGCCTACCTATCTTCAAACTTCTATTCCTCTACCTCTTGAATTCTCAGAGTGAGGGTAAGGTTGAATCAGGTCAAACAAGTTTAGGTACAAGTACTCCGGTGTTTGTCAAAGAAAAATAAGATTTAAAGTTCAAAGAGTGTAAGCAAAGGGCAGTTTTAAAAGGTTGGAATTTCAGGCTCAAACTGTCCAAATAAAGGCCTTACATCATTTCTTTAGTGTCATGAGTGTTGTCAAATTGTTTCAACTTCGGAGTGCCAACTTCTAGTGAAAAGGTCTTGACTCAATTAGTCCTTAGAGCATAAAAAATGCCAATAACACTCTTCAAAAGAAAATGATGGGCCCAAATTTCACTAGGTATGGTCTTCAAATTAACCCATGGGGTGTATTTCTATCTTTTTCTTTCCTCTCTAGTTCACTATGTGCTAACTGAAATTTTTTTCTGATATTAGTTTCATGATGGTGCTAAAATTTTCAAAGAATTTCAGTTTTAAAAGTCCGCAAAATTTTTAAATTTTCACAAATTTCCTCATTTTCGAGTTAGGTGGGAATTGACTTTATTCATTCCAAGTAAACCACACACTGCTGCACTAGAGTTAACTATTCCATTGGCAGGTCTACTCTGCCACACCCCCAAACCTAAGTTAAACAGTGTCCTCACTGTTTCATGCAACATGTGTATAGGGGCAGCAGGGTAAACAATAGACAGGCACCCTAAATTACAGCAGAAAATTAAGAAAAAGCTAAACAAAAATTAAGCAAATTCAACTAGAAAGAGAAAACAAATGGTATATACAAGTGTGACACTACGAGAACAACACTACGACCATAGTGAAAAATTTCGTTTTCGGTCATTTTTCGGTGGGGGGTCCTTTCGGTACATTTCGGATTAATTTCGGGGATCAAATATATATAAAACAATATATTTAAGTATTTGTGCTAAGCACTGAAGCTTAAGCACAAAGCTAAAAGGCATATAGAAAAAGTGCCTTTTTTTGTTAAGTAGCTTTAGTCCCACATCGTTGGGGAGAGAAATCTAGACACTCCAACCCCTTTATATATTGCTTCAACTTTACACTTAAGCAAACCACAACTGGTGAGTGGTGACTGGTGAGCACAGAGTCAGCTTTGCTTTTGCCATTTATTAGTAAATTACTAATATAAAAAATAAAAAAATTTGAAAATTATGAAAATTAACGAAATTTTGCCGAAAAAACCGAAATTCCTGAAATTTCTCCGAAAAAACCAAAATTTCCGAAAAATACCAAAATTTCTTCGAAAGTTTCGTTTAACCCCCATTTCGCCATTTTTCGCGAAATTTTGCCGAATTTCGGTGAAATTTGTCACTATGACTACGCCACAAATTATTAGAAACAGAAAGTTAAAACAACATAAATGAAGTTCAAAACAGCAGATATAGACAAAACAAAAACTAACCAAACACCTAAAAACAGAGAAATCCTAAACCTAACTAGCTAACATGATCTGGGTATGAATCAAAAGGATGGGAAAAAATTTCAGCGTTGAAAGTACACATTGGAAAGCAGGATTGATACAAAAAAATCAGACTAGACCACACAATATATACAAACAGTCCGGATGGGGGGTACATGAATGACAGAAATTTTAATTTCCCCATCTGGACTCAGCTGAATTGGAAAGAACTATGAAATAAAAAATGAAAGGTCATACCTTTGGATTTGCAACTAACCTGAATTCTTCCATTCAGCAGATATTCAGTTGCATGAGAGGTGCAGGGAGCAGCTCTAGCTCACAGCCGGTGGATAAGCAATAAAAAGGCAGCAAGGGTGCCTTAAATGACTGAGGGAGGGTCAGCAGGGCAGGTGTCCAAATGGATTGGTGCACTAGTCCTGCTGAGAAGCCCAAGGTGTTATATTTTCAGCTCATAGAGGGGGGGAGGGGCTCCTTAGTTCATTCTTCATTAAATTCATCAAATTCCTCACCCCAAGTGTGGCAATTTGGGTGAGGAATTTCCACCATCTCATCAACACAACAACTGAACATGGTAAAAAAAAATAAATCATTTTATTTTATTTTTTTTATTTTTTTATTTTTATAGTTTGATGGTTTTTTTTTTTTTTTTTTTTTTTTCAGTTGGGGCTCAACAACCCCATTTTATTCAGCTTCATTCCTTATGCACACTCGCTTGGCATCACTACAGTCTTGGCTAGCCACCTCCTTTCTATTCCTTGGGGCATTGATTGACCTAGTTTCTGTATGATTTGAAGAAGCTCCATCAATCAAATGTACTCCTCGTGGGTTGTTCAATGTTTGGCTCAGGAGCAAGGATCAAAATTTCGATTTCCCGATACGTATCGTCCAAGCTCAAAACCGATACGTATCGGACGATACATACTGGACGATACCGAACAATACATTGAATGTATCGTTCGGTATAACATATGGGAATGAACGATACAGTACCTTGAATGTACCGTATTGTTCATGTCCGATACCGATACGTATCATCCGATATGTATCTGTGTCGGACGAAATTTTGATCCATGCTCGGGAGCCGACCCTCTTCCCGTCGCGTTAGAGCATTTGAAATATAACCAAGCTGGTCCTCAATTCTTCAATGCTCTGCGTGTGGGAATCCACAATTTGTGCAACGGAGCCTAGGTTTTATAAAGAAGACAAAACCTGATCCTCAAAGGAGGGGGCTCTAGGGTACTGGGGTGTTACAACTAACTGTCCTTGCTGGGAGGGCTGATGAGAAAATTGTTGTCCTTGTGCATGACCTTGGTAAGACTGCTGGTTAGTATTGTAGGGCAAAGCCTGCTGCTGTTGGGTTTAAGGTGAATCAGCTTGTCTCCACCTCAGATTTGGGTGGTTCCTCCAAGTGTACCCAGCAGGTTGTTGTCTATATGACTGGACAACATTGGCTTGCTCATTAAAAAATTCAGGGGATAGACCAGCAGAGGGACATTGCAAACGAGAGTGTGAAGGTGAGTGGCATATGGTGCACACCTCTCTAACCTGTACAGCCACACGTGGCTGCATCACACTCAAAACTTTATCGAACTTTTTCGACAGTGAGTCCACTTACCTTTCCAGGTCACTATAAACATTAACTTCATACAACTTCCCGGGAGATGTGGGTTCTCTTGCACCTCTAGCAGGTGGCTCAATGCCATAACTAGGCAACGCCTCCTCCTGGAGAGAATTTTCACTAATAAGCTCAAATAAATCTCATGCTTCCTCAACAGTTTTGGTAAGGTATGTGCCACCACTCGATGCATCAATCATCTCTCTACTCCTTGCATCAAGTCCTTGGTAGAAGCTTTGTACAAGCTGCCACATAGGGATCTGGTGGTGCGGGCACTGCCTCAACAACTCCCTAAATCTATCCCACGCCTCATGCATTTGCTCAGTTGGGGATTGAGCAAAAGAGATGATGCTCTTCCTCAACTGGCTTATTTTACCGATTGGGAAAATTTTGGCCAGAAATTGGCATTGAAGATCGTTCCATGACTGTATGTTGTTTGGTGGGAGCAAGGAGAGCCATGTTTGGGCCTTACCCTTTAGTGAAAAAGGAAAAAGCCTAAGCTTGGTGGCTTCCTCTCCAACCCAGCAATATTAAAAGTAGTGCACAACGATAGAAATTGGTCTATGTGCTGGTGGGGGTCTTCCTTGCTCAGCCCATGAAAACTTGGTAGCATTTGGATGGTTGAGGCTTTAATCTCGTAACTGCCCACAACATTAGGGAGCTAAATGTAAGAGGGTGATGCATATGCCTCTGGTGCATTGTGCTCCTTAAGTGTTTTAGGTCGCTCTCCCATCTCAGTTTCTACCAGATTTTCAGCCGGGGTTTGCATTGCAGAACCAGGACTCAAAATTCTCCCAATTTCAGGATTTAACGGTACAAGTTCGGGATTGAGAGACCTCCTTCCGTGCAAACAACACACATACACAACAACAAAAACAAGGACCTCACAGCAGGTAGAATAAAATTTACTAAAAACTAGACTGTACTACTGCTGAAATATAAAACTGCAGAAATGAAAAGACAGCAAGGGAGAGAGATGCAAACTGATGCAAAATTGCTCCAGCTGCAGCCAAGCTTCCCTATTTGCTATTGCTCCAAGCCTGCAAGAAAAAAAAACAACTCTAGCAGGAATTTATTCAAACACTACATATGCAAAACAGGAAACGTAAACAAAAATGATTACAGCTGTACTTTATTCACACATTCCTAATACAACAAAAAGTCTAAAAACCGAAAAGAAACAAGAAAAATTCAAAAAAAAATACAAGAACATTACAACTGTAATTTATTCAAACACTAAATCTACAATGAATATAGCTAACAAAAACTCAGGTTTACTATACTAGATCAAAACTCCCCGACAGCGGCGCCAAAAATATGTTGGGGTATTTCAGATGCTTGCTGCTATTTTATTAGAAAACAATGGAGAAAATAAATCAGGAGAGGAGAGATGCAAAAATGGGATGAAAATAGCAAGCCTAAAATACCATAGACCTGCAAGATACAAGGCCTGTTGTAGCAAGTTTTGAGAAGTACGAGTTTGTCCCACAGGGAGTAATGATCTGATACCATGAGAGTGTATAGTAATCTCCAGATCTAGCGACAGATCTGGCAATCCTAAAGGAAGGGAGTTTAAGTGTCACTAAGCTATATTAAACTAAAAACAGAAATAAAACCAATCTAAAAACAGGAATAAATCTACAACTAAAGGGAGAAAAAGAAGGGTGATGATGTGTGTGGTAAAATAAAGATAAAAGATGGAGAAGTAGACAACTATGAATAAATCAGCTCTGCAACTCAGAGCAAGAGGTGATATTGCAGCAATCCTTCTGAAGGCTACAAGCTCATCAGCAAGGTAGAAGAATTCAAATCAATCTTGCAATCTAGATTCCTCTTAAGGCTATAACCTGTTCACTTAAATGGTCACAGACTATCTAAGGGAGGAGGTTCAATCACTTGAAGGGATTGATCATAAGGCTATAATCTGTCCACTTAAATGGTCACAGACTATCCAAGAGATTTTCTCCCATCAATGGGTTAAATCAGAATAGAAAAATCATTGCAGACACTATGTTTTGTAAGGCTACAAGCACATGCATCCATAGGAGCAATCAGTCCTCAAAAATCAATTGGAGACCACAAGAAATCTCAGACTGAAAGGGGCTCTAAACTCAGCTGGTCATTGCTACAAAAGGCCTGCAATGACTCAACTCACAAGTCTGCAATCTCTACAGATTCCCAGATCTAAACACTGAAAGCAATAATATAAAACATAGTAGAGTTTGGCTCTGCAACAATCCCTCACAAGGCTACCAGGCTCTGCAACAACCCCTCACAAAGCTACAAGCTGAAGTGCAGAGAAGAAGAATCCATCTCAGATCTGTGACTTAGACCAGCCCTAGGGCTATAATCTGTCAACTTAAATGGTCACAGACTATCCACAGAGGTTATCCTAGTCACAGATGATGAGGGGAAACAGTAAAATTACTACTGCCACCATAATTACAAGGCTACAAGCTCAAGTTTCCATGAGAGCATCAAATCTTGAAATCCCATGTGTAAGGCATAGGTCAAAGAACACCATACGCAGCACACAGGAAGAAAAATAGATTTAATTAAACTTTAAACATGGCATTCATTGCAAAAGATACTTACAATACTCTGCCCCCAAGACATCAGTCTGTGCAGCCCAAAACAGCTCACTCCATTAACACAAGATCTATTACAAATCTAAGAAAAAATACACAGTTGCTTACAAAGATCTTAGCCCAGCATTGTTGTTGTGCTAAGGAAAGAAGAAAATGGAAAAGGAAAGGGAAGCTAAACCTAACCCTAACCCTAAAAAGCTAAAACCCTAAATGGGGATCTCAGGCTATTCCTGGATCTAGATCTTAGGCTAACCCTGGATAAATTACAAAACAAGAAAAATATTCTTTATATACAATCCCTCAGCCTTGGTGTGCCCTAACCAATCCGAATGAAGGGGGGAAGATGTGTGGAGTTGATTTCATGGCCAATCTGTGACCCTTGAATGCCTCGGGCTGTGTGAGCATTGATAAGTGTGCCCTAGACATGTGTGAAAACCTCAAACAGCCCTTGAGTTTTGAAGTGTTGCTGCTGGAACCCGAGGTTCGCGCAGCTGGATTAGCTTTCGGCAGCATTCTCGTGAAGATAAACTAATACAACACATATATGGAGCTTCAGAATTTCATATCTCGCGAGGATGGCAACTCCACAACAGCTCATCTCGCGAAGGTTACATTTGCTGAAGGTAAGCTCGCGAGGATGGAGATATATACAGCAGTTAGAACTAGCTTCTCCACTTCGCGAGGATAAAATAGTACAGTTTGTAAGCTGCTCGCGGGGCTGGGTATTTCAGCATCTTCATAACAGTTTGCGAGGCTCTAATGAATGGAGCTTCAGGTGTGCCCTCGCCAAGCTCTCGCTGAGTTCAACTCACAGATCGCGAGGATAAAATATACATGGGGGCCCAGCATTGCATCGCGCGAGGCTGGCATAAAATGAAGCAGCTATTGCTGCTCGCGCGGCTGGAATATGGAGCTTCAGAACTCCCAACTCGCTGGGCTCTCGTTGAGTTCAACTCTCTGCTCGCGAGGATGAAGAAATATAGCAGCCTTGCTGCTCCAGACCAGCACGCTAGGCTCTGTTTGAGTGTTGAAATTGCAGGCTCGCGAGGATGGAAACTTCAAGGATTTTATGCTGCTCGCGAGGATGGCTGAAGGTGTAAAAGGTTCATTCGAGAGGTTGCTGAGATGAAGTGTTCGAGAGGTTGGGTTCCTGCTTCATGAAAGCATCCATTCGACAGGTTAGGTGGCTGCTCAGCAGGTTCAGCAATCCTCTCGAGAGGATGGATGGCCTTCTCGACAGGTTTGTGAGGTTGATCTTCAACAGAAGCACTGCTCGACAGGATGAGTGGTTGCTGAGTTGAAGAGCTCGACAGGTTCAGCTCTACCCTTTTTAACCAATTGACAGGTACTAGCTTCAGCAGCACCTCCATTCGACAGGTTGCTGTTTGAAGTCATTTTCCCAAGAGGTTGAGGTGCAGGTTCAGCTCTCCATTCGAGAGGTTGTAGTGGCCACTCGACAGGTTAGATATCCCAGCTATGAACCACTCGAAGGGCTTTTTATTTGCTTTCAGCAATCTGTTCGACAGTTTAGAGGAACCATTCGACAGCTCCATCATCTACTCAAGTGCTTGAGTATAGCATGTCTAATGTTCTTCTTCTTGAGTTGCTGCTATATGCTGCTAAAGATGGCGAACCAAATGATGCTTTGCAACTGCTGAAATGTGTACATCCATTCTGCTGAAAACCACACTGCTGCAGCTTTTGTGCTTAGTGTTCACACAGCTATGCAGCCACAGGCTTTAAGCAACAACTCTATGGGCTGCTTGAGTGGTTGGAAGCTGCATCAACTACTGACTTGACATCAGCAGTGCCATTTGGGACTTCAGTGGTGCAGCTCCAACAGTTTAAGTCTGCTGAGTTCATAGTCTGCCTGAGTGCATGGATGGCTTTAGGATTGCATGGCTTCAATTCTTCACTGAGCTCACTGCTGTGCTGTTAGCTTCACTGCTGCAGCTGCTTAATGATGGCTCTCCATGCTGGCTTGGATAAACTACAGCAGTCTGGATTGCTTGAGTGTATGCTGTACAGCAGTAGGTTGCTCAACAGCTTTTCCATTTAAGTCCTCTGCAGCAGCACTCCCTCAACCTCTGAGCCTCGTCTCTCTCTCTCTCTCTCTCTCTCTCTCTCACCAGGTCTCCAAAGATCCCAAAGCAAGCTTAAATTGATCCCTATGGTGTACTTCACCATAGCAAATTCACAGTGAACCCATCAGCTCCACAGCTTGGCATAAAAATCCTCCTTCTTAGCTTGAAATATGATGGATTGCATCATTAAGCTGTAAATTCCTGTTATCTATGCAAATACACTTAAAACACATTATTAAATGGCTCAAAGGTCTATCAAAGGCCAGGTTAAGGGGTGAAAAGTGGTACTTTTCAGAGCTTCACAACGAGCCGCACATGGCAAGGGATTGTTCGAAGAGAAGGGCCCTTACAGCCCTTCCCTCTCAGCTGGAAGAGAAAGATGAAGTAGAAGACACTACGATGGGGTCGCTACGACTTTTGAACGCGATTAAAAAGCAATCTGAGGCCTCAAACTTGAGAACACAAAGCCCACGAATAAAGGGCTTATGTATGTGGAAGTAACTCTCAATAGGAAGGCCACACGCGCTATGGTGGACACGGGTGCTACTCACAACGTTGTCTCGGTGGAAGAGGCAAACCGGTTGTGTGTGAAGGCGACCAAAGAGCAAGGGTGGCTCAAGGCCGTCAACTCAGAGGCAAAACCGATTCATGGCATGGTGTGGCGTTGAGCGTAGGAGACTGGAAAGGGACCGTAGAGTTGTTGGTGGTCCCAATGGATGATTTCCAAGTAGTGTTGGAGATGGAGTTCCTCAACAAAGTAAAGGTGGTGCCCATGCCATTCGTGAACTCCGTCTGCATAATGGAGGAGAGTGCACCATGCATGGTTCCCGCGGTAAGAGGAACCAAAGCGACTGTGAAAACACTATCGGCCCTATAGTTAGCCAAAGGCGTAAAAAAGGGTGACATAACGTCTCTAGCGATGCTCTCACAAAAGGAGGACGACACCATAGACCAAGTGCCCAAAGAGGTTAAAAAGGTATTGAAGCAATATCAGGATGTAATGCCCCCTGAGCTACCTAAGAGATTGCCACCAAGGAGAGAGGTGGACCACAAAATTGAGTTGGAACCTGGGGCCAAGCCACCTGCTAAAGCACCATATAGAATGGCCCCACCAGAGTTGGAAGAGTTGAGGAGACAACTCAAAGACTTGTTGGATGCAGGCTACATCCAACCATCCAAGGCCCCTTACGGAGCACTGGTGTTGTTCCAAAAAGAAGTACGATGGTTCGCTACGGTTATGCATCGACTACAGGGCGCTCAACAAGGTCACAATAAAGAACAAGTACCCGATACCACTCATAGCCAACCTCTTTGCTCAGTTAAGAGGAGCCCGCTACTTCTCAAAGCTTGACCTAAGATTAGGATACTATCAGGTCCGCATCGCAGGCGGGGATGAATCGAAAACCACGTGCGTAACTAGGTATGGATCGTATGAATTCCTTGTAATGCCCTTTGGTCTCACCAATGCTCCAGCAACATTTTGCACACTTATCAACAAAATATTCCACCCTTACCTTGACCGGTTCGTTGGGGTATACCTTGACGACATCGTCATCTATAGTAACACCTTGAAAGAACACATCGAACACTTGAGGAAGGTGTTCTAGCTGCTTCAAGAGAACGAGTTGTACGTAAAGAAAGAAAAATGCTCCTATACGCAGCCGGAAGTGATGTTCTTGGGGCATAAGATCTGCGATGGCAAGCTGAGCATGGATAGTAGCAAAGTGAGAGCCATCCAAGAATGGGAGCCACCTACGAAGGTAACCGAGCTCATATCCTTCTTAGGCTTGGTAAATTACTATCGAAGGTTCATAAAGGCGTACTCAGGGAAAGCAACACCCTCACCAATCTTCTAAAGAAGAATAAAGCATGGGCGGGGACGGACAAGTGCCAACATGCCTTCGATGGGCTGAAAAAGGCAATCATGGAAAAACCCGTTCTGAGCCTACCGGATCCTAGTCAGCCCTATGAAGTTCAAACTGATGCATCCGACTTTATTATCGGCGGAGTGTTGGTACAAGAGGGGCATCCGATAGCCTACGAGAGTCGAAAACTGAACGATACAGAAAGGCATTACACCACCCAAGAGAAGGAGATGACCGTCGTGGTGCATTGTTTAAGGACTTGGAGACACTACCTCTTGGGATCCAAGTTCATGGTGAAGATTGACAACGTTGCCACTAGCTACTTCCAGTCTCAAAAGAAGCTAAGTCTCAAGTAGGCTAGATGGCAAGACTTTTTAGCTGAATTTGATTTGGTGTTCGAATATAAGCCAGGAAGAACTAACCTGGTGGTCGATGCGCTAAGCAAGAAGAACGAATTGGCAGCGTTGAAGAAAGAAGGGTTGGCTACGATTAGTCCACTCCAGGGCACACTCCCAGATCACATCAAGGAAGACACTTTAGCAAAGGGTTTACTAGAGATAGCGCGTGCGGGATGCAACAATCGATTTTGGGAGAATGACGGGTTACTCTACGCAAAAGGAGGGAGACTCTACGTTCCTAAATGGGGTAACCAAGGAATGACCTCATCAAGGAGTGCCACGATACTCGATGAGCCGGCCACCCAGGCCAATGACGCACGATGGCGCTTCTGGAGTCTACATACTACTAGCCTCAGATGAAGAGTGATATCGAGGCCTATGTGAAGACTTGTCTTATATGCCAACAAGACAAGATCGAGCAACGACAACCATGGGGATTGTTGAAACCTCCACCCATCCCTATGAGACCTTGGGAGAGTCTCTATGGACTTCATCATAACGCGTTGTCAAAGTCGGAGGGATGTGGTTCGATCATGGTAGTGGTGGACCGATTCTCAAAGTACGACACTTTCATTGCCGCCCAACCGATTGCACTGCCGAAGAAGCCGCACGTCTATTTCTCAAAAATGTAGTGAAGCTTTGGGGTGTACCATTGACTATCATTAGTGATCGAGATCCTCAGTTTACGGCACTTTGTGAGTGCCAACCAAAGAAATTGGGCAAAGTTGTTGGATGTCGCCCAATTCTCGTACAACTTGCAAAGAAGTGAGTCCACACATCATAGCCCCTTTAAGCTTGTCACAGGACAACAACCACTCACTCCACACACCGTCATGACGGGCTACATAGGGAAGAGCCCAGCTGTCTACCAATTCACCAAGGGATGGCAAGAGAAAGCGGACATGGCAAGGGCACATTTGGAGAAGGCTACCAAGAGGATGAAGAAGTGGGCCAACACAAAGAGGAGGAATGTTGAATACCAACTCAGCGACTTGGTAATGATCAAGCTCATTCCCCAACAGTTCAAAGTGTTCAGGAGGGTCCATAAGGGGGGTTAATACGAACATACAAAGGACCCTTCCCAATCCCCAAAAGGGTAGGCAAGGTGTCCTACTAGGTCCAGCTACCCGCAAAGTTAAAGATCCACCCGGTCTTCCATATCAGCAACCTGAAGCCATACCATGAAGACCCAGAGGATCCAACCCGGGGCATCTCCAAACGAGCCCCAACCGCCGTAACGACTTTATTTGAGAAGGAAGTCGAAAGCATCCTTGCTAATAGAACAATTCGACGTCGAGGTGTTCGTCCCTACAAGGAGTACCTCATGAAATGGAAAGGGCTACCAAACGATGAGGCTAGTTGGGGAGCATGTCGACACACTATGATAGTTCGAGGAACAAATACGGCAATTCGAAGGAGAGGATGCGACGAGGACGTCGCCAGCATAGGTGGGGGAGAGTATCACATCCCACGCACAACACCAAATCTTTCCCCACTCTATTTGTACCATAATGTATATACAGGGTATACGGTAGTGTACATAGAAGAAAGAGGGTAATAGACAACTCTAGAAACCTAGAGAGAGATCCTAGGAAGTGTGTAGAACAAGGGAAGGGTGGAGAAGCTTCTAGAGAAAACTCTAGAACATTTCCGACCGTTGGATGTGAGACACATATCCCAAGCTCACACCATCCATTGTATACTTGTAACCTATAAATAGGGTAGAGTTCCTCATTTGATGGGCACCTCACAACTTGTAAGCATTTGAGAGTTTCAATACAAAGAGTTCTTTGCATTCCCTCTCCTGAGTTCTCTTCTTACTCTTGTGGGTTTTCGGTAGTTAGGCTGATCTTGCGATGCTAGGGTGTGACTAAGCGCAAGAGCCACACAGATTGTCGGGGCGTGACAACTAAGGCCGTGACATGTTGCTAGAATTTGGCTTTGTTCGCATCAACATAAATCTCAAGACTCAAGTCATACCAACTAGCAAGAATTATTATATGATATTTCTTGGTATCAGGGCCTAACATACGTTACATAGTTGATTTGTAGTGGACAATGCAAAATTGTTATGGGTCTTTTTTCACATTGTGGCATCCAATATGCACTGATAGGAGCATGGTTCTAAAAGTTGACCAGTCTACGAGTAACATGGCTAAGTTACTCAGCTCACAGATTTTGAGTCGGGTCACTAGATTTTGAGTTAAGTCAAGATTTTGCTAGGATGATTAGCCATGGTTCGTAAGTATGCCTATATATAATATTTCATATGATAAGACATATGGAATTGTTTTTTAAAAATATTACATGATCCTTTTTTACCAACATATCTTTCTCTCTCTGTCTCTCTCTTGGTACATATTTGCTATTTTTTTTTGTAATGTTTTATAAATATATATTTTATATATTTTCGAATATTTACTAAATTATTGAGTTCGACCAAGTTGAGTTTTATTCGAGTCTTCGCGTTAACTCGACGTGGCTGATTTTTGAGTCTAGTCGAGTTTTCCAGTTTCCGAACTGTAGATAGGAGTTTCTATCGGCTGATGTGTATTGTTGTTGGTGCTGAATGATGGAATCTGAAGCTGAGATATTTAACCATGTAATTTGTTGTCCTGTAAATCCTGAAATTATCCAATGGGCATTAAAGATGAATTTTGGGGAGTTGAACAGTTTGAGTTGTTGAGGGATAGAAAAGAAGTTATGCAATGGTATTTCTTAATCTATGGTTTGTGGGAGATGATTTTTTTTTTGGATTGGTAAAAAGCATGACATCATTAAAAGAGAAAAAAAAAATCATACAAAGACTGCATAGCAGTGAGAAGCTACGAAACAGGGACACAACAGAAAACAAGGCGAACAAGCAACAACTAGCAGACCAAAACAAAAAATCACAAACGTCGGGTCGGCGAAAGCCAAAAAGTCAGCAGCCATCCAGAAACCCAAGCCCCAATCGAAAGATATGCTCCTCGGGAATCCATTACATAGAACATTTTTCTTCCAGTATTCCTTAATACTCTGTAGCGATTCCAACCCCACAGCTACCTTGGCCCCAACACCTTCCATCATAAGAATGCTCATAGACCTAAGCTGAAAATTCCTACGACTGTTTCGAAAGACTTTCATTCCTTTCCAGCCAGATAACCCACCAAATGGTCAGCAACGCGATCTCCCAAAAGGCTTTCTCCATCCCCAACCATTGATCCTCTTCCAGCTACTAATCAATTCTTTACTTGACCTCGGGACACACCGATCCCCAAACACGCTCTCCCTTTGTATCCAGACCCACAAGCTACTCACAAGCGGGCAATGAATAAGGAAATGGTTAGCGGACTCCACTTCCTTAAACTCATGAAACAAGCATTCCTTAAATTCATTCCTCTCTTGATAAGCTGGTCCACTATCAAAATCCTCGCCCATGCCGATGGCCAAGCAAAGAAGACGATTCTAGGAGGGCTACATTCTTCCACACACCCATCCAGACTCTGCCCACCACCTCTTTAGGTATCATAAAATTATAGAAAGACCTAACCATGGGTCAAAATTTCGTCCGATACCGATACGTATCGGACGATACGTATCGGTTTTGGACTGGGACGATACGGTACATTCAGTGTACCGTATCGCCATTTTGTATGCATATACCCGGACGATACATTCAATGTATCGTCCGGTATTTTACTATTCTGATACGTATCGTCCGATACGTATCGGTTTTGAGCTCGAACGATACGTATCCGATACCCGGTATTTTGACCCATGGACCTAACCGAGAAAACAACTTTCTTCTCCAAGATCCAAACAATTCTATCAATCCCCCCTATTATTAGGGGATATCTTATAAAGTGTGGTCAAAAGTTCCAAAACAGAAATCATTAATTGCACATCCAACAAACAAACTCTTCTTGAAAATCTGGCTACTTCCATGACAATCACCTATTTATTGAGGACTAACTGAAACAAGCCACTAAACTGCTCAGCCAGCACCATATCAACTATCCAAAGGTCCTTCAAAACAGAATCCGACTGCCGTCACCCCATTCCAATCTGACACATTGCTGAAATGTGTCCCAAACCGAGCACACTCCCCTCCACCAAGCCAAAGATCTACCCATAGATCCTGAATCATTTGCCACCCCTCCTCTCTATCCCCATATTTTGCCCTCAAAATTCTAACCCCCAAAACCTTCTTGTCCTCAACTATGTGCCACGGCCATTTCCCCAATAATACTTGATTCATACTTCGAAGATTTCGTAGATCAACACCTCCATTTTCCTTTGGTAATTGGCACACTTTCCAGTTTACTAAGTGGAAATTTCGATTGTCACCTTTGCCATCCAAAGAAATTCCGTGGAATTTGTTCCGGTCTATCCACAACTGCAGCTAGACACTTAAACATTGCATAAAAAGCACCGGAAGGTTCAATAACTTTGTTTGACAATAGTCAATTTTCCGTATAGCTTCTAATCATTCCACAACCAGTTCCCATAAAATGTTTTAAGGAATTCGAACACATAGAGACAAACCCAAATATGTTGATGACAATCTATCCCATCCACATCCAATATAGTTCGCAATGTCCTCTAATTCCTCATCCTCCATCCTTACTCCCAGTAAAGTGGTCTTCTCCATGTTGACTTTTTGACCACCTTATCATTGCCTTGACACACCACACCTCTTCTTTGTAAGCCACTAACCCCACAAAAAATCATAGTATCACCCGCATATTGTAGGTGCATAATTTCTGGATCATCTTTGGCACTAAACCCACTAAAGAATCTCAAACTAGTCGCCGATAGTATTAGGTTACCGAGGGTCCTCTACTATATTAAGTAGAAATGGGGACAAAGGTTTCCCTGTATCAGTCCTCTAGAGCTTTTAAAGTAACCGCAAGGGAATCTGTTCACCATTTTATAGAACCCAGCTGAAGAATAGCATGCTCTCTCCATTTCTTTCCAAATTCTCTGAAGCATATGGTCCAAAAAGGCCCAATTTACCCGATCGTTAAGCTTTCTCCATATCCACCTTCCAAATCATACTTGGATCCTTAGAACCTATATCTTGATTCCAAAGCATCATGAGCAATCACCACAATGTCTGTTAGTTGCCTACCTGCCATGAAAGCACCTTGAGAATCTGACACAATTCTACCCATCAAGGGTTTGCAACCCTTTAGGGTCTGTTTGGGGTGCTGGCCCGGCGCTTTTGTCTGGGTCTTGCTGGCTGCTTTTGTTTCTTTTTTTTTCCTGCATTTGGTTAGCTTATGCTCAGGTATGTATGTCTCTTTCTTTTCTAATATATTTATCCTTGTACTGATAAGAAACGTATATTTAAAATATTAAAAAACCTCCCAGCAAAGGATGTGCATTGTCCTATAATAAGTTGCAGAACAATCTTGAAGATAAAAAAAAATGTTCTTGTTTAAAGTCGTGTTGGCTTCCTTCAGCAAGTGACTGCTTGTCTATCCTTCATCAATCTGATTGTCAAATCCCAAACCAACGGGGGGTTGATGCAGTGGCCAGGACCACGCCTCAAGAAGCAGAGGTCCTGAGTTCGAATCTCGTCCCTTGTTGGCCACTCGCAGGGATTTATTCCTACTGACTCGTACATGTTATATGCATGCATTGCATGTACCTGAGGAACTTAGTCTAGTGCTCTAAGAGGCCGGATACCCCGTTATAAAAAAAAAAACAAAAAAACTTGGGTCCCACTTTTTTTCTTCTTCTTCTGGTAGTGAGGATTGAACTGTCAGCCTCGATGTTGCTCACTTGGGGACATCGCCACTAGGAAAAGGTTTAACCTTGACATGGGTGGCAGTTCCCGTGCTTTATTCAATAGATATTAATGACGGCATATTCAACCAACAATGCTTAAGTGGACTCCAACTCATCTTAATATAATAGCATTCAACTTTTAAGAAATGTAGATGTGCTGTAGGTCTTGTTGTTTCAAATTCACAATAATTTATATTAAACTTTGTCATTACATCTTGCTCTCAGCCTTTGCCTCTGCTCACTCTCTTGTCTCATCAATTTTGTGCTTCTCTTTTCACAATGGCTGGTCATTAGGTATGAGATGCATGCCAAGCAACAAGCAAAACTGAAGATGATGCAGATGGAGGATGAGAAATCGATGGATGCAAGCGCTTGTGAAGTGGAGATGACAGAAGCAAAGCAATTAACAAGCATATTGCCTCTTGCTTCATCGGAACATGACCCCAACAACTGAAATCCTTCTTATAGGTATCTCTTAGTACAATTTTATCATTCTATGTTATTTTTTATTTCCAGATACTATAATTGCTCTTACCCACTTCTTTTTTTGTCTTTATGTGGATAAAGTAAGAATATTACTGTACCATTTAAGTGTAAATATCATGAAAAGTAGGTGTTCTCTTTTTGCCACTTTTCTTTTTTTGTTAACTAACATCCTACTTTCGTATTTGTACATGTAATCTTCTGTGAATTTACAATAAATTCCCTATTTTATTCGAACACAGACAAAAAAGACCACTTTTTAAGGGGCATTTGCATCCAAAATAAGTCGTTGACATCACTAAATTAAATTCTGTTACGGCTTGTATGTTAGGATTCCCCATGTGTGCTTAGTGTGTGTACAATTTTTTTATGTTAAATGGGTTTTTAACTGTTTGGTTAATTTCCTCTTCCCTAGGTGAGGTGAAGAGGGTAGAGGTGTACTGAAGGATATTTCAGAAATTGAGATTTTTACATGCCTATGACAAGGCAAGCTTGCCACCATTTGCTTTTGAGTGGACAGATTACTACGTGGAGACCTCAAAGTTGTAAGCATTCCAAACTCCACCAGTTGATCTGATTCAAATGAAATACATCTAGTGATTGGAGTTTTTATAACCATAATTTTGATTGGATAAATAGCAAAGGTTTTGTTGAAAGCTTGAATGGTGAACACGCACTCTCTGTAAAATGTAGTGAATATTGATTGTGAAGTTCTAATGTTCTATACATTTTCTGTCTGACAAATTGTACAGCCTATTCATCACAAGGTTGAGAATTGTGTAATTATGTACTGTAATCACAAGAATTTTGTGATATTACAGCGTTAGAAGCTTCTTTTGGAAGACGGGGGTGTTACTGGGTAGCCATAGCCGGACAAGGGCACTGTTTTTGCATATTCATCGTGTTTTTCATTCATCTTTTGAATAAATTCTGTTAGCGACCCATGCAGATATGCCTGGTATTCTTCGCCGCCCAGCTGTTCGCTTTGGTTCAAGGTCTTGCTACTACTTGCTCCCATTTCATGCCCCACACTGGGAATCTCATTTATGGATCTTGGTTTGATCCGACTCCGAGGGGAAGGTACAAGCTTAGTATGCTCCGTAGTTAAGCGATTGGAAAGTGGTGAACGATAATCTGAATGCAAAGAAGGGCTATTTTGATCTTTATGATCTACGGGTTTCCTCAATGAATAATAAGGATAAGGGTTGTTCGTTGAGTTCCTTTCGTCTTCGGTGGAAGAAATGATGTTTTTGTGTGTATACTGGAAATGGTTGACTTGAGATGCCATGTCTGAAGGCATGTCACCTTCCAAGATCCTCAGCACCTAGAATCAAATTTAATTATTTGTTAGATGCATAAACAGAGCAAGAAATGGGATCTAGTATGTTTATATACTAACTCATGCGAGTGTAGTGAGGAATTTATAAATTGACGAACCTTTGACATCCGGGGACGCCTTTCCGGGTCAGGTGAGATGCATGAGCTAGCGGCGTACATCATTCGTTCCACTTCTGGCTCTAAGTAGTTACACTCCAATCGAGGATCAATTATATCACGTAGCATCTTCTTCTCCAGCAATGGACGACCCTGCAACACATCAGCAAAATTGATATGAAGACCAAATCTTTAGTGTATCACTATCCGATTCGTTAATGTTTGATGGGATTTTGCCACCAAAAGGCACTTGTAAGTGCCGGTGTTGGGGAGGATGCATTAATCTAAAATGTTATCATCAGCCATAGACTGACCTTTATGGTGAAAAAAGCAACATTTGAAACTTAGAATCAATCAGTTTTTAACCTAAAACAGTTAAATACTGATTTTAGAACACCAATGACTATTAAGCGAATGGTCGTAAGGCCTACATTACTATATGGTGCAGGGTGTTAGACAATGAAGAAGTGATACTAGAAGAGGATGTTTATGAGGAATAACAAGAACAAGGTAGATGTATGGGATAACAAGGATAAAAGCTGAAATGAGTATATAAGGAAAAGTTTAGGAGTGGCCCTGATAAAGGAGAAAATTGTCACTAGAGATGGTTTGGTAATGTGTGAATTGACAGTCCATTTGACAATTTGCATGCTCTTGATCGAAAGGTAGACATCGGGCAAAGGTGTGATTTTACGGCTGTCACACATGCATGTCCACAATTGATGATGACGATGATGGCACATGCATGTACACAATTGATGATGATGATGAATGCCACGCGTACAGAATTGATCCATCTAATAAAAACAAACTGTTTGGAATTGTTGTTTTAAACGATTTTAACAGTTTTGCTAGCTCCCACTGTTCTATCAGAGAGGGAGGGAGGGAGGGAGGGAGAATCTTTTATAAATTTGAATGCTGGATTAAGGTTACTTACCCATTCTGGTAGATATTGTTCTTTGTGGCTTCTAGACGTATCTATGGCCTTCTGACCAGTTAGGAGTTCCATCAACACTACTCCAAACGCATATACATCGGCTTTCTCTGTGATTAACCCAGTCTGCGTGTACTCGGGAGCAAGATACCTACCAAAATTACATTAAGAAATCAATTAAGTAACTTTTGATAAAAATTAAAGTAAATTTAAAATTTATCTATCCGTACTTTTGGATTTAACATATAGCCATATCCAAATATCAACATAAATGTTTCTAAAAATTTGAAGTTTTTTAGAGTAGGTATTGGGTGCCCCTTTGCATGGGTCACTTCCCCTCTACCAACCTCGAAAGTTGTACAGATGTTTTTGAATGCCAAATCATAGAAAAGTAGAAAAACATGCCTTCACAGATTTACACGCTCATAAATATTTGTGGTTCTCAACCTCAAGGGGTTAGGTGAGCTGGCCAGGTACCTGCTTCCAAAAGCAGGAGACCTGAGTTCGAATCCCCTCCCCCCCTTGAGGCCACCCTAGGGATTTATATCCTGTGCTGACCCGGCATGTGCTGAATTTGGGGTGCGCATGTGTCCCTGGGATTAGGTGGGTGCTCTATGAGGCCCGGATACCCAGGTTATATATATATATTTGTGGTTCTCTCAAGATTTGACCATTTTGATGGAGAGAGATTAACCGCACTTCTCTAAGTGCACGGATTGGGCACCAATATGCCTAACAACCACAAAGTACCCTGATTTACAAAAAAAACAATCCACGCCCACTGAACTCATTGTAGTATCTGTCTACCATTGTAAAAAAAGCCACACCATAAATAAATCACCAAAATATAACTGTAATTAGGATTTATATTATAGATGAAAATCATTAGTCTGTAATTCGTGGGTAGAATGATAGTAGATGTCATAAAACTTGTAAAATCGTTAAATAGTAAACTGAATGGAGTTAGATTGAGATGGATAGAGATATAGGTTTACCCGAATGCACCGATGATGCGTGTCTCCTCTGCCAACTGACCATCTGCTTGCCACCTCGCTAGACCGAAGTCTCCCACCTATCAAGAGATATGGCACATTTCAAGGGCTAGTTTGATCGTAAAGCTATATTTTCATTGAAAAAAATAACAAAACTTCAACCAGGATCAACGCTGAGCGAGATGCTCGGAGAAGGCCAAAGCCAAAGAGAAAAAGGAAAAAGAAAAGAAAAGAAATGTCCCCGCCACACTGCTACTCAACTGCTAGTGAGTTTATATGAGAAAATAAAAATTCGAAGAGGTCACCATTAACGAGTTGAAACTAACCATGGGCTCGAAGTCGTGGGTAAGGAGAATGTTGTTGGGTCTGAGGTCTCTGTGAACTATGCAACCCACACGGCAATCTTCGTGAAGATATCTTAAACCTCTCGCAGCTCCAACGGCCACCTTCTGTCTACTCTGCCAAGCCATTACCTCTCTTGTGCCCTTTCCTACATAGATCACAATCTCAGTCACTCATTTAATTCATATTTCTATAATTCTTCTGGTGAAATAATCAGTGTAACTGCTTCTACTATTACTGCTACAACTAGTTTAGCAGCTGTCAATAGCTTATTATTAGTGTTATTATTATTATTATTATTGTTGTTGTTGTTGTTGTTGTTATGATTATTATTAGTAGTAGGCAGAGGAGTAGTAGCGCCATTATTATTATTTGTGTCGTGGTGGTGGTCTTAGTTGGGTGGCAATGGTAGCTGTAATAGCAGCAGTAAAATACAGACCGAGTTTGTGCAAAATGTGTTGTACGTATAAAGCTCATACCAGCAATCAACTTTTTAATTGATTAAGTAATAATAGCAACAGTAGTAGCAGTAGCGGAAACAGTAATGAATGCAAAAGTCGCAATAAATTGCATTACCAATTGAACGAACCGTATAAGTGCTTGTCCAAGGAACCATTGCAAGCGAACTCGTAGACCAGTAGCCATTCTCTGTCCATGCAGTACCCCACTAGCATCACCAAATTCCTATGCTGTGCACAGCTCAACACTTCCACCTCCGCACAGAACTCTGAAGCTCCTTGCGCGCTCACAACCTTCTGTTGCTTCACCGCTACCACCTGCCCATCTGGCAAGACCCCTCTGTAAACCGGACCATACCCTCCCTCGGCCAAGAAATTGTCTCTCGAGAACCCATCTGTTGCAATTTCCACCTCTTCGTAACTGAACTTCCTCGGTGGCTTTCCAAAGATGGGAGCATTGTGTTTGCATACAGAACAAAGAGGCGGCGGGGTCGGAGGTTGTTTGAAGGACAGTGACATGGCTTTTCTTATGCTTGAAGTTCTGTCAATTCTTGGAGATGATGTGGAACCTGTTGACTCGCTTTCACTGCCGTCCTTAGATCTTCTTCTAGCGTTTGGAGGTTTCGGTTTGGCCGGGCTCCCCGGACGCTGCCATGATTTGGGGCAATCAGTTGATCTTCTTGTTAGAGTGGGTACCTTTGGTGGTTTGTCCATCAGTTTGCCAGTAAAGCCTTCCTTTGGACCTGATTCACGTACCATAAGATCCAGTTGGAACATTGATATGGAATGCAAAGCAGGAAACAAATACGATTCTTGACACCAGACAGCATGGAAAAAGTATCAAATACTCACAGAACTGACAGAAGGCAGTTGCAGATGAGAAAACTATTTTATGTAAAAAAAACAACCTAATTTACATGAATTAGATGAGAAAACCAATTTACGTGATTCATCGCTATTAGAAGATCTGTAGAGTTTTCACTGTAGGGCATGAAACTAGATACTTTCTACGCCTATCCAAAATCTCATGACCTCACAAGTCAACTCTAATATCTTAGCTTAGGCTGCATTTGGAGGCACAAGCCATATAATCCCTATCTGAAGTGTTTTCTGTTATGGTTTTGGCTGAGTTCTATTATGGTTTTTGTAAAAAATAAGGATTTCCACCAAGTAACACCTCATCCCAAAGTCAACGGTTTCATGGGTTTTCCATTGGATTTTTTTTTTTTTAATTTCAATTCATTTTAGTGGTTGTGCGACTCTTCAGAGATGAATATTAGAGGAAGAAGAAGAAGAAGAAGAAGAAGAAGAAGAGGAAGAGGTGGTGGGTGCTTTTCAAGAATCACTGGGCGTGAACGGGAGAAAAAATTAAGGTCAATGTCTAATATAAATGCAGAAAATGGGTGCTTTGAGATCAGTTGGTGCAAATAGAGATATCCCTTTCAATCATAACCCTCCACTGCTTGTGAATTGCATGTGGACCCTGTAATATTACCGTTTTCCCCTTCGATCTTATTGTCAAGGGCAAAATGGTAATGTCACAGGGCCTTGTATTGATACACAGGCACATGTAGGAGGGTTTTGGTGAAATTAAAAAAAATCTCATGACTGGTGTTGAATCGGCAGCCATGAGACATTGACCTTAATTTACAACTACCTCACTTAAATAAAGGAAAAATTTGTTGACTGCTTTAAATCGGCAGTCAGGTGTTGAATCAATGTGACACAAAGTAAGCTTATGAGCTTACTTTGTCACTTTTTGGGATCTTTGTCACGTGGAATCAACATCTGACCGTCTGATAGTAAGCTTATGAGGTTAAGATCTAATGTGAAAGATTGGGATGAAAATGATCTCCATCATTTGATTTAAAACAGTCAACGTATTCGTTTACGTGAGGTGGCTGTGACATAAAGTGGTGTGGTAGTAACACCAGCCTTTTTTAGTAAGAAGTTTAATTTTGAAAATAGGTAAAAGACCATAAAAGACCACATGTTAAATTGAAAATGATTGCCAAACTTCAAAACACAACTTCAATCTAGTGAACGTGAATTAAGGGATTAAGTGGGACCCACTTAATTTCCTTTCCATCTCCTCAAGCTATGATTGCTATCAACAAGAAACATTTGGAAACCGAAATACTTTTCCACCAATATTTACATTTCCAAGTTATTAACTAGGGTTTTAAAGAGAGCAATTTCCATATGAAAATGAGAAAGCACTTAAAGAGGAAGTAGAGCAATTCTTACCTCTCATCCCTCGTATGTAATTTCTGAATCTCTGATCAATGGGGTCGGCCCCAGCAAGCAGTTCATCGGTGGTATCGAATCTCGACACGTTTTTCAATGGCTGTGATTTAGTACTAGGAGAAGTAGGCTGGTACATCGATGTAAATTTATACTCCTGGCGAGCAAGCTGGAAATTCTGATTAAGCAAGGGCTCAGAAGATCGAGCATTTCGGATTCCTCGACTGTCATCCTTGTCTGCACTCGACAAAGAGCTTGAAATGTTTTTGTTTGTGCTCTTAGTGTCTGCGCTGATACTGCTTTCAGGAGATGCATTAGTCGAGTGGGGCTGCTGATGGTTTGGGAACACTTCCAGCATGTCGGCTACCATTTGATCACTTTCGATGGTATCCAGCGTACTTTCCTCTTTCGATCGAGTGTTTATCGATCTTAGAATTTTCGGGATGGCATGGTCGATGAGTATTATATTACAATTCAGTTGTTTCAAGCAGCAATCTCCTTCTTTCTTCAAACGCCTGCAGTTTGTGGAAATTGCTTAGTGTTACTAGCTAGTATTAATGCTGTGCTAGAAGTATCATCCGTTGGCATTTGGATGCCCTGAATTTAGCCCTTAAGTTGTGGTTTGAGAAGATTTTGAGCCATTTTGCTTCATTTAACGTGTGTTTGGTGGACACGAACGAATGAGTTGCTTACTTAACTCAGTCATATTTCAGCGGGAAATCTCAACCGGATTCTTTTTACAAAACCAGCGTTCTTAGTTTGTGTGCCCTAATAACCGTTGTTCTTAGTTTTGGTAAAAAAAAGTTTCTAATTTCACTTGTTGGAAAAGAGAAGATTACCATTGGGCAACACCGACGTGTGTTGATGGTGCTTGAATGATGAATCATTGATTGAGCCCCATTCAAACAAAATAGGCCCTAGTAAAATGATAAGTGGACAAATTCAAGTACCTGAAAAAATTGTCCCATTTGCATTTTGAAGCAGAAACGCTTAATCAATTAACCATTTCTTGTATTTTAGCCAATAAAAAAAAAGCCAAGAAAAAGAAGAAGAAAATGACTGAAATAACCATGAACGGTGTGACTGGTTTTGGCTAGCTGTGTTCATAAATCTATCACCATTCCAGTCAGCTCCGGCAATGTCGGTATAACGCCTTTTGGAGGGTTTCAGGGCCCTTTTAGTTATTGGGCAATGATCTGGTCTAATCTGAGTTATAACCATTGGACATAGAAGCGAATGTTGACTGCATGCCATCTGATGAGAATTGAAGCTGTAGAAGTTAAGATTCCTTTCTATCCCATGGTTGTAAACTGGTTGAACACAATATTAAGTTCAACGGGTTAGACTTAGCCATTGCAGTTAGTTATTTTAGAATAAATGTGGGGTCCATTGTAAGTGAAGCAAAAAATCCTTGTCATCCGATCAAGAGCCTATAAATGAACGGTCCAACTGACCATGGACATCTACCAACATTTCATGTGGAGAAGTGCACAGATCAGATGGTGAAGATTGCTTGATGGAATAGTGAATTTATTTTCCGTACCTATCAAGAACAACCCACGTAGCTCCCAGCTCCTCGGCTTTTCGAGCTACGGATCCCATCCGTGCATTTGCCACAATCTGTACTTGGGTTTTAATCTGCACCACACAAATCTTAAATAAAAATCGCTAGAAGGAACGGTCTTATATGTGGTAGAAGTGTAGAATAGAATAAATTTATACTATAATGGTTCAGGGTCCTACACCACCATTCCTAACTTTAGCCCTCACAATATAAGGTATGCGGGCCGTGCACTGCACGGGTCAAAAGCACACCCTCCAGAGATCAAAAGGATACTTTTCATGAGTTTCACGCCTCTAAAACCTCTAAATTTCAGCATGTACCCCCACCCCCAAGACTAGCCCTGGTTTGGACTTTGGATGAATCATGAATGAAATTGACCCGTGCACCACCTTCACTTCACGGCGCTTGCACCGCCAGAATACCAACTCCTTACCTGTCTAACATTGTTCGCCGAACAAAGCTGCCTCATCATCTGCACGCACACATTGTTTATTTTGTGCGTCTTCTCATCAACTCCGTCATGGACCTGACTAGCTGAATTTTCCACATCTCGATGAAGCCCCCATTTCTTCAAAAGACCTAAAAAAACATCCCACACGATAAGGTCAACCTGTAAAATTTCTGCTCGATAAAATATAGTATGGCTCTTGAAAACACCAAAGTTTATGGGTAACTATTAACTCTTTCCACAAGTTCATAGATCAGAGCCGTCCAGTTCATCTGTCCTATCAGATGATCCTAACTCATAAGATCATTTGACCTTTCAAAAACCATTACCAGCACTGCTATTGACTGTCCAATTTCAACCGACTAATCAGACGGTCGTAAATCGTGTAGCTGCCAAATTTGAAAAAGGAAAACACAGTACGTACAAGCAAGGAATTTATGAGTTGTAGAGTGCTGGTTCTTCCTCGGGTTTCCACCAGGCGATCCTGGTCCGTGAGATTGAAGAAGTGCTAGTAAGATCAAAGAATCAACGGCTCTGATCACGTTACGCACAGCCCATTCGAGAGCATAGTCTGTTATCTCCTTGGTCGCATCAACAGCCACTAACACCACCTCGCCACCCATTCTCTCTCTAGTTCTGTTATTTGATATTAATGGTCAAGCAAAGCGAATGAGATTGGGAAGATACCAGAGCATGGAACGACAGAAAGTACAGCTTGCATAGAGTCTGACGAAGTCTTGTGGTGCACAATGCGCACCATTGTGCAGATTTTAGGAACCATTCTGCTGCTTCTTTTGTCATTTTGCTTTTGTAGTGACTTAGCCCGTCACCCATCGGCTTTTGAAACTTCAAACCCTCACCCTCTCCTAAATGGCTAAATCCTAATTTAAATGGGATTTATAAAAAGAGTATAGGTTTTTGCAGCCAAAGACTTAAGTGACTTTTAGAGATGTGTTCCATATTGAATCAACAAATGATTGCCTAATCAAAGATTGAGAGGAAGATAAAACTCCGTTCTCTGATTTAAATACAAGTAATAAGGTGAAATTATTAGTTGTGGAGACGGAATCATCGATTGCAAAAACTAATACTTATATAAATATAGATGTATTATTGCTGCATTCAAGAACGTTTGTATTACGTACGACAAGTTGGATGTTGCATTTGCACCCCACTGGTGGGATCCATAGCCTATCACTATCCTACATTGTTACAATCAGGGTCCTTATCGAAGGCTGTCAATGGGCCTGGAGTGGTCCATCATGGCCCATAAGGAAGACATTTAGGCCCAATTAATGGGTTCAGCCTAGGTTAGAGCCTAAAATTTATATTGTAACGCCCCGTTATAGACTATGGCGTGACTGCCCTGCATTTTTTGTAGAGTAGTCAATGGGTTGGGCCGTGAAGGCCAGCCTAATATTTTGGCTTCAATGGAAAATAATATCCTTATTAAAAGTCATTTTCATATTCGAGTACTAGAAGTATCCCGCGGTGGGATAGGGCTCATGTTTAGATTGTGCACCGGTATTCCCTGTGCCGTTTCAATTATAGGCTACAATTGAGCCACATCATTGACGACAAAGACTGATAATGGCATTTTTAATGAGTAACAGTATTTACAACCTAAGATTTGACATTCACAATTAGGATTTTCCTCTGTTAAAAATTGTTGGAGATTATATCATGGTCAGATGCGATTCCATTTGAAACACACCCGTACAAGTGACCCGAAAACCCTTCTCATGGTATTTTCATGATTACAACCACTTTTGGGGACATGTGCCACCTAGAAACAACATCTGACCGTCCGACTGATGAGCCATGATCTCAAAAACTATTGGGAGGAAGATTTGAACAAAAAAATTATTTTCGCATGATTCAAGGCCGTCAATGACTTTAAGGGTAGAAAAACAGTAATTTTGAATGTAGAATCTTTGGTTGTAAAAAGTAAATACTGGTTCCTTATTATAGACATAATGGTTGGTCAAATAGTATTTTCTAAGATCAAAATTTTCAGTATGTTCATAGTGATATGGCATACTCTCGCATCATAAATATATTATATAGAAGACTGCACATGAAGCAGCCATATACAGTCCTCATACTATATCATTCCAGCAGTTTTTAATGTATGTTTTTGGGGGTGCTTCTACTTATAAGAATTCTATTAGCCTAACTCAATCTCACAAAACCTAGGAGTGTTCATATTATATATAGCCCAAGACCTCCAAGCTCACAGGCAATATGGGACTATTCTAACACTACTTGCATTCACTATTTACCGTTGTGAATCAGACAACGGAGATCATTTTTATCCAAGAGATCTTGATCATAAGTGCACCATTAAACAGCTTATTTTTTGGATTTGTGATGCATGGAATCACAAAATGACTGTTTGATAGGTGTATCGTAATCTCAATATGTTTTGTGAATGATCGGGATAAAAAACGATTTACATCATCTTATTCGAAGGAATCAATGATTTTCAAGGGGTTTGGGATGGGAGAGCTTTCAGAGAACGTGTGTTTGGCTTCTTCATTCTTTCACAACACGTGAGATCATCAACTGGGCTATGCTACTAATTCCGCGAATTGGGTAAGATTGACAATAAAAAACTTGCAACAATGGTGTCCACAAAAGAAAAATAGAAAAAAAAAAAAGGGCACTTTAGAAAACAATGCCTCAAAAACAAACTTTTTAACAAAAAAACACCCGACTTCTAAAACGTTTTAGAAAAAATGGTGCTTTCACGATTTTCTGAATGTTTTAGAAAAAACAGTGCTTTCATGGTTTTCTGAAATTCCAAAATCTGTGAAAGCACTGTTTTTCTAAGATGTTTGAAGTCGGGTCTTTTTTTACTAAAAAGTTTGTTTTTGAGACATGTTTCTCTAATTATCCCAATAAAAAGAGTAGCTACACGCCACTTTTGTGCCATTATGTAACCTAAAAACTTGATTAGATCCATCCATATCTTCATTTTGTAGTGCTTCCAAAGTCCAAACCATGATTGAAAATACAACAAAAAGGTTGGATTTAGCGACCAATATACATTGGTATCGACAAATACGAGACGGTAACTAACTATAAACAAATTAAGATATTTTTCGTCTAATATTTTCATTTTATCATATATACTGGCTATAATTATGTCCTTAAATTTTCTGGCTTATATCGAGATTATAGTAAATATTCAAAGAGTTCTGAAAAAAAAACTAAATATCTATAAAAAAAATACTAATTGTAAATTCTTAATATGAATTGTATATTTTTTAATTGGGGTAATTTTATACCAATTACTACGGTTTCTTTGGACTACGTCCCATTGGTTGAATCCTCGATGGGGTTCAACTAGTTCTAAGCCCTTAGATACCAAGTAATCTTGACTTTATTGTTTCCTGCTTTATAAGTTGAATAGAAAGTTAATTTTATTTCTTTCTCTAATGGTTCAAACTGGTTAACACACTTTAGGATTCAATTGGTTGGACTTAAATTTACCTCAAAGAAAGATAAGTGTGGTATGGATTTTTGAGTGATACAAGAAGATGAAATCTTTAGAAGTAATACAACTGTAGCTATTTATTAACTTGTTATTTTATGGGATAATTAGAGAAGCATGCCTCAAAAATAAACTTTTTAGCAAAAAAAGACTTTAACTTCAAACATCCTAGAAAAATCGTGCTTGCACGGATTTTAGAACTTCAGAAATCTGTGAAGCACGTTTTTTCTAAAACGTTTGTAAAAACATTGCCCTCACAGTTTTCTGAAGTTTCAAAATTTGTGAAAGCACCGTTTTTCTAAAACGTGTGAAGTCGGGTCTTTTTTTGCTAAAAAGTTTGTTTTGAGGCATTGTTTTCTAAAGTGCCCTTATTTTATTAGGTTTTGTTTGGATAAAGATATGGAAACTGAGAGGTTTAGATTTATGAATTTTTAAAATTTTCACGGTCACCGTTTGGATATCTTTAAAAAGTGTGGAAAATATATTGAAAATAAAAGATAAAAAATCATCGATCATAGATATCGACAAGATTGACTATATACGATTAATTTTTTTGACAAATAACTAATTTTGACTGGTCAATAGAGTTTTTGGGAATATTCGAAAAAAACTATTGACCACAAGTTTAAAACCATCCGATCCAACACAATATAATGGTTGAAGCAACCTAATCTGTCTAAGCAAGGAGGTTATGAACGCACACATACAAACTCGCATACACATGTACATAAAAAAAAAAAAAGTAATAGGAACAATATAGGAGTTCACTTCCTTTGAAAACATTTCAAGATAACCCTACCCTAACACCTACAAATATATTTGGGTAATTAAAATGTTGAAACTATTAATTGAGGTGCACCCATTAGGTCCTAGGTCACATTTTTGAAAGATGGCCTTTGGTTGGATGAAATTTGGTCTGTCGTCCAAATATTAATGTGGTTGCCAAGGGTGATTCCTATGTGCGCAATTTGCACATGCTCTACATTTGGGATCTCTGTGCCATATGGCATCGTCAAAAAAATTTAAAATTTATGTCACTTAGATGATAAGTGTGTAGAATATTAGACTAATACTATAAAAAATAAGATTATTAACAAAAAAAATTATTAAAAGCTATTAAGACTATTAGGGACAATTTTTTTGCTACTAGCAACAGTTTTTAGGTGCAGCTAATAGTCATATTTTTCTTATATAGTAAAAAGAAATTTATGTGTAAAATTGGTGTGAGGCTCATCTCACAAAAGGTCGTTACAATTTATGACACCTTTAATGTGTGCATGCATGTGCAATCTCATGCTAAAAATAGAGATATGAATTTATAACATTTTATCTTGTGATAAAATATTTTAATGAAAACCTTTTAAATGCTAAAAAGGTAAATTGTTTTATTTAGGCAATGCATTATAATTACTTTTTTATGCTTATAGACAAAAGTTTCAAGCAAAATTTGATTTTTTTCTTATATTGTAGTTTTATTAATGCTACGTCAAGGACTGATATGACCATGATTGAGCATGAGCTATCTTCTTCATCTATCGTATTCTATTTTAGTTTTATTTTTCATAAATGTAAATGGTTATTTATCATGGTTATGGGTAGAACTACAAATGGGGTTGGTTGGGGTCAAGCCGATCATTTTAGCCTTCAATCCAGAACCAATATGAGTTAATAGCAAAAATTTGGGTTGTATTGGGCCAGCTTAGGTCAAAATATAAAGTAAAGGAGTCTGACCAAGTTTGGTTAGGTTGGGTTCGGGTCAAAAAATTAGGATATAAGCGTAACCCATTTAATAGATGTGTCGATATTTTGACCCGATAGTTGGAATTTTAGACACAAACCCAATTGTGGCGTTTTGAGTCAAGCTGGTCCACTTATAGACCTAGTTGTGGTGCTCTTGCATTCATGCAAGTGCACAAGGAGTGTTCACTTGCTTTTTTGGGTTTTTATCAATAAATTAGAAAAAAAATATCACACACCCACGACAATAGATTCGCCTTTCTTATTTCTGGATTTCCCCAGATTAATTTCTGTAACACGTAGGGAGGTCTCTAATCTCTTCATCTCTATGTCTCCTATTGTTGCGTTTAGGGTTCGAAGACACCGCAATGGTGTCCAATGGTCTAGAAAAAACAACAAAGTAGCGTGCCTCAAACCTTATCTACTTACATCGTTTTCTTACGCGTTGTTGTGGATGCGAGTAACGCAATTTTTCGAGCTAGTGGATACACGTGTGTGATCACCGCATTCATCCGCTTTATCAAAATCAATGTTTTGATTAAAAAGGTGGCACACACTAAATGCACTTTAATTTTTGTTATGCTCCACTTCAACCTCGTATCTATTTTGTTATGTATCAAAAACTCGAGAGCTTCTATTCTCCAATACGGAGAGCCATTGTTTTCATCTCCCTTATTTTCTGTAAAGGTTGACAAATTAAAGCGACTTCTTATGGTTGTGGTGGGTTCTCATGCGAGTACAAATGTGGAAAAAATTTTGCATCCAGTCTTTAGACAAGAGTTCTTGTTAGCCTTTTTGACATATTTTTTTTTATCATAATTTAGTTTTATATACCCGATTGGAATGATAATTATTTAAATTAGACATTAAATGCAATTATAAACTTCTCTTGAACCTTATATATATATATATATATATATATATATATATATATATATATATATATATATATATGAAAATTATCATTAAAATATAAAAAATACAACGATGGTGACTAAGAAAATAGAAAGATTTTGTTCTTTGAAATTGATCACTATCTACTTCATCTTTTATTTGTTACAATTTTTTTTTGTCAAATCATGCAATGCAAGTTATTATAGTGTTCGTTGCATCTTAAATGCATGGAGAAGATTTTAATGGGAAAATAGATGTAGAGCAACCACTTAAAAGGGTATATAATTTTGCATGATATAAGGATATTTTTAAAACAAACTCTAAAGCTAAATTGAAAAAGGTGGCGGTCCTTTATGAGAGGATGGATCTCAGGTCATTGATTAAATAATTTTTTAAAAAAAATAATTTTGAAAATTTATTTTCACCATGTGTTTTTTGAGCCGTGAAATGTAGACCATTGAAACTAGTTAAACATTGACTTAGACTTTTAAAAAGTTTTTTTTTAATTTCTTTTTTAAAGTTGATCTAAATCATCCACCCGTGCTCCACGTGACAACCAAAGAGTGTTTTGGATGCCATGTGTACCTCCATGCACTACAAAAAATAAGATTATTAACGACAATTTTTTTAACAAAAAATTGTCACTATTAATCCTGTCGCTATCAAAAACTTCCGCTATTAGTCCTGTCGCTACCAAGTGCCGCTTAAACTCCTTATTTTTGTAGTGATATACACCTTGAAGGACGGTGACCGTCCTCCATACGAGTATGAATGGACTCTCTACTAAATTTTCATATTCACATTATATGACAATATTGGCACACATTAAATCTGACCATAGAGATTAATTTTCATTCCTATCTTTTTATACGCTAAATTTTAAGTTTATAGGCGTTGAATCTTATGGAACACATTTTCACATCATACATCCCAAAAAGTGGTTGGGAGTATTAATATTAAAATGAGGGGGGGGGAATCTTCCCACATGTGGATAAGGTTCTGTAAAAATAAGATTAAAGGGGTAAATGGGGAAATTACCTTTTAACCCACAATAGCTCATCCCCTACCTTTTTCCTATATATGCTCAATCTAAATAAGTCAAGGGCCATCATCTGGTCATCAAAGACCCACCTGATTGCACTCTATTGAGAATTAGACCCAAAATCAAAATATGTTGCAACCAGGCCTAAGTCTGTGTTATATTCAAGTTGGGTTTAGCCTATTAGATTGAATTCGGATCTGAATCGATCAGGACGTAACATTTGTCTGACATATACTGTTTATATATAATTAAGATATATTGTACTTATGTCATCGTTATTATCATAACAACCTCATCTCATATATTTGGGGTTGCCTTTGCGAGTGCTATTTTACCACTGATTTCTTTACATTATTTTCATTCTAAGTCTTCACTAGTATTCCTCTTCTTTTTCCTTATGCTTGTAATGTACCCGTCTTGACCCCAACTCCCTCCCTTACATTTAAATGTAGTGTACCCAACTCAACCCGAATTCTTGCCAAATGGATTTGGTCGAGTTTAGACTTCAACCTGGCTCTAATCCTACCCAATTCCACCCCTAGCCTAGCCTATATGTAAAATAATTTTCTATTTATATAAATAGTAAATTAATTAGTTAGTTTTGACCATTTCTAAGTTAATTTCACCATGAACGTATTTGTTCGCTAGTTACGGTATTCGAAAGTGGCACAAACGTATAGACTATACTTAGAACTTGATCTAGACCGGATTTGATCTTAGTCGAGTCTAGATCTAGTTTGACTCGTGGCCGTATTCTCAATGAATTCAATGACTTCAAGATTCTTGAATTCATGAATTCAAGAATCTTAGTCAATTCCAAATCACTAAGTGAGTGTCATTTTAGGGCCAGTTCAGTTCAATCTACCACACCGCTTTATGTTACAACGACCTCACTTAAAGCAAGAAAAAATTGTAGAATGTTGCGAATCAGATGATTTGGAGATCGTTTTTTGTCCCAATCTTCCATAGTAAATCTTGAGATCATGAGCCTACCATCAAATAGTTAAGTGTTGATCATGGCATACCATCAAACATGATTCAAATTCACTTTTTGGAATGTTTATCACGTCGAATCAACATCTAACTGTCTGCTGGTTGGCTCATAATCTCAAGATCTATTTTTTGAAAGCTAGAGTGACAAAAAATCTCCATCCTCTACTTCGAAGCAGTCAACGGATTTTTTCTTTGATTAAGTAAAGTGGCTGTAACATAAAGTGGTGTGGCTGCCACACCAGCCATAAGTTACTCAATATTACCTCCCCATTGACGACCTCCCTCTCTGGCAAACTTTTCTTTGCTGATGGCATGAAGGAAAATCGATTCCTATGTTAGTTTGTTACACCAAATAAAGGTGCATGCAGTCGTAAACCCTAAAGACCAACCTAGGGAACCTACCACTTTTTCTAAGCACATGTTGAATTCGATCGTGTGATCGATAGAAAAATACACACAACAAGGTCATCTACCGATTAGTCCCAACCACCCTACTGTTTGGAAGATCCTGACCGTCAGACCACTTGCCCTTCATTTTCGTGTCTTGTATATTAGCAAAGAATCGTCCATGAATGGAATAATTGATCAAAGTTGAAAACATCTAATAACTTGGATTTGGTAACTATAACCTATACAAGAGGCGATCAACAAATCAGATGGTCGGGATCGACCATGACTTGGCAAAAAATGGCTAGTGCCGTCAATGGATCGGGGCTGCGGTGGCCAAACATTTGGCTGTCTCACGGGTTAAGGGCGCATATGATACCCAACCCAATGATCTCATCCGATTCAGTTCAAACTCCCTATATTTCTTTGATTTTTTTTTTTCAGACCCAATAAGTAAGGCATCGGGTCATCCCGACCCATTAACAGCCCAAGAAATGGCAAAATGTTATATAAAGGAAATTGTTACTCCCACATCAACTTCTGTTACACACCACTTGAAAAGAATCATCCTCACTTTAAACATAATCATTCCAATAAATTTCCGTTATACTTACACGTCAACCAAAATATCTTCTCTTACCTGTAGCCCACCTTTTATCTATTGAAGTATAGTCTCATATCCGATATTCACAGTATTGTCTCTCCTCACTCTTATACGTTCCCGAGCTCCTCTACATCAAATATATATAACCTTATCTCTCCTCTCATATATGTTCCTAAGCTCCTCTACTCATTGCCAAATACTTTTGAGATGAATACCCTAATTTATCACTATCTCCCCTCCTTTTAATCTTCTCTCTAACAGGTTGCGAGTCTCTACAGCTCAGGAGAAGTAAAATGTGAATCCTTGTCTCTATTTAAGGTAAGAGACATTAGTCCAGTTGACACGCTCCCTCTATTGTGAGGGAGTAGGTCGTGGGTTCGATTCTTATCCTCCATATTATTTTCCATCCTTGTCTTTACAACGTGTGGGTTGAGTTATGTTAGTTTACCTTCACCATTATAGTTGTTGCTCTCTCATGTGACTCTACGCCTGCTCCTCAGTTCTCGAGGATGTCTCGGTCGAATGGCCACATAAAAAAAACAAACAAGAAAAGGTAAGAGGCAATCTGTGTATAATTTTAGGTATTATGCGGGAGGTCTAATATCGGTGCTCCCCTCCCTAATGTAAGTAATTGGTGTGCACCTATAAAACAGCGGTGTGCTACCAATTTTTTAAAAGTGGCATGGATGTATCAAAAGTTGGCGTAGGATTACATTACCCATACAATTGACCATAGCCGGTCGCCAGAACTCCTCTCCTAACCATTATGATCGGTCAGTTGAATGAGCATGGCAAAGATGTAATAACTAAGTTGTCCGTAGTACGAATGCGAATCTTGCCCATCAGTATCACACAAAGACTAAGAGTGCGTTTCGGGCGTGTGGTAACATGTTGGCGAACCGGGCACATCTCCATATAAGTTACAGTGTGAGTCACCAACACATAACTTAAACTATATGAAACCAGTAGGCGGTTAGGGAGGGTGGCCCACCCCATAATAAAATCTCGTCGTTTCTGCTTCAGACAACGGAAAAAGTGTGAAGCACAACCTCTGTTGTTTCCATCCTGCACAATTTCTACAGAGAGATCTAGAAGTCATTTATGAGATCCCATTGGTCCACGTGCTTATAGATTCAACATCAGGAGGATGGACTGCCATCTGGACGGTCAATATCAATTTGATGCTCTCCCTTATTAACTTTCGTGCGAATCTATCACCCTACATATAGAATTATACAACTATTTAATATATATGTGAGGAACAGTTAATCTCTACCTTTTATTTTAGAAATACCAAAAACAACTGTACGCTACCTGGTAAGGGATAAGATATAGCCATATTCCATTGTCATTTATGTGAGCTCAGAATCGTCGTTAACTAACCACATTTATGTACACATTCCAATCAATCTAGGCCGTCCAATAGATTCAGAAACTCTAAACCGTTGGATCCATTCCCCAAATTCAGATGATAAAAAATTGGTAGACAAAGAAAGAGGATGAACGGGAGTGAACGGGAGGGTAATTCTGTCTGAATGGAGGGGTATTTTGGGTGAGAAAGAACGATAAAGAGGAGATGTAGATCAAGACAAAAACGGGTTTTCGCAAAATGGCATAAAGGTGACGTGATCAGATATCGACACGTAGCACTAGATTTAGAGGTCCGCCGTTTACCCGACGAATGGAGACAAACCGTGTGCGAGGAGCAATGAGGCGGTCAGCAGACGCAGAAGTTTTTTTTTAAAATGGAAAATATTAAAATAAAATTTAAAGCTTTTCTAAAATTTTCTGAACACGCCGTCGCTGGCACCATACAAGTTCCTCCGTATGGCAAGTGGCGCGCAATACGGAGAAAGAAATTGAGGAGTTATACAGTGTATTAAAACAGCATCAGACAGTAGTACTACTAAGCACATACACCAGCAGTATTTAGTTAAACTTTGATCTGAACCGTCAAATAAATGACTTATCTTTCAATTGATCAACTTTTGAAATTTAATTGTTAAACATAAATAAATATTGTTAGGATCACAATTTAAAATTTTGGACGAAATTGATATGCATAGTCCAATAGGTATTATTTTCAAAGGTTATTAGTTTGATGCTTTTCTAAACTTTCTAAAAAAATGAATTAGCTTAAAGGTATCACTACGGAAAAAGATTGAGGTTTTTATTTCGTGATAATACCATACTACAGATAATTTGAATGTATCTTATATATTGTAGAAAGTATCAAAGTTTATTAAATAAAGAAAAAAAATAAACACTCATAGTGAATTAGTGATTAACACATACGGAATAAAACTCACCCAACAACACTCATCTTATTAAATAATATATTTATTATAATTTTAGTAAAATTTGATCAATTAATTGGACGCTCAAGATAAGTCTTCCCATATAGCCTTGGAACCATATTGGTTTTTGTAATAAAAAGATTTATATTTTTAAATAAGGCTTTTCCATGTTAAAATTGTTGATTGTCTTAAATTTTCATTCCACTATTCCACATAACAGATGTTGAGATGATAGCCCACCAATTACATGATTAGATGCTAATTTTAAGTGATCATAATCATGTAATGAAAAAGGTTTTTGGATATGAAGGATGTGATCTCAAAATCTGACCGTCTGATATGAAGGATGTGATCTCAAATCAATTGAGCGAAAGATTGAAACAAAAAAACGATTTCCATCCTATGATTCAAGGCAGTCAAAAATTTCAATGGGCAAAAACTTTAACTGCAATTATAAAATAATTAATTGTAAGTACCACCCTAAACATTATAGCATATCATATACTGCTAGTTTGCTATCATATCTCGTTTTAATTGGGCATCTTGACCCTTGGTGAGTACAGAGTATCGAACCCACGACCTCCCTTATAACGAGGGAGGTTACAATTGGGCAAATGCCTCTTTGATAATTAGGCATCTTAATTCTTAATTAATCTTTTTTTTTTTTTCAAAAAAACTTATCCACTTTTATATAAATAAAAAAGGACCGTTAAAACGAACGTGAAGGATTGGCGTTTTGACATTTTCTGGGTGTCGGTTTCATCAGATATTATATCGTGGTGGAGACGGTTTTTCGGTTCATGAAACCGATCTGTATATTAAAAAAATATTTAAAAAATTATATTTCTTTTAAATTTTGATGAATTATAAAATATATAAAATATCAAAAGCATATTTAGTGGTAATTTTATTTTTGTATGTGAAAAACGATAATCATTATAATACCACAGTAAGAAGAGAGGTGGTCTTTCGATGTCGTTGGAGCAGCTGTCCCGCTCTTACACAACTTCCTTGTTTAGTAAATTTAAGATTTAAGGAATTAGGGTTCTTCATCAAGATTTCATATAAGTCCCGCAGAGATTGGCCTGCTTATTTCTGATAAATCTCTTCTGAAACCATTTGTAAGAAGAGATGAAGGGCATGCAAATCGATGGAGATGCCAAAATAGAAGAAGAAGGTGATCAGATGGAGAAATCAAACGAGAATAATGAGATGTGGATCGATAGAGTAAAAGCGAATGGAGATCTGCTCGAACTCGGGGACGATTCGATGTTCTATGAGCCCTTCACTTCTCTTCCAGATTTCCCATGTCTCTCTTCTTCCTCATCTTCTCTCTCCACCGCTGCTAGAAAGAACAACAACAAAGACACAAAACCCACTTGTTCTTCTTCATCGTCGTCCTCATCATCCGCTTCTCAAGCCTTCGTAAAGATCGATGACGGAGTTCGAAACCCAGTTGCAACACTTGAAACTGTGTTATCGCTAGAATCGACGGCGGCGATTCGTGGGTCTGATACGCAGATCGACTCGGAAGCCATGGATGCTCTTAATGGACTAGATAGTGATGTGGGTTTGCTTGATTCGACTGATATATGGGACCCTTCTTGTCTGTTTCCTCTTGATGAAGAAGAAAATGGAAACCAACAAAACCCACTAGACCTGCTACAAGAGCAACAAGTGGAAGGAGACCAAAGCCAAGAGAAGAAAAGCTCTGAAGATCTAGCCATGGTGTTCTTCGAATGGCTGAAAAACAACAAAGAATCCATATCTCCAGAAGATTTGAAATCCATCAAGCTCAAGCGATCAACGATCGAATGCGCAGCTCGTCGACTCGGCGGCGGCAAAGAAGGTATGATGCGGTTGCTTAAACTTATACTTGAGTGGGTGCAAAACCACCATCTGCAAAAAAAGAGAAGCAGAGGTGAAGAAGACAATAATATACCCTCTATTGGCTACAACCCATTTCGTCATTTTCAACCTCCACTAACCATTACAAATGATACTGTAAACCCTAACCCTAACCCTAATTTCAGTTCTACTAATCCCATTTCCTCTGATCCTTGGTTACCACATTCATCATACCTTCCAAATCAGACACCTGGGTCATTTCCTGTTATGGGTTATGTTGGTGACCCTATGTTCTCTGGTGCAACTACTGCTTTACCTCTCAACAACAATTCAGATTATCAAATGGTCGATTCTCCTGTTGGCTGGTCTTCTCATTATTCTTCACCTTCTGCTGCTCCTCATTACATGCCTTATGGCGAAACGCCCGCAGCGCCTTTTGGGGCGTATCCGAACCAGTACCTGGCGACTCAGATGTTTCATGGCCATGGAGAGAGATTTGTCAAGCTATCTTCTGCAACTAAAGAAGCTAGGAAGAAGAGAATGGCTCGGCAGAGAAGAGTCTTCTCTCACCATCGGCATCAGCATAACCAGCCCCATCAGACGGCTGAGCAACAGCAGCAGCAGGTGCAAAACAGTAGGCTTGTAAACGATAGTAATTGCACCACTGGTCACCCAAATTCTGTGGGCAAGTGGGTAATGTGGCCCACGGCGGTTTCATCATCTCCGCCGTTGATCTCGCCGGATGAAATCCCTCCACCGTTGGATCCGAACGGCATGCAACAACAGCCACAGTTGCAACGGCAGGTTCCTTCAGAAAAGCGTCAGGTAGTCTCCTTTTTCTATTTTTCTCTTGCCCAGTTCACAAATAGGGCTTCATTAATTAAGCATAATACATCTGATTAGTAAGTATTAAGTCATCGTCTGGTGGGTGTTGTAGATGTGGAAGCCGGAGAAGAACCTGAGGTTTCTTCTGCAAAAGGTTTTGAAACAAAGCGACGTGGGTAACCTGGGAAGAATAGTTCTACCTAAAGTAGGTTCCCTTGCTACAGAAATTTGATTCTTTTATTTTAGTTTTTTATTGTTGAACAAATTTATTTTATTATCATATTTAGAAAGAAGCGGAAACCCATCTCCCAGAGCTTGATGCAAGGGATGGAATCTCCATTCCCATGGAAGATATCGGAACTTCTCGCGTTTGGAACATGCGTTACAGGTAAAAACTCGATTTTTATATATATTTGCGTTTTTAATTTGATGATTTATGTGAATAATGAAGAGAAAATTTTCAAAATATTTCTCTAACTTTCTTCCAACTGTGGCTTAGATTCTGGCCGAACAACAAAAGCAGGATGTATCTCCTCGAAAACACAGGTGGGTCTCTCTCTCTCTCTCTCTCTCTCTCTCTCTCTCTCTCTCTCTCTCATTTATAATTTATGTTTTTCTGGGTGTTGGTTCAGGCGATTTTGTTCGATCAAACGGTCTCAGAGAAGGAGACTTCATAGTCATATACTCTGATGTCAAATGCGGAAAATACGTATGAATGCTCCCTCCCTTCTATTGATTTCTCTACCTTATAGTATCTGTTTTTTTTTCCAATAATATAAAAATTCTAACAAAAGATATAATCAGATGATTCGAGGAGTTAAAGTTCGGCCAACAGAAACGAAATCTGAGGCGAAGAATCCGGTGAAGGGGCAGAGAAAGCTACATGCGACTAGAGATGAGTCATGCTCGTCGCGTAACACTGAATCACTGACGTGAAGGAGACGGAGGAAACCATATACCACTCTCCCTCTCCCTCTCCCTCTCCCTCCTACGTTTTTTCCCTTTACCTGCGGCTACTACACAAAACACTGGTCAGTCAGTGATCGAGAAATAGACGGCGTAGATCTCTCTCTCCCACTCCGAGCTCTTGTTAACCATCCAACGACCCACTCTGTATCGTCCGCTTTACAGCTGCATTTACGAAACTTGTGCTTAAACCAGTGTGTCGGGTTGCTGGGGCTGCGTTACGAAGTTCGATTTTATAGGAATTCCGCACGTTTTACTTTGTTGGTACGTATGATATCGGTTCCGTTAAGTTGCCTGGTGCCACTGTGCCGGCGATTTTGACACTACGTGGCATTGCGTTTGTGATTTCATATATATATATATATATATATATATATATATATATATATAAATACACTTAAAAAACGTTGAAGTCGATATTATGGACCGTGTTATGTGTATCGGTGTAAAAGTGCACGTGATTTTCACATGTTAATATAAATAAATATCGGGATACCATTGATTTCGTCTGATTTAAATATCACATTCTAAAGATCTTCGATCTTTATCATATGATTTAACACAATAAATGGTCATCATCTGATCCATATTTGATTGTTTCGTATCATATAATAGAGATTTTATTTTATAGTAATCTTTTCCATTAAACATCTTTAAATCATAACCTTTAAATCCGATGGCTGAGATGAAATTTTCACTTGGCCAAAGTCTTCTAAATATCAAGTCTTTTCATTAAATGATAGCTCCAATTATATCTCTAAGTGCACTATATTCAAAAATCATTAATTGATGTGAACCAAATGATGGAGATTAATTTTCTTTTCAATCTTTCACAAAATGGAGCTTGATAATAGAGCTTGATAATGGAGCTTGAGATCAATGATGTACCATAAGATGGTCAATTTATGGATATCGTGTAACTCGAGCTTGGTCGACTAAATTTTTTCTTAACCAGACCCAAACATACTTTTGTGGTATAGATTATGTTTGACACTTCATGCTAACTTAGCCCAATAGGTCAAGTTTAGCGTCTGGCCCAATAAAAAAGTCATCCCAAGTATGTCAAGTATCAAGTTTATCCGATCTGTTGAGATTCCTAGATAGCCGTGTCATATGTTTATTCAAGTCAAATAAAGTTAAATGCTCTCCTAAGTCCTATGACCAGCCATATGTAGGGGTGCAAGTTTTGAACCAAAATCCAAACCCGACTCGAAAATCTAACTAATTAAATCAGGCCCAATTGACCTGAAAATCGGTTAAGATTAAACCAATTCTAGTTCGGTCTGATTTCAATTTTAGGTGGGAAAAGTCAAAAATCGATTAAATAACATGAGAAAATTTGATTCGGGGTACATTCATCATGTCTCAAAGGGTTTCCTGTAAACTCCCTGAGTTATGGATATTTATTCTGCAACCCCTATTTTTGTGTTTCTGTTTCATATAACCCCCTGCCATTAACGAGCTGTGAGTTTATGGACGAAAAGTTTATTTTGCCCTTAATGAAATCAATATTTTAAAAATACCACCATTCTAAAAGGCCCTTCATTCATCTATATTTACAAGTCATGCCATTAAAGTTTATCACCATTCTAAAAGGCCCTTCATTCACCTTTATTTACAAGTCATGCCATTATAATTTACCAGTATTCTAAAAAGAGTAACTTTAAATCCACCCACAAAATCTTTAAGTTCACCCACGGTGAAACACATCGACTGCATTGAATCAAACGATGGAAATTTTTTATCGTCCCAATCTTTCATGAGATTGATCTTTAGATCATGGGTGTACCATCAGACGGTTGACTTTTTATTTCATGTGGTACATACCCCTAAAAGTGACCTTAATATCAATTTTAAGCATGCACGTGATGTTAAGGTCACTTTTCTGAGATGTGTGTCATGTGAAATAAACACTGACCGTTTGATGGTAAGATCATGATCTCAAGATCCATCATGTGAAAGATTGGGAGGATAAATGATCTCCATCGTTCGATTCAATTCAATCAACGTGTTTCAGCGTGGGTGAACTTAAAGATTCAGTGGGTGGATTTAAAGGTACTCTTCTAAAAGGCCCTTCATTCACCCATCAGATTCAAGACTCATCAGATGGGTGATTCATTAAAGCATGCCAACGTTTGGACGAATACTCAACCAATGAAGGATTTGTTGCAAACGATGCAATTATTCTTGAAAAGAAAACCTTCAATCTATGTGTTCCACTCAAAATATTCGTCCCTCTAATTTTCTATATGATTCAAGACCCATTTTTAGGAATTGGATTGCCTAATCGCGTCTGCTTTGATCCACCGAATCTTTGAGTTCACCCACACTAAAACGCATTGATTGCATTGAATAAGATGATAGAGATCGTTTAGGCATACCATTAGACGATCAGTGTTTTATTTCGTGGCACACGTCTAAGAAAAGTGACCTTAACATCAACGTATACGGTTAAAATTAATTTTAAGGTTATTTTTTTGGGTGTGTACCACATGAAATAAAAAAATCAACCATCTGATGGTGCCACCATGATCTCAAAATCCATCGTGTGAAAGGTTGGAACGATAAACAATCTCCATCGTCCGATTCAGTGTAATCAGCTGTCTGATAGTGTCACCATAATCTCAAGATCCATTGTGTGAATGGTTGGGATGATAAACGACCTACATTGTCCAATTCAATGCAGTCAACTATTTGATGGTGCCACCATGATCTCAAGATACATCGTGTGAAAGGTTGGGACGATAAATGATCTCCATCGCCCGATTCAATGCAATCAACCGTCTAATAGTGCCATCGTGATCTCAAGATCCATCGTGTGAAAGGTTGGGACAATAAACGATCTCCATCGTCTGATTCAATGCAGTTAATGTTTTTCAGCGTGGGTGAACTCAAATATTTGGTAGGTGGATTTAAAGCTATTCTTTTTTGTAAGTGGAGGGGTGGATTTAAAATTACTCTTACTACGTGTAGAGGGTGGAAATTTAGTAATTTAATTTTAAAAAAGATAAATATATTATTTAGGCTACTCTTTAATGGCTGGTTAACCATTTAAAGTAGCATCCGCTTAAAGAGGGTGTTTTATAAACACCAAAATGCTAACTCAGAGGGTTTAAAGCAAATAGCTATAATTGGGGAGGTTATTTGTAATATCAATATAACTCAGGGGCGTATTTGTAAAATGCCCCAAAAATTATAAACTCTTTGTATTAGTTGATGGAGATTGTTTTTCGGCCCAATCTTCCACATAAGGAAACTTTTTTTTGAGACCCAAATGAGCACATATGATAATTTGATATCAAAGCAAGTCAAATATTCTATGGCAAAATTGTTAATTCTCTTAACTTTGTGAGTTTCTTTGGAGGTGCTAAAAATAAGGAAATAAAGATAACTTTTATGATAAAATTGTTAATTCTCTTAACTTTGTGGGTTTTTTTGAAGGTGCTAAGAATAAAGAAAGAGAATTTATTTGGATACCATTATTTAGGTATTCTCATGCAAAAAATGGATTCTATTTGGGAATTATTATTTACACCCATTAAATCGTGACTACACCTATGTCCTCTAGTAGGTATGAAATGATTGCTTTGCATCATAAGAATATGAAGATTATTATTTATCCCCATCTTTTACTCAAATGATCTTAAGATCATGAGAGTATCATTAGACCGTCGATTTTTTATTTTACATGACACCCGTCTAAAAAATATACTAAAATCATGTTAAAGTTACTTTGTGGGTTGTGTGTCACGTGAAACAAATTTTTGACCGTATGATGATACTACCAGGATGTCAAGATCAACTATATAGAAGATTGAAGCAAAAAATAATCGTCATTGTATGATTCAAAGCGATCAATATATTCAAATTGAAAGAGGTGCGATGAGGTCACAATTTTATGGATGGTAAATAATGGTATCCATTTCAAGTCGTGGCTTAGGAGTACATAGGGGTATAATGGGTTGGTTAAGAAGGATATTTTGTTCCTAAAGTATGAAAATACAAAATTGAAAGAAATATTGATGCTTTTATAATAGTAGTAAGGATAAGGATAACAATAATTATTATATCCTATCTATTCAAAATAAGAAGATCATGAGGTAAGAACCTGCAGGAAATAATAATAGATACTTTAAAGCACGCAAGTGAATGATCCTCGCGTTATAATTTTGCCTAGAAAATCATGAATAGTGAGTTTTCACCGCGTCAATTTAGTTAGGTGGGCCGGAAATAGGTGTCTACAATTTGATGGGTCAATGACAGAATAACACATATACAATTTGGTGTATTAAATTTGAGCACCTTACACCACATTTTTAATGGTGGATATGTATTGGATAATGCCTAACTTTTTTGAGTGATACCTCATCGATCTTGTCCAAGTTATGTGACACCTGAACTTCGAAATGGGTGCCACATTGTGTGAAAGATTGCTCGAAAAATAATCTGCATTGTCTAATCTCAAGATGTCAATGGGTTGCAGTAATTTCGAAAGTAAGTGCGAACAAAGATACTATGATAAATATGGGTAGCGTTATTTATACTCGTTAAACCTGTGAAGAGCACGCGCATTTCCACCATAAAAATCAAACCGGCTTGAATTAGGCAATGGAGATCATTTTTCATCCCAATCTTCCACACAATAGATCTTGAGATCATGGTGCACCTATTAGACAGTCAGATCCTGATTTCACATGGCACACATCCCCAAAAGTGATCGTGATCATGGGCATACTTACCAAACAATCACTTTTGGAGATGAGTGCCATATGGAATCAACATATGACCATCTGATAGGTGCGCCATGAACTCAAGAATTAGTGTGTGGAAGATTGGGATGAAAATTATCTCCATCATCTTATTGAAGACAATCAACGGATTTTTATGGTGGAATTGCATGCATCCTTCACAAATTTAGTTTAATGGGTGTAAATAATGCTACCCTATTTTTTTGTTAAATTCAGCCCAACCTGCCAAAATCAATTTGGAAACTCGCGTTAGTTACAAATGATCTTACAACCCTTTTGACGGACGTTTAAACACCATTTACCAAATAGTGTTTAAACGATTTACCAATACTAAATTAAATTTTTTTATTTTACACTATTAAAGTGTGGTTTTCTAATATGTCATTGACATCAATTTATGATCAATCTAAATGATTTACGAGGCAATTCATCATTGGAAAATATTTTAGCCATGCTTTAGCCAAAGATTTATGTCGATAAGTGGATGTGAATCATTAGATTGACAAATTTAAATTTCAGCCATTAAAATTAAACACAATATTTGGTATTAGAGTGCACAGATCGGATGATTAAAATCTCTCAAAATATTTGATTTTTGAGTTTATACCTTTCAACATATGATCTATCATTTTGACGGTACAAAAGACCCACACTTTAAATCCATCAATGAGATACAATCATTTAAGCACTGTGATCGGGCGAGTCGTACCCTTAACTTAATAATAAGCTTTATAAGTGTATTGATAGTTTGAGAACCAAAGCACTTCGAGCAAAGTACATTAAAATCGATTAGTGAAGGCCTTTAAAGACTGTTTGAGCAAGGGTCCGGAGAAAAAAAATGATTGGTGAAGGCATTTGAAGGCTGTTTGAGCAAGAGGGAAGACGGTGTGTTAGGTAAGGATATAGAGCGTGTCAGGGAGGAGAGGGCGTCAGTTATAGGGGGCGTGTCAGCCTGTTAAAGGAATAAATTTTATTTAGAATTTTGGGGTTTTGAGTGTGAGCGCTCGCCCATACTCACTCATACGTATATACAATGTAACAGTGCGTTGTTTCGTTTGTTGGTGACTGCTACGTTGATGGGCAGGCATTTTGGTTTTTGGAATAACCATCTCATAATTTTTAAGTAGATTTGGTGAAATTGAGTTAGGCTCATAAAATTTTACACTATTAAAGACTATTAAGATTATTAGCGACAAGGATATTAGCCACAATTTTTGACTGCTCCTAATAATTTTATTTTTTTTATAGTGACTTGAAAATGAATGACTAAATCAAGTTAGTCCAATGCATATATGAGATTTTTAGGCTCTTAATTATCTAATGGAAATAGTTTCTCTTTTTTTTTTTTTTATATATTTTTCTTTTTTATCTCGAATGTCCTACAAAAAATAATACTATTAGCGGCAGTCAAAAATTATCGCTATTAATAAAAAATCTACTGCTAGTCTTAATAATTTTTTTGTTAATAGCGGCAGCTTTTTACTGTAAAAAACTGCCGCTAATAGTCTTATTTTTGTAGTGACGCCTCTTTTGAAACCTCTGCGGGTAGAGTCTATAGTTACTTAGTTCATTGATTCGCTTGATTCAAATTCAAATTTGCAATTTGGAGTTCGCTATTTTTAGATGAATCTAATTTATTGGGGAAGGATGAATTTTAAAATTATTTATTAATTACAAAAAAATCTTAAATTCAAATAATCTCTTTGCATTTTTTAAACTTTAAATGCATTCAATTCGTAAAGATTAATGCAACAGTTCGCCTATTATGCCAAATTCGATACACTTTATTCAATTCGCGATTGGCAGGGTGAGTGAGCTAATTATGTAACATATTGCTAGACTAATCCCAATGTATGGAGACCGAGATACCTGTATCCAATGAGGGGATTCAAAGTAAAGACCTATGGGGAGCAAACCAGTGATCTCAACTATGATTGTAACACCCTTACACGGTTTATGCTGAAATTAGTTTTTCGAGGCAAGGTTAGGCTGAATCAGATCAAGATGAGAGAACTCCATGAATCAATGGATACCACCATGGTTTTAACTATCGGCCATGTCCAATACATATTGACCTATATGTATAGGTTAGGCCCGCATGTAATACTGATCATGCACCAAGATTTTATATGATGTCAAATGTCGAGACCATGTCACCCAACATGTATGGGATATGATCCGAACAAAATACCAAAATGCCCTTTATGCAAAATAATTATATATATATATATATATATATATATATATATATATATATATATATATATATATACTCATTTTTTCCCTAAAAAATTGGTACTTAAATATTGGCTGATTTTGACTGATATGTATCGGATATATCGCATACGTATTGGCCTGGAACACAGCCGATATGCCTATATAAGTAGGACTTGAAATCCCCCGTTACCACATGCTATCAGAACAGTTTGATGTATACATAATCAATCACCTTTTCCTTTTGGTTGTCATGTACAAACGCTTCGAACGAATTCGTGTGCCTCGTGAACAAAATGCTGAACATTGTTAGTCATCAAAGTTGTAAAAAATCATATAGACTATTATTAAAGCCAAAAATTGATGTCCATCAAAGTAAAAAGATGTTACCCATTCAATCCAGGCTCTTTATCATGTATCACTGTTGACATCTAAAGTGCGGTCTAGGTTAAAGCTCTTGGATTGGATGGTGCTCATATGCTGATTGCTATATTTTATCAGCTAAGTGAAGTCAAGGGCTGTCAACAGGCGGGGTTGATGAGATACCTAACTCACCTGACCCAAAATTTTTACCGTGTCAAGCACATAAACTTACCTTTTCGATCCGGTTGAGCATGTGCCATCCGACCAGACCCTCAGGTCGGGTTAGATCAGGGCAGGTCGGTTCGGGTAAGAGGTCAGGTCAGGTCCACCCAACCTAGAATTTTATATATTTATATATATATATATATAATCTTGGAAATGAGGGGTTTTACCGAATCGGGTTAGGTATATTCCTTTGATCCGTCAGGTCGGGTGCACCATTAGGTTGGGCATATTCCGTTTCCCTGTTGGGCAGCCAAAATTTTGGCATAACCCAACCTTGTTCACAGCCCTTTTTTTTTATTTTTTTTTGTGGGTTTGGACCTTGTTGAGAGCCCTATCTAGTTGAATAGGCCCACTTTTATTACACAAGGTTCTCTTATTAAGCATGAATAATAAAAGCATAAAAAAAATGAAAGGCAAATAAAATAAATCAACGTATATTATATATAATCTGAAAATTAATAATCAATGTTTAGTTTGCTCATAATTAATCAAAATCAAACCTCTCTCTACTAATACTTACCAACCTAAAAACCCTAAAAATTAAAGAACTCATCTGCGTTCTGATATGATGCAGGCAGTGGCATGTAGGGAGGTTGTACATGCGGGAAATAAGCTCTTCCCATTGGATACCCGTAATCCCAAACTTCCTTCTGGTAATAAGTTGGGTGGTTTGCAATCTCCTTACGAAAAACTTCTTCTTGAAACATCTCCCAACTCCCATATGATCCTCCACCATACTCGAAACCCATTTGATTGCTAGGATAATCCGGTGCCATCAGATGATGATCCAACGGCTTTCTACAAGATAGAGGAAACGGTTTGAAATCGTTCGTTGAGAACTGAATGGGTTGCACCGGCAGCGCCGAAATCTCCATTCCATTTCCTTGTGTTATTCGCTTACCCTTTAAGGTTTCAACTCGGCTCCTCACCATCTCCAATTTTGCGTCCATAGAAGTCACTAATCCTCGTAACGCGTCAACCGATAAATCGTTCAATCCTTCGTACCATGTCGGATACAAAGCCTCCGAGTTCTCTCTTCGAGTCTTCGCGAGTTCGCCTTCGATCTTCTTCTTCTTCTCCTCTAAGAAGGACGAGAGATCCATCTTACGCTTTTCTCTATCTTGTTTCGGTAGTTGTTTGTAACGTTTGACGATTCGGGTGACTTCTTCCTTGTTTTCGGGCCAAGTTTCGACCTCTCCTGAAGGCCCGAAACATATCAAACATGCGTCTACGCCACAAAGTGTAGAGAATTCTAGTGTTTTCTTCTTTAGCCCTTGTCGTCGTTTTAAGAAGGTCACCTTGCGGGATTTCTCTTTGCTTATAAGCTTTATTGGAAGCTTCGCACGTCCCATGTCGTAGCAATCCGATATCTTTAACCTGCATACATAAGAAGTCGTAATAAGAGACTCATCGGCTGCATAGGCGAAGTCGTTAAAAATAGAATAAAAACACAAAAGAAGAAGATTTAAAACCATGGTGATTTTGTTCAGTCGATTATGATTTAAATACGTATGAATGCTCCCCTCCCTTCTATTGATTTCTCTGCCTTATATTGTCTGTTTTTTTTTTCAATAACATAAAAATTCTAACAAAAGATATAATCAGATGATTCTAGGAGTTAAAGTTCCGCCAACAGAATCGAAATCTGAAGCGAAGAATCGGGTGAAGGGGCAGAGAAAGCCACTTGCGACGAGAGATGAGTCATCTTCGTCGCGTAACACTGGATCACTCACGTGATAAAAGAAGAAGAAGAAGATTTAAAACCATATGGTTTATTTTAGGATGAAAAATAAATAAATAAATAAATAAAAGCAAGGAGGACAGAAGATATGCATACCTCTCGATGATCAGAGCCAAATCCTTTAGTTAAGTTGCTGAAGTTTCAGTATCTATTAATGTCATATTTATAAACTTGAGAGCAAGCTGCTAAATATATATATATATATATATATATATATATATATATATCAATTAGCATCAATCACAATCTTTTAATTGAACTAATTTTCGATTCTCTGACAAATTGACAACTCTATTAAATTATAAACAAATAGAAAGTCCGCGGATGCCACGCGAGCTGCCCAAATCTTACAAACAGTCTTCGCGTGGCGGGAGCTATGGCAAGCCGCGAGTTTAGCACTGCCTAGCTGAAAGAAACCAATTATTTTGGTTTTCGGGTAGGGTCACCCACAACCGATTCCAACCCAAACGAAATCGGTTTCGGGTTCAGGTACCTGAACTTGACCCAGCTCAGAACCGAACTTGAACTGTAACGGAAAAAATTCGGCTTGGGCATTCTCCACCAGTATTGAATAGGGTGCATCACGGGGTCAGGTCAGGTCGGGAAATACCATTTCCTATTGGACAGCCAAAATTTTGGCCCAGCAGGACCCGACCTGTTGACAGCCGTAATGAGGATTCATTTAGTCACTCAGTTCGATTAAAAACTTATGTACTCAGCCCAAGCCCGGCTCCTGCCGGGATGGGGTTGGGCATTTTTTAGGGCTTTTTTCGACTGTTTCTTTCTAATAAAATTTGATTGGGCTATTTTCGGGGGACTTTTTTTTGGGCTATATTTTCTAATAAATTTTGGTTGGACTTGGGCTGTTTTTTTTTCTAATAAAAGTTTGAAGAAGGTTAAAAATTTAATTAAATAATTATATTAACATTATAGAGGCTCAGGTACATGCTTTTATTCAAATATTTCATTTTAGTTTGTTGTACAAAGGCTATTATGGACAACGGTTGCACATTGGTTATAACGGGGAATGGTTGTAATGGACACCGATTAATTTCAAAGCAGTTAAGTAAATTATAATTAATTAGAAGGAATTTTTTTTTAACTTTAAAAGGATATATATATATATATATATATATATATATATATAATCCTCGGGCTGGGTGTTACAACAGTGCTCACTTGCTTTAGTTGGTTCTCATTCTCTGCAAAGTAGGATTTACCTACTCTAACAGCAACTTTCCTACTCTTTACTAATTCCCTACCAGAGCAAATAAAATATGTTCGAGTGAGTAGAGAGGAGGGTGGAACCACTGAACAAGTAAATCTTGCATAAAATCTTGCTATACAAGGAGTTATCAAGGAGAAGGGATACCTGCTAAAGCAGGTAGCATGATATTAGCAAAGAGGATGAGAACCTGCTAAAGTAGGTGAACTCTACTATGGCAGGGGCTAGAAGAGAGCTATGTCATTCGCAACCTAGATCTTTCTGGTTTTCAACATTTGTTAACTGTTTGCTTGAATGCTTGGCTTCTTATTTATTTTTATTTTTTATTTTGTTGTAGGTTTTAATGTGGAGATTGTTGGATACAAAAACATTAGCAGTGGTTGCCATCAGGACTAAAGTCTTCCATCCAAACATAAACAGTAATGGGAGCATCTGCTTAGACATACTTAAAGAGCAGTGGAGTCCTGCACTCACCATTTCAAAGGTACTTTTCATAACGTAGGCCACTGTTACATAGGGGTGCAGTCTGGTTGGGTCGATCGGACTTGCAATGGGGTGGGCTTGGGTTCAGAATTGTGATATATCAGATCATATTGAAAATTCCAACCCGAGTAGGGTTCAGGTTGAGGTTTTTACTCGAACCTGTTTATGGGAAAGTGGCCCAATTCCCGGATAAAATTGCACTTTTCATATGGGCCTCACAACAGTTGCCAAATAATGGAAAATGACGGAAAATAAATTTTCAGCTCATCTCCAGAGAAAATGGCAAACAAGCTCTAAGTTAATACTTGAAGTAGTACCTGTTTTAATACCTGAATTATCTGAAAGAATATTTAGTTTAAACCAGAAGTTAAACACCGGAATTACTACCTGGTTTACTACCATAAGCACCACATAATTTTTGTTTACCCAATGCTAGAATAATAAATATGGCCAATTTCATGATTTTTCTAATATACCAGATGCTCTCTTCAGGTTGAAGGGCTAGATGGTTCTTTATGATTCATGATTTAGAAGAAGACATAATAGATATAATAGTTTTCGTGATGGACATGAGAACCAAACATTTGGCCCTTCAACCATCATTGTTTTATGTGCCTCTATCTTGAAATGTGCCCTTATGTAAATCTCAAACATAAATAGTAAGCTAAGGGTCTTATACATACATTTGTATTACTTTTGTAGATTTTGTATTACTTTTCTCTTTTGTTTACTCATTTTCTTTACATATTGGTTATCCATATAAGTTCTGGTGCTTATAAGTTATAAATACTGTTCATATCTATCTATATTAGCGGATAATGAGTTAAAATAATCTCTTGTAATATATTATTCAATCAACATCTTGTTTGAAGAAAGTCTTTAGTAGATATATCTAGGTGTTCTCTTGAATATATTTTGGAAATGAATTCTTATTGAAGTAGGTGAAAAATCTCAAGGATTTTAGGATCCACATAATGAAATCATAGGGGCCATATAAGAATAATTTTGGGTTACTGTGGTTGTTGGTCCCATTTTCCTACCCATATAACTCACATATTTTGGTCTTAATGCCTACGATCCTTTGTTGAACAAGGTAGGAGGGGAGAAAGAGCGGATTTGAGCGCGGGAGCAGCAAATCAACAATTCTAAATAATTTAGGAACTGAGAGTGCTTAGGACCTGCTTAAATGAAATATAATAATATTTAAAATATGCACATATATTAAATGAATTGTGCAAAGTAAACTAGTTTATGATTTTATAGATAGATATTTGAAAACTTCAGGTTCAATGCAGAAAAATCCCTTCTTTATCATACTTGAGCTGATCTCAGGGTGCCTTCAGCTGGAGCTTCAAATCCTAAAACTTAACACTGTAAAAAAAAAAAATCCAGTTTTCCGAAGCAGATAAGTTTATGTATTTGAATCAGAATAGATGGCTAGATGCAAGTTTTCTGCTTTAGAAAATGGGAAACCTCTTTTGCAGAAATTGATGTGAATGTAAAATTGCAACACATGTTTGCAGTAATTGTTATAACAATGTTTATATATTTTAAAATATTTACACTTGTTGGTTACTTGAGGTTGCTGTCTTGTTATTGGTGAGAAAACAGTAGTGAAAAAAAATAAATAAATAAGTGAAGAGATGGAAATTGGTTAAAACAGTAAATCTAAAATACACAACCTGCAAGATGCAGGTCTGTTGTAGCAAGTTTTGAGTAAGTAAGAGTTTGTCCCACAGAGAAATTGATCTAGAACCCAAAATAGGTTGTATTAATAGACCTCTAGATCTGGCTACAGATCTGGCAATCCTAGATAAAGGAATTTGGGTGTCACAACTACACTAAACTAATACTAAAGAAGAGAAATAAAGTACATTCCTATCCTAAAGAAAGGGTTAAAAAGAAGGTGGTGATGGTGTGTGTTAAAATAAAAATAAAATTGGTGGGAAGTAGGCAATTAAGCTATAATCAATTCAGCTATGTAACTAGATTTAGGGTTGTCTCTGCAGCAATCCTTCAGATGGCTACAAGCACATATGCAAGGAGGAGGTATCTAACTCAACTCTTATGGTTTGACCTGGTCTCTTAAGCCTATAACTTGCCCACTTCAATGGTCACAGGCTATCCAATAGAGAGGATCACACCACATGAGTTAAATCAGAAAACCAATCTGATCCAAGGGCATGGACCGATCTTAAGGCTATAACATATCCACTTAAATGGTCACAGGTTATCCAATAGATGTCCTCCAACCAAAGGCCAAATCAGAATATTAAAGTCATTGCAGACACCATGTTTGCCAGGCTACAAGCTCAGGCATCCATGGGTGCAAATAGCTCTTGGAAAACCAGTGGAAACCACAGTTGTTCAAAGGCTATTTGAGAACTTAATTCAGCTGGTCATTGGTACAAAAGGCTTGCAATGACTCAGCTTACAAGTCTATAATCTCTACAAAGAAATCAGATCTAATATCTGATGATGGTCAAGTAAAACAGAGGAGAGCTTGTTCCTGTAACAACCTCTCACAAGGCTACAAGCTCAAGTGCAGAGGAAAAGAATCCCTCTCAGATCTGTGACTTGGAATCACCCTAGGGCTACAGTCTGTCCACTTAAATGGTCACAGGCTATTCACAGAGGTTATCCACACCACAGAAGTCTGAGATGGAACATGTAAATTACTGCTACCACCATGATTACAGGGCTACAAGCTCAGCTCTAGCGCACGAGTTAAATTTCTGAAGGTTTTAGTGCACGAGAGCTTCACGAGGACTATGAATGTTGATGGCAGCTTAAGCGCGTGACTATTACGCGAAGCAGTTCCCTGAGGTTAATTCCCTCATTGAGCGCACGAGTTCTTCCCGAGTTCACTTGTATTGCAGGTCTCACACATGAGATGGCTTTCTTGATTTAAAACAAGGCGAGATAGAATTTCTCACCGTGAGATAACATCTCTGCTCCTCTCTCATGCTTCTACTCTTATCCACCCTTCTCTCATCTGCTTGGCTTCTTGAGTCCACCTTAGCATGCAAAATAGTCACCATAGTGTGTACAACCATGGTGTTCCATCAGTCTTTGGCCTAGCAGTCATCCTTAGCTTAGATTCTCTTTCTTTTTAGCAACGCAAGCATAAATTGTTTATTAAGTGCACAAGAGCTTCGCGAGGACTATGAATGTTGATGGCAGCTGAAGCACGTGACTATTACGCGAAGCAGTTCTCTGAGGTTAATTCCCTCATTGAGCGCAGGAGTTCTTCGTGAGTTCACTTGTATTGCAGGTCTCAGCTGCGCGAGATGGCTTTGCTGCAGATTTAAACATTGCGAGGCAGCATTTCTACTGTGTGAGATAACATCTTTGCTCCTCTGCTGTAATACAGCAGCTGCTATTGCAGCTCTCTCTACTCTTATTCACCCTTCTCTCATCTGCTTGACTTCTTGGGTCCACCTTAGTATGCAAAATAGTCACCATAATGTGTACAACCATGGTGTTCCATCAATCTTTGGTCCAGCAGTCATGCTTAGCTTAGATTCTCTTTCTTTTTAGCAACACAAGCATAAATTGTTTATTAAGCTCCAACAATTATTATTAACTATAAAATAAGCTAAACAAAGAGTTATTAGTCAGCTCTAAGGTATAGTAAAGGCTAGGTTAAGAGGTGAAAAGTGATATTTTTCTGTAAATAACACACTCCCAAATCTAATCTTTGCTAGTCCTTGAGTAAAGTAAAATTTAAACAACTACTCTAAAAATTTAAATGCCACTTTTGTAGGGAGCACAGATGCATTTAGCTTATGCATCAAGCCTTTTAGACTCCTAGGTGATCCCTAGTGGAGGAGTGAAGTCTCCTGAGGGTTTTCAGTGAAGGTACCCACAAACTTCTCAATGAAGCAGTTAACAAAAGTGCACACGTTATCAAATTAAGTTTCAATAAACAGAGCATCAGTCACCCTTGATTCTTTTCAAAATGTGAGGAATTTAAACATATGAATGCACATACCATTTAATCATGAAAAACTCTTACATGTATGCATATCATTTTCTATCAGCTTACAACAAAAAAAATAAGTGTATATCAGTACTGAGCTCACCATCAATTCAAAAATTAGGTTTAGGCAATGCCCAATACATTCAATGTCAGACCCAATATTTATCAGGGCAGTCTCTCACAAATAACTTTTAGGGTTTTCATTTTCACAAAAGCTCAAGAGCAGTTACAGCCCTCAAATGGGACTACAAGCATGAGCATAGGCAAGGCTCACAAATTCTAGTATCATTGACAATTTCTCATAATAGATTGGACAAGTCTTTATCTCTACATAACAACTCTTTCCAATTAGGATTACAAGGTCTTATGACTGGTTGTAATGTGACTTATGGGTGTAGGTTACCAAGAATGAAAGGGTGAAAAGGATACAAATTTGATAAATCAACAGGTGAAAGAGGTGATTCATGACTTCACCTTCTTTGATTCAGCATATTCTATCTTCTTTGATGCTTTTCAGACTTGAAGTGGCCAGCTTCTCCTCTTATTTTTACTTTTTCTAATGAAATCTAACTTCTAGTGAGGAAATAAACTCAGCCAGTCCTTAGAGCAAGAATAATTACCTAAGACACTCCTCAAAGAGAGAAAATTTTGTAGGCCTAAATCTCACTAGGTATGGTCTTCCATTAAACTCATGGGCATGCCCTCACATTTTTCTCTCCTTAATGGTACACTAAGTGCTGACACAAATGAGTTTTCTTACTGTTCACCTCATAGAAATGTTAAATTTTAAAAGCTTTTAATGCCTAAAGGTCTGTAAAATTTTTAAATCTCCTCATTTTTAAAGTTTCTTAGGTGAACTTAGCTCTATTTCTATCTCACTCACTTGGTTCTGCTACACTTAGGTTAACTACATCATTGGCATACTTTGCCACACTCCCAAACCTATAAGGAGAAGTATCCTCATTGGTTCAAAGATAAAGAACATGTACAACATGGTATATTGATAAAAAGAACACACAAAATAGGACGAGTAAAATTAATAAACAGCAGAAATAAACAAGCCAAAGAGCACTGACACAAAAGCTACCAAACCAAAAAGAAATTTCATTCATAAACAGCAGTATGTATAATGTTAATGACAATAACTACAAAAGATTCTAAGAAGCTAAAACATCCTAACTAATTACATTATACAGTTTAATCATCTGAATTTTCCTCTACATGATCTTGGACATATTTCCCTCTTTCTTTCTTGAGGGCAGTAGCAGTGGACTTGGATCTGTTGGATGCAGGCTTTCTCTGCTTGGTGCTGCTTCTCCTTTTGGGAGTGGGTTCAGGCTTTGTGGGTACAGGCTCCTTGATCTTGATTCAAGGCTTTAATTTTCAAGGCTCTTGTGGTTTAGGAGCAATTGCAAGGGGGGAGCTGCTGCAATGTAGAGTTTGGCAGCTGCTTCTACTAAGTCTCTGTCACCTATCCTCAACTAATCTCAGTGCTGACTATAGGTTTTTCACTACATCCTCCAGTCCTTCAGCTCTATGCTTCTTCTGCTGGTATTGGAGCAAGATCTCCCTCCATCCATGCTTTATCCTCTTCTTTTCCATCTTGTGAGTTAATTTCATAAATTTGATTTGATTGAGGAGGGGCTGCTTGACTGAAGTTCTGAGGTCAGTCATGCCTCTTATTACATCCCTCTTGATGTAGGCATTTTCCTTCATAGCTCTAAGGAGGGTGGAGAATGGGGGCATGGGGTTTGATGAGGCAGGTAGGATGGTGCTACCAACAGTGGAAGAAGGGTCAGCCAGCAAATGGGGTGGGGTGGATGTAGATGAAGGGATAGATAATGGAATTGGTAGGGTGGAAGTAGAGGGTAATGGCTGGGGGATTTTAGGTTTAGATTGGTTAAGGTCTATGACTTAAAGGTCTGTTTGGGAGGCTTTTGAGGAGGTGGGGATTAGGATTTTCACATCTGTGGCAGCATTTTTTGTTGCTACTACAGGTGGGGTTGCAGGTTGGGTATGTGCCAGAGATTGGGCAATAGTGGGTGGTTGTATAGGGTCAGGTTGAGGTTCAGGTTCAGGGTCAGTTTGGGTTGAGGCGGTGGTAAATGTAATTGGAGGAGCTTCCTGAACAGGTTCAATGGGTGTAACAACAACTGTTGTTACTGCTAAGGTTAAGGGTTGGGGAGATGGGGGTGGTGTAGGTATATGGGTAGGAGGAGGGATAAATGGTTGTTAGGAAGGTTGGGTTAAGGTTGACAATGTGAATTGGATGGCTTACAAATTGGTTTGAATGGTGGTATGATTTTGGAGGGTGGAGTGCATCGAGTGAAGGCTAGCTTCTATGGAAGTTTGGGTTTGGGTGTTGGCCAACATTTGGGTTTGAAATGAAAGGAGGAGGTTGAGGATTTGGGGTATGGGATCAAGGGTGATAGGTGTTGTGTGGGTGGTTGGAATTGGTTGAAATGGTGAAGTGGGTGCATGATGAAAGTTAGTAAGCTGTGGTGAATCAGGGAAGAGGGATGAACTCATAATTTATGTCCCCTATGATAGAGTCCATCATTGTTGAGTACCCCTCTGGTCTTAGTCATGGAAAGGGAAAAATGAAATGGGTTAGCCCATGGGTGCAAGTATGGCAGGGGGTTTAGTAGGATGAGATGTGGCTGCAGGGGAGCTGAGTGGGATGTCAGTGAGCTGAGGCTCACTCTCATCATAGTGGAATAGAGATGGAGTTGATGGTGATGGTAGATCAGTGGGTATAGGGTCTGACATGGCTGTTGTTTCTGCAATAAAGGTGGTAGTGGGGATTGGGATGGTTTCTGGAAGGGTAGTGAAAGTGGTGGTTGGGGGCTCTTGAAGTTGAATGGACTGAGGTAATGGGGTAGGGGCTGGTAGAGTAATGGGCTGGGGAGGTTGAGTGGGGGCTTTGGTGGTCTGTGAGGCTTTCTTTTTAGTATATGTTTGTTTGACAGGTGGGCTGGGTGAGTAGGGAAAATGGGTAGAATTGGCTGAGATAATGTAACTGTGGAGGGTTATAAGGTTGGGGTTATGGTAGTGGCTGGCATAGGAATGGAGGTGAGTGCGAAAGTAGTGCTGATAGCTGATGATGGTGGAATGGGTATGATAGGGATGGCTTGCACTATGGAAGTGGCTGCTTGAGAGTTAACAGCAGAGCTGGCAGCAACAGCTGAGGTAGGTGTAGCAGCTGCAGAGGTGGCCACGGAGGCAACAGCAGCTCCCTCTTGAATTGTGGGGGCTGCTTGAGCAAGCAGCTCCTCCTCCTCCTTCCTCTTCTCAATCAAAGTGCCACTGATTCCCCACTGTTTCTTTCTACATTTGCTGGGAGCCAGGTTGAGGGTCTCCTCATTTATCTGAAAGTGGTAGCCCCCCAACTGCAGCAGGGCTGTAATGACCCTGTAATAGGATAAGGCATGAGGCTTCTGCTCTCTTTTGACTTTCTCATGGATGTCTTTCATTCCTTCAAAAATTAGTTTTACAGCATCAAAGTAGTGGTTGCAATGGAAGGAGTAAAGGACATCAGTAATTTGGGACCTCCTCTCTTGTTGGTGTCCAGAGCAATATACATTCTTTCTCAGAATCACATCCATAAATCTCAGGCCTGGATGTAGGTATCTCTTCCTAATTGATACCCCTAAGGCTGTGATCCTTCCAGTAAGTTCTTTAGCAATTTTAAGGATGGTTGCAGTCAAAGGTACACCCAAGCCACACTTTGGGCTGTAAGTTGCTGGTATCTCAAGAATTTCAGCAATTGCTACTTGGTTAAACAACATCTCAAAATCATCAATCAGAACCAGCAATGCAGGGTTTCCATCATCCCCTGTCTTCACCCTGATGTTTTGGTAAAATAGCTGCACTAGTCTAGAGAAGACTAGCTGCAGTGGTGGCCTGAGCAGGGGTAGCAGTGAGGCCTTGTTGAGGTACTCTATGGATGCAGCTGTCTCAAGCTCTTCGTTAAAGAATGTCTTATTAAAGGCAGTTTCAACTTCAAGCTTGATGGCAGCCACAAACTCAGAGGGGGTTTTAAGTGACTCATCCTCTTCCTCTTCCTTAGGGGCAACCTCAGGGACTACTTCCTTGCCCATTTTCTGCTTTTGCTTGGATTTCTCAGGGCTCTTAACAGGTGGGTGGTCTCTGGCCCTCCTCTTAGGAGCTGACTTCTTCTTGACAACAGAGGCATCAGAGGCCACAGCCTTGGCCTTCTTCACAAGGGCAGCCCTCTTCTTAATTTGTTCCACTTGGGGCTCAACAGTGGATGTAGGCACATCAGAGGCCTCCATAGTGGAGGCCTCTGCAATCCTCACGGATTTTCGAGTGGCCACAGGACTGCCAGTAGGGGAAGGGTTTAGCATGGCAGCCAAAGTATCAATAAATTTAGAACCCGTGACCATGGCTACGCAACTTCTTAAAATTAGGTCTTTAAACTTAAAAGTTGGGTAGTTCACACTCCAAGGTCAATATGGCACGCAAATTTCTCTCTACTCAACACTGAAATAGCATACCAATCAAAACAAATGGGAGGCTGAGAACACTTACTAAGAAATAGCTAGGGTTTTGGTCCAAATGCTGCCTAGTGGATCAAATCTCTCCAAACCAAGTGCAAAATGACCGAGAGCTATTGTGGAACATAATAGTAAGAGCAAAGTGCCTGGGCTGGAGTGGTCTGGGTAGTTAAGGAGAGAGAATGGAGAATGGAAGTCGGAGGTGTGCAATGGAAGCTAGGGCAAAGAAGAAATGAATGAAGAAGTGAAGATTTCGCAGGGTATTAGTTGGTGAAAATCGTGCCTCGCGAGGTTCTCGCCAGGTACTCGCAGGGTAAAGTCCTCTCGCGCAGTAGAAATGCAATCTTGCTAGGAATGCTTTTTAAGGGACTCAGGAGTCTCGCGAGGTCAATCACAGAGCTGATGTTGGTTCTGACGCCCGAGAGGTAGAATTGCAGACCTCGCACGACAGAAGGCTCAATCTCGCGAGAGACATAAATTCAGAGCATCAAGGGCTTTGTGAGGCTCGATTTCAGGATTCTTCAGGTGTTTTACTCACGAGGCTCTCGCACGGAACAAAATTCATATTAGAGCCCCGCGAGTAAGACTACAAATAGCTCGCGAGTGTGAAATTGAGGCCATTGAGTCTCGCGAAAAGCCAAATCCATTCCTTCACAGTGCCTGCATAGTGGCATGTGCATGCAAACTGTCATGCACCTTACCATTGTGAATCAACACCAATCTTCCTCACATTTCTTCTGTTGCAACTCTGATAAATTCATGCCCATTACCAACATATGCATAGAGTAAAAATTCAGCATTCAAATGAGTTCAACTTACAGCAGGTTCATGCACATTTCAATGACAGTAGGTCTATATATATTTCAATCACAGCAGGCAACATACTCATTAGATTCAGATGACAAAATATGCACATCAACAACAACAACAACAACACAAAATAAAATAGCACATGGACATTAACAATAGAATAAAGACAACACATGACAGATTTTTAAATAAAATAACATAAAATTCAACAAGTATGGTACACATTTTACAGAACTGTGGATCACTAAGCAGTGGGAGGTTCATGTAGGTGGATGGTCTGAGGAGGCTCTACAGAATTTTCTACACAAATTTTAAGCTTTTGACCATTCACTTTCATGATTTTCCCATAAATGGGATCCAAGATCTCCGTAGCACCAGATGGGGAGGCATGGATGATAGTATAAGGTCCATCCCAACTGAATTTTAACTTCCCTGAAAAGTATTTTAATTTGGAGTTAAAAAGTCAAACCTTGGTACCAGCATTAAAGGCCTTTCTCATCAGTTTCTTGTCAAAAAATGCCTTGAATCTCTCCTTGTCAAATCTTGCATTTGTATAGGCCTCCAGCCTCAGCTCATCAAGCTCTGACAGTTATAATTTTCTGTGTGACCCAGCAGTAATTAGATCAAAATTCAGTGTTTTAATAGCCCATAGCCCAATAGGCTCTATGCTCTAACTCCACTGGTAGGTGGCAGGCCTTGCCATAAACCAGTCTAGAAGGAAACATGCCAATAGGGGTCTTATAGGCAGTCCTATAAGCCCACGGTGCCTCATTCAGCTTGTGTGCCCAATTCTTCCTATCTATCCTCACAGTCTTCTCCAAGATGTGTTTAATCTCTCTATTTGAAATTTTAACTTACCCACTGGTCTGTGGGTGGTAGGGAGTTATAATCGTGTGTATAACTGATCGATTTAGAATGTAACCCTTGCAAGTGCACAAGATCTATTGCAGTATGGCAAGAACAGGGGTGTCGAACCCACAGGGAAACGTGAATTTTTAATTAATTCTTTTAGAGATTTTAAAAACGTCCCTAAGGAAGTACCAAAGGGCAGATTCAATTTTACCAAAAACTTAACGCACTTTTCCTAAATGCAGAAAAATAAATTAATCTAAACAATTAATTACTGATAAATCTACGAACAATATTAAAATGAGATCAAGGAATATGCTACCCCAAATTCGTACCCCTTTTCTATCATTAAAACCCACAGTTTCATTAAATCATCATTCACACCATCATTCATCTAGAAAAATGACTTGAAATAAAAAATGATCATCAATCCGGCATACCCTATCTAAAAACAATGACTCAAATTTAACATTTATGGTATGAGTCATGTAAAAAGTATAGCGATCTCATGATATTTAGATCACGACAATCAAGACATAATCGCTTTCTGACCTAGATCACCTGCAGGTCCAGATCTAGCGATTACTACGTTGATACGAGCAATCAACGCTCATAACAAAGCATTTAAAATATTTACAATCACACAAACTTTGAGCCAAACGATTCCATGATAACAATAATAGACTGTGGTATTAATCATAAACATAGGTACTTATCTGGGATCGATCTTCCCGATCTATCGATGAAGCCATCTTTGGTGTTTGATCTTTTCTTTCAAAGTCATTCCTCTTTATTTCTTCCAAAAGATATTTGCAATTGTTTTTCCTAAATACAATCTATGAATTTCGTAGAAAAATAATGCAAATCCTAGGTACATACTCAATAAACCCTAGAAGAAGGAGAGAAGAAGACTTGAAAAGATGAAGAAAATATTCCCCAAAGTGAAGAGCCCTAAAACTAAAAATAAAGAATGAATAATATTCTCAAAAAAATAATAATCCCCTAAGAAACTCGTGGCTTCCTTTTATAATAGCCTAACCCTAATACCTCTCGATTGACATCTAAGAGTAATTTTCGTGAATTCCCGCCTAGCTTTGCATCAGATACTGCCTCGGTATTTTGCTCATAATTTTCTGTACCGAACTCGGATTGAGGTGATTCTTGAAGCGTTGGAAAGCTGACGACGAGCTCTACAACTTTTATGTTTTAGCAATTTCCTGAATCTGACGTCTTGAAGGTCCAAATTGAGCTGCAAGTCGAACTAAGTTCTCAATGACCCAAAATAGCGTGTTTTGACATTATTTTCGGGATTCTTTGCTTTTAGAAACTTGACAGATTTATTAAACACTTCAAATCTAGCAAATCTCATCAGATAGCCTTCATCGGACGGCTAAATATAGGTATTTAGGGGTGAAATATCATCATATTTCACTACTCATCACACCCCCAAACCTACACTTTGCTAGTCCTCGAGCAAAGAGAATGATAAAATATAAAGCAAATCAAACTAACATCCTAAAATTTAAATGCCACTTTAGGGAACACGATTGCACTTAGCATGTGCAATAAGCCTTTAAACCCTAGGTGATCCCTAGTGGAGGAGTTGTGTCTCGAGGGTTTGCATGAAGTTACCCACAAACTTCCAAAAATTTCAAACCATCCAGAAATTGAGTTTTCAAATCTGATTTTTATAACATATATTTAACTTCAAAGCTCAAAATCAATAAACAAATCAACATGCAAATTCTCCATTTTAAATAACAATGTTACACTAATCATACCAATATCCATTCAAATTAGTCTAACGCTCCAAATCGTCAGATAACTCATCCATTCATGCTTAAACGGTGGTGTGTGCATACCAAAACCAAGATTCATCCATCTCGAACTAGTCCAAACGGGAAATCATCGGATCATTGTCTTGACTCAATCCTCACTTTAGGTATACTCAAAATAAAATCACTCGATGATTGGTAAGTTTTCGCACACATGAGAGATCAATACAAAGCAAATAAAAGGTCTCACATGATAAATGAAACACGATGCCAATCAATGAACAAAAATAAATCTCATAAGAACGATACTTGTATATCCTAAGCATGTCATATCAAGTGTCATAAGTATTATATATTGACTCTCCACAAGACGATTACCAATGCAAGATCGGATCATGAAGGTCTTTTGTAGGGTTGTAATGGGGCTGTAAGGGTAAGAAAGAAAGGAATTGTGATTCAAAATTTAGAAATTGGAAAAGGAACTAACTTCGATTTTTTTTTTTTTTTTTTTCTCTTCTTTTCTTTTTTTTCTTTTCTAATTTCTCACCATTTTTTTTCTTTTCAATATTTTTCTTTTCTCATTCTTTCTTCTCTTTGAATTTCCTTTTCTTGAAGCACCTCATTTTTCATTCCTTTTTTTTTCTTTTCTCTCCTTTTTTCTTTTTATATTTGCCATACACTCTCAAGAAACACCATAACTCATTATCTCTCCACTTACTCTCTTTTCGCTCATTTTCATCCTCGCTTCCTAATTTCTCGAAATAAGAAGGGTAAAGCTAAATTTTGAAATTGTGAAGGGTTAAAGTTAACGTGGCTTATCAAAGAATGTATAAGGGTAAATTTTCTATAGGCTCAAAGGTACTAGAAGGATAAATTTATATGAGGTGGGCATTTTAAGCACAAACGAGCCAAAAGATGGCCTTCAATCATTTCCTTAAAAGATGGTAACCTTGCCTATTTGTCTTGAGTAGATATCTGATGACGTTCTAACACAATAATATGAATTTGATATCATGCAAAGTCACAAGCCAAAATAAAATGTATGAGATTATGCAAAATAATTTATTCAAAGAAAACTCCGAGTTTATATATTCACTCATCAATGACGGAAATTAGCTCTAAAGCTTCGGGTTTAGTCTCCACTAAGAACCTAAGATTCAACGCGTCAAAATAGTTCATCGATTTCTAAGTCTTAGCTTGGTATAAGTGCAAAATTCTAAGCATGAATTTCAGAGTCATCCACAAATTATCACATTAAGCTTCATCATCCTAGATACAAGTATTCAAAATATGACATCAATATTCTCAAAATTAAATTCACATGCATCATCAACTAAAGTTTGAAAACTATTGCAAAGTAAATCATGTATGATGGTTCCAAAAAATCTCTGTATTTTTTTTTTTTTTTCAAAGAAAATCAAAAATAAGTGATGAAAGATAGATAATCATACATACCCCCAAACCTAAAAATGACAATGTCCTCATTGTTTGAAATAAGTAGGTACCCCCAAACCTGTTGAAAAGTACCTCAACACAAAGATCAGGTGCAGAGAATATGGGCATCAAATTAGAACATGACCAAAAATAGATTGAAGGTAATGTGGCTACACTAATTTGGAAATTAAAAATAACCTAAACTAAACTAAAACTAATATTCTAGAACTAAACATACGAAAAGAGAAATAAATCCTAAATCCTAAACTAAACCTGTGTCCAACTCCTAAATAAAACACACTGGGTTGCCTCCCAGGAAGCGCTGAGTTTAAGTGTCGACAGCTCGACCTCTTCATTGATCAAGAATCTGGATCACTAAGGTGCATCGCCTCAATCTTAATCTGGGTCGTCCGCTCAAACATAGGTTTGCGTCTTTGCCCATTCATTTTGAAAAGGCGATTGTCCTGAATGCTTTGGATTTCAATTGCACCGTGCTCACTAATGGCCACAACCTGGTGCGGGCCTTCCCATCTAGATTTCAATTTCCCAGGATGAAGGCTGAGTCGGGAATTGAATAACCAAACTTTTGGCCAACATGAAACTCCTTCCGAGAAATTAATTGATCGTGCAACTTTTTGTACCTTTCCTTGTACATCTTTGAATTTTCATACGATCGAAGCGTAACTCTTCTAATTCACTCAATCAGAACCTTCGATTCGACCTGCCGCTTGCATATCGAAATTAAATCGCTTTGATCGCCTGTAATGCCTTATGCTCCAATTCGACGGGAAGATGACATGCCTTCCGTAGACAATTTCGAAGGGAGACATTCCGACGGTCTTGAATGCAAGACGATAGGCCCACAAAGCATCGATAGCGGTTTGACCAATCTCTTCTATCCGGTCGCACTGCCTTTTTCTAGAATTCGCTTGATTTCCGGTTAGACACTTCCACGACCACTAGTCTGTGGATGGTAGTGCGACTTTGTGAGTGACGTCGCATTTCTTCATTAAAGTGGCAAAATGGCTATTGCAAAATGCGAACCGCCATCAATCGATGATTGCTCTTGGGATCCCGAATCGGTTAAACACATGTTCTCGTAAATTTGACCACAACCTTGTGATCATTTGGGGTTGCCATGACTTCAATCCATTTGGAGACATAGTCCATGACCACGGAATATATGAATACCCAAAGGATGGTGGAAAAGGACCCATAAAGTCAATCCCCAAACATCGAAAATTTCAACAATTGGATTAAGGGGCATCATATTTCGTCAGTGAAATATTGCCAAGTCATGACACCGCTGGCATTCCTTGCAGATTGAGCGTCCACGAAGATTGAGGGCCAGAGAATCCGCTTTGAAGGATTTTTCATGCGGTCTTCGTCTCCGAAATGGCCTCCACAGGCCCCAAAGATGGCAAAATTTAGACGTTTAGTTGCTCGTCTTCGCACGCATCTCTAATGATCCGATCCGAGCGAAATTTAAACAAATATGGTTCATCCAAATAGTATTTTATTTGGGAGAAAAGAGATTCTTATCATTCTTACCCCACTCAGTGGGAATTCTGCCAGTGACCAGATAATTCACGATGTTAGCAAACCACGGAACTTTTGCACCAGCTACATCAATTGCCATCAAATGTTCATCCGGAAATGTGTCACGGATGGTCTCAGGTATAGATGATGATTCTTCAAAGTAAATTCTAGATGATGATCAGCCACAACGTTCTCAACCCCCTTTTTATCTTTAATCTCAAAGTTGAATTCCTGGAGAAGCAGGATCCAACGGATCAGCCTTGGTTTCGCATCCTTCTTTGCTAAAAGATATTTCAAAGCAGAGTGGTCTAAAAAGACCACTATTTTCGATCCATGCAAATAGGAACGGAATTTGTCCAGCATACCTGACTAATAATTCCTTCTGGTGGTGTAATTGGTTGGGCATCAATTAATGTCTTGCTAGCATAATAAATTACGTGAGGTAATTTATTCACCCTTTGCCCTAAGACAGCTCCGATCGCATAATCAGATGCATCACACATGAGTTCGAATGGTAAAGAATAATCCGGTGGTTGGATTATTGGTGCATTTGATAAGAGTTCACGCAATTTTAGGAATGCCTTTATGCAATCCTCATCAAAATCAAAAGGAACATCTTTGCCAAGCAAAGTGCACAATGGTTTAGCCACCTTGCTAAAATCCTTAATGAATCTTCTATAAAATCCAAAGATGCCCCAAAATGATCGAATTTGTCGAACACTTTTAGGAGGTGGTAAATTTGCAATTAAGTCGACCTTCGCCTTATCAACTTCAATTCCTTCGTTGAAACAATATGCCCCAACACAATTCCTTGTTGAACCATAAAATGGCTCTTTTCCTGAGAACAAGTTTGGAATCTACACAACGTTGCAACACTGAAAGATGATTCAAACAAGAATTAAATGTTTTCCAAAACCGAGAAGTCGCCCATGAAGACTTCGATGAATTTGTCGATCATGTCCGAGAATATGGCCAACATACATCGTTGAAACGTGGCGGAGCATTACATAAGCGAATGGCATCCTTCGATATGCAAACGCGTACCATATGGACACGTGAATGTTGTCTTCTCTTGATCACCGGAAAACGGGCACTTGATTGTAGCCCGAATAACCAGCAAGAAAGCAATAAAACTGTTGCCCAGCGAACTTCTCAAGAATTTGATCAATGAAGGGAAGGGGAAAATGATCTTTTCTGGTGGCTGTGTTCAATTTTCGATAATCAATGCACACACGCCATCCAGTAGTTTCACGAGTGGGCACCAATTCTCCCTCCGTAGTTTCTTTCACTGTAATTCCAGACTTTTTCGGAACGATTTGTACTGGACTAACCCATTCACTATCAGAGATCGGATAGATGATTCGATCGAGGAGTTTAATGATTTCCTTTAAAACGACTTCTTGCATGTTCGGATTAAGTCGCCTGTGTGGTTCCCTCGATGGTTTACTCTCATCCTCCAGATGTATTTTATGCATACATACTGATGGGTCAATCCCCTTGAGATCAGCTAAGGTCCATCCGATGGCCTCCTTGTGCTCTTTCAGCACCTTCAACAAATCATTCTCTTGTTCTTCCGATAATGTGGATGAAATTATCACTGGAAGTGTTTCTCGAGGTCCCGTAAAAGCATATTTGAGGGACTTAGGCAATTGTTTCAATTCCACGGTTGGTGGCGCTCAATTGATGGAGTCAGCACATCCTTTACCTCAGTAGGTAGTGGTTCTACCTTAGTCACAACTTCACATAAGTTATCATCTTGACATGATGAATTTGACTTTTTCTCTTCTGACTGCTTCCTTTCAAGCCCTTTGTCCTCATAGATGGCTAACAAAGCAGTTTCAAATTCCTCTTTGGTGAGCATTGATGGTAATGCTTCATCCACCACTTCATCCATCTGATCGATGTAAAAACATTCGACCTCATCCTCATTAGGGAAATGGTTCATCGCATGGAATATGTTAAGCGACTTTCATGTTTCCAAAAGAAACGTCCATGACTCCTGTGCGACAATTAATGCAAGCGTTGGCAGTGGCGAGAAACGGACGTCCAAGAATAATTGGGACTTGATTGATTGATTTCGCAGGTGGTTCCATGTCTAAGACAACGAAGTCCACTGGAAAGACAAACTTGTCTATTCCAACCAAAACATCCTCGATAACACCCCTCGGTCTTCTTTTCTCGATCTATCTGCCGCTTGGAGTGTGACCGTCTGGGTTTCAATTCACCCAATCCGAAGTTTCTACATTGAGTATGGGATCAGATAAACACTTGCTCCCAAATCCAATAAGGTGTATCCAATTGGTTGCCCACCAATGACACATGGAACAGTTGGGACTCCAGGGTCTTTCAGTTTCTGTGGGGTTTCCAATCGCAATATCGAACTGACTTGATTTGTTAGGAACACTTTCTTTGAAACGTGAGTACGTGCCTTTCTCTTCCGAGTGCACAAATCTTTGAAAAACTTGGCGTACTCAGGGACTTGTTTGATTGTTTCAAGTAATGGAAGATTTATCTTTACTTGCTTGAATGTTTCGAAAATTTCTTCCATTTTGTCGGTCCCTTTCCCATTCTAGATGGAGGAGTTAGGCATTGAGGGAATGGTGCCTTTGGGACATAAGGTGCAGATTCCATTTCCGATTCTTTTTCACGTCCTTGTTGGACGGTTGAAGGAAACTCTTCCTCTATTACTTTTTCTTTTCCTTTCTCTCTTCCTTGCTCTTGCACTTTTCTTATCTCTGGCTCTTTGTCTCTTTCTTTCTTTTCCTTTTCCTTTCTCCTTTCTTTTCTCTGATTCTTTTCCTCTATTGCTTCTCTTTCTTCATCACTTCTGGTGCATTTCCACTTGATTATGAACCTCTCGTCCACTTCTCAAAGACCGTAATGTGACTTTCAACTGTGACTATTCGATGGTCCTGCGCTTGAGATGGTGCTTGGCCTCGAGGATTATTGATGGGTTGGTGGGAGCCTACCTTCCTCTCACGACTCAGGTTGATTGGCCAATTGGTGACTTGGTCCATTATCATCTTGAAAAGATTGCATGCTTAGCATAAGCTTTTCTTCGGATCGAGAATCTTCAATCTTGGCATGAGATTGATTAAGATTACGATTGAAATTACGATTTTTCGGAGTCGAATTTGGATGATAATCTGAGCATTCTGTTGAAATTGGAATTGTTGGAAATTAGAATTCTGCTGGAAATGCATTGTGGAAAAAATTGTGTTGAAAATTTGGTTGAAAAGGTTGTTGTCCACCCATTGTGTTAGGCTCTATGTTGTCGGGTTTACATTCGGCCGGTTTATTCGATTCACCCCATCCTAAGTTGGGGTGATTTTTCCATTCCGGATTGTAGGTATTGGGTACATGTTTCTACCTATGATAAGATTGAGTCACATTTACGCTCTCTTGAGGATTAGGTTCATCGGGGAAGAATGACAAGGTAGTAGGGCACTCATTAGCCATATGACACAGGTGGTCACAAATTGAACACTTGTGGGGGTGACAGAGCTTTAGCTTGCTTGGTAGCGACTAACAACATGTTCATCTGTTTGACATGATGTCAAACTTTGTTGAGAGATCGAGGCATTATTGTTGACATCGCATAATCCGTCTTTTGTCAACACATGAGATTTAGGTGCAGTTCAAGTTGGTTCGCCCAGGTCTCACTTTGTATCGAAGTTTGATATAACTTTTCAAACAATGCCCACAATTGTCGACTTCTTCGTGGCACAAGATCCACCACAAGATGCATCAACCATGTCTCTCTTGAGAATCGATCCATTGTAAAAACTTTGGACTTGTTGCCACCTTGAACTTGATGATTTGGGCAACTTGATCAATTCCTTAAAACGCTCCCAACATTCATGGAATGTTTCAGAGGTTGTTGGGAAAAGAACCGGATCTTCCGACGCAATTCAATGGCCTTAGTCATGGGAAAATATTTTTTAAGGGGCGATGCGGCTACTGCTCAACTCGAATAGATTGTGGTTCTAAGGAATAGAACCATGTTTTTTTATCTCTTAAAGAGAACGGAAGAGTGGAGCTTCGCTATCTCATCGGTGACATTGTGGACTACGAACATTTTGCATACCCGTGAATTCATTTAAGTGAGCGTATGCGGATTTTCATTTGCTAACCCATGGAAAATTGGTAGCATTTGAATCATTCTTGATTTGAATTCATAGTGGTTCCACGGAATGGGAGCATGCATAATACATTCGATCCTCGTAAAAACCGGGGATCGTTATAATACTCCAGTGTTCTAGGGCCCTCATCAAAATTATTGTTCCTATTATTTCCATTATTGACATTCCCATTGTTGTTATTCTCATCTCTCTCTTGCCTTTGGTCTGCCATGGTCTCAGTTTGTTGATATTGATTCCTCTGGACTCTTGATTCTCTCTACAAGCTCTTTCGATCTCAAGATTAAGCGGTGGCAGAGATGTGGGTGATGAGAACGAGTAAAGCTCATACACCAACACTCACAAAGCAGGGGTTGAAGAATCCACAACAAACCCACAAAATTACTTCAAACGATTTAAACAAAGATGATAAGCTAGCCAATATCAATGGGAAAGATTTCTTCTTTTTTTTTTTTTTTTTTTTTTTAATTAAAATTCAAATTTAAATTAAATTTTTTTTATTCAAATTAAAATTTAAATTTAAATTAATTAATTAATTAATTAAATTTTTTTTTTTTTTTTTAAATTCAAATTAAAATTAAAATTCAATTTAAATTAAAAATTTTTTTTTTTTTTTTTTTTAAATTCAAATTAAAATTAAAATTGAATTTAAATTAATTAAATTTTTCTTTTTTTTTTTTTTTTTTTTTTTAAATTCGAATTAAATTTTTAAATTTTTTTTAATTTTAATTTTTTTTTTTTTTATTAAATTCGAAAATTAAAATTAAAATTGAAAATCCTATAAAATCTTTCCTAAAAGAGAAAATAAGGAGAAGAATGAAAGATTCCTAAAATCCTAAAACAAAAGTCCCACAAAAGTTAATGACTAAATTTAGAAAATCCTAAAATATCTAAAGAGGAAAATAAGGAAAAAGAGTCCTACCAAATCTAAAATAAGAAGTCTAAAAATCTCTACTTCCTAAATTTCCTAAGGAAGGTATCCTAAAATCTAAACTTCCTAAAAAGACTCACAAAATCTTATCAAAGAGAGAAAAAGGAAATAAATTTTAATAATTATTATTTTTTTATTTTTATTTTTTTAAACACTCAAAAGCAGAGAAAAATCCCTATCAAGATTAATCAAAATTTCACCGATTTCCCGTGGCGCAAAAACTTAATCGATTTAGAATGTAACCCTTGCAAGTGCACAAGATCTATTGCGATATGGCGAAACGAGTGTCGAACCCACGAAGCGATGAATTTTAATTAATTCTTTTAGAGATTTTAAAACGCCCCTAAGGAAGTACCAAAGGCGATTCAATTTTACCAAAACTTAACGACTTTTCCTAAATGCGAAAATAAATTAATCTAAACAATTAATTACCGATAAATCTCTAACAATATTAAAATGAGATCAAGAATATGCTACCCCAAATTGCACTCTTTTCTATCATTAAAACCCACGCTTCATTAAATCATCATTCACACCATCATTCATCTAGAAAATGACTTGAAATAAAATATGATCATCAATCCCAAGATACCCTTATCTAAAAAATAATGACTCAAATTTAACATTGATGTATGAGTCATGTAAAAAGCATAAGCGTATCTCATGATATTTAGATCACGACAATCAAGACATAATCGCTCTACCTTAGATCGACTGCGTCAGGATCTAGCGATTACTTAGATTACTACGCCGATCAATCAATCATAACAAAGCATTTAAAATATTTTCAATCACACAAACTTTGAGCAAAACGATTCCATGATAACAATAATAGATCGTGGTATTAATCATAAACATAGGTACTTATCCGGGGATCGCATCTTCCCGATCTATCGATTTAGCCGCTCATCTTTGGTGTTTGATCTTTTTTCTTTCAAAGTCATTCATCTTTTATTTCTTCCAAAAGATATTTGCAATTGTTTTTCCTAAATACAATCATGAATTTCTGAGAGAAAAATAATGCAAATCCTGTACAATCTATCTACTGAATAAACCTAGAAGAAGGAGAAGAAGACTTGAAAAGATGAAGAAAATATTCCCCAAAGTGAAGAGCCCTAAAACTAAAAATAAAGAATGAATAATATTCTCATTGCAAAAATAATAATCCCCTAAGAACTCGTGGCTTCCTTTTATAATAGCCTAACCCTAATACCTCTCTCGATTGACATCTAAGAGTAATTTTCGTGAATTCCCGCCTAGCTTTGCATCAGATACTGCCTCGGTATTTTGCTCATAATTTTCTGTACCGAACTCGGATTGAGGTGATTCTTGAAGCGTTGGAAAGCTGACGACGAGCTCTACAACTTTTATGTTTTAGCAATTTCCTGAATCTGACGTCTTGAAGGTCCAAATTGAGCTGCAAGTCGCACTAAGTTCTCAATGACCCAAAATAGCAGTGTTTTGACATTATTTTCGGGATTCTTGGGCTGTTTTAGAAACTTGGACTGTATTTACCTGAAACACTTCAAATCTAGCAAATCTCATCAGATAGCCTTCATCGGACGGCTAAATATAGGTATTTAGGGGTGAAATATCATCATATTTCACTACTCATCAATAACAGAATACTTTTTGAGCAGATTCTCAAAATGCCTATTATAGAAATGACTCCCCTCATCACTAATGATAGCTCTGGGGGTGTCAAATCTAGAGAAGATATTATCTTTTAAAATTTTGAGGACAATTGTGTGGTCATTTGTCTTTGTGTTAATGGTTTCAACCCACTTGGACACATAGTTCACTACTACAAGGATAAAATTGAAACTCATAGAAGGAGGAAAGGGGCCCATAAAATAAATCTTCCAGATGTCAAACAGTTCTACCACAAGGATGGGTTGCAATGGCATTGAATATTTCTTGGAAATGCCTCCCAACCTTTGACATCTTGCACAAGCTTTGTAATATATATATATATATATATATATATGCATCTCTGAACAAAGAGGGCCAGTAGAACTCACATTGCAATACTTTTTTATAGTTGTCTTTTTATCACTAAAGTGACCTCCACAGGTGTGACAGTCCAGATTTTGGCACCCCGAAACCCATGCCATCAGCACGATCCTCCTGATCGTGCCCCAAAATTATGCACGGAACATTGGTATAACAAGCAACAATGACAAGATAGGATAAATAATTGCATAAAACGGGAAATCAATATGCCCATCTAGCACATGCAAAAGACAATTCTACTTTCATGCCACTGCATGAACAGAGAACCGATCCGAACCATCGGTGATACACAGATCACCCCAGATGGTTCACCCAAAAGAATAATGTCTATCTAATTATATTGTCTGACAAAAATAAAGGCTTGACATACCAAGCCGTACAATCTGCTCTCAAAAACTATCTCTCAAAGTACTCAGCGGAGTCTCCTAGAAGAAGTCCTCGGGAGGAGGCTCCAACTCGTCCCTAGCCACGTAATCCGAATCACCCGGATCTACGTCTCCCGAAGCCTCGGCCGCTGCTAACAATGGACCTGCGACGTATAGTCTAAAGGGTGAGCTGCATCCTAGCTCAATAGGGAACAACACAATGAACATATAAATCAAAATCTCACATATATTCCATGATATTCAAAGCATGATATGTCTATGCATTTGCTAGAAAAATAGTTTAAAAGATGGTAATTTATATTCAAGTTTACTTGTAATTTGCATGTCTTACTTTACTATTGATTTATCATGAATGATACTGAATAGGCCTAAAGCAAAACTTAAATCTTCAACTTAAGTAATCCCCGAGCAATATAGCATCGGGCCCCGATGGAATACCCACCATCGTCGCCTAAATAGACAGTTATTATATGTATTCCCTGGGAATACTACCCAAGCCCCTTTCTCAATAGGCAGCGGGGTTAAATCTTACCTCAACATCCTTGGGATGTGCTTGGATAGACCTCGGTGCGGATTAGCCACTTGCATCGGTCCACGGATATCTGCCACGTCGACATGTGGGTATCCCGCCACGTCGGTGAAGTATTCTAATCAAACCTCAAATAATAAAAATTACATGTGCTTTACATATAGTTGTTCACCGTGTAAAGTGTTATCTTATATCAGTTAGGCCTCAACAGTAATTATTCAATCATATTTATATCCCTGGGATGTCTAATTTACTCTCATCACACTGATGCCTTTATTACTTTCTCATCCCCTGGGGATGTCTCATTCTCATTTGATTTCTTGGTCTCAGTTACTCGCATCACACAGATGTCTTTATCGCATTCTTGATGTCACACACGAACCCTTGTCACAAAGATTTATATAGATAAAATATTTTCAATTTGAGTTCTATATCACTACATACATGCTCTTGCAATTAAAGTACATGTTCAAGGTGTTCCCTACCTCAGATCTTCGAAGGTCCAAGCATCAAGGTCCCACGCGACTCCTTGTGCTCGCTTTCACACATATCACCTATGGTACATCACAACACATGTAACACATCATTAAAGATGTAATAGAAAAGATCCTAGACCCTCAATGAACCTCAAAGTCCAATTAAGAAGTCAAGTGAATCTGCCAAAATCGATTAATCGATTCCCAAAGTCGATTAATCGAACCTCAAATCAATTAATCGATTCCCAAAATCGATTAATCAAAATTCAAAATCGATTAATCGATCCCAAATCGATTAATCGAAATCTCTAGCATAGTAAAGTCGATTCTCAAATCGAGTGGTCGAAAGTCCGAAATCGATTAGTCAATCCAAAATTGATTAATCGAAATCCAAAATCGATTAATCAAAATCCAAAATCGATTAATCGATTTCTCAACTCGATTAGTCGATTTCCCTAGGTCTTGTTTCTCCAGCCACTGGAGGTACCCAGTTGATTAGTCGATTCCTAAATCGATTAATCGACCTTCAACTTTGATTAATTGATTTCCAAATCGATTAATTGAAATCGGGCATCCCTGACTTTTCAACTTTCAAACCAAAATCGATTAATCAAATCTCAATTTCGATTAATCGGTTTGACCAGATTCAGCCCCCTTTCGGGCTGTTCTTCCAAATCTTTTCCTTTTCTATTTTCTTGCTTTTCTAAGTCTTTAATCTACCATTTTAATCATACTTGACTAAATCTTAACCATCATACATCTATGCATTTAATTCTAATAAGACTTACCTCAAGAATCCCTTTAAAGGATTGATTTATTGGGTTTGATGGCTAGGGTTCCAGCTTTTGCTTCAACGATCCCAACGCGTTGAATCCGGCAATCAATGCTCAATCTTCTTCTTGATTTGCATTAACTCCTAACTTCAATTACTCTTCTTGGTTCCTCTCTCTCTCTTCTTAACTCTCTTCAACAACCAAATAAATGAAACCTAGGTTTATTAAATCCTTTTATTCTCTTTCCAGCTTGTGTGTTAAACATATATACTAGAGATAGGTGTACGTGACCACTGGCTCACACTATACACCATACTTAGGTCACATTTATACTACATCAGTTTATCACTCCATGAGTTCATTGTTTGACCATCACTTGGTCAACCCTACGATCAGTCGGGCACGGATCTCGAGGTCAAAGTTCAACGCCCAAATTTTCGAGATATTACAACAGGCCTGCTCATGGCACATAGAAAGAATACCGTGTAACTGACTTTTAGGCACACATCTCCTAACAATATGATCTGCACAATGCTTGTAAAGGTATGAGTCCTCTCACAGAAAATATTTTACCTAAGAGAAAAACAGGTCTTTGTCCATCTTGGACCAATGAAGGGAGATCCTACGAACAGCAAGAAAATTCACCATGCGTATAAACCAGGGCACACTAGACTGAACAACAAATAGCTGCTCACAGGGAACAATTCATTGGCAGGTGCAACTGCACATTCATCTAACACAATTCTGGAGAGGTAGTCAGCCACTACATTCTCCACTCCTTTCTTATCCTTGATCTCAAGATCAAACTCCTACAATAGGTGGATCCATTTGATCAGTCTTGGTTTAGCATCTTTCTTAGCCAATATGCATTTTAGGGCTGAGTGATCAGTAAAAATAATAATTTTATACCCAAGTAAGTGAGGTCTAAACTTGTCCACAATAAACACAACATCTAGCATCTTCTCAGTTGTGGTATAATTGAGCTGAGCCTCTGCTAGTGTTTTGCTTGCATAATAAATCACTGCAAACAGCTTATCTTTCCTCTGTCCTAAGACAACACCTATGGCCAAGTCTGATGTATCACACATCAGTTCAAAGGGGAGTGAGTAATCTGGAGCCTGGATTACAGGAGTAGTGATAAGGCACTTTTTTAAGACCTCAAAGGCCTCACGGCACTCAGCAGAAAATTTAAATTGTGCATCCTGACACAGCAAGTGGCACAGTGGCTTTACAATTTTGCTGAAGTCCTTAATGAACCTCCTATAGAATCCAGTGTGTCCTAAAAATGATCTGATTTGCTTGACAGTCCTGGGTGGGGGCAGGTGTGAGATCATGTCCACTTTAGCTTTATCAACCTCTATACCTCTGTGGGAGACCACATGGCATAACACAATTTCTTGTGTTACCATAAAATGACTTTTTTTCCAGCTTAAGACCAAATTGGTCTCTTCACATCTTTGCAAAATCAGGTCAAGGTGACTCAAGCACTGACTAAAGTTGTTCCCATAAATTGAAAAATCATCCATAGAGATTTTCAGGAACTTGTCAATCATATCAAAGAAAATGACATATATGCACCTCTGAAATATTGCTGGGGCATTGCACAATCCAAAAGGCATCCTCCTGTAAGCAAAGGTGCCAAAGGGACATGTGAAAGTGGTCTTCTCTTGATCTTAAGGATATACAGGGATTTGGTTATACCCTGAGCATCCATTAAGAAAGCAATAAAATACCTTTTCAGCCAATTTATCTAATATTTGGTCAATAAAAGGGAGAGGAAAGTGGTCTTTCCTGGTCTTGGAGTTGAGTTTTCTGTAATCAATGCAAACTCTCCAGCCAGTGGCCTCCCTGACTGGCCTCAACTCTCCAAAATCAGAAGTAATGACTGTTATGCCTGACTTTTTGGGTACCACCTGAATAGGTGACACCCACTCTGAATCTGAAATGGGGTAAATCACCCATGCATCCAACAGTTTTACTATCTCTTTCAAGACTACCTCTTGCATGTGAGGATTAAGCTTCTTCTGCATCTCCTTAGAAGGTTTTGCACCATCTTTCAAGTGAATTTTGTGTATGTAAATTGAGACATCAATGCTCTCAAGATCAGCAATTGTCCACCCCATAGCCTTTGTGTGCTTCTTGAGAACACTCAATAGTTCCTCCTCCTACTCACTAGTGAGAGAGAAAGAGATAATCACTGGAAGCTTTTTATTTTACCCCAAGAAGACATACTTTAATGTGTCTGGGAGCTGTTTCAGCTCCAGATCAGGGGGACTTTCAATGGAAGGCAACAAAAGTGTCTTGATGGTTTGAGGAAGGGGCAGCAATGTAGGTTTCCAGCTGGAATGCTGTACTAGGCCCACAGAAAACTCTATTTTGGTGTTGTCTTCTGTCATAAGAGCTTGGGCCTCCTCCTCAACCATACTCTAAATATTTTTTAGCTTTTTAGCAACATTATCTCAATCCAGCAGATTGGATAATGCTTCTTCCATAAGGCCATCTAGTACATATATTGCATAACAGTCCTCAAAATCTATCTGAGGCTGCCTAGCAGCATTGTATATATTTAATTGGACCTTCATATTCTCAAAGGTTACTTCCATCACCCCTGACCTGCATTGAATGCAAGCATTGGCAGTGGTTAAGAATGGCCTGCCAATGATGATAGGAATTGTGGTTTTACTTTTGCAAGGGTTCATGTCCAAAACTAGAAAATCAACAGGATAGTAGAACTTATCCACCCCCACTAAAATATCCTCTACCACACCCATAGGTCTCCTCTCATACCTATCAGTCAGCTGGAGCACAACTAATATAGATTTTAGCTCTCCCAAACTCAACTCCTCATACACAGAATATGGGAGCAGGTTTACACTGACCCCTAAGTCCAAGAGGTCTCTATCAACGGTGTGATTTCCAATTATGCAAGAGATAGTAGGTACCCCTGGGTCCTGTAATTTCTTAGGTGTGGCTATGGACAGAATTGATTCTACATGTTCCACAGCAAAAACTTTCTTAGACAGCTGCACCCTTGCTTTCCTTTCTATGCACAAAGGACCTTCAAGAATTTGGCATAGGCAAGGACCTGTTTAATAGTATCAAGCAAGAGCAAATTTATCTTGACCTGCTTGAAGGTCTCCACCATTTTCTCCATCTGAGCATTCCCTTATCAAAAGGAAATGGGTCAGCAAGTGCATGAGGAAATGACAGTTGTGAGACTGCTAGTGCCATAACTGCATGTCTAGCAATATCATGGTCAAATTTTTATTTTTTCCTTTTTTCTTTATTTATTGCTTGTTATTGGGGCTCAACATCAGCCCCCTTATTTTATCCTTACTGCTCTACAGCAGGGATAAATTTATTAGTTCTTCAACACTCATATTTTCTTTTTTTTTACTCTCCATGACCTCCTCATCTGCCTTGCTCACTAAATTATCAACCACTCTTTCACTCCTCAGAGTAGTGATTGCATTAGCCTCTTCATGGGTAGAGGAGCCTTCTCCAATCATGTACTGCCCTTTAGGGTTGGCCAAGGATTGACTTAGCAATCTGCCCTCCTCTCTCTTATTTAAAGCATTACAGATTTGACCCAACTGGTCTTCTATTTTTTTAATATTTTGTCTATGAGAGTTCACAGTTTGTACTAAATTTCTCAGATTCTGCATTGGTGTCAGCATTTTCTCTTCAAAGGAAGAGAATCTCGGCTGTGATGGGGGCACAACCAACTGATTTAGCTATGGGGTAGGCAATTGAAAATTCTGTCTTGGTGCATATTTCTGGTTGAATTGGTGCTGAGGTCTGTATAGAGCTGCCAACTACTGCTGCTAGGGCTATTGGTATGTGTCTTGTCTCCACCTCAAATTAGAGTGGTTTCTCCATGTATACCCAACAGGATGTTTCCCATATGCTTGGGCAGCATTGACATGTTTCATAACTAATTTAGGAAATTGATTGGCTTATGGACATTCTTGAAGTAAATGCGTGGGAGATTGGCATATCAGACATGCCTCTTCCACTTGTGCAGTCATCCTAGGGTGCATCACATTTATCAATTTATCAAACTTTAAACTTAGATTGTCTACCTTCCTTTCTAATTCACTCTGCACCTTGACCTCATATATGCCACCTCTAGGGGTGGATTCTTTCACCAATTTAGTTGGGGTCTGGCTGTCATTACGAGACAGTGACTCCTGCTGCATGAAATTCTTACCTATGATGTCAAACAACTCCCATGCCTCATCAACTGTCTTGTGGAGGTAACTACCCTCACATCAGGCATCCACCATGTCCTTACTTTTGGGATTAATTCCTTAGTAAAAGACTTGTACAAGTTGCCACTATGGAATTTGGTGGGGGGGACATTATTTTAACATTTCTTAAAACTTCTCCCATGCCTCATAAAAATTTTCAATTGAGAATTGAGTAAATGACAGCATGTTTATCCTCATCCAACTAGTTTTATTCATGGGAAAGAATTTTATCAGAAATTAACTTTGGAGGTCACTCCATGTCTGGATGATATTGGTTGGGAGCTTAGAGAGCCAGGTGCTGGCTTTGTCCATTAGGAAAAAAGGAAAAAGCCTTGGTTTGGTGGCTTCAGGTCCCAAGCCAATAATGTTAAATGTGGTGCAAAGTGTCAAGAATTGATCAATGTGTTTGTAAAGATCTTCTTTACTAAGCCCATGAAAAGATGGCAGCATATTAATGATGGAGGACTTAATTTCATAATTTCCTTCAACTGAAAAAAATTGTAAGTAAAAGGGAGATTTGTAATCCCCAAGTGCATTATATTCCTTCAGAGTCCTTTGCCTTTCAGCCATCACAACTGGCTCAGTTTTAACAATAGGGGTTGGTGTGTTGTTTCTCAGTCTAAGGACCCTTTCAACCTCAGGATTTGAAGGTTCCAACTCAAAGTTAAGAGACCTTCTACCAAGCATACACACATAAAATCAGCAGGTAAAGACAATACTCATAGCACACTAAAAAAATTGTAAACAAAATTACAGCTAAACAGATTTATAACTAAACTATTGACAAGAAATTCAAAACAAATGGACTGAGTTTTAAGACAAAAGAAGTGCAAACAGAGCTAGCTAAACTCCAGCTGCAGCTCTAGCTTTTCCCTGCTGTTGTTGTCCAAATCTGCAAAAATTCTAACAAAAATTAGTAGTACTTTTTATTCTATTAAAGTCACTGCTACAAAGAATTTTCGATATTAAAATATAATACAAGTCAGGTCTACTAAAAAGATCAATATCCCCGGCAGCGACGCCAAAAACTTGTTGGTTAAACAGTGGTAAAGAAAAACAAATAAATAAGTGTTAGATGGAAATTGGTTAAAATAGTAAATCTAAAATGCACAGCCTGCAAGATACAGGGCTGTTGTAGTAAGTTTTGAGTAAATAAGAGTTTATCCCACAGAGAAATTGATCTAGAACTCAAAATGGGTTGTATTAGTAGGCCTCCAGATCTGGCTACAGATCTGACAATCCTAGATAAAGAGAGTTGGGTGTCACAACTACATTAAACTAACACTAAAAGAAGAGAAATAAAGTACATTCCTATCCTAAAGAAAGGGTTAAAAAGTAGGTGATGATGGTATGTGTTAAAATAAAGATAAAATTGGTGGGAAGTAGGTAATTAAGCTTTGGTCAATTCAGCTATGTAACTCAGATTTAGGGTTGTCTCTGCAGCAGTCTTTCAGATGGCTACAAGCATATCTGCAAGGAGGAGGTATCTAACTCAACTCGTATGGTTTGACCTATTCTCTTAAGGCTATAACCTGTCCACTTCAATGGTTACAGGCTATTCAATAAAGAGGATCACACCACATGAGTTAAATCAAAAGACCAATCTAATCCAAGGGCATGGACTGATCTTAAGGCTATAACCTGTCTACTTAAATAGTCATAGGTTATCCAATAAATGTCCTCCAACGAATAGGGCAAATCAGAACATTAAAGTCATTACAGACACCATGTTTGCCAAGCTACAAGCTCAGGCATCCATGGGAGCAAATAGCTCTTGAAAAACCAGTAAAAGTCACAGTTGTTCAAAGGTTATTTGGGAACTTAAACGCAGCTAGTCATTGCTACAAAAGGCTTGCAATGACTCAACTCACAAGCCTGCAATCTCTACAGAGAAATCAAATCTAACATCTGATGATGGTCAAGTAAAACAGATTGGAGCTTGTTCCTGCAACAACCTCTCACAAGGCTACAAGCTCAAGTGCATAGGAAAAGAATCCCTCTCAGATCTGTGGCTTGGAATCACCATAGGGTTATAGTTTGTCCACTTAAATGGTCACAGGCTATCCACAGAGGTTATCCACACCACAGAAGTCTGAGATGGAACATGTAAATTGCTACTACCACCATGGTTATAGGGCTACAAGCTCAAGTTTTCATGGGGTTTTTAAATCAACTAAAATCCTAGATGTATGACATAGATTGAACAAAACTATAGACAAATAAAAAAATAATAGATTGAATAAGCATTAAAATAGACATTCATTGATTAAACGAACACTTACAATGAGATGTTCTCAAGGCAGCAGCCTTGTGCATAACAGCTCTCAATAAATCCCAATATTCACAAGACCCATTACAAAAAATGTATAAAACTAAGCCTAATTGCTAACAGAGGTCATAGCCAGCAAGTGTTGGGCTAAGGAAGAAGAAAAATCGAAAAAGGAGGTAATCAAACCCTAACCCTAATCTCTTCGAGCTCACAGCTGACTTAGGTTGAAGGAGAGATAATTTTCTAAGTTAAAATTACAGCACATATACTCAGTCACTAATGCCTTGGCCAAAAGAAGATTAAACCCTAATTTTCTAGCATGCGTGGCTTGGATGCCTTGGAATGTGTGCATCAAGATCAAGGCCTCGAGATGTGTGCCCTAGACCTGAGAAAATCCTCAAAAGGTCCCTGAGTATGGACTGAGAAGTAGAGAGCCCGAGCTTCGCGGGGCTGGCTTTTACTTTATCGCGCAGTTGCTTTGCTCTTTGATACGCTCACGAGGAAGAATTTACAGTGCTTTGGCTTTGCTCATGCGATAGGGCTTCAGGAACTTCTTGCCGCAAGGGTCTCGCGTAGATGACTTTGAATTTCGCTCGGCTCCCTATGCAGTGCATAGCACAACTCGCGCAGTAGATGTTTAGACATTTATGTGAGCGAGTGCTGCGTGAGATAATTTCTGGAGCTCTCTCTCCTCCTGAGCGACGCGAGAGCTGCGCAAGCTTTCTTGATTCTTTTGTGCATCTTAGTCTCGCGAGACTGCGCGCGCGGCTGTTAGAGACTTGATTCTCGCGAGAGCTTCGCGAGTTGGATTTTTGAAGGTTTTAGTGCGTGAGAGCTTCGCGAGGACTCTGAATGTTGATGGCAGCTGAAGCGCGTGACTATTGCGCGAAGCAGTTCTCTGAGGTTAATTCCCTCATTGAGCACGCGAGTTCTTCGCGAGTTCACTTGTGCTATAGGTCTCAGCTGCGCGAGATGGATTTACTGCAGATTTAAGCAGCGCAAGGCGTCATTTCTACTATGCGAGATAACATCTCTGCTCCTCTGCTGCAATGCAGCTACTGCTGTTGCAGCTCTCTCTACTCTTCTCCACCCTTCTCTCATTTGCTTGACTTCTTTGGTTCACTTTAGCATACAAAATAGTCACCATGGTGTGTGCCACCATGGTGTTCCATCAGTCTTTGGCCCAGCAGTCATCCTTAGCTTGGATTCTCTTTCTTTTTTTTTATATCACAAGCATGAACTTTGTATTAAGCTGCAACAATTATTACTAACTACAAAACAAGCTAAACAAAAAGTTATTAGTCAGCTCTAAGGTGTAGTAAAGGCTAGGTTAAGAGGTGAAAGTGATATTTTTTAGTGAATAACAACAGCATTGTGTTTTACCAGTTATTGTACATCCTTTAATTCATACATGAGATCATGGTTGTTAATACTTTTAATGTATTGTATACAATTGATATCTCTCATACAATAGGGGCTTTTTTATGTGAATTAAAACATACTATAATTCTGCTTTCTGTATTCAGAAAGTTGCATTTCTTTAGATGAAGAATAATAGTGATTATTGGGTATACTTAACGTATTGTCTTTAACAACTGCAGGTGTGTATGGTTATTAACGACACATTGAACAACTTTGCGAGAGAGATCTTTAGGATTGACAGTTGAATTTAGAAAGTTTTGGTGTGGAAAATTTTAGAATACCTAACCTATTAGGATCATTAGAAACCCACTGTGTCATTATCTTTTCGTTTTACATTTTTGGTTAATCGGAGTTCAGAAATCAATAGCCAAAAAACTTCCAAATACTTATAGGGAATCTATAAAGGTATACGAGATTGGTTGTTAATATTAGCACTATATTTATTTTAAAATATTTGGAACAGGGAGCATGATGTGTTTATATAATTCTGGAGCACCAACCATTGCTCACTATACCTCTGGTACCGAAGTCGAGCTAAGAGGGAACTTGTGTGATATGTCAATGCATGTTTAATAGTTTGACGGTACTGTTAAGTTCAAATGGTCCTGTTGTACCTGCTAAATTAAAGGCAGGTAGTCATTTTTCTAGTGGTTTAAAAGAAGAGCTTACTGTGACATTCTCATACCGCTTTCTGTGTTTGGATAATGAAATTTCAAATGATTTGTCTCACAAAGTTATGAAGTCAACATAAGTTCTTACACACTGTTGCTAAAAGTGAAAGCTCATGTTTCACTTAAGCATGTTTTTATTTTATTTTATTGGTATATAAGCACATTTTCGTGGGGAGAATCTTACACAGTTAGATGCACACAAAAAGCCTATGACATATATATTATTTTTTTTTCCTTTTCCAAAATTCTTGTTTTTTCAATCTGAAGTGGTTGATTTTAAATTTTTGTTCCACTCATCAGCATGTTTGGGTTAATTCAGATCCAACATCATACAAAATTGTTCTCTGTCGCTCTTATAAGTTCTTTCTTTAATCATGCAATTTTCTTAACATCTTCAGCAAGAAGGCCCCCCTGATGAGTGATATTCTCTCAAACTATTTGACGTACTTATTTTAGTTTTCAGAATACCTTTCTATTTGGTAAAAGATACATAAGGAGTTTGTGAGAATTTTTTCATAAGAATGGAGAGCAGATATGTAGGAATAGGAGTTTTCTATTGGAATTGGAGGTGCTCCCATTTATTGAGGATCAAATTAGTGAGAATTAGGAATATGGTGCAAGAAGTCAATCCTATTAGTGCACTATTTTCTCCCTATCTGGACGGATGGTGGTACTGAATGAATTTCTCTCTCTCTCTCTCTCTCTCTCTCTCTCTCTCTCTCTCTCTAATAATAGCACATTGTAAAGTGATTTAAAAATAGTGAGACGTGAAGAGGGAAAACTAAGAAAGCAGAGGAGGGTTTCTGTGCAAGATTTTTTGAAATATTTATTTTCTCTTAGTATTTTATAATTATAATTATTGTTAGTATTTATTTTATTACTATTATTATTATTATTATTATTATTATTATTTTATAGATAATCTAGGTTGAACCTGTGACCTTGAGGTTGCAGTATTGTCAACCTTTCATTGTGCTACAAGCCCAAGCCCTTTTAGTATATTATAGTCTTTTAATATATAATAGTTGCTACACAGATTGAAGTCAATTAAGAATTGTTGATATGTATTATTTCCTTTTATAAATAACAGATCTAGGAACACACTTATAAGGAGAAACTAAATGTTTTTTGTAACAGATCTAGGAACACATTTATGAAGGAGTAACTAGAGAAATTTTGTTTGGAATTTGAAGGAACAGAAGACTGTCACCTCTCATTAGAACTAAAATTAGGGTAAATCAATGGTGGTTCATATTTACAGATCATGCAGAACTGAATGCAAAAGGAGCCTCTAATAGAATGAAGATGCAGTTAAGAGTAGACCGAGAAGAAGAAGAGAAAGAGAAGAAGTTGTTTAAAGGAAGCAAATTAAATCATGTTTTTGTGTTTTTTTTTCCTTTTCTGGACTCCAGTAGCTGACCAAGCACTGAATTCATGATTTTCGCTAACCGTCAGCCGATTTTCCAGCATCCAGAGATCGGATTCACCCATGATTTTCTTTCTCACTGTAGTCATCTCCTACCCAAGATCATGTGTAATTTGAAAGCACCGAACATAAAAGCCTATTTCAAAGTTTTTTCGGCATTTTAGTAATATCAAATAGATTAAAACCTATGTGGTAAATATTTTTAAAAGTTGAAAGGGTTTGATCACAAAAGTTAGATTTTCCTGAACTCTTATTATGTGCCCCTGAAGTCCTGAACATTTCTGTAACCTGCATTCTGTATCAACTAGCGAGACATTGCTCTTAGAGATTTATTATCTACTTTATGCAGTATTATTGAAAATTTCTAACTTATATCACTCAATTATGTAATCCTATCTTGATATATATATATATATATATATATATTGGGAGCCATTACTTGCACAAGCTTTTTAAGTGATTGTACATAAGATAAAGAAAGACTTTATATTTTAGGGACATGTGACATGTGACAACACGATCAAGGCCGTCTAATTTAAAGTTCATGATCTATAAATCCTTCGTGGATAAGATTGGAACAAAACACAAGATTTGTCATATGATTTGTTGTTGTCAATCATTGAATCAAATAATAGCCTTTGACTATATTGAATCACATGATGAAGATAATATTTCGTGCTAATCTTACCCACTAAGGATCTATTGATAATGAACTTTAAATCAAACAGCCCAAATTGCGTTTTCACATGTCACATGTTCCTAAAATACAAAGTCTTTATTTAACCTTGGTGCAATCACTTAAAAAACAAGTGCAAGTAATGGCTCCCATATATATATACATTTTATATATATATATATATATATATATATATATACTAGATGTAATAATGCTCTCAGAGATTTCTCATAGATTTCATATCTAATGCTGAGATTGTTTATTATATTGCTCTTGTATTTTCTAGATTGTGTGAGGAGCCACATTTTCATATTGAATTTACCGTATTTTAGATTTGCGTAATTTTCTTCGTGTAGTGTGGTGTCATGTTGCCGTATAGCTCCATTGCAGAAAGCTGGAATTATTGTTCTCATAGAGAACAGGACGGATGACATGACTTGTCATTGGGGATCCCTCTCATTGTATGTTGGATTAATATCATTAAAATATCTAGACCATCCCGGCCGTCTCAGAAATGAAGGAGCTTCTTGCTTTCATGTAAACGGAAACACATGTCCACTTGTCATAACTGGTTGTTGTAATAATAAAGCTATAATTTCATGTAAATGGAAACACATGTCCACTTGTCATATCTGGTTGTTGTAATAATAAAGCTATAAAAAATATGCTCTCCAAAATTTTTTGTACTCATTTATCATAACATGCATGAGCCGTTTGAATTTTTGTTTGACTGTGTGGGCCTATAATAAAAAATCAGCTTTTGGCTCTTTCCCTTAACTTTTTTAAGCAATGTTCTGAGAATATATTTCAGGTTTAGCTAATGGAACCGTCGAGATTCATTTGACAAAGAGCAGCATCCTTGGATCATGATCGTGTGGCTTAGATAAGCTATAAAAAAATGAGAGGTGGGGCAGTAAAAAAAAATTAAAACATAATGGGAGGTGAGTTGGTGGTTGGGAGAAATGAAAAAAAGGGGAGGTGGAGCAAGGGCAGTTTTTTTTTTTGTAAAAAATAAAATAAAAAATCCTATGGCAACGGCTACAACTGTCGGCATAAAGAAAATGACTGTCCAAATTAATCGTTCTTCTATGACTGTTAAGAACAATCATTGTTGAAGTTCATAAACGACTGTCATGTATAGTAATTTAAAAAAATTACTGCTTTTTTTACAACTGTCTCATCGACTATCATTGATAGTTTTTCTGGAAAAAAAGACTGGTATTAGTAGTCCTTTTTTTTGCTTTTCAACGGTTCTAAATCCATTTGAACACTGTAACTGGTTCAACCAGTTACACCTAACCATTGTCCTTTTTATTGGCTTCATTGCTCACGGCCCAACTGATGGAGAGTTTGACGTCTGTGCCAAGACGATGACCTAAATAGACCCTGCCGGCAAAGGTTAACTTAGTAGTAATTTTTGGATTTTCTGTGGGCCGAGTACCTTAGGGGTCTCAACAATGATCAAAATTTCAGTTTCGGTCCCCACTGAAATCCAAAATTTCAGATTTTTTGTATGGGATCCAAAATTTCATATTTCAGTTTCGGTTTCGGTGATGCTCGAAATCAAAATTTAACCCAAAATTTTGATCCTTGTGTCTCAATGTGCAAGGCCTTAAACAGGCTAATTATAATCAGGCTTCTTGATGCTATCTCATTTACAACTCGAATTGATCGGGTCAAGCCAGTCCATTTATGAAGTGGGTTTATCTTACCTTAGCCCATACTCAGGCCCATGTCGGGTCGGTCTTGGCGGTGGACCACCCGTTAATTTTTATAAATTAACTCGCTTGATGGAGTTGGGCCAAGTTCGGATAAGGCTTAAATGAGCCATTTTTTAATCGGGCTCACCTACCTTATCTCATATCCGGCCATGTCAGAACGGGCTGGGCTCAGACCCCCACCCGTTGAGACCCCTAAGTACACCTTGCTTTCTCGCCTTCCTCCTATTTTTAATGAATCATTATTTCAATTTACATTAAAAAAAAAAAAAAAGTTCTTCCAAGCGTAACTTAAATGTTAGATGAGTGAGGCTGCATTGCACCCATTTATTGGCGCTCTAGATAAAAAAATGGTAAGGTTGATCGAATTATTGTGATCTCGGTCCCAAATTTCATCCTTATAATTTCTATTGCTCATCTTCCCATATCTTCTTATCAGAGCATGATGATGCATACGACCTGGTGTACTCATACCCAGTACAGATTGACCTGCTCCTTACACATTGGTGTTGCACACATAAATGTACCGTGGCACATAGGAAAAAAGAAGTCTTAGTACTTTTGGGGTCGGTGCCACATGGCGCACCGGTCGAATATAAACACCATGATGTGAAGATCTACGGACCAAAGATTGCCACAAAATGCAATTTCTATCATATGATTCAATACGGTCAAAGCCCATCATGTGATTTAATGATTGATTATGTTGAACAAATTATAGAGATTGCATTTTGTAGCAGTCTTTAGCAGAAAAGATCTTTACATTGTGGCCTTTAAATCAGACGGCTTAGATTGTATTTCATATATCACATATCATAATTAAAATTTTCTTTTAATATGTAACAACACAAATCAATCTCATCAATCTCATGTGCAAGTGCTCGCTTACCAGTGTCAAATGTCATCACATATTATTCAAATTATACCGTGGTGCACAATATATTTGGTTCACCTATTTCAACCCAAATAATTACGTAAGAGATCAACCAGCAAGATCATTCGATCAATGGGTATATCCTCTTGGATGGGGCACTGCCCAAAATTGATAAAAAAATTAGATTTGCAGATAAAAAGTAGAGCAAGATCGTAAGGTTAGAATTTTCTATGTGTCTAAATCCTATCCATCAAAGTCTCAACCCATCAATTGGACATCAAGATGAGTTGGTATCAGGTATCTAACCCATACACCAGGGGTGGCTCATGAGGTGATCTTCCTCTATCATTTACAAACCTCGGGTTGCCGAGATTATTTTTAGTGCCAAATTAGTGAGGTTAAAAAAGAAAATTACAAACAGCAGTCAAGTTTTGTATAAGTAAAGTGCAGGCAGCTGATATAGTGTGACATGACTGGCTGGACTTGTATTGCTTGGGCCTTACTACACTTGCAGCCAATCGTATCACAACACGTCAGCCGCCTGCACTTTTCCTGCACACAAGGTTTTACCATTTTATGAGTATCTTGAGTACTAACACCAACTCTATCAAGAAATTAGGGCACATTTGTGCAGTCCATATAAATCAGCTTGTGCCTTTTTTAGGATTTGTGCCTCGTTAAATAAAAATCGATCGTTCGATAGTACATCAATAATTTTCAGATCTATTGTGTAAAAGATTAGAATGGAAAATGATTTCTATCGTCTAATATCAAGATTTATTATACGAAAAATTGGATGAAAAATGATCTACGACGTCTAATGCAAAATACAGTCAACCATATTTTTCCTTTGTGTAAGTGGGGTGACTGAAACATAAATTGTAACACTAGCCTATGTTGGTCATTATGTGATAACATGTACAGTAGTACAAATGGTGTATAGGCATATCTATTGTAAATTTGTAATAACTAAAAGGATTTAATGTCGTTGTCAGCATGGTCACCCAAATTTCAGGCTTTTTGAAAAAGTTGCAATATTAAATCACGAATTTTTAGCTTCCCTTGTAACTGGCAGGTTGTGAGTTTTTCAAAAGAATTATAATTTTATGAAAAAATCATATTTTTTCCTTGACTTTTCTTAAACTTCTCAATTTTTCGTTGATTTTTTCAAAATTTTCTAATCCCGACTTGATACCCGACCCAATATTTTATCGGGTTGGACACATAAATTTGACCCTTCGGGTCGGGTTGGGCATGAGATATTCGACCGTAACTTTGGGTCCAGTCAAATCAGGTCGACAGGATATGGGGGTCTGGGCAGGTTGGGTCAATCGACGTGGCCCAAATTTTACATTTAAAAATATGGAAAATATGGGTTTTCAGTGGGTCAGATCGGGTTTTAAGGTTGGGCGGTTGGTAAGGTCAGGCTTTTTGGTAGGGTCGGGTCAAGCATATGCCATTTTTTTATTGGGCAACTAAAATTTTTTATTGACCTGACCCAACCCAACCCATTGACAACCCTACTGTCTTAAAAAAATATTATTAGACCATGTCGAAGAATTTTTGTTTTTGTTTTTGACGCAGGGTTTTCCAATGGGTACCTCTATCCAGGACAACACATTTTTTGAAAGTGCCAATATCCCAAACACTTTGAAACACATTGGCTGTTTTAAATCAAAAGGTGGAGCTTGTTTTCACCTCGATCTTCTAGACAAATGGATCTTGAGACCAAAAGCATATCATCAGACGGTTGGTTTTTTATTCCACGTGGCTCTAAGATCATATCGCACACATCACGCTCAAATGTTTAGGGCCATGATTTTCGTGATGGAATTTAAATGGATCTATCGATCCGACTATCCAAAATAAGCCCTAAGATCTAAGCGCATGATCAATCAAAAACGATAAAACTATAACCCATTAAATATGCGCACCTTGAGCGTTAGCCATTAATGATTGGTCGCCGATCTTTAACGATCTTCTCGCGTTCAATATCTCCTAACACAATGGAGATGCTTTCGCCAATAGGAAGGATTGAATTATGTCGAGCAATCGTTGGGACCAGGCACCCCTTATATTTATAGCCAAAGAGTCTTTTCCCATTAAGGACTTTAATTTCTAATTATATTGTGATTAGAAATCACAATCATATCTTAATTAAAAGACTTGCTTATTAGTTGCCTATTCTCTTCAAACTCACCAGAATAACAACTACATATCTCAAGGTTGATCTTATACCATTCACCGGTCAACGGGTTCAACCATATCGCCTCACATGTTGCCTCAAAACATGCAACAAATTCGGCTTCCATAGTAGACGAAGTAATCACCCTTAACAACAGGGGCAACAGTAGCAGAACAATTATGCATGTTAAACCTTTTAAGAATTTTATCAACATAAGCTCTTTGAGACAGTCTCAATATGTCACGGGCTCTATCTCGATGAATCTCAATTCCTATCACATAGGAAGCTTCACCAAGGTCTTCCATATCAAAACGCTTTGATAAAAAGTTCTTTGTCTCATGTAAGATGCTCAAATTGCTACTCGCAAGTAATATATCATCAACATACAAAACAAGGATGATAAATTTGCTCCCACTTATTTTAATATATATGCATTGATCCACAGTATTTTCTTTAAAACCAAAATTTGAAATGACTTCGTGAAATTTTAAGTACCATTGTCAAGATGCCTGCTTTAAACCATATATAGACCTTTTGAGTCTACAAACTAAATGGCTATCCCCCTCAACCTGAAAACCTTCAGGTTGTGTCATAAAGACATTTTCATGCAAGTCGTCATTCAGAAAAGCAATTTTAACATCCATTTGATGCAATTCTAAGTCAAAATGAGCTACCAATGTCATGACTATCCGAAAAGATTCTTTTCTAAAGACAGGAGAAAATGTCTCTTTATAGTCTATTCCCTCTATGTGAGTGAAATCTTTAACGACTAATCTGACCTTGTATTTTTCTATATTACCTTTGGAGTCTTGCTTGGTTTTAAATATCCATTTACAGCCTACAGGCTTAACTCCATCAGGTAACTCACAAAGATCCCCGACCGAGTTATGTTTCATTGATTCCAACTCATCTTTCATGGCTTCGAGCCATTGAGTGGATTTGTCGCTCTTCATGGCTTGATTAAAGGAAACAGGATCTGATTTCTTTCCAAAATCAAACTCACTTTCATTGAGGTAAACTATATAGTCATCAGAAATGACTGGCTTCTTTGCTCTCTCTGATCTACGCAATGGTTGATCATCGGCAGTCGCCATGGGAGCAAGAACCTCCTCAATGTGAGGTATTGGAATAGGGATAGCCACAGGTGCATCAACACTTGCTTGAATGACTGGTGTTGGTGCCACTTTTTCTTGGATAAAAATGATAGGGATTATAACCCGATTCTCCTCAAAAGTGATTTTCCTAGGCTCAATACTCCCACTGATCTCACGATTCTCAAAGAATTTTGCATATCTAATCTCAACAATTCGAGTACTATGAGTTGAGCAATAAAATCGGTAGCCTTTTGATCTATCAGGGTAACCAATAAAATGACAACTTATAATTTTAGGTCCAATTTTCCTAATTGTGGGTTGTACACCTTTGCTTCAGCCAAACAGCCCCAAATGTGTAAATATCCTAAAGTCGGTTTTCTTCCTACCCATAGCTCATAAGGAGTTTTGGGAACTGCCTGACTAGGAACTCGATTTAGGATATGTACCGCTGTTTTCAAAGCTTCTCCCCACAAGAACATAAGCAACTTAGAGTTGCATAGCATGCTTCTCACCATATCCATAAGAGTACGATTCTGTCGCTCAGCTACACCGTTCTGTTCAGGTGTTCCGGGCATGGTGTATTGAGCAACAATGTCATGCTCTTGTAGATACAGGGCGAAGGGTCCTGGATTGCGACCTGTTTCAGAGTATCTACCATAGTACTCCCCACCTCTATCAGATTTCACAATTTTAATCTTCGAATTGAGTTGCAACTCAACTTCGGCTTTATAAATTTTAAACATATCCAGTGCCTCAGATTTCTCATGAATGAGATATATATAACCAAAACGAGAATAGTCATTAGTGAAGGTAATAAAATACTTTTGATCACCAATAGCGGGAGTTAGAAACGGTCCACAAATATCAGTGTGAACTATTTTCAATAAACTCGTGCTTCTGATAGCCCATTTTTTATTAGTCTTTGTGAGTTTCCCGTTAACGTAATCAACACAAGTATTGAAATCAGAGAAATCGAGAGCATCGATTATATTATCTTTAATTAACCTCTCCATTCTATCCTTAGATATATGGCCTAAACGTTTATGCCATAAAATGGAGGAGTTGTCGATTGTTCGTTTTCGTTTTTTACTTATTTTATCATTCACATGCATAGAAACTAAAGATTAGGCGTAAGATGAATTCAAGTTTAACTGATAAAGATTGCCCACTAATGAGCCACCACCCACAATATCGGAATTAAATAATAAAGTAAACATATTATGTCCAAATTTAAATTCAAAACCTAATGAATCCAATTTAGAAATTGAGATAAGGTTTCTAGTGATACTTGGAACATAAATAGTATCAACTAAATCCAAAATGAAACCACTATCTAAAATGAGACGGAGAGTCCCAATGGCCTCCACGTCTGCTTCTACCCCATTTCCGAGTTTGATGGTACGTTCGCCTTTACTTAGCTTCCTGCTTGATCGAAATCCCTGCATTGAATTACTTATGTGAATAGTTACACCAGAATCTATCCACCAAGTATTGCGTGGAGCATCAACATAAAAGGATTAAAGACACACAAAGGCTAGGTCATTACCTTTCTTAACTAGCCAATCTCTGTATTTCTGACAATTCTTCTTAATGTCTCCCTTCTTCTTACAGAAGTGACACTTGATGTCAGAAGTAGATGTGCTAGCTTCTCCTTGTTTGGTTTCCGGTGGAGGAGCTTTCACGTTCTTTCCTTTATATTGTCCCTGTTTGCACTTGAAATTTCGTTTCGATGGTTCAAGAGCGACGTAATGGGCACTTTCAGGTTTTTCAGCTCGAAGTCTTTCTTCTTCTTGGATACAGTGAGCGATTAGCTCGTTCATCTTCCACTTCTCTTTTTGCGTGTTATAATTGATCTTGAACGGACCAAATTATGCAGGAAGAGAAGTCATAATGAAGTGAACAAGATAACCCTCAGAAAAATCCATATCCAGTTCTTTCAATTGAGTTCCCATGCCACTCATTTTCATAATGTGCTCCCGTACGCCGCTATGACCATCATATTTCAAGATTCCAATTTTAACAATTAGACTGCTAGCAAGAGCTTTAGAAGTCCCTTGAAATTGTTCCTTAATGGCTTGCATGTATTCCTTTGCAGTGTACGGGTCAGGAATACCTCCCCGAATCGCATCAGCAATGGAACTCTTTATGATCATGAGGCTCATACGATTTGATCTATCCCATTTTTCTAAATCTGTATGGTTCACTGCCAGATCCTCAGCCGAGGCATTAGCGGGGAGCACCTTGGGTTTATCAGATCGTATAACATAGTCAAGATCCATGCAGCCTAGAACAATTGTAACTTGTTCCTTCCATTTCTTATAATTTGATCCACTCAAAAGTTCAATTTCACCAATCATATTGGTTATGATAGACGGGTTCAATGCTGCACAATAATCAAGGGCTTTATTATTTCCATATACAATCGTAGTAACTATCAATTCCACAAGGTTATAATCATAATATGTGACGCAATAGTTAAAATATGTTAAGGAATATAAAAATTAAAACCAATGCGGTTTTATTGAGAAACAATTTGTGTCATTATAACCCTCCGTTGGGTCGAGTTATAACACACTAGCCGCTTCCTCAATCTTTATTAATGATTGCGGTACTAATTTCGTCGTTATGACCCTCCGTTGGGTCGAGTCACAACACGCTAGCAGTACCCACACACACAAAATAATGAATAGTGAAACACAGCCATCATATAACATTAAGTGATTCATCACCGTTGGGCAGAAGAATCTCTTATGTTGTAACGCCAATGTTCACTGGATTTGTAACACAATCTTAGACAAAATTAAACCTCACTATGAAAACCACGACACTAGGAAGGATCATCACCGTTGGGCAGAAGAATCTTTTCAAGCTATGTTTTCAAAATAGGTTTGATAATATTTTAAATGATCACAAAATTGATATTAAAAGAATAAGTCAAGTCCAATTAGTGTTATGAGGAGGTGTCAAAATTGACAATAAACGAGCATTATAATGCGTAAGTACCAGCCACGGTGGTGGAGCACAACCTCCACTACCCAATTCTAATTAATGGTACTAAAAAAATAATTAATTACACAATAAAAAAAATGAAAAAAATAACATCAAATCATGAAAAAATTACAATATAGAGCTCATTGTCAAAATTAAACCTCAAAAACGGATCCGAAATGCCCGTGATAGTCAAAATTCATATATAATGTCCAAAAATCGGACCTGTAAATAGCCCAGAAAAAGGCCCAAGAAAAATAAGAAATTCAAAGGGCCATAATTGGGCCTGATATCGGGCCGGGCCATGGGCCTTAGTGGTCGATTGGGCCCTGTGGGTTGGTCCATGGGCCAAAAGGGCGAGTGGGCCTGGGGCCCTGCAGATCGGGCCATGGGCCAAAAGCTGAGTGGGCCAAGGCCATGCAGGTCGGGCCATGGTCCAAAGGGCCAGACGGGCAAGCGGGTCGGGCAGTGGGCCGAAAGTGCCAGGCGGGTCGGGCCATGGTCCAAAGGGCCAGACGGGGTCCATGCGGGTTGGGCCATAGGCCAAAATAGGCCAGACGGGCCAGGGGCCTAGCGGGTCGGGCTGGGGCCCAATAGGCCATGCGGGTCGGGCAGTGGGCCGGCAGCAGACCTGCCCTAGCCCCCTTCCTTCTTCTTCATCGTTTTTTTTTTTTTTGGAATGAGTTACAGACGCAACAACGCCAGCCCCTAAGGGCTCACCCGCCCTCATGACCGGCCGACGGTCCGGTCGCCACGATCGCGCCACGGACGGGGCGTCGGCCGATGTCGGTCCGATGGTAAAAAATATCCACCACACGGACCGTCGAAAGCAAGAACCCCAAGAGTTTCTTCTTCTTTTTTTTGCAGAGCAACAGTTAGCCTTTAGGGCTTACCGCTTCAACCAAAGGTGACTCGTGGTCGTGTCGCGGCCGTCGGTGAGCCACGGCCGGCCGTCGGCCATAGAGAAGCAGACGGTCTACCAATATATTTTTTTTTGTTAAGTGCAGCCAACAAAAAGACACAACGTCTCTTCTATTTGCAGCCAAAATTAAAAACAGGCGTATCACCCAATCCTTGATTGTGAAAAACCACACTCAAATCATCTTGAGTGTGAAAATAAAATTTGTTTTAAACTTGAAATCGAATACCAAGATAAAACTTATATACTAATGATTTGACCGATCATAACGCCAATCATGGCTCTGATACCAATTGATGGAATTTAAATGGATCTATCGATCCGACTATCCAAAATAAGCCCTAAGATCTAGGTGCATGATCAATCAAAAACGATAAAACTATAACCCATTAAATATGCGCACCTTGAGTGTTAGCCATTAATGGTTGGTCGCCGATCTTCAACGATCTTCTCGCGTTCAATATCTCCTAGCACAATGGGGATGTTTTCGCCAATAGGGAGGATTGAATTATGTCGAGCAATCGTTGGGACCAGGCACCCCTTATATTTATAGCCAAAGAGTCATTTCCCATTAAAGACTTTAATTTCTAATTATATTGTGATTAGAAATCACAATCATACCTTAATTAAAAGACTTGCTTATTAGTTGCCTATTCTCTTCAAACTCACCAGAATAGCAACTACACATCTCAAGGTTGATCTTATACCATTCACCGGTCAACGGGTTTGACCATAGTGATGGCCACTGGTGTGATTTTTAATGTGATGTTTTACTCGCAAGTGCACGAATCGGTTTGTATATAGTGGGTACGGAGTACGAGATCGTTCCCACGAGGACTAATTTTGAAAGATCTAAAAGAGACAAGCAATTCTAAAAATCTATGAAGATCTAACAGTATTCTACCAGTTTTATGATTTAAGCGATTGATAAGATGGTAATTAATGACTACAAAAATAAAATTCAATTGATAATTCAAAAGGAAAGGTAAAGATGATGATAAAGATGAAGATACTAAATCCTCCCATCTTTGGTCCGTTCTTCCCATAATATAAATCTAAGGATTAAACTATGAGATATTCCATTGGTAACAAACATCTTTTATGGAAGATCAATGGTCAACACCCTAATAGGTTCCACGTTGCATCCCTGCAATCATGACTTAGATGATTTTCATATATAGATCTGGGATCAAGGGCATGGCTAGGCACACATGATCTCAGGTTCAAATAAAAATTATCCCCAAAGTGGGTAAAAATTTCAACAAGAAAACTACATATAAATCTGAAATCAAGGGCATGGCTAGGCACACTTTATTCAGATTAGGGAGTATTTAAGATAAAATTACCATTACAGATCCAAGATCCAGGGCATGACTAGGCACACTCGATCCCATAACATAATCGTAATTAGATCCACACGATAAAAGCAAAAAGATCATAACAATTATTGGGTAAAATTACCGTTACAGATTTGAGATCCCGGGCATGGCTAGACATACGCGATCCCGGTTAGTGGCGGGGATTTCATCTGTTCATGATAACACAACGACCATAAAATAAGATATCATATTTTAATCCTTAATTTATATTATTAAAAGTACATCCCTCGGATGGAAATCATTAGATCTCCATCCCTATAAATTTAGCCACACATATTGTAATTAAATGACATAAATAAATAAAGAAGGGAAAATAACATTAATTTAATAAATTAAAATTACCTCAAACTTCAAAAGAACTTACTTTGATCCAAAAGTACGATGATCTTCAGAAACGAAATTAATGCAGGAATAAACTTTGAACAAAATTCATAAACTGAAGGAATGAGTACTGAAAAATTAAGGAACAAAGCTCTAAAAAAGGAATAATAAAACTTTCCTATTTCTATGTCTAACTATGAAAAATAAAGGCTAAAAACTAAAAACTCTAAAACTAAAACTCTTTCCTAAAATTAATTCTCTCTAATTAATTCTCCCTAATTAATTCTCATCAGATAGTCTTCATCGGACAGCTAAATGTAGGTATTTAGGAGTGAAATATTATCATTTTTCAATACTCATCAGCCATCAAAATAGAAACTTCTAACATTTCGTACCTGTTGTTAGAATAGTCTCACATTGTCTGTGGGCTTGGAGGTCTTGGGATATATATAATATGGGCACTCCTCACCTTACAAGCCGATTTTGTGAGGTTGAGTTAGGCCCATTGAAATTCTACATGCTTGTAAGGTGATGGGTGCCCAAATCATATATATCCCAAGACCTCCAAGCCCATAGACAATGTAAGACTATTCTAACACATGTGAAAAGTGAAATAAAAAATTGACTCATGTACGATAAGATCACAGTGTCAAGATCCATTTTATGAATGATCGGGTGAAAAACGATCTCCATTAATTATCTGATTTCAAATAGTCAATACGGTGAAAAATGATCTCCATTAATTATCTGATTTCAAATAGTCAATATGTTTCAAGGCGTTTCGAAAGTTTGGAGCTTTTAATTATCTGATTTCAAATAGTCAATATGTTTCAAGGCGTTTCGAAAGTTGGAGCTTTAAGAAATTGTGTTTGTGCGAATATTGATACTCAAAAAGTTGGATCTTTTAGAAATTGTGTTTGGACAAATAGAGTTAATTACCCTCTTCAAATTTGGGATTAAGCCGCAAATACTGCTGCTAGTTGTGACAACCCCTTCGAAGAATCTCGAGCCCATTGTCAGGTCGATTGATCAGTTTAGATGAAGTACGGTTGGCTCTTATTTTCATTTGAAAAATTATAAATAGTGGACTGATTTTGCCGGCAGCTTATATGAGACCACGTGACTGGTTGCATTGCTTACTCCACTACACCTGCAGCCGATCACATCGCGCTACATAAATTGCATGTAGAATTATCTATAAAAAACTGTCGTTCCTATTTCACTATCCTTTGTTTTGTCACTTATATTTGTTATGATATTCTGAACTATCTACAAATGGCATATCTCTTCATCAATGATAAACTAGTGATACATTTCCAATAAATAAAGTGACACACATGACCACCATCTAGATGCCATTAAGCCCCAAAACGACATGGATCAGAAATGCATAGTTAAAGCATGATAGTTGAGCTGAGTTTCATCTATATTATAGCCTGCCACTTGGAAGTATGGGATTGATGAAAATGCCTGCCACATGTATGGTATTTGTTGAACTGTGCACCACTGATGGTGGACAGCATAGTCCATGGAATACCAGCTCTTCTATTCATGGAAATTCCTAAGTCCCAACAAAACTTTAGTCAAAATTCAAAACCTGATGGACCCCTGATCCAAAAGTGGAAAAGTGATGGGAATACATGGAAGAGAAGATGTGAGGGCTATGATGGTCATTTGCTGCTTGTGTAGCACTAAGTCCCAACAAAAAATTTAGTCAACATTCAAAACCTGATGGACCCCTGATGCAAAAGTGGAAAGGTGATGGGAATACATACAAGGGGAGATGTGATTGCTATGATGGTCATTTGCTGCTTGTGTAGCACTAAGGCTGAAAACTATTATTAGATTTATGTACAGTAGTCTACCCCATCAAGCGTGACCTTCCCGCTCATAACTGCTATTTGGTGTAGATTTTAGAAGCCGCTCCTTGCTCCTGACTGTAAAAAGCTGCACTATGAATCTATTATCTTAGATGTTGTTTGATTAACAGAGCTTTCTACACTGATTTCACTCAAAACAGTTTCCTGCAATGCTGACAATCGACAAAAGTTAGAAGCAACCAAAATCAGCCTTTGCCTTTATTTTAAATGAAAGTTGGAAGCTGGAGCCACGCCAAACAAGACATTATATTTCACAAAGGCATTGCTTTCGACTCTCCTCACCAGTGCACGCCCAAAAATGATCGTCAAGCTTTTGAACATCTTTTAGTCATGGAATCATCTCAAAGGCCAAAAGCTGACTTACTCAAATTTCAACGTTCCTCAACTTGTAAAAGTCAACTTTAGACTGGATTTAATAGGTAATAAAGTTGACCCTAAGTAAAGGACTCTAGCTTCATTGCCTTGGTAATATTAGGAGATCCGGGAATCCAATGAGTGACCCGCGCAAGGCCTACGAGCCGCACAGTAATGTGGACCTCGAGGCACTAGCGGAGATCATGGATACTGCTACTAACCACCCACAAAATACTAAGAGCATGCTCATTTGGCCATTATATGTGAATATTATGTGTAATCCCCTCATTTACCCGCAAAAGTATAATTTTGTGTGTTCCTTTCAATGTAATTTCTTGTGGTTTGTGTCTAAAATATTACTTGCAATATTTTTTTACTTATGAGGCTATAGCCGGTAATGTTCATTTATTGCAAGTAAAATTTACAATGTTTACCTTATATTTGGACTTAAAGGTGTACCAGCTAAAAGCAAATGGGTACCTTTGTTTATAGCCAATAAAATTGCAATCTCAACCCATCTCCTTTAACTGCATCCATTGATCTCCTTGGAATCAACGATGGAGATTGTTTCTATGATTAACCTTCTCCGCAATGAATCTTTAGATCATGGATGTACCATCAGACGGTCACTTTTTGATTCCACGTGACACATCTCCCAAAAGGTGACCATATAATCATGTTTGAGCGTAATATGTGCACATGATTTAGGGTCACTTTTTGGAATGTGTGTCACATGGATTAGAAAATTGACTGTCTTATGAATATCCATGATCTCAAGATCCGTTTTATGAAAGATTGAGGCAAAAAACAAGCTCCATTTGTCCTATTCGGAAGTGGTCAATGTATGTCGGCCGGAGGAGTTAGGGTGAAGTCACGTATTTATGGATTGTGCAATGTTCACTACTAAAAATAGGATGATCAGCGGCAATCAAAAATTGTCACTATTAACAAAAAATTGCCGCTATTAGTCTTGTCGCTACCAAAAATTACAATAACACATGCCATTGAAACACCTTATTTCTATAGTGATTACACAAGGAACTCAGCGTAAAATGAATAGTATCCCAAAAGTAGAGTTTACACTTTCTTTTGAAGTTGAAGTGAACAACCATTTTAAATCATATAAAATTGTATATATACATTTTTACAAATAAAAATAGTGTACTTTAATACAAATAAAGTATATACTACAGGAGAAGGGATTACCTTGAAATGAATGTGTCCTAAATATCTCCCACTAAATATAGTTGAAAATCATTTACTACTTTGAATCAAACGATGGTTCTTGCCCCAATCTTTAACAAAATGAATCTTGAGATCATAGGCATACCATCAAATATTTCGATTTTGATTTCACGTGACACACATCTCGAGAAGTGATCTCAAAATCACATTTGATGTATGCCATGATTATATTCACTTTTTGGGATGTGTTGTACTTAGAATCAAAATCTAGCCATGTGATGGTAGACTCATGATCTCAAGATCAATTATGTGAAAGATTGAAATAAAAATTCATCTATATCATCTAATTCAAAGCAGTCAGAGGATTTCAACTATAATTATTAGGGATAATAACGAGATCCACGCGTTCACGCATAATAAACTTGCATGCTGTGCGGGTGTAATAAGGTGGGTCGCTCTACAGGCTACACTAGACAATCTTAGGATGTGATTGAGGCCCACTACTCTAATAAGAGAAGGTAAAGTGTTTTCTACGAGGTTCGGGTCCCTTTCTAACTTTATGGTACCCTGGAATGGCTATTATATATTGTCTTTAACATTTATGTCGGTATATGTTATATGAGATGTCATGACTGCTTTTAAATAGATTAGTCCATAATCATTCATTTGCAAGCCATGACACATATGTTTAATCAATCCAAGTAGGTTAATTAGCAGCTCATCATTAACATGTTTTAGAAAAAAAACTTATTAAAAAAATTTAATTATTTAATTTTAATTGTTAAAAAATATAAATAATCATTCATTTTAAAATACATAAATTGAGCTTAGATCTTTCAAAAAGTGTTATCTTTTGACCCACTTTAACTCAATATATTAACTACCATTTTGATGACTCTGATTGCTCAAATCATCTAAAATGTGGCCCATTCAGTGGACGTTCATAGAATAATCTGCTTATCATCATTCATGTATCATGATTTCATACTAGAAAACAAACGGGTAAACGAAAATATTGGTTCTCAACAAACTCTTATTTAAGTCAAGCATCTCCAGACTTCGTTACGCAATCAGGGTTGCTCTTATATATATATATATATATATATATATATATATATATATATAAAAGCATCAACAATTATTTGAAATAATAGATATTATAAGTGCCCTCAATTTTGATTTAAATAGGTTCTTTAGTGGGTACACTTTTGATCAAAGACTGCAAATGGTCACTGATGGTTACAAACTTACAAATTAACGGACTATGATTGTCCTTTTCCAGAATATGTAATGACCATCCCACTTGCAGGCCACACAACACAAGTGTTGTGTAAATTAGGGGGTCTCAACGGACTGGATTTGAGTAGGACCCAACCCGACTTACCATGTGCCGGGTATGGGCTAACGTAGGCAGGCTTGATATAGAAATGGGTAGGCTTAGCCTGATGGATTAGCAAGTTAGGCAGAGTATGAGTTAGTTCCAAACACTTGATTAAATAAGGCCCGTTTAAGCCCGACCAATACTCGGCTCAACCCGATCAATTGAGATTCTTCATATGAAAATTGTCAGGCTAGTCCTCAACCCTCCATATGGCAGGTATGGGCGAAGATAAGTAGGACCGATTCATAAAGGGACTAGCTCAATTTGGCCCGATTAGTAAGTTAGGAGGCAGGATATGAACTAGTCCCAAAACGCTCAATTTAAGGCCAACCCGACCCATAAATCCCAGTCATAAAAAAGATAGCTCGTATTGAGCGCTATTTGAGCCCAAAAAATGCTCGGTATATTCTAAAGAGTTAGTCTACAATAGATTGATACCCATCATAGGCTGTAAAACTGTCCACATATTTATGTAAACTGCATGAACATAAAAAAATCCGTGCACTGTACCAGTTGAGCAATAATTGAACTAGTATTCCTCTTCCCATGTGGAAGTACTGGTCAAGGATTCTAATCCCCACGCCTGTTCTGCCCTTCGAGCTTGTCCTCTTTCAGCATGTTGCGCAATAAATGAATTCTCTTTATATGCAAGTTTGTACTGAAATTACATTTGAGCTGTTTATACCATATGACATCATTAATATATATATATATATATATATGCATTGCCGGGGTGGACGCTGATGGTTGACTATCTCTATTTTAAATGTTTGAGCTATACACTCTGATATGGATGAATTATTATAATTATTATTAAAATTTTATTGCATGATTTTGTCTTTTTAACTGCCATAATTTTTTACGAGACATGTGTCAATATGTCCTTATTTTTTCAAATATATCTCTTAGGTTAATTAACACTTGGTGGTCATATGCTTTTCTTGTACAACACGACACTCCTACAGTTAGTGCAAGTTTGCGGCGGCGCCAAAAGCAATTGCTATAGATTATGCACTTAAATGTATAAGTGTACCTATTCCCAATTTCCCATATATATATATATATATATATATATATATATATATATATCAGAATAAACTATTTTGATGATAATAGATTTGCGTATATAACAATAGTTATATGCTTAGTGTACAACTCTTTTACATTCGATGTAAGTGGGCTATCACTTCCAATCAGGCTGCTACGATGATGGTACCATGTTCCATCACGGAAGCTAGCAATAACTATCATCCGATGGATTAAAACTAATTAATTCCATCTCATATACAACATTAGACGTATGTGTCTAACAATAGAACCAACCCCTTAAAGGCCCTTTTCACCGTGCGAACTTTTACAACAAAAGTCCGACGGTGGTAGTGGTAGAGCCATCATATCAAACCATAATAATATTTAATCATAACAGTCAAGTAGTAGCATTAAAGGTACCCACGTGGCCACTGGGGGCCCACCACCACTCGTCGGTGTGCAGTGGGAAATCCCCTGCTACAAAATCGTCAAAAGTCAAAACTGACTTTTCCCATAAATCACTCCCGATTTGCCTCCTTTATCAAAGCTTTTTTTTAAAAGCAATCCAACTGCTCTCTCTTTGTTCCAGCTTTTCGCTCGCTCGCCCGCCCTTGGGTTTGTCTGCGCTCCCTCGCGGCCGCTACTTTGATGCCCTTTTTGTCCCTCTCTGCTCGCGCACTTCCCAGTCTATCATCGAACGCACAGGCGTGCCCCACCTCGCCCCCACCACTTTGGACCAATGCAATCCATAGCACGTCATCTGTTTGACGAAATGCCTCATAGACAGCAACTGCAGCTGCTCTGTTGGGCTTCTCCTCAGTTTCTTCTCACTTCTCTCTCTTCTCTGACCATCTCGTCTCCTCAGTGGCCTCCCGATGGAGAGAAACGACAAATCTCAATTCGCCAAATGTTCCAGGCAACGATACAACGAATGGTCTGATCTCTCTTCCTATGCCTTGCCTTCCCTCTTCTACTTCTTATCATTTTGTTTTATTGATAGTGTAGTCAGATCTTTATGTTGTTCTTTCTGGTTAATTTGATCTTCCCTTTTACGTGAACTAATTAATAGATTCTGCTCACATTTTTATGTTCGATTAATAATTTTTTAACCGAAATATGCTCTAATTTGAGTATTTGTAGTTGAAATTTCTACAGAGTGTGCATTTTTTATATGCATCTGTTTGGATAAAACCTTTCGCAAGTGTCTTGACACTGAAATTTTTCTCTCTTTGAGTGAATAAGTGATCTTGTTCTTTCCGTCTTCTGTAGGACTATTCTAGCCATTTCTCCATTCTAAATCGAAAAGTTTCAAACTTCGCTGGGAGAGTGGGAGCGATTATTTATGTATAAATGAGTCCGAGTATTAGATGTGTTTTTGTTAGATTTAATCTGTAGTGTAGCACTTAGAATTGGTTAGTGTATTGAGGGTATGATCTAGAGTTAAAACTTAAAGACTAGTCCGGATTATTAAGTCCTTTTTTGGCATTTTTGTGAAAAAATTTCCTTTGTGTTTTACTCTTAGAAGGCAATGCAGGCCTAATTGCGTATAGTCATTTCAGTTGATAGGTGACTTCGGGCATCTGAGTGACTAGTTTGAACTTTAGCATGTATGTTCTATGTTGTTGGAGCTTATATCAATCAAGATATCAAGCTCAGTATCCACAGCGGGTATGTCCATTCTTTGGACCCATACGTTTCGGCCGATGCCGATATTTTTTTGGGGAAAAAATAAACAACAAAATTAAAAGAATAGTCATCATTGGCCGATACCGAGACTGGTATCTGTATTGGTTTTCGGCAGGACTGATATGTATCAATATCGGTTGATACTTGATACCATGATATCGATTGGATTCAACATGGATATGGTTCTATAAATATTGTTCCTTATAAACTCCTATCAGGCGAAATGTATGTGAAGGGTAACCCAAATATTTGTTTGTATCTTCTAATGTGAATCCAAATAGATGGGACCCAAGAGTTCCACTTAGATTGAAGGGGCGTTTTTATAATACGATTGTTAGACCTGCCATATTATATCGTGCAGAATATTGGGCTATGAAAAAGCAACAAGAAGATAGAGTATATGTGGCCGAGAGGCGTATGTTGAGACGGACGTGTGGAATAACAAGAAATGATAAAATTCGGAACGAGTACACAAAAATATCTTAGAGTGGCACCTATAAAGAAAAAAAATTAAATGTCGCTTGATGTGGCTTAGAAAAAAAAAGGCAAAGAAACCAAAAGTTCGGGAAAAAAAGAAGAAAACAATCGAGAACATATAAAAAATAAAAAAATGCACATTAAAATTAAGTTTTTTTTCCTGTTTAAAATGCATTGTTTGTTTATTAAACGTATAAAACATTTTTTTTGAAGAAAAAATGCTTTTTCAAAAGACTCATTATGTGTTTTAAATGTTTTTTTTTTTTGAAAAAATGAATTTTAATTGCATTAGAAAAAAAAAAAAACCCAGTATTTTTTGTGATTATGGTCGGAATCTTCTACTTAGTGTGTTACTCCCACTTCAAAATCTCGCTCACGCTCCCGCATCCAATCATGAAATAGCTTTATTTTTTTATTACTGGTAAACGGCAGGAATTATATTAAAATACAACGGGCGCTTTTAATCATGAAATAGCTTAATTTTAAGCTTTTGATAACACTCCCGCTACTAGCCTATTTTACTCTTCTTGCCGCTTCTGGTAACTAATATTTATTCATGTTTTTCCATTTGACGAATAAATTGTGATTAAAATGAGACTTTTCCAAAAAGTTGCCGATTATTGTCACCTACCCTAAACCATAAACTCAAACTCAATTGGCTTGCAGTTTTTGAACAGAATCAAGATATGGTTCATATGTTTTCCACCCAATCTGGCGGTTGATTCTCCTATATTTTGGTACTTTAGTCCAGAATCACCCAATTTGCTGGGCACCCTTCCGAATTATGATCCGGTTTGCAGCGAAGGGGTTTGCAGTTTAGTTTTGCGAGCTGGTTCAATTTGGTTTGCCACTTTTTTTTAGCACCAAAATTACATGCTGCAGTTAAGAAGAATCGAACTTTGATCTCCTAGTTTCTCAAGAAGTCAACCAACAAGCTATAAAGTTTGATGTAATTTAAAAGATCAATATTATTAAATAATATCACATATTTTCATTTAAAATTTATTAAAAAAAATCACATTTTCATTCAAAACTCATCCTACCGTTAGTGCACCGGGTTTGCTTGGATGTAGCGAACCATGAATTACGAACCCGAATTCGAACCAAGCGACCCAGTGAATCAGGTAACATTGCATTAGTCATACTGTTTGTTCTCAGATTTAGTAGTTTTCAGACATTTCATGGTTTAATATTTGCAGATATTCATAATATCAGCATGCATGTGAATACTGAAAGGTGGCATGGAATTGCCAAATATGAACTCCAAGATGGCATTAAACTGAGATTGGGGTAATTTTTAAGATGTGAACTTTCAGGAACCTTTTGGATAACAAATCCGTAAGTTGAAAAACACCGATGCAGACAGTTGACTAACTACAGTGTTACAGGATTTTGATTGGGATTTAATCACCAATTGGCAGTTTTAGCATCTTTTATTGTCTTTAATTAATCTGCTGATAGCAAAAAGAAAATAGAGGTCTATTTATGATAATAGATCTCTATTATCAATCTGCATCTTTTTAACTATCAATCACTCTGCTGATAGCCTAAAGGAAATAGATATCTATTTATGGTAATAGCCAATTCTTCCGATGCTGTCTATGACTCTGATTTTAAGTATTTTTCCCTTTATTAGTTAATAAAGACGTCATACCCATCTGAATAGGCATGGGCATAATGTTAGGATGTCAAAAAACTCCTCTGGCAATCATGAAATTACAACAAATGACCATTGGAAAATGATTATTGTATTTCTGACTAATAAATATGCCCCTCTTCTAACATGTAGATGCATTTTGCCTTCTATTGTGTAAAGGCTTTTATCTTTAGCTTATATTTTTATAGTTAGTAACTGAATAACTACTTCCTGACAATTGGGACATGATTCTAAGTTCAATGTTTTAGAGTATAACTAAAATACACACATTTTCTACTATGCAGGTGAAGTTTTTCCCTTTCAGTTTATTTGATTTTATTAATAACTGACCTGCAACATGCATATTCTGATTTTTATTTTTATTTTATAATATGATATTTGTATCATGAGAAATAATGATTATCTAATGTCATTAGTCACACCACTTTAATATGTTGGTATTTCCATAAGATATAATTGTAAAAGCATTACAGATTTTCCTGATTATATGTTTGTTTAAATCATTGGTATTTTGTATCTATTGTCATTCCAAGGTGCTTTCCTTTGGTGGTAGTTCAAAAGCAAAGTATTAAACTTTTTCTTGAGCTTCACAATGTAAATATACTTTCATGTTTGTGATTATTTGTTATTAATTGGTTATAATTTATTATAATTTATTGTAGGATTTTTTCTGATGTTCCTAGCGATATTACCATAGAAGTGAGTGGAGGAAGCTTTGCATTACATAAGGTAATCTACTACATTTTGGTCTGACAAATTTTTTCATTGCCAGCCCATTTTGTAAAATCCTCTGTTGGATGGATCTAGCTAGCATTCTTGTTAGCTTCTTTTTGGGTACATTTTAAAATTCTGTATGTTCTCTTCTTTAATTCCTCTAACCCATTTTATTCGTCATATAAGAAATGAGTAAGTAGTTCACAATGCTGCGCTATGTTCTTGGGAGATATGAAATTCTGAAAATAGCTGCAATTCGTACTCGTGGATCTTTATTTTTATTTTTTTTCATGTATATATGTCAATCTCTATCCCTATAAACATTATATCATTATTGTATATTGTACTATAATATATTGTACATACTCTTCCTACTTACTCAGGACCCCTGCTCTCATCCTCCTAATCCTGCTATTTTTTCCTTTTTCTTTTTGTTTTTCTTTAGAAAAATTGGTAATCAGAGTATTTAAATATAAAAAACGGAAGTACAGCACTAAGCAAAATAACACCCCTTACACTTCACAAGTCAGAGGCATATGAACTGAAGGAAACCAAAAGAGAAAATTTTAAGTACAAACAGAGTCAGAGGCCTTCAAGTAAAGCTATGGATTTTTCCAACATTGCATCGCCCAAATCAATCGAACCACAGAGCATTCACCTTCATTTCCACACAGACCCAGATTGAGCAACCATTAAAACTAAGTTTGAAAAAAAATTTGAGGAAGCCAAACTTCGACCACCCTACCCTTAGACACGCCACTAGCAACATCGCTTTCCAATTTCTTCAAAGATTATCCTCACCAACCAATGGAAATTTATTAGCTATCAAAGCCCACTGAATGACCTACTCTTTGATAATCAACGACATTAATGATCCTTCTCTCCTTCGTAGTTCCATGGCTATAGGCTTCCATGCTTGTACAATGTCACTCCAGTATTTTGCTCCATTGATAATCAAGAACATTATTTTACTCCATTGATGGATTACCGAGATTAGTGTGACAGGTTGATCTTGAGAAAACTTATGATATTGGGGCTCTATTAATTTTATGTTATAGAATGTTTGAAAATGAGTGGAGAGAATGGATGAAAGGATAACTGCAAGGTGATCATCTTTCCCCTTTTTCACTATTTGGATGGATGCTTTGAGTAGAATGATTAGCAAGGCCAAAGATTTGGAATACATTGGTGGCTTCACGGTTGGAGATATGAAAATTTCTCAACTCTCATCTTCGATTTGTGAATAGCACAATCATATTTGTGATGCGATGGAAAGGCAAATGAGGTGCCTCAAAGTGACCCCAGATGATTTGAATGGAGGAAGATTAATTGGTCATCATCGCTTATATTTTGGGTTGTATCGTTAAAACTTCTTTGATGCTCTACTTGGGATTGGGGTGTGGTTTACTGTCAGACTCTTTGGGAACCAATTATTGCAAGATTTGATAAAAATAAATGGCTTTTGGAAAAGATACTACCCTTTCATTCAGGGAAATCTTAAAAGTGATATTAAGTAACTAATTACTTCAATGGAAGTAGACGTGTCTACAACCTTTTGGATTTTGGCATCTAAGAGAAAAGAACTCCTCTTCTTTGCAAATGGATGTGTAGGTTTGGGGAGTATCCAAATTCATTATGGCGGAAATTCATAACCCATAAATATGGTGAGAAATCGTTAGGGTGGGTTTGTTAGGGATATTAACAGGGAATTCAGGTCCAGTGTATGGGGTGTTATTTGTAAGGCAAAGACACATTTTACAGAGTGGTTAGGTTTAAGATGGAGATTAAGGTAGGATTTGAATTACGGACGACTTGTGGATAAGAGATGCCCCCACCCCTTGCTTTATTGTGTCTTTCCAACTTTGTAGGTGATGGTGAGGGAAAAGGGTGTGGTTATTAGAGAATGTTATAACTGGGTGGGGTAAGTGTGGTTTTGGGAACTTGCAAGATGAGTAGATAGGGGCTTTGTTGAGTTGGTAAAAATTCTAGAGGTTTACATTACGCGTACTAGGGGCAATAGAAGAATGTGAAATGGAAAACCTTTCAAATTCTAGCATTTGTTTTAGGTATCTCACAAAGGAGACATCTTCTTCTCCCATTTCATTTGTTTGTAAAGGCCATACTCCTCGAGTGGAAGCTTGTTGTGGTCGACATTGGCAAACATCATTTAAAGGGTGTACAAATGTACAATCTCCATAGATGCAAGTGTCATCTTCCTAATCAGTGTATCCTATGTAAGAGTTCCAAGGAGTTCGTTGATCATCCTTTATTGGAAGACTACTATAGTGGCAGGGGCTTACTTTAGCAACTGTTTGGAATTGTTTGGGTACTTAGGGATTTCTTGATCCATCTGTAGGAAGGTGGATGGGTCTATTGGGAGAGGTGGGCAATATCCCTTGGAGGATATAAAATATCGACTACCCAACATAAAAAGATACTACCATATTTCTTTTATTCGGGCATATAAAATGAAAGAAATAGTCAGATCTTCAAATAGAAGCATTCAATGAAGAATGTTACTCTCAAGATAAATTTTAATACCAGAAATGTGTGTCGCGAAACCCCATATTAGCATAATGAATTGGAGTAAAAGACAGTGATCCCGCATAAAAGACATGAGAGGAGTGTCGTTGAGAGATGGACACCTTTCGAATAAGGATTCTTAAGATCTATACGAAATCCGGGTTTGGAAAGAATTGGAGAAGTGGTGTATAAGCATTTAGGAAAAGTGATCAAAGCAAAAGTTTCAAGTGGAGTGGAATGTAGATCCATGTTCGAAGGGCTCCGTATATATGATAGACATCTTGAGGTTCCTATGTTGATGGAGGCTGATTCGGCTAATATAATTGCTTGGGTGAAAGACAAGGGCGAGAAAACTGTGGTGCTTTGCTGCTCTCATGTTTGAGGCTTATGCATCCTGGGAAGACAAAATATAAGCTTTTGTCATACTAGAATAGAAGCAAACTCAAAAGGGATAGTTTAGCTAGGCAAGGAGTGGAAAGTAGTTTTGGGGGGACTATCTGCCTGAAAATTCTAACATTTCCATTACATTTTGTATCATTGTTTTCTATCTTATTCAATAAAATCATATTTATCAAAAGATAAATAGATCTATTACGTACATAACTTGTCAAATATTCAATCTCCTTGGAGAGCTGACAAAGTACATACGCAAGACATTGAAGGAAACTAACCTACCCCTTTTAAAGCTATTTCAGCATCCTGTAACATCTTTAAATGTGATACTTGAAAGAAATTGAAAAATAAAATGTTTACATACCTGAGGGTTTCACCTTTAATTACCTAAAAGAAGTTGGCAACAAAAAGAATTTAAGTCAGACAAGTGTTTAAATTATTGGGATTGGTGGAAAATAGTTTTCATCGTTTTCTTCAATAAAATCCTTGTACAGTTGTAAAACAATATTTGCTATACTATGTTCATGGGGTCGTAAGTCATTGCTATCTTCTATTTGAAAATATGAAATCTCTGTTTGTTTTTGAAGTTTTTGTTTTTTACGGATCCATAGCAGACTCCTTTTTATGCCCAGGCAAGCAACCATCTGTTCCAACAAATAAATCATCCCACTCGCATAATCCACAGATAAGTACTGATACACTGAAGGGCGAATGGGAAACTTTGAGGTACCCATTCTTACCCTGTTAATGAACGATCTCTATTCATTGAGTAGGCTTTCCTCCTAAAAACGAAGATTCTTTTCAAAAAAATTTGAACTTTTGACAACACTCCGACTTTCCATAGTATTATTAGCCAAGACATAACTGGCCCAAAATTCAACAGATAAGTTCTGAAACATTGAATGGCATAATTTAGAAATGAATTAGATCATTAATTGTAGAGAAAGAAAAAGGAACATTGCCAAAGCATTCAGTTCAGTTCATGAAACATACTGGAAACTGAGGGAAAATAAATTGGCAATAGTTCCTTTTTTTTATTTTCCAGAAATTTACCGACTACCACTAAAGACAGCTTATTGGGTTCAGGGCTACTTCACCAGACCACTCAATAAAACCTAAAATTCTTCCTTAGGGTGGGGAGGGGGGAATTCGAATACAACTTATTTAAGTTTGGTTGTCTGGATAAATTTTGGCTCCTCCTGATTATCGGAAGATTTTTCATATAAATTTTTAAGTGATTATTTCAAATCACATTGTTTGAAAAATGGAATAATATAAAGGATTGGCTTCAGGGCTACTTCACTAGACCACTCAATAAAACCCAAAATTCTTCCTTAGGGTACCAAGTGGCATCTTTAGAAAAATTAATGTAACTCTCCGACTAAAGGGAAAGAAGGTTATCTATGAGAAGGAAGTAGTCTATAGCCGACTCCCAAATTTTTGGGAAATTTGAGAAAACCTAAAGCTCTGATTTTTTAAAGAAACTCTTCAAAATACAAAATATGACTCCACAAGGTCAAGCCCAAAACAGAAACTGGATTAGGAATTAAATGGTGGGATTGGATGTGTGAGGCACCTGATCTTACCTTTCAATGAACAATCTCTACTTTTTTAGTGGATTTTTTTATCGGCTTTCCCCAAAAAAATTAAAAAGGTATTTAAAACTTTGCAAAGTTGTGCTTTAACACTGTGCAAACTTTCGCCAACACACCGGTTTGACACAATACTTCCCTCATCCATAGCAGTTACACTTGGTCATTGAAGGAAATATTTCAACATAGTAACTCTTAATGGGAAAGTTTTCGAAAAACCACATAGGAGAATAGAAAAGGGTTTACGATAAATTCAAAAAAGCAGAAAAGGGTTTTAACCTATAATAACCTTTTTCTTCACTTGAGTCCTTTCCCGTTACCCAAGACTTCTAGTGGCACAATCTTGGACTGCCAGCAGGCAGTTATGTATTTTGCCCATGACAACTTTAATATCTGTAAATTAAAGCTGTTGCAGTATGAAGAACTGTAATAAAGAATAATAAGAGAAGGGGAGAGAGTGGAGAAAATCTGGTCAATAATTGTGACCTACTGATGGATGCTACTGAGAGGGAGTGTGGAATCGTTGTCTCTGATGGGCAGCTGGCTGGAAGTCTCGATGGAAAAATTCTTCCTTCTTGGATCTGAAAAGACTCGGGTAACGTGAGGGATAAAGGTTGATTAAAGCTGGAGGATTGGTGAGGGGCTATGGGATGAATTGAATAGAGTTTCAGTTACGTTTTGGTGATTTAGGTGGCTCCTAGGAAATTATTGGGAATTTAAGAAGAGAAGAAATGTGGCGGAAGACTTGTGATGCTCTAATGGGTGTTGGGATTCAAGACCATTTTCAAGGAAGCGGTTCTCTGATTATAGCATAAGTCAGTAGGATGGGGACATTGTTGTCATGTCACAGTAACAATGGCATATGTAACTTGTGAACTCTTATGGCTGCCATCAGTATGTCATTACATTGTGACAAGCATGCTGCCATCAGTATATCCAGTGACTCCTACCTGGAAGGACCAAACACATTGAGGTTGATATCCACTTCATCCGTGAAAAGATTCGAGCTGGACTGATTGCTACTCCCAAAGTTTCATCGTCAGATTACTTGGCCGATACTTCACTAAAGCTCTTGGACAGTTGGACCTAGACAACTCCAAGATGTTATAAACTCAAATATGATGAAGGCAAGGAATCCCTTCTGCTCACAACCGAAGAAGCAAGTTCCTACCCAATATGGTTGTCTTGTCCAAGTTCATATTTTGGCCCGAAACTTTTTCATAATATCCAACTCCGAGTATGGTTTTAACATTTGAAAGCCGTACATTCGATAGTCCACAAAAATCAGAAAAGGAGCCAATGTTTCTCCCCTTTTTGTACAAGCTGGCTAAGTGTCTTTACACCATATTAAACAGAAGAGGGGAAAGGGTGTCCCCTTGCCTTAGCCCTAGTGCTCTTAAAATAACCTTTATTTATGCCATTAACCAGAACCGAGAACCGTGTCAAAGAGTAAGAAGATCTCATCCAACCCCTCCAACGGATGCTGAACCCCAATCTAACAAGCATATAGTCAAGGCACCCCAAATGCACCCTATCGTATGCCTATAATGGTCTAGTGTTTAGCTTTATCCCATGAATCCATAGCTTCCTGAGCAGGCATCACACTGTTCAACATGCACCCTATTTTCTTTCACTTACTATACTATATCCTTTTGATCCCTCTTTTCTAACCATATTTGTCATTTAAACTAATCCTGGTTGTTACGTAAAGCTTTGCCAGTTCCTCTTCATAGTGATGCTGATTTATTGTCCCAAGTGAATAGGAGCTTTAATTTCGTATAGTTATGATCAGTGTATGGCTTTCTTTAGAGTGTTTGATTTTGAGGTTCTTATTGTTATACGTTTTCGCTCATGCAGCATTAGGTTCTGTTGTAAAGTTCAATATATATTATTGCTTTATTACTTTGATTGTTAGATTAAAGAACTAAGATAACAGGCAGAAAATTTAATATTAAAGTTTCGTCAAACCTGATTTCTGATGGGATTGAAAAACACATTCCTCTTTGTTTCTGAAAAGTTGGCATTTCAGATTCTATTAATCATTTTTTATCAAATTAGAACTTTGTCACTGCGTTTGGCTGTAAGTCTGCTTAAAAGTTAAAACATAACAAATTTATGTTGGACACGTGTTTATTTTTGCTCATCTATCTATATTGAAAATGATGCATATTTTTCACATTGTTACAACCCATCAATTATTTTGTTCATCATAGCATGGACAAGATTCTGATTATTATAATTTGGAGAATGCAGTTTCCTCTCGTCTCTCGCAGTGGACGTGTTCGAAAGCTAGTAGCAGAACACAGGGATTCTGATATTTCAAGGGTCGAGTTGCTCAGCTTACCCGGAGGGATAGAATCATTTGAGTTGGCTGCGAAATTTTGCTACGGTGTCAACTTTGAGATAACGTCTTCAAATGTTGCCCAACTTTGTTGTGTTGCCGAGTACCTCGAAATGACCGAGGAATATGCGAAGGAAAACCTAGCTTCTCGCGCAGAAGCATACCTTGATGGTGTCGTCTGTAAGAGCCTTGAAATGTGTGTTGAAGTCCTGCAACAATGTGAGAGCCTGCTCCCCCTCGCTGATGAACTGAAAATAGTCGGTAGATGCACGGACGCGATTGCTTCAAAGACTTGTACTGAGCAGATAGCCTCAAGTTTCTCCCGCTTAGAGTATAGCAGCTCCGGAAGGCTGCACATGAACAAGCAAGCAAAATGTGGTGGGGACTGGTGGATTGAAGATCTCTCTGTTCTTCGTATTGACTTGTATCAGAGAGTCATAGCAGCCATGAAGTGTCGGGGAGTCCGTCCAGAGAGCATCGGAGCCTCCCTTGTAAGCTATGCACAGAAGGTGTTGATGAAAAAACCCAGTTTATGGAATTTGTCTAGCCAACCAAAAGGTGACTTTGTAGTCGGATCCATTGAGCATGAACAGAAAGTTGTGGTCGAGACAATAACTAGCCTGTTGCCTGTAGAGAAACTCGCCATTCCCATTAGTTTTCTTTTTGGGATTTTACGATCAGCAGTGATGCTTGATTGCACAATTTCTTGCAGACTTGATCTCGAGAGGAGGATTGGATCGCAACTGGAGTTGGCGACCCTGGACGATATGTTGATTCCATCTTTCCGGCACTCTGGAGACACCTTATTCGATGTAGACACAATTCACAGGATCCTAGTTAACTTTTCTCAGCAGGAAGACAGTGAAGATGATATGGAAGATGCCTCAGTGTTTGAATCTGATGGCCCTCATTCTCCCTCTCAGTCCGCATTGATCAAAGTTGCGAAGTTAGTGGACAACTACCTAGCTGAAATTGCCCCGGATGCAAACCTCAAACTTGCCAAATTCATGGTCATTGCAGAGATTATGCCAGCACATGCACGTACCATAGAGGATGGACTATATCGAGCCATTGATATCTACCTCAAAGTATGCTTCTTTCCTTTTCTCATACTGTGTGTAAAGAAATATTTTTCGTAATTTCATTAGTAGATGATGGCTTATGGGTAGCCAATCCACTTGTACATTGTAGCATGACAAGGAAAGAGATTTGTTGGAGGTAACAATTCATGGTCAAATTCCTCATCCACGTGCTTGCGACAAAAATCATAATAACCAACAGAGTAGGGAAATCTGTTTCCTTTCTTTCTAGGGAACCTTCCATCAAACTCCCTGTTACAACTTACAACCCTCATATAGAGGGCCGCCATTTTGGTAGAAGAAATAAGCCTTGCTTCTCTTTTTGCCAATGCATGCAATGGGAAGTGGCATAGCTTTGGCTCAGATCTATTTGATCAATGACTGCACCTCTATTAGAAGGTTCTGCCAGAGGACTTACTCTTTGCACCGTCTCCTTTCCCTTTATAAGGTAAGTTATATATATATATATATATATATATATATATATATATATATATATATATATAAAGGTTCCATCCTCTAATGGAGGACGGTGAGCGTCCTCCCAAGGGTGACCTATGGGGGGATTCGAACTCAGTCTCCCGCTTCCTGAGGCGGATACCTGGTAAGTTATAATTTGAAGTTAGCATATAGGTGAGTCCAAGTGGTTCATGCTCTTTTAGCTATAAGATTTCCCTATATTACAAGCATCCTGGATTTGTTCAGAATTGGAAATTTGATTCTTTCTTAGATTAGCCAAACCGATTTTACCTCTCTTTTCAGGCACATCAGGGACTATCTGACGTGGAGAGAAAAAAGCTCTGCAAACTGATTGATTTCCAAAAGCTCTCACAGGAAGCAGGTGCTCATGCCGCACAGAATGAACGCCTTCCCCTCCAAGCAATCGTCCAAGTTCTCTATTTTGAACAGTTACGTCTTCGGAATGCATTGAGCTGCTCTTACGCAGACGAAGACACAAAAACGGCATACCAGTCGAGGCGAATAAGTAGCGGTGCACTTAGTGCAGCAATGTCTCCTCGAGATAACTATGCATCCTTAAGGCGAGAGAATCGGGAGCTTAAATTAGAACTTGCTCGGATGCGGATGAGACTTAACGACTTAGAGAAAGAACACGTGTGCATGAAACAAGATTTGGAAAAGTCAGGTTCTCACAAGTTCCTGAGTTTGTTATCGAAGAAGTTAGGCAAGATTGGCCTGTTCGGCTATAGTGCTTCGAGGGGATCAAGCTCCCCTTCGAAGAATTCGCAAAGAACGGATTCTAAAGTTACTACTGGGACGACGCGAACATGAAGCTTGTTTAGCTATTGAAGTCATGGTGGAGATGAACCTTTTCCAGGTGCCTTTTCGTATAGCCATGGGTTGGATTTTTCATATGTATAATTTGTCCGGGTTGTTCGTGTGGGGGATGGTGTTTTTGTGCTAACAAAACCCTCCAGGTTCATTTCTGTTGGAAATGATGATTTCAGGAAATGCTACTGTTGTAACCTTCGATTTCCGAAAGATAATTAAACTGTGAGGGGTGTAAAATCGCTTTCAGTGTACTGGCACATAAACTCATCGACCGTCCATGGTTGATCGGTGTTGTGCACTTTTGCTCATATATTTTACCGATGAAGATGACATAAACCATTTTATTGCGGTCATTTTATGAAACTGTGTTACTGCCGGATTAAAATTTGTGGTTCTATGTGAGCTGGAAATCGTTGAATCAGGGATGTCGACAAATCATGTTACCCAATAACCAGCCCACCATCTAAATGCCGAGCCCAGCTCCTGCGACAGCTGTTGAGTGTTTTTTAAGACTGTTACCAGTTGAAGGCATGCACGATCTGTGAATGGGCACCATACTGTCATGTACATGCATATGAACACAGCGTGGTAGTAGGGTTAAACCCATGGCGCTATTTGCGGACTATATGGCTCCCAAGCCGAGGATTGGGTGCCACATGGACGTGTACAATCTAAAAATATGTCATTTCCATCACTGTTGAGGCGTTGACTACAATGGTCGATGGTTGTTAAAATACAGTGACTTAAAAAATCAAGCCCAAAAGGGTGCCATCATATGGTTTCAATTCATATGATGTCATACCAGTGGCCATTATATATATAGTGACCGTCCATCATCTAAGGGTTCACTTAACACCTTAGGATTTTATATATATATAGAGAGAGAAAGAGAGAGTCGGGGATATGAGTCTAGACGTAGAGATATTTCTATACCAATTGATATGAGTACGATACATAGAGCCATTTTTGTGAAGTGATGGGTAGCATGAGGCCCACTTTACTGATTAGGGTTACACTTTTAAAATATTTTAAAAGTTAAATATCCTTCCAACTGTCATTCTTAAATATTTTTAAATCTCTTTCTTTTATCCTTCTCTCTATTTTTTTAAGAAAGTATTATTCTTATATTTTCAGTTATATTTTATTCAAAAAATGTGGTTGCTCAATAGCAAAGCGTCGACACCCAGAAAACGAGGCGCCGGCACCCCGGCGCTAGGGTGTAGGCACCGGGGTGTCGGCACCTTGTTTTAGAGGCACCGACGCCTCTATATCGAGGTATCTACATCTCGCTAAAATTATTTTATTTTTTTTATCGAAGCGCCAGTGCCTTTATATAGAGGCGCCAACGCCTTGACGCTTCACTAAAATTATTTTTTTTAATGAAGCACCGGTACCTCGATATAAAGGCATTGGTGCTTCTGAAACGAAGCGTCGACGCCCCTTTTTTTATTTTATTTTAGCGAAGTGTCGGCACTTCAGCGCTAGGGTGTCAGTGCCTCGCTATTGGGGTATCGGCGCTTCATTGCCGAGGTGTTAGCGCTTCGCTATCGGGGCACTCACATTTTTAAGCAAAATACACCTGAAAAAGTAAGTCTAACACTTAGAAAAAGAGAGAAAATAAAGAGATTTTAAAAAAAAAACCCTCTAAAAAAGTCAAGAATGACGGCTGAAAAGAGATATAACTGTTAAAATATTTTAAAAGTTTAACTCTTTAGTTATTAAAGTGGGCTCCATACCACCCATCACTTCACATAAAAGGCGTTATGTGTTGCAATTAGCATAGATATATCTTTATGTCCACGACCCCAAGTACATTTTCTCCTTTGCCATATATATATATATATATATATATATATATATATATATATATATATATAATTTTGCCTTCGCCAAACTTCCATTCTGCCTGCTGAAGTTGTGTTGAAAATTTATACCTTTGTCCAACCTTGAACCTAATTCCCGGGTTGGATGCCATATGGGCGCATATGTAGCGCTCAGCTGATTTGGACGCTTAACCCCGGACCCTCATAGGCATGCATATACCAAGTGAAAAATGGTCTGAGATCCTTAGGGAGAGGGACGCCAGTTTTATTTTGTTTTCATGAGTTAGAGGGCACCAGCTTGGTGGTGTGCCTTGCCATTTGGATAGTGGGGATGCATCATGGCAATGTTCTAAACTTTTGATAATGTATGATCATTAATCCAAATAGTACTCCTGTCGTCAGACTGATGGACCACATCCCTATAACCGATGCGATCGGACGATCCTCTTCGCCTAATGAATGAGAGTTGACCATATTCTATCTGATCATCTAGCTATGTGCAGAATTGGAATTTGTTAGGTAAATATGCGGATTTAGGTTATGTGTGTCTGTGACTCTGTGTCACCTGCACTTCTTAATCTCAATGGATTGGCCGCAACAAAACTAAAGCAATGGAGTCAATAATATCTATTCATCAGAAAAAGAGTCAATAAAATCTTAATCTGAAGAGGCATTGAAAACACAAACAATGGGCCCATTCTTATCTGAAGAACAAAGTTCTGCCCCCTCTACAAAAGCATTGATCAGTTAAAAAGTTCCAACTTATGACTCCTCATTTGGCATGGGAAGCCATGGAAACATGCGGGAGGATGCCTCCGCTTGCTTACAACAAGCTACATTTACTAAATAGAGTGCACGCGGGAGACGTCGAGAGAAGGTAGAAGCGGCCTCGGATGCCTTAGTATGTACCCGGCAAAGTTGTTAGAATTATAAGCTAGATCGGCCCATTTGATCCATTTTATCTTTTGGGTCATTGGCCCATTTGAAATTATATTGGTTAATCTTGAAACTCTTTTTTTGTCATAGGAAATTAGTGTATTTAATGTAGTGTCTTGAGAATATGAAATATGCTTTGAAAATATAATTTTCTATCTTTTTCTAGGCTAGATAGTTGCTTTGAAAGTATATGTTTATTTATTCCCGATTTTGTATTGTGGGCTATTTTTATCACTCATGTATTTTTATTTTACAGGTCATATGAATGAAATTCGAAAGGTTCTAAGTAGTATATCACTTTAGTCTTCATTTTTGGTATTTTTCTATACAAGAGAACAACTTTCTTCTCTTTAGAGTGCCATCTTCTTCCAATCCTAGTTGGTGTAATCCAACAAAGTGGTATCAGAGCTTGAGATTCATGACTTTCAATATGTTGCAACCTCAACTTCCTCGTTTCACCGGTAAGAACTACAATCAATGGAGTATTCAAATGAAGGTTTTATATGGGTCTCAAGATTTGTGGGATATTCTTGAGACTGGATATATAGAATCGGAGGATCAAGCGACTCTCACACAAACTCAACTCAATGAGTTGAAAGAAAACCGCAAGAAGGACAAGAAGACTTTATTATTTATCTATCAAGCTGTGGATGAAGATATTTTTGAAAGAATTTCATCGGTGTCATCGGCAAAGCAAGCATGGGATACTCTCAATACTTCATACAAAGGCGAAGATAAAGTCAAATTGGTACGGCTCCAAACTCTTCGAAGTGAGTTTGATTCTATAAGAATGAAGGATTCGGAAGCGATTGAAAAAATTTTCAATCGAGTAATTTCTCTCGTTAATCAATTAAGGATTAATGGTGAAAATCTTCAAGATCAAAGAATTGTAGAAAAAATTCTTAGAAGTTTGACTCGTAAGTTTAAATATATTGTTGTTGCAATTGAAAAATCTAAGGATTTATCTACTTTATCTTTGGAAAGTTTGTTAGGATCACTTCAATCCCATGAACTTCGTATGAAGCAATTTAATTCTTCTCCTCTAGAGCAAGCTTTTCAAACTCAAATTTCCTTTAAGGAAAGTTCTAAAGGTAGAAGAGGATGGCATTCTAATCACGGACGAAGAAGACATAATGGAGGAAGATATAAAGCAAAAGAAAGAGATGAAGATGAGTCATCTTCGTCATCAAGAGGAAGGGGAAGAGGAAGAGGTCGATCTTCTCTTTCTAATGTTCAATGTTATCACTGTCAAAAATATGGTCACACCATAAAATTTTGTAGAAAAAGACTGACGAAAGAAGAAAAAAAAGAATCAAATTTTGTTCAAGAGAACAATCAAAGTAAGGAAGATGATACTCTCTTTCTTGCTTGCAATGTTCAAGAAGTTGCATTCAATGAAGATTGGAATCTTGATAGTGGTTGTAGTAACCACATGAAGGGCAACAAAGGCGTATTTATCACTTTGGATGAATCTATTCAAAGTGAAGTAAGGATCGGCGATGATAAACGACTTTTCGTAAAAGGAAGTGGTGATATTCTTGTTCAATCAAAGAAAGATATCAAACGCATCTCAAATATTTTCTATGTGCCCGGCCTCAAGCACAATCTTCTAAGTGTTAGACAACTCCTTTTGAAAGGACACAATGTTCATTTCAAAGGAGATGCATGTGAAATCAAGGATATGAACAATGCTCTCATTGCCAAAGTAAAGATGACTCCAAACAAGATGTTTCCGCTTAAGTTTCAAAATGAAGTTCTTCCTTGCTTCAATTCTATCATCCAAGACAAATCATGGCTATGGCATCTTCGGTATAGCCACTTGAGTTTTAGCTCGTTGACTCTCATGTGCAAAAATCACATGGTGAGAGGCATGACAAATATAGATCGCAAAGATCAAGTTTGTGAAAGATGCGCACTCGAAAAGCATCAAAGAAGTTCTTTTCCGATTGGGAAAGCTTGGAGGGCATCAAATCCTCTTGAGCTTGTTCATTCGGACTTATGCGGACCTATGCACACCACTTCTATTGGCGGTAATCGTTATTTCCTCACTTTTATTAACGATTATAGTCGTAAATCTTGGGTTTATTTTCTCAAAGAAAAATCAAAGGTATTTGGCCACTTCAAAATATTTAAGGCCTTGGTTGAAAAGCAAAGTGGTTTTATGTTGAAAACTTTGCGTACCGATCAAGGTGGTGAACATGTTTCTCATGATTTTCAAAATTTCTTAAAAGATAATGGCATTCGGCATCAATTAACTACTCGGTACGCACCTCAACAAAATGGTGTTGCCGAAAGAAAAAATAGAACCCTTATGGAATTGGCTAGAAGTATGTTAAAAGTCAAAGGGATGCCAAATATATTTTGGGCCGAAGCCGTTGCATGTGCGAACTATCTTTTGAATCATGCCTTTTTCAAAAGTGTTGAAAGCATGACACCACAAGAAGCATGGAATGGGCATAAATCATGTGTTGCGCATTTGAGGATATTTGGTAGCATTGCATATTCTCATGTGCCGGATGAAAGAAGAAAAAATTAGATGATAAATCTAAAAAATACATTCTTATTGGTTATAGTGAAACTTCAAAGGCATATAAATTGTTTAATCCCATCACCAAGAAAACTATCATAAGTAGAGATGTAAAATTTAATGAAGAAGAACCTTGGGATTGGGATTTCCAAGAAAAGACACAAAAGTCTATTTGTGTCAATGAAGAAAAATTGAAAGATGCTCAAAATTGTGAGCATGAAGATGATAGAACTTCCTCTCCATCTTCATCTTCACCATCTTCATCATCATCATCATCAAGTTCTAATTCTCCTCCAAAGAAGACCAAAAGCATAAATAAAATTTATGAAACATCAAGAAGACTTTTTGATGAAGATGAGATTAACTTTGCATTATATGTCGATGCCGATCCAATTTCTTTTGAAGAAGCATCTCAAGAAGAAAAGTGAAAACATGCAATGAATCAAGAAATTGACTCTATCAAAAGAAATGAGACTTGAGAGTTAACGGAACTTCCAAATGGGCACAAATCCATTGGTGTGAAATGGATATATAAAACCAAGTTAAATGCAAAAGGTGAAGTTGAAAGGCACAAAGCTCGGTTAGTGGTGAAAGGCTACAAGCAAAGACATGGCATAGACTTCAATGAAGTTTTTGCTCCTGTTGCTCGGCTTGAGACTATTAGATTGGTCTTAGCATTGGCGGTTCAAAGAAATTTGAAGGTTTATCAAATGGATGTCAAATCAGCATTTTTAAATGGCATTCTTGAAGAAGAAGTTTATGTTAATCAACCTCCTGGATATGTGGAAAAGAGTAAAAAGCACAAAGTTTGTAGATTGGATAAAGCACTTTACGGTTTAAAGCAAGCACCAAGGGCATGGTATAGCCGTATTGATGGGTACTTCTTGAAGAATGATTTCAAAAGGTGTCCTTTTGAATACTCTCTCTACATCAAAGAAAACACTCAAGATAAGTTCTTAGTTGTTTGTTTATATGTTGATGATTTAATCTTCACCGGCAATAGTTCAAGCATATGTGATGAATTTAAAAAATCCATGATACTTGAATTTGAGATGACCGATATGGGTCTCCTACATTTCTTTCTTGGCATTGAAGTAAAGCAAAATGAAGATGAGATTTTTATATCTCAAAAGAAGTATGCAAAAGATTTATTAAAAAAGTTTAGAATGGAAGATGCAAATCTTATTTGCACTCCAATGGAGGTTGGTTTGAAACTTAGCAAAAATGATAATGAAAAAAGAGTTAATGAAACTCTTTATCGGAGTCTTGTTGGTAGCCTTATGTACTTGACCGCCACAAGACCGGATATTATGTTTGCGGTTAGCATGATTAACCGTTTCATGGAATCACCTAAAAGAAGTCATTGAAATGCCGGAAAGAGAATTTTGCGATATGTATGTGGTACCATTAATGATGGTATATATTATCAAAGGATTCAAAACTCATGTTTGGTTGGATATTGTGATAGTGATTGGGGTGGAAGTATAGATGATGGCAAAAGCACTTTCGGGTACAATTTTAATATTGGTTCGGATTCAATTTCATGGACTTCAAAGAAACAACAAGTTGTTGCTCTCTCTACAACCGAAGCGGAGTACATTTCATTAGCATTGGCTGGTTGTCAAGCACTTTGATTAAGATGAGTTTTAGAAGAACTTAAACATCCATCAATTGAAGCTACAACATTATTTTGTGATAATCGTTCCGCCATTGCACTAATCAAGAATCCCGTTTTTCACTATAAAAGTAAGCACATTCGAATTAAATATCATTTCATCCGTGACTTGATCAATGATGGAGAAATTGATGTGAAACCTTGCAAATCACAAGATCAAATAGCAAATATTTTTACAAAGGCATTGAAGAAAGAAACTTTTATCAAGATCAAAGAAAAAGCTCGGCATTCGATCGGTCTAGCTCAAGGGGGGCTGTTAGAATTATAAGCTAGACCGGCCCATTTGATCCATTTTGTCTTTTGGGTCATTGGCCCATTTGAAATTATATTGGTCAATCTTGGAACTCTTTTTTTGTCATAGGAAATTGGTGTATTTAATGTAGTATCTTGAGAATATAGAATATACTTTGAGAATGTAATTTTCTATCTTTTTCTAGGCTAGGTAATTGCTTTGGAAGTATATGTTTATTTATTCCCGGTTTTGTATTGTGGGCTATTTTTATCACTCATGTATTTTCATTTTACAAGTCATATGAATAAAATTTGAAAGGTTCTAAATAGTATATCACTTTAGTCTTCATTTTTGATGTTTTTCTACACAAGAGAACAATTTTCTTCTCTTTAGAATGTCATCTTCTTCCAATCCTAGTTGTTTAATCCAACAAAGGTTAAGGGTCAGTTTGGACAACAAAAAATCTCATTAAATTAGATAAATGATTCTGCCATTGAATTAAAATTTTCCGATTATAATAAATAAATGGTGGTCACTGAGTGAAAATATCTAATTATATTCAATAAATCATGATTATTATGTGAGGACAATTCTTCAATATAAATAGTGCTTGGATATATTAACACAGTTGCAGCAGCAGGTACCCATTTTCTATCCAAACGGGCTCTAAACAACTTAAATACTTTCAATTAACTTAGTGCAGTTCAAAGGCCAGGTTCATCTCCTATAACTAAGTCGCATCACAAGGGAGATGGTTGCTGGATAATTTATAGTGCTTGGGAGTCTGTGGGTAGCGAACGAGTTTCTTCCTCCAGTAGTCCTCATGATGCTCCTCCGGCAGGCAAAATGTGACCTTGCTACCGCCACCTGAGCTCAAGCAATTGCCTTTATCTTTCCTTAAGCAAGATTTCAGTGTAGTCACTACGTTCTTGCAACCATTAAGCTCTGACTCATCAGTGAGTGTCATCGACAGGTCATTGTCCTCATCGAAGGGACGATCCCTCAAATAGTGGCCGTTGTCGTTGTCATCGCGGAGTGGGTGCATTGGAGGCTTATGATTGTAATCAGAATAAGCTTGCAACAAGTGATAGATCGTACGGTTGGGGACGATGAAGAAGACATTACCCGGCTTGAGAAGCGACGTTGGTGCAACTACAACCCAAGGAAACTTGAACACGTCGGGGCGTGTTATGCAGTGTCTCGGGTTCTTTTTAATGATCTGGGATGCAATCACAGCTCTCTCATGGGTTTCCACATGACCTCCTGGGTGCACCAGCTTTAGCACTCTCTTATCTTTCTCAATGCTTATTCCCATTGTCATGATCAAGATCACCAAAAAACACATAACGAAACAAATGAGGGGAGGGGGTACCACAGATTTGTCATTCCTCTATCTATATCAAACAGGGGGTGAAGAATCCAATAGGGGTTTCTTTGGATGTAGTGAATATGACTTTGTTCTATTAATTGGAGGTATTTTTTATTTCTATAGACAGCTAAGAAAAGGGAGTGTAATTAAAATAATAATAATAAGATTTGAGGCACAAGAAAGACATATAGATGGGACAAGGCAATAACTAAAAAGATGAAGATGATCAACAAGGGAGAAGATGATGGGAAATGCTCTAAGCACTGGCTTTGTGTCTTATATATATTATTTATAGATATGAGGATTCTCAACCTCTTAAAAAGGTGCCACGTGGCACCCAAGACTCTCTATCGGTGTTACATGGATCAAGCTCACAATGGCCCATGTGGGTTAGACCGCGCGAAAATTGAATCATTGGATGTAGTTAATTTTTTTTACTTTTGTCAAGAATGAGTTTTCAAAAAAACAAAAGAATTCTTTTTTTAAAAACGATTTTAGTTGATGTGGCAAGCATTTGCTGGCATTTTTATTAATAACAAAACAGACTCTTTCAATGCATATAATCAAAATTCCAACGAATTTTCCTTGAATGAAATACTTCTTTGTTATAAAAAAAAAAAATAATAATAATAATAATAAATAAATCCTCAACGACAATCAAAAATTTACTCCTAACATTTCACCTTGAAATAAGAAATTATAACAGTAGTGTGGGTATATATAAAAGATACTACATAGCTAGGTAATAAATATAAATAGATAAATAAGTAATGACATCGTCAGAAACGGTGAGGTTCTCTCTATATGCTGTGGACCCTCGTGGTTTAATTAATGTTATTAGTAACTTCGTACAATTCATACTGATTTTAGCTCTAATAAGATTTGGTTTTGTCGCGGAGTTCTTAATAGGCCGAGTTTATCCAATGAAAGCGAAGTTTCGACAATCTTTAAGTCAACATATAAAACTATTGGAGGATGAGATTGCACTGTCACTAGGTGGAGGTAGGCCATGCTTTACACTCGATCCATTACTTTCTAGTCAATATATAATAAGCCAGCTTTAGCTTTGTTGACACCTAGAGAATCTTGGAGGGCACCGCTAAAAATCATTTACTTCTTTGAATCAAACGATGGAAATTGTTTTAAGGATCATTCTTTCACACTAGGGATCTTGAGATCATGGGCATATTAATATTTGGTAAATTTTTATTTCATGTAGCACAGATCCTAAAAGTGTGGCCCTAAAATTACATGACACACATCACGCTCAAACGTGATTTAAGGCATTTTTGAAGATTTGTGTCATGTGGGATAAAATACTGACCGTCTAAAGGTAAGCTCATGGTCTCATTATCCATTATATGAAAGAGTTGTGCAAAAAATCCTCTCTATCGACTGATTCAAAGAATTTAATGATTTTTTGTGTAGGTGACCTCAAAAATTCGGTATGGGTGTCAATAAAGCTAACCAAAATTATATTGCCATGACTAAGTGTCGAGTGAGCATATGAGCACACATTTACATACCAGAGGAACTTGGGTATGTGGGCACATGCACACTTGAATGATAGCTGAGGGGTATAGAATGTAGATTGAGTGAAAATATTGTCCACGTGAATTTTTGGCTTCTTAAAATGTTGAAATTTTCATAGAAAGGGTACCTTTATTTCCACCACTGAATCCTTGGGGGGCAATTATGCAAAAAAAAAATTGACTGGACACTGGAGATTGTTTTTCATTCCAATTTTCACACAGCGGATTTTCAGACCATAAATGTATCATCAGACGGTTAGGTTTTAATTCCATGTGACACAAATACCAAAAAAGTGATAAAAAAAATCATGCTCAAATTTCATTTACAAGTCCCTTTTGAGATATATATGTCACATGGAATCAAAGATCAAAATTTCAGATTTCATTTCGATTTCAGGCTGGAGTGAAACCAAAATTTCGGCCGATAATATGAATTTCGGCCGAAATTTTGGTCTCCATACAAATTAGGACCGATCATTTCGGTTTCGTTTCAGATAGGACCGAAACAGATGCATTTCAGCCAAAATTTTGTACCATGCATGGAACCAAAAAATAGTCATATGTGGTATACCTATGATCTCAAGATCCATTGTGTGAAAGATTAAGACGAAAAATGATCACCATCATCAGATAGCATATAAATTAAGTAGGTGCAAATAAAAGTAACTAGAAGAGATTTGTGTACGATGAACGAAGAGCTCATTGCAGACATTAGGTGGCATGTAGGGCTGGCAGCCGGTCGGCTTGATGCTATACCCGGCTATATCTGATTAGACTTGGAGACTATGCGATGTGGCTGGCTAAGATGGATATGAGGGAGGCACTTACGTTACATAGGAGACTGTTGCACATTCGCACAAGGGCTAGACAAGCAAGACGTGAGTTGGTTGCGAGGGCCAAGCACATGGTTGGAGTTGATTCGAAATATAGACAAGGTATGTCAGCATAGGGCAGCGTGACTGAGGTGGGCATATGGTTGTGGCCTAGTGGGTAATTAATGCATGAGGCCAAACAAGACACGGAGGTGCTTACATCAAGATCTTAAGGCTTAGCAAAGAAAGTAATCACGGAAATGGGCTCTTGTCATCTAGGTAAGTGGTATCAGAGTTGATGGTGGATTAAGCTGACCTCATGGCATTGCAGCCAGCAATGTGAAGTTATACCTTGTTTCCTATGAGTGCTCCACTCATTGTAGACCTCTTCTAAGAAGAAACGTTTGGTGTTTCACATCTAGAGATGGTTATTTTATTTTTGTTGTGAAAGAGACCTAACAAACATCAGGTAATCCAACGAGTGCACCATATTTTATAAAACTTTGTTTAGGACTTGGGGGGTTGGACATTGGACCTCGGGGCCAGCAGAAGGTTGACAATATTGCAACCTTGGGTTTGCAGCTTCACTATCCAATAAAAATGACTCCAAAATTGCAACTTTGATTCTTCAGCATTTTGTTGATCACAGTGGTTTAGAGAGCTGCTGAAAAATTCACCCTCCGCCTTCAGAAATTGGACCAGATAGTACCAGAAGCAGAACTAACCGTTTCATCAAAGCATGATTTCTAAAGACTAATTGAAGCTGCTTCCTTTGCAAAGTTGGGAAGATTGGCCAACCCACTCTTATAGTTTTAAGATTTAACACAGCAAAAGAAAAAAACATGCAAATACTCACGAGACAGATTGCAATGCAAACCTAAGATGACTAGCCTTCTCAATAATTAATCTTATTCTGCATGTCTATTCTACGCACGATGTGGCTTCTCATGTTGATTTGGTGTAGAAACGAACGCCAACAGCCAAACCCAAGATGGCCAAGGGGACCAGGAACTGAAGCAGCTTGATGATGAACTCAGAGGTCTTGTCTTGGTTGTAGTTGGGCTGGTTTATAGGAGTATATTTGGGCTTGTTGGGAATGGTTGCTGCATCAATCGCCCCTATCTCGTATTCATCCATCATTGCTCTCGCGCTGCTACTGTGTCCAACATCCTCAAAGTCGTCTGTTGCATCCTTCCCTGCAAAAGTAACAGAACCCAGAATGTGAATAGATCGTCACCTTATTTTTAATAAATGAAAAATATATGGGAGCAACTAAGAACTACAAACCCCCATCACTGGCACATCTTATCCAAAAATTATGCCCGATCAGAGGATTAGAACCATCCAATCAGTCCACTTTAGTATTGACCACTAAATAAACTGGGAACTGTTCATTTTAGTGTGTAGATCAGACAATTTAGATCCCCACATAAGTGATTTTTGGGTCCATTTCAGTTCAACATATGACCTACCATTTTGATGACTTGGACTGCATGAAAAACAAATGCCACATGGCTCAAAATTGGGGCAGTAATGCGGCTCATGCCTCTTATCAGTAAATGGACGGTCATGGTCCACTAATCCAAAATATATATAAAGATTGAAGGGTGTCCTTTTCAACGGCTCAATGTTCTTGCACAAATTAGTGGCAGTGTATAAAAGCAATATCACCAGTATATGGTGATAATCATAATATCTATCTTTTCTCAAAGAACAATGTACTAAGATGCATGTCAAATAGAATCATTTACCTGTTGCCGACAACAAAACCTCGTCGCCTCCGGGATGATCCTCCAAGAATTTTGTTACATCATATACCTGTTACACCATTTCAAGATAGTGGAAGCCAAAGACATGGGAACGGGTTGTCAGAACTGAAGTTAACTAACTATAGAAAGCATGTCAAAGCCCTTAAATGATTAGGTGTTGAATGTTCACATTATATGAACTAGTGTTGGAACATCAACCAAGACTCTCCATCGGTCCCATACTCCCAATTTTCATTGCTTGACAGCACTTTTAACCACAGCTCAAATGCAAATTTCAAGTATACCAAGCTCTTTCTCACTGTCCTAATGATATAAGCTTCATGTAGCACCCAAACATGATTTTGGGTGCCACGTGGAGTAACAGGGCGCAGCATAGACCATTTTCACCAAAAATGGACCTAATTTCCATGGAAAAAAAGGAAATTTTGACTCTATTGAACACCATTTTCAAACGGCAAAAGTCAAATGGAGTTCAAATTTCAGTTTTTTTTTAGATTGATCTATGCAATGCCGACTTGGTTCATGTGGCACCCAAAACATGGCACCTTTTCAAGAGGCTAGGGACCACAGAACCTCTACATATAAACAAAATTTACCCCCTTGGTTCACGCGGCACCCAAAAGATGGCACCTTTTCAAGAGGCTATGAGCCATGGTGAAGGTGTTCCTCGGGACCAAAGATCCTCTACATATATATAAACAAAATTTGCATACGTATAAACAATGTTAGAAACTAGGAAGCAATTTAGTCACCATCCGGAATCAAATTTGAAGTGGCCACTTTTTCACTCATGCCCATGATACATACTAGATGCTTCTCCCCTGGTTCCTTATGTTGTGTTATCAAAATTTGGCACAAGTGAAACAAAAGGATACCCAATCATAAGTTAAAAAACTGAACAGAAGCTACCCTTTGGAATTAGAGAAATGGTCATCGATTGGGTCTGGGCTCGAAAAGAGTGCTTAGGAATCAATGGTGTAACCTTAAAAACAAACTGGACGAAATGCTTATAAATTGGTGGCTCTACAAACCAGTTAAGAGGGCATGTTCTGGATGCCATTTCCTTATGATATTGACTGGACGAGTTGGCTAGCCTCCATTGATGGTTTCGGGAGAAGCGTCTGGTCACCTGCTATGATTAATTGCCTCAATAATCCTTTAATATGCTGGAGACCAATTGAGTGGGCTGAAGTGGCTGGGAGAGGATTGTTAGAAGGGTTAAATGCGATAATATCCATATCTGCTCAACCGACAGTGATTGAGGGTGACAAAAACAATGTTATATTGGACGGAAGAGCAAAGAATATAGACTTGGTGATTGGCTGACATTTTTACCAGATCAAAGGGTTTTTTTGGCGTTTAGGGTCAATTAACTTTGAATCATACCTTTCATGGAGCAAACGTCTTAGCGGACTTGCCTGCTAAGAAAGAATTTGATCTAGTCAATCTGCATATTGGCCATCTGACATTAGATATTTAGCTTGCCTACAAGCTCTTAGTTTTGGTTGTGATTAGGCTCTATTTATGTACTTTTACTTTTTTGAGTATTTCATTAATCGTAGATTTCTAAGTATTAAAAAAAAAAAAAGCAAGGTGCTTACATGAAGAAAACATGAAAAAATGGGATGTCATCCAACAACAAAGCAACCACCTCCCACAGTCTCTTTTACTTGATACTAACAAGCTAAAAAATTTGGCATGCTTGTCGTCAAATTGACAGCTTAAATACCCAATAGAAAAGAATCTACGGAAATCAATGAAATATGGGACTTTAACAAGACTATACAATAATAACTCAATCGTCTCAAACATTATTTCTGAACACGAAATAATGTTCTAGATTGTTGATTTATCAGGAAATATTCATGGTATAATAGATCAGCATATGCCACAAATTTCAAATTCTCCCCCTTATTCTGCAAATTTCAAATTTCCCCCTTATTTTGTCAAAGTATTACAATTATTTTTAGTATATTTTGAATGATTAGCATAGATTTTTGGTAGATAATGTAAGAATACAATAAGCCACAAATTAAGAGCCATCTAAAGACTGTAGTGACAAAGAAAAAATGCTTTGGGAATGTGTCTCCATTTCTTGATGAAATTTGAGGCCTCAGAAGCTCCCACTATGAGAGAATATTTAGTCCATTCTCAAATGGGTTCACAGGAATTTAGGAAGGTGACAGATTCCGTAGGTTTGAAAAGCTCTAGGCAGCGGACCTTCTTAGGCATCTAGGTGACTGCCTGATGATGAAATCCATACCAGGTCAATATTTGATGCAGTTAATGGTTGTATTATAAGAACAAAAATTAGCCCACTAACTAATGTGTTAACTAAAAATAGACACATTAGTTAAAGTATGCCACTTTTGCTCACTATTCCATTCATTTAATAAAGAGTAAAACAACAAAACTTCATCAAGTAATAATTCATCCATCCAATCGCCCAATCAAAATGATAATGAAGGCGAACCACATGACAAAGATAAACCAAAGGACCACTTACCAAACACCTCAAATGGTACTTCATTGGTTCGGTACTGCAGAAAAATAGGTGTGATGGTTTGGTCTAGGCTTTTACAGGGGTTTATGGACCAAGGTGTTCGTGTAAAGAAGACTTTTGGTTTGAGTTGGCTGGTGTGTCAGCTAGATGGGATTCCCCTTGGTGTGTGGGGGAGATTTTAATGCAGTTAGATTCCCCATGAAAGAATTGGTGTGAGAAGGGACAAAAAAGGGATGATATTGTTCCAAAATTTTGTTAACACATGTGGTTTGGTAGAGTTTGATATGAAAGGTGGTATATTTACTTTGTCAAGTCTGCAAAACACTCCAAAACTTAGCAGGCTGGATCGGTTTCTTTGCTCTAGTGACTGGTTAGAGTTGTTTCTGGATGTTGTGTTAGAAGGTTTACCCAAACGCACATCTGATCACATTCCAATCATGCTTAGATGTCTAGTTCGAGATGGTGGTCCTATGCCTTTTAAATTTGACAATGCATGATTGTTGGATGAAGGTTTCAAAGATTTGATGAAGATTTGGTGGCATCAGTTTCAGGTCCAAGGCTGTGATGTGGTTCGAATTGCTATGAAGTTGAAGGGAATCAAAGGAGAAATTAAATATTTCAGACCTATAAGCCTTGGACCGAATTGTTATGGATATGTTATGGAGATATTTAAGGAGTTTTATGAGAATGGTACGGTGAACCGCATCATTAGCTCAAATTTCATCAATCTTATTCCTAAAAATGATATGGCGGAATAAATCAAAGATTTCAAACCTATAAGCCTATTGGGAAGTGTATATAAAATTCTCTCTAAAGTTCTTGCTAACAGATTGCGTAACGTGATGAAGAAAGTTATCTCATTGAACCAAGGTGATTTCATTCAGGGGCAGCAGCTGTTGGATATGGTGATGGTAGCTCATAAGGCTATTCACTCAGTTCATAAAGGAGGATGGGAGGGAATAGTCTAGAAAATTGATATAGAGAAGACACATGATAGAGTTAGTTGGCATTTCTTATCATATATGATGGAAAGGGTGAGTTTTGGGTAAAGATGGAGGAAATGGATTTATGAATGTGTGTCTTCACCTTGGTTCTTGATTCTGGTTTGGATCCTCAAAAAGTTACTTACGTAGTTCCAGGGGACTTAGACAAGGTGACCCTCTTTCACTTATGCATTTTAACATAGTTGTTGAAGCTTTAAATAGCCTGATTGTCAGAGCTACTGAGTTGGATCAGTTTAAAGGTTTTTTAATTTCCAGAGGGGGAATTGGGTAACTCACTTCTAATATGTGGATGATACAATAATTTTTTGTTGGGCTAACCTAGCAGAGCTTCAAGCTATTAAAGATGTGCTAGTCATTTATGAAGCGGTATCTGGTTAGAGGGTGAACTTGCATAAATCAAAAATTTTTGGTATCAAAATGGAGAAGTTGGGTTTGATAGCTTTGGCTGAAAGTATTGGGTGTCAAGTGGATGAGTTTCCTATTACTTACTTGGGGATTCCATTGAGTGTTGGTAAGCCAAAGGCAAAGTTGTGGGATCCTGTTATAGGTAAATTTAAGAAAAAATTAGTAGTTTGGAAAAGTAAAATGTTGAGTAGTGGGAGAAGACTTACTTTGATCAAATCTACTTTATCTTTCATTCCTTTATTCTATTTATCCATGTTTAGAGCCCCAGAAGAAACCATCAAGCGAATGGAGAAAATGATTAGGATTTTTTATGGGAAGTGGGGAAAGAAGATAAAAAATTCATCTTATGAAGTGAGGGACATGTTGTCTTTCAAAGAAAGATGGAGGGTTGGGTATTAAGATGTTGGGATTAACTAACATGGCCTTGTTAGGAAAATGGTTGTGGAGGATGGGTGATGAAAGTGAACAGAATCATCTTTGGTGGAAGGTAGTTAGAGACTGGTACGGGAATTCAGAAAATGGGAATATCTTCAAAAGTTTGGTTAGTAGAGGGTCGGGACGGTGCAAAAGTATTTATTCGGTCAATGAAGATTTTAGAAAGAGATTCAATTGGGGTCGTGGTGATAAATAAAATTTTGGGATGATGTGTGGAGTGATTCTCCTTTGAAAGATAGATTTCTGGCTATCTTCAGTATCGCCTTAAATAAAGATGTGTATGTGAATGATATAAGTGAGATTATTAATATTAGTATTATCTGGGATATACATATTCGCAAAAATATGAATGTTGAGGAAAAGATGAGTATGATTTGGCAACTCCATGTTTTAAATAATTGTGTCGCAGAAATGTAGCAAATCGAGATCTCGGATTTGGATTCCACATTCCAAAAGTATTTTTTCTGTGAAATCTGTCTATTCGAATCTTCATCAACAATCAAGGCAGAATCTGAATTAGGTAAAGATCTGGAAGAACAAGATTCCTTTCAAAATTAAATTTTTTAGATGGAACGTTGGTTGGAGTAAAATCCTTACCATCGATCAGCTCAATCGAAGGAGGATGAATTTGAGAAATAGATATGTTATGTGCCTTCAAGGAAAAGAATCCGCAAATCGTCTTCTCATTCATTGTTAGGTTGCTAAAAACGTTTGGAATGTGGTCCTCCAGCAGTTTGGAGTTTTATGGGTGTTTCCGGAATCATGTACTAATGTCTTAGCCGCTTGGATTGGGGTAGGATTTGAAGGAATCAAGGGGCAATTTTGAAAATTTATGGATCTTGTTGTTATGTGGTCTCTTTGGACTGAGAGAAATAGTCGGATTTTTAATAGAAAGTGAAAGCCTTTTTCTATGATTCTTAAGGATGTTCGAGATTTAGCATTAAATTGGATCAAGATTGGATGTCGTTTAACTCATGATGAAGATGTAGATTTCATTCATTAATGAGATAGTCTGTGCATGTAGTCATTTTCCTCTCGTGTATGGTTGTTCTTTCCGGTAGATTTTGGCAAGTCCGTTGACTTGGGGGTGAGGTTTTTTTCGAGTGATGGGTAGGGTTTTTTTTTAAAGGTTTGCTAGCATCTCTTGGCTTTTTTCTGGTTTGTGTTAATTTTTCAGTATAATAATAGTTACTGGTTATCGATCCAAATAAATAAATAAAAACTAAGCGGTCATTGTAAGTCCGATGTAGCGAGTACTAACTCGGGTTGTAAGGGGATCAAACTTCAGAGTACCAACTTATGGTCTCTTTTCTCGTTTAGGAGCAAAATGCCCACAATGAGTGCCCTCAAGTATGGGGCAGCTTAGCTTTACCGCATATGGTCAAAGGCTCAAATACCAAGGACCCATCTTACGTGCCAGCACCCAAGCATGTGCAGGCTAGGCAGAAAAACCCCACCTCAAGCCACCTAGGCAGCTTCCATAATAACTATAACAGATCCCTCTCAGCCCGATAAGTTGCAAGAGAGAATCTTCTTCCATCAATGTGAACAAATGATGGAGAGTGGCGAAGACACGCAGCCTCTCATCGACCATTCCACCGAACTAAATGCTAACTCCCAATGGCCCATAAACCCAAGACAATATTATGTGTACACCATGAATCGTTTCCCATACACATAATGTGTTTCCGTAGTTGAATCCGCATTAGCTGACTTCGGAAAAAACAATTTTGGAGACCAAGATTTTTTGCATCGTAGAATAGGAAACTCTTGATCAGTCAATGCAAGTTCAATAGCAACTTTTGCATAATCTGTATCAATTTCACTTGTGCGGGCCCTCATCTTAGTAGTTTATAGTCAATCTAATCAAAATGTACGGTATTAATTTTTTAAGGACTTCTCCGTATGACCTTATGAACATAAATAGACAATCATAATATCCTGTAGTAGACTACAGATATGAGTTTAATGAAAAATTAGAAAAATAATCTAATCTATTATACTTGAATACTTTGGGTGGACAACTGTAATCATGTCAAACATAAATGTGAAAACTCTGCTGATATTCCTGCAAGCATCTATCGACTCAGAAGCTAAATAACAGAACATACATAAACATTTTTTAAAGCTTATAAGTGTGTTGTATTGTAACTAAAGCTCTGAATTGTGTAACTCCAATGACTGTGTTCGGGTTTCACTTAGTCATTATAGTACTTTCCAGGAAGTTTTATTTCACTTAGTCATTATACTAGTCACATACATACTGTCCAAGATTATAATACTTGTCGACATTCAGATCATTGCAGAAGACTTCATGAACACAGCAACACAGCCAACTCAAAATCTCAAAGATGGGAAACACGGGTAAAAATTCAGTCAAATTCGGCACAGACAGATTTCATATCCCTCAGTTTGCAAATTTTCGTTTAATATTTACCAAGTTATGAGATTTGAAATAAAACTTTCCAGGAAGTTGGGCGATAAAACACATCCGTCGAATTTCATAATAGGGTTGGTAAATTCAAGCAAGGCATCAAAACTCGGGGAAACCAATACATATCGGCGATACAAATCAGTATTGCCGCAAACCAATACCGATAGGGACTGGTATCAGCGATACAGTATCGGAATTGGGTGATACTGTCTCAGTAACGGCTGATAGTTTTTTTTTTTTTTGAAAAAAATAGTGCTTTCAGTATCGGCAGATACATATCGGTCCAAAGATCAGAGAGATACCCGATGCCGAGTTAGATACCTTGCTTTGAAGTCTCGAAGCTAGAAAGCCAATCGTCAAGCCAAGTTAAATTTCAACAAGATGAGACTTAATTACTTCCTAAACAACCCAACCAGGAAAATTAATAATAGAAAACAAATCTCCCAGCTAAAATTGGCAGTTCCTTGGTGAGATTGACTGCAATCGTCACACTTGAGCCATGAACAATATCTTCTAATTAGAAAAAGCGACTCGTGTTGCAATCGATGCGATGCTCCAGTAAAGAAAAATCATAATAGCTTCTGATCCATATATTATTTTTTCCCCAGTACTAGAAATTCGAAAACAATAAAAATATACTGCAATCAGTAAAATCAATCATATAAACATATCAAAACTCACAAAAACCACTTAATTCAAAATATCCAAAACCGATGTCAACAAAATCAACCTCAGATCTACAAGTTCGGAAAAATTAGAAAATCAAATTAAGGCAATAACCTTATACCCCCTTCGATCAAATCAACGAAAAAATAGATCTAAAGAAAAACCACACAAAATAAAGAGATCGCAATCGACCCCATCCGATCCGATCAGAAATTTCACGGAAGTGCGAACCAACAGATTATACAAAAGATTAAACGCGCTAATCTCAAAACTCATAAAATAGTAGGAACGAGAGAGATGAAAAAGGCGATACCTTTCCGTCGATGATGATCCAACAGTCCTTGTTAGTGTTGTGATTCGAAACTTCTTCCAAGGTGAAGACTTTGTCGTCTGCACCCATTTTCCCCTCTTTTTGGCTTGGTTTTTGCTTCTTGTTTGGTTTCAGAGAGGGAGAGAAAGAGAGAGAGCAAAATTGCGGTAGATAGGGGGGTTGCTGATTGGGGACGACAAGGTAACAGGCGACGGAGGGATTATATATAACACGAGGGGCGTCTAGTTCGCTGACGGCCTTTAAAAATAAATAAACGGTGGGTGGTGTGGGCACACTAAGAAGCTTTGCTTCTTAGATTCTGACTGGTAAAAGGGCTTTTCCGTCAACAACGGTGTTTTTATTTTATTATATGTAGTTTGGGTTCTCATTCACTGGGTTATTCGTACAGACGAAATGGGTGTATGCACACTCACCAGATGGAAAGGCACATGCATGCGCCACTTTTTCTTGTTATTGATGGGCGGCTACTGTCATAGGCAAGGGTCAAAATCTTGTTAAACCGATACGTATTGTCCGAACTCAAAACCAATACATATTAAATGATACATATCGAAATAGTATAATATCGGACGATACATTGAATGTATCGTCCGAATATATACATACAAATGAACAATATGGTACATTGAATGTACCGTATTATTCAAGTCTGATATCGATATGTATTGTCCGATACATATTGGTCCTATTGAGCCAACTGCTCATTGCATAGAATGAGCATTGTGGGATGAGCTGGTCAGTGGTGCGAGTAAACCTTCAGTCATGCACAGACTTTAAGAGTGTAGATATCCGTGCACATCGCCAACACAAATCATTTGCCCCTTTGGAAAACCATCATTTTTTTTTTTAATGAATTAATATGCAAAAGTTACATAATTAAAGCAAATTGTCTACAATGAGCCATCAGCTATAATAAGCAAATCCCTCCTTTTCTCTTTTAAGAAGCTTCCTTAACTTCATTTTACACCCTACCCAAAACCCTTAAGGTTTAGAGAAGGGTGTAAGTCTAAGCAAATCCATATTTGGTAATCTTTTCTGCATGGGACGGATCAGACTCTATGTACCAACATTAAGCAGCAAAATAATGTTTAAATGAATTTACACTGTCAATTGTTAAAGATATGAGTGATCATGTCGGCAAAGTGATATATCAAGGATTTTAGTGCAACAAGTCCAAAATTGGTGTTATAGTCATGTTTCTTTGTGCTGAGTCACATTCCAATGATAGATTGTTGCTTGGACAATCTTGTTCCAATGATAGATTACGACTTATACAATCTAGATTAATCACTTATGTGCACCATTTGGCAAAATGATAAACACAAATTAATAATATAAGATTAAAATTTTAACTTTAATGGTACAAGATCATTTAAACACTCTTTTGGTGTTTAAACGTTTGTGAGAAACCATTATCCCTTTCGACAACTATATGAACAAGATCAAATATGGTTGCGTTTGGCTAAGCTTTGAGCTCTCCTTAGCCAAAGTGCGGCTCTTTGCCTCTAGCAGGGAGCAATTTTAGGTGAAGCATGTTTCGTATACAAGCTCCCCGCCCCATTTACACTGGTGGAGAGTTGTTTGAAGTGAAAAAATGAGCTCTCCTCCGGAGCAGATAAAACCTGCTCTGGCAAAGAGCAAGCAGAGAATTGGAGTCCGCTGAAGGAGAGTAGACCAAAACACACCCTAGACCTAGAGCTCACCACCGGAGCCCAGAGCGGCTCTGAGACCCAAGGGAGCTATACCAAACGCACCCAAGAGTGCATTCAATAAACCAGCTCCCCACTCCAATTGCGTTGGCAAGGAGCAATTTTAAGTGAAAAACAAGCTCTCCACCATAGCGAGTAATACCTGCTCTAGGCAACTATCAACGGGATAGAGGTGGGGAGCTGGAGCAACGTTGCGGGGAGCCATGACAAATGCTCCCTCATATATTAATGAAATTAGTATATGGTTCATACAAGTGATACTTTCCATCTATGGTAGTCACGAGCCTCCTTTCCCTTGTTTTCAACTAGCACATTTATTTATTGAGAACCTGTAATTCTACCCTGAGAATCTTTGAGTTCACCCACGCTAAAACCCATTGACTGATTTGAGTTCGATGATGGAAATCGTTTTTCATTCAATCTTTCACATAATGAATCTTGAGATATGGGAATACCATCATACGATATGTTTTTAATTTAATATGGGACACATCCCAAAAAGTGACTTTATTTGAGCGTGATGATTTTCACTTGATGTTAAGGTTTCTTTTTTAGAATGAACCATGTGAAATCAAAAGCCGATGGTGGATGATAAGAGTATGATCTCAAGATGAAGCATGTGAAAGATTGGGATGAAAAATGAGCTGCATCGTCAGATTTAGAGCAATCAACAAGTTTCAGCATGGGTGAACTCAAAGATTTTGTGAGTAAATTTAAAGGTACTCTTATCCTTCAGTCGTCAAAGTGAACTACTTGACTCACGGAGAGCACACGCCTTTAGCCTTTCGCCTCTTTTTGAATCTCTCCTCCCACTTCGAATATCTCCTTTTTGAACGATATCCTTGGGGAATGGCGAGCAGGGATTCACATACACTCAAGTTGCCACTTGCAAACTATATACATACCAAAATCTTACATGATGGTTGGGAATATTTTTTCTTGGTCAAAGATGTGGTGCACTCACCAGTACCGTTGACCATCTATTTTCAATAATCTAATTCCCTTTATTTAGAGATTGGACGGTTTAGATACACCAGTCATTTCCACGTAATTCTTTAGTACACGAGAACAGCTGAACTTGCCTCCTCTTTGGTTAGGTGAAAAGGATGGGAGGGCGGCAGCCATCCCCCTCCGTTGTCCATCTTTGACACTAATATATAGTTTTATTTTACAAACGATACTTCCATATGCACCCAACAAAATTGAATCAAATGATGGTTTATTTTTTATCCTAATCCTCTACACAATTGATCGGGAGATTATAGGTGTACCATCAAACGCTCGGATTTTGATTCCACATGAAACACATCCCAAAAAGTGAGTGTAAACAAGGGATACATCAAACATAACTCTCGGATCACTCTAATGATATGCCTTGGATCTCAAGATCCATTGTGTCGGAGATTGAGACCAAAACCATCTACATCTTCTGATTCGAAGCAGTCAATGGTTATCTTTGTTGGTTCCTTGGAGTTTTTGGTGGGTGTAAAACTGCAAATAGAAGGGATTATTCAGTGGGGAGTGGGGACATACAACATTGTATGTTTCTAACATGCCAGCGAGGCAGCGACGCTGCTTTATCACCATTGGATGAAGATCTGATGTTGAGACATTGGAACCTACCATTGAGAGATTGACGTAGAGTCGTTTAACAATCCATGTTATTGATTGTAGGCAGAGTCCGAGTTTGGGAGTAAGTGGTCAAGAGGAAAATTTGAAAATTACTGCTAAAAAATTGGAAAGTTTGGGAAAATTGGATAAAATAATAAGAGAACAATAAAATAAAATAAAAAATTTTAAACTAATAATCACGAATTAATTCACGACATTCATGATTTTTCTAAAAAATAAAACCGATTAATCTGTGATTTATTTGGTGGACCGATAATTTGCGATTTAATTGAGACTTTTTCAGCTTGAATCTTAAAATATGCATTTGCATATATGCACTTAACAATAAAATCAATTGGTATTAGTTAAGTAGAGGCCTAATAATTGACTTGCCTGACACGATTTCTTTACCATCAGGTTGGATCGGACATGAAGCAGCCGACCCGTCCTTTTGGTGAGGTTGGGTCGAGTTGACTCAAAGGTCGGAGAGATTTTAATTGGGTCAGATCGGTGTCAGTTTTGAGTCAGGTTGGATATATACCCTTAGCCCAACAGATCAGATCAGGTCAGGGATATATGCCTTTTACCCATCGGGCAGCAAAATTTTTGCCCGACCCGACCCACTAACAACCCTATTAGGTACTAGGTAGCCGACCTGAGTTCTATAGCCTTGGCACTTGGGTCAAGCATCATCAAATAAAGTATGTATAATGCGTTTACATGAGGATTAGTTATTTCTACATTTTTTTCATAAAATATGTACACACCCTCCTCGGGGTAAAGAAAAATCAATAAATCATCCATCTCATAGTGATTTATTTATTTATTTAATAAATTAAGAAAAGAAAAAAATCAGCACATGAATTGTGATGTATCGTGCTGTCTTGTGCATTGCGATTCCAAGTGAGCTTCATTTGAGGCAAAAGTTTCATTCTAGATAAATAGTTGGTCTAGGCATATATATATAGGTAATTAATTTTTAATGGATCCCACCTTCGATTGGAATAAGTCATTGACTGTGATCAAATGTATCACTTGATGATTTTGTAAGGCTTAATATAAAGATCTAGTCAGCAAACGATTGAGCCGAAAAAAAGCCTCTATTATATGATTTAAATCGATTAAAAGCCTTTAAAATGAGAGGTTGCCCTGGCTAAAATAAATATAGTCATCTATATCTAAACATGTTTGACCATTGTGGATTACACGATAGAGAAGTTCACTTGATTTACGTGGGATTCTTCGCACCAAGTAGAAGACTTTGATAAAATCTAGTTCTGTATGTTCCCAATTAGTGACCAAACTCTACACGGAAGGCCCTATTTGGCTATGCTTTTTTGAAAAGCTAAAAAATAAAGTACTTTTATGGAAAAATATTTCGGTTATATTGTCACTCATATAGTGAGAAGAGTACCTTTATTTTTACCCATGGATTCTTTCGATCCACCCACATAACTGAGTGCACATTTTATGTAATTAAAATATTTCTATCCACCCGCATATTCAAAACACTTTCCAAACGGTTCAATGCACCTACAGTTCTCTTTTGTCATACACCCACATCATCTTCCCCAAGCTTCTTCCCGCGCTACGCCATTTTTTAACTCCTTTCATCTGAGGCCCTTCAAATCACTGTAGGTGTCTTCTCCCATCTTCTTCTCGCGTTGCGCAAGGTGAGGAAGGATTTGTGGGGCATTTTTGAACTCGATTCCTCCGAAGCCATCGGATTCATTGAGATCCCTCAAGCAATGTAAGAACATGTGGAATAACGAAGACTGTGATTTGAAGAGTGGCGAAGAAACACTCTCAATTCATATTGTTAGGGTTTGTGGAGCAACAATTCGAGGTATTTTTAATTAATTTATTTATTTTATATAATATGCACGTCATTGAAGTTCTTTATAGGGTTCGTTGAGTGTTCAACATATTTAATTTTTTTCATATTTTGAGTACATTTAAATCCACCAACTAAATCTTTGAGTTCAACGAAATCTACATGGGTGAACTCAAATAATTGTTTGGTAGATTTAAAGATACTCACTGTTTGGTGTGGTTCCAAACCAATCATCGATGATGTATGTACAAATTGACAGTCGGAGTGAAAAATGGATGATTTTCTTAAACGACCGCCAGATTCCTATAGAATAAGGCTTACAAAAGCTCGAATCGAAAGAGCATCTGAAGAGATGACTTTAGATTATGAAATTGTTATTAATAATTATGATATTTTAGCAATAGTTGTTGAAGCTGTAGCGACAGCTATATCTGAAACACAGAGTGAAGGGATAAATTTTAGAAGAGAGAGTAGAGGAGGGGAGTGTAGTAGAAGGGATGGGAGAAGAGGTTATTCTAGAGGGGAGTATGGTAGAAGGGATGGGGGAAGATTTTCTAGAGGGGAGTGCGAATGATAAGATAGTAGAGGGGAGTGTGGAAGAAACTATTGGAGAGGGGAGGGTAGAAAAAATTATTGGAGAGGGGAGAGTGGAATTCGTAACAGTAGAGAAGATGGTGGAAGAAATTACTGGAGAGGGGAGAGTGAATGATGTGGTAGTAGAGGGTGAAGGTGAGAGAGTGAAACTGGGTGAAGGCGAGGGAGCTGAGAGGGTGGAGGAGTGAGTCGAAGTGGTTGAAGGTGAGGGAGCTAAAAGGGTGGAAGAGAGAGTGAGTGAAGGTGAGGGAGCTCAAAGGGTCGAGGAGAGAGTGGCTGAAGGTGAGGAAACTCAAAGGGTGGTGGAGAGAGTGAGTGAAGGTGAGGAAGCTTAGAGAGTGGAGGAGAGAATGGGTGAAGGAGAGGGAGATGAGAGGGTAGAGGAGAGAGTGGAAGAGGGTAAAGGTGAGGGAGCTCAAAGGGTGGAGGAGAGAGTAGCTGAAGGTGAGAGAGCTCAAAGGGTGGAGGAGAGAGTGAGTGAAGGTGAGGGAGCTCAGAGGGTGGAGGAGAGAGTGGGTGAAGGAGAGGGTGGAGGAGAGAGTGGAAGTAGGTGAAGGTGAGGGAGTTCAAAGGGTGGAGGAGAGAATGGGTAAAGGTGAGAGAGCCGAGAGGGTGGAGGAGATAGTTGAAGGTGAAGAAGAAAGAACTCAAGTTTCAAAAAAGAAGAGAAAAATTAAAAAGGTTGACGTTGAGCCAGCCCAAACTAGAGTTGAGGATAATGTGACACAATTTCCCGAAGGCCCTACGGACACTTCGCTTCTACGATGGTATAGAAACCATGTTGCCCACGATCTATGGGTTAATAAAGTAAGTAAGAAATAACATTCAATTAATGTAATGCATTTATTTTTCATTTAAAATATGTATATATAAACACAAATTTCTTACTAACTGTGTTGTTTCTTACAAACTAAACCAAACCAAACCAAATTGAACCAAACCAAACTGAACCAAACTGAACCAAACCAAACACAAAAAGAAAACATCACACTCAAAATAAGTAAAGTAAGCCACAAAGTAAATCAAATCGAAAAAAATCACCAAACCTAAGTAGCCAAATGAAATTAAAGAAAAATGTGTTCATAAATAAATAAAATCATTATAAAATACACCGAGGGCATACCCTCTAAATATACAGTCAAAAATAACCAATTTAAAATCAATGCTTTTAGGCAATGCCCAAATCCGGATTTGTTCGAGAAAGAAGAGATCCTGGAGAGGCCTCGAAGGGAAGCACACCCTGAAAGAATGCTAACAAAAATTTCATCTTCCCCACCTTTTCTTCCGAAAATGCCTCGCAGCATAATGACTGCGCCCCCTAGCCCCGAGTTGCGAGAAAAGAAATAGTGACTCACAGAAAGCCACCCAGGATCTGTGGGATACACATATGGAAGCCTACCCTAGAAAGCATAATAGGGGAGGCTAACAAAAAATCCATCCATAGAGCCTGCCGAGGAACTATTAGTGTCGATCACGAGAACTCTGACACAACGCTTTTCCTTAGTTTTCTTTTCACCGCCTTCTTCTCCTCCATCTCTTCTCCTAGCATGGTAGCAATTCAATTGCTACCTTGCGTTCCCAATTCCATTCATTCCCAAACAAACGAAAATAATTACAAATCTTCCTAGGATTTAATACCCGGGATACAAAATAATAAGGAAGAAAAGACATTAATGGAACAAGAAACCAAAAAAAATCTCCCAAAATTCTAACCAAACAAAAATAAAAATGCCCTAAACCCTTTAATGTTCAATTCAAGACAAAATGCAAAATGAAAACCAAAACCCCTAACCCCTATTTATAAATTAAATCCCGCATACACCACAAGATGACAAGTGTCTCATTTCTAAGCACTCCGCACTCGATTTAATCTAGAGTCAGACACATGCCCCTGAAAAAGACCATGATCCACGACAAAATTGGATTAACCAATAATCACACAACACTTATCCCCTCCAAGAAACACAAATCCAAAGCAAAATAAACCAATAAGATTCAAACATTTTTCACTCATCTAGAAAAATAAAAATCACACATTTCCAATAAGTATCACCCCAAATCAAACATAAGACCAAAATTGAATACCTTAAACATGAGATTCACACTCCACCTTAAGCAAAACAAATACCAAAAAATGATCCCCCGAGTAAAGAAAAATAAATGCCCCGATCAATCTGTTAGAGGCAAATAATAAAATCAAATAAGACCGAAATCATCAAAAGAAAATGTTGAACGAATCTAAGATAAATCAAATCAAATTAATCTTAAAATTCAAAATCTTACACAAAACCAAATAAATGCCCAAATAAGTATAATTAAATCTCACGAACATAGAACAAACGTAATAAATAAAACACAGCTTTTATTTATTTAATGAAAATTTATACATAAGTCACCGGAGACATACCTCCTGAATTACAACCCAAAATGAAAACTTAAAAACCTAACCTACAACCCAAAACGAAAATTGAAGACCCGAAATAGACACAAAGCGAAGAGCAGCATATAATTGGAGGCTTTAGAAAAGGCAGACGAAAGATTGGCTAGGTAACACATCTCTCCACTGGTAACACCTTTTCTTCTGTCATCTTCACCTCCTCCGCTGCCGCCCCCCTCAACGTTGCCTTCACTGCTCCCTAAAAGGGACCGATGTGAAGGCTAGCCTCTTTTATCCCAATACCGCCCATTCTCAGAATAATGTCATCCCCGAGCATCACCTCAAGACGAAGATCACGCAAAATTACAAACATCGGAAGAAACAACATCACAGTCAGACGATCGGATCGCACAATATTACATAAACACGGATATCCGAGCATAAAAGATTCATAAAAGGTAAAACTTGAGACTAAACCGAGAGATGCAAAAGAAATGAAGACTATGCTGATTATATAGAGTATGGACTAAATCACGCCCCAGGACATCGGTGCGCTACTCAGTCACGAGCCGAAGAAATCGCGCGTAAATTAAATCATGAGCTCTAAAAATAACGCGTAATAAAACCATCACCCGCGCAGATGGCGCGACGCTGCGGTCACGCGCACAATATAAATCTCGCAATCTTATTAAACGACCAGCTTACAATGCGGAAACGGCCACCCGCACAGTGACCTAGCGACGTTCCAATTATACGCCATCATCTATCCGCACAATTAGATTACACGCCAACTATAATGCACAGAATCCAAATCGACGCCCAAACACTACCGTTCTACCAACTCACTTGTAGACACCTCCATTTTTCCCTCTCGGAATGTACAAATATGTTCTGTCAACCTTTGACCTAATAACCCTAATTGGGTCCATATATTGAAACAATAGTATATGGCTGAACATAGGTTGAAACAATAGCTCTGTGGCTCAGGGCCCATAACCCTAACGTAGAGACCATGCACTGAAATAATAGTACATAACTGAACACAAGCTAAAACAATATCTCTGTAGCTCAGATCCCAACGTAGGGAGACTAGTAGCATATAGTCGGAATGCAAACTGAAACAATAGTCTTGCATTTCAAACCCTTTTGTTCTAATGTGGGACCATATGCTGAAACAACAGTATATGATTGAACACAGGCTGAAACAATAGCTCTGTGGCTCGGGCCCCATAAACTTAACGTGAGAATCATGCACTGAAACAATAGTACATGGCTGAACACAGGCTAAAACAATAGCTCTGTGGCTCAGGTCCCAACGTAGGGAGACTATATACTGAAATAATAGTATATAGTCAAAATACAGACTAAAATAATAGTCTGAAATTTCAGACTCGACCCGAACCCGAACAACCCCGAATTACACGCCTAAAACCATGCGCGTAATTCGATTGAACGCCAAACCATAAACGTGCAATCAGTCCCCCTTTCAGACCAGACTCCCTTTCCCAGACCATTCCGAGACTCGATCACGCGCTTCACATGAAACGCACGATCGGATTTAGCATTTGACCACCAGTGCGCAATTGGTCTACACCCGACCTAGTCTTATAGTCTTTGACCCCTAAGTTTTCTCGATTAAACACTTCGAAGAGGTGCTTAATTGGATTGCGCACCCCACAATGGACGCGCAATTAGTTCTAACGCTGTTAGGACTAGGAAACTCGCTAAGCAAGTCAGTCAGTCGCTCACTGAGTCAGTGATCGACTCAAAGCGATTAAGCACCGAGAAACCAGTGCGCAATTTGATTAAACGCCTGAAACAAGACCCTTAATTGGAGAAAGACTTATAAAAAAAAATTTGCTTAATTCTCCCGGAGAGGCTGGCAATTTTCGAGAAAATAGATTTTTTTGGGATTTCGAAGTCAGAGAACTCCAAGAACGAACACATAGAGCAACCTAGCCATGATTTCAAAATTCAAGCGTAGCATCTTCGAGATTTCTCTCCCCAACCCCGGTCCTAGGAAAAAATCATAGTTTTTTTTAAACTTAGGACTTTTCTTAGTTTAAATTATTAATATTAATTCAGTCATAGACCGTAGCACTTTTTTAGACCGTAATCTCTTATATCTGGTTCTAGTTCTCCGTTTCTAGGACCAGTCCTTAATTTGACGGTCAATTTTACCGACCCTAGGCCTTAATTTCGTTCTAAAATCTTAATTTCCAGTCCTATCATTAATCTCTGATTCTAGAACCAGTCCTTAATTATACGGTCTGATTTTCTAATTTCGGACCCGAATTCAATCCTAAAATTTTAAAGTTTGGCTTTAATTTCTTAGTTTAATATTTTTTTTTAATCCAAAACATTATTTCAGTTTTCTATAATTATAGTTTCTCAATTTAATTCATAATTATAATCTCAGAATCGACTCTGAAAATCCAAAAATATCATTTTTATATCCCAAAATCTAACTTACTTTATTCTCAGCCACCCAATTTGCCTAAGGGAGCTTACGGAGGGTACTCGGAAACGAGGCCAATCCTCTTTAGCATAGTAGGCCCAAACTCCCCTTTTTTTTAGAATTATTGTCGCTTTAATTAGAATTAGAAAATCGAGTCCATAATTTTCTTTGATTTTTAGTATAATTAATTTGCATGCTTTATTTTGATTAGATCCTTAGAATAATTGCTTTGATTAGAATTCTAATAAAATTAATTCCTTTATTTTAATTAGATTTTTAATAAAATTAATTTATTACTTAGGTCAGAGTTCTAGTAAAATTAGTTCCCTATTCCAATTAGAATTTTGGTAGGACTATTATAATTGCTCTAATTAGAATTTCAGTTAAATTTTTATATTCGTTTTAATTAGAATTTCAATACAACTTGTATACTTGATTTGATTAGGATTTCGATACAATTAGTATACTTGGTTTACTCAGAATTTCAATATAATTAGCCTGTTTGATTTAATTAGAGTTTCATTAAGAATTAATATACTCGCATTCCTAGTACGATTAGGAGACTAATATTAATTGGAATTCTAGTAGTATTAGGAAACTAATATTAATTAAACTTTTAATAGGATTACAACACCTAAAATTAATTAGACTCCTGACAGAATTAGAATACTAAATTAACCCACTATAATAAATTCCCACACAACTAAACTCACAATAGAATTGGAAAATCTGAATTGATTAGAACTACAATAATAACGGGAAATAAAAAAGAGAAACTGAACTATCTAAATTATAAGGAAGAGTCATTGATGTTGATGTTCGCAAGTGGACAATTCAATAAAGAAGTAACCCACACCCGCTCCAAAGCGTGATCATTGACGTGTTGCAGCGTCGTTAAACATCTGCAGTTGGTGATCGCAACAAACTAGGAATCTTTCTAGAAAACCCCTTTATTTTACCTCCATTATTTCAAACGTCGCATTGCTAAAGTCCACTTAGACAGAATTGGAGCCACTGATTCAACAGGGACCGAGAGGAACCCAGAAAATGCGCGCACCAATATCACTGACTTTTCAATTGCACGCTGTTTTAGACATGCAGGCACCCAGACGCGTAAACGAATCCCTAAGCTGTAAATCAAATGCCCTGAATTAGGCGCTTAAATCAACTATACGCCCTGAAACAGGTGCATAATTCTTAATCACAGCACTTGCCTCCAATAAGATAGACACACCCTACCACAACGCAACACACTACTGACCCCATCACGACCTGACCGGGAAAAGAGAACCCCGTCACGTCCCATCGCGATAAGAAAGCACATATACAACACCATCCCAACACTTAAGCCATGTCCCCCATATCCCATCACGAAAAGCTAAAAATAAGCCTCCCGAACACCCTACCATTGCCACATCCCATCGCGATCTCAAAACTTCAACTAGTGTCCCATCGCGACAGTCAGAGAGTTATCAGACCGACAACTACAACCATCATATAACCCAAGACCTGCCAAAGAAAGAAATACCATCATGACCATATCACTAAAACTTAACCACCTTACAAACCTGTGCCATCACAACACTACCACCCAAAACACTCAGGCAAAGCCTGACCCCACGCACAATTGAGAAGGGAAAAGGCTCAGTCGACATCTCATCACAAAAAGCAAAGAACCGAACCTTCCAGATATCACTACAACCTATCACAAATGTTCCATCGCGAACATCTCACTAAGCGATTTGGACACTCAGTATCAAGCAACTAATGTCCCATCACAGACCACACACTCCCCGAAATCCTATCGCACAATTCTGTGTGACGGACAAAGGGAGAAGCTCAACCAATGCCCCATCGCAAGCCTCACCTCCCCAACACGTCCATCACATTGGTAACCACCAGATCTCGCTACAACAGAAATGAACAAAAGAGAGGAAACCCTCTAACCTCACATCGTAACATCACTACAACAACCGATTAGCTCCCATTGCGAGCAATACAAGGGCCTTGCACCAAAAATAGGTAAGTATCACCCCTTTTTTAATCACTCGATATTTCTTCTAAATTATAGTTAACTACGATTAAGTCAAAATGTTTTAAAAACCTGTCTTTCTCAACTTTTGAATCACTATAGTCCTCCCATAAATGACCATCATCAGTATTCACGAGAAGGTTAGACAGACCTCCGACATGCCAAGTGTCATCTTGACAACCACATAAACGGTCGAGTCCCCAAATCCCTTACCGGTAGATCTGCTCAGTGAAATCTCGGAAGTCACATTTTTCACAGTTTTAACACCTAATTGATCTTAAGTTAAATTCCCAAACTTTCAAAAAAAATAAAAATAAATAAACAAACAAACAGTTTCAAAAAAAAGAAATGACCCAAGTTAGCCAAATTTACCTCTTACTGCCCCCAACTTGTTCATTCCCCTGGAAACCGAACAATGAATATATTCGACTCTAGAAATCACAAAAGTCCACTGGAAAAGAGACACCTGATGCGTCATTGGTGTGAGCAATGACACGTCCAGTCTTACATGACTTGCAAAAGCTTTCCCCATTACATGATATTCTTTTTAATATTATCGGTCTCTGGACCTTGTCTTTGGACATTCATATGACGCCCCTCGGTATCTCGACTGCATCATATCCCTCTGTTTAACTGTCCCTTACAGCAGGTCACAACACACGGTGGGATGCCCCTTGCACCCACAGATTGGGATATGGTAATTCTCCTTTCTGTTTGACTGTCACTCGAAGTAAGTCACGCCATGCAACAGGCTGCCCCTTGCACCCGTGGATTAGGATACACTGACTTCCCTCGTTGACTACTATTCGCAGCACGTCGTGATACACATCGGGATGTTTACATTCACGGCCAGGAATACGCCTTTCGACGGCTACCACTGAGCCTCCAAATGCTTCATTTTAGTTTGTGCTGATAGATAAGAAAGCCAAGCATGTCATGTCAGCATCCCTAGTCCACATTTGTGATTTCCCAGAAGAAACGAGAAAGCACCTCGAATGAGGGGTGTCTACTTCTTCGACGCGTTCTTATTTCGCAAGAGCGCGCCGAAGAGGGGCATCTGTAGACACCCCCATTTTGCCCTCTCGAAATATATAAATTTGTTCAGTCAACCTTTGACCTTGATCGTGACTCTTCGAAAAGGACTTACCTTCTTTGAGGGTTTCGAAACCCTGACATGGGAACCATATGCTGAAACAATAGCATATGACTGAACACAGGCTGAAATAATAGCTCTGTGGCTCAGGCCCCCTGACATGGAAATTATATGCTGAAACAATAGTGTATGACTGAACGCGGGCTGAAACAATAGCTATGTGACTCAGATCCCATAAATGAGGAGACCATATGCTGAAACAATAGCATATGGCTTAACACAGGCTAAAACAATAGCTCTGTAGCTCGGACCCCATAACCCCAAGGGCGGGGACTATATACTAAAATAATAATATATAGCCAAAACGCAAGCTGAAACAATAGTCATGTGCCTCAGACCTGGGATAATCTCGAATTACGTGCACAGAATCATGCACGCAATTAGATTGAACGCCACATCACCCGTGCTCAATTAGTCCCCGTAAGACCAAAATCCCCTTCTTTAGACCGCCTTGAGGCCCAATTGCGCGCATCAACCAACGCGCGTGATCGGATTATGCGCCCAATCACTGGCGCATAATTGGTCTGTCTTAGACTTGGTCCCTGAGTCCTATGCCCACCCGAACTCTACAATTAAACGCAATTGGTATGGCATTTAATCGGATTGTGCGCACCAAATTGGGCGTGCAATTAGTCTACTTAGACTGGGACTAGGACACACCGGCTGAGCCAGTCAACCGATCACTCACTGAGTCGGGCACCGACTTAAAGTGGTTAGGCGCTTGATCAAGGCACGCAATCCAATTAAGCGCACAAGATAGGGCGCGTAATTGGAGTTGACCGGCTAATTAAGCGCACTCCAGAGGGCGCATAATTAGTAAAATACTTATAAATAAATTTCCCAACCCTGACCCAAAAGAGACACAGAACGACTCCGAGATTCGAATTTCGAGCTCTTCGCCTCCAAGCTTAGGATTTCGAGATTCCTCTCTGCAGCCCCGACCTTAGGTAAAAATTTTCTTTTAGCTTTTAGTTTTCGATCATAGTTTTTAATTCTGATATTTAGATTTTTTTCTCTTTTTAACTATTAGCATTAAATTTTCAGTCTTAGACCATAGCACCCTTTTTTTTAGACCGTAATTCTTAATATCTGGTTTCCGTTCTCAGAATTCGGGACCAGTCCTTAATCAGATTACTTAACCCCCGACCTTAAACCTAATTTTGTTCTGAAATCTCAATCTCCAGTCCTATTATTAATCTCTGGTTCTAGTTCTTAGTTTCTAGAATCAGTCCTTAATCATACGGCCTGATTTTCTGATTTCGATCCCGATTGCAGTCCTTAGATTTTAAATTTTAGTCTTAATTTATCAATTTTTCTCAGTTTTAGATTTTAAAAATCCCGATTTATAATTTAGCTCTCAATTTCTAGTTTCAAATTTAAATTCCTAATTATAATCCAAAAATTATTGACTTTAAAAATCTAAAAATATTATCTTATAATTCAAAATTCAATTTACTTTAATTTCAGCCACCCAATTTGCCCAAGGGAGCTTACCGAGGGTACTCGGGAACGAGGCCGATCCTCCTTAGTATAGAGGGTCCAAACCCCTTTTTTTCTATTTGCTTTAATTAGAATTTCAATAAAATTAGTTTATTTGTTTTAATTAGAATTGCAGTAAGATTAGAATATTTGCTTAAATTAGTATATCTAACTGAATTAGAATTTCAATAAAATTAATATATCTGCCTTATCAATAAAATTAATATATCTGCCTGAATTAGAATTTCAGTAAGACTAGTATATTTGCTTTAATTAGAATTTCAGTAGAATTAGTATATTTGTTTTAATTAGAATTTCAGTAAAATTAGCATATTTGCATTCCTAGCACAATTAGAAAACTGAAATCAATCAAATTCCAAGTAGGATTAGGAGATTTAAATTAATTAGACTTCTAGTGGAATTAAGATATTTAAATTAATTAGACTCCTAATAGAATTAGGATACTTGAGATTAATTAGATACCTAATATAAGTAGAACACTTAAAGCAGTCAAATCCTAGTAGAAGTAAGACATTAAAAGTAATTAAACCCATAGCATAATTAAAAATAAAAGACTAAAAATAATCAGAGTTAGAATAACATTAGGAATTCTACAAGCAATTAAACTCATAGTCGGATTAGGACACTAAGTCAATTAGATTCATATTAGAGGACTCTCAACTAGACTAGGAAATTCAAACCAATCAGAATTAGAGTAACAATAGAAAAGCTAGCTTCTCTAAACACCGAGCAACCCAATGCTGCTGACGTTCGCTGGCGGACGATTTAGTAAAGAAGGAAGTCACACCTCCTCACAAGCGTGATCAGTGATGTGTTGCAACGTTGATAAATATCTGCAGCTGGCGATCGTAACGAATCAAGTATTTTCTCTGTGAATGTACCACTTTAATTTCAATAATTTTTATTTCCTGATCTATCACTCTATCACCCATCGCCAGAGTCCACTTGGGACCGAATTGGGCCACTCTTTCAGGGGACCGAAAGGAACCCATAAAAGCGGGTACCAACAAGGTTGCATCTCAATTGTACCTTTGTTTACTTCAATAATTTTCAGGCGGCTCTAGACACGTGACCAACTATGAGCTCATAGAAATTTGAGGAATAATTATGTCCCCTCTTCAATTTACTTTCCTCAAATGACGCTCGTATGTGTATAACTTACAGCTCAATGATGCCATCAATCCTCTCTCACGATTGCAGAAGGTCAACGATCGAAGATCTCAACTCGCGCTTGATCTGAGCATGCATGCTCTCCACTCGGTTTGAAGTCGTGTTACCGAAATGCAGATATTCATTCATCCATACTGACACAAATTTTTTTTTGTACTGTTCTATCTAAGTGACATACAAATAGTAGAGGATACTTTGATGCTTGATGTGATATTTTTAATGTAATGTTTTACTCGCAAGTGCACGAATCGGTTTGTATATAGTGGGTGCGGAGTACGAGATCGTTCCCACGATGACTAATTTTGAAAGATCTAAAAGAGACAAGCAATTCTAGAAATCTATGAAGATCTAACAGTATTCTACCAGTTTTATGATTTAAATGGCTTGATGAGATGGTAATTAATGACTACAAACTAAAATTCAATTGATAATTCAAAAGGAAAGGTAAAGATGATGGTAAAGATGAAGATACTAAATCCTCCCATCTTTGGTCTGTTCTTCCCGTAATATAAATCTAATGATTAAATTATGAGATATTCCATTAGTAACAAACATCTTTTATGGAAGATCAATGGTCAACACCCTAATAGGTTCCACGTTGCATCCCTGCAATCAGGACTTAGATGATTTTCATATATAGATCTGAGATCAAGGGCATGGCTAGGCACACATGATCTCAGGTTCAAATAAAAATCATCCCCAAAGTGAGTGAAAATTCTAACAAGAATACCGCTTATAAATATGAAATCAAGGGCATGGCTAGGCACACTTTATTCAGATTAGGGAGTATTTAAGATAAAATTACCATTACAGATCCAAGATCCAGGGCATGGCTAGGCACACTCGATCCCAGAACATAATTATAATTAGATCCACACGATGAAAGCAAAAAGACCATAACAATGATTGGGTAAAATTACCGTCACAGATTTGAGATCTCGGGCATGGCTAGGCACACGCGATCCCGGTTAGTGGCGGAGATTTCATCCGTTCATGATAGCACAACAACCATAAAATAAAATCTTATATTTTAATCCTTAATTTATATTATTAAAAGTACATCCCTCGGATGGGAATCATTAGATCCACATCTCTATAAATTTAGCAACACATATTGTAATTAAATGATAAATAAATAAAGACGAGAAAATAATATTAATTTAATAAATTAAAATTACCTCAAACTTCAAAAGAACTTACTTTGATCCAAAAGTACGACGATCTTCAGAAACGAAATTAATGCAAGAATAAACTTGAACAAAAATTATAAACTGAAGGAATAAGTACTGAAAAATTAAGGGAACAAAGCTCTCAAAAAGGAATAATAAAACTTCCCTATTTCTATGTCTAACTATGAAAAATAAAGGTCAAAAACTAAAAACTCTAAACCTAAAACTCTTTCCTAAAATTAATTCTCTCTAATTCTCCATTTCCGAAGTGTTTGAGTCGCTTTAAATAGACCCCTCGTCGCAGAAGTCTCCCAAGCCGTAATTTCAGGGTCGATTAATCGACCCAATATGGTCGATGCATCGAGCCTCCAAAAAGTCCAAAAAATTAGCTTTAAAGTGTCAGTTCCGTGTCAGACACTGCTTTATCCTCGATTAATCGACCTACAGGGCCGATGCATCGACCCCCCAGAAATCCGTGAATTTCAGCACCTTCTTTGTATCAGACACTACTTCGGTATTTTAGCTATAACTTTCTATCCTCAACTCGGATTGAGGTGATTCTTACACCGTTGGAAAGCTGACGAAACGATCTATAACTGTCATGTTTTGATAATTTCATAATTCGTCCGTCTTGAAGGTCCAAATTTAGCCGCAAGTTGCACCAAGTTCTCGATTACCCAAAGTTGTAGTGTTTTGACATTATATTCAGAATTCTTGGGCTGTTTTCTATACTTGGCTTGTATTGACCTGAAACACTTCAAATCTAATAATTCTCATCAGATAGCCTTCATCGGACAACTAAATATAGGTATTTAGGGGTGAAATATCATCATTTTTCAGTACTCATCAATGCTCCACATACCTATGGACCAAGGTACCTAGCATGGCTTCATATTCTTCTACTGATGAACTGTACATCACATGATTCCATGCCTGATAGAAGGCATCCCATTCTTCTGTAGTATCAAATATTTTTCTATAATTCTTTAGCACACCCATATTTATGTGCCATACACATAAAATGTGTTTCGCTTTTGGGAAAATTACTTCAATCGCATTCATGAGTGCTTACTCTCGATTGGTGACGAATAGAGATGGAAGATCGCCTCCCTTGAAAAGTGATTTGAATGATTGCAATGCCCACAAATAAGCGTTCTCTTTCTCAGATGACATGAACGCGAAGCTAACGTAAGAACTTTTTTGTGCGAAGGTCACTTCGATGATCCTCAATACTAGGAGTTCGTATTTATTCGTCTTTTATGTGTAGTCCAAAATAAACACCTGAGGGAAGATGTTCGCTAGCTCTATCGAATCCAGATGAGCGAAGAAGATGACGGTCAATTCATCTGTTTTAGGATCTTTACAATGAAAACATACGTACTTGGTTTCTTCAAACTTGAACATCAATTGTTGGAGGTAAGTCCTCTTTTCTCTCTTAGTCAACCGCATCGCATGCCTCACATTATATATGGCTTGAATGGTCAGACAATTTTTCGGATCCTTCTTTCGAATGCTATACAGTATGTGACTAGGCTTCACCCCAACAACTGACATCTCTTTCAAAACCTCTCTCTCATTTTCTTTCAACCGTCCCGCATACGAATGACCTTTCCCAAATTGGCCCAGGGGGTGGTTGTGAACTCCACAAAGTACGTCCATCTTCCATACAGACTTCCCTTCTTATTTAATCTCTATTCCTCGTAATCAAAATGGAGAACCTGACTTTTTTGTAAATATTTATCTCGTTGTTGGAGTCTTGGATTGTCCCTTCTTACGATTACGAAAGTTGTCTGCTCTCTCGCAAGTCAACTTCACCCTAGCACTGCAGTCTTGAATTCCCTTATCAGACCTTTGTATCGTTAGCACAATTTTCACTTTATTAGCGACATCATGTGCCCACTCTATCATTTCCTCATGGGTGCTAAAGAGCTCATTTGTGGTCAAAAGGAGAGTAAGGTCCGTATTCTGTGATTACATATTGTCCACCTGAACATAATAACATAACGTTTAAAATATAATCATTATTGAAATGAACGAACGTACTTATGCACATAATCTTAGAGACAATGCTATTTTAAAAACATATATACCCTCTCGTAACTTTTTATACAAGTCTCTCTCGCAACTTCACAATTCTTTTTTAACCAAAGTCAATCCATCAAAAATCACAAAAGGGACTCGTACAAAATGTATTGAAATGGAATGAAATTCGATATAAAAATGGTTTGAAATTTGATATAAAAATGGAATTCGATATAGAAATTGAATGAAATTCGATATAAAAATAGTTTGTTAGATTTCATTCCATTTCTATGGGTGGAAATAAAGGTACTCAAATGTATATTACTTTTTCATAAATAAATTCGATATAGAAACCCTAAATTTACTTAGATTGAAACCCTAGCAAATCATTTTTCATTAATGCATAAAAACCCTAAATTTACTTAGATTGAAATCCTAGCAAACAATTTTTCATTAATGCATAGAAACCCTAAATTTACATAGATTGAAATTTTATATAATGAAAACTAATACAAATAGAATAAAAAAGAGAATGAATAAAAACAAATCCAAATAGATTGAAAAATAACCCTTTTCCAAAACCTTAATTTTACTTCAAATGTAAAATTATATAATGAAAACTAATACAAATAGAACAAAAATTATGAAATTAAAATGAATACAAAACGAATGAAAAATAATATAATATAAAATAATCCAAAATAAATCCACTCCCACTACCAAACTCTAACTTTACTTCGAATGAAAAATAATATAATAGAAATTACATTATTATAGAATGAATAATAATAGAATGAAAATGATTACTAATTGCATGAAAAATTATATAATGAGAAATAATATATAATGGAAAATGAATACAAATAGAATAAAAAAAACTCATTTACCTGTACAGGAGGTTGTGATTCTGTCGGAGGGAGTTTTGTGAACTCCAAATCATCATCGTATGATAGCAGCTCTTTGGAGCTATCATCAGTGTCCTTCAAACCCATATCGAAACTAAAATAAGAAGAAGAAGAAAATATGTGGGTTTCCCGAAAGGAAGAAGAAGACGGTCGTCGGTGTCGAACGAAGCGAAGAAGAACGAACGTGAGAGCGTGGGAAATGGTCATTGTTCAAAGAGGTCGTAGCGCGTGAACGAGAGGAAGAGGAAGAAGAAGATCTCAGGAGCATGGGTTTGCATGCATGAATAGGTGGGTGGAAATAAAGAAAAATGTGAGTATATTTGGCTCACGACTTTCAGGGTGGGTATTTTTTTTTTAACTTGCACGCGGGAGAGTGAGTGGATCGAAAGAATTCGTGGGTGGAAATAAAGGTAATACTTGAAATAAATTTCAGAAATCAAATTGGTACATGGTGAATCATTCGAATTTCAGACCTGCATTTGAACTTAACTTACCTTCATTGAACGCAAACTTCAAGCAGGCCTTCATTTAACCAATCTAAATAATCCAAATTTTAGGTCTTCATTGAACTCAACTAACCCAACTAAAAAAGATAAAAATAAATAAAAATTATAATATCTCTATTTTATTATGTTCAATGTGATTTAAGAGTTACTATATGGTAAGTGACCAATTTTCATAAAAATATAATTGATCACCAAAATCGGACACTTGAAATATATTTTTCTATATACAAAGATCACAGTAATTGGATTTGGTGGGTCTGCAATGGAAGAGCATTTCCATGCCATTGCCTGTTCAAAGTCATCAGATGTGTTTAAAATGAACAGCTAAAATAAATTAAAGGGTTTGTATGTTAATTGTTCATTTTAAAGGCATTTACCGCTTAAATGAAATGTTAGAGATATTTTTTCAATATAATCTTTGACCCACGATCCAATAATCAAATCAAGTGAGACACTTGATGAAAAAACATGTCATCTGCATTGATTTGGTCACCCAAAGGCTATATATCATATGCCATTCTATGATCAATGGTCGATGTTAAAAGTACCCAAATGGAATGATTTTAATATTTTCTTGAGCATGTTTTTTTATTGAGTAATATGGTTGTGTTTGGTATTTTTATTGAGTAATATGATTGTGTTTGGCATAGCTCTCTGCTAGCTCCTATCAGAGCAGAGTTCACCTACTTTAGCAGGTTCTCATTCTTTTTGCTAATATTTTCCTACCTGCTTTAGCATGTCCCTCTTTTCCTTGATAACTCATTGCATAGCAAGATTTGCTTGATCAACATTTCTCCCCTCCTCTTTGCTCACTTCTTGCCAGAGTAGAATTTATTTGCTCTAGTAGGGAATTAGTAGAGAGCAGTAGCTGCTAGAGCAGGTAAATCCTGCTTTGCACGGAGTTAGCAAAGATAATGTTCATATGCTAAAGCAGGTGAACTCTTCTTAGGCAAGGGCTCGCAAAAAGCTATGTCAAACATAGCCTATATATTCACCAATATTTAGTCACTTGGAAGGCTTAGGTTGAACACAAAGCTGCATTGTGCAATATGTATATCCTCCCATTAACCTTTTAACAAACTAATTGGTATTAGGCAAGGTATCAAATATCGGTTGATACCGATATATATCGGCCCCCGATACATATTAGGTATCGCACGTTACCTAAGTTAGGAAAGGGTACCTCTGCTCGGTGTTTTTTGCTTTTTTCTGTGTTGTCATGTGATGCGACAGTTCCAGCCCAGCGTTGCACGTTACTGGCAGAGACTACTGAGTTGACAATCGTGCACGCTCGTCTACCTCCGATGCATGATACATCGTACATGTTCAATACGTGAGACACGGATTTTAGGAGCATGGAGATATGCACCCACTTTCAGGTCTGCAGGATTTACAATTCTCTCTTACCTGCACATGTGCAATGCACACCTAATACCTACATGGATGGATAAGGGCATGAGCTTGTTTGACTAGTTTGGAGTTGTTATTTGGTGCATAGCCTGAGCACTAGATCCAGTGCTAGTGTTATCGGAATTTTATAGGTTGCAACAATATTTATGAAATTAATCTTATTAGGAAATGTGTAACACTCTAGATGTTAGATGAACTAGCTTTATATTTCTAAAGAGACGAAAAATTAGTGCATCTTATTGTTTTTCTGCAATAAACGGTCTTAGATTTGAGAATACAGTTAATTGGTAATCTTAATTGCACTGCGTCTTAGCTCCCTCTAATTTCAATGCAATTGGGATTGCGCTTCTTTTTATGTGTTGCCATGTCACATCAAGAAGATGACATGTGACATGCGTATAGTATGTTAAGTCCATTCAAATCTTAGGTACCGGTGGGCGCGCTCCTTTTGTTCACTCACTCTTTTCCATATTTAAAAAACCCGGCACCATATGTATCAATGACGCAATTATCTTCTTTTTTCTATAAAAATGCTAGATACATATATGTAGTCGGATCGGTCGATATCGATACATGTCGGTTATCAGGAAACCAATACCCGAAACCGATTCCCGATTTGATACCTTGATATTAGGTTCTCAGTCCAGCACTAGTGTTCTTGGTACTTGAGTTACATTTTAATGTGTATCATGTATAACTACCATTATTTATTATTTTAATGTGTATCATGTATAACCACTATTATTTATTGTGATTTGACGTTCATGACTTCAAGATTTATAATTCAATAATCTAATTTAAAATTGCCAATGGCCATATAAAATTAATAATATATTGGGTTTATATGATGGTTGTTAACTTTAGATGATATAAAAACATTTCCATTTCAATTAGGTGGACAATGCCGAGCATCAAGTAACCTTGGCACTCTTAACTACTACTAACACTGAAAAAGAAAGTAAAAAACAAAACACCAGCTCGTTCGAAAAGCCTTTCGGCTATTTAAATCTGGTATAACTTTGACTGCTAAAGAAATAATTAACTTCCATATGGAAGTGCAGCAGAATCAAATGACCCAAATTATCCTTAAAATTAATAGATACCACTATTATTGTACATGACCCGTTCTTCAACTTGACTTAAAAATCAGGTCATCTTCTTGGACAAGGGTTGTAAAAGATTGGGGCCAAAAATACATCTCACTCGTGCGATCCAAATCCGTAAAATGCTTTTGAAATTAACGACTACCACGTTAATCTCCAAAATAGTTTTAACTATTAATTTTAAAAAAGTTGGCTGCTATAGATCATATAGATTTTTTTTTTATCACAATCTTTTATATATATATATATATATATATATATATATATATATATATATATATATATATATATATATATATATATAGTTAAGAGTCTTCAAATTATATGACACCCTCCATAAAACCACGTGCCATATGTCCAAAAATTTACCCGTTTTCAATATTAAGGGAGGGGCGGACACACATGGTTGGGGGCAGGCAGGGGCGTAGCCAAAAAATTTTATTGGTGGGGGCTACAAATGATAAATATAATGTTAGTAGTTACTTTATTATTGATTTGAGGGCTTCTTCTACATAATAAATTTGGGGGTTTATATACAAATGAAAGTTGTATAAGATACATACCTGATAGAAACTTTAGATTTAAATGGGGGCTTGAGCCCCCACAGCCTTATATGTGGCTACGCCATTGGGGGCAGGCCCCCACAATCTCTGGTAAAACCCTTTATGGGCCTAGTAATAGTGAACTTAGGGGTGACCTAATCTGTTTCCAAGCCCCCCACAAAAAATATATTATATTTTACTTGAGTTTGGGTATTTACAGCCAATGTAACTGAAAACATACGACAATAAGTTTAGTTGTAGACTTGAAGAGACCAAATCTTCAGTTGCAAATAATCGAACCGATTATAATAAGAGCAACATCTCTCCCATCTTGCTCACTCTCTCCTCTCACTAAGGCTGTGTTTGGGTTAGCTCTTATAAGAAGAGATGTAGTTCTCTGTTTGCTCTCTGTCAGAGCAGATAAAACCTGCTCTGGCATAGAGCAAACAGAGAATAGTTTTGTCACTTAAAACAGCTCCCCGTCAGAGCAAATGGGGGAGGAGCTATGTTACTAAACATGAAAGCAGTTCTTTGTCAGAGCCAAATAGTCAAAGAGTTGCTCTTTGCTCTGAAAGAGTTAACCCAAACGCAGCCTAAGATCTCTCCCTGCCCTATCCTCTCTCCTCTCTCTCTCTCTCTCTCTCTCTCTCTCTCTCTTAAACTACTAAATCCCTATATTTTTAAACCCTTAATTTTTTTTTCAAAAACCACTAAATCTCTACACCCTAAATCCTTGTCCAAAATTGCTAAATTTCTAATTTTAAACCCTAAATTATTTTCCTAAACCTCTAAATCCGTAAATATCTAAACCCTAATTTCTAAATGGGTCACCCACCGAATCATTAAGGCTCCCACGCTTAAACCCATTAACTTCTTTGAATCAGACGATAGAAATCGTTTTTCATCCCAAACTTTCACATGATGGATCTAGAGATCATGGGCGCACCACCGGTCAATTTTTTATCTCGCGTGGCACGCATCCCAAGAAAGTGTCCTTAAAAACAGGTTTGCACATGATGAGTACCATATGATGTTAAAGGATACATTTTTTTGGACATGTAACAGTGAAATAAAAAATGGACCATTTGATGGTACTCCCATGAGCTCAAGATCCATCGTGTGAAAGATTGGGACAAAAAAGGATCTCGACCATTTGATTCAAAGCAATCAATGACTTTCAACGTTGGTGCCCTCAAAGGTTGGTGGGTGAATTTAAAAATACTATTCTTAAATCTCTAATTTTAGCACGTCAAAACTGTTGACTGCCTTAAATCAACCAATAGAGATAGCATTTTGTCCCAATCTTCCCCAAGGCAGATCTTTAGATCATGGGACAGCTATGGGACGACCAAATGTTGATTACATGTGGGACAACATCTCCAAAAATGATTGTGATCATGGACATCCCATGACAAGGATCAAAATTCCGGATTTTGTTTCGGTTTTGGTGGGGACTGAAACCGAAATTTTTCCCTTAGTACAAAAATACCGAAATTTTCAATTATTGTTTCGGTTTCGGTGGGGACCGAACCGAAACCGAAATTTTGGACATTTCGACCAAAATTTTGAAGATGCCTCATGTCACTTTGGAGATGCCTGCTATGTGCAATCAACATCTCACTACTTGATAGACTAATAGTTGTGTTATATTTTTGAATTGTGTCACCTTTAACAAAAACTAGAATTGTTTGACTTTTTGAATGATTTTTAAATTTTTTTATATTTTAACTAAGGGTGGAAGAAAAATCATTAAGATATATCGACTATGAATTATCGGGTAGCCCCTCTTCATGAAAATTCTGCGTCCGCCCCTCAACAGGTAGGGTACCTGATTCCAAGTCTATGGTAATAGTATGAAGTAGGATAGCTCTATTCGTCCCTACCAAATTACCATGGTCGCCTATTTTGAAAAACAGTTGAGTGTCTTGAGTTAGATTAAAAATCGATTTTCGGCCCAATCTTCCACACAATTGATCTTGAGCCCATGAGCATACCATAAAACGGTCATTTTTTTATTTAAGGTGGTACAAGCCTTATATATAAAAAAAGGACTAAAAAATCACATGACACACATCACAAACTTCAAACATAGTGGTAGGGTCACTTTTGGAATCTATGCCACGTGTAAGCAAAAATTGACCATCTAATAGTACCCTACAGTCAAAAGATCTATTGTGTAAAGATTGTGATAAAAGATAAACTCTATTTTCTTACTCAAAGCAATCAATGGATTTTAAGTATTAAATAATTGATGGGGAATTTATCGGATCACCCTTGTCAGATAATTGATGATCTGACAAAAATTACACTATTTAAAAGTATGGGGTTGTAGAGCATTAGTTAGGGTACCCGATTATAAACGTACAAAATTAGGTCCTAAAGCCATTGAATGTATTTTTGTGGGATATTCTATTAATAGTCCTATATACAGATTTTTAGTATGTGAGCATAATAATATTTTTGAAAATGATTCAATTTTTGAATCTGGAGATGCAGTATTTTATGAGAATACTTTCTCTACTATTTCTAAACCTCTTGCATCCTCTAAATTAGATGAATCTTCTGATTCTCTTCATCTCTCTAGTAGTGAAGATGAAAAGATGGAACCTAGAAGAAGTAAGAGACCTAGGAAAGCCACCGATTTTGGGTCAGATTTCTATGTGTATCTTGTAGAAGGAACCAGAAATGAGAAAACTAAGAAAATGAAGTTTGTTTTTAATATCGATGAAGATCCTCAAACTTTTGATGAAGCTGTTAAGTCTATTGATTCTGCTTTTTGGAAAGAAGCTATAAATGATGAAATGGATTCTATCATGTCCAATAATACTTGGGAATTAGTAGACTTACCACAGGGATCTAAACCTATAGGTTGTAAGTGGATATTTAAAAGAAAACTTAATCCTAATGGCACTATAAACAAGTTTAAAGCTAGACTTGTTGCCAAAGGTTTTAGACAAAAGCATGGTATTGATTATTTTGATAGATGCTAGTGATTTCTTCCATAAGGATCTTATTTGCTCTTGCTTCTATATATAAACTTCAAGTTCATCAAATGGATGTTAAGACCGCCTTTTAAATGGTGAACTTGAAGAGGAAGTATATATGGATCAACGAGAGGTTTTATCATGCAAGGACATGAAAATAAAGTTTGTAAACTTATTAGGTCCCTATATGGTCTAAAAGTTCCTAAACAAAGGGCATGAAAAATTTGATAGTATTATTTTATCATATGGATTCAAGATTAATAAATCAGATAAATGCATTTATAGTAAGATATCAAAGGGTAAAGGAATAATTATTTGTCTCTATCTGGATGACCTATGGATTTTTGTTACAGACTTAGAAAGTATTATATATATAAAAAGTTTTTTGGCTTCAAATTTTGATATGAAAGACATGGGTGAAGCCGATGTAATTCTTGGAATAAAATTATTTAAGTAAGATAATAATATTATTTTATCTCAGTCACACTATATAGAAAAAGTGCTAAAACAATTTAAACATAATGGAAAATTAGCACCAACACCTTTTGATCCAAGTATAAAATTAAAACCCAACGATAGTAGAAGTGTATCTCAATTAGACTTTTCTAGAGTAATTGGTAGTTTGATATATGCTACTCATTGCACTAGACCTGATATTGCTTATGCGCGGTAGGGAAATTAAGTAGATATACTAGTAATCCTAGTCATGAACATTGGAAAGCAATTAGTAGAGTATTAAGTTATCTTAATAAAACTAAGGATTATGCTTTACATTATGTTGGTTATCCCACTACTTGAGGGATACATGGATGCTAGTTGGAACAATGATAGATGAGTCAAGGTCTACTAGTGGATGGGTATTTACACTTGGAGGTGCCGCAGCTTGGGGATCAAAGAAACAAACATGCATAACACATGCAACTATGGAATCGTAATTTATTGTCTTCATGGAGGGAGCAAGGAAGCAGTGGTTAAGGAATTTACTATTAGAAATTCCTATTTGGCCAAAGCCTATGCCACCAATCTCTTTATTCTGTGATAGTGAAGTCAGCTATCTAAAGCTTATAGCAAAATTTATAATGGAAAGTCTAGACATATAAGTTTAAGGCACAGTTATGTTAGTCAATTACTCCGTGAATGAGTAATTACTATCAATTCAATACGGACCTTTGCAAATTTAGCGGATCCATTTACAAAAGGTCTTGCAAGAGATGTAGTTATTAAAACATCAGAAGGGATGGGTTTAAAGCCTAATAGATTACATCACCTATGATGGTAACCCGACCTATTTTCTAAAGTCCAGAAACTAAAGGTTCAATGGGAAAACAAATCATATGTAGTGATTGCACATTATTAAAAGTGCGAGTTTACAACTCCAACCATCTCAAGTAATAATGTGGAACTTGTAACGTAAGGAAGAGGTTGAGGTATTTCTCTTAATCAGTCTATAACATATAATGTTGAAATGTCTAAGTTACAAGGGCATTTCTGATAGAACTGACCTATATGAGTTACGAAGTGTGGCCGCTTCGAAGAAAGATAAAGGCTTTTCTTAAATACAACTCATGAATACCGGGGTATAAGCACAAGGCCATAAAACGTGCTGGCTGTTAAAATGAAATGAAACTTAGATTACTTATGTGATATATCCGGTTGATTATACAAGAAAATTAGTTCAAGAAATTAGATCACTAAAGTTCTTTATCAACTTTGATGTATTCTCACTAAGTGAAGGTTCAATTCATTAGGACACCTTCATTTATGCATACAGTAGTCAAGAAATGCACAAATTTCTTTGGTACATATATATACTGTTTTTGGATATCAGATTTAAGAATGACTCTCGCTTTTATTTCCAAAATAGGGGAGAATGGATATTTATTTTGTAAATAGGGGAGGAATGTTGGATATTTACCAAATAAATATTTATTACTTTAATAATATTTATCTATTATTAATTTAATAATGTTTATTTATTTTTAAATGGTTCCTTAAAGTGATTGGTTTCATATTAAAAGGATGCTTTTAACCTTCAAGTCAAAATTACTTGAATTTTGAATTAATATTGGAGGGAATTTTTTCCCACCATAAGTTTAAAAGTGTTGTAAATGTTTTGTCCCACCTCACTATTTTACAAGAAATATTCATGGCTTATATATGGAAACTTACCTTCCATATTGTTTGGCTTAGCGATGTAATTGGCGCTTTTAAGGCGCACTTTGCACTTCGCACGACCGCATCGTCTTGAGGAGCCTTTCCTATTTGAACTGAGATGATCCAATCGGTTGACTTGTTGACCGATCACGGATTGACTTCGCACGTGTGCACCACATGTGTGCATTAGGCGCTCACCGCTCAAGGAAACGCGTTGATTGGATAAGAAAAGCGATTCGATTTCGATAATCGATTGATAAAAGATGTTCGGATGTGAACCGTTGGATCCTTGCAACCGTTGATCGGATCGATCAGGGCCCTCGATTGCAAGCAACCGACAGACACAACCGCCCCTGAAAAGGTGCTCCGAAAGTTATAAATAGAGGCCAGAGGAGGGATTCTAAATACTTGCAATTTCCGAATCTTACATCTGAGCCCTCAGAATTCGTGTGCAAACTAGAGCATTCTGCGTCTTCGTTTCGTTGGGTCGCACACTACAGTGCAACGTAGTGGAACTCTGCTTTTGTGCCATAGTATTATTGTCTTAAAATTGATAGTGTATTGCACAAAGATTGATAGAAAATAGACCGAAAAATTGCTTCAAGGCGCGATTAGATCGTTGTCTTTAAGACAATATTTGCCCCCTATATGCAACGGGATATCGGCAAATTCGCCTCCAGGATACAATGAAGCCTCGGTGAAGAACCGATCTGTCACACACTTACGCTTCAGTAGACCCAACGAAAACGAAGACGCAGAATGCTCGTTTGCACACCTAATTCGAGGGCTCGATGTAAGATTCGGAAATTGCAAGTGTTTAGAATCCCTCCTCTGACCTCTATTTATAACTTTCGGAGCACCTTTTCAGGGGCGGTTGTGTCTGTTGGTTGCTTGCAATCGAGGGCCCTGATCGATCCAATCAACGGTTGCAAGGATCCAACGGTTCACATCAATAAGCATCTTTTGGTCAACTGACGGTTCAATTCGAAATCAGAATCGCTTGTTCGAATCCGCCATCGCATTCGCACATCGCACACTCACAGGCGGCGAACCGCCGCTATGAGCTGTGTTCTTCTTATTAAGCCAAACAATATGGAAGGTAAGTTTCCATATATAAGCCATGAATATTTCTTGTAAAATAGTGAGGTGGGACAAAACATTTACAACACTTTTAAACTTATGGTGGGAAAAAATTCCCTCCAATATTAATTCAAAATTCAAGTAATTTTGACTTGAAGGTTAAAAGCATCCTTTTAATATGGAACCAATCACTTTAAGGAACCATTTAAAAATAAATAAACATTATTAAATTAATAATAGATAAATATTATTAAAGTAATAAATATTTATTTGGTAAATATCCAACATTCCTCCCCTATTTACAAAATAAATATCCATCCTCCCCTATTTTGGAAATATCCATCCTCCCCTATTTACAAGATTTTTTCGGATTTCAGGAACATGAAGGACATCATTCAGGGTAACAGATTTTCCCGAAGTAAAGTGTAGAACAACTTTGCCTTGACCTACCACTTTGGCAGTAGTGGAATTTCCCATGAACAATTCATGTCCATCATGAGCCTCCTCATAGGATATAAAATTATTCCTATCAGAAGTAACATGCCTAGTAGCTCCAGAATCGAGCCACCATTCATTTCCACCATCTACCATATTGACTTCGGAGATCACCGCAATGAGATCTTCTTCACCCACAATGTTTGCCTGATTTTTATTTTTCAAAAATTCTCGACAATCACGTTTGAAATGGCCGAGTTTATTACAATAAAAACAAGTACCCTTCTTTGTTTTTTCCTTGTATTGTCCTCTCTTGAAAACCTTCTTATTCGGCTTCAGTTTAAAGTTCTTCCCTTTGTTCTTCTTCTTCGATGTGGATGCATCTTCAATAATGTGCGCATTGGAGGCGAGTTCGATTTCTCCTCTTCCTTGTCACGTAGACGAGCCTCTTCTTCTATGCGAAGATGAGTCAAGAGTTCCTCCATAGTACGATCTTCCTTCGTATGTTTCAAACTCTTACGGTAATCTTTCCATCCCAACGGTAATTTTGCAATAACCGCAGAGACTTGAAAACCTTCGTCTATTGTGCTTCCTTCCGTCACAAGATTGTTGAAGATAATCTGCATCTGGTGCACTTGCTCTAAAATAGGTTTAGAATCATACATCTTAAAATTAAATAACTCACTTACTAAGTATGTGAGCACGCCGACCTCTTCTACTTTGTACTTTCGTTCAAGAGCCTCCCATATCTCCTTTACAGTTTTATAAATTTGATAAACGTCAAAAAGAGAATCGGCAAGAGCGTTGAGAATATAGCCTTTGCATGTGTAATTGTCGCTTTCCCATTTCGTACGGATTCTACCTTCTTCAAGCGTTTCATCTTCTTTCTCCAATGATGGTGAGTCCATAGTGAGAACGTATGCGACTTTCAAAGTTGTGAGTAAAAAATGTATTTTTGATTGCCATCGTTTGAAATTGGTGCCATTAAAGCACTCGAGTTTCGTGATCTTCGTGTTGGAGAGTTCCATCATCTTTTGTGCCATAGTATTATTGTCTTAAAATTGATAGTGTATTGCACAAAGATTGATAGAAAATAGACCGGAAAAAATTCTTGGTAGCGATTAGATCGCTGTCTTTAAGACAATATTTGCCCCCTATATGCAACAGGATATCGGCAAATTCGCCTCCAGGATACAATAAAGCCTCGGTGAAGAACCGATCTGTCACACACTACGTTGCGTAAGTGTATGCGACCCAACGAACGAAGCGAGAATGCTACGGTTTGCACCACAATTACGAGGCTCAGATGTAAGATTCGGAAATTGCAAGTGTTTAGAATCCCTCCTCTGGCCTCTATTTATAACTTTCGGAGCACCTTTTCAGGGGCGGTTGTGTCTGTCGGTTGCTTGCAATCGAGGGCCCTGATCGATCCGATCAACGGTTGCAAGGATCCAACGGTTTGCACACATGTGGTGCACACGTGCGAAGTGCAAAGTGCGCCTTAAAAGCGCCAATTGCGCCATTAAGCAAGCCAAACAATATGGAAGGTAAGTTTCCATATATAAGCCATGAATATTTCTTGTAAAATAGTGAGGTGGGACAAAACATTTACAACACTTTTAAACTTATGGTGGGAAAAAATTCCCTCCAATATTAATTCAAAATTCAAGTAATTTTGACTTGAAGGTTAAAAGCATCCTTTTAATATGGAACCAATCACTTTAAGGAACCATTTAAAAATAAATAAATATTATTAAATTAATAATAGATAAATATTATTAAAGTAATAAATATTTATTTGGTAAATATCCAACAAGATACACTTTTCCCGTCAGAGTCCCTATATTTTTACATTTGCCCAAACCGACCAACTTTAAGCGAAGCCAATTCCAGCTAATAAGAAAAGATTTTAATACCCCTTCTTACATTTTTATCGTTCTACATGATTTAAAAATTTTTAAATTACACTTTTTTCTATTTACACAATATAAATAACATTTATGCCATCTGATTTGAAGACCATAATATAAAGATCTATCGTGCCAAAGATTGACAAAAAAGGAGAAATCACCTCTTTAAAAAAATATAAAATATCGTCTATTTACGCGATGTGAAGCAGCATCTATTCCGTATGATTTGAAGGTTAATGATGTCAAAGATTTATACGAAAAAAGCGATATTGTCTCTCTTTTTAAAAATTGATTGTTTAAAAAAATGATATCGACTCATTAAACAGTCGATATTGACTCATTCAAGAGTTGATATTGATTATTTAAACGGTAGATATCATCTCGTTAAAGAGTCAGGCACGACTCTCTAAACGGTCGGTATTGCGTAATTATACAGTCGGGATTGTTTAAAAAAATATCTTAGCCCATCAATCTTTCAAACATTGGAGAGGCTCGAACTTCGACGCAGGGCTTAGATTTTCGCAAATTCAAATTGTAAACTAGACGACAGCCACGAGATGGATTGACCAAATCGTACGGTAGTTAACTGACTCGACCCTTATAGCTGAGTCCACTATGTTCATCAGAGAATTTAGATAGACGCAGGTGTCAATTAAATGAGGATGGCGTTTTACGCCTTTTTAGTCCTCCTAGACAGAATACAACTTACTATAGCGTATGTCATTGGACGATTTCCACTTTTTTTTGTAAATAGTTCTATTGAGAGAGTCGTGCCGGACTCTTTAACGAATCCATATCGATTTTTTAAATAATTAATTTTTTTTATTTTTTATTTTTAAAGAAGTGATATTACGTATTCATTTTTGCATCATCGATCTTTATATTATAACTTTCAAATCAGATGGAATAGATATTACTTCACATCGCATAAATAAATAATTTTTTATACTTTTTTAAAGAGGCGATATCACTTTTTTTTTATATCAATCTTTGGCATCATTGATTTTTATATAGGTTTTTTGCATATATCACCTCATGTTATGCTAATATTATAAGAAACCCTCTGAGTTATGAGTATTTATTGCAGCCCCTACTTTTGTGCTTCTGTTTCATGTAATTCTCTGTCGTTAACTAGTCGTGAGTTTATGGACGGAAAATCTATTTTGCTCTTAATGAAACCAATATTTTAAAAATATCACCATTCTAAGAGGCCCTTCATTCATCTATATTTACAAGTCATGCCATTAAAATTTATCAACATTATAAAAGGCCTTTCATTCACTTTTATTTATAAGTCATGTCATTATAATGTACCACTATTCTAAAATGAGTACCTTTAAATCTACCCACAAAATCTTTGAGTTCACCCACACTGAAACACATCAACTGCATTGAATCAAATTATGGAGATTTTTTATCGTCCCAATCTTTCATGAAATTGATCTTTAGATCATGGGTGTACCATCAGACGATCGATTTTTTATTTCATGTGGTACACACTCTTAAAAGTGACCTTAATATCAATTTTAAACATATACGTGATGTTAAGGTCACTTTTCTGAGATGTGTGCCATCTGAAATAAAACACTGACCGTCTGATGGTACGATCATGATCTCAAGACCCATCATGTGAAAGATTGGGAGGATAAATGATCTCCATCGTTCGATTCAATTCAATCAACGTGTTTCAGCATGGTTGAACTTAAAGATTCAGTGGATGGATTCAAAGGTACTCTTCTAAAAGGCTCTTCATTCACCCATCAGATTCAAGACTCATTAGATGGGTGATTCCCCTATTAAAGCATGTCAACGTTTAGACGAATACTCAACCAATGGAGGATTTGTGGCAAACGATACATTTATTTTTTAAAAGAAAACCTTTAATCTATATGTTCCACTCAAAATACTCGTCCCTCCAATTTCTTATATGATTCAAGACCAATTTTTATGAATTGGATTGTCTAACCGTGTCTGCTTCCATCCACCAAATCTTTGAGTTCACCAATGCTAAAACACATTGATTGGATTGAATAAGATGATGGAGATCGTTTAGGCATACCATTAGACGATCAATGTTTTATTTCGTGGCACACATTTCATAAAAGTGACCTTAACATCACGTATACCATTAAAATTAATTTTAAGGTCATTTTTTTGAGTTTGTACCACATGAAATAAAAAATCAACCATCTGATGGTGCCACCATGATCTCAAGATCCATCGTGTGAAAGATTGGGACGATAAACAATCTCCATCGTCCAATTCAATGCAATCAATCGTCTAATGGTGCCACCATGATCTCAAGATCCATCGTGTGAAAGGTTGGGACGATAAACGACCTCCATCGTCCAATTCAATGCAGTCAACTGTCTGATGGTGCCACCATAATCTCAAGATACATCGTGTGAAAGGTTGGGAGGATAAATGATCTCCATCGTCCGATTTAATGCAGTCAACTGTCTAATGGTGCCACCGTGATCTCAAGATCCATCGTTTGAAAGGTTGGGATGATAAACGATCTCTATCGTCCGATTCAATGCAGTCAATATTTTTTCGCGTGGGTGAACTCAAATATTTGGTGGGTAGATTTAAAACTACTCTTTTTTGTAAGTGGAGGGGCGTCAACTCTTACCACATATAGAGGGTGGCAATTTAGTAATTTAATTTAAAAATTGATAAATATGATATTTAGGCTATTCTTTAACGGCTGATAAACCAATTAAAGTAAAATCGGTAGTAGAATCGGTTAAAGAGGGTGTTTTATAAACACTAAAATGCTAACTCAGGGAGTTTAGAGCAAATAACTATAAATGAGGGGTTATTTGTAATATCAGCATAACTTAGGGGTATTTGCAAAAACCCTTTTTATATTATAGCCTTCAAATAAGACACCATAGATGCTGCTTCATATCGCGTAAATATAAAAAAATGCAAATTTTTAAAATTTTAAACTATATAGAACGATAAAAAGTGTAAGAAAGGGTATTTGAGACTTTTTGTGCTAGCTGAAATTGGCTCGGCTAAAACTTGGTCGATTTGCGTAAACGTGAAACTAAAAGGTCTCTGACGGAAAAGATGCATCGGACAGGGTCGATTAGGGAAATTTCCCATAATTCAATAGCCACAAGTACAGGCACTTTAGTAAGAATTATATATAGCTGGGTTACCAATATTATTTGCGAAGGAGAGCATAAGTGTTCCCTGTAGTGACAAATTTCTCTGAAATTTACTAAAATAGGGGTTGGGCGAAAATCTCGATGAAATTTCGATGATTTTTCTGAAATTATTGAAATTTCATTAATTTCAACAAAATTAATAAAATTTCGCCAAAATTAATAAATCTTTTCTAATTTTTATTATTTTTAAAATAATAAATAAAGTTTTTATGGAGTTTAAATATAATTTATATTAAATATTTTTTGTACTCCCCGAAATTTTTTTGTAACTCTTCAAATTTTTCTCAAAATTTATCCGAAATGAACATAAATATTGCCGAAAACGAAATGTGTCAGCTTGGTGGTCCCAAATCTCAGTAGTCCACAAGGCTTAGTCCAATCGTCATCTTTGTTGAGGATTCAAACCACCATTCGATCAAAAGTAATTCGGGTTATTTAATCTCAACGATTGTTGGTCCTCCTCAATCCTACCCTTCATTTGAAGACTCTTAATCGGATGATAAACAATTACGCATGATTAATCAGGTAATCTTAGGGGCTGAATCCAATCTTGTTGATGACATCATGTACCACGTGACCAATGTAGATGAAGTTCGGTGCGGCATGTACAAAATTTATGATCCGTGACTCCGTGTACTGACTGTAGTCTACATGGGCTCATTTTACCTAATGCCAACTCCAATAATTAATGTCCTAACCCAAGGTTACCTAATTCGCTCACAGAGCTTGCCAATAGCGAATCGGTTCCCAGTTCGATTCGCTCTGGTATGGTTCAGATGAGGGAACCAGTTTACATCAGATATTTTGTTATGATTTTCTCCCTCGCCGGTTGGCAATTTAAAGAGATAGCAATGCATCTCATTCCGACCCATATTTAAAGAGATAGCAATGCATCTCATTCCGGAAATGGGCCGGTACGTAGAGTTTCGGATGCTGATACCGAAACACTGACCTTAGATTGAAGATCCATTTTGTCATCTATAATGGAATAGGTCACACTTGGTGTGCAGTGTGCGTTATTCAATCACAACAGTTATGTGCACTATTTTATACATATTAATATGGGCACCTCTATTTGAGCCTACTGGTTTATTGGTGAGCGCCTCCCTTTACAACTCATTACTGCTTGAAATTTCATGATGAAGATCGATTTTCACCTGGATTTTTGATAAAATGAATCTTTAGGTCACGGCGGACTTATCAGAGAGTCAAGATTTTGATTCCACATGAAACAAATCCTAAGAGGTACTCCTAAACTCACATTTGAGGGTGATATATACCACATTAATTTAGGGGCTACTGCTTAATCTAAAACGGATGCTTTAATTCATGAAAATTTTAGCATGTGATTTGGCTAATTCGACTAAAAGAAGGAAAGATTAACGTTGCTAAACCTATTATCTTTTGGACAAAGGTACCCATTGTCATATGGACTAGGTAAATTACTGGGTCCGTATCTACGGGTGTAATTATATTCGGTAAACTGAAGTGAACTCAAACCGAAATTTTGGTTTTTGGTTAACTAAAATCGAACCCAATCCGAAAAATTTTGGTTTACCGAACTTCCACTGCCTTGAACTGAAACCGATCTGATTTTGGTTGGTTGTGTTTGGTTTTCGAATTTTTTTCATATATATATTTTTTCAGTTTTAGGGTCGGTTTTTTGAAAGTATCCAGCCGGTTATCGGCTTTTAGCTACCAAAATCGAAACCGAATCGGGCCGGCTTGATTTGGTTCGATGTCGATTTTCAATCAGTTTTGATCTGCATCGAACCAGTTTGAGAGACTCGATTTTCAGTCAGTTTTCAGTTTTTAACTTTAATTTCCACCCCTACCTATTATGGCTGTGCATTTTTTGCACCAAATCGACGGCTTTGGTCCGATTTGGACGGGTACCGGTTTGGGTTTGGTTTGGCAAAACGAAAAATCAAAAAGTTCAGTTTGATTTTGGTTTTGGACCTTCCCAAGCCGAAACCGCCCGAATGAAACCCATTGTAAGTAAATTATATATATATATATATATATATGGTCAGCTTCAGTGAAGCAGATGATTGGGCCTCAAATTTTCGGTCCAAAATTTAGGCCCAAATTTTGTTATTTAAGGCTACATTGAATTAGGGAGTAGAGACTTAGAGTTCTAATTTCTAAAGGCTCAGTCTGTAAAAGTGTATTTGACAAAAAGTAAAATGACTCCGAATAAATGAAAATAGTAAACATATAAAACAAGTTAAGAAGTTGGGAAAATTTTGATGTGTAAGTAAAACTTATAGGAAAATCGAAACTGATTGAACCAAACCGTAACAAAATTGAATTGGATTGGTTTGGTTTAACATTTGGACTGTTTGGTTTGGTTTGAACATTTAGAAACTGATTAGATTTCCACCCCCACCTATTACGGTTGTGCATTTTTTGGGCCGAACCGAATTGGCGGCTTTGGTCCGATTTGGAAGGGTACCGGTTTGGGTTTGGTTTGGCAAAACGAAAAACCGAAAAGTTCGGTTTGATTTTGGTTTTGGGCCTTCCCAAGCTGAAACCGCCCGAACCAAACCGATTGTAAGTTATATATATATATATATATATAGTCAGCTTGAGTGAAGCAGATGATTGGGCCTCGAATTTTCGGTCCAAAATTTAGGCCCAAATTTTGTTATTTAAGGCTACATTGAATTAGGGAGTAAAGACTTAGGGTTCTAATTTCTGAAGGCTCAGTCTGTAAAAGTGTATTTGACAAAAAGTAAAACGACTCCAAATAAATGAAAATAATAAACATGTAAAACAAGTTAAGAAATTGGGAAAATTTTGATATATAAGTAAAGCTTATAGGAAAATCGAAACTAATTGAACCAAACCGAAATAAATCCAAATCGGATTGATTTGGTTCAACATTTGGATAGTTTGATTTGGTTTGAACACTTAGAAATCGATTAGAACTGATTTAGTTTGTAATTTTGATCCAAACCGAACCGAATACACCTCTACTACCCATGTCGCATCCAATAATAAAAAAAATCACAATCATTTTATTTAAGAGTGTCACCATTCCTCGAAAATCACATAACACATCAAACATATTATGGCCACTTTTGGGAAATGCGTCAAACGGAATCATCAAACATATGCCATCTGATTTGGAAATCATGATTCCAAGATCTATGATCTCAAAGAATAGGATAAATGACATCTATCTCTATCATGTGATTTAAAGTTGTCAACACCTTGTGAAAATTAAGAGTAGTGCCGTTAACTTTAAAAAGTATCACACTATATGCTGGGGATTTTTCTTTCACAAGTATTTATTATTTATTTATTTTCAATTCATAAATCTTTTGATCATGGTTTTCAAATGTGATGGAATGCACAGTATTTTCACATGGTGTACGTCATCTGTATGAAAAAATGACTTGCAAGGAGGCAGCTTCGAAAATAGGTTACCGATAGCCAACCGAAGAGTCTGTCTCCGTAGGCTAGGGTTTTTAAATGTTAAAACCATTGATTGCCTAGACTTAGACGACGGAGATCACTCTTCCTCATGACCCAGCTATCAAACGGCAAGGTGTCGATTCAACATGGCATACATCCTCAAAAGTGACCATGATCATAGACATATCATGACAAGGGTTATTGGGTCAATTTTGTTGATGTGTTCATGGTATAATCAATCAACATCTTACCGTCTAATAGGTGGGCTATGATACTAAGATGTCTTGTTTGGAATAATGAGAATGAACAAGATCTCCATCGTCTCATTCAAGGCAGTCATGATCTCAACATGGGGAACCCAAGGCTGCTAATGTAGATCTTGATTCGATGGGCCGCAATCATGGGTGTAACCTGAGAAAAGGTACGCAAGTCACTTTTGGGGATATGTGCTACATATAATCAAACATATGACCATTTGATAGGTGTATCGTGATCTCAAAATTTATTTTGTAAAAGATTGGGAAGAAAAAAAATCTCCATAGTGTAATTGAAGGGAGTCAACATTGTTTTGTGGTGAAAATTTAAGGAAAAAGAGGAGTGAATAATGCCATCCAAATGTTAAATCTTCGCTCATTCTATGTCTGAATGAACGCATTGCAATGTTAGTGAATTTTAATTCAAACATCTTTATTTATAGTCATCATATCTGGTCCGTAAAACAGAACTTAAGATCTTGAGCCTACCAAGTGATGATCATAATTTTACTCCATGTATCATACATCCCAAGAATAAACATGATCATGTTGTACATCCTCATCAATCACGTTTTGGGATATCTGCCTGGTGGAATCAAAATGTGATCGTCGGATGATAAGATCTCAAGATAGTGTGTCGTAGATTTGAAGAAAAATGGTCCTCATTGCCTCATTCAAAGCACTCAAGTTATTAAGCACGTGAAACTAGGGTTGGAAAAGAAGAATCTTGCGTTGCTATGAGAGATATATCCTAACTCAAATGAAGATATGCTTCCAGTCACGCTATGTTTGCAATAGGGCTGTCAAAGGGCTAGGGCTGGCTTTTGACAGTCGGCTTGGCCCTAAATGTTAGGACTAACGCCAAACTTTGAGGACCCTAGGGTATGGCTTGAGCCTTTAAAAAAAAGCCCTGAAATTTAGGGTCGGGTGAAGGTAAAGTAAGGCCCAACCTGAGCCAGACCTATATATATATATATATATATAAAGAAAATATTTATTTTATATTTTTGTTTTCTCAAATGTATCTTTCTTTCATAATAGATTGATAGAATGTTAATTTGATAATTTTTAAAAATGAACTACCCTTTTTTCCTATTTTATATTATAATTTATATTTTAAATTATCTAATAATATGTATCAGATATTTTTTATAGCATAAGATCAACAAAATAAATAAATAATGGTAATGTTCGAAAGCCCAAAGCACGATGATCGCTACTTATATGTGTATCTAATTAAGTCTTAACCTATTACATGCGCACAATGGAAATTATAGCATAGCATAAGATCATTCCCACGATGATATGTTATTATATATATATATATTAATTTTCTGAAAACATATACTTATCTTTTAAGTTTATAAACTACTTGAGAAATATAAATAAAGAATGATTTCTTAAACTAAATTTTACAGAAAATAAATCATAAATCCTCCTACTTCAAATTATGGTCGTCGAACACAATCTTCAGCTATCGGATGTTTACAATTTTAAAATACCGTTACACTATATCTCAGTCTTATAGAATTTGAGCGTCAATAAAAAACTAACATAATTCAATATAGATTTATACTAATATTTAATTTACCAGAAATTTGAGCGTTAATCAAACTCTAGAAAATTAAAGATGAAAAATAAAAACCATTATACTAATCTGCAAATCTCAACTTAAGTCATTAATTCAAATTAAAGCTTGAAGATATTTACACAGCTAGAAATTACAATAAAATAAATCTAAACTAGAAAGCAATAAAAATATATCTTTCACCCTTCAGCCGCAGTTATTAATTGCTTCTAAGAAACTACAGTTATCTACTATAATCTTCCAGCTCTCAATCTCAGTCGTCAATTGTGATCGATAAATCTTGGATATCTAAACTAAACTACTCTAATTTGATTGGAAGAAAATTCAACCTCATGCGTCAATTGATACTGAGAATTTCTTTGCTAATAATTTCTATACCAAGCCCTTTTGTTTATAAATCATAAGGGGTCGTTTTACAAGACTCCTAATTTTAATAAAAGAAACTACTAAACAAAACTATCCTACTATAACTCTACTTCTAATGTTATTTTTCTTTGCTTTCATTCTGTTAATGTACTTCTGGAATTTCTTCATTTATTTCAGAGCAGAGTTCTTTAAAAGTCTTCCTAGTCAATCTCTTCAGATCCGTGATCGACCAAACTTCTAAGTCAATAATTCTTCTAATTTTGTGCATGGTGGTGTTAATCTCAAGTGATCAACAACTTCAGAAAGCTTCTTTTATGAAAATTCGTAAAATCACAATTTTCTGTTATTTTCTATACTGCTTCCTATAGAACGATTTTTTATTATGATTCATCGCTTTCTCTTATATCGTACTCTTTTGAACGACATTCTCTGAAGAATCGTAAATTACGATTTTTCACTTCTCCTTTGCAAATCGTAAACATGATTTTTCATCTTTCAGTACGCGATAATTCATCTTTTTCGTTCAATTATCTTTTTATTGCTTTATGAGTTCATTTTGACGAATATTTTCATTTTGGTTCTCTTTTATTATTTTTCTTTAATATATGCACATCAGTAACTTATTAGTAGCAAACGAAGTCCTAGCATCACTAAGTTAAAGGTGATAAATTGATATATTATGTAACTGATCACCCAACCCTAGTTCGCTAGGGCTGACCCATGAATGAAAATGCCGAAAAATCGATACGTATCGGACAATATGTATCGATATCGGACGGTACCGAACGATACATTGAATGTATTGACCGGTAAAACTCATATATATGACTGATACAGTACATTCAATGTACCATATCGGAGGTCACCGATACCGATACGTATCATCCGATATGTATCGGTATCGGATAAAATTTTGATCCATGGGCTGACAATGTTAAAGCCCTCTAGGGCTAGGGCTAGGGCTGCCCATACTAAGACTTGCCTAGAGCTAGGGCCAGGGCTAGGGTTGACCATACTAAGGCTTGCCTAGAGCTAGGGCTAGGGCAATGCAAAAGCTTGACCCGAACTGGCCCATTGACAATTATAGTTTGCAATCGATGATACAGTCTCTATAGACAGGGTCTCTGTCATTCAAATTGTTGACTACCTTCAATTAGGATAAAATATTAGTTTTCATCCCAATCTCATAAAGAAAAGATCCTGGGACCATGACCCACCTATCAGATGGTAGGAGGGTCATTCCAATGTCAAAAATCCCCAAAGGTGATCGTGATCATAACATGCCATGAGAAGGGTTCTTAGATCCCTCTTGGAGATGTGTTCTACATGGAATCAAAATTTCACCATATGATAGGTGGATCATGATCTCAAGATCTATTGCATTTAATATTTAGACGATAAATTATCTGAACTTCTTAATTTAAGGCAGTCAACAGTTTTAATGGTGGAAACCCCTGGCTGCGAGAATAGAATATGCAACTACAAATAATTGTAATACTGAGAAATCTTCCATTCTGACTTATTAGAGGCTAGTCCCTCGATTAGTTTAGTATGAATTTAATCATGGACCATTCGGCGATATGTCGGAACAAAAGATTTCTCATTGTTACAAACTAATCGTCTGATAGGTGTGCCATGATCTCAAGATCAATTGTATGGAAGTTCAGGGTGAAAAACGATTTCCATCATCTGATCCAAAGCAATCAACAGTCTTTCAGAGAAAGCATGGGCGCGAACAGAGATACCCTAAACATTTTGTAACTTTGAACTTCTCGATCGATTGTTCAGTGACAAGGTGAGTTTGAAGTTATCCTTAAATAAGCCTTCCGTAAAGTTTGAACTTCTCGATGGATTGTCCAACGACAAGTCCATAGAAAGAAACTTATCGTTGAATGAAACAACAATTAATCCATAAAAAAGTTGGGTACGTCCATTCACGCCCACACATTTTCTGAAAGCACCCACGTCCCAGACCTTTCAAAATCGTTGATTGCTTCGGATCAGAAGATGGAAACTGTGTTTCACACCTATCTTCCACACAACGAATCTTGAGATCATGGAACACCTATCAGACGGTCAATTTTTTATTCCACGTATCCTAAATCACCAAAAATGGCTCTAAAATCATGTTTGAGCATGATGTGTACCATTCGATTGAAATGCCATTTTGTAGGGATATGTTACACATGGAATAAAAAATTAATTCTCTGATAGGAGCGTCATGATCTCAAGATCCATTGTGTGGAAGGTCGAGGTGAAACACGATCTCCATCATCTGATCTGAAGCAATCAATTGTTTTGATGGCGTATGGGATGTTAGGATGTGGGCACTTTCAGAGAATGCGTGGGCGCGGACAGAGGTACCCTTTTCGTAGTGACATATTTCGTTTTTAACAAATTTTTCATCAGATTAATTTTGATTACTTTCCAAAAAAAATCGAAAAAAATTTAGGGATAAAAAATATATAGAAACTCTATTTAATATTTTGACAAATAAATTACTAAAATATATATTAGATTACTAAGATATTTAAAAATTTTAAAAATATAAAATAGAAAATTACCCAAAATTTGCCAACAATTACCAAAATTTTCTCGAAAATTTCATTAGACTGTGAATTTCGACGAAAATTATCACTATGCTTCCAAGTTTCAATTCCTTCTAATTAAAGAAGTAATTAAAATACCAGTCATGTTCACCAACATGGATTCAACGTGCTAAACGAATCAAAGCAATCTTTAGAGATCATTTTGAATATGATTAGTTTAGAGATATCCAATCAAAATTAGCAAGTGATACAGATCCCATTTTTAATTTCTTATAGGTTAAGATCATAAAGATATATAATAAGAGGACACCATCTACTAGTTAACGAGAGAGAGAGAGAGAGAGAGAGAGAGAGAGAAGTGAGTTGCCCTAAAAGATCTTAGCACTCACAACATTTGATCAATGTTGCCTAAGTACACGTCGTAGAAAGAAGTAAACAAAGAATATTAATCTTTGTTGGTAGTAAATTCTTTGTAATATATATAAATAAAAAAAAGTAAGTTCTTTATAATATGCTTTAAAGTTTAAGATTATTCTTGTTTTGATTGAGCAATCAGAGCGGAGATAGAGATCAATTTTCTATCAAACTCTAACGGTTGGTGTTAAAACAAGATTGGCTCAATTGAACAAGAAGGACGTAGCCAGAATTTTTTTTCAATCCGAGCAAGCAATTATTCCATTTTTAAAACAAACTAAAATTATATAGTCTAATAACTAAATAGAACTTATCGCAAACGGTAAATCATATCAATATAATATTTCATATTAACTAATCACAAAAGGCAAAGTCATACAAATTGAGGGTATAGTAGTCATGTTAACTACAAACGAGCCTATCTTATACTATTTTAACCCGACAATATTCTATGGTGGACAGGAAAGGGCAAGCCATTTAACGGATTGCTGATGTGGCACGGAATAAGCGCAATGGGGCCTAGCAATGCACGTCAGGCAGCCACTTATATCGCGCCACGTAAGCATTCGTTAAATGGTATGTTATTTCCCGTCCATTAATTATAATTTTTCATTTAACCCATTAAGATTAATTCCCATCATAATACCCAACCTACCAAAGATACACCCACCTTTACTTATAGATCCATGCAACATATGGACTCAACATAGACCAGAAGTAGACCCAAATTCAATTAGTACTAATAATTTATCATGACACCCAAATTCAATTAGTACTAATAATTTATCATGACCCGTTTCAATGTAATTTTACTAAATTTAAATCCATAAAAAATCGACTAACCATGAATACTAATTAGGCCAAGTGTAGATTGAACCCTTTATGGCTCAACCAGCCCATCTAATACCCCTTTAAATCAAATAGTTTATCTAAAGCTCTTAAATCAAACTAATCAATCCATAAATATTTCTTAACCATATAAACATTTCATAAAATTGTGAAATTCTTACAAATTTTAAAACCCAAAATCAGAATATAGAAAGATTATAATAGTTCAGCTCATTACTTTACCATAAACTTCAGTATCAATTTTAATTTTATATCTTCTAGGCATAAACTCAATTAGATGATTTTAAACAGCCCAACAATTTGATCTATAGTTACGATCAATTTCATATTTCCTATCAATAAAGCATTCCAATGACTTGGTAACAATTTAAATACAATACATATAGCCATAGTATTCATCAAAATCTCCAATTATCTTATATAAACTCCTTCATTTTTCTGATTTTCAACATCCAAAGTCCTCAATCATCTTAAAATTCGTTTTTATTAATATGTGAATTTCAATCACAACCCATCCATGGATTCATTAAAACCCATCAACCCATCCATGGTGCCTACATAATATAAAGGAGAGCTAGAGTCAGTGAGCCATATAAATCCGAACCTAGCTCGCATGAATTGACGAGATAGCATGGTGTAATAAATGTTCCGTAACTAGAATCCAAATTTTAGAAAAATTACTTAAATAGACTAGGATAGACTAGGATTTGTGGAAGTTAGAGAGAGAGAGAGGGCAGTGTATGGGGTTGCTAGCCAAGATTTAGAGAGAGAGAGAGAGGTAGCCGAGGATGTTCGTGTTGGGCCAGCGAGTCTGGCTAGAGGACTAGAGAGAGATAGTCGCCTAGAGGAGAGAGACACTCCAAGCATAGGTGTGTCAAAGAGACAGGAGCAAGAGAGAGACACTCGGGCAGTAGTTCTAATTTCCAAACTATGTTGTAAAGAAAAGAAAAGTTTCAGCTTTATTAGTAGTTCAACCTACTTAATTTACTCATGCACCAAGCTTGTTTTTTTGATTTTTTTTTAATAAAATTTGATTGGACTATTTTTTTGGGGCTATTTTTTCTAATAAAATTTGGTTCGACTTTAATTATTTTTTCTAATAAAAGTTTGAAGAATATTAAATAATTACATTAGCATTATAGAGGCTAGGTGCATGCTTTTATTCAAATATTTCATTTTAATTTGTTATACAATGGTTATAACAGACAACGATTAATCTCAAGACATTTAAGTAAATTTTATATATATATATATATATATATATATATATATATATATATTCGGGCCGGGTGTTGGAACACTGAACTCAAGCCCGACCCGGATTGATCCGGGTTGCAACATGTTTATACTACTTTCTGGGTTGGGTGTGGGCCAAAATCCCGGCCAACCCGGCCCATTGAGAGCCCTATCTACACTCATGGATAAAAAGTATAAACAATACATTTAAGTATGGTTGTCAATGGGTCCGGTCGAGCCGATACCTAAAATATCAAACCCAAATTACTGAGTCAGACACATAAAAACAAGTGGCTTTCATATTTTTATAAGTAATATAAATAGTCGTTATAGTTTGGCAATCCTCTTCTAAAAAGCATTTTAAGAGAGAAAATGTTAAGTGCAAAATACATTTTATCTAAAGACATAACCACCTCTACTTGAAAATGGTGTTGTATTGAAAAGTTGTTTATCACACAACACCATTTTAATTGTGTAATAGACTTTTTTTGAGAAGCAATATTTGAAGGTAGTAGCCTGTAAACCATCTCTTCAAAACACCTAGAAAGTGCATTGTGGAGAATGGTTGTCAAACATGATCACTTGTTTGACAATACTTTTCTAAAAAATAATTTTCAAAGGATAAATGTTGAGTAAAAAGCACATTTCATCAAAAGACCTCATGTCTAATTGAAGATGGTGTTGAGTTGAGAAAAGATCGGCTTCTCACCCAACACCATTTCCTCCATCTGATAGACTTTTTTTAAGAAAATAAGGGAGAAACAATTCGTGACACGACTCTTTATAGTATGTGAAAAGTATTGCGCTTACTTTTTTCTTTTTGATAATCGTGGCTGGCCAGGCCAATTTGTGCACACCTCGATGAATGAGTCGCGAAAAAAGTATTGTTGTTGTAAAAGAGTAGTCAAACAGGGTTCTCTAAAAAAGATAGATGGTTGTCCCACGAATATTAAGTTCTCTCAAAATCCGTGACAAGTTGAGGGGATCTTACGCCATTAAAATTGAGGAGTCCAAACATTTATGATAAATAATAATATGATATAAATAATTAGATTATTTATATCATATTATTAGATAAATGTTTGGACTCCTCAATTAGATTAGAAATTCTGTGATAAATAATAATATGATATAAGTTAGTGAGTCCAAACATACAATATAGCAGCGGACTCTGCTTTAACTTGGCATTTGTGGTTTTATTTTAAGAGGAAACGTTGGAAGGTTGCTCCATCTGCAAGAAAAGGATCTACGTGTTTGGTTTCCTCTCTTTCGAACCAAAACCCTAGAAGACGATCATGGCGACTATGGTGAGCTCTGCGAGCGGCCTACTGGCCATGCTAAACGAGCAACACCCCATGTTGAAGCTCCACGCCCTCGCGAATCTCAACGCCCTCGTTGATCACTTCTGGCCTGAGATCTCCACCAGCGTACCCACCATGTCGGTTCCCATCTCTCTTTCTCTCTTTAATCTCTTACGATAAATTTTGTTTTGTTTTCTAATGCGTTTGAATCTGTGGTCTTGCTTCTGGTGATAACTTATTGATGCATATGTTGCTTCAATGTGATAATTTTTAGGTTATCGTGGTTCTCTTTGGTGCTTTCTTGTTGTGTTTGTTGTTTTGGAGCCAGGGTTTTGCGATTAGGGCACTTAGGGTTTGTTTTGGGGAAGATTTTAGGGTTTATGAAGGTAATTGTGGATGGATTTTAACGATATATGAGTTTATTATGTTAGGGTTTGTTAAATTTTGAATCTTTGTGTGGTAGGGTTCTCACCCTATCGTGACCCACGCAAAAGAGGTGACGGTGTGCCTACTTAGACGAGGGGAAGGGCTACCTCGTGTGCACACAAGAAAGACTTCGATAATAATTCCCTTATTCGCTTCATTAATGGTTAGCATTCGAACCAGCTGGGTGCGATGTGGCACCCAACCTGAGGATCGGGTTCCACGGGAAACTTGCCCAAAGTCGATCAGGTACCATCTGGAAAAAAAATAATTAAGAAGGTACATATCCACTAGGTGCAAAATTTCAATGCATCCTGTTCAGGCAGCAATCTCATAACTTTGATTTGTTATTTGAAGGGCAAAAGAGTCCGGAAAATATATTCACCCCCCCCCCCACCCTAAAAGCCAAGGGGACGTCTGGGTGAACCCATAGATTTGTGGTGTAACTAGCGATCGCTTGCCACATGGCACATGATCTAGCATTCAAGTTCATGGTCACCGTCATGCGCTGTGCGCTGACCAAGAGGTCTAAACAAATAAACTAATATTCACATGCTAGGCATGCACTACTGTGTTACTTAGCTTTGTTGTCTGCATTTATTGTTTAATACTTTAATACACTAAGATTTCTTCATGGATTATTCAAGATGTGGCTTTTCCCTGTATTTTTTTTCTTGCACATCGTTCAATATTCCCATTTTGTATTGTGAAGACCATAGTTGTTTATAGGATTCCGATTCAGAAATATGCTTGATGCATACATCTTCCTACTCCCAAATTGTTCTTGAACTTGTTTGAATTGTCCCAATTCCTCATATATTGTGATGGTTTGACGTCATTAGAGATTAACGAGGGAAGAGAAATTGTGATTCACTGTTTGTTTCTTTCCATGGGTAGAGCTATGTACACTAATATCTGCATAAATGGAGCGTCGTCTTGAATGTTATGGGTGAATTTGACAGCATTGAGATTCTGGGATATACATTACTAGTTAGGGTCCAGTAGGGATTTTTTTTTCCCAAGATGAGTAAGAGTGTTGCTGCTGATATTTAGCAGTCAGAGGGTAAAAGCCCTCACCTAGGGACTTCCGAGCTTGATTTTGATGTCTCCAACAAAGATTACACGGTAATCTTTCATTTTATACTAGTACTTCAGGTTATATTTTCAACCATAGAGGAAGCGAATACTTTAGGGAAGGCATCTTGTTTATTGACAGAAGTTTCTTGAAATTTACTTCAATACCATTGGCTTTAAAGCTACAGAGATGGACTGCAGAATTCACTGATAGGGTATTTGTAAATGAGGTCAAGGAATGAATTCTCTGCTACAAACTTGAGTTGCATAACTTATTCCATTTCCATTAAAACATGCTCAAGCAACTGATGAGATCCTGGACTTGGATTTGAACACTATATACCAGGATTGGGATTGCACTAACCTGTGGATCTCTTGATCTGCCCAAACTGCAATGACTCCTGACAGTTTTGAGAACTTTATCAATGGAGTCAGCCTGGATTTTATCTATTCAGAGTTGTAATAGCACTAGATTTGATTCATCTAATCAATCTGCGTCTAATATGGATTTGACTAGTTGTGAAGAAGTTTGTTCTTCTTCTCGTTCAATTAGATGTATTTGAAAAGTATAGTTCTGATTTTATCAATGCAGTGAGCTTGGATCTTATCAACCCAGAGTTGTAATAGCGCTAGATTTGACCATTCATCTGCATCTAATATGGATTTGACCAGTTTTCAAGCACTTTGTGCTTCTTCTCATTCAATTAGATCAATTTGAAAAGTATAGGTTCAAATAATAAGCTGTAAGCAGACCACAAATACACAGGACAAGGTGATGATACTATAGGTTCATATGGGACAAGATGATGTTACTATAGGTTCATATGGTCAAACCATACATTATTCCTGGGTTTCTCTCATGAAAAGCTCAAGATTGAAATGTACAAACACCAAATTCCTGTCTGGTCAATATGATATTTATAAAATTTGGTTGGCTACAGAATCGTTGGAGGTATTTTCTTCTGCAATAGTGTTGAACATGGTTCGTAGTTTGTTTCATTGTCAGGCACAACTCACAAGACTTAACTGAAGTTACCGAAAAAAACAATGATTTAGTTGTAGTTAGGAGCAGCTTGTGAAGGCTCAAAATCCCAATTATCCTATGTTATCCCTCACCTTGTTTAAGGTCAATCACATTAGAGGGGTTGAACCATGAAGTCACTAACTTCCCATTCCTCCCTCCCTTTCTATTCTTCATCTTGCAAATCGAGCTTGTAATCTAGTTTTGGGTCGCTAGGAGTGATCTCAATGTAAATTTTATTGGAGAAACCGAGAAATTCTTATGAAAACTGAGTATCTCTCCAATCATCTTTTAAAAAAAAAAAAAAAACTGGTGTGTATGTCAAACTTACAGGAACATGGAGATTGGATCTGTTGTCATTGGTAAAATATGATCTTCAGCTTTAGTGTTTTGTGTGACGAGCACAGGAGCTCACTACCTGTGCAAAAGCCAAGTTAGCGATGACATACAATAATGTAACCCCGGGGATCATTGGAAGGAAGATCACACCAGGCAAAGAGCCAATCCAAGATATAACGGATATTTGAGTGTTTGGGGGAGGAGATGTAGAGGATTGAATGTTGTACCAGAAGGTTTCTAGCTTTCAGGATATTTTTTCCAATGGGTCAAGAGGGTTGAATATGTTTGTACAAGTCAAGCCCAATCTCGGAATGGTGGAGGGGCAAGGCTTCAAGGATCTGGATGTTCGAGACGCCTTTGAGGGTAGTCCAGAATTTTCCTTGAAACTCTTCCCAAGTGACCCCAACAGCTGCGATAAAAATTTAAAAGAAAAACTAGAGGGATGTTGCTTGAATGTTTCCATCTGGTTGGCAACCCTCATCCCAAAAAGCAACAAAATTATCCAATTCAGAAATTATTTGAATTCCAAAAAACTAAAGACAATAAAATGAAATATTCATAATCCATATGCAATTGATAGATAAGTGTTTTGGAGCACTGCACATCTCATGCAAATCATTCAAGAGTACTTGCAATGGAACACCTTCCGAAGCATCTTTTGTGGTGTTAAATGAAAGATGATCTACCAAATAGGAGTCATCTAGAAAACTAGAAGTACTCTCTAGCTTTGGAGCTAGGGCCTTCAATTGGATCCGATTCCATTTTGGTCTGCCATTACTTTCTCGGTTGAAATTTGAAGTAGTTTGTTTGAAATTTGATATATATATTTTTAAATAATTAACTTTTCTTAATTATAAATAACTTTGAGTAGAAAGGTTGACTCTATTTCTAATCACAAACTAGAAATAGCAAATTGGTGAATATTTTCATTTGGAACATTTATTATTACTATAATCACTTTTTTTTATCTAATGTCTGAGAAAAATAACATATTGATTGTAGACTTATATTTCCCAACTTACACAATAAAAAACTCATAAACCGCTCAAGTGTGGGACATGGACCTGTGCATGGGACTAGGGCATTTGCGGATAACAAATTCAACTGCAAACACTTGGGAAGGTAATGCACAGTGACACTGCTTGCTTTGTTTAACCCTCTGCCAGATGGGAAAACATAGAGGAAAGGGGGAAAAAGAAGTATCTGTGAAAACTTGAAGACCCATAAAAAAGAATTTATTTTGATGAAGTAAAATATCTACATTGACTTGCAAAACTTAGACATTGAAAAAAAACACTAGTTGATGACAGTCCAATGATCATAAAAACCTAATACATCTCATGGTTTTGCTCAATGATATCAAATTAAAATAAAAAACAGCTCGCACACTGGAAGTGACAATGCTCACAAATAAACCCAAAAACAAATATCAAAACAAATATCCCATTTTAGATTGTCACTTGATGAAACCTGAAATTAGAGTCCTAAAGGGGGAAAATTGGAAAACAAATAACTATGTCTTGAAAATGGTTAGTACATAATAGAGTGACTATTGTTTTTGATGGAAGCTGTCTTAGTGTATCATCTGAAAGCATCGATGGATGTGTTGACTGTTGAGGTTTGTCCTTCAATGGCGAAACTCTCAATGCAAACCTCCAATCGGTGACTGGGCCTTTGACCCAATAGTGATGCCTTCAAGCATAATCTTTGAGGACAGGGATTAAATTCCCATGCTACCCATTAAAAAAATTCCATTTGACTGAGTTGATATTGTTGGAAATACCTTTCTGGTTGTTTCTCAATGGTAAACTGGGTCAACTATGTACAGCAATTTGTTGTTAATTCAATGGAAATTATAAAAATAGCCTGGTTGGTACTAAAATATCGCTAGAGAACCTTGAAAAAATGAGGAAGATAGGGGGGAATTTATTTTGGGTATAGTTTGGTTATTTCTGGTTGACTAACCAGAAATACGCGGTCCATGATGCCTTAGAAAGGCCCTGATGAGATCACTTTCAGCGGTACCAATTTCTGGAGAGCACAGGTGTGCGCTCGTAGTTTTAACATTTTAAAATTTTGAAAAGTGCAAGCACAAATCTGAACACCCTTTTAGATGGTTTATTAAAGCTCCTTTACAAATTCTCTAGGAACATGAAACCCCTGTCTTGAGGTGAAGCTCTTTTTGTTACTGATAAAAAAATAGAATTGGCTGTATCGGATTTTGTTGTCTTTGGTTGACTCGTCTTTTTGGTGTTCCAACCTTGTTCCCGGTTGTTGTGTATAACTATGCGCTTGAGATGTATGCTTAGATCATAGGTCAAAGTGATTTTTTGATCACATAGGAATGAGATTTGGTAGCAAGCACATTTTGCTGCCCTTCAAAATTCAAAGTTGTTTCAGGGAGGACCAACTCTGTGTGCAATATCCTTGGACTGGGACTAACCTGGCTTCTGCAACCAAACACAGTCCACATCTTTAAACTGCATCAGGGGCTGAAGTATTTCATCAATGACAGATCTCCATAAAGTGGCATTTATGTTAGATCTACTGATGTGCTATTGCTAAAACATCTATAGGATTGTCAGGGTCTCAGTAAGTCATTTCTTGTTTCTGAATGTAGTTCAGGTGTGGCGACCCTGTTAACTTTCCACATGAAGATGCAATTCATTTTAATATATGTACAATAAATATTGTTGATTGATGCAAGCCTTTACCATGAGAAAATCTTAAAAGGTGGGAGGGTTGCCAATATCTATTGCATGTAGATTCAAATTGTCGTCATGTACTTAATAGAGGTTCAATATGAAAGGTGGATTTTGTCCTTCATAAATTGATATTCTTGGAGTTGCTAATTTATTTATTATTTATTATTATTTTTTGCAGTGAAAGTTTATATGAAGACGAGGAGTTTGATCAAAGACAACTTGCTGCATTACTTGTCTCGAAGGTCATAACTAGCTTTGATCTCTTCATCCTTGTTAATGACTAACATATCTATCCGTACTGCTAATAATTTTCTTTGATGCATATATGAAATGGGACACTAGCAATGTAGATCTCCGTTGTGAGGGTTATCGTGGAGGAAACACCCCAATATCCTGCAATGATTTCTCAAAGAGAAACACCTAAAAGTATAAATCTCCCTATTTCTCAAATTCAGAAACTCCATTGCAAATCACGTAGTAGGCATTTATAAATTCAGACGGAGACGGGTTGGGCATGTCGTTCAACTGGAAGGGTGACAATATTGCAACCTTGAGGTCGCGGGTTCAATCCCAGCTTACATATAAAGAAAAACCAAATAAATAAAAGTAGTCAGCCTAAACCCTAATCGTAAGACTCATGACCTAACTAAAACTAGAAAACTTTATTTTTCTACTAAGTACAAAATTTCTTCTCACCTCGTCACTAAAATAACCCTAAAAAAGGCTATAATGACTAAATTTTATGTAAATAACGCCATCAAAAGTTGGGCCTGTAACCCAATGAAAGGTTGGCAATATTGCAACCTTGAGGTTGCAGGTTCACGCCCAAATGATCAATAATGTCAAATCTCAAGGGTTCAAGGTTCGGTGGCCACCTCATAAGAGTAAAAACACCATCGAAATTTATTGGTCATTGAGTTGACATCCATGCACACCCATTTATAGCAAACATACTCCAGAGTATGGATGGCCTTTGGAAGTTGAGTATTTGTGGTTAGACCATTCGCCCTCACCCTGTTGTAAAGGAACTCAACTATAAGGTGTGTTTGATTGACCATCCATTGGTGTTGATCTTCATCTCAATACTATACCTTTGGCTTTCCCTTGACAAATACCAATGGATGCAGACAAAAAACTACATGTCTGGTGGTGATCAGTTCTTAATTTCAAATTGATATAGGAAGATACCTAGGAAGTCTAGATTTTTCCTTTCCAATATCTTCTGGGAGAAAACTTTTGAAGGTCCCCAAAACTCTTGGATCAAATTAGTTTTGATTAACAATAATTGTGCAACGGCTGTTCGGATCTACTATGATAAACGATGAATGACAGGGACTATGGCGGGTCTGATCCATTTTAGTTGACGATAAATGACACAATGGAGGGTTGGATCACCATTGTGGATGCCGAATGACAGCACCAAGGTTTAAAAACTTGTATTGGTTGCTGTATTATACTATCTCTCGAGATCGATAAGTAAAGAAATCTGAAAAATTCTAAAAAGTAGAAAAATATTTCTAAATATAAATATGATATTGTTATACATAAATAATTACTACAATGAAGTTTTGATTAATAATTCAATTCGTATTACATGATGTATAGAAATATTGTATATCAATGTAATAAAGTTATGGAGCATGAGTGATTGAGCATGGTGATAAGTTGATGTCTCACTAGACCGTATCTACAGGAATACAATTGTACAATATACATTAGTGTATAATTACAACTCTACTACCGCAGCTTTCCTTTTTTCAACTTGTGTTTTGCTTAACAATTCCTTTTTCTAATTAACCTAAAGTACTAAATTCAGGAAAAAATCAATAAACAAGAGAAGAGCACAAACATGTACTAATATGCCTAATTTTTTTTCAAAGGGTACATTTATTAACATCCACAAAATCTTGTTGGGCACCTATCCCAAAAATCATTGACTGCTTTGAATCAGATGATGAAGAAGGTTTTTCGTCCAATATTCCTCACAAGGGATCTTGAGGCCATGAGCGTACCATCGGATGGTCAGTTTTTAATTCTGCGTGGCACAAATCACAAAAAAGTGGCACTAAAATCATAGGGCACACTTCACGCTCAAACGTGACTTTAGGGTCATGTTTTTTGGATATGTACGTGGAATCGAAAACGGGCCGCCTGATCGTATGCTCATGGCCTCAAGATCCTTTGTGTGGAAGATCGGAGAAAAACACGATCTCCATCTTCTGATTTGAAGCAATCAATGGTTTTTCGCGTAGGTGCCCAGCAAGATTCTGTGGGTGTTAATGAAGGTACTCTTTTTAAAAATGCTGGAATTTGGAATTGACCGGAATTTTCAACCTCAGACACAACGATGGTTGGTTAGATCAATTTTGATTGATGAAAAATGATGCAATGACAAGTTCTCTAAAACAAGAGTAAGAAGGTAGAAACAAATATTATGCAAGAGGCGTACAGTCACGAAGAATTAGGTATGCCATCTGCTTGGCCTTTGCATTGCCTTTCCACTAAATGTCAGTAGAGACCAATATTATAGGCTCGAGGGGATTCTTTTTACAACCATTTGATGATAAGAAAGATGTGCCTTTGTCCCACAGGCTTGTCAGGCGGTGTTAAAAAAAAATAAACTTTTTTTTGTTCCACAAGGCCAACACCCAGGCATCCTTCGCACATTAGGCACATCCAGACCCAAATATGCAGGGATAATTTTTCTAATCATTTCCATTTCTTTTCGACAGTATCCGACCTGAAAAAGCACACCATCTTGTCCCTTGAACTCCTTGCAAATAGCTGCTTCCGTCGAATTTGGTCCTACGACAAGTACCTGAAGGGTGGATTAACTATCTCAACATTCTGTCCTTGGAAGTAGAGTCCATGCTGAATAATCCAGTTCGAGTTAGTTTTCACCCTGTGTAACTCCCTCGAATCATGTCTTGAAGAACCGCATCACTAAAAATGCCGCAGATGACATCCCAAGAACAATTTGTACTCTCATTTCCCAGTTTCGCACCAACGAAGGAAAAAAACAAACAAAAAAATCCGACGGATTTTATATGGATGAGAATATTCGAAGTAGAATTCCTTCTTTTCGTGCCCAGAGTCGCCAAACTAAAATGTATAAGATGTATTGTCTGATATATAAAATAAAATGCTGGAAAACTAAAGTAAGATATTCTCGTTTAGCCAGTTGACCACCTCTGAGGATTTTACCCGCAGTGGGTTTGAGCACCAGAAAAATGGGTAGGGACTACTAGAGTGGCTGTTATATTAGTAGCAGAAAGGCTTTACCTTGAAGGGACTGCCAGATTTCAGAGCACACACAACAGTACCTTGACTGCCACAGCAAGTAAAGAAAATGCCCTCCAAATCCCTTATAAGGAGAAAAAGACTTGTAAATACTTATATTCTCATTAATAACAGGGGACTGATGGCACCTTTGCTATTTTTCCAGATAGTAAATTATATTTTGGGCTTTAGAGTCCCCAGCTATCCTAAATATTTGTGAGCAATCAGTTAAGTCTTTTCACCACAGCATTTATCTAGCCTGAAGGATACTTCAAATTACATATTGGATTCCTATGTACAATTATCAAAGATTTATTCCACCTGTCCCACTTAGTGAGACCAGTAACTTTCCCCTCACTTAGGCATAGACAATGAAATCTCTTCTGTACTTGTTCCGCAAGTAACTTTGCAGCTTCAAAATTCTGTTGCAACTGCTTTGAAATCTAGGAACCAAATATGCTTCAGTTTATTATTGCCTTGGAATCATATTTTTATGGATTGATTGGGCGTGAGCACCCCATTTAATATTAGGGCCGAGGTGTGACTGGCCCACTTTTGACACATGGCAAATCTTTTAACCAATCCAAGTCATCAAAGTGCGATTTCAAATTGGGAGCTACCACGGGGCAGTCACATATATGCTCATTCGAGGACTTGAATTGTCTGATCTATGTAACTCTAATATGGACTGTTGTTGGTTGGTATTAAAGTGCATTGTTTGGATGGTTCAAATCCTCTCATAGTGGTTAGGACATATGCCAATGATGGGCTGCTGGTTGGATTACTTGGATTGCTAGAAAATGTGGGTCTATGAGCATAAAACTGGGTGGTCATGGCCGTACCATGTACAAGTGATCAGCTGAGTCGGTCCCTAATTTTTTTATCATCTATGTTTAGTCAATTGGATTTGTTGATTTTTTTCACAGGGCTTTTATTACCTGTTTATTTATCATCTATATTTTTATTTTTTGCACATTGATTATTATTTTTATTTGACAAGTAAGCGTGGGATTTAAACCCCTGACCTCAACGCTATAATGCTCGAGGGCATCGCCATTTTTTTACTGGATTGTGTTAACTTTTTTACAGGTCTTTTATTACCTGGGTGAATTGAATGACTCGTTATCATATGCACTAGGTGCTGGACATCTATTTGATGTTTCAGAAGATTCTGATTATGTTCATACTCTACTTGGTTAGTACAGTTATTTTGATGTATCTCTTCTTGATAGCTGCTGGGATTCTCATGTTGAATAATTTTATACCCTTTTTACGTTTGTTTTCTTTTATATTCAGCTAAAGCCATAGATGAATATGCTAGTCTTAAGTCAAAAGCAGCGGAGTCAAAAGAAGAAGCTCCAAAGGTGGATCCTAGATTGGAAGCCATTGTGGAAAGGATGCTAGAAAAGTATGGTGGTCTTTTTTACTGGGTTGCATGCAGAACTTTCATTATTGGTTTTTTTAATCTTAATTTTGTGTTTTTAGGTGTATTTTGGATGGAAAATTCCAACAAGCTATGGGAATGGCTATTGAGTGTAGAAGATTGGATAAGCTAGAAGAAGCAATTACAAGCAGTGATAATGTTCATGGAACACTTTCCTATTGCATTAATGTTTCCCATTCCTTTGTTAATCGTAGAGAATACCGTCATGAGGTGAGGTCTCTCCCTTGGCAAAGTAAGAAGAACATCTATCATGTGTTATTTATTTATTTTAAATTTCTGTCAACCAAAAAAAGGTTTCAAAGTTTTAATCATGTAGCAAAAAAAGTTGTTATAACACAAAATATAAAATTGCTCTCATATTTTTCCTATATATTATATCATTTAGACCAAGGTGGGTTTTTCCCTTCTTGATTGATTGATCTAGTTGGGCTTTATGATAGAAATTTTATGTGCACGTTCATGCTCATGGGCATATTAAACAACTGGTAAAGTATTTTTAATGATACAATGATGAGGTTGTCATTTTTGTTGTCTGCTGCATCTCTATCTATCTTCTCCTCAAACTTTTTTTTTGATAACCCGAGTATCTGGGCCTCTTAGAGCACCCGCCTAATCCCAGGGGCACATGCGCACCCCAAATTAGCACATGCCGGCACTGGCCAGCACTGGATATAAATCCCTAGGGTGGCCTCAAGGTGGGGAGGGGATTCGTACTCAAGTCTCCTGCTTTTGGAAGCAGGTACCTGGCCAGCTCGCCTAACCCCTTGAGGTCTCCTCAAACTATGAGGATTAAAATGGTGTGATAGCCATTTAAATGGTTGAACTTACATACTCTTTCATATTTTTATTTAGAAAGTTTTGTACAATAATTTTTTCACTTGATCATGCAAGTAATGGTCGCAAATATCACAAACTTCAAACCATCCATATGATGAATTGCACAAACTTTTTCGTATGGTCTTTTAGAAAGCCAATGGAAAAGACAAAGGAAGATTAATTGCAGAGATCTAGTTATGCTTGTTAGGAAGACACTATGGGGCAGCCTTCACCATCACCTTTGGAGCTTGTATGTTGTCCTTCTATTTGTCGTTTAAGCTGTCAATTTCGTCAGCTTGTTATGTTTTGGAGTGTTGTTAGGGTGTGCTGGCAGTTTTGAATTCACGGGATGTGGTACTAACCCACCATCACCACTCTCTAATTGTGTTTGTTGGTGAATGACTGACTAGTCCAATTTGCTGAGTTTTTTCTAATGTAACAAATGCATTTTGTAAAATTTTTCTTTTCTCCTAAACAGTTACTTTGGATGAACATTTAATGTGTTCCCAAGCGTAATTTTTAGGGAGCAAGAAATTTGTTACGGGCCATAGGTGATGTCTACTTTTAGGTCAGCGACATGCCAAGGGAATTAGAAGATGACCATCAGAGAAGTTGGCATTTATCACCCGTCATTGTTCACTTTTGAACTTTGAATTTGGCTTTCTTAACGAAGTATGACTTTGGTTTAACATTTTATTTGACGCCTAACTTGAACTTTTTTTTTTCAAGTCATAATGTCATCGTCATCGTCATCATCTCACTACTTTATCTTATCTTTGGGGTCCGCTTTGCCAGTCCTATTTCTCCACTCGTTTCTCTGTAACTTCGCAATCCTTCATGTCCCTTCTTACTGCTCCCTCTATGTCTTCACTGGCCTTCCTTCCTTTTTTGCCACTTCATTATGCTTATAGCGTCTCAAACCTTCATACGGAGTCTGCTTCCGGTCTCTGATGAACACGTCCAAACCACCCAAGCAACATTCGGTAATTTTTTCCTTTCTAGGTGCCACTCTCAAATTTCTTATTATGTTTTTGTTCCAGATTTTATCGTTTCTTGTTACTCTAAACACTTTTTTTTATCCGTAAATGTTCAGGCTTATACTAATCAGACCAACGAGATGCTATAAAAAATACAAGCATCAAGTACACCGATGCCAAAAGGAAACCAATGGACAAAAAAAGAAAAAAATAAAAAGATGCAAAACAAAGGGGCCCAAAAACAAACGGTCGAAGAAAGAAAATGGGAGAGAAGGGAGAGGGGGGAAGAGGGAGAGTGGCGCCGAAGGCTAGCCCGAGTCCCAAAATGCAGAATCAACACCAACCCCTAGAACGCCCCCAGCTGGCGATCCAGGCTAACACCCGACCAGGCCAAAGAAAGCCCGGGGAATGGTGCTCGGGGACGCCCAACCCATATCAAAGAACCTGAGAATTACTCCATACATCCATCTCAATGTACGCATCTCGATCATATTTACTCTATATTCTTGTCGCTTTTTCGTAGTTTAACATTCCGCACCATATAATATGGCAGGTGTAACCTCTGTCTTATAAAAAAGAGTCACTTCAATCTAAGTGGAACTTTTAGGTCACACATTATCCCGCTTGCTTGCCTCTATTTCATTTAATGTGCATTAATCCTATTTGAGACGCCCTCTTCTAATCCACCATCTGATTGTATGGTAGAGCCTAAATAGAAAAATCTATGGCAATTTGGCACTATATGATATTTTGTTTTCATTAAATCCTCCTCTAGGCTACTATGCTCATTAAATTTGCACTCCACACATTCCTTCTTTGTTATGCTAATTTTTGAACCTCTTGACTCCAAGTCTTCTTTCCAGCGTATCATTTCTTTCTTTCTTTGTTTGGGTAACTAATGTTGCGTCGTCAACAAATGACATTCACCATGGAATCTCTACTTGGACATCTATGGTTAATACATCATCCATGATTGGAACAAACAAATAAGGGCTCAAGGCAGATCCTTGATACTGTCCAACTTCGAAAGTGAACTCTCTCATCTCTCCACACATTCTTACACCAGTTATTAGCTTCTCATACATATCTTGGATAATCTCAGTAGTTCAAGATGCATTTATTTCTGAGCGTCCAACTGATTATTTATCTCGACACTTTGTCACAAGCCGTCTCCAAATTAATAAAAAGCATATGTATTTTTTTTACTTCGCTTTATGAACTTCTCCATAAGTTGCCTCAATAGAACAACTTCATTTGTTAACATCCCTGCCATGGATCCAAGTTGGTTTTATGATACATTTGATTCTTACCTTAGTCGTTTTTTTACTAGTCTACCTCAAAATTTTATTGTCAGGCTCATTAGTTTAATGCCTCGTAGTTGGCACAATTTTGGTGCTTCCTTCGCTCTTTTAGAAAGGGACCGCAATGCTCTACCTCAATTCCTTAGACATTTCTTCATTTTTTGGTATCTAATTGAGTAATTTAGTCAACCAATTTGGGCGATTCTTTCTCATCACAATATGAACTTCTATAGGTATTCATTTGATCCTAATTCCTTTCTTTGCTTCAAATTTGCTAAGGCTGCTCTTACTTCAACTTCCCATATTCCGTTGATCATCCCTTGGTTTAGTTCCTTTTCTTGATCTACTTCCTTCGGAATTTTGTTTCATAGATCTTTAAAATATTCTTGCCATCTATTCTTCTATCTCATCCTTCTACCAAAACCCTTCGATTTTAGTCTCTAATGCACTTTACTTGGTTGAGATCTCTAGTTTTCTTTTCTCTAATCTTGACATGTTTGTAGGTTTCTTTCTCTACTTTCGTTCCCAGGCTAGTATATAAATGGTTGTTCGCTTATTACTTAACTTCACTCACGACTTTCTTAACTTCTCTTTTGGCTTCACTTATATCTTTCATGATCATATGTAAACACTTCTTCTTCTCGGTAATGGACTTTTGAATGTTTGCATTCCACCATCATGTTTCTTTGGGTACACCTTCTCTTCATATAGGTTCCTCGAGTACCTCTTTAGCAACTTGTTTAAGGCATTGCACCATTTTCCATCCTCCCTACGTGTCTATTAGAGTCACCTCTAATCGCTATGCTTTCACTATTGGTATGCCTTGTACTATTTCATCCATTGATTGCCACAATTCCCGTTTCAAGTTATCACATAGTCCAACTTGGGGTGCATAGACACTAGTAACATTTAATATTTCTTTATCCAAAACGATTTTAACCATCATATCCCGGTCATTCTTTCTCTTGATCTCTGCAATCTTCTCCTTCAAATTTTTATCCAGTACATTATCTACCCCATTGTTAGAGTTACTATTCCCGAAGTAGTAAAGTTTGAACCCATCTCCTACGCCCTTAATTGATGCCATCCGCACACGATTGCCACGTAAGAGGGTACTAGTTTTGACACAAAACTAGCAAAACTTGCAGGAAAGCTGAAATTAGTCTTCCAAGGTGATAGAGTTAAGGAATATATCTCCCAAATTCCTCTACTAGTGTACCCGTAGGAACACCTAATACTAACTACAGCTAGCAAGGCTTCAAAAGCTTCAAACAAAATAGTTCATTCAATTCTCCAGTAAATTCCAGCATTATTGACCTTTAAATAGGATTTTACATTGCATAGAATTAGAAATCCTAGTCCGACTTTAATTCCAGCATTATTGACCTTTAAATAGGATTTTACATTGCATAGAATTAGAAATCCTAGTCCGACTTTAATTCCTACTTCAAACAAAAGAATTATCCTAATTTTTCGAAAACAATAAAATAAAGTCCTAAAACAATAAGAAAACTAATCCTATTTCTAATAGAAGAAATAAATTATATTTGCTAAAATAAATTAAAGAAACTAATTGTAATTCATCTAGGAGTCTTGAAATTCGTCACTTTCAGTGCAGCCTCCGAAAACTCCATAACTCCTTCAATACTTATCGGAATTGATCGTTTCTTGGCTCGTTGGAAAGCTACTATGGTAAGCTTTCAAATAAGACCAATTTTGCATCAATTCGATGTCGTTTGACATTTCAAAATAAGCAAAACTTTGCGACCTTCCTATCCGAGACTTTTCAATTATAAATTTTAAATTTACCTTCTTTTCTTCCCACTTTCTTTACTCTTCTTTCTTGGATTTTGTAATAGATTAAAATTTTGCATTGCATCATTAACCTTTTCCCCTTTCCCCTTGATCTCTTGCGAACACATTAGTTAATCTTTTTCTCCTCATGACATCTATCAACTTGGCACTCTTCCCAGTTAATATATTTATATTCCAGGAAGCCATATATAGCTTGTGGAATTTCTTAGCCCATACATCTCACCATCTTAGTGCGTTGCTTATTGGGAATACCCTTGCCAACTTGTCTCTACAACTGGCTTCTATTGTAGTGCGTCCGTCGCTTATAGGGGACACCCTATCCAATACTTGCCTATTTCTCAATACAAGGAATCCTTTGTGCATTACTTAAAACAATAGATGACCTAGCCAACCCTTGCCTACTTTGCAACTCGTAGCTAGCAATGGATGCTACAAATTGTGTGTTTGTAATAGGTCTCGTCATAGGAATTTAATGGGTTTTTTTACAATTGACTGTCAACTTAACGCTAGCCCTCTTTTCTCTTCCGGGCTTGGGACCAGCAATGGTGGAGTGAAGTTATAATGTACAAACAAGATTTCATGACAGTTGGTGATCTTTCACACTCTTCAGTTGGGTAGTTATGTTTCAGACTAGCTGCCTTTCCTTTACATGGATTTCACCCAAATCGAGTGTATTATTTTATTTATTTATTTATTTAATGACCATTGTGAACTGTAGTTCCTTTCAATTACTTAGTATTTAGTAAGACATTTGAGTTCTGCAATGTGAGAACTTGCTTATAGATATTGTAACCGTTAGGGTCCTTGGACTTTCTATTGGCAGATCACTCCTGGATGTTGGGAGAGATTTGGATGTCCGAATCTGTTTATTGTAGCCATGCATTGTAGTAAGTAGGAATATTTACTTATAATTTTTCAGAACCCCCTGTCAACGTGCTTTTTGAGGTATATACTAAAATTTATTCCAAAATTCGGTTAGTGGGTGCGAAAGGCAACATTATAATTGTTTGATGTCAGATGTCCAAAGGCACTTTCAACTACGGAAATTATGGAATATTATATATCAGGATGTATCAGATAGTTTTTGCAAATCTGCTGTCTGCAATTTTTTAAAATTGCAGGGGAAATAGTTGACTGAACCGTTGTTCTTTATCTCTGTATGTAAACTTTTCCATTGTCCACCTTGCCTCTCTACTGGGTTGAGCCTCGTGACCTGATCATTTGGACCTGGAATTTACATTGTTGAGGTCGTGTTGTCAATTTTATCTTGGATACATCTAGTCGCGCCAAAAGGTTTTCTGAAAGCACCAACGTCGGAAACCCCCTGAAAACATTGAAAGCTTCAAATCAGATGATGGAGATCGTTTTTCAGTCCGATCTTCCACACAATGGATCTTGAGACCATGATATTTCCATCGTACGGTAAGTTTTTGATTCTACATGTCACAAATCCAGGATATCTGTGCCATATGATTTGAGGGCCACCTTTTGGATATCTGTGCCATATGGAATCAAAACCGTCCATTTGATTGTATGCTCATGGTCTCAAGATCCTTTCTGCTGAAGATCGGGGTAAAAGCAATCTCCGTTGTGTGACTTCAAGCAGTCGATGGGTTTCAAGGGGTTTCCGATGTTGCGATATGGATTAAAAACCGTCCATCTGATTGTATGCTCATGGTCTCAAGATCCTTTTTGCTGAAGATCGGGGTAAAAACAATCTCCATTGTGTGACTTCAAGCAGTCGATGGGTTTCAAGGGGTTTCCGATGTTGCCGCTTTCAGTAAACCGGTTAGCCCGAATAGAGGGTACCCTTTTATCTTTTCCTCCAAAAAAATTCTGTCACTTTCTGCTTCTGCTTAACGAGCAACAGCTCAGAAGTCATCACATATACAGTTCATGTTGGATTCTTCTAAATATTGAGCTGAAAAATCACATTGATATATATTGATATGCATCTTCATTATCGTGTACATAAACGTGATAAGACACTATTATTATTAGCTGTCATTTGTCTGTTGCACACATAGCCAAGTTCTCTAAGTAGATCTTTCTAATTTCATTTTGTGTAGGAACTGATGGATTTTGGAGCATTTTTCTGACTTGAAACTTGTTATATATGGTTATAGGAATGCTTAGTCTGTCTGTGATTGTGCGTGCTGCTATTTGGTTAAATTTGAGCCTTTAAATAAGAGATTTATGAACACCGCTGCTTGCATCTGCTTGGTCAGTGCACTTTTGTGGACTAATGTATGGTTAAGACAGTCGGTTTGGTTGGCAAAAAATGGACTAGCTTTGGACTATCAATTTTTCAATGAGTTAAATATGATCTTCAAGACGAATAGTGCTCAGTGCTGTACTTTATGTGCTTACAGGTCCTCCGTCTTCTTGTTAAAATATATCAAAGATTGCCTTCTCCAGATTACTTGAGCATTTGCCAGTGTCTCATGTTTTTGGATGAACCTGAAGTTGTTGCTACCATTTTGGAGAAGCTTTTGCGATCAGAAAATAAGGTAATAATTCATTTGTCCTCACATTTTGTTTGCTTGGGAATTAGAATAATGGTGATATAATCTGATTTGCAGGACGAAGCTCTACTAGCTTTTCAGATAGCATTTGATCTTGTAGAGAATGAGCACCAAGCTTTCCTTTTAAATGTGAGAAATCGCCTCCCAGATGCCAAATCCCAAACATCAAATCTTGTCACAACGGAGCAACCTCCAGAGGCAGTAGATGGATCTAGCGGAGCAGATTCTTCTCAAAATGGAAATGGTACTGCAGCCAATGCAGATGTTACAAATGCAGCAGTGGATGTTCCGATGACAGATGGAGCTCATGCTCCAAATGGGAATGTACATGAAATGGATCCAAGTGAAGTGATTTATATGGAGAGGCTGGCAAAAATCAAGGGGATTTTGTCCGGAGAGACATCAATACAGTTGACATTACAGTTTCTGTACAGCCATAACAGGTGCGTCATTTGACTTTCTTTCTCGAACTCTTGATGTATAAATGAACAATTTGATAAAACATTTTGTCAAATCGGTCTGAGAAATTACTTCTACTTACATGCTTGGATTTTTATACAGATCGGATCTTCTGATACTGAAGACGATAAAGCAGTCAGTTGAAATGAGGAATAGTGTCTGCCACAGTGCAACTATATATGCCAATGCAATAATGCATGCCGGCACAACTGTGGATACATTTCTTAGAGAAAATCTGGTGATTGAGATATTACTTTTTTTTTTTTTCCCCTTATATTACTAATTGATTATTTTTGAACTTCACAGATTTTTATACATATATATGAAGAAGCTCTATTTTGCTTGGCAGGACTGGCTTAGCAGAGCTACAAACTGGGCTAAGTTCAGTGCCACAGCTGGACTAGGTGTTATTCATAGAGGTCACCTCCAGCAAGGCAGGTCTCTAATGGCTCCTTACCTGCCCCAGAGTGGTGCTGGTGGTGGTGGAAGTCCGTACTCGGAAGGTGGTGCCCTTTATGCACTTGGTTTGATTCATGCCAACCATGGAGAAGGAATCAAACAATTCCTTCGTGAAAGCCTACACAATGCAAGTGTTGAGGTGCACGTTTCATCTGAATACTTTGCATAGTATCCTTTCCACTGATTTATATATATCCTAGATTTGAAAATGAGTTCCCTTCTATTATTGCGACCATTTCCTGTTCTGCAGGTTATCCAACATGGAGCTTGCTTGGGTCTTGGTCTAGCAGCTCTAGGAACAGCAGATGAGGAGATCTACGATGATATAAAAAATGTTCTTTACTCAGATAGTGCAGTGGCCGGTGAAGCCGCAGGTATCAGTATGGGCTTGCTTATGGTTGGAACTGCCAGTGAGAAGGCAAGTGAGATGCTTTCATATGCACACGACACACAACATGAAAAGATCATAAGGTTGGTTGTCCCTTGCAGTCATTGAAAGAGTTTTAGGTCACAATTATTGTTCTTGAGCATTTCTTATGTGGCTACCTAACCTTCTTGCAGGGGCTTATCCCTAGGAATTGCCCTGACAGTGTACGGAAGGGAAGAGGAAGCAGACACGTTGATTGAGCAAATGACTAGGGATCAAGATCCAATACTGCGTTACGGTGGCATGTATGCTTTGGCGTTGGCCTACGGAGGAACAGCAAATAACAAGGCCATCCGCCAGCTGCTGCACTTTGCTGTATCAGATGTCAGCGACGATGTGAGGAGGACAGCTGTTTTGGCACTTGGATTTGTTCTCTACTCTGAACCTGAGCAGGTCTGTGTTTTCTTTTCCATTCAATATTGAAAAAACAGTTAGCGATTAGCTGGGGGTTAATGATGTTGAAAAAACAGTTAGACAAATAGCTGGAGTGTTCACCTGATATCGATTAGAGTTTATATATTCAGATTTACTGATACATTTGGAAAGTGAAGCATTGTTTTTCACTTTTAAGTCAGATTCATTATATTAGCAAACCCGCTGTGGACCTGCAAAATTCTCTATTCGGGAGCAGGTTTGGCTGGGAGGGCAGTTTCTCTTCCATTGTTAATCTTCGTTGTAAATGATGTTTCTCTCCTCGCAAGTTCAAATGAAACTAATTTTTAATAGCTACAACACTTATATTCAGCTATTTCTAACCAGCAACGAATGTCTCAGTTATATTTCCTGTAGAACTAAACCATATTAAGTTCTTTCTACAGCGATATAATCACACAATATTAAGTTCTTGCTAGAACATTTTGTTTGAAAAATATCTTTAATATAACCAACATTTACCAAAATAGCCCTGCATAAGAATAAATAATACCAGGATAATATGGAGACCATTTTGACTTTTTACATAAAATAAGAGGGCATTCACAGTTATAAATGTTGGAAATTACATAAATGCTGTCAATTTTGGATATCTAGTCAAGTATAAATACCCGAATAACCTTTAATGAAGAATAAATGACAACATTCTCAATGGATGTTCTAAATTTGTCCAAAGATCGTGACCACCCCCAATAAATAGTTCAAGTTAAGAAGAAGAAAAGAAAAAAAATCCTTCCTTTATCATCTGTTCTGATTGATAGTTTTATTTGGTTATTGATCAGTAAATCTGATTGATAGCTTATTGTCTTGAAACCTACATTTAAAAGGCCTTTTAAATGGGTAAGCATTCAAATGTATATATTATACTTTTAGATTAAGTTAATAAAATATGCCTTTATGTTATACTAAATGTAGTGATTTTTTTTCTAGCTTTACCCTGTAAAATTTGCCTACTTTTTAATCACCAAAATAATTGTACTTGAATTAAATGAAGATTTTTTTTTTCTTAATAGTACTCTTCAGTGTTTCTTCTTTCCAAAATATGAACATATTTTGAAGTACCTTTATATTATTTATTATATAAACCTATATCTCCAATGAGGTTCCTTAGACCACTCTCAACATTAAATTGGCTGGAATTGTGTTGTCTTCTTGTTGAACAAGGACAAGTTGATAAATGAAGAGGTATATACCATTGGGTTTTTTGTACTTTTTAAATGTAGTATTGCGTCACCGATGAAAAAAGGTAGGATCACGTCCTTCATTAATTATTAATATTGACACCTTATTTCATCACAAATGAAAAGCTACTGTAGTTGTAGAGTTGTAGTTATATAGCATTGCATCTTGTATAATTTTTAAATGTAGTATGTATCCTTCATGAATTGTTAATAGTGACACATTAATTCATGATCATGCTTAATCACTCACAGTTCATTGTTTATTTACCTTGATGTGTACTATTTATATTCAATATGTAATTAAAAAACTCAACATTCTAAATTATTATTATTCAAATCTCATTGTAATGATTATATATATTATTTTTTTCCCCATTTTAAAGTTTTTTAGATTTTTTTCAAAAAAAAAAAAAACCTCAAGCTGTGTATAGCTGATATTGAGGATATGTATCGGTCCTAGGGAGTGGATGATATGACATCGACTACTACTAGCAAGTTTCTGAACCTTACTTTCAACTTGTAATCATGATTTTAAACATCAGCCATATCTGATGCATATTGGCCGAAATGTATCAGGTTAGGCCCCATCCTACATGATATACACACCTGATTCCCTATCGGGTCAAATGTCGGGACAAACAGGTCAAATATAATCCCATATCAGCCTATATGAACCAGACAAATTGCCAAAAATGCACTTTTGACAATTTTTTTAATATTTTAAAAATAAATACGCAGGGATTGAAAGACCGATACATATCCCTGCGTATTATTCAAATCTCATTGTAATGATTATATATATTATTTTTTCCTCCATTTTTAAGTTTTTTAGATTTTTTTCAAAAAAAATAAAAATCATGCCGTATAGCTGATATTGAGGATATGTATCGGTCCTAGGGAGTGGATGATATGACGTCGACTACTACTAGCAAGTTTCCGAACCTTACTTTCAACTTGTAATCATGATTTTAAACATCAGCCATATCTGATGCATATTGGCCGAAATGTATCAGGTTAGGCCCCATCCTACACGATATATACACCTGATTCCCTATCGGGTCAAATGTCGGGACAAGCAGGTAAAATATAATCCCATATCAGCCTATATGAGCCGGACAAATTGCCAAAATTGCCCTTTTGACAATTTTTTTAATATTTAAAAAAAAAGGCACTTTAATATCAGCCAGTTTGGCTGATACGTATCGGTCTTGGACCCGTGTATATATATGTATCGGTCTTTCAATCCTTGCGTATAATGTTTTTGGAGATTCTGACTCAAATTTTTGCTGACTTTACCAAACTAATTTAGCTGTTCTCTTAATTTTTCGAAGCTTTTTTAGTGAAGGTATTGGCTAATCGAGCTAGATCGTTAATGGGAAAGGTTATCTCGGATTATCAAGGTGCTTTTGTCACTGGAAGAAAATTGGTTGACGGGGCTGTGATTGCTTATGAATTGTTTGAAAAGTAGATATGGAGAAGGCTTATGACAGGGTGCATTGGGGGTTGTTAGATTACATGTTGGGAAGGATGGGGTTTAGGGAGAAATGTAGGAAATTGATGCAGGCCCTGTTATTCCTCGGCTTGGTTCTCCATTTTGATAAATGGTACTCCAAAGGGCCACCTTAAGAGCTCGAGGGGATTGCGACAAGGAGATCCTCTATCTCTGTTTTGTTTTACATAGTGGGTAAAGCCCTTAGTGGGATCCTTCAATCGGCGGCTAGTCTTAGATTCTTTAAGGGCTTTGGTTGTTGTTGTTGGGGGGAGGGGAATTATGCATTTCAAGTATGCATATGACACTGGTTTTTCGTGGGGCGTATAGGGAAGAGGTTTGGAGTGTTAAAGCTGCCTTATGATGTTATGAAGCATGCTCGGGTCAGAAAATTAATTTGGCAAAGACTTGCGTGATTGGGTTCTGTGTGGTGAAGGATACTTTGTCCAATTTGACTAGTTTCATTGGATGTAGAATTGAGCCCCTTCCTTCGTCGCCTCTATGTATTGGCAATCCACCACAGTTTCTTTGGGAGCCAGTGGTAGAGAGAATTGAGAGAAGGCTGACTTGCTGTCGGTGACCGGAAGTTTCATGCTTGTCAAAGTCACGTGGGCGAATATGTCTGTCTTTCATATTTTGGAGCAATTAGCAAGGAACTTTCTCTGGGAGGGGAGGGGAGACTTGAGTAAATTTCACTTGGTTAACTGGGAAGTCTGTCACCTGCCGAAGGAGTCTGTGGTATGGGTATCAGGCGGTTGATAGAAATGAATGTGGTTTTTCTGGGTAAGTGGCATTGGCGAATAGGTATAGAAGAAGGGGCTCTGTGGGTCCAGACTTTACCGGATGAGTATTTGGCAAATAGAACAGGCCGGTTGATTATCAGGGCAGAGCTGTGCAGCTTTCTGCTTGGTGGAGAGGCGTTTCATCAGTTGAATGATAGGTTTCAACAATATATAAGAATAGAAAGCGGGGATGGTGCTTGCATCGAGTTTTGGAATGACCTATGGTTGAGAGAGGTGCCTCTGAAAGAGAAGTTTGGTGACATTTTTAATGTTGCTGATATGGTGTTGCAGGAGGCAGGGAGGGAGGTCTGGGATATTATACTTCAGAGGAACCTCAAAGATGGTGTGATTGCTAGCTCCGGAAATCTTATGGCCCAAATCTATGGTAGCAAACCTAATCAAATAAGGCTGGACGAAAGGGTGTGGACGGTTGGAAAAGCAAGGATATTTTTTGTTCATTCCTTCTATAATTTCCTTATTAGAAAACCTGTTATAGACCACGATTGGGTGTGCTTTTGGAGGCTATGCTCCTCCCCGAATTCTATTTTTCTGCTGGATGGTTGCATGGGAAAGGATCCTTAGTTCCTTACGGTGGTGACTACTCAATAGAAGAGGAATGAATATCCAGGATAATTGTGCCATGTGTGGTCTGCAGACAGTGTTACCTAGACACGTGGGACGGTTTCCAAGTGTCCATAAGTATTGGCACATCAACTTCCAAAAAATTCCAATACGGCGGCACGACCACACAACAAATATTAAAATATATTTAAAAAGTAAAACACAACTGTTTTTCATTTAATAAACACAACATTTATCATAATAGTTAGTAAATGATTAGTTAATTACATCATTTTCATAAATAATCATCTCACCAAAATATCTCCATCTGTAATGTTTAAATGGATGGCAAAATAGCATATGTGGGCAATATACCATTTTGAAAATAAAAAGTTCTTTGATGAGATGGTTAGAAACATTTGATAAGCAGAATTGTGGGCTGAGTCCCATTCATATATCGGCTGCACCAGGACATTTCAATTGATCAATTAGGTGTGCCGTATGTACAAATTTCATTACCCATGCACCAGAGCTTGTGCACAGCGTTGTACCTTATAGAAATTTATTAGAAAAATACTAGCAATAAAAGGTTTACGAAGAGCCCTAAAGCTGTTTTTTCACATGTACGAACCCCAAAATTTGTGAAAATCAGCTTTTGCTATGGTAATAATGCCCAGATGAAGACTTGCAGAAGGATTAAAAGGGGTTATTAAAACTAACAACACCGGTAACATTGTCTGATATAGCGGTGAGGTGCGGGTATAAAATTAAAACTCATTAAAAGGGTTAAATTATTAATGCCCTTTAAAACAGTTTAATGGTAAAAAGAGAGGGTTTGTAGGATAAAAACCCAATTTTTAGGGTTTTGAATTTGAATCTCTCGTTCTTTATAAACACCCATTCAAGGTCCACCGACATCAACTACATTCTGCATGAGATTAGCCACGTAGGAGCAAGAGGCCATTTGGAAGGTCCTTAAGCATTGAGGCTAGTCACTAATGGTGTTACTATTGTTGAAGGGGGGCTATCTTAACATTATTAGTTGGGCATGGAATTGTAATTCCGCTCCATAGACTCTTGCGGATATTTTTTTTCCAGGTTGACGATTTCTGCAAGGGAGGGATTTTCCTCATTCCAGCACATCCTACTTCCAGCTAATGAATTTACTGATCAGCTTGCTGAACTATGGGTGGAGCTTGATAATCCGAGAATCAAAATACCCTAATTATGCATTACTTCAGCTAGTATAGGCTGGTTTTTCTCTTTCTATTTTGCGCATGATCTGTCTGCATTTTAGCACTGCTGTCCTAAGTAGTTTCCTTTTCCCCCCTCATATTCTGTTCTCTTTTGTACAATTTTTTGCTGCTTCTTACTGATTACTAGTTAAAATAAGAAATAAAAGTTATTGATGCTCTGCAGTAGCAATTCTAATATGTTTTTTGCATACTTGTTTTGCAAATTTTTGTTTGCATTATACTGGCCAAAACATGCTTTGATGATGTTATCTACACTGTCCAGTTATGAGAAAACTGTTCTTCTGTTTTATATTTGCAGACTCCAAGAATTGTTTCCCTGCTTTCTGAGTCCTACAATCCACATGTTCGATATGGTGCTGCTATGGCAGTAGGCATCTCTTGCGCTGGAACTGGTCTGAGTGAGGCCATTTCTTTGCTGGAGCCTCTTACATCCGATGTTGTCGATTTTGTTCGTCAGGGGGCTCTCATCGCAATGGCTATGGTCATGGTCCAGACAAATGAAGCTTGCGATCCGCATGTTGGAACATTCAGGTATTGTTTTGCTCAATTTTTTAGCCTTCTCCAAATTAACCTATCTCTTGGTCTTTGGGTCCTCATGTGGGCATTCTATGTTTTAGGCGGCAATTGGAAAAAATAATTCTCGATAAGCATGAAGACACAATGAGTAAAATGGGGGCGATCCTGGCTTCTGGGATTCTTGATGCTGGTGGAAGGAATGTGACCATCAGGCTGCTTTCTAAGACTAAGCACGATAAAGTCACTGCAGTTGTGGGACTTGCTGTTTTTAGCCAGTTTTGGTATTGGTATCCCCTTATCTATTTCATAAGCCTCTCGTTTTCTCCCACTGCTTTCGTTGGGCTCAACTATGACCTGAAAGTACCGAAATTTGAGTTTTTATCACATGCTAAGCCTTCCTTGTTCGAGTATCCACGACCTACCACACCACCCACCACTACATCAGCAGTCAAGCTTCCCACTGCTGTTTTGTCGACATCTGCAAAGGCGAAAGCTAGAGCAAAGAAAGAGGCAGATCAGAAGGCCACTACTGAAAAATTACCCAGCGATGATTCTGCTGGTTCAAGTTCAGGCAAGAGCTCCAAATCTACTGAGAAGGATGGTGACACTATGCAGGTACCTAGGCTACTCTTACAGCTGTTGTTGTTTAGGAGTTTACAAGTAGTGCATGCTTAAACACAATTTGGAACATGATACAGGCGAGAGGTATTTTCGTATCGAAGCCTATATATCTTGGGTACCTCTGTTCGCACCTACAGGAGTACTGAAGGCACGTATGTCTGAACCAATGGAAACCCACTGACTGCTTGGAATCAGATGATGGAGATCCTTTTTCACAATTTCACGCAGTCTTCCACACAGTGGTTCTTGACCATGAACTTACCATCAGACGGTCTGTTTGCTATTCCATTTGGCACAGATCCCCAAAAAGTGCTCCTAATATCACGTTTGAGCTTGATGTGTGCCATGTGATTTTTGGGGCCACTTTTTAGGATCTGTACCATGTGGAATAAAAAGATTGTACTTTCATGGTCTCAAGATCCGTTGTGTGGAAGATTGGGGTGAAAAAACTATCTCCATTGTCTAATACCAAGCAGTTTCTGGATTTCAGTGGGTATCAGACGTAGGCGCGAACAGAGGTACCCATATGTTTGCTAGCAAATGATGTACGAGACCCACTACTTATTCCATGCATCCTCCCTGGCATATGCAACAGTGTAGGGAATCCAACCCTTTGATTATAAAATGGACTGGATTTTCAAGTACCTCTGACTTGGGTTATGCCCGTGAACATTTGTGCCATTAAAATTTAAGTGTTTTGACTCTGTTGTAGAGAGTTGTTCTCTTAGTTGATGGGGTAGCGGTGTAGGAAGTTCTATGGCCGTTATATCATATGATTAGTTAGTAAATGGAGGTTGTTTTGTTTAACTAATATATGGAGGTTATTTCATCACAGCTGGAATTGATGCTGTAATTCATTTTATAGGTGGATAATCCATCAGAAAAGAAGGTGGAGCCTGAGCCGTCTTTTGAAATTTTGACAAACCCAGCCCGTGTGGTCCCTGCACAGGAGAAGTTCATCAAGTTTCTAGAGGAAAGTCGATATGTGCCTGTAAAGCTGGCACCATCTGGATTTGTTTTGTTAAGGGATCTTCGGCCAACCGAATCTGAAGTACTCGCCCTCACCGATGCCCCCTCATCTTTGTCATCTCCTGCAGGTGGGCCGACCGCAGGTCAGCAGAGTACGGCTTCGGCTATGGCTGTCGATGAGGAGCCTCAGCCACCTCAGCCCTTTGAGTACACCTCATGATTGTGTCGTATGCTGTTTTGGCACTGTGTTTTCAGTGTTACCCTCAAGAAAGGACATGATTACGAGAAAGTCAATGGCCCTTTCCTTTCCCTGTGTTGTGAGAAGCGGAATCTTATTACAGGTATGTCTCAACGGTCATCTCCAATGTTCTTTTTTTCGTGTGCCGAAGTGAGAAGGGGGAAATTGATATAGTGATCTTTTATGATTTGATCATATCTCCCCCTGTAACTGAGAAATTACTGTCCCCGTAACCAAGGACGCACAAGAAGAACGCTTATTTATCATGTAGTTGCAATTGTTTTTTTGTTTGGGAGACTGTCCCTCCTTAAATTTACTTGTAAGACCGAGTGAAATCTTGATTCCTTTCTTCTTTAAAAGATATTTGTAGGAGTTAATTTAGGGTGTTGGTAGATTGTTTATAGATTCTTTACTTGTTCTTCTTATAAACCCTAAACTGTAAACCCTTGCAACCTACCCGAAACAAATTGTTCAATGCTATTCCCTTGCTCACAGATTTGTCCTTGGTGAGTGACCTCATACTTTTATAGGTGCAGAAAATATACCGCATTTGGATCCGGATCCAAGGGGCCATTGCTTGGTGCAGTGGTAAAAGGCTTGGGCTGTCAAGTGGTGAAGACGGGGCTCGATTCCCGAGGGCAGCTACTTTGTGTTAAAAACCAACGGTTAGTCTGTATCCTGTCCACCCCTCCCAGCACCCGTACTTAGGAGATCACACTTGGTAATCATAAATTTCGATCTGATGATTCAGGCTACTCTCTTTTCCTATAGGCGGCTCAATTGCCGATGGAATTTGAAAGACCCCAGGTCTTTAGGTTCACAAAGTGTTAAATAATGGTGATAGTCATGTTTCTTGAAGAAATTAAGCTAATTCTCATTCCAAGCTACGGAATCCACTGGTTTGGTGTAGTCTTTGTCGGTGATAAGAGCAGTAAATAGGATCACTTTATTGAAAATGAGGTGATATGTAGCCTGCTCCCCGATGCCAGGTCACATGCCACGTGACATGTGATCCAAAACAACACCTGTTTTTGGTTGTCTAGCCATGTGGCATATGGTTGGGAAAATAAATTTTGTTTTTTATGGCTTTATGTCCTCATTTCGTGGGTCAAGGATAAGGTGATGCTGCACAAACTTGAGACATTGAATTTAGTCATCTTTGACCACATTTTCAATGGTAGATATGTATTGAAGCAAGTCCAAATTGTTTAGATGCTACCTGATTGACCTTATTCAAGTTGTCATGACACTCGATTATCGCGATGGTGTCACTTTGTGTCCAATTGATTTTGGCACATAGTCCCAGGGCTCTTTCAAATTTTTTTCCTTTTCATAGACAACCTTTCCAAGGGTTTGTAAGCTTATGAAAGGTCTTCAATCCGTCAATCCTCGCAAAAGTTTATGTGCGGTTGCAGGTGCCAAAAAGGCTATTCATAATAAGCGTTGACGCGGGTCATTCAAGCTGCATAAGCTCTTTGCTAGCTTCCTGTCAGGGTTACCTACTCTAGCAGCTCTCTCCCTGCTTTTTTGACGAAATTCTTGTCAAAGCAAATGAAATCTGTTTTGACAAGGAGTGAACAGAGTGCAAAGGAAAACCGCTAGAGCAGGTATATCTTGCTTTGTAGGGATTTAGTAAGGAGTAGGAACTGCTAAAGTATGCTACATGGATTTAGCAAAGAGAAAGGGAACCAGGTAAAGCTTGGTCAGGCAAGGAGCTAGGAGAGAGTTATGTCAAACATGGCCTTTGTTTAAACACCAAAACGGTGTTTAAAAGATCTTACACCATTAGATTAGGATTTTTATTAGAAGTGGGGTTTATTATTATGCCATGTAGCGCACATTTGTGACCAGTCTAAATGTCTAAGAGGCAATTCATCATCCATGCATGTCTCAGCCAAAGAAACATGCCTAGAGGCCTATTTGAACAATTCGATTAAGGAACTTTAATATCGGCCATTACCGGCTTAGAACAAATGGTTGGTATTAGAGTGCGTAGATTTGATTATTCAAATCTCCTTGAAACCATATTTTTGGGCCTGATGACTTTTAGTGTATGCTCTATCGACCAACGGTCAAGTTCTATTAGGTTGAATCGGATTTTCAGTCCTACCCCATCCGCTGCCCTTGGAAATAGAAGAATCTTGACTGCACATCATGCTATAAAAAGTGAAAACAAAAATAGTCAAGATTCTCTGATTTCTAAGGGCAGCAGATGGGGTGAGATTGAAAATTCAGTTCCGCCTAATACGACCTTACCATTCCCATGCTCTATCACAACTGTATGAATTATCTCTATTTAAAAGATTAATGGTGGAAGATCATTTAAACATTATTTTGGTGTTTAAATTGAGAGTCGGTTCCTAAGTAGAATATGCAAACAGGGTAAGCCGGTTCCTAAGGTCATTTCCTAAGTAGATTGTACTTTTGATCCATAATAAAATGTGTAGGGAACTGTAACTAGGCAAAGACTGAGTGGGCAAGCCGTACAAGTACGCATTTTAGTCTTTTGACCTTCCAATTATGCAAGCGGTCTGAGAGTCTGAGGTTGACCTATGCAGCAGCGCATGGTCCCGTGTACCACATAATAATTTTCACGTGAAAAAAAGGTGTGCTACCAAATATTAAAGGGACAACTCTCGTGGTCATCATTTAAATATCAAAATAGTTTTTAAATGATCATACACCATCAGTGACTTAAGAAGTTGGTGATTTGTATCGTCAAAGTAATCAATCAAAGGTTGAACTATAATAGGCTCGAAAATGGTGTTTTAGGGAGATTTAAACAATCTGATCGGTAGACTTTAATATTAACCATTGTTATTTATTTTAATGACTGATATTAAAGATCATCATTTTGATAGTTCACATCCACTGATAGACATGTTTCTTTAGGATAAGACATGTTTCAATGATAGATTGCCACTTGGATAATTTAGATTGATCATAGATATTCATCACGTGACATAAGATGACATTTGAATAGTGTGAAATTAAAAATCCAACTTTAGTGATATAAGATCATTTAAACACCACATGGCAAATATGATGCCTATTAGATTGAAAAACAATCCCTGGCAGTCAACTTTTTTCAGCTCTACTTGGTGAGCGATATTTTTTATCATATAAAGGCAATTTACTTGGAACGTACCATTTGACCACATCAATAAGTCTACGAAGCTATCTACTCTTTACGTGATTTTAGATTAGGTAGCTCTGTTGCACCCAGAAAAACTCTAAAAGTATCCACCTGCCTTGACAAGTGGAGGCAAGTGGGTGCTTTTAGAGTTTTAGTTGTTGCATTACCTAAAGGTGGGTGCTTTTAGAGTTTTGGTTGGTATAAATAGAGATCTTCTTTGAAAATTTAAAAGCACCCACTTGCATCCACTTGTCAAATCATATCATCTACAGATGAGTGCTTTTAGAGTTTTGGTGGGTGCAAATAAAGGTGCCATTTAAATTTTATCACCAACAAGGCCCACTTTATGTCTTGTTGGGACCTTGGGAAAAAATAGAGATTTTCACAGCAAGACCTGCTTTTTGTCTTAGGGCTTATTAACGCCACAAACTCTTGTTTGTTTTAACAGGCCGGGCCCACGTTCCAGCAGTGCCGAAATTATTGCGCTGTCCCGGAGGGCTGGGCTCAGGCCTAACCTTATATGTCTAACTTATAGTTGGTCCAAAGAGCTTTTGCTTGCTTTATTGATGTTAAAGCATAAGGACAAATTTCGTTTTGGATATTATTTCGGTGGGAATCCTGTCTTGACATTTCGGTTCGGAAAAAAATTGGAGATTAAAAATATATAAAAAATATAATTAATATTCTTTAAAAAAATTACTAAACTGCATACTAAATTACTAACATATTTAGAAAAAATAAAAAATTTATATATAAAAAAGAAAATTACTGAAATTTCTAAAAATTTTTCAAAAATTATTGAAAATTTTCGTTAGATCCCCTTTCGGTAAATTTGTCACTATATGTTAAACGAGATCTTCTGTAATTTTGCATCAGAAATTATTTCGATTTTTTGGTCTGACTAATTAATAATTGGGCCAAGCTCAGGGCCATTTATGCCAGGCTCAAGCTTCATAGTAGAGGGTAGACTATTAAATGGGATGCCAGTACTTAACATAGCATTTCATACTTAGCCCAACCCGACCCGGTCCATTAACATCCCTAGCTGGTCCATTGGGGTGAGTTTCCTGCTTTAGAAGTAGTTTGGCATGGTTCAAAAGTAGAACATGGTTCGAATGTGAACCAACTATGGGTATGTTTGATGGCCCTCATCTTACGCACTAAGTGGGGCCGGTGGGGACGTTGACCATGAGCCGCTGGGCACGTTTGAATGCCCGTATCCAATAACACGTTAAGGGCACCTTAACATGTAAGTAGGGTAAGATGCATAACACGTTATTGGTCAATGTTTTGGACTTTTTATGGTGTGTTTGAATCGCTTTTGTCAAACGTGTATTCTCCTATCAAAACGAGTAAGATTGTGCGTTTGTTCATTAACACGTTTGGGCTGGTGTGTCGATTAGAGGTGTATCACTTGCCAGCAAAGGAAGTAAACATCAATTGCAATGGTAAATCAACAGATTGCTGAGTATAAATTAGGAAAAAATAAGATGGGTTGTAGAAAGGGCACACCTAAATCAGAACAAATGAAGCAAGAGTGGAAGGAAGATATTTTACAGGCAAAGAAGAAAAAGATGGAGATTTGAAGATCTTTATTTGCTCATCAGTTCTCTTCAAGCACTCAACAGTGGAAGGAGATCGAGCATATCTCAGCTGCTCCTCAAGTTTCTTCAGCGCTTACAAAAGGAACCCTCCCAAATAGTGGAGATTTTCCTCCGTTTGCTATGCTATATGGAGGATGAGCCTATCCTTGAAGATCCTCTAGAACAAACCCTACACTACTTGCATCTACAAATTTTGTGAGTATTTTGGGGGAGGTGGAAAGTGCACAATACCTTCTATAGTATTGCTAAGAATCTCTTTGATAATCGTCTGTGAAGAAGATGCCTCCGCAAAGCGCTGTGGAGAATCTCCTACAAAAATCCCCTCTAGAGACGTTTCCGAAGAAAGAGAAATCCAACTCCGAAAAAGAGAATGTTAGAAATAGATGCGCCGTCACCAACCCTTACGAGGGGATAGGCTCGTAACGCTTATCTCTTACAAGTCATCCAAAAAGACTCCTAACGCGTTTTGCAATAATTGGTATCAAATAAGTTAAATTCTTCAATAGCACATGTGAAGGCTCGAAAATGAACTACAAAAAATAAGATTACTAGCGGCATTTTTTTAAACAAAAAATTGCTGCTATTAATACTGTCGCTACCAAAAACTGTCGCTATTAGTCTTACCGCAACTAAAAAATGCCTTAATAGCAAGTGCTGTTAAAACCTCTTATTTTTGTAGTGATGGGTAAGATGGCTCAAAAACGGACTTTCAAACTCATCCGTTGTTTGATGACATAAAGAAAAACATGTTTTCCTACGTGAATCTCTAACACGCAGCCTAAAAGGTGTATGAGGGTTGAGCCTCGTAAGGCAATTGTCGTAACCACATTAGTGCATAGGACAAATCAAACATACCCTACAAATAAAGCTTAATTTTGATTGGCTGGTGTTCATTGGTGCTTGGGTCTATTTAGGAAACTAATAAACACTGGATAGTTTTTTATAGACAATTTTGGATGCAATTTATGTGGCACGGCGTGATTAGATATGGGCGTGCCCCACTATTAGTGCAGCCAATCATATCACGCCACATAAGCTACCTGAAAAATTGTCTATAAAAAATTATCTACTATATAATAGTGTCTTTCTACTTATGAATTCACAAATCAGTGAACCTTAATTTTTGACCTTTTAGTGATTTGACGTTAAAAAACATTTGCCGATTGTTTGAGGTAGGTAGAGGAAAAGTGACTTGACTCCCGAGCACCGCCTAAGGCGCCAACTATATTTAGATGGTTAGGAGCTACTAAAATAATTTTGATCTGCTATAGCCTATAACTGGGGAAATTTTCAAACGGCAGGCAGGTTTTATTCAGGTGGCTTACATAACCAGACGTGATTAATTGTGCTTACCGTATTTCTTATGTCCCAATATACTTGCAGCTAATTGAGTCGCGATGCGTCATTTGTCTGAAGAAAATCTGCCTGCCATATAAAATTAGCATAGTGGCATATTTGTAGGATTTGTTCTTTTCGATTTGTGAAATTTGTCTTGACCATATAATTTTCAAAATTATACTTATTCTATAATTTTTTTTATTGTTATTGGTTTTTTCCTAAATCACAAAATTTACCTTCGGCAACTTTTGAAAAAGTCAGAGATCAAAATGAATAAATCACATTTTAACCATGACTTGTCTAAAAGTCCTGAAAAAATCACAAATTTCATTATTAAATTGTAATTAATCTGTGAGTTTTTCTAATATTTTTATTTTAAAATTTTGAATGACTTTCTCTGATATTTTCCTCAACTTTTCTATTTTTGGTTTTTTTTTTTTCAAAAGGTGGTGTGAAAAGTCTCCAGAAAATCTCTGATTTTTTCCAGCCGAGTCTCAAAGAACCCAACTAATCAATTAATCATCGTTATTTTCCTGATTTTTTTACCAATTAATTGAAACTGTTAATCATAAAGAAAAATAAAAATAAAAATAAAAAGATAGTTTATGCCCACTCATTTACATTTTATAATTTTAATGGCTATTAGTATTAAAATTATAGATTTTCAAACTATCTAATGTTGAGTAGATGTGTAACTTTTATACCAGTGATGCTCCATCAGGCAATGCCGTTTTGCCTTTTGGAAAGTAGAAACCTATTTTTTATGTCACATTATTTATGGTTAAGGTCCTCACCGGAATATGTATTTATGAACCGGTGAATGGTGACTATTTTCAGATGTTTGATATACTGTAGTCTTGTTGCATAAATACCTAAATGCTCATCTATAATTTTTTAATAAATTTTTTAATAATTCACAATCTTTTCTTCATGTTTATGACTTTTTTTTTTTTTTAATTTGTCAAATTTTTATGAGATATTTATAATTGAAGATTGTTTATTACAATTAGGGCTTTTGTCAATTAAAACTGTTGACTGCCTTGAATCGTTCAAACCTTCCACATAATAGATCATATAGATCATAGCCAACCTATCAAAAGATCAAATGTTGATTCATGGAACACAAGCCCAACATTGGCCCGAAAACCCTTCTTATGGTACGCCCATGATCACCGTGGATTTTGGGGTTGTGTGTCACGTGGAATCAACATCTCACTCATGTGATAAGTGAACCATGACCTCAAGATCTGTTGTGTGAGCGAAACATATGATTCAAGGCATTCAACGATTTTAATTAGTAAAAACGGGGGTTATGAATGTACAATCTTGGATTGTAAATATAGGTACTCATTTGTTATATATAGCAGCCAACTTATGGACGAGCCCATGACACGCTGCCATGTGTATATAAGAAACAAAATGTATAGGCATAAAAGGACTGGATACATTGGACACTTGAGATGGCGAGTGGGCGGGAGAGTAGAAGCAAAAAGAGGTTTGAAAGATAGATAATGCAAATCCAAAAGAAATGGGGTCCCCTCCCTCGTGCTTAGATTTCGTTGCACCCTAATGCTAACAAAATAAAATCTGACAAGTCAACCCGGCAAACTAAGTACCACCCCGTTGACTTCAACCCATATACCTCCCAAACTTTTTTAATTCACAAAACCACTCTTCAATAATACTTGTAAACCCCACAACACCACATGTTTCAGAGATAGATTCTCTTTCTTCTCTTTATCCATAAGCTCCATAGATTGATGGATAGATTCTAGATAAAAATGGACAGATGCATGGATAGATCGTGAGGGAGCATCGCTCCAAATTTCGGGACAAATCGATATGTATTGGACTAGAAGTATCGGTTTTAAAGGTCACTCGGTCGATATGTTAAATGTAGTCAACATATATATTGGTATTTATCGACCGATACACACGAATGTATATATCTTCCAAAACAGATATGTATCGTCTGATATATATTGATTCTCGAGTGGGCCGATACGTACCAGAAAACCCAGATTTTGAACCTTGAAAAAATGAGAACCCAAATTTTGAACTTCGAGATATATATTGATATTTATCGGTAAGCACATACAATGTATCATTCAAAATCCGTATGCATCGTCCCATGCGTACCGGAAAACCAAATCTTGAACCTTGACATAAAGAGATTACTTTGCATCTTCTAACTTTTTGCTCACAAGTCACATAAGAACATTGAATAGTGAAAATAATATGGGCATTTTCACAGAATTATTACATCAAATGCTACTTGCATGGATGAAACTGAATATCTGTTGAACTGAATTTGCGACATCTTCGGCCGTAAACCTTGATTCGCCGGCAATCTGACCATAAAAAAACCAAATCAATTACCTTAAAACCAAAATATATTTATCCATCACATTTGAATCTTTTGTGAAAAAATGTTACCTTGACATTGAATGAGTAGAGCACAGTTTGTTCAATGGTGGTGATGTTAGTATGAAGAATATCGAGTTGTAAATCTTCGAGGGCCGCGATGGTTTTGAGGAGCTGGCTTGGTCGCCTCCGAGAGAGGATCTTGATCATTGCATCGAATCCCAAGAGCTTTACTTCGACGTCGGCTAAGCAGGATTTGTTCTCTGCTGTTTCTTCGCGGAGGCCAGTGTCAAAATCAAGTAGCTTGATTTGATCACTTGGTAGTGGCAAAGGAGGAAAGAATTGGGGTTGGGATGGTTGGATGGCTAGTGAAGGAGAATCCACTACTGATCGCGGGGCTTCGCCACCACTACCAAAGATTCGTCGCCGCTTTTGGGATTCTAAGCATTGAAGTAGTTGCTCTAATTCTCTTACAAATTCGATGGCGCCTCCTATAATGGATGCTTGATCTCCCTGTAAATTTAACCAAGTTACAAGCCCACCTTTGTTCTTGCTCATACTAGTAACCTGATCATTATCATTTTGTATAAAAAAATTTAATTCTAAAATAAATACCCAACATTATTTTTTGTTCTACCTTCTTGTGAAATCCTCGAAATTTTTCTTCAACTTGAAAAGTTAATTTTTAATTTTTATGTTCAACTTAAAAAACCTATCAGTCTCTTATCTCAAATTCCTAAAAGCATGGTATTTTTTCTTTTTTCTTTTTATTTTTTAAACTTATTCTTTCAACATCAACACCCAATCATTTTGTTGGCTCTACCATGGGAAACTAATAACTAATGCTTTTTGTTCATAATTTACTAAATCCATCTGTCTTTTTAGATCAAATTTAAAAACCCATTAATTTTTGTCTTCCAGCTTAAATACCCATCAATTTTCTTTCTTCAATTTACTCAAAAATCACAGAAAATGATCCTAATATTTCAATATTTTTTCTTCCCAACAACATGGAGAACTTGATTATACTAAGAAAATGGGAGACAACAAAACCAAAAAAGATTCGAGGTTTGAACATAGGTGGCTAACACATAGTATATGAGCTTACCCTTTGAACGTAGGTGCCAGGCATGAGAGCCCTCAAAACCCTAAGGTGCTCATTCATCTGCTTTCTTCTATTACGTTCAACTGCAATATGTGTCATCCTTTGGCTCTCCACCTCCTCGCTCGTCTTCACCGACCTCGGCCTCTTTCTTCTATTCTTCACCTCGATTGCACTCTTCTGCGAGCCGCCACTGAGTAACCGGAGCCTCGCCGAAGCATTCTCCGAAACTCTAGCTCCTTCTTCATCACCTTCTTCCTCATCGTCTTCACCAATTGCGGTTCTATTATCGATACAAATCCCATCATATCTCTCATCTCCACTCTCCGACACTGGCGTCGGTAACATAATTGGTTCTTGCAACCTGTCGTTTAAGACTGGAAACTTAAGGAAGTAAACGGGGTCGATTCTGCCATCTCCTTCTGAGATTTTCGACTGATTTAAGCCCAATTTGGGTCCAAAATCGGCAAACTGCATCACATCCGCAAAGCTCATCTTGTCCGGAGACATCGAATTGTATAGGCCAGAAGGAATTGAAGGTGGTGGCGGATTGTTTAACATGAAATCCACCATTTCTATGTTGTTTGCAGAATTATCCGCAACTCGTGACTTCGGAAGCTGATCATGGTCTAGTGAGTAATCTAGGCCATTGAAATTTGCCTCCAGACTGGCCTGAAACAATTCATTTTCTAAGTAAAATAGCATCGACATTGGTCGATCGATTCGAAAGCACATAAAATAATAGAAGAGGAATGAGAGATTTGGGCTTACCGAGTAGTTCTCTTCATCATCTTTCTCCATTATATATATTTTTTGAGATCACTTCATTCAGAGAGGAGAGAGATAATCTATCTCAATGTACGAAATTTTAGTTAACATCAACTGATTTACTGTGGTAAGTTGCTAGAAGAATGGAGGACGATACAATTGGATTGGTACATGGTATAAACAAAAAACAAAAGTTTTAATTCTTTTTTCCAAAAGGTGCGAAAATACATCTGAATTTACACAATTTTAGTAAAATTTCAACAAATTTACTATGGTAAATCGCTAGAAGAATGTAAGAAATTCAAAGGGTCAGATGAAATTGATGCAATTAGAATAGTACTGTAGTAAAATTTTCTTTAAAACAAAACAAAAAATCAAAGAAAATTAGCTCTCATGGGAAGTATAAACACTAACTCTCATAAAATAGTTCAAAGCCTAATGTTCTTTGAAAAAAAGAAGAATACAGGAAGAAATATGAGTCCTATGTTGAGAAATGATTTACATATAAGTAACAAATAAGTTTGGTTTTAGAGAGAGAGAGAGAGAGAGAGAGAGAGAGAGAGAGAGAGAGAGAGAGAGAGGAGCCTTTTGTATTAATTGTTGAAGTGAACAGGAAGATAAATTGCACCTCTTTCACCTCTCTTTATTTATAATTATCACAAGCAGCCAACAGCGCTCTCCTCCTTCCTTGCCTCATGAAGCCTATTTAATTACTTTTCAAGATTTTTTTTTTTTTTTTAGGACATGATAGTTAGCTCCATACCTCGCTATCTGCCAGTGGGTGAATGTGTATAATGATCCAAAGCTTCTGATCGATTGTTCACCTTTTATATGATCTACCTACCCTATAGAAATCACAATAATCGGACGGCCATAACTATCTGATGATGGACTTTTTTGTGGACCATTCATTTTTTCTTTTGACTGTCCAAGAGATCAATTGATCTATTGATCTCTTGGACAGTAATATGGTTCAAATTTTCATATTAATGTAATTTTGGGGTATATTGAGTTCATGAGGTGGCCTACTTGTTTGATAGCTTCATTGAATCGAACATGCATCAAAGACTGTGTTAAGCACCATCATTTAATAAAAACTCTTGTTATACGAAGAAAGTATTTGTTCCCTATATTTCAACAAATTATGAACTAATTTTTAAAAACAACATAAATTCTTAAGAAATAAATAGTATATAATAATATAATTTTGAAGGATTAAAGGGACTTCACCGCCCTTTTTAGCAAAACGGATGGGTTCACTAAAAAAAAAGACTATTAGCGGCAGCCATAAACTACTGCTATTAACAAAAAAGTTGCCGCTAATAATCTTAATGGTTTTTTTATTAATAGCGGCCCTTTTTTGCTGTAAAAAATTGTCACTAATAGTCTTATTTTTTGTAATGGTTTTAGAAAAAAATAAAATAATAAATAAATCATTATACTATAAATAAAATACTTAGCTTAGAAAAACTTAGCTTAGAAAAACTGACACGTATTTCTGAGCATAAATATTTAGGAAACAAGGGTGGTTTGCTAAAATTTTTCAAACGTGGTCCCTTATACTTAATATTGGTAATATGATATAATATCCTTTATACCTTTTCAAAAGTGTGCTATGACTACCCCACTTATAGGCTGTGGCACAAGTATTAGGCAAGAGTTATTTTACAATGGGTGTGCATTCATCATATGAGATAATGACTGCTTGATGTGCACGGAATTCCATGCACTAGAGGTTTGTGCACGCCAAACAATCACACATGTGCATGGACTGCCATGTCTATATACCTATGACAGGTGGACCTTTATTGTAAACTAACTCATTAGGTATAATTCATCATATTGGCAGCTCACAGTAAGAGCTACTCTTTGGCCAAAAAACTAATTGAGAGATTTAAAGCTTTAAACCATCCAATTAATCTCTGTTCTCCCTCAATTACTTTATGTTCTCCCTAATATGATATTTTGCTTAAGTTTTTTAACCTTATGATCACAGTCCTTTGATGAACAAAAAATAAGATTACTAGCGGTAATTTTTTGCTCTAAAAAATTATCGTTATTAATAAAAAATTTATTAAGATTATTAGCGGCAATTTTTTGTTAATAGCAGCAATTTTTTGCTGCTGTTAATAGTCTTACTTTTTATAGTGTGGCCATGATTTTTTATCTGGACATGAGCAACTACGTAGACTACGCAAATTAATCATTTATATGCCTCTTGACATAAGAGTGGTCGATCAAGGCTCTATCCATCTAATAGTCGTCAATGGACTCTATCTCAATTTTTAATTTAGGTTATGTTTGATAAATTAGAAATGTCAAATACTAATAGAAATGAAAGTCAATTCCTATTTAGGGTGATGGTCGGGTTCAATTGGTTGGACTTCATTTTGTGTTCAACCCGTGTTACAAGCATTGGATAGAAGAGAATCTGGACTTTCACAGTTTCCATATTTTTATAAAATAACATGCAGTTACGATTTTCTTCTATTCAACAACTACAAAACCCGATCATTGCCCTTTCCATTTATTCATATATATATATATATATATATATATACATATATATTTAATAACATTATAAGGAAGGTAAGTGACTCCCCGGCAGAAACACAGCTTCCATACACCCAACCATTTTTCAAATGTCCATGTGACGTATGTTGAGTTTCTCACCAGGTTTAATATATATTATTCTTGTTTAAAATAATATTTTATAGATAATAAGAACTATTGTTTTACTGTAGAGACAAAAAACCTGTTTTTATTAGATTCTTTTCTAGGCAGACTAATCAAATATAAGAAATTAATTTCCAATAAAAATCATTTCTCAAGCAGCTTATTTAAAAAACAAAAATTCTATTTTCATAAGAAATAAATATGAAAATTGATTTCATTTCTTGTTTGGAGTTTCCATGCTATCAATAGATGGTGGAGCTTGAAAGCGCCGTTTGGTGATGCCATCTAGGTAAAAAAAAAAAATGAGACCTTACATATGTTAGTCCTTATGAAAACATTTAATTGTTTGACCATGCCACATACTCATTGCTCCTACCTAATAGATTTGGCTATCCATCTCAAAATTAATTGGCTATTAGTGGGGGGCGCTAGGGTTCTATAAGAGGGGAGATACGACTATGAATACTTGATGGGTAGCTAATCTTCGACACTATACACCTAATTTGAAGCATAGTCACAAAACTTGGGGAATTTTTTAAAAGTTCATGAATTATTTGTGATTTTCAAAGTATCGATCTAATCACAAATTTTTAAAGAATTCATATTTTTTTTTAAATTTATGTAGTTCGCAGTTAATTACCAACTTTTTCAATGTCGCTGCTTTTCAAAAAATTTAAATTTTTATTTTTACTTTTTAATCTTATTTCTATTTTTAAAATTTTTTGTTTACATTTTCCCCCAAATTTGCTGATGCTTGCTGAATTTTTTCAAAATTTAACCTTTTCCAAACCCTACTTAGTGACTGTCTCTCAAGCAGCTCTTGTATGCACGCAGATTTAAAGCTGAAGTTGCCCATGAGACATCCCATACGTGTACCTCATACCTAGGGCTCTCAATGGGTCGGGCCGGACCTGATTTTGGTCCACACTCGGCCCGCAAAAAGTGATACTTTCTATCAAGCAATCCCGACCAGGTATCTGATTCGGGCTAAACATGTTGCAACCTGGATCAATCCGGGTCGGGCTTAGGTTGAGTGTTCCAACACCAGGCTCTCACCCGGCCCGACTTATCCTTTTAAAGTTATTAAAGAAAAATTCTTTTAATTAAATATAATTTACTTAAATGTCTTGAGATTAGTTGTTGTCCGTTATAATCATTGCGCAATTGTTGTTCTTTCAAGCAATCGTTGTCTGTTATAACCATTATGCAACAAACTAAAATGAAATATTTGAATGAAAACATATATCTAAGCCTCTATAATATTAATTTAATTATTTAATTAAAATTTTGACATTCTTCAAACTTTTATTAGAAAAAAAAAATCAATCCAACCAAATTTTATTAGAAGAAAACAATCGAAAAAAAGCCCAAGCCTAGTCTGGCCCAATAGGGGCTGGGCTTGGGCTGTGTACATTAAAGCCCGGGTTAGGACCAAGCTAAAAATTTTAGAAATTCGGCTTGGATAGGTTAGGGCTGGGTTGAACCCCAGCCCGGCCCTAATCCGGCCCATTTACAAACTCTTTATATAAACGAAGGTGAGCAGAGCTCCAGTGAATGCGCGTGTGCGTGTTCATCGATCTGGACCCTCCAATAGACGGACTTTTAGTTAAGCATTGACCCTACTTTACTGACGGAACTCTATGTAGTGTACAACTTGGACACTCTGGCATTTCCCATTGATTGATGCGAAATTTGTGGCCTTGCCCGTCCCAAAAGCTGGCTCTTGTATGGCTGACCTTTAGGCTCTAAAGCAGTAGAAGTCAAGATTCTCCTGTATCAAAGGGTTATAAATGCGGTTGAACTCAGAGAAAATTAGTAGTGATTTTCGTTTTGATTTTGATTTTGATTTTGGACCTGCACATACTTCGCATGCCCCTACTTTTTCTACCATGTGCAGCACATTTATCTAAACCAAAATGAATTGGTATTAGGAACCCTCCCTGACTGCCATGTTACTGGTTCACGTGACGTGGTTTCATCATGTGCATTGTGTCATTGAAGACCATAATTTAAAGATCCACGACCTAAAAGATAGGGTTGAAAATACATTTCCATCAGGTGATTCAAATAGAAGAACTCCTTTTAAAATTACTAACATGTTTGTTTTTATTTTTGATGAATAAAAATTATTGACTAACATGAAAATCTCCGATACCACATAACTTTAAAAGGTGGTTAATTGCTTTGTCTCACATGATAGAATATTCATTCATCCCAGTCTACAATAGCAAAGATTGTTAGATCATTGTCTTCAAATCACATGGCACACATAATGAAATCACATGCCTCATATCAAAAAAAGTGAAGCGTGAACCAAGTTGCTTGGGTCTAGTATCTTATTCCAACTCAGCCAAAATAGCATGTGAAATTAGGGTATTTTGAGTTCTACACGCTTGGAAAGTTTTATGCTTCTAAATGAGCCGGTTTAGACTCTCACCAGCTGTGGTATCATGTTTTGCATCAGACGATGCACTCTTAAAAGCCAAATTTGTCTACAATTAGTTGACGGCTCTTTGCATACAATGAGCTGACAGTCATTTCAGCTTTGCAGCTAAGAAAAGTTTAGAAGTGTGCGGATTTTTATATTCTCAAAGTATGTGCATGTCTAAAGGTCCAAGGCCCACTCATTGTATGGACAAGATATCAACTCTTTGGCTCAATGCCACATCTATATGGGGTCAGACTTTTTGAATCTTATTTCTAGGCATGTTACCTTCCTACAACCATCAGTGCTCCTTATTGAGTCATATTACCTTCCTCAGGTCTCTATCAGTGTTCCTCCTCTATTTCCTTGCCTTTTGTCTTAGATTTGTCATAGATATGACCGAATCCTCTGTATCAAGGCTGTTTTAGGTTTCTTATAAACGTGAGGGAATTCGTAAAAGTCAAATATTTCGGGGTCCAATAATTGTTGAAGGCATATGAAAATTTTAATTCCCAGATCTCGAGGGCAATCATTAGTGAGATTCATGAAAGTCTACTATTCATTGCTATCCTAGGGTAGCCAATGCAGTAAAATCACAATACAAAGAAAGCAGGACGACCCTATATAAGGTCCCTTGAGAGGACCTCTCTCTCTCTCTCTCACACACACACACACACACACACACACACATACACCCACCCACCCGTAGACTATGGTCTGTAACTGTGGGCACAGAGATCCTAACTGTTACATTACGTTGCATGGAGTTACTTTCCTAATCGCAGGATTAATTAGTCTATAAATACTTTTTAGCCATTGAGTCATATGTAAACTTAGTTTATCGATTCTCAGGGTCTGGACAATGGATAAAGTCAATTCTTGACAGGGTTGATTGGTAAGCATGATACTTTCCATACTGTCCATATGATGGCATATTAATCTCACTCCGTTTGGTGTTGCAATTAACAAGGCCAAGGTGAAGGAAAGAGACCAGCATGAACTTGTACTTTCAAAACGTCAATTCACCTTATTAATTCAGTGTTTATGTTATATATATATAAGCTCTGGGATTGAACTTGCGACCTATAAATTTGCATTATTGTCAAATCTTCCGTTGGGTTACTAGCGGAATCCAAAATTCAGTGCTTGTGTAGATGTGGAGTAGATGTGCACGGATTTAAACGATCCAAATCCGCGTACATGTCTAAAAGTCTGCACTTCTGAGAGCAAGTGATACACACTCCGCATGTTACCAAATCAAAGTGTGTGCTGTTTTTTATTAAATAGATAGAATACCTCTTAGATGGCTGTGGTGCAAAGTATATACCGATCGACAAAGCTCAAATCAATTGTTTGCTTTTGGTGTATCATTCAAACGCTGTCCCTAATCAAAATGGTCACCATGTGGCACTCAACACGAATTTAGGTGCCACTGATCAGCACGCAATTGGGCCATCCTTATGTTAAGAAAAACGTATAGTAGTATTAACCATCGTCCACATTGAATCTAATAGTGATTAATGTATATAATGTTTAAAATAGACAATGAAAATTTTATCAATTCACGTTTCATTTTTTCAGCCCTATCATTAGGTGCCATGTGGCACCTAAAACAGGATTCTTCCCGCGCGTTTGAATTCTGGTCCTTAGGCCAACCCCCGCCCCTTTTGAAAAATAGTAGTTTTCTTGCCATGGCTGATACTGACATGAATCTTCTTAACCATAAGTCTAGCGGTCAAATTTGCCACTTGTATAGATAATAAATATTTACTCGTGTTGCTTGAAAAAAAGTTAGTTCATTGATGAACTAGCCGTTGAGAAAGCTGCATAAAAAGATTAGGGTTCATGTGATGAAAGAGAGAAGAGCCCTAATCACCACCAATGACTATATTGCTTTCTCGTGATCTAATAGTGACCCATGGATCCCTCCGATTAGTAGTCCTTCAAATCGTTGAATGCATTAAATGCAACTCTCTTATCATCAGCCACCTTGAATAGCTGATACATATTTAAGGCATCCGGGCGCTTAGTTACCCGAAGCAGTAGGAGGCATGTAGTAGGTTGGAATGTCCATAATTTATTTTTGTCTAAATAGGTAAATTGGGCATTTGGGCTCAAATGGAATATCCATAATCGTAAGTTCATATTGAGTAATCGATTATTATTATTATTAGGAGGCGTTGGGGAGAATACATCTGGGCACATAGGATGACCCGTGCATTGGGGCTCACTTTTCACATGCCACTTGGCATGATCAATCCTAAAAAAAATCGTTTTGGGTAGATCAGCCTTGACAGGAGGTTTGAAAAAAGAATACCTTTTTTAAAACCTTTTTCACCTCCATTTCATGGGTAAAATAGGCGCAAAAAATATGGTGCATTGATTTTATTGAACTTTGACCACATTTTTAATCGTCGATATGTATAAGATAGTGCCCAATTTTTATGTGAAAGTTAATCGATCTTATCCAAGTTGTCTAGTCACCTAATGCTCATGATGGATGCTACATGATGCCCAATTGACAATGAGTTTAGAGATTTCTCTACACTCAAGCACATTGTGCTGTGCCTCTTATTATTATTATTATTTAGTTATAATAGTTTTGTAGAGGACATGAATAACTAATCGATCAACATATGCATGCATTTAATATAGCATAAATGTAAATAAATTTGTACGGTAATTATAATACGCATAAAGAAACAAGGGCAATGGTTAGATCCAACCAAGTTTAATCGGATTTTGAGTTCAACTTCATCCTTTAGAGATAGGAGAATCTTGACTTTCTTGATTTTCATTTTTTATAGGATGGCGTGAAGTTAAAAATTTTCTATTTACAAGGGCATCAAATGAGGTTAAACTCGAAATCTGGTTCAACATAGTTAGACTTGACCATTGCCCAAGAAATAAAGCCAACAGGTGATTCTCGGATGTTTTTTCGTCAAGTCCACCAGCCGAAGAGGGGATTGAGGAAATTCTAACAAACAGTATCTTCTTTCTTACTTGTTAAAGAGGAATGAAATTCTATTTTCGTTTGTTTGGAGGATATGAAGTCCTATTACTTATATGTCAGTTCTCATAGGCATCATGAAAATCTTCATCGATAATAGTTTCAATGATCAATGTTAGTCCACAACCTTCGGTAGTAAGGGCAATGGTCAAGCTCAACCAAGATCAATCGGAATCCGAGTTCAACCACATTTGTTGTCCTTGGATATAAAGAATCTCGACTTCCATCGTTTTTAATCTTATAGATGACGTGCAATTAAGATTCTTTTATTTTCAAGGGCTGTAGATGTGGTTGAACTCAAAATCTGATTCAACCTATGTGGATTTGATCATTCCCTATGTAACAATTTCTGAATAGGAGTCATCACTTGCACACGCTTTTCAAGTGATTGCATCGGATTGTACCGAATTTAAAATAAAGACCGGCAAATTTGGCGACCACTACTATTTGAAAACACCATCTAAGCCGTTTGATTTGAAGACCGTGATTTAAAGATAATGATTGCAAAAGATTAGAACAAAATATAATTTTCATCATTTGATTAAATGGAGTCAAAGTTTATTATATAATTCAACAGTTAACTACAATAGATCATATAACAAGTATTGAGTTTTACTCCAATTTTATGTACTAGAAATCTATTGATCATAAACTTCAAATCAGACGGCCCATATTGCATTTTTACATATTATGTCTCTAAAATACCCAATCTTTTTTTATATTCGGTGCAATCACTTAAAAAATGTGTGCAAGTAATGGCTCCCTTTCTGAATCGATTTTAATTTCACCCAATGTGCCAATTGAGCAAAATTTGCCAGATTTTACACTTGGTGCTTTGAGCCGTTCACTATAGTGAGCCCACACACACCATCAAACACCCACACCAAATGATTGCCAAATCCAAACCCAATTACTATGCCCCTTACCTAAGTGAGATGGTGAGAGCAAGGTATCAAGTATCAGCCGATGCCGATACATCTCGGTTTTTCGGAAAACTGATACGTATCGGCGCCAATACGTATCAGTATCCAACTCGATATCGGTATCGGCCAACACGGGCTCGTATCGGCCAATATGTATCATGCATCGGTCGATACCGGATACGGTATATATCGGTCGATACCTATATTTTTAATTTATTATTATTTTTTTTTTAAATATGCCAATACGTATAGGCCGATTCGTATTGTTCCTCCAAGGACCGATACCCGATACCGATTTTATTACCTTGAGTGAGAGCACCATTTGCACCTAACTTCCCGAGCACTGGATTTGTGCTTTATTTGCTCTTATGGCGCTTCATGCATATGATAAAATTCCCATTTTGATATTTTTTCAAGTTAGCAAACCTATAGGCATGGTGACAAATTTTTTTGGCGATATTTCAGTAGGGAGTCATTTTGATTTATTTCCGATAAATTTTTTGAAAATTTTGAAGACTATAAAAACTTATAATAAATATATAATATTTTTAAAAAGGCCAAAATAATAAAATCTAAATTATTTTCGTAAAATTACTAAAATTTCATGAAAAGTTTTATTTCACCCATGTTTTAACGAATGTAGACGAATTTTGCCTAAATTTGTCACTATGCTATAAGAAGACTATAAAGACAAAGAAAAGATAGTTGATGGCTTGTAATTTGTCATATAACAAGCCAATCGCCACTACTAGCTTGTTCAAATATTAATATATATTATTATAATAGTCAAAGATATCCCATAAAAAAAAGGAGTCAAATCAAGGGTCAAAATCTCGCGTTTCCGATACGTATTGTCCGAGCTCCAAACCGATAAATATCGAACGATACGTATCGGAATAGTAACTTATCGGACAATGCAATGTATTGTCCGAGCCTTCCCATACAAATTGGACGATACGGTACATCAATGTACCGTATCGTCCTAGTCCAATACCGATATGTATCGTCCGATATGTATCAGTATCGGACAATATTTTGATCCATGAGTCAAATATATGATATCAAAAGAACCTCAAATATTGATAAAGAATTTATCTTTACTAGTATGATAAGATAATTCTCACTATCAAATATAAATTATTATTTTAAACAAATAATTGAAATGTCATTTTGTCTTTTATATGATTTGGATAAAAAATATCTTTAACTTGCAACAAGTTATAGGATTCTTTTGTTTTTCATCATTTTCTACTCTTTGGATAGTCATGTTGATAGTGTGAAAAAAAATTGCAGGAATCTCTATTTTGGTATTGTATGATTTAAGTAGACATATAATGTCATTTTTCGAGGGCTCGATCAGCGAATTAAAATTATCAAGGGTAACCCCTTAGTAGCAACTTGTGGCCTATTTTTTAAATACATAAGTTGAATATAAATATTACTTTTAAGTTGATCCTTTGAATTATAAAGTAAACAAATAAGTGGATAGATATATGTGTCTTTATCCTCTTATAAAATGGCTAGAAATCTAATCACCTACACACATGCTCTCTCTCTCTCTCTCTTCATAATGGCAAAGCGCGTCCACCACTAGTATTATATGTCTAGTGGCATTATAACTAATCGGCTATGCATTCAAATTAGATAACATTAATAGTAAAATTGATGCATCTAATTTACATAAATATTTATACATTATATTTGCAATATTGATGTATTATCACTTTGCATGACTAGATTTTCTTACTTATGCCTAGGTGGCATACTTATTAATAAAGGTAATTTTTTTTTTGAAAGGAATAAAGGTAATATTTGGTGTAGGGAAAAAGTTAGGTTCAGTCCTTAATACCTCTATAAGAGAAGAAATTTCCCAGAAGATGTCTCTTTATATAAGGATTCGGGAAGGGGCTGGATGACTGAACTAGACTACTCATGCCCTAATAGTTGGCCACCACCTACTCCCTTGCAAATTAGCAGCTATAGTAATTGCAATCACAGTGTTAGTGAAGATTTTAAAGTTTGACTAAGTAATCAACAAAAAATAATCAAATCGGTCACTTACTTGAAATTCATCAATTTCAGAGTTTTGGCTCAACAATCAACGAGTTTTGTACTAGTAGATCCACGATGAGACCTTCTTTTGCCACCAACATTAAGAGACATAGATGTCTGTCCTAGACAACGTATTTAAGGGCCATTCTGTCAAAATTTGACCTCCACATTTATACGGGAGCCTTTACATATGTGTATCTCTAAATAATGCATTTGTGCACCACGTAGCACCAATACACTGTTTTGGTTGTCACATGGAGCTTTATGTGGACCTTAGTGGATGGCGACTGTCTTCCATTTAAGGACGGAACTGGATCCCTAGGTTAATATATATTTTAACATTTCTTAATACTATATTTTTCATAATCCCTAAAATATTTCTTAATACTATATTTTTCATAATCCCTAAAGTATTTCTTATTTTTTTTCTAAGTTCTTCCCGAATTTTGTCTGGAATGAATCAAAGTCACCCTCACTGAAATATTACAGAAAACAAAAGTTGCTAATATACCTTGAGCATGAAGTACACCCCGTATAGCCAAAGGCTTACATCAAGTATAGATCTGGTAAATTTAGAAGTTGATCAGATGAATTATCGACCTTTCTCATTAAAGCTCAAGCGTAGAAGTAATGAATTCCCCACATTTCTCATCAGAGCTTACACAAATAAGTGTGCAGTCGAGTTTTGGTTAGGTCCAATTGGTTGAACTCTAAATGGGGTTTAACCGATTTTGAAATCGTTGGATTCAAGGGCATATCGACTTTAGTTTATATAAATTGATATTTTCTTTTGGTTCCCTTGCAACCGATGGTTTAAAAATTTGTTGAACTTAATTTACAGTTCAACTGGTTGGACCTGCCGTTTGAGTCTACTTTTTTAAAACGAGTTGGAATTAAGTGTCTCATCTTGTATCATATTTTTCTTCAGCTAATCAGCTGCCCACTGCATTAATATAGCAGAGTTTTACATAATACACAGCCCCTGATCTACAGGTCTTTACTTTTTTTTCTCGGGGCCATAGTATAGATCAAGGATCAAAATTTCGGTTTTTGACATGGCAGAAACCGAAATCAAAATCCAAAATTTTAGCCGAAATTTAGGTTGAAATTTTGAACCCCATACAAAAATGACTGAAATTTTGGATTTTGGTTTCGTTTCGGTGGGGACTGAAATTTTAGTCATTTCGGCCGAAATTTTGATCCTTAGTATAGATTAGACTCAACCCTAAAAATTATATGATTAAACCACATTTTCCATGTGATTCTCCTAAGATAAACAGTAAAAAAATAATAATTAATGCATGTAATGATCTTGTATGCCAACTAATAAGTTTATCCCGATCATCATTTTCCTACCTAGAGGTAAAGGAAAGGTCCTTCCTTTTGTGGCCAAGGAGGGATTCGAACCCCTGAGAGCGTGGTTCGTAGCCACATGCTCTATTAATCTTTTGAGCTACAGGCCCCACTTCGTAACGAAAACAAAGTTAACAGTTAGAGATAATTTTCTAAAAAATAGTTACAGTTAGAGATCCAACCCTTTAAAATTTAAATGGTCTAAAATTGATTAGAATCCACTAATCCCAAAAGATGGATAAATGGGGGATTATTGCCCAATTATAGGTTAGACTAGACAATACAATTTTATACCATGTGACACATCTTTAAACAATCCAAGTCATTAAAATAGTAGCTCAAATTGTATACAATGACATCTCTTAAGCTATACAAGTCATCAAGTGGTACCTTATTGTCACGACTCAGAATCTTAGCTGATCTTAAAGGCCTAGAATTTCGTGTTATGACACCGCACGCTTGTTAAGGCGATAAGCGGACATACTTATCTTATTAGATCTTACATAAAATGAGGCTTCTAAAAATCGTGAACCAAATTTTCTTCTCACATTAAAATTCTCTTCAATAAACTTACATTGAAATTTGAGTCCAGTACACCAAATGACTATAAATAAAGGTACAACCAATCACTGGAAAGTCTTTCTAAATATTTAACACATACCTGACGTAGTCTATTGGGTCATCCACGTCGTCACCTTTATAAACCGCATAATCTACTAGTGCATCAAATCCACAGAGCAGTGTAGTCCATATCTTCACCCGCAGCTGTTAGTTTTTGAGAGGGTTTACTCAGTCACGTAAACTCAGTGGGTTGTACAACCGATCCACTATAATCTACCCAGGTGATTGTGGGTGCAACCTTGTGAGTGAAAGTATTACAATTTCATATAAACAACATAATAACTATTCTCATAAATATTTTATAACTATAAAATTATAAAACTGAAAGAACATAACAAATTTCAATACATATGATGTTTCTAATGTTTATCACTTTTCTTATTTGTCTTGTCACTTTTGCTTACGTGGCATATCAAAAGTTTTGTTATTACTTCATACGCCTACACAACGTACTTCGTATCTTATCTATCTTGTTTAAACGACCTGTGTCAGGATCGCTGCTCGAGCCTACCACGCGAGGTCCACGTATAGATAACCACCTAACCTCCATATCATAACATAAATCACCATCCAACTCGATGAGATTGTGCACATAAAAATTAGTGTCCCCTTAAGTCGAGACACTGTCGTATCATATTGTCCTTAAGACTCGTCTTGGCTACAGACGTTTGATCTTGCGGTGGCACGCAAGATATGACACGTGTAGGAGCTTAACTTCATATTCAACTGGCCTCCACAGCGTATCTTAGGTTGTGTTTGGGTTAGCTCTTATAAGATCAGAAGCAGCTCTTTGTTTGCTCTCTGTCAGAGCAGATAAAATCTGCTCTGACAGAGAGCAGGCAGAGAGTAGTTTTATCACTTAAAATAGCTCTCCGCAAGAGCAAATGGGGCGAGGAGCTGTGTTACCAAACATGAAAGTAGTTCTCTGTCGGAGCCAAAGAGCAAAAGAGATGCTCTTTGCCCTGAAAGAGCTAACCCAAACGCAGCCTTAATATATCATAATATTATTCAGTTCTGAGCTTACGTCCCCGCCCCGATTTCATATTTATGTGGGCTTAAGTCCTCACTTTCTTAACATCTCGTAACTTAACATATTCATATTTCATCTTTTCTTTAACTTAATTAGAATGAGTCACGGTGTGATAAGCTTCACAAACCACGTTTTTCAAGAGATAGGTTCTGTAGTAACCTGAATGTACTTCGTGTGGCATCCCATACTATCATAAAAGGTTGCATTCGTGCATGGACGTCTATATTCCAAGTTCCACTTGATCGTGAAAGAAATCTCACCGTGACGAAGGCTTAAAAGCCTCGTGTCGTATCTTATTCCTTTTTAACCTACCATATTCATGCCCTAGCATATCATCTAAGTGATGGATGTCACACAATGCAGATGAAACATATGATAAGAAAACAACTAATCATAAGGGAGCTAATAATACTCGTAATATTTCGAACGATGATCCAATCAAACAAATCAATCATAAGGAGAGGTTAGTAGACTGATCTCAAGTCATTCACAAGTTATAACATGAGTTAAGCTTTTACTCATGACGTAAGATGGAGACCCAAGGTCTTAACCAAACAAGAAAGTGGTTTAGGGTCTCTTAGGTACACTCAACTTTTCGCTAAAGGAGAGAGAGATACAAAAAGGTCACGTGTAATTTGATACATGATCCTAAGATGTGTGTCACAACATGACGATAGACCGTTCTCATTAGATCAACCTGATGAGTCATTTATGTGATTTCGATAGGATTTAGTCTCGGTATGCCTGAATCACTTATAGATCATCAAATATTCGATACACGCATTTTACGGTGAATATGATCGAGTTTATAAGAATTTGATCCTACCGATGTGATTAGTGTAATGGATATTCTGTTTTCTCATAAATTTCACTATTAATTTGATCATTTAGACCATTAACTAGACGATCACTCATTCTTGATCGAGATTATCCCATTGTATGATCATCGACGTACCACGTGCTTCATAGCATGGATAGATAAAGCATGAGTCCATTAAGACTTAGAAGGTGGGTTGGGCCTATTACAAAAGTTGGTCTTTGACTTCTCAAGGATCTTTGACTTAAATTGAGTAATTGGGCTTCTTGGGTACTTAGGCTCATCTAAGGTCTAAAGGTCAAATAGGTTCATTTGGTGGAATCTATAGACTCAATTAAAATTTTGTGGGCCTTGTAGGATCCATATGATTAAGGATATAGACCTATTTTAAAGTTTATGGTCCTTATGTCTCAATTTGAGAATTTAGTTATAAAATATATTATAAAAGTTTGATCTTCAACTTCTCAAGGATCTTTGGCTTAAATTAAGTAATTGGGCTTCTTGGGTACTTAGGCCCATCTAAGGTCTAAAGGTCAAATAGATCCATTTGGTAGAATCTATAGACTCAATTAAAATTTTGTAGGCTTTATAGGATCCATATAGTTAAGGATATGAACCTATTTTAAGGTTTAGGGTCCTTACGTCTCAATTTGAGAATTTAGCTATAAAGTATATTTTCAAGTAAGCATGTGTAGTATGTCGATTGGCACAAATATCGAGGTTTATTATCTAAGATAAAAAATTGACCATCGATTTGACAGATCGTTGAATGATCTATAGTTAGGTCTATGGGTTTCATTAATTTGTGCAAGAAAAGGTGTCAAAGTGCACTCTTTGGCCAATGTGCGCCTATTTACAATTGCAAGAAACAACATAATTAATCTAAGTGGTAATACACCATTTTCACAGATTTTTAAGGTATAGAAAAAAATTAAAATAATAACATTATGAACAGTATGAGTCGTCTAGATGGATAGACCATTAAGAAGTATGTGTGTCTCGCCCATTGATATGAATCTCAAAATGGCTGAGATCATCAAGATCTAAGCGGTCAAACATGAACCATTAGATCTAGTGTGCACTAAACAAAAACAGTGCATCAACCCATATATTGTCTGGACTTTTTGTTGTGTCCAATTTATTGTCCTCAGGATCTATTTTGCCGACACATTTGTATGTCATGTGTAAGGATATAATATACTATAGTTCTCGGTCGATGGGTTCAACCATAAGGTTAACCCTTTGACCATAACCGTCTTGTGAATCCACACAAAACCTAAAAATGAAAATTACAGTTTTCATATAATTATCACAAATAGTGTAAAAGCCTAGATTTGGATGGATAGAAGGGCACCCACCTTTTAGGGGCTTTTGAACGATAGGATTGAGACAAATCTCGATTTATTTGTACGACTTCGCTTGTATTTGATCATGCTCAAATTCGGTCGACCGCCATAGTTCTCGCCAATAAATAAAGATGAGCAGTGTTAACCTTCAATAATAATAATTTTAATGATATAATATTAGAACCCTAATTGATGAACCCACGCTCACAGCTTTGTAAAGTTTTTTAAATGACAAATTTGAATGAGATAAATAATTATATCTATAAAAATTTACCTTGTGCTATGTGGACTGATTTTATGTATTCAAAATACTGTTATAAATCCATTTCTTGCCCGGCGCAACGATTCGAAGATATGCATGTCCATGAGAAATCAAATCCAACCCACCATGGAGAACATGACTTGGATTGTTGGTGATGGAGGGGGCACCCTCCTCTGTGGTGTACTTCAAAGCCCTTTGTTGAGCAAATTCCTAATAAGATTCACCAAGACTGTCTTAAAGTTGAATGTATGATCAATTTTTCTTGGGTTGTTGAGAAAGTTACTTGTGTGGCAGGGAGTTGTATTAGCCAAATCATCCTCAACAATGAACCTTGATCCCATAGCAAAGATAAGCTTCTTTGGAAAGCTTGCTCAAATGGGAACTTCTCTTTTAAAACTACTTGGGACATTGTCAAATATCACCACGGGAATAAACCACATCCAATTTCACTTCTCCAAATCCATCAAATGAATAAATCCATCGTGACTGCTGGTGACAATCTCTTTAGATCAGATCAAATGGACGGGATTCTTTTTGGAGATGAGAGAGAGAGAGAGAGAGAGAGGGTTTGGGGACGTCTTGGGTTGCACGTTTTGCAAAGAAAATAGAGGAGTCGAAAGTGAGAGAGAAAGCGGTGGAAATATGCTCGGTTTGGCAAGAGTCCATTAAAGGCTCTAATGGTTAGCAATCAATCCCAACAATCAAGGGGTGATACAAAGAAATCATGAGGAAGATTGATTAGACGAGATTTCTAATTGGTTGGGCTTGCTAATAGAGTGCTTAGTCTTTAGTGTTGGGCGCATATAAAAGAGGGTTGTGTGTATAAGGAGTTTCTTAATAAAGACAACGGGGTATATGGAGTATGGGCTGGGTGCCGATGTGCGTACACCAGAATTCAAATTGAATTATTATTTTATTTATTTATTTATATTTTTAAAATGGTGGTCTAGGGTGTGTGTGTTAGACATAAACACCATGGTCCATTAGATGAAGGAGGATATGGTTGGGACTTGAGTAGCTTGGGAAGAGTGTCAATACTAACCCATCATGACTTTCATATCTAACACCACACAATTTTGTAATATATTTGAAGATTGAGTGTGCCACTTGCCACATTCTAATAAATCCTAGGTAGTTTAGTCTTTCCATTTAGAGTGAGAAAGTGGCTAGAGATAGAAAAAGAGTTTGAAATGACAAGGAGATTTTGCCACAAATTAGAATCCTAATGGAGTCTACTTACTAAGTAGAGAGAGAAAGAGACGGGAAGAGAAATTGGTACTAGCAACACCAATTTCTAAATTTAAAATTCTTTCTCTTTTCTTTTGAAAAAGTTAACTTTGTGGAGCACTTATATTGAACTCGGTGCTCCACCCTATCTACTACCATACAATAGGGTTATCGAAACTCGGCTCATAACACTTATATTTGTAGCTATTAGCAGCCCAAAATTTTAATTCATTTGGGGTTGAATGGTCTAATCTATGCATACTTTAATAGACAGTTGTGCATATTTTTTTAAGAGTTATTAAAGTGCACCAATTGGATGGTATGTTCTATTGATAGATTGCTAGTTGGACTGCTTAGATTGATCAAAGATGTTTGCTACATAGAGTGATCATGGCTCAAGCAATCATCTTTGAGTTAGGGGTGAATTAAAGCTTACTCATTTGGAATTAGGTCAACCTAAGACCCAAACCTTGGATCTAATGTCATGGTATCAAATATCGGCCGATAATGATACGTATCGGCAATACGTATAGGTTTTTCGGCAAACTGATATGTGTCGGTGCCGATACGTATCGACCAATTCATATCTGTCCTCTAAGACCGATACCCGATACTGATACTGATACCGAATTTGTTACCTTGTCTAATATATGAGTTTGTATTACTCCCAAGTATAATACTTGCCATGCATATATATTTGAGAGAAGTACTGAAACACGCCAGAAAAATATTTTAATCACAATTTTGGTGATTTTTTTTTATTTACTAAAGGGCGCCCCTGCAGGTTGAAAACGGGCTGCGGTGCATACCTCTGATGTGCTTGATATAAGCATTTGACCAAATAGCTCCTAGAGGCCTATTTTCGTGGGTCTTCTTCTTTGACAAACTTTGAGCTAAAATAAATGTCATTGTCGAAGCGATTTAAATGCATTTGAAGTGAAAAACTGTGAGTCTTCTTCTCCGACGAAAAGAACCCAAGGATCTTCTTCTCCGGCGAGCCTGATGCTAAAATAAACATTGCCGTCAGAACTATTTAAAACTGTTGGGCCTTCTTCTCCTGCGAAAGGGGCGCTCTTTTGTGCTTTTCTTCGGCGAAAAGAACTTGGGGGTTTTCTTCTTCGACGAACTTGATACTAAAATAAGCACCGTCACCAGAGTTATTTAAAAATGATGCAAGTTAAAATTTGTGGGTCTTCTTCTTCGGCGAACCTAGGAGCCTCTTTTCATGGGTCTTCTTCTTCGGCGAACCTGAATCTAAAATAAACGCTATCGCCAGAGCTTAATTAAACGCAGTTCAAGTGAAAAACAGTGTCTTCTTCTCCAGCGAACCTGGGGGCACATTTTTGTGGGTCTTCTTCTCCAGCGAACCTGTGGGCCTATTTTCATGGGTCTTCTTCTTCGGTAAACCTGGATATAAAATAAATGTGTCTCGGGTTTGTCGGAGCTTAAATAAACGCCATCACTGGAGCTCAAATAAATGCCATCGCCAGAGCTACTTTATAGCATAAATGTAATTTCCTTACTTTTAAGGGTAGAGATGTAGGAAGAGCAAAATGGTAAACGATTAAGTTGCTTCTATGTCGCCCTACCTGCATAACGATGCACGATGGCCCGTTTAAAGTGTGCTTGGGAGCTGTTTGAGAATAAAATATGGCACACACCTTTTTTCGCCATAAAAAAACGGCGAAAGGCGCCCTTTTATAAATCGTCCTATATATTTCTAGTAAAACTAGTGTAAAATGATTAAATTTATCAACCAAAATATTAAATATATAAGTTAAGCAAAAGAAGAATGTTACCCTAGTTACTTTACAACTAATTTGTCCCAAATTCTTTTATTTATTTATTTATTTTTGAAATTTTTTTGTTCCTAATTCAAGATAAAATTAAAACTCTATTCTTATAAAAAATGTTAACCTTAATTAATATACAAATATGGGCAATAATTAGGTCCAATTGGTTGAACATGGTTTTGCGTTCAACCAGATCAACAACAGTTGAATAGAGGAGAACCTTGACTATATATCATCCTATAAAAATGGAGATCATGAAAGTTAGATTCTGTTTCATCCAATGGTTGAAAATTTGGCTGAACACAAAATGAGGTTTCAACTAGTTCGACCTAACCTTTGCCCTACAAATATAATAGATTGTCATTATATAAAGTCTCAATTGAGATCGAAGTAGGTGCAGGTCTAAAATGTAAATCATCGGAACTAGGGCTCTAAATGGGCCGGGCCAGCTCATATTTTGGCTTGCACCTGGTCCAGGAAAAGTGGTATCTTTTGTGAAGCCAACTTGGCCCAGTACTTGGGTTGGCTAATCATGTGGTGATCCAGATTGATTCAGGCCGGGCTTTAGTTGAATGTTCCAACACCCGGCCTGCACCCGACTCAGATAAAAAAATAAAAAATTTAATTATATATATATATATATATATATATATATATATATATATATATATATATATATATATGTATATTAATATATATAACATATATATTATATAATATATTAATAGCGTTTTACTTAAGTGCCTTGAGATTAAACCATTGAAAGGTTTAAAATCAACTACATTTAAATAAAAGTAAACTTGCAATTTCAATTGGTAGTAGCTTCATAAGGAGAAACCTTGAAATAGGGTCTCAAGTCTCAACTCTAAGCAAGCCTCCTTTTTATTTTTTGAGATAACTCTAAGCAAGCCTCTTGTTCCTTTAAATTTTCTCTCTCTTTGAAAATTGATTTGAATATTTTTTATCAAATTTTTTTTTTTTTTTTTTTAAAGTCTAGTAAAAGCCCAAGTAGGGCCGGGCCGGGTTGAACTTTAGCCCGGCCCATTGACAGCCCTAATAAGAACTAACCCAAGTATAACTTGATTCGGGTACAAAATTTGGGAGGGGTCTCATGTAATGTGTATTAGACCCGAACCTAATTTTCAATCGGGTCCCTTCAACGAGGCCAGTTCTCAGGTCAGGATCGACCCGACCCGTTTGCACCCCTATCATAACGACGGTGAGCACAGCTAACCTTCTTGAAAAATAAAACAATTAAAACATCTACTACCGTCACGTTTCCTAAATGGACGGCAATGGATTTCGTTATACCCCTCACTAAGAACTTCAATACACACCTAAACTTTCCTCTCTCTCTATATAAAACCCCAAACAACCTCATTTGCAAAACCCTAAAGCCGTCTCCCCTCTCTCGACACTATATATCCAAAGAGAGAGAAGGTAAGCTAGAGAGAGAAATCGAAGATGGTTTCAGGTTCAGGTATCTGCGCGCGCAGGGTGGTGGTCGATGCGAGGCACCACATGCTCGGTCGCCTGGCTTCGATCCTGGCCAAAGAGCTCCTCAATGGTCAGCGAGTCGTGGTCGTTCGATGCGAGGAGATCTGCCTCTCCGGCGGACTCGTGCGCCAGAAAATGAAGTACCTCCGCTTCCTCCGTAAGCGCATGAACACCAAACCCTCCCACGGCCCCATCCATTTCCGCGCCCCGGCTAAGATCCTTTGGAGGACCATTCGAGGGTACGATTTATCTAGGGTTTCTGATTCTCTTCTTCTCGGTTTTTTTTTTTTTTAATGATTTTTAGGGTTTCTGAATTTGGATTTATTTGCAGGATGATTCCTCACAAGACCAAGCGTGGTGCTGCTGCACTCGCTCGTCTGAAGGCGTACGAGGGAGTTCCTGCACCGTACGATAAGATGAAGCGGATGGTGATTCCTGATGCGCTTAAGTGAGTTCAATTTATATGATTTTTTTTTTTTTATCGTTTTTATAAATTTCTGATTTTTTATAATTTTTTTTATTTTTTTATTATATTTTAGGGTTTTGAGGCTTCAGCCTGGGCACAAGTACTGTCTGTTAGGCCGTCTTTCTTCCGAGGTCGGATGGAATCATTATGATACCATCAAGGTGAGATTTTTATATTTTTAATGAATGCTTTTCATTTCGTGGAGGGGCATGATCCATATGTTTATTTAGAGCATTTATATGTATAAATTGGTGTAGATTTGGAGTTTTATGTCACTTTCTCTTAGCATTTATATGTATATGTATACATTTATATATGTGAACAGATTATACTACTAATTCAGGAAGCTTAAATTGGTCTTTGATATCTTTTAATTTCACATGGATCCATGTTTATCTGCCATTGAATCAATGCATGATTCAATGGCAGCTTATAGTTAGATTACTGGGGAAGGGTTTACCTTGTCAATTTATTCAATTTGGCTACCAATAGGGTTGTTTATATCGAATACTCTGTGAATCACAGGCACTACTGTTACACAACTAGGGTTTTATGTTTTTTTTGGTTATATAATAAATTATTCTGAAGCTTCCTGAATTGAATCCCGCACATCTTTTTTTTGTTTTCATTTTTTATCAGGTATTCTTTGTATGGTCAAATAGTTGCTATTAGGTACCCAACCTGAGTGCCAGTAGCTGGCACTCTTGTCAATCTCCTTAGTTCTTACCAAATGGTTGATTCATGGGAAGTGCCTTTTACTTGTTGGTGCTCAACATTTTCTGGGCATACTCCAATGTTGGCATTGGGAGTGTGATCCAAGTGTAGCTGTTGACACTTGGGCCAGGTACCTAATACCAACCATGTTTGCAGTACACTACTACACTATTTGACGATAGGTAAGATAAATTCTTAAGGTGTTTACTTTGCTGTCTTGAAAATGCGAAATCTCTTGCTACTGATTAAGAACGAAAATTGACGCCTTGAAATTTAGCACGTAATGTATAACATATAAATAGTTCTTGTTTTTTCAGTTAACAGTCATTGTCATCTTAATGATTTTTACATTGATCTTACATTAGATAGTATTTGAAGGATCCCTATTATGAGTGTCATTGTACGTCCGTAACTGTAAGATGCACAACTCTTTCTAGGGCTGTCTTCTGCCTGGTCAGCCTGTGACCCAACGTTGTTTAAAACTAGGTCGAGCATGTAGCTTGACTAATTGGTCAGGCCAGTCCTTGAAACCACTCGACTTGAAGGTTGGGTCAGCTCAGATTACTGCCTGACCCAACTCGGTTTTTTGGGTCGGGACAAGGGTCCAAAAGCTCATAACTTATCTTTTGGCCAACTTGGCGTGGCCCATTGACATCCTTAACTTTGTCTGCTATTTGATTTAAAAACCCACTGTTGATTCATTGTTTCGTTGTTGTTCTAGTCTAGATCAATAGTGTTGTTCTACATATACTTACTTTAACGATGTATATCTAGAGGAGACGCCTGCAATTTTCTTCTTTCCTAGGTGCTAAAATTTGAAATATTCTGTTTTCTATCTGCTTCTCATTTGTGAGAATGTACGTTGTATGAACAAACTCTTTTAACTTCTTTTCCCCGTCGTACTTGGCCTAAAAAAACCTTCATAACCCTTCTCACGGCTTCCATCCAAGTCTTTACTGGTCTTCCTCTTCTCCTACACCCTTGGTACTTGTAGGGTCTCAACTCTTCGCACATGGTCTGCTTCTGGCCTCCAATGAACATGTCCAAACCTCCTCAAGCAATACAATAATTTTTCCCCTTACAGGTGTCACTCTCAAATTTTCCCTTATGGTGTCACTCTCAAATTTTCCCTTATGTACTCATTTTGTATTTTATCTTTTCTTGAAGTCCACGCATCCATCTCAGCATACAAATCTCTGCCACAAGTACTCTTTTCTTTTGTCACTTATTTGTAGCCCAACATTCTGCACTATATAATGCGGTAGGTCCAAATGCTGTCTTATAAAAACGTCCCTCCAATCTAAGTGGAAATCTTGGGTCCCATAGTACTCCGCTAGCTTGCCTCCATTTCATCAAACCTATGCTAATCCTATTTGAGACAACCTCTTCAAATCCACCGTTTGATTGTAAAGTAGAGCCTAAGTAGCGAAATCTATGGCAATGTGACACTAAATGATTTTCTATTTTGACTAAATCCTCCTATGATTTTCTATTTTGACTAAATCCTCTTCCAGAGTATCATGTTCACTAAATTTGCACTCCATGTATTATGTCTTTGTACTATTAAATTTGCACTCCATTTGGCTTCGTTTGTATATATGTATATGCAAAAGAGTATATGAAAGTTACATACAAAAAAATTTATCAGTCTATTGTTTATAGAATTATACTGGCACCATCAATTATTCTTGAATAGGAATCATGTAAGTAGCATAACTACATTTATACCTAATTTCTACATATATTGAAATTTATCACAATTTTCATATAAATAGTAAATTGTGTTTGGTTTACAACATGTGTCGAAGTTAGACTAAATACTACAAGTGAAAGTCCAGGTACACTTAGTGCGTTGTTCTGAAGGGATTTGAGTGAGAAGGCAGTTTAGTTGGGGCAGCGGTATACTTGTAGCATCTAATGAAATATGGATTGTTACTTTTGCTTTTGCCAATTAGTAGGAGGCTAGTAGCACATCTAGTACCTATAAGCATGTAACAAATGTTTTTCGTGTTTGGTGGAGATGTGGGCTACTCTTTTGGTTGTTAGTAGCAAAAGATGATAGATTTTGAGCATGTAACAAATGTTTTTCGTGTTGGGTGGAGATGTGGGCTACTCTTTTGGTTGTTACTAGCAAAAGATGATAGATTTTGAGGCAAGTAAACACATGGATCGTGGATTGGAGGGGATCATTGCGGCGTCAGATGGTGAGCATCTAATGAACATGGTCATAAGGATGCAATGTTTTCATGTTGGAAAAGCTGCATCTGATGAGCATGGTTATATGGATGAATTGGTGGCACATGGGTGGAAACTGCTACTTGTTTTTATAATGGTTCATTAAATGAACATGGTCATATGGATGAATTGTTGGCGTGCATGGTTGTCAAGGCCACACCATGGCCATACCACGACGAACGGCGATGGGAAACTCCAAATACAACAGAATAGCCATAATGGCTAAATGGTGACGCCATATATCGCTATGGCGGAATATTATTATAGCGTAGTTATGCACGTTATTTGCTTGCTATTTACTTTTTTGGATAATAACGCATGATACTTATAAGTTATAACATTTTTATAATATGTAAGTTACAAAATGTCGAAAGTACCACTTCCACACGTATACTGTGTACATCTTGGATGACCTAGGTTTCCTAGTTCAACTATAACACTCGTGTAAAGGGTAATATGGTCATTATAAAAATTTAGAAACTATAAAATCATCTCTGCCATTAGGGTTTACAATAACTCTGTAAGAAAAGCGCCTTCCATGAGAAGGGGGATATAAAGAGTGTTTGCCCGTAATTTTGCTTTATTTATTTATTTTTCGTATCTGTTATTTAATTTTTTTGTTTACAAATATTATTTATGGCTATGATGAAGAATATGTTATGCACCACTCTGAATTATTCTAAGTGATGTTAAACGACTCCAACCCATTATCTATCCAAGCCAAATTCTAAGTATTTATGTAACTTATTTTATTTTTTTAATACTTTTTTTGTAATTCTTACATAGATCTAGAGGTTGGGTTTGGTGGGTTTTATTTATTTATATTAGATCCTAGATTTTCGTTTTGGTTTTTTTTTGTCTTCTATTTTTTATCGTTTTTGCTCCTTTTTATTTGGGAGAGGATTTTTTTAGGGGCTTTAGTTTGTAGATTAGATTTTCCTGTTATTTATCTGATTTGGGATTTTTTTTTTATTTTGTTACAATTTTTTTTGTAAATCCACGAGAGGTTTTGTGGGTTATGTGAGAAATAGGGTTTTATTATTTGATGTTTTGCTACTAAGATTAGGACATAATATTTGGAAAATTTGGGGGCTTTATTAAATATGTTTTTAAATTGCCATAATATTTTATATACTCTTAAATTATGTTTTTTCAGAAGAACCAAATGATGTGGTCTCCTCAAAGAAGAGAGATCAACCATGATGCGGACCGTTAAGCTATATGCTCTGTGGATTAACTTGGTTTCTGATGGTTCTTAATATTCTCATTTTCATGGTTTTAAAGTTCATTCAGAGAGAGATTTGAGTATTTGACTCATCGATTACATATTCTTTTATTGAACTGACTTGTCTAAATATTTAAGATTGCTAAAGTTAATAAGTAGTGAAATGGAAAGATTGATTATTCTTTTTCATTGTAATCTAATTGCAATATTGCATTTATAAGAAATGTTATAAATGCAACAAATCTTGAGTTTGATAAAGCTTGAGAAGTGTAGGGTTTAACTCAGGTGTTCAATCCTGGTGCTAACCAAGGACAACATATGACTTGAACCAAGGGTTTAGATCATCACACAAAGTTAGCCAATTATCACAACTCTACATACTTTACTGCAGCAAATATTACACTAACAGATAGCTGGCCATGCCCTAATGCTCTCAATCGAATTGCCACTCAATAAAATAGTGCATCATAGAGGTCCACTTAAGGAATAAAGCTGATGGTAGAGTACCATCAAAAGTTTGAATCAATTCTGAAGCCGGAGCAACATGCTGGACCAAAGATTCCTGTTACAAGGGGCCATGTGTTCCAAAGATCTTCTGGGAGTTAAAACCATGAGAATTAGAGGGTACAACTCATAAGTCAAGAGGGTAATGAAAAGTTTCTGGAATAAAGGGATGATTAATATGCGATATATTAGAGGATCTAAGTGAGCTAAAATATAGGAGAAAATAAGAGATTATGATCAAAAAAGTCAGTGGAAAATTCAAGTCGGGGGAAAGCTAAACAAAATTCTCATCAAAAAATGATATGTAGAATGTGATTGGCCATAGCGAAGCCATGGAGTGGCTATTTGTTATTTTATCTATTAATTAGTATTCTTTTTTGTTTTTATCTTTTATTTATTTATATTTTTGTATAGGAGGAAAAACATTTAACTAATGAAGCATCATACTTTGATTCTAATATTGAGGATTTCATATTCTAGGCACAAACAAATATCAATAAATATAAATCAAATATAGAACATCAATAAATTTGCTTTAAATAAATATATATGAAATATCAATAAATATAAAATATTAAAAAATATGAAATATTATATTATAAAATGCCGAAAGTACCACTTCCGCACGTATACTTTGTACATCCCGGATCGCCTAGATTGACTGTAGCACTCGTGTAAAGGGTAATATGGTCATAAAAATTTAGAAACTATAAAATCCCCCCTGCCATTATGGTTTACAATAGCTCTATAAGAAGAGCGCCTTTCTTCAATGAGATGGGGGACGTGGTGTCGATTGTTTGCCCTAATTTTTTTTTTTATAAAGAGTGTTTGCCCCTAATTTCGCTTGTTTATTTATTTATTTTTCGTATCTGTTATTTATTTTTTTTGTTTCCAAATATTATTTATGGCTATGATGAAGAATATGTCATGCACCACTCTGAATTATTCCAAGTGATGTTAAACAACTCCAACCCATTATCTATCTGAGCCAAATTCTAAGTATTATGTAACTTATTTTATTTTTTTAATATTGTTTTTGTAATTCTTACATAGATCTAGAGGTTGGGTTTGGTGGGTTTTATTTATTTATTTATTTATATTAGATCCTAGATTTTCGTTTTGGTTTTTTTTTTGTCTTCTATTTTTTTTTATCGTTTTTACTCCTTTTTATTTGGGAGAGGATTTTTTTTATGGGCTTTAGTTTGTAGATTAGATTTTCCTGTTATTTATTTGATTTGGGATTTTTTTTTATTTTGTTACAATTTTTTTTTTGTAAATCCACTAGAGGTTTTGTGGGTTATGTGAGAAATAGGGTTTTATTATTTGATGTTTTGCTACTAAGGTTAAGACATAATATTTGGAAAATTTGGGGGTTTAATTAAATATGTTTTTAAATTGCCATAATGTTTTATATACTCTTAAATTATGTTTTTTCAGAAGAACCAAATGATGTGGTCTCCTCAAAGAAGAGAGACCAACCATGATGCGGACCGTTAAGCTATATGCTCTGTGGATTAATTTGGTTTCTGATGGTTCTTCTTAATATTCTCATTTTCATGGTTTTAAAGTTCATTCAGAGAGAGATTTGAGCATTTGACTCATCGACTAAATATTCTTTTATTGAACTGGCTTGTCTAAATACTTAAGATAGATTGCTAAAGTTAATAAGTAGTGAAATGAAAAGATTGATTATTCTATTTCACTTTAATCTAATTGTAATATTGCATTTATAAGACATGTTATAGATGCAACAGATCTTGAGTTTGATAAAGCTTGAGAGTGTAGGGTTTAACTCAGGTGTTCAATCTTGGTGCTAACCAAGGACAAACATATGACTTGAACCAAGGGTTTAGATCATCACAAAGTTGGCCAATTATCACAACTCTACATACTTTACTACAACAAATATTACACTAACAGATAGCTGGCCATGCCCTAATGCTCTCAATCGAATTGCCACTCAATAAAATAGTGCATCATAGAGGTCCACTTAAGGAATAAAGTTGATGGTAGAGTACCATCATAAAGTCTGAATCAGTTCCGAAGCCAGAGCAATATGCTGGACCAAAGATTCCTGTTACTAGGGGCCATGTGTTCCGGAGTTAAGACCATGAGAATTAGAGGGTACGGCTCTCATAAGTCAAGGGGGTAATGAAAAGTTTCTGGAATAAAGGGATGATTAATATGCGATATATTAGATGATCTAAGTGAGCTAAAATATAGGAGAAAGTAAGAGATTATGATCAGAAAAGTTAGTGGAAAATTCAAGTCGGGGGAAAGCTAAACAAAATTCTCATAAAAAAATGATATGTAGAATGTGATTGGCCATAGCGAAGCCATGGAGAGGCAATTTATTATTTTAATTATTTTATTTTATCTATTAATTAGTATTCTTTTTTATTTTTATCTTTTATTTATTTATATTTTTGTATAGGAGGAAAAACATTTAACTAATGAAGCATCATACTTTGATTCTAATATTGAGAATTTCATATTCTAGGCACAAACAAATATCAATAAATATAAATAAAATATAGAACATCAATGAATTTGCTTTAAATAAATATATATGAAATATTAAATTATAAAATGCTGAAAGTACCACTTCCGCATGTATACTTTGTACATCTCGGATCGCCTAGGTTTCTTAGATTGACTGTAGCACTCATGTAAAAGGTAATATGGTCATAAAAATTTAGAAACTATAAAATCCCCTCTGCCATTATGGTTTACAATAGCTCTATAAGAAGAGCGCCTTTCTTCCATGAGATGGGGGACATGGTGTCGATTGTTTGCCCTAATTTATTTTTATAAAGAGTGTTTGCCTCTAATTTCGCTTGTTTATTTATTTATTTTTCGTATCTGTTATTTATTTTTTTTGTTTTCAAATATTATTTATGGCTATGATGAAGAATATGTCATGCACCACTCTGAATTATTCTAAGTGATGTTAAACAACTCCATTATCTATCTGAGCTAAATTCTAAGTATTATGTAACTTATTTTATTTTTTTAATATTGTTTTTGTAATTCTTACGCAGATCTAGAGGTTGGGTTTGGTGGATTTTATTTATTTATTTATATTAGATACTAGATTTTCTTTTTGGTTTTTTTTTTGTCTTTTATTTTTTTATCGTTTTTGCCCCTTTTTATTTGGGAGAGGATTTTTTTTAGGGGCTTTAGTTTGTAGATTAGACTTTTCTGTTATTTATCTGATTTGGGATTTGTTTTTTATTTTGTTACAATTTCAAGAGGTTTCGTGGGTTATGTAAGAAATAGGGTTTTATTATTTGATGTTTTGCTACTAATGTTATAGGACATAATATTTGGAAAATTTGAGGGCTTTATTAAATATGTTTTAAAATTGCCGTAATGTTTTATGTACTCTTAAATTATGTTTTTTTTAAAAAGAACCAAATGTAGTCTCCTCAAAGAAGAGTGACCAACCATGATGATGACCGTTAAGCTATATGCTCTGTGGATTAACTTGGTTTCTGATGGTTCTTCTTAATATTCTCATTTTCATGGTTTTAAAGTTCATTCAGAGAGAGATTTGAGTATTTGACTCATCGACCAAATACTCTTTTATTGAACTGACTTGTCTCAATACTTAAGATTGCTAAAGTTAATAAGTAGTGAAATAGAAAGATTGATTATTCCATTTCACTTTAATTTAATTGCAATATTGCTTTTATAATAAAAGTTACAGATGCTTAAGTAGCAACAGATCTTGAGTTTGATAAAGCTATTTTGTAATTTAGTTGCACATTATAATATAGGGGCTTGACACTATGGGTTCAAAACCACCGTCGAGGGGTTGGGTCCATGTGGAAGGAGGCCATGCGGCATCCGTTGGATGGGTTGGGTTCTAGGCAAATTGCTCAAAGACTATGAAAGGCGATCCCAAAATTTTGGGCATGTTCCAATGCTTATATACTAATCAAATTGTGGTTAAAGGAGGAAAAATTCAATGTATATATATTGTTCGGATGTGGTTATACTGTTCAATTAGTGATTAAAAGAGGGAAAATTCAGTACACAGGATGTGTGGTGGTACCAAATCTTTAACCACAGTTTTGAAGGCTCAGAACTATTTTTTTTATAGATCACATATCCTGACATAGACTCCCAAAATGGGTTGTGTTTGGCATGCGATTTGAGGTTATAACCATGGGTCAAAATATCGGGTTACCGATACGTATCGTCCGAGCTCCAAAACGATACGTATCGAACGATACGTATCGGTACCGGTTGGTATCGGACGATGCATTGAATGTATCGTTCGATACCAATACCGATACGTATCGGTATCGGCCGAAATTTTGATCCATGGTTATAACCTAAGTCTTCCATCCTATTATGAGTTCAAACGCATTCTACAATATTTTTTGTGTTATGCTAAATCACAATCCAAATCCATTCGATTTGAAAATCTTGCTTATATTGGAAAATGAGAACATAGCTCTAGAAGAAAGAAAAAAGAAGCTTATATGACTTTGAGGCAGGAGCGGTTGGGATACCCTAACACCATTAACATTTTAAATCTTTTCAAGCCTCTCTTTCTCTACGGTAGTCATCATCTTCGTCAGCTACACCTAATCACCGTTGCCAGACTCAAAATAGTCAAAACTTGAGTTGAGAAAAAAGAATTTATGATTGTAAATAAAGGTTACTTTTGTGTATCTAATTCTTGTTTGGGAGGACTACTTACACGCGAGATTGTTTCTTTTACATAGTTTAAAACAAAACTTGGTATTTTTGGACTGTGCTACCTGAAAAATCATATTAGTTGTTTAATTTGAAGGTAGCGATGTAAAGATCTTTTATGCCAAAGATATTAGCACGAAACAATATCTTTGTCGTATAATTCAATACAGTCAAAGGCCATTAGCTAATTCAATGGTTGCTTATATCATGGCCTTTAAATTAGAGGGGCTTAGATGAACAAATTTAAATTATAAAAATTATTTAGACAAAATATAAGTCTTAATCTAGAATTATTTATAGCAATACCATAATTGAGCAATTAAATTTTCCACTAAGAACATAAATAATATGACTTAAAAATCGGTTGAGAGTTAGCTCAACTGGTACTCTCTTTACTTGAGGAAGCAACAAATAAAAATAAATAAATTTTGGATAAAAAATATAACTATAATTGAGCAATGAAATTTAAAAAATAAAAAGCATTCTATTGAAATAATATTTGGCTATATTGAGCATAACTTTCAATGATAAACATTATGCTCGCTTAAGAATATGGCTCAAGCCCCTCAATCCTATGCAATAAAGCGTATCACCCTATTTCCACCCATCAAAATTCTAGTAGCACCCACTTTGTTCTACTACCATCTGCAATCATAGAGGTGCAAGATGGGTATTCATAGAGTTTAAGCTGGTGAAATAGTCAACCCTAGCCAATATTTTGCTCTTCTATTGTAAATAGAGTTTATTTGACACTCATGGTGTATGTCAAAAGAATTGGTTGGCAAGACAATCTCCATTGCTAAGATATTATAAGGAGAGAGACGAGGCTATAATTTAGATAATGTGAGACTAAATTTGCAACACAGTGGGCAACCACTATTTTAGGGATGAAAATTTAGTGTACCGAACCCATTATTTGGTTCGGTACACCCACAACTAAATCGAACCGGAACCCATCGGCATCGATTCAGTTCGGTAGTTTTTTTGAAGCCGACATCGAAACTGAAATATTTCAGTTTTTTCGGCTTAGTTTCGGTTCAGTGTTAGTTTTTATCTATTTTTTAAATTTTTTTAATGTATTTCTCAAAATTTACGGTTTTTTTTCTTCATATTTTTCAGTTTACTCATCCTACCCCCTCGATTGTCATTGGTGTTGTGAGCATAACCTAACACTTCCCAACCACACCTGCCTCAAAGTCATATAAGCTTTTTTCTTTCTTCTAAAACAACGTTCTCATTTTCCAATCTAAGCAAGATTATTTGGATTGTGATATAGCATAACACAAAAAAATATTGTACAATGGGTTTGAACTCATAATAGGATGGAAGACTTAGGTTAGAATCTCAAATCACATGCCAAACAATACCCATTTTGGGACTCTATGTCTGGAAATGTGATCCATAAAAAAATGTTCCGAGCCGTCAAAACTGTGGTTAAAGATTTGGTACCCCACACATCCCGAGTGTACTGAAATTTTCCTCTTTTAATCACTATTTGAACAGTATAACTGCATCCAAACAATATATATACAATGAATTTCTCCCTTTAACCACAATTTGATCAGTATATAAGCATTGGAACATGCCCAAAATTTTGGGATCGCCTTTCATAGTCTTTGAGCAATATGCCTTGAACCCAACCCATCCAACAGATGCTGCATGGCCTCCTTCCACATGGACCCAACCCCTTGGCGTGGGTTTGAACCCATTTTGCCGGGCCCCTATAATATAATGTGCAACTAAATTATAAATAGCTTTAACAAACTCAGGATCTGTTGCATCATTAATAGTTCTTATAATTACGATTAGATTAAAGTGAAATGGAATAATCAATCTTTCCATTTCACTACTTACTAACTTTAGCAATCTTAAGTATTTAGACAAGTCAGCTCAATAAAAGAGTATTTAGTCGATGAGTCAAATCTCTCTCTGAATGAACTTTAAAACCATGAAAATGAGAATATTGAGAAGAATCATTAGAAACCAAGTTAATCCACAGTGCATATAGCTTAACGGTTTGCATCATGGTTCTTCTGAAAAAACATAATTTAGGAGTATATAAAACATTATGACAATTTAAAAACATATTTAATAAAGCCCTCAAAATTTCCAAATTTATGTCCTAACCAAACATCAAATAATAAAACCTTATTTCTAACAAAACCTCTTGTGGATTAAAAATAAATCCCAAATAAGATAAATAACAAAAAAATCTAATCTACAAACGAAAGCCCCTAAAAAAATCCTCTCCCAAATAAAAAGGAGTAAAAACGATAAAAAATAGAAGATCAAAGAAAATCTAGTATCTAATAAATAAATAAAACCCAGCCTCTAGATCAGCGTAAGAATTACAAAAACAATATTAAAAAAATAAAGTAAGTTACATAATACTAAGAATTTGGCTCAGATAGATAGTGGGTTGGAGTTTTTTAACATCACTTAGAATAATTCAGAGTGATGCATTACATATTCTTCATCATAGCCATAAATAATATTTGGAAACAAAATAAATAAATAAATATTAGGGGCAAACTCTCTTTATAAAAAAAATTAGGGCAAACAATCGACACCACGTCCCCCATCTCATGGAAGAAAGGCGCTCTTCTTATAGAGATATTGTAAACCCTAATGGCAGGGAGGGTTTTATAGTTTCTAAATTTTTATAATGACCATATTACCCTTTACATGAGTGCTACAGTCAATCTAGGAAACCTAGGCGATGCAAGATGTACAAAGTATACGTGCGGAAGTGGTACTTTCGGCATTTTATAATATTTTATATTTGTTGATATTTCATATATATATTTATTTAAAGCAAATTTGTTGATGTTTCATATTTGATTTAAATTTATTGATATTTGTTAATGCCTAGAATATGAAATTCTCAATATTAGAATCAAAGTATGATATGCTTCATTAGTTGAATTTTTTTTCTTCCTATACAAAAATATAAATAAAAGATAAAAGCAAAAAAGAATACTAATTAATAGATACAATAAAATAATAAATAGCCTGTCCATGGCTTCGCTATGGCCAATCGCATTTTACATTTCATTTTTTGATGAGAATTTTGTTTAGCTTCTCCCGACGTGAATTTTCCACCAACTTTTCTGATCATAATCTCTTATTTTCTCCTATATTTTAGCTCACTTAAATCCTCTAATATATCACATATTAATCATCCCTTTATTCCAAAAATTGTTCATTACCCCCTTGACTTATGAGAGCCGTACCCTCTAATTCTCATGGTTTTAACTCCCAGAAGATCTTTGGAACACATGGCCCCTAGTTTTCAGACTTTTGGTACTCTACTATCAGCTGTATTCCTTAAGTGGAACTCTATGGTGCACTATTTTATTGAGTGGCAATTCGATTGAGAGCATTAGGGCATGGCCAACTATCTGTTAGTGTAATATTTGCTGCAGTAAAGTATGTAGAATTGTGATAATTGGCCAACTTTGTATGATGATCTAAACCTAAACCCTTGGTTCAAGTCATATGTTGTCCTTGGTTAGCACCAGGATTGAACACCTGAGTTAAACCCTACACTCTCAAGGGTCTCGCCATTGGGCTAAAAGCCCAATTCTCGTGGAACTGCATAATTTAGACTCACATTTAATTTTAGAATTGTATACTAAGTAAGAACCCCACACAATGCAAGAGACAGGAGGAAGAAAACAAAACTAAATAGAAAAAAAAACACAAGAAATAAAAGTGATAGAAATTTTACTTATGTACATATCATTGTTATCAGGTCTACTAGTTCTTTCAGTTCAGATTTGTGGTTTGCCACACCCGAACGGGCAATAGGGGTAGGATGAGTTTTAGATAAAATCATGTTATATTTTTTTATTGTTCCAACTATTAATCTTTATTAGCTTCTTTGTTAGTTGACTTCTAAATAGTACGAGAGGCGTGGGTTCGAATCACACCGAGTCACTAACTGTTTTTTGCATTTTTAAAAATGATTTTAGGACAAAATAGTTTTTTGAAATTGGAGAGGACCAAACTCTGAACTGTTTCTGGTTCGATAGGCTCCTGAGCAAATTGGTTAACCCTGGTTTGTGTTCATGATTATTAAACTAAAAAATTCTGGAAGACAAACTCATATAACCCAAGAATCTAAAGAATTAATAATGAAATAACCAAAACTCAGTCAAAGCCAATCTATAACTGAGCTAACATTATCGGTAATCAAAATCAATTCAGAAATCCTAACATTGAAAGAGATGACGAATTCTGAAGTCCAAGTGCTATTGTTCTTTGGAAAATACAATAACAAATCAAAGAATTTTTTTAAATATATAAAGAAAAAATACAAACCTGAGCAACAAAAGATCAAATTAAAGGAGAACAGCCTGGATGGTTTTTAAAGTAGTACAAGGAGTTTAGGGAGATGATTATAATTGGGTGGGAGGGAGAACGCTGTTTTTTTTTTCCATAATTTTAAAGACAATTTATGGGCCCTCATGTCTTTGCGGTCAACATTTGACCATGTTCTTATGGCCACCCACTTGAGTCACGCATGACTCTAGCCTGACTCGAGTCAGGTTATCTGTACCCTATGATGCGACTTGTCACATTTTTTTTCTTCCCGTGATGGCTGCCTCTTCTAGGCATTGTTGATGTCGTGATGGATGGATTCCTTGTGCAGAGGCTAGGGCTCGAGGAAGTGCAAAGCATTAGATTTGATTGCATGCTCTTTTGGATGGGGCTAGTTGTTTTTGGATGGGGCTAGTTGTTTGATGGTGTTTCTGGAATTTTGATGTTGTATTACAGATTTTTCTTGTAAGCTTTAAGTATTGTGGGAGACTGGGAGAATACTAGCTGAAGCAAACAGTGAACTCGTTCCATTTTTTCCTGACTCAGATAAATTGATCAATTTGATCTGATCATTGTTATGAGTATGCTGGTTTTTTTCTTGTCTGCCCTTCACTTTTCCTCTGAAAATTTGTGTATACTATTATACGCTCTGATTATTAAAATGCTATTACAGTAAAATAATAGTCCCTGTATTATTAATGAATGTGTTATAATACAGGAACTTGAGGACAAGCGAAAACAGAGAGCAACAGTTGCATACGAGAGGAGGAAGCAATTGACCAAGCTTAGGATCAAGGCAGAGAAAGCAGCCGAAGAGCAGCTCGGCCCCCAACTAGACATCCTGGCCCCATTGAAGTACTAAGGATACTTTGAGTTTTTCAATCTATTTCTTAGGGACGTTTTTGTTTTGCTAAAGAATTAGATTTTGCTATTAATTTTTGTTTCTGAGACTTAAATTTGAGGCTAAGTAAAATGGATAGAACTATGTACCTGTCGTTCATTTTATTATGTTTATGTTATTTTGAGTGAGTTTTGACGTCTAATGCTATCATTTCTTCCTTAACTCTGTTCTTCTTTGACTTTTCATGTTACGTTCTTTTCTCAATTTGAGGTAGTCATAATCATAATCATAGCCTATCCTATCTATTTGGGGTGGGCTTTTTTATTCCTATTTGTCCTCGTTTCTGATTAGCTCTAAGCTCTCTGTAACTTCGCAATTCTTTGTATCCCTTCTCACCGCTTTGATTCTGGTCTTTCTCTTCTCCTACATCCTTGTGTTTGTAGAGTGAGTCTCAACTCTTTTTACAGGTTCTGTGCTTCTGGCCTCTGATGAAAATGTGCGAACTACACGCGATTTTTTCCCTCTGTGTCACTCTTTAAATTTGTTTCCCATGTATATTTGATCCTTTCTTGTTACTCCACATCCTTCTACCTACACTCAACGCTGCCACATGTACCCTATCTTCTTGAGGCAGTTGTTTTTTTATTTGCACTACTGCCTTATGCTGAATCCAAATGGGTAAGGAACTAGAAATTCCATGTGGAATGTAGTTGAAAGTGCTTGAAGTCTTAGCATCTGTTGCTCTAGCTGCTTGTATTCTGAGAAGGGGGTTATCCCGGTTTCCTGTAGGGTGTTTGAATCTGAGGTTGCTTTTGGATTTGTGTCCCGAGTTTTTCCAAATGTCAGCATTATTTATTTACTTGTCTCTGTTTTTTTTTTCTAGAAATGTCATTGCAGTGAATGTAATTGAAAGTGCTTGAAGTCTTATTAACTGGTGCTCTAGCTGCTTGTATTCTGAGGATGGGGTTATCTCGGTTTCCTGTGTGGTGTTTGAATCTGAGGTTGCTTTTGGATTGTGTTCAGAGTTTTTCCGCATGCCAGCATTGTTTATTTACTTGCTCAACCTTTCATTGTCTCTTTTTTTTTTTCCTAGAATTGTCATTGCAGTATGAATAAGTGGGAGATATATACTCGGACAGATTGGCATTGTGTGGAATTGGGATGATCCTCATGTTGGTTTTGGATTGAATGCCATGATTCTGATCATGTAGTTAAGCATGTATATATACCGAGTGGAGCTGGGCCTCTTACTGGTTTCCTTGTAAATTTCATGTTGCCTACTTTTTTCTGTGGCACTGTGTGCAGACTGATTCTCAAGCTCCATGTATACCCAGGTGTCGTACTAAAGCTCTTGCACCTGTGAACCGGGCAGATGGTATACAAGCTTTCTATAATTTCTATTTCATCATATGCCAGCTTTGATCGAGGAAAAATGGAATATACTGACTGCAGCTTTGATCGATGCATGAATATGTTTGGACCATGTTTTTGGATATTGGCCATATCCCATACTTATCAGCCAATACGCATTGTCCCATCTGAGATACACCCCGATCTTATGTGGCCAAATATCGCCTCATATTGGATGATATGCATTTGATGTAAGTCGTACTAAATACCAAAGATGCCTTAGCATATATATATATATATATATATATATTACAGAAATAAAAAGAGTTGCTCAAGTATTGGGAGGGTTTTGTCGCTATGTATCTGATATATCAGATATTGGATACGTATTGGCCTGGGACCCAGCCAATATGCTTAGATATATATATATATATATATATCAGACTTTACTTGGACGCACAGTCGAGGTTCATTATCGCAATGTTTCGAGACTTGGGCGAAAAGTACTCAAGTTCTCGTAGTTTATTGTTAGTTACAATTTTCTTTAGATCATGGTTGCTTCTGTTTTAGGTCTTATTTTAAAATCAGTTGTGCTAATACTTGCCCTGTTTGGTGTTGCTATAGGTTACTGCTTCCACTTAAAACAGATACTTGCGAATTGCCAAAATTGGAAGCTGTTTTAGCGTGCTTCTAGCTTCCGGCTATTTTTACCAAAATTCTGATAGATATAGGCCGATATGTTTCTGGATAGGGCATGAATCTGCAGATATGTATGGGGTTAGGCACCTTCCGAGTCAATTATGCACACCCTTAATATAGGGTTGAAAAATAGATCAAATAGGTCAAATATGGGCTTATATGGCTCAATATAAGCCGATGTGTATTGTATCTGACTTTGGGTGAAATACCAAAATAGCCCTTTATAAAACACGAAAGTGCTTAAATATCGACTGGTTTGGCAATGGGATATGTATCGGCTTGGGTCCAACCGATATGCTCGTATGACTCAGGACGTTGAATCCCTACCTGTAACCCATTATCAAGGTTTGGGATAAGTCTCGGCTCTGGTCCCAGCTGGTATGACTAAGGACGTTGAATCTCTGTTTGTAACCCATCGTCAAGTTTGGGATACATACCGGTCTCATATTTGGCTGATATCAGCCATATCGGCCAATATTTCACCATCCTTTTTTATAAAAAGAAATCCAAGTACAAATAAAATATATCAAAAGAAATCAAATGAACAATATTGGTATTAAATTCGGTTCATATCAACCATTATAGGCTTATATTTATTAGGTTTCTATCTCGACTCGGGCAATGGTCAGGTACCAGATTGAGCTATGAAATGATATGGGAGAATCTCGACTTTTATGATTTTTACTTTTATAGGATGATGTGCAGTCAAAATCCTCTCATATCCAAGGGCTGCAGATGTAGTTGGACTCGAAGTCCGATTCAACCCGACTGTTGCCCATCCAGAGTCAGAACAGACCAAGTCCATATTTAGAGCCATGCCATCAATTTTTAATCTTGACGAAGGGGTCTGTTTGAATCAGTAGCCGTCAAATCTTGATTTTGGGTGATTGCAGGCTCCCCGTCGGAGTTCTCCCATAGATATAAAACCTTTATATGCTTCTTAAAGGACTAAGAATTGCTTCTCCAAATCCCATCAATCAATGATTATATTCACGGATATCAAGGCTCCATTACCGAGTCTGCTTCTAATGGTAATACCAGGAGCAGTTAGGCTCAAGGATCAAAATATCGGTAAACCGATACGTAGTTAGGACGATACGTATCGGGTATCGGCCGATACATTCAATGTATTTTTATTTTTTTTCGATTGTCTATACAATCGATGGCGACTGTGTAGACAATCGCCATCGATTGTGTAGACAATCGGTAAAAAAATAAAATAAAATAAAATATTCGATTGTGTAGACAATCGTGTAGACAATCAGAAATTTTATTTTATTTTATTTTTTTTACCGATTGTCTACACAGTTGTCATCGATTGTGTAGACAATCGGAAAAAAAATATATATACATATTATAGGATGATATATTAAAATTATCGTCCAATAATTTATATGTATCGTCCGATACGGGCGATATATTGCCCGTATCGGACGATAAGTACATTATTTTGAAGGGGGTACAATATAATACTTTTGTATCATACCGCCCAAGTCTAAAACCGATACGTATCGGTATCGGACGATTTTTTGACCCATGGTTAGGCTGGATAGGTGTGTTACTCGAGCCCAGCACCACCGGCTGTGCTTAGTTTCTACCAAAATTGTTAATACTCCGGTAGTGCACAGCTCTATGTGAGCATGCGATTCAATGTAAACAGCCTTTAAAATGGACTACCATGCAAATCTATAACTCAGTTAAGCCACTCATTTAACAGGCGTCGACTGCTTTACATCAAATAAGGAATATGTTTTCGTTCTCAATCTAAGCACGATGGATCGTTATCCACATGGCACAGAGCTCAAAATTTTCATTTGACACGACTCAATCACCCTCATCGAAGCCGGATCAGTTTCGGAGATCAACAGTGCAGCACTTTGAATGTATCATACCCATGCATTACATATATATTGATAATGTAAGAATTCTCCAAACCCGGATACGTACAACTAGTTTATATATACCAGAAAACAGGTATTATACCATGGTCACCACATACCATCTCTCTAAAATATGGTCTCTCAAATGGGAGCAAAACCGACTGAGTTATAGTTATCTTCTAAAAAGGGCACACTCCTTTTTGCTTCAGATTTGAAAAAAAAAATCATGGATCACAAGGGTGGGCCATTTATTTGTTCTCCCTAGAAATACGTGAATCAAATTTTCACATGATTATAAATGCAAAAGCCCATACACCCTCTTTTGCATCCCATCACCTTTATTTTCAACAAGCATACATTAGCATGCAAACAAAACCTTTTTCCTTGCAAAAGTTCTATGTTGATATTGTTATATACAAATTGTCTCATTTACATGTTACTGATGGCGACGATGATGATGATGTCCATGGCACGGCGACAAAAAAATTCATGTGGAAGACGGCATTCGCCTCACACCAAGCGAGTGTTAAAAAACAAAACCACAGTGCATTTCTGAAATGATTGAAGCTTGTTTTCGTAACAGAAATTCAACTGCGAAGGAACCTCTTTGGTACATAGAACCTAGCTGTATACCTTCATAAAACACCAACATTGCAAGCGATTTGTGTCCTTCAAGTCCAGAAGGCTGCTTAAAACAATATACAGGTTGGATTATACGACTCGGACTACTCAAAATATACCACAAAATTCGATAATAAGTAACCGAACTCTGGGGAAGTTGTGTCGTTGCAACAAATAGCTAGTCATCCCAAGGTGTTGATCCTCTGTTGCAACAAATAGCTAGTCATCCCAAGGTGTTGATCCTCTGTTGCCAAAAACAGGTCTGGGTCTTTTCTTCAGTACGGCCTGTGAACCCACCATGGAGAATACCCTTCCTGGGCTTTCTTTGGAAGTTAAGCAACTCTCGACAGAGCAATCAGCAAGCAGAGCAGCTCTATTGTCAGATTTTTCATCCAAACATGCCGTCAAAATCTCTGAAAGAGAAGGTAGTTTGAGGGTGTCACAAGGAACATTGGTATGATCACTCGAGACTTTGCTCGCAAGTTCAGAAAGTTCTTGTCTAGCTACCTCTAGTCCCCCCGGGGGTATAGTCTGGTCAGAGAGAGCTTTGCAAGCTTTCTCTAGTATAGATTGCAGGTACTTGCCTTGAGCCTCAATTCGGAGATGGAGATGCCGCTGAACCTGGTCAAGAAATCAGTAGATGCTTGAAACAGAGATTTAAGTGGATAATGAGAGAACCATCTCTGAAATGCAGGTGAATAAACTGACCTCTAGCTGTTCATGAAGTCTTCTTTGAACTTCCATTTGAAGTCGTAATGCCTCGGTGACTTGATACGAACTGTATAAAATACGAAAGCACAAGGTTTAAAATCTCGTATCGGTATGTGCTAATATCAAGATGTACCATCTCAGGTATCGCCGATACAAGAGTGTGTATTGGTGATAGAATTAAAAAAAAGTGACATATTAGTTGCATACAAATTAATATTGTCTTGTATTGCTAGTTTCAGATACAGGGACGTATAGAGTGATACTTCACGGAATCATCTGAGATTTTACACCATGCATCAGCCAGAGATGTAAGAGGGAGAAGTAGAATCACAAAGAATAGAAGTAAGAACGCCAGTTACTTACTCGTTCAGGTCTTGGGTCGCAACTCTTGACTGTAATTGTGATGAACCGGTTCCCTGACTTTCTGCAACACATGAAGCTGCAATGCCAAAATACAATGGTAAAACTGAGTCCATTGATAAAATGGAAAGGCAGCAAAAGATGCTTGTGTCAACAAATGGGCTACGCCTTTATCAACGTTGGATACTTGGATATGTATATAAGGGTGTCATGTGATGCGACCATATGACACATATGAGGACAACGGAACCATGTCATCATTTCACTGCTAGAGAATATGCAACTACAGGATCGTTCAAGCAAGCAAACTAATGACTTTAACTAATTTTCCACATTTAAAAAATAAATAAATAAAATAAGAGCAAAGCTTCGCTTGCATCTATGCATGAATTTTGAAGCATACCCAAAATATGGGCCATAAGTAGACAAGCAGAGAATCGAATTGAGTAACCATTTCAGTGTGCCTCCTACATGTTAGGAAGCACATATCTAAAACCTACATGAGGAAAGTCCAGCTAGCATCCATCCATTTAAAACCAACAATCCAATTTATGGTCATCCACAGAAATGAAACGATGCCTTTGGTTTCATCCTTGTAATAAACCAAGGTTTCGGCAATGGTTTCTGCAGTTCTCCAAGGTGTTCATGTGGCGTCTAAGACGTTCACTTGGGTTAAAGAATGATTTCTACAGCTCTTCTAGGTGTTTCAGTGACATTTAAGATGTTCACTTGTAACATGGACAAAATACAAGGGAAATGCTTTCCTCACTTGTGCCAAGTTTTATGAAAACTGTGAGCCAAGTGATTTGTGGGAATAGTGTGGACAGTGATGGGTCACAGAGCAATTAGTAAACTGACAACCACAACAGAAGACAGTACTTTGTGTCACTTCCTGTGATGAGTCCTGCAAAAACTCATTAATCACTCGCCAAGTTTTAATAAACTCAGGCTTGAATGAAGAAATAATTCCCTGTTTTAAATAATTTAGTTACAATTCTGTATCTGGTAAATGATTAAAGGATATGTTCATCAATGATGCAACTATCCCTTTAGAAAGCCATAAACCCATATGAAAGGAACCAACCCTCCTGACCGTCATTTAAATACAAAATGGTGTTTAAACGATCTTACACCATCAATGGTTTAAGATGTAGGTGATCCATACCATCAAAGTGATAGATCATAGATTGATGTGTGACAGGCCCAAAAATGGTGTTCCAGTGAGATTTTAACCATCCGATCTGTTTACTATAATATTAACCATTGTTTTTAGTTTTAATGGGCTGATATTAAAGCTCATCAATCGAACGGTTTACATCCACTTATAGGCATGTTTCTTTGGGCTGAGAGATGTTCCAATGATGAATTGGCACTTGGACAATTTAGAATGGTCATAGATGTGAGCCACATTGGATAAATCACACTTCAATGGTGAGATAAAAAATGTACTTTTAATGGTGTAAGATCTTTTAAACAACCCCATGAAACAAACATAACAAATAAGCATAAAACAATTTCATAAACAGAAATGAAGCCTGCATGGCATGTGCTCGCTTCTCTTCAAAAGAAAAAATAAATATTATGGTAGAGGGGTACCATCTTTCGAATTATCACTAAACTCCTTGCAGGACTGCTTCCCCATTCTGTATTTCTGCAAAATAAGGCATCAGTAATGAGTTTGAAGTCATGTTTTGACTAGTTAATTCCTTGTGAATACATCTACAGCAGGAAACTTGCTACTTTTGTGTGGCACAAGATGAAAGCAAAGCATCAAAGAAAAAGAGAACGAAACCGATGTAACTAAATGGTTCAACTTCCTGATTTTGTTTGAAGTCAAGGTTATTTTGCTTCCTGCTTCCCAGAAAACAGATAAAGGATGAAAATATTATGCTAAAAGCCAGTAGCTTGCATATGAAATAATATTAACAAACATACCTGAAGATGACTCTTCAAATGATAAAGAGTGAGACCCTTTACACCCATGGTTCTCATGATGGTCTTTGGTGTTGCTTCTGCAAGTCAATTTTGGAAAGAAGCCCGAGAAGGAAGTCACTAATGAACTCTGAAAGTTTGATCAATTTAACTAAGTAAAAGAATTTAATTTAAAGGTGTCATCATCTACGAATCCGAAAGGAAATTGATGTAATTATTATAAGAATCCAAATATTCCATAGAATAAGAAATCAAAATCTTAACACAAGAATATGAACTGAAATGGAACTATTCAGATACAACACACTTCACTATCCTTGGATCGTTTGTTGTAAGCATCCTCCCTCTCATAGTTAAAAACTAGGAGAAAAATGGATTTGCGAGCAATGCGGCAACCTAAATTTCAGCTTTAGGAGGATCTAGAACACCTCAAGAGTCCCGGCCAATTGCATAGGAGATTCAGCAGAAAGAAAAGGAAAGCATTTACAATTGGAAAATGAATTGAAAATTTCGGGGTATCCTAGATTTGCCTAGCAAAGTAATAAACATAGGCAACAAACACAGGCAATCACACGATGCACACGATATTTTTAGTGGTAAGACCCAATAAGGGAAACATCCATGGAAGCAATCCTTGGTCCAAGGCAAAGGGATCCCCTATGAAACAAAAGTAACCACTTAGAGAGGGTTAACGAATGATATCCAGACCCTTCCTTGCAACAACGCTTGAATCCTCAACGCGCCCTTCATAGTGTACTGAATCCATTATCAACTTCGATCACCAAATCCTCGATGATCCACTCAAATCCACAAGCCTTCCAACACACACATACGAGTGCAACCACACGTTCAAATCCTCAAGCACACAACTCCAAGATCGATGGAGGTAAAAACACCTTTCAGATGAGAGAATCAAAGCTCTAAAAGATGTTCTCAAAGGCTAGGGTCATTCTCAATATGAACGATATTAGGTTATAAGTGCTTAGAGAGAATAACCCTGAAAATTGGTTAACAAGCTTTATATAAGTGACTTGAAGTTTGGCTTCCTAATTTCGGAAAAGTGGCACGATTGTCCCTGCCTTTTTCACGGACGTCCGATTTTGAGAAATCGCAATCGTCCGTAACAGACTTACGAACAAACGTCCGTCCTGCAATTTCCACGAATATAGAACTTAGCCCCCATGGAAGTTATGTGGATTATAAAATAAGATCATGTCTTCCAAATAAAGTCTCACAAAGCATAATTATACAATTGCTACACAAGAGACACATGGAAGTATGCGCTAGATTGATGGTTGGTCAACGATCTCTGGAGTTGATGGTGTTGCTAGAACAACAATTAACCTAGATCATTGTGGCAGGCTATAATTCAAAGTCCCTTAATGCCTTATTTGGGTTTGTGACAGCATCTCAGTTTGGATGTATTAGTACGTGCAATACTGCCAAGGATGCTTGGAGAATATTTGAGACAACCTATGAAGGCACTCCCCAAGTGAAGGTTGCCAAACTTGATATGCTTACATCTCAGTTTGCAAATGTACACATGGAGGATAAGATATATTCGGATTTTTATGTGCGTCTAAATGATATTGTCAACGATTCCTTTAAATTGGGAGAACCCAATGCTAAGATCGTTCGCAAGATTTTGAGATCGCTTCCCAAGAGATTCTGATCCAAAGTCAATACGATTATTGGGAGTAAGGATGTTGACACTATAAATATGAATGAACTAGATGGTTCATGCCAAACTTATGAATATGAGATTCAGGACATTCATAAGGGAAAAGGAATTGCCTTCAAATCATCCGAAGTTGAATATGAATCAAAAAGTGATAAAGATGACTCTGAAGAACTTGCCTTGCCTGTTAAAAATTTTAAAAAATTCTATAAGAGCAAGAAACCCTTCCCTAAAAAATCTGAAAAGTTTAAGCCTTCAGAGAAAAAGCCACACAAAGAATCTACTAATGGCATACAAGGTTATAATTGTCATGGCTATAAGGACGTTGTCGCAGATTGTCCTACCCGCAAGAAAGATAAAAGAAAATCTAAGGCAATGGCTGCCACAAATCCAATAATCAAGATGGTTCGTCTTTTGATGAGTCCGTTTAAACTGCTTATGGGTTCAGGGCTTTTGTAGCTACGATTTTCAAGTCAAATACTCTTCAATTGATGGGTTACGATGAGAATGTTGGGAATCCTAAACCTTCATCTGAAACTTAGGATGTTGAGAGCGAAGGTTTAGATATGAGTGAAGCTCTTAGTGAATTGTACCAAGAGTGTACAATTTATTCAGAATAAACTCTTTGAAAGAAATTTCTGATCTTAAGAGTGTTAATTCTTCTTTTCATTCAGAGTTGGAAACCTTAGTGTTTGTTAAAGAAAAATTGGATGATATTATCAGCTCTCTCCAAGACAAGATAAGGTTTCTTTAAAATGAGTGTAAGGAACAACACAATAATTTCAAGTCTGTCTATTGAAAATGAACTTAAGAGTTAGCTTGCCTCTTCTACTTCTAAATTCACTGGTTTTTGTAGAGATGAGGAGGAGCTTGAAAATTTATTAGGCAAGTCAATCTAGCCATGATAAGACTGGATTTGATTGTTCCACCTCTAAACCCAAGCCAAGGCCTGCACCTAAGCCTACTCAAGTTACAAAAAGCCCAACGTTGTTCCTAATGCCTTTGATAAGAAAACTCCTACATGTATTTATTGTGGTAGGAAAGGTCACATTAACATGAACTGTCCTAATAAAGTAAGGAACTATTCTAGGCCAAATCCTCACAACTCACATGGGCAAGGTTAAAAGGAAAAATTGTGCCCAACCGGGACCTATTGAGAATAGGTATGTCCATCCTCAACCTTGAAGACCCCAACATGTGAGCAAAGATATCCCTAAACCCACATTTCCTATATACAAACTTGTTTGGGTTAGAAAGGAAAACTTGTCAGCATTTGTTGTTCATACTGCCCATAAAGCACATGAAGCGTCAAAATGGTTTCTCAGTAGCGGTTGCTCTAGGCACATGACTAGTAATGAATCACTCTTCTCTCATCAAGTTGAGTGCTTCGAAGGGAGAGAGACTTTGGAGAATGGGAAACTAAAATTGATATAAGTCCTCTATGTAGATGAACGAAAGGCTAATCTCATTAGCATTAAGCTATTAGCAAATTGTGCAATGATAGTATGCACATTAACTTTTCTAAAAGTGGTTGCACTGTCATAGTTTTCCACAGAAAAGTTGTGCTTGAGGAGTTAGGTCTGCCGTACACTTGTCCAGAACGATTGCTGACTCAAACACATAAATAGTTGTCAGAAAGCGTCTTGTTAGTAGACAATCCCAGTCGAATCATATGAGGTCACTACCAGTAAAAAAAAAATTAGCCACATCTAAAACTTTACCTTACCACGGAATCCAAATCAATAGGCACGATAATAATCAAGCATCATGTCAGTTCTATCTTTTTTTCCTCGTTTAGAGGAGGCAAACCTAGATCCTAGGTTTCCTTAAAAAACAAAAAGTTCTTTCCAAGACCCACCAACCACTAGGCCTTTCAAAGTGCTGGGCAAGTCGTAAAAGCCCTACCCGGCACAACCCTAAATATTAGAGCTAAGGCATATTTTTTAGAGCCCTAGGGTAGAGCTAAGTCATATTTTTTAATGATCATGATCATTGGGGTGCTCATTCATGTAGCACCCATTGTTGTCATATGCAATCGTGTATGCGACCGCATACACCTCCAATGGTCATATTTATGACCGTTGGAGCTTTTATTTTTTATTTTTTTGGTTTTTAAGGCTCCCCCAAGCCTATAAATGGGGAGTTCCTCTTCCTAATCCATACGGCATCCATCCAAGATATGATGTGTCTTTTTGGTCACTTTTTTGAGTTTTTAGTGCTCTCTTTCTCTCTCTTTCTCAAAATTTTGTTGACAGATGATGACGGCATTGCAAGTGACAACGATGGTGGAGGTGATGGAAGTGGAGATGTACCATTGTGGGTTAGAGACCAATGTGTAGAATTTTTTGTTAGTACACAATATCATTACGAAGTAAGAACAAATGTTAAGGAACTTTTACGTATATAATAATTTCTCTATACTTTTTTCCTTCTTTTTGTATGTTCCTATGTTCATTTTATACTTTTTTGTTTAAATTCAATGAAATTTATACTTTTATAGTCATTATACAAAATTAATAGAGCAGAAAATTATACAAATATATTAGATTTCAATATTGGCAATTTCGGGGATTTTATGAGAATTTTTTGCATTTTTTTGGATTTTTTGACAAAAAAAAAAAATTGTGTCATGGCATCGCATATGCGATTTAACTACATTGGTAGCACCCGATCATGTGATCGGATGACATGTGGAGCCAACCAAGATATGGACCATCAAACTACATATATATATATCTTTGTGGAAAAGGTGTGCGTCCTCCAAGGTTCCACGTGGCACCCGAAAGGAGCTCGAGTGCATTGCTTAGATCATCTTTACAAAATAAAAAATAAAAAAGATCGTCACCACCGTGTTTTTAAAACCACGAAATGTGGACCATTGAAACTCGTCAAACTTTGACTTGTATTTAAAAGAAATCGAAATTTCCTTTTTTTTCAAAGTGATCTAAGTCATCCACCTGTGCTCGACAAGGCACCCAAACAGTGTTTTGAGTGCCATGTGGAACCTTGGAGGACGGTATATATCTCTACGCCTAGTGATATGGGCGCGACACGTAGAACTTTTTTGTGAAGTGATGGGTAGCATGGGGCCCACTTTACTAGCTAGGGTTAAACTTTTAAAATATTTTAAAAGTTATATACCCTTCCAACCATCATTCTTGACTTTTTAAAAGTCTCTTTTCACTCTCTTCTCTCCCTTTTTAGTGTCAGATTTACTTTTTCAGGTATATTTTACTCAAAAAATGTGGGCGCCCGATAGTGAAGCGCTACCACCTCGGTATTGAAGCGCCAACACTCCGGTAGAGGTGCTGGCACCTCAGTAGCGAAGTGTTGGCACCACGACGCCAGTGCCTTGTTTTAGGGGCATCGGCGCCTCTATATCAAGGTGTTGGTGTTTCGCTAAAAAAAAAGTGTCAGCAACTCGTTTTAGGGGCGTTGACACCACCTCGGTATTGAAGCGCCAACACTCCGGTAGAGGTGCCGGCACCTCAATAGCGAAGTGTTGGGCACCACGACGCTAGCGCCTTGTTTTAGGGGCATCGGGGCCTCTATATCAAGGTATCGGTGTTTCGCTAAAAAAAAAAGTGTCAACAACTCGTTTTAAGGGTGTCGACACTTGGTTAAAAAAATAAAACGGGGTGTTGGCGCCTCGTTTTAGGGGCATCGGCGCCTCTATATCGATACATCGGCACCCCTAAAACGAGGCGTTGGCACCCCTTTTTTCTTTTTCTTTTTTAACGAAGCACCGACACCTCGATATATAGGCACTGGCGCTCCTAAAACAAGGCGTCGGTACCCCGGTGCCGGGTGCCAGTGCCTCGCTATTGGGATGCTAACACCTCTCTACCGGGGTGCAGACACTTCACTACCGAAGTGCTAGCGCTTCGTTACTGAGCGCCCACATTTTCTGAGTAAAATATACTTGAAAAAGTTTGATATTTTCTTGGAAAAAGGGAGAGAAGAGAAAAAAGAAAGAGACTTCTAAAAAAGCCAAGAATGACGGCTAAAAAGGAATATAACTTTTAAAATATTTTAAAAGTTTAACCCCGGTTAATAAAGCACATGCCGCCCATCACTTCACAAAAAAGGCGCTATGTGTCGCGCTCATATCAAAAGGCGCAAAAATATCTCTACACTCGAGCGCATTTTCCCATCTGCTATATATATGGGAGTCGGTTCTGTCCTCCATGGGAGGACAGTCACTGTCTTCCAAAGTCCACGTTGAGGTACGCATGGCACCCAAAACACTCTTTGGTTGCCACGTGGTGCACGAGTGGATGGTTTAGATCAATTTAAAAAAAAAAATCGAAAAAAACTTTTTAAAAGCATAAGTCAATGTTTGATTAATTTCAATGGTCTACATTTCACGGCTTAAAAAACACATGGTGGAGATGAGTTTTCAAAATTATTATTTTTTTAAAATGATCTAAGCAATGCACTCGATGTCCATGTGGGATTGAAACAATGTTTTGGATGCCACATAAACCTCCATCTGAAACCTGTCACCGTCCTCCCATGGAGGAAGGACACCTTTTCCTATATATATATATATATATGCAATGCACCCGAGGTCCATGTGGCATTGAAACAATGTTTTGGATGCCACATAGACCTCCACTTGGAACTCACCATCTTCCCATGGAGGACGGACACCTTTTCCTATATATATATATATATATATATATATATATATATATATATATATATATATATAGGGTGTCCGTCCTCCAAGATCCTACATGGAGCTCCATGTGGCACTCATAGACTATATACATATATAGAGAGAGGGTTATGCGCCTAGGCGTAGAGATATCTCTATGCCTATTGATATGGGCCCGACATATAGTGCCTTTTTGTGAAGTGATGGATGGCATGAGGCCCACTTTACTAACTAGGGTTACACTTTTAAAATATTTTAAAAGTTATATTCAAAAAATGAGGCCGCCCGATAGCGAAGCGCTAGCACCTCGGCAGTGAAGCGCCGACACCCCGAAAATGAGGCGTCGGCACTCCGGTGGCGAAGCGCTGGCACCCTGGCGCCAGGGTTTTGGCGCCTCGTTTTAAGGGCGTCGGCGCTTCTATATCGAGGTGTCGACGCTTCGCTAAAAAAAAGGAGGGGGCGCGTTTCAAGGGTGCCAGCGCCTCGTTTTAGGGGGGCATTGAAGCCTCTATATCGAGGTGTCGCAACTTCGATAAAAAAAAATATATATCGCAGTGCCGACACCTCGATATAAAGGCGCTAGCACCATGGATCAAAATATCGCCCGATACCGATACATATCGGTTTTGGACTTGAACGATACGATACATTGGGTTTTTATCGCCCCCCTTAAAAAACAGTCAAATTATCATTCGTATCATCCGATAATTTCAAATTATCGATTTTTTTTTTTTTTGGGAAAAAATTGGAAAGTATCGTCCGGAACCGATACGTATCAGTTTTGGGGTTGAACGATACATGTCGAAAATCCGAGATTTTGATCCATGGCCGGCACTCAGGTGTGGCACCGAAGTGCCAGTGCTTCACCGCCGGTGCCCTCTCTATCGAGTGTTTCATCGATTGAATAAAATATACTTGAAAAAGCAAGTTTGTCGCTCTCTTAGAAAAAGAGAGAAAAGAGATAGAAATGAGACTTTAAAAATACTTCTAAAAAGGTCAAGAATGACGGCTGAAAGGGAATGTAACTTTTAAAATATTTTAAAAGTTTAACCATAGTTAGTAAAGTGGCCCCATGCCACTTATCACTTCACAAAAAAAGCACTACATGTCCCGCGCATATCAATTGGCGGAGAGATATCTCTACGCATTTCCCCCTTTGCCATATATATATATATATATATACACACGCATTTTTCCCTTTGCCTTTTTTGTGGCGCTACGTCATTCATGACTTTTTAAAAAGTCTTTTCAAAGTCTCTTTTTTCCTCTCTTTTTCTAAGAAAGTGTCAGACTTATTTTTTAAGGTATATTTTACTCAAAAAATGTGGGCACCCTAGTGGCCAACACTCGACACCAATGACACCAGACTCGATGAGGCACTAGCACCCATGAGGTGTCGGTCCTCTATATTGAGTGTGGCGCTTCACTAAAACAAAATAAAAAAAAGGGCGTTGGTGCCTCGTTTTAGGAGCCCCGGCGCCTCTATATCAAGGTGTCGGTGCTTCAATAAAAATAATAATTAGCGAGGCGCCGACACCCCTAAAACGAGGCGCCAGCACCAGAACCACAATATATCGGGGTATCAGCGCCTCGTTATCGGGGTGCCGACGCCATGGATCAAAATATCGGATTTTCGATACGTATCGTCCAGCCCCAAAACCGATACCTACCGGACGATACACATCGATTCCAGACGATACATTCCGGTATTTTTCTACAAAAAAAAAAACGATAATTTCAAATTATCGTCCGATACGGACGTTACATTGAACGATACGAACGATAATTTGACTGTTTTTTAGGGGGGCCAATAAAAACCCAATCTATTGTATCGTTCAAGTCTAAAACCGATACATATCGGTATTGGATGATATTTTGATCCATGGCCGACGCCTCATTTTCGGGGTTCCCCTGCGCTTCGCCACCGAGGTGTTAGCGTGGGCGGCCACATTTTTTGAGTAAAATATACCTGAAAAAGCAAGTACGACACTTTCTTGGGAAAATGGAGAGAAGAAAGAGGGAAAACTTTAAAAAAAGTCAAGAATGATGGCTTGCACGATATTTAACTTTTATAATATTTTAAAATGTAACCCTAGTTAGTAAAGTGGGCCCCACGTCACCCATCACGACCATATATCAAGTGGCATAGAGATATCTCTAGGCCAGGGCGCATATGCCCTCCATATATATATATATATGAAAATGGGGATAATCATCCACGAGCTAACAAACTTATGCTAAATTACAAGTCAACCTGTATTTCAGCCCCAAACCACAGTTGGGCAAATTCAAGGGAGACCTAAATTTATCCCAACCACATTTTGGTTGAGTACGAATTGGATAAGTCATGTTTTGATCCCTTCAGCTCTAAAGTCAACTTTACCCCCTCAGTCCATAATTTACAAAGAGGCCTTCCCTTCCTACCTGATCTAACTTTCCAAAAAACCCAAAAAAAAAAAGAAGGTACTCCCTGATCACTCAAATTGAATGTTTCAGCAGCAAAACCAAATCTTTTGTAAAAAATATTTATATAGCAATCAAAACTAAAGACTCCAAACAAGGCGCATTGCATAAAAACCTAAAAAAAAATCTCCTAAAACACTTGACACTGAAAGAGATCATAAAATTTGACTAAAAAGTGAAGAACACACAGGAAACCCAAACTCAAACAAAAAATTAAAGGCTCCGCGAACTCACTATCTGGTCCACCAAGCTGAGTAACGGCATCGACGAAGCGTTCGTGGAGATCTGCCGTCCATCTAAGGCGAGGCTTCGGATCGGTAGTGAGAACCAAGCGAGGGTCACCAGGTAGATTGATCCCTTCGATAGAAACCTGTAAATCTTCGCTGGAGATACTGTTCTCGAGCGCATGGAGAGCAGAGTACATTTTCCTGGAAACCCTAAAATCGATTAGAAACAGTACAAGCAACTCCGAAATCACATAAAAATCCACTGAAGAAGAAGCTGATTTCAAAAACACACCTAGTGATCGTAGAGCTGAGCAGAAGCCACCTTTTTTGTTCAAAAAATCTGCTCTGCTTTGAACTTTGGAACCCTAATAATTAGAGGAAGCTTCTGAAATTAATGGCGGCATGCACTAAAACCAGTGGTTTTCGGTTGACGCAGAGAGAGGTGAGAAGAGAAGATGGTTTGTGGAAGGCAAGGGTTGAATTTAATCTGTGGACTGAGCGAAAGATAGAGGAGTGGGACCCACTCTGGGGAATGAAGCGTATGAGATTTATTTGAATATGTTTGAGGTTGATTTGTAATTACAACAGATATTTATATGTGGTCCCTGTGTATGAGGTGACTGGTGGGGGGCGCTTTTTAGTGATAGGGTAGTACGGCTTGTCTTTTACCAAGATTTTTCTTTTAGCCATACATCGTCAGAGGCCTGGAGATGGGCCGCTCCGGCCCATCCTTGTTTTTTGGGCCCAGCCAACCCTGCTTTTGCCTCGTAAGCTCCCAGCGGCTCCTGAGCTCCGGCACACAGTCACCAAGTTAATAATAATCTGGAAAAAGTAAATTTTGAAAATTTTATTTATTACAAACAATTTGCCTCATATACATTTTAAAGTCAGTTCACATTAATAAAACATCCAACGGTTCTCATCATTATAAATATTCGAACTAATTGTCGTATTACTTTTTCTTTTATTTTATTCTTTACTATTATAATGCTAATGCAAGAAGAACTGAGACGCCATCAGCTTTGTGCCCACAGTTTAAATGAAGGTACCTTTATTTACAACTAAGTTTCTTCCTTTCCAAATTGGGTTTCACATGCTTCAATCATTGACTGTTTTGAATCTAATGGTTGAGAGTGCAACCCAATAGATTTTAAGATCCTGATACCACTGTTAAACGGTCAAATTTTGATTCCACTTGATACACATCTCAAAAAATAAACATTATTACACTACAAAAAATAAGACTATTAGCAGCAATTTTGTAACAAAAAATTATTGCTATTAATGATGTCACTATCAAAAATTGACACTATTAGTCCCGTCGTAATAAAAAAATATTTTAATAGCAAGTGCCACTGAAACCCTTATTTTTGTAATGTTATAGTTGTATATCAAATGGTTTGGGAACATCAAATGTTGTTCTAATATCATTTTTTGGAATGTGTCGCACATGTACTCAAAATCAGACCATCTATAGGCTCATAATCTCAAGATTTATTGTGTTGGAGATTTGGGCGAAAAATGATCTCCATCTACTAATTCAAAGTAGTCAACAATTGAAGCCTGCGAAACTCGAGTTGAGAAGGAAGAATCTTGGATTGAAAATAAAAATACTCAAAAGCGTCTCCATTAATAATATTTTTCTTTTTTGATAAGGTCTCCATTAATAATAATGGCAAAAGTTGCTTTCGAAAAAAATAAAAAAAGAATATAAAAAAACAGTGAACAAACACACAACCATGCTTTTAAATATCCACCCATTCAAGATGTCTCGAATGATATATTTCTCACCTTAGTACTAAGCGAGACAATAAACATACCACATCTCGTCTACAAACACTCAAAGATTTTTTACTTTTTAATACGAATTTGTATAAAGTATTAAATGAATCATTAATTTTGTACACATGGTACAATTTTGGCCAAATGTAATATATATCATGTAGTTCATGAGGTGATCATCTAGATGAATTTTTTTTTTATTAGAAAATTATTCTCATTATCTTGTCAAGAGCCTACAAGTTTCAAAAAACAAATAATTACTTCCATTGGCATTGCTCAAGTCAATATCCCTCTACCAATTTATATTTATTTTATTTTTAATATTTATACATATTAATCTTAGGTATAATTTTCTTTAATTTTAACATTTTTAAAATAAAATTTGTGCACCATGTCATCTCCTCAAGATGCCGAGAAGTCTGAGATGTCTCGGTTCTGCCCTATCCAAAACATCTGGAATTTACGAAATTTAAAATCATGCACTTACAAAGACACCTGGAAACCATAAGCAAGCACGTATACCAAATGACGGATTTACATATCCACGTCATCAAAACTTTATTTGGATTTAGCCAAAAAGCCTCCTCCTTGGATGATCTCTACCAAATAATCAAAAGCTTGCAAAAGCTTATAAAATGGATAGCTAAAAAAGTACCTGACCAGGGGCGAACCAGGATTTCGGATTTACTACTCCTGAGGGCAAGTTATATGAAGAGAGAAAATGTGTCAGCATTGGGTAAGCGGCAAGCTATACAAATAGAGAAAACGTGTCAGCATTGGGTAAGCGTCACAAGCGCCAAGTTCAACAAAAGGATACTTTGCACTTGAAAGTTGAAACCGATGCGCGTCGGTAAACAAGGAATAGTTAAGGGCGCGAGACAACTCTCTCTAAGGAAATTGGTGGCTCCTCGCAATTTTGTACGGTGTCACTTTTTGGTGGTCGTGTTGTGAAATCAAGATTTTTGTTATAAAAAATTAAGCTAAGAAATGATCACATTGTTTGATTTAAAGCCGTCAAAGCTAATCTATAGCTATCATATAAATCCACCCTAAATGTTAACTTAAGATAGGCTGGAGATTATTTTATATAATTTTTTTATAAAATAAATCTTAAGATCATGCTTATAAAATCACAAAGAAACGCTTAATAATTTCACATGATACATATCTCAAAATGTGTCTTAAATACAAAGACCCATGGCGCTTGGAAAAAATATTTAATGAATACCCAAAATTAAAAAGAGAACAACTACGTTAGCCTTTATTATAACCTTATTAAGCCTAAATACACTTGTTTTCGACATAGTCATCTGGGATTTAAATTTTAGAATAAGTTAAAAAAAAACTAACTCAATATAGGATTTAAATTTTAAAATAAGTTTTAAAGAAACTAACTCAATATATATATATATATATATATATATATATATATATATATATATATATATATCGACAAAAAGTCAAAGATATTGAGAAAAAATCAAGAGAAAATTGACAGAAATGTGGAAAACATTAAAAAAAAGGGAACGACGAGACCATCATTACCAAAATGGCATTTATATAAACTTACACCATCAATGGGTTAAGATGTGGGTGATCTGAACCGTCAAAGTAATAGATCATAGATTGAAGTGCAAAGGACCCACAAATGGTGTTTTGGGGAGATTTAAACCACCTGATCTATAGACTATATGTCAACTGCTGTTTTTAGTTTTGATGATTAATATTAAAGTTCATTAATCGGATGATTCACATCCACTTGCCAACATATTTCATTGGGTTGGGACATATTTCAATAATAGATTTGCATATGAGCAACTAGATTGATCATAGATGTGTGCCACATGACCTTAATATCAAACAGCACACATCGAACTTAAATGTGATTTTAAGTAATTTTTTGGGATTTGTGTCAGTGGAATAAAAAAGAGATGGTCTAACAGTATGCTCATGGTCTGAAGAACCATTGTGTGAAAAATTAGGGTAAAAATTGATCTCCTCCAGTTTTTGTAGGGCCAGTTTTTTTCTGTCTATGTTGGATAAAGAAATGACTCTATGATGGTATCCTCAGAGTCTCAAGTTCTATCTAATATTAAGGTAAAAAATAATATTAAAAACAGTCATAGGGACTCTCAATAATTTTGCAGTGGTACACCATACAAAATTGTAGAACTTTTAAATCATATGAAAATATTACTGATTACTTAAAAGGTTGAGAATTGAAGGCAATTTAAGCACGTACGAAAATCATGACTTAAAAGAAAAAAAGAAACAAAGAAAAGCCAAAGCCACTGAAAACTGCCAGCTTTTAAGCTTTGTACGTGGAACTCCGAATTTTTTCGGGGTGAAAAAGGTTAAGTTTCGCGTACATGGTAGGGGCTTTAGTGTAGAGTGTCCCACCACCTAACCACAACTCTATAATATATAGATAAAAGATAAATTATCTGATCCATTGAATAGCAAGTGGAGTGCAATTATTGTAACTCCGAACGGATGGGTTGATGAGATGATTTCCGATGTGACATAGCCTCATAATCATTTTACTCTCAGGAGTGAGCAATGACGTAATCTAAAGTAGGAATTGATTGAATGCTTTGAGTATTGATATCAGTGGATTGTAAGTTGTACTCTGTCTAACAAATTAAGATAATAAAATCGGTATCTGGTATTTGTCCTATACGTATTAGCTGATATGTATCAACTTTTAAAAAAATATATATATATATTGGTAGTGGCCGATATTGGGCCGTATCGGCCGATACCGATGTTGATATCAAGTTATATATTGATACATATCGGTGCCGATACATATTAGTATCGGCTGATATTTAACACCTTGTATGTAACTAGGGATTTATATAGGGTACCTTTATTTGCGCTAACCGGTTTATCAAGAGCACCTATGCCTCAAAATCATTAATTGCTTTAAATCAAAGGTTGAAGATTATTTTCACCCCAATCTTCCACACGATGGGTACACTAAAAAAATAAGGTGTTTTAGTGGCACTTATTGTTAAGGCAATTTTTGCTAGCGACAGTTTTTTGTAGCGACAAGACTAATAATAGCAATTTTATGTTAAAAAAATTGCCGCTAGTAGTCTTATTTTTTGTAGTGATATTGAGACCATGAGTGTAACATCAAACGGTCAGCTTTTTATCACACATGGCATAGTTCTCAAATTATTTTCCTTAAAATCACGTTTGAGTGTGATGTGTGCAACACATGGTTTCAAATATCGGAATGAGTCAACCCAAAACCGATCTGGATCGAAATTGGTGGAACGGATTGGGCGATCCCAATGCCAAAATTTATATGGGGATATGTACATGTAGAATAAAAACTGATCATCTAACAGGTGCGACATGATCTCAAGATCCATCGTGTGAAAGATTGGGGTGAAACACAATCACCATCATTAGATCCTAAGCAATCAACAATGTTTAAGTGGTTGCACACGTGAGCACTTTCAGAGAACGCATGGGCACAAACAAAGCTACCCTAAAAACAAACACTTTGTTATCGTTTAGATATGTACTACGTGAAATACCATCAAACGATCTGATTTGAAGATCATGATGGATAGATCCTTTGAGTCCAAAGAATGACGCGAAACGTGATCTCTATCATTCGATCAAATGCAGTCAAAAGCCATCATTTGATTTGATGGTTGACTTCAAGAAATCAAATTATAGAGGGAAATTTACCTAACAGGCCCTGTTAGATGCGCCTTTTACGTCAGAAGCCCTGTAGTTTCACTTTTACCCAAACAAACCAGCTCCAAGCCTAGCCGACCCTAAGGAGAGTAAAAGGTCCAAATTACCCCCTTCTATAATCTTCTTTAACCAACAAAGCATCATCTTGTTCCTCGTTTTATCCTGCAAAAAAGTTAGAGGTGCAAAACCCTAGACGACGTCTCCTTAGTCTGATCTGTTCCGATCTGCTATTTCGAAGAAGAAAACAGAGGCTTGGGAGAAGCAGCCTCTGCATTTCTTCATTGTGGCAAAAAGACACTGAAGTTTGTCCTTGCGACGCGAGGTATCCTACTTAAACCCCATTTTCAGTTTATTAGTGTGTCTTAGTGATGCAGTACCTCTTATTCGTGTAGTATAAGAAAGGTCTTTGTATCCTTTGATCAGTTTTTTTAAAAATATATATCGATTGCAAATACAATCGTCATCGACTCCATATAGAGTCGATATCGATTGTATACACAATCGGCTAAGATTTATAGTCGTATTTTCTCTTTTGTTTCATTAGTCTTATGACCCCTTCCTTCTCATTCTTAAACAGACGATGACGGATGTGAGGATTCCTCTTCTTTATCACTATGATGGCCTTTTTGTAAACGATGATGGCTTGTATCAAGGTGGCCGGCGGAGGTTTATTAACATTTCAACTGAAAATTCTTATGAATAATTCATAAGTAATGAATGTCATTGCTATAAAGGCTTTCCAAAGGCGGATGAAAGTTTCATATGAAGATAGTGAATACGCCTGTGGTTGCCGACATTTTGGACTCTGATGATTTGGCTACATTATTTACATTTTATAAATCCGCGATGGACGTTATAAAAGTATTCATCATTAAGAAACCGTTATCCTTTCCAGTTGAAGCTGAACAAGTAAATCTCGGCGGGACTGATTTTGTGACTCATTCATTTCGGCCATGTAAGTTTGAGGATGAAACTGTATACGGTACCGTCCTGTTAGGCGATGACGGTTATATTGCGGTGAACAATGGCAGAGGGAAAGCAACATTTGATTTAAACGATGCTCCGATTGAATCGTATGATGACCCAGTAAAATACATGCATGGGTCACAACAATGTAGTCAATGGTTAGACTATACTTCAAAAAGGGTGGTGGATACTTACCATTTCAGTCATATCTTCCCCGGTGGATAGACAACTTGGTTTACTCAAGACTTATGTTTTACCATACCATGATGGGAATTATCGGAGTAACTCAACCCCATGTCCATACACATGAGCACCCCTTCGGTGAAGGGTCTAGCCAACCACGCCATTATCCATTCAGTGAAGGATCCGGTCAATCACATCAGAACCCCTTCGGTGAAGGATCTAGTCAACCACCGGAGAACACCGCTAGTGAATGGCGTAGTCATCCTCAAGCCATGAATGAAGATACCTTAGAAGAAGAATATGAAGGCAAACCGGATGGATTTATCAAAGAGGATCCGAAAATTTTTGTGAGAGACATTGACAATCCCCTAGTAGACAGAGATTACGAAATATCAGAGACATCGGGCAACTCCTCCGATGAAGAGGTGAAAACTGAATATCGGAATTGGACGTTTAAAATTGGAGAGATCTTCCGAGACAAACAAACATTTCAAATAGCATTGAAAGAGCACGCGGTGGAGAAAAACTTTCAAATTCAGCCTTTGAGGACCGCTAGTTATCGAGTGACAGCCGGATGCTACGAACCCGATTGTTCGTGGCGAATACATGCTTCTAAATTGACTGGGCTCGATTCTTTTTAAATCAAGACATTCAATAGTACTCACACATGCGGAGCCGCTAAGATCGAACCGCACGGTCACCGTAATGCAACAATCTCCTTCGTAGCGAACTATATACCGGATAAACTTATGGAAGGATTCGACTACACACCGGCGTCGATATTGTTTGATATTGCAAAAGCTTATAATGTGTAAATCTCATATGCAAAGGCTTGGAGGGGAAAAGAACTTGCCCTTAATGATATTAGAGGCAGTTGGGAAGGATAATTTGTTGATCTACTGGCTTACGTGAAGGAGAAGGAGAGGGTAGATCCTAATGTACAACCATCCTTTCAACTTACTCTTGACGGTAAGTTTCAAAGATTTTTTTGGAGTTTTGACCCATGTATCGGAAGCTACCGCAATACACTTCGTCGCATATTGCTTGTAAACGGCACACACCTACGAGGACGTTTCGAAGGGATCCTACTTATCGCCTCTGCGCAAGACAGTAATGGTCATATATTACCTTTAGCATTTGCCGTGGTCGAGTTAGAAGAAGAGGATACGTGGATGTGGTTTCTTGAACGGATAGGTGTGTTCGTGATCGGTGGGTTTAACGAAGATTTCGTATTTGTCACGGTCAGGTCGAAGGGTTTAATAAATGCGGTGAAACGTATCTTCCCTAGCGCATAACACAACTACTGCATGCGGCATATGACACAAAATTTGCAGCACAAGTATCCCAGGAACAATGTGAAGAGTCTATGGTGGTGCGTTGCGCGTGCATATTCGAAAGAGAAATTTGATTATTTTATTAGCGAAATGAAGAAAGATCCTGCTGATTTTCAGACCGTAGAATATATCTTGAAAATAGATCCGAAGTATTGGGCACGCGCACATATGGAAGGAAGGCAGTACGATTCCCTGACTACGAATATTGCCGAAAGTTTAAACAACGTGCTAAAGATAGCTCAAGAGAGACCAATTATCGACTTAATCAGAACTACTAGAGAGAAAGCCGCCGATCATTTTCAAAAATGCATAGAGATATCTGAGAAATGGACCACCCTTCTCTGTCCGAAAGCAGGCGCGCACATGAAGAAGGTGTTGCAATGGGCCGGTAGAAAGAGAGCTCAACCATACGGGCGCGATCAATTCCAAGTCAATTCCGGAAATTTCATTCATCACATCGACTTGGAACATAAGACCTGTAGTTGCCGCCGTTGGCACATTAATGGCTTGCCTTGCTCCCATGCGGTGGCGGCCATCAATCGAAGAAGTTACGACTATCATAACTTTTGTGAGAAATGATTTTTCACTGCTTGCTTTAGACAAACATACGACGAGCAATGGGTTCCCACTCTAGATAAAAGTCAATGGGAGTTCCAAGCAGAGTAACTCCCTGAAAATATGAAAGTAAGGCCACCCTATTATTACCGAAAGCAAGTCGGCCGTTCGAGGAAGAGAAGGATAAGGTCTAAGGGTAAGGTTAGGGCACTACAAAGGTAGCAGAGCAAGGATTATGGTCACAATTTTAATAATAGATTGAATGTAAACGAAATTGTAATCAATATTTTTCGTAATATAGTCTTTACCGATGAATCATAGTCGTCATCGATTGTATCCATAATCGATATCGACTCTATATAGAGTCGCCATCGACTATTTATAAAGTCGACATCGATTCATTTAAGAATCGGTATCGATTATGGATACAGTCGATGACGACTCTATATGTAGTCGATAGCGATTACATAAAGAGTCGTTCTGGAATTAATTATAGTATGACGACTCTATATATAATCGATAGCGATTACATACAGAGTCGTTAACGATTAGTTATATAGTCGATGACGGCTATATATGTAGTCGATAATGACTGCTATTTCTACTTTTTAACCACAGCTACATAAAAATAGTGCAATTATATTCAAAATAATTCATTAAGAAAAAATATTTCATTTATATTTATAAAAATATTAAAATACAACCACACTACTGCTGCTCCCCCCCTTTTTGTCGTCCTTCGCCAAGATTCACCATAGCTCGTATGTAGCCGATATGGCCAATTTTTGCCCTGATCCTATCTATATCTGGTTGCGCGAAGTCAAATTTTTTCCCATCATGAAGTACTCGATATACTTCACAACAAACACTCCACAATCACACGAGTTGGTTTGTTGAGGGAGGGCTTTGATCCGGCAGTCACTAGATGACCAAGGATAGTTCTTCTTGATCAGTGCAGCGGAGTCACCGTACGAATATAAAATCACGGGAAGGTATTAGGTCTGTTTCGAAATAATAGAGAGGAGTGTCAGATATGCTAAGCTAACAATGATAAAAGATATGCTTAGTAAAATATCTTACCAGCGCCTGCAATTGGGACACATATTTTTCCTTAAAGGGCCTATTAAATATAAGGTCGACGATTATTATCGATCGTTCGACTACCTTCACGATCGCAAGCGCTCAGTGTAGTGATTGTTTTGAATGTATTGGCATAAATATCTATAAAAAAATAATATAATCTCAAAGGGTATGATAGAAAAATTAAAAAGAACAATTATAAAGAGGGTAGAAGCATACTATGCTGCATTCGTGAGCCCACAGATTCCGAAGCTCATTGAAGAAGAAAGTTTCCATTAACTTCTTTTCTCCGGTCTCTTTTTGTCTATAGACAGCCCACCGTTGAACTTGAACCTCGATCGATTGGTCGTATAATTTTTCAGCAAGCAAGAACTTGTTGAAATCTCTCAGTTCATAGCCCATGTACGTTAGCGCGGCAGGGTCCATAAGGAAGTTTTTGAGATTTTTATCAGGATGAATTTTATCATCAATTACTTCCAAATGTCTCAGGTAGGCGCCCATAACCTGAAACCAATGCAGTTAGATTTAAATATGCAGTTAGAGTGAAATATATAATCGTTATCGACTCTATAAGTCATCGATGACGATATCTTAAGTCATCGTTATCGACTCTCAAATGAATCGATATCGATTATTTAAAGAGTCGATAACGATTACATAAGCCATCGTTATCGACTCCAAAAGCCATTGATATCGATTAATTTGAGAGTCGATAACGATTATGTAAGTCATTGTTATCGACTCTATAATGAATTGATATTGACTCTTTTTCGAGTCGTCGACAGCTTTAACCATTCTTGATTTTGCCTACAGTATGTTAAACTTACAAAGTTATCCAGGTACTGCGTGGCCGCCAGACATCTGAAGGATTGTACTACCAGCTTATACTTGCCGATAGTGTTAACATATTCTCTGCATAAAAAATGGCCAACTTAACTAATCTTCATGATAAATATATAATAATAAAGTTAAGTATTCAGGGAAGAATAACTTATTCGTCCTCCTTCAGAGGCTTGTTTCATATGTCTAGCATATATTTTTGCTCCACTGTCAGCTCAGGTGAAAGCTCAGCAGGAGCATCTTCAGCCGTAGACCCAGGATCAGCGATAATGGCTACCAGTCCGTGCTCGGCAGCTTGGTCCTTATTTGGCCTTCTCGGTAAACTTCTTTTCAGCTACACCCTTGGTGCCTTAGGTTTGACGGCAATTACTTTGCTGAGTTTTGCTTGCCTAGTTCTTAAGCGAGGCTCAGCTTGTTGGTGAGGCAATTGGGAAGAGGTTTCCTCTTCACCAGCAGGACCCTTATCAGTTTGAGTCTTAGGCTGCTCGTCAGCAGCTGCCGTCACCTCATCAACGGGAGGATGAGGAGGAACCTGATGCGTAGGAGCTGATGGTTCCTTATCGACGGCTGAGTCACACACCTTCGATATCAGCTCCTCAATAGCCACATCCTGTACATCGAAATAATGGTGCAAAATAAGAATTAATTTTTGGTCCATATTTTAAAAAGTCCAAATCGATTTTAAATATAATCGTTATTAACTGTACTTATAGTCGCTATCGATTTTATATATGATTGTTATCGATTATATATAGTCGCTATCGATTGTAAATATAATCGATATCGACTGTATATATAATCGATAACGATTGCATATATTATCGGTATCGACTCTATATAAAGTCGATAACGATTGTGTATATAATCGTTATCGACTCTATATACAGTCGATATTGATTTATGTTAACAAAACTGAACATATAAAATCAGATTTCAACACATACCTTAGGTCTCGCCTCCAATAAATTTTCAAGGAGTTCTTTTATATTCGACTGACCCTTTCTGACTAATGAGTTGTAGTGATTTAACCGCAACTCAATCCCATAATTGAACTCTTTGAAGGAGTTGCATAGTTTCTCTACAGAAGCGCATCATTTAGCCAGGGCCTTATTCTCTCCCTCCAAATCGCTCACTCTTTGGGTGAGCTTCAAGTTCTCCAGCGTCAAATCGTTGACCCTCCTCAACAAGGACTCATTGGAGGTGGACGGTTCAGCTGGGCTATCTTTCACTGCTGCTGCTAGGCTTTCCTTCGTGGCCCCCCTAGTTCTTGACCAAGCCTTTCCCACATGGACTGTCGAGGAGGGTTTTTCTTCCGACGTCGATGCGTTATCCCATTCTTCCTCATCAATATTCTCGATCGAAATATAATTTCTTTTCTTCAGCCGCATCTCTTCCACAGCTTTCTTGATCGGTTCTTTCCTCTTCCCCCCAACCTCCTTTTGAACCCGTAGATATTCTCTTAACACGAGTATCTCTAATTCAAAGCCCTGAGGCACGAGGGGAGCGCGAACCTTTTGAAAGAAAAGGAAACATGGTGAATAACCGAATAAAATGATCGTATATATAATAAATCATTCTCGATTATGTAAAGAATCGACACCAACTATTTAAAAAATCGGTATCGATTCGTTATTGAATCGTTATCGATTAGTTAATAAATCGTTATCGACTACTTAGTAAGTCGTTATCGATTCTTAAATGAATCGCTATCGACGTCCTAAATAGTCGATAACGATTCTGTATTGAGTCGCTATCGACTTCTTAAAAAGTCGTTATCGATTTTGTAATGAATCGGTAAGTTGCTTTTTGAATTGGCAATAGACCTCATACCTTGCTGTCTAACATCTGTCCGCGAGTGTAACCTTTGATCCTTAACTGCTCCCTGTCCGACCATTTCAGCAACCGTGGGAAAGGGTCCTTGAGGCCTAGCTGGGATGGCGATATATCGGGCAGGATCTCATAAGCCCACCATTGAAGTACACATATGCATCTATATGTGTTGTATGTCTTCAGGGCTTTATCCATCTCGACAGTTTTTCTATTCGCCGCGCCCTTCATTATATACTCGATCAAGTCTTGGTAGACGTGCAGACCCCACAGAGTTCAGTTAAAGTTCTCCACATCATCGATGAGGTCGATGTGGTCTTCCGAAAGCTGATGGTGGGACTCGGGGAAGAGAAATATGCACAACACAAATAGAAGGGACAACTTTACGAAGTCCTCATCACTTTCTGCTCTACAAATTGTAGCATCTATATGAGATCGGAGAATTTTTCCAGGAGGCATTCCACGAAAGTATTTGTATCGAATGGTTTGTTCTTCCGATGGTTTAACGGATGGGATATACTTTTCTGGGCCAACTACGACAAGGCCCAGTATCAATGCAATGTTTATCTTCCGAAAATAGACATCAGTCTTTCCAATTCGAAAGTGATTTTTTTCAACCCAAAATGTCAACATCGCATCCACCACATCGGAAAGAAATCCTACACCCTTAGGCATTTGAAAATATTCCACCAAAAACGGAATCTCTCAGCAACTTCTTCCGAGCTGGGGTAGCATTTTCGTAGAGATTCGAAATGGCACTGAGTGAACACTTGACAACAGCTCGGTGTATAACCATCTTGACAGCCTTTTGAAATGAACTGTAATAAAAAAGAAAGGACTGAGCCCCATACTAACAAGGATAGTTTAAATGTTGATGAAATGTATATATAAAATCTGTATCGATTACATATAGAATCGTTATCGATTACATATGTAATCGATACCGACTCTAGATGTAATCGATATCGAGTCTATGTATAATCGATACCGATTCTATATGTAATCGATATCGAGTCTAGATGTAATCGATATCGATTACATATGAAATCGCCATCGACTCAATATAAAGTCGCAATGACCTCAAAATGTTTATTTATATAGAAAATATATAATTTACTGACTCAAAAGATTTCATGAAGTCACCATTGAATCAAAATGTTTTATTTACTTGCAAAATTTTCAATTACATTCATAATATTTCAATTAAAAATAAAAAAAATAAAAAAAATCTTGCAGCAACGTCCTAAGAAAGATTCTTTGAAAAAAGCGGTCCTCCGCTTCTAACCAAAATTTAGGAAGATGGATGAAGAGCAGGTGGTGGATGGGGTGCAGAGGTGGGTGGTTCCGTCTTAAGTTTCTTTTTCTTTCTTTTGTTCTTTTTCTTTTCTTCCTTCATCTTTTCTTCCTTCTTCTTTACCTATATCGATTACATATATAATCGATATCGACCCTATATGTAATCGATACCGATTCTATATGTAATCGATATCGAGTCTATATATAATCGGTACCGATTCTATATGTAATCGATATCAACTCTAGATGTAATCGATATCGATTACATATGAAATCGCCATCGATTCAATATAAAGTCACAATGATCTCAAAATATTTATTTATATAGAAAATATTTAATTTACTGACTCAAAAGATTTCATGAAGTCGCCATTAAACCAAAATGTTTCATTTACTAGCAAAATTTTTTAATTACATTCAAAAATTTTCAATTACAATTAAAAATAAAAAGAAAATTTAGGAAGATGGATGAAGAGCAGGTGGTGGATGGGGTGGAGAGGAGGGTGGTTCCATCTTAAGTTTCTTTTTCTTTTCTTCCTTCTTCTTCTTCTTTTCTTCCATCGCCAAAATCTCCATTACTTCATCGTACTCGTCCCACAGGAACTGTAGAGGATCTGGTTCTGGTGGTGGTGGTGGGTCCTCCCATACATGCTCGAATTTGATTGGTTATAAAAGGTTTTTTCTTCGTCGTCTGACATTGGGAAAAATATGGGCTGGTAGGGATGATAAATTTGCTAAGGACGAACTAAACCTGTATTTAAAGCTCCTAGATGGTGGAATACGAATCGTTGTATTAAATTTTCTCATTCTTCCAACCTAACTTGCCATAATGGTTTTACAAAAGAGTAGTTGGCAATAAATTGAACGTCTGCTGAGATAAATATAAAACCTTGTATGATTTATTATGGCATCGAGGGTAATAACTATAGGGAAATTAATTCATATGATGGGTATTAATTATATTCATAGAGAGTCGATACCGATTTGTTATAGAGTTGTCATCGACTATTTATATAGTCGATTACGACTACATATATAATCATCATCGACTCTAAATGTAATCGATAGCGACTCTACATATAATCGATAACGACTCAATATGTAATCGTTAACGATTGCATATAAGATCGATATCGATTACATATGGGAAAACCTAAAAAAATTATCTCAAAATGTGCACCAAAGAGAGGAGAAAGAAAAAATCTATAGCGATGGAAGGTAATTTTAATTATAACTTACAGATTTTGTAGTTTGAAGGTTGTCGATTTAAACGCGAGCGTTCACGAAGCGACAACGACTCTCCACCGACTTCGAACGAAAAAATAAAAAGTAAACAGTAAATGATTTGAAAAGAGAACGGCTATTTATTATATTGGGGGTAGTTTAGACATTTCCTACAGGCGTGCGTCAACTCGGCGCACAGCGGATTTATTTGGGTAAAAGTGAAACTACAAGGCTTCTGACGTAAAAGACGCATTTGACAGGGCTTGTCAGGTAAATTTCCCAATTATGGAGACCACTTTTTCGTGCTATACTTTGGCAGATGGGTATTACGTATGCCACAGATTTCAAAATTAACAAATTATTTCTTTTTAGTCATTGCCACAATGCAAAGCTCACAAGTCGCAAGACTGTTAGTCTCAACTATTACTTGAAAAACGAGGGTATATCCGTCTATCCATTGATCAAAATTAGTAAACAAAGATTAGAGAATTCTCGAATATTAGAACAATCTTGAGCCGTCCATCTTAATGTTCATGAAACTATCTGAAACCGTCACAGATGGTCGAAAGGGAGAAAACAAATCCTATATATTGGGAATTTAGGATTACAAGTGACGTTTTTCTCCCATCGTCAGAGAAAAAAAAATGAGTGCTTGCTATTTCAGTTTGAATGCAACTTTCTCTTTACATATTCTTCCTTTTTTATTAGGTTTTTTTATCGATTTACAGCGATCAAATGGTTGGAAAAGGTGATGGTCCAACAATCAGAATTGATCACGGCACCCTGTATTCACGTGCGGCAGCTATGGTTTCAAAGATTTGAGGTTTTTTTTTTAATTATATTCAGTACAAAACATTAAAACTTTATGTTCATGTATACAAACTCTTTGTATAGGCAGATTGGCAATCCAATATAAATATCACTTGGGATCAGCTGATCCGGAGTGATCCAACATATCATCGTCCAATACCTACGTACAAACGATACGACTTATAGAATTAGTATCGTTTGGGCAAAAATCGATCTAGATCAGTATCGGCCGAAATTTGAAACCACAGTGCCACATGATCTTAAAGCTACTTTTTTTTTCAGATTTATGCCATTGGAAAATAAAAAATGATCATATGATGGTACAATCATAAATCTCAAATTCATTGTGTGAAAGATTAGGGTGAAAAATAATTTCCATTATGTGATTTAAATGAGTCAACTGAAAATTGAGTCTTCACGATCAGTCGGTTTAAATCTTATACCGAGTTAATCAAATGATTTAACTCGCCACCCATTTAACTACTTAAATTACTAAATGATCAGTCGTTAAATACAATATAAGCGACTGAAGTTTCGGTCTTCGCAAGTTAAAAAATTTCCCTTAAATCAATTACTAATTTAAAACATATGAATTAAATCCTCACCCATTTAACGACTAAATTGCCCCGTATGCCAAGCAAATGGTTATCATTTGGATTTTCGATAAGACACGTGTCAATGATAAGTCATTATTTAGACTACTCTGGATTAATAAAAACTCTGTGCCCTACGAGTGGACGGTCATGACACCAGTGGCGTAGCCACAAATAAGGTTGTGGGGGGGGGGGGGGGCGGGGGGGCTCAGGCCCTCATTTAAATCTAAAGTTTCTATCAGATATGTATTATATATAATTTTCATTTATATATAAATCGCTAAATTTATGATGTAAAAGCCTTCAAATCGATAATAAAGTAACTACTAACATTATATTTATCATTTGTAGCCACCACCAATAAAGATTTCTGACTACGCCCCTGCATGACACAATACGTGCACATGCACGCATGAGAGTGGCTCTGTCACCTAAATGGAAACGTAGAAAAAATAAATCAAATTAAAAAAAAAATAAAAAATAAAATCAAGAAGCATTTAGAAAAAAGTATTGAAAAAATTTAATGGTAGCCATGCGTCAAATTTGGAAAAAATAATGAAAATATTTAATGGAAGCCATGTGACAAATTTCCTCGAAATTCATCAAAATTCACCGAAAAGGGTGGTCAAACCAAAATTTCAGGAAAATTTCAATATTTTTGGGTGTTTTCGGTATTTTTGGATGAAATTTCACAAATTTTAGTAAATTTTGATTTTATTATTTTTAATGTTAAAAATTATTATTTTTTATTTTAAATATGTTAGTAATTTATTATATATTGTAGTGATTTTTTAAAAAAACATTAAATATATTTTTTATATATTTTTAATCTCCGAAACTTCCTGAATTTTTTCCGAAAGGTATCGAAATTAATTCGAAATGTACCAAAAGGACCCTCACCAAAAAATTACCCAAAATGATCTTTATCACTATGAATGGAAGACAAAAACATTTTTTCACAAAAAGGAAGAAAATTTTCAAAAAAAATCATAGAAAATGCATTTAAAAAGTAAAAATTATGATTTTAAAAAAAAAATGTTTTAAATATATTTCCCACATTTTATGAAAATAAAAATGCATTTTGAATAAAATGCTGATTTTGATAATTATTTATGGGAAGCACTTCTTTGAACTCCCTGGGTCCCAGTGCAGCTTGTGACCTAAGCTAGTGGTCCACTTAATTATAGAACGGACAAAATTTGGTACCGATTTGTACCATGTGGTACCTCCAGTACTCGACTAGCCATTTAAGTCTCCCAATGGATCGGCCCAGGCTGGTCCACAAGTCAGCCTAGACCCGGCCCTAGAAAATAGGGCCTTTTCCTTATAAACCTGTGTCGGCTATACCGGGTCAGGTTTAACTTAGAACTCAAACAACCTGGTCCACCCAGGCCTATATACATTATGTTATAATATTATTAATTTAAGATAAGAGCGGGTACATTAATCAAATGACAACTAAATGAGCCCCTTTTGTCCCGAATGAAACATTAACTCCTCATTTAAACATTCATGTATTACAAGTTTAACATAAATCTATCTTAAAAAATTATATATAAACAACAAAAAAAGTAGCTTGCATAGGCCGTTCTAAGGCTGAGTATATCGCAGCATGGCTGGCCTAGGGCCCGTCTAAGTTAGCCTGGCCAGTGACAGACCAAAGACCAATGCCTGCCCAACCAATATTCGCCCTTCCCTTTTGGTTAGATTACGTGTTTTTGAAATTGAAGATTCAATCTTTGCAATTGATGGCTCCATCATTAATACCGTTGCTTGTTTTGAATCAGACGATAGAGATCATTCAACGTCCCAATCTTTCATGGCCTATATATTAGCCAATCAAATATTAATTCCAATTGGCACACATCTCCAAAGTGACCGTGATCATGGTGTACCATGAGAAGAATCGTCAAGTAACTTTTAGGAATATGTTTCATACTTCTATGTGAAATCAACATTTGATCATCTGATAGATGGGTAATGATTTAAAAAGAAATTGTATGAAATATTGGGATAAAAAATCACCTCTGATTCAAAACAATCAACAGAGCTAAAGATAGAACCATCAGTCGCAATGTTCGAATCTCTTCGATTGCAAATACCCGTATCCTTTTTGTTAACACATTACCTTAAAGCATCATATTCGGTGTGAGAGGACACCTTCCTAGTTTATTTACAGGATCAAACCCTTTTGTTTTCTTGTAGTCAATCAATACGGTTAGTCGGGTCCTGTACAGTATATAAATTGAAAGTATTATCTTAAATCTCTTTCACATGATTGTTTTTCTTTTTAGTTGAAATTAATGGAAAATGCACATCACTCAGCCTCTAATTGAGCCTGCAGGTTCAACAACCTCTTACCTAACAAAAAAAACAAAAGGTTAATATTAGGTAAGCAGCTCGATCGTTATATGATTTAACAAGCGGGAAACTTTTGGGAAACATGTCACATTGTGTGCCATGTGATTTAAAGACCATAATTAAAATATCATCCGAGTCAATGATTGGGACGAAAATAACCATTATGCGGTGATTCAAAGCAATCTGCATTTTAAAATTAATGGTATTAGAGATTTATATGATTCCTATTAATTCACATCGTTAGTATTGAATGTTGTTGACAGCTTTGAATCACAAGATGAATGTTTTTAGTTTATTCTTTTACACCCTCAAATTTTAGATTATGGTCGTCAAATCACTCTGCACACATGATGAAATAATATGTCCACCGTGCACATCCGTAAGGTGGCTCACAAACCAAGTCACCTGGGTTTGGGCCTCTTCCTACTACTAATTCTAAAATCCAAGGATCAAAATATCAGCCAAAATTTTGGCCGAAAACTGATAATTTGGCCAAAATTTCGGTCAATAATTTCAATCTCATACAAAATATGACAGAAATTTCGGCCCAAATTATCGTTTTGGTGAGGACCGAAACCGATAATTTGGACCGAAATTTCAATCATTTCGGCAGAAATTTTGATCCTTGCTATAATCTATATACATATAAATAACTGCATGTGCATTATGATTACACAAGGGTTTGACCATTTAAGCATAAAATTGACCCTGTCACCAGTCATTTAACCAATAATTCTACAATACCATCATCTCAGTTCTTAAAAAAATGAAAACTTAAAATGCACAAACCCAATTAATTAGATAATGTCAAACCTGCAGCCAGCCGAGCGTATACTTTAAATATGAAGCAGGGATTTAAAGTCCAATATATATTTAAGCACCTTATTTTTATTTTTAAATTAATAAAAAATAATAAAAAGAATGACAAAAAGAGTTTTTTTATATTTTGTTCGTCATATTCGATACATTTCGGCTGATATGAATCGATATGGGCTGATATTCAATCCCTTACAAAATTGGGGTGATATATTGTATTAAATAAGGCTTAACTCGATACATATAAGCCGATATTTTGAAATACACTGCTACTCCATGTGCAGTTGATATTGCATATGTAGTAGGAATAGATCCATGTCTTGAGTGTGGCAAATAGAGCAGGAATAGGGTAATCAATTCCTAATCAAGATTGTGAATGAGTTTCTTTCCTAGACATGTGGCGACATTTTTCATCAAGTCAAATGTGTATTGTGATGTGTTGCAAAAATGCAACCTTCAAATTTGTGATATCAAAGATCTCTTAGAGATGATTTAAAATATTCAAACACTTCTAAAATGTATAACTTATCATTGAAATTGTCAACAAAAGTTTTAGCCATTCATTTAAGTCTTTAACTACTTTGAATCATAAAAAGGAGTTGACTTAATTTAAAATAAAATTGACTACAATTATATCATATTAGATAATCATTTCAAATGATTGTTGCCAACAAGGATCAAATATTCGGATTTCGTTTTGGTTTCGATGGGGATTAAAATCGAAATTTTGAATTGAAAAATTGGCCAAAATTCAAAATATAGGTCGAAATCTTTAAACCCATTCAAAAAATCCCGATATTTTGAGTTATCGTTTCAATTTTGGTGAGGACCGAAACCAAAACATTTTGGCCGAAAATTTGAATTATGGTTGCCAAACCATAATTGTGCATGCATCAACTATTCTACACTTAGGGGTACATAGGGCTGTCAACAGGCAAGGGTTAGTCCAATATTGGTCTACTTGATCACTTGGGCCTGGCATCACCCTTGGGTGCACCTCGACCCGACGGCAATCCAACCATAAAAAGAAAAAAAGTTAATGTCGGGCTGACACTGTACTAGATTTCTTAAATCTTTGTGTATTATAAATAAAATGTCGGGCCTGATCAAATTTTTGCACGACATGACTCTATCTGACCTGTTCCAAAGGTCAAGACCGATGCTTCAATCCCCACCTGACCCAACCCAATGAGTCAAGTTAGGGTCGGAGTAACATATAACTCTACCCATTGACAACCCTAAGTGGACGCTTCTCTTCCAGACGTACCAATTCGCTCATGAGAAAACATGGGTGCCAAAAATTTTGCTTCCTCGAAGGGAGAATGGAAAATGCCTGAACTGACCCGTTGGTGCACCCTGTCGGGTCAAAGGTATATGCCCAACCCAGTACTTGCAACCTTCACCTAACCCGATGATCAACCAGAAAACCTGATTTGACCCAATTAAACCACCCCCTCCCCCTCCTACTATTACCTTCAGTTTATATACTAAACATCAGGACAGGTCGACCTCACATGCCTCGAAGGTCAGTTGGAATGCCTCATGCCCCACCCGACTTGATGGGTCAAATTTATGTACCCCGGGTCTGGCATCGGGTTGACCCGACCCCTTGACAGCCCTACCTAAAATGTTGTATCACAAGATGTTCAACATCAAGGACGTGATCACATGGCTGAATTATAGCCATAATTAATCCAATAGGGTACCTATGTGCAATCAAAACATAGTTTATAGAGTGGGTACCATCTCAAATTGGAGCATTGATCTCCATCGAAATTCGACTGAGCCAGCTTACCAATCAAGTAAATAAATATATAAATATATATATATATATATATATATATATATATATATATATATATATATATATATATATATAGAAGAAGATAACTAACGAAAACAAGTTGTAATTGTAGCAGTTTGCATTATCTCGTAGGCCCTTATGGGACAGTGCAATGCACCACATGCCAAAACTAAACCTAGATAAATAATTTAATTTCAACATTTTGTTTGTTGGAGACAAGTGGATGGCGTCAATCAAAAGATAGAAGATTCACCCACTCTTGACACGCGGACCAACTCCAGGTGTACCACGTGGTACAGTGGCCGAGATGCACCAAACTTCCATGTGGTTTACATTTCTTTAATTAAGGGCTTTAATCTACTCTAATTAAGTTATTCATCACAAATAATATCTATAAGAGATCTAATAATTCAGGCTATACATTATTTGATTGCAGGTGTATCGAGCAGATGACATGTATGTTTGAACGGTCCAGATTGAATATGGGAAGATATTGTTCAGACACCGACAACATGAATATGATATATTTCTTTCCACATTCAATACTGAGAAATCAGTCTGGGTTTTTTTTGCTTTTAATACAAGCAACTGAGCAGGTGACGTCAGGGAGCAGGCTTAAATTGTCCTTTTCATGGGTTGGGATTAGGTGCTTGGGTTCTAGCACTGAGGAAGATGTTCATGTAATCTGTAATGTGTAAATGTGGGAATCAGCAAGAATCCATCCAAATTGCCCAGATTGGTTATTGATGTCACCCATACATTGCATTAATTTAAGGGATTCGATGCACATTTTCCTGCGTAATATGTATAATTTCTCATATTTAGTTCAATTATTCATTTACAGGCTATTGATCCAAACGGTTAAAACTTCATAATCCATACAGTTGGTGGGATATAGCGAACCCATATGGGGGCGTGTTTGATGTAAATGATCTAAATTGATGTATGCCGGTGCCACTTGTCTTGCGTAGATGAACTTAGTAGATGAATGGGGCAGTATAATGGGGTAGCTTTATTTACACCCACGGAGTTTTGGAAGGCATCTGCACCCAAAAAAATTAAGTACTTTTAATCAGGCGATGGAAATCATTTTCTATTAATTCCACGTAGCATAGATCCTAACGAAAACTCAAAAATTATGTTTGAGTGTGATGTGTATTATATAATTTTAGAGCATCTTGTTTGGTGTTTGTACTAAATGGAATGAAAAATTGACAGTGTAATGATATGCTCATAATTTTTAAATCCATTGTGTGGAAGATGAGGGCGAAGGACAATCTCCTCCACATAATTCAAAGCAGTCAATGGTCTCTCCAAGATTTCATTAGTGTTAATAAAGCTACCCATTATAATGCCAACTCTTGATTTTATATTTTTATGTATAATATATAGTAGTGTTGAGTGTTGACCATGCACTAAATTATTTGGCTCTATCATGTAGGCCTGCAAAGTCCATACGACAAGTTTGATGTTTAAAATGCTTGTGTTGTTTATATTATTAAATATTAATATTTGACTTTGTATAAAGGGTAAACAAGGTGACAATGACTCTTGTGACCTCCACCACAAGGTTATGAAGCTTATTAAGTTTTTTGTCACAGGATTTCAGTTGCTTAAAAGGGTGCTTAATAACCTTGTTAGCGACCAGTTGTACACGTGGAATATCATCTAAAAGCATATCCAATCAGAAATAGTAAAAAAAAAAGTGGCAAATTTGAATACTTGATTTCAGTCTTCAAGCTTTAAGCATAGTGACAAATTTATCTGAAATTTTTTTGACTCGGATTAGGGGTAAGGCGAAACTTTCGGTGAAATTTCGATAATTTCTCCAATATCGTTGAAATTTCATTAATTTTGATAAAATTAACGAAATTTCACCGAAATTAATAAATCTTTTTAGTTTTTGTCATTTTTTAAATAATAAATAAAATTTTTATGAAGTTTAAATATAATTTATATTTAATATTTTTTATACTATCCGAAATTTTTTCGAAACTTTTCGAATTTTTCTCTAATTTGCCAAAAACGAAATTTGTCACTATGACTTTGAGAGGTGGAAGGGACATAAAAAATAACTGTTCGGCTATAAATTATTCCATTAAATGAGCAAAAGGTCACATTTTTATATAAAATATTATTATTTTGAATTTGAAGCCTGAAATTGAAAGTAGTCAATATTAACTACTGTTGGAAATGATGCCATTCATGTGGAAAATGATAATGCATTGGAGATCTTTGGGGCACCAAAATGAGTTGGTGGACTAATCTGATGTAGATTTGGTGTCTCCATTAGAGATGCTCTAAGCCTTCTGATTTAGAGGCCATGATATAAAAATCTTTAGTACCAAAAAATTTTACACTTGATTCAAAATAGTCATCCACCAAATCAGATGATGAGCTTTAATCTTGTTGAATTAGATTATAGAGATTGTGTTTGATTGTAATTTTTAACAACAAAACCTTATGAGTAACAACCTTTAAATCTGATGACTTAGATGATGTTTCTGGTGACACGGATTTCAAAAATATCAAGTGTTTTTTCTAAACTCAGTGCAACGATACAAATCTCGTATTGGAAGTTGTAGGTCCCATAAGTTTGTTAATTAGTTATTTAAAAAACTTGCAGCAGCAGTTGCCAGGTTTCATCAAAGGTTTCAGATGGAGCAAGGTTGTATTGATTGGATAATCTTTAAAAAATATTAAATAAATAAATAATTTGTAACCTATCTTCAACGTGTGTCTTGCATTGATTAGATAATCGTTAAAACAATAAAAAACTGTCAATTATTGTGTAACTTTCGCCTTTTAAAACTCTATTTAATTGTTTAACCGCATTGTCCCTCTTGCAGGCAGTTTTATCCGAGGTATAAAAAATCGGCCATCCCAATACATGTTGGTTTTTGGGCAAACCGATGTGCATCAGTTCGATATGTTTCGGTATCTCAACTCGGGTATCTAATACATATCGGCCGATATGTGTTGGTTTCGATTGAGACGTGACTTTTTTTTTTAAAATAGGTCAATACGTATCGGTCCTTGGGAAACCGATACTGATTTTGCCACCTTGGTTTTATCACCGTGAATATAAACGTGGGGTTTTGGTTAGGTCCAACTGGTTCAACTATAAATGGGATTTAACTGTTTTTAAAACCATTGGATGCAACGGATTTAAAAGTCGATATCAACTTATAAAAGTTAGGGTTTTGGTCAAGTCCAACCGCTTGAACTTCAAAGGTGGCTCAGCTGATTTTCTAACCGTTGGATAAAAAGGATTCAAAGGTAGATAGATGTCCACTTATGAAACACTTGCATCTAATAGTTTTAAAATCAGTTGAACCCTATTTGGAGTTCAACCAGTTGGGCCTGACCAAAACCCATAAAAGTTAAAAGTAAAAAATTTCCCTCCATCTATTATTTTCAAAATCAGTTAAAATCGCTTGAGCAATAGCTCAACTAGTATCCTCTTCCCTTATGGTAATAACAGTTCATGGGTTCTAATCCCATGTTTGCACCCGCCCTTTGTGTGGGTCTCCTCTCAATATGTTGTGCCGAATTAGCTCTCCCCTGCTTACAATTTGTACAAATACTACATCTAAGCTCTCTATAATATATGACATCCTTAATATATATATATACATATATCTCAGTTAACACCATCTAGAGTTCAACCTGGTTGGACCCCGATCAAAACCCTATAAATGTATGATTAAACACCCAAATCCAAGCATGTTCTGAAAAAATAATTTATTGCATCCGTTGCATAAATGTTTTAAACAAATGATGTTGACAGCATAAAGCTTAGCCCTTGACGCCACCCAAGCTTGACATCATATATTTCCTAAGAACAACAACCGAGGCCATGGATGATGGCATCAAGGTTGTGTCATCTCAAAATCCACTTAATTGCGATAGATATTTGATTCCAAGCATGATGCCATCAGCATGGTATCCCTAATTCATTGACTACCTTGAATTACATTCTCATTCCAACCATTCACACGGATCTTGAGATCATGAGCGTATAATTGGTCAATTATAATTTTCAAGTGATACAATAATAAAAAAGTGACCTAAAATTGGTATCGGTCCTTGGATGGAGGACCGATCCATACAGGCATCGGATGTGAGGACCGATACGTATCGGCAAATCTTATTTTTTATTTTTTTAAATATAGGTATCGACCGATACTGATACATATCGATTTTTCGAAAAATTGATAATTATCAATATCGGCTGATATTTGATACTTTGGTATCACCCAAGTGAGGGTCATTTCCTGAGATATATGCCACGTAGAATAAAATTGACTGTCTTATGATATGTCTATAATCTCAAGATCTGGTTTGTGAAAATTTTAGGTAAAATATGAAAAATGATCTCCATGACTGATTCAAAGCAGTCGATGCATTTTGGTTGAAGGAGATGGGATAAGGTTACAATTTCATGAGGTGTAAAGAATTTTATCTCCTTCCAAAAAACATGTCAAAGCATGCTTCGGACCTTACGACAGTTTGTCAAAAAGATTGCCCATGTAAGTATCAGTTACCTGAGTTCTAGAGTGGGCTATAGAGGATAATAGTAGAATGGAGTTTTACTTAGGGACTGACTCTTTGACCATCACGATATGTCACTGTTTATTGACTTATGATCTTAGAAATTCATACCGTCGAAGTGATATATCATCAATTTAAGGAATATGGGTCCAAAAATCACTTTCTGAGAGATTCAAATCATCCAATTTGTGCACTCTAATATCAACAGTTGTTGGTAATTTTGATGGCTGATATTAAAGTCCACCGATCAGATGGTTTACAGCCACTTCGAAGCATGATACTTTGGCTGAGACATGTTCCAACAATGGATTGACATGTTAAATTGACCTTAGATATGTGCCACATGGTACAATGATAAATCACACTTCAATGGTGTGAGATAAATAGAAACATTTTAATGGTATATGATAATTTAAACACCATTTGGTGTTTAAAAGTCGGTCATGAGTCATTTATCTCTTTTACTTATCAACACAGTATTAGGTGCACCAATTACCCATTCACCACATGGAATGTATGGCCATGCACTTAATACCAACTCTCTATCCTTTAGGAGACTTAGTCATTCAGCTTCAACTTTAATACAGTAGTTGATATTCCTTACTAGAGTGTATAGATTCGATGTTTCAAATATCTAAAAAATTTCCGGAATAATATATATATTAGTGAACACGTCTAATGGACGTGGGAACCATTTATTTAAATTCATAAGAGATCTAAACTATTTTTATGGTATTGGTGTTCAGCTTGAAATTCAGCAAGTGAATTTTTTTAAGAAAGAGATGTCAAGTGAATTGCTAATAGAATACAAATTCTTCATTTGGGATCTACAATTGGATCTAATACAGGATTTGTTGGAATCTCATTGGCATATTCATGAAGAAATACATTAAACATGGCAACATCTAGTCTAGCGGTAGACCCTTCCATTACTTGATCGCAAAAGCCAAAAAATATATATATGTACAATTGTAAACGTCAAAAGCATGTTAAAAGCTTATTAGAAGTTGCAGTTCCTCAGGAAGCACTTGACTTCTTTAATCCCTGTCATGTAACACAATAAAAAGGATAAAAATTAACTGCTTATAATTCATACCATTCTTGCCAATACATGCAAGAATGCATCTAGGAAAGCATTTTTTCATAGGCTTACACGAAAATTGTGTTGTTAATGATAAAAAAACCTATGAATTAAAAGAATAAAGAGAGAGAGAGAGAGAGAGAGAGAGAGAAAAGGAGAGTTGATAATAAAAATCTCAGTTGGCTTATAAAAAGAAACAAAAGTCAAATCCATCACCTCTTCGCTTTGCATTGTAGAGCTACAAGCCTGAAATCATGCCTATGAACATCCACTGTTGGATATAAACCCAAACCTCATTAGAATACATCCAAACCCAAAATCTTAACGTTAAAATGCATATAAACCTGAATTTCAGCTGGTAAAATGCACATAGAACTAAACTTAAAACATAATACCTTTAGACCCAAAACAAAAACCTTTAAAATGCACGAAGACCTAAATTTTAACAATCAAAATAGATTGGGACCCAAATGTCAGCCATTAAATTTAACATAGACCCAAACTTGATCTTAAAATGCATATAGACCCATAATAGCAACTATTAAATAGCATGTAGAATGAAATCTAAGTCATTCAAATGTATGAGATCCAAACTTGATGGATGCATTTGAACCGAAAACAATAGCCATTAAAATAGATGTACATGAATCTCAACCATTTGAATGGATATAGACTTGGACCTCAGATTTTAAAATGAAGGTAGACAAAACCCTGTGTTAAGGTATGCGCATGCAGACCCAATTCAAACACCTATTAGAATGCACGTAGATGAATCTCAACCATTTGAATGGATATAGACCTAAACCTCAGCCTTTAAAATATAGGTAGACAAAACCTTGTATTAAGACATGTGCATGTAGACGCAATTCAAACACCTATTAGAATGCATGTAGCCTCAATTGACACGCATCTTGAAATGCATATAAACTCAAACTCAACAATTATAAAAATTCAACATACTCATGTGTTTAATAGATAATAAAAAAGTTAACAAAATAAAGAAATAATAAATATCAACAAAGATCAAATTAGAAGTTTCAATGATCTTAGATATTTTATTAAATATATAAAGATCGTTCAAGTTATAAGAATAAAGTCATTTATCATTGAATAATGCTCTAAATAACCTGCAGATCTGCACCAGTGACTGTTTTGTAGGCAGAATAGAAAAATTCAGCTTGAATACGTGTGCAATCTTTGATGCGTCAGTAGCTAACAATTGCAAAAAAGGAAATAGATATCAGGTTGAACCCAACCACTCACTCCCCACCACCCGAGTAGCCAACAAATGCAAATAATCTCTGATCCATGGATTAAAATCTCAGTCGATACAAAGACACATCATTTGATACATCTTAGTTTCAGAAGTCGTTAAGACGAAAGCATGAAAGAGCGCATGCACCTACAACCCCGCACACATACACCCATATGTATACCCACAAAGGACATGCAACTATCTCCTGAAATTACATAAAAATACGAATGATCAATCTAAGCTAGGAAGCATGCACAAAAAAGAAAAGCAATAAGAAAATGGAACTATCTCATTACATACAAAAACTCCACAATCATTCTCAACTAATTAAATACAAACAAACCTATAATTTCATAAAATTTAGCTATCAACATCTCATGTTTAGCAGAAATCATATTCGAATATAAAAACCAATAAGGAAACACAATCATCCCCTCCAATTACACACAACTACAAGCAATGTCAACCAAATATTAGTTCTCAAGCTCCCTAATCCACTCCATCTAAAACAAGTAATCTATGCCCATTTCTAATTCAAGAATAAATTGAAATCGCACTATTTTAGAGTATTTAGAGTATCAGACCTACAATCACAATCACCCTTGATCTCACACTGCCAAACCCCTGATCTGTGGAGATTTATGCTGCAAGCACACCCACCCTTGTTATGGTTGGGTTGCACGGCCCGATCACCCATTGTCAACTATTTTTCAAGTAGTAAAAGCTACAATTGTCATCCAATACCCATGTTTGGAAGCCGCACACGCACATGACACCTATGCTTGAAATCAATGTTTGGAAGCCGCACACGCACATGACACCTGTGCCCGAAATCATTAGGGAGGATTACCTAATCCTAAAAAGGCCTTTTAGGATTTCATTATGCCAACATCTTTCCAACACATCCCACTCCCCTTGCTTATATTTCCTACCTTTATTTAGTTTATCACATATATATATATATATAGCTTCACTTGAATATAGTGGTTCAAATTTCAACCTACTTTCACCAATTGGGAAAGACAAGACTCCATGATAATAAATGAAAAAGCTCTATGGTTTTTTCCCAAGAGACACTTTAGTGGTTCAACCTCTACTTTAGATGCTTCATGACACTCTAAGTGCCTCCGCACACCTTTTCTCCTAAGTTTTTCCCTCCTTTAACTCAGAATTCAATTGTGGAAAGTAAATTTATAACTTTATGAGAATCGACTTCCAGAATATTTGAGAAATGACTTTCATGAAATTACAATCTAGAAAAGAATATTTCTAACTAAATTGAATACTTAAGAAAATTACAAGTGGATCTGTAACGACCCCGAAAATTTGAACACGTGCCTGACTGCTTTGATCCGCGTGCCCGGCGCGGAAACCGAGGTTAATTTAAAAACTTTAAGGTTATATTAATTTAAATAATGTGGCACCGTGATGAGATGAGATCACGTGTGAAATTTCGTTTAGATCTGAGACGCGTAGAGGGTAGATGGAACACGTTGCGCAGAAGCAACTGTGTTCATACTTCACACCGGAATAGACACCAAGGGCAAAATAGAAATTTTGCTTGAGAGAAGTAGCTTATAGAGGAAGGATGGGGAGACAAGAGAAGAGAGACTTCATTCCTTCTTCTCCTTCATCACCTTGCCCTGTGTGCTCCATAGATTGGAGATTGATGCTAAGAAGTGTGAAAGAAATCATTGAGAGAGAGAAGAAAAAGGGTTAGCAAGAGAGAAGAGGAGAGATTCTAAGCTAGAGGAGCTAGACCTAAGGGTTTGAGTTACCTAGGGTTTGAGATTGTTGTGAGAGACCCTGATCTGTTGAACGAGCCAGAGGAATTTCTCGTAGAATCCGCATCGAAGAGGAGCTCCGAGATCTAGGTTTTGGAAACCCTCTTTTCGGGTCATTGCCGGAACCCCAAGAAACCCACGAACAAGGTGAGTTGTGTGTTAAATAAGGTTAAATGAGTAGTTTAAAGGGTAGGTTTATGATGTATTAATGGTGATTGCACAAACATGGAGAGAGAGCAAAATGGAAGGAAAGGTGAACTCCATTAATGTGACTTCTTTGTCATTGGTGATCGATCACCAAGGTGGTGATCGATCTACAGTGGGTTGGTGATCGATCACCAAGGGCTGGTGATCGATCAATCTGTATAAGTTTATAGGGAACAGAGAGTTGAGAAGTTGAGGCCCGAGGTGGTGATCGATCACCAAGGTGGTGATCGATCTACAATGAGTCTGGTGATCGATCACCAAGGTGGTGATCGATCTACAAAGGTGTTGGTGATCGATCACCAAGGTGGTGATCGATCAATTTGTATAAAAATTTATGTGGACAGAGAGGAGTTTTGAAGTTATCAGGTGATCGATCACCAGTGGTGATCGATCTACAGGGCCGGTGATCGATCTACAAGGGTGGTGATCGATCTACAAGGGTCGTGATCGATCTACAAAGGCTGGTGATCGATCTACAAAGGCTGGTGATCGATCTACAAAGGCTGGTGATCGATCTACAGTGGGTGGTGATCGATCACTCACCCCTGCTTTTGCCTGTCTTGAATTCATGAAGTAGACACCCCGGATATTGTGCCGGGTAGTTCTCTGCCATTCCCAACACTTAATGTCGTGCATTTGGTATAGGATAAACCACCGAAAAAGCTTTGGATTTGCTTAGAAGATAAAGCGATCGAGGTAGGGAAAATTCAACTTAAAGTGTATCTAAATTTAATTGCATGATATCTTAACATCGTATTCTATCGATTTTGAAGCATGCCCGCATATGCATTAAACTCGATTCCGTATTCGATATACATTTACATTCTTTGCATATGCTCTGATAATCTACTCTGATAATCTGCTATGATAATCTGCTCTGATAATCTGATTCATGAGGTAATAAGTATGTATTTGATTTGAGGTTTAATATTCAGACGATCCCCACCGACTCGGCGGTATATCCGTTTCTTGCACAATGTGCAGTTGCTTGAAAATCCTCGGCAAAATATGCACTCCATGTGGGGCATTATTGCATTCTGAAAATTGTTCATTGAACGCGATTGGTTGGGGTTTCCTATCGGCACAAATCGCTACCACGTGATATATATACACGGAGTTACTTAAGTTAGAGATATGTATGATTTAAGTCATTTAAATCTAATAACCTGACATCTTGCTAATTAGGAGTTCGATTTACTTTTGCCGATTATGCATTACGATTTCTGCATGTTTGAGCATCAATCTATATCTGTTCAGTTTCGTTTCACTTGTCGATCTAAGATATGTTCTGCAATCATGTTAAATAATTTAGATGTAAATTAATTGAAATTCTTCTACTGAGCTAGGATGTAGCTCACCCTGCTTTCTGAAATCTTTTAGGTTCGACGCAGTTGGTCGAGAGCGATCCGGATTATCACCGGATCCGAGGCCAGGGCGAGGACGAGACGTTACGCTCAGACGAGTTCTATCCTTAGCACGGTATTGATGCCCGACATTTTGTACTTTTGATCTTTTGGATTACTGTGTGCCTGGTGGCCACCTTTGTATAAACGTATATAGTTCTGCATTTACTTATTTTATGTTAGTCCACATTCCATTTCGGAACCACTATCGGGAACCATTGTTTGGGTGATGTACGTCCATCACCGATGGTTCTTCTTGGTTCCTTTTTGGGAATGTGTGTTTTCTTTCCATTTACTATTATTGATGTGTGTTTAGTGTAGAAATTGTTTGACTCAGACTACCGCTGCTCGGATGTGTCCACCTAGCTTCCGCTATATGCGCGGACACGTGTGATCGATCCGGGATCATCCAGAGTATGGTCCTAACGGTACGGGTTTCTGGAAACGGAAATCCGGGCTGTTACAGGATCCCACCTAATTTCAATTCCACACATCGAGATATAAAATGATAAAGTTGCCTAATGGATATGTCAATTCAGGGGTTTCATGGTGGGTAGAAGTAAATTCCACAAGTAAGTTTCATGTGACTTCAGTTCTACATCTTTAGAAGGCAATCAAACAAAATATTTGAAATTAGTAAATCAAATCCACCTTAAATTTCCAACTTTCACTTAGATTATCAAATACAATCTAAAAGCTTTTTGTGACGACCCGACTTTTTCAATCCCTAAGGTATAGGAAAGGCCGGTTCATTAACTTATTGATTTCTCAATAAGCTGTAACAAACAGAAGTCGGTAACATATACAAAGATCTAAAGACAGAGGCAACATATAGTAATCCAAAAACAAAAGCTTCATATAACAAAATTAAATATATCACTGTGAGGAACCAAGAAGAACCACCGGTGATGGCCAATCCGATCACCTAAAATAGTGGTTCACAATAATGGTTCCTCGAGTGATATCAAAAGAATCAAAATAATGGCCTAGGGCCCAATATTCAAAATAATATCCAGACAAAAATACCAAAAATACAGGATCTAAGATCACGGAAAGAACTCCTCAGCTGGTAAGTCCGATTCCTCATCGAGAATATAATCGGAGTCCTCCAGATCCTCTGACCCAAGGTCAGTCTCAACACTTGTGACATATAGTCGAGGGTGAGCTAACAACCAAACCCAATAGAGGAAACAAATCTATTTGCATTTCTTTATAAGTAAGATTTTCAAAAGATAGAAATCGGATCAAATATGGTTTTCAAATGATGCTTTACCAATTAAATCTCCAGTTTTAATCCTGAGTCAAAACTGAATACATATTTCTGTTGTGTTCGAAAATCTTCTGAATTAGTATGCTTCTTGTCTTAAATTTATAACTTAATGTTATCTCCCAAATTTCCTATAGCATGAGAGCGGACTACGTAACCGATGGGAAAACCCTACTGACCATCGTCGTTCATGAACCCATTTCTAAAGTGCAACAAGCCCCTACGCTATGAGGGAAACTTGCGCGAAAGTAATACCGTCAACACGGTTGGTAGAATCTAGGGCATCGTACGTATGAACCCTAAATCAAATGCAAATGCTAACACATATCAAGGCTTATTATTCATATCATATACTGATTTTTCAAAGTTCTGATTCGAAGTTCTGATTCAAAAATTAATTGAGGTTCTGAGGTTCCAATTTCAAAGTTCTTCGTCATAACAAAGTTCTAAATTTTTAGATTTGTGTCATATCTTCTGAGTTTTATTTATACTGTATATAACAGAATTCCAAAATTAATGCTTCTTAAAAGAAATAGCCGAAACAGTTTATGCTTATAAATTGATGCAAATAACAAATAGGGTTCCCCTACCTTAACAAAGAAGTTTCAAAATCATGCACAAATAGTCCTCACCAAGGACTCCCAACAGTCAAAACCTACATATATTAACACTCTCAGAGTTAATATAGAACAAAAATTCAACCCAAAAGCTTGCTGAGAAAATAATATGACAAAATTTTGAATGCCAAAAATAGGACAGAATTCGATGGTCGAATTCAATTTCGACCCTCGAATTTCAAAACTGCATCAGTCACAAAAATCTGAAAATCGACCCTCGATTTTCAATTCGATGGTCGATTTCCAAATTCGACCATCGAATTGGAAATCGACCATCAATTTCCAAAAATTGGCTTCATGCTCAAAAAACACATTTCGATTGTCGATTTTCAAATCGATGATCGAATTCCAAATTCGACCATCAAATTGAAAATCGACCATCGAATTACTCTGGTTCTGTGGCTGTTAACTTTTCATGTCCGAATTCTTTTTCAACATTTTCGAATACAGCCATCAGATCTTATATTGAACACACATCTACAATTCTAAACAAAACATAAACAAAATTACACAAGGAGGTTTCAAGACCTACCTCTTGTAGCTTAAACTGTTGATCCCGTTGCACCTATACACGCACCGGAACCAATCTTCAAGCTCAATGGTTCAGATTCTTCAATCAATCCATATTCAAAAAGAGGTGGACACTGCCTGAGCCACAACGAAATCACAGAGAACTTCTCACTTTCCTCATCTCTTTTCTCTTTCAATAGTTCAAACAGATCCAAATACAAGCTCAAGGCTAACTAATGGTCGAGATGGGAAGAGGAGCTCTCAAGCTTTCTAGATCTAGGATCAAATGAGGCAAGGCTTAAGGGCTTAATTTCCAACGAGAGAGAGAAGTGTAACTTCTCTTTCACTCTCTCTTATAACCAAAAGCTAAGCAAAAAATAATATCTAGATTTTTATAATTGTAACTTATCCACTTGAGTTGAAAACATATCCGGTGTTAAACACAAACACCAACCCTATTGTATAAGTCATCGCTTACATGACTTACACACATCTTCTGACCAATTCCTTTTTCCACAAGTCTCATCATAGCCTTAGCTTACCAAAAATAAAATATTTCACAATATTTTCCGGACACGCTTACGGAGGTAAACGAAAAATAGGTCAAAAATATCAGGGATATTACACTTTTAAAAAAAAATAATATTTTTTTCCGATTTTGTTTTAGGTGAAATAGTAAAGCATTTTACCTTTCATTTTTAAACTCATTGTTCATTCATCTAATGGTGGTCAATATTTGTTTTCGACCATCTTGGTTTAACGTCGTATATGCCGACATGACACCCAAACTTAAGTTTAAGGTGATACTTGTGAGTGATTTAGCTTATTACTAAAATATAAAAAATAGAAAAAATTAGAAAAACAACCTTAAAAAAAATGTTTTAGCAAAAAATCCAGAACTTAAACTTTTTAAAAAAAATAATGCTTTCACGATTTTTTGAAGTTTTGAGATCCGTGAGATCTCAAATTCTCATTAAAAATAATGTTTTCACGGATTTCAGAACTTCAAAAAATCGTGAAAGCGTTATTTTTTAAAACGTTTAAGTTTTGGATTTTTTGTTAAAACATTTATTTTTTAAGGTTGTTTTTCTAAAGTGCCCTATAAAATAATTAAAATTTTGAATTACCTTGGTACAAGAAATTTCGTTCATGTGAAGAATGCATCCTTGGATCATCATCTATCAGCAATACTAAAGCTTTGCCACTGTATAATCTAGTCATAAGCAACATAAAATTGTTCCTCTATGTGATTAGAATGTAATCAATATGATCACTTGAATATAAAAGGAGAAAATATTTGTTTTTTTCCAATAAAGAAAATCTTTCACCTTAGCCACTTATTTACTCAAATACAAAGGCCATTAATTCAATAAGAGCTATAGTAAAATAAGTCAAAGAGCATAGAGAGCGCATGCTAGAATAGAAATTACATAATACAAAGAAAAAGAGAAGCAACCATAACTAATGCTTCCCTCATTGTATAAAGAATACAAACTAAAAATTTCGGAAGAATTATTGTTCTATTTTATGTTTAACGTATCGTTGGTTGTGGATTTATCCCCACCTTGGTCGTAAAGCTATTTATACTCAGTTTCTCATCTATCTAAAGGAGCTCAGCTTCTCTTAATTTCATATCGTACAAATGAAACTTATATATTTGCAGATCTTATAAACGGGAGCTCTAGATTTTCTAGTTTGCAAACCTTCCACTAAATAAGTGGGGCATCAGAGGCAACATCAATTATAAAGTACCATTTAATCACTGAATCCCATAAAAAATTTGTCTGTCATATATTAGAGAGATCTTGAAAGTTTTGAAAGTCAAATTTTGACAGGATTCAATACCCAAAAGCCTCTTGTGAGTAAGTCTCTTGTGGAAAATTACTTATTCTTTCAGGTTTGATTATTACATTCAATACATATTGAACTTTAAAATCTAAATTGCACTCATACACACAAACTGTAATATCTCGAAATATCGCGTCAAACAGTGACCTCGAGATCCGTGCCCAATTGGTCATAGGTTTGACCAAACAAGAGTTCACAAGTTAACGTAGGATATGATGAACGGATGAGATGTGAGGATTCGAGTGAATATGGAGAGTGTGATGAAAATCTGGAGGCACATACACCTATTGAGGTACATGTGCTCAACACACAAGTTAGAGGGGAGATAAAAGGGTTTAATAGCCCTAGTTTCTCTTTTATTTGGTTGATTGAGAGAGAGTAAAGAAGAGAGAGAGAAGGAGAGCATAGTTAATGCAAGGAGTAAATGCTAGTTGAGGAAGAATTAGCAATAAGGATTGACGACGCGAGGGATTGCTAGAAGCAAAGCTGGAAACCCTAGCCTTTCCAACCACTTAACCTAATCAATTGAAGATTGATTGAAGGTAAAATTCTTGTAAATTGAATGCATAGATCGAAGGGTTTAATTGTAGTTAGGAATAGCTAAAATCATAAGATAATGGCTTAGAAAAGAGAGAGAAATCAGTTGGAAAAAGATTGGAAGGAACAGCTCAAAGGGGGGCAGAATCTGGCCATTTCGGTTAATCGAAAGTGAGATTCGATTAATCGATTTGTGTCAAGAAGTTGAAAAGTCAGAGGACCCCGATTTCGATTAATCGAATTGAGTTTCGATTAATCGACCTTGAATTTCGATTAATCGATTGTGGTATCGATTAATTGACTGGGAACCTCCAGTGAACTCCAGTGGAGGGAAAGAAAGGACTTGGAGAAATCGACTAATCAAAATGAGAGTTCGATTAATCAATTTAGAATTTCGATTAATCGATTTGGGATCGATTAATCGATTTTGAGAATTCGATTACTCGAATTGAGAATCGACTGGATAGAATGGAGAATTTCGATTAATCGAATTGGGATTCAATTAATCGAATGAGAATTTCGATTAATCGATTTGAGAATCGATTAATCGATTTTAGAGTTCGATTAATCGACTGTGCCAATTTTTGTTAACTTTTGAGCTTGACTTTAAGATTCTTGGAGGGTCTTGGACCTTCTTTGTTATATCTTTAGTGATGTATTTCATATGTTATGTGGTACCATAGGTGGTACGTATGAGCTTGGGCATAAGGAGCCACGTGGGACCTTGATACATGATCAAACAGAGACTTGAGGTAGGGAACACCTTGAGCATGTACTTTATTTTACAAGAGCATGTATGTAGTGATATAGAATTCAATTCAAACTATTTTTATTGCTTAAGAGTTTGTGAAAAGTGTGTGTGTGTGACATCTATAAGAGTAATTATAATGAGCCATCCTCAGGGGATGAGAAAGTAAAGAAATAAGAGCATCATGTGTGATGCAAGTGAATAGATACATCCCAGGGATGTATCTAAGATTGAATTATGTCTGATAGGGTCTAACTGATATAAGATAGCACACTTACACGGTGAATAACTATATGTAAAGCACCTGATATTTTTGTTATTTGAGGTTTGATAGGGTACCCCACCAACGTGACGGGATATCCACGACTGACGCGGCAGAATATCCATGACCGATACGGCGGCGAAACCGTAGGCCAGTGCGGAGGCTTATCCGTACACAGTAAGCACACCCAGGGGTGTTGAGTTGAGATAAGTGAAACCCCGCCACCGATCCCCAGGGGAAAGGGGCTTGGGTACTAATTGTATTCCTAGGGAATACGTCTAAAACTATCTATATAGATGACGATAATGGGTATCTCATTGGGGCTCGATGCTATATTGCTCGGGGATTACTTAAGTTGAAAGGTTAAGTTTTACTTTAGGCCTTTTCAGTGTCATTCATGAATAATTAAAAGACATGAGTAAACTACCAATAAATTATGATTCTTTTCAACTATCTTTCATCAATAACTACATAGACACATCATGCATGGCATATCATGGAATATATGTGAGTTGTAATTTATATGTTCAATTGTGTTCTGTTCCCTATTGAGCTAGGATGTAGCTCACTCTTTAGCCTATACGTCGCAGGACCACTATTAGCAGCTGCCGAGGCTTCAGGGGACGTTGACCCTGGTGAGTCAGACCCGGCACCCGGAGACGAGTTGGAGCCACCTCCTGAGGACTTCTTCTAGGGGATTCCGTTGTGCAGCCTTGAGGGTTTTTGTGAGAGCATTAGTACGGCTTGGTATGTCAAGCCTAGTTTTTGGTTAAACAATGTAATTAAAGTTTCGGATTTTTCTTTTGAGTGAACTATCTGTGATGATTAGCTATCATCAATGGTTCGGAGCGGTTCTCCATTCATGCAGAGGCATGAAGGTAGAACTGTCTTTTGAGAAATAGTTAAATGCTAATTAAACTCCGCAGCTTTATTTAATATTTTAGTTCAGTTCATTGATTGATATACCAATATTCCGTGCATAGCTAAGGAGCACAGTCAAGATGATCGTGCTGATGGCACGGGTTTCAGGGTGCCGAAATCCGGGCTGTCACACAAACCCATTTCATTCAATAGAAAGTCATCAAAAACTTTCCAAGAAAAGGAAAACCCATATAAAAAACGAAGTAAAAAATAAATAATAAATAAATCACATCTTTACTTAAGTCCTGCGAGCCATTGAGACCACTTGACTTCATATCTTATTCTAGATGACACTGCTATACAGAAACTCATTTCAATTCAAGAAGAACGCATCATATAAATTCATCTAAACTTTCCAAAAAAAAGAACCCAAAGAAAAAAAAAATGAAAACTAAAATAAATAAAGCACAACTTTACTCATGTCTTGGGTTGTTGAACCACTTGGCTTCATATCTAATTCTAAATTCTAAATTCCAAACTACCCTCCTATACAAAAACACATTCCAATTCACAACCAAAAGACCATACAAATTCAACAAACCTTTCCAATACATGAAAACCTGAAACCAAAATTAAATAAATAACACAATTATTTAACTCTAAATGATCCTCATATACACAAGCCCATTTCAATTGAAGAGCAAAGGACCATACAAACAAATCAAAATTTTCCCAAAAAAGAAAGAAAAAGAACCCATATCAAAAACAAAAAATGATAAATAAACAAATTGCAATTATCTAACTCTAAATTACCATATACACAAACCCATTTCAACTAAAAACCAAAACAACTAACAAATTCATCATTCCAAAAAAAGAACCTAGATAAAAAAAAGAAAGTGAAAATAAATAAATCACAGCATTACATAAGTCTCGCAAGCATATTTAACTCGAAATTACCCTTCTATCACAATCTCCTTTCAATTCAAAACCAAAACAATATACAAATTCATCAAAAATTCCCAAAAAAAAATAAAGTAAAAAAAAAAGGGAAATCACAATCATCTAACTCTAAATTACCCTGTTATACACAAACCCAATTCAATTATAGACCAAAACAGCATACAAACTAATCAAACTTTCTGATAAAAACCCATCGAGATAAAAAAAGTCAAAAAGAAAAAAGAAAGAAAGAAAGAAAATTTCACCTAAGTCTGGTGAGCCGTTGAGACCTCTTAGCCTCTTTTCTAATCACAAAAATCCTAGCAAAAGCGAAAAAGAAAATTAGTTTTGCTAACTTTATTTCTCTACATCACCCTCATATACACAAACCCATTTGAACTAAAACCCAAAACAACTAATAAATTCATCATAAATAAATAAAAAAACTCACCTGATAAGTTGAACAGGTTTTCTAAAATATATTTACAATAATTACAACCTCAAGAAACGTCTTATATATAGCTTATATTATCAAAATATTTACAATAATTACAACCAAAGTAAAGTGGTAACTATCAAACAATTTATACACTCAAAATTGTTTGTCGGATGATCTTTAAAACAGGATATATGCTATTGTATTTTCATTGTTTCTTATGCTTCTTCTCTTGTTCATTTAAAGATGGTGATACATCTTCAACTGTTATGATGTTGAGCTTTCTAGCTCCAGCTCCTCGAAAATCATCTTGAGCAAAATTTACATGGAAAAGATATTCTTTGTTCAGACTATCGTAAGCAAAGTCTTTCAAAGATTTGGCACCATCCTACATATGGTTAATAAGAGTGTTAGTAATTTCAAATAAAAATTGAGACATATAATTTTATATGATTCCTTATATTCAAATGAGATTAGAATCAAAATTAGTACTTTTAATTCTTTGGCGGCGCATGTGGTCATTTTTTTTGCATGCTCTCCAAATATAGCAACTCATGTACTCGATGTGTTATCGGTGATTTGTAATCTAACGATGGACCTAAAACATTAAGAAAAATATTTGTTAGAAAAATTAATGAGTATTGATTGAAGAAGTTGTGTTTTGTATAATTATTTTAGATAACACTATATCGAAATTATACCTTGGTTCTGCTATAGCAAGGCATCAATGACATGTTAAGTCTGTTTTTATCCTTTTTTTTGTACATATAGTACATACATTGTACCATGGGTCAGCTTGTGTATTGACTTTTAAGACTGCCGCTTTGATCCAACACTTTATGTCCTATAAATATGAGTGTTCATTATAATAATGATTTTGAAAGTGAATAATTTGTTAGTAGAAGATTAGTGAGTTTTGGTTTTACCTCTTGTTCTTCTAAAAGTTGTCTGATGGTAAATTTTAATTTTGAAAAAGAACTTGAACTACTTTTGAGACTATTTTTCATTTTTCGTAACTTCAATTCTTTTAATGTGTCCATGTTTTCTAATGACCTACGTAAGAATATTTTTAAAATACTAAAAAATTTAAGATAAGAAATATTCATTTGTAAGTAATGAATTGAATTTTCTTTTTTAAGATATGTAATATTCATTTATAAGTAATAAATAAGATATTCTGATATCATGAACGTAAATTTTCAACTTTAAGAACCGCCGGGTTGATAAGTATTTCGGTGAACGGTCTAGTGGATAATGAAAATTCTGCAAAAGTTATATAATTTGTTAGTTTATTTATTGAAGAAAGGAATCATAAACATATATTATTGCAAAAAAAATTATTTACCACTATCATAAGTGTGAGCTTTAATATTTATTGCAACGATAATTGGCATATCTTCTAACAGCGAAGAAATGATTTCACATTCATTCTTAGCTAGATCGTTCCACACAGTCAACGTCGTGACTTCTAAGTTGTACTTGTTAGCATAAATAAAAATAATTAATAAAAATAGCATATTAGAGAGAAGAAAAAAGTTTAAATAGAAAGTAAATCTTGAATAGCTTTACCTTTGATCAATGATTACCAAGTCTCGGATAAATAGATCAGCGTATTACTTTTTCTTTTTTTTGTTTCAGTGGATCGAACATCCAAGACAATAGCAACAATATCTGAGTAATTATATTACTTGTTAGATTATAATATTTATAATCTAACAAGTAATAAAAAGAACCCCAAAAAAACCCCTAGAAAACTTCCCAAAAACTCATCAAATTTGATTAAAAAAATCAAAAAAGACCCCTGAAAATCATGAGAAATCGTGGAAGAGAAAAAAGAAAAAAAAAAAAGCGAGGGTAAAAAAATAAAGAAAGGGTAATTTTTTTTTTTAAATGAGATAAAAATCATGAAAAGAAATAAAAAGAAGCAAAAAATAAAGGAAAATCATAGGTACCTTGCTTGAGAAACGTTGGGAAACTAATGGATAGAGCATCAAATCAAATGGGGTAAAAGATGTATTAGGGTTATGGAGTTCTGTAATAATGGTGAAAGTAAGGTCGGTATGGTCGATCCGGATCGACGGTATGGTAGATCTGTGTGAAAGCATGGCCACTGTGTATGGGAAGCATGGTCGGAAGGGGTGAAGATATGGTCGACCTGAGTGAAAGAATGGTGACTGATTTTATAAAATTTAGAAGGGGTCGCTGATATGTATTATTTTAAAGGGTTTTGCTAACATATATAAGAGGGTTTTGCTAACTTGTGCCATGATTTTGTTGTTTGTATAATTAGGGGCTTGCTAATTTGAGCCCAAGTTTTGGTAATGTAAGTTGTTTTGTCTCCATATGATAGAACGAAATTAGGAATGCGGGCATGCTAATTTGAGAGCATGAAATAAAACATTTCTTGTGAGCAATCCCAAACACAGAATGGGAGAAAATCACTAATTAGCTTATTTACTACCTCTCACATTGGGGGTCTATTTGATTTTTTATCTTATTATGGCTCCGGGATGAGGGTTTTTTTGGGTAGATATTTTGTTAGATTTTTCCAGCACCTTTCTGGTTTATAGATGTTGTATAGGTTTCCGTACATAGTGTATTTAGAGTCGCACATAGGCATTCTTTATTTACTAAACAAGACATGTTTGCTTTAAACGTCTGCCCTAATAATCCGTAGTTGACAGATTTATTAATTATATTTATTGGGTCAAAGTCTTCTTATAAATCAATAATAAAGTCCATTCACATAGCCTAATAATCTTTCAAATATGAGATTGTATATTAAGAACAAAAAATATAAATAAATGTGAAATAAAGTCACTCCATACCGTCCAATAATCTTAAACACAAGCTCTCCAAACCTTCAAATTGTAGATGAGTTTAGTTAGAAAATTTCATATAAGCAAATGCTACTTAATACACAGATTTATTAATATTATTTATTGGGTCGAAGTCGAATGCTACCCTATATGGCCTAACCCATCGCAATATAATGTGGCTCAATGTACTGGTCTTCTAAGTGGGCTGCTCTTCTAAGTCAACTGCTCTTTGCCTCCAAAGAGCAATCCCAACCGTCTATATGTGCATACCAATTAGTGAAAAATTAACATAACAATTGATCACTGAAATTAATGATGGCACACCAACTAATATCTTGATTACACCAATTAAGAAAATCTCTTACTTTAGATTCTGTGATGTTTTTTTTTGGATTTGGTGTTGGAGATCCTGCATGGCTATCTATCTAACATATTGGTCAATCTAGTTTCTGGGTTTTTAGTTTTTTAAGTTATAGTTGAAAAATTTTAAGATTTTTTCATGGTATTCTGGTTTTATTTTATTTTGTAAGGTTTTCTAAATTTTTCTTTTTTTTCAGTTGAGGTGATTGATAAGTGGTCTTCTTTTCTTCCCTCCAAATTCCATCAATTAAATTTCTCATCAGAATTGTGGGTTCTTTAAGTCTGTTAAAAGGTTCATGATTCTTAGTTCTGCTTGTCAAAAGTTTAGTTATTTTCTGATTTATTAGGTTAAAAAATGAAAATTTTGAGGATTTATATTGAACTGCAAGTAGTGCTTCCATGTCTAGAATTGCAGAATCTCTTGCTCCACTAAGTTTCACCAAAAATCAGCAAGCTTTACATTTAATTTTTTCTTTTTAAAGGTGTTGTTCGAGATATATTTTAATAAAGGGTTTAATTCCTACTTGGTTTGGTGTTCTTTTATTTAGCTTCTCCCTGAATGGTAGATTTTTATTTTTCATTTAAGAAAATCGCTTACTTCAGATTCTGTGATGTTTTTTTTTTTTGGATTTGGTGTTGGAGATCCTGCATGGCTATCTACCTAACATATTAGTCAATCTGGTTTCTGGGTTTTTAGTTATTTAAGTTCAAGTTGAAAAATTATAAGAATTTTTCCTGGTATTCTGATTTTATTTTGTTTTGTAAGGTGTTCTAAATTATTATTTTTTTTAATTGGTAGTTGGGTGATTGATAAGTGGTCTTCTTTTCCCTCCACATTCATCAATTAAATTTCTCATCAACATTGTGGGTTCTTTAAGTCTATTAAAAGGTTCATGATTCTTAGTTCTGCTCGCCAAAAGTTTAGTTGTTATCTGATTTATTAGCTAAAAAAATGACAAATTTGAGGATTTATATTGAGCTGCAAGTATTGCTTCCATGTCTAGAATTGTAGAATCTCTTGCTCCACTAAGTTTCACCAAAAATCAGCAAGCTTTACATTTAATTTTTTCTTTTTAAAGGTGCTGTTTGAGATATATTTTAATGAAGGGTCTAATTCCTACTTGGTTTGGTACTCTTTTAATTAGTTCCTCCCTGAATGGTAGATTTTTATTTTTCAGTTTGCTTTTTTTTTCTTAGAAATGGAACTGGAGAATCTTCAGTTGATTTGAATAATTTCTCAAATAGGATTATGGGTAAAAAAATTACTGTATTTTAAGCCACATGTTCTATATGGATCAACACTTTTGGGTATTCATTGAATGAGATGAGCATAAGGGAAATTTTTTTTAAGAATCATTTATAGTTCTCTGTTTACTATAGCCTACAGAGTCACCAAATTTGCCGAATTAAAAAAAAAACGTTTGTTTTCTAGAAATTCGTGAATAGGTCATAGTAATTTTTTACAAATATTTTTTAATTTTTTGTACTTTTTCTTAGCTTTCTCTACATGGATTATAATCTATAGTTCTTGTGACGATAAAATTTCATCTTCTTAGTCTTTGAAATGATTTCATCTGATCAAAGCCATGCTAAAATTTCGCATTCTCTTCAGAAATCATTCTATCTGATTTGATGTAACGATTGGTGCTCATTCAACCATTTCCTCGATCAGCTAGTGCGCATCATATAGTCTATAAACCTATTATGTTATAACTTGTAGTGTCTGAAAAATGTGCAAGCAAAACAAAAACACTCTATGAATAAACCAACCTAAGAATAGAAAAAACACCCTAATGTATAAAATATTCAAATACTATCATAAATACTCACTACTATGGTCAATGAGAATCCTTTTATTATGAGCAGTAAAAAATTAACTATAGTGAAATTTGTGAATATATGGGAAAGTAGATGAGTTAAGTGGGGAAAGAAGAGGATTTCGGTCTAAATATGATAATAGCAAGAATAGAGAAAAACCAAATAATGGAAAACCTGTAGTTATCTAAATTTAAAAATGTTAGAACATAAAAGGAAAAAAAAAAAAAAAAACCCTATCAAAATTGACAAAATCTCCCCAAAAAAACCCCTAGAAAACTTCCCAAAAACTCATCAAATTTCATTAAAAAACCAGAAAAGACCCCTGAAATTTGATGAGAAATCATGGAAGAGAAAAAAGAAAAAATAAAAAAAAGGGGTAGAAAATTAAAAAAATAGGATAAAAACCATAAAAAGAAATAAAAAGAAGTAAAAAAATGATGGAAATTCGTAATTACCTTGTTTGAGAAATGGTGGGGAACTAATGGATAGAGCTTCAAATCAAATGGCGTAAAAGATGTATTAGGGTTAGGGAGTTCTGTAATAATGGTGAAAGTAAGGTCGGTATGGTCGATCCAGATTGACGGTATGGTAGATCTGTGTGAAAGCATGGCTGCTGTGTATGGAAAGCATGGTCAGAAGGGGTGAAGATATGATCGACCTAAGCAAAAGAATGGTGACTGATTTTATAAAATTTAAAAGGGATTGCTTGTATGTATTATTTTAAAGGGTTAAGTTAACAAATATAAGAGGGTTTTGTTAACTTGTGACATGATTTTATCGTTTATATAATTAAGAGATTGTTAATTTGAGCCTGAATTTTAATAATGTAAACTGTTTTGTCATAATATGATAGAACGAAATTATGAATCTAAAGCACCTCTCACTTTTTATATAAAGGAAGATATTATATATATATCCGTATGATCTACAACTTTAATGGTCATAACAGCCCAACCACTTTTACACCATGTGGCAACATATCTTCAGTCAATCCAAGTATTTCAACTACGTGAAACAGTTCATTAATAGCACGTCTAAGCCAAAGACTAAAACCTACAAATGATTTAAAACTATCCGATTTGTGCAACCGTAAAACATTATACACAATTGTTAATATTAGAGTGCATGGATTAAACTGCCTCTATTGAGCGATCTCTGAGTGTAACAACCCTAAAAATTTTAAACTAAATTTATGGTGTTAGATTTGTTTTGCACCAAGTATGGTGTTATTGTTTCACATCAGAACCTATCCTAGTTGAGAAAATACATATTTTAATTTTTCAAAAGGTTTTATATTTAAAATTATCTTTATTTGACACAAGTTGTGTGGTGGCCTAATGGTTGAAAGTCTTGTCTTATAGACAAAGTGAAAACTATAGTGCGTTCTTCCACAAGAACCACCCTCAAGATTGAGGTGAAAGCGGCGTAATTGTGGATGGACCATCGTGTGGACGTCGATCTCTATCGCCCTAACCGCCGTCGATTTGCTGATCACGCTTCAAGAGATGGGTACCCATCCATCCATCTCGTTCTTCTCAGATCCCATCGCGTAGGTTGCGTTCGATCGCGTATCGATAGGCTATTTAAAATAAATTTAAATTTGTTTTATTATAAAATCGCTTTTAGGATTAAAATAATGATTAATCCTTATTTTATATTATTTTTATAAATTTTTCAGATGTATTTTGGGTTTTATTTCGGAACCCTATTTCATTTTAAATTTCGACAGTCAATCGATTGAAACACATTTTTCAATCGATCGATTTCAAAACCGCAACAAGAATGTTTTAATTCCTTACCTAAATTCAATCGATTGATTTACATGATTCAATCGATTGAGCTTGAAACGTTATTTAATGACTTTTGACGCTTTAATTATAGATGACCCTCACTGCTTTTTATTTTATTCGAAAGATGGGATATTTCAATCGATTGATATAATCAATCAATTGAGGTTGTTGATAGTGAATAGGGAATTACAATAGTGAATGGATTATTATAATATTAGTTCGTTTATTTGCTAAGAATTCAAAGCCTTATTTCAAATTATTCTTTAATCGATTGAGTTCCACTTCTCAATTGATTGACTTTGAATTGAACTGACTGTGTTCGCTTACCTAAATTTAATCGATTGAGTTGCACTTTTCAATCGATTGATCTTGAACCGAACTGATTGTGTGCACATATTTAAATTCAATCGATTGAGTCACACTTTTCAATCGATTGATCTTGATCCGAACTGATTGTGTGCACCTATTTAAATTCAATCGATTGGGTTTCACTTTTCAATCGATTGATCTATGTCCGAACAGACATCAAACAATATTATCAATATTGTTTTCTCCTATAACTCTACTTGCTCGACCAAAACTCAATGCACTCTAATTTATTGATGTTTCGATCGATGGTCGTGATGCACTCCACTTTAAATTAGACTGCCCATTTTTATTTAAGCATTTAATTATAGTATACTATATATGTATCATTTTATCACTTCAACGCGATCACTTCGATAACACAAAGTGTTAGAACTTCAATGCCTTTATGAAATCGAACTCTGACCTTTACGATTATCGAAATCACACTTATAACCCTTTTCTATAATTATATTGGTGTGGTATATAAATAAATATAAATATACAGATAATCAAAATCGAAGTGTAAATCGTTCTGTATGTGTGATATTTTTGCATCTGCAACTTAATCAATTCATACGAGTTTGGGATATGTTAGATCATGAGTACGAGAGTGTATGAGATCATGCCTACGCTTGGCGTGGTGATTCGCTGAGATGGTATCGAAGCGAGAAATACACTGTATTTGCATGCCTTAAACTCATGGTGGAATGGGACTCATGACGAGTCAGGTGAGTGTGAATTCAGTGTAACCTCGTATACAGTGGCATATACGACGACCCGATCACCCCTAGTTCAAATATGATAGTATAAATTGTGAGTTAAGTTATGAGGTTCAACCATAGGCATTAATTGTAGTGAGATTTCTTTTACGGTCACGTGAAACTCAAAATTTTGGCGTCTATGTACGGATGTAACACCTCTATGATAGTATAGACTACCACACGAAGTACATTCAGATTACTACGGAATATTTTTCTTGAGAAGCGTGAATTAGGAAAGTTGTCTTGCTATAATTTGTCCTAGGATTAAGTATAAGAGTATGATAAGATATGAGTATGAGATAAGATAAGTTATGATACGAGTAAAGACATCGTTGTGTATGCCAGCAAAAGATAAAGAACTTAAGTCTCTGTACGTGTCGTTCCTTGCATAGCTATCGTAAGGACAACAACGTCTTTCAGCCAAGACGGATCTCTGGGAGAGATTATGAGTATGAGTATATTATGAGTGACTTTAGCCATTATGTCTCCCAATTGGCTGGATGGTGGAGTATGAGTATGACACAAGGGTATTATGATAATATGGTATGATACTATATTGACCCTCCCATGGTAGCTCGAGCAGCGACTTTGGCACATGTCGTTTAAGATTTTATGAGTATATTAGTTACGCTCATGCGATGTACAAACGTATGTGCGAGAATAATAATAAGACATTATATAATATGTTATGAGATATGGTAAGGTACGTTAGGATATGAGTGTCTAGATCATGGTCTTGCATTTATGATATGATATGAGTTTTATGATATGTATGTGATTTTATCTTTCTTTTGCTATCTGCTTTGAGATATTATGTTTATCACTCACTTAACGCACCAACAATGCACCTCAATAGTATGGGGTGGATTGGTGGCGTATCCACTGAGTTTACATGACTGAGTAAACTCATCCCATGATACCCTAACAGTAGCAGGTGATTACGCTGGTGGAGTAGACGTGAGTCATCTAGATCTCGCCGACGCTGATTTCATTGATCTCGCGGGCGTTGAGTTCCAGGAGCCTTTGAAGGGCGACGCTGCCGATTATCAGGACTACGGTACTGATCTTGATTCGAGTGCCGGTTACCGATCATTGTGGACTTAGTATTGAATTTTATTGATACTAGTATTACGGATTTTATAGTTTATTTTATCGAATTTATCTCCGACTGGATTTACATTTTATTGGTGGATTGTGATTTTATTACACTTATTCAGTATTTATGATTGCATTTATATTCCACCCTATTTGTTGGATTTCACGGATTTCGTGAAACCATTATTGCGCGATAACTCTGATTAGATGTATATCCACTTAGCATATCCGAGAAATGTGTGAGTCATAACTCAAAATTCTAAGCCCTCGAAACAAGATAGAATTTTGGGTCGTGACACTGAAACTAGAAATAGGCTCTAAAATGAACTACTACTTTGATGAATTAGAATGTTAAAAGTCATAGGCCAAAAACTAACAATCATTTGTCATTTATCGTATCATTATTATTATTATTTAAACATTCTAAAAACTAGCTATGTAGACATTAGGTCATCAAATAAAATGCTGAGGTCCTATACCCATAACTACAACTTAGAATTTTTATTGTCTTCTTCTCGGGATAATTACAAGTTGAAGGGCTTGTTTGGCTTAACGATTTCTTTGAAAAACTTCATAAAATCTTGAAATTTTACGGAAAAACTCTTTTTTTTTTTTTTTTTTTCTGTTGTTTAGCAATCATGTGGGACCCACAAATTAAAAAAAAATTTACAAAAAAAACTCGAATAAAAGATTCAATCAAAATTTGGTTGATCATTTCCGCCCATAACATGAGTTATAATATTAAAGAGAAATTTTATTTATTACCCTTGCAACTCAAAATTCGTTCTTTTCAATTCGGATATTTCATGCTAAAATCGTTTGACTACTATGGATCAATCAATCAAGATTTTTTTTTCACCATAATTTTTCATAAAATGGATCTTGAGACCATCAGCTTATCATCAAATGCTCAATTTTTTCTTTAATGTGGCACACATGTCGATACCTCTCTGTTCACACCCACGTGTTCTCTGAGAGCGCCTACGTCCCAAACCCCTAAAAAAACATTGATTTCTTCGGATCAGATGATGGAGATATATTTTAACACAGATCCTTTACAAAATAAATCTTGGTTTCATGGTGCATCAATCTAACAGTCAGTTTTTGATTCATGTATCACCTATTCCCAAAATATAACTCTTCAATCATATGGCACACATCATGCTCAAACGTGACTTTAGGGCCATTTTTGGGGACTGGGAACACATGGAATCACAAACTGATCGTCTAATAGGTGTTACATGATCTTAAGATCCATTTTGTGGACGATTGAGGTGAAAAACAATCAACCTCATCTGATCCAAAGCAATCAACAGTTTTCAAAGAGTTTGGAATGTAGGCGCTTTCAGAAAATGCATGAACACAAACAGAGGTACCTATAAACAGCGACACCAATAAATGTAACCTAGGGTTGTCAACGGGCCAGATTTCAGCCTGACCCGGCCCAAATGGGCCAGGTTTGGGCCTCATATTTTAAGTCATTTAATAAGAGCTAGGTAAGCCAGAGATAAAGCGAGTTGAGGTACGCAAGTGTAAGCCCAAACTTCATTGCTCGGATAGCTAATTAGGAAAAGCCGGCCCGACCGGATAGCTAAATTAAATTTGAGTTCGAGCTACAACATTTAAAAATCGGGCTGAGCTCCACCCGGTTAGCTATCGGGCCGGGTTCAGACTGTCATTATCTCTTTAAAAAAAACGGGCCTATAGAAAGATCAGGCCCGAACCCAGCCCAAACCGTTGACAGCCCTAATGTAATCCAACCATTTAAGCCACTTAATTTGAAGGCCATGATCCAAATATCATAAGTGAAAAGACTGGCACTAAGCATAATCTTTATCATATGACTCAATGCACTCCAGAGTCATTATCTGATTCAACATTTGATTCTATCAAATTATATTAGAGATTGCTTTCACAAAAAGATGTTGTATGCCATGGGTACTCTTTTACGAGAAAATCACAAATCGTTAGATGAAAACCATTGCTCGTCACAAACCAAACGAATAATATAATTCACTAAAACTCAAAATACATAAAATAAAATTTAGTTCTTCAACTACAACTAAAAGCATTTCGTTGTCAAACTCCATTAAAGCATAGCTTGCTTTAGTGAGAAGAAGGAAACTCCATGGGCTTTCACGTGGGTGGCATATAAACATGGATACATTATAATAACAAAGGAATCAATCAGCTTACATGACCTCGAGCCGCAAGGGATGCGAGCTGAATGCTGTAGGCTTCTTTGAGCTCAGCCAACACCTGTGCCATTGTTGGCCTCCGTGATGCATCTCTCTCCACAGATCTTGCAGCGATAGAAGCTGCCTTTTTCATGCTCTCAACATCATAACTGCCATTCAAATTTTCATCCACAATCTCAAAGGCACCCGCCTGCAAGTACGGCTTTGCCTGCAGTGGGCCAATCAAAACATACAAAAAATCATGAACACGCAAAAGATGGGATCTCATCCATTTGTCGAAACGAACAATAGATGACACTGTGTCATAGATTTAATTCAAATTACCTACTGTTATTGAGATGGAACAAAAATTTCTAAACAGGATTCAATCCACACCTTTAAAGAATGACAAAAGATACATACAGTAGAACAAATTGAATAAATTGTCGCATTCATCTTTGCTATTATAATGAGAGGTGTGATATCACAATTAGTTTCAATTTTTATTATGACCAAATCAGCCTTGTATTTTACAAATATGAAATGCACAAGTCAATAGCAAATATAATCATTTAAAATTTACTGGGGGGTAAATTTATTATCTCATAATAAATCTTATCCTCTTTACTGTTTTTATAATAAAAAATAGGGGATATCACACCTTCCCTGTACATATGTGCATAGCACATGCCACCCACTAGCTAACCTGAATACCAGAACTTTCATGCGAAATCTTCAATCCATTTTAGAACTCATAACCATTGCTCACCATTTCTTGGATCTTAGCATGACCCATAAAAAAAGTCCAAGCAAGAGAGCCAAGACAAATGCAATGCACGGTGAGAAATTTGATGATAAATTTGCCATTATGCCAGTTTCAAGAAAAATAAAATTATCAAAGAAACAGGGTCATCCCACAGCCCATTAAAGCAGTATTCCTGCCAATCGTTCCACCAATATTTCTCAATGCAATTCCAGGGTATATTGGTAAAATGACATTCTCTACAAGTGGCTCTGTCAGAATGACATGTATTTACCCACTTATTCGTGAACTTTCTCGTGCTGGGCATCCTCATTTCCAACCTCACCAGGTTTCTCAGCCTCTGCTTCTGAATATGGTAATGCAACAGTGCGTTCCTCTGTACTACTCTCCCCTGAAGAGGAATACGGGGACGTGGAGGGATAGGAAAGAGAGGAGCATGTGGGAAAAAGACATGAAATGGGGACTTGCCCTCAAGAATAAGAGTTAACATTCAGTTAATTAAAGAACAAGCAGTCAAGACAGCTTCATTCCACTATCACTTAGGGACATTCATTTTAAATAGCAAAGTACATGCAACTTCGAGGAGATGGCCATTTTTCCTCTCCACTACCCTATTTTGTTGAGGGGTATTGTCACTGAATATCATGCTCATGAAGATAGGACTGAAGATGATTATAGGAGTAATCTCCACCAATATCTGATCTTAAGACCTTCATATGAACATGATACTAAGTTTGATCCAGCTTGTGGAACAAGGGAAAATAGTCACTACCTCATCCTTTGATTTCAACATATATAACATCACAAAACAAGAGAATAAATATGATAAAGCAACAATAACCGTATACAGAACTAACATGAGATTGTCCCCAAACATCAGAATTTAAAAAGGTATATCACATCCATTTCCACTGGTTGGATAAGAGTACTACAATGATTGGACAACTGACATGTCTCACACCGAAACTTTGGAACACAAACTATGCAACTGTCTCTGAAACAAGATAAATAAACGAGGTATATGTAAATGGGAACAATGAGAATGTCATAAATGAACTGTATCTAGTGATACTGTAGAGGCCGCAATAGCAATTGGGTGATCTTCTCTCTCTCCTGGTCCTCCAAAAGGTACAACCCCTTCTCACCACAATGACCAAAGATCCTTCCAATCTTCAGGTTTGGGAAAAGTGTGATGGTAGGAAGTCACACTACAATTGAGATTTTGGGTTATACTACTAATAGAGAGAAGGTCAACATGCATATTAGGGACATGTAAAGTAGACTCTAATGCCGCATGACCAGCATGAACAGTCCCTTTCCCAGCAACAAGAACAACAGACCCATCAGGAATATGAACAGTACAGGAATGAGACAAAGCTGGCATTGACTGAAACTGTGAATTCATACCAGACATGTGGTCTGTTTCCCCAGAATCAATGATCCAAGGCAACAGCAGATGATGAATTGACCACCTGAAAGCCAAAGGAGGGGGCTTGAGGGCTTGAAGCACACTGCAGTAGCTCCCGGTACTCCTTTTGTGTAACAGTGATAGCCTATGAAGCAGGTGGCACAGTAGGAGTCAAAGGTGGTGGAGAGGCATTAACAATCACATCATCAACAACAGAGGAGAATGCACGGGTGTTTTGGTATTTTGGACGACCCACTAACCCAACAGGTTTCCTTTAGCTGCCCCTTTCTACCACAATGAGAGCACTTAATTTCTCCTTATTTCATGGGTCAGGTTACTACAATTTCACCTGCGACCCCCAGATCTACCTCCACCATGGTGAAAGTTAAAGAATGAGGGAAGACTTGAACGCTCAAGAGCATGGAGGGACACATCCATCACTTTCATCCTACTTTGTTCCTGCTGAAGGAGATTTAATACAATCCGTAAAGGTGGCAGCTTCTCCCTACCAAGGATGTTAGCCCTAACATGCTCACAGTCAAGGTTCACGCTCGTCAACAAGTCAAATATCCTTTTTTTTCTCCAATTCATCAAATATCTTCCTATCCCCCAACAGTCCAACTCACCCCTTTGCATGAACATACATCCAATGCACTATGATTTGCTCGTCCAGGTGGTACATAAACCCTGAGCTTGGTAGTGGCTCAACTCATCCCACATCCCTCTAGGTTGAGGATAGCAATCCCCTAACGATTAATCTCCTTGACAAGCATTACTAACCTTATCAGTCAATGCAAACATCTTGGCATGATTATGCTTTTGTGAATAGCCTTCAATCACAGCCAACCACAACTCCCTAGCTGAAGTACCATACATGAAAGTGCAACTAATAGATGGCTGCATTGAGTGCAAATACCAAGTCATCACGGTCATATTGCCACACCTCCAATCCATATATTTTTCATCTGTGGGGACAGGTTCATGAATGGTACCATCCACATAGCCTAGCTTATGCTTTAAACACAAAAACAACTCAGCAGACCTGATCCACGCCAGACAGATGGTTCCATCAAACTTAATAGTGGTAATTTGCAAGACAAAAAGAACTGTCAAAACTCCAATGCTAACTGGTCTCATCCTTCACGGGATACACAAACAACAACAAAATCTAGACAAATACTAGTTAGAAGATCTAACACCACTCCAATCAACTGTCGGTTGTTACAACATTGTAGCCAGCACCAATATCAATCAATAACACCTTGCAAAGGCAATAAACATTAGTCAGCTGCAATGGCTCATAATGTTTGCAAAATTTGGGGAATATAGTTGCAGATTCCACGTGTATCCCATTCTCCAGACTCCATTAACTTTCCAAGCTCCAAAAGGATGGATTTTTCCAACAGGAAAATGTTTGTTACTGATTTATAACTCTTAAGGGTGAAGAGCATCTAAATTTGTGGAATTGAAAGAATGATGCTTCACTGTTCCCTTGAAACATTTTGTTATGAATTTCCACAAATTATTAAAAAGCGAAAAAAAAAAAAAAAAGAGAAATACCAAACATACCCATAACACCAAATTGTAGGAATCTGGAAAGCCAGCATGACTCAAAGGTTCACGCCCACAAATTAGCTCCAAAAGAACAACACCAAAGCTGTAAACGTCACTTTTCTCAGTCAACTGCTGAGTCGAGTAATATCTGCACATAACAACTGAGAATGAGGATGGGTGTCCTGAACCCCTGAAGAGTAGGCAAGGAGGAAAAAAACAGAGAATTACTCAGGGTCAAGATAGCCTGCAGTTCCCTTGACAACAGTGGTCACATGAGTCGCGTCAGCCTGAGGCACTTGCTTAGAGAGGCCAAAGTCGCAGACCCTCGCATTCATTTCCATGTCCAAAAGAATATTGCTGCACTTCACATCACGGTGGATGATTCTTGGATTGCTTCCATTGTGTAGATAATCCAGCCCTAACAAGCAGATTATGGTCAGCAATAGAACCATATTAGGACACAAAATATACTTCAAAATACACAAAAGTCAAAACGTTTACATTAGAATATGGTTTGATTCATAATATGGTTTGATTCTTAATTGCGCCTAAAAGCAGGGCCTCATTTACTAGTTGATTCTTAATTGCGCCTAAAAGCAGGGCCTCATTTACTAGTTGATTCTTAATTGCGCCTAAAAGCAGGGCCTCATTTACTAGTTGATTCTTAATTGCGCCTAAAAGCAGGGCCTCATTTACTAGTTGAGCCTACATATCAGGGCAAAGCTCAGGCGGAAGTAACATAAATTGGCCAGGCCTGAATGGAATATGTTAAAATTCCTAGGTCAAAGCCTGATCTGCTTATTAGTTGGGCCCTATAATCAGCCTCAAGCAAGGCCCATCATACCTGAACTTCAAACCATGCCTGGCCCATGGAAACCCAGAGGCTGGCCTGTTGACAGCCCTAAATAAGGGAGTAGTTGGTAAGTAGGATCTTGTGGTTGTACTTGGTTATGCTTAATCAAAATTAAAATTTTCTGATCAGCTGTCAAACTGTCAGCTGATAAGAGCCATCCTCTGAACATGCTTGCCAAACATATATATTTATAGGTAAGGATAGATGATCAGGTACAGCCACCTAACCAACAGACAATATTGGTAGGGAAATTATCTATTTACTGGGAAAGAGCTTACCTCTCGCCGCATCAACAGCAATTTTCAGTCGGCGAACCCACTTCAATGTTGCCTTCTTACTGTTTGAACCTGCAAAAAATGGTTTCCCCCATGTTATATAAACCAGTATCTTAAAAATGGGAGAAACTTCACACTCAAGAAAAACGCTAGGAGATGTAGAGGTAGGAATAGAAGCCAATTTGTATACTAAAGCCTACCATAAAGATTATCTGCTAAGGATCCACCAGCTAAGTACTCATAAATCAGGATTTGTTGCTTTGAATCATGACAAAATCCTTCCAATGTCACAAGATTTTGATGGCGAACTTGAGATAAAAGATACACCTGCGGGTCGGAATCAACATCGATAGAATAATTGAGTAATCTGCAGATTAAAAAATGGAAGCACAGAGCCAAGCTAGTATCAAGTAAGAAGACGCTGCAAAACTCTTTAGAAAGGTGTTTCTCCTTTATAAACCATTGCAAATAACTATGTAGACAAACTAAATGGAAATTCTGTGCAGCAAGAAACATGCAAAAAGCTTCTAGAATAAAAAAAAATTCTAGTAATCCATGTGTGAAATCCAGATAGAAGACATGATTTAGAAACTTCCATTCTAAAATTGAGCTCCGCAAATACCCTCCATAAAAATCCTATTATTTTCCATCAAATATTCCTCTGACAGAAAGAACAAAAACCAGTAAGAAGTCTCCCAATGGTAGCATAATAGATCCTAAAAAATTAGATGACATGAATGTGGCTTGCATTTTGCATGATACATGAGATTTTTGACATGCATATAATTGACAACTCCGAAAAGGTTCAGTTTTTGTTATTTCCGTTTGACCCTTACTTTCTGTCAAATATTTCTCAGAGAGAGAGCAAAAACCAGCAAGACCCTCCCAATGGTAGTATCATAGACCCTAAAAAAATTTAGATTCCATGAACTTGGTTTGCATTTTTAAGATACATGACATTCAGCATGCCTATAGCTGAACTCTGAAAAGGTTCAGTTTTTGTTATTTCTAGTTGGCCATAAGGGAATCCACCTACCATAGATATAATAGCAAGGACAAGGATAGAATAAAGAGCAATGATAAATGAATGGAAGAAAGGGTAAGGACATGACGAAAGCATTAAGTAAATGGTCAATAGGTGATGGGTTCATAGATTTTCTCCCACATCTGCTTATAAACATGGTAATAGGCCTTTTGGTTTCCTTTTATAGCCTTGTGGACAATGTACGGAGAACAACATCTAGTAATAGGGAAAAAATGACATAACAATAAAACATTCATGACATGGTATAATTCACGAATCCAGTAACTTAAGTACCCAGTTTGGTCAACTCTCCAAAATGTGGATCAGCCCGCGTTACCTGGACACGTGGCACGGGTGCCAAGTGTCAAGGTGCCAATAGATGTTTGGCACGCAAATCTCTAAAAATTCAAATACGGCGGCACGGCTATAAGAAAAATAAAATAAATCAATAAAACATACATAGAGAAAAATTGAAGGGATATCTTAGAGAACTAATTTAGATATGTAATGAAAAGATTCATAACACATATCGTGAACCTAAATAAACATATATTGTAGTATAAAATCGTTGTCAACGACCCAAACCTTTGTTTCAGTAGTTACTAAACTTTACACATTTTTCTTTTGAAACAAAGTTCATTTTATCGTTGTTAAAATGATAAACATTTTAATAGTAATATGAGGTTTTTCATATATGTCTAGAAGTTTTGTGCTGTTTGAGGAGTGTCCAAGTGTCAACATAGGTGCCAAGTGGCACCAAGTGTCGGCACGGCAAAAATCCCAAAAGTAGAAGTGCCAAGGTAACACTTGGATCAGTGCCATAATTTAAATGGGGCAATCCACATTTTTTTAGTATCCTTTTTACTACTACAAAACATCAATTGCAGATTTTGCTGTAGAAACGTGAATAGCATCATGACAGCTAAGATTATTTTTTTTCAACGGTTTGTGAGTGTCTATTTTTGGGGGAAGTGGTTGTCCAAACTTCCCCTAAAGGAACTTGGCAAATCATATTCATAGAATATTGAATGTAACGAAAATTCTAAACCCTACCAATAAGTTTTCAAGAATTTACTGCATTGTCTAATTTGGTAACTCCACCCTAACTTTATTGGCTTGCGCAAAAAATTACCTCAACATTACATGATTTGAAGAACCTAACCAACTGATGACCTAAGGTGTTGGATTAAAAAAACCAGTTCCCCTTAATCAGGGAAGCAAAAAAAATTACAAAATTACTTGCAGTTATTACTACTGCAAGTCAACTGAATCAACCAATTCCAGACACTGACCTTGGCTGGCTAATCCATTGTTACCTTGGACAAAGGGTTTTGTGTGATTCGAAAGCTCATTTTACTTAATATTCAAACCCAAATTATCTAGTTCAAAATTTTATATCAGGTTCTCTTACTTCAAACCCAAAATTGACCCTCGTTAGCACTCTACAAACTTGAATTGAAGCTTTCCATGTTGAAGGAATATGCTATATCCATACAGCTAATACCAGTGGGAATTAATGCTGATAATGAGTAAAGTGGGAATGAAGTAAAAGGATTTCCAATAAAATACCAGTGGGAATTAATGCTGATAATGAGTAAAGTGGTAATGAAGTAAAAGGATTTCCAATAAAATAGCATGATAACAAGATGTCCTGATGTGGTCCAACATAAGGTCTTAGTATCATTGACTAGAAATCATTAAGGTCTTATTTCCTTCAGTGGTACTAAGTCATCTATGTAATTAAATAAGACAAATATCAAAGATATAATGGCCTTATAACCCTCCAGTTATCTCTTCATATAAAATACATGAAATGAATAATTAAGATAGCATATATATGAACCTCATTTATAAATGCATCAGCCCCAAGTTGGGTCCGGTCAAACCGCACTTTCACAGCCACTAATTTTCCATCTGAAAGTTTTCCAAGATAGACAGATCCAAAACTACCACTGCCTATAACATCCTTAAAGTTATTTGTAGCTGCTTTTATCTCTTTATAAGAGAAATGCTTCACCCCATTCCAGTTCTGCATCCCCGTTGTTGTCCCTGAACATTAAAAACAGATGACAGTGTCAAAAACCAATCTTAATACTGTAATAAAATGACTGGTATGACCATGCATACTTGGCACAAATGTGGCTTCAGCTTCTTCTAATTTCCTTCTTCTGTACAAGAAAACTGAAAACATGATAAACAGAACCGCACACAAGATGCCGCCAGTAACTCCAAGTATAACTGCTGTCCGGCTATGGCGATGCTGTCTTCTCGGGTTAAAGTTTGTAACCTGTGGCGTCTGAATTGAAGGACGATCTGAAAGGTTATTGCATGACGAAGAGAAGGAAAGGCACAAATTCCCTGATGCTCTGCACAAGAAAGATGCATAACGGTCGGAATTTATTAATTGTTTAAAAAAAAGGAACAAGACTATGAGCCCCATACCTAACTTCCAAACTTTCTTTGTTCAAAGACTGCGGCAAGGGGCCTTGAAGTTTATTGTTTTCCAAATTTCTGGATAAAAGGGAAATCACAAATATTCAAATGTAATGGTCCGGCAGAATTGGAAACAAAGATTAAAGGAACATTATTAAAATTTCACTTACAATAAGTGAAGGTCCTTTAAATTCCCCAAGTTGTCAGGGACTGTTCCTTGTAAACTATTGTTTTGCAAGTCCCTTCATGCATCAACAAATAGAACTCAACAACTAACTCTTTGAATTCTCTGGTATTGGTAAAGTGTGATTGTGATATGGAACAAATGTAGGTTTTACAACTAAAATTGAAATTCCAGTATTGGAGACGCAATAAATATCTGAATATGTGAGTATCATAACTTACGAATGGACAACAATAAATAAAATCTAAGCACCACATCCCCTTTCTCCGTTTTCTGGAATCATGTTTAGTTATAAACCTCATGACGTATCCAGCATTCTGCTATAAATTAAAATTAACCATAATGGAGCACAAAACCTTCATATCAATGTAGAACATATAAAATAGGAGTCCAAGTTATATGGAGCCAAAAGAAATTGGAGAGTAATATAATATTAGGGGACTCCAATTTATATGAAACCTAAGAAAGACAAGGTGATCTATGGCTTTATGACAGCATTGGAAAATAAACATATGTATGAGCAACAAATTATATCAGTGACATAAATAAAATCAAGGGAACTTGAATATAGAAAAGAACACGTAAAACTACCAGAGGCAAAGGAAATATACAGTAATACAAGTTCGATGAATGTGTTTCTCAAGTATCGACGGTGTAAAAAACACAGCAAACAAAGAAAAAGAGAGAGAGAGAGAGAGAGAGAGAGAGAGAGAAGAGACTAGAGTTTGTCATTCAATAATCCCACGTCCACGGGAAAAGATGAGATCCTTTCACTAATCTTATGAAACCAGGCTTACAACCTTTCAATCTTACCTTCCGTAGAGCAATTTGAGTTTTGTGTATAGAACCCCTGACCCAAAAACGATGTTGTATATTCCCTACAATGACATAGAAGTTCCTAGAGAAAAATATTACGAAATTTTCCTTCGGTACCCCCCACCTAAGTATAATAAATTAAAATACAGGTCCTGGTGTATAGTGACTATAGTCATACTGACTATCAGTACCATAAATAGAATCGAGGCAGCCACTTCGAGGATCAGGTGCCATGGCGACATGCACAAGGTCAATTCATGACCATCAAAAGAAAAGGAAAAAAAATAATATTTACACCATTGATTTTATGGTCAAATTTTGAAAATTGTTAAGGCCTAAATTTTGGGGTGAAACAATCATATCTTTGACCTGTAAAAGGAAGGGCCAAACAATCTTTTTTTTTTAAATTCTAAAACCCTAGAGGGACTATTGAAACCTTAGAGGATGTGGTGCAACTAGAGATCATGTGCCATGTGATCTATGCTCGAGTATATAATTGGAGCTCTAAACCTCAAGAGCACGGACCCTTCATATATATATATATATATATATATATATATATATATATATATATATAAGTCCCGGGGATATGCGTTCATACGCATGGTTCATCAATGTGTTCGAACCAGCTGGGCACCACGTCGCACCCAACCCGAGGATTGCCGACTTGTCCAAGGTTGATCATGTAGCTGAGTGAACCCTTAGAGCATAGGTGTACTCGCAATCGCGTGCCACATGGCACGTGATCTAGGGTTCGAACGCAAGGTTCACAGTGCTCTCTCTCTCTCTCTCTCTCTCTCTCTCTCTCTCTATATATATATATATATATATATATATATATACAGAGACACACACACGCACACACACACACACACACATATATATATATACAGAGAGAGAGAGTCGGTATTAGATGGATTACTTATGCACCAAGTGGTCCACAAACTAAGACTCCACTGCCAAACTGATAAAACCTTGACAGAATCACAAATATTCATGAATGCACGTCATTGAATTTTTTTTATTGTTATTTTTTAAATCTTTTAGTACTGATTTGGCTCAAAACTATCTAGCCATCTGTGGAAAGTGGAAGACTGCTTGTGACCCAAGGTCCCTGCACTGGTGTAGTACCTTATACCAACTCATACATATTATCTTCACTATTGCTTAAGACCACATACCATGAAAACGAAAAAAAAAAATCCCTCCTATTAAATTTTCAAAACGCAACTGTTGGCCCTCTTCATCTATGAGCTGGTATTAGGTAGATGGCATGTGCATCACTCACAGTATACTACACGCATTTTTGTATCATCACCAATTTATCAATCGTAGATAGGGTACCAGAACTTGCACCCCTTGCAGAGGTAGGCACACCCATGGTCCTCCTCCTCCTTCACCGTGCACCACCGCCATCTCCACTGGCCAGACACCACCTCTTCTATGCACCACCATCAGTACTACCTTCTCCACAACCATCCGATCATCAACATCACCTTGAACACCCTCTACCACCACCTAACCATCTCAACCTCCACGAACCCCCAAAAGCCATCACTACTACCAGCCACCACAACCATCAGGCCAAGGTGTCTGCCACAAAGCATGAATACAACGCCTCTTGAATATTTCTTTTTATTACAAGAAACAGAATAATTTGGATATATATAAGAAAAATGTGCTTGATTTTGTTTGGAAGAGCAAACACATTAAAAGAAGTTTATGTAAATTTATATGGGTATAAATTCTTTTAGATATCTTTTGAGGGGGAAAAAGTATAAAGAAAAAACAAATGGCGTTGAGGTGTATGTTTCCATCCATAAAGAGTACACCTCCTGGAAGCTACACCTTTTGGCTGCCTCGAGGCAACATTTCCAAAGCCTTTAAAAAAACTGATTTTTTGCTTTATATCTAAATCAATGAAGAAAAAGGAGTACAAATATAACATTTCTTGAATAACGTTGTTCGCCTGGAGAAACGGTACAGAAAATAGTCAAAGTGGATTCCCCCCCATAAATCTGAGAGCATTAAAAGTTCTTCAACATATTTCCCCTCAAATTACTAAAATATATTATGTATGAAACACTCTTGCATTGTTTCTCAGAAAAGATATCCATAAAAAAGTTCTACATTTAGTGTTAAATTCTTATGTTGAACAATTCTTGGATGAGACTGAGTTGGGCAAGTTTTGATCCCTGTTTCCATAATGCTTGAATTTTCTCACATATCTAATTCTACTTTTAATTTCGTTAAACATTTAGTTTTTTATTATAATCATTGTAAAATTATCCATGTCAACCACGGCAACTTAAATATGTGCTCATCCTAACAGCATCTGTGATTAGGGTCAATGATCAGCCACGGTACTTGAACAAAAAAATAAAGTAAAAATGAAGTACCAAAGAATACACTACAACCTTTAACCTACTCAATATTAAAAAAAAATTCATCTTTTTTCTTTGGTTAACCGCTATCATATAGATTTATTTTTACACATGAAATATCATATAGATATTACAGCACAAAAAATATAATTTATTTAAATTCTATCTGGATAACTAGAAGATAAACAGCTCCAAATAGTGCATAGGAGTACCATAAAATAAGAAAAGGTAATGTTGTCATTTCACTAATTTTTATAGCGCCTGTGTGTTTGGAAAAAATATTTGCAGACAAGAACAATTCAGAACAAATAATTGAGGATGATTTCCTTCAATATTAGGGTGCTCAAAACTTACAGAATCTGCAGGCTAACCAATGTGGTGAAGTCAGACCCAAACGAAGTAAGCTTATTGAAGCTCAGGTTCCTGCAATATTACTTTTATGCTATTACGCAACAAAAAATATTTGCAATTTGATTATGATAAATGGAAAGTAACTTACAAGGTTTGAAGTTCCTGCAAGCTAGCCAAGTTCTGTATCTCTCCAGAAAGTGATGAGTTGTGCAAATCCCTGAATAATTCCACCAGCCAAACAAGAACAAAGAAACTGAAAAGAACTGAGGAATGCCACCATACAAGTTCCATGCTTCAAAATTTAACTATCTTACAGTTTTTTAAGATCCAACAAGTCACCAAGTATTGGGCCGATCGACCTTAAGCTTATGTCTGAAAGCTCCCTAAAAGACATAAAACAGGAATATAACCTATAACACACTCAAAAAATATGAGGGGCGAAACTAAAAGAGCTGCTATAAAAAATTATGCTCACAGCGATGTGACCAAACTTCCTTCGCATTCGACATGCTTCCACCATGTAGGAGAGCATGGATCATCTTGCCATCCGAAGTGTAAGCCAGTAGACTGTTGGATAACCTGAAGTGCAGAGACTGCAAAATGTGGAAACATAGCATAAGAAAAATGGAACCAAGATAGTAGGAAAAAAGGCAGCTGAGGTAACTTTAAATGCTTTCAAGACCTGTCGTTGTAGAGGATTCCAAGGGAATCTCAACAATTTCATATACTTCAATGGCATTCACTTGTGGGTAGAAGCTGAGATTTCGCAGTGTGATATTCAAGCTTGTGATGCTCTTTCGTGAAAAAATTAGAGCACTAGCTGCCAAGCTTTTTATGCTGTAGTTCAATTGCACAACACCCCCATTAACCAACACATCAAATGAGGGGGACACAGGCAGAATACCGGCAAAATAGAGGACAATGTAATAGTCCCCTAGTTTATCGAGCTGGAAGTTGTAACTTAAATCATTTTTTCGTGCCAGAACCCTTGCCGTCTGAAGAACAGCAACAGGAGGGCTCTCCTGAAGGTCCGAAAGATTGAACAAAACTTGACCATTGAACCCAGTCGACAAATGGGCAGGTGAGAAGTTCTGATCCGCATCCCAGATTCGATCATAAGAATCTAATGGATACCTGGTATACGTAACACAATGATATAATATCAATATCAGAGCAAGTACCGACTGGCCAAAAAAATTTATATGCGCCATTCGATAGGACTCATATCCAATGTGTATCAGACAATCAAAATACATAAATAAATAAATAAATTCATGGAAAAAATAAAATATCCTAATAAGAAAATAAGATGTATTACTAGGGAAAATCTTCTAGTGAAATCGTGACGGTTACTGAGATCTACTTCTAGTTCTCTATACAATAAGACAAAAGGACGAGGATAAATTTGACACCTTGTATATTAATAAAAAGGAGAACTATAGTGTTCAATTTAAAAAAATTCAGTTTGTACTTTTTCTTTCTAAAATTACCCACGTAGCATATATGCTGTAATTTGCAGCATAAATATGAAGTTTGGGTTTATAATTGTATTTTCTTCGTTTTTGGACTAACAATTTGTTGTTGTGAATGTAGAAAAAAAAATGCATTAGTGTGTTCCTATAAACTCTTTACAGGAACATGTAGGGATAAAAGAGAAATAAAATAAGTGCATATCATGCCGTCTTACCTCAAGGATCCATTGCTATAACCACAATTGATTCTGAAGCACTTCCGTAATGACCTATTTGGTAAATCCCCCTCATTGCTCCTATAAGCTCCTTCAGGAAGCGGCCGGACTTCTATCGAAGAAACAACTGGAAATCCGCCATTTGGCATTGTGTGCAAACAAAATGCCAGATTGTCTTTAGTAACTGGCCATACAAACTCTTCTACCCAAGGATCAGAGGTAGTGAGATTTACAGTAGTAACAGGAGCTGTTCCCAGTGAAACCCAAAAGGATGGAGGGCTGTTCAAACCATCATAATTCTTGTAATAAAACTGGGGTCTCACGAGAACCAGAGAAGAATTATAAACGGGTAGCCTGTAACACTTGCGACCTTCTTGGGAATCTGGGAAGAACCGCAATGTAACTTGAGACTCGGAACTACCCTCAATAAAGTTCACAGTAGTTGCATTGCCTGTCTTCATCATGTAAGGAGTATCCGGGGTCCACGAAATGTTGGAAGAGTCAGTAAAATTTGTAGCACCACCACAAGATAGGCTCAAGAAACCTGCATTTTTAGCTTGAGTTCACTAACCAACTAGTTCACACAGTTCCATAATTTGACTCCGTAATACAAATACTACAAATAAAACTTGACTCAAAGCAAGAATAATCCACAATGCATCAAGGTAACAATGGAGAAAGATATTAACCAGAGAGTATCTGTGAACAAATATGTAAGGAGCCACAATCGTTTTAAACAACAACCAAATTAAATTGATAAATCATGAACGATTATAGAGTTTCTGATCCAACGATGAATAAACCTATAATGCAAAGACGTTGAATTTATTCAAAAAATATTAATTTTTTTATAGGTAGAAACGTTTAGGTCCTATGTTAGATAATTCGCTAGTTTATCCAGCAACTGGCGAACCGGTTTGCCATGGTCTGATTCGGAAAAATGGGGGAACCAGACTGAATGTAAGTTGAATAAATAATTTATTTATTTTTAAAAAAAAGGAGAATTGAACTCACAACCTCTCTGGTCTATGTCCCTCTTCCATACTGCTAACCACGTAAGCTGTCAGTTTTTCTTGTATAAATTGCGAACTTGAATAACTATATAATCTATTTTTAATTATCTTGTGGAAAAAAATAAATAAACATAAACATTAAAATCCCTAGCAAATCGGGTTTGTGTGGCAGTAGCAAATTACAAATTGTGAACCCCAATATGAATCGAACGAATTAGCAAACCAAGTAACATAGGTCTTAACCAATACCCCAAAAATGCATAGCATTAGTGGAGGCCAAAGTTAATGTGTTATTACTTTGGGGTCGTAACACACCACCCGCAGCGGCCACTGCTCACTCTGTGGCGGCTTTCACTCTGGTACTCTTCTTTAGGAATCAGGTAGCCCCTTAGGTGGCTTGAATTCGAGACGCAGTGTTGACTCTGATACAATTTACTAAGATCCTAACCAATTCTCCAATATAGCTGAAAGTTAATCCCTTACTACATATACAAGTTCTTAGATTTTAGTCTTTAACATGAAGAACATATTAAACTTATTATATAATCAGATGAACTGTTACTAACCTTCTTGATCACCAAACGCTAATCTCATAACACCATGAATCAAAACAAAGCAGAGCCAGAAACACTGCAACATATCCATGGATTCTACCTTCTTCTTCTTCTTCTTCTTCTTCTTCTTCTTCTTCTTCTTCAATTCCACACTCGAAGAAACCCTAAACCCTTAAAAATCTACATCAACGAACCCTTTGTATACTTGTTTTCTCCTTCGTTTCTTTATTTTCGTGGTGCGTTGTGGAAGACTTGGAGGCGGGAGGAAAGGTTTTGTCAGCGTGGGGGCCATCATCATGACACAGCGTGCTAGGGTTATGATGACGATTGGCTTCGTTTGAAGAAGAAGTCCAGATTGTTGCTTGCTCAATTTACTCGTTTCTTTGTTCGGTATCCTGGTATTTTGTATTTTAGTTCAAGTTCAAACGGCGAGGAGGGGCAGCAGAGTTGGTATTACGTGCAAAGCAATAACAAAACTAACGATGTTCGAGGCCTCTTTACTTGAGAATCACACATGGGATACTTCTTTCTCTTCTCCAACTTTCTTGTACTTTTTCTAACCCCTTGAAAAGGAGCTAAAACCTGCACGTGATTTTTAACACATGGAACGCCATCTAAGCCGTCATGATTGTTATGGCCAAATATTGGCACGAAACATGATCTCTATCGTCAGATTCAATACACTAAAAGGCTAATCTTTGTGATTGCTATTGTCGGATTCGATATGGTGAAAGGCCAACATTTGATTCAATGGTTGACTTTAGCAAATCAGAGGATAGGGATCATGTTTTGTGCCTAATTTTTCTCAAAGATCTTTACGTCAGACTGTTCATATCAAACAGCTTAGATGGTGTCTGATATGAAGAGTAAAAACCAAAAAAAATGTCAAAGTCTTTTTTTCTAATCATGCGTCACATATCAAATCTCATGTGCAAGTTGTAGCTTTCCTTCAAAAAACATTTCAATATTTTGTTTTCTTTATCACGGGTACTCGAACAAGCTGACATTATATAGCATCATCCATCATGAAAACTGTGTGCCACGGTAACTCATTTCAGGTTGATCAGGTCCATCATATAAAAAATAAATGAAAAGAGTATTGTTTTTGTCATGCAAATGTTAATCAAAGGTGTAAAAATTTAATACCCTAAATTCAAGATGCGGGTGGGAAACTTTGATCGGAGTTTTGAAGGACAAAATAGTTCAAAAAGTAAATAAGAAAAACTCTAAGGGGACTGATGAACTCTTAGAGGATGAATATAATTCGTGATCATGTGTCACATTTCTCTTTTTCTACAAGTATTCCACCTCATATATTATGATAGATCTCTGTGTTGTTTTATAAAAGCATCCTTTCAATCGAAAACTTGCATGTAACATTGTTCCACCTTTTGAAAGTGCATTAATCAGATGATTCCACGTTGATAAGTTTTCCATTAGGGAGGACTCGATTGACGTCATGTGTGTGGAATAGATGGAGTTGCACACAGGCCTCAGTTCTCCGGCTTAACCACCCAATCTCAATACATCATTCGTAGTAACTACGTTGCGGGCTTAGTACTGTAGCCCTTTGAGACGAGGAAAGGACGCTGTGTTCGAAGTACGGATAAATATTTTGTCGTTTTGTTTTGAAATTTTTAGGTATTTGTCAATTGCACGGTAGGACCAGGGTTTGGTCTTAGTTTGGTGGGCACTTCATAAAATAAGCATACTTTGGTGTTGCATTCAGCAATCAGCATGGTTTAAAATTTCGCTATAATTCAAATTATCGGACAAAGTATATCAATTTCGGTCAAAATTATGTTTCTTTAGGGTCACATTGGAAGTTTAAATTATAATTTGCTAATCACTAAATTATTAGCTGGATAATATTTTTATTCTTTTTTTTTCATGAAGTGCTAATTTGGAGGGTGCACGTCTGCTAATTTGGTGTGCACAAGTACCCTGGGATTAGGCGGGTGCTAATTTAGAGTGCGCACATGCCCCTGAGATTAGACGGGTGCTGTAAGAGACTTGGATACTCAAGTTATCAAAAAAAAAAAACAACTGGATAATATCAAGACCATTTTTTAAGTCTTTTGAAAAAAATAAAAATTTACCACTGAAATTTCGGCCTAGTCTTGGAAATTTCTCCTAAAATTTCAAATTTTCAGTCAAACTTTTGGTTTTGGTTATGCACAAAACCGATATTTTGATCCTTGTCAAGTTGAACTGATACTGGTATTTTGGTATTCGGTTCGCTACACCCCAAATCGAGCTAAATCGAAATGAATCAGTTTCGATTCGGTTCGGTATCTTTTTTTTTTAACCAATACTGAAATTGAAATATTTCGATTTTTTCGATTCAATTCGATGTGGGTATTTTAACTATTTTTAAAATTTTTAATGTATTTTGTCAATTTTAATATTTATTTTTCAGTTTATTCATCTTACCCTATCGGTTTTCACCCTAAATCGAAATTGAATCGGAATCGATTTGGTTCAATTCGATTTTTTCAATTTTCGGTCTAATTCGGGACCCTTGATTTTCGTCTCGGCATCGGGATTTAGTTTAGGATTTGCATCCCTACTTATCACTAAAAAATTAATGTTAATCGAAACAAATTCTGTTACTTTGTTCTCACTTTAAACATTTTCTAGTATTGTGGAAGAACATCTAATGTTATCTTTATCGGCGTCTTTAAGAGCACGTTAGTAATGCACCAGTCAACGCTCTAACATTTCCCCACCAACCATACTTATTGAAGATGGGTAGCTCTATTCATCCTTATTAGGGCCCACGAATGAAAGAATCGGACAATGAAGATCAATTTTCAATCTAATATTTCACATAATTAATCTTGAGACCTTAACTATATCATCAAACGATCGATTTTTTTTTTTTTTATTTCACCTAACCCAAATTTAAAATTTTGAACTAAAATTCATATTTAAGTGTGATGTATCATGCATGCCAAGTGATTGTTGAGTTACTTTTTTATGATCCTTGTCACACATATTAAAAAATTCATCGTTTGATGATACACTCATGATCTTAAGATCAATCAAGTAAAAGATTGTGATGAAAACCGATCTCCATCATCCAATTCAACGCAATCAATAGATTTTTAGAGTAAGCACCCTCTAGGTGCCAATAAATCTATCTGTAGACCTTGCTATGTGAACAACTAGGCTGACTAGGGATATTTAATTCAGTCCTGTCAATGGAGATTAACCTAATTGAAATCGTTGATTTTGTCTCGTTCTAAAGTGGTTGGCCAGGGCAGTTTAATTTTATGCCAAGTTGCACATATCTTCGACTAGATTAATTAGTGAGTTTTGAATCACATTATAGCTTTTATTAATATACATTAATACATAACCGACCTATTGACCGCCATTTAAATACTAAAATGAGGTTTAAATGATCTAACACTATTAATGGTTTAGGATGGGGTGATTGCATTGTCAAAATGATATATCATAGATTGAAGAACAACAAACTCAAAATTGATGGTTTAAAGAGATTTAAACCATTTGATCTGTTGACTATAATATTAATCATAATTTTTAGTTTAATGGCGGATATTAATGTTCACGAATTTGATGATTCACATCCATTTAATTATAGGGCATGCTTCTTCAGGTTGAGATATGTTCCAATGGTAGATTGTCACTTAGACAGTTTAGATTGGCCACAAAAGTGCGACACAATACATAATGAGAAATTACACTTCAATGGTGTGAGATGAAAATATAATTTTTATGATATAAGATCATATAAAATACCATTTTGGTATTTAAATTTCAGTCGGAGCCATTATCCCTAATGCATGACACCCTCACTTACTTCTATGTCAACTCAACATGTTTATTTACAAACCCAATTAATTTACAAAATATTAGATAAATTGAATTCACTTTTAAAAAAACATGCCAATCTCAGGATTGAGTCATTCAATTCAAGCATCTTATGCAACATTTTTGGTATGAAGAACAGTTCATAATACTAAAGTGTTTGGATTGAATGATTTGAATCTTTTGACTTCTTAGGCTGAGATCAATCGAGGTGATTTTTTCACTTTGACAAATTGGATTAATCGAAGCTTTGAACCTTGTAACATCAGTGTTGGGACGAGGGTTTGATCTATTAAATAAGTTGATGTCTCATTAATCCATATATCTAATAGTCGTGCTCGAAATGATATCCCATCTATAGTAACAATTGTTGGTTCATGCTGCCTCCGTGCATCTGACAATAACAGTGCCAGTACATAATTAACATCATCACAGTGTCATCCCATTGATTTGGGATCAAGTTTGCTAATACTATTTTTCCATTTATTTTTTATAGACATCAAAATGTATAAAACTTCACAATCTTTTTTATCCCTTCTCAGTATTGCTCTTCAGATCATCCTTATTCTCCATTTTCTTGTATTTTAAGTTTCTCAATCAACCGTATAGGGTTTAATTTGTGCCTCTGATGAACATATCCAAACCCCTTTAATTGACTTTTCACAATTTATTCATTTATAAGTGTTATTGTCAATTTTTTAAGGCTAATACACCTTCATACACCTCATTATCAAATTCAAAATTTGCCCAACGGTTGTTTTTCATTTTGAGGTTTAGAATAAAAAGCATAAGATGCTTATTGGATCCGCTTCAAAGGAAATGATGGCAAAACTTAAAAGTTGTTGCTTTGCTTTGGGGATTTATATTCAATCATTTCCCCTTATTAAAAGCGATCACATGAGAAATCATGGCTGTTCCTCCAATGCGTTACATGAAAACGCTAATTTGCCTAATTCATAAAGATAAAGAAAACACTAATTTGCCTAGTTGGCACATATGAGAATATGAGATGTACTCTTGGTATTAGGTGCGCGACCCCTACACGAAGTGAAGGTGCATAGGTGAATCTTTCATATGCTTGAGTTTCTAACATAGAATCGGTGAAAGGTCAAATTTGTTATTTCACTGATTTATTTGCTTATAAATATCCTTGTATTTCCCAAGCATCAACCAGTTTAACAGTGAGAGATTGACCCACGCACTGCCCAAAGTGCACGTCAGGCACTAAATACTATCTCATGTTCTAACGCCCTTCTTTTGTGCAATCACAAGCAATCAAGTGGTTGATAGAAGACGATGCTTTCCGTAAACTTAAAAAGAAAAATGCATTTATTAGAGACGGCCAAAAGCCGTCTCCAAAGATGATTAAAACCTCTAATATTGGAAGCTATTCGAGACTGCCATGCCATTGGAGTCTGACGGCTTGAACCATCCCCAATAACAATATCCTATTATTGGTGACAATTTGAAACCTTTTTGAATAAGTTTTCCTTTATTATTAAAGATGAGTTATAATTTTTGCATGGAGATGGCTTTTGTCAGTCTCCAATGGAATTTTTTTTGGCCTCCTTCATCATGTTGTCCACCAGTATGCATCTATAACTTGTACATAATAATTATTCTATTTTATATTTAGCATAAGAAAAATGACAGTTTTAGGCAACCATTATATATATATATATATATACACACGCTAGTTTTAATGCTACGGAACCAGCCCACCGAAGCTGATTTCCAGTTCAGCGTACACCACACTGAAGCTGATTTCCAGTTCAATGTACACCCGTATGGTGATATGTTTTGGTCACAAAAAATAAATCTCATTATTTTGGTGATTAAAATACGGACACGAGACCGTTTTGGTACTTTTCCTTATATATATTCTCCTCACCTCGCACAAATGAAACGTGGGGGCTAATGATACCAAATTTCGAATTCTAGATGATACGCATGGGCACTATCCAGAAAATATGGATGACGAAATTTTTTCCATATTTTTTAACACTACAAAAAAAAATAGAAACAAAAATAAACTCACTATTTCCTTCTCTCTACGTGATATATGTTTCAGGGCAAAAGCTCGAACGCAATGAATATAAACTTTCTATTTCTAACATTCTTCCCCTTCATTGGTAATACTTACAGATTTATTATTTGCCATGGATGCCCAGATCCACATTAGCTTAAGTTCCCTTTTCTTATTTCATCCTTCTATGCTTCCAATGTGAAAGAAGAAATTAATTTATCAAACTCAAAGTTAACTGTTCTTACAAATCTAAGGTTGTGTTTGGGTTAGCTGTTGTAAGGGTAGAAGCACCTCTCTGCCTATTTTTTATTAGAGAAGATAAAATTTATTCTAAAAGAATAGGCAAAAAGTAGTTTTATCACTTAAAGTAGGTCCTCGCCAGAGCAAATGAGGGTGAGGAACTATGTTGCCAAACATAAAAACAATTCTCTACCGGAGCCAAAGAGTAAAAGAGCTGCTATTTGCCTTGAAAGAGCTAACCCAAACGCAGCCTAAGGGACCTAATGTGAACCATGCATTCAACCCTACTTGATTGTGAGTTACACCCATCTTCTAAGTTGCCTAACCCTTTTAGGTTTAGAGGAACAAAATTATTTTTTAAACTTTTTTGCCGTTAAAAACACATGTTGAAGTTTTCCATATCTATGAATTTGGTGCATTAAAATTTTGCACCTTTCACTAACTTTTGAACATGATAGGAATTCTTTTTAATTTTTTAGATGGATTTGATTGACTTTGGGCAAGTTTCCATGGCACCCGTTCCTCGGGTTGGGTACCATTTGGCCAGGTGGTTTGACTGCATGGATGAACCATGCATTGGAACACATATCCCCAGGATATATATATTAACACTTTCATGCATAGATCAAAATTTCAGCCAATAAGTGAAGTATAGGGGGGAATTATTGGCCGAAATTCAAAATTCCGGCCGAAATTTTTGGTTTCAGTCATGCACAAACTGCTATTTTGATCGTTGCCAACATCTCAAGTGATTTTTTCCCATTTTTTGAAAATGGAAAAAAATTTGTATGTGATTGGTATAATTTTGATATGCAATTGAGACCCCTTATTTCTCTGTCATCTCTAATCAGCGCATTGCATAATTGTAAATTGACGATCAAGTTCTGCATGTGGATGATTTTGGTGGAGCCCATAAAATTCATGGATCGAGCAATCTTGACCATCCGGTCAAATCACTTTTGATTAAGTATTACATTAACCGACCGAGTGGTGAGCGGGGTTAAATCTCACCTAGCTAAAAAGGTCAAAAGCATTCTTTCGTTTTTTTTTTATAAGGGGTAAAAAGCATGCTTTTGCTAAGGCGCACACCGTTTAATGGGGCACCCAATACCAACTCAAAAATGCTGCCTAGGTTCAATCTAATCGATTTATATTTGTATTTGGCACACCAAAAGTTGACCCTTACACAATGTAAAAAAAACTTGATATTTTAGGGACATGTGCCTCGTGAAAACACCATCTAAGTTGTATGTTTTGAAGGTCATGATCTAAAGATGTTATGTGCAAAAGATTGACATGAAACATGATCTTTATTATATGATTCAATTCAATCGAAGGGCCTTCAAAGTTGAATACGTTGAATCATTCAATAGAGTTCTTGTTTTGTGTGAAAATTTTGCACCAAAGATCTAAAAACTATTGCCTCCAAATCAGATAGCTTAGATGGTGTTTTCACATGACTGGAGTATTTATATTATCTTGATCCACCTTCCAATAAGCATAAAAAATTGATATGAAAAACTATTCAACAGTGACCCTCCATAAATTCATTTACAAATTTCTTGTATGTGTGACATCATACAAAACAAATGATAGCTAATATTTTTTTCTTGGCTCTCAATATAAAACATATTACATATATGTAACCAAGAAATCATTGTCTTATACAGCCGGCAATGGCCATGTCCAAGCACGTTGAACCGGAATTCGACTTCAACACATCTGCAGCCTTTGGATATAAAAGAATCTTGACTTTCATGATTTTTATTTTTAGTAAGATGAAGTGCAGTCAAAATTCTCCTTTTCTAAGGACTGCGGACGCAGTTGAACTCAAAATTCGTTTCAACCTGGTTGGACCTGATCATTGTCCTATAGTCTTATATACGTAGTTTTTGCTTTCGGAAACAACATTAATCTAATATTTGCACTGACTTCTTCGTCCTTAACTGAAATCCTAACAAAAATACTCCCTTAAAACCCGTATGATATCAACCCACTTAAATCTCATAAAATATCATTCAAAATCAATCTGAAACCCTCATAAAATTTATGAAATCCACATAATAGATTTGTCGTGTCCAACAAGGAGATGATGTCATAGTCCTCGTTGCGACTTATCGATTCATCCTTTAATGGCTTCCCTCTTCTTTTTCTTCAATTCCAATGAGTCGCAATAACGATGATGGCATCATCTGTGGGAAGTCACCGAAGCATCGTCTTCTTTTTTAACTTCGACAAGTTGTAGAGAGCTCCATGAATAGTGAGAGCATGGTATCAAAAATCGGCTGATACTGATACGTATCGGTTTCTCGGCAAACCGATACGTATCAGTATCTCAACTCGGGTATCAAATACCGTATCTGGTATCAGCCGATACGTTTCGATTTTGGTCGAGACGTATCGGCCCTTGGCATACCGATACCCAGTATCAGTCGAGTCGTATCGGTCCTTGGCAAACCGATACCCGAGACCGATACCGATTTTGTTACCTTGGGTGGGAGTAGGGTTTGTTCAAAGCTAGGAGCGAGCGGGTGCTTCGGATAAACTAAGTGTGTGCTAATATTATGATAAAGTGATAAAAATAAGTGGTTGGTGCAAATAGAATTACTCATAAAAAGTTCAACCATTCCCGAGTGTAATATAAAATAAACACATACATTTATACATTTAAACATGCAGAGTTGTTATTATTGGTAAACTTAATTCGCTCAATCACCTACGTAACTTCGTACTCGGGCAACAAATCAATTTGTCGTTCTACTTAGTCCTAAAGTGACAAGGGAATTGGCTGATTAAGGCTAACTATTTTATCTTAAAACAAATTGAAGAGTGTAAACTCATATTAATGAAATTATAAATACATTAATACTCATCCTACCAGTAGCGAATTAGGTTTACTTCACAATAGTACGTTGCGAATTTCGAATTTGAATTCCAACTGAGTGAATGATTAGTAATATACCACTTTACCACCCTTAACTTAGTGATGTTAGACCTTAGTTTGTTGCTAATGAGATGTTATCTGCAGATATTTAGAATAATGAGTAGATTAGAGCCGAAGTGTTAATCTTTATCAAAATGAACTCAAAAGGCAGTAAGAACTACAATCATGCGAAGAAACGATCGACTCGAACGAAAGACCAATCGATGAGCTAAGAAAGAGAAATATTGAACAAACGTAAATATCGAACAAGCGAAAAAGAAAGAAGATACAGAAATCGTAATTTACGAAAGTATGAAAGAAGCTGCGACTGGAGAAACCAAAGTAAAATCTCAAACGTTCGACAAAGGAAGAATAGTACAGAAAGAAGAACAATCGTACACACGATTTGTGCGAAATAAAGTTCATGTTACTGATCACGTGAAGCCTACACCGTCATGCATAAGATTAGAAGATCTCTCGAATTAGAAGTTTGACAACTTATGGATCTGAGAAGATTGGCGAAGGAACCCAGAAAATTTATGCTGTTATAATTAAGGAAAAAAATCCAGCACGCATCTACCATCAGAGCAAGGAAAAACTAGGATTATAAGTATAATTATTTTTAAAATCTTTTGTTTAGAAGCTTTCTTTTATTATAAATTGAATAATATAAACCGACCCCTTATGATCTATAAATAAGAAGGCTCAACATATGAATAGAGTTATCGAAGGAATTCTCAGCATCAATTGACGACTGAGATTGAATTTTCTTACGAGAAAAAATAAAGTAGTTTAGATATCCAAGGTTTCTCGAGAGTAATTGACGCCTGTGATCGGGAGCTGGAAGATTAGAGTAGAGTATCCGTAGTTTCTCATGAGCAATTGACGCCTACAATTGAAGGATGAAAGATCTTTTTATTGCTTTCTAGTTTAAATTTATTTTCATGTATTTTTACTGCTTTGTAAATATTTAAAAGTTTTTTATTTGAACTGACGACTCAAATTGAAAATTTATAGATTAGTGTAACAATTTTACTTTTTCATCTTCAATTTTTTTGACTTTGATTGACGCCCAAATTCTAGGAAGATTATTGATTAGTATAAATCTATGTTAAGAAATTTTAGTTTTTGATTGACGCCCAAATTCTAGAGGACCGAGATACAATATAATGGTACTTTATTTTGAAACATCCACATTTAAAAGATTGTGATTGGCAACCATAATCTGGAAGGAGGAGGATTTATATTTATTTTCTATAATTAGTTTAAGCAGACCCATTCTTTTATTTATATTTCTCCAGTAGTTTTGAATCATAAAGGACAAATAAAAGTTTTTAAATAAAAATAAATATATCAGAATAATCACCTTTCCCGTGGGAACGATCATATACTAGTTCTGCAATTTTCATTGTACGCTTGCAACATATTAAAACTTAGTACGATTAAAAGCCTGAACAGTGAACCATCGAAGTGAGTAAATATGATAACAAATAATATTTCTACAAGTTGGTTTTATAATTTTAAAAGTAAATATCTTATAAACGCATTACGGGTAAAGAGCAAAAAACAAACACATAAATTGCTTACCAATTACATAACATGTCCTAAGAGGATGGAGACCCACCAGCTCAAAGTAAAACAATTGGAAGGCAAAAAGGAAGCAAAAAAGCTTTTTATAGGTAGGAGAAAGTGTATATATATATATATATATATATATATATATATATATATATATATATATATATACACACACACTAGTGGGCCCTGCACGTGCGGACAACTTATCTATAATTCTAATTTTTTTGAAAGCAAAGTTAGAAGAAGATAAATGAAATGGTCTTAAGGACAATGTTTAAATAATCTTGCACCATTAATGGTGTAAGATATATTTCTTTTTCTTACTAGTAAAAGGTACCATTGAATCCAATTACCTGGGATTCAGCTCCTTGTTGTTGTCTCACACATCTAGCTTTCTACTGTCCACGTTGTTTGCGGAGGCGGTCATATTTTCTGCGATTCTCTTCAATTTTGCAGGCATTAGGTCCAACTTGCAGATTAAAATGTATTATCATCAACAAACTCATCCATGTATGAACTTTTGAGAATATTATATTTACTTGTTTACGTATTGATGCTAGCTCCTAATTGTAATCCAAATTTGACGAAGAGCGCATATCCTTAGTCGCTTGTTTCCACTTTGCCCAGCATGGCCCTTGCCATGTTACGAGCTTTGTAGCCTTTTGTTGAATCAACATTTATTTGCAAAAAATATTTAATATATTTTCTTCATTACGGATAAAAAAAAGACATTTATATAAGGACAATGAATGAACTTATAGATAAGAACATCTTACCATATAAACACATAAATTGATCTTGTAGAATGTGTAACGAGGATACCTAACAAAAGGACATAGAGAGTGTCATATAACCTGTAGAGCTGCATCAACTTCACATATTTGCACATTTGGTTTGTTCATTTTTACAAATGCACTTGCTGAAAATAAGCAATTATTGGTTTAAAGAGTGAGGATGGAAATATATTGAAATGAAGAATCTACGTAACAATAACAATTGAATGCAGTTAAATCACTACGCCAAAATTACCTCTAGTTGCATATAGAATCGATGACGTTGGATTGGACATAATAGCTTCAGTAAGTTGTTCAATAGTTGCATCCAACTTACCTAATATGCATGCATTTTAGTTATAAACCCCCATTGCAACAAGTTTGTATGGTCTGCCTTCAGAAACTGCACCCATCACTTTTTTACATAGACACTTGCTGAAAATAAGCAATTATTGGTTTAAAGAGTGAGGACGCACAATAATAATCAAAAACCTAAGTTGGGTTATAAAAAAAAACAAAAATGAACTAAAAACATGACCTTGAGTGTTCCTTATTCTCCTCATTTGAGTTTTCACCTTCACCATCTTCTTCCTGTCCTTCTTGCACCTATTAAAAAAATGACATAATTCATAAACAGGGACCAAGCAACTGAGAATGAATATACAAATAGGAAGAAGACAAATAGTTGTCAAAGTTTACCTGATATAAAATTGGGCATAATTAAGTAAGCAGGAAATCACCTCGAAGGTAACTATTAGGAGAATTTTAAGTGGGTGTGAGAGAAGTCCCAGATGCAGTACTTGAGCAAAGTTCCAGATTATTAAGTAATATGGGTATTTTGAAAAATACAGTATACTAACTATTTATCATCAAGTATACTTACAACTATTTACAAAGCCAATAAACTTAATAACTCATGTTTTCAGTGACAAGATATTGTCACAAACTGAAGTAGTTTGAATTGATGTGTTATGTACAAAACTATATTTATAAAGCAAAAAGATATGTCATGATCTTTAAAAAAAGTCCATATTGTTTTGATTTTATGATTTTTGAATTTCACGATCTCCTGCTCTTGAAGATGATGCATTATCTTCAACTACAATGACATTCAATTATCGAGCGCCTAGTCCTCGAAAGTTGTCACTAGTAGAGTTTACATCTACTGGGTTGAGTGTAGCATTCGAAATTTCGTAGACATTTCCAATAACCAACATTGCAACAAGCACGTTAATTTGTTGAGTAAAAATTATACCTTTGATTTTCATTTGTTGCAAAAAAGAAATTTTGAATTAGATATTCACTATCATTACATATGCATAAAAATAACAAAAAGTATAAATATCTTTGTATATTACCTGTTCATCCACCAGTATTACTTGCAAATATTGATTGTTCGTACGTGTTGACTTTTCAATACGACCTTTCCAAATCAGTATGACTTTAACTGTATATTGAGTGAAAGCTTGGTGAAACTCTAAGAGAAATTTATATTGTCTTTCCATCTACAATTTAATATTATCAAGAAACAAATTAATATCATATAAATAACAGTTATTTATATAGAATACACAATTAGTGAATAGTCAACACCCACCTGAAGGTTGCCATTTTTATTGTTCTGATAATAATAACAATTGACGATATACGACATTTCTTGTGTATATGCCATCACTTTCTTTCCCTTTGGTTGATTTGATCAATGCAATATAAAGTTGTCTATGAGAAAACACTGGTTGAGGAAGATATAACCTAACATTTTGTAATGTATGTCCTTGCGCTTTGTTTATTGTCATTGCAAAACATAATCGAATTAGAAATTGCTTTCTCTTAAATACAAACGAATAATTTTAATTTTCAGCTGGTTGCAGAGGAATACGTGGTAGAAAGACTCTTCTACTAATAAATTGTCCAACTGCTAGTTCTGCATGTATCACATTTGGTTTACAGTCTTTACAAATGAGTCGTTTACCATTGCATAATCTTGAAGGAGGATCAATATTTCTGAGTAATATTATTGGACATTCTTTTTTTGCAGGCGAAGGGACCAAAAAGTAGCATTTTTTGGATTAATATATATACTCCACAGTCATATAAGAATTAAATTCAGTAAATTCTATCTAATAGAAACAAACCCATGAAAAGTTAAATAGCAAAAACTTGAAATCTAAACACAAAACGATATAAGGAGTCAATAAAATTCCAAATTTGCAAGCAAAAGCATAAAAAAAGTATCAAGTTTTAGGTTAATATATACTCCATTTTCATATAATAATTAAAATCAATAATAAATTCTAACTAACAAAACAAACCCATAAAAAATTACACAACAAAAACCCCAAAACAAACAGAGAAAGATCTAATGGATCAAAAAAATCCAAAATTTGTAGGCAAAAGCACCAAAAAAATATCAAATTGGGGTTTAATATACCTCCCTCTTACGCCAATTTTTATAAGAAAGACCTTTGTACTTGACTGTTACTCAATAGTAACAGCTACTCTTGTAACAACAACCCTTCTTTCATGATTGAAAAACAGTATACATCATTAGATTTAAAGAAAAAAGAAATTATAGACTGTATATAATTTGAAAGAAAAAAAAAATGTAAACGGAGAGCTTATTCAGTGCACCACTGGTGACTTTGGTGACGTGAAGGAGAGCGAGCTCCGATTTGAGGTCCTTCAACTAGTTCAAAAGTAATGCTTTCGTCTTCCCTCTTAGCTCGTGAACCTTAATCCTTACTGTGAAAATTGAGAAATTAAAATTAAAAAAATAAATAAAATAGGTGAAATATGAGGATGAATAATAATTTTATTTCACCTAAAAAAATTAGAAGAGCAACCCTAAAACCTCTTCTTACCCATGGGAATGGATGATTCATGTAAATAATGTATACACAATATACATGTTCCTACCCACGGGAATGGATGATTAATGTAAATAATGTATACATACTATACTACTATTTGATTAAATTATACCGTACTATTATAAATACATAAATATAATTTTTTTGAACAAATGTAACAAAAATATTAAAAATATAAAATTTACTCAGACATTCCCAATAACTACAAAAAACAAATAATGAGATTAAGCCCTAGGAATTTTCTGATGGAAAACAAATATTATAGGCTAGGATTTTTGGGTTTTGTCATGAAAAAAAAGGCCAATGGTTTTGTTATGAAAAAAAAAGTCAACAAAATACCAACATAAAAAGGCTAGGGTTTTTTGGTTTTGCGATGAAAATTTTGAAATAAAAAATAAAAACAAGGGTTTTGTAATGAAAAAAAAAAATCAACAAAAAAACATAAAAATTTCAACAAAATTGACATGCAAGGCTAGGGTTTATGAGTTTTGACTAGAAAAAACATAAAAAAGAATAATTTTGTGATGAAAAAAAAAACTAAGGAAAAAATAATGACAAAAAACCCAAAGCTAACAGACCAAAAAACCCAAATGTTTAGGACAAATAATGAGGAATCAGAAGATAGAAATCAGTTGGTACTAGATCCGACCTTGCTCTCCTTTTGCCAAAATGGTTAAGCCTCAGAAAGTGCACAACTATTTATGACAAAGCAAATCAGTAGCACCCTTATGCCCTTTCACTGATTTAACACTAAAAGAAAATAATCATGATCTCTCAACATGATAAACTTGGGATTCCATCTCAAAATCAATTGCTTATGAGTGGAGGAGCCATTGATGTTATAACTTATAAGAGGAGAGACAAGGTTGGCACTAAACTTCATCACAACATATAACCATGATCTCGCAACGTTGGGAGATGCAAATTGACCCAAGCGCTGCCTGCTCCGATGGGTGGTATCTAATATCAACTCTATATCTAATAGTGGAGATCGTAGTGGAGAAGTTGAGACCTAACAAAAGAAGTAAACCCGAAGCGTCCCAAAAGATTGGAATGGAAAATAAAACGGAATGTACAAGATTTTTAGCAACCATCAATCCAGATACCATAGCAGGGTTCGACAACGAATAGGTGACTCCTCCAGTCCCCTTCTCTTTTAGGGAGATTTAAACCATATGATCTGTTGACTACAAAATTAACTATTCTTTTAGTTTTAATAGCCGATGTTAAAGTTCATCAATCGGATGATTCAAATCCAATTATAGGCATCTTTCTTTATACTGAGATAAGTTCCAATGATATATTACAGATTGGACAATTTAGATTCATCATAGGTGTGTGTCACATGACATAATAATAATTCACACTTCAATGGTGTGAGCTAAAAGCTTTGATTTTAATGGTGTAACAACATTTAAACAGCACTATGCCTACATTTATCCTTATTAGAGATGTTAGGTGCACGCCAATTTCTTTTGGGTACCTTTCTTTACACTTATACATTTTGTGAAAGTGCGGACGCCCATACCCATTTTCATCCATTGATTGCTTTAGATTAGATGATGGAGAACGTGTTTCACCCCGAACTTCCACAAAATAGCTTTTGGGATTATGGCTTACCTATCAAATGGTCAATTTTTTATTCCATGTGTGACGCTTCCCCAAAATAAGCCCCTTGAATCCTATGACGCACACCAACGCTCAAAAGTGATTTTAGGGGTATTTTTTGGGGATCCGTGGCATATGGAATAAAAAAATGATCAAATGACATGACTTCAAGATCCATTGTGTGGAAGACTGGGTCAAACAAGATATCCATATTTGATGGGAAGCAATCGATGGTTTTGAAATGGTCGGATACCTGGGCACTTTCGGAGATTGTGTGGGCGGTAATATGGGTATGGTTTATTTTTTTATTGTTCTTGGGGTACAATTATACTCACTCCAAAAGATTGCTTTCTCACCCCACCTCTTCAAGCCATCATACATTAATCACCTTTGAATCAAATGGTAGAGCTTGTTTCTCATCCCCATCTTTAGCACAATGGATCTATAGATCACGGGCCTATCATCCGACAGTCAATTTTTAATTACATGTAGTACACACCTAAAAAATGTGATCCTCAAATTATATGACACTCATCACATTCAAATATGATTTTAGGGTCATTTTTTGAAATGTGTGTCACGTGTAATAAAAAATTGACAGTCTGATGATATGCTAATGATCTATAGATCCATTGTACCGAAGATAAAGACGAAAAACGATCTGTATCATCTGATTCAAAGGCGATTAATACATGCCGGCTGAAAGAGGTGGGGGTGAGACAGCATTTTTTTGGGGTGAAATAACGGCACCCAAAGAACCCTTTTTCTTGCCTTACATCATTTAATGCATTTTGAAGAGGAGCACGCGAAGATATGTTGCATGTGCGCTTAGCAGCCCTCCAAATTTAAGGTGGCAGCAATTCGGTGCACAAATGAAGGGAAGGGGACCGAGTATCGATTCAGCTCTCATCGCTCAAACTCTATGGCATTTCGCGGCAAAAGCCCTCGCATCCTCTTCGCCTTCCGCTTAACGAAACCCTCGCCTCCCCAATCTTCAGCCTTCTTCTCAACCGACATTGTTGGCGATACACCGATTCTCGTTAGATTTTCTCATATCAGCCCCCTATTGGTTCTTCTGATTCTGTTGTCATGGTTTGATTACCTTCGATTTTAATGATTTTGTATCTATTTTTTTGCAGGTTCGTGACTTCATTCGTTCGGCGTTGTACGACCCAAATCATGGCTATTTCTCCCAAAGGCCTGGATCAGTCGGAATGCTCGACAAAAGCATCAAGTTCAATCAGCTGGAAGGTATGTGGAATCGTTTCTCGTTTTTTCCATCAAGGTTCAAAATTAGGGGTGCTTTATCTTGCTCAAGGTTTTGTTAATGGTTTATATTGTAGAAAGCCAATATGGTGCGAATTATACCTTGCCCTCACTTGCAATAGAAAGGGTTTAGGGTTTATAATGAGCCATGCTGTCAAATAGCTTAAGCCATGCTAAGCCATTTGACTTCATTTGGCTTAAGCGCTTAATTGCTAAAGCCAGGATTAATGGTTTTTTTATTTTAATATATTAAAAAAAAAATTATATACTAACAAGCATCTAAGTCTAACAGCTAAAGTGACACTAACAAAAATTTGGAAATGAGTCAATGACAAAGAAGGGATAAATATACATTCTTTTTTTTTTTTTTTTAAAAATGTCATAGGTACTAATGAGAGGAGATTGAGAGGCTAGAATGGAGATTAGAGAGGAAGAATGAGCCAAAATAGTTGTGTGAAGAGTATAGGACCCAACTCACCCTTTTATAGAAGTAATGGGACCCCCCAAAAGAAAAAAAATTTGACAAAGTGCTCCAACCCTCATATTTATGACCGTTGGAGCATTATGAGATCGCATAAGCCATAAAACACGGCTTATGCGATTGCATACTTTAGTATGCGATCGCATAGTTGACTGATTCACATAAGCCATCATAGCTTATGTGATTTGATGGTTCAGATTGGCATATGCGATCACATAATCGATTATGCGATCGCATATGACAACAATGTGTGTGTGTGTGTGTGTGTGAGAGAGAGAGAGAGAGAGAGAGAGAGAGAGAGAGAGAGAGAGAGTGTCACGCCTCGAAATCCGATATATGATCCATTTCGGCGCATGAACACATTCAATGATAAAAATTCAAATAAAGGAAACATAATGGTCCATTCTCATTAATAAAATTCAAAATTACATTTATTTCCAATTACAACGTTTAAACAACTCCTAACCAAGGCTAAACCAATAAGTCTTCTAGGGTCTCCTCCTGAAATGCAGCTTCTGAGCCACGAGGTCCGGTCTTTGAAATTTAAATAGCAACGAGGTGAGATAAAACTCAACAAGTAACCCCCAATAAATAATATAACTCTTTTGTCAAATTTATCAGTTTGAAATTGAGAACTTCATTTCAAATAAGAGTAACATCAACTATATTATCGAATAATTCAATATAAAGAAAAAATAACTTAGTTTACAATTGCACCATTTATATTATACAATTGTTAAATAATAGCACCGATTCAAATGCATTTGCATTCATATCATCATTCATCATTCATCATGGATACCAGTCACAAGGAGGGTTCCATATTTTCATCAATCCCATTGTCAACCGTGTCGATCCGGTTTGACGGGTGTACTTCGTATTACAGAAGTACATAAATGGTCCCATTCGTCCAATACTACCATGCGGCCCCATAGGGATCTTAATAAAATCATATCTTATCCATCTTTACGATATTCATCATTCTAAAGTTCTTCATATCAGTTTCTTTTGAGAAGCTTAGCTCAATGCTTTATAAATTTTCATTTCGAAATAGCAAATGATATTTTGTACAATTTAAACTGAGTAAACAATGATTATGACATTTATCTTTCTAACAATAATATGATTTGATTTGGAATAATCATCACTGAGTAAAGCAAATCTAAATTACTATTATGAATCATTCAATATCTACTTATCAACATTATAGTATGTACTATGCAAAAACAAAGACATCATTATCTAAATAAGTAGGTGGGTAAAACATGTTATGGGATAGGTCACTTGCCTCAACGTCGGATTCAAGGGTCTTGCGAGGATAGTGTGAAGTTTCACGGTTTCAAGTAGTTATCTGGGCGCAAGGAAAATTCGGTCAAGAAGAAAGAACGAACTACGGTAAGTTATCGATGTTAAGTTGGATTCAAATTTCCTATTGTGATAACTGAAATCCTTGATTTAAAACAACTTATAAATCAGTTTTAAAAACCCTTGATTTAGAACAATTAATTTTTTAAAATCCATTTTTAACCTCAAAACCTGATTTAATATAATTATATTTTATTAATAAATCAGCATATAAAAACCAGAATTAAAATTATAATTTCAGGTTATAAACCAGCATGAAAACCAGAATTAAAAATATAATTTCATATTATAAAGCTAAAATAAATTCAGAATATAAAGTGTTAAATCAGATTATAAGGCAGATAAAACCAGAATTTAAAAATCAAAGAATATAAAAACCAGAGAAAATAAACCTAATGTTATAACCTAAGATAAAACAGAATATAGCTTCAGATTATAAAATAAATAAAACAGAATATAATTCCAGATTATAAACTAAATAAAACAGAATTTTAAAAAATCTAATTTTAGAATACAAAAACAGCATAAAACCAGAATATAAAATACATCAGATTATAAACTAAATTTTAAAATACATCATCAGCATATAAAACCAAAATTTAGAATGTAAAATCAGGATTATAAAACCAATATTATAAACCAAAATAAATTAGAATTTTACAAACAAGCGTGCGGTGTCAGATTATGAAAAATCAAGATTTTAAAATATCAATCAGAGTTGAAATATAAAACAAATCCTTAATGTAAACCATCATTTTAATACAAACCATATTTTTATTTAAAGAATATAGGATTAGAATGTAAAGTACTAGAATTTGAAGAACCATGTTTTTATTTAAAGAACCAGAATTTCAAATTGCAAACTAAAATCTATATAAAATAAAATACAAATAAAAATATACAAGCATACCTTTAAGAACGAAGAGAAGAAATCTTGAAGGAGAGCCTAGAGAAGATGGCTTGGTGTGGAAAAGAGAGGAGGAAGAGAGCTCTAATTATAGGCTCGGTGGAGTGACCGTTTGAATTTGAATTAACTCTGCGAGTAATGGAGCGAGGTGTTACTGCGTTACAAAATTGAAGAAGAAGAAGAAAACTGCTTGGCTGTTACGGATGGGTTTTGATTTGGGGCTTTAAGTTGTAAGGGGTAAGTTATGGTGTAAGGCATGTGTAAGTTATAGTGTGTGTGTGTATTGTTTGGGTGGAATTGGGTCGGGTCGGATCGAGTTAGGATTTGGGTTGTCACATTCTTCCCTCCTAAAAAAAAATTTCGTCCTCGAAATTTACCTTATTACCTTAAATCAGAGAGAGAGAGAGAGAGAGAGAGAGAGAGAGAGAGAGAGAGAGAGAGAGAGAGAATATTAGTACATGCCCAACGATTTCATGATTTGATCATCCGTCAATTTTGACAAATGCCAAAATTGAGCCACCTTTGGTGAAGTTATCCACCATTTGGTGTCCACTAGGGGTCTCAATGGTTGTGTTTGGCTTTGGACCAGGCCTTAAATGGGCTGATTATAACTTGGCTCTTGAACGTAGCCCGTACCCAGTTTGATTACTAATCGCGCTGCACCAGCTCATTTATTAATCGGGTCTAGTTACCTTACCCCAAACCTAACTCATTACAGGCCGGGCTGCACCGCAGGGCTGCCCAACAATTTTCATGCAAGTTGTCTCAATTGTTCAGATTGGGCTGGTCTTAAATAGGCCGATTTTTAATCTGGCTTTTAGAGCAAGCCCATACCCAGCATCCCGGCCGATTGCAGGACTGTTGACACCCCATAGTATCCAGTTCATGAATCAAAATTTCAGATTTCGGCCGAAACGTTTTGGTTTCGGTCCCTACTGAAACCGAGAACCTAAATTTCGGTTCTGAAATGTACTAAGGGGAAAATTTTGGCCGAAATGTCGGTTGAAATTCCGGTTCAAAATTTCGGTTTCGGCCATGACCGAAACCGAAACCGAAATGAAATTCGAGATTTTGATCCTTGCTCCAGTTAGAACATTCCCTAACTCGATTTCTTCTTCCAGAATATTCTTTGTGCGAGCGTGAAAGAACGGATGATGTGCCAACTTGATTGCACTTTCTCTGTCACCCCCTGCCATAATCACGTAATCTAATAGATGGTAGACGCTTCCAACCAAACCACCTTAAACAATCGCACACAATTGCATCCATAGATGTACCTTTATCCTCAGCTTCTATGCTAGAGAGCTTATTTAGCTGGCAGCTGTAGGTACTAGGTACAATAGAGTGGCATTACATGAGAAGGATGCAAAATTGCAAATTCACTGCAACTTTCAAACCATAAAATTACTTCTTATTTTTCTAGTATTTTGTGAAGTAAGAAACTTGTTGAAGGCAATGGTAATAATTTAAAAGTTTGCCTGTATAATATATTTGCAGAAAACAGTAAGAAATTGCAGACTTTTCATTACCAATGCACCAACAAAGATTATATAAGAAATTAAATGCTGCAGAACTTAGAGGTTTCCAGAATTATTGAGGAATTTAGTTAATGCTTCCAAATGTCTAATAAAAGTGTTTGGTAATAGTTAGTGATATTAGTGCTGTTCCGTGGTTTGAGGCCTCCAATTGATGATCAAACATACCCATCCAAGGGCGTAATTGTTGCTCAGATTTTGGATGATTCCCATTTTTCGTCCTACTTACTGAATATTTGTACTTGATCAACCCTGTTTTCTTATAAGTGGAACATAATTACATTTTGGATAATATTGTTGGGTTTCCTTAATGGTTTTTGTTATATTAAACTGTTCATATATATCAGGCAGGAGTGCTTATATGCGGCATTTGGATAAAATTTACAAGCAGAATGGTGTAGCATGGTTTACTCCGGTGGAACTTTTTAAGGTAAACATTTCATTTGCCAATATAGGGGGGCTGGTTGAACTAGTGAGATTTTCTGTTAGGAGTCGAGACATCTTGTTAAGTCTGATGTGTATTTCTCAGACTTACAAAGTGTATGGACCACCTTTTTTCAATCAGTGCTAGGGTTTGACTCCTTAGCTAATAGTGGGATGTCAGTGAATGAAACGAAGTGTTCAGGGTCGTATTCTGTTGATTGGGATCATTTTTTTTTCTTTGTTTCCTTGCTCATATTTTAGACATTTCTATAAGTTGCTTACACTAGTGTTTTTATTTTATTTTATTTTATTTTTATTTTAAGCATATAGAAACTGAGCAGTTAAGTTTGATATATTTTAAAATTTCCTATTTAAGGCTATGTTTGGATGTACAAGCCACATGTGTCCTATTTTAGTTGGATCTCAATTGAGGTTGTTTCAGATCTTGCTAGAAACAACTTTGATTTTGCAGCTAAAAATGGTTCTGTTGTCACTTAAAGAAGCGGGCAAACGTGCTTTGCAGCTAAAAATGGTCCTGTTGTCACTTAAAGAAGCGGGCAAACGTGCTTTCTATGAAATCTCAGTTGTAAGTGATTGATAAATCACTGTGATTTTTGATTTATAGGCAGCTGGGCACATCACCAAACACAGCTTAAATAATGAAGTTGGTTGATGTTTGCTCGTTAGACTTTATATTTCTTCTGGAGTAATAATTTTTTGTTCTGAATAACTTCTTTCCCTGCAGCCTTGGTATGCACATGGTATTGCTGAAGCTATTATGCGCACTGCTAACCTTTCAGTTCCACTTAAGGTAAGGCCCTCTATCCATTATTTTTAGATACTTAGAAAAATGTCAACCTATGCTGATGGATATACGGGTAATGCCAAATTCTTGTGTTTTGTTTCTCAATCAGCTGAAACTGGGCCATGGACATGGGTTAAAATCTCGGAAAAACGATACGTATCGTCCAACCCCAAAACCGATACGTATCGGTATCGGATGATACATTCCAATGTATCGTCCAGAATTTTGGATTTTTGTATGAGAGGCACCGATACGGTACCTTGAATGTACCGTATCGGTGAGGTCCAAAACCGATACGTATCGGCATTGGACGATATTTTGACCCATGGTCATGGAATCAGGCATCTCATTCCAACATGTATTTTGCTTCCCTTTTCATATTCAAAACTTCTTATTTGATAGGCGGATAAGTTTTTATTCTTAGTTATATAGACCAATATTTGAAAACACAGACTTGACTCATATCTGTCCGAAGCTAGTTTACAGAGTGATTTCAGCTGAGTTCCTGAAAAACGGGGGCAACTCTGCCATGATATTGAAACTTCGTACAAACTAGGCAAAGTTCTGACTTCTATGTTCTCGTAATGAGAAATGTTCTTAAAATCGCTCCGGGGGGCTGCCCTGGACATCAACTTGGCTGGGCCAGGCCTGGGCTCGGGCGCCCACCTGGGCATTCTAAACTCTGTTTGCATGTCTTTTTCTTCTCTTCTTCTCCTACTGAATATTTGAATTCTTTTTTAAAACTTTTAAATATATGTAGTAAATAGTAATGTAGTATTTTGCTTTATTTAATAGTTATGAATTTTTATTCTGATACTCTGATTTAATGTTTTAAAATTTTTTTTTTTTTTTATATATAGATTCAAAAATTGAATGCATATATTAAATTTTATATACATTTATGTTGAAATAAATTTTATATATATATATATATACTTCGGTGCTGCCCGGATCTTGGGACGCTTGTTTGGGCACCGCCAGGCGACTTCTGCCCAAATATCCACCCGACCGCCCGAACCTGCCCAACGACTTTAAGAACATTGGTACTGAGAGCAGCTAGATTTTAGAATCAATTCAGCCGGGTTTCTAAAAACTCAGCCAACATATCCATGCTACTGAAACTTGGTCCAAACTAGGCTGAATTTTTGAACATTTTGTAAGGAACTGAGTACTCCACTCAGCCTCCCTCCAAAACCAAGTACTCGGCAAATTTCCAAGTCCAAGTAGCGAGATTTCATATCGTGATATAGACCTTTTGAATAATCCAACTTAGGCTTCATAAATCTCTTGCCGGAGCTACACTAGAGTTTAATTTTTTCTCCATGTTCCACCCCGTGGAGGTGTTAACTGTTAATTTATGAATCTAAATTTTTTCCAGCCATTTATATTTCCAAACAATGATAAATTTCTGGCAATGTACCAAAAAATGCTTTTGGAAATTGAAATAATCTCCTATAGGTGTTTCAAACCTGCAATTACAGTTAATCATACTCATGAATATTGATACTTAATGACTACTGTATATTCTGCTCCCTTTTTTTCCCTGATTAGATTTTTTCTGCCACTGCCTTGTGCTGTTTAATGTAAGATTTTCATCTCCTTGATAAACGATGCGTATTACATGGATTACGTCATTTATTTTCACGGCCCAGCGTATTGGTTATGGGTCTACTTCAGCAACAAAAAGTCTGTTGGTGCACTCTGAGTATGTTAGAGTGTAAACTTGTTTATGATTGCCTTAACTTCCTTCTTGTTACCCAAAGGACGCATTATTCCCTTTCTCTCTATCTTTCTCTGTCTCTGTCTCTTTTTATTTTCTTTAGGAAGATTTGATTATAATCTCTCGGGTAGTAGTTTTGATTGCTTGCATGTTGTTTTTACCATTTTTAGTTCCACTATTGGACAGGCTGAGGCTAAATGATGTTGTGCTGTTTTTATTATGTGGAATCAGATATATGAAATTGGTGGTGGGTCAGGAACATGTGCAAAGTGTATAATGGATTACATGATGTTGAACGCACCTGCCAAAGTTTACAAAAATATGACTTACACGTACGTCCATAATTTGCATTTTCATATGATTTCGTTAAAACACTTAAGTGGTATACTTGACGTGATTCTTATGCACAGGAAAATGTAAAGTAGAAAGGAATCAGTTATAATTAGTCAGTAAACGTCATCAATGGAATATCCACTTCATCTTATCCAATGTGTGAATGGGATTTTTTCCTTCTCACCATCTGAATCTTTCAATTGCTTCCATCATAATTGCATATATTCATTCAATTTAAGGGTTACACACTTGACTTTTTGCTCCTTGGTCATATCCTTCCACTCGAAGAAGTTCTTAATATTCTCAAGCCAATCTAAAAATTCATCGGGCTGCAATCCACCACGAAAATCCTCGATGTAGATTGGATGCTATGACAGTGGCTTCCATGTTTCATGGCTTGAACTATTCGATCTTCTAATTGGTTATGACGTTGATTCGAGTATTAACTATCTACTTTCATCCGTTGCTTCCAAAGGATGATTTCTATCGATTGATGATTATGCTTTGATCTAAAACATGATCGATATGGATCTACCCCTTGGGAGGGGTAGAGTTGCTTCTCGGACCAATAATTGTTCCACTAGTTGTCTAAATTGGGCTTGGATTTTTTAAATGGCTTCTTGCTAACCCTGACGATATCTTCCTCCGTTACCACGAGTTCTAGGATGTGACATCTTGAATTTTGCAATCAAGGCACTTCAAAATTGTTTTGTCAAGGATCAACAAAAAAGAAGAAAATAATAAGGAAATTAGAGTTCCGCAGAGAGCAAAAAACTAGAGTTCCACATCCTTCCTCTTTTTAACATAATGAATTAATTTAGGTTACTGACTAGAGTTCTATGTTCTCCTCACTCCTTCATCTCTTTGTCCATCTCTTATCTTTGATCTTGATTCACATCAACACATGTCCATGAGACAGATGTATTATTCATTCACTGACGTAACCTAAAATTGGAACATAATAACTAAATGAGTGCCACTCGCATTTGACATGCAAGGATATGCTTACAGACTTACAGTTAGTGTAATCTTATTCATGTATTGTCGGAACATTCTATGGAGCAGAGCTTGGATTTTTATTTCTCTTTTGATTTGATGCTCTAGTGCTTTTCTTTCTTTCTCTCTTTCTTTTTCTTCTTTTAGGAAACTAGACCATGAGGTTTTTTTCTTCTTTTAGGAAGCTAGACCATGAACTAGAGAAATTTTTGCGAGCGATACCATTCTGTTCTTTCTATTTGAGATTTATAGAGGGAACTGTAAATTATATTGACGGTGTTTTTTTTTTTTTTTCCGGTTGTAGGTCGGTGGAGATCAGTTCCTCACTGGCTAGGAAACAGCTAGAGACTGTAGGACAAGTTCCCAGTCATTTATCACGGTTCAGAGTAGAATGTCGTGACGCTGCAGAAAAAAGTGGATGGGGTATGATAAGTTTATATAAACCTACTTTTCGTAATCATTTCCATTTTCTATTAGTTTAAATTGTTTTTGATGTTCAATTGATTTTGAACTATCTGTAAGATTTCCTTTTGAACAGATAACCTTTACATTCAACTTGGTGAAGTGCTCAAAGCCAAGTCTTTATTACTATTTGCATCCATTATCTATGCTCATTCTTAATTGCTATTAATGATTATGTTAAATTGCATGGTGTTGTTAGTTACTTTGGTCTGATGTTTTGACCACTTGGCACAAGGTTTTATCAGTGAATTATGATTGGCTTAGGTTCAATAATATTTAAATATTTGACAAAGAAAAATGGAGGCAGCTTTAATATATGCCAATTAATAAAAATGCGATTCTTTTTCTCTTCAAAGTCCAATGTCCTCCAAAACTATAGACCTGTAGAAGCTTCAAGTTGCTTGGTAGTTTGGGGTGATTGTTACCTTGTCAGTTGAAACAACTAGGTGTTTACATTTGCAATGAGCGACTCATACTCCATTCCAACTAAAAAGGGAAATGATAGTTGTTTATGGTTTCTTATATATCATTGTATTTAACTCCCTTCTCGTGCCAATCTATCATCTCACCATGGTGAAGTGATCAGTACTCAGTAGTGTGAATCTTTTCTGATGTTGCCGATTTGGCAATTTTAAACCTACACTTGTAGAGTTGTCTTCTATTTCTATATTGAAGCCTTAGAATGAATTACTATCGAAATAATGGTATGGTATTTGAATTTTGTTGAGGGCGGAAAGTTTTCTTAAACCAATGGAAAAAAAAGTAAAAGTTCAGACGACATTTTGTTCTGCAATCACCTGACGTCAAATTTGTTCCTCTATGGTTTGAAGTGCATATTTTGCTTCGCCATTCATCACTGCCTCATTTCAGAAATTTTTGTAGAGTTTAATTCAAAGCAAATTTTGTTTCTTTGTAGTAAGGGAGCTAGCTTGTGACAAAATCTACATTAAAGCTATTGATGTTGTTCCTCTTCTCCACTCTCTGAAATTGAGTCAATGATCACCTGGAATTGACATTGGATAGATCCAAACAGTTTCGCGTTACTTTTGCTTTTGACTTTCAGGTTCTAGATGAGATGTATGATTTCCTTCATTATAGGTTCAACATAAAAAAGGTATCACTTTTTCGAAAAAAAAAAGATTATCAAGGAACATTTATTGGCAATCAAGAAGGAAACAAATGTTGATTGCCAATCTGATGGTGTGCAGAGTGTGTTACCTGCTAAACAATAGAATGCACACTCTGCACACATCAGATTTTGTCGGAATTTTTTGGGTATTCAACATATATTTATGTGATTTTATATATCTATAAAAGCAGACAAAGGCTGACATCCCTTGAAAGTTGAAACTTGAGGTAAGCAGCAAAAATGTACTGTTACTGTCTTACGAGCATATTTTGAAAGATGAGCTTATTTATGTGATATGCATATTCATCAATCTGAGATGTCCAAGTAGCATGCCATTTTCTAGATGGGACTCAGCCAACATCATACTTATTGGAGCGTCCAATCAGAGTACTTTATACATTTAATTTGGATGATAGTCCATAAAAGCTTTAACTGTCCATTTGCAGGCTCTTGCATGCTCCTTATCAGAAAATTGAGATCATGTAGAAGTGTGATTTGTGAACTGAATCTGATCCACGTGCACTACATCTAATGTATTGGATAGTATGTAAGCCACATGTGCCATAATGGATGATCCGTGCATGGGCCTGTCCACAGAATACTAACTTCTTGAAGGAAGGTTTGCAATTTGCTTCAATGTGGTATATAGTACTATGTCATCCTTTCTTCATGCTACATGCTAATGAACTCAACTTTTACTTTGATGTTGACTTCAATTAGTCATGCAAATGTGAATCTTCAGATTTTTCATTTTCACACATGTAATCTTTCTCCATTGTTCCTACTTACCAAAAGGAAACCGAGTTCCATGTCTATGATGAGAGTAAAGAAATGCATCTTGCATAAAATTTCCTTGTCACCCCCTAGTCTATTGTGTCCTTAGTTCTCTACTTTTAGAGATACGGACAACTGTAATGTTGTTCTGGCCCACACATGAGTTCAGACCTGACTTAGTATATGGAAACATGTTTGAATTGATTGGAATTGCGCCGGGTAAGTCCAATGGTCAGATCCCTTGTCTGAGATAATTCTGTGATGGATATTCTCGATACTGCAAAATAGAATCCAGGACATGGGTTGTGCGATTAACACTATCCTTCATATGCCTCTTGGACCACGGGATGTGAGTTGGAGCTATAGGTACTGGCAAACACATTCCCTATGCTTCTGGGCATTTCCTGGAAACAAATGTGATGTAGTTTCCCATAGAATAGATGCACCTTGGAAAACGTAATAAAAAATAAAGAAATGTGAGAAATGCCTTTCTCGGCTGGGTTGACCTGTCTGACTGCAGGCTAGCCCAGTTTTGGTTGGGCTTTGGCCAGCCATTCAGGCCATCAGGCTAGGCCTGCATCTCAAGCCCATTTTTGTAATTGTACCAGGCTAGGATCGATGTTGTAGGGCTTATTGGGTCTTCATAGGTCAAGTTTAAATGGTCTAGCTTAATACTTTAAGCTAACATAGAACTTTGCTTTTTAAAATTACCCTTTTCATCTTCTCCCCTCTCACTGTTTCATTTTCTTCTTTCTATGTTTTGGAATATAGGATTTGGTTCCCCCCCCCCCTTTTACAGGTTGGTTGACTTTTTTTTTTTTTTGGTTTTAGCAAACCTGTCCGGGCTTCATCTTTGTCAGTTTTCTTTGGGCCAGGCTATGGGCTGCAAGAAATGTTGGTTCTGGGCTAAAGATAAAAATGGTCTTGGGTTGGCTTGCGCTAACCCTATCCCAATCCAGACCTGACTAGTTGATACCTCAGACAAATGGTATAATTCTATATTATTGTAAAAATTTACATGTAAGCCTTTCCCTTAGCATTGGTTGGTCTACATTCAGGGACACACACATCCGTACTCCTATAGTACAGTAACTGTGCTTTTAACAGGGAAGATGTCAAAATGCATTATTCAACTTTATTCAGCTTTTAAATGTTGAGTTGGTTGTTTTACAAATGTTGAGCACAATTATTATAGCCTTGGAATGTTGCGGACAATTACTTGCTCAAATGCTGAGTGCTACTATTGTGATAAATTTATACTAACGACAAAATTGATCATAATTTCTGCAAGTATAGTTCTTATTAAAATTCATAGGAAGAATATCCTTCTAGGAAATGTAAGTCCCTTAACTTTACAAGATCTCTGCCATTTCTCATGCATTTCCCATACCGTTTCTCCAACATTTTCCTTTACATTTCCAATCCTGTGTCCCCAACATTTTCCTTTACTGATATCTAGTGTTTCACATAGCATTTACCTTATATTTTCTATACTGTTTGTGACGTTTCCCACCCATTCCATACTGTTTCATCGATGTTAATTGTTTCATATTTCAGAATATGATTTTTTTTTTGTAAATACTGATTTTTTGCTTTCATTTCTCACTTCGCTTCCAGCACCTGTTTTTGCTTTCACACTACCAGAGGCTTCACAGGATTCCAAAATCTTTAATGAGTTTAGGGGTACACTTAAATTTTTTGTCCAACTCTGTGGAGGAATTTGATGGAGGCAAATGTAGTGGGAAATGTTCTTTGTTTGCATCCTTGCATGTTTTGGAGTGTCTGTTCATATGGTGTAATTTCCACTTATGAATTGTTGTTTCAAATTCAAGTTGTTGAAATTCAAAACAAGTGTCCATGTATTTTTCATGTAAATTACCATTCTAGTTTACAATTACAAGTGTATTGTCCTTATAAATTTGAATCAAGTGTCCGTGTGAACATATTACGAGGACACTTATGCTTGATAGTTTCATTTAGTGTGATTGTCTTGAGAATGAATTCAAGCCTTTATCGTCTATACAACGTGTTTGAAGTTGATTTTAAAGCAAGTTCTATGGAAATTGTGTGTAGAGGCTTTAGAATCAACTAAATATTTGTTGTAAAATTAAAAGATACCAAAAAATAAAAATTTGTACAAAAAATGAAACGAGTAACAAATTCGTGATTAAATACTCAGTTGATTTACAATTACACCACAATTTACGACTCACAAGTCACAGCATTCTCTTAAAAAAATAATTACAAAAAAAAAAATCTAATTTCTTGTTGCCATAGTGCGAAAGAGTCATGATCTCTCAAGCTAAGGTACACAACAAGATTTCTGAATCCGGATCCTTTAACCAATCTGCTTACTTCCTTCGAATAAAACAATGAAAGAAACCAAAGAAGCTACTGGCACCAGCTTAGGGCTAATGCATTTCACCATTGTATCTATTAGTGCCTCTGTAAGAATAATTACTGAGTCACCGTTAATAAAACGATTATCCTTATTGGATGATGATCACAGTATACTTTCAGTTTAAGAAATTGTTAAAGCATATCGTATTTATCTCCTAACTGACTTTCCATGCCATTTGACCTTTCTTTGATGATCTTTATTCTTTCAATATAGTAGCGAGCAGCTAGAACACACGAGCAAAAACAGAAAAAGAAAGAAAAGCTGACGGCGGGCTAGCGTCCCACAAAGTTCACAGCCAAAAGAGCTGGAGGAAAAGCCTTAGCCAGTCACCAGGTCCTCCCAGAAATCCCTGACACTTGTGCAACACGGCATGCCCCTCACAAACAGTTGGCCCCTATCCAAGCCACAATGCTTCCCTTAACCACCTTAACCACAGCCTTGGATCTGCAAGACCTCTAAATATTTTCTCGTTTCTCTCCAGTCAGACGGCCCAGATAACAGCTAGTAGCACAACTCCAGAATTTGACTGAAAACCTTTGAACTTGACCACTCTCCAAGCATTCATCATCTCCCGACATGATCTGGGCATCACCCAAACACCCTCCAAACCCACTGCCAAACTTCTAGCACAAATCTGCAATGTAACAATAGGTGGTTTGTGGTTTCTTCACTGCCTCCACACAACACACATTGATTCCTCAACCCCACTCCCTTTTTAATTAGCTGATCCATGGTCTGAATTCTTTCTCAGGCAACCATCCATCCAAAAATAGGCTGTAACATTACTTATCAGATTTGAACAAAATCAATGGGATTTGTCTTTTTTCACTCTAAATTTGTATTTTTGGCCCAATTCAATATTTTCCTTGGGTCAGTCTCTGATTGTTCATTAGCTTATAAATTTCATCATAGTTCTATCTTTGAATTTGCTGTAATTGTTAATTCTCATAAAAAAATAACTGGCGCAATTTTATAATAAAGTGAACCTATGGCTTTTCAAATTATATATGTTTAAACGTGCAAGTGGACTAAAGATTATCATTGTTATTTAACACTTGACGTAATTTTTTGCTTTATGTAGGGGCTGTGGACCCTCAGCCATGTTGGGTTCTAATGCTTGAGGTATATTCTACATGCAGCTATTTCTATTTCTAGTATCATAGAGAAGTATCGTTCAATTTAATTTTCCTTTATGGTCTGTAGTATGTATTGAAATTTTAATTATTTTTTGCTGAGAAATAATTGATTGATGAAAATATAGTAAAAACAGTTATTATGCTTTTATATGTGTCAGTTGCATGTATTTTTCAAATTTGGGATTTGCCACATCCAAGGTAGTTAAGGCGGTGTGGCGAAGTCATGGCGATGGCGACAAGGCTCACTATGCCATGGCGAGGCTGTTTATTAATTGACAATTTTTTTTAATTTTTATTTATCTATTAATTACTAGAATTCTTTTCTATTTTTTATTTATTTATATTTTTTTATATAGGAAGAGAAAATAAAGAAACTATAGGAAGAAAAATATTCAACTACTGAGCATTGTACTTTGATTCTCATATTGAGGACTTCATGTTCTAGCCTTCTAGGCATAAACAAATATCAATAAATACAAATCAAATATGAAACGTCAACAAATTTGCAACATGGTTAGTATAATTAAATAAATATGAAATAAAAAAATAAAGAATATTTAAAAATATTTAAATATCAAGTACACATACTATAATGCCGTTGATGCTGAGGTTCTGTCAACCAGTAGCTTGCTGAGGTATCACCAATGCTGGTGTTGGTAGTTATAGCCTCTAAAGTAAAATCATTATATGCCACCTAAATAGGAATTTATTTTACTAATTTCTTGTCTCAAAATTGATGCGCGCATGCACATACGATGCTGATGTGCACCTTTTTCCTTGTTGTTAATGGAACTCTTGTTGAAAGGGGATCAGATTCCTGAAAAGGTATGTTCGAGTTGTTTGCGAGATATCGGCCGCCTCATCAGTCTCTCTCTAAAGTCCAAAGTGGTGAAATGATGGATAAGAACTAAACATGATCCAAAAATTTAATCTAATGAAAGCACATTTTCCTTGGACTGGAAATTCCCTCTGATACCTGTTAACATTCAGTCCATTTAACTTAGATATAGACACGTGATGTCGTCAAACAGAGATATGAGGCATCAGACATGGCGAACCAAGAAAACAGATACATGCCTCCGCATGTTCATACAAGTTTTATTTTCATGATGTGAGACATATTACAATGCAGCTATCCGTTCACATATTTATACAATACAGAAAACACAAGCCATATAATTTCCATATAGTAAATATTACAAAACAAAGGAAAAAGCAGATTAAGCTTTCCTAATAGTCAAGTTTCCAGGTGTGGATGGGACATTTAATGAAGATGCTTATGAAATGTTTGCAGAGATAATAAAGGAGGAAGGCGGAGGTGTTTAGGAAGTTTTACGATTGGGCCTACTTAAGCATGATTAGCTACTCTACGTTTATTGTTGATCCCTACGAAAGATGGGGTGGAGGAACAAAAATATATCTGTCCAGTAAGCTTGACTGGGGATGTATATAAAATAGTGGCCAATATACCTGGTTATTGGGCAAATTATTTCAGTGAATGAAGGTGCATTTCTCCATAGCAGGCAAATACTTGATGTGGCTGTAATGGAAGATGAATGCGTTGATTCTTTATATAAACAGATACCTTGGGCATTCTTTGCAAAATTGACATGGAGAGCTTATGATAGAGTGGGTTGGAAAGTTTCTAGTCTGTGTTAGCAAGGATGAATTTCGGAACTTGGTGATGGAAATGGATGAAAATATTCAACATCACATTTCTCTGTTGTAGAAAGGGTTTGGCTACAGGTTACTTTGAAAGCTTACATGGTTTGAGGCAAGGAGATCCCTTCTCCTTTCCTGTTTGATATTGTTGTAGAGGCTTTTTGAATAACTTCTAGGGCTGCTTTAGTGGGATTGTATGTGATGAGATCATACTAAAATTGTCCCAAACTTATCTAGGATAATACCTAGGAATTCTAGATTTTTTCTGTGCAAGGTTTTCTAGGAGGAAATTCAAGCTCCTTCAATGGAATTTCAGAGAAACCTAAAAAAGATGTAGAAGTTTTATGATCTAGATATTGTCTGCAAAAATTTTAAGAGGATGCCTCCAAATCTATCGGATTAGATTAATTCTGATCTACATATGTAAAACTAGCCTTCCTTGAGAACCAAATTATAACAGGGGAATAGTGCCATCATAAGTTCAAGAATTCTAGTTGTTTAAATTTTAAAACAGTGCTATTATCAATGAAAATAATCTATATATGTTTTTGGTCATAGATATCATTTTAAAAAAAAGGAATAAACTGACTCCATGACAGCCTTCTTTTTCGGGACCCTAACCCAAACTGTGCTAAGTGTTTGGATTTAATGAGAATAAATAGGTAATCTCATAAAATTAAGTGAGATCAAAGTTTTTTTGATTCCACCATACGCATTCCACCATATACATTCCACCATTTAGAGGTTATAACTTTGCTATTGTTCCTTTCACCAATAATTTTGATGGTTGCTCTGTTTGCTATAGTTTTTGTTTTATTTTTTTGATGGCTGCTTTATCAGCAACCTGGGTCTGAGTGGTGTTGGTTTTATTAGAAGGTTTGATGGGACGATTGTTAAATGCTTCAAGGGGCCAATCAAGTAGGGAGATGTGATGAAAGTTGAGGTGTTTGCTTGCCAGAGGGAGAGAATTATTTTACTCTATTTGTAAGTTTGGTCCTGTGGAGGCGTGCTAAACTTTGAATGAGATTCCGGACCTCTGCTCCTCTAAGAATTGGCTTCAGGCATGTTGATATGGAGGTGACTGAGCTAAGCGTTTGGACGAGATCAAAGCTGTGTTGATTCCACTATACACACTCCACCTTCTAGAGGCTATTACTTTGCTATTGGTTGTCGTTTTGACCATTAATTTTGATGGCTCCTCTATCATCAGCAACCTGGGCCTGAGTGGTGTTGATGGTCTTATTAGAAGGCATGATGGGACAATTTTTAAATGCTTCAGGCATGTTACACTCAAAACTATTATGCTCAAAACTGAAGTGACTGAAATTCGTGCAACGCTCCCTTTGTGTGTCCAAGTAATATAGTTTGTAGTTCTACTTTCTCTCCAGTTTCTCTCATAGATGTTATAAATTGGGTTTTAGGCCTTGAATTGAATGGTTCAGTAATACTTATAGATGTTCAATAGGGATAAACCTGAAATACCAAAATTTTCTTAACGAGTCTCAACCCTTATTTTTCGTAGATTAGGGGAAATGAGGAAACAATGCCCCTTCATTTTTATCTAGCGCCGAGACATGAATCTGGTGGATTCCGAGGAAGAAATGCATTCCGAACTTATATGTTGAGATTATCCAAGACATGGAAGAGTGGTAACTAGAGTAAACGGTGTATGGAGAGATGAGTAAGTTCCCTGTTAGAGTTGGGCTGCATCAAGAATATGCCTTGAGTCCTTATTTGTTTTCTTCCATCATGGATGCGTTGACCATAGATATATAAGAAAAGATTCTCTGGTGCATGTTATTTGTAGATGGTGCCCAAAAGGGGAAAAATAAATGATAAGCTGGAATTATGGGTAAAAGCCTTGGAGTTGATGTTTGAAAATTAGCAGAACAAAAACGAAATACATGGAGTGCAAAATTTGTGAATATGATTGTTTGGAGGAGGATTTAGCACATTGTCATAGATTTCACAATTTAGGCTCTACTTTACAATTAATTGGTGTAGATTTGAAGAAGACGTCTCAAATAGAATTAATGCAAATTGGATGACATGGATATAAGGAAGCAGAATATTGTGCGGCGCAAGAGTTTCACTTAGATTGAAAGGGCATTTTTATAAGACGACGGATAGGGCTGCCATATTATATGGTGCGTAATGTTGGGCTAAGCGATGAGAAAATAAAGTACATGTGGCTGAGATGCGTATGTTAAGATGGATATGTTGAGTAACAAAAAAGAATAAAAATCAAAATGAGTACATAAGAAAAAATTTGAGATTAACACCTATAAAGGGAAAAAATCTGGAATGTCCCTTGAGGTGGTTCGGCATATCCATCGGCGGCCAGAAAGCAAAGCTGGTAGGAAGGGTTGCGATGCTACAAGCACAAGGAAGTAGGAGATCATGTAGATCAGTAAAGACCTGGAGGGAAGCAGTGAGAAGGGACATGAAGGATTGCAAAATTACAGAGAGCTTAACACTGATAAAAAACGAATGGAGAAATACGACTTACAAAGCTGACCCCAAATAGACAGGATAAAGCTGTCATGATGATGATGTTCATTTTTCATCTCATTGTTAGAAAGTTTTATGATGAAATGTTTGGGTAAGTTGAATCACTGGAACTTTTCATGCATGGTTTTCTAAGTGTGAATGTGTTTTACTAAGTTTTTTCTAATATTCATGCTTTAAGCAGCTGCTATGTTTGGTTCCCATTATTGTGAAATAGGATTCACATACTTGGAGATGTAGTTTCTTTCTCAATCAAATATATTTTAGGTTTGTGTCACTATTTCACCTTACGAGAGAAATGAGTTGCCGAACTCTCTTGTTAGAGAGGTGTCTTCCAACCATATGGAAATTCTTTTCTCAATATGAATCTCTTGCCTTTTCCCCTTCTATTAATAGAAGCTTTCAATTATATATACATAAACGTATGTGTCTCTCTCTCTTTATATGTATAAATTATATGTACATTTCTCTCTCTTGTTGTACACACACATGGAGCTGCTATCTATTGTTATTGCTTATTCTTGTGCTGTGAACATTTAATGCAGCAGCTTATATTTTAAGTCAGGTTTTCAGCAGAACCTCTGGTGAGAGAGGAAACATGTTCCTATGAGCACCTGCTATTTAACTTCTGTAAATTGATCTTTCTTTAACCAAAGTTCCTTTCCCTGTTTTGCTTCAAGATCTGATTATCTATTCTTTTACATATAGGTGCTTGACAATCTTCCTCATGATCTTGTCTATTCTGAAACTCAAGTTTCTCCATGGATGGAAGTCTGGCTTGAGAAGCAACAGGATAGGTGTGCAACATTATGCAGCCATTTCACAGTATGCATCAGTTTGCTGCATCTTAGGTCTTTTAATTGGTACATTTATAAAATTGTTACTACGGGACAGGACTTATTATATTAGGCCATTTAAAACATGTAAGAAAGCAGTGCGTTACATGGAACAGGAGGAAATGGAACATACAATATATAGTATACGTTAGTATTAAATTAAAGTAAAAAAAAACAATAAAATATAAAATGTCACAAAGCAACAATCAAAATAGTATGATAATACAAGTTAGGATATATATATTTTTTAATTTTTAATTTTTTTTTTGAATACCTGGGTATCCGGGCCTCTTAGAGCACCTGCTTAATCCCAGGGGCACGTGCGCACCCCAACTTAGCACATGTTGGGTCAGCACAAGATATAAATCCCTAGGGTGGCCTCAAGGGGGGGAGGGGATTCGAACTCAGGTCTCTTTCTTTTGGAAGCAAGTACCTGGCCAGCTCGCCTAATACAATTAAGGAGATTACATATGACTACTGTATTAATAAAAAGGTAAAAATTATAAACTATTATTTTTACCTTCAAAAAAGAAAAAAATGCAAATTCTATTTCTCCGATCGTTTCTATTAGGTGTTGAGCTCTTCGTGCCTTTACAATGCTTCATCCCCCTGTTCACTGCTACCTTGCAGGTCTTCACTTATCTTCCTCTTCTCCCACTTGTGATTTTAATGTTTCAGCTCTACGTACAAGGTTTGCTTCTGGCCTCCAATGGACAAGTCCAAACTACCTCAAGCGACATTCCGTAATTTTCCCCTTTATAGGTGTCACTCTTAAATTTTCTCTTATGTACTCATTTCGAATTATCCTTTTTTGTTACTCCCAAGGTAGTTCAGGCAGTGTGGCGAGGTCATGGCGAAGAGGCACAAGGATATAGCGAGGCCATTTATTAATATTTATTTAATTTTTTATATAATTTTTTATTTTATTCAAATAATTAAGAATCTAAATCATGCATTTATATCATTAACATGAGAGCTACAACCAATACACGAGATTTGAAGGTCATGGTGTAAAGATTTGATATTTTTAAGTCTTTCTTATGCAATGTGAAAAAGAAAGTTGATAGTTTTCGTATCTATGCCATGTGAAACACCATCAAAGCTGTCCGATTTAGAGGCCATGGTGTAAAGATCTTTTTTTGCCAAAGTTTGGCACTAAAAATGATCTCTATCATCTGATTTAAAAAAGTCAAAGACAATCATCTTATTCAATGTTTGACTGGGACAAATAACCTGATAGAGATCATGTTTCGTGCCAATCTTTGGCAGCATAAGTCTTTACATGATTGCCGTCAAATCAGACGACTTGGATGGTGTTCCACTTGGCACAATTCCCAAACAATGTCAAGTCTCTCTCTTTTAACACAAAACCATGTTTAAGTTATAACCAGTTATATTACAAAATTGACACCCCTTAATTTTCAAACAAAGCCTATAGCGGTGCCATGGTGTTCTACCTATGGCTCAAAAAATCAGAAAACCGATACCTATTGTCCAACTCCAAAACCGATACGTACTGGATGATAAGTATCAGTTCCGGACGATACATTGGTATGTATTGTCCGGTATATTGACATTTTGTATGGGAGGCACCGATACCGTACCTTGAATGTATCGTATCGGTGACCCCCAAAATCGATACGTATCGGTATCGTCCGAGATTTTGACCCATGCCGCAATGGCGACGCCATGGAGTCGCCATTTACATCCATATGACGATTTCCCTTGCCATTTGCCATGCTGACACCATGGCGTCGCCTTGACAACCATGGTTACTCCACACCCATCTGAACATACGCATATTAGTCCCATGCACTCTTATCTTCTCATTTTTTTGTAGGTCAACATATTGCAACATATAGTATGGCAAATAAAAAGAGTAAATAAACTTGTAAAGCTATTTACAAACCTAAGGGCATATATGCATATAGATAACAGTTTAGAAAATTATTTTACATACTGGAGGCATACATGCATGTAAAAATCAACTCAAAAGGAAAACAATATAGATTCATCAAATAAAGGAAGAAAATATGGTATGATGAACTAAAGATTTTCATGCCTAAGAAATACAAACTTATGTTTGCTCTTTTATTTCTCACACAATATGAATTTTTTTTATGGGGAAAATATATTCAAATTCAGATATATCTATATAAAATAAAACTAATGCAATTCAGCCAATTCTAAGAGCTTAAAACTACTCTCATGGGAAGTGCTCGTGGAAAAATCAAACGTTATAGGAATGGACTGAATAACCAGTGACTTAAACTGTATAAGAAGTAAATTGTACAATTATCCCCAAGGTAGTTAAGGCAGTGTGGCGAGGTCATGGCGAAAAGGCTCGCTATGTCATGGCGTGGCCATGACACGACAATTTATTAATTTTTATTTTTAATTATTAATCATTAATGTATTATATATATATATATATATATATTTTATTTTTATATTATTTTTTAGTTTTTATATTTTTAACAGAGGGCAAAAAAATTCAACTAATCATTAATCAGGCAAATTAGTTGTGGGGCAAGATTGGAACGACCATCTAATGATATTTTGATGATCTCAAGATCAGTTGTGTGGAAGATTGGAATGAAAAATAGTCTGTCAGTTTGATTTAAAGTGTCAATGGTCAGTTTTTCCTAATGGGGAATTTAAGCCTATATGGTTACAAGTTGTAAACAGGAAAATTCAAAATGCACTAATGGTGGCACCATTCCGCCAAGGCGTCGCCATATAGGTTCATATGGCGACTTGCCTCGTCATTCGCCATGGCGACGCCATGGCCTCGCCTTGACAACCATGATTATACCTAATTATCCTATTTTTGTGAGAAAAGTTGTAAAGGTTCTGCAATATGTGAGACAAATATACCTAATTATGTCGTCATAGCAGTCATGGTGTATAGTACATGACATGGACTTTGAAACTTTGTGGCACAAAAGAAGTTGTTTACTTGATCGACATGAGCCGAATCTCATGTCAACATGAGAATTGCTGGAATTAAAAAAGCCCCATCATTAAAATTTTTTTATATCAAAAGCAAGGCATCAGCAATCGAGATCATTTCCTTGATAGATGAAGAGAGAAGCATGGACGATTCTGTTGATCCCACTGAATCTCACTCTGCGTTCAATCCTTTGCACTCATTATTACATCATGTGCTAACATATTAATAGAAAACTTAGGCGTTTTTGTGAAACCCATGCAAACCAATGATTATCATGTTTTCCCAAAAATATGTGAGAATTGAGAGGGGTAGCTCAGTTGGTCAGGCCTTGGGTTTGCTCCCCAATGGTCACCAGTTCGAGTCCCCTCAGGGCCACTGGAGTATTACCCGGTCGTTAGCTCCATGGCCCTGTGGGATTAGTCGAGGTGCGCGCAAGCTGGCCCGGACACCCACGGATACAAAAAAAAAGAAAGAAGTGAGGGCAACTTCTGGGAGAACAGCCAAATGAGGGATGCCTTAGAGCATCAGATTGACACAAAGGCGATGGGGATGACATTTTCAGAGTCTTTCCCTTTCAGTCTGGCCTAGTGATCCAGCTGGGTTCTGCTGCTAAAGTGACTTCTCTTCTCAGTTTTTATTTGAACTGATCAGTGGAATAGTGGATTGCAACATGCTTTCACAAGCACCATCCCATCTACCTGTTGGCTTGGTGGCTAATAATGTTCTTTCCGCTCTCCCACTGTAGCTATTTTTTCACTGTTACAAATTTCTATCAATTAATTCACCTCTAATTCTATTCAAATTCGTTTGCATGGATTAAGGAGACCGCTTATTCCCTATAGACTAGTCCTTGCAGGTAATGTTTTGTAATCTATTAAAGTTGCCATTTTGGTTTCTGGCATTGATGACCATTTGTTAAGTGAACAAATCTGATATTAGATAACTTCAAATGTCTCCTGTTAATATAATCGGAATGAGAAAGCTATCCCTAATGTGATGTTTTTCAATTCCATAGCTTATGTATTAGTTTGAATGAATTCATTGAATGATATTTTTGTTTCTTTTGGGATTGTTGTTTGCACATGTTTAACCCTCATTGTTACATGTCCAGAGTTTAATTTGATATTCCTCACTTCAATTTCTCTTGTTTATAGCTTACACATATCAGAATCTTATAAGCCATTACAAGATTCACTTATTGCGCGTTGCATTGAGGTCATTGACACGGGTAAAGATCATACTACTCTTGGAAGTAAAGCAATTTCTGCAGCAAGGAACATTTGGTCAAAAGTTCGTCCACATCCTCGAAGGGCTTGGATACCAACTGGCTGCTTGGTATAAGGAATTCTGCTGTTATTATATCAGTTTTTGTACACAAATTTTCTATGACAGTAACATGTATCCTTGAACTTGCAGCAACTACTAGAAGTTTTACATTGGGCCCTTCCAGGGATGTCTCTAATTGCGTCCGATTTTAATTACCTCCCTGATGTGAAAATATCAGGTGAGAGAGCTCCTTTGGTTTCAACTAAGGTAACTTCCTCATCTTTTAGTGCTAACTATGAGACAGTTTTAATTCTTTTTTCAGTCTGATTTTACTGACTTTTGAGACCTTTCTCATGTTTATATTCTATTTGCAAGGGTAAAAATTATGTTAAATTAGGCTTTTAACATTATCATCATTGTCATCATCATTCTCTTCGTTTTTGTATTGTCTTCGCCTAATCGATCGATATGGGATCAGCTATGCGAGTCCTATCTCTCTTATCATTTTTGTTTAGAGCGAAACTCTCTATTACAGTTGCAATCGTTCACGACGTTTTTCACTATTTCCCTCCAAGCCTTTATTGGTCCTCTCCTTTTTCCTACTTCCTTCTGCTTTTATAGTTGCAAGCCTTTGTATGAGGGCTTTTTCAGGTCTCTGATCGACCCACCCAAAAACCACATTCCTTAATTTTCTTTTTTATTGGGGCCACCCTTGACCTTCCCTCTTACGTACTTCTTCCTAATTCTATCATTGGTTATGCCACACATCCACCTTAGCATATGCACTTAAACCACTTACTATTATCATCTTGTCGCTTCTTCGTAGCTCAACATTTAGTACCATATAGTAATGCAAGTTGTGCTGCCGCTTTTTAAGAATGTCCCTTCAATCGAAGAGGTACCACTCACCTAGTTTCATTTGGCCCAACCTATTGGTCAAAGCTAACCATGGATAATGGATAACAATTTTTTGATGGCCTTTGCTACTAGTGTGGATGAAAAGGTCTTATCTTTTTATGGCCATTCAGAATCCATTACCGATAATCACTCTGCTTTCAAATGGCCGTTCCACCATATAGGTTGGTCAGGTAGTGCAGTGAACCTGTCTTTTAAGGTACCTAATTCTTATATAATGCTAGGATTTCTCGTGTATAGATATCTTTTCTTCCTATGCATTCCAGAAGACCTAGTTACTCGACCAAGTAGTGTCTAGGTGGAGGACTGTAGTCTATCCTTTCATTTCAAAGCATCTTTGGTACCAGGCACATGTTCAAGTAAGGTCCCCTTGTTAGATGATTTGATTGAGGCTATGTAGGTGATGACTTTCTTGTGTTTTCTCTAGTTGGGGTTGTCCCTGCCTGAGGTAAGGCTGGGGTGGCTGGGCTGTTGCTCTTTGCATCTCTTATATTAGTATATTGCTGCTCTATCGATAAAAAATAGTTAGCCCTGGCCCTGATGGTCTTTATCTCCTGGGGTTTCAGTTTTAGGCTTGTGCCTGGCTCTGCTTGGTGAGCCAGAAAGAGTCCAGCCGAGGCCAGTACTGGAATGTTAGGCTGCGTGGGTCAACCGGCCTGTTGCCACCACTGAGTTTATTGTTGCCCATTCTGCAGTTGTTAGAACATCTGAGTAACCATGGTATGATTACTCCTAGCCAGTATAATGTGTATAAGAGTCGTAAAGACGGCGAACCACATTTTTTTTCATTGCTTGATGTGAAGAGTTGATTCTTTTGTTTTCCTTTGACTATATGATATCACGTGGAATGAGCCAAGTTCCTTCGCATATGTTTTGGCTGCATGGGCGTCATATCTTTTCTTTAAGAGAGGTTGATCGAACATTGTGAAGGCTGTTTGTGGTGGCTGTCATTTGTAAAATAAAGACAGGAAAGTCATATTAGCGATCATCTCAGAGTTATGTAATTGGAACAATAATTTTATGATTGAATGGACTTTGATTAGAGAACATTTAAATGGGTGCTTCACATGGAAAGAGGACAAGGCTGTACTCTTATTGGTCCTCATAACAGACTTATGAGTTTTTCATCCTGTTGCTTGTTAAACTCACTGAGTTGCTGTGATAGTGCCTTTGATTGATAATCTGGGTTGGGTAGATATTAGATGGTTCATGAGTTGATTGATAAAAGGGATCTCCTTGTCACCTCTTTGAGCCCTGCTATGGGTATCCAATTCGACAGAGATAAAATCTTGTTTCAAGGCACCTGGCTTCTCAAATTGTACAGTTTGGCCTTTGAGAGCATAGAGATTCAGGTGACTCTCAATGTAATACTTTGTATGACGAGTGGTTTTATATAATGACAATGTAAAGATTTTATAGAAGTGGTTTTTCGACATTGGTGTCTTACTCAACTCTCTTTCCAAAGAAAGTGCCTTAGTAGTCAGGAATAAGATTCTACTAAATTGATGCTGCTTATTCTCTAGGGGAAGCCTTGTTTTTATCCTCTATATTTTTTATTTTTTCTATGCTGACATATTTCTCCTCTCCTCTTCTTATAAAATTTGATGTTACTTGTGAAAGCAAATAAAAAAATGGAACTACAAAATTTCTGGTTCCTCCTTCACTGCGCTTTACGATCCATGCATGTGCTTAGTTTCTGACTTGCAATTGCAGCAGAACTGTTAAGCTCGATTGGCCAGGTTTCCAGTCTGACTCATTGCTCTTGATCTCTGCAGAAAGATGGTAGAAGTGCAGATTATAGTAGCTATCTGGATGCAAAGGTATGTGGTATCTAACTCCCTTAATCCATCAATCTCTAGGAAGTCTGTGTGGAATTATGATGCTGTTGATTTTTGTTTGAGTAGTACAGATTGCTTTCCAACAAACCCTGAAGAAGTGCACTGTGTCTCATTACACCATCTGAACCTTATTTTTTTTATTTTTTATTTTTTGGTTGTAATTGTTTTTTCAGTTTGATTGGAAACCTCTTGAACAGATTCTTACAGCCTCCCTAGGAGAAATTTGAAAATCTTTTGATTTTGCCTCATTCTCAAAATAATTAGTGTCTGACGGGCCGACCATCTGAAGTTTCTGATTGTTCAAACCTCCAGAAGTTTCAGATTCTTGAAATTTTGTCATAAATCATTACCGTCTGCTATCAGGCTTCATATATTAAATATTTATCCAACCATATTTTGTCTTGTGACTTCAAACAAGATTTATTTTTTGTGATAAATATTGTTCACTTTGTATCATAGGATTTATAGGGCTATTACCGCATTTTTATGTTTCCTTATGTCATATTCCCACATCTTAGAGAGACTTGTATTGCAGCTTCCCCAAACAAACTACCGGTAAAATTTACATGTTCTATGGCAGGGCGATGCCGATATCTTCTTCCCAACAGAGTTCTGGCTGTTGGAGCGCATTGACCATTACTGCTCGGGATGGCTGAAACAACAGGCAGAATCCAAATCGTTCACTCAAGTGAAGAAAAGACGAACAATTATAGTGAGTTGTTCTGTTCTTTATTAATGGAATAATCGAATGCCGACATCCCTAGGGAAATAAATGCTAAATGCCTGACTTTTTTAGAATTGCTATTGAGTTCTCAATTTTGTTTTTAACACCGTAGAATATGAAATTTGTTTAAGGTAGGGGTTGGTAATGTTTACCAACTTATATAGATGGAGAGACTGGGAGATGTAAAATACAACTGCCTAAGAGTTCTAAAAAAGCAAATGTGGACTGGAATACTGCTTTATAAAAATAACTTGCAGAGAGCTTTTTTCTCCGTTACTGAAATACCCTTTTGTCGCCTATGCCACCTCGGTATGGAAATGGTCAAGGCTGTTAGAATCGGAATCGATGTATCAAATGTCTTATTGAGTAGTTTTTCATTTTTGGCTGGTGTACACATCTTTTTGCAAATGTCTAGGGTAAAAAGATGGGAGTTGAGACCAAATGATTATAACATTCACATTTTTGGGATGCTAGCTTTAGCCATAGCCCTTGGTGTCAATAGGCCGGTCTGGTTCAGCTGGGCTTAGAATGGGCCACAATATTGGACCTGAGCATGCCCATGACACACCTATAAGTTGGGTCGGCTGTCGGGTTTGAAGGGAAAGCCTTTCTATGCACAACCTGGCCTGAAAGTCTTACTGGTCAGCCTGGCCCATTGACATCCCAAGTGGCCTATTCATAGGTTCTATATATATATATATATATATATATATATATATATATATATATATATATATATATATATATATATATACACACGCTTGGACTAATCCCTAAGGGATGCCCTCGCCCCCACCATGTGACGAGTATTTCACGATTTACACACCCTACGGGGCATCCTATTATCGCAGATGGGAGACGCCAACACTCGATCCCATGACCTATTGGTAACAAACCAAAGTCCCCTACCAACTGCGCCAACCCCTAGTGGGTCGGTTATTATATATTCTTGATGAATAAATCCTTTTCCTGAATCATTTTATTCAAAACTACTCCTTTGAATGCAGCTTGATACAGCATCCTTCATGGAAGAGTTTGGTCTACCCTCAAAGACAAGGACCAAAGATGGGTACAATCCACTTCTAGATGACTTCAAGAATACTAAATTTTATTTGAGTGTGCCTACACATAATAAAGTGTAAGCTGCCTAGTTGACATTCTTTTCAGCGGAGGATCAATGTGGATGCAGTTTCCATTCAGGTAAAGCATGAGATTGTGGATAGCTAAAGATGCTAATGCCCCTATAAGTTGTATGATTGAAAAGATACTTTAGGTTTTGATTTAAGGGAATATGACAGCCAGTTCACAGATTGGGCCATGACCATCCCATTTATAAACCACATGGCACCACTTTCGTCAGTCCAAGTCATCAAAGTGGTTGCTCATATTGGGAGCTACCTTGGGCCTAAATATTTCAGTGATTGGGGATTTGAGCCGTCCGATCTTGGCACTCTAATATGGATTGTGCATGTTTCTTAACGATTATTAAAGTGCATTGATTTGATGGTTCCAACCCTCCGATAGGCATGATCTTTGGCTGGGACGTGTGCTGATAATGAACAGCTAGGTGGATTGCTTGGATTAATCAAAGATGTGCATCAAGTGGGTATAAATGGGCGGTCATGACTATCCATTTAACCGTGGTCAGCTGAGTCGGTCTCTTTAGGTTTTCAATACAACTACTTTCAGGTTGGGTAGCTTGTAGCCCAACCAAATATGGTTTATGCTGCAGCTATTGTATTTCTTGATTAGTGTTGTATGCTACAATGCCTTGCAAACCTGATAAGTGCAGATCTTGCAGTTGTGCAGAAGTAAGCCATGATTGACGGTGATGTGCTCACCAGGGACTTGACACTTAATGGGTGTGTAGATGATGCACACAAAATGCGAAGAGAGTTAGAGTCTAAAGCTTATTTTGATAAATTACATTGTTTAGAAAGGTATGCCAATCTGTTTTAAGATAGTTCAATAATTTTGTTAAATTGGTCTTTTATTTCAGGTTTGTTTAGTGATGAAGAAATGTTAATAGTTTTTTAAGCATAAGTTGAACTTTCCCGTATGCACTTCAGTTATTATGGCAATGCTCTGGCTGGTCCACACTGCGCACATGGCTGATTGGTCTAGACCATACGTGTGGAAAGCCACCAGTTGATGTGCAGTTGCACCGGTTAGACTATTTTTATCGTTGAATCGAAATGTGCTTGAAATAGACAGTTATACAGGTAACGAGTCCATTAACGAGAAAAGTTAATTAATTTGAAGGCTAGAATTGTCCGATCAGTGCATGTTTTGAGATGTTCCTTACCGCTTGGCAGGTTGGTTAGTGGACAGTTTGGATTTTGTTATTGCAATAAGTGCTTGATTTCTAATTTTTATTTGAATATGGACTGCAACTGCCTGCCGACTGGTAAAAGATTGCCTGAATCCAGCATTTAGGTCAGTCAGAGTTAAATACTCGTCAACTTTGACTCGCTGGAATGCCGGATTCAAAGCAAGGACTCGTCTCTAGGAGCCCAAAGGTACTTTGTTGGTTGGGTTGTTGAGTTCGAATTCGGATTATTATCAAAAAAATTCGATTCAGAGGTAGGATTATATATTATAAATTGGCACATTTTAATAAAAGAAATACAAATGACTCCTCAGCTAGAACATAAAAATTCCTTTTTGATGCTTTTAATTTTTTTGTTTTTATAAAATAATTTTTATTAATCAATCAATTTGCTTGCCCTGCTGAATTAAACGGAAATAAAACGCAAACTGATTCGTTGTACTCACTTCGCAACTCGTTGAGTGCATGAACAGATTAAGTAACATAGATCCAAACAGGGCCCAAGCAAATTAGGGCAGAATCTCCTGAAAAGTAGGTGGGATTTCTAATTAAAATTTGTCTACAATGAGCAAACGTTGAATTTATTTGGAACTTGCAAATCACGGCAAAATCTTCTGAAAATTAGATTTTTTACACGTCTCAAGCTGGAAGTTTAAAGAGATATGTGCCTTCATGATATATATATATATATATTTTTGATATGTGCTTAAATTCAAATCAAGGAAAAAATGAGTCAAACAAAAATGTCCTTGGGTTACAGGAAACTGATTGGTGGGTCTTATATGGGGACTAATTGGTCTCATATGAGATCGATCAAGAACTATTGATCGGTCTGATGGTATCTTATGGGACTAATGTATTGTTCTAACTCATTTTTCGCCTTGGTATAATTTAAGTACATGTTTAACTAAATATGCTTTGGGCTGGACCGCTGTCTGATTTATTGAGAGGCACGCATGTTTCTCTAAACTCTGAGGGCTTGGTTGGATAAAAATATGGGAAACGTGAGAAAGTAAAATAATATTTTTATATTTTCTCATGGATACATAAGTTGTAGGAAACTATAGAATTCTTTTGTTTTCCCTTTTTTTTTTTCCCGTTATTTGAATAATCTCATTGCTAGTTGGGAAAACGCAGGATTAATCAAATCCTATGTTTGAATACATATGTAGGAAATTATAGGAAAATAACATATCTTAACATGAATTATTTAAGAAAATGTAGGAAATAACATCCACGTGGAATATAAAAGGCTATTGAAGACTAAAGTGAAAAATAAATATCTACTAAGCAAATCAATGTGAAAAATACATCCAAGATATCTCTTACTGAATATAAAAGAGATGAAGAGAAAAAAATGAAAATTACATGAATCAATTTAATGTAGAAGTGATGAAAGAACAATGAAAAGTTTATGAATTGAGAAACTTCAAGAAAATATGATAGCGGAAACAATGTCAAGATCATGACCGGTTTGAACGCACGAAGCCGATCTTTTCTTTGATATCATGTTAAAATTATAAAATAAAGAAAAATAAGCCGTGTATGAGTTTTCTCTTATTTCTCTAAAATAATATTCTTATATTTTCCCATAGATATCTAAGTTGTAGGAAACCATGAGATTTCTTTGTTTCCCTTTCTTTTTTGATGTTTGGATAACTATATTACTAGTTGGAAAAAATCAGGATTAACCAAATTTTGTATTTGGATATATATGTAAGAAATTATAAGAAAATAAGATATTCTAAAAAAATAAAATAGTCATAATACCACAAGATCATCCAAACTAAAAACAGTTGCAATATCATAAAAATGATTCACAAAAATGACAAAAAAATTATATATGCATTAAGTTTTTTTTTCTTTTTATATATCTTAGTGAATTGTTCTATTGGTTGACTTAGTGCTTTGTGAAGGCTAGGTTTTAGATTTAAACCTTTTAGGTATAATAAATTTTATATATATATATATATATATATATATATTATACTATAATATATACATCATATATGTCAGTATATAGCTCTACAACATAGTAGAGGATTTAATTAAAAAAAATCAAAGAAGAAATATTTGTTATGAAAATAAATATTAAAAAAAAATTGTTTTCAGATTTTTGATAATTTTGAGTGTTCAAGATACTTTTGAATGAATGAGAATCACTAACATAAATTAAGACCCTAAAGCTCAATGACAAAATTTTAGAAAGTTTGGGTGTTCGATTCACCACCCATGTCATAACGTGGCTCTCCCTCTCTAATATTTGGGGATGAGTGTCATATAGAATCAATATCAGGCCGTCTAATAGAGGCGTCATGATCTTGAGATCTATCATGAGAAAGATTGAAAAAAAAAAATAATAAAAAATCTCCCTCATGTGATACAAATTAATCAATGATTTTCGTTTATGAAAATAAATGTCTGATATTACTAAACTAACAATTAATTTAGTTTTCCCTTGTTTCCCTTAAAAGCGTTAAAGAACGTGCACGTCTTAAAGTGGAGAAACTTTTTAGAACGAAGCCTCGGTTCTGTAGTGAAGTGAATGAAAAGCCAAAGAAGATGCTTGGCCTAAGAGCCGACACGGAATCATCAGTAGACCACCAAAATCACCAACTCAGCTCACGCGACGCATCTTCCTCTTCATCTTCAACACCCTTCACCCTCCACTTCCTTCTTGAGCGTTCATGCTCCTCACTCTTCTGGCTTTGATAGTTCCTCCTTCTGCTGCGTCTCAGCTAAGCAATGAAAGAAGCAAGAGGTGATTTACTTCTCTCTATGTCTCTTTCCTTTTCCACGTTTTCTATGGTTTATAAATTAGGGTTCTGCTTTTATTTCTCGTCTAATTCATAATCTGTTCGCTTGGAGAATGCGAGTGGTTTTAAATAAGTATCTTGTTGAAAACTGTTGTTTTCATGTTTTGTTGAAATGTGGTCTGCGGTGGATTGGATGATTTAAAATTTTTTCGATGGCTGAACATGTTCTAAAATCTCAGTTTTTAAGAATACTTATCGTTTTAATTCAATTTTTTTTTTTTGAAAAAATTGTGAATTTAGAAATTAACTCTTGATTCATTCACTACTTTTTCAAAATATGTTTATATTTTTGGTACTTATTAATTTTGTTTTGTATCTTTTTAATTTTTTCTCATTTTTTAGCAGATATTTTTTCCCCAAACTTTGCCGATTTATTTTTCTGAATTTCCCTTTTCCAAACTTATTCCCGAACCCCGACTTGGTGAGTATTCTTGTTACCGATACAATAAGCTTGTATTGCTCGGTACGAGTCTCCTCAGTTCCCTACTTGCCTGAAACAATTAGCTTGTAAGATGGTGATATAAAGTTATTAGGACTAGGTCGAGATAGAGTTAGGTAGAGAAGGGGAGGAGAAAGAGTGACTAAGAGGGGAAAGATGAAGAGATCTAGGTTTGTAAGGTCAATAATACTTTCACTATCTATGTTGGTATTTATAATTCACTGGTAAAGGATGCACTGACTGCATGCACTCCAAATAATCCATATAAACAGACTAACACCAACACTCCTCCTCAAGTTGGTGCATATATATCATTCATGCGCAACTTGGATATAAGTTCATGTAATCTTGACCTTCTAAGAGCCTTGTGAGAATGTCGATTATTTATTCTTGAGACCTGATAAGGAATACAAAATTCATTGGCTGCAACTTTCTCCAAATGAAATCAACTTAATATGCTTACTCATTTCGTGATAAACAAGTTTTCTGCTATTTGTTTGGTAGCTTCATTGTCTCCAAAAAGGTTCATAGGTTGCTTTACATTGATTCCTAAATCGACAAGAATAAACTTGATCGACATTCCTTCAGGGTTCCTTCAGACATGACCTGTACTCAGCCTCTGTACTTGAATAGGACACAACATGCTGTTTTTTACTCCAAGGAAACAAATTGCCTCTAACAACAATATCCAGTGTTATTTCTCTCAACACTAAGTGATCCATCCCAATTATCATCCGTGAAACCCAAGGATCAAAATCTCGTTTTTTCGATACGTATCGTCCAGCACCAAAACCGATATGTATCGGTTCCGGACGATACTCTCCGGTTTTTTCCCAAAAAAAAAAAACAAAAAAAACATCAAAACCGATAATTTCAAATTTTTGTCCGATACATTGAACGATAATTTGACTATTTTTTAAGGAGGGCTATAAAAACCCATTGTATCGTATTGGTGAGGTCCAAAACCGATACGTATCGGTATCGGACAATATTTTGATCCATGGTGCAACCTTTCACATTAAAGTGACCATGATTGCTATATAATAGCTCTTTCGCAAGACTAGATGCCAAATATCATAAAATCATGTATACTGCATCCAAGTGTATAGTCCAAAGAGCATGCATATGCTGACTAACAACATTCATAGCATAGGCGACATCTGGGCGAGTAACAGTGAGATATATCAATTTCCTAACTAACCTCTGGTGCATCTGAATATCTTGCAGTGTCTCTCCATCTTCTAAATTTATTCTATGATTCAAAATATTTGAAGGCTTATACCCTAGCATACTCGTCCGATGGAGCTAGTCTAAAGCATATTTACTCAGTGAAATACAAATGCCCTTCCATGACCTTACCATCTCAATTCCAAGAAAATACTTTAAGAGTATTAAATCTTTAATATCAAACATCTGGCTCATGTACTGTTTGAGTCTCATGATTTTCTTCTTCATCATTACTCCTGACAACAATATCATCCACATAAACAATCAATGCAATTGTCCACACACCCCTCTTCACAAACAAGATGCGATCATAAAGACTTTTGTTATACCCAAACTGGACAATGACATCACTAAACTTTTTGAACTATGCTCTTGGCGACTGCTTCAACACACAAATTGCTTTCTTTAGCCGACGAACTTGACCATTCTCCCCCTCATGAGTAAAACCACCGGGGGGGGGACCATATGCACCTCTTCCTTAAGGTCTCCAAGGAGGAAGGCGTTTTGAAGATCAAATTGGTGAAGCGACCATCTCTTATAAACTGCAAGGATAAAGTATGAAATTCAACTTGGCTATAGGCACGAAGAGTCCTAGTAATCAACACCATAGGTCTGGGTAAGCCTCTAATCTAGCTTTATACTTCTCAAGGGTTTTTTTTGGCCTATACTTAGTGTATAAACTCACTTGCATTCAACAATTTTCTTTCCTTCTGGTAACATAGTCGCTTCCCAAGTAGTATTCTGCACAAGTGTTTTCACCTCATGAACCATAGTATCCTTCCATTGAGGATGTGACAAGGCAAAGAAACAATCAAGGGAATAGAAGCAGAATCAAAAGATGAGACAAATGAAGAATGTAAAGCAAGCAGAGCATGATAAGACAATACAAACCTACTAAAGAAGTACAAGATTGTGAGCCCTTATGTAACACTATAGGTAGACCCATGTTAGACACAAGAAGCACATGAGTTTTACTTTCTTGCCAACTAGCACAGAGGTTGAAGTTTGGTCCATATTTTGAGAGAAAGTGAATTGGGAAGGTTGGAACATGAATAAGCAATCAACCCAAAGCGAGCAATAACGGAAAAGGTAGAGGTTATAGGTTGCTAAGTTGGTTGGTAGTGTGGACAAAATTATTGCATAGGTGTGTTAGCTACTAGGCTAAAAACCCCAATGGGAAAAGTCATGTCCACGAATCAAAGTGTGTTTACTGATGGAAGGCAAATTTTTGATGGGATGGTGATGACACATGAGTTCATTGAAGCGCAAGACATAAATTGGGTTTGTCGGGGTTAATATGTAAACTGGTAATGGAAAAGGCATATGACTGGGTCAATTGGAAGTTCCTCGATTATATTATGAATGTTGGGATTTGGGCAGAGGTGGGGGAGATGGATCTGAAGTTGTGTGTCCATGGCAAGGTTGTCGGTTCTCATCAATGGAGCCCCAAAGGGCTTCCTTAGAAGCTCTAGCGGGTAAGACAGGGGAACCTCCTCTTCCTCTTTCCATTCGATATGAATCTCGCTATATGCACTCCTCTCTACCATCCCAATCTTATCCGACCTCTAGGGCCTCTAATACTCCCCACCCAATCTCTTTTTCATACTTTTTTATTATCCCCCTTGCCCATCATGCTTCCTCCGCACGAACTCTCGATAACCATTTCACCAATAGGGCTAAGTTCCTTCTTGTGATTGAATGGATCCCTCACTACCTGAATTTATTAGTAATCTCGCCACATCACAATTGACTACATGGATCTTCTTGGATTTTCTACAACCTCAACCACATCCCACACCCTTAGTTAACCACGTCGTCGCATGATCCTCTGTTTTAACCCCATAAATTGTAGCTTTCCCAAGGTTTATAATTTTGCCCCAAGACTTCCACATAGCACTGAATAACCACCTTCACATTCTGGATCTCCATCTCCTCCACACCACAAAAAATAACGGTGTCAACTGCATATTATAGGTGTGTGGTCATTTGGCCTCCTCTACTAATTTCAAACCCTCTAAACAAGTCCTGCTCTTATGACAGGTTCATAATTTTAGAAAACACAGTTTTGAAGAGACCATTAGTTTTTTCATGGGGAAGGGAGATAGGGGTAGTTTGTGGAAGCATCGATGGTGTGAGGGGCCAATCTTTATAATCGCTTTCCAAAGATATTTGTGTGGTGGTAGACAAGAATGCAAAGGTTGAGGAGGCCATAGTGAATTTTCATGGAATATTCAACACCGTCGTAATTTGAAAGTGATTGAAGAACTGGAGTTCATAGAGTTGCTCAAGGAGTTAAGCAAGGTAAGGGCTGATTGAAATCGATGAGATATGTAAAGTGGGTGTGGGAGAAAAAGGACTTTTCTTGCTTTTACTTTTTACACTTTCTTGGTTACAAGACCCTTGATAGGATTCCCTTGGACCCTATTGCGGAAGACTTTGGTTCCATTGAAGGTTAAGTTCTTTGTGTGGGAGGTGGCTTGGAGTAGCATCTTAATGTGTGCTCAATTGTGTAAAAGGGAATGTCGGTATCGACAATGTGTGTGTTTTGGGGGAAGAGGAAGAGTCTGTGTAGCACTTGTTCCTTAGATGTCAGTTCGTGAATCAAATGTGGGCTTCATTTTAACTGGCTTTGAGATGGGTACTTGTTTGGATGATCTTGCGTCAAGGACTTGGCGGAATGGTCTGAGTCCCTTTTCTGCAATAATATCGCCATCCTCTAGAGAGCGCTACCAATTGTAGTCTTTTGAGGTATCTGGAAGTAACATAATAGGAGGATCTTCGAGAGGAAATCTGATACATGTGGGACTACATAAGCTTAATCCTCGGAGATCTTTCCTCGTGGTTTTTGGCTTCTCTCCATTACTCGGCCTCTTTAGTGGAGATCATACGAGAATGGGAGCAGTTGAGACTCCCTTAGCCTATAAGATGTCCTAGTTCTTTGGCTAAACACCTCTATGCCACTTTGGTATGTTTTAATTTGTTATCTTTTAATGAAATTATGGTTACACACTAACTTTTTAAAAAAGGCTTTCTGTCAGTCGGCATTTTAACCAAAACGTGTAGGACAATAAGTCTTAATTTTGTCCAAGAATTTAATTCACGGATATTAAGTTAATAATTCTTGACATGTCATGAATCAACAAAAAAGATGGAGTTTATTCCAAAAAAAATTTAGCGATAAATGAATTAAGAGGATAAGAACAGATGGGGGTTCCTTTGATATTTCTTTCCACTTTAGAAAATGTGAACAAATTGGTGTTCTTTAGGAAAGTTGTATCGAATCACACAAGGCTTTTCAATGAACAAATAGTATTTAAAGTGTGTGATGATAGTTGGGTTCATTTCCTAGAACATATTTGGGGTGGTGATAACCCATTTAGCATCCGGTTTGGTTGACTTTATGGGTTGGCCAAACTGAAGGACCAATTGGTCAAAAAATTCTTCGAAAAGAAGGAGGTTAGCTTGTGACATTCATATTTTGAAGAAATCTCAAGTGACAATGGGTATCTTAAATGCCAAGCTCCTTGGGGCACTCAAGTCCAACTAAATCGCTAAGATGGTCAAGATAGTAGTATCGGGTTCATTAGTTTATTCTCAATTAATTTTGTGCAGTATAATGGTGGTCCCCTCAACTTCGTTTGACACGATATTAGCAATAGATCACCTTGAAAATCAGGTAGCATGTATTTCAAACTGTTTTTTATTTTGCAAAGGGGACTTGAATGAGGAGATGAAATCATTCTCTTTTGTACTTTTTTCTTGACAGATTCGGTTTTACCTCATTACTTTGTTTTTGGATGGTCTGGGTGCCATAATATACAATTAATAACCCCCTTGTCTTTTGAGGACTGAGTCAGTCTTGGAAGGCAGTTTTAGTTTGTGGTGTCTTTGTCCTTTTCCAGTAATTTAGACTCTGACGAAAAGAAGCAAGAACGAATGTTTTTGACAGTCCCAGTACTACCAATTCCTATGTATTTACTAGTTGGATGAGAACCAAATCACATTGTGGTCTCTCTAATAAATCCGTTTAGTTTCTCATAGTAAATTGTTGATTGGGTTGCCCCTCCTTTGGTGGTGGATAATTAATGCTAAACTCGGTTCGCAACCTACGGCTGAACAGAGGGAGCACCATAAGGGGTCGATAGTTATGTGTTACCGGCCTACCTAGGAGATTACAACTCTATGGAGAGATGCTCTATGATGTATGGAGGCGGGGCCCTCAGTTGTGGTTGGTGACTTCAATTGTTCTTAATTGAAGCAGCAAATGCGGCCCATGGAGGATCCTTGATTGCTTTGATGAGGTCTCCTTGATTTGCTTGGTGACTTCAATTGTTGATTGGGTTGCCCCTCCTTGATTTTTTGTTGAACTTGTAAATACATTTAGAACTGAAGAAAGGAAATATAACGATTTCACATTGGAGCGAAAAGAAGGCAACACAGCTCGTGTAATGATTATGCAATAAAGATAACCAATGAAGAGAAGCTAGCTTGTTCTCCAAAACAATTCATTGCTAGAAGTTCCACTATTTTCTAACTTGTCTCTCCATGGATATGAATAATTAGGCTCTCTTCCATTCGGCTAAAATGTGATGCGTTTCTCTAAACTTCATCACATGCTTTCAGGTAGTTTTAGCATCCTTCTTTTGCTACCTAATGGTATTAATGGTGACCCCTCAATCTAAGGCTTAAGTGGATATATCCGAAGTGACTGTGGCAATTCCACCTAGAGGGCTTTGACTTGTGTGACCATAAGGGGTCTGATGGTTGCGTGTTACTAGCCTACTCAGGGGGTTGCAACTCTATCGAGGAATGCTCTATGATATATGGAGGTGAGGCCCTCAGTGGTGGTTGGTGACTAAATTGTTCTCAGTTGAAGCAGCAGATGGAGCCCATGGTGGTTCCTTGATTGGTTTGATGAGGCTTTGGGCTTTCTTAGCGACTTCCCCAAAGTCCTCTCTTATTCCTTCTCAATGATATGAATTCATTGGTAGACTTGTTTGGTTTTTTGTTGAACTTACAAATATATTAATAATTTACAAAAGAAAATACACTGATTTCACATTAGAAAGAAAAGAAGGCAACACAGCGTGTATACTAATTATGCAATAAAGAAACCCAATGAAAAATAAGAAGCTAACTTGTTCACTAAAATAATTCACCCCTAGAGGTTCCAGTATTTTCTACCTCATCTGCCTTAACATTGCCCTCTCCATGGATATGAGTAATCCGACTGTTTTCCATTCGGATAAAATTTGACGCATTTCTCTAAGCTTCATTCCATGCTTTTTGGTAGTTTTAGCATCCTTCTTTTGCTACCTAATATATTAATGGTGCTCCTCTCAATCTAAAGCTTAAGCGGAGATATCCGATGTCACTATGATAATTCCACCTGGAGGGCTTTTACTTGCCCGTCCATAGTGCGTAAACTGTTGTATATCTATATAAATTTTATGCATGTCATCATATTTATGAAATAATTATTTGTTATTTATTACTATGGTTAATACTTTTTTCTTTCTATTTTCTAGTTTTCTAATATTTGTATGAGTTCCAACAAAAAATTTATTCACATCGTCTGTATGTTATATGCATCGACATATATTATATAGCATGATAATTTATTTTGGGGTGGTTGATGTGTGCTTCAGTGTGAATATTTTATTCTTTGTGATGCTATCTCATGTGCAATCCTTAGTCCGATTCTCTACTAACAACTTTCTAAGCAGGTACTAAGACTCTGTAACTGGTTAGATGATTCAGATCGCTAATACTGTAATCCCAAAAATAATAATATTAAGATTGTCTATGCTACTTCTAATTCCTTGTTTCATTCATTAGGCACATGTCAACTATGCCCTGCATTGAAGTCATTCTTCTCTGACAAAATCGGTAAGAGTATGCTTCGTGGTTGTGTTTCACCAAACAAATATCGGAGACTAGATCCAAAGCTTGAAAGGAAAATGGCAGAAGCCATTAAGCAGAGAGCTGCATCAGGACGAAACAAATTCAGATCGATGAATAGCATCATTATGAGGTTCCCTCAATTCAAAGAAGGCTTGAGAAAATTCAGGACCGTGTTTGAACAATATGGTGAGTATAAAGCTGTTTATCCTTGCTATTCTCATTACCACAAGATGATCTGCTGAAAGTGCTGATTGATAGACAATTAGATCCCATAATTAGGGCTCTCAACGGGTCGGGTTGGTTCAAAATCTAGGCTGGCCCAACCCTTTGGGTACCTGACCAGATCTGATCCTATCTTACTCGGGCCAAGAGTATGTGCCTGGCCCAAACTGATACTGGGCCGGGTAGGGTCGGGCAACCAAGTTTATATATATATAGCTAATTGAGCACCTTCACTGTACACCATGGTCCATATGGAGCTCCACTTGGCATCCAAAGCATGTTTTGGGTTCCATGTGGAGCAAGGTAGTGTTGTTTAGATCATTTAAACAAAAATGACATTAAAACAATGTCTCCATGCATTTTGAGGCTTAAAATCTAGATTGTTGAATCACAATCAAAATTTGACTTTCAATTTTAGTTTTATTTTTTTCTTTTTTAAATTTGAATTATACAACATGTTGGAGCTCCACATTTGCTTGGTGTACTTATCTTGCATACTCGATTAGAGTGCGCTCCCTTTTTATAGATATATACTTTTAAAAAAATTAAAATAGATATTATCGGGTCGCTTGGAGCCAAAAAACTGATCAGGGAACCAGCTGATCGGACTAGTTGACAGCCCTACGTTAGCTCATATTGAGCCTTTATTAATGGACCCGACTCTCCTGCGACACCATTTTGGTATTTAAACAATCTTGGACTATTAAAGGTATATAGGATGCAAGTACTTCAATCTTTTAAAGTGATAGCTCATGCATTGAAAGAGCAGTGGGCCAGAAAATCATATGTTTTGGGAAATTTGAACCATCCGATCTGTGCACTCTAATATTAACCACTGTTTTTACTTTATAATAGGCGATATTAAAGTTCACCGATCAGATGGATCACATCCACTTGTAGGCGTGATTTTTTGTTTGAGACATTTTCCAATTGTGGACTTCCACTTGAACTATATAGATTTGATCACAGACGTATGCTATATAGCCAACAGTAAAGTCTACTTTGAAAGCATAAGATAAAAAGGTATTTTAATGGTATAGATCATTTAAATACCATTTTGATGTTAAAATGTCGGTCTGAACCCATAATTCCTTCATTACTTAAAGTTGTGCATGCCACATTTACTAGTGGCTGTTCTTATAGATGAAGACTCAAATGGAACCATCGATCATGAAGAACTAAAGATATGCTTAAACAAACTACAAATCCATCTGACAGAGAAGGAAATAGCTGATCTCTACCATTCCTGTGATATGGATGGAAACGAAGGAATACAATTCAACGAGTTCATTGTTCTTCTCTGTCTCATCTATCTTCTGATGGAGGCTCCTGCTGTTCCTCAAGTGGTATCCTTAACATAGCTATTTTACTATTTTTAATCTCTGCTCTCATAATTAATGTGTCTTCTCGCTGGATTCATTTGGCCACTTTGATATGTTTCAGGCATCAAGAATGAATTCACCACAGATTGAGGCGATTTTTGATACCTTAGTTGAGGCATTCTTGTTTCTAGACAAAAATGGCGATGGTAAACTGAACAAAAAAGACATGTTCCGTGCGTTAAATGAAGGTTATGCTCGTGAGAAGTCCCCTAGGCATATTAGCATGTCACGATTCAGTATATCCTCTCTTTCTTTCTCTCTTAATCTGGTGCATTGAAAATTTCCAACTTCGACTGCGTTTTGGTCGGTGGATAAGATTTTATTTTTTTATTTTTATTTGAGGGGGAAGGAAATGAACCTGATCGATGGTGCGCATGTTGCCTTGGCACTTGATCTTCGGATTAGGTGCCACTTGGCACCCAAATGGCACTAGGACAGCGTTCAACGATACATCGCTAATGTAGCGTCCTACTGTCCATTCCCCTCTTAAGGTTTACTGTTCCTTACGGATTTTGGAAAAAAAATAAAAATAATAATAGGGTTGCAATCCTAAGGTGAGAAAATGAATGGTAAAACAATCATTCATTTCACCAATTCATTTTTCTAAGCCATTGACCACTGTTGATCTCATGGTGGCTGTTTTAGTGGCTATTTTTTAATTGGCCCTATCTATATCCACGTGGTACCTAAACTTATGCTTGCAATGCCACGCAGATAGATCTGACCTTTCCCAGCTTTCATGGTACTTGTGCTTATGTCTTGTAATAAATGCAGAAGAAATGGACTGGAGCAAGAGTGGAGAGGTCAGTTTCAAGGAGTTTCTCTTTACATTGACAAATTGGATTGGTGTCGATGCCAATGACGACAAGGAAATATCTATAAAAATTGAGTGAATAGGAACAGATAGCAAATACAGTGACAAAGCAAGCAATTCTTGTGGATTGTCCAATGTGACGTGATTCTTCAGAATAGTGTACAAAATATGACTCAAAAACTGTTATGTTAAAAACTGTATTCATTGTTCAGTTGGTGTTGAATATGGATGAATCGAACCATGACATACTTCTTTTAATGGAAAAACTGATCAGATGGGTCAAATGGAAGTGACTACCCTTGTAGCCCTACTCTGTTTTAAAAGTGGAGTAAACTTCTTTCTGCTGCAAGAGCTCATGAAAAATGGAGTTTCATAGATCTCAAGCAAGGTATTAAATCTCTGTACTGATACCGTGTACCATTTGTACTAGCCAGTATGGTCAAAGGTATGAACCATTCTAGTTCCAAAAAGGGCAAAAGTGTACTAGAGTTTCCCCATATAGTTTTCCAAAGGCTGTCTCTGTGTCATCTTACATTACATATATCTAATGCATTTGATCAGAGTTTCATTGCAAAAACTAGTATTTAGATTTATATTTGGCATATGTAAAAGACCTCTTTTCCATTCAAGCAGTGGATCTACGAAACGAAAATTACCCAATAAATAAATAAGTACTATCGAAAAAACATTCTTTCATCTGATTGATAAGATCAGAATCAGAGAAGGATTATCTTTCCGTATCCTTCAGATACACCTAACAACTGCCACCGGAGCTCATCATGGATATTTAAGGGGTCTCTGTATTCACCTTACATTACATATGTCTAATCCATTTCACGCAGAGTTTCATTACAAAAACTTGTATTTAGATTCATATTTAGCACAGCTCTACTGAAAGATCTCTCTTTTCTATTTACACTAGTACCTGAAAAACAGTATAAATTTCAATTTCATGATCATCTACCATACAACAAACCCATCATTCTATTCTATCTATTTGTTTTGATTCAGTTTATGCCAAGAGCCTGAATCTTCTTGATCATTGACAAAGAACACATATTACTCTCTTCCCACTCCTCCATTCTCTCCTGCTCCCACTCATCTATTCTCCCCTGCTTCCTTCTGTGCTCCAAATCCATCACTGGATTCAAACAGTCGTGCCCGTCAAGTAAACTGACAATCTGCCTCATGCTCGGCCTCAGTTCCGGATCCGAACGCGTGCACGCCAATCCCACTTTCACCAGCCTCTGCAGCTCCACCAAATTGTATTCCCCATCCAACCTCCGATCCACGAGCTCGACCAACGGTCTATTCCTCGCCTCAAACATCTCAACTTTCTTCACCAGAAGCACCTCTGGAAACCTGAAATCAACAGCCATCTGCCCGCTCACCACCTCCAACACCACTACACCGAAACTGTAGACATCAGCCTTGGTGGTTGCTTCACCGGATTCCATGTACTCCGGGGCCATGTAACCGAAGATTCCACGAACCGAGGCGTTCGGGCTAGCGTCCACATGGTGTCCGTGTTCGTTTCGGGTCAGGAATTCTGCAAGGGCGAAGCCTCCGAGACGCGGGTTCATATCAAAATCAAGACCAACGACCGAAGAGGTGATGTGTCTGTGGATCACCTGCTCCTCCCATTCCTCATGCAGATAGAGGACCGCCGAGGCAAGCGATTTGATTATGTTGTAGCGGTGGCGCCACCGCAGCACAAAGTTTTCACCATTTCTGTGATTGGGATGAAAGAGTAGGTGGCTTAGCAAGCACCAAGACAAGTAGTCATACACCACGAGCATCTCCCCTTGTTCAGTGCACCATCCTCGGAGCTGCATTAGGTGGCGGTGGCGAAGCCTTCCGAGGTTCTGGAGCTCATTAGAGAAGCGCATTCTCAAAGCGGGGCAAGTCTTCATCCCGAGCCGCTTCACCAGGACCTGCTGGTGGTTGTTCAGGTGCCCTCGGTAACCAGTGCCGAAATCCATCTCAGCAACCACATTATCCTCCGAGAAATTGTTTGTGGCAGTGACTATCTCCTTGAAGGTTATTTCTTGTGGCATGTCGACCACTGGAAAAGCGTTCGGCGACCGGTTGCTGCTACGGCTTCTCACTCGGGATCCTGTGCCAGTATCTGCAGTCATAAACATGGTGTTGCTGTTGGCGGTGGCATAATTAGACAAAGCGGCAGAATCTGGCGTGGTTGTGGTTGTTGTCGTGGTCGTAGTTGACTTAGTGTCGGCAGTGCTGGTGGTTGGGGAAGATAACGAGATATATAGAGGGTGCAAATGGAAGGACGGCAGAGGCGGCAACTCGAAGAATTGATCACAAGAAAGCGCTTCTAAAACCCATCTCATAGTTGGCCGAGATTTAGGATCGTGGAGAGAGCAGAGGAGGCCTAGATGAATCAGCCTCTGCATTTCGCGAAGTGGGTAGGATCCGTCGGTCAAGCATTTATCTCCAGCTTGCAAGCACTTTCCCTCGTCGGAAAGCCGCCGGACCCAATCGAGCAAAATGATCTGCTCATCTGGGTATGAAAGATCAACTGCCCGCCGCCCCGATGCCACCTCCAACGCAACGATCCCGAACCCAAACACATCGGATTTTGCCGTCGCTACACTTCGTTTTTGGAAATTCTCTGGTGGCAAGTACCCGATCGTGCCCCCAATTCTTGTCTTCTCTGCCAATCGGAACTCGTAATTATTCATCGAGGATGATAATGTTAACGAAGGTGCTTCAAGCTCATGCTCGAGCCACCTGGCCAGGCCGAAATCGCCGAGCTTAGCGTTGTAGCCAGAGTCGAGCATGACATTGCTCGTTTTAACGTCGCGGTGGATTATCTGAGTGTCGAGCTGCTCGTGGAGGTAGAAGAGCGCGGCCGCGAGGCCAGTTATGATGCGCCAACGCTGGGCCCAATCAAGTGGGGTGCCACCATCTAGTTGGTTGTTGTGGAAGAGGATGCGATCGAGGCTTCGATTAGGCATGTAATCGTAGACAAGGAGGAGCTGATCGTCGTAAACGCACCAGCCGCGGAGCCGAACCAAGTTGCGGTGCCTGAGCCGAGCCACCGCAGCTAGCTCCGCAGCAAACGTCTTCTCGAGCCGCTCTTCCTTCTCCGCGACGCACTTGACAGCGACGGCGGTCCCGTCACTCGGCAGCACGGCCTTGTAGACCCGGCCGAACCCGCCACTGCCGAGGACCCCGGCTGGGCTGAACCCATTGGATCCGATGTAGAGCTCGGCGTAGCTGAAGATCCTCGGATTGTTGCCAGGAACCTTCTCGGAAAATACAACTCCGGTGATATCGTGGAACTTTTGGGAGTCACGGTAACTTTTTTCAGGAAGATATCTGGAGAATCCGGTCAGAATCAAAAACTGATCACGGAGATAGCGGATGAGGGTGGTGATCCGATGGCGGAGATGCTTATTCTTTGATGAAGTTGAGCGGTTCTGATGATGATGAGCACGATCAGATGGTTCAATTTCGTCGATGTCGGCGGGTAGGATGAGGCAGAGGCGATTCAACTCCATGGTGGGTTTGATTTCATCTGTTCATATGTGGTGTGAAATAGAGGAAGACGAGAGGGAAGGAGAGCAATTTAATGGGTAGGAAAGGAAAATTTGGTATCTTTCTACTCTGTCTTTCTCTCTCAGCGGCCTTCAATTTTTTTACGTTTTCAAAAGAGTAGCATGTGTTTTAGACGACGAATGACGACTTAGCGCTACCAAGTGGAAAGGAGGTGGGTGGTGATATATATATATATATATATTTGAATTGATTTGAATGGAAGATTCTTTTGTAAAGCGTTCTAGAGACAAAGGGCGCGTTGATGTGTTGCCGTGTGTGCCGGTGTCTGCTGAATGGGTCCCAAACTACGCGGCCTCATTTGCGCTGCGGCCTAATTTAGGCGAAGATTGAGGGAGGGCAAAGTAACCTAGTTCGGTTCGGATAAATTTGGAAACCTTTATTTATAATGCTTTCAATCTTCCATCTCAACTAGGAGGTCACCTGCCTAAATCGTGCACTGCTTTAAATCAGACAAATGAGATGTTTTTTCATCCCAATCCTTGAAAAAACAAATTTTGAGATCATGGGCTATGTTCATACGTTCAGGTTTTGATTCCCAAAAAGTGAACATGATAATGGCATTCATCAAATGTCTTTTCGGATAACTTTTTAGTATACTGTCATGTGGAATAAAAGTCTGTCGGTTTGGTGGTAGGACCGACTTATTGCGTCAAAGATTGGGTGAAAAATGATCTCCATCATCGGATTCAAAATTGTCAACAATTTAAGCACGTGAAATCCAAATTGAGAAGCAAGAATCTTGCGTTGAAAATAAAGGTAACCATTGATATCTTTAAATAAAAGAATATATATTAATTTTGTTAAAAATGATATCTTCAAATGATAACATGGGTTCCAAATCAGTGATTCTCAATCTCGGTGCAATCAAATGGTTATTTTCCGTTAACACTGTAATAGATCTGTTACAATGTAATAGGAAACCTCCATTATACCAACTTAGTAGCAGATTTTTGAGATTCAGTCTTATTTTATAAGTTGGCAAAAAGCCTTTTACCACAAGAAGGGCAATGGTCAAGTTCAATCAGGAGAGTGGGTCCCATTTAAAAACCTTCTCTTGTCATATGGTTCAATGATATAAATAAAGTTACTAAAATACCCTTAGTATCATTAGCTGGTATCTCTTATATCATAGTCATAAATCATGAGTCTACGGTGATGCATTGAGTTGCAAATGATTTGCGAATAAATTTATGAGATTATGAGGATCAGGAATCAGAACCCACAAAGGGACCCTCCTATGATTTCTTTTTATGGGTCATTGCAAATGGAGGGGCCCTCCTGGTTCAGGCTGTCATCGGGTAGCGACCCGTTGTGGAACCTGGTTCGGCGCATAAACTTGACTCGTGGAGTATGGTCGGGCTTGACTTGAAGCAGGTTAGGCAGATGTTGACATGACTCGGCCCAATATTTTTTATATGTAATATCAGAAAGGTTTGGGGGATTTCGGATCTGACTTGATGGGGTCAAGTTGGGTCAGTCATATCCCTTTTGTTCGATTGGTCAGGTTGGGGTGCATCCAAGGGTAGGGTTAGGTCGAGTGCCTAAACCGTTTGACAGACATAGGGTGTGGCTCGACCCAACTCGTCAATTTTTTTTCTCTTCGAATATTTTCTGAATTTTGCTAGATTTTTTTGAATTTAACCTTGCCGAATCCCGACTTGGTGACTATGTTGGCTATGGCACCCCATAGTGACCAAATATTGGTACGGGAATAAAACGCTCCGGAAATATACGAAAAAGGAAAAGTTTTGGAGAAAAAATGGGAAATTTGTGAAAAATAAAAAAATATTAACAATTATAAAAATTATATATGCTGTGACCAAACAGAGGATTTAAACGGATTTAAAGTGCGAGTTTTTTTCAAATTTTCAAAAAAAGGGGTGTTTGGTCAGTGTGGCACCCGGGTCAGCAGGCTACCTAACGGCTAAGACGAACTCTTGTGTGTGACATCATTTAAATGGAACTCCAGTCATACCATCATCAACGGGCCACTTTTTTCATTAAATCAATGTGGACTGCTCCATTGATTCAAATGTGCCACGTCTATAACGTGAATACTATTAATAGATAGCTTCCCCCACAAATTGATGACGCTTGCACAGGTTCACAAATGGTCCACTTCCCCATTCCCTTTCTACCAACTTCTTCCCTTTCTACCAACTCCTACGTGATCAATTGGATTTGGCTCCCTCCCCAAATGGACATCTGGCATTGCCAAGTGGACATCTAAGATGACCCGACCATCACACACCAAATACCAAACTCTCATGTGATCGCTAGGTTGGCACCGCCACTTAATTTCTTTTTTGAAAAATATATGCTACTATCTCCCCATTAGGTACAGCTGAAAATCTTACTTATTTGAATCGGATGAAGATCGGTTTTCGTCCCATTCTTTCAAACAACTGATCTTGAGATCATGGTAATATCATCAGCCAATTGATTGTTTAATCAAGGTGACGCAAATCCCAAATAAGTGACCCAAAAATCAGGTGACACTCATAATGCTCAAGGTCACTGTTTGGGGTGTGTGTGCCAAGTGAAATGAAAAAACTGATTCAAAACAATCAAACGATTTTCAGTTCCACTTATGAAGGATATCCAATATTTTGTCCCTCAAGATATATTAAATACAGCTCAAATTATTAAGCGGCAAATTAGGATATTTCTTCTAAGGGTGTCATTATTTTCAATATCTTGGGATCGTGCACCTACTATCACACACTCTGATTTGATTTCACATGGCATACATTCCAAATATTTATTATGATCATAGGCATATATCAAATGTCGTGCTCCAATCACTTTTTGAGATGTGAATCATGCAAAATTGAAATCTGACCATATGATGGTAGGGTCATGAGCTCAAGTTCTGTTCTCGGTCAACAAATTCAAAGTGGTCAATGATTTAAGCATGTAAAAAAAGTTGAAAAGGACAAATCTTAGGTTTAAAATAAATGTTCCATTTTGGTAATTTGGGTGCTTATATAAATAAGGGGCCAACTTGTTGCACGTGAAATTTTTGCCGTTGCACAAAGTTTGAAAAGAAAGACTTAATATTTTGTAGTCTTGTGCAACGTGGAGCACTATTTATTTCGTTTGATTTAAAGGCCGTGATATAAAGATCTTGATGAAAACAATTGGCACGAAACACAGTCCTTATCATCTAATTAAACATAGTCATAGCCCATCATTTGATTCAATAGTTGACTATGCTAAATCATATAGAGATCGTGTTATGTGTTAATCTCTGACAAAAAAAATCTTTGCATGGTGACCTTTAATTTAAATAAAACAGAATTAGATGGTTTTAGAAGTGGCAAAACAATATCAAGTTTCTTTTAAACTATGTGGAAAGCTATAAATCTCGAGTGGAAGTTGTTGCTCAATTAAAAATAATTAGGCATTTCCGAAGTCATGTCCAAACGAAAAGTGGTTAGTTGACCTAAGTGCCAAGGGTAGCGCTCAGGCGTGGTACCCAAACCAGAAGGCCAGTGGTTACCTCTGTACCAACACTCAAAAGAAAAAAGAGCTCATATTGGGCAACCAACCCAGTCAGGGGAGCACTCAGTAGTGACCTCGGCTCATTGATCTTAACCGTCTGATCAGTGGATTTTGCCAGTGGCGATATCTAAAAATTAGCTCTTTAACATTTTTAGTGGAGTGGATTTGAAACTTCATGAACTGTTCCAATAAATAACTATTCATCAAACGGCCAGGATCTTTAGCCGGTTTGACTTTTTTTATGTGATTCAAATAGCCCATCGGTTGGATATAATTGGTAAGGATAGAGATTTGTCAAAGATGCGTAGCATTTAATAGTGTCCACATTGAGTTGCTTGGATTGGCGGATGAGTGGATTTTTTGGGGTAAGAGAAGTTGGCATGAATTGTAACTTCTTTAATAAAGTGGATTTGTCAAAGTTGTGTGCCACATGGCAAAATTAGTGCATAGATGACCCATCTATTACTTCTCAGATTACTATTAATTTAATATTTTAGTGAAATATGTAACAATTTAAAAATAACTGTGCTATTAATTTAATGTTTTTTTAGTAAAATATGTAACAATTTAAAAATAATTGTAATCTATGCGAAACTATTTTATATTATATTTTATTTTGTTATTGTACATCCAAATCCATAAATATATGATATAAGGCTGCAATGATGAGAATAATGATAATTGTTATTGTGCGTTTAAAAGAAGGAACATGTATACACCAATGGCTGTCATCATAGATCAAAATATTGTCCGATACTGATATGTATCAGTATCGGATGTGAACAATACGATACATTAAATATATCATATCGTTAATATATATATATATATATATTGAACGATCATTCATATATATGTATATATCGAACGATACAATTAATATATCATTCGATATGGACCGGTACCGATACATATCGGTTTTTTGGCATTTTGATCCATGACTGTCACATCACCTTAAAAATCTCATGATCCTTTGAAAATACGATCTCAATGATTTTGAAGACCGAACTATTGATGCGTTTTGGCTTTGCCGTTACGATTCAAGAACCATGGGTTTTCATTAACAAGAGTTTTCATATTGCACCAGACTAAGAGCCCGTAGATCCGTGCACAGCACATGCACTGCATGAGCAGTGGACCCACCCGAGACAAACAAAAAACTCTTTCCAAAATGAGCCGATTCTAATGACCCATTAATTATCCTATGGACACTGATAAATGACGGACCTCAAACAACAGACCACTTATATGGAGTGCAGTGGGTCCCACTCCCAGCAATACAGTTTGGGCGAGTCACTTGCATTGCTCCACGTAAGCAATTCGTTGTTGCTCTGCTGTTTGGAGTGACTGATAATAAATTTCCTTATCCAATTCAACTTCTTAATGTCACATTGTAAAATGATGTGATACTAAATTATAAACTATCTGGTCTTCGGATTTCTAGAACGTATTATTTAGTTTTGCCAGCTTTTTGATTCAAAGAAAGAGAGGCTGTTTTATCATAATATCTATGCATGTAGAAGCCAGATTCTATCTAGGATTTTAACCGTTCAAATGAGAAAGGCAAAGGATAATTCTGTCGTCCTCTCTGATTGGAGAGTAGAGACGTTCTTGATATTAGAAAATTTTGAATTCGTGATCTATGCTAGAAAGGGTACCTCTATTAGTGCCCACGCAATCTCTGAATGTGCCCATGTCAGACACTTCACTAAAATTATTAATTGCTTCAGATCAGATAATGGAGATTGTGTTTTGCCTCGATCTTTCACACAATTGATCTTGAGAATATGCCGCACCTATCAGATAGTCATTTTTTAATCCCACATGTCATAGATCCCCAAAAAATGGCCCTAAACACGCTTGAGTGTGATGTGTGCCATAGAATCCAAGGGGAAGATTTTGGGGATCTGGGACATGTGGAATAAAAAATTGATCATCTGATAGGTGCAACATAATCTTAAGATCTGTTGTGTGGAAGATCGGAGTAAAACACGATCTTCATCATCTCATCCCAAACAATCAATGATTTTGAAGCGGTGTCCATGAGCGCTTTCAAAGATTGCGTGGGCGCTAATTGAGGTACCTGCTACAAATGACAAACATAATAACAGTTCATGTTTATGACATTTGACCGGTTTTAACGTCTCCATGTTTTTTTTTGCTTTTGCAAGAATGAAATCTGCAGGCACCATTGAGTGCACTATTCTACATCATCTTCCTAAAATGTTTGGATTTGATATAAAAAAAAGTGCATCGATTGCTTAAAATATTCAATTGATTTTTAGGGTATTTTAAAATTTTGATAAAAAGTTCTCGTTTTAATATTTTTTTTTTATTCATAGGTTGTGTTTGGCTTAGCTCTCAGCCTGAGAAGTTTATCTGTATTAACAAGTGGCCTTTCTCTTTGCTAAATCTCTACTACCTATTTCAGCGAGTCCCTCTTATCCTTGTTAACTCGATGCATGGTAAGATTTTCTTGCTCCACAATTCTCTCTTGCCCTTTTCTCACTCTTTGCTCGAGAAGAGTTTATTTGCTCTAGAAAGAACTGTAAGTTAGCAAGAAAGCAAAGAGATAATTGCTAGAGCAGATAATTCCTACTTTTCAAGGAGTTGGTAAAAATATCAGACTTTGGAAAAGAGCTAACAAATAAGTATGCCAAATACAGCCTTAGCCTCTATATGAGTGTAGCATAATTAAATTTTACTCCCACATTTGTAAAGAATGAGAATTGCTTTGTGATTACATATAATCCCTTACCTTTTGGTTTTGAGAAACCATTAGAGAAGCATTTTGTGCCCATTAATATCTCACGTGGTCCGTGTAGTCAATTTGGACAGGGTTAAATAGAGGATAAATTTTATAAAGCACTATATGATTAGCTACATAAGTATTGGGGCTCAATTAATAGAAGTCGGTGCAGTCAGTCACATCGGGCTATCAACTACTTCCCTTGATTTATTTAAACACAAACGGTGTAAGATCCTTTCTAAACCTATGGTTTGATATTGACTCGAGCGTAGCTGTGTTTGGTACACTAGGTCATATGTTAAGTGAAATGTACGGGAGAGAGAGCGGTTTGTTGAATAGTCTATTTTACGTAGACTAATCCTTTCTTAAAGATGGCACATCAATTTGTTGTCTACCTGGATGCGCATATGCACTGTTACAGAAAATGGTGCTAAATACCATGCTATAATTACTCATTGGAAAAGAATAATGATGGCATGGCCATTTAAAAAAGACTAAAAAAAAAACATTTTTTTTATTTTTTATGAAGACTATGTTCATGGCCCGGGTGGCCATCATATGACATTAATTTATGACAAGGAACCCGTTTCACGCTAATTTAGGCAAGGTCGATCAGGTCTCATTTACATAAAAAATAAAATATTTTCATAACTTTTCCACAATTAAAAAAGTGATTTAATTTGAAAGAAAGTAATGCACCCAAGTTTTGAAGAGTTACTTTATTTTTGACCCATTAAATGGAGGGTAAAAAAGTTATAAGAATAATAATATTTTTAAAAAAATCACATTTATCATGACTGATCAACCCAAAACGACTCCCCTTTTAGGTTAATCATGCCCCGTGACATGTGAAATGTGACTGGCGCATGAGTCATCTTGTGCGTCCGAGTTCATACTCAACTTTCGCCTTTTTAAATGGGTAGCTGAGCTTGATTTTGTAACATTGTGTAAATCTTATTTTTTCTAAGCATCATTGTTTCCTTTGACTAAAACCTCATTTATAAGGATTTGATATATATATATATATATATATATATATATATATATATATATATATAACTTGCTATGAAAGTTATTGATGGGTATTTATCTAGGGGCTTGTCTACCTGGGGCTAACCCTACTGCATTTTCATTCAAGAGGGACCCACGTTGGTAGAGTAAACCATAAGAAGACAATATATATCTTCTTCTTTTTTATGTTTATATTTTTTCAGTACATTTTGAAGTATCATATTGCTCAGGACCAACGATGGCCAAACGAAAATAAAGCCAATAATGCTTTGAAAGTCAATCCTTTTATTTTTCTTTTTTAATAGGATAGATGGACTCAAACCTTCCTTTGTAGTATGGCCTACGGAAAATTCTGGCTAGCCCCTTGATTGCAAACTTCTATTGGCATTTAATAAATGTAAACCATTGAATTTGACTTATAATTTCATGTTTGTGGATAAATATATAGATTCACTACAAAAAATAAGGTTATTAGCGGCAACCAAAATTGTCACTATTAACCAAAAAATTATTCTTAATACCCTCATTATTAATAATCTTAATTATTTTTATTGTTAATAGTGGTAATTTTTTACCACCACTAATAATTTTATTTTTTGTAGTGCTTGGAGGGGCGTCACCTACACTTATTAATAAATGAAATGCTCAAAAGTACACTTGTTTTGCCATTTTTTTTTGGATAGGATCTTAAACCATCATGTGAAGTGACCTTAGCTTAAAATTAGTGACCATCTAACCAGCGATGCAGGATCCTTATCAATAAGCTGGTATTCATTTCTAATGTAGGGTCCAAAATAAAGTGGCTGGATTGCATTATATCCATTGATATCCATTTTTGGAACTAAATGATGCTAGACACTTGGCTCAAGTAGATAGGCCAAAAAGTGCCTCACATAGCCCCACATCGCTTAAAACTATGTGTCTATTGATGTCGGTCTCATATATAGATTTGCCTGACAGAGCATATAATATATTATATGAGACAGGCTCATAGACTTTTATGTAACACGAGTTTCCTCAAGCCCAACAATGCATGTGATGGGTAATCATATCAAATGGCCATAATAAAAAGTTAATGCTAAAAGGGTGTTCTTAACATTCTGAATCTCTGATAGAATTTCACATTTTTACTTTTGAAGAAGATCATTGATGAACTTTTAGGATCTGCTTTTCAGATTGATTAACCATAATTATTTGTGATGGGTAAAAATCACGATTTATTGGAAAAAAAAATCGTGAATTATTTGTGAGTTATTTGAAATTATTTTAAAATATACTTGCCTTTTAAAAAAAATCGTGAATAATTCTGATTAATTCTGAGAACCTTATATTCCTGAGTAATTCGCATATTTTTTAAAATTTTGGAGAATTTGGTGAGTGCTTATAATAGGAAGGTGGAAAGCACCTCTGTATTAAACATACCCACATGTTCATTGATTTGATGAACTGTGTAATCGGTGGACCTTTCTGGTAGGAGGGCGTACCTTTGGTTAGAAACTCATATTAATGTTTTGAATCTGACAATGGAGATCATTTTTTATCCCAATTTTGAATAAAATAGATCTTTGAATGAATAAATATATGAATGAAGTCAATCAACATGAAATAAAAGAGTACCTTTGGTTACAAACTAAGATTAATGCTTTGAATCAGACGATCGAGATCATTTTTTGTCTAATTTTCTGACAAAATAGATCTTGATATCAGAAGCCTACCATCCAATGGTCAGATTTTAATCCTATGAGACACACATCCCAAAAAATGAATATGATAATAGGTTAATCAAATACGATTTTCATATTACTTTTCAGGATGTGTGCCTTGTGGAATCAAAATATGACCATTAGATGGTAGAACCATGATCTAAGGATCTATTGTGTCGAAGATTGGGACGAAAAATAATCTCCATCATCTGTTTCAAAGCCATTAACGATTTAAGCATGTGAGACTCGGTTTGAGAAGGAAGGATCTTAGGTTTATAATAAAGGTACTCTAAATTAAATTATGAAAAAAAGAGAGAATTAGAGAAGATAAGAGGTTAGAGGGAGCGAGGAAGAAGGGAGCATAAGTTTTTTTTTTGGACATGTTTGGGATTGCTCTTTAGAGGCAAAGAGAAGCCCACTTAAACGAGCATGTTTTAATTACTCTTTTAAAGAGACCTAAATTCTGATTTTTCACTCTTCGAAAAAACTAAGAGCAATTACAACCAAGCACAATCCAATACTAAGTGCTCTACGCAAAATCAAAGAGCTACTCTTTACCTACAAAGAGCAATCCTAAACACAGCCGTTGTGTATTTAAAAAATTACTACAAAGGACTTCTACTGCCCATTTTCTAACAAAACTCTGATGTCCTCTGTAAATAGTATTATTTTTATTTTAAAATTAAATAATAGAGTTTTTTAATACTTTATAAAATGAATACTTTTCATCTCAATTATCTCACCGGTCTTTTCTCAGCCTTCTATAGAACTATAGGTATATAAAAAACAAAAAAAAAATACTATAGGTATATAAAATAAGTCAAAAAGGAGTTTAAAGTAAGATAATGAGACATGGAGATCATTTATTCTGTCAAATTTTCACACAATAGATCTTGAGATCATGGGTGTACCATCAGACGATCAATTTTTTATCTCACGTAGCACAGATCTTAGAAAAGTGGCCTTAACATCACGAGTGCACTCAAAATTGATTTAAGGTCACTTTTCTAAGTGTGTATCACATGAAATAAAAAATCGACCGTCTAATGATATACCTATAATCTCAAAATTCATCATGTGAAAGATTGGGATAATAAATAACTTCCATCATCTAATTCAGTATAATTAATGTGCTTGAGCCGGAGCGAACTCAAAGATTTGATAGGGTAAATTTAAAGGTACTTATAATGAGAATCTTTATGGTGTGCAGCTCCACCTAAACGTTGAAAGCTAAGCCACTTGAGAAGCAAAGCCATAATTCAACCTTCTTTTTTCTTCGCCCAATGGTGCTGGTCTACCTAGCCAACCTAAATGCCTAATCCAATGTCATCAGTCGTCACTAAATAAAATAACTAGAGGGGTAGTGTACGTCATTCCCTCGATCCCAGTAACATCTTATAACATATTTTACATTTTGTAGGAAATAGCTGTTATACATATAAGTCTTGGGATAATGGTCCATGCCGACATTTCAAAACAAAATGGTGTTTAAATGACTTTCCATCATTGAATGTCACTTTTTATATCATATTATTGAACTATCATTAATCATGCAATCCATCATTGAAACATATCCTAGCTAAAATGATCATATTTATAAGTAAATGTAAATCATTCAATCATTAAATTTTAATATCAGTGTTGTGATTTTAAATTTAATTTTATTCGCAAGCGCACGAATCGAATTGTAGTTAATAAGTGCAGAGTACGAAATCGTTCCCACAAAAATTGATCATAAAATTATCGATAGGAAATAGGAATTAACTACCAGAATTAGTACATATCTAGCACAATATTTAAACTTATTTATGATTATAAGAGTTTAATGGAGAATAAAACTGTCGAATAATAATCTACGAAATAAATCTCTGAGTAATAATTTTGTTTTTCTCAAAATAAAAACAAGATAGAGAAAATGAGGAGTGAGATGATAAATCCCTCAATCGTTGACTTATCATCTACGAAATACAGATTTAACGGTTGAGAAACGATACTATCACATGATGCAATGCACGCAAATATTGAACTCAATAAAAAATTTACATAAAATATAATAATTAATCTACGAAAATAATTCTAATGTATGCTCTTCCTATTGTCACAAAGGAAATGAGGCAAAGCATTCACCGAAAAAGAGACTTCTAATGACTATAAATTAATGTCGCAAATATTATCGACAAAGAACCCGAAGTAGATTTCTTATTGTAGATCCGAGATTATGAGAGGAGCATAATTAGCACCCATATCTTATATGACAATTGAAATTTACTAATTCGACAAAAGCAATAAAAAATTAAAGATCAAGGCATCTATGATAAAATAATATCACAACCACAGATTTATATTATTATAAACAAAAACCTCGGATGGGGTTTATTAGATCCCTATCCTCAAAAATATTTATCCACTCATGCTTGAAATGAATAAAATAATTGAAAAACAAATAGAACTTAATATTTAAATATCGTAAATATGCTTTAACAATTTCACTACAACAATTTTAATCTAAGAACACTTCTTCTTCAAACCGCAAAATGAAATTAAGCTAAACTCTAAACCTAGAAAATGAAAGAACAATACTTGAAAAAGGAAAGGAAAAAACTTAACAAAAAAAAAAAAAAAAACTGCTAAGGGAAAAAAAGACTCCTCAAAGGGAGAGACCCCTAAAACTCCTAAGTTTGCTTAAATAGGTCATCAGCTCTAGATTTGAAATTCAAAAATCAAATTTGAATTTTAAATTTCGCAGATCTCTGATTTATAAAATATCGATTGATCGACAAGTATAGTCAATCGATCGAATTTCAAAAATTTCAGGGACTATCAACTCTTTGGCTCCAATGTTCCTGCGTTTGTTGTTTTTATGCTCTATTATGCTTTCAAATACATCTAATAGTCAAATCTTCTTGAAATAATTAGAACTTCACAAATATGTCAGATTGCTCTCATCAGATGGCTAAATGTAGGCTTTAGGGAGGGAAATATCATTATATTTCACCACTCATCAATCAACCATCAAAATTAAGAACAACTATTGATATTAGATTGCACAAATCAGATGATTAGAATCTCCCAAGAAGTATGATATTTTTACCCATAGCCCTTCAATTGATGATATATCACTTTGACGGTATGGATTTCCAAGATCATAAGCTAATAAATGGTGTAAGATTGTTTAAACACCATTTAGTGCTTAAATGAGGGTCAGGAAAGTCGGTCTCATAAATCTTATGTCATCTTCATAGCCTTATATGCATCTATTTGGGGTTGGCTTTATGAGTCTTTTTTCTCTACACATATGTGTTTAGTGTTAAGTTTTTTGTAACTTCACAGTCCTTCATATCCATTCTCACAACTTTCATCTAGGTCTTCACTAGTCTTCCCCTTCTCCTATATGTCCATGTGCTTGTAGAGTCTCTACCTTTCGTACAGGCCAACTAATGGACTCTAATGATCATGTCCAAACTAAGGTGTCAAAATCGGTATCGGACTCGGGCATTGGTCCATGGAGGACCGATACGACTCGGCCGATACCCTATATGTATCGGTCGATGTCGATATCGAGTTGAGATATTGATATGTATCGGTTTGCCAAGAAACCGATACGTATCGGTATCGGCCGATTTTTAACACTATGGTCCAAACTACTTCTAATGACACTCAGTAATTTTACCTTTCATAAGTGATACTATCAAATTTTCTCTTATGTACTCATTTCGTGTTTTATTCTTTCTCGTTACTCCACGCATTCATCTCAACATATGCATCTTGGCCACATAATTAACAAATAGGTGATGAGTACCTTTAAATTTATCCACAGAATCTTTGAGGGCACCCAAACTTAAAACCCAATGATTGCTTGGATCAATCAGACGATGGAGATTATTTATCGTCCTAATCTTTTCCTCAATGGATCTTGGGATCATGGGCTTACCATCACACAGTCAACTTTTTATTTCGTGACACACATCCCAAAAAAGATACCTTAACATCACATGATACTCATCACGTTGAAGCCTACATTAAAAGTATTTTTTTGAGATGTGTGCCATGTGAAATAAAAAACTAGCCGTTTGATGGTACGCCCATGATCTCAAGATCTATTCGGTAAAAGGTTTGGACGAAAAGCGATCTCCCTCATGTGATATAAAACCATCTCCATAATGTGATTTAAAGCAATCAATGGTTTAAGAGAGGGGGAGTGATTGATAGGTTGTAAATAAGGATGCGAGTTCGGTGTACCGAACTGAACCTGAATTTTTCGGTGTTCGGTTCGGTACACCCCAAACTGAAACCCATTTCGTTCAACTCGGTTCAATTTTTTCTTTCTGAAATCAAAACCGAAATCCATTCGGTTCGGTGTAGGTAAAATACCTACTTTTAAAAAAAAATTAGGGTGTTTTTTTCGGGTTTTTTCGGTTTACTCAACCTACCCTCTCGGTTTTCGGTTTCAAGCCACCCAAACTGAAACCGAACCGAATTAGGGTTCGGTTCTGTTTGTGTCGGGTTTCGGTGCGGTTTGGTCCAGTTTGGGACCTTCGGTTTCGGTGTTCAGTTCAAAACTTGCATCCCTAGTTGTAAAATATAGGTTGACTGGAGACAGGCACAGAATTTAAGAGCTCACAATTCCATGCACGGCACATTTCCCGCATGAGCTGTGGAGGGGCCTTGCATTGCATTCAAAACTCTGTTCAAAATGAGCAAACTCTAAGCACCCGTTAGCCCAATATTTCTGTTGTTCACAATTTCACATTATAGAAATTTGTGATATGAAATATCTAGTCTTTTGAATTATCAAAATGTTTTCCATCTTGTCCTTGTCTTATGTCTAGCTAGCTCTTGATTGGAAAAATAAAGATAAGCTGTTTTATTATACTATGTGTGCATCTAGAATCTACATTTTAGTCTTCTTAATCTTAAGCATTCAAATATAACAGGCAAATAATAATTCCATCTTTCTGATTATAGTACTGTAAAGTAGGGCTGTCAATGGATCGGATTGGGTCGGGTCAAAATTTCGACTACTCGATAAATAAAGGGTATATGTCTGACCCGATGGTGCAACCTGACCTGACCCCATCTAGGTCACAAGAACCAATTAAAATTCCCTTATTTTCTTTGATTTTGTACATAAAATGTTGGATTGGGTCAAATGCTTCATGCCCAACCTGATCCAACAAGTAAAATTGATGTGCCCGACTTGATAAAAACTAGGGTTGCAATATTGGCTATTGGGCCGACCTATCCCGGCCCGTTGTTAAACCTATAGTGGAGGGACATTTAAGATAGAAACATTTATATTTGGGAGCATGGATCAAAATATCGTCCGGTACCGATACGTATCGGTTTGGGACGTGAACGATACGATAATTTGGATATTTATCGCCCCCTTAAAAAAACAGTCAACTTATCGTTTAATGTATCGTCAGTATCGTTCAATGTATCGTTCAAATTATCGGTTTTCATGTTTTTTTTTTGCTAAAAATCAGACAATATCGTCCAGAACCGATACGTATCATCCGATATGTATCGGTTTTGGGGCTTGACGATACGTATCGAAAAAGCGATATTTTGATCCTTGTTTGGGAGTTGAGAGTAGGTGGTGGACCTAATCAATGAGGTTGAAAAGTAGCAAATCATTTTTAACACATGACATTGGTGTACATTGTTTTAAAGGAAATTTATAGGATCACCCTGTCATATACACCTTTTCCACCATAAATCTTATATTTTTACCTTTCTCATAACCAACCAACTTTAAGCCGAGCCAATTCCAACTAGCACAAAAGTCTCAAATACCCCATCTTACACTTTTTATCGTTCTACATAGTTTAAAATTTTAAAAATTTGCACTTTTTTATATTTACGAGATGTGAAGAATACCTCTTCTTATACTTTTTGTCGTTCTACATAGTTTAAAATTTTAAAAATTTATCTTTTTTTATATTTACGAGATGTAAAGTAGCACAAAAAAAATGCGATATCGCCTTAAAAGAAATATATATATTCTTCTTAAGCAATCTTTATTGCCTCTTTAAACAGTCGGTATTGCCTCTTAGAATGTATTTTATTTAATAACTACTATACATCAATTATCTCAACCAATTTACTATACATTAGTTATCTCAACCAAAATTAGTTATCTAAACCAATTGTAATCGTTTGTACATTTTATCTTTCTATCTTCTTCTCTTATTTATCTTCTTTTTTAAAATTACTAGTAAAAAGGCGCATGCAAATGCACGTGGACATTAGAACCTTTAAATGAATAAACTTATTTTTTAGACATTTATCGGGTGATTTGAACATTAAAAATATATAATATTTCAAGCGTTCATTAATCGTTACTATGTTTTATGATTTATTAAAGACAAAAAAAAATACTAATTACTATTTTTCTTATGTCTTCATAATGTATAATTTAAAATTATAAAAAAATTAATAAAAAAAAAATATAACTTATATTGTCAACTATAGAACATGAAGAAAAAAAATAAAAACTAACAAATAAGTATAATCCAGAAAATTTAATTAAATTGAAAATTGGTATTTATTCCTTCTCAACTTTAACTTTCTTGAGGATTTTATTGTTTTCATCATCCGTAGTCTTGTATTTAATGTTTTGACATATCTATGACTTTGTAAGATGATTTTGGTAAATTGTATTTTACACTTTGACTTGAAAGAGATACTCATTTTGAGATATTGACACCAAATTTAATTTTAAGGTCACTTTTTTTAAATATGTGTTACGTCAAATCAATGCTAACCATTTGATGGTACACCCATTATCTCAAGATCAAGTGTGTGAAAGGTTGGAATGAAAAACATTCTCCATCATTTGGTTCAAATTGTCAATTGGTTTGAACATGGGCGCCTTAATAGATTTGGTGGATGTAATTAAAGGTAAAATCACATTTGATAAAATAACGTGTCATTCATCCCGTTTAAATTTGATTTTAGGGTCACTCTAGAATTTGTCCACGTCAAATCAATATCTAACCGTCTGATGGTATGCCCATAATCTCAAGATCAAGTGTGTGAAAGATTAGAATGAAAAATAATGTTATCATCCAATTTAGAGCAATCAATGGGTTGTAACATGGGCGCTCTCAAAGGTTTAGTTGGGGTATTTAAAATCATATTCGTATATTATCAGTTAATCACTAAAAAACTAATAACAATTATTGTTAAATATTATATTGATTCGAGTATTTTGTAGAACTTATTCTTTTATAATATCTAAAATTTACTTAAAATCCGTCTTACTCACTGGTACACATGCCAGAATATTAGTTTTGACCGATAAAGACAATAAAATTAATAAAAAATTGGGTTGGTGAAGTAACAAATCCAATCTTATATCCAATTAAATTATCAAAAATATTTGATTTCAGTAGTTTCTTATTTTTTCTTTATTTTCTCATTTACTGTAAATATTACATTTTTATTTATGTATAATAATATATAGTTATATCTATTTACTATATTTAAATGTTTATTTTTTATTATAGATACATGTCTCTATCCTATTACGTTCAATTAATTCGATAATATACTAATTACTAATTTATACTTTAATTTTATAATAACTAATGTAACTAAATCAATAGGCTTTGAATTTTCATACCGTACGTATTTATTAATTATTATTAAAAAAATAAATAGTAATATCCATCCATACATAAGGGTTCAAGTTTTGACCCGAAACCCGAACTGAAAATCGGCGAATCAAATTAGTCTAAACAAACCCGAAAATCGATATTGAACCTATTCTATACCCTTTTCGATTTTAGGGGAGCAAAAATCGAGAATTTATTAGATAAGATGAGAAAATAAAAAAAGTAGCTTAAAATAATAAAATGGTGATTGCAACCATTCAAATCCATGATTGCTTGGAATTAGGTGATAGAGATCATTTTTCACCCCAATCTTCTGTAGAAGGGAGCCATTACTTGCACATGCTTTTCAAGTGATTGCATCGGATCGCACCGAATTTAAAAGAAAGACTTGCAAATTTGACGATCTCTCCTATGTGAAAACACCACCTAAGCCATTTGATTTGAAGGCCACGATTTAAAGATACCAATTGCAAAAGATTAAAACAAATATAATTTTCATCATTTGATTAAATGGAGTCAAAGGATATTATATAATTCAACAGTTGACTACAATAGATCATATGGCAAATATGATTTTTTGCTCTAATTTTATGTACCAAAGAGCTATTCATCATGAACTTCAAATCAGACGGCCCATATTGAATTTTTATATATCACATGCCCCTAAAATATCAAGTCTTTCTTTGAATTCGGTGCAATCACTTAAAAAACGTGTGGAAGTAATGGCTCCCTTTGTAGAATAGATAAGACTGCCGCATATTTTTTTTTGGATAACGTGACTTCTGCATATTTAGAGTTAGCAGAAGAATCCTAGTTATAGAAGAAGTCGCCTTTTACAAATAGAAGTCTAATTTGTTTTGGGGACTTGAGGGTATATTGAGATATGAGTTAGTGGCAATCACTTAAAAAACATGTGGAAGTAACGGCTCCCTTTGTAGAATAGATAAGACTTCCGCATTTTTTTTTTTTGATAACATGACTTCCGCATATTTAGAGTTAGCAGAAGAGTCCTAGTTATAAAAGAAGTAGCCTTCTACAATAGAAGTCTAATTTGTTTTGGGGACTTGCGGGTATATTGAGATATAAGTTAGGGGTAATTTTGATATTACAAAATATGACAAAAACTATTTAACTTTTATATAGTAGTGAGGATAAAATAAAGAAGAAACCGCTTGTCTATTTTATCTTTATGTCTTCTTCTTTCTATCTTTTTCTTTTTCTCATTCATCTTCTTTTTTAAAATTATAAAATAAAGAAGAAACAGTTATTTCAACTTTCTATCTTATTCTTCGCTCATTCATTTTTTTAAAAAATAAATTATAAAATAAAGAAGAAAAATAAGAAGATATTCTATCTTTCTATCTTCTTCTTCTCTCGTTAATCTTCTTCTTTAAATCGATTACATTGTTTATAATGCGTTACAATACTCTGATAAGAAAATAAGATTACACATATAACCCATGAGCGATATCAGTATATAAATAAGATTACAAATATAACCTATGAGCGATTACAATTAGTTCATGAGCGATTACAATTGGTTTAGATAACACAATTGGTTGAGATATGTGGTAGTTATCAAATAAGGTACTCTAACGAGCAATATCGAGTTTAAAGATACCGCCGGTTTAAAGAGGCGATAAGGACTGTTTAAAGAATTATTTTTTTTTAGGCGATATCACATTTTTTGTGTCAATCTTTGGCACCATCGATTTTTATATTGTGACATTTAAATCAGACGACATAAATGCTGCTTCACATCACTTAAATATAAAAAATATAATTTTTTTAAATTTTAAACTATGTAAAACCATAAAAAGTGTAAGAAAGGGTATATGAGACTTTTTGTGTTAGTTGGAATTGGATCGGCTTGGATCGGCTTGTAAGAAACAGTTATTTCAACTTTATATCTTATTCTTTGCTCATTCATTTAAAATAAAAATAAATTATAAAATAAAGAAAAAAAATAAGAAGATATTCTATCTTTCTATCTTCTTCTTCTCTCGTTAATCTTCTTCTTTAAATCAATTATATTGTTTTTAATGCGTTACAATACTTTGATAAGAAAATAAGATTACACATATAACCCATGAGCGATATCAGTATATAAATAAGATTATAAATATAACCCATGAGCGATTACAATTGGTTCATGAGCGATTATAATTGGTTTAGATAACTACAATTGGTTGAGATATGTGGTAGTTATCAAATAAGGTACTCTAACGAGCAATATCAAGTTTAAAGATACCGCCGGTTTAAAGAGGCGATAAGGACTGTTTAAAGAATTATTTTTTTTAGGCGATATCACATTTTTTGTGTCAATCTTTCACACCATCGATTTTTATATTGTGGCATTTAAATCAGACGACATAGATACTGCTTCACATCACGTAAATATAAAAAATACAAATTTTTAAAATTTTAAACTATATAAAACTATAAAAAGTGTAAGAAAGGGTATATGAGACTTTTTGTGTTAGTTGGAATTGGATCGGCTTAGATTTGATTAGTTTGATTAAAGGTTAAAATATAGGGTCTATGGCGAAAAAGGTGCATCTAGTAGGGTCAATCCGATAAATTTCCCTTGTTTTAAAGTGCAGAAAGGACTGATTAGACGGTTAGGATTCTTCGATCAATATATCTTGAAGGAAGTGTCAAGGGCCCAAAATTGGATGATATGGATCAATTGCAAATCAACGACGCACTTGATACCAACTCTATTTTAATAGTCTACTCTTTGAAATTTTCTACCTTTGTGAAGACCAATCAACATCCCTTCCCAAAAGTTTGCTATCAAGGTTAGGCTAATGATAGCAAACTTTTGAGAACACTTCTTGTTAGATCTCTACATTGAAAAATAAATGGGATGGTGTTAATTCCCCATAGGGCCCATGCCCTAGAGGCACGTGTGACAAATCTTAATAAGAAGTTAAGGTGTCCTTACGTTTAGGGCTTAAGTACCTTAACGTGGAGTCAAACTCAGTAGACCTTTTGGAAGCTTGTTCAAGGTTGTGTTTGGGTTAAACTTTTTTAGGGCAAAGAGCACTTCTTTCACTTTTTGACTCCGACAAAAAACTACTTTTATATTTGGTAACACATCTTCTAGCCTCATTTGGTCTGACTGAGAATTATTTTAAACAATAAAATTACTCCATACTTGCTTTATTTAAGAGTAAGAGCTAACCCAAACATAACCTATATGTTATAAGTTAACTATTTGTTAGCGCAACGTTGTGGGTGTGTTTCCATATAATACCATCAAACGCTTACTGTTGGTCAAATCTCCCTTTTATGGCCACTTAATAGATAAGATGCGGGCAATCCAAAGTGCCCTAGGAGTAAGATGAAGAGTTTCATACTGAAATTATAGAGGTGGAAATTAGAATGCTTGTCTTGTAAACACAATCTAGTTTAGTGTAAAAATTCTATACTGGTATGTGATCGCGAGTAACATCTACTGGCATGTGATTGCCGTAACATCACACATCTCTTAGGATTTAAATTTTATTTTTTTTGAAACATTTTCCTTTCATTTTGTTTTCATTGAAAATTGTTCTCTTTGACCAAAATGTACCTTTCTTGCCTTCCATAAGTCAAAGAATGGTACCAAACTTCGTTTATGTTTATTTTTATGGATGGTTGATGATTGATCTTGAGCATGTGCAGGTAGCATCCGATCCCTTTATATTTTTTGTTTGACCTTACCTACATCCTAGGATATAATTGCATGTCTTCCCTTTTTTAATTTTGTGGTAGATTTTGATGCCCAAGTGACCGCTCTTAGTACTCAATTCATTTTTTGGGATATTTGTCACGTCAAACCATCATGTGCTTGGTATGATTGGAGATTCATGATCTTAGGTTATATTGTTTGAAGATTGGAACGGAAAATATCGTCATTGTTTGATTCAATATGGTGATTAATGATAAGTGAGATTTACATGATAGCAATTAGTTTTAGATGGTACTCTGAGTGATTTTTCAATTAAATTTTTTCATGAAGACTATTTCTCATCCCAATTTTTTACTTGAGAGTTTTTTAAATCATGAAAAATTATAAATGATAGACAATTTTGCAGGCAGCTTATGTGGCATGATGTGATTGGCTATAGTGCTTGGGCCCCACTATGTGTATATACAATCAATCACATCATGCCACATAAGCTGCCTAAAAAATTGTCCACTTTTATAGAAGTGTGCTAAGACCATCTCTCATGCCAATCTTTCCACCAACATGTATTCTCTATGAGGGCCCTTTAGATAATAAGAGTGACTAGACCTTAGGACATACACCAACTTAAAAACATAGAAATCCGTGCAATTATTAAAGTCCTAATCAATTCAAGGTGAAATGAGCTCACCTGCAGCAAGGACATTGTTATATGGTAGACAATTTTTTATTGACAATTTTGAAGCAGCTAATGTCTGCATGTGGCATGCAGCCAGTCATATCACACCACATAAGCTGCCTGCAAAATTGTCCAAAAAAAATTGTCTATGGTTAATATTTGGCTCGGACAAGCCTACAAAAAGGACCGTGTTACATGGTAGGCAAATTTTTGATTGACCACTTTTCAGGCAGCTAATGTGGCGTGAAGCGATTGGCTGCAATCGCAGTGGGCCCAAGCATGCAGCCAGTCACGTCGTGCCACATAAGCTGCCTGCAAAATTGTCTATAAAAAGTGTTTACTGTTAATAATTTTCAGCGATCTCTATTAGCCATAAATCAAGTTTCGCACTGAACGGGTGGCCTGACATTCTGGACACTGACGTTCTTTATAACAAACTGAATATGGAATGAGCCATTGGATCACTGACCCTAACATTTGCAATAGCTATGAGCGGCTGTTCAGATTTACAGTCTTCATCACGCAACATGGACCTTTGCAATAAATATGGGGGAACTCTAATTAAAAAGTTCATTTATTGGATCATCTTTTCGTTGTGAATTTTTTTGATGTCCAATTTGGTTCAATTTGTGTCATACGGAGAGGGCACGTTTAAGGCAGCTCAGGAACTCATCATAGGGCTGTCAACGGGCCGGTTCGGGCTAAAGTTTTGGCTGCACAATGGGAAAATGGCATATACCCAACCTCATCGGACTCGATTAGAAAACTTGATCCAACCCAAAAATCCGACCTGACCCACCTTCTTTGCCCTGACCCAACGAGTCAACTTTATGTGCCTGACCCATAAAATTATTGGGTCAGATCTGGTATTGGTTCAACCCGCGCCGTTGACAGCCCTGCAGACATGCATACATATGAGTCAGAGTATAATGTTTATGAAATATAAGAGTTGGAATCATGATTTTAAATATTGCCTAGATGAGAGTTTTTTTTTTTTGTTTTTGTTTTAATGAATAGCAAATACATCATAATGAAAGGTTGACAATATTACAATCTCAAGGTTGTAGGTTCAAGCCCAATTTACCTATAAAAAAAATGAGAGTGGCGTTGAGCAAGTCGCTCAGGGCCACCCCAATCTAACCAAGATTCGTCCCTCTCAACCTGAGACGAGATGTCTTGAGCAATGCATTTTACGTCTCGAGGATGCACGAGAAGATAAAAATAAAGGGACTGCAGCATAATGGAAGGTTGACAATATTACAACCTCAAGGTTGCAGGTTCAAGCCCAACTTACCTACATAAAAAATGAGAGTGGCGTTGAGCAAGTCACTCAGGGCCACCCCAACCTAACCAAGATTCGCTCCGCTCAACTTGAGACAAGACGTCTTGAGCAATGCATTTTACTTCTTGGGGATGCACGAGATGATAAAAATATTACGTCTCACTTCGAGAGATCGGAGTGAGACCGGAGAGAAACTTATCTTTCTTGGGATGAGTTTGTATAGGATGTTATGCTAGTTCACTTTTGTAAGTGCACGAATAGTCACTTCTAAACATGTGTTACTATTTTGATTCACAATGTGCAATATTTTGATATAATCCTAGGTTGTATCCAATCCATGTGATGATCGCGTGAATAGTTTTCATACCTTATACAAATTTGTACACTATAATATCTGACATTGTTCTTATTTTTTAACAATTAATATTGAGATTCATTGATTGAAAGGTTTGCATTGTCTTATAGGTGTGATTTTTCAATTGAGATATGTGGAAATGATGGACAACCGTTTGGATTGTGTAGACTGATCACATATATGTGCCACATTGCATAGCAGTAAAGTGTAGTTTGATGGTATATTAAAACTAAATGCATATTACAATGATATAAAATCGTTTAACACTATTTTTCCTATCACGCCGTATTGTAGAGACGTCTCGTGTATTGGCGCTATCCGATACATCTAGAAGATTTAAAATCATGGTTGGTAGTAGGTACGCGACCCAAGCACCAGCTAATTTAATTTATTGCTCACTTTCTCAAAAATGTGCCACATGGTTTCATCATGTGTGTCATGTGGCCAAAAGATCAATGATGCCAAAGATTAGGAAGATAAACATTTCTATTGTATGATTCAAAGCAGTTGAGCTCCTTTCAAAAGAGGCTCTTGCAGTAGACGTGCACTTATGCACATATTGGTGACGCTACAAAGAAGTCTAATAGGCAACTATTGGGTTTGGCACATAGAACCTAAGGTTAACTTAGGTATCTCAAGCTTATGCTTAGACTAATTCCTAAGAGATGTCCTCACCCACACCATGTCACGAGTATTCATAGAGTATGCATCTTATGGAGCATCTTGTTATCGTAGAAGAGGAGTCGCTACTTAAACTCACGACCTTGGAGAGCATACCCATATCATCAACCACTACGACAACCCCTTGGTGATTTATTTGCAAGTGGGATCTTGCAAATCCATTAGTGGAAGTCTAACTACCACTGTCCAAAAGTGAATCATTACTAAGTTTACAACATAGTCACCATACTTTTGAAAAAATTGTGAAGGATTCGATCTTTTATCTACCCATAATCACAAATTATTTGTAAGTTATTCAAAAATTTGTGTGTTTTTCAGAATTTATGGTTAATTCCCGACTTTTTAATAGACTGTGACTTCTTTAAAGCAAGAATCCTTTCGAGGCCTAGAATTAATCCAATGTCCTTAAAAGTATCGTTATACATAATCTAATTATTTCAAATGGTTGTTGATTGTGATAAATTTATATATATTCTAGCAACATTACAATTGTCAACGTGTTACCAGAAGATTTGATAGGCAACCTTAGGCTAGTAGAACCGAAGTTCATAAATGTGTTACTCTATTGGAATCTCTCCCATCGAGCTCTCAGTGGATCTTTCAAATCCATAAGTGGAAGCCTTAGCCTCCAGAAAAATGAATCATTGCAAAGTTGCCAATAAGCAATTCACATGTTGTACATAGTTTGATGTCATAGAGGAGATTTTACTAAGCAAGACAATTTGGATTTGACATCCACTAATGACTCTATTGCAATAATAAAAATAAATTCAGTAACTATGGGTTAGTATTAGGTGCTCAGCTTGAGCGCAAAGGAAGGTACCAAGGGATGGGATTTTCCTCACAAATTGGACAAAACAATATTTATCCACTAATATGAACTAGATTTGTCACTCAAAAAATAGAAGAATTAGATTTGTCAATTTTGGTTTACCGGTCCCATGGCTTAGGATTTATAGATCTACAACTGCGATTGTGGTAATCGAGGGCCCTGATCAATCGCATTAAACTATAAAAGAATCCAACAATCTGCATGAAGAGTCACATCCTTTAGCTGCACCCTTTGATACACATGTATCAATGATCAAATACCTCAAATGGTCAAACGCTCTTTAAAACACGTTTTCTAAGAGTCACCATGCCTCTTGGAAGAGACAACAGACTCATACTTAAAATAAGATGGGTGCTTGGGGTTAGGAGGTCACCCTTCTCATTCCAAAAAGGAGAAGATTATAATAGTTTGTACAAGCAGGATTTTGGTCAAGTTTAACTGGTTGAACTCTTAATGGGTTCAACTGATTTTAAAACCCATTAGATGCAATGAAAATTTGGCTTTTCCCGTTGAATCGCTTGCATCAAATGGTTATCAATCATTTGAAACCCATTCAGAGTTCAACCAGGTTTCATCCGAAGGTTATAAAATCGGTTGACCCCATTTAGAGTCCAACCAGTTCTCTTCCGATAGAGCTTAAGCTAATTTAGTGGTTAAAACATACTCTTAAAATAATATTTATATAATTATGTCATATGTGTAGTTTATAAAAATAAAAAACTTATCTTACCCTAATTTTTTTTCATAGCCAAACAAGGCTAGAACCTGTGACCTTCAATAGCAACATTGTCAAACTTCCATTGTGCTACAGGGCCAAGTCCCATCCTATTACCAAAACTAAGTAACATTGAGCCAACCTCATCAAAGTTAAGTGAGTAAAAGTAAGGTTGTTAATGGGCCAAGCCCAGCCTGAACTTAGCCCAACTTGGCTCGGATTTGGGCTCAAATGCAGGCTCGGCCAGATTATGTATCCAGGAAAGGTTCGGCCCTCATTTTTAGGATTAAAATAATTGGGCCGCTCAAAGCTCGGCCGAAATTCAGCCCAATCAAGCTTAATTATTGTAAGAGAAAAGTCTGGGCTGGCCTGAATCCATCTCGATCCAAACCTGGTTTGGGTCGAGCTGGGTTTAGATAAAAAACAAGAAGCCCAAAAGACTCGGGCCGAGCCCAGCCTGTATTTCTATCTGGGCCGGGTTGGAGACTCGTTTTTGTAGTGAAAACAATCAGACGACCAAAAGCCCGGCCGAAACTCGCCACCTATACAATGCGCACTGCGTGTAATACGCACACCTTGAAATCGGCTAGGGTTTTTCTGGCAGAAATAAAACGCTGGCAATAATTATCAGCCAGAAGGAAAGATTCCGTGAGAATAGAATGTTCTAATAATAGAAGCATCCATCGGATATTCGAATGGCATGGAACCAGAGAGACCCCTCCCTCTCTCTCTTCATCTCCGACTCGTCATGAGAACTCGGAGTATGCAGAAACCGAGTTGTCACGGTTTCTGACTCGCTCCCAATGGCGATAACCTCTCCGTTACCGCAATGTTCGTTTTGCACACCGTCGATATTGCAAACCGGTAGACCCTACACGAGACCGACTCTTTTCGGTGTTTCGAAATCGCTCGTAAAAGAGAGACTACGCCGACCCGTTACCTATCTCTTCAGCATCACTAGATTTCGGTAACGTTTGCTATTGTTGTTTTCTTTGATGAAACCGATACGTTATGAAGTCATTTTTCGTTTTTTTTAAAAAAAATGTGAAAGAGGTGAAGCTGGGAAATCAAGCAAAATGTACTGTACTAGAGTGTGCGGCACATAATGTTGGTATTGGGTACTCTGCCCAGGCACCACTGTGACACCGGGGACCCACATGCCAACGATATTGCCCCCCCTTCAGGGCTCAAGTTTCTTACATCTAAGTGCCGGTCTTATCACACCTCATAGCCCAGGCTCACAACAAGTCTCTATCCGATGTGAGACTATCACAATCCCCCCACCTTATAGAAGAGCCGTCCTCCGCTCTGATACCATTCTGTGACGACCCACACCCACATGCCACAATATTTTTTGGTTCTGGTTTTGGGTCCCTGCCGAAAATGCGTCATGACATGTACCGTCCGCAATCACATATTAGCCTAGGGTCAGGACATTTCGCTACCTGATGTGGGACTATCATAAACCCCCCATGTTATAGAAGAGCTGTCCTCGCCTCCGATACCAATTTGTGACGACCCAGACCCACATGCCCCAATATTGTCCGGTTGGATTAGGGTCCCCACCCCAGTTTTGTTTCTGGCATAGGCGTTATGTATTATTATATTTAAGGGTCGGTTGCACGTCATAGCCCAGTTGCACGTCATAGCCCAGGCTCAAGACTAGTCTCCATCCAATGTGGGACTATCACAATCCCCCACCTTATAAAAGAGCCGTTATGTGACGACCCACATGCCACAATATTATCCGATCCTGGGCTTAGGTCCCTCCCCGGTTTTGTTTCTGGCATGGGCTTAATTTCCCGCCCAAAACACGTCATGACATGTAGCGTCTACAATTACATATAGCCCAGGATCAAGACTTTTCCCTATCTGATGTGGGACTATCACAATCCCCCACCTTATAAAAGAGTCGTCCTCAGCTCTGATACCATTCTGTGACGACCCACATGCCACAATATTGTCCGATCTTGGGCTTAGGTCCCTCCCTGTTTTTTTTTCTAGCATGGGCTTAAATCCCCACCCAAAACACGTTATAACGTGTAGCATCTGCAATCACATATAACCCAGGGCAGGACCTTTCCTTATCCGATGTGGGACTATCACAACCACCTTCGGTATGCGGTTTCTGCGATGCTAAAATGGTGAAGCTTAGAGAAGTACGTAGCTGTTTATGAGCATACAAATCAACAGAAATATGCTTTTGGCTTTTACTGATTCGGCTGTTTGTGGTCATAGGAAAATCTCTTCTGTTATGGTTGAGATGCGGCCCCGAGGGCTTTTACGGGGTCGGGCACATAAAATTGGGCTGTCGGGTCGGGTCGGGTTCACCCAACCTGACCTGATATTTATATACTCCATCAAGGAAAATAGGCAAATTTTAATCGGTTCGGGGGTCGGTTAGTTTTCAGGTTGGGTTGGGCATATCCCCTTTACCCATGGGGCAACCAAAATTTTGGCTCGACCCAACCCGACCCATTGACAGCCATTGATTGACCCAATCATCGGTCAATCTCAAATTAGTGGGAGTATACTTTTGACCTTTCACTAATTTGGCACTCAAAAATGCCATTGCATCTCTCAAGGTTGGCAAAAGGATATCTACCTGAGCACTGTTGGCCATTGGGTACCTAATACCAACTCATACACATAAATCTACCACTATCAACAATCATTTGAAATAGTTGACCAATACAGTACAACTGTATTCACATTCTTTGAAAATGGTAGAATACAACTCTACTGCAACAATCAACCATTATAGAGGATGATAGGTTCATGTGAATGGAAGCCTTCATCTTGCTTGAGAAGAAAATGTAACCCAACTGACCTATAATCGCTAAAATAGAGGGGCAATTATGCCATACAAAAACTGTAATAACTACTTTTTTAATGACCATTAACTTTGATAGTTCCCTTGTGAATTGTGACCCAAGTGGCAGAATTCATGAAAATGTAACCCAACCTGATTCTTCCAACACAACAATCTTATACAATTCCTCCTTCATTAAAGAAACCTGGTCTTAAAGGCTGTTTGCAAGATGTTTCATTTTCGGTTAGCTTTTATATTAAAACTTGAAGTTAAGAAGTAATTATTTAATTGAGTAATTATTTGGTAGTGGTCTGGAGATAGTTGAATTTCAAACAGTAAGCTTTGGGACTATTGAGTAATTTCCTGTTCTTTAATACAACTAATAATTTATACCTGATAGAATTTGTTAATTCATGATACATGGATGAACAGTGGTGATAATGATATCACATAGGTGCAACGATTGTGATTTCAGGATCTTTAATATTTTTTTTGGAGGGAAATGCTCACTTTATTGAACAATTAATTAGTCACAAAAGGAATCTTTAAATTTAGCCAAGAAGAGTAGAAGAAATCAAAACTTGGACCATAAGGTTAATTATTTGATGTTGATAAGAATCCATGCATCATTTCAAAGTGTCATGTACGATATAAAACACCTACACAACAATTAACGGCACAAGATTTGCACATCATCATCAACCCTCGAGTATTGTCCATGTAAAGTTCAATTATTTGATCTCATTAACTTACAAAAGAGACAATTTATTAAAATTTGGGGAAAAATTATATAAACTCAATCGAGCAAGTTTCCAATGTAACATCGCAAAGTGGTCGTAGTACTCTTAATTTTCATGTTTAATTTATCATATAGTTAGTTAGATTCATCATTGTCATCATCACCTTGTCCCATCTATTGGGGGTCAGCTTTGCGCGTCTTATTTTCCCACTCATTTATGTTCAATGCTAAACTCTTATTTCTTCCACAATCCTTCATGCCATTTCTCACTGCTTCTTTTAAAGTATTTATTTGTCTTCTTCTCTTCTTCCTTGATCCTTGTTCTTCTATCGTTTCAATCTTTCGAATATTGGTTGTTTTAGGTCTCTGATGGCCATTACCATTTCAAGCGATATTTTATAATTTTCTCTTTTATTTGGGCTACCCCTAAATTCTTAACAAAGTTAATTAGATTAAAATCTAATAATATTTATTGAATAAAAGAATTGAGGGGAAGTAACATTAGAGTTGAAATTTTAATCCTTGTATCCAATTTTTTTTTTGTGCCAGAACAAGTTGTCACGGAGTCATTTTTGGCGACATGCACCCCGTGTGGCACCTAGCGCCCGACACGCTAGGTCATCCTAAACCGTCTTGCAACCAACTGAAGGCAACCTTGTCTTTCGGTCACGTTTTTCTTTGAAGCCCACTGCCAGTGTACTACTGCGCCCCACTGGAAATGTATGCTGATGGAAAGTTGATGTACGCTGCCGCGCCGCGGTCCTGGGTCCAACCTCATTTGCACCACACGTGCAATGTCGACACCATCCTTCCCCCATGCTAAAGAGGGAAAGAGACAATGGCACCATCCTCCATAGAAGCTATGCCCGCGCACACACCCTCGCTGTCACCCGGGCTAGACTTTGGCTGAATACAATCAAGTCGTCGGTACCGGGCTTCCCTACGATATAATAGGAAAAAATTACCACATCTTGATAAATAACGGGAGGAGCTCAAACTGCTTGGTTTGACATACTGTTTTCGGAAGCCACCTTGTGAGGTTGGGATGGCCTTGCAACGCCCACGTGCGTGCCATCCCAACCTGGTCTTGCCCTATGTCCACACCATGCAACACCAACGACACCCCAATGTCTCAAGTCAAGTCCTCCCCATATCACCACGTCGTTGGGCCTTGTGGCCAATGACCATCACTCTTGGAGTCTTTACGGTAAATCCCTCATGGTTTGGTGACACGCCTACGAATCCCCAAACTCACCCCCACATGGCCCAAGTGGCACTATGGCTGGTCCAGATGGCCAAACCGTATGCCCATGTTACAAAGTGCTCATCTCTGGAGTGGTGCTATGGATTTAGTTGGGATGGGGAAAGTGGCAGAGAAGAAAATGGATAGCAAAGGCTTCGAGGTTGATATTGAGATTTTCCTTTGAGAAAAAAGGGCCTAAACGTAAAAAAGCAATTGTTAGTGCTTAAAAGTTTTTGACAATGTTTATTTCCTTTTTCCATTAACTCATTACAAACTGTAATTTGGACATGAACACATCTGGGTGCAAAAACAAACTTGCTGATATGTCAGTATAATTTTATGAAAATTTTGTAATAACAAATTTCTTTAGTAAGAAGAAAAGCTGGAAAAGATATGGTGCATGTTGGACTGAGAATTTTCAACCAAGGTCCATGTAAAATGATAAAATAAAAATGCAGATAATAAAATGAAGTAAAAAAATAAAAAATTGAGGTTTCGCCATTGGAAGGAATCTGCACACATTATAACCTCATACGGTAGACGGTTCCGATCTCCAACCTGCCGCTTCAGCACAATATGAAGGAAATGTCAATCCTCCTCATATCTGCAAGGTCATATTGTCAAAGTCAATTTATATACTTGTTTATGGTGATAAATTATTGTGTATATTACATAGCAGTAGCTGTACAATTAGTGCATATGTTACCTCACAATTACATTGAAACACATTAAATCTATAAAATCTTTCTATAAATATTAACAGAAAATGAAAAAAAAAAGATTGAGGTTTTCTCGCAATTGCCAATTTGATCAATCTCAGTTTAAGCTTTGTTTATATTCTGCATATAATCATCAATAACAGTAACTCATTTAATTAGTATTTGCTTATCATTTTAGTTATGCAATATAATTTATTATCAGAAATAGAAGTTTAAAACATGCTAACCTTAAACGTCCCATACCTGAATTAGGTATAGAACATATTGTATAGTTTGATGCATAGGGATGTGATTTACCTAGGTTGACATGAGCAGGGGGAGAAGCCTTCAGCGAAAGGATTGGGGAAGATTTAAGGCTTCAGCATCTGAAACTAAGTCTTCAAATGGAGATGGTGAGATTTCTAACGAGATGATTGAAGATTGGAAAGTTGAGAAGAATAGTCCTGGGAGTTCTTTCTTGGCAAAAATAGCCATTGCTCTGGGTGTAGCTGTAACAGTTACCATAATATCTATTTGCTTGAAGAGACCTTCTATGGGATCATCTTTTACCTTCCCGTTTATAGTTGATGGTTCGTCAGCTGCGGTTCCAGCTTCTTCCTCTGCTGGGTTCACTTTGAAAATTTTCGGATACCATGTTGTACTTCCGGAATATACTCCAGGGTATGGATCTCAGTTCACACTCAACAGTTCCATATTTTCCTTTCTTTAGCTATTTGATGCAGCAGAAGTGTCCATAAGTTCTTGTAGATAAAAATTTGATTATAATGTGTGGCATCGATTTTATTTTATTTTTTCCCTTCTGTTCTCTATGCTAATCAACTTCAGGTGTTTCTTGACAATAACATTACCCTGTTTTCTCAGTACTAAGCATATCTTTTGTAGGTATTTCAAAAAGGAGCTGTTGCTTGACATGAGAAGTTATCCCTTGCACATAGTTTAAAAGACAGACTTGGTATTTTGGGGACCTATGTCATGTGAAAACGCCATCTAAGCCTTCTGATTTGAGGGCTATGATCTAAAAATCTTTGGTGCAAAATACTGGAACAAAACAAGACTGGTATCATATGATACGGTCAACGGTTGAATCAGATAATGGCCTTTGACTGCATTGAATCATATGAGAAAGATCGTGCTTCTAAAATAGAATCACATTAGAATAAAGCCTTATGTGACCTATTAAAGCGTTAAGAGAGTGACTTGTCATTTTATCACTTAACAGGTCACATGAGACTTAATTAAGTCTCTTAAAGGCGATTGGTCAAGAGAACTTTATGTGATTTGCTATTGGTTGGACATATAAAAAAATATATGAAATTTGAGATGGTTTGTGATGCAAGCGATGAATATAGCAATCTGATGTTGGCCCTAAATCTAGAAATCCTTAAGGATATTGGGAAAAGGTCTTCTAATGTAGTTTGATTGAGGGTACTTGTAGAGGTATTTTGAGGCAGAATTAAAGCCTACGCATTGGGATCGTGGCCGGATCAAACAAAGAACTTTAACAAAGAGAAAATGGACCCATAAATGGGGTTTTAAAGGCCTTTTAAAGATCCGTGAAGACCTCTACAAGTGCCCTCAATGTATGCGTGTGTAACAAGAAAACTTGATTGATCGAATGCAATTCTCCATCGATCGAATTCTTCCAGAGGGATCATCGTCAAAAGCAGAATAAAACTCGTTCGATCGAGTTTTAACTTCGATCAATTGAATTTGTGCACGAAAGTTTTGTTTCTAAGCTTTTATTATGCGATTTTGACAATGTATAGTTGCCTTCTTGGCTTAGGAGTGTTATTTTAGTAGGATTAGACCTATATGGGTTCAAAAGTCTATATAAAGCATTGTAATCTCTTATGAGAGATTGCTTTGGAGTTAATGAAATTTGAGAATTTGATTGTCAAATTTTTAAAAGAGAGATTCTTTCGTTTTGAAAATTTGCGATGAGTTTTCTCCTTTGAAGAGTGATTCTTCATCTTCGTTGATGCGAAACCAACAATCTCTTTAGAGTGGTTCCAAAGATCTTCTATCTCTATTCTGTTTTTTTTTTAAATTTTATTTAACGAGAACCCTAAATCCTATTGTGCAGGATTTTAGGGCTAGTGTGCGACTTGTCCTGCATCATATTTGGTGGCTAGATCCTCAATCAAACCACATTAGATGCATGAGAACACTGAACGTTGGCCTTGATTAACTAGGGTTGAAAATCACTCTTTAATTGATTAATTCCTTACATCCATCAATTACATAACTGGGAGCCTTTAAATAGGCAGTAGAATGCTAAAAATAGAAATCAAGATCTAATCTAGTTTCCTAAGTTAAATAAGAAAATACCATAATTCTAATAACTTTCTGTAGCCAATAAAATTATGTTTTACAAAATAAAGAACTTAAACTATTCTAATAAAAGTAACAATCCTATTGGCTAAAATAAATTATATAAAATAATAAAACAAACTAATCTCAAATCAACTTAAAGTCCTAAATTCATCATTTTGCAGTGCCAACCTTTGAAAATTGACCATAACTTCGCCAATACTCATCAAAAATGTGTGTTTCTTGGCTCATTGGAAAGTTATTTTGATAAATGTTCGAATAAGACTAATTTCACATCAATCTAACATGTTTGGTACTTGAAAATCAGTCAAACATAAAAAATTGCTGGATTGGAAGTTGAGCAATCCGTAATTGTCTGATCAGCGAATTTTCATTAGTATAAAGTTTAAATTTTCTTTTTATTTCTTCTTGAATTTCTTCTTCTTCGTTTCTTCCTTTTTGAAACTTTTAGTAAGATTATGAGATTAGGGTTCTTGATTGCATCAGTAATCGCTGGTAAAGAATTAGGAAGATTTTGAAGGCCTGTGATTGCCTGAGATTGAAACAGGAAAATAATTTCCTGTTATGCAATTGGATGGGGTGAGATAAAAAATAAAGCATAAACTAATGAAGTGTTTTGTGATTGGATGGAAGAATGAAGTGAGGAAAGTGGAGAAGTAACTAATGACCGCTGACTGGTTAGCAGAATAAATGAGGATGAAGAAAAAATAGGATAAAAGAAAGTAGGAGTACGTGAATTGTGGGTCTGAGAAATTGAGATTTTTGAGAAACTGTGATTTTCTTACCACTTGATATTTGACTTCTTATTTAGTTCTATTTAAGAAATTTAGAGATTTAGTTAGATTAGGAAATTTTATCAAGTGGTTTGATTGAAACTAGGAAAAAGTAAGTTCAGGAGTTTCTTTTCAATATATGGATTTTTCATCACTGCACCAACCTGTAATGTTGGGTTTCTTATGATTTACTTTAAAGAGAAAACTGTTTTATTCTTGTTCATTATTTAGTTGTTTTCAGCTATTTCATTTGCCTGTTTTTCTATGCGATTTTGCATCAGAATTTATCTCTGTACTGTCCCCAAAATTCTGTAGCTTCTTATTTTACACTTGATTTTGGACTTATCTTTTAACTTTTGGGAGTTTATTTTGCACTTTAGAGGTTTAGCAGTTTTCTTTCTGTATTTATAATTTTTTCATTAAAAGTGGAAATTGCAAATGTTAAATAGTTCCTGGACTTATTTCTTGATGCTCAGGTTTTGCATCTAGTTTTGTTTATTATTACATGGCTAATCCAATTGACCTTGTAATGGTGTTCATAATATGTAGTGGTTTTTTTCATCCAAGTTCAAAAAATGTTGGCTTACGGCTTTCTGTTTCTAAATGGTTTTTTTGGGGATAGATACCGATCAATATTTCTCATGCAAAAGATCCTTGCAGATGGGTGTACTTTTGGTTGCTTATGGCTGCTGGATGTGGGCTTTTTATTAGTGAAGAGGCACTGACTATATGGGTTTGTCCTTTGTACTGGTACTTCTAAATTAAATTCAAAACTGGTTTCCCCATCTATATGCATATCCTATTATCTTGATACCGGTAGCTTATCATCAGTTTGGTACTTATCGTTGTTATTTTTATCTGGACTGTTTTAAATTTTTTGTTGTGTAAGTTATCTTCGAGCAAATTATGTAGGTTGGCATATCTTTAGCTCGGATGTTGTCTCTAGATGGCACTTGGAAGTCATTTGCTCAATCTTTCGCAAATAATGCTCCCTATATTCTATCCACAGTGCTGTGGGTATACTGGTATGTTCATACTCTCTCTTTTTTGTAATCATCATCATAACCTTGTTCCATCTATTTGCCATTGGTTTTGTGAATCCTTTTTCACCCCTCATTCTATTTATGGCTAAACTCTCAGCCAATCCTTAATTGTTCATGTAACTTCTCAATGGGTCTGGCCAGGCCTTAAACGGGCCAATTTAAACCTGGCCTCTTAGAACTACCCCATACCCGGCCCATTTACTAATCGGGCTGGGCCGGGCCAACTTACCTCAGCACATATGTGGTACATTTCGGGCTGGGCCGGGGCATGTCCTGCCCGACAATTTCTATATAATTTGTATAGAAATTGTAAAGAACCGGGTTGGGCCGAGCTTAAATGGACCAATTTTTCAATCGGGCTTTTGGAACTAGCCCATACCCGGCCTGTTTACTAACTGGGCTGAGCCAGGCCTACTTTTTTCTTTGGGCCTACCTACCTTCAGCCCTTACACGACCCATCTCGAACCGGGCCTCAAGCCCAGCCCGTTGAGACCCCTAATCTTCCCCCGTCTTACTTGTGCTTGTATTGTAGCAATCCTTATACATGGGCTATTTCAAGTCTCCAATAGACATGCACAAACCATCTCAAAGGATGTTAGTTGATTTTCTATTTTATTGTCTATGGTGATTTGTTTAGAGTCAAAATGGTTCACTGGCATGCGTATAGTTGTACTTTCTACAGAAATTAGATGTTTTCTTGAAGCGTGCTACAATTTAGTACTTTCAATCTTATATAGTAACATATACCTTCAGGGGAGTTTGTATCAGTGATCTGGTACCATTTTACCTTGGGAAGCTTGTTAGGCAGACTAAGGCATCTGATGATGTTTGTTCCAAGGTTTGTGGTTTTCTCTTTAACTTTTATGCATAATACAGGATAAAGAACTCTATGCTTCAATTATGCCGTCTTGCAGCAACACTAATCTATCCTCAACTCAAAATGATTTACTACCTTTCAATTAGCTAGATTCATGCTCTGGAAAGATGATGGTTATTATCATAATATGTTGTTTTAAAATATTCATGTTTGTGATATTTATAGTTAGGAATTGGCAAGGAGAAGGCAGAAAGCATTGCTCGAGTAGTGCAAAGATATGGCAACCTCATAGGCTTTGGTAAGTTCGACAATCTGGGAGAACACGCACACACAAAGATATATATATATATATATATATATATATATATATATATATATATATATATATATATATATATATATATATATATATATATATAACCCTAGGCAGATGGGTGAACCCTGGCTGGAACGGGTGTCATTTTGGGATTTGGTGCCATGTGGCAGCCCAAATTAATCATGTTGTAGGGTTCAAACTCTATGACCACATCCTAGGGATCCATTTTCACATATATATATACATATATATATATATATATATGTATAGAGAGAGAGAGAGAGAGAGAGAGAGAGAGAGAGAGAGAGAGAGGACTTCTCGTTATCTTCCCAAGAGGATATTTCAGGTGCCATGTGTTCGACTGCAGTTTGATCGTTGGTCCAAAGCCCAAAACCAGTGTTTTAAAAACTTGTCCAAACACGAAACTAGTTCGACTGCAGTTTGTCGTTAGTTGAACCACTCATATCTACACTACATGCTTATATATGGCCAACAGTATCCAGTTATTATATACATCAAAAGTAAAAACTCTGCTTATCTTTCCTTATCCAACCACCAACTCACTTGCTCTCTCTCTCTCTCTCTCTCTCTTACACACACGCGCTTCACCTGGAGATAGCTGGAGAAACATCTCTGGCACACCAAATTTTTCATCGTTTTTTTTTTCCTTAAAGTCATTTTGCAAGCGGTTCTTGTAAACTTTTTACAATAATACCAGTCTATGCAATGCTAGAGAACAACGCTGGATCTTGACCACCATTCTTCGTCTTCTTCTTATTCCTTCTCTTTCTCTCTCTCTCTCTCATTTTCTGCACATCATTTTACACCATTTCTTTAGCCAAAGTTGACCCAAATGTCTATTTTCCGACCAATTTTTAGCCGGAAAATAGATATATAAAGTTTCAGGACATAATGAGTCTCTTGAAACCTTCCTTGCATGGAATTGGCCAGTTTTGATGAAATTATTTGGTCTGAGTGGTTTCACGGTCAAATTGGACGATTCATCAATCTAGCGCAGTTTCTTGCCCTGGAATGAATATTTACCAGGCCGAACTGCAATAGGGAGCAGTCTCTGTTGGACCACAGTCCAACTGCTGGTTCAGTCTGGTGTTTAAAACATTGATATAAACTAATATACTTAAGTGTATATAATATAATTAAGTATTTATCAGGCTGGGATGGAGAGTGAGCTCAGTCCAATTATTATTTAGGCCTAAAATTCAGGTCCGACTTAAGCCCAACCTGAGGTAGACCGGGCTGACAGGCCATCCTAGCCTATTACCACCCCTTCTGTAAACCCCGTTCATATATAATTTTTCTTAGTGACTTCTGTTCGTGCTTCATACCGATTAAAAAAAAAAAGTTCATGCTTGTTTTACTTTCAATTGCTATGATTTCATTATGGTATAGCTTAGTATTCCTTGTAAGCAATTATATGATGATATTCTTGATTCGAGGAATGATAAGAGTAAGGCAGGATATCATTGTATTTAAAGTTTAATTCTATCAATGGACTTCATCAGTTCACATGCACATTGATTTGGACCATCCTATAGTCTTATTAGTTAAAGGATTGTAAGTAGTGTTTTGAATATCGGGCCGGAGCTGGAACCATAAAGAGGACTGGCTCGGTTTAAATGGGTTTGACTGCTAGTCCAGCCAGTTTTACTGTTTACATGTATTGATAAAGTTATATGCTTTACATTGTATTTATTATATTAATTAAAAATTAAAAGAATAAAACCAATCTTATAAAAAAAGAAAAGAAATATCTTTTAATCCCATATGCTCTCTCTCTCTCTCTCTCTCTCGTGCCTGCACGCACAGATGCCAGAACCAATAAATTGGTATTGGCACAGAGGTTTCTCTGGTTCCACCAGAGTTGTTGCTTGTCAAATGTCGTCAGCATGGTTCTCTATCTGAAATGATTTTTTTGGTGGGAAGGAGTTTTGTTTATTATTTTATTTTATCTGACTAGTGGCCTAATTTACTTATATCCACCAAATATTCGGCCGAAATGTCTTTGCCTGGAAACTTCTAGTTCCAACAAAGCCATCTGGTCCGAGCGGTTCACTGAACTGATTGGGCGGGTATAGTTCTGTACTTGATGGGGACATCCGATTCAAGCATCCGGTTCACTGATCTGATTGGGCGGGTATACGTTCATCAAGAATACGTTCATCCGATTCAAGCAACTGTCTGAACGAGAAATATGTTCCTCTTTCCTATGATGAACGTATTCTTGATCGGTGGCAATCATTGCGCCAAGGGAAATCACCGGTCACAAAGTACATCGATAAATTTGTAGACCTGATATCCGAGGCCAATGTGGATGAGCCGGAAAGAGTTACTCTATCCCGATTTCGAATGGGCCTTCGCCCAGAACTACAAAGGGAACTCATTTCATACCCTATTACTGATCTAGATGAATGCTTCTCTAGAGTCGAAGAGTTAGAATGGTACCTCAAGACCCGTCAAACCAAACGTTTCGATACTAGTGGATTTGGTTATAGGACTAACTTTTCTGAGTCAAAACCCAACGTTAATACCCCGTCTGCTAGGTTCAACTTTGTTGCTACACCAGTAACTAGAGTCGATAAGGGTAAAGGTCCAATTCTTGAAGGCCCCAAGAGTGGTGGTCAAAATAAGTGTTACAAGTGTCATGACATCGGACATTTTGCAACTCAATGTCCATCCCAAAATTTGTTTATCGCCGAGGACACTGAGAATGAGCATGATGAGGGAACATAAAAAGTTTATGAGCCCGAGTCGTTCCCTAGTGATGAGGAAGACTTTGCAGGAGAACGAACAATGGCTTATCTTAGGGAAATTTCCTATCCCGTTGAGGAGGATAATATCTCGCGGGCTCTTGTGGTTAATTGTGCTCTAGCCCAGTCTAATGAGAGTGATGATTGGCGACGGGATAACATCTTTTATACCATAGCCAAGTATGGTGAGAAAGTTTGTCGAGTCATAGTCGATAGTGGAAGTTGTACTAGCATTGCTTATGAGAGTACAGTTTCTCACTTAGGGCTTGCACCCGTAGCTCACCCACAACCCTATAAAATTACTTGGATCGATTCATCATCAATCTCAGTCTCATGAAGGTGTCAAGTTCCTATACAATTCGGCTCGTATCAGGACACCTTGTGGTGCGATGTTGTGCCTATGGATGTGGGGCATATCATTCTTGGGAGGCCGTGGTTGTACGATATGGACGTTACATTGTTCGGAAGATCGAACGTGTATTCTTTCACTCACAACGGAAATAAAATAAAGATCAATCATTTACCTCCTAGAGCACCCACAATGAGAATAACTAAGTCAAGTGATAAAGGCCTGATAGTGAGAGAGAGAGAGAGAAAGAAGATATTTAAGGCTGTTCACATTGTTAGCCCTTTAGACTTTGAATGAGGCGCTAAGACAGAGGACATTGTCTATGTCCTTGTTACAATTGAAACACCCAAAGAGTCGGGCGTTGAGATTCTGAAAGAGGTTGAACTGATAATGAGTGATTTTCGGGATGTCTTTCCCAAAGACCTTCCTGATGAGTTACCACCTCTACGGGACATCCAACACGCCATTGATCTAGTTCCCACATCTACTTTACCTAACATGTCGCACTATCGCATGAATCCATCCGAACATTCGGAGTTAAAAAGACAAGTTGATGAACTTCTCCAGAAGGGATTCATAAAGGAAAGTATGAATCCATGTGTCATATCAGCGCTGCTCACACTCAAGAAAGACGGAACTTGGAGAGTGTGTGTTGATAGCCGCACTATTAATAAAATCACGGTCAAGTATCGGTTCCCTATACCGAGATTGGACGACATGTTGGACATGATGGTCGGTGCCATTATATTTTCGAAGATCGATTTGAAGAGTGGGTACCATCAAATTCGTGTTCATCCTGGGGACGAATGGAAAACTGTCTTCAAAACCAATGATGGTTTATATGAGTGGTTTCATATGCCTTTCGGGCTTTCAAATTACCCTAGTACATTTATGCATATCATGACACATGTGTTGAGGCCTTTCATGGGCAAGTTCCTTGTGGTCTATTTCGACGACATTCTTATTTATAGCTACAACAAGGAACAACATTTAAGCCCCTTAAGATAAGTTTGCATGACTCTCAGAGGAGAAAAGTCGAGGACCTAAAGAAGTGCACCTTCATGTCACAGAGCGGTCTTCTTAGGGTTTGTCGTAACCTTCGAAGGAATGACTGCGGACTCGAAAAAGGTCAAAGTTATCGTGGAATGGCCTGAACTTTGGAATATTCATAAAGTCCGTAGCTTCCATGGGTTAGCTACTTTTTACAGGCGATTTATCCGTACCTTCAGTACGTTAGCTTCCCCTATCACCGATTGCATAAAAAAGAGGGAGTTCAAATGGATATTTGTTGTGGTTAAAGCCTTTAAGGAGATAAAGTCCTGAATGACGAAAGCTCCTATCATGCGCCTTCCGAACTTTTCTAAAGTCTTTGAGGTAGCGTGTGATGCGTCAAGTGTGGGTATTGGAGGAGTGTTGAGCTAAGAGGGCCATCCGATAGCTTATTTCAGTGATAAGCTAAATAGGGTCAGGCAGAAATACTCTACCTACGATAAAAAATTCTATGCGGTAGTGCAATCTCTCAAGTATTGGAAACACTATTTGCTACCACATGAATTTGTCTTGTTCTTTGATGATGAAGCCCTTAGATTTTTGAGTTCCCAAAAGAAGCTAAACCTGCGACATGCTAAATGGGTTGAGTAACTTCAAGGGTTCACCTCTGTGCTGAAACAGAGGGCTGGTGTGGAGAATCGAGCTGCTAACGTGCTTAGCCATAGTGTGGCGACGTTACACTCATCGAGTGTTGAGGTGATCGGATTCGATCGTCTTGTAGACGGTTTCATGTCCCGATTTTAGAGAAGAGTACACCTACTTCTGAGTGAACAACCTGTGAGAGCGAGTAATTATCCCCTACAGGATGAGTATCTGTTCCTAAATTACCGCTTATGTATTCCCCACACTTCTCTACGAGGTTTTCTTGTTTGGGAATTACACGTTGGAGGGGTTGCCAACCACTTTGGTCCCAACAAAACTGCTGTGTTGAAGACCGATTTTATTGGCCCAATCTCACCCGAGAAGTTGTCAAAATCATCAACCAGTGTCGTGTTTGTCAACTGGCAAAACACCGGGTTATACACACCTTTACCGGTGCCACACACTCCGTGGCAAGACCTGTCTATGGACTTTGTGTTAGGCCTTCCTAAGACCCTCCGAAAGTATGATTTGGTGTTCGTCGTTGTGGACCGTTTTTCGAAAATGGATCATTTTATCCCGTGTTCGAAGACCTCAGATGCAAATAACATTGCTACACTTTTCTTTAATGAGATTGTGCGTCTGCATGGTTTGCCTAAAACTATATTGTCTGATCGTGATGTTAAGTTTGTCAGTTACTTTTGGAAGACACCATGACACAAAATGGGGACTAGGTTTCAGTTTTCATCAACATATCACCCCCAAATCATAGTCGTAAATCGGAGTCTAGGTAACTTGTTATGGTGTCTAGTAGGTGAGCACATTAGGAGTTGGGATTCCATCCTATCTGTAGTGGAGTTTGCATACAATAATTTGGTTAATAGGACCGCATGTATAAGTCCATTTCAAATCGTGCATGGGTATAAACCTAGGACACCTAAAGACCTCATCCCGATGTCAGTTCATCAAAACTCGTCAGAGTCTGCATCTACATTTGCACATCGCATTCATGAATTGCATGCTGAGATTAAGAGAAGAATTGATGTGAATAATGAAAAATACAAGATTTTTGCAGATTCTCGTAGAAGATTCAAAGAATTTCAAGAGGATGATTTTGTGATGGTTTGGAATAGACCTGAGCGATTCCCTCAAGGAATTGCAAAGAAGTTACAACCTCGTGGTGCTGAACCCTACAAGATTTTGAAGCGTGCCAGTTCTAACACTTACATCCTAGATTTACCACCAGAATTGAGGATTAACACAACTTTCAACGTGGAAGATCTCGTTTCATTCCATAGCCATTCAACCATCCCACCCAACCCATTTGAGCCTTCTACATCATATACCACCATTATTCCCCGACCCATGCCATTACCTCTACCTACACGATCATCTCGTGAGATCATTGAAGATGTTTTGGAGGATCAAATTGTGTTCACCAACCAAGGGGGACTTCAGAAGTATTTGGTTAAGTGGAAGGACAAAGCCGATTCAAAGAATACGTGGATAACAAGGGAATAATTTCAACAGATTGATTCGGATCTCCTCGACCTCTATCACAACCAATATTCACTGGGGATGAATCTTTCTAACCCGGAGAGAATTGATGGTGACATCCAATTCAAGCAACCGCCCGTAACATATCGAAGGCGAAAGAAGAACATAAAAGTAGTCAAAAAGAAGAAATGCTCGAATTCGAAGCACTGAAGAAGTATTTTAGTTGATTGATCGATTGAGGGCAGAAGCTCTTAGTTTTAGCGATTTTATATTTTCTCAATCGATTGATCGCCCCAGACTTTCCATCGATCGAATGTGGATAGAGCCTTCGGGCAATTATAATTTTCGTCAGTCGATCGATCGACTCCAGAATTGATTGATCGCGCGAGTTTTAATGAGGTTTTAGTTTTTTTAGCAAAACTTTGCGTTTAAAGTGTTTTAAGTTTTTAGGAATGCTTTATTTCGAGTTAGGGTTTGGTTATCTTATTTAAAGGCTTGTCATAAAACAACTTTGGAATTGATTATTGGTTAATGAAATTGCTTTGCAACTTTGAGAACTTTGCTTGAGTTTTCTGTGAGGGTGTGATTCTCTCAAATCGAAGAGCGATTCTTCGTCCTGCATGCGATTTGGTACGAGGCCAACTTTTTCTTCTTCTCTATCTTCTTGTGATCTACGATTGGCGTAAGTATCGTAGCCCTAACCTATCCCTTCACCATTAAAATCCTTATTTGCCCTTATTTTCGCATGGTATCGAAAGAACCTGCTTGTGAGTTCGTTCGACACCCTAAAATTGTCAGAGATCTAGCCGTTCGCTAAGAATCCTAGTCTGCTAGATCTAGGAAACGTACGCGAAAAGTAACACTATTTTGGGCCGGAATTAAATTGTTACAATTGAATCTCTTGATATTTTCTGTGATAATTAAGGAAGATTGTCATTTAAAAAAAAATATATAATAATAATTTTAATTTTAATCTCAGGCCTAGCATTGCATGTGTTAGTTTCCGCATCAGTACTCCAAATCGAATCGCTACTGAACTTGACAGCAGAAGTGAGAAGTTCCAGTTCAACCGTGGTCCAACTACTAGTCCAGTCCGATTTTAAAAACATTTCTTCTAAGCACTAAAACTTACAAAAAAATTGCTCGTTCCTTAATAGCCCTCTAAATTTTAGCTACATGCCAAGATAGTCAGAGACACACAGAGTTGTTACTGTTTTCAGAATAATACCATGATAAAAAATGATGTATCAAATTGAAAAATTATAATCGACAATATGTGGATTGTTTCTTTATTACCCTATTCAGTTGATAACAAGGACATTTCTCCATGTTATATTAGAGAAACAATATTACAATTTGAACCTTGATCCGGACTGGAACTGGGTCCACTTATTTTCTCTCAAATCCGATTCATACCTTACCTGATTCCAAAACAGGTAAGGTCTGGGTCCAAAATTTTGGACCTGGTCCCTTAACAAGTCAGGCCAGGCAGGTTGGTCAATTTGAGCTGGACCGACCTAACTTATTCACAACCCTAGTAGGTGTGTTCAGTTGTTTCATTTTTTATGGCACCCACTCGCTTACCTTATTCTGCTATTCATTCTTAGATATTCATGGATATGAGCTGTTCATAAATACTTCCCTTGCTATCTGTATTGCAGTGGAACGCTTTTCTGTTGGGGTGCGAAATCCGACAGCTTTTCTTGCAGGCGCGCTGGTTAGTGAGTTTGTCTTTGTAGTCAATCTAACTGTTGACAGTGAGAATGTTGATTATCGGCTCAATTAATTAATGTTAGCTTAGCATAAGCACTCTCAAAATTCAAAATTATTCATTGTTATCATTTTACTTCCACTTTAAGCACCTATATTTTTTGCTTCTTAGATTTTTTTTTTTTGTACTCTTCTATTGTATCGTCAGTGTGCTAGAGCATGATTTTTGGCCTTACCTTTTCCTGTGAATATTTTAGCATACCTGTGAAAATAAGTTATTTGATGCTTAAAGCACTTTTTTGCTTTGGACTTCGAGATTATTGATAGATGATTGTGCCCTGAAAATGCTTTTATGTGCCATCCATAATTATATGCTCAAGAACTTAACCCAATAATATGCACACGATTCCTCATCATTAGGTTTAAGTAAATGATTTGTGCAACATCACTGTTTCCATCTTGATCAATGTCAGCGCCTTGTCCCATCTATTTGAGGTTGGCTTTGCGAGTTTTATTTCAGCACACAGTTCTGTTAAAGGCTGCCGGCCCCAAATAGATGGGATAAGATAACTAAAATACAAGCTTTCATCCAACTCCCACATCTAACCCTGAATCCAAATCTATGCAACATGTAGTCAAGGAAGCCTCAATGAACACAATCATAGGCCTTCTCCATGTCAACTTTGCAGATGATACCCCACTCCTTATTCTTATGACAGGAATCAGTAGCTTTATGTCCACCACCGTAACATCAGGCATCTACCTCCCCGTAACAAAGGCGCCTTGCGATTTGGAAATGATAGTCCCCATGACATTTCTAAGTCCGTTTTCCAGAACTTTAATCAAAATTTTATAGGCTATGTTTGGCATAGCTCTCTACTAGCTTCCTGCCAGAGCAGTATTTACCTACTTAAGCATGTTCCCTTTCTCTTTTCTAAATCTCTGCTACCTGCTTTAGCATGCCCCCCTTCTACTTGCTAACTCCCTGCAAAGCTTGACTTACCTGCTCCAGCAGTTCTCCCCTACTCTCTGCTCAATCCTTGCCAAAGCAGATTTTATTTGCTCTGGCAGGGAGTTAGCAGAGAGCAGGGAGGTAGCTGCTAGAGCAGGTAAATCCTGCTTTGCTGGGAGTTAGGAAGGAGAAAAAAGGGGGGGGGGGCTAAAGTAGTAAGTATACCTGGCTGGCAGGGAGCTGACAAAGAGCTATGCCAAACGCAGCCATAGACAATACTTAGCAAACTAAATTGCCTAAAGTCCCTCATGTGCACCCTTTCTTGGGGATGAGCAAAATAAAAGTAGAATTTATCGAGTGGCCCAAATAACTACAATAATAAAACTCACGAAAGAATCCACCAAATCCTCCTTTAGCAAATCCCTGAAAGCTCTAAAAAATTCCATAGTGAAAACATCCGTCCCGGGAGCATTATTTTTCCCCGAGTTGAAGATAGCTCTCTTAACCTCATGTACCTCGAATTCCCTCTCCACACCCTATCTATCTGCATACGAAATAGCAGTAAACTCCATCCCATCAATCGTAGGTCGAACCCATCCCTCGTCACTATATGGTTCTCCTAGAAACTCAATTTCCGACCCAATAATCTCTCCATCCACAAATCTAGAACCATCCACCATGATCTGATGAATGGCATTCACCTTCCTTCTCAAGTTAGCCATCGCAAGGAAATACTTAGTGTTGTTATCCCCAACTTCGAGACAATTTGCCTTAGACTTTTGTCTCCTAAGAAATCTCCTCCTAAAGGCATTTTATCATTGAAATGATCCTTGAACCCAACCCTATTTTCCAACTCATCGCTTATGAGAGGTCTCCCCACCTCAACTGTATCCAGCCTGCGAATCTCCATGAGGAGCTCTTCTTTCATCTTACTAACCAACCCAAAAGACTCATAACCCCACTTCTTATCCTTAAGGTTCTTTAGTTTGATAGTCAAACGAAAAGTAATCGTACCACTAACATCACCCTCTTTCCACCATGCTTCCACTAAACCCCTGAACTCCGCATCCTGAAGCCACATGTTTTCAAAGTGGAAAGGATTGGGTCCCTTTCCTTGGCCATACATTTCAACCGAATAGGAACATGGTCAGAAATGAGTCTAGTTAAACCTCCAACATTGCATTGAGGAATAAATTATCCCACATATTAAACGATCTTGGCAACACAAAACACAAAACCGGGTGCTCGTGCATATTGGACCAAGTACAGCAACATCCACCCATATATATGTCCATAAGGCCACAAGCATAAAGTCAGCAAACTCCACCCTATCAAGATTCCTCCATTTTTCTCATAATCAAATCTAATTATATCAAAATAGCCCTCAAGTACCATGGAACATCTCACAAAGAAGAGATCTTCACCAATTCAAACAAAAAAATCCCTCCTGGCATCGCCGTTCAAACCATTCACCCCACTAAAAGCCCGACTTCTCCCATCCTCCTTATTATGCAAAAGAACTAAAACTGAAAAATCTCTAATTTTTGTATCTACCTCTTCCAAAATCATGGAATGGAAATTCATCCTTTAGATTTGTGTTCTGAAGTTTGCTGCCCTCCTATTGGTGCCATTAATTTAAACTCAGCTTTAGAGGGGTCACATAAATTTTCTGCTCTGCTGTTTTTGTGGGAGGTTTCAACAATGAATGCAGTTTGGTCATGCTTTCCTATGTGACTATGCGGAATGATTTGTTATGATAATGGTGGTTCATGCTAAAGTCTGAAGTTCTCAAGTATGGCTTGTGTTTGCTTTTCTTGCCTCCAACATTCTTTTAATTGATGATGATACTTGCTCCGTCTTAGTTGAATTTGTGAGCAAGGGGTCAATTCCTTTGTGGACTAGAAGTTTATTCCTGGAGATCTTCAACATAAAAAACTGGCTTGAGTTTGCATTTGGTGCTTCTTAACTAACATCCATTAGGTTACAAATTCGATAGTTAATGATTTAGTTAATGGAAGGATCAAGTATTTTGCTATAATTCCCTTTGCTTTTATTCCGCCTTCAACTTTATTCTTGTAACTGAATTTGTTTCCACTGAAAAAAAAAAAAAAAGAAATTTTGCTTTTTGGCTCGGGATTCTGTCCTGTTTGACTGGAAAACAGTCATCTTCCAATCAAAAGCCCAAGCCAGGTGCTTAATTCCCTTTGCTTTTACAGGACATAATTTTGTTTGACATCTTTGTAAGCTCAGTCCTATTTAGTAGTCGTCAACTTTGTAGTTGAGCATACTTATTGACGCGGGACGGTAACCCTATAATGCATGAGTGTTATTTTGCCAAAATTAAATAAATTAATTCAAGTTTAGTCGCAGAATTATCTTAAATACCTTAGGGTTTGAGGAATTTTGATGGCTAGATCACGCGAGATCCGGCTAGGGTCCAATCCGATGCGCAAGTACTGTTAGATTTGAGGCGAGATCGGGCCTAGCGATAGAACTTTGGCTTTTCCAGGCTTGGGCATTCGTTTTCGATCTGATGTAGATTCACGGGTTCAAACTAGGGTTGTAGAATTAGCTTTATGGTTTTATAATAGGCTTATGGTTTGGTTTAGGTTTATGGTTTAGAAAAGGGTTTTAGCTCTGTTTGATTTAGGGTTCGGAAAGATTGAGGGTTTGGGATCAAGAAATCAATAGATTGAGATTTAGAAATCTTAGATCAATAAGGTGATGGTTCAAGAGAAAACAAAGATGAATAGATAGCAGAGATAACAAAAGATCAAAATAAAATAGATACCAAAAGATAACGGTTTTGGGAATCGCTCCCTTGGCCTCACACCAAACCCATCTCGGGAAGAAGAATACTCAAGCAATAATGTATTCAAATATTCAATAACTAATTAAAAAGTGTTTACAAGTCTCTTTATGTAGGCCACCAATACTTAATTCGAAATAAAAAAAGGTCTAAAATAATAAAAGACTAAAAAGGTAAGTTTTTTTCGCAAAAAGAAAATTCCCGTCGCTGGGCGGAGTCGTCCACGGCGCGCTGTGGTACTGTTCACAGCACGTTGTGGACGTCGTCACTTGTCAACAGTTTCAGCGTCCTTTTCTCCCTTGAAGCTACGGTACTTGATTTTCCTCTACGTTTCTTCTGACGCTAGTAGAACTGATGTGTTTCGAATCCGATGTCCATGTATGTGGCGTCCCCATCAATTCCCTTGGACCAAATAGGTTTCATCACCGATGAAACGTGCTCATGATAGATGTCAATCAAATCGTGGTTCAATTGGCGAACCTCATTCTCGTGGATCCAAGTATTTTCGGACTCCGATTTTCCGACCCATTTAATTAGGTATTTCTGGAATCCCTCGTCATGTGTGGAGACGGCATGATCACTGATTATATCCTCTATCTCATCTTTTCTCTGTCAGCTTGGGGATGGAAGAGATATGGGCTGCAAGGTTGGGTTGGGGCTATGAGGTGGCTGGAGTGGGTTTTCAGGAGGTGGGGTGAAACCCAAGTAAGGAACCAAGTCCTCCACATTGAACGTTGAATTAACCCCTGTACCTGGAGGAAGTTCAAGTACGTATGCATTAAGACCACTCTTAGCCAAAATCCTAAAGGGTCTAGCGCCTTGGGATTGGAGCTTCTATGCGGATCCCTATGGGAACCGCTTGGGCCTGACTCGGACCATCACATAATCACCCACGTGATATTCTTTAAAACGCCTGTGAGCATCTGTAGACAATTTGTACTTACTATTGCTTGAATTAATCTTTTGTCTAATTTCGGCATGCAAGTTATGAATGTGTTGTGCAAATGCATCGGCAGACTGATACTTTATGGGATGCAGACAAGGGAATCAAATCTAGTGGTGTCCTAGGCCTATGACCATGCACTACCTCAAAAGGACTCATGCCTATGGATCTATTGACAGAATAATTGTAGGCAAACTCAACTGTGGGTAAAATGGTATCCCTAAACTCCTATTGGTACTTTCTGTTTGGCCATCTGTTTGAGAGTGATAAGCCGTCGAAAATTGAAGCATTGTGCCCATCATGTGCCAAAGGGTCTTCCAAAAATAGCTAATGAATTTGACATCCCTATCAGACACAATGGTTTTGGGCAACCCATGAAGACCTACTACCTTCGCGAAAAATAATTTAGCAATGTGGGATGCATCGGAGGTCTTGGAATAAGGAATGAAGTGGGCCATTTTTGAAAATCGGTTCATCACTGCAAAGATGGAATCGTGTTTCCTCGGAGTTTTGGGAAGTCCAAGCACGAAATCCATAGAGAGGTTTTGCCACGATGTGTGGCACGGGTAACGGGGTGTGCAAGCCGGTATTTTACTTGGCAAGTACGACAATGTTTGATGACCCGGGCGACATCTCTCATTAGGCTAGGCCAAAAGAACTTATCATCGACTAGCGCAATGGTCTTATTACGCCCGAAATGACCGGCTATCCCTTCAGCATGTAACTCCCAAATTATCTCGCAATGAAGTGCGAGGGATGCAAAGACGATTGCCTTTAAACAAGTACTCATCATGGATGGTGTACACGGAGTGTGTGCTAGTCGGATCACTAAGGAGAGCAGTGTACTCAACCCCAAAATCTGGGCACCCGGGGTACTCTTCCTTTAATCTTTCGAACCCGACGACCTCGGTGTTCATAGAGTGCAAGGTCGCTACTCGACGATTAAGTACATCAGCAACCCTATTTTCAGCACTGACCTTATGTTTTAACACGAATGTGAACCGTTGAAGGTACTCGACCCACTTCGCGTGCCTTGGGTTCAACTTTTTCTGTGAAGCAAGAAAGCGTAAGACTTCATGGTCGGAGAACAACACAAATTCTTGCGGCCTAAGGTAATGTTTCCAATACCACAATGAACGAACGACCGCATAGAATTCCTTATCGTAGGTGGAGTATTTTTGCTTCACCTCATCAAGTTTTTCACTAAAATAAGCCAATGGGTGACTCTCTTGACTAAGCACTCCTATACCCACACCCGATGCGTCGCATGCGACTTCGAAGACTTTGGAAAAGTCTGGCGATCGCATGACGGTGCACTACTCATCCATTGGTTGATATCGGCAAAGGCTTTCATCGCCGCTTTGCCCCATTTAAAGTCCCCCTTCTTCATGCAATCAGTAATTGGGGCCATTATAGCGCTAAAGCTTCTGATGAAGCGACGATAGAAAGTAGCCAAGCCATGGAAGCTACGGACATCATGTATGTTCTTAAGTTCGGGCCACTCCACAATGGCTTTAACTTTTTCGGGGTCCGCTACCATTCCATCGACCGAGATAATGAATCCCAAGAAGACTATGGAACTTTGCATGAAGGTGCACTTCTTGAAATTCGCAAACAACCTCTCGCCCTTGAGGGGTTTCACAAACCATCCTAAGGTGGTTCAAGTGTTGTTCCTTGTCATGACTATAAATCAAGATGTCATCGAAATACACAATTAGGAATTTGCCTAGGAACGACCTCAACACTTGGGTCATGAGCCTCATGAAGGTACTCGGGGTATTAGAAAGCCCAAATGGCATGACCAACCACTCATAAAGACCATCCTTGGTCTTAAAGGCGATTTTTCACTCATCACCGGGGCGGAACCCGCTCTTAAGGTCTATCTCAGAAAAGATAGTGACACCAACCATCATTTCTATCATATCGTCGAGCCTCGGAATGGGAAACCGATACTTGACTGTAATCTTATTAATCGCCCTACTATCTACACACATTCTCCAACTTCCATCCTTCTTCAGTGTGAGTAGTGCGGGTACGGCGCAAGGGCTCATGCTCTCTTGAATGAACCCCTTTTGAAGGAGCTCATTATTTACCGAGTTTAACTCGGCATGCTCAACCGGATTCAACCTGTAATGAGGCAGGTTCGGTAAGGTGGATTCGAGAACTAAGTCTATAGCATGTTGAATGTTATGCATCGGAGGGAGTTCGTTCGGTAAGTCTTCGGGGAAGGCACCCGCAATTTTTTTTCAAAATCGGCTCGACCTCCTTAGGGTGTTCGCCCTTTGACTCAACGTAGACTACGTTCTCATCTATAGAAGCCTTTTCAAATTTCGAAGGGCTCACAATATTAATGGATTTAGAAGTCTCGCCCTTCTTCTCGACATTGTTGGTCGACGGTGCTTTGAGAGACAAAGGGTGTATAGTAATCTTCTTGCCCTTATGCATGAACGTGCATATGTTTGATCGATCAAAAGGGTCACGTCCATGTCGTAGAGCTACGACCTTCCCAAAATGATATAACCCACATCCATTGGCACCACATCACACCATAAGGTGCCCGAATAAGAACCCACCTGAATCGGTACACGACACCTTTTCGACACGGGAATGGATGAAGAGTTTACCCATGCAACTCTACAGGGCCTCGGGTGTAAGCCCCAAGAGGCGTATAGTGTGAGTTGGCATTACATTGGTGCAACTACCGCTGTCCACAATGATTTTACAACTCTTGTCACCAAACCTAACAAAGGTGTGGAAGATGTTGTCCCTTCGCCAGTCATCCTTCTCATCCCGTTGAGGTTGTGCAAGGGCACACCTCACAACCAAAACACGACCACTATCATCACCCTCTTCATCACTGGGTGTGACGTCCAACTCAAATACTTCCTCTCCAGCCACTATCTCACTGTCATCCTCCTCTCCCTCAATGAAGAGATTTTTTTGGGGATATGTCGTAGGGCATTGGGCGGCAAAGTGTCCCATGACATTTATAGTATTTAACATGAGCGCTACCCCTTGAGGATTCCCCGACTACACCTTTTCCCTTTTCAAACCTCGAATTAGTAAGGACAGGTTGTAAGTTTGGGAGGAGGATTAAATCGTCCCTCATCGGAGTGTTGACCACTATATTGTGGCTCGGTTCTCTTTACTAACGATGTTTTCAAATACCGTTCGAGATCTTGCACAACGGCATAACATCTTTCAAGAGTTTCCACGGAGTGAGAAATTACCCCTTTTTGTAAATCAAGTCGCAATCTGGTGCGGAATCTAGAGAGAGTGATTTTAGGGTCTTCCGATACCTTAGCCCTCATCATGAAATTTTCGAATTTGCCAATATACTCGGTTACGGGCATACCACCTTGGCGTAAATTTTGCCACTGGTCGATGAGGCGTTGGTGGTATGATAAAGGAATATACTTCTTAGTAAGTCGTTCCTTCATGTCGTCCTAACGAGTAATGGGAGGACAACCGGCATTCACCCTAATGCGCTCAACATTGACCCAAAAAAGTCGAGCTTGCCCAATTAACTTCATTTTAGCGAGTCTGAGGCAACGGTCGTCATTCATGTCATACCAATCAAAATGTTGGTCCATATCGGAAAGCCAATTGAGGAAGACGGTAGGGTCCATTCTTCCGTCGAAAGTCGGAATCTCAACTCGGGCATTCTTGAGGAGTTGAACTTCAGGGTCATAGTCATCTCTACGATGATCCCTACGGTTCCTGTTCCGATTGTCTGGGCGACCATCGCGTTCAAAGTGAGGACCTTCACGTTCTTGGCGTTGATCCTGGAATTCATCTTCCGATTCTAATTGGTTGATTCGATCAAACAATCGACCATTAGAAATCCTTAAGGATGTTTGGGCTTGCTTTATGGTGTTTAATGCTCCTTAATCGCACCCAACTCTTCTCACATACCGTTAAGGGCATTGAGAATCTCATTAGACGCCATGGTGATCACAAATACCTGTTAAGGTTTTAATATGGAATGCAATATGAACTCACAAAACAAAAATAATGCAATAAAATAAATATGACAAGCAAAGATGCCCTAACCTAGAAAACCTAGGTCTCTGATACAAAAACTAATGCGGGTCGGTAATCCTATAATGCGTGAGTATGATTTTGATGCTATTTTGCCGAAATTAAATAAATTAATTGCAAAATTATCTTAAATACCTTAGGGTTTGAGGAATTTTGATGGGTAGATTACGCGAGTTCCGGCTAAGGTGTAGTCCGATGTGCAAGTACTGTTATATTTGAGGCGAGATCCGGCCTAGAGATAGAACTCTGGCTTTTCCAGGCTTGGGCGTTCGTTTCCGATCCGATGTAGATTCACGTGTTCAAACTAGGGTTGTAGAATTAGCTTCATGGTTTTATAATAGACTTATGGTTTGGTTTAGGTTTATGGTTTAGAAAAGGGTTTTGACTCTGTTTGATTTAAGGTTTGGAAAGATTGAGGGTTTGGGATCAAGAAATCAATAGATTGAGATTTAAAAATCTTAGATCAATAAGGTGATGGTTCAAGAGAAAACAAAGATAAATAGATAGTAGAGATAACAAAAGATCAAAAGAAAATAGATATCAAAAGATAACGGTTTTGGGAATCGCTCCCTTGGCCTCATACCAAACCCATATTGGGAAGAAGAATACTCAAACAATAATGCATTCAAATATTCATTAACTAATTAAAAAGTGTTTACAAGCCTCTTTATATAGGTCATCAATACTTACTTCGAAATAAAGAGTCCTAAAACAATAAAAGACTAAAAAGGTAAGTTTTTTCGCAAAAAGAAAATTCCTGTCGTAGGGCGGAGTCGTCCACGGCGCGCTGTGGTGCTGTTCACAGCGTGCTGTGGCACAACGTGTTGTGGTTCTGTTCACAGCACGCTGTGGACGTATTCACTTGTCAATAGTTTCAACGTCCTTTTCTCCCTTGAAGCTACGGTACTCGGACTTTCTCTACGTTTCTTCTGACGCCGGTAGAGCTAATATGGTCCGAATCCAATGTCCATGTATGTGGCTTCCCTTCACTTATACTCATATTTTGTGGTTTATTTTTAGTGTCACATTGCCCTTGTTATCAAAAATAAATTTGAAATTTTGATATTTGGTTAACTTAAAAGGATATTTAATGACCCATTGTAGATAGTTTCTTCACCAAAATTAGGTCACCTTCATATATTCCCATTAAGTGATTTACAAGCATTAAATTTTAATTTTATCAATAAAAAAGCGTTAGATTATAATTTTTAAGCCCCCTTATATTTTGACTTTTTTGCTTTGAGCTAATTTGGCTATTGCAAGTTGAATTAATTTTTGTATGAATAGGTTATGATTTAGGGGCTTGTAGGTCAACTGGAAGGTGCACAATGATGCTTTGAGGCGCAGGTTCAATCCTACCTTATTAAAAAAAATTATACTCAAGGGATAGAGTCTTCCCACCTTGGGCCTAAGATAAATCCCTCCAAGTGGCAGAACATCTTATGACCTCTATGCAGGCCAAAAAAATATGTCTGTTGGATGGTCCATTCCATCGAAACCAAGAACATTATAAATCCAACGTTAAATGTGAAAAATGGTCCATATTAATCTTCTTAGATCAAATAGTTTGATGAGCATATTTTTTTGGATGGATTATTTTCGTAGGATATTTAGCCACTTGGACATATTGAATTGGCCTGAAATGCCCACCAGCTATTCCAAGAAGTGGGATGGTGAGGGCTTTATCTTAGGCCTAAGGTGGACTCGTACTAACCATATGGTTAACTATTCTTCTACTTTAGGCTTTCTCTTCAGAATCTCGTGATTCTCAGATCTTGAAGGATGAGGAAATTATCTCAATGTCTGCCCGTAGAAATGCAGCTCTTAGAGATCTTCGAATTTGGAGTCCGAGTCCAAAGGGTGTGTTCTCGGTTAAGTTGTTTTATACATTTCGTACTCCTCCGGTATCCAGACCGGTTTGGAATAGCATTTGGAGAATTCTTATTCCATCGAAGATCAAGTTTTTTTAGTTGGAGTGTGGGTTGGGGGAGAATTCTCATGATTGATAAGTTGAATAGAAGAGGTATGAGATTAAGAAACAGGTGTGTTATGTGTCTTCATACGGACGAGTCAATTAATCATATGTTTATCATGGCTGTCAAGGCCATACTATAGCCTCGCTATGACCTCGCTATGACCTCGCCATGACAAATGGCGATGGGAAACGCCATATATAGCCAAATAACCATGATGGCTAAATAGCGATGTCATAGCGTCAGACGGAATAGCATTATGACATCGCTATGTACACTATTTTATTTTTTGGATAATAATTTATAGTACTTATAAATTATGACATTTTTATAATATATAAGTTACAAATGTTAACTTACAAGTCACGAAACTTCAACTTATAAGTTACAAAATCCTCGGCTCTCTCTCCCTCTCTCTCTCTCGTCACCGCAGCTACAACACTAGCATCGCCAAAACCTCAGGGTCGGCGAGACTACCATATGTGTACTCAAAATTTCATATTTTTAATATTCTATATTTATTGATATTTCATATTTATTTATTTATACTTACCATGTTGCAAATTTGTTGATGTTCCATATTTAATTTGTATTTATTGATATTTGTTTATTCCTAAAACATGAAATCCTTAATATTAGAATCAATGTATGATGTTTTAGTAGTTGAATTTTTTTCTTCTTATATTTTTTTTCTTATTAAAAAAAAAGAATACTGCTAATTAATAGATAAAATAATTTTTTTTTTAAATTACAATAATAAATAGTCTCGCCATGACTTCGCTATGGCCACGCCATGGTGTATAACGAGCCTCTTCGCCATGACCTCGCCACACCGCCTTAACTAGTTGTTTATTCATTGTTGGTTTGCTAGGGAGGTGTGGCATATTTTTCTCCGATCTTTTGATATGGCTTTGGTTTTTCTGAAGGATTGTGGAACTCTTATGGCCTCTTGGGAAGGGGTGTGTTTAGAAGGGGAGAAAGGAGAGATTTGGCATTCTCTAGCCTTAGAAGTGATGTGGGCTTTATGGAATGAAAGAAATCAGAGTCTTTTGTAGAAAAAGGATGCCGGTGGGGACAATGATAAAAGTTATTCGTGAGCTGCTATTGGAAGAGCATGAAGGATTGGAATTGTGATTGGCTGGGGGTGAGGCGCCTTTTTTTAGTGGTTCGGTAGGTATTGCTTTTAGGTTTGGGTAGCGTTTTGTTTTAGGTGGTTCCCAGTATCTTGCTGGCTCCCCAGGTATGTAATTCTCCTTCTTTGGTTAGTGATTCTGTCTTTGTTTTGTTGCTGCTCCCGCTTCCAGTTCTTTTGTTAACTAGGTCCTTGTGTATACTGTTCTGTTACTTCATCTAGTGTTTTCGCGAATTGCCCCCTCTGAGAGTTGACCTTATTATCATCCACATTACATTCCATGTTAATTTTAATATAATTTTGAAAATTACACATTAATGCTTATTAGATTGAGCGTTTGTTTTCCTAGCTCGCCTGTTATAGAATAATTAAAGCTTGTTGCTTTTTTGGAACCCAATGCTGCATCTGTTGGAACCATTTTTTTTTTACTCCCTAGGCTGCCATTGGGAATTTGTGAATTTTTATTTTCTGCCGTGCCAACTGTCACATGAAAAATGAATATACCCATAAATTATGTAAACATTATTTAGAGTTGAGAAAAATAAATAAATTATGTGAGGCAGATTATTATTTTGTGCATGGATGGATTTTCACTAAATGACTGTATTAATCCGTATCTTAATGCTTTGAAGCAACTAGGGGTGCAAATGTTTCTGGCCAGCATGGTTCAAATTGGCTCTAAGTGGGTCCAATTTTTATCAGGCGTAAAATCCAGGCCAAAAACCACCCATTTGTTATTTGCGCCTAGAAATCAAGCTGAGGCCTGGTCCATTTTTGCTTAAATGAGCCAGGTCTGGTTGCCTCCGACTGGACCTGAATGGGAAATGGTTTAGAATATAAGCTTGGGCCCATTAGTTCATTAATTGGGGTTATATCGAGACCTGGTGCCAATTTATTGATCCTAAACTTCAAGCTCAGACCCCCCGCCAATGGCAAAGCCAGGCCAAGCAGCCAATCAATCCAGCCTGGCCCATTTCACCCCTAGGGGAATCACTCTTCTAGTCAAAAACTTTAATTTATCATCGTGTTTGAAAAATATATTGCATGCGTATTTAATGCCTAAATCTCATCTGTCATCTTAGTTAATGCATACCAACCTCAAATATATGGGCTGGGCAACGGTGATGATGATGAATTCATCTATCACTTTAATTAACACACTCCTACATTACAATGCAGGGTATATCTTCCGAGTGTTTTTTTGCTGGAGTTTGTTGCGGTGGCTTGATAACTCTTACAATTCAGGTGAGTCCAGTCCGCTATCTTGAAAAGTGGACAGTATGAGTATCTCTTTTTATATTTTATTTTACATGCTCTAGCTTGTACATACTTTATCTAAACATGCATCACTGTTGTAGAAATTGAATCAGATCACAAAATCGTTTTAGAATTTGCGAATCGAATCGACTCGAATCATTGAATCTTAAGATTCATATAATTTTTTTTTCCTTTTTGTTTTAAATAAGGAAAAAAAACTGAAGATACTCAATAAATATAAAATGTTGAAATACATCCACGTATGCACGTAATCAAGTATATTATGACTTTCCATTCATAAACCATATAAAATGTAGATCCAGCATATTTGATTGAACATCATCAGCATAAAATGTGCTAAAATGCTCAAAATATAACAAAAAGTATGTGGCAATGCCAACGTATAAAATTATAAATCTGTAAATCCATAATGTTAACCAACAACTGTTTATTGGTGTAAAACAATAAAATACTAATCTTTATTTCATAGAGCCCACAAAACATTTAAAGATTAATGAAAAACTTATACTGTTGTAAAGTACAACCACACTACAACAATATATGAAAATAAAATTCTTGAAGCCCAGAACCATGAAGATAATATTAACCATAAAGTGTGAACTGTAAACTATAATCTCTTGATTGGCCTGAAATGGATCTTTGAAAATGAGCACCAAAAGGGTAATTTTCATGTTCTTTGAAGTGCCCTCGACGACAGAAATAATTTGCAATCAACAGAATCGAATTCCATGATAATGATAGTTTTGAAGAAAAGAAGAAAATTTTGGTTTTGGGAAAAAGGTGAGAAAACCCGATTATTTTAAGAAGAGAGATTTATTTAAGGTTTAGGGTTTGAATAGGTTTTAAATTAGGTTGGAAAATCATTACATATACTTAATGGGTTCACTGTAAGTTGCCAGCTTGAGATTGTGCCTATATCAACTCGTATGATTCAACTGAATCATACAACTATACGAGTGAAACCGTATTATGTGATTCACAATGTGAATAGTATGGTTCATATCAAAAAATGATTTGTTCTATCAATCGATCTTAGTGCATACGATTATATTTGAATCGCATGATTCACATCGTGAATTGTATGATTTTGATATCATTGACAGACATGCACAAATCTATACATAAGTACACAAATACTCATATATAGATACACGATTCATCATCCAACTAAAATCTCTCTAAACCCCCATGTAGGTACATAATCAATCATTCGATATACATCCACCTATATCACCCCCATCATCCCTTCTTCCATCCAATTAAAATCTCTCTCTCTCTCTCTCTCTCTCTCTCTCCCTCTCTCTCTCTCCCTCTCTCTTCTCTATCTATGTATGTAGAGAGTTAAAATTTTATATTCTTGTTGAATACAACAGAATTATGTTGACAAATGTTTCACTATCTATACACAACAAATTTGCATAAAAAATAATAGAATTTCATTCACAAACAAGTTGCATCAAATATTCCCTCGCTAGGAGATGGTTTTATGAAGAATGTTGGGACTTTTCACATCCGAGTATCGCTCTCGATGCCCTGTTAATTACAAAAAAAAATTTGAATATCTCTGATTAAAAGCTATGAAATTTACAATGTACATTTCTTAAAATAAAAGCAACTCTAGATTCTAAGTCTTTAACAATATTGCCATCATCATCTTCATCTTCGTCTTTATCGTTGGAACCTTCGGAAGCGAACACTTAGCGTGCTCTGTTCATCCAAAATCAATGCAGAATACGGGTAGGTGGATGTATGAACCTTCACATAAGAAATCATATTCATTTGATGGGTAACCACGAAGGTTATAGATATATTCTCGGGCAACATGACTTCTTAGACGATCATTAGCACCACGTCTTGATGCCGAGTCTTGAATGTGAATTGAACTAGTTCCATAGTCTTCTTTCGGTAGCTGACCATCGAAATCATTAGCATTGAGATGTCTTAACCTTAGTCAAAACCACCGAATGAAATTCAGATTTTTATCTTCATCGAATCAAGCCGAATCCTCTGGGGATCGAGTTCTAACTTTAGCGGTTTGAACCTAGGTTTGGGTACTGTGTGGAGTTTGATCCAGAATAACTAGTAATTATTCACATAGTTTGCACCTTAGCCCCATTCTGACACATTAAAGTTGTTGCGTAGTTAGGATCTTCATCGATCACGGTTGTATGTTTTGCTTGGGTGATTTCGACCTTGCACGTTATCGGACCTGACCTCTTTTTTAAACGAATTTTCTATCTCGAGGTTAAGGTCCTAACCCTTAATTTTTAAGAGATCGGTGACAGGAACTGCAAGGGAAACTCCAATAGTGAGAGGGGTTGATCGCGATTACTCATAAGGAGTATTGATCATATTTCAAACCCTTTAGAAGAGGAGCCTAAATTTGTCATGATTATGTGACATGGGTTGGACCCAAGTAGCATTCGAGGGAATTTCCTAGCCTTGGGTTAAGGTTCGAACTCCGTACCCTTAATTTAAGGGATCGATGGCTTGAACCACGAGGGAAACATCTACTTATGGTCACGTGGAGTTACGATCCTCTCGTAAGCGGACTTTCTTCACTATTGAGTTATCCCCCCCTCCCCTCGGTGAGAGGGCGAAACCCATAAGAATTTAAACCCATTCTCTTTGAGTTTTTGAACATAAAATACAAAGGGTTGGGGCCAAGAACTCGTAAATACAACTCACATACATAAGGGTTTTAGACATGAGTGTTAAATCCCAAATCCGTAACTGCAACCCAAATATATAAGGGGACTTAGGTATGGGTGTCGAGACCAACATATCCTAAATGCAACCCAAATGTATAAAGGTTTAAGCATGAGTGTGGAGACACACATAACCTAAAATATACAAGGGGCTTAAGACGGCCGTCAAGACCCACATATCCTAAATGCAACTCCAAATATAAGACTTAGGTACAGGTGTCAAGAACCATATAACCTAAGTGCAACCCGGATATTAACACTTAGGCATGGGTGTCAAGACCCATATAATCTAAGTGTAACCCGAGAGAGAGACATACCTTGAGAAAGGTATCTTGCATAGAATCTACGCGTAGGAGAGTGGTAGAGCTTTCGCTTTGGAAAATCGGATCTGTAAAACTGAGGGGCTGGCTATTTATAGACTTACTGCGGTGGTTACTGGAAGCTACCATCCGACGGTCTATGCATCCCAAGATGATATCTACGATGAAAAGGAGCTGCGTAGGTCTCAAGTCATGCGGATCAGTGAAAATTATCACCTACACAACCTTCAAACCACTGAGGTTTGAGAGACGTGGGTATGACCTACGTAACCTTCATTATTTCTTCCTCTTTTTTTATTATTAAAGATCACCCATGCAAGGATGATTCTACATGGTTCTCCAAGAGAGAAGAGAGTGAGAAAGATGGGAGAAAGAAGGGGGAGAGAAGAGACCCACGCAGGGGGGGCTGCATGGGTATGGCGGAGAGAGAAATAGAAAGGAAAGAAGAGAAAGAAAAAGGAGAGAAAAAGGAGAGTGGGAGACCCAGCAGGGGCCAATCTGCGTGGGTCTATAGAGGAAGAGAAAGAGAAGGAAGAGAGAGAAAGTGAGTGAGACCCACACAGTGGCCACCCTGCGTGTATCCAGAGAGAGTATGAGAAATAGAAGGAAAAGAGAGAGATGGAGACCCATGTGGGGGCCACCTTGCATGGGGCTAGAGAGAGAGAGAGAGAGAGAGAGAGAGAGAGAGAGAGAGAGAGAGTGAGACCCATGCAAGGGCAACCCTGTGTGGGTCTAGATAGAGAAAGAGAAGGAAAGGAAGAGAGAGAAAGAGTGACGACTCAGACCCACATACCACAATATTGCCTGGTTCTGGGCTTAGGTCCCTGCTTCATTTTGTTTATGGCATGAGCTTAAGTCCCCACCCAAAACGTGTCATTACATGTAGCGTCCGCAATCACATGTAGCCAAGGGTCGGGACTTTTTCCTATCCGATGCGGGACTATAAGAGAGAGAATGAGATTGGGACCCACACAGGTGACCCTGCGTGGGTCTCAAAGAGAATGTGAAGGAGACCAACACAGGGATCAACCTGCATGGATCTCACTTCTCCTACTTTAAGTAGGAAAAGTTACTTTAATTATAATAAGGGAACTCTCTTATATTTTTTATCTTAGCAATTTTTCTCTTCAAGCTTTGGAACTAGAAGAAGAACTTCCCGGGATATGGAATTCTAAATTTTTTTGTCAACACTGTACAAAGACATTCAAATCCTTGATTCACCTCTTTAAAGAGTAGGTTGTATAGTAATTCATCTATCTTTGGACAATGATAGATTCACGAACATTGCAAATGTTGTATTCAATAAGAAATATCATTTTCCCTCATGTAAGTGTGCATTATTTCTATTTGACTTCATTAGCGCTTTATTTGGGAAATGCTTAATATTTGATTAGATGTTCAGAAAAAAAAATAGTATTTGATTCTGCACAGAATTCCTTTATTTAGATAATCTGATCCTACTATACTAACCTCCTTATGATGTGACTGTCTTTTGTATGTTATCAACATCAGTTGGGAATTGGGTTCTTGTTGAGAGAGCGCCCTGTAGTTGCCCTTGCTAGTGTTGCAACAGCTGTGGTACGTTAAACTCCCTCATTCTTTGGAAGATTGTGCATGTTTTATTTGTTGAAGAATTTGCGAATCAAACTTGCTCGTGCTTTTACAGGGCATTTGGACCATGTTTCCATATGCGATGGCAGCTTTTACAGCTTTATTCCTCTTCCTCCACCAATGCTACTCGGGTTAATCCTAATCTTAGAACATGGTAAATGAAGAAGATCCTTATACTTTTTGTGCTATCACATTTGGTTATGATATTGCATTCATTTATACAGAACTATTCTCATTTTAGTATTTGGGTTCTCAGATGTTTGATTGTACTGATCTGTGTGAACTTTGGGGCTTCCTAGGACCGTAGATAACTAATATTTAACCAAATGTGCCCACAATATATAGGCAATTTAAGTTATACATCTTCTAACTTTTGGAAGTCTCTCTGTTACTTTAAGATACTTTTAGATTCATACGGCTATAAAGCAGCTTATTTTCTACTTTTCACTGCATTCAATTCTGCCACTTCTGATAATTAAGGAACAGATGGAATTTGTTTTAAGTTACAACATGTGCACTTTTAAGATTTCGCTTAGCTCCTCTTTATGTTCATGTAACCTTTTTACTGAAAGGGGTAATGATAAGCACAAATGATTTTAGCAATAATCATGTGCCATGTGATTTGCTAAGAGATGCAGGTTCCATATGTTGTCTGGAAGATGAAAAATCACAGGCAGCAACACTAGCTTTTAATCAGTAAGATTTCCAAGCCAAGCAACACTAGCTTAGGTATCGATCCATTAAGGACTGATAACAAATTCTAACCGAGCACGCTAGATGGAAATATTGCCAGATTTCCATGTTGACTAGACAGCTCAGTGACAGATGTATCTCTGTTTCTTCATCACAGCCACACAAGCAACTCTGTTTTGGCACCTGCATATTTGTAAATCTAGAATGTTTTTTACAACAGAAACAGAAATGAACTCTACTAGTCTTATTTTTCTTGCTTTTCTCTATTTTGACACAAACGACCTTTCCAGTCTCTCTCTCTCTCTCTCTCTCTCTCTCTCTCTCTCGTGTTTTTGTTGCTTTTCATGGATCATATTTGATTTCTACTAGTTTATATGGATCTACATATAAAATTTGTGATTTCTACTGGGCGCTTATTGGGCTTCTTATGTAACCTGATTAAATAGAGGCAGAATATAAAATGTCTCTGCAGATGCTCAAGAGATGTGAGGAGGAAAGCATCTCCATTTGCAACAGCTCCAATTATCCCCACCCGTCGAATCTGCGAATGAGAATAGCTTGTGGAATGGAACTGTCTTCTTGCTCTCATCTTCTCCTTTGCTCCTCAGAATATTTCCCATTATCTGTCTTTATGGAGTTTTTCTCTGCCTCTGTTACTGGCGACCCGTTTGACGATGCGGTCTGGCTTATAATATCGCTTATACCAATCTCTGCAATAGTGTCAGCTGAGGAACCTGTGACTTTTTCTTCAATACCCATCTTTTCAATTTAGAAACTTAGGAGCACTTGCTCAATTTTTCTGCACTGCATGACCTTTTTTCCCCTGATAGATATATTAATTTTTTTTTCGCCTACAACAATTAAGTTTATTTGAAAATTAAAGCTCAGTTGTAAGAAAAGAGAGAGCAACAATCACCAATCTATAAGCAAGACAAAATTTAAAGATTACCAAAACATAATTGGATTTATATATTCTTGAGAAATGTGTGTATCTCAAGAAAAAATATGGAAGTTTTGTTATTAAAGTTATTATTTTCTATATTCAAATAACCATAAGTTCCTGTAACTGAGTTTTTAAAGGTCAGTTGCAAGAAAAGAGAGAGAGCATCAGAGCAACAACCACCAATATATAAGTAAGAAAAAATTTGAAGATTACCCAAACATAATTGGATTTATATATTCTTGAGAAATGTGTGTATCTCAAGCAAAAATATGGAAGTTTTGTTATTAAAGTTATTATTTTCCATATTCAAGTAACCATAAGTTCCTCTATCTGAGGAAATATCAAACTAAAGCAGCAAAAGAAGTGGAAGAAGAAGAATATGAATCATGATTCAATTGCCTCATCAAAAGCTGTTATTATGATCTTACAAAAGATTTGAACCATTATTTACAAAAAGGAAAACCATGACCATTATTCCTTTAAATGAAAACAAACATTCCACAAGCAGATGTCATCACCTTCTCCATTTGTTCATCTTTGAAGATTTTTTCGGCGATTGCAATAAGGGGGAAACTAGTGAAGGTACTGATTATTAATTTGATCCAGATTTCAGGCCGAAGCCAAGGTTATGCGAGCTAGAACTTTTAACTGAACTAGGCCTAGTCTGTCAACCGCTCCAGTGGCAATTCTTTCTTCAAAACTACTCATATGACATGTTCTGAGTCTTAAGGAGATAACCATTCATTAAATCGATGCTTAAAATTTAACATGAACATTTGTCAAGCACTCTGAATCTCCAAAAATGGTATGGAAATTAATAGATCTCATAGAACCTAAATCATAAAGATAAATTAGAAACATTTCAGCACTCAAATACTTCCAAGGCTTTCGACTTCACGCTAATGTTTTGGCCAATCTTTATACACAACCCTAAGACAAGAATATGCTTGAGGAACTTCTAGATTTGAAACACTAGTTAGACAAATCCAATCGAATCCTAGAAACCTTCAAGCTTTGAGGTATTCAAACAAATTCAACATTACAAAACACTTTCAAGATTTCGCATTTTACTCCAATTGATACACAGCCCTAGAAACCTAGAAATATCTACCCAATCAGATGAAAAAAAGGGGAAGATAAGAGAACAACCCATGCGATGCGATCATCATGGAAATCAGTCACATCTGAAACCCTAAAAATCACAGAGGTTCTGAGGCAAAAAGAAATTCCGTTTGATTCTCTTTGAAGATGTGATTTCTCATCCTCATATTCATCTGAACTTGTTGCATAAGCACTGGGGAAAATATCTATGACCAGTGACGAAGAAGAAAAGCAAATGCACACTAGCATTACTGTTTTTGCAATTTTCCGTCTTCCATCTTTAGAGCACTCTGCCAACTTGAACGCAATGTAACACCTTATACGTCGAGGTGCGACCACAAGGGTACACAGTCATTTTAAAAAGATAAAAAGTGGTTTAAAAACAAGAAAAACAAACCTGCACATGGGCAGAGAAACCAAGTGCAAGTAATGGCTCCCGTAATTTAAGAAAATAGTGAAAAAGCATTGGACTGTTGACTTTGTATGATAGTTTCCTGACACTGAACCACTTGTACAGAATCCGTAAAATATTTCTATGTAGTTCAATGGTAAAAGAATTAACATGAAATTGACAGTGTGGTCTGGAAAACAGTTGATTTAAGGCAGAAGTTTTGTAATCAGCAATCTCAATCAACATCATTCTCTTATTTCGATGAGGGGGATGATTAAGAACAGAAGATATCGATACAAAGAAGGATCTGGAATGGAGTCTATGAAACCTAGAAGCTCGGGGAAAGGTGAATCCGTTGCTAGACCTCACCAAGTTCAACCGCTTCTCACTCTAGAGGTTGAGCTTGCTTCTTTGTTGGCCCATCACGATGAAAGATTGGTGCCTCAGTTGCCACTTGACCCTTTTAATGAAAGAGATCCACAAATGATTAGGACCATCATCATCATTTCCTTGTCCCATCTATTTGGGGTCAGCTTTGAAATTGAAATTTGATATTCTGGCATGCTAAGCTAAGGCTCTACCATCTGAGTTACTGAGCTACACTCTAGATCAATAATCAATGATTCATCTGAAGGGAAAAAGGAGGTTGCTGGATTGTTGACTCAAAGGTTCCAAAGTATCTATAGTAGTTCCTCGTTATTTCTGCCCCCTTTATCTTCGCCTAATTTTAAGCTTCTTTTAGCTTTTTAGTTGGGTTAGAAGCAGGTTCTTCCCAAATGGGAAATACAGATCCAAACTCACTTTTCAAGGCCCTGAAAAGCATGCTAAACGGAGCCTTAAACCTCTGGTTTTGAAGTCCTTGTTCCCTTTCAAAGTGCCATACAAAATGCATATAAGCAAGCTGGCAGTGTACTACTATGTCAATCATATAAAAGGTTTGGTTTTGGTGAAATATATTGCTGCACAAGAAAGTTACCTTAGAAAATGAGGCAATAATTTTAAGGGTACCTCTGTTCGTGACTACGTCTCTATGGAAAGTGCTTACATCTAAAACTCATTTAAACACATTGACTACTTGGAATCAGATGATGGAGACTGTTATTCACTCTAATCTTCCACAAAATGGATATTGAGACTATGATCTTACCATCAAACGGTCAGTTTTAGATTCCATGTGGAACAAATCCCAAAAAATGGTCCTAAAATAATGTTTGAGTGTGATGGGTGTCATGTGATTGAGAGCCACTTTTTGGGGATTTGCCCCCCGTGGGAGAAAAAACTGAATGGCTTATGGTAAGCTTATGGTCTCAAGATCCTTTGGTGGAAGACTGGGGTAAAATCATTTCCATCGACATACGTGCAATTAGATGTACCCTATTTTTAAGCACCAAATCAATGAACGGTCAAAATTGAACTTCCCCAATTTTTGTGCTTATAAATAGTTGTGCAGCTAGTAGCCTTGACCTTTTGACAATGCTGCAACATTGAGGACAAAGGCTCAATCCTAATTTACTTGTGTCGTGTGAATAATTATTGGAAACCTCTATTTGCACCCAATTGAATGTCTAGGGACCTTCAATCTAAAAAACATTGATTGTGTGAATTAGTCAATCTATTTCATTCTAATCTTCCACACGATGGATCTTGAGATCATTGTCATGCCATCACGGTTAATTTTTTATTTCTTGTGATACACGTCCTAAAAAAATCATGTGGCATGCACCGAAACACTATTAGCAGCTACCTTGCACCTTTGGGAGCACCTCAAGGTGAGTGCAAATAGAATTATCCTTTTCAAACTATTGAGGTAAATATACCCAGGTAGCTCTATTCGAGCTCACGCATTCTCTAAATACGCCTGTGTCTTGTACCCTTTGAAAATCATTGATTGCTTTAGATCAAATGATGGAGATCATGTTTTACCTCTATCTTTCACAAAATGGATCTTGGGATCATGGTGCACTTATCAAACGGTCAGTTTTTTATTTCATGTGTCACAAATTCTAAAAAAATGGATCTTCAATCATATGACACATATGTGGTTTTAGTGCTTAAGGGTAGCCCAATAGGCCTTGCCTATCACAGCCCCTGCATGTACTGCCTAATTGATGACGATGTGATTCAGGTATAAGGATCAAAATTTCGTCCGAAATTTCGGTTTTGGGCATGACCAAAACCGAAATCTGATAATTTGGCCGAAATTTTGATCCTTGATATGACCACAAACTTACTCTCATCACCAACATATATATATATATATATATATATATATAGAGAGAGAGAGAGAGAGAGAGAGAGAGAGAGAGAGAAAGAACCTCAATGGGTTAGGTGAGTTGGCTAGGTACCTGCTTCCAAAAGTAAGAGACCTGAGTTCGAATCTCCTCCCCCCTTTGAAGCCACCTTAGGGATTTATATCCTGTGTTGATTCGGCATATGCTGAATTTGGGGTGCGTATGTGTCCCTAGGATTAGGCAGGTTGTGATAGAGGTACGCAACATGGCTATCCGGGTTATCCGTAGTGCCACTCGAGTCGCTTGTACTCCGCGTGGAGGCAGTGGTGACTTGGTGCCTGAGGTACACGATATCTTGGTACCGGAATGACACAACATGTGGTGCCAAGAGGGCCTCGCGACGTGGTCACGCTGCGAGGACGCGGCATGGTCACATGGGAGGATGATGTGGGCAACTTCACGAGCCCTGCGTGGGACTCCGTTGAGCATGGCAGCATGAGGTAGGCACACGACTATGGGCTTGGTTTGGTATGCGAGCAAGACATGATGGCATGGGAAGCTGCATGTTAATACTGTTGCGAAGCGAGGTACAAGTGCAATGCACATGGTGGAGCTTGAGCAGGTCAAGTATGGAACAGTGGTGCAAGTGAGCATATCGTAAGGAGCACGTTATATCAGATGGTAGGCCTTGAAAAGAAAGTAATCACGAGAGGGAGTTCCTGTTCTATAGGCGGGTGGTATCAAAGCTGATGAATAAATTGGTTGGCTTCGTTGCATACGGTAGCGAGATATCGTGTAGGTTGATGGTACGTCGAAGGACGCTCCCGTGACAATTGGTATCAGAGGTAGGCTAACTTAGCGCATCGGGTGTTATGTGTCACACAGGCTGATACTGCTGGAAGAGTGACCCCATGACAGGGTGCTCTAAGAGGCTAAGATACCGAGGTTATTATATATATATATATATATAGAGAGAGAGAGAGAGAGAGAGAGAGAGAGAGAGAGAGAGAGAGGGAGAGGGAGAGGGAGGGGTCCACCATCCGGTCCATGCCACATGCATTTCAGGATTTACCTACGTTGCATGGCACTCATTTATTCGTTTATTGTAGAAGAGTCTTTTCGAACTTCACTACCTTCCGGAGCATATATATAGCAATTGTCAACCCTTGCCACAAGTCCACAATCCCTTCATCATTCGGGATAGTAATAGTAGTATCAGGCTAATGAATAGCCTCAAGCTAGAGATTCCTGTCAAAAGCAAACTTTTACAAATTTCTAGAGACTATGAAATCTATGAAGGTCAGCCTTTGACAAGACTGTTGAGATAATAGGAATTGATTGCGATATTATATGTAAAGTTTGTAATATCACCTTAACAGCTCTATTTTTTATACCGAAAGTCATTTATTTCACCGTAATTTCTCATAGATTGTGTCACAAAAATTACCTGTAATTTTTGACTTACGAGGGTGATAACTCGTAATATTGAAATATTATTTGCAAAAGTAAAAAACAAATCCCAAAAGACTATATTTTTTATAAAAAGTGAATTTTACATCAAAATTTTAAGTTGAACCAAACATATATTTTACATGAGAAAAAGTAAAATTTACATGTAATTTAGTCAACATTATTTTATAGGTAAAGTGACTTTTACAGGGAATCAATTACAATGAACCAAACATACCCTAGGTGATACACGGGTCAGCAATTTTGTGCATGTGGCATCCATCCTCAGCGTACACAATAATACATGGCCATTTCCTAGATCCATTCAGCTCTCCCAAAAGCTATATTATCTGATCAAATGTTTGCAATAGGGACAAGATGGATGGTTGAAGGCATAGTTATCATAATGGCGTTTTATTAAAGAAAACTCGTTTAAAACCCAGAACATCTGAAACACGTTAAACACGATTTTTTCAAAATACTTATATATATATATATATATTTTTTTTTTATTTTTTTTAATGCACTTTTTATTAATTTTTTAAAGATTTTTTTTTTTAATCTTTGTAAGAAAGAAAATATTTATTTTTAAATATTTTTATTATTTATTACCAAATGCTTCCTGATTTATTTTTCTGAATTTTACGGATTTTTACACCTTTTGTTTCATTCTTTTGCCTTGCCAATTTCTATCCGAATCCGGCTTGACCCGTTGACAGAGTCCATAATCCAGAATAAAAAGAGTGATTAGCTCATCATACGACGACGCAAGGAGATGGATACTTGCCGATTCACGTGTTCTCCCACTACCACTTCATAGCACGCCATTCACGAAAAGTTGAATCTAAAATCTTGAAAATTGTGCCAGCTCATCAAATAATGGATAGTGGCTTCCCGCCAACATTTAAACACCAATCCGTAATTAAATGATGTTACACTATTGAAATTTAATATCTAGCTAATATATGTGACACGTATCTATGGTCAATCTAAATTACCTGTTTGGCAATCTTTCTTTATAAAGATCTCAGATTAAATAAACACGTCTATAAGTGAACCATCCAATTAATAATTTTTAATATCATTTAATAAAATTAAAAATAATAATTAATATTACAGCATAAAAATTAGATGAGTTAAATCTTCCAAACCACCATTTTTTGGCTTATTACATTTCGGTATATGATCAATCACTTTATCGATAAGGATCACCCCATGTTAAATTATTGATAATGTCAGATAATTTAAAACACCTCTTTGGTGTATGAGAGTCGTGATCTTAAATAATCCTTTCACATAACAAACTGAAAACGCTAAAATACGAAATTCCTCACCGAATCTAGGCTTTCACGAATTTTATAACCCTTAATACCATGTAAATCAGCTTTTCAAAAGATTAAGCTGCTAAAACATGTTTCATGACCTTGCCATTCCATGCCTGACGGTTGAAGACTGGCGGCCCTAAAACTGCTAACTTGTTGTCTGGACTCGGGAGGTACGCCAACCCTGCCCGGCTACCCTTATCTGGTCTGCCCGTGCTGCCCGAGTCTATAAATATAAATATACTCCACTTTTCCTGCCAAACTTACTCCAACGTCTGTACTGTAAATAAATAAATAAACAGAGAAAAAAAATTGACACAGAACTTCTTTGATGGTGGTTGGTTCGTCGATTCATCTTTCTGGATTAGGGTTTCTTGCTTCTTTTTTCGAATTTCAGAACACTTTTGGTTTCTGTGTATTCGTTGGTTTCTCGATCGATAGCTGATTTCTTTGTGTTGATTCGTCTTCTGAATCGTTTAGGGTTTACTGGTAATGGCCTGCACTGAGATTCATACATGGACGTTTTGTACACTGATCGGAGCTTTTCTCGATCTCGCTCTCGTATATTTGTTGTTATGCGGTTCGGCTCTTGCTTTATTCACTGCGAAATTTCTAGGCTTTTTCGGCTTGTGTTTGCCGTGTCCTTGCAATGGGCTCTTCGGGGATCCCAATGGCGGACCATGTCTCCAGAGATTGCTTGTTGATTGCCCGTCGAGCAAGATCTCAGCTGTGCAGGTTTCGATCAAGAGCAGGGTACCGTTCAATTCGATGTGGATGAAGGACGAGGGGTGCCACATGGACGTGAAACTGGTGAGAGACAGTAAAAGTTGTGAGCTTTTGGATATTGAGAAGGAAGAAGAAGAATCGGGAGAATCGGATGCTCATAACTCGCACAAGTTGGGTTTTTGTGATCCCGTTGGGTATAAAAATGAGCAGGTTCTGCTTGATGTTAAAGGTAAGAGGGTTTGGAATCGGGAATCACAGTCTGGGCTTCGTCATCGGCACCGATCAGGTGGTAGATACAGGGAGTTATCTTTGGAATCAACGTCTGATCATCTGCTGTTGATCGAGCAAGAAATCACAGATGCCAGCTCTGTATCGGTAACTTCTGGAGGGGATCAACTTCAACGTGAGTAAGATTAAATTGTATTTTTTTACGCATCTGTGCCACTTTTGCAGTTTTTAGTGCAAATTCTTAGATAATTGAAATAGATTGTAGGATAAGAAGAGGAGTGAATTGAATTGACTTGTAAATTCTGACAGAAAGATGTAGAATTTGTTGATTTTTGTTTTTTTTTCGAGTAAACAGAAACATAGTTGTTATAGGGAAACACCAGATGGATCACAGAGACCCTCGACTCTGTATTGCGTATGCGATCAATCTGGATTCAGACCATCTATCTAGCAATATATAGCATGAATAAAAAACAACCCAAAGATCTTCAAATCCACAGAACAATAGCCTGCAAATGGATAGTTAAAAGAGACCAACTCTTGACAGTGTTTAAATGGATGGGGACATGAACCTCCCATTCCTACCCCACATGGTGCCATCTTTAATCAATCAAAGCAGTCCACCTGGCAGCTCATCATTGGCATATATCTCAATTGAAAAATATAGCCATCGGATGAGCAGGACCGTCCCATCAGTGCACTTCAATATTGACCATTAAAAAATAAGCACAACCATCCATAATAGAGTGGTTTGATCAAACGGTTTAAATCTCCCGATCGGTTTTTTTTTTTACCCGGAGTAGCTCTCGACATGAGCTACCTTTTTGATGACTTGGATTGCCCAATAGTTGTGCCATGTGGCCTATAAGTGGGATGGTTATGGCCTAATCTGGAAAAAGAGCGGTCATATCCAGTCATCCCTAGTTGAAAATATTTACGACCAACACTACACATTTGACAAGCAAAAAAAGTGTAGCAATTGAATGCTTAAATGGGCATGCTTTTCATGATGTTGCCAGTCTCCATGGATGGTCCAAATCAAACCAATCATTCCACTTGATCTATCTAGGCTTCTCCCATAGAATGCTCTATGGTCTCATGATATCAGCTCTGATATAAATACTTAAAAATATGGAAGTTATACCGATGAATTACATAATTTGACATTGGGTTTTTGTTTGTTAATAACGTTATGTTATTTATTAATGAACTAAAAAAAACATCTAAAAACCTTGGCCATAGTATGTTTCCAACGGTTCCATCTCATCTTCCTACAAGTTATATCATCATCATCATAGCCTTATCCCATCTATTTGGGTCGGATTTGCGAGGTCTATTTCTCTGCTCGTTTTTATACAATGTGAAGCTCTCTATAACTCTGCAATCTTTCATGCCACTTTTCATTGCTCCCATCCATATATTCGTTGGTCTTCCTCTTCTCCTACTTGTGCTTGTAACTCTGCAATCCTTCATGTAACTAAGGACTCAACTCGGGGCATCAGATAAGGTTCCGGCCAATATTTGGATCGAGACAAACACATATCAGCCAATACCAGATTTTTTTTTTTAGAGAAAGAAAAAAACGAAAAAAAAAAGAAGATAAAACGAGCAGTATTGCCGATACTGTGATAGTATCGTACTATCTTACAATACTCCGATATGTATCGGCCGATACTATCTTGGTATTGGTTGATACCACTGATAACATAATGATACTAGTATATTACTAGTCTCGATTTGGCCAGAAACCAATACATATTACTCGATACATGTCGGTATCGGGTGATAGTTGATTCCATGCTTCTAATGGCTCAATCCTTCGTACGGAGTCTTTTTTTGCTCTCTGATGGACTTTTCCAAACCATCTCAAGCGACATTCCATAATTTTCTCCTATATAATTGTTACTCTCATGGTTTTGAAACACGGAAACTCGACTCGACTCAAAAATCATCTGAGTAGAGTCAACTCGAAAACTCGGTTCGACTCGCTCCGACTCGGGTAATATATATATTATAAGGCAGCTGTGACAAAAAAAAAACTGATTTCAACATAAATTTTAGGGCATCTGTGGGTAATAAAGTAGGAAAAAAAAAGAACACAAATTTCAGGGTAAATTTTAGGGCAAAAAAGAAAAGAAAACAGATATATATATATATATATATATATATATATATATATATATATATATATATATATATATATATTATAAGGCAGTTGTGGCAAAAAAAAAAAAAAAAACAGATTTCAGGATAAATTTTAGGGCATCTGTGGGTAATAAAGTAGGAAAAAAGAAAAGAAAATATGTGGCTTATACTCACATCTGCTTTCTTTTGACATAAAAGAACAGATTTTGGCATAAAAGAGCAGAAAATTTGTGCCTAAAATAGTTTCAGAAACAGATTTGGCATAAATAAATAAAAAACAAATTTTTTCTTAAAAAAAAAAATACTCACCTTTTAATAGCTGAAGTGAACTGCTAAAGAGGCTCGGCTCGGTTGAGGGTTTCTTCTTTCTTCTTCCTTCTTCCTTCTTCTTCCTTCTTCTTTCTTTCTTCGTTCTTCTTCCTTTCCTGCTTCCTACTTCCTCCTTCCTCCCTCCTCCCTCCTCCTTTCTGTTGCTTCTGCTTCTGCCACTGTTTCTCCCCTCTCTCCTCTCTCCTCTCTCCTCTCTCTTCTCTCCTTCTTCCTTCCTCCTTTCTCCTCCTCGTTCCTTCTATCTTCTTTCTTTCTTCTTTTTCTTCTTCTTATTCCTTCTTTCTTTCTTTTCCCGTCTGGTTTCTGTGGAGACGAGATATCATCGGGTTTCTGTGGAGATATAAAAGGGGCATACTTGTAAATTAGGGGCATATTTGTTAATTTACATGTATGTCCTTAAAATTGGTTTAAAACCCCCGCCAGCCATAACGTAAAGAGCTTTAAATCGACTCACCGAGTTGACAAACTCGGCCGAATTTTTTAGTCTCACCCCATTTCGAGTTTATAGCTGAGTTGACATGAAATTGGGTCGAGTCGAGTCGACTCGCCCGAGTTCCGAGTCGACTCGGCGAGTTTTAAAACCATGGCCTACTCTCAAATTTTCTGTTATGTATCTATCCTAATTTAATCCTTTCTTGTTACTGTACCCATCCATCTTAATATATGCATTTCAGCCCCATGCACTCTATCTTCTTGCCCTTTTTTCATAGCCCAACATTTTGCACTATATAGTATGGCAGGTCTTACCGTTGTTTTATATAAACTTCCCTTCAATTGAAGTGAAACTTTTGGATTGCACAATACCTCACTCACTTGTTCGTATTTCGTCCAACTTGCACTAATCCTATTGGAGATGTCCTCCTCAAATCCAAATATATTCATAAAGTAGAGTCTAAATATCGAAATGTATGACACTCTGCAATTTTATAATAAAACTAAATGTAAAATAATTAAACATTCATTATACCTTACACTATTTCCTTCATTTATTTATTTATTACTTTATTTTTTATTATGCATCTATGATTTTCTTCAAATATAAATCAAGTTGATAGGAAACAAAATTATTTTAGATTTTCAATATATGCGATAGATTTTCAACAACATGGTCCCAATGTATTCTAAACGTTTACTGCTTTATGCCTTTTTTGGTAGTTGTATTTGACCTTCAATTAAGTATTAAGTTAAATAACATTATTGCTTCAACTCTAATATAAATACTTAAATATGTGGAAGTTATGCCCAAGGAATTACATAATTTCACTTTGGATTTTTTTTGTTAACAACATTATGTTACTTATTAATGAACTAAAAAATCATCTGAAAAAGTTGGCCGTAGTATGTTTCCAACGATTCCATCTCATCTTCCTACAAATTATATCATCATCATCGGCTTATGTCAGATTTGCGAGTCCTATTTCTCGGCTCGTTTCTATACAATGTGAAGGCCTCTATAACTCTGCAATCCTTCATGTCATTTTTCACTGCTCCCTCCATATCTTCGTTGGTCTTCCTCTTCTCATACTTGTGCTTGTAACTAAGGAATCAACTCGGGGCATCAGATAGGGTTTCAGCCAATATTTTGACCGATACAAACACATATCGGTCAATATCAAAAAAATTTGAGAGATATTAAAAAAGAAAAATAATAAGAAAACGAGCACTATTGGCGATACTGTCATAGTCTCGTGCTATCATACGATACTCCGATATGTATCGGCCAATGCTATCTTGGTTTCTGCTGATACTGTTGATAGCATACTGATACTGAAACTCGTATCATTATCGGTCTCGGTTTGGCCAAAAACCAATACATATTGCCCGTGCATGTCGGTATCGGGCAATAGTTGATTCCATGCTTGTAATGGCTCAATCCTTCGTACCAATTCTATTTTTGCTCTCTGACGAACATGTCCAAACCATCTCAAACAACATTCCACAATTTTCTTCTATATAACTGTTACTCTCAAATTTTCTTTTATGTCCCCATCCTAATTTTATCCTTTCTTGTTACCGTACCCATCCATCTTAACATACACATTTCATCCCCATGCACTCTTATCTTCTTGCTGATTTTTCGTAGCCCAACATTCTGCTCTATATAGTATGTAAGGTTTTACCGTTGTTTACCTTAAATTGAAGTGGAACTTTTGGGTCACACAATACCTCCCTCACTTGTTATTTCGTCCAACTTGGACTAATCCTATTGGAGATGTCCTCCTCAAATCCATATTTGTAAAGTAGAGTCTAAATATCGAAATCTATGACAATCTGCAATTTTATTATAAAACTAGATGTAAAATAAATAACATTCATTATACCTTACACTATTTCCGTCATTTTTTTTTTTTGAATTTTTATTATACATCTGTTTTTTTCATCAAACCTAAATCAAGTTAATAGGAAACAGAATTATATTAGATTTTCAATTATATATGATAGATTTTCAACAACATTGTCCCAATGTATTCTGAATGTTTACTGCTTTATGCCTTTCTTTTTAGTTGTATTTGACCTTTAATTAATTTGTAAGTTTAAAGGCAATAATCTTCTCTTCTACTTTCTTAAGCATAATTATACATTTTTAATTGGTGAGATGTCTGAGATATATCATTGGAGTCTATAGACTATATGGAATCATGAGTATAATATTTTGCGGTACAATTCAAGCTTATGATCATGGTTATAAGGTTTCAGATGATGTGGAGGCTCTTACCAATGTTGACTTGGTTGAAGAAACTCTGCCCAGCATCGTGTCAAATGAACCACTTATTACAAAAGGTAAGGCCACAGAAAAAGATGGATCTTTTGTTCAAGTACTATTGCGTGGTACTCGAGGTGAACTAGGCTTTGATGGAAATGAGGCAAATACTATCCAAGTCTTGAAACAGGCTCTCGAAGAAGAGCATGCTGCTCACACAGCTCTGTACCTTGAGTTGGAGAAAGAGAGAAGTGCTGCTGCATCTGCTACTGATGAAGCCATGGCGATGATATTGCGTCTCCAGGAGGAGAAGGCATCGATAGAAATGGAAGCTCGACAGTATCAGAGGATGATTGAAGAGAAGTCCACTTACGATGAAGAAGAGATGGATATTCTGAAGGAGATCCTTGTGCGGCGAGAAAGAGAAAAGCATGTTCTGGAAAAGGAAGTTGAGGTTTATAGGCAGATGGTGTTAACTGGTGAAAGAAACATGCAGTTGGAAAATTCTTGTGATGTTTTGGACTTTGATTCGACCGATGACCCAGTTGTCATGCTGCAGCAGATCAATGAATCCCTTCGGAAGAAGGAAATGGCAAGAGACTTGAACAGATCTTCAGATAACCAGCTTTCTGTTGAGAATCAAACTTGTTCACTTTCACCACACTGGGCTGAAGATGCTGAGCATCTGAAACAAGAGGATTCTCAGAGGACTGAAAGTATTGAGACACTCCAATTATGTGAACCAGTGTCAACAGATGCACACATTCCTGAGTTTCAGGAGAAGGGAATGGTATCCATGAATGAGCACCCATCAGCTCTGCAAGGCCACGGGCTGAGATTAAAGGGTGGTTCCATCTTATATGAGGCGAATGACCCTCAGGAAAATGTCTCACCTGATAAGCCTTCTCTTTTGGCTGTTGAAGAGCAGGGGCAGAAACGTAACTCTAGAATATGTGATGGAAATTTTCAAGAGACTGAACAAACTCGCAATGAAACTAAGATCAGATTTTCACATGATGTTGCAGAGCAGGAGAACCTTGTCAAAGATGCAGGTCAAGTGGCCAATGACTCCCATACTTCTGCTATTGAAACAAAATCAATTGATGTCCATGTTGTCGATGACAAATTTAAATTGTTTATTGGGGGGCATGGAAAAGAAAGTGAAGTAGCACGAATGGATACAGCTTCAGATCGCTTTAGAGAATGTGGTTCTCAATTTCAATCTTCTGGCATCAGGAATATTGATGTTCTAAATGATAATTCCAGTGCTAGCAAAGCTCAGCCAAGTATTTGTTCTAGCAGTTCAGACATGACCAAAGGGTTACCACCAATTGATAGAGACAAGGCTTTGCCCTTTAATATGCGGAGGAATTCTTTATCTGCAGTTGACATGACTAAAGTGTTACCACCAACTGATAGAGGCAAGGCTCTATCCTTTAATTTGCGGAGGAATTCTTTATCTGCAGTTGATAATGAAAGGATGAAACTTGAAACTGAAGTTGGGTGGCTGAGAGAAAGGCTAAGGATTGTGCAAGAGGGAAGGGAGAAGCTGAATTTTTCTGTGGAGTACAGAGAAAGGGAAAAATTCCAGTTGCAACTTTTGGAGGAAATAGCATACCAGCTTCGGGCAATCCGGCAGCTAACAGAACCTGAAAAGGCAGTTCGCCAGGCTTCCTTACCTCCTCCATCTTCTAAGGTGTGCCATAATTGTTTTGATCCCAGTATTTTCACCAATATTGAATCTGACTAGTGATGTAGGATAGATGCATTCCTATTCTGTAGGTTATGAATTATTTGTAGTCTTTCTTTGAACTTGGTTTTACAGCAATGCGCATGGTGGTTCATCAAGGTAGACTATTCAGTGAAGACACAATGGTGTGGAGGTACGGTAGTTGTGGTCACGGTTGCTTGGTGTATGGCATAGTGATGGATAATGTTGGTATGGAGCAACGTGAAGAATCAGGGTGTTGCTTGTTCGTGTGAGGAACTAGTATGGCTCCATATCAAGTGAAATGCGGAGGGGGGACAAGTTCAAGCTAGTGGGGAGGTGACAAACCTTGGGGTAGGTGTTGCAAGGCTTTGCATGGGTGAAGATAAAGTGGAGTAGTTGAATTTTTTTAATAGAGGCACTATATTAAGTTCGAACCATAGAATGGAGTTCCTGAGACTTAGAGAATACCTCATCTTTAGATTTCATGAGATGGACCCAAGTAACACGGGTGTAGTCATCAATAAAAAAATAATAGCGAAAGCCTTCAAGAGAGATAACAGAAGAGGCCCATACATCATAATGAATCAACTCAAAAGGAAAACTGCACCTGTGCATTCGTGAAGGATAAACATTTTTTACTTGTTTAAAAAGGGTGCAAATCTCACATTGATACTTGGAAGACATGCAAATAGACTTAAAAGATGGAATTAAAAGAGCATGGATTTTTAAACCCAACATACCCTAATTTTGTATTCCATAGAGAAAGAGTATCCATCCTGACAGCATTAGGAAAAATCCGTGAGTTAATATAGTCCTCTTTCAATGCCTTTACCACAGTTCTCTTAATGGTTAGATCCTGAACAAACAAGGAGAAGGATAAAACGTAATGGAACAATTTAATTTTTTTGCAAAACTACTAATAGATAGGAAATTAGTAGATAGATGAGGAACTTGAAGTACATGGTCAGAGAAAGGGACGAACATACTGGAATGGTTCCCAGAGTAAAGGACATCAGCCAAGCAAACCTGAGTAAGACGATGATGGTGGTGAATGAGGTGCGTAACCTTGAGAATCTCCAGTCATGTGGTCGGAGATTCTTAAGGTTCGCTTGGCTGATCGCCCAATGCAAAGATGAAGAGTTGGTTGCCAAGACAGAGGTAATATGCTGAGATGCCGAGGAAACAAATCAGGAGTAGGAGTAATTGTCAAATCTCACACCAGGAAAATAAAATAGCTCAAGTCAAAGTATTCCTCAACCGTTGAGAAGTAGCAAAACCAACAACTCTTACAGCCACGCAACAGCCAAAAAAAAGAAATAAAGGACTATTCTTGCTCACTGGTGGTCTTCTTTCAAGCACCTACTGTGCAGACATAACAAAACCAATTTAATAAACTAAGAAGCCACTAAGTCTATAGTCATAGTTTGAAGATCCAATCTATAAAACCTTTCCACAACTAATCAATAAAATGGATTAAACATCACACAACTTGTCTAAAAATTGCTTAAAATTTTGTTCAATCAGGCTGACTGTCCATTTGTCATATTCACAACAGCAAGCTCATCAAATTTGGGTAAACTGTATCCGTACAAGCATACACAAGGTCATAGAGGCTTCAATTCTCAACCACTCACCACAAAATACCAGCAGGAGATTCGTACAAGAATTCGATCCAACCTTAATAAGAAATATAGATAAAAAATTTCCCACAGAATTCATTCACTGAAACCCGTGATCTTAACACGATAATAGAGTAAATATGAAAATCTTGAATCTCCTCAGAAACACCATCATCAAATTAAAAAAATCACACACATGTAAAATCTACATGGAATTCCGATTCACATCATGCCCAAAAGCAATGTAATGCAGCCCCACAAGAATCAGAATCTAAAAAACTGTGACTGCAATATCCTTAAAAAAAATATAATTCAAAACCTCACAAAATAGAGCTCTGGAGGTGAAAGTGTCTTTATTAAAGTTGAGAGCACGGAATTTTGATCAAAATCCCATAAAGATTAGGAGGTTAAATTTTTACCTTATTGACGTCAATATGACATCATCTTGGCATCAACGTTGATGACGGGTCATCAAAAATAGTATTGTCAATGTAACATTCTCTGAAACCAAAAAGCGATTGATATAGATTTAGGGTTTTGAGGTTGAAGAGGTGGTTATTAGATTTAGGAATAGGTACCATTATTTGCACCCCTTAAAAAGGTAGGTACACCCCAATTCGCACATGTTTTGAAAAAAGTTCGCTGTTTTTATGATGTAGCACACTCCAATAAATTGGTAGACACACCCCAGTTCACACGTGTCAGTGGGATGCCGCTGACTATATATTATGTGCCATTGGTAAGCAATTGGGAGTTGTTAGTAGTTGGTGGTGGCTCACGCCTGACATGTATATGTAACAACCTAAGTGGAGGAAGGTGGTGGAACTATTTGCGTGTGTGTGTGTCGTGGGAGTGTCGCATGAACCAAGGCTGCAATTGACCCCTAGTTTGGTTGTTAAGGGAGGTTGGGTGGGGATGGTGGCTCCGAATGGACGTGTAGGTGGGAAGCAAGAAGGGGAGGAGGGGGGAGGGTAGAGGAGGTAGTGGCTGGCGAGTGTTCCGATGGCAGCTGTGCACATTGGAGGAGAAAAGGAGTCATACCTCCTTATAGAGTGGGGTGTAAATGAAAAGAAGGTGAAACTTAAGAGGTGCAACTCCTAATTAATTCCCAACTTATGAGGTGTAAGTACCAATAGGTGTGGCTACCTTTTCAATGGGTGCAAATACTGGTACCCCAATCTCTGAGATTGACATTGACCAGCTTTTTCTATTTTTAAACACATGAAGGTCGACTGTCAGGTGCTTAGGAATTAGGGTAACAGCAAAAAGACAAGTATACCCCAATACATAGGACACACCCCTATACACTACACACTCATAAACCACTATCAAACACATACACCAACATAGAGTCATAGCAAATCTAGTATAGTGAGACAGAGAAAGTCAGATTTTGATAACTAATGGTCATAAGTTGTCAACCAATCTTAGAGATGGGCAACGGTAATCCGCATGTGAAATCTCTGTGCTAATGGAGCTCAAACGTATGCAGAGTCTTCTTTATGACAATTTCCGAGGCAAATACGTTCTAGAGGGCTTAACGTTGCAATCAAGCGTCATGTCACATTGATGGGATTCTATGGATATGCTCGAGCCAAGGTAGGTTTTGGTGTGGTTAATATAGAAAACTTGACATATCTTATCCATTATTGGACGAATTATTGTTTATTATTAAATGAATGGTTAGCAGTTAGAAGGTGTGGTTGAGGTTTAGTCTAGGATTTACTTTTATTATATGAAAATTCTTTAAGCCCATATTAAGGAATCCTTCAACCCTTGGCAAGAAGAGAGTTCGTATAATTCTTCCGCATGCTCCTCACTAGGGTTGCCATATTCACTCTAGACCCTATGAACCGCTAACTGGTTTGCAGTTCGGTCGTTTATATGAACCGCTAACCAGTTCGCAGTTCGGTCATTTATATACTTGGCCAGTTTAGTTGGATCACCATTTATTTGCTTTAATTTCTTTCTAAAAACAGAGGACATGTTTGCTAAGAAGATTCTCACTTAGGCTTAGAAAAGACTTAACCAACAAGCTACGACGCACTTGTTTGCTTAAAATATACATTATTTATAAATATTCAACATTTAAATTAAAAACTCGCCTGCCTCTAGGGTACCTGAACCAGTGGACCTGGTGGCATTGCTCCACCTTTCTCCCATTGTCGTAGATATTGATAATGTTGGCACGGAACTTGAGCTTAATTGGTCAAGAAGATCTCTCTAGCTTGTCTCCAATTTTCTTCCACATCTCAACTTTAGACTTTCCCCTTTCGACAAAATGTGTTTCTCCTCACCCCATGTAAACATGACCTTTTGACTTAGCTATTGCATTTTCCACTTTCATCTTCCAGGTTCTTCCAATCAAACAGTTCTCGACACTTGTTTAGTTGATCCACTTGGCTCCCAAATCCTGTACTTCATTTTCTTGTTGCAATTAATTCACTCTTACCTACATGTGAACCGCAGCCTTTCAGCCATTTTAGATAGCTACCAACAATCTCTGGCTCAAACTTTCTCTAATACCAAACATAAGAGTGACAACGGTTCTACATGAGGAAAAGTGTTAAGCAAGAAGAAAGAAAACTCAATAGAATAGACTATAGAGCCATATCTCTGAAATAAAATTTGTTTAACAAAAGAGTTCTATCATATGGGAGCCCATGGGGGTCCCGTCCCCCTGTTCTCTTTTTAGTCATTATATGTAGAATAAATATCTAACCTGAAGGGGTTTGACGTGATAGCCAGGTACCCGTCTCAGGAAGCAGGATACCTAAGTTTGAATCCTCCTTGAGGCCACCCTAGGGATTTATATCCCGTGATGACCTGGCATGTGCTAACTTGGGGTGCGCAAGTCCCCTATGACTAGTTCGGTGCTCTAAGAGGCCCGAACACCCAGGTTATATATATATATATATATATATATATATATATATGGAAAAGGTAAAGGTACTCCAAGTGGAGTACCCTCACCATAATCCAACATCCACATGGCCACCCAAATACTGTTTTGATGCCACATGGAGCTTCAGCAGCCCGTATAGATCAATTTACAAAAAATGAATTTAAAAGTCAAATTTTGACTGTGATTCAAGGATCTAGATTTTACGGCCCAAAAAATTCATGATGGATATGTTGTTTTAATTTTTTCTTTTTCAGAAATGATCTAAACAAAACAACCTTGCTCCGCGTGGCACCCAATATATGCTTTTGACTGTCACGTGGACCTCCATGTGGATGTTGGAGTACGGTGAGGGTACTCCAGCTGGAGTACCTTCCCGTCTCTCTCTCTCTCTCTCTCTCTCTCCTCTATATATATATATATATATATATATATATATATATATATATATATATATATATATAATTAAATTAAATCCAATTCCAAGTAAGACTTCCAGAACAAATCTTCTTTCCTACATTACATTAACCATTTCTAGTTTCCTAAAGCTACTGAAAGTTGATGATTTCCTGTGTCTTGGGGAACTTGATTATATTCCCATGTGTTTTACAATTATTTTCTCGATAACTTCTGGCTTAACATTTTTTAAACTTGGTGCCTCGGTTTGCAACTTAGTGAACTTACGAAGTCAATGTTGGGCTTGGGTCTGTAGTGCAATGGAAGATTGACAATATTACAACCTCAAGGTCGCAGGTTTGAGCCCAGCTTATCCAGGAAAAAAAAGGACTTACCAAGCCATATTACCCGTGCTTTTGGTGAGCCAATTCACCTTAATTAGAAACTTTGATTATTAATGAATTTAACTGACAACCTGATGCACATCAAGTGTGTTCTTGAATTTTGAACTATGACCATAATTCACCAAAAACTTACACACGCCTGTGTAGAAGCGATCCTATTCTGGATCAATTTGCTGATGCGACATTCCAAGATGTGATGATGTGACCATATTACCAATTTGCTGAAGTGGCCTTACATTTAAGGCCACAGAAAAGGACATCAATTCCTGGTGCTCGAATGAGAACTTTTACTAGCTTGTTGGTTAAACAGTCCCCCCTAATTTATTATGTTGGATTCCTGAAAAACAAAGAACTGATATAAGCATTGGACTAAGGTGGGATTATATTGTAGTATATTAGGGGTAAACTTACTTCAACTGTGACACGCTACAAAAGATTACTTGTACTATGGGCTACTCTGAAAATCAACATACAAAGTAGTACTGGGGTCTCCTAAAAAAGTTTCAATAAGGAAACCTAAATACTTATCTCTTCCCCATCCCGTAATTGCTTATTTAATAAACATGAACCTTTTTATGTGATCTTGCTACTACCAGTAGTTGCCTTTGCCTTTTCTTCTGCTAATCTTTGGGCATTTATTATTTGTCTAAATAAGTTTTACTAATCAAAAGCGCTTCAGTCTTCAGGTTAACTCAAAGAAGCGGCGTTGCCAAAGTGTGTCCAACAAAACCCATGAAAGCACCTGAACCAGTATGGAGCTTACGTACCAAACTGAAAATGGATCCTTTTTGTCAGGCACTATGGCTATTAAACAAATCACCATAATGCTTGAGATTTGTTACATGGATTGCCTTTACCCCCAGAAAAAGAGGCAGGTGGCAAACAGTGGTGTCGCAAATGCCAGAAATCTCTTACAGTATTCTCCTATGATAAGGTATGAGGTCATGTTACATTGAATAGCTCTAAAACATTGGTTTTTAAGTTGAGGAGATGGTTTCATAAGAAGCAGGGAGGTGCTATATGATAAGCATGCAAAGCCTGTTTCAAAAGGTTGTGTGCTTATCTAATGTCGCAGATACGAAGGATATCACGATGACGATAGCAGTATGTGTCTTTAACCATATGTAGTCTACCTTATTGTTTAATTTTTAGTAGCGTGCTCTTGGAGGTGTTTTTTATAACAGGTATGATATAGTGTCTTCTGGACTCACATATTTAGCATTTCACTCGTTATTGTGTAGCATTGATCATCATCTTACAAATGATTTCAGAGGATGAACTCCAACAGATAAGTTGATACCGTCGGCATCATCAGATTAAATGAGATTTTATAACATTCCTGTTTTGGGAATTGAATCCAAGGATGGATAAACAGTCACAATATTACCCAACTTCTGAATAGGCTTTTAGTAAGCAAATCTTGTTTGTATGATTTCCACAGGTTCTTGAGGCCCTAACATATGGAGTCAGCTTTTGATAAGATTGATCAAGATGTTCGTCATTAGCTTGACTCAATCATATGATGGTGGTCGTGACGCTCCAGTATTTATCATCATCGGCATCATTATCTTGTTTCATCGGTTTCGGGTTAGCTTTAGTGACACTTTATTAATTTATTTTGTAAAGGAGCCAACACTGCTGATCGCAATCAATGCCATGACTGCCCAATTAGGCTATGATTCATCAAAAGCTTATAGAGGATTATTGACTGACCTTGATTTAGAGCCATTGATTAAGACTGTTGCTTAGGTAACATCATTCTTCGACACTCTTCTCGCTATTGGGCTCGGAATCACAATGGGGATATGTATCTTCTATGTGAATGAGAGGTCCTTCAATCGAGTGAGAGTTGGGACCGAACATCCCTTCTATGTAGGTCTCAGCTGGAAACCTTCCCCTTAAGGTGGTAGTGGTGAGCCGGTGATAGGGAGGAGTTAGAAATGGAGGGGGAGATGGAGAGGGAGGAAGCTGTGTTGTAGTGGTGATGAGGAGCTGCTGGGTAGTTGTTGGTGCACTCAAGCTAAAATGGGTCATATTAAACCCCTCGCTGGTTTCAACTAGGACCAGTAATTACTTCCAAAAAGGGAAAATTGGAAAGGGTGAGGATAAAGGGAAAATCACCCCTTACAAGCATAGTGACAAATTTCGTTTTTGGCAATTTTTCAGTGGGGTCCTTTTGATATATTTCGGATTAATTTTGATAGCTTTCGGGAAAATTTTTGGGGGTTAAATGTAAAAATAAAATTTGCCAAAAATGACAGCAATTTCCAAAATTTTACCGAAAAATTCGCTGAAAATTTTCTCCAAATTTTCGTTTGACCTCCTTTTCGGCTTACGGTGTAATTTCGCTGAATTTCGGAGAAATTTGTTACCATACAAGGGGTGTACATAGCATATCCACCACCAATAATTGGGGAAATGCACCCGGATCTGGACGCAGCCCAGGAGGGTTGCACCTGGATGCCAAGACACATGTCATGTGACATGATCAACCCAAAATAACACCCTTTTTGGGTTGATTTGGCATAGGACATGATTTCTAAAAGAGATAATGGCTCCTCACCGATATTTAAACACCGGATGGTGTTTAAATGATCTTTCACCAATCAAAAACCACTTTTTTTCTCACACCATTAAAGTGTGATTTATCATTGTGCCATGTAACACACATCTATGATCAATCTAAATTTCTCAAGTGGCAATCCATCGTTGGAACATGTCCCAACCAAAGGTTCACGTTTCTAAGTGGATATAAATCATCAGATCTGTGAACTTTAATGTCAGCCATCAAAATTTAGAACAACCGTTGGTTTTATGGTGCACAGATTGGATGGTTCAAATCTTTCAAAAAGTATGATTTTTGGACCCATAGCCTTCCAATTGCTGACATATCACTTTGACCGTATGAATTTCCAATATCACAAGCCAATATATGGTGTAAGATTGTTTAAACTTTAAACATCATTTGATGCTTCAATGACGGTCAGGAGAGTCAATTCCTTTTTAAATATATATATTTTGTATTTACGTTTCATTGGTTATAAATAAGGTGATGCTCAATCAATTTGGTGCATTGGTCTTAAATATGTTTTACTATATTTTCAATGATCCAAATTAATCAATCATGTCTAATTTATGTGGCACCCAATCCTTGTGCCATATGATGCTCAAGCTGATAGAAAAAGAAAACCCACAATAATTTGCCATATTATTCGGAGAACCAAAGTTTCTCTTTTGGAACTGTCGCCCAAACCTTAGCCAATGTTGTAATATTCCAAGCATACGATACTGAAAAGTACGTATGGTTGACAGTTGTTTGTATTTTGAGAAAAGGACTCCTACACCCCTTCACAAGGGCTCAACACTAAAGGGAAAGGTTATCATTTGATTGCCACGTGGCGGAACCTCACTCTTCATGTGGCACCTGTGCCACTTTGTTTAACCGTTCATTTTTCAAGTTATTGACGACACTTAATCATATAGTGATTAACTTTTTTTTTTTTCTTAAATATTATTTAATTGGCCATCCATGATTGCTTGTGGTACTCAAAACACCAATGGACTCCTCTCTAGGTTTGTTTTTCGTCACATTTTTAGCACTCGAATATATATTATAATTAAAAGTTATTAACTTATCATCCTAAGAGATTTTATTAGGCAGGATGAAAGTCTCTAGGCACGTTCGGTTGACTGTAATATGCGAATATTATTTGTAATCCCTCATAATACTGTAAAGGTATAATTTTTGTTCTTTTCAGCATAATTTTTTTATTTTATTATAATAATTTTTACTTACAAGAGTCTAACTCAGTAAAAAAAAAATGCAAGTAAAAGTGTAACAGTTAAAAAAATTCAAAATGAGTAAGGACTCCAAAGTAAAGTAGCTTAAAATATAAATTTTACACTGCCTGTTCTTTTCCATATAAAGTAAAATAGCATGTAAAGTAAATTTTACACGGAACCAACGTTGTTCAATGGGGATCTCGAGATCCCCCATCTCAAGTTTTTTTTTTTAGTCTCTTAAGTTCGGCAATATCTTTTAATAAGAATCACCAAATCCCAAAACTTCTTAAATATTTTTAAAACTTATTTTTTTATTCATAATTTTTTTAAAGACTCCGAAAATTCTCTTTTTTTTTCTCTCTCTCTCTCTCAAATCTCACGCCACTCTCTAATCTTGATCTCACTTTCTCTCTCTTTATCTCTCCCCCCACTCCCAAGTCTCAAAGTCTCTATCTTCCCTCTCTCTCTCTCTCTCTCTCTCTCTCTCTCTCTCTTAAATCTTAGCCACTCATTTTTTTTTATGACATCTCATTCACTCTCCAATTGCCAATGTCAATATTTCTGATTGTCGTCGATTTTTCGCTGAAGTCAAAAGTATGCTATAATTATTAATTTTTAATAATAAATAAAAGTCTTAATTTATTATTTTTTAATGAGAATTGCTTCTTTTTTAGGGTTGTTTAATTATTATTATTTTTTATTATTTTGTGATTGCGATTTGATAAAAGTGAGTGTAACAAAATTATTACTATTTTACGACTATAAGGGATCTCCCATCAGAAAAATTTTGGCTCCGCCACTATTTCACCTATAAACTTTATAACAATTATATTGCACCAAACTTTGTACATTTTTATAGTAAAAAGGGTATACTTTTTCACCTGTAAATTTTATATGAAAAGGCTTAACTATGAACCAAAGGATGCCTTATATCAAACATTTTACATACTAACAATACAAAACACAAGATTATCAGCGACAGTTTTTAACTGCCACTAATAGTCTTAATAGATTTTTTATTAATAGCGATAATTTTTTAAAGCAAAAAATTGCTACTAATAGTCTTATTTTTTATAGTGTAATGGGTCTCCCCTACATTACTTTAGAGAGAGATTTGATTCTCTTCATAGTACAATGTTTATAATATTATTGAGTTATCCTTATCCTATTATAAAGGTTTCATTTGTGTTATTTATAATATTATTGAGTTATCTTTATCTTATTATAAAGGTATCATTTGTATTATTTATTTTTAATAGAATAGTTGAGATGGGACCTCAAGGTTGCGTCATTGTGCACCTAAAGGTTTAAAAGTGACTCTTTCTATAATAGGGTATTTATAATATTATCGAGTTACTCTTATATTATTATGTAAATGTTTTAAATATATTTATTTAGTGAAGGTTTTGTTATCATAAATGAACAAATTTCAGATTACGCAACTATATACCCTTCTCTTATTATATTTGTAAATATTAAATCTTTTATTCTCATTTTGCAATATTAAAGAAGGGTTATGTTTGGATTTTGTTCTTTCAATTTTTTATAAAATATTTATTTTAGCGATCTAATCCTATCAACCCATCGGAACTATGTCATTATGAAGCTCTCATACAAAAAATTTACATGTAAGGGTTACTGCAACACCCTTTTCTGTTACAATCACATCACTTAAGTAAATTAAAAATCATTGACTGCTTTGAATCTATAATGGAGATTGTTTTTTTACCAATTTTCTACACAATAGATCTTGAGATTAAGGGTTTACCATCAGACGATCATAATTGATTTCATGTGGCACACCCCAAAAAGTAATTATGATCACGGTGTACCATTAAATATAGTTCACATTTACTTTTGAGGATATATGCCACATGAAATCAACATCAAACTATTTGATGGTAGGCCAATAATCTTAACAAAGCATTCAACTATTCCTTACTATGTTAAATGATGTGGCTATGACAAGAAGGGGTGTGTCAGTAACTTTTCTCTTTTCTTATCATATTGTCGATGTGGCAATCTACATTAATTTATTAATTAATGGCTCAAAGAATGCCAAGCCATTAAACTAAGAGTTAGTCTACAAACCAAAGAGGCATTAGCCCAGTTGATAACCTCCCTCCATTGTGAGGGAGGAGGTCGTGGGTTCGATACTTGTCCTCCAAGGTGTGGGTTAGATTCTGTTAATTAACCCTCACTACTGTAGTTGGTGCTCCTTCACGTTAGTGGCGGAGCCAGGATTTTTCTGATGGGGGATCCCTTATAGTCATAAGATAATAATAATAGTAAATAACACTTCAATGGTGTGAGATCAAAATTTTTAATTTAATGGTAGAAGATTGTTTAAATTAAACACTATTTGATGTATGAATATATGTCAGGAGTCATTATCTCTAAAAAGGGCTTGGGGAATGGAGAGAGAATTTTGGGATGTGATTTGGGGAGAGGGAGAGAGAAAAAAAAATTTGGGAGTAATATTTGGGAAGAGAGAGAGAATTTTGGGAGTCTATTTCTGTTAAAAAATTTGTAGATAAAAAAGTAAGTTTTTAAAATATCTTAAAATTTTGTGGATAAATAGTAAGTTTTTAAAATATCTTAAGAAGTTTTGAAATATGAGAATCCTTATTAAAAAATCTTGCCCCTAAAAAGATAGAATTTAAAAGATTTTAACGAAGAAAAACTTGCGATGAGGGATCCTAGGACCCCCATTGAACAACGTGGCTCCGCAACGACTCACGCTGCTCCCCAACTGTCATATGTGTATGTGTGCCTGCTCCTCGGTTCTCGAGGTTGTCTCAGCCTAAAAAAAAAAAAGTTAGTCTACAATGAGCGTCCACCTATCATGAGTGGACACGAAAGTCCACACATCTGTGCGAGTGCATGACATGCACGAACTTCCAATGCATGGAATTCCATGCAAATTGTGTAGTCAAACAAATGTGTAGACTACTTTAATGCACATGATGGGTGGACACCCATTGTAGACTAACTCCTTACTAATCTCTTATACTAATAGCATCCCAAATTAGCCAATTTTTATTTATTTGTTTATTTTGATAAGTGAGTTGAGACCAGCCTCAAGGTTACAATATTCTCAACCTTCTAATTAAGCTACAAGCTCAAACTCCTACTTAGCCAAGTATATAATTATTTTAACTTTGACCTCCTGGTTTCAAATTTGATTGGCAAAGTTCCGTATCGGGAATCCTACTCGATTGATACGTTGGGGTTCAAGGTAGTTTACCATGCTTGTTATGTGCAACCATTAATTGGTTTTTTTTTTTTCTTGTAAGAAACAAATAATGGGTTTAAGAGTAAATTTAGGCCGCGCATGGCATAACTCCCTATTAGAGTAAATAAAATCTACTCTTATAGGGAGTGAATAGAGAGGAGGGTAAAATTGTTAAACAAGTAAATCTTGCATAAAATTTTACTAATGCAAAGAGTTATCAAAAAGAAGGGGTACCTATTAAAATAAGTAGCAAAATGTTAGCAAAACGGATAAGAACTTACTAAAATGAGTATATGAGATAAATATGCCATAAGGAGCCCTACTTTTCTGAAAGTTAATCATAGCCACAAGATCCACCGGCTTTCAAGGCTGAGAAGTCTTCTAATATTGAATTGAAATCAGATATGTGGTTAAGCTACCAACTACCAGCCTGAAATGTTTGAATAGCATCATAGCATGCCACTAGATGAAAATTTCCACCTTATGAAGGTAGTCTGAAATGCCTTTTCAGCAAAACGACCCTTCTTTTATTATTAAAAAATATAATAGAACAAAAAATATAGATTTAAAATGGCAACATATTGCTATAATAAAGGTTGACATTTTTAGATTTTGAAGCCCCGGCCATTATAGTATATGGTCAACTTACTTGATGAAGAGCCATTGGATCCAAACACTTTAGTATGGACCGTTGATCATGTATATTAGGGTCTATGTGTAAGTGCTTCGATCGGATAATTTTGATCCTCTCGCGGACATATTTTTATGGGAAGGGTGAAACTCATGATGTGTGCCTCCCTGGATTGTTAAGAAATTTGTGGTACCTGTCACTCTATAGCCTAAGGTTAGGGCTGTCAATCGGAACGGGTCGAGTGAAAATTTTGGCTGCCTGATAAAAAATATGCAAATGTCCGACTTGAGCCGGTAGTGCACCCGACCCGACCAAAAACCCCTAATTTTCTAATGTTTTAGGTATAAAATATTAGTCGGATCAACCCAACCCAGCAAAACATATTGGTCGACCCGATCCGACCCAGCCCGACTCGAAAGTTAGGTTGGATGTCTCCCCGACCAGTACGAAAAAATAAAATAAAATAAAGAACAAAAAACCACATTTTAAAGGTGTTCACACCAACAATCTCTCTTTTCTACTTGGGAAATTTACCTGATCAACCCTGTCAGATATACCTTTTCCCTGTATTTTCACCTTTACTCAAATTGGCCAGCTTTTAGCCAAGCTATTTTCAGCTAGCACAAAAAGTCCGAAATACCCCTTCTTACACTTTTTTTTGTCATGTATGATTTAAAAGTTTAAATATTTACATTTTTCTATATTTACGCGATGTGAAACCAGATCTATGCCTTCTGATTTAAAGGCAACATAATATAATAAATGGCGCCAAAGATAGACACGAAAAAAAGGCGATATCGCCTCTTTAAAAAAAAATTAAAAAATTTTAACAAGCTATTGCGACTCTTAAAACAATCGATGGCGACTCTTAACATAGTCGGTACCGACCATTTTAAGAGTTGTCATCAACTGTGTACAAAGTCCTCATCGACTCTGTACAGAGTCGCTATCGATTATATATATATATATATATATAATTTTTATTTTTTATGGCGACTCTGTAAACAGTCGTTGACGACTTTTAAAATGGTTGGTACTGACTGTGTACAGAGTCGATTTCAATTGTGTACAGAGTCGATATCGCATTTTTTTCATATCTATCTTTGGCACTATCGATTTTATATTGTGGCTTTTAAATCAGATGGCATAAATCTCGTTTCATATCGTGTAAATATAGAAAAATACAAATATTTAAAATTTTAAATTATATAGGTGTATCCTCTTCTTCCTCATTTTAATATGCTACAGTCTCTGACGAAAAAGGTTTATCTGGGTCGATCTAAATAGCAAATTGGTGTAGAATATTAGACTGAGGAAAAGACGCCGTCACCTTCACCACCTCTGACTTTTAGAAACTATAACAGATTAAAATGAGGAAGAAGATGATATTTTTGAACATTAAAAAAAAGGAAGTAATTTGGACTTTTTGCCCTCCTCAGGGTGGGCTAGGCTCCCAACCGGTTTGGGTAAAGGTGAAAATACAGGGCCTCTTATATAAAAGGTGTATCTGACAAGCCCGATGAGATAAATTTCCCTTTCTACCTACTTACCAATCGAAATGTCTCTCAGTAGCTTTGGCCTTTACTCCCTGTAGCTTTGGCCTTTACTCCCTCTTCCTCCTCTCCTATTTCTTTCCTATTTCTTTATGACAAGGAGCAGTCGGTGCAACCATGAGAAATAGAATCACTAGTTGGCAATAAAGAGGAATGGATTATGATCGGGTGCACCACAATCCAATGTTGGTGTTTAAGGCGTTGCTACTAACCCCCTATGAAATGCTCTATATCTTTCATTAACTACAATTGAAAATCGTTTACTACTTTGAATCAGATGTAGATCGTCTTTGTTCTAATCTTTCACACAATGGATCTTGAGATCATGATTCTACCATCAGATGGCAAGATTTAGATTCCACGAGACACAATTCCCAAAAAATAAATATGATCATGCTATAAATCAATTGTGGTTCTCGGATCAATTTTCAGAATGTGTGCTATGTGGAATCAAAATCAAACCGTCTGAAGATACACCAATGATCTCAAGCTCTATATGTGAAAGATTGGGACAAAAAATAGCCTCCATAATCTAATTAAAACAATAAATAATTTTTAGATGTGTGCGGTAGGGGATATTAAGTATTTTTCCTAATTTAATTAATTAGTTCGTACCTAGAAAAGAGTGGTGTGTTGTCATTATTTTTCAAATTTGTGCAACTGTAAGAAAAGTTGGTGTGCAGGTAACGTTGCCATAAATTTCAAACTAAGGTTGCATGTGATTCACTACGCACTACTCTGTAAAATGGAAACTTTTCCTTCTTTGTTCTATTGCTTGTTTGTGTTGTCTGATTGTAGATCTCCTCCTCTTACCCCAATCAATCCAGTCAAAAATTAGCTTCCACATATCTCACTCTCCTAAAAATCCGTACAAATCATCTCCGACAATAACCCGCGGCTTAAAGAGCTCTTCATAAGCTTAAAACTATTATGATGCCGGTGAGTAAAGCGAAGCCCCTTCAAAAGAAGCCTCCTGCATCTACAGTTGCAGAGTTGCTCTCGTGCGCTGCCCGCCTTTCGCACTCTTTACAGTGGGTGAGACGTCAGGTAATTTTGTAAGGAGATTCTTTTTCTCCCGCTCTCAACCGTCAAATAAGCGGAGACAACCAATGACCCATTGCCCATTTTTGACCGATCATTTTTCCATCAACTGCGTTTAGATCAATCTACACCATCCGATTAATGTGCTTTACGGCCGAAATTCATGGAAAATGGCGACAATGAAGTTTATATTATATATATACCAATGTTTATCTATATAAGACTAACATTTCATACATGTCCATTTCTTATTATATTGAGGTGAAAGGTTATTTTCTTAGTAAAATACATAGATCTTAGATGCATATTTAAAATTGACGGATTTTGAGGGTCATAGGATCTGTGGCAGGTGGTTTACCCCTTCTTAGGCTTGGATTTTTTTTTAATACTTCTATCTTTTTTAGGCTTGGAAAATTAGAGTTAGAAACTTAGAATTATGACTATATCATATCATATATATTTAAACACCATATGAGCAATTTAAGCCATCAAAGTAGTAGAGCGGTAGATCATAATGAAACATAGTGTGCCTAAAACTTATCAATTTCTTTAAAGAGATTTGAACCTTCTCACACTAATATTTAGGAGGATATCTCTGTAAAGTAATTACTAAGGGTGTAAAACCATTTGACCATTTTGGATCAAATGAATGCACATCATTCTTTTGTCCCAATCTCTACACAATGAATCTTGAGACAAAGGATACTACCCGTCCATTAGTCGTTTATTTCTCATGGTATATAGAAAATGACCTCAAAATTAAATTTGAAGTAGATGCATGCTATCGAAAATAAAAAAATATGATCATCTAATGATACACCCATTCTCTCAAAAATCATTGTGCTGAGGGATTGGGCTAAAAACCAATCTCTATCATCTAATTGAAAGTAATCAAAAGTTTTCAATATATATATATATATATATATATATATATATATATTAAAGCCCACCGATCAATGGATTGCATCTACTTGGAGGCATATTTTTTGACTAAGACATATTTCAGCTGGTGAATTGCGACTTGGGACTATTTAGGTTGATGAAAGATGTACTGAATATGCAGTATAGAAGTATACTTTAAGGGCACAAGAAAGAAATAATCTTTAATGTTGTTGGATCATTTAAACACTATGTTTTGTTAAAGAATCCAAAGTGATAGATCATAGATTGAAGTACATCAAGATTAAAAATGGTGCTTTAGGGCTCGTTTGGCAATTTCTGAGCTTTCTCGCGAGAAAGCTCAGAAAATAACTACCTCAGTTTTGCTTAGAAACTAGCTTTTTGAGGAAAGTGACCTTCCTTAAGAACGTTTTTGAGTTACTCAGAAACCTAATCTCTTCCAATTTCTGACATTTTCTTGTGTTTTATATTTTCTCAAGAAAATGTCAAAAAGTGTAATGTATTCTTCTACACACTATATGCGTGTGTATTTATGAGCTTCATCTAAGCGGTTATATTGATCGTATGATCGTCAAAATTTATAAACATCTAATCAGCAATGTGTTGAAGACTTATGTGGGACAGATTATGAGAAAATTACTTCAAGTGTAGGTTCTTTTATGCAATTGTTACTACGCTATTGTATGTGAGAAACGAGCTCAGAGTAACATAAATCTTCATTGTTTGAAAAGTCTCTCACCGGCTTCAAGGTGGCTGCAATGGGAAATTATCAATGACACTTCTAAATGTCATTGGTGGGTGAAGTAAACGCCAGAGTTACTCCTTATTTAATCCGCCAACCATATATTTAAGCATTGTGTCTAAATGACAGTTAGATATACATTTAATTGACAGTTAATTGGGCCATTGGCTAAAGAAGAAAAGATTCGTGTACTATAGTAGCCCAAACTTGAAAATTAAGCTTTCATAAGCAAAATCCTCTGAAAACAAAACTTCTCTCTATCAGGGAAATGCAATAAAAACATGCAGCTCAATAAAAACTCTCGATCGCAGAGAAACTTAGGGAATGTTTCTTTCGGGTGCGATATATTTTTGGACAATTTAAAAGGATCATAGATATGATGTGATATCAAAAGGTGTAATTCAAATGTCGGGCAGAGCTATTATTCCCTTATTAAAATGTTAGTCAGCCAAAAAACACCATTATCTAATATACATGCTTAACAAAGTATCCGGGAGGAGCGGCGTTAAAAGAGCCGAAGCCCAAAACAAACAAACTCCAAATCGCCGTCAACTTCACAAGAAGCAGCCGACGCAAGGCACGATATCTGAAAGCGACGTGACCTCGTAACGGCAAAGTTTCGCAAACCGGGAAGCGGTTTCCGGTTCCCGGTTTATGGTCTCGCGTGCTTGCACCTCACCCCAACCCTTGTAGCTTTTAAGCTCCATTTCTCGCTGGCGACCTAGCAATAAACAGCTCCACTGCAAGAGGCATATTCATTATACAACATTCACATATTTATTTATTTATTTATTATTATTTACGATAAGAAAAGCGCATTGAAAAATACGAGAACCTGTGAGAGAATATATATATATTTATTTAGTTTCCGTTTCATTCTGCAATTCCAACAACTTTTTATGCTCTTTTGATTCGTTTTCTTGAAGGTGAATCGCTAATTTTGATGTTACGTGTTCACATTTTCTTGATTTTTTTTGGAGTTAATCGACGATTGTTAATGCGAATCTTGGTTTCGTATTGCAGATCCAAATCGAATTGTAAAAAGACGACAGAGAATGGCTGGTGGGTTTCTGTATAGAATTGATTGAGGGATCGAAGAAATCGATGCAAATTCTGATTTTGAGGTGCTTGGTTTCAGGTGAAGGCGTTTGGATTCAAGAAGAAAGAGCTGAGATCTCTGAGGATGAGAGGAGGACTCGGATCGGATCTCTTAAAAAGAAAGCGATGAGTGCGTCGACGAGATTTGGCCGTAGTCTTAGGAAGCGAGGGAAGAGGAGAGTTGGATCGGTTTCGATTGAAGATGTTCGAGATGCAGAGGAGGAGAAAGCTGTCAATGCGTTTCGGGAGGCTTTGATTTCGAAAGATCTGCTCCCGGCTCGACACGATGATTACCATACTATGCGGAGGTAACTAATTAATCCAAATCTAATTTCTTGGATCAATTTTTCTTGTATAATTAGAATTTATTGTTATGAATATTGATTTAATTTAATTTATAGGCATTAAAATTAAATCTATAGATAAAGTGTAGCTCTCAATTTGGTCCCTTATCAGCGTGTTGATTCTAGTTCCTTGTTGGTTATAATTGTTTAATTCATATTAGTTCATGCATTGTGACATTAAATTTGTGTTTACATTCTTTAGTTTTAGCATTTCCCACGAGAAGGATAATGTGTGGAGTAGATTAATGCTTAACTTCTCTATTAAATACAATGCCTATAGAGAGTAGCATTGTTTCACATTGTGCTCCATTTTCAAAATGGAGTGGATCTTACAACAATTTCATGAAAATCTGACTTTCATCGATTTTAAGGCTGAACAAATAAATTGTTTGGCATACCTAGAAGTTCCATTTTCTTGAAATTCTATGGCAATTAAGCTTGCGCCCCATTTTTAAAATGGGGTATGAGTCAAAGGAGAGTAATTCTCTCTTCTTTTGGATTACTGTTTGCTCCAAAATTTCACATGCACATGAAATTCTGTTGCTGCAGATTTCTGAAGGCAAGGAAGTTTGACATTGACAAAACAGTTCACATGTGGGCAGAAATGCTCCAGTGGAGGAAAGGGCATAACATAGATTCTATCCTGCAGGTAAGCATATGATAATTGATATGATAGCTAGACTGAAAAAAAAACAAAAAAAAAAGGTACTTGCGATGAATGATTTTTTTTTTTATATTAGTGTCTATTTATGATGATTGATTGAAAGGTATGCTTTGAAGCTTCTCAAAAAACTTTCCTTTTCACTCTCACAATTTGGCTGCACTTCCAATAACCTTGTCACTGAAACTTATGGCTATATGTATGTATTATATTATATAATCCCTTTTTTCCTATCCCAACTCTGTTTCCCTCACTATATGTTCCTTTTTTTATAAGTAAGCTTTGATTGGACTCGTGACCTCAAGGTTGCGTTATCGTACACCTACCAGTTCCCCCGTCCCCCCTCTCTCTCCTTTTTAAAAAACTAAAAATTCAGCACATTACAACCCCATTGTCTCTAAGGTATTTGTTCCCAGTTTTTCATAACTCCCCTCCATGAGGACAGTATGCCCAACTCTCTTTGCTTAAGTTTTCCTTTCTATCCTTACAGAATAATCATGGTACCTAGGTAATCTCGGTTGTAAAATCTTAAAATCTTAAATTTTATTTTGAAGAACAAACATAAAAAGTCTAATTGAGAGAGAGCATCCTGTATTCTGCTTGTGAGTGATATATTCATCAATTGGACAATATTTATCACTTTCTAATAGATATTGTATTACAACGAATTGCTTTAGGATTTCATGTTTAGCGAATTGGAAGAAGTTCTACATTATTATCCACATGGTTACCATGGAGTGGACAAGGAAGGAAGGCCTGTTTATATTGAAAAGCTTGGAAAAGTTGAACCGCATAAGCTCATGAATGTTACCACCACGGACCGCTACTTGAAATATCACATTCAAGAGTTTGAGAAGGCATTTATCGAGAAGTTTCCTGCATGTTCTATTGCTGCCAAGAGGCACATTGATTCCGCAGTAACAATATTAGATGTGTATGGGGTGGTATGGTTTTTTTCGATCATGATCCCTTATTACCATTATTATGCTGTTTTTAGTATTGTATTATATTGCTACTGAACATGTCTTGCTTACCATGCAGAATTGGATGAGTTTTGGCAAGGTCGCAAAGGATCTTCTCAGCCGTATCCATAAAATTGATGGTGACAATTATCCAGAGGTATTATATTCAATATAAAGCAACAACATGTCATATGAGTTCTTATGAACTAGGTTTCATGGATCTTTTATTAACACCAGCTCATTTTGTGCAGACATTGCACCAGATGTTTATTGTAAATGCCGGTAGTGGTTTCAAATTGTTGTGGAACAGTATAAAGAGTTTCATTGACCCAAGGACTACCGCAAAAATACATGTAAAAGGAATTTGTAGAATTTTTGCTTTTTTGTTTTTGTTTTTGTGCATCTTCACTGGTTTTATTTAATAACGAAGAATTCTTTTACAGGTCTTGGGAAATAAATACCAGAATAAGCTACTTGAAATCATTGATTCAAGGTCTAGTTTTATTGTATTATTGATGCAGTGTCTGTTTTTGAACCTGTGAGCTTGTGCTTTGAGATTCATTTTATGCATTTATGTTTCTACAGTCAATTGCCAGATTTTCTAGGTGGATCTTGCTCTTGCCTAAATGCGGGTGGGTGCCTTAGATCCAACAAGGGGCCATGGAATGATATTGAAATAATGAAGGTTTGATCTGTGAAGGTTGTTTGCACTGTTTAATTTATGCATAATGATGTTTAACGGTATTCTTATACAATCACATATGGAACCCTTTGTTTACAGCTGGTACATGCTGGAGAAGCAACATTTTTAAGGAACAGTACTAGTGTGTCTGATGAAGGGAAAATGAATTATCAAATAAAATTAAATGTCTCAAAGGTGAATTTTAGATCAAGTATCTGGAATTTTATACAGTTTAGAACTGTTTATGTTCTTTTACCATGTGAGAGGTTTTATTTAATGCTTCCCTTCTCTTCCACAGGTTGTTAGTGAAATGTATACTGCTGATTCAGGATCAGATGTTGAAGACATTAGCTCTCCAAATGGGTTAAGGGATGCTGGGTTCATACAATTAACACCCCCTGATAAAGTCAGTTACCTGCCATTTGTTATTTTCCTCTGTACTAGTAGATAATGATTTTTATGTCCATAATTGCTATGTTGAATGATCCTTTCGGTTATCTTATAAATTTCTAATATTTTCTCGGCTCTTTGCCAAGTAATTAAGTTCTATTAAAAAGTTCACTTTTCTCAAACACAGCGTCTGTTGTTAATAAGAGGCTTATTTGGCTTAAGACAGTGGTCTGTTGGGCGTTATGTATAGTCTTCCTGGAAGTAAGATGTTCAAGAGACACGTGGTAATTTATTGTTGATCCCCATGGGTCAACATATCCTACTCAATGAGATCAGAATAAGCAGCTGTAATAAGGGTGTATTCAAGGCTATGAGAAGACAACTTCCAGTGCCGTTCGAAGATTGGAAGTTTGAACAATGTTCTTAATATCTAATCAGCAGCTAGACCAAGGGGTGTATTTGAACCTTACGAAGATAATGTTCTAGTGGAAATGGTCAGAATAACAAAGAATCTTGTAAGTCACTCAGATGAGGGGTTAGGGAGTAGACAAAATGGTTGGCAGAATGGATAGTTTGTGCTATTTCTGGATGAATAACTGCCACGTGTATAAGTTTATAAGAAGATGGTAAATATTCGTGTTAGCTGCAAGTGGATGAAGCAGACATCCAGTTGTTGACTGTGTGGACAATGTACACAATATCTAATCAGCAGCTGGAGCTAGGGGCATATTCGAGGTCATAAGATGATAATGGTCTAGTGAGCAGGCAAATAATCTCGTACACTATCTCATCAGCATCCAGATGAGTGTTAATGTCTTTTAACTGCACTTGGATGAAGCAAACATCCAGTTGTTGACAGTGTGAACAATGTGCACAGTATTTGAGGCCATAAGTAGATAATAGTCTAGTGTCAGTCAAGCTAGCAAATAATCTTGTAATAGTTATCCAATTCCAGATGAGAGTGTTAGGGAGTAGACATAAAAATTGTAGGATACACCTACAATTGTAGGCCTTATGCCATAACATGTGGTTGTAATTACTGATAGAACTTTTGTAAGTCTAGATAAGAGGAAAATTGGTTGCATCCCACTTCAGTTGTTTAATATTCAGGAGAAAAAGCAGGGACGGATCCCCCAATAAGCTGGAATCCCAATTGGAGTGAATATAATAGATTTCTTTTAACGAAATCAGATTTAATTTTACTTAATTTTTTGGACTCCTGCAACCAATCCTATTTAGTTCAGATCCAAATTTTCTATTGTTGTCTTTTTATTCAAAATTTCTACCCATAAAAAAGGTACAGATAAGTCTATAAAAAGGCCTTCATCTCTTCCACTGATTTTAGTTCAGAATGCATGTCTGTATCTTGTTGAACCCAGAAAGACTAGCAGCATTAGTTTTAGGTGCTTTTCTACCTTGCCATTGCAAGAGCTCTAAACAACTAATTATTCCAGAATTTTCAAAATAATAAATAAAAATAAACAATACTATTAATAATAATAATAATAATAGTTGTTCCAGAATCAAAGTGAGGAATATATACGTCAAATATACTGAAAGATGGAAATTGATGTGCTTAGATGAAGCTGAATTTCTGTAACGTCAATTTAATTGAGCATAAAAACAAAATAATTCTTTGTAAGAACAAATGATCATTAGTACCCCTAGGTTTTTTATCAATTTAATTGTTCATCAAAATTTATCCTAAAGTAAATTGTAAAGTCAGTCGTTTATCATGTTCCTTGTTAGGTTTCAAATTTTAATATGAATATATGATGTACTATATGTGTGTTTTCCCTGGTTCCTGCTCTATGTGTGTGTGCATGCAAGCTCACAAATTGGTTTGTATCTACAGTTTTCTCAGATCAGGATGGGTGATCCTGTGGCCTCCTGCAACTCTGACTATGTTGGTTCGGCAGTTAGAGAACCAGAAAGCAAGATGTCATTTTGTCAAGATATGCTTTTAAATGAAGGTAATTTTGAATCATATTTTTAGTGAGGACAGCATTTGCTATGCTCGTGAATCTACCAGCATCAAAAGACAGTTGAATGGTGTAGACTTCCTGCTTTAAAGTGGATTACAACTTTAGTATTCCAGAATTCAGAGTATGGATGTAGTCCCCAGATCTACCATCGTCAAAAGATGATTGACTTAAGGTGGGGAAGTGGGGAGCAACCATGTGAATGCTATGTTCGTGAACATAGCATTTTTACTCAAACACAGGTTCCTGACTAATAAATGAGATTAAAATATTCTTAACAATTGCAAATTTTCACATGTCAACTGAGATTTTTGACTTTGGTATAGGTGGTTCAATCGGTCATGTTGCGGAGAGAAGGCCATCACTCAAATTCCTTCCGTGCCTACCAAGTTTAGTGGTGCAGATCGTGCTCAAACTTATAGCAGTTTTACATTTTCTATTTTTCCGGTTTGGAAGAGTGGTCATAGTCCATCATGCAGATGAGCAATCGGAAAACCAGTTCAAGTCAAGTGCAGAAGAAGATCCTATTTCGGAAAACCAACAACTTTCTTCTCCGGCTGCTGCCAAAGAGGATTCCTTCCTTCCATGCTTTCAGAGGCTGCAGAGACTAGAAGCATTGGTAACTGAACTGACCAAAAGACCTCTGAAAATTCCTCCAGAGAAGGACACCATGCTTCTCGAGTCAATGGATCGTATTAAATCCATTGAATATGATTTGCAGAAAACGAAGAAAGTAAGCTTTTCGACATTTTAAGATACTTCTTTCTAATGCATTTTTCAATTCCATTTGTTATTGTTTCATGCTGAGAATTCACCAGATGGTCCTTTTGTAGACATTGCATGCAACAGCATCAAAGCAAGTGGAGCTTGCAGAGTCACTGGAGTCTCTAAAGGAAGCCAGCTTACGGGTAAGTTGCATCTCTTTTGATTGTTTCATCTTCTGGTCACTGGTGAAGTGTCGTAAGGCATAATTTTCCTTTTCTCGAGTCGGTAATGCAATGTTGTGTAGCTTGCTTTGCTGCTCATATGCTGATAATACACTTATTGACTGTAGAGGAGTAGATCTTGCTGGTTGAGAGATTGCAAGCCTTGTCCCTCAGGAAGTTAAACATATACCATTCAAGACAATTAACACTTCTACAGGAGCAATACATTTTTTCACAGACGCGTCTATGAAGGCACCTGCGATCAGGCTTCTGGGAATGATTTTTGCAGAAAGAACATAAGGTTTGGACCGTTTGGCTCCTTGTCCAAGGATTGAAATTTCAGTATTATGCGCTGACAAGAAAAAACAATACGTATCCGTCTGATACAAATGTTACGCGTTTGCATCGGAGGCAGGGCCGGCCCTGAGATTTTGGGGGCCCTAGGCGAGTTCCTAAAATGGGGCCCTGAACTACTGAATTGGGTTATACCTGTGGGGAGTGGGGGCCTCTTGAGTCTATACCTAGGGCTGGCCCTGATGGGAGGATACAATTGTGAATTTTTGTGTAAATTGGTTTGTATCAGGCAATAGAAATCAGTCATCTTATAATTGTAACGGAAGCTTGAGAATCATTTGGCAATGCATATAGTATCTGGTGATATTTCAATCTGTTTGCGGTTCAATCTATCCTGCTTTTCATGCTAGTTTATTAAGGTTTCTCATTTGGCCGTTTTCCGTCATTTCAGGTTCCCGTTCCAAGTGGGGTGCTCTGATGTTACTAAAACATAATAAGGGAAAAGGCAAGAGACATTTGAATTGCAGAAGTACCCAGTGCAATGAGCTATTGAACCCCTCCTTCTGCAACCATTTTACTGTGTACAGAAAAATTAACTTGACGAGTTCAGGAATCCCATTTCATTGTTCTGTATTGAATGTTGAAATGTTGTCTTCTTACTTTTCTTTACACTGCCTTTTTCTTGCAATCTCATTATTCTGAGGTGATTCGGGTTAAAAATATTAATGCTTTTAGTAATCGCGTTCCAAAGGCTGGCTTGTAATTTCTGGGTATATTTTATTTTTCCTTGTGAATCATGTGTTGTCATTGAAAAATGCCTGATTTCTGTACTTACAATTCTGGAGAGAGAGTAGCCTGGTTCTTAGGACCATGCTTGCAGCTGCTTGGAGTTCAAAATCCTTTGCAACAGTGACTCGACACCCGAAACGTGGGTTTCGTGTCAAGTAGAGGAAAGGGGTCATTACAAATTGCATTAAATAATCCAAAATTTATCTTTATCACTTAATTTTTCTGTAGGGTTGTCAAGGGGTCGGGGTGCAGCCTGATTCGGGTTGGTTTTGGGCTCAAATAAAAAACTCGAGCCCAAATGCACTCAGGCCAAGTCTAGCCCTATTTTGTGTTCGGACCGGGTCTGGGTCTAATTTTTAGGATAAAAATAATCGGGCTAACCAGAGCCATGTTTGAACCGCCTGGCCTGGCCAAGCTTGACCATATTAAGAGAAAGGGCAGAGCTGGCCTGGCCTGGTCTGAACCCAATTCAGGTCGGGTTGGGCTTAAATGAAAAATCTAAGCCTGATTTTGTATTAAAAACAATCGAGCCCCAACTCCTCCCATTTAAACGCCCATTTTGTGTTCGAAAATAAATGGATGGGATGCGTTTTTCGGCACCATTGATTTCTGATGTTAAAATGACACGATAAAAATCATTGTCTTAATTTTTTCTTGTGTGTGATCTGTAATTATGATCCCGAAAATTGGTTGGAGATCGTTATAAAAAAAAAAAAAAAAAAAAAAAAGGGACCGGAGAACCTTGGCTGATGTACACTCATGATCATGTTCTTTTCTTGGTATATATGATATATGTGATCAAAATTTAATCGTCTCATGGTAGGCTCATGATTTCAAGAACTATTATGTTGAACATTGGTATGGAAAAAGATCTCCATTGTTTATATGAAAACAATCAATGGTTTAAGCATGTGAAACCCAAATTGAAAAGAAAGAATTGGTACCCTTATTATATAGGAGTACATTTATTTCCACCCACGGATTCTTTCGATTCACTTGCACTCCCACGTGCAAGTTAAAAAAAAAAATACCCACTCTGAAAGTCGTGAGCGAAATACACCCACATTTTCTTTTATTTCCACCTACCTATTCATGCATGCAAACCCACGCTCCCGAGCTCTTCTTCTTCTTCCTTTTTCTCTTCCCCTCATTCCCACGCTCCCGAGCTCTTCTTCTTCTTCCTTTTCCTCTTCCCCTCGTTCCCATGCTACAACCTCTTTGAAAAGTGAGCATTTCCCACACTCTTACGTTCGTTCTTCTTCGCTTCATTCGACACCGACAACTATCTTTTTCTTTCTTTCGGTACACCCACATGCTTTTTTTTCATCTCATTTTAGTTTCGATATGGGTTTGAAGGACACGAATGATAGCTCCGAAGAGCTGCTATCATATGATGATGATTTGGAGTTCACCCAACTCCCTCCAATAGAATTACAACCTCCTGTACAAGTAAATGAGTTTTTTTCATTCTATTTGTATTCATTTTCCATTATATATTATTTTTCATTATATAATTTTTCATGCAATTAGTAATTATTTTCATTCTATTATTATTCATTCTATAATAATATAATTTTCATTATATTATTTTTCATTCAAAGTAAAGTTAGAGTTTGGTAGTGAGAGTGAATTTATTTTGGATTATTTTTCATTCGTCTTGTATTCATTTTAATTTCATAATTTCCGTTCTATTTGTATTAGTTTTCATTATATAATTTCACATTCTAAGTAAATTTAGAGTTTTGTAAAAGAGTTATTTTTCAATTTATTTACGTTAATTTTTATTCATTCTCTTTTTTATTCTATTTATATTAGTTTTCATTATATAATTTTTTAATCTAAGTAAATTTAGGGTTTCTATGCATTAATGAAAAATGATTTGCTAGGATTTCAATATAGGTAAATTTAGGGTTTCTATACATTAATGAAAAGTGATTTACTATTTCAATCTAAATAAATTTAGAATTTCTATATCAAATTTATTTATGCAAGAGTAATATACATTTGAGTACCTTTATTTCCACTCATAGAAATGAAATGAATCATAGCAAACAATTTTTATATCGAATTTCATTCTATTTTAATACATTTTGTACGAGTCCCTTTCGTAATTTTTTATGGATTGACTTTGGTTAAAAAATGATTATGAAGTAAGTTACGAGAGTGACTCGCACAAAAAGTTACGAGATGGTATATATATTTTTAAAATAGCATTATCTCTAAGATTATGTGCATAAGTTCGTTCGTTCATTTCAATAGTGATTATATTTTGAACGTTATGTTATTATGTTCAGGTGGACAATATGCAAGCACAGAATACGGACCTTACTCTCCTTTTGACCACAAATGAGCTCTTTAGTACCCACGAGAAAATGATAAAGTGGGCATGTGATGTCACTAATAAAGCGAGAACTGTGCTAACGATACAGATGTTCGATAAGGGATTTCAAGGCCGTAGAGCCAGGGTGAAGTTGGCTTGCAAGAAAGCAAACAACGTTTGTAATCGTAAGCAGGGACAATCTAAGACTCCAGCAACAGGACAAATATTTACAAAAAAGTAAGGCTGTTCATACTTATTACGAAGAACAGAGATTAAACAAGAAGAAAAGTCTATATGGAAGATGGATATACTTTGTGAAGTTTACAACCATCCCTCGGGGCAATTTGGGGAAGGTCATTCTATGCGAGATGGTTGAAAGAAAACGAGAGAGAGATTTTGAAAGAGATGTCAGCTGTTGGGGTGAAGCATAGTCACATACTACATAGCATTCGAAAGAAGGATCCGAAAAATTATACAACCATTCAAGTCACAATGTTAGGCATGTGATGCGGTTGATTGAGAGAGAAGGGAGGACTCACCTCTAACAGTTGATGTTCAGGTTTCAAGAAACCAAATACGTATATTTTTATTGTAAAGATCCTAAAACAGATGAATTGACCGACATCTTCTTCGCTCATCCGGATTCGATAGAGCTAGCAAACATCTCCCCTCAAGTATTTATTTTGGACTGCACATACAAGACGAATAAATAGGAACTCCTGGTATTGAGCATCATCGGAGTGACCTCTACACAAAAAAACTTTTACGTTAACTTCGTGTTCATGTCATCCAAGAAAAAGAACGCTTATGTATGGGCATTGCGATCATTCAAATCACTTTTCAAGAGAGGCGATCTTCCATCTCTATTCGTCACCGATCAGGAGCAAGCACTCATTAATGTCATTGAAGTAGTTTTTCCAACAGCAAAACATATTTTGTGTATGGCACATAAATATAGGTGTGCTAAGGAATTATAGAAAAATGTTTGATACTACAAAAGAATGGGATGCCTTGTATCAGACATGGAATCGTGTGATGTATAGTTCATCAGTAAAAGAATATGAAGTCGTGTTAGGTACCTTGGTCCATAGGTACACGGAGCATCAAAGTATCCTCTACTATTTGTATGCCACTTGAATAGAACCGTACAAAGAAAATTTTGTGTTAGCATGGACGAATGAATATATGTATTTTGATAACACGACTTAAAACTGAGAGGAGAGCGCGCATGTTCAGATCAAGCACGAGTTGAGATCTTCGTTCGTTGACCTTCTACAATCATAGGAGAAGATTGATGGCGTCGTTAAGCTACAACTTATACATATACGAGCGTCATTTGAGAAAAGTAAATTGAAAGAGGGGGCATCATTATTCCTCCAATTTCTATGAGCTCATAGTCGGTCACGTGTCTAGAGTTGCGTTGAAAATTATTAAAGTAAACAGAGTTGCAATTGAGATGCAGCCTGTTATTGAATCTCAGTACACGCATGTACTGCACATGACACATGGGCTTCCATGCTTACATGAACTCTCTTCGTGGCTATTGGCCGGTGACATAATTCCTCTTAAATCCATTCATCCACGATAGAAAAAATTCTACCACTTTAAAGTTGGTGCATTATCAAGAGGTGTTGAACTGCTAGAATACTTTCATCGCATATATGAAAGATATAAAAGGTCCTGACAGTACTGTCCAGGACCAAATTTATAGATAGTTGTATTAGATGGCAGACCCCACTACGACTTACATGGTCGAGCCAAAGTTGTCGCAGAGTAAATGTGGCAGGTCTAAGGGTAAGGTGAACAAAAGAAAACATAATGCGTCATCGAAAAGAGAGAAATCCGGGTTTGAGCATGTAATGAAAGAAGTTAATATAAAGGAGAAGGCAAAGGAGAAAGGGAAGAAGGTTGTAGTTGTTGAAGTTCCGAAACTTCAAGAGAGCATTAGAATGAAATTATATCTAAAGACAGTCCCTGAGTTTGTGCGTACTATCTTAGCTGATATCACAGAAGTAACGGCAAATGGGCACTACGGGTTTAAAGCTGTTGCACATTGGTTACGGATGGGTTACGATGGGTGAAAGATAGTGCGAGCTGATTTATTGGCTGAGTTGACCTCTCACGCGAAGAAGTATTTATCTATTTTCAGCAGCCAAGAATGAATGAATCAGATATATACGATCCTCAACTGCTTCACTAACAATGCTCAGAGTGCTTAGTGGATGACTGTGCCGGCTAGACATGGGGTACCTAATAGCGTCATGTTATCATACCCCTTTAGTCTTTCTTAGCAACCGACTTTGTATGACATTTTTTCCGTTATGGACAACAATAGACACAGAGAAATAAGGTGACTTGCATCGCTCACGTAAACGATTGTCATTTCGTGCAAGTGACATTGATTAAAGATAGTCTTATTCCATCATCGACGGCTGTATGGAGGCGCTACCGAGATAATTGTACTGCGAGATGGGTATCTCAATTCGCGAAACGATCGAAAAACTTCAACTCTGGCAATGATGGTGAAAATATTGTTATTGGTATGAATATAGATACTATAAAATGATACATAAATAAATAGAAATGACATTTTTGTTAAAGTATTTATTTTATCTTTTGCTATTAGTTTTCAGTTAACAATTTCTCCAATAATGCCTGATTCATAGCTCTAAGATTCTTTATCTCCCAAATTTTATAACCATGTTGCTCCATGTTGGCTCAATTTTTCCAACAAGCATTTTAAGGTGATTTAAGGGTAGATAAGGTAGGGGAGCCATTACTTGCACATGAGAAGTTGGCCTTGACACATAGTTTAAAAGAAAGATTTGACAATGAGAGACTTGTCCCTTCAATATGTATCAATATGTATCTACCTTATTGGATTTTAAGTGCATGTTTTAAAGATTGCATAGAGGTTTCTTTATAGAGTACCTTTATTTCCACCCACCAAATCTTTTCATCCACCCTCATAAGTGGAATCATGGAAAGAATATGCGGGTAGAAATAACGTGAGACAGTTGTAATATTTATTTTCACACCATCTCAAAAAATATAGAACTCAGACAGAAAAAGTGTTAGTGATTGTTTGTGTTGTGGTCCTGGGGGTTTGAATGGATTCCACAAAAAAAAAATAGTACAATTAAAAGAACCTTGAGTAAAAAATAGCACAGTCCAACAGTTGATATAATTTAATGGAATCAAAATGAATTGCATCAATATGATTGAACAAAAAAAAAGATTTAATCAAATACTATGTGAATGACATCCACATTGTTAAATATTTAATCAAATAAATCATTAACACTATGGGCAGTGATTGAATATAATCAGGAAAAAAAAATTGCTTACTGTGGGTGTGACGGTGGGCACCCACTGTCAGAGAACAAAAAAGTACAAAAAATTTTTTGGCACCGACGGGCACCCATCGTTCAAAGTTGTACACCTTGATAGTGCCCTCGCCAAGGCATTAGAGTTTGAATCCACAGAGTTCCCTCGTAAAGGCATCGAGTTTGAATCGATTGGGATTCAAACTCGATGCCTTGACTACAGAGCCTCCTCGTGGTGTACAACTTGATAGTGGGTGCCTACCGTCATGCCAAAATTTTGAACCTGGCGGTGGGTACCCATTGTCATTTTAGCCAATATGACAGTGGGTGTCCATTGTCACATTGCTATTTTTTTCAAAAATAAAATTTGTTTGACGGTGGGTACCCATTGTCAAGTTGTACACGCTAACAGTAGGCCCTCTCCGTCAAATTGTATATACTGACAGTGGGTTCCCATCGTCAAAATTTTTTATTTAAAAAAAAATAGCAATATGACGGTGGGCACCCACTGTCAAGTTGTACACGCTGACAGTAAGCCCACACCGTCAAAGGATCAGAGTTTGAATCCCAGTTAGGCTCCTCACTGGAATTCAAACTCTAATCCCTTGACGGTGTGGGCCTGCTATCAAGGTGTACAACCTGACAGTGGGTGCCCACCGTCAAGCGAACAGTAAAGCAATTTTTTTTATTTTTTATTTTTCTGTGATTATATTCAATCACTACCCACATTGTTAAGGGTTTATTTGATTAAATTTTTTTATTATTTTTTTTAAATCTTTTGGACATCATTCTTTGTTCAATCTTATGGATGTCATTTTTTTTGTACAAGGATTTTTGAATTGTGTTTTTTTTTTTTTGGAATCCAATCAAACTCTCAGGACCACAACATAATTTGTTTGGTCCTCACACCACTAACAGTTGTTTTGTTATGAATAATTTCTTTTACCAATCACACACTCACTTGATTAATTTGGTTATGAACTTGAATTGTGCCATTTTTTTGTATAAGGATTTTAAATCATGGACTTATAATCATAGAAGGATGTCTAGTTCCTTCTCCAGCTCCTTCAGTCACCCGTCAGTACACTGTATGAGAGAGTGAAAGAGCTGGAGAAGGAACTCGAGCTATAAAGTGGTGGGCACCCATTTAATAAGAGTCTATTTGTACACACATGAGAAATTTTCATCATTCAGCAGTGTCTATATAAATATTTGATGAACTATAAATTGATAAGCACCAATTTCACTTCAATAGATACTAACTAAAATTAAAAAGTGATGGATATTTGATTTTTGGGATCAAACAATCATGTATATACATATAATCTAAACAATGTCTTCATTTACATAAAAAATGATATCTTCAAGCAATACACAAAAAATTGATATCTTGAAGCTCTTACACTCCAACTTACAAAATCTATATATACATATACAAAAAAGACTATACATCCCATAACACTCTAATGTTTCACTCCGAATTTAATTTCGGTAGACTTCTTTTCAGTGGAGGATTTCGGCATGTGACTCTCGGACTTGGAGTAGCAGTCTCTGAGGAGGGCAAACAGTCGAATCGGAGCTCGTCGTGTACCATCTTTATGACCTCAATCAGGTACCCAGGGTCTTGATTTGTACCAACAGCTATTAAATCCTTTGATAACATCAATGCCCTATCTCTGTGATGTCGTTGCATTCAAAATGAGCATTAGACATTATATAAATTTTCGAATATGGTAGCAATTTTAAATGAGAGACATCATAATAACACAAATAAGTACCTATCCCTCCGAGACATTGTCGACAACATCTCTACTTTGGACAATATCTCTACTTTAGGATGGCCTTAAGCTCCTGCGATGGTTGGGTTCCACGAGGTACAAATGAGAGGACTCCTTGTACCACTCTATATAACTCCATAGTGGCCCCACTAAACGTTAGATCACCGCGATCCTCTACAGATAATTGGTGACTGCGATAATGTTCAAAGTTCTCCGGAGGAGCTCGGTAGAATACTATATATGTCTTCACAGTTCTTCCTCTAATGTTCCCTTCTGCAGGTGCTATGGGTGTCAGGGGGGATTGATTGCACGTGTCCCAACTGTCTCAACACCCGCTCTGGGTAATACGGCTCAACGATGTCGAAACAGAACAGACATCCGGTGTAAAACGCCGTAGGAGTAAACTAAAATTTCATTCTAATCTTATAATATGGATCCCAAATAACCTGTACGAGAGAGAGAGAGAATTATTACAATTATATAGATTCATGCACGCAAAATAACTAATTATGATAATACCTGATTCATTCGTAAGTCATCTAATGCTTCACGTAAAAGAATCAACTTTGATTCGAGATGCGCAGGTTGACTTAAAGGTTGATGTCATCTAAAGGCCAAAAACAGCTTATCAAAAGACTTTTGTATAAGGGCTGGACGTTCAAGAGCTAGGTGCTTGTAGCTCCACGCCTGAAAATACAAAACATATAAATTAATAGCAACACACACCCAAACTATTTATTAAATATTAGAAACGCAATTTAGTAAGACATTGCTATGCGAATTTATTTAGTATACCTTAACCAATGTAAGCAACCCAGAACTTTGCACAACCTTCTTTCCTGATGCGATGTTGAGCTGTCTATAAAGATAAGCGAGTGCAGCTGCTCCCCACGCACAGTCCTCAATAGTCTTTAGGTCGACCAACACCTTTACGTACAGAGTCGGCACTATACTACCTGATTTATCGGTAATGATTATGCAGCCTAGCAGATAAAGAATATATCCCTTCGCATCACAGTCAATCTGATCATCAGATGCTTCATCAAATATCTGGCTCAAATGAAGATGCAACCATTCCAAGTGAAAAGTTTTCCCTTTACATCCTTTGTGATTTAATTCTTCCATCATATCGTCGGCACCAATATCAAATGCTTTAATACACATTGCCACTAATTCAGCTGTAGTGCAAGGGTTTGCAACAACTGCCTTGCCGACTACAGAAAAGCCAATGAGATGTTTCATGTCGTCAAGAGTGATAGTTATCTCACCGGTAACGAAGTAAAATATATTTATCTCAAGGTGTCATCTCTCAATCAAGGCAGACACTAAGACACGATTGATGATCCTGAATGCAACCCTAGACAACAACTAAAACCCTACCCTCTTGATCCTACTTTTAAATTTGCAGAACATTTCAACAATGGAATAGACATCGAATTTGGCTGTATGTTGGATGCAATGAAGCGTTCCTCGATCCTATAGTAACCAACAATAAAATTAGTAAGAAATTTGTGTTTATGTATACATATTTTAAATGAAAAATAAATACATTATATTAATTGAATGTCGTTTCTTACTTACTTTGTTAACTCATAGATCATGGGCAGCATGGTTTCTATACCATGGTAAAAGCGAAGTGTCTATAGGGCCTCCGTGAAATGGTGTCACATTATCTTCGACTGTAATTTAGGCTCGCTCAATGTCAACCTCTTTAATTTTTCTCTTTTTTTTCGAAACTTGAGTTCCTTCTTTGCCTTCAACTATCTCCTCCACCCTCTCGGCTCCCTCACCTTCACCCACTCTCTCCTCCACCCTTTGAGCTCCCTCACCTTCACCCACTTCGACTCTCTCTTCCACCCTCTCATCTCCCTCTCCTTCATCCACTCTCTCCTCCACCCTCTGAGCTCCCTCACCTTCACTCACTCTCCTCCACCCTCTTAGCTCCCTCACCTTCACCCACTTCGACTCTCTCCTCCACCCTCTCAACTCCCTCACCTTCACCCGGTTCTACTCTCTCACCTTCACCCTCTACTGCCACATTATCCACTCTCCCCTCTCCAGTAATTTCTTCCACTATCCTCTCTACTGCTACGAATTCCACTCTCCCCTCTCTAATAAATTTTCTCCCCCCTCTCCAATAGTTTCTTCCACCCTCCCCTCTAGTGTCTTATTATCCACACTCCACTCTAGAATAATCTCTTCTTCCATCCCTTCTACCACACTCCCCTCTAGAATAATCTCTTCCCCATCCCTTCTACCACACTCCCCTCTACTCTCTCTCTTCTACTATTGTCCCTTCACTCAGTGTTTCAGATATAATTGTCGCTACAACTTCAATAGCTATTGCTAAATTATCAGAATTATCAACAACAATTTTAGAATTTAAAGTCCTCTTTTCAGATGCTCATTTGATTCGGACTTTTGTACACCTTCTTCTATAGAAAGCCGTAGGCTGTTTAGGAAAATCATCTATTTTTCACTTCGACTGTCAATTTGTACATACATCATTGATGGTTGGTTTGGAATCACAATAAGTAGTGAGTACTTTTAAATCTACCAAACAATTATTTGAGTTCACCCACATAGATATAAAATAAATTGAAAATATCTCGAACCGCTGCTCCACAAACCCTAACAATATGAACTGAGAGTGTTTCTTCGCCGCTCTTCAAATCTCAGTCTTCGTCCTTCCACACGTTCTTACACTGCCTGAGGGATCTCAATGAATCCGACGACTTCGGAGGAACCGAGTTGAAAAGTGCCCCACAAACTCTTCCTCACCTTGCGCAGCGCCAGAAGAAGATGGGGAAAGATACCCACAGTGATTTGAAGGGTTGATTTGAAGGGCCTCAGATGAAAGAAGTTCAAAAATTGCGCAGTGCGGGAAGAAGCTTGGGGAAGATGATGTGGGTGTATGGAAAAAGAGAACTGTGGGTGCACTGAACCGTTTGAAAAGTGTTTTAAATATGTGGGGTGGATAGAAAGATTTTAATTGCTTTAAAATATATACCCACTTATGTGGGTGGATCGAAAGAATCCGTGGGTGGAAATAAAGGCACTCATTATATAGTGGAATTTTTGCGTTTACTCCCTCAGAAATGTCGTATTTACACTCCGTCCCCATGTTTCACCTATTTACACTGTGATCCTTGATTTTGCGTTTCCTTTACTTAGTACCCCTATAATAATGAATCAATCGTTGACTATTAAAAAAATCAAACTTTGACTGTTTTGAATTAGATGATGAAGATTATTTTTTATCATAATATTCTACCTAATGAATCTTGATATTAGGAGGCTACCATCAAGCTGTTAAATTTTGTTAAATTATGATTTTATGTGGCAGATAATACAAAAAGTGAATATGATATGTGGGTGTACATCAAAAGCAAGGACTCACCGAATACCCTCCTATATTTTCGTCATCCCTCATATTAGGTATTACTGCTTCGAATCAATGCCTAATAAATAATAATAATAATAATAATAGTAATAATAATAATCATCTCATATAATCCTTGAAGTATATGCGAGTTACAGCGGATCTTTAGTCACGACCCACCTTCTATGATGAAGGGATGAGGGGGAGCTTAGAACCCCGCACAGCCTCCGAGAACCATGGAAGCTCTCAGAGCGTGGAGAGCATCGTCGTATCCATTTAAACACTTTATCCACTTGAATTCTTCGAGTTCGAGAACCACGAGAATCAGATGCTGCGCTACTACCAGGGTCGCCGACCGTAGGCGCTCTTCCTCCACCTCCACCTCCACCTCCGACCGAGACGCCGTTCGAGCCATTCGTCTCAAGAAGGTTATCTCTTTCACTCACTCTGCCTAGATTTCTGTGAGCCCCTTTTTTTTCAATTAGGTTTTCTTCTCTTTGATGTAATAAATGAGCTCATTTGATGCTTGTAAGGTTATATGTTGTTATATTATTGAGTTTAGTTGGCTGGGATGGTGAACTGACCCCAATGTGGGTTTAATTTCTACACTGCAATTTAAAGATAAATAGCTGAAATTTTGTACATGGGTTTGCTAGAATTTGTTGGGGGATTGGAGACTTAGAGCAATATGGTGCAATGAAAGTTACTTAGTTCTCTTGGTTCGAATTCGGATTTGCAATTTGTAATTCGCTACTATCAAGCGAATCCGATTCTCTACTAGTCCTATGAGTTTTAAAAGTATTTATTAATTTTATAATATGAATTTGTAGTCTTTAATATTACAAGCAGTTACTTGATCAGCTATCAAATATAAAAATAATAAAATTTTCAGTTCAAAGCCCCTCTTTATGCTTTCAAAATTCATAGCATTAACCAGTCAATTCGCTTGGGATGCCAAATCGGATCGAATTGAACTACAAAACTGGTTCGCTGTATTCAATTCGCGATTTGCTAGGTGAGTGAGCGAATTAAGTAACAGTCACTGCAATCTATGTAACTTACATATGAAATTGTTTGTTAGTGTTGGAAAGGCAGCCATCTAATCCTGCATTTGTCAACACGGTTGTACACTTATATGAAGGGGATGATGGTTATATTATCCATTCTTACTTCATGGTATATGTTAAAACTAATTCGAGTGAATAGAAATCTTTTGAAGACATGTAACTGTTAAGTTATATCAGAAAACAGAAGGAGAAATAGGTAAAGTTCTACGTAAACAAAGTTGATCACTGACCATCCAAGAGAAAAAATAAAAAGTATATTTTTTACACTTTATTTTGTAGTTAAAGGTGGAAATTTTCAATGGCAAAATTTTCGAGTGGAAAACCATATCTTTGAATCATGAAATGAAGGAAAACAAGTCAATTTGCTTTCCTAAAACCCTAAAGGGAGCAGTGAATCCTTAGAAGGCTATGGTGCTACTTATGATCACATGCCCTGTGGCACGTGATCTAGCATCCGTGAGCAGCGTTTTTGGGTTCCACACACATGCACACACATATATAAGACCAGGACTTTGCATGCATGTGCATCATTTAAGTGCCGCACATGTATCATCTGGGTGCCACGTGGCACTCAATCCAAGGATTGGGTTCCACTGGAACATGGCCATTGTCGATCAGGTTCCATCTCCCTCTTAAAAAAATAGAACGTTTTTCCACTACACGACTTTAGGTAAAAGTTAGAAAATTTTCAGTGCACCATGTTAGGCTGGTTTTTCATTAAGTTGACCTATGATTTGAAGGGCAAAAAAATCCGAAAATGATTTTTTTTCTAAAACCCTATGGGACTGGGTGAACCCTTAGAGGATGTGGTGTACTGGGTGATCACGTGCCATTTGGCCTCTCTCTGGCATTGCAATGCAACCCTGACAGGTAGCATTGCAATTCACTGTACCTTTTGCCTATATATATATATATATACACATACCTGCCACAACACACATGCACATTGTCGATTAGAGACTGTCCAAAAAAAACCTGCATCTAGCACCGTTAGACCATGTGGTAAATGGTGTTTAAAATGAATGGAAAACTTGCAAAATAAGTCACCCTTGATTTTTTGCACTATTAGATCAGGGCCATACACGTGAAATTTTTAAAATTTTAATTTATAAAAACCAAAGGGAACTGGTGAACCCCTAGGGGCACCTATGCCACATGGCACATGAGAAGGCACTCGATGGGGATTGGGCCTGTAGCCCAATGGAAGGTTGACAATATTGCAACCTCTAGGTCGCAGGTTCAATCCTAGATTACCTATTAAAAAAGGCATTCAATTGCAGCGTTTTCACACTGCATTCGAGCGTATATTCCCCTTTTCCATATATATATATATATAGAGGCCCGGGAGTATACAACTGGTTGTAGCAAAAAACGCTACAACTAGACCATTTGGGCACCACGTGGCATCAATCACAAGGATCGGGTGCAACGACAACTCGGATAGTAACAATTGGGTATCACCCAAAAATTTGGGCTCTATCCGATGCATATCCACCGTTAAACATGTGGTCAAAGATGCCTAAAATCAATGCACCAAGTTGGTTGGGCATAACAGAGGGAAAAAGGTGAAATTATTATTATTATTATTACTATTTTAATCATATCTCCCTTGGCTGATCAACCCAAAATGGGTGTTGTTTTGGGTTGATCATGCCACGTGGCATGTGATCTGGCATCTGGTATATATTCCATGACCGGAATAAAGGGGGATACACGTTACACCACGATTTTGAATCAGAAGAGAGATTTCAAGAAATGGCAGATCTATTCACTCTATGGATAACCGAGCCGGATTTGGTGTGTCATAAGGGATTTGCCTTTTCTATTGATTCCTAGGATTGGATAAAAAAAAACTCTTGAATGAGGTATTCAATTCTAGGGATGAATTGAAAAGGAAATCTTTATTGGTTCTACCTCTTATTTTTTATGTAGAAAATGAATCTTTTTATCGAAGGATAAAAAAAAATCGGTCCGGATCTCTTGCGGGAATGATTTGGAAGACTCAAAACCAAAAATAGTGGTATTTGCTAGCAACAACATAATGGAGGCAGTCAATCAATATAGATTGATCCGAAATCTGATTCAAATCCAATATAGCACCTATGGGTACATAAGAAATGTATCGAATCGATTCTTTTTAATGAATAGATCCGATCGCAACTTCGAATATGGAATTCAAAGGGATCAAATAGGAAATGATACTCTGAATCATGGATCAAAATATCGTCCGATACCGATACATATCGGTTTTGGACTTGAACAATACGATACATTGGGTTTTCATCGCCCCCCTTAAAAAACAGTCAAATTATCGTTCGTACCGTTCAATGCATCGTTCGTATCGGACGATAATTTGAAATTATCGTCTGATAACTTCAAATTATCGGTTTTGATGATTTTTTTTTTTTTTTGGGAGAAAAATCGGAAAGTATCGTCTGGAACCAATACGTATCATCCGATACGTATCGGTTTTGGGGCTGGACGATACGTATCGAAAAATCGAGATTTTGATCCATGCCCTGAATCATATAACTATAATGAAATATACGATCAACCAACATTTATCGAATTTGAAAAAGAGTCAGAAGAAATGGTTTGATCTTCTTATTTCTCGAACCGAGAGATCCATGAATCGGGATCCTGATGCATATAGATACAAATGGTCCAATGGGAGCAAGAATTTCCAGGAACATTTGGAACATTTCGTTTCTGAACAGAAGAACCATTTTCAAGTAGTGTTCGATCGATTACGTATGAATCAATATTCGATTGATTGGTCCGAGGTTATCGACAAACAAGATTTGTCTAAGTCACTTCGTTTCTTTTTGTCACTTCCTTTTTTTTTGTGAGTATCGGGATTATCCCCATTCATAGGTTCGAGATCCACATCTATGAATTGAAAGGTCCGAATGATCAACTCAGCAATCAGTTGTTAGAATCCATAGGTGTTCAAATCGTTCATTTGAATAAATTGAAACCCTTCTTATTGGATGATCAATATACTTCCCAAAGATCGAAATTCTTGATCAATGGAGGAACAATATCACCCTTTTTGTTCAATAAGACACCCAAGTGGATGATTGACTCATTCCATACTAGAAATAATCGCAGGAAATCGTTTGATAACACTGATTCCTATTTCTCAATGATATCCCATGATCAAGACAATTGGCTGAATCCTGTGAAACCATTTCATAGAAGTTCATTGATATCTTCTTTTTATAAAGCAATATATATATATATATATATATATATATATATATATATATATATATATATATATATATATATATATATATATATATATGTGTGTGTGTGTGTGTGTGTGTGTGTGGAGTGTCCTTTTTAACTACAATAGACATTAGTGGCTATTGGGCCAGGTTTTTTTTATCAATGTGGCTAGTGGGCTAGATGACTTGATTTGAACCATGGTTTTAAAACTCGCCGAGTCGACTTGACTCGACCTAGTTTTGGGTCGACTCCGCTATAAACTCGAAATGGGGTGAGACTCGAGTCGACTCAAAAACTCGGCCGAGTTTTTCGACTCGGCGAGTCGACTTAAAGCTCTTTAAGTCTTGGCTGGAGGGGGTTTTAAACCAATTTTAAGGGCATACTTGTAAATTAGCAAGTATGCCCATAATTTACAAGTATGCCCCTTTTATATTTAAGGCTTTTAGCTTTAGGGGGCTTCATGTCATGGACTTAGTTGTTGCACCTCGACTATCCGTTGGGCTCTTGCACTTAATCGCTCCCTAGCGTCGCAAAATCAGCCTAAAACCCAAAAACTAGCAAGGAGACTAAGAGAGAGTGGTAGTGAACTCAAAGAGAGAATGCAAAGAACTTCTTGTATTCAAACTAAAAAATGCTTACAAGTTGTGAGGCATGTGAGGTGTCTTGCAAATGATGACCTCTACCCTATTTATAGTTTACAAAGTGTACAATGGACGGTGTAAGATTAGTCTATGTGTCAAAAATCCAACGGTAGTGGAATACTCTGGAGTTTTCTCTAGAAGCTTCCACACTAATCTTGGGTTCTATACTCTTCCATGAGTCTAGACTTGTTTTGTCTAGAATCTTCCATGGAGCCTCCCTAGTTACTTTACTATTTTAGAGTATTCTATGTATCTCTACTATATACATATGTTGTATATGGTATAAATATGGTGAAAAATATTCGGTGTTACGCACGGGGCATGACACTCTCCCCTACCTATGCTGGCGACATCCCCGTCACGTCACCATGCTACCCCTTGATGTCTGGTAGCCCTTTCCATTTTACGAGGTAGTCCGTGAATGGACATAAACCTCTCCGCTTGGTTGTCCCTTCAATGAGGATGTACTCAACCTCTTCAAACACCCTCTTTCTTCTCAGTGTAGTTGGCTCGCCCTTCTTTACGTTCTTCAAGAGATGTAGAGCAGATAAACCCTCTTGTACCCGCTGTCGTTCCTTGAATTGTAGGAATGGTGTATGTATTCCTTATCCAAGCTCCCACGGTTAGCACTACCCCTTGCATCGTACCGTGGATGGGCCTCGACTTCGAGTTGACGGCTTTAAGCCACCCTTGCTCCTTAGTCGTCTTTAGACTTGATTGCTTCGCCTCTTCCATCAAGACGAAATCATGCATTGCACTCGTGTCCACCATTGCACGAGTAGCCTTCCCATTGATGAGCGCTGCCACGTTCATGAGCCCTTCATTTGTCGGCGTCTCGGGTTGTGCCGAGGAGCTGCAACGAACCCATTGTTGCATCCTCAACACTTTCCTTGTCAGCATCCTCAACGCTTTCCTTCTCATCCATTGTTGAGACAAGTTCCACACTTTCCTCATCCTCGACGCTTTCCTTTCCATCCATTGTTGAGACAAGGGCCATTAGAGCTTCTCTCCTTGGGCAGTCTCTTACTTTGTCTGATACCAACTGTCACAGACTTAGTTGTTGCACCTCGACTATCCGTGCGGCTCTTGCGCTTAATCGCTCCCTAGCATTGCAAGATCAGCCAAAAACTTGAATACTAGCAAGGAGACTAAGAGAGAGTGGAAGTGAACTCAAAGAGAGAATGTAAAGAACTTCTTGTATTCAAACTCAAGAATCCTTACAAGTTGTGAGGTATGTGAGGTGCCTTGCAAATGAGGACCTCTACCCTATTTATAGTTTACAAAGTGTACAATGGATGGTGTAAGATTAGTCTATGTGTCAAAAATCCAACGGTAGTGGAATACTCTAGAGTTTTCTCTAGAAGCTTCCACACTAATCTTGGGTTCTACACTCTTCCAAGTTCTCTCCCCAATTTTCTACACTCTTCCATGAATCTAGACTTGTCTTGTCTAGAATCTTCCATGGAGCCTCCCTAGTTACTCTTCTATTCTAGAGTATTTTATGTATCTCTACTATATACATATGTTGTATATGGTACAAATATGGTGAAAAATATTCGGTGCTACGCACGGGGTGTGACATTCAGCCATCGTCTCCACAGAAATCCGACGAGCCCTCGTCTCCACAGAAACCCGACGAGCCCTTGTCTCCACAGAAACTAGACGAGAAAAGAAAGAAAGAAGAAAGAAGAGGAAGAAGAAGAAAAAGAAGAAGAAAAAGAAGAAAGAAGAGGAAGAAGAAGAAAGAAGAAAAAGAACGAAGAAGAAGAAAGAAGAAGAAGCCTTCAACCGAGCCGACCCTCTTCATCAGTTCACTTCAGCTATTAAAAGGTGAGTAGTAGTTGTTGTTTTTTTCTTCACCTTTTTTTTTATTGATCTCAAAAAATCGCAAACGAAGAAAATCGGGAGTTGAAGTAGTATTTATCTATGTAAACTAGGACTTTCGGTACCTAGCGGCAACATGTTATTTTGCTCTTCTGCCTGACACGTGGCAGTGGACACAAGTTTATGTAAACGCAATGCAACGTATGTTACGGACACATGTAAGCTTCTCGGTGTCTAGAAAACTCATGAATAGTAGAAGCTGGTGGGCGTAGAAAGTACGCTGGCGACGAAATATACCCGATGTTTGACTCCTTAATAGGAAATGTGGAAATCAGATTGGGTAACCTATTGTGCGAGTCTTTAACACATTTAATTAAATGTTATATTTTGAGCATTGATACTAGCCGTTAGATTTTCCTTGTACGGGTTATTTGGGAACTACTGGCTTCATAAGATTATTAAGGCACATATTTTATGCTCTTTCATGCCAAAATCTGTTCTTTTAAATTTTATATATATATATATATAATCCGAGTCGGAGCAAGTCGAGTCGGACCGAGTTTCCGAGTTGACTCTACTCAAATGATTTTCGAGTCGAGTCGAGTTTCCGTGTTTTAAAACCATGATTTCAACCTTAGTTGCAATAATTGGGGTGCCATGAACAGAAAACTGATCCACTAATGGCAGATTGACAACTTTAGTTGGCCGTTGGAGCAAGGACACTGATGATCGATATTTTTCAATCTTATCCATTTTAACACATAGGTTAGTTAAAAAGCTCTTCCACCAGAATGGATCTATTTTGATCAGAAGGTGTAAAGACCTACGATCTTAAAATGACTCTAACTGGTCCCAAGTTCAGCTGATTCCGTTAAGTGCGAGTTATGTAATGAGGGTGAGACATTTCTGGTTTCTTAACTATGTGTCAACATATGTCAATGTAGACACTGTGTCAATACAGCTAGAAATGCCTGGAGAAATAAAATATTTTATATGTTTCCTCAACTTTTGGGTAATTTTCCTGTTTCTGTTTCATTGTATTTTCATATGTATTCACATGTTGCATTATTTTTTGTACATATCTATGTGTCTTTTATAATTATCCTAATCTATTAGGTAGTTTCCTAATTATTCTTCATTGTTGGGCATATCCATCTATAATATTACTTTTGAAATGTCGAAGTTGCCATGTCTGATTACCTTGTATCCATGCTTGAAACACTCACACACATGTGCCCATCTCCTTGTAACATAGATTATGAGGTGGCTCATCTAAGTCTTCCAGTTTTCAAGTTTTTTGGTGAATTTAAGGGGTGGCAATGGTAGCAGGCTACATGATGATAGGAAAGGATGCTTGTGTTCTTAGCTGTTAGAAATTATAGATCATGGTATCAAAACTCAGCCGATACTGGTTGGTACAGGTCGATACTGTCTCGATATCGGTCGATACTGACTGATACAACTAGTTTTTTAAACCTTTTGTTCAGAAATATTTTTGACCGATACAGTATTGGCGATCCCGTATTCGTATCGGCCGATACCCGATACCATACCGATATTTGCACCTTGTTGTGTATAATCTTTGAATATTTTCCCTGATTTTTTTATTTATTCAAGTGTAGCAGTCATAAATTGGAGACATTATTGAAAACACGTTATTGTTTCACTGAAGAGAGAGATTATCATGTGTCAGGTGGAAGAATTGAAGAACAAGGGTTATGAGCCCTATGCGTATAGCTGGGACAAGACTCATACTGCTTATCAGCTGCAAGATCTATATAAACATCTAGGAAATGGTGAGGAGTCAAACAGTGAGGACGATTTTGTCTCTGTAGGTGGAAGAGTTGTTGCTCGTAGAGCATTTGGTAAACTTGCTTTTTTGACTTTAAGAGACGATTCAGGCACGATACAGGTTTGTTTATAATATCCTCATTGGTGTCTTTTCTTTGTTAAGCTTCTCTCAGTCTCAGCTAGATACAAATGGTAATGACTTGCATACTTTTCTAGTTGCATCGTGTATATTTCCCGAAAGGCGTCCCCCACTTTATCTAATAGGTCAAACAACACCTTGTTGATTTTAAACTGTTTTTAAAATTATATGCAGTAGAACCAAGTCAGAACAGTTTTTAAAATTATATGCCGGATAACCACTACATTATTTTAGGTTAAACGTCAACCACATGCTAGAGGGGAAAATCTTCAAAACTCATCTGCCCCTTCCTATTCCGTTCATCTTTCCACTCTTTAATTTCTTTTGTGAGACACCGTTGTTGTCTCATAACTTGTGGACCGCCAGACTCTAGAGAATAGTGTTACCTAGACACGTGGCATGGGTGCAAGGTGTCATAGATGTTTGGTACACCAATTTCTAAAGATTCCAGTACTGCCGCACAACCTTAAGAAATAAAATTAAAAAAAAAATAGAGTGTATATTGAAAAAAAATGAAGGGAAATCATAGAGAGCCAATTGAGATATGTAATGAAAAGATACATAATGTATGTCATGAACTTAACTATTATATTATACAAATCATTTTCAAGGACCCATGCCTTCTATTTTATAAGTTACTAAATTTTACACAATTTTCTTTTATAAAACAACGATTCATTTTATCGTGTCAAAATGAGGAACATTTTGACGGTATTATGTGGTATTTTCATACATGTCTAGAAATATTGTGCTGTGTTGTGGAGTGTCCAAGTTCCACAAAGTGTTGGCAGGTGTCCAAGTGCCACCAAGTGTTGGCACGACAAAAATCCCAAAAGTACAAGTGCCTAGGTAACACTGTAGTAGAGAATAAGAAACTAATGGCAGATGATGTAGTCTCTCTCTCTCTCTCTCTTTATGTTGAGAGAGAGAAAGATAGGTTATCATTTTTTTGCAAGATCAAATCAGCATCCCTTCAAGTAGATGATACCAAAGGAGTTTAATGCAATTTGATATTCCAGAAGGCCCCAAAATGTCAAAATAGTAAAGAAAAAGTGTAGAAGTAGGCAAAGATTGAAGTCTCTAAAATATAGGTAAAATTTGGTGGATGCCCCTCCTTTGTCGTGTTTTATACATATCAAAGTCCATCTTTTACTAAAATAAAAAACGTATCTAATTTTCAACTCTGACTTATAATTCACCTACACCAATTCTAAGATATTTGACTCGACATGTTGTCTAATTTTATTGGAGCGGAAGTGGAAAACATTGGAGGAGAGGTCAAATTTTATTTGCTTCATAGAAGGTAGCGGACAATTTTCTTCATTTGTTAAGTTTTATATTTCCAGAAACGGTACTCACAAAACATAGAATAATGGTACTTCCATTTCGATGGTATATTCACCTTGTTGAATAAAGAAAGAATACACTTAACTTACCATAGCAATTAAAAGAATCAGCACAATTATTCATACAATATATAAAGTCTAAATGAAGGTAGCTTTAACACACGGCTTCATATGAAAGGTAATTGGTTGCATTTATTTTTCAGTAAGGTAAGAAAATTTCATGTACTTCTGTATTCGATACAATAATACTTTACATCTTTGGTGGTGGGCCATTATTTTGTAAGATATATATTTTATATCCAAGGACAATTTGCTTCTGTGTTTATTATGTTAATACCAAGTACTCTTTTTTTGAATGCGACCTGCCGACCTCAAGGTTGCAATATTGTCAAACTTCCGTTGAGCTACAGGCCAAATCCTATATTGCCAAAGATTCATTGATGCTATTTTTTTCTCTTTTATGGTAGCAGGTTTATCCCAATATATACTTAATGGGAAACTGTTCTTGTTCTCCATTGCTCGCCATTAAGTTAGTTGTTTCTCTGTGCTGTAATGATTGTTTGGTTATTAACTTTACCTAACATGATTAAAAAGTTCTATTTCTAGAATAGCAGAATTGTTACAATTTTATATTGGGCTCTTATTTATTTATTTTTAATCATTTCTAACTTGTATAAGTTTGAATTTGCATATCATGGTTATCAATCTTTCTCTAACCTCAAGCAATTCTAATCTCAAATGGATAATGCACTTTTAAATTTAATTAGGTGGGTAAGAAATTATCTAAAGTTAATGAATTCCTTGTTTTAGCTCTACTGCGAAAAAGAACGACTTCTACAGGATCAATTCGAGCTATTGAAGACACTTGTTGATATTGGTGACATACTAGGTGCAAGTGGCTCAATAAAGAGGACCGAGAAAGGTGATCCTTAAAATGAACTCCTCCATATATATGCTATTATTTTTCGCACAGGCCTGAATCCTGTAGCTACGATAGAATGTCATAGTGACCAATAATTACTTCATAATCATCATTTTCTTCCTTCCGTTATTTTATTGACAAAAGATGTGGGTTATATTCTTGTAACGCATTACTGTTTTTTAATTCCTCCTGGCTTATTCTTGGGAATTTTCAGATGTAATATTCTACTTATCTTGTCTCTGCGTGAAGCGGTTTCAATGTTTCTTATAAAGATTCTTTTCTATACGATTCATTCTGCTGCTATACCATCATGGCATTCATTTAACTCTTTTAATTTCTTCAGGGGAGCTCTCTGTTCATGTAAAATTTATTGGAATCCTTACAAAATCCGTACTCCCATTACCCGATAAGTATCACGGTCTAACTGACGTGGATAAGCGTTATCGTCAACGGTGAGTTCTTTTTCAATGTTTCGAATCTCCATTTTATGCTGCCTAGCCTTTAGAATAATTTGTTTATTTGGGTACTCTGGATGAGAGGGTAGACTGATTTATCATTAGAAGTGGATATATCTAGGTGGATATAAATGAAGGATTTGACTATAGTTCTCTTGGACCTTATAGCAATGAATATGAACCTTTCAAGAAAAAACTGAAAAACAGGCACACTATACAGCTTCCTCCACAATGTAGCAGAAGTCCTATAATGGCCTGTCATATGGTATGAGCATTGGATCCTTACACATGGAATTGGTGTCGGTGGTGTGTCTGTAGAACTTATATTAAGTTTTCGTGTGTGTAATTGACTTTATAAGTGAGTGGGTGTGTGAGTATTAGTCGGTGCGTCATTATCATTTTTGGAAGTAGTATAAATATTAATGTTAAAGGGTGTGAGAAATAATTCTCTCATACCCTATTCTTCTTCTTCATCCTAATCTAATCCTAACCCTAATTTACTCATTACCACTTTAACTTGGTACCAGAGCAGGACCATTGAAATCGAGACTCACTGCTGACATCATCATCATTCATGCTGATGTCATGACGACATCATCACTGTGACATCAGATCACAAAGATATCCCATATCTAGGATCAGAATTAGAAGGTGCACAACTTTAATACTTGAACTTTTTTTATTTGAAGCTTCCTTGTATCAGTTTCGAAGGGATCTATATTTTAAGCCCCTGACCACTGTGAGGCCACAAAAGGTGTCGCATCCCATATGGTTTGAATTGGTTTGATTGGATGAGCATTTTGGTGGTGGCCTTGTAGCATTTGGTGCTCTGGGGAGAGAGATCTTGTATTTCTATGTAAACCTAGTTTTTTTTGTACAGATTCACAAAATTTAAGGCTCCCCCGAGATTTGTGCCATCAATTTAATGGGTTTAGATTGGTTTTGCTTCAACTAGAATTTGAATGTATTCTCGTGACGTTTGGATGTGTATCTTGCAAGATTTGAAGTATTTTGTACCTGCGTGTAGGTTCTCGCCTGGGAAAACTCTATAAAACTAAGCAGTTTGTTGAATCTGAGGTTGTATGACCAATTTGCAAGGTCTGGTTACCATTGACGCATGTTGTATGCGACCGACAGTAGTGTCAATCATTATGATATGTGTGGAGTGTTACGACTGTGTAGCCCGAGTTTGGTTGAGTTTTACATTAATCTATGAGGTTGGTTGACGTGAATAATTTGGGATCCAGATCTGGGGTGTTTTTACTAGTGGAATTCAATATATATCCAATATTCTTTAAGCTTGTGTAGCTGGTTTTGGGTGTTTTTTGCTGCAGTAGTGCAGTCTTATTGTGAAGTGTGGATGCAGCTGTGTAGCTTACGATTATCATTGGTAGTGTGGCCCGTGCAGGCGTTTTTCCCTTCATGTTGCAGCTGGTGAAAGCTTGTTGAGTGATGGTTTGTGTTGAAAATTGGATGGTGAAGTGTGGCGGCTGTGTAGGCCGTTACTTGCGTTCTCTGCTATGTAGTTGTGTATAGTTGAGGTATCTCAACCATGGATGAACCCAAAGGAAAGATTAGCACCTGGACTCAAAACCGCCTTACTGCCATATCTCGCGTGCACGAGTTTGCGAAATTCCTCTGCCTCTCTTGATCTCATGTGCGCAGGATCCATTCTCGTGTAAGCGAGTTCGGGCAGTGACTCGTTTTCTGCTCGTTTTCTTTGTTGATTCCTTCTAACTTCTTGTACCAACACCAAAAGATGAAAATATATTTCACTATATTAAACATCAGAATAATATATCAACATCCTAATTGGGATTAAATAGTACCAAAAATACTGTCTATCAGTAGTGAATCTGATGCGGATCCATCCTGTATCAGATTCTCTTGTGGTTGAATTAAAGAACATGTATCACTTCAAGACTCCTGACCATGAAGACGTGTTATATTCTTCTCAATCTTATGTAACTAAGACAAAATGTTGTTGGGTCAGCTCATGCTTCTGTGTCTCCTAGGTCCTCATGGATCATTAGCTCTGGTGCATCCGACCACATGGCTGTTATATCATCATTGTCCCAATCCCTATCTCCTATGCTGCACCATGTAGTGTCTGTTTGGCTGATGGATCTCAAGTTCCCGTGGGTGGTAAAGGGACTACTCATGTTGGTCAATTACCTCTAGACTCCACCTTACATCCAAAGATGCCATTTAATCTCCTTTTTGTTAGTAGAATTACTAAACATCTCAATTCCAATGAAACGTTTTTTCCTACACATTGTGTCCCGAGAGTTGTCGATGGGAAAGGTACTTGGTCGTGGTCACGACTCACGACTCGCGAGGAGAGAGGGTTATAATTGTTTGAGGATCATCAATCTGAAGACCGATAGTTGTTGCTTCCGCTTTGTCTATTGAGGAGGTTAGGCTATGGCGTATGTGTCTTGGACATCTTCCTCTATACCTATTCATTCCTATGAAGGTTCCTTTCAATGTGAAGTATGTCAAATGTAAAAATATCATAGGGCGTCTTATCCTTTTAGTGGTAACTGAAGAAGTACTTCTTTTCACGTTGTGTATATGATGTTTGGGGGCCATTTCCTATTGTTGCTTCTCGTGGTTATCGATATGTTATTTCATTCATCGATGATTATATTCGTTTTACTGTGATCTACTTATTGAAATCTAAAGACGAAGGCACTTTTGTTTTTCTTGTTTTTCATAAGTTGGTCCAAAATCAATATTAACCCTAGATGGTCCAAAATCAATATTAACTCTAGATCCATTTTGGCCGGCACATGTCCTAAGCAAAATAAATTCTAGGGTCCTCTCGAGGGCCACGTGAAACACCACATAGGCCAAACGAAGCTCTACAAAGACATTTAGCCCTTTTTGATCGATCTGATCCATACAAAACTTATGTTAGGCCATATTAATCTGCGATTTAGGAAGAGTGAGGAAGATTCGAGAGTTCCACCTATTCTCGATGAGTCTTGATGGTTTAAGTGGCTCTGGGTGCATTTCCTTGTGCTCTAAGCTTCCCCTTCTTAATCATCATCTTCTTCTTTATTCTTTATTTGACCAGCAACCGGAGGGGGGGGGGGGGGGGAAGTTATGATGACTGATTACTGGTTTGATGATTTTTAGCTCAAGCCTATTTGTTTAGAGAATTCTAGTCTATCTTTGGCACTATAAATAATTATTTATTATTTATGATCCTATCAGGGTTTATAGGAATAATAGTGCATCTGAGTTTATCTTTTTCTCAGTCTTATAAGATTTTGTCCTAAGGCAGGTCTAATCTGTTCAAGAATCTGGTTCATTAAAAGCTTTTCCCTCACTTTTCTTTTATCAATTTATCTTATTTTTCATACATGTGTCATCATTCTCCTGTTAGATATTTTTTATTTGTTGATTATACATGTTGTCAGGGCAAGTGGAAATTTTGCGCAAGAAGCAAGTTATGAAACCTGAATTATAAAACCTGAACCTGAAGACCTGTATAATAATTGGGTTTATAGATATGACCAAAAAAGGAACAACTTGAACAATGAGTTCATAAATCGAATAGAAGCTCTAGACAGAGGATCTCTTGCTATGGATGTACTCGAAAAAAGGACCAGATTGTGCAATGACGAGAATGAACAAGAATATTTACCTGAAATGTATGATCCTCTTTTGAACGGACCATATCGTGGAACAATCAAAAAATTTAATTCACGTTCGATTAAGAATGATTCAATCACGCCAACAGAAGATTCCATAGAAAGAATTTGGATAAATCAGATTTATGGTATCCTCTCTACTGATTACCGAGAATTTGAACATAAAATGGATCTATTTGATAGAGAATCATTATCAACAGATATTAGTCATTCTTTGACCTTAATCATTGGGCATTCCTTGCCCGCGATCAGTCAATTTGCTGGAGAATCAGAACCCAGCCTTAATTTGAATTTGAAAAGGCTTGCTTTATTGGCAGAACAAAGAAGAATTGATTCAGAAAATAAAGAAAAATGTTTGCAATTGCTATCTGAGGAAGTTCATAAAAAGAAAGAGAAAAAGAAAGGAAAAGAGGGTGAGAAAGAGAACTTGAGGGGGAGAGATAGTTTGCAATCTCTCTTTCTCTCTATCTTTCACAGTCATACTATATATAAAGAGGGGGGGGGGGGGACCGGCTACTTTCCCCTTTTGGAGTGGACTCTTTCTTTAGAAAGTGTGGCTGGCCAGGCCAGTCATACTCAATCTCGAGAGAGGGAAGAGAAAAACTCTCCTCTCTTTCCAATTCTAATCAAAAGATTTACTCCCTTGGTTAAGCACATATTGAGAGATCTCTCCCACCAAAATTTTGGTGTGTGTCACAAACACATATAATTTATACTGTATATACACTATTTGTAACACCCCTCCCCCCCCACCAAAAGTTTGGTGTGTGTCACAAACACATATAATTTATATTGTATATACACTATTTAACAATCCCCCCCAATTTAACGTCTAAAAGTTTGGTGAACGGGGTATGTTAGGTCAATGCGGTTGACCATGGCCAATAGTGAAGGTGTTGACCTTGGTCATCCACATTAAAATAAGTATCAGGCACAATCAATGAAAATGTGAGCACATAAATAAGTAATTCAATGGTAATCGAAGCATGATCAGGAATTTTTTGAGCAATATGAATGTGGCAATCAATGTACATGAAGTTGGCACGTAACACACCTGATTTCGTTACTTAGAGTGAATCATCGAATAGGGGCGGGGGGAGGGACTATGGAGAGTTCTCCAGATGCACTGGTGGGAATTTGGAAGGAGAGAAATAGCCACATCTTTAAAGATAAAGGGAGTTTGTTAGATTTTAGATCTCACACCTTATCAATCAGTTCTTCGTTCTTTGGGATTTGAGTTAGTTTCACATTGTTTAATTGGGATAGTTTTACCTACTTGAAGAAAGAAGTTGGATGCGATATAGTTTCTTGAATATGCCATCACCCATCTCTATTGAAAAATGTCCTGGTAGTGAACCATGGTGATAGATGGATGGTTCTACATGGTCTATATAGCTCGCCACTGCATAGAAATTCCGTGAATGGTATAAATTGATTATAATTGATCTATAATTGTAGGTAATGGTTGAGTTGGCCCTTTGATTTCCAAATTTTCTGTACCTTTTATTGTTTATTTAATAAGCAACTTTAGGTCTACTGTTCGCTCTTTGATTTTCCACTCAGTTTTGCAGTCCGATGTAATTTTCTGGACATTGTGGAATATGACACGGTTGTAATGAATCTTCCAAATTCCCCTCATAACACAAATTATATATGGTAGCCGACCCCATATAGATGGGACAAGGCGATGATGATGATAATCAATGTAAGTTATATAGGATCAATTGCTCAGATATAGGATAATTAAAATTAAATTACATTGTTTAAGCATATTCTAATTGCCTTGATGCAAGTGGAGATTTATTATGCCCGTACATAAGTCAACTCCTTAAAGAGCTCAATTTCATATTAATGGTTAATCATTGTTGTCTATTCGTTTCTGCCCTATCCGAACAATCTTGACAACTTCATGTTCTCTATCATGGCCTTATGTGAATAATTTCCTTCCTATTTTGTCATTATTAATTTTTTCTTGGAAACTTGAATGGCCTGGATTTATTTCAATGCTACTTTTTTTTTTGACCTCACTCAGGTATGTAGACATGATTGCGAATCCTGATGTAGCCCATGTATTCCGGAAAAGAGCTAAGGTGGTACCATCGTTGATTTTCTGTTTATACTGCATACTCTCTCTCTCTCTCTCGTTTCCTGTGTAGTCAGTAAAACCATGGATCAAAATATCAGCCGAAATATCAAATTATTGGCCAATATATATTGGTTTTGGGCCTCCCTGAAATGATAACATCATATTATCGGGGGTGATATAGGAATGCGATATTATCGGCGGAAAATATCGTAATATCAAATCATCGGCTGATAATATCGTAATTTTTTTATAAGGCCCCACCTGTCTTGTTTGTTTTTTTTAGAGTTTTTATAAATAAAAAAATAAATTTTTTTTTTGAAGGACCGAAAACTTCAAAATTTTGGCCGAAATTTGAACACCGAAACCGGTATTTTGATCCTTGAGTAAAACACTTTGAGATCTGTATTGAGACATGGTCACTGGGGCATAATGCAGCTCATGGCCATTGATTTATTCTCTCGTACCAAAACATTTAATTTGTTGTGTGATTTTTACTGCATTCTGCAGATTGTGTCAGAGATACGAAAAACAATGGAATCTTTGGACTTTGTCGAAGTTGAAACTCCAGTTCTACAGGTTCAATAATTTCTTGAACTTTACGTCTACCGCATGAAAAATATCTCCTTTTAATAATTGCTAATTTGTTTTACCTTAGTATTATGTACAAAGTACATCTTGTTGCTGGTTCTGGTTTTCCAAGAAAAAAGGCTTTTCTTATGCAACTTTCTAAAGGTTGTAACACAATTTCTTCAAAGCCTATTGGTGTAGTTTTACAAACCATTAATTGCTTTAACTCCTGCTACTCATATGGATATTAGATGTCAAAATCAAATGGGAACTGATTTGCATGGAAATGCATGTGGGAGTATGCTAAGTGTCGTCAAACTTAATATATTTATCATCTTATATTAATTTTCAATTCACTGATGTCCAACTATCGTTCAGGATCTTTTCTGGGTGAAATCTGAGCACTTTCATATGCTTCCAATTATAGAAGTAATTGATACATTTGCCATTGGGTCTTTCTTTTTCCCTCTTTTTCTTTATTATGCTGGGGCTATATGAACATTTCTTTTCTTTACAAAATTATTCCTTGATGAATTGTAATCTTTGTAAATGGTGATGCTCAAACGAACTATGGACAAACACAAATTATGATGAGCTAACAACTAGGAAGGCTCTGCTCAAAATTGACACTATCCCAAGATTTTCAGGAACAATAACTTAACAACATAAAAATTAGATGATCTTGATGAAGAGCTAACAACCAGGAAGTCCCTGCTTCATCATCACCATATTAATTGAACAACTTAAATATGGAGTTGCTTAGTATACTATAATTGTAAAATCTTTTATGAATTCTGAGTCATTATAAGCGATTTTTTTAGCATTTGTTTGATTTATTCAGTTTGATAATGAATATTAAGATTGCCTGTGATAGTCAGTTTAGACCAGCCCTTTGTGTTCCCGGTATACTAGTCTAGATAGAGCTCTGAGACTCCTAATTTTTTTCTTATATCTGCCTCCAGTATGCTGTCAATGGACAGGTGTTGTGGAGCTGCACTCTTCTTTGGGACCTTGAGGTTGCAATATTGTCAACCTTTCACAGTTCTATAAGCCCAAGCCCAGCTTCAGACTCTTAGGCTATAGCTTCTTTAAGGGAACCACTGAATGTAAATAGAGCTGGAGAGATTTACCTTTAGGAGAAGATTAATGGAGAATGTTTAGGATTAGGGTTAGGAAGTTATATTAGGTTTAGGGTTAGAGAGGAAGAAGAAGAAGAAGAAGAGAGATAATATTAGAGAAGGAAATAGGGCTATGTATTTTTTGGGCCGAACCGGCCAAACCGGACCGAACCACCGGTTTTGCTTCGGTTTGGGTTTGGTTTGGCAAAAAGAAAAACCGAGAAGTTTGTTTTGATTTCGTTTCCAAGCCGAAACCGACTGAACCGAATCGATTATAAGCAAATTATATATATATATATATATATATATATATATATATATATATATATATATATACAGTCAACTTGAGTTGAGTCAAGCAGACCATTGGGCCACAGATTTTCGGTCCAAAATTTGGGCCCAAATTTAGTGTTTCACAACCTTACTTAAGGCTCGAATCTCACAAGACATTGAATTAGGGAGTAGAGACTTAGGCTTCTAATTTCTAAAGGTTCAGTTAGTCTTCTCTTCCCTCCCTCTCCTCTTTCTAGATGCTAAATTAGAGTTGATATTTGGGCATGCTCTGGTTGAGATCCACCGTATCTTAACCAAAAGCCCTCACCAGGTAAATTCTAGTTAAATAGTGAATAATTTTGAAATGCTATTAGTGTTTGGTTCTTTGCCATGTTCTTAGAGAGAGAGAGAGAGAGTCCATCATCATTTGTTTGTTGCTAAGGGTGAATAGATTATAAAAGTAAAACAACTCCGGAAAAAATGAAAATAGTAAAAGTGCAAAACAAGTTGAGAAATTGGGAAAACTTTGATGTGCAAGTAGAACTTATAGGAAAACCAAAACTGACTGAACCACACTGAAACCGAAGTGAATCGGATTGGTTTGGTTCAACAGTTGGACGGTTTGGTTTGGTTTGAACATTTAGAAACCGATTAGAACCGGTTTGGTTTGTGGTTTTGGTCTAAAACAGACCAAACCGAACCAAATACACCCCTAGAAGGAAATAATGAGCTTAGTGAGAATAATCATCTCACTAGCGTTTATATTAAGTACCACTGTTCTATAAACACCCACTATTTAAGTAAAAACACCATTATACTAATATTAGAGACTCGTTATACTAATAGCACACCAATAACACTAACAAATAGTAGCTTCTATTTCCCCTCCACTTTATGGTGGATTTGGAAATAAAGAACAATAAAACCACGAAAGGTAAAAAGTACCCAGTCTTCAGCAAGTAATTGTAACAGTCACTTCGATGGTCCTCGGGAGTGCCAACACTTGCTGCATCATTTGGTTAAGTGCAGTGTTGAGGTGGCTTCTTTAGCTACTGTCTTAATTTCTATAGTGGATGTCTGGGGTTTCTTTCCTTGTTTTTTTCTTTTGATATCTGTTGCTTTCTAGTAATGTTTGAAACCTTTTTCTAATATTTTATATTTATATTTTTTGTGGTTGATATGTTGGGTAACGTTTATTTCTTATTTTTTGATCGATAACAGAAATTTCATTAAAAATTTAACAAAATACAAAGGACAAAGAGACCCTGAGGCAGCGAGCAACTGCCTTAGACACCCAAAGACTACCTCACCCACTCAACAGCCCCCAGCTCAAAGAGCAACCCAAAACCAAACCTGGGGCAACCTTCCTCTGGCAGAAGGAAGTATCATTTTATTTAGGTAATGTCGAGGACAAATAGACATCAATATGGTACAAATTGTCAACTGTGTGATCTAGCAAGACATGCAACAGTGTTGGGTCGGGGTTGAGCATATACCCTTGATCCATTGGATCGAGTTTGGGTTGGGGTGCCCCATCGGGTTTGGTCAGGCATATGCCCTTTGCCTGTTGGGCAGCCCGGCCCGGCCCGACCCAACCAGACCCACTGACAGCCCTTCCTTCAAAATTCCAACCTATATTTACTTATTTCCTTGTTTGGTATCATTCACTAACATCAATTTATATTTGGGGGCTTTGGTCATTTCACTTGTATCTCTTTATTAAGATTTCAGCATTAGTATCCTTGCTGTATGAATCTCTCTCTCCTCTTAGGATCAGTAACCTGTGGTTCTCATTCTAGCATTGGATCTGTGCCTTGCCTTTTTGGTTGTCTATGAATGAAGACTTAAATTCACTCATGTGGAATCTTCGTTGGAGCCTATGAACACCTAAGGAGCTAGAGGAATTGTGCATGTTTCATATCAAATTGATTGGATGACTATGGTTAATTTATTATCTGATGTAATGCTACGTAGTGACACATAAAGCTGTCCTGAGAATGACTATATACATTTTATGTTTCGTTGAAATGAAATTATTGACAACGATTACGTTCATGTATTTCTCAAATGTCTCATCTTTAAGGTGGGAGAGTTATTTGTCTGTCCTATAAGTTGAGACCTATACTGATCATCAGGATTTGTTGATGTGGTCAACCAGGGAGCAGCTGGTGGTGCAGAAGCTAGACCATTTGTTACATACCATAATTCTCTCGGAAGGGATCTCTATTTGAGAATTGCGACAGAGCTCCACCTTAAAAGAATGCTGGTGAGGTTCCTAATATTTGGGCTTCCGTTGTCTAGTATGTAAGAATTTATGTCAATGAGTTGTTCATTGGAAAGAGAATGGATGGGATATAGTATGCTTTCTAATTCTTATTATACATCCAAATCATTGTTACCTAGGCACTTCTACTTTTTGGATTTTTTCCGTTCTGACACTTGGTGGCACATGGACACTCCTCAACACAGCACTTTACTTCTAATTGTGTATGAAAATAACACATAATACCATAAACTGTTCCTCGTTTTGACACGATAAAATGAACCGTCGTTTTATATAAAAAAATTATATAGAGTTCAGTAAGTTATAAAATAAGGAGCTTGGGTCCTTGAAAACGATTTGTATAATATACTACACTTTTTAGCAATGTTCATGAGTCATGACATACGTTATGTATCTTTTCATTACATATCTGAATTGGCTCTCTAAGATTTCCCTTCAATTTTTTTTTTCTCAATACATTTTATTTTCCTTAAAGTTGTGCCTCCGTATTAGAATCTTTAGAAATTGGCGTGTCGAACATCCATGACATCTTGACACTTAGCACCCGTGCCACGTGTCTAGGTAACACTGATCCGAATATGTGGAGTATATAAATAAATTCAGTGGGTGATATCTTCTGAAAAAAAAAGGTTCATTGTTCACTGCTTATTTTTTTACTCCCGGAATCCTTCTTTGGTAAAACATCTTAGTGGGGCAGGCTACATTACAGATTTATTCAAGTTTATCAATTAAAGAGAGAAATTTAGTGAACTGCCGACTTACATTAGAATTATTATAAAAACTCCGTGGTTCAAGCCACAGGCTGATTCAAGTTAAATAGCATCTGGGATCATTGGCATTAAATTATCATTACCTTAACCACAAAGAAAGAAGAAATTGGTAAATCAGTGTTGCATTAAATTGGTAGAGAAAATGACATATTTTCCAAATAGTGGAACACCTGGTTTCAATTAGGTATCTTTATCTGGGTTACCAAACCCAATCTCCCTAATAAGATCAATTTGTTTCAAGTAAGTCATTGGCGTAGCTTAGGCTTTGTTTGGATGTACCTATATATAGTAAATCTGAATCAATCTATTTTTTTTACTACTTATGATCAGGATTTGGTAACAATGGTGTTTGACCACCCACTTTCAAGTAAAACTTGGTCATTTAAGCTGCAAACCGCAATCAAACTTGCTTCTGATTGGTCTGGGAAACTATTTTTTTGAGATATACATGGGCTGTAATCAACATGTCTTGTGAAGCCAAACACTGCCTTAGTCTCCATCTGCAAATGCCTGATTTGTTAACCTCATTTATTACTTCTTTCACTATGGTAACACAAATCAAGGAATTGGTGACAAGTCACTTTGAAAAATGAAAATCTAAAAACAGTGACCCCGTAACTCGAGTTCTATGCATGTCCCACTCAATGTTGTCAAATCGCTTAAGCCATACTAAGCGATTTAATACCCCATCGCGTATCCGAAATCGCATAATCGCATAAACAATGGCTTAGTGATTTTTTGATATATATATAAATTTTTTTTTTTTTTTTAAATTGAAAAAAATGAACACTAATAAGTATCTAAGTCTAACAACTAAAGTAGCACTAACAATAATTGGCAAATGACAAAAAAGGGAAAAAATACACTCTTTCTATTTAACCAAGAAGTGTCGTATATACTAATATACAAAATTTTAACTTCAAAATTAAAATTATAATTTACAAATTAATTACAATGCTTCTCTCTCACCCCTCACTGTTGTTGATACTGAGTGCCGGCCATGTACTGTACACATTGATCTCTAATCTATTGTGGTATATCTCCTCCATCATCACTAGCATTACCGTCGTCTTCGGAATCATCCCCTCATTCAATATACTCTTCTTCTTCCTCGGATCTCACTAATATAAAGCCTATATCGTCTGGTTATCTTTCTTCTTCTTCTTCAATATACATGCCTTGGCTGCTACTTCCTCCAACTGATCGCCTCCTCCTTTCAGTGAGTGTCGGTCCAAGAGCCACATGTTCAACTTGGGTCCATATCGAAACTTTCCCAAAGAAGGCAGTCTCATCTGGTGTATCAACAATCCATGGATGGCCATGAGGCACATCATCCACACAAATGAGATCATAGAATCCCGATTTCTCTGGTCTCTCAAGGAATCGTTCGCATAGTTTTTTATTGTACTGCACGAACGCCAAGTCATTGAGTTTCTTTTGCTAAAGTTAATTCCTCTTCTTCGTGTGGATATTTTAGACATGGGGACAATTAGAAATATGTTACTGTTCAATAATTAAAATTTTCTGATTTAATCAAGAAATTCTCGTTAAGGGTGTGTTTGGATATAGGGAAAATGAAGGATTTCGAAGGGTCGAAATGATGAATCCATCATTTCTCGCCATTTGGATGCCAAGTTAAACTTCGGGAAAATAACTGAATTAATTCGAGTTTTTCCGACATAATAGTGCGAGGGTACCCCTCGTATTTCTATTTTCCATCCCTTCGGAAAAAGTTAAGGCGTCCGTCTCTATCCATATCAACAACTTTATAATTTCTTCTTAGGTACTTTTATTTACAACTCAAATTTTAGCTTTTTCAACCCGAATTTTATGTGTTTAAGCCATTGATTGTTTTGAATCGGACGATGGAGATCTTTTTTGTTTTAATCTCCGACGTAATAGATCTTGAGGTCATGTAATTATCATCAGAAGGTCCTAGGTTGATTTCATGTGACACACACATCCCAAAAAAATGAACATGATCATAAGCGCACATCAAACAAGGTTCTCGGATCACATTTTGGGATATGTTCTACATTAAGTTTAAAATCTGACCGTTGGATGGTTAGATCACTATCTCAAGATTTATTGTATCGATGATTGGGACTAAAAAGGATCTCTTTCATGTGATTCAAAACAGTCAAAACAGTTTAATCACGTGAAACTCGGGGTGAGAATGAATAATTTTAAGTTGAGAATAAAGGTACCCTTCTTTTTCTCTTTTCCACCGCAGCAATCCTCTCCATGTTATACTCCAGAAGTCAAGCCTCCAGAGTCCATAATCTCTCATGAGTTAGGCTTGTGGTGGCTAGGGCTCTCAATAGGTCTGGTCATTCAGGATTTTGGCCTGCACTCGGCCCGAAAAAAGCGGTATCTTTTGTGAAGCCAACCCAGCCCGGTACCTAGGTTGGCCTAATCATGTGGTGACCTGGATTGATTCGGGCCGGGCTTGGGTGGTTGAATGTTCCAACACCCGGCCCGCACCCGACACGGATAAAAAAATAAATTAAGTACATATATTATATAATATATTAAGAGCATTTTACTTAAATGCCTTGAGATTAAATCATTGAACTGTTTAAAATCAACAACATTTAACTAAAAATGCACTTGCAATCTCAATCGGTATTACCTTCATAAATAGAAACCTTAAAATATGGTTCTCACTTTATCGCAATCTTACCATCTCAAGTTTCAACTCTTAGCAAGTCTTTCACACCGTTAAACTTTCTCTCTATTTGAAAATTGATTTGATTTTTTTTTAATCAAATTTGATTTTTTTAAAAATTGCCCAAAAAAAGCTCGAATAAAAGCTCAAGACCGGCCCGGCCCATAGGCTAAGTACATCGCAGCCCGGGTTAGAGCCGGGCTAAAGTTGTTAGAGCTCGGGTTGAGAGCCCTAGTGGTGGCTAAGGTTGGAGATGAGTTTTGATATTATCTATGAAGTCAAAGTTGTTATTCACTTATTTGCTGATGATGGCCGAAGATGGTGTGCTTCTATTTAATGGTTATATTTTAAAAAAATAATGATTTGATTCATCATAGGTAACAAATCATTTAACGACAGACCCATGCCCATTGATCGTCTGACGACATGCCAACACTCATGGCCATTTTTGTGGATCATTCTTGTGAATGATCATTTTTATGATATTTTTATCATAAAAATTTTGGATGATCTTTTGTCCTATTACAGTTGTTTTTTGTTAGGATATTTTATTTTCCTACAACTTCCTGCATATGTATCCAAACACATGATTTCGTTAATTCTGCGTTTTCTCTGCTATAGATTATGCTATCTAAACAACAAAAAACAAAGGGAAACAAAGGAATCCCATGGTTTCCTACAACTCAGGTATTGATGGGAAAATGTAGGAATATTATTTTACTTTCCTATATTTCTCGCGTTTTTATCCAAACAGGCCCTAAGAGTTTAAGACTTCAATTACCATCTCGAAAGAGCTCCAATTCCGTTCACATCTGGATGTGGAATAAGTAAGGCCTAGTATCCTAATAGTCAGTTTCTTCAAAAGGGGATCCTTTGTGATCGGATCTACCCCCGTAAGCTGCCCACCAGTCTGCTATAGATTAAAGTGAATTATTAGAACTAGTAGAAATATAATTAATTAATGTGAACTTTTAAGACATTTAAAGTTTAAACTTACTTGAAATTTTTATTTTTCTATGCAGATAACTGTCTCTTCCAAAAAAAACCCTCCTAGCGTATCATATCTTGTTCGCCTCTATCACGGACCATCCCCTTTAGGACATCAAGAAAATCAATCATATGTGGCATCCGCTTATTCTCGATCCAAGTGTGTAAAGTATACAACCGGATTCAGAATCGAGGCTGTCGAATATATTGGAGATGCCATTTGGCTTCCCCACCTCTTGTTGATTATATCCAACACGGGTTGATATAATCTTCACTTCTATTAAGCATTAGATTTTATTTTTTCTTGGGCTTATATATATATATATATCCCATTGGTGGTTTCTCATCACTATCCACCAATCGTAACACCTCTATAATTAATTGGGAGTCACATAAGGTTTGTGCAACACTAGTCCAAACTTGGTTTTGGAGCAATGTTTGTGCAACTCATTTACCGTCACTCTTCTTTGACTAAGGCATGGGTCAAAATCTCGGTTTGCCAATACGTATCGCCCACCATCAAAACCGAGATGACACACATCGGTATCGCTGATGCATTCAATGTATTGGCGATACAATGAAAAAAAAACCCTACACTGTACTACTGGCCAGCGATACATACCCAACATATCGTGTACCGTTGGCTAGCGATACCGGTACGTATCGGACAATACCTATCGGTATCGTTCGAGATTTTGACTCATGGACCAAGGCCCATTGTTTCAGTGGGCCAATGTTACAAAGCTTGTAAGTTTCTTTTCTTCGCATATAAGATTTGTAATGTTAAAAACGCGGTTGCAAATCGGGTTACGGTGAGACGTAATAAATTACCTCCTATGGTTATGCGTATTCTTTGAAGTGGAAGCACATATTTGTACATAAATGCAACTACTTTCCTAGCCTTAACAATTATTTTAATATGTAGCTTACTTATATCCTATAGGATTAGGTCTAAACAGTGGGCCACACAAAGTGTCCAATATAACCGTGATCGCTTCTCCATAAGGAAATGACCGACGGCTACGTATGTCGCATTGTTCGTTACACCTTGGACAACGTATTTAGGTTGTATTTCTTCTATGGTCTTGTCTAAAAGTATAAATAAATATTCGGCCGTAAGAATGAGCTGATGCATCTACCAATTTTAGGAACATAGTTTCGGTTGGACAATTTGCTAAAAAATTGATCAATGTCTGGCTGACTCTATCCGTCCATCCATCGGCCATGAGTGTGCAACCATATATTTTTCATGCTTTTTTATATTCGGCTAATATATTTCTAGTCACTTTTACCTATTCGTCCAGCATTTTTCTTTGAGGCATGTTTCCCGGACTCTATGGTAGGAAGGGGGTTTAAGTACTGGGCCAAATTGCCGAAGAGCTTCAATCATCACTTTGAAGCTCTTTAGCTTAATGACAGTGAAAGCAATGCCGACTTGGTAGAACCACTTAGCTACATATTGGATTGTGGTGGGTCTATCCTTATTTTTAAATCAGTTCTCTAGTGTTGTTTGGGTGGGGTTTTTACACTCCTTTTGATTAACCACATCCTCAGGATGTGATCTACACCACCCTTCTACTGTCATATGACCACGAGCTTTTTTTTTTTTATGGTGGTTGTGGAGGTCGTCTATTTGGGCCGTTGATGGCTTAGATCTATCATCATCATGATCATGGTAGTTAAGGCGGTGTGGTGAGGCCATGGCGAAGAGGCTCGCTACGCCATGACGAGGCTATTTATTATTGTAATTTAAAAAAATATATATTTTATCTATTAATTAGTAGTATTTTTTTATTATATATTTTTAATATAAGAAAATAATATATAGGAAGAAAAAAATTCAATTACTAAAGCATCATACTTTAATTCTAATATTGAGGATTTCATGTTCTAGGAATAAACAAATATCAATAAATACAAATTAAATATGGAGCATCAACAAATATGCAACATGGTAAGTATAAATAAATAAATATGAAATATTAAGTACATATACGGTAGTGTTGCAGACGCTGAGGTTTCGGCGATGCTAGTATTGGTAGCTGTTGTAATGAGAATGAGAGAGAGAGTTGAGGATTTTTTAACTTATAAGTTGAGGTTCTGTGGCTTTTAAGTTAACTTTTGTAACTTATAAAAAATGTCATAACTTAAAAGTCTTATACATTGTTATCCAAAAAATAAAATAGTGTGCATAGCAATGCTATAATGCTATTTCGTCATGGCGACGCTATGACGTCGCTATTTAGCCATCATGACTATTTGGTTATATATGGCATTTCCTATCGCCATTCGCTATGGCCTCATTCGCCATGGAGAGGCCATAGCGAGGCTATAGTGTGGCCTTGACAACCACGATCATGACTACGCTCCATATAGCCTTTTAAAATAATAGCTTGATCATGTTTTTATCCTAGAATGCTTGTCAATGTACTCCATGATTTCTTTCAGATGTTCAGAGAAGCTTTATGACAAGTCCTAACATTTTCTCCGGCTCCATGAACAAGATGTTGTTTATGTCGGCCTACGCCACCCGTACTCTCATAATCACACAAAAGTGCATACTATGGTTTGTTTCTCGGTAGGACTTTTATACTGTCCATATTTCCAACACCCGGATCACCTTATTTAGGTCTTGGAGGATCTAGGTTAGAAGATGTAGATATAATTAATTGATGAAAGAAGTAGGAAAAGATAATTAGAGATTTAAAAGTTTAGAAACAAAAACAATAAAACTCAAACATCTCAAAGGCTTGCTCCGGGTCACTTGAGATTGCTAGAAGACTAGAAGCTTGCTTAGGCTCTTCAATCTTGATCCTTGATCTTATTTTTGAATTTTGAATTGATTGATGAAGGCTTGGGCCCCTAGGTTAGAGGGCCTAAGAAAAAATAATACTAAACTAGCACTACTATTATTAACTAATTACAATAACTTTAATACACTAAAAAAAAGGAATACAATACACACAAAAAGTATTAAAGAACAAATTAGGAAGATGATAGGAGATTAGGAGTCTAGAATGGAAATTAGAGAGGAAAAATGATCCAAAATTGTTGTGGGAAGAGTTTAGGATTGAGCCCCCCCTCCCCCTTTTACAGCGATTAGGGGGCCTAAAAAAAAAACTTAAAATGCTCCAACGGTCATATTTCTGACCGTTGGTACATTATACGATCGCATACACAGTATGCGATCACATAAGCCATAAAACATGGCTTATGTGATCGCAATATCGCATAGTATACTAGATCGCATAAGCCAACATGGTGTATGCAATTTGGAGGTGGTCTGTCGCATATGCGATCACATATGACAACACTGGTCCCACTAGAATTCTCTTAGTCAACTGCATCCCTTAAATTGAAACCAATATTTTTTCGTAATTTATGTAAGTGGTGATTTTTCTTTGTGGATATTGTCTAATTTACAAGTATATTAGCCTGAGTTTTTGTGTGGTCATTTTCAAGTTTCCTACTTAGTTGTTTACGTGTGAGCACGATCAGAGCTTTTAGTATATTTGATATTGTTTTAAGACACAGAATATTTTTTTTTTTGTTCTTATCTTGTATTTGCTATATTTTTTATTACTTACCTTGTCTTTGCTACACGTGTATTCGGTGACATCCTGGTTGCTTGCATTAATCTGAACTGATAAAAAATAGTACTTCAGCGTTGATGCATAAATATTTTTTGTTATTTTTTATGTGACTAGTGATGTAGATATCTCAGTATGAACCACATTTACAAATGACAGGTAGGGGGTTTTGAAAAAGTTTATGAGATAGGCCGTATATTCAGAAATGAAGGCATTTCAACTCGCCACAATCCTGAATTTACCACTATTGAGGTAACATCTGCTTATATATATATATATAGTTCTTATATTTTTTTTATTTATTTTGACTGCTGCTTATTTGCTATTTATTTGTTTTACTTTGCATTCATCAAAAATGATGAAAGTAGCTATTGACTTTGTTTCTCATTTATGCGCTTATCTCAAATTATTTACTGTGACAACAAACACTGATCAGTATTAATCTTAGCTTGAGATTTAGATGTATGAAGCATATTCAGATTATCAAAGCATGATGAATATGGCAGAGGATATTGTTACTCGATGCGCTCTAGTGATTCATGGGAAGCTTACCATTGATTATCAGGTAACAACAATGGGTCTTTTATGTTTTTATTGTGCCCTATATGTTCTTATCAATGATCTAAACATTCTTTCATTCTATCATATGATTATACATGGGCCTGTCTATGTGTCCCATTGCGTCCATCATTTCATATCTGTGTCAGACATTGATGATATATATATATATATATATATATATATATATATATATATATATATATCCATGTGTAAAATATGTGACTTTCAGCAGGTCTAGAAAACAGAGTTCAGGAATTATGTTTTTTAATATATTATGATACCAATTCGATCACCAGCTTTATCTTATTAAAAAAAAAAGCAATAGCCTTTTAGAGTCTATTACATCTTAAAAGCTGACATTCGTAAATGTCAGGGCCCTGCCAACTGTATGTAAGCTTCTGATAGTGAGAGATTGACTTCAATGTATATAATCGATTGAAGTCAGTGATAGCTCATTAAATACTTAGACTGACTACATGGCCCCTGACATATGTAAATGCCAGAGATCAAATTTGATAGATATATCTGTTGAAGGTGGTGATAGCCCATTCATCCTTTTTAAGAGTATACCACAGCAGCAGTAGACTATGACATCTTGGCTGCTTCTAAGTGGTCATTGTAAATAGAATAATTGTTACTTGTTCTTGACCTGATGGTTCCACCTGCAGGGGGTGGAAATATGTCTGGATCGGCCATGGAGAAGGGAGACCATGCATAATCTTGTCAAAGAGGCCACAGGAATTGATTTTAGTGAGCTAGGAAATGATGTCAAAGCTGCTAAAGAATACGCAATGAAGGCACTAAGAGTTGGCCCAGAAAACAAAGGCAATCTTTCCCTAGAAACATGCCCATCTGTGGGTCACGTCCTTAATGAGGTAGAGCAAAATGATCTTTCAGTTTTCTATAAATTTTAAGGTTATGTAATCTATTACTTTACTAATCATCTGTTTCCTTGTAATAGATATTCTAAATTCTTAAAATGAATGCTAGGTGTTTTCTATGATGCATGCACACAACTCATGCTTGGAGCAATCCTTAGAGTTTCATTTTAATGGTTGTCAATGCTTTGGTTCTGTCTTAAGGGTCTATTAGGGATCAAATACTTAGATTCGGACAAGATAGCCTGAGTGTTGGCTAGCATGGTTGTCAATCTCTTACGATACATGATACGATACACAATACTGTAGAAACGATACAATCTATGATGTGTATATTTTTTTAACCGCATCTTATGATACATGATATGGTATAATATGATACAGTCCGATACTCGATGTGAACGATACATGTGGTTTTAACTATAACTATTTTTTATTAAAAAATTATCACTTATTTATCCCAACTCTAATCTCAAAAAATTATATATAAAAGGATTGACAAGAATAAAGAAAGAAGAAGATGTCTACGAGAAAAAGTACTAAGAAAAATGATAATTTAACTACTAATGAAGATGCTAGTGTTGATATTGGAGATGGAGATGAACAATGAAGACTTGGAATTTGTTATTTTTACATTTAAAAAAAAAAAATTGGGATTATAAACTGGTAATGTCAAGAAACAAGTTTAGAATTTCTTTAAGTAGAAGCTGGGATTTGAAAGACACATCATATAAATATATGATACAAGTATACAATACACACTCACACCGCACTTATACTTGTGTAGCTATAGAGTTTCTTTTTGTAAAGTGAAAATTGAAAAAGTTTAGGATGTTCAATTTATTTGATTTAATTTATAATGTGACAGATGATGGAGTGAGTGTCTTTTACACTTAGTAATTCAAAATAATCATAGATTTTATATATATATATATATATATATATATATATATATATATATATATATATATATTCTTTGTATATATCTATAAAATCTAAGTGTATCTTACGATACGATACACGATATAAAAATTCTTGATTATGATACATGATTTGACAACCTTGTTGGCTAGTGATTCATTCATGTTGACTAATTGACTTAAACAAGTCAAGGACTGATCTTGAACTAAAAGAACAAGAACAGATCTTAAAATATTGGATAATGCTAATATTCTTGATCTTATACTAAAAAAAAACTCTTGTTATATTAATCAGTTCATTTATTCTATATATTGGTTCATCACATACTGTTTCAATTCAACACACTATCCCTTTACCCTTGCTTTATCTTGAAATGGCTTTCTTGTTAGTTAATCCTAATTTATGGCTACTTTATTAAATTGCTCATATTTTGCCAGTAGAGGGCTTTATTATCTGAGGAACTTAGCGTCTTAGCTTACTGCTCGGTGTTTATTCTTTGTTCAAAATGCTAATCTATGGTTCATTGTTGTTTTGCTCTCTGAAATTCAGTTGATTTAGTTTTCAACTTTGAGAATTTAAGGGTATGCAATAGTAATATCAATAAAGCATGTCAGTATAATATTAAATTTAAAATTTAGCATATTCAGTCAGTTACAAGATGTCTTATCTTACAGGTATACCTTAAAATTGATCGATTGGTTAGATGCCACACTTTTTATAATAAAACCAGTGTTATGATATGATTGTTTCCCAATTGCTCGTCTTTGTGGCCATGCGTAGCATATTTCTTTCAGATATTCTTCTTCGTGAAATTTAATTTTGGTTTGATCAATTCAGGTTTTTGAGACTGTTGTTGAGCCAATGCTTGTGCAACCAACTTTCGTTTTAGACTATCCTGTTGAGATATCTCCTCTGGCTAAGCCACATCGAAGGTAATAGCTTTTTGAAACTAATAAGAGAGCAATGTTACTTGGTTCGCTTGCTTCGAATTTGAGTTCGCAGTTCACGATTCACTACTGTCCAACGAACCCAGTTCGCTTGGGGTAGGATGAGTTTTTAAATATATATATATATATATATATATATATATATATATATATATATATATATATATATATATATATATATATATATGTATATTTAAACAGCAAACCGGAGCGAGCTGACCCTCTAACCGGTTCACATTTTGTACGGTTGCCTACCGAATTGGATAACCATGTAATAGAACATTAGAGCCTTCATTCTGAATTAAATGCCTCTTAGCCACCGAGTCGTTTGAAAAGCTGATTGTCATTAATATTTTGGGCCAAAGAATCATGAAAGGCAGCTTTTCACGGGATTAGATCATGTGACGACCCAGACCCACATGCCAACGATATTGTCCGGTTATGTGCTTAGGTCCCCCCGCCCCGGTTTTGTTGCTTTCATGGGCATAACATTGCGCTGTCCCCACCCAAAACGTGCTGTTACACATAAGGGCCAGTTGCATCTCATAGCCCAAGCTCAGGACAAGTCTCCATCCGATGTGGGACTATCCCATTAGAGTAATGATAAAACCTTTGAGAAGTCAAAATTCTTTTTAAAAAATAATTGGGCTGTAAAAAACTCCTTGCCTTCTTATTTGGAAAAATTGCTATTTTTTTTTTTCCAACTTGTGTCACGAAAGGCAGCTTTTCCTGATTGTTAGATTTAAAAAAACACTCAAACCTACATCATAGCCAACTTGTATGAGACCACAACCATTTGATAGACGACAAGATTCTGTGCCAAACCTTTGGCAGAAACAGTGGCTTTCAATCACACAAAAATTGAATATAGTTCAAAAGATCAGTTCATCGATGTATTTCGTACCCCATTGATACCAAGACGCTACATATCAGGTATCACTGATACCTTCAATGTATCGATGATACAATGGATATATTGGTCTGTATTGGGTATGTATCGACGATACATACCTAATGTACCATGTATCGGTGGGTTTCGTTACTGATACGTATCTGACAATGCTTATCAGTATCATCCGATGAACCATGGTTGAGAAAGCATGAAAAAGAGATTTTTTCACATCAGTAGTAGATCTACATTTCTTATGTACTGCTCTATATGGGAGCATTAGCTTTATAACTTAAATATATTAAAGGGATTGAGCCTGGAGCCCAACGGAAGGTGGACAATAATAAAAATACTTAAGTATATGAATAGAAACAAGATGTAGTCTTTTGTGTCCATTGTCTCTCTCTCTCTCTCTTCTTCTTCCATATTTCTTTCTTTAGCAACAATATTCAGTTAATATTTAGTTTTTTATTTGTCTACTCACTACTGTGACCTATCAGAAATTTGTTTCATGAGGCGACTATCCCAATCGTAGGAGACAATGTTGCATGATACATCTCACCTCTCTCTCTCTCTCTCTTAGTCCATGGTGACTTGGTCTTTTTACTAGCCATCTCACCTCTCTCTCTCTCTCTCTTAGTCCATGGTGACTTGGTCGTTTTACTAGCCATGTCAACGTGGGTGTATATCAAGATGCATGAACATGGTAAAAAAGAGAAAACTGCTTGTGTCCTTATCATATGACCATGGGTTAAAATATCAGTTTGCCGTACATTATCGTCCAACACCAAAACTGATATGTATTGTCCGATGTTATCGGTTCCGAACGATACATTGGTATAGATCGGCATATGCATACTGATACATACAAAATTATATGGGTCTATACATTTCATTGATCGACCTTGTCTGGTCTGAAACCGATACAGTATCTGACGATATGTATCGGTTTCATCCAGAATTTTGAACCATGCATATGAAAATTAACATGCCGTTAAAACTCATACTAAAATTATACTAAACCCTCAACTACATTAGTTGAGAATACTGTTTCTTTATGCTAACCTTAATCCTTCCACTGTAGGCATGCAGGCTTGACTGAGCGGTTTGAGCTGTTCATTTGTGGTCGTGAACTTGCCAATGCATTCTCTGAATTGACAGATCCTGTGGATCAGGTAAGTAGTTTATTGATTCTCGATGTAGTTGTAATTTCCTATTATGACAATCTATTTATTGATGACATGAACATGACCTTTTTTTTACCAAGCACACTTTGAAAGACCTTGTCAATGACACAAGCTGCATACCAAGAAGTCCATTCAACCTGCTGTGAATTAGTAGTGATTTTTCTCATGGCTAGCAATAACACACACACACACACACACACACTCACCATTGTTTACCTTGACACGTGGCATGTGTGCCTGGTGTTTGGCACGACAATTTCTAAAAATTCCAATATGGCGGCACGGCCTTAATCAAAATATTAAATAATTTAAATATTGAATAAAATAAAACTGAAGGGTTTCCTAGAGAGCTAATAGAGAAACCTACTGATAGAAAGATGAAAGGTATGCAAAATGTACGTTATTAGTTTAACTTAAAATATTCTATATTATGCAGATAGTTTTCACGAACTCAAGTCTTTTCATTTATAATTTTCTAACTTCACATATTATACAAATGGTTTTCAAGCATCCAAGCCTTTTTTATTTATAATTTACTAACTTTACATAATTTTTTTCCTGAACTGGCAACTCTTTTTACCGTGTTGAAACTAGACAGTTTGTGGTACCAGGTAGTATTTTACATTTCTAGTCCAAGTGCCACCAAGTGTCGGCATAGCAAAATTCCCAAAAGTAGAAGTGCGTGGGTAACACTCCCACCGTACACCCGAAGAAGCCAGCCATAGCCGTCAGGGTGTCAACCTCCGTATGTTTCCCATAATCACCGATTTTCCCAGGTTCATCTGCAGCCCCGTGACTAGTTCGAAACATCTAAAAAAAACTTCACATTGAAAGATTTTTCCTTGAGGCGTTAAAAAAAAGGATAATGTCAGCCGCAAATTGTAAGTGGGACACTTGGAGCATCTGACTAGCGAAAGAGAATCCTTTGATGTTACCCATACAAACCCCCTGATCAACCTCTCGTCATGGTCTGCTTGAGCAACATCAATATCTTGTTTATACTTTTTTCTTTGCATTGTCACATTGCTTTGCTTTTGCATTTTGAAAGTTGACCGAGTCCTTAGAAGCAGGAAACGTGAGATACGCTCCACGTTTCTTATTGGAAGCGTGATTCCGTGTTTCAGAATCGGGAATGTATAGGAACTGCGGTTCTGATGATTCTCCATATATATATATATATATATATATATATATATATATATATATATATATATATATATATATTGGACCGTGCGATTCATAGAAATGAAAAACTTGTGAAAAATAAGGAGCGAGATGGATTATACTATTCGTACCTGTCAGGGCTTCTTTCCAATCTCTCTCTCTCTCTCTCTCTCTCTCTCTATATATATATATATATATATATCCCCCCGATGTCTTCGTCTCTAGGTTTGTGTTATATGTAAAGACGATGGGATGAAATATGAAAAAGGAAAGAGGGTTCTCAATTTTAAAGCTAGATAGGGTGTTAAAATTGAGAACCCATTTTATTTATCCTCTACACGTGCCAAAACTTTAAGTTACGGGTTTTTGTAAGCACTCTCTCACATTTGGGTTTTATAAGTATACTTGTTTCAATCTTCAAAGCAAATGAGGCGATGTTAATTAAATATTACAAGGCTTTTGATAGAGTACAGCACCGCTCCAAACAAAATATTAAAAACGATGTGCAATGAATGGTCAGGTCCAACTGGCTGAACTGGATTTTGTGTTCAACCAGATCTGCAGCCATTGGATAGGAAAGAATCTTGACTACCTAAAATTGGAAACTGTGAAAGTCAAGATTCTCTCTTATTTAATGGCTGCAGATTTGGTTGAACGCAAAATCAAGTTGGACCTGACCTTTACCCATAGAAAGATTCACTTCTTTTACATGTAGCAAAATTTTTTGTCATGTGTGTTGTGTGATTCGATAACTACCATGATCGAGAGATCTATGGTACCTAAAGATCGAGATAAAAAACGTTTCCATCATGTGTTAGTGGTCAGTGCACTTTAACCATCAACCATTAAAAAAAGTGCACATATCCTCTCTTTCTTTCTGTGTGTACATATATAGTGCAGACGCTTCCTAGGTGCTCGCGCTTCCTAAATTTTTAAAATTTGCTGCTTCCCCACTCCTGCACCTGCTCCTTCTTTGTGCTACTAAGGCCGAGTCAACTCAGGAATCAGCTAACACATTTCGTAGTCTAAGGTTGACATTTTTCTTGCCATATTTTATGTGGACATGCTCCTTTTTTGTATTATTTAAACAGTTTGTCTTCACATTGATTCTATGTATCTTCTTATTTATGGAGCTCAATAATCTTCTATCTCATGTTTGTTGAAATACTTGTAGCGTTCTTTATATTTTTGTCATGCTATTAGTTTTTATATGATAGAGATCACGCTTCGAGGAGCAAATAAGGCAGCATAATGACAAGAGACGAGCAATCGGTCCAGAAGCAGCATCTTCAGAAAGCCCAAAAAAGAAGAGTGATGATGACTCCTATGAAGTGACTCTAGATGAAGATTTTCTGACAGCTTTGGAGTATGGAATGCCACCTGCTTCAGGAATGGTATGATTATATATATATATATATATATATATATATATATATATATATATATATATATATATATATATATATATATAGGCGTTTTGGGCAATCTCATTCTCTCACCTAGTGCATATTTTGACTTGGCTAGGTGATATGCATGGCTCTGCAATTTTTTTGTTTTTTTTATGGATAAGCTGGGATTGAACTTGTGACCCCTCAGGTGCATGCTCTGCATCATTCACCCGGCACTCACAGATTTCCTAGAACATGTTCCCAGCTATTGCCCATTTGTATTTGTAACTTGAGTTCCCAACTGAGTTTCAACTGTCAACCACCGTCCATATGAAAAAGTGCTTTGTAGGACAGACATGTCAGGCAAGTGTCGGCATGTCACTAGGCATAACTTCCCGATCTTATTTCCATGATCTTTTGTTAAAACTTCCTATGTCTTATCCATACACAACCTAATACTGATGTGGTACTTGTTTTATTATTATTATATGTTGGGTTGTCAGGTTTGTCTGGTTCACTATGTTCTAGTGCCTAATTCCCTGTCTGACCAATGTCATCATCTATACCACTAGATCTTATGTAGCATACCTCAACCAAAATGTGATTTCTGGCTAATCTAATGGGAATCTACACTGTAGATAAAAAATTTGGCTGATAATACTGTCTCTTATTTTCAGTATATGCAAAAGCATGAACTAATCATTTGTAGTGATATTACATAGATTTACGAACATTTGGCAATATGTTACTACAAAACACGATATTAAACTGTAGTTTATAATGCATTTTCTGGGATTACTTTGTTGGAGAGCTGACTCCAATTGGTATTAAATTGCAGAAAAAGTATTTCTCTCACTCACTATGCATGTTCTCATGGAGATTCAGGAAAATAGGTTTCTCTTGTTCAATAGACATCATATACTTATATGTAAACTAAATGAGTGTGTTGATTTTACTATCCTGTAAAGCATGCCCAACCCAATTAACGTAACCAGGCCATAACTTTTTTTCTGGTAGTAATTTAAGATAACATTATGCAACGGATATGAAACCATAATCTATGTCAACTCACTGCAATATGGTATTTTTTCTCGTTATTTTACAATGGCATACTGTAATCAATATGAAACCTCTGATATTTCTTAGTACTGCTTAATAGCTTACACTAATGGAGAAAGTAAAATTTCAGGGACTCGGGATTGACAGGCTAGTGATGCTACTAACAAATTCTGCTAGTATTCGAGATGTCATTGCATTCCCTGTTCTCAAGCTTCAGCAGTAGTGCCTCTTCTTTTTCAAGGAGAGAAGACGAGGAGAATGAACTGGGCTTTTGGATATTGAAGATATTCTATTGGTCAAAATGCAGCATGTTCCCTTCCTGAGAGGCCAGTACTTAATTTGAAGGTTACCCATTGCCAGTTCTTGATGTCTTTAAAGGAAATCATTGATGGGTATTAGAAGGGATGCCATGCCGCAGATCGATTTCTGAGTTCATATTTTTTAATTTAGATGGAAAGTTATCTAGATGACTTTGAAATCATACCCAAATCAAGCTGGGTGCCCCACTGATCATCATAATTTTTTTGGGTATTGCCTATGTGGAACCGATAAAGTATGCATCAACTTGAAGTCACAAGTGCATTATAAGCCAACAGATAACAGCTGAAAAAATCATCTTTTTCTTTATGCACTATTCTGTGTGTAAAAATTCTACTTTGCCAACTTTTTTTTATGTTAAGTATTTCCCCAAAATTTTGATGTATCAATTGTTTCCAGAAAAGAGCTCGCTCCTCATCTCCTTAGAAATTTGCGTTAAATTACCATCTGTTATCTATCTCTAAATGTGGATGGCTTGCAAATCCAAACAAAATATTGTTTTTAGGGAAATTTATCTGATCGCTGGCATCAGAAGCCCTATATTTTCACCTTTAACCAAACCGACCAGCTCCAAGCTGAGCTAGTTCCAGCTAGCATAAAAAGTCAGAAATACCCCTTCTTACACTTTTGTTCGTTCTACATAGGTTAAAATTTTAAATATTTACACTTTTCTATATTTACGCTATGGGAATGGGATAGTATGTTTATAGTCTCAAGATCCTGAAAGATTGGGTTGAAAATTGATCTCCAGCATCTGAGGCCGAGCAGTGTGCGGGTTTCAACATAGGTGCGAATAGAGGTTTCCATCAATTAATTTGGAGCTTGTCTATGGTAACTGCCCCTTTCCCAATCTAGTCATTTTTTTCATTGATTATCACTTATTTTGGTGATGCAAAGGCCCACTACAAAAATCTGGTGGGTCAAAGAATACACCAAAAAAATCTCAATTGTATGATTTGAAGCAGTCGAATGTCTGTACAATGAATGAGCAAAATTGATTTTGAGGATTTATACGATTACTGTTTGTTTGAAAGGCGTTTGGTCACTTTAGATCACACCACTCTAGAGATATTTTTTGGATGCGAGAAATTTTTTGGTATCTCAGTCTTTGCATTATATGGTAACCTTGATAAAAGTTAGTGCCACGTGTCCAAAAAGTGACTTGTTCTCAATTTAGATTGGGAACCGGTCAATTACCATATGCCATGTCATCAATTTAACACGTATGTTGTAACTTCTTGAATTAGTCTCTTGTTTGGACTCTTAGTGGAGTATAAACTCACCCTCTACCGAGATTTTAAATTTTGGTATATTTATATAATTTTTTATGGGTACGTTTAAATTCACTCACCAAAACCTTTATTCGTCACTCATGCCGAAATAGATTGACTGTATTGAATCAGACAATGAAGATCGCTTTTTGTCCTCATATTTTACTCGAAGGATGTTGAGATCATGGGATACCATCATATGGATAACTTTTGATTTAATGTGGCACACATCCCAAAAATATGAACTTAAAATCAGGTTTGAGCGTGATGAGGTCCACATGATGTTGAGGTCAGTTTCTTAGGATGTGAGCCACATGAAATTAAAAGAACGAGCGTATGTTGGTATGCCCATGATATCAAACTCTGTCGTGTGAAAGATTTGAATAAAAATAATCTCCATCATCTAATTAGAAGCAATCAATGATATTTTAAGTGAATTTTTTTAAATTACTTTTTTTTATTAATTATTTTTTCTAAAAAATATAAACATAATCTACTGATATCAATTAATTTATTCGGATTGATCTACATTAGTACTGTCTATGGAGCAAGATATTAGACCTTGGGTTGGTTGAACCATTCTAAAACCCTTGAAATAATGGAATCTTTACTTCTACAGCTTCAACACATAAATCGATAAAATTGAGGTACTGGCCGATCAGCCAGAGAATTTGACCACAATACATTTCTTTGACTGTTTGATCGCGACATGTTTCTTTACTATTTTTATCATAGCATGTTTATGAATACAGAGGCCGATCGAGTCACAAAAATTAATTGTTGTTGTCGAACTGAACACACAAAAACATTGGTCCCAAATTGCCTCACATGTGATCGCAACCTAACATATTAATGGGTGTTATCATATTCGTAAATAATACTATCTAATGGATTTCTGAGTTTTCAATAAACAATACAAAAAGAAAAATTAAAAAAATAATCTTAAAAAACAAACGTTTTAGCCAAAATTTCACAACTTAAACATTTTAAAAAAACAATGCTTTCATGATTTGTTGATTTGAACACACAAAAGCATTGGTCCCAAATTGCCTCACATGTGATGCCTGATCTCAACCTAACATATCAATGGTTGTCATCGTATTCGTAAATAATACCATCTAATGGATTCTGAGTTTTCAATAAACAATAAAAAGTATGGTTTTCAAAAAATTCATATTTTTCAGATCTCAATCAAACACAGAGGAAATGAAGGACATATTTTATGTAGACAAAGTACAGGCGGCTTATGTGGCGCCACACAATTAGTTGCAAGTACAGTGGGACTCGATTAATGCATGTCAGTGTAGCTAGTTACATCGCACCACATCAGCCGCCTGCACTTTGTCTTCATCAAATCTGTCCTCCATTTATAATTTTTCATTTTCTATTCCTCGTTCACAAAGAATACCTAAAAATCCCTCATATTCCTACGAACTTATTTTTTCTTTCTCCAAAAAATATTATGGAAACTGCCGAACGAGGACAAATATAAATCAGATAATAGAAATCTGCTTTCATCCCAATCTTGCATGGGATGGATCTTGAGACCATTGGTGTACCATTAAGTAGTCAATTTTTTTATTCGATGTGTCATAGATCTCAAAATTTGACTCAAAAAACATGTGACACATAACACTCAAACATGATTTCACTTTCAAAAATTTGTTTAAAGTGGAAACAAAAATTGGTCATCTAATGATAGGCCTATGATCTAAAGATGGACCGTGGAAGATTGGGATGAAAACGAATCTCCATTTTTTGATTCAATGAAGCCAATGATTTTTAGCAAAGGCTCCCTCAATAATTCGGTAGGCACGCTATCCTTTTGGGTATTGATGGAAGTGAAGTAGAGTTCATAAATATATATATATATATATATATATATATATATATATATATATATATATATATATATAGGTTGATTCATTGGCTGATAAGTGATAACTATGTTTTGCAGTACACATAGGTAACAATTCGGATTTTTGAACTTTATTTTAACGGTGTTAGATGATGTACCACACCGTATATGGTATGAATATTTTATACCGAAATCTATTATCTTTTATGAAAGTTCTTATTTTTCTATATCAATATTAGACTCATTGCGAAGTGCTTGTCGATATGATTCCAATAATATATAATTTGTTGATTTTCGACAAGAATATAAAAGTAACGCCCGTTTTAAAATATGAAACAAGTAAAAGGGTATAGCTGCAATTTCGGGAGAAAAATATAATTTAGTTCCAAAAGGGCTAGAAAAACTTGTATTTTATTAAATCTTCTACGAAAAGTCTTAATTAGAATTAACCTAAATTTTTCTACCATTATAAATAAAAGGGAGATTTGCATTTTCGACCTTATAAGTTTGCTTATTTGCATAAACGGCTATATAGTTTCAATCCTTGTACAATAGGCTAACTCCAAGCCAAGCGATTTTCATGTCAACACCGACCTATTTTTTTATTGTTATATTTTTATTTTTCATTATTTTTTGTCATCTCTTTTTTCACTGATAATCTTACTAGAGTGCACCTTATTTAATAATTACCATACATTATTTATCTCAATCAATTGTAACGCATCTTAAAATTCTAAAATACAAAATTGTTCAAAAAAATACAAAAGAAAAAATAAGATGAAAAAGAGAAGAAGATAGAGTTATCTCAACTATTTTAAAGCGGCATGCTAATTTAAGATAGCGGCCTGCTAACTTAAGATAGCGATCGCTAACATACCGCTATTTTAAGATAGCGACCGCTATTTTAAGTTGGTGGTCGCTAACATACCACTATTTTAAGATAGCAACCAATTTCTTTTTTTACCTGTAGACACCTAAATTTGACCCAAGGCCCGATCGAAACACATTTCGGGAGAGACGCATTTTCGAGCTTTTGATGGCATGTATGGAACCCTTAGGAATCACCCTAGATCCCTTAGGAACTTATCCCGAACCTTTAGAAATCAGCCCCGACCCTTAAAACTCATTCCAAACCCTAAACCTAATCTTCCCGGGCAATGGATGAAGAGTGGTGCACCGGAATCGGCTACGGCCCTCTACCACGATCGAGTCCTATACTGTTGAAGAGTAGAGGTCGTTAGTTTTCTGACGATCTAAGAATCGCCTCAATTGGAGGTATACATCAAAGGATATAACAAACCGAGCTCGGAGGGCATAAATGTAAATTAATGCGGCCCCCCTAGGGATTTCCCACGACTATTAGTTGCGCCAAGGTTAAAAGTGGGACCCACCCTCGCGAGGCAACTTCCAGAATATTTGCCTGGCGTAACTATTAGTTGCGTTAGGCATATGAACAGTAACTGTTAGATTTTATCCCGAAAATCGTGATTGGGGTTTGACTTGTTGACCACCTTAGTCCTTAGGGTGTATTTTGATAATTTTATTGTACCATTTTAATAACTATTTGTACCCCTTTAAGTGGCTTAAGGTCTCACCCCATCATCCACCATTAAAGTCCATCTTCACACTTCTCTAAACCTTTGAAACCCTAGGAATCCTTAGATGTGAGATTACCTAATTGCTAAACCCATTTAGCTCTTAAGTGGTCTCCTAATCCATCATTTTCCTATAAATAGAGCCCCCCTCCCCTTGGTTTAAGGGTTGAGAATTTCTACTTAAGAGAGAAAAAGCTTAAAGTGAGAAGATCTTTCTCCCTTTGGTGCACCCCTCTCATACAAAAACCAGAATTTCACATAAAATAACAACTTCAAAATTCCAAAAAATCATATAAAATAGGTTGCAAAAAAAAAAAAAAATCCCAAAAATTCTCATAAAATAATAACCTCAAAATCCAAAAAAATTCACATAAAATAACAACTTCAAAATTCAAAAAAAAATCATCACATAAAATAGTTTGAAAATCCAAAAAAATATATCGGAAACAGATCCGTGCCTCCCCACAGAGCTACGCACTCGCGCATTTTTGATACGATAAAATGTCAATATTTTATCAACAACGCAGCTGTGCAAAATTAATGTCCTAGGTCAAAGGTTCGCCTTGGATCCATGGATCCTACTTCAAAGTAGGAGCGACGAGTGATAGCGAGCCAAATGTTCCACTCGAACATCGCCTTATCTATATTGCACATCGCGAAGAAATATGTCAGCCCCCGTATCTTACCAAAATTAGTGGAGGCTGTTCCAGCGAGCATCCTATTCATTCCTTATCAGAGAGCTAGAACACCTTATGAAGACTACCAACAGCCCATTAATTGATAATGGGGACACAGATTTTGGTGGTGCCACTACAACCTCTAAATATAGAGCCTTTGAAATCATATAGTGGGAAGATCAAGGATGTTAGGACATCACTTTTAATGACCTAGACATGTGCTTCATGGTAAATGTGTGAGCGGTTAGATTATTGGTAATTTAATGGTATTTGATTATTGGTGTGTGATAAAAATAACGGTATTATATTATTGGTGCGGAACATGTGATATATATGGATGGTTATGAGTGGGGGAATTAATGAAATTTAAGATGGCTTAATGTAAGGGCATAAGATTGCCCACGAAATTGATGGTGTGAAATGGCTCCTACAATGGATTAGTGGCATGTGATGGCTTAGACTCTCTTAGTCTCCCTTCATTTTTTCAACAAACCCTCTAAATGATTTTCCACTCTCTCTATATTTTCTTTCTTCCTTTAAACACTATCCCATGGCCCCTTGTGGATGATTTGTTGGAGCTTGGAGGAGCCCAAGCTTTATATGGTATTTGCCTCTTTGGATGATTGTAATGAATGATAGTATTACTGCCCAAATTCAAGAAAAAATTTAGTAGTTACAGAGGATCGATGCAAATGGAGATGGCCAACCCAAAAGCAAGGCTGGTCAATAAAAGCTCCCATTTCTCACAACACAGCGAAACAGTTTCTTAATTAGATTGCAGATTTTCTGTGCATAACAATGTTATCTGCATGTTATAATTCCTACAATTTAGTCCCAAAAATCAAATCAGTACAACACCACAAATCTGAATCCAAAAACAATTCTGTAGTAATGCTAATGATTTCCGAGGGATTTAAGTCGGAATATACCTCAGTCACTAGCCACAAGCACAGAAAACAGCCACGGTAATTTAACCTGAAAAAATTTGAATACAACAACAACAATTGGGTCTCAAAAGTCCTCCAGATCAGCACCAAATTTGAACAAGTTTAGCAGTTACAGAGGATCAAAATACTCAATACTCACTAGCAGCAAGAGCAGAGTTAAGACTCTGACTTCCCCAAAGTTTCTCAACATAAATCTCTCAAAAATCATGCTATATATTAAATGTTGTCCAACAGTAACAAACATAAAGGAAAAAAAATTGATTCTAATTAAGGCATCTATCTACAGACTACACATGGACTATAAATAGTAATAACAAATAATGAAGCTAACTCTAATAGTTGTTATCTTCTAGGTTCTAGTTCCTAAAACTTAGGAACTAGAACCTAGGATATAATAGAGCAAATTCTATCACTAGCAACTCCATTCTCTTAGGAGTCAAAATCCCCAAAATTTAAAAGGATTTAATGATAGAGGTTAGCTTCCTATATAGAACTATATTCAGGAGATTGTCATCCTCATGAATTTCAGTCATGTGGCCACTTAAATGTGGGCACGTGGTTGGCCTTTTATGTCATCCTACAGTGGATTAGCTATGCTATCAAAGAGCTTGTATGGAGATAGGACATGTGGTCCCTGCATAAGTGTTATCCCTTTTGAAAAAGTGAAAAGGTGCTATATTTTGCTTCTGTCCACCTTTCATTCTTCTCACCCTTTTTTGTTAATCAAAACCTCATCAAATTATGTGTACTTGGATGCTATGATAAAGGTACAATATCTACTTGTTCCATCTCTATTCTTGGTTTGTGTGTTATGTACACTCATGAAGACCTATACCATGTTATAAAATATTCATGTCAAGAGGTTTGCACAACCACGGAACAGGTGGATAAAGTGATGAGGATATGGACTACCTTCTTGGAGCCCATTCTAGGTGCTCCTCATCCTCACAGTGTAGAAGATACCAAAGATGTTGTAAAAGCTAAGACTCAGGCAAGTAAAAATAGCATTGGAAACATAGGGTAGATTGATGGCAGTCCACGTGCTGATGGTATTGTCTCCAACTCTAAGCAACTAAACCATGTTAGCAATGGTGATGGCTGTGTTCAAGCAGAACAAGCAAGTTCCCTGTACGTATAGCAAAGGAAACATGGAAATTTGAATTAATCTTGAACTGGTTGCTATGCTCAGCCTTCATTAGTCATAATTTTTCTGTTTGGGGTGTGGCAATGCAGGTTCTGAAGATCAATCCTCAGAAGAAGGATATAGATTCTTTTGTAGTTTCTGATTTCAAGCTCATAGGTTATAATCCTCACCAGAAGATTGAAATGAAAATGGCAATATAGGTCCTCAAAACTTAGGAAGTTGAGGCCATCTTCCTTCTTTTTCTATAACTGAGATAATTTTTTTATGGTAAGTTCCCTAGATTTTAGTTCAATTTTGGCTAATTTTAGTTCATTTTTTGCTTTAGTATATGCAGAGTTACTTCATTAATTGCCCTGGAGTTGTTTCTCCTTTGAAATAAACCCATCCAGCCATTGTGCAGCCCATGTCACGACAAACACATATCACCTGTGATTGGATAGTAGTCAGGAGACTACTTTTTTCATTTGATGTGAAAATTATAAATAGAGTAGATTTTAATTTGAATTGGGACAGATTTCTTATATAAGACACATGCTATGATCAAAGGTGTGCCATCAAATATAGCAGAGCTCAATAACAGAAGTCAAGTTAACAAGGAAGCTAGAAAGTGGTGAGAAAAAGGTAGCATCGAAACAGTGCTCTATTATGATTAGGAAAAGGATAATGGGTCCTTAGAAGCCTTCTAAGATGGACCTCCTTAGAAGCCTACTAATAACCATGTGGCACGAGTGTTTTGACCAATCCAAACCATCGAAGTGGCAGCTTATATTATAATATGAAGTGAGCTCAAAATCTGATCTCATAGGAGATTTTGAATCATCCTATCAATGCACTTTAACATCGAGTTATTCATTGTGTCAGCTATCCATTTTAAAGTGGTATACTTTTGTGATAAAATCCTTTGATTTGGTATTTTTTGGACTAAGTTTAATACAAATGATGGCTATCTACGTGGAATACTTGTGTTGTTCTAAGATGTATGTCAAGTGGCACCACATGAATTCATATTTCATAGTATGGCTTGTAAGGACTAAGGAGGTCCATAGTAGAAATTGGGTGGTGGCTTTTTCGCATATAAGTTGGCTGATTGGTTTCTGGTACTCAGGCGGTTCGATATGGCACCCATATGCATCGTACAAAAATGTGGACACCCGGACATATACGAATTTAGGGTTACTGTTAGTAGCACTAACACTACTAATGAGACTATCATAAATACACACACAAACAGCAAAAGCTCAAAATCTCAAAAGTTTTCTTGTTATCCTGTCCCTCCCTCTATTCAATAGTAATTTAGTTTTAAAATTTTGTTCAAAAAATGTGTCAATTTGAGCAGGTTTCGAGTTAGATTCTTGGGAAGGAGAGGAAAAATGAAGGAAACTTCACCCATTCATTTATGACATTGAATTAGAGTATTAGTTGGAGGGGTATGTGGGCTTTATCAACAAAATTACATGTGTGGTATACTACTTCACAACTCTACATTGTCTTGGTGGTAGGCCACCTACTAGACATGTATGACTTAGTCCAAGACCCTAACAATCTGATTATAGGCTTTTGATTGGAAGGTAAAGGAATTGGATCTTTTCCACAGTGGTGATATGGTCAAATGTTCAAATTCCATGCTTACCTATTAAAAATAAAATTAATTTATTTTATGCAAAAGGATTGGAAGGTAGAGATTGTTAGTGAGAGGGGTTTGTTTGCTTACACCAGTTTAGACATATAGGCATAGAATTTAAAAACTGGCTACTTTTTTATACATTTTTCTTTATTATTTTCAGACGGGTTTTTCGAGCATTACTACTACGACGAACAACTTTATGCCTTTTGGGGGTGGTCCATGACTATGTGCGAGGTCAGAACTGGCCAAACTTGATATTGCAATCTTCGTTTATCACCTCGTCTTGAATTATAGTTGGGAATCAGCGGAGCCAGACCATCCTCTCACATACCCATTTGTTGATTTTCCCAAAAGTCTACCAATCAAGGTCCCCATTTAAACCTCATACACATACATTTAGTTAAGTATATTTCAAAGTAAACAAGAATCCCAAATAGCCATTGTGAAAAAAATTTCCAAAAAAAGAAAAAAATCTATTTTTATTTTTAAGTCCCAAGAATGAAAGAAAACTGGTGGCCACTTGTATGTAAATAAGTAGCAGAAGCAAAGTGGGTTGTTCGTTCCTCAACTTGGAGTTATCCAATGGCCAATGAAAAGGTGTTGCCTTGGATATTATATTGACTTTATCTTTACAAATGAATGAAGGAAAATTAGAATTACAAAGAGAGAGATGTGGAGGACCACTTCTTCGATATTAATCTATGTATTTATATTGTTATTATTATAGAAATATGTACTTGATTTGGAGTATCCCATTATGCTTTGTATCTTTAAGCTCTTTCGGTGCTTTAAATGTATACATATTATTTTCTAAACGATCAGATTGAAATAAAAAATTTATCAGAATCGTGCATCACCAAAAGTCTAAAAGATCTCAATCAAACCACAAAAATCATATTATTTTTTAGGGAATAAGAAGTACAAAGAAAAAGAGAGACATAGAGAGAGGGTTATATGGGGGCTTGCCTTTGTTCCCAGAGTTCTTGATAGGGCCGTTGTTATTGTCTTGTACAGATCTAAAACCAAAAGCTTAAAGATTGAGAAATACCAATATAATGAGAGGGATATTGTCAAATGAGAAAGCTAGCATGAGAGATATATTGCCAGACTCACGGGAAAAATTTAGAAACGATCTTTGAATAGGGCTATACGGGGAAGAAATTATTTTTTATTTTGATGGGAAAAAGAAGATGAAGAACAGTGAGTTTGCTGGTTTAGGGTTTAAGATTTGGCCTCAAAAGAAAAGGAAAAAGAGTTTTAGGGCTCCCGTGCGTGCTGAAAAGAAGAGGGAATTTTCGGGCTCCCTCGCGTGCTGAATTTTGTTTATATTTTGGATGCATGCACAAAATTTCGTTCAGAAAGAAGGCGTTTTAAAAACTAAGGTCACGGGTTCGAACCCCCTCAGTTCCAATACTTACATTTTAGAGGGCCGTTGCATTTAAATTTGATTCTGATTTGGGCAATTGTTTTATCTACAATGGCCTAAAGCCGTGGTATTGCTTAAAACGGTGATGTTGTTTTTCCTCCATTTTCACGTAGTGACCCTTAGACTCTAACATGGTGAGATTTCTTTTACGATCATGTAAACTTTTTTCTTCGAAAGCGCGATTTAAGGAAGTTATCCCACTATAACTCGTCTTAGGATTAAATTGTAAAAATAGGTTATGATATAGTATAAAATAAGATAAGTTATAAGTACAATAATAAGATATCGCTGTGTAGGCCAGCAACAGATTAAGAACTTAAGTCTATGTACGTGTCGTTCCTTGCGTAGCCACCGTAAAAGCAACAACATTTTACAATCAAGACGGGTCTCTGGGAGACAGTATGAGTATGACCGAGAGTATGAGTATGAGTAAGTTATGAGTATGTGTGACCATTTATATCTCTCCATTAGGCTAAATGGAGGAGTATGAGTATGATACAGAGGCATTATGATGTGGTAGTATGATATTATGATAGCCCTCACATAGTAGCTCGAGCCGCGACTCTGACACATGTCGTTTAGGATTTATGGGTATGTTAGTTACGCTCATGCTATGTACAGACGTATGTGCGAGAATAATAAAATATGATATGTTACGAGTTATGGTGAGGTACGTTATAAGTGTCTAGATCATGGTCCTACATTTATATTATGATATGAGTTCTACGTTATACACTTGATTTTGTCATGCTCTTTTTGATTTTATTGTTATAGTATGTTTATCACTTACTTGATGCACCCACAATGCACCTGAGTAGAATGGGGTGGATTATTAGTGTATTCACTGAGTTTACGTGACTGAGTAAACTCATCCCACGAAAATCTAAACAGCTGCAGGTGATTACGGTAGTGGAGTAGACGCCAACTATTCAGATCCCATTGACGTTGATTTCGTTGACCCCGTAGATGCTGAGAATCAGAAGCCATGGGAGGGCGATGCTGCAGTACACCAGGAGGACCTTGGTGTTGATTCTGATCCTAGCGCCAATTATAGACAGTTGTAGACTCGGTACTAAGTTCTTTTGACATTATTATTATTGACTCTACGCTTTCTTTTATCGGATTTGTCTCTGACTTTTATTTTTCTTTTATTGGTGGTTTACTTGGATTTTATCACACTTATTTACTATTTATGACTACTTTATATTCTATCTATGTGTTGACTTTCACAGATTTCGTGGAATTAGATTGCGCAAGAACTCTGATTAGGTGTATGTCTGTTTAGCATATTCAGGATCTGTGCTAGTCATAACTCAAAATTCTAAGTTCTCCGGATGGGGTAAAATTTCGGGTCATGATAACATATCTCCCTTGTTAGCATCAAGCATAGGAACTTTTTCTCTCTCATGAAAGATGATGTCAGCATTTTTCTTAGGTGACCTAAAAGGGGTGACATCATAACAGATGATGTCATCACTTCTTGTGAGATTTGCATAAATAACAAGTGATAAGTCTTAATACCATGCCTTATCGTGGTTTGAAAAAGGGCAAAGAAAATAGATAAACCCTAATGTATATATTTTATTAAGAAGAAAGACCCCGTGTTTGGACCATACATAGAATAATTATGCATTGGCTGCCTTTGATTCAAATGATGGAGATTGTTTTTCATTCTCATCAACTGCACAACGGATCTATAGATCATGGGTCTACCATCAAACGGTCAATCTTTTATTACACGTAGCACACATCTCCAAAAAAGTGATTCTAAAAATATGCTTGAGCTTGCTTGTAATAAAAAACTGACCATTTGACAGTAGGCCCGTTATCTATAGATCCATTGTGTGTAAGATTGGGACGAAAAAAGATCTCCATTATCTGATTCAAAGGCGGTCAATACATATCGGCTAGAGGAGATGGGTGAGAATAATGGTACCCAATATTAAAAGCAGCTTTAAACCCTTTTTTGTTTTAATTAAGTGTACTCACAAAAATAAAGACAAACATGTGGACTCCCTCTTCTTCTTTTTATAGTCTGAAATGAGGTTGAATGCATGGAAATTCTGTCTTTTTTTTGCAACTTTTTGGTTAACTTTGTTCATTAGTCGCTGATAATCCACATTTGTCACTTGTCACACACCGCTTAAGAAAACCAACTCCTCAACTCAAAGATTCCGCGTGGAAGCCACTTAAATGAGTTGGTATTAGGTACCCAACAGAGCATCAACACTGGATGCTCGGGTCAATTTCCTTCTATCAAAATAGTCAAGCCTCAGGAATTTTGCATCTATTTATGAGTATATAAATCCGTGAAAGTATATTTTTATCTTTCCCTGATTTGGCGCCTAAAAAGATCAATGCATTTCTTAAGGTTGCAATGGAGATTGATCTGAACACTAGCGGCAGTGCTCGGGTACCTATTAGTCTATTACGAACTCTGCTTAAAAGCACACATGAAAGAAGAGCTTAGAGCAAGTCTTACCACACCACTAATTGTATGGTACACATATGCAGCAACCACCATTTTCTTTTCACATGCAAACATGCAATGCAAGTGGAGAGAGAGAGATGGCTAGGATTGGTTCAAGTTTTCTCATTTAAAAGCTAATTTACTGCATTGAAAATATAGTTGACCAATCCAAGCCGTTCAATTGACTTTACTTATGTTAATGCTTTAACCATTTAATTTGAGCACTTTGAACGTATTTGTTGTTGATTTTAAGGCATGAGTCCATATCATGTACTCACATTTGACACCAAATGATTTTTTAGTTGAGATAAGTTTAAGTTTAAATGATATACTGTCATTCGGATGATTCATTATCCTAATAAGAGTGTGCTGCAGGCCGATACCAATACATATCGGTGTTGCTTATTGGTTTTTCGACCAATCGATTCGTATCGTCCCCGATGCGGTATCGGGATCGGACAATACGTGCCTGTATCAGCGGATACCTCTATCATTTTATTTATTATTAATTTTTTTTTTATAAAAGATAGTGAAACATATCAGTCCTCCATGGACCGATACCCACTTTGATACCTTTGTTTAAAGATCAAACCAGTAATTCCGACTGAAATGGAGCAACACAAAAAATAAATAATTAATAAATTCCCTTGATGTTGCTATAGCAGACGGCTTATGACTCATAAAGATCTGAGGGCCTGTTTGGTTGTCATATCTCATGTTTGGGGATAATTCTGGGTGACATGAAGATAAACTTTAATCTTCTAATTTACGTAAATCTTTCGCTTATTTTAGAAGGTTATTCTTTCAGCCATTGAGGTGGAAGTAGGAACTTCCCACTTCGATATAAACTATACTGTTTTTTTGTCGTTTTTTCCTTGGAAGTCCAAATAAAAATCACAAAGGGTAGCAATTTTTGCAAATAAAGATTATTGTGGTGCAACCAATGGCTTCATAGATCACATTGCTCATTGCGTTGACTCAGATGCTAGAGGTAGTTTTTCGTCCTAATCTTACACACATTAGATCTTGAGATCATGACCCAAATGTCAGACGGTCATATGTTGATTCTACACCGCATATACCGCCTCCTACGTCCCTATGTCGAATCGCCGCAGAACTTCATTCCCGAGCACTACCCCCACCAAGGCATCAACCCCAACCTCTCTTCTTATCACCTGACCGTGCAAGCAACAACAACAGGAGGTTACGGCAAAAACCTAGGCGAGAAGAACGAACCGTGAAAGTTCACGCGATTTGACACTTCGAGTAGCGCGAGCCACCCGAACCCACGTGCACGCTCCAACAAGTGGGTGCCTCTCGATCAATCTTAAAATATTCAATTTTTTATTTTATTTTTTTTTATTTTTTTATTTTTAAATTATATTTTATGAAACCCCATTATTGGCTACTTAGCCATGCGAATATATATATATATATATATATATATATATATAAAATGAATATCTATTTATCTTATTTAGGTATTCAAAAGTTATATATATACATGTAGTTCGGTGTGTATAATAACATAAATCCTATATGTAGACATATAATAGTTGCCCTTGATATATATAGATATATAATGAATATATATAGTGTTTTGTATTGCTTATATAGGTGTTTACAGTGGGGGGAGAGAGAGAGAGAGAGAGAGAGAGAGAGAGAGAGAGACACCTCTTCTTCTCCACGATTTCGTCAATGAAGATAAATATTTATATATATATATATATATATATATATATATATATATATATATATATATGGATGAAATCTTGTGAGTACTTAACAAGGGAAATAATCCATCCTCCAATCTCCTCTTCAAAATACTCCCTTGTCTCTGCAAAAGAGATGACAAATAGTGCGGTAAATGGTATTTTTATATATACTTGCGTACACATAGATTTGTATGTGTTCATATATACAGAGAAGGTATGAGAGTGAATACATATAGAGAAAGAAGACCCAAATAGAGGGTGAATAAACAGAGAAATAAGAAATATATGTAGGAGTTTGCATGTGCTTAACAATGAGACTGATCCTTCTGGTTTTACATCTATGGCTCACATCCCTGCAACAAAATCCCTAACCAAGTATATTTTTTAGCCGAGGGAGATGAACAGATATGATAGGAGAACAAGTAAAAGAAAATTATAGTTCATGGCCTCTTCGTAATAAAATGCCAGCCATCTCTGTTTTTGACAACATGTCATGAGACCCAAGGATCAAACGGCTGAAATTACTTCTAACTTGATGCAGAAACGAAAGGCAATTTGCTAGTAGGAACTTATATAACGGAGAAAGAGAAGGTAGTGTAAAAAAAAAAAAAAAGAGGCCGGCCCAACCTCTAATAGAGAGATCTAGAGAAGGAAAGCGAGGGAGAACCAACCTCTAAACAGAGAAATCGATACAAAAATCAAGAAATTAAAATGTCATGTGGATATCATTGATCATGAAGGGATTGACCCTTAGATCTGAGACCTCAGAGGTCAAAATAAATTGGGCCCAAAGACCTAACACCTTAAAATTATCTTTCTTAAGTATCTGATGGTTCATATCCGTTCAACTTGACCGCTACATAGTAGGTACACTAAGTGTGCACGTGACTCTTAGATCCTGTGAAATGTTGACTAGAGGATCTAGTGGGCTAGAGTTCGAATCAGGATCGAGACAAAAGAACCAACCCTAGGTAAAATATTATGATCAAACCATCTAAAGATTCAGATTAGATTATAGATGATTCAAAGTTCATGTCTTCTTATTTTAGCCTTAGGTGCCACATGGAATAGCGCCATGGGCTCCTTTTGACCCTTAATTTTTGAGAATCAAGGCCCAATTGGCCCATAGGACCAACTTTGAAAATAATCCCGATAATGACACAATATAATCTAACGGATCAGGAAAGTGTCACTAACTTTTCGAGGATGCGCTTTGAGGCTCACAAATTGAAAGATTTAGTGAGGGATATTAACCCCTGTATAATTAGGCTAAGGGAATAATTTGACCGCCACGTTGACCCACTCTTGGGTCAAATTAGTAAAAGGTGTCAATGCAGAAACTGCACAAATCTTAGAAAACTTTAAAAACAGAAGACCCGATCAGTAATCTAACGGCCCATGAAAGTTTTCTCTAAAAATTTCGTATAAAATGTCTGTTCATTTCAAATTTTAATTATTATGTTATGGTCACAAGTATGTAAGGTGTATGAACTAGTTCGTTTATTCAGGTAAGTCCTTCCATCATATGGCATGCATCACATAGAAAAAATCACGATAGGGCATACGCATGATTAAAAAGGAATAAGCTATGTCACACGACTTTTAAGCCTTCGTCATGGTGGGGTTCCCATCATGATCACGTAGAACTTGGAATGTAGGCATCCATGTACGGATGCAACACCTCTATGAGAATATGGGCTGTCACACGAAGTACATTCAGATTACTATAGAACCCGTCCCTTGGAAAGCGTGATTTTATAAATCTTATCGCACCGTGGCTCACTACAAATTAAGTTATAAGTAAATGATAAGGAATGATATGTAAGATAAAATAAGATACGAATACGAATAAGTTACGTTGTGAAGGCCAGCAAAATACGAACTAAGTTTCTACACGTGTCATGTCTTGTGTGCCACTGCAAGATCTAACGTTGGCAGCCTAGACGGGTCTTAAGGACAATATGATTCGACAGTGTCCCGAATGTAAGGGGACACTGATTTAAATGCATGCAATCTCATCAGGCTGGATGGTGGTATACGATATGATATGGAGGTTAGGTGGTTATCTACACATGGACATCGCGTGATAGGCTCGAGCAGCGGCCCTGGCACAGGTCGTATACATAAATTAAGTAAGATGCGAAGTACGTGATGTAGGCGTATGGAGCAATATTAAGTTTTAAGATATGCCACATAGGATAAGTCGACAAAGTAGATACATAGGAGATCAGAACTTGATGCATCATATTTATTTTATTTTATGTCAGATCTTTTCATTCTATGTTATGTCTTTTCTTTTTATGCTATATTTTTCAGTTTCGATACGATAGATTATGAGATCTTAGATATTTTTGTAATCATTTATAGTTGTTTGATTTATTTCAAATTGCACCGCAACTCAAGCGATTGCACACACGATCACTTGGGTATTTTATGGTGGATTGATTATGCAACCTGCTGAGTTTACGTGACTGAGTAAACTCACCCCCCTCCTCAAAACTAACAGTTGCAGGTGAGAACTCTGATTTTTCCAACACTGAGGAAGGGGATGTTGCTGTTCCTGATGTGGCTCTTGAGAGTGAGGACGTCGGCTACCATCTGGACGAGGGGGTAGATCTGACGGACTACTTTGAGCATTGAGAGATTCTTTAGTTATAGTTTTTATTATTTTCAGGGGAGACTTGTTATTAGTTACTTTATTTATCAGTACCACTTTTGAGTTTACGTTTGGGACCGTTTTATCTTACGTAAAACCTCAGTTTATTTTCTATCCTAGATGCATGGTTAGAATTGATCACGTTACTATTGTCTGCTACCTCTTCTGTTGTTGACTTACGAGTCATTTATCTTTAAATGTTTTTATCAAATGTTTTGATCCATATGCTAAATCGAATTAAAAAACATGTGTATGTCCGTTTATCGCCTTAACAAGCTTGCGGTATCATAACAGGGAATTCTAAGCCTTCAACATCGGATAAGGATTCTGGGTCATGACAATTTCATTTGGCTTACCACGACCATCCTAAATTCCAGTATAAGAAATATGAAAAACCAAAGCTATATTAGGTGGACGGGCCGGTGTAACAACTCTGGTGCACAGTACATCAAGTTTGTAAATGTGGCACCATTCTACATCAATTCCAGATGTCCAAGTGGCAGGCTATTTTTTAAATGCTCATTTTATCATGCTCATTAAGTCCCTTAACCGGCCGATTTGAACACCATTGTTGATCTACATGATGGCCAGCACTTTGCCATTTTAGATTGATGCATAAGATTGCCACCTATATAAAATTGATTACTAAGCCCTACTTCCAACTAATACCCACATCAAGATTAAGAAAAATTATAAACGGTGGACAATTTTTGATAGATAATGTGGCACAACGTAACAGGCTACGGCACTTGGGCCCATTATGAGTGCAGCCAGGCATGTTACGCCAAGTTGCCTGCGAAATTGTCTATGGTATTCTGTCAATCAAGATCAGATATCTCACGTGCTTAGGTAATACTGACTCACTTAAGCACTTTAGTCCCACAATCTTGCCTAGGCTTTAAAATAGGCCTGGCAAGGCTGGGGTCTGGCTGGATTGCCGGTCCACATGACCCAAATTTTTAGCCATCAGGGCGGATACGGTGTTAAGCATCCAATCCGACCTTCAGGTCGGGTCAACTCAATCCAAACTTGATATTTCACATAGAACCAATGGACATAGGGGTTTTAAATCGGGTGGGATCATGTTTTTGGGTTGGGCCTTGGATTGAGTTGTTTTTTGGGTTGGGTTGGGCCTTGGATCGAGTTGTTTTTCGGGTTGGGTTGGGTTGGGCATATATATCTCTGACCCTCCGGGTCAAGTCGGGCCTATTCCCTTTACTGTCAGGATCCCAAAATTTGGCCCGACCCGGACCCATTTACAGCCCCATTTAGAAAACGTTGGCTGAGCCGCTGAGGGAGTGAGGGGAGACTTGAGTCTTCATTCTTTCTACAAGAAAAGTGGTTTACAGTTTGATCTTTAATCAAGGACAGTAAAGGTGAGAAGATTCTTTCACCTAAAAAAAAAGTTCGTGTTCCCACGTCTGTCGTCTTCTAATCGAACTCCATCTCGGGAGATGTATTTTTCTTCTTCTTCTCAACCGAGATAGATGTGCAATGATGCAATCACAGTAACTAAGTACAGTTGCATGAACTCTAATCTCGAAGAAAAGCTGGCTTCCACGCATTTCATGCACACTGAAATTCGTGAGAAAACAATCAGTGGCTGTGAGCGATTTGATCGGTGACGAAGCCTCTTATGGCACCTGTAATTCCTACCTAATTGGGTGATTCACGCGTTCCACTAACAAGGGTTGGTAAATCATGCAACCAAGTGTCAGGCTACAAATGGCTGATTTTTGGTATAAGTGGAGGCTACCAATCAGAAGCTATGAAGCGTTAGTGGCGTTCGTGAGAAACGTGTTACATCGCTTGTTCCCCTGATATTCCACACCCCACCCTTTTCCTCGAATAGGAGGAGGCAATAAGAGCTGACTACCAACTTTTTGTAAAATTGTTTTGGAAAATTGCAAATCGCAGGCAGGTTTTGTGCAGGCAAAGTATAAGCGGCTGATGTGGCGTGACGTGACTGATTGTCTCGACCTATATTGCTTGATCCCCATTGTACTTGCAGTCAATTTTGTTGCACCATATCAGTCGCCTGCGCTATGCCGCACAAAAACTGTCTGCCATATAACATTTTTACTCCCTAGCTGACCTCGAACTTACTTCTAGCGTGGTGGAGGGGTTCATAAAAACTCATTGCCATTACTTTCTGTGGATTGAACTTTGAACCTTTTGTTAGAGATATTTTAGTATGAAGGAATAATAGAAAATAAGAGCAGACCAACAGCAGTCACATAGCGAGCCATGTGCTATAAAGAGCATAGAAATTTGTGTGCATCTCAGAGTCTGTATAGCGAGTGGCATCCAATCAGGGAGCATCTGTTAATTATAGACAAAAACCTCCGATTTGCACCCACCAAGGGGTTGTTGCAATTGTTAACGGACTTGAGTATGCTCCCCAAGGTTGTGACTTTGAAATGACACCTCTTTTGCGTTAAATGGGTGCCACCTAAAATTAATGCGTAAACGATGAAATGCACATGACATGGATGGCACCCTTATGGATTAGTCCAAACCCTATTGATATTTACTTCACTTAAACTGCATGAAAAGCAAGCTTGGGACACTATGTTATGAAAAGAAAAAAAATTTAAAAATACTTCTATTTGCACCAACTAAAACTATAGTGCCCCCCACCTGAGTGCCATTGCATGCTTGTTTAATAAGACGATGGAGATCGTTTTTCATAATAATCTTTCATGCAAGAGATATCGAAATTATGGGTGTATCATTAGACAATTCGCATGTTAATAATGTTGCATACCAACAACAAAGTAACAACCATCATTTTTCATCCCAATCTTCCACTAGAGTTTTAGTAGGTGCAAATAGAGGCATTGATTATAGATAAATTTCATTTAGGAGAAAAAAATGTTATTAGGTATGTGACCTGAGAAGCAGCTATGGCATCAAGTCAATCTTTCAAGCCACGAGACGGAAACAGCTATTATGAACACTCAAACTAGGGAAAGTCAACTTTTGACCTTTCACTAGCACTCGGTTCCGGTACCTTATTATTTGTTTAAAGACCTATAGTATAATGGTTGGAGGTCATTGGAATGAAATTGGAAAAGTGACTCCATTGGTGGGCCCCCCTTTTTTTCAAGTCAATGAGCTATGCGCAATTGGGCACTACAACATGTGGAAAATTATAAGGGGGGTGACAGATTCATTGAGGACAAAGTGCAGGCGGCTGACGCTGCGCTACGGGACTGGCTACAGGGATATGCATTAATTGAGTTCTACCACACTTGCAGCCAATTACCTCGCGCCACATCAGCCGCCTGTACTTTTTCTGCATAAAATCTGAAAATTTGTCTTCCATATAACACTTTCCTAATTCCTAACCCTTGAGTAACGGTCTCTCGGTCTCCCTATAAGTATGCTTCCATTTCGCAGCTTAGCTCCCCACACCACCTTCTTCTCACTCAACCTTTCCATCTCCCTCTCTCTATGGATGCCCAACGCGATAGCCAAACGATAAATCCCACTGCTAGATCCGAACCCCCACGGATCTACAACACTCTCCGATGCAGCGAATGCCGGAGGCAATTCCCTTCGCCCAAATCTCTATTCGGTCACATGAGGTGCCACCCGGATCGGGCCTGGCGTGGAATCCAACCCCCTCAACCTGCCGGACAGATGTCAGACCGGAAAGATATACAGAAAACCGGCCTTCTGAACCGTCAGGCTGCCGGGAAATATGAAAACCCGGATACCCGAGACTCCTCGGAATCCAAGGAAGACCGCAACACTGCTGTCTTTCTCCTCATGCTAGCTCGAGGCGGCCGCGAGAATTTACAGGGAAAGAGGAAGATGAAGAGGATGAGAGAATGGCGGACCCGGTCCGTACAACACCGTTCTGGCGGGTTGAACCAGATGATCAGTGGTGTGGCCACAGCCACAGGGAGTCGGGTCCACGAATGCTCGATCTGTCATAAGGTATTCTCGACTGGTCAGGCTCTGGGAGGGCACAAAAGATGTCACTGGACCGGAGGGGAGAAGCTGACCCGGGTTTTGGGTTGGCCGGTTCTTGATCTGAACGAACCGGCTCCGATTTCAGAAGAGGATATGGAAGCTGTTTATGGGATGGTGGATGTGATTCCGGCTTGTTTAAAATCTCTCAAATTTCTGAGTTTCAAAAACGCTCAGTCTTCTATGATGGAAGAACTAACGAGCTCGAGAGTTTGTTCTTGAATTATATTAGTTTAATTTCTCTGTTTTATTTTACAATAATAATTTTAAAAAAATCGGTACATTAACCTATGGGATATGGGGTTTTGGCTAACGACATTGAATTGATTTCACATCTAAGCGGGGGCATGATTGGTTTTATCAGTGAATCGTAAAGTGTCGAGATAATGGTGGAGATAATGCCATTAGTTTTTCAATTGATCGCAATCAACAGATCATTCAACGGACCGCTTATGTGCCACGATCCAAGCGCAGTGAGTCCCAACAATGCAGGTTAGGCTAGCAGCACTTGCATCATGCCACGTAAACAGTCTGTTGTTTGTCTGCTAATTTATGCCTGCTTATTATAATTTTTGTTTTCAGACACTGACATATAGCTGACCGCAGACAACACTGTTTAAGGACTGCTCATTATAATTTTCATTTTGGGCGGGGATAATTAGCCGGAGTTAACGCGATTTTGCAACATATGTGGCCCACGCTGCATATACTTCGACAAAAAAAATTCTACTTTTCTCATCCCTGTGTACGCGGCAACACGAGCCTTCCAGTTTCTGAAGTCCGCAATGATGCACAAAAATTGCTTGCAGTGGGCGCTTGGAAAGCTCTGACAAGAATGTTTCTTTTTACTCGTAGTGTTTCAATGATCTAATATCATTAAAATCAGACTTTTATCTCACACCGTTGAAGTGTGATTCATCTTATGCCATGTGGCTCATATATGTTATCAATCTAAATTTGTTCAAGTAGCAATTTGTTATTGGAACATATCTCAGCCCCAAAAAATGCTTATAAATGACTGAACAATTTGATTAATGAAATTTAAAATCAGCCATTAAAACTAAAGACAACAATTGGTAGGTATTATAGTCCACAAATCAGATGACTATAATATCAATCGTTGGATGTAAACAATTTGATTGATGAAATTTACCGTCAGCCATTAAAATGTCATTTTTGAAGCTGTTGCATTTCAATCTATCACTTTGATCATGTGGATCACCCACATCTTAAACCATTGATGGTGTAGAATCATGTAAACACCATTTAGGTGTTTAAATGACGGTTAGGAAAGTTGGGTTCTTGGTTACGCAACAAAAAATGTAAGAAATATTTTTTTTTCATTTAAAACATAGGGCGATTTACTTAAAAAATTACGGATTTCATGATAAATTAGTTTGGAGGGCCTGATTCAGTACTTTCCTCTAAATGGGCTATATGTATACATTTTTCATGTAAAATGAACATGATCAAGACCATGTATCAAACGTGATTTTAACGTCACTTTTCAAAATTTGATCACGTGGAATCAAAATTTGATCATCTTTGGGCTTGAGATGAAAGATAATTTTCAGCACGTGAAACCCCGGTTGACAAGGAAGAATCTTGGATTGAAAATGAAGTATTCAAATCACGCCTTCTCTTCCACATGTGATTTCAGCTGCCAAGTGTTGCTCTACAATTGGTGGCATTTTAGCCTAAGAGGCATTTGTGATACATAATTACAGTTAGTGTGAAAATGATTAGGTTAATTAGGGGTATTTCAGATAAAGGATTTAGGGTTAATTATTTGGCTGATTAATTATTTGGCTAGTGAAGTCCCGAAATATTTTATAAGCCCTTAAAGTATAAACTGCATACATTAGAAACATAAATCAAAAGACCTTGAATTGGCGGGATTAATATGTACTCAGCCTTAGCCTCACCCTACTGTGGGTCATTTGTTTTTTTCGATAATATTATTTTATATATTATCTTATTCATAATTTCTAGCCAATAACTAACATAGAAAAAACAGGCATAAAAAATAATTATGTATCTATTTTTATAAAAGTCAAGATGGGAAATGAGAAAAAAAAAAGGTACAAATCCTTATAATTTGTAGCCTTGTAGGGTTTTCAATCCTTCCCATTTATGCCTATAAAAGTTAAAGTCAAGATTCTATTATATCCAATGGTTATTGGCATGACCCAGAATCCTTACCCGACCTCAAGGGCCTAGAATTCCGTGATATGATACCGCATGCTTGTTAAGGCGATAAACGGACATACACATAATTCTTATATCGATTTAACATATGGATCAACGCATTTAATAGTATCATTTAAAAATAAATTATTCAAGAAAACAACAGCGGAAAACGTAGATGACGTTAATTAAGTGATAAATCCTAACCATGTATCTATAATCGAAAGCAAGCAGAGGTTTTACGTAGAATAAAACAGTCCCAACGAAAACCCAAAATTGGTGCTGAAAAATAAAAGTATCTAATAACAAATCTCCTCTGAAAATAATAAAACTATGACTAAGAATCTCTCAATGCTCAAAGTAATCCGTCGGATCTATTCCCTCGTCCAGATGGTAGCCGACATCTTCACTCTCATGAGCCACATCAGGAACAGCAGCATCCCCATCCTCAGTGATGGAAAAATCAGAGTTCTCACCTGCAACTGTTAGTTTTGGGGAGGGGGTGAGTTTACTCACCACGAACTTCGATGGGTTGCACAATCGATCCACCATAAAATACCCAGGTGATCGTGTGTGCAATCGCTTGAGTTGCGATACATTTTGAAATAAATCAAACAGCTATAAATGATTACAAAAATATCTAAGATCTCATATCTATCTTAACAAAACTGAAAAATATAGCATAAAAAGAAAATAAGTAACATAAAATGAAAAGACCTGGCATAACATGAAATGAATATGATGCATCAAGTTCTGATCTCCTTTTGTGTCTACTTTGTCGACTTTTCTTATGTGACATATCTTAAAACTTAATATTGCTCCATACGCCTACACAACGCGTTTCACATCTTAATTTTAATTTCGTGTCGACATGTGTCGAACCACTTTGCTCGAGCCTGTAGATAACCACCTAACCTCCATATCATATCGTATACCACCATCCAGCCTGATGAGGTTGCATGCATTTAAATCAGTGTCCCCTTACGTTCGGGATACTGTCGTATCGTATTGTCCCTAAGACCCGTCTTGGCTGTAGACGTTGGATCTTGCGGTGGCACGCAAGACATGGCACGTGTAGAAACTTAATTTATATTTTGTTGGCCTTCACAACGTAACTTATCTGTATTCGTAGCTTACCTTATCTTACATATCATTTCTTATTGTTTGCTTAAAACTTAATTTGAAGTGAGCCACGGTGCGATAAGATTCACAAAAATCATGCTTTCCAAGAGACGGGTTCCGTAGTAACCTGGATGTACTTCGTGTGGCAACCCATACCCTCATAGAGGTGTTGCATCCGTACATGGATTGCCTACATTCCAAGTTCCACGTGACCGTGAAAGGAGACCTCACCATGATGAAGGCTTAAAAGTCGTGTGACATAATTTATTCCCTTTTAATCATGTGTATGCCCTATCATAGTTTTCTATGTGATGCATGTCATATGATGGAAGGATTTACCTGGCTAATCAAAACTATATCATAAGCCTTATATACTAGTGACTAGAATATAATAATTAAAATTTGGAAAGAACAAATATTTCATATATAACCTTGGAAAGAGCCTCCTGTTTTTAAAGCCTTCCAAGATTTAGGTGGTCTCTATATTTGGACATTTTTCTAGTTTGACCAAAAAGTGGGTAAAAAGAACGGTCAAACAATTCCCTTAGTCTATTTATACAAGGGTTAATATCTTCACCAAATCTTCCAAACTTGCGGGCCTCAAAACACGTCCTCGAAATTTTAGTGACACTTTTCTGATCTGTTAGATTACATTGTGTTACTATTGAGATCGTTTTGGAGTTGGTCCTATGGGCCAGTTGGACCTTGATTATCAAAAATTAGGGTCAAAGGGAACTTATGGTGTTATTCCATATGGCACCTAAGGCTAAAATAAGAAGACATGAGCTTAGAGTCATCTCTCATCTAATCTGAACTATTTGATGGTTAGACGATAAAATTTTACCTAATGTTGATTCTTTTGTCCCGATCCTAATTCGACCTCTAGCACACTAGATCCTCCGGTCAACGTTTCGCAAGATTTAGGAGTCGTGTGCACACTTAGTGTACCTACTATGTGATGATCAGGTTTTGCGGACTTGAACCATCAGATACTTAAGGAGGATACTTTTAAAGTGTCAAGTCTTTGGGTCTAAACTATTTCATCTTCTAAGCCCTCAGATCGAACGGTCAATCCTTACATGATTGCTAGTTTCCAAAAGGAGGCCAAATTTCTTGATTTATGTGTCGATTTCTCGAGTTCTGAATCGTTAGATGTCTCGAGAATTTCATTTTGCGGAGATGGTCCATCTCGGCTCTATTTTTTGGGTTGGGCCCACAAGGTCCAACTTGAACCTATTTTATTTAAATCTAATGGTGCCAAGGGGGTGGTTGCACCAAATTAATCATGTCAGGTAAAATTCTTCAAAACGTCCAACTATAATAGTTGGCACGGGCAAGCTATCACCGACATTGTCGGTGTTTGGTTGGGCCGATCCCCGAAATTTATTTTATCCCAGCCCGACTCTTTGATTTTGGCATTCATTAGTTTTTCTCAATCAATCAAGTTAATATAGAAGATAAATCACCTGTCCGGATTTTTATAAAGTCTTCCATGCAAGGCGGGCCAATCATAAAAATAAAACTTGCCTGAAATTGTACCTAATCTAAACATGCTCAGATATGTGTTGGGCTTTAGTTTAATCCATTATATTCCCAGTCTTGGTCAAATCGGACCCGATTTTCCGAGTGCTACTGATAGCGCATGGACCGTAACTCGCCCAAGAAATAAAACACAAAGGGCTGCGGGTCCTATAAATCCAGCCCCAAATATATGTATACATATATATAGAGCGAAAGATGGCTTAGTAATTTTGCTTCCTATTTTGGGAAGGAAGATATTGGTGGAGTTTAATTGTTTTGGGAGTATCGAACTCACCGATCATTGGTTTCTCCACTATTGTGTTCAACAGCCATAAGTAACTCACACTCCACAAAGTGACCATCTAATGAAATAAAATAATAGGTGTCTAATACAATACAATAATAGGTGAGACCGGTTTCTTATGTAGCATCATAAATCATGATGGAATCTCTGAATGAATCTAACGCTATTGAGACAGTGGATCTAATACCATCCAAACACTAGATCTGATTGTCTCAGTATATGCTTTTATGCACTCCTAGATTAAGTGAATGTACTGCTGGCTGCACATCTTATCCCATAGAAATTCTATCTTTATGTTGATTTGAATAAAGTGTATGCATTAAGGCTTCACAAAAGATCTTAGCCCAAAATTAAGGTAAGAAAGAAAAGACAAGGGAAGAGTACTCTCGTCAATTGATAGAGACTTGTTGTCAAGCAAACTTTCATTTATATATTTAATAAATATATCATATTAGATACATACAACTTAACTATTATAACAAACAAATATAAGGTAAATAAATAAATAAAATAAACCTACCGATCCGAGGTTTACCCATGCGCTGAGATAGACGAACATGTTCTATATGGATCTAAGAGCAATTTATTTTGGCACGTCACATTTTCTGAATGTAACAGGTGTTAGATCCTTATATCTCGACATATCTAGTTAAGATTGTTCTTATGTTCTTAAATTGATTTTGGATTTCAAAAAGGAATAAATAAATAAATAAAGTTAAAAAAATATATATAAACATAAATACTGAATAATTTAAGATGGATTTAGGGGCACCCACTTGTTGGAGCGTGTACGGGTTGATTCTGATCGATTCGGCGACACGATAGCTTACGCGCCGATTCAGCGATGCGGCAGCCTATTGCTTTAGCGATGCGTTTTCGATGGTGGGTCGGCGGGTACTAGGCTGGTTGGATGCGAGAGAAAGAAAGGGATTATCACAACATTAATGGTGCCGAGATATTGGTAGAGAAGGAACGAGTGTCGGAGATAGATGGAAGAGGAAAAAGCTAGGGATATGAGAGTTTATAGAGAGAAGATGAAAACTTAATTTGGGCATAATTTGCTAAAAAGGCAAGAGTTCAAAGACCCAAATTCCCTTCTAAAATTAGGGAATCATGGGGCATAAAAGGCTAGTGTTTTTTTATTCCTAAAATATAATATATTGCTAGCTAGTAACCCGGTCCAACTAAAATTATAAAGTTTCTACACTAATGATTGTGTATGTGGGTTGGGTTAGAGTGTGGAGCACTCACACGGGACTTGGTGATTCATGACATCTAAAGCCATTGAATGCCCATCTAAAGGTCCGGGTCATAACAGTTATAAAATCAATCTAATTGCATTTAGTTTTCAAGCAGTTGTACCTGACTAAAATCCTTACTTATATACGCTAAGACGTTAAGCAAAAGTCACTAATCCATGATATTTTACTAAAATACCCTCAAATCAATATGTTGAATGTTAAAATTTGAGGATATTTATAAATCATATTTTTATTAAGAAAAGGTGTTCGTCGTCTACGGGAGGATGGTCACCGTCCTCTAAAGTTTCAAGTGAAGGTCTATGTGGCATTCAAAACATTGTTTCAATGTCACATGGACCTAGAGCGCATTACTTAGAAAAGTAATTTTGAAAACTCAGCTCTACCATGTATTTTTTGAGCCATGAAATATAAATCATTGAAATTAGTCAAACATTGACTTATATTTAAAAAAAATAAAATTAATTGATCTAAACCATCCACTCGTGATCCATGTGACCACTAAAGAGTGTTTTGGGTGCTATGTGTACCTCCACGTGGGCCTTGGAGGACGGTGACCCGTCCTCCCATGGAGGACGGAACCAGCTCCCTTTTTATTAATATTATTTAAAAGTAAAATATATACTATATATAGGTAATCTGGGTCGGGTTGGGGCAGGCTAGAGACCATCTGACCCTAACCCCGCATGGACTAGACCGGGCTACTAGCAGCCCGGCCATATGAGCCTAACTAGTCTAAGGGCCTTTAAAACCCAAGAATTTTGGGCCGGTTCCAAGCCAGGCTGTGGGCTTGTCGGATCCATTGACAGCCCTAGCATTAATGTATACTCGCCCGAGGCCTTTCTTAAGGCCTTAAATTAAAACAAATACGTATCGCCGCCCGATACGTGTCACTTGATATCATCTGTTTATATATATATATATATATATAAACGAATACTGGCTGTGCTTAAGAGAGTGAGAGTGGGGAATGGCTTCTCCTTCTGTCGCACTGTATTTTGCAGGGACTTCGGTGGCATCTTCAACGTATAGAAGAAACCCTCAACCGAAAACAAACTCTAAGCCGCCCACGAAGCAGGCACCCATTTCTTCTTCTGCTTCTACTTCTTCTTCTCCATCTTCTTCTTCTTCGGAATTGAGAGAAAAGAGAGAAGAGGTGAACCGTAAGATCGCGTCGAAGAAAGCGATCTCAATCATTCTGAGAAGAGAGGCCACGAAAGCAGTGATAGAGAGTAAGCGAGGCCATACAAATTCCAAGAAACTCCTCCCGAGGACAGTACTCGAAGCTCTGCACGAGAGGATCAAAGCTCTGCGTTGGGAATCTGCTCTCCAGGTAGGTAGGTTGGTAGCTCTCTTTCTTAATTGAGCTTTTATAAGACTCTGTTCTCATCGCTTTTGCAGCTTTTCTATGTGTATGACTTGTGTTTGATTTAATGTCTCTGAGATGTTGCAATGGTTTTCCATCATCATCTTCAATTCAACATATATTAGCTTAGATATATAGCTCAAGCTTTCTTCTTTAATCGGGTGCCAATAAGAGGTCTCTTGTTTTACAATCTTAACTTAGAATGATTTATATGCTGGGATTGTATTTAATTAATCCTTAATCTCCGTCCTCAATCACTAAAAGAAAAACCAAAATATTATTAAGGGTACTATTATTTGCACTAGTGAAATTATAATCTCACTCCAGCCAAAAGCGTAATCTCACTGCTTGGAATCAGAGGCTGGAATCCAGCCCAATCTTCTGCGGAATGGATCTTTAGATCATGGGGGTATCATCACATGGCCAATTTTTATTGCACATGGCACACATCCCAAAAATCATGTGGCATACATCATGTTTATAGGACACTTTAAGGATGTGTGCCACGTTGAATAAAAAACTGAGCATGTGATGGTACGCCCATGATCTCAAGATCCATTGGGACGAACAGATCTCCAAAGTCTAATTCAAAGCGGTCAATGTTGCTGACCATTGACTTTGGTCACCTGCATCAATAGATGGGACGGTTACTCGTGCACTTGTTCTGTGGCACACATCCTTGACCAATCCATTTCGTCCGAGTGATTACACATCATGTCAACTTCACTTAGCCCAAAATCAGCCGACCATTACCATCCAATCCAAGCACTTCATTATGGATCCCATTATGTTGAATATGAACAATGCTCTTTATTAAAGGCCCAGATCGAATCCTTTGATGGGCAACAATTTTACGCCAACATCAGACAATTCATCGTTTGCAAATTTGACGACTTGGATTGGTCAAGGATGTGTACCGTGTGGAAAGTAATTGCACGAGTGGGTGTCTCAACTATTGATGTAGGTGCTATTCCACTAATCCATTTTTAAAACTGGTGTCATTGATACACAGTCCATGTCCAAGTCTTATGTAGGGTATACAACATGGACAGCTGTGGCTGTGTGTAAGTTACATAGATTCATGCAAATGTTTTTGCTAACCATGCCAAGGATTTGAAGTTGGTTTTCCTTTTTTCACTTCACTTGATCGATAAGTCAGTAGGAAGGTAAACAATAGAATGGAGGTATTAGGTTGTGTTTGGCATTGCTCTTTGGAAGAGGAGAAAGAGGAGTTGCTGCTCTTTATTGTTGCAAATGAATATGGGGAGAGAGAAGGATTGGAGGGAGAAAAAAGGGGAGGCTGCTCTTTGAAACATGAAAACATCCCTCTTTAAAAGAGCATGAAAAATCATGCTCTTTTAAAGAGGTTAACCTATTGAATCCAAGCTATACTTCTGATTAAGGACACACAGCCGATATTATTGCTACACAGAAATCCTTGCAGATTGCAGCAGTTGCTTTATCACATTTAATCATGATTTTTAATTTTTGTAATATTAATAAAAATTAAATTTTATAAAAACACTTTTTTACAAAATCATGCGTTTTATTTTGTTTGGATGGTAATAGGAATAAAAAAGCGATCAACGGGTTTGGAACTATTTCTTAGAAGTTTGGAATTCCATTAGAACCCACATTGTTTCTCTCTCTAGGGATCGTATATAGAGTACATATCTTACTTTCTACGGGCAAGTAATATTCAAGGCCTAATTCTCTTCTCTTTTACTAACTCTCAGAGCACAACAACTTTGGGGTGCCACCATTTCAAAACCCCAATTTCACAACGATTATCATCAACGACAAAGCACCACCTTCCTCCATTAGTAAATGGATTGTAATAGTCACCACTATCATCAACGGGCCTTGGGCCTGTAGCACAATGCAACCCAGCTTACCTATCGCATACAAAAAAAAAAGCCTCATCAGCATGTCCACGTCTTCTCTATTAAGGAGGCACTCTCGTGTCTCACCCCACTATACTTGGATAGTTTTGGGGCACTGCGAACTTACAGCCTCTACGATAAGCAAGTGAATGGGGCCCGGTGCGTGGCGAATGGAACAGTTCATCAAGCCATCTATCGCCTCAAATCACTACGGCTCCAATCTCTGATCAGTTGATTACCAGAGATTAAATATTGGGAAGAGGAATCAACTTAAAACATAAGTGAAAAAGTAAAAGTGCTACCGATCAGGAAAAAAATTGCAGAAATTGAGCTGAAGTCAAGTGAAATTTTGAATTATTAAATTTCTAAGAGCTTCAGTGTTTCATTCAAATAGTTACTCTGCTGCTGTAACAAAAGAATATTTCATTCCAAAATATGAGGTCCCCCCGACCTATTCGCAATTTTTTCGAAAATTCTCCTGATCACAAAAATTCCTGAATAATTCCTGAATTTTTCAAAAAAGATGTCACTTACTAAATTTTTAAATATGTTTTAATTTTTTTTACAAGTTTAAATCGTTTTATTTTTAAATTTTTCTCACCGATTTTCCTCCGAATATTTCCCTGAACGTCCCGGATTTGCCGGATTTTTTCGAATTTTAACCTCGCCGAACTATTACCGGATTGGGTGATTATGCTGACTGGTACATGTGATGTGTGGGTGCACGTACCTGGGGACTTAATCGGGTGCTCTAAGAGGTCGGAGACCCCGTTATCAACTAATACAATTTGTTAATGTCATTGTCTTAGCAGATTATTATTGTGTATGCATGTTTTCTCATAAAATTTAATATTTTTTATATATTTTAGGTGTTCGAACTACTGCGTGAACAGCTTTGGTACAGGCCCAATACTGGTATATACATCAAACTCATTGTCATGCTCGGAAAATGTAAACAGCCTGAAAAAGCCCACTCCCTCTTCCAAGCCATGATCGACGAAGGCTGCATTATAAACCATGAGTCCTACACTGCCCTCATCTCGGCCTATAGCAGGAGCGGTCTCTTTGACCAAGCATTCTCTCTCCTCGAGCAGATGAAGAATACACCCAGTTGTAGGCCTGACGTCTTCACGTACTCCATCCTTATAAAATCTTGCCTCCAGGTCTACAAATTTGATGAAGTCCAAACTCTGCTATTGGACATGGCAAGCCGGGGAATAAAACCCAACACTATTACATACAACACACTCATTGATTCCTATGGCAAAGCAGGCAGGTAAATGCCCGTTGCTCTAGATATGTTTCTTATTATACAGTGATTTGAGACAGTTTTATGGATATTAGAATATAATTTATGAGCTGGTATTAGATACCCGACCCAAGTGCCGGTGGTGGCTTTCAGATTTCTTTCTTTTTTCCAAATGGTCAAGCCTCAGGAAATGCGCTACTACTTATGAGTGAGCAAATCAGTGTAAGTTTTCTTTTGACCTTTCACTGGTCTGGCGCTCAAAATTATCAGGGCATTTACTAAGGCTGTCGGTTTGAGATTGGCCCCGAGTGCTACTGCTGGCACTAGGGTTGTCTATTGTGTTATGCTTAGTGTCACCAACTTAAGGTGTTGTCCCTCAAATACTGCAACCACTCTGTGTGCCAGTTGATCAGGAAATTTCCTAACCAATAAGCCACCTCCGGTGTGGGGGATGACTCGAAAATAGCATCGGTTGGATTGATCTAATGATCCCTAAAGTTATGGGTACCGGTCTACCTAAAATAAATTTTGATTGGATTATTAGGATCATCTGATTGGTGTGATATTCAGATATACCATAGCCCATGGTTTGCCAATCTTGATCAATGAGCACACATACCACTTCATGGTTAGAGTTGGGGGACCACAACCAAAGCGTGCACATGCACACACACCAGATTTTCATATTAGAGATGAGGATTATATCCATTTTATCTACAAGGTTTCAGGAGATGGAATCCACACTCGTTGAAATGCTGCAGAAAAAGGATTGCAAGCCTGATGTTTGGACGATGAACGCCACCATTAGAGCTTTTGGTGGAAGCGGGCAGCTTGAGACAATGGAGAGCTGTTACGACAAGTTCCAGAGCGCGGGGATCTCTCCCGACATAAAGACCTTCAACATACTTCTTGATTCATATGGCAAAGCCAGAAGTTACCAGAAGATGAGTGCAGTAATGGAATACATGCAAAAGTACTACTTCTCATGGACCATCGTCACCTATAACGTGGTCATTGATGCATTTGGCAGAGCGGGCGATTTGAAACAAATGGAGTATCTCTTCAGATTGATGAGATCTGAGAGAATTAAGCCCAACTGTGTTACTCTTTGCTCTCTTGTTAGAGCCTATGGGAGAGCTGAGGTAGGAGAAAAGATCAAAGGTGTTTGTAGAATCATCGACAGTTCAGATGTATTGTTGGATACAGTGTTCTTTAATTGCTTGATAGATGCATATGGAAGGGCTGGGTGCCTTGCAGAGATGAGAGAGGTGCTGGATATGATGGAGAAACGGGGGTGTAAACCCGACAAGATAACTTACAGTACCATGATCAAAGTTTATTCAAACCGCGGGATCATGGACCGCGTTAAGGAGATTCAGAGGATCATAAGAGGAAGTGAGACCTGAAGCAGGTGCTGAAAAGACGGATCACCCTTCATTTTTGGACTCATTGGGAAGCCACGTTTAGATTGCTGGAGGCTAAGGGATCAAAGATTGGTCGAGTGAGAGGAGAAATACAGACAAAAACTGAAAAACTCAGACTACCAATTTTTATGACTCCATTGCTTATTTATTCTTTATTGTACATAATCACCCTACTTTTGTCCATAACTGGATCTATAGGTCATCATGTGGCACAACTTTTGTCCAATTCAAATCATCAAAGCGCAGACTGGACCCGATAATATCAATGTCAGGGAATTCGAAACATCCTTGTGCATCATTTTTTGGCATTGATATAGAAGTACATCGATGAATCGTTCCAATTCTGAGAGGCAGAATGTTTTTTTATAGCTATGCACTTGGTTGAGCGCTACATAGCATGAGTGGGTAACCATAGGTCCATATCCCACTCTGTTTAACAGCAGTGGTGCCTAAAATCATTTTGCTTCGCATTTCAGAAATTTTGCAGCACATTGTTTGTCAAACTTATTATTAATACCAAAACCATTCGATCAAGATCATACATCGGTCCTCTCGTACATACCAGTCACTACTATCAAAACATTGCTAACTTGTTAATTTGGAACTATCTGTTGGTTAATATGTCAATGATTACCAAAAAAGAGATAAAAGAAAGTAACCACCTGAACATTTGAACCATCTATTCTGATATTAACTCTCTTCATAATCCCTTAGAATCTTTATAAGAACCTCATTTCCCCTCTGAAAAGAACATCTCCATCAGTAACTGCAGAGCACTTTTACAAAGGAAAAAAGCAATAACACCAGTTTTTATGTCAAATTTGTAAGTACAATTCTGTAGTGAGTGTCCCTAGAACTCAATGCCTATCAGTAGAGGGATCTTCCTTCATTGACTCTGAATCAGTGGCGGGATCTTGCATCATCAACTCTGGCTTGTCCCCTAAGCTTGCAACTGGAACATTGCTGCTATCCATTTCGGTGGCAGGATGTTTCTTCATCGATTCCGACTCATTCCCTAAGCTTGCGCCCAGAACGTTACTGCTATCCATTACGGTGGCAGGATCTTTCTTCATTGATTCTGACTCAGTAGCAGGATCTTTCTTCATCAACTCTGAATCTTCTCCTAAGCTTGCGCCCGAAACATTGCTACTATCAATTCCAGTGGCAGGATCTTTCTTCATCAACTCTGACTCATTCCCTGAGCTTGCTCCCGGTACATTGCTACTATCAATTCCAGTGGCAGGATCTTCCTTCATCAACTCGGACTCATTCCCTGAGCTTGCACCTGGAACATTGCTGCTATCCATTTCGGCTGACGGATCTTTCTTCATCGATTCTGACTCGGTAGCAGGATCTGTCTTCATCAACTCTGACTCATTCCCTGAGCTTGCACCTGGAACATTGCTGCTATCCATTTCGGTAGCAGGATCTTTCTTCATCGATTCTGACTCGGTAGCAGGATCTTTCTCCATCAACTCTGAATCATTCCCTGAGCTTGCGCCTGGAACATTGATATCCATATCGACACTATTCCTCCTCTGCTGTTCAAAACCAGCTCCTCCCATTGACACCTCTGTAACGATCTTAGAAGTTTCAGTAACTGATCCTATTTCGGGAAATTTCTCCCATTCAAAATTGTTATCAGGGGTTATTTCCTCAGAATCACTTTCACTAGAACTACTACCGTTCTCAAGACCTAAGGGTAAACAGCCGCCTTCTGTCTCCGTTCTGGAATCCGCATCCACCATCTCCAAATCAGGCTCCAAAAGGCGCTGCTGAATTGGCACTGCATTACTGATAATTGGCACCATTTTCAATCTCTCCCTGTATTCCTCCATCTCGCTCTGGTACCTCTCCTTATCCTTCACGCCTCTGTCCTGATAAACCTGAAATTTAAATGAAGCCACGAGTTTGAAATGTGGGTATCTTTAGAAGAACAATAGAAAAATGTGATCACCAAAGTAGTGATGCACATCTCTCATTATCTGGTGAACTTGACTGTTTGACTCTGAATATTACAGCTGAACTACAGTTTTCTGAAAATTTCAATTTTATCTGAAGAGTACTGTTTTCTTGTTCTTGACGGTGAGAGATGCAATCAGCATTATGAAAATAACTGCATCAACTATGCTGATTGGATTCATCTTTAGAAAGTAAAGCTCATATGGGGTTATGAGATGCACATTATTTTGTCAAATACTAAGATATGATTTTGTAGAGAGAAGAAATCTTACAGCCTTCTCCGTCTCAGTTAGTTTGTTCCAGAGTTCTCCAATCATCCTACTAATCTCTCTATCTTTTCCAGAATGAAGCAGTTTAAGTCTAGCATGCTGCTCGGCAAAGAAAAAATTGTACCCACTTCTGTTTGGCTTTGGATGGTATGGATCCCTCTTTCTCATCTCAGACTTCTTTCTACGCCGGCGGCGGCGACTCCCCGAAGTTGCAGCATCCTTATTGCCATTGTAGACTATGCCAGAATCACGTGGTATTCCGGTTTCCGGGTATGCAGTAGTGTGATATAGAACACCTCTCAACCTCTGTGTGCCGACTTTAACGGTGACCAAGTAGCCATGATCGAATTTCCCGTCAATGAATCCAGTGATAGGTGTATTTGCTTCAATCAGAGAAACAAACATATCAAAAGTTTTCAAAGGCCTTCCCCCGGTAGATGAAGCTAGAATGGATAAAAGAAGATAAAATCCAAATATGATTCGTAGCCTTGTACACATCATGACTAAATAAAACATGAACCAAAAATCATAATAGTAGGAAAATGATCTTGGTTGGTAAAGAAACAAATTAAAAATAAAATAAAATTTATCACCAGTTAATAGATGTATTAACATTTACTGATCGCACAACAATTATTGCAATTACTGATACATACCAGTTAGTATTATCCACGCGCCAATTCATGAAAATATGTGCTCTATGTTATCAATTCACTCACTAATTGCAGTAGTGTGCCGCAAGAACATTTTTGAATGAGTAAACACTCTAAAGCCTCGTTTTCACATGGTGTGTTGAGGACTAAATGACGGTGTGGAAGTAGCAGCTCTTATGAATAAAAATAGAAGATACGGAGAGTTGTAAAATGTTATAAAAGAGGTAGAGAAATAACATACCTCTGGGTAAAACTTCGTCAGAGCTTTTCCTCCCTCTTTGAATAGCACCACCCTGAATTAAAGACCGTGTAAGAGGGTCAACTGAGTGAGCTGACCCTTGAGCTGGACTGGCGGTAGGAGTCGTCTGCTCAGGAGCTGCATAATATAGTATAATAAATGAGAAAGTGTGTACCCCTTACAAAGAAATAGAAGTAACTGTAATCCACTGTAATCCACGGATGTTCTATGTACAAACCAGTCCAAGACTGCGCCCTAAAGAAATAGATCTGCTCGTAATGATGCATCAAGGAGAAATAGTATTTGCGCAGGATGAAGGATGCATTTGTGGCTGTTGAGGGAAAATTGAAAACAGCAGTTATTTCTTTCCATTTCCTTTCTTTAATCACCTGAAACACCACAGAAAAATTATTTGAAACATTTTCAACATCGTTTAAAAGACAGAATTATAGTCGCAAAAGGTCAACTTCAGAAAGTAAAAGGATTGATGGTTACAACATATGCAAAAAAGAGACTTGTCTCTACAAGTTTGCATGGCTGACTAAATATATGATGATTGCTTGAAAAGAATCATGGCCTGCTAGCTACTGTGAAGTGAGAAAAATGATGGCATCTGTTAACTTCAGCCACTAATAAAAGATTTAGATCACATTGATTGAAATCATTTCTGGCGCTGAAAAGCAAATACGGATCTGTAACAAGCATGGATCAAAATCTCAGTTTTGGTTTCATTCACCGCCCAAACCGTAATTTGGTCAAATTTTCAGTAAATTTTGGAAATTTGTTCCGAACTTTGTTTTCTTTTTATTTATTTTTAACTATTTTACATTATTAGAAACAATAAGGATGGTTGGAAACAATGGGTGATATTAAAGTCTACAAATCAGATGGCTTAAATCATCCTCAGCCACTAATATTGAAAACAATGGTTGATATTAAAGTCTACAAATCAGATGGCATAAATATCCCTACAATGCGATTTTTGGGGCCATTATGACTGAAATCGGATGGCTTAAATCTCCCTAACGGTACAGATCATCAACATCTTAGACCATTGATTGATGATCTTTAATATCAGCCATTAATATTGAAAATGTAAGGACCCGATTTGAAACCAGGTTATATATATATATATATATATATATATATATATATATATATATATATATATATATTACTTGAATTGGACTTGTAATCTCCGATCTTTCAATTATATACGAACAATTGATTTTTATGAGTAGTTTATACCATGACCGAGACCGAAGTATTTGAGGAATATAAATTCATGTTTTCTGCTATTTTCTAATATTTTTGCATTGGAATTGAATATCATAAGGCAATGAGATGGTGCCTATGAGTCCGAATGGGACAATTTTAAGACCCTGGCCAAGTCGTGAATCTGTTATCTGCTATCTGCTCTGTTATTTGATCTCAACTAAACGATTAGTTGAGGAAAGCACTTGGTATTTGTACTATTAGCTATAAAATATTCTCCAACAGAGATAAATATATTGTAGTAGTTTAAGTGAAAGATTCATTACTTATCTGTCTGATTTCTGGTATGAAAATATTTGTGTGATAAGTGAAAGATTCATTATTTATCTGTCTGATTTCTGGTATGAGAATATATGTCTGATTTGTGATAGTGGTAGTTTAAGTGAAAGATTCATTACCTATCCGTCTCATTTCTAGTATAGGAACATATGTTTGATTTATGGTATGGGCAATGAGTTTTGTTGTAGTATTGTTTGATTAGTCACTTTAATACCAACCTCACTTCATCTAAAAAGTATGATTGTAATATACCTTGATAAACCAAATTTGTAATTGTGTTGTTAGTTGTTTAGTCAATTTATTAGAATAGGTTAATTGAGGAGCATGTGAATTACCTATCTGTCTCATTTCTAGTATAGGAATATATGTCTGATTTATGGTATGGGCAATGAGTTTTGTTGTAGTATTGTTTGATTAGTCACTTTAATACCAACCTCACTTCATCTAAAAAAGTATGATTGCAATGTACCTTGATAAACCAAATTTGTAATTGTGTTGTTAGTTGTTTAGTCAATATTTATTAGAATGGGTTACTTGAGGAGCATGTGAATTAGCTCTTACGATGGTTTTAACCACCCTGCAGGTTAAAGAAAGGAATTGGAGAAAGATTTGTGAGCGGAGTTCTCAGCAATGTTGTCTGGTGGAGACTTTTGTGTCTGGTATGTTTATATGTGTATACAGTATGTTATCAGTGCATCAAGATAGTTGTTTGAGCCCGATTATTCTGAGGAGTTATCTAGTTTGATGTTATGAGTTGTTCTGACCTACTTTCTATATGAAAAAGAAAAAAGTTTCTTCTGTTTATCTGAAATCTGGTTGCCCGGATATCTGTTTTCGATCTCTGGTTATAAATTTTTTATTATAGGTTTCTTCGAATCTGACTGGGTCGCGACTCGAGATTCAAGTGCGTGAATTTTGGATCGTGACAGAAAACAATAGTTGATGTTAAAGTCCACAAATCAGATGGCTTAAATCTCCCTATAATGCCATTTTTGGGTCCATTATAGTTGAAATCAGATAGCTTAAATCTCTCTAACGATACAGAACACCTACAACTTAAACCATTGATGGTTTATGATCAGTTAAACACGATTTTAGTGTTTAAATGAAGGGTCACCTGAGTCGGGGCCCTTTAAAAGTCATGGATTTCAATTAACCTTGCACCGACGGTCAGGAGAGTAGGCCCTTTTGTTTAAATGATCTAACACCATCAAAATGAAAATTGATGGTGTCAGATCATTTAAACACCAGAATAAGAGCTAGGGCCCATCGCAGAAGCAAGGAAAAAAAACGGGAGGAGAGAAGAAGCAAGGGCCCAATGCAGCAAGCAAGAAAAACAAAAAAAAAAAACTGAAGGAGAGAAGAAGAATAACAAAGGGAAAAAAAAATTAACATACCTGTTTTCAGGTGGGGGGGGGGGAGGAGAGGGGAAGAGCTAAGTCCACTCCTTTTTTCCTCCTTTTTGCAACCGTAAAATTTCTTGCTAGCTTAAAGTGCATTCCAAAAATTCATATGAAATTTTGAAAATTTCGGATTATCAGTCGATAACTTGAAATTATCGGCCGATAAATTGGTAATTAGTCCAATAGTTTCAAATTTCTAGTCCCTATTTTGAGTAATTTCCATTTCGATAGAGGGCGGGGCACCGAATCATCTCAGCCAAGAATTTTAAATCTCGGCCGAGATTTTTATCCATGGTAACAAGGCTTAAATTGGGCAAGCATCCGGAAGCTATTCCAACTCATTTCTCGATTTTCGCTTTCGCGGGAATCAAAAGTAAGAATCACAGGAGACAGAGAAAACCAGAGATATAGAGAGAGAACGAGATAAGCTTCTAACAGCTAATCACACTATGCGAACTGAGGGAATAGTTGCAATTCAAAAACCTACTCTTACATACAACCACTTAAAATATCCCAATTGCAATTCAGATGCCTGGTGTTAGGATCTGACAAGTTGCACTTAAATAAAAAATTTAAATGGCTTGCAAAAGTAGGTTTTTGAATTTACAACTATTCACTCCCTTAGGCGAAGACATCTTTACAAACGCAACATTTACAGAAATTTATGGTGTAATGATCATAAAAAATTAAAATGCACCAGTTCATTTCAGGTAAAACAAGGAACTAGGTTGCATGATAACTGAGCATGAAGCTGTATATGGTGCCACCTACTCAGCAAAAACGATATGCCAGGTCTAAACATGTTTTCTGAGCATAACAATATTTTCCAGGCCCCTGCACTCTGGAATTTGGTATGAAGTTTTACATCTATAACTAATAAGCAAACAGAGTTCTTCTGCCCGAGGGGATATGGTAAAGTTTAAATCTGACACAGCTGAAATTATATTAGTTATTGTTATTGAAATAAGTCATATATAAATAGAGGGCTCGGGATATGCGCTCAGGCGTAGAGATATATCTACGCCTATCGATATGGGTGTGACACGTAGCGCCTTTTTGTGAAGTGATGGGTGGCATGGGGCCCACTTTACTATCTAGGGTTGCACTTTTAAAATATTTTAAAAGTTAAATACCCTTCCAGCCGTCATTCTTGACTTTTTAAAAGTCTTTTTCTTCTCTCTCCTCTCCATTTTTCCAAGAAAGTGTTTACTTTTTCAAGTATATTTTATTCAAAAAATGTGGCCGGCCGATAGCAAAGCGCTAGTACCTCAGCAGCAAAGCGTCGACACCCCGAAAACAAGGCATCAGCACCCCGGTGCTAGGGTGCCTCATTTTAGGGGCACTAGCGCCTCTATATCGAGGTGCAGGCGCTTTGATTTTAAAATAAATAAAATAAAATAAAAAAGAAAGGTGTCGGTGTCTCGTTTTAGGGGAGTCGACGCCTCTATATAGAGGTGTCGGCGCTTTGCTATATATATATATATATATATAGGAATACTTTCTTTGAGGGCCAAGGGGCTTTGCTTTGGATCACATATTATTGTCTTAAATCTTAAAAGCATCCATCCATTTCCCTGATTCAACTGAACAGGCCTCCAATGGGCATGGGAGAGCCATAAAATTTAGGAGCTTTGGGTGGAGGTCATCCTATACTATGGCCATGCCCAGGGAATCTCATTATGAGGATATGTACTAGGTGGAATCATGAACAGCAGCTGTGCCTTGTGGGTCATCCCATACTGTAATAGGTCGTATCCATAGTTTCTCATTGCCCAAAAATATTTCATAAAAGCTAACTCCTAGCAAGAACTGATGCTATAATTATTTTTCTCACGTAACGAACGTCCTCTTGAAGGACCTATGCATTGGGTCCAAGCCTCAAAAGTACAATAGTTTAACCAAACCATGGACACCCTTTATTCCATATAAATTAATTCATCAAGTAGCAACTCCACATTATATTCACAATGCTTACATAGTACCCATGAATACGTAGTGCAGTTCGAGTTCAGAATTCAGTAAATACCCAAATATCAATTTCAGTGTGTTCTTATCACATGCTTTTATACCATAGTTCTAGGCTTAGATGATCCACTTGGTCAAATTGGATTAAAAAATTCAAAATTTGTGAAGACATTTCAAAGATATACAGATTCTGACAACAAGAATTTCCTCATCCAATTAAAACATAACCGCAATTGAATAGAAATTGTAAAATTCAGTGATAACCACTTATAATCCACCAGAACATTTTCATTTGAAAAGGCTGAAACCTTACTACTAGTATGGGAAATTTTTCAAACTTTCTTCAGTAAGAATATCACACATTATGTGTCCCGTTAGATAAATTTTTTATTTCAAAGCATTGAGAAGATAATTTTTTAAATTTTTGCTTAAGTGACAATAAACAGTGTCAAATCACACATCCATTTTTCTTGATTGCTGGGCAGAAATTATATTTTGTAATAAATTGAAATTTCTCACAAACAAATTAAAGTGCTGAAATAAAGAGTGCTAGAAATGAGACCATTAAAAGGGAGACTTTCTAAGAAGTGCAAGATATCTTAGCAGGAGGAAATTACTTGGGAGACGAAAATGAATGATTTTCTGGGTTAAAGGGACAAGGATATTCTTTCATAGAATGACTATTGTGAGAATTTGGGGTAAACGCCACAAAAGAAAATTATAAAATAGTTAATATAAATATTCCCATTTTTTCCCAACTTACCCCATCGAAGAATAGAAATTATAAAAGATGGGGTATTGTTGGGGAAAAAAGGAAACCAAAGATTTTATGGAATTTGATTTGATCATATTCTGCAGCACTTGGAGATGCAGTTGGAGAGAGAATTCTCCAAAGAGAGTAAATAATATTTATTTTAAATGAAGGGTTACAAGGGTAGCAGTACTGGTAATGTTCATGGCCAGTATCATTACATACCATTTGTATCAGTTTATATAGGAAGGTACAAACAGCATGTAATAAACAATATACTAAACATAAAACATAGTAAAAGAGTTATAATATAAGAAACATATTACATATATTAATAATGCTAAAGAATCACAAAATTACAAAATAATTTCTAAGATCACAAAAAATCACTGAAATTCATGTGATAAAACAAGAACCGCTTGGCTAAAGGGATCTCTCTCATATTTATAGGGTCAAATGCCCCAACCCAAGTACCTAGGATACTGGAAAAAAGGTATTTTATTTTATTTATTTTTAAATAGCTATCTATTTTTTCGTCTTCTCAAATTATTCATCCAAGGGTTTTCAAACCCAAAAGCTTGTGGATAAACATTCTAAAATCCTTGAAAAACATTAAAATGGAAGAATTTGTATTGTCGTACCATCAATAAAAATGGTATATTTGTAAATACTGGATTTTACTGTGCATTAGAAATGGCATTTTGAATATGCTAGCAGTGCATAGATGGTGTGTGCATACACACGGACTGCACCATCTCATCTGGTCCTGGAAGGTACCCAGGGGTACAATCCTAAGCCATCCGAGATTTTCAACCATATGATTATATAAGGTATCAGGTGTGGACATATTTCCTATGGTGGTTTATCATGAATTGTGGGACATCCAAAAGAAAAATTTGTTGGCGGGGGTTTAAGGAGTTTCTTATATGTTGCAAGATGAATGGGCCTATGAGAGTTACATTTATTACGCTTATCTTTAACACATGGCGGAGGAGGTGAATGAGTTTTAAGTCATTAGCTTTGTTATCTACAGTTCCCTAATCAATGGTGAGAGTGTTTACTTTAACAAAGTATTGGCTAAGAGGTTCTTCTTATAAGATTGAGGGGGATTTTGGGTTGCTTTCTTTCACCATTTTCTATGTTAAAGATAAACAAATACTTGTATTCTAGAGTGAGAATTTATCTAGTTTCATTTGTAAAATTGACCATAAAAAAGTAAGATTCGTGTGGATTGTGGGTTCTAGTTTATGTGCTTGAGAGAATGGAATTTGGAAGGAGAAGGAAAGGTGGGTTAATTGCATGTTAGTTGAATTTTCATAAGCTCTAGGGGTCTATGCAAGGTGACCCATTATTGTGGTTTCTTTTCACAACTGGAGCCACAACTCCTTGTGGGTTAAAGGTAGGGGCCAAAAGGATAGACGGAGACCACCATTTCAAGGTTGGAGATGTGTCCATTTGTCACCCTGTGGAATGCAGACACCGCCAGGTTTTGCAAGGCTTCTCAATAAAGTCTGCCACCTTGAAGGCATTCGAAGTTGCTTCATAGAGTTTTCATGGGTTGGACTGAATCTAAGTAAGAGCTGGGTGGTGAGAAGCAGGGCAGAAGGGCATTGTCATAATGTTTGGAGTTGCAAGATGGATTGTTTTTGGTTGTTGGGAGCAAAATCACCATTAAATTCTCTTTCGAATCCAATTGTTGAGAAGTTTAAGAAGAAACTTTCTTTGTGGACAAGAATTATCCATTTTTCTATGGAAGGATTACTCTTGTAGGAGACACCTTGCAAACAAACCTATTTATTTCATGTATTTATTCAAAATTCTCCGCGAAGTAGCAGATAGATTGGAGAATGGGAAGCAACCGATCTCCTGAAGTGGAATCACATCTTGTTTAGTATTTGTAACCTTAAGAGAATGACAGAAACGTAACAGACTCTTGCTAAGAAAGGAACATTGAAGGTTTGCATGTGAATTGGGGGAATCCCCCACTAATATTATGTTCTAACTTTGTTTTGTTTCAATAAAACCATTGTTCATAGAAAAAAACAGTATGGTTATATTTTTTTCATATGATTAGAAAGGCATTTTCATCCAAACAATCATAAAAGGAGTGGATACACTGTTCAATTGGGGAAGAGCGGAAAGGGGCAATTGACAGCTTAGATCATTGGAAATCAATCAACCCAAGACTTCTAATACAAGTTACAATTTAAATTCTACTACAAGGGAGGGTGGAAAGGGACTATTAACAGCTTAGATCATTGGAAATCAATCAACCCAAGACTTCTAATGCAAGTTATAGTTTAGATTCTGCTACAAGGCAAGAAATGGATACAAACTGCATTCAGTGACAGTTTTCCAAAGAACTTAAAGTTATGTGCCATTTATGAGATTGTATAGCCACATCAATTCTAGCCCTTTGAGAGAAATCTGAACTCAAACTGCATACAACCATAGAAAAGCAGGGATATGAACACTATATAATATATAACAGATCATTCACCACTTAATCTTTAGAATGAGAAAATAAATGGAAATAATGATTCAAAAATCAAAATATAACAAGTATTCAATTACAAACCAATGGAAATCATTTGAGTTCCATTGCCATACCAGAATAAAGGGATCAAATAAAAAATAAATACAAGTCGACTAAAAGATATTAGTTGTAATTTATTTCATCGCACCTTTTCAAGACCACCTCGATAAGTAACCTCAACAAAAAGCCTGTGCAAATCAAGCTCCTTTCCCCCAATTGTAGGCACCCTGAAATTAGATTACCATGGCATCAAAATACTACGAGTAAAAAAAAAAATCACGGCAACACTGTACCAATGACAATAAAGGAGTAAAAATAAAATAAATACATAAACAACTTTTGAATAAATCACAGCGGATCAATAACAAAAATCGTTTTTGAAGAATAAATAGGATGCTGCAGTATATCAACATAGGACGAGTAATGAACAGCAATATTTAAGCTGTTTGCAAGTTATCTCTGGCATGCATAAAAGACATAAATTATATTCCAAATGATGTTTTGGTCACTCACCAGTGTTGGGCAAGCAAGCATATCTGGCAGCCATTTCAGCTAAACCCATGATCACTTTAGCTGCAAAACGCAGTCAAAGATGCTTCATCTAGGACCTAAAACAACCTTGAATGAGATCTAACTGGACCGAAATCTATATAACTTCTAACCCTATATTGGCCAGGATAAAATATTGATGTTAGAGCACAAACTGGCCACCCCAAATGCCAATATATATCATATGCAACTAGAATGGTACCACAACTTTTTAGGCAAAATTCTCTTTTTTTTTCAAAAGACTATTGAGAACATGGATCTGTGATTCAGAGAGTTTGAGGGCGACGCCATACTCAACTATCTTGCACAACCACTAGCAATGCTACAAACGGTCCATTGTACATTTGTACTACCAATAAGTAACAACACATTTTTTATATCACATTCCCGTCTTTAGGGGCATCATCACTCCTGAAATTCAACACTGTCCTTCCAATCTCCTACTTTCATGGATCGACATCATCTTCCTCATTTATTTTTCATGGTGCCACTAAGCTTGCTACATTATTTTACTACCGTATGCAATCCTTGGTGAAAGCAATGTTGTCAATTGTCACAGGCAGTCACCTGGGCAGCAACTGTTCAGACTCCATGTGTTGAGGTTCCACTACCTAGGGTCACCTGACCCTAGGCAAATGCCCAAGGTCCTAGGCAATGGCCCACGAAACTACCAAGATACAAAGAGGCCGCTTAGGGTTCAAGCAATCACATGTTACTCCTAAGCACTTAAAGAACCCCCGGTATATTTAAGTCACTTCCAATTCATAAAAGGGAAAAAAGTCTTTCGAGCTTAATCTATGATGTCTTTACAGTTTACAGTCTCTAATTATACACCTAATTTAGTCGTCTTTAGGTCAAATGTATGGATTTCTTGTCGAGTCCGGTCTTGAAATTTTATAAATATCAAAGATCACATTTTCCAGTCAATTTGAGCATTTTGTTTAAGCGCAAAAGGTGACATAAAGTACAATTTAATCAAACAGAAAGTACGAGAGGCCAACCGTATGAATGATGTATAATGGGCATACACAACGTAATCTATGTATATTTATATATAGGATATAGTATTTATGCATGTTAGAAAATTATATGCAAATGTATTACAAGCATACAACAAACATATTTATAATATAGTTTATGCACGAAATACAAAGGATTATAGATAATTTTGTAATGTCGGCAAGAGAAGCCACAGCCTAGGTGCCTAAGCAATCAAGGAGATCTACCTCCTTAGGTTCGCAAGGCAACTTCACAACAATCAGGAAATATACCATGGATCTTCAAGTAATCAAGTACTCATTTTATCATTGGTTCCTCACATACCAGATATGGTATGTGAGGAATACTTCGGCAATCATGAGATTGCCTAGAAAGACAAGTTTTCTACTAGGAAAGAGAAGCCTAGATAACGAACCAACCATTTCATGCCTGAGAAACCACCAATGACAACATTGGGTATGGGAAAGTTAAGAAAGGAACAGCCATATTTTTTTTTTAAATTAAGCTGGGATTGAACTTGAGACCTCAAGGTTGCATCAACGTGCACAATTGAACTTGAGACCTCAAGGTTCCATCATCATGCACCTTCCATTGAACAACAGGCCCGATCCCAAAGTTGCATATGTCGGATTTCAGAAACTGTAGAATAGCATTTGAAAACTGACATGATATGGAAGACTTTTCAAGCAAGAGAAGGGATAAATAACTCTTTTCAATATAGCCAATGGCGTGTGGACCACACAAACATTAAAAAGGTAGTCACTTGTGAAGGTTTTTAAGTTTCAACTAGCCGCATTGACAAAGAATGGTGGTATAACAAATGTTATTGGTTAGCTCAAGATAAGCTTAGTTTAGTGGAAACTTTTCTACGGCTTTCTACGAGATTTTTGGGACCATGGAGGTGGCTACCACCCTATTAATCTCATGCCCATTTCCATGCAAGACTTTCAACTATGTTAATCGTGGCCAATGAGCCCAGTTAAGGTCAGGCCAAGCCTGGCCTGGAGGATTTGAGCTTGGCCTAAGCCCAGCCTGAGCCTGGTGGGCTTATTATCCAAAGCTCAAGCCCAGCTTGCAATAAATTTAAAAATTATATATTAATTTACAATGCTCTATATTCATAAAAATAGGGGGAAAAAAAGATAATGCAAATAGCAAGTAAGAAGTTAATATCGATTGCCAAAAAAGCTGAGAGTTTAAAAATAGAAAATCTATTGTTCTGCAAGAGCTTTTTTAAATATTATACGTGAAAATCAAGATACTTATTGTATATGAGACCTCGATAAGACTAGGAGTTTAAGCCCGAGTCCAGCCCGTTCAATGTCCAGGGTTAAAGTGCTAGCCCGAGCGAAGCCCGTGGGCTCTATGGCCAATCTTGAACCCTCCTTAAACAGGTCGGGGATAACGGGTCGGGCTAGGCTACCCATTCCATTGCTATCCTTAATTATTCATCATCACAGCCTCCTCACATCTCTTTGGCATGGAAATGGCCACCCTTAATTATAAGTTTATAAAAAAAAAAACTAGTACAGCAAATCATTATGGTTGGTTGGGGATATACGAGCCGTGTGGAACCCAGCAAAACTGTATATCAATAGATGCTGTCTGTGTTTTGCACCCTTTCCAAGTGAATATATGATTGTTGTTCTACCATGGTTAAAAACTCCGTGTGGCCTGTATGAGCGCTTAGCAGGCAGGGAATTGCCTTTTTACTATGGTTTAAAATTCCTCATGGCTGGTATGAGTGCCTACCCAGCAGTAATGTACCAACCAGTACATTGTATTATGTACATTATCAGCACAAGCCGATAATGCTACAAGCATACAACAGTATTTTGAACCAAGATTTTGACCTGAAAGACACAAAATACTCTAGTGTACCAAGAAATCACATGAGGACATGGCTTTTATACCAGCAGTTAAAACCATTTGAAATGGTAACAGGCCTCACTCATTACTTTTATGATGGGTTATAAAGGTTGGGTTTGTAATGGCTGTTATAACAGGTTATTTCTAGTATTTTGTTACACAAAACCTATTTTATAGGTTAAATAAAATAAATAGGTCAATAAAAGACTATTATATATAAGAGGCCATCACGAGGATCTGGTGCCACGGCCATTTGGAAAAGATAGATCAGTTGTCATACAAAAAATTTTGGCATGATCCGATGCATATCCATCATTGAAAATGTGGTCAAAGGTGCCCAAATTCAATTCACCATGTTATTTGGGTGTTACCTTATCTTTGGCCCTTGAAATCAGGACCAAAAAAGTCCCAAAAAATAGTTTTTAAACCATATGCCATGTGGCTGCACAACTCAACACGGGTGTTGTTTTTACTTTTTAGTGTCACATGCCTCCTGGCATGTGATCCGGATGCAGCCCCCACGCTTGCGCCATGCCTCCTAGCATGTGATCCGGATGCAGCCCCCACGGCTGCGTCCAGATGCATATTCCCTGCACTCATATATAGATGGGTGGGAACGCCACTCTCAAATGTAACATGGAAACGCTACCTTCGAGTCAGTCGGAATCCATGTGGCACTGAAACCGAGGATTGGATGCTACGTCAACTTGCTCAATGTCGATCAACGAGCATCTACAAAAAGGGTGATTTTCTACTGTTGAATTTTGGGCCAAAAGTTGAAAAATCTGAACGCGCCATGTTTGGACAGAAATAAATGAACTGAATTGAAGGGCAACAAATTTAAATATATATTTAAATCTGAACACACACGCACATTGCCCTTAAAGGTATCATCCCTTTAGCATTGTACACACACACACACACACACACACGCATATATATATATATATGGAGGCCAGTTCCCAAGGAAGTGGTTGTAGGGTTGAGCCCTACAACGTCACTATTCAAGCGTCGTGTGGCACCTTACCCAACGATCGGGTGTCAAGTGGGCATCCATATGGTTGATCCAAGACCATCCAAAAAAAAAAGCAATTTTAATCACCATTGATCACAATGATCAATGGTTGTTGAAATGAATGGTAACTTCAAAAACCAAGTTACCGTTAATTATCACATGTTAGATCAAGGCCATAAATTTTTTTATTTTTTTTTTAACCTATTAGGAACTAGTGTAACTAGGGGGAACAGATGCCACATGGGATTTGGTACCAAAAGTGCACCATTGTATGGTTCAATCTCTATGGCGCACCGTCCTAGGGGCCCCATTTCCTATATAATACATAGCCATTATAACACATTCAAATAAAAACCCCTATAAAGCCATTACAACCCATTAACCACAGTAAGTTGCCTTCAAGGCTTTTATAATCCTGTTTTAAAACCTAGAGTTAATGATGTAATCTAGGTACACTCAAATGCATCCTATGCAAGGTTAAAATCTCAACTCCAGTAAAGTTCTATGCCGAAAATGCCGGCTGATATTTTTCAGAATATACCATTCCGTCATTAGATGTCATCTTATATAAAAGGATTTAAAAACTACTCTCAAAGAGTTTCAAAATTTAAAGCCATGCCTAAGGATTTTATAGACTAAAACCGTCTACAATGTAATAAGGATAAGATTTTTAAAACGAGCTTTTAGAGATTAAAGAGGGAAATATTAGAGGGATTATAACCAATATATAATCTCGATCAATAATCAATATTAAACGAGCTTTTGGCCAATACCAGTATATACCGACTGGAAAATAAAATATTTTAAACCATCGATCCTATGTGATTTAAAAATTTTACCTTCTTTCAAAATATCCAAATGAAACTAACTCTCTACAAGATCAAACAAATATTACATGCCTTTCATTATATAATCAAACAAAACACAACACCCCCTTTTCCCCTATATATATATATATATATATATATATATATATATATATATATATATATATATATATATATATAAACCATTGTACACTAACGCCAACATTTCATTCAGAATATTTCCAATGTTCTTATAACCAAAAGATTTTATAAAACAACATAATAATAGATAAAGATTAAACAAATAATAAAAAATGAGGAGACTGAAAACAGGAATAAATAAACTAATAAATAAATAAACTCACATGAACTTGGTTCCCATCATAATGTGAAGCTTCTCAAGAGTACGCATGAAAAGGGTTGTACTTGCAACCACTTCTTCATATTTAGCAAGCGGCGGAGGGAAGGGCTTCGCGCCCAGCGAAGGCACCATAGTATTCCCCTTCCCTATATCTTCTTCACTCATCTCTTTACACCAACCAGGCAGAACGACAAATGATTATGGCGGGGCTCGTCGCTGCGACAATATAACATAAAAAAACTCATACATTGACAGAATGAAGGAAAGAGAAAACGAGGAACCAGCTTGCATGCAAAGTGCATATTATATGTTTTACGAAAAGCTGCAGAGAAGAGGAGGCAATGGAGTACGTATAGGTGGCAGAGTCATAAAAACCCTAGAGAAAAAATAGCTGGCACGAGTCCTTGAAACCCTATTAGATTTCAGAAGCAAGGAAGAAGAATCAAGAAACGAAACAGAAGCCAAGGGCGCGCTTTTTGCTGACAAAACGGCACGGCGCAGACAGCAATTACTGTAGCAGATACGCTTAGTCACCATCCGTCAATCGAAAAGATTCAAAAGAATCAAGAAACCCAGTATTCAACTATTCAAGAATCAAGAAAAAAATACGCATCCGTTTTCTTTTTCTTTTTTAATTTTAAATTCTAAATTTTGATTTATTTATTATTTAATAATAAATAAATAAGAAATTTTATTTTTTTTTATAAGAAAAATATTAATTAATTAAATATAAAAAAGGGCAAAAAAATAAAAAATACTAACCTCAGATGACTTTTTTTTTTCTTTAATAATACAAACGTTTTTAGCAGGAAAAGTGACCAGCGACCATATATATATATATATATATATATATATATATATATATATATATATATATATATATATATTTATAGTTTGTATTAAATATTAGAAATGTGTGTAAGGTAAGATTTGAATGAGAAAAGTGAAGGGTGTTGTTTTTTAAGTAGAAGATAAGGTTGGAATTTGGCGAGAGGTGGCAGATATTAGGAAAACGTGTCGTATTGACTGCACGAATTTAACGGCATCTCCTCAAAATGAGATAACGTGGTGCCTTAACGCCAGTTTTGTCCATTTAATACGCATTCATTTTTTAGACCAAGTCATTTTTATCATATAAGAACTTAAGAAAAAGATGTGCTGCTTTCTTGTTGCGACAACATTGCCTAATTTTAGCATTTTGCTTGCATTTGTTAAGAGCCATAAATCTTTCTATGGCAAAGATCTCGTGGCTATGATTGAATTTTAGAATTTTTTTATTTTTTTTAAAGAGCAACCAAATCTTTCAATTCACCCTTGCCGGAAACATATTGATTATATTGAATCTTGAGAACATGATTTTATTGTCCCAATCTTTCACGTGATGAATCTTGAGAACATGGGTTGAATTTTTTTCATGTAATACACACCCAAAAAAGTAACTTTATAATCAAATTTGAACATCCTCGTGATGTTATGATCACTTTTTTAAAATGTGTGCCATGAAAAATAAAACACTAATCGTTTGATGGTAGGCTTATGATCTCAAGATCTATTATATGAAAGATTGAGAGGATAAACATTCTCCATCATCCAATTCTATCAAGTCAATGTGTTTCAATATAGACAAACTCAAAGATTCAAGAGGTTGATTTAAAGGTTATATATATATATATATATATATATATATATATATATATATATAAAGATTGACAATTTTGCAAATAGCTTATGCGACATGTACTCTATAACTCTATCTTATATATATTGTAAATTTTGGAGCTATATATAATTATAAAGATTGACAATTTTGCAGATAGCTTATGTGACACGCACTCTATAACTCTATCTTATATATATTGTTAATTTTAGAGCTTGAAGATATTCTAGGTGGAGTACCCTCACCGTATTTTATCATTCACATCGAAGTCCATGTAATGGTCAAAGCATGTTTTGGGCGTCGTGTGAAGTAAGGTAGCATTGTTTGGATCACTTTTTAAAAAGAAATATCTAAAATGGCATCTCTATCATCTATTTTTTGGGTCATAAACATTAGATCCTTTGAATCACAGTCAAATTTTGACTATTAATTTTAAAACCCAATTTTTCTTTTAAAAATTTGATATATGCAAGCTTAATAGCTTTATGTGACACCAAAACAGTATTTGGGTGGCCACATGGGCCTCCATGTGCATGTTGGAGTATGGTGAGGTACTCCACATGAAGTGCCTTCACTTTTCCTATATATATATATATGGAAAATGGTTCCGTCCTCCCATTGAAAACGATGAGTATCCTCTAAAATTTTACATGGAGCTCCATGTGCCACTTATAATACTATTCTGATTCCACATGGAGCACAGATGCATCACTTAGATCACCTTTGAAAAAAATTAATTGAAATTTTTTTCAGTGGATTAAAACCTTAGATTACGTGCCATATAGCATATGATTCTAAAACAATTCCCGTTTTGGGATCATGTGCCATGAGGCATGTGATCTATAAAAAAAAGTTAAAAACTAAAAAAATTATGTTTAGTGTTTAAAATTGTAGTCAAAGTTTGGGTATCACCCACACATCCTAGTACATTGAATTTTTCATCATTTAACCACAATTTGGATAGTGTATATACATTGAATCATGCCCAAATTTTTTGGGTAGGCTATGATCTTTCTTAGACAAGTTGTCATAGAAATTAATACCTCCAATGAATGTCACATGGCCTCCAACTAACTCTAACCCAACCCCTCCGAGTGGGTTTGTACCTATAGTCCCGACCCTCAATTCATATATATATATATATATATATATATATATATATATATATATATATATATGGTTAATTTTCACTTTAGAATATCTTGTATGTATTAATCTTTATTATTATTATATTGGGAAAAATGATTGATTTATCCTAACACTAGCTCTATTAGCATCCACCGAATCTCTAAGAGCACTGTTATTGAAAACTACCGATTGCTTTGAATCAAACGATGGAGATCATTTCTTTGTCCCAATCTTACGTACTATGGATTATTATTTTTTATTTTTATTTTTTGTGGGGTGGAATTTTTGTAGATGGGAGTAGATGGCTTTTATCAGAGTCATTCTATGGATATTGGGATCATGTGCAACCTTTGATTTCATGTGGCACACATCCCAAAAAGTTATCCAAAAATGACATTTGATCAAATTGTCATTTTTGTATCACTTATTGGGATGTGTGACACATGGAATCATAATCAAACCATCTAATGTACACTCATGGTACTTAAAATTTAGATGAAAAACAATCTCTATCTTCATATTTAATGTAGTCAATGGTTTTAAGTAGGGCTTTGCAAAAACCCAACCGAACCTATTAGACCGACTGAAATTTTTGTTCAATTTCAATTTTAGGGCATATTAGTTCGGTTTTGATTTTGGAAAAGTGGCTTATCGGTTCGATTTTGATTTTGATGTAAAAAACTCAAAACCGAACCAATAAGAAACGGATAATAAGGTATTAGTTAGGTGCATAAAAAAATAGCTCGCAATTAAAATTTTCTCTTTTAAAACCTTAATTTAAAAATTTTAAATGTAGAAACTAGAAAATAAGGGATAAATCGTAAAACTTAAAATAAGCAAAAAATAAAAAACCCTTGGTGTCTCATATTCCATTCGTTTCCACTTCTCAGTTCCCATCGACTACTGTCGGTCTTTCGTTGTCTGACGACCTTTTGTTCATCGTCGCCGGTGGCGTCCATCACAAGCCTACACGGCCATACTCTACATTAGACAGTAGGTTTTTTTCTCTCTCTCACCTCTTTATTTTTTATTTTAAAAAAAATATTTTTTAAATAAAAAATATTTGGTTTAAAAACTGAAAAAGATTGAACCGATAATTATCAATTCGGTTTCGGATTGGAGGCTTATCGGTTCAGTTTCGGTTTGAGAAACTAGAAACCGATAATTATCTGTTCGGGTTCGATTAAACATGAAAACCGACACAATAACACCACTAGTTTTCAACATTTGCCCCCTTAATTTTGGCTTAGGTAAATGCAAAATAAAGATAGATGAAGGATAGTGTTAAATCAGCGGACAAATTTACATGCAGTTTATGTTGCGACGTGATTGGCTGCACACAATGGCGCCCAAGCACTCTAGACAATTACACCATGCTACATAAGCTGCTGCAAAATCGTTTTCCAATTGATGAATATGCACCATTTAATGCCTTGTTTGTTAACACGAGTTCTGGCAAAAAATAGCTGTAAATTTGAAAATTTTCACAAAAATGAAATTTGCAAGTGTTTTGGCAATGTAGTGGGACCCACAAACTAGAGTTTTTTTGGAAAAAAATTCATAAAAATTCTAGCCAAAATTTGGCTGAAACTTTTTTCTACCCACGACATGGGTTAAAAGCTTGGAGGAATTTTGGTGGCCACCCTTGCAACCCGAAATTCGTTCTTCTCAACTCGGATATTTCATGCTTAAAATCATTTGATTGCTTTGAATCAATCGATCAAGATTTTTTTTTCACCATAATTTTTCATATAATGGATCTTGAGACCATGAGCTTATCATCAAACGCTCAATTTTTTGTTGATGTGGCACACATGTCAATACCTTTTTCTTCACGCCGCCCACACGTTCTTTGAAAGCGCCTACATCCTAGACCCCTGAAAAAAACATTGATTTCTTCAGATCAGATGATAGAGATCTTTTTTAATAATGATCTTCCAAAATATAGATTTTGGGTTCATGGTGCATCAATCTGACGATCAATTTTTAATTTCCTGTATCGTTGATACCCAAAATATAACTCTTCAATCATATAGCACACATTTTGCTCAAACATGACTTTAGGGCCATATTTGGGGGATTGGGGACACATGAAATCACAAACTGACCATCCGATAGGTGTTACATGATTTTAAGATCCATTCTATGGACGATCGGGGTGAAAAACAATTACCCTCATCTGATCCAAAGAAATCAATAGTCTTCAAGGGGTCTGAGACGTGGGCGCTTTCAGAGAACGCATGAACGCAAACAGAGGTACCCATAAACAACGACGCCAATAAATGTAACTCAATCATCTAAGCCAGCTAATTTGAAGGCCATGATCTAAAGATCATAAGTGAAAAGATTGACACCAAACATAATCTTTATTATATGACTCAATGCACTTCAAAGCCATTATCTGATTCAACAGTTGATTGTATCAAATCATATGATAGAGATTGAGTTTTGCACCACTCTTTTGCGTCGTAGATCTGTAGATCATAGCCTTTATATCAGACGGTTTAGATGCAACCTCACCTCATAATCGTACTATCTATTTGCACTGTAAAATCGTAACCTCGCTTCATCTTCTTTGGCCAACATGTATTGACTGCTTTGAATATGAAAAATGAAATTGTTTTTTATCCCAATGTTGCAGATGATGCATCTTGAGATCATGAGTATATCAATTTTTCTATTTCACGTGGCACCAATTCCAAAAAATGACTTGTGATTTGTATTTGAGCTTGATGTATGTCTCACGAGTTTAGAGTTACTGTTTGGGATTTGTAACAGGCGGAATAAAAAACTATCTGAGTGTATGCCCATGATCTCAAGACCCATCTTGTAAAAAGTTGGGACAAAAAAAAAAATTCATGTTCTAATTTAAATCGACTAATGCATTTTGGCCGGACGAGATGGGGTGAGGTTACATATTCACATGGAGTGAAGAATGGTGCCTTAAAAAAATAATTTTACACAATATATATCCAAACAGCTGAAAAAAAATAAAATCAAGCCATTGTAAAATTTTAAAAATATAACTTCCCATGAGTTCTTTTTTCTCACCAACCCATGGGAAGTAAAAATAAAAAAAATTTCCCATGAGTTTTATGAAACAAGACACAATGGAAAGTAAAAATAAAAAAAAACTTCTCATGAGTTTTATCAAATAAGGCATAATAATTTGTTTGTAGGTAAAAGGGAAGCAAAGCACACGTGTTTGATAAATGATGCCATGGACAAGTATCGGCTAAATGTATAGTAGGCTCCTTTCATAAATGGCTCGACCGTTTTTCCTTAGTTATTTTGAACACTCACAAAAATGATAAATTTTTCTAAAAATTTTGTGAATTTAAGGGTCTCTGAATTATTCATCGAAAATTCGACTAATCATAGAAATTTACGAATAATTCTTGAGCTTTTCAAAAAATGTGACCTTTACATATTTTTAATATTTTTTATTTTAATTTTTTCAAATTTTTCATCCGAATATATTCGTGAACTTCCCAGATTTTTTTTCCAAATGTTAACCTGACCGATCTCTGATTTGGTGACTAAGTTATTTTGGTTGAAGAGACCGTACAGCCAATAAAAACCTTTTAAAAACAGGGGCCAGCCCGGCACGTTGTAACCTTTTGACTCTTGGGACGATGCGGGCCCCACAGGCCACAGCTTAATAACATGACAACAAGGCCTGTTACCATGTCAGATTGACTTCACATCCGACACTCCCATTTTTAGCAGGTTAAGGAGCATAAACTTGACCTCTCAAGTGAGATAAGGTATGAACCATCCAACCCGACCTTCCGGTTGAGTCGAGCAAATATCGGTTCGGTCTGACATGGTAACAAGATTTTAGGGTATTTTGAATCGGTTCTGGTGGAGCTTTCAAATAGGTCATAAATATACGTTGGACCCATTCGGGTGTGTCGAGATGCATCATTGGACTGGGTCAGGTCAGGTTAGGTTGGGCACAGCGGCAGAGTCACATTGACTGATGGGGGGTCACGGGATCCCTCCATCGTTATTTTTTTCCCTTTTAAAGTACCTTTAAGGATCAATCAATTACGGCCTTGAGGCCCAACAGCCCAAGTATGATATCTCTCTCTTTCTCTCTCTCTCTCTCCACCTATATATCTCTCTATTCTCTGCCTCTCTTCCCAACTCTATCTCTTTCTCTTTCATTTTCTCTCTCTAGGGCTAAGTAATCTCTCTTGTGAGATTGTAGACTCCAAACTCTATGTTTTTTTTTTTTCTATAATTTATTTACGAGATAATGGCTCATGACCCACATTTAAATACCAAATGGTATTTAAATGATCTTACACCATTAAAGTGTTCATTTTTATCTCACACCGTTAAAATGTGATTCATCATTGTGCCATTTGGCACATATCTATGATCAATCTAAATTGCCCAAGTGGCAATTCATCATTGGAACATGTCCCAATCAAAGAATCATGCTTGTAAGTGACTGTAAATCATTTGATTGGGAAACTTTAATATCAACCATCAAATTAAGAACAATCGTTGGTATAAGAGTGCCCAGATTATATGGTTTGAATTTCCCACAAAGTACGATTTTTGGATCTATAGCCCTTCAATTGATGATGTATCACTTTGACGGTATGGATTTCCAAGATCATAATCCAATAGATGGTATAAGATCGTTTAAACACCATTTGGTGTTTAATTGATCGTCATCAGAGTTAGTCCATTTTATTTATTTAAATGATTGAATCTTATGGTAATAGTAAAAGCTTTAATTTCTATAATCTTGTTTAAAATTTCAAATTTTATTAATATCTTACGACTAAATGGACCCCATTAAAAAAATCCTGGCTCCGTCACTGGTTGGGCATACATACCCTTGACTCGTTGGGCAGCCTAAAGTTTGGCCCGACTGAGCTCATCCGATCCATTGACATCCCTAATTTGGGCCGTCAATGAGCAGGGGCTAGGGCCAAGCCATTGTCAGCCCTTGTGGGCCCACTAGATAGCCAACTCAAGCCCAACACTATGTTGTGAGTCTTAGTCAGGCCGGGTTACGACATGTATAAATTTTCTTAAACACAAAATAGGTTAATTTTAATAGTAAAAATATAAAATTTCTAAACATAGAGTATTGTTTTACTAAAATGCTCCATGTAAACAATTTAATAATGAAGGTATAAGTTACTATATATATATATATATATATATATATATATATATATATATACGCCCGAGGTGGGCTAACAAACTACTCCTAGCCCGACCTTGTGCAGGCCAGGTAACTACATGCTCAGCCCAATCTTTATACCGGGCGAGGCTTTCAATGTATCTTTGACTTGATCTTTCGGTCTGCATAGGGTGGGGCGTACCATATTATTTGGGGTGGCAATGGACTGGGTAATCAGCCCAGCCCGTTTGCCCGACCCGCTTTAAGGAATGTTTGAGCCTTGACATAAAGCCCGCTGGCCAGGCTCAGCTAGCACTTTTAAGCCCAAAATTTGAACGGGCCAGACATGGGGTTAAGCACCTAAGCTCGTCATGCTCTCATATATGGCATGCATATTGAGTGCCACTTGTAATATTTTTTTAAAACAACAATAAAGAATTATAGATTTTCTATTTCAAACTCTAGGCTTTCTTGGAAATAGATATTAACTTTTTATTAGATATTTATAATATATCAATATTTATATTTTTATATATATAGAGCTAATCTTTTTAAATCAACAAGTAATTCATGAATAAACGGGTCGGGTTTAAGCTTTGAAAGTTTATTACAGGCCGGGCTTGATCTTGGATTATAAGCCAACCGTGGCCTAGGCCGAGCTTGAGCCAAGTTCAATTCTGCCAGGCCGGGCTTGGGTTTATAATTTTTAACTTATTGTGCTGATATGTCTCTCGTAGAGAGCCCATTTGAGACCACGCTTCACAAGAAGCTACATGGAAGACCAATTTCTGATTATGGCAAGCTACATAAATAAGGACGGGAACCCAATTGCTTGCAGATCCGTTGGCGTTGGGTGGCGCTTGAAAAGACAACTTGTAACGGTAAGAGAAGACCAGACCCATCTTTCCTAAAACCAGAGTCGAGTTCTTTGGCTGAAGAGGTGACTTCCACTTTGAATAACGCAGCAGAATCTAATGAAATAATGGAATCAGAAAAACACCTTCCACTCGTTTCTGTTGGTTCTATATCAAGCTTTTCAGACCCAATTGGACTTTCTGCTGTAGGAGGAAGCTCTGGCACGGTGAGCGTTACTGAATACGCTGAATTAAGCTGAAACCAAGTTTTAGAAGTGCTCCATCATTCCTCCTCAACAAGTGGATCCACCCCCTCCCCCCCTAAATTCAATGACCCTAATCACCGAAACCATTCAGGGTGGCAAAAAACTGATTTTCCAGCCCGTAAAGTCCCCTAACCAGCTCCAAGTCTATCAAAAACATCAAAAGGTAAGCCTTCAATAGATTCAAATCAATGACAAACTCATGAATCCTCCATCAAAAGACCTCCTAAAACTTGCACATGGGACAACGGCGCGGAGATGGGCTCTGTAAAGCCACGATCTGATTGATCAAGTGTCCAAGGAGTCAGTAACATGAACACCATAAAGCTATGTTGTTAACGGCGCGGAAGCTGTTTAGAGGAGTCAGATAAAGGCATTGGAGGAAGTGGGTTGCTGAGATAAGGTTACCATAGAATAGAACCAAGGTGTGGTTAGGGGCATTTGATAAGGTTACAGGGATGAAGCTGCAATGGCTTACGACACAGCCGCTTACAAGCTCCTAGGGGACTACGCACATTTGAATTTCCCAGAACTCAAAACACCAGTTGAAGGAAACTCTGCAACCTCTGCACTTTTAGAAGCAAAACTAAAAGCTTATTCTGAAGGCCTCCCGAGTCAAAGATCACAATTAGAAAAGCCCATTGATCCAGCACCAACACCAGATGAACCAATGTGTGATGAATTGGCTCTAAAAGTTTTGAATCAAAGATCAACTAACAAGAGTTAGAGCCAGATGAGACATCACATATTGATGGTATTCTGTTAAGTAGAATGCCTTCTTTGGACATGGATATGATCTGGGATGCACTTCCAGTCTCTGATTCAAGGATTTCTTGAAGATTTTTTAATCAAATTCAAATGGGTATGTGCTTGTCGGCTTGACTTACAATAACATTTGATTCTTCGTTAGAGTGGTCTTTTTGTTTGTTTGTTTGTTATTGGGTGCCCTCATCCTGGGTTCGCTTCACTGCTGGATAGGGCTCTTACGCTTTTCACAATCCTAGGCGACGCTCATACCCTCCTCGAGGGAGGAAGCCCTACTACCCTTGACTCGAGCACCTAAGAGTGATTTAGTATCGGCCTTTCTGCTATAAATAGAAATAGGTGGAGAGATAGACTCGCAAAGCCGACACCAAATGATACAAGGAGATGATACATATGACTATTGTGAACATAAAAAGGAGAAACCTGCGTTTCTAACTGTCAAATAAAAAAGAGAAATTTGCACTTTCGGCCTTATATGTTTGCGAATTTGCAGAAACGGCCCTATAGTTTCAACCGTTCCATTAATGATCAGCTCCAAGCCTAGCCGCCTCCGCCTGCTCCATGTCAGTAAAGACCTATTTTAAATAATATAAAAAATTTTCCACCGCCCTTTAAAAGAGAGTATAAAAGCTACTTTTACTTTTCATTTGTTACTGTTATTTTTTAAGTTTAACTTTTCTGAAAAAAACAAGATAGCGGCGACTTAGGACGACAAAGCGGAAAAAGGTCACAAAGGTCACATTACATTTCCAGGTAATTTTTTTTTTTTTACATTTCAGCACATTTAGTCATCCCCAATGTTTCCCACCTAATCCGATAACTTACCGATAATTTAAGTTATCGGTAAGTTAGGGGATTAGTAGTTTTTTCAAAATCACTTCTTTTGTTTATTAATTGCTTTTTATTTATATTGCAGTTCTTACTAAGTGATTGAAAATGACCATGACTCTAAAGCCCATCGGAAAATGTTCTGGAGTTGGTGTTAAGAAATTTTACATGCACTGTAACGAAGAGAGAAAGAAAATATTAGATGATTCAGTATTCGGTCATCTATTTAGGATGAATGAGAAATTAGGATTCGTTGGAGACTTGGTTGACGCTATTTTAAGTTTTTGGGTTGAAGATAATGTTTTCAAGGTCAAGAACACCAATGTACTCCTGCAACAGATCGATATAGCCTTGATTTTAGGCCTCAACATGTTGACGGAACCTGAGTCTGAGAAGGTGGCCGTAAAAGAGGAAACAACTATTCGATACAAATTCTTTCGGGGGAAGCCGGCGAAAAGATCTCGTATTGAAGAAATTATTGACAGTGCTGATTTATCCAACGATGATTTTTTGAAACTATCATTATTATTTTTCGTATGCTCTTTTTTACTTCCGGACACATACCAGGAAGTAGATACATGGTACTTAGAATTAGTAGATAACATTGAAGAGTTCAACAAGTTACCGTGAGACCTGATAGTTTACAATAATTTATTAGATAGTATATTAAAAGCGAGTGGCAGGAGGGAAATGGCGAAAAGGTCAGAAAAGGGGCAATACAACATCTACGGATGCACTATCGCCTTACAGATTTGGGCGTTTGAGCACTTTCCTGCAGTCGCCACCACTCCTATTGGGCTTAAAGAACCATTTCCAAGGCTAATGAAATGGGAAGGCCCGAAATTCAGCCGTAATCCTAATTTATATAGAGAAAAATTTCTTAAGTCTAAAGTGATTTTAGAGCTTGAAGTTGAAAAGCACGAATTACAGTATAAATGGGTTCGATACTTTTTGATTCGAAGAGAAATGAAAAATAAGAAGGAAGAGACTGAGAAAAGAGAAGAGCCTTACTCCGAAGAAAATATAGATGAATATGATGATATCCCAAGTCATGCGACACGTCCGGAAGAAAGAGCCGAAGAGCCGATTAGCCGAGATGACGACAATGAGGATGACGAAGATTACAGCGACAAAAACGATGATTTTGAGGTCGTTGTACGTCAACCAAAGGGCAAACCGGATATTAGGCCCCAGCCAATAAGAGAGCAGCCAGTTAGGCAACTGCACCTAACCAAAGAAGTAACGGAGCTTAGAAAAGAATGCAAGACGCTCCGCATGGCTATAAAAGACATGAAAAAAGAATTCCGGCGTGCATTTACGCTGCTCAAAGGGCAAGCACTCACCATTGAACAACTCGGGAGAGATAAGAAGGCCTTACAAGAAGAAAATAAAGTAATACGGAAGGATCTTGATGCAGTCATCTCTCATTTAAGAAAGGTACCAAACTAAGACTTTTCAAATTTAAAACAAAATCAATTCTTTACAAATTAATGCAAAATTAGCTTGTCGTTCGACGATGGAACTTATCGTCCGACGATGTAACTTATCGGACGATAATTTAAATAGTCGATCGATAATGTACATTAGTGGACGATAATTTAAATTATCGACCGATAAGTTACATTATCGACCGATAATTTAACTAATCGATCGATAATTTAACTAATCGATCGATAATTTAAATTATCGATCGATTAGTTAAATTATCGGTCGATAATGCGATTTTTTATTTTTTTATTTTTTGTAATGTATTTTTTTTTGTAATTATGCAGGATAATATTTTAACCTCTGTGCTCTTTGACACCTTCGTTCCTTCCCCCACTTATCCTCAATCAACTGTCCCTCAACCCACCACTCATCAACATCGCCCAAAACCCACTGCTCCTCAACAAAGCCATCAGTCCAGTGCCCCAAAACCAACTGCTCCTTAACCAAGCCATCAGTCAAGTGCCCCAAAACCCACTGCTCCTCAACCAAGACAACAATCAACTGCCCCAAAACCCGCCGCTCCTCAACTTACCCATAAATCTACTGCCACTAAACCTGCTGCCCCAAAACCTACTGCTCCTCAGCCTACTAAACAACCCTTGGTTGATGTGGGTGATGATGGTGCTCCTCTTACGCAGCCTTCTCATGAGTCACAGCCGACATCACTAAAAACAATTATAGTGAAACTATCATCTGCAAAAAATGAAGCCGAAGGTTATGACTTGCGTGCTCGTAAGAAGAGAAAGTCTCCGACCACTAAAATAATAATAAAAAAACTAAGATTGGTTGTAGAGGAGGAGGAGGATGGGGCAAAATCAATGGAGCAAAAGTATATGCTTAGTTTTTGGAATCGGCCGGAGAACGAGGACAATGTGATCGTCAATACTATCAGGGGTGTTGAGATCACAGTTGCTCTTTTGAACGTTCTCAAAGGACGCTCGTGGCTCGACAATGAAGTCATCGACGCGTACTCGAGAGTCCTTGAAGTTATAAACGATTCAATGTTTACGGCCAATTCCGAAAAAGTGTTCGCATCCCGCCTTACAGTAAGGTTTCAAATATTTATTGGAAGCTCGTTTGTTTCTTTTATTTGTCTTTTCAATCACGACTCTTGATTAACTTCTTCTAATTTATTTACTTACTACATTATCCTGTTTCAGACCTTGTTTATGGCAAACGAGAAAAAATTTAAAAAATATATCGATAATGAAGGTATAGCTGCGCTCAGCGACCTCGATAGGTGGCAGGCCTATTGTGACGAATGGAATGTTCGTACCAATTCAAAGCTGATGGAACCACTATCGACAAATAATATCCGCAGAATTCACGCGATCGACTGTGGAACGGTACGTTTTTGAATACTAAACTTCGCTTTATTTCACGTTAACGGCTTTTAAATAAAATTTATTATTTAAAATTTCGGTTCCGTTTATGTGTAGATTTATCTTCTGATGCATAGCCAAATACATAGCCACTGGGCGTTGGCTATAATTTCATTAGTTGATCGAGAAATTAAGTTAATAGATCCAGCAGACCGAGAGTGCTCAAAAAGGTTTGAAGCGCATAAAGAATGTCTATTGAATCACCTTTCGCGCCTTCTTTACGCTATCAGTTTGAATTCAGCTTTCGATCAACAGTGGAAGGTATCGGCGTTCAACAGTGTCGTTCTCCCGATCCAAGAAAATGGTTGGGATTGCGGTGTATACGTTTTGAAGTATATAGAATACTTCTCCCAACAGGGGCCTATTGATTTTGACGATAAACATATGCAACAATTTAGAGCCGAAATCGGACATCTAATGTGCACGTTTGGGAAGAAGAGTTAAATATATCTGTAAAATTTTTTAGACTTTTGTAAAGATGTTTTTTGATGAAATTGTAAATAATTAATTTTATTAATTTTTATTAACTTGTATAATTTTCATTTTCATTGTTATCAATTTATCTTATTTGTCTAACAATTACTTATCTAATGTTTAGATTTCACCTTGCCTAATTTATCAACGGAGCCTTCCTCTCTTGAAGCAATTCCAATCGGCCGATGACTTAAATCATTGGCCGATATCTTAAATCATCGGGCGATATCTTAAATCATCGGCCGATACCTTAAATCATCGGCCGATATTTTAAGTAATCGCACGATATGTTAAATCATCGGCCAATGATTTAAGCTATCGTCCGATGATTTAAGTCATCGGCCGATGATTTAAGATATCGACCGATGATTTAAAAAATCGGTCGATATTTTAAGTCATCGACTGATATCTTAAATCATCGGCCGATATCTTAAATCATCGGCCGATAATTTAAATCATCGGCCAATGATTTAAGCTATCGTCCGATGATTTAAGTCATCGGCCGATGATTTAAGATATCGACCGATGACTTAAAATATCGGCCGATGATTTAAGATATCTACCTTTTGGAATTGTGAAGCTAGATATCTTTGGTCTGACTCTATGCCAATCACTAGTAGATTAGGGGCGAATTTGGCAACTTCAAATCCTGTTTGAATGAATAATTTATTAAGAGGCACAGCAATATATTTCAATCACAATTTCAAAACTTAATTATTAGTCCAAAATAATATATTAATTAATTGGCGGATGTTGATCGCTCTTTTATTGAGGTCTAATCTATTTATGTTGAAGGAAAGAAAAAGAGAAAAAAAAAAAAAAAACTCTTCTATAATAAGATCATTTGGAAGTTCGATCGCCACTAGGTCTAATCTAATCCCAATCTGTTTTCAATCTCAAACTTTGAAGTAATATAAGTTAATTTCAAATATTAACAAATTTACCGGCTTATACGGTTATGACCACAATTTTTACATTATAGTGGTCGAACTTCGCCTTTAGATCTTGTTCTCCTTTTCTTCGGACAACCGACTTGACGTATTTTGTGGGGAGGCAAAACTTGAATGTCTTTTATTTGCGAAGTCGATTGGCGCTTGTCAACGGTCAGGACAAAGTGTTCTTTACAAGTTTCCCTAAATAAGTCACTGGTAAACCAGTGTTCACAAAATTGGGGGATCTCTCTTTCTTTGTTTCGGCGTGATAATCCGGCGATCGCATGTGTGAACATGGTAATCCAAGAATAGCCCAACGTCTACATGTACATGTTCACGATTCTAGATCGACACTGTGAGTGTAATCACCACGTTTAACTTGAAATATATCACGACCATATGGTATGACGTTTTTTCGACGGGCCCATCCTGAATTTCTTTTTATGTGTTTTTCTGCCATCGGTGTTAACACATGTGTCATTTTATTTCCTTCCTCCTGACGACGAAGATAAAATTTGGCTACTTTTGTGTGAATAGTTTCTAACATGCTCACAATCGGTTCCTCCCTGACTATTTTCAACACACTATTTATGCTTTCAGCTATATTAGTTGTCAACATATCATAACGCCTCCCTTGGAAATAAGCGCGTGCCCAGAAATGATCACCAATTTCTTTAATCCATTTTGTACATTCCGGCGGGGCGTCGTCTTCTATTTTTTGTATAATTCTTTTAAATTTTGCTTCTGAAAATGCACGGGCAACAACCCAGAAAAGCGGTCTAGAGATTGTATCCTTATATTTATCAAACAGATTTAGAGCCATGTGTCGATCATCTGATGGCGAAAGGCGTTAGGAAAAACTTTTTCCGCTTCCATCAAACCTTTCGTCATGCGATATCAAAACAAAAGCATTCTTCAAATTCACCGATTACACGTCTCCCTAATAGATGAAGAAATCATGTCCAATGGCCTTCATTTTCTTTCGGTACAACGCCGAACGCTACAGGAAATAAATGTCTATTCCCGTCTATCCCCGTAGCTATTAACAACACTCCCTTGTATCGTCCACGCAAATGTGTTCCATCTATCGCAATTATTCTTCGTAAAGTATTACGAAAGCTTCAAATGCAAGGTCCGAATGCCACGAAGAATCTCTGAAATGCATTATCAGGCTCGAGACACAATTCGATTCAGATATGCGGATCGACCCATTGTAATTGACATCATATGACGGTAACATTTTAAATTGCTTCTTCCAGCTACCTCGGATGTCATTCAACTCCATTTCTTTTCCTCTCCATGCTTTTCAGTAACCCTCTTTATCTGAGTATTTTTTCAATATAAAAAATTATTGAAGCAGGAGTCTCGTCAAAACCCTTTAATAGTTTATCTCTAACGAATGAAGCTATCCACGATGTCGTACATTGACGATGTCCGCTTCCAAAAGCTGGCATTCCGCATGTGTGTTCCAGGTGGAAAGTTTTCACAGCAAACGTGTCTACGCCTACTAATTTCGATGCATATATTCGTCAAACACATCCTACTTCAACACACCTCGCAGTAACTCGAAGAGGACTGGTTTTTATTGGTTTAATCTGAAAATTATTTGTCATTGCAAATTCTTTAAGAACTTTTTGAAATGATTTCTTATTTCTAAACGCCTGACCAATGGTAATCGTTCCCCCTTCATACAGTTCCTCATCGTCTGAATCCATATACTCTCCTTCCGAGTCATTAAGCTGATAGTCTTCGTCCACCAGAGGTTGATCAATTCCCCTATTAGTATAAACACGCGAAGTGGGAGACGGCGGAGCTTCATTATTTTCAGGATCACTATCACCGTCATCGACTGGATGGTTATTACGTGATTGGGATTGAGCCCGTCGATGTACGCTTGGTTGATGTGCAGTTGTTTGGATTGATGTTAGCCGATGCGGGAATGTTTGATGTATGAGAGGCTGTTCTGTTGAAGGCTCGATTATCGTTGGCTCCGAAGCTATTTGTTCGGAAGGCCATTGATATGGACTAAGGCCGACTAAAAATGTTTCCCACTGATTTACCGAATCGAAGTTGAACTGAGATGTATCATGCATCGGATTCATTTGATGACAATATCCTTGATCTTCATCGCCTTCACTCATCGGAATGTCTGAATAGGGTTGCTCCAGAGGTTTACTGTAGGGGCGAAATCCTATAATCATATTTCTATCATCGTCAGTTATTATCGGTGCAATAATGTTCTCCTCTTCATACCGTATTCCTTGATTTTCAATCAAATGTTCTGTTCCCACACCATGATCATCTTCGTTTGTTTCCTTGAACGGTTGAAATGTTTCTAAGGACGGCATAATTTCTGCTATAGTAGTGACTAATAATTTTTCGATATAAATATTTATAACACCATCACCGATACGATATGCTCTAAATAAGTTTGTAAGATCATCAGAGTCAGACAATTCGGCAAATACAAGCTCATTCCCTATGCGTAATGAAACAGTAAGTGTAATAGAATGTTCTTCCGGTCGTGTCCGACTGACTTTATATATTTTCTCTATAAACTCATCAAATGATATATTCTCCGTGACAGTGACAATCCTCCGATGTCCTCCGTTGTAAGTATTATCTCTCACGCGTACGAAATCAAAATGGCAAAGAAGGGAAACATCCATTTCAACCTACAATATTTACAAAATTAAAATTAAAATTGGTTGTTTATAAAGAGTTATACTTGACTTAGCGCTACAATTATTTAAAAATATTATTAAAAAATTAAAGGAATGAAAACTTTAGCGTTTTTTTCAATCATAGGATATCGCTCGATATCCTAAGATATAGGACTGGTATCCTAAGATATATAGCCGATGGACTTTTAACGTAAACCATAAACCAAAAACTAAAAAAAAAAACCCTCTTTTAAGATATCGGTCGATATCTTATATATCTTGGACTACCTACAATGTTTTGAAAAATTGAAAAAACAATAACTTAAAAAGATATTGTACTTGATATCTTACCTAGCCTGTTGTATTCTCTATGTTATACGACCTTTAGTGGAATCTCGAAATCGCTTTCCAAGAGAGATAGAAATTGTTAAAAAATGATACAGAAATTCTAGATTCAATGCTTGCATAGAGAAGCATATATATATATATATATATATATATATATATTTTACGTGCAGGCGGCTAGGCTTGGAGCTGGCCATTTATGCAAGGATTGAAACTATAGGGCCGTTTCTGCAAATATGCAAACATATAGGGCCGAAAGTGCAAATTTCCCAATAAAAAATAGATAGGCACTTGTCCTCACTCCTCATGGAGTGAATTTTTTTTTTAGGAAATTAGTAATAGTTATCCTTGAGTCGATAATCGAAATCATCGACAAGGTCGCCTTTCTCAAAAAAATTCCACTTCATTGGTGATTATTTTTAGAATACTATTAAATTCAGTAAAGATAGATTTAGTTGTGCATAATCACGTCATATATTCAAGAAGATTTTCTACAAAATTAAGTTAGCATTTAATATTTGAAAGCGATACCAATTTTCTGCTAGTAAAAGTTAACATTTCAAAGTTCAAATTCTTATTTTTCAGGGTTGCTGATAATTTTATGGATTTAAATTATCAAATATTCCCTTCATTCATGACAGCCATTTTGCCATTTTATTAAAGGAAATAGAAATAAGCTCATCTTTGAGAATATATATATATATATATATATATATATATATATATATATATATATATATATATATATGGAAAAGGCCTCCGTCCTCCATGGGAGGACGGTCACCGTCCTCCAAGCCTCCACGTGGCACCCAAAATATTGTTTCGATGCCACGGGGAGCTCGGGTGCATTGCTTAGATCATCTTTAAATAAAAAAAAATTTGAAAACTCATCTCCACCGTCTGTTTTTTGAACCGTGAAATGTGAACCAATGAAACCCATCAAACTTTGACTTGTGAGTTTAAAAAGTTTTTTTCGATTTTTTTTTTAATATTGATCTCTACCGTCCACTTGTGCTCCACGTGGATCTTGGAGGACGATGACCGTGTAATGATCTTAAGGACCGGTGTAAAAGGTTTAAGATCATTTAAACAACATTTGAAAAATCATTTACATGTTCCTCAAAATATAGTTAACTCGATTGAATATAAGTAAATTTTTTTTTTTGTTGCTAGTGGGAGAAGGAATCTTCCAAGTAGTCAATTATAATTAGGTTGAATGATAAAAGTTTTGGAATCAAGGGATCTGGTATTTTATCCGCGGAACTTGATGGAGATATTCATTTCATAATGGACATTATAGTCCCTAATGCTACATTTAAATATTGAATGGGCAACTGTGGGTGATATTTTTTTTTATAACCCAAGTCAGAAAAGTGCCACACCAACAAACAAAAAAATTATATTATAGAAGATGAAAAAAAATAAGCTTGTAAATGATGGAAATAACAAAAAGAAACAACAAAAGAAATAAATTCTAGTTAAGAGTTACAAAGAGAAACCCAGAAGAGTTGACCCTCTACTTAGTTGCCTGTTGCCTGCCCACTTCCTGTTTATGGAATATGAACCTTCTAGAAGCAACAAAAACCCATGATTTATATTTTTTCTGTGCTATTGTGCAGCTTCTGTGTTCATCCCAAACAACCCGTACTGAAGTATGGGCTCATTAAGAGGCTCCCCGTCGAGTAGAAGGAATCTGTGTGGTTTCGGGGACTTATTCCACACACTACCCCATTACCCGAGCTCAAGACTAAGAGGTGTGGTGAGCTGATGCCGGTGAACAATTCACATTGCCATAAATGGCCTCCTGTTCGATAACATTCACAAAGGAAATACAATATGCTCTAATGCAATTGGGCCCCTGGTTTCAGTGTGAACGAGTTAAAATATCAGTATTTTGGTATTTAAACAAATATATGTTATCCACTGCATCAAAATGAGAAAAAAGGCACCAAAAATGTTAAATTCAAAAATTCTATCATGTTATTTCAAATACCCATACCTGGAAATCACCAGTTTTGGAAAATCTCACAGTGATCCAATGAACTCCAATAAGATCATTGACACACATCATGCATATATACATACGCATATATGCAAGTTATCAAAATCGGTAACCGTAGGTATGAATCTATTAGAGTTGTATAAGTGACGGTGTTATGTTCATCAACTGAAATTTGAAGGGTAAGGATATTTTATGTAAATTAAACATTGTTTAATCATTTATTTGATTATCTCATACCTGCTTTGAGTTAGAATAAGCAAATGACTGCAACATTAATTGGCAAGAAACATTATTTGAACATGAGAAAATTTACTATTAAGAGTAAAAGAACAATCTTTTCCACAAAGAAGCACTAAACAGTTCTATGCAAAAAGGAATCACCTTTAACTTAAAAAAATAATAGCCCAAGTCCAATATTGAGAATCTTACGAATTACTGAATTTTTCCAATAGGACTATGCTGAAGAAATTAATGAGGGCTTCAATCAGCTGATGAAAGAACTTATGAACTTGAAAATTTTGTGTTCATAGCTAAGTTAATAATCCGGGAGTTAAGCTGCCAAATAAGACTACATGCTTGTCTGCATTTGTTAGAAGTCATTCTTGAAATATGATTTAGAAAATCAATCAATCAATATATGGATCCAACATTAGAAAATCAGGCCATCTTCATGGAAAACATAAATTCGCTATGGTTGTGTTTGGGATTGCTATTTGGAGGCAAAGAGCGACTCTGTTTTTGTGCAGAGCACTTGAGTATGGGACTGTGTTTGGTTGTAAGTCCCAAACACAAGCTATAAAAATAAGAAAATATAAACTGAAAATGATCTGAGGGAAATCTTGTACGAGTGATAAGCAGTTTCTGCACTGTGTTTCCACGTGAATCAAGTAACTGGATCATCATCGATTAAGCTTCTTAACTCAAGTATCAATTAACAGTCATGCTATTCATAGTCACAAAGTAGAGGTTCGGCAATAATTCGGCAAGGTTAAAATTCGGAAAAATCTGGGAAAATCATATTAAAAAGTATAAAAATAGTTTTATTGGAAAAATCGTGAATTGTGTGTTTCTTTGCGAATTTTTAAAACACGCTATTTTTTAAAAAATTCACAATTAATTTGTGATTTTTCAAAAAAACACAGCGAAATGTACCTAATAGTGAAAAATGGATCACTCAACTAGTTCTATCTAGACAGTATAAGGGAAAAGCCATTGTCTAGAGAGGTGCCTAGTGAAAATTTACAGCGCTCAGAGCTTTTCAAAGGAAAAAACTGAACCATGTGCCAAATTAATTATACATATCTAAAAAAAAAGAATTGAATCATTGTCGTAAAGTGTTCAATTTGTTACTACCAGAATACCTGAGAAACATGGTATTCAGGACCATTACTCAATGAGAATGTGATGAAACCTGTTGGTTGCTGCTTCACTTATTCTGCAAACCCAGACAGAGGAAAAAAAAAAGGGGGGGCTAAGCACAATGCAGAGATACGTTTGATAGGTTGTAGTTCAATCAATTATTTAATCTATAATTCCAAACACAGAAAAAAATTACTTGATCCTACTCTGTTCCAACAAGCTTTTAGCTCTCTGATAGCCTCCTTCCAAGGACCTTCACGGAAACTGAGGATAGTGCCAATACCTTGCTCTATAACCTTCATTACCTGAAATTGAAGAAAGACTTTATTGTTTTGGGGATTTGTGCCACCAAAAATTGGCACGAAAAGTGGTCTCTATCATCCGATTCAATAGTTGACTCTGGCATATTAGATGATAGAGATTATGTTTCATGCCAATTTTTTGCCTCAAAATTTTCACATCATGGTCTTTAAATCAAGCTGCTTAGATGGTGTTCCACGTGACACATATCCCAAAAATATTTAAATCTTTATTTTTTATCATGTGCCACAATACAAATTTCGAGTGCAAGTTTTAGCTCCCTTTACAGAATTTGCAAAGACTTATGAGGAAAACAAAGAATAACAACTCTATCCACATCTGTTCAAAACTTTCATTGCAAATATACCAAAGAAAGGACAGAGCTAAATACTGGGAAAGCAACTCACTATCATTATACTACAAATATTACAGAATAATGAGGAAAAGATAAAAATATCCTGGTCCCCCCAAAAAAATAACCCTGCCCAAGTCACCTTCTAAAATTTCGGCATCTTTTGCTTTATAGCAGTTGGGTCATTAATAATATAAGCATCCCTAGGAAAATCTGTAATTGTGTAAGAATTATCAATTACCTTAATCTTCTTGTCATACATGATTTTTCAAATCATTCATCAGGTAAGTGACCACCATGGATCAAAATGCTGAAAAATCGGTACGTATCGCCTGGTCAAAAAACCGGTACGTATCGGACGATACATATCGGTACCGGTCTGTATCGAACGATACATTGAATGTATCGTTCGATACATACCATATATTTGAACAATATGGTACAAATATACCGTATCGTTCACGTCCAATACCGATATGTATCGGTATCGGACGATATTTTGATCCATGGTGACCATTGCCCATCTGAGGGGCTAGTAGTTGCACCTGGGTAGGCAACCTCACCTCCCCAATCAATTTGAGAAGCACTGCTAGCTAAAGTAGTGAGGATTGACTTTGGCGAATATCCCATGAATTTATTATCACCATATTCTAGCCCCCAATCTCCATTCTTCTTTTCCTGTAATGAACCATGTGTTAAATGCAATTAGTTGGAGAGAGCTTTTTCTTTGAAAATAGTTAAATGATTATTTCCAATAATTGAAATGCATCTCAATAACTATTATTTAAAAAAAAAAATTCATTTAAGGGTGCATGGAAATTTATAAAGTAAACTGGATGTATATAATATGTTATTACCTGGAATGTAGACAATACAATTTCATATTGAGGGCCATTACATATGAAAACTAGCTCTAAAAGAAGATATCATGACGAAACGTAGGAAATGGTGTTAAGGTCAAGGGTTCAAATCCCATGCGTCCCAATCAAAAACAAATCAGGCAATCACCACCACAAACAACAACCAAAACACAACCTCAAAATGAGTTGATAAAATAGCTCTAAAAGAGACCCCACATTTTTTTTTTTATTGCAACAATATAATTTAGATTTTGTGATTCTGCATCCCATTATTCACAACAGCCATTATACCAACTGGGCTAATGCCTCTTTGGTCTCAATGTTCATAATTACATCTTCTCGATCCATAATTCAATACCATCTTCTTAGACATTCAAGTCAGCTCCAACTTACATCGAAATGGACAGTTACAATCATTCCACTGATCCGGGATACTCCAAGTTGATTCCTTGGTTTTATCCTAAACTTCTTGACTTTATTGAAATTACCATCAATGTTCTAGTGCAAATCCCTCCCCCCTTTTCAAATTACCATCAATGTATACCATCAGATATCATCTAAATAGGTCAGTAGAGCAACCCCAAGGCTTAGGTTATTGCAAAAAGGTACACCTGAACTCTTGGAGTTGATTATATATATATATAGCCTCTATATTTTATTTTTTTTATATGCATGAGCCTAATACACATATGGTTTGATATCTATTGTAATTTACTTAATTTCTTCTATCGAAGAGATGCCCATATCATAGACATTTCCCCATTAGTACTGGAAGTTATGAAAACTATTCAATACTCACACCAATAAATAAACACTTCACGCTATAAATGACTTGTAGTGTAAATGACTTGCAATATCTTATTTTATTTCTCTATTTCTCCTATTTTTATTTTTAAAAATCTTTTCACTCCCCACCAAGGTAAATTCAAATTACAAAACTCAACAGCAATTTCTAAAATTGGCACGTGCATCGCAAATGCAGGGCCTGCTAGTATTAGTAGTAACAACATAATACACCAAACCTCAGGGGGGAGGAGGAAGCAGGGAAACCTCATTCAACACATAAATCTTCATCAATCATAAACCTACTAATAAATCACACAAAACTAGAGATACCAACTATTCCATTCCTTCAACGCAACCCACACTTATATAAGTCGGCTCTCAGTGAAAACAGATCATTTAAACAAAAACCAACAGAGAACAGAAACCAATCACCCATAATGAACAAAAGTAAAAAGTTCCCTCATTGAATACCCATTATTCATATTAACCTACTAGTAAATTACACAAAATTAGAGATTGCTTCAACTGGTATGAATATTGGATATCACAAAAAAAATTTAAGATGCAAAAAACCCAAAAAAAAATTATAAAGATAAAATTTTAGAAATCAACATACCTGTGTTACGACTTTAAAGAGACGATTAAGAGGAATATGAAATCTCTCTTTCTCTCCAAAATATAATATGGCGCAGAAAAGGGGCGTTGTTAGGACTTTGAAGAAACAATGCTAGAAACAAAGGGGCATTTTTTAGGGCTTTGAAAGACATGATTAGGACGAATAAAGGATGAGGCGTTTTTTAGGGCTTTAAAAGAGACGATTAAGAGGAATAAGGGGCATTTTTTATATATTATATTATCTATTATAGAAAGACGATTGAAATATAGGGAGGCAATTGAAAGACCAAGTCTTTGTCTTGTAGTGATAGAACCCAACTGTTGGTCTTCTAGTCTTTCTCTTGTAGTGATAGAACCCAAATGTCCGTAGGCGATTGAAAGACCAAGTCTTTGTCTTCTAGTGATAGAACCTTGAAAGACTGTTGGTCTTCTAGTCTTTGTCTTGTAGTGATAGAACCCAAAAGACCAAAAGGGAGAATTTATCTTGTAGTTATGCATTTTTTTATAGGTTATATATATATATATATATATATATATATATATATATATATATATATATATATATATATATATATGAGAAATGATTATGTGACTCGAGTTATAGAACATAAACCCATGACTCAAGCTCTCTATATATACATAAACCCAATAACTAAATTCACAATCAATGAAATTCAGAGAAAGAAGACTATAATCTCCTAACCTCTACCTCTATTCTCTCAAAAATTAGAATCATGTTAGAGAAACAAGATATCATATTTGCTCAAAGATTATAACTACCCAAAAGATCATGATTGATCAAAGGCACAAAGAAAATATGCAAAGAAATTATGAGGTATCCCTGAAATTCGTCCAGAGTAAGCATTTCTTTACAATATGCAAGATGAGAATGTTGTTGAAGGGTATCTTAAGCTGAAGGATGAAATCAATGTCCATTCAAGTGGATTTGTGTGACCTAAAAACTAACTAATTAATGCGACCTTTGCACATCCAGTTATGGATATCATATGTCAAGCCTAGATATTATCAAGACTTGTGTTATTTCTGTATGGATCTGGCCAGTAACTTGAAAATTCAGGCGGACACCCACTTGGCAAATAGTTATGGGATCACTATGGAGATTATTGTGAGAATAGTCATCTAAAAAACCTACATTTATTATTTGAAAAAGAACTTTTTCATGGCATTTAAGATGGGCGATGTCTAAAATGACAACTATGATCGATACCAAAAAGCTAATATAAATAGGGACTGACTCTCTTGACCATCATTTAAAAACCAAATGGTGTTTAAATGATCTTACATCATTTATTGGCTTATGATCTTGGAAATTCATACTGTCAAAGTGACATATTGTCAATTGAAGTGCTATGGGTCCAAAAATCATATTTTTTTGAGTGATTTGAACTATCCGATCTGTCCACTCTAATACCAACGATTGTTCTTAATTTTGATGGCTGATATTAAATGTTCCCTGATCGGATGGTTTACATCCACTTAGAAGCCTGATCCTTTGGCTGGGACATGTTCCAACGATGGATTGCCACTTGGGCAATTTAGATTGATTATAGATGTGTGCCACATGGCACAATGATAAAACTTCAATGGTGTGAGATAAAGAGTGACATTTTAGTGGTGTAAGATCATTTAAACACAAGTTGGTGTTTAAATGATCTTAATAAAAAATGCACCAAAATACAAAAGCATCTAAACTAAATTTTATTTTAAACTAAATTGCTAAACATAAAAAAAAATTAAAAAATTAAATAAATAAATAACTCCAAGCACATAAAGCCCAAATAGCTAAATCAATGGCCCCTAAAAACTCTAATCTTAAAATAAAATTCTAAATAAAAAACCCTCAATTGAGTTAAAAATGAGAGACATATCTAACACTTTCTATGTTAAAAACTCCAGTGACGGATAAACTTTTATATAATCGGTATTGTAGAAATATAATCATTCGGAATCCACTTCTTTGCAAATAATTTATGGGTATGGGTTTTGTTCGGACTCATTGATTATTTTGGATCTCTATAAATAATCAAAGGGTGTTGTTTTGGGATCACATGGCATGTGATTTGAAGACAACACCCGTTTTGAGATCATGTGTCATACATACATATATATACACACATAGAATATATATATATATATATATATATATATATATATATATATATATATATATATATATATTAGTTTTGATCAATGCAGTCGTCCCTCATGCTCATGGCTTGACTAATGTTGACTTACAAATAAACCACCCAAAATCATTTTTATCATCACATAAAAAAATGCATTAAAAGAAAACTAAGCGAATGGAAAGAAAATTAAATGGGTACTATCTCTCACCAAAAATATTCTCAACTCATATATAAAGAAAAATACCTTTGAAAACTAATATTATTGCATTGAGCCCTCAAAACCTTAAGCTAGAGCGATAGCCCAATATTTAAAATCTTTGATGATAATAAACTATTTATAACATAAAATATTCAAGAAACTTCAAAAATCTTAGAGAAGTTAAAAAAATCAACCCTAGAAACTTCAATTTTAAAGCCACCAGCTATAGAGACTTTAGCAATCAATAAAATGACATAACTCATGAGGTTCATTAGGAGAGTAAGAAATATACTTAGTTCTAGGTTGTTTTAGCAATGTGCAACTTAAGACACATATCTAACACTTTCTATTTCAGAAACTCTACAATGATGGATAATTTTTATATAATAGGTATTGTGAAAATATAATCATTCAGGATCCATGTTTTTGCAAATAATCAATGGATCTCGTTTGAAATTTGTGGAGCAATTTTGGGAGCTCGCTTTAGTAAGCTATACCATGAATCAATCTACTAAAAGCCAATTTAAAATTATTGACAAGATATGGTGTGCAATCTGCTTACCCCAGATGAAGCTTTATGATTTTGGGGGGCAATTCTTTTCGCACTTAAGGAGCTTTTATCAAACAGTGTACCAATCACCCGATACCCAATTTAAATCCCAGAAAAGAGAGTGACCAGGAGCAGTTGCCGACACAAAGTAGAATAGAAAGAAACGATAGAAAACTCACCCCTCCGGTTCCCAAGTCCAAAAAAAAACTCTTTGGGGCATTTCGACAAACACCTGTAGGGATAAATTTGTGTGAGTGAATTTTTACAACAGACACTATAGAATACTAATAGTGTTATATCTTTTAAAGCACGGTACAAAAACATGTACCATACAAGCAATAGGGTTTAAAGTTTATTATAAAAAAAAAAGGGTTTAAAGTTTCCAGATAAAAATGAAAACCTCACGAAATAAATTACAAATATTGATTTTAAAGGAAAAAAATACAAATTTTAAGCATAAAAAAAAAAAAAAAAAAAAAAAAAACTCATTCTAAATGATTAAATGTGAAGACCCAAAAACTCTAAGAAGGCTCTAACAAAATAGAAGCAAAAAATAAAGTCCTAACAAAAGCGCATAAAAAACCTAATTTATAAAAAATAAAAATTTGAAGGAAAGAAACAAAAGCCCCTAATCAAATAAAAGTAATTCTAGAAACAAAACTCCCAGACAAAAACACAATCAACAACAAAATATTAATAGGGTTTAGAGTTTCAAGAGAACAAAATGAAAATATAATGAAATAAACTCCAATTTTTATTTCAAAGGAAAAAATGAATGTTCTTCAGCGAAAAATAAATAAATAAAAACCTACTAAATAAAACACCAAATATTTATAAATCTGAGAACCTAAAAAAATTCCACAAACCTCTAACCAAATAAAAAGCAAAAATAAAACCCTAAAAAATGTAATTTATCTCTAATTAAAAGGTATAACTGTGGGAAATTTAAAAATCTTACCGTTTAGTGGTAAAGAAATTGATACGATGCTTTGATTTATGAAAAAGAGTGATTTCCGAAAGAAAAATGTGTTAGAAGGAATTCCATTTTCTCTCTCCATTTAGAATGAAAGAGGTTAAGAGTCTCCTTTTAGAATGAAAGAGGTTCTAAAGAGCAGCTTTCCTGAGCTTTTCTAACTTACACGGAGGAGTTTTGCTAACATGCACACTATTTTTGTCCTATTAGATAGAACGAAAAGCATCAAAAAAAGAATCTTTGAGTATCATTTTCGATACCCTTCTCATTTTTTATATAAAGGTTATATATATATATATATGTGCGTGTGTGTGTGTGTGGCAAAGGGGAAAATGCTCGGGTGTAAAGATATTTCTATGCCCATTGAAATGGGCGCGACACGTAGTGCCTTTTTTGTGAAGTGATGGGTGGCATGGGGCTCACTTTAGTAACTAGGGTTAAACTTTTAAAATATTTTAAAAGTTATATTCATTTTTAACGGATATTCTTGACTTTTTAAAAGTCTTTTTAAAGTATCTTTTCTCTCTATTTTTCTAAGAATGTGTCAGACTTATTCTTTCAGATATATTTTACTCAAAAAATGTGAGTGCCATGTCACAGCCTGTTACGACGTAAACTTGCGTGCGACACCTAGTTCCCCAAGCTAGGTTAGCCTAAATCAACTCCCTAACCTGCGACGCAATGCAGTAGGTTAGAGACGATGAAAAATGAGATGGGCAACGACGAGTAGAGGGACAACCCCCTTTGGGGGAAGAACCATACTGCGGGGATGGTTGGAAATCACCCCAAACATGATGACCCTAGTACACAATGTAACTAGAGCGACCAAACACCAAGCAAGGCTCGGATGTACGAACTCAAGCTCACGGGGCTATTGTACGTCAGGGTGGGGGACCTACTTAATTAGACTAGCAACACGTCCAGTAGCGCGATGCCTAGTTGCTAAGCACATGTCCCCCTATATAAGGGTTAAACACCAACATAGGGGAAGGAAGGAGAGGACCTCAAAGGAATTGATTTGGCATACCACCATAGCACACGCCAACCGCCCGTGGCACACAATGTCGTCTTCACACCAATATACCCCAATGTCCTGCACAACTTCCCCCATGCGACCCTGTCGTGATCGCGTTGTGACTACGCCATGTGCCCGCTGGCATCAAGATGTCGCGTGCCTCCGACACTAAGATGTCGCATGCCCTCTTGGCATCACATCACGTGCCTCTGCACCAGAATATCGCGTGCTCTCTTGGCACCATATCGCGTGCCCATTGACACCAAGATGTCTCGTGCCTTCGGCACCAGGATGTCGTGCCCTCTTGGCACCACATAGCGTGCCCCCGACACAAATGAGACAAGTGGAGTTTGTGGATGGCCCGGGTAGCCACGCTATGTGCCCCTGTCACACTTCGGCAACGAAGCGCTAGCCCTTCGGCAATGAAGCGCCTGTACCCCGATAGCGAGGCGCTACCAACCCGACACCGACGCCTCTATATCAAGGTGCCGGCGTTTGGCCAAAAAAAAAAATGGGCGTGCCTCATTTCAAGGGTGTCGGTGCCTCTATATCAAGGCGCTGATATTTCGAAAAAAAAAAAAAATAGCGAAGCATCGAGACGTTGTCAGCGCTTCGATAAAAAAAAAAAACGAGGCGTCGGCACCCCAACACTGGCACTTTGGCACAGGGATGCCAATGCCTCGCTATCAGGGTGCCAATGCTTTGTTGCTGAGGTGGTAGCACTCGCTACCAGGTGGCCACATTTTTTGAGTAAAATATATCTGATAAAGTAAGGGTGACACTTTCTTTAAAAAATGGAGAGAAAAAGAGAAAAGAGACTTTAAAAAAGTTGAAAATGACAGTTGGAAGCATGGATCAAAATATCGTCCGATACTGATACGTATCAATTTTGAACATGAACGATATGGGAAATACCATTTTTACCGGGTACCCCAAAAAATCACATAATTATCGGACGATACGGTAAAATTATCATCTATATCGTCAAATGCGGATGATAATTTCAAATTATTGAACGATAATTTGAATGTATCGTCCGATAATTTGGTAGTTTGACAAAGACCCCATTTGGCCAAATTATCGGACCATACATTGAAAATATCATTTGTATCGTCCGATACGGACGATAATTTGAATGTATCGTCCGATAATTTGACAAATTGATAAGGACCCCATTTAGCCAAATTATCGGACGATACATTCAAATTATCGTCCGATAATTTGATTTTTTAGATTTTTTTGGAAAAAAATAAAATAATAATTTATATTAAAACAATACATTGAATATATCGGGCGCATTGTCCTGGAGGCCAGGACGATACGTATCGAAAATCCAATATTTTAATCCATGGCCGGAGGGATATTTAACTTTTAAAATATTAAAAAAATATAACCCTAATTAGTAAGTGGTCCCCATGCCACCCCTGACTTAACAAAAAGAGCGCTACGTATTACGCTCATATCAATTGACGTAGAGATATCTCTATGCCGGAATATATATCCCAGCCCTCTCTATATATATATATATATATATATATATATGATAAGGAAATCATTTTAAGTTCAAATTATAGCCGAATGTATTTTTGACCAGCAAATGAATTTTGGGCTACCATGTGAGTACATTTTACGTAGTTGCTCTTGAGACAATTTATAAAGAATTAAAGACACTTGCCTGAGAGGCACGATTTGAAAAAGAAATTATTTAAAAAGATATTTTAATAACAGGATACAGAATCCCTGTTTTGATAAATATGTCCTGAAAATGTTACCAAAACAAGGATCCTTTGCCTGTGCTGTAAATATTCGCCCATAAATATTTACCTGTGTTTTGGCAAATATTTTAAAAATAATTTCTTTTAAGGTCACTCTAACCGTGAGTGGGGCAAACTCTTTATGCGATTCAGTGGAAATGCAAGTACGAATCGGATGTTTATAGGCTGAGTTTGAGGTTCAGGTTTTCCGCCCTCAATTGAGGTGCTTATAACTTGATATCCAGGGCAATGGTCAAGTCCAACCAAGTTGAATTGGATTTCAAGTTCAACCACATTTGCACCCATTGGATATAAGAGAATCTTGACTGCACGACATGGTATAAAATGTTAAAACCATGAAAGTCAATATTCTCCCATATTCAAGGCTGCAGATGTGGTTGAACTAGAAATCCAGTTCAACCTGGTTGGACCTGCCCATTGCCCCATGACCGATTGGCAACGCCCGGAAGGCTGTGGATGGTCCATCACTACATACCCTTTCTTCTATTTGTGCCCTGAGTTTGTCTACAATATGTCGACAGCTCAGTGTGGATAACAAACAGCTCATGCGTGAGCCAAGCACTACATAGACCCAGTGACTTGTGCTCACTGTAAATAGTTTTGAGAACAGTGAATAGCAGATTTCCATTTATTATTATTATTTTGAAAAAGACCTAACCTATATTGTGGGAAATGAGATGTCTGGTGGCTAAGGCCGCATATGACATAGCTCTTTGGTAGCCCCTACCATAGCACAGTTCACCTGTCCAGCGGTTCTACCCTCCTCTCTACTCACTCCTTGCTAGAGCAGATTTGCTCCGGTAGGGAGTTAGTAGCATGGTTCAAAATTTCAGCTTCAGTCCCCGCCAAAATCGAAACAAAATCTGATTTTTTGATCCTTGGTTAGTAGAGAGCAGGGGGATTAGTGTTAGAACAAGTAAATCCTCCTTTACAAGGAGTTAGAAAAGATAATGTGAACCAACGAAAGTAGGTAAACTCTATTATGAAAAGGGCTAGGAGAGAGCTATGCCATACACAACCTAAGAGTTCTGCTGGCTGATTGATACGCATGCCAAATATGATAATTATTACAGTGGTTTTTTTACTTTGACAAAATCATTCTTCTCAGCTCTCACACTCAGCTAAATCTGTACTCTATATGTTTCATTTTGTTAAGCAAATTTTGAAAACAGCTTATTTCTAAAGTCCTTTTCCAAAGTTTTAACTTACCATTTATGAATTTCCATATCTGCATGGACAAATACCATGAACTTACCAATTTTGTACACATGGCATCATTTTGTATGAGGTCATCATCTAGAGGGGATTCAACCCCTAACATTTAAAAAAAGGGATCCATTACTTGCACTCGCTTTTTAAGTGATTGAGGTTAAAAAAAGACTGTATTTTAGGGACATGTGAAAATACAATCTGGGATGTCTGATTAAAGTTCATGATCTATAGATCCTTATTGGATAAGATTGGCATGAAATATAATCTTCATCATGTGACTAAATATAGTCAAAGAATATTATTTGATTCAATGATTGACAATAATAGATCATATGATAAATATCATATTTTGCTCCAATCTTATCCACTAAGGATCTATAGATCATGAACTTTAAATTAGACAGCCTAAATTATGTTTTCACATGTCACATGCCCCTAAAATATAAAGTCTTTCTTTAACCTCAATGCAATCACTTAAAAAAACCTGTGCAAGTAATGGCTCCCTTAAAAAAACCATCCCTACCACGTAATTTAAATGCCTATAGAAGTCAGTTTTTTTTTTTTTAACTCACGTCAAGCCATAATTCCATTAAATGAAATGAAACAACAGGTCAAATAGGTAGAGCGAGATGCTCCATCAAAAAGTAAAATCAAACAAAAACAAAATGAAAACAAGATAGACAACAAAGCAAGGCTATGTAGCAGTTCAGTTTTTTACCAAAATGTGCCTATACAAGTGCCTAAAATGAACCGCTAAAACAAGTTTGAACGTTCGCAATTTTTTATGCTTTTAGGTCCACTGCTATCTTTGGCCAGAATCTAATCTAGATGATGGCTCTGTGCACAACATAAGATCATGTGGCTCCAAAACGGAACCATGCATAGAAGATCAGCGATCAGATGACTGTAGCCACCTAATACCACCTCAATACAAATTTCTACATCCATCTGGGCAAACAAAGTCAGTAGAGGTTGATATCCAGAGTAATATCAAAGTTACTGATAGATGTGGGAAGCTATGAAGTATCAACTCCAATTAATCTAGCCTTCGGGTTTCCAGGATTTAAACTTATATATAAATATGCCTGAAATCGAAGCACCAGAATGGTAAAATATGATATAGAATGGAGTGAATGAAGGAACAGCGCAATAGCCAAAACGAAATTATTTACAGGTTCAGTTTGTCTCGCAGAAAATATTTTAGAGTCATATTGGCTAGCAGATACTCTCAACAGATGATTTTGGGTTTGTTGGGTTCTATCTGCATTGCAGCATACCTGTGCACCAGTATGTTCTATGATGAGATTGATCGAGATAATAAAAATAAACAGGTACATGCAACGGATTTGGTTATATTGGAGGGAGGAAAGGAGGCCACCCATCTAGCACTTCAAGAACAACCACTGTAATTCAATGCCAAGCATCATTGCCTAATAAAGGAGAGCTTCAAAACAGGGGCCCCACTGAAGATCTTTTGAAGAGGCCGAGGAGAAGAAAAGTCTGGTGAATACTGTAGAACTCATCATCCAATTAGTTAAAGCACAATTAGAAGAAGCAAAGTGGAACGCTATTAATTTACAGTTAAAGAAAAAAATTGAGCCTTGTCCCTTAGAAAACGGATGGATGGTGACCGGGGTCATTAAACACATGTTGAACTTTAAGATACATATGGGGAAGTCATAGGGAAGCTTTAATCTGGTGTGTAGATTAGCATCCACAACTCCTTGTACAAATAGTGGTACAAAAAAATGAGAGAGAGAGAGAGAGGGGTTAATCTATCTTAGCAGAGAACTGAAAAATCTCAAGGACTGAGAAAATATAGTTGGATAAAGTTTCCTGTAAATCAGTGATTAAACTTCTTTTTGCCGTGTCCAGAGAAGCAAGTTTACTCATCCCCAAAAAATTCCCGATGAAAAACTTGGTTTAATATATGAGAGAGTGAGCCAAACTAAGAGAGCAAAACTAATCTAACTTAGCAAATGAAGGGAAAATTTTCAGAAAGGACATAGAAAACATAGTTGGATAAACAGACCAAATGGAGATGGCCTTCACATTGATCAAGCTTGTAACATGGTAATTAAGAGGCCTTTGTCAAGGTTAGAGCCTCACCTTAAAGTGCAGAATACTCATATTAATCAAGCCTGTAACATGGCAACTAAGAGGCATCGGCAGCAAAAACAGGTGGTCTTAATTAGGTATTACCTTCAGAAATTTCACATTTCTATTAGGTGAGGCTGCAAGTTAGGAACAGAAATTTCACAGCTACATGTACGCACAATTAGGAACAGAAAAGAGGACGAAGTGAGTTAGCAGCTGTCACCAAATATAAGTGCAAATTGTGATGTTTGCGTAATAGGGACATGGCTTTAAGCATACTGTATTTATACCAACTTATATACTGTTAAGCCACATTTCTAAAATTTGTGCAATATATATCAAGATATGCCCATATGACACAGTTACATATTTATTTTTTAGCTTCCACAACTTAAAAGCTTAAGCATAACAAAACGCATTCACCAGAACTTCAACAGTACCATATACCTAATTTGAATCCTATCTAATAGAACTCTTCTAACTTCTGCTTCCATGGAGGGGTTCTATCTTAGTTAGGTCCCTGCACCTAGGATGAGCGGGACACTCTTCACCAAAGGAAGAGTTAATGGTTCAAAAGCAAGCTATCTCATTAATCCCTAAAACAGAGCTCCCCAGCTCAACCCCCTTACGGCCAATTATGATTCAACTAAGAACGAAATCCCGAACGGACTTGACCACAGATATAAAAGGCCTGCCAATCCTGCGTAAAACTCTATTGTTTCTCTCCAACTAAATGGCCCAGACAACTGCATAAGCACAGATTTACCACAGGCCCCCTTTGATGTCATCAAACCGGACTCCGATCTATCCATGCCCTCCGGAAAAACCCAGCTAACCGTAAATGTACGGAGGACCACTCCCCAGATCTGCCTAGTGAACGAGCAATGAATGAGAGTGTCTACAACGAATTCTTGCCCCTGCGTAGAGAGGTTGCATGATCAATAGTAAGAATTCTGCCCCCACACGACCAACCAGCTAAAGAATTTAATTTTGGGTGGAATTTTAAATTTTCAGAACTCAGCCCAGATCTGCCCTCCTCCCCTACTGACGGACTGTTGGTAGAGAGAGTTGTAAAAGGATTTGACACTAAAGGTACATTTGTTATTCTTATCCCAGATCCGACAATCTCTGTTAGCAGTATTCCTTTTTGCCAAATAAAGGACTTGCATCCGATTCGCAAACTCCTCCACCTCATCCTCCTTCAGACATCTCCTAGTGCTTATATTCCAGCTAGGGCTAATGTTGTGCCACTCTGTAATGTCTTGGACAATGATACTGCGGAACTCCTTGGTAACAAAAATTCCTTAAACAGTGAAATTTTAAGTCAGGTCGAGGACTTTACCATCGCAAAGAAAAATTTCTGAAATATCCTATTGTTTCTTCCCTTCCAAACATAGTCAAACCATCCTCAAGGATCATCACCTTTACCATTGACATCCAAAGTAGCCAAAGAGCGAGAATACAGGATACGACACAGTCGAAACTGTCAAATAATGGAACAAAAGATAATCGACCAGTCTATGTACCAAACCATGAGGTAAATTTTTGGGAGTTGGAAATCTGATGTTGAAGGTAATCGCACATCCAAACTTCATCAGTCATCCCCGGCCGTAAAAAAGCCACACATAAGAGGTAACTGGCGCATTACTAACCTTCACAATAGGGAGGCTCCATTTGCATAAATTGGGTTGGGCATGTAGCACAACTGGAAGGTTGACAATATTGCCACCTTGAGGTCGTAGGTTCAATCCCAGCTTACCCATAGAAATAACAATTGGTTAAATAGGTGAAACAACCTAGAAAAAACCACAAACTCTCAAAGCATAGTAACCAAATTCTCCAAATTTTAAATTATGTAATAAATTGCAAATATTCGCTCAATGCATCTTTTCCTATTTAATAGCGGCTTATAGAAGAAATTTTGTATACTCCTATTTCTTCTCTGAACCTTTTTTTATCGCCAAAAAGAGATTTCGTTGTAAGAGAAACTTACAACGAAGAGCCAAGCAAGGTGTTTGGCGCCACCTAACAGCAGCACAAAAAAGCAAAAAACAGACAACTGAAACAAGGAAACAAACAGAATTTGAAAACATTTCCCTGCAAACACCCAGTGGTCAGCCATCTCGAGAACAACCAATGAATAGCTTCGAGAGAGCAGCCATTGCAGCAATGTCGCTTTTGCCGCACTAATGATTTCTGCAAAGGACCTGCAACACCTTCAAAGATTCTCGAGTTCTTCTCGGACCAAATCAGCCAGCAAATAATCAAACACCAGACTCTGCTACAGAACCACACCCTGAATCCACAATGACTCAAACTTCTCTGCCATAATGCTTGCATCAGAGCAGGAAATGGGATGATAACTTACTCAGATCTGAAATGATTCCAGATCATCACAACGAAAGGACAATGAATAAGAACATGGTCTGCTCAATCTGAGATGATTCCAAATTATCACATCACATCTGATGAACTGGCATCTGCGATTCGGGAGTATCCACTGTTTTAATTTGACCCCATACCACACAGAAAAAACCGTACTTTCATAGGAATCAACAACGGTACAGGCTGACCCAATCTTGCCTAATAAAAGGCCTGAGATCCAAGGAATCATAAGCGACTTCATGGAGAACTTTCGCGCGAATTCATGGAGAACTTTCGCCCAATTCATAATCGAGCCCTGACCATCGGAACTGTTACAATTTAGGCAAGCATAATTTAAGACCTCCAATTAGCAAATTTAGTAACTTCCTCGTCCTTCAAGTTCCGTCTCATCCATACGTCCCGCCCTGTCCTTTCATCAATCCTCTCAGTACATAGCTGAACCATAACCTGCTTGTCAACAACAAGGTGGAATAGGTTCTTGACAGTAGTATAAAAAGCGTCTTCATCCACCCATTTGTCATACCAGAATTTGACTCTATCCTCCCTTCTGACCTTGAAATGAATGTTTCTTTGGAATGCGAATGCATAACCCCTTCCACCAGCCGGAGGCATAGGTTAACCCATCACATCTTCTAACACAACCCTTCCTCCCACACAGATATTTTAAATTAAAAACCCTAGTCCAAAGCGCAAGAGGATCCTCACTAAAATGCCATAGTCACTTGCCTAATAGCGCCTTATTCATTGCACTAATTCTACAAATTTCCATCCCATCCGCCTTCTCCCGAAAAGCAAGCCACATCCTAGTCAATAATATGAAGCTTGGAACTCTCGGTCTCGGCATACCACACCATAAAACCTTTGCATCATGCTTTCAATCTTGGAATCACCCCTGTTGGACATTAAAAAAGAGATAAATAGTAGATCAGCAGATTAGAAAGGAGTCAAGGACAGCAACCTCAAAATGGGAAAAAGTTGGCCTTTCCATGCAGACAGCTTTCTATCAACCCTCTCCACAATAGGGACCTAAAAGAGACTTAGAAGGTTTGTCTAAGTCAAGCGACAGGCAAAGATACTCAATAGGCATCCTCTCAACCCCACACAGATATGCAGCAAACTCCCTAAGTACCAACCTAATATCTAAGCAGATTTCTCTCAACTTCGACTTGGAGAAATTCACTTTCTGCTGAGAAATAAGCTCAAATATTACGGAGGACCAACACGATATTGAATAGGTCGGATTTGGACGGATCACAAAACCGGATAGTAGCGTCTGCAAATTTGAATATGGGAAATTGGTACCACATCTCTAGTTGTGACGAAACCATGAAGAAGACCAGCTACCACAGCTTTGTCCACTAACCTACTTAAGGTTTCAACAATACAATTAGAGAGAAAGGAGACGGGGTCTCCCAGCCTCAACCCTCTGGATCCATTGAAAAAGTCACTTGGTAACCCGTTAATAGTTACAGAGAAGAACAGTGAAGAAACACGAGCTCTAATCTAATCTCTTCACCTCTGCCTGAACCGCATTCGCTGAAGAAGGTATAATAGGAACACTAATTCACCCTGTCATAAGCCTTTTCCCTTTCAAGTTTAGGAGTAGGATCTTCTTCTTGCTGGAAGCTCAGCTCACATCTAAACAGGTATAGCTCACTAGAAAAGGAAATGAGCCCAGGGATTTAGCCTTAAGATCTGGAGTGGATACACTACGTGCTATCACAGCGTCATCTAAATTTGCCTTTCTCTAAAGCACCCTGGGAGGACAATTTCAGGTTAGCCATTAGCAGTTTGAGGCGGTTTACTAAGAGTTTCGCCAAAATTTTATAAACACCTCACGAGACTTATCGGTTGACAATCCTTAATGCCATCAGCTCCTGAGAACTTAGGGATTAAGGAAATAAAAGTGGCACTAAAGGAGGTACCTACCCAGCGACACCCTAACGAATAAATCCTTGAACAACCTCATTTTCTCCTCCTTCATCAAGGGACACAATCCTTAAAAAAACTCCATGGGATTGTTATCAGGTCCAAGTGCTCTATCCCCACTAGTCGCATCGATCACCTTCCGGAACTCTTCTTCACTGGACTCACATTCAATCGTTGCTCTGTCCCTTCCCGAGATCTGACTGAACTCAACCCCGTCAATCCCATGCCACACGTCCAACTCCTCATACTGAAACGGATTTGAAGTGCCTCGCAATCTCACCTTTAATTTCCTCTGTATCGATATAGATCTATCTGCTAATCCGAAGCAAGGTGATAGTGTTACTTCTATGGGCACTAGTTGTAGCATGGAAGAACCTCATGTTCTTATCACCTTCTTTTAGTCACATCACTTTAACTCTCTGCCTCCAAGCGATCTCCTGAAACACCTTCTACTCAAACTCCTCCGCATAAATTCCTTTCATGTCACTCCGCCTCAAACAGTTGCCGAATATCAGAGAGCCTATCAATGGTTTCAATGTAACCTTGCAACTCCGTTTTATCCGCCAAAGGTATTCTTGGTCCATCAACAAGAGTTTCTTCAGCTTACGCAATTTAGAAGCCAGCAACACCTCACAGAATCCGAAACATTCCACGAATTCCAACTATCTCTCACAAGATCAACTAGGCTTTCATTCTGTTACCACATTAATTTGAAATCGGAAAGGCCTCAGACACCACCCATCCGAGGAAGAAGAGAGCATAATCGAAATATGATGATGTGACATAGCATTAGTTAAGCCTTCCAATAATAGACTAGGAAAGTGAACCTCCCAATCAGCTGCACATACAAACTGATTCAAACAACACTGAACAAGTTACTCTTGCCTATTTGACCATGTAAGTCGGGGATCACTCATGAGGAGATCAATGAGGTTTCTGACAACCATGAAATTAGAAAAGCCTCTCATGCTCCACGTTAGCCTACTACACTCGCATTTCTTATGACAGCCTGATCACAATAAAGAGTGATTGTATGAAGTCTAATCTTCATAAACTAAATAATCCTCAAGTCTTTTCCAAACTTTGCGATTAAATTGCAAATTTATGTCTTAATCACAATTTTTTTCACAAAGTGTAATTCTCGTTATTAATTAACCCTTTAAAAAACAATTGCAAGTCTCTAGTTCAAAATTTTATTTTGGTTTTTATGTTAAAAATCAAACTGGATAGTAGATAAAAGTAAATCTAAGTTTTTAAATTAAAAAACATTAAGTTTCATAATTACCTTTTCAGGAACCACTACTTGCACAGGGAAATTGGGCCTTTGCGCACAAAAACATGAAAAATAACCCTTGCAAAGGCCCAATTTTTGTGTGCAGAGGGCTATTTTCCGTGTGCAAGTAGTGGCCACTTTTTCTAATATTTCTTCTCAATTTATCTCCGAATTTCACCACTTTTTCCAAATTGCGATTTTTTTTCCCTCACCGATTAAATCTTTCCCCAATTTTTTTCCTTGACTTTTTCTTGTTCTATTTGAATTTCGGCTATTTGTTTACAACAAATTTTTGCCCTCGCAATAAGCCTCAACTTCCCACTTCATGACCTATGTTACTTGATTCGCTAATTCGCAATTCACTATTGTGGAGCAAATTCAATTCGCTAGGAGTAGGATGAGATAATTCATTTTTTATTTGCTTCAATTCGCTATTTCAATTCGCCATTTTTTTTTTATAAGAAAAAAAATACATAAACCTAAAATTCCAAAACCATGAAGCCTTGGGTATCAAATAAATTAGGAGAAAACGACTTTACAAAAGAAAGAAAATTGCCAAGAGTCTTGAAAAAAAGTGATCCTAGAGTCAGCAATGAGACAAAAGGAAGGGCCTTATGGTAGGCATTGTGCGTTACTCTTAAGGAACTCTTAAGTTTACTCTTTTAACGAGTCTTGGTATAATAATAGATACCTGCATTATAAATAATTGTGCCTCACCAATTAGTGAAAAGAACTACATACGGATAGTATAGTGAATTGTGTTGTATCCATTTTGAAGCAATATAGGAATTCGCTATCATCTAACTAATTGGAGCGAATAACTGCGAACTGGTTCGCTTTGACCAGTTTGAACTTTGAACCAATTCGCAGTTCGCAATAGTTGGCAACATGGATCAAAATCTTGGTTTCGGATTTGGTCACCACCTGAACCGTAAATTAGTCAAATTTCGGTAAAATTTTCAGTAATTTTCGAAATTTTGCTTCGAACTTTGCCGAACTTTATTTTTTTAACTCACATTATTAGATGTATTTGAACTATTGAGAGTAAATTCGGTAAGATATCGGCAATTTTGACGAAATCTGGCAAGATTCGACAAGAACCAGCTAAATCTGGGAAGATTCGGCAAGATACGACTAGATACAAAGAAATTCGACGATATTCGATAAGTTACGGTAACTTTGAGAGAGAATCCATCAAAGTCCGATGAGAATCCTTCAAATTCTGACAACTTTTGGCGAAATCCGACGAGATTTGATAATTTATGGTACAGTACGACCAGATTTCGTCAAGATTCCAACAATATCCGGCAAAATTTCATCAAGCTATGGAAGAAGAGGAGAAAAATTAAAAATAAACTAAGTGTAAAGGAATGAAACTTGAGTAAATGTATGGGAACCAAAAAAAAAAAAAATCCAAAATCTCGGCCCATAATTTCAAATTATCGACCGAAGAATTGAAAATTCAAATTTATCAGCCAATTATTTGAATTTTTTGGCCGAGTCATCTCGTTTCAATGGGGGACGAAACCAAGTCATCTCGGTCGAGAATTCAAATTCTCGGCCGAGATTTTGATCCATGGTTGGCAACGAATTAAGTATCATAGTTTGTGACTACGCTCTCAACACCCCAAACACAGACAGTATGAACACCCTAAGAATAAAAATGCACATGAATTCGAGAGTCGACTAATTCACCCCCAACGCATAAAGAAAACCCAAACCAAACATAACAAATAATTAACAGAAGATTGAGGAATTCATACAACAGGTATAAGTACAATGAAATCCTAGAATATATATATATATATATATATATATATATATATATATATAATTTAACTGATTAAAGCATATTGCTTTTACATCATCTTACATAATGTTGAGCCATATTTCTAAAATTTGGATAGTATATTGCCTTCTTGACTTGCCCATTCTCCCCCTTAAGAGTAAAGCCCGGAGGAAACGCCATGTAAACTTCTTCAAGATCACCAATAAGGAAAGCTTTTTTCACATCAAATTGATGTAGAGACCATCTCTTCTGAGCTGCGTGAGATAGGACTTAGAAGAACATAGATAGAATTCAACTTAGCAATCGACGCAAAGGATTATATATATATATATATATATATATATATATATATATATATATATATATATATATATATATATATATATATATAATTTAATTGATTAAAGCATATTGCTTTTACATCATCTTACATAATGTTGAGCCATATTTCTAAAATTTGGATAGTATATTGCCTTCTTGACTTGCCCATTCTCCCCCTTAAGAGTAAAGCCCGGAGGAAACGCCATGTAAACTTCTTCAAGATCACCAATAAGGAAAGCTTTTTTCACATCAAATTGATGTAGAGACCATCTCTTCTGAGCTGCGTGAGATAGGACTTAGAAGAACATAGATAGAATTCAACTTAGCAATCGACGCAAAGGTACCCTAATAGTCAACTCCATAAGGTTGAGTATACCCCTTAGCCACATGCCTAGCCTTACATCAATCAACAAAACCATTTGGTTGATACTTTATACTTTATAGTATATACCCACCTAAAAACCAATCACCTTCTTTCCTTTCGGTAACATCGTACTTCCAATTATTGTTTTGCTCAAGGGTTTTCATCTCTTAAATCATTGCATCCTTCCATGGTGATAGGAAATGGATGAAATGAACGAATTATATGGGGATTATGATACGTGCAAACTGGCTAATAAGATGTGAGAAGATCTCGTTATTTTACACAATGCAATGGGTAAGTATGATAAAACAGGAGGATCACTATCAAAAGGACTAGCTTCTAGGGATGTTCCTTGGACAATGGTATGAGGAAGAGTGGGCTCATCACTCTTCTTTCGAGTATATGCCTATGTTGGATCAAACTTCACAAACTTATTTTTACTAAAGGCTCCTTTCTTTCCCCAACCCCGATCCATGTCCTACACTCCTTCACTTCATGCCTTCTCCCCGATGGGTCTGTGTTTCTTCCGATGGTGCTTAGTTGTCTCAATCCCGGGGCGAGATTGAGAGGGGTTCTATTCTCCATTTTTTTCTTTGGGAGTTCCTCACTAGCTAAGGTATGCACTCCACTTTTTTAGCTTTTTAATATATTTGCTCTTTACCGATAAAAATAAAAATAAAAAAAATGGCTCCTTTCTTACTTACAAAATGTGGGCTTGGCAATAGTAGTATCAACAAGAGATACAATTGCAACATACTCAACAACTGTAGGCTCAACATGAATACTCTCAAAAAAGTCACACCCATAGATACTTTTATTCCCTAATTTTAAATATTTTACATATATTTCTTAATTTTTTACCATTTATTGGCCATGGTATCGATATCGCAGAAAGAGCTTCCAAGAAAGTTGAACCGTAAACAGCCCCTTTATGCCTTTTTTTTTTTGCTCAATAAAATTCATTTGTTGAGAGTGAGATTCGAACCACGCCCTTTCAGACCATAATCTACGTCGCATCCACCATTGTCCCAATATCTTCAGGGTGTCATGTCTATGATACTGTGAAACTCATTAGCAACAAAATTCCATTAAGCAATCAAATTTTAACCCTCTCAAGGACTTTACCCATAGCTGAGAAAAAATTATTAAAAATTCATCTTTTACTCCCTTCCAATTCCAAACACTCCAAAATAAAAGCATCAAATATCTTATAGGGTGTTAGGCCTACGATACTGTGAAACTCATTAGTAACAAAATTCCATTAAGCAATCAAATTTTAACCCTCTCAAGGACTTTACCCATAGCTGAGAAAAATTATGAAAAATTCATCTTTTATTCCCTTCCAATTCCAAACACTCCAAAAAAAAAAACATCAAGAGCCACAAAGGATACATATGATCTCTCCCCAAACAGCAAATACTCAAAAATATCCACAAGGTTCAGAACCTTTTTCCTTTAGCATTCAAAGTAGGCCAAGAGCAGAATAAGTGGTGCCACACAATCATAACAACCGAATAATAGAGGAAAAGATAATCAAACAAATAGTGTCAACCATGAAGCAAATGCATGAGAATTTAACTATCCCATGTTGAAGGCAATCTTATCAGCAATTTGTTTCGTGGGCTCGCGGCGTGGCCATCCGAGTCAGCCGCAAGGCCACTTGTGCCACTAGTGCGTCAGGCATTGGTAGATTGAAGCTGGGGCATCATCAGCGCGTCACCAAGCCATGAGGGCTTCGCCATTGGTACTCCAAGAGCTTTGGTCGTGGGCGAAGAGGGCACGCGACATAGTGGCAGTTTGGGTCGTGATGCAATGCCAGCAGGGCACGCGATGCGGTCGCGACATGAACAAGATGGGTCAGCAATGCAAGGCGTTGCGGTATGTCAAACCAATAGGTTTGAGGTCCTCCTGCCATTTTGGCATTGTTGATGTTTAAACCATATATATGGGGAATGGATCTAACAGCCATGTGACGTGTCGCTGGCCTAAGTGATCCCCTACGGAACGTGCACGATAGCCTTGTGGGCTTGAGTTCGCGCATTCGGGCATCGCATAGGTGTTAGGTCGCTCTTGTCGCGTCGTGCGCTGGAGCCATTGTGTTGGTGGTCCATGACCACCCTCACGGTGCGGACCTAAACTCTAAGTGGGGCTGCCCCTAAGAATGTCGCTGCATATAGCTATATGAATTGCATTCGAAAATCCGCATAATTTCTAACCTAATGCGCTACCGTGCAGGTTGGAGACACGAGCAGGCTGATCTAGTTCGAGAACAGCTAGTTGCCGCACGAGAGATTATGTCGCAAAGAGTAACTCCGTGACATTTGGTATCAGAGCCTAAAGATGGCCGACTCTGGGATAAGCAGTGGTGCTACGCGAAGGCGCACAAGGGAACAGTTGGATGATCTGGAAGCTCGAACGGAACAAATAGAGTCTGTGGTTGCGCTTGTAAATAAACAGGAAGTAAACCATGCCACGTTAGCAGAGAACGTGAAGAACCTAATCGAGGACACGAGGGGCACCATCGAAGCTCTTCGTTTACAGATCGACGACCTGACCAGGAAGATAAACGTCCTGATGAGGGCGATTGGTTCTGGGACTACTCAATAGCCAAAAACTTCCCAACGAAAGGTCAAGATACCCGAGCCGCTGTGCTACCGGGGTGCTCGTGATGCTAAGGAGTTAGAGAATTTCTTATGGGATATTGAGCAATACTTCTGTCTCGTCCCACCTGCCACCGAAGCTATGAAAGTGGTTACAGCGACCATGTATCTTGAGGGAGATGCTAAACTGTGGTGGCGTACTCGCTACGCAGAGATTCAGGATGAGCATTGTGTGGTAGATACGTGGGAGGATTTGAAAAAAGAATTAAAAGCTCAGTTCTTGCCCGAAAACATCGACTTTATCGCCCGACGTAAACTACAAAAGCCGCAACATACGGGCACCGTGAGAGAATACGTGAGGCAATTCTCTATTTTGATGTTAGACATCAGGGAAATGTCCGAAAAGGATAAATTATTCTACTTCATTGAAGGTCTCAAGCCCTGGGCGCAAACTGAATTAAACAGAAGAGCACTAATCTTAGCGACGCGCAAAGATCAAAATAAGAAGAGGCCGCATGAGAACAAGAGTGGTTCAAAGAATCCGACGAAAGCTAATAAGAAAAGCAAGAGCGGCACACATGAAAAGAAGTCATACGGGAAAGAGTCTCGTGTCAAGTCTGTCGAGTCAGCGAATTTTACACCTAAGTCGGGTTGCTTTCTATGCGGAGGGCCTCATCGAGTGAAAGATTGCCCGCAGAAACAGTCTTTGAACGCCCTACAGGGATCCGCCAGTGCTCCACCTCCTGTCGTCGATGAACCAAGAATGGGGGCACTTAGGTTGCTGAATGCCATTAAAGGTCAGGTAGAGAAGGGTAAGACAGTCGCGCCCAAGGGGCTGATGTACATAGAGGTATACATTAACAGGAAAAGTACTCATGTCACGGTGGACACAGGGGCGACGCATAACTTCATTGCTGAGAAAGAAGCACGTCGCCTAGGGTTGAAACTGGAGCAAGACTCCAACCGTATAAAGGTCGTGAACTCGGAGGTGCGCCCCATAGCGGGAGTAGCAAAGGGGGTACCTGTACAAATAGGGTCGTGGAGCGGAGCAGCGAACTTTATGGCAGTATAGATGGATGATTTCAAGGTTGTCCTTAGGTTAGAACTCCTATACCAGGCTAAAGTAGTGCCCATGTCATACCTTGAGTCAGTGTGCATCTTCAGAGAAGAGACCCCTTGCATGATCCCCGTCATTCAGAAAGATAAAGAAGTGGAGAGTGATGGGTTTATCTCAGCACTTCAATTAAAGAAGGGACTAAGAAGAGGGGAACCTACATTTGTTGCTACACTGCTAGAAGGCAGAGATTGTGCCAGAGTGTGTGTTAGGGATACTCAAAGAATTCCAAGATGTCATGCCGCCAGAATTGCCTAAGGTGCTACCACCAAGGAGAACAGTGGATCACTGAATCGAATTGGAACCAGGTGCAAAGCTGCCGGCTAAAGCTCCCTACAGAATGGCTCCTCTAGAGCTAGCCGAGTTACGTCGGCAGTTAGATGAGTTATTGGGGGCAGGGTTTGTTCGATCGCCTAAAGCTCCATTTGGCGCCCCAGTTCTATTTCAAAAGAAACGTGACGGTAGCCTTCGATTATGCATCGACTACAGAGCGTTGAATAAGGTCACCGTCAAGAATAAGTATCCAGTGCCATTGATTGCAGATTTGTTTGATCAGTTGGACAGTGCGAGACACTTTACCAAGTCATATTTTAAGATCCGCTATTATCGTCACGAGGAGACGAAAGCAAAACTACCTGTGTGACCAGGTACGGAGCCTTTGAGTTCCTAGTGATGCCCTTTGGGCTGACTAATGCCCCAACCACCTTCTGCACCCTGATGAATGAGTTGTTCCATGCCTACCTCGACAAGTTCGTGGTGGTGTACTTAGACGATATCGTTGTGTATAGCAACACATTGGAAGAACATCTCAGCCACCTCCAAATCATCTTCAAGATACTGCGAGAAAATCAGCTCTATGTCAAGAAGGAGAAGTGTTCATTTACACAAGAGCAGATTATGTTTTTAGGACACCATATTAGGGGAGGAAACATCAGCATGGACCTTGAGAAAGTTCATGCAATCCAAGACTGGAGAGTGCCAGAAGGCGTGACCAAGTTGCGGTCATTTTTGGGTTTTGTCAGCTATTACAGAAGGTTCATCCCCGGTTATTCACACCGTGCTGCACCACTGACCTATTGAAGAAGGATCGACCGTGGCAGTGGTGGGAAAAGTGCCAGAGGGCATTTGAGGATTTGAAAGCGGTGGTCATGAGTGACCCCGTGCTGAAGCTACCTGATCACTCCAAGCCATTTGAGGTACACACGGATGCCTCCGACTATGCGATAGGAGGAGTATTAATGCAAGAAGAGCATCCAGTAGCCTTTGAGAGCAAAAAGTTGAACGATACTGAGCGGCGGTACACGGTTCAAGAAAAGGAGATGACGGCGGTAGTACATTGTCTAAGGACGTGGAGGCACTACCTACTTCGGTCGAAGTTCCTAGTGATGACCGATAATGTGACAACTAGCTACTTTCAGACACAAAAGAAATTGTCGCCGAAATAGGCCCATTGGTAGGATTTCTTGGCCGAGTTCGATATAGACTTGGTGTACAAGCCTGGCAGGACCAACCAAGTCGCAGACACTTTGAGCCGTAAAGCAGACTTAGTAGCATTGAAAGTTCAATTAGAAGCGTTAAAAATTGAAGAACAAACTGCAGCTAGCCGCATTAGTTCAACTATCCCCGATAGATTGCGCGAAGGGTTGAAATTGGATCCACTCGTGAGGACCCTACTACAACAGATACAAGAGGGGAAAACACGACGGTTCTAGTCTGAAGAAGGACTGTTGGTGGCCAAAGGGGGTCGTTTCTAGGTGCCGATAGTGGGAGAACTTAGAAAGGAACTCTTGAAAGAGTGTCATGATACATTGTGGGCTGGTCATCCAGGAATTCATCGCACGCTCGCCTTGTTGGAAAGGCGTTTCTATTGGCCTAAGATGGAAGAGGATGTAGAGGAGTATGTCATGACTTGCCTGATATGCCAGCAGGACAAAGTGAAAAGAGTTAAACCATTTGAACTCCTGCAGACGTTGCCAGTGCCATCCAGACCATGGGAGAGCGTCTCCCTTGACTTCATCTCTGCATTGCCTAAAGTAGGGGCACTCAGGTCCATCCTGGTAGTTGTGGATCGGTTCTCAAAGTACACTACATTCATTCCGGCACTGTTGAATTGTAATGTAAAGCAGGCTGCACGATTATTCGTCAGTAATGTTGTGAAACATTGGGGAGTGCCGCAAGTGATTGTCAGTGATAGAGATCCACAATTTGCTAACAAGTTTTGGTCGGGAGTCTTTCAGCTCCTGGGGACAAAACTGAACTTCTCATCCAGCATGCATCCACAAACAGACGGACAGACAGAAAGGGTGAATGCTATTTTGGAATAATATTTGAGACATTTTGTCAGTACCAACCAAAAGAATTGGGTTCAGTTGTTAGACGTGACACAATTTTGTTATAATCTGCAGAAGAGTTCAGCCTCAAATAAGAGCCCATTTGAATTAGCAATCATCAAAGAACCACTATGGGATATCGGGTCAAGTCCGTGACCTACCATCTTGCCAAGGAGTGGCAGAGGAATGCAGAGATTGTTGGGGCCTATCTGGAAAAGGCCGCAAAGCGAATGAAAAAGTGGGTCGATCAGGGTCGACGGCCTATCGAGTTGCATGTGGGTGATGAAGTTTTGGTAAAACTTAATCCGAAGCAGTTCAAATTTTTCAGAAGAAAACACGCAGGATTAGTTCGTAAGTATGATGGGTCATTTCCGATCACGAAGAGGATTAATGATATCTCATTTCGAGTGCAACTTCCTTCCCGACTGAAAATGCATCTGGTATTTCACGGCTGTTACTTGAAGCCATATAAAAGAGACCCGAATAATCCAGGGAGAAGTTTGTCAACTCGTGTATGCCCGGATGCTTATTCTGATTGAAGAGACAGTTGAAGAAATCCTTGCACCTGACGATGAAGGAAGATGATGATCGAATGAATTTCCTGTGGAGTACTTTTGAAGTGGAAGGGCCTACCAGAGGCCAAAATTACATGGGAACTTGAGAGTACCCACCTGTCCTTCCAATCCGCCCTAAAGAAGTACTGGAAGCGCGTCGACGGGGACGTCAACGCAACTAAGTAGGGGAGGATGTGACGTGGGCTCGCGGCGTGGCCATCCGAGTTAGCCGCAGGGCCACTTGTGCCACTAGTGCGTCAGGCATTAGTGGATTGAAGCTGGGGCATCGTCGGCGCGTCACCAAGCCATGAGGGCTTCACCATTGGTACTCAAAGAGATTCGGTCGTGGGCTAAGAGGGCACGCGACATGGTGGCAGTTTGGGTCGTGATGCAGTGCCAGCAGGGCACACGATGCGATCGCGACATGAACAAGATGGGTCAGCAGTGCAAGGCGTTGCGGTATGTCAAACCAATAGGTTTGAGGTCCTCCTGCCATTTTGGCACTGTTGATGTTTCAACCATATATATGGGAAAGGATCTAACAGCCACGTGGCGTGTCGCCGGCTTAAGTGATCCCCTACGGAACGCGTATGATAGCCTTATGGGCTTGAGTTCGCGCATCCGGACCTCGCATAGGTGTTAGGTCGCTCTTGTCGCGTCGTGCGCTGGAGCCATCGTGTTGGTGGTCCACAACCACCCTCATGATGCAGACCTAAACTCTAAGTGGGGCTGCCCCTAGGAATATCGCTGCATATAGATATATGAATTGCATTCGGAAATCCGCATAGTTTCTAACCTAATGCGCTATCGTGTAGATTGGAGACATGAGTAGGCTGATCTAGTTCGAGAAAAGCTAGTTGCCGCACGAGAGATTATGTCGCAAAGAGTAACTCCGTGACACACCGCCTACCAAAAAAAAAACCACAACATATAAGGTAATCGGGGCATTAGAAACCTTCACACTTAGATAGGCTCTAATTGCATAAATTCGGGTTGAGCGTGTAGCTCAATGGGAAGTTTGACAATATTGAAACCTTGAGGTCACAAGTTCAATTCCATCTTAGTCATAAAAATAAGATAAAATTGAATAACTATATAGGTGGAAGAAAAAAACCTAGAAAACCCACACCAACTCTTCCTGTCGTCACCGGTTCAGGGAGACACCTGGCCTGAAGGGACTGAATCCAACCTTCAATCTTCATCTAAATGCATAAAATGATATAAATAAGCTAGCGCTGCTATGCTGACGGCATCCAAACTGGGTGAACATCTACTACTCTATAGCAACCGTGTACAATAAACAAACAAAATCAAAAGTAGACAAAACTCAATGCAATGGTTGTTGGGTTATTGTGTCAACACCTTAATCTCTTGTTGGCTCGGATAAAGAATTAGAAAAGAACCCAAGGTATATTGAAATGCCAAAAGATGAAGCCTATTTAGATAGCAAATTTCTAAAAAAGTTTTATCTATATCCAGCTAACCTCTTCAGGTACTATCTGAACAATCTATAAGAAGCAACAATGTTGAAGGATTTAATCCCGCACATGAAAGAAGCCATCACTTCTCTTTGTCACCAGCACACAGGGAGCACGATGAGATACAAACTCCGTACAGGAGTGAAACCAAAAGATAAGCCAATTCTCACTATTTATTGGCTTTGAATGTGAATTTTACATCTTAATTTTTCATGAGGTTAATCTTCGTAATTATAGCAAAATAATTTTCATAAATCACTAGTTCAAACTCGTATTTTAGTTTTTATTTTCAAAATACAACTATATATAAGTGAATTGAGATTTTCATATAAAAATTCCTATGTTCCAAATTTACCTTCAAATATCGCCAATCTTTTTTCCAAATTGCAATATTTTCCAATCACCAAATAATTTCTGAATCCTGGTCTTTTCATCAAATACTTACTCTCTTCTTCTTTTTTTCCCGAATTTCAGCTATTTGTTACCAAATCACAGCAAACCTAAACACTTGGTAATCAAAGGAAGATTGAGGACTCCATAAAACAAGTATTATACATACTTCGAAATCTTAGAATAGATATAATGGAACAATAATTAGATGGTGACCAAAGTTTTAGTGCCAAACATAGACTATTTATTGATAATTTAGACATCACAACACATTGGACTTCAACACGATTCAGTTCGACACTCATAATTCACCGGGCGGAAAAAAAACTACACCTTAATCCCATAAATAGCCTGATGTTATTTCTTGGTGCTTTTATTCCCCGCATCCCCACCTGTGGCGCTCTGCGCTGCTTTTTTAGCTGTTTTCTCTTGAAGCGCTTTCGCATCCCTGCCCGTCAAAGAGAAAGCGTAAGCCCTAAAACCAATTCATCTTCACCCCAAAAAAAAAAAGAAAATAAATATAGAAAAACCTCTCGCGACGCTGCTCAGGAGTCAATCCATCGTCTTTGACCTTCCCCTTACCCCCAGTTCGGGATTGGGCCCTTTCTCGATCGCGATCTCTCTGGTTTCCGCGTGCTAATCGATTAAGGCCAAACCATATATGATTAAAACTCCAATATCAAAATTGGAAGAAAAAGTAATAATAATAATAACGTTAAATAAATAAATAAAAACGATCATCATATAATAAGGTTCAAGGATATGGGTCATTTCAGACGGCCAAAGAATCAAAACAATGGCAAACCCCTGTCACAGAAACCATTAAACAGATGTGAAAAATTAAAAATCAAATTTTTTTAAGAAAGAAGCAGAGAAATATAGAAGAAAAATGCAGGACCTGACTCCTGAGCCCGATCGAACGATCGCTTTTCTCGCGCGAGATCTGAGAGGGTTTCTATCCACGATAGAAGTCTCGAGCAGATATTGGGCTCTTTAATCAAAACCGCGCATCCGGAGACTAGCTCGAGCGGTTTTGGGAAACCGCTTTTGTTTTTAACAGGAGATTTTTGGTGGTACCTCTGCACCACTGAAGTTGGTGGTGTGTAGGACTTTTAAATCCGCTGAAGTCAAATCCAGTTGACTTTCTACTTTACGAGCTATAAGGGGAATCAGAGGAATGGTTAGACACACATTAAGCATCTAGATGGCGTCCATACTTCAAATGCATGTCCAAAGCTATCCATGGTTCATCATTCAATGGTTCAGATTATGGATCGAAATTTCGGCCGAAATGTTTCAGTTTCAGGTATGGCCAAAATGAAACCAAAATCCAAACCGCCGGTCTAATTTGTATAGGGTCCAAAATTTCGGATTTCAATTTCGGTTTCAGTCATGACCAAAACCAAAATTTGTTAAATAAATTAGAAACAGAAATCCGAAAATGATGAAATGGGCAAAAGAATTGAACTCGAGGCACGTAATCGTTGTCTTTAAAACGCTATTCGCTCCCTACTCGAGTAAATCTTCGAGTTTGCAAAAGGGTTTCAGCGAGACGTTTCTAGGATACAACGAGCCTAATCTCTTGGATGCGATCCGTTACTTTGCAACAGTAGAGGATCGCCCCAGAAAACTCAATCCGTTGGAGTACCACCAAAAGAAGAAAGCAAGAGAAATTCTCAAGTTATATGCAAGGAATCCGATGGATTTCAAAGTATCCAAATATGTGTCCTAAGGCCTCCTTATATAGAAGTTTCAATATGACTGCTGGGCCAATAGTCATATTTTGGATGGCTTAGATCTTTCAAAGATCTCAGCCGCTTCATCCAATGGCTGCATGAAAGGTTGCAACTTTTCGAATTCGAACGGTTGCAAACCTTTATAAGCGATTATGAAACGGTTGGATCCAACGGTCAACATTTGACCAATCCGTTTGGCCCAATAGAACCGAATTGACCCACTGATTAGTGGCCCATTAGGCCCGACCCGATCCATGAATAATCTGACCGTTGGATCTGCCTGGTGAAAAAATCAAACATCTCATTGCGACGATGCGCACGTGCGAAGTGCAAAGTGCGTGCGCGCCTAAAGCGTCAATGCGCCTAAACGCCAATCACCATGCACACGCGCGCGAACGCGGTGACTCGCCGCTAGGCACACTCTTCTCTTCTTATTGTCAAACAATAATAGAAGGTGAAAGGTTCTATATATAGCCTAGGCATTTTTTTTTACCAATGTGGGGCTATTAATTTGCATATAAAACTTGAGAATATCTATTGCCTAAAACTCAACCCAAAACTAATAAATCAAATAAAGTTTTATTTTCTTTAAATTATTAAAATATTTATTATATTAGTAATAAATATAACAAATTCAACCCGAAATTTTGATCCTTGGTTCAGATGGGTGCTTCACCCATAAGTAGATGTTGCAATACATATTTATAAGTCGTATTATATATTTAGGGTTGTCAGCGGGTTGGGTCTGGTCGGACCAAAATTTTAAGAAAATTTCATATAAATCCCAGAACTTTCAACTAAATGTCCGAGAGGCACCTGAACTTTACTGAATACAATATAACCCCTCAATGTGTCAAACCTCCCCCAAATTAGACCCCTACCGTCAACGTCCATCCCTCTGCTCGACGAAACCTGCTGACAAAGCAATTAATGGGCGTTATCTGCCTACGTGTCAAAGAGCCCTTTAAAACTTGTGGGAGACACCCCCATCTCTCTCTCGTTTAGAATTTTGGCACCAAACTCTTCTTCTCTTCTCCTCTCCTCTTCAGCTGAGCAAACCTCCAAACCTTCAACACGTCTTCTTCTTCTTCTTCTCTGCTCTTCAGCGTCAACATTGTCTCAGCAATTACTTGGATCAAGCGTGATTCAGGTCGCCCAACTCCTCACTATGGTAATGAGTAATCCTTGTAACTGATTTTGAAGTGACATTTCTTATTGTTTAGTAACTGATTTTAATACATTCTAAGTGGTATTGAAAATGTTGTTTCTCTTAATTCTACAACCCTAATAGGTGCTTGATTCTTCTTGTTCTACTGTAATTCGTTCTTCTGATTTTTTTTTTAATTTTTTTTTTAAGGGTTTTACTGGTGCATATCATTTGTTTATTTACTGGTGCAACTCAATGTCTGAAAGGCACCTGAACTTTACTGAATATAACATAATCCCTCAATGTATCAAACCTCCCCCAAATTAGACCCCTACCGTCAACGTCCATCCCTCTGCTCGACGAAACCTGCTGACAAAGCAATTAATGGGCGTTATCTGCCCACGTGTCAAAGAGCCCTTTAAAACTTGTGGGAGACACCCCCATCTCTCTCTCGTTCAGAATTTTGGCACCAAACTCTTCTTCTCTTCTCCTCTCCTCTTCAGCCGGGCAAACCTCCAAACCTTCAACACGTCTTCTTCTTCTTCTTCTCTACTCTTCAGCGTCAACATTGTCTCAGCAATTACTTGGATCAAGCGTGATTCAGGTCGCCCAACTCCTCACTATGGTAATGAGTAATCCTTGTAACTGATTTTGAAGTGACATTTCTTATTGCTTAGTAACTGATTTTAATACATTCTAAGTGGTATTGAAAATGTTGTTTCTCTTAATTCTACAACCCTGATAGGTGCTTGATTCTTCTTGTTCTACTGTAATTCGTTCTTCTGATTTTTTTTTAATTTTATTTTTTTAAGAGTTTTACTGGTGCATATCATTTGTTTATTTACTGGTGCAACTCAATGTCCGAAAGGCACCTGAACTTTACTGAATACAACATAACCCCTCAATGTATCAAACCTCCCCCAAATTAGACCCCTACCGTCAACGTCCATCCCTCTGCTTGACGAAACCTGCTGACAAAGCAATTCATGGGCGTTATCTGCCTACGTGTCAAAGAGCCCTTTAAAACTTGTGGGAGACACCCCCATCTCTCTCTCGTTCAGAATTTTGGCACCAAACTCTTCTTCTCTTCTCCTCTCCTCTTCAGCCGAGCAAACCTCCAAACCTTCAACACGTCTTCTTCTTCTTCTTCTCTACTCTTCAGCGTCAACATTGTCTCTGCAATTACTTGGATCAAGCGTGATTCAGGTCGCCCAACTCCTCACTATGGTAATGAGTAATCCTTGTAACTGATTTTGAAGTGACATTTCTTATTGCTTAGTAACTGATTTTAATACATTCTAAGTGGTATTGAAAATGTTGTTTCTCTTAATTCTACAACCCTGATAGGTGCTTGATTCTTCTTGTTCTACTGTAATTCGTTCTTCTGATTTTTTTTTAATTTTATTTTTTTAAGAGTTTTACTGGTGCATATCATTTGTTTATTTACTGGTGCAACTCAATGTCCGAAAGGCACCTGAACTTTACTGAATACAACATAACCCCTCAATGTATCAAACCTCCCCCAAATTAGACCCCTACCGTCAACGTCCATCCCTCTGCTTGACGAAACCTGCTGACAAAGCAATTCATGGGCGTTATCTGCCTACGTGTCAAAGAGCCCTTTAAAACTTGTGGGAGACACCCCCATCTCTCTCTCGTTCAGAATTTTGGCACCAAACTCTTCTTCTCTTCTCCTCTCCTCTTCAGCCGAGCAAACCTCCAAACCTTCTTCTTCTTCTTCTCTACTCTTCTATCAACATTGTCTCTGCAATTACTTGGATCAAGCGTGATTCAGGTCGCCCAACTCCTCACTATGGTAATGAGTAATCCTTGTAACTGATTTTGAAGTGACATTTCTTATTGCTTAGTAACTGATTTTAATACATTCTAAGTGGTATTGAAAATGTTGTTTCTCTTAATTCTACAACCCTGATAGGTGCTTGATTCTTCTTGTTCTACTGTAATTCGTTCTTCTGATTTTTTTTTTAATTTTTTTTTTTAAGAGTTTTATTGGTGCATATCATTTGTTTATTTATTTATTTTTATTTGATTTTTGGGTCATTTTAGATTGTGAAATGTATATATATATATATTATTTTATTTTTATTTTTTTATTTTTTTTCCTTGATGGATTTCTTATGATTATATTGGATGTGCTTTTAAACTGTAAAAATTTCAGTCAATAGGTTTTTTGAAAGAGGTTTATGGATATTTGGGGTTTTAAGTCTCTTAATAGGACCCTTTTATTTGCTTATTGAGATTTTAGTTTTTACTCACATTGAATGTGATTCTCTGCTACTTTTGATTATCTGCATATCATTTGTTTATTTATTTATTTTTATTTGATTTTAGGGTCATTTTAGATTGTGAAATGTATATATATATATATATATATATATATATATATATATATATATATATATATATATATATATAAAATTATTTTTTCCTTGATGGATTTCTTATGATTATAATGGATGTGCTTTTAGACTGTAAAAATGTCAGTCAACAAGTTTTTTGAAAGAGGTTTATGGATATTTGGGGTTTTAAGTCTCTTAATAGGACCCTTTTATTTGCTTATTGAGATTTTAGTTTTCACTCACATTGAACGTGATTCTCTGCTACTTTTGATTTCTGGTCAATTTTAGTTACTAACCCAGAAAAGTGTTATTTGTAACATTTATTTAATGGGTTTTTGATGAATTTGTTGGGTGTTTTTGGATTGTTAAAATTTCAATCAATAGGTTTTTGAAACAGAGGTTTATGGGTATTTGGGGTTTTAAATCTCTTAATAAGATTGGTTTTGTTTATTTACTTACTGAGATTTTAATTCTCACTCACATTGAATGTGATTGTCTGCTAGTTTTGAGTTGTGTCGTTACTTCATACTGTGTACATCATATTGTACACTGTAAAATTGTTCTAGTTTATTATTTAATTGTGGCTGCTGCCGATGGGTGTTTTGTTGTTGCTATCATCTATATGTTGTGATGCTGATGGTGCGTTAGATTGAATTCATCAGTAGGGCCAATTGTGGACATGCTTATGTTATTATTTCTATTGCTAAGAGATAGTGTGATGCGGTAGTTATGTTTGTGAAAGTGTTGCTAGTTGTGGTGGTCAATTTGGTGGCTTGCAATGGTTGTATATTCAATGTCTATGATTGCTAACCACTGAAAATTTTATACCTTGAAATATTCATATACTTTTTGTTATTGAACATCAGTTTTATACCTTTGTCAGTAGTCTTTTTATATTTATGTTATTGAATATTCTAAGTTAGGTATATTTCTCTTAATTTTGTAGATCTTACTGATGGGTTCTTAACTATACAACTATACTACGGAGGTGCCTTTAAGGGTACAATGAGAAAAGGGTATTACAGAGGAGGTTGTGTGGGAAGTTTTGATTACTGTCATGGAGATGAATGTTTTACCTCGAGCTCCTAAGTATGTGTTCTGAATTGGATTGCATAGTCGGCGAAGAGGATTTAGATAATTATAACCCTCTTTCATGCTCTTCTTCTTCTTCAGATGATGGCTCATTATATGACAGCGACTATGAGTTAAATGACGATGATGCATTGTTTGATGCTAATGTAGATGAGGATTGTGAGCAATTGCGATTGGAAAGTGATCTCCAAGATGTTGCCTCCACGGCCGAGAAAGATGGTGGAATGGAGATGGGTGACGATGTTCTTTCTTCGGAGTCCAATTTGAGGAGCATTGATAGTGGCTCGGATGACACGGTAAAATTAAAAGGCCGAAGTACCCTATATTTAATGAGAAATCTGATATGGAGAACCCCACATTTTGCATTGGAATGAAATTTAAGACTCATACGTTGTTTAGGAAAACCGTGAAAGAATATGCCATCAAGTGGGGAAAGGAGATTCGATTTGTAAAAAATGATAGAGAAAAAATTCGGGTTGTTTGTAAAGATGGTTGTCCTTGGGTGATTTACTGCTCCTATGTACAAAACGATGCAGTGTATCGGGTGAAAAATTTTAAAGATGAGCATGCGTATGGCAGAGCCTTCAAACAGGTGTTATTGGGGCTCGAGTTGATGCAATTGGTGCCCGATCAGAAGGTGTAGCTGGGATGCCTCTCCAAGGAAGTTGTTCACTATCAAAGAGGACCAAGCTGACTAAACTCATGGTGAAGAAGCAACAATCACCGAATCGATTTCCAACCCAGGAATCAGTGAATAATATCTCATTGCCACGTCACACGGAAGGAAGATCGAGTTCGAGACAATCACCAACCAAAGGTGTATCCCAAGGCAAAGTTACGAGAAGTTCAACTGCTAAGGCCGAGAAGAGCATCTAAGTCGAGAGATTTGAAACACCTATGGTGTCCATATCATATTTTATTTTTTTGAGAGTTGAATCTATAGTCCATATGATACTTTAGTTTTTGGGAGTTGTTTATGTTGTCCATATCCTTCTTTAACTTTTTGGGGAGGTACATGATCTCTCTATATCATACTTTAGTTATTTGGGAGGAATATATTTTGGGTAAACAATATGTTAGGAATCGGGCAAGTAATGATTCCTATGATGTAAACAATATATTGGATATCGGCGTTTAATGCTCAAATGGATTTTGTTAAAAAATGCAGCCATGTTTAAAGGTCGTGCTTTGAATTCTTGGTCTACCAATGGAAATGATTCTTTGTAACTGATATGCAGGTGATATGCAAGTGATATGCAGGTGTGTCATTAGGTAATGTTGAAACATAGTTCTATTACAACAAAAATATATTGGTGTTTGTCATGTCAAAACAATTATGCAATATATAATTAGCATATACATCAACAACCCTAACCAATAGCATCAACAGATAGGGTCGAGGCAATGACATGACAAAACAGTTATGAAATGGAGGATCATAGATAATTGATTCACAAGATCTGTTGATGCTGATAAAAATCTGCTGATGTTGTTGGTATTTGCCACTGCCATTAGATCTCTACTGGATGAGTGCCACTCCTACTCAGGTCTCTAAGAAAATAGTAATAAACGTTATTTTCTTTACTACTGCTTCTGATCACAGAGAATAAATTCTATATTGATGTTTACATTTCCTTGAGGGTACTTTACCGATCATATTCAGGTCTCCGAAAAGAATAACCACAGAAACACCAAGTTTAAGGCAACAAAATCCCAAGTCTACTATTAAAAATATTATTAAATGGGGGCATTATATACACACATTATAGTAATCCGTGCTTTCTCTATTGAATGAGGCAAATTACTACACATGCTCGTCCATCTAATATGTTACATTTTGATCAGCCACATCACAAAAACAAATTGACTGGATGTTCCTAATTGACCAATTGAGCAACCAACTTCCGTTCTTTGAAGAGTCATATTGTAGGATGCATCCATAAATTGATTAAAGGGTTGGTAGGACAACTGATATGGATGCAATTTTTGGCTGTTTCATCAAGAGGCGACCATCAAAAGGATCTCATTCACTCGATATTGATACATTTCAGCCGATACTGATACAATCCCGGTAATGATACATAACCAAATTTGTTGTGATCTTCATTCATTTCATTCATACCATTAACCATTTCGAAACAGTTTGATGAACAAAAAAGTTTTATTTTATTTCCATTTGCAAACTAAAACTGGCCATTGCTATAGACCATAGTGCAGACTCCAGTTCAGATAATACATAAATACCACAATACACCCTACACCATAAACCATATAAACCTAAAGACCCTAAACCCTAAAAACTTTAGCATTTCAACCATGAATATACGAAAAATATCCAATTGGCAGCCAATGCAAGCCACAAAAATTTATCTTTCAGCTTCCGTCTTGAAATCACCGCCTCGAATCTATTAGATCTTCGAAGCAAACCCGGAATTATTTGTATCGATCTTATGCACATCGGTGGATCAACCCAGTCGAAGTCTCATCAGACACGATTCAGGCAGCTAACGAACCTCCTCTCGGGATTGCGCTTTGTCCATGACGTTTGCATCGGGCTTCAATTTTCGCAGGTGCGACAAGGCTTCTCCTCCAACAATCGCAAGATTTCTGACGTGTTTCAAATCACGGATGATGAACTGTCAAAGGTTGCCGACGGCGATGCCATTACAGATCTAGTGAAGAAGATGATGATGTGTTGAAGGATCGGAGGTTTGTTGAGCTGAAGAGGAAAGGAGAAGAGACGAAGAAGAAGAGTTTGGGGCCAAAATTCTGAACGAGAGAGAGAGAGAGAGAGAGAGAGAGATGGGGTATCTCTCATACGTTTTAAAGAGCTCCTTGCCACGTTGGTAAGGCCACGTAGGCAGATAACGCCCATTAACTACTTTGTCAACAGTTTTCGTCGAGCAAGGGGCAAACGTTGACGGTAGGGGTCTAATTTGGGGGGTTTTGATTCATCGGAGGATTATGTTATATTTAGTAAAGTTCAGGTGCCTCTCGAACATTGAGTTGAAAGTTCAAGGTTTTATGCAATTTTCTCCAAAAATTTTACTACTCGATGGAGTTGGGCAATATGCCCGACTATACCCGATGATTCACCCAACCATGAAAAAATTACCTAATTGAAAAAGCCCTATTTTCCATAAATAAAATATCAGGTCGACTCGACCAAATTTCTCTCTAACCTGGCCTTTTAGTTGACCCGGCCTAACCTGACTCCAAGGTCGGGTTGGATGCCTCATGTCTAACCAACTTGAGGGTCAAATTTATGTGCCCGATCTGGCATAAAAACTTGGGTTGAGCAAGTCAATTATCAATTCGACCCGTTGACAGCCCTAGTGATAACTTTTTTTTTATAATAAGTAGTGCTACTGAAACTCTTAAATATGTTTAGGTGACCTTAATGATGGAAACAAAATTAGACAAATTACATGAGATGCATATCTTTACTATTTGTAAAGAGAGAAAGCCGAATATCACTAAAGGTATGTTCGTGTCAGTGTAAAGGGGCAATATTACAAGGAAAGGTAATATCACCCCAATGGCTTGATTTTTTACAGCAAGGGTTGTTTGTTTCACCGTGTTTTCTCGTGGATTGTGCCACCAAAAGTACCTGTAATTTTTTGGACTTACAAGGGGTATGCTCGTAAAACTAAAATATTGCTTGCAAAAGTATTAACGACTCTATTTTTTACAACAAGTGAACTTTACGGGCTTATTTTACGATGAAACAAACATGTTTTTTACATGTAATCCAGTCACCATAATTTTACAAGGAAAGTGATTTTTACGAGAAAGCCTTTATAATGAACCGAACATACCTTAAGTATTAATTTTCAATAAATGACAAAAATGTTATTGACTTGCTGATTAGAAAAAATTACTTTAATTAATTAAGATAAGTAAATTTGTTTGCAAATACATTACTTTTTCAAAAAGACCTACTTCCTAGTCATAATCTAGGCCTTAATCCCATCTATAAGCTCTGCATAATATCGTAATCTTTTATGTCCCTTCTTATTGATTTTGTAAATCCTAGCTTACACCAGTTCGTTGATCGGCTTATTATGTATGTCTAATTAAGTCTTAACCTATTGCAAGTGCACAACGGAAATTATAGAGCTAGTATAGGATCGTTCCTATGAAGAAGTTTTATCTTATTATAGATTTTATATTCCTATTTTAAAGTTTATATTTATCTTTTAAGGTTCTAAACTACTTGAGAAATATAAATAAAAGAATGAGTTTTAATCTTAAGTGCATAAAATAAATCCTAATCCTCCTTCAGATTAAGGTCATCAATCTTAATTTTCAACTATCGGATATTTATAAAATGAACAATACCGTTACACCGTAGTGCAGTTTTCTAGAATTTAGGCGTCAATAAAAAAAAAATCTTTCAACACATATTTAATCTAATCCACAGTCTCTTAAAATCTGAGCGTCAATCAAATTCAAGAAAACTGAAGATGGAAAAGTAAAAATCGTTACACTAATATGCAAATTCCAACCTGAGTCGTTAATTCAAATTAAAACTTGAAGATATTTACAAAGCAGCAAATAAAGCAAATAAAATCTAATCTAGAAACCAAAGTAAATATATCTTTAACCCCTCAGTCACAGTCGTCAATTGCTTATGAGAAACTAGGATATCTACACTAATCTTCAGCACCCAATAGCAGTCGTCAATTGCTCTTGAGAAATCTCTGATATCTAATTTATTCAAACTATTTTATACTACTGATCGGAAGAAAATCCAACCTCAGGCGTCAATTAATGCTGAAATTCTTCGATGCTTATTCTTACACCAAACCCTCTTATTTATAAATCATAAGGAGTCGATTTACAAAGACTTCTAATTTTAATAAAAGAAACTACTAAAGTAAAAGTATTCTAATATAACTTTAATTCCTAATTTTATTCTTCCTAGCTTTTAAACTGTAGATATGCTTTTGGATTATTCTCCTTTATTTTAACAATCGAGATTTTCTAAGAGCTTATCTTCATCAATCTTCTCAGAGCCGTGATTCACTAAACTTCTAATTTCAGAGATATTCTAATTTAGTACATGACGGTGATAATCTTCACTCATGTGATCAGCAATAACAGAGATAAGGGTTTTGTACAATCGTAAAGTACGATTGTTCTTTCTTTTTCTGGAGAATCGTAAATCACAATTTCTCATTTTTTCATAGCTTTCTTATTAGATGATTTCCTAAAACAAACAATCGCTTTCTTGTATCGCTTTTTACTCCTTTTGTTGCTTTCTAAAGAATCATCTTTTAAAGAATCGTCAATTACGATTGCTTAACTTTATGTTTTTCTTATCTTCAGCTTTAACACACAATTGTAAATTATGATTTCTTGACTTTCAGCAGTGGCAAATCGTCTTTTTACTATTTTTTGAGTTCATTTTGATGAATATTAACACTTTGACTCTCTTTTACTATTTTTTCTTAATATCTGCACATCAGAAGCTTATTAGTAGCAAACTAAGTCCTAGCATTACTAAGTTAAGGGTGATAAAATGGTAAATTATGTGACTAACCATTCGTCTAAAACCAATTGGTGTTAAAAAGGGTTTCAACTTTGTAGTTCAACTTGTGTTTGTGGTTGTCAATCTCTTGTCAGCAATTAGCCTCTAGACCTTATTAGAGTGGATTGCAAATCGGTATATGCATCTTGGTCCCATATATTTGATCTTTTTTGTCTCTTCCTTACCGGCTAACATTCCGGATCATATGGTATAGTAAACATCAGCAATCAAAATCAGTACCTTGTGATTCAAAGGAGTCAAACTATCAAAGCAAATTGTGAAGATGTTTTCGAACCCACCATCTGATCACATGTCACATGACACATGATCACAAGTTGGCCCACATGCTTCTAAGGATTCATTAGTCCCTGTAAGGTTTTAGAACTAAAAAATAAAAATAAAAAAATTTATCTTTCATTTCGAGTCAAATATATGAAGTTCTCACTCATAAATATCGCCATTGAAACTTTTTACCTTTGCCTACAAAATTTACCGTGTGATTTTTTTGTTTTATATATTAGTTTGAAGGATTGTTGATCGATCTTGGGCATGTACATGTGACATCTGATCTTTATATTGGACACCACATGGCACCCAACTGGTTCAAACCCAACACCCACAAGGTCAGTCCGAACCCATATTTCGGGCAAGATAAAATATACGTAGCTGTTTTTATGACTTTTATGGGCACAACTTTTGCAAATATTTTCACTATTAAAGCTCCAAACAGCCCTAAACTTCAATGAATTTGATAAAGATACCGTGGTCATACCTTGTCATTCCGCACCATTATATCACATAATGGCAGTGTATGGGTTAACTGCCTGACTGGTAAAAAAAATGATTGTTCTACATTTAGAGGCATCTCTTAATCTTTATAACTTTTCGAAGGGTGGAGGGTTACCGTCTCTCTCTCTCTCTCTCCCTCTCTCTTTCTCTCTCTCTCTCTCTCTCTCTCTCTCTCTCTTTCTATATATATATATATATAGCGCTGGGTTAGAATCAATTAGGGTCCATGTGGCATCCATCTGAGGAATCGAGTTCAAAGGTAACTTGCCTAAGGATGATTAGTGGCCATCCAAAATTTTTGGACATGATCTGATGCATATTTATAGTCCAAAATGTGGTCAAAGGGGGAAAAATTCAATGCACCAAGATGTGTGGGTGGTACCCAAACTTTGACCACAGTCTTGATCACCATTTTTTAAATTTTCTTTATAGATCACATGTCACGTGGCACATGATCCCAAAACGGGTGTCACGCAAAGTTCATTTTTCGTTGTCAACAATGAGCATTTTGATGGTATTATATGGTATTTTCACACATGTCTAGAAGTTTCATGATGTTTGATGAGTATCCAAGTGTCTCATGGCAAAAATCCCAAAAGTGAAGTGTCAACGTAACACTATTTGGAGGATGTTGACTATGGTGGATAAGTCTACTAGGGAGTAGGCTAATGTTGAGTATGGGTTAGTGTTCAAATCTAGGCAGCAATGGGGTTGAATATTAGGCAGATATGGAAAAAGATTCAACAATCTAGCTAACTCGTTGTTGTATTGAGGATTTTGAACTGTTTGTAGCAGGTAGTGGTTGGTAGTATACATAAAATCTAGTGGTTTGTATTTATAAACATTAAGTCTACCAGATCCTTAATGACTGGTATAATAAAGCAGTGAAATACTTGAACTAACATCTGATTGACTGGACCAAGTAATTTGTTTAAAAATAATTTCCGATATCAGTGACAATACTTAAAGACTGATATTCTTATTAACACTAATATTTAAATCTCTTGGAGAACATCAGAGTTAAGAACATAATGTAAAGGGTTTTAATATTTATATCAAGATCTTATAACATGTATTTGTCATGAATTTTCTAAGTCATGGGTGAAATGGAAGAATTTGAGTGGTGAATAGGAACATGAATAATATATTAGTTAGTCTTGTGACAAAACCACTGAGTTTGTTAACATGGATATTAATGGTTGCAAAAAACTGATGGCATCACATATGTCACATCAAGATGTGATGCAATACTTAACTAGGAAGAGCCGAGTTGATCTGAGTACCAACTGAATTCTCTTTCTCTGTTTACCATAAAATAAGGATGAATCTGTGAAAAGTTTTATTGCTCTTTATCTCTATTTTCACAAAAAAGGGATGAATTTGTGAAATGTGAAAATTTTTATTGCTCTTTCCAGATTACCTGTAATTTAATTTTTTGGGATTGCCAATAATTTAATGTGTCCTTAAACAAAGCAGAAGAGGACCCCGTCAGTCGAATTGTGCATTTTCTAGGAACTATCGTTGTGTATGGGATTGTTCTTTGGAGGCAAAGAGCAGCCCACTTAAAAAGAGCAGGCTTAAATTTCTCTTTTTAAGATACCCAAATTCAGCTCTTTCACTCTCTGAAAGAGCTAAGAGCACTTACAACAAAACACCATCCCATACTAAAGTGCTCTGCACTAGAGCAGAAAGCTGCTCTTTGCCTCCAAAGAGCAATCCCAAACACAGCCTATAGTAAGGAAATTGGATGGATGATGTGGTTATCCTCCAACATCAGTTGATAATTGGTTCCGAAACTACCTCATCCGGTACAATAATTGAACTACATTTGAACTTTGTGATGCATGCATAATAATTCAGCTATAATAAAGTTAGCAATCTTGATGGTCAACTAAACCAGTGAAATCAAAGGTTGTTTCGAAGAGAGAAAAAAAGATAAGGAGTCACCTAGCAGTTCAATCAGATGTCACTAATCTGTTGTTGGTACAGCATAGCTAACCCATCCGTTCTTTAAGAGTCAACCGGCCGGTTCCCCTGTAACAACTCAATTCTGCTAGTGATTTTTAATGTGCATGTGGCAAGGCATTCTAATCCAATAAAGTTAGCAATCTTGATGGTCAACTAATCCTGTGAAATCAAAGGTTGTTTCGAAGAGAGAAAAAAAGATAAGGAGTCACCTAGCAGTTCAATCAGATGTCACTAATCTGTTGTTGGTATAGCATAGCTAACCCATCTGTTATTTGAGAGTCAACCGGCCGGTTCCCCTGTAGCAACTCAATTCTGCTAGTGATTTTTAATGTGCATGTGCCAAGGCATTCTAATCCAATATTTGTCTTTTGAATAATTGCTTTTATTGATTTGGTGATTTGTTGAAACAGCTTGATGGCTAACAATGCAAGGTCTGATGAGAAGATGTTCGAACTGCAGTAGTTGAATCTTTTATGAACTGCTGGGATTTGAAAGTTCTTGCTACTTTACTGTTGGTTGAACTTTTTTTTATCTATTCGCTCTGCTTAGATCTTTACTTTGTATGTTGTGATAATTGGTTGAGTGCTATATCTTCTCCGTAAATTAACTCTTTTATGGGGATTTAGAGCTTCAAATGTGAATCAATGAGTGCCAAATTCATAGATGTCATGAGAAAAAGGAAGATTAATGCAAGAGACAAAGTGGAAAGAAGAAAGGCTAAGGACGCGGGAGATGGGCTTAAGTTTTACTACTTAGGGAAAAGTAACTCTCATAATGGGGTAGGCATTGTTGTGGTGGAGATTTGGAGGATAAGATTGTGGTGGTCAAGAGGAAGAATGATCAGATTATGACATAGTTAAAATCGTTTTGGATAATTAGTTTTTAAATGTTATTAGTGCCTATGCACCAAGTTGGGTTGTGTGAAAACGTGAAACGAGAATTTTGGCAATCAATGGATGAACTAATACAAGACAAACCCAATAGTGAAGCGTAGTGATTGGAAGATGAGAAATGGGGAATGAAAGGATGCATGGAGGATACGGTTTTGGCGAACAAAATGAGATGAAGGGAGCTATCCTTGATTTTGCAATAGCTTTTGACTTGGCAGTAACAAATACATTTTTCAGAAGACAAATGAGCATCTTATAACTTTGAAGAGTGAAACAAATAGAACATAAATTATTTTTATTAAGGCGAAAAGAGTGAACAAACTACAAGGATTGTAAGGTCATCCCAGGAAAGAGCCTTACTGCACAACATAGATTAATAGTTTTGGACATTCCGATCAAGAGCAAAGTGAGGAAAGAGATGACAAAGGATCTCCCAAAAATAAAAACGTAGGAATTAAAAGAAAAGACAACAACAACCTTTAAAGGAAAAATTAGTGACCAAGAAGTGTGATGCCAAGAAGGTGATCCAAATGAGATATGAAAAAATGGCATTATGCCTTAAATGTGTTGCTAAGGAGGTGCGCGAAGAATCTAAAAGAAGAAAATGTATACAAACAAAAACTTGGTGGTAGAATGCTAACATTTAAAAAATAATTGTTGAGAAGACAAATTTTTTTAAAGAATGATAAAGAACAAGAACTACAAATGATCTTGAAAGATATAAGTTGGCCAAAAGAGAAGCCAAGAAAGCCATGAGTAAAGTAAAGTATGAAACACACGATAATTTATATACTAGGTTAGGAGCAAAAGAATGAGAGAGAAATCTATAAACTTGCCAAGATTAGAGAAAGAAAACTAGAGATCTCGACCAAGTAAGGTGCATTAGGGATTACGATCAAGGGCCTTGGTGAAAGAGAATAAATTAAAAAATAGATGACAAAAATACTTTAAAAATCTATTAAACACATAATATGTGAAAGAAGTGGCTCAAGAAGAGGAACTAAACCAAGGGAAGATCAATGAAATATTGAAATTGGAAGTAAAAGCATCCTTAGCAAAAATGAAGAAAATAAAGGCATTAAGACCAAATGGGATACGTATAGAAGTATGAATTGTGTTTAGGAGAGAATGGATTGAACTTGTTGACTGAATTATTTAATAAGATATTAAAAATGAAGAAAATGCCCGAGGAACTGAGGAAGAACATTGTGGTTCCTTTCTATAAGAACAAATGAGACATCAGAGATTGTGCCAACTATCGAGTCATTAAGGTAATGAGCAAGACTATGAAACTTTGGGAAAGATTAGTTGAGCAATGACTACGACAAGCATCAAACGTACCAGAGAATTAGTTCGGACTTATGCTGAGAAGATCAGCCACGAAAGTTATTCTTCTATTGAGGCAACTTATGGAGAAGTTTAGAGAGAGAAGGAAAACCCCACATATGGCTTTTATTGACTTAGAGAAGGCTTATGAAAGAGTGTTGAGCGAGATTATATGGTGGACACTGAATATCCAAGACATGTCTGAGAAGGAAGTAATTAGTGTTGGAATAACCTGCAGAGAGAAGAGTGAGTTCCCTGTCGAAGTTTGGCTGCATCAAGGATCTGCCTTGAGCCCCCTTATTTGTTTGCCTTGGCCATGGATGTATTAACCATAGATATATAAGAAGAGATCTCATAGTGCATGTTATTTGCAAAAGACGTAGTTTTAATCACTAAGACAAGAGAAAAATAAATGATCAGCTGAAATTATGAAGAAAAGCTTTAGAGTCAAGGGTTAGTACCACATTACCATGGATTTTGCTACTTAGGCTCTACTTTATGATTAAATGGTGGATTTGAAGAGGACTCTCATATAGAATTAATGCATGCTGGGATGAAATGGAAACAAGCTAGCAGAGTATTGTGCGACCCAAGAATTCCACTTAGATTGAAGGGATATTTTTATAAGAGGCAGTTAGACAGGTTGTATTATAGGGTGCATAATGTTGGGCTACAAAAAAGTGACAAGAAGATATAATGCATATGGTTGAGATGGATGTGTAGAGTAACAAGAAAGGATAGAATACAACATGAGTACATAAGATAAAAATTGGGAGTGGCACCTATAGAGGAAAAGTTACTGAGTGCCACTTGAAGTGGTTGTGCATGTTCATCGGAGGCAAGAAGCAGACCGGTATGAAGGGTTGAGACCTTACAAGTACAAGGACGTAGAAGAAGAGGAAGACTAGTGAAGACCTGGATGGAAGTCGTGAGAAGGGATATGAAGGATTGCAAAGTTACAGAGAGCTTAGCGCTAACCCAAAATGAGTGGAGAAATAGGACTCGCAAAGCCGACCCCAAATAGATGGGATAAGGCTATGATGATGATGATGAAATCTGTTGAAGATTTGATTGATGTTCAAATTTAATTTTTTGATAGAGAATTATCATTGTTTTCAATGTTATTTCATATAAAGGTTGGGGATTATGTTGGATATTTTAAAGGTTTTAAAAAATAAGCTTTTGAAATTGGGATTTGTCCCACATCGTGTAAACTCTTTTTTGGGTTTGGCTTATATATCTTTGTCTTGGCTCAAGGCTTGTAGCCTTCACCCAGGGGGCATAAAATTTTGTAGCTTCCACCGCCATGCAACCCATCAGTCACACACGCGCGCGCGCGCGCCGAGCCGAGTCGGGTCGGGACGGGCACGTGTATGTGTACGTGGCGTGGCGATACGGTAATTTAATTAAACTTTTGAATGAGTGTCTAACCGCCCATTTGAATTTTAAACGGATATGTCTTATCCGACCTTTCAGTTATATGCTACGGATATGTCCATTCGGTTACACTTATTTTATGGATATATCCGTTTGGTTACACCTATTTTATCTATAAAAGGGCCCCAAGACCCCTCATTTGACATACTGCATATTTTCGCAAATTTCTTTAAGCTTTCTCCTTCTCAGAGTTCCGCTTTAGTTTTTTGGTGTTCTGGTTGCGTGATCAGATTCACTAAATCTGAACACACGGATACACTGCCGGTTCGTTGTATCCTGGAACCGATTTGCCGGTAACATATTGGTGACCACTAGATCATAGTGGTAGAGGCAAATCTCGGTTTAAAGACAACGATATTTAACGTGCCTCGAACCGGATCAGCGTATATTTTAATTCCGATCTTTATCTTCTTCTGCAACCCGAACCTATTGTTCTAACAGATTAGTACCAGGTAAGCACTAAATCATTTGGTACATGGGTCAATTTGTTGAATGTGTAGCTTGTCGAATCATCATTTTTTCCCAATCTTTTACGATAGAGATTTTAAGATGATGGTGCATCTATGCATTGACTATGTATAATAAACATCCCATAAAAAAATGGAGGATCGTGTCATATCCTATTACATGGTGTTGATGTGGTTGATGCTAAAAAAGTGAGCTCTGAAGGAGGATCAGGTGTCATCCCACACATGGTGTTCATGTCATTGATGCTAAACAAGACAATTGGTGCAACATTTACGAAGGCTACGATTCAATCATCTTCATCCCAATCTACATGGAAGGTGATTTATATATTACCCAATTTATAAATTTTCTAGGATCTCTTTCTCTCTCTAACATGGATCTTACAATTTTCTGTTTTTAATGGTTATGTTTCTTCACAATTCAAATAAGTAATACTGATAAAAAAATGAGTAACGTTTGGGTCTCACACTTAGGTTAGGAAGGAGAAATTAGTGTCTTCATTTGGTGTCGAAGATTTGGATGAAATGTACTCTGTAGGTATTTAGTGACACTGATTGGATCTAGGTTGATAAAGTTTGGTAGAAGGCGCAATTCCTATTGGTGAGTGTTTGATGATTAAAATATTAAAACTTTGCATGCACACAAGTGTTGTAACAACGGTGAGCTATTAAGGGTTGTCGAACCGAAGGGGCTACTGATATCTAATTTAAAGTCTGACAATTTTTCTGGGTAATAACCTTCTCATTGCTACAAGCTAAAGTTAGGTAAAATAATTAGATCTTATCCAAAGTCATGGACTAGTTTGGACGATATAATCCATCTAATCGTTAGCAATCTAATCCGTAAGCACCAATGCATGAAAACTATCAAGCTAGACTACAAGTACTAATTTGACGGTGAATATCCTATCAATTTAAACCCTAACCCCTACAAAGCAATTACGACTATTATAAACATAAATAAAACGATTTAGGATTATTCACAACAAGTTACGAATAAGAGTGAATCTCAATCATGCAATCATTACCATAAACGAATCCAAATTAGAAAAGAAAATAAAACTTTAAATTAAATTTTATCTTTGATTTAAAAGAGATCCCAAACTTCGGAAAGTAGGCACACATCATTGTTTGGATCTTTATCATTAGAGTACAACTCTCTGATCTAATCTTAGAACGACGATTTACAATCTCTCGAATGTCAAAAACTCTCAAAACCTAAAAGAATATAAAACCTAGAAAGCAAAAAAGAAAAACTATATTTGTATCTCTAAACCTAACTCTCAAAACCTAAAAGATTATAAAACCTAGAAAGCAAAAAAGAAAAATTATATTTGTATATCTAAACCTAACTCTAGGGTCCTTATTTATAGAGGCTTTAGTACAATAAGAAAAGGTAGGAAGGAAAGTCCTAAAAAGAATCCAAAAGAAGTAGGAAAGAAAGAATTCCCGGGAACAAACCAATTCTGCCGAATATGGACTGCTGCAGTTTTTGCAAGTCGAGATTGGTTTTTTTAAGTTCTGCAGAACTTCTGCTTTTCTGGCTGATCTCGACTGGCCCAAATCCGATCTGGGCCTGTCGAGAGTCCTGTTTTTTTGCAAATTCTCTCTATCTTTCCTCTCCATCAATGGGTTTACTTTTCTTTCTTCTTTTCTCCATCGTTTTAGCGCATTTTTCCTTCTTTGCCTTCAAAACTTCCTGTAAACGAAATGCAAACTAATTCCAAACCTTTCAAGGCTTAGCAACGTTAGGATTCGGGGCTTTTTCGTACAGTTTTGAAGGTTGATCAGTGTTTTATTTTCTTGTTATGCACATGATTCATTGTAGGTATGCTAACATAATATTACTATCACTATAATGTGCAGCAGATATCGAGTTTTATTAGTGCGGATTCGTGAACCGTCTTATAAAATTGGGATGGTGCAAATGGATGGGTGCAACATTTTTTATTTGGGTAGGTTGAAATCGTTAGTACAGTTGTCCTGCTATTGTTATCAGTTTTGCTATTCTATTATTATCAGTTACTTTCTGAAGTGTGAGTTTGTGCATTATTCTGACATGTGGGTTTGTGCAATCTCAGTGCTTTTACAGGTCAGTAGTACTGTCATATTTTTCATTGTGGATGCTCCAATTCTAACTTCTAAAAAATTGAATGAAAAAAATGGCTTCTAATAAAATTAGTGAGACAATGGCACAAAGCACACCTTCAGAGCTACAAATTTGGCGTTTCACAGATATATAACTGCGGGTTGAAGCTATAACTCCTTGCATAAAACTTTTTATGTGTTTTCTCGTACTTTTTATACTCAGTTCAGGTGAGTAATGTATATCCAGCTCAAAACTCTACATATCTTTCAGAATATCAGTTAATGGAGTAGAAAACCACAACGAGGTGAATTTGGTGGCGGCGGTGGTGGTGAGCAGATGGGTTTAGAGGGCTATGTGTTTAGTGGTTTTGGGTCTCTACATCAGATATCTCTTAATGGGTGAGGTTTCTTTTGAGGATATGGGACTTGGGAAGAAGGATATAATGTATTTCTTCTCTGTTAATATAGAAGTCAAAGTACAGACCTTTCTAATTTAAGTACAAGATTAGAGTTTCTAATTTGGTTTCTATTTTAAGTACAATAATGTATTTTTTCTGTTAATATCTGATTGACTTGTGTAAGAATTCATGTTTTTCCCTTTGTGTGCTATTTTCTCATTGGACGATTCTTGCCTTTATGCGCTATTTTCTCATTGACTTCTTTTCATAATGTCATTTAGTTCTTGGCAGAGTAGTAGGCTGATTAGCCCTCCTGTTCTTGGCAGAGTCGTTTCATGTGCTGCTATTCTTGCATTGTTTGCAAGAGATTCAGTTGTGGTAGCTGTAAGAATTCTAAACTCAAATTGAATCAACTGTTTTTTTTTTTCTCATATTCTTCATGACACTATTTTCTCTATCTTGCAAGAGATTCAGTTGTAGAAATTTAATTTAATTGAGTAAAAATAACTGGTTTTTCTCATGTTCTTGATGAACCATTTCTCCTTTTTCCTTATTTGATCTGTAACAATAGGGAGGACCTTCTTGGAGGGTTCCAACGGGACTCGTAAACAGAGTGTTGGGTCTGGGCCCAACGATTCAAGTTTATGTGCCCAACCCAATTAAAATCCGATGGGTTGAAGTCAAACTCCTTAATACATGCAAAATATGTGGACGGTCTTATGTGCCATTGATGCTAGCAAAATTTAGAGCTCCCAATATGTACTTTTTATTAACATTTTGCAGGAATCTGTCACAAAATTCTCCAAATTATTCAATTATGAGTAAGCAAATATTTATAGACTTAATTCAAGAAGAAAGCATCATAGCATGTTGTGATAAGATTATTTTAATTTTTAAGCTTTGTGATAAGATCGCACATGCTCAAAAAGTACATAGAAGTGGAGATTACTTAAAAAGGTTATGTAGCCACATATTTTGGCTAATGAGTCCCCTTACGAGCCGATTTCCACATACTTGAAGGCAATTAAATTTTTTGATAATCAGCTTTTGACAGATTCAATAGATAAAAGGCTATTCATATTACCCCATTAATTCCAATAAATTAAATATAATTTATTTTTTTAGTCATCACGTATAAAAACCAGGAATCTAAGCATCTCTTTCATTCCATGCACATCAAATTCCTAAAGATTTGTAGAGTTGGCAGCCGCATACAGAACATTTTGCATGCATTGAATTACTAGAAACCACCCTTCACTTCTATCATAGAAACAGTAACTATAGCTCTCTTTAAATAGGTTTAAAATTTAAGGGGAGCTCACTTACAGTCTAGATAAAACCCTCACCATCCTAGGGTAAGTATGCCCAAATTTCTTACAAATCCAAGTCATCCAAATGGCAAACCATCATTTGAACTGAATTCATCATAAAAGTTAGGTCCATCAAAAGATTTGAACTATCCAATCATAGAACTTAAACTATAAAATGTTGTTCATATCCACCATACTGTGTACATTGAAGTGCTATTTTCAGAGGCTACGAATCCCTTGGAGGGTAGGTTTTTGCATTGCGTTCAGTTCAGATAATGGCCAACAATTTGGAAGATTTAGATTAGTAAAAAATGTACACCACATGGCCTATAAGTGGATGGTGAGGAGAGTCAAACAACTTTAAATAACTCATGTTCATTAGTCATCATGCCATTGTCCATTGTATCCAAGTAATCATGTAGCTTATGAAATCTTATCCACCACAATATCTAGATAATCATGTCAATTGTTATGTATCATATATGATAAACTTATTACCACAACCCTTGAGTGATAAATGTCATTGTAACTATTAGTCCCTCGATTCAGGAAGAGGTGCACAGAAACATAGCCAACCACTATGTTCTCTGGATTGCTGCCAAGAAAAAACACATTGGTAATCTAGTATGAGCTGATATTCATACCTGATTTGAGTGCCAATGTGGCACTCGAGTCAAACCCCGTTTGTCCAAATGGATATGCCTCGGGAGTTGCAAAGCTATATATATGTCCTCAAATCACAAAAAGTTCACTTTTGACCTTAGGTTAAGTACCTTATGTTATATATATATTAGGATAGTAATATATATTTTTGTGTTTCAAAATTAAGGTTAAATTATCATTAATAATTCAATGGCAAACTTGTAAAATAATTCAATGGCATACTTGTAAATATTTACTCTCTAAAGTGTTTTTTTCAAAAGTGTTTTTTCAAATTTTGGATTTATCTTTTTACCGTTTGTTGAAAAGACACAAGTCTGGCGTCTCTTCACGGTGAAAAAACACATATCTTTTCAAAAGTGTCTTTTCACCGTAAATTTGAAAAGACAAAAATCTCTTCATGGTAAAAAAACACAATCTTTCAAGATTATCTCTATTTGTTATCTGAAAAGACAAATCTTTTCACGGTGAAAAGACACAATCTTTCAAGATTACCTCTATAAATAGAGACCAGATCCAGGTTAAAAGATACAACAGAAATAAGATATATTTATCTTTTTCTCTTTCGTTCTTATCATTTGTGTATCAGAAAATCTGTGTGACAGGTTCTTTTTCTAGAAAGTGTAATCCAGAAAAGAACATACAATTCTTGGCAAGACTGAGCTTTGTTGTATCCTAAAGGCTGATTCGCTGGGAACTCTATTGCATCTTCGTTTATCCAATGGAGTGAGGGTGTCTATTGTCTTTAAGACAGCGTAGTGAACTACGTGCCTTGGAGCCATTATCAATACCAAATTTTTCACTAACAATTTAAAAATAATAGATCGTTCTAATGGCTCAGAGCATAATGTTCATGAATCAAGATCTCATCAAATTTGATCGATTTGGCAAGTCAAATTTTAAAAGGTGCAATTTATCTTGCGAATATTCAAGATTTCTTACGTCTTCACAACACCATGTCAACCAATTTTTGTAGCGGGAACAACGGAAAGTACGACTAGTGGATGATTGAATGCTCGACTCAAATGGCTGGAAGATGATCTAGATTGTCGAGACCACATCCTCAATGCATTAAGCGATAAGTTGTACAACACTTTCTGTAAGTGCACTATTATTAAAATTTTAAGATTCATTAGGGAAAAAATATCTACTTGAGGATACAGATACAAAGGCTTTTCTAGTCTCTAATATTTTAATTTCAAAATGATTGAAGATAAATCGATTCTTGAACGAGTTCAAGATTTGCAGTTTATCGTCACTGAGATAGAAGCCCTATGTATTTAATGAAGTGTATTAGACCCAATATAGCATATATAGTGGGGGTATTGAGTAGATTTACTTGCAACCCAGGGTCAAAACACTGGGAATCTATTCGTAGGGTGTTAAGATACTTGAAATAAACTATGCATTACAGTTTTACAATATAGTGGCAAACATAAACTCTTAGAGGGGTTTACTGATGCTACTTGGATTTCTAACTCCTCTAATTCAAAATTCACAAGCGGATAGATTTTTATTTTGGTAGGAGAAATAGTATCGTGGGGGTCTAGTTACAAACATACTTTTCCTATTCAAGTATAGAATCAGAGTATATAACATTATTTATGAGAGCAAAAGAGGCAGAGTGGCTTCAAAGCTTACAAAAATACTACTCAGAGATACAGTGTTGAAAACATCGAGGGGGATGGGCCTAAGACCGATATCTTTAAAGGCACAGTAGTTAAACCTCAACTTAGTTGAGTTGGAGATCCCAAATCCTAAGTTCAACGAGATAAGAAACTACTCTGTAATCCTTGAAAGTGAACAAAGGTATGCTACCTATTGGTCATCCCTATGGTGTTAAATTTTGTGCACATCTCTTATAACGTGAGAGGGCGAGTTTAACTCTTAATGATTCTGTAGGCATTCATTTGCTGGGGTGAGAAAATAGTTACAAGAGCACTCATGACGGATTCACCTATATGAGTATGGAAGTGAAGCCGCTTCAACAGAGATTCGATCCTCTCTCTGAGATACTCATGAATTCAGGATTTTAGCGCATGACTGTAAAACGCAGGCCTTATGCCACTAATGATTTAGATCATAGTAAGTGTATATATATAATTCCGGTTTGTTAGACAAGTTTTAAGTTCAAAGCTATAAGCTACTTAAAGTCCTTACAAACTTTGAGTTGAATGCACTAGTCAAAGGTTAAAACCGATCGGTACCTTTGATAATGTTTAGTATGATTGCTCTGATGCACAATTTTTTTTTTGTTTTTTTTGAAACAGGTAGGGGAATGTTATATATATTAGGATAGTAATATATATTTTTGTGTTTCAAAATTAAGGTTAAATTATCATTAATAATTTAATGGCAAACTTATAAAATAATTCAATGGCATACTTGTAAATATTTACTCTCTAAAGTGATTTTTTCAAAAGTGTCTTTTCAAATTTTGGATTTATCTTTTTACCGTTTGTTGAAAAGAAACAAGTCTGGCGTCTCTTCACGGTGAAAAGACACAGATCTTTTCAAAAGTGTCTTTTCACCGTAAATCTAAAAAGACACAAATCTCTTTATGGTAAAAAAATACAATCTTTCAAGATTACCTCTATTTGTTATCTGAAAAGATACAAATCTCTTCACGGTGAAAAGACACAATCTTTCAAGATTACCTCTATAAATAGATACTAGATCCAGGTTAAAAGATACAACAGAAATAAGATATATTTCTCTTTTTCTCTTTCATTCTTATCATTTGTGTATCAGAAAATCTGTGTGGCAGGTTCTTTTTCTAAAAAGTGCAATCTAGAAAAGAACATACAGTTCTTGGCAAGACTGGGCTCTGTTGTATTCTAAAGGGCTGGGAACTCTATTGCATCTTCATTTATCCGACAGAGTGAGGGCGTCTATTGTCTTTAAGACAGCGTAGTGAACTACGTGCCTCGGAGCCATTATCAATACCAAATTTTCACTAACACCTTATACTAAGTCATCTAACATATTCTCTTGTCAAAAGACTACAAAATACGGCTAACAACATACCTAACACTATTATCCCTGTTTTATAATTGAAGTTTTCACAGGTCATAGCCTTACAGAATTTGGAAGAATATGAACTGCTAAAAATATGCTAAAAACATATAGACAATAATACATCTTGTATTGCATATTGAATTGTTTGTTGCTCTTAGAAAACTATGAACCAACAAAAAAGATGATGTGCCATACTGCCATGATTAATCAACATATTTTGTAGTTGATAATATAACATCTCAATGCATGTGTCTTTAAATACAGTTGTTAAAGCTCCATTGTAGTGCCATTTGGGAGCTATCTTACACAGCTTGTATGAAATTGACCATGCCAATCCATGTTTTCTAGCTCCTCTGGAAACTATTAAAATTCTAGGAGGAAGTTGAGTAATCAATAAAGCAACAGAAGCAAGAAAAAATGTCCTAATTTAATTGTTGAGCAAAATAAAGAAGCCATATATATATAATGTATTCCATTTTTAATGAAACATTGGATTCTATAACAACATCCCATAACAATATGCGAACAAGCCATTGAAATAACTGAAGACCAGGGGAAAATGTGGAGCAGAGTAAGGCAAACATGATATGGGTTGGCATCCCTGCAGCATACCTAGTTGCTTGAAGCAAGAGCAGGCAAGCTGTAATTTTTTAAGGCCTGGCGTTTGTAAGCACCTTGGAAGTGTGTATACCAATTTATATATTTATAAATAGTATAAATATTAAGAATAGCTACCAAGACCTAAGGAATTATTTAGTATTTTGTAAGTAAAAGTTTATACTGTTGGCAAATAGCCAAATAGGAAATTAATTTTCAGCTTTGGAGTAACAAGAAGATCGATCCACATTTATTGAGAAATCACTGGAAATCATTCCTTCAACCTAATTCGTCTCATTCAATTTGTAGCCAACTTTTTCCGAACTGTTTGAGCACCATGTTGGCCTTTATCTTAACAAAATTTTGTCGATTAGTCTTTTGTTGTTTTTTTCTTTGGTAGATATCTATATCCTTAATTATCTATAGACAGCAAGCTGAGATCATTGATGCATCTACCTCTGTTTTTTTCAGCATTCCTTGCATTAGGGGGCATCAATTTCAGCAAGTAAACGTAGTGATCCCTGAACTTTCAATGTTCTAAAGGCAATGTTTTCAGAGGCAGATGAAGAAAAAAACAATGCCTATACAGAAAACTTAGAGAAGTCCTAAATTAATGGCGATGATCAACTATATATTATTGGTTTAAAACAGCTGAAAAACAGTGCTTGAGCATTCCACTGGGTATTAGGGAAAAGAGTTCCAGTAGGTGAACAAGTGCCATCTAGAGAGGCAGTACTTACTGTGTAGCAATACCAAAAATTTAGATCACAAATATATATTTGGGTTGGTGTCAGTTGATCATTACTTTAAAATTATATACAGGAGACTTACCTAATTCATCACATGAATGATGGTTCATATTAAAAAGCCTAGATCATATGGCTAAAATCCTTCGATGGGGGGTCACAAATTTTAGACTAACATCTGCTCACAATATAATTTGCAACTTAGAGGGCGAGATGATCAAGTATGTGTGCTATATGACCTTATCTAATAATCAACCTTCCAATTTTCAATAACAAAATCCTAAAAACTAAATTACCTTGAAGGGCTTGGATATCTTTCTCGAATTCGGCCTGTATCTGACGAAGTCCTCCTGCTTCTTCTTCTTCCATGGCCTTGAGTCTCTTCTTCATCTGCTCCATCTTCTGAACAAAAAAACAAAAAACTTCAATATTCGGGATTTCAAAGAGAGAGAGAGAGAGAGGAGAGAGAAAGTGAGGAAAGAGAAATGAATGAGAGAGTGACCTCTCTTCAAGTTTATCGTCTCCTTCTTTGGCGTCTTCTTCCATCTTTCCTTCTTCCTCAGCTATCTTAACTTGTCTTTGAACTGCCCATCCACAAGTTCATATAAACAATATTTAATAAGGGTATTTTAGTATTTTAATTAAAAAATTTAACTTACTGATGAATTGTCAATCGATAGGTTTAGGATATTTTCATCATTTCAGTAAAAGTTAGAACTTGCTGATGGATTGTCCATCCATAAGTTGATAAGTTGAGGCATTTTTGACTTTTTATAAAAATAAAACTTACCAATGAATTGTCCATAAGTTCAGGGCATTTTTTTCCTCCAGGTTAAACCTCCAACTTATCTATGAACAGTGACGTTATTTGCACCCATTAAACTGGTGAAGAACACACGGTTTTGCACCATAAAAAACCCTGACTGCCTTGAATTAGATTATGGAGATAGTTTTTAGTCCCACTCTTCCACACAATAGATCTTAAGATCACGGTGCACCTATCGGACGGTCACATGTTGATTCTAAGTGACACATCCCCAAAAGTGGCCATCTGATAGGTATGCCTTTGATCACTATCACTTTTGGGGATGTGTGCCATGTAGAATCACGATCGACAATTTGATAGGAGCACCATGAGCTTAAGATCTATTATGTGGAAGATTGGGACAAAAATGATCTCCATCGTCTTATTCAAGCCAGTCAATGGTTTATTCCTATAAAAGAGCTTGTGCTCTTCATAGGAAAAATGGTTGTGAATAATCCCACCCTTTTATGTTTTTACAAAATATATTGGATTTTATCGATGAACTGTCCATCGACAAGTTATGGGCAATTGTTTTTTTAAAAAAATAAGCTACTGATGAATTGTTCATCGGCAAGTTCATTAAAAAAAAATCCAATTAAATTCGAACTTATCGTTTAATTAATTGGCGATAATTTTTTTTTTAAACTTATTGTGCAACCGTCCATCGAGAAGCTTAGGTTTTTAAAATTGGCACTTGGGAATCTTTTCTCATGGTACACCCATGATCACGATCACTTTTTGGGATGTGTGTCACATGAAATAAACATGTGACCCTCTGATAGATGCGTTATGATCTCGAGATCTGTTGTGTTGACTATTGAGACAAAAAACGATCTTGATCATCTGATTGAAGGCAAAACATTTTTTTATAATAGAAATGCGTGTGTTCTTCACAAAAAAAGGTTGCAAATAACGCTACCCATAGGAAGCTTGTGTCATATTAAAACCTCTCGAAGAAATAAACATGTGGCTGCCTGATAGGTGTGCTATGATCTCGAGATCTATTGTGTTCAATATTGAGAAAAAAAACTATCTTGATTGTTTGATTTAAGGCAATCAACGATTTTTTATGGTAGAAATGCATGCCTTCTTCAAAAAAAAAGGTTGCAAATAATGCCACCCCTAGGAGAAAAACTTCGGTCATTTTAAAACCTTTCACAGAACAAGTCCGTTCACAAATTTAGTTTTTTAAGTAATTATGAGAAGAACTTGCATCATTTTAGTCATTTTAAACCCTCTCGCGGAATATTGCCTAAAAACCAACCCACTAAATTGAAAAAAGATAGGCAATTTTGAGAGTCGGTGTGGGGAAAAGACGTTTTATGGCAGGGGGTGGGAAGGGGGGATTTAATCCCTTTCCATATACTTTTCTTTATGTTTTCAATAAATCGATCCTTTGGGGGTCGTCTTTTGCTTGGAGGCTTTGACACTCAATTGTTTTCTTCTTGTTTTTCCTTATTTTAGGATTAGAATATGGGAGTTTTATCCTCTTCTTGGTGAGAGTCTTCTTTTTCGAGGAGATCGCCTTTATGAAGCTTTTTTTGCGCTTCATACTTGTTTCTGAAACGGTTTTGATTATGGGTTTTATCGATATATTGGTGGCTTCATTGTTGCGCGAACACATGCACTATATCTAAGCCATGAGACATTGTTTAAAAGCTTCGGTTGAAGCGATGTGTGAACTTTTGGTCGGTTGTTGCCCCCGTTTCCAACGTGGTGAGAGTTTTTATGGATCGTGAGTTAATCGATGGTGGTAGCATCTCTTGGGGTGGATCTTCGGTGTCGGTTACCGGCGGATGTTTAGGATGGTGATGAATTCTCAAATTTTTACCTTACTCTGAAGGTCCCTGAATTCCGTCCATTTGTGGTTACTTATTTTCTAGTTTATAACCGTTTTCCATTTCTAATGAAAATGATAGAAGTTTCATCTCAAAAAAAAGAATTCTCTCGCGGAACAAGTTTGTCAACAAGTTTTTAAGTAATTATGAAAAAATTTGGGGCCATTTTGGTTGTTTTAAAACCTACCATGGACTGTCCATCGAGAAGTTTAGGTGTTTAAGTAATTATGAAAAAAGCTTGCGTCATTTTGGTCATTTTATACCTATCGCAAAACAGGTCTTTCATGAACTTTGGGTTTTTAAGTAATTATGAAAAAATACGCCATTTTGGTCACTATAAAACCTCTCGTGGAATCGTCCATCGAGAATTTTAGTTTTTTCATGTATCTTTACGAAAAATCCAGCACCATTTTGGTCATTTTAAGGCACGCTTCTAATAATTTCCTCCAAAATGGGTGTGGCGCTTCCGTCTCCATTTCGAAACAAATTTAAACCCAAAATTTTCCAGTGGGTAGTTCATCGGGGGACCAGCTGGGGTTAGGGTTTCAAAGAAAATAGATCAAAACTACTTGGTTTTAATTGTTTCGTCTTGGATTTGCGTATATACTTCGTTTTCGCTTTTGAATCTCGAGTTTCTGATAGCCACCGTGGGTGATTTCGCCAAATAAGACGACGCTCTGATGCTCTTATCATACGCAGATGATCTAAGTAAGTTCTAAAGGATAAGAGGGCATCTATAGCTGGATTGAATCGATTGAAGCTGAGAAATTGTGCAGGTTTTCTGGCGAAGCCGAGTTCTCTGAGTGATTCATGACCTAATTGAAGGTTTGTTTCATTTTCTCCAGATTTTTTTTTTTTATTTTTAGGTCTGTTTTATAATTTCTCTCTGCATTATTTTTATTGGATTAATTCTTTCTAAGCATTATATATATATATATATATATATATATATATATATATATATATATATATATATATGCATTAAAGAGATGCAAACCATCTGGTGCCATTCTGACCAACTTTTTCTTAGCTTACTTTGGTAATACAGATCGATTCAATTAGAACATTTCAATATATTGATTACCTCTGGTATGGACCATCGCTCAAAAATTGACTCGATGCAATACAACTTGATACCCTATTGTTTGATGACAAACGTGTGTATAGTATAGCTGAATATAAAAGCACAAGAAGTAAACACCAGAAAAGCAACGGTAGTGACGTATACGAGCAAACAAAAGTTTTCTAATGCCTTATGTTAGCAAATTACTACGGTGATGCTTCCACTAAAAAGTACCAGCTTAATGCCCTAGAAAAGAATGAAACTTGGGAATTGGTTAAGCTTCTTACTTGGAAAATGGTAGGTCGTAAATTGGTCCTCACTATGAAAAATAAAGAAGAGGTCCAGTGATATAATACAAAAGTCGATTGATGGGTTACTTATATGGATAATGGCTCCTGACTGACATTTAAACACCAAATGGTGTTTATATGATCTTCCACCATTAAAATGCCACTTTTTATCTGACACCATTGAAGTGTGATTTATCATTGTGCCATGTGGCACACATCTATGATATATCACTTCGACGGTATGTGCACTCTAATATCAACAGTTGTTCTTAATTTTGATGGCTGATATTAAAGTCACCGATCGGATGGTTCAAATCTCCCAAAAAGTGTCATTTTTTACCCATTGCCCTTCAATTGATGATATATCACTTCGACGGTATGGATTTCCAAGATCGTAAGCCAATAAATGGTGTAAGATCGTTTAAGCACCATTTGATGCTTAAATGACGGTTAGGAGAGTCGGTCCCTACTTATATTTATACAAACTATCGTAAATATCTTTAGACTATGAGGAATTTGTTCTTGTACCCGGAATGGCGAGATGTACCATCAGCACCTAAGCTTCTATTCCTGTTCTGGAGCCAGTAGCATCCCTCGGGATAACCACCCCACCCCCCATCTCACATTTTCTTACTTTTCGTATGTCCCTCAGAACAAGCTCATTTTCTGCAGCTAAATGTTGAGATATATTTCAGATGGATGTAAAAAACTAAGATGGCGAAGTGCATGACAAATTTTTTGGATCCTTTTAAGTTTTATAAAAGAGAGTCAGGTTCATTTGCTATACAAGAAGGACCTTGTAAGCATAATTTCAGGTTCCGTGAGATGGGATTATTACCATTTTTTCTATAATAAATAATGCAATTTTCATAGTCATATACAAAAAAATTCATATGACAGATGTAGTTGAGGATCAAAGCTATGTTGTCTGATTTGCTTTGGACTTAGGGTTGGATAGTGACTAGTGAGGGTAGTAGAATAAAGCTTTTGGAAAATATTTTACATGGTGAGATATAACAGTTTTACTATTTTTTTCTTGGAAGTATTTTAGCTGTTAGTCTCCGTGATTCGGTCCAAGAGTAGTAAGAGAAAATTTCAGAGAGGCTGACAGAGTACTAGTGACAGGGACATCTGAAAATTAGCTCAAACTATTTCCCATAGCAAGTCAGGCCTAGCAAGAACGGAGAATGGATGGTTTCATTACTTTGGTAGAAAGTTGTGAAATGGTATCCTTAAATCATATCATGATCTCATTATGAATCTTTACAGATTTGTTTCGCCGATTCTCTGTGATAATCTTTCCGTTTGGTGTTGTCACTTGATTGGTCGGTTTTCTTCCTTGATTGATATTGATAATTTTTCCTTTGTGATTGGGTGCTCAGAGAGGAATCTTTATCCTTAATGACATGTACTTTAATTGGTCCAGTTATCATGGTAAATCTTGTTACATTACCCTTATATTCTTCTCTATTTTGTTTTGTTCACTGAATCCTGACAAATTTTGTTTCCATACACCTTATATTCTCGGATCTTCTTTTATTCACGTGAAGTAGTAAAACTGTTATCACTCTCCCTCAAGTTGAGGGGGTGAAGGAAATCTGAACACCCTGCTTGGTACGCAGGGAAGGAAGCTCGTGGAAACAGCTTGGTAACCAAATTGGCAAGTTTATCATTAGATGGGACAATGCATGTAATGTGGGTCCTAAGGGTGACTTTTCCACGAATAAAGTGGTAGTCCAGCCCTCTATGCTTCGTTCAAACTTGTCATATATTACAGCGCGCTAATATATGATCATTAGACTGGGTTAATGCTCATATATAATGCACTGAGATTATCACAAAATAGTTCGGAGCACGGATAATGTGGCATCGAAATTACATACTAGGAAGGTTATCCATGTAAGATCAGCAGTGGCAGAGACCATATAGCGATATTCTGCTTCAGCACTTGAGCAGGCAATGTGGGTTGTTTCTTCGCACTCTAAGATAACAAGTTTGCATTGAGATAAGATACAAAAATCCAATAGTAGAGTGTGTCATGTGCCATGGTAGCCAGCCCAATCGGCATTGGAAAAAGCATAGAGATGTGTTGGACTTTGAGCAATAAAGGGAAGATGAAGGTTGATAGTGCCTTTAACATAGGAGTATTCATTTGACGCTTTGCCAACGAATTTCTGAAGGATGTGCATATGCTGGATTACAAGATTAATAGCATAAGAGAGATCAAGCCTTGTGAAGGTTAAGTATTGAAGTTCTCTGACGATGCTCGGATAGGATGAAGGATCATCAAAAACTTTGGAAGATTGCGGAAGATGGTGCTTATGAGGAAGCAAATCATCAATCATCTTAGCGCGTTGTAATATATGGCAATCATATTTGGATTGTTGAAGAATAATCCCTTCCGGGAATATAGTTCGCTTTGAGTTCAAGAAAGTAACGAAGAAGTCCAAGATCCTCTATTGCAAATCCAGGTCCAAGCCTGCCAATAAGTCATAAGAAGAATATCATTGTCACTAGCAATTATTATATAATCAACGTAGACAAGTAAAACTAGAGAGCCCAGATGAGTGTAGAATAAAGAGCGATGGACCAACATCACTACAGAAGAACCCCAAATGAGGGGGATAGGCATTAAAACGATTATAACAGACTCGCGGAGCTTGTTTAAGCCCATATAATGCCATTTTTAGTTTGCACACATGAGTTGTGCTTAGAGAACCCGGTAGTTGCTCCATGTACATTGGTACCTTTAAGGAGCCATGTTGGAAGGCATTTTTTTCATCTAGTTGACGTAAAGAACATTTTTGTGTTAGGGCAAGAGCAATAACCAAACGGATTGTAACAGGTTTTATAACTGAGCTAAAGGTTTCTTCAAAGTCAATTCCTTCATGTTGATTCCCTTTGGAGACTATATGAGCTTTAAACCGTTCAATAGATCCATCCTATTTCAATTAATTTAAAAAAACCCACTTTGATCCAACTAAATTCATGTGGGGCTCTCGAGCAACCAGATCCCAGGTTCATTAGAAGTGAGAGCATGAATCTCCTCCTTCATAGCATCATACCAGTGAGATTTTTACAGAGCACTTTTAATGGTATGAAGTTCAGGAGAATCATATGAATGAAACAGCCCAGAATGGATAGTGTGATAATCTTTGGGAGAAACGGTGCCATCTCGTGTCCGAGTGACCATGGAATGAGTAGAATTCTGGAGACCATGGTCGTTATCAAGAGACGAACTGGTGGCATTATTGGATTGGGGAATCACTTCATCAGAAGTCAATGGTTCGGTGGAAGGTTCTGGGTGAGTGAGTTAGGTTCATCACCTTCCGATGACTCAGATTGCAGGGAACATGGCAATGATTGAATAGCAGACAACTGATGTTGGTCAGGTAGTGGTGCAGAGAAGCATCAGTTAGGTGGAGTTGTGCTGCAGTGCAAACTATTAATCTATTGAAAAATCTGAGAAAGAAGACTAGATAAAGTAGGAAGAAAAAGAATTGGAACAAAAGAAGAAAGAAAAGGAAAATTCAAAATTTATTATTGGAAAGTCTCTAATCGGAGTCATGATGTAGTGCAAAGTTTTAATTTATTATTTAAAATTCAATTTATGCCTTGTTCTTAGCATAATGATGAAGATAAGGGAAACATCGACAACCGAAGACCTTGAGTATGAAATGGTGTGGTTCCTCATGAAACAATGTAGAAAAGGGAGACTCCATCACAAGATTTGCGGTGGGTAGTTTATTAGTAATGTAAATTTTTCTGTTTTGAATGTCAACCTATTAGTTTTGAGGAGCACCTGCTATTAAACAACATAGTTACCCACCCTCAACAATGTGATGATGATTCCGTGCTGCCACACTATAGAGATACAGTTTAACTCGACCCGAGTCTAGACCAAGTAGTTTATTTGGCAAGTTCATTTGAGTAATCAATTTCATTACAATTGATAAGCACATTATATATATATATGCAAAAGGGAATATACAGTCGAGTGCCTTTTCATATGCCATGTGGAACAGTCCCTTTGGTTTTTATAAAATCAAAAGTTTAAAATTCTACAAGTATGACCCTGATCTAACATTATATATATATATATATATATATATATATATATATATATATATATATATATATATATATATATATATATATATATGGCAGAGGGGAAAATGCGCCCATATATCTTTGCGCCTTTTGATATGGGCGAGACACGTAGCACCTTTTTTGTGAAGTGATGGGTGGCATGGGGCCCACTGTATTAACTAGGGTTAAACTTTTAAAATGTTTTAAAAGTTTTATACCCTTTCAACCGTTATTCTCGACTTTTTTAGAAATCTCTTTCTTTTCTCTCTCTTCTCTCCCTTTTTCCAAGAAAGTGTCAGACTTATTTTTTCAGGTATATTTTACTTAGAAAATGTGGGCACCCGGTAGCGAAGCACTAGCACATCGATATCGACACCCTGATAGCGAGGCGCTAGTAGCCTGGCACCGGGGTGTCGACGCCTCTATATCAATAATTTTTTTATTATTATTATCGAAGCGCCGGCACCTCGATATAGAGGCGCCGACACCACTTTTTTTTTTTCTTTTTTTTAGCAAAGCGTCAACACCTCGATATAGAGGCGTCGGCGCCCCGGTGCCGGGGTGCCAACGCCTCACTATTGGGGTGTCGGTGCCTCTCTATTGGAGTGTTGGCGCTTCAATACCGAGGTGCTAGTGCTTCGCTACCGGGCGCCCAACATTTTTTAAGTAAAATATACCTGAAAAATTACACTTTCTTGGAAAAAAGAAGAGAAGAGAGAGAGAGAGAAAAGAAAGTGACTTTTAAAAAGTCAAAAATGACGGCTGGAAGGGTATATAATTTTTAAAATATTTTAAATGTTTAACCCTAGTCAGTAAAGTGGGCCCTATTGCACCCATCACTTCACAAAAAGGTGCTACGTTCGCGCCCATATCAATCGGCGCAAAGATATCTCTACGCCTGGGCGCATATCCCCGGCCCTCTCTCTCTCTCTCTCTCTCTATATATATATATATATATATATATATATATATATATATGAACTTTCAGAAGCCTGCAATATGTCACTGGAAAGTAGTCAAATAATAACACCCCACTCATTATCCAAACAGATCAAGCAAACCTATTACTTCTGAATTGAAGCTCTAAACTTTTTGAGTTATCATGCATTCATAGAAGAAACATAATGTTTTCTCATAATTTTAGTCATTTCAATGTTTGAGAGATATTTATAACCTCAGAGACCATCTTGGTACTTATTAAGATAAACGTTATTGGCTAGTATTTGATAATTGTCCAAATGTGCTGCTGAATCTTTTATATTCTATGTTGCTCTACTCCATTGGGATGGCCCGGGTCATAGGGTTAACTTGATCTTTGCTCAAACCCAAGAAAAATAGCAAAAGCGGCACTTTTTTTTTTTTGTTATAAATGTTCTTTTGTACTGACTACCGAGCAATTTCAAGGTCTTTGATCCATGATCTTGGTAAGTTGAAAAAATTATCTTACATTACCACAAGTACATTATTTTAGTCTTTGAATAGTTAAATTGTAACTAAGCCAGTACTAAGCTCGTAGGAAGTCCAAAGCCAATACCGAGCGATATTGTAGCAAAAAATTTGCCAGTTCAGTTCAGAACTTGGCCTTGACAGCTTAGAAACAGCCTCGACCAACTCACTGACTTTTAATCATTGGTTTAACTGTAAGTACCTGAATCATGGAAGTGTGTATGAGATCTTTTTAAAATCCAAAATGGATATCCTGGAGCCTACAAATCCACCAGAATGGAGATATCTTATGATTCTTAATATTCTTGGGAAAATTAAACAAGAGAGAGAAGACAGCAACCTTGTTTTATAACTCGAAACATGTCTTTAACTGCTTCATGCTTACCTTCTAAATTACGTAATCCATAACTGACAGTAATCACATCAAAGTAGCTGCCTGAAAAATGGTATCTACTCCTTGGGAGGTAAGAAAATTTGATGCTAAAAGCTTATTGAACTAACAGTGATTAAAACAGTGGATACTAGTAAATTTAGGGTGTCAACAAGTCAGGCCGGACCGACCCTTTGGGCACATGACCCAATCAGTATATAGTAGATATTACTAAAAAATGATATACACTATCAGGTCTGACCCACCAGACCAAACCCAAAGGGTCAAGTTTATGTGCCCGACTCAGTTCAAATACTAGGTTGGCCAGGTCGGATAACAAGTCGACTGAAGCAGGTGACTGCCATAAGGAAATTACATTACCATAACATCTGCAAATTCACATGGTGTGTGTCCGGTGACAGCTTCTAATGCAACTCACAACATACTGTGTTTGGGATTGCTCTTTGGAGGCAAAAAGCAGCCCACTTATAAGAGCAGGGTTAAATTGCTCTTTTAAAGAGACCAAAAATCAGCTCTTTCAGTCTCCGAAAGAGCTAAGAGCACTTACAACCAAACACAGTCCCATAGGTAAGTCCCCTGCGCTAGAGCAGAGAGCTGCTCTTTGCCTCCAAAGAGCAATCCCAATCACAGCCTTAGTTTAGTAAAAGGTGGGTTACATAGAAACTTATCAACATCTCCTTAATTATACTTATGGGATCAGGACGTTGCTTGATTTTTTGTGCTTGGGTCTATGGAAATATTAAAAAATCATGATCATAGTAATTATTATGTTCTTTTATATTTTAGAAAAAAAAAATGTCTATAGAATTTTGCACCTCCTCAAAAAGAACTATCTTTATTAAACATGTAGCTTAGATTCTTCTTAAGGTGTTATAATTATATGCTATCGTACCAGGATAACTCGATGCTTACCAGATCCTCTTACAGAAACAAATATCTAGGTTATTTGTTAGTACAAGTTATCACCCTTATTGTTTACTAATTCTCATCTCTTACCCATTTTCTTGTTCTTTTGTTTCAAAAAAACAAATTTTGCTTGTAGTGGCATAGGCTGAGTTCATCAAACCACCTTCTCACCCACCTCAAGTGGCTTCCATATTGATCATGATAAGAGCTTAATCTAAAACTGGAATATGAATTTTGAGCTTCAATTACCAGGTTATTTATATGAGATTTTGAGCTTGCAGAGTGAGATCAATCTCTGTAACATTTCTTTAGTTTTTGATATCAACAGGGTATCTCGGATCATTTTAGGACTATGAGCTCAACAACTTATATTGCCGGATGCTTCATAAATCATAAGTCATAATTTGATGATGACAAGTTTTTTGTAATATTTCGATAACCTCGAAGTTATTAAAATAGACAGAAGTTAATAAGAAAGCAAACAAATGCCATAACTTCCAAAACTCCATAATCGTTTGTAAAGAACTAAAAGACCATAGATTATGACTAAAAGATATTAATTAATCAAATTCTGTTTACCACACCTGAGGCATGTGGCTTGCTACAATGTTCTTGTAGCAAGCTTTCCTGGACAAGTCTTCGCGAGTAGAAGCAATCAACAATTGCTCCTTTGAAAATCAAGACCAGTGACATACAAATATGAGTGACATTTTTTTTAACACGTCTCCAACCGCACTTCTAAGACATAATGAATAAATATTAGAGCTAATTGACTCATATACTACGTAAGATTATTTATTGGTGAATCAAGATAAAGCTCGTGAACAGGAATTATTTAAAAATTTCCTAATGCAAAATTCATCTAATCAATCTCATCCTTTGCTTAAAAAAAGTGATGCAAGTGACACTAAATATGAGACTGGCAATTTTCTATTTTTTTTTATTTTTTTTTAACAGGTCTCCAACTGCAATTTCTGAAAAATAATGAATAATATAAGACCTAATTAATTAAAAAGTTTCCATCCATGCTAAATTCATCTAATCAATCTCATGCTTACAAGACTTATGAGTATCTCAAATCTTAGAGTCTGTTTGGCAATTTTTCGGAAAACATAGGAAAAGATTTTGTAAGTCCAATGGATTCCAGCTCTTTGAAAAGTCATAGGAATTCATTGTTTTTCGGTATTTGGATTGTGTAATTGGCACATAAAAAATAGAAAATTACCATTATCGATAGCATATCTCATACACCCAATAAATTTAATTTTTTATTATGAAAAAAAATTTGTGAGAGAAAGAAAAATTATGAAAGAGAAAAAGTGAGTTTAAGAAAGAGAAATTTGAGAAGAGAGCAAAAAATTAAGAGAGAGAAATTAAAAGAAATATGTAGAGAGAGAAACTCAGAAAGAGAGACTCGGAAAAAAAAGACATCTAAAAAGAAGAATAATAATAGAGAGCTAAAAAAGGGAGAGAGAGAGAGAGAGATTTAATTTTTATTTATTTATTATTATTTTTATTTTTTTTCTTTTTATAAATTTTTTATATTTAATTTAATTTTTATTAATTTTTTACTTTATTTTAAAAATAAATTAATAAAAATTAAATAATAAATAAAATAATAAAAAATAAAATCACTCTGTCTCTCTTTCTCTTTCTTTTGATAAAATAAAATAATTAATTAATTAAATTAAAAAAATAAAATAAAAATATTCTTTTATTTATATTATTTTATTTTATTAATTAATTTATTATTATTATTTATATATTATTATTATTATTTTAATTTTATTTTGTTATTTAACTATTTTATATATTTTAAAAAATTTTATTTATTTTTTATTATTTATTTATTTTATTAAATTTTTTTATTTTTGTATTTTTATTTTATTTTTTTAATTTTTTTAATTTTTTTAATTTTTTTAATTTTGTTTTTTTATTTTATTTTATTTTATTAAAAAAAAAATTTATTTTAAATTTTTTTAATTTTAAAATTTTAAATTTTAATTTTTTTTTAATTTTTACATTTTAATTTTTTTTTTTTTTTTTTTTATAAATTTTTTTTTATATTTTATTTTACTTTTTTTTTTGTATTTTTATTTTATTTTTTATAATTTTTTAATTTTTTAAAATTTTGTATTATTATTATTATTATTATTTATTTATTTATTTAATTAAAATTTTTTATTTTATTTTTAATTTTTAATTTTTAATTTTTAAATTTTAATTTTAATTTTTTTATAGTTTCTTTTTGTATTTATATTTTATTTATTTTTAAATCTTATTTTATTTATTTTTTATATTTTTAATATTTTTAAATTTAAATTTAAAATTTTTTAATTTTTTAATTTTTATTTTTTAATTTTATTTTATTTTTTATTTTTTATTTATTTTATTAAAAAAATATTTTTCATATTTTTTATATTATTATTATTTTTTTTTTTTTAATTATTTTATTTTAATTTTTTAATATTTATTTATTTATTTTTAATTTTTTTAATTAATTTTTATTTTATTTTAAAAATTATTATTATTATTAATTTTTTAAAAGTCTTATTTATTTGTTATTTTTATTCTTGTTTTTTTCATTTCATCTTTATTTTTTTTTCTTTTAAAAAAAAAAATAAAAAATTATTATTTTAGTTTAATTTTTGTAATTTTTTTAATAGTTGATTTTGTTTCAATTTATTCATTAAAAAAGATAGTGAGAGATAAAGGACAGAGAAAGAGAGAAATCGGCAAAAGTTTTTCAATGAAATCCTCTTATTTTATAGGGATTTGTCGGTTTTCAATGGAAAAGAAAATTTTAAATTTTCTTATGATTTTCAGTGACACAACTTTGTTGCCAAACATAGGAAAGTATCACATTTCCTTTTCTTTCCTATGATTTCTTTTCCTTTTCCCCTATCCAAACAGGCCCTTAATGTTTGTCTTTGTGAAAAAATGATTGGATTTACTCCTGCAGTGTTTAAAAGTCAGCTCAATTTGTACAAGTGCGATTTCACCTATGCAACTTATTTTGCTATGGATGCAATTAAGAGTAATTAAGATTTTAGTTGCAAGGGGTTAGGGGAGGTGGTGGTAAGTGCTTGGAAATGAATCAACTATTATGACTGGGTTTCAGGAGAATCAAATTGACAAGTTGCTTCTTATCATTGCGCTACGAAGAAAAGGAAAATTATTAATGGTAGGTAGTTTTTGATAGACAATTTTGCAGGCAGCTTATGTAACACGATGTAACTGGCTGCATTACTTGGGCCACACTGCATGTGCAGCCAGTCACATCGCTCATTGCATAATTGTCTATCAAAAACTGTTTACCGTATAACACTATCTTGAAGAAAATATGCTAGAGGGTGAAAATAATCTGAGTTGATGGTAGTTTCCTAATAAATATTAATGATGAAAATGGCAAGAGAATTGGACTCGAGGCACGTAATCGTTTTCCTTAAAACGCTATTCGCTCTCAACTCGAGTAAATCTTCGAGTTTGCAAAAGGGTTTCAGCGAGACGTTTCCAGGATACAATGAGTCCAATCTCTTAGATGCGATCTGTTACTTTGCAACAGTAAAGGATCGCTATACAAGGATTCCGATGGATTTTAGAGTGTTTGAATCTGTGTCCTAAGGCCTCCTTTTATAGAAATTTCAATATGACTGTTGGACCAACAGTCATATTTTGGACGACTCAGATCTTTCAAAGATCTCAACCACTACATCCAACGGCTGCATGAAAGGTGTTTGGCCTAATAGAACCGAATTGACCCGCTGAATAGTGGCCCATTAGGCCCGACCCAACCCATGAATAATCTGATCGTTGGATCTACCTGGTCAAAAAGTCAAATCTCTCCTTGCAAGCACGCATGGCGAAGTGCGTGCGCGCTACTAAAGCGCTTAATCGCCACGCACACGCATGAAAGCAAGTAGCAAACACTTCTTCTTTATTATTGTTAAACAATAATAGAAGGTGAAAGGTTCTATATATAGACTAGGCACTTTTTATTTTTACCAATGTGGGACTATTCATTTATATATAAAACTTGAAAATCTCTATTGTCAAAAATCCAACCCAAAATTAAGAAATCAAATAAAATTTTATTTTATTTAAATTATTAAAATATTTATTACATTAATAATAAATATAATAGGCCCTCCTTTGTAGAATTCATGGAATTGTTATTTCATCCTCAGAAAGCGAAGGATGGGGTCCTAGGAGGTCCAAACAGACAAAAATAAGGATTTAGGATGTGGGATTGCCACAATCGAAGTGAGTCATATCAGAGATGACTCAATATGTTTCTTTAGATGTCAGACAAACATCGCACTTCATTGGATTCTACATGTTTTGTGATGGTTAAAAGATGCTAAGGATGTACAATGACGACCACCAAAAAATGTGGTTAAAAGTCTTAAAATTAAAATCAACTTTATCAAAAGTTAGGCAAACTTTGACATAGCCCTAATACCCGTGTATAGCACCAACTACAACCATCATACTTATACCACAACTAAGAAATCTTATCCTTTGGAGGGGCAACCCTAACACTTGCCTATATTACTTATGACCACATATTTCGTAGAAAGGGTGACTTATACTTGGGCAAAAGCCTATTAGAATATACATTTATCGTAACTTATTTTAAGATGATTGATCAAAGGAATATAATTTCACTCAATCATTTGACTCAAACTTAGCATTGATAAACTATTTTAAATTGTTATAAAAAAATTTAGACTTACACGACGTACATTTTGAGATAGTTGGCCTTTTTAAACCCGAGCCAAATTGACGTGTTAGGTCGCCTTTTAAACCCAAGCTGGACTGGCCCGATAGGTATAGCTTTTTAAACCAAACTTGACCCATAGTGGTCGGGTCTACAAAAACCCGCCAAGTTGACCTGACCCGTTTTCTCCCCTCATTAACAGTAGTAGTTTCAGGTACAATGTACTACGCTACATAAAAAATGCAAAAAAGTGACAGATTGACTGCATAAGACCCCTTCTTGAAAGTGCGATTTCAAGGTGTGGCTGCAGATCTACTACCCGTGATGGTAAAATCGCCGTACTTACAACTTATAGACAACCAGGCAAAAAGCATACCATTCAATATCTCTTTCTCTGTCTCTCTCCAAAAGCTACACAAAATTGTTGTCTTATCGAAAGAAAAGTAAGGGGGACACAAGAAGCTCACTGCGTTTTCTTGGAAAGTGAAAGAGAAGGGTGGTGGTGGTGCTTGGGGTGGGCGCCACCCCTTTGGATAGTCAATACTCAATAGTGGGGCTCGCTAAGAGCCAAATGGTCCGTGAAACTTATTTGGATCATGTGAAACTTTGCTCTCCGTGACACCTATGCCATGTTTCTTTTCTTAGACGCCAAACTCTTCAAAAATAATAGTAGTATTCAAAAAATCTATTCATTTCACCTTCTATCTTCAAATAGCATCATCCACAAGGATTGACTCTGAGGTATAAAATCTGTCTAAAATCTGAGTATATATTGTTTTTATCGGATACTCGTATATATTGTATATACCCTCGAATATTCCTGAATATATTGATTTTACGATAAAAGTAGCCTGGTACCAAGGATCATGTAATCCATAATTTACATGGTGCCGCATTAGTTTGTGGCCACGTGATTGAGTGCCAGGTAAAGGAGCTGGTCCATAATCATAACAGTATTATATATATAAAAAATTAAATAGACCCTATAAGTTTATATATTTTTTTGTAATTAATTTTTTCATAATAATTTTATGATTCTCGAGCCGCTCCTTTATGTAGAATCCGATCATGTAATTAAGTGTCATATGACAGCAAACTAATGTAGAATCAAGTAAGTTACCTAAACCTTACCATTAAAAAAAAAAAAAAAAAAAAAAGTTACGTGACCCTTAATATCAGGCTACCTTGATTTCAGAATTTTTATTTTCAAAATATGTCACTACATTTTGATTTAGGGTACCATTACATGTACTCCTTGAAATTGTAATCTGGCTATGGTTGAAAAGGTAATATTATGGATGATTCCTTTGAATTAGATGTTGGATATGTTTTTTGTCCTAATCAATTACACAATTAATTTCATGTGGCATAAAAGTGACCCTAAAATCACATTTGAGCATGCGTGTGCTATGTAATTTTTGGGTTACCTTTGTTTTACATATATGTGTGTGTGTGTCTCGCACAAAATAAAAAGCTGACCAGCTAATGATACGCTCACGATCTCAAGATCTTTTATTTTTAGAAGATTGAGATGAAAAGTAATTGTCATCATCTGATTCAGAGCAATCAATAGTCTCATTGGGGAGATTATATACCTAAATAATATAAAACGATTATTCACCCATAATTATTCCACCCAATGACAATATGCCTGAATCATGAACAATCTACTTCTTGGATGGATCATAGCCCGCAAATCTGATAATCCCAATCCTACTGTAACACAAGACACGTCAGAGGCACTACCTTCTTTGGTGGTTCTATATACCACAGTAAAATAACGTCTCAAAATTATAAGCCACGTCAGAGGCACTACCTTCTTTGGTTGTTTTATATACCACAGTAAGATAACATCTAAAGTTGCTTCTGTTCTTATTTTCAAACCGTACAAGCTTGCGGAAATTCCGCTGGCCAGGATATTTTTATACTGCCTATAAAAATATCCCTTGTATATAATACACACTTCTCATATGCATAGTGCAAAATTCTCCGAAATTTCTTTGAAAATTAACGAAACTGGGTGGAGCGAAACTTTTAGCAAAATTTTGATGATTTCTTTGAAATTGCTGAAATTTTATTAATTTCAACGAAATTAACGAAATTTTACCGAAATTAATAAATTTTTTTTAATTTTTATCATTTTTTAAATAATAAATAATTTTTTTATGAAATTTAAATATAATTTATATTTAATATTTTTTGTACTCCCCTAAATTCTTTTGAAACTTTTCGAAATTTATCCTAAATGACCCCATACCGAAATATTGCGGAAACCAAAATTTGTCACTAAACTCATGTATGGTTTGTATGTACGGTTGTTGCCATATATAAATCTTACTCAATTAATACCTTGTTAAAATTAATGAAGATTTATCATCATTGGTAAACCTTTTGAAGTGGGGAAAATTACATACGGAGGACAGATTTGTTAGCGAAAAAGTGCAGGCGACTAATGTGGCACGGCGTGACTAGCTGCACGAACTTGCAGTTGCAACCAATTGCGTCACATTAGCTGCCAACTCTTTTTATACCCAACAAACCTTTAGAGGGAACCATTACTTATAAATACAATATGTGCCCTTTACATACAAATTTTTTTTTAGTGGCACATGAGTTAAAAATATTTTTTTTTTTAAATTTTGGGATATGTGACCTATAGAATACCGTCTAAGCCGTCTTATGTGAAGGCCATGATGTAAGATATTTGATGACAAAGATTGGCACGCAGTATAATCTCTATCATCTGATTTAACATAGTCAACCATTGAATCAGATGACAAGTTTTGATTGTGTTGAATCTAATGATAGAGATCTTGTTTTGTGCCAATCTTTGGTATAAAAAATCTGTACATCATAACCTTCAAATCAGACCGCTTAGACAGTGTTTTATGTGACACTCGTACCAAAAATATCAAGTCTTTCACTTTAACATGTATCATGATACAAATCTTGTATAGTTGTAGCTCTAATTTTTTAAATGACCATTAGATCCACCCTTAGCAATTGTTTATGTAATTAAGAACTCTAATGTTTAATAAAAAAAAAGTAATATAAAAAAAAAAAAAAATTATATCCAAATTCCAAAATAAGCATAGGGATTCAGCCACTCAATTTTTTTTTTTTTAAATAAACTTTTTACCCTTCAAATCACATCCCAAATGTAGTAGAAGGAAATTTCAATTTTAACCTAATATTTAATAATAAAATATCACTCATTTTAAATTTTTTAAATAATACTTGATCGACTATTGTCATGACACTCGATCCTCGGATTAGATGCGGCGCGACATCTAAATGAGTCGAATGCACCATCCATGGTCCACTCAAACGCAATAATCCGTGTGTGTATATATATATATATATATATATATATATATATATATATATATATATATAGAGTACAATAAATTATACAGAAAATTAAAAAGTGGTCGTAGGCGGGAAAGTGGGCCTCTCGCATACGACGAGACAGCGGACACGAGATGTGGGAATACCGTCAGAGTAAGCCATACGCACCTTCTTTCAAAATCTTACCATTTTTATTGCTTTTTATTTATTTTTAGGTAATCCTCCGAAATTGCGCTGCTAGATAGCTAACTCCTCTAAATTTTGATCTCACGGACTTTTGGGGCGTGAAAATTCGTGGAATAACTGTTACAGTTGAGGTAGAACTCAACGATGGAATGCGTACTATCACTGAAAAGGTATGATAAATCTGAACCGTTAAAAATAATAAAAATAAATACATATGCAGCCCCTAAGTACCAAGTTTGGTGATGAAGAGGCACCATCCAATCACTACCCTAACTAGGAGAATCGTGGCCATACAGTGAATCGTATGGAATGTCGTTCTCGGAAAATGAAGAGACAGAAAACAGATCATCTCCTTCAATAATCCAACCAATTGAGTTGGCTCAGTTTCCCACCTATTTGTAAGTTAGTTATCCATATATATATATATATATATATATATATATATGAAATGGAGTCATCCGTTGGTGTGTGTATTTCGCGGTGACCGCTTATTCGAATGGTAGATCACGTGTTACATAGCACACGTGATCATGCGTTACACTCCTAGTAACTCATCTTCTAAGTGCTCACGCACAGCTCTTGGGCTTTTTAAATTTTTTGTTTTTCAAATCATAAGTCGAAGTTTTCATTTGCCTCTAGTATAATATATTAAAATTTTACACTTTTGACCAAATTTTGGAAAGTACTAATTTAAATTTTATTTTGATGAGACCTAATCATCTTAGGCAAATTGTCGTGGCATCCACGGTCTTGATTGAGTGTCATTTGGTGCCCAACTGGTTTGAATGCATGAGTTAAGCCTTTGTTCGCAGTCTCTCCATATATTTGGTAGCGAATGACATTTGAAATGTTGCATATAATTTAAGAAGAAAGATTTGGAACTTTAAAACATGTATCACATGGAACACCGTCTAAGTTACTGATTTAAAGGCATGCTATAAAAATCTTTGGTGCCAAAAATTGGCTGGAAAAACGATCTCTAACCTAATTTAACACAGTGCATAATTGAATTATATGATGGGTTTGACTTTATTGATTCAGAAGATAGATATGGTGTATCCTTTCAATCTTAAGCACCAAAAAACCTTTATATCAAGGTCTTCAAATTAGCCACTGTAGATAGTTTTACCAAATATTTATTTTTAAACCACCGTAGTCCCTCTCTTTTACCGACAATTATATGTGGTTTGACATATATATCCTTGACAAATCCTTTAATTAACCCCATTTGGTACTTCCACAAAATTATTCTCTTAGTGGTCACCGATTCGCGGAACATGAAAGAAAGATCCAACGGTCACTAAAAACGAGATACGTTGACTGGTACACCTCATTCGAGCTATAGCAATGGCTGCTCCTGCTAGCTAGATAATGTGAGAAACAGAGAGACAGGAATTGAAGAAGACGATGAAACTTGACATTTTTCTTCACTCTTTGTTCTTCTCATGGGTTTTCATGGCTTCTCTGAATTGTTGCAGAGGAGCCAACGTTAATCTCCAACTAAATGACGACGTCTTGGGCCTTATAGTCTTCAAACAAGACCTCCATGTCCCCAATTCTTATCTCCGATCGTGGACCGAAGACGACGACAATCCGTGTTCTTGGAATTATGTAGAATGCAATCCTAAGAACGGCCGAGTCACCCACATCTTGCTCGACGGCTTGGGCATATCAGGAAAGATCGGTAGAAGCCTTCGAAAATTACAGAACTTAGAGGTCTTATCTCTGTCACAGAATAATTTCTCCGGCGAAATTGAACCCGAATTAGCCCTCATCGACAACCTTAAAACACTTAATCTTAGTCATAACAGTTTCTCGGGCTCGATTCCAGACACTTTCGGCAACATGACATCCATCAAATTCCTAGATTTTTCAGCTAACTTACTCACTGGACCTGTTCCTGATCACCTGTTTGAGAATTGTGTTTCGCTCAGATATATTTCATTAGGGGGCAATTTCTTTGAAGGGTCTATTCCTTCTTCATTGCCCAAATGCGGATTATTGGGGGGTCTTAATCTCTCTAACAATCGCCTTTCAGGTAGCCCGGATTTCGTTAACAGTGTTTGGTTGCTCAAAAATCTCAGGATTTTGGATCTTTCGCATAATTCATTTTCAGGGCCTGTTCCAGAAGGCGTTGCAAACCTACATTACTTGAAAGAGTTGAATTTAAAGGGAAATGGCTTCTCGGGTCCTTTACCTACAGATATAGGATTCTGCCCACATTTGAATCGCTTTGATTTTAGCCATAATTTGTTTACGGGTGCTTTACCGGATTCACTTCAGAAGTTGAATTCTCTGGAGTTCATTGATTTATCAAATAACTTGATAGCAGGCGATTTCCCTGTGTGGATGGGAAATTTTAGCAGTCTTCGGCACCTGGATTTTTCTACCAATGGATTCACAGGTACCCTTCCTGCGTCACTTGGTTATCTGACATTACTGAATTGTTTAAGTTTATCAGATAACAAGCTGACCGGAGAGATTCCCACAACATTAACATACTGTACCGGGCTTTCCAAGATCCAATTGGGGAGGAACGACTTCAACGGGAGCATTCCACAGGGCCTGTTTGATCTTGGGTTAGAGGAGCTAGACTTGTCGTCAAATGGGTTTAGTGGTTCCATACCTCCGGGTTCGTCCCGACTGTTCGAGTCACTATTCTCATTGGATCTGTCCAATAATAAGCTTACAGGTGATATTCCTCCTGAGATGGGTCTGTTCTCCAATTTGAGATACTTGAATTTATCGTGGAATAATCTCCGATCAAGGTTGCCTCCAGAGTTTGGATTTTTCAGAAATCTATCCACATTGGATCTCCGTAACTGCAAACTATACGGGTCAATCCCGGGAGATTTATGCGACTCCAGCAGTCTGAAAATTGTACAGTTGGATGGTAATTCCTTAATTGGCCCGATCCCGGAAGAGATCGGAAACTGCTCGGAACTCTTCTTGCTGTAAGTATAACCTCAATTGCTTGTGTTCGTTGGATTTCTAGTCAAGTTTTACCTATTAACTTGATGTTCTTTTGGAATTGCTTTCGGAGGTTAATTTGTTCTTGTTTTCTCCTCACAGGAGCATATGTCACAACAACTTGAACGGATCGATTCCGACGGCCATGGCAAGGTTAAAAAAGCTAAAGATCCTCAAATTAGAATTCAACGGCTTAAGCGGCGAGATCCCGCAACAGATGGGTAGCATGGATAATCTTCTTGCAGTAAATGTTTCCCACAATAGGCTCACAGGGAGGCTCCCCATGGGGAGCATATTTCAGAAACTAGACCAAAGCGCATTAGAAGGAAATCTAGGAATCTGTTCACCCCTCTTGGATGAACCATGTAAAATGAATGTTCCGAAGCCTTTAGTCCTCAACCCGGATGCTTACAACAACCAAAATGGCGGTAACATTGAGTCAGTAACCAACTCAATAAAGAGACACAGGAGATTCCTCAGCATTTCTGCGATCATTGCAATTTCTGCTGCGGTTTTGATCATTTTTGGAGTCGTAGCAGTGACCCTACTGAGCGTTTCTGCTCGAAGAAGGCTAGCGTTTGTTGATAACGCAATGGAGAGTATGTGCTCTAGTTCCCCGAGTTCAAGGGTCCCTATTATAGGGAAGCTTGTTGTGTTCGGGTCCGATTCAAGGTCTGAAGATTGGGTAAACCATGCCGAATCGCTTCTCAGCAAGGCCACCGAGCTGGGGAGGGGAGTATTTGGGACTGTGTACAAAGCTTCGGTTGGAGGGAATCGAATTGTGGCCATTAGGAAGCTCATATCCTCTAATATAATTCAGTACCGAGATGATTTCGACAGAGAAGTCCGAATTCTAGGAAAAGCGAGGCACCCGAATCTGATGCCGCTTAAAGGGTATTACTGGACTCCTCAATTACAGCTCTTGATATCAGATTACGCTCCGAACGGAAGCTTAAATTCCAAACTACACAAAAGATCCCCATCTGCGCCACCTCTTTCTTGGGCTAACCGTTTCAAGATCGCACTAGGAACAGCTAAAGGACTCGCTCATCTGCACCAATCGTTCCGTCCTCCCATCATACACTATAACATCAAACCAAGCAACATCTTGCTCGATGAGCATTACAACCCGATGATCTCTGATTTTGGACTGGCGAGGCTTTTACCAAAGCTTGATAAGCACGTATTTAGTACTAGGTTTCAGAGCGCACTTGGCTATGTTGCCCCAGAATTAGCTTGCCAGAGCTTACGAGTTAATGAAAAGTGCGACATTTATGGGTATGGGGTGATGATTTTAGAGCTCATTACAGGTAGAAGGCCCGTCGAATACGGGGAGGACGATGTCATCGTACTGAGCGATCACGTGAGAGTGATGCTCGACCAAGGTAATGTGTTGGATTGCGTGGATCAGAACATGAGTGAGTACCCGGAGGAGGAGGTTTTGCCGGTTTTGAAATTGGGTTTGGTCTGTACTTCTCAGATACCTTCAAGCAGGCCATCGATGTCAGAAGTGGTGCAGATACTGCAAGTTATCAAGACCCCAGTTCCAGAGAGGTTAGAAGTTTTCTAAGTGCAAGGAAGACAGAGTTCCTTCTCTGTTATTGGAGATGGAATCCAATTTAATTTCATGTTCTGCTGTATGCTTCTTGTGGATTTTTGGTTCATTGCTTGTGAATTATTATTTGTTGTCATGTTCTTATTGATGATCCAATGGAAACTCTATACAATTTGTGATATTTGGCAGAAAATCTCATGTTTGATTGAAAACCATACATTTGGCGCTTAACGCCAGCCATACATTTGGTGCTTCAACGCCACCGCCACTGTTTGATTCAAGATCAGACAGTGGAGGACTGGTGGGTGTTGTGATCCCTAACCGGCACAACTTTTCTTTTTTGGACTAATTATAGATTTATTAGAACAATGAACAGTATACAGTAGAAGCAGGAACAGGGGTAAGAGCATCTAAGCATGTCCATTTTACAGCATATTATGATCAATTTCCACATAAACTCCTTCCAAAGTTACAACCCAACCCTTGCTAATTTATCAGCGATAGTGTTAGCGCTCCTGAGAGCAAGGAATTGATTTTCCGGTACGTATATTGGTATTCAGTGGCCTGACATACACCAATATATATATATATATATATATATATATATATATATATATATATATATATATATATATATATATATATTCAGTGCATCAACCCGGCCAGATACGAGAAAAAGAGCCACATCATCGGAATTTCTGATGGCCACCCCACCACTGGTTGGACCCCCAGTTTCGTTGCGAACCACTGTCAAAAGTTCAGCTTCTTTAAAAACTGTCTTGGAGCGCACCTGCAGCCCTGCTGCAGGACTACAAACATGTTCTATCTTTGGAAGGCTACTGTGTCCCATCCACTTCCCACCACTCAAAAATGAATCAAACAGCCATGGAGGCTCAAACAAAGATGAAATCTTATCACAGTGGGACGATTAATTGGAGTCCCCACCACCAAGTGTTAGTAGTTTAATTAGTGTCCTTGAGATTCTGTGTGGTCTACCAACTAGTTACACGACTACCTTTAATCTACAGGGATAACCTAAGCTTAGTTTTAGAAATATGATCTATTTGTCCTTCAGGTTCTGTTTAATAGAGAAGGTTTAAAATCAAGCTCCAGCAGTATGTGCCGGAATAAATTGAAATATGGCTGTACATTAAGTGTTTAGTTTAAAAATAAAAATGGAAGGTTGACAATATTGCGACCTCAAGGTCGCAGGATTGAGCCCAACTTACTTATAAAATATAAATAATAATATAAAAAGCATTTGAATGCACACCCAGGCTGTGCATTTGAACCAGTTGGGTGTCACGTGACACCTAATCTTAGGATCGGGCCGAGTGTCATGACAACATGCTCAAGGTCGTAGATACCATTTAAAGAAAACTTTAAAAGGGTATCTTTCCACCATTGAATATTTGATTACAGGTACAAAATTTTGATGCACCATGTTTACATGGAAAATCTAAAATTTTGTCTTGTGAATGGAAGGGTAAATTTTATTTTTATTTTTTAAAAGAAATTCTAAATTTATAAGGGATTGGATGAACCCTTAAAGGTATGGTCTAACTCGTAATCACTAGCTGTGACACATGATCTAGCATTTGAGCGCACAACTCACGTCCCACTCGAATGCATCACCCCCTTTTCCATTAATATATAGAGAGGCCATTACCCATTTCTCATGATACCCAAACCATCGTTTTGAAGGTTTTATTGTTTAGATCATCTTAGAGAAAAATCAAAACGTCAATCTAATTGCAGCATATATTATGGGGTCCGACCATTTGATCAATTTGTTTTTGTTAAATACCAATTGATTATCTAACGGGCCATATGTAAAATGGGATATGACTTAAGAGCATGGTTTGAAATCTCGGATTTTGAGTTGTCTCGAACAACCCCGAGATCGAGACGGCGTGAAACGAAAATAACGTTTTGAATTATCTTACCCTATCAAAAAATACCTCACTGTTATGTCATGTGGCAAATATTTGGGATCAATCTAAACAGTCGAAATAGTTGTTCATAATTGAAACACATCTTAGTAAAAGAATCACACATGTTAATCAATTGTATACCATCCGAACAAATATCTTTAGTATTAGCCATTAAAAAATAAGAATATATTAGTATGCACAGATATGGGCACACCATAATAACTATTCATGAGATCATCACATAGATAGAATAAGGTAAGATAAAATACTGCCGCCTATATAAATAGAATGAGTAGTATACTTTCAGTGGTATACAAGTATAACACCCTATATAAACTAAAATATAAAATAATATTTTTTATGTAGCTTCTCGAAATAAATCACACCATAATCTCATCTTGTTAAGATGTGAGACGTTTTGGCTCAGGCAAAATTTCAAACCATGCTTATGAAAGAGAGGAAGGAGAGATTGTGCAATCATTGTTGCCATAATCTCTGCCTTCTCTCATTCTATTGGTGGCCAACTTTGGAAGTCATATTATCTTTTATCTTATTGGGTTGGGCCTAATGCTCGACTTGAAGTTGACAACATTATCAATCCCACCTCAAGGTCGCAAGTTCGAGTCCACCTAACCTATGGTAAAAAGAAAATAAAAAAATTCAATTACTCGTCAAGGCCAAGACGAAGTTGGCATGACAGTTCAAGACATAGGCTTGCTCTCTATCATAGGTTTGCGAGTGATTGTGTGCGTCGATTAGTCCTTCTATCGAAAGGGTTGAAAAATATTGTCATATTAATAGCACATGTGCGAAAATGTCGCAAACTTGTGTCGTGGTGCACATGGTTGATCCATTATCTTTCGAAAAAAATAAAAAAATTAAAAGCATTGTCCATCATCTATCTACTTATAGTCAATCGTTCAAAAACTAAATTGTGATGGTTGCGGCTATTATCACCCATTTAATAATAAGTACCACAGTTTTTTGACAAACGAAAATCATTGATTAATTTGAATCAAACAATCGAGCTTGTATTTTGTTTCAATCTTCCTCACAATAAATCTTAAGATCATGGCAGGCCTGCTAAACAATTAGATGTTGATTCCATATGACACACGTCAAAATATAACCCCACCTTTTTTATTATTAAAATACGAGTACATTAAAAACGCTTACTAACATATTTAAAAAGCGTTTTTCTCAAAAATAAATAAATATTAACGAATTTCTTTATTAAAATTTTGTATTTTTTTCACTTTAAATATAATTTTTTACAATTTTTTTTTTTAATTTCCTTATTTTTATTAAAAAGTATTTATTTTAAACATTTTTCATCCATTACTTTTTCTCATATATTTCTCCTTTTTTTTTTCCTTGTATTTACCTTGCCCATTTTTTCCAAGACTTACTATTAAAGCCAGGATATTTGACTGTCCTCCCCTTTTGGATAAGCTTTCAGCAACTGAATCTTGACAAAAGCGAGCTTTTAGAAGTCAGGTTTAGTACATAATACCAGATAACAGAGGTACTTATAAGAACTAATGGGACCCCACTAATCTTATGATGCTGGTGACTACAATTTAGGGCTGGTGACTACAATTTAGGGCTGTCAACGGGATGGGTTCAGTCTGAGCCCGGCCTGATCGGAACAGTTCGGCTCAGATATTCTATCCAAGTCATGTTTGCGCTTAATTTTAAAGTTAAAATTTAATTATGCCGGCCCAACCAAGCCAGACAAAATTAAGGAAAAAGTCGAATTGGCCAAATCCGGCCCAACCCGTATCCGGTTCGGGCATATAAAAAACATGAGCTAGAAAAGACTTAGCATATTTGTGCAGCCATTTTTCCCTGCTTCTAGCAGTAAAATAAAATAAGATTAAAAAACCTAAACATTTATATCTGTCTATCCAATAAAGCATATGCCTCTTCTAGATAAGAATAGATTTAATTTTTTTTTAGGCCTTTTTTCTATCATTAGAATATGTTTGTGGAAACACTCCATCCAACCCAATCAAGGGTTCATCCAAGTACATTATTGTTATAAGGGAGCTATTACAGGCACACATTTTTCAAGTGATTGCACCAAATTTAAAAGAAAGACTTGCAAGTTTGGTGACTTCTACTATGTGAAAACACCATCTAAGCCGTTTGATTTAAAGGCCATGATTTAAAGATATTAATTGCAAAAGTTTAGAATAAAATATAATTTTCATCATTTGATTAAATAGAGTCTAAGACTATTATATAACTCAACAATTAACTCCAGTAGATCATATGACAGGTATCGTGTTTTGCTCTAATTTTATGTACCGTAGATCTATTGATCATGAACTTCAAATCAGACGGCCCATATTGCATTTTTACATATCACATGTCCCTAAAATACCAATTCTTTCTTTAAATTCGGTGTAATAACTTGAAAAAAGAATGCAACTAACGGCTCCCTTGTTATAATGTTATGCGGCATTTCCCCAAAAATTTGTAGTGAATTCGTCCACTCGTTCAACATGTCTTTAAGTGAATAATTCACTAACAATGGCTGTCAAGTGAGGATAACATAACAGAGGAGGTTGATCTAGAAAAAGTTTTTCTTCAGACAACCATTGACCAGAAGATTTGCAGAGTTCAAGACCCAAAAATATATTCTTTCTTTTAATGTCACCTATGTTACTTAATAGGCTCACTCAACTAGCAAATTGCAAATTGAATACAGCGAACCAGTTCCCAGTTGAATTCAGTCCGATTCGGCATGACAAGCTAATTGGCTGGTTAAAGCTAAACAAATTGTTTTTCAAAGAAAATTGTGAAAAAATAAAGAGGGGATTTGAACCTAAAATTATGACTTTTTAAGTTTCACAACTAATCAACGATCATTCGTATTTCTTTTATATTATAAAACCAATAAATGCTTTTTAAAATTATCCTATCCCTAGCAAATCAGCAAGTCCCGTTCACTTGATAGTAGCGAATTACAAATTGCAAACCCGAATTTGCACTGAAAGAACTAAGTAAATTTGGGAGTACTACTAGCATGAGATTTGTGTCAATGTACATAGTTTAAAAGAAAGAGTTGATATTTGTGAGACTTCTACTATGTGGAACATCATTAAGCCACATCTAATTTGAAGGCCATGATGTAAAGATCTTTAGCGCCAAAGAATGGCATGAAGCGTGATCTCTATCATCTGAATCAACACAATCAACAATTGATCAAATGATTAAATGTGTTGAATAAGATGGTAGAGATCGTTTTTCATGCCATCTTGGGGACCGAAGTTCTTTACATCATGGCCTTCAAATCAGTCGGCTTGGATGGTGTTCCACACAACACTGGTCCCAAAACTCCGAAGTAATTCTTTTAGAGTAGCTCTATTCGTGACTGCTGAATTACTGAGGGAGCTTATGCAGGAAACCAATTGACTGTTTTGAATCAAGAGATGGAGATCGGTTTTCATCCCAATCTTCCACACAATTGATCTTGAGACCATGACCCCCACGGACAGTTTTTAATTCCACATTGCACAGATCTCAAAAAGTGACCCTAAAATCACGTTTGACTGTGATGTGTGTGATATGTTTTTTGAGTCACTTTTTCAGAACTATGCCATGTGGAATAAAAAACTGATCGTTTGATGGCATGCCCATAGTATCAAGATCAACTGTGTGGGAGATTGGGATGAAAACCAATATCCATCGTCTGATTCGAAGCACTCAAGGGGTTTCCAGTGTAGGCACACGCAGTAACTTGGAAGGCGCAAATAAAGCTACCCTTCTTTTAAACTGTGCAAGGGCATAAATCTCATGTGCAAGTAGTCTCCCCCTTTAATAAAATATTTACTAATCATATATATAATAAAAAAATAAAATTAAAACAATAAGAATAAAAAATATGTCCGTCCACCTTCAAGCACTTCTCACTATACTACATTTCAAAATAGTTAAAAGTAACCGACAACCACTACATTAGGCCAAATTGGATTCGTGAAGAGCTAATCCAACTCCTCAATTGGAAGCACAAAGTTTAGATTTAGAATGCAAATGAAAAAAATCTGGATTCTGGATTCTCCTAGACAAGAAGAGACGGTTCTTAATACTTGGCGCCTAGCTAAAAATGGAAGAAATATACTTCCAAAATGGTGCTGCAATAATTGAAAAACTGGGACTGCAGGAGCAGAGGATGATAGATCAAAAAAACCATCAACCACAGGCATTGAATCAGTGAACCACGAAATCAGACTCAGAGACTTACTTGGTGGCATCACGTGGAAGCTTGGAATTCAGAAATCCTATAAACTTTGATGCTTCCACTGCAAACATGGAATATATTTAAATATGTCAGTCAAACCCATGCACGGGAAATCACAATCAGCAGCTAAGTGAAGCTCATAATAATAATCAAGGTATCAAAAATCGGCCGATACCAATACATATTGGTATCTCGTATCGGGTATTTGATACCGTATCGGCCTATATGTATTGGTATCGGCCGAAAAGCCTCGGTCATTTTTTATTTTATTTTTTAAATAAACTAGGCCGATACATATCAGCCGAGTCGAATCGGCCTCGGGCAAACCGATACTGATTTTGATACCTTGATAATAATACCTCACGAACTCTCTGCACTCTACGGCATTTGAAATCAGACGATCAGCATCCTGCCACTGAATCTTATATAGTTTACAGTATTCTATAAGGAATGGAAGTATCATGTAGTGCAGCACTATACCCCTGTCCGCCTTTCCTTTTGCACAAGCGCGCTGGCACACCACCTACAAAATTTAGAGACAATCGGGTTCATGATGGGTGGTGGGCCATACCAGTTTTTGAAGAGGAATACAGGTGTCGCATGCTGGTATAATCACAATAACATCTTATAGGCAGATAACCTACGAAAAAACCCTACAAAAAACATAAACAGCAGGGCCATATTGTACCTGCCAAAGAAATTAGTGTGCGATCCATCAACACGCACACAGAGAGAACCCCATGACCTCAGATTTGCGATTTTTGCCAACTGTCAGGGAATGAGGCTTCACTGCGGAGTGTGTGTGCAAACATATTGCTAACCATGATTGGCAGCTAAGCACGGTGTTGGGCCTGCAGCTCAACTGGAAGGTTGACAATATTGCAGCCTTGAGGTTTCACGTTCAGTGCCAGCTTACCCATCAAAATAAAGATTGGCAACTGAGCAGGATGCTAGACATGTTACTTAATTCGTAACTAGCTCAATTCGAATTCAAGTTCGTAATTTGCGGTTCGCTAGGGGTAGGATGAGGTTTTAGTATTTGTTTTTATTTATTATTACTTTTTTGGTAAGCTAGCAAGAAATAGAAATATAATTATTAAAGTTTAGATATTATACTATAAGAGCCTTCAGTTCACTTGGATAATTTAGGTATCAAAATTTAGAATCAGATATAGAAGCTTGTGGGTTCAACTCCCGTCCCTCCTCTAAAATTTTTTATATCTCAAGTAATCCCGATTTTACCAATTCGCCGATTACAAGGAATTTGACCTAATTGAATGGAGAACTGATTCACTACAAACCAGTTCGCCATTCGCAGAGTACTGGAGCGAGTTAAGTAACATAGTGCTAGACTGCTCCCATGTGAAGCAGAAATCCATGTTGGAGTATACTGTCATAATCAAATATTGTTAGACATGGGACACTGATGAAGCAAGTTTTTGTGCATAGCCGGATTCTCAGATGGTAAGATATACAAATTAGGATCACTTGAAGCCTTTTTGTGCAGGCTCAAAGCCAGCACCAAATGAAAATATAAAATATCCTCAAAATTATAAACAGGATTATAAAGATATAATGGGTTTATAAATGAAAAAATAGTTAGAAACCTATATTACTTAATGAAGCCCCGAATTTTTCCTGTAGGGACAAACATCTAGCTGTGAATATGTTGGCTAATATCAAAATGTACAAACTCAACACTCAGTTGCAAGAAGACGGAGCTAGCAGTGGCAGGTTCTCAAGCAACAAGGCATGTTAAAATGATATAGAAGTGTGGGTGCACCGAATAGAGCGAAATGAAATTTTTTGAGTATGCAGGTCCTTAGCCAAAAAGGGGTTACTTTCTTTTCCAAACAAGGAACTGTGGACAGAACAACATCAGTTCCTTAAATAATATACAGAGAAATTAAGATTGATTTAATAAACACTGAGATTCTTAAAATATCTTTATCCAAAACGACAGAAGAAATAATTGTGCAATTTATTTAATGAAAAAATGATGAATAATATATCAATGGTAATGAGATCTAGGATTCATGGTGGCAGTAGTGGTGGGAGGAAGATGAGTGGAAACAAGATCAAGAATAGATTTATGAATGAGGAGTATGAGATTGCAATGAGGGAACCCTCCTGAGAGAGATGAGTGGATAAAAGGTCAAATAACCCATATTTACATATGGTTTCACCTATAACCATCACTGAAATAATTTTGGTTATCAGTCTTAAAGGAGTTTCATCAGTGGGGACGGGTGGATAGGAATATGAATTCGACCTTTTTCATGTGATTCCCAAAAAGGAGGGAACAGAGGCAATGGGAGATTCTCTCATATCAGTCTGCACAGAAGCCTTTACAAAATTTTGACTTAAGTTCTCACGAATTGCGTGAGGCCGTTGATGGGGAAGGTTCTGTCGGAACCCTGGGGAGCTTTTGTTATGGGTAGTCAATTGATGGATGTCGTTGTTCTCATGCATGAGGCGATTGATTTTAAAGACAAAGCAAAAGATGTGGGTGCGATATGGAAGGTGGACATGAAAAAAGAATATTACGGGATTCACTGTGGTTTCTTAGACTACATGTTGCATAAGATGGGTTTTGGGGAGAGATTGAGGACATGGATGCGTGCTTGCTACTCATCATGGTTTTCCATTGTGATAAATGGAACACCGAGGGGTGGGTTTAAAAGTTCAAGGATTTGGGGTAGGGAGACCACTTGTCCACTTTCTGTTTTAACATTGTGGGGGTGGCAACTAGTAGGCTCCTATATGCAACAGCTGAGTTGAGATTTTTTGGAGGTTTCAGAGTTTTTGAGAGGGGGTCCTGTTGGCATGCATCGGCAGTATGCTGATGACACAATGAATATAGTGGAGCATTCCATGAAGAGGTTTGGCATGTAAAGGCTGTTTTGAAGCGTGTTCAGTTCAGAGAGTGAATATGGAGAAAATCACTATGTCGGGTATTAATATGGAAGAGGAGCAACTTTCAGTGTTGGCCAATTATATTGGATGCAGCCAAGATCTGTTGCCATTAATGTATTTGGGGCTGCCTCTTTGTGTGGGAAAATCGAACCAGTCTTTATGAGATCCGATAGTGGAAAGGTTTGAGAAGAGAATGGCAACGTGGAAAGCTAACATGTCTGTGGGTGGGAGACCAATGCTCATCAAGGCGATGATGTCTAATCTGCCGGTATTTTAATTATCCATGTTCCGATGCCCTGTCGCGGCTATTCGGCTTGAGCAAATTGAAAGAAATTTTCGTTGGGAAGGAAGGGTGAGAACAGGAAATTTGATTGCAAAAAGTGGGAAGCGTGCCATTTCCCTATAGAGGACAGAGGGATTGGAGTTAGAAGAGTGTTGGGAAAGTGGCACTGGCAAATTGCTGGGGGGCCAAGGCGTTACGGGTCAGATGTTAAAAAGCGAAATATTGTTCTGATAGGACTGCTTGGTCAGTTAATCAAGGAAGACATGGGAGATGTTCAGGATGGTTGTGGGGGGTTTGTTCAATCAAAAGCCAGTTCGAGCAATGTATTAGATGGAATGGTGACATGGGGACCAAATTGATTCTTGGCAGGATACCTGGTTCGTGATGCACGGCTACATTCCTGTTTTCAGGCTGGCAACTAACCAGAGTATGCTTGTTTTTTAGGCGGTTAGTGGGTCGGGGGAGAATAGATCCTGAGAGATTAATCTCGTAGAAATCTAACAGATGATTGAATATTACTCCAGGTTGTTGGTTGAGCTGTATTCTGCTACTCCTAATAATATGTGGGAGAATAGGAGCATCTGGGTGACTGGAAAGAATGAGGTATTTTCTGTTACTTCCTCTATAGGAAGTTGAGAGCGGCCTGGTCTAGATCAAACTATGGAAGAAGCAGGCTCCCCCTAGAATCATATTTTTCCTGTTGGACTGTTGCTTGCGTATGCCTGTGCAGAATTAATGTGTATTGTGGGGCTGGGCACGGGAGGATATTAATCACTTGTTTGTCAATTGTGAGTTTGGGGGGCAGGTTTGGGCTCTGCTTTTTTGGCACTCTTGCATGAGCTGGTGTTTTCCCAGGCTCGTGTAAGAGTCTTTTGGATGCTTGGGGTGGTCCCAAGTGGAGTGGATATCATAAAGATTTTTGGGTTGTTGTTCATATTGCTGTGATGCAAGTGATATGGTTGGACAGAAGTTGTGTTCCGTGGAAATAGAAGGACCATGGCGGTGGTGTCGAGGTTCAGAAAATATAGTTTTATTGAATGGTTTTGAGCTAAATTCGCTAAGGGCAGGATCTCTTCTGATTTGAGCGGGCAATGGGAAAATATTGAAAAATGTGCATTTCCCATTGATCTGTCTTCCGGGTTACAACGGCAGGTTGCTGTGCATTTTATATGGGCTGGGTTTGGGGCTGTCTATTTTTTTCTGGAGCTCCCTGCACCTAGGATGTTTTCTTGTGTCCTTTGTGTTATAGTGTCTTGCTAAAGTATAGGTATATTTCCTTTTTCCCTTCTTTTTAATAAATTTTCTTTTTCCCCCAAAAAACCACTGAAATAATTGTGCATATTATGTTTTGAAATAAATAGATGATACCATACAAGAAGTCTAACCTATAGGCAGGAACTTACTATCAACTTTAAGAAACAGAGCCAAAAAGATAAGTTTACATTAGAAGCCTCAAATTCGCAAATTACAAAGTGGGAAATCCTCACATGAAGTCATGATAATGATGACTTGAATCACTCATTATCAATTTTATTTTATTTTCTTAAAAAAAAAAATCTAGTATCAAGTAATAGCTATCATGAGTTATGACTCAATGTGGAATGCAGATATTCAATCAATATATTCATTGCACCGGTAGAAAGGAATAATATGAAAATCTGACAACTGAGCCTGTAATGCTACAATAAATTAAAGCAAGGCAAAATAACCAATAGTTTATGCTTAGTTTACTTCCATGATATTCTTCTCCACAATTAAACAAGTGTTATGACCTCAAATGTGTTTCATCTGGCCAACAGTTCAGCATCCCGTACAACAAGTAAATCCCAGTTCGTAAGCCAGGATACCTTGATAAAAGAAACTTGATCAGTATGAAAGAGGGGCAGAAAATGAGAGATTTATTGGGAGAAAAAGAAGCACAAGTGATATACTTCTTACATATCTTCTTATTCTCTATCATTCTGTTTCTTCATCCCCTCCGACAATTGATCCTGATGTTCCGATTGTACCGACTCCTGTCACTGCATTCAACATCTCTATTGCTTCATCTTGCTCTTCATCATCAAATGTGATTGGCTCTAGAATGGGATCATCCAAAGTTAAGTTGGCAATGTCAAGTTCTGGCTGGCCTTCTATATCATTGTCCTCACCCCCCATATCCCAAAATTTTGTAGGACCTGTCCTACAATTATAAAAAAATAAAAAAATAAAAAAATAAAAAAAAAGAGTTGAAAAACAAAACAGAAAGAAAGAAAAAGAACTAAACAATATTAACAGAATAAACAGATTCAAATCTTTACATGTACACTTCCTGCCTCCGCGACAACAGTCTTAGATTCGAGTGCACATACACCAAATCTTCAATTCGAGCTGAAGTAAACTTGGTTTTGATATCACGGATTACAGAGTACGTGTCCCAATTCCACCCATAACAAGAGCAAGATGCCGGCTGCGAAAGAAGCCTCAACGCAAGGGATTGTAGGAGCGGTGTGCCAGACCCAAAATTTGCCCACCAAGAAATAGGATCAATATCGTCTCGTAATTGCATTGCATCTATCTGATCGAATGGTGCAGAACCAGTGGCAAACTTTCCATACTCATTTTGAATTTGTCGCAATTGGTAAGGGTTGTCATAGAGTCGTCTAAAACAAAATATTCTTCTTTCAGATATTTCTTGGTCTTGATGGGGAGCTAATCTTTGGGGTGCGCCCGTTCCACCTTTAAGCCATGTATGGCTATAATATTTAGGATTCAATGAGTGAGCCAAACAAATCAAAGAAGTGTCTTTTTTGTCCCATTTCTCCATCAAAGCAGAACGTACCACATCAAAAAAATCAGATCGATCAACAAGAATTTCCTTATTCTCATGCCTAAAAATCACTGCCTGAACTTGTTTCAACATCATATCCCACATTTCCCAAATCTTATGAATAACTGCTTCATTCCTATCTGAGGTGCTCATCATATTAACAATCGGTTTCGTAAACTCTAAAAAGTAGTCAACGTGGTGCCACCAGGAGTCATCTGCAATGCATTTCTCCACAATCTGAGATTTTCTTTTGTCACCAGTCCTGTAAATTTCCCAATCAACATCAGACACCATTTGTGCCAATGTCTCTCTGACCTCTTTAATCCGCTTCAATAACACAATGGATGGAGCAAATCTAGTTTCTGCAACCTTCAACAACCTCAAGTGGCCATAACTATTGTAGAATGATGGAGAAAATTCGTTATAAACCACAAAATCTCGAATGTTTCTAGCATCCTTATCAATATCTGCAATCCATTTACACATTTCATATCTACGCACATTTTCTTCTCGATGTTCCAGGTTACAGATATTTCGTAGTCCAAGGTTCAAGGTGTGCACAACGCAAGGAGTCCAGAAAACATGTGGGTATCTTGCCTCCAAATTTAGTGATGCTGCTTTACAGACAGAAGCATTGTCTGTTATAATTTGGACAACTCTGCTCGGGCCGACCTGGATTATTGTATCAATTAACAACTGAGATAAGTATTTAGAATCTGCCCGTTTTCCAGAAGCGTCAACAGCCTTCAGAAAAAATGTCCCATTCGACGAAACTGCCATAAAATTAACAAGAGGCCTATGATTGCTATCTGTCCACCCATCACACAGAATACAGACCCCAGTTTGGTCCCACGAGAATTTCAACTTCTCTAGCATCCTTTCAATATGTGCCTTCTCCTCCTTAAGCAATGTAGAACGCAATTTTTTGTAACTAGGAGGGGTGTAGTCCTTACAGTTGCTGTTGGAAACTGATCTAATAAAATCCCTCCAATAGGGAGACCTGGATAAGTTAAAAGGTAGCGCACTAGAGTAAAACAACCTAGCTGCTTTCTTATCTAGTTCCTCTCTGGCAGACATATCAAATAGCTTAGGCGAATTTTCTTGATCATCCAATTTTCTTTTCTTAATTTGGAGGCATCGACTTGCTATTGGCAAAGGTGCATTGTACACACTAACATGGTTTGTAGCTACTACGGCTTTTTTGTTATCTGCGCTGTCATGTTCCTTGAGTAAACTTTTAAGGGATTCACAATGAAGTTTTGAACAAACCCTAATTCCTTGCCCTTTGATCTGTAACAAATGCGCCTTAACTCTTGAATATGATCCATTGTATATATTATTGCAGAAGTTGCATTTGAAAGATCTATTCCCTCCACCACCAGGAGCTTTGTCTAACTTTACCACGTATCTCCACAAGGGGGCATCATTAACAGGACTGGCATGATGATCACTTGAATCAGTCATGCTCATGTTTTGTTGAGAGGAGATATCCAGCGGGCATATAAATCTAATCCTGCAACGAGGTATAATACAGTGAATCAAACCCAAAAAACACTAGATAAACATTTATCACTCTCAACAGGTGAAAATTTGGAACTAGATGGAACCAAATATGGTTATTCTTAGAACAAGAAGTGTGCACAACAATTAAGCAAACTTTCAGTGCACTACCTTCAAAATTTGGTGACATTTGACCAAACAACGACATTTTGTTGACAATTAAATAGGAAAACCTCTGAATGTGGCATTCAAATTATAATTCAAAGATAAATTAAAATAGGGTCCGACTCTCCTGACCGTCATTCAAACACCAAGATGGTGTTTAAATGATCATACACCATTAATGGTTTAAGATGTGGGTAATCCACACCATCAAAGTGATAGATCATAAGAATAAGGGAAATGGACCCAAAAATCATATTTTTGGGGGGGTTTGAACCATCTGATCCGTGGACTCTAATACTAGCTGTTGTTCTTAATTTTAACAGCTGATATTAAAGTTCGCCAATCGGATGGTTCACATTCACTTATGGGCATGATTCTTGGGCTAAAACATGTTCTAATGATGGATTACCACTTGGACAATCTAGATTGAGCACAAATGTGAACCACATTGCATAACAAAAAACCACACTTCAATGGTGTAACATGAAAAGGTCTAACTTAATGGTGTAAAATCATTTAAACACCATTTTGGTGTTTAAATCTCGGTCAGGAGCCATTATCCCATTAAAATACTACCATATTGATTTGGGTTAATGGGGCGCACCTTAGGCCTAAGATAAGGCCCTCACAGTCCCACTTTCCTGGCCACGTGACAGACTTTTTCCCAATCCAAACTGTCCAAGTGGCTAAACAACATATGAAGAACCCCCGACAAAAACAAAAACTAAAAAAATCTCATCAAAGGGTTCAAACTATTGGATCTAGGAAGTTGAGACTGTTGTCCATATCTAATGTAGCTTGGATTCCATGGTACAGATCCTCCAATGGACATGTTTTTTGGGTTGCACAAAGGTCATAAACTCATAATACTTGGACAACTTGGATGGTAAAAAAATGGAGTTTCACATGGCATTGTCTGTCTTAAAAGTGAGAAGGTGAGGATTTTATCTTGGGCCTCAAATGAGGAGAGTCAATCTCTATTAATTTAGCTAATTTCTAGGAAACAGAGAATTCAGCAGAAAATTTAGCACGTACTTCTTTAAAAGTATAGTATATGTTCAGTATATATGAGGATATCCCAAATATCTAGCATTTCTCATCATCAACCATCAACTAGTATACATGTATGCATGGAGGTATATACGGGTTCATGTTATCTATCCTCAAGCATAAGAAAATTTCCTACATGTGATCATGTGGATGCCGCCCAATTAACAGGAAAGCAAATCAAAACAAACTAGCCGATCAATGGGTCACCTCTTGTCCAAAATTTGCACTGACCAAATGATTTAAACTAAATGATCAAGGGACTTTTTTCTAGGCTATATATCATGACTTGAATGATCATCCAAATGAAGGGCTGGCCAGATAATATAGATCATATGGCCGGTGCAATATCAGGCGATGGTTGATCCAAGATATGCTACCGTTTAGGGTCATGGAGAAATTTTTTGTCCTATCTGATATGTATCACCTGAAACTTATCAGGCACATTGGTATGGGTTCATTTTCTCAGCATATATCATCAGTTACAAACTTGAATCATATGTGTCAGATGGTATGGTATTGTTTTCCTAATAGACAAGTCAACACGCAATGCCATTATTTTGCTCCATACTTTGGGTGGCTTTACCCTTTGTTAATATACACTTCAAAACAGGGATTTAAAAACCAATATATATCAGCATATCAGCCAGTTCCCAAGCAGATACATATTGGATATTGGATACTTATCTGCCAAACTGGCAGATGTTAAGGACCCTATTTTTATTTTTAAAATATTATATATATATATATAAACAAAAAATTGCCTAAAGGGCATTCGTGATATTGTGTCCGGTACTTTGTACCCGATACATATCGATCGACATGACCCCATATGAGCCGACATTGATTGATATGTGACCTGTTTGACCAGATATTTTACCCCAAACCGAATCAGGGGTGTAGATCGTATCAGATGGGGCTTAACCCGATACATATCGGCCAAAATGTATCGTATATGGACGATAGTTACAACTTAAAACCATGCTTCTAAGAATTCGAATTTCAACAAATTCAAAAGTTGGAGGAATTGTACCATCATTAGAACTCCAACTCAGCCTCATGAAAACAACAGAAACTAAAACCAGTAGCAATCCCACATAATGCAATTTATCTTCAACTTGACCTCATAATTCATAGACAATAACACAAACTAAATCAATAGACAAAATCCGACTGTGAAACCATAGACCATAATGCAATTTGACTCCAAAGATCTAGATCATAATCTGAGAACCAACTATTTCAATTTCAAGAAAAACTGAAGGCCTTACTTCTTCTATGTTAATGACAATGAGATTAGTCTAAAGCTTTCAGAATATCACAACAGATAAGAAACTAATCATCAATTAGCAATCACATTCAAACAAATACATAAAAAAGTGAACCCATATAATAAGCCAGGTAGATCAAAAAAATTACGAAAAAAGGAAAGAAGGTAAATTGAACCTTTTTTTTTTAAGATAAAGGAAAAAAAAACTGTAATTTTTTTAGAATAAATAAAATATTTTGAGAATATTAAGAAGATTCATACTGAATTTGGGATGTTGTTCGTGATCGCCGGCTGAAATCGGGGAACTGCTGCAGTTGGGAGACGACGGGATTGCTACTTATTTCAGGAACACTTTACACAGCTGTTTTTTCAGAGAAGTGTTATTTCCCCACCCATTTTGTTACAGACACACCAATTCAACAGCAGGGCAATGGCTAGGCGCTACTCGGATTTCCCGTCCTACCCCATTCGCTGCCCTTGGACATAGGACTGGAAATCCGATTCTAATGGATAGGACTTGACCATTGCCCGTTCGGAATGATACGATGGACATCATTTTTCATCCCAATCTTCTAGATAATATATCTTGAGGTCATGTACTTATCAAGAGATCATAAAATGTTGATTCCATGTGGCACGCATTTTAAAAAGTAAATGTGATCATGGTGTACCATCAAAAGCGATCATATTCACTTTTGGGTTGTGTTCCACTTGGAATTAACATTTGATCATCCAATGATAGTTTCATAATCTCAAAATCAAATGTGTAGAAGAATCGGACGAAAAATTATCTCCATGATCTAATTTGCAGTATTCAATAGTTTTTTCTTGCTTAAGTGATGTGGTTCTAACTTCAAACAAAAAAAGGTGTGGCAGTAACATTTTTTTTTTGTTTTAATATTTTCATTAAGTACCCCTCCAAAGGTTTATATATCCTTCTTCTTTTATACAAAAGCAAGAATAATTTCTCTCAAGTTTTGTTTCCACGCCTTACCAATAAAATATCATTCTTAACCAACCCAATCTGCCCCTATATGTACTCCTAAGCTGTGACAATAAAATTAAAATGGGTACTATTATTTTCCATCCATAAAACTGTAATCTCATCTCACCTTATTCAGTCTGAATGTATTGATCGCTTTGAGTTATACGATGGAGATTATCTTCATCTTAATCTTCTATACACTTGATCTTGACATCCTGGTTGTATCATCAGACGGTAAAATTTTTATTTCACTTAGCACACAACCCAAAAAATGACTCTAAAATCATATGGCCTACATCACTCACAAGCATGATTTCAATATCATTTTTAGACGTGTGTCATGTAAAATAAAAAATTGGCAGTCTAATGATACACTCATGATCCTAAAATCATTTGGAAAAAAGATGGGGATAAACAATATTCTCTATCTTCTTATTCAAAGCGATCATCTCATACACTCATTTCATACCTAAATAGAATCCCTTTTCTAATGGGAATACGTAAATAATGGTATCCAAATAAGTTATGACTTGCTTTGAATTATGTGGGATAGATCACATAAAAATAGCTCAAAACTTAAATTTGAGTATGATGTATGCCATGTAACTTTAGAGCAATATATTGCGATCTGCGTCGCATGAAATAAAAAAATGATCATCTAATGGTAAGCTCATGATATCAAGATCCCTTATGTGGAAGATTGGGCCGAAAAATGATCTCCATCAACTAATACAAAGAGTCGATGGTTTTTGGCATAGGTGCCCTCTAAGATTTCACAGGTGTTAATAAAGCTACCCAAATAATAATTTACTGGAAAGTTGAAACCCTTTGACTCACAATTAATGTACCCTTGATCAAATTTTCTCATCCTACTTAATCAGTTTTTGGCTTTTCCCACCTAAAATCGAAATTAGACCGAACTAGAATTGATTCGATCTGAATCAATTTTCGGGTCAATTGTGGTCATAGGTCAAAATATCGTCCGATACCGATACGTATCGAATTTTGGAGGGAGCCGGTACGATACATAGGGTATGTATCGTACCCCCAAAAAAATAGCCATATTATCGTCCGATACGGGCAAATTATCACCCGTATCGTCCGTATCCGACGATACTATCAAATTATCGGACGATAATTTGAAATTATTGTCCGATAATATGCATTTTCTGAGTGGGGCCTTTAAATCATCAAATTATCGTCCGATAATTATGCACTTTTTCTGAGTGGGGCCCAGCACCTTTCAAGCATGGGTTTGCCCTTTTTTATCCAAAATTCCTTCTTCTTCTTTTATCTTCTTTTATCCCCTTCTTTCCACTGGTTTGCCCACTTCTTCCTCTTCACTTATTTCCACAGTCGGCAAGCAACGATCATCCGAAAAGCTCGAGATCGCAGCTGAATCGCAAGAAAATAAAGCAAGAGCAGCAATAACAAGATGAGAAATAAGGAAAGTTTTCAAAATTAGTGACAGGGAGCGAGGTATGAAGAAGATGACGGTGTGACCTTGCTACCTTTGATTTTTATTTAATGGCACGAAAATTCCTTTAATAAATCTTGTTTATAAACAAAAAAGGCATTTTCTTCAAAAACTCATTCTTCTCTCTAAAAATTTAGACTTCTCTCTCTAACTATTTTATTTAACAAGTGATTTTGTTGTTTAGATGAGGGGGTGCCCTTTAATTTGCAAATAGCAACAGAGCTTTCAGTTTCCTCGTTGTAGTGGAACGAGTGGCCAGAGATTGTTCTATCATTTTTCTCTCATTTTATTTCATTTTAAGGGTTAAAATAAGATAAATTTATCCTTAAAGAAGGTAGATCTACCCATAAATTTGATAGATCTATCATATTTTATGATAGATCTACCCTTCAATTTATTTTTATCAATATACCTATTCATTTGACAATACACAATTTATTTGTCAATATACAATATAATTTATTTTTGTCAATATACAATTAAATTATGAATATGCATCAAATAAGCCAAAAATAAAGCAAAAAAAGTTGAAGTAAATAGAAAATCATTAAATTTAATTTTTCATATTTTTTTATAATTTTTTGAGATTTATTTGGGAAAAAAAAATTTGAATGTATCAAACCAATACATTCAATATATCGCCGATACATTGAATGTATCAGCCGATACGCGATACGTATCGTCCTGGAGGTCAGGACGATACTTATCAGTTTTCCGATTTTTTCATCCCTGATTGTGGCTGGTTCGATTTGTTAGATTTTCAGGTCGGGTTCGGATTTCAGTTCAAAACTTGTACTCATACGTATGTTGGTCATAAGACTTAGGCGAATACTAACTTTATTTGACTCGGACAAGTATCTGATACTTCAATGTGGGGCTCTCAATAGATCGGGTAGACTTAATACTCGACCTACTTGAGACAGCTTTTTTTTATTGAGGTAGGCACTAAACTTAACCTGTTGGGCTAAGTTAGGCATGAACTGTCAGACACATTCTATAGTATGGTTGGGTCAGGTTAAGGACAAATTTGGTCGACTAAGCTCGAGTTATAAGATTTTATATAATAATAATAATAATATAGAGTGTTTTCAACCATGTCAAGTCAGACGCCAGGTTAGGTGTCAGGTCGAGTTGGGCATATACCCTTGACCCCTTCAGGTATGAGGTTGAGTCGGGGTGCACCATCAGGTCAGGTCAGCATATGTCATTTACCAATCGAACAATCAAACCTTTAACACGGCCTATTGGCAACCTACTTTTAGGTTATAAATTATATATTCAGTTTTATTTTTTAATATTACTTTAATATAAATATGATTTATATGATGATCATGTGAATCACGTGACTTTAAAATGATGGCATATATATAAAATTAAGGTTAGAGATTTTATATATGGGGCACCATTTTGATATCATGTACTGATATGTGGTGCAAATGATTATTATATATCTTCTGTCACATTTTTCAGTTGAAAATTTTATTTTGACAGCATGTGCAATGCACATGCATTTTTATGAGATTTATAGTTAATGATTATAAGTTTTTAACTATATAATCAATGAATCAATTGAATGTCAAATGACATAAGATGATCTGTCAATTGCATGAACCAAATTTTGGTACATGTTCCAAAAATTCGTAAGCTACATGGCACTTTGCCTTTTTGATGGTATGGCCATAACCATGCTTAAGCATGTCGTTTGCTACATGATTTTCAGTTATATTTTGGGATGAAAGATTAAAACTGACCGAAATTTTAATGAAAATATAACCGAAAACTATTGACTATTGTGAATCAGAAGATAAAGATCGTTTGTCGCCCAATCTTCCCCATAATGTATGAGATCATGGGTGTATCGGCAATCAACTTTTTATTTCAGGTGTTGCACGTTTCAAAACGTGATCGAAAATTATATTTGAGCATGATGTCTTTCACATGGTTTTCAGTTACTATTTTAGGATGTGTGTCAAGCAGATTAAAAATTGATCGTCTTATGGGATACCATTTACCTCAGGATCATCATGTAGAAGATTGAATTGGAAATCAAGTTTGAAGAACAACATAGCCGAATACCATTGACTGTTTTGAATCAGACGATAACAATCATGTTCGTCCAAATCGTAGATCTTGAAATCGTGAGTGTCCTATTTTTTATTGCACGTGGTACAAATGAAACATTTCAAAAAGTGATCAAAAATCACATTTGAGTATGATGTGTGCCCTATAATTTTCGATCACTTTTTTGGGGATGTTTGGGGATGTATGCCACAAGAACCATAAATTGACTGTTTGATGGTATACCATTGATCTCAAGCTCCATTATGTGAAAGATTGAAAAGAAGATCGATCTCCGTCATGTGGTTCACATCAGTTAATCATTTTTCGAATGTAGTGCACCTAGAGATCTTATTGGTATAATTAGAGTTATCCTTTAAAAGAACGATTTGGTATTTGGAGGACTTAGTCCAAGTGAAAACTTCATCTTAACCATCGGATTTGAAGGTCATGATCTAAAAATTTTTAATGCAAAAGATTGGTATAAAATAAAATCTCTATTATGTAATTCGAAGCAGTCAAATATGGATGAGATAATAGCCATTTGTTATGTTAAGTCATATTCTAATGATCTAAGATCTTTAGAATAGAACATTTAAATCAGACGATGGAGTCTCCACATTTATATTATTTTGTGTAATGCACATGCACTTTTAATAGCATTTATTAAAAGAGAGAAATTTTAAAACCTCCTCCTTGTCATCTTTTTTTTAAAATGACCCCTAAACTTTTTCTTATATCTTATAAAGCTTACAATGAAAATTTATATATCTTCCACAAACTGCAGCACAAACTTTTTCTTATATCTTATATCTTATAAACCCAAGTGCATCTTCACCAAAATTGTATTCTAAGTTTTTTTTAAAGAGTACTAGAACTAAGCTGTTTGATTCAGATAAAAGTTTTAACAGGATTAAACAAGAATATAAACATGCAGCTTAGTTCTAATTCTTTAAATAACTCAATATAAAGTTTCTGTGAGTTTGGGGAAGCATATTGAAAGATGGGTATATTTTTCGGAAGTCATATGATGTCAGTTAATTGATGATCACCAGAGTCTGGGATCAAGCACTGATTTAAAAAAAAAATTAAATGCAATAACATTTAAGAGCTATATCATGTTAAAAGTTGACATTTACGGATGTCAAGGCGTTTGAAATGAAATCTGTTCGTGGTAGTTTTTAACCTTTGAGAAATTGACTTTAATGAACGTAACACTATAGACATTAATTACAATCATGACATCCATTAACCCTTATTAAAATGTCATTTTATTATTGAGTACGTTTAAATCCACCCACTGAATCTTTGGGGTCGCCTATACTGAAACACATTGACTGTGTTGAATCAGACAATGGAGATCGTTTATCCTTCCAATCTTTCACACAATGGATCTTGACATCACTAGTGTACTATTAGACAATATGTGATTTATTTCACGTGACACACATCTCAAAAAAGTGACCTTAACATCACGTGCACGCTCATAATTGATTTTAAGCCACTTTTTTGGGTGTATTCCACATGAAATAAAAAACCGACCGTCTAATGATAAGCCCATGATTTCAAGATCCATCGTGTGAAAAATTGAGACAATAAACAATCTCCATCGTCTCATTCAATACAGTCAATGTGTTTCAACGAGAGTGAAGTCAAAGATTTGGTAAGTGAATTTAAAGATACGCTTTAGTATTTTTTCAAAATAGCCAAAAGAGAATTAATTTTAAAATTTTATCTAAAAGAAAAATTAGCCGTTAAACACCCGATATGGCCAAAACTAATGAATTTTTTATTATTTTTAGATCAGAAAACTAATGAAATTATCTCAAGGTTTTTCTTCAAAATGATTAGAACATTTAAATACTGCTGATTGAGCACTTCTTTATGTTCATCCATTTTAAGTCACTTTAATCAAATACAATTTTTTCTAATAACTATGCGTCTAGGTTATCATCGAAGTAAGCTTGTGCTTTAAAAGTGGTTGAGGGTGTTTAAAGATTAGTGAGACAGAGGGGGTGGCTTAATTATATTTTTATAATTTTATAAGAGATAAAAAGACACATTTAACCAACTTTTTATTTTGTTTTAAAATTAATAGTAACACCTAATAATAAAGGCCCAGGGTCCTGGCTGCGTTTGGGTTATCTTTTTTTTCCTTTTTGGCGTCAAAGAGCTACTCTCTCTCTCTCTCTCTCTCTCTGGCTCTAGCAGGTCACTGTTTTCAGGTTTGTAACACTGCTCCTCACCCCATCTGCTCTAACTGAGAGCTGTTAAGTAATAAAACTACTCTCTGCCTGCTCTCTGCTAGAGCAGATTTTATCTGCTCTGCTATAGCAGATTTATCTGCTCTGACCGTCCGGTGGAGAGCTGTTCAGGTCTGATAAGAGCTAACCCAAACACAGCCAAATGCCCCTCTGTGATATTCCGACTTCTCTCATTATAATAGTAGAGATCAATTTAAATATCAGCTTCCCAATTCTGTGGGACTATCTAAAGAAAACCGGCACGAGCATACCTAGCTTGGTATATTGCTCACGTGTCCACCCAAATCCTTTTGTCACATCTCTGAGATTGTTTTCGAGCAACATTCAGAAAAGGGGGGTTGCAGAAGGGTGAAGCACATAGAGAGACAAAAAAATGGAAATCTATTGGTTGCCTTGTGGTTTTGACAGTGAAGATGACAGAGAAGATGATTTTCCCACATTGTAAGATTGTTTTAGTTTGCTTCATAAAGTCTTATTTTGCCATGACTAAAAGTAAATAGATAAAAGTTACTGTATTTCAGATCCCACCAAGCAGTAGGTTTCTTCGATACAAAGCTGTCCCTACCCCCTGTAAAAGACTGTCTTCTCTGTACACACGCGCAACGTAGTCGCTTCTCTACGTAGCATCTCGGCCACGACGACCAGCTCGATTAAGCAACATCATTATTCAATTGTTCTCTGGTGCAAACCCAACACATGCTTTCTAGATGGGATCTTTTCAATTGCTATTTTTTTTCTGAAGACAAGCAATTCGTTCACAAGACCATATACTTCGATCACATGCACGAATCCAGATAGCTATATCTGTGCCTTCTGCTGTACTGAAGCAAACTCGCATACGTTCGATCCCACACTCCAATGAAGAGTGACTCGTCATCGAGGCTAAGTGATACCCCAGATATCTCACCGAAGAAATCAATTTCTTGTCGCTTCTTGTAATCCACCTTAGTATTGTAGATGTGAACAAAATCGGCAGGTTCTGCTACTGCAAGAAATTGCCCATCCGAGGAGAAACGGATGGATCGGACAGCTCCCAAGTTGCACTTCAGAACTGCAACAGGGGATGACAGATTTCTAATATCCCAAACTCGGCATGCCTTGTCCTGGTTTCCTGTGGCAAAAACACGCCCATCTGGGTGCCACGCTGAAGCAAATGAATAGTCCAGATGGCTTACAAGTGAAGAGACTGTCTGTGCGTCATTTAAAAAAAAACCAGAGGAACATGTGCTCGATCAGACTTTTGGACTGTTGATAAATCTGTAGGCAATGGTCCTACTCTAGAAAATTGGCCGGATGATTAGGATCATCCAAGCACTGCAATTTTTACGCACTGATTAGTGGGTAGAGATGAGATGAATCACAAATTTTAGCGGTGCTAAATAGCATAACACAAATGGCAAATAAGCTATTTGTCCAAGTGATTATGAAACAGGCATCTATCAGGTGATTCAAGTGATTCAATCCCCGTGACCATGAGATCAGAGTGTCACAGCACCAGAGTCGAGCTTACTACAAACTGATAACTAGTTCAACAATAGAATAGGCATCCATAGGCAAATCTAATTCTACGTACCTTTCCATTTTGAGCGTCCACAAGTAATCCATCAAGGTGGTCTCCGACGACTACAAGAAGCTTGCAATCTGGGCTTATAGATGCATGCTGCAAAGCAGTTAATGTCAGTCAGAAATAATTTAAATGGCAAAAGGAGTATACACCATCACTCGATATGTTGAAGACCAGACTGGACCAGTAATCCTAGGACTGCCTCCTCTTGTAGTCTGGTCAAATAGAAAACTGGTGGGGAGTGCAGAACCGCATAAAACCTCTGAACTGTCCAGACCAACCGCTGAACTTTGCGGACTGGACGGTTCCATCAGAACCTCCCCAGTTTTTCAGGCAATCACAACCCCGCTAGAACCGAAAAATTTCCATGATGAGTTTTAAGCACCATTAACCATGGATGGTGAAGATATAGGCTTTCCATTTTCGAATGGTCGCTTATCACCCTGAAAATATGCACGTGGCACCCATGTGGCTCAAGTACAGTGTGGAGTTCAGCGTTCCATGTTGCACTCGAACGTATAGTCCTGGGACTTATACATGACAGTGGATCTTAAAGTTGTAGAGCTGAACTCTACACTCGATTCATTTGAGTGCCACAGCAACATGCACAAGGTTGATCATCAACCATCCCAAAAAAAAATACACTGTTGATTTTATAGTCAAAGGTTGAAATTTTTGAAGGAAAAATATGTCGGTGAAAAACCCGTATCTTTGACCCATTAAATGACGGGAAAAATAATCATTTTTTCCAACAAAATTCTAAATCCTAGAGGGACTAGTGAACCCTAGAGGATGTGTTTCAGCTGGAGATCACGCGCCACATCGCACGTGATTTAGACTGGAGTGTAGAGTCAGAACTCTACAACTCAAATGCAGGAACTCCGTGATTATCATATTTTATATATATATATATATATATATATATATATATATATATATATATATATATATATATATATGAGGGGGGGGGGGAGGAAGCTAATTTCGAGCCACATGGAACCCAACCTGGGGATCAGGCGCCACCTCAACTTGTCCAAGGTTGATTAACGACGATCTAAGAAAGGGTGATTTTCCACCGTTGAATTTTTAGTCAAAAGGTTAAAATTTCCAATGCACCATGTTTTGACCGTTTCACCAAGATATTTGACCTATGATTTGAAGGGGAAAAAAGTCCCATAAAAAAAATCTAAAAAACCTACGGGATTTGCTGAAACCTTAAGAGGATATGGGGTAACTCGGCACGATCACATGCCACATGGCACGTGATATAGCAATCGAAGGTAGCATTTTCACGCTACCTTCGAAGGTATTGCCCGTTTAGTCTCTCTCTCTCTCTCTCTCTCTCTCTCTCTCTCTCTCTCTCTCTCTCTCTCTCTCTCTATATATATATATATATATATATATATATACCTTTTTTTATATCACAACAAAACTAGCAGACTGACGCACTCAAACTGGTTTGGACCGGACTGGACTGGCCATCTTACTAGTTCAATCTCCAGTTCGGTCTTTATAACTTGTCGTCACTAGTAAAAAACAACAAATGCTGGGTAAAACTCAAGTATGACCAATCCTAAGTCAGGTCAAAACTACAATCACATATCGTTGCTTTGGAACACGTTAGCCATGTTGGTCCTTGTTCAGATCCCATTCGAAGTTTTTTCGGGTAGGCCTCAACTATTGCTGTTTCAGGTCCTGATGAATTTGATTATGGCTTGCACCTTCCAAACACAACCATAATTGTGCGCTTGGCTTTTAGACCGCAATCTCATATACCAAGAAAATATTTGAGATCCTGATTTCTTGGTACGTGAACTGCCCCCTTAAAAATTACAGGAAATAAGTTCATCTAGTAGCATGAATAAAAGGGTAAAAGGACTCACATTCACAGGCCATGGAAAGTGGAAGTGATTTAAAAGCTGATACCTCTCCGCATCAAATTCTCGTATACCACAATCGTTATTAGATGTCATGAAATGAATCCCCCCACTGCAAACAGTTTTTTCCTATATCAATTTTTGTTCCTTGGTGTAAAATATCCTGCTCAATAGCCTAACTAAAAAAGTATGATACCTCAAACTGCTGTATATCTCAACCGCATTTGTGATTGCATTTTCATCAAATGTTGTTCTGGTACAGAAGCTAACTCCCCGCCGATCCAAAGGCTACCAACAATCAACAGAAATATATCATCAATCATTTCAGCTTGATGGATATAATTACAATGAATCAATATTTACAGCGTCCTACAGGAATAGCCAGGTAAACAAATGTAACCACGTTTAAATGCATACAAGATTCCATAAGAGTTCATTTTGTCAACATATATACACATGAATAATGGATTTCACGAATTTCATTTTCAAAATATGTATGCAACACAGAACAAAAATCAATGAGAGTGATTTGAAAACCGGACCGGACCGGCCGGTCCGTCCTTGTTTTATTGGAACCGGGAGCCTAGCCGGTTCGGTACCAATCAAAAACCAGAAAGTTCAAAAAAAAATTTGCTCAACCCATAAACTGCCGGATTATTTGATGGACCGCCTGATTTTTTGGTGATTCGCCTGGTTCACCCGGTTCACAAAAAACGGGCCGGTTCATATAATTATATTTACATTTTATTCTTTTTATTTTCTATTTTTGGAATTAAAGTTGCTTAAAAAATACCTATCAGGCTATCACTTAATTAGTTTAGAACTCATGCACTTTACTTAAATAGTTTAGAAAAAGTCTACGATAAACTTCTAATCTAATGAGCAAATGTTTAAAAGGTGTCTAAAAAAATAATCGACAATCCTAAAACATATTAATATTTAGTGAATTGGTAAATAGTAAATATTTGAATTTATTCTTGATTTTAATACTTTAAATTATTAAAATATTTGTATTAGAACTAAATTATATATAACAATTTTTTTATATTTTTAATAAACGAAATATTGTCTTTTGTTGAACCTATCCTACCCTGTCAGACCGAACCAATACCCACTCAGGTGGGCGTCCGGTCTGATTTTTAAAACATTGGTTTTCCATGGAGGAACCTATAATATTCCAAACATTCGTTGGATATTCCACAAATTTTCCAACTCCTCCAAATATTCAACTCCTCCATCAACCTCATGAACTCCTTTATCTCTTTATCACACAAATTTTTCTACAGTTGGATATTCTACACGGCACTATCTCCTTCCCTTTCCCAAACATTCGTTACCAAGACTAATTGATTGCCAAATCAAAGATCAACCCACATTTCTTTCGTAAAGCCTCATCATCATACCACCTATCCTACAAGAACCTAACTCTAAGCCCCATACCCCATTCGAATCCTAATTCCTTCATCAAACTCCTTCCTAGTCTTATTTACAACCTTCCACCAACTAGGCCCTCGTCTTCCTCTCGAGCTCCTAATAGACAACTCACAACTCTCTTCCTCATACTTCTGTCCAATACCCGCCACCCACAACTACTCCCAATCCTCTGAAGCCACTTACCCAGTAACACTAACTCGTTCTTTGGATTAAGATATATATATATATATATATATATATATATATATATATATATATATATATATATATATATATATATTAAACTCCCAATCCCTCCTCCTTTGGAGAACCTCACGACATCCTAATTAATCTCTCTCATTCTTACCACTCACACAAAAACTTCATTTGGATAACTTCCAACCTCCTTCCTACCATCATAGGCTTTCTAACTTTATGCATTGTAATTTGTAAAAGCCTAGTTAAATGTCAAAAGTACTGAAATTTAATTTAAAGTAAAATAAATTATTCTATTTGGGCTTTTAAAAACCCTACTAGCTGCAGTTAATATTAGTTGTTCCTACAGGTTCGTTGACTGAGGAATTTTGGTGGGATATTCCTTTATTCAGCCACCTTATAAGATTAACTTCAGTCTTCCTGGATGTTTTGCTCGTATTGTGCAAAACTAGTATGTGGCTATCGTGCACGAACTGAATCATAGTCTATCGCATTATGAAAAGAACAAATAATAGTTTTTTTTATAGGTAAGCTGGACTCGAACCTGTGACCTTGAGGTTGCAATATTGTCAACCTTCCATTGTGCTACAGGTCCATGCCCAAAAGTACATGGAATACTAGATGGCAGCCAACTATTTTCTACATGACTTCCAACAGCCCATCTGCAACCATCAGTGTCTGGTGAGGAAAACTAGCAAGATCTCATATTATATCAGCTTCGTCAATATGATGATGAAAAAAAATCTTTAATTTTTCTTTTTCAAGGTTTATGAATCAAATAAATTTCAAGTGTCATGTGTGTGCAAGTGCGTATGCATACATGTGAAGTTTATTCTACAGAATATATGCCCAAGCAACAAAACTTTAGGTCTTCTGCGATGTATTCCATTCAAAACCAGACTGACCTGCCAAGAAAGTTATTGAGCAGGATTGTATCAACCGCCTATTTACATGATGCTAAAAAGATTGATGTTATAGCGAACGTCCTTTTTAATAAAAGGTTAATAAGGGGGAATCTATTCATTGAGATCCTGTCGTTTCGTATATTCCATGCATCTATTCTTAAAAGTGCCTCACTTTTAAAGTCCTCTCATCTTCTTCTTCTTGTGCATGTGTAGCTTTTCTTTCTATGATAAGAATAATGACCTCACTCAACCAAACAAATGAAAAGATAGTACATAGAAACATAAAGCATCAAGGTTACATGAGAACCACACATGATCCAACTAATTCCAAATTTATAGACCAAACATCCCAAGATGTGGCATGAAGGCCATAAGAGAAAACCCAAATACGCAGACCAAGTAATGCATGCTACATAACATGTCCACCATAGCATAGAACCACATTTGCTACATTAGCAGCCTAGGGACAGGCATGAACATGAGCATCTCATGCACATAATGTGCATGCCACTGTATGTACTTATGTACAATGTGCATGGGTAGGTTCCGGAACATGATTGTGTCTGAAATTACATATGTTAGAAAGCATATTAGGGTGCATGAAAGAGCATCTGTGAGCATGAGTGTATCTTACCACATAGTATGTGCATGTGTTTCTAGCTAAACAAACAAGCTTACCTTACAAATAATTTCTCCTTGAAAGCCCCCTGCAACCAGCAAATTGTCCTTGACTGCGAGCGTGCTAATCTGAGTTTGTGTGAAGCCTTCTAAGAGACTTCCTTGGTGTTTCTACACAACCAAAGAAAGGAAGTCATTCATCGCTCGAAAAACAGTAACAATACCCACCAAGAATTGCAGATTCATGCAGTAAGTGCATGCATAATCATAGGAGAAACTAGTGTGTGTGTGTGTGTGTGTGTCATATGCTGTCAAATAAGAAATTATACTATACAAGTGATGGAGAGGAGTAAAACCTCTAACGGTGCCACATGCCCTGAAAAATTAAGGACTTCCGACGAATTGCAAGATAATGAGGACCAATGAATGACTGAATAGTTTGACATGAGATAGACATCATGCTTCGAAGTAGCCCAGACCAAATTCCTTAGCTGCAAATAAAAGATAGAAAAGCTGTCATCCTAAATGGAAAATCCAATCATCCAACTATATAGTATACCAACAAAGCGGAGAAAATGGTCAAACTATTGATCCAAAAAAATATATATGCATGGTCTAAATCAAAAGGCAATATTGTTGAACTTTATACCACATGTAGGATGGAATAAAAATTATAAGAAAATCAACGAGCGACATGGTCAAATAACTTTCTGAGGCAAAAACTCAGCCATATTAAAAATTCCATTAATCAATTAAGGTAATGTAATAATCATTTGTTACTAATCATGGACAACTGCATCCAACAAGCATCAAGGAGAAGTGGAAGAAAAAAGGGCATCAGTAAAGACACAGTAAAGACAAATGATATTTGCATTCTAGTGCTAGGGGAATAATTGTAGTCACCAAAAAGCACTTTCTTAGAGACTTTGGGAGATTTTAGAAAGGGATCGCATAAGTGCAACTTAAATGCTACCTCTGTGGTCTCAATCCTAAAAAAGACGGTATAGAGGAACTTCAAGTGATAAGCAACATCACTCTGGCCTAGGGATTTTCGTCAATAGTAAGAAAATCATGGATGGATCCATGATTGGGGTTGTTAGAATCTCTGATAGGTAGAGTGGTGGTTACTCCTAAATGGAGAGGTTGAATGAAAGAGTGTTAATTAGTTACTCTAATTATAGCTTCCATATTCTCATTTAACAACAGTCCCAAAAGGCTTCTCGGCACTCGGTAACAGGATCTCTTCCCTTTTTAGTACTCTTTATCATTGTAAATCCCTTATCCACATTGTCAAAACTGCAAACTACTTGGGAGAAAGTCCTAAAAGACATGTTGTATTGTTATCAAAACTTTTCCCATGAGCCTTAAACTCTCTTATTAGTTCCCATTAGTTGGTTTTGTATTTCTTTTACAGTTTTTAAATAGGAGAGAATTGTTTTATTTAAAATGCTTGGGTGAGTCTTTTACAATTTTTAAATAGGAGAGAATTGTCTTATTTAAAATGCTTGGGTGAGAGTCCTAAAAGACATGTTTTATGATTTTTTTTGTTAAGCTTCCAGTTGAGCCACAGGTCAAACCCCTCTTTCTTAGATTTTCTTCCTCATTTACAGGACATCATTTTGGTGGGATGGGCGTGTGTGTGTGTGTGTCGCACATCAATAGTCAAAAGTTGGGCACCCCTTGTTGGAGACAAGATTTTTGTCCAAAATACTTGTTAGGTTCTTTGATTGATGAAGGCGACTCCTCGAACATTCTTGGGTGGATGAGTAAAGGTGTGCCATGCACTGTAACCGTGGAGCAATAGCAGTATAACCAATTGGGTGGAAGAAGTCAGAGATTTGTGTGTGAGCATGTTGATTTCCTTTCTCTAGAAGTTTACAACAAAGTAAATTTGATCACCAATTTGTTCATATGAGATGGCATGAACAAAGACTAAATGGAAATAGGAGATATTCTTTCAGTATAGTTTTTGTAATCGCTGTTTTCTTTTGTTGGTGTGTATGTTATCGATTGGAGACACCAATGTTTTTCAAAAGAGGTGTTAAGTCTCTTACAAGCCTTGCTTAAGAACCGTTCCTAATGTTTCTCATTTTTTTGAATTATTGAATATGGATAAAGACCAAATAGAAGTGACAAAACACATGGCTACATGGAACGCACATAACAAAATGCACATAGGAACAGAAAGATACAGGGATTTATAGATAAAGATTGGTAGTTACACAAAGAACTGCACAGCTCCCAATCTTACCACAGCACTAGCATGTAAATCTTATTATAAAGTGTGTGAAAGACAACTAAAAATACCAGAATAATAATATTCACAGACCTGAAAATGAAGAATTGTGGGCTTCACCAATCTGGTATTGTGCCGAAACTCATAATAATTGCCACCTTTTTCCATTTGTTTGCATTCCTGAACAAAATTGGAGAAAATTAAATATGACAGCGCCAACAAAAAGCTAATCCATAGTTTTTCTATTTAAGATAGGGAAAAAAAGAATTGAAAACGACCTTGTCTATGACCTCCCCAGATGAAGGAATATTCTCATAATTCTTGTACTGTTCCAACCTGGTCTGTCTGTACTTTTCCCTAGTTATATTCAACCGGTCCCAAGGGATCCCCTGAATATCCTTTCCTCTCCTGGCTTGTGCAGATGATGTATCTGTCACTCTGGTGAGCTGCTCAATTCAAGATAGAAGTAATTAGTAAGAATCTTTTTTATTTGTAACTAGAATGAATCTTGCATATTGATAGAATCACCAAGGAAGAAATAGAAGAGAGTGGTACTGTATATTTGTAATAGATAGCAAACAACAACAGTGATAAATATTCTCCAGGGATGACCATTTTGCTATCTCCATGATCATGTATTGCTGTACTTTTTAACGAAAGGTTTTTCATTGATAAAAAACAAAATTAAGAAAAGCTAAGGCAAAACTAAAGGGAAAGTGAGACACAGCTAATGAGCCACTAAGTGTTTTACAAGCTCTTTGAATGAATTAATGTCTGAAAGATGGATAGCATGAACAGAACAATTAAACTAACCATATCATATTCATCATCAACCTCAGCTTCGCATCTACCTCCCCCATAGAACTCTTCATCCATTTCATCTGCTACATTATCCATGTCACCCTCATCGGCCATGTATTCGTAGTCGTTTGCACGATGAAATGACATGCTATATCTGCACGAGACCAGCAGTAATTATGAGAAAGGCAAATGCTAAGAAATAAGGAAAAGCATAAGAAACTATGGTTATTAAGAGTGGAGAATATTTCTCATGGCCTTCCAAAAATTTTAATCCAAAGCACAATAACAAAAAGAACGATCTTAACAGCTATGAGCCATAACAGAAACTTTAAGTCATAAAATATTCCCCAAATTAGTGTTTCAAGAGAAAAGAGTCTTTGACCACCATTGTCTGAAACTGTGTTACTTAATTCGTTACGGCACCCTACAATTGGAGAATTGGTTCGGAGAGAACCATTTCACCGTTCGATTCGGTCAAGTTCAGCCATATGAGGCAAAGTACACAAATTGCAGTTAGTACAACCAAGTTGCTCTTAAAAAGGGTTTAGCGGTTAGCGAGAATCCAACATACAACCTGCAGGCCTTAGGATTGACGTCAACATGTAACTAACCAACTAAGCTCACAGCTGTTTCTGTATAGTAAATTAATGTTTAATTTATATATTTCATTTATCATCAGCTTACAAAAAAAATCAATAATAAATATAAACTCATTCTACCCCTAGTGAATTGGGTTCGCACGAGTGGCGAATTGCGAATTACGAACTCAAAAACGAATCGAGCAAAATGTGATTTAAGTAACATAGGTCTAAAATATAATCATACCTGCATGCGCGTCCACGCACACAAAAACACACAGATAAGAAAAAGAAACTAATGACATAGGAACCTATCATACCAGCTGCTGAACCTGAAACGCTAGAAATAGAACTTGAATATACATGTAGGAATTTTTTATGGTACCAGAAAATTATGGTTCAATATAATGTGCTGAATTTTCATATTGAACCATCTTTTCAGGATTAATGTGGTGTCATCAATGTCAATAAATAGTGGAGCTTACAATCATCTTTTGGTGACAGAATCCAAAACATAGACATTTACAGATGTCATCCCTTGGAAATGTGTAAATGCCGATTTTTAACTGGGTGTTATCACCAAAAGGGGCCTCTAAGGACCATTATCTATGGATGTCAGTCAGGAGACGCGATCTCTTTTTTATCAGAGGCATGTTCGATCCTGCTGAATGTGCACACAAAATAGACAAGTGCAATGAAACTTATCTCATATAATCCATTATAAGCGCACACACACACACACGCGCGCGAGGCACGTTCAATCCTGCTGAATGTGCACACAAAAAAGACAAGTGCAATGAAACTTATCTCATATAATCCATACACACACACATAGGCCAAAGGCATTATCATGTGCGGGTGTTGCACGTGCCCAGGGACTTAGTAGGGTGCCCTAAGAGGCGCGGATACTCCATCATCGGGGGAAAAAAAGGCATTATCATGTCATTTTACCTGTAGGAATATTAGAAGAAGAAAAAAAAAGATTCCCACAAGTCGTGCTAGTAGATTGGTAAGGTCTGCAGTTAGGGAAAAAACAGAACAGGGTCCAAAACATGCTTACACTTATTGCACTTTCTACACTCGATGGTTTCCATATGTGGTTTATCCAATGAAGTAGTGTGTCACATGGAAGAAGGAAGCATGCCTGCAGATGGTCTTAGCCAGTGGAAACACACCAAAAACAATGGACGTAGCTAGTGGAAACGCACCAAAATTTGTGGATTAGAACTTTGCCCCAGTGGCGATGCCCTCAAGCATGTAGCACTGACGTCAGGGGTTCAATTCCATTACTTACCAATACAAATGAATAAATAAAAGCAGCGAGTAAATTTGTAAATGCACTCTTGAGGTACAAAAAATATATCAAGGCAATAAAAAATCCAGCAGTAAAACTCTAACCACTTCTCCAAAGTAGACAGAATGAATCTATTGAATGTACCACAGCTATAACATTTTTCATATAATCTAATTACTAATGGACAAACAGATTTTTTCACCATTTGTTGCACAACTGGTAGGCAACTTCCACCGTGGCACAACAATGATGTCACGACCATCCATTATACGATATAGAGGGTACCAATACAATCAATGGATTTTTACCGAAACATGCACAAAAACCAGATTTTTTACCAAACATTCTTTTTTTCAGAACATTTATCAAAACATGTGTGCCCATGTCGACATGCTTTTGGTAAATATTTTGGAACCGTGATCTTGTGGTAATAAGTTTGGTTTTGGGCATGTTTTAGAAGAAATCCCTCTAATTAATCCTCACCAAAGCGCTATACTATCATCTTATGGTAAACATATATCCGACCATAATAGTTAGTAAATACTACTAAGGTTTTCAAAAAACAAAAAAATCCAACTTAAATTCCAATAATTTTTTTCAATCGACATCAGTTAAATTTTTTATGGGTGGAAAAATAATAATTAAAAACAGAACACAGGCACACAGCTAATCCAAACCCTAATAAACACACGGTCCAATTAAATCGACCGATTTCATTGTCTACCGCTAATTTTCAGACCACAAACCCTAACGGACTGCAAATACTTCAAAAAAAAACTGATTCGCGTTTTTCAATAAACTCCAATCTAATATGTTCAGAAAACTAATAAATCAAACAGATAGATTTATTCATCAAAACAAAATCAAATAAAAATAGAGGGTGGAGGAGAAAGATCTATTGAGGAGCTGACCTTATCAAAAATCGAAGCTTTAGATAAAACAAATTGATAACCAAATCGTCGAAATCTCCCTTCGCTGCTTGTCAAATTAGGTTAGTGGGTTAGAAGTCTGTGAAGTCTAGAGAAGAAGGCCTCCTCTTTCGTGGAGATGATGTAAGAATTCTAGAATGTAGATAGGTTTGAAGGTCGTTAGGTATTATATCAATGTTCATAAAATAATTGCAATAAATGCAATTTTAAGGCACAAGGAGAATTTAATTGGGAATTTCTGAGCCCGCTTAAAATTAGATAATAACAAACAAAACACTATAATGTCTCCTTTATCGACCGCTTGCGTCAGGTGGGATTTTTATCCCCTGCCAACTTTAAAAGACACAAACTATAGACTATAAGGGGAAGGATACAATGTGTACCTCAATAATAGAGAATATAAGCTTTTTGGTTCCATAAAATGACGGATGGTGCTTCATAAGATTATCATGCTAATGAAAAGATTTTTACCCCATCAATTATGTAAAAGCTCATTTCCACATATTTTGATGACCCATCAATTATATAAAGAGTTAGTACACATTATGGGTGGATATAGTCGTCCCCATGCTTGTGTGACTGCATGACATACATAAACTTTTAATGTATAAAAGTTTGTGTACATCATACATTTATCCGATTGTGTAGACTGCTTTAGTGCACATAATAGGTGGATCCATTGTAAGCTAAATCTTATATAAAAGCTCATTGGTTCTTGAGTTGCTCAAATTTTGAGGCTTTTCTTAGAGAAACTCGAATTTTGTTATTAAGTTTCACTTTTCTAGCTCCTTAGTGTATTTTGTCTTCAATTTTCTGAGCTCATAATCTAAACATTTCTAATTATTATGCTCATAAATCAATATGTCACTTTCACTTGAAAAAGCTCTTGAAATACAATTCTCCAAAAAAAACTCTCAAACAATAGAAATGTTCAAAAAATATTTTTAAAATGTTCATATTTTGAGCTTTTCTCAACTCCTGAGGCCTTAGGTGCTAATGATCAAAGTGTCAAGATCGGTATCGGACTCAAGTATCAGTCCATAGAGGATCGATATGTATCAGCCTATTTAAAAAAAAAAGAGGTATCAGCTTAAGCTAATACTGTACCAGCCAATATCGATACTGAGTTGAGATATTGGTACATATTGGCCGATACCGAATTAAAATACCGATACGTATCGTAATCAATACGTATCAATTTACTGAGAAACCAATATGTATCAGTATCGGCCTATTTTTTATACCATGGTATGACTTGACTCTCTCGCCTTCCACCGTTTAAGGGAATATATAAGTCAAGAAGAGTTATCAATTGGCAACTCAAAATGAGAATACGTTTTTGCAAGAATTTCACTCTGCATTTTTTGTTATAAACTATTTGATTTAAAATGGATTCCAATAACACTCTGCCTTCTAAAAATAGCTAAAATTAGAAGTGGCAAAAAACATGCCTTTAGATTATGCTTATGGAATATTCCATTTAGGTGAAATCAACTCCTCCTAAGAGTTAAAAAAGTCTGATTTTTTTGAATCAACTGTCTTAACTGTAAGTCTAAGATAAAATCTTTGGGCTCATCATTATCACAGCCTTATTTCATTTATTTAAAGTCAGCTCAATGAGTCCTACTCTTTCACTTATTTCTAACCAGCACTAAATTTTTTATAACTTTGGAAATCATGAGCTACTATTTTCCACACCAATCTACTCTACATTCCGAAGGATGAGTTGTTCCAACTTCCGTTCCCTAGCAAAGTCTAAACTTCTTCAAACATAGACCAATCGATCCCAAATAACTGAAAGATAGCATTTCATAAACTTTTACCATAAGAGCAAAATAAAAAAAATGGTCTATGTCATCCAAATGTTTGCACGTAATACACCAATTATTAGCTATTAGAAATCTTCTACTTTTAAGATGGATGAAGACCTTATAAACAACACTAAGCCAACACAAAGATTTATGCTTCAGCCGTGACCATGGAAGGTTCGGTGTGACGGCTCACCGAGAATGAATCTTCCAAAGAGTTTAGCCAAATCAGTCTATGTTCTTGATTTTTTCCGGAAAGAAGCAGTCACTGTAAAGATGAATAATGGATAAATTATTATTAAGTACCCTTAAATCCACCCACCGTATCTTTGAGTTCGCCCACGATAAAACCCATTGACTGCTTTGAATTTGTCTATGGAGATCGATTTTCATCCCAATCTTTTACATGATCGAACTTGAGATCATGGGTGTACCATCAGACGATAAGTTTTTTATTTCAAGTGGTGCACATCCCAAAAAAGTGACCTTATTTGAGCATAATGAGTTCCACGTGATATTAAGGCCACTTTTGGGGAATGGATACGATGTAAAATCAAAAACTACGGTAGATGGTAAGAGTACGATCTCAAGATCCATCATGGGAAATATTGTGATGAAATACATTCTGCATCATCGGATTCAAAGCAATCAATGGATTTCAACGTGAACTCAAAAAGTCGGTGGGTGGATTTAAAGGTACTCTTATTTATTTTATGAAGGGCCTTTTAACCTCAAAAATTCAAATGGGAATCTGACTTCCACATATATAAAGAGCCTACAAAATATTGTAAATGTTTACTTTGACAAAATTATTAAGCTAGAAGAACATTCATTTATTTGAGAATTTATTGATGTAACTGAGTAGAACTCTAAAATGTAAATATTCATAAGCGTATAATAAAATCGTTTTGATATAAATTTAGGAAAAAATTCATGTAAGTCCCTAAACTTTTACATCAATGTCCGAGAGACGCTTTAACTTTAAGAAATGCAACATAACCCCCTAATGAATACAAATGCCCAAATTCATACCCATACTATCGCCTTTTGTCTCCTCCTCGACGGAAAAAACTAAGAGCGAAACGGATGTTACCTTGCTGCATGAACTTGCCAATGTGACAAAAAAAACTGACTCAGCCCCTACTAAGCTCCAAGAAGAGGCCCCACTCCTTAGCTAAGAAAATTTTGGCGCCAGACCAGAGTTCTTCTCCACTTCTTCAGCTGAGAACCCTAAACGACATCGTCGTCAATGGCTCAACGCTCTTGTAGAACCCCAAACGGTAGCATCATCTCTGCAATTGTAGAACCCCATAAAAGTATCATAAACAAAAAAGTTTCATTTCATTTTCATTTGCAAAATAAAAAATGGTCATTGTTATAGACTACAATACATATTCCAGACTAGATCATATATAAATACCGCAATACAAATTCCAGTCAATGCAAGCCTTAAACCCTAAAAAATCATAAACCCAAAAAATCTTAAACACTAAAAATCTTAGCATTTCGACCATTAATATATAAAAAAATTCAAACTGATAGCCAATAGAAGCCACAAAAATTTCTCTTTTACCTTCCATCTCAAAATCATTGTCTCGAATCTGTTAGAACTTCGAAGCAAACTCAAAATTATTTGTACCGATCTTGCACGCATCAGTGGATCAACCCAATCAAAGTCTCTGCAGGCACGATTAAGGCAACTAACAAACCTCTTCTTGGGATTGCGCTCTGTCCATGACATTTATTTGCCTCCTATTTTCGCAGGTGTGACACGACTTCTCCTCCAATAACCGCAAGATCTATAATGTGCTACAAATCACGGATGATGAAGAACAGTTACTGGTTGTCGACGACGATGTCATTACAAGTCAGCTAGAGAATAAGGAAAAGATGACTCTCGACTGAAGAATAGAAGAGAAGAAGAAGAGAGGATGAATTTTGGCGCAAAAATGAGCGTAATGAGAGAAGGGGGTTACTCTTGGCGCTTAAAAGAGGTTGAGTCAGTTTTTTTTTTTGTCACGTCCACGAGTCCACGCAACAAGGTAACGTTCATTTCGCACTCAGCCAGCTTTCTCCGTCGAAGATGAGAAAGAGGGTGATGGTAAGGATTGGGCATTTGTATTCATTAGGAGATTATGTTGCATTTACTAAAGTTCAGGTGCCTCTCAGACATTAAGGTGAAAGTTCAACGATTTATATGAAAACAAATCTTGAGATCACGATACACCTATCAGACGATCACATGTTGATTCCACGTGATACAAATCTCCAAAACCGGCTGATAGGTACGCCCATGACCACGATCACTTTTGGAGATGTGTCATGTGGAGTCGAGATTTGACTGTCTAACAAGCATGCCATGATCTCAAGGTATAATCTATTGTGTAGAAGATTGAGTCGAAAAACGATCTCCATCATCTAATTCAAGGCAATTAATGATTTTCCTTGCGAAAAGGGGAAAATTGTAAATAACCCTTCCTTAAAAAAATATGTATGCATATTTTTGTTTTTAGTGGTTGATTTTGTTTTTTTCTTTTTACAGGAGTAGTTGATATTAAAATGTCTTTAGTTCAAATCTTCTCAAATACTTACTCTTTGGTGCATGCAAGATTCGGTGGTTGGCTGCTAGATGAGCTACAGTCACTCAGTAGAATGATCTCAATATTAGAAATATCATCAAATAGTTAGGCAAACTCATGTGCTTATAAAATGATTTTTTGTTAGAAAAAAAACAACTTATAAAGTAAAGCAAGCCTAATAGATATACTATAAGAAAAATGATTAAAAGGTAGGTTGTATACAATCCTGGGTTTGAGTTAGCCACATTATTTTTTACCACAAGGAGTGAGCCTGAACTCGAATTGGGTCTTTTGGGCTTGGACTTTTTACTTATGCTAACCCCAATGCGAATCAGTTTCGAGCTTGGGGGGGAATTCGTGCCAACCTAACTTATTTCCTTAAATAATTGGGCTTGGCCGGGTCAAGTTTGAGTCAAGCTTTAAGGACCAGGTTAATTTGTATCCTAAAAATTGAGGCCCATACATGGCCTAGATACAAAATGCGGCCAGGCTCGTTGTGGGTGCATTTTAGCTCAGCTTTTACGAAAGCCAAATTCGTCTCGAGCTTGGACGAGTTCGAGATGAGCCCAACCCATTGACAGCCCTAATTAACTGAAGGAATGATGGCAGTTGAAAGCCTCATTACAAATTATATACCTTGACCACCACTTATTACAATGGTTGCACTTATTTTATAAATATTCAAGTCATGGGAATTCATCTGTTTGACTGGAATGGCACAAAAGTCACTTGTTGATCGATCTAGATCTGAACTATCCGATATATCATATAATGAATAATATTTAATTTATTTTGTAATAAATAAAACTAAAGTATATTAATCGAATTGATTTATGTGTTAATAGACGGGATTTTTGTTAGTTGTGAGCCAATTGCTACTTAGACCTTCTTTAATTGATCAAATATGCAAATCTCATATAAAAAAGAATTTCATTACAGGATGTGTTTAATAGCAGTCATAGGAGTCACTTTCTAAGGGCTTGTTTGGTTTCAAAGAAAACAAGGGAAAAATAAATTACCAACATTCCTGTTATTTGGATGACATACGAAGGGTCGGAAATTATTTTTGCATTTTCAGTCAAAATCCGAGAACAAATGACGAGGGCTTCATCGATTTCTATCTTTCGAACCTTCGGACTCTTACTTCTCTCCAACACAACTAGTCTTATTAGAGTGTATCTTATTTGATAACTACCATATATCTCAACTAATTGTAGTTATATAAACCAATTGTAATCGATGACCGTTATATTTGTAATCTTATTTATACACTTTCTTATCAGATTATTGAAAAACACGGTCAACAATGTAATCGAAAATTTGCCTGTTCTATCTTTCTATCTTCTTCTTATTTTTCTTCCTTATTTTATATTTTTAATATGGTATGAGAGACATGATCAGCTTCGTGCTTTCAAGCATCATGGTCTTAACTTTGCTTCCGCTATCATATTTTCTTGAAGTTTCTTGATTCATAACCTTTTCATTTTTATTTCGTCTCTTCTACATGAAATTAATTCATATAATTTTCATTTTTTTCTGTTCATCTCTTTTATATTTAGTAAGAGATGTCTTCTTATTCATGTGGATGTATTTTTCACATTAATTTGCTTAGTGGATGTATATTTTTTACTTTGGTTTTCAATGACCTTTTTTCTTTAGATAATTTATGTGGATGACCATTTTTGTGGATCATTTTTATGATATTATAACTGTTTTTTTAATTTGGATCATCTTTTGTGCTATTATGACTATTTTTTTGTTAGGATATATTATGTTCCTACAATTTATTGCATATGTATCAAAACTAAGGATTTGGTTAATCCTGTGTTTTCCTAGCTAGCAATGTGGTTATCCAAACAATGGAAAACAAAGGAATCTCATATTTTCCTACAACTTAGGTATCCATGAGAAAATATAGGAATATTAGTTTACTTTCTCACGTTTCCCATGTTTTTATCCAAACAGGCCCTAAGAAAAATGAAAAACTTAGAAATCACTAAGGCTCATTCGCAAGTCGAGAAAAATTCTGATTCTTAGTTGTTACTCAGAAAGCACCTCCTTTCTGAGTCTTTCTAAATGATTCAACCGTTCAGGAGTTGGTGTGGGGTCCAACCGTTTTTAGCAATTTTCATAATGACAGCGATAGGTCTCTTGCATACCATTTTGCTCACAAAATCCTCGATTTTTTGTATGTGAGAGTATGTTTCTCCGTTAGATGCACACCAAATTGAAGCTCCTTCTTTTTTCATTCCCAAGAGGTTACAAGAACTATTCCATTTTAAAATCTTAACCTGTCTTCTTCAAAGCACCATAAATGGGTTTTTAATTGCAAAGGCCCCCTTCTTCCATTTTAACTCGAGTACTAAGATCTAGCCTACAATAAAATAATATGTCCTCTTTCCATCTGTCATAGCTCTCATCTTCACATGTTGCACATTACACGTAACCCCTTGATTCATGCTAACAACATAGTAGTAATATTCTAAATTATTGGCAGTCATGTCAGGAACTCTGGGTTCAACGCATTCACGCACAGGGTTATCAACATCGCGGCCTATGCCCCCAATGCCCTCCACTTGCACTTGTGCCTCCTGCGATTCAATGTTATATATCATTTTTCCTAGGTTCTTTGTTACTTTGTATTTTTGTATTTTGATTTTTCGATTAAGCCAATTTTGAATGTATTGGACTAATGAACCCCATCATTTGTCATTAACAATATTGGCTCGTACACTTTCATGAGTTTCTAATTTGTGTGTGTGTATATATATATATATATATATATATATATATATATATATATATATATATATATATATATATATATATATATATATATATATATATAATGTTTCTGGTGTTATAAGCATGTCTCGAGAAATTATATTTAAAAATAAATCCGTCGCATAACTCCAACCTCGCATGGATTGGTCCTCAAAATTTTTTAGCCAAATCTGAGTACGACAAGTAGTTAGATGATTAACATTTGTATGATGGTAGTACGATCACAGATTCATCCGATTCTGAGCTTTTCATCCCAAGGCCCCCTTCTTCCATTTTAACTCAAGTACTAAGATCTAGCGGTACAATAAAATAATATGTCCTCTTCCCATCCGCCATAGCTCTCATATTTACATGTTGCACATTACACCTAACCCCTTGATTCATCTTAACAACATAGTAGTAATGTTCTAAATTATTGACAGTCATGTCGGGAACTCCCGGTTCAGCGTATTCATGAACAAGGTCATCTCGCGGCAAGTGCCTCCAACGAATGTGATCGAAGTAACAAACCTAGATCCTCTTGATCAGGGGCCACAACCACACTGCCTCCCCCAATGCCCTCCATTTGCACTTGTGCTTCATGAGATTCAGTGTTATATGTCATTTTTCGTAGGTTCTTTGTTACTTTGTATTTTTGTATTTTGATTTTCGATTAAGCCAATTTTGAATGTATTGGACTAATGAACCCCATCATTTGCCATTAACTACATTGGCTCAAACACTTTCATGAGTTTTCAAGTTATATATATATATATATATATATATATATATATATATATATATATATATATATATATATATATATATATATATATATATATATATATATAACATTTTTTGTGTTATAAGTATGTCTCAAGAAATTATATTTAAAAACAAATCCGCCATATAACTCCAACCTCGCATGGATTGGTCCTCAAATTTTTTTAGCCAAATCTGAGTACAACAAGTAGTTAGATAATTAACATTTGTATGACGGTTGTACAATCACAAATTCATCCGATTCTGAGCTTTTCATTCCCAATAGTTCTAAGAAAAATGAAAAACTTAGAAATAACTATGGCTTGTGCGCAAGTCGAGAAAAGCGATTAAGCCGATTTTGAATGTATTAGACTAATGAACCCCATCATTTGCCATTAACGATACCGGCTTGAACACTTTCATGAGTTTCTAATTTGTATATATATATATATATATATATATATATATATATATATATATATATATATATATATATATATATATATATAACGCTTTTTGTGTTATAAGTATGTCTCGAAAAATTATATTTAAAAATAAATCCGTCACATAACTCCAACCTTGCATGGATTGGTCGCCCAAAACTTTTTAGCCAAATATGAGTAAAACAAGTAGTTAGATTATTAACATTTGTATGACAGTAGTACGACCACAGATTCATCCGATTATGAGCTTTTCATTCCCAACGGTCCTAAGAAAAATGAAAAACATAGAAATAACTAAGGCTCATTCGCAAGTCGAGAAAAGCTCTAATTCTTAATTGTTGCTCGGAAAGAACCTCCTTTCTGAGTCTTTCTAAACGATTCAGCTGTTAAGGAGTTGGTGTGGGGCCCAACCATTTTTTGTCATTTCTTAACGACAGTGACCTTCTTCCATTTTAACTCGAGTACTGAAGATCTGGCACTACAATAAAATAATATGTCCTCTTCCCATTCACAATAGCTCCTATCTTCACATGTTACACAGAACACCTAACCCCTTGATTCATTTTAACGACATAGTAGTAATATTCTAAATTATTAGCAACCATGTCAGAAACTTTGGGTTCAGCGCATTCACGCACAAGGTCATTAACATCGTGGCATGTGCCTCCAGCTAGATGAAGGTGATCGAAGTAATAGATTTAGATCTTCCTTATCAGGGGCTACAACCACACCTCCTCCTCCAATGCCTTCCATTTACACTTATGTCTCCTGAGATTCAGTGTTATATGTCCTTTTTCCTAGGTTCTTTGTATTTTTGTATTTTGACTTTTTGATTAAGCCGATTTTGAATGTACTGGATTAATGAACCTCATCATTTGTCATTAACGATATCAGCTCGAACACTTTCATGAGTTTCAAATTTGTATCTATATTTAAAAATAAATATATTCATCTGATTCTGAGTTTCAGAATCGAACACTTTCATGAGTTTCAGATTGATCGCCCGAAAATTTTTAGCCAAATCTGAGTACGACAAGTAGTTCGATGAGTAACATTTGTATGACGGTAGCACAACCACATATTCATCCGATTATGAGCTTTTCATTCCCAACTGCCCTAAGAAAAGTAAAAAACTTACAAATAACTAAGGCTCGTTTGTAAGTCGGGAAAAGCTCTAATTCTTAGTTGTTACTCGGAAAACACCTCCTTTTCTAAGTCTTTCTGAATGATTCAGTCGTTCGGGAGTTGGTGTGGGGTCCACCCGTTTTTAGCCATTTTCTTAACGCCAACGACCTTCTTCCATTTTAACTCGAGTACTAAAGATTTGGTGCTACAATAAAATAATATGTCCTATTCTCATTCACAATAGCTCTCATATTCACATGTTGCACAGTACACCTAACCCCTTGATTCATTTTAACAACATAGTAGTAATGTTCTAAATTATTAGCAGCCATCTCAGGAACTCCGAGCTCAGCGCATTCACTCACAGGGTCATTAGCATCGTGGCCTGTTGTCACGGAGTTACTCTTTTCAACGTAATCTCTCGTGTGACAGCTAGCTTTTCCGAACTTGATCAGCCTACTCACATTTCAAACCTGCATGGTAACGCATTAGGTTAGAAACTATACGGATTTTCAAATATAATTCATATAGCTATATGCAGCGACAATCCTAGGGGAAGCCCCACATAGGGTTTGTGTCTGCACCGTGGAAGGTAGTCGTGGACCACCAACACCATGGCTCAAGCGCACGACGCAACTAAAGCGATCCAACACTACAGCAAGACCCGAATGCACTAATTTAAGCCCACAAAGCTATCATACGCGTTCCGTAGGGGATCACTTAGGCCAGTGACACATCACGTGACTGTTAGATCATTTCCCCATATATAAAGACAAAATAGTAATTCAATCGAAATGGCGAGAGGACCTCAAATATATTGGTTTGACATACTTTACTATTCATATCGCAACGCCCCGCATCGCTCTTCCCACATGGCTATGTCGCGACTGCATCACATGCACGACACGAACCAAACTGTCACCATGTCGCGTGCCCTCATGGCCCACAATCGAAGCTCTTCGGACTACCTATGGTGAAGCCCTCATGGCTTGGTGACGCGCCGTTGATGCCCCAGGTTCAACCCACTAATGCCTGACACACTAGTGGCACAAGTGGCCCTGCGGCTGACCCGGATGGCCACACCGTGAGCCAACGTCACATCCTCCCCTACTTAGTTGCGTTGACATCCCCATCGACGTGCTTCAAGTACTTCTGTAGAGCGGATTGGAATGATGGTTGGGTACTCTTATGTTCCCAAGTAATTTCGGCATCTGGTAGGCCCTTCACTTCAAAAGGTACTCCACAGGAAATTCATTCTGACTGTCATCTTCCATGTTATTGCATCTGTGTGCAAGGATTTCTTCAACCTGTCTCTTCAACTGTAAATCGGCATCTGGTGCGACGCGAGTTGACAAACTTATCCCTAGGTTATTCAGATCTCTTTTAAATGGCTTCAAGCAACTGACGTAAAATACAAGATGCATTCTCAGTCGGGAAGGAAGTTACACTTGAAATGAGACATCATTAATCCTTTTTGTGATTGAGAATGGTCCATCGTACTTACGAACTAATCCTGTGTGTTTTCTTCAGAAAAATTTGAGCTATTTTGGATTAAATTTTATCAAAACTTCATCCCTTACGTGCAACTCGATAGGCCGTCAACCCTGATCGGCCTACTTTTTCATTCGCTTAGTGGCCTTTTTCATATAGGCCTTAGCGATCTCTGTATTTCTCTACCACTCTTTGACAAGATGGTAGGCTGTCGAACTCGATCCAGTATATCCCATAGTAATTGTATAAGGTGTCAATGGTTACTAGCCAGTTCCAATTCGAATGGCTTTTATTTGAGGCTGAACTCTTCTGCATATTATAATAAAATTGTGTCACATCCAACAATTGAACCCAATTTTTTTAGTTGGCACTCACAAAATATCTCAAATACTGTTCCAAAATAGCATTCACATTTTTTGTCTGACCGTCTGTTTGAGGATGCATGCTAGATGAGAAGTTCAGTTTCGTCCCCAGGAGCTTGAATACTTTCGACCAAAACTTGTTAGCAAACCATGGATCCCTATCGCTGACAATCACTTGCGCCACTCCCTAATATTTCATAATATTGTTGACAAATAATCATATAGCCTATTCTGCATTATAGTTCAATGGTGCCGGAATGAATGTAGCATACTTTAAAAATCGATCTACAACTATCAGGATAGACCCAAGTGTCCCTACTTTTGGTAACGCAGATATGAAGTCAAGGCAGTCTCCCATGGTTGGGACGACACTGGTAAAGGCTGCAGGAGTCCAATTGATTTTGCTCTTTCCACTTTGTCCTGCTGGCATATCAGGCAAGTCCTGACATACTCCTCTATATCATCCTCCATTTTAGGCCAATAAAAACACCCCTCCAACAAGGCGAGCGTGCGGTGAATTCCCAGATGACCAGCTCACAATATGTTATGACATTCTTTCAGGAGTTCTTTCCTAAGTTCTCCCACTTTCGACACATTGAAACGGCCTCCCTTGGTCATCAGCAGTTCTTCCTCAGTCAAGAACCGCCATGTTCTCCCCTCTTATATCTATTATAGGATGGTCCTCGTGAAAGGATCAAACTTCAACCCATTATGCAACTGGTCGAGGATAGTAGAACTGGCGCGGCTAGCTGCTAACTGAACTGGCATGGCTTGTTCTTTAAATTATAATGCTACTAACTGAAATTTCAAGGCTGCCAACTCCGCTTTATAGCTCAAAGCGTCTGCGACTTGGTTGGTCCTGTCAAGCTTGTACACCAAGTTCATATCGAACTCGGCTATAAAATCTTGCCAGCAGGCCTGCTTAGGTGATAGTTTCTTCTGTGTCTGAAAGTAGCTAGTCACAATATTGTCAGTCATCACTAGAAACCTTGACCCAAGTAGGTAGTGCCTCCACATCCTCAGACAATGTACTACCGTCGTTATCTCCTTTTCTTGAATCGTATACCGTCGCTCGATATCGTTCAGCTTTCTGCTCTCGAAGGCCACTGGATATTCTTCTTACATTAATACTCCTCTTATCGCATAGTCGGAGACACCCGTATGTACCTCAAATGGTTTGGAGTGATCAGGTAGTTTCAGCACGGGGTCACTCATGACCACCGATTTTAAATCCTCAAAAACCCTCTGACACTTCTCCCACCACTCCCACGGCCGATCCTTCTTCAAAAGGTCTGTCAGTGGTGTCACACGGTGTGAATAATCGGGGATGAACCTTCTGTAATAATTGACAAAGCCCAAAAATGACCGTAACTCGATCAGCCCTTCTGGCACTCTCCACTCCTAAATTGCACGAACTTTCTTAAGGTTCATGTTGATGTTTCCTCCCCCAATATGGTGCCCCAAGAACATGATCTCTTCTTACGCAAATGAGCACTTATCTTTCTTCACATAAAGTTTGTTCTCTCGCAAAACATTGAAGATGGTTTGGAGGTGGACAAAGTGTTCTTCCAAAGTGTTGTTGTATACAATGATATCGTCTAGATACACCCCCACGAACTTGTTGAGGTAAGGGTGGAATAACTTATTCATCAGGGTGCAGAAGGTGGCTGGGGCATTAGACAGCCCAAAGGACATCACTAGAAACTCAAAGGCCCCGTACCTGGTCACACAAGTAGTCTTGCTTTCATCTCTCTCGATGATTCGCACCTGATAATAGCTAGATCTCAAGTCCAGCTTGGTAAAGTACCTCACATTGCCCAACTGATCAAATAAATCTGCAATCAATGGACGGTGACCTTATTCAACGCTCTGTAGTCGATGCATAATCGAAGGCTACCATCACGTTTATTCTGAAATAGGACTAGGGCATCAAATGGAGCTTTAAACGATCAAACAGACCCTGCCCCCAATAAGTCATCTAACTGCTGACGTAACTTTGCTAGCTCTGGAGGAGCCATTCTGTAGGTAGCTTTAACCGGCGGCTTCGCACCTGATTCCAACTTGATTCGGTGATCTACTGATCTCCTAGGTGACAACACTTTTAACAACTCTGATGGCATGATATCCTGAAATTCCCCAAGTAGCCCTGACACACTTTCTGGCACAAGTTCAACCGACCCTGTCGTGTTCTCTTCTATCAGCATCACAAGAAATATAGGTTCTCCCCTCTTCAGTCCCTTCTTGAGTTTGAGCGTAGAGATAAACTCAACACTCTTCACTTCTTTGCCTTTCTGAATGACGGGGATCATACAAGGATTATCCTCTCCAAACATGCACACTGATCCGAGGTACGATATGGGTACAGCCTTGGCCTGGTGCAGGAGTTCCAACTCAATAATAACTTTGAAATTATCCATTTATATCGCCATAAAATTTGTCGATCCAGTCCACGACCCTATATGCACAAGTACGCCCTTTGCTATTCCAGCGATGAGGCGCGCTTCAGAGTTCACGACCTTTATCTGGCTGGAGTCTTGCTCCAGTTTCAATCCCAAGCGACGTGCTTCTTTGTTTGCGATGAAGTTATGCGTCGCCCTCGTGTCAATCATGGCATGAGTATTTTTTCCGTTGATGCACACTTCTATGTACATCATCCCCTTGGGTGCGACTCTCTTTCCCTTTTCTACCTGCCCCTTTATGGCATTCAGCAACCTGAGTACCCCCATTCTTGGTTCCTCCGTAACAGGAGGTGCAAGAGTACTAGTAGTAGGCCAAAGGACATTCAATGATTGTTTCTGTGGACAATCTTTAACTCGATGAGGCCCTCCGCATAAGAAGCAACCCGATTTCGACACATAATTAGCGAACTCAGCTGACTTTACATGTGATTCTTTTCTGTTCGCCTTCTTTTCATGCGTGCCGCTCTAACTTTTCTTATTGGATTTTGACGAATTCTTCGAACCACTCTTATTCTCATGCGGCCTCTTCTTATTTTGATCTGATGGCCCATAGTCCGTTAATTGTTTTGCAGCAGCCTGCGCGACTGCTAGGTCTAGTAGGGCTCTTCTGTTTAATTCAGTCTGTGCCCATGGCTTGAGGCCTTCAAGGAAGTAGAACAATTTATCTTCCTCAGACATTTCCTTAATGTCCAACATCAAGGTGGATAACTGCCTCACGTATTCTCTCACTGTGCCCGTGTGTTGCAGCTTCCGTAGTTTTCGTCGAGCGATAAAGTCGACGTTTTCAGGCAAGAACTGAACTTTTAATTCTTTCTTCAAATCCTCCCACATATCTATAACGCAACGTCCACCCTGAATCTTTTCGTAGCGTGTACGCCACCATAATTTAGCATCTCCCTCGAGATACATGATCGTTGTTATAAACACCCCCATTTTGCCCTCTCAGAATATACAAAATTTTTCGGTCAACCTTTGACCTCATAACCCTAATGTGGGATCATATATTGAAATAATAGTATATGACTGAACATAGGTTGAAACAACAATTCTGTAGCTTAGGCCCCATACCCCCGATGTGGGAATTATGCACTGAAACAATAGTATATGGTTGAACATAGGCTGAAACAATAGCTCTGTGGCTCAAGTCCTGACATAGGGAGACTATATACTGAAACAATAGTATATAGTCGAAATACAGACTGAAAAAATAGTCTGACATTTCAAACCCCCTGACCCTGACTTGGGAATCATGCACTGAAATAATAGTACATGGCTGAACACAGGCTGAAACAATAGCTTTGTGGCTTAGGTCCCAACGTAGGGAGACTATATACTGAAACAATAGTATATAGTCAAAATGCAAGCTAAAACAATAGCCTGGCATTTTAGACTCAACCCGGACAACCCCAAATTAAGCGCCTAAAACCAAGTGTTCAATTCAATTGCACGTCAAATCAAAAGCGCGCAATCAGTCCCTTCTCAGACCAGACTTCCTTTCCCCAGACTATCTCGAGACTCGATCACACGTTTATCATGAGACGTGCGATCGGATTGAGCGCCCCATCACCGGCGCTCAATTAGCCTACGCCCGGCCTAGTCTCACTGTCCTTGATTGCTAAGTTTCCTCGATTAAACACTTCGAGAGTGGCACTTAATTAGATTACGCACCCCAAAATGGGCGCATAATTAGTTATAACGCTATTAGAACTAGATAACTCACTGAGCAAGTCAGCCGGTCGCTCACTGAGTCGGTGACCGACTCAAAGCGATTAAGCACCGGGAGACCGACACACAATTTTATTAAACGCCTAAAATAGAGTGTTTAATTGAAGAAAAACCTGTAAAAGATTTTTTTTCGCCCCTAAGAGGCTACACAACACGAGAGAGAATAGAATTTTTTAGGATTTCGAAACCAGAGAACTCTGAGGACAAACCCATAGAGCAACCTAGTCATTATTTCAAGATTCAAGCTTCGAATCTTCGAGATTTCTCTCCGCAGCCCCGACCCTAGGTAAGGATTTAATTTTTTTTATTTACGACCGTAACTTCTAGTCTCTAGATTTATAAATTCTATTAGTTTTAATTTTCAATCTTAGACCGTAGCACCCTTTTCGGACCGTAATTCTCTATATCTGATTATAGTCCTCTGTTTCTAGAGCCAGTCCTTAATCAGACGGTCCAACATACCGATCCTAGGCTTTAATTTCGTTCTAAAATCTTAATCTTCAGTCCTATCATTAATCTCTGGTTCTAGGTCTTAGACTCTAGAGTCAGTCCTTAATCATACGGTCTGATTTTCTGATTTTAGACCCGAATTCAGTCATAAAATTTTAAATTATGATTTTAATTTCCTATTTTAATACCACCAAAAATCCTAAATATTAATTTTAGTTTCTATAATTCTAGTTCATAATTTAATTCATAATTATCACTCTGAAGTCGACTCTGAAAAGCTTAAAATACTATTTTACAGTTCAAAATTCAATTTATCTTCAATCTTAGCCACTCAATTTGCCCAAGGGAACTTATGGAGGATGCTCGAGAATGAGGCCAATCCTCTTTAGCATAGCGGGCTCAAACCCTCTTTTTCTAATTAATTCAATTTCTAATTAAAATTAGGATATTTAAATTAATTAAACTCCTAGTAAGATTAGAAGACTTAATTAATTAGATTGCTAATAGGATTAAGATATTTAAATTAATTAGACTTTTAATAAGATTAGGAGACTTAATTAATTAGATTTATAATAAAATTAAGATATTTGAATTAATTAGACTCCTAGTAGAATCGGAAGACCTTTTCTAAATTAGACTCATAGTAGAATTAAGAGACCCTTTCTTAATCAGACTCCAAGTAAGATTAGGAGACCAAGTTAAATAAAATCTCAGCAGGAATAAGAAAACCAAACCAGTTACACTAATGGTAACCCATAGCTGTTGACGTTCGTCGACGGGTGATTCAATAAAAGAGTTCAACCTACAAACCCCCGCTCCCCTAAAAGCGTGATCAGTGACATGTTGCAGCGTCGATAAAAATTTACAGCTAGCGATCGCATCTTCTCAAGTATTCTTCATTTAGAATTTGTCTCTTTAATTTTAATATTTAATATTTCCTAATTTATTACTCCATCATCGCCATTGTCAGAGTCCGCTTAGGACAAAATTGGGCCACTCTTTCCGGGGACCGAAAGGAACCCAGAAAAAGTACATACCAATAGTTGTGACAACTTTCATAGCTTCGATGGCAGGTGGGACGACACGGAAGTACTGCTCAATGCCTCATAACAAATTTTCTAATTCCTTAGCGTCACGAGCTCCCTCCTAGCACCACGGCTCGGGTATTTTAACCTTTCGTTGAGGAGCTTCTGACTGCTAAGCAGCCCTATAACCAATCGCCCTCATCAGGACGTTCATCTTGGTGGTCAGGTCATTGATCTATAAACGAAGTGCTTTGACGATACCCCTCGTATCCTCGGTAAGAATTTCCACATTCTCAGCTAACGTGGCATGGTTTTCAGCCAATATGGCGTAGTTTTCTTCCTGCTTGCTTAATTTTTTTGTATAGCCTGCTACAAGCGAAACTACTATCTCTAACTGTTCTGCTCAACCTTCAAGGTTTTCTAAATGTTCCTTGGTACGTATGCGTGTACCACTACTAGTCCCCTCTGCCATCTCTAGGCTCTGATACCAAATGTCACGAAGTTACTCTTTTCGATATAATCTCTCGCGCGGCAACTAGCTTTTCTGAATTAGATCAGCCTACTCATATTTCAAACCTGCACGCTAACGCATTAGGTTAGAAACTATACAGATTCTCGAATATAATTCATATAGCTATATGCAGCGACAATCCTAGGGGCAACCCCACATAGGGTCCGCACCGTGGAAGGTGGTCGTGGACTGCCAACACAATGGCTCCAACGCACAACGCGACTGAGTGACCCAACATCACAACAAGGCCCAGATGCACGAAATCAAGCCCATGCTATCGTACGTGTTCCATAGGGGATCAGTTAGGCCATCGACACGTCACGTGACTGTTAGATCACTTCCTTATATATAAAGGTAAAACAGTAATTCAGTCAAAATAGCAGGAAAACCTCAAACGTATTGGTTTGACATATTATACTATTCATGCCGCAATGCCCTGCATTGCTCCCCCCACATTACTATATCGCGACCACATCGCGTGTCCTGTTGGCACTACTTCACGAACCAAACTGTTACTATGTTGTGTACCCTCATGGCCCACGACCGAAGCTCTTTGGAGTACCTATAGAGAAGCCCTCATAGCTTGGTGACGCGTCGACGATGCCCTAGCTTCAACCCACCAATGCCTGACACACTAGTGGCACAAGTGGTCCTGCGGCTGACCCAGAAGGCCACGCCGCGAGCCAACGTTACACTGTACCTCTAGCTAAACGAAGGTGATCGAAGTAATAGATTTAGATCCTCCTGATCAAGGGCTACAACCACACCGCCTCCCCCTAATGCCCTCCATTTGCACTCGTGCCTCCTGAGATTCAATATTATACGTCGCTTTTCCTAAGTTCTTTGTATTTTGGCTTTTTGATTAAGCCGATTTTAAATGTATTGGACAAATGAACCTCATCATTTGGCATTAACGATATCGGCTCGGACACTTTCATGAGTTTCAAATTTGCATATATATAACATTTTTAGTGTTATAAGTATGTCTTAAGAAATTATATTAAAAAATAAATCCGTCACATAACTCCAACTTCGCATGAATTGGTCGCCCAAATTTTTTTAGTCCAATCCGAGTACGACAAGTAGTTCGATGATTAACATTTGTATGACAGTAGCACAATCACAGATTCATCCACTTTTGAACTTTTTGTAGAACAACTTAAGAATAAATGAGAAACACCTAAACAAGGCCTAAATGATATAGTAGCCTCCGACCAACATTTAAACAACAAAATAGTACTTGGAACATGTTTCAGCTCAAAGAAAAATGCCTATAAGTGAAAGTGAATCATCCGATTGATAAACTTTAATATCAACCATTCAAATTAAAAGCAACGCTTGATATTATAGTCCACAAATGTGATAGCTTAAATCTCCCTGAAACATTGTTTTGTCGCTTATAGCATTTCAACCTGTGATCTATTATTTTGACACTACATATCACCCACATCTTAAATCTCTGATGGTGTAAGATCATTTAAACACCATTTTGTTCTGGAAATGAAGATCAAGAGAGCCGGAGCCTAAATAAAATATTAAAAGGATCCATGGATGCATATGAATTGAGTGTGCCTCTTCCTTCTGGAAGCTTGAGAAATTCTTTATTGAAATGCTCATTTATAAGATACGCTCAGGATATGCTACTCGAGCATTTACAAAAGCAAGGCATATATATATATATATATATATATATATATATATATATATACATCCAAGCATGATTGAGACCCCACAAATGGAACGCTAGAGTGATTAGAGTAGGCTCGCTAGAGAGTAAATTGGTGCACGTGCCGTGCGCCTAACCGTATGCTCTACCAAATTAGTCAAATCTTAGGAGACAAATAATTATATTATATATATGTGAAATCTGTAAAATTATGCTTGTAAGCTTGAATTATAATTTTTGAATTAAATTTTTATTTTTTATTTTAAAGATGGAGTGTTCAAGCTTGCGCTTATGGGCACCCCATAAAAAAAATATTCATCATGTGAGTCAAAGCAATGAACAACCTTTAAAATAATGGCTCTCATGTAAACTTTTGAATTTTGACGCAATAGTTACCTGGTGCTCACGAGGCTGCTTATAAATTATTAATTATTGTAACTATGGGCTGACCCAAATAAATGTGATAAGTTTAAAATGATAAATCAAATTGCCCCAGTTGTAAAGTCTATCGGTGGAATATGTCTTAGACAAAAGATCAAGCTTTTAAGTTGATATAAATCATCTGATCGTTGAACTTTAATATTAGCCATCAAAATAAAGAACAACCGTTGATATTATAGTGTATAGATCAATGATTTACATCTCCTAAAATGTGTGATTTTTGGACTCATAGACCTTTAATTGATGATATGAACTTCTAATCTAATAAGCCAATCACTGGCGTACGATCATTTAAAGATCATTTAATGTTTAAATGATGGTGAGGAGAGTCGATCCCTTAAATTATATATAATAGAACTTCCTTCGTCAGCCTATCGCTTTCTTACCCCGACATGTAGGTGCCCTATAAAACAAAACACATCCGGCCAGAATCATGATGCAATTAATTTTTGAACTCATTGTCATTGAACACGGTTGGGCCTAATCCTGAAAATTTTCAGGTTGGGCTTGGACAGCATAGGTTGAGCCGTTGAGCCCGGCCTGGCCATAGGCTGACCACTTCAAGGTAACACATATATTAGTTATAAATTTGAAGTGAAATCTTCTTAAAAATTATTATCATCATCATCATCTTAGTCTTATCCTATCTATTTTAGTTACGTCTTAAAAATGAATGGCTAAAACAGGTTACGCTATTATCATTCATTTTATGGCAATTGAGTGATTGACCATTCTTAACCTCTCAAGAGATATTTGTTGGGTAAAAATACTGAAGCACAACTGATCAAATCTAGGGCTGTACCTGACCCGTCCTTCTTATTGGGTTGAGCGCATATGCGTTTGGCATGAAACATCTGACTTAACATCCGAGCGGGTCAGGCTCTCATGATATTTTATATATATATATGGAATAGCAGAGTTTACGAGTTGGAAACGAGTCAGGTCGAGTTAGTACTTTGGGATTGGTTGGGCATATATCTTTTGACCCATCGGGTTGTGTCGAGTTGGGTCAGCCTATACCGTACGGCGGCCCGACCCGATCATAATCAATCCTTTGACGGCTCTAAATTGTATGAAACTAAAAATTAGTCCCTAGTCATCTTCAAATGGGTCCAAAAGGCTCTGATGAACACCCTTGATAAAAGGATGGCCGTGCAGCTACAAAATAGAAGAAGATGTTATGAAAACTCGAAAAAGTTAACACCTAACTTAGCAGAAGGTGAGAAGCCGTATGGCACACGTTTTAGGAGCTTGCTTTGGGTCTAAGAAAAAGCTCTCACCATCTCCTATTTAAGCCATATGCCAATCTATGGTCACCATTCAATTTTGTCCAAGTGGCTATACGTGATATAAAAATCACCTAACACAAAAACCCTTCTCATTGAACGGTTCAAACTATTCAATGTAGGAAGTACTAATGGTTTATATTGAAGTGTTTGGACTTTGGATTTATGGTATTAATGTCCCAATAAACAAACTTATCGTACCGTGCAAATGTCTTTCGGGCCAAAGAAGCTATAATCGCATGTGGGATTTCAATTTTTTACCCCATTTACTCTAACATGAAATTATTTTAAGTGATAAAATAACTCTCAGCCACTTAGCTAATAAAACTGGCTCTAATGGAGAAACGGCAACGAGTTGGCATCCCCTAAAGGATAGCAAACTCAAACCTAGGGATTTTATCTTTAGAGAAGGCTAGGACTTTGGAGTCTCAATCCCTATATCTTTAGTTGGTGTGTGACTGAGAAAAAGTTGGTGTGAAAGTAGTATCGCTTTGTATTTAAGAATTAGTCTAGGGTAACTAACCTGATCACCACCGCACTATGTTAATTTTACTACATGGACTTTGAGATGCATGCAGATCTCCATGCTTTTAAGTTTGAGCATAGTCTTCAAGGTCCAACATCCACACTGCATTCATGCCATGCGCAAGTGATCGGTTGGATTAGGGTTATTTGAGAAATTTCTTTCAAGATTTTGTTGTAGATCCATGGGCCAATACAAACCAAATCTCGAAATGTTTACATGGTCAATAATTTACTTGCACGGATTTCATAAATGTTAAAAATTGTTCGTTGCAAGGCTTACTTATTTACATGGAATAAGATTGGTGTGAGTACCGGTGAGGGTACTCCGCCATATACCTAATACAAACACTTGTTATGGATTGGATATGTAGTAGCCATGTAGGCAACCATCTTGTGGCTAAGGTCCGTGGGCCAGCCATTATGCAAGTGGTGATTTTTCTGGGGCCGGCCTCTATTTTATTCCCTATTGAGGGTCTGTTTGCTATTGAGAACTCTGGACCACCATTAAGTTATAATGGCACCCATCAACGTATAATTAATTGTTTATATTGTTGGAATGATGCGTGCAACTTATTTTGGAATTATCGGCTCCTTTGCGCATTGGTAGACAGCTGAGTGACACCATACCGTGCATCAATGGGAAAAACGGATGGTTCAGTGGCATACTGGCATCCATTTTATTTATACATTTTTTATTTCTTCAGTCGAATCATTATGATTAGAAACGATGACATAATTAAACTAATGATTTTAAATACCAGCCATATTGATATGCATCGGGTTAGACCCTATCCAATACATCCAATATGGGTATATAATCCGATTCTATGTGAAATTAAATATCGGACCATATCGGGTCATATCAGCCGACATGTTTTAGATATAACTTGAACAAAATTAATAAAATGTCATGTGAGAAAATTTTGGAACATCGACCCTGGAAGAAATTGGAGTTGGTCCTCTAAAGACGTTGTGGGATCGAGGGTTGGATTATAGTCATGTGGAACCATGACAAATGGAGGGCTGGAAATTACTGGGTTGGTACTCACAATATATCGTGCATGATGACTGAGATCTCTTCAGGGAAAGCCTTTATTCTTTCAGCTGTATATGGACCGAGTATCAGAAAAGCTGATATTGAGCTTTGGATTGATCTCTTTAGGTGGAAAGTCATTCACAATGGGCCATGGGTTTTTGCCCCGATTTCAATGCGAAGCTTCATCCGACCGATCAATCTAATGGTGGTAAGATCTCCTCTTCTATGAATAATGAGTTCACTAATAATGCTGGCCTCATTGATATTGATGTGATAGGTGCTAAGTATACCTGATCTAATGGGCGGGTTCATCCTACCATGTGTCGACTCGACCGTTTCTTAATCAATACCCAATTTGATGAAATATTTCCCACAGCCGAGTGCAAGACTCTTACAAGAATCACTTCTGATCTCGTTCCTATCTCCGTCAACCTCAATGGGGTTCCTTGGGGACCCATCCATTTTTGTTTTTTCAATCACTGGTTATCTAGCTCCGACTTCCAAAACAAATTATTGGGCGGTGGGCTAATATCAACGTTGCCAAAAATTCCCAATTTATTGCTGCTGAAAAATTTCATAACCTTAAAAGATCTATCACTAGCTGAAATAATAATGAATTGATCATAAGGAGAGAAGGGGTTTTGCTAAAACCACTATCGCTATAATTGATAATTTGGAAGAGAACCGAAGCTTGATATCCAATGAAATTATTGAAAGGGAGCAGGCTAAAGCTGCTTACGAATCTTTTGCTATGATAAATGAAAAGTGGGGAGACAAAAGACCAGTATCAGATGACTTAATGAGGGTGATTGTAACTCCAGGTTTTTCCACACCATGGCAAACAATCGTCGTAGAAGGAACTCTATCTCAATTCTTCACCACAATGATAATATTCTCACTAACCACCTCAAGGTAGCTAACGCCATTATTTCTTTCTATGAAAATCTATTAAAAGGCAATCGTGTTCGAAGCCGAGGTTGGAATGCATTAAACCCGATATGCTATCAGCCAAAAAAGCGGACAATCTTGAAGTTATTTTTTTTTCTAGGAAGAGGTTTTATCTGCTATAAAACATTCCAACAATGAGAAAGCTCCTGGGCCGAACGACTTCACCCTAAAGTTCATTGAATCCAACTGGGATATTATTAAAAATGAAATTATCAACTCCGTCCATGATTTATGGGAGAATGGTGAAATTCATAAATCCATCAACACAACTTTCATCGTCCTTATCCCTAAGGAACCAGACGTATTTGATATCCGCAATTTTAGACTCATCTCCCTCATTAATTGCCTTTATAAGATTATACAAAAGTTGTTGGCCAATAAACTTAAAAGGGTTATTGGTCATATAATTTCTAAGTCCCAGGGTGCGTTCATTGAGGGTAAACAAATATTGGACGTTGTTGTCACACTGCTCGTGAAAGTCTTCACTCAAGAAACTTATCTAAGAAGCCTGAAATTCTTATCAAAGTTTATATGAAAAAAAACCTATGACCGAGTTAGTTGGGACTACCTGTTGTGGATGCTCAGACGCATGGGGTTTGGTGTGAGATGGAGGAAATGGATTCATGGATGCCTCAGTTCCGCTACCTTCTCTATAATTATAAACGGAAAAGCTTGCGAGTATTTTGGTGCTTCCAGAGGCCTCAGACAAGGTCATCCTCTATCTCCATATCTATTTGATATTGCTAGTGAGGGAGTCACTCAAATCTTAAAAAAAAGCATATGGAACTAATTTGTTGCGGGGATTTTCTCATATCTAACGACAAGATTCTTCTTCTCCAATACACCGATAACTCTCTCTTTATGTGTGATGGCGATATCAACCAAATTCACAGTATCAAGTATCTCCTCAAGCGGTTTGAAGTCACCTCGGGTTAAAAGATAAATTATCTCAAATCCAACATATATGGTGTGAATGTTCCAAATGACACTCTTGGCAGATGGGCTTCAGCCACAGACTTTAGTAAAGGTACTCTTCATTTTCGATATTTGGATATTCCATTGGGCATTGGTAAACCTAGAGTGGTTGATTGAGAACCTATCATTTCTAGAGTCAATAATCGGCTTGCAGGACAGAAAAGTAAAATGCACTCTAAAGGTGGTAAACTTGTTTTAATTCAATCCGTTCTTAACGCTATTCTGAATTATTTCTTATCCAAGTTTCAATGCCTGGTGAAAATTTGCAACGGGTTAGAAAAAATCTCAAGAAATTTCCTTTGGGGGGATACCAAAAAATCTAAGAAGATCCACTTTGTCAGATGAGAATCCGTCACTACACCTAAATGGGTTGGTGGGTTGCGAACCCGATCTATTAAAATAATGAACAAGGCACTCCTCATGAAATGGTGATGAATAATTGGAATTTAGAGCTCTGATTTGTGGTACATCATTGCTACTAAAAAATACCAGATCTCTGAAAATGGATGGGAAATAAAAAAATATCTCTTACTCGAATAAGGTTAGAGTATAAGGTATGGAGTTGGGTCAGGCCTAATTAGGATGGATTTCAGTCAATAAACTATAACATGAACCCAACTCGTTTAATAAATGAGTTAACATATTTGACCCAACCTAGTCCAACCCAAGGGATCAAGAATTTGAACCCCAACCCGGCCCATGGCGAGTCAAGTCGCTTGGCCATCGGCTTGATCCAACCCATTTGTATCCCACATAATCGGATAATCCATTAGAGTTGTGTGAGAGATATTGTTTTCATGGTTCAATCCAAGGTTATCGAATTTGTTGACTAGCTAGCAGTTTGTCATAGTCAAGAGGTATGTTACTTAATTTGCAATTTGCTAGATTCAAATTCGAGTTCATAATTCACAATTCACAACTCACTATTTTCTTGATTCAAATTCGAGTTCATGATTCATAGCTTCCTTTAGGTTATCTAATTGGCTGACTAGCTAGCAGTCTATTATAGTCAAGAGCTATGTTACTTCATTTGCGATTTGTTTGATTCAAATTCGAGTTCATAATTCACAATTTGCCACTTTCATGTGAAATCTAATTCGTTAGAGGTAGGATGAGTTTTTTTAAAAATATTTTTATTTTTATTTTTGTTCCTTACTTTTTTTAAACAATAAGCGAAAATATAACTAATAAAGTTTATTTATTATTTTGGAATAGTCGTTAGCTTAATTGGTAACTTATATTTAAAATTTGATCCCTCATATCTTATACATTGTCAGGAGTAAAATGGGGGCTTGAGCCCCCACATTGCTCTATGTGGATTTGCCTTGCCTATAGCCCTATATGACCTAAAGCCAAGGTGTCAACTTGGGTATTGGTCCAGGGAGGACTGATACGAATCAGTTGATGCCGAGTTGACGTGATATTTTTTTTATTTTTAAAATCAGGGAGCTATGGGCCGATATAAGTTTCATATTGGCCGATACCCGATACGGGCTTGTATCGGCCAATACCGATACGTATCAGTATCGGCCAATTTTTAATGCCTTGTCTAAAGCTTGAGTTTGTAACCAACAAGTCATATAACACATAATTATTTGAATAATGAAATTGTGTGTGTGTGTGTGTGTGTGTATATATATATATATATAACATTTTTTTTAACTAATCTTACCCTTAGCGAAATGCAAATAGAATTTAAATGGAATAAACCGCCAAACTTGAAACATTATTTTAATCATCTCATTAAACCTAGCCAAAGCCTATGCATGGCCGACCCAGAGATTTTTGGGGCCCAAGGTGAGCTCCTAAAATGGGACCCTCCTTTATATTAATCAAAAAAATTTTTTGCCACAATTTTTTTTTAATAGTGGCAAATTTCTTCGATGTTTTTCAAAATTTCGCTGAAATTTTCCGAAATAGAAGTTGGATGTAACTTTCAGCGAAGTTTCAATGATTTTTTCGAAATCGCAAAATTTTATTAATTTTGGCAAAATTAACAAAAATTTGTCAAATTTAATGAATTTTCTTTTAATTTTAATCACTTTTGTATAATAATAAAAAAAATTATAAATATTAAATATAATTTATATAAAATATTGTTTATACTCCCTGAATTTTTTCCAAAACTTTACAAATTTTTTCCGAAATATTGCCGAAATTAAAATTTGTTACCATGATTGCTCCTATATTACGAACATATCCATATTTCATTCTACTGTTTGTAATCTGAAAATATAATTAATAACATAATAAAAATATATATTAAAAGAAATAAAATACAAAAGGAGAAATGCTAATAGTAGAACGGATTCCACAGATCGAGCAATCTAACTAATAATACTGTGACATTTTTTAGCATTTTAATTGCCATTGAATCTTTCATGCCATTTTTTAGCATTTTAATTGTCTCAAAATGTTCCATAAATAGGTTCACTAGATAACTCTAGTCAAGTAGATCCAAATGATAAGTCATTTGCAAAAATATGAGCTCTAATGAGCACACTAAATATATAAATGATTTGATTAAAGAAATTCAGACCGATCAAAATGGGGTCAGATAATCGACTGGATCAATATATAAGACCGGCTTGGCCTAGTGAGGTGATCCGACTCATGACCAACGCCGACCTGACAAAGACCCGATATGACCCATAAAAAATAATGCAAATATGTGACCGGAGAAGAGTTGAACCCATAACCTATTGGGTAAAAAGTAAAACAACACAAATAACTTAATCAACTAACCTTGTGACTTGATTAATTGACATTGTACATTGAAATTTATATTAACTTATAGTTTATAAAGATTTACAAGAATTGGGCCCCCAAAAATTCAGGGACCCGAGGCGGCCGCTTGGTGAGCCTTGTCCCAAGGCTATTCCCGAGCCTATGCTATTGGGAAAATTGTACGACTCAATATCACAATAGTAAAGTTGACAATCTAATAAGTGGGCCCTTATTTCAAGATCTATTATGTGACAGTTTGGGACTAAAAATCATCTCCATCATCTGATTTTTAGTATACTCTCTTTCTAACTTTTTTTTTTTTTGTTTGAGAACCTCTCTCCCTCCAACTAATCTCTTTTCTTTGTGATTGCTTACTATTTAAAATTTAATTAAAAGTTTATTATTTGTTAAAAAATAAAATTGTTATTAAAACCTTTTATCAATAAGTTATTAGAAAAACAAATTGATCAGACATCCCGAATGGACCTTGGCTGCCCTGCCTAGAGCGTGGTTGGGCTGAGTACATCTTTTCCCAAACAAAGGCCGACCCAAGACCGCAATATTGGGAGCCCGCAGACGTGGGCTGATGTTTAGCCTAGCCTGCCCCCATCTTCGGCCCTGCGCCGTGGGCTGGTTTTTGCGTAGCCTCCACCCCGGCCCATTGGGAGCCCATCACCTACATTTCCTGAACCGGTCCGGTTCACTCTAACCCGGGATCGGCTCATTTGGCGGGATAACAAGATATACTATAATTCCAAATAGAGGGCGGGGTAAGGGCAGAAGCTAGTTAGCTAGGGCATCGTCACCTTCCATGTTGACCGGGAGAGAAAGCTTGATCAGACTGGTCGGAAAGCGGAGGAGGACGATCTCCGACCGTTTAAAACTCCTCCTCACAGCGCAAGCCCAGGCAAATGCACAACACACCTTTCTCTCTCTCTCTCTCTCTCTCTCTCTCTATATATATATATATATATATATATATATATATATATATATACATATGTCTTATCTCTCAAATCTACATTGGATTCGTTCCTCACAATCTGGATTTACTTTCATGAATCATATGTATTTCATCGATCCCGTTTTCAGCTGTTTACGTTAATTTCAGTTACTTATTCAGTTTATTAGTAGAAGCGTTTGATTACTTTTAATTATATTTTGTAATGTCAAACTCGTTCTCTTAATCTGCAGAGCTTTTCCGCTATCCCTAAAAAGAAGAATGTTGAATCCGCTTCTCTTACGGGTAGCCAGAGATCCTCGGATCGCAGAGTGGATGTTTATAGTGGGGAGGATGATGGAAAAGGGGGCAATGTACAATATAATAATTTGGATTGGGTTAATTGTCCTGTTTGTGGGAAGATGGTGCGCGGGACAGATTATATGGTTAATTCGCATCTAGGTATAAATTTTTGATAACTTTTACATGTTTTTGTTTGATGCTAAGTTATTGTATAATCACCATGCTATAACTGTTATCGATCTTTTAATTATCATCATCATCATATCATCATCATAATAGCCTTGTTTTATCTATTTGTTGATAGTTGCATTTCTCCACTCATTTCTGTTTGCGGGCTATTGATTACTATTTTTGAAAAGGACCCCACTCTCATGACCGTCATTTACACACCAAAATGGTGTTTAAATGATCTTACCCATCAATGATCTAAGATGTGGGCGATCCCTACTGTCAAAGGAATAGATCATAGATTGAAAGGCAACAGGCAAAAAAATTGTGTTTAGGGAGATTTAAACCATCCGATCTGTGGACTATAATATCAACCATCGTTTTAGTTTTAATGGTTGATATTAAAGTTCATTAATCAGAGGGTTCACATCCAGTTATAGGCATGTTTATTTGGGCTGAGACATCTTCCAATGATAGATTGCCACTTGGACCATTTAGTACTATCACAGATGTGTGCTGCATGGCATAATGATAAATCACACTTCAATGGTGTGTGCTAAAAAGTCTAATTTTAGTGGTGTCAGATGATTTAAACACCAGTTTGATGTTTAAATGTTGGTCAGGACTCAAGAGCCATTATCCCTTTTGAAAATGATCTAAAATTTCAAATTTGTTGGCCAAAGGTACCAAAATTATCTTCAACACGGAGGATGTAATGAAAGTTCGGCACAAAAATCATCTCTTATGTTTAAGTGGAAATGTACTACACAACCATCATGGTAAAAATTTCATTTTCCTTTGAAAAACTTATAAATTTCCTTCATTTAGCTTTGTATGGAGGATATGATGAAAATTTTAGGAAACAATATTGTTTTGTAGCTACGTTAGCCATCACGTTATAATTGCTTCTAAGTTTTGATATTTGCTAGCTAAAGGTTTGAAAGCTAGCTATTCCACCGTTTTTACCGGGTTAACGATTTTTGAACTCCGGCCATGTAGTATTCACTAAGAATACAACATTTGCCTCTCTCTCTCTCTCTCTATATATATATATATATATATATATATATAATTTTACTGTGGCTTTTAGGTTTGAAGGTATTTATTGAGTTGCTAGTTCTTTCTCTGATTAATAAAATTTGGACATTCAAAAGAATATGTACTTCGAATGTACATTGAGTAGTTTAATTGGCAAGCATTTCTCATGGCTTAATAATATGTCCAATTAGGTAGAGTGAATGTTCACAATGGTGTGGGGCCACCATGCAAACATATGCACCCCATTAAAGTGGCTTGTCAATGTTTGACTATCTCTGCACAATGATGGATTTGTGAATGCAGGCTATGCTGTCTAAAATGATACACCAATTTTTTTCCCCCGAGAGTCCCCATTGGCATTTTTTTGGGTTGCCAATTTCAAATATCTTTTTTGGATATTCTCTAGCGATGGTGTTTTGTATTGCAAAATTATCACAATGTGCCATAAACACTTTTTCTTCAAATAAGTGGCAATTTGCTTCCTTATTAATGCTCAATTTATGAATGGTGGGAATAAAACAAATTAACAAGTATTAAGCAATGTTGTTGTTTCATAAGCCATTCCTATAGATGCTGATAATTATTTATAAATCAGTTGCGAATTTGTTACCAGTAAAACATGATAGTGATGGTTCTCACAAATGGTATGCAGATGCATGTCTAGTCAGAGGAACCAAACGAAAATTGACCCAGCGCACTCTTCTTCAATTAAGCTTTCCTTCAAGTTCAAACTGTAAGACATGCTCGGATGGGTCAAAAGATTTAGAAGTTGCTGCAAGGCAGAGAAGTCATGACGGAAAATCTGAACTAAATACCATTTCTCCTTTGCCTGAAATTGGCACTGTTGATTATAACGGACCAAATCGATGCACATCGGACTCAATAGATTGTTCAATGGACGCTTTAGAAACGTTCTCTGAGGTTTTAGTGGATAAGTTTACGAGTGAAGATGCTATCAACTGCATGAAGGTGGGCACATCGAGTCACCTTCCTGACATTAAGATGTCTATGCGTGAAATAGGTAGTGTCAGAGATGACATGTCTGTGGAAACTCTGGAAACTTTTATTGTTGGGCGCAGGTTTAGTGATGAGGTTGAGCTAAAGCAAGGAGATTGCATCTCTATTTTGAGGGACCCTGATAACCCTAAGGATCCAAATGCAATCAAGGTTCACTTTCCAATTTTGACTTTGCTATAGTGCTTTGAATTGACATTGTTATCTTTATTTTGTTTACATGCATTGCTTGGTCGATTTTGAATCAGGTGTTCTCGACAGATCCTGGATGTGGAAAAATACTTGGATTTCTCCCTCGAGATTTGGCTAAATATCTGTCTCCTCTAATTGAGAAATATGGTCTGCTTGTTGAGGTATCACAAGTCAGAGCAGGAAAATTAAACTGTTTTTCCTCTTGGCCCAGTTCATGGTTATTATAATATATTTTAATGGCTATTTTTTATTTAATCTGCAGTCTTACACTTGGTAATTGGGTCCCAGCATTATCTGTGAGAGTGCCTATTTTTTTCTGGACCTAAAAAAATTCTCATATCCTACAAAACTTCCGCGTTCCACTGCTGTTGGTCTTTTATTAACTATTTACTATTGTCTCTCCATTTGTTTTATTTCTGCTCCTATGGTGTTGTTGCTTTCACCTTTTCCAAAGTTACAGAAACATTGCATGTTCAAAAACCAGCAACACCAAATAGATGGGATAAGGTGATTATGACGATGTTGCTTCATCTAAAACCCTTTCACTATAGAGTCCAAGTTAGTGATCAGGAAGGATTCAAATTTAGAGCATCAGACTATCTGCTGGACATTTTGGATGTATTCTGCCATTGATAAATTTATTAAGCTCTAAGGTTGATATTTTTTATATTATATGCTTATTGGGCCTAATATTGAACTTCTTTATGAAGAGTTCTGCTTCAAAATTTGATTGATTGTTTAGGGAAGTAAACAAATATTTTTATTCCTATTTATTTATTTAGTTTTTATGGTTTTCACATTTTCATCATGTTTTCTCTTAAGTTAGGAAGTTTGTAGTTCAAATTGTTATTTTCTCCTAACAAAGATCAAAACTAGAGCTGGTTGGTCTGACCCTGTACAGCTAATTAAGAGCTGGTATGATAATTTTCTACACTTGGGACCAAAATGGTTCCACATGGTGCCATGTATGCTTGTGGCCATCGTCTTGATCAGATTCAACCCTGAGAATGCATTAATCATTTTTACCATGCGATTAAGAGCTTAAAAGCGCCAACAATTGAATTGCTACCATGTGATTGTTTAAAATTTTCTTAGCTATCTATATTTTTGACTGTGTTAGGCTATTAATCACATGGTAGAGATAATTTCTCAATGCAGTCTTGGGCTCAATCCAATTTAGATGATGGCCTTGTGCACTACATGGCACCAAAACAGTGCTACACATACATGATTGATGACCTGATCACCAACGTTGGTGACTGGGTCCGTGACCTATTAGCAGCTCAACTAACTAAAGGTTTGAATGTTTGTAGGTTTAATTTTTAATGGGTATTTCGATCCTGTTAATTATTCCAGCATGCATCTGATTATTTTTATTGTTTTTTAATATTATTATATTTTTATTTATTTAATTATTTACTTTTAACTGTTATTGTATTGGATAAATAGTTTCACTGAACACTTGTGGATATGTGGCAGGGTTCTGTGACCTCTCTTCCTAAACGTGCTGTTGATGCGGTTCCTATTCGGCTTGTTCGTCAAGGAATGATATCTTTTGGTGAAAAAGACTCCAATGATTTCCAGATATTTGAATCATTGTGGAAAAATGCTGTCCGTCTTGTTGAATATGCAAAGACTTTCCCTCCTACCTTTACAAAATACCAGCGGAACTTCCGAGTTTTGATTCAAGAAGTTCTGAAGCATGATGATCATCTTTTTACAGATGATGAAAAACAGTTTCTAGGTACCTATGATGTTCTCATTAACTTGCTTTCCTGTTTCTTGATCTGATTTATGTTGCTAACCAGTCATATGCCACATGTCAGAATCTTTCGACTCACTCTCAGATGATAGTCAGAGGCTTTTCATACGGCTTTATACACGGAAAGGTTGCTTTTCTTCAGTGCCATTTTTTTTTATATAGGTTATGTGTCAGTGATTAAAATGTGTTTTCTAATGGCATGTTTTCAGTCTTATGGCATATGTTCTGTTACAAGACAAAAGTAGTTGATTTTTTTCTTTTTAATATTTAAGTCATAATTTTTTTTTATCACTATCCTTCTTGACCGTTCTTTACTGCTGCTACAGGAAAAAATTTGTCTCATTTGATTCTAATTTAAGGGTTACTGAAATTTTTTATTGGTCACTGTGTATTCATCTTTAAGACCATTGTATCAGCTTTTTATAGTTGCATTACTCTGAACACCATCCTTTCAAATCTTTGGAAATTTGAAAATTGGTTACATGATTAGGGATATTATAACTTCTGATAGTGCTTTTCTCTTATCCTATAATTTCTACTGTGGTTTTGGAAAGCATCATCTAGTTTTTGAAATAACTCTGCTGCTTTCTGCAATAGGACTAATACTTGATAACTAAGGTTAGTAAATGATATGAACTGAAAGTATTGGACAAATGTGCTCCATATCAGTTAGTTAGAGGGCCTTTTGAGTGAACAGATTCAACAAATGGAGTACTGTTCCAATATGTTGTATGCCTTAGAGCTAGAAATGGGTGGATTGAGGATAACTGCCCAAGGGACGCTTCCAATATGTTGATTTTCTTGTTCAATGCACAACGTGTGATAGCTGTGTGTTGTAGCATTTTGCCTGAGTTTGATTTCTTGGAAAACCCAATGTTTGTGTGACTTCTAATCATTGGACCAGTCAGCTTGGATGCCAGAGGCTTAAGCTTATTAACAAGCTTACAGGTATGCTGATTGTGGTATATAATTATAAAAAGAAAAGAAAAGTGGTACTAAATATGTTGTCATAGTTGAGTGCCATTGTGTACTTGAACCAGTTGGATCCAACTGTTTTTGTACTTATGACCATGTTTCATGTGCGGATGTTTAGAGTAATCTTGGATTGTCCTGGCTTTGTTGAGCACTTGAGCTTGTGACGAAATATCCATGAACTCGTATCTGAAAATACCTGTATATGGTATGCAGCAGAGTAAGCATATAGGGTTACGTTGCCCCTGTGGATGAGGTATCCCATGCAACTAGAAGTCCCTGCAGGTTGCAGGTTATCCCATAGTGTTGTTGCATGCAATTTTCCCTTGTGCATGTGGTGTCTAGCTGCTAGAAGCCAAACCTGATTGCCATGTGAGCTAACTCCCATGGAGTCATTTACAAGTAAATGTCTGGAAAGCAAGGAATAGCATCAAAGCTAGCTGAGTCTGAAAATTGTTTAGAAGCTCACCGTGGTTCAAATTTCATAGACTATATGACCATATAACTCGGAAAAGGAGAAAGGACCAAGTAGTCTTAAATCCCTTGACCTTATGAAAACATTGAATAAAGAATGATTTATTGGGATCAGGATCAGTAATTCAGTATCAAACAAATGGTCTCTGTTAACCATGGAGGACATTTGAACGAGAGACCATATATCATTTAATTCAACCTTATGGTTTATCAAGGATCTGCTTCATGGTGGCGATTTTTTCACAGTAACTTTGTAAATGAATTTTTGTAGTGGCATAACACATTACATTTTTTGGAGGGTCACATCTCTTCTGTTCCGAGTCATTTGATTATATTTGTTTGGATAGAACACAGGGCAGTCCATGTACTAGCTAGTTGAAGCTAAATGATTCCATTGGTTCTTGATTTTGTAAGTGATTTGGCCATCGCTATGAACACCAGCTTTATGTGAATTGGATTAGTTGATTTCAGGGCCATGGTTTCGGATGTCTAACATTTCCTATACAGAAATATCAGATTTTCAACAAGCAATTGAGGAGCTGTCTGGTAATTAAATAATTTGCATCTCTTATCGTCTGTTAATCCTATTTCATGTTAAAATTTGCAGGTTCGATCGTAGTTTCTTGCACACACTCTGATATTTGTGTTTTCTACAGTTGCAAGTTACATCTGCTCTTTGGAATCCATAAATGAACCCTCTGAAACCGATATAAAGGAGGTTCTGGATGTGCTGACTGTTTTTGAGCTGCGAGAAATTTCTACTACATCACATTTTAAGGTTTGTATTTTTTTGATATTTCCTTATCCGGAATACATATCTTTCTGAAAATCTGTCAGGTTCACTGAAATTGTCGATCTCTTCTCCTTATCTTGCATATCTTACCTTGCTGAAAATTTTTAAGGTTTCCTGAAATTGCCAATTTGACAATTTCTTCTAACTTGATGGACGATAGTGTGTTTTTGTGCTGAAGAATAGATGTTGGCCTAAGGTAATATAATATTGTAATTAATTCCTTTGAGAGGTACCAGAACAATCTCATTGGTCAGGTACAACCGTACAAGTTGTTTAGTTCCTTTGCTTAATATAATTTTTCCAATTTCATGGAATTTATGATTACCATTTCAGTCTCTATGAGATACATTCACCTTCTTAAGAACAATTAATTACATGATATGGTGTCATAGTGCTCAGCATTGTCTTATTGGTGTCTTAGCTTGAAAAATGATCCTAGCGGCCTCTCATCTTTCAGTAGAAGTTACTCTGAAACTGGAATTAAGTTAATAATGAAATTCAGAAACGTGCGTGTAGAACCTTTTGGCTGCAGAGACAATTTGGGACTATTTCTGACCTGCTGATGTTTAAAGAGTACTGTTTATTGTTAGAAAGGAATAAAAATATTTTTCTCTATGACTTAAAAAAATAGAGTCTGAAAGCACATCATAGCACAGGGCTTGGGCCTGTAAAGCACAATGGAAGGTTGACTATATTGTAAGCTCAAGGTTGCAAGTTCGAGTCCAGGTTACCTATATATGAAAAAACAACTTCATAGCATAATATAAAAAAATCATATAATAAGCATTACTGAGCAGATATGAACATATAGTTTCTGTTTTCGAGTTCCTTTTCCTGAGCCAAAGGTTTCACGGTTCTAGGCTTTAATTGCCGATTTAAGGTTCTTCCAGTTTGGTTTAACACGGTATGCAGTATCTTTATGGTCGTCCACTGTGCTCATTACGATAATTACAAGTTCCTTGGATTTTTTGCTTCTTGTATCTCCTCATTTATAGCACTGATCTTTTAGATGTCTGCATCTGTCAGCCGCTTACTGTAACTTACTAATATGCTTTTCAAAAGTTCATGAATATTAATAGCTCTCCGTTCACCAATTTCAACTTGTTGGGATACTTATTTCCTGCCATAAAACCAATTACAATATCGGATTTGACTTTTGGTATAGATTAGAGTTAGATTTCTAGGGTTATGGTTTGGTGGAATAGAGGCAATTGTAGCTTAGTTAGGAGTAGAAGACCCTATCAGCCTTTATATAGCACCGAAAGACAGAAATACCCTTACCATACATACAAACACACACCCAATATAATGTGCAACACACCACTTCCACTATAACACTAAACCGCATATACATACACAGATATTCCAATAATTAGAACGCTATGTATTGGAATTTTCTGACCTTATTGACGAAGGTTTTTGTTTTGGTTCTGAATTATAGTGATTTTGTGTTTGATTCAGTCTCTGGATATGCGCTTGGAAAGGCAAAAAAGCTGGCTGATTGCGTAGTTGAATTTATATTTTCCTTTTACAATTTGTCCTTAAAGTATCATAAAAGCAAATTCAGGAGAGCAACGAGTCCTGGACATTGTCAAGACTTGGCCATCTCAGCTAAGTGCACTGCTGATGCTGCCTAAAGATTGGTGCAGGGTAGGTTAGGAGCGAAAAAAGGGGCAGGAAATTGCCCAGGAAATTGGGTTTTAATAGCGTTGTAAATAAGATTAAGGTGGAAAGTTTTATGATTGTCATTCTTTTTATGAGAAGATAGAAAACGAGAAAGGACAAGGGCTGAGACCCCTGTTTTCTCTGCCCGAGGCTCTTGAGCCTGCTGCCGTGATGTCTGAATCATGAAGCTGAGATTTTTCGTGAAGATTTCGAGGGTTCTCATTCTGGTCTTCTGTTGAGGATTCTGATCCTCTATTGGTTTATGAAACACCATCTTATTAGACTGATCTGTGTTCTGATTAGCTTGAGTGATTGCTGGAATTTCTGAACGGAAAAGGCAGAAAATCTGCATCCGTATTATTATAAAATTTAGGGGGTAGTTTAATGTTATTTTAACTTGCTAAACCTGATCTTAAAGTAGGTTTCAATCTACTAACCTGAAATTATATTATCGAGGCTGCATAAATTCATCAAATGGTATATGAGCGGGTGTTTTCCGTGGGAAAAATAGCGACATTGTCATCATGGGTTGAATCTATGAAGATGTCGCGATTGGAGTGCAAAGCTCAAAGAGTCTTCCTGAAGTTTGATTAGATGATTCTTCCATGTGGAAGAGAGCCGAAGGTTATGGTTGAGGTGGCCAAAACCCGATCTACGAGGAGGCGCGCAACAGTGACGTGCATGCCTCGAAAGCTGCCATTCTTCATCTCGGAGTTCGAAGACGAAGAATTAATCGAAGAAAGGGATCCGAAACACATTAATGGCGAAGATCAATGGGCAACTCAAGATCCTCATACTGTAGATGTCGGAGATCAATCCAACAGTGGGGAGACTTCGGATTATCAACCGATTGACTATCAAGGGTGCATAGAAAATTTCGATGATGGAAAATAGGTCAAGCTCCGATGGATGATCAAGCGATCAAAGAAATTTATCACAGTGAAGGGGCTTCCGATCTTCATTAGAACGGTGACCAATGGTCTGCTGAAAGTTTTCCTGACGCTAGATTGACGGATCAAGCCATAACCATCCATCACGGGTTCGATGATAACAAAGCACATTTCAAAGGGTTTAAGACTAGCATGACTAAATCTACATCATATTGGATGCGAAGTCAACTCGACGGAGCCAAAATTTCTCCAACCCGGGGAGAATGATGCAGGGCAGGTTCGGGGCTGGTTAGGAGCGAAGATCGAGGCAAAAGGGGATGGAAATTGCACAAGAAATTGGGTTTTAATAGGATTGCAAATAAGGATTAACGTGGAAATTTTTATGATTGTGATTCTTCTTATGAGAAAATAGAAAACGAGAGAGAAAAGAAAAGGGACGAGATCTCTGTTTTCTGTGCTCGAAGCTCTTCAGCCTGCTACTGTGATATCTGAATCGAAGCTGAGATTTTCGAGGGTCTTTACTCTAGATCTCTGCATGACTACTGGGTCACCAATCTGAAAGATTTCGAGGGTTCTCACTATGGTCTTCTGTTGAGGATTCTGATCCTCTATCGGTTTCTGAAACACCATCTTATTAAACTGATTTGCATTATGATCAGCTTGGGTGATTGCTGACATTCTGATTCGTGAACAAAAAAGGCAGAAAATCTGCATCCATATTATTATAAAATTCAGGGGGCAGTTTAATGTTGTTTTGACTCGCTAAACCTGATCTTAAAGTAATTTTTGATTTACTAACCTGAAATTATATTTTCGACGGCTGCGTAATCTCATCATCACAAGAACCTTCAGCGTACGTCCCAACAAAAAAGAGAGGATAAATAGTTGAAAGGTTCGTTCAACGTGATATGGGGATCACTTCAATAAAGAATTGAGAAGGTGGCTCACCTGTGGGGTAGAAAATGCTGTTATCCTAGAAATTCTGATTCTATCAATGATTATGGGTGGTTATAATTTTCAGAAAGCTTCTGTTTTACTCGAAAACATTGCTTTGTGCATGGTAACTTCCATTTAATTGTCAAGCTATATACATTTTTTTCATCTAACAGTTTAGTTGATGTGTTTGTAGTAACTTTTGATACATGACGTAATGCTGATTTGCTAGAATTAAAAGAATCACTTAAGAATAAACAATAACAAGAAGTCCCCTGTGCACTAGTATAGTAATTTTTCATACGGAATTAGTGGGTCTACTTATTTGAATTGTTAGTTTTTTCTTTTATAGTGCACTTGTATCATTGTTCATGCACAAATGGAAAAAGTAATATCATTATCTTGCATCCAGTTACAACTCATAGCTTTAAGTACATAATGACAAGTGAATTTTATGTTTTCAAACATCTAAAATATTATTGTCAGGATGTTGGGCGAGAGTGCAACAATCAAACATTGTACAACAGTCATATGAACACCACGTGGCACCTAAACACAACTATGGGTGCCACAGACAAGTTGAAGGTCGATCCATTATTGTCTACAAAAGAGAATGGCCATCGTTGATCTCACAGTGGTCAATGATTTAAAAAATGATGGTGAAACATTTCATCAATTCACCCATGGATCAAAATATCGTCTGATACCGATACGTATCGGACGATACGTAGTGGTTTTGGACTTGAATGATACGATACATTGGGTTCTTTTCGCTCCCTTAAAAAACAGTCAAATTATCGTTCAAATTATCGTATGTATCGTTTGTATCAGACGATAATTTCAAATTATCACCCGATAATTTCAAATTATCGGTTTTGTTGTTGGTTTTTTTTTTAGGGGAAAAAATCGGAAAGTATCGTCTGGTACGTATCGGTTTTGGGGCTGGACGATACGTATCGAAAATCCGAGATTTTGATCCATGAATTCACCATTCATTTTCAAACCAGTAGATTGGCAACAAATGTTTATATATATTTTTCTAAAAACCCCCAAGGGAAGGGCAATCTCTGAGGCGATATGATGCGGGACAAACGCTAAAATCCTAATTATGCAAGTCTAGGATTAACTACAAATTAAATTGAGTAATGGAAATATTTGAAATCTCGCAAACACATAAGGAAGTTTAAAGAATTTAATTAAACAATTAGAATAACTCAATTTAGCGTTCGCATGCATTAAAATTTCTCGATCTAGAAAAACGGATCCGATGAAGGATTCGAATTTCGCTCTAGTTTAGGGTACCCAGCGATAATCACAGTATCGTCTCTTGATTCCTCTCGGGTGAATAAATAAAGCTTGAAAGATTAAAACAAATCAAAGTCTAGATTAAAACAAATCAAAGTCTAGATCAAAAGATTGAAACTAATAATATTTTGGGGATTTTGGAATTTGTCAAAGCAAAGGAAAAATATTACTATATGATAAATAGAGAAAAGATTGAATAAGAGGATAGAGGTCCAAGGCTTCACACTAAGGATTTCGAAGGCTTCGACACAAGGTTGCACGTTTGACGGGGAATTTAGATCCGCATGTTTGCATCGTGACCGGGCCAATCGAAGCAAGCCAACAAGGAAGAAATGGACTCAAAAATGGGCTTTCAAAAGGCCCGTTAAAGACCCGTGTGCACATCAATTTAGGCAATATTTTATCTAGGTTTAGTTTTCTTTCTTATTAGGATTCTTTTAATAAGTGGCTTGTTTTAGGACTAGTTTCCTTATTTGAATTATTTAGGGGTCAGATACATATATGTGATATGTGACTGTTAATCCCGTCACTTTCTGCGCAACCATCGAAAAAGTGGTCATAAGTCTATTAATATGTGTCGGAATTGTGTGATTCTTGTCTTATTGAATCGGATATCGTTTGACCCTTCAAAAGTGATTGCGTAATAAAAAAACGAGATTAATGGTGAAATCAATTATGACCGTTAGATTAGAAAGTTTTAATGGTCGACTAGGAGTTTTATTTCAAGTAGTATTCCTAGGGTTTCTTTTCTTTATAAATATACATTGTAATCTCTTATGAGAATTAGTATTGATGATGAATGAAAATTATGAGTTTTATTTTGTGCGAATTCTAGAGAACTTGAGATGAGTTTTCGATCGAAGGAGTGATTCTTTCAAACCTGAGGAGTGAGCAATCGTTTCTCGTATGACTTGGTGCGAAGCCGACGTACAACCTTGGTGCGAAGCCTTGGAAACCCGTTGGTGCGAAGCCGACAAGCCTCTCTAGCGCGAATCCGGAGATCTCCTATCTTCTTTTTATTTTATTTTAATCAAAGGTTTAAGACCCTAAACCCCTTCCACGCGGGATTCTGCTATTTTAGGGTTAGCTTGCGATTCTGTCCCGCGTCAGTTTTGGTATCAATGCAGTTCGAATCCTCGGGAAATGGATCGGTGAATCATGAGTCAGGATCAAGTTCTTGAAGCCCTTTGTGATTTGAATGATTACATGGTTTCCATGAGGACATTTGTGAAACGATGGAACATTCCTATCGTGCGTCAAAAGATGGCGATGGTGGAAAAACTTTGGCGCGAAGAGAAAGGTAGATCATCTCAGCAGCACGGTTCCATATTCCAGCATAAGGCGCTCCTTAGTAGTGTTTATTGTGAGTTGCTAAGGTCGCGTTGGATCGTGGATGAATGGCGTGAGAATATCAGTGCAATAATTATCAAAGATTTTATTCACAATCTGCCCGAAGATGTATTAGACGTGATTCACGCTTTGAGATCGAAGGCGGGAGATTTCGTCCCCATAGCCGTACAGGTGAGAAAATCTCTACGAGTTGAAGTTCCTCTACCCGAACCCGTGGTTGTACCTGTATCGGTGGAAGATACCGAACTTATAGTAAATCAAAGTACTTCCATGCCTATGGAAGAACCAATGGCGCCCGTTGTTCACGCAGATCCAGTTATCCTCCTTGATCTTGTGCCGGAACAATGTTCGGTTGAAGAGTCCATACCAGTTACTGAGACCGTGGCAGATCTCGAAACCGTCGAAGAGCCCAAGATTGTTGAAGTCCAAGCATCCATGATAAGCCCTACCGAAGCCGCAATCATTGAAGCACATGCATCTGTGATGGTCCCTACCGAGTCCGAGACCATTCAAAAGTTCGAGGTCCCTGGGGAACAAGCATACTTGATAACGCTTATCGATGTCGGCCAAAGTTCGAGGTCGAACTTTTTCAAAGTCGAGGAGATTGACGGGGAATTTAGATCTGCATGTTTGCATCGTGACCAGGCCAATCGAAGCAAGTCAGCAAAGAAGAAATGGACCCATAAATGGGCTTTCAAAAGGCCTGTTAAAGGCCCGTGTGCATATTAATTTAGGCAATATTTTATCTAGGTTTAGTTTCCTTTCTTATTAGGATTCTTTTAATAAGTGGCTTGTTTTAGGACTAGTTTCCTTATTTGAAATATTTAGGGGTTAGGCACATATATGTGATATGTGACTGTTAATCTCGTCACTTTCTGCGTAACCATCAGAAAAGTGGTCATAAGTTTATCAATATGTGTCGGAATTGTGTGATTCTTGTCTTGTTGGAAAGCTACTTCGATAAGCTTTCAAACAAAACTAATTTCACGTCAATCGGACATCGTTTGACCCTTCAAAAGTGATCGCGTAATAAAAAACGAGATTAATGGTGAAATCAATTATGACTGCTAGATTAGAAAGTTTTAATGGTTGATTAAGAGTTTTATTTCAAGTAGTATTCCTAGGGTTTCTTTTCTTTATAAATACATGTTGTAATCTCTTATGAGAATTAGTATTGATGATGAATGAAAATTATGAGTTTTGCTTTGTGCGAATTTCAGAGAACTTGAGATGAGTTTTCGATCGAAGGAGTGATTCTTTCAAACCTGAGGAGTGAGCAATCGTTTCTCATACGACTTGGTGCGAAGCCTTAGAAACCCGTTGGTGCGAAGCCGACAAACCTCTCTAGAGCGAATCCGGAGATCTCCTATCTTCTTTTTATTTTATTTTAATCAAAGGTTTAAGACCCTAAACCCCTTCCACGCGGGATTCTGCTATTTTAGGGTTAGCTTGCGATTCCGTCCCGCGCTAACGTCGGCTTCACACCAAGTCGCATGAGAAATGCATAAACACTCAAGTTTTGAAAGATTTGCTTCTTCGATCGAAAACTCTTCACAAGTTTTCTAGGGTTTGCACAAAAACAACTCTAAAATTTTCATTAATAAAAAAACTATAATAAAGTTGTTTAGAAGCCTTTAAATAGGCAAACCAAAACCCTAAGAATACTACTTCAAATAAAACTCTTAATCAATCATTAAAACTTTCTAATCTAACGGTCACAATTAATTTCACTATTAAACCCTTTTTTTATTATTCGACCACTTTTGAAGGGTCATACGATATCCGATTGACGTGAAATTGGTCTTGTTTGAAAGCTTATCGAAGTAGCTTTCCAACAAGACAAAAATCACACAATTCCGACACATATTGGTAGACTTATGACTGCTTTTCCGATGGTTGCGCAGAAAGTGACGGAATTAATAATCGCATATCACATGTATGTGCCTGACTCCTAATTGATTCAAATAAGGAAACTAATCCTAAAACAAACCACTTATTAAAAGAATCCTAATCAACTAAAACGTTTTCACATTCAAAGTCCGATGCTCTTGATCGTGATACCCCCATCACGATAAGTGCCACGAGGGCACCACGTTGCACCTGTTAAAGTAGAAAGAAGGGGACTAGTCGTGCATTGGGATTTGGGACACTGGACTTTTATTCCGAAAACAGCTAAAGTTCTTGTTCGCCAAAAGAAAAACCAACCTTCTTTGCCTAATTGCATTTGTCTTTAGTTTGAGTGCTACTTTATGTGGTCCTTGTATATTGTGCGCTATTCTCTATGCTTTGTTAGCTTGATTGGAGTGTAATGGATGGCTCCTCCTAAATTTGGATGTTGCCATAGTTTATGCTCCTACATTGATGCATTGGCTTCTGATGACTGCACAGTAAAAGGCCTACTGTGCGGACAGATACGGGTCAAACACTTATCTCTTCTTATAATCATTGTTCCTATGATGCTGGCTTATTTTATTTTAAAAAATTAAGTTTATATCTCGATAAGTAGATGGAAGTTTGTTTAGCATGTGGATGATTATCGCTTCCTGTATAACTAGGATTGATGGATTCTTCTGCAGATGCCTTCCATTTTGTGATATGAAGCCATGATAAATTGATACCTTTCTGTGGAAATTGATGTCATTTTTGCTCTTTTTATCCCCCTTCTGTTTTCGAGGGAAGATTATGGTTGCAATAATTTGTCATGACTGCCCTTCATATGTTGTTTTACAAGGTTTACAAGCCTTCCAGCTTTATATATATATATATATATATATATATATATATATATATATATATATACACACACACACACGCGCGCGCGCGCATGACCAATAGGGTCATATGATCCTTGTTGTAATTTTGTGACACACACACACACACACACACACACACACACACACATATATATATATATATATATATATATATATATATATAATATACCACAAAGTCTCGTACTAGATTGATGGAAGGTATAAAAGTTCGAGCCTCTGCTTGTACTTGCATCAAATTGACTCAGTCAAGTATCATTTTGAGTTGAGTGAGTTTTTCAATTTATTTTTTTTATTTTTTTGTGTGTTTTAGGAAATTTTTGGGTTATCTTTAAGCCTTGCATGATATATTCTATTCCTTTTGCTGGTTCTAGTCAAAACAAAGTTCTAGAAAGAGCTAGGATCAAAATTTGACCAATTTAAGTCAATTCGTCCATGTTTTAAACTATAAACAAAGTTGATTATTTAAAATGGCAGCGATATACCTATATAAATACCAATAGTTAACTATTCACTTCATTAATATAAACTGCCATGTCATCAAAGAAGTACGTTGCCTCAAAATGGTGAATTCATCATCATCTATAACCTTTTATTTCTAATGAGTACAGGAAATCCACATAACCAAAGTAAATGTCTAGATACTAAAGAACCTTTTGATTTGTTTATGAAGATGAGCCCTTATTAAGTTTGGCTTATTCCTTAAAAGAAAAATTCAATTTCACTTGGCAATATTAAAGGATGAGAGACGTGCCAATTGGATGTCGTAAATGCCTTCTTGCCTGGGAACTTAGGAATTTGTCCACATGCAGAACTATAAGATCATGATTATAGTCAAAGCTTCTTTGTAACTTGGAGAACCACATATATGGTCTCTAGGAGAGCATTAGGATCAGTTGTAAATGCCTTCTTGCGTGGGAACTTGAGGAATTTGTCCACAAGGAGAAACTATAAGATATAACTATAGTTAAATATTTTCTGTTACTTGGTGAAGCCTATATATGGTGAGCATTAGGATCAAATGGTGTGTCTATAGAAGCAGAACCTTTGATGGGTGAGCAGGGAGCTTGTTTAATTGATCAGACTGTTCAACAAGATAATTGAGCACAAAAAAACACACACCGAAAAATAGAGGAGCATCATGCCATTTTTATAATAACAAAGGGGAATATTCAAAATTAGACTATTCCAAGTTCAAACTATGAAATTTTGGGAGAGAGAAGGCGGGCAACATTCAAGACAATAATTTAATATTTATTAAAATTTGGGTTTATGCTAAGAAAATCAACAACCAGAGTGATTTTCTTATGGAGGTAGCTTTTAGAAAAGGAGGAAAAATTTACATATGGTTTTATCAGTTTGGAGAAAGTTTATGATATGTTGCAAAGCAAATAATCCAGTGAATACTAAAGAAATGCATCCCAAAGGAAGATATCGAGATCATTCGAGACATGTACAAATGAGTGACAACTATTTTACGAATTGTGTATGGAGAGATGACTAAAGCTTCTAATTTGAATTGGGTAATTTGGCTTGCATCAAAGGTGTGGTTTGAGTCTATTTGTTTGGCTGGATTATGTAGAGTCTAAGATTCCTATTAGGGCTTAAATAAAACGCTAAGAGAATGTGTTTCCTCCCAATAATGAATGCGTTTCTTTTTAAAAAACCCACACATGGATTTTTAATTTATACTCACGAGAATGGAATTCCCCGTCTCTCTCGAGTGAACCCCATTGGGAGGCAGGTGAGAACTCATGTGTTCATGTGATCATGGGTCACATGCAAATGTTTCAACAGCCTTCCCACTCCCTTTTTTTCTATAAAAATGGGTGGATCAGCCGGTCGTAACATTTGAAGCGAACATGCTCTTAGGTATTCATGTTTATACTTATTTAATTGCAAGTTTCTGTTTTGAAAGGATAGCGTTTCTACTACCAATGACAAGTTTGATTAATTTATGGGTGGTAATCGATATATTTTATCATATTGTATTTTTTTTTTTTTTGCATTATGGGTATTACTTATTAAATGTTTATGGATATTTTTGGATAAATAAATATATTACTTGGCGTGCTTGTGTCCTTGCCTTAGAGGTGGGTGGCTAACAGAGTTCAGGTCATACACCCCTTGGAGTCTTTCTCTTTTCTTGTAGCCAGTTATCCTTTTCCTACGTTCCATGGGTGGAATTTTCCTATTTTTATATTCTATTAGAGGTTAATAAATTGAATTAATTGAGAACTCAATTTTCCTTGATACTTTCTTCATAGGGTATGGATTGTCATGGTTGATTTATCTTGTTAATTAGCCTTTCGGTGGGGACGCCGACACCGTAGACCTAGGTTTTGGGCCGCATTGTGTGTATCGACGTAAAAAGAAGCGAAGAAGGAACCACGAGGCATCGATATCATCCGAGAGGGGAGACTAGAGGAGTGACAAAAGGACACCTAACTGCCCAGAGTCGCTCGAGCGACCCTATCTGTTGCTTGAGTGAGGATGAAGACGATCCAAAGGTCAAAACTTTTGGCCAAATATCTCTCGAGCGACCACTGGTTGTCGCTCGAGCGACCCCATCCAGTCAATATTCCGTCAAGCTTTTAAGATTTCTGCTCGAGCGAGAACCAAACCCACTCAAGCGAGTCTAGTGACGACAATTGTCATTTTTGTCCTTTTTTCTTTGTTCTTTTCTTGCCTTTTGGGTTTAATGTAATGTTTCATTTGGAGACAATTTAGTATTTTGCTATTTTAGGGTTAGTTTCTTTTTGCACCTAGTATATAATGTCCTTATGTAATCCAAATTTGGCATTGGTTAATTTTAATGAAAAAAATGCTATGCATTGAGAGCTTGAGAGGAGCTTAATGGAGAGTGAGTCTTCTTCTCCATGTGGGTTTGGTGTGAGGCCAAGGGTGTGATGCCCATGTTTTATCTTGGATCTTCTTTGACCTATTTTTCTATTTTGTTTGCTATTTTGCCATCTATTTCTTCTTCTTCTTGTTGTTGCTTAAAACTCCTAAACCTTAACTCTTAAGTAGTCTTGATGCCCTTTCTTGTGGATTGACTCCAATCTATACCCATCAACCCATGACTGCTGTCGGGTTTGAGTTTACTCTACTTGCAACCGACTACTCGATCAATTCGAAAGCTCTAGCGAGGAGCTACTAGAATCTACATTGATCTACGAGCAATGCCCAAATCTAGAGGAAGCTAGAGTTCTATATCTAGGATCGCACATTCCTCAATTCTAACGGATTCGCGCGCCATATTAGACCCTAAGCGAGCCTAACATGATTATCTAAGAGAAATTCTATGAAACCTTAAGGTATCACTTTAGTTTGGGTTTTATTGCTTAATTAATTAGCTTAATTTCGGCAATTATCATCTCATACTCATCTTAGGGTCGTTGTCCCGCGTCACCTTCACTACTCCTAACATATTCTATCAAATCCTTATATAAGCATCTTACAATAAAACCACTGATTGACCTCCCGTGGGTGAAACAGGGGAAAGCAAAGGCCCCACTACGAGTAAAATTGATGGGGACATCCGATTCAAGCAACCACCCATAACATATCGGAGGCGAAAGAAGAAACGTAACTTATCGAAATAAGAGTAACTTTTAATCCCGTTACTTTTATGTTTGACCTATTTTGAAGTGTCAAACGAAGTCGGATTGATACAAAATTGGTCATATTTGAACGCTTATCGAAGTAGCTTTCTAACGAGCCAAATTTTGAGCAATTCCGACAAGTATTGAAGAAGTTATGGACAGTTTTCGGAGGCTGTACATAAAGTGACGAATTTCAAGAATCCTAATTGAATTAGAATTCGTCTCTTTTATTATTTTATTTTAGAAAGTAAGAGTTGTTTCTTTTATTAGAAATATGATTAGTTTCCTTATTGTTTAGGACTTTATTGTTTTAGAAGAATTAGGATATTTCTTGTATTTGAATTAGGAATTAGAGTTATACTAGGATTTCTAATTTTATGCGTTGGTTAGCCTATTTAAAGGCTTGTAAACACTTTTATTATTAGTTTTTGGTTAATGAAAATTGCTTATGCAAATTGAGAGTTCTAAACTTTCGTGAGGGTGTGATTCTCTCAAAACGGAGAGCGATTCTTCGATTCCCGCTTGCGGTTTGGTGCGAGGCCAACTCTTCTTCCATATCTATCTTCTTTAGATTTACGGTTTGCGTAAGTAGCGTAATCCTAATTATTTTATTGATCTCATAAAAACCGAAAATCAATATTTTGTTCATCATTAATTTTATTAACCTTTTATTTTCGTTTGGTGTGGAGAGAAATCGCTTGCGAGTTCGTTCGACGTCTTAAAACTATCGGAGATCTAGCCGTTCATAAGAACCCTAGTCATCTATATCCGCGATAGGGAACGTATACTAAAGTAACGTTATTTTGGGCCAAAATTAAATCACCTAATTGAATTTTCAAAATTTTTCGTGATAATTTGTTATGAGAAATTGTTATTTTTAATTGATTAAATTAATTTTAATCCTAATCTCAGCCCTAACATTGCATTTAGTAAGTTCCCGCATAAAAAATTCTTCGCATGGGAAGTTGTTTGGGGAAGAATTTTAACTTGCATAAAACTTTGTAAAAGGGGTATGATTGTTCCTAAGACGCGTGTTTCTATGGAGTGGGGGAAGAATCAACTACATATCTACTTTTGGGCTGCTCTTTCGCTCAACAAGTGTGCAATTCATTCTTTGCTGGCTTTGGGGTATCCATGTCTTGGTGAATCGGCCGCTGATATTATATAGACTGGTCTAATCTCTCATTTGTGGATAATGTAGCCATTTTGTGGAGTTTGCTTCCAATGACAATTTTCTGGAAAATTTAGAAAGAGCAGAATAGGAGAGTTTTTGACAGGATTATGAAACTTTTAATGCGGTGATTGACTTGGTATTTAAAGACCTCATGTGGTCGTGCTCCGCTTCGCCTAAATGCTCTACCACTTCAATGGAGGAGATTGTTAGGGAGTGGGAACTGCTCAGGCCTCCTTAGGCATTTGTTTTGTGTTGGATCACACCCTATTGTATTTCTGTATGTTATTTTTCTTTTTTACCCTTTTCTTATTATTTTCCTTTCTTCCTGTATTATACTTTTCTTTTTCTTGTTTTTTTGCTGAGCTTCTCGCTCGGCTCTTTTGATCTGCTGTAATTCTCATTTATCAATGAAACTATAATGTTTTACTGATAAAGAAAACAACATTTATTGCTAGGACATTTTGCGGCTGTTGGGGGTTGAATCTTTTTTCCTTTGCACCTTGGTAGCTTTGACTCGTTGAGTAAAAATTTCGATTCTTCGGCAGTCAGAAGCAGACCTTTCTGGTGCAAAGCTGCAATGAAGGGTAAATTGATTGTTGTTTTATTTAGCTTATATATTGATTGATACACAAGTATTTGTTCATTAAACTGTGAACTGGAATGTTTTCAACGTTTAGTTGTGCTGTGCATAAATATAAATTTTTAGCGACTGGACCCATGAAGTAATTCCTATCATCCCTATTTAAAAGACACTAATAAGGAATTTCCTATTATGAACGCGAAGTTGCCTGTACCTTGTTGAATGAAAAACTTGTTGCTACTACGCTCATCAAATAGTTCTCATTTTGGTTGTCAGGAGTTCTTGCAGTGTCTTATGAGATAACTCTTCAATCTTGCAATACTGTTTCTCTTTTTTGACTATTCCTCTGATGGCTATTCTAAGGATTGCGCTTTTCCTTGTCTGTTGATCTGCTGAAGCTCCACAAAGGCATCCATTGCACAAAAAAGCAGGAACTTATTACTATGCTATTTGCTGCCTTTAAAGATGGAACATGGTATATGATGGGTTTGCTGGTTGTTCATTGGTTTTATGAAAGCTTGCAAAGGCTTTGGTTCATTTCTAACTTTCCCGTTCTTGGTTTCATATTATTGAATATATAGTCCATTGCTACCAGCCATGATTTTGGAACGAACAGGAGCATGTGTACGGGTTTCTTCTACTTCGGAATTCCTTCTCTGGCGCATCCAGGTATTTCCATGATGTTTCTTCACCAACTCTTGCTTTCACCCCTCTTAAATCTATTTGTGTCATACTGATTATGTTAAACTTTGGTAGTGAAACTTTTGGTCTTTCTGTATTGGATGCAGAGACTTTTTTTCCTCAATGGGGAGCAAGATTTGTCCTCCTTTCTACTAGTTGATTTGGGACTTGTCAAGTATCCGGCATATACCTGCAATGTTTCCCACCATATTTTCCCAGATCGAAGTGACCTGCTTGCATATGAAGAGGTGCTAATTTGTACCTATGAAGAAAAAATTTGACCTGTCATTGTATTTACTAATTGCTCTAGTCATCTGACGGCAGGCCATTGAAGTGGCACAAATGATGGATCAATCCCTTGATGAAGACAATATGGAAATGGTGATGAGATGCATTGAGATATCTGAAGGCTGCATATCAAGTACTCCTGAGAAAGTTGCTCAGTCTCTTGTACCCGAATCCTCAGGGACATTCCTATCACATTTCTCAGCCTCATGGGTATACTCAAAAGTGGTCACCTTAGGAATTTCTTTCTTCGAGCGTGAACGCAGGTACCCATGTTGTTCCATCAATGTTGTTTTTCTCGAAGGTACAGTATACTTATTCAAAAAAACATTTGAATAATTAGGTGTTTGTCTTACCTTGGCAACTTCCATTTTATTTGTAAACTTGACTCTATCTACCAACATCAATAGATAACACCCTTTCAGTTAGGGTGACAACGAGCTGGGTTTGTGCCGGAAATCTTATTATGAATGGACTGGGCTAGGGCTGGGCCTATTCAAAAAGCACAAAAAATGCAAGTCCAAGCTCGCCTCATTGCCACCTATACTGTCATACTTTCCGCGGTTGCACATGGCACCATTTTTTTTACCAATCCAATTTATCCAAGTGTCAAGACATCATATAAACTAAACTTAGCCCAAAAAATGCACATGAGAGGATCCATTCCATCCCATCAGAGCACTTCAATATGGTTAGATATTAACAACGATTAGTATTAATGGTATTCTTCATGTTAATTTTTCAGTATCTGGTGAATGTTATTGAAAGGTTTGATAAGATACAAAAGGATTTCCTATGGGAGGGTAGGGACGACAACACTTTCACCTTATTAAATGGGACAAGTGTCAACAGTCAAAGGGGGAAGGGGGTATCAGTATAAAATATTCAAGAGTGGTGAACCAATCCCTCTTGGGGAAGTGGTTATGGAGGATAGGGGGAGATGCTCTGGGTAAAGCGATGAGATTGAAGTACGGGGATAGCGCGGAGGACTGGGTGTTTGAATCAAGTAGGAATAGGGAAAGGTCGGCTCGGTGTTTCTGCTGAAACTACTTTTGAGCAATGCATGAGGTCAGAATGGTGTGTTGGCAAAAATATTAAGTTTTGGTGTGATGTTTGGCAGGTGGTGCCCTAAATATGGTGGTATTTTTGAGCTCGTGATGAGCAAGGAGGATTTGGTTATGGATGTGGCGCATAATTCAGAAGGGGGTGGTTTTGGGACAAAATTGAGAAGGAACCTTATGGACGAGAAGGTTTGATTTTGGTGGAGCTTCTCTCAGATTTAAATAGCTGTGGGCCGAATCAGTTTGGGGTTGACAGAGGTGAAATTTAGACACAAAAGGGGAGTTCAGTGTGAAGTCGTTATATGCTTTTCTGGAGCAGAATCAAGAACATAGTATTGGCCGGGGAAAGCTTTGGAAGGCTGAAGTCTCACCTTGTATAGCTTTTTTTGGTTGGATAGTTGCTTGGGATCAGATCCTAATGGTGAATCAGGTCAATAAATGAGGGATGAATCTAAAGAGTGGGGGTGTATGATGCGTAGTATGAGGAAGAAAGCTTGGGCCTGTAGCACAATGGTAGGTTGACAATATTGCAGCCTCAAGGTCGCAGGTTCGAGTTCAGCTTTCCTGTAAAAAAAAAAGGAAAGCTCCAATCAGCTGTTCATTCATTGTAGTTTTGCAAGTAAGATTTGGCCGTGGTTGAAATTTTTTGGGGTCAGCTGGTGTATGCCCAGGTTGTGTAGTGGCCTCACCTCTCAATGGGGTGGAGTGAAACTTCAAGGAGTTGAAATAGTTTTGAAGGATATGTCCCATCTCGTTGGACGTGGGCTATATGGCTGGAAAGGAATGATAATATTTTCAGAGGAATGACTGGACCATTTCTTTGGTGATGATGTTTGTGAGAAATTCATCATCGAATGGGCCGAAGTAAAGCTAGGGGGTAGGCAGGTTGCATTACATTCCATCTGGGACGTATGAGAGGATCTGGCTCAAGAGTGATGCATTTTCATTGTGGGATTGTTACTCCGTGCTCTTTAGGAGGTTGGGGTCTGTTTGGGGCGCTGACCCACCCGACACTCTCTGGGTCTTGTGGGCTGTTTTTTTCTTTTTGGGTTTGCTTAGTATCTTGGTAATGTGCAGGTATGTATTTCTCTTTCTTTTTAGAATATATTTATCCTTTTAGTGATATAAAAATACAAAAAATAAAAAGTGGTCCATATGAAGTTGCCTAGTTCGAACAGTTTGAATATCTAATGGACACATTTTTTAGGTTCACATCGGTTCATATAAGGTTCTGCCACTTGGATGACTTCGATTGGTCAAATATGTGTGATGGTTTTATCTATTGATGTTGACGACTCCCCATCTATCCTTTGATTATGTTGGGATTCATAATAGGTTCTTTTCTTGCAACCAGTGCCAATTTACATCATTGGAGACAGATATGTTTGTTTGAGTTCGACTGATGCAAGGAATCTGATTTACTTTATGTAGATGCATGAGAAGTAAATTTGTTGCAGTCAACATTGTCTATGAGGTTTCAAGGGCTATGTGAATGGTATAATTTACATACAAATGTATAATATAGAATGTAGTATAGTATATAGAATACAGTATGACATATTATATAGCATATTCATGATCACCATCGCCCTTGTCCCAATAATCTGGGGTTGGCTCTGCGAAACCTATACCTCTGTGCACTTCTATTTAAGGCTAAACTCTACACATTTGCGATCCTTCATGTCACTTTTCATTACACTCCAAGTTTTTGATTGTCATAAGAAAACAATCATTCTTATGACAACCCATCTCATTGTTGGTACACGATCTTCGGGCACCCTCTTCGATTCGGAAAAATGCTCAAAGTTGGTCACTCGGGACTCAGTTTGTAAGAGGGTGAAGGTAAACTAACAACAAACAGACTTGTTTAGTTTAAAGGTTAGGCGACAAACAGACTTGCCAAACCGAATGTTAATAACAAACAGACTTATTAACATTCAAATAAGGGGTTATGCAGCACACAAACCTACCAGTGACAAACAAACTCACTTGACAAAATATTAATGATGATGCAACAAACAAAAGTGCAAAAAAAAACCCGTTAGTGACAAATAGACTCATTGACGAATAAAGTATCCTGTAAAAAAGGTGTTAGTAGCAAACAAACCTACTAACAAATATGTGATTGTCACATACGGATATTTATCGACGCCGTAAAACGCCACTGATGGCGAGGTTTAGGTAGGGGATTGTGGATTGGACTCCTATACTAAACACCGGCTTGTCGGTTTTAGCAGCTAGGGTTGCCTAATTTTATCTAATGCGGAAATCTAATCTAGATGATCTAAACTTAAAAGGATGTGTTGGCCCGTTATGCGCAAGAGGATCGAACTCATTCCCGAGTCCCCTCTGTTGGCTCCCTTGGGTGTGGACCTATCTGTTTAAAGGCTATGCCTATGATGGTTTGAAATATGCAAGAGTGGTGTGGACCTATTTGGATCTAGGGTTAAGAATTTATAAAGGGTATCCTAAGGGAAAGGTTCTAGTTAGCCTTATTTTTCTTTGGAAAATGCGAGAAGCGAAGTAGAAGGGCCAACCCCAACTAGAATGTTTACTTTGCGAAATTTTTAGAAAAAATTGAAGTTCTAAACTCAAATGTTTAGAGTTCAACTTTTTCCAATTCGGAATTTCAAAGCCAACATCGAAAGTTCCAAAGAGAATAAGTGAATGAATGTTGTAAAAACGAAAATTGGAGGGGGGGGGGTATAACCTCAATTATACGCTAGAAAACTAGCGTATAATTTGAATTATATGCCTGAAATTGTGCCTATAATTTCAGTTATACACTGGAATTCTAGCTTATAATTGGAAGGTGGGGTTGAACTCATCTCCACGAGCTAATCCTAGTCCGACTCAAAGCCGGCTTCCTGAGGGACTCGGGCAAATTATACGCATGAAACTATGCGTATAATCCAATTATATGCATGGAAACATGGTTCAACCGAGCTTGAGTATTGGGTCGGCGCAAATTATACGTATGAAGTTATGCGTATAATTGAATTATACCCATAACCTCATGAGTATAATTACAATTATACGCATACTTCTATGTGTATAATTCAATTATATGCATACTGATATGCGTATAATTGACAGAGAATCAGGTAGGTTATAGACATGAATAAACAGGCACAAATAGGGATAGACATGCATGCATATTTACATGTAATATCATTTAAATAAATGTTATTACTCTTTCCTTTCCATTTACTTAAGATATTACATGTAAATAACAAGATACCCCCCATTTGAATAAAAAAAAGGTCCCGGATTGAAATTCTCAAAGAATAAAAAGTCAACTTTCCAATTCAAGAACAAAATTCGATTTTTTGTACTTTGGTCAAATTTATAACTTTCAAATGACAAGCCTTTTTTGCGAAATTTTAAAGCCCATAAATTCTATCATATCAAAGCATTTCTAAAACATCAAAGTCCGGTTAAAAAAGGGTCATATCTGGCTCCCAAATGAGGAATATATTATCATAGTTTTGGCTCGACATTTGACTCTCAGTCAACAGGACTTGGGGCCTAAAATGTAATAGTTAGGATGTCACATATGATTTTGAAAGGTCGAAAATGGGGTGTCTACACTCATGACATCACTTGATTTTCTCTTTTGGTGGAGCTACCGTTAAACATCTTATGAGATACTCATTCCTAATTCTACCATTTCTTGCTACTCTGCATTCCACCTTAGCACATGCACATCACTCACATGTATTTTGCCTTACTCCAACAATATGCAAATCATATTGTTGCATTAAGAAAAGCCACTTCAATCGAAGTGACACTCATTGATGATAACACACTACTTGTTTGTCAGGCTCTCTTCACTTCACTCACTTATGATCAATCTTGTATCAAATATCCTCTACAAATAAATGTTCCTATTCTATAGTATGCCTAGACACCAAAACGTATCATTGTGGCACTAAATTGCACCAAATGGTTTTCTAATTTGAACTCCAAATAGATTGGACAAGGTAATGATGATGGCGTTAATCTTCCCTACTGGCTTCAAATAGATTGGACAAGGCAATGAAAATGATGGTGATCCTCCCTGCCTTGTGTTATGTAATCTTACACAGTTGCACTCGTGTATTTCGACTTCATTTTGCTAATTTTCCAACTCTTCTAACTCTTTTTATGGTATTTTCCATACTCTGAACTTTTAGTTTACATGCTTTCTTTTCCGGTCAATTAGAACTAATGTGACAGAAAAATACATCTTAAAAAAACACTTTTTTTGCTACAACATTTAAATCTGTTATAAAATTTCTTTTACTAAAAACACATTTTCCCTCCATTAAAAAATTTTCTCCCATCTTTTTCATATTTTTTTCAAAACTCTAAAGGAAATCTTTTGAAAACCTTTTAAAGTCATGAGCCCCTCCATCTCTTTCAAAAACCAAATGCACAAGCTTTTCTCTCTCTTAAACCCATGATTTCCTCTTCCTGATACAACCCTAAGGCTGTGTTTAATAACTTGGAAATACTACTTTTTTTTTTTTTTGATCGGCAAGCAGAGGTTGGAGGGGCCTCACCCTTATTTATTTCTTAGAAAAGATTACAAATGAGAATAGACATTAATTACATCATTTCTAAGAAGAGAGTGTAAACCATCAGGTAGTCTGGCATCCCCAATCCATCGCACGACAGTGCTTGAAGTGAGTCCTTAATTGGCAAGAAAATCAGCACAAGAGTTAACTTCTCTGAACACATGCTTAAAAGTAATGCTCTTGAACTTGTTACATTGATTTTTGATCCGCCTAACAGCATTACTACTCTTCCAGTCCACCTGTGAGATATCATGAATCCAGGTCACCGCATTCTTGCAATCAGATTCAATATGAATGTCACTGATATTCATATCGATAGCTATCAGAATCCCGTACAAAATAGCATGTAGCTCACAATCAACCACAGAAGAACACGAGGATGGCCCAGCAAATGCACATACCACCTCCCCTTTTGCCATTCTGAAGATACCACCTATTGCAGCTTTACCATTATGTATTTCCCCATCGACATTTAATTTGACCTGACCGTCAGGACACTCCCAGGAACAAGGCATAGGAATCCTACTCTGCTCCTGGATTTGCCAAGCGTTGCATAGAAAATTACTCATGTCTCCATACCCAAGCCCAGTCATCCCGCAGATGACAAAATCAACAATATTATTTAAGATTACCCTCTTATGTTTTTGCTCATCTTCAAAGATTCTTGCATTTCGTTCATGCTAAATATGCCACACTACGACACAAAACGAAATGCTAATAAGAGCAGCCCTCCCTTTGTTCCCTTTCGCATTATCCATGCAAAGTGAAACCTAATTAACTAAGGAGTCACCCATGCTTTTGATACCAAGCCTATGCTTCATGGACAACCGGATCCATCTTGAGAAACCACATTTAAAGAACAGGTGCTCGATATCCTCGGAGTGCTCCCTTTGGAAATACAACTTCATGGCTGGAAGTGAAATTGTATTTTCAAATATCTTGTTTGACAAAACTTTAAGGATTGGAAAAGAAATGAAGTGGGCCCCACAAATGAAATTTACTTAAATTGAATGGGTGGAAATCACTTCCTTTCCCCTATTCTCAAAATTCTAGTTCCTCCCTCTGCTTTACGAGGGGATCTTTCGCCATTTCCTCCCTAGTTTACTAATTTTCATAGTATTTAGTTATCTTAATAGGTTTTGGGACCTTTGAATTTACTGTTGGCCAAAATACGAGTTTCCAGTTTCTCAGGAAGTCATTTCTCAGTCAAACTAATCAAATTGTAGAAATCAGATTTCCCAGACAACATAATCAAACCACACAATGCCATTTCCAGTGGAAGTCATTTGTCAAGAAATTAGCAAGGATTTGCAAATTGCAACTTCATTTCCCTTGTTTGATTTCTCATTTATCAAACAAAGCCGAACCCATGCACCCTTCTTCTAACATATTTTTTATTTTTTTTGCACTACCCTTGCTGTTTTAAGTGCGTAGCTGTATGATAGGGACATCCGATTCAAGCAACCGCCCATAACATATCGGAGGCGAAAGAAGAACATCAGAGTGATCAGAAAGAAGAAAATCTAAAATTTATTGCCAAAAGTTTTCTGATCAGAGGGTCTTCAACTTTCAATCTCGTCACTTTTATGTTTGGCCTATTTTGAAGTGTTAAACGAAGTCGGATTGATGCGAAATTGGTTATATTTGAAAGCTTATCGAAGTAGCTTTCCAACGAGCCAAAAAGCATGAAATTCCGACAAGTATTGAAGAAGTTATGGTCAGTTTTCGGAAGCTGCACAGAAAGTGACGAATTTCAAGAATCCTAATTGAATTATGATTAGTCTCTTTTATTATTTTCTTTTAGAAAATAGGATTTATTTCTTTTATTAGAAATAGAATTAGTTTCCTTATTGTTTTAGGACTTTATTTTATTATTTTAGAAGAATTAGGATATTTCTTTTATTTGAATTAGGAATTAGAGTTACACTAGGATTTCTAGTTTTATACATTGGTTAGTCTATTTAAAGGCTTGTAAACAACTTTATTAGAACATTTTGGTTAATGAAAATTGCTTATGCAAAATTGAGATTCTAAACTTTCGTGAGGGTGTGATTCTCTTAAACGGAGAGCGATTTTTCGATTCTCGCTTGCGATTTGGTGCGAGGCTAACTCTTCTTTCATCTCTATCTTCTTTAGATTTACGGTTTGCGTAAGTAGCGTAACCCTAGTTGTTTTATTTATTTCATAAAATCCAAAATCAACTTATTAGTTCTTCATAAATCATTATTAGCCATTTAATTTTGTTCGGTATCGAGAGAACTCGCTTGCGAGTTCGTTCGACGCCCTAAAACTATCGGAGATCTAGCCGTTCATAAGAACCTTAGTCTTCTAGATTCGCGATAGGGAACGTACACGAAAGTAAACGCTATTTTGGGCCAGAATTAAAGCATCTAATTGGATTTCTAAAATTTTCCATGGGAATTTGTTATCAGAAATTATTATTTTTAATTGATTAAATTAATTTTAATCCTAATCTTAGCCCTAGCATTGCATTTAGTAAGTTCCCGCATCAAATTGGTATCAGAGACATCGATTTAGTTTTAGGGTTTTATTGTTCATATAGGTTTTAAGGTTTATTTTGTTATTAATTTAGAATTGCATAATTTCATATTTGTCTAGGGTTTGTCTAGCTCGTGTCTAGCTTTTGTCTATTTTTTTTTCCCGTTTGGCTTTTGTCTGAAAATTTTTGTCTGGCTTTTATCTGAATTTTTTTTTTTTGTTTTGTAATTTTTTTGTCTAGCCTTTGTCTAACTTTTGTCTTGCATTACTTAGTTTCATAATTGCATGTCATTTCAATTTTATTGCATTTTATTTCAATAGTGTTCATTAGTGTGCACATCTAGTGTTTGACAAATGCCCTCATCCATTGTTGGTTCATAGTGTGTGTCTTTTCTAGTATTGTGTTTGAGGTGTGTTTATGTCAAGCATTATGTATGAGTCACTTACACGTTATCGTGAGTTCCTTACTCGTTATCAAAGGGTACTAGCCGAAAGAGGAAACCGCTACACTCCAAATTCTTGGCGAAGTCTCGAAAGTCGCAATGAGATTAGAGTTAAAGGATACTCCCATCATTATGAGCCCAAATATAATCTTGATAGTGAATCCCTAAGGTCTATTCAAATTGAAGTTCCAACTTTTGAGGGTGTGACGAACCCTAAGACCATCGTGGGATGGCTGTCTAGCATAGAGGAGTATTTTGACTTGTATGACATGTCGGAAGAGTGTAAGGTTAGGCTTGCCAAAACGAGGTTGGATTGCCATGCAAAGAAATATTAGGATGGTGTGGAGTTTCGACACAAGTTAGCTCAAACTAAGCCCATCACACGATGGGAAGACATGAAGGAACGACTCATCAACCAATATGTTCCTTTCATGCACCTCCACCTTCTATGATGTTTGAAAGTTAAGATGGATAAGTGTCATAAACACACCAACTGGAGACAATGAGCACCTACACTAAAGAGAGCTCTAATTTTGGGGTTCCACCGTTGAAATCCACGAGTACTCCTACGAGGGTCCAAATTGATCACGGGAAAGGAATTATCCACGAGAAATATAATTTCAGGGTTCAACCATCGAAACCCGTGATTACTCCTCCGAATCCCCAAATCAATAATGGGAAAGGAGCGATTATTGAGGGCCCAAAAACTAGTGGTCGCAACAAATGTTATAAGTGTCACGGATTTGGACACTTTGCTTATTGATGCCCTACAAAATTTTTCGCTCAAAATTTATTGACTAAAAGAGAGTTCTGAAGAGCCGGGAAATGTGAACGTGGAAGAAATTGTGTATGACCCTAGTACCGTGATGAGTGAAGAGGAGATAGAAGAAGCTGATGAAAGTCTAATTCGTGTTAAAGAGACTTCTATTTCCCTTGTGAGTAGTAATGTTGAGTCATTCACACGTGAACCAATTGAGTCACTTGCCTATGAGTCATTGGTATCCGTAGAGTTGGGTACATACGACTTGTTGGTGCCCCTTGAATCGAGTACACGTGAGTTCATCGAATTGGGTACACAAAAATCATTAGGGTCAAATGAAGCAAGTACACACGAGTTAGTTGAGTCGAGTGTACATGAGTCATTAGTGCCCCTTGCGTCATTCACATAAGAGTCGTTAGTATCAGTAGTGTCACTTATACATGAGCCTATAGAGTCTGTAGATGCACGTACACCTTTTTAAGGTCCAACAATAAAACATTCAGACCCATTCCTTGATGCCCATCCACCTATGCCCAATCCTATCTACTCATTGATTTCTAAATACCCGCCTGAACAATATGTGAAGAGGTTAGATGGAAAAGTTTTGGGAGATCCATATTTTGTTACCAAGGTAAAGACACATCAAGCATATCGAGAGTATCTTCTTAAGTGGAAAGGTAAACAAAAAATTGTCAACACTTGAACTGTAAGGAGAACGCAATCTGAGAAACATCAGGCATACTTCATCCAGTGGAAGGGTAAGCCGAATACTAGAACACAAATTTTTTCCCAATGTTTATTCATCAAAGGTTGTCAGAGTCTGCATCCACTTTTGCATATTGCATTCATGAGTTACATGCTGAGATTAAGAAAAGAATTAATGCAAACAATGAAAAATACAAGTTTTATGCAGATTCTCTTAGACGGTTCAAAAAATTTCAAGAGGGTGATTTTGTGGTGGTTCGCAATCGACCCGAGCGATTCCCGAAAGGAGTTGCAAAGAAGTTACAAGCTCGCGGTGATGGACCCTATCAGATCTTGAAGCGCGTCGGTTCTAATGCATACATCTTAGATCTTTCGCCGGATTTAGGGATTAGCACGACTTTCAACGTGGAGGACCTTGTTCCATTCCATAGCTCTTCAACCATCCCTGCCAACTCCTTTGAGCCTTCTACATCTAATGAACCAATAATTTTCCTACCGACATTGCTACCCCCACCTACTTGGCAAACTCGTGAGATCATCAAAGATGTGCTAGAAGATCAGATTGTGTCCACCAACCAAGGAGGACTTCAGAAGTATTTGGTCAAGTGGAAAAACATGAGCGATTCAGATAACACTTGGATTACACAGGAAGAATTTCAATAGCTTGATTCGGTTCTTTTGGACCTCTACCGCAACCAACAATCATTGGGGATGAATCCTTCTAACCCGGGGAGAGTTGATAGGGACAATCGATTCAAGCAACCGCTCATAACATATCGGAGACGAAAGAAGAGCATCAGAGCGACCAGAAAGAAGAAAATCTAAAATTTATTGCCAAAAGTTTTCTGATTAGAGTTTCTTCAACTCTCAATCCCGCCATTTTTATGTTTGGCCTATTTTGATGTGTCAAACGAAGTTGGATTGATGCGAAATTGGTCATATTTGAAAACTTATCGAAGTAGCTTTTCAACGAGCAAAAAAAAGTGCAATTTCGACAAGTTTTGAAGAGATTATGGTTAGTTTTCGGAAGCTGCACAGAAAGTAATGAATTTTAAGAATCCTAATTGAATTAGGATTAGTCTCTTTTATTATTTTCTTTTAGAAAATAGGATTTGTTTCTTTTATTTGGAATATGATTAGTTTCCTTATTGTTTTAGGACTTTATTTTATTATTTTAGAAGAATTAGGATATTTCTTTTATTTGAACTAGGAACTAGAGTTACACTAGTATTTCTAGTTTTATGCATTGATTAGTCTATTTAAAGGCTTGTAAACAACTTTATTAGAACTTTTTGGTTAATGAAAATTGCTTATGCAAAATTGAGAGTTCTAAACTTTTGTGAGGGTGTGATTCTCTCAAATGGAGAGCGATTCTTCGATTCCTGCTTGTGGTTTGGTGCGAGGCCAACTCTTCTTCCATCTCGATCTTCTTTAGATTTACTGTTTGCGTAAGTAGCGTAACCCTAGTTATTTTATTTATTTCATAAAATCCAAAATTAACCTATTTGTTCTTCATAAATCATTATTAGCCTTTTAATTTAGTTCGGTATCGAAAGAACCCGCTTGCAAGTTTGTTCGACCCCCTAAAACTATCGGAGATCTATCCGTTCATAAGAACTCTAGTCTTCTAGATCCGCAATAGGGAACGTATACGAAAGTAACGCTATTTTGGGCCGGAATTAAAACATCTAATTGGATTTCTAAAATTTTCCATGGAAATTTGTTATGAGAAATTATTATTTTTAATTGATTAAATTAATTTTAATCTTAATCCCAGCCCTAGCATTGCATTTAGTTAGTTCCTGCATCACTGTACTTTGTCACTTTAATATGAATGACATTGTTTGCAAACATATAACATAGAATCCCACTTGGCATTCTGCTGTCAATGAGTGCCACTTCGATTGTAAGACCTGCATTATTTTATGTGAAGAATTTTGGGCTGCGAAGAAGCGACTAGAAGACAAAGTAGTGGCTGAGATGCTTACGTTGAGATAGATGTATGGAGTAACTAGAAAGGTAAAATTAAGAAAAGTACATAAGATTTAGGACTAATAAAAGGAGAGAATTAAAGAATATTGCTTGAGATATTTTGAGCATGTCCATTGAAGACCTTGAAACAACCTCAGCATGAAGAGTTGAAACGATAAAAACACAAGGAGAAGAGAAGACTAATAATGACTTGGAGAGAAGTATTGAGAAACAATGTGAATGATTCTAACAAGAATTTGTTCTGTAACGAAATTGAGCGGAGAGATAAGGAGGACCCCAAGTAGATGAGATATAGCATTGCTGAGTTGACTATGATGATAACATATCAAATAATAAAATTATAAAATAATGGATTATAATAAAAAGGGATTGGATTATATATCTTATATCATTGGCGAAATGTCTTTATTATTTGTTCTCTCATGGAGTATCAGACACGTTTATCCAAGTCACATATTTATGTGAACTTGTGTGGTGGAACAACTAATGAAATTGTTCGCATTATCATCTGAACTCTAAAATCATGAAACATTATTTGCATTGATGGTGTGTACTTTTTCTTGGTGGCTGAAAGTGGCTTTAGTTACAGGTAGAGGTGTGGCTGGGTTGGGCCTTAACGGACTTTGTTTTCAGAAGGCCTGAAATCCTACCTAACCTCGACCCTTTTATTATGTGGGCATAGAAATCAAGCCCTGGTTAGGGCCCATTTTGTGCTTAAATTGTAGGGTGTGATGGCTTGGGCCAGATTCCGAATGGGAACGTTTAAACATTTAAGCCCAACCTGGACCAGTTTTTAATGTAGGGATTTCAGGCCCAGATTTCCCTTTTGGACATGTTAAAGCACGAGCACTCTAGGGGCCCCTTCCACTTCAATGGTGTTTCTTTTTTACAATTGTATAAGGGCATTTTATGCTTTTTTTGGTCAACTACTAATGATAGTAGAAACTGTGACATTAGCACTCCCCAATTTAATGTAGTGAAAACCATTAAATTCTCTTTCTTGTTTATTAGTGGATGGTTTGGAACTTATTATATTATTGATTTCCATAAACAGGTATGCCGTTTAGTTAGTCTGCGTCAATCTGATGGCAAAAAGAAGAGATGTGTGTTTGATTGGTCAGATCAACTGACTGAAGCAAGTACACATTTTGTCCTTCAAATGCATGCAAGAAGTGCACTGTTTAATGGCAGGATATATTTTTTCTATGTTTTTCAGGTACGAAGATGCTATAAGGTTTCTGAAGGGCCTTCTAAGCATAATTACTTGCGATGGAAGAAGGGGATATTGGACCCTTAGGCTGTCAGTCAACTTGGAGCATCTTGGTCGTATCAACGAGAGCCTCTTGGTTGCTGAAGAAGGGGTACTAGATCCATGGGTACGTTCTGGCTCAAAAATGGCACTGCAAAGGAGGGTGCTACGGTTGGGAAAACCGCCACGGCGCTGGAAAACGCCTAGTTTTGCAGAGTCCATCAGGAGAAAGATCAGGGAAGTAAGTGCTTTATTGGTTCGGTGATTGAAATTGAAGCTAAAAGAGTTGATGATCTGTTCATTTTACTCACTTTTTCCTGCTTTGTTTCAAGCCATAATTGCCTCTTGTGTTGACTATCTGTTATTGCTTTGATCGCTGATAAGTAGGTTCATGTTAGGGGGAGGCCTTTGAACTGTGAGATGGGGATGAAGAGCAGGTTCTATGGTGAAGATGGAGAGCTGTGTGCTGTAGAGGAGCTGGCTCTGCAGTATTATGCTGGGGAGGGTGGCTGGCAGGGCGTTCACACGGAAAGTGGTATTTGGCTGACTATTTTTGGGCTTCTTATGTGGGATATTATCTTTGCTGACATACCTGATGTCTTCCGCACCAGATTTCAGGTCTGGCAGTTAGCAACCTTTGGCAACTTTTTATCATTCCATTTCTATCATGTGGCATAGTTGTCCTCATGTGTATACTTGTTTCCCTAGTAACAAGGATGGAGTACATGAATAAAAAGGGAAGTACGGGAAAATTAAAGGGAAAAAGATGGGATACAGGAAGACTACGTCAAGGAAAATATAAAACACGCTTTAAAAAATATTTGATTAGACCTTTTCTGAATAAAATACGCTTTATACAAGAAAAATATATAAAACGCATTTTAAATGAAAAAAATGTGTTTTATCTGTTTTTCTGTATAAAACGGCCTTTTACACTTTTCTTGAAAAAAATGCGTTTTGTATGCATTTAAAAAAAATGTCGATTTTTGTGACTATGCTTGTTTGTGCGTTTGCCAAGCATGCATGCAACATTGATGAGCAAGTATATTTTTGGGCTGCATATGAACGTGGTGCATGTTCATGAAAAAGTGCATAAACTTCGCTAGAATTATTCTGTAGGGGAGATATATATATATATATATATATATATATATATATATATATATATATATTAGTATTTTTTTGCTTTCTGAACGGGGTTTATTTTCAACTGTTTATGATGTCAGACTGCTAGTTTATATTTCTGTGACGACTACTGATTTCTGTTGTAAAGGGATTGGCTGTTTGAGTAATGAAAATGTGTAGTGTCAATCACATTGATACTTGCGAAAAGCGGGATCATGCTTGGATTTCTAATTTTAAAATGACCAACCTATTGACTTTCCTGTTACCTAAGGTGGTCTTGATTTGATAATATTATTAGTTTTTCTACAGTTTTCTAAAAACAACTAAGGTATGTGATATGGTCGGAACATAATTCATTAAATGACAGTCTCTCTTAGGCTAAATTAGTGAGTGGGGCGTGAAATGCATGTGTAGAGAAGGCCTGATATTCAGCCTTTTCTGATTACTTTAACAATAAAAGATAAGGTTTATTTTGATATAAATATGTATCCCATGAGTAAATTTTAAATTAGTATATTTTCTATTAACTCATGCACTCCAGATTTTTTAAGTATATGCGTGTTTTGTCTATTTTAAAATCAATTGTAATATCTTGCCTTCTCTTTATATGGCAATGGTCAGGTCCAACTGGTTGAACCTGATTTTGTGCTCAACTGGATTTGTAGCCATTGGATATGAGGGAATCTTGACTTCCACGGTTTCCAATTTTATAGGATTACCTGTAATCAAGATTCTCTCGTATCCAATGGCTGCCGATCTGGTTGAACGTGAAATCAGGTTCAACCAGTTGGACCTGACCATTGCCCTCTCTTTATAATAGTGCAGATGCCAATGCTTTGTTATCCAAAGACCCATGTTAACATAAGTTCCTCCTTTTCTTATCATAAAATCGTAATAAAATATTCTGACCAATATAAAAGCGCACATTTCTAGTTTTATTTATTTATTATTGTGGTTTCTATACCGTCAGTTTTATTTATTATTTTTTGCTGCAGACTGCACCATTAGATCTCGATACAGACAGTTTTTACATAGCAAGAAAAAGCCTCATAGAATCACACCTACACAAGATTTGGACTGGTTTGGCTGAGGAGATCCTCATCTCTTCATGGGAATCATATGTGGGAACGGCTTGCCGGGGTGTGAATTGGGATCGCCATAGTTTGCTTGACCTACGGGCTGCTGTTTCATGCATCGGAGGGCCTTGTCTTGCTTCTATCTGCCGGCATTTGGCACAAGATTATCGGAGCTGGTCTAGTGGCATGCCAGACTTACTGCTCTGGCGCTTCTCTGGAGAATATGTAGGTGAAGCTAAGCTCGTTGAAGTTAAAGGCCCGAGGGATAGACTCTCGGAACAGCAGAGAGCATGGATGCTGCTTCTCATGGATTGCGGTTTTGATACGGAAGTGTGCAAAGTAAGCCCAATGTCCCCTTCACCATGAGGTCCCCCTATTTTCTTTGTAATTGTTGTATTAGAAATTGCTTTGCGTAACTTCATTCATGTGTAATTTTATCTATATTAATATGACAAATTTCATTTTTTCCCAAGAAGTAAAAACTGCACAAAGATAAAGCTAATGTATACATAAATACTAATATTTGATGTTTATTTGGGAAAAATAGTTATAAAGTATATTAAAATTTGTTGTCCATGAAACCTCCTTAGAGGGATCACAGCATGGTTCAAAATTTCGGCCGAAATCTGAAGATTTCGGTCGAAATGTTTTGGTTTTTGTCCCCACCGAAACTGAAACAAAAACATAAAATTTTGTTTTTTATGCTATGGGGACGATTTCGGCTGAAATTTCGGTTTCGGACGATTTCGGCTGAAATTTCAGTTTCGGTGGGACCGAAACCGAAACGAAATCCGAGTTTTGAATCCTTGGAACACGGAAACAATTTCTTCATGTTCTTCCCAATGGGATGAGCAGGGGCTGAAGATCTTACCCTTATTGCTGGCGGTAAGCACAGTGGGATTACACTAATTCACGTGCTCTTGCTGCAATGCTGTTGAAGGCTAGGATTCAAATTTCGCTCGAAACCAAACGTTGTGATCCAGAGCAAAGTGATACGAGATCAAATCCTGAGTCACACGTGTGTCTCGACTGAGAAGCATGGGATACTAATGTAGCTTATGAAAACCTGAAAAAATTCAAAAAAAAAAAAAGGCCAAAAAAGAAGGAAAAATCTCTTCTTTTTATTTGTTTATTTTAAAAAATGCCAGTCAAACTTTTCTTGACGGGTTCTTTTATTTGGAGGGAGCCGTATTTTTCTCTTTTCAAAATAACTATTTAAGGTGAGAACAATTGTTATTATTGTTATATTCTTAGATACCATTTTCTCAGTCCGTTGGATCTATGATATGAAAAGAGAAAAAAGGCATTTACCCTGTGCTGGTCCCATTTGTATGGGGTGCTGCGAGAGTGGATGGGATACAGAGTTAACCTCTTGCGTTTTACTCACAAAGTTACTGCTTTCAAGATGTGAACTTGGGCCTTCACGCTTGACAGCCCAAGTTTTTTTCATTGCACCAAGCAATGACTTCTGATATAAACAGAGTACTAATATGAATCTAATGATTTAATCAGCTATGCGATATTTTTGTTTTTCTGGTTTTATTTTTTTCCATTTTAAACCTTTTTTCTTCATATCTTCAGTTTGTTAACTTTAATCTGGGCCATTCACAAGTTATATATTTAGATTTGTATCTAAATTTAAATACAAATGCAGAAATATGAATAGAAATAGCTATCTAGAACAGAGATCTAAGTATGTTTACATTAATTTTAGATATCTGTATTTTCATTTATATTAGATCTATATCTGTAACTTTCCATTCCCCCCCTTCCCACCTACATATTTTATTTTTCGAATAGCCATGTGAGCATGGTTTGAAATCTCGGACAGCCCTGAGAAGTTTTGTGTCTCGGCGATGGCGTGAAATGAAAATAGCCCTTTTAATGATCTTACACCACTAAAACAGGTGTTAAAATCATTAAGAGTATTTCACTGTTATGCCGCGTCGCAAATATGAATGATCAATCCAAACAGTCCAAGTGAAGGAAAATAACTTAGTAAAAAAAACACACCAATAAATTAATTGCATATCGTCAGATCAATGATCTTCACATAAATGGGTTACAGTACAAAAATAGTGATAGCCCTTCACGAGATCATCACATGGACAAGTTACAGTTTAATAAATAGTGCCATGTGTACAAAGATAAAATTTAGGGAAATTTACCTGATCGACCTTGTCAGATACACCTTTTACGTCAGAGACCCTATATTTTCGCCTTTACCCAAACCGATCCGCTGCGCGCCGAGCCGTCGCCTGCCTTTAGGAAATGCTGAAATTATCCCTATGATAATAAATAGCCGTCCTTTATTCAACTCATTATTGTTTACCTTTTTTACTTTTAGCTTTTTCGTTCGAAGTCGGTGGAGAGGCGATGTCAATTCGTAGTCGCTGGCACTCCGTTTTTGAATCTTCAAGCTACCAAATTTGTAAGTTAGAAATTAAATTACCTTTCATTGTTGTAGAATTTTTTATTCTTCTTTCGATGGTCTATGTTTTGAATTAATTTTCTTTTTTATACTAAAATAATGGAGCGATAACGATTTCCTATACAATCGTCATTGATTGTTAAGGTAATCGATACTGATTGTTAACGCGATCGATAACGATTGTTTATACAATCGATAACGATTGTGTAAGAAATCGTTATTGATCGCGTTAACAATCGGTATCGATTGCCTTAACAATCGATGACGATTGTTAACTAGCTTGATTATAAACAATCTTTTTTAGTATCTAACTCATGCCTTTCAATTTTATTACAGTTCATTTACAGAAGTCGTGAAGATGGATGTACAACGGGCTGTTGCCAAATGTTCGTCTATTGATATTTCGAAGGTTTACGAGGAGGCAAGCCCGCAGCGGAAGGAGTTACTCAGAGCATTAGTTTTCGGTGGAATATTTCAAATGCCAAAGGGTGTTAGCTTTGCAGGAGATGTCGTCGATGTCATGTTGAGTTTTTGGGTTGAGAAGAATCACTTTCTAATCGGAAAGAGAAATGTCTATTTTCGATAGATGGACATTGCCTTAATATTAGGCCTTGCGGTGGTTGAACCCCAATAGTACACCCCTTTCGTTAAACCACCTGAAAAGGAAATCATTCGAAACAAATATTTTCGTGGACTGCCGACCGGAAAAATTATTCGGTCTCATATAGAAAATGGATTGAGGCTAGCGGAAAGTGATGACGACTACGTAAAGTTGGCTCTTCTTTTTGTTCTGTGTATATTTCTTTTTCTCGGGTCTCACCATCAATTGTCGGAAGACCACGTTGAACTCGTCGATGCCGTCGAGAACTTCAAACAAACTTCGTGGGGTCTCTACGTGTTCAATGACTTGCTGGAGTATATAGAAAATGGCATGACAAATAGAAAGACTGTTGACAACGATAAAGCCCTTAAGCCGTATAATGTTTATGGCTGTATATGTGTACTTCAATGGTGGGTCTATGAGATGCTGCCTGACATCTCACCTCAAAGAACGCCCATGATGAACCCTTTCCCACGATTGTTAAAGTGGGCGGAGAAGCCACAAATGAGGATGAAAGACTACACTTTTGCGAAAATGCTGGACAGCAATGTATGATGTCGATTTAAATACTTTAAATTTGTGAAGGTAAGGACTGTAGAGGGTAAATTAAAAGATTTTGACTCCGTAACCAGTCGATATCAACTTCCTATGCAGTCGTCATCGACTTCTGAAGCAATTGCTATCGACTGCGTACGTAGTCGTTATCGACTTCCTACGCAGTCGTTAACGATTGCGTACGTAGTCGTTATCGACTTACTACATAGTCGACATCGACTTATTAGGCAATCGTTATCGACTTTCTACACAATCGTTATCGACTGTAAATGAAATCGGTATCGACTCCTTAAGCAGTCGATATATTATAGTAATAGTTCAGTTTTTTACATTCGACTTTCTATAATATTGCTATTTTATTTTACAACCAATCCTTTGTCGTAACAGATTTACGCTCCCCTCGAACCCTTTTTCTTCGAGTTGGAGATACCCCTCATAAGGGGATTATTAGCAAGGTCGAAAGGCTGTTGGGGGGGAGATTTGGGGGAAGAGGAAAGAGAGTGTTGAAGAGGTCAAAAAAGCTGTGGAATTTAATTTCTAGCTCAAGAAGAAAAGAAATTACATTCCGGTCAAAGAAGTTGACGAATAAGAGTTTGAGGACGAAACAACGTCGGACGAAGACTCGTCGTCAGAAGAAGTCCCCATCCAATTAGACCAGCTGAGAAGGGATGTCACAAAGATGAGCGACAGTACATCAACCTCCTCTAATGAAGTGTTGAGGAGGATTGATGGTATGAAATTGGAGAAATTGAAACTCAACCAGAAAGTGAGCCATTTGGAAGAGTTAGTGAAGCGGTTGGTGGAAGAGAATAAGCAGTTGGTGGAAGAGAATAAGCTCCTCCGGACACAAAGCACCTCTTTTGATGACCGGCTCACTTCAAGGGATGTAGAGCTGAAAACGGTTAGTCACTTCAACAAGGTGATCCGAAGGGAGCAAGGAAAAATTACTGAACTCCTCCAAACAATCTTGGAGGTGACACGTAAGGTATGGGTCATAATGTAGTCTGCTATGAATTATTCCGATATTGTATATAATCGATAACGATTGTATCCACAATCGATAACGATTGTATTCACAATTGATAACGATTTCATGCACAATCAATAACGATTTCATCCACAATCGATAACGAGTGGATTTGGAGTCGATTCCGATTGTGTGTAGTGTCGATATCGATTTTTTGTAGAGTTGATATCAATTGGCTTTAGAGTCGATATAGATTATTTTTAGAGGTCATATCGATTGTATTTAGGGTTTCATATCTGGTTAGTTATCCATTTGATTTCTTTCGATGTTCAGGATGGTGCTGTTTCAAAGTTGTTATTAGATGTGCCTTTCACTGTCGATATGAGACCAAAACATATGGGTCCAGCAGACAGTGGGCCATTAGATATGGGACCACCTCCTCCCACGCAAGACACGCAAGAGGAGGTGACAACAGTTGACAACCAATCCCAGGCACATGCCAATAAGGGTTGTCCGGCTGGTGATGAGCAACCCGAGCAAGCATTCGACACTTGCTTGAGGCCTAGGACTAAATCAAAACCTGTTGTCTCGAAACCTAGGACTGGAAGAAAGCAGCCGATAAAAAGACTTACAACGGAGACAATGCCCTCTTCTACGGTTGAGCTGACAGCTGAGTAGAGGTTCATGAATGCCATATGGACAACTCATGTTGAGGATGCCGAGTAAGTTACTTATTTTCGTAATTTATCTATTTTTCTGATGATAGTTAGTTAGTAGTTAATTTAATTTTGAATTTAAACTGACTGTTATTTTACATGCAACACCTACGTAAGCATCGTGGGTGATTATATACTCCGGATGCATGCCTTCAAATATTTGGAAGGCGAGGGACACTTAGACAATATTGTAAGTAATCCTTTACAGTCAATAACGACTGTCTAAACAATTGCTAACGATTTCCTTAATAGTCGATGACGACTGTATTAACAATCGATAACGATCGTCTTAATAGTCGATACTGACTGTGTATAGAATCGATAACGGTTCTCTGTATAGTCGATTACTCAAAAATTTTTTTCTTTAAGATATTGGGAGCCTACCTAAGACTTATGGAAGTCATTGATGACACTGCTCATCCCGAGGTAAATGATAAATTCTTCCTTATGAGCCCCACCGGTTTGACCTATATGGCCATAGACTATAATGATTTCAAAATATTTATTGAATATAAAAAACTTAACTACGAAGAGTTGGGCATGCAAATCGAGCGGTGGCCTGCCCTTAAGGAAGAGACGAATCTAGGCAAGAAGGTGCTCTAAAACTTCTTCTTCAATCGGTTGAGGGATCTCTGGGTTCACCAATTTACCACGGTACATTACGATCGCTGCCAATAATTTTTATAAATTTTAAATTGTATCCTCTAACATTATATTATTCATTTTAGATTTTTGTCCCAACCCATTGCCACGACCCATTACGTTGGGCGCATGCGATCGTTAAGGTTGTCGAACGATCGGTAATGATCGTTGACGCTATTTTAGATAAGCCCTCTACGAAGAAGTATTCCGTCCAATTGAAGGACATGGTAAGAATTTATAAATTTTTGCTGTTTGCTTATCTTAGCTACTTATCTTATCTGACATTGCACATTTCAAAATAGGCCTATATTGACAGTCAATATCGACTGTACAGACAGTTGATAACGACTGCTGATACAGTCGATGTCGATTGTATAAGAAGTTGTTAACGATTGATTATACAATCGTTAACGACTGCTTATACAATTGATATCGACTGTATCATCAGTCGTTAACGATCGTATAATGCTGATTTTGATGCTTTTGAAAGTTTTACTAAAAATTTTCACTGTTTGCTTATCTTAGTTGCTTATCTTATCAGACATTGCACTTTTCAAAACAGACTCATTACGTTCCCGCACTTTTACATTTACACGGAGACTCCACTGCATTGAGCGCTGAGAAGTATCCTTAGTCAAGTTCTGATTGCCGGACTAAATCTGTACCCCGACAAAGCAATGGATGGGACTGTGGGGTGTTTGTATTGAAGTATGTAGAGTACTTCATGACGGGAAAGAAATTTGACTTCATCGAAGGCAATATGAGTCAGATCAAGACAGAAATTGGCCAGACCCTTATCAAATTTACTGCCGATGGAGAAGCCGAGCAAGATACCGATGTAGAACCTACTACTGATGCACCACCCTAGTTTTTTTCATAAGTTATAATTGTATTTAGTTGTAAGTCGAACATTCATGGAAATTTGTAAATGAAAATTTTAATTTTCGTACAGAAATATGAGTATTGCAACATTCAATTGCTTTTGGAAATTTGTAATCTCAAGTAGGTACAGCTATATCCGCCGACTGTATTGACAGTCAATATCGACTGTACAGACAGTTGATAATGATTGCTTATAAAGTCGGTATCGACTGCTGATACAGTCGATATTGATTGTATAAGCAGTCATTAACGACTAATTATTCAATCATTAACGATTGCTTATACAATCAATATCGACTGTATCAGCAGTCGTTAACGACTTTGTAAGCAGTCGTTAACGATTCCTTATAAAGTCGATATCGACCGTATTAATAATCGATATCGATTGTATTAACAATCGATATCAACCTTATTAATAGTCGATATCGACTGTCTGTTCTGAGAAAACGCTGAGAAAATGCTAAAAGTTTTATGTACTGAAAGTTCTACTAAAATGCGCTTCTTTATATTTTTAATGAAAATTCATCGTATATATTACATCCAAATTTATAACTAATGGACTGTGGGGTGTTTGTGTTGAAGTATGTACGATCTAGCCGACTTCTTGTACTATTTCTGGATGGCGATTTATCTCCAACCCCTGTGCGTGAAAAAAAATTCTCATTTGTTAATAGATAGAAAAATACAACTTACAAAACTCCTAAATTAAAAATATAAGTTAGCAAACTCATAAATACGACACTTTTAATGGAACGCTACGGCGATTTACTATGTAAAGGAGGTACATACTGTATCACTCCATCGGTCCCACTGCGGTGCAAGTTCTGCGATTGTGACCATACTTACTACACCTGTCACACTGTAAGGCCCTAACCTCACTCTTAGATTGTATCCTTCTCTTCCTCGGACAACTGACTTGCTTTCGACAATTATAGGATGGTCTAACTTTCATATTTTCAGGCAGTTGCTCAACTGAGAATTTTCATTGGCTTTATCGAGGGTGGGAAGCCATTGTTCGTTATATGTTTGTCTAAAAAAAGCAGTGAAAAATCACTTCTCACAGAAGTTATGGTAATTGTAACTTCTCCAATTGATGACCGCCACGATATGCTAGTAAGGCAAGCCATGAATGTGCCAACGATGGTAAGTACACGTCTTATGTTCTAAGTCGACGTGATGAATAAATTTTTTGGAATTGACTTGGAATTGATCACGCCCATATGGTTGAGCTTTTTTTCTACCGGCCCATTGCAGCACCTTTTTTATGTGCTCGTCTGCTTTCGGGCAGAGGAGGGTGGTCCATTGCTAAGATATCTGTTGGCGCTTTTAAAAATGATCGGTAACTTTCTCTTTAGTAGTTCTGATTAAGTCGATAATTGGTCTCTCTCAAGCTATCTTTAGTACGCTATTCAAGCTTTCAGCATTATTCGTAGTCAGGGAATCGTACTGTCTTCCTTTCATATATGCGTATGCCCAATGCTTCAGGTCTATTTTTAAAATATACTCTACAATCCGAGGATCAGCAAGATCTTTCTTTATTTTGTTAATAAAATAATCAAATTTCTCTACTGAATATGCACGCACGACGCTCCATCATAGACCCTTCACATTATTCTTGGGATACTTGTATGCCAAATTTTGTGTCATATGTTACATGTAGCAGTTGTTGTATGCATTAGGGAAGATATGTTTCACCGCCTTTATTAAACCCTTCGACCTATATGTGATAAAGATGAAATCTTCGGTAAACTCACTGATTACGAACGCACCTACTCGTTCAAGAAACCACATCCACGTATCCTCTTCTTCTAACTTGATGGCGGTAAATGCTAACGGTAATATATGGCCATTACCGTCTTGTGCCGAGGCGATAAGTAGGATCCCTTCGAAACGTCCTCGTAGGTGTGTGCCATCTACAAGCAATGTGCGACGAAGTGTATTGCGGTAGCTTTCGATGCACGAGCCAAAACTCTAAAAAAATCTTTCAAACTTACCATTAAACGTAAGTTTAAAGGATGTTTGTATATTAGGATCTACCCTCTCCATCTCTTTCACGTAGGCCGGTAGATTCACAACTTGTCCTTCCAAACTGCCTTTAATATCATTAATGACAAGTTCTTTCCCCCTGCAAGCCTTAGCATATGAGATTTACACATTATAAGCTTTTACAATATCAAACATTATTGATGCTGGTATGTAGTCGAATCCTTCCATAAGTTTCTCCCGTACATAATTGGCTACGAAGGAGCTTGTTGCATTACGGTGACCGTGAGGTCCGAACTTAGCGGCCCCGTATATGTGAGTACTATTGAATGTCTTAATTTTGAAAGAGTCAAGCCCAGTCAATTTAGACGCATGAATGCGCCATGAACAATGGGTTCGTAACAACCGACTGTCACTCGATAATTAGCAGTTTTCAAAGGCAGAATTTGAAAGTTTTTCTCCCCCGCGTGCTCTTTCAATGCTCTTTGAAATGTTTGTTTGTCTTTAAAGATCTCTCCAACTTCAAACGTTCAATTCCAGTATTCGGTTTCCACCTCTTGATCGGAAGACTCGTTCGTGTCTCTGACACTTCGTAAGCTCCATCTACTAAGGGATTATCAATACCTCTCACAAAATTTTTCGGATCCTCTTTTATAAACATATCCGGTTCGTCATCATAATTTTGACGTTCTCTTCACTAGTAGTATTTTGAGGTGGTTGACTAAATCCTTCTTCACCGAAGGGGTTCTGATGTGGTTGACTAGACCTTTCACGGAACAGGTCATGACATGATTGACTAGGCCCTTCACGGAACAGGTCATGACATGATTGACTAGGCCCTTCACTGAACGGGTTTTGACATGGTTGACTAGGCCCTTCACCGAAGGGGTGCTTATGTGTATGGACATGGGATGAAGCTCCTTCAGTAATCCCCATTGATGGCATATTAGAACATAATTCGTGAGTCAGTCAAGTTGTGAATCCACCGGGGAAGAGATAACGAAAATCATCTTCATCCCCTACTCTTAGAGACGTGTAGTCTAACTCTTGATTACAATGTTGTGACCCATACATATTTTATAGTGGGTCATCATATGATTCAACTGGGGCATCGTTTAAATCAATAGTTGATTTCATGGTCGATATGTTTGTCGTAAAATCGTCGTCAGCGCCTAACCGAGCTGTATCATATGTAGGTCCTTCCTTTTCAAACTTAAATGGTTGGAAGGAATGATTACTCACAAAATCAGTCCCACAAAGAGGTATTTGTTCAGCTTCGACTCGGAAGGTGGACGATTATTTAATAATGAATACCTTTATAATGTCCAACATGGATTTATAAAACGAAAATAGGGTGGCTAAATCATCCGAATTTAAAACGTCGGCAAGCACAAGGGTATTCACTATCTTCTTAGAGAACTTTATGAAAATTGTTTTATCTTTCATCGCAAAACTGATAACAGAAATTCGCCTTATGAATCGTTCATAAGAAATATCCGTCGAAATTGTAATAACCCTTCGACGGCCACCTTCATACAAACCATCATCGTTTACAATATGACCATTAAAGTGATAGAGAGGATAAATTTTCACACAAGACATCGCCAAAGAGAAGAAAGGGGTCATAAGACGGATGATAAAATTGAGGAATGACAAATTGCTAGCAAAACAACTGATACACAATCGATATCAATTGTATAAACAGTCGATATCGACTGTTTATACAATCGGTATCGACTGTTTATATAATCGGTAATGATTGTTTATACAATCGATAACGATTGTGTATCAGTCGAGAACAATTCTGTATAAAGTCTTTATCGACTTTTTCGATATATTTACCCAGTAAAATTAATTTCTAAAAATAAAATTATATTTCTTATACTTCACCATTGTATTTCTAAGAAATTTTCGATAGAGTTTACACTGAATCTGAACATACCTCGCGTCGGAATGACAAACCGTAGGATCTTCAACTCCCAGTGACAAAATGCAGGAGCTTCTTCTCCTAAGTCTCTATTTTTTTCTTTCAAGTAGCAGATCTGAAGCAGAAGACGTCACCTTCACCACCTCTAACTTATTACTAACTCTAGCAGATTAAAATGAGGAAGAATGAGATGCATTTGTGGGTTAAAGAAAGTCAGAGAAGGGGGTAATTTGGACTTTTTATTCTCCTTAGGGTCGACTCGGCTTCTAGGTGGTCGGTTTAGGCAAAGGTAAAAATATGGGATCTCTAACGTAAAAGGTGAATCTGATAAAGTCGATCAGGTAAATTTCCCTAAAATTTAATACCTTTTTAATGATACACTAGTCTAACATTCTATTAAATTAAAATATAAAATAAATATTTTTTATATTTGCATCTTGGGGCGAAACACACTTTAATCTCGCCTCGATGACCCTTGAGACACCTTGTCTGGGACAAGATTTCAAACCATGTGGACGCAGATACCTTGCCTGGGACGAGATTTCAAACCTCTGATATCTTGCTCAGACATGGACATGACTTGAGATGTCTTAAAAATCTTGAGAATTTAATCCATGATTAGAAGGTATTAAAATCCTTGTGGAGACAACCTGGGTTTGGTTTGTTAAAGCGATTAAACTTGGGAGCCATTACTTGCACACGCTTTTCAAGTGATTTCACCGAATTTAAAGAAACACTTGACATTTTAGGGACACGTGATATGTAAAAATGCAATATAGGCTGTCTCATTGGAATTTTATGATCAATAGGTATTTGGTATATAAAATTAGAGTAAAATACGATACTTGTCATATGATTTATTGTAGTCAATTTTTGAATTATATAATTACCTTTGACTCTATTTAATCAAATGATGAAAATTATATTTTGTTCTAATCTTTTGCAATTGATATCTTTAAATAATGTCCTTCAAATAAAACAACTTAGATGGTGTTCTCACATAGTAGAAGTCACCCAACTTGCAAGTCTTTCTTTTAAATTCGGTGCAATCCAGTGCAATTACTTGAAAAATTTGTGCAAGTAATGACTCTCATTAAACTGAAGTGATTTGTGCAATTACTTGAAAAATTTGAGAGCCATTACTTGCACTTGCTTTTTAAGTGATTGCACTGAAGTGAAATTTTTTTTTTGCATTTTAGGGACTTGTGAATATAAAAATGCAATCTGAGCAGTCTGATTTAAAGTTCATGATTTATAGATCCATAGTCGATAAGATTGGCACGAAATATAATCTTCATCATGTGATTAAATATAGTCGAGGACTATTATTTGATTCAATGATTGACAATAATAGATTATATGATAAATATTATGTTTTGCTCCAATCTTATCCACTAAGGATCTATAAATCATGAGCTTTAAATCAGACGGCCTAGATTGCGTTTTCACATATCACATGTCCCTAAAATATAAAGTCTTTCCTTAACCTCGATAAATATAAAGTCTTTCCTTAACCTCGATGCAATCACTTACAAAGTTTGTGCAAGTAATGGCTCCTTTAAACTTTATTGCAAGGCATGGTAGAATTTCAGTCCACCCCTGGCTTACAGATTCTGTCCACTTTTTGCTCCCAAACTTTCTCTATTAGAGACAAAATTAAAATTAAATATTATAATGAACCTTGGATTTTTTTTTTATTTTTTTATCCTGATACGGCCTCAACAACCGAAGAGAGTGCACACATATAGATTGTTTTGAATGGGGCCTGTGATTTAGGCCCGAGCAAAATTTTGCTTGCCCAATGGGTAAAAGGTGTGCCCCCACCCCACTAAAAAACCCAGCCCAACCCATCGGGTAAAGCGTATATCCCTGACTTGACTTGAAAACCTATGCAACTCAATCCTCGACCCTAAAAACTGACCCGACCCAGTTAAAAACTCCTTAGTTCCTTCATTTATATGTAAAATATCAGGTCTAGTCGGCCGACTTAATGCGATTTTTCCTTGACCCGATGCCACCTTTGAGTCTACCCAACCCAACCTGATCTTCGGATGCTTCATGCCTGACCTGATAAAAAACCTAGGTTGGGTGGCAGCTTGACCCATTCTGTTGGCAACCAGATCTTTGGAGTCAGAAACTGATGCATCTATCACGATTTTATTTATTTATTAATATTTTTTAAAAACAATCTTAGATGTTCCAGCAATTTGGGTCTTAGAAATTAGAATACCATAAAACAGTTCGTATGCCTAAAATCTCATAATTTACAAGTAGTTGCAAATAACACGGGTTGGGGTGAACCGGACCTACCCATTTAAAATCTGGTCGGGCTTGAGTCAGGTCCATATAGAAAATCTTAGACCCTTTTGAGTTTTGGTCCGGGTCTAGGTCAAGGTAGACCCGGATTCAACCCATTGAAGATTGAGTCAGGTACGAGTCACGTATAATTTATTAGTTTGTGTTACTTGCAAATATAAGAACTGGTCTGTCTGAGGATATATTCCTAAAGAAAATAGGAGAAGCATTAACTAATTAGTTTACTAACTAGATGTATAGCTAAAATTTTAAGCATAAAAGCTAAACCAATGACCTGTGTAAGGGAAATGCTCCTCATATTAATTTAATATTATCTTGTCCGATATTCATTCTCTCTAAAATGTGCTACGCCATGTGCTCTAGTGGATTTCAATGTCAAATTCAACACAGAGAAGCAGATACCCATGTCAGATATTCAAGCACGTGCTGGCCAGATTGAGCTAAGGTGAGGAGTGCCCAGCTTATATATAGCCCAAGACCTCCAAGCCCACAGGCAATGTGGGACTATTCTAACATATCAAGCTGGCATCAGGTCATTGGTTGCGCTGATTTCCAGCGAAAATTGAACAATCTCTAAGAATTTGTAGTTAGCTGCCAACTCATGATCCAAATCAAGTCCTTCTATACAAAGTGCAAGATCCAGTAGTTGTTCTTCACATATCACAATTTCCGACTTCACGATAGGGTAAGAAAGAGCTTTGTTAACTGGCTGTGTAATGTTGATTCTAATTCGGCTATGCCTGTACTTATGAAGTTTCAAAAAACTGATAAATCTTGTTTTCAACAGTCTAGTGATTTCTGGTTGTCTTCTGTTTTTCGGTTCATTGCTTGGAAGAAGGTGCCCTCAAAAAGAATTTATAGTGGATCCTCTGGAGCAATTTGAGTGGAATGTTGTATGCTAGCCAAACATTATCTCTGGCTGATTAGATTGTTTTCATTGATACATATGTGATTCGTCGGCTCCGAAAGCCCAGATCTGTAAACATCTGCGGAATCTGAAACAAACCAACCAAATGTTACAGAAAAAACAAAGAACGGATTATATAGCTTTCTGAGGTCCATAATCAGATGAATCAACTAACTGCACTGTATTCAAGGATAATTAAAGGATTGTTTCTGATGATGTTTTTTTTTTTCACCCAACAGTCTCCCTAACAAAAATAAGTAGCAACTATCATCCTCAGTTGTTGCTGGGTTTTAGACACCTGATACTATTTCTCATCAAGTGTACCATGTGAAGAGAAGGACCCAATGTCTCGATACCATGGGTTGAAGATTGCATAAAAGACATATCCATCGTGTGATTCAAATCGGTCAAAGGCTCATAAAATGAACGGACAAAACTGCATTTGGAGATACATGGTAGCCATTCATTTTGAAGGCAGTTAGGCTCTTTGAATCATACGAAAGATTTTTTTTTTTCATGCAATCTTCGACACTAAATTTTTTTTCATGTCTCGTTATTGCAGGTCATTGTCCTCGCATCACATGAGATAATCGATGAAAAATATTGCCATTTTCGGTTGTGCTCCTTGTAGGTAGCCTCTTTTAGTTGTGCTCCACCATATTTATTTCCTATATATATATATATATATATATATGATCGGTAAAAGTGCTCTAATCTTATTAAAAATAACAAAATTACAGCAGATCAAAATAGCCAAGCAAGAAGCTCAGCCAGAAGAAAAGGAGGAAAAAAGAAACAAAAAAAAACTACACAAGGCAAAATGGAAAAAAGAAAGGAAAATAATACAACACTGAGCTCCAAATATGGAGGCAAAATACTCATGCTCCCATGGCTACTGCGAGCGACTAAGACGGTCTAAGTAGCTCCCACTCTCTCACTAACTCATCGATCGAGGAAACTGAGCATTTAAAGTAGTTCCTATGAGAAATTCCTAGCTAGTCAACATGTAATTGATTCCTTGCAGAATGCAAAGGCCCTTAGGTAAGTTTGTATTTTTCACCTCCCACACTGGATGCATATCGCTATAATCCAGTGGAAACTTGCATCAAATATTGACATGGTGCGAAGAAAATCTCATATTAGTTATGTAATAGTCTCACATCGGATAGGGAAAAGTTCTGACCTTGGGCTATATGTAATTGCGAACACTACATGTCATGACCCGTTTTGGGTGGGGACTTAAGCCCATGCCAAAAATAAAATCGGGGCACGGACCTAAGCCCAGAACCGGACAATATTGTGGCCTGTGGGTATGGGTCTTCACAGAATGGTATTAGAGCCGAGGACGGCTCTTCTATAAGGTGGGGGGATTGTAATAGTCCCACATCGGATAGGGAAAAGTTCTGACCCTGGGCTATATGTGATTGCGGACGCTACATGTCATGACGCGTTTTGGGTGGGGACTTAAGCCCATGCCAAAAATAAAATCGCGGCGGGGACCTAAGCACAGAACCGGACAATATTGTGGCATGTGGGTCTGGGTCTTCACAGGTTCCTTTGTATAGTCTGCTACAAACATAGATTTGTATTTGCCACGCTCCGATACAGTATCATATCGACTGGTATATTTGTGTTGTCGGACTTTGACACCCCAATTGAATAAGCAAACAAGATTGAATGCACACCATATAGAACATGGCCATGGTGATATAGACTGTGTATGTCATAGCTCTCTGCTAGCCCTTTCCATAGCAGAGTTCACCTGCTTTAGCAGGTTCTCACCCTCTTTACAAACATCCTGCTACCTGCTTTAGCAAGTATCTATTCTCCTTAATAACTCTTTGCATAGCAAAATTTTATGCAAGATTTACATGTTCATCAATTCTACCCTCATCTCTACTCACTCTTTACTAGAGCAGATTTTATTTGCTCTGATAGGGAGTTAGTAGAGAGCAGGGAGGTTGCTGCTAGAGCAAGTAAATCCTCTTTTGTAGGGAGTTAGAAAAGAGAATGAGAATTGTTACGTTTTGAGTTTAAATAAGTTGACCCAAGCTGTTTTAGTTTGACCCTTGTTATTATTTTGGGTTTGGATAAAAATAAAATCTTATTAAATAGGATCTAAAAGATAGAGAATAAGAGTCTAAACCAAAACTGGAAAGTAGGAGAACTTTGGAACATGAGTTTTCTCTTTGGGTCATTTAGTGTGAGAGAAAAACTTGCTATAAAAATAGAGTCCTACTCTAAATAGGAAACTAGGCAAGAATAAATAGGTGAGAAATCCTTTTGGACGAGTGGAATTTTTTGGGAGTTTTGGAGTTGGGATCCCCTTGGGGCTTTATTTGGCATGTAAGTCTTGGTTTTTGGGCACCGATATTTGTGGTTCTCCTTTGTTGGATAAGATTGGAGAATTTGGTCTCCATTGTTTGTAGCCTTTGTGTATCTTCTTCGTGATAGTGGAAACACTTTGTTTCACTACCCGTGGACGTAGGGTTAGGCCGAATTACGTAAATTTTGTTCTTGCTTATGGTATGATCTCTTTTTCTTTTTACCTTTTTGTGATATTGATTATTTGGTTTATTAGTTGTCTTATTCGCACGTGAAAGTCATTAACGTAATTAGGCGTGCAAAGGCCATTTAGAAGGATTTTTACATAATAAGATAAATTAAAACAGATAAACTCTATTGTGGAAGGGCTACTATATAGCTATGCCATACGCAATCATGCCCTTCGAGTTTCTAAGAAAGCTACTTTCAGAGTTGAAAATATGTAGGTCCTTACTGTGAGCCTCCTATCATGAGGTGGGATGTGTTGAAGGCTTAATTGCTTGCCTTCAACTATTGATGAGATGAAAGGCTCTCTTTGCTCATTGACGACCTATAGAAGGTTCTATACTCTAAAGCTACTGTATAAACAAGAACCTATACAGACTAACCATACATTTTCAATACAGGGAGATTTGGATCGACTCTAAAGACATGCCGTTCAAAGTTGACCGCATTCATTTTTCTTAATTGTGAAGTTGAGCAAGAAAATTTCCTTGGCACAGGTTGTTATGGTATAAGGGCAGGTTGACATGTGGCGCATTTTCATACCATAATTAGTAAAAATCCACAGCCAAATTTTACTGCTAAGGTTCACTATTAAAAACAAGACTATTAGCGGCAGTTATAAATTGTCGCTATTAACCCTCGCCGCTAATAGTTTTAATAGATTTTTTGTTAATAGCGACAGTTGTTAGTGACATAAAGCTGTCACTAATAATTTTATTTTTTTGTAGTGGTTGGCAACTGTGACTTAATTCACTTTGAGTCACTAAAAGGAGAGGACTGCAAAAAAGTCACTCAAGTGATCGATGGGATCTTTGAACTATTTCTTTCGAAGTCCTCAGGGAGAACAAACATGTTGAGCTATGTGACAAGGATCCATCTTCGTCCATAAATTTTATCACCACATTTAGCATCCTCATTTAACTTCCTCGACCAGAGATTACTTATAGAAGAAGAGCATCATATAAGAAGCCAAAAACTACAGAAAATCAACTCAAAGTGTCACGACCCGAAATTCTATCCTATCTTAAGAGCCTAGAATTTTGAGTTATGACCTGCACACATCTCATATACGCTAGGCAGATATATCCATAATTAGAGTTTTCACGTTAACACAGTTCCACAAAACCCGCAAACCTAACAATAAAAGAAAAAAGAAAATAAGCAATCATAAATAATGAATAAATGTGATAAAAATCAATGAAATATCTAATAATCGATGGGAAAATAAAGATCATGCATAAATGAAAAGTACGAGACTATAAATAAATAATAACTGTACAAAACTAATCTTAGTACCGAAACTACTACTATCAATAGTTGACACTAGGATCGATGTCAACACCAAGGTCCTCCTGATAATCTGCAATGCCGCCCTCTCAAGGCTCCTGATACTCTATGTTTATCGGGTCAACGAAGCAGCACCAAAATGATCAGAATAGCCAGCGTCCACTCCGTCGATATAATCACCTGTAACTGTCAGTTTTTCGTGGGATGTGTTTACTCAATCACGTAAACTCAGTGGATACATCACCAATCCACCTTACACTATTTAGGTGCATTATGGGTGCATAATGTGAGTGATAATAATAACACAACATAAAAGAATAAATGAATGAAATAATAATTTCCTATATATCGTAGAGTTCGTATCATATCATAAATGCAAGATTATGATTTAGACACACTCCAGTTCTAGCGTACCTCACCATACCTTATAAATATAATATATCTTATTATTCCGTCACATGTGTTTCTACATCGCATGAGAGTACCAACATACTCGTAAATCCTATATGACTTATGCCAGAGTCGCTGCTCGAGTCTACTATGTGAGGGTGACCAAAATAGCTTACCATCATAACATAACACCCTTCATAACATACTTGTACACCCCATTCACCCTATGGAGAGACTTGACCAATCGTAACTCATAACATACTCATATTATCTTCCCAGAGACCCGTTATGATTGTAAGACGCTATGGCTCTTACGGAGACTACGTAAGGAATAACACGTACATATTTAAGTTCTTAATCTTATGTTGTCCTAAACAGTGGTGTCTTATTATCACACTCATAACTTATCTTATCTTACAGACTCATATTTTAACATACTCCTACAACCTGAATCTATAGTGAGTCATAGTGCAGTATGTTTCACTAATCACGCTTTCCAAGGGACGGATTTCGTAGTAACCTGGATATACTTCGTGTGATAGCCTATATTACTATAGAGGTGTTGCATCCGTACATAGATGTCTACGTTCTGAGTTTTACGTGACCGTGAAAGGAATCCCACTATAAATAACGCCTAAAGGTCGAATTTTATATCATACTCTTTAACTTAATCCATCATATTTCAAACTTAGGGGTGATAGGATCACCGTATATGACACCGTGCATGAGATTAAACTGAATTCGCACTCACCACACTCGTCATGATATCTCATATCACTATGAGTTATGAGGCATGCGAAAATGGTGTGATCCCCGCTTTGATATTTCAAAGAAACACCATACCCAAACGTAGGCATGCTCTCATACATTTGTGTATATGATCTAACTTATCCTTAACTCGTACTACATAATAAAGATGAAATCATAACATTATTTAAATAGAATGATTTAATTTCAAGATTATATTATCATTTCAATATAACTATAGAGTAAGGTAGTTATCAGAGTGTGTGACATCGAGAACGTTAAGGTTTAAATTGATTTCATGAGGAGATCGAATTTCTATATCTTCATGCTATTACGGAGATTGCGTTGAAGTGACAAAATTTATATATATATATATATATATATATATATATATATATATATATATATATATAAAATTTGATAATTAAATTAAATGGTATTAGATTTGTTATTACTATCAATCGAAAGACCTTAAGTAAGATATAATATACACATAAATTTTAGTCATAAAAATTATAAAATAACGTTAAATTCGCGCAGTCTTGAGTCATTCAGAACTGCTCTCGAATTGCTTCTCTATTTTTACCTCTAAAATATTGGATTCATGAAATAACTATTTCACACAAAGTTGTAAAGTTTGCTGTCTTTTTTCTAATGCTGTAAGAATCATTTTAATCCGAGTTCGGGGTAAAAAGCTATGACCCAAATACCGAGTCTAATACCTCGATGGTTGCGAGTTCGAGTTCGTGGCAGCGAGTTTGGACCCAAAAGTTCATGATGATGCAATCCTATTACATTTTAGTATAGGTTTTTATCTACCAAACGTTATAAAATATAACATCGAATCCTATATCAATCAGTATCTTTCATACCAAGTCTTATGAGTTTATTATCGCATCAATCTTATGAATTCGAAAAAAGATCCCAAAATAATAAGAAAATAAATAGAATAAAAATTATAGTTAGGGTTAGTTATGTTCTTCTTTTTATAGTAATATTTATATAAAAAGAAATATATGAGTTTGATTTTATTTAACTTGTCGATGCGCGATTGAATGCATCTTATGCGATGAGAACTGAGAAGTACAGAGTAGATTGATGGGTACGCACCTGTTGAAGCGTGAACGGTAGATCTACGACAATTAGGTTTGAAGAAATCGACATCCAACGCGATAGTTCGTCCAATGTTTCTTCTTCTTCTTCATCCTTGATCTTATTGGGTTTGCAGTAATAGTAAAACTCCAACCGGAATGCCAGTCATATATTATAGTTCCCGTGCCTCAAGAAGAGGAGGTTCTGAGTTTGAATCCCCTTGTTCGCCACTCGTAGAGATTTATCCCTACTGTTTGGTGCACGTGATGTGTGGGTGTTGCACGTGCCCAAGGACTTAGTAGGGTGCTCTAGGAGGCCAGATACCCCGTTCTAAAAAAAGGAAAAAAAGAAGAGGAGTATGGGAGTTCCCAACCTACACTAGCCCGAGTATATATAATTACATTTATGCATTAAATTTAATCCTACACTCGTTAAAGTATAGTTTTTCATAACCATCTCCTTCACATATAAAAGAACCTTGGCCTAAGATTTAGGTCATTGATACTTTGAGTTACTGTGTATATAATATCACACCAGGAATCTCTACACCAAGGGTGACCAATCCTCTACCTAAACGCTTTTCACTGTCTTCTGTACTTAAATATTCACGGTTAGATGTTACCTCAGCAATGGGATAAGAGAGTAGGTTCCGAAGTCTAAGAGAGCAAGTCAAAAGATTGATAAAAAAATGAAGAGAGCAAGTCACAAGATTACATATGCACTGTTATATGGTACACAGAGTGCAGATGCTTTGCAAAGTTAAATAGAAATATTTCTTTCGCATTAAAAGGACACCTGTACTATGTTTCAGCTAACTTATACCAAGTTGTGAGAGCTTTCCTAAAATTTCCATCGAGTTGAATCTCCAATCTACCATTAGATATGTAATGTGTAGGACTTAACATAAGGCACCCAACCCAAGTGCCAGCAGGGGCACTTGGATCAATCTCAAACCGATTAGCCTTGGTAAATTCGCTGATAATTTTGAGCGTCAAAGTAGTGAAAGGTCAAAAGTGAACTTGCATTGACTTGTGTACTCGTAAATAGCAGTGCGGCTCCCGAGGCTTGACCATATGGAAAATAGGAGATGGACCACTGGCACCGGGTAATACCAGCTCCACATATATATAACTAGAATGAGACTAAGTTCAATTGTCATGGTTTCTGCTCAAAATTCATCTTGTGACATTAAAAAATTAATAGTGCAAAGAACTAATCATATAGCAGTTACCTTGCTTTCATCTGTTCTGAAAGGGCTCAAATTTTCACTCTTTGAGTTTACATAAAAATTAGTAGTGCAAAGAACTAATTACATAGCAGTTACCTTGTTTTGATCTGTTCTTAAAGGGCTCAGTTTTTTTACTTTTTAAGTTTACATGCATGTAGCTTCATCATCATTATTCATCTCCTTTTACCCAAGAGATTGCTGCTGCCTACAATTTCATCTCTTGGGTTCTTCTTCTGCGGAAGCCATCTGGCAATTGAATTCTGTTATCACATCCATCAACATAGGCCACTTTTTGTTTCCTTCATCCACCAAATTTTTACTTTCTTCATCAACCAAATTTTTGTATGGCATCAAATTTAAATCGATATCCCAGTTTGATCTTTTAGTCCTGTCCAAATCTTCCAAGGTGCAAGGGCTTGACTTGTTGCAAATATCTACCATAGATCGCTTCTTCGCCTTCCCCTTCCCCTTATGTTTCTTTAGTTTGTGCTTTGACCTCTTCAGTGTTGCAAGCGGTCGACCTGCATGGGATATCAGATTAAGGTCGGAAGTTGTATCCATGGCATTGAAAACATCAGGATTCAGAAAATTTTCAGTCGAATCACACTCTGTTTCGTTCCCCAAAAAGCGCTCATCACTAGACCCATCACTTATTTCAATTACTTCTCGAATGCTCGGCATCGAAGAAATCATTCCTCCTTGTAGAACACATTTATCTGTTGACTCCGAAACTGGTGGAAGTCTTTCTAAAACATCGGCCACTGAATCTTCGGAGATTGAAATCACTTCAAGCACCGGAGGCATCATCAAGTCCTGATCTTTCGTCGCTTTATTCCGATTCTTATCTTCTCCATGCTGATTTTTATTGTCAGAGAGAGATAAAGAGCATACTTGCTTGGAAACTTCTGAAATCGCTTCACTTACGATTTCGAGAAGTTGTTCATTTCCTTTGATGCCCATGAAACTGTTGTTAATAGTGCTGGTGCATGCTTTCTCTTTGTATAAATTATCCAAATTCTTTCTGTTCCTTGCCAAGTCGTGAGGATCGAAGGAAGGAAGCACTTTGCTGACACCATGCCTCATACACACTTGTAGATATTCAGGAGGAAATGGCCAATTATGACTGATATCCTTCTGTCGAGCTGAAAAGACATAATCCCTGAAATGCAGCCCATGGGAACAAAAATGAAATTATATATAGCATGCCAAGAGGTTCCATAACTCAATCGAGCTAGAGTTTAAGATGATTTGTGATAATTTTTTGATTTTTATTTTTATTTTAATTTTTAATTGGTGGAAATGATTTGTGATTAGTTCCATCTACCCAATTCTCAGAATGCTAAATTGAGAGTGAAACTAAGTGACAAACAGTCTAAGCTAGCTGATTAGCTCACTAAATGATTTCTGTAGTCTGTAAGATTTTCAACAAACTTGGTAACTACACTATGAATCACCGAATCTTGGTAATATTGTGCAAAAAAAGAGTAATCTACTTGGATCTGTCAACAGAGTACAGCAATTCTGTTATTTATTTATTTAATATATTCATAAACTTACTTGGATCTGTCAACAGAGTACAGCAATTCTGTTATTTATTTATTTAATATATTCATAAACGACAAAACTTCCATTATGAACAGAAATTACATTAGATCAAAGAAAGGCAAAGTGAGATGCTAGCCCAAATAAAACAAAAATCAAACAAAAGCAGGAAAAAAGCAAAAAAAGAGAAAAACAAAAACAAGAGCCAATTCAATAGAAAGGGATGAAACCCCATAAATCCCAACCCCAAGTGAGGCAATCCCACCCGTGAAGGCTGGAGATGAGGACTCAGCAGAACACCTAGCCAAACCCAGACACCATCAGCCTAACCATCTAAAATAGAGTCCTCAATATGCGCCAAAGTCGAGAATTTTTTGCCGGTGTTTGCACTTCTACCACATAAGTAACTATAGCATTGCAAAAAGGAAGCTTCAACCACCTAGCCAAGACCTTTGCACAACACTCATCTAGACATAAGCTAATTCCGAACCCAACCACAACCGAATTCCACGTGTCTCGCGAGAGGACATTGAAAGAGAAGATGGACCACATTTTCCTTCAATTCCCCCAATTGTTGTGCACTTGGTTTGGTATTCCTCAGAGAGTGAAGAACCAATGTCTTCTACACCAGTGAACTCTAACCCGAGGGCATGGTTGCTTCTGCTTTTCATCATCATCATCACAACCTTATCCGATCTACTTGGGTTCAGCTTTGTGAGTTCTATTTCTCTACTATTTTTGTATCTAACTTTGTAATCATTATCTATTACTTACTCATTTCATTTCCAACAAGTTTGCCAGCATTGAGGAAGATGATGATGATCATTGCCTTGCCCCATCTATTAATGATCATCACATCCATATCAGAATCTATATTAGGTGTCGTACTCCAGCACCAGTGCGCAAAATGTGCTTTGTGCATCACACAGACCTCGAGATGTGCCATTAATTCAAGACCTCGAGGTCCGCCACCATACATGCCACACATCCTGTGTGCCAGTGCACGGGTCAGGCATCTAGTAACTGTTATATTTATTTATTACTTTAGAATATAATAAATATTTTAAATAAATTTAAAGAAAATAAATCTTCCTTTTGGTTTCTTAGTTTTGTGAGTTGATTTTTAGGCAATATGAGTTCTTAATTTTTGTATGCAAATAAATAGCCCCACATTGGTAAAAGTAGTCCATGCTATATATAGAACCTTGCACCTTCTATTATTGGTTGACAATAAGAACATAAGAGTGTGCCTAGCGGCGAGCCGCCGCACACACGTGTGCATGGCAATTGGGGCATTAGCCATTGGATGGAGTGGTTGAGATCTCCGAAAGATCTGAGTTGTCCAAAATATGACTGTAAATCTATCGTCTCGCCACAATTTCTCTTGCCAATTTTATCATTTTTTGGATTTTGATGGTAATATTTTCTAACAGTAACAACTCTATAGATAATCAGAATGAGCATTGTGGACAATGAGCGGCACGCGTGTGCGTGGCAATTGGGGCTTTAGCGCACGTTCCATATAGCCGTTGGATGGAGTGGTTGAGATCTCTAAAAGATCTGAGCCGTCCAAAATATGACTGTAAGTCTATCGTCTCGCCACAATTTCTCTTGCCAATTTTATTATTTTTTGGATTTTTTGTGGTAATATTTTCTAACAGTAACAACTCTAGATAATCAGAATGAGCATCGTGGACAATGAGCGGTACGCGTGTGCATGGCAATTGGGGCTTTAGCGCACGTTCCATATAGCGGTTGGATGGAGTGGTTGAGATCTCTAAAAGATCTGAGCAGTCCAAAATATGACTGTAAATTCATCCTCTCGCCACAATTTCTCTTGCCAATTTTATCATTTTTATTTTATTTTTGATGGTAATATTTTCTAACAGTAACAACTCTATAGATAATCAGAATGAGCATTGTGGACAATGAGCGGTACGCGTGATCTACAAGAAGCATAGACCTTTTGACGAGCATGGATCTCCATGCTCTTCAAAGTCTGCATGCATCTCAAGGTCCGTGAGCCTGCTCATTGGCCACAATGAGCAGTCAGCTCATTGTAGACAAATTCTAACCAGAAAATAAATTTATACACATGAACTTATTAATACAAAATAACCCATAAAAAAACAAACTTATAATTTCTCCTTTGAAAAAGAAAATTAAATTTCCCAAAAACAGCATAAAAAAAAAAAAAACCCCTCAAGTTACAGAACTTATCATGCATGCGGATGTGCTTTCTGTACGTGCCCATGTGCTGATGTAAATATATACCTCTGTTGAGGAAAAAAAAGAAAAATGCATAAAAAGCCATATACCTTATGGAGAACCGGTTGCATCCAGAGGTCCATTGATCACCATCTGGATCACTCTGGTCGTTTTGCAGAGACATCTCAAGGAGCCAGCTTCTCGAAGCTTCTAGAAGCTGCCTAATGAAACCCAACGGAAAAAAAATAGTACTGTAGATCGTTTAGAACAATACTGAAGGTGCTATTACGAGCAGAGATAGTGAGAGATTCAAAGAGAAGAAGGCTTAAATCGAGAACCCAAGAGTGAGAAATGAGAAAGCTGTAATGGGTTCTCACGTTTTCATAGATAGAGAGTTAGAGGGAGAGGAGAGAGAAAGGGTAAGAGGAGGTGCGAAAGAGAGGGAAGCCATTGAAATTTGAAAGCGCTTTGGCTTCCGGCCTGGTAAGTTGTGATTAATTTGTTAGGAGAAGATGTAATGTGAAAATATGATGGTTGGAAGAGCTGAAAAAAGCATTTATACATAGTTTTGGCTTCGAGCTGCACCCTTCAACCAAACCGTCTCTAGTGTCTCCTCTCTCTCTCTCTCTCTCACTGCCACGGGCAGTCTCGGTAGCTTGAAATCGTCAAACATTGGGAAATGTAAAGCTTAACTTCCATTGCTAAGCATGCATATCTATTTATGGGCATCCAAATTGGATACATTAAATAGGTTTGAATTTTGTTTGGGACGAATATAATTTGGGAGCCATTACTTGCGCACCAGAAGTAGGCCTTTGCACGTAAGTTAAAACAAAGACTCGTGGTTCAGAGACCTGTGCCATGTGACGTATTATCTAAGCTATCTTGATTTGAAGGTCATTATATGATTCACTAATTGAATGTGTTGCATCATATGATAGAAGTCTTGTTTTATTCCAATCCCTTACAATGGAGATCTTCAGGTCATGATGTCCAAATCAAACGATTTAAATAATATTTTTACAAATGACTCCCTACCTATGGTGGAAGGTTTTTTCTATAAATAGGAAAATTTGCCAGATCCTGTATCCAGTCTACGATATTAGATCCCGTATACGGTCTTAAATAGTTGTGGATTTTCATATATGGTTTAAAAAAACTCAGGTCCTCGGAGCTACGAGAGTAGCTCGGCTTCTAAAAACTAAGAAATACAGAAATACCTCTACTTTTCAAAAAACTACAAAATGTCAAAGACGCCTGAAATAACTCAGAAATTATCAAAAGAAAAACTCGCAATTGATTTCTGATTCGCAATCGGTCTTTAGCCCACTGTAAAGCGATTTCCAACGGACCGATTCAGCATTGTTGAGGTATATGATAGACTTATGCAGTCTATAATGATCTATCATAGACCATTCCGATGAATTTATGATTATTTGTGAAAGATTTTGTTGCATCATATGAATTTGGAAGTTATGAACACGCTAATGAGTTTTTTTAACGAAAAATCATCGTTTAATTATAGTTCAAAATAAGAGATTTGCTGCCTATCCACGTATCAATCGTTTTACGCTTCTAAAGACCAGCTAGACTTTTCAACAAATGAAAGCCTAAAACCATTGATACATTGAAAGGCAAGTTCCTTAATTTGAGTTATAAATAAAAATTTTGCCGAAAAATTCATAAATGAATCATTCACAAATGACCATAAATTTATCAAAATGGTTCATGATATACTGAAACGATTTATTATAGACAGATGAGCTCAAAATCGTCTAGATCAGTCTATTGAGAACCGCTTTACGTTACGCTAGAGACCAATTACGAATCTGAAACCAATTTGAAATTGGTTTCATGCGTTTTTTTTATTGTGTAACTTTTTGAAAAGCAGAGACATTTTTATCATTTTATAATTTCGAAAGATGTTTAAGACAATTTTAACCTTTTCATATGGGATCAAAAGATTTTTGAAATCATGTAAGGGAATCCAAACTTAACAAAGATTGAATCTCACAAATTTTTCCTACAAATATGAGTGTGGTGTGACGACGTCATTAATCTGGGTGCCAGGAAGAAGGCATGGTTGGAGTTGGGTATTTGGCTAGCAAGAAGGCGGGCAAGCCTTGGAGCTAGTTGTGTAGCATGCAAGCGCGGAGGCATGAGGCCTTGCGGCGCATGTGTGCTCCCCGTATGTATGGCGTGGATGACTACTCGAGCTAGGTGAGGATCTAGTGTGGCGACTAGACGTGCGTGGGGCGTGGAAGCTGGTCTCAGGGGCGTGGTTGGTGTTGCATCAGTTTTGTGTGTCATGAAACGAGTTTATGTGTCATGGTGGTATGTCAAACCAATACCTTTGAGGTTCTCATGCTATTTGGCTTGAGGCAGTGTTTAACCCATACTTGAGGGAGGGGAGTTGTGGAGCTACTTCCCTACACATGGGGTCTCGTGGCACTAGAGGGTCTACAATGGTCTCATAAGTCTGAAAGGGTGTGTCTAGGACGTCGTTGCGGTGATGCCGTGTGTCACCCAATGTGAGATTGTCATATGGCCCCGAGCTACGCGTCGCGGTGCATATTGGTCGGCTATGAGTGAGGTACGCATAGGCTACGTGGGATACTATGCACGTTAGCTGAGGGCCAGATATTGATATGTGCTGGTTGTGTGGGCCACACACGATGGTGGGCTTAATTCAGTATGTCGGTGATGAATGCATGGAATGTGATAGCATAAGGAGCTGCATGTTACTGTCGTGGGCGAGAAATTAGTGCAGGGCACATGGTGAAGTTGGATAGGCGAAGAGAGACATTGAGGTGCTAGCATGCGAATCGCGAGGAGACACGATGGGTTGACTCGGGAGAAAGCAACCGTGAACGGGAGTTACCGTCATCTAAGCGGGTGATATCAAAATTGATGATTGAGTAGGTTGGCTTCGCTGTAAGCAATAGTGATGCGTCAGATGGGTGTGATAGCCTGTGTCAAGTTGTGCCCCTATGACAAAGGGCTTATTGCGGGCTCAACCTAGACAATGAGAATTTATTTAGACTTTGAGAACTGTAAAATTTTTATGATCTTGGAAATCTATTCCTGTCCCATGATCATCTCACTACATAGCTCACAAGTCAAGGCTCATTTGTCTACAATGGTCATATATTCAAAGTTGTGAAAACTCCTTTCTGCAACCAAGCCTTCATAGAGATTTCCTACTAATGTTGTTAAGGCTGTGTTGGGAATGTCTTTGGAGGCAAAGCGCTGCCTTCTGAAAAGGGCAAGTTTGAATTATTCTTTTAAAGAAATCCAAATTTAATAGTATAAAATTAAAATTAAAATTTTAAAGTGAGCTCAAATCTTAAAAAGTATTTAATCGTTTTTTATTAGGGACTGTATTTTTAACTTGGGGACATTAATGGAGGGCTTAGTTTTATGTTGGCACGGCATTAGTTCTGCGTCTGTAAGGGTTTCCTTCCCTTGGGTAGTTTTAGGCCTTTTAATTTTGATTTTGTTGCTTGGGCTTTTCAGTTATGATGATGTGATTTGCGTGTCTACCTATTTGATTTAGTGGGTGATGCCTTTGCCGAAGCTCTCTTAGCAGTTAGCCGAGGCTTTGAACCGAATTGTTACTATAACACAAAGAACAACGTTATGCCCACACTACTTACTAAACTCGTAACACAGAGTCACACACTCTCCGCCACCCACGCATCATCTTTCTTCCCTATCTTGTGGTCTCATGTACTTCCCACCGAAACCCTGCCAGAGAATTGAGAGATTATATTTAAGATTATGAACAGTGTTAAATCTCTTCTCTCTCTCTCTCTCTCTCTCTCTCTCTCTCTCTCTTTTTGCAAAATAACAAATTCGCATGCATGCTATGTACACTAATCCGATTTTGACCATCTGATTGCCCATTGGGATGTTTGTAATTCTAATAATCAGTTTGCAGTGAGCGAAACGCTACTAAGATGGCGATTTGTTTCAAGCCACCAACATCTAACCTCCTCCTCCAAACAACCTTCCTCCCTCCCATTCCAAAACTCTCCTCTCTCAACCCTACCCACCCAACCAAATCCAAACCCATCTCCATCTCATCCACCGTCAAAATCGTCCGCAGCCCATCGCTAGACCGCCACGTCGTAAAGCAAAACAAAATCCGCTTCGTACAGAAGCTCAAAACCCTAATCCTCTCCAAACCCCACCACTACATCCCACTCCGAATCCTCCCCAAATGCCGATCCTACCTCTCCCTCTCTCGACCACGCTCCCTCCTTACCATGATCAAACGATACCCATCCATTTTCCAGATCTTCGAATTCCCATCGTCATCTCCATTATCCTCATCATCCACATCTCTCGCCGTCCGTCTCACCCCCGCCGCCGCATCTTTAGCCGCCCAAGAATCCGCTCTCAAGTTCAAAATCTCAACCTCGCTTGCCACCAAGCTCCAAAAACTCCTAATGCTTTCCTCCCATCGCCGCCTCCTCCTCTCAAAGCTCGTCCACTTAGCACCCGACCTCGGCCTCCCGCCAAATTTTCGCTCCCGCCTCTGCAACGACCACCCAGACCGATTCAAAACCGTCGACACCTCCTATGGCCGCGCACTCGAACTTGTCTTTTGGGACTCGAATCTCGCCTGCACGTTCACCACTAGACCGCAATCGAATGACCTTATCATTGACCGGCCTTTGAAGTTTAAGCAATTGAGACTCCGGAAGGGCTTGAATTTGAAGCGAGCGCACCGCAATTTTTTGATTAAGTTTGGTGAGTTGCCGGAGATTTGCCCGTATTCGTGGGAGAGTGGTGATCGGGCACCGCACAGGATGGAGGCGGAGAAAAGGGCATGTGCGGTGGTGAGGGAGGTGTTGGGTATGACGGTGGAGAAGAGGACTCTGATCGATCATTTGACGCATTTTCGGAAGGATTTCAGGCTGTCGAATAAGCTGAGAGGGATGTTGGTGAGGCATCCTGAGTTGTTTTATGTGAGCTTGAAGGGGATGAGGGATTCTGTCTTCTTGGTTGAAGGGTACGATGAAAAGAGCCGGTTGGTGGAGAAGGATGAGTTGATGGTGTTAAAGGAGAGGTTGATGGAGTTGGTTCGGGAAGGGAAGAGGATGAGGAGAGAGAGGAAGAGGAAAGGTGGTGATTTTGATTACGATGATGATGATGATAGCGATGATTGTAATATAATTGATGATGATGATGATGATGATGATGATAGTTATGATGATTTGTTTGAGTATGGGATCGGGGATGATTGGGAGGACTTCGGTGTTGATGGTGATGAAGAATGTGACAGTGGGTTGTTAGATGGAGAGAAGATTGGGGAGTTTTGGACTGTCAAGGCCCATGTGAATGGTGAAGGTGGAGGAGCATTATTGGAACCATGGTGAAAATGATAAAAGAACAGTAAAAGATGAAGGGGATGATTCCTTCACCTTATGACTTGTAGGTCAGATGACACAATCTGAGTTGTCCAAGTGGTAGAAGATCTCGTGAACTTTGTGCAGCTGAAAAAAAACGTCGATGGAGGATCTGTACCTTCGAATCCAAGAACTTCAACATGACCTGTATGTTAAACAGCGGTACATATTAAACTCATGAGCATGTCTATACTTTGGTATTAAGAACAAGATGAGAACAAATACATGGGGAATTTTGTACTTTTTGAATGCATTATATTATGATACAACTTATTAATAAAAATACTTGTTTCTAGATTTTGTGGGTTATGTTTGGATTACTCCAGTTATATGTTCGACTATTCTATGATTGAAGGAATGGCGGGTTAACAGCTAAATCCAACCGAAGGAAGAAAAGAATAAGAGGAAGCACATTGAAACTCTCAAAAATTTTCATTTGGTGCTTCTTAGGCATCATCAAATATGACACATCTTTGTAGCAACTGAACTCAATCAAAAGCAGATTTCAGAGACCTTGATACCCACTAATGTAAGCATTTTGACCGGTCGAGCTAACTACAAGGCACTTGGTAACCTTATGACGGCATCTTTTCAAAATCCAGACATAATGGAACCTTGCATAGTTTTGAGTCTATGGCTTAATTGGAATCTTCAGGTCAAGGGTTCTATCCCAGCTTCTCTAACACAAAAACAAAAAAGAAAAAAGAAAAAATCAGAATAAGTGCAAAATCGATGGTAGCTGACAAAAACTTTCTTTCATGTGTGTAGAAACAAAATGAAACCTGGAACAAAGAATTGACACTTTCGAAGGTATTCACCAAGGATCAAAATTTCGGCTGAAATGACCGAAATATCGGTCCAAATTATCGGTTTCGGTCCCCGCCGAAATGATAATTTGGACCGAAATTTCAGTCATTTTTGTATGGGACCCAAAATTTTGGCCAAAATTTCGGTCCAAATTATTGGTTTCGGCCATGCCCGAAACCGAAATTTTGATCCTTGGTATTCACCAAGTCTAAACAATATTTCTCAATGCTCCACATATTTTTTTTGATCGGTTTAATGCTCCACAATTAATTAAGTATAACCAGTTCAATGGACAAAAAAACACTTCAAACCTACAAATTCTTTTCTAAGAGCGTCGATAAACTTGAGGAGCCAAAAAATTTAATTACAAATACCATATGCAGATGTAGAGGATAAATTTGGTCAGAGCAGATGCAATATCCAATTATATAGAAATTTAGAAGAAGTTACTTAGAAGAACCAAACTTAGGGAAGAGCATACCAACAAAGGCAAGATAGTGTGATAGAGGCGTCAGGAGACAAAAAGGAAAGTTCACCTTGAGTTCTATATACAAAATTCTGATAGGGAGACCTTTGATTTATCTGTCACGAACCTCACTATTGAAGACAACAGCCCCTTGAAGGTAAAGTTTTTCACCTGGGAAGTGGCATGTGGAAGAATACTAATTAGTGTCCCCATCCAAAAATTGTGTATTTTGTGAGGAGGAGACCATCATGCACCTACTGATACTCTGCCAATTTGCGAGACTGATCTGGGCCTATTTCCTGGCGGAATTCGAGGTGTCTACATGTCTAGGAGAGTCTTGTGCCAACATTTTGGTGCAATGGTTGGATTTTTCCATTTTTTCGATAACCTAGCCATTCTCTGGAGATCTCTTCCGCGTGCAATCTTTTGAGAGATCTGGAATGAATGGACCAGGAGAATTATTGAAAGGACATGATACTTGCAGGACTGCTATTAGTTGGGTTCTGGAGGATATCTCATGGTGGTGCCTTGATGCAGGATGAAATCTGAGCACAATTTGGTTCGTCCGCGTGGCAGGCTTATGTGGCACATACTTAAAAGTTTTCTAGTGTTTGTCTATTAGTGATTATGATATCTTAATTAGTAGTCAATATTGGGAGTTGAAAAGGCATTTGGAGAATTGCACAAGCCACGTAGGGAATAGGTTAGTTTTTAATTATCTAGTTAATACTTGTATGCTCATTACTATAAATTGGGTAAATTGTGAATGTGGAAAAGAAGAAGATTTGGATTTTATTTTGACAGCTTGAAGACTGCATTATAAAGTGAGCGAGTCCTCTAATTAGGTGAGTGTCTCCCTAATCTTGGTGAGTGAGTCCTCTAATTAGTTGAGCGATTCCCTAATCTTGGTGAGCGACTCCCTAGTATTTACATGAGCGATTCCGCCTGGTTTGATTGATTTCACCCCCATTTTATTTTTATTGCAACAAATTGGTCAGATCACCTTTTTTTACTGCATCATACCTTGCTGCACCCATGCACTGAGACTGGGAGCAGCTTCATCCACCATAAGAGATCGGTTTGCTTTTGAGTGCGGGCTACTCGGAGTGAGCCATTTGTTTCCCCCAGACCCTGCCCTCTTTATTTTCTTTTATGTGTCCGTATATTGTATTTGTTTTATTTCTTCCAGCCGAACTTCTCTCTTGGCTGCTATGATTTGCTCTATTCACATTATTTTTAATAAAAATATAGCTTATATCGATAAAAAAGTGTAGTGGATAAGAACGTATTATCATCACAACTTAAAAAAAGAAATTTAATGAGGCATCCAGTGGATTTGGTGCAAGCTTGAAGGGTCCATCCTAGGAAGGACCCAACTTCAAAGGCAAACAAAATTTTACAATGGGAATCCACCCATAATCTGGCGTTATACTGCTGCAGACCCATTTGGAAGGTGATTGTTGGGTAGACAATTCTCATATACCACATTATCTTTCTGAATAAAACACACCTCACAATCTTTAGGTTGCTGCATTATCGAGTGACCCAAAAAAATACTCTAGGGGAGAAACTAAAATAGTATTTTTTTGACTTTCTGATCCGGGGTCTGTTTTCAACTGTTTATGGTCTCAGTTTATGTTTCTGTGCCTGGTTGCTGATTTCTGTTATAAAGAGATTGGCAATTTGAGAAATGAAAAGTGTTTAGTGTCAACTACGTTCACACTTACAAAAGTGGAATCATGCTTGGAATTCTAATTTAAAGAATGACCAACCTATCCATCTTCTCTATTACTTAAGCTGGTCTTGATTTTAAAATGACCAACCTATCTCCTGTTTCTGTACCAACAGTCTTTTTTCCTGTTGCAGACTGCACCATTAGATCTCGATACAGATAGTTTTTACATAGCAAGAAAAGCCTTGTAGAATCTCCCACCTAGATGAGATTCAGACTGGTATAGCCGAGGGGATCCTCATCTCTTCATGGGAATCACGTGGGAACAGCATACCGGGTTGTGTATTGGGATGCCATTGCTTGGTTGACCTACCGGCTGCTTGTTTCATGCATTGGAGGGGCTTGTCTTGCTTCTCTCTGCCGTCATTTGGCACAAGATTATCGGAGCTGGTCTAGTGGCACCCTGGACTTACTGCTCTGGCGTTCTCTGGAGAATATGTAGGTGAGGCCAAGCTCGTTGAAGTTAAAGACCCAAGGGATAGACTCTCGGTACAGCATTGAGCATGGATGCTGCTTCTCATGGATTGCAGCTTTGATACAGAAGTATGCAAAGCACGCCCAATGTTTCCTTCGCTATGAGGTCTCCCTATTTCTTTTTTATTATTGCGTTATAAATTTCTTTGTGTCCATTTCATTCATCTGTAATTCAATCTATATTAGTATGAAAACTTCCATTCTCTCTCAAGAAGTAAAAACTGTGCAAAGATAAACCAGTGTATTAATGAATACTAATATCTGATGTTTATTTTGCAAACAGATAGGTTAGATTATACTGGAATTTATGTGGAAATTGTCCACACAACGGTCCTAGGGATCACAGAGATCACTTTCCTCATGTTCTGCGAGCAGGGGCTGAAGATCCTTACCCTGATTGCGATCTGAAGGAAGTGCAGTGGGACTACACCAATTCGTGAGCTCTTGCTGCTGAAGGTTACGAAGTAAATTTTGCCTGTAACATAATTTTTCTGACCCAGACCTAGGCTAGATGATATTCTCATGGGTCTTTCCCAGGTCCATTTAATCACAACACGTTCATTCCAACGTGGACTAATATGTTGTGACTCAGACTGACTTGAGCGATGCAGGATTATATCCTGAGTCACACGTGTGACGTGTCTCGATTGAGAAGCTCGGTATATTAAAGCAGCTTATAAAAACCTTTAAAAAAAGAAAGAAAGATGGAAAGATCTCTTCCTCTATGGGGTTGTTGTGGGATACTAGTATCTACCCATGAACCTGTTCAAGTAGCTGGATCAAACTTTTCTTAACTGGGTGTTTGTTGGATTTGGGGCAAGCTATATTTTTTCAAAATACTTATTTAAGGCGAGAACAATTGTTATTATTGTTTTCTTATTGGATACCATTTTCTCACTGGATCGGATCTAGGATATAAAAGTATTAAGATGAATCATGAATCTAATGATCTACTGAGCTATGTGATATTTGTCATTTTTTTTTAAAACCTTTTCTTTTCACATCTTAGGTTTGTTAAATTTCGTTGGGGCCATTCAAATGTTAGATAATTTAGATTTGTATTTAGATCTAAACAAATGCAGGTATGTCTATAGATATTGATACATATCTAAACATGTTTACAATAATTTTTAGATATCTGTATTTGTATTTAATTAATTTTTTTATTATTTTATTTTAAAAACAATCTAAAGTTCCTGCTCATTGGGTCCGAAAGTGCCATAAATCATTTTCGTTGCCTAAAATCCCTTCATTCAGCAAGTATGACTTGCCAAGAAGATTACAAAATGAGTTTTTACAGTCAGCCATCTACCTATGCTAATCTCAAAATACAATAAAATAAAACTAATATATTATCAATATTAGGACTATTCCTTTAAACTTGATAAATTAACATTTCATGATTTCATCGTCCATTGCATCCAGTAGTTTAACTAATAGATGGTTATGAACCTCAAACAACTGCCATTACAAAGTGATTACACCATAGGATTCTAGTGGATTTCAATGTCAAACTCAATCATAGAGAAGTAGATACATAGTAGATTCCCTCTCTACTGTTTGTTTCCCAAGTTAGTATGGCGTCATCGGTTTCACTGATTTCCCAAGCAGATCGAACAATCTTTAAGAATTTCAGTTATGTTCTTACGAACTAGGAGATCCAGTAGTTGTTCTTAACATATTGCAACATCCGACTTCACGGTTGGATCTACGGGACAGAAAGTGGAACATTGATTCTAATCCAGTGGCATGATTTGGTTGCCGTACTGATAAATTTTCTAAAAACTGAGAAATCTTGTTTTCTTTACTGTCTTCTGGTTTAGAAAACAAGATTTCTATACTGTCTTCTGGTTTATGGATCAAAAGAATTTTGGTTCTCCTGTGTTTCGGTTTATTGGTTAGCAGTAGATGTCCTCAAAAAAGAATTTATAGTGGATCCTCTTTATGTCACCCAAACACTTATTAGTTACACTGATACATGTGAATTGTTGACTCTGATTGGTGGAACAAAAGATACTTAAAAATTCAAATATCATCAGATGAATCAAGTGATAACAAAATATTCAAGGAATTTTTAAAAAAAATTTTTGTATGATGTTTTTTATTGGATTTTTTTTCACCCAACTGTATCCCTAACAAATATAATTAGCAATTGTCATACTCATTTTGTAGCTGGTTTAGGACACATGACACTATTTTTCGTCAAGTGTACCATGTGATGGGGAGGACCTGACGTGTCAATCCTGTGGGTTGAAGATTGCATAAAACATCTCCATCATGTGATTCAAACCGGTCAATGGCACTTAAAATGAATAAATAAAACTGAATTTGGAGATACATGGTTTTAAAGGTGGTTCACCTATTTGATTCACATGAAAGAAATGTTAATTTCAATGCAATCTTGGACAAGATAGATCATTAGATTATGATCTAAGAATCACATGGGACATGAGTTGGCATTGAGTGACCGATCCTTACACTATCAAGTGTCAATTGCTCAATCTCCTTGTATTTAAATGGGCCACAGTCAGGTTCAACTGATTGAACCTGATTTCGTGTTCAACCAAATTTGCATCCATGCGATAGAAGATAATCTTGACTTCCACAGTTTCCATTTTTTGTAGGGTGACATGTAGTCAAGATTCTCTTCTATCCAATGGTTGTAAAACCATTTGAACATTATATCAGGTCCAACCAGTTTGACTTGATCATTGCCCCATCATTAAATAGTCAAACAGTGGGAAATGCATAGCTTCTCTTGCTTTGAGAAGCATGTGTATCTATTTATGGGCAGGCAAATTGGTGAAAGGGACTGTGTTATATGAAGCATGAAGCATGTGCATCTATTTATGGGCAGGCAAACTGGTGAAAAGGACTGTGTTATATGAAGGACAGATTTTATGCAGATAAAGTGCAGGCGGCTGATATGATGCGACGCAATTAGCTGCAAGTGTGGTGGAGCCAAGGATTAAAATTTTGGGTTTCGTTTCGGTTTTGGAGGGGACCAAAACAGAAATTTTGAATCGAATTTCGGCCGAAAATTTCAACCCCATACAAAAATGACCAAAATTTCGGTCTTATATTATTGTTTTAGTAGGGACTGAAACCAATAATTTCGGCTGAAATTTTGATCCTTCGGTGGAGCTCAATTAATGCAATCTAATACAGCCAATTGCACCGCACTACGTCAACCGCCTGAACTTTGTCCTCCATTTATAATTTTCCTTGGTGAAAGTATATAGATTGAGTTCTATTGGGGACCAACACAAATTTTCTTTATAAATGTCAGGTATAGTTTAACATTAAGGTCAGAGTCTGACCGTCAGACAATCGCTTTCCACAAAAAAATTTCCTATAAATAGGAGCCAATGAAAGGCTCATTGGTGTTACATTGAAGGTTATATGAAGTACCTCAGATTTCAAAAGTTGTACAGAGATAGATGGATAAATATAGGGAAATGATCCTACGGAGTGGGACATAATCTCACGACTTAAGCTCCTATGGGATAGGAAGGATGTCATATCAGTTGACTTTTTAAAGCCCACTAATATGACATCCATTCAATAGGAGCTCGAGTAATGAGATTATGTCCCATGACTCTAATCATATAATCACTTCCCATATATATATATATATATCAGCAAAATCGATCAACAGTGAGGGCTCAGTCAGGGCCATTCTTTTCAAAGGTACCACTTTTACAGGGAAGGGAGATCCTGTTCGAGGATTATGGATTTTGAGAACACTGTAAAAAACCGGGAAGAAAACAAAAATGAAATATCGGACACATCTTAGTGTCATTGTCTGACCATACAAAATGGTAACGATTGTATCGAATAATGCAACTGATGAAGCATTTTTGCACACGGTGTTTGGTATCTTGTAACAAACAAAATCGAGATGTATCATCTCTCACCATTGGACCCGAATGACAGGTCTGATGCAAAGACTCTAAACCTTTGATCCAATGAGGCTCTAAATCAACAAGATGAGCAAACACTCATCTTATTTCACCTGGAAACAAAGCTACATTTAAACTAATTACTCCAGCGGTATTCAATCAAATCCATATGCTACCAAAGGCCTCTTCAAATGCCCTCCTCTTGCTAAGTTCCGTGGTCCATCCACCTGCCCTGCTACCTCTCTCGGCTCGGAGCTTCATGGTTTCTTCATCATCAGCGGCATAACCATGCATGTCGAGCTCACCTCCGAGAGGGACAGGTTGCGGGCCTGGGCCTGTCGGTCTAGGTTGCCCAAATGACCCCCCCGGGATGGCTGGGGCATATTGCCCTTGCACGCCAACACCACTCCCTAATTGGGAGCCTTGCCCTGCAGACTGTGACACAAATCACGCAATAAGTAAATTTTTAAAAATTAAAGAAGTTCAACTCGCCCATATGGGAAGTCACTGGCTCAGAAGAATTGATTAATGGATGTTCAAAATTTAGAAAAAACAAACAAAGAAATTCCTGGACATTCAATTATCAATGTAGTGATTTTTTGTAAAAAGAAAGAAACAAGAAAGAAAAAAGCTCCAGTTTTTAGAACTTGTGATCAGTGGCAAACCAAAAGAAGCCAACTTGCCAAATTTTTTGGAGATTGACTCCAAAGATCAACATTCGGGTTTCATTTCAGTTTCGGAGGGGACTGAAACCAAAATTTTAGACCGAAATTTCAGCCGAAAATTTGAATTTTGGCCGAAAATTTCAACCCCATACAAAATCTGACCGAAAGTTCGGTCCCAAATTATCGTTTCGGTGGAGACCGAAACGAATAATTTGGGCCGAAATTTTGATCCTTGATTGACTCTCCTCACTGGCTTCATCCAGACAACACCTTTTGCCCATTGCATCAAGCAATTAGTTTTGAGGACCACAAATTTCGTGTTAGTCAATTTTCATGGGATTCCGTGACTAAAGGTATTACAGTCTAGAAGAAGCCGGTAACAGTGCATTAATCCAATTTATGATCTGGATTGTAACTACTAAGGCATGCCATTAGAATGTGATAACCATTTCCTGTTCTACAATATAATAATGGGTACAAGTGTGCTCTGCAAGTGGTAGAACAGAAATAGAGAAATATTAGAATAAAATCTTCCAGTTTAATGCCGAGTTTGGTATTATGGTGATAGAACCCCAAGACTGTTACATTAGATCATGGTGAAACAAACCCAAGAAACTGGGACTAGGGAGAAAGTAAACAGCCTATTGTGGGTGGGTTTGAACAACCAATTAATAATACATTCTGGTTTTTAATCTTCAGATCTAGCATGTACATGGCTGGGGAGTCGGGACGAGGTAGCAATAAATAGCAAGTTTGAATGGTTTTCAACCATGACCCACTACTACTGGATTGGGTTTAGGCCTCCAGATCTAAGTCCAACACGCCTACAGACAGTCTGCCTCTTTTACTGTTCATAGGGTTGATTCATTGTAGAAAATTTTAGAGCTCACTGAATTTTGCACACAATCACATTTTCCTTTGTCTATACCGATTTGATATATATATATATATATATATATATATATGGCTCATATTTCAACAAATGAATGCTTGAGAATATCAGAAATAAGGAGATTATGAAAGAACAGAATAAAGAGATTGCACGTAAAAGAATGTCTTATACTCCCATTGATAAAATGGAAAAGTCAATACCGGGTAACTGTCACCTTAATGATTCTGTTGCACAATAATTAAGTACTGTAATGAAGTATGGTTCACAAAATAAAATTGTTTTGCATGAGTATTCCGTCGACAAAATAAAGACTGTACAAGAACATAATGATTGATGCTCTGTTGATTATTATGTGTTGCATAAACTTACACAATTTTTTTTAACCCTCTAAAAAATAGAGGGTTTCCATAAATCCCCTTCAGCTTTCCACTGTACCATATAACCCCTTGGTTTTAATTTTCTTCTTTCATGTTGCCCTCTCCAATGCAAGCTGATCAGATGACATTATAACATATTGTTTTGTCTAGTGTGGAATGTTGCGCAGTGAAAAAGTGACAAGGTAGAGTACATGTGGTTGAGATTCATATGTTGAGATGGATATGTGGAGTAACAAGAAAGGATAAAATTTGTAACAAGCACGTAAGAGGAAATTTGACAGTGGCACTTATAAAGGAAGAAGTTATGGAATGTTGCCTGAGGGGGTTTGGACATGTTCATCGGAGGGCAGAAGCAGACCCTGTACGAAGGGTTGAGATGCTACAAGCACAAGTAGGAGAAGAAGAAGACCGGTAAAGACTGAAGCCGTGAGAAGGGATATGAAGGATTGTGAAGTTACATATAGCTTAGTGTTTATCAGAAATGACTGTAAAAAAAGGACATGCAAATCCAAATCCATGGTTTTGGTATTTTTAAACTGTTGGATTTTGGGGAAATAGCTATTGACTTTGAAATCCTCTCCACTAGGGTTAAAGTGTGGTTCACAGTTGATTCCACACGAGTGGATTTGATGGGACCACTGGTAGATTGTATTTACCAATCGATGCTTCACACAACTCTACGACAGAATTTGGGATGGCCCAAACGATCTTGAAGAATTTGAAGAAGAACGACCACACTACCCTAGCTACCAGGCAATGTAGGAGCAAATGGTCTACTAACTCCTCAACACATTTGCACATAATGCACCTATTGGGAAATTGCCGCTTCCTCCTTTTCAAGTTGTCGAACATGAGGATTTTGTAGAGTTGTGTGAAGCATCGATTGGGAGCCCTTTTGGAAGGGCACTACCTTTTGTGATTTGTTGAGAGAGAGAGAGAGAGAGAGGGAGAGGGGGAGAGAGATGGATATATATATATATATATAGAGAGAGAGAGAGAGGGGGAGAGAGATGGATATATATATATATATAGAGAGAGAGAGAGAGAGAGAGAGAGAGAATTGGTACAACTGAAGGCCCTATCTATGGGCTAATTAATTGGTCACCCAAACCAAATAAAATTTGGTGGGATCAGGGGAATCAGTTAACAAGACTTTGAGAGGAGCTGGAGTAATTTGGTTTCAAGAGTGAAGAAAGGTCTGGCCCAAATGACAATCCCCTAAGGAAGGGGTTATCAAGTTTGAATTTTAATGAGTATTCTTTAGATAATCTGGTCTCGGCGGGAATGTGACGGGGATGCCACATACATGGACATCGGATTCGGACCACATCAGTTCTACCGGCGTCGAAAGAAACATAGAGGAAGCCAGAATACCACAGCTTCAAGGGAGAAAAGGATGCTAAAGCTGTTGCAAGTGATGACGTCCACAGCACGCTGTGAACCGTACCACAGCGCACTGTGCCACAACACGTGAACAGTGTCATAGCGCGCCGAGGACGACTCCACCTAGTGACGGGATTTCTATTTTCATGAGGAAAACTGCCTTTTAATTTTTATTTCTTTTAGGACTCTTTTATTTCGAATTAATTATTGGTGGCCTATATAAAGAGGCTAATAAACACTTTTTAATTGATTATTGAATATTTTGAATGTTTTATGCTTAAATATTCTTCTTCCTGAGATGGGTTTGGTGTGAGACCAAGGGAGTAATTCTCATCTATTCTCTTTGATCTTTTATTATCTTTGCTATATATTTTCTTTGTCTTTCTCTTAAAATCTATTACCCATATTGAATCCCTAATCCAAAACCCAAAACCTATTTCCATCAAAACCCTAGTTTTCATCCGAACCATCAAACTTAGCCAATCTTACAACCCTAGTTCAAACCCGTGAATCTACATCGGATCGAAGACGAACGCCCAAACCTGGAAAAACTAGAGTCCTATCTCTAGGCCCAATCCCACTTCAAATATAACGGGACTTGCACATCGAATTGGACACCCTATTCGGATCTCGCGTGATTTACCTACCGGAATTCTACGAACCCGTAGGTATCGTGATAGTTTTGAGATTAATCTTGAATTAATTTTATTAATTTCGACAAATCGCATAAAAATCATATTCACGCATTTTAGGGTTCCCATCCCGCGTCAGTTTTGGTATCAAAGCCCTAGGTTTTCTAGGTTAGGGCATCTTTGCTTGTCATATTTATTTTATTGCATTGTTTTTCTTTTTGAGTCCATATTGCATTCCATATTAGAACCCTAATAGACCTTTGTGATCACCATGACTTCGAATGAGGTTTTCGATACTCTTAGAGCTATGCGAGAAGAATTTGGTGCGATTAATGCGTGTCTAAATACCATATAGCAAGCCCAAACATCCCTAAGAGTTGGTAATGATAGATTGCGTGATCGAATCAACTAACTGGAAGCGATTGGTGAACTTGAGGATCAACACGGGGCGCAATGGTCGTTAAGATATTCGGAATCAGAATCGTACGAATCCTCGTAGAGATGACTACGATCCCGAAGTTCAACTCTTTAAGAATGTCCGAGTTGAGATTCCGACTTTCGATGGAAGAATGGACCCTACAATCTTCCTCAATTGGTTTTCCGACATGGACCAACACTTTGATTGGTATAACATGAATGACAATTGTTGTGTCAGACTCGCTAAAATGAAATTGGTTGGTCAAACTCGACTTTTCTGGCTCCATGTCGAGCGCATCAGTGTGAATGCGGGTGGTCCTCCCATTACCCGTTGGGACGACATGAAGAAACGACTTACTGAGAAGTATGTTCCTTCATCATACCACCAATGCCTCCTCGATCAGTGGCAAAATTTACGCCAAGGTGGTATGCCCATTACCGATTACATTGCGAAATTCGAAGAGTTCATGATGAGGGCAAAGGTATCGGAAGACCCTAAAATCACTCTCTCTAGATTCCACATCGGACTACGACTTGATTTGCAAAAAGAGTTGATTTCTCACCCCGTGAAAACTCTTGAAATATGTTATACCGTTAAAGATCTTGAACGATATTTAAAAACCTCGGTGGTGAAGAGAGCCGAACCACAATATAGTGGCCAATGCTCCAGTGAGGGACGCTTTAATCCTCCTCCCAAGCCTACACAACCTGTCCCTACGAATACGAGGTTTGAAAAGGGAAAAAGTGTAGTCGGAAAATCCTCTAGGGGCAACTCTCACGTTAAGTGCTATAAATGTTATGGGATGAGACACTTTGCCGCCCAATGTCCTACAAAAGACCCTCAAAGAATTCTCTTTGTTGAAAGAGAGGAGGATGATGGTGAGTTAGTGGTTGAAGAAGTATTTGAGCCGGTCAGCATACCCAGAGACGAGAAGGGTGATGCTATTGGCCATGCTTTAGTTATGAGGTGTGTCCTTGCACAACCTCAACGGGATGAAAAGGATGACTGGTGAAGGGAGAACATTTTCCACACCTTTGCCAGATTTGGTGAAAAGAGTTGTAAGGTCGTCGTGGATAGCGGTAGTTGCACCAATGTAGTGTCAACTTATGCCGTACGCCACTTGGGGCTTACACCCGAAGCCCACCCGAGACCTTATAAGGTCGCATGGGTCGACTCTTCATCTATTCCAGTGTCGAAAAGGTGTTGTGTCCCGATTCAGTTAGGTTCTTATTCGGACACCTTATGGTGTGATGTGATGCCGATGGATGTGGGCCATATCATTTTGGGAAGGTTGTGGCTCTACGACATGAACGTGACCCTTTTTGGTCAATCAAATATATGCACGTGCATGCATAAGGGCAAGAAGATTACTCTACACCCTTTGCCTCCCAAAACACCATCGACCAACAAAATTGAAAAGAATGGCGAGTCTTCTAAATCCATTAATATAGTGAGCACTTCAGAATTCGAGAAAGCGTCATTAGATGAGAGTGTAGTGTATGTAGTCGTTACCGTTGAGAGTGCTCTGAGTCAGTGAGCAAGTGTCCCAAGGAGGTTGAGCCGATCTAGAAAGAATTTGCGTATGTCTTCCCTGAAGACTTACCAAACGAACTCCCTCCTCTGCGTGATATCCAACACGCAATAGACTTGGTTCCCGGATCTACCTTACCGAACCTGCCCCACTACAGGTTGAATCTGATTGAGCACACCGAGTTAACTCGGCAAGTCAATGAGCTCCTTCAAAAGGGGTTCATCCAAGAGAGTCTGAGCCCGTGTGCCGTATCTGCCCTACTCACTTCTAAGAAAGATGGTACGTGGCGCATGTGTGTGGATAGCCGTGCAATCAATAAAATTACGGTTAAGTATCGGTTTTCCATATCAAGGCTCGATGATATGCTCGATATGATGGTGCCACTATCTTTTCAAAGATAGACCTTAAAAGTGGCTACCATCAAATTTGAATCCGCCCCGATGAGTGGAAAACCGCCTTTAAGACTAAGGATGGTCTTTATGAATAGACGGTCATTCCTTTTGAGCTGTCTAATGCCCCGAGTACTTTCATGAGACTCATGACCCAAGTGTTGAGGCCGTTTCTAAGCAAATTCTGTGTATTTCGATGACATCTTGATTTATAGTCATGACAAGGATCAACACTTGAACCACCTCAGGTTGGTTTGTGAAATCCTCAAGGGTGAGAACTTGTTTGCAAATCTTAAGTGCACCTTCATGCAACATTCCGTTTTCTTCTTGCGATTCATTATCTCGGAAGATGGAATGGTTGCGGACCCCGAAAAGGTTAAAGCCATTGTGGAGTGGCCCGAACCTAAGAACAAATACGATGCTCGTAGCTTCCATGGCTTGTCAACTTTTTATTGTCGCTTCATCAGAAGCTTTAGCACCATCATGGCCCCAATCACAGATTGCATGAAAAAGGGGTACTTCAAATGGGGCAAAACCGCGACGAAAACCTTTCTCGAGATCAAACAACGAATGAGTAGTGCACCCGTCATGCGCTTACCGGACTTTTCCAAAGTCTTTGAAGTCGCATGCAACGCATCGGGTGTAGGCAAAGGAGGAGTGCTTAGCCAAGAGGGTCACCCTGTGGCCTATTTTAGTGAAAACTTAATGAGGCAAAGCAAAAGTACTCCACCTATAACAAGGAGTTCTATGTGGTCACCCGATCTCTTTGGTATTGGAAACATTACCTTAGACCGCAGGAATTTGTGTTGTTCTCTGACTATGAAGCCTTATACTTTCTTGCTTCACAGAAAAAGATGAACCCGAGGCACGCTAAGTGGGTCGAGTACCTTCAAGGGTTTACATTTGTGTTAAAGCATAAGACCGGTGCTGAAAACAGAGCTGCCGATGCGTTTAATCGTCGAGTGGCGACTTTGCACTCTATGAGCACCGAGGTCGTCGAGTTCGAAAGGTTAAAGGATGAGTACCTCGAGTGCCCAGATTTTGGAGTTGAGTACACTACTCTCCTTCGTAACCTGACCAGCACACACTCTGTGTACACCATCCAAGATGAGTACTTGTTCAAAGGCAATCGCCTTTGCATCCCTTGCACCTCATGGCGTGACTTTCTTATTTGGGAGTTACATACTGGAGGGATGGCCGGACATTTCGGGCGTAATAAAATTGTTGCGCTCGTAGGAGATAGATTCTTTTGACCTAGCTTAATGAGAGATGTCACCCGGGTCGTCAAACATTGTCGTACTTGCCAAGTGTCAAAACAGACTAAATAAAATACCGGCTTGTACACCCCGTTACCCGTGCCACACACACCGTGGTAAGACCTCTCAATGGACTTCGTGCTTGGACTTCCCAAAACTCCAAGGAAGCACGGTTCCATCTTTGTCGTAGTGGACCGATTTTCTAAGATGACCCACTTCATACCTTGTTCCAAAATCGCAGATGCATCCCACATTGCAAAATTGTTCTTCGCGGAGGTAGTACGTCTTCATGGGTTGCCCAAAACCATTGTGTCAGATAGGGATGTCAAATTCACTAGTTATTTTTGAAAGACCCTTTAGCACATGATGGACACATTGCTCCAATTTTCAACGGCTTATCACCCTCAAACAGATGGCCAAACCGAAAGCACCAATAGGAGCTTTGGGAATCTCCTTTGTAGTCTAGTCGGTGATCATGTTAGGACCTGGGATACCATTTTACCCACAACTGAGTTTGCTTATAATAATTCTGTTAATAGGTCCATAGGCATGAGTCCTTTTGAGGTAGTACATGGTCATAGGCCTAGGACACCACTAGATTTGATCCCCATGTCTGCATCCCATAGAGTATCTAAGTCAACCGATGCATTTGCACAACACATTCATAACTTGCATGCCGAAATTAAACAAAAGATAAATTCAAGCAACAGTCAATACAAGTTATTTATTGATACTCATAGGCGTTTTAAAGAATATCAGGCGGGTGATTATGTGATGGTCCGGGTTGGGCCTGAGTGGTTCCTATTGGAATCCGCAAAGAAGCTCCAATCCCAAGGCACTGGACCTTTTAGAATTTTTGCTAAGGGCGGTCCTAATGCATACGTACTTGAGCTTCCTCCTGGTACGGGGGTTAGTTCAACGTTCAATGTGGAGGATTTGGTTCCTTACTTGGGTTTCACCCCACCTCCTGAAAACCCACTCCAGCCACCTCATAGCCCCAGTCTCAGCCCAACCTTGTAGCCCGTACCTCTTCCTTCCCCAAGCAGACAGAGAAAAGATGAGATAGAGGATATAATAAATGATCATGCCGTATCCACACAAGATGGGAGATTCCAAAAGTACCTAGTAAAATGGGATGGAAAATCGGAGTCCGAAAACACTTGGATCCGCGAGAATGAAGTTCGCCGACTGAACCCCGATTTGATTGACATCTACCACGAGCGCATTTCATTGGTGATGAAACCTAGTTGTTCCAAGGGAATTGACAAGGACGCCACATACATGGACATCGGATTCAGACCACATCAGTTCTACCGGCGTCGGAAGAAACGTAGAGGAAGCCCGAACACTACAACTTCAAGGGAGAAAAGGCAAGTGACCACAAAGACGTCAGGAACTGCATCACAATACCTAGAATAAAGTGTCACAATGCACCGTGGACGACTCCGCTTAGCGACGAGATTTCTATTTTCATGCGGAAAACTGCCTTTTAGTTTTTATTTCTTTTAAGATTTTTTTATTTCGAATTAATTATTGGTGGCCTATATAAAGAGGCTTGTAAACACTTTTTAATTAATTATTGAATATTTTGAATGTTTTATGCTTAAATATTCTTCTTCCCGATATGGGTTTAGTATGAGACCAAGGGAGTGATTCTCATCTATTCTCTTTGATCTTTTATTATCTTTGCTATATATTTTCTTTGTCTTTCTCTTAAAATCCATTACTCATATTGAATCCATAATCCAAAACCCAATACCTGTTTCCATCAAAACCCTAGTTTTCATCTGAGCCATCAAACCTACCCAATCCTACAACCCTAGTTCAAACCCGTGAATCTACATCGGATCGAAGGCGAACGCCCAAGTTTGGAAAAACTAGAGTCCTATCTCTAGGTCCGATCCCACCTCAAATCTAACGGGACTTGTGCATCGGATTGGACACCCTATTCGGATCTCGCGTGATTTACCTACCAAAATTCTACAAACCCAAATGTATCGTGATAGTTTTGAGATTAATCTTGAATTAATTTTATTTAATTTCGGCAAATCGCATAAAAATCATATTCACGCATTTTAGGGTTCCCGTCCCATCGTCAGAATGGTTATATAATTAGAAACCATTACGGAGAAACATTTAAGGCTTTTGCTGGACCTGTCAGAATCATAAACTCTCTAAAAGCGGAGTATTTAGCTGTTCTATAGGGGGCTGGAATTAATTGTGTCTATTTACAAAACCTCCTCTACACACAAACAAATGAATCCTCTATGTCAGGTGAGATGGAAGGAGATGGATTGAGGTAAAGATAATCTATACCGTGGAGACTGCATAGCATTTTACACCAGATTTACAATATAGCAGTTAGCAGACTGTCATAGTTTCTCATTCAGTCATTAAACGGGAAGCTAAAGCTGAAACAGACTCGCTTTCCAAACAGGGGTTCACTATGCCACATCTATGGGTTGGAGATAACATTATTCTATGTATTGCTTCTGTTCTGGTCTGTTTAGTTTTGACAAACTGCCTTTCTACCACTATCTTTTACACTATTTTCTATTTAATAACCTATATTCCTGTGTGTGTGTGTGTGTGTGTGTGAGAACCTGGAAACAAAAAATAATGCCATTTTATAATGTCTAGAGCTGAAGTTTTATATTCATTTGTGATGACATTATTCCACGATGATTGGTATTTCCATTTTGGAAACAGGTTATTAGATCATTATACAATTATACTTATAGTAGTCACCCTGTTCTGTAAACAGATTATTAGATCATTATACAATTATACTTACAGTAGTCACCCTGCCAGTCTATCATCGAAGTTCATATGATTGCTCTTTATAATGGATATTGCACTGACTGCAGCTGTGCATCTTTTATATTAACACCACATGAATTAGCAATCTTAGATTTTTATCCTTAACTGAAAGGTTTTGTTTGCATGTCATTTTTTCAAATCAAACTATGACGAAGTTGAGAATTTCTTAAACAGAAGAAAGTTCCTTTGGATCGGAATCCTATTAACATAAAATTGCACATTATGTTAACGGTTTTGATATAGTTTGAGAATAGAAATTGTTCTTCAATGTTCCTATTTGGTGATAAAGTTAATATGTAGGGTTACTAATTTTCCGAACCCAATGATAGCTAAGAAAAAAAAAACTAAATACTGAAACTAGTGAACTACATCAATCCCTAATTATCAGCATGCTCAGAAGTTGGTCCTTCACAGTTACCACAATCTCATATTCTCATACTCTAAGCCAGTGTAAGATTTTAAAAACTGGAAAAAGATCATGGAGTTTCTATTGCCAGCTAGCTCTAATTATCCAATTTACAATAAACTGAACATGCTATGCATTAAAATGACGATCAATCACTGAGCAAGAAATTTTAAAAAAGAAAAAGAGGAATCAATCAATTGATCGCTCACCCCATCAATTGCATCAGACTGTGTAGGATTTCCCTTGCTTGCCTTCAGAGCTGCTGCTAACTCTTCAGCCTAGACAAGAAAAGAGTTCAAATATGAGCTAACAATACTGGTTATGAAACCCCAAGCACTATGCTAAATTATGTTTGAAGCAATAAATGCACATAGTATTGGTCCATACCATTTATTGCCATTTACTGGTCAATGTCAGCAAGTAGTAACAGGTTTGGCCCATAAATACCCAATAACGTTGGTGCTTCTTAGTTTATTTTATTTTATTATAAGATGAAACGAACAAAATCTAAACCTTTACAAAAAAGGAAAATACAAATTAAGGAAGTGCCAAGTTTATGCTAGTACATAATAATTTTTTAAAGAGTTGTTCTATAATAGACAGACCGTCCATGCTGGCAGAAAAGTGAACCACATGTCCTTGCAACCTTTGACGCGTGCGGACTTCCATGCACTGCACAGTCAGCATGCATCACAATCTCGTGAGGTCTCCTCCCCCACCCCCCCACCCCCCCAAGCATGGAATGATCTGTTCATCATGGACAATTTTTTTGTAGTTTCTAATTTTAAATAAATTTGGAAAGAACAGTGATGGATGAATTGTTTGTACCATTGTCATTCTCACTAATAAAAACACAATTTTAAACGCTGGTTTGTGAATTGAACATGCATTAGAATTAACAGAGTCTGTGTTACAGCTTATAACACAAGATAGAGATGCTGCTCACGTTTTCCTGCATGCAGCAGGTTTTGAATTCAGTGAAATTTAAATTCTCTGATGATGTTCAAGTTTTAATGATGCTCGAATCCTCAGACATTTGAATTCAGTGAAATTCAAATTCTCCGATAATGTTCAAATTTAGTGACAGTTGAATTTCCTAATGATCTTCAATTTATTATGCTCAAAGCCTCTAAAATTCAAATTCTTTGATGATGTTCAAGTTCTGATATTGTTTGAATCCTCTGACAACCAAATTTGCTGTAATCTGAAATTTCTGACTAAAAAATTGCAAATGGAACTCAAAAACATTTAATAGTGTACCTTACGAGCTCGAGCGTTGATTATCTGCTCAGCATTTTCTTCTTGATATTTCGCAATTTGTGCTTCAATAGCACCGACATCTATTCCTTCAACTAAGTTAAAAGCTGGGGAGAAAATACAAATTCAGCTAGTAATCAAGATTAAGTAGCACTCAAAACATATATATATATATATATATATATATATATATATATATATATATATATATATATATATATATATATATATATCAGGAAAAATAGTAGAGAAATTTAACAGACTTACTCATGTCCTCCACTTCTTCCAAGTAATCATTATAATCTTTCAAAGATGGAAAGTCCTCTTCTCTTTTATTGTATCTGTGATTACAAATTATGACAAAGGAATGAAGAAAAAAAAAAGACAAGAAAATAGTGCCAAGAAAATTATATATATATATATATATATATATATATATATATATATATATATATATATATATATATATATATATATATATATATATATCATCTACTGGAGTATAAGCAGACTGCATGCATAGGTTCTATCCCTAAGAGCAAGAGATGGATTATTCAAAGCTTAGTATCGCTGCTAACAAAACTTTGCTACGATGCAGATGAAGAGCTCCAATGGTTCATGCCAACGTAAAAAAAACTTACAACTTGATTAATGGTCAAAAATGATTTTCCCAAAAAGAATAATGTCATACTTGGTTTATGAATTGTACAAGAGCCATATCTCTAGTTCTTTCGAATCTAAAAACTGTTTTAAAGTACAAGTTTAAATCAACTAAATTTTCCTTCTATTCTTTTCCTTACAAGCACACTCATCAAACATCAAGGAAATTAACCAACGCAAACAAGCACAAATCCATAATCTCATCAATCAAATCCACATATATCCTCAGATATTTCTCAAACACAAACCATCCATCTTACTACAACAAGGAATCAGCTTCAAGCAGAAAGGGCTCACCAAAATAATCTGAGTCTCCTTGAAATGAGCATGAACCACATCTTCATTTGAGCACACTTTCAAACCTAAAGAAACCACATTAATTTTGCTTTGGTCATCTCCAATAAGATCATCTGCAGCAGCCAGACCAAGGTACCCAAAGCAGCTATTCCACATTAAATTTAGGCAGTGACCATGGTAAGATTTCTGACTTTCCAACAATCTAATTTCGTAATTACTTTCACCAATCATCACATTTGCAGGTTTAGATTTGAGAGGAATTTATCATCGTACCATCTATCTGTAGGGTGGGCTTTAGGAGTCCTATTTCTCTCTCTCTCTCTCTCTCCATAATCTCATTTCCTCCTTAACGGGGCTACTCCTAAGCTTCGTCTTATGTACTCATGCATAAACCTATTCCATCTTTTTACTCCACACATCTATCTTAGCATGCACATCTCAGCCATTTATACTTTGTCATCTCACTACTTCTTTATAGGCAAACACATTGCACCATACCTAGGTTCAAGTGGAACTTTCAGAGTAGCACCTATAAAGGAAACTTTTTAAAATGTCACTTGAGGTAGTTTGGAGATGTCTATTGGAGGCCAGAAGTAAACCCTATATGGAGGGTTGAGATGATACAAGCACAAGGAAGTAGGAGAAAATGAAGACCAGTGAAGACCTGGAGGGAAGTAGTGAGAAGGGACATGAAAGATTGTGATGTTATGGAGAGCTTAGTGTTATCAAAAAATGAGTGGAGGAATAGGACTCGCAATGCCGACCCCAAATAGATAATTGTTCTAAATTATTAGAAATTCCTGAAATCTCCCATCTCCAAAAAATTCCCATTCTCCCTGCTATACTAGCTTTGAATCAATACAAATATGTCAATGCATAATATATGTGGCACACCCTAGATGTCATGTGACATGCATCTTGTATCCTAGGAGTCTTATTTCGTAGTTATTAGCACATCAGAATCTAGCGGATCAGTTGTATATTAGTCTATTAATTGGGGCTATCTATAAGCCAAAGAGCACGTTCGATTGTTCACAAACCGGCCATCTTACGCATTAAGTAGCCATCTTACAAAAGATTGACCGTGGAGCTTTGTTTGATAGCATTTTCCCTTAACACGCTAAGTTACGTTTTGGACGACGCGTATCTCAAATGACTTACAAGGGTCAACGCTCATATGCATAGGAAACAACGCGTTTTCAACTTTTCTTCTCAGGGTCGGAAACATTAAGGTTTTAACTTCTTCTCAGGCTTTTCTCCTCCAAGCATCGTTAGCCATTCAAACAACCACTTAAAACGTTTTATCTTTGATGGGTTACATGTAAGCCAATCATGGTTTAAAATAACGGTTTCCAGTACGTATCATCCATCTCCAAAACCGGAACGTATCGTCCGATACCTAACAGTTCCGGATGATTCATTGGTATGTATCGGTCTATACATTACCAATATATATGAAATGTACCGGTACAATAAATTCAAAGTACCGTACCAGTGATCTCGAAACTGGTACGTATCGTCCGGTAAGTACCGGTTTCGAACGAGATTTTGCACAATGAAGCCAATTACCAACCTTACGTGTAAGATCAACTTAACAAGTTAATTGCATACGAGCAATAAAACGTGGCTGATGCATTAGGACATGGCTGTTGAGTAGGACTTACTTATGTGGAGCTATTGTCATGTAATAATTTATTTACCAAAAAAAAAAAAAATATTATGTAATATCACATAGAAATTAGGAGGTTGATCACCTCAAATTTGATCAACAAGGGGGCCCAGCCACCTCGAATCAGCCATCTTTTCGCTCTTTCTTCTCCGTTTTTTCTTATTATTTACGTAGCGATTCTTAACATAACATTACTGATTGAAAAGAAAAGAATCCCAAATCAGTTACAGAAAATTTTTCAGAATGACTGATGACACGACCTAAAAGTGGACTCCAAAATACGAATCAACCCTAACCAAAAAATACCAAAACATGAATTTACTACCTCTTAATAAAAATCAATAAACAGACAGATCATATCGTCAGATTAATTATCTTTATTAAAATAAAAGAAAGGAAATAAAATTACATGCTGGCGATTCTTTTTCTAATGGCCATCTCCTTGGCATAGGAATTGGTTGCTGATGCCACCACCATTGCCGCCCTCTTGCCTCTTCTTACATTTTCCACTTTTCGTTTTTTCTATTTTTCACTTTCTTTCTCGTTTAATTTTTTGGTTCTGAGGCATGACGCTTGGGTGGAAAATGGTCAGAGGGCATTTATGTCATCAAATCATAAACTTTTATAAGGCTTTGTTTGGCAAAAGCCACTTCGGAAATTTTTTCTTCCAAAATCAAAATGGTTGTAAATTTTTATTTTTTTTCCAGTCCTTTGACTATAAAAATACGTAAAAAAATATTATCCCTAATTTTCACCAGCTGATATAACAATTTTGGCGAATCTATTGAAACTAACTAATGGTGAAACACATTCATTTAGTTAAAAACATAGATAAGTAATTATGAACCATCCGATTATAACTTTCAACAAAGCTCATCTACTATAATCCAAAGGTATAATAGCTAATGAGTCACATTTAAACACCTAGATGGTGGTTCAATGATCTTATACTATTAAATTAGACTTATGTTCTTACACTATACTAAATGGTGATTTACTATCATACAATGTGACACGATTGTATTTAATTTAAACTATTCAAGAGCAATCTATCATTGAAACATGCCTCAGTTAAAGGATCATGCTCAAAAGTGGCCATGAACTATCCCATTAGTGAATTTTAATATTGATTATTCAAAACTAAAAATTAAGGTTAGATTGTGTACTGATCAGATGGTTCAAATCTTCAAAAAGTTATAATTTTAGGGCTCATTGCCCTTGAGTGTATGATCTATCACTTTCACGGTATGACTCATATCTTAAATCATTAATGATACAAGATCATTGTCCTGAGAGCTAACACAAGGTGTAAAAACTAGTGACTATTCCACCTGAGTGCACGGTTGGTTACCCCGTAAAAACTCAATCCCAATTGACTGAGAGAGATATTTTTGTCTTGGGTATTAGTGTTTACAACCGAAAATTCTACAACTAGGAGCTTCCACTGTTAAATAAGTTGCTTGCTTGGATCGGTTGATTAAGATCTTTTTCATCCAATCTTTTGCACAATAGATTTTGAGAGCATGGCCCACCTATTGGATGGTTAGATGTTAATTGCCAAAGGTGCACACGATCATGGCATACCATTTGAAGGCTTCTCGAGTCACTTTTTAGGATGTTTATCAAGTGAAATGAACATATGACTATCTAATAGCTTGGCTACAATCTCAAAATCCATTGTGTGGAAGATTGAGACGAAAAATAATCTTCTCCGCGCAACAATTTAATGGTGGACAACCTCGAATGCAAAGACCAAAGCTTTTGTTGTAAATACTGGTATCTTTCATCCATGATTAACATAACATTCTATACACTTTTTCAGCATTGAGGAATGAGAGAAAGCCCCTCTGGCTTTAACCTTAAGGAGGGTTTTATGTTCGGTGGACAAAGAAGGGAAGAACGAGCCCTACGAAAAAGATTTTCAATTATTTTTTTCCTGAAAATTTTGTGGGAGGTATTTTCCAATTTTTGTTCGATAAGTCGGGCCCACGTGTGCCAAACACCATTTTTTTTCACCATCCCTTAAAAAAAAAAAGGTGTTTTTTTGCATATACCTCCCCAAGATATATTGACATTGCATCAAACCCCCTAAGTTATAGTCATTTATTCTGCAGCCCTTACTATTTAATTTATGGTTCATATACCCCCTTGCCGTTAAATAGTCGTGACTTTATAGACTGAAACGATTATTTTGCCCTTATTAAAATTAATATTCTAAAAATACCACCATTCTAAAATGCCCTTCATTCATCTTTATTTACAAGTCATGTCATTATAGTTTACCACCATTCTAAAAGGCCCTTCATTGACCTTTATTTACAAGTCATGCCATTATAGCTTACCACCATCATTCTAAAATGAGTGCTTTTAAATCTACCCACAAAATCTTTGAGTAATCTCTACTAGAAATCAGTATATGTTCACTTGGATTTAGACCATAGATTTTATGCTTCTGGTCAATAAAATATAGGATTTTTTGCATATACCCCCTGAGATATGCCTATATTGCATCAAACCCCATGAGTTATGGGCATTTATTTTGTAGCCCTTATTTTTGTGTTTTTGTTTCATATACCCCCGTGTTGTTAACTAGTCGGACTGAAATGACTATTTAGCCCTTAATGAAACCAATATTCTAAAAATACCACCATTCTAAAAGGCCCTTCATTCATCTATATATACAAGTCATGTCATTATAGTTTACCATCATTCTAAAAGGTCATTCGTTCGCCTTTATTTACAAGTCATGCCATTATAGCTTTACTACCATCATTTTAAAAGGAGTACTTTTAAATTCATTTACAAAATCTTTGAGTTCACCCATGCTGAAACACATCGACTGCATTGAATCAGACGATGAAGATTGTTTATCGTCCTAATATATCATGAGATTGATCTTTAGATCATGGGTGTACCATCAGACAATTGATTTTTTTATTTCATGTGATACACACCCATAAAAGTGACCTTAAACTCATTTTTAAGCGTGCATGTGATGTTAAAGTCACTTTTCTCAAATGTGTGCCACGTGAAATAAAAAATCGACCGTCTGAGGGTACACCCATGATCTAAAGATCGATCTCCTAAAAGATTGGGAGGATAAATGATCTCCATCGTTCGATTTAATTCAATCAACGTGTTTTAGCGTGGGTGGATTTAAATGTATTCTTTTAAAGGGCCCTTCATTCACCCATCAAATGGGTGATTCTCCCATTAAAATATGTCAACGTTTGGACGAATACTCAATCAATGAAAGATTTGTGACAAATCATGCAATTATTCTTGTAATTCTTAGATTAATAACTAATTTTAGAATGATTTTTAATTTTTGGTATCTAAAAGTTTTGGTAGGTTTTTTTTTATTATTTTGGGATAGTTTTTAATTTTGGGTATCTAAAATTTTGGTGATTTTTTGTATTGGGTATATAAGTAATGTTATTGGGAATTAAATAAGAAACAATTCAGTGATTGAGTGGAACTTGGAAATAAATGAGTTAGCACTTTCAACCTGACTTAATAGGTTGGGACTTGGAAATCTGAACCCAAGCCAAAACCTATGGCGGGTTGGGTCGTTTGACTTTGACCCATCGAGTTGACCTGACGAGTTGAAACCCTCTTGTGTTGGTGTCATCATTAATCTCTAATGATTGTACTAGCGGTAGCATCCCAACTGTGTTTCAAACTTTTAGTTGGTAATTCATACTGTCGACCAAAATTTATCGATTTCAGTCCTCACCAAAATGAAAACAACCCCTGAAATTTCGATCAAATTATGTATGACAATAAAATTTTCGGCTAAAATTTCGACCGAAATTCAAAATTATAGCTGAAAATTTTATTCAAATTTTTTGTTTCGGACCTGCACGAAACCGAAAACAAAATCGATATTTTGATCCTTGATCCCAACCGTCCAATCAATTGACCACTTCTTCTATGAACCATATATTGGAAAATGTATGTATCAGACATTATAACCGTTCATCAACTACTTTTGTATGGATTATTACATATATTTTATTGACCAAAGGCATAATATCTATGGTCTAGATCCAAGTGAAAATGCATTGATTTCTAGTCAAGATTGAGGGCACTACCATGATCCATGATCCTTGATTCCGACCGTCTAATGGTACACCGATGATCTAAAGATCGATCTCATGAAATATTGGGATGACAAGCAATCTCCATCGTCTGATTCAATGTAGTCGATGTGTTTCGGCGTGGGTGAACTCAAAGATTTTGTGGGTGGATTTAACGGTACTCCTAGAATGATCGTGGTATGCTATAATGACATTACTTGTAAATAAAGGTGAATGAAGGGCCTTTTAGAATGGTAGTAAACTATAATGGCATGACTTGTAAATATAGATAAATAAAAGGCCTTTTAGAATAGTGGTATTTTTAGAATATTGGTTTTATTAAGGGCAAAATAGTCGTTTCAGGCTTCAGTCCATAAACTCACGGCTAATTAACGCGGGAGGGTATATGAAACAGAAACACAAAAGTAAGGACTGCAGAATAAATACCCATAAGTCAGGAGTTTTACGCAATATTATCTCAAGGGGTATATGCAAAAAAGGGTCTACTTGGTTTAAAGGAAAACAAGGGGAAATAAGGGAAAACTCATATGTAGCAAATGAATTGCCGAGATTCCCGTTGTTTGGACGACATCTAAAGAGTTGGAACTTCACATTTTCCATGAAAAGAAATGTCGAGGGGGTCCCTCGGTTTTCTATCTTTCGAACCTTCGGACTTCTCATCCGTATGACTCTTCTCATAATACCACACAATTTTTTCACGAACGAAAATCATTGACTGATTTGAATAAAACGATGGAGATTGTTTTTTTTTTTCAATTTTCCTCATGATAGATCTTAAGATCATGATGCCCCTATCAGACGGTCTGATGTTGATTCTATATGGCACACACACTCAAAAATCATAAGTAGAACCACGTAAGACTTGGGTGGTCAATTGACCACCCAAACTTTCTAAAAATTTGTTACTAAGCTTTAGGGGTCTTAATTTATATTAGTGGGTTCTCATCCATCCAAAATTATTTTGACCACCCAAAATTATCAAAAATTTTAAAACATTTTTTTTATGGTATTTGTTTTCATAACAAATATTTCTTCTTTGATTTTGTTTAATTAAATCCCACGGCCTATTTTTAAGCTCCCCCTCTATCTATTTAGGTATTACACAGACTTATTTTTGGAGATATTTCTCTCACAAGGGCTCTACTATGTTATATACTCAGATATATGGTGTATATGCTCTAGTATAATTAATTAAAAAAAATAAACAATTTATTACATGTAACAAGATTTGAACGGACTCTATTGTAGAGCTGTTTACTCACATATATGGTGTATATGTTCTAGTATAATTAATTAAAAAAAATAAACAATCTACTACATGTAATAAGATTTGAACATAAAACCTAACCTTCACAACCACTAGAGCAATTCACTAAGAAATGTAAAAAAAATAAAAAAACAACTTAATACATATATAATTTTTGGTCATTTGGCTATAATTTTTTGTTAGGATAAATTATTTTCCTACAATTTCTTGCATACATATCCAAGCACAGGATTTGATTAATCTCGCATTTTCCCAGCTAGCAATATGATCATCCAAACATCGGAAAACAAAGAGAAACAAAGAAATATCATGATTTCCTACAACTTAGGTATCTATGAGAAAATATAAGAATATTATTTTACTTTCCCACGTTTCCCGTAATTTTATCCAAAGAGGCCCTAAAAAAATAGGTTTCTACCCAAGATTTCGCCAAAACTTACATCGTCAAACAAGGCCTTAAAGAAAGAAATGTACCGTAGTCTGACTATGGTGCACGGGGCATCACCAACTATTAGCCTTATGCGGAGATGAACAAATTTCTAGTGCCTCAATGTTCGACTGTGGCACAGAGCTGACACGGCGTGCGGCATATATTCGGTGCGCCGTAGCGCCAGTGGATTGGACGCACCATGTACAGAGTTCCAATGTTTAATGGGCCGGACTCTCCTGAGAGCCATTTATTAAACACCAAATAGTGTTTAAACGATTTTATATCATTTATTGGCTTATGATTTTATTAAAAATCTACACCGTCAAAATGATATATCATCAATTGAAGGACTATGGGTTCAAAAATTACATTTTTAAAAAGATTCGAACCATCCGATCTGTGCACTTCTAATAACAAGGGAGTTGTTAATATTGATGACCGATATTAAAGTTAACCGATTAGATAATTTACACCCACTTAGAAGCATGTTTCTTTGGTTGAGACATGTTCCAACGATAATTTTCTACTGGAGTAGTTTAGATTGCTCATAGATGTGTACCATATGACACAATGATAAATAATATTAAGATAAAAAAGTAACAGTTTAGTGGTTTAAAATCATTTCGATACCCTTTGGTGTTTAACTGTCCGTCAGGAATCATTACCTCTTTTTGAATATAATTTTTCTACATTCACTTTCTGTTTTTTTGTTAGTACTGTAGATGGATGGCCATTATGTTGGATCCCAACGGATTGTTGTCTTGGAGAAGAGCCTGGCTGCTAGCTATGTCTATGCGACGAAGAAAGAGGAAAGAAGAAAAAAAAGAAAAATTAATAAAGTTTTATTGCATGTAAGTGGATTTACAAAATTTTGCTTTCTACACAAATTTTATTTTTTATCTTGTATTAGATGCCCTACTCTGTGCACGGGTCAGTCACCTCTTAGCACTTGGTTTTCACTCCTCTCACCGTTCTGGTAGAGATAAGTCCTTGAGTTAGTATTAGGTACCACAGAATGAGACCCAAGTGCCGACCCTCTTGGTACCCGGGTCCCCTTTTTGGAATTTGAGCCATGTGGAATCAATGTCATCTGATGGGATGCCCACAAGATCAATAGAGAAAGAGAAGAAAAGCAGCTTTTATCGTATGATTAAAATGCAAGCAAAGGTCATAACAAATTAATGGCTACCATGAAAATTTAGTATATCATTAATCTTCCAGACATAAATCTAAATCTTATACATTTGATTCTTGCCTTAATTGTTGTTTTATTTTTCTTCCCGAAAGTTTCATAGTCTAACTAATTAGTTATCACAATTTTAGATATCTTTTTTTATTATAGAGAAGAATCACAATATTTTTTTTTCTCTCTCAAATATTTTCTTTGTTTTTAATATCTTATTAAATAATTCAATCAACCAATTCAATCCATTTTCTCCCAATATAATCGAAACTTCTATAAATATTCCATTTGGTCCTAATCTTTTTCTCCTCTTCATCAATATTAAGGTTGCTATTACTTCAAGTTTCAATATTTCGTTCATCATCTCTTAATTTGATTTCTTTTCTTTATCTTTACTAAGGTTGTTTTTACTTCAAGTTTCAATGTTCGGTTGATCATCTCTTAATTTGGTTTCTCTTTTTATTATTATCTCATCATTTTTCAAAGACACTTCAATTTCCGTCTCTAATACACAGTATCACACAGAACCTAAGTTTTTTTTTGTTTTTTTTTTATACGACACAGAACCTAAGTTCTAATTTCTAACCATTAATACCAATGTACTTGTTTAAAAGACAATAGTGGGATCCACCCCAACAAAAAACACAAACATACAATATGACCATTGCCTAACCGAGCGATCTAACCAATAATAATAATAATATATCGTTATCTATTTTCACCTGTACCGAAACAAAATCAAACCTGAAAGAAAGAATGACACTTTCGAAGGTAGTTTCACCAAGTCTAATCTATTTTTCTTAGTGCTCTACAATCAATATAATATAACCAGTTCAATGGACAAAACTCACCTCAAAATTAGTCTTTTCTAAAAGAAGCAATAAACTTGATGAGCCAAAAAATTTAATTACAAATATTATATGTATATATATATAGTGGATAAGAACATTTTATCATCACAAACAAAAAAGGCATTTAAGGGGGAAGGGAGGTGCATCCAGTGGCTTTGGTGCAGGCCTGAAGGGTCCATCCTAGGAGGACAGCTTCAAAAGCAGACAAAACTTTACAGCGGGTATCCACCCATAATTTGGTGATACATCGCTGATGATCCAATTGGAAGGTGATTGATGGGTAGACGATTCTCATATACCACATCATCTTTCTGCTCCTGCTTTGGCCTAAGAAACCGCACATCGCTATCTTTAGGTTGCTGCCCGAGGAAAGCCTGAGTTGGTCCAATGTGTTTTCCATGATTAAAATCAAAACCCGACAATGCCAGATTCGTAGGTCTTTGGAAACCCATAGAGAACGACATTGGGAAATCTGGAACAGTGTGAGCAATAGAGCCCAGATGATGAGCTCCATTGTGGTTAGAATTCAACCCGAATGAGCCAAACAACATGGGTTGTAAAGGAGGGAGCTTCATTTCGTAACAGGCAGAACTCCCGAGTTTTAAATCACCAGTAAACCTTCCCAGATAAGCTGGTTTCATGCATTCATGACTGAGATCAGGTTTCCTGTCAAAGCGGGGAGCAAGATCTTGAATTTGTGATTCGGGCTTGGGGATGTTGGTGGGTCCGGGTAATGCCATAGTGTTCTGAGCATTTGAAGGCTGCAATCCATTTCCGTTACCCGAGTTTATGTGAACACTGTTTCTAGCTGCAGGAACTTCATGGTTGTGTTTTCCCTCGTAGGTTGTAATCACAGACTTCAGATCATGCGAAGCTCTTTCTACATGCTTTCTCACACCGCATCCAGGACTCGTGCATTTGTAGTAGCTCCTGTAGCAAGAAAAATAACACAAGTGAACTGGAGTAACTTCAAAGGTTAAAGGTTCCAAAATGGTCAACTTTTTCCTACATTGCTAAGAAATAAATGGTCTGGAAAAGGCAGCAGATCAAACAGATGCATCTTCGCAACCTCGCCCCTTCATTCAGTCCAGGCTTCATTACAACAATATGGTTTCCTGAATAGACTAGTTAGCAGGTCATAGGGATGCGTAGAACCAGGGTTACCCAGTTCGCTGTAACTGGTACTGAACCGCGAACCGGTTCGATTCGGTTTGTTGCTAGTAGGCGAACCAGAAATTTATTCTTTTGTTTCTCAGATTTTTGTGTATAATGTTTTAAGGTGGCAACACAGAGTTGAGCCTGTGCCATCCCGTAATATGCCAGAAGGTTCTACCACCATCTCTACAATCGCCTTCTTGACAAAACTTTTAATTTTTCAAAACATATATTAAATATTTATACATACTACTAAAATAAACAAAAACTCATCCTACCTAGGGATGCAAACCCTAAACCGAACACCGAAACCGAACCAAAAACCAGCCCTCCTGAACTGGCCCGAACCACCCCGAAAACTGACTTAAACCAAACCGAAGTGAAATCGGTTCGATTTTCGGTTTGGGTGGCTGGAAACCGAGAACCAATTAGGTAAGGTGAGTAAACCGACCCATTAAGGGACCAAAACCGGTCCGAACTGGACCCAAACCGACCCGAACCGGTTGTACCAAACCAAACGCAAACCGAACCGGCGCTGAGAAATATCATCCTATGTGCTTTTGCTTAACAATACACCAACTCCCTGCCTTATATAAAATGTAATATGCCTAACTGTTGCCCTAAAATGGTTTTATTTATTTTTGAGGAGGCTGAGGGAGAGAGGACGCTGATGGGTGCCGGCGCCGCTGAGAACTCCGGCGAGAGGAGGCTGAGGTACTCTCTCTCTAGTACCATTTTCGTTTTTTTTTAATTTGTTATTATTTGGGTATTCTTGCAAATCTCTCTCTCTAGAACCCAAACCAAACCAAGTCATGGCATGCGGGATCGGGCTGAACCTAAACCGACCAAACCGACTTGAACTGAACCGAATACCGAAAAAATGGGTTTCGGTTTGGGTATTCTTGCAAATCGGTACACCGAACTGAACCGATTCATAGTTCGGGTCGGTTTGTAGTGTAGCAAACCGAAAATCGAAAATTTTGGTTTGGTACTCCGAACCTGCATCCCTAATCCTACCCCTAGCGAACTGGATTCGCTCAGCTGGCACTATATTTTCTAGTGATTATGCACATGTGGCACTACTTCGTATCAAGTGTAACAATTGACACTAAGGAATTGATGTAAAGATTCGGTGGGTCAAAGATTGCATGAAAAAAAATCTCCATCATGTGATTCAAAGCAATCAAATGCCTTTAAATGAACAGTGACCATGTAAATCTCCAAATCAGTTTTAAGCGTTCATTTTAAAGGTGTTTGACTGCTTTTTAATCGAACGATGGAGATGATTTTTCTATGAAATCTTCAACCCACCAAATCTTTACATATGGTGTTTCACAGCAAGTGGCACACTTGATGAGAAATAGTGCCAAATGTACACAATCAGTGATCCATTCCAGTCTAGATTGGGAACGGGTTGTTTTCCCTATACACAGCAGTTTCGGACTAATCTCACCAGGAAAGTCTCAACCATGTGGGTATCATGCAAATATACATTTGTTTACATTTGAGATCAAAATGGATTGATCATAGTGTCACCAGAGTAATTAAGTACAAAGAACAAAAATAAGTAACTTGCAAAATCTGAAAATCAATGGGCAAAGATATATTACACTTGGACAGATATAAAAAGAATTCGGGGTCAAAAGAAAATCGAACATGACACTTCAGCAGAAAAATTTAAAGCAACACTGGTAAAGCATGAATTTGAAATAATCAGAGACCAGCATTAAGATCAATTAGTGCTATAGGAACAAAGTAGGAAAGAGGCAGTGTGAAACACGAATACCTAGGATTTGGATTTCCTTTAACCACTTTCTGCCCATACTTGCGCCAGCGATATCCATCATCAAGAATGTCCACGTCACTGTCTGTTTGAACAACTACTCGTGGTTCACGGAGAGGTCTAGGTGCCAAACTTGTATCAATCAAACAGCTTTCTTTCTTCCTGAGATAATAGCAGAATAAAAAATGTTTATATGCCTTTTTTTTTCTGCTCGAATGAAGCCAGACAACTAAGCATCCATATGTGATAAAAAAAAGGACCAGACTCTCCTGACCGTCATTAAAACACCATTTTGGTGTTTAAATGATCTCACACCATCAATGGTTTAAGATGTGGGTGTGGGTGATCCGTACCGTCAAAGTGATAGACAATAGATTGAAACGCAAGAAGCCCCAAAAAGGTGTTTTACGGAGATTTAAACCATCTGATCTGTTGATTATAATATCAACCGTTGTTTTAAAATTTAATAGAAAAATACTGAAGTTCATCAATCGGATGACTCACATCCACCTATAGGCATGTTTCTTTGGGGTGAGATATGTTCCAATGATGGACCACTTGGGCAATTTAGATTGATCACAGATATGTGCCACATGGCGTAATGATATATCACACTTTGATGGTGTGAGATAAAAAAAATATAATTTTAATGGTGTAAGATCATTTAAACACAATTTTGGTGTTTAAATGTCGGTCAGGAGCCATTATCCCAAAAAAAACTATGGATATTCCAAATAACCTTCGTTTTGATTCAGACTCATCATCTTCAGCATCATCTCCAAGAGATATGCTTCCCTGTGTGGCCACATCTTCATCATCATCATGACTAGCAAGTGTAGATGATAGCTCAGGTGTATCCACTGATTCAAGTAAGTTTTTGCCGTGGGCACTCGACAATGGATCTGAAAGTTCAGTCAAAACAGATGTAGATGATGTCCTCTCCAGCCCATCAGCCCTCCAATCTGCACCACCTTTATCTTTAGATCCTTGCTGAATGCTTCTCCAAATGGAGCCCCCTTCAACTTTGGCATATGAACCTTGGCCCTCCACCATTTCTGGCATCTCGTTGAATGAAAACGCTGATCCAATTCCCGAGCGACGACTAGGCTGTGGTTTTGGATGATTATGAGCACTTTTATAAATAATTTCCGTTATTTGACCATCGTGGGACCGTTCAACCTTTTTCTTCACCTGACAGCTGGGATGAGTGCATTTGTAGTAGCTTCGAGGGTACTCACTACCCTTTACCTGTTTTTGCCCATATTTTCTCCAGTTATATCCATCTTCTGATGGCCTTCCCATTCCCATGGGAGGCAAGGCCCCTTTTTGGTCCCCTTCCAAAAGCTGCAGTGACCCTGTACCTTCTCCATGTGGTGGCTCGTCATGTTGAGGTGCTTGACTACTAGCAACATCGGCAGGGTATGTTTGCAGAGCAATGCACTTCTCCTTAACAATCATATTGTTGGGACCTTCTATATCAGATGGATGAGAATCACTGGTGTAATTCTTTGTTGTATCATGGTTCAAAAACCCTGATTGACCCTCAAAACCCATGCGTGATTGCACCTGAGCCAACATTTGATGGTTGACACCAGCCAAACTGAGATGCTGAACCTAATTGAAGAAAAAAGTCAAACACAACATGCAAATGTGCTCTTGCAAAAGAAAATAGTAATAAAATATAAAAACCTTGGCATACGGAAAAATAACAGCAACTGAACAAGGTTTAACAATCTCAAGTATTGCAACAACCCTAAGATATGTGAACCATTTTATCCTAGTTTTTAAAAATTTATTTGCTTAATCAATCGAAAGTGCCAGAAGCCAGTCCAGTTGCATGACAATGCTCAGAGGACGTCAATCACAAGGGAGAGTTTTCTATTCGCTAAAACAGAGCAGCAATTTCTCCTTTTTTTTGTTATTTAATAGTACAGAAAAAGAAGTATTTTGAGTTGGTTTTAAAATAAGATGCACATCGCCTGTTTGATGAAATGCCTGAGAAGAATCACAGCTCATATCAGCAGGTTTAACAGCTGGTTACAAAGAGATTTTAATGGCTTTGGGGCTGGTACATGATGAGAATGTTGAAATGTGACAATAACGTCAACGACTACTAGTGATAATCCGATGGCAATAACATCCACAATAAAATCGATAATAACAAAGAAGCATTTTTACTTATGGGGAAAATGAAATAAGATCAAATCCAAATGAATATATATATATATAGAGACGTCTGATTTTGGATATGCAAAGATCCGGCAAAACGGTGATACATAGAGCACACATTCAACAATACCAACACAGAGCAAACCTAACCCAAGAAACCTCACAGGATCAAACTCGAGTTAATACCATGTTAAAACTAATAAAAAGAACTAACAGCTAACTAGCATACAACATTATCAAATAATCTGCTTGGTTTTTCTCAAAAAGAATAATCTGCTTAGTTGATTGAACTATGGAGATGGAGAAGAGTGAAAGAAGAGAGAATAAAACCCTAAAGACTACATTGCCAACAGATTAGATGTCTTAAAAAGAGGACTAAAGTCCTTTATATTGGTTTAAAAACCTGAAAACTCGACTCAACTTGAAAGTCAACTGGGTCAAGTTGACTCACTCCGACTCGATAATTTAGTAAATATTTCTGTGAATATATATTTTATAAAAATAAGAATGTTTTCATGGAAAGATATGTTGGTAAAATGGGTAGTTTAATACTGTTTAAAAAGATAAAGTTTCCAAAACCTTATCCTATGAAAATATTATATATAAATGTAATTTATGAACCCTGGTTGCACCATCCTAATGAAGTCTCGGCTCGACTAGGACTCAACTCGAAATCCCGACAAGTGGAGTACCTCGGCCGAGTTACTCGCTAACTTTTAGAACTATGCTTTATATAGAGAAGCACCTAAGCATACAACTCTAACCAATGTGGGACTAAACCCATAACATGAACAATAATACTCCATGGCATGCACTACACACTTAATGCATATATCCAACAACAGAGATCCTTACCACTAATGGAGACCCATTAACTCAAATGCTTTGAAAAAACTAGGTTGCTTAATTACAAAAAGTTTCCTATATTATCTAAACTAACTCGTTGAAGGGGCACCCTCATTGGCTAACCCATAAATTTTTTAGTTCCCCTCTTCGGGAATATGAGTATTAAGTACATCCTCCAGATCAGCCCAAAAACTACTCAATTCCCTATGTTTCATTTTATGCTTCCAGGAGGGTGAGGAATCCTTCCTAAGCTAGTGAATTACATTGATAAAATACCCATAACTTGGTTGACCCATAACTTGGTTGACCCTAACTGATATTTTGAACCTTAATATTGGCAATGGGTTTTTGTCTTGACAAGTTATGAGCTTTTGCATATGAACAGATTTTGTTATTCTGTTTTTGTATGGATTAAGATGTACTAGTTTTTTAAACTAATAAGAGTCAACAGATTTTGGCAATACAGACCCCTTTTACTGCTGCTCATAATATATGATAGCTGGCTTTAGGCATAACTAAGCTATGTGTACTTTTTTGTTTTTGATTGGTAATGCAAATATATTAGAAAGAACAAGAGAATACAAAGGGATTTAGCGAGAGGCTAAGGAAAGAAAGAAAGAAAAACAAAGAGACAAGGACAAACCAATACAGCAACACAAGAAAGGAAGGAAGAAGCAAAAAAGCCAAAACCCTTCCCAAAATCAAGAGATCACCCGAACCTGGAGCTCCAAACTGCCACCAACCTTCCCATCTCTGACAACAATCACCCAACTAAGGCCCCAACCACGCGCCTTCCTCATGATCACATTAACCGGTCTCTTACCTTCCAGAAAATTATGTCATTCCTTATTGCCCAAATAACTCCCATAAGGAAAGCTCTCCATAACGTCCCTTGGAGCCCACCTACACTCCCAGAGTCCCACATAGCCATTAGCTCAGCACAAAAATTAGTAAAAACCCAACACTTACCAAAAATCCTCGTGACAACCGACCAAATTTCCCTGGCCACCATGCAGTGAATAAACAAATGATCGGCCAACTTGATTAAAGCTGTGTACTTTTCTTTCTATTTAATTATATGTTTCATCTAAGCAATAGTTATTGACGAATGGTTAAGAACAAATAATGCATGATAACATGCATTTAATGCTACTCCAACGTAATAACAGTCAACCGACTACCTAATATAACTAAAAATAATATTAACAAAATTTGAAGACGTTATAACATTTAAAATAAAATAAGGTGGCAACAATTACCTGGTTTCCAACACCGGGAAGACATTGCATGGAAACTGAATCCACATGAGGCTTAAAAATGAAGGATGATGATGCCTCATCTTTATCTATATTATAATTTGCTGAAATTGGAATCGGACTTTCATCGCTGAAGGTAGCTAAGGGAAAAGTTCCCGTTGTTGGAGATGGCTGTGCCTACAAAAATATGGTCCCCATCAGTTGGAAGATGAAAAAGAAAAATCATAGACCTACTGCAATGGAGCTCCCTTAGGTTCAGGAGGCCAAATAACAGTCTTGAAGAACCAACAAAATCATATAAGAAAAACCATGCATGTATAACTTGACAATATAAACAAATAAATGGAGCAGATATTGTATATTCTCAACCAATCCTAATAATGAACAACTGCTAAAACCTATATTGATATACACACAAGGGTAAATAGAATACTTGGAATATAATATTAATAAATATAACAAATAGAGTGACTTTTAGCAAACTAACATATATACAGAAAAGGTATCAAATTGAATGTTTTAAAAATGGAGCTTAAAGATTACTTTGAAAGTTGAATTATCAAGGTCTGTCACAATAAGTTTGATAAATGTTAACCACACCATCAAAGATTTTATTTAATTTTCTTTTCAAGAATGAGGTAACTTCATATCGCAACTACTATGATGCAATATTTGTTGCTAAATGATCAAAAATAAACAAAATATAGAAAAGACAAACCAAAACGAATTCAAAGCCCACCTTGACACCCCCCCCCCTTTTTTCCTCCGGTATCCCTCTATAATCTTTCAACTCCTAATTCTAATAAAAGACACTGTTCTATCCAAATTAAGTTAAAACTTACTGATAAAAGAAAATTAAGTTAAAATTTAAACACACAAGCACACAGCAACCTACATGTGTCTGACACAAAATCCTTCTTCAATAGTAACTTATTAAAAAAAGTGACGCAGCTAAAAACTACATGAAGATGAAGAAAGAGAGAAGGAGAAAATATAGAATAATTGGAAGAGAGATGAAAAAAAAGATCTGATTTTATTGATGAAAAGGCATTGATCAAACGGTCAACGGGTGCTCAACTTCCAATCACGTCACTTTTACATTTGACCTACTTTCAAGCACCGAATGAAGTCAGACTGATGCAAAATTGGACTTATTTGAAAGTTCATCGAAGAAGTTATGATCACTTTTCAGAGGCTACACTATCAAGTGACGAATTTTAAGACTTGTAATTAAAAGTAGGATTAGATTATTAGTTTCTTTTATTATTTTCATCATTATCGACATAGCCTTATCCCCTTTATTCGAGGCCAGCTTTGCGAATCCTATTTCTCTACTCGCTTAAGTACAACGTTAAGCTCTTCGTAACTTTGCAATCCTTTATGTAATTTCTCACTGCTTCCCTCCAGATCTTCTTTGATCTTCCTCTTCTGCTGCTCTCATATTTCATGCATTGTACTCATTCCTAATTTTATCGTTTTTTGTTACTCTATTGATTTATCTTAACATACGCCTCTGAGCCCCATGCACTCTATCTTCTTGTTGCTTTTATTATTCTATACATGTTTATTCTTGGCAATAAGATTCGTTTCTTTTATGTGAAATAGGTTTAGCTCCTTAATTGTTTAAGACTTTATTCAATTTGTTTAGGAGAATTTTAATTGCATTAAAATAGATTCTTTAATTTAAAAGTCTATTTAAACTATGACCTTTTAGTTTCAAATTATAAATGCTAAATAAATGGGCTCTTAATTTTTGAATTTTATTTACTTTGGATTGGTTACTACTATTTTAGAGCTTTTAAGCTTTCTAGTTAGCTGCGGTTAACATTGGTGCGCAAGACGATCACCTACAAAGAGAATTTTGGTGGGCATCTTTTGATTCAACCATCATGGAAGGCTGATTTTTTTTCTTTTTGCAGGTTTTCACTAGTTTGTGTACAAATAGTAGGCTATTAATTTGTGGTATTAAATCCATTTGCACTATAAAAACAATAAATAATAACCAAACAGAGAATTCAATTTGAAATGAAATCTAACCTAAATCAACTACTAATTAAAAAACCCAAAAGTCATCATTTTTTTTTAACGAGTGAATATGTTAATGAGACCAATAAAAATTACATCAAGTTTCCTAGACCAAGGATCCCAATTTACTGCAACTGGTACAGGAGTACAGGACCTAGTAGCGGGAATCTTCTACTCATGTTGCCGCTCCCACTTCAAAATCTCGCTCCTAATCCCACTTCCGAGCATAAAATAGTTCAATTTCAAGCTTTTGATTACTTTCCTGATTGCAACATATTAGACTCTTCCTACCGCATCTGGTAACTAAGGTTCCTACCCGGAACCAGCTCAACGAGAACAGGTTTGGGGTTTGGTTCAGTTCGTTCGTTGCTAGTAGGCGAACAGGACATTTAAATTTTTTTAATGGCCGTTTAAAAAAATAAGTTGGCGAAGGGACTCGAACCTATGACCTGTGCAATAACCTCGCAACGCCATCAGCCTTAGGGATTGCTATTTATAAGAAGTAAGAAGCTACATTAAGGACAACAAATATTTAAACTCAAAAACTCAGCCAACCCCTAGTGAACCGGGTTCACTCAGCAGTGGAGAACCCAAATCTGAACCGAGCGAACCAGGTAACATTGGCCTAGACTAATACTTAAATCAAACCTCATCCTACCCTAGAGAACCGGGTTCGCTAGTCAATGGCGAATCACGAGCCTGAATCCGAACCAAGCGAACCAGGTTACATTAGCCTAGACTAGAGATAGACCAAAGCATTTTAAAGGGTTAATGGGACCTTACCTTAGGCCTAAGACCAAGCCCTTTCTGAACCACTTTTTGGGCCACGTAGCAGATTTTTTTGCCAATCCAAGTGGTTAAACATTATATGAAGATCATCCAACCAGAAAACATCAAAGGATTCAAACTAGGGTTATCAAAGAGCCAAGGCAGGTTGAAAGCTCGACTTGAGAGCCGATATATGGGATATAGATTTATCCTCTCTCTCTCTCTCTCTCTCTCTCTCTCTCTCTCTCTCTCTCATTTGCAACGCACACATCTCCATCACCAGTGCTCCATAAACCCTACAATCTCAACTAAGCATCTTCCATCCATCACCACTATTGGTCCATAAATCTTGCAACAACTTTGCAATCTCAACAACTTTCCACCACCACCACTGCAATCACCCCTAACCATCATCTATCCATCACCATCTCGCTGCAATCACTCAAGTTAACTTATCTTATTCTTTTTTTGCTTCATAAATCCTAATCTGATTAAACCCTAATCAAAATTTTAGATTAAACCCTAATAAAAGTTTTACATTGTGCCGATCAAACCCTAAATAATAAAGAAAGATAATATGAAAAATCATAACAAAATTTACTTGACTCAAGTTCAGCAGAGCCGAGCTACACACCAGAAATTTCAGGCTCGAATAACCTAAAGCTGAGCTGGAATTTTTGTATGGTATAAGAGAGCTGAGCTAGAGTTGTCCCTTGCTCGACTCGAGCTCATTCAAAGTCCTAGTTCAACCATTTGATTTGGGAAGTTTAATATGGATCGTTGATCACATCCACCATAGGGTTCATATTGAAGTGCTTGGATTCAATGGGTGAACCTTCCAATGGGTATTATTTTGGGCTGCTCAAAGATCATAAGATGGCATGCCACTTGGGAAACTTGGATCAGTAAAATCTATGAGCCCTATGGCAGTATATGGTTTAAAAGTGAGAAAGTGAGGATTCGACCTTAAGCCTATGGAGAGGAAAGTCAATCCCTTTTTAAGAGACCACAGCCCCACAAAAACAAAGAATAAGAGACGTTATCTTATTACATTATAAAAAAAAAAAAAAAAAACAAAAATGTTCAAGTTATCTCCATATGATCTCACTGAGGAGCACACCATTTTAATTATTTACTGATGTCGTTTTCCACCAGAAAAAAAAAAAAAAAAAAAGACCAAATCATGTACGAAGGGATTGGACTGCAACACCTTACTATGAACTTAGGGGTACAAACGGGTCAGGTCGACCAAAACCCCACTCAAGATTGAGATTCACCTAGTTGGACCCGAAGCAGCTGAGTCGATGTGTCGAATCCAAATGCTTGATCTAGTTAAAAATTAATCCAAGTCCAATCCACTCTATGTTGGATCCAACCCGGACCCTAGTGAAGTTTGGATCGGTTCTAGTTTACAAAGCAGGTTTGTGTCTACACCGTTGTGACAGATATACATAATTATGCATAGGTACCCTCAAAAATACCCACTCATGTTTACAGGACAGTTAGGCCCAAAATTCAAACCCGATTTCTAAATAAGCCAGTTTCTAATAATCCTTGACCCGACACATTTGCATTCTCCAACGATAGTGAGCAACATGCATGCACCCCTGGAGCATGTTTGTAGACTCGTGGATGATGTGGAACATGCATGCCACCCTTGGAGAATGTCAGCAGACTCATACAACCACATCAACTCCCTGTTCTATCTAGTGAATCTTGCGCATGCCTCACATTGAAACACACCAATTATATAACTCAAACTATTGACTGTCGATTTCTCTATCACCACCTTGCTTGTATCATTAATCGACTAGGACATGAATGCAATCAATTGTGTTGATCTTATGTTCACCTTTTGTGGTTGCCTCATATTGTGAGGTTGTGAGTCATTACTTTTTGTTTTATGACTTAGTCCAAGCCAATGTAGTTTCCTCTATTCTTGTTCTCTCATTATCATGAATTTTATTTTGCAGGATACAAGAAGTAAACTTATGTTACCATACATTCCAAAAAAATGTCATGGCAGTCAACTCATAGAAAAATAGATATGCATATACATACATCCACCAATACGGTGTCCCTATGTCCGATATCATAATATATTGATATATTGTGTACCTGTAGCATATAGTACGACATTATAAATTAATTATATATATATATATATATATATATATATATATATATATATATATATATATATATATATATATATATATATGATGTATATTAATACATTTAGAATTGTGATACACCAGTGTTTCACAGCTAATGATTTTTTACTTCCTTTATGAGAGAGATAGAGAGAGAAATCCAACTGTTGTTACTAGCTTGCATCAATGAATTAACTATTTTAAAATGTCATCTTTTATATGGAACATTCTAGATGATGGAATAAAAACCTTCTATGATTTTGCTCCAATAAAAAATTTAGGCTTCAATTTGCAGGTCACTAGACTCAAGTCGTTGATGCAGACCAAAGGGATTGCCGTATTGGTGGTACGAAAGCCTTCAATTTGGTGCATGGGAACCACTTTAAAAGGAATTTTGTGCAATCCTATCAAAGAGCCCAATATTATACGATTTATAAATTAATAAGTAATTTATATCCAATAGATATTTTTAGTTGTTACTATGAGAACTGTCACAAATAAAAGTAAAAATGATAATAATGATATGAATAAATAATCAAGTACATTCGAATCCTAATCTCAAATACAATTAAAATTTCCCCCAAGAACAGCAAGTTCATAGGAATGCAGTACACGTAGTTAATCATCAGGGAGAGGAGATAGACAACTTAAAATTTGGTATCCTCACACTCAAATTAAAAGCTCATAATTTTGAACAGCCAAAACAAATCAACATTAACAAAAAAGCACAAACAAATCAACATTAACAAAAAAGCACAAACAAATCAACATTAACAAAAAAGCTCAATATTACCTGAGAATTCGGAAGCATGACCGGAGAATCCAACAAAGCCGTCGGACTAAGCCCTGGTGGGATCGTCAGATATGGCGATCGGGCGGCCGGCGATGACAGAGGAGTATCAGATCTAAATCTGGCAGTGTTCAACCTGGGCGCATTGAATCCACACCTCGCAGCTCTTCTCTCTGCAATACTACTCCCTCCATTTCTCCCGGGCGTCAGAAAAACCTCTTTCTGAAGACCAGAACCCGTTGCAGCACAGTCAACTTCATCGCATTTCTTCTCAGAACTCACCGAAAAATCATAGACCTTCTCGGAACCCCCGTCCGCCGGCGGAACAGAATCTGAACCGTTCAGGAGCTGAGAGAAAGATCTAGACGCGAATCCTTCTGATATAAATGCTGAAAAAAGACCTCGAGGGCTTGAAATCAGTGATTTCCAATCATTTTCAGTTTCAGCCATGTGAAAAAGACCTCAGAGCTCGAGATTTAAATGAGTAGATTCTCCATTAAAGCTCTTTAGGAGCTTCTGAAAGAGCGGAATCGAAGAAACCCTAGCGCATGCAGCAGAGCAGAGAATCGAAGGTGGGTTTGGGTTTCTATAAAGAACATTTGCAGAGGAATGCGAACAAAAGAGAGAAAAAGGGTCTTATTATGAGACCAAAAGGGGTCTCTTTTTAAATTTTTTTCCAGAGAAGTTTGACGAGATGGGGGGCATCGTTTGACGGACTTAAAGGAGTTGTGAAGCGAAATTCGAAAATTCCTAAAATCCCAAAAATAGTCGAATTTTGTTAGGGTGTAAGTTCTCGACGTTGGGCCTCCCGCTGGTTATGGTAAAGATCCCCTCTTTTAGGTGTAAATCTTGAGGGAGGTTTGGATCTAGTTGGAATCGTGGCACTTGGAAATTAAGAGGATCTTAAATTATAGTAACAACCCCTTCTACATGGGTGGACACGTGGCTCTTGCCACTGGGTCCATGCCAACAAGGACATTTGTGTAACCTTTATCGAGGTTGTATCGGAGCTTTTCAGTTAGGGTGACTGGTTTGATGCACCCAATTGGGGGTTTTCGATGCACAGGGCATGCAACTAGCGAATGTAGACGAGCTTTGTGGAGAAGAGGGCATGTAATCGGAACAGATGGCAATCTAACCATTTACGTGAGATTGTCGATATTGTCCGTCCAAAACGAATATATGACTTTTGATTACTATCTAATGATTCATTTCAATTATACTGAATTCTTTTAAAATTTTATTATTTTTTAAAATATTTGTCAAAACACCTTATTTATATCAATATCGGTCAATATATATACCGAGAAGTCTAATATATGAGTAACAAGAAATATTCACTAAGTACACACTCCCCCCCCCCCCCCCCCTCCCTCCCCACACACACACACAAAAAAAAAAAAAATTGGTGAATTATAATCAACCTTGTCATAAATAATTACATATGCATCAAACTTAGATAATTTGACACATGGGAAACAAAAAAAAATTATATGAACCATTTGTTCGTCTTCTTTTTTATTATCACTATAAAATTATTCAGACTTTTCTTAATTGAGTATTTGCTTTTCTTTTTATTTTCATATAAGACTGCACTAATTCTATTAACTGTCATGCAAGACTTATTAGTCACTAGTCTAGCTTCTGTTTGCAAGCATATGGGTGGCCGAATTTCTTATACCAGCCTAACTCCCGAGTATTATAAAGTCTCAACTCAAATTTAACATTACGTTAACAAAGAAGAGACTAAAAAAAGGTTGTGAAGTTTAGGAGATTTAAGCCTAGAGGGAAATGAGTGAAGAAAAGAACAAAGAAGCAAGAAGAAAGAATTGGATGCCCAAATATAAAGAGACAAGGCGACGGCAATAATGATGTCGCCAGAGATTTTTTATATCACTATAACAGGAGCGGTGAGAGAAATGTTCAAGTGTGAAATCCTCCTTATCTTTAGAAGTTCAAAGTGCTAAAATCCACCGTTGAATTTTCGCTGTAAGGCGTCAGCTTATTACATGGCCTTGACAGCTTAATACAACAAAGCAAGATACGTCGTCCTATAATGGGTCCCACACAAATTTGACTATAACAATCCAACAGATCAATATTGCCAAAGAATAGAGGGCCATGTGGCATGCAGTTTGTCATAGATCCAAAATCTTTCTTTAGGTATGAAAAATAGACCATATTTAAATTATGAGATGGCTTTTTAGCCCTTTGATAAGCTTTTTTTGATGCTAAGTAGAAAGAGTTTTACCGCTCTTCATGGGAGTGATCTTCTTATAGATACAATAATAGTATTATCTTGGGCCTAGGATTGGGACTATAGTCCAATGAGAGGTTAACAATTTTACAACTTAGAGATAACAAGTTCATCTAAAAATAAAATATTAAAAAAATTATTAACTTTACATTAGGCTAATACCCAAGTTCAATCACATTGAAAGAATCTTGACTTTTATAATTTTTTGTTTTATAGGATGACCTATAGTCAAGATTCCCCTATTGTCAAGGAATGCGATGTGATTGAACTTGAAATCCAGTTAGACCTGACGATTGCCCCATTAGGTTGAGCCTAATAAGGTGAGCTCCCAATAGCGTATCTAGATGCTCTACAACAACTTCACATTAAAGCCCAAGAGCAGCTCTCTCTGGCTCCGGGGAGCTAAGCCAAATGCAACAACCAGAAGCCAGAAAGGAGCTCGTTGAAACCACGACAAAAGGCATTTATTCTAGATAAAATGGCTATTGGTATTTTTTAATTTCTGTGTCTGTTTTTTTTTTTTTTTATAAACAAATTTCTATTTGTCTTGTTATTTAAGGAAGCAATCGAAGCGAATTTATCGTTTCGTTAACGACAAAATACCCTAATCCAGCGAAGGAGTGTAAACCAAGTATTTTCAAAAACAAGCCATCTCACTCCCTTATCTCCTTATGAATTAATGATAATAGTTGGTATTAGGTGTTTCTATACTGTAATCCTCTGTGGTGCTCGGATCATCTACTATGGTATATAGTTGGTTCGTTTTCATCAATCTTAACTGTCCAAGTTGTAGTTGATGTTGATCAAGCGACTCCAACCATCCGATTAAATCACTTACGTAAGACATTAATATTCCCTGTGCCCTTTTCAACCGTCTGTTTGCAGGATGTTGATCAACGGCTATGGTTGTCCATTCAATTTGATTTTTGCGTTAAGTGTCATCCACGTTGTGGCCTGCCGCTGGATGTTTGGACTGACGCCATGGGTATCATGTGCACAAATATAACAATACCCTCAATTTTTTTGTTTTTGGAAAATCAAGTAGACCTCAACTTGCCATGGGATTATGCTAAAAGGGTCCTCAATGATCCCCAATGATCCTGCACCATCAAAGCGTAAGATGAAAAGTGTAAGTGTAATATATATATATAAGGCCAGGGATATACACCTGGCCATAGAGAAATCTCTATCCCTACTAATAGGAGCTCGACATGTAGCGTCTTTGTTGCTGATGCAATATTCCCTCATTTTCCTGATTTAACCTCGCTTAAATCATAGTTATCACTGACAGAATTAGAAAGACAAAGTGTGGCGAGGCGCAGGGGTACATTACATACATCGTGATTTAGGAATGATTACATTCGAGAAAAGGCATTCGAAAAGACCACATTCTTTGAAGCGCTTACGCTTCTATGGAGGAGGCGATTGCGCTTTTTATACGGCACGCTAACGCCAATATAAGAAAGCGTAGCGCTTCAAATAACATTCAACAAATGATATAAAGCGACGTTTGAGTAATATCATTTATTACCGTCGTCAGAATATTATATGAGAAACGACACATGACATCGTGATTTTCAATGATTATCATTATAATTCGAAATAACTATTTAAGGTGCCTCTTTGGGGATATCGCTTGCACTTCATGTTCTTACGCCTTAGTACAAAGCGTTTGCGTTTTGTATAAGACGAACAAACGCTTCTTCATCAGGCACTAGCGCGACTATGTCGAAGCATTAACATTCCATTAGGGAATGGAAGACGTCTTCCATATGATACGTAGCTTGTTTAAGTTGACACATAACACTTTTTTATGTGAAGCAACGTTCGGCCTTACTTCATTTATTACCATTGCCAGAGCATTAAATGAGAAACGGGATATGACTTCGTAATTTTCAATAGTAATGATTACCATTTGAAATGATTGTTTGAGGCACCTCTTCGAGGAGACCATTTTATTGGTCGAATATTGAACATTTATTGTTCAAATGTTTAACATTAATAGTATTTTAGTCCGAGGAAACTTGGTTCTCCGTGAGAAGCGCTAATGCTTCGATAAGAAGGGCCGACTTTTCTTGTGTTGGCGCATGCGCGACCAACATGAAGTGTTAGTATTCCGTATATGACACGAAGTGCCCCAAAATATTGACACGTAGCGCCATTTTGTGTGAAGCGATATATGAATGTATGCCATTTATTATCATTATCAGAACATTAAATGAAGAGCGGGACGAGGCGGGCGGGATTACGACGCCTGATATTGTAGTATGCAATGATTATCATTTTCATTCGAAAAAATTATTTAAGGTGGCAATTTTGTGAATTACAAATTCATAAATTACTTTTCACCTTTATCGTCCCAATTTTTATCTTCTCAGAGCGCAATAAGAAACATTAAAACGGCAAAACCCTCTTTCTATATCTAATAATAAGATGAGTGCCCTTTTATTTTCGTCCCGCTTTAAAAATGCCAAATAAAAGCGTCGTTCCTTTCATAAAAGAAGTGTTTGCGCCTCGGATAGGGGAGCAATGTTCCAACATTTGATGCGTTAGCACCTCTACATGGAAGCGATGCCGCTCCTATTCTTACTATCTTCTTTTCTAAATCTTTTTTTTTTTTTTTCTGTTTCACACATTTTAAAGCTAGTTCTCAAGCTGGGCGCTGTCTTTAGATTGAAATTTCAAGTCGATACATGACTTTCATTCCTCGTTAGAATTCTCGGACCTTCCACAATATTCCAGCATTTCGATATCTCTATCACAATCAAGTGAAACACCTTCTAAAAAATTGTCTCAGGAGTGAGATTTAAATCAATACCACCTACATTGAATTCTCCAATCGAATGCATTTACAGCTCCTGTATTAGACGAAAATAAATCAATAATGAGCTAATAAGGAAACCGATTCACAATGAAGCGATGACGCAATCAGAAAGAGCTTCATCACTTCAAGTTAGTGCGTTAGAAGCGATGACGCTTCTAACTTGTCGCATAGTCACTTCGTATCACTTCACATAAGAAGTGTTTGCTTCTATGTCGACTATAATTTATATATTTTCGAATGCTTATAATTTTATGATCACCACCCTGTAGATAAATGAAGAGATCCATCAACTACGAACAGATGAGGATATCATTTCACATACGAAGTGATGACACAAACTATACTAAGCGTCATCGCCCGAGCGCAAAAGTGATGACGCATCTATGACCAGCACTAACTCTTCGCAAAAAAAAAATTTGCCTCGATTATAACATATATATTTGAATGCTTATAATTTTATGATCTTTAACCTATAAATAATACACATAAACGAGTGGCAAAGCACCAAACTTACCTCAGATGTCACTCTTTTACGCTTCTATCCAGTCAGAACTCTAGAGAAAAAAGAGAAAGTTGTCTCAAGGATTAGACTTTTCTATAGAGAACGCTTTTATCTAATCAGATCTCCAGAGAGAGAAATTTGGACATCACCCTGCTTTTCCACAGAGAGTCTCGCAAAGAAGCGCAAACGAGAGAGAGGAAATAAAAAGAAAGAGAGAACCTGAAGAGAGAGAGAGAGAGATAAAGAAAGAACTTGTAACCTTTTTTGAATTCTTTTATCGTCATATCTGACGAGACATTTCCCTTTGGGGCCTATTGTGACGGGGCCAATACTCGAGCTTGCAGTATGGTGTCTGGGACACGTGATATGGTGCTAAGTGGGCACGCGACATCTTGGTGCCGGGACAGCACGACATGTAGTGCCAAGAAGGCACGCGATATGAGGCCAAGAGGGCCTCGCGACGTGATCGCGCTGCGAGGACGCGACACGGTTGCATGGGGGTAAGATGAGGGAATGACACGGTCGCGACATGGCTAGCTGGGCTAGCGATGTGGGGCATTGCGGTATGTCAAACCATTCTGACTGAATGACTATTTTACCCTTATATGTGGGAGAGTTGTTGGAGAATGCCTTCCACCCACATGGGGCCTTGCGTTGTCAGAGGGGCGCAAGTGTCTCCTAAGCTTGAAAAGGTGGGCTTAGGACGTCGACGCAGCGATACCGTGTGGCACCCAATGCGAGGTTGAAGTATGGCCTGGACTACGCGTCGCAGTGCATCCAGTTGGGCAACTTCACAAAACACTTGAGCGCTGCATGGGACTCAGTAGAGCACGACAGCATGAGGGCTGCGTGGGATTCCGCTGAGCACGGCAGCATGACGTAGGTACACGATTGTGGGCTTGGTTCGGTATGCGAGCAAGACATGATGGCATGGGGAGCTGCATGCCAACACTGTTGCGAAGCGAGATACTAGTGCAGTGCACAGGGTAAAGCTTGAGCAGGCCAAGTATAGAACAATGGTGCAAGCGAGCGTGTCGTAAGGGCACGATACATCGGATGGTAGGCCTTGGAAAGGAGGTAACTGTGAGGGGGAGTTCCCGTCCTCTAATGTCCGCACAAGCTGACACTGCTGGAAGAGTGACCCCGTGACACTACGCTATCGACCTCCATTAGTTATAGGTTGTATAGTTGTTTACGCTACCTACGTACTTTACCACCACTGTCAGAAGCGAACCCCGCTGTGGCTAACTCAGATTAATGCAATTGTATTTTCTACGTGTCCACTAACCATTGGGGGGGCGTAGAGATGTCTCTATGCCCGAGCGCATTTTCCCCTTTGCTATATATATATATATATATATATATATATAGAGAGAGAGAGAGAGAGAGAGAGAGAGAGAGAGAGAGAGAGATATTTAAAATATCATGCAAACATTCTTTTAACTCTTATTGTATTTATTGTTAAGATTTTTTAGAACCTCAAATGCAATTGACTTCATGCTTAGCTCTTTTTCTTATATATAATGTTAAGAAAATGTCTTTATACTTGGGAATGACTAAACTAATCAATATACGTGCTATAATTGTTGGTGTCATGTCTTATGTTCTATTGTTCACTCTTTGTGAAATTAGAATATCTCTATGGCCCTATTTGATAACATGAAAATTTAATTATATAGATGGAAATGAAATTTAGTTTCCAATTATTATTGTTTGATAACTATGTAAGGAGATGAAAATGAAATTAAGTTGGCCCTGCATGAGATTGAATTTCCATACACCAAATTATTTTAGGATGAAACCATTTAAACCTTTTAAGTAGCAAAAATTGAGTTTCCCACTAATAAAATAATAATTTTTTATCATTGCAAATCTAAAGTTACTTGTAAAAAACTTAAAATTAAAAAAGATTATCTTTTGACTTTTAAAAAGTAATTTTCATTTCTATGACCATCATACCAGCATGATTACATTAGCTTTGGTTAAAGTTTGAATTTTAATCAAACTTTAATTGGATTTATATGCTATATAAAGTTTTGACTTTTGATCAAACGTTGACTACTGAAATATGATAATAAGTTGTAAGCTAGTAATATATTATCAAAATTTTAGGGGTCAAAGGTTGACTTCAAGGTCAAACTTTTACTTTTTATTAAACTTTGACTCCTATAACTTGATGGCGAAAAAATGATACTACCATGTTGATGTATAATTTGATATTAGATTCTCAATTGTATTAGTCAATAGTTTGACCTTTAGTCAAACTTTGACCTTTGGTCAAACTTTGATTTTGTCACTAAATTTATTTTTAGTCAAATTCAAAAAATGTTATAAATTTTAATTTGTGAAATATTATAATTAAAAATATATATCATTATTTTAATTTGTAACTTGAAAATACATTGCCTCATGTTTATTGGTCAAACTTTGGCTTTTAGTCAAAGTTTTATTTTTATTCAAATTTTGACTTTAGTCAAAATTTGAGAAGTGTATTTTGAGAGTAGATAGTGATTATTATTGTTGTTATTTTTATTTTGGCAATGTAAATTTTTATCAGTCAAATTTTGACTTTGTAATACAATTTGAATTTTTTAAACTTTTATAGCCCCAATGAGATTATCATTTTTTTAATTTATTACTTTGTAATACATAACACAATTTTATTTCACTTTTTTTGACATTTGATCAAAGTTTGACTTTTAAAAAAGTTGATATTTGGTCAATTTTTTTATTAGTGTAACCTAGCAATGGATACAAATACTGTTATATTAATTTGTAGCTTGGCGGCACATTGCCGATTTTTTATTGGTCAAAGTTTGACTTTTTTAAAAAATTGAATTTTCTTTCACATTTAAAAATTAAATTTTCTTTCAACATGTAACCTTATAGTACATATTAGCGTTTACTTTGTAACTTTGTACTTTAGTCTTAAAATTTTTTATTAATCAAAATTTTTCGTTTGGTCAAAATTTGACTTTTATTAAAAGTGGATATTTGATCAAATTTTGACTAGTGTAACCTAACGATGTATATAAATATTGTTATATTAATTTGCAGTTAGGCTTTTGTAACATTTTAGTACATTGTAAAATTTTCTCTTGATCAAAGTTTGACTTTTATAAAAATTTAATTTAATTTCAACGTGTAAACTTACATTATATACTAGCATTTACAACTTTGTTATTTAACTTTATATGTTTTTATTGATCAAAATTTTAAGTTTGGTTAAAATTTGACTTTTTATTTGAGTTAGACTTCTCAAACTCTGACTTATTGTTGAGAACTGGAAAATACCATTTTTCACCCTTTAATCTGGGCCTTGATAGACCCTTGAGAGAACTAAATAAGTGTTTTAAGTGTTTGTTTTACAGCTAACAATAAAGGCAGGCTTAACCTTGAAAGTAGCTTAAAAGTGCCAAAAAGATGATGACCCATCTTGATCTGGAGGAAGAAGAAGAAAGGACAACCTCACGGGCTGTCAAAATGCCTAAAATAAAATCAGTAGCCTGAGTTTTTCTTTTTATTTTTGTCAATACTTGAATAAGGTACTGCTGCAGTTTTTGGATTTTTGCAGATCTGGAGCGTCAACAAGAACATCTGAAAGCCGAGCGATCCGCTTGAGTTTGCATCCCCTTCTCCTTTGCATTCATTTTCTATTTTTAAATTCTTGAGAACCAACAGTTCTGCTGTGTTTAATGTTTGTTTTGATTATAATTTCTGTTGTCTTTTAGGCATGCTGATTTTTTTTTTTTTTTTTTACAAAACCAAATACAAAATAAAAGAAAATGAAAACACAAATAGAAAATCTCTGAGTTATTTTCAGCAGTAGTAAATAAGGGCTCTTGTTGAGCCCGGGCTGATCCAAAACAAGTAAAAAAAAAATAAAAAAATAGAAAATTATAAATATATATATATATATAGATATCTTTCGGATGGGCTGTTTTTCTCCATTTGCATCCACTTTTCTCATCTGGACCTGCTGAGATCATTTTTTCTTTTTTAGGAATCATGTAGGATAATGAGTAGTGAATCATAGGCTGTTTTGAATATTCAATGGACCCACTGATTTTATTTTCCTTCGAGATTTCTTCATCATAAATGGGTCTCAGCGGTGTGTGAACCCTGTTTTTAATATGTGCTCCCATGCTTCATTATTTTGTTTTAGTCATACACATCATCAACAAAGGGGTCAGTCTTATGAATCTTGCTTTTCACTGTATTCCTGCTAATCATTTTTATAATCACTTAGATTCATAAGTATCTCAGGCTTTTTTTTTTTTTTTTTTTTCTTTGGGCTTAGGATGTATCATTTGGCATTAGATTTTCTGTTTTAGGAATTTTAGTTTCAAATTCTGTTTTTAGATCGCTGATTTTTTTTCTTTCTTAGGTTAAGTGTCCCCGTTTTACTGATTTTCGTCATTTTTCTGTGAGTATAGTTAGTTTCTAACTTTGTTTCCCTATTTTGCATTCACAAATTCTGTTTTTGTATCAACACTTTTCTTTTTCTTTTTTAACTTTGTATTCAGTCCCTTACCTTGCTTTTACTGTTTCTCTGTTATTAGCATTAGTTTCCTTCCATTTGCTTTGCAGTTCTTTTATTTTTCTGATCGTATATTCAGTTTTTAGATTTTATTTTGTAGCAGTTCTAGCTTAGTTTTGTTATTTTTCTGTTTTATCAGTAATTTCTTATATTTATATAATATTTTTTTTCCCTTTTCCTGCTCATATATTCAGTGTTATTTTCTTTATTTTCTGCTGCATATAGCTGTAAATTTTTTTCTGCTTAGTTTTCCTTTCTTCTTTTATCCTGCTGCCCCTCGTTTCTCAGTGTCTAGAACATTGAGGACAATGTTCATCTTAGGTTTGGGGGTATGGCAGGTATGCCAATAAAATAAATTAATGCTTGATGCAGCTTATGATTAGCAGAATTTTTGAAAATGAAGTAATCTCACACCTGTTTTTTTTTAAAAATGAGGAAGTTAAAACTTTTTAAAATTAATTTATAGTGTAATTCTAATACTTTCATGAAGTGAATGTCAAAAAATTTCCAAAAGAAAATTGATGTTTTAGTAAACCTAAAAAGAGAGAAACCAGTGATGATATACCTAAGGAATTTGATAGAAAACCACACCCAGTGAGATTTGGACCTGAAATGTATTCTTTGGAGGTATAAATTGGAAATTTTTTCTGCTCTAGGAATTTGTTTGAACACCTTGTTATCGAGAGAAGTTACACATATCCAAGTTAAAATATCTTGAGACCAATCATGATATTAAAGACATGATGTAAGGCCTCCTTTTGGACAGTTTGAACTTCAAAAAGCCCAACCTTTTGAAACTGCCCTTGATACACACCAATTGAGTTTTATAAATCCAATATTTCTTTGAAACCTCATCAACCTCATTTAGTCTAACCCTCACTCTGAGAATTCAGAAGGTAAAGGAAAGAAATCTGAAGAAAGGTGAGTTGGGTAACAGTTTGGTAAAAAAATAAAATAATTGAAGGCAATGCTGTATCAGCAGAAGAAATGTGGCATTCCAGTCAATGTTGCTTTGAAAAAAAAAAAAGAGAAAAGGAGAAGGCATTTCATTAGAAGTTTGAAAAAGAAAGAGAAAAAGATGGACACTTTGGCTCTGAAAATTCAAAGAAGAAGATGAAATTGTGCTGAATTGAAGAAGGTGTGTCTATCACCTCCTTACCTTGACTGACTTCTCAATTTTGAACTCCATTCCACCCCTTTATTCTTGATAAATTTCACCCATAAGCCACATTACAACCCAAGTTAAAGTCCTTACTGATCAATGATGGATTGAGCAGTCACATGGAGATAGGGGTTTGTGTAATCTATAGTGAAAAAAGTAGTAAATTCAGAACTGAAAAGCAATGCCTATGCTCACCTTATACAGTCCTATTTGAGGTATCGCTCTTGAATTGTGTGAAATAGTGCAACCCTCATATTTGCATGGTGAGTGAAAACCACGGTGAGAGTTGAGTTTGAAATCAAATTATTTGGGGTAACATCAAAAGCTGAATTCTCAAATAGAAGGCAAGCTTTTCATTAATTTTTCTTGTAAAAACTTTTGACACCAATCGAGTGAATGATAAAGGAATTACAGAGAATTTTAGTTTTGAATGATGTTTTCTTGAAAATCTTCTTACAACTTTGATGGATGCAAAAGTGCGAATAATCTGATTGGATGAAAGTTTGCTTTATGAGCGCATTGATCTTAACTGATTTATTGGAGAAGTTTGTGGGTACCTTCACTGAAAACCCTCAGGAGACTTCACTCCTCCACTAGGGATCACCTAGGGGTTTAAAAGGCTTGTTGCATATGCTAAATGCAACTGTGCTCCCTACAAAAATGGCTTTTCATTCTATTTTTATATTTTGTCTTTGCTCAGGGACTAGCAAAGCTTAGGTTTGGGGGTGTGTTGAGAACTGGAAAATACCATTTTTCACCCTTTAATCTGGGCCTTGATAGACCCTTGAGAGAACTAAATAAGTGTTTTAAGTGTTTGTTTTACAGCTAACAATAAAGGCAGGCTTAACCTTGAAAGTAGCTTAAAAGTGCCAAAAAGATGATGACCCATCTTGATCTGGAGGAAGAAGGAGAAAGGACAACCTCACGGGCTGTCAAAATGCCTAAAATAAAGAGGACAAAGGCCTGGTTTCAACCTGGAAAGAGGTTTAGAGCTATTCGAAAAGAAGAATGCACTACAGAATGCTATTCGTAAAGGTCCACAATCTTTGCGAAAAGGTCCCCAAGCTCTGCGAAAAGGTCTCCAATCTTTGCGAATAGATCTCCAGAAGTTACAGTTCTTTTCGAAAAGGTCTCCAATCTGTGCGAATAGATCTCCAGTTCTGATTCTTTTGAAAAGGTCTCCAATGCATGCGAAAAAGAGCTTGAAGTCTGATACCTTGAAAAGTTCTCCAAAGCGTGAAATGATATCCTGAAGATTCTCAGCATCTGCAAGGGCAATTCAGTAATCTCTGCACGCGCCCCAATGCATCTAAAAGCCCAGGGACATTCTGAAAGATTCTGAGCACGAACCAAAGGCATATTCCACCCCATGTGAACACCCAAAGATGAAATTACTTGGCGGGAACTTCTAGAAGCTCAAACAGATTTTTGAATTACATAACCGAATTGATGCTTCTATCACGATTGGTGAACCAAATCAAGCGATTACGATTGGCCAAAATAGATCCGGATCCTTGTGCTCGAAACTTCTATTGGTTGATACAGATCTATCCAATTCTGATTGGTTGATACACATCTGAGCTGGACTTAGGGAAAACTATAAATAGACGAACCATTTGCCCAATTTGGGTATCCAGATTTTGAGTTTCATTCCTATTCCCCCATTTCCAAACCAGATAGTTTGTCTGAAATCCCTGTAATAGCTTCACTTTGACTTGCAATTGAGAGCTGTGAGATATTTCTGTAATTCAAAAGAGAGTTGTATTCAAGACTACAAATCTGAGAGCTGTTTAAGCTGTGCTCTGTAATTGTAATGGTGGATTTGAAAAGGTTGCTGTAAACCATATATTCTCAATTGGACTCATGTTAAGGGTTCCCTCTGATCTCCTTATTGCATTAGACTCCTTTAGATTTACTGTTTTTCATGCAATTTCCCTTGATTCATTAATCCTGTGAGAATTAGTGTTGGTAACCTAATCTCTCACGGCATTTGTAGTGATGCTTCTTGTTCTAAACTAAGGCTTTGGATTGAAGACTATTGGATGGTTTGTGGCCATTAAAGTGGACATACCATAGCCATAAGCTTAAACCTAATCCTTAAATTAGATTTATTTCTCTTACATCTGCGCTTGTAGCCAGATGAAGATTGGATCATCTCTCAGTTGAGCTGTAGTCATTCTCATTAGTTTTCAAGGACCAAATCAAAGTTAGATATTACTTCTCCATTTTTTTTTACCTCAAACGTTCCCCCAACTCGGATCTGGATCATTTAGTTTAACTTTTACTTTTATCATTTAGTTAACGTGACAAATTCAACCTCCCATCTTATGTGCTTTGTAGATAGGATCAGAGGTCAGATCTGGTAGCTCAGATCTGAATGTTTATCTTAAATTTTAAATCAATTCCCTGTGGACGATCTTTTACTCACTTACATTTAAAACTTGCTACAATTGGCCCTGATCTTGCAAGCTAATTCACTTCTATCTGTGCTGATATTTCTTTACTCTTTTTAATATTCTAGATTCATTATAACTTAGCAGTTGCAAACCTGTTTTCAAAACACAAATAAATCAAGCACACTTAGAATGAACAACACTTATGGAACTTGGAAATTAATAGTGATTACTATGGTGTTAATTTGTAACATAATAGAATATCATTAAAAAAATGATTGGTTAATATTTGACTTTAATTATGATTTTAATATAAAAAAATATGTATAGTGCAACACGAAGTGATAAGTTAGGTATTTTTCTAAATAAATTTTTTTCTTCCTTCCTCACTAAATATTTATTCAAATTAACTTCTACTTTCATAAAAATAGAAAATATATGATCCAAACTTAAAAATTCATTTTCAAAAATACTAATCAAACAAGAGAAATCAATTTCCAATGAAAGTCATTTCTCAAACACATTAATCAAACAGTGGAAAATCCATTTTTAGAGGAAATCATTTCCCAGTAAATCAACTAAGAAATTGATTTCATTTCCTCTTTGGAATTTCATTGCTATCAAACAGGGCCTAATTAGCATAATTAAATTGAGTTGAAATTGACTAATTTGGACTACACATCTAATGAAAATGTTTTTTCTTCTTGTTTTTAGGAATTTTTACAACTTTGTGATAGGGCTTCATGTAGGATCGAGCTTGCAAATACATACCATGTAGTAAATTTATTTCCCTCAAGATCCAAATGAGTATGTCCGCTGGATTGGAAGAAATGCTAGGTCTGCCTGAGGAAAGGGAAAGGCATTTGTGTTTGTGGTCGGTGAGAAACAAAAGGTGGGCTACTGGTCCACCTTTGAGGGTAATGGCAGTGCCAAAACTCTTAGTTTGGCTAGCTTTAGGATTTTCTTTTTTCTTTCTCCTCTAAGCTTCTTTCTTAGCGGATCTGATGTTATTTTATTTCCTTACGAACCTTGTCGATCGAAATATTAATAATAATGTAGGCTATTGGTAACAAATATGTTGAGTTGTGCTGGTTTTTTGTCAATTAATTTTGTCGTAAAAACAGCTAGGTTCATCAATGATACTAAAGCCATTTCATTGCATGGGGAGAAATGACTAAATGCCCCTATGAACCTCCATGTTTAACAGTTTATTTGTGAGCTATGCAACCCATTAAACCTAATTAGGGTCTGCTTAATCCAGTGCTTCCAATGTAACTCTGAGGCAAGTGCAGTAGGTGAAAAAGTGACCTTAAAATCAAGTTTGAGCGTAATTAGTGCCACGTGATGTTAAGGTCACATTTTTGGGATATGTTCCATATTAAATAAAAAATCCGACTGTCTAATGGTACGCCTATGATCTCGGGTGTAAGACAAGACAAGATACGATCTCTATAGTCTGATTTAAAGCAATCAATGGGTTTTCAAGCATTAGTGCCCTCCAAGATTTGGTGGTTGAATTAAAGGTACTTTATTTGATGGGGTCCCGGGATCCCCCATCGTTAAAACGAAATCTTAAAGGCCCTTTAAGGACAAAGTTATTGGGTGTAACTTGTCTTATGAGGGATCCCCCAACCCCATTATCTAGCTGATAAGGACACAACTGTCAGCAAGAGGATTAACGTATTGGAGAAATCTCTTATATAATCTCACATAGCCTTAAGATTCCTCTTTTAAATCCAAGTCTAAATTAGAAGGATTAAATTTAACCGTCTAATAATAGGAATGTAAAGAGTCCATCCCTTTAAATATTTTATTTATGATATTCCTCATTTAGTAATTAGTAATTGAGGAGTAATTAATAGTAATTATCCGCAGCAAAAGATTGCGTCTTGAGTCTTGGAAGTTGGAACCATTAAAATAAGTATTGAGTACAAAGACTGTACAACATCTTACAGTGTATAGCTTTATTTTGTTATATCACGTTTAGTTAATCACCCAATGGGCAATTAGGCATTCCATCTGCGAGTTAGGGAGCCAGTCTGGAGCATAGCCAAGAATTTTTGTTGGTGGGGATGATAAATATAATTTTAGTAATTATTTTATCATCGATTTGGGGGCTTATATACAAACAAAGGTTGTATAAGAATCATACTTAATAGAAACTCTAGAGTTAAATGAGGGCTTGAGCTGATTTGGAGGCTTCTACATCATAGATTTGGGGGCTTATATACAAGCAAAGGTTGTATAAGAACCATACTTAATAAAAACTCTAGAGTTAAATGGGGGCTTGAGCCCCCACACCCTTCTATGTGGCTACGCTAGTGGAGCCAGTACGTGCATTGTTGCAAGTGGCTAATTAGCCCTTGCACATAATTTAAAAGAAAGACTTGGTATTTGAGGAATGGTACCTCTCTTCGCTCACGCAATCTCTGAGGGAAGCTACGTTCGAATGCCCCTAAAACCTGTTGACTTCTTCGAATTAGATGATCTAGATCATTTTTACCCCAATCTTTCATAGAACGGATCTTGAGACCATGAAAATAAGACTGTTTTGGATTCCACGTGATACAGATCCCCAAAAAATTTCGTTTGATTGTAATATGTGCCATGTGAAATCTCGCCTCGTGTGCAAGTAGTTGCGCCCTATTTTTGGGGATCTATACCACATGAAATCCAAAATATACCATTTGATGGTTCGTTCATAGTCTCAAGATCCATCATCTGGAAGGGTGAAAACAATCTAGATCGTTTGATTCGAAGCAGTCAACCTGTTTCAACGTAGGCACCCTTAGAGATTGCGTGGGCGCAAATAGAGCTACCCTTTGAGGAATTGCGCCTTGTGAAAGCATCATCTAAGTCATCTAATTGGCAAAAAAATAAGACCTCTATCATATGATTTAATGCAGTGCATCGTTAAATAAAATAATATATTGAATTATATGATAAAAATAAAGATTCGTGCTAATCTTTTACACGAAAGATCTGTAGATCATTGTATTTCAAATTAGACGACTTAGGTGATAGTTTTAGGTGGTAGTTTTAGATGAGACAGAACCCCAAAGTACCAAGTCATTTCAACTATGGGCAAGCCACTACTTGCATTGATGCACATGAGAAGTTGCTCCTTCACATAGTTTAAAAGAAAGACTTAGATATTTTGCCTTCTTAGATCATGTGAGAATTGTTTCCATCTTGTTTTGAGTTTTTCAATTATTATTTTTTATTTTGTGAGTGAGCTATTAATATCTAACTACGAACGGGAACTAGCAGAAAATTCCTGTCAGTACCTAATCTAATACAAACTCCTTAGTTAATAACAACTCTGCCTTTTAACACTTCACTTTGAACTGACAAGTGTCAAATATATAGGCTAAGTCACCAAATGCCATGCTCTTAAAATCAATTTCAACGTTGTCTCTTTGTTGTATATGGATCTGGTATCCAGCCCACTATAACAGCATATGGTGCTTAAACTATGTGATGGTGATCCGATGGCATTGTGCGGCCCCTCAATGGCATTGGTTTTGTGACAGAACCAATTTTAACTATTGTGAAAGAGAAAATTATCGAAATTTATTAGAGTAGAACTAAGCTATATATGGTGATTAGTATCTGGCATTGAATTATTTGAAGTTAAAGTTTTTGTTTTTGTTCGTGGTTTAAAAAAAAAAAAAAAATAATTTGATCAATATAGCATGACAATTTATACATGATTACTTTTAAATCCACCCACCGAATCTTTGAGTTCACCCACGTTGAAACACATTGACGACACATTTTTTTTCCCAACCTTTCACACGATGGATCTTGAGATTATTGGCTTACCATTAGACGGTCAGTCTTTTATTTCACGTGGTACACATCTCATAAAAGTGGCCTTAACATCACATGTACGCTCAAAATTGATTTTAAGGTCACTGTTTTGATTGTGTACCACATGAAAATGACCGACAGTCTAATGGTATGCCCATGATCTCAATATCCATTGTGTGAAAGTTGGGGACAATAAACAATCTCCATCATCTTATTCATTGAAGCAAATGTATTTCACTGTAGGTAAACTCAAAGATTTGGTGGTTGGATATAAGTGTACTTTATATATATATATATATATATATATATATATATATATATATATATATATATATATATAGACTCCGATTAAGTGCCCCCATGGGACATGATAAGCATGCCCTGATGGTTCACGTGGAGCTCCACATAACATCAAAACATTGTTTTGATGCTACATGAAACCTGGATGCATAAATTAATTCTAGAAAAAAAATCAAAGGTTTTCTAAGGCAAAAGTCAAAGATTGATTGATTTCAATAGTCTCAGTTTCAAAGCTAGAAACACTCGGTGCAAATGGGTTTTTGAAAAAAATATAATTCAAAGATAATTTAAATAAAACAATTTTGCTCCATGTCAAATTAAAACAATGTTTTGAGTGCCTCATAGAGTAAATGCAAACAATAATTTATACTAAAGTCAATGGATTGCATCACTTGAAATCTTTGATGAACACACTTTTTTAAGTTTTATTCATGCATACGAATTTTTCCAAAGACTTGAATTAGTCAAAGATGTGTACGTAATAAGTAATAAGAAATGTGCGAAGGAGAGTTACTTATCGGCTCACAAACTTTTTTAAATTTTTATGAAAGGATATGGCCCATAAACTTTACAAGTTGGAAAAGGGAAGATTTTCTAACAGATATCTAGAAATCATAACTTACAGATTGAATGGCTTAGATGATCTTTTATCAAATTTAAAAGTCTTTCTTTTAAATTAGGTGAAAGGGCCAACTTTCTTAGTGCAAGGAATGGATACCTTTTTGTGCTTTTCAAGTTGAGTTAGCATGGGGCACTTGAATCTGCTTTCAAAAGCCAGATTAAAAGGTTGGCCTGGAAGGCCCGGCCCATTCAAACCCCTATCTACGAACGAGCCATCTAATATTTCAAATACTAAGATATGACACGTGTTCAAAACCCATCGCCATGCGCCACCTTTCAGTCAGCTTCCCAGCAAACCCCATGCAAAATCTCAATCTCCGACGTCAAATTTCCACCCATTTGCAAACCTATGGAACACCACCTCAGAAACCAACCCCGGCGCACGCTAGCACCCACCATCTACCTCCATCACCATCAACAACTGGGCGAAGCGGAGCTCTTTATACTCAAACCAGCGACGTGGTTCGTCCGACTCATCGCTTTCCATCTCGAACTAATGTCCAACTGGTTCTCAAGCTTCTCATCAATGGTTTCCGAGACGCTTGACCGTGCGGAGAAGTCGAGAGAGGCCACAGAGGAGGCCGTGCTCTCGGTCTCGCGAGTCCCCTCTCGAGTCGCCCATGGCAGCACAGTGGTGTTGCGGAAATTAGGGTTAGGGTTTGTAGGTGCCGTTTACGTTAGCATGATTTTGGCTATGGTGATGGTAGTTTCGGTTCTGATTGGGGTGGGTTTGGTTCGGCTGTGGGTGGAAGAGCCTGTGTTTTTAAGAGAAGCTTTGCTTTTCGATTACACTGATCCGAACCCTAGTGCTCTTGTTTCTTTTGGGGGTTTCCAAGGGGAGAAGAAGAGTAAATTTGTGCCTGCGGGTCACACGGTGTTTGTTTCTCTAGTGCTTCTTATGCCGGAATCTGATTATAACAGGCAAATCGGTATGTTTCAGGTAGGTTTCTTTTGGGAAATTTGAAAAAAATTTGACTACTTTCAGCTAGTTTGACTATTATCCTAGTGTAATCCTAGTGTTTTTTATTTTTATTTTTATTTTTATGAATACTATTACCCTAGTTCGAAAAGTTTTAGAAAAACATGCTTATTGTGGGCTCCATGTGGCACTCACGCAGGGACCTGGAAAACTTGCCAAAGGACGTTCAGGTAGTACCCACAAAATTTACATATCCACCTTTGAAAATGTGGTCAAATGTACCCAAATTCAATGCACCAAATTGGGTGGGCCTTACCCTATCTTTGACCCATGAAATGAGGGGAAAAAAGTCTCAAAAAGGTTTTTTTTTTATAAAAAAAAATCTCGTTTCACCTGGCTGATCAACCAAACACAGGTGCTGTTTTGGGGTGAAAGCGTTCGACAAATGCAAAAGCATGTTTTTCTAAAACTGTTCGAACCATAATAATAGTCTAAAACTAGTTGGAAGTAGGCATTGAATCTAAAGTGCCCAACTTCAAAATTGTATGTGGCTAATTTGGTTTTTTGTGCAGATAGTTATAGGTTTTTAAGCTCTTATGCTCAATTGTTTAATGTAGACTTTCAGTTGACTTATAACACTGAATCGTAGTAGAAGATGTCACCATAGTTGTTTCAAACTGTTTTAGTGTTTCACTTCTCAACTCTATATGTTTTCTTTGATTCCACTGATGTGAACATCAAAACTAAACTTTTGGTGGGAAAGCTTAAAAATTCAAACACTATGAAATCAGGATTTCTTGAATCGAAATTTCTTCTTTAGTAAATATCAAAACTAAACTTTTGGTGGAAAAGCTTTAAAGTTTTTAAACATTACGAAATGGTGATCTCTTGAATCAAAATTTCTTTTGTAAATACCAAAGCTAAACTTTTGGTGGGAATAATAGACGCAAACGTGGTAATGGAAGATGTCCCAGACGACAATGCCATAAATGAATAGTCTCCATACAGGAGCAGCAACAACTCTCGGAACTCTTCATTCTTCTTCAAAGACAGAGTCCCCTTTCCTCACAGCCACATCCGGATCTATTCCCCATATTCAGATCCTGAAATAGACAATAAGAAATAAAAAATGTTAGTGATTTTACTAACTGAAAGGAGACTCATAAGCATTTTAGGAATAAGTAGTGTGAAATCAAGAGAAAGACCACCAATATGCACTTTATCTTAACCCTTTACAAGAACAAGGGAATCATCAACAACATGACTACTACTTGGAGATGACAACGACATAATACAATCAAATAATGATGACGTATGGGTCATATGGTCAGTTGCTTATGAATCAATGATCTAGGGAGCAGGGCTGGCCTTTAGATTTTAGGGGCCTAAGGCGAGTTGCTAAAATGAGTCCCTCTTTCATATTACTTTGAAAATAAATAAATTTGCAACAACTATTTTTTGACAATAAAATAATACTCATATTCCTAAATTAGATATATCTGCATATCCCATTCAACTACGTATAATTTGAAAATGCAACTAACAATATAATGAAAGTATATATTAAAAGAAAATGTAATACAAAAAGACTAAAGCTAAATAGTAGAACGTACTTGATGGATCGAGTAACCCAAGCAATAACTCTTTGGCATCTCCGAACTTGTTCATCTGCATTTGAAAAGAAAAAAAAATGTCTTATGTTCTAGAAAAATATAAACATAAATGTAAAAAATATTATTTATATTATACAATTACCTAAAAGAATTCATTTAAATATTTCTCTTCTTGCATTTTTAGCAGCAAAGTCACTGATTAAAGTTGTATAGTCAATACTATCCACCATATCATTTTCAATGAATAACATAGCTAATCCATTTAATCTTTCTTGTGACATCGTTGACCGAAGATATGATTTGATCAACTTTAATTTTGAAAAACTTCTTTCACTAGAGGCAACTGTAACTGGTATAGCCAACAGTATCCTATAAACAGTCCAAACATTTGGGTAACAACCATTCATTTGTTTCAAGTAGTTCAGCACTTCAATCAGTATTTTTTACTTTTGGCAAAGTATCTTTCAAGACTTTTAATTCTGAAGATAAATCTAACCCATCAATATCAATATGCTCTTCATGTTTGAGAACATGTTCAAGATTTGCGCAAAAAGTCTTCAAACATTCATCACTGATCGAACTTAGCTTCTTTAAATCAAACAAAAGTCCAAAATGTTGCTCATATGTTTTAAACTATTCAAACATATGCTCAATTGATGAAAGACCTTGATTAATAATATATGTGAAGTAATTAATTCTGAAAGATTCTTCAGCAGATTGTGACACTTCTTTACTTGCATCTTCATCAAACTGTTTCTTTCTTCGAACAATGCGCTTTTCACGAAATATAGGCTCGATCCTCATTTCTCTCGCAACTTCATTAACTTCAATTAGGGCCTCCGCGAATCCATTTTCCCTATATATCTTTTAAAATAGGTAATGAATCATTCTAATTGCTAAATAGCAATACTAATATTCATACTTTCTTGTTGAAGAAACTTGCTAACAGTATTAATAGCAAACAATACATTGTGTCAAATAATCATAGCTACTAAGAACTCATAACTCTCAAGTTCATTTGTTGCGAGAGATTGTGCTTCACTAGAACTTTTGCCCTTATTTTATAGGTAGACTCTGCTAGGATAAGTAGAGCATCTCTTATTTCTGGAGCTTGATATCTCATTGCTTTAACACTTTGAACACCACTCTCCCAACGTGTTTGTGATAGCCCCTTAACTGTGAAACCTTTCACATTATCCATTAAAATTTGCTTTCGCTTTGGAGAGGATGAAAACAGTATGTATATACGTTGTACCACCCCTGAAAAATATTAAAGCTTTAAGGCAAATGTTCGCCATATCAGAAAGTGCAAGGTTTAGATTATGACAACCACATGACATGTAGAATGCTCTAGGATTTATTTCAAGTAATTTTTTTCGTATACATTTGTGTTTTCCTTTCATATTGGAGCCATTGTTATATCTTTGTCCTCTTATATCATCAATATCGAGTCCAAGAGTCTTCAAAACTTCTACAAGAACATTAAAAAGCCCCCACCTAGAAGTATTATTGACTTTCAAGAATTCTAGAAAGAACTTTTTAACTTGTATTTGACTTGTAGACTCATCAACACATCGTATAACAAGAGACATTTGCTCTTTATGGCTAATATCTGGAGTGCAATCAAGTATTATTGAATAATATTTCACTATCTTGTTTTTTTGAATAATCTTAACTTTGCTTGCATCTCCCATCATTTGTATCAACTCATTCTGAATTTTGTGACTTAGATAATGATAATGAATTTCTTTGTTTTGTATTCATCGAAGGTGCTCTTGTATTATTGGATCAAATTCGGCTATCATTTCAACTATACCAAAAAATATTCTATTCCTCTCTTGATAAATCTTTTTATTACCCCCTCGAAATGCTATATTCTTATGCAAGAGTCTTCACGATAGAAACAACCCTTATTAATACTTGTCTCCAATGCTCCTCTTTTTTTATTTTTTTTTGGGCCTCTTTATCAATTATTTCATTATCTCCCAATCTCAAACTCAACTCAATCCATTTGCTCATACTGGTAATATGCTCATTAGTCCGTTCATAACGTTTCAATCTTTCGCTTAGATTTTTTCAATCATTCAATTCTTCTTTAGCCAATTGAGTAGTTATTCATTCTGTGAAAAATAATTTGCAACTGAAACAATAAGCTCTCTGGCTAGTATATGTATGTATTAATAATTTCCTATCATTCTTTTCTCCATTTTCTAATTGTTGCATGTAATGGGATGACGAGAACTTTCTACCATGAATATGTTTCGAAAAATTCTCATTATTATCTCTTAAAGGACCCTTCTCTACTAAGAAGTTTCTAAGACTTTGTTGGACATTGTTCCAATTGACTGGATCATAAATATTTAAAGGCCAATATTCTTTATAGTCATTCTCATTTATATTTTCTTCTTCACTGTCATCTTCCCCTTCATTCATCAAGTCTTTGTCTTCATGTTCTTCATTCTTGTCGTCTTTTTCGTTATTGCTCAAGTCTTTGACCTCATGTTCTTCTTCATTAGCATTCACAACTTCTGTTTGTTTACTACTTCCAAAAAAATTGTAAATGGCTCATGCTTGAGATTGAATAAGTTTTTCTGTCTTTTGCTTCTTCTTTCTTTTCTCAGCTCTAGACGGATAGCTTCTATTAGACATGATTTGAGTGTGGTGTTTCTCAACTACAAACATGAGTTTGAGACAATGGTAAGTTGCTAATACCATATAAAATGATTTTTTCAAAATATATAAAATCTATTTGTCTATCCTAAACTTTATAAATAAAGAAAAAAATTACAATGTAGATTTAATAGGGATAAGATCTTGTTGAAGAAACTTGCAATTAATTGGTTTCTAAATGTTCAAACCAAACCAAACCGTTCAACTATTGAACCAAACCAACCCGATTTGATTCGGTTTCGGTTTCGTTGGTTCGGCCCAAAAAATGCACATATCATCTAAAAACCGAGAAAACTAGATTAAATAAGAGAGTTGTAATTAGCAAGGACCAAATAAAATTTTCTTGCTTTGCTATCATAGAAGACCTATAACCATAGATATTAGAACGGATCAAATAAATTACAAGTTTCTTGCTTTGCTATTATAGATGGCCCAAAAATGCACAATCCTAACACTTGGAGAAGATCCTGAGAGAATGGACATATGGATGAGGGTTCAGGATCAAAGTTGAAACTTGTAATTGACAACACATAACCTAAGAAAAAGTTCAATAACTATTCTTGGTGTATACTAAATAGTGAAATTATCACCAAAACTGAAGAAAGTATATATATCTAGCATGCAGCTCCTAGTTTTCTTTTCTTTTCTTTTCTTTTTTTTTAGTAAAAGCTGTTTCTAGTTATCAAAATGAAATTGCCAGCAATATCTCAAAGCTCAAACATTATCCAAAACTCACTTCAAGTTGATCCAATTACAATTTACCATTCATGCAATCACCAAGAGTTGACAAATCTCAAGGGACAAACTATATGCTTCATACCAGTCTAACATAATCTATACCTAAGATAATCATTTACATTAATATGATGCCTAATGCATTAAATCCATCACTTTCCAACAAAGCATCATTTGATCAAACTAACGGCCGGGGCCTAATTTTAACCATGTTATGGCAAATCAAAATCTGATGCTTCTGAAACTGAATCTCACTAGAGATCATGGTACGTATTCCTAATATTCTAACAAATTGATGGGCACATTGGCTAAGAAAAAGTTTGAACATGTATAAATTGCTCAGATTCCCCTTTAAAAAATCCCGTTAAAAACCCCCTTTAAAAACTCTAATTACTAAATAATAAGATAAAAATTAAATCAATATTTAATTAAATAAATTTAATCATTGTGGGGCTTTGCTAATTTTTTATTATTAATTACAAATATTAAGAAAGAAACTAACACTAAGAGAGAGAGAGAGAGAGAGAGAGAGAGAGAATACCTCAAAACCATAAAACCCTAATTTGGGATTGATCGGTGAAAGAGCCGAAGAGTGTGGGGCCAGGGGATGCCGGATGCGATCATGCGATATGCCTGTGGGGCAGATGAAGGGTGGGGCCGACCGATAGAGGGTGGGGCTGCGGTGGTGGTGTGGAGCCGAGAGAGAGAGAGAGAGAGAGAGAGTAGGGGGCTGATGAAGGGTGGGGTCGGCCGATAGAGGGTGGGGCTGTGGTGGTGGTGTGGAGCGACTGGAGCCGAGAGAGAGTAGGGGAGGGGAGGGGTCGATTGAAAGTCAAAAGAGCCAAAGACGTTTTTGTTTTTCTTTAACGCAGTAGTCGGCCCACCGATTTAATCAGGCCCAACCGCATTGTGAGGGTCCATGTCAACTGGGCATGGGGCCCCTCTAAAAAAAATTTTAAATACAAAATCCTGTTAAAAAAATGCTCTTCCAGATTTGGGGGCCCCCAAAATTTCGGGGGCCCGAGGCAGCCGCCTCTTGGGCCTTAGTCCATGGCCGGTTTTGCCAGGGAGATTGAGAGGAAGATGAAGCATGAATAGTGCCAATAATACCTGACTCGGCTAGATGAGAGGAGGAAGATTAGGTACCCGAGGCCTGCTACACATGGTTCTGATACCCTCACTGTGTAAATGTAATAATTTTGTTGACTTCGACTTCGTCCATTTGATGAAATACCTCACCCAAACAACTGTGCTCCACACGGACAATAAAAAAAGCAATGCTTGTGCACACAACACAAGCAACCCACAACAGCTGCCTAAATCAATCACAACTAAAGGCTATACAGCCACAACATCCAAAGTAGTTCGATAAACATGGGAACACCATAGCAACAATCACCACCAAGCAAAAGTAGCACCAAGTTGACAAGCACAACCCCATTTAAACAGCTACAACCTTATACTACCATCATGCAATCCTTCGCAATCAAGACAAGTTTCTACAAAAATACCCCTTCATAACATGAGAGCAATCCAACTACAATCTACACAACAGCTGGGGTAACAATGGCCCATCGAGAAAACCAGCATATCATCCAAGAAGAAGAGACCATAAATTGTATACACAACAATGGCTGACGATGTCCACAGTACACAACAGATACCAGCGCTTAAAAAATATCGAAACTCAATGAAGACACCTCCAAATTAGATGAAACAAGTTCTGGAAGATAGCTTACCTCCTGCTGCTGTACATCCACACAAGCCAGAAGGCCAAAAGCAGCCATGGATATCCAGAATTCAGATTTCCATCATCTGAATGATGAATCCTTTAAACTGAAAAATGAATACCACACTTCCTGTACTCGTCGCCAGTTCAAATCAACCTAGGGGAACATTTTTGGACCATATTCTGATCCATCTTCATCATAGCTTGTGGCTTGATATGGTCCCACATCTCCCAGAATTTCAAAAAATCGTGACCATGAGATTCTCCAAGAATCCCTTTGAAACTAGAACAAGATGGCTTCAAATGGTTCCAGAAGACAACCTTGGTCTACATAAAAATTAATCAGAAACGTGCCAGGAAAAAAATGATGTCGACAACGTTGATGATGATGTCAGCAACCAGCAATGGCAATGAGGAAGACGTTCAGGGAACCTTGCTCTGATATCAATATAAAATGTGTAATGAGTAATTACGGTGAGGGATATATTAGAGAAGGTAAAGAGGAGGAATAATGAAGAGAGGAGAGATGGAGAAAATTAGGGATGCAAATTATTATTGACACACTGACTAACACTAATAAAAAAACTAACACATTAACACATACATACGCACCAACACACCGACACAAACAACTGGAGATCGCTACTATATGAGCTATGGTTTGACATGATTGATGCATATTCAAGATTAAATTTAGAAAGAAAATTTGAAGCTAAAGTGCATAAAGAGGTTTTTTACTCTAGTGGGGATAGGATATTCAAGATTTGACATGATTGATGCAACAAATTTGAAGTGGATGAAGTGCATAGAGTGTTTATTTTTATGTTTATTCCAGTGGGGATAGAATATTCAAGATTTGACATGATTGATGCATGTTCACAATTAAATTTAGGAAGCAAATTTAAAGTTGATATGTGCATAAAGTAGCTTCTAAGCCGGATGGTTTCTATTTGTAGTTTTCAACTCCTCTAGGACTTGGTTTGGGAGGATTTGATGGGGATCTTTAAATGAATGATGTAACGGTGCGAAGGTCGGTGAAGGCTTAAGCTCTATGTTTATGACATTGATTCCTAAGAAATATGGGGTTGGGGAATTTAAATACTATAGCGTGCCCATAAATCTTCTGGGTAGTGTTTATAAGATTCTTGCGAAGGCGTTGGCCAATCAACTCAAGCATGTGATAAAACAAATTAGGCTAATCAAAATTAACTCAAACCTGTTATGTAGGAGCATGTAAGAAAGATTGAGAAACAGAACCATCTGATTTGATTCGTTCTCAATAACCATGAGATGATCATCTTAGGGTGATCCTTTTGTCGACGGATGCTCCTCTTGTAGTCTCTAGTCTCTGAAGGATGAAACCTGCAAGAAATTATATCTCCCCAGCAGGGAGCTTTTGTGGATGAACGACAAATTTTAGAAAGAAGGTAATTGCACATGAATGTATTAATTCTTATCATAAGATGAGATCCTTTAGGTTGCTTGTAAGGTTGATATAGAGAAAACATATGATATGGTGGATATGTAGTATATGATTGGTAGATTGGGCTTTGGTTAGAGATAGGGTGGATGGGAGGATGCAAAAGCACTTCTAAGTAATGGTAAAGCTACCAGTTTCCTTAAAAGTTCAAGAGACTTAACGACATGGACGTAAGAAACGGATTCGGACCACATTAGTTCTACCGATGTCGGAAGAAACGTAGAGGAAGCCCGAACACCACAACTTCAAGGGAGAAAAGGACGCTAAAACTGTTGACAAGTGACGACGTCTATAGCATGCTGTGAACCGTACCGTGAAACGATTATCATGTATTTGTGCCAAACACATTGTGTAGTGTCTGGCAGCCGTAGACGACTTTCCTTGAGGATTTCTATTGTCATGCGGAAAACTACTTTTTTAGTTTTTATTTAGTTTAGAACTCTTTTTTATTTCGAATTAATTATTGGTGGCCTATATAAAGAGGCTTGTAAACACTTTTTAATTGATTATTGAATATTTTGAATGCGTTATGCTTAAATATTCTTCTTCCCGAGATGGGTTTGGTGTGAGACCAAGGGAGTGATTCCCATCTATTCTCTTTGATCTTTTATTATCTTTGCTATATATTTTTTTTGTCTTTCTCTTAAAATCCATTACCCATATTAAATCCCTAATCCAAAACCCAAAACTTATTTCCATCAAAACTCTAGTTTTCATCGGAGCCATCAAACCTACCTAATCTTACAACCCTAGTTCGAACCCGTGAATCTACATCTAATCGAAGACGAACGCCCAAGCCTGGCCTATCTCTAGGCCCAAACCCACCTCAAATCTAACGGGACTTACGCATCGTATTGGACACCCTATTCGGATCTCGTATGATTTACCTATCGGAATTCTACGAACCAAGGTATCGTGATAATTTTGAGATTAATCTTGAATTAATTTCATTTAATTTCGGCAAATCGCATAAAAATCATATTCACGCATTTTAGGGTTCCCGTCCCGCGTCACTTAAGGCAGGAAAATTCGCCATCTCCCTTCTTGTTTGACTTTGTGGGAGAAGAACTATTCAGACTACTTGATTATGCTGCTACTCTGGACCTTACCTCGGCCTTGCTTGTCGAAATGGGTTGGTGGCTTCTTGACGCGAGACAACGACCCTGAAATCCGTGAATGCCCAAGATGTGATGATTTGCTGAAATTAAACTAATTAATTAAGCAATTAATCACAAATTGAAGCGATACCTTGGGGTTTCTCGGAATTTCGTTTAGGTGACCATGCCTTAGCTCACGTAGGGTCCAATCTGACGCGTGAGATCCATTAGGATGGCGGAAGAGGCGATCCGAGAGATAGAACTCTCACTTCGTCTAGGTTGGGGCGTTAGATCGTAATTCTTAGTGGAATCGGTGGCTCCTCACTAGGGCTTTTGAATCGAATTGGTTAAATGGCTCAAATCGAGCAAGCTCGAGTACAACAACGGTTATGGATCGATGGGCTAGGATTGTATTCGATCCATAAGGATGGACATCAATATTGCTCTAGATCTAGGGTTTGAGATTTGAACAATCAAGTAAAAGGGAGATTTGGGATTCAAGAGATTAGCAAGATAATAGGAAGATAGAAGAAAGAAGATCAAAGTAACATGGGCATCTCACCCTTGGCCTCACACCAAACCCCTCTCGGGGAAGAAGACTCACTCTTTAAAGCTTCTCTCAAGATCAAAATGCAATGCATCATTTCATTAATTCATCAAGTGCCCCAAATGGCTTACAAATTGGGCTTTATAGCCATTTACAAGAGAATAAACCTAAAATAGAAAAGTACTAAGTTACCCTAAGTGGTAACTTACAAAAAGGACAAAAACCAAGGATAAAAAGGACAATTACGTCACTCATGACGCTGATGAGCAGGTTTTCACGAATGTCCGTCGCCTACTCACGGACGTCCGTGGTACACTACGGACGTCTGTGCTCACTAAGCAGTAAGCACCTCGAAATCCGGACGTCCGTTCTATAGCCACGGACGTCCGTTGCCTGTTGATGCCTGGTGCTCCCAAACTGAGTTCTAGGGCCTCCCCTTGATGGTTCTTGACGCGCCTTGGCCCTTTAGTCGCTTCTTTCACCGTTGATACACCTAGTATGGCCTGGACCTAGGTCTTTGTTGGTGGCGTCCCCGTCACTTCTCATCTTTAGTACATGGATGATACTTTTCTTTTTGTGGGGTGTTGGAAGTAGAGATGATGAATGTTAAATGGATCCTTATATGTTATGAGGCTGATTGGGGCAACGAGTCAATGTTGCAAAGAGTTTAGTAATGGGAATTGGGATGGAGGATGATACTTACGGTGACTTGTTGAATGTTGGGAGCAAATGGGGAAGCCGCAATCAACTTAACTGGAGCTTTTGTTATGCATTTGCGAACCTCCGAAGGGCTTATAACATCAAGTTTTAAGAGATTCGAGTGGAAACTGGCTTTGTGGAAGAGAAATTTGTTGTTGCTAGGGGATCATAGTCATACTCATAAAGGCTACTCTTTCCCATCTTCCAATGTATCAGATGTCACTATTTAGATGCCCAGAGGGAAGTATTGGTAGATTGGAAAAGCTGCAGAGGGACTTCCTGCTGGGAGGGAATTCGCATAAGAAGAAGATTCACCTAGTTCATTTGGAAATGGGGTTTGTGGAGAATCTAGTATGTTTAGTAAAGGCACTAGGTTTAGAGTGGAGGACAATAATCGTGTCTGTTTATAGGAGGATTTCTGGTTTGATTCTAGGTCTTTTGCTTTGAACTTCCCTCTTTGTTCTGTCTCGTTTATGAGGTGGCCAGGGGTGGTTCGAATGTGTCTCTGTCGAGATCTGGGAGATGAGGAATTAGGGAATCTTTGTGTTTTTTTTGGGTAGAATATACAATGTTTTCGTCTCCCATTGGGGAACCGAATGACTCCTTGGTTCGGTCCTTTTATTTTTTTGTATCAGCAACTCCTAGTCAAGATTCGTTGGGTCACATATGGCACGACTCCTATCCTCCTAGGGTGATATCTTTCTCTTGAATTACCACTAGAGATAAAGCCATCATCTTTAAAAAAAAGGCTTCCATGTTGCCAACCTATGTGTAGTGTGTTGCTTGAATAAAGAGTTGGTTGATGATGATGTGGGAGCATTTCATTGACTTCTCAGTTGTGGAGTTGCGATGATGGTGTGGGAGCATTTCATTGATTTGTTTAGTGTGACCATTGTTCTTCCCTCTTTGGCGAGGAAGCTTCTCTCTAGTTGGAACTCTGGTCCTTTTGGATCCCCGGGCGACGGTTGTCGAACCTTATCCCCTACTCCATATCCTGATAAATCTGATGATACTTATTTGTCGGATCAAGGAGTAAATCAGTGGGTGGGTTAGTTCATCAGGATTTTAGGGGTCTGAACAGAGATAATTGAGAAGTAATTGGGCTGATTTTTTGCAATGGGGTGAAAAGATTAATTGCACCATCGCTGTATTGGACCTTCCCTTTCATTCTGGTTGGTTAAAACTGAACTTTGTTGATTATTATTTGGGGAATCCAGGCCCTAGTGGATTTTGGGGGGGTTGATGAGCAACCGTAACGATCAAACTTTGGGGGGATTTGTTGAGAAGGTGAAGGGTCTGCTAGATGGTTTAAAGACATTGTGTTCATTACCTATTGGATCGACAATTACCCTCATAGTGTTATCCAATGGCCGTGGCAGACGGATAAGCATCCTTGGCGGTTGATGGACGACATATTTGAACAAGTTGGGGAGATGCGGACCTCCGATACTCTCACGGATTTTCCAATCCTCCGTGAGACTAACATATAATGTTGTAAAGAAAGGGGTGGCTCCGAATAATTGACCGACATTTAAACACTAAAATGGTGTTTAAATGATCTGACTTTTGAAGTGTGATTTATCATTATGCCATGTGGCGCACATCTGTGACCAATTTAAATTGGCCAAATGACAATCCATCATTAAAACATATCTCAGCTCAAAGAAACATGCCTATACGTGGATGTGAATCACCCGACTGATGGACATTAATATGAGCCATTAAAACTAAAAAAAGCTTGATATTATCGTCAACAGTTGGATGGTTTAAATCTCCCTAAAACACTATTTTTTGGGACTGTTTCACTTCAATCTATGATCTATCACTTCGACGGTACGGATCACCTGCTTCTTAAATCATTGATGGTATAACTGAGTAAGGCCATTTAAACACCATTTTGGTGTATAAATGATGGTCAGGAGAGTCGGGTTCTTTAATAATCCCTCTTCTTACTTCTTAAAAAAAAAAAAGAACGAATTTTTTTTTTAACTAATGTCAATATCATCAGTTAATATATTGTTATCTTTTGTCGAATTTTTTTTAGCAGTTAACTGCAGAAGCCATCTCATCTACTGGACACATTGTAGCAAAATCCGGCCAACCGTGCATGTTACGTTTTAAAAGTCTCCCAGTTCGGCTGGTGCAAACGTTTGTTATGAGCGTACCTCTCCTCCTGGGGATTTCGAGCGAGACTCAGGAACTTTGTGTCAGAATATTGAAGTACAAGGAAGGAAAGCCGAAAACAGAAGCTATAAGAGTGAGGTTGAAACCGAGGGCCGGAACTTCATTTGTCCCGGAGCTCTACTCAGCTGAGATTCTCATGAATTCTCAACTCCCGTGGAGAAAACAGCTGGTTTACAATTGGAAATGGACGTTTTACGTGTGGATTTCCTTGTATGTGTATATAATACTTGTAATTGTTATGCTCTGTTGCTTTAAATCCTTCGTCTTCCCAACCACCGGTCTTGGTGGTCGGAATCATAGAGTCCTCTCTATACTGAATGATCGGGATTCTAGCGTAGGAGTGAAAGATATGCATTCTAGTGTAGGACGGAATGGAGAGATATCCAATCGGTTTTCAGATACTTTGATGAAATGGCAGCGGAGCAGGAGCAAGAGGAAGGCATCCGTTCTACATGAGGTTTCGATGTCAGGTAGTGCTGGGTATTCTGGTTCGAATGTTACTGTTGAGGATGCGGCCGAGTCGGAATCCATTTGTGGGGGGTTGTGAAGCATGGGTTCTCCTGTAATTATGAATCTAAAGAGTGCTTGTTCAATGTGTGGGAGATTGAGGTAGGCTAAATTTTGTTCTCGATCAAAATTGTGTTATATGTTGCGTTGTTGCCCGAACCAGAAGAAAAAAAAGGGGAAAAAACCCTGATGGGATACGTTTGGTTGAGACAATTATGTTTCAGGCATGGATGATATTGGCTTGTATCAGGGTGACGGGAGCCATAATAATGACCTATACAGGTTTTTCTTGGGCTGCATCATGTATCGTCTCGGCTTTGGGAATCACTAGAGAAATATCTAGAATTCCGATTTTAAACCAGGTTGTAGAGTGGTTATCTGTTGGTAAAATTGCTTCAGTGCTTGGTAGGCTGTTCTGTAATGGAATGTTTTTAATTCTTAAAAGGAAAGAGGCTATGGTGCATGGTAGCTCCATTCAACCCAATCCCTACCCAAACAAATCAATTTGAGCCTCCTTCACCTTCAAAATCCGACTAACCAATTTGAAGCCAATTGGGGATCTGTGATAAAAGCTGAGGAACGTGTGCAGAGGATTTGTTATAAAAGGGAGGAACTGTGTGTAGCGCAATAGATGATCTTAAATTTGGCTTGTGACTTGTAGCATCAGTCTCTGTATTGCATCCAGTATCCTTGGAAATTCTGATTGATCTTAGTGAGATTTAATCAGGACCAGAGCCAAAACAGCAAAGGCAAAATTATAGATGGGGTACCGATAATTATGACTGAAGATTTGGTCTCGACAACCAGGGTTTGCACACATGAAAACCGGCTGCCTTCAATCATTCCATCGTTTTTTTGGCTAATCTTTCATAGGACCGATCTGCAGATCATGCCTTACCTATTAGACCGCGGCATATGTTGATTCCATGTGTAACTCATCACCAAAAATGACTAATCATGGGTGTGGGTGAACCATGAGAATGGGTTTTAAGGTTATTTTTGGGATGTGTGCCACATGGAGACATCTAACCGTCTGATAGTTGGTTCATGATCTAAAGATCAGATCTGTGGAATATTGGGCTGAAAAATGATCTATTATTATTTTTTTCTAGGTGATAGGAGGTCACCGTTCTTAGGGGGATGATATCATCCTCACTGTTCACTTTTAGGTTATGGCAGAAATTCTAAACATTATATGAATCATGAATGTCGATCAACATGAAAAACATGCCCTATCAGAAGATTGGAATGACTTCAACGTAGGTTACGCATTGAGGTTCCCTACGTATTGAGGTTCTTCTCAGATTAGCTGGTACAGAGATCCTTTTGGTGCTGTAGGTTAACAGTGGGGACACTTAGGGTATTATCCCCCTGAACGGTGAGGACATGCAATGAAACGAACCCTTTGTTCATATTTGGACATCATCTTCCACAATTATTTGGACATTCTCTATGGATGTTCCATTTTTAGCAGGATCTTGTCAACCGAAAGTCATACTATTTATGATAAGCTAGTGGCTGGTAAGTGGCCCGAGCGCTAGGTGACTTGGTACTTGGGTCATCTTTTGGGATGTGTGATGCACGGAACCATCAATTATGCTGTCTAATAGGCGTGCCATGATCTTTTTTGGATAAATCCACTCAAGGTTGATGGGTTCTCACCCTTCATTAGAAGGAAAAAGAATTACAGATGAGAATGCACAAAATACCTGTCGTCTTCAATATGAGAGGTGAAGGAAGGGGAAAACTGATAGGCGTGCCGTGATCGGAAACGAAAAAGGATCTCCATTGTTACAGTCAAACACATGTAAAATTAATGGCTATCACATAATCTAATTCAACATACCCTTAGTTCTAGATAAGTTTGACTGTATTAAATCAGACAATGGAGATCATTTTTTGTCTCAAATTTTTATACCAAAGATCTTTTATACAATACATGATGACTCATAAATATAAGGGCATTCCTATTTTACAAAAATAATCTTTACCCATCGGAACTCCCCATTTCACATTCTAACAGTAGAGATGAAACAAAGATTGGGTAACAGTAAGGCAGCTCTTAGAAAGAAACTGAAGTGACCTTCTTGGAATCGATTTTTAAATTCCTTTGAGAGAAACCTAGCATATATACCAGAGACTATCCCCTTCATGAATTAGAAAGAAACTGAAGTGACCTTCTTGGAATCGATTCAAGGCCCATGCATTAGAAAAAAATCCTTACGGACCTAGTGGTAAACTCAAGCACTCTGAAATTGATCATTCTCTTCTTCATAATTAATTATCAACTAACGAAGAAAGCAAGTGGCTGGACTTGTGATCCGATAAAAATAAACAACTATAAAATGAAGAAATAAGAATCATCATGTTTCCACAAAACTCCAAGTGTGCATGTGATGCTGCAAATGCCCATCGATCTCGGACTGTTGATTAATAATATCCATTCTCAAATACATACCTAACGATAGCTACCAAAAGGAGGTGCATAAAATAAACATTGCCTATCAAACAAGGCATCAAATATCGGCCGATACCGATACGTATCGGTGAACACCGATACATATATGCGTATCGGTATCCAACTCGGTATTAGTATTGATATCGGCCGATATGTATCCGGTATCGGCTGATACATACATATTTTATTATTGTTTTTATTTAAAACAGGCTGATACGTATCGGTCCTCCAAGGACTGATACCCAATACCGATACCAATTTTGTTACCTTGCTATCAAAAGCAAATAAATTTAAAAAAAAAAAACATTTATTTCCCTGATTGATCAAATCATTGCTTGCCAAGTTTTCTTGAACTTCCAGAAAATGAAAAAACTAGCAAAGCAAAGTAATTAGATGGTTAAAATATAAACTGTATATTAATTTGCTTCTCAGGGCTATTAAATTTGTTCTGCAAAAATGGAGGGAAGCAGAGCACCTGAGGAGTCTGGAGCATACATGTCACAGGTAGAAATTGATCACTGAACACCACCCTCAAGTAAACCAGCATCCAAGGGATTCAATGGGGCAAAATTATAGGAATTGATAATCTTAATTAAAACAGAATTAGATTATCGATATCAAAAGTAGTACTCCACACTTTTTGTATTTATTGCATCTCAGGGGATTATACAGCCAGGTCGCTTTTGATACAACATACCATAACCAGTTCAGATAAGAAGCATTACAATGCGTTCAGTAAAAAGTCACAGAGCAACGTGAAAGAAAAGGTTACCAACTTACCATAACCATTACAGCATAGATATACCTTCAACGAATAGGCTTATGCAGATCCTCACAGAGATGCTCAGACTGATAACTCTCCGGTTGAAACTAGAATGCCATCTGTATCAGCATAGAGCCACTCGCCATTACATATCCGTGTTCCTGCAATGAATATGGGAACGTATTTCTCTCCAGTTCCCTTTTTATTAGCTTTCATCGGATGGGAAGCAAGAGCTCTCACTCCAATATCACACCCCTCGATCTCATCAACGTCCCTTATACATCCATTTACCACAATGCCAGCCCATCCGTTGTTCTGAGCATGTTGAACAGGGTTGCCTCCTAATATCGCACAACGGAGACTACCACCCCCATCTACTACTAAAACTCTACCGTTTCCTTTCTCTTCAAGGAATTCACGGACCAGAACATTGTCCTCGAAAACCTTGAGGGTTACTATAGGGCCAGAGAAAACAGGGCGTCGCCCGTATCTTTGAAAAATAGGCTGAAGTGCACGAAGTTCGCCACTTGAGATTAGTTGTGAGTTTGCATCACAAACTTCAGCAGTTGCCAATGCCAAGCCAGCCATTGATGGCTATTTATAGCACCTTCCAGGAAACAGCATACCATGCCTTTGGATTAGTTTCCAGAAGCAATTGGTTTTAGTTCATTCCATAATATCGAGTAAAAAAATAAATTAAAGCAAAACGGAAATTGCTATATCTGAGCTTTTAGATTGACAACAATTTATGAGAGGCAATTAAAAGTTGGAAGAATGTACAAGTCAATCGTTAAACTGGCGAAAACCAAATACTTGGTAAAAAATTCAACTCCTGAAACGCTCATTCCATTTCTACTATATACACATAAAATGCAGGCATTAAACCCAGAATAATCAACCTCGACCTAGATTTGACATTGGGAGGGAGTTCAATTTCCATTCAAAGCTATTACCAGTCAGAGAAGAAAAAAGGACCAAGTTCAAGAGTGTCACAATATAGGATAGAACAGAGAGAGAGAGAGAGAGAGAGAGAGAGAGAGCTTGTCCACGTCACCCTTTCTTTGTTATATTAAAAATTCAAAAATAATCTTTATTACAATTATGCCACTCTTTAGTATAAAATCGGAAATGGCAAAACTACCCCTAAAACACACAAAACATTACTAATGTCTCATGCATGAACTATAAATACGAAGTAATATAGACATCAACACTCCCTCTCAAGCCTGGAGGATATATGTCATGAATGCCAAGCTTCGATTAAATCCTTTCTAATATGTTGTGACTGATTGCCTTGGCGAACATGTCTTCGAGTTGATTTTCAGATTTAACATCCGGAGTTGAGATTTCACAGCTTTCCACCTCTCTAATAAAGTGGTAGTTAACTTCAATGGGTTTGGTCCTCTCATAGTAGACCGGATTGTTGGAAAAATGATGCAAACTACAAGCAATGCCACTCTGATTACAGATAATTCTGGTTTTGGCCCCAAACCAGTACATTGCCAGGAACACTGAGAGAAGATCTATTAAGTGTGATTCGGTTGAGGATACCGAGTGTATAAAAGCTTTAGAAAATAATTCTATTAATCAAAATTGAGTTGTTACATTAACATAGGGATTTAAGTAGGCAATAATTAAATAAAGAAACGTAACCAAATACAACCTTCTATTTTAATTAAAGAAAAACCTAACTTAAATAATCTTTTCCTAAACAATAACTAAAGATTAAATTGAAAGGCAACAAAGTAAACCTAAGAGAGAAAATAAACATAACTAAACCTCTCTAATTGACTCCTCTACAAAATAGGGAATAAAACATGAGAGAGAGTGGGCAAAGCTGAGGTTCTCTCTCTTAAAAATCATATGTATCCTAGCGACACGTGTGGGCTCTCTTTCTCTCACTCTTGAATCGCTTCTTCCTCTTTTATTCATGAAATTGATTTTCTTCTTCCTCTTCTTTTATTCTCACTCAATCCCCCCCCCCCCCCCGCCTCCATTTCCTCAATTTCTCTCGTCTTCTTCCTCCTCTAGCTAATTCATCAAGCTATAGGTCAGGGTTTGTGGTAGGCTTCTTGATTACTTCATTCTTGATCAACTTCTTGGTCGCATGGTCTTTTTTATCGGTAAAATGCAATTATATGATTCTTGATGGAGCATTTATGGTACTTGATCACATCATTTTTGGTAAGATTCTTGATTGTATGATTCTTGATGGAGTTCTTTACTACATCACAATATGTCGTGCCGCGTGAATATCCCAATACAGCTCCATTGGCACTTCAACTTTGAACCAATTTTTATCATTAACGATATCAAGCCCCATGCTCACATGTAGAACGTGTCATAGCTATATATTAAGATTTTGCACTTCACTTTGCTACCACACTCTGCTTTTAGCTTCTCTAGGTAACCAGATGTTTCTTCCTACGAAAGAACAATGGCATGTAGTTGCTCTCAAGCATGTTAAAGTTTAAGGACAGTGTATTTTGATGTTTAAGGATAATGTTTGAACCACGCTGGTGTTTGGCATGATGGTAGATGTATTTCAGTTTTCTCCCTAAGATCATGCTATCGAATCCCCTCCCAAGAATTACCCAGTCATGTGCAAGTGGTAAACACATTGTAGCCGTAGGGAGTAGTCTTTCCCTCGAAAGGGATGGGACACCCTATGTCATAAGAACAAAGGATAAAGTTTGATGAGAGCTATGATTATAATTTTTTTTTTTAAAGAAAAAAAAATGAACCATTTATAAAATTGGGAGCAGAAATTTTCATCTCACTTAATACTGTTGTGGCAGCCCTAGAGAAGCCTAAATGCTTTGCTAGAAATCTATCATGTCTCCTTATGATGCCCAAGGCGAGCAAATTGTAAGCGGGCTATACCTAGGTGATCACCCTCCCTAAGCGGGGCCTATGCATCAAAGCAAGGGGCCTAGGTGCAGCTTTTGATGGCAAAGGTCTATCTCTGATCAGATGGAGAACCTGCATAGTCTGGTGTAGATGACCATTTCTCAATACAATATTCCTTGACCCGGTGCAATTTGAGATATCTCAAAATGTGCTCTACTAACTCCATGCGAGGAGCGTGACAAATATGAATTAACTAACAACAATAACAACATAGACCATATCTGACACGTGCAATCATCAATAGTTTCCAAACCAGTCTTTGATATCTATCAGGGTCCTCCAATAAATCCCCTTGGTCAATGAACAACTTGAGCTCGGGATCCATGGGACTATCGCTGGCTTTGCGCCTAACACCCCCTTCAACAAATCAATAACATGCTTGCATTGGATCTTAATACCCAGAAAATATCGCAATTGTCTTAGATATTTTTTTGCAAAAATGTTTCTTTTAGGTGATTTTTTTTTTTCATATTTTTTATTCCTTTATCTATATTACCAATCAACACAATGTCATCTACACATATTACCAATATAATTTGTTCAAAAGTGCTTTACCAGATGAAAGCTGAATGATTTATGTGATTTCGATGAAACCTTACTGAACTTCATAGACCAAGCACATAATTATTGTTTAAGCCTATGTATGGCTTTCTTCAATCTACATACCTTTACTAATGACTCCCCAGTTTCTTTTTCTTTTTGAAAGATAAACAAACGATATATTAGAAACAAAAAGGCAAAGGAGGCCATACCTTGGCAGGTAGCAAGCAACTACCCAGAAGGAAAGGTGAAAAAAACGAAGAAAACCCTTATAGAATCCCCCGAGAAACAATGAGTGGCCCAGGACAAAGAGGGAGAAAGAAACTCAAGTGGCACCACATTTACCCACGAGGTTAAGACTCGCCCAATTTTGAGCCTCAGAGGGATCAGTGTCGCCGCGATCGAAACCTCTGCCCATCAGCCAACTGAGGATGAAGTCGGTAGCGGATCTGATAACCATGAAATCAGGTTTGCCAATCCTTTTGAAAATAATTGCATTCCTTTCCAGACAAACAGCCCACAAAACTACGTAGGCCGTGATTCTTTTTCCACTCCCTCCATGTGAATCTTACCCCATTGGAAGAGAAACAGATCCACAGAGCATGGGAAAACAAGGGGAATGTTAAAATCCGCCAATAAAGTCCCCAAATTCTAGAGCCAAAAGGACAATGAACCAAAACTTGATTCATAGATTCTTGGCTTCTCATACAAAGCAAATATATTAGGGATATTGATTCCCTTACGGACCAGCTGGTCACGGGTCAGACATCTTTCCCAAACAGCAGACCAGGTAAAGAATTTGATTTTGGGTGGAATTTTAACCTTCCACAATTTGTTCCAAGAGGGATAGCTTGGAACCGGTTCCACACTTAGCAAATACCTATAGAAGGATTTGACCGAGAAAACCCCTTTAGCATTCAACTTCCAAACTCTACAGTCCCTACCCGCAACATTAGGAGTAGCCAGCTGAATTGCCCGGAGGAGCGAGATGTACTACCCTTCAGAAACAAATCCAGGTGGATGCTCCATGTACACGTCTTCCTGTAGCTATTCTATCTTTCCTATCTTTATTTGATAAAAGGCATCAAAATTAATACTGAACACTCATATGCAAACAACTAAATGGTTGTTGCACAAGATATACACAGAGAGGTGAACCGAGATCTCCAAGAAGAAACCAGTGCTAAAGACCTTACGATTCTCATATGAAAAAAAGAAGAAAGAAGAGAGTAAAATCAGATCTTTATTACTCTTATGGTCTGATACCATGCAATAATATATGATAGAACAAAAAAGTAGTGAGAGAGAGAGCTAGAGGAATTAACAGAGGAAGCTTTATTTATTATTATTTGAAATCTGCTCTAATTAGGACTTAAAGTCCAACTAAGTCAAAGATAGCTGAGACCCACACATTGACCTACTTGCGTGGGCCCTCTTTCGACTCCTAATTAATAGCCCATGCAGGCCATCTCTCTCATTTAATGACCCACGCAGGCTATCCCCTTTTTTCTCTCCCATTGATGGCCTATGCAAGCCATCCCCTTTTCTCTCTCTCATCTAATGGCCCACGCAAGCCATCCCTCTCTCCAATGACCCACACAGGGTCACCTGCGTGGGCCATCCTTGTTTTCTTTTTCTTCTTTTCCTTATTTCTCTCCTTGTCTTTTTCTCTTGAAATATGGCCCATGTAGGTGACCTGCGTGGGCCATCTCACCCTTTTCCAATTCATTCTTTTCTTCTCTTCTTTTCTCTCCTCATTTTTCTCTTAATGTATGAGTCTCTTTTAAAATGGCTAGCGCAAGCACCTGCGTGTGCCATGTCTTTCGAACGTGGGCCCTCTCTATTCTCTGCTTAAGCAAATAACCACCTACGTAAGCCATTCTTCTCTCAATCCGCGTGAAGGTTAAGGCCCCACGCAATCCTCACGACTCTTGATTTAGTGAAACTTTTGAGGAAACCGTCGGATTATAACTTCCCATAATTGCTACCATAAATTTATAAATAGCAGATCCCTTCTCATTATTTAGGCTTGAAAATTGCTTAGGCAAGAGCCCTGCCGAAAACTTCTCCGACTTTGATTCTCTTGCAAGAGACCTTAAGATGGGTCTAACTTTCGGAGAAGGGGCTCTCGTCTCAGACGAAGAAAGCACACTGCGTGTCCATCTCATACCGTGAATATGAAAATATTAATGAAGACATAGTTCTTTAGGATTTATTTGGTTTATTTAAGAGAAGTAACTACTTTACTTTTCTTTAATAGTTTTTAATCAGAGGTATTTAATTATGATGTAATTAACGGAGAATCAATTGCACTACCCGGAAGTGTAAAGTCCGTAATTTTCAATAAAACCCTCTCCTAGCAAGGGGAAATTTGTTATGATTGATTTGTGTTGGATTTATATTCTATGCAAATTGTTTACAAATTTCTGGCACGCCCGATAGGACACACTTCTCTCATCTTTAAGCTACAAAATGAAACGAATTCTTTGAGAATGAGTTGAATAAGGACATAAGAGAAAAAGAATGTGGGAGAAGAAAGTCGTATGAGAGAGAGAGAGAGATGCCTTGTACATATCCCCCTTTATTTATTATATCAAAAATTCAAAAATTATCGTATTATAAAACTGAACATATCAAACCTACCCCTATTAATGCTTAACACAAGCGTGTAGATAGGATCAACAAAGAGAAGTAGGCCAATATAGTCCATTAGCAACCATCAGAACAACCTCAAAGACTTGAGTTGGCAATTAGAAGTTCTAGTTTATTCTATTCTTTCCTCGTCAACTCTACAACTAGTTGCGCTTCTAGTGCAGTAGAAGTAACTAGGAATTTTCATTTGTGTTGACACATTTTGTATTGTATTTTGGAACCTAAGTACAGGTCATTTGACCATAGATAAATCTGACAGATAAGAAAGCCTCAATTATCATGAATTTCTCCACTCTCAATGATAAATACGTGATTCAAGTCTGAAAATTTACAAGACACTTATTTGTCCATTCTTGCATCGTCTAGTCACTGAACTAACATGTCAGTGTCAGATTTTATCAACGCTAAACAGTTTTATGCAAGCTTTGCTTGATCTGTTTGCCCCTTTTATATGTATGGATGCATATAATCCTCAGCTCGGTAAGAGGACCGTTCATGGATGACTTGTATCAGATTTGCGAAATAATATTTAGAAGATGCTACATGGCATAATTTTGCAATCCTTTTATTGTTTTCATTAAGAGAATGAAATTTTTTAACATCACAAACACAATACAAAAGACTGAAAGAAACGAGATACGGTCCATTCTTGTAAGGTTGGAACCTAAAATCTACAGCCTTTTATTTCAACTTTTGCATGCCCTGAATTAGATATCTAACATCCACATGCGCCAGAGTCCAAATGCATGCTTCCCAGTTCCTACCGAGTTGACATAATAGAGAACGAAGTACACATGATTCAACCAACTCTTGCATGCTAAATAAAATCTGTTTGCTTCCAGTTTCGAACATTTGTGTGCTCCAATTCAAGTTTGCCACCTACCAATAACACGTGTCCTGCAGCAGTTCTTTGGAGAATGCTTTCATAGATGTAAGGGTCAATTTACCCTGGGGCTAAATATAAACAGTGAGAATATCACATCTGGTGACATCAAGAACGACACTCAAGCTTAACATGCTTGATGTGAGCATGAAAAGCAAGATTAATCACCATAAACGTTGCATTGAGATACCACCCACATAGGGTTGATGTCGAGTAGAAGAAATTTGAGCCAAGCTATTTCTACTTGTTGAGACCAGGAACCAATTTCCAGCTTCCACACGATCTAGAACATGGCGGTAGCGTTTTCACACGTCATGAGAAGCTTTGGCCCAAAACAGAAAATATTATGTTCTCGACTGTCAGTCATTGAAACCAGTAAATCTTCACCAGAGAACACAACCAACTCCAAAGGATCAATTGTATGAAGAAGAAAAAGTGCTCTTTACCATACCTCGAAATCACTTGACTGCCAATCTTCCATAAAGGGTGTAAGTATTGAGCCACAAAAATGAAAACCCAAATTTATCACAAAGCCTCTATCCTCTCTTGTAAAAGTCAAGCTTTGTAATGTAGAAACTATACAATGATTGAATGGACTGGAAAATGTTTATCATCATCAGGAAGGAGTTTTAGATTTTTAATAGGAATGTCAATAGGCAATCAAGCACATTTGCATGGATAGAAGATTCATTGCATCCTTTGTCTGTGAAAGAAAAAAGTCCTTCATATGTCGTCACTGCCCTAATCCCTAAAAATTAAAGCAGAAATTTGAGATCATTCACATTGAATGCTTTGCAAAGATGATCATTAAGAAAGTTTAAAAGATCCACATCATTTCGGATGATAAGAATATCATCAACATATAATAAAATATGATAATCCCAGAAGAACGATGACCAAACACCAAGGAATCAACCTTCCTGCAACTAAACGTCCTTTGAAGCATTGAGGAGTTGAACCCAGGCTCTACGAACTTGTTTGATCCATAATTAGTTACCGATACGTATCGTCCGAGCTCCAAAACGATACGTATCGGACGATACGTATCGGTACCGGTATGTATCGGACGATACATTGAATGTATCGTTCGATACATTCAATACATTGAATGTATCGGACGATACATTCAATGTATCGTCCGAGTCCGATACCGATACGTATCGTCCGATACGTATCGGTATCGGACGATATTTTGATCCATGATTGGGACATGTAGGATCTTCTCAGGGTTGTTGCAAATAGACTTCTCTTGTAAGATCTCCATGAAGAATTGGGTAATTCACATCGTCTGGACATGTAGGATATCTTCTATGGGCTATTGGGGATAAAATTCTTTTGTAAGATCTTCATGAAGAATTTGTGTTATTCATATCAAGTTGCCAAATAGGCCACTTGCACGTAGTAGCAGTTAAAAGAACAAAATCCAGACTCTCGCAAGTTTTGTACAAAAAGACAGTCCTTTTTGCTGAAAATTATCCATTTGTTATGAATCATGCTTCATAATCTTTAATGTTTCCATCAATTATCGTGTATACCCACGAACTTCCAACCACATTCAAATAAGATTTTCCATGAACAAGAATCCAAGTCTTCGTTCTGTGGAAGGAACCACAGGGACAGGAATCCGACAGTAGAAATGTTTGAGAAGAAACAATCCCAACATAATAATGATATGATAACCTTGCCATGCTTCTCAAAGAAACCCTTTCAGACTTGCTAGTATGCTCTGTTCATGTTTCATTGGCCAAATAGGGTAAGTAAAAAGCTGGAAAGGATAGGGAACTAGTGGCAGGTAAATTAAAAATTATCAAGCAGTAAATTGGGATGTGATTAGGCAATCTAAGAAGCTGAGTTGTGCATTCATCAGCTAAGTAAAATGAAGATGACATCATTGGGATACAGGGTGTATGGTTTTACAATTTTCAAGAAACAAATTAAAGAAAATGATTACTTCATCATTGTTGATCTTAAACCACAAAAGGATTAGGGATTTCTAAGATCAAAACAAAAGCAAGGAGATAGTAAGATTTTAAAAAGTCTGTCTTCTATTGATGCCTGACCCCACTTATTTTTTCTTCACAATCGTAGACAGAGAGCTATGAGTCCTCTCAGCTACAATCTTTTCTGTTTTGGTTAATAATCAAAATAAGGAATGTACCCGATAGCATAAAGCATCCTACATAAATTGACTAATTAAGTTATTTTTTTTCCTTCTGAGTGAATCCGTGTCCACACTCCATAATTACTTCACCATGATGCAAAGCCTATATACAGTAGATTGTGCTCACTTTTTAACTACATAATAGACTTTCCACATTCTCTACCATTGGATCACTCTCTAACAGTCCAAAACCAAATTTAAGCCGAATGGTTTTCAAAATAAACAGTTTTTAACATATAAAATGGTTTTTGAAAAACAATTAATCAAAACGTTATCAATTGACTGTGCATGCATTGCGCAATTATTTGATTGATCCAATGATGGATAATGCAAAAAATATACATTACCATAAAGCTGATGGATCCTATACTTATTCTCTAAGGTTCTTAAGAACTAAATTGTGTACTCAAAATACAGGTATTAGTCAAGTAGGGCATCACTGGTTGATGAATCAAAGTACATAACTCAATCCCCAGAAATCTCATCAGATCCTCATATTAAGAGGCTAATGTAATTAGAGTGTACATTCTATGCACTTAAACCTAACAGTGAGTTTTGCTAAGTGCAAGTTAATGCGATCCCATCCGTGGGTCAAAATACCGGACGATACTGGAACATACCGGCCGGTATGTACCGGTATCGGTGGCCAGTGGTACACGATACGTATCATTTGTACCACTGGCCTGTGCCCTTTGTTCTTTGTATCGCCGATACATTCAATGTAACGGCGATACCGGTATGATACATATCGGTTTTGAGGGTGGATGATACAATATGGAAAACCAAGATTTTGACCCGCGATCGCATCCATCATTTTGCAAATGATGCGTTATGCAATCCATGGGAGACGGAGGCATTTTTATAAGGTAATACTGAGGCCCGCATTATTGTATAGTGCATTGAATTACTGCTTGGCCTAGAGTGTAAACTAAGAACCAGCTAAAAAGGAGATGGAGTACATCATTGCGAGTATGCTAAGGTGGATGTGTGGAGAAACACAACCGACATTAGGAATGAGTATGTAAGAGGAAGTTCAAGGCTATCTCCAATAAAAGAGAAACCAAGTAATGCCGTTTGAGTTGGTTTGGATCTGGCCTCTAGTATGTGTATAATTCAAGGTTTGTGATGACTAGAGGGTCAAAATGGTGACACATCTACAATATGCAGATGATACAATGGTCTTCTGTGGGGCGGAGGAAATGGAAATTCGGAATGTGATGGCAATCTGATGTTATGAAACTGTATCAGGATAAACAATGAACATGGGAAAGAATACAATCTTTGGTGTGGAAGTGGAGCATAGAGCCAAGCCCCCTTTGGCTAGGTCAATGGTTGCGTTGGGAGAAATTACCAAACTCTTTAGCCGGGACTGTTGTTAGACGTAGGAACACCATTCGTCATGATGGAAAGGTGCTATGATATCAAAAGGTGGGCGTTCTACACACATTAGGGAAACTATATCGAATTTGCCAATATACTTTGTGACGGGGACGCCACATACATGGACATCGGATTTGGACCATATCAGTTTTATCGGCGTCAGAAGAAGTGTAGAGGAAACCCGAGTACTGCAGCCTCAGAGGAGAAACGGACACAAACCGCCAGGAGAACAACGCCGCAGAGAGCCCTCGCGCGAGCGAGCACTTAAAGTCGCGCAAGCGATGATAATCCTCGCGCGCGAGCTACAACGACGACTTCAGCTGCGCGAGCGATCACTTAAAGTCGCGCGAGCAAGCCCTCGCGCGAGCGATGATAATTCTCGCGCACGCGAGCTACGGCACGACTTCAGACGGAATTTTATGCGAAACTTCCCATTTTTGTGTTTTATTAGTATTAGAACTATTTTATTTCAAACTTAATTATTGGTGGCCTATATATAGAGGCTTGTAGACACCTTTTTAGTTAGTTGATTGATTATTGAATGAGAGCTTTTGCTTTGTGAAGAGTCTTCTTCCCTACGATGGGTTTGGTGTGAGACTAAGGAAGTGATTCCCATATATCTTGTGTTATCTTTGCCTTCAATTTGTGGTGGTTTATTATACTTGCTATTTCTCGATCTCTGTGTGCTTCTCTAAACTGTAGCCTAATTGCTTCTTTGCGATCCCAAAACCTAAACCTTTTGAATTCCTAAACCAATATAGCCAATACCCTTTCCCAAAACCCTAAACCGATTCGAAAACCATAAGCCTTTTAGAATCCGTAAATTCCTTCCTCAACCCAAGTTGGAATTCGTGAGTCTACAACGGACGGAAGACGAGCGGCCAAGCTTGGAAAAGTTAGAGTCCTATCTCTAGGCCGATCTAGCCTCAACTCTAAACGTGCTTGCACACTGGACTGGACCCTATCTGGATATCGTGTGATCTACCCATCAAATTTCTGCAAACCTAAAGGTATCAAAGATAATTTTGCGATTAAACTTGAGTTAATTTATATAATTTCGGCAAAATCTGCATTAAATCATATTCACGCATTTTAGGGTCGTTGTCCCGCGTCAGTTTTGGTATCAAAGCCCTAGGTTTTCTAGGTTAGGGCATCTTTGCTTGTCATATTTATTTTATTGCATTGTTTTTCCTTTTTGGGTGCATATTGCATTCCATATTAGAGCCCTAATAGACCTTGTGATCACCATGGCTTCGGATGAGGTTCTTGATACTCTTAGAGCTATGCGAGAAGAATTGGGTGCGATTAATGCACGTCTGAATACCATAGAGCAAGCCCAAACATCCCTAGGAGTTGGTAATGATAGATTACGTGAACGAATCAACCAACTGAAAGCGATGGGTGGACTTGAAAATCAACACTAAGAGCGTGAGTGTCCTCACTTTGAATGTAATGGTCGCCAAAACAACTGGAACCGTAGGGATCATCGTAGAGATGACTATGACCCCGAAGTTCAACTCCTCAAGAATGTCTGAGTTGAGATTCCGACTTTTGGTGGAAGAATGGACCCTGCCGTCTTCCTTGATTGGCTTTTCGACATCTACCAACACTTTGATTGGTATGCCATGAATGACGACCCTTGCGTTAGACTCGCTAAAATGAAGTTAGTTGGTCAAACTCGACTTTTTTGGCTCAATGCTACGTGCATCATGGTGAATGCGGGTTGTCCTCCCATTTCCCGTTGGGACGATATGAAGGAACGACTTACTGAGAAGTATGTTCCTTTATCATATCACCAATGCCTCCTCGACTAGTGGCAAAATTTACGCCAAGGTGGTATGCTCGTGACCGATTATATTGCCAAATTCGAAGAGTTCATGATGAGGGCAAAAGTATCGGAAGACCCTAAAATCACTCTCTTTAGATTCCGCACCGGATTGCGACTTGATTTGCAAAAGGAGTTGATTTCTCACCCCGTGGAAACTCTTGAAAGATGTTATACTGTTGTGCAAGATCTTGAACGGTATTTGAAAACTTCGGTGGTGAAGAGGATCGAGCCACAATATAGTAGTCAACGATCCAGTGAGGGACGATCCAATCCTCCTCCCAAACCTACACAACCCGCCCCTACCAATTCGAGGTTTGAAAAGGGAAAATGTGTAATCGAAGAATCCTCAAGGGTTAATTCTCAAGTAAAATGCTATAAATGTCATGAGATGGGATACTTTGCCGCTCAATGCCCTATGAAAGAACCCTAAAGGACTCTCTTCATTGAGGGAGAGGAGGATGATGATGAGGTAGTGGTTGAAGAGGAAGTATTTGAACCGGTTAGCACACCCAGTGATGAGAAGGGTGATGTTATTGGTCATGCTTTAGTTGTGAGGTGTGCCCTTGCACAACCTCAACAGGATGAAAAGGATGACTAGCGAAGGGAGAACATCTTCCACACCTTTGCCAGATTTGGTGAAAAGAATTGTAGGGTCATCGTGGATAGTGGTAGTTGCACTAACGTAATATCAACTCATGCCGTACGCCGCTTAGGGCTTACACTTGAGGCCCACCCGAGACCTTATAAAGTCGCATGGGTCAATTCTTCATCCATTCCTGTGTCGAAAAGGTGTACCGATTCAATTGGGTTCTTATTCGAACACCTTATGGTGCGATGTGGTACCGATGGATGTGGGCCATATCATTTTGGGAAGGCCGTGGCTCTACGACATGGACGTGACTCTTTATGGTTGATCAAACATATGCACGTTCATGCATAAGGGCAAAAAAATCACTTTACACCCTTTGCCTCCCAAAACACCATCGACAAGAAGAGCGAGCCTTCTAAAGCCATTAATATTGTGAGCCCTTCTGAGTTCAAGAAGGCCTCGATAGATGAGTGTGGTGTACGTAGTTGTCACCGTCGAGAGTGCTCTCGAGTCGGTGAGCGAGTGTCCCAAGGAGGTTGAGCCGATTTTAACAGAGTTTACGGATGTCTTCCTTGAAGACTTACCGAACGAACTCCCTCCTCTGCGTGATATCCAACACGCCATAGACTTGGTTCCTGGATCTACCTTACCGAACCTGTCCCATTATAGGTTGAATCCGATTGAGCACGCCGAGTTGACTCGGCAAGTCAATGAGCTCATTTAGAAGGGGTTCATCCAAGAGAGCATGAGCCCGTGTGCTGTACCTGCCTTACTCACTCCTAAGAAAGATGGTACATGGCGCATGTGTCTGGATAGCCGTGCAATCAATAAGATTACGGTTAAGTATCGGTTTCCCATACTAAGGCTCGATAATATGCTTGACATGATGGTTGGTGCCACTATCTTTTCAAAGATAGATCTTAAGAGTGGCTACCATTAAGTCCGCATCCACCCCGATGATGAGTGGAAAACCGCCTTTAAGACTAAGGATGGTCATTATGAGTGGATGGTCATGCCATTTGGGCTTTCTAACGCCCCGAGTACTTTCATGTGACTCATGACCCAAGTGTTGAGGCCGTTTCTAGGCAAATTCCTTGTTGTTTATTTCTATGACATTCTGATTTACAGTCATGACAAGGAACAACACTTGACCCACCTTAGGCTGGTTTGTGAACCCCTCAAGGGCAAGAAGTTGTTTGCAAATCTCAAGAAATGCACCTTCATGCAACGTTCTATTGTTTTCTTGGGATTTATTATCTCGGCCGATGGAATGGTTGCGGACCACGAAAAGGTTAAAGCCATTGTGGAGTGGCACGAACCTAAGAACATACACGATGTCCGCAACTTCTATGGCTTTGCTACTTTCTATCGTCGCTTCATCATAAGCTTTAGCACCATTATGGCCCCAATTACAGATTGCATGAAAAAGGGAGACTTTAAATGGGGCAAAGCAGCGACAAAAGCCTTTGCTGAGATCAAATAACGAATGAGTAGTGCACCCGTCATGCGATTGCCGGACTTTTCCAAAGTCTTTGAAGTTGCATGAGACACATCGGGTGTAGGCATAGGAGTGTTTAGCCAAGAGGGTTACCCCATGGCCTATTTCAGTGAAAAACTTAACGAGGCGAAGCAAAAATACTCCACCTATGACAAGGAGTTCTATGCGGTCGTTCGATCTCTTTGGTATTGGAAACATTACCTTAGACCGTAGGAATTTGTGTTGTTCTTTGACCATGAAGCCTTACGCTTTCTTGCTTCACAGAAGAAGTTGAACCCAAGGCACGCGAAGTGGGTCGAGTACCTTCAAGGGTTCACATTCGTGTTAAAGCATAAGGCCGGTGCTAAAAATAGGGCCGCTGATGCACTTAGTTGGCAAGTGGTGACTTTGCGCATAATGAGCACCGAGGTCGTTGGGTTCGAAAAGTTAAAGGATGAGTACCCCGTGTGCCCAGATTTTGGGGTTGAGTACACTGCTCTCCTTAGTGACCCGACCAGCACACACCCCATGTACACCATCCACGATGGGTACTTGTTTAAAGGCAATCGCCTTTGCATCCCTCACACTTCATTGCGTGACTTTCTCATTTGGAAGTTACATGCTGGAGGGATGGCCGGACATTTCGGGCGTAATAAAACTGTTGCGCTCGTAGAGGATAGGTTCTTTTGGCCTAGCCTAATGAGAGATGTCGCCCGGGTCATTAAGCATTATCGTATTTGCCAAGTGTCCAAACAGACCAAACAAAATACTGGCTTGTATACCCCGTTACCCGTGCCACGCACACCGTGGCAAGACCTTTCAATGGATTTCGTGCTTAGACTTCCTAAGACCCCTAGGAAGCACGACTTCATCTATGTCGTAGTGGACCGATTTTCCAAAATGGCCCACTTTATTCCTTGTTCCAAAACCTCCGATGGATCTCATATTGCTAAACTATTTTCGCGGAGGCAGTGCGTCTTCATGGGTTGCCCAAAACTATTGTGTCTGATAGGGATGTTAAATTTACTAGCTATTTTTGGAAGACCTGTTGGCAAATGATGGGCATATTGCTCCAATTCTCAACAGCTTACCACCCTCAAACGGATGGCCAAACCGAAAGCACCAATAGGAGCCTTGGGAATCTCCTTCGTAGTCTTGTCGGTGATCATGTTAAGACCTGGGATACCATCTTACCCACAGCTGAGTTTGCCTATAATAATTCTGTCAATAGGTCCATAGGCACGAGTCCTTTTGAGATAGTACATGGTCATAGGCTTAGGACCCCATTAGATTTGATCCCCATGTCTGCATCCCCATAGAGTGTCAGAGTCCGCCGATGCATTTGCACAACACATTCATAACTTGCATGCCGAAATTAAACAAAAAATTAATTCAAGCAACAGTCAATATAAATTATCTGCAGATGCTCACAGGCGTTCTAAAGAATTTCACGCGGGTGATTATGTGATGGTCCGGATTAGGCATGAATGGTTCCCATCGGGATCCGCAAAGAAACTCAAATCGCGAGGTGCAGGGCCTTTTAGAAATTTGGCTAAGAGTGGTCCTAATGCATACGTGCTTGAGTGTCCTCCAGGTACGGGGGTTAGTTCAACGTTCAATGTACATGACTTGGTTCCTTACTTGGGTTACACCCCACCTCCCGAAAACCCACTCCAGCCACCTCCTAGTCCCAGCCCCAACCCAACCTTACAACCTATACCTCTTCTTTCCCCAAGTAGACAGAGAACAGATGAGATAGAGGATATAATCAATGATCATGCCGTCTCTACACATGACGGGGGATTTCAGAAGTACTTGGTTAAATGGATCGGCAAACCGAAGTTCAAAAACACTTGGTCCGCCGATTGAACCCCGATTTGATTGACATCTACCACATATATGGACATCGGTGATGAAACCTATTTGGTCCGGGGGAATTGACGGGAATGCCACATATATGGACATCGGATTTGGACCACATCAGTTTTATTGGCGTTAGAAGAAGCGTAGAGGAAACCCGAGTACCATAGCCTCAGAGGAGAAACGGACACAAACCGCTAGGAGAACAACGTCGCAGAGAGCCCTCGCGCGAGCGAGCACTTAAAGTCATGCAACCGATGATAATCCTCGCGCGCGAGCTACGATGACGACTTTAGCCGCGTGAGCGATCACTTAAAGTCGCGCGAGCAAGCCCTCGCGCGAGAGATGATAATCCTCGCGTGCGCGAGTTATGACACGACTTCAGATGGAATTTCATGCGAAACTTTTCCTTTTTGTGTTTTATTAATATTAGAACTCTTTTATTTCGAACTTAATTATTGGTGACCTATATATAGAGGCTTGTAAACATGGATCAAAATATCGTCCGATACCGATACATATCGGTATCAGACTTGGACGATACGGTACATTCAATGTATCGTATCGCCATTTTGTATGTAGATGTCGGACGATACATTCAATGTATCGTCTGGTATTTTACTATTCCGATACGTATCGGTTTTAAGCTCAGACGATACGTATCCGATACCCGAAATTTTGACCCATGCTTGTAAACACCTTTTTAGTTAGTTGATTGATTATTGAATGAGAGCTTTTGCTTTGTGAAGAGAGTCTTCTTCCTCGTGATGGGTTTGATGTGAGACCAAAGGAGTGATTCTCATATATCTTGTGTTATCTTTGCCTTCAATTTGTGGTGGTTTATTATATTTGCTATTTCTCGATCACTGTGTGCTTCCCTAAACTGTATCCTAATTACTTCCTTACGATCCCAAAACCTAAACCTTTTGAATTCCAAAACCAACATAGCCAATACCGTTTCCCAAAACCCTAAACCGATCCGAAAACCATAAGCCTTTTACAATCCGTAAATTCCTTCCACAACCCAAGTTGGAATCCGTGAGTCTACAACGAACGGAAGACGAGCGCCCAAGTCTGAAAAAGCTAGCGTCTTATCTCTAGGCCGATCTAGCCTCAACTCTAAACGTACTTGTGCACTGGACTGGACCCTATCTGGATATTGTGTGATCTACTCATCAAAATTCTGCAAACCCTAAAGGTATCAAAGATAATTTTGCGATTAAACTTGAGTTAATTTATTTAATTTCAGCAAAATCTGCATTAAATCAAATTCACGCATTTTAGGGTCGTTGTCCTGCGTCACTTTGTTTCCCTATTTGAGTGTCCCATCACAATAACAAAAAGGTTAGAACAAATTCTGAGGAATTTCCTTTGGAGTTGGGGATTGATGAAAAAGAGAAGATTATGGGTCAAAATATCGAACGATACCGATGCGTATCGTTTTTGGTGCTCAACGATACAGTAAATTAGCTATTTACCGGGTACCCACAAAAAACACCTATTTATCGAACGATACGGTGAAATTATTGGACGATAATTTCAAATTATCGTCCGATAATGTGGATGATATGACCTGGACCATTAAACGATGAAATTATCGGACGATAATTTCAACTTTCGAGTGGTGGGCCCCCCCTGTCACATGTGATGCACGAAAGAGAGTTTTAAAACCCCTCTTTCGTTTCGTTCTTTCCCCAACAACCTTTTCTTCACTATTTTTGCGTGGTGTTCTTCCGAAAACCATATTTAACGCTCGCATCGACGCCGAATCAACACCCGAAAAGTACGGGATCGCTGAAAATCGTAGAGAAGGTACGTGTTCTACCATTTTCCCCCATTTTTTTTCACTTTAGTAATTTATTTATTCAAGATCTACCCTTAAATATGGTAGATCTTGAAATTTTAAGCCCAAATTTGGGAGTTGTGTTAAACCCTCCTAATTTAAACCTATATTATCATATTTGAGAGTTTATTTTTGGGGGTTATCATATTTGGGGGTTTAATTTGTTTTTAAAACTTAATTTCTTTTTTGTTTTAGTAAATTAAGTTTTTATATAATACTTAAAAATAAATTGTGTTACACTTAGTAAATTAAGTTTTTTTTTTGGGGGGTTTAATATGTTTTTAAAACTTAATTTCTTTTTTGTTTTAGTAAATTAAGTTTTTATATAATACTTAAAAATAAATTGTCTTACACTTAGTAAATTAAGTTTTTTTAAAAAAAATAAGTTTTTATAAAATACTTAAAAATAAATTATGTTAGTAATTTAAATTTTAAAAATAAATTAAGTATTTTTGTATTATATGAAAACTTAACTACCCTTAAAATTAATTTTAAAACATAATTTATTTATTATATAAAAACTTAATTTATTTATTACATAAAATTATTTACAAAAATTTAATTATTAATACGTGTCACACACCCCATGACACATTGGGGCACATGTCACACATGTGACACATACCCCATGACACGTGACAATCAATTATGACATATGTTACACATGTAATTGAAAATGTCATTAAAAATTAGAATAATATTTTAAAATGTTATCTCATGTCATTAAGAATTAAAATAATATCAAATAAATATGATAAAATGTAATCTAATATTTTAAAAATTAGACTAATATCAACTAAATATGATTGTCACATGTAAACTAATATTTTAAAAAGTAGAATAACATCAAATAATATTTTCAAATGTAATCTAATATTTTAAAAATTAGAATAATATCAAATAAATATGATAAAATGTAATCTAAATTTAAAAAATTAGAATAATATCAACTAAATATGATTTTCAAATGCAATCTAATATTTTAAAACTTAGAATAATATCAAATAACATTTTCAAATGTAATATAATATTTTAAAAAGTAGAATAATATCAAATAATATTTTGAAATGTAATGTACTATTTTAAAAATTAGAATAATATCAAATAATTTATTCTATTGTAATCTAATATTTTAAAAAGTAGAATAACATCAAATAATATTTTCAAATGTAATCTATTAAAAATTAGAATAATGCATGTGTCGCATGATGATTATGTGTCACACATGCATCATCACATATTATTAATCAACATGCAATGATGTAATTAGAATAATGCATGTGTCGCATGATGATTATGTATCACACATGCATCATCACATATTATTAATCAACATGCAATGATGTATCACATGTAATTTAATCCAATTGTTTGCTCATTCATACAGGTGAAATAAATAAATATGGTATGTGGACAAGATCAAGGCTGACAATATGGCACAACATAGATGATGATAGGCTTTGAATCTAATGCAAGCTCTGTGGAAAAAAATTGCTGGGATGAGGTATAACACGGTTGAAGGAGCATTTGAATCACGTTAAGAGAGAGACAAAATGATGCCCCAATATACTGAGAGAGGTCAGAGAAGCTATCAGAGCCAGCATGCAAGCAGCGAAGGGAAAGAAAAAGTAGAATAATATCAAATAATATTTTCAAATGTAATCTACTATTTTCAAAATTAGAATAATGCATGTGTTGCATGATGATTATGTGTCACACATGCATCATCACATATTATTAATCAACATGCAATAATGTATCACATGTAATTTAATCCAATCGTTTGCTCATTCATACAGGTTAAATAAATAAATATGCTACGTAGATAAGATCAAACCTGACAATACGGCATAATAATAGATGGTGATAGGCTCTGAATTGAATGCAAGCTCTATGGGAAGAATTTGCTGGGAGGAGGTATAACATAATTGAAGGAGCATTTGGCTCACGTTAAGAGAGAGACAAAAGGATGCCCCAATATACTGAGAGGTCAGAGAAGCTATCAGAGCCAGCATGTAAGCAGCTAAAGGAAAAAAAAAAAAAGCAGAAACCGATTGAGATAGAGAAATGTATGAGAGAATGAGGGGAGATCCAGAGTTTCCTGCACCTAGATCTGATGATGTGTTGACAGCGAGAGTCATGAGGGATAGTACTAGAGAAACATGACAACGACGAGATCAGGAAGAAGCCGATTATCGATTTCGGCCCAGCTTGAGGGGCCCATCCATGTCTGCTGGTGGTGGTGGATCTATTTATAGGCTATATGTTGATGATGATGAGGACATTTAGGAGACTGCCGGGTTGTTTAGGTCAGCATCCGTATGGGAGACCAGGTCTCATGGATCCGTTCATGTATCAGACAGAAAGCTCCAATAAACTAAATTGAGTACAACCTCACTGAAAAAATGAGGGAAGAAGCTTGGAAAATTCATTGCAAAATTTGTAATATACAACCACATTCTGAGTCAGGTTGTGGAGTCGCCATACGTTAAATTGATAATTGATACTAGTGCAGAAGCTGGTCCAGAAGTTAAAAAGCCTTCTGCATACGAGGTATTTGAGCCCCTACTAGATGATGAGTACAAGGAGATAGGAGCTTATGTGCAGAGCTTGGAGAAAGCATGGGATGAGAGAGGTTGCACAAGCATGTGCGATGGATGGACAGGTCCCACAAGGAAGAGTTTGATAAACTTTTTGGTCTACTGCGATGCCAGGTTAGTATTTCTGAAATCAGTTGATACTTCTAAACACGCGAAAACTGCTGATTACCTCTTTCAACTAATGGATAAGGTACTTGAAGAGGTTGGAGAGAAGCACGTTGTGCAGGTGGAAACAGACAATGCCGCTAATTACAAAATCGCGGGAAGACAGTTAATGTTGAAGAGACTTCACTTATACTCGACTCTGTGTGCTGCTGACTTCATTATTGAGGATTTGGGAAAGAAAAGCAAGGCACAAACAATTATTCAGAAGGGAAGAACGATTACTTCTTTTCTATACAACAGTGACAAGTTGATGAATTTAATGAGAGAGTTCACTAGCAACGAGCTGCTTCGGCCTGCGATTACACGATTTGTGACTCAATTTCTAGCCTTACAGAGTTTGGATAGATATAGGTGTCAGCTGAAAGGCATTGTGTTGTCCGAAATATGGAGAAAATATGAATTATAACTCTCATGATCAAAGAGACTTGCTTGCACTAAAGTTGTTGACATGATCTACATCCCCCAATTTTGGGCAGATGTTGACCACCTAATCATCGTCACTACCTCGTTGGTGCAAGTGTTGAGGTTGGTAGATGGTGATGAGAAACCAACGATGAGGTATGTTTACGAGTTAATGGACAAAGCGAAATTGGCTATTAAAATCAAATGCCCTACAAAATAGAAACAATATTGGGTGACTATCAACAAGAGGTGGGATGTACAATTCCACCAGTACTTGCATGCCGCAGGTAAAACATGCTAAACTGCTTATATAGTGATTTGTATTTATTTATTATTTTTCATAGTATTCACTATTTCCATATATAGATGAGATTGCTTATATTTTATGTATACCGCACTACTTGAATCCGGCCTTCCAGTATACGCAACGCTTCGAGTTGAGTGAGGGCGATGAAGTATACAGCGGTTTGCTCAATGTGATCCAACGAATGCTCCCTGAGTTGATGGACCAAGGTTAAGCCATAAGAGACGTGAGTAGTCATAACTTATAAGTCAAATGTCGTATGATCTGTTTATTAATATGTGGGTTATTGTATTCATCTTTGTAGATTGACATGTTTCGCAAGAAATATGAGACATTTGGAACGAGGTTAGCGCAGTCCCAAATCCAACACGATAAATCGACTGATCGGTGGATGCACTATGGACATGATGGCCCGATACTGAGGCGGATTGCTATGCGCGTTTTATTGCAAACATGTTCCTCATCCAATTGTGAGCAGAATTGGAGTACCTTCTCTCATTCACACGAAGACAAGGAATAGGCTAACTATGGATCGATTGGAGAAGTTAGTTTACTACCACTACAACATGCGATTAAGGGTTAGAAATATGCAGAGGTCCAACTGTGGTAAGCAATTATTTGACCGCCTTAAGTTCATATAATTTTTATTTGATGTAATTGACGAGACATATACTAATTCATCTATCATATTCTACCTTACAGATAGTGAATATTTTAATCCCATCGAGTTGAATTATATATTCACGGAGGATGACCCTTTGAATCAGTGGATCGAAGAGAGAGAAAAGTCAGTGTTGGATAGTGAGAGCACTGCATGGTGCTGAAAGAAGAGCGGAGGAGCAGGCTTCCCAACAATCTAGGCGAAAAAGAAGAATGAATCGCAATTCAGTAGTTGGATTTGATGACGAAATACATCCCAGTAGTGATAGTGACAATGAAGGGGGTGATGAAACCCACCCACATTGGCACTAGTGGGGGGAGGGGATAATGTTGATCCCTCTGATTCTTATGGAGGTAGTGTTGTATGGGATGATGAACTGGTAACAATGTTTGACACTCCTACATTTAGAGAGGTGGAGGGGTTGAAGGAAGAGGAGCATCAGAATTTTACCAAACACTACAACCACCACAAGATGATTTTGGTTATATGACTTCTAGCTTTAGGGGATTTAGTTTACAAAGCATTGAAGATTCAGCAACCCATACTACCGGCCTCAACCAACCTACCGCGGGCCATATGACTTTGTTGGTTAAATTTTTGGAGGACCGACCTTTACCTATTATACTGAGCGATATTCGTCGCTAATGCCTCAGTTTCAAGGGGGGATATATGATCATAGGTATCAATAAAGGGAAAGTTCGTGCACTGATGATGATCGCGAGGGCCAAAAACCACCACACAATTCAATGTGGCTTTAAAATAAGTTTTACATATCAATGGACCTTTTAAGTTGTTGATCTATGATTGACATAAATTTTTTGACATAGATTCTTTGACAAACATAAATTCAATGGAATCTTTGGAAAATTACATTTTATGTTGTAGTAGGCTATAAGTAGTAGTACTATTTAAGTGCACTTGCTAAGTTTGTGATCAAGTAGGGATTTAGGATAGTGAATGAGCCAACCGGAAGAACATCAGTTTTGCATGAATCAGTGGTCAGGGTTGTCATTGATCTAATCCACATGTTTTTTAAAATTTTGAAAAGGCACAACGAAAACATAAGCATCAAATAAGCCTTAAATAAATTTAAATTTTTTTGAAATAAATAGAAAACCATTAAATATAGTTTTTCGAATTTTTTAAATATTTTTTGAAAAAAAATGTATCAAACCGATACATTCGTATCGGACGATACCCGATACGTATCGTCCTAGAGGTGTGGACGATACGTATCGGTTTTCCGGTATTTTGATCCATGGAGAAGATGGATGTCGTTAACTAGGATGTCAAGACATTACAAGTTGAGATGGGTAGGCTGGGAGTACATTCTATCTTGAGAATGAATCAAGCACTATTGAGGAAATGACTACGCAGATCATGGGTCAAAATATCGTCCGATACCGATACTTATCGGTTTGGGACATGGGCGTTATAATACAATGCCTATGTATCATATACCCTTTAAAAATAGTTAATTATCGTCTGATACAGGCAATTTATCCCCCCTATTGGACGATAATTTCAATGTATCATCCGATAATTTCAGTTTTTTTAAAATAATTTTTTTTTTCAAATTATTGGACTAGGCCCCATTTCCTTTTCACCTGCGATTTAAGCCCAAATTTTTTGTTTTTTTCCCCCTGTTTCTTCTTCTTTCCCCTGGTTCTTCTTTCCCAGCAGCCAACCTTCTTCCTCAACCTTTCTTCTTCTTTCTTAGCCACTGGAGATCAAAATATTGGCTACCGACCACCTGGAAGGCTCGGGATTGTCACGTTTTCACCGGATATTTAAGAAAATGTATTATTTTCCATTATATAACTTATTTTATCTCTATTTGATTGCATTTAAAAAAAAAATTTTACTAGATCTACCATATTTATAGGTAGATCTACCAAAAAATATGGTAGATTTTAAAATTTTAGGTCTAAATTTGAGGGTTTTGTGTTAAACCCACCCTTTTTGAGCCTATATTATCATATTTGGGGGTTTATTTTTGGAGGTCATCATATTTTTGGGGGTTTAATTTGTTTTTAAAACTTAATATTTTTTTTTGTTAGTAAATTAAGTTTTTTTTTTTAAATCTAAGTTTTTATATAATACTTAAAAATAAATTATGTTAGTAATTTAAACTTTAAAAATAAATTAAGTATTTTTGTATTATATAAAAACTTAATTACCCTTTAAAATTAATTAATTTATTATAAACTTAATTTATTTATTTTATAAAGTTATTTATAAATACTTAATATAAGTGGTGTGTCGCGACACATGTGACACATACCCCATGACACATCAATTACACGTGTCATGGGATATGTGATACATGTGACACATCAATTACACATGTCACACACACCCCATGACACATCAATTACACATGTGTCACATGTGGCATGGGGTATGTGACACAGGTGTCGCGACACATGTAATTAATGTCACATGTATCACACATGTGACACATACCCCATGACACATCAATTACACGTGTCGCATGTGTCATGGGGTATGTGACACATGTGGCACATCAATTACACATGTCAATTTCAAATAAATATGATTTCCAAATATTTTAAAAATTAGAATAATATGATTTCCTAATATAGCAATATTTTCAAAATTAAAATAATATCAACTAAATACTATTTTCAAATATTGTCAATATTTTTAGAATAATATGAAATAAATATAGTAAAATATAATCTAATATTTAAAAAAGAAAAAGAAAAAGAAAAAGAAAAAGAAAAATATCAAATTAATTTTCAAAAACTAGAATAATATTAAATAAATTTGGTAAAATATAATCAAATATTTAAAAAATAAGAATAATATCAAATAAATTTGATAAAATATAATCAAATATTTAAATAATAAGAATAATATCAAATAAATTTGATAAAATATAATCAAATATTAAAAAAATAAGAATAATATCAAATAAATTTTTAACAATAAGAATAATATCAAATAAATATGGTAAAATATAATATAATATTTAAAAAATAAGAATAATATTAGATAAATTTTCAAAAATTAGAATAATATCAAATAAATTTGGTAAAATATAATCTGATATTTTAAAAATAAGAATAATATCAAATAAATTTTCAAATGTAATCTAAATTTTTTAAAAATTAGAATAATATCAAATAAATTTGATAAAATATAATCTAATATTTAAAAAATAATAATAATTTGAAATAAGTTTTCAAATGTATTATAAATTTTAAAAAAATTAGAATAATATCAAATAAATTTTATTTTCAAGTGTAATCTAAATGTTTTAATTTAATCCAATCGTTTGCTCATTCATGCAAGTGAAATAAATAAATATGGTATGATCATCATATCTAGCTTGGCAACACGGCACAACAATAGATGGTGATAGACTCCGAATATAATGCAAGCTTTGTGGAAAAAAATTACTGGGAGGTAATACACGGTTGAAGAAGTATTTGACTCACGTTAAGAGAGAGATAAAAGGGTGTCCCAGTGTACCCAAAGAGGTGAAAGAAGATGTCAGAGCCAGTTTACAGGTGGCCAAGGGAAAGAAAAAAGCAGAAGCTGACCGAGATAGAGAAATGTATGAAAGAATAAAGAGGGGAGATCCAGAGTTTCCTGCAGCTGGACCTGAGGATGATGAGGATGAGGATGAACAGACAATGAGTCATGAGGGAGAGTGCTAGAGAAGCACGATAGCGATGAGATCAAGAAGAAGCCGATTATTACAAAGCTGCAAGAAGGCAGTTAATGTTGAAGAGACCTCACTTGTACTGGGCTCCGTGTGCTGCTCATTGCGTGGACCTCATTTTTGAGGATTTGGGAAAGAGAAGCAAGACACAGACAACTATTCAGAAGGGAAGAACGATTACTTCCTACCTATACAATAATGATAAGTTGGTGAATTTGATGAAAGTTCACAAAGAACGAGCTGCTCCGACATGCGATTACTTGATTTGTGACATAATTTCTAGCCCTACAGAGCTTTGGCTAGATATAGGCATGAGTTGAAAACATGGTCAACTCCGAAGAATGAACAAACCATGAGTTAGAACTCCCACAAGCAAAGAGACCTACTTGCAATGAAGTGGCTGACCTGATCTACAGCCTCCAATTTTGGGCAGATGTTGACCACCTGATCATCGTCACTACCCCGTTAGTGCAAGTGTTGAGGTTGGTAGATGGTGATGAGAAACCAACAATGGGGTATGTTTACGAGTCGATGGATAAAGCAAAATTAGCTATTAAAACTAAATATCCTACAAAATATAAACGATATTGGGTGATCATCGACAAGAGGTGGGATGCACAATTCCACCACCAATACTTGCATGCCGCAAGTATAACATGCCGAACTACTTATATAGTGATTTTTATTCATTTATTATTTTTCATATCATTCATTGTTTCTATATATTGATGAGATTGCTCATATTTGATGTATAACACACTACTTGAATCCGGCCTTCCAGTATACGCGACGCTTCAAGTTGAGTGAGGCCGATGAAGTATACAGCGGTTTGCTCAATGTGATCCAACGAATGCTCCCTGAGTTGACGGAGTAAGGTCAAACCATAAGAGATGTGAGTAATCATACCCTATAACTAATAAGTCAAGTGTCATACGATTTGTTTATTGATATGTGGGTTATTGTATTCCATCTTTGTAGATTGACATATTCCGCAAGAGACATGGGTCATTTGGGACCCCGTTGGCGCAATCTCAAATCAAGTACGATAAACCCGCTGATTGGTGGATGCATTATAGAGGTGATGGCCCGATACTGAGGCGGATTGCAATGAGGGTTTTATCGCAAACATGTTCCTCGTCCAACTGTGAGCAGAATTGGAGCACCTTCTCTCTCATTCACACGAAGACAAGGAATAAGATAACTATGGAACGATTGGAAAAGTTAGTCTATTGCCACTACAACATGCGATTAAGGGTCAGGAATATGCAGAGGACCAATCGTGGTAAGCAATTATATGAAGTATTAGTTCATACAATTTTTATTTGATATAATTGATGAGACAGATACTAATTCATCTATCATATTCTACCTCACAGATAGCAGAAATGTTTTAATCCCATCCAGTTGGATTATATATTCACGGAGGATGACCCTTTGAATCAGTGGATCGAAGAGAGAGAAGAGCCAGTGTTGGATACTAAGGGCACCGCATGACTGGATAATGTTGAAAGAGCAGTGGAGGAGCAGGTTTCCCAACCACCAAGGCGGAAAAGAAGATTAAATCATCATTTAGTGGTTGGATCTGATGACGAAACGCAACCTAGTAGTGATAATGACGATGATGGGGGTGATGATGGAGGCGATGAAACCCACGCTGACACTAGTGGTGGAGCGGATGATGTTGATCCTTATTCTTATAGAGGTATTGCCGCATAGGATGATGAGCCGGTAATAATGTATGACACTCTTACATTTCGAGGTGGAGGGGTTGGAGGAAGAGGAGCGTCAGAATCTTACCAAACATCACCACCACCACAAGGTCCACAAGATGATATGGGTTATATGACTTCTAGCTTCGGGGAATTTAGTTTGCAAAACACCGAAGATTCAGCAACCAGTAACCCATACTATCGGCCTCAACCAACCTACATCGGGCCATATAATTTCGTTGGTCAAATTTTTGGAGGATCAACTTTCACCTATTACACTGAGCTATATTCGTCGCTAATGCCTCAGTTTCAAGGGGATACATATGATAATGGGTATCAATATGGCCAACATTATAGGGAAAGCTCGCGCACCGATGATGATGATCACGAGGGCTAAGAACCACCACGAAATTCAATGTGGCTTTAAAGTTTTCCATGTACAATATACCTTTTAATTTTGATCATGAGTCATGTACAATGAAATTTAGGTTATGCGTTGATAAAATTATGAAATATGCATCAAATAAGCCTTAAATAAATTTTAAAAAAAGTTGAAATAAATAGAAAATCATTAAATTTATTTTTTTTAAAAAAAATTAGTATTTTTTGGAACAAAAAAAAATTTTCAATGTAGCAAACCGATACATTCAATGTATCGTCGATACATTGAATGCATCGGCCGATACCTAGTACATATCGTCCTGGAGATCAAGAAGATACGTACCGGAAAACCGATATTTTGACCAATGATGGAGATTTTGTGACGAGGCCAGGTGGGTCAATGGTATAGTGGAGAAACATCGGAGAAAGATGGGGATGGGTAGGGAAAGACGGATAAGGTGGTGGAAAGGTCAGGAAAAGTCAAGAGCTGGGATTGAGGATAGTATTGGTTTTATAGTAGAGAAAAGCAACATAATTAATTTTGGAGAGAATGATGATGTAAGGGAAAGGCTTTCGAAAAGTGTTCCCAAAAATTTATGGCCTAACAAGGAACAAAAATGCAAAAATATGAGAAAGGAATCGAAGCCAATGGCCATGGAATATTAAACTTCGGAGGAATTTGAAGGAGGATGAGGTGATGGAGTTCATGGATCTAATTGGGGAGTTTGATACATGGATCAAAATACCAGAAAACCGATACGTATCGTCCACACCTCCAGAACAAAATGCATTGGGTATCGTTAGATACATTCAATGTATCGGTTTCGGTTTGATACATTTTTTTTTTCAAAAAAATCCAAAAAAATACTTAAAAAATCCGAAAAATTATATTTAATGGTTTACAATTTATTTCAAAAATTAAAAAATTTATTTAAGGCTTATTTGATGGTTATGTTTTCGTTGTGCTTTTTCAAAATTTAAAAAAACATGTTGATCAGATCAATGACAACCCTGACCATTGATTCATGCAAACCCGATATTCTTCGGGTTGACTCATTCACTATCCTAAATCCCTACTTAATCACCAACTTAGCAAGTGCACTTAGTACTACTACTTATAGCCTACTAACATAAAATATAATTTTCCAAAGATTCCATTGGATATATATTTTGTCAAAGAAGCTATGTCAAAAAATTTATGTCAACCATAGATCAAAAAATTAAAAGGTCCATTGTACGTATAAAACTTACTTTAAAGCCACATTGAATTGCGTGGTGGTTCTTGGCCCTCGTGATCATCAACATCAGTGCGGGAGCTTTCCCGATAGTGTTGGTCATATTGATACCCATGATCATATGCCTCCCCCTTGAAACTAAGGCATTAGCGACGAATATGGCTCAGTGTAATGGGTAAAGGCCGGTCCTCCAAAAATTTGACCAACGAAGTCATATGGCCTGGGGTAGGTTGGTTGAGGACGGTAGTATGAGTTACTGATTGCTGAATCTTCGGGGTTTTACAAACTAAATCCCCTGAAGCTAAAAGTCATATAATCCAAATCATCTTATGGTGGTGGTAGTGTTTGGTAAGATTCTGACGCTCCTCTTCCTTCAATCCCTCCATCTCTAAATGTAGGAGTGTCAAATATTGTTACCGGTTCATCATCCCATGCGGCAATACCTCCATAAGAATAAAAGGGATCAACATCATCCCCTTCACTACTAGTGTCAACGTGAGTTTCATCGCCTCCACCATCACCCCCATCATCGTCATTATTACTATCGAGCTGCGTTTCGTCATCAGATTCAATCACTGAATGACGATTCAATCTTCTTTTTTGCTTAGGTTGTTAAGAAGCCTGCTCCTCCGCTATTTTTCAGCATTGTCCAGCCAAGCAGTGCTCTCACTATCCAACACTGGCTCTTCTCTCTCTTCGATCCATTGATTCAAAGGGTCATCCTCCGTGAATATATAATCAAACTCGATGGGATTAAAATATTCACTACCTGTAAGGTAGAATATGATAGATGCATAGTATATGCCTCGTCAATTACATCAAATAAAACTTGTATGAACTAAGACAACCAAATAATTGCTTACCACGGTTGATCCTCTGCATATTCTTGACCCTTAATCGCATGTTGTAGTAGTAGTAGACTAACTTCTCCAATCGATTCATAGTTAGCCTATTCCTTGTCATTGTGTGAATGAAAGAGAAGGTGCTCCAATTCCGCTCACAGTTGGATGAGGAACATGTCTGCGATAAAACGCGCATAACAATCCGCCTCGATACCAAGCCATCATGTCCATAGTGCATTCACCAATCAGCTAGTTTATCGTGTTAGATTTGAGATTGCACTAACCTCGTTCCAAATGTCCCATATTTCTTGCGGAACATGTCAATCTACAAAGATGGATACAATAACCCACATATTAATAAACAAATCATATGACATTTGACTTATGAGTTATAAGTTATGACTACTCACATCTCTTATGGTTTGACCTTGGTCCGCCAACTCAGGGAGCATTCGTTGAATCACATTAAGCAAACCACTGTACACTTCATCGCCCTTACTCAACTCGACTCGTCGCGTATACTCGAAGGCCGGATTCTAGTACGTTATACATAAAATATAAGCAATCTTATTAGTATATGGAAACAGTGAATAATATGAAAAATAATAAATAAATACAAATCACTACATAAGCAGTTTAGCGTGTTTTACCTGCGGCATGCAAGTACTGGTGGAATTGTGCATCTCACCTCTTGTCGATAATCGCACAATATCGTTTATATTTTATAGGACATTTGATTTTAATAGCCAATTTCGCATTGTCCATTGACTCGTAAACATACCCCATTGTTGGTTTCTCATCACCATCTACCAACCTTAACACTTGCACCAACGGGGTAGTGACGACGATCAGGTAGTCAATATCTTCCCAAAATTGGGGTCTGTAGATCAAGTCAACAATTTCAGTGCAAGCAGGATCGTGGGAGTTTTAATTCATATTTTCTCCATGCTTCGGATGACACCATGTTTTTTAGCTGACGCCTATATCTAGTCAAGCTCTATAAGGCTAGAAATTGTATCACAAATCGTGTAATCGTAGGCCGCAACAGCTTATTGCTAGTGAACTCTCTCATTAAATTCACCAACTTATCACCGTTGTACAGTGATAAGTTATCTGTGTCTTGCTTCTCTTTCCCAAATCCTCAAGAATGAGGTCCGCGCAATGAGCGGCACACGGAGCCCAGTACAAGTGAGGTCTCTTCAACATTAACTGCCTTCTCGTGGCTTTTTAATTGCCGATATTGCTTGTCAACACCTACACAACCCGCTTCTCTCCAACCTCTTCAACTACCTTATCCATTAGTTGCAAGAGATAATCAGTCCGTCTTCGCATGTTTAAAAACATCAACTAATTTCAGAAATACTATCCCAACATCGCAGTAGACTAAAAAATTTATCAAACTCTTTCTTGTGGGATGGGTCCATCCATCGCACATGATTATGCAACCTCTCTCATCCCATATTTCCTCAAAGCTTTGCATATAAGCTCCTATCTCCTTGTACTCATCATCTAGTAGGGGCCCAGATACCTCGTATACAAAAGGCTTTTTAACTCCCGGACCAACTTCTGCACTAGTATCAATCATCGATTTAAAATATGGTGACTCCACAACCTGACTCGAAATATGGTTATATATCACGAACTTTGAAATGGATTTTTCAAACTTCTCCCATTTTTTCAGTGAGGTTGTACTCAATTTAGTTTGTTTGGAGCTTTTTGTTCGATACATGAACGGATCCATGGGACCTGTAGTAGACAACTTGGTCTCCCTCACAGATAATGACCTACACAACCCGACAATTTCCTGAATGTCATCATCATCATGTGGCCGATGACTAGATTGACCACCAACAGCAGACATGGATGGGCCCCTCAAGTTGGATCGAAACTGATAATCGGCTTCTTCTTGATTTCAACGTTGTCGTGCTTCTCTAGCACTATCCCTTATGACTCTCGTTGTTACCACATCCTCATCCTCATCATCCTCAGATCCAGGTACAAGAAACTCTGAATCTCCCTTCCTTATTCTCTTATACATTTCTCTATCCCGATCGGCTTCTATTTTTTTTTTCGCTTAGCAGCTTGCATGCTGGCTCTGATAGCTTCTCTAACCTCTCTTGGTACATTGGGGCATCCTTTTGTCTCTCCCTTAACGTGAGCGAAATGCTCCTTCAACCATGTTATACCTTCTCCCAGCAATTTCTTCTCACAGAGCTTGCATCCGATTCGGAGCCTATCACCATCTATTATTGTGCAGTATTGCTAGGTTTGATCTTGTACACGTACCATATTTATTTATTTCACCTGCATAAATGAGCAAACGATTGGATTAAATTACATGTAATACATCATTGCATATTGATTACATGTTGATTAATAATATGTGATGATGAGTGTGTGACACATAATCATCATGCGACACATGCATTATTCTAATTTTTGAAAATAGTAGATTACATTTGAAAATATTATTTGACATTATTCTACTTTTTAAAATATTAGATTACAATAGAATAAATTATTTGATATTGTTCTAATTTTTAAAATAGTAGATTACATTTCAAAATATTATTTGATATTATTCTACTTTTTAGAATATTAGATTACATTTGAAAATAGTATTTGATATTATTCTACTTTCTAAAATATTAGATTACATTTGAAAATCATATTTAGGTGATATTATTCTAATTTTTAAAATATTATATGACAATTTATCATATTCATTTGATATTATTCTAATTTTTAAAATATTAGATTACATTTGAAAATATTATTTGATAATATTCTACTTTTTAAAATATTAGATTATATATGACAATCATATTTAATTGATATTATTCTAATTTTTAAAATGTTAGATTACATTTTATCATATTTATTTGATATTAGTCTAATTTTTAATGACATGAGATAACATTTTAAAATATTATTCTAATTTTTAATGACATTTTCAATTACATGTGTGACATGCATCGTAATTGAGATGTCACATGTGTCATGGGGTATTTGCACATATATTAATTATTGAATTTTGTAAATAATTTTATGTAATAAATAAATTAAGTTTTTATATAATAAATAAATTACGTTTTTTAATTAATTTTTAAGAAGAGTTAAGTTTTTATATAATAAAAAAATACTTAATTTATTTTTAAAACTTATATTACTAACATAATTTATGTTTAAGTATTATATAAAAATTTAATTTTTTTTTAAAAACTTAATTTACTAAGTGTAACACAATTTATTTTTAAGTATTATATAAAAACTTAATTTATTTTTAAAACTTAATTTACTAATGCAATTTATTTTTAAGTTTTATATAAAAACTTAATTTATTTTTAAAACTTAATATACTAACACAAAAAAGAAATTAAGTTTTAAAAACAAATTAAACCCCCAAAATAAACCCTCAAATATGAAAATGCTCAAATTAGGCGGGTTTAATCCAAATTTGGGCTTAAAATTTCAAGATTTACCACATTTAAGGGTAGATCTTGAATAAATAAACCCCTAGAGTGTAAGAAAATGGGTGCATATGGTAGAACACGTACATTCTCTACTTTTTGGCGATTCCGCGGCGATCCCGCACTTTTCGGGTGTTGATTCGGCGTCAATACGGGCATCAAATATGGTTTTCGGAAGAATACCACGCAAAAATAGTGAAGAAAAGGTTGTTGGGGAAAGAAAGAAACGAAAGAGGGGTTTTAAAACCCTCTTTCGTGCATCACATGTAACAGGGGGGCCTACCACTCGAAAGTTGAAATCATCGGACGATAATTTCATCTTTTAATCGTCCAAGTCATATCAGCCACATTATCAAATGATAATTTCAAATTATCGTCCGATATTTTGAAATTATCATCTATATCGGACTAAACAGACGAAAATTTCACCATATCGTCCGATAAATAGGTGTTTTTTGTGGGTACCCAATAAATAGTTAATTTACCGTATTGTTGAGCACCAAAAACGATACGTATCAGATGATATGTATCAGTATCGTCTGATATTTTGACCCATGGTTTGATACGGTCAGAGAAGACAGAAACAATCAGGATAGAAGAATTTGGTTATGGGAAAAACGTACTTTTTAGTCAGTCCCTTCTATTCCTTTCTAACTATGACTACTTGTTGCTCAAAGTTGGACTTCTATGTGGAAAGTGGCGGCCCCTCTTCAAGTGAAGTTTCTCACTAGGGAGGTAGCATGGGGTTGTCCTTATTGTGTTCAACTATGTCAAAGGGGTATGACCATGCCTACTAGTTGTGTGTTCTGTGGGAATGGTGACGAATCTGTCAGACACCTTTTCCTTACATAAGTTTGTTGGCAATATATGGGCTGCCTTTCTATCAATGTTCCAGGTCAGCAAATGCTTAAATGAATCCAGCGATATGGTTCTAGCGAGTTGGCCGACAGACTAATAAAGACTCGGAAGGAAGTGGTGAAAAGCGCTATGAAGGATTGTAGAATAACAAAGAGTTTAGCCCTAAAGAAAAACTAGTGGGAAAATAGGCCTCACGAAGTCAACCCCACAATGATGATATTGATAATCAATGTATGTGCATAATGATCAAACGGTCCAATGAATTGGACACAACATAGCTCCCCTCCCCAATTGGGTGATTATAACCATTTGTCGATGCATTATTTTGTGGACAGTTAAACATATTTTTAATAGACTGTTTAAAAGCAAGTGCTTTATAAAATTATTATTTTGCCTGATTAGTATGCCTTTCAGGTCATGGTCCATCAAAGGACTGGCTCAACAATTTGATAATTGGAACCAGTACATAAACCAGTTCATAAATATGAGAGGCATTATATCTTTGATAGCACTAATCACTAACATGCAGCAGTTACTACTAAAAATGTCTTTAATAATTCCCATATTCCAAAAATAACCACTCCCACATTCCAAAAAGAAACGCAGGCCATTAGGAAAAGAGGAAGGATAACATGGTGCTCAATATCATCACTAACGATGGTGTACCAATCCTTACACACCAAGCAATGCACACACCCATTGATATGAGTCAACTAATAGATAGGCCATATTCCAAAAAATGGCCCATATTGATGAGTTGATTGAGTGGAGGAACGGAACAGCTACCTGGAATATCAGTACTGGAAGACTCCTCAAGGATGATGAGATTGATAAGCATGTTGAGCTGTTCAGGGTTATCCATGTTACCACCCGTAACTCTGCCAGTAGAAAGTACAGAATTTGGAGATTGAATGAGAGAGGGGTGTTCTTATTCAAATCCTTTTATGCCCGTATCCATAAACCCTCTACCACTCACCCGGATCAACCCAGCTGGTACCAATTCTTTAAAGTTAAAATCCCCCTGAAAAATTGTTTCTTTTGTTGGTCCGTTGCGTGGGGAAGAATCCTAACTAGGGACCAACTAATAAAGAGAGGGGTTAGCAAACAGACACCTGCTCTGTATGGTGGGTAGGAGTCGGTTAACCATACTCTTTTGCATTCCTCTTTCTCCAAATAGATTTAGGGGGCTTTTTGTAGTGTTTTTGAGGTGCAGTGGGTCTTCCCGGGGAAGGTTATCGACTTAATGGAACAATGGATGAGGGGGACCTTTTGATGGGATTAAGAGGGACCTCTGGCACATAGCTGTCTATGTGGTACTTTGGGCAATTTGGTTGGAAAGAAATAGCCGCGTTTTTTGAAGAATCAGAAAACCTTTTCAGTTAGTGGTTCGTGCTACTAGAGATGGACCCCTAAGTTGGATTCAGCTACATTACAAAGGAAATGATTTAGGGGACATAGACTTCCTTCAACATTGGGACTGTTTGGTTAGTCATCGTTGATTCTGGGACTGCTCGCCTCTGGTTGGTGGGGCGACTCTGGCTTCCTCCCCTGCTTTCTGCTCAAGTGAGGCCCTCTCTGAGTTGGTGAGCTTTTTTGGGGTGCTTTCTTTCTTTGGGTAGTTTCTCACTACCTGCCAAGGTATGCTTTGTTTTCTGTTTTTCTTCTTATTAATATATTGCTTTGGTACAGGGAAAAAAAATGGAGGATCAAGAAAAATGCAAACTGGGCGATCCTAATAGTTCTATCAATTCTGACATTCAATAAATATGTGCAGTGGTAAGAGTTAGGAACATTCAATCGGTGTGGCTTTTTAGATGTTTCTCATCTAAGAGGTGCCTGTAGAATTTGGCGGCCCAGATAGATGAAGTATGAACCCATGAACTGATTGGTATCACTCAACATGCATCACAAATCCATCAACTAGTTATTAGTAAATGACTACCATTCAAAACCTTCAAAGAATTCATTTTCTTAATTGGATGTGTATTTCCATCAAAGGTATCAAACTCGGTACTGGTATCGGATATCGGTCGGTATGGATATGGTATCGCTATTTTATTTTTTTTCAAAAATTAAAAAAGAAAAAAATATTGTATCGGTCAGTACTAATACATACTACCCCAATGCTTTTATCGGGGTGGTATCATTATCGATTCATGGTGAAACTGATACGTATCGGTATTGGCGAGTTTTGATTCCATGTTTCATCTGTTGGAACATAATGGTGAAAATGACGATATAAAGGGAGAATGAACTTAAGTTCAAGCATGCGAATCGAGGTACGTAATAGACGTTATCTTTAAGCCTATACTTGCCCCCACCGTATAGGTTTTTGGCAAGGCAGACTCCAGGATTCAATGATTCACGTGACAGTACACGTTGTGACCAACCTGCTGATGGTCGGCTCACCCTTCCCAAACACATATTTCTCTAGTATGCTCTTACACAAAAAACTCCTTTTTTCTTACACAGAAACTCACTTTTTATTACATAGAAATGTTGAGAATTGACTTTTTCTTACACAGAAATGTGCATAGATTTCTTAAGAGAATTCTCAGAGAGATTTCTGAAGTGTGTGTTAGGACAAGGATTTAGGGTTTATTTATAATGTGTAGAGAGATGCGTAAGCATCTTTTCGTGAATAGACCTATTGGTTGGTTTCACACAGCAGACATATGTTGAATAGTCAACTCTCGGAGAAACACCAACGAACACTTATCTTTTGACTTTTGAATTTTAACACTTGAAAAGACACATCTTTTCACAAACAATTTATTATTAAATAATATTACATTATTATTATGAACCAAAGTAGATCCGGCCCAACCCGTGTTGGCCCCATGCCCACACAAGGGCCCAAACCCACACTTGGTCCGGCCTGGTTCACACACGCACATGCACGTGTACAAGAGTCGGTACCAAAAAGCATACTCGGCTCCACACCGTTACACAACCCATATATAGCACTAAGTGTTATTTTAACTTCTTTCTTTTAACATCATTGCCGATGTGGGACTTTAGCTCCCAAATATATATTTTTGTTTTGAACTTAGCTCCCATATATTTTAAGTCTGCACTCGCTAAAATGATGCCCTCTTCAACTATGGTCGCACCATCTGTTGCATTGGAGTGTTTCGATGGGACAAATTTCAAGAGGTGGCAACAAAAGATGCATTTCATGTTGACCTCATTGAAAGTAGTCCATGTTCTCACATCCATTTGTCCACCGATTGAAGAAGGCTCAACCATTGATGAAATTAGGAGGCAAAAGTGGGAAGCCGATGATTACACATGTCGCGGGCACATCCTCAACTCGTTGGCTGATTCACTCTTCGATGTGTACCAATCGATCACATCCACAAAAGCACGTTGGGAAGTGGTGGAGAACAAATACAAAACCGAAGATGTGGGATATTATAAGTCAATTTTTTTAATTTTCATATGGTTGATGATAAATAGATTTTAAGCCAAGTTCATGAATTTCAAGTTATCATCAACAATATGATTGCCTATGGATCAAATTTCGATGAGTGGTTCGTAGTGAATGCAGTAATTGCAAAGTTACCGCCTTCATGGAAGGATTATCGTAAAATCCTCGAACACAATAAAGAAAAGTGGTCTACGGAGGTGCTTCTACATATTTACAGATTGAAGAAGAAGCCCGCGTGAGAGACAAGATTGAGGAGAAAAGCGAATTTATATCCAAAGTCAATCTAATTGAATCTAAGAAAGATGTGGAAAACTCAAAGAAGAAGCGGAAGTGGACAAACTCCAAGAAGGAATTCAAGGATAATAAGAACAAGAGGGCACAGAAAGGGGGTTGTTTCCACTGTGGAAAACCCAGTCACTTCAAGAAGAATTACAAATTTTGAAAGAAAATGCAAGCCAATCTTGTAACCTATGAGAATTTGGTTGCCGTCATTTTCGAGATCAATATGATGAGTGATGATAAAGATTGGTGGGTGGACACTGGAGCCACAAAACATGTTTGCAATAATCGCAACATGTTCTCGTCCTATGAAGCCTATAATGGAGATCAGAATCTCTATATGGTAAACTCTTCGACGGCGAACATCATGGGACAAGGAAAAGTTCTTCTAAAGCTTACATTCGGGAAGGTCATTACATTGACTGAAGTTCTTCATGTTTCAGAGATTTGTAAAAATCTTGTATCAGTGGGCTTATTAATCAAACATGGCTCTAAATTAGTGTTTAAATCCAAAAATTCATGTGTCCAAAAATAGGTCCTTCATGGAAAAGGATATGCCTTAGGTGGAATGTTCAAACTCAATATGATGAATGAAATTTCTGATTCTTCTTACTTGGTGGAGTCTTTTAATATATGGCATGCTAAATTAGGTCACATTAATTATAACTATATGAAAAATATGGTTAAATTAAATACGATTCCTATGTCCAAAGATTTAAAAGTAGATAAATATGATATATATGTTAAAACTAAATTAACTAGAAAATATTTTCATAATATTGAAAGAAATTCAAAATTGTTAGATATTATACATAGAGATATATGTGATATGTTTAATATATTTACTAGAGGAGGAAAAAGGATATTTCATTACTTTTATCGATGATTATTCTAGATATTTGCATGTTTACTTATTATAAAATAAGAGTGAAGCCATTGATAAGTTTAAAGTATATAAGGCTTTTGTTGGGAATCAGTTGCGACGAAAGGTTAAGACACTTCGGTCCGATAGAGGTGGTGAATACATGTCCAACGAATTTAATGACTTCTGTGAAAGTCAAGGAATTCGACATGAAGTTACAACCCTTATACTCCTCAACAAAATGACATTGTTGAAAGGAGGAATAAGACCTTAGTGGAAATGGTTAACGCCATGTTGTGTCATTCCAACTTGAATTTTAACGCCATGTTGTGTCATTCCTAATTTTAATCATTTAAAAGTGTGGGGGTGTAGGGAACTTGTAAGGTTGTCTGACCCTAAGAGGCCTAAGTTAGGGCTTAGGGCTATTGACTGCATATTTATTGGATATGCATAAAATATTGCCACTTATAGGTTTTTAGTGATGGAAGAATATGGAACAATCAATAAATATTCTATAATTGAATCTAAAGACGCTGAATTCTATGAATATCAAAATATATCTAAGGATATATTAAACACTAATAATGAAGACAGTAGTTTAAATTTAATGAGCCATCTAATGGCAATTTAAATAAAAAACTAGAAGAACAAGAGAACATAGAAGAACTAAATCTTAAAAGAAGTAAGAGACTTAGAAAAGAAACTTACCTAAGTAAGGATTACTACTTATACTTGACAGAAGGAGATAAAAATAAAAATACCAAGAAGTATAAATATTGTTTAAGCATTGATAGTGACCCATTAACTTTTTAAGAAGCTTTAAATTCTAGAGATGCAGAATTTTGGAAATAAGCTATTCAAGATAAAATGGATTCTATAATGGGTAATCAAACTTGGAAACTAGTGAACTTATCTCCTGGTTCAAAACTAATAGGATGTAAGTGGATATTTAAAAGAAAACTTAGATCCGATGGATCAATTGATAAATTTAAGGCTATGTTAGTAACTAAGGGATATAGGCAAAAAGTGGGAATACATTATTTTGATATATATGCACCAGTTGCTAGGTTATCATCAATAAGATTGCTAATCGCATTAGTATCTATACATAAATTGGTAATACACCAAATGGATGTAAAAACGGCATTTCTAAATGAAAATTTAGATGAAGAGGTACACATGGAACAACCTGAAGGATTTGTCCTAAAAGGAAATGGAAATAAAGTATGTAAGTTCAACAAATCCTTATATAGACTTAAACAAGCGCCTAAATAGTGGCATGATAAGTTTGATGATACAGTATTAAAATATGGATTCAACATTAACAAATTAGATAAATGTATTTATAGTAAGCTCTAAATGAAGTATAATTATTTCTCTATGTAGACGATATGTTATTATTTGGAACTGATTTAGATATTAAACTAGAAACTGAAAGTTTCTTAGCATATAAATTAAAGATATGGGATATGCAAATGTCTTTTTAGGAGTTAAACTAACTAAAAGTGATAATGAATTGATTTTATCTCAATCTCAGTATATTGAGAAAATTTTGAAAAAATATAATTATTTTGATGTTGATGTTGCTACAACTCCTTTCGACACTAATGTTAAATTAGTAAAGAATACTGATAGAAGTATTTCTCGATTAAAATATTCTAGTGAAATAGGAAATCTTATGCATGCAATACATTGCACTAGACCCGATATAGCATATGCGATAGGAAAACTAAGTAGATAAACTAGTAATCCAATATTTATGCATTGGATATTTAAAGAAAACTATGGATTATGGCTAGTTTGTCAGGATATCCTAGTGTTTTAGAAGGATATTGTGATGCGAGTTGAAACTCAATAGATTTTAAATCCACAAGTGATGAGTATCCACTTTAGGTGGTGCTGCAATCTCATGGCGATCAAAGAAACAGACATGTCTAACTCATTCCACTATGGAATCCGAGACATTGCATTAGCAGCATGTAGTAAAGAGGCAGAGTGGTTAAGGAATTTAATTACTGAAATTCCTTTGATCATTAATCATTTACCACCGATATCTATGCACTGTGATAGTGAAGCAACACTAGCAAAGGCTTTTTGTAAGACTTATAATGAAAAATCGAGACATATTCGTCTCAGGCATAGCTATGTGAGACATTTACTCAAAAAAGGAGTGATGTCAGTAATAAGTATCAGGTCTTTGCAAAACCCGGCGAAACCGTTTACAAAGGGCCTTGGTAAGGAAGGAGTGTATAGAACATCAATAGGGATGAGTTTGAAAGCCATTGATCCGAAATAGTCACTTAGAGCGAAAACCCCCTGCCTTTCCCCATCCTTATGTGATCTTGTAGTGGTGCTTTATGTTGGCTATCTCCCGAGGTTTCCTTTTGGGGGTATTTCTTCCTTTTTTCCATTTTGTCTTTTTCCTGTTCTCCCTTCTTTTAGCTTGTATTGTCTTTTTCTATTTTAAATATATGCTTTGTTACCAATCAAAAACTAAAATAAAATAAAATATCATCTAGGTTCATTGGGACAAACAAGCTATAAATCTGTGACGGAAAAAAGGAGTACTACTAAGCATCCCAAGGAATCGTAGTACATTGATAAAACCTGTAACGACTAGAAAAAGGATGGGTTTAATTACTCTTAATAGATCTATAACACTTAGTGTTGAAGTGCCTAAGTTACAGGGACACTTTCGATAGATCTACCTATGCAGGTGTGGAAGTTTGGCCGCTTCTAAAATGAGAAAGACTCTCTCATAAACACGCACGGAAACCGTGATGATAGCACGGGGCCATAAAAGTGCAGAAAAATTAGAACACAGATATCTTTGGGATAATATGTGTTTTTTAATTTCGGCTCATCAAAAAGTGTAAGCAGTTCAAGACTAAGGTCACTGACGAAACTGGTGAACCCTGAATTTGCATTGTATGGAATAGTTAAAGTCCGAAAGACACTTTCCTTGAGTGTTGTCTTCTCCTAGTATGCTCTTACCTTGTTTAATGCCTTGTTAGTTTCTTAATATTAAAATAGTGGGGGACTGTTGTGTATTTTAAATATATAAAAAATATTAAAATATATTGGAACAAAAGTCCTACATCGGCAATGATGTTAAAAGAAAGAAGTTTAGATAGGAGTGAATGCTATATGGGTTGTGTAACCGTGTGGAGTCGAGTACGCTCCTTGGTACTCACTCTTGTACGCATGTATGTGCGTGTGCGAACCGGGTTGGACCAAATGTGGGTCTGGGCCATGCATGCGCATAAGCCTAACACGGGTTGGGCCGGGTCTACTTTGGTCCAAAGTAATAAAATAATATTATTTAATAAGAAATTGTTTGTGAAAGATAGGTGTCCGTTGGTGTTTCTCCGAGAGTTGACTATTCAACATATGTCCGTTGTGTGAAACCAACCTATAGGGGTCTATTCATGAAAAGGTACTTATGCATCTTTCCACGCATTACAAATAAACCCCAAATCCTTGTCCTAACACACACTTTAGAAATCTCTATGAGAATTCTCTTAAGAAATCTGTGCACATTTCTGTGTAAGAAAAAGTGAGTTCTCAACATTTCTTTGTAATAAAAAGTGAGTTTCGGTGTAAGAAAAAGTGAGTCCCCTGTGTAAGAGCATACTAGGGAAATCTGTGTTTGGGAAGGGGGATCCAACCATCAGTAGGTTGGTCACAGCGTGTACTGTCACGTGAATCGTTGTATCCTGGAGTCTGCCTTGTCAAAAACCCATTACTGACCATATAAGGTAGGGGCAAGTATAGACTTAAAGATAGCATTATTATGTGCCTCAATCCGCGTGCTTGCATTTAAGTTCGATCTCCTTTTATATCATCATTTTCCAACATCATCAACAATTGTTGTTGTCGCATGAGCCCCAGTCTGGATTTAGATTCCTTCCATTCCAAGAAATATGATTGAAGAAAAAATGACTTCAAATGCTTGTTTTTTAATACAATAACACTACAATGAAAAAATCAACTACTAAGATCCAATCAACACATAAACACTTTGATCTGCATTTCTTGCTCCTATAAGTTCATATTTTATAGAAAAGAAATCCCAGAAATGTGCTGATACCACAATACCACATTAGTAATTGTGAATGCTTATAAAGTAGGACCCAACTCACCTGGCTGTGGTGTTTAAATGATCTTTCACCATCAATGATTTAAGATGTGGGTCACCCTTACTGTCAAAGTGATAGATCATATATTGAAGTGCAACATACCCAAAACTGTGTCATAATGAGATTTCAACCGTCCAACCTGTTGACTATAATATCAATGGTTATTTTTAGCTTTAATGGCTGATATTAAAAGTTCATCAATTGGATGGCTCACATCTACTTATAGGTATGCTTCTTGGACAATTTAGGTTCCAACGATAAATTGTCACTTGGACAATTTAGATTGATCACAAATGTGCTCCACATGGAAAAATGATAAATCACACTTCTATGGTGTTAGATAAAACGTATAATTTTAATGGTATAAGATCATTTAAACACCATTTTGGTGTTTAAATGTCGGTCAGGAGTCATTATCCCTATAAACTATCATACTACATAGCTTTAAGCAAAAACAGATTTGCATATTATATGCTCTCACCAAATCATTGTAGATCCAGCAATAAAATAAAATAAAGTCAAACAATTAATACAAAAGGACATCCAAAGATCCATCAGTTTATCAGATGGACTAAATTTGACAAGATTTAAACACCATAAAGGATCTCGAAAAGAAACAAAAAAAACGATGCAGGAGATCAATAGGCTTTGAATCTGTATTTGAAACCATAAAAGATCGAAATGCAATTTACTAAAATCACATGAATCGTTCATCTAGTTGCGTACCTTGATCCTAAAAACAACGAGGATCCAGTGCGGAAGAAACCCTAAAATTGAGAGCTAAGAAAGAGTGGGAGGCAGTTGGGGTTTATGGAGAGGGAGGGGTCTTGTAGTTGTTGGCCACCATGACGAGAGATCCAGGGAGTGGAGTTAATGAAAGTGTTTTTGTACTGCATGTATGAAAATGATATTGGATCAAGGGGGGCTGAATCCACGGTGACGTCACCTTCACAACGTCACAACTCACAAGACATTGAAGGGCTCCTACTAGTTATCACACGGTATTTGTACCGTTGCACATACTTTAAACATGAAAGGGGTCTTACTGCTTATCACATGAGATTTGTACCGTTGCACATACTTTACAAAGGATAAATTCGTATTTTTGCCAGCATCTAATCCTTCTCACTTAGAAGATTATGATGTGAAAATTGTTATTGCCAAAGCAAACAATGAGCTTTAATTATGCTGAATCAAATAATATAGATTGTATTTCGTGCCAATCAGTTTCTCCATCCTTCAAATTAGCCATCCTAGCCGGGGTTCCATGTGGTACTAGTCTAAAAAACTACTAAGTCTTTCATTTAAATCAGCCAATGGGTTGCTTTTTGGACGGCCTTTGAGATTAATATAACCAAAAAGCTTTTCTTAGACCCGCTAGAATAGCGGGATAAGTTCCGATTCCAAGTTTATATCTCATAAAGTACCAATTTCGGTAACTTTCCAAGTAAATAAGTTGTTGAGAAGTAGGGCGGGTCCCACACCATTTTCGAGTAAAACTGAGTGCCGTATCCTAAAATGCTCACAATATGAGTTTAATGGGTTTACTCCACACCGAATCTCTTACTGGCACAACACCCTTTTTTCTCTCCTTATTAAAAGGTATTAAAAGGCTTGCGATAGTTCAGTGTACTGAACCAAATCAAACCTGAATTTTTTGATTTTTTGGTGCAGTCCAAACCAAAATCCATTCGGTTTGGTTTAATATAAGTGAAATGTCTACTTTTTTATTTTTTAAATGAATTTTTTTTTTAATTTTTTTAGTTTGCTCAACCTACCCCCTTAGGTTTTGGTTTCGAGCCATCCAAACCGAAAATCGAACCGATTTCAATTCGATTCGGTTTCATTTCATTCGGTTTTCGGGGGGTTTGGGAGGCTCGATTTTCAATTCGATTTTGGTGTTCAATTCAAAACTTGCATCCCTACGGTAAGATGATTTTCAATTGGCGCATATCCCAAAACGTGAATGTGAACGATGTTTGATGGTTTGGGATCACGTTCACTTAGCAGGATGTGTGCCACATGGAATTAACATTTGACTGTTGGATGGAAGGCTTATGATCTCTAGATCTATTGTGTGAAAGATTGAAACAAAAAATGATTTGAATCATCTAATTTGAAGTAGTCAATGAATTTTTCCTTTGTTTAAGTGAGGTGGGTGAACCATAATGCGGTTTGGTAGAAACACCATCCTTATTAAATAGTTACACAGTTATCTCAAAGCATTAGTTGCATGTCTTCTATATCCTTCCTTTATTTTATTTTATTTAAAGACAAGAAATAAAGTACCTTTATTTATAACCCCAAATTCGTCCTTCTCAACTCATGTTTTTATGTTCTTAAATCATTGAGTGCTTTGTATCAAATGGTGGAGATCGTTTTCTATCTCAATCTTTGACACAATCAATCTTGAGATCATGGTCAAACCATCAGAAGATCAATTTTTTTTTTTAACAAGTGGCAAACCTCTCAAAAATTGATCCAAGAATCATGTTTGATGTATACTCATAATCATGTTTGATGTATGCTCATGATCATATTAATTTTGTGGATGTACGCCCATGACTATGTTCATATGGTATTTGAAAATTTTGCTTGGTAAACTTATACTTTAATAATCAAGCCGCCCAATGTGTTCATTCTCCTTGAAGATCGTAAATTGAAAAAAATTCAACTACTAATAATTATGTGAATGTAGCCGATGCACTACAATCATTTGAACGGTTATATAACGTCCATCTACTGAACTAAATTGGAGCTTTTAGAGATTAACTATAAAAACAAAGGATAACCATATTTATGAGAAAAGACAGGAATCAAAGCCTTATTGACTCCTAAAAGAGCACTCCTTGGAGAAAAGATTAACTATAAAAACAAAGGATAACCATATTTCTGAGAAAAGACATGAATCAAAGCCTTAGTGACTCCTAAAAGAACACTCCTGGAGAAGCTATGAATCTTGAGTGTGCTACGATTCTGTAGGAATTTGACTTATCAGGAATTTGAGCTTTTCTAGGAAAAGCTCAAGAACACCCGAACAAGGCCTTACATTCTTATTTTTGAAGAAGGCTAACATGGTTTGGTGGTATGTGATAGGATCAAAGGGGATTTTACCATGGAGTCATTATTTGCACGCAAGAAGATGGCCCTTGTACACAATTTAAAAGGAATTCCTAGTATTCTAGGGCCCCATGCCATGTGGAAGCACCCTCTAAGTCATTTGATTGAAAGGCCATGATGTCTATTGCCAAAGAAAAGACATTAAACACGACCTCTATTATGTGATTTAATGCAATTAAAGTCCATCATTTGGTTCAATGGTTGACTGCATTAACTCCTATGATAGAGAGCGGCAAATCTTCTCAAGGGGTGGACCCCATGATTATACCTTTTGACGAGAGGTTCGGGTTAATCAGAGATGCGAGTGGGCTCGGCGGTGTCGAAACACGATTTCCACCGAGTTTCCTTTGCAAAAGTCAGAATGGTGCATTGGCCTTAATTAGATGATGAAGTTACAGTTCATTAGCTTCATCTACGCTTCTATAATGACATGGTAGATCCGTCGCCTTGATCGCTTTCACGCAAGAAGATAGCAGATACTTGTTCCTACTCGGCAACTACCGATTGTTTGTAATAGCAGCAAAAATACCTGTCTCTAATCAAGCGCAAAGCTTTAGCTACCAAGAAAGAAGTCGAAATGACAAAATAATGTTTGAAAAGAAAATAAGAAAACCATGTCCAATCAACTGAAACCCCTTGCTTTGCTCCCCGAGTTAAAACGGTTTAAAGGCTATGATATTTTCTAAAGTAAATATGCATGTGAAATTTGATCTTATTAATCTTCCGACGATTTCTTATTTGAAATAGCTCAAGCTAAATTTGATCTGATTGATCTTACAGGATTTCTTATTTAAAATAGGGAAGATGAGTTAAGTCTTTAAGAATTCAGTCTTAGAGACTAAACTAGAACCTTTTCATAGGGTTTTCACAATATTAAGCTTTCAAAAATTATATGTTGTAAATTATGGGACCAAAGAGGCATTAACCCAGTTGGTATACTCAGTAGGTTGTGGGTTCAACACTCGTTCTCCACGCTATTTCTCACCCTTGTCTTTACAAGGTGTGAGTTGGATTCGATTTGTTAACCCTCACTACTCTAGTTGGTGCTCCCTCATACTGCTTCGCAATTGTTATATATGTATGCGCGATTGTTCCTCGATTCTCGAGACTGTCTCGGCCGAATGACCATATCCAAAAAAAATAAAATAATAATAACTAAATAAAATGTGGCACCCTATTTATAACACTACCGGGTGCTAGAAATGACAAGAAATCATGAATAAGGCGCTTTGGTTAGAGCAAGTATTTATCTTCCATATAGGAAAAAGTTCGATTGTGTGCACTAATTGGGGCTGTGTAATGCGCTTTCAATATAGAGAAAGACGGATTACACACTCCTACCAAAGCAAGTAATGTACTTTTCAAATTGGCTTATTCCGGCGGTTAAGAACCGCCAGCATTACACTTCAGAACCGCCGCTAATTACAATACTAGCAGTTTTTGACCGCCGCTATTATATCTATCGCTATATCTTTATACTGGCAATTTTAGTCAATACTTCCGGTGGTTATCGACCGCCACACTCCCGTCTTAAATCCGATACTTTAATCTCACTTCCGGCGGTATGATTATTACTACCGGCGGTTTGCATTGCTGCCAATATAATAAATATAGGGGGCGTTAGTTTAATTTACTGGCCGTTGAAGCCGCCGATAAATAGTATTAGTGGTGGTTAAAAATCACCACTAATATAGTAATACCAGCAGCTATTAACCAAGTCAAGTTTCTTCCATCAAGGGTTCTAAAATCTATTCAACACAAATTAGGTTCAACCACTTGGACCTGATCATTGTCCACAAAAATCACAAATCCTAGAATTTAGATTACTCTCGTAGGCTCAGTTTGGGAACAAGTATTTGGATTTCGGATAAGTATTTGGAATTCAAGAATTTGAAATTCAGGATTTCAAAATTTTGAATTTACAAATAAGTTATTTGGATTTATAAGGCTGCGTATGGCATAGCTCTCTGCTAGTCATTGCCACAACAGAGCACACTTGTTTTAGTTGGTTCACATTCTCTTTTCTAACTTCCCTGCTCTAGCAGCAACCTCCCTGCTCTCTACTAACTCCCTACCAGAGCAAATAAAATCTGCTCTGGCAATGAGTGAGTAGAGAGGAGGGTGGAATTGTTGAATAGGTAAATCCTGCATAAAATCTTGCTATGCAAGGAGTTATCAAGGAGAAGGGGTACCGTGAACGATACGGTACATTGAATATACTGTGTCGGTTCTTTGTATGTAAAGTACCGAACGATACATTCAATGTATCGTTCGATGTTGTCCGATACCGATATGTATCGTCCGATACATACCAATTTTGGGCTCAGACGATATGTACCGATTTTTGGGCATTTTGATCCATGGTACCTGCTAAAGTAGGTAGCAAAGATCAAAATATTGGTAAACCGATACGTATCATCCTGACCTCCAGGACGATACGTATCGGGTATCGGCCGATACATTTAATGTATCGGCAATACATTGAATGTATCGGTTTGATACATTGAATTTTTATTTTATTTCCGATTGTCTATACAATCGATGGCGACTGTGTAGACAATCGCCATCGATTGTGTAGACAATCGAAAAAAAATAAAAAAATCGATTGTCTACACAATCGATGGCGATTGTCTACACAGTCACCATCGATTGTGTAGACAATCGGAATATATATATATATATTATCGTCCGAAAATTTCAATGTATCGGACGATAAGTACATTGTTTTTAAGGGGGTACGATACAATGCCTTTGTATCATACCGACCAAGTCCAAAACCGATATGTATCGGACGATTTTTTGATCCATGGCAAGTAGTAGGATGTTAACAAAGAAGATATGGGAACCTGCTTTAGGGGCTAGCAGAGAGTTATGCCATATGTAATCTAAATCTATTGTTTGGATGCATACCTAGTGTATTTAGATTCTTTTGACGAAACTGATGCTTCCACCCTAAACACCGTTGACTGCCTTGAATCCTAGAGAGAGAAACGGAGAGAAAGAGAGTGCAAGAAGCCTAGAGAGAGAAAAGAGAGAGAGACGAGAGAGAAAGCTAAAGAGAGAGACGGAGAAAGAGAAATCAAGAGAGAGAAAAAAGAGAGACAGGGGAGAGCAAGAGAGAGAGAGAGTCAGGAAATTTTAGAGAGAGAATAGAGACGGTGAGAGAAAGAGAGATCGAGAGAGAATCTTAGAGAGACCAAGATGGAGAGATGATCTTGAGAGAGAGAGAGAGAGAGCCAAAGAGAATGAGAGAGAATTTAGACAGAGAAAGATGGACAGAGGATCTAGAGAGAGAAAGATGGAGAGGGGAGAGAGAATGCTAGAGAGAGAAAGAGAGACTTTAGAGAGAGCGAGAGAGAATGCTAGAGAGAGAAAGACGGAGGGAGAGAGAATGCTAGATAGAGAAAGAGAGAGGGAGAGAAAGATGGAGAGAGATTCTTAGAGAGAGAAAGATGGAGAGAGGATTTAGAGAGAGAAAGAGAGAGCCAAAGAGAATTTAGAGAGAGCGAGTAGAGAGAGAAAGACGAAGAGAGGATCCGGAGAGAGAAAGAGAGCAAGAGATAATTTAGAGAGAGAAAGACGGAGGGCGAGAGAATGCTAGAGAGAAAGGAAAAAAAAATTCTTCTTCACGAAGATATGCTCAAACCAAATCAAAGAGATTTGGATTTGAAATAACGTCTGGGAGAGATTATTTCAAGTCCAAGGCTCAAAAATAGCAACCAAACAATGGATTTGGATTTGCACCACCCAAATCCAAATCCAACCCGTCAAATGACGGTTCCCAAACGCATCCTTAGTTTATTCTATAAAGTTAAAGAGATTTCAAGGAATAGAGGAAGAACCCGATATCGGATATCCATTTCATAGTGCATTTAGAATCTCTCTTAATAATAATAGTCACAAAAATCACCGAATTTTTAAAAAATTGAGAATAATTCACGAATTTAAGGTTTTGCGAATTAATCTTGCATTATTTGCGATTTTTGATAAAGAATTCTCTTTAAAATTTGTGAATAATTCCCAAATTTTTCAAAAAATTGTGATTTTTGATATATTTCAAAAAAAAAATTTTACTTTACATTATTATTATTATTATTCTTTATTTTTTCTCTCTTATTTTTCCTTCGAATATTTTTCGAACTTGCTGGATTTTTTCGAATTATAACCTCGGCGAATTATTGTCGTGACTTGGTGACTATGAATAATAATCCCAAAAGCCTAAAAAGAACCAACGATTTCAATGTCTTACATTACAACTCTCAGTTCAGCTTCATTGTTAGTACCGGAGCCACAAAAGGAGTTATATTCAGCCACAATATACTTATCTCCGGCTCATAGGGGGAAGACGGCACCTCAGAATGGGCTTCTTCTTCCTCTGCCAACTCTCATGGATAGGCTGCCAACTAATATATAAAAAATCAGAGAAAGAGAATTCTTTATCCAACTTCACCAAAGAAACCATCAGATGATAGTTTAATCCTTCCAAAAACTTTCTAATGGAGGGAATGTTTGCCTTAAAAAATGTGCCCCCCCCCCCCCCCAAAGCACTTTTCAAATGTTATAAAGAGGTGTGTCACATACTGCTTCTAAAAAAAGTCTCACATTATTGAAAATGGAGTTGTAGCTTCTCATTACAACACTATTTTCAGGTCTGGGTAGGATAGATATATGTCATATATCCCAAAGCTTTGTTTCCTTATGATTTTGAAATTTACATTCACTCTTCTGTGAGACTCAAGTAGAATCGACATAAAAAGCTTATATCTCCATTTAATTTAAATGTGTTTTACAGTGATTATAATTCCGGTACCCAAAGAGCCACATCCAAATCATAAAATTTTCAAGAGATTGGCTCGAGTTACCTAACAATCCACTTAGTCCAAGTGATTATATATCATGTGAAATTTACTTAACCCAAAAAAATATAGCCATCAGATGATCAACTCCATCCAATCTAAGCACTTCAATCTAGATCCTACATTTAGATTTGAACAACAATTTATAATAAAGAGCCCGGATTGGATGAGTAAAATTCTTTGATTTTGATGGATATTGATTTTAGGCTAAAAATCACATCACATGATGATTTACAACTTAAATGTCTCGGATTAGTTAAAAAAGTAGGCCTATTGGCAAAACAAGGTCCCTCTATCATCATTAGTAGGGCTGTCCAAAAGCTGGAGCCAATAGAGGGTAGCCCTATCCATTATTTATTTATTTCTATCCATTCCTAATCTAAATTGGCAGTCACTGATTGGGTACATTTCACACACAGTGTGCTACTTGATGATAAACGCCAGATGTAAATGACTGTGGTGTCAAAGATTGCATCAGCCATCACAAGAACATCATCATCATTTGATTTAAAGTGGCCAGACACCTTTAAAATGAATAGCTAAAACAGGTTTTTAAGATTTATATGATAACTCATGATAAGATAAGGTTGATGGTCCATAAATCCCGTGAACATAAGCTAAATGGATCCTCATTAGGGCTGTCAACAGGTCGGGTCCTGCTGGGCCAAAATTTTGCTGGCCAACTGGAAATGGTATTTCCCGACTGGACCTTACCCCATGGTGCACCCTACCCAATCCGACAGGTGGAGAATGCCCAACCCGAATTTTTTCGGTTACAGTTCGCATTTGGTTCTGGGGTGGGTCACGTTGAGGTACCTGAACCCGAAACCGATTTCGTTTGGGTCGGAATCAGTTGTGGGTGACCCTACCCGAAAACCAAAATAATCGGTTTCTTTTAGCTAGCCCAAAGTAGTCATAATGTCATATAAGCTTGATATCTTGTTAGGCAGTGTTAAACTCCCGACTTCCCATTTTTATTTTCTATTTCAAACATAGATTAGGGTGTACAAAGCTTGCCATCGCTCCCGCGACGCGAAGACTATTGTAAGATTTGGGCAGCTCAAGTGGCATCAGTGGGCTTTCTATTTTTTTATAATTTAATAGAGTTGTCAATTTGTCAGAGAATCGAAAATTAGTTCAATTAAAAGATTATGATTGATGCTAATTGATATATATATATTTAGCAGCTTGCTACCAAGTTTATAAATATGACATTAATAGATTCTGAAACTTCAGCAACTTAACTAAAGGATTAGGCTTTCCTCTCTCTCAAAAAAAAAAAAAAAAACTAAAGGATTAGGCTCTGATCATCAAGAGGTATGCATATCTTCTCTCCTCGCCTTTTTGAAAAAAAAAATAAAAATTTCTTTCTCATCCTAAAATCAACCAGCCGCCTCGAATCAGCCATCTTCTTGCTCTTTCTTCTCCGTTTTTTCTTATTATTTACGTAGCGATTCTTAACATATCATTACTTATTGAAAAGAAAAGAATCCCAAATCAGTTACAGAAAAATTTTCAGATTGACTGATGACACGACCTAAAAGTGGACTCCAAAATATGAATCAACCCTAACAAAAAAATACCAAAACATGGATGTACTACCTCTTAATAAAAATCAATAAACAGACAGATCATATCATCAGATTAATTATCTTTATTAAAATAAAAGAAAGGAAATAAAATTACATGCTGGCAATTCTTTTTCTGATGGCCATCTCCTTGGCATAGGAATTGGTTGCTGATGCCACCACCATTGCCGCCCTCTTGCCTCTTCTTACATTTTCCACTTTTCGTTTTTTTCTATTTTTCACTTTCTTTCTCGCTTAATTTTTAACCATTCTTATATATGCAGATTAAAGATATCGGACTGTTACGACATGGGACGTGCGAAGCTTCCAATAAAGCTGATAAGCAAAGAGAAATCCCGCAAGGTGACCTTCTTAAAACGACGACAAGGACTAAAGAAGAAAACACTGGAATTCTCTACACTGTGTGGCGTAGACGCATGTTTGATATGTTTCGGGCCTTCAGGAGAGGCCGAAACTTGGCCCGAAAACAAGGAAGAAGTCACTCGAATCATCAAACGTTACAAACAACTACCGAAACAAGATAGAGAAAGGCGTAAGATGGATCTCTCGTCCTTCTTAGAGGAGAAGAAGAAGAAGATCGAAGGCAAACTTACGAAGACTCGAAGAGAGAACTCGGAGGCTTTGTATCCGACATGGTACGAAGGATTGAACGATTTATCGGAGGAAACGTTACGAGGATTAGTGACTTCGCTTGACGCAAAATTGGAGATGGTGAGGAGCCGAGTTGAAACCTTAAAGGGTAAGCAAATAACACAAGGAAATGGAATGGGGATTTCGGTGCAACCCATTCAGTTCTCAACGAACGATTTCAAACCGTTTCCTCTATCTTGTAGAAAGCCGTTGGATCATCATCTGATGGCACCAGATTATCCTAGCAATCCAATGGGTTTCGAGTATGGTGGGGGATCATATGGTAGCGGGAGTTGGGAGATGTTTCAAGAAGAAGTTTTTAGTAAGGAGATTGCAAACCACCCAACTTATTACCAGAATTACGTTTGGGATTACGGGTATCCAATGGGAGGAGCTTATTTCCCGCATGTACAACCTCCCTACATGCCACTGCCTGCACCATATCAGAAGGCAGATGAGTTCCTTAATTTTTAGGGATTTTAGGTTGGTAAGTATTAGTAGAGAGAGGTTTAATTTGATTAATTATGAGCAAACTTAACATTGATTATTGATTTTCAGATTATATATAATATACGTTGATTTATTTTATTTGCCTTTCATTTTTTATGCTCTTATTATTCATGCTTGATAAGAGAACCTTGTGTAATAAAAGTAGTCCTATTCAACTAAGGCTGTCAACACGGTCTAAATCCACAAAAAATGAAAAAAAGAAAGGGCTGTGAACAAGGTTGGGTCATGCCCAACCTAATGGTGCACCCGATCTGACGGGTCAAGGGATATACCTGACCCGATTCTGTAAAACCTCTAGTTTCCAAGATTTTATATTATATAAATCCGGGTTGGGTTGGGTTGGTGTGGTGGACCTAACCTGACCTCTTAGTTGAACCGATCTGTCCTGACCTAACCCGACCCGAGGGTCTGGTCGGATGGCACATGCTCGACCGAACAGGAAAGGTAAGTTTATGTGCCTGACAAGGTTAAATTTTTTTTCACAACTTTTATAACTGAAAATGTTGAGCATTTCGTTCAAGAGGCACACAAATTCGTTGGAAGAGTTTGTATATGACAAACCAAGTGGAAAAGGTGATTGATTATGTATATGTCAAACTAGTTTGACAGATGTACTTTTTATATCTGTTTGCAAGTTCGGCATCATGAATGCACCAACTTGAAGGAGAGTGTTAGAGATTTTGGGTCGATATATGTCCAGGTGTTATTAGAAGTTACATATGATGTGGCCTCATGTGAGTTCCTCTATATAAGGAGCTCTTCACATATAACTTAGTTCTCAATAGAATCTGTCATTGCTCTCTCTCCCTCTCTCCTCGGCTCTCTTTCTCAAATAAAACTTAGTTACTGTATGTTTTTCTTTAGTTATTTAATCATACCATCAGTTTCTAGTTTTCTACACCATATTAAATTTAGAAAAAAAGTCTAGGAATTTCTTTTTAGGGCACTTTAGAAAACAATGCCTCAAAAATAAACTTTTTAGCAAAAAAGACCCGACTTCAAATGTTTTAGAAAAACGGTGGTTTCACGGATTTTGGAACTTCAGAAAACCGTGAAAGCATGGTTTTTTCTACAATGCTTTCACGGATTTCTGAAGTTCCAAAATCCGTGAAACCACCGTTTTTCTAAAACATTTGAAGTCAGGTCTTTTTTGCTAAAAAGTTTGTTTTCGAGGCATGTTTCTCTAATTATCCCTTCTTTTTTTTCATAATGTAGATGTTCATTCAAGATCTCTGCAAGACAATCAGAATATTGAACAGTGGCTATAATTTCAATTTCACATCTGTAGCTTGTGCCAAACCTTAAAGATCAAATTGGACCAACCTCATGTGATTCATATTATTTGTGCAGCACTCAACTACCAAGTAGCTAGTAGTTTCTGAAGAGGAGCACTAAGTGAAAAGACTCAAGTCTGTGATTTTCCACTTTTTTGAAGCAGTATAAGCCCCTTCATAAAAGAAAATTATATTGTACATTTTGTGTTTGCTGATTATTAAAATGCATTCACTTTAAATAGCCTCATCCAATCATCAATCATTCATTTCACAGGGATTGCATTGGTAAATGCTTTCATCAAAAAAAAATTTAGAGTCCGTTTGGTAACTTATATAATGCATAAAATACAAGATCATGGTAACTTATATAATGCCTGAAATACAAGATTGTACATTCTACCCTTTCTCCAAATGACCCAAACTCTTGTCTGTGAAATTCAATGAATGGTAAGAATGTTTCCTAATGGGAATCTAAGGCTGTTTTGGCATTGCTCTTTGGAAGTAAAGAGCAACCCACTTAAAAGAGTAGGTTTAAATTGCTCTTTTAAAAAGACCCAAATTCAGCTCTTTCAATATCCAAACGAGCTAAGATCACTTACAACCACACACGGTCCCATACTAAAGTGCTCTGCGTTAGAACAAATAACTACTCTTTGTCTCCAAAGAACAATCCCAAACATAATCTAGAAGATAATCCATCGAGCGTTGACCCATCACCCATCTCAGTGATAGAGATGCACAACTCAAATGTTTTCAAGCGAATCAAGCCATCAAAGTGAGCTCATATATTGGACTAAAGTTGGCACAAAACTCATCCAAATAGAGAGAGAGAGAGAGAGAAGAGAATGTCAGTACCCAAGTATTACAAGTACTCAATAAATATGAAAACCTCTCCCTCATTGCTAGAAAACAAATATTACAACCACAAGATGAACATTAATTCTCTTACTCCATTTACAATAAATTGATTAGATAATGATCCCCTCACTGGGAGACCATCCTGTTACTTGAGTTGTGATTAGTCCATGTCAGCAATCACATTTTGATATAGCCCAATCACAGTTCGAGTAGCAGGGTGGTCTCCCAGGAAGGGGATCAATATCTAAATTGATTTGGCCATCTTTATTGATTTTATTTTTCCCTTTCACTCATGTCCTCACCCACTCAGAATGGATGATTAAATCTCATATTCACCTATGTCCTCCTCCGCTTTTATCTCCTGTTTTGCTTTCTCTTTGCGCTTGAGATTTTTCATCCATCTCTCGGGGATAATCAGTTGTGGAACTAGTTGGAATGACGCAGGAGATTCTCCGGGAGTCATCGTACCGCTATAATCGATCATCCGTCGTGCATTAAGCATGTCCACCTCACCGTCGTGGTTCATCATGACCACATTGGATGGTATTCTCTTAGCATAGAAGTTTCTGTACTTCCTTTGATGCCTGCGGCAGGCCCCACCACACAAACCAATTTATTCCACCTAAATAGATAGTACAGGCATAATGTTGCCTCTCAACAGGCAATTGATTTATTATTATTATTATTATTAAAAAAAAATTATTTTACGGGGTATCTAGCTTCGTAGAGCATCCGACTAAGTTCCAGGTATATGTGTGCAACTTCCGCATACCACAAGTACTAGTTAGCGGGAATAAATCTCTACAAGTAGCCAATAAGGGGGTGAGATTCGAACTGACAACCTCCCCTGACCACTGCGCCAACCCACCATCGGTTATGATATGTTATGAATTGATTAGAAAAAGAGAGGCCTATGGATATATGTGGTAGAGGAGCTCCTACTCACCATCAATTACTAATTGCTACTAGCACACCATTTGGAAAATGAAGCTTCTATTCATTAGGGTGTGATTCGTATTAGGCAGTGTGTCATTTCATTAGGGTGTGATTTGTATTAGGCGTTGTGTCATTGGTAATTTCATTAATTTGCTTCCGTAAAAAAATTGATTGATGCACAATACTAATTTCACCATTTGGTGTGCAATAAGTAAATGTTGGTGTGACTGTAGCGGCTGTTTCTAACTAAATAGATTACTCCCCTCACCTATCAAACACTACCCATGTCGCATGAAGTTTTGTAGTACGCTCCAAGACCAGCAACTCCAGTGGGTAGCCCATGTCTACCTTCATATGTGGCACCACCTACACACCATTTACATAGTAAACATTAATTATATAAATAAATAAATAGAACAACTCAACAAGCAAAAATGGAGAAGATATATATGGTATCAATTTAATTATGGGAGTCATTACTTGCACTCGGAAACTTGGCCCTTGCCCCAAATTTAAAACAAAGACTTATAAGTTTGGTGACCTCTACTATTTGAAAACAACATCTAAAATCGTTTGATTTAGCGGCCATGATTTAAAGATACTAAGTGCAAAAGATTAGGACGAAACATAATCTTCATCGTGTGATTAACTATAGTCAAAGGCTATTATCTAATTCAACAGTTGACTACAATAAATCATATGATAAAGATCGTGTTTTGATCCAATCATATGTACAAAAAATCTCTAGATCATGAACTTCAAATTGGACGGCCAGATTGTATTTTCATCATCACATGTTCCTAAAATACCAAATCTTTCTTTAACTTCGGTGCAAAGGCCAAATTTCCGAGTGCAAGTAATGGCTCCCTTTAATTATATGTTTACCGACCTTATGCATATAGTGACAAATTTAAGTGAAATTGCCGAAATTTCTTTGAAATTCACTGAAATAAGGGGTTAGAGGAAACTTTCGGTGAAACTCGGTGATTTCCTCAAAATTTTCAAAATTTTGTTAATTTTGGCCATTTTTAAAAATAATAAATAATATATTTATTAATACTGATAAAATTTATATATATGCCTTTTAACTCTCCTAAATTTTCCCAATTTTTTTTTTTAAATTTCCCGAGATTTATCTAAAATGAACTCAAACTCTATTAATACTGAAAACGAAATTTATCATATGATCAAAAAGCTGACTGTTTGATGGAGTAAAAGGGTCTTCATAAGCTTGGTAATCTTACGACGACTATGATGATGATGGTGGTGCCGGTGAGACAAGAGTAAATTGTAGTTTTAGAGAGCTAAACTTACCCCATAGCGCTCGCAGAGCCGGACGATTCCCAGAACTTTCTGGTACTTTCTATCGTTCTTGCTATCAGTCCTCTCCTTGAGAGTGGACATGTCGTCAAGGTTGAGGGTCCAGATATCCAGCCAGATCTTGCAAGAGACTGAAACCTCATCCAATTTAGAAACAAAGGTCCAAAGGCTACACTTATTTTCAATCAAATAAACACTTAAATCTCCAAGTAAAAAAAAACATCATGTTTGTGCTCCATTTGGATCCAAATCTTAAAATAATATTTAATGAGACTGAGGTTAATAAAATGTTGATCAGCTTGATAGAGAAATATAAAATAAATAGAGTTAATCAAACACCCAACTGAGCTACTCATTAGTTGGTAGCTCAATTGGTATCCTCCCTCCTTTGAGAGGCTTGAGGTCTTGGGTACTACCTACACTCCATGGTTATTCCCCAAGTGCTGCTTCTGAACTGTCATACCCTCTACGACTGTGCCGTATGATATCATTAAATCAAGGTTTGTGGATGTCAAATATACATAGGCATCAATTTTCAGAGCATTGGTGTTAGATTGGTGGTTGTTCAATTAGAACATAATAATACTTACGAGGAAGATTAAGCCAGGGCGTGACTCCTAAAAGCGTAACGCGGTAACCCGATTTGATGACATGTTTGAGAGCCCACAAAAGTGGCTCCATAGAGAACTCCTTCAGTGCATCCATGACTATGACAACATGTTTACTATCTGAATCGCTTGGCGATTCTCGGATTTCCAAGTCCTCGTCCAATGTTTTCTTTCCTGTCGATGCGGTTTTTGGGGCATCACACTCCTTAGAGGCAATCATCTCCGATGAATCAAAATGGGAAATGAAAAATTAGTTAGATGGTTATATGCAAAGTTGGAATGATCAAAATGTAGTTTAAAGAGCTTTTTTTTTTTTTTTTTTTGAGGAATTAGGAGTTGGGAAAAGGGATTTGTTCGAGGCACTTGGAGGGCTTAAGTAAGGAGGGGATTGAGTTGGTGAGCGTTAATTTTGACAAAGGTGTTTGACGAAAACGAGGGAGTGCTTAGTGGACAACGTAAAAGAAACAACCAGAGGCTGGTGAGCCCCTCTACAACAAAGTGACTAGATAGAAAAACAAACAAGAGACGGAGCAGCCTAGTTGGAGATGCTTTTCTATTTTGTTTGTGTCATCATATTATAGATAAGATTTGGGACTCTGCAACCCGTTGCTGGATCACCTTCGCAACCACACCAGCTCATCATTATGTGGCACTCAGGTGTCATGGTAACTTGGATAAGATTGATCAAGTGCCACACTAAAAATTTGGGCATGATCTGATACATATTCACCATTAAAAATATGATCAAAGGCTGGTAAAATCAATGCATCAAAATTTGTGGGCATCACCTTATCTTTGATCCATCAAAATGGAGGTAAAAAATATTTTTAAAAAAAATTAAAAAAAAAAAAATCACATGCCACATGGCTGATCAACCAAGAATGGGTGTTGTTTTGGGATGATCATGCCACGTGGCATGTTATATTATTATATATATATATGGGTACCAATATTTGCAACTAAAATTTGGTCCTCAGAGTGATGGGGTTTCCACTGTTAAAATTGTTGATTACATTGAATCAGATGATGGAGATCATTTTTCGTCCCAATCTTCCACACAAAAGATCCTAAGATCATGGCCACGTATCAAACGATCAGGTGTTGATTCCATGTGCACACAACTTCAAAGGTGACCGTGATCATAGGTGTACCATGAGAAGGGCTCTCCGGTCACTTTTGGGGACGTGTGTCACATAGAATCAACACATGGCTGTCTGATATGTGGCCGTGATGTAACAATTTATTATGTGAAAGATTGGGGACGTTGTCTGATTCAAGGCAATTAACCGGTGGAAACCCCAAGTCGTGGAGATCGAATCTTCATTGCAACCCCAGGTCGTGGAAAATCAGCGGCTGATACTATTAAGTGCAATAAAATAGATAGTAGCCAAATTCCCATGAGTTTTGAAAGTGAAGAGCGAGGGTACTTTCAGAGATGAGAGAGCGAAATTAATTATAACATACCAGCAAGTGTTCGGCGTCTCCAATTCTTCAGCAGAATTCCTTGCCCTTTTAGATGGGTTTGAATCTAATTCCAGAGAATTTCTAAACACTAATAAAACCCCATTTGTTTGGCAACCCTTTTCCAAAAATTCCTTTTCAAAAGAGAAAATTGTTAGGTGAAAAGCACATTTCACTTGAAGCAACTGGCCACCTCTAAATAAAAATGGTGTTGTATTGAGAAGCAACCTCAAGCTGCTTCTCAACCAACACCATTTTCAGCATGTGACAAACTTTTTTAAGAAACATCATTTGAGAAACATGTCTCACACCTCTTTATAGCACCTAAAATGGCATTTTTTTGTAAAAGGGCTGCCAAACCGGGCCTGATTGATTCTGATTCTGCCTTCGTAGTCAAAGCTCTTCAAGGAGCCCAAGTGACTTGGTTCATTATATACCTGAAGGAAGATTGTCTTCAAATTCTAAGACATTGCGATTGGATTATCCCCCACCCAGATGGGGAAGGCAACTAAAATGCTGATGCATTAGCTTCTTCTGCCCCCAATCACTTGGCTACTTATGAGAAGATGGAAGATCTCCTAACAGCTGCTAGGCAGATTCCTGATGGTGATTTGTTCTCTGTTGTACTTTATTTTCTCTTTTAATTTAAAACTCGGCTTGCTTTTCATCAAATAAAAAGAGAGATTAAAGGTAACAAAAGACATTTACTGAAGAATATTAAATGTAGAAAAAATTCTATGATAAACTTTACTATGCCCAAACCAAACCTAAGCTCGGGCAGATCTAGATCCCAGAAATTTCAAGCTTGTAGAGCTTAGAGCTGGGTTGAGCTCATGTTTTGTATCGTAGTCAAGGTAGAGCTGACCACGTCTAAAGCTAGAGCTTGGCTCATTGACAGCTCTAGATAGAAATCAATAGGACTCATGCCGTCATGTGTAGAACAGTTTTTGAAGACTTGATGGTACATAATCTTGCTTTTGCATAGCGGCTATTATAGGAGAAAATTACAGAATCCAATGTGAAAAGGTTTAGCATAATACAAAGGACTAGGCTGTTACAAGCAGAGAAGAGCAAGATCAGTGAAGCCCTACAGGGAAGCAGTTAGCAACTTGCAAAGTGACATAAAGGATGGAAGAGTAACGGAGACATTATCGCTGAACAGAAATAGGACTAATAAAGGACAATTATGCCGGTGAGATCCAAACCAATTGGATTCCTACTTTTCTGTTTATTTGTTTTCCTTTCTTCAATATCTTAGCACTGTAAATCCCAGCATAGCAGCAGCAGCAGCAATAACAATCAAAAGAGCACCAAAACTAGGCATGTGATAATACAGTTGACAGTTCGTTCAACTTCGATAAGATGACAAACAAAGTTAACCGACTGATTGGGGTGGGGGCTGTAGTTCAATTGAAAGTTGACAATATTGAGACCTTGAGATCAAGGATCAAAATTTCGGCCGAAAATATCGGTTTCGGTCCCCACCGAAACGATAATTTGGACCAAAATTTCGGCCAAATTTTCAGTTTTCGGCCGAAATTTCGGTTCAAATTTTCGATATGAGTCAAGCCCGAAACCGAAATTTTACCCGAAATTTTGATCCTTGCTTGAGATCGCAGGTTCAATCCCATCTTATCCATAAATTTTAAATAAATAAACAATTTACCACCCAAATTTGCGTTCTCAAAGGACTCCAAAAAAACTCGTAAATTAGTTTTCAGAGAATATATCCATCAAAACCTATCAGTTGTGGTCAAACCAAGCCAAAAGCACTGTTTTTCTTTCTTGGAACTTTGGCACCCTCAACACAAATCCAACCTACGACAAACCAACGAAAATGAAACCACTTAAAAAATATAAGAACTTGATACACAATGAATGTTTGAGATCCATTAGAAATCATAGAAAGGTCCATTAAACCTTTTTAACAAACCTGATTATTCGAACTTCAGAGCCACGTTCTCCAGAACACCATCACAATAATTAAAATCGGCCAAACAATACAAGGAACAACCACTTCGCAGGGGAAATATGGTTACATAACGTAATTGTCGCTGGCCGCTTCTTATTTGGACAAAAGTTATCTAGCACGAACACGAGTCTAGGCAGGCAACCAAACTGCTTTAAACCAACTTACAACTTATGAATGGTTTTCATGTCAGCAGCTTCCTGAAGAGTGCCTCTCTCCACATGGTCCCACCATTTGAGCAGGAAATTATCCGCAACCAGTCTGAACCAGGGAGATAGTTTGAGACCCTCTTCACCGGCATCTGCTTTTCTCAACAACTCTTTCAACTGATCTCGATTAACGTACTTAACATCGACAACTTCATCAGGGTTTGGATGCAAATTAACATCTCGAACAATGAAGAGTAGATAATCCACTGAAATCAAGGAAAACGACCAAACACCAATTAATACTGAGATTGAATCCTTACGAGACAGGTACCCTTTGAGAAAGGGGAACCCATGCCTCTTAGCCATGGGATCCTGTGGTGAGGGTGAGAGGCATCGTTACAACTGAGATGTCTCGATCATGAGACACATGGAACCCCATTTTTCACCAATTGATCAGACAGCTAAAAGGAGTGAATTCCCCATCTCAAAGGAACCTGACCCATGGAACCATCATCCCACCAGTATCTTTTTTTAACTCGGTTCATCACAGTCTGATAAACAGAGGATAAGATATAAAAAACCATTATCAAGTGAGAAGGGATACATACATTCGTGCTCTCCCCACTTGCCATCTGAGGGAGCTTTGTACAGCATACGGCCAAGGGGAATGAACTGATCAATTGGTAAGTCTTCAGCGGGAATACCCAGTTCATCAAAAAGTTTCCTTTGAGCAGCATTTCTTACCCCTGCATAGGAAACAATTGACACTATTAACACTAATGCAAAAGAAAGTGAATTTTGAAAGTGCATTGGTGCTAAAGAGAAGATAAATACCAAGGTAGTTCTCCTCTATAAGCTCGGAATCACGATAAAGTGGATGGCTGCAGCAGGTATTCGTCCATACTTTAGGAAATGTTACCTTCGTTGCAGACCGTTGCTGTCCAGGAAAGAGAAAAACATTGTGACTAGAAAGATTTCTTCAATGACTAATTAATTGAGGATCATGAAACAACATGATACAAGTATAACTAAACATTGGACAGTGTTTTGGTAAATAATCGATACTTAATTCCAACAGTAAAAGAAATCTTTAAGAATGGTGTTTAAGAGAGTACAACACTTTAAAAAAATAAAAAAATAAATAAATCAATAAATAATCTAGCCCACAGCCAGAAATTAATTAAAATTACAGGAAATTTACAATATTTTGAAAGCTAACAAAGGTCTTGCAATTTATCTTTAGGTAAGGAGTTTGCAATTGAATTTTCCTCCCAGTCGATGCAAGTGACGGATAAGTCCATTTCCAACTGCAAATCTACCGCTTGATCCTACAATTTCTCGAATTCTCAATGAGCTGTCACTCCCATTCATCATCCACCATCCATCATCCATCATCCATCCTAAGGTGATCTTGGGGTTGGGGGAAGTATGAGCTCCTTAAATCAAGAAATTTGGAATTCTAAGCAAGGTATCAAACTCGGTATCGGGTACCGACCCATCTTGAACCAAAATGTATCCGCCGATACTTTATCCGTATTGGCCAATTTTATATTTTTTGAGGAAAAAAAAAATAGAAAAATAGAAAAAGAGTAATTGTATTAGTCGATACTGACCCTTATCGGTCCGATACCGATACCACCCTGATACCTGTATCGGGTTGGTATCGGTTCTCAACGAAACCGATTCTTATCGTTGATACGTATCGCTATCGGCCGAGTTTTGGTACCATGATTCTAAAGGCCAAATTAAAGCACATTAAGTTGGGCCATTCTGAAAGGATTCCCTTAGGCCACCAAGCGAAGCAGAGCAATCAGCCCTGAGAGGCTGCAACATGCTAATGTAAAGTGACTTATTTCGTCAAGGGCTGAGTAAGAGGAGATATTAAAAAAGTAAAAAAAACAATAATATGCCTATTATGACTTTTCAACAAAGAAGGTTATTTTTTGCATTACATATGCTCTTGATGACAATGTGCTAAAGGAAGAAAACAACTAATAAAAGATAGATGCTAGTCCTGAATTTTGGATGGCACAAATCTTTACTTTTCGTTTTTGAAATGGAATTCCTAAAATTAGGGACTTAAAGCCATGCAGAACAAGACAGCCCAATGATAAAATGCTAAAGGTAAAAGAATGGTTTAGGAGCTACAAGACACATCTATTTGTTTGTTATTTTGTAATTGTGAACTTATCAGCTTCCTCAGCGGGAAGATTTTACTTCAAAATAACACTTACAAGAGGAAGTGCTCTTCTAGAAGAGAGCTACTGGTGGGAGAGAATGATTAGTGGGGGTGAACAGGTATATATTGATCACAGAAATAATGGCATCAAGGAGAGTTTGTTTGTAACTCTATTATTGCTTTCTAAAGCAACAGAAACAGATTGCATTCAGCAGTGGGTAATGAATATCTGAGCCTCAGGCCACAACCACATGAGGCTGGCGATTGGTGTTTGTCCATAAATCCATTCAGTGCATTTAGCTTGCCAGGGAAAAGAGGATCTGTGAGATTGATATCCCACTCTGATCCCTCTACCCCTATTAGGATTAGATAAGTACAGACATGTTGGTGCCAATACATTAAAGAAAAGACTTTTCATATGTAACAAAGCCCCACCTCATAGAGATACAAAAGAGCGACTTCAACAAAATGCCAAGCAACAGTTAAATAATAATAATAATAATAACAATAAATTGAAATAAAAAATGCTTCCCATGCTACATAATTCAAGCGATCTAAAGCATGAAACTTTGATATCAATGCTATAACGAGAAAGTACAGACAGTACCATCTCGCCAATGAGTCAATATGGATTTCTTTCAAGTAGATACACCATAACAAGAGCAAATTGATATTCCGTTACATTCATTTTGAGTGAAAGGCGAAAATCCACCCATAACACTATTCGTGTGTCTATAGTGTTAGTTGGGTGTGTCATTAGTTTGCAAGGTATCAAACTCGATTTCAATATCGGGTATCAGTCAGCTCTTCGGACCAATACGTATCGGCCGATCTAATACAAATCACATCAGTCAATACCAATACCAATACCAATTTTTTTTTTAAATAAACTAAAATAAATGATTGTATCGTTGGATACCAATATAGTATCAGCCAATATCAAGATGGGATCGGCCGAAACCTAAACAGTATTTGCCAATACTGATACCGATACCTGTCCTATATCAAATATCGGGATAGCATCGGTATTGGTTTCAGGCGAAACTGATACATATCTAACGCGGGACAAACGCTAAAATCCTATTATGCGATTTGGGATTAACTTTAGAATAAATTGAATAGCAAAAATATTCAAAATCAAGCAACACATAAAATTAATTCAATGAAATTAATAAAACAATTAGATTAATCCATTTTAGCGTCGCATGCGTAAAAATTTCTCGATCTAGAAAAACGGCTCCGTTGAAGGAACTCGGAATTCGTTCTAGTATAGGGCATCAAGCGATAACTGCAATATCGTCTCTTGACTCCTCGGGGATTTTGGGATGAAATAAACTTTGGATAAATAGTTCAAAAAGGGAAATCAAGGATATCAGAAAATGAAGGATTTGAGATTTTTGTTCTTTTATCAATGAATATAAGAAGGACAATACCTGATAACTAGAGAAAAGACAAAATAAAAGGATAGATTCCAAGGCTTCATACCAAGGATTTTCCGAAGCTTCACACCACGGCTGTACGTCGGCTTCGTACCAAGTCGCACGAGAAATGATCGCTCACTCCTCAAGGTTTGAAGGATTCACTCCCTTGATTGAAAACTTTTCACAAGCTCTCTAGGGTTTGCACAAAAGCAACTCTCTTTTCATTAATCAAAACTAACTAAAAAGACTTTACAAGCCTCTATATATAGGCCACCAATAATTAAAATTTAAAATAAAGAGTCCTAATACTAATAAAACACTAAAATAGGCAATTTCCGTAAGATTTAGAAAACCCCATTACGACGCCCACGGACGTCCGTGACCTACGGACAGTGAGGGGGCAAACTCACGGGCGTCAGGTACTATTCATCACGGACGTCCGTTACTGTTCATGGACGTCCGTCACTATTCATTGTGAATAGTTTTTTTTTTTTGGCGTTCCCCGTCATTCTCCTCCACTCAAAATGTTTCATCACCGATGAAACACGCACGTGGTACTGATCAAGTGTATCGGAACTCGTACGGTGGAACTCCTTGCAAGTCATCCGTTGACGTTTTCTGCCTCCTTTTTCATTATTCTTTCATCTGCCTTCCTTTGTGTGATGTCGCCATCAATACTCCTCGAGTTGAAAAAACTTATCTCCAATGAGTTAGGGAATCCACGGATGCTACACTTCGGGAGCTCAATTCTTGGTTTGTCTTTCCACGCTGTGAGAAACTTCTGATTATTACCTTCATTGGCATGGAAGCTTGGAAATTCTATGACCTTCTCATTCGACCCTGTCTCATATTGCACAGGTAAGGTACGAGATAGAAATTGGGTAAATGGGTGCAGTTGGATTGGGTGATCAATAAGGAATGGATCAAAGGGCGGGATAGTGGGATCAAAAATAGGTGTAAGATCTGTTATGACAACTACCGAATGATTGCCCTTGAATAGAAGAAAATCTAGACCTTCACCCTTACCTCTTTCCGAGATTGGGAAAGATTCCACATGCTCATAACCATCAGGAATTAACACAAAACTGTTAGTATCAAATTCATTAAATATATTCAATGTGTTAGTCCGATCATGTGTATTTCCAGTGCTCAATAAATTCAAATTGTTAATCCCATGCAAATCAGAATAATGATGTGATCCTACCAAGTCTAATGACTCACTTGAGATGGGCACATTATCAACACCGTCCTCGGCAATAGGAATTGTCCTAACGCAACCTATGGCTCTGACCGGAACCTCACCTTCCTCATCACTTGGAGTGCTGCATAGTTCGTATACTTCTTCGGATATCTCGCTGTCCTCTTTCTCAGTATGCTCCCGAATGATCAAAGTCTGACTCTTACTAGGACATTGGGATGCAAAGTGACCAAAACCTTGACACTTATAACATTGCTGCGGGGCACGCTTAGAACTTTCGGCCCTTGGTCCATTTCCTTTGTCAACTTGGGGAATTATGAATTTTGAGGATTGACTAGAGGCATTATTTCCCTTTTCGATAGGGTTAGATTGATGCTCAAATTTGAAAAACTTAGAACGGCCATGACTGGGGGTGTCGAGATACTGTTCTAATTCTTCTAGCAAAACATTCATCGAAATCCGCAACAGGATAAGGAATGAGTTCCCTCTGTAACTCTGGTCAAAGACCCATTCGGAATCGGGTGAGTAACTTTTGCTGGTTCATCGACATCGGCCTGGGTCATCAGGTCTTCAAACCGATCGATGTACTCTGTGACTGGAGAATCTCCTGGATGCAATGACTGCCACTGATTCAAGAATACGTTCATCATATGATAGGGGAACGTACTTTTCGTGCAGTTGGACTTTCATTTCAGCCCACGTGAAAATGGGACGAAGACCTTGGATTTGCCTACGACGCTCCACTCTCAACCAATAAAGTCTGGCTTGACCCATAAGCTTGACTTTAGTAAATCTGACCTTGCAGTCTTCGGACATGACATACCACTCAAAGTAGTTTTCCATGCTGACGACCCATTAGAGAAAGACTTGGGTTGTCTTTTCCTGTCAAAAGTAGGGGCGTCCATTTTCACAGATTTCATGACCTTATCATCCAGATTGACTTGGACCTCAGGTCGGGGAGGAACATCTCTCCTACGGTCACGATTATTGACTGTATTGTGATTCTCAGCGATGAGCTCATTGATCTCTTCAAAACGGGTTTCTAAAGTCTCATACCTAGCTTGTTGATCAGCGATGTGCTCATCCATCCGGGTTTGACTAGTGGTCACCTTAGATGCAAGATCTCTAATAAGAACTTCTAAGCTACTGGTATCCATGATGGAATTATGCAAAATTAGATGGTATAAGATAGATCTGAAATGGAAAGAAATAAACCCTAAAATGTATATGATGCAGAAAACCCTAAACTAAGACTGTGCTCTGATACCAAAACTGACGCGGGACAAACGTTAAAATCCTATTATGCGATTTGGGATTAACTTTAGAATGAATTGAATAACGGAAATATTCAAAATCAAGCAACACATAAAATTAATTCAATGAAATTAATAAAACAATTAGATTGATCCATTTTAGCGTTGCATGCGTAAAAATCTCCCGATCTAGAAAAACGGCTCCGTTGAAGGAACTCGAAATTCGTTCTAGTTTAGGGCATCAAGCGATAATTGCAATATCGTCTCTTGACTCCTCGGGGATTTTGGGATGAAATAAACTTTGGATAAATAGTTCAAAAGGGGAAATCAAAGATATCAGAAAATGAAGGATTTGAGATTTTTGTTCTTTTATCAATGAATATAAGGACAATACCTGATAACTAGAGAAAAGAGAAAATAAAAGGATAGATTCCTAGGCTTCACACCAAGGATTTTTCGAAGCTTCACACCAAGGATTTTTCGAAGCTTCACACCACGGCTGTACGTCGGCTTCGCACCAAGTCACACGAAAAACGATCGCTCACTCTTCAAGGTTTGAAGGATTCACTCCCTCGATTGAAAACTTTTCATAAGCTCTCTAGGGTTTGCATAAAAGCAACTCTCTTTTCATTAATCAAAACTAACTAAAAAGTCTTTACAAGCCTCTCTATATATAGGCCACCAATAATTAAAATTCGAAATAAATAATCCTAATACTAATAAAACACTAAAATAGGCAATTTCCACAAGATTTAGAAAACCCCGTCACGACGCCCACGGACGTCTGTAGTGCCCCACGGACATCCGTGACCTACGGACAGTGAGGGGGTAAAATCACATACGTCCGTCACTATTCATCGTGAACATTTTTTTTTTTGGCGTTCCCCGTCATCACGGACGTCCGTGACTATTCATCATGAACAGTATTTTTATTTATTTATTTTTTGGCGTTCACCGTCAATATCGCTGGGTATCAACCGATACTTTTTTTTTTTTATCCGTAACGGTATGATTATGTATTTGAAAAAACAACGAAGCGCTGAGAACGATACAAACCACCCCGATCAAAGGGAGCTCACAACCACAAAGGTCGACAAGCATCAACCGCAAGGGGGAAAAAAACTAGGGGGATACTTGATACCATGTTAGTGAGTATAATACATGTATGTGTCTTAGTAGTGTACATGAGATTCTATTTTAAGTAGCATATATAATACCAAGAATAATACTCCTTTTCACATTGTGCATACTGATTTGGGTTGCTTTACATGATTTTCATGATTTTATTTCTTTCATTGATAATTGCCCTCGGTTTATTATGATATTTTTCATGACATACAAAGATGAGTTTGCTACTTGCTATGATTTTTCTCGTCTTTAATAAGTTGGCCCAAACTCAATATTGTGCAACTGTAAAGATATTGAGGTCTGATAATGGTGGAGAGTACACTTCTCATCACCATAACCCCTACATATGTAGTCAGTAGTCATAGAATTGAGTGGAAGACCACTTATCCTTGTAAAATTCCATGGGCCTAACTCAACCTCACAAAACTGGCTTGTAAGGAGAGGGTTGCCCCAGATTTATATAGCCCAAGGCCATGGATACCACAGGCGATGAGGTACTATCTATCACGCCTCCTCATGTGTAACGTGTCTCTCTACATCGCCGTGTGCTCTGATACCATGTAGAATTCCATGGGCCTAACTCAACCTCACAAAACCGGCTTGTAAGGAAAGGGTTGCCCCAGATTTATATAGCCCAAGGCCATGGATACCACAGGCGATGGGGGACTATCTATCAGTCCTTACACCTGCAACAAAATGGCCGGACAAAAGTATTGGCACTTGCTTGAAGTTGCTTGTGTATAACTAATTGGTATGAATGTCCCTAAATGCTTAACAGGAGATATTGTTCTTACTGCCAACTTTCTTATTAATTAAAGGCCTTCTACAGTTCTCATAGCAAGTCTCCTCATTAGCTATTGTAACCTCAAAACCATCACTTTCAGTACTCTTTATTTCACCTCAAGCATAATTCAAAAAAATTATTGATGTTGTCATTCGATTCAGATTTCATGAATCATTTATCACACAGTCCTTGAAAGAAAGGATCCAGGTTTACAGCTCTGGTAGTATATGTTAATAACATTATTGTCACATGCGATGACAATAAAAAGATCATGATTCATGAGATAAAAGTATCACCTGAACCAAGTCTTTAAAATCAAAGTTTTGCGACCTCTCAGGTATTTTTTGGCCATAGAATTGGCAAGGTCAAATAAGGGAGTTGTTCTATCGCAAAGGAAATACACACTTGATGTTCTAAAGCAGACTGGGATGTTAGTGTGTAAACCTATTAATTCCCCAAGGAAGCTCAGAAGATAAATTGACTGATATGCTACGCTCCAAGTGGGCAAGAAGTGCTTATATGACATCACCTTCAAGTTGGGTATAGATATCTACGCCCCAACTTGAGGGGGAGTGTTGATTTGTTGGGTATCATTAGTGAGTATAATACATGTATGTGTGTCTTAGTGGTGTACGTGGGATTCTATTTTAAGTCATATATATAATAATTGTAAGTGTATGAAATAAAATTTTCACAACCCTAATTTGCTCTTATCTCCTTTCCCTTTCATCTTCCTCCTCCCCCACCTATCCTAATCTACTAATCATAAGATCTATACGTTCTAGCTAACACCTCCATTCTCAAGGCATAAAAATATTGGCATACCTGGAGGAGCAACTCGTACTTTGAGTTAAAAAGAAAAACACTGAAAGCTCTATGTAGCAGATTCTCACTTTCTATTTTTTCCATCAAGTGACCTGCAGAACAGGAAAATAGTCAAAACAAATTAAATAAGAGCAACACACAGTTACCAAAAGGAATATAAGATTCTCAAGTCATCTCAGATAATAAAATGATTATGAAGTACAAAATGGCATTGAGCATAAAATGCTATATACTTGGTTCCATAGTCACAAATTTCTCCGAATCCAAAATGGCAGTCCACAGAAATTTTCCAAAAAATTTTTCAAAATTATATGAAATATTGACAAAATTTTAATGTTTTGACTATTGAACTTGGATTCACGGTTTAATTATACTTTCTGTTGTCTCTTTGTAATGTTCTCTTTATTATCGTCGATTTGTTATGCATATGGATTGTGACTTATATAATGCACCTATTTTATTGTCTAAAAATATTATTTTTAACTTTAATTAGGTTAATATATCTTTCTTATGCCTTGATAATTTATATTATATTTATATTTTTATTCACCAAAATTTTGCCTCATTTTTCACTAAATCATCCGAAATGAATTGAAACGAGACCACCCCCCCTCACCCCACTTAAATATTGCTGAAACCAAACTTTGTTATTATTTTAGGTGCAAAACAATGCTGTCAGAATCGAATAGTCTCTTAAAAGCGTTCAGGTTTTGTGAATCAAACCATATCGCTGAATCATTAAATCTTATGATTCATAACAATTTCTTAAGAGATAAAAAAAACTAAAGAAAAATTCAATATATTTAAAAAATTAAAATTTAGAAACCCTGCCCATAAACCATGATATTTCATTCATAAATCATATAACATTAATTTTTGTAGCATAAAGTGCATCTAATTGATAACCAAACAATGAAATAAAGCAAACTATAGAAATATATAGTTTAATAATACAACATATCAAAGTGAATTACAAATCAAAACAGGTGAACTTCAAAGAAAAAAACTTATCAAGCTTTTTTTTTTTTTTTGATAACCTGGGTATCCAGGCCTCTTAGAGCACCCGCCTAATCCCAGGGGCACATGCGCACCACAAATTCAGCACATGCCGGGTCAGCACAGGTAAATCCCTAGGGTGGCCTCAAGGGGGGGAGGGGATTCGAACTCAGGTCTCCTGCTTTTGGAAGCAGGTACCTGGCCAGCTCGCCTAACCCCTTGAGGTTTTTATATTCATTCAAACCCCCAACCTCTTCTCCAAGATGAAAAAAAAACCTATCAAGTTTTGGTATCCCTCTGTTAGAAGATTTTGCAAGAAATAGAATCGAGTTCCATGTCTGAATAGAAAAGATATGAAGAAGGTAGAGAAAAATGTTTCCACGGTAAAAAATGGGAATCAACTCTAATTTAAGTGTGGGATTCATGTAAATCGAAAATCGTTGCATATGTTAAAAAACAATTCAATATGCAAATCGTATCATTTTACATACGATTCGATATGAATCCTTAAATCGAATTCATGATAGTACGATTCTAACATTGGTGTAAACTGAATGTTAACAACGTGAAAGAAAACATTATCCAAGCAATCTACAAGATCAATATGATCTGCAGCCTGGAACTCCCACTTACAATTGTATTTAGAGTCGTGCCCAATAACATGATCTTCCTCATCTACTAAAATACATCTGCACAAAGCCATGGAATAACCAGTAATAATTATTAATTGCATGCTCAATAACATGAATTTCCGGAACTGTTAAAATTGTTTCAGCTCAAAGCTGTATAACAATCAATGTTAAATTTTCCATTCAAACCAGCGATACCGTAAACAGTAGAAGACACAGAAATCTCTACTGCAGTCATGAACATACCAAATTTCAACAGAACTAAAAGCAGAGAACACAGAAATTTCTAATGAATTCATCAACGTATCAAAGTTCAACAGAACTAAAAGTATAAGCACTTTGCAATGCCATTCTATAAGTGCTGTAATAACAATTGATGTTCTTTAAATTGAACAATCCTTTCCTATAAGGTTGGAAAACTAATATATAATCCTAAAACTTCCAATCTATCTACGTATGTATATATATATATATATATATATATATATATATATATATATATATATATATAAATCTAATATATAATTCTAAAACTTCCGACCTATCTACGTGTGTGTGTGTGTGTGTGTCTATATATATATATATATATATATATATATATATATATATATATATATATATATATATATATATATCATTATTTCTATGGGCAATGCTAACCTCACCCACTTCATTGTGAGGTTAGCAATGTCCCTAGACAATAATACCCTTATGTGAGAACATTATTGTAATTTTTGTGGGGACAATTTAGTAAAAATGCTTATACCCATTTTTTAAATTTCCAGTGCAGGGATTAAAGGCAGTTCTATTCGTTTCTTTCTCGTTCTTCCATTATGACTATAAACACCTAAAGCGAATAGAGTCATGTCGATCTGTTTCCAGAAGTGCAGCGATCCAATTTTGGAGAGCCTCAAGGCTTTCCATGAATTTTAGATCTGTTAACAGGAGACTTGACTACATAAGGAGCTAGAGGATCCCAAGGCTTTAAACAGCCACCACACACTTCATCTTAAAGCGCCAGCCACCGCACTGATCCTGTATCCAACGGGTGATTTTGGAAGGATCATAGGTGGTACCAGCTTCTATTACACCCACACCAGTATACAGCCATTTGATTATTTTATTTCATCACAAGATCAAAGGGTGTGCAGCCAGCTTTCTTCATTTAAAGATTATGGGCTGTAAGGCTTTTTTTTGTAGGTAAGCTGGGCTTAAACCTGTGACCTTGAGGTTGGAATATTGTCAACCTCCCAATGTGCTACAGCTTCAATCCCCTTATGGGTTGTAAGTTGATGGTAGAACACTAAAAGTCTTCATCATCAATCATTATATGGAAATTATATAACATGGGGGGTTTATTGTTCATTATATTTATTTATTTTAAGCTATTACACGATGAGGAAGGAGAAAGAAACGAACAAAATTCCCTTTAAACCCTGCTGAAAACTAATAAGATGGGTATTAATGTTTTTAACAAATTGTCCCCATTCAAATACCAATAATGCCTTCACATGATGTCTAGGGACATTGCTAACGTCACAATGAAGTGGGTGATGTTAGCATTTCCCTAAACATATACATGTTATTCTATTATTTAGAAATAAGTAAACCATGTATACCATGTAATTTTATTATTTAGAAATAATTAAAAATTTTAAAAATAACAGTAATTAACAATGAAAATCAAGGTAAAAAATGCATACAAATCTAATCTAATCATTAAGAATGAAGAAGCCTTAGACAAAGCCCGCATGCCCATGATGTAGACATTCCAAGAACAGACAATCATTGAATTGTGAATTTGCACACAATAAAGTAAACTGAAGCCCAAAAAGCACAAAATTTACGGCTCCTTCGAACAGCATATTAAAAGTTGGATTGCGCCATTTGAAAGACCATTTTCAAATGGCGCAAACTACATCTTCATGTGTTCGGATAAGCACAAAACATGGATGGTGAAAATGCTATTGACTTTTTTATGCTAAAATGTCAATAGTGCAAGTTATGCGAATCTAAGTTTTCATATAACCACATTTTGCAGGAACAGCATTTGTGGACCATGTCTGTCCATACAGGCCCTACTGCAATTGATGTGGACAAAACTAAAAGCAGTCACATACTGAAAAATCCCAGGCTTGAATAAATTAATAAACAGATTAATGTTTCAGCAACAATGTAGTGTGATTTCATATTTAAATTTGAACCATTTTTTATTGTTAGTTTTATCAATATTTTATGATGGTGGGAAGGTATTTTATATGGTACTTGATTTCACTTACAGCAAACAAAGCTAATCTTAGTACTTTGGATCTACATATAGCACAGATGTTGCAAGCTCAACAAATAATGTATCCAAATTGAGGAAGTTGCAACTCCTTTTACTACATCTTATAGAATTTTTCTCCGCAAAGTTTCTTGAGATGAAAACCATCGTTCAAAATCTTAAAACATATCATTTGATGTATCTTGGTATCGGTGGTTCCCTAGATGACATTTTGGAGTATCTCAGGAATCACCAAGATATCAAATTATGTTGCTATATTTCTCAAGAGCCACCAACATTTTAATGCTGTTATTTTAATAATTTTTACTACATTCAACTATTTATCAGGATATTTTCTATGGCGGTCAACAATCCAGGCTGGCCTACAGAATCGTCAGGCAAAGGTGGAGCCCAAATGTTTTAACATTTTTCTTGAGGCCTGTCATACCTGCCCATTTATACCATTTCGGGCAGGGCCTGGGCCCAAAATATGTATGCCCGATTTGTGAATAGGCCAGGCTTTTAGGCCCATATAAAAATAGTTGCCTAAAATTATCAATTACTTAACAATGTAAATTGGAATAATTTTCTATACATAGCTCTACGTCAAACATATGTACACATGTTTTACGATGGAAAGCTTATATTTATTATTCTTTAATTATTTTATGCACCGCACCTTGATTTAATTTTGTAGAATTTTTCCCATAAAGCAACTTAAACATAATTTCTGCAGCATAGATCTCCACCAAATCTAATAATCTATCCTTCTAAAGCAAAAAAATGCATTTTTTATTACTTATTTCCATTTGTAAATTTTTAACTACTACTAAGGCCAAGTAAGCCGTACCGTATGTTTATCCCCGATTGGTAAATAGGCCAGGCTTTTAGGCTCATATAAAAATAGTTGCCTAAATTATCAATTACTTAAATTTTCTAACAATGTAAATTGGAATGATTTTCTATACATAGATCTACATCAAACATATGTACACATGTTTTAAGATGGAAAGCTTATATTTATTATTTTTTAATTATTTTATGCAATTTCTTGATTTAAGTTTGTAGGATATTTCATTTTCCCAAAAAAGCAACTTAAACATAATAATCTTTCTAAAGCAACAAAAGTATTTTTTATTACTTTTTTGCCATTTGTAAATTTTTAACTATTTTCTACTTAGGTCAAGGCATATCAAGGAACTGGTACCATATGCCAATGTGTGAAACATCTCGAAGGCCATCAATAAGCGTTCTGATAGCAAGATTTTGCACATTGAGTGATTCCGCAAGGCCAGTGCTACTTAGGCACTTCTTCTTTTGGGTCGTGCCGATGCTTGGTGGCATTTGGACACTCCTCAACAAGGAAGCATAGATACTTCATTTTTGGTAATGTATCCGTATCGGATACCGATACTTGAGGGATACAGCTACATGCATATCTTGGACATTTTCGGACAAAAAAAATTAAAAGGAGAAGAAATCAAACTGCGAGTTTAGGATGTGGGGTTTTCCAGAAAAGAAGAAGAACAAATCGAAGGAGCCTACCCATTTGAAATCAGTCTTTGTAAATTTTTTATTTCTTCTTATTCTTCCTCTTTTCTTGCGTTTATTAACCTAAAATATACCTAAAAATATATAAATAATAAATTTTAAACACACACATCCCCCAGTATCATATCTTGATTTTTTTAAAATTGTCGTATTGTATTACTCGTGTCTCGTATCTGTATCTGTGCTTCCTAGCTCTTCAATATAATATGGTACTTCTAGATATGTATAAAAATACCATCAAAATGTTCCTTGTTTTGACATGATAAAATGAACTGTTGTTGAAAAATAAATGAGTAAAGTTTAGTTACATAAAATAAAAAGCTTCGATCCTTGAAAACGAATTGTATAATATTATAGTATACTCAAGGTATTAAAATCGGTATCGGTCTCGGGAATCGGTTTGCCCGGGACAGATACGAATCGGCCGATACCAATACCTATCGGTCGATTTTGTAAAAAAAAAATAATAATAATAATAATAATAATAAATAAATAAATAAAATGTCTCGATCGAAACCGAGATGTATTGGTTGATACCCGATATGGTCCTGTATCAGTTTGGCCGAAAACCGATACATATCGTTATCGGCCAATTTTTGATACCTTGAGTATACTTTAGTTAGGGCTCTCAATGGGTCAGGTTAGGGCCGGGCTGGGGTTCAACCCGAGCCGGGATCCCAATTTCTTTAGCCCAGCCCTAACTTGGGTTGCAATGTACTCAGCCCAAGCCCGGCCCATTGCGGGCTAGGTCGGGCTTAGACTTTTTTGGGCAACGTTTTTTTAAAATAAAATTTGGTAAAAAAAATTTCAAATCAATTTTCAACGAGAGAGAATTTGAGGGAGTGAGAGACTTGCTTGCTTAGAGTTGGGACTTGAGATGGTAGAGATTCCAATAAAAAGAAAACCCTATTTTAGGGTTTCTATTTATGAAGCTAGTATCGATTGTGATTGCAAGTGCATTTTGACCTAAATGACATTGATTTTGTATATATATACTTCATCCGAGCCGGGTGCTGGAACATTCAACCCAAGCTCGACCCAGATCAATCTAGGTCACCACATGCTTAGCCCGGCCCGAGTACCAGGCCGTGTTGACTTCATAAAATATACCGCTTTTCCGAGCTGGGTGCGGGCCAAAAACCGGGCTGGCCCGGCCCATTGAGAGCCCTACTTTTAGTTAGATTCATGACATACATTACGTATCTTTTGTTACATATCTCAATTGGCTCTCTAAGACATACCTTCAATTTCTTTCATATACATTCTTTCTTTTTAATTTTTTTTTCTTAATGTCGTGTTGCCGTATTGGAATTTTTAGAAATTGGTGATGACACCTTGACACTTGGCAACCCGTGCCATGTGTCTAGGTAACACTGCTCAAGGCTCCTAGAAGGTGCTGCAGACCACAAACGATGCCACTCTAAAACAACGATCTTGTTTTGGCAATAAACGAGGGAATCTACAAAAAGTTTGGGAGAACATCTTCTGGTGTGGTTTGATTAGGAATCAAGCAACCAAATACTTTTGTGTATTATCATAGGAACACTAAAGGTTGACCTCGATCAACTAAAGCTAAAAATCGCTCTTCAGTATTATTAATCGTGAAATTGTTGTTTACATATATGAAGAGGCTTTAAATAGCCTTTACAATAATTGCATAAAGAATATTATTCTAATCCAACTTCTTAATTTAAATAAAGAAATAGCAAAATTCCAAATACTTTTTTATACGTAAGTTGGGCTTGAAAATATTTGTCTAATTACTTCCCTAACCAATTTAAAAGGTCAACCTAGTCAATTTAAACAAAACAAAATCTTGAACAATAAGGAAATTAAACTTAATTCAACTAAAAATCTGAAAATTCATTACTCTGCGGTGCAGCCTTCGATACTTGACAATATGTACCCATTAAAATGGTATCGCTTCGCCTATTGAAAAGCTACTTCAAGAAGTTTTTAAATAAGACCATTTTCATATTAATCTAACGTCGTTTGACACTTGAAAATAAGTCAAATATAAAAGTGACAAGATTGGAAGTTAAGTACTTTGTGACCATCCAAGTAGCAATTTTTCACTAATAAAATTTAGATTTATATTTTCTTTCTTCATTTCTCCCAATGCTTCTATATTTTCTCGTTCACATTCTTCCATCTAGGAAGCCCTACAAAGATCATGAGATTACAATTCTTGATTGTTGTAGCGTCGTTTGACACTTGAAAATAAGTCAAATATAAAAGTCACGGGATTGGAAGTTGAAAGTGATAGCATTGGAAGTTAAAGTACTCTGTGACCATCCAATCAGCAATTTTTCATTAATAAATTTAGATTTAGATTTTCTTTCTCCTTTTCTTCCAATGCTTTTATATTTTATCCTTCACCTTCTTCCCTCTAGGAAGCCCTATAAAGAGCATGAGATTACAATTCTTGATTGTTGTATCGACCCACATTTTTCTCTTTATATATATATATATATATATATATATATATATATATATATATATATATATAGAGAGAGAGAGAGAGAGAGAGAGAGAGACATAAATATACGTGTATGGTGTATGTAGATTAGAAATGAGTGGAGAAATAGGACTCGCAAAGTCAACCCCAAATAGATGGGATAAGGTTGTGATGATGATGATGTGTGTATGGTGTATGTTCATCACACATTAATGCTCCTATTTCTAATCTCTCAATTCTTTTTTTGGGTTGATACATACATTAACGCTCCCTATTTATCTTATTTCTAATCTCTCATTCTTTTTTTGGGTTGATACATGAGTCAATGTGCTAGATGCACACCCAACAACCCCTCTCTCTTGAACCTTCAATTTCTCTCCCTTCTAAATAAAAAGAAAATATAAAGAAATCGTGGAGGCCATATAGAGAAAGAGAGAGAATCCCTCTCCTCTCGTGGATCTCGCCGAGTGCTTGAAGAAAAAAAGAAGGTTGAAAGAAGACGTCGCTTTGAAGACAAATCTCTCGGATCCGCCTTCCTATCTTCAACCTTCTTTGTTGTTGGAGATACAATGTATAATTGAGATTTGTGCTAGTGAGTGACATTAGAGATTTATGTATGAGAGGTATGCCTAGTGGGTTTAGCGAACATTGAGTAGAAAGATATGTTTTAGTTGTTTATGTTGTTGCCTATATAAAGGGCTCATCTATTGTAATTTGGTGTATCATAGCATATGCAATAAAATCTTCTCTCTCCTAATAAACCCTAAATGTGTATTTCTCCTCTTTAGTTACTATTCTATAGATTTCTACATGATATCAGAGCAGGTAAATCTCGGGTGTATGTATTTCCTCTTGTTTGGTCTCATCTGATGTATGCTTCGCACCTTGTCGATCTGTCGGATCTTTGTTCATCAAAAATCGGGGACCTAGGTCTTTTACGATAGTTCTTGTCTTTCTACATTGAATATGTAAAGACTCAATTTCTTTTTTGCTTATATATGATAATTACCATATGCATCATTTGTAATATTTTTTTTTTTATTAATTTATGATACTTAATGATGAAGTAATTTAATTAATGAGTAGAGAAGTGCATGGTAGACCAAGTGGTTAGGAGCCTTGATTGTAGAATAAGAGGTTAGAAGTTCAAACCTTGGTAGGAGCATATGTAGTTTAATTTTTGGTATTTATCTCAGAAGCTTATAAACACTATTATTTGTTGCTTGTATGTAACATGGTATATTATCCGATAAAGTTAATTAAAATAGGAAATTGAGATACTAGACTAATATAAGATATTATCCTACAAAAATTAGCCTTTTCGAATTTCTTCCTACTTTTTGCATTAAAATTTTAAAAAGAGAGATTTTTAAGAAGTCATTAAAGACTTTTGGATTTTCTAGAGGATTTGGGGGCATGGACGGGCAAGATTCAATCGGAGATTTTATTTTCTTCAAAAGATATGTATTTAATATTTTTTTCTTTTAAAATAATTAAAAAGGGCTAGATTTAAATTTCTTTAGGTTTAAATAAATTAAATTTTATTTTGATTTCAAAGAGGATTGGATTTAAATTTATTTTCGGCTTAAATCATGATTAAAAGTTATTTTATTAATAAAAAAGTTTTCAATTCTCTTTAATATGTGTTAATATTGTTTTTATTTTGATTTAATTAAACAGGTTGAGTCTAAAACCTGCTTATGTGATCTGGAGCTCTGTGGATATATGGATGGTAGTTTTGGGTGTGAATGTCGAGAGAATTCAAAAGCATGAATTATGCCCTTTATTTTTGGAGATCTATATTGAGGCTTTGTCTCTGGCTTTCTATTGTATAGTTGCTTTTCTGTTGTCTTAGATCTTTGCAGTTTGCACTATTGCTTCATAGTATTGATTTCGAGGAATTCTATGAGTTTAGTCACTTCCAGTGTTTTTTTATACATGTTGCCAACACACATCTGCCTATGATTCACTGATTATGGTGATAAGAGACTTACTGGTAATCTCTAGCTTCTTGTCTCTTAATTTATGTGGATGATGATGGCTACATCTGATAATCTTTGGCTAATGCATAAAAAATACTGCAGCCTTGTGATATGTGTTGCTGCTGCCTCAAAATTCGTGATATTGTTAATGAAGATAATTTTTGCTGCTCACCTGGTTGAATCTCTATGGATCTCCCCTCTTTTATTTTTTTTACTAATTTATTTTTGGATATGTGATGCAATTGTTCATTGCCTGTTGTCCCGCCTAAGTTGACAATGAGTGGCCTTTGATGTCATGATATGCATCCTTTTATAATCTTATTGCCTTCCCCACTACTATGATATGTAGCCCCTTTTTATTGACCTTGCCTCATCAATATTAGGGGAGATGGTTCATGATACTTAAAACTGGCAAGTTGAGCATCGAAGATAAAAAACTTGTGAAGGGGTGTTGGAGATATAATGTATTATTAAGATGTGTTTTAGAAAGTTATGTATTAGAAGTATGCCTTGTGGGTTTAGTCCCACATTGAGTAGAAATATTTAGGTGTCTATGATTCCCTCCCTATATAAAGAATTCATCTATTACAACTTGGTGTATCCTAATAGAAGCAGCGTAGTCTTTAGTGTTTATTGTGCTCTCTCAATATAATGTATTATTGAGATGCAAAATTTTTGTCACGTGCAGTGTTGTCTTAAGCGATCGCTTAAGCCATTCTGAACCTTCAAAGTGCATAAGCCATCTTGGCTTAAGCGACGCAGTCAATTAAGCAATCGCATACTGATGTATGCGAACGCAAAAACAGTATGCAATGGCAAAATGCTCCAACGGTCATAAATATGACCATTGGAGCACTTTGTTAAAAAAAAAATTCTTTTTTGGGGCCCCATTACTTCTATAAAAGGTGTGTTGGGTCATATACTCTTCACAAATATATTTTGGCTCATTCTTCCTCTCTAATCTCCAATCTAGACTCTCAATCTCCTCTCTTTAGTATGTACGACATTTTAAAAAAAAAACTATAAGAATGTATATTTTTCCCTTTTTTGTCATTGACTCATTTTTGTTAGTGTTACTTTAGCTATGAGACTTAGATACTTCTAAGTCTATAATTTTATTTTATTTTTAATTTATTAAAAAAAAATCATTAAGCCATGGCTTAAATCGCTTAAGCGAAATGCGGTCAAATGACTTGGCATAGCTTAAGCGATTTGACAACACTGGTCACGTGTGACTGGCTTTGTACATATGAAAGTTCTAAAGTACCCTCATATTTAAAGAGGGTACTTTAGAACCCTTAGCCCAAAATTTAGGGAGATTTAAAAAAGGCGCCCTGTGCTGTTTTTTATGACGAAAAAGGCATGTGCCTTATTATGTTCTCAAACAGCGCCCAGGCACACTTTAAACGGGCCATCGTGCATCGTTGTGCAGGTAAGGCAATATAGAAGCACCTTGGTCGTTTACCATTTCGCCCTTCCTGCATCTCTACCCTTAAAGGTAAGGAAATTACATTTATGCCATAACGTAGCACCGGTGATGGCGTTTATTTGAGCTCCGACGAACCAGAGGCGCAAGGGTTTTTGAAGAAGAAGACCCTTCGAAGAAGATGCCCACAGTTTTTTGCTCCAGCGAACCAGAGGCCCAATGGTTTTCACTTAAACGGTTTTTTTATTTCTCTCCCCGGGACTGTGTTTATTTGAACTCCGGCGAACCTGAGGCGCACATTTGGAGAAGAAGACCCTTCAGAGAAGATGCCCACAGTTTTTCGCTCCAGTGAACCGGAGGTGCAAGTGTTTTCACTTGAACGGTTTTTTTTATTTCTCTTTCGGCGACGGTGTTTATTTGAACTCCGACGAACCCGAGGCGTCTAGCGAACCTGAGGCGCAAGGGTTTTCACTGGAACAACATTTATTTGAGCTCCGACAACGGTGTTTATTTGAACTCCGGTAAACCCGAGGCGCAAGGGTTTTTTTATTTCTCTTCCGGTGACGATGTTTATTTGAACTCCAGCGAACCGCCATCAGAAAACTGAGACGAGGTGTTTTGATATAACATATTAACATATTTTATAGCATGAGCTATTTGGTCAAATGCTTACATGGAGATATGCACCATTGCTCGTTTTCAACCTGCAAGGGCGCCCTTTTGTAATTAAAAAAAAAAAACTCACCGAAATGATATTTAAAATGCTAAAGGGGCGCTCTTTCATGCTTTTCTCCAAAATTTATCCTCTTCTTCCTCCATAGGGAACCCCTTTCGCAATTCTTCCAAACGCACTTCCACCTCACTTCTATAATACACAGAATACTTAAGCAGATTATACGACATCTCAAGCATTTTCCAGGGATAAGATCCATGGATCAAAATCTCGGATTTTTGATACGTATCGTCCAGCCCCAAAACCGATACGTACCGGAAGATACGTATCGGTTCCGAACAATACTTTCCGGTTTTTCCCCAAAAAAAAAAAAAAAAAAACAACAGAACCGATAATTTGAAATTATCGTCCTATACGAACGATAATTTGACTATTTTTTAAGGGAGGGCGATAAAAACACAATGTATCGTATCGTTCAAGTCCAAAACCGATACGTATCGGTATCGAACGATATTTTGATCCATGATAAGATCCACCATCCTTGAATTGTGTGCTTGAAGGTGGAAGGTATCTATCTTTCTATTTCTAACGCTTTCTCAAGGTTTCGTAAAATTTACCAATCTTGCTTATCATTTTCAAGATGTTCTTAAAGCTATTCGATCGAAATTGCAAATTGGGTAGGTGAGATAAAAAAGAAATAGATAAACTATACATAGAGAAAAGAAAACATGCTGGTTTCTTCTCCTTTGAAAAACCCAGAAATTGATAAATATGTAGGGTTTAGGGTTTAGGGTGAGGATATGGGGTTTTTTTTTATTTACAAAAACCCAAAAACTTAAAAAAGCAAAAAAAAAATTGCAAAAGAGACTGATGGAGATAGCTGGGAAGGAGAACAAGGTTTTCTCATTGGGAGGGAGAAGAGGGAAAATAGACACGAACCCTAAAAAAACACGCTTTATATGTAAGGGCATTGAGGACATTACACTTTTTGTTGATAAAAGTTTGACTAGCTATTTCACAGTGAATGCAATCCTAGAAAAACTTTGCTTCGAGTATAATACACCAAAAAGAGTCGGTAGGAATCCTTTTTTCTAATTTTCCCTATCGTCAATCTTCCATTATGCTACAAGCCCATTACACCCACCATAATGTTATGGCTTGTAGATCAAATGTATATATGTAATGGCCTTTACAAAGGTAGCGTAAGCATGATTGCATCATTTACCTCTAGTAAGAAGGATGTCCTCGATTTGAATTTGTTGGTTTCTACTTAGGAATCTTGAAATTACCTTGCAGTTTCTCCTTCTAATGTTTTCTCTAGCAAACAATGTTGTCGTCCCACCACTTGCTCAGGTATATCCCCCTAGTATACCATAACGCCACAACCCATTGTCCATCTACTATCATCAAATCAATTCCTCCATGGCCTAAGTAGTATAATCTTCATAAAAATCCTTAAACAATGGGCCTCCTCTTCATAGTTCACCATGTTTTGCATTCCAACGCCCACATCACCACAAAGGAAATTTCGCAACAGATCGATAGGCATCAAGTCAAAAAGATGCCTTCTTCACCAAAAATCAAAGAGTCTTCTTCACCCCAACCCTGGTTGCCTTTATTAGAAATTGGACAACTATTTCGTCAATTTCACCTTTATCTTAGGTGGGCCTGTCCCAATAAAAAAAAATAACATAAATTGTTATGGGTATCAAACATGAGGAGTTATTTTACGTATTCTTCTCCAAGGTCTTCAACATATTGATTGATCGATTACTCACGCAAAGCAAATACGAGTTCTCGACTTCCATCAATGTGATCGATAATAGAAAGGCCATAAGCTCCATAAGTTTTTTTTAATTTTTTAATCGGCATAATCTCCATAAGTTGTGTAATCATTTTGAGATTATTTTCGTAGGTACTAAAGGTTTGCCTCCAAAAAGAAATTACTAACATGGTACTGAGCGGCCAATAACAATGTCACATCCTCCCCCACTCAAAATCGCCAACGTCCTCATTGACATCGAAGTGCTTATTCCCATAAATGTATGTCCTACCATGATATACTCTTTCAACTCCTTGTCTTCACTACACACACACATCGCTTGGCCCATTTTGTGCTTCACCACACGTGACTCCTCATGCTAGCCAAAAACATCCAAACTCACTACGTCCTCCCATACTTGACGTAGCTCACTCTTTTGTCTTATCCAACACTTCCCCAACTCTGCATCGCGACCATTGCTTGAAAACTCATGCCACACTACCACAGTCTCTCGCCCCCTACTTTCACTCCAAGTAGCAACTCAAAACAAACCACGCTGCTCTAGTTCGACAGTCATCCAAGCTTTCGCCTGATTTGCACAACAAACCAAACCATGTCCTTCATTGGGTCTTAAGTTATCCCACGATCCACTCCAACAAGACCAAAGTGTTCTGAACTAACTTTGCTCCCATCCGAGGAGTGACCACCCCATTGTCGTCTCCGTTCTCTCCTTTCCCTTTATCCTGCAACACGTTTAAGACAACCTTCTCTAGGCATTCCCGCACGAGGTGCAACCCACCACACAAGAAGCAACGCTTCGTCTTTGACTTGTCTACTCCCCCTATCATATCCATTGTCATTAGGCTCCTTCGTTTGTTTCTCCATTCTCTTTAGTTTGCTTGCTCATCCTTCTCTTGTCCCTGACAGTACCCACAATCGCTAAGTTGCATCAAATATCTCATCCAAAGTGTCATGGCCATTGCACTCGGCTTATTTTGTGCCCACAACGCTAATCCGTGAATTGAATTTCGTCCCTGGCGATAGCCACAATCATTCTCATTCAGCCGCAAAACATGTTGCATCCAAAGTGTAAAGGCCATTGCAGCTTGGCTTATTTTGTGCCACGGTGCCAATCAATGAATAAAATTTAAGACCATGTCTTTCTCGCTCATGTCATCTATATCCAACATCAAACTCATGAAGGTATCAATGTAGCCACGCATCAGCCATGTGTACTTCAACGCTACTAATGCTTGACACGTCGACCATCGAACATTTGGGGTAAGAACTAGGCCTGTATTTCCTTCAAGTCTGTCCACAATTCGATCGTCCGACAACCCATTCATTCTAGGGTTGTGCATTTTTTGGACCGAGCCGCCGGGTTTGGACGCCTCCCCAAGCCGAAACCGAACCGAATGTAGTTTGTAAGTATATATATATATATATATATATATATATATATATATATATATATATATATATATATATATATATAGATAGATAGATAGATAGATAGATAGGCGGGGGTTTTGATTAATTTTAAAGGACATTTAAGTAAAATGCATATTTTAATATAAAGCCCTACCCTTGTCTTTAGCCTATTCCTAAATCCTAAAGCGGTAAAGTAGAACTTATAGGAAAACTGAAACCAACTGAACCAAATCTAATCGGGTTGGTTTGGTTTAAGAGTTGGACGGTTTGGTTTGATTTGAAAATCTAGAAACCGATTAGGACCGGTTTGGTTTTTGTGATTTTGGTCCAAAACCGACCAAACCAAACCAAATACACCCCTAATTCATTCTACCGCAGCTCAATGCCTCCATAGTTTGTCATCACCAACCAAATATCTCGATGCAATCCTCAGCTTTGTTTTCTCATCGTCCTTCTCCAAGGACTCGAGGTACTCTTTCACATCCTAAATGAAATTCTCAAGATCTTTTGCCTAGGGTTCTCAATGGGCTGGGCTGAGCCTAACCCGCTATGGGCTGGGTATGGGGTTCATTTTGATGCCCATTTAATAAGCAGGTCAGGCCGGGCTTGGTCATATAGACTCAAGCCCATCGACCCGTTATACTAAAGAGCTATTTTGGCCCAGCCCGACCCAATAAAGTCACCCATGCATATTTTTATACACTTGTTTCTTCTATATATATTAGTCAATATTAGTGAAATTGCTACATTATCCTAGTTTTAATAAGTTAGTTGATGATGCATCTCAACTACATTTACTTCAAAGGGCACAACCTAAAAAAGCTTAATATTTGGATCAGATGGGTTCAAATTCGGCCCAGCCCGAACAAAGTTCGATTATGTGATGGGTCAAGTATGGGCTAGGTTATATTCTAGTTGGCCCAGCCAGGCCCAAATAATAAATGGGCTGAGTATGGGTTGACCATTTTATCCCATTTAAAATTCGGACCGTTTTAAGGCCCGGCCCATTGAAACTGCTACTTTTGCCTCATGAGAGCCTTTGAACATTTTTGCCTCGAAGAAGTGGGGACTTGAGAGTCATCCCCACCTACATCACTAAGATCATCTTCTTCAAAATTCTCCACACCAAAGAGACAATACCAACGCCCTCCAACGAAGTTATGCCAGCACACACACTTGCTCGCAGTCTCCGGAGCTAGACAATGGTTGAGTACAACCAAATCATAGGTACATGGCATAGTCACAAGTCTCTGATTTGACTTTTTCAAAAAAAAAAGTCAGCGACTTGCAGTCATCCCTACTACATCGACTTCGCCGACGGTGATTTTGTGAGGTTGCCCTTTTTTTTTTTTTTTTTCTTTTCACTTATACTTAAAGTGTAAATTGTTTTAGGGTTATCGCCATCTATACTGCTTGCCCGTCTCAGAGGTTGTTGCTCTTCTTCTTTTGCCTATTTTGTACTATTTTGTTTGTTAAAACCAAGGTAATTAAGACAATGTGGCGAGGTCATGGCGAAGAGACTCGCAATGCGATGGCGAGGCTTACTATTAATTTTTAAAATGTAATAATTTTTTAAAATTTTATTTTTTAATTATTAGTATTCTTTTTTATAGAGGAAAAAAATTTCAACTACTTAGGCATCATTCTTTTATTCTAATATTGAGGATTTCATGTTCTAGCCATACAAATATCAATTAAACATTAATTATCAAATATGGAACATTAATGAATTTGCAACATTGGCGAGTATAAGTGTATAACTATATATGAAATAGCAAAAAATATGGAACATCAACAAATTTCCAACGTGGTAAGTGTATATATATATGAAACAGCAACGAATAGAAAATATTAAAAAATATGGAATATCAAGTACACATATTGTAGTATCGTCGACGCTACCATGGCGATGCTATGGCGTCGCTATTTAGCCATCCTTGCTACTTAGTTGTATATGATGTTTTCCATCGCCGTTCGTCATTGCGAGGTTATAGCGTCACCTTGGCAACCATGGTTAAAATCACTATGTTTAACTTCAAATTACTATGATATATTTTTTGAATTTTTTTATTTTCCTCAATTTTTTTCGACTTTGACTAACTTGGACCAATTTTTCCTGATTTATTGCCAACTCCCGACTTTGTGACCGTGGTACTGGGTTTCCCTATGCTCTGTAAGGGGAAATTGCCTCACCCTCTTAAACAGTAGGAGAATCTGAAACATAAGTTTGACATAATAGTTTTCGGAAGTCACCTTGCGAGGTTATATGATCCTCACCTCCACACAATGTCCATTCGTGACTCACATCCAAGCCATCATCCTAAGCATCAACACTATCACAACACCCCCATGCTGGCTTCAACATTGGCTCTCATGGGAAGCCATCAAGACTCTCACACACCATCCTTGATAGCCCAGTCAGAGCCCTTGTGGGTCAACAGCATGCCCCTCGTGGCTTAACAACGTGCATGCAACCACACATGCGATGCTAGAAGCGTCCTCACTTAGCGCTCCATTATGCCCACACAACCAACCAATGAAGCCACGCAACGTGCTTGTGTGCCTACTCCAGCCTACCAAACGTGCACACAATGGCCCTCGAGGGTGACCATGTCACAACATGCCCACCAGATGAAAGCCCAGCTATGTATCACCATAGCCCATCTCACAAGAAACCCATAAAAAATTTGACTGAAAAAACATCCCTTAGAGTCTAATACCCATGCCTTGGCATCTTCTCTGCCATTTTGGAGCACATCCACCTATCAGAAGCCCATAATCTCAGCTAACAATATAGTTTCTTGTCCCTTAGGTTTCAACAAAACCGAATATTCCAAACTATGTTATCACTCACTAAATTGAACACTTCAGAGACCCGAGCTTGCTGAAACAAAGCAATACGGTAATATCCCTGAATCTATCACAAAGACTTCAAGGAGACATTCAAACTAGGATTGCCAAGTATAAGTTTGTTTTCGTTACACATTTTCTTTTCTTGAACAAGTTTTTTTTACAAAAGATAAAAGAAATGTGCATTGTAAAAGGACTGGTGAGAAAAAAACACCAACAACATGATCTCTGGCTAACAAAAACAGTCATGTGGACAAAGAGAAGAAATCTCAAAAGTACATGTAGACTCAATGCAAACACTAGGCTGACCTTCTATACAATAAAATTGGGTAGTGGATCAAATTTAATACAGCTCAGGCGAAGATAAGTTTCTTTATTTTATCTCCAGCCTTTCATCTCGTCTTTGCATCTTATAGACTGCGAGAGCTTTCGAAGAAGAGCTTGACTAGCACCAAGAGATAAAAAATTAACAGATAAGCTGGGATTGAACCTCCGACCTCAAGGTTGCTCTATTGTCAACCTTCCATTGAGCTACAGAAAAAAAATATCGGTACTATGTGTTTTCTATGCGGTCATTGAGCTCTAAGTAACATATAATGATTGAGGATTGAGAGGTTTATAAAAGTGATATGCATACACATGATACAACCGCTAAGAAATGTGAAGAAAAACCTAATAGTTATTAATATATAAAAGGAGCAGTGAAATAATATCGGTACTCTCGTATTCTGGTCTATGAGAACCTGAGCTGTAAAATCATAGCAAGTAGCACAAAGTCTAATAAACTACAGTCTGGATGAAAAGTAAACACATGTATCCATCAATTGATTTATTATCAAGCCACAAATTCAACTAAAAACCTCTTTCCTGCTCCTAATTGAGAAAGAAACTACAAATTCAATACATACAGAAAAAACGGCTCTTGATCAAGAAAGAAACTACAAATCCAATACATACAGAAGAAACAGCGCATTATCTTCTACTACCAGGGCCGGCCAGGCCAAGGCCTAAGAGGCGGTCGCCTCGGGCCCCCAAATCTTGGAAGTCTTTAGCATCTAGTTGCTTAATATAATTTTTAAGTAACAAAATTATTGAATCAATTTAATTGTTTAGTTAGATAAGTGATTAGTGTGGCTTTACTTTTTACCTAAGAGGTTGTGGGTTCAACACTCTCCCTAGGTTCCATATTTGCATTTTTTTTAATGGGTCATGAATTGGGTCTCGGTCAGGTCGGTGCAGGTCATTGGTCGGGTCATTGGCCTCACTAGGCTACGCCGGCCATATGTATTGACCCAGTAGATTCTCTGGCCCAATTTTGACCGGACCAGATTTGTTTGACCAAGTCCTTTATATATAGGGTACCTCTAAATGCACCCACATGTTCTCCGAAAGCGCCCACGTCCCAGACCCCTTGAAAACCATTGATTCCTTCAAATGAGATGATGGAGATTGTTTTTCATACCTATCTTTCACAAAATAGATCTTCAGATCATGGCCCACCTATCATACGGTCAATCTTTTATTCCATGTGTCACAAAGCCCCAAAAAATGCCCTTGAATCATATTGCACACATCACGCTCAAATGTGATTTTATGGTCATTTTTTTGGGATCCATTACACGTTGAATCACAAATCAACTGTTTGATAGGTGCACCATGATCTCAAGATCTATTGAGTGAAAGATATGGGTGAAAAATGATCTCTGTCATATGATTCGAAGGGTTCAATGGTTTTCAAGGGGTCTGGGATGTGGGCGCGTTTAGAGGTACCCTTATATATATATATATATATACACACACACACACACAAATTTTTCTTATTAAATGACTCTAACTTAAAATAGCGATCTCAGGCTCGTTACAGTTCTATTTTTTGCAAATGACCTGTCAATTTTGATCTCCTTGACAAGACTTATTGTGATGACCCAAACTCTTATAAACCCAAACCCTAACTCGACCCGACCCGACTCAACCCAAAGCACGCAGACCCGACCTGATTCGACCCAAAGCATACACACACACACTCTAACTTACACATGCCTTACACCATAGCTTACCCCTTACAACTTAAAGCCCCAAATCAAAACCCATCCGTAACAACCGAGCAGTTTTCTTCTTCTTCTTCAATTTTGAAACGCAGTAACGCCTCGCTCCATTACTCGCGGAGTTAATTCAAATTCGAACGGTCACTCCACCGAGCTTATAAATAGAGCTCTCTTCCTTCTCTCTTTTCCACACCAAGCCATCTTCTCCAAGCTCTTGTCTTCAAGATTTTCTTCTTCTCTTCCTTCTTTAAGGTATGTTTTTAGTTTTAGAGTTGTATTTTATTTTCTATAAATTTTAGTTTTTCAATTTGAATTTCTAGTTCTTTAAACCATATATTTATAGATTCTAACCTTGCATGTTCCTTAAAATTATAGTTCTATATTCTGTTTTTGTTTTTAATAAATCTGGTTTTGATTAAAATGAGGGTTCTAATCCTGGTTTATATTTTAAAGGATGGGTTTATATTTCAACCCTAATTTTATAATCCTGATTTATATGGTGAAATTATACTCTGGTTTTATGCTGAAATTCTGGTTTATATTTAAACCTAGTTTTATAACCTGATTAGATATTTTATATCCTGATTTTATTTTATTTTTATATGCTGAAATTATATTTTAAAATTCTGTTTTATGATGGTTTAAATCCTAGATTATATCTTAAGGATTGGGTTTTTTAATCTTGATTTATATGCTGATAGTGTATTTTAAATTCCAGTTATATTAATCTGAAATTATATTATGTTTTAAATCTGATTTTTATTCTAGTTTTAATTAGTTATAAATCTGATTGTATAATCTGTTTTACAAATCTGATTTTTATAATCTGTTTTATAAATCTAATTTTATAATTTGTTTTTATTACATAATCTGATTTTATATTATGTTCTATAATATGATTTTTTCATTCGGTTTCTATTTTAGATTATACTCTGCTTTATATTCTATTTTTATAATCTGACTTTATAGTCTGTTATTATATGCTGGTTTTATATTAAAATATAATTATATCAGATTCTGAGATTAAAAAGGATTTAAGTAATTGTTTAATATTAAATCAAAGGTTTTAAAACTGATTTATAAAGTTATTTTAATTTAAGAATTTTAGATATTAAATATTTTTCAAAATAAGGATTTGAAATAACTCGATAGAATTCAACTTTACATCAATAATCTACCCTAGTTCGTTATTTCTTCTTGACCGAATTTCCCTGGTGCCCAGATAACTACCTGAAACCATGAAACTTCACACTATCCTCACAAGACCCCTGAATCCGACGATTGAGGCAAGTGACCTATCCCATAACATGTTTTACACACGTACCTTATTAGATAATGATGCTTTTGTTCTTACATAACATATACAATCATATTGATAAATAGATGATTGAATGGTTAATGGATATTTCTATACTTTTTTTTTATCAGTAAAAAGCATTATATTGAAACACAGCAAGGTGCTGAGAACCCAATACAACAAACAGAACTGACAAAATCAAGTGACCCCAAATAGGGTGCCAAAAGAAAGAAAAAAGAAAAAAGAAAACCCGCGATATAGCACCGGACATCGACTCAGCCTGGATCCCATAGAACAGAAGTTTGCCCACTCCCCCTCGCACCTTCCGCCCCCCCCCCCCAAAAAAAAAATCTCACTAGGTCCGTGATGGATTTGACAATGAGACCCATGGATCTGCTAGTATTCTCAAAAATTCTGGCGTTGCGCTCCAGCCATATGCACCAAAAAACCGAGAAGACTACACATCTAGTTTGCAACTGTATGTCCGCATCCCCCAATCGTGGGACCCAGCTAAGGAGATGCTGGTATGGGGTCTCCGCCATAACCCAGCTCATGCCCAAGGATCTGAGTACCACATTCCAAACCGAGCAGGCCATACGACAGTGAAGGAAGAGGTGTGCCGTAGTCTCCTCCCCATCAATGCACATGACACAGTTAGTCGCAACATCTTTCCCCCTACGTAACAGTTGGTCCCGCGTAAGAATTCTATCCTTGCAGAGGGTCCACACGAAAAATCTGATCTTATAGGGGATAGGAACTTTCCACAGCCATCGCCCCTCAAAAAGCACCAGCGGGCGACGAGTCTCAGAATTGTATAGGCTCTTGACCGTAAAATTACCATCGCGATTCAGAACCCACACCCTCTGGTCAGCTCCCCTTTGGTTCCGTTGCTCAGCATACAGCAGCTGAAGCAGTTTGGCGAAGTCCACAATCTCGCGCTCATTCATAGATCTGCGTGTGTTCACATTCCAGACCACAGCCCCATTATCAGTCGATACAAATTGATCAATCATTCCCCCCAGGTTGGCAGATAAAACATAGATATCAGGGAAAGTGGATTTCAGAGTGTAGGGTGTCAGCCAGTTGTCCTCCCAAACCGAATTCTGGTATCACATCCCCAGCCGAATGCCAGTCCTTTAGCAAAAATTGGGCCAGATCCGGCACAGCCCTTCCCACTAAGCCGAAGCGCCGCTGCATGCGATCGGACAGATACCCCAGTCACCCGAGGCTTGTCCATATTTCTCAACCAGCACCATCCTCCAAAGCCCCTCCCTTTCCTCATCCCTACCAGCTCTCCAAAACCATTTTCCAAGAAGCGCGTTGTTGGTCCGCCTCAGGCTGCGTATACCCAAGCCCCCACAGGCAATTGGCAACTGACAAACCTCCCAGCTTACCAGATGATACTTTCGCCCCAATCCAGACTCCTCCCACAAAAAGGAGCGCTGGATTCGCTCATGGCAGCATATTACCTTCGCCGGGCAGTGAAACATTGACATATAGAAAATGGGCGAGGAAGATAGAACCGCCTTGATCAGAACCAACCTGTCAGCACTGCTCAGAAGTTTACCTCTCCAAGTGGACAACCGCTGCTCGAAGCGATGAACGACCGGTTGCCAATCACAAACCGAAAGCTTCCTGATACCCAGTGGAAGACCGAGATAGGTAATAGGCATCCGCTTAATCGGACACCCAACTGAGTTAGCAAGCTCCTCCAACTCAGCTTCACCAACTCCAACTCCGGTAATGGAGGATTTGAGGAGGTTAGTTCGCTGCCCCGAAATAGCCTCATATACTGACAACACATCCCCTAACACCTTAAGCCCGGACTCGTCCGCCTTCCCAAATAGAATCGTGACATCCGCATACTGCAAATGCGTAATACACCTGCCCTACAATCCCACCCAAATATCGGAAATGAGTTGACGATCCCTAGCCCAATCGAGCAAGCGGGACAGCATCTCACTCACCACATTGAAGAGAAAAGGGGATAGAGGATCCCCCTGGCGGATGCCCCTAGAGCTTTTGAAATACCCAGCCGAAGCGCCATTGACCACAACCGAAAACCACGTGGAAGAGTAACAACCACGCATCCATTTCTTCCAACTATCCCCAAACCCCATCCTTCCGAGCATGTAGTCCATGGCCTCCCAACTGACCCGGTCATAAGCCTTTTCCATATCCATCTTTCAAACCGCCGTCGGGCATCGCTGAATGTGTGCGGAATGGATCGTCTCATTCGCCACCGCAACAAGATCCACCAACTGTCTTCCCCACACAAAAGCCCCCTGATTTTCTAAAATAAGGGTGCTCATCAAAGGTTTGAATCTGTTCGCAAGCACTCTAGCCATGATCCTATAAGTGCAGTTTGTCAAACTGATGGGCCAAAAATCAGAAATGTCATCAGCACCCTCACGCTTTGGGATGAGAGAAATAAATGTGGATCCAAGCGCCCTTCCAATGAACCCATCAGCATGAAACTCCGCCATCACCTCCATCAGCTCCGCCTTGATGAGCACCCAAAATGTCAGAAAGAATTCTATAGTGAACCCGTCCGGACCAGGTGCTTTGTTCCGTCCCCCAGATCTAACAGCATGCCACACTTCCTCCTCCGTAAATTCCTGTTCCAGCATCTCCCTCTCCGCCACCGAAATAGTTTGAAAAGGCACCCCCTCCAACTGTGGACGCGTAAATCCATCATCCGTATATAGGGATTTATAGAACTCCACCACTTTCTCCCGAACCTGATCATCACCCTCAGCCGCAGCCCCGTCCACCACAATCCTCCCCAAAAACTTAGACTGAAATCTAGCATTTGCCACAATATAGAAGTACTTTGTGTTTGCATCCCCCTCCTTTAGCCACTTAACTTTGGCTTTTTGCATCCCGCTGACTTGCTCCAACCTGCAAACGCTGTCAAACTCCATCTTCTTCCTCAGCTGATCCTCCCTTTCCTCCCCATTAAGATCCCTCTCTTCTTCCAGGTCATCAAAAGCCTTTAACCTACTCAGCAGATTTTCCTTCCGGGCCTACACCCTCCCAAACACAGTCCGATTCCATTCCCTAATCCTCCCCTTCAAGTGACGAAACTTGGAAACAAAGCGGTACGCGGCAGTTCCCGTGTAGCTCCTCTCCCACCACCACATCGGAACATTCTCTCGAAACGACTCCTCAACAGCCACATGTTTTCAAACCGAAACGGGGCCGGCCCCCTCCCTCTTGAATCACACGTGCAAAGCAAAGGGCGATGGTCGGAGACTGGCCGAGCAAGGGCTTCCAACCTCGCCCCAGGGAACATATCAAGCCATCCCACCGATACGAGAAATCGGTCCAATCTGGATAGCGATGGGTTATCCTGCTGATTTGACCACGTGAAGTGAGCCCCCGAGAGCGGGACATCCATCAGCCCCCAGTCCGAAATAAAGGAATTAAAACTCCCGCATCACTCTCGCATTCGACGGACGACCCTTCTTCTCAAACTCCCACCTAACTGCATTAAAATCCTCCCCAAGGCAGATAGGGTAGTTCCATCAACCCACCAAAGCTGCCAATTCAAACCAGAAATCGCCACGTTAGTGATCCACCGATGGACCATAGATACCTGCAAAAACCCACCGAGACCCCGACTCCTTATTTCGCAACACAACCGAGACCGAGTACAATCCCACCTCCTCCTCTTCTTTATCAAAAATTCCAGCTTTCCAAGCCACCAAAATGCCCCCAGAGGCACCAACCGAGTCAGCCCCCACCCAGTCCCACCCAATCCCTCCCAGAACCGAGGTAACCTTCCTTTGATCGCAGCAGCCCCACTTAGTCTCCTGTAGTGTGATCACAACCGGGTTAGCAGCCGCAATAACCTGCTTAACCCCAACCGTTTAGACCAGTTACATATCCCTCTGACATTCCATGCTAGCATTTTCATTATCAAATTCTGTGTAGTCCGCCCATCCAATCCCCACTTACATACCCCCCACCCTTCTCCCATCCGACATCCCCCATTTTTGTCGCGCGAGTTCCCTTGAACCACCCCGCCGCTTCCTCCTGACTTCCTGACGAGAAGAGACAACCAACCCAAACACCGCCCGTAGCTCCTCGTGCGATCCACCAAACGCCATGCCGAGATTTCGTCCCACGCCAATCAGTCTATCAATTTCCGAGTCGTCCCCAATCGGTGGATCAACGACGCCCACAGAGGCCACTTGAGGGGCCAGCACCTACAACCACATGCCCTTGTGGTACCCATCATCCCAGTTGACAACCAACTTTGTCCCCCTCTTGACCCAGAATAGTCGGGCACATCAAAACTCCATCTCTGGTCCGGAATCATCGATTGGAGATCCCCTTGGCATGAGATCCTCTGGAAGTCTCCCTCTCCGTCAAAGCATGATCCTCCCCTACAAATGGTCCCGCGGGTCCACCCTTCTTCAAGTTGTGAAGGGGTCTCAGGCCTATACTTGCCTTGTTCAATTATGATTATTTCATTTTGAATCATGTTAGAAAAATATAAATGTCGTAAGCATGGTATATTCGATTTATTTATCATATGATATTGTTTACATTGAAATATCACATTGTTTTATAATGAGAATTGGTAAAACCTGTTGAATAAGTTTTACAAAAGAAACTGATATGAATGACTGTAGAAATGATGAATATCGTAAAGATGATTATGATATGATTTTGATTAAGATCCCCATGGGGCCGCATGGTAGTATTGAATGAACGGATCCATGTGTGTACTTCTGTAATACGAAGTAAACCCGTCAAACCGGATCGGCACGGTTGACAATGGGATTGTTGAAAGTATGGAACCCTCCTTGTGACTGGTATCCATGATGAATGATGAATGATGAATGATGAATGATGATATGAATGCAAATGCACTTTGATCGATGCTATTAATTAACAATTGTATAATATATGAAGTACAATTGTAAACTAAGTTATTTTTCTTCTTTATATTGAATCATTAGATGGTATACATGATGTTATTTCTATTGATATGAAATTCTCAATTTGAAACTGATAAAATTGACAAAAGAGTTATATTATTTATTGGGGGTTACTTGTTGAGTTTTATCTCACCCCGTTGCTATTTAAATTGGAGAGACCGAACCTCGTGGCTCAAAAGCTACATTTCAGGAGGACTCTAGAAGACTTGTTAGTTTAGCCGTGGTTAGGAGTTGTTTAAACATTGTAATTGGAAATAAATGTACTTTTGAATTTTTATTAATGAGAATGGACCGTTGTGTTTTCTTTATTTGAATTTTGATTATTGAATGCGATCATGTGCCGAAATGGATTATGTATCGGATTACGGGGCGTGGCAATTTGGTATCAGAGCTCAAGTTTAGCGAAACCTTAGGTGACTTTAGGTTATGGACCCATAGGTTAGAAATAAATAGAATATTAACTATAGAGATTAATTTGAATATTTCCTTGGTTACCAGGAAATGGTGAGAATGCGTCATACTGCTAGGAAGTCTTGTGTTAGACGTCCACGTACACCGTTTCAAAAATGGAATGATGTAAGTTATCCATCTTCGTCTGAGTCTTCTAACGAGCCTTACTATACACCAGGACCCGTAGAAGTGATAGAAATCTCTGACGATGAAGACATTGAGGTTTACACACCGTCTGAATATATCATACTCTCTGATGATGATGTAGAGGACGGCTTAGAACCGATGGACACAAAAGAATCATCTTATTACAACCTGGAGGGAATAGCTGCTTCTTCTGAGAATGAAGAACAAAATGAAGTCGATGCCTCTTCGGATTATGAACTTGAGGAAATAGAGAATCATGACTCAGTCGAGCCTGTAATAATAGATATCTCAGATGATGAATAGATTAGTAATATCTAGAATAAATTAAGTCGAAGTTTAAGTTGTCATTTATTTTTCAATAACCCATGTTATATGTAATTGTTCTTCGATAAATAAATTGGGTGAAAATTTTATGAAGTATTCTTATAACTTTTTTATTGCAATTAGTAATTACTGTGCCATTTTATTATTACTAGATGGCTGAAGGGAATATTACTCCACCTATTACTCCACTTGCTACTGACTCGACTAATGTCGAGAAAGTATTGGAGGGAATGCAAACAGTTCTGGCAACCATGGCCCAGAAAGGAACAAATTCTGCATCCTCTGACCACGACGCTGGAGTAGGACTCGAAAGACTAAAGAAAATGAACCCTCCGATATTTAGGGGATCAACCAATCCGTTAGAAGTCAAGCAATGGATCGAAGATATCGAAAATATTTTTTTGGCGATGAAATGAACTAAAGAGATGAAGGCTACCTACGTTGTTTTCTTGCTGGCTAGAGAAGCCAAGCGATGGTGGAAGATGATGGTGAGATCTCAGGTGGAAAAGGAAGAGGTGATAGTGTGGGAGAAGTTTACCAAACTATTTTTCGAGAAGTACTTTCCAAAGCATATTCAACAAAGGAAGGAAAGTAAATTTCTTATGTTGAAGCAGGAGAATCTGAGTGTCACTAATTACGAAGCTATGTTTGTGGACTTAGAAAGATTTTATCGGCACCCTCTATCTGATGCAGAGAGCAGAAAAGTTTGACAGGGGTCTCAGGCCCAATATTCGTACGCGTATTTCTACGTTCTTTTCAGAGAATTACGCCTTGTCGGTTCGACGAGCCTTGAAGGTAGAAGAAGACTGTCAGGACCTTCGCGAATTCCACGTGAAGAAGAGGGAGTCGTCAGGCACTAATGGTAAAGCACTAGTTACGCCAAACCATAACTTCAAACAACTGCGATTTGAAGGTTCGCAGGCCATTGCTCTTCCTAGTTCCTCATGCACAATCTGTGGAAGGCAATATGGTACCACACCCTGCAGAATGGTGAATGCAACTTGCTTCAATTGTGGAGAGTCTGGACATGTGACTCGAACATGTTAAAAACCAAAGAAGACCTGCAATGGGTGCGAAAAAGTGGGACATATATAGAAATATTGCGGGGTGACGAGGAACGCTCAACCAATTCAGCAGCAGCAGTACCTGCAGTAACAACAATGGCAACAACAATTGGTGCAGTACCAACCGCGCCAAGGAAATCAATAGGCCACTCAGCTGCGATTCACTCCACAGCAACGTTCAAACGTTCGAGGACAAGTGTTAGCCTTAACTCAGAAGGAGGCAGAAACCTCGGAGAACGTTATTCAAGGTACCTTAACCATTTCTGAGAAAACTGCTAAAGTCTTGATTAATTCTGGTTCAAGTCATTCTTTTACTTCACCAGCATTTGCTAAGCATTTGAAACCTATGCCACAACAATTAAATTTTTCACTCTCTGTATCCACACCACTTGGGGATTCATTAGTTACCAACACGATATATAGGGAGTGTACAGTTAACTTAGAAGGTAAAAATCTAACAGTCAACTTAATTCTGCTTGATATGTCCGACTTTGATGTTATCTTGGGTATGGATTGGCTCTCTGCTTACTATGCTAGTATCGATTGCTTTAGAAAACGAGTCAGTTTTCGTATTAAAGGTCAACCAAGATTCTCTTTCCAAGGAAAAGTTATGAATTCTAAATTTCCTGCAATTTATGCCATCAAGGCAAAAAGATTTCTTAATAAAGGTTGTCAGGGTTTTCTAGCTTATATTCTGAGTGAAGAAACGAAAAAAGAGTCCAAAATTTCTAGTATTCCCATTGTTTCTGAGTTTCCCGACGTCTTTCCTGATGATCTATCGGGGTTACCTCCCTCTCGCGAGATTGATTTCACTATCGATTTACCACCGGAAACAACTCCAATCTCAAAGGCTTCATATCACATGGCACCGGCAGAATTGCAAAAATTGAAGAAACAATTAGAAGAATTGTTAGAGAAGGGTTTTATCCGACCAAGTGTTTCACCTTGGGGCGCTCATGTTCTGTTCGTGAAGAAGAAAGATGGGACTATGTGGATGTGCATTGACTACCGTCAACTGAACCAAGTAACTGTCAAGAATAAGTATCCTCTACCTCATGTCGACGACCTTTTCGATCAACTATAAGGCGCTTCAGTCTTTTCGAAGATTGACCTGAGATCAGGTTATCACCAGTTGAGAATCAACGATAAAGACATAGCAAAATCTGCTTTCCGGACGCGTTATGGACATTACGAGTTTTTAGTAATGCCTTTTGGTCTGACAAACGCCTCAGCTACATTCATGGATTTGATGAATAGAGTTTTCAAGCCTTTCTTAAATAAATTCGTCACTGTGTTTATCAACGATATATTGGTCCACTCAAAGAATCGTGAGGAGCGCGAGGAGCATCTGAAGAAAATTCTGGAGATGTTACGAGAGAATAATCTTTACGGGAAGCTGAGTAAATGCAACTTCTGGTTAGATAAGGTTTCATTCTTAGGTCATGTAATTTCTAGAGGAGTGTCTGTCGACCCAACCAAGATTGAAGCCGTTGTAAATTGGGAGAAGCCGCAAAATATAACGGACATAAGAAGTTTCTTAGGCCTGGCAGGGTACTACCGACGATTTGTGAAAGATTTTTCAAAGATCGCACTTCCAATGACTAAGCTCACTAGAAAAGGCACCAAGTTCATTTGGATGGACGAATGCGAACAAAGTTTTCAAGAATTAAAGAAACGGTTTACATCAGCACCAATCTTGGCAATTCTATCAAGAAGCGAAGGATTTCAAGTTTGCAGCGACGCATCAGGAAGAGGTTTAGGCTGTGTACTTATGCAGCACAAGAAAATCATCGCCTATGCATCAAGACACTTGAAGCCTCATGAACAAAACTATCCAGTTCACGACCTGGAACTTGCAGCGGTTATCTTTACCTTAAAGATTTGGCGGCATTACTTGTACGGAGAGAAGTTCGAAATCTTCACCGATCACAAGAGTTTAAAATACCTCTTTACACAAAAGGAATTGAACATACGCCAACGACAATGGATGGAGTTTCTAAAAGATTACAACTGCACTATTCAGTATCATCCCGGCAAGGTGAACGTAGTAGCAGATGCATTGAGTCGAAAATCCTTAGGGACACTCGCCACACTCATGGTCAACAAGTGGAAACTGCATAAAGATTTTGGGAATCTGGGAGCAACCATTCGAGAGAAAAGATCAAAGTTCTTATGTGCTAATCTCAGCATTCAATCGACCATCATCGAGAAGATAAAAGAAAATCAAGCAATTGACCCTCAGATGATAGAGCTGATGGACGACGTAAAAAAAGAAGAAAAGACAAAATTCAGAATATGTGCGGATGGTTCGTTGTGATATCGAGATCGGTTATGTGTACCAAGCAATTCAAAGCTAAAGAAGGAACTGTTGGATGAAGCTCACAAGTCTCGATATACAGTACATCCGGGGAGTACGAAGATGTTCCAGGACTTAAAGCGACACTTCTGGTGGAACAATATGAAGAGAGAAATTACTGAATATTTATCAAGATGTTTATCCCGTCAGCAAATTAAAGCCGAAAATAAGAAGCCTGCAGGATTACTACAACCTTTGCCAATACCAGAGTGGAAATGGGAGCGGATCAACATGGACTACGTCACTGGGCTGCCAAGAACAAAGAGCGATCACGATTCGATTTGGGTAATAGTAGATGGACTTACCAAAAGCGCGCACTTCTTACCAGTTAAGATTACCCAAACAATGGAAAGTCTCGCAAAGGTATATATTAAGGAGTGTCCGATTGCACGGCGTACCAGTGAAGATCGTGTCAGACCGGGACTCAAAGCTTACGTCAGGACTTTGGAGGAATTTACAGGAAAAGTTGGGCACCAAGTTACAATACAGCATTGTTTTTCATCCAGAAACCGACGGACAGGCTGAAAGGACAATTCGCGCGTTAAAAGATATGTTACGAGCATGCACGTTGGACTTCAAAGGAAACTGGGACGATCATTTGTTGTTGATCGAGTTCGCCTACAACAACAGTCATCAAGCAAGTATCCAGATGGCACCCTTTGAAGCACTCTACGGAAGACCTTGTCGATCGCCTATATGTTGGGAGGAAGTCGGAGATCGAAGTCTGCTCGGACCAGAACTGGTGAAAGAAACCACGGAAAAGATTCAAATCATTCGAGAACGTCTCATTGCTGCTCAGAATCGCCAAAAGAGTTATGCTGACCGGGATCGCCGAGAACGTCAATACGAAGTTGAAGATCACGTATTCCTGAAGGTATCACCAACAAAAGGAGTTTTACGATTCGAAAAGAAAGGAAAGCTCAGTCCCAGATTCATCGGGCCGTTCGAAGTTCTCAAGAAGATTGGAAAAGTCGCTTACCAACTGGCTTTGCCTCCTTCACTAGCCAACTTACATAACGTCTTCCACGTATTGATGCTGCGAGATTATAAATTTGATCCCACACATGTGTTAGACCCTGCATCTTTAGAAGTACAAGAAGATCTGTCTTTCGTGGAAGCCCCAACGCAAATCATCGATTGGAAAACTCACGATAATAGAAGCAAAAGAATTCCTCAAGTAAAAGTTCTATGGCAACATCACTTCGAAGACGATGCAACATGGGAACGTGAAGATGAGATGCACCAGATATACCCGCACCTGTTCGACACTGCTTAAAGTAAATTTCGATGACGAAATTCTTTTTAGAGGGGAAGAACGTTTCGAAAATGCTTAAGGTAAATTTCGAGGACGAAATTTTTTTTTAGGGGGGAAGAATGTGACAACCCAAACTCTTATGAACCCAAATCCTAACTCGACCCGACCCGACTCAACCCAAAGCACGCAGACCCGACCCGATTCGACCCAAAGCATACACACACACACACTCTACCTTACACATGCCTTACACCATAGCTTACCCCTTACAACTTAAAGCCCCAAATCAAAACCCATCCATAACAACCTTGCAGTTTTCTTCTTCTTCAATTTTGTAACGCCTCGCTCCATTACTCGCGGAGTTAATTCAACTTCGAACGGTCACTCCACCGAGCCTATAAATAGAGCTCTCTTCCTTCTCTTTTCCACACCAAGCCATCTTCTCCAAGCTCTTGTCTTCAAGATTTTCTTCTTCTCTTCCTTCTTTAAAGTATGTTTTTAGTTATAGAGTTGTATTTTATTTTCTATAAATTTTAGTTTTTCAATTTGAATTTCTAGTTCTTTAAACCCTAGATTTATAGATTCTAATCTTACATGTTCCTTAAAATTATAGTTCTATATTCTGTTTTTGTTTTTAATAAATCTGGTTTTGATTAAAATGACAGTTCAAATCCTGGTTTATATTTTAAAGGATGGGTTTATATTTCAACCCTAATTTTATAATCCTGATTTATATGGTGAAATTATACTCTGGTTTTATGCTGAAATTCTGGTTTATATTTAAACCTAGTTTTATAACCTGATTAGATATTTTATATCCTGATTTTATTTTATTTTTATATGCTGAAATTATATTTTAAAATTCTGTTTTATGATGGTTTAAATCCTAGATTATATCTTAAGGATTGGGTTTTTTTTTATCTTGATCTATATGCTGATAGTGTATTTTAAATTCCAGTTATATTAATCTGAAATTATATTATGTTTTAAATCTGATTTTTATTCTAGTTTTAATTAGTTATAAATCTGATTGTATAATCTGTTTTACAAATTTGATTTTTATAATTTGTTTTATAAATCTAATTTTATAATATGTTTTTATTACATAATCTGATTTTATATTCTATTCTATAATATGATTTTTTCATTCGATTTCTATTTTAGATTATACTCTGTTTTATATTCTATTTTTATAATCTGACTTTATAGTCTGTTATTATATGCTGGTTTTATATTAAAATATAATTATATCAGATTCTGAGATTAAAAAGGATTTAAGTAATTGTTTAATATTAAATCAAGGGTTTTAAAACTGATTTATAAAGTTGTTTTAAATTAAGAATTTTAGATATTAAATATTTTTCAAAATAAGAATTTGAAATAACTCGATAGAATTCAACTTTACATCAATAACCTACCCTAGTTCGTTCTTTCTCCTTGACCGAATTTCCCTTGTGCCCAGATAACTACCTGAAACCGCGAAACTTCACACTATCCTCACAAGACCCCTGAATCCAACGATTGAGGCAAGTGACCTATCCCATAACATGTTTCACACACGTACCTTATTAGATAATGATGCTTTTATTCTTACATAACATATACAATCATATTGATAAATAGATGATTGAATGGTTAATGGATATTTCTATACTTGCCTTGTTCAATTATGATTATTTCACTTTGAATCATGTTAGAAAAATATAAATGTCGTAAGCATGGTATATTCGATTTATCTATCATATGATATTGTTTACATTGAAATATCACATTGTTTTAGAATGAGAATTGGTAAAACTTGTTGAATAAGTTTTACAAAAAAAATTGATATACAAGACTGTAGAAATGACGAATATCGTAAAGATGATTATGATATGATTTTGATTAAGATTCTCATGGGGCCACATGGTAGTATTGGATGAACGGATCCATTTGTGTACTTTCGTAATACGAAGTAAACCCGTCAAACCGGATCGACACGGTTGACAATGGGATTGTTGAAAATATGGAACTCTCCTTGTGACTGGTATCCATGATGAATGAATGATGAATGATGAATTATGATATGAATGCAAATGCACTTAGATCGGTGCTATTAATTAACAATTGTACAATATACGAAGTACAATTGTAAACTAAGTTATTTTTCTTATTTATATTGAATTATTAGATGGTATAGATGATGTTATTTTTATTGATATGAAATTCTCAATTTGAAACTGATAAAATTGACAAAATAGTTATATTATTTATTGGGGGTTACTTGTTGAATTTTATCTCACCCCCATTGCTATTTAAATTTCAAAGACCAGACCTCGCGGCTCAGAAGCTGCATTTCAGGAGGAGACCTTAGAAGACTTGTTGGTTTAGCCTTGGTTAGGAATTGTTTAAACATTGTAATTGGAAATAAATGTACTTTTGAATTTTTATTAATGAGAATGGACTGTTGTGTTTTCTTTATTTGAATTTTGATTATTGAATGCGTTCATATGCCGAAATAGATAATGTATCGGATTTCGAAACGTGACACTTATCTAATGAACCTATTTTTGGAACTTTTTTAGACTGTTGAAGTGCTAAAAAATGGCAGTGAAAGATTCAAAGGCAGTTAAAGTAATAAAAAATATTATTGGTCGGGTACGTTTTACTATTTAGTTTTCCTCTTTTTTGGTGCATTTTTCTTTAAAATATATTTTCATTAATTTGTTAGTTGTATTTTTAAATTAAAAATAGTAGAATGGAATATATAGATATTTGTAATCTAAAAGCAATGAGTATTGTTTTATTTGTCAAAAAGAAAAAATTATAGCAATTTTTTGTTATAAGATTAATAGGAAAGAGGGGCCCCATTTTAGGAACTCCCCTTGGGCCCCCAAAATTTCAGGGCCGGCCTGTCTACTACAATAAGGATCTAACAAGTAAACCCTAACATTTCCAAGCATACAAACAGAGAATAGGTACGGACAAAGAAGTAATACTCATATGCACAAGAATAAGTTCTCTAATCCATCCAAGAAAATCAACAACAGAAAAATAAAAATAAATGGATAACCGAAAATAATAAAAAAACAGCTTTCTACTTTCTAACATTTCAAGCAAATCAAAAATTAGAAACAAAATGACTTATCAAAAAAAAGCAAACTGAACGAAAAGGAGAAAACTCGATGAATCTAAATAAATATAAATATCTTACCCCTTATATTAAATAATAAACAATTCGATCGAAAAAAAGTACCGAAACCACAAAACGAGGAAATAATCAAATAGCTAAAAACAAACACCTCAGTCAACAACATCGCAATCGAATCAAATCTTAAACAAACAAAACAAAAACAGAGAGAAACAGATCCGAAGAAAGATCGAATGGAACTCACTCGTCGTCGAACATGAGGCGTCTCTGGACAGCATCCATGGATGAATCAGCAGCTTCCGCCATAGTAGTTAACGCTGCAATAGAATACGAGACGCGAGATCGAGAAGCCGAAAGGGAAAACGAGAGACCACAAAAACGACGAGAGTGAGAGGCAAATGCGAAGAGCTTTGTTGCTTCGACTCCTCGGCTGTAGTTTTCTATATAAAGATGAGAGAGAGGGAGGAAGAGCCGTCGATATAGATTACAAGTCGTCGACATAGCTGACACCCCGAGAATCTCGTCCTCATGCTACCCGCCTAAATATATAATATATTTTCACGTGGCGCTTTTCGGATTTTCATAGCTTCACTTCCTATTTATTTTTTAGCTTTTTCCGCTGTACAGGAGAGACTAGAAAGTAGAAAGAGAGTTGTTGGTTTTTACTTTGTTTAATGGCTGAAGATAGATATAAATTATGAGCTCGTCATTCTCGTGGTTAAGGTGTGAAACACGAACATCTAAGTTGCATGTTGGACAATCAAAGCCCGTCAATTATAAACATAGGACAAAGCACAGACGATTGATGTGGCGCAGCGTGACTAGCTGCACCGACCTATATTAATTAAACCTTATTGCACTTGCAGCCAATTACATCGTGCCACATTGGCCGCTTGTACTTTATTTACATAAAATATGTCCTCCATATAACAGTCTATGTATGCTCTTTGTTATCGGGTTAAATGTCTGACACATGTATATTTAGGTCATTTTTTGTCTGGACAAAATAGTTTCATTTCACGTGCCCACACTCGGGTAATTGAAAGCAAGGATCAAAATATCGGAATTCGTTTCAATTTCGGTGAGGAACTAAAACCAAAATTTTGATCGAAATCTTTCCCACCATACATTTAAAATTTGAAATTTTAAGTTTTCATTTTGATTTCGATGGGGACAGAAATCAAAACATTTTGGTCGAAATCTTGAAATTTTGAACCATAATTAGAAGATGAGGTGATTTGAGTAAAAATTTGGCTTCTTTAAGAGCAACTCCAATGATTAGTCAAAAATAGTCAGTCTAGAATGATATGGCAACTTTGAATATTTATTTAAGGCTTCAAGGTCGAACAGGGCGACGTCAAAAGTCACCGTTTGGCTTTAAATTCTTGTATTACATGTGTGAACGATCACATTTTTTACATAAAATATTTTATTTTTCTTTTTAACGTTCGGGGTCCAAAGAAGGACACCAATTTTGATGACCTTGGAGACGGCACCTATTCGACGTATGAAATAGAGCATCGGATTGGAGCTGGTGGGGTGTCAAGCAGAGTCGATTGGCTCTACCCAATTGGATTTGGTGTCTCCATTAGAGTGGCTCTATGTACTCCCAATTGTCTTAGGCTCTCTTGGGCAATCCTTTTATAAAAAACACTTTTCAGGTGTTATAAAAGAGGTGCATCACGTGTTGTATTTCATACACTGCTTTTCAAAAAATGTCTATCCCATACAGAAAAATGGTGTTGGGTGAGAAACAGCATTAGAAATCTTTTCAACTCAACCCCACTTTCAATTAGTTACAATAGGTCTTTAGGTGAAATGTGCTTTTCATTCAACATTTTTCCCTTTGAAAAGTACCTTTTAAAAAAAGTTTGCTATGTCAAGTTAGTCTTAGTAGTTAGTCCTAGTCTTGGTACATATTTGGTTGCTCGGAAAGCGACTCGATTGAAGTAAGGGTACCATTATTTGCACCAACCAAAACTCTAAAAAAGCATCCACGAAAGCCCTACCTTTAGATGATTTGAGAGGTTGGCGCTCTTAGAGTTTTGGGTTGTGTTTGGGTTAGCTCTTATAAGAGCAGAAGAAGATCTCAGTTTGCTCTAGACAGCAATTTTATCACTTAAAACAGTTTCTCGTCTGAGCAAATGAAGCGAGGAGCTGTATTACCAAACATAAAAGCAATTTTCTGTCGGAGTCGGAGCAAAAGAGCTGCTCTTTGCCCTGCAAGAGCTAACCCAAACCCAGCCTTGTTGAGTGCAAATAGAGCTACCATTCAAGTAAATGCTCATAAGGAAAAAAAAAAAATTCAACAGCTCATTCTCGAAATAATCGATTATATGATTTCAAAATTTATTAGATCCCGTAAATAACTATCCCAAAGGTCATTAACTTCCACTAAACCTAGGTAGTCCAATATTAGTAAGATTAGAGACGGATTCCATCTTTAAAAGATGGATTCGGTATTTAAAAGACGGAGATCGAGTATATATCCATCTCTTAAAGAACGAATCTATCTTTTAAAGATAGATTCGTTCTTTAGAAGAACGAATCAATCTTTAAAAGACAGATAAGTCTTTAAAAAATGGACTCGGTCATTAGTAGATCTGAGCTTTAGAAGTCGATCTTTAAAAGATGGATTCAGTCTTCGATCTTTAAAAGATAGATTTGATCTTTTAAACATGGATTTGCCTCTAAAAGAACTTTATCCATCTCTCAGAGGATAAATCTGTTTTTTAAAGATGGATTTGATCTTTAAATATGATTACGGTCTTCAAAAGACGAACCTGTCTTTAAAAAATGGATCCTTCTTTGAAAGAATGAATCCATCTCTCAGAGAGTCAGAGGTTGTATCTGTCTCTAAAACACAGATATTCTGACTTAAAGATGTACTGTCTTTAAAAGATGGATCTATCTCTGAAAAATCGAATTCTGTTTGAGAGACCAATTCCGCCTTAGAGACAATGCTTCCATGTCTCTTTTCTCATAGATGGGTTCTAGTGATATTTTTTAATTTAAGGAGAAAAATTTAGTGTCAACTATTTTGACAAAAACTAAGGGCATTTTTGTTATTTCTTAGGTTCAGTAGAAGTCAATGACCATTGAGATAGTTATATAAGGGCTCTCATAAATTTTGAAAGTTTATAATGAATATTCCAAAAAATGGGATATTGGATGTGCGGCAATGGTCATGTCCTACTAGGCAGAACAGGATTTTCAATCTTATACCATCTGTTGCCCTTAAAAATAGGAGAATATTGACTGCACGTCATGCTATAAATAGTGAGAACCAAGAAAGTCAAGATTCTCCAATTTCCAAAGACAACAAATGGGGTAGGACTAGAAATCTGATTCTACCCAATAGGACCTGACCATTCCCCATTGGATGTGACAAATTTTCTTTACTCGCAAAGCAACTCAGATTCCCAGTTTTGGACAGATTCCCAGGTATGGTAATCTCAAGCCCCACTACAATTTTAAACATAAGGGACCGACTCTCCTCATTTAAACACTAAAATGGTGTTTAAATATCTTACACTATCAATGGTTTAAGATGTGAATAATCCGTACCGTCAAAGTGATAGATTCTAGATTGGAGTATAACCTGCCTAAAAATGATATTTTAGGGAGATTTAAATCATTTGATTTGTTGACTATAAACTTAATCGTTGTTTTTAATTTTAATGGATGATATTAAAATTCGTTAATTGGATGGTTTACATCTACTTATAGGCATGTTTTTTTGGGTTGAGATATGTTCCAATGATGAATTGTCATTTGGAGACTTTAGATTGATCATAAATCTGCCCACATGCCATAAAGGTAAATCAGTACACTTGAACAGTGTGACATGAAGAATCTAACTTTAATGGTATAAGATCATTTAAACATTATTTTAGTGTTTAAATGTCAATCAAGAGCCATTATCTCTAAATATAACTTTTTTTTTTTTTCAAATGAATTTATCCCTAAACATAATAAGCATAAGGAACCACTCTTCTTAATTGCTGTAAAAGAATGACATCTCAAATGTGCTGACTATGATAAGTACTTAGACTTCGGACACTCGAGTCTGCTATAAATTGAGTTAAGTCGATTTAAGCCAATATCCTTGATGCATTGGGTGCACGATGGTGGTTTTGAGAATTTGTAGGCCGATACCGAAATGTATCGGTTTTTTAGCTAACCGATACATATCAATCCCGATATGTATCAAATATCGACTGATTCACGAATATTTAATTGATAATTCCAATGATGAAGCTGAAGGAAGGTAACGTGTGTCAACCGCTACTCTTGTCTGAATGGGGGGTGACGACAGCTGGCAACAGGGGTACTCTTGTCTGAATGGGGGCGATTAAATCAGTCTTGAGCATCTGCGTACTTTAATATGTACAGTTTAATGAGAAAAAACCAATCTCCATGAGCAAAACAAGGGTACCTCTAATTGCACCAATGCGTTTATTAAAAGCATTAACATCCCACACCCCTTAAAATAAGTTGATTGCTTCGGATCTAAAGATAGAGATAGTGTTCGCCCTGATCTCCCATAAAATGGATCTTTAGATCATGTATCTCATATCAGATGGTCCTTATTTGATTCCACATGTCATAGATCTCAAAAAAATGTATCTCAAATTCTATGATAAACATTTCACTCCAACATGATTTTAGGGTCATATTTTAGCAATATGTGACATGTGAAATAAAACACTGACCGTCGCATAGGTGCCAAATGCTCTGAAGTTCCTTTGTGTAGAAGATCGAAGAGAAAAACGATCTCCATCATCTGATTTGGAGCAATCAACAGGTTAGTAGAAGGATAAATGTAATTATTGGCATGATGAATTATTTTTATTTTATTTTTTTATGATCATTAAGGTGTGATAAGTACATTATGAGTCCGAATACCATCAGGCTTAATGATTATGTATAAATATTGGATATTCATCTCATAAAAAATAAAATAAAAATTAGATATTAGTATTTAAGAGGTTGTTTCTATCTGAAAATCTTAGTTATATTTATAAATAAGAGCTTCAATGAATTCCCAATTTATGATGACCATACTCGCTCGCTCTAACGTGAGGCAAATGAGAGGAGAAAATTGAGAGTGAGCCTATTGAGGACGGAGACGGAGACTTTGTTTCATCAATGATTGTGATTCATGTTAAAAACACTAGACAACTTTAAAAAATACATTTCTTAAATTTTTTTTTTTTTGAAGTACAAAATTAATCGTATAATCTAGGCAATCTGTGATTAATCTTCACAATCCCTCAGTCAAGACAAAACATACAATTTTTTTTTTAAAAGAGTTGGAACGTTGAACGTTGAATTGAGAGAACCGTTCAATCAGAAAAGGTTTGACCGGATGGGTAAAGAAAATTATACTGATTCATAAATAAATAAATAAATAATATTATTTAATTATAGTTTCTCTTTCAAATCGGCCCATGTATTGATATTTATTTATTAACTTTAAAAGATTTGAAAGGAAATAAACTAAATTGTTTACCAGTTTACTGTGAACTAATTGAAATTTATAAATTTATTCATTAACTTTAAACTGTTTATCAGTTTACTGTGAACTAATTGAAATTTATAAGGACCTACAACTTGCACACGAGATTTGTACCGTGGTATATTGTTAACAAAGAATTGATATTTTAAGATCTGTGCTGTGTGAAATACTTTCTAAGCCTTTTGATATAAAGGCCATGATGTGATCTTTGTTGTCAAAATATTGGCACAAAACACAACCTCGATCATCTACATTTGTCTCAGTCAACCATTGAACCAACATTAATTCAAATAATGGTCTTCAACTCTATTAAATCAGCATATAGAGATCACATTTCATGTTGATCTTCAGTACTTATGATCTTCACATCATAGCCTTAGATCAAAGGACTTAGACAGTGTCCCACATGGCACAAATATCAAATATACTTACTCTTTCTTTTTAGACTATGTACCACGGAACAAATCTCGAGTGCTGAGTTTTAGCTCACTAATTTATATCATAACATACACTATTTAAATAAAGAAAATCTTTCAATTAAAAAAGTTATTGATTGTGGACTATTCAAATTTATATTTTTCGGGAACTGTTAGATTCACCAACTCTATCTTTATTGTTGGAATTAACCTTATGTCCCAAGGGATCAAAATTTCGGCCGAAAACCGATAATTTGGCTGAAATTTCGGCTGATAATTTTAATCCTATATAAAAAATATGACCGAAATTCTTATCCTTGTTATGTCCTGAACCCGAGTTGAGACACAATCTTGGGTGGAAAATAAAGGCCTCAATATTATACTTTTGAGTGCAGGCCAAAGCGTTGCACTCAGTCGAACCGATGACACCTATCACGATGATCAGGTGCCATAGCAATTTAAACAAGATCTATCAAGTACTACAAAAAAAATTGGGCATGATCTGACACTAATCTTCCTTTGAAAATGTGATCAAAGGTTTAAAAAATCAATACACAAGTTTGTGGGGCATCATCTTAATTTTGACTCATCAAATGGAGGTAAAAATAGTCTAAAAAAAGTTTTTTTTTCTTTTATAAAATAATGTCACATGAATGATCAACCCAAAACATGTGCTTATTAATTCGGGTTGATTATGCCACATTATATGTGATTTGGCGGCTAGATACAGCCCTCCCCTCCAGGGTTTCATTTTCGACCCAAGATTGTTTCTTAGGCCGCTTGCTATATGGGTGAGCAATCTTAGTCAAAGTTGCAAGTCATCACATGTCCCAGCCAAAGAATCATGAATCATGCGCTTATAAGCAAACGGAATCCGTCGAGACTGACTCTCCTGATGGTTACTTAAACACCAAATGGTTTTTAAACATCTTACACCATTGATTGACTTATGATCTTAGAAATTGATACCGTCAAAGTGATATATCATCAATTGAAGGGCTATGGTTCCAAAACTTACACTTTTTGTGACATTCAAACCGACCGATCTGTGCACTCTAATACCAACGATTGTTCTTAATTTAGATGGCTGATATTAAATTTCACCGTTCGAATGATTTACATCCACTTAAAACCATGATCCTTTGGCTGAGACAAGTTCCAACAATAGATTGCCACTTGAGAAATTTAGATTGATCATAAATTTGTGCCACATGGCACAATGGTAAATCACACTTCAATAGTGTGAGATAAAAGTGACATTTTAATAGTTTTAGACAGGAGTCACTATCCCAATCCGTCCTATTGGTGAACTTTAATAGACTACACTGATCGAATTGAATGGCTCAAATCACCCCAAAAGTGATATTATCGGGTAACAACTCACAAGTCACAACCATTCAATGTATGAGCTATCACTTTGATGGCTTGAAATTGCTTACATCTTACGCTTTTAATGGTGTAAGATGATTGTAACTTGTAAGATCATTTAAACACTAAAATGGTGGGTAAAAGACGGTTAGAGAGTCGTATAGAACTTGGGTCTGAAGTCAAAATCTCTCGCCGAATGTTTGAAAGCAAGTAGAACCCAAACTAGGGTTGAAAAAGGTTGGACCCAGCTAAACCCTCTATAAAAAGAATAGGAAAATTTACCTGACCGACCCTGTCAGATGTACTTTTTACTGCAGAGACCCTATAGTTTCACCTTTACCCGAATCGACCAGCTGGAAGCCTAGCCGACCCTAAGGATAGCAAAAAGTTCAAATTACCCCCTTTCTTTAACGCACAAAAACATCATCTTTTTCCTCATTTTAATCTGTTACAGTTTCTAAAAATCATAGGTGACGAAGGTGACAGCGTCTTCTCCTTAATCAAATCTATTCCGATCTGCTATTTGGATAGACCCAGATACACTTTTGTAAGGCGATATCGCCTCTTAAAAAAAATAATAATAATAAATTAAACAGTCGATGCCGACTCTTAACACAGTCGATGCCGACTCTTAAAATAGTCGATGGCGACTCTTAACACAGTCGGTGCCGACTGTATAAACAGTCGATGTCAACTGTAAAAAAATAAAAATAAATAAATAAATAAATAAATTTATATAGTCGATGCCGACTGTGATTGTGTAAACAGTCGATGTCGACTGTAAAAATAAAAATAAAAATATTTTTTTATACAGTTGATGGCGACTGTATACACAGTCGCCATCGATTGTGTAAATAGTCGATGACGATTGTGATTTTAACATAGAAAAAATAATTTCAAAATAAATATCTTAGAAAGAAGAAGAAAAAATACAAATATCAGATGGCATAAATCTAGGTGTATCCTCTTTTTTTTTTTTTTGACGGTTTAGATCTAGGTGTACATTAGAAATAGAGTTTCCTATTGAATCTCTATACTGAGAAAGATCCTTAGACAGATTATAATGAGGAGTAGGTTACAATGAAGAAGAAGACAATACTTTTGTGCATTAAATAAAATGATAATTTTAACTTTTTACTGTAGCTAGGCTTGGAGCTGATCGATTTGGATATAGGTGAAATTATAGGGTCTCTACATTAAAAGATATATCTGACCGGGTCGGTCAGGTAAACATCCCAAAAGAATATGTAGTACGTCAACATCTGTTTGGTCAAAGGTTGTGTGCTGAGTGCTGATGAGTAAACTAATTCTCTTTGTTGTTTTGTGTGCCCGTGTGGTGGCTTTTAGCATCCTGCTCATCTCCCTTCCTTTTTTAATGAAATTCTCATTCATAAACAATAAAAAAAGAAAATCAGTATCAGGGGTTTGATTATTAGTTATGAGAGCTTGTTCTCTTTCTTGGTTGAATAGTCGATACAAATGTAATACAAAGGTAAAGCTTCTTGCTTAGCTCCCGAACCTAATCACTCATTAGGGATATAGCTTCTTAACAAGACTAGTGTTAGCTCCCCTTTAAACTGCCGATATTAATTATCTGGTTGAGAATGAATAATACTACTGAAAAGAGCTAGAAGTGTTTGACAGCGTGCTTCAATGACTCAATACAGGTGGAATACTTGAGTATCATTCTATGACTAATCTGAAAAAAAATAATCTTTATATGTTATTAGATGTTGGTCGTTTGTCTATTAAGGCTGTCAACAGGGCAAAGGGCGGGTCAGCCAGACTGGCCCGACACGAGAATTTTAAGGCTCAAAACAGGGGTAATTAAAAGACGGGTAGGGCCTCGAAACCAAACGTCTGTTGCTGTATGTCGGACCAAATAAAAGCTTAATAAGTTAAAGCCCGTAAGCCGGTCTGCCTATGCATCTCTTTCAATCGCGTATATTAGATTTATAAATACAAGTATGTAAGATGTTTTAATAATTGAAAGAGGTCTCAATATTTTCTTTTCCCTTGATTGAAACATCTCTAGTTTCAACGGATTTTTTTTTACAATAATTTTTAAAAAGTAACAAATAACAAAACTCGAAGCCTTTGATCGGTTGGGAATTCGGCACTTGGATAAGATGAACAGAGCGTGTAACAACCCGAATTTTTAGATTTTATTTTAACGGTGTTAGATGATGCACCACACTATGTATTGTGCTAACGCTCCACATTAAAATCAAAACCCATCTTTTAAAATAAAATTTTTTTAATTTTTTTCATATCAAAATTAGACTCATTGCAAAGTGCTCGTCGATATGATTCCAACGATATATAATTTGACGACTTCTGATAATAATACAAAAAGTTATGCCCATTTTAAGTGATCAAGCAAGCCAATGGGTATAATTGTAATTTCGGAGAGAGAAACACCAATTACTTCGGTGCTTATCCAAGCATTTTCTCAAGTTATCCAAGTTACGTATGAATTCTTATTCCGTGTAAAAATCTCCTATTCTATTAAATCTCCTACGAAAAGTGTTAATTAGAGTTGACCTAAAATTTGATACCATTATAAATAAAACTTTAAAAGTTCTCTCCTCTCTATAATAATAAATTATTCTCTCTCAAGACTTAGACGAGCCGATGCCTTAGGAATCGACCTTTTTAACCCGAATCGCCGTTGATCTTCCGTTCACGCTTCAAGAGGTGGGTATCCATCAATCCATCTTGTTCTTCTCAGATCCCGTCGCGTAGGATGCGTTCGATCGCGCATCGATGGGTTTAAAAATCTTATTTAAACCCAAATACCTCATAAATTAATAGACCTATATATTTAATATATGTTTTCCCTTGAAAGTTGTATATTCTGTAAATTAGGTTTATATGTTATTTCCCTTTTCTTTTTAAGAATCCCTTTTAGCCATTAATATTTTACCTTATATTAGGTCTGCATATTTAATATGTTTACTTTCTCTTTTATGTCTGTAAAATTAATTAAATTATAATATTTATAAATTTGATAGATTGACTTAATTGGCATAATATCATATTGATATTATTTATTTCCAAATCTATATAGTTAGAAAATTATCTTTCTACTAAGACTATAATAATATATATTATTGTTACAAGCTTATATTATTATTTATTTAAAATTAATTAAGCCCAAAAATTAAACTATATTTTTATTTTAATTAAAAGAATAATAAATTGTACCATCTTAAAGTTTCGAGTCCGAACTTGCGGCTACGAACCCGAATTCGCAGCCACGAACCCGAGCTCGCGACCATTGATGCACCTGTCCCGGTATTTTAGTCATATCTTTTTATTCTGACCTCGAATTAATGCGATTCTTACGGCATTGGAAAGAAGACAGTGAGCTTTACAACTTTATGTGAAATAGTCATTTCACGAATCTGACATTTTAGAGGTCAAAATAGAGCAACAAGTCGGGTTCAATTTTGAATGACTCAAGGCTATTCAAATTTAATATTATTTTCTAATTCTCATGATCAAAGTTCCTTTGTATATTATATCTTAAGGTCTTTCGATCGATGGTCATGATAAATTATAACTTAATATGTATAAATACTATTTAATTTAATTATCTAATTATTATATATATATATATATCTCAATTTTATCGCTTCAACGCGACCTCTTCGATAATACAAAGTGTTAGAACTTCGATGCCTTTATGAAATCGAACTCTAACCTTTACGATTATCGAAATTACACTTATAACTCTATTCTATAATTATATTGGTATGGTATGTAAATAAATATAAATATAAGCATAATCAAAATCTAAGTATAAACCGTTCTGTATGTGTGATACTTTTGTATTTGCAACTTAATCAATTTATACGAGTTAAGAATATGTTAGATCATGAGTACGAGAGTGTATGAGATCATGCCTACGCTTGGGCTTAGTGATTCGCTGATATGGTATTGAAGCGAGGAATACACCCTATTCACATGCCTTACAATTCATGGTGGAATGAGACTCATGACGAGTAGGGTAAGTGTGAATTTAGTGTAACTTCATACACGGTGGCATATACAGTGATCCTATCACCCCGAGTTTTAATACGAGAGGATAAATATATGAGATATGATACGAGAATCGGGCTTTGGGCCTTAGCTGTGGTGAGGTTTCTTTTTTACACGTGAAACTGGTATATTGCGTCCATGTATGGTAGTATAAACTATCACATGAAGTACATCCAGGTTACTACGGAACCTTTTTCTTGGGAAGCGTGAATTATAAAGGTTGCCTCACTATAGTTTATCATAGGATTGAGTATAAGAGTATGATAAGATACGAGTATGAGATAAGATAAGTTATGATACGAGTACGATAATAAGACATCGCTGTGTAGGCCAGTAAAAGATAAAAAACTTAAGTCTCTGTACGTGTCGTTCCTTGCATAGCCACCGTAAGGGTAACAACGTCTTTCAGCCAAGACGGATCTCTGGGAGAGATTATGAGTATGAGTGCGTTATGAGTGAGTTTGGCCATTATGTCTCCCCATTGATTGGGTAGTGGAGTATGAGTATGACACGAGGGCGTTATAATATGGTGGTATGATACTATGTTGACCCTCCCATAGCAGCTCGAGCAGCGACTCTGGCACAAGTCGTTTAGGATTTCACTAGTATGCTAGTTAAGCTCATGCGATGTACAGACGTATGTACGAGAATGATAGTAAGACATGATATAATATGTTATGAGATATGGTAAGGTACGTTAGGATACGAGTGTCTAGATCATAGTCTTGCATTTATGATATGATATGAGTTTTACGATATGCATGTGATTTTGTCTTTCTCTTGTTATCTACTTTGAGATACTATATTTATCACTCACATGATGCACCCACAATGCACTTGAGTAGTATGAGGTGGATTGGTGGTGTATCCACTGAGTTTACGTGACTGAGTAAACTCATCCCACGATAATCTAACAATTACATGTGACGTCGCTGGTGGAGTAGACGCCGACCAACTAGATCCCGCTGACGCTGATCTCATTGATCCCGCGGGTGTTGAGTACCAGGAGCCTTGGGAGGGCGACAGAGCTGAGTACCAGGAGGGCTATGGTACTGATTTCGATCCGAGTATCGGATATTGATCATTATAGACTTGGTAGTAAATTTGGTCCTTATTATTACCATTGATTTTATGATTTCATTTTATCGGATTTGTCTCCGACTTTCATTATTGTTTTATTGGTGGATTATTTAGTTTCATTATTTTTATTCTAGTATTTATGACTATTTTATTTCTACCTTTATGTGTTGGCTTTCACGGATTTCGTGGAACCATTATTGCGCGAGAACTCTGATTAGGTATATGTCCGCTTAGCATATCAGGGATATGTGCGGGTCATAACTCGAAATTCTAGGCTCTCGGGATGGGATAGAATTTCTGGTCGTGACAGAGCGTTAGGAAAGTGGAGGGTTGGGAAGATTGCCGTCTGATGGAGGAGTTCCTGAAGTTGTTAGCAGCGGCTAGAAATCGACGTGATAGTATTCAAGAAGTGGGAGAGATTTCTAATACTAGTGTGTCTTGGAGCTTTAGTTGGAAAAGGAATTTTCCATCTGAGGAGCAGTTTGAGTTGGATGCAAAGTATCAACTCGCAGGTATCGGTCCATGGAGAACTGATACATATCGGCCGATATAAATACCGTTATACTTTTATTTTTTTGAAAAAAAATCAAATAAAGGAGGTATCAGGCAATATTGTTGACCATTTTTCAAAGAGGTCTCCAACTCTCCTTAATTTAAGGAGCTCTTGAAGTGGTTCACTCCTAGGGTACGTTCGTTTCAATGTAAAAGGGGGATATTATATGTAAAGCTTGTAATATCACCCCAACAGCTCTATTTTTTACACCAAAAGTCGTTTGTTTCACCGTAATTTCTCGTGGACTGTGCCACAAAAATTATTTGTAATTTTTTTGACTTACGAGGGTGATGGCTCGTAATATTAAAATATTACTTGCAAAAGTAAAAAAGCAAACCTCAAAGGCTCTATTTTTTACAAAAAGTGAACTTTACACCAAAATTTTACGGTGAAACAAACATATATTTTACATGAGAAAAAGTAAAATTTACATGTAATCCAGTCAGCATCATTTTGCAGGTAAAGTAATTTTTACAAGGAGCCAATTACAATGAACCAAACGTACCCCTAGTCTCCATCACTTTTGTAGTTGTGAAAGCTACCCATGATATTGGAAGTTATAGGAATTACCCATGAAGTTGAAAGTTGTCATGATATGAATTTTATGTCTTTGATACACCTAAAATATGTTTATGTGTTCAATATCGTATTCCCCGCATGTCTTGACTTTTCAAAATATTTGATCTAAAAATGCATGTTTTGGTTTTTCAAGCTCTTATATTTATTTTCGTCATTAATGAACATAAGTTGTGTAATAGCCTACTGGTTAAAGACTTTAAGTTCTAGATAAGAGGTTTAGGGATCAAACCTTGTGTGTGCTCTAAACCTCTATTTTAGACTTTGAGATAAAAGCCTATACACTCTTCCTTGTTGTGTTGGCTTAACACCGGATAATCCCCAAAATATGATAAATAAGTGTATCTTCCTAGAATCCTTCTTTTGGAAGTGCGGCGAGACGTTGGCGTATATTCTCAAGCGGCCTTCGCCTCCTTCTAAAATCATCATCATTGTTGAGATCTTAATCTAATCGTGGTGGTACAATCGATCTAGGTATAGAGAAATCATGCTTTTCATTGAACTTAAAATATAAATTTTAAAATAGATTTTTATGTAAATTAGTGTATTTATTTTATAAATAATGATGGTATGATTAAATGAAATGCATGCTAGGGTTAGTGATTATTAATGTCGATTATTTAGATTAAAAAAAAGACGGTTGAAATCCCACCATGTGATTTGATGTATTTTGATGAGTGCTCACAGAAGCATGTCAATCGATTGACAATTGAATGCCAATCGATTGACAATTGAATGTCAATCGATTGAGAGTTAAATGATATTATTTTAGAAAAATATACAGAATTATGTCAATCGATTGACGATTGGATGCCAATCGATTGAGGTTGAATAAGAAATTGATGAACGATATTATTTCGAGAAAATACACAAATTAGAATCAATCGATTGATTCAGAGGAGTCAATCAATTGAGCCTGACAGACACTGATAAAGGACACTCTTTTTAGAAAATGTATGGATTTGATTCAATCGATTGATTCTGAGAAATCGATCGATTGAGCATAAACGGATACTGATAAATAATGTTATTTTGGGGAAAAGTCACAGTATTATGTCAATCGATTGATTCAAAGGAGTCAATCAATTGAGCTGTATGTATTATGATATGCGCAGAATTATGTCAATCAATTGATGATTGTATGTCAATCGATTGAGCTTGACTTGAAATCAATTGATGGTGTTTGCGTAGTTAAGTTCTATAATCAATTTTTCTCTTAACAATGTGATTAAAATGTCAATGTTTATGCACCATGATCGTATGATATGCACTGTAACATTTATGCACTATGATTGTGTACACTTTGATATTTATGTACCATGATTAAATGCACTTAAATGCATTTAAATGCCTATGTAGTATGATATCACTCTCATGCACTTTACATATTCCATGATGATTTATATAATGCACAATCAAGACACGTAAAACACGATGAAATGTCAAGCCATAATCAATGAGCATTAGACCCAACATCTTGTATCCGATGGAGTCTAAAAAGGTATTAGGCTCAACATTTGGTGCTTGATGGAGTCTAACTAAACACGATTAAAGAGCATTAGACCCAACATCTTGTACATGATGGAGTCGAAGAAGGTATTAGACTCAACGTCTTGTGTAAGATGGAGTCTAACTAAACAAGAGTATAATGAGCATGATTAAGCCCAACGTCTTGAGCGAGACGGAGTTTGACATGCAATAAATGATATGATTCATTAGACCCAACGTCTTGAGCATGACGGAGTCTAACTAAATAAGTGAGAAGCATGATTAAGACCCAACGTCTTGAGCGGGACGGAGTTTAATATGCATTAAATGACAAGAAAGATGAAATTAAAAGAAATGATGCATTCTTGTATTATTGATATATATGTTTATGTTCAGTATATTTCAGCTTATTGAGATTATACATGCCACATGTATACACACATGAAATATACTGAAATATTTATATGACTATAACTGATATTTTATACTTCAATGGATTGCATGTCTGGTCCATACAAGTGTAAACTTATACCCTTTGTTGATGTGGGTGACTAGATGAGACAGGTATTGCCAAGGACAATGTATGGGTCTATGACGATGAGACGGCACGTGGTGCTCAGGAAACTTGACTGAATGGTGGCGATGATGGCTTTGTGGCCTAATTAGTTATTTTCCTTTCTAATTATTAGTAATTTTAAATAAATGGGACATTGATTAGTTAGTATTTTATCAAAACTGTTTAAACTTTAATCATGTTGGACTTGCTATTGGAATAAGAATATTATCATTAGTTTTATTTAGATTAATTAATGTTTTAAAAAAATTTTATCTTCCGCTGTTTAAGGTGCTTTTATCACCTTATATTTCTATGGTTCACAAAACGAAGGTACAGTCTAAGATCTTACAATTAAGAGCTTGTGAGATCTCGGGTCGCAACAAAAGTTGTGGAAGCTACCCATGATATTGGAAGTTGTGGGAACTACCCATGAAGCTAGAAGTTGTGGAAGCCACCCATGATATTGAAAGTTGTGGGAACTACCAATGAATTTGGAAGTTGTGGAAACTACCCATGTTATGGGACATGTAGTCACTAAGGCTTGATGGAAGCTTTGGCTATAAATACCAAAATTTGGTCTCCAAACTCACACACTCAAGCCCCTTCAGTTTACACCATCTAACTAGAGTGAGTAGAGTTTGGAAGTGCCAAAACCGTAAGAGATAAAGAGAGAGAGAGAGAGAGAGAGAGAGAGAGAGAGAGAAATAGTGAGAAAGTCTGAGGAAGCATCAATGAATGGAGGTATAATTTCTTATATATTTCAGTTTTGATTCTTATTAAGTATTTAATTCCGCATTATAGAATCATTTTTTACTAACACTTGGTATCAGAGTCTGTTTTATATCTGCCTTTATGTTCGGAGATACTCTATTTGTCTCTGTTTTTGGCTAAAATTGAGTTTTTTTTTTTTATCGATTTTGATTCGAAATAATACATTAAAATAATGTAGAAACTGATTTTCTAAGTTTTTTTGTGATTAAAAATCATAATTGATTTTTGGATCGTGATCCACACCTTGTTTTCAGTTTCAGTTTTGATGAAAAAACGACTGTTAGTTTTCACTTTGTGGATGGTTTGAGTTGTAGGTTTTGGGCCCACGCCTTTTATGAAAACTCATTTATTATGTCTCAAGGATTATTGTTGTGCAAATTTTATTTATTATTCTTCTATTTAGTTAATCCTTATGCATAAAAGTTGTAATGCCTAGTGATTCATATGATTTTTAGTTAATTAAAGAATAGTCACAACATCTTTAATTAAATAAAATTATATATTATATTTTAGGATCACATAAATAATATTTAGACATTAATTATAATTAATCATACTTAATATAATAAATTTTATCCCATATAAAATTTTATTATATTTATATGATTAATTATGGTAAAATATCAAATTATTCATAACCTACCCACAAGAATTATGAATTAATAAATAATTTGATAGTTTTATCATAGAGTTTATATTTAGTAAATAATTTGATAGTTATATCATAAAGTTTGTATTTAGTAAATAATTTGATGAATTCTATCATAAAGAATAATTGAATCTGCTTGGATTAAAAAATTTGACCCACAGGCAATTTTTATGTCATTAGATTCAATTTTTAAGCATGCTTTACATTGGTAAAGCATGAAAATTTTCATTTAGGCCTCAGTTTTAACATAAGCTTGTAATCTATAATTTTATACAGTTATACAACCTGCAAATTTCTCTGATGTTTGTTGTGATATCCCTGAACTTAAGGGAGATAACTATAAGGTCTACAAAGAGAGAGTTCCTCTTCATTTAGGATGGATGGACATAGACTATGCTATTAGAAAAGGCGAACCACCAACACTCACTGATACCAGCACTACAGCAGACATAACGCTTTATGAGCGATGGGAGCGATCTAATTGCCTCAGCATGATGTTCATCAAGACTAGAATTTCTGCTGGTATTCGTGGATCTATCGATCAGCATGAAAAGGTCTGAGACTTGCTAAAGGCCATTGATGAACAATTTGTGACTTCTGACAAGGTACTAGCAAGCACCCTAATCATGAAGTTCTCATCCCTAAGGCTCAATGAGGTGTGTGCGAGCACATCATGCAAATGAGGGATAATGTGGCCCAATTAAATAAACTCGAGGTTGAAATTTCAAAGTCCTTCCTGGTACATTACATCTTGAACACCCTTCCGCACCAATATGGACCCTTCAAAATCTCATAGAACACATATAAGGATAATTGGTCAATTAATGAACTCATGACCATGTGTGTTCAAGAGGAAGGGAGACTGATGATGGAACAGGGAGAAAGTGCAATGCTGGCAATGCATGGAAAGGGAAAATCTCAAGCCAATAAGAAAGGGAAAGGTAAAATACCTCTCCAACCCGATATTAAGAAAGATTTCAAGTGCTTTTTCTGTAAAAAGAAGGAACACATAAAAAAGGAATCCACCAAATTTCAGAAATGGCTTGCAGACAAAGGTAATCCAACCTCATTTGTTTGTTATGAATCTAATATGGTTAAAATCAATATTAACACATGGTGGATTGATTCTGGATCAACAATCCACATTTCGAATTCCTTGCAGGGTTTACAAAACCTAAGGAAGCCAGTGGGAAGTGAGCAAAATATCTTATCAGGGAACAAGATGGGCTCACATGTGGAAGCTATAGGAACTTGCAATTTATTTTTAAGTAGTAGCTTATTTTAAAGTTAGAAAAGACCTTTTATGTTCCAAGTTTTTCTAGAAATTTGATTTCAGTTTCAAGGCTTGTACCTTATAAATATTCCTTTAAATTTTCAAATTCATCATTCAGTCTATTTTATAAATCTGATTATGTTGGGAATGATACTTTATCTGATGGTCTTTACAACATTAATTTACAAAACAATATCACTTATAATTCAATGCATGTTCACACTAGCTCTAAAAGATGTGTTATTAATGAGGATTCATCTACATTATGGCATCAGAGATTAGGTCATATCTCTATAGAAAGAATTAAATGATTAATAAATGAAGGGGTACTTATACCCTAGATTTTACTGATTTTGAGACTTGTGTGGACTGCATAAAGGAAAAGCAGACAAACAAGTCAAAAAAAGTGTCAATAGGAGTTCGGGCATATTAGAGATCATACATACTAATATATGTAGTCCAGACATGGACTCACATGGTCAGAAACACTTCATCTCTTTTATAAACGATCACTCACGATATATGTATCTCTACATGCTTTATTACAAGAATGAAGCATTATATGCCTTTAAAATTTTTAAGGCTGAAGTAGAGAAACAATGCGGTAAATAAATTAAGATCGTGAGATCAAATAGAGGTGGAAAATATTATGGTAGATACACAGAAGATGGACAAACACCTGGGCCATTCGCAAAGTTTCTTCAAGAACATGGGATTGTTGCCCAATACACCATGCCTAATTCACCGGACCAGAATGGTGTAGCAGAAAGAAGAAATTGAACATTATTGGACATAGTGCAGACTATGCTTAGCAACTCTGATCTTCCTAAATCCTTGTGGGCCGAAACACTTAAGACGGTAGTGTATATATAAACCAAGTTCCAGCCAAAGTTGTTCCTAAAACGTCATTTGAATTATGGAAAGGTTGGAAACCGAGTTTGAGACATATGCGCGTTTGGGGATGTCCGTCTGAAGTGAGAATTTATAATCCACAAGAGAAAAAGTTAGACCCAAGGACCAGCAATGGGTATTTCATTGGATATGCTAAACGGTCTAAATGTTACAGATTTTATTGTCCATCTCACATCACTAGGATTGTGGAATCAAGAAATGTAAAGTTTCTTGAAAATGACTTGATCAGTGGGAGAGATCAAACCAGGAACATACTTTCTGAGAAGGATCATTCAGAATCTCAACCTTCCACCTCAAGTGATAGATTGGTTATTGTTTATAATACCCCTCAAGTTCAAACTGGTATTGAACAACTAATCGTTAAAATTTCACAAGCTGCTGACGACATTCCAGTAGATCAGGTAGTTCAAGCTGGTGTTGAACAACAAGTTGAACCGCATACTTCTCAGGAAAATGATAGTACAACATTAAGAAAATCTATTAGATCAAGGAGATCCGTAATTCCTGATGATTATATTGTGTATTTACAAGAATCTGACTATAACATTGGAGCAAAAAATGATCCTGAGTCTTTTTCACAAGCCATGAGCTGCAAAGAATCAGAATTATGGTACAATGCCATGAAGGAAGAGATGAATTCTATAAAGAGTAACAGAGTTTGGAATCTTGTTGAGTTGCCTAATGGTATAAAAACCGTTGGATATAAATGGGTCTTTAAAACAAATAAAGACTCATTGGGTAACATTGATAGATATAAGGCAAGACTCATTGCTAAAGAATTCACTCAGAAAGAAGGAATCGATTATACGGAGACCTTTTCTCTTGTATCTAAGAAAGATTTCTTGCGCGTTATTTTAGCATTAGTAGTCCATTTTGACTTAGAGTTGCAACAAATGGATGTGAAAACAACATTTCTCAATAGAGATCTAGAAGAGGAGGTTTACATGAAACAACCTGAAGGATTCCCCTCTAGTGATGGTGAGCAATTGATTTGCAAGCTCAAGAAGTCTATATGTGATTTAAAACAAGCATCCCACCAATGGTATTTGAAATTCCATAATATAATTTCTTCATTCAGTTTTATAGAAAACATTATGGATCAATGTATATACCACAAGGTCAATGGGAGTAGAGTCTGTTTTCTTGTTTTATATATGGATGACATTTTGCTAACAGCTAATGATAAGGGTTTTTTGCATGAGGTGAAACGTTTTCTCTCTAGAAAATTTGATATGAAGGATATGGGTGAGACATCTTATGTCATTGGCATTAAGATCCATAGAGATAGATCTTGAGGTATCTTAGGTCTATCTAAAGAAGCCTATATTAATAAAATTTTAGAGAGATTTTGTATGAAGGATTGTTCACCAAGTGTAGCCCCCATTGTGAAGGGTGATAGGTTCAATTTGAACTATGCCCAAAGAATAACCATGAAAGGAAACAAATGAAGAACATTCCGTACGCTTCTGCTGTCGGAAGCCTAATGTATGCTCAAGTCTGCACAAGACCTGACATTGCATTTGTTGTGAGAATGTTGGGACGATATCAGAGTGATCCAGGTTTAGACCACTGGAGAACTGCAACGAAAGTAATGAGATACCTTCAAGAAACCAAAGACTATATACTTATGTATAGACGGACAGACAATCTGGAAGTAATTGGCTACTCATATTCTGATTTTGCTGGCTGCATTGATTTACGTAAATCAACATCAAGATACATATTTTTGATGGCCGGTGGAGCTGTATCATGGAGGAGTGCCAAGCAGACTTTAACTGCAACTTCCACTATTGAAGTCGAATTCGTCTCTTATTTTGAGGCTACTTCACATGGTGTATGGCTTAAGAGTTTCATTTATGGGCTTAGAATTGTGGATTCTATCTCTACGCCATTAAGAATGTATTGCAACAATTTAGCTGCTGTTTTTATGGCTAAGAACAACAAAAGTGGGAGTCGAAGTAAACACATTGATATTAAATATTTAGCTATAAGAAAATGTGTTAAAGAAAAGAAAGTAGTCACTGAGTACGTCAGCACTGAGCTAATGGTCGCCGATCCTTTGACTAAGGGCATGCCACCGTTTAAATTCAAGGATCATGTAGCAAATATGGGACTTGGTTCCATTATGTAATTTTTCATTGTAATGACAATGTCATTTTATAAAAAATTTTAATTATTATGATGTTTTTCTCATATAGATGTGCACCTTAATTTAATTTTAAGAAAATTCATCTGTGTTGGACCAAGAATAAATATAGAGTTTATTTATTAAAAAATTATTGCCACATAAGTTATAAATACATAGTAATACATAGATGGTAATACTCGTCATTAGAGAACTTATTGCCATGATTCATGTACTTATTACTCAATACAGATTATCGATGGGTTCAAGATGAGACATTAGAAGTGTGGACCAAGTGGAAGAATGTTGACCATTTTTCAAAAAGGTCTTCAACTCTCCTTAATTTAAGGAGCTCTTGAAGTGGTCCATTCCTAGTCTCCATCACTTTTGTGGCTGTGGAAGCTACTCATGATATTGGAAGTTGTAGGAACTACCTATGAAGTTGGAAGTTGTGGAAGCTACCCATGATATTGGAAGTTGTGGGAACTACCCATGAAGTTAAATGTTGTGGAAGCTACCCATGATATTGAAAGTTGTGAGAACTACCCATGAAGTTAGAAGTTGTGGAAACTACCCATGTTGTGAGACATGTAGCCACTAAGGCTTGATGGAAGCTTTGGCTATAAATACCCAGGTTTGATCCCCAAACTCACACACTTAAGTCCCTTCAGTTTATACCATCTAACTAGAGTGAGCAGAGTTTGAAAGTGCCAAAACCGTGAGAGATAAAGAGAGAGAGAAATAGTGAGAAAGCCTGAGGAAGCATCAATGGCTGAAGGTATATTTTCTTATATATTTCAGTTTTGATTTTTATTATGTGTTTAGTTCTGCATTATAGAATCATTTTTTACTAACAAATATTTGATACATATCGGCCGATACAGTCCTATGTCAGTCGATACCGATACCAATAAGGCCCTGATTCTTGATCATGGTTGGATGTTTTGAGGGATTGGTTGTGCAACACAGTCAGGAATTCGGCTAATAGAGATAAACGGATTTGGGTCCTCAACAAAAAGGGTGTGTTTTAGGTCAAGTCCTGTTATTCTTTTTTGGGTAGGAGACGACCTTTGCTTAAACACAAATGGGTGAGGATCTGGCGGGTGAAAATTCCCACAAAGAAAAAGTTCTTTAGTTGGAGTGTGGCTTGGGGTTGGATTCTTACAATTGACCAATTGAGGAAAAGGCACATTAACATCAACTCTAAATGTCCTATGTGTAAGAGAACGAATCTACTAATCACCACTTCATTCATTGTTGGGTCGCTAGAGCTATTTGGGATGAGATTCCCATAACTTTTAATATGATTTAGGTGTTCCATAAAACTTTGGATCTCTTTTTGCTGAATGGAGTGGAGTTTCTTTTGATGGGATTAAGGGTGATTTTTGGGTTATTGTAGTGTTCCCAGTTATTTGGGCTATTTAGCTGGAAAGGAATGATAGCATCTTTAGAAGGATTCGCAAGTCGATGGCTATGATTTTGAAGAATCTTAAGGAATTGGCATTGTATTGGGTTTGTCTGGCACACAGTGGTATTAAAAAAGATGAAGCTAACCAAGCCTTGGAATGGGATAAGTTATTGCATTTGCCTTTTCATTAGTTATCCTTGGGATTAATGGGTGCCTTCCCTGGTTTTGGGCTTTTCTCATGTGGGTCATGAGTGGTTTGTCATGTTGGTGAGGTTGGGGTCTAAGTCTTTTTCTTTTTTGTGCATTCTTAGATTCTTCTTTAATTATATTATCCACAAAAATAAAATAAAATAAACTCGAAGCCTAATCATAGCCTGCCCTAACCCCCTTAGGTTAAAGTTAGGGCTTCATATTAAAGCCTGCCTAAGTTTGGGTTCACATTGACGGAGCTAGATAGAAGGGTGTGGGGGCACAAGCCCCCATTTGATTTTTAAATTTATATAAGATATGCTTTTTATACAACCTTCTTTTGTATATAAGCCCCCAGATCTATGGTGTATAAGCCCCCCAATTGTCGATAAAATAACTATTAAGATCTATGAAATCATTATTAGCCCCCACCGGTAGGAAATCCTAGCTACGCCCGTTGGGCTAGGGGTTAGTCTTGGCCCCTAGGTTCGGGCTAGGCTCTAGGGGGTCTCGATTATGATTATCCAATTACATGAATTTTGGTCTGTGTCAGCCACCACAGCAACAGCTTGGATCAATGACTTGCAGTGTCTTTAGAGTAAACAACTCTCGTTTTCACAGTTCGGCTTTATCCTACAATTGGGCACAAACCTTAGCTAAATATAAAATTGGGCCAGGCTCGGACTTTATTATTCAAGCCCAAACCAAACGTGAACCGAGATGGGTCAGGCTTGGCCTGAAGCCTGACCCGTTGACAGCCCTTTGCACTTACACCACAAGCGGTCATCACTTTTTCTGATATTCAAAATTAAAAAAATGAAGAGATTAGAAATAAATGAGAAACGAGCCTTGATTTCCTTTTTGTTAAACCTAAAGACACTGTGATCAGGAGTCAGGACCAACCCATTCCAGCAAACTCCCTCTACTTTCCTATGCCCTAATAAAATTTAAAATGCAAATGAAGAAGGGATGCGAGAAATATCCATAAGTATCGGGGATGATTTGGTCATTTATCAATTCACCGATAAAAGTCTAATGTGTCTTCAATGAGCCTTATGTAATGGAAAATTGCAAATGGCAAGCAGGATTTGTGTATGTAAAATGCAGGCGGATGACGTGACTGGCTGTCAGACTTAGGCTCCACTGCACTTGCAACCAATTGTGTCATGACAACTGCCTGCACAAAATCTGTCTGCCATATAATACTGTCCCTTACATATGAAGACACCATACACGAGTAATAAAGAAACTGCTTATCAGTACAACCATGGTCGAATTAGGCTAGAGCTTTCGTATTGTCGACTTCTTGGAGAATAGAAATGAGCTTAGAGCGAGTCAACGGTTTGACGTAGTACTCATCGATGCCCGCTTCCATGAAGTCCCGTATTTCATTGTCCCTTGAGTTCCCACTCAATCCCACAATCTTGGACCGAATTCCCATCTCCCTCAGCATTCGTGTGGCCTATCCAAATGGAAATCGAGGAGGAATTCGTGAAGAATTTTTACAAAGTATTGGGATAATTTGGTCATAAAATCAAACCTTTTTAGAAACTTTAGAGAGTATAAAAATCCGTGCATGTCCTATCGTCCAAACAATTGCACAACTGACAAGACATTGACTCATTGTCATGGCTGGGTCTACAATGAGTTCTTGGGTCATCATAGGCAAACCCTAGTACCATACACAATCAACGTGTACCTTCAAATATCCCAGTTGGCTACTTAATGCCATGGTCTATTTTGAAGCTATAAAATGACTATGGTTACCATTGTTGCACTCATGAAAATGTAACAAAGCTCCAGTCGAATAGGTAATTCCATCATTGATTGCATTGAATTAGAGAATGTATATCATTTTTCTTCTCAATCTTTCCCACAAAAGATTTTGAGATCACGGGTGTGGCATCAAATCGTCAACTTTTTAATTTATGTAGCACACATCCCAAAAAGTGACACTAAAATAATGTTGGAGTGTGATATATGTCACGTGAGTTTTGAGCAAATTTTTTAGGATGTGTGGCATGGACTAAAAAACTAATTTTCTTATTGTACACCTATGATCTCAAGTCTGTTGTATGGAAAATTGGGACGAAAAATGATCTCTATTGTCTGATTCATGGTCTAATAAGAAGCTATAACTACTTTGGAGCTTATGGACGAAAATTTTGCTCTATCTACTGTGCGTACCTGAGGTCCATTCATCACAGGCATCTCGTTATCGATGAGAATGAGATCGAAGGAAGCAGTAGACAGGTGAAGGTTGACGGCCTGTTGACCATTCTCAACTTCTTGGCTCTCTACACCAAGGTTGGTCAACAACATTCTATGAATCCTTCGGTTGACTTTGTTGTCATCAACTATGAGCACAGTTAGCTTGTTCTTGAGGATCAAGTCTATGGATCCTTGGCTACCATCTGCATGACCACTACTACTAACGCTCTCCTTCATTTTTTTTGAGCTAGAATTGCTTATAATTCCTACTTCCTGAATGATGGGAGAAAGGGGGAAGTAGGAAAAATGAGAGATTGGTTAAACGCTCAAATAAGTGGCTTACGAGTGGAGAATGGAAGAAGCTACGAGATCACAGAAAATGGTACCCCACCATTTCTGTTTTTCAATAATCTAATTTTTCGATGTGAGGTTGCACACAAAATAAGGAATTAATACTGAGCTTCGGACATGGCGAATTTATAGGAGAGTGGAAAATGCAAGTTCACAAGAAAATGTTAAGACAAAAGTTGGTGATTCTCCAGCAAGTAGATTTGCAGTGGCAACTAGCAACTAGGGCTGTCAATGGGGCGGCCTCAGCGTAAACCCAACCTGGCCAGATCGAGTCAGATTTGGGATTAAATAAAAGGCCCGAGCCCGGCCCGATATTCTATCCAGGCTGGATTTAGGCCTAATTTTTAACTCGTAAAATAATCAGGTGGGCCAACGGCCCCGACCCAACCAAGCCTGACTAGATTATTAAAAAGGTCAGGCTGAACCGAATCTGGCTCGGCCCAAACCCAATTTGGTTTGGTTTGGGGTCAAATAAAAAGCTCGAGCCCGCCCCGAGCCCAGCCTGAATTTCTATCCAAGTCGGATTCGGGCCTAGTTTTTGCAGTCGAAAATAATCGGGCCAACCAAAAGCCCAACCGAACCTGCCCTGGCCCGTTCACAGCCCTAGTCGCAATGCCATTTTGAATTATTTCACGGAAAATTATAAACGGTGGACAGGTTTTGATAGACAATGTTGCAGACAGCTTACATGGCCAAGGGCGTAGCCAGGATTTTCTACGGGTGGGGGCTAGAAATGATTTCATAGAACTTAATAGTTATTTTAGAGACGATTGGGGGGCTTGTACACCATGAATCTAGGGGCTTATACACAAAAGTAGTTGTATAAGATGCATATCTTATACAAAGCCACTACAAATTTAAGAATCAAATGGGGGCTTGAGCCCCCACACCATTCTATGTAGCTCCGCCATGGCGCGATGTGACTAATTGTAGTTCTTGGACCCCACTATATGTGCAGCCTGTCATCGCACCACATAAGCTGCCTGTAAAATTGTTAATAAAATATTATCATCGTATTACACTGTCCTTATTTCACCACTCTTAACATTTAATTTGACTTGTTTGTTTCTTTTAATTGTTTTTCGAAAAAACAAATAAAAGAGAGTTCAAACTCCAAGCATTAGTTGTTTAGCTTTTAATCATCTACTTAATATTCACTTGTTTTTTTGAGAAGATCGGGGTTTGCGTGCACAAGTTTAGCTTTTTGTCAACTTTATAAAGAAGGGGAATGCTAATGCCTTGCATTAACTTTAGTTCGGACTCTTATGAGGTAGAAAACGATTGGTTTTATATGAATAAGAAGTGGCAAAGTAACTACTGATGATAGCAACATGTGATTGTTGGTTGGTAGAAAATATTAGTGTCTTTCACATAATTCTTAACTTAATATTCACTTGTAAAATTTTTGAGGTTTATAGTTGTTTTAGTGCACAAGCTTTGATTTTTGTCACTTCCACAAAACTTTGTAAAGAATGGGAATAAGGTTCAAAATTTCGGTCGAAATTATCAGTTTTGGTCCCCATTAAAAAGATAATTTGGACCAAAATTTCAGTCATTTTTGTATGAGACCCAAAATTTCAGTTTTCGACCGAAATTTTAGTTTTGGTCCCCTCCGAAACCGAAATGATACCCAAAATTTTGATCCTTGATGGGAATGCTAAATCCACAACCATCGTTGTTGCATTAACTTAAGTTTTGGTCTCTTATGAAATAATTTTCTCTGGATATATATGGTTGCAACTGAATATTTGGTAAGCGCAATCAGGGTTTTCCACCATGAGAGTCGTTGATTGCCTTGTATCAGATGATGGCAATAGTTTTTCGTCCCAATCGTTTACATGATAGACCTTGAGATCACGGTCCACCTATTAGACGGTCAAATATTGATTCCACGTAACACACATCCTCAAAAGTGACCCACTTCTTATGGTACACCCATGATTATAGTCACTTTTGAGGATGTGTGCCTAGTGGAATCAACATCTGACCACTAGATAAATGGGTCATAATCTCAAGATCTATTGTGTGGAAGCTTGGGAAAAAATGATCTCTATATTCAAATTCAAGGCAAGCCAATGGTTCTTATAGGCTACCCTTAACCGAATATTCGATTACAAATACCGATGCCCATTTTAAGGATAATTTGGAGTCTTAAGATCTAGAAATAGGTAAGGCTTTCCATCAATAAGAAATGGCAAACTAATTACTATAGCAACATGAATGTTTGGTAGAGAATCTCATTCACATTATAATGGTTTTGTCATCTTAGTTATTTTTATAACGAGCTGGTATATGGAAATCAACTCATATCCAATCTAAATTTTGGAACAGGTCATTGATCTCAGATATGTGGTACTACTTTCCACCGTGTGTGTTATTTGATGAAATAACATGATATAAAGATCGGAGGAGTCGAAGATTGCATAAAAAAAACATCTCCATAATGTTATTCAAAGTAGTCAAAACTCTTAGAAAGGGGGGCGGGGGCATATTCCTTTTTTGGGATAATTAGAAAACAATCTTAAAAAACAAACATTTTAGTAAAACAATCCTGAACTTAAACGTTTTAAAAAAAAGTGCTTTTACGATTTTCAAAACTTCAAAAACCCGTCCGTGAAAGCACTGTTTGAGGTCGGGGTTGTTTTGCTAAAACGTTTGTTTTTTCAAGGTTGTTTTTCTGAAGTGCCCTCTTATTTTCTTAGGGCACTTTAGAAAACAATGCCTTAAAGACAAACGTTTTAGCAAAAAAAACCCGACCTCAAACGTTTTAGAAAAACGATGCTTTCACCGATTTTGGAACTTCAGAAAACTGTGAAAGCACTGTTTATAAAAAAAAAATGAAAAAAACAGTGCTTTCATGGTTTTCTGAAGTTCCAAAATCTGTAAAAGCGTGATTTTTCTAAAACGTTGGAGGTCGGGTCTTTTTTGCTTAAAAGTTTGTTTTTGAGGCATGTTTATCTAATTATCCGTTTTTTTAATTTTCCATGGCAGTAATGCGACCAAACATTTGAGCATGTGAGTGGCCCGAGAATTTTTTTATACCAGGGTATCCAGCCACTTAGAGCACCTAACTAAGTCTCCAAATAAGTGCAACGGCTGCACATCATACATAACGGTCAATAGGGAATTAAGGATAATTCCCAACGAGTGGCCAACAATGGGTAAGGATTCCAACTCAGAACCTCCACTTCTTCAGTGTTGGTCATGGCCACTGTGCCGACCCTCTATTGGTTAGATGGCCTGATATTGATTTGTGTACCGGCAGTGGTAGGCAACTCATCTGCCTTAATACCAAACAGGGCACCCATGGAAAAAATATTACTCAAATAGGCGTTAAAAATATTTATCAAACAAGTATGGAACCCCTGATTTAGTCAACATTTCTGAAAAAATATTTACAAATCAGAAATCCCTCTTCCTGTTCGGTAGATGCTTTCCTGAAAATACTTTCCAAAACAGGCATCTCATACCTATTTGATAAATATTGTATGCTTGTTTTGACAATACTTTTCCATTGATAGCCTATTTGGTAAAAGTCCCTCTTTAAGATATAGGCTTTGATACCTTTCTATTTGATACATTGTTGGATGTTGATCGTTGCCTATGCACCTTAAATTGTTTGAATGCACTTAATCAGACGATTTGGTTTGCATCCTGCTCATAATATGGCCCACAATCGACAAGTTGTACCATCTTTACACAGAGAAGAACTCTCCTTTCATAGATTTTTTGGAAAATGTGTTGGTGATTCATGTTGCGTATGACATAGCTCTTTGTTAGCTCCCGCCATAGCAAAGTTCACCTGCTTTAGTTGGTTCTCATTCTCTCTTCTAACTCTCTGTAAAAGAAGATATACCTGCTCTGGCAACTTCTCTTCTCTCTACTAAATCCCTACCAGAGTAAATAAAATTTGCTCTAGCAATGAGTGAGTAGAGAAGATGGTTGAATTGCTGAACAGGTAAATTCTGTATAAAATCTTGTTATACAAGGAGTTATAAAAAATAAGGGGTACCTTCTAAAGCAGAGAGCAAGATGTTAGTAAAAAGGATGGGAACCTCCTAAAGCAAGTGAACTCTGCTAGGGGTATATTCGGTTCGGTTTGATCGATTTTTGACCAAAATCACAAACCAAATCGGTCCTAATCGATTTCTAGATTTTCAAACCAAACCAAACCGTCCAACTCTTAAACCAAACCAACCCACTTTGATTCGGTTCAGTTGGTTTCGATTTTCCTATAAGTTCTATTTGCACATCAAAATTTTCTCAATTTCTCAACCGATTTTCCCATAAGTTCTACTTTACCGCTATAAGATTTAGGAATAGACTAAAGACAAGAGTAAGGTTTTATATAAAAATATACATTTTACTTAAATATCCTTTAAAATTAATCAAAACCTCGTGTGTATATATATATATATATATATACACACACACAAATTATATTCGGTTCGATTCAGTTTCGACTTGGAACTGAAACCATATCAAACTTTTCGATTTTCCTTTTTTTCAAGCCAAATCCAAACCGGTACCCGTCCAAACCGGATCAAACCCGGCGGTTTGATCTGTTTGGTCGGTTCGGTCCAAAAAATGCACAGCCCTAAACTCTGCTATGGCTAGCAGAGAGCTATGCCATATGCAGCGTCAATCTTTGAGATCTAGTCACCACATATGATTCAATCTCTGCAAAGGAGATCAATCAGAAGAGATGGTGTGACATTGGTAATATGGGGTAGATGGAAGAACGATTAAATCGTAAGTTCATAACATATGCTAGATGAAGCTTCAAAACATACACTCTAACACAAATAAACAAGGTCCATATATAAAAAGATGTTTATTAATGGCAAAACTGCTCTCTCTCTCTCTCTCTCATAAACCTAAGAACTTAAGAAGGCAGCAGAACTTAAGAAGGCAACAGACATGAAAAGTCTCTATCTCTCTCTCTCTCTCATAAACCTAAGAACTTCAACAGACATGAAAAGTAAGGATAGAAACTACATCTTAGTAACATCATTTTCAAATTAAGCCACAGTTTTGGCATTGTCGATTTCTTGGAGAAGAGGGACAAGCTTCGGGCGAGTAATGGGCTTGCTGTAGTAGTCGTCGAGGCCCGCCGCCATGAATTCTTTTATATCACGTTCCCGTGAGTTGCCACTCAGTCCCACAATCTTGCAGCGAATTCCCATTTCCCTCAGCATTCTTGTGGCCTATCAAAAGCAAATCGAGGAGGAATGCGGAGCAATTTTCATAAGTATTTGAGGATAATTGATGCCATGGATGATTAGAAGCATGGTTTTAAAATAACGGCCATATCGGATACAGATCGGCCCATATGTTAACAGGTTAGGCTCCATCTATACAATATAGACCCCTGATTTTGTAAAGTGTCAAGTATTGTGGCAGACAAGTCAAATATCGGCCCATCTGTATCGTATATGAATCGAAAAAAATATCAAAAATGCCCTTTTTATAAATTTCTTATATATATATTTCAAAATAAAAAGGTGCTTAAATCTCGGTCCGTTTGGTCAATATTTATCCCATTTATCGAATACTTCTTGGTCTAGGACGCAGCCGATATGCCGATATATGTCGGACTTTAAATCTCTGAATACAAGCCATAAAACTACATGTAAACTGAATGTTTACCCTTAAACTTTGTAGCTTAGGGACAAAAAAAATTCGATATCTAGTGTGCCTACCTGAGGTCCATTCATCACAGGCATCTCATTATCCATGAGAATGAGATCAAAGGAAGCACCGGAAACATGAAGGTCGACGGCCTCTTGACCATTCTCAACCTCTTGGCTATATACACCAAGGTTGGTCAAAAGTATTTGGTGAATCATGCGGTTAACTTTGTTGTCATCAACAATGAGCACAGTTATCTTGTTCTTAAGGGCCAAGCTTACAGATCCTTGACTTGAACTTGAAGCGCTCCCATTCAATTTTTTTGAGCTAGAACTACCTAATCCAAAAGGCATTGTGCTCAATTCCTGAAAACACAACCAGAGTGTGGATACATATTCAATATATTTGTATCTTTTAATTTTAAATATAAAATAATTTTTTTTAAAAATAATGGAGAGGTCAAACTCCAATCGCGACTTTCATAGGTTACATTGATGTTTTTTCATCAGTTGTGCCATTCGATGCCTATAAACTGATGTGACCATCTCATGAGTTTCCCATCACATGATTCAAAGCAGTCAAATGCCTTTAAAACGTAGGGCTAAATATGGTTTTGGAGATTTACTTCATTTCAAAGATTTTGACTGCTTTGAATCACACGATGGAGACAAGTCTTCAATGCAACCTTTGAGCCTCAAATCTTCACATCGGGTCCTTCGCATCAGATGTGCACATGATGAAACGTAGTGCTATGTGTCCAAGATCAATGACCCATTCCAAATATAGATTGGGAACTGGTTGGTTACCATATGCCAACTCTTTATGACAGTACTGTCAATATAAATTATTTCACTACATTTTGGGATTGAGTTTCCTATCATAAATTAGCATTTTTGTCCAAAACTTTTTTGGAAATAATGCCAGTGAAGGTTGTAATGCGAGTTATCTCATAAGAGGAAAAACTATACTTCTACTCATGTGTTTTTACGTATCCGTCATTCATATATAACTAAATTTAAGATATAAAAAAAAAACCCTTAATCATGTATAGTGAAAACCCAGTGCAAGAATTTCATAATAAAGAAATTAAAAAGTAAAAACTTGTAATATTGTGAAAAAATGATAGTATATGTTTGTCAATTTACACTTACTAATAGTAACAACATCCATGTATAACTTATATAGAACATATCTAATATCTATTTAAATTTTGATCTACAGTATATAGAACCGATATAGACAAAGATAGTGAACCATTATGAATAACTAATAAGGTTCCTAATAATTTAAAAACTCATAGTGTAGAATTGCTAAAAAATGATAACAAAGATGGTAATGGGAGTTAATAAGGTAGAGAATTTTCACATTATACTATAACATATTCAGTAGGACACTGAGAGAGGAGATTACACCTATGTGTAAGTACCTGAGGGAGGCCAATGCTAGTACTTGAAAGAGGTGGGGCAAGTAGCTCTTCTCGATCGATGGAAATGTCGATGCCTAGACAAGGTTAAATAGGCCTGGAGGTGATGCTTTCACCTTCTCAGGGGTCTCCAGCTGGAAGAGCGTGCAAAGGGAGAGCGCAGAATCGCAAGATATGCGGGGTGTCACTTGGTTTTCTATGGGCTTAACTTGGCAGAAACGATTCGAGGTCCCAGAACCTTCGGGACGCATGGTTCATTACAAAATCTCTTTTTACACTTTTTAGATTTTGATATTTGTTGCGTTAGATTTTATGGGTATTTGTGCCTCGTCGATGACTCGGGAGTAAAACTCTGATACGGAAATCACAATGTAATGATGTACAAAATCGTCTAATATCCGGATTCTGACATTCCACGTGTATTTTTTCCATTTTTTGGAAAGAAAAAATAATCCAAGGCAATCTGAACAAGATTTACCCTAACTTTTTGGTGGGCGCACATGTGTACACGCACGTGTGTGCGTGAGTGGCTGTGTGGCGGTGGGGGTCGGGGGGGGGGGGGAGAGCGAAATGAGGAGAACATTTTCGTTTTTGAATCAACCAAAATGAGATACATATATAACTAACTCTAGTGATGATAGAGATTTAGAGTTTTACTTCATTCGAAAGATGAGTATAGATCCTTGTGTATTATCATGTTAAAATTTGACCTTCAAAAATTCTACTAAACATAGAAAATTGTTCAGCCTATAGATTTTTTAAGTAATTTTTTTATTGGACTTCAATGACAAACAAGTGTATTGTCCATTTTAAATGGAGCAGAATTGTAACTGTTAGATATATAAAGTATTTGCGAGTGTTAGTGCCTAATGTATAAGATAAGTGAGCATGTATTGTATTAGTCCCACATCAAGTAGGTGTACTTTTTCCTGTTATTGCTTCTCTAAATAAGAGGCCCTGATCTTGAACCTATATAGAGTAAACTAATAAAATGTAGTCTTTTGCGTCCATCATCTCGTTGTCCTCTCTTCTGCTTTGTCATTCATTCCTTAGCAATGATATTTATTTTATGTTCAATTCTTATTTGTCAAGTTGGTATCAGAGCCTTAGATGTGGAATAGGGCTATGTTAGCTATTGCATTTTCTTTAAGTCAATTTTCATAATTTCTACAGAAAATTAGTTTCCATATTTTATATAGCAACAAGCTTTTTCATCTCTATGTCATTGTAATAGCAATAGTGGGGTAATCTCTGCTTCTTTTATTCAGCAACTGTAATAATTTCTTGAGAAATCTACATCAGGTCATCTAGGCCATTATGAAGATAGCATTGTCCTTTTGTTTCTTCCTCTGCAACATCATCTTTTACGGCAGCCATTAATAGTGTTATCCTTTCAAGTTCTTTGACAAAGAAGTGTTGTGCACCTCATTTGTAACCAACTGAAAATGATTTTTTATTTATGTTAAAAAAAAAAAGAGGAAAATAGAAGAGAGAGATGAGGGTGAAAATTTTCATGAAGAGGCAAGGTGTGAAGATAAAGGATTGTATAATAAATTTGGCCAGAGAAATCTAAAATCTGAAGATCGGGAAAAGGAATTCAACTAGTTTTTTTTGATAAAAATAAGAGACGCAAGTGAAAACAGAAAGTGAATAAAAGTCGATCAAGGGAAGTAGTTAGTCAATAAAAGTCAACTTTCATCAAATTCAATCAAAGAAATCAATTTCAGTAAAAAGTATAAAAAAAAGTTAACTTTGATTAACTTTGGTCGTAAAGTCAAACAAAATCAAAGATAGTCAAAGATAGATAACATAAGCCAAAGATAGTCAAATGAAGGACAAAGAGAATCAAAATTACTTGTGAGTTTATATAATTTTTAGTTAACTCTATCTAACTGAATGTAAGTCCCATAGTAGTAGTGAAGAGGTTGCACATGCAACCATGGAAGAAAGTCTGAAACACACAATGTAATCACTTACATGTATTTGACAGTTACGTAAGCTAAATGTGAAGGATGATTGAATGGTTCCACATGTAACCAATGCAAGTAAAGAACAACATAAAGAAGCTTCTAAAACAGCAACAAAAAAATCTTATAATTATATCAGTTACAAGGTTATTATGGCAGTTAATGAAAGAGGATTACTTCCAAGATAAGGACATTAAGTGATTAATAAAAAGAACAATCAATGGAAGAAGTTTGCTTCTAAGAAGAGGAATTTGGGTTGTTTGTAAAGAGGAATCATTGGTGAGGAGTTAAAAAGAGTCTTTGAAGTAAAGCGTTGGAGTCAAGTAAAAGGTAAGGAGTGAGAAATTAGTGAGTTGAGGATTGGAGAAAAGTTCATAGAGAATCTAGAGAATGAAAATGCTTTTTATTCATTGAGCATTATTATTGTATGTGTGTGTAAGAAGTTGACAAATAGCAAGCCCTAGAGTTCGGTGGATGTAGCCAAATCGGCGAACCATATAAATTTGGTATCATGATTAGTGATTTTCTCTCACTCTTCGTCTTCTTCTTCATCTCTTTAATTTCTCTTATGTTCAAGGGATTATGTTGAATGACTGTTGGTTATGCTATCTTTACTTCTTCACTACGATTTTTACTTGAATTTGCATGTGAGAATGGGACTGAGGAACTTTAGACACTGCAAATTTGACGATTTTTAGTGATTCGAGGTGACACATTGAATTACTTTACTAATTCAAGTGGTTTCATGTTTGATGGTGGATTATACGAGCGAAAACCACAATGACACAGTGGTTTCTCAATTATTTCCCCCATTTTCTCTCGTGCCTAATTCTCCATAAAGCAAGCAACAATAGCTTGTTTCACTGAGATGGATCTGAGCTGTTTTTTTCTTTTTTCTTTTTTGTATTCATCTTCAACAGACCTATTCCAGCTCTACAACTTCAAGGTGCTGCATCTCAATCTCATTCATCTGCTCCAAGAATCTGCTTCTAATAGTGCCATCTCTCTTTCTTTTCTTCTTAGCTGCAATATCAGTATTTGTTTTTCTTTTCTTGCTCTTAGCTTCAACGGCATTTAATATTTTTTGAGGACTTCCTCTGTTTATCTGATGTCGATGCTTCGATGATACCGTAATGATTCTATGATGGTGCTCTGATGATGGATTGTTTGTTAATATCTCTAGATTTTAGGTCTTCTATGATTTTTTATACTCAGCAAGCCATAGACTCATATTTGGCTACAAAGGAGTTGAGGCTCCTTAGATATGCTTATGTATTAGCTGGTACAATCATGTCTAGTGTATTGTTTAAAAAAAAATGAAGGGCCATTGCTTGGTGCAACAGTAAAAGGCCTGGGCTGTCAAGTGTCAAGATGCGAGGTTGAGTTCGAAGAGTATCCACTTTATGTAAAAACCCAAATTAAGGTCAGGTTTGTATCCTGTGCACCTATCCTAGCGCCCCATACGTACGAAACTAACACTAGGTAAAGGCTTTTTTGCCTAAAACTGAAAAAGAACAGAACAAAATGAAATAGGGAGAATGAATATATCGTTGGATTTCTTATCATGGTTTGAATTTGTCCCCAATCGCATGTGGGCTGGTCCTTCTTGGGCTCTTTATATCTTGGGCAAACCTCACCTTAAAAGCCAGTTTTGTGAGCTTGAGTTAGGCCCGTTGGAGCTTTGGAACCATTCTCATAAGTTACATTTGGGTCGTTCATAAGAAACTCAGGTTGGGCAAAAACAGAGGAACTGAGCTTTGAAACCATCCTCATAAATTGTATTTTGGCTGTTCAATAATCCCTCACAATGGTGCTAAGCATGTCTTTTTTCCCACTTTGGGAAGGATAATGCAATAAGGATCAACTTGTTTTGGTACTTTGGTATGTTGTAAGCTGAGGTACTGAGTTTTGATACCATGATAAGAAATCCAACGGGCCTAACTCAACCTCACAAAACCTGCTTTTAAGGTGAGGTTTGCCCAAGATATAAAGAGCCCAAGAAGGGCCAGCTCAAAGCTGATGTGGGACAAATCCAACATATATATATATATATATAGGTGCTCATGCATTGCACACACAGAGAGAGAGAGAGAGAGAGAGAGAGAGAGAGAGAGAGAGAGAGAGCAAGAAATATCATGAAAGATCAGGTGTCGCAAATCCAACCCATTTAAGAATCAGATCCAATTTCTAGACCTACACCCTCTGATTTTAGAATTGGGTCATTGAGCCAGGTCAAATATCCAACAATCAAATCATTGGGGATTGACACCATTGCTACTCAATGGCATGTTCTTAATAATTTTGATATTATATGAAGAGTTAGTATAAGTGCATTCTCCATATTGCACCTCTCATGCAAATCCTCAATTATGTTAAAATGGTGAAGATTTGGATCATTACCTTTTCGCAATATTAGATGATCTTTACTATCTAATCAAGAGCTTGATTAGATTATCAAAGTTAATGAATAGCATTGCAACTATCAAATCCTTGAGTCAATAGACTTTTACGAATATTTAGGAAGCATCGCATCCATGAAATAAAATATAAATTAATGTACATGATATCCCATTAACATTCAACTCTACAATTCTGAAATAATGAAATAAAATATAAATTAATGTACATGATATCCCATTAACATTCAACTCTACAATTCTGAAATACAGACTCCATTTCATCACGATTCTACCTAAGGTAACCAGTGGAGTAAATCAATTTTATACATCTCATGGTGTTAATATTGGATTTTTTGTGGCCAAACACTTTAACTCATCTTTGGGTTTCCATTAAAAATTGGGTTGGACTTTTAACCACACGTATCTCGAGGTGATAGGAAATAATTTCATAATATAAGTGATGTCTCTACCATAGATCAAAATCCAGGAAAACTGGTACGTATCGTCCTCGGACGATACGTATATCGTCCAACTCTTTACATACAACTGACCGATACGATACATTCAATGTACCGTATCGGTGACCTCTGATACCGATACATATCGGTATCGGAAGAAATTTTGATCCATGGTCTCCACTCTCTTTCTTTGATGAGTCAGGAAAGAGAAGTGGCTATATAAAGAGACCACCGTCACCGAGGATAATTTAGAGAAGACGAGAGATAACGTGGTCTCGGATTCTCTGACAGAGATTATCATTTTTCATCAAAGTGATTGCTAACGCGGTGACCCGATAATAAATACAAGGTAAGCGTGTTCTTGTAAAGGTATATTTTGATCGTGTGATTCAAACAATTGATATCATAGCAAGGTTGGCTTAATCACACGATTTGTTCTTATTATGTGCTTGGTCGAAATAATCGCCGGATTTTCAATTTGCCGGTAAAGTGTAAGTTTTTGAACGAACTTGGCTCTTTTCTTTGATCGTTGAGGCAACTTAAAACCTGGCAACCCACCAGTGAAATTGTTCATGCCTAAACGGAGATCTTTGAGCCTGCGAAGATTTCCTAAGCCTACTGGTATTGACCCTTGAAAAGAATTATACGATAGATTCAAATATTCTATCGGCTATTCAGAGAGATGTCCAGGTATCTCAGAGAAGGCATGCTCCTGAAGTTTGAGTAGTCTGGAGATTCTGTGTGGCTGTTGTTGTAAAGGTTGAGGTGGCGGAGCTCTGAGAGCCGCCCAATTTCTATCGAAAACGGCCAACAAATAAGGAGAAAGAAGACGACTTTTCTTCTAGAAGAAGACCACGCTAGTTTTGGTTGCATGTGTTGTTTGAGCACCAAAGTTGGTGCTTCTCCAACTTGATATTTTATATGACTTGAAACGATATGGCCCAATCCGACCCGTCCTCATACTTGACCTGACCCTGTCAATGACCCGATTCGGTCTGTGACCCGGCCCAATCAATAATCGGACTCAGGTCATGACCCGATCTAACCCATTGCCAGCCCATGGTATATGACTTGGATTCAATTCGTTCGATTAAAGCCCATTTTGACCCATATTGTTCTTTATTCTTTTCAGGCCATTTCTGGGCTATTTATAGGTTCAATTTCAGACATTATATATGGATTTTAACTTTTCGGATCTATTTTTTAGGTCTATCTTTTAAAAGGAGTTCTCTGTTATGACTTTTTCATGACCTGACGTCTTTTTGATAATTTTTAATCGGATAATTATTGTGTATTTGAATGTTTTTAATTAAAGTTGAGTTTTGTGAGAAAATATAGGGTTGGATATTGAAGGTTGTGCTCTAGCACCAACGCTGGTACTTACATATTGTTACTCATGATTATTATTAATTTTAGCACTTACCCACCACATGAGTTAGATTTGGCTACTTAAAAGGATTCTTCTGCCCAACGGTGATGATTTTTTTTAGCGCCGTAGTTTTTTATAAATGAGGTTTAATTTTGTTTGATTATTCTCAACATATTATATTCGATTCAAGGTAAATATCATATGTGTTTTTCAATGTTCTATTATCGATGTTGACTAGATGTGACATACATGCCCACATAATCATAGTTTGATGATTATAAATAGCATGTTCACTTAATGCATATGTATCTTATAATTGTTTGATTTTGATTAATTTGTTCATTAATTGTAATGTGTGACATTGATTTATCTTTCAAAAGTAGATTAGTTAGCAAGATGTGCATATATCTGGAAATGAGTTTTTAAAATCTTGAATCAAACTTGATATGATTGAATAAAATTTAGGTCGTACCTTAGGGATCAAAGTAGACCGGTAAAATGATCGTTCGAGAGTACGTAGTTGAAATAGGCCGAGGTTTACCCAAATGTGATCACCTATGTAGGTTGCGTGACTTTTGAATCTTGATACTTGTGTCTCATTAAGATCGGGTTGGTACATCTTCTATGATATTTCTAACTTCTAGTCAAAGCTGATTTACGAATTTTATATAAGCAGTGAATAGAATGGTCATAAGTGCGTAGGGAAGAGAAGGACAATCTTTCTGGCCAAAGCTGATGGAGAGTCTAGATCAAACATACAGCATGAGTGATTAAGTCTATGCGTGTTTTCTCAAACACGGTCTTGGGAAACAAACTGTATGTTAAAGTTTCTGCCCAAAGGTGATGCTGAGACATGGTAACTAATTGTCCCAAAGAGTGAAAGTTGTTTATAACTGACACCAAATTAATTCGGATTTGACTCTAAATCAGAATTTAAATCTTCGAAGAATAGTTAGTGACATATGGTCATAGTTCACGGTAAACATTTAGTGACATATGATCATAACGTAATCTTCGAGGACATATGATCATGACGTATTCTAATCAAATCGTTAGTGATATATGGTTAAAGTGGTTAATAAAAATTTAGATACATAATCAACATATTTATTTATTTTGCTATATAGAACCATGGACGGATCTATTATTCATAAGCAACTAGTAAGTGTTGAGCCTCTGGACGGCTCCAACTATTCATCGTGACGTATGACTATTGATATATCATTAGGATATATAGACTATGATTTTGTTCTTACTGAGGATAAACCTCCCATACCCATTACGAGTTCTACGAAATTAGAGAAAAATTATTTTGTTAAATGGGAAAAAGCTAATCGTATGGCCATGATGATGATTTGTTCATCAATTAATCAGACTCTTAGAGGTGGGTTAAATCCTACAGCTACGGTAAAAGAACTCTTGAAAAATATTAAAGATCAGTTTGTAGGTACGCGAAAGTCTCTAGAGTATTCTTATCTTACATAATTAGTTAACATGAGATATGATGAGAATGAAAGTGTGCGTGAGCACATTTTAAGATGTCAAAGTGTGCTATAGGGCTCAGGGAATAAGAAACTGTTTTTGGTGATGATCTAGTTATTTATTTAGTTGTCTATTCGCTTCCACCTTCATTTGATACTTTTAAGGTGAACTATAATGCTTAAGAGACAAAGTGGGACTTTAATCAATTAATTTTTCTATGTGTGACCGAGGAGGAGCGTTTGAAAGCGGCTAAAGTTGAGTTTGCATATCTGGCGGTGAGTGGGTCAAGCCGGAAGATTTTTAAAAAGAATCATAATCAGAACTTCAATCGAAAGCAAACTGGAGTAGAGAATTCAAATAAGAAAGTCAAATATGAAATTTTAGAATGTTGGCACTGCAAAAAAAGGGACATCTTCGGAAGGATTGCTATATATTTAAAGGTATGTTGAAACAGGTCAAAGAATGAACATCTCAACCAGAGAAGTCGACTCAGTCCGAGAAGTCTCAGAACTAAAATTACGCTTCCGTCATTTATTTATTTATTTATTTTTGCAAGACATTAATTAGTACTTTGACATTTATTTTAATAGACCTGATTTGCGTAAGTTTAATTAAATAATTATAAATAGTTGATGTTAAGTTAATCTTGTTATTCATTGATTGCTATTATGAATGACCAAATTAATGAGAGATAACTCGCTTGGATTGACGAATTTTTTTTTAATATATATTATGGCTGACTCATCATATGAAATTATACACGTGTTAATGAGGGTACATGTGATTGTACTATGACCATCTGCATGAGGATTGTATCACATAACAGAGTGGTGGAGCTAGATCTCATGTTACCTGATATGCTTGGGCTAGATGTGATTAGGCACTATATCGGTAAATCTTCTTTCTGTTAGATTGGTGACGTGAGTCACAGGTGGGGAGCCAATAAGATATCAAAAAGACATATCCTGTGGTATGAAGTTAGACAAATATAGGAATGGCATATATGTGTGTTGCCTGATATCACTAAGTAAAGACTTAAGTCCATTAATGATGCTATTTTTGTGACCATGGATTGCCTAGTGTCGATTCGTAAGATGGAATACTGTGTGCGTCATGATCCTTTACTGATATTGTTATTGAATTTGGGTGATTGTTACAAAGCATCGAGGTAGTGAGGGTTAATATTTTTTAAAATATAAAATGAATGGTCATCCGCTTTTTAGAGTTTGTCAACCCAGAGAACCTTTTTTAAAAATTATGTTTAGATGAGTTAAGGTGTAGACCAAGTGAGAGAATGTTAGATTTTTTGTGGTCAACACCTTAATCCATCTTTAGGTTTTCATTAAAAATTGGGTTTGACCTTTGACCACACTCATCTCGAGGCTATAGGAAGTAATTTCCTAATATAAGTGATATGTCTCCACTCACTTTCTTTGATGGGTTAGAAAAGAGAGGTGACTATATAAGGAGACTACCGTCCCCTCTTCCTCTAACCCTAGCTCATTCCCATCTAGAGGCTAAACTTAGAGAAGATGAGAGGTAACGTGGGCTCGAATTCTCTAACAGAGATCATCATTTTTCATCAAGGTGATCGATAACACGGTGACTCGATAATAAATACAAGGTACGCGTGTTCTTGCAAAGATATATTTTGATCGTGTGATTCGAGCCTAGATCTTAAAATTTCTAACAGTTAATTCTTCCCTATGGACAGGGCCAGGCTTGGGGATAGGCCCTGTTATATTTATTATTAATATAATAAATATTTTAATAATTTAAAGAAAATAAAACTTTATTTGATTTCTTAGTTTTTGGTTGGGTTTTTAGGCAATAGTTATTCTTAAGTTTTATATGCAAATGAATAGTCCCACATTGGTAAAAATAAAAAGTGCCTAGGCTATATATAGAACCTTTCACCTTCTATTATTGTTTAACAATAATAAGAGAAGAGTGTGCCTAGCGGCGAGCCGCCGCGTTCGCGCACGCGCGTGTGCGTGGCGATTGGCGTTTAGGCGCTTTAGGCGCATTGAATTTTTGACCAGGCAGATCCAACGGTCAGATTATTCGTGGGTTGGATCGGGCCTAATGGGTCACTATTCAACGGGTCAATTCGGTCTATTGGGCCAAACGGATTGGTCAAACGTTGACCGTTGGACCCAACCGTTTTATAACCGCTTATAAAGGTGTATAACCGTTCGAATTTGAATTCGAAAAGTTACAACCTTTCATGCAGCCGTTGGATGTAGCGGTTGAGATCTTTGAAAGATCTGAGCCGTCCAAAATATGACTGTTGGTCCAACAGTCATATTGAAATTTCTATATAAGGAGGCCTTAGGACACAGATTGAAAGACTCTGAAATCCTGGGGCGTTCCTCTACTGTTGCAAAGTAACGGATCGCATCCAAGAGATTGGGCTCGTTGTATCCTGGAAACGTCTCGCTGGAACCCTTTTGCAAACTCGAAGATTTACTCGAGTAGGGAGCGAATAGCGTTTTAAAGACAACGATTACGTGCCTCGAGTCCAATTCTCTTGCCCTTTTCATCATTTTCGGATTTCTGTTCTCTGCTTTATCTAACAAGATAAACAATCTGTTGTAAATAAATAGAGGCATGGAGCATAATTAAGTTCATCGTGAACGTATATAGGCTGAAAATTAAAGCCCAATCATGTCCCTCTTCCTTTATTCATATTTAATACCCTTCTCCACTAGGGTTATTCTCACTCTTAGCCCAGAAGGGCTCGCCCATAAATCTAACAGAATCACCTCCTCCGCCATTAAAGTATCTATCACATAACTTATTTCGACCAAAACGTAATAACAACAAAATAATGTGTTTTAAATCAATCATACGTCAAAATCTTGCTCTGATACCACTTATTGGATCTATCGATTCGACCATCCAAATATTTGCCCTAGGATCTAGGCCTATGATCAATCAAAACAACAGATCTGATCTATAAATTAAAAAATATGTGCGTATCTTATCGCAAAGATCGTGACCGTCGCTTTAGCTTTAATATGTTGTATTAGTCCCGAGGCCTTTCCTACAAAGAAGAAGAAGAAGGTGGCTCTACCCGCCTCTCTTGCTACACTCTCTTAAGACTTGTATGTAGTGAGCGGGGGACGTCTACCTATATATATAGCATGAAGAGTCATGCCCTATCTAGAATACTGCCCATCAAGATATTCTAATAGGAAAAAGAGTCACATGTAAATTAGGAAATCTAAAGATTTCCTTCAATTTCGAATAATGTCCTTTATTATTTCAAACAATTGCAATCTAGGATTTTATAAAGTCCTAATGTGTGTGGGTCATACAAAATAAGAATTTTAGTTTCCATAAAAAATTTCAACACATTCTTAGGAAGTTGCTTACGTAATCATAAATTTCATTGTTTTGGATGGATATTAGGTAGGTGTTGGGGTGCTACAGTGTGGATTAGCCTCAGCCCAAAATTTGAAGCAAGTAAACGACTACGACCATCTGATCAATGGCTTGCAAAAGCATATAAATGATCAGTTGAACTAAACATGCACAATTGTCCATATTTATTGGGACAAGGTGCATTGATCACATGGGTGGATGACGTTTTAGGGCTGCAGTAGGGATGCATCTACATCCCTAACCTTCCACATGGACAGTTGGAAAAGTTAACAGGTAAACTTTGTGCAGACATGTCTCAAACAATCTTGACGTATTGATGGCGATGGCAGCCTTAAGATTGTCAACAAGCTTGAAATGATGGAACACTATGTTCAGAAATTTAATCTAGTTATGTTCAGAGAAGTTCTTCTAATAGCATAAGAATGCAGAAATGACATTAAAATAATCATGTTATATTGAATACAGATGAATTAAACATTCATAATTTGCATTTGCATTACTGAGATATAAAGTTGAATACAAACTAAATCTCGTGATCTTAATGATCATAACATGTTGCTTGCAACTATCTTTCGATGGGATATTTTTGGATGATCATATTTACTAACTCACAGAACCAGAGTATTGAATGCAATGAACCTGATTTCCTACAATGGCAGAAATGAAAATTTTATTCTAAAATTGGATCAGAAACTAAGCTTGGAAAGCTTAACTGAATTCTAAAAGCAGAACAGACTAGAAACATGAGCTACTTTTGAAGTTTAGAAATACAAAAATTGAAACCAGGGCATTCTGCCACTTAGATTCTAGTATGAAATTGCCATAGAAGACCGAAGTAATGCCATGGTGGAAGATGAATTGTGTATGGGAACTATAATGATCATGAAAAATGTAACCATCAAAATTTATAAGTGATGCGTTCAAGTATTTGACTAATCTGTTATTGTCCTATTAATCCAGTATATTTCATTTGCCAAAAGAAACTAAAAATGAGTCCATAAGCAAAGTAAAAGTATTGCAACAATGCCAACCTTTGAAGAGCTGATTCTCCATATGGGTAGCTCTAATTGCACCCACCAAAACTCTAAAAAGCACCCACCTCGCCCTCACCTGTCAAATCATCTACATGTGTAGATGAGTCTGAGTGGATGATTTTATCATTTTTAAGATTGGTGCAATAGATAGTAGGACAAACAAAATAGTAATAGATAAAGTTTTCTCATTTGGTTAATGGGTGTGGTAGCAGCTAGAAATGGTGTGTGGGAAGAAAAAATTGGCATGCACATAGCAACCCCATAAATGAATTTATGAATCCTTTCCAGCCACCAAAATGGACCACTGCATGACTCCAAATCTCCAGTCAAATTCCAGACCATCTAAGGGAAACAGATCCCCAATAAAAAGATGCTCATGAGAAATTTGGGAGAGTCTGATTATCTTTTAAAAGAGTTGCTTCAGTGCTTGTGGTAGGTTGTGCTTCAAATGGAACCCCACTATTATAAGAGGACTGATGATTATGGTGTATGGTATGACAATATTTCTATGGATATTTCCTAACTATCAAATGGAACCTCACTTTAATATAGACCATTAAAAGAATATGGTGTAATCAACCATATTAGAGTACACTGACCAGATAGATCAAATCCTCCAACGAGTGATTTTTTGGCCCAAGGTAGCTCTTAATTGGAGCTGCCACTTGGACGGTTTAGATCCTTCTAAAGAAGCACCATGTGGCCTAAAGTGTGTTGGTCATTGCACAATTGATAAAGCATCTATTAGTAGGGGTGTCAATAGGCCGGGTTGAGTCAGGCTTTATTCTTAATCAGTTACAAAATTGGATCCATGTAATACTCCGGATTGGGCTTAAGCCCAATTATTATTCGAGGCTAATGCCTTGGCCGGAACTTGACCCGACTTAGATCAGGCCATAGGTATAAAAGTTGGCATTCGGCTAACCCAGAAACAAGTAATTAGTAATAGAGAATATAAGATACGCATCATAGATCGAGGGCTATGATTCCTTTTATCTCTACAAGCTCATTTGGTCCATACATTTGCCACATGATCTCCTTTTTTATATATATCTCAGACCTCTCCAACGAGGGTTCTTCAAGCCGCACGATCCTGCATCATAAGTTTCTAGGAGAGATCATGATGGACTTGATTTAGTGAGCCACCGTCGGCTGCACTCAACAAAGAGCGGGATGCTACAGTGATGGATCTCACGGACAGACGATGACCACTAGCAAGCATGATCGGATGCTACGGGCTATTCAATTCACGTTATAAGATCGAGCGCTAAGATTCTATGTAACCAATCACACGTTCCTTCTTCATAGGAACATGTGAGTGCGGGAGGGTAATAGAGAATATAAGATACACATCATAGATGTGTATCTTATGTTTTAGGCATGATTTGAGATTCATAAATATTTAGATTATTATCTTAGGAAGTATTTTGAATTTTAAAGATCTTTTGAGATCTAAAGTGATTGCATTCACCTCTTCAAAAAAGAGGCTTCCCTCCCTTAATGAAACACAGAAAAATCATTATCTAAATGTGGTCTTTATAGTTTCAATAGTTAGAACAACTTTATTCCACAATTGTTTTCGTACATTCATTTAAAATAAACCTCAAGGGGTTAGATGAGCTTGCCAGGTACTTGCTTCCAAAAGCAGGAGACCTGAGTTCGAATCCCCTCCCCCCCTTAATGCCACCCTAGGGATTAATATTCTGTGCTGACCCGCACTACAAAAAATAAGACTATTAGCGGCAATTTTTTTAACAAAAAACTGCCGCTATTAGTCCAGTCGCTACAAAAAATTGGCGCTATTAGTCTTGTTGCTACCAAAAATTACCTTATCAGCAAGTGCCGCTGAATTGTGCGGGGTTAGTGAGAAGAGATTAATGTATGATTCGTCTCGAGATTAGTTTCATTATTTGAATAATTTAGGGGTCTGACACATATATGTAACATGTGATCACTAATTTCGTCACTTTCAATACAACCATCGAAAAAATGGTCATAAGTCCTTCAATATATGTTAGAATTGTGCGATTTTTTTCTTATTGAAAAATTATTTCGATAAGCTTTCAAACAAAACTAATTTTGCGTCAATTAGATGTCGTTTGATCCTTCAATAGTAATCACGTAATAAAAAATGAGATTAGTGGTTAAATTAATTGTGACCGTTAGAATAAAAGATTTTAATGGTTACTTAGGAGTTTTAATTTTAATAATATTCTTAGGGTTCTTTGTTTATAAATACACAATATAAATCTCTTTAGAGATTTGCTTTGTGCGAATTTTAGAGAACTTGATATGAGTTTTCATTAAAAGAGTGATTCTTTTTCCGTGTGTGGTTTGGTGTGAGATTAATCATTTTCCTTGGAGTGATTCCTTAGATCTTCTATCTTTTTTATTTACCTTTTCTTATTGTTAGGTAATTTACCTGATTTATTTTTTCTATTAAAAATCATGCAATAGAATTTTCTTTTCTCTCATATATTATTGTTAGAATTTTGTTTTCCAATTACCAACTCGAATTTACGATTTTTCTTTGAATGATTTAAACCCTACTTTGAAACAACCCTTCTTATCATACGTCCACGCCAGCCTATCTTTTTTCTCCACAACAGGAATTGGGATTTGTAGCATAATTTCAACATTTATATCATAAAACAAGTTGGAATGGCTGGCTCTTCCCATCTTCTTTCTCGTTCAAGATTGGCTCAAATACCCGAGTCACCGGACTGTGGCCTTTAGGTGTGATCACTTTGTATGTAAGACTCCTGCAGGATCCACCTACCCTTCCACACCCTGATATCCTTTCCATTTCCCACCCTCCAAATAAGTCCATTCTCAAGAACATTTTTAGCAGAAAGAATATTAGCTCAGGTAAAAGACATATTTGCTCTTGTTTTTCCCTCTAAAAAAAATTGACTGTGGAAAATATTTTGCCTTAAGAATCCGGCTTGGAAGTGATTGTATGTTCTTAAGGAGTCGCCATCCTGCGTGTGCGTGGCGATTGGCGTTTAGGCGCATTGGCGCTTTAGGCGCGCACGCACTTTGCACTTCGCACGTGCGCATCGTCGCAAGGAGAGATTTGAAATTTTGACCAGGCAGATCCAACGGTCAGATTATTCGTGGGCTGGGTCGGGCCTAATGGGTCACTATTCAACGGGTCAATTCGGTCTATTGGGCCAAACGGATTGGTCAAACGTTGACCGTTGGACCCAACCGTTTTATAACCGCTTATAAAGGTGTATAACCGTTCGAATTTGAATTCGAAAAGTTACAACCTTTCATGCAGCCGTTGGATGTAGCGGTTGAGATCTTTGAAAGATCTGAGCCGTCCAAAATATGATTGTTGGTCCAACAGTCATATTGAAATTTCTATATAAGGAGGCCTTAGGACACAGATTGAAAGACTCTGAAATCCATCGGAATCCTTGCATAAAACTTGAGAATTCCTATTGCTATCTTCTTTTGGTGGTACTCCATCGGATTGAGTTTTCTGGGGCGATCCTCTACTGTTGCAAAGTAACGGATCGCATCCAAGAGATTGGGCTCGTTGTATCCTGGAAACGTCTCGCTGGAACCCTTTTGCAAACTCGAAGATTTACTCGAGTAGGGAGTGAATAGCGTTTTAAAGACAACGATTACGTGCCTCGAGTCCAATTCTCTTGCCCTTTTCATCATTTTCGGATTTCTGTTCTCTGCTTTATCTAACAGGCCCAACAGGCTGTCGAAAATTTACTCCCCCCCCAAAGGTGCAATCAAGTTGAGTAGTTCATGGCCGCATTTTGAGAACTCGCCTAGGACCCCAAAATCTGCCTATGGATTCAAAGGCAGTCCTCTCTTAGGATCTAATATCTCACGATCTCGGTCTCCTTTTAAGAAAACAATAGTAATGGTCTCACCCACCAAATTAAGTCAAAAACTCATTATCACATATATGAAGTGCTTGAATTTCGTGAGATGAAATATTTTGACGATTAAGCTGTTAATCTAAAAAGAAATAGTATAGTAAGATTATATGGTAGATATTAATATGAAAGATGGAGAAAAAGGCAAAAGGAATATATACGAGCACTAATACACGAAATTAATTAAAAGATACCGAAGCAAATTCATATTGATTGCTATTTCTTCTAGCCTGCCATCTCCTTAGATGTAAGCGTGAAATCTTAGGTAGGACCTAAAGGTGGTGGCCGCTACGTAGGCAATGGCATAACTAGCATATATGATGCGCGGATTTCTCGACAACAATCGAGTCCGAGGTATGCCTCATGGTTCAGAAAGAAGAGAAATGATCTCATTCATGTAGGGTTGAAGCTTGAAAAGTGCATTCCAACACTAGCAAGCTGGGCTGCAAGGTCATATGGTGGAAGAAAAAGTCAAAGGTTTAAAAAGTTGACTTTCATTTTCGCTTTTAGGACTAGAAGGATGCTGTTATTCCCTTGAGAACTGAGTTGCCTTAAAATCTACGAAGATGTTACTTCGTGGAGATCTGTGATGGTACCACCATAAAATCTGCGATGCCTTAAATTACGTAAAGATGTCGCTATCTAGAGCTTTTCTTTTATTGTCTATTGCTGTTGTTGCGTACGCAAGATATGTGATTTCTGCCTAGAAATCAGTGAATCTGATGCCCCAAATTATATAAAAGTTTTGCCTTAAAATCATTTTGTGTTATTGAATCTGTTGCTCTCTTCTATCTATTGTGGCTACGTCGCGATTTGTGAAATTATTGGATGATTCTTACTCACTCTTACATTCCACTCATTTCTCCATCTCTTTTGCTGCTATAGTGCTATCAATACAACCCTTTATCGGCCTTATAGCTTTGTTATTAAGTAGGAGTTTAGCCAATATATTTTCGATCTGTGGTGTGCATCAGGACTAATTCTGTGCAAATTGGACCACATTTCTAGCCCTATCAGAGTAAGGAAGAGATGGTTTCAAGGACTCTATTTGTAATTAGCAATTTGGCCATCATTTTCCTGATGCTTTAACTTGAGGAGTGTTGGATACACAATATATTTTGTGAGTGTTGGTGCTTGGAAAATGAGATAAGTGAGGATGTAATCAGGTAGGTTTACCCTGGTCTTTATTACCTGGATATATAAGAAGCCCTTGTCTTGTGACTACATATATTAAGCTCTGATACAACATAGCCTTTTGGGTCCACTAATTCCTTCTCCCTCTCGCATGTTCCTCTTCTTCATTTGTTGTTTAGCACTAATATTTAGTTTATATTTAGGCTGTGTTTGGGATTGCTCTTAGGCGCCAAAGAGCAGCTCTCTGCTCTGGCCCAAAGCACTTTAGTATGGAACTGTTTTTTATTGTAAGTTCTCTTAGCTCTTTCAAAGAGTGAAAGAGCTGAATTTGGTTCTCTTTAAAAGAGAAATTTAAACCTGCTCTTTTAAGTGGGCTGTTCTTTGCCTCCAAAGAGAAAACTCAAACATAGCCTTAGTTTCTAATTTGTCAAGTGTAAGGAGACTAATTCTTTGAATTCCATTGTTACAGATTGGACATTTTTATCATTCTTGAGAGCATTTTTGGTAAGTATTCTTTAGTAGTTAGTTGAAGGTCTTCTTAATTAACTTCCTTCATAAAGAAGAAAAACAACCTTGTTTACCCTCTTACCGTATTATCATAAAATCTAGTACCACCATTGGACTAAAACTCAACACTAGCAACAAATATAGCTTAAACTTAATATGATAAAAATATAATGATGTAATTATGCATTGTTTTCCTTTTGAGGGTCATAACTTTGAAAAGCTAGTCTTAATCATTTGAGCACCTCTTTATTCTAGTTTTTCAATCAACCGTTATTACACTACGGAATTGCTTTCTTTTGGTATGCATCATTTTTCCTTCTCTTTCATCCCATGTATGGATTATGGACATATAAATGGATATTTTCTTATAGTATGAAATGAGGGATTTTATATATTTCTTTCTAAAGAGAACAACGGTAACATGAAGATCGGAGGTTATTGATAGAGAATTCAGTTGTTATGAAAGATACATATCAACTGAAATTAGGGAAGGATGATGAGTGATTAAAATTATTAGAAGTGTTTTAGAATCTTAATTGAATGTAAATTTAGGAAACTTCTTCATAAGTTTTCTTCCTAATGAAATGCTGAGTCAAGTGGTTGTCAAAGTATACCCAATTAGAATTTTTACATGATATTAGAGCCATGGGCAATGGTCAGGTCCAAGCAGGTTGAACTGGATTTCGAGTTCAACCAAATCTGCGGCCCTTGGAAATAGGAGAATCTTGACTGCACATCATCCTATTAAAAGTGATAACATGAGGTAAAGAATTTCCCATTTCCAAGGGCTACAGATGTGGTTGAACTCAAAATCTGATTCAACCTGGTTGGACATGGCCCTCAGAGCCATTGCCAACTTCAATCCTATGATCAATCTGACCATAGTCTTGTTGCATATTCTTACAACTTTTGCATCCCATTTTTCTACGTTCTTTGTTCCTTCCTTTTTTTCTCATTCGATCAATAAATTCCATCCTTCATATTTCATAACTTCAAACTTCTCTTAGTACCATAAATATGCCCAACCGAATGATCTCTACTTTCCACCATTCTAAATCTTCACGAAAGATAATTAAGTCACATGAACACTTGGGAAAGATACCTGTGGGTATAATCTAATGGTAATGATTGGATTGCGACAATGATGGACTTCATAAATAAATGGTGAGGGAGAGGAATAATTAAAATCATTAAGATATTTTAAGCTATTAATTGATTGTAAATTTAGATTGTACTCATATTTAAGAGGCTACTTGTAATGACCCTGATCGTTAAATATCATTGACCATTTGACTATCACGACCTCCTTGTTGTTATTTATTAACGACCTATTAGATTGTACTTATGAAAAATGTTACTACATTTTTTAATAGTAAATATATATATAATTATTAATATATTTTTTAATTTATAATAAATTATTCAAATAGACATGTGTTGGTGTAATAGTAGGTGCTCTTGATGTTGTTGGAGAGGTCTATGTTATATTTGTTTATTACTTTAGAATATAATAAATATTTTAAATAATTTTAAAGAAAATAAAACTTTCTTTTGATTTCTTAGTTTTGTTCGTTGATTTTTTAGGCAATAGAAGTTCTCAATTTTTGTATGCAAATAAATAGTCTCACATTGGTAAATGTCAAAAGTGGTTCATGCTATATATAGAATCTTTTACCCTCTATTATTGTTTGACAATATAAAAAAAAAGTGTGTGCCTAGCGCGCACTAATCAGTAGGTTATTTCAGTTCTATTGGGTCAAATGTTGACCATTAGACCTAACCGTTTCATAATCGTTTATAAAGATATGCAACTTTTAAAATTTTAATTCGAAAATGTGCAACCTTTCATACAACCGTTGAATGGGACGGTTGAAATCTTTGAAAGATCTGAGCCGTCCAAAATATGACTATTGGTCCAATAGTCATATTGAAAAGGTACTTGAGATCTATGAAAGGAGATTTCTGAAAACAGATTTAGGCACTCTGAAATTCATCAAATTTCCTTACATACAGTTTGAGAATTCTCTTATTTTCTTCTTTTAGTTGGTACTTCATCAGATTGAGTTTTCTGGGGTGATCCTCTACTATTGCAAACTAACGGATCACATCCAAAAGATTGGGCTCGTTGTATCCTGAAAACGTTTCGCTGGAATTCTTTTGCAAACTTGAGGATTTACGCGAGTAGGGAACGAATAGCGTTTTAAAGATAGCGACTATGTGCCTCGAGTCCAATTTCTCTTGCCTATTTTATCATTTTCGAATTTCTGATCATAATATTTTTTAACAGTCTAGAGATTAAATTTTCATAAACTCAAAACAATTAAATTTTTCATTAACTCTTCTAGAACATCTAGAGATCAAACCTTCACAAACTCAAAACATTTAAAATTTTCATTAACTCTTCTAGAACCTATATAACCTACTTAAATGTATGTGCTTAACACCCTAGAAGAACTCATAAAGAGAAAAAATATTGTTAAAAATTGTTATGCGCACGAGCTTCCCTACTTTCTCTCCCCCTATATTCTCTCTCTGAAATATTACTAATAACCCCTCATTTTCTCATGATAAATTAAAATTTAAAACCAAAATAACAAGATAATTTAGAAAATTACCAACCACTCCTAATATTTATGCGTACAAAAAATCCCAAGAGATCTCTCTAGCGGAATTTCTTTTATTTGCACTTGCTAAATTAGGCACTCCCATCAAGGAGATACGGTAAATTCCACGTATCACTATGTATGGAGGGTAATGATTCAAACTACTCTTCCCAAATCTCTAAACTTCTTAGAACTCTTGCCCACAAAGACCCCACGAGACACACAACTGCATTCCTCATTGTACGTGGCACATATTCTCAGTTTTTCACCCCACGTGACACATGCTCCATCCCACTCTTCAAGTGGCATACAACCTTTCCTTCAAGCCCAAGCATCTCACAACTACAATTGCCAACCCATCTCAATATAATTTCTCTTCTTCTTTTTTTCTCTCAGGCAACCGTAAATCTCTTAGCTCTCAACTCTTAACATATTATTAAAATCATGTAAACTTCCACCGAATCTTCTTTTTCTCTATATTTTCTCTAAAATCTATTTCATGCACACCAAATTTCTCTTCTTATACTAAAATACTTCAAGATCTCAGCCACCTTTTATTTTATTTAATATTTATATGTTTTATTAAAGAGATTAATTATGGGTTTCGGTGTGGATTATCGTTGTGCATAAATGAAGGAGATCGAATGTCGGTATAGATTTTGAATCTTTAATTTCGGTCAAACGATTAGGATAGTTACATCAATCCATTGCAACATTAAGACCCGAAGTAGGAGAAATTTAATTATTTATTCCTTGATTGATTTATTTTGCTAATTAGTAGGGTATGTGACTTTTCACGATCAATCGCAACTCTAATTTCAAAGAAAAAGTACATTAGATCATTGACAATATGTTGTTAATATAAGATTTAATATGGTATCAGAATAGTGAATAGCTATAATTCTGCAATCACGCTGGCCATAGTCCTGGCTTTGATTTGATAACTTATCTTGTGCTACCTTCTTTCTTTCTTTTCCATTTCTCAGTAAAATCCTTACTTTTTATTTCACAATTTCAACCTCTCTCAATATTATAAATTTATTTAATGCGGTGATCTCCACTTTTCATCACTCAAAATCTCCTCTCAAAATAATTAAACAGTACAATCTAATCGAATGCTCTTTGGAGGGATTATGACAGACCTGATCTAGTGGGCTATCGTTATCAATAAACTCCGAGATGAGGAAGATGAGATTATAATGGAGACTTGACAGATATGCTATGACCACCAACAATTCAATGGACGTTACGAGATTAAGCGCTAATTTTTATGATGTAACTAATCGCACATTTCTTATTCTGAGGATCATGAGGAGATTGATAGAGAGTATAAAGTTACTAAGGTGAATACAGATCTATGAGGTGTATCCTAAGGTACGTGTAGGAAAAGGGAATGAGAGATTAGAATTAATGAAATATTTTGGATTCTTTATTGATTGTAAATTTAGGGAAGTTTTTTACTCACCTTTACTTAAATGATTGCTCTTCCTAATAAACTTTTATTAAGTCATTGCTGAGCTGTAGCCAGTACAAGATTTTACGGGGATTGAGTGGTAGTTGGGTTGCTATCCTCCCTCCCTTGTGAGAGTTGGTAGTGAGTTTAATACTTCACACACTTGCTTCCTCTCTTATATTAGACGGTTACTTGGTGAGATTTATTTTTTTATATGTCACTCAATGTAAATATTTTATTAGGTGAGATTTATTCTTCAAGTGTTGCTTTGGAACTGTTATACTCTCTATAATATATAAGGCACACTCAAATTATCTACGTAATATGAGACAATAAAAAAATTTAATACAAGATTTTATAATGGTAAGTGTTGATTGGATCACAATATCCCGATGTTCACTCACTATTATGAGTGTATGAAGTAATTGCATTTTGTTGGATCAATCTTTTTTTATATGAGAACCGATTAGGTTTTTCTAGAATTAGAACGTTTATTTTCATTCACTAATCCGTGATGCCCTGCTTGCCTAGTAGCCAAGTGCTTTGGGTGTGAAGTTTGATTGTAAAGAACGTTGAGGATTCAGATCAGAGGTCTATTATTATTTATGTAACTAATTGATTTTCAACCATCTGAGCATCATGCATTGAAATATTGATCAGGTATTCAAGTTATTTTGATCAAATATTTTTCGAAGCTAATTTATAGTATAAATATTTATTTTGAACATAGTGACAAATTTCTCCCAAATTTTCCGAAATTTACCGAAATAGGGGTGGGGCGAAACTTTCGGCAAAATTTTGATGATTTCTCTGAAATCGCTGAAATTAATAAAATTTCGCCGAAATTGATGAAATTTCACAGAAATTAATAAATATTTTCTAATTTTTACCTTCTTTTAAATAATAAACAAAAATTTTATGAAGTTTAAATATAATTTATATTTAATATTTTTTATACTCCCCGAAATCTTCCCGAAACTTTTTAAATTTTTCTCGAAATTATCTGAAATAAACCAAAATGACCTACCGAAATGTTATCAAAAACAAAATTTGTCACTATGATTTTGAAAAACATTTGATTTCTTGTTTTCACTACACGACGAATATCCACTAGTAGATAGTGTAGTGCATGTGGCCTATACTGTGATAAGGGATCATCATTCAAACTCGGAAGGGTTGGTGTGGTTGCCAGGACTCGCCTCAAGAAGCGAGAAACCCGTGTTCAAATTTTCCCTTTAGGGGCCACCCCATGGATTTATCCTTTTTACTTATCCTGCCTTGTAAACATAGGTGCACACATGCCCTGAAGAATAGTCTGGCGCTCCATTTTATTTTTATTTTTATGAATTAGTCGGGCGCTCTAAAAGAAAGGGAACACCATTCTATAATTATGTATGAGTCAATAATAATATTTTAAAACAATCTGCTCAGATATAAGTTGACAAGGGTACTAATTCAATTGAACCAACTTGTACCCACGAGGTTCAACGAAAAAATTCAATGACTTAACATCTAGTCATGACTTTTTATAATAGTTTTAAATGTAAATATTTAACTTGATTCTCAAACAAGCATTTCAAACGTGTTACTTAGGTCTCTACTTGCAAAACCAAGGGTACATGCTATGAGATGTGTGCCAAGATTTTCTAAAGGGAGCCATTACTTGCATACGCTTTTCAAGTGATTGCACCAAATTTAACAGAAAGACTTGTAAGTTTGGCAACCTCTACTATGTGAAAATATCATCTAAACCGTTTGATTTAAAGGCCATGATTTAAAGATATCAATTGCAAAAGATTAGAACAAAATATAATTTTCAACATTTGATTAAATAGAGTCAAAGGCTATTATATAATTCAATATTTGACTACAATAGATCATATGACAAGTATTGTGTTTTGCGCCAATTTTATGTACCAGAGATCTATTGATCATGAACTTCCAATCAGAGGGCCCATATTACATTTTTATATATCACATGGCCCTACAATATCAAGTCTTTCTTTAAATTCGGTGCAATCAATTGAAAACGTGTGCAAGTAATGACTCCCTTTTCTAAATCTTCTCTCTCAAAAACGAATTGTCTCCGAAAGATGGTCTATAAATGTTATTTTAGAAAAAGTGAGCAGTTCTACCATCTCACTGTCTCAGTGGAAGTTAATGACGGCTATATCTAATCGTTCCTTTCTATTTTGTTGGTGACCAAAAGCCGGCACGGCACACTAATATAATTCATCAGTCTCCTGAAGCTTCTCCTTAAAAAAGGAGGCGCCACAACAAGCTTCGTTAAGCGTACAAGTTAAGGGAAGACAGAGAGACCAAAATAGTAGCTTCTTGAAAGTAACGACTGTTAGTCGGTTTATGTCAATATAATCATAGATAACACACCATAGATTACGTTGATGATAGAGAACATAAGAGGGAGTTAAATAGATAAAGAGGGACCCGGATGGAATTGGATAATACTACGACTCTCTCTTGGAACAATGTCTCTCCATAACCTTAATTATTTTATTCCTCTTCTTCAGCTTCCTCCAGCCAATTCACAAATGGTTCCAGAGCCTTCACAAAAGTTTGCCTGCACCAACATTTTGCAATTGTAGTGAGAATAAAATATATATATATATGCAAAATTATGTCAGAAATAACCAGTGATTCACATGTCAACCATATAAAAAATTACAGTGCATTATGCTTTCGCAAAGAAAAACAGTGGCTCCTTAAGGGTATCAAGCATAGTTGGAACACGATTGGTGAGAAGAACCTAAGGAAAATTTAGGACAGTACAATCAAGGAGTGCAATGTAGATGCATTAATTAAAAAAGGCAGGTTTGTGCATCAAATAGAACGGTGTTGAGTTTCATGAAAAATGCAAAGCACTGAACCTGTAGCTCATGTATTAAACTGAAATAGGCCAACAACAATACTGGTTAGGGATCTGAACCATCCGATGTATCCACTCTAATGTAGAAGGTTGTGCATATTTTTTAAACATACAATGATCATCTCATAGATTCTTTCGCTGTGAGAGGTTTTCGATGGTTGGCTGCAAGTTGAGCTACTTGGATGGATTAAAAAATGTCCATCAAATGGGATAAAGATGGATAATGGCTCTATCTGTTTACAAGGGGTCAGCAGTCACTCTTTATTTTTATATGTACGTACTACACATACATATAATTAAGCACATATATACATCAATAATCATAACGATGTATGATGTGAATCCTACAATTCAAATCGAATCTCAGCAATTCAATTTATATGACAAATCTTAAATCCATACAAATCTTACGATTCATATATTGAATCGTACAACTCAATTTACATCCTACAATTCAGACAAATCTTAAGATTTGATTCATATGGGATTGCAGGGTCACAGATTAACAGTGAACCCTATTTTTTATTTTTTTATTTCACTTTTCGGATTTTTAAGAAAAAATATTTTTAAAAGTTCTTTTAGTACTCTCATAAACAAAGTTTCTAGGATTTTTTCATCTTTTTCAAAAATCCTTTTGTCGTATGAACATGAATTTGGTTCCCGTTTGTCCGAAAGTTCTCTTATGTCAAGGAGACTATCAAAGGGAAGCATGCTTTTGAAGTTTAAAGGTCTCTGATGGACAACACATCTCAACCAATTTTTTAAATGTTTCAAGTAAAGGACCCATTATTTATATTATTATTTTTTTGCTTTAGATTGGACTCTGAAACCCTTTATGAATGAGCTTTTTAGATATGCATATAAATCAATATATACTTTTTACTGAATGATGATTAATGTTGAGGAAGTGGAAAAGTTCAGCTATAATTTTTGTACATTTATATTAATACATGCTTCTTTCATATACTTTGACATATTTATAATTATATAGTCTGAATAAAATATCATGTTGTATAATTGATTATGGGGCAAATTTGGATATAATTCAAATGTTTATATTTATTGAAACCTTTTTATTATATGATTCGATTCACAAAATCCAAAACGATTGCGATACAATTCGATTTTGACAACACTGATTTATTGAGGTTTAAGTGATAATCCAATCCTACAAGCTTCAGTACATGTTCCATACAAATATTACACACCAAGGTAAATAAAGACGTGAACTGTGAGTGATTTAGCATGATGAATAATGGAAGTATCACTATTAATGGTTCTTTAGTAACATATACCACATTTAAAAGCATACAACGCTAAATGGTATATAATCATATGTAGCCATATGTATGGGATTGATAACAAAGGGATACGGATACATGTGTATCACTACTGGTCAAGCCAAAAAAAGTATCAGTGCCTACGTATCAGTATCGATAAATACTTTAAAGCATGGGCCAGACCAAAGACATTACGGGCACAGTCTAGTGAAGTCAGTTATAAGCCAAACAAACAGGCCAATCAAACCGACCATGCCTGAGGCTGAATTTTAGGCCCATAAGTAGGGCTGCCAACGGGACGGGTGGTTTCAGCCCGGGTCCGGCCCGGATTAGCTGGGCTCGGGTTTTAACCCAAATGGTAACCGGGTCGGTTCGGGCTAAGCCCGAATAAAAAAGGGGTTTTTATGTAGAAAATAAACATGCCCCAGTAGGAGTTTAAAACTTTTGGGCCAGTAAGCCCTGCCCGAAGCACTTTATTGCCATGCAAGGGATAAATAAGGAGGTAAATCGGTCATTTCGCCACCTTTAGCACTATATAACCCTCTCATCGATTAGAGTTTCTTCATCTGCCCCTCAATCCTCATCTCGTAGCTTAAGAGAAACGGCGACGCAGCAGTAGCCAGCACCCAACATCTTTGGGTTTCCACTTAACCACTTTCAACTTCAAGTCTTCATTCTCCAACCAACCTCTCTCTCTCTCTCTCTCTCTCTCTCTCTCTCTCTCTCTCTCTCTCTCTCCCAGAGTGGCAGAGTCCCAGTCAGGCAGCCATTGCCGAGTGGTCCAAGCTCTTAGTCCAACACACCCCCATCCCCAATTCCCATAGCTTTCAAGCTCTCTCTCTCTCTCTCTCTCAGCCCATTGCCTGCCCAAGCTCCAGACACCGGCTAAAAAAACTACTCAAAAAATCAGAAAACCGGATTTTGGCCCGATGAAAAAGGGCCGGGGACAAGCTCCAACATTCAGCATGCGGGCCGGGATAGCATATCAGGTCGGGGTTGGGCCTTCTTTTGGCGTAAATATAAATCGGCCCTATAAAAAACCGGCCCGGTCCATTGACAGCCATACCCATAAGATAACCGGTGCAAAGTTGTTAAATGAATTACTATATGGGCCCGATAGGTAAAACGAACACATGCCCTATAATGGACTAACAGACCGATTTGGTGTCTGCCTCATCATATCTTTTTGCCACCTGGTCCTTTGTTCTGAAAATCGCTCGGGGCGGCCACCCGGACGGTTTGAGCCCCCGGGCACCCTGGTTTAGGCCTGGGCGGACTTCGGGGCAGACCGGATTTGGGTCGCCCGCCCAGGCCGCCACCCCGGACCCATCCGGGTCACCCCAGTCCCCAATTTTTTTTTTTTTTATCTCCTTAGTTTTTCTTCTTTTTCCTCAGTTTTTTTTTTCTTAGTTTTTTTCTTCTTCTTCCTTTGTTTTTCTTCTTCCTCAGTTTTTTATGATCTTGCACAACACTTTTTTTTCTTCCTCCTATTCTGGCAAGTGGCATATATATATATATATATATATATATATATATATATATATATATATATATATATACACACACACACACACGCACACGCACACAGAGCGGCAGCACGGATCTTGGGGCGCCGCCCAGCGATTTTCGCCCGAACATCCCCCTGACCACCCTAACCCGCCCAGCGATTTTAAGAACACTAACCTAGTCAGACTAGATTATTCGTACCTCAAAATTCCAAACATTAAAAGACAAACCACAATTTTTTATCAATTACTAGAAACTCTCATAGCTTGCATAGCATTTTTGCCATCTTCAGTAATACTCAGCTTTATGGACAATATTAGAAAACCCTTTTGTCTACTAAAGTTTAAGCAAACTATGTCCTACATAATTCCAAGGAGAAGTTGCTATCAAACCAGCACTGATGTGAATTGCGCAAGAGAAAACGATAACTAGCATACCTGCCCTTTAGATTTGTTCCTTTACGAAACCAGAGGAGAATTGTATCTTCTGCAAGCACATCCTGATCATAAAGGGATCTCACGATTTCTGGGAACAACTTCATGAGTTTGGCATCCTCATAGCACTGGATCTGAACCTTATAGATGAGTTCAAGCTCCAGCTTCCCATTCGTACAAAAAGTATTTAGAAGTTTCGCCCATGTTTTCACCTGTAATTGTGCCATAGAAAATGTAAATAAATTTGAAACCAGAAACCAAGCATATGTGTGTGCGTTCTTATATATGCTATGCAAACATAAAAAAGAGCTCTCAGCATTGGGGCCAATGATTAATTTTAAGTGATCTTATTCCATTATAAAGCTCATGGAGAGAAGTCAAAAGTACACAAACGTTACAACTTTATCCTAAGGAAGCCCTCCTAAATCTTGATGGGATTCCATTCCCCTCTAAGACAAACAAAGGTAGTTATCAGCATTGGGCCCATGATAGGATGCTCCTATTTACAAAAGCCATGATGAAGCAAAGTTGCATACTCAATTTTAGAACTAGATCTTACCAAGGCCTTGCCTCTTCAATCTTGATAGCATGTCAATCCTCTCTAAACCGTTGGCTGAAATAACATGAAGGACTTCAAAGCTAACTCTATTTATATATTTTTTGGTAAGATTTGCAAAGGGTAGCTCTATTTGCACCTACCAAACCTCTAAGGGCACCAACGCCAAAAAATCATTGACTGTTTGATTCAGACGATGGAGAACAATTTTCGTTCCAATCTTCCTCATGGAGGGATTTTGAAACCATGAGATACAATCAGACAGTCAGATTTTGATTCCATGTGGCACACATAAGGGCACAAGTTTTAGCCTGAAACCCAACCTGAATATCGAGCGAACCGAACTGGTCAGAAACGACCCGAAAACCAATTTGGACCGAACCGAACTGATTCTGGTTCGGTTTCAGGTGGCAAAAAATGGAGGAATAGGTAGAACGAGAAATTCGGAAAGAAAAAAATAATGGAAAAAAATACAAAAATAACCCGAAACCGAACAAAAAAAAACCCAAACTTTTCAGGATTCAAGTCGGTTTCACAAAATAAAATAAAATAAAAAACCGAACTTGCAACCCTAGCCACATCCAAAAAAGTGATTCGAGAACCACATTTGATGGGCGACCATGATCACAATCACTAGTGTGGCAGATTAGAACGAAAAATGATCGCCATCATCTGATTCAAAGAAATCAATGATTTTCAGCATTATTTGAAAAAAAAAAGAAGGTAAAAAAGCGGGAAAAATAGCTTTAAAATACAAAAAATATTAAAATAACCCGAAACCGAAGAACAAAAAAAAACAAATTTTCAGGATTCGAGTTGGTTTCACAAAATAAAAAACCGAACTTGCACCCCTAGGCACATCCAAAAAAGTGATCTGAAAACCACATTTGATGGACGACCATGATCAAAATCGCTTGTGTGGAAGATTAGAACAAAAAATGATCGCCATCATCTGATTCAAAGAAATCAATGATTTTCACCGTTGGTGCCCTAACAGATTGGGTGGGCGCAAATAGAGCTACCCATTTGCAAAATTAAGAAGGCTTCACAACAACTTTGGTTTGGCAAAAGATAAGATTGCAGTTGACATAGAGACAGCAAGGTCTGGTATGATGATTCAAATATTGGTTTCAGCATTGGACTCGACTACCACCCAAACAGAGTCAAGTTAGCTTAGTAACAGAATAATAAGAAAACTACAGAAAAGAACAAATGCAGAAAATGTGGAATTGAAGAAAAAAAAAGTAGAAATAATCTTTTTATAAATTAAATATATGTTGCATATAGCATATTATTTAATTATATTAGAAAGTTATTGGTGTTATTTGTTATTTATGTTTCTGAACTGTATTTGGACTTTTTTACCTCTTTAGTAGGCAATCATCTCCCTCCCTCCCTCTTTGCACGAGTTGTATAGTCTCAATTCTTCAATTGAGTGTATATCACGTGCCCAGTGGCACCACATCCTCTAAGGGTTCACAAGTCACTCTAGGGTTTCAGGGGGGGCAAATAATTTAAATAGACTTTTTTCCCCTTTATTTCATGGATCAAAGATATGGGGCTTTCCCCAAAAAACTTTGCCCTTCAAAAATTTCAACCTTTGACCAAAAAAATCATTGATGCAAAACCAATTCTTTTGTTCTGTTTTTTGGATGGTCATTGATCGACCTTGTGCATGTTTCCATGGCACCAACTACAGCTCTAAGAACACATACCTTCTATTTGCACCCACTTATTATTTGAGACGTTATAGTCCCATCCACTTATTTTTTATCATTTTTCTTAAGATATGCATTTGCACAGTCGTGTACCCAAAGCACCCACTTCTTCTGTTTGACTAGACAAGAAGGCAAGTAAATGATGCATTGAAATTACAGATACAGGCATTAGAATTAAGGGGATCGACAATTAGCAAAACGAAGACAATATATAGTCATGTTTAGTGAATATCAGAAAAAGGGGGAGTGATTGCCAAAATAGAAAATCCTTTAGTGTTTGATTGTATGTAATGGTACAGCCATATGCGTTTCGAAGGCCCTTTACGGAAGTCAAACATTTTGTGGGTATTTGATTGCACTTTTGACTATATGCATAGCATACGGATTCCACTACGCGTCTCCGAAAATGGATGTGAGGGTAGACCCTCGTAGGCCTTAAAACGCTATGCGCTTTGCAAAGCGACGGGCTCAAACTTCTCAAAAAAGTTAAAGCCCCCACCTAATGCTCTTCGCCCTTCTCATTGGAAGAAGCTCTCAAGCCTCCCCTAAATTGATGGCGAGTGGAAGAGCCATCTTCCCCAAATATCGCCTATTGTTGATGCGTTGAACATGTACCAAACCATAATTCCATGGCAGATCAACCCTCTAGGAATTTTAAGGCTTTCATTCGTGGCTCCGTTGAACGGATACAGAAGGTAAAAACCTTGAGAATGGGAATGACTACTCAATCTCTTGCACAGATTAGTAAAATTCAAAGAGGTGAGTTTACTCTAATGGCTCAATGGACAACTTCCATGACCCTATTCCAATGTGGTGTTGTTGCATCCTCAAGCTCCTTTATCTGCTAATCCTTCCAGGACAAATTTTTTTTGCAACAATGGGTTTGAAAGCTCCCTTGTTTGCTAATCCTCAGGCTCCTTTGTCTGCTCTAATGGCTACCTACATAAAACTCCTTGCATCACTCTACAGCCATGGTCCTAAAAGTACAATTTTCAATTGAAGTTTTCACTTTAACTCAGAGTTCAATTTGGGCGTTTCTTCATGGATTCATGGGTTTTATATGGGGTTTTACATGCCTCTGATTCAGATCTACTCTAATAATGGGGTTTTTTTTTGTGTTTTTTAGTGCTTCATGAGTGTGATGTTCTCCATGATCTTTCATAATAAATTTTATTGGAAAATTACTGCAATATATGGAATTTTTTTAATAGGTTCTAAATGCCTCTGATTGAATATGGAATGCTACTAAATTGTTGAATCTCTTATTGACTATGGAATGCTACTAAAGAGGTGAGTTTACTTTGATGTTGTTTATAAACAATTCAAATTGTCCAAAGTGATATGGATTAAACGCTTACTAAATTTGGGTGAATTCTGATTTTTGATTGATACATGATCAAATGTAAACAGGTTGAAGGCAGAGGTTTTGTGGTGCTTAATGATACATAAGTTGGTACTACGAGCATGTGCAATCAAACAACTGTGAAACAGGTATCAAAGCAATACACGTTTCATAGTCTACGCAATCAAACAAGCTATGTTACATGTAGTACCAATACAGGCCAAACGCATATCCATTACACGTTGGTACATAAAGCGCGCTTCCTATTACATGCTATCAAACATGCCCTTAGTGCCACAATGTGATAGATGTTGGCATATGGGATCTCTATACATTAGCATGGTGAGCTACTGAGCTTGACAAGGATTTCTTAAATAGGTTCAATGCAGGGTGGGTGAAGTACAGAGATAGTCGAGTCAGGTTTGTATGATCAAGTGCTATTTGATTGAACATTTGTATAGAACGGTGGTAAGATCTGCATTACTGTATAGTGTGCAGAGATTTGGGCTCTTTGAGGAAGAGATAAGAAGACATAGTATATGTTTTTGATATGAAAGATTGATGTGCAACAAAACGGATAGAATTATGAATGAGTACATTAAAGAAACATTAAAGAAAGTTAAGGATACACTTAACAAAATAACAATAGTAAGAAAAAATAATAATTTGAGCATGTCCATCAAAGACTTGATATAGCCCTTTTGCAAAGGATGGCTATGTTAACATGATGCACAGTAGTAGTGAGGAAGACAAATAAATACCTGGAGGGAAGTAATGAGAAACAAAATGAAGGATTGCACAGTACAGAGTTTAGACCTAGACGGAAATGAGTGGAGAGAGAGTACTGAAAAAGCCACTTCAAATTAGTTGGGGCAACATGATGATAATTAAGATGATATTAAGTCCTTGATGTACCCTAAACAAGGTCAACATGAGAACAACACACAACGTAGACCAAGTCCCACAAGGTTAATGATGTCAGAAACATGGTGACATATAGGCGACGGTTCAACAATTATTGTTTTGATATTTTAACGTGAAAGGGGCCCAAGGCATAAAAGATGGTGGAAACATTATTGTATCGTCATACAGACCTGTAGCACAGAAGGCCTACACGCTATGCACTAGTATCTTAAGATGATCCAAGGTGGTCTCTAATCTCATCACCCATAATTATGAGACTTATTTACATAGAAAATGGTGTCAAAATGTCTTAATTATTTATTGTTTGAACAAGCTCAAGATCAACCAATTCATCCAAGATATGAGCAAGTTATGAAAAAAATTAAAAGGGTGAAATGGGATGGGCATTGGATATTTTTAGCCATTAATCGAACTATTAGCTCACTTATTAATTTCTCGGATAGATATTCGGCCTAGAGTAACTGAACAATTGAGATTCAATCGAGAATAAAGGATTCTATAATATTATAAAGCAGATTTTGAACTGGAAGGATAGATTTGAGCCTGGCTCTCTAGAGATTCAACTTTATTCCTTGTAGTTCACTCCTAGAGAGTGTGATTGAGAGTTACCAACTAAAACAATCCCTAGAAAGAAAACTTTGGCCACAATGGATAGCCTTGGGGAAAGCTCTCATTTTTATAGTTTTATTTAAGAGATTCGGGTTATCTAGTTATCAAATCTTGGTAGCTAAGTACATGAATTCAATCATACTTTTATAAGGTACTCATAAGATTTACTTTATAATTGTTCCTAAGTGACGGCTAAAATGATTTGTAAGGGTTCTCAACAATGTTGTCATAAGTCATTTGACTGCATTTCGCTTGAGAGAAATCGCTTAAGCCATGGCTTAATGATTTTTTATTTTATTTTTTAAAATTATATAATAAAATGTATCTAGGTCTAAAAGCTAAAGTAACACTAAGAAAAATGAGTCAATGACAAAAAAGACAAAAAAATATACATTTTATATAAATAAATAAATAATAAAAATAAAATAAAAGAAATTAAATGTCATACATACTAATGAGAGGAGATTGAGAAACTAGAATGGAGATTAGAGAGGAAGAATGAGCCAAAATAGTTTTGTGAGTATAGGACCCAACACACCTTTTATTGAGGTAATGGGACCCCAAAAAAGAAAAAAAAAATTAAGAAAGTGCTCCAATGGTCATATTTATGCCCGTTGGAGCATTATGCCATCGCATACTGAATTTGCGATCACATAAGTCATAAAACATGGCTTAAGCAATCGCATACATCAGTATGCGATCGCTTAGTCTCCTGCATCACTTAAGCCAAGATGGCTTATGCAATTTGGCTGCTCGGGATCGCTTAAGCGATCACTTAATCGCTTAACCGATAGCTTATGACAACACTGGTTCTCAGAACTGTGATTGGATTGGTTGTTGTTATGGTTCCCGGTAGGGGCTATAATAAGCCAGCTTCAGATTTGACCTAGGTAATCGAGCCTGGCCTGATAAAAAAGGATCAGGCATGGAATTGTGACCATACAAGATGGTAAGCCCGAGCCCAACCCATTATCAAGATAGTAAGCCCAACCCATTATGATATTGCAAGGTCCATGCCAATTGGCCAAGGTAGCCTGGAATCGGGCATCAGTATGTTGAGAGCTCAGACCCAATCAACTTTTAGGTTTGTCTCGTCAACTAATGTAAATTAACATTCCACATCAAATTTGAGTCGAGCCATAACATTATACAACATTTTCATGTCAAGATGAACAATAGACAGCAATCTTAGAATGAATTGGGATCACTTTTCAGTACCATTGAAATAATTGAGCCATTAGAGTCTATGGACAAGTTAAATCCCACACTATTTAACAATTTACAAGATTTATTTTTTAGCCGAGAAACTAAAAAAGAAGTGCTTTTATTCTTTCCTCAATTACCCTTAAAATTCTCACACGTCTGTCCACAACTTTGCAACTTTGGAGCAAAAAATAGGATGTGCCATTATTCTCTGAACTAACAAAATATAATTTTTGCAACTTGGTGTAACATATAGATGTAATTCCTACCAGATGTTGCATGTTTGGCATGCATCCATGTAAAAGGGGTAGCTATGTGGGATAAAGATCGATGTGAAAATCCAAAATTTAGATTGTTAATAATGTATAAAAATAAAATATAATGGGATCTACAAAAAGGAAACGATGAAGAAATATATAAGACACAAACCTGACGAAGTGCTGAATTGGCATTTTGTTGTTGATTTTTCCCAGACCACTGAACAGCATCCATCAAAACATCCCACAAGATGCGGACAACCTCAACATCAGGTAGCTTAGCATCCTTAACACGTTGCTTCACAGTGTCTATGACTTCAGATATATCGGTCTCTTCTGCGATTTGCATAGTCAATGCAGATTTCATCTCCTTCAGTTTAACCTCAAATATTTTCTTCTCATTGTACTCAACAAGAGCTACTAACCCTTCCTTGCTGACCAACACAAAAAAAAATCAGACAAAGGAACAAGCTTCAACTTTACCATTTAGAGGAAATGAGATAAATACCTTACATGCATGCCATGAGATTCAGGATTAAACAACTTAAATCAATAGTTTCTTGAAACCCATGGAAAGAGAAAGAGAGACAGAGAGAGAACGAACAAAGGGTTGGCGCAGGGGCCAGGACCACGCATTAAGAAGCAGAGGTCCTGAATTCGAATCCCACCGCTTGTTGGCCACTCAGAGGGATTTGTCCCTACTGAGAGGTACATGGGATGTGCGGGCATTGCACGTACGCGGAGACTTAGTCGGTGCTCTAAGAGGCCAGATACCCCAGTTATCAAGAGAGAGAGAGAGAGAGAGAAAGAGAGAGACTCCAAAAAATGATATTCCAAATGGTCAAAAATATCATTAGAAGTTTTTAACTGCTCAAAAATTCTGACATTCAACCTTGATTCCCTCTAATTAAAATACTCTTACCATAAGCCATGAACCTAGAAAATATTAATAGCCCAATCACAAAAACATAGTAGCTCCATGTAGTAAGCATGACAGCCAACAAAACGGTTCAATTATTCTTGTGTCATAGCAATCCTCCGAATTGGCTATTTTAGTATACATGACAACCTAAAACAGCCCCCTTTTTTTTTATCGGTAATAAAAGATTATATAAAAAGACCAGCAAGGTGCTGAAACCGTATACAATCAAGACGAAGGTCAAAAAAAGAAAACGAAAAGAAACAACGGACTCGCATAAAGAAAGCAGCAGACCGAGCACCCCAGAGTCCCCTCTGATCGAGACCTAAAACAGCCCCTTCTCGGAGGATTCCTACAATACAAACACAAGAAAGTAGAAGGGCCCAGTCTAGTAAACACTTGGAAGAAGGTAGCATGAAGTGATAGAAAAGCATCGCGGAATGACAGGTGGAGAAACAGGACTCACAAAGCCAACAAGGAAAAAATGGACAAGGAGATAAAGATGATACATATGATGACAGAGATCTCCACAATCAAAGAGATTTGATACGAACTCCGCCAAGACAAAAGCCCTGCTGCAGGAATTTCTTAACATTCGCGGCTATTTTCAACAAATTTATGCAGGCCATAAATTGTGATATTGTTTAATAAATTTCACATAACAATAATTGATCATCCTTGAAAAGAAAACCCACCTGAAATGCTCAGAAAACCCTTCAGCTGAGCGTTTTGCGGTTGGGAAGAACTCCAGGAGATTCTCCTCCATTTTACCCCGCTTCAGAAGCGCTATCAGATCATCAAGACTATTATCAATCAGATATTCCTTGAAAAAATCAGTTATAAACGAAAGAACTAGCCCCTTGCCCACAAGGTTGTCCTTGAGCAGTGGCTGGAAAACTGTCTCTGGCGGAAGCCCCGATAGCTTCTGAGAGAATGTAAGTGCGGTGAACACTGCAAGCTTCTTTCTTTCATTCTCTTCAAAAAGCTCCAATGACTGCAGGAATCTTCTCATAACATTTTCAAGGTTCTTGATTAGGAAAGGCCTCCGGCGCAGGATCTTCTGTAAGTACAGAACAGATGGCAAAATAGCTTCACGTTTTGGTTCACAATCTATAACAGAATATGTGTGGCGCTCTCCCTCGTCAGACTTTGTTGTGCCAGGTTGAGTACGCCCTCCTGTGAAGACCACCTACAACAATACAGGTAATTAGACTTCTTTATACTCCAGAGATGATATGTAGCAAGAAAATTTTCAGAGTGTTGTGTATATAACATGATGACAGAGTCCAACTACACAGGCAGCCGTCTAAAACTTGAAATTCCTCTTAATGATTTATGAGATCTGATACCAAGTGATTGGTTTCAAGAATGGCGACACCATTCTTATTTATTTGGGATTAAACTGGGCCATGAGGATTAGATTGAAAGAAGATAGCAGGTCTAAAAAGAGTCCTTGTAACATTGGCCTTATAAAAAAAAATATTGGTTTCAAGGCTTGCACTTGCAATGGAAGTTAATTTCATTTTTCATATGCAACAAGAAGGTTTTTTTTGTTAATTTTTTCCAACTTCCATTTCCTCAAGGTAATTATAATCAGTTGTTATCTCATGGAAAAATCAATTGCCAGAAGCTTTGCAGTTTTTAAAAGTGACGAGGATAGCACTAGCAGCAGCAGCTTTGACCCAGGACATGCTGATCCTGATGTTAACGTAAGAAATAATATTGAAGTAACGTAAGAAATAACATTGAAGTGAACCCTATTCAAATACAGCCCATGGGAACTAGTTAACTGCTGGAGTTTCAGGGCGAAAGGGATTTTTGAACCCTATTCAAATAACGGCTGGAGTTTCAAGGCGAAAGGGATTTTTGAACCCTACTAAGAAACCAGTTAAGAAATCATTTAATTACAAGAAATACATGCATATTATATTACGCGCGCACACACAGAGATAGACAAACAAGTATTTGAGTACTAATATAGTCAAACACTCTGCAAATAATTAGGGAATGAATTCAATGATAATGATGAGGTCCAGTATAGTTGTTTCTATCCTCAGAGATGGGACCAACTAAGCAGTACAATCTCAAAGACAATATGACAAGGGAACTACACAAATTATACTCATCAATCAATCACAATAGCATAGAAGGGAAGAAGAAGAGTGATAACAGAATAGCCTTTCTTCGTTTCAGCTCCGGATAGCTAGGTCTGGTCGCTGCTGTCCTCAGCTGTTTTTTCTTCTTTTGGTTGTGTCCTGTTGTATTGGGTTTCGTCAGCACCTTGCTGCGTTTCAATATATACTTTTCTATTACCGATCAAAAAAAAAAAAAAAAAACAGAATAGCCTTTCTTCAAGAGATCAAATCAACCGGATCCCCGAAGTTCCATCCGCAGAGAGTAAGATCCAAGCCTTGAATCATGACAGAGAGTTGGGAGGGCAGAGCTTTTGGTTTTTTCATCTTGTCAAACAGTTGGGAATAAAGATTAAGCATGGTAAAAGGTAAATAGTGAATAGCCTATCATAGAATGTACAAGCTTGGAGCAGTATGTATTAAAAAATTGTGGTCGATAATTTCATGTCAAACAGGGCAATCCTGGTGGAGTTCTCTCAGTATCTTATCCTAAAGAACGCTTAGTGATAAACTGATGTCGTTCAAATTCGAGAATATGTGCTTTCCTGATTGGAGTTATCACATTTCATGGATCTTGTTAGAGAATGGTGGAATTGTTTGGAGTAGATGAGTGAGGGTGTTGCTTTAAGCTTATATTTAAATTGAAAATTCTCTAAACAAACTTCAAGCAGGAATAAGGAGACTTGCTAAAACGTGGCAAAGAAAATATCCTTCTTAAAATACGCCATAAGATTCTCAGGAGGATTGTAAAAGAAGAAAACACCTAAAAAGAATTTACTTAGGTGGAGCAACAGTAAGAAGTTAATTGAAGGCAAAAATCATGTATTAGTGGCATTAAGAGGTGGGGTGGGTTAAAAACACTATTCTTGAAATTTTTCAAGAAGCTATACACTGAGGACCTTGTGTCACCATTCTCTTGATATTATTTTTAAGAGAGGAATCACCTGACTGCACTTAAACGGATAGGGCCATGACCACCCACTTATACGCCAAGTGGGGCATGTATTTGATCAACCCAAGCAGTTCACTAAGCAGCTCGTCACAGCCAAAAAATTATGCTGTCAGAGACTTGGAACCATCTGATCAGTGTACTTTAATATCAACTGCTAAAAAAATATGCACAATCATCCATATTAGAGAACCTACATCGGACGGTTCAAATCCTCCAATCAGTGAGGTTTTTAGGCTCAGGGTAGCTTCCAATATAAGCTACCACTTTGATGACATGAATTGGGTAAAAATTGTACCACATGGCCTACAAATGGGCCGGTCATGGCCGAATTTGTATGTTGGCAGTCATATTCTATTAATCCTAAATTAAAACTTCCCTATTGGTAAGCAAGAACAGTTGGGAAGTGGAGGAGGATGAAGTGCACAAAGTGATTATGGAGTTCTAAGTTCTAATGGATTCAATATTGCTTTCTTTAAAAGGTATGGAGTTCCTATATTTTGGTGTTTCTGACCAAATAAGCTGGCTAAGGTAACCTTTACAGCACTTCTCTCAAAAAGAAACATGTGGAAGAAGTAAAAAAATCTGATGCCCATAGAACCTTGTGTGAGTTTGATAGATAGCTGAGCACGTGATATTCAAGTTTCAACCACTAATAATTAAATGCCTCTCTACCTTTTATTATAGTAGCTTAAGAAAGTGGAACAGTTATCATATCGACCAAGCCTTCTAATGTATCTCTCGAAATGGACTCATCTTGCATGTGCTCTTCCCACAGTGGACCCACTTGATAATTAAAGCTGAGGGATAATTTTGATGATTGATTAGTCTTTTATGTGTGTGCAAACTGAATTTCTTGTGAGATCATCTTCTTGAAAGAAATCTTTTCTTAGACTTGCATCCTTCTCTAGTAGGCCTAGCACTAGCACACTTGACATTGTTTAGCATTTTAGTGACCCTTATAAGAGGAATTCTTATTTGCATGATTATATGTGTATCCTTGAATTTTCTATTTGATTACTTCGCTGTCATTCACAGTGGAACAGGCAGATTAATGGGAAGATGAGTAGAATGGTTTACCCAAGAATGTACAACTAGTAGTAATTCGGAAAGAAGTATATATTAGTAATAGTCATGTACAAGGTTTGGAGTAGCATCAGAACCTCATTTTATGAAGCAAAGTCAAAATAAGGGAATCAAGTCGGTTTTCAGTTTTTTTTTTTTTTAATGGGTAAGCTAGGCTCAAAACTGTGAGGATGGGTATGTCCCTAGAAGGCCTGGAGGATGCGTTACGACCTCATCTAATGGATCAGGATAATAAGAGAATATTCTCAAGTTACTCATTTTTCAATAAAATAATGCAAATATTTCTTTTTTGAAGGTGAAAGTTTGAGAAAAAGCTCCCTCCACTGGATAAGGAGGGAACATGGCGTTTTGGTCCAAGGGAGTTCACGACCAGACTTAGATCAGGATTTTATACCCAGACCCAGGGATCAAAATAAGTAAACCCATCCCATTTCAGCTCCAAATCAGGCCAAATCCAGACCTGACAAATAAAAAATAGGTCAGCCATGGATCAAGTACTCAAGTTCATATTAATTCCTGTGAAACATCATTTAGGATCATAGCCCCAAAATCTGGACCATTGCCAAAAAATGTACAGCGAGTTGTTTTTTTGTATATCTTTCCACTTTATCTTTTAAAGCCCAACTATCCGAGCCCAAATCACTTTTGTTCCTAAAATATGTACCACCATCCGAAAGTAAAGTCCAAAATAATGAGATCTGGGTCTAGGTCCTGGTCTATTTTTAATAGCCAGACCCCATTCATTCAAAATTCGGGTTTAAGTCAAGTCTGGGTAGGGTCACTTTGGGGTTTGGAGTGGGATCCAAATCCAGGCATGTTTAGAAATCTGTTCCAATTTTACCTTCGGGTACAACTTTAAAGCCAAACTCGTGACATATCAGGTAGGGTCCAAGGACACATCGTGTTTGCTCTATCCATTTGTACTTCTAATCCTAGAGTCGAGGCCTTTTTGTTGAAAGGCTACCCCAACAAATTCTTGATGTGGGGCCACAAATACACTCACTGAACCGGTGTAGCATGTTCAAGAAAACAAAAGAAATGGTTGATCACCTATTACTTCATCATCTGGTCGATTAGGAAATGTGAAATACTTTCTCAACCTCTTCAGAACTAAATGGATATTTCCTTGAAGCATGGGTGATCCAAAACGTGGTTGAGGTGGGGGAGCATTCCAAAACAGAGGTCAAATTTAGTAAATATCCTTTTGTTCGCTTGCGTAAGGTTTATGGACAGAGAGAACTATTAGATTCATTACATTTAAAGATCTAACTCAAGTTTCTTGGAGTACATAAAATTATTATGAATCCATAAGAATGTGAGGGAAGTGTTTCAAGGATTGCATGATGTGTTTTAAGAACTTAACTTTACTCAAACAAGAATGTATGATAAAATTACCACGTTACCCACTGGAGTGACCATGTTCAAAACCCTATACTCTTTTTTATAATGTTCACCACGTTAATGAGCATGGAAAACTTTCCCAAACATTTTCCAACAGTTGGAAGTCATCAAAAGATCCTTGGTTGTGAAAATATCACAGTAATGTATTTTGGTAAGAAAAACTCAGTGGTGATTTTGTAATAATGTTAAAATTTAAGGTGGTTTTGCAAGTTGCCATGAGAAAGATAACTCAGAAAGAATCTCCTTGACCTCCAATAATTTACGCAATTAACACGGGTGTTTTCAAGGAATTGCAAGTCAAGAACGAGAGAGAGAGAGAGAGAGAGATAAAGATCCTCATGCATAACAAAGAGCCCGAGAATACCATCTAAAAAGTAAAATGGAGGGCCCTCTTCAAACTTGTCTTTGATAGAACCTCTATAGGAAAGCCAGGTCTGGCGGAACTGGAGGAACTTTTGGAATCATAAAAAATGGTTGATCAAAGGATTTTCAAAACCATTTCGTTTTAGAGATACAAATGAGGTAAAGTTTAAAGCATTTTCGAACTATACAATCTCACCTGGAGGAAATGAAACCTTCTCTTAGGTAAGCTGGGATTGAACCAGCGACCTCAAGGTTGTGACATCATGCACCAAACATTGAGCTACAGACCCAACTCCCATGGAGGGAATGATCAAAATGGAAGGCAATTCTAGGAAAGTGATTGAAAGGAAAATCTTTGATTAGATGAGCAAAAAGTTCTTGTGGACCCGGATAATTTAGTTCCATCATGGATGAATCGTCCAATCTTACCATGGGTTTTAGGCATCCTGATAAGCACATGAGACGTGAATAGTTAAGTAGAATCTTTGACATGTCAGGGTGTTACACATGCATCTCCTTGTACTACTAATTGTTTGTGTCCCACAGACTGTTTCTTCTCTTCTAATATGTACTATCGTAATGAAAAAAATACAATACTGCATGAACCAAATAAGTAAAGAAAGGCATGAAATGTAGGCATCTGTGAGAGTAACAAGTTTCGTGGCAACTATGATTTTGATTCATTTGAATATCTTGTTAAGATTCCATTCCACTCTTCAGCTTAAAATATTTGGATGACTTTCAACTTGATTTTGATTCATTTGAATATCTTGCCATTGACATGATCCTCTAAAACTAACAAGGATTTCCGGCAGTGTTACCTAGGCACTTATACTTTTGAAATTTTTGCCATGCCGACACTTGGCGGCACTTCAACACTACTCAATACAACACGATACTTCTAGATATGTATGAAAATACCACATAATACCATCAAAATGTTCCTCCTTTTGACACGATAAAATGAAGCATCGTTTTATATATTTTTTTTCAATGTGTGAAGTTAAGTAATCTATAAACTAAAAGGCTTGGGTCCTTGAAAACAATTTGTATAATATAGTATACTTTTATTTAAGTTCATGATATACTATACATTATGTACGTTTTCATTACATATTTCAATTGGCTCTCTAAGATTACCCTTTAAATTTTTTTCTAAATGCATTCTAATTTTTTTATTTTTTTATTTTTCTGAAGGCTGCGCCGATGTATTGGAATCTTTAGAAATTGCCAGGCCAAACATCTATGACACCTTGACAATTGGCACACGTGCCACATGTCTAGGTAACACTGATTTTGGGGAAACTGTCTCCGAGTACAAATGCAATGGTTCCACAAATAAATGGATCCCATAAACTACACCAACATTATTTTTTATTGAAGTGCATTTCTGAGTTCTGACTTAACAAAAATGTCATGCCCGGTCGCACGCAATTGGTAAACATGGATACCCGTACAGATTAGTCCTTCCCTCGAAAGGGTCGGGGAACCTACGTTATTTGAAAAAAAAAACTATCAAAAAAAAAACAAACAACCAATATATTCCTAAAAATATTAATCAACAGAAAAATGTGTTCCATACACAAGCAAAGAAGAGAACATAGAGAAATGTCGCAACTAGCCAGTGTATCAGTTCAAACAGTATTAAATTTACAAGGGATAGGTGGAGAAAATATATCAAGAATATAAAAAATGCTTACCTCGAAAAAGGTGTCACCATATCTTGAGAAGTTGAGATCTGCAGATTCAATGCTCTTGGCAACAAGTTCCTAAAAGCAGTAAATGTTTCATGAGGCATTTATAAAGAAACATAAATTATAGTGCATACGCTTATAAGATCTCAGAACCTATACATGCATAAAAAAATCCCACTTCGCAGTTCACGTCAAATTGGATTATAGAACACTAAAATTAGTCGATGGAAATCATCAAAATCAACAAACATAATATTTTAAGATTTTCTCTCTTTTTGCAGTTGAAAGTCATTTCAGGATGACTTTTCTCAAATTCACAGCTCTACAGCTGACACAGTAAGAACTCAATCCCAGACTAGCACAATAATTTAGTCAAAAGGTAGAAGGATCAACTTACAAGATCACCAGCATTATCCAGATATATCTGGACCACAGCATCAGCAAATGTTGATGGGTCCAAAGGAGCTGCTATATTCCGTTTGCGGGTCTTAATCCGCGTGCCACTGAATTTGCAGACAATAATTAAAAAATTATCTGTTAGTTGTATCAGTGTTGATGAAAAAGCAGAAAGCGGCCAACACGGAACCACATACAAGCAGATTGCAACATTGTTTTTATACATATATAGACACGCACACACGAAACACCATGCCACACCCAATCACAAGCAACACGAGTGCAGCACACACCACACACTAAACAAGCTCAAGCTTGTGCACACACATGCGGCACACCACACACCCACCAACCCACCCACTAGGGCATACACATGCACACGGCCACACGCACACATCCAACATGTGAGAAGCACAAACACATACACACGACACCACATTCACACACAAACATCCAGCTTGCAACACGCACGCACCCATGTGTTCAGGCTACACACACACCAACACAAACACAAAGGCCAAACGAGCCCCATAAAAATAGAGTTTAGTAGGCTTTAGTGACAGTGAAAATTAGGGTTACTAGGGTTAAGCCGCAAGAGGAAGAAGAAAAGATATAGGGAGGAGAGAGAGAGAGAAACAAATGACCTAGTTAGGGTTGGAGTCCCTACTAGCCTTTATGTTAAAACAAAAGACTAAAGTACATTACTATATTATACACACCATACTATTTCTAAAACCCAATTAAATTATGTACATGGAGAGAGAGAGAGAGAGAGAGAAACAAATGACCTAGTTAGGGTTGGAGTCCCTACTAGCCTTTAAGTTACAACAAAAGACTAAAGTACATTACTATATTATACACACCATACAATTTCTAAAACCCAACTAAATTATGTATGCGTATACATGTATCTCAATACTCCTCAAGTTGGTGCATAGATATCCATAATGGCCAGCTTGACAAGAATACTCTGAAAATGTGTAGGCCAAAATTCCTTAGTGAAAATATCCACCAACTGGTTCGAAGATGACACTTTAGGAGTCTCAATGATATCGCCTGAATTTTTTTCCAAATAAAATGAATATCAACCTCAATGTGTTTTGTCCTTTCGTGGAGGACAGAGTCGGCTACAGTATCTATTGGCTGCCTGATTGACACAATGTAGGGGCATGGGCATAGATGGGGTAGATCCAAGCTCAATGAGCAGGGAGTAAAGCCATGAGAGCTCAAATGTGCATGTGCCACGGCTCCATACTCAGACTTTGGAATAGATTTTGAGACGAGTTTGGTTGCAAATTGAAGGAGGGAGAAAGAGGAAGAAACCACAACAGCTTAAAATTCTCAAGCAAAATATAGAACTTTTGGGATTTGGGGGATTTTATCTTCTAATGAGAAGGATGCACTTTCCAAATCCATGGTGCATGACAACACCCTTGGGAGCAGCTGATCCGAAGTAATTATCGGCCTCCATGTTGATCCAGACCAATAATACAAGAGAGCTGGTCTGACCAAAACCGATCCAGATCGGTAATAGCCAAGATTAGAAACCATGATCCATAGTCACCCACTAATATCAAAATAATCAGAAGATTGCAAAGTTATGCCCCCTCTAGAATGTTAATTTCATTCACGATGAAAAATATACAATGAGCAAAAATTACATAAATTAGTTTGAGAATAGTTAATTAGAGGCTTAGCTCAAAGGTTGAACATGTGTGCTACTAGTGGTGATCTTTCACCATAATTGACCAACGTTGACCATAGATTGTCCATCAATTGACTTAACTTTACTATTTCATCTGCAACTTCATATCTATGTCAAATGTGTTAAAGACTATACGAAGCTTTGAACAAAGCTTGAAACTGGAGGTTTGATTGAAACTGTGAATTGCTTACAGCGTTCATCATACACACATCCGGATCTACAAATCATAGGTTAAATTAGGCCTAGTTAGAAATCAATGTTGGCTCTATTGATCCACCAACATGAGGCCATCATAGAACAACTCCCTTGTGCCCAACACAGTTCTATAAATCGCCAACCATACCCCCAAAGCTATTTCTTTAAACAAATCCCTTGAAGAAATGATAGTGTTTAACACCATTAAGCATTGTCCTTCATTCCCAAAGAATTGAAAAACGGTTCTCTCCGAATCTCCATAAAAAGGCTACTAAATCAAACGACAAATCCAAATACTGACGACAAAATTTTGTCATTTAGCTTTAAAACAACCATCATATTCAATTACCACGACTCCACGAACACCTCCCCAATGTTCTTAAAGGCGTTCGGGGAGGCCACACGGGCGCTTCGGGCCCCCGGGCACCCCGGTTTAGCCAAGGGCGTCTTCTCAAGCGGACCAAGGCAGGGGCAACCAACCGGGCGGCCCGGGCAAGCGCCTAGGCATTTAAAAGTCAGGGCGGGGCGGGTAGGTTTATAAATTAATAGGTTTTTACCAAGTCGGGTTGTGTTATCAATGGGTCAGACATATGACATTTCTTTATTGGACACCACCCAACCCAACCCGTCAATAGCTCTTAAACTTTAAAGCCCTTATTGCCTAGGGATAATGGCTCTTGACCGACATTTAAAACATAGTTACCCAGAAACCTGGTTTACCCTATCGTACCAGTCCCCATATGAACTAGTACCGGGGACTGCTAGGAAACGTTTATAGAAATGGGTTTCGATGAGTAATAGAAATGCTAACAGTTAAGCTAGAAACAGGTTTCTTTAAAAATATCTTTGTTGAAACTTGTTTCCATTTATATAGAAACTTGTTTCTATTATAATTATAAAAGAAACCAGTTTCCCCTATAATCAGTACTTCTATCTCTTTATTTTGAAATGAATCTCTCCCTTCTACATAATTTCTTTTGTAGATCCATTAGATATTCACCATGGATCAAAATATCGTCCGATACCGATACGTATCGGACGATACGTATCGGTATCGGAGGTGGGCGATACGGTACATTAAATGTACCGTATCGCCCATTTATAAGGCTAATACCGGACGATACATTCAATGTATCGTCCGGTATTTTACTGTTCCGGTACGTATCGTCCGATACGTACCGGTTTTTGGCCCGGACGATACGTACCGGAAAACCGGCATTTTGATCCTTGATATTCACGGATTCTTAAGAGTTGATTAATCTTGTTTCTTTTATTTTGTGAGCTTATTGAATGGAAGTATAGATGTAGTTCACTAGTTATGTTGTTGTTTAGCACCTCTCATTAAGTTGAGAGTAAAATGAGAACATTGCCTTCAAAAATATAAATATTAATACTTACATATAAATATAATTAGCATATATAGTTACAAGAAAGTACCAATGTTACACCAATATCACACACTGTCCAGAATATTCATTTCGCACCAATAATGTTTCTATGATGATCCATCTCGTGTCTCTATCTTATCAGTATCGCATCTACTTCGTGCCTATAACGCATCGATTTCGTTTTTATTTTTGTACTTATAATCTATTTCATTTCTATGACACTCCAATCTTGTACCAAAAACATATCAATAAATCCTGAAACTTTTTTCACCTAAACATACTAGTACCAGTACCTCGTATCAACTCCCAGTGATTTAGACACCAAAATGGGCGCTGGCCGACGACTTCCGCCCGAACCCGCCCAGCAACTTTAAATATGTGATTTTTGTTACATTTCCAAAACATGTCAACCGTATATGTTAGAACTAAAGTTAGCACCTGTATGAGTCTCAATAATCTATACAAAGCCAAAAACCATGCCTAGAAAGAACAGCTTTTTAAGTGTGAATAGTGAGCAACATTAGCACAAAGTAGTCATCAACCTGAAGTGTGTGTGACTAGTGATGAAGACATTTAAGGCAATATTAACAGTGGAATGTAGCAATATGCTGCAGCAAGTTTTAAGACATGTTTAAAGCATGGTCATAAATCTTAAGATATGGAAAATGTATAATGCATTGACAACAAAACTATAGAATAATTTACATTCAACGAAGCGAGGCATGAATTATTCCCCCACTAAAACTTGTAAAATTAAGAATTATATGGGCGAATGCTACCATCAAAAGAAAAATGTCAAAATTTAAATCTACTTAAATCCCTATGGACTCTCTGAATACGAAGCTTCACCAGGGAAAACGTTGACATTTGTCTTGTGATGCACCCCTCCTTTACTACTAAGTCTACAAATCCCTTGCTAGATGCAAACATTCCTACTACAAGCATTAAAAAAAAATGTGTATCCACAGCCTACACCTCGCAAAATCATGCTCACACAACTTTGCCAAAATAGGTGCAGTCATGCAAATATTCCCAGGATATGCGTAAGGACAATGCGTATCACTACTACACCGCTATAAATATATGGCAATAACTACACCCCTATAAATATATGGCAATGCCATGCACGTGCATTTGTGCCTGAAAATGGAGTAAGTTTGAAACCTCTCAAATGACTACTATCCAGAGTGACAATATGTGGCACATGGGTATGAATTCGTGGAACCTGTGAGGTATGTTAGTGTCTGGCATAAGCGTTGGTGAGGGAACACAAGCATGTTGTGTGACCATTCTGCTATGGTGCAAAGCATCAAGGTACATGATTGACGTGCATTACTTGTGGACTTTGTAAGCCTCGGGGGAATGAGACTATTTACAAGAATGTGGCAATGTCATGAGGCCTCGCCGGTGGACTACATGGGCTTCATAAAGCCTTAATGGTGGCCATGCTAGGAAGTCGTGAGATTCAATGATGAAACAAGTGTGGGCAACAAACATCCATGTTGGTGAGCATAGGGAGTATGTTAACCCAATGCATTTGAGGTTCTCACTCTATTCCATGTGGAGGATGTCATAGAGTGATAGTTCATGGCACACTGGTGCACGGCCATGGGGCTCGTGAGGCATATATTAGTGTGCAACATAGGAGCCCGTGTGGGCACACAAGTACGTCACATGGTCTCACTGCTAGGTCATCTGGGAATGCAAGTATGTGGCATGGCTGCTAGGGTGCAAGGCATCGACGTGCACAATTGGCTGACATGGGACATTGGGCTTGGTGAGCCTTGACATTGGACATTGCAAGGTCATGAGGTCTAGCAGCGAGCTTATCACAAGGCTTCCGAGTGTTGGCATGGAGATATGGCACGAGCCTTCAATGGTGGAGACTCATGGGCTTCACAGGTCTTAGTGGTAAGCATCTAAGAGGATCGCAGAGTCATGATGGTGTGCACCGTGAGTCTCTAAGGTGTCAATTGCCAGGCAACGGGTCATGTAGGTGGGCACAAGGAGGGGGGGGGAGCAAGCTACAGTAATACGTTTAATATTTTTTTACTACTTTTCAAGGATTTTTTTTTAGCCTTATATAATGGGAAAGCTCAGGGACTATGAGTAGTGTTATTGTCTCATGTCTAAGTGTTCTAGGATAAGTTATGTCTGTCTACCAGCTTAGTTGCTCTAGAGGGGCTTCTAAGTCCCCATATGACACTTGATGGAATGGAAGGATTATGCCAAAAAAGCACTAGGTGTTCAGCATGAGATAAAACTTAGTGCTGAGACCGCAGGCCATAATCACAAAAATCTCCTACTTTTTCAAAAAAAATTGGTGACTTGCAGTCATCCCGACTTTATCACCTTTAATCGGCCAAGTTGCAACTCGGCCGATTAATGGGCGACGTTTGTGATGTGGTCGAATTTTATTTTTCATTTTTTACTTATACTCGAGGAAAAAAAAACATTTAGGTTTCGTACTATTTTCTCAGTTTGTTCATAAAAAACCTTTAGGACTTGCCTATTTTAATTAAAATCAATATTTATAACTTGAAATATATTATGATATATTTTTAAAATTTTTTATTTTCCCCGATTTTTTTCGACTTTGATTGATTTTTGCCGACTTAGACCCTTGCCGATTTATTGCTGACTCCCGACTTTGTGACTATGCCACAAGCAGCAACGAGTGTTTTAGTTAAGAATTACTTGAGTAACATTCACACCTTGGACCATGCACCACCTTGAAAACACAGCTTTTGTTTAAGCTAGGAGGACGTGAGTCAAACTAACCTCACATTGGACCAAGTAAAAGACAAGTGAGCCACCTTCAAAGGTCGCAGTTAATCTAATCTTGGCATTTTGATCCCAACACGGTTGGGGGCTAAAGGAGCTTCCCATGACTCTATGCTCTTGCCATATATGTGGTTTTCCCTTTCCAAACACAATCCCAACTCCCAAGTGTTAAAGTTTCATACTGAATATACCCACACCAAAGATGTTCCTTTTGAACACATGCACAACAAACCCTTTTAAATAAAAGGTGCGCTAACATCACAACCTTGATTAGCATTGTCCACAAATATTTTGCAACCTAACCCAAAAAAAAAATTAACCCTATAAAGTTGGTAAAGACAACTAATCTTGAAGTGCAACAGGGTGGCGTGGTAAAACACTTGCAGGTTGTAGTTACCAAGGGGCGGCAGAAGCATTGCAGGAGCATTCACTTAAAATTGTAAAAATAACCATGTTGTCCCTTAGAAATTACAAAAATAACAACGGAGTGTTTTTACCAAAAACACCCCCATTCCACTTCAAGTCTAGTTCTCTTTGGCAACTTTGTAAATGCCTTTTTTTGTCCAAACTTCTTGTGAGCAATGTTAATGTACACAGAGGTTAGCATTTCCCTTTATATTATAAAACAAGTTTCAATTCATTAAGATTAAAAAAGCACAACTGAGGGAAAAAATTCAACTGCAAACTGTAACTTTTTTATAGATGTCCAAACACTTAGAGAGAGAAAAAAGAAGGCTGCGACTCTAAAACGCCCTTCGGTTAAGGAATCCCACATCTCATAAGCTTCTCAAGAGAGATGCTGCTGAATATAAACCACAGGAATTATGACATCTGTATAAGATCGCTTCCATACAATTTGATAATTACATACTGACAAAGCCTTATGACTAACTCATCCATTAGTGATATCATTTATAATCCACAAACCTGCTAAGGAGACTTAAAACTCTGAAATATTATAATAATTAATGAATCCAAAAGTGGTACTCGACCATGCATCTATCACCTCTAACCACCCTCCAAATCCCAAAGGACCTGAATTTTCAAAGGAGCCCCCATGAATGTCTAACAAGAGAACACCAGAAGAGGGCAATGGCAGCACCTAATGGAAGAAGAAGGATTGTGAGGACAGGAAGGAGCATCTTGGTTATGATGGAGACCCAACAGTAAAATTTACTTTGAATATGCCCTATAAATTGAAAGGCCCTCAAAGAGAGCCTTAAAATTAATTTGCTTACACAGTTTAGATATCTTCAACGAAAATGTGATTTTTTAACCTTGGAAGTTATACACAATTTCTATTAAAAAAACTGAAGAAAATGGAAATATAATCCAAAATAATTTACTAATTCAAAACTAAAAGAAGAAAAAAAGGCCAGTAAAATCCACAAAATGGATCAATCAACTTATTGAGTAAACAAAGTTATCCAAGAACAAGGAAGCCATATCAATACTTCTACGCTCACACTCGCACGTTCAATCAAGGGCATAGCTCATGTTCGTGATAAAAGATACATTAAACTACATAGAAAAAACAACAATAAATGAGAAAGCAAAGGAAAAATATCAAACAACGTACCCAAGAGTGGGTCTCTCCTTCGAGCTGCACAGAAAAGAGACCAAAAAGTCAAAATACACTAAAAATGCCTCAATTTAACTACGTATGCATAAAGAATCCATATATATCAGGGAGAGGAGAAACAAAAAAACGAATTTTGATCACAAAAACACCCAAACTACCCTCTAAGAAAAAAGAACATCTCAATATTGAAGAAAACTCATAAAAAGAAAACGACTTACGAAAGAATCTACAATCGCAGAAGTATAAATAAATAAAAAATCGTCAAATTAAATAAAGTTACAGAAAACCTATAAAAAGATTACGACTTTCCAAAAACTCTATAATCTTAATACAAAGAAAAAACCTAAATCATCAAAATTAATAAAGTTACTAGAAAAGACAGATCCAAAAGGCAAAACAATGCCAAAAAAATAAGCCTCAGGAAAGTAGATCGAAGCAGAGTATTTGCTTAAGATCAACAAAAACAAAGTATGGATCTTAGAATCTACGTATCTAGGGTTAGAAATCAAAAAAATAAGAGATTAGATTAATAAGAAAGTAGAATGATTTGGAGAACGAAAAAATCGGATCTCGAAGGTTGTTACCTCATAAACAGACCGAGAGAGATCGACGAAGAGAGAGATTCGCGTTGGGTTTACGAAGGAGATGTGTGATGTTTAAATCGGAGGGATACTTAGTTTTATTTATAGAACCAAACGACCCTCGCAATCTCTGTCTCTCTCTCTCTCGCTTTTCTCTCGAAGCGGAAGGAAAGTTAGCAGGATAGAGATATTCTGTGAAATTAAATCCAAATGAAGAAGCCTCTCATCTGCATTTGATTACGTTTTTGAGAAACCGACATAATACCCTTGCTTTTTGTTACATTTACTGGAATACCCTTGTCAATTGCAAGGTACCGCCTTGATCACGCGTCAGGGATTTGTGAGCACTGTTATTTGCAACCTGGAAAATGTAATCTCACCCAATCGAAAAGGGTAATCTATTCTGACCATGATCTGTTATCGTTTTCCAATAAAGGGTACAGGTATTTGCGTCTTAAGATTCAGTCTTTGCAGCCTGAGATGTTCATCGACAAAATCGTTGACTTCGTTAAACACGCTATGGCATCGTTTTTCGCCGCCAATCTTTAAGGCCTCGTTCGGGTGTTTTCTGGTTTTTCCCATAAAAGTTCAGATTTTGCTCAGATTTTGGACACTCAGATTCCTGACAGATTCTTAGCAAACTCAGATTCCTGGTTTTCACCATATGCGTTCTTTAACCACTCAGATTCCTGACAGATTCTTACAAAACTCAAAATCCTTTGTTCTTAAACCACTCAGATTCCTCTCAGAAAATCCTCAGAATAGCTTCAATCAGTGGTTATACTACGACCGTAGAAACGTGATCTTAATCATCAGTTTATGTGTCGTACTCGAATTTCTCTCAAAATTTACGGGCAACCAATCGAGATGGGGCTGAACATATTTGACGGAGTCTTTTTTCGAATTTGATTTAATTACTATTATTTTTAAAATGGGTCCCTAACACTACCATTGCACGATTATGCGCGTCGTCACCATAAGGAGTGATGAGTATGACAACCTATGACGGTGACCCTCACCTCGAGAAGAGTCATTTGGGATCGATACACAACCCATATGATTTGCTTACACGAAATAATAAAATATGAAAGAGACAAGCTTCATATTGAGAATTATAAAGAAATCACATGGTGCCATACATAAATAACCAAAGTGGATAGGAGAACAATAAACATAAAAAGCCAAACACTCATTTAAGAAAGCGAGATCTATCTTACGATTTGAATACTACAATATAAAATCGATAATTCTAAAGATAGATATGAGAAAAGGGATATCGACTACATACGCTTCTGCATCATTTTAAGAGTCGCCATCGATTATGTACAAAGTCGCAGTCATTGGCTCTATCTGAGTCGCCATCGATTATATTAAAAAAAAAAATTATGTAATCGATACGATTACATGCGAGTCGATCGATTCATCGAGTCGTTATCGATTACATAAAAAAAAAATAATAATTTTTTTTTTTTTTATGTCGATCGACTCGTCTGAAATCGAGATCGACTTCAATCTTGAAGTCATCGATTCTGAGGCCATGTGAATGCACTGCAAAGGGAATCGGAGCAGAGATGGAGGCAGGTGTTTTTGAATCGAGGTTGGCCCCTACCTATCGCCATGGATGGTTGGGGAAGACGATGCAGTAGCTTCAAAGAAGCTACTGCGTAGCTGGGGAGGACACATAGTTTTGATCAGCTGCATAGATGGATGAAGAGTATACTTCACCAACCCAGATTCTGAGCTCAGAATCTGAGCTAATCCGAGAGGTTTGGTCGGACGACCAAACGTCGTTTTCACTCAGAAAACACTCAGATTCCCGCTTCCCAAAATTGGCTCTCGAACGTGGGCTTTGCTCAGATCTTGCAAAAAAACTCAGAATCTGCCCAGATTCTGAGTATTTTGGGTTACCGAACGAGGCCTAAGAAAGTAGATTTTGGGATCATAGCATCTATCAAAAGCTCAAATGTTGATTCTAGATGGAGCACACTTTCGAAGGTAACCTGAAAACTCTTCTCATCATACACCATAATCATAATCACTTTTGGAGATGTGTACTTTGTACAATCAACACTATGATCATCTAATAGGTGGACAATGATATGGAGATATGATGTGTGAGTTCAAAAATAATCTCCATTTTATTTTGATTTTAGGCAGTCAACAATTTCAAGGGTAAAATCCTTAAGTTAGGGAGACCTAATCTTCAACGCAATGATCTTGAGACCTGAGGCATAGAATAGGCAATCAATTTTTGTTCCATATGACACAAGTTTCAAAAGTGATTCAAAAATCATGTGGCATAAATTATGCTCTAGTATAATTATATAATTTTAGGGTCACGTTTTGAGATATATATCATGTAAATAAAAAAATTGTCCAGTCTCATAGTACACTCGTGATCTCAAGATTCATTATTTGAAAATTTTGAAAATCGATCTTCATCGTCTAAATTAAAGCAGTCAATAGTAAGATCATCTTTTAATAGGATGCAAATAATAGTTTTGGGACATCATGGGTTCATGGATAGGGGATAACTAAAGTTGATCATATTTGAAGATCATGATATAAAAAGGGGAGCTAAAATTTACACAACAAGGGTTAAAAACCATGACTTAGTATTTTTCCATCGACTACCATTTAAACCTTTTGATTTAAAGGCTATTTAAAGATCTTTCGTGCCGAAGACTGATACGAAACACTTATATATACCATATGATGCAACAGAAATTGAAGCTTGTCAACCAATTTAATGATTGATTGTGGTAAACTCATTGACTTTTTTTGTGTCAATTGACACTTTTTACAAAATGGATCTTGATTCTTATGATTATAGGCATACCAATAGGCATTGAACCATTTATTTCACGTGAGACACATTCTAATAAAGTGACCTTAAAATTAAGTTTGAGGATAATAAGTTCTACAAGATGTTAAAGTCACTTTTACTTTTGTGAAATTTGTGCTAAATGAAATAAAAAATTGACCAAATGATAATATGGATGTCTAATAACATGCGCATGGAGTGCATTTTCGTGTTTTCCTCAAATTTAAAGGTGCGCAAGAAAGTTCAAAATTTGCATGGGCAGTACATCTGAGCTGTGTATGCTTGTATGGCATCTAAAAAAATACTAACCGAAAAATTATGTTGTCATAACCAATTGGACATGCAACTTTTCAAAACATGTACCACATGGAAAAATGATGTGTTGTGTGATTTGACATAATCTAAAAGCCCATGCACGAACTGCCAATCAGTCTGCCGAGCCACTTAGTCTAAACAACACTGTTTGATTTGATTTGATTTGATTTGATTTGATTTGGTGAGAGATCAGATTGGCCGTGTGATTCAATACAAGTTTGCCTCATTCTCCACTTAGGTTTCCCTATAGTACCAAAACATTGTTTAAACGATTTAATGTCTCATTTTTCTAAATTAGATATTTAATAAACAAAAATATGAAAAGTAAAAAAAAAGCTCTATTTGTTTATGGTTGAATCGACTCGGTCATTTAGCTCTGTAGCATTTATCATGGGCGAGCCGGTGTTTGCAATAGGAGATTTGGTCTTACAACCTAGGGTTGTCATGGTTAAAACTGTTGACGGCTTTGAATCAGAAGATGGATATTATTTTTCGTCCCAATCTTCCACAACATAAATATTGAGATCACAGCCCACCTATCAGACGATTAAGTGTTTATTCCACATGGCACACGTTTCAAAAAGTGACTATGTTCATGAGTAGAAAGGCTTTCGGATTACTTTTATGGATGTGCTCCATGTGAAATCAATATATGACCATCTAATAAGTGGGCTATGATATCAATTTCTCTTAGGTTGAAGATTGGGACAAACAAATTCTCCTTCATCTGATCCAAGGCAGTCAACAATTTTAACGGTGGAAACTCTTGGCTGCGATATCCTATACTTGTTGGCTTGGGATCACCTAACTTGGGCCCCAAAGATATTGGGCTCAACCCAAACTCAATTGAGCCCATTCCCACTCCACGGATTGAACACAGCTCATACACTACAATGAGCAACAGTTCTGCCCGTTATCATCTTACAACTGGTATAAGCCTACTAGGTGCACATGCCCGGTGGACAACCTATGGTGCACTGGCTCCAATAATCAATTTTTTTTGGCTAAGACAGGTATACATAATCACCTCCCATTCAGATTTCTCCATCGACAAGTATGATTAATACGATGTGATAATATACACTATCTCCTTTGGGCCCAGAGTCCAGTGAGCTGCCTTATACAGTTGTTATATGGGAATTATATATTATTTCTATTGATTCTCAGTCAAGTGAGGTAGCTTATATCGAAATTTGGAAGCTACGATAGACACAGACACACAAAGATTACATTTATTGACGCCTGTTTGTTGTGGCTCTAGCTTCCTCTTCTACTAAAAATAGATTCCCACAAACGTTAACCAGCTAGTTGGTTGTGGCTGCTTCAAGCCTTTACTCAATTTCAGCTTTAAAAAAAGTTATTTTAAGTAAGATAGGGTTGAGACTTGAGACGGTATATTAACCAAACACCACCAATAATGGGCTTCTAGCTGGACCACATGGATTGATTGACGGTGAGCGCAGTTGATCTCTTTAGGATATTTTTGATGTAATTTTTATGAAAAATTATAAATGGTGGACAAGTTTTGATAGATAACTTTGCAGACAGCTTATGTGGACCAATGTGACTGGCTGCAGTGCTTGGGCCCCACTATGTGTGCAGCCAGTCAAGCTGCACCATATAAGCAGCCTGCAAATTTGTCTATAAAAAATTATCCACTGTATAACACCACCCAAATTTTATATCTTTCCCAGCATCATTTAACATTCATCTCTTTGAATTTAAATGGATCAACCATGTCTCTCAGCCCCGTACCGGGAGACCTGGACGAGATTTTAAGCCTATTTAGGCGTGTCTCGCCTGTTTATAGTGTACCCATCTCATCAACTCCATGCCAAATCACGAGAAAATTCATCAAAGACCGTCTCATTAAAGGTGACGATTTGTTTTTTTACCATTCATTATTAACTTATATACGATTTGGGGCCGCATGGCATATATATATATTCTTTCCCCCACGATCCTCACCTAAATGGTTAGATAACATGAGTACTTTGATTAGGGGCGACAATCCTTGTCTAACTGGTTAGATATCATGTGAACTTTGATTAGGGGCGGATCTTTAGAGCACGTTTAATATGGACCCCCGTAAAATATGAAGAACAATCAAGGTTAAGCCTGTAGCTCAACAAAAGGTTGACAACATTCCAATCCCAAGATTGCAGGTTCAAACCCGGCTTAATATACTATTTAATAACAATAGTAATAATAATAAATAATGAATAAAATTCTCTGTTCAAGCGTTTAGATTAATGGTTCGAATCCTTTTAAGTTAACATCAATTCCCGTGATGCTAAGATGGGTACAACTTGAGATAACAAGTGTACTTACTAATCGATTTATCTATTGATGTTAGGGTTGCTCTACACGAGCCCACGCTTTCTCTGAAAGCGCCTACATCGAAACTCCTTTAAAATCGTTGATTGCATCGGATCAGATGATGGAGACTATATTTCACCCAGTTCTTCCACACAGAGGATCTTGAGATCAAGACTCACATATCCCCAAAATATGGCCCTAAAATCACGTTTGAGCGTGATATGTGCCATTACACACAAAGGACATTTTTTGGGGATATGTGACAGAGAGTTAAAAAATGAATGTCTGATAGGTGCGACATAATCTCAAGGTCCATTGTATGAAAGATTGGGGTGAAACACAATCTCAATCATCACATACGAAGCAATCAACAAATTTTAAGGGGTTGAACACGTGAGCGCTTTCAGAGAAGGTGTGGGCGGGGGCACAAACCGCTACCCTTGATGTTAGTGATGTCCCCATTCACCCTTCTAATCGTAGTTGGCCTTGGGTGAATGATTCTGCACCACCTTCCTAGCCATCCGGGTACCAGCTAAGATGCCTAGATGGGAGGGCAACCTTTCTAACCATCCGATCAAAGCACTTTTGTCGCAAAGCGGACCAATTTTAGGTTAATTTAAATGATGGCACGGTATACTATACACTACATGTACAAATATTATCAAGCTTAGTCCTTATACTAACAACTGTATACAGCCCGTACCCTAACACAAATTAAGAATTATGATCCATCATACTCTAAAGGGCCCACACCCAGTGCACAAGTCGGACCACTCAATACCAAGTATTACCAAACACTATAAGAGCATGACTGCACCAAATACAAATCCCTTTTTTTAATAATACAAAACAGGGCAAATAAAAGGGGAAGCCAAGCTCCTCCTACTGTATTCAGTGCAACTTTACAGAATTATGGGACCCAAATTTTCGGTTTTCGGCCGAAATTTCGGTTCAAATTTTCAGTTTCAGTCAAGCCCGAAACTGAAATTTTACCCGATATTTTGATCCTTGGTTGGCCCTATAGCTCAACTGGAAGGTTGACAATATTACAACCTTAAGGTTTCAGGTTCAATCCCAGCTTGCTCATAAAAAAGAAATAAACAACTAATCCATCCCAAACATAACCTTGAGCAATTGATCACTCAGTTCATCAATCTGTACCGGTATAAATTGCAAATGGTAGTGTTACAAAATATAGCTGTTGGATCGCAAAATATTAAGAAAATGTTACACTATTACGCAGACAAATTCATCATTGTCTATATTAAAACTATTTATTATAAATCACATAAAAAAGAAATGAGAAAATCAAGAAAAATATGTAGCATTATACTCTTATCCCAAGATTATCTGTTGTTATGGACGGAGAAATATCGATAATGACAGCAATATTATATACACTAATCATTTGTAGCAACTTAGCATTGAACTTTAGATACTCAAATTGTAGAACAAGCAGTGCTACCTCTCTCCCTGTGAGTCTTTTCTCTCTTCTTGTAAGAGTATCTCTCTCTCTCTCTCTCTCTCTCTCTCTCTCTCTCTCTCTCTGTGAGAGTTTTCTACTAACTATCGTGTGGTGTTTTCCCTCTTCTATGCTCAGGCATGGAGGACACCATTGATATCATCATGGAGGATTTACACTCAAAACTCCATCTTACTCCGAATGAACAAGTTGAAGTCATTGCCGAACTTGATAAAGTAAATGAGTCTATTGGTCACTACCAGCTGGGAAAAGTCCTTTGTCCCAGGAAGATTAATTCTGAAGCGTTCAAAAATACAGTGAGACGGATGTGGAATTTAAAAAAGGATTTAAACATCAAGGAGATGACCGAAAATGTCTTCCTTCTTAGTTTCCCGGACCAAGCTAATTCAAACCGTATTCGGATAATTCTATTGGAGTTTCGATGGACATCTGATAATTCTATCGGAGTTCTCGCCGGATAAATCGATCAACGAGTTTGTGTTTAACAGAGTAGCATTCTAGATTCGTATCCTGGGTCTTCCTCTTGGTGCCATGAATTCCCATGTGGGTGAAAAGATTGCTAAAAATTTGGGTGATCTTGAGAGAGTTGATGCCGATGAAAATGGTAAGTGTTAGGGATCTTTCCTTCGAATTAGAATTCATTTGGGCATCTCTAAGCCTTTGCGTCGAGGTTTACGTTTCAAATTCCCAAATCTCCCGATAAAATGGCGACAAATTCAATACGAACGGCTACCTAGCTTATGTTACATCTGTGGCATTATCAGGCACACGCATAAGGATTGTCTCGTTTCAACAGAACCCAGTTGTGACACGACGGAAAGTTTCCAGTATGGACCTTGGTTGCGATACCAAAATTATCCTAGAATTTTTAATGGAGTTTCTTTTGCGAAATCTAGTTGCCCTGTGGAGGGAGTCGCATCGGAGAAGATGGCATCCACACGAAGTCAGAGTCCCCCAGAAATCTATGAAAAACTAAAAGGGACGGATATGTAAACTCATGCGCAAAAACTAAAAGGGGCGGTTACGAAAACTCAAGTGCCCAATAGGGAACGGCCATAATTTTCGGATCTTTTGGAGGAAATTGCACCACCTCATTCTCCACTCCCCTACAATCAAGGTTTGCCTCTACTAAACCATCCCTTTTCTTTAGAATTCAAATCCCATTTGATAGCTACCCTTATACCCACCTCCCCATTATCCGGTGAACAACTACCAATGAATTCTATAAATCCTCCCCTTCCCTTATCTGTTGCACCTGTGGATGTTACCTTTAATACCCACAACCAGGCCCAGGTGATTCATACTAATAACCCGAACCGGACCCAAGGTAGCCTGAACCCGCTTCGGGAACCTCTAAACCCATCTCATGTCCAACTCCCGAACCCGATTCTGACCTATGGTAACCTGAACCCGTCCCAAGCTATCCAAACCCCTAACCCGACCCTGATGCCGACCCAAGCTAATCAGCACCCAAACCCAACCCAAGCTAACCAGAACCCGACCCAAGCTCTTCTGAACCCAATCCACAACATAATGAACCCGCACCAGAACAAAGCCTAAACGAATCAGGGTGAATCTGATTTGGAGAACATATCCCAGCCATCCCTGAGCCAAATCCCAGCGTGCAATGACCCATCCATGGTTAATTCAATCCCAACCCTCTTAAATCAATATATCCAAACCCAAGACAAGCCAAACCCGCCTAGCCCCAACCTATACCCAGTCCCGACTGATCCACTCCCTCCTCAAACTTCGGTCATACCTGCTCCAGTAAAACCAAAAATGCTACCCCCGAGAGCCCTCCCTGAACCAAATCCTTCTTATTTGAACCCGACCCATACCTCCCCCCCCCCCCCAATTCCACCCAATCCCTCCCACGTTCAAAAGAATGACCCAAATCCCTCCAAAGTACAAGAGTTTCTATCCCAACCCGAGCTAAGACCCACCTCAAAGCATGTGACGAGGAATCTCTATTTCCTTCAAAGAAGAGACAAAGAGGGTCACCGAGCGCTCCTTTTGAAGATGATGATCTGATTATATCGGCAATGGTTGCTTCGCAACCTCGCCGAAAACAATGAAAATATTATGTTGGAACTGTCGAGTGCTTGGGAACCCTCAGACAGTTCGTGCTCTCCAACTCCTATTGCGGAGCGAAGATCCTGAGGCCTTATTTCTGATGGAGACAAAATTGTGCTTTAGAAGGATGGAGACTATTAAATTTCAGATTGGGTTTCTAAATGGTATTTTTGTTGATGCAATTGGTAAATCAGGAGGGCTTGCTTTATTGTGGAAAGAGGAGTGGAAGGTGGCTCTCCAAAGTTATTCCAAATCTCATATTGATATTTCTGTGGGGCAAACGTGGAGGCTAACAGGTTTTTATGGTGCTCCTGAAAATCAGAATCGGTCTCAATCCTGGGAGTTTCTTTCACAGCTTGGACATAGAAACGACCAACCTTGGTTATGTGTTGGGGATTTTAACGAGGTACTCTTCCATCACGAAAAGAGAGGTGGAATCCCTAAATCTCAAGTCCAGCTGGGCCAATTCCGAAATGTTCTAGACCTACACAGCTTTGCTAATAATGAATGGCAGATCTTATTCCCTTCAGTTTCAGTGCGACATCTAATCTCAAAATCTGATCACGCTCCCATCATTGTCTCGGATTTTGTGAAAAGCAGAGAGTAGTGTAGGGGCCCAAAGAGGTTTCACTTCGAATCGATGTGGACTCAGTCAGAGGATTGTGGGATTGTCATAAAAAATCGGTGAGACCTTATGCAGCTAGATTCCGATTCCAACCTTTGTAGTAAGATTGAAGGCCTCTCTAAACACTTGATGAAGTGGAATAAAGAAAACTTTGGAAATATTCAACGAAATCTCTCAAAGCTTCACAATTCCTTGAAATTGAAAAGAAGTTCTGATCCTTCATTCCTAAACAGTGAGGTGGAGAGGAAGATGCTAAAGGAGATTGATGGCCTTCTGGGAAAGGAAGAATTAATGTGGCAACAACGATCACAGGACCTATGGCTAAAGAATGGGGATAGGAATACAAAGTTCTTTCACTCCGCAGCGTCCCAATGCAGAAAGGTTAACTTCAGAAAGGGACTCAGCGATGATATTGGCAAATGGTTCACCTCTCGGAGTGATATGGAAAATATTATATCAGCATATTTCTCAGATCTTTTCACTTCCTCCAATCCTCGCAATATCGATGAGGCCCTCCAAGGAGCTAATGCAAAGATCACGGCCGATCAAAATGTGTGACTTTCTCACCAATTCACCGCCAAAGAGGACCACGATGCTCTCTTTCAAATGCACCCTATTAAACCCCCGGGTCCTGATGGTATGCCCCCTCTTTTCTTTCAAAATTATTAGCATATTGTTGGTCATTCTGTTTCAAATTTTGTCCTTGTCTGAATGGTTCCTCTGATTTAACCCTTGTTAATTCCACTCATATCGTGCTCATTCCTAAGGTGAAGAATCCAAAAAATCTCACAATTTAGGCCTATTAGTCTTTGCAATGTTGTCTATAAAATTATTGCTAAAGTGCTAGCGAATAGATTAAAAGTTATCTTACCCAACCTTATCTCGGAACACCAAAGCGCCTTTGTACCCGGTAGACTCATTTCAAATCATTCCTTGCTTTTGAAATTGCTCATTTCCTCAAAAATAAAAGGAAAAGAAGGAAAGGTTGGTGCTCATTGAAACTTGATGTGAGTAAAGCCTATGATTGTGTAGAATGGTCTTTTCTTGAAAGTACTCTTCTTAAATTGGGCTTTAACTCTAGATGGGTCAATCTGATTATGGGATGTGTCAAAATTGTTTCCTATGAATTCTTAGTCAATGGACAGGTTATCAGTAAAATTATCCCTAGTCGTGGTCTTCGGCAAGGTGGTCCCCTTTCGCCCTATCTTTCCATCTTGTGTGCCAAAGACTTCTCAAATCTTGTATCTTCGAAGGTCAATAGTTGGAAGATTTCTGATATTCGTATTTGTAGGGGAGCACCGACCATTTCCCACTTGTTTTTTACTAATGATAGTATTCTATATCACTTGACAAATGAGCAGGAATGTGGGGAAATTATGAATATTCTTAAACTCTACGAAGAGGCCTCGGGTCAAATTATAAATTTTGACAAATCGAAGGTCTCTTTTAGTAGGAATGTTCAAATTCCATGCGCGAAAATATTCTTAATGTGCTACAGGTCAAAATGGCGGGAGCTCATCAAAAAAAATTTGGGTGTGCCGATGATTGTAGGGAAATAAAAAAGAATTGCATTTGCTTCCATAAATGATCGCATCTGGAAGAGACTCATGGGATGGAAAGGAAAGCTCTTATCGAAAGCAGGAAAGGAGGTCCTTATAAAAGTTGTAGCCCAAGCCATTCCCACATACATGATGAGTTGCTTTAGATTACCGACTTCACTTATAAATGAGATCTCGGCGATTATTGCGAAATTTTGGTGGAGCCAAAGCGAAAAAGATAAAGGGATTCATTGGCGATCTTTGAAAGAAGTGTGCAAGCCAAAATTGGAGGGAGGTTTGGGTTCAAGAATCTTATAGCATTCAATACTCTGCCCTTCTTTCAAAACAAGTATGGAGAATGTGTGTTAATCCGAAGGCTACTATGTCCCACGTTTTCAAAGCGAAGTATTTGCCGAACTGCTCTATCTTTGATGCAAAACCGGTGGCGAATTCTTCTTTTACATGGTCTAGCATTTTATCAGCTAGAAACATGGTTGAAAAGGGCATTATTTGGATGGTAACTCTATTTCAATTTGGAAGGATAGGTGGATTCCTAGACCCACCACATTCAAAGTTGTGACTCCTAGTCCCACTACTGATGTGAAATTGGCTGCGCTCATTCTTAAAAACCCAATTAGGTGGGATGCGCAAATGGTTAAAAATCGTTTCTATGAGGAAGATTCTGAATTTATACTAAAAATTCCTCTTCCAGTGTGTGAAAAAGCGGATAGAATTGCTTGGGCTCTCTAAGGATGGTCGTTTCTCAGTTAAAAGTGCCTACGTCGCAGCCCAGGAGGATTCATCTAACATTGACAGCAGGACTTCTTCTAGCGTTGCGCCTTTTTGCCCTCTTTAGAAGTATCTTTAGAATGCCCGAATTCCAAACAAAATTAAAATTTTCTCATGACGCGCATGCTCTAATATCCTTCCGGTGAAGAAACTTCTAAATACAAGAATCAAGGATATCCTTCCTCTTTGCGAGTTGTGTGATAACTCGATTGAATATGTGGAACATGCACTAAGAGATTGCTCGAAATCTGCTCTTACTTGGTTCTGCTCTCCGCTGGATATCCGAACTTGCCACAGCAATCACCTTAGCTTCAAGGAATGGGCCATGGAGTTCCTCGCTTGTGCGGGTTCGGCACATATGGATCTCTTTTTTACTTTAGCATGGTCTTTATGGAATGATAGAAATTGTATCACCCATGGCGAAAAACCAAATGATCCTATCTTGATTGCCAATAATGCATGCAAATATATCAATGAATTCCAATCGGCAAATGAAAAAGGCTCAAATCCCTATACTTTTCCTATCTTGACCATTCCCAGACCTTGGTCTCCTCCGGATGAAGGAACATATAAAGCTAACTTTGATGGGGCGTGGTGCTCTCACAATGGGGCTGCTAGGATTGGTGTTATTATACGAGATCATTTGGGCCGTGTGATGGGTGCAATGGCTAAAATCTGTAAGTTTGTTTTTTCGGCTGATCACTGTGAAGCTATTGGGCTACAGGAAGCGGTTCTTTTCGCGGTTCAGACAGGTTTCCAAACGATCATTTTTGAAGGTGATTCATCAAAGATTATTAATGGCGTTTCTAGGACGGATGACCTTTCCGAGCTCTCAACCATTTTTGAAAATATCAATTGCTTAGCCTGTAGCCTTCCTTCTCTTGGGCTTTTGTTAATAGATCAGCAAATGGTGCAGCAGATGTGCTACCTAAGCTAGGTCTAAATGATGGTTGTAATGAGCTCTGGTTGGAGGAAGTCCCTCCACAAGTCTTTGACATTGTTGATTCTGATTTCCTTATTTAATAGATAAGCTATTCCCTCTCAAAAAAAAAAAACTCAGCATTGAAATGCATGTCATTTTTCTGGTTTCTAACCAATAATGGCTGCAAATAAAAACAATCGCCTGGATCATCCAGTCGACAAGACTTATCTTGGATGTCCAACAATGCAGAAATCACACAAACCATATGAATTTAGGCATTTAGCCAATAAATCTTTTTCAAATAACTTTTTTTTAGAATGGCAGGCAACAATGCAGAAATCACACAAACCATATGAATTTAGGCATTTAGCCAATAAATCTTTTTCAAAAACTTTTTTGTAGAATGGCAGGCAATTTAATTGGACATACAAAAATATCCAAAGAGTACAGAGTGCACTTTAGGGGCAACCAGAGGCAAAAAGAAAGCAGTAGAGTCCTTTGAAGATTGCCGCGCAAGAAAATAACTTTTTTGTAGAATGGCAGGCAATTTAATTGGACATACAAAAATATCCAAAGACTACAGAGTGCACTTTAGGGGCAACCAGAGGCAAAAAGAAAGCAGTAGAGTCCTTTGAAGATTGCAGTGCAAGGTACCTTAGAAGCCGATGCTATGCAGAGAAATGCATAGAAGCCAAATAAACACTGCATCAAGTTATATTTCAATGAGCAACTGGCTCCTAAGTAGCACAAACAGCAAGGGTTCAGTCTCCTGTAAATGTGATCAATCAAGTGAAAAATCAACATCGTAGTTCAAGACACAAATGAAAGTTGGGAGGAAGAGAGCTAGATAGAAGGCTGGAAATAGGAAACCGCTTTACTTCATCAATACAGCAATAAGATAGCAACCGAATCAACAAAAATGAGAGTGCTCAAAAGGAAATCAAACTCATTAACAACATGCTGCTGCTGAGGGACATTGTAATGACAGGTATGACGTCTGTGGGACTAATCAAGAGTGTTTCAAACGAGTTCCAGGAAGACGAAAACTGGCCAAACAATAACATGGTATTTGGGAAATAAAAAAATATCATTTTTTTTTTCCAAAGATGAAACACAAAGGAATTCGATATTGCAATAACCGCCCTCTCTGCTCGGAATCTTCATGAATACCTGTTTGTCATGATCATGGATGTGTTAACCATAGACATATAAGAAGTGTTCCCATGGTGCATGTTACTTGCGGATGATGTGGTACTAATATCCCAAAAAAGGAACCAAATAAATGATAAACTGATATTTTGGAGAAAGGCCTTAAAAGAGTTGAGAGATTTGAAATTAGCAAAATAAAGACAAAATATATGGAAAGAAAATTTAGTGAACATGATACCCTGGAGGAGGATTTAGCTAAAATTGATAACCATTTAGTACCACATTATCATAATTTCCCTACTTAGGCTCTTATTGAATAGGACATCTCAAATAGGATTAATCCAGGCCATATGATATGAGACGAGCAAATGGAGTAATGTGCAACCCAAAAATTCCACTTCGATTTAAGGGGAGTTTTTAGAAGATGACGGTTAGACCAATCATACTCTATGGTGTAGAATGTTGGGCTACGAGGAAGTGACGAGACGATGGAGTTGTTGGCGCTAAAATTTCGAAGAAGAAAATAAACGGCCAGAAAATTTTCGGCCCCGTGGCCAGAAGTTTCCCGCCAATAGAGGCCCCACGACCAAACCTCACGGCTAGCCAAACTCCAATAGCTACCAGAGGGAACCGATACCCAATAACGATACCGATTTAGACACCTTGCAAGGAAGTAGGAGAAGAGAAAGGCCAGTGAAAACCTGGAGGGAAGCAGTGATGAGTGACATGAAAGATTGTGATGTTACAAAGAGCTTAGCGCTGATGAGAAACAAGTAGAGAAATAGGACTTGGAAAGCTGACCCCAAATATATAGGACAAGGCTATGATGATGAAGATGATGATGATAATGAATACCTATAAAAGAAAAATTCTCCTCTTTCGAAAACTTGGCATATAAAATAGGACCATTTTTCTTTTGGCTAAAACGAGACAATAAGAGGGTAAACAATGGGCCATCAAGTCGGATTTGATGGCTTAATAGAGCATGTTTCATAAAGGACCAACAGAAAATCGATAATTAACAGCTAGTACTAAAGTTTGCAAAGGAATTTTTTGCTTTAGGCATAAAATCGTTCACTTCTGCAATTGAACACCAAGCCTTTGCTCCTCATGGAACATCTAGCAAAACTAGCAACCAGAAAGAGTCCATGAAAGAATGAAATCAAAAAGGAAAAGTAGCACAAGTACCCACTGCAGAAGGATCAAGCAACTGTTAGCATGTGCAAACCCTCTTCGAGACGTTTCTACGTGAATAATACTATGATGAAAGTTCTTTTGCCTGGGGTGCCTGATCGTTACTTGTGGTTCTGATCTCTTAAACCCTAGCAAGTGACTTAACGCATAGCATGACACTTGAGTCCAGGTGTCGATTCCACAAGGATTGGTATGGGATCATACCTAATTGATTGTTACTTTCTAACACAAAGTTTGTTGCAAAAGATAAAATTATTATGAAAGGAAAACTCGTAAACTAATTAGTGAAATTTTGGGTTGCAAAGAGAGAAAAAATCTAGGGTTTCGTAACACCACATCGCTTTTGTGAGTCGGGTTCGAGTTTGCTTGAATTGATTTATGAAAGAAATATCTTTTATAGAACTACAAGCTCTACTCAGATTTCAAGATCATTTAATTCATCGCTCATAATATGAGACTATTGATTTTGCATGATTCATCAATTAATGATGATCCATACTTTCTCAGATAGTCTCATCTTAATCACACGGCATTAAGAAACATACACACTTGTTGCACACAGATTAATCCTAGATTACAGATCTGGAATTAATCACAAAGTGTTTATCTCTGCTCTTATTTTTACAAGAAGCATCAGAGTAAAAGATAAAAGTGAATAACAGCTTACAAGAATTTTATTCCATTAAAGATCAAAGTAATGCAATGTTTACATTCATAACCATAAGCAACTACAAACTCTCGACACGAAGCTACGCTTCGTTACTCTCCTAGAATGTGGGTTTAGCCACTCATGACAGAGGTTTGCACAATGGTAGAATACTCCATCTCTTCCAACCTTCCTCTCCAAGAGTTAGGGTTTTTCTGCTCTCTTTTCTAGCCTCTTGTCACGGGGTAACTTTTTCGATGCCCGTGCGGCGCCTCACTGCCGCTACAGCGAGGCCAGCCTAACTCAGATACCATTTTTTTTCAAAAAGCATAACCTAACTGCCGCGCACAGCGAGACCAACTCATCCAACATCACTCTGATACCACCCGCCTAGAGGACGGGAACTCACCCATCGTGGTTGCCTTTACTCGAGACAAACCCTCTCAATGCATTGTGTCTACTCGCAACACACATGCCAGCACCTCAGTGCCACTTGGCCTGCCTAGCTTCACCCTGTGCAACGCACTAGTTCCTCGCTTGCGTCAGTGGCATGCATCACTTCATGCCATTCAAGTCAACCTTCGTGTGTGACCCACGCGACCAACACACTTGGAGTAGCATGCAGCTCTTCATGCTATCCAAACTAAGCATCGTGTGTGGCCACGCAACCAACCCACTTGGAGTAGCATGCAACTCTTCATGCTATCCAAACCAGGCATCGTGTGTGGCCCGCGCGACCAGCACACGTCCGCATCAGGCCCTCAACTAGTGCGCAACACTGCGTCCCACTTAGCCCTTGAATGCCCTCGTGAGATCACCGACCCATGTGCACTGCGACGCCGACACGGGGTCACATGGTAACCTCACCCCAGGTGACACATGGCATCGCCGCAGCGCCGCATCGCTACAGCAATGTTCTAGGCCTACCCCTAACCTAGAAAGCCCATGCGCTCATCCCTCAACGCAGGGCCCCATGTGTGGGAGAATAGCTCCACAGCTCCCTTCCCCCAAGTATAGTCTAAACACCAACTTGAGCTAAACAGCAGAAAGACCTCAAACCCCTTGGTTTCACATACCACCATGGCACACAGCCTCCTGCTCATGGCACACACCTACAAAGGTGGTGTCTTGCCATTAATCATGGCACACGGCACACGAACCTCTATCCGTGGCACCCAGTGCCATCCTCCAAGCCCACACATCTTGTGAGGTCACGCATTAGCGTCACTTGCGACCGTGTCGCGTCCACGTCACGTCCGCATCGCGAGGCCCTCATGGCCTCATGCCCACATAGCACTGTATCGCGTCCGTGTCTCATCCATGTCACGACCATGTCACGTGCCCTCATGGCACCACATGACGTACCCTCATGGCACCGCATCACGTCTGAGTCGTGACTGTGTCTCATGCCCACTGGACACCATATCGGGTCCGTCATTGCACCCGGATGCCGCATGCCCTCTTAGCACCGCATCGCTTATCGTACAAGCTAAATGTCGCGTGCCATCAAGGCACCGCCTCACGTGCCTCATAGTACTAGGATGTCGCGTGTCCTCTTGACACCACATCGCGTGCCGTCATGACACCGCCTTGCGTGCCTCATAGCACTAGGATGTCGCATGTCCTCTTGACACCACATCGCATGTCGTCATGGCACCGCCTCACATGCCTTGTAGCACTCGGACGTCGCGTGCCCTCTTGGCACCACGTCGCATGCCCCTACGCAGAGCACCACACTACGTGCCTTATGGCACCACGTCGCGTGCCCTCTTGGCACCATGTCGCGTGCCCTTATGCGAAGCACCGCACTACGTGCTTATGGCACCAGGACATCGCGTGCCCTCTTGGCACCACGTCGTGTGCCCCTACGCGGAGCACCACATTCCAAGCCCTTCACGCGTCTAGTCACCATACTAAATCGCAGCTTAGTTCGGGTCACCGTCGCATCATGCATAAGGGACACATGCACGCGTCGCAGGGCCACGTGCCTCTGCGCACACGCACTACACAGCTAGCTACTAGGTCCGCCTGCCTACCTGCTAAGCCATACGCCTAGTTCAAAGGCGATCGTGCCGTCTTACTGGCACCAAGATCTACATCAGTTCCTCAACTTCCGTCTTCACCCCATGCAAGGTCTACACAAGTACCTAGCCCCGAGGTTTAATACCTCTTCGCTAGCTCATCTTGGTTTCATCCGTGCCTACGGATAAGGACTCCCCAGGTCCTTCACGTGGCTCCGCACCAACGCAATCCATCACTATGCTGTTTCATGTGGCTCCGCACCCACGCAGTCTATCACTATGCATACACTAAGCATTAGTGATTGTAGCTCACTCTAGTACCTCGACATTGTGTGTCTTCACCCAAGAGTTCGCCTAACACGCTTTGCCTACTGCTCAACCTAGCTACAAGGCCCTCTCACCTTGCCTGCTAGTGGATCGATGTGCATCATTATGCACCAGGGTCATGACCACGTCACACTCTACCTCTCCAAGAAGTCTCCTTTTTCTCCGTTTCCAACTTCTATTTATATGCTTTGGTTAGGGCTTCCCCGAAAAAGTCAACAACAACAATTCAAATCGTGAGAGGTCACTCGAGCGAGAACCAAAGTCGCTCGAGCGACTTCTACCCAAGAATTTTAATGCTCTCTTTTAGCGCTTCTCGCTCGAGCGAGAACCAAGGGTTGCTTGAGCGACCCATATCAGCTCCAGCTTCTTCTAAGCACCTATTGCAGCAGATCTTCATCTATTCTACTCCTTGGGTACACGCAAACGCATCATTTATTTGTTATTTTTAACTTTTTTTATACAGATGTGTCGAGGAATCCAGATTTTCTTAGGCTTGCTAAGTTGGGCTTGCCAACACATGCCAAACTCATGACACCCAAGTCCATATCCATTAATACTGTTTCAACAACCGATTGCACTTGAAGTGGAATAGGGAGGTGTATGGGATGGTGCACGTTCGAAAAGCGGAGTTGCTATTGAAGTTGAAGGGGTTTGATAACTTGGAGGAAATCAGAACTCTCACGACGGAGGAGAGGGAGGCTAGAATGCAAGCTAAGGCAGAGTTCAATGAGAGATGTAGGGCTGAGGAACTTTGTTGGATCTGAGCGAAGGCGAAGTGGTTCAAAGAGGGGGCATGTCTGAAATATTTCCATGCGGTTGCTAATGGCCGCAACAAAGCAAAGTACTTGGGGAACATTATAGTGAATGGAGTGGCGTACTCGGGACACGAGGAGGTGCGGGATAGTATTGTGGATTTTTATGAACGATTGTACACAGATGAGGGGCGTCCGAGGCCTAGTTTGGACGAGCTTCAGTTTGCGTCTATCTCAAGCGAGGTTAGTAGGGGTTGGAAAGCTCATTTCTCGGAAGAGGAAGTGTGGGACCTGTCGGGGAGTGGTGGGAGCAATAAATTACTGGGGCGGATGGGTTTACTATGGAATTTTATCGCGTTAAGGAGTGTATTAAGGCGGATCTGATGGAGGTTTTTCACTACTTTCACTCTTCGGGTTTTATTGGGAGAGCTCTAAATTCTACATTTATTACCCTCATCCCCAAGATTCATGGGGCCGAAAACATCTCCAATTACTGTCCGATTAGTCTGATCAATTGCGCCTACAAGAATATCGCGAAGGTGCTGGCTAATAGACTTAAGTGGGTAATGGGCTCTATCATCTCCGACTATCAGGGGGCTTTTGTCCGTGGGAGGCAACTGATGGACCTTGTGGTAGTTGCTAACGAGACCATCCATTCGGCCTATGCTCTTCGTAGGCCGGCTGTGGTCTGAAAGGTGGACATGGAGAAGGCTTATGACCGGGATAGTTGGGAGTGTTTAGACTATATGCTTGGAAGGTTGGGTTTTGGTGCTATTTGGAGGAAATGGATGCGCGGGTGCTTTTCTTCCGCATGGTTCTCGGTAATGATTAATGGGACTGCGGCGGGGTATTTCAAGAGTTCAAGGGGCCTCAGGCAGGGTGATCTGTTATCCCCCTTTCTTTTCAATATGGTGGGGGAGGCTTTATCTGGATTGATTCAGCGAGTTCGGAGATTGGGTATGCTTACTGGCATCAGAGTCGGCGACCAGGGGAGGTTTATTACGCACCTTCAGTATGAGGACGATACGATTTTGTTTGAGAAGGCTGATGGGACGGAATGAAGTGTAATGGCTGATGTGCTCTCAGTGTACGAGGCGGTGTCGGGCCAATGGGTTAATCTCCTCAAATCCACAATATCAGGTATAAGGGTGGAGAATCAGGTGTTGACTTCCTTGGCTGGTTCGGTTGGGTGCCGCATAGAGGGGTTGCCCATCAGATACTTGGGCCGCTCGGGATCAGAAAGCCCACGTGGCGTGATTGGCTACCGGTTGTGCAGAGATTTGAGCTACAATTGTCGGCTTGGAAAGGCAGGCTTTCGATCTTGGGGAGGTTGGTCTTGGTTAAGCGGTGCTCTCTTGATCCCCATCTTCGCTTCTCCATGTATAGGTGCCGCTAGAATTATTAATGATTGGAGCGCATTCAACAATCGTTTTGTGGGAGGTGTCTTTGAATGCATAAGTTCACCTAGTCAATTGGGACACTTGCCAGCTGCCAATCGCTAACAGAGAGTTGGGGATTCGGAGTCTCAGGAGAACAAATTTGGCGATGCTCGGGAAGTGGATTTGGAGAGCGGAAAGGGTGGAGGAGAGAGGCTGCCTCTGGTGGGTGGTCTTGCGCGACATGTATGGCCTTTCAGGGGGGAGTTGGGGGATAGAAGTGTCTACCCACAGGAATACTTCGCCGTGGTAGAGAGATATCTCACATACCTGGGAGATATGGGCAAGAGGGTCTGATCTGATGGGGTGTGGGTCCGTGTTCGTTTGGGAAGACTTCGTGGTTGGATGTGAGTCACTCGGAGTTACGTTCCGACAATCTACACCCTTTCGTTGAATCAGGGTGGTATGATTGATGAATTTGTGAGCTTTGTCAGTGATAGATGTACCTGGGATGTGGTCCTCAGAAGACGTCTTAGGGACGGTGAGAGGGCGAGCTATGAGGAGTTGTTGAGTAGGCTTCAGCTCGGTGGAACCCTCTAAGGGATGATCGGAGAATTTGGGACTTGGTAGGGAGAAGTTGATGTCAAAGCCTTATCTGGATGGGTACATCCGGCGCTTATCGATTCAAGGTAGATGGTTATGGAAGGAACCTTTTCCTCTCAAGATCAGATTTTCATTTGAATTTGTTTAGGACAAAATTCTTACCGAGGACCAAGCTGATTCGGAGGAATCGATGTCCCCTGTGCTATGTGTTACAGGTGGAGTCCACTGCTCATCTCCTCCTTCGTTGTCGTGTGGCTTTCGAGGTATGGGGAGCCATTCTTAGAGCCTTCGGGGTATCCTGGGTCATGCCTCGATCACCGTGTCGTTCATCTTGACACAGGGCGGCAAAGGTGAAGGGAGACATTAGGGGAGCTTGGATGGCAGCAATGTTCGCCGCTTTCTGGTGCATTTGGTGCGAAAGGAATCGCAGTCTTCGAAGGTAAAACCAAACCTGTCGAAATGGTTATTAGGGCGGTCTTGGAGCTTGTTACCTTATGGGGAGAACGTGGTGCTCAGGGGGACCGAACCGTTATTTTCCCTTGGGAGCCGGGCTAAGGGGGCCTGTTTGGCGGCTAGATGTGGGTTGTGGGTTGCGTTTGTTGTCCTTAGTCTTTGGTCTTATGTTTCTGATCTATGTTGTGATTGTATACGGTTTCAGCGCCTTGCTGATTTTTATATAATATTCTATTACTGATAAAAAAAAACAACCGATTGCACTGCTGCAAAAAGAAAATTATCTCTATATATCGTTGAAAGTATTACAGTATCTCAACTTCGCCCATGTGAAATTTGATGACCAGATTTACAAAGATGGGACTTTAGGTTTGGCTGATACTTGGGATGTTGCTTCAGGAACTAGAAATTCTGGCTGTCAGCAAAATAATTCTTAATTTTTAGTTCTGCAGAAAAATGATAGACCTTCCTTGCTTGTTATAGATGTTTTCTTTCAATGACAGGATCGTTTGGTTGTTTCCTCGCAATTCCCAGAAATGCTCGGAATTTGAGTCGATTACATCAACAAATTTTTTCATTCCTTTTTTTTGGTTTCTTCTTTAGGACAGATTGATGTGAAAGGCACCTTCGGCTTTGGTCATAGGTGTATTTTGTCATAATTGATGATGGAATCTCTCCCTTAGCTTATCTGGCCATGGAGTCTTTCTCTTTGACTGAAGGCCTCAAGTGTGGCTGGTATTGGCTTAGTCTGATAAATTTGCTTATCCATCTCCAAACCAATTGGCTATGAGTGGAGGGGCCCAGGATATTTATTATAAGGGGAAAGACAAGGCTATAATTTACCCAATGTGGGACAAAACTTCAACACGGCAACACGCCCCCGCACGTGTTGGCAGGACTGAGCCAAAATCACGTGGACAATTGAACTGGGTGACGTGGAATGGAGAAAGGCCTGCTCTGATGCCATGATAAATTTGGAGATCCAATTGGCTGGGAACAATCGGTCTCTTATCCGTTCAACCCCGAATAATAAGCTGAAATAAATGTCCTCCGACAATGGGTTTGAGTCGATGATTCAAAGACTTCCTTTTTTGGATCTTGATTCACATAAAAATTCAGGAATTATGATACTAGTTGAACCAGATAGGCCAGCCCGTCGATTTTTTTATTTTTAACTTATGAATACGGAAAGCCAGTCAAAAGGTTTAGAGATGCAGTAGAGCAATAGATGTTTTAGGCTTTTGTAAACTACAGGCCCATAGGTATCTGAGACACAATATTTGTCCATACGGTATATGTTAAATCACATTTTTCGATTTTCTTCTTTCCTTAGAAAGAACTTTTTTTTTTTCTAATTTGTTTTTATTTTTTACACAGTTGCATTCCTATCGTGATTTAGTCAGATAAGTTGACTCCGGGAATGAGGGATTTCATAACATTTTTGGAAGTTAAGACAATCAGTACCAGCTCTCAGCAATTTGTGCTCATTCGTGGATCAGTGGATAGCCTAATTATTATTTTATTTTTTTGACAAGTAGCCTAATCATCCCAAAAGTAGAATGAGACTAATGGGCTGCAACAGTCTTCTGTACTTGAACTACGTGGAGGCAAGAGACCATGGGATAAATAATATCAATTATCCTTGTACCACTCCTATTCCGGTGCTGATTATGTACAAGAAGCACTGATCGAGTTCTTTTAGTTGTGGTTGGTAACTGCAATGGAACCGACACCCTTTGCCAAAGAAATGTATAAGCAACTTGAAGGTATGGCATCATATAATATGCACTTGTTTTTATGAAGTAACACAGAAGTTTCAGGTTTTTGGCCTAATTGGAAGCTGAATACAAGATCCACAAGATTCAGTTTCTAGGAAATAGCCACAATCAGTGTTACTAGCAGTTCTACTTTGAGATTTTTGCTGTACCGACCCTTGGTGGCACTTGGATACTCATACTCCTTAACACAACATGACACTTCTAGACATGTATGCAAAAAATATCACATCATACCATCAAAATGTTCCTCACTTTGACACGGTAAACTGAATTGCTGTTTTACGTAAAAATAATTGTCTAAAGTTTAGTAAATTATAAAATAAAAAACTTGGGTCCTTGAAAGCGATTTTTATAATATGGAATACTTTTAATTAAGTTCAATATATACATTATGTAAATTTTCTAGTAAATATCTCAATTGGCTCTCTAAGATTTCCCTTCAATTTTACTTTTCTTAACATTCAATTTTTATAGTTTTTATTAAAAAAAATCTTAAGGCCATGCCACCGTATTGGAATCTTCAGAAATTGACGTGCCAAACATTTGACACCTTGACACTTGGCACTCGTGCCACATGTCTAGGTAACACTGGCCACAATACAATCATTGGCCAAACCATTCTCTCCTTTTGAAAGGAAAAGAATACTTGAAGACTGAGGAGGTACTCCCTTCTATTGTTGGACACCAAACCTTAGCCACTCAAGTAATATTTACCAAAACTAAAACTAGAAACCGTCCAAGAAAGAAGGAACTAATAAGAAGGCTAGCCCATGTAGCATGCAGAAGAATCACACTTTAGTAAATGTTTGGGCATCCACAACTAACCCAATTTAAGAACATGGGTGAATGCTGTCACAAATGGGCCAACAGCTGACTTTCAACAACTCATTGCATTGCATCATCCATAGTGACAAAATAAGGCATTTTTAAAAAAAAATACGCATATAATACGTGTTTGCCAGCACATACTAAACCCGTATAATAGCCGTATTATTGAATAATATGCCTATTTTCGTATAAATGCGCGTACAAACACATTTTTCACATATTAAACATTTTATTTCCATACGTTATCGTATTTAAGAAAACTGTTTAAAACATTTTTATTAAAAGACAGTAACACTTTTTCTTTTTTTGATCGATAAAAGGAATCTATATAGAAACCAGCAAGACGCAATCGGAAAGCCATACAAAACATACATGATCAAAACAAAGGAAAACACTGCCTCCCGCTACCTCCCCACATCACCCGTAACATCAGCCCGGGTCCCACACAAAAACATCATCCCCAGACCCCACTTCCCCCTTAGCTGCCCAGAGCCACATCAGGTCACGGATCTGCCGCATGATCATCCCCACCGTGCGTCCTTTATTCTCAAAGATCCGCTGGTTCCTTTCCCCCCACAAAGACCAAAACACTGCAAAGGGAGCAGCCCTCCAGTAGTCAAACACAAGTCCATCTAACCGAACAGCCTCCCACATCAAGTACTGAGTAAGGGGCATCGCCGGCAAAACCCAAGACATGCCGAAGGATCGCATGACAATGCACCAGATCGCGTGTGCCACATTGCAAAGCAACAACAGATGAGCAGCGGACTCCTCTTCCTTGCACATAACACAGCGGTTCGGAACGTCTTTACCCCTCCGAATGAGTTGGTCCAACGTTAAAATCCGGTCCTTGAACATAGTCCACATGAAGAATTTGATTTTAGCCGGGATGTCCCTCTTCCACAACCCTACACCCTCGAACCTAATCGAAGGCCGCAACGACAACATCTGGTAATAGGATCAAACCGAGAAACAGCCGTCACTATTGGGCCTCCACCTGCGCACATCGCACCCGCCGCGATTCCGTTGGGTACCAAAAAGAAGATGCAGAAGAATAGAGAACGACGCCATCTCTTCGTCCCTCAAAAACCTTCTAGTAGTAACAGTCCACACTCTCCCCCCCTCAGTCTCTGCCGTAAACTCGTCAATCCTCCCATGGGGATTGACCGAGATGGAGTACAGATCCAGGAAGGAAGATTTTAAGGGTTCCCGATCCACCCAAACATCGTCCGCCCCAAATCTTGCCTGACGCCTTCCACCAAGCGGATGTGCCCCTATGACAGCAAACCGAAATGCCCCAATTTCCACCCATGGTGTCATACTTCTCACTCAACACAACCCGCCATAGGCTATTCGCCTCATCATCCTTTCCCGCCCGCCAAAACCACTTACCAAGCAACGCAATATTATGAGATTGCAGCCCGCGTATGCCCAAGCCCCCCGCACTGATCGGCAGCAGAACCGTCTCCCAGTTGACCAAGTGGTACTTCCTGGTGGTCCCGGAGCCCTCCCAAAGGAAGCTTCTCTAGATTTGTTCAAGGCGCTTAATAACTTTCACCGGGCATTTAAACATAGACATGTAAAACAACGGCACAGCCGACAATACCGACTTCAGCAGGACCAGCCGCCCACCAGTGCTTAGCAGCTTCCCTTTCCACGTTGATAGCCTCAGTTCGACCCTCTGCACAACCGGATCCTAGTCCCTAGCCGTAGGAGAACGCAAACCAAGGGGCAGACCTAAATAGCGTATAGGGAGCATACCCCCAGGACAATTCACAGTAAGGGCCAATTCGTCTAAGGAAGTAGCATTGGTTCCGATACCCGTGATGGCAGACTTAGACAAATTAATTTTTTGACCCGAAACCGCTTCATAGATGGCTAGAATGTCGCTGACCTTGACATCGGCCCTTCCAAAGAGCAAGGAGTCGTCAGCAAACTGTAGGTGAGATATGCGCCGACCAAGACCTCCCACCCTAATACCAGTGATGAGATTAGCCAGCCTAGCCCTATTGATCAGTCCCGAGAGAGCTTCCCCCACTATATTAAAGAGAAACGGCGATAGAGGGTCCCCTTGTCGAAGACCACGAGAACTCTTGAAGTAACCAGCGGGGGTACCATTGACCAAGATCGAGAACCAGGCCGAAGAGTAGCAGCCCTTCATCCATTTCCTCCAGACCTCCCCAAATCTCATCCTTCCCATCATATAATCAAGGCAGCCCCAGCTGACACGATCGTAGGGCTTCTCCATGTCGACCTTCCATAGGGCAGCCGGGCTGCGATCAAGGTAAGCCGAATGAATGGTCTCTTGAGCCAGCACAACCTGATCAAGAAGGTGCCTACCAGCCACAAAAGCCCCTTGAGTATCTGAAATAATGGTCCCCATAACCATCTTGAGACGAGTAGCCAACACCTTCACAATGATTTTATACAGGCTCTTGATGAGACTAATAGGTCGAAAGTCTGAGATCTCCTCAGCCCCTTCCTTCTTAGGGATAAGGGTAAGGAAAGTAGAATTGAGGCTCCGCCCTATAAACCCGAAAGCATGAAATTCCAGCAACACCCCCATCAGCTCGTTCTTAATGGTCGTCCAAAAACACCTAAAAAATTCCATAGTGAACCCGTCCGGCCCCGGGGCTTTATTCTTTGCTCCATGTCTAACGACATGCCAGACCTCCTCTTCACTAAAGGGCTGTTCCAACAACAGTTGATCCTCAGCACAGATAGAATTGAACTGGACACCATCCAGATCCGGTCGCGTGAGCCCCTCAGCAGCATACAAATCCTCATAAAAGCCCACAATACTGTCTCTAACCTCCTCATTCGTATAGGCCACCCCGTCGACCTCAATTCTACCCAAAAAATTTGCCTTATTACGAGCATTGGCAATCGTGTGAAAGTACTTGGTATTAGCATCCCCTTCACGCAGCCACCTAACCTTGTCTTTTTTATTCCAGCACACCTCTTCCGCCAGGCATACATTGTTGAATTCCAATTTCTTCAAATAGCGTTCTTGACGTTCATCACTCGTGAGAGATCTCGATTCCTCCACATTATCTAGTTCATTGAGCCGAGATAACAGAGCCTCCTTCTTCACATGAACCACCCCATACACCTCCTTATTCCAGATTTTGATCCGCTCCTTAACCCGTTGCAGCTTGGAGATGAACCGGTAGCCGGCAGTCCCTGAGACCAGCACCTCGCCCCACCAGTCCACCACCCTAGCCCGAAAACTTTCATCCAGCAACCACATGTTTTCAAACCGAAACAGGGATGGCCCTTTTTGTCGGTCATCGCACGAGAGGACAAGGGGCCGATGATCAGAGACGGCCCTAGCCAAGCATTCTAATCTCGCACCCGGATAGTACCCTGCCCACTCAACGCTGCAAACAAATCGGTCCAACCTGCTCCTAGTCGGGCAATGCTGTAGATTCGACCACGTAAAACGCGACCCCGTTAAAGGTACATTTAGCAACCCCCGATCCGAAAAAAAAAAAAGGAATTAAAATCCCACATAACCGCCGCATCCGGCGGCCCTCCCTGCTTCTCCCAACCCCATCTAATGGCATTAAAATCTCCCCCCAAACAGAAGGGAAAGTCCCATCTACCCGCGAGGGCAGCCAGCTCCATCCAGAATTCAGGACGATCCCGATCAGAAGAAGGTCCATAGATTCCCGCAAACATCCACCGTTTCCAGGAATCCTTATGACGGAGGACCACAGCAGCAGAGAAAATCTCCATTTCTTCATCGAGCTTGTCAAAATGACGCAGATCCCAGGCCACAAGAATACCCCCAGCAGCCCCCTCGGAATCAACCCCCATCCATCCCCAAGAGTTTCCCCCCAAAACCGACGCAACCTTCCTGCTGGCGCAGCTGCCCCACGTAGTCTCCTGCAGAGTGACAACCACCGGTCTGATTGTGTCAATCACCCGTTTAACCCCGGCCCTTTTGGTCTTCCCGCACATCCCCCTAACGTTCCAAGATAGCATCTTCATGACTACCGAAACAATCCCGCCCAAAACCAATATAGCAGGAAGCTAAACCCACCCCATTCGACATGCCCCATCAAGCACAGCTAACTCCTCCCCCCCTCGAAAGAATACTTAAAACGTATTAAACGTTTTATCCCGAATTTTTCCCCTTTTTTTCCGTCTTATGTATTTTACAGTCTTTTTAGCTTTCGATTTTTGCTATTTTTGCCATATTTATCAGTTTTTCAGACTTTTTCGCTCACCGTATTAGACATGTATCCGTATTTTGTCACTATACTCATCTCTTAAGAGAGTGTTCAAATTTACTATAGGCAAAACTAGGGATTGGAAATTATAAATTGGAACCACCAACCACATGATTGGCATTTTCCGTCTATTTTCCATGCTTTTAATTTCTTGAACATGACCATTATTCTGTTGGTTACAAATATTAGAAACCTCAAATTCTGTTGTTCGTGTAAAATCAACTTGTGTACATCGATCATGCTCATCTTGTTGAATCATTTGCCCAAAACTGTATTTCTATCAACTAACTAACCAAGTCATGAAATTATTGTGTTATGTTCTATCATTCCTTATATGATAGTTTAATGAGCTGAAGTCGTATACAGGCATTTTATCTGGATGTGGCATCAAACAGTTATCTGTTTCCCTTAACCTTTTTAATAAAGATATTTCAAGCTAGAAGTTACATCATAATTGTCTTGGCATCTCATGCTAAGAAACTCCTTTTGGTCTTTTGAAACAAATTGACAACTCCATACGATTTCTCTTTGTAATTCATCTCTTTCTGCAGTTTACGGCAGGTCCAAAAAAAGTACGCTGACTTCAATGCAAATAAGATCCAACTTCAGAATTTTTTAACCTAGTTCACTTTCATGGGTCGCAGCCAGCCTCCAATATGTCTCATCCTGGCTTCTTTTGCTTGGGTATGTTCAGCAACGATTCTTCTTGTTGCACCTCGTACTTGGTAAAGAGCAGATTCAGAATTGCATCTATTTTTCAGCTTTCTTATAGGGAGGTCGTCAATCAAATTCCCAAAATTTATATAAACTGCTCCTTTTCTACATTTAGATGATGATGGACTCTTTTTCATTTAGCTCTATTCAAGAGGACTGAATCTCGCATGAGTTTTTGTGTCCATACAAAACGAAATAATGACCAAAGGTTACAAACCTTTGTTCCCTTATTCATAGTCGCATTATAATTAGGACACTCAAGTCAAAATACACCCTAGACCCCCATCATCTACTATCAAAAGGACTACAATCTTCCTAATTTTATGTGTAACAAAATGTGTATACATCGGCTGAGGCTGGACAAAACCCTAAACTACGTGAATGATTAGGAGATGATGATCTTGCCGAAATTAAACTAAATTAATTGAGCAATGAATCTGAAAATAACGCGAATACCTTAGAGTTTTGTAGTTTTTCATTTGGATGACCTCATTTTGATTCGGGTAGGGTTCGATCCTTTGCGCTAGATCCTTTAATCACGCGGAAGGAGGATCCTAGAGGTAGAACTCTAGCCGCTTCCAGCTTAGGGCACTCGTTCACAGTTCAATGATGGAATCATTGGTTCGATCGAGGGCTTGTTGAATCAAATCGATCCAATGATTCAAATAGGCTAGTAACTCTGGTTAATATAGGATTTATGGGTTTGAGAAAATCGCAGGGTAATGGCTGAAATAGTTCAATTGGGATCAATACGGAGGTTTGGATGAAATCTAGGGTTGATAATCTGCGAGGTATTCGAAAGTTTAATGGCTGGATTAGGATTGATGGGAGCAAAATAAAGCAAAGAAAGATGAATAGAAAAAGATAGATAGAAGACAGATTGTGGGCTTCACACCCTTGGCTTCACACCAAACCCTTCTCGGGAAACGAAGAATCACTCTTCGTGGAGGCTCATCTAAAGCACACAAGCATAAGCTTTCATTCAATAATCAATAATAAATAATTATAATGTTTAAAGACCTTATATAGGAGGCCTCACAAAAAGAAAACCCTAAAACATAAATATTACGAAACTACCCTAAAGTGTTTACATACGAAAAAAGAAAACAAAAAAAAATTCCTAAACTAACAATTCTCGACGAGATTTGCTCGAGCGAGATTCAAAGTCGCTCAAGCGACTTATTCCAACAGCGACATCTCGCTCGAGCGAGATTCAAAGTCGCAGGAGGGACTTAGTCTCGAAACTTTTAGGCTTTATTCTGACCCAAATTCGCTCAAGCGAATTTGAGCATAACTCTATATTCTTCCTTTTAGGCATGGTTCTGGGTCCCTTTTAGTCTCTTCTCGCGCCGGTACACTTGATATGGCCCAAAGCCTATGTCCACGATGTCGGCGTCCCCGTCAATTCTCCCATACCGAAAAGGCTTCATCCCCGATCAAACAGAGTCTTCGTGATATCGATCGAGCATGTCAAGGTCTAGGCGACGAACCTCGTCCTCATGTACCCATGTGTTCGGATTCCGGCTTGCCCACCCATTTCACCAAATACTTCTGATACCCTCTATCGCTGGTGGACACCACAAGATCGTGCAATATCCCTTCGATTACATCTTTCTTTTGCTTGCGTGGGGAAGGAAGGGGTAGAGGCTGCAAGGGTGGGGTGGATGTATGGGTAGGGACTATCTGGAAAGGGTTGGCAGAGGGCGGGGTTGAGCCCAAAGAAGGAACTAGGTCCTCCACATTGAGCATAGAGTTGACCCCAATATCCGGAGGAAGTTCAAGAACATACGCATTAGGTCCGCTCCTTGCCACAACTCTAAAAGGTCCAGCGCCGCGAGCCAGGAGCTTCTTCGCGACTCCCAATGGGAATCGTTCAGGCCTAACCCGAACCATCACATAATCCTCAATCTGAAATTCTTTGAAATGCCTATGCGCATCCGCCGCCACTTTGTACTATTTATTGCTCGCATTAATTTTCTGTCTAATTTCGGTATGCAAATCGTGAATATGTTGTGCGAATGCATCGGTGGATTCGGACACTCGATGGGATGCAGACATAGGGATTAAATCAAGGGGTGTCCTAGGCCTATGACCAAGTACGACCTCAAATGGACTCATGCCTATGGACCTATTTACAGAATTATTGTATGCAAACTCGGCTATGGGCAAAGTAGAATCCCAAGTCCTAGGATAATCACCAACAAGACAACGGAGGAGATTACCTAACGGGTGCGTGTCATTTTCTCCTTAATCTCAGCAAAGGCCTTCGTCGCGACTTTGCTCCATTGAAACTCCCCTTTTTTCATGCAATCGGTAATGGGAGCCATGATGGTGCTAAAGTTTCGGATGAAGCGACGATAAAATGTGGCCAAGCCATGAAAGCTACGAACTTCATGGATATTCCGAGGTTCGAGCCACTCCACATTAGCCTTTACCTTCGCGGGGTCAGCAACCATCCCGTCGGCTGAGACAATGAATCCCAAGAATACAACGAATTGTTGCATGAATGTGCACTTCTTGAAATTTGCATAGAGGTTCTCTCCCCGTAGGGTTTGACAATATAGCCTAAGGTGGATCAGGTGTTGCTCCTTGTCATGACTATAAATCAAGATGTCGTCAAAATACACAAGGAATGACCTCAACACTTGGGTCATGAGCCTTATGAAAGTGCTTGGGGCATTAGATAGCCCAAAAGGCATGAGCATCCACTCGTAAAGACCGTCTTTGGTCTTGAAGGTGGTTTTCCACTCATCACCCGGGCGGATTCGAACTTGATGGTAGCCACTCTTAAGGTTTATCTTGGAAAAGATAGTGGCACCAACCATCATATCGAGCATGTCATCGAGCCTCGGTATGGGAAACCGATACTTAACAGTAATCTTATTGATTGCACTGTTATCACACACATGCGTCGTGTACCATCTTTCTTAAGAGTGAGTAGGGCAGATACGGCACACGGACTCAAACTCTCTTGGATGAACCCCTTTTGAAGGAGCTCGTTGACTTGCCGAGTCAACTCGGCGTGCTCAATCGGATTCAACCTGTAGTGGGGCAGGTTCGGTAGGGTAGATCCGGGAACCAAGTCGATTGCGTGTTAGATGTCACGCATGGGAGGGAGCTCATTGGGTAAGTCTTCTAGGAAGACATCCGCAAATTCATTCAAAATCGACTCAACCTCCTTGGGATTCTCGCTCACCGACTCGAGAGCACTCTCAACGGTGACGATGATGTACACCACGCTCTCATCAAACGATGCTTTCTCAAACTCAGAGGGACTCACTATGTTAATGGTCTTAGACAGGCCGTCCTTCTTCACGATCTTGTTGGTTGACGGTGCTTTGGGGGCTAAAGGGTTAAGAGTGATCTTTTTGCTCTTATGCATGAACGTGCAAATATTTGACCGACCAAAAATGATCACGCTCAAGTCATAGAGTCATGGTCTCCCCAAGATGATATCGCCCACATCCATCGGCACCACAAGGTGTCTGAATACAAACCCAATTGAATAGGTACGAGATACCTCTGAGACACGGGAATGGATGAAGAGTCAACCCATGCGACTTTGTAAGGCCTCGGGTGGGCTTTGGGTGTAAGCCCTAAGCGGGTTATGATATGTGTTGACACTACATTGGTGCAACTTCCGCTATCCACGCTAATCCTCTTTTTTATCCCATTGAGGTTGTGCAAAGGCACACCTCACAACAAGAGCACGACCACCAGCATCACCCTCCTCATCACTAGAAGTGACATCCAGCTCAAAAACCTCTTCTTCAAAAACTCCATCCTCATCACCCTCTCTTGATGTAGAGATTCGTTTGCGGGTTTCTCTTAGGGCATTGGGCGGCATAGTGTCCCAACCCTTGACAGTAGTAACACTTGATGTGAGAACCGCCCCTCGAGGACTCTCCAGCTACTCCCTTTCCTTTGTCAAACCGCACATCGGATGTAGATTGTGTGAATTTGGGAGGTGGGTTCCCAGCACTACCCCTCACCTCGCCAGTACGAGGTTGACCGATATGAGACTCAGATCGCCTCACCACTATCATCTTTAAACATCGTTCAAGATCCTAAACGACGATGTAACATTCAGCGAGAGTCTCAACGGGGTGAGAGACTAACTCTTTTTGCAAGTCAAACCTCAATCCGGTGCGAAATATGGATAGAGTGACTTGAGGGTCTTCGGACACTTTGGCTCTCATCATGTATCCTTCAAATTTGCCAATATAATCCGCTGCGGGCATACTACCTTGAAGTAGATTTTTCCATTGATCGAGGAGACGATGGTAGTATGAGGAAGGAACGTACTTCTCTGTAAGTCGCTCCTTCATGTCCTCCCAAAGGGTAATGGGAGCACAACCCACATTCATTCTGATGCGCTCAACATTGACTCAAAAGAGTCGGGTTTGACCAATGAGTTTCATTTTGGCGAGCCTAACGCATCGCTCATCACTCATGCCAAACCACTCAAAGTGTTGGTCCATGTCAGACAACCAATTGAGGAAGACTTGAGGGTCCAGTCTTCCATTGAAAGTTGGGAACTCAACTCGGACATTTTTGAGGAGATTCCCATCCGGGTCATAGTCATCTCTACGATGATCCATCCTATGGTTCTGGTTCCGATCATGTTGGTAGCCATTGCGTTCGAAACGTGAACCATCACACTCACGACGCTGCTCAAAGTGTTCGTCATCCCCATCTAATTGATTGACTCGATCTAACAATCTCCCATTGGAAACCTCAAGGTTTCTTTGGGCTTGCTCCATGACAGCCATTTGATCATTAATCGCTTTCAGTTCAGCTCTCATGTCATTAAGAACATCGGCCATCTCATTCATGTTCATGGTGATCACGGCTTACTAATTATGGGTACCAGAATGATATGCAACTATGAACCAACAAAATGGAACTCTCAACAAACACGTGATGTGCACAACAATGAATATAAATGAAAGAAAATTCAATGAAATTAAATAACATGCAAATGATGCCCTAACTTAGAAACCTAGGTCTCTAATACCAAAACTAACGCAGGACAAAACCCTAAGCTACGCGAATGATTAGGAGATGATGATCTTGTCGAAATTAAACTAAATTAATTGAGCAATGAATCTGAAAATAACGCGAATACCTTAGGGTTTCGTAGTTTTCCATTTGGATGACCTCGTTTTGATTCGGGTAGGGTCCAATCCTTTGCGCTAGATCCTTTAATCTCGCGGAAGGAGGATCCTAGAGGTGGAACTCTAGCCGCTTCCAAATTAGGGCGCTCGCTCACGGTTCAATGATGGAATCGTCAGTTTGATCTAGGGCTTGTTGAATCAAATTGATCCAACGATTCAGATAGGCTAGTAACTCTGGTTAATATAGGATTTATGGGTTTGAGAAAATCGCATGGTAATGGCTTAAATAGTTCAATTGGGATCGATACGAAGGTTTGGATGAAATCTAGGGTTGATAATTTGCGGGGTATTCGAAAGTTTAATAGCTAGATTTAGGATTTGTGGGACCAAAATAAAGCAGAGAAAGATGAATAGAACAAGATAGATAGAAGACAGATTGTGGGCTTCACACCAAACCTTTCTCGAGAAACGAAGAATCACTTTTCGTGGAGGCTCATCTCAAGCACACAAGCATAAGCTTTCATTCAATAATCAATAATCAATAATTACAATGTTTAAAGACCTTATATAGTAGGCCTCACAAAAAGAAAACCTTAAAACATAAATATTACGAAACTACCCTAAAGTGTTTACATACGAAAAAAGAAAACAAAAAAAAAATTCCTAAACTGGCAATTCTCGACGAGACTCGCTCGAGCGAAATTCAAAGTCACTCGAGCAACTTATTCCAGCAGCGACATCTCGCTCGAGCGAGATTCAAAGTCACAAGAGCGACTTAGTCCCGAAACTTTTAGGCTTGATTCTGACCCAAAGTCGCTCGAGCGACTTAGTCCAGAAAGTACTTGCTCGAGCGGGACCCAAATTCGCTCAAGCGAATTTGGGCATAACTTTGTATTCTTTCTTTTAGACGTGATTCTGGGTCCCTTTTCGTCTCTTCTCGCGCCGGTACACTTGATATGGCCCGAAGCCTATGTCCACAATGTCGGCGTCCCCGTCATCGGCATATCTGAGAATGCTATATCAGTCTATGCTAGTAACTAGTAAGGAAAGGCCTCAACCCTCTACAGGTGAAGGGTTTTTTTACGATGACAACTAACAGAATATTGATTGGCTCATCTACAACATTTGGAAATTCGACTTCAAATCAACCTATTACGTACGGGAAACCAGAAAATATGTGGGCCATTTATTTATTTTATCAATGCAATGCTATAATTTCAGTAATTAAATGAAAAAACAGCAGATCAAAGAAGCAAAAAAAAAAAAAAAAGAGGAAAAATACAAACAAAAAAAAAACGAAGCTGCAAAGGACACAAAAATAACTTAGGCATATCAAGTGGTTTTAGACTCTCTTAACAACTCCTCCGTATTGAAAGTGGAGCAACGTGGGGAAGTCAAACACCATGAAACCCAACTCCTCAACTGTGAAATACAAATTCTGGCCACGGATACCATAATTCTTATCAAAGAACCTCCTCTCTTCTCTATTACAGGGGTTTTTTCAAGAAATGTGATGGAGCTTGCTGATACTTGGTGTGGAAACCAGGTCAGACAATATTAGGACAAATGTTATGGTGACTTTTTCCTTTTCCTCTTATGCTCAAAGGAGTTGATTTGTAGAAATTTTCAATATAGACTAGTTCTAAACGAAAGCTAGCCAAGTTTATTAAGAAGTTCATCATACGATGGGCATTGATATGAGATGAATTTCAAGAGATTAGGAATCAATACATAGGAAGAGCAATGAAGGAGGTGACGAATAACTGTAGAAGAGAGGAACTCATTATCGAAGATTGGCATGAGCATCTGGAAGGTGTAATCAACCTTAACAAAATTATATAAGCTTTCTTATGATTCCCACTTTCGTGCCACTGGCAGGCATAAATGTAGTTTAATTTACCTTTTAAAATATACATTTTAACACTTGTAGAAATATGATTTATTGGATTTCTAAGAGTATAACACTGACTCTCTTCGCCGTCTGCTGGAGTTAACGCTCCCCGTCCTACTTTTAGGTTACGTGGTGCCATGTGACACCCATTTATAACCAATCTAAATTGTCTAAATAGCATGTCATCATTTGAACTGAACTCAACCTAAATTTCCTGATCATCAAAGGATTCATACCATCCGATCGTCCATATTAAAGTGAAATGATTGGATGATATGAATCCTCTAATGGTTGTAAGTTTTGAGTGAATCCTCTGAAGGTCTTAATTTTTGGGCTGAGTTCAGTTCAAATGATGAGTTGCAATTTGGAAGACTTGGATTGATTACATTTTGGAGCCCTGTGGCGTTAAAAGTAAAAGGGTGAGAGTGATACCTCAAACAGATGGTGAGCGAGTTAATCCATTATTATTCGTCCATATCCATTCCAGTAATCAGAAACAAAAACAGAATGGAGCAGGTCATTATGTAATTTAAAAACATTGATTTTGTAAAAAGGTCAACTAGGCCATTCTCTCTACGAGCAACCCAACATAAAATAATCTGAAACAAAACCACATTGCATCCATTATAAGAAAATTAAACTAAAAAGGGGGGCGGGGGCAAGCCCACAGTCGCCAAATTCAAATAGTTTGCGAATTCAAGGCTCTATCCAAATAGGTGGTATATAAGGCTATGATGATGACGATGATGAAGTTTCTAAGAATTAAGTTTTGAAAATTTTGTGTCTTGCAAATTTTGAAAAATCACAAATAACCAGCCAACAATTCACGATTTTTTTCTCGTATTTTTAATATTTTTGTACTTTTTAATCTTTTTTTTTTTTTTTTCTCTGATTTTTTCTCCCAATTTTTCCCGAACTTGCCAAATTGTGCCGGACATTTCCGAATTTTAACCCTGCAGAATTATTTCCGAACTTGTCATTCACCCACAGCCATTCCGTTAATCTTTACCAACAGGAACCCAGATTCAAGTTGCAACAATACACTATATTTAAAAATAAAAGTTAAAAAAAATTAATGTTCTATCAACAGATTAATCAACTGAAGTAAAAGAAACTTATGAACTTATCATTCGGACTCCTCCGATCCGTCGCCGATAATCAAATCGGTTCGAACCGGCTGGGCGTCGACATCATTGTTCACCATCTTGTCCATGTCTCTCAATCTCGTTGTCACAACACTCGCAACGAGAACTGGAATTGAAATTTAATTAGGGTTTGAAAGAAAAATAAAAAAATATAAAGAGATATTCATAGTGATGCTGAGTACCTGCAGCAGTTCCGATGGTCCATAACCAGAGAATCTTGAGCCCGGGGTTCTTCCCGCCGAACATCGTCAGCAACTTTTTAAGTGCCTATTTTGGTTTCAAGGGAAATAAGGGAAAACTAATTTGCGGTAAAGAATTGCCGAGATTGATGTATCTTCACCCTTCGTATTTCTCATCCGTACGACTGTCTCTTCACCCGTTTACCCGTTTAGTAATATTACACCATTTTTTTGGATGAAAGTCATTGACTGATTTAAATCAGATATGGGAGATTGTGTTTTTTTTTTAAATCTTCTATTAAATGGTCTATTGTTGATTCTATACAGCACATATCCCAAAAAATTAAAGGCCGTTATGACTTAGTTGGTCAATTGATTATATAATAAATATTTTTTCTTTGATTTTTTAATTAAATCTCGCAATTTTGGGGGACTTATTTTTAGAGAGATTTCTTTTATAAGACTCTATTATAATGTATAGTTATATACTCAGCTATATGACGTATATATTCTAGTATAATTAATTAAAAATAAATAAATAATTTATTACACATAACATGGTTTGAACCTAAAACCTAACATTCACAAAGCACTAAGTTAACCACTAGAAAAAAAAATAAAAATTTGAATACATATATAATTTTTTTTGTCATTTAGCTTTTTTATTAAGATATGTCATTTTTTTATAATTTCCTGCATATGTATCCAAACACAGGATTTGATTAATCTTGCGTTTTCCCGATTGGCAATATGGTCATCCAAATAGTGAAAAACAAAGGAATCCCATGATTTCCTACAACTTAGGCATCCATGGGAGAATATAAGAAGATTATTTTACTTTTCTACATTTCCCGTGTTTTTATCCAAACAGGCCTTAAGATTTTCCCACTTTTGGTAAAATGTGGTTTTAGGGTTCATTCAATTGTTTCTTGCTTTTCCAAGAAAAGCTCATAATCATAAAAACTCAAATTCCTGCATATTCTCATCAAATTCATATTCTTAGCTTTTCTCACATGCCCTTAGGCCTCGTTCGGGAGCTTAGATTCACTCGGAATTTGAGTATCAATTTAGAAAGTAGTGAAAATTCAAGTAAATCTAAGGGAGTTAGCGGTTTGAGAGTTTGCGTGGGTCCCACCAGTTTTCGGCTGCTTTCCAAGTGAAAGCGACTTTCATGCATCCGAGCAAATTACTCAAATTTGGTCAACTGAGTTCTAACAAGGATACTTTCACCTTGTATATACACCATATAGTTGTCTTTGGGATATTTAAAACCCAATAGGTCTCTTTTATTCCAATACCTGATAGTCACTATGTTCAAAGCATTTTGAAGCACTTTTGACACGTTGACTACCTTGAATCAATTCATGAAGATTATTTTTTAATCCTAATCTTTGACAAAATAGATCTTGAGATCATGACCTACAAATCAAACAATCATATGTTAATTCTACGTGGCACATATCCTTAAAGTGACCATGATCATGAGCGTTATATAAGTAGTGTTCTTGGGTCACTTTACGAAATGTGTTCCATGAGGATTTGACATCTGATTTCTGATAGGTGGGTCATAGTCTGTATATCAATTTGCCAAAGATTGGGACGAAAAATGATCTCCATCATTTGTTTCAAGGCAATCAATGGTGTTAGCGGTGAAACAATCAGTGCAAGAGACTGAATCTTTAGTTGTAAATATTTGTACCCTTTTTTAAGATTATAAAGCAAGAAGAGAGGAAATTATTTCGCACAATTACTTATAATAGAGAATTCCTTAGTTGCTACCATCATAATATTAGTAGAATTCGAATTGCAAATAATGATATCCAATTATCCATAATTTGGGCTCATTTTTTCTCTCCCCTCCATCTATTTAGGTGTTCCATGGACTTATTGGTGTAAAGGTAAACACTATGACAAAGTTTGCACCTAGGACCTAAAAACTTTACAAAGCATTTAGTCTAGAGCAATTCACTAAAGTATGTAAGAAAATATAAAACCTTATATATATATATATATAATGTATATGTATTCTACAAAAGGCATAAAAATATATACAAATCAAACAATCATATATTAATTCTACGTGGCACATATCCCCAAAGTGACCGTGATCATGAGCGTTATATAAGTAGTGGTCTTGGGTCACTTTGCGAAATGTGTTCCATGAGGATTTGACATCTGATTTCTGATAGGTGGGTCATAGTATGTATATCAATTTGCCAAAGATTGGGACGAAAAATGATCTCCATCGTTTGTTTCAAGGCAATCGATGGTGTTAGCGGTGAAACAATCAGTTCAAGAGACTGAATCTTTAGTTGCAAATATTTGTACCCTTTTTTAAGATTATAAAGCAAGAAGAGAAGAAATTATTTTGCACAATTACTTATAATAGAGAATTCTTTAGTTGCTACCATCATAATACTGGTAGAAATCGAATTGCAAATAATGATATCCAACTATCCATAATTTGGGCTCATTTTTTCCCTCCCCTCCATCTATTTAGGTGTTCCACGGACTTATTGGTGTAAAGGTAAACACTATGACAAGGTTTGCACCTAGGACCTAAAAACTTTACAAAGCATTTAGTCTAGAACAATTCACTAAAGTATGTAAGAAAATATAAAACATTATATATATATATATATAAATAGAAATAATGCATATGTATTCTATAAAAGGCATAAAAATTATGAAATAAAAAATGTTGGGTCTTCCCCTTCATCATCATGTTCGACAACTTCGATGGTGTCATAGGCTTCCCATGACATATTACCACATCCTCCTACTCTTAAAAGGATGGCAACGAGGATGATGCTACATCGTAGTCATTTTTGAAGAGAATTTTAAATTAAGCTAATTTTTTGGAACGACCTAGTATATATATATATATATATATCCTATGTGATATTTTATGTTATAGTGTTCTCCACAATCTTCTTTTTGTCATCGTTTAATTGATTGTTATGTATGATTTATAATCTATTAATCATTAAATCATAATCAGAAAAAACACTCCAAATATGTTCAGCCCCGCATCGATTAGTTGTCTGTCTAATTTGAGTTAAATCCAAGTACGATATATAAATCGATGATTAGATAACATTTTTATGGTCGTAGCACAACCACTCATTGAACTGATTCTGAGCATTTTCCGAGCAGAACTTAAATAAGAATGATTGTAAACTTTTATGGGAAAAGCCAGGAATCTGAGTAACTTAAGAACACATCGGGGAAAGCTAAGAATCTAAGTCTACTAAAAAACTGCATGAATCTGAGTGTTCAAGAATATGAGTTTTCTGGGAAAAATCAGGAAACACCTGAACGAGGCCTTAATAACTGTATTTTTCTAAACTCATAATCTTTAGATTCATAGCTTTTCTCGTATGCCTCAGTGACTATGTTTTTATAAACTCATAATCATCATATTACTAGATTTTCTCATATGCCTTAGGCCTCGTTCGGGTGTTTCTTGACTTTTCTAAAAAAAGCTCAGAAAGCTAGAAACTCTTATTCTTGTTGCTTCCTAACAGACTCAAATTCCTGACTTTTTCTCGAAAGCACTATTAAGTCACTTTGATTCTTATTTTTTCCCATAAAAAAGCACATAATCATATTGTTTAAGTTCATCTAAGAAAAGCTCATAATCAGTTGAAATGCTGGTTGTGCTACGGACGCAGACATATTATTTAATCAACGGTCTATAAGTCGAACTTGGATGTGGATCAAATTTTATGGGTTGTCAATCTATGCGAGGTAGAACATAATGGACGGTTTTTTTTATAATACGACTTGTAGAAAGACAATACCAAAAACCTCATATATATATATATATATATATATATATATATATATATATATATATATATATATATATATATATATATATATATATATATATATATATATATATATATATATATATTACAAACCGATTCAAGTTCTCGGGCCGAGAATATTAATGCCAAAATAAAATACCGTCATATATAAAAAATTTAAATAATGAACATTATAAAATATTATGTTTTGCTCCAATCTAATGCACCGGGAATTGATAGATCATGAACTTTAAATCAAAAGGCCTAGACCATATTACATTTTGACATGTCACATGTCCCTAAAATACCAAGTCTTCTCTAAATTTAGTGCAACATGGCTCCCTTTTGATTATCAATAATTATATATATTAACTTAATGGTTGATATTCAAACTCGCCTATCGGATGGTTCACATCCACTTATGGACATGATTTTTTGGCTATAACATTTTTCAATGATGGATTGCCACTTAACCATTTAGATTGATCATAAATTGGTGCTACATGGCATATTAGGAAACCACATTTCAATGGTGTGAGATAACAAATGCTAATTTAGTGGTGTTTAAAGTTCGGCTGGAGCCATTATACTATGTTAAAAAAAATTAAAATTACACAAATTAGTATAGTGTTATAGTGGTTAAGTAATTGCTTAGTGACACTTGGGTTTTAAGTTCAAACATCTAGGCACAATATTAGTTAATTTTATTTTCATTAAATATATTATAGCCTATACACCATAATAATAGTGTGTAAGTCCATATAATAACACAACCCATGGTGAAGATTTTTCCCACCAATATGGTGTCGGTGGAAGTGTTCTCATGTATATCCCAAAGACATGTATAGCACACCTTACTCAAAATCCTGACCTTCTTGAGCAAATTCGTCTGCAAGAGAGCTCCCGAATGAGCCCTTAGTGACATTTTTTTTTATAAACTCATAATCCCCATATTCCTAGCTTTTCTCATATGTCTTAGTGACTATTTTTTTCTAAACTCATGATCCTATCGTTCTTAAGCTCATAATCCATGCAAGATTTAACGTATTTGATGATGGAGTTTTTATTAAAATATAATTTATGAGTTTTTTTTTTTAAAATATGATTTATGCAAAATACTTAATAAAACATCATATACGGACTGTATAAAGACTCCACCTTTTTTAATTTAATAATTTTGATATGCATTATTTTGATTCTCAAAAATTGTATATATTAAAAAAATAAAAAAATATCCAATATATGTAAGAGAGGTGAAGTATCCCCATCCTACTGAGATTCTGATACTTTATGAGCCAAAAGTTCCAACGAAAGCATCTCGCTTTTACTCGGAAAACCTCATAAGCGCTCCTCCTCAGACAAACTCCCGAACTGAGAAAAATAGCAAATTTACTCAGATAATGGCCTTTTATGAGTAAAATCTCATAATCTGAGTTGTTTTGGGCTCTCGAACGAGGCCTTATTGTGTGAAATGAGATAAAAGCTCTGTTAACGAGAATTAAATCTCATACCATTTATTTTAGAAATTGCACAAAATATGGTAAAGATGTTTTGGCTGGAAGATATAAAGAATGACTTGTGTTACTACCTTACCACTTTATGTTAAATTTACACTTTCATTTAAGCCCTCACAAGGCCTGTTTGGTTTCAAGGGAAATAAGGGAAAACTCATGTGGGGCAAATAAATTGTCGAGATTCCCGTTGTTTGAATGACATACAAAGGGTTGGAAATTATCTTCACATTTTTCATCAAAATCTGAGAACAAATGCCAAGGGGGTCCCTCGGTTTTCTATCTTCTGAGCCTTCGGGCTCTTCCTTCTCTCCAATGCAGCTAGTCTTCTTCTCTAACGCAGCTACCTCTCCATCTTCTTCTCCAACGCAACTACCTCTTCAGAAAATAGGTATTCTCTCTCCCCACCCCCTCTCTCTCTCTCTCTCTCTCTCTCTTTCTCTCTCAACCCAACAAAACCGAATCCAACCCAACAAAACACCAAAAGAAGAAGAAATCGAATCCAACCCAACGAAACCACCAAAAGAAACCGAATCCAACCTGATGAAACCACCAGAAATTCTGAAGATCTTCAGATCCAGGACTTATAATTAGAAATCTGGTTTGCAATTTGAGATCTCTCTTTGGGGTTTTTGGTTTGTAGAGTTGTGTAGAGAAAGAATGAGAGAAGTTAGGGTTTGATATGTAGAGTTTTGTTTTCTTTGTTTTATCGAGAAGAAATTCTAGTCATTCAATTAAATGATGTGAAAGGTGTAGATTTCAATTTGACTTTTAAGTTAATATGAGAAGTAAATGTGAGACTACTATCTACTGTAAAACGTGCTATAATTATATTACTATGAAGTAAAAAATAGGAAAAGTAATCGAGCGCGTCATCAGAACCGTACACGTGTCACTAGCAACTGATTAAGAAGCTCAATAGACTAAAAAAGAACGGCTCCTGTGGTATTATGGTGGTTTTTTTTTTATTGCAACTGCTTTTTAGTTTGGATGATCTTTTGTGGTATTATGGCTATTTTTCCTGTTAGAATATGTTATTTTCCTACACTTTCCTGCGTATGTATCCGAACACAGGATTTGGTTAATCCTGCCTTTTCCCAACTAGCAATGTGGTTATCCAAACAATGAAAAATGAAGGAATCTCATGGTTTCCTACAACTTAGGTATCCATGGGAAAATATAGGAATATTATTTTACTTTCCGATATTTCCCGTATTTTTATTCAAACAGGCCTAGGGAAAATCCTATAGTTTTGAACCTTGCAAAACAGGGCCACTCCAACTCAAGCTATTTTTAAATGATTAAAGTGCCCAAAAATACAAGGAAAGCCATTGATGCGTTTGTAGAACTTTCTTGTGGCCAAACCATCACTGATCCGAGGGAGGAAGGTGACCAAAATGACGAGAAAGAAATGATGCATATATAGAACAACCCTAGGGTAGCGCTCGCCTAGTGTAGCGATTGGTACCCTATAGCGGCGATCTCTATGGTAGGAGAGATTTGGAATCGACCGATTTGATGTTGATTTAAAAAACAAATTATTGTTTCGTGCGATATTGAATCGATCATTTGAGAATGAATCGATTAATCCTCTATGGCATTTACTATACTGATATTGCATCAATTGATGTGATATCTGATTGTATATAAAAATTATTCTTTTTTTAATGTTAGTCATAAGAAAGTTCGTGTATTCTTCATGTTTTAATAACATTTGAAGAGTACCAAAGAGGCATTAGCCCAGTTGGTATGCTCCCTCCAGTGTGAGAGAGTAGGCAGTGAGTTTGATTCTCACCCTCTACGATGTTTCTCACCCTTGTCTTTTCAAGGTGTAGGTTGGGTTCTATTAGTTTACCCTCACCACTATTGTTTGTGCACCTTTCACGAAAAAACTTTTGAAGAGTGAATTATTCATGTTTTAATAACGTTTGATGGTGATGAGTAAACTATGCAGTAGAGACTGGAGAGAAGCAGAAAAGTGAAAAAGAAAGAGATGAATGGTGGGCATGTTGGTTACTTTATGGTGGCTTGGCTTAGAGCCGCCCTATTTTATTAGGTTTTATACTTTAAGTCCATTTCCCGGTAAGATGGAATTATAAGGACCAAGAGCGTAAATTTTCTAAAAATTTGTTTACTACTTTGAACGAGTCAATAGAGATATTTTTTGGTCTTACTATTTCACACAATATATCTGAAGATCATGGGCCTATCATTAGATGAATAGCTATTGATTTTTTTATTTATTTTTATACGGACATACAGTTGAGACAACCTCAATAATCGAGGAGCACACATACACATGTGACGGTTGCGGAGCAGTGTGAGAGAGCACCAACTATAGTGGCGAGGTTAACAAGAGAACCCAATGCACACCTTGTAAAGACAAGGGTGAGGAACAACGTGGAGGACAAGAATCTAGCTCACTACCTTCTCTCTCACATTGGAGGAAGCGTACCAATTGGGCTAACGCCTCTTTGGTATGCATACTTGGCACACATCTCAAAAATTGAACATGATCACAAAGTACCATCAACGTGATTCATTGTCACTTTTTTGGATTTGTGCCACATGAAATCAACATATGGCCATATGATGATAGCCCATGAACTCAAGATCTATTGTGAGGAAGAATGGGACAAAAAACGCTCTCCATTATCTGACTTGAAGAAGTTAAGAATTTGTCTTGTTGAGCGATGGTCAGGTTCAATCAAGTTGAATTGGGATTTCGAGTTCAACATCTGAATCCCTTGGGAATAAGAGAATATCGTTTGTAATGATTTTTGTATTCTTAGAATGACGTGCAATCAAGATTCTCCTATTTCCAATGGCTGCAAATATAGTTGAACTCGAAATTCGATTCAACTTGGTTGAACCTGGCCAAATTCCCTTAGTCTCAAATGAGATAAGGGTTCATTACTGTCAACGGGTTAGTCGGGTCAGGTCGGGCTAAAATATTGGCTACCCAACTGGATTATGGTGCTAATCCTTTTCTTTTTTTAAAATTTTTTTTGAGAGGATTATGGCGCTAATCCTTAGAGTGCCTTTATTTCCACCCACGGATTCTTTCGATCCACCCACATAAATAGGTGTATGACTAAGGCAAACCGAATCTTTCCTTTCACCCACATATTCAATGTTTTTTTTTCTAACGTTTGAATCCACCCACCGAAATCTTTCCTTCCACCCGCATCATATTCTTCCCTCTTCCTCTTCCCGCTTGCGCCATATTTGAATTTTGTACACCTACATTGTCTTCCTCAATCATCTCTTCACGTTATATAACATTAGGAAGGGTTTTCGTGACTGTACGAACCATTTTTGGACTCGTGGTTGTACACCGACATCGTCTTCTCCAATCTTCTTCTCGGGCTACAAGAATGTAAGGAGCGAACGAACTTTATACACGAATACTTGCGAGGAAACCCTCTGAGTTCCTGTTAGGGTTTGTGGGGCAACGACAGTCAACTGCTTGACCACACATTATAAATAAGAAAAATAGGGGACTAGGTGAACTACTTATTCTTTAATATCCCCCACTTTGCTCCCCAAAAGATCACCAAATCAGTAGGGATATTGTTGATTTAGTAATTTTATAAGGTTTATTTATTGGGAGGGCATGCTACCATTCCAAAAAGCAGAGAACTCAAGGAAGAAATGCCCTAATGTAGATTAGATTATGCATCTATAGTCCTATGGAAAAAAGTGTTGGAGGATATTAAAAAAAAAATTGTTCTGTGGGTTTGACGGTAGGTACCCACTGTCACGTACATATAATTGACGGTGAGCACCCACAGTCAGAATTGAAAAAAAATAAAATTTCTCTGAAGGTGGGAAACCCATTGCCAGAGAAGCAAAAGTGACTGAAGGAACCCACCGTCAGGCCATCAAAGGATGAACTCTAGTGAGGAGCCTCACTGGAGTTCATTCTCTGATGGCCTCATGGTGGGTGTCTACTTTCACATTCATATACCTGACAGTGAGCACTCACCGTTAGGCCATTTTTCCATTAAGGTTGGATTTAACAAGAAAAAAGTGTTGGGAGATTTTTTTTTTAAAATAAACTATTTTGTAGGTCTGATGGTGAGCACCCACTGTTACATACATAAAATTGACGGCGGACACCTACTATCAGAGTTTTTTTTTTTTAAAATCTGCCTTCTCACGGTGAGTACCCACTGTCAGTTTTATGTATGTGACGGTGGGTACCCACGTCAGAAAACAGATTTAAAAAAAAAAACTCTAACAGTGGGTACCCACCATCAGTTTTATGTATGTGACGGTGGGTGCCCACCGTCAGACCCACAAAACTATTTTTTTAAAAAAAAATTCCTCAACATTTTTTTTTTGGTTAAATCTAACCTCACTTTTTTTTATAGGGTTCGATAATCTAACTACACTATATTGAATTATATCAATTGTCGAATTGTGCTAATTTTTTGCACAATAATATTTAAATCATGGACTTAAAATCAGGCGAGATAGATACATGATACAAGCCTCCTATTGCCAAATCTTTCTTTTATACTATGTGCCAAGACTAATTTCTCATGTCATCATGGGCACCCACTTGGTGATTATAATTATTCTTATGAAATGGATAATTTATAATGTCTATAAAACAATCCCATAGTTTAAGGACATCTCTCAACTTTAAAACAAGTCCCTCCTCAACAAACCTTATAGCATACCCCACCGTTAAATCCACAAAATATTTTTTTTTTGGCACTTGATTTTTTTTTGTTATATTTAATCACAACCCATATTTTTTTCTATAAGGTTTATTTGATTAATTTGAGAATTTCTGCACGACAAGTAGAGTTCTTACTTAATAGAGTATTAATTGTCTTTGCAAACAACAAATAGTTAATTACTTTGTGTCTGCGTTGAGGAGGTCCTTAGTAGAATTCCTGACCAATTTATCAATCTTTTCAAAAGCTCATTTATTTCTAAAGATGAAAATCATTCAGTAAGTATCCATATTACATTGTATTATGAGATCTCATGTTTCATCTGGTGCAGATGACATATAAAGCTGAATATGTAGATTTCTTAAAGGAAGCATATGAAGGTTAGAGATTAATCCCAACTGTTATGAGCATAAATACGCTTCAACCAAAAAAATTCTTTTGTATTCAATTCTGTATCATTTCATAGTATCTGTATTCATATCAATTACACAAAAAGATGTTAACATGATAATAATATTTTCACTATTTACAGGTATATACCATGTATATACTCTACCCCAACTAAAAAATCTATCAAATTTATAAGGAGTGCAATCAATTGAGGTTAATGGCCGGATAATCTTCGACCACAACTTTCTCATTATCATTGGAAGAGTTGAAGTTCTTAAATCGTTCTAGGAACTGAGATGGTTGTCCCGCTACACAAGCATCTCGATATTGCCGCCATACAGCTGTCATAATAGAAAGCATAGTTCCCGCTTTATTTGCGACATCGCGAGCCTACTCTCATTTCATTCCGGGTGCTAAAGAGCTGATTTGTGATTATAAGGAGAGTAAAGCCCGTATTCTATGATTGCGTATCATTCACCTGAACATAATAACATAACGTTCAAAACATAATCACTATTGAAATGAACCAACTTATACCCTCTTATAACTTACTTCAAAATGCTCAAAGATTCAATGACAATTATTTTTTAACCAAAGTTAATCCATTTTGAATCAAAGTCAATCCATCAAAAATATAAAATATATATTACTTTTTCATAAATAAATTAGATATAGAAATAAAATAGAACAAAACCTATCAAACCATTTTTTATTAATGCATAGAAACCCAAAGATTACTTAAATTGAAAAATTATATAATAAAAACTAATACAAATAGAATAAAAAATAATGTAAATAGATTGAAAAATAACCCTTTTATAAAATCCTAAATTTACTTAGAATAAAAAATTATATAATGAAAACTAATACAAATAGAATGTAAAATAATGGAACTAGAATGAATGCAAATAGAATGAAAAATAATATAATAAAAAAAATACAAATAAAATTTAAAATAAGTCCACTACCAAACCCTAAGTTTACTTAGAATGAAAAATAATATAATAAAAATAATATTATTATAGAATGAATTGTTCATCGTGGATACAATTATAATTTCAAAAGCCCTTACAACCAACACAAAATCTAACTAACTCCTTGACTTTAATTTATGAGGTCCTCCAATGTCTCCTCTTGAGAAGTCTGATGGTTGACTCGATCCGCTGCTGAAATGTTAATAACGGGGGTGAGATAAACTCAACAAGTGGCCCCCAATAATATCTAGTAATCTACGTCTTAACAAACAAGAAGAGGAACAAATTCATCTATGAACATCCGTAAGAGCAGTATATTGATATGAAGTTTTGCTACTTTATTCTCAATATGTTACATTTGCAATTATCATCAAGTATGAATGAGATGTATGTGTAAAAGAACATGAGATTTTTCTTTGAAAGGAAAATAAAAGAAAATAACTTAATTCTAGCAGCTACACATAAGTGTAGGTTCTACTACTATAGTACCAGATTTATGGTACAGCTACATGTGACCCTTTTGGACTTCACTTTCGTCCAGGTGGTCCTTACCACATCACATTATACCTTACCGTGGCAGGTCGATAGGCAATATATATACCTTATGCAAGGAAGCACTAATCACGGACATTCGTCCCAACCCATGCCTGCCCGATGGGGGATCTATACAAGAAATATCATATACTTATATCGATGCACAACATATGCAGTAGAGAAATCATTTATTTGACAATTGATGCCTTCCATAATCAAGATGATATTCATGATGCTTTTCAAAATGTGTGAATACTATAGTCAATCCATTTTCCTAATCATTTCCTCTTCCAACTAGTTTATGATGAACCGTGCGATGACTATGCTTGCTCATATGCTCAAATATATAACATGCCATTAAGGAATCATTGTTAATTACTTTATACGGAATCTCAATTATCAGTCATAATTGTGTAAAGATAAAAGAACAAGTCCTTACATGATTATTCTAACATATTTATAATATCAACACCCAATAATGTCTCATAGATATATCACACTACCTAAGGGTCAATTCATAATTATAGGATTGTGCGTAATCGCATATATATATATATATATTATATTTACTTAGTACTAATTACTTGAACAAAATCGAGTAATAAGGGTAGGTCACTTGCCTTAATGTGTGCTTTCTTGGTGATTGCGGTGGGGGTGGTTGAAGTTTGGGTCGCTCAACGTATTGCCTGCATGATAACAAGGGTGTGTTAGCGCTATGCGATGACTCGACGAAAGAGTTGAATGACTACATGGGGAAATATGAATTAAGAGTTGAGTCGGTTTACGGAAGGGTTAGCTGATAGGGTATCAATTGGGATGGGTTGAGTTTCGCGATCGAATGGGGTCATGACACGCCAATAGGGTATAACGATCGGGTAGGGCCATAATATCGGAATATTATGAAATGTAACCACGTTAAAATCCTTTTGATAACCCATGATGGGAACATAATTTTTGTAAATACTTGAGGATATATTCTATAATAATTTGGCTGATTTTAAAACCTGATAAATAAGCATATTTAAAAATATTTTATAAAATGGGTTGGGAATCTGAAAATATCCCTAACAACCTATGGGTTATAAACCATCGGATTTTCAATAACAAAATGGATAAAAGAATAGTTTTTTTTTAAATAAAACTAAATAAAAGGGTTTCAAAGTCACGAGTTGGTGCCCATCACAAATGAAATGGGTCGCGGGTGGATTTGGCATAGAAGGAAGGCAAGGGAGATTGGTGGTGATGAAATGGAAAAAGCACAGGTAGAGAAAATGGGTTTCGTCGATGGATTCGGCATTGCCGCTGACGGGGACAACGCCAATCGCGACAGCGATGGCGAATAACGGTCGCGAGAGCGCGCCTGGTAACGATTAGCCGCGCGAGTATCGAAATGAACGGCAACCATCGCTGCAATGATTGTCGTCGAAAATCGAGCCAGTCACAAAAGAAAACAAAAGATGAAGAAGAAGAAGAAGAAGACCACTTTACCATAGATTGAATAGTTGATGGAGAAGGAGGTCGACTCTTATTTATAGCAAGAAAAGGGAAAAGGGTGCCGTGAAGGGAGTAGTGCCGTGTGCAGGCGAGCCTATCGTCAAACGGCGTCGGACAACAGGGCCATAACGAGCCCCATGCCTCCATAGCGAGGTTCTCGCTTCAGCGTCTGGGTCCAACTGATGGGGGTAGGTGGAAAAGAGACTTGGTGTTAAGCAACAATAGCAAGAAGGGGCTATAGGGTTTTCGGTTGGGTCTGGCCTTGGCCTTGTTCGGGCCACGAGAATGGGTCGGTCTGGCGGGACACACTCTCTCTCTCTCTCTCTGTCTCTCTCCCTCTTCTTACTCACTGTAAGTCCTAAAATTTATTTATTTTTTACATTACAAAATTCTATTTTTTTCACTTATTATAAACCCGAATTGCAGAGATTGTTGAATAAATGGTAATTACAGATATTGGCTTGGTTTTCATTCATTTGGATTTTATTTATCTAAACAAGTCCTAATTGCTGAAATTGATATTGATTAGGATTGGTTTATAGGATTTTTCTGTACTATCTTTCTCTCTTTCCACGTTAAGTAAACCATCCAAAATTCACCTCTTTCCTCATCTCTCTCTCTCTCTCTCTCTCTCTCTCTCTGCTGCAGTCTACACGTCACAAAAGCAACCATTTTTTTTTCACTTGACAAGAGTTCTTCCCCATACATTTCTATCTCTAAGGTTTGATCTCCGCCTTTTCTGAGTTGGGGAATTATTAATAGTCATTTTTTGATTTTTATTTTTCACAGATTATGCTGTTTTGCAGTCCTCTCTCTCTCTCTCTCTCTCTCTCTCTCTCTATATATATATATATATATATATATATTCAGTTTGCTCCCAAATTTTGCCGATTTTTTTCTGAATTTTCCTTGCCGACTTATTCCTGAAACTGACTTGGTGACTGCTAGATCGACACCACCTTCATACACACCCTCTGCTTTTCATAGTGAAGCTGCTGGAAAGCGAACATTACCACCAATGGGCATGAGAGGTTGGTGACTCGTGATTTCAGTGTCTCGTGCCACATTATTCCAAATTGAGTTTCTCAACCTGCCGTAACTAACTCGATTACTTGAGAACCATCACACACGTTTCCGCCATAGCCAAGACGCTTGCTCGTGAGAATCAGACATTGATAGAAAAATGGCCTTCTCCATGGCACTATTATCACCTCCTATTGCCTGCAAAAGAAACCACTTGTCAGACGCTGGCCACATTCGTCGTGCTGCTGAGATTGCCGACAAATCTGCAGGATTCTCTTCGCCACACCCAAATTTTGGGTGTGTTATTGCCACGAGCCGAGGAGACGTCGTCGGAGAGGGTTATCTTTACGCGCAAGGTACCAAATGTGCCGAGTTACAGGCCGTGGAGTCAGCCCGAGAACTCTGTATGGGCGCAACAGCTTATCTCAACATGGAGCCTGGCGACTGCCATGGTGACCAAACTGCAGTTTCTGCCCTCATCAAGGTTTGTCAATTTTTTCTTTGTTATCATTAGAGCTGCTACTGCTGCACCATCATTTGCTCACCTCACATCATCTAAAAAAGGCTTACATTAATAGGTGTGAGCATAGTCAGCTAATACAACGTGTGTTACATGACCAATTTCATTAATTTATTTGACTACAATGAGCTGCACTCGAAACTGTGCCTTGTGTGGAGCTTTGAGTGACTGAGCACTGACTTCATTGTAGTGTAACTCTTCATTAGTTGGTATGCATATGATTTATTTTCTTCATTAATTGGTATGTATAAAGAACTAATTGGCGTGTGATTAAGAATTTCATGAATTAGTGCGTGTTAAGTAAATACTGGTGTGGTTATTGGACTTCCCCCTCAATTAATCCACCCAACTTGATTCACTGTTCACTGTGAATAGATTCACCCTTTAGGTCCACGTAGACAAATAATTTAGAAATTGCATGCATACCCACAAATCCGCTCTTCATTCTCTAGACTTCTCATTGATGTGATAATATGCAATTTTATTCTGCCAAAGTATATATCGTGAGTTCATTTTATAGTCGCATTGTATTATGTCAATTGCACAACACCCAATTGACTTTTAAGTTGCTTGACACAAAACTACGGGCATATATAAATATTGCAATAAACCACTTATGTACTAACCAATGTAGACTATGAAGTAGCAGCCTATTTTTAGATAGTCCAAGCATATATTACTGACGTTGGCAATATGTAACTCATTATATGAAATTGGTGAATTTGAAAGCTGTGTACTTTTCGAAGAAATTGGGTGACATGGGTATTAGTTGGTTAAAAGAGATGAACATGGCTCTTTCAGCTAGGGGAATGGGGGAAGAAGCGGAGAAGCCATGGGCTAGGATCTTGGTATTGTGTTCAAATGGGAATTGGGAGGTAAAAAGTCTTCTAACAAGGCGGTTAGCTTAGATAGGTGAAGAGCACTATGTAGGGTCAAAGATATGTTTGGGAAGATCATTGGATTTTGGGTGGACTTTTGCTGGAGAAGGTACTCCATTGTTTTTAATTTAGGGCGCTATAGGACCATTGGTTTGTGGGAAGGGGGTGGCAGCGGGCTTGTGATACATTTACCTATAACGCGAGAGGGATGAGGAGTGACCTCTACCAGTGTGTTTAAAAGCGAAAGGCGCAGTGCTCAGCCCTCCTGCGAGGCGAGACGAAAGCCTTAAGGTGTGAGGCGTAATTGCATAAGATCCATCAAATTTGTAAATTTTAATTTAAATATATAATAAAAATATACTAAATTTGAAAGATATAGAAAAGATTAACACATGATAATAAATTAAAGAATTTGTAACAAAAATTATGGATAATTTTTCAATCACAAAGTAATCAATATTCAATGCATCAATGATATACCAATAGCATTTATAAATGAGGTTCATAAATGCACAACTTTTACCATTGACAAAAAGAAAGGTTCAAATTCAAAAGTCAAAGAATATGCAAACTTGCCTATGTTTGCAATATATTTAAGTCTTAAGTCACAAGTCACAACCCTAAAAATAACCATTACAATACGCATTAAGGTTCATCTGCTCATTTGATTGTTTCCATTCCTAAAAACAACATGTTTAAGTTCTTAAATATTAGTGGAGGCCATCCACCTTTATTTCACCCCCTCATAATCCTTTGAAAGATTAGATTTCCGAAAAATATGTGTACTTGTGGGAAACAGGGTAATGTGTGAACAAACAAAAATTCATGTGAACCCTCACTACACCTCATGTACGCCTCACTTGGGTTAAGCCTCGAGGCGAAAAGCTTATGCTACACCTCAATGCATACCTTGAGGCTTATGCCTCAAACACTATTTAAAACTATGATCTTCTCTACGCCTCAAGTACACCTCACGTATGCCTCACATGGGCTATGCCTCGAGGAGAAAGCTTATATTACAGTTCAAGCTGCACCTTGAGGGTTACAACTCAAATACTATTCACTGATATCTACTATTAGAGTTGTTGGGTAGCCTTGAGGGTGTGTATGTTTAAATGTCTAAGATTGATAGTTGGGTGTGGGTTGGTGAATTGAATTGTATCTTCTCAATTAGCTCCTTCTATATCTTATCTTTCGCCCACTGAGGATTGAGTTTGATGGACTAATATTTGGGGCATGTTGGCCACCGCCCCATGGGATTATTTCAGTTAGGCAGTGGCTTGGAGTTTGAACAAAATAGTTGCGGTGGACCACCCCCATAAAAGATAGCTTATGCGAGTTAATTGTTGTATTATGTGTAGGGAGGAGGAGGAATTAGTTTCCCACCTTTTGATTCATTGAAGTGTTGGTGCGTCCATAGAACCTATATTAAGTTGGTGTGTGTGTAATGGTCTTCAGATGCTAGTTAATTGTTGTATTATGTGCGCCTTTTGCACCTAGACACAAAAGTGCACTTACGTGCGCCTCAAGTTAAACAAAAAAAGGTTAAAAACTTTATATAACTTAGCACACACACACACGCGCGCCCACGCACGCCACACACACACACACACCCCGCCCGCCCGCACGCCACACACACACATATATGGAAGCTGTAATGCTGTCTCATCAACCTAGCGTTCAACGCTGTGCATGTGCCGTTTGGGGGCCAAGGGCACCTAACCCGAAGATCGGGTGCCAAGGCAACATGCACAAGATCTATCACATCCATCACAAAAAAAGATAAATTGAAAAAACATCTTATCCACCATCCAAAATGTGGTCAAAGTTGGCAAAAAATCAACGCACCAAGTATGCCTGGCGGAACCCAATATTTGACCACATTTTTGAAGGTAAAAAAAGTTTTTTTTTAAGATCACATGCCATGTGGCACATGAACCCAAAACGGTTTTTTTTTTGGGATCATATGCCACGTGGCATGTGATCCCGAGCATGGGATCATATGCACAACGGGTGTTGAGGCAAAGACTCTTTCTCCTATATATATTAATTTAATTGCCACTCGGAATTGACTCACCTCACCGCTTACATAAGATCCCAAGTTTAGGTCATGGGGTACCATGGCACTCATTTTTAACTAATCCAAGTCATCCAAAAATCATAGGTGGATAAGCCATCATTTGAACCAAACTCTGCCCATCAGATGATCTCTACCATCAAACTAAGCACATCAATGTGGACCTATGTTAGATATGAACAATGGTCTATTATGAAAGTGACCAAATCAAATGGTTTGGATATTACGATCGGCAGGCCTTGGAAGTTGAGCTAAGCAATATTCTATTTCACATAATATTTAATATGGACCCTATGTTTATTATAAAGTATAAACAATTGTTCAACTTAAAGTGCTCAAATGTTAGAATTTTATGATGGCCATGTCTTTGTGGTTTATCTACATTTGTGATTTATGTTTAAAAATAATTTTTTATTATTTATAAATATATTTAAAATTTAGATGTCACAAAATTATAATAAAATTTAGATGTCACAAAATTATAATAAATTTTAGATGTCACAAAATTAGTAGTGAAAATATGTAAATGTATAACTATATAAATAATATGAAAATAATTAAAATTAAAATGCGCCTCGAAAAAAGCCTTGTGCCTTTGTGCCTAGGCCTTACCTACGCCCCAAGGACCCTTGTCGTTTTGGGTGTGCCTAACGCTTTTGACTACACCGGGGAAGAATTTTTATAAGAAAAAAGAAGTTACATGAGCCTCCTTTTCAGACCAATGATCAAGATCCCTCTCCCGAGGCTGGTCCACCTAGTACCCATCTAAATCTTCCCATTGCTCTTCGGAAATCTCCCAGGTCTTGCACTCGTCATCATATTGGTAAGTTTATGTCCTACCAAAATCTTCCAACATCTGACATGACTTTTATATCTGCTTTAGATGTTATCACCACTCTTTGTTTCTGAAGCCCTCTCACAATCACAATGGAAGGAAGCTATGATACAGGAAATGAGGGCCTTGAAACATAACGAAACTTGGGATTTTGTGAAATTTCTCATAGGAAAAATCATAGTAGAGTGCAAGTGGGTCTACACTGTGAAGTATAGACCTGATGGTTCAATAGACAGATTGACGCGGGACGGTAACCCTAAAATGCGTGAATATGATTTTTATGCGATTTTACCGAAATTAAATAAAATTAAATCAAGCTTAATCTCAAAATTAACTGAATATCTTAGGGTTTTAGAAATCCGATAGACAAATCACGCTCGGTCCGAGGAGGGTTCAGTTCGATGCGCAAGTCTCATTAGATTCAATGCGGGATCGGGCCTAGAGATAGAACTCTAGCTTTTCCAGGCTTGGGCATTCGTCTTCGATCCGATGTAGATTCACGGGTTCGAACTAGAGTTGTAGAATTGTTTCACATTTGTAATTTATGGTTTGGAAGGGTTTATGGTTTAGAAAAGGGTTTTGACTCTGTTTGATTTAGGGTTTCAGAAAGGGTTTAGGGTTTGGGATCAAGAGACTAATAGATTAGGGTTAGAAATCGGGGATTAACAAAGGTGAAGGTTCAAGAGAAAACAGAGATGAATAGATAGTAGAGATAATAAAAGATCAAAAGAAAATAGATGGGAATCACTCCCTTGGCCTCACACCAAACCCATCTCGGGTAGAAGAATATTCAAGCAAAAAAACATTCAAAATATTCCATCATCTCCTAAAAAGTGTACAAGCCTCTTTAAATAGGCAACCATTAATTAACTCGAAATAAAAGAGTCCTAAAACAATAAAAGACTAAAAAGGTAAACTTTTTGCAAAAAAAGAAAATTCCTGTCGCTGGACGTAGTGGTCCATACGCGCTGTGGTACTGTTCACAGCACGCTGTGACTATTTCTCCTGATGACGATTTCAGCCTCCTTTTCTCCCTTGAAACTGCGGTACTCGGGCTTCCTCTTTGTTTCTTCCGACGCTGGTAGAAGCGATGTGGTCCAAAACCGATTTCCATGTACTTGGCGTCCCCGTCAATTCTCCTGAATCAAATAGGTTTTATCACCGATGAAACACGCTCGTGATAAATGTCAATCAAATCGGGTTCAATCGGCGGACCTCATTTTCGTGGATCCAAGTGTTTTCGGACTCCGATTTTTCGACCCATTTAACTAAGTATTTCTAGAATCCTCCGTCTTGTGTAGATACGACATGATCATTTATTATATCCTCTATCTCATCGTTTCTCTGTTTGCTTGCGGAAGGGAGAGGTATGGGCTGCGAGGTTGGGTTGGTACTGGGGCTATGAGGTGGTTGGAGTGGGTTTTCATGAGGTGGGGTGAAACCCAAGTAAGGAACCAAGTCCTACACATTGAACGTTGAACTAACCCATGTACCTGGAGGAAGCTCAAACACGTATGCATTAGACCCACTCTTCGCCAAGATTCTAAAAGATCCAGTGCCTCGGGATTGGAGTTTCTTTGCAGAACTCGATGGGAACTGCTCAGGCCTAATTCAGACCATCACTTGTTCACCCATTTGATATTCCTTAAAACGCCTGTGAGCATCAACCGATAATTTATATTGATTGTTGTTTGAATTGATCTTTTGTTTAATTTCGGCATGCAAGCTATGAATGTGTTGTGCAAATGCATTGGCAGACTCAAATACTCTATGGGACGCTGACATGGGGATCAAATCTAAAGGTCTCTTAGGCCTATGACCATGTACGACCTCAAAAGGACTCATGCCTATGGACCTATTGACAGAATTATTATAAGCAAACTCAGCTGTGGGCAAAATGGTATCCTAGGTCCTAACATGATCACCAACTAGACTTCGAAGGAGATTCCCTAAACTCCTATTGGTGCTCTCGATTTGGCTATCCGTTTGAGGGTGATAGGCCGTTGAAAATTGGAGCATGGTGCCCATCATGTTACAAAGGGTCTTCTAAAAATAGCTAGTGAACTTAACATTCCTATTAGACACGATGGTTTTGGGCAATCCATAAAGTCGCACGACCTCCGTGGAAAACAACTTAGCAATGTGGGAAGCATCGGCGGTCTTTGAATAAGGTATGAAGTGGGCCATCTTGGAAAATCGGTCCACAACAGCAAAGATGGAATTGTGCTTCCTCGGAGTTTTGGGATACAAGCCGGTGTTTTGTTTAATTTGTTTTGACACTTGGCAAGTACGACAATGTTAGACGACCCGGGCGACATCTCTCATTAGGTTAGGCCAAAAGAAATTATCCTCTATAAGCGCAACAATTTTATTATGCCTGAAATGCCCGGCTAACCCTCCGGCATGAGGAAGTCAAGCAATGAAGTGCGAAGGATGCAAAGGCGATTGCCTTTAAACAAGTACCCATCCTGGATGGTGTACGCGGAGTGTGTGCTGGTCGGGTCACTAAGGAGAGCAATGTACTCTACCCCAAAATCTAGGTAATTGGGGTACTCATCCCTTAATTCTTCGAACCCGACGACCTCGGTGCTCATAGAGTGCAAAGTCACCACTTGACGACTAAGCGCATCAGCAACCCTGTTTTCAGCATCGACCGTATGCTTTAACACGAATGTGAAGGTACTCGACCCACTTCGCGTGCCTCGGGTTCAACTTTTTCTATGAAGCAAGGATGCGTAAGGCTTAATGGTCAGAGAACAACACAAATTCCTGCAGTCTAAGGTAATGCTTCCAATACCAAAGAGATCGGACGACCGCATAGACCTCCTTGTCATAGGTGGAGTATTTTTGTTTCGCCTCATTAAATTTTTCACTAAAATAGGCCACTGAGTGACCCTCTTGGCTAAGCACTCCTATGCTGACACCCAATGCGTTGCATAATACTTCGAAGACTTTGGAAAAGTTCGACAATCGCATAGTGGGTGCATTACTCATCTGTTGTTTAATCTCGGCAAAGGCTTTGCTCGCCGCTTTGCCCCATTTAAAGTCCCCTTTCTTCATGCAATCGGTTATTGGGGCCATGATGGTGCTAAAGCTTCAGATGAAGCAACAATAGAAAGTAACCAAGCCATGGAAGCTACGAACATCATGTATGTTCTTAGGTTCGGGTCACTCCACAATGGTTTTAACCTTTTCGGGGTCCGCGGTCATTCCATCGGCCGAGATAATGAATCCTAAGAAGACAACGGAACCTTGCATGAAGGTGCACTTGAGATTTGCAAACAACTTCTCGCCCTTTAGGGTCTCACAAACCAGCCTAAGGTGGTTCAAGTGCTGATCCTTCTCGCGACTATAAATCAAGATGTCATCGAAATACACAAGGAACATGCCTAGAAACGACCTCAATACTTGGGTCATGAGTCTCATGAAAGTACTCGGGGCATTTGATAGCCCAAATGGCATGACCATCCACTCATAAAGACCATCCTTGGTCATAAAGGCGATTTTCCATTCATCACCGGGGCGGACTCGGCCATGATGGTAGCCACTTTTGAGGTCTATCTTTGAAAATATAGTGGCACCAGCCATCATATTGAGCACGTCATCGAACCTCGGTATGGGAAACCGATATTTAACCGTAATCTTATTGATTGCACGACTATCCACACACATGCGCCATGTACCATCTTTCTTAGGAGTGAATAGGGCAGGTACGACACATGGGCTCAGACTCTCTTGGATAAGCCCCTTTCGAATGAGCTCATTGACTTGCCGAGTCAACTCGGCGTGCTCAATCGGATTCCACTTGTAGTGGGGCAGGTTTGGTAAGGTGGGTCCGAGAACCATGTTGATTGTGTGTTGGATGTCACACATGGGAGGAAGTTCATTGGGTAAGTCTTCTGGGAAGACATTCGCAAATTCGTTCAAGATCGGATCAACCTCCTTGGGGTTCTCGCTCATAGACTCGAGAGCTTTCTCGACGGTGATGACAACGTAGACCATGTTCTCATCCATAGAAGCCTTTTCAAATTTCGAAGGGCTCACAATATTGACGGATTTTGAAGTCTCTCCCTTCTCGACTTTGTTGGTCGATGGTGTTTTGGGAGGCAAAGGGTGTAAAGTAATATTCTTGCCCTTATGCATGAACGTGCATATGTTTAATCGACTAAAAAGGGTTACGTCCATGTCGTAGAGCCACGACCTACCCAAAATTATATGACCCACATCCATCGGCACCATATCACACTATAAGGTGTCCGAATAAGAACCCAACTAAATCGGTACACGACACCTTTTTCGACACGGGAATGGATGAAGAGTCTACCCATGCAACTCTATAGGGTCTCGGGTAGGCTTCGAGTGTAAGCCTCAAGTGGCGTGTGAGTTGACACTACATTGGTGCAACTATCGCTGCCCACGATGACCTTACAACTCTTATCACCAAGCCTAGCAAAGGTGTGGAAGATGTTCTCCCTTCGTCAGTCATCATTCTCATCCGTTGAGGTTGTGCAAGGGCACATGTCACAACTAAGGCACAACCACTATCATCACCCTCTTCATCGCTGGGTGTGACATCCGGCTTAAACACTTCTTCTTCAACCACTATGACACCCTCATCCTCCTCTTCCTCAATGAAGAGATTCCTTTAGGGATCTTTTGTAGACCATTGGGCAACAAAGTATCCCATCCCATGGCATTTATAACATTTAATGTGAGAGGTGCCCCATGAGGATTCCCCGACTACACCTTTACCCTTTTCAAACCTCGTATTGATAGGGATAGGTTCTGTAGGTTTGGGAGGAGGATTAAATCGTCCCTCACCGGAGCAATGACCACTATGTTGTGGTTTGATTCTCTTCACCACCGATGTTTTCAAATACCGTTCAACATCTTGCACAATGGCATAACATCTCTCAAGAGTTTCTACGGGATGAGAAATCAACTCTTTTTGCAAATCAAGTCTCAATCCGGTGCGGAATCTAAAGAGTGATTTCAGCGTCTTTTGATACCTTGGCCCCCATCATGAAATCTTCGAATTTGCCAATATACTTGATTATGGGCATACCACCTTGGCGTAAATTTTGCCACTGGTCAAGGAGGCGTTGGTGGTATGATAAAGGAACATACTTCTCAGTAAGTTATTCCTTTATGTCGTCCCAACGGGTAATAGGAGGACAACCCGCGTTCACCCTAATGCACTCGACGTTGAGCCAGAAAGGTCGAGTTTTACCAACCAATTTCATTTTAGCGAGTCTGACACAACGGTCGTCATTCATGCCATACCAATCAAAATGTTGGTCCATGCTGGAAAGCCAATCGAGGAAGACTGTAGGGTCCATTCTTCCATCGAAAGTCGGAATCTCAACTCTGACATTTTTAAGGAGTTGCACTTCGGGGTCATCTCTATGAGGATTCGTTCGATTTTGATTCCGATTATCTCGGCGACCATCGCGCCCTTGGCGTTGATCTTGAAGTTCCTCAACCGCTTCCAGTTGGTTGATTCGATCATGCAATCTATCATTACCAACTCCTAGGGATGTTTGAGCTTGCTCTATGGTATTCAGACGTGCATTAATTACACCTAATTCTTCTTGCATACCTTTAAGGGTATTGGGAATCTCACTCGAATGCATGGTGATCACAGATTCCTATTAGGGTTCTAATATGGAATGCAATATGGACTCATAAAAGAAAAACAATGCAATAAAATAAATATGACAAGCAAAGATGCCCTGACTTAGAAATTTGGGCTTTGATACCAAAACTGACGCGGGACGGTAACCCTAAAATGCATGAATATGATTTTTATGCGATTTTACCCCAATTAAATAAAATTAAATCAAGCTTAATCTCAAAATTAACTGAATACATTAGGGTTTTAGAAATCCGATAGGCAATCACGCTAGGTTCGAGGAGGGTCCAGTCCGCTGCGTAAGTCCCATTAGATTCAAGGCGGGATCGGGCCTAAAGATATAACTCTAGCTTTTCCAGGCTTCGGCGTTCATTTTCGATCTGATGTAGATTCATAGGTTCATACTAGGGTTGTAGAATTGGGTTTCGGGTTTGTAATAGGTTATGATTTGGAAGGGTTTATGGTTTAGAAAAGGGTTTTGGCTCTGTTTGATTTAGGGTTTCAGAAATGGTATAGGGTTTGGGATCAAGAGACTAATAGATTAGGGTTTAGAAATCGGGGATCAATAAAGGTGAAGGTTCAAGAGAAAACAAAGATGAATAGATAGCAGAGATAATAAAAGATCAAAAGAAAATAGATGAGAATCGCTCCCTTGGCCTCACACTAACCCATTTCGGGAAGAAGAATATTCAAGCAAAAAAGCATTCAAAATATTCCATTATCTCTTAAAAAATGTTTACAAGCCTCTTTAAATAGACACCAATTAATTAACTCGAAATAAAAGAGTCCTGAAACAATAATAGACTAAAAAGATAAGCTTTTCACAAAAAAAGAAAATTCCCGTCGCTTGACGGAGTTGTCCACAGCGCGTTGTGCATCTGTTCATGACGCACTGTGGTACTGTTCACAACACGCTGCAGTACTGTTCACAACACGCTGTGACTATTTCAGCCTCCTTTTCTCCGTTGAAGCTGCAGTACTCGGGCTTCCTCTTCATTTCTTCCAACACCGGTAGAAGCGATGTGGTCCTAAACCGATGCCCACGTACTCGACGTCCCCGTCACAGATACAAGGCAAGGTTAGTTGCAAGAGGATTCACACAAACACAATGCATTGACTATTAGGATACCTTTGCCCTAGTTGCTAAGTCAAATATAATTCGGGTTCTCTTGTCACATGCATCATTCAAACATTGGTTCTTATACTAGCTGGATGTGAAGAGTTCTTTCCTTGGTGATTTGAAATTTAGTAAAGGTAGGGGAGGGGGCTAAAATAATCCCCTAGAGCGTGGTTCCAGAAATTTAGTAAAGGGACAGAAGAAACCTCTATGACCATACACTGTTTGTGAAAAAAGGTACCCACCTCACAACTCTTGTTATGCATACTGATGGTATTATTTTGACAGAGGATGGCAATGAGGAAATGCTGCAATGGAAATAATATTTGAATAGAGATGTAAAAGACTTGGGACCGCTGAAATATTTCTGGGGAATCGAATTAGCCAGATCTAAGAAGGGGATAGCTCTATCCCAAAGAAAAGACACTTGATGTGTTAAAGTAAACTGATATGTTGGGATACAAACCAACTATTACTCCTATGGATCAAAATCACAACCTCAATGAGGGATAGAGAACTCCTCAAGGATGTGCAAACGTATCAACGACTCGTAGGAAAATTCATCTACCTGAGCATGACTCATCCAACATTTATTATGCTGCGAGTGTGGTGAGTCAGCATATGCATGCTCCTAGGACTTGCATATCTTGATGCTATCTACAGAATCCTAAGATATTTGAAGGGGAGTCCTGGAAGAGGGTTTCTATTAAGAACCACAAACATTTTGGTGTTGAAGTGTTCGCTGATTTAGGTTGGGCTGGTTCTCTGAGTGACAAAAGATCCACTTCTGGTTATTGCACATTTCTGTGAGGAAACTTGGTTACCTGGAAAAGTAAAAAGCAGAATTTAGTTTTAAATTTAAGTGATGAGGGGGAATATGGAGCCATGTCCCAGGGAGCTTGTGAGGGAATATGGCTTTGGTTATTTTATCCGATTTTGAAATTAATGTAAAATTGCCCATGATTTTCTATGGTGATAATGAAGCTGCGCTATACATAACTGAAAATCTAGTATACCATGAACGAACCAAGCACATCGAAGTGGATTGCCACTTCATAAGAGAGAAGATTGTATCTAAGGAGTTTTATATACCACAAGTCAGTACTGAAGATCAACTTGTAGATGTGCTTACCAAGGCAGTAGGAAAGAATTAGGTGTATGATATCACGTCCAAGTTGGGCATGATTGACATCTATACTCCAACTTGAGGAGAAATGTTGTGTGTGTCCATAGAACCTATATTAAATTGGTGCGTGTCTATGTGAGTGGGGGTGTGACTCTTAGTTGGTGTGTTAATATCATCTTGTAAAGCGTAAATATTAATGATAAAGGATGTGAGAGCTAACTTCTCTCATAACCCTAATTCTCTCCTACTCTTTGACGCAGGACGGTACCCTAAACTATGTGAATGCGATGATTGATTTTACCGAAATTAAATTGAATTAAATTAAACAATAAAACTTGCAAAATATAATCAATACCTCAGGCTTTCGCAGTATTTCATGGGAGAATCACGCATAATTCAGGCAGGGTTCAGTCCGGGCGTTAGATCCATTAGGTTGCAGCGTGGATCGTTCCTAGAGATAGGACCCTAGAATTCCAGATTAATGCGCTCACAATGCAATGATGGAATCTCTGGTTTTGGGTTATTTTGATACGGCCGGGCTTAACAGTCTGATGGGGCTACGGTTGTTGAATCAAGTCGATTCAATGGTTTAGGGAAAACTAAGGTTTAGGATCTCAAAAGATGATGGTCGATTTAGGGTTGTAGAATCACACAAGCAAAGATAATAAGAGATAGATAGGTAGATAGAAGATAGATTTGCAGGCTTCACACTCTTGACTTTGCACCAAACCCTTCTCGGGAAGAAGAATCACTCTCCGTATAGGCTCATCTCAAGCACACAAGCAAAAACTCTTTTCATTAATCATCAACTAATTACATTGTTCACTTAAGGACCTTATATAGGAGTCCTTTCAATAAAAGAAAACCCTAAAACAAATAATAAATAAAAGACAAATAAACGCCTAAAACAAAATTCGAAACAAAACTTCTCAAACAACTAAAACAGCCCGACACGATTTCGATCGATCGAAACTGAAAATCGTTCGATCGAAATTCTCATATACATAAAATGTCGCTGTTGACATTTTGATTGATCGAATTTTAATTTCGATCGACTGAAAATTTTTGATCGATCAATCGATTTTTCTGTGCTCCTTCAATTTCCATAATTTCATCTTTCGCTTGGTTTTGATTTCCATTCCGCTTCTTCCGACGTCGGTATACACGAAACGGTCCATATCCAATGTCTATGATGTCGGCATCCCCGTTAATTCTCCCCGACTCAAAATGTTTCATCACCGATGAAACACGCATGAAATGAATCCCGACACTCGGTAACGTATGAGCATCATTTCGGTCCATAGTAGAGGGATGTACCCAGTAAACCTCTCCTTGACGAGCCCAATGACCCGGCTTGCCAAGCCACTCTACCAAATACTTTTGAAGCTTCGCATCGACTCTCTCGGATCCGAAGGAATTCGTCCCCGATGAAGCGTGATCGTGATATGACCGGGAATACGGAAACTCAAGCGACGAACTCTCTCATGATTGGCCCATGCACTCTCGGTAGTCAACTCGCCAACCCTCTGCATCTCATAGATAAGAAATTTTCGGCCGCAGGTGAATGCCACAAGACTATCCCAAATTTCCTCCATTATCTCTTGTCTCTGCCTGCTTGGATAGGGAAGTGGTATTGGTTGCAAAGTTGGGATGGGATCGTGAATAAGAGGCGGTCGGGAAGGATTGCAAGGTGGTGGGGTTGAGCCTAGAGAAGGAACTAGGTCTTCCACATTGAACGTAGAGCTGACTCGGTTGTGCATAGGTGACTCGGTCGAATCGTGCGTGGGTGACTCAACATTACTACTCACAAGGGCCCCCTTGACACAAACTAGACTCTCTTCAGCTTCTTCGATCTCCTTTTCACTCATCACGGTCCTAAGGTCATATACTTCATCTTCTACTTTCATACTTTCCAGCTCCTTAGAACTTTCACTCCTTAGAACTTTCACTTTTAGTCACTAAATTCGGAGTGGGAAGTTTTATGGAGAATTGGTAAGCAAAGTGTCCAAATCCGTGACACTTGGAGCAATCAGGACACTTGTCTGTCTTTGATTTTAAAAATTGTAAAAAATTACGGTGTGTGAGAAGAACATAATTCTCGATAAGTCGCTCCATGTCTTCCCAATGTGTGATGCGCTTACGATGAGCTAAGTCGCGTAGAAGCTCAGCATTAGTCCAATAGGTTTTGGCACTACCCTCCAACTTTGTTTTCACTAACCTAACTTTGTACTCATTCGGTACGCCATACCAATCAAAATACTCTTCCACACTAGATAATCATTCCACGAAGGTTTTGGGGTTTAGCCATCCCTCAAAACATGAAACTTTATCCCGAATAGATTTTAGAAACTTTTCGGCGGGATTGTACTCGGGTTCACGCTGATGAGGGTATCCCCTAACTCTAGTCTCATCATGACTTTTGGGACTTTGCCAAGATTTTGGTGTGTAGCGGTTTCCTCGTTCGGCTAGCATCCTTTTATGACGGGTAACAAATTTATGGTGACATGCAAATGACTCATTCATGATGCTTGTCACAGATACAACTCAGACACAATTCTATGTGCCACACAACAGTTGAGGAATGTTAACAAACACATGACGTGCACACAAATGAATACACAAATGACATGCACATGTGACTCAAAATGAATAAGGACTTTTGTCGAACACAAGACGCGCGCAATGATGAATACAAATGACATAAGATTCCATTGAATTAAAATGATATGCACATATGAACCAACAATGAATGAGGACTTTTATCAAACACTAGATGTTCACAAATAAAAACTGAAATAAGATGCAATAAAATTAAAATGCTATGGAATTAAATGTCACACCAATATACCCTAACCTAGAACCTAGGGCTTTGATACTAAAACTGGCGCAGGACGGTACCCTAAACTATGTGAATGCGATGATTGATTTTGCCGAAATTAAATTGAATTAAACAATAAAACTTGCAAAATATAACGAATATCTCAGGCTTTCGCAGTATTCCATGGGAGAATCACACATAATTCTGGCAGGGTTCAGTCCGGGCGTTAGATCTGCTAGGTTGCAGCGTGGATCGTTCCTAGAGATAGGACTCTAGAATTCCAGATTAATGCGCTCACAATGCAATGATGGAATCTCTGATTTTGGGTTATTTTGATACGACTGGGCTTAACAGTCTGATGGGGCTACGGTTGTTGAATCAAGTCGATTTAATGGTTTAGGGAAAACTAGGGTTTAGGATCTCAAAATATGATTGTAGAATCACACAAGCAAAGTTAATAAGAGATAGATAGGTAGATAGAAGATAGAGTTGCAGGCTTCACACCCTTGGCTTCGCACCAAACTCTTCTCGGGAAGAAGAATCACTCTCCGTATAGGCTCATCTCAAGCACACAAGCAAAAGCTCTTTTCATTAATCATCAACTAATTACATTGTTCACTTAAGGACCTTATATAGGAGTCCTTTCAATAAAATAAAACCCTAAAACAAATAATAAATAAAAGACAAATAAACCCCTAAAACAAAATTCGAAACTAAACTTCTAAAACAACTAAAACAACCCGACACGATTTCGATCGATCGAAATTGAAAATCGTTCGATCGAAATTGAATTTCGTTCGATCAAAATTCTCATATACATAAAATATCGCCGTTGACATTTCGATTGATTGAATTTTAATTTCGATCGATCGAAATTTAATTTCGATCAATCAATTTTTCTGTGCTCCTTCAATTTCTAGAATTTCATCTTTCGCCTAGTTTTGATTTCCATTCCGTTTCTTCCGACGTCGGTATACACGAAACGGTCCATATCCAATGTCTACGATGTCGGCTTCCCCGTCACTCTTTCTCTCTTCTTCTCCATCAAACTCTAATCAAACCCTAACCTAATCGTCTCCAGTATTTTATCTGCAGGGTGGCTATGGAAATCTTTTCCTTTTGTCATCTTTTGGAGTGACGTGGTGTGTTCCTTTTTCTTGAGCCTATGACCTATCTCCTTGCTGGATGCAGTGTTGGGGCTCTTTTCCAAGCGGTCATGTGCTCTGGACTTCGTTGCTGATTGCTATCTTTTGGTTTTTGTGGATTGAAAGAAGCAATGAAACTTTCAGTGGGGTTAGTAAGTCACCTAGGTACTTGAAGATTTTGATCCAAGGATGAATAATTTTTTGGGCCTTGGCTCGCAGGATGTTTGTGCATATTCAAGGGGGTGGTCTTAGAAGATATTGAAAGGTTTTTATGACTTATGGCTAGTTGTTGGGCTTGAAACACCTGGGTGAGAAATAGACTCCACCACTGATGGGGACTCTTAAGCTCAATTTTGATGGTTGTTCTGTCAGTTTGGATTCATTAGAAGCAACTTTGGGCTACTATTTAGTTGTATTGTGGGGCCATTGAGTGGAATGATGCTGCAACTGCAGAAACGTGTGCGTTGCTCAAGGGTATTCTATTTTATCATGCAAACTGGGATGATCTTGTTAGTATCAATGGTGACTTTTTGAATGCCAATAGATGGGCTTCTAAGCAGGTGCTAATAAATATCCTTGGAGACTGGCTAATGAATTTGAGGAGATTCTGGACCTTTGTGTGACTATGGTGTACTTTAATCATGTCCATCATGAGGTGAATGGTGGGCTGATTCTCTGTCAGAAAAGGGTGCGTCTCTTAAGCTTCCAGTTTTCATGGATGCCATTGATTGTGACTGCTGTAACTTTGTTTGCTTGCTTTCAGTCTTCACACTTATTGTACTTTTATGGAATAATCACCTCAATTATTCTTTGGCTTGCCTTTAACTTTGTTCGTCAATATTTTATTAGTAAATTCCTATGTTTTGTGGATAAGAAAAAAAAATTACATGAAATTGGTGAAGTAACATTTTGCAAGGCTAATTTCACCAGTTCAAATTTAATTCAACTTTAGCACTGATAAATAATCAAACATGAAAAAATATTATTTTCTTGTGAGTTTCTAATGTGTTTTCAATCGTATAAATAAATGCTTATGCATATAGTAACAAAATAATAAAAATAACAAAAATAATTATCACATTAAAAATAATTACATCAAATAATACACTAATTAAGTATAATAACTATAACATCAATAATTAAAATTGATGTTAATCAAACCTTCCTTTGCTCACCTAATTTATCAAAGAGGGCTTGGGACAGCAGCAAAATGGGAAGATGGCAATATTGCAACCTCAAGGTCACAGGTTCGAGTGCAACTTTACCTATTAAAAAACATAAAAAATTAAGTTTTGAAATCATTATATAACATGATTAATGATTTATTATGAATTAAGTAGCATAATTTCACTTTATGACGTTAAAGCTCCGTTTTGACACAATTTTTGCAAAGAAACTCCTTTAAATAAAAATGTTTGCAAAAATATTTAATTTATTTTGTGTTTGGTTAATTCTATTAGGTTAATATATTCTTAGTAAACTAAGTAGTTTACGAACATTTGTATGTGAAACCATTTTTTCATTAATTTAATTTTAGTTTTTTTGTGATTGTGCATCCAGATGGTACCTAAGTACACTCAATAGAAAAATATATTTAAACTGTTTTATTATAGTTAAAACAATTAATTAAAATTATGAAGTTTGTCAACAAGCTAGGCATTTTCTTCAAAAGCTTCAAACAATATAGTATGTGTTCTGAATAATATTGTAAAATTTGAAATAAATTAATCATTTCCTCGAATTGGACAAATCAAATCTATGAGCTAAACAACTCAGATTCATGGATGTGAGCAAATTGAAATTGAGTCCACAAATTTAGTGGACCAGTGCCCTTACTAGGGCTGTCAATGGGCAGTATTGGGCCTTAAACAGGCTAATTGGTAATTGTAAGATGTTTAAAATTTGAACCTTGTCTCACCCGTTTATCATTGGGGTCCAACATTTTGGTCTAAGCCCAGTAAGAAGGGCCAGTACCTCTTATCCAGGCCCTGACTGGTGGCCCATTGACATACCTAGCCATGAGTGGATGAATTGATGGGGAATTAAACCTCATTAGTCGGTTTTTTAAAGCAGTTCAGCTCTTGTATGCCTTTGAGATACTCTCATTTTAGCCGGGGCTTTGCACCCTTTAGCTTATCTGGATATTTGTAGTAAATAGCAATCTGTGTAATCTTCATTTATTCAAAATATTATCAAATATTTTGCTGATTTTTTTCTTTTTGGTTGGTTTGAAATAGAAGAATTGGCATCTCTTTGGTTGAACTTATTGTTAAGATTGGTCACTTATGCAACGTTCTATATGATACACGTCGACATCTGTAATGTGGATTCTTAGATCACTATTACAATCCTTTGTGAGGGTTGTTGACGCACTTCTGTGTTAGTGATATTGGTATATAAGGCTTCGTTTGGGTTAGCTCTTTCGGGCAAAAAACAGCTCTTTGGCTCTGGCAGGGAACTGTTTTCATGTTTGGTAACACTGCTCCTCGCCCTGTCTGCTCTTGCGGTGAGCTATTATAAGTAACAAAACTTCTCTATGCTTGCTCTCTGTTAGAGCAGATTTTATCTGCTCTAGCAGAGAATAGGCAAAGAGCTTCTACTGCTCTTATAAGAGCTAACCCAAACACAGGCTTAGTGTAAGACGAGGATGTATCTTAAATAATCACGTGAATAGTCTATTTTATCAGGTTTGAGATGATCACTGATTTATTTGTTCATCAGGCAGGAATTTCAAGAGTTGTTGTGGGGATAAGACATCCTTTGTCGCATCTTCGAGGGAACGCGATACGCTCCTTAAGAAGTGAAAGTGTTCAAGTTGACGTTCTTGGAGAGGATTTGCAAAGTAAAACAATTGAGGTTGCAGAAAATCCATAAACTACTGTCTATACCTGTTGCTATAAACCTATAATTATTTCACGTTTAATGTTGTTTGTGTGCCTCATAAGTTTGTATGATCTCCAATAAGGTATTTGCATGGACTTTAATTAAAATCATTATGGCGGGTTTTCCATCACCATAGTCGTCAATTTTCAGTAGTATAAGGTATGAAAATTCTTTAACACAATAAAGTGAATTTACGGCGAGTAATGGGTACTTTTTTGACGGGGACGCCGACATCGTGGACATAGGCTATGGACCATATCTTGTGTATCGGCGTCTGAAGAAGCGGAACAAAAATCAGAACCAGGCTTAAAGGAGCAAAATCTGTGTATTGGAGCAATGCGCAGTCGATCGATCGACCCCATGCTTCGATCGATCGATTGTGGTCTGTGGGAACTTATTTTGGCGAAGTTATATATATATGCTTCGATCGATCGAGCACCTTTTCGATCGATCAATTATTTAGTGGTCCGAGAACAATATTTCATATATATACATATGCTCGATCGATCAATGCTACTCATCTATGATTGATTTTTTCGAGAAAAGGGGTTTTCGTCATAACTCGAATTTAAGTATTAGGGGCAAACTTGTCTTGTTTTGGTGCTTTATTTGTTTAGGGTTTTATTTTGTAGACCTCCTATATAAGGTCTCTTAATAAACAATATAAGGGGTTGATTATTGATTAATGAAAGAGCTTTGCTTTGTGCTTGAGATGAGCAATTCTGGAGAGTGATTCTTCTTCCCGAGATGGGTTTGGTGTGAGGCCAAGGGTGTGATGCCCATTATTTTCTAGTTTTATTCATTTTAATATTTCTTTGTTCCTCTATTTTTTGCTCTTATTTTATTCCCATAAGCCCTAAATCCAGCCATTGTTTTGTCAAAATTTCCCAAACCATAACCCTAGTTTTCATCTAAACCATCCGATTCAATAACCCTAAATCTCATCCCAACCATCTAACCAATCTAAACCCTTAAATCGACCTGCCCTCTAAACCCTTGAGGAACCTGAGATTCCATCATTGAACCACGAGCGAGCTGTGACGGGGCCAATACTCGAGCTTGCAGCATGGTGCTTGGGACACGACATGTGGTGCCAGGAGGGCACGCGACATGGGGCAAAGTGGGCTTGGCAACGTGATCGCGCTGCGAGGACGCGACACGATCGCATGTGGGTAGGACGCGGGAGCGACACAGTCGTGACACGGACGCGACACAACCAAGGTGGGCTAGCGATGCAAGAGGCGTTGCGGTATGTCAAACCAAGGAGTTTGAGGTTCTCCTGCCATTCGGGCTGAATGACTGTTTTACCCTTATATAGGGGAAGGGAGCTAGAGAGCTATTCCCCCACACATGGGGCCTTGCGTTGCCAGAGGGGGTGCAAGTGTCTCCTAGGCCTGAAAGGGTAGGCCTAGGACGTCGACGCAGCGATACCGTGTGGCACCCAAGGGAGGTTGATGTATGGCTCTGGACTACGCGTCGCGGTGCATACGGCTGGACAACCTCGCGAGAAGAACACCAGAGCGCTGCGTGGGACTTAGTTGAGCACGACAGCATGTGGGCTAAGGATGAACGGGTGCTAGTAATGCGGAACGCACATGAAGGCAAGCTGCGTGGGACTCAATTGAGCACGCGAGCGATGAGGCACAAGGCTGTGGGCTTGGTTCGGTATGTGGGCAAAACATGATGGCATGGGGAGCTGCATGCCAAGACTGTTACGAAGCGAGGTACTAGTGCAGTGCACAGGGTGAAGTTTGAGCAGGCCAAGTTTAGTACAGTGGTGCAAATGAGCGTGTCATAAGGGGCACGATACAGTTAGATGGTAGGCCGTGAAATAGAGGTAACCATGTTGGGGAGTTCCCGTCCTCTAGGCGGGTGGTATCAGAGCTGATGTGTAGATGGGTTGGCTTTGTTGCATGCGGTAGCGAAGCACCGCGCGGGTTGAAAGCGCGTTGAAGGACGCTCCGCGACAGTTGGTATCAGAAGTAGGCTGACCTAACCGTCGTTCCCTCTAGGATCTTCCTTCTGCGAGGCTAACAAATCTAACGCAACGGTTCGGACCCTACCCGAATCGAATGTGATCATCCGAATGGAAAACTACGAACCTTAAGGTATTCGCGCTTATTCGTATTAGTTTTGCTTAATTAATTTAGTTTAATTTCCGCAAAATAATCATTTTATCATCATTCACGTAGTCTAGGGTTTTATCCTACGTCATTTTTACTATATGTTTACCTCCATTCTTTCACGCCATACACTTTTTGTTATTGAATTTGCACTGCTGATTTCACTCTATGTAACAGGTAAATCGTTTTTTGGATATTTTCTTCTTGTTGAGTTGGCAGAGAAACTTGATATTTTCTTTTTGTTTGGTTAGTCTTAAATGTGTGTGTGTGTGTGTGGTCTCGGGACAATTTTGAAACATATATGTCTAAAGCATTGGCCAGAAAACACAAAAGGCAAAAACCAACCCATAAAGGAAAAAGGAGGATACCTCGAGGGAAGAAACCCCATACAGCCTGGGAAATCTCTTCAGGCAAGAGATAAGGGACCTTACATCTCTCTTAATTCATCCCAATGTTGTTGCATCTACAGGATTTATATGTAGTCTTTGTTATATTTGTGCTAGTATTAAAATTCTGATGAATTTAGGGGGGGGGGGGAGACAGCGCACAACCCTCGTTTCTTATTCTCTCTTTCCTCTTCTTCTATCAACCCTTAACAGTAATTTCTTTACAGGCTCAATTTGGTATTAGAGCGGGTTCATCCTGACAACTATGTGTTGCTGATGTCACTGTTCTTTCTGATGCCACGTCATGCTGCCATCAACATGGTCAATGTTTGACCTCAGATCAAAGTGAAAGCTATTAGGTTCTGATTGGAATTTTTGGGTGTGCATTTTTAATGACATGTTGTTTGGTTTGTCAAAGATTTGAGGAGTATTTAAGGGTTCTTTGTACATCGAGGGTTTTCTTGATTTTCAGTGCAATTTATACCTGGGACACTAAAACGTGAGGTGCATGATGGGGGTCTGAATCGGAATAGACTCTGAATGCTTCCTGCAGCAATGGTTTGTTGAATCGATGCAAGATTTTCAAGTATTCATGCGTTTTATAAAACCTGCACAAAAGAACCTGTTTCACGATATTATGGGATCCCGCCTTCCGTGTCATCTTTTGGCGCATTTTCTCTGAGCAGTTTGGATCAGAATCTAGTTGCCTTGCTACTCCAAATGGCAGGATATCATTCAGGGCTTGGGCCTGTAGTACGATGGAAGGTTGACAATATTTCAATCTCAAGGTCGCAGGTTCAAGCCCAACTGGCTTATAAGAAAAAGAAGATAGATGGGCATTCTTTACTTGGATGAGGCTCTCGATTTTCATGTTTTGTTGTGGATTTGTATGCTATACTGCATCAACACACTTTTTCTGTTGTATATAAGCTGTTTTGGCACAATTTAACTGATCTTATGATCTGTGAAACAGGAGTGCATTAATTGCTTACTATACTGGCTGGTTTTACTTGGTTCCTACCTTAGTGATGTATGACTTGAAAAATCTGTGCATGTGATTAATTTTCCAGGTTGAAAGCTACAGTATTGTAGCTTGTAGTGCGAGTTTCTATAGCTATGTAGCTTGCATTTGTCCCGAATTGCTGTATTAGTGCAGTTTTCTTATATGGTAATTGTTGCAGTGTCGTGGCACTGATTGTGGTAATTGTTGTAGTGGATGTGTAAACCTGTACTTTGTCTTATTTCTTGCAATGATGCAATGTTGAGGCCCGATAACTCTGCAGTTGCTTCACATTCCTATTTGGCTGAGATAAGTGTTGTTGGCTCCTTGGGTTAAAATCTTGATTTTCTGGTACGTGTCACTGAACACCAAATCTGGTACGTATCGGTTCCCAACGATACAATGGTATATATCGACCGATGCATCCAAAAGATATATGGGTCGATGCATTCCATGGATGAATGCATCGACCTGGTCTGGTTCGAAACCGATACGTATCTGTTTCGTCTAGAATTTTGAACCATGGTAGGATCTACCAACACTCCTATGTCAATTCTGTCTGTACGGATCATTGATTCTGGAGCTATTGTTCACATGTCCGGTATGTCTTCCCTGTTTGATTCTATTTCTCTATTATTAGGATAATGTAATGTTTGTGCCAATGAATCCCTTTTTACTGTTACTAGGAAAGGAGTGGTTCAAGTTAATCAAATACTTATAGACCCACCTCTACAAGTTCTAACATGCCCATTATTCTCGTCAGTTAGTAGTCTACTAAAAAACTCAATTACAGTGTGACTTTTTTCCCATCTTATCATGCTTTCAGAATTTGTCGACGAGGAAGATTTTTGGTCATGGTTGTGAGGAGAGAGGTGTTTTACGTATTTGATGTTAGCAAGGCTTTAGAGAAGACTGCTTCCATTGTTGTGACTGCTACTATCTCGTTGGAGACTCTGCGTCTGTGGCACTTACGCTTTGGCTATTGTCCTGTACCTTGGTTGCGAATATGTTCCCTCAACAATTCAACTCATTAGATGACTCCCAGATTCATTGTGTGGTCTATCAATTGTCTGAACATCATAGTATTTCCTATCCTGTGAGTCATAGTACGAGTGTTACTCCGCTTCATCCTGTGTAACTCTGATGTGTGTATGTGTGTGTGTGTGTGTGCGGGGGGGGGAGGTGTTACAGTCAGATAACAGGGAAGAGCGTTCTTCTCATCACCGTCCCTCCTATCTTCGTGGTCATGGTATTGAGTGGCAGACCAGTTCCCCATACACCCCTCAGCAAAATGGAGTGGCTGAGAGAAAAAGTTGTCATCTACTCTAGTAGAGTTCGTGCCTCGTTATGAGATGAGTTTACCAAAATGGTTATAGAATGAAGCTGTTCTCACAACATGTCTTCTAGTTCGTGTCATTTAGAAATTTGGGTCCAAATTTCTAAATGAGTAGCTGTTGCAGTTGAGAAGATATGAGTCCTTCTTTGAAAACTGGAGTAAAATGGTAAATTTTGGTCCAGGACGCGATGGTCATTTGGAGCAAGACAGAGGTATTATAGTAATTTTTGATCTGGTACATGATGGTCATTTCAGGAAAAGATAGGGGTAAGATCATAGTTTTAATTTAGAGACAAAAAGGTAATTTCTCAGAAAGATTGAGGACAAAATGATAAATTTGACATGTGTTGATACACCCAACTTAAGTATAGCAGCTTAAACTTGGAGTTCTGATTAGGGTTTAGAGACGTTAGGATTAGGGTTGTGAGAGAGAAATTTGACATGTGTTGATACACCCAGCTTAAGTATAGCAGCTTAAACTTGGAGTTCTGATTAGGGTTAGATTAGGGTTTAAAGACATTAGGATTAGGGTTGTGAGAGAGAGACTTACTGAGAATGTTCTCCTCATTAGTCTTTATATTAATAATAATGATCATTCCATACACACCCATTATTCTGAATTACACACCAATATAACTAAACCAGCCTATATACATCAAAACTGTTATACTAACACTCCCCTTAAAGTTGGAGCATGGATATCAGGTATGCCTAGTTTTACCATAATATCCTTTAAAATGATAGGACCCAGAGTAATCCCACACTTTTTCTCTTACAATATCAACAACTTCTAAGGAGCAATATCAACAACTTCCAAGGAGCAATCCCACACCTTTTCTCTTACAAAGTGAATGTCCACCTCTACGTGCTTTGTCCTCTCATATAATAAAGAATCTAAGGCAATTTCTCCACGGCTTCATTATCACAGTGAAGGGGGCATATAATCAGTAACAGGAAATACAAGCTTAGTCATGAGAGATTGAGGCTACAGCAATTCATTGGCACCATGAGCAATAGCACGATATTCTGCCTCAGCACTAGCGAGAAACAACATGTTGCTTCTTGCTCTTCCAAGCCACTAGATTACCTCCAAGAGATGCAGAATAATCAGAAGTAAATCTCATTTGGTATCAACGCTGATGACCATGAGAATAATAAAGAACTCCCTGTCCTGGGTTGGATTTGTGATATCTCAAAATCCTATGAGCTGCAACCATATGGGAGACCAGAGGTGCATGCATAAACTGGCTATCCAATCTGACGACAAAGATAAAATCTGGTTGAGTCAACGTAAGGTAAATCAATCGACATACAAGTCACTGATACTCATGAGGATATAAAATTAACTCCCCTTTTTTTCATAAAGCAAATAAGGTTTAGAAAGAGCCTTTTATTTGGCAGATTTGTGGGATCTAATTTAAAATGGTCTTTAGTAATTGAATCCAGTCAAGTAGATTTTGTTTTATATGTATACGTGGGGCTTTAAATGACATTTCATTTTATATATTTTACATGTAAATACGGGACACTAAATGACAAAGAGCCATTAAGGCTTTAATTATTGAATCTAGACTAAGGCCATTAGCTATTTAAAAAGAGTTGCTTTTACAATTAATCTAATCCAAGGTTGACTCTCATTGACCTTTTAGGTCACAGTTGGTGAAACCGCTAGCTCTTGAAAAAGTGGTTATAATCGGCTATTTTTGTCCAATTTATAAAAAAATAATTGCCTATATTTAATAATTGGTAAGTCATCTATAATTTTTCAATTTACTAAAAAACTTGTTTATTTTTTAAGTTTTTATTTTATAAATTTAATAATTTAAAAAAATCGTGAGGCTTATGTTTCACACCTTGAGGCTTATGCCTCGTCTCTCGAGATGGTAAAATGCTAGCCTGCCCTTTCACCTCTGAAAACATTGGCATCTACCTTAGAAAGGAAACTTTATAGGCAACAAAAATGCCGATAAGAGAGGCACATTTGACAATTGGATAAGGAGTAATGACATATTTGCAAAGCCCTTTGTGGAGAGCAATAAGAATGTTAAGATCAACCACATCATTAGTAGCAGTATCAATGACAATAGGAGAGGAAACTAGAAGTACTTACAGTAGGAGCTTGAGAAGAGGGAGGTGGCTGTTGTAGCCAGAAAAGGTTCTTGTGTTATACTCCGGTGATCTCTTGCCTACTGAGGCACACAAACTCCCATCCTGATGAGGATGATTCAATGGTAACTGGCATAGGAACAACAAGAGTAGGTGAAGGAGTCATCTGATCATCAGAAAAATAAGCCACATTCTCAAAAAAAGAATCATCCAGGGAAATGTAAACCATATTAGACGTGGGATCATAACATCTATAGATTTATTATTTAGTTTTTTTCTATGTGAACTGAGATTTTGAACAAAGCAAATACATAAAAAAACTCTAGTCTAACACATGAGTGGGAGTGCGATTAATCGAGAAACATGCAGTGAGGAGAGCTATTGACCAATAAGACTTCAGTACATGGATACCTCGTAATAAGGAGCGTGTCACTCCAATAAGATGTCTATGCTTACGTCCACAACACCATTTTATTAAGGACTGTAAGGATAGGACATTAGATGAGGTGTCCCATGTGACCGAAGATATCGTTCAAAGGCATGAGAGGTATACTCAGCACCATTGTCAGTACGAAGAGTTTTGATGCAACCCCCATACTAGCAACCATTGAATGAGAATGAAACTCCTGAAAGAAAAACTTCATCTTTGGATTTCAAAAGACAAATCCCAGTGAGCCTAGTATAATCATCAACAAAAATAACATTATATTTAAAACTATCCAAAAACAACAAGGAAGGGAAATATTAGAATGTATGAAATAGAAAGGAACATGAGAATGATGCATATTAGATGGACACGAATTTCAAATATGCTGGGATAATTCACAAATCTTACACTTAAACTTAATAGAAGTGCATAAAGATTTAAAACCAGGAATGAAATCACATAAAGTGTTTTAAAATCAATATACCCATACCCAAACAGGCATGCCACAAAGCAAATGTATTACTATTAGCAACTATAGAGGACAAAAAAGAAGAAGCTTCGTCAACAACATCAGCAGAGGCATCTAAACTATCCCTCCAGTAATGAAGTAGTAGGGCCCCTACGCTCTATGCCTCTACCAACAATCCTCCTCGTATTCTGCCAAGTACGATAAGAAGGATAAAAGATAACAACAATTTAATTGCTTTGCAAGGCGACTAACTGAAAGTAAATTGTTTGAAAAATGAGAGTATGGCGACAAGGAGAGAGGAGATAAAGGAATGCCCCTAACTCCAAGAAGGAGAGTGACGGAGCCATCAACAAGTCAAACGTGAACAAATGTACTAGGAGGTGAATAAGTTGAAAACCCATGTGACTCACCCGTCATATGGTCTGTAGTGTTAGAATCAATGACCCAACAAGGAGAATATGAAGAGGTGGAAGCAAAAAAAATGTATATGTACCCAAAGCTCCAAGCTCAGATGTAAAACTAGCAGCAGTAGAAGATGTAGGAGTGTGTCCTCAACTTGATACAAATCATCTCTAATATGTCTGGTTGTAAGAACACAGAAAATCAAAAGGAGAAGTTGAATTAACATCCACAGTAGGCTCAAATCCAGATTTATTAGTGTGCGCAGAAGATCTCGTTTGAAAGGAGTTAGGATATCCATGTAGCTTGAAGCAATGATCACGATCATGTTCAACTTTGTCGTAATGGGCACACACTGTTGAAGATCTGCCATGACCTCTACTACCAAAACCCCTACCACGACCACGGTCAAATCCTCTACCACGGCCATCCTAAGGGTGAGAATCAACGAAAAATATAGAGCTCTCAGAAGGTGTGGTGGAAGACTGGAGAGCCATAATAGAATATCCTTGCTCCTTAGAGAAAAGGATTCCATAAACAGTGCTAAGTGAAGGAAGAGGATGTGTAGTAAGAATCTGCTCATACTCAAGACTGAGACCTCCCAGAAAAGTATAGATCTCTTGACACTCATGTTGTCGAGCAAGAATAGAACTAACAACCTCACTAAATTGAGAAATAGGCTCATAGTGGCTAAAATCCTCCCACCTACTATAAAGAGTACTAAAGTACTCCCCAATGGTCATATCTCACCCTGTCTACAGTCAACAACACCACGTGTGAGCCGAGAAATACGGGTGTCATGCTTCGAAGGAGCAAATATCTCCTTCAGTATACTCCTTAAGAATGCCGCAGACTCATAGAACATAATGATACTGGAGATATTTGGGTCCATCTAATTGAATAATGATCCCAAAATAATAGCATTATCAGCCTCCCAATCTGAAGATCAAGGGATCTAGATTTTGTTTTTTGAATGGAACCCGTAAGAAGGCCAATCTTCTTCGTACCTTGAATATATAAAGTAATTGCCCTTTTCCATTGGAGGTAGTTCAAAAAATTCAGCTTGATAGTAATAATGGCTGAGGGTAGATTGTCGATACACATCCCAACATATTTGTCTCCCATAATAATCAAGGGTGCTCAACAACAAAAGAACAAAACAATAGGGGCAGAGGAAACAAGACCAGGTTGATAACAACCAAGATAATTAAAGGAAAAAACCAGTTTCTGAAATCTGAAACACTAAAACTTATTTTAGCACTCCATTTATCCATGGTGCAAAACATCCATCAAATCACTAATCAACAATAGCTGGGCAGTATGCAGCAACGTAGAAGATCAAAAACTTATAAAAAGAGGACTGATTTGTCCTTACATTTAAGCTGGAAGGCATGGAGTTCGTGAAATATCAATAACGTGAGACTTGAGCTACTGAAAACAACATGGAACTCGATCGATACTCATCCACCTCAAGTGAGACTTGATTCAATAACCTCTAATGAGATTTCGGCTCATCCACAGATAGACGTCGCAGCAGTGTGCCTTGAAATCTGTGAAGCAAAAAACATGAAAAACAAAGAAAAAGTTCTTACAAAGATAGCTTCATAGGGGCGCAGTTCACAGCAGAGCACAGTTGCACTTAAAGGAGACCAAAGCAAAATGCTGTACTTTTTGGCTCATATAATATTATTTATGCAGCATCTGTCATTTTGGTTAGCAATTTCTCTTCATATTTCCATTGCAGTCTTAAAATCAGTTTTGGTCAAATAGTTCTGCATAAAAGACTGAGTATGATGCCCTTGAGGGAGGATTCCTAATTCTTACACTGCTTTGTACTTTTCTTTTAATGTATATATAGCTTTTATGCTGCATCTTTGTCTGCCTTTTTCCTTTGGCATTCTATTACACCAGCGTTATTATCTCTGATCATGGGGTTCTTCATAAAAGATTGAGTTTGATACAGTGGAAATAAATTTGTGGCCAATGTTTTGCCTCAGAAGTATGATTACAATTGGTTATATTCTTGTTAACTTTCTGACTTTTTAAGATCAAATATTGTAGGAAGCTGTAAAATCCTGTCGCTTAGTCAACGCTCCGTTACTCTACAGAGCTGCTTCTCGAGTTCCCTACTCTGTTCTCAAGTATGCTATGACCTTAGATGGTGAGTGTTATGGATTTAATGAATTTTTTGCGGTTTCCTATTTCATTTTTTGTAGGATGTACCTGATTTAAATGACTTAAACTTTTATGAGTTTATAAGTAGAGGTGAAAACTGGGCGGGTCAACCTGATGGATCAAGCAACCTGATTGCAATGGGTTGGGTTTGGGTTGAGATTTTTGACCTGTCATGTCCTGACCCATATATTAAACGGGTTGGATTCGGGTTGAGGTTTCTTTATCCAAACCCGACCCGACTTGACACGACTCCCACTGTTGTATTTAACTTTATCCAACCTAACCCAAATTTTTGCTGAACGGATCAGATCAGGCTCAGTTGTGGTCAAGGGCTGCAGGTCAAGTTCGGGTTGACCCCGGCCTGCCCAAACTCGATCCGTCTGCACCCCTATTGATAAGAGCCTAAAATTGAGAGATGCATATGGTCATGAGATAATTTTTTGTTGATAGTCTATGTTATTTGAGTGCTGGCAGGTAAAACTGCAACTAACAGTGGCCATGCATCATGGATAAGCAGTAAGCTGTCTAGGAAGCGAGTACTTGAACTGCGGGGTAGGAGTGATGCGATTGTAGTAGGTGGAAACACTGTACGCTGTGATGGTATATATCTTCTTTCAAAATCAGCTATATTTTGTACAAGGGAGCTACAACTGACACACGAGATTTGTACCGCGGCACATCATCTAAAAGGAAAGACTTAATATTTTTGAGATTTGTGCCATGTGGAACACCATCTAAGCCCTTTGATTTGAAGGCCATGATGTGAAGATTTTTTCTGCCAAAGATCGGCATGAAACATAACCTCTATCATCTGTTTCAATACAGTCAAAGATCATCATCTGATTCAATGCTAACTCAATGGTTGACTGAGACAATTCAGATAACCGGGATCATTTTTCGTGCCAATCTTTGGCAGCAAAGATCTTTATATCATGGCATTCAAGTCAACGGGCTTAGATGGTGTTCCACATGGTACATATCTAAAAAATATCTCTTTCTTTTTGAGCAATGTGCTACGATACAAATATCGTGTGCAAGTTGTAGCTCCCTTTGTATAGCTGGATATTCTAGTTGCTTGTATTTACTAAAGAATTTTTTGTGCACCCCCAAATTTGTGTCTTGGCATCAGATCCACGACTAACTGCTAGACATGGAGGTGGGCATATACCTGTACGGATTGTAATGTCACAAACCCTTAATCTTCCTGAAGTTGCAAACCTTTGGGACATCTCTGCTGCTCGCACTATTGTTGCAACTCAAAGGGGTGCTAGGAAAAATTTTCAGAAATTGCTTGCTTCCAAAGGTGTTAAAGTAGTGGAATTTGACATCTTAAACCCCCGAGATGTCATGGAATATTGCTATGATTGCGGGTATCTTGCCATTTTGTGGGAGTGTGGTGGGTCATTAAGTGCTCCTGCTATTGCTTCTGGAATCATTCACAAGGTATGTTTAATTTATCTTCGTTATTAATGTATCTAATAACAAATTTCTTGTAACAATTGGGCCGACCAAACATTAGATGGTTTTTGAAATACTGGAATCTAGCTAACTTTATTCAAAGCTAAATAGGAAGTACTAATTAAAACTTGAATCATTACAAAATACAAAATTGAGAAATATTCCTGAAACAAGCATGGCTAGAAACCAATTAGCTTCTTTTCCATCAGGATAGGCTTCCGATATAGGCTTTTTCATTTGCTAGCTGATATATTCTTAGATTACCTTCCAATTGATATTGGATAGCCTCTTGACCCCCACACTTTTCAAGGATTTTATGAATTTTACTGAAATTTACTGCATGTTTTGAAGGCAGAGAAGAAACGCGACTCAACAATTTGCTTGAATCACCATCAATCCATTGTTGGCTATGGCTGATTTATGATAAGAATTATAGCCTGTCTATATGGCATCAAACTCCGCATTTGACATGTTTGCATCAATCAACCCAGAGTAAAAATATTTTTTTTCCATCATTGCTATTGCATACTCCACCAATGTTTCCTAATTCGTGGTTCGCTGGGTTCGAATTCTTGAAGTTTGCGGTTCGCTAGGAGTAGGATGAGTTTTTCTAATATTAGGGGGGTTATACATGTTTTTATCATATAACTTTAAAATCTGTCACTAACTGAAAAGGATATTGTAGAACTGTTGGTTTGACGCTTCTGTTTGTTCTATTAAGTCAGAGGATCGACGTAAGACACTTTTTTAAAAATTTTAGAAACTAAACTAGAGGGCTGTAAACCGGTTTGCCTACCAGCAGCGAACCCGACCGAACCGAATCACGAACCGGTTAGGATATTGTAGAACTGTTGGTTTGATGCTTCTGTGTGTTCTATTAAGTCAGAGGATCGACTCCTCTAAGACACTTTCTTTAAAAAAATTATACACAAAACAAAAGGCTGTAAACCTGTTCGCCTACCAGCAGCGAACCGGACCGAACCACGAACCGGTTCGTGATTCGGTACCAGTTGTAGCGAATTGGGTAACCCTGCTCTACACATCCCCACCAAGTTCAAGTTGCCTTTATTGCTGTCATCAAAGTTGACCTTAATCCAACCTTTGTTTTTCTCTAAGTACCCTCTGCTTCACTCCAAAAAAAAGGAAAGAATCATGTCATGTAATAATGTGATGCTAAAGCATTTATGTAAGCAAGTCTATTCTGCAACTCTTGATGCAATACATCTCCAACTGGTAACTCAGCGGTTTTCTGCATACACAATCTTTCCTCATCTCTAACCTTATCCGAAAGATGCCTCAACAAGAAAATAGCTTAAGTTATAGATTTTCTTGGCATATACCCTAACTAGAATAATTATTTATTTCTTTTGTAAGGTGCTGCTCCACTACTTTCTCTCCCTTTCTCCATCTCCGAAAGTATCATTGTATGACGAGTAGGTTTGATAGCTTAATAGGTCGCACAATTTGTTTGTTTTTGATCGTTAATCAAAGATAATTTTATTCAAAAAAAGAAATAGGTTACAACACCCTGGTCATATGCAGCCCATGACCAACAATTGTGCTGGAAAAAATAGTTGAAAAGTAATGAAAGTTTAACAAACTAATAAAAGGACACGGGGCTTGGGCCTGTAGTGCAATTGAAGGTTGGCAATGTTGCAACCTCAAGGTCACAGGTTCGACCCAACTTACCTATCAGAATAATAACACTGAAAAGGACACTTTTGCTGGGACTGTTAGCCATATTATCAGTTAATCTTCCAACTTTACTTGATTTTGATGCTAAGTTTATTAAGCAGCCATTGCATTTGTCGTTCCAGGTTATTGTGGTAGAGTGAATCAAGTAAGCCTTGCTTTTTAGACATGGGAAACAAACCTGCAAAGCAAGAAAAAGATTCTAGTGAAGGTTATGCCTCCAGTGGACCAAGCACTTGTCAGATGGCTTGCATAATTTACACAACTGTTCATACCACTACTAAATCAACCAGAAATCTCAGTTGAGGTCACCTCAGCCCAGCTGGTACATGTTCCAGACCCCCTATTACCAATATGGGATACTGTTGCTGTCACCCACCCCACCATGCAATCCTTAAATTGGAATATCAGCCCCTTCATCAATGTCGATTTCCCATAAAACACCTTATTTCTTTCCTTCCATAAGCACCAGAATTTTGGTGATCGGTGTTGAATTCTGAAACAACCTGCTTGCTTTATTAACTGGGTCGTTATCTCATGATGCAAGTAGATCAGCGCAAGGGTTCATGAAACATCCATATACCCGAAACAACCACACAAGTCTAAATCTGGTATGTAATAGGACATGTATAAAAAAATGTTCAACTGGCTCCTCCATGCTCATGCACATGATATCTCAGTTTGGCATCAACACAATTGTGGAGGTGGTTAATCGTCAAAATATTATCACATTGTCTTGCAACCAAATATTAATTCTCTTAGAGGGCCAGGGTCTTTTACAATTAAGTCCAATGCTACTCAATTAGTGGCGCATTCTCATAGATCAAAATCTTGAATGATACCAAGATGTTTCAGGAAATACGTTTCAACATTGGAGCCACTCAAGACAAATGTATCGTCTCAGGTCTCGGATATTGCCCGATACAAATACTTTTTAGTATATTGTGTCCTTGATACTCGAGACGATACATCTCAGTATCAGCACAAATCGATACCGAGATTTTAATCCTTGGGTCTTCTATGAAGGAGCAAGTAGAAAGATCTCACCAATAACATCCACTTGAAACAAATGCACTTATTGAAAAGTTCTTAAAGCTGAAAAACTCCTTTCCTTGCGACCCAATATCCTCTAGACGCACGAAGTTCCCAACCATTCCTTTCCACCCCATACTTATCGTTACTAAGAACCATTCTGACCCATAAAGCTTTCGTTCTTCTGCCCCTCTTTCAAAAGCCAATTCCCTATAGAGCTTCGTTCATCTCATTTAACAACCCCCCCAAAAAAAAAAGAAAAAAAAGAAAACTTTGAGAAACAAACACCATCAAATTAACAAGATAAAAACTTCCGGTCTTGTTATCCTCCATTAAGCTTGATATTGGGTGTCTGTATTGTAAGCGCATACTTGTCATTTGGGTTCAATATAAAGGTTAGTAAGGAACCTTGTCCTAACTAAATCATTTTGTTCTTTCTCTCTCTCTCTCTCTCTCTCTCTCTCCCTCTTCCCTCTCTTATTTCATCTTCAACCTAATCCTAACCGTAACTGTTAGATCCTTAGATCATTCTAAAATAGTTAAGCAATGCCAAGTTGGTATCAGAATCGTAGTTTTGGACCAGATCAGCTTTTGATGTCACCCTCACCTTGATGACCTCATGCTAAAAACTTGGAACGAGATAAAAATTTTCGGTCTTGCTCTCTACTCCAAAGGAATCTCTTTTCAATCCTCTCTAATTATCGATAATGCTTATCAGATATTCGAGTATTTCCATGTAATAGATCGAGAGATTAGCTAATGTAAACTTTATAATTGTGACCCACCATTGGCGATAGATGACTACCGTTTCGTTCCACACTGTAACTTCTTCTCAAACCTTTCTACCGAAAATGCTTTTGGCGTCTTATATACAAAGGCGGCCTAAGGTAGGATAAAGGGAGCGAGTCCCATTTACATCTTAATCTTTCTGCCAACATGTATAACTTATTTCTTCTTAGTCCTTAATACCAAAATGCCTTTGGTGGCTTCCAAAGGCAGCCTAAGATAGGATGGAGGGAGCGAGTCCCATTTACATATGAATGTATTCTCACACCTAGGATAGTGGATTTTCCAATGCTTTGTCTTGATGTCATTTCATGGCATCTAATCATTTCTTTGGTATGCATGCGGTTACAAATCGAGGCACCGAAAAGTGAGCATGTCGTCGACAAATTGAAGATGAGACATTGTGATGCAGGACAATGACCCTAAAATGCGGAATATGATTTAATGAAGATTTTGCCGAAATTAACTAAATTAATTCAAGTTTAATCGCAAAATTATCTTTGATACCTTAGAGTTTGCAGAATTCTGATGGGTAGATCACAAGAGATCCAGATAGGGTCCAGTCCGATGCGCAAGTACTTTAGAGTTGAGGCGAGATCGGCCTAGAGATAGTACTCTAGCTTTTCTAGGATTAGGCGCTCGTCTTCGGTCCGATGTAGATTCGCGGACTCCAAATTGGGTTGTGAAAGGGATTTACGGTTTGTAAAGGTCTATGGCTTTTAGATCGGTTTATGATTTTGGAAAAGGTATTGGCTTTGTGTGGTTTAGGGTTTTGGGGATCACAAAGAAGAAATTAGGCTATGATTTAGAGAAGCACGCAGAGATTTAGAGATTCAAATATAAGCAAACCACGCAAATCAAGAACAACGACCAAACTCATCTCAGGCACATATTACTCAAGCATAAAAGCATTCAATAATCAATCAACTCCCTTAATTACATTGTTTAAAGACCTTATATAGGAGGTCTCACAATAAAAGAAAACCCTAAAACGAATATTAAATAAAAGACAAATAAACCCTTGAGACAAAAGTTCGAAATTAAACTCCTAAAATAACTAAAAATCTCGGCGCGATTTCGATCGATCGAATTTGGAATTTGATCGATTTGAAATTTCGATCGATCGATCGAAATTTCATATTTCTATGAAAATCGCCGTCGACATTCGATCGGTCGAATTTGAATTTCGATCGATTGAAATTTTCAATCGATCGAATATATGATTCGATCGGTCGAAATATCACTCAAGAACTTGATATTTCCGTCGACAAATTCAATTGGTCGAAATTGGATTTCAATCGATCGAAAATTTCGATCGATCGGAATGTGAATTCGATCGGTCGAATTTTCCTACTCCCTCAATTCTTCAGAATTTTCCAGAATTTTCGTCTTTCGCCTAGATCTGACTTCCCTTCCGTTGTTTCTTTCCTCGCCGGTAGAAGCGGTGCGGTCCGAATCCAATGTCCATGTAAGTGGCGTCCCCATCACATTGGGGATCATTCCTTGCTATTTTTAAGCCTTGAAAGTGACATCTCTGAAGCCTGCAAAGTAACTTAGACCTTCATGCACTATATTAAAGAGAATTTGAGTTAGGGGTCACCTTGTTGAGGCCCTTTATAACTCTTGAAGAACCCTTGTGCCAACCCATTAGGAAAAATGGCGAATCGAGGAATAACATAGCAAACACTCATCCAACCTCTCCATTTACTTCCATACACCATTCGACCCAACATATATTAGAGAAATTTCCAACTGGCCCTATCGCACTCCTTCGCTGTATTGACTTTGCACAAAATCGCGCTCTCTCTCAATCTATGTTGGAAATCAATACATTTCTAAGCTAATACCACCACATTAAGGACTTGTCTCCCATGCATGAAAGCCCCTTGGAAATGGGAGATAATTGACGTCATGAGGGGATAAAGGCAATTAGCCAACTTTTCTAGGATCTTCTTATAGAGAGTCTCAAGGAGTCGAATAGGCCTAAAGTCCCCAAGTTCCTCGGTGCCATTCCTCTTGGGGATCATAGTGATGAAGGTAGCATTGAGTGCTTTCTCTACATGCTCATGCACATAAAAAACTTCAAAGAAGTCAAGCAAATTGGCATAGTTATAATCCAACGTCTATTGTCAAATTCAATCGTCATGGTGCCTGATCCCCACTATCTTTGAAGATTACAGTTTGGATATCCCCTTTATTTTATAAAAGAGATGACAATGCCCTTTCTTCATTCTTCAGGCATTTATCTCGTTCTCAATATTTGTTGAACAATTCCCAACACCCACCCACCCACCCACCCCATTTATCTCGTACTCAATATTTTGTTGAACAATTCCCAACACCTCCCCCAAACACGCCACACAGACATCATTACCCCTATGGCTATATCATCTACTCTTCCTTTCCTTGAAAGCTCATTCTTCCCTGCTCTCTCATATGCCAAATACTAAGGTGGGATCCCACCCTAGCTAGCCTTCCTCGACTTTAGTTTCCTCACTGCATCTTTGCCAATGATGTTTTATACTTATGTTAATCATTCATTGATTTGGTTCCCTTTCTTTGTCTAATCCAGCCATCTTCCATGTTAATTAATTATTTTTTTGAAAATTGTTCGAATATCTTTTGTCACCTGGTCACCTTATGATCTATGATTATAAGTGCTTTAAATTGATTTAAAAAAAAGAAGTAAAATCTAATGTATAAATTCATTATGAAAATTAAAGATTGCATGATATCTAAATTGCCACAATATCAAAAAAGTAAATACCTACTGCTTAAATGTAAGCCTCATTCTATACACCAACATGCTTGATCTTGCTCTCTCTCTCTCTCTCTCTCTCTCTCTCTCTCTCTCTCTGTTCCTATGCAAAAAACCCTAATGGGAGTTTCTGATTTTTCAAATAAGCTCCCCTCTTTGTTTTTTGCTGGCGCATGTGGCATGCGAATTGGTCTCTGATGTCTGAGTTTAATGGGACTTGTAGGGAATAATTTTTTGAACTTCAAAGGTCAATTCGACCAATTTTTTAAAACTTGAAATTGCCGTTGGGAGTAGGTTTCTGCTACCTGAGTTTTATGTGCTTGATTTTTTCAAATTTCTATCACTGGGGCTCTTGAGTTCTAGTAAGTCTGTAAATGATATGATTTATAGGGAAAAAAGTATAAATATGGCAAAGTACGAAAAGATACATTGTTACCAATTGTCTATAACCTTAAAAAAGGAAAAATGATTGAGAATAAGAGAGATAAGATTGTTTTCTGTATCGGAATACACAACAAAATGCAAGATTTAGTAGTACCTCAACAATGCGAAGAGAAGCTTCCTATGTTTCTGTGAAGAAGCTTCTCTGTTCCAATGCTTATAAGTTTAATGACCTCTTTCATATAATTTCAATGAATTTTGTACTTTTATTAAATTTTATTTTTTTCTCAGTAGTTGTATTGAAAAATGGTAGTGGAGCTTAAAATTCGTATATTAACAGTTAGCTTTGAATGAGTTTTTATACTTTTTACATAAGAGTAAAACCTTTGTTTTGCTTGCAGACTGAGAATATTGTTCGTACTCTGTAGCTTTTAAGCTATTTTTGCTTTGATTATGTTCATCACTAAATTATTCTGTTTTTGAAGGTGTTTGCATTTGTTGCCCCTAAAATCATTGGCGGAAAGAATGCTCCATCTCCAGTTGGTGAACTGGGGATGGTTGAGATGTCGCAAGCATTAGATCTGATTGATCTTTCATATGAGCAGGTTGGTATTGAAATAAGGGTTTGTAGATGCTATTGATTGCAAGAATTGTTATCTCAGATGTGTATACTACTTGTAATATTTAGCGTACAATACTTTCTTTTTATTGGATCCAATAATGGAAATTGGCTGAGCTTCCTTTGATACAATTATATGTATATAGACTATATCCATGGTTTAAAAATTCAAAATTAATGTCGAAATCTCATTTGATCGATGACATGGCCAATTTTTCTAATGCTTAACCGACTTCTATAAGTTCTAAAGGTAGTACAATGCCCAAAAAGCCCAAAGAAATTGGCCGATTCCTAATCTTGATTTTCTATTGTTTAAAGGAGTTGAATGCTGAGTTGGAGGATTAATATATCTTGCTTGTAACAGACGAAGTGGAAGAAAGGTATAAAAAATCGACCGATACCGATACGTATCGGTTTTCGGCCAAACTGATGTGTATCGGTATCGCCGATACGTCTCAGTTTCGACCGAGATTTTAGTTTCTTTCTTTTTTTTAATTGGCCGATACGTATCGGTATCGGCCGATTCGTATCGGCCTCGGGCAAACCGATACCCAAGACCGATACCGATTTTAATACCTTGAGTGGAAGAGAGAGAAGTCTAGAGACATACGAGATTGTTTAAGCTTCTTTACGTTGAAAGAGTAATTCCAAATTTGTTGATTGATTGAGATTTGAAGGATAAGTTTGTAGAGGTAAAGTGAGAGAATGATTGGAGTACAATGGTTAAAATTGTATTGGATAAAGAATCATAAATCTCCATCAATGCCTACACACCAGATGCATTACTTAGCGAAAGTGTGAAAATATGAATTTTGATACTTGATGGATGAGCTTATATAAGATATAGTATATATACATTATGAAGCCATATTCATTGTCGGAGACTTAATGGACGGGAGGGAGAGAGGAATTAGGGTTAATAATCATACTTGACTGGCACCTTTTTTTATTAGGTCTAAATTACAAAATTGACCCCGTTAACAAGATATATTACAACTAGGACTATTAGGGACGAAGTACAACATAACTGTTCCCCTCAAGTTGGCACATATATATCTATCATGCCCAACTTACATGTAATCTCTTAAAGTGTAGTCCTTTCAACGACCTTAGTGAGGATATCCGCCAACTGATCTTCGAATTCCACTTAAAGTATGCAAATTATGCTGGCCTTCACTTTTTCCCTGATGAAGTGGCAGTCAACAGATGTTTTTTATTTCCTGGTAGACTGGATTTTTAACAATACGGATGGCTGATTCATTATCTCCATAGAGGTAGATTGCCTTGGATACGTAAACTAGTAGGAAGTCTTGAGCTATAACTCTTCATATGCTTCATGAGACATAGCTCTATATTCTGAAAACAATAGGCTTGATACTACACTTTGCATTTCATTTTCCAAAATTGCCCCCAACAAATGTCTAAATTCCTGTAGTTGAGCGTACATATACCCTTGCTTTGACACGACTTAAGATACCTTAGAATTCTATAGACAGCATCAATATGCTGTCTACAAATTCTAAGATAATAGGGCATAGCATCTCGTAGTTGGGCATCTGTCAACTATAGATTCCACTTATAGATAGCATAATATACAAGGCTTCTACTAGATAAGTGTGTTTCTCAATATGAAAACTTCCATGCTGCCTCACAACAGAATAGAAGACGATAAGTGGACTGAGCAGATCCCAAGTTGTCTCCAAATGACTCAAGCAAGTCCTTACTTGAGTGCGGACTTCAAATAGCATAAAATTGTATGTAAATAAAACATAAGGCCGGACACGAAACTACAATTCCAATTGCTATTATTACTAGCCGACAATCTTTTTACAAAATCACACAGAAAATAAAATTACTAGGGCTTGAGGCTGTAGCACAATGGAAGTTTGACAATATTGCAACCTCAAGGTTGCAGGTTCGAGCCCATCTTACCAATAAAAAACAGAAAATAAAACTTCTAGGTGAAAAGGAGATGTTGAGTTGGCTGGCATCCAAAGTAATTATCGTTGTCAAAAGAAGCGTCATCATTTTCTAGAGTGGGAATCTCCTCTGACGAGGTTGCTTGCAAGTTTCAACTTAGCGAGGAAGGATAATCAATGATCCATTAATCATGTTTATTGAAGGTGACGTGGATCTGATGCTAAAGGTTGATTGAAAATCTATGTGTGAACATCATGCGGTGACATGCCACTATGCTGACGTAGGCGAATCTTGAATGTGATTCAAGCACATTACGTATACCACCTGTATAGCCTGAGCCAAGGAGAGTATGCGTAGTAATTTCATCATATTGAGGAGGAGGGACCATTGAACACGGGATGAAGTCAACTGGTCGGTTGAAGATGAGTATACATGCCTTATAGTGCCAATGCCGAGAAGATTGGCATGAAGGAGGAGGTTCAAACCAGGTAAGCCATTTGAGGAGATTATTCTGAGTAGGTAGATGAGGATTTATGCCACACTAGGTAAGGTAGGCGAGGAGACAGTGGGTATTTAACACAGGCTTCAAACAAATACCAAAGGTGATAGAGGGCTTGTTTAGGAAATTGGTAATACCGTTTTACATGGAGGTGATGAAGGAAAGAGTAAACAAGATGCGTGAAGTAATTAAAAGGGAAAAGACCACATCACTGTAACAACAAATTTGCGTAGAATATAAATCTAATACCAATCAATCATAACAAATTTTCCCTCGCTAGGAGAGGGTATTATTGAAAATGGCGGACTTTACACTTCCGGGTATTGCAATCGATTTCTCGTTAATTATATCAAAATTGAATACCTTCGTTTAAAAGCTACTAAAGAAAAGTAAAGTAATTACATCTATGAAATAAACAAGATAAATCCTAGTGTCTGTCTTCATTAATATCTTTGTCTTCATGGTACGAGATGGACACGCAATATGCTTCCTTCGCCAAAAACTTGGGTGATGTGAAATAAAGGACGTCGAAGACGAGAGCCCCTTCTCCGGAAGTTAGACCCATCCGATCGATAGGCTTGGTCAAATATGGGCATGAGTTCATGGATGAGTCTCATAATAAATTCGTGCTCACTTGTCTGGAAGTCAAATTCAAACACCGAATCCACTTTCTGATGATTGGTCATCCAAAGAATTAACACTTTTGGTTATGAGGTATCTAATCACGGGTCAGATATCATCAAATTCCTTAGGAGTTGATCATCATAGGTTATTTTGTGATGATTTCACCATTAGATCATGTAATGATCTTATAATATGATCATTTTAACGTAAAGTTAATGAATTTACCGTTGGATTGGACCAAAATAATGAAATTTGATCAATCCATGATAAATCCACCGTTGGATCTTATTACTGTCGCGTATTATGATCGTTTGAGTAAAAGTTAGCTAATTCAACATTAACTTTGACCAAAATCAGAAGATTTGGTCATCATGTAACAAATCCATCGTTGGATCTCGTAACGATCTTGTATTATGATCGTTTGACTAAAAGTCAACGAGTCCACCATTAGATTTGGCGAAAATCAGAAGATTTGATCAATGTGTAATATATCTACCGTTGGATCTCGTTACGATATCGTATTATGATCGTTTGACCAAAAGTCAACGAATCCACTGTTGGATTTGACCAAAATCGCATGATCTAATCAAAATGCAATAAATCCACCGTTGGATTTCGTTACGATCTCGTATTATGACTGTTTGACCAAAAGTCAACGAGTTCACCATTACATTTGACAAAATCACAAAATCTGGTCAATATGCAATAAATCTATCGTTGAATCTCGTTATAATCTCGTATTATGATCGTTTGAACAAAAGTCAATGAGTCCACATTTGATTTGACCAAAATCTTAAGATCTGGTCAATACGTAATAAATCCACCATTGGATCTCATTACGATCTCGTATTATGATCGTTTGACCAAAAGTTAATTGATCCATCGTAAAAGAATTACCGATCTTGAGGTTGAGATCCAGACCTTACATTTGAAGGAGTGATGACCTGAATCGTGATGAAAACTCTAATTTCGGGATGCGATTCAGATCCGGTAAATCTGATGGTTATGAGTCATTATAGATGAATATTTCAGGTGTCGGAGTTTGGAATCATTCTTTGGGTTCATGATTGCAACCCGTATGAGTATCGAATTTGTGGTTGCAACCCGAGCGTACTAAGAGTTATGCGAGGGGTTGTACCCACGTAGCTTAATTATCTCTAAGTAGATAAGAAATTGGGTACGTGCCGTAACGCGTAATCCCAAATTGCAACCCTAAATCATACTTAGGTAAAAGCCGTAACTATTATCCTAAGCGTATCACCTTTAGGTAAGGGCTGTAGCTCTTATCCTAAGTTTATCAATCCGGACTTGTTCCTCCCGTAAACTCTAAATAAAAAAAAGAGGGAACATAGAGAATCTTCGAGATATCTTAAGGTCTCTTGCAAGAGAATCAAAGTCGGAGACGTTTTTCGGCAGGGCTCTCGCGTAAGAATTTTTGGATCTCATAATGAGAACGGATATGCTATTTACAGATTTATGGTAGCGGTTACAGGAAGTTATAATCCTACGATTTTTGCAAGAGTTTCACTAAATCAAGGGTTGTGAGGGCTGCGTGGGTCTTAGCTTTCACGCGGATTGAGAAAAGATCATTCTCCCAATATCTGGCCCACACAAGTGATTATTTGTTTAAGCGGAGAAAGTAGAGGACCCATTTTCGAAGGAAATGACCGCAGGTATAACTACCTACGCAGGCACGACCTACGCAGGTATGGCCTATTCGAAGGACATGATCTACGCCCATGCATGCGTCACACTCTTTGACATAACTTAGGACTTTAAGTGCTAGTTAAAATAAGTTTGTTAAGTAGAAAACCTATAAGTAGAACTTCCTTTCTTAATTTATTCTATTAATTTATTCTATCTGATTTTTGAGACTAAGTAGAAGAAGAACTTCCCGACTCCAAAAATTCCGAGTCAACAATCACTAATTCATGGAAGGCTTGGAAAGAGTGTATGCTAACTGTTTTGTGAACTTCGGGAGGGGGAATAGAATTGGATTAGTCGGATAAACAAAAAAGGGGATTAGAACAACAAAAAAATGCATCCCAAACTTATATGTTGAGACTATCCAAGGCATGTATGAGAGGGCGGTAACTAGTATACGATTGACGCGTGAGTTCCCTGTCGGAGTTGGGGTTGCATCAAGGATCTGCCACGATCATTGATGCATTAACCATTGACATACAAGAAGAGATCCTTTTGTTAGGGTTATGTATAAAATGTTATGTAGGTGCATCTATATGCATTGGGTGTGTGAGTAGTGGAATAGCCACTTAAGTAGTTTGCTTATTTCACTGTCCTTGATATATGCATGAGATTGTAATATGTCGGCATAAATATTAATAATAGAAAGGGTTTGGCGAACTTTTACCTAACCCTAATTCTTCTCCATCTTCTTTTCCTCCTCTTCTACAAACCGTGGTCCTAATTGATTTGTATCTTATCTTGGTGCATGTTATTTGCGGATTATGTAGCATTAATTTTCCAAACAAGAAAAGAAATAAATGATAAGCTGAAATTATGAAGAAAAGATTTGGAGTCAAAGGTTTTGAAAATTAGTATAGCAAAGGCGGAATACGTGGAGTGCAAATTTAGTGAACAATGATAGCCTGGAGTTAAAATAGAAAATCATTTAATGTCATATTGCCATAGATTTTGCTATCTAGGCTCTACTTTACGATCAAATGATGGATTTGAAGAGAGCATCTCAAATAGGATTAATGCAGGCTGAATGAAATAGAGGCAAGCAAGTTTAGTATTGTGTGACCCAAGACTTCCACTTAGAGTGAAAGGATGTTTTTATAAGACAATTGTTAGACCTGCCATATTATATGGTGCAGAATGTTGAGCTACAAAAAGTGACATGAAGATAAAGCACCTGTGGCCAGGATGCATATGCTGAGTTGGATGTGTGGATTAACAAGAAAGGATAAAATTTGGCATGAGTACGTAAGAGCATCCTCATAGTGGCATGTATGAAGGAAAAAATTACGAAATGTTGTTTGAGGTGGTTTGGATATGTTCATCGGAGGCATGAAATAAACCACGTACGAAGGGTTGAGAATCTACAAGCACAAGGAAGTAGGAGAAGAGGAATACCAATAAAGACTTGGAGGGAAGCTGTGAGAAAGGATATAAAGGATTGTAAAGTTACAAGGAGCTTAGCCTTGATTAGAAACAAGTGGAGAAATAGAAGTGGCAAACCGACCCCAAATAGATAGATAAGGATGTGGTGACGATGATGATGATGATGGTTGACCTTGAATTGTCATTGCAAAAACCAATTTGTCTATTTGAGGAGTTGTCGACGGGGCAACTTTTTTTGCTTGAATTGTAGCATGTTGTGAAATGAAGGCATGCCCATTTCCATAACAAATTCATGTCCAATAAGGTGAAATTGGAACTTTTCTATGCCCTATTTGACTACGGGTATTTCCTTGAAAGTAGAATGATAATGATGTTTAAGAGTGTTTGAACGTTCCACTTTTATAGCCACAAACATGTCTTGTACCGTTCAATTCTTCAAGGGGAACAACACATCATTATTCATCACTTGCTTCAGTTTGGAGAATACGCTTCCCTGTAGTAGGAATCTGAATCTGGAGAATCGGAAGTGTCAGAAGGTGTAAATATACATGAAGGTGTTGCCTCTGAGTGGGGTTAATGGCATAGAGGCTTGCGGAGGTGGCATAGAATGACTCCTACATTGATAGGTGAACCGGATAGGCACACATCTGCGTGTAGATGAAGTAGATCCTGCAAGAGCATGAGATTAGGCAGAGGAAGCACAATGGAAGACTCCAATGGGGATTTGGAAGTAGAGCCTTTCTCAATAAAGTATGGTGTATCCTCAAAGAAGGATGCGTCCATGCATATAAACAAATTTTGAGACTTAGGTTCATTACATCTACAACTTTTAGAAATTTCTGAATATACCAAAAAGACAATGTATGGATTTATCATCCAACTTATGCCTTTGAGACCGAAGATCCTGAATGAAACAGGTACATCCAAACACACACGGTTCAATACCAAACAAATGAATGCCAGGTTTTGGAATTTGCATGGGAGTTTTACCATTTAGGATACATGTGAGTGTCGATTGGTAAGTGGCAGTAAGAAGAGCCATGAACCAGTAAGAATGGGAAACATGCATCTTGCGAAGAAGTGATCTAGTCACCTTCATGAGATGTCTATTCTTGTGCTCTACAACACCATTTTGGTTTGGAATATAAGGGCATGTATGCTTACTAATGCAAGGTCCCTAACTTCTGGAGATGTGAGCGAAAATCTAAGGATGAGTATTCACCACCATTATCCGACCTAGACCTTTAAAGTCTAGCCAAATTGTATTTGAACTATAGTAGAATAATTGATATAGGTGGAGAGTATGTCATCTTTAGACTTAACCAAGTATACGCAGTTGCATCTTGAGTGGTCATTAATGAAGGTCGCATAGTATCTAAAGCCATCAAAAGAAGATAAAGGGGCAGGCCCCACACATCATTATAATTGATACCAAACAAGGCACTATTGCAAGTCATATGAGAGGGATAAGAAGATCTAGTATGCTTGCATAACCCACAATTTTCATGTTGAAACTTAACATCTTTAACATCATTCTTAAACCTAGGAAATAACAAACTCTGCAGAATGACATGACTAAGCCGAGCATGCCAATGATCTCAAATACTTTTTGTTAGAGCTCACACTACTAGAAGGAGACATCATAGTAGAATGTGTGGAAGATTCCATCAGCCTATCTACGCCAAAGTAGTATAGTCCATATTGCTCAAACGCCATGTCAGAAATCTGCCTCATAGTCAGGTCCTTAAGAACATACTGGGTAGGAAAAGAGGTCACATAACAGTTTAGGGACTTAGTGAGACAACTGACAAACATTAAATTTGTATTCAAATTAAGCACATGTAAAACATCATAGAGTAAGAGAAGATGATAGAGGAACACTCCCCTTACTGAAAACAGGAGTGGGGGAACCATCAGCTAAATGTACATGCTTACTAAATGAAAGATTTAATAATAGAAGGAATGACTGGGACTTACAGTCATATGATCAGAGGCACTTGAATCAATGGCCCAGGTAGGAGAAGAAGCAGAGGACATGGCTGCATGATAGGCAGATGAAGTACCTAGTGGCGCAAGAGAAGAGGTAGGTTGGGGCACCTGGAGATGTCCTCGAAGGTCAGAAAGCTCGACGCGAAGGGCAACGAGGTCATATGCCCCATCGATAGAAATAATATCAACAACAGAAGTAAGTTCACCTATAGGTCCAAAAAATGTAGTATCAGAAGCTGAGGCAACATGAGTAGCAGAACGAGATCACTAACAGGGAGGATAACCTGGGGGATAATAGTCCGGTCTCCCCGACATCCACCTCATTCACGGTCCCCACGCTCACTCCCCCTACCCCTACCCCTTCCCCTACCCCGCACATCAGAGCCAGAGTAGTATGCTCAGTAAGAGTGAGGGATGGAGGAACAATGAAGGCACGGCGTCTATTATTTCCATCAATCGCTGCATATACAATCTGTAGAGGACCAGAGGATTAGTTGCTAGGATATGCGCACAAAGCTACTCAAACTCGGGGTGGAGTTCCATAAAAAAGCAGTAGATCTACTGGCTCTCTAGAGGGCGGGTAGCAATTTTGGAACCTTCAACTGGATATTCAGAGGGTAGCTCATACTGACTGAGCTTATCCCACCTACCCTAAAGGTATCCAAAATACTGCTCAGCACATGAGAGTTCTTGAAATAGCTGATAAATCCTGGTGTCACTTTTGACATGGGCATACTTTGAGTCAATGCATCCCACAACTGAGTAGCCTCTCATGAAACATGAACGTGTTATATATCAGCTCCTCCATGGAGTTAAACAACCATCCCAAATTGTATCGTGTTTAATTTCCCATTGAGAAAAGAAGGAATCTGATGGAGAGGGTTTCATAATGGTCCCAAATATGTGGCCTAACTTGCACGGCTGTCCAAATACATATCACTGCTCTGGACCATGAGAGGAAATTCTGAAGAACTAATCGGAATAGAAGACTTTGGTTCCATGTTCAATGAGGAAGATCGTCTTTTGTGGGAAAGAACATCCACGACACACTATGTGAAAATAAGTGGGGAAGATATCCACTTAGAAACTGAGATAATCAATTCGAAAAACTGGTGAAAAAACGAGAGATAGGATTGGGGGAAAATCATCATAACATCTTCAAATCTCAACCAAATCCCACGAGACTTGTTCCACAGTGCAGGACCGAAACCAATTCGTATCCACACAAATAACAAGGCTTCAAGGTGTCACAGAAACCAGGATTCAAGAAATACATGAGATAGGATAAAATGAGAAATCGTGATTTCTCATAAAAAAACCAATCAAACCTCACAAACATTTGATGGAATGAAAGCTAGGGATGGTTTCGGTTCTATACATATCAGAATCGATGCTGATGATGCAGTCACATGGCCAAAACACCCAAAAAACCGTGAACCAGATCTAGGGAAAGATCCCTTCGAAAATGATACTCCTGGTTGTCAGATGCAAAAAAGGTCCGAATTATCAGAAAAACGATTCAAATGGTGTATGTGTTACTTTTCTCTTTCTTTTTCCAAGCATGCTACAGTGTTTGGTAGGTCAGCCTCTGTGCTGCCAGTAAGATATGTTCTTCCTTGCCAACCTAATTAGGAATTTGTTGTTGGAATAGAAATTGGGTGTAGGATCTGAAGTTTGCTGGCAATAATAGCTGTGTAGGAAATAGGCCTGGCCCTAGGGAGTTGTGATTTCAGCTTGTAGTACTCTTGTCTTCTTTTTAAATTGTCTGTTAGGATTCTAGAGAGCCAAAGATAGAGAGCTACTATTGCCTCACTGCCATTTTTTAATTACACTGGTGTGCTTATTAGTATTAGCTTGTGTGTCATCAGTTATGTCATTAATTAGGGTGTCATTATTTTTTAATTAGTTCATGTGCACATATAGTTAATTGATGAGAGACTAGTAATTTCAATAATTAGTGTGACATAAGTAAATGTTGGTGTGGCAGTATCAGCTCTCCAAATTGATCATCATTGGTATCATCTGATCCTCTCTTGAAATAAACTGTTTTTCTGATTGCAGCACTTGTCATTGGTTGCCTTAAAAGAAGTATTTGTGAAATAACTGTTTGTAATGTTGTTTTTAGGAAAGGCATGGTTATCTTAGGCTGGTGTTACTACCACACCACTTTATGTTGCAGCCACCTGACTTAAGCAAAGGAAAAATCCATTGACTGCTTTAAATCAGACGATGGAGATCATTTTTCATCCCAATCTTCCACGCAATAGGTCTTGAGATCATGGGCCTACTATCAAGCAGTCAGATGCTGATTCCATGTGGCACACATCCCAAAAAGTGAACGTGAACCACGTTTGATGGTATGCTATTGTCATGTTCACTTTTTGAGATGTGTGCCACATGGAATCAACATCTGACCGTTAGATGGTAGGACTATGATCTCAAGACCTATTGTATGGAAGACTGACGAAAAACAACCTCCATCATCTGAATCAAAATAGTCAATGAAATTTTCCCTTGTTTAAGGGAGGTGGCTGTAACATAAAGTGGTGTGGTAGCAACACCAGCCTTATCTTAATAGGATAGTTGCCATGTGAAGCATTACCAGTTATTATGAATGTTAGTGCAGACCACTTATTGCATCATGCACACTGCCGTTTCCTATTATTAATCATGGAATATTTTATCTATTCAATATCTTCTATAAACATGGGATAATCCTCTTTTAACTTTAATAATGCTCAAATGAATGTTAGATTTTCTACCTTTTCATGCAATTAGTATGTTATTCAACAACAATTATGTTCATATGTTGTCTCCTGTGGCTGGTTATTGGTACTCACGAATGTTCAACAACTTGATGATTAGACACGGATTAGCTAAGTTAATGGTATTAATGCTTCTTTATTTTATTTTATCTCAATTGAATTATGCATTCTTTCATTGAATATTTTATATTATTTGACTGCCTCTTTTATTAAATAATGGTATTTTATGTTCATTTCTAGTATAATCCTTAAATTTTTTAATTCAATCTTTTTTTTTTATTGGTGATTTTTAATTCAATGTTAAATAGCAATAAGGTGCCTTCTGTTAATAAGTGTTTGAGCCATGAAAGATGATATGAATGCTTCCCATTTGTGATTTTGATTACTTCTGCAATAGCTTCAGCATGTGACTTTTGCCTTGTGGATTGCAGATTGGGCCAGACATCCTTATTAGCGGATATTTGCAGCCCATTCCAGATTTGTCACCCGTTATCCCATCAGTTGATGAAACTTCCGCAATAGATCCATCTGTTACTCCTTACGAGGCACACATCATATTTTTTTACAAGACATGGGACCCTTATGGAGCATTCTCAAACTTCTCTCCTCATCCTTTACGAATAGCTGATGAAAATGGAGATTATGTTACATGGCTGAGTGTGGAGCATTATTATCAGGTCACTCCTCTGATTTTAGATATTTCTTATTCTTCCAACTGTTTTCGAGTATATTTGGAGCTTCTGAGCCTATTTTTCTATGCAAGTTCAGGAGAGAAGTGCTGAGTAGCTTCCATTTTTCAGGCCCACAAGTTTGTGGGGGTTAATGATCCCCGGGCAAGAGATTGTGTTGACCAAATAAAGTCTGCAAAGAGCCCGGAGGAAGCTGCCCGGGTGGGAAGAACAATTCAGAGGCAACACCCTGATCTGGTATGGCTATATGCCTAGATAAACAGTACACACACACACCACAACCAACAACAATCATGCAGAAGTACACCCAATCTAGTTCTAGGAGGCACTTTGTTGAGAAGTTGCGCCATGGTCTGAAATCTTGGATTTCCGAGTTGTCTTGGACAGCCCCGTGACCAAGACGTCTCGGTCACACGGCGTGAAACGAAAGTAGCCCTTTTAATGATCTTACACCATTAAAATAGCTGTTTCATCTTACACAATTAAAGAATATTTTACTGTTATGCCACGTGGCAAATGTCTGTTATCAATCTAGTCCAAGTGTTTGTGCATGATTGAAACATATCTTAGTTAAAGAATCACGCCTATAAATCAATTCCATATATTCAGATCAATGATCTTTAATATTAGCCGTTAAACAATCAGAATAATAGCGGATATTAGAGTCCACAGATTTGGACACACCGTGATAGCCGTTCCTGAGATCATGACATAGACAGAATACGGTACAATAAAATAGTGCCATATGTACAAAGATAATGATTAGTACACTTTCAATGATGTACTAGCCTAACATCCTATATAAATTAAATTTTAAAATTAATATTTTCTATATTGCATCTTGGGGCAAAACACACTTCAATCTCGTCTCGGATGAGATTTCTAACCATGAGTTGCGCTATTTAATACCTTGTCAGTAGGCCAGAATACCTGTCCTTTTGGCAAGTTATGTATTCCAGCCACATAAACCTACGGGAACCTCTTAACTGGAAATGGCCAACTTTTGACTAGAAAATGGAAAGGTTTGAGATTACTATTGACTTTCAAATTTATCAATATGGTATTAGATTTGACTCTCATGTGGGGAATTAGTGATTTTACTACAAAAGAAAACCACAAACTATAAAATCTGGGTTTGACTTACGCCATACCTGTTGGATCAGTAATCTTTCTGCTAGATGAATGTAAAAGGATGCTTAAATGGCATTTTTCATCTTTTCTTATCTAGCTACTGTATATAGGGAGATACTAACGCGGGACGGGAACCCTAAAATGCGTGATTATGATTTTATGCGATTTTGCCGAAATTAAATAAAATTAAATCAAGCTTAATCTCAAACTATCTTAAATACCTTAGGGTTCAAAGAATTCAGGTTGGTAGATCACGCAAGATCCAGTTAGGGTCCAAGTCCGATGCGCAGGTACTATTAGATTTGAAGCGAGATCAGCCTAGAGATAGAACCCTAGCTTTTTCCAGGTTTGGGCGTTCGTCTTCGATCTGATGTAGATTCGCAGGCTCTAACTAGGGCTTTGGAAATAGGTGTATGATTTTGTAATGGGCTTATGGTTTGATTTATGGCTTAGAAAAGGGTTTTGGGCTCTGTTTGATTTAGGGTTCAAAAGGGGTTTAGGATTTTGGGATCGAAATCAATAGATTGAGATTTAGAAATTTAAATCAACACAGAGAATGGTTAAGAAAACAGAGATAGATAATAGAGAAGATAACAAAGATTGCTTTTGGGAATCACTCCCTTGGCCTCACACCAAACCCATCTCAGGCAAAGAATATTCAAGCATAAAAGTATTCAAAATATTCAATAACTAATTAAAAAGTCTTTACAAGCCTCAATATATAGGCCACCAATAATTAAATTTGAAATAAAGAGTCCTAATAGCAATAAAACACTAAAAATGAAAGTTTTCGCAACAAAAAACTCAAAATTAGAAGTCCCGTCACAACGTCCACGAGCGTTTGTAGTGCCCCACAGACGTCCATGACCTACGGACAGTGAGGGGGCAAAATCACAGACGCCCGTCACTGTTCATCACGGATGTCCATCACTGTTCACCGTGAACAATAATTTTTTTTCTTTTTTTTTTTCTTCTGAAGTTAAAATTATGTTGCGGTTCAACTTCATTGCTCTCGATCTTGACGTTCCCCGTCATTCTCCTCCACTCAAAATATTTCATTACCGATGAAACACACATGTTGTACTCAGGCTCGGGCTCTCTCTCTTCTTCTTTCGACGGTGGTAGAAACGATGTGGTCTGAATTTAATGTCCATGTATGTGGCGTCCCCGTCAATTCCCCTGGACAAAAAAGGTTTCATCACTAATGAAACACGCTCGTGGTAGATGTCTATCATGCCGGGGTTCAAGCGGCGAACTTCATTCTGGTGGATCCAAGTATTTTCGGACTCCGGTTTACCGACCCATTTAACCAAGTACTTCTGGAATCTCCCGTCATGTGTAGAGACGACATGATCATTGATTATATCCTCTATTTCATCTGTTCTCTGTCTGCTTGGGGAAGGAAGAGGTATAGGCTGCAAGGTTGGGTTACGGCTGGGACTAGGAGGTGCCTGGAGTGGATTTTCAGAAGGTGGGGTGAAACCCAAGTAAGGAGCCAAGTCCTCCACATTGAACGTTGAATTAACCCCCGTACTTGAAGGAAGCTCGAGCACGTATGCATTAGGACCACTCTTAGCCAAAAATCTAAAAGGCCAGCGCCTTGAGATTGAAGTTTCTTTGCGGATCCCGATGGGAACCGCTCAGGCCAAATCCAAACCATCACATAATCACCCACGTGATATTCTTTGAAACACCTGTGAGCATTTTCAGATAATTTATATTGACTATTGCTTGAAATAATCTTTTGTCTAATTTCGGCATGCAAGGTATGTATGTGCTGTGCAAATGCATCGGCATACTCTGACACTCTATGGGATGCAAACATGGGGATCAAATCTAATGGGGTCCTAGGCCTATGACCATGTACTACCTCAAAATGACTCATACCTATGGACCTATTGACAGAATTGTTATAGGCAAACTCAGCTGTGGGTAAAATGGTATCCCAGGTCCTAACATGATCACCGACAAGACTACGAAGGAGATTCCCAAGGCTCCTATTGGTTCTTTCGGTTTGGCCATCCGTTTGAGGGTGCTGGTAAGCTATTGAGAATTGGAGCAATGTGCCCATCATGTGTCAAAGGGTCTTCCAAAAATAGCTAGTAAATTTTACATTCCTATCAGACACAATGGTTTTGGGCAACCCATGAAGACGCACTACCTCCGCGAAAAATAGTTTAGCAATATGAGATGCATCGGAGGTTTTGAAATAAGGAATGAAGTGGGCCATTTTGGAAAATCGGTCCACTACGGCATAGATGGAGTCGTGCTTCCTAGGAGTCTTAGGAAGTCCAAGCACGAAATCCATAGAGAGGTCTTGCCACGGTGTGTATGGCATGGGTAACGGGTTGTACAAGCCGGTATTTTGTTTGATCTATTTTGACACTTGGCAAGTACGACAATGCTTAACGACCCAGGTGACATCTCTCATTAGGCTAGGCCAAAAGAACCTATCCTCTACGAGCGTAACAGTTTTATTACGCCCAAAATGTCCGGCCATCCCTCCAGCATATAACTCCCAAATGAGAAAGTCACATAATGAAGTGCGAGGGATGCAAAGGTGATTCCCTTTGAACAAGTACCTATCGTGGATGGTGTACATGGGGTGTGTGCTGGTCGGGTCACTAAGGAGAGAGTGTACTCAACCCCAAAATCTGGGCACTCAGGGTACTCATCCTTTAACCTTTCGAACCCGATGACCTCGGTGCTCATTGTGCACAAAGTCACCACATCAGCGGCCCTATTTTCAGCACCGGCCTTATGCTTTAACACGAATGTGAACCCTTGAAGGTACTTGACCACTTCGCGTGCCTTGGGTTCAACTTCTTTTGTGAAGCAAGAAAGCGTAAGGCTTAATGGTCAGAGAATAGCACAAATTCCTGCGGTCTAAGGTAATCGAACGACCGCATAGAACTCCTTGTCATAGGTGGAGTATTTTTGCTTTGCCTCATTAAGTTTTTCACTAAAATAGGCCACGGGGTGACCCTCTTGGCTAAGCACTCCTCCTATGCCTACACCCGATGCGTTGCATGCGACTTCAAAGACTTTGGAAAAGTCCGACAATCGCATGACAAGTGCACTGCTCATTCTTTGTTTGATCTCAGCAAAGGCTTTTGTCGCCGTTTTGTCCCATTTAAAGTCCCCATTTTTCATGCAATCTGTAATTGGGGCCATAATGGTGTTAAAGCTTCTGATGAAGCGACGATAGAAAGTAGCCAAGCCATGGAAGCTACGGATATCGTGTATGTTCTTAGGTTCGGGCCACTCCACAATGGCTTTAACCTTTTCGGGGTCCGCAACCATTCCATCAGCCGAGATAATAAATCCCAAGAAAACAACAGATCGTTGCATGAAGGTGCATTTCTTGATATTTGCAAACAACCTCTCGCCCTTGAGGGTTTCACAAACCAGCCTAAGGTGGGTCAAGTGTTGTTCCTTGTCATGACTGTAGATCAGGATATCATCGAAATAAACAAGGAATTTGCCTAGAAACGACCTCATCACTTGGGTCATGAGTCGCATGAAAGTACTGGGGGCATTAGAAAGCCCAAATGGCATGACCATCCACTCATAAAGACCATCCTTAGTCTTAAAGGCGGTTTTCCATTCATCACCGGGGCGGATGCGGACTTAATGGTAGCCACTCTTAAGGTCTATCTTTGAAAAGATAGTGGCACCAACCATCATATCGAGCATATCATCAAGCTTTGGTATGGGAAACCGATACTTAACCATAATCTTATTGTTCGCACGGCTATCCACACACATGTGTCACATACCATCTTTCTTAGGAGTGAGTAGGGAAAGTATGACACACGGGCTCATGCTCTCTTGGATGAACCCCTTCTGAAGGAGCTCATTGACTTACCGAGTTAACTCGGTGTGCTCAACCGGATTCAACCTATAGTGGGGCAGGTTCAGTAAGGTAGATCCGGGAACCAAGTCTATTGCGTGTTGGATATCACGCAGAGGAGGGAGTTTGTTTGGTAAGTCTTCAGCGAAAACATCCGTAAACTCTTTTAAAATCGGCTCAACCTCCTTGGGACACTCGCTCGTCGACTCGGGAGCACTCTCTACGGTGACAACTACGTACACCACACTGTCATCTATCAATATTTTCTCAAACTCAGAAGGGCTCACAATATTAATGGATTTAGAAGACTCGCCTTTCTTTTCGACTGTGTTGGTCGAATGGTGTTTTGGGAGACAAAGGGTGTAAAGTGATATTTTTGCCCTTATGCATGAACGTGCATATGTTTGATTGACCAGAAAGAGTCACGTCCATGTCATAGAGTCACGGCCTTCCCAAAATGATATGACCCACATCCATCGGCACCACATCGCACCATAAGGTGTCCGAATAAAAACTTAACTGAATCGGTACACGACACCTTTTCGACACGGGAATGGATGAAGAATTGACCCATGCGACTTTATAAAGTCTCGGGTGGGCTTTAGGTGTAAGCCCTAAGCGGCGTACTGCATGAGTTGATATTACGTTGGTACAACTACCGCTATCCACGATGACCCAACAATTCTTTTCACCAAATCTGGCATAGGTGTGGAAGATGTTCTCCCTACGCCAATCATCCTTTTCATCCCGTTGAGGCTGTGTGATGCGAATTTTAAATCCACCTGTTTGAATCATCGTCGGATAAAGAGGAGATGTCAAAATAGAAAGTGGACCCATGAATGAGTTTTAAAAAAAAAAAGCCCATTAAAGACCCGTTTGATAAAAAAGAAGAAAATCTAAAATTTATTAGGGTCTTCAACTTTTAATCCCGCCACTTTTATGCTTGGCCTATTTTGAAGTATCAAACGAAGTCGGATTGATACGAAATTGGTCATATTTGAAAGCTTATCGAAGTAGCTTTCCAACGAGCCAAAATTTGAGTAATTTCGACAAGTATTGAAGAAGTTATGGTCAGTTTTCGGAAGCTGGACATAAAGTGACGAATTTCAAGAATCCTAATTGAATTAGGATTAATATCTTTTATTATTTTATTTTAGAAAGAGTTGTTTCTTTTATTAGAAATAGGATTAGTTTTCTTATTGTTTTAGGACTTTATTGTTTAGAAGAATTAGGATCTTTCTTTTATTTGAATTAGGAATTAGAGTTATAATAAGATTTCTAATTTTATGCATTGGCTAGCCTATTTAAAGGCTTGTAAACACTTTTATTATTAGTTTTTGGTTAATGAAAATTGCTTATGCAAAATTGAGAGTTTTAAACTTTCGTGAGGGTGTGATTCTCTCAAAACGGAGAGTGATTCTTCGATTCCTGCTTGCAGTTTGGTGCAAGGTCAACTCTTCTTCCATCTCTATCTTCTTTAGATTTACGGTTTGCGTAAGTAGCGTAATCCTAATTATTTTATTGATCTCATAAAAGCCCTAAATCAATATTTTGTTCTTCATTAATTTTGTTAGCCTTTTATTTTCGTTTGGTATCGAAAGAACCCGCTTGCGAGTTTGTTCGACGCCCTAAAATTATCGGAGATCTAGCCGTTCATAAGAACCCTAGTCTTCTATATCCGCGATAGGGAACGTACACGAAAGTAACACTATTTTGGGCCGAAATTAAATCACCTAATTGAATTTCTAGAATTTTCGTGATAATTTGTTATGAGAAATTGTTATTTTAATTGATTAAATTAATTTTAATCCTAATCTCAGCTCTAACATTGCATTTAGTAAGTTCCCGCATCACTGTGCAAGGGTGCACCTCACAACCAAAGCATGACCAATAGCATCACCCTCCTCATCACTGGGTGTGCTAACTGGTTCAAATACTTATTCTTCAACCACTACCTCATTATCATCCTTTGGGGTTCTTTCGTAGGGCATTGGGCGGCAAAGTGTCCAATCCCATGACATTTATAGCACTTTACTTGAGAATTAACCCTTGAGGATTCTCCGGCTACACCTTTTCCCCTTTCAAACCTCGAATTGGTGGGGGCGGGTTGTGTAGGTTTGGGAGGAGGATTAAATCGTCCCTCACCGGATCGTTGACCACTATATTGTGGCTCGGTTCTCTTCACCACCGTAGTTTTCAAGTATCGTTCAAGATCTTGTACAACGGCATAACATCTTTCAAGAGTTTCTAGGGGGTGAGAAATCAACTCTTTTTGCAAATCAAGTTGCAATCCGGTGCGGAATCTAGAAAGAGTGACTTCAGGTCTTCCGATACTTTGGCCCTCATCATGAACTCTTTGAATTTGGCAATGTAATCAGTCACGGGCATACCACCTTGACGTAAATTTTGCCACTGGTCGAGGAGGCGTTGGTGGTATGATAAAGGAACATACTTCTCAGTAAGTCGTTCCTTCATATCGTCCCAACGAGTAATGGGAGGACAACCCGTATTTACCCTGATGCGCTTGACATTGAGCCAGAAAAGTCGAGCTTGACCAACCAATTTCATCTTAGCGAGTCTAACGCAACTGTCGTCATTCATGTCATACCAATCAAAGTGTTGGTCTATGTCAAAAAGCCAATCGAGGAAGACGGTAGGGTCCATTCTTCCATCAAAAGTCGGAATCTCAACTCGGACGTTCTTAAGGAGTTGAACTTTGGGGTCATAGTCATCTCTACGATGATCCCTACGGTTCCAGTTGTCTTGGCGACCATTACGTTCAAAGTGAGGATACTCACGCTTTTGGTGTTGATTTTTCAGTCCACCCATCGCTTTCAGTTGGTTGATTCGATCACGTAATCTATCATTACCAACTCCTAGGGATGTTTGGGCTTGCTCAATGGTATTCAAACGTGCACTAATTGCACCCAATTCTTCTCGCATAGCTCTAAGAGTATTAAGAACCTCATCTGAAGCCATGGTGATCACAAGGTCTATTAGGGTTCTAATATGGAATGCAATATGGACTCACAAAAGAAAACAATGCAATAAAATAAATATGACAAGCAAAAATGCCCTAACCTAGAAAACTTTGGGCTCTGATACCAAAACTGACGCGGGATGGGAACCATAAAATGCGTGATTATGATTTTATGCGATTTTGCCGAAATTAAATAAAATTCAATCAAGCTTAATCTCAAACTATTTTAAATACCTTAGGGTTCAAAGAATTCAGGTTGGTAGATCACGCGAGATCCAGTTAGGGTCAAGTCCGATGCGCAAGTACTATTAGATTTGAAGCGAGATCGGCCTAGAGATGAACTTTTTCCAGGCTTGGGCGTTCGTCTTCGATCCGATGTAGTTTCGTAGGCTCTAACTAGGGCTTTGGAAATAAGTGTATGATTTTGTAATGGGCTTATGGTTTGATTTATGGCTTAGAAAAGGGTTTTGGGCTCTGTTTGATTTAGGGTTCAACAGTGGTTTAGGATTTTGAGATCGAAATCAATAGATTGAGATTTAGAAATTTAAATCAGCACAGAGAAAGGTTAAGAAAACAGAGATAAATAATAGAGAAGATAACAAAGATTGCTTTTGGGAATCACTCCCTTGGCCTCACACCAAACCCATCTCAGGCAAAGAATATTCAAACATAAAAGCATTCAAAGTATTCAATAACTAATTAAAAAGTCTTTACAAGCCTCAATATATAGGCTGCCAATAATTAAATTCGAAATAAAGAGTCCTAATAGCAATAAAACACTAAAAAGGAAAGTTTTCGCAACAAAAAACTCAAAATTAGAAGTTCTGTCACGAAGTCCACGGACGTCCGTAGTGCCCCACGGACGTCCGTGACCTACGGACAGTGAGGGGGCAAAATCACGGACATCCGTCACTATTTCACTGACGTTCGTCACTGTTCATCACGGACGTTCGTCACTGTTCACGGACGTCCGTCACTATTCACGGACGTCTGTCACTGTTCACCGTGAACAGTATTTTTTTTTTTTTTTTTTTTTCTAAAGTTGAAATTTTGTTGCGGTTCCACTTCAATGCTCTCGATCTTGACGTTCCCCGTCAAATACAATATTCTTTTATTTATGTGTCTTGCTCTAAGGGAAATATATGTGCTTTTGATGCTATTATCCGTATTATACCTTCTTTAGAGACCTAATGGAACTTCATTCATTTCTTCCAAGATACGTGGTCTCCAAGCTAGGTTACTCAACCTAGGCACTGAAAATTGCTTGACTTACAAATTGGGCTTTATAGCCATTACAAGAGAATAAACCTAAAAATAGAAAAGTACTAAGTTACCCTAAGTGGTAACTTACAAAAGGATAAAATCTAAAGACAAAAAGGACAATGACGTCACTTAAGACGCTGATGTGCGAATTTTCACGGACGTCCGACCTGGGGCCCACGGACGTCTGTCGCCTACCCACGGACGTTCGTGGTGCACTACGGATGTCCATGCTCACTAAAACAGTGAGCACTCCAAAATCAGGACGTCCATCCAAAAGTCTACGGACCTCCGTCGCTTGATGCTCTTGTGCCTCATGGGCTGACCCCTAAGACCTTTCCTCGATGGTTCTTGATGTTCCTTGGCCCTTCCATTGCTTCTTTCTCTGTCGGTACACCTTGTACGACCTAAACCCTAGGTCCTTGGTGTCGGCGTTCCCTATCATTCTCCCCGACTCAAAATGTTTCATCACCGATGAAACTGGCTCCTGGCATTGGTCGGTTAAGTTGACGTCCCCATCAATTTTATTAACCCCAAAAGGTTTCATCTCTGATGAAACACACACATGTAGTACTGGTCAAGTATATCGGGACTCGAACGATGGAACTCCTTCCAACTAACCCAAGCACTAGTGGCACCCGGTGGGTGTCATATGAATATCACCTCAGTTGATTGTATCGGGGCGCCCACTATGAACCTCTTCTCGACAAACCCAATAGCGCGGCTTGCCAACCCACTCTACCAAGTATTTTTTAAGCTTCTCTGTAACTCTCCCGGTATCGAAGGACCTCATCACCAAAGAAGTGTGATCGTGATATCTGCTGGAAATATAGGAATTCAGGTGGTGAACTCTCTCATGGCTGACCCATGCACTCGCAAAAATCAACTTACTAACCCTCTTCACAAAATAGCCTTGAAACCCTCTGCCATTGGGGAATGCCATAAGACCATCCAAATTCTTCTCACTTATCTCATTGTTCATCTTGCTCAAAGGGGGAAAAGATAGGGGTTGTGGGATCGGGATGGGTACACAAAGACAAGACGTTTGAAAAGGAGTTTTAGGAAGTGGGGTTGAGCCTAAATGAGGAACTATGTCTTCCACATTGAGTGTTGATCTAATCCCCATACCTTGAGCTAGCTCAAGCACATATCCCTCAGGTTCACTCCTTGCCACCATCTTAAAAGATCCGACAACGCAGGTTTGAGATTTCTTCGTGATCCCCGATGGGAATCGTTCAGGCCTAACTTGAACCATTTCATGAACACTTACTTGGATTTCCTTGAAACTCATAGGCAAATCCACTCATAATTTGGAATCTTCATTACACCAATTAATTTTAAACGTAATTTCGGCATGCAATGCGGAATGAGACTCAAAACTTGACTCACAACAAGACTGTGAATGTGAAGCGGTATGCAACTTGAGACTATGATGTGTATGTGCATCAATGGACTTGATACTCTCGTGTGCATGTGACACTAACGACTCACGTTTAGTGGACACTATTAACACTAGTGACTCATGTGTGATTGAATCAAGTGACACTAACGACTCATGTGGACTCGACTCAACGAACTCCAATGACTCATGGGTAAGTGACTTGACCGGGTCGTGTGTACTCGGTTCAACCAACACCAAAGACTCAAGTGCACTCGACTCTACAAACATGGACATGTGTACAACTAACTTCATGGACACTAACAAATCATGTGTAAATGACTCGGTTGAATCGTGCGTGGTTGACTTAGTTGGCTCATGTGTGGGCGACTCCACATCACTACTCACAAGGGAAATAAAAGTCTCCTCAATGCAATCTAGACTTTCTTCGATTTCCTTTATTTCCTCTTCACTGGCTATGGTACTAGGGTCATACACATCCTCTCCCACAGTCACATTTTCCGACTCCTTAGAACGCTCTCTTTTCATCAATAAATTTTGAGCGGGTAATTTTGTGGGGCATTGGTATGCAAAGTGTCCAAATCCGTGACACTTGTAACATTTGTTGCGACCACTAGTTTTGGGGATGTCATTGATCGCTCCTTTCCCGTTATCAATTTGGCATTCGTAGGAGAACTTGCGGGTTTCAATGGTTGAACCCGGGAATTAGAGCTCTCTTTAGTGTAGATGCTCCTAGACTCAAACTTGTGAAATTCACTACACTTATCCATTTTAGCTTCCAAACACCGTAGAAGGTGGCGGTGCGTGAAAAGAACATACTTCTCGATAAGTCGCTCCTTCATGTCCTCCCATCGTGTGATGGGGTTACTTCAAAGTGAGTTGCGTCAAAACTCCACATTAGCCCTATAGGTTTTGGCATAACCCACCAACCTCGTCTTGGCTAACTTAACCTTACACTCATTCAACACATCATACGAGTCAAAATACTCCTTTATGCTAGACAACCACCCCACGAAGGATTTAGGGTTGGCCATACCCTTGAAATCTAGGACTTCAACTTGAATAGACCTTATAGATTTTCTATCAAGATCATGTTCGGGTTCACAATGATGGGAGTGTCCCCTAAGCCTATTCTCATCACGACTTTCGGGACTTTGCCTAGGATTTGGAGTGTAACGGTTTCCTTGTTTAGCTAGTTCCCTCTCATTCATCGCGATCATCGTGGCTTGGATGCTCCTAAGAACATTGGCAATTTCACTCGTACCCATGGTGGCCACGACACACTAAACACGTGTTCTATAACGAACAAACAAATATGACCCATAAGTGAATAAGTAATTTTATCAAACACGAGATGTGCATACAAATGAACACACACATGTGACTACACAACAAGTGAGTAATTTTAACAAACACAAGGTGTGCATACAAATGAACACACAAATATAACTACACAAATGGCATCGAAATGACATACACATGTGACTTAAAATGAGTAAAGACTTTTGTCAAACACTAGACGGACACACTAATAAATGCAAATGAAATAAGATTTAAAGCAATTGAAATGATATGCATATATGCCCTAACCTAGAACCTAGGCTTTTATATCAAAACTGACGCGGGACAACGACCCTGAAATCCGTGAATGCCCATGATATGCTAATTTGCCGAAATTAAACTAATTAATCGAGCAATTAAATCACAAGTTAAGCGATACCTTCGGGTTTTTCGGGATTCTGCTTTGGTGTCCATGCTTTGGTTCACATAGGGTCTAATACGACGCGTGAGATCCGTTAGGATGGCGGAAGAGGTGATCCGAGAGATAGAACTCTCTCTTCGTCTAGGTCGGGGCGTTAGATCGTAGCTCGCGGTGGAATTGATAGCTCTTTACTAGGGCTTTAGAATCGAAACGGCTAATGGCTCAAATCGAGCAAACTCGAGTCCAATAACGGTTATGGATCGACAGGCTAGGATTGGATTCGATCCATAAGGATGGGCATCAAGGTTACTCTAGATCTAGGGTTGGGAAATGGGAAAATCAATTAAAAGGGGAAAAAGAGGATGCCAAAGATTCAAGGAGAAAGTAGGAGATCAAATAAGAACAAAATGTAAAAGAGAAAATCAAAGTAACATGGGCATCTCACCCTTGGCCTCACACCAAACCCCTCTCGGGGAAGAAGACTCATCCTTCAAGCTCCTCACAAGCCACTGCAAATAGCTCTTTTCATTAATTCAAAATTAAGTGCCAAAAATGACTTACAAATTGGGCTTTATAGCAATTACAAGAGAATAAACCTAAAAATAGAAAAGTACTAAGTTACCCTAAGTGGTAACTTACAAAAGGACAAAATCTAAGGACAATGACGTCACTTAAGACGCTGATGCACGGATTTTCACGGACATCCGACCTGGGGCCCACAGACGTCCGTTGCCTACCCACGGACGTCCGTGGTGCACTACGGATGTCCGTGCTCACTAAAACAGTGAGCACTCCAAAATCAGGATGTCCGTCCAAAAGTCTACGGACGTCCGTCGCCTGATGCTCTTGTGCCTCATGGGCTGACCCCTATGACCTTTCCTCGATGGTTCTTGATGTTCTTTGGCCCTTCCATTGCTTCTTCCTCCGTCGGTACACCTTGTACGGCATAAACCCTAGGTCCTTGGTGTCGGCGTTCCTCGTCACCTTCTTGAATAAGTTCATGGATCAATAAACCGACCTAGATCCTCACCTCAAGTATTGCTGACATCTCGAAATATGCAGAGAAATGTCATCGACTTTATTACAGAATAATCTTATTTGGAATATCATTTCTTTGGTGCTGCTCAGGGTTTCTTAGTGGCTGAAGATCTTTGGAAATAATTTGAGAATGCTTGTAGGCAGTTAATTCTGCTATACTGTTAAGTTTATACAAGATATCAAAATGTTTGCTTCTATCTCCTTCATGACCTTTAGGGGAACCATTCAAGTATGAAATGCGAATCTACATTCTTTCATTCGTATCTGATAATCTCATTCACTTTTTGATGTGCTTGAGGCTTGCATCCTTCCATTCTTCATCGAACCCTATTGCCTCATTTGTTTATTTATTTAATTAGTAAGTTAGGATTGAACCTGCAGCCGTTGCATCATTTGATGTAGATGTAGTATTAAAAGAAGACATTGTTGATGAGTACCCAATTAATTCTACTCAGACTTGAGGCGCTACTTGGATCATTTGAGGTCCTTGAAGCTAATTCTACTTCTCAAATATCCTTACTTCATGTGCAAGAATCTTTAGCATTTGGAGAATGTATTACTCTTAAGTCGACACTATCAAACAGGCTGATGTACTACATGACTATCTTTCGGTGCCCTGGCAGCGTGATTACAAAATTGGAAAAGCTTGAACGAGATTTTCCATGGAGTGGAAGAGTTTTTGGAAGGAACTTTAACCTTGTTAATTGGGATGTGGTTTGTCTCATTATGATCGAGGGCTTGGGATTCAAAGAGTCAAGGAAATAAATATGGCACTGTTTGGTGATTTGTAAGGATTAGTTGGTTTAGTAAATGAGTTGTAGTAGGTGAGGATTAATGTGTTTAATATTGACAAAGAGAGAGAGAGAGAGATGATGACACATTATTTGCTGTGTCCTCCACCGGTACCTTTAAGGGAGCAGTTCCAATCACAGTCAGTCATTTAGATTTTGTCACAATTTCTGTAGGCTCTCCTTGGGCATGTATATCTGATTTTTAGGACCTAGAAATGGTTTTTGGCTATCAAGCCCTTCCAATATATATATATATAGGGAAATAATCATATGACTCGAGTCATGGGACATAAACCCATGACTCAAGCCCCTATTGGCTGCACGTCAGTCATTTAGATTTTGTCACAATTTCTTTAGGCTCTCCTTGGCATGTATATCTGATTTTTAGGACCTAGAAATGGTTTTTGGCTATCGAGCCCTTCCAAGATATATATATAGGGAAATGATCATATGACTCGAGTCATGGGACATAAACCCATGACTCAAGCCCCTATTGGCTGCACGTCACATCAGTGGGCTTTGAAAAGTCAACTGATGTGACGTGCATCCAATAGGGGCTCGAGTCATGGGTTTATGCCCCATGACTCTAGTGAGAGGATCACTACTCATATATATATATATATATATATATATATATATATATGCCACTGGATAATGTCTGGTACTTACCTCTGTTAGTATTATGTCCTCACTTCCTTTTAATCTCTCTGATGATTTTATTAAAGAAATGTGAGGCTTCTATTCTGTAAACAAACTGAGAAATGGTAACTAATGAAGAAACAACTGAATAAAAAAGGATCCAAGGAAGGAAGTGCAGAGATTACTGCAGTGCTGAAGAAAGAGAAAAAGGATATAATCCGGGAAGCCAGAACCACATGGCAACAGAATTAGAGAGATCCGATGGAGGGAGTGCAGGCCAATTAAAGTGAGTCCAATTGCTTAGAGATTCCACCACTGGAGGGTCTTTAGTTGTTGCACAGGCTTCAGTAGGTTGGTTTGGGTGAAGGAAGAAGAATGTATCAGGTTCCTTAAAGCTCTCTTTTTCTCACTTACTCTCCTATTTGTTCTTAGAGGTTCTAGGAGAGAGGTATAGCTGGGGCTTTCTATTTTCCAGGGTTGAGGTTCGTAGCTTGAGGGTTTGAAGGTTGGAGGTGAAGGTTGTGTTTTGAAGCCTAAGCTTGGAGCACGATATTCTATTCTGGAGAGCTTTTGCAATCTAAGCTTCCTATTTCTTGAGTTTTTAAGGTGTCAAGGCTCCAAGGTTCCCAGACCCTTGCAAAGGAGGCTAAGGTGTTCCCGTTTACAGAGGCTAGCCTAGAGTTTGAGGTAACTAAGCTGTTTCAAAAAAATGCCTAGCCAGATGGGTCACTTAGTTGTTAAGAGATTGTGAAAGTTTAAGGGCTTTTTGGAATGACGAATTGTTTGGGCATAAAAAGGTGGAAGGCTTAGATGGGTGATATTTGTCAACGAGTTGGTATTAGGTACGCTTATCCGAACGCCATGAGCTGTGCTCAGGTTAATCTCCCTCCGCCATCCTTGGGAGACACAAAATATTTTGAGTGCCGACTCAGTGAAAGGTCAAGACCATACTTTTACTAATTTGTGTGCTCATAAATAGCTTTGCGCACCATTTGGGTCGGAGATTGACCAAAGCAACGCCAGCAGTGCTCAGGTTCGGTACTTAATACCAACTCATTTATCAACTAGATGGGTGAAATGTGCCAACAAGTATGATGTAAATACCCATAACTACAAATTGCTTTTGTTGATGTAATGGCTGGAACCAGAGTGATCAAGTTTAGGTACCGGAATAAACAGCTCCAGAAATATACGGAAATAATGGTATATTTCAGAAATTTCAGGAAAAAAAAAGAATTTTTTTGGAAAATTAAAAAAATTAAAAATATATTAATAATTATCAATATATACAAAAAATATAGTTATATGACCTTTTGACCAAAAACGCATTTACATTGTGAAAAAATGCATTTAAAACCATATTTTATGTTTAGACGCGTTTTTTCTTCTTACGAAAAGTGCTTTTAAAAAAAACGAATTTTAAACGTGTTTTTTCCGGACATAACACATTTTTGGTCACTATGGCTCTAACGGCAGATCACATGTTTAATTATTTTTATGCCCTTCTTCTCTACTTGTTCCCTTTCGTTTTTATCAACTGAACATTAGAGGCTCTCAATTGAATGTGTCCATTTAGGTGCAGTCCGACTGGGATGACGCCAAGATTGATTTCATGTACAGGGCACTGAAATGCAAGTTTTCTATCTACCCACATTTGAATTCTATGCTATTATCAACGGTGGGATCTGTTCTTGTCGAAGCTTCACCCCACGATCTCTTTTGGGGAGGTGGCAGGGAAGGAGAAGGCCTAAATTATCTGGGCAGGCTACTTATGCAACTGAGGTCTGAATTTTTGGGAGAGTCCTCAACATCAGTTGAGTAATCTATTTAATTTTACCTAAAAACATGTAGGATTATATGCATGGGCATCTGCACTTTTCCGTCTATGATTTCCTTTCATGTAGTTCAGTGAGGATGCCATTGTATCAATTTTTGCCTTAACTGAATATGAATTCCGCCAACATAAAAGATGTCAGTGTAGTAGTTCAAGCTTCATACGATTTTATGTAGCCTTGTATGGTTTATTATCTGAGTTGATAGACTACTGATGATTTTTTTATACGAGGGAACTTTTACAGGTTTTCTGCCAAGCACATGGATCCAGATTTTTTTTGTTTCGTTTTGTTTCTGTAACGATCTCGAAATTTAAAAACTTTCGCAGCTAGAATTTTAGGAAGTTCTTGGTATGAAGGGGAATCAGTAGGTGTGGCTTTATATTTTCTATTCCTTTTTTGCTTCTTGTAGTCAAAATATCATAACTGCACAACATAAATAGAGTGCTACCGGTTTCAGATTTTTTTTAATTTTTATATTTACCAATGCAGGGGAATCATAGAAACTGAGTGACATGATGTTTGTTTCAGGTCATAGCAAGCTTTTTCATTTTGCCTACAAATTTCTCACAGATATCGGCTCTCCTTCAACGACACCATCTTAACATCATCAGGCTTATGATTAGCCTTTTTCCCATTAAAATACATGAAAAGCTGGGGGTCTGATGGGTGTGAAAATCAGCTTTTGACATGATTGACAATTGATACTCTATTCCTTTCTTAAACTTATTAAGTACAGTAATTAATGTTCTGATAGTAGAAGTTGGTGTGCAACTAGAAATAATGTGTGGGAATAAAGAACTAGTGTACAGTGTAGTAGCAGCCCTCTTTTGATATTTGGTGCCCCACCCATACACCAAGGGTGGTGCACGGGTCATTCACCCTCCACTAACATTTTGCCTTGTAGGGATCCATAGATGATTTAAGGGAAAACAACTGCCCCTAGAGTTTGATACATATTGCTTTTGTGCTCCTAATTTCAGAAAGGGTACCTCTTTGCGCTCCCACCTATTTACTGAAAGCGCTTACTTAATGAAGGCGCGCACTACTGCTCAACACAACTCCGGACGTCATTAAGTGGGCGCTTTCAGTAAATAGGTGGGCGCGAATAATAGTACCCCTCTCAGAAATTTAAATGTCACTAAATTTAACTTTGCATCCCCTTGTGCTCTTAATTTGAGCATTAGAGAAGTCAAATTTGTTTTGACATAAATACAGATAAAGAGTTGGTATTAGGTACACGACATGAGCACCAGTAATGGTGCGTGGGTCAATTTCTATAGGTGAACCTAAGAAAATGCGCTCATATTCTTTTAGCTCCAAATCAGTGAAAGGTCGAAAGTTCACTAATTTGCATGCTCATGAATAACTTCTATGTTGCTGGCATTTTCAGTGATCAGACCTTTCACATGAATCTTCGTTTGGATGGTCCACAAACTAAATATTGGAACTCATCACTTAATCCCAACCACCCTATCAACAAAGGGTAGCCCTAACGTGCATGTCTCATACTCAGAAACTGTTGATAACTTCGGATTAGATGATGGAGATCGCGCTTCAACCAGATATTCCATAAAATGGATATTGAGATTTTGACGCACCTATCAGACGGTTAGGTTTTGATACCATGTGTCATAGATCCCCAAAAAATGGATCTTCAATCATATGACATACATCACACCCAAACGTGATTTTAGGGTAACATTTTGGGGATCTGTGACATGAAATAAAAAACTGACTGGCTGATAAGTGATACATGATCTCAAGATCCAGTGTGTCGAAGATCGGGGTAAACAACAATCTCCATCATCTAATCCGTAGAAATCAACAATTTTCAAGGGGTTTGAGAGGTAGGCTCTTTCAGAGAACGCGTGGGCGCAAATAGAGCTACCTGCAAAATAAATGGTAATTGTTTGCATTATTTTCAGCTATCCATTTGCAGCCTATCCATCAGCATGTGAGGAGTTAGGACCAAGGATCAAAATTTTGGGTTTAATTTCGGTTTCGGAGGGGACCGAAACTGAAATTTTGGGCCAAAATTTCGGCCGATAATTTCAATCCCATACAACAAATGACCGAAATTTCGGTCCCATATTATTGTTTCGGTGGGGACCGAAACCGATAATTTCGGCCAAAATTTTGTTCATTTCGGCCTAAATTTTGATCCTTGATCAGGACATCTTAATGAGTTTAGGGCAATGGGCCGGGGCTAGCTAAAACAGGCCCAATTATATTGGGCCTCCTATAACTAGCCAATACCCATCCCAATTATTAATCATGCCGGGCTGGGCCAGCCCCTTAATTAATCGGGCTTAAATTACCTTTATCTCATTCTTGACCCTGACGGGCCAAGCCAGCCATTGGGTTGGCCAGACAATTTGTAAATAAATGGTCTTAATTGATTGGGCCAGGGCGGGCCTTACACGGGCCAATGATAATCAGCCTTCTTTAAATTAGATCACGGGGACAGCCTGTTTATTGTGGCCGGGCTGGTCCAGGTCAGGGGCAAAGTCCGGCCCGCTGAGACCCTTAAATCAGTTCAACTTTTGGTCAGTGATGTTTGCCCATCCACATATTTCTCCACATGAACGGTCCCTATTAGTCGGTGCCACTCTCTGGCTCCTTGGGCCCAATCCCAGTTGTGTGATGCCCAACCCCACTTGTTCACCAAATCTTTTTTATTTTTTTATTTTGAATAAATAGCTAGCTTGTATAGAAATATAACTAGAAGGTCACATTCACAAATATTAGCTTCATTGGTCTATGATCTTAAAATTTATTTGTGTAGAAAATTGTGATGAAAAGAGATTTCCATCATTTGATTCAAGCTAGGCTGACAATATTATTATTAAGCCCAAACCGAATCTTTGGTTGTAAATACCCATACCCTTTTCCTACTAGTTGAGAAAAGTACAATGGTAACGAGTCTTTGAGAAACAATCTCTCTGAGTTTCGGCATCTAGTTTTCCCATTGATATTTTTTTAGTGGGTTCCACGTTCAGGAAAACTACATCTGCTGCCATAAATTTGGGACCATTTCAACTTTAAATGGTCTTCAGCAGATAATGGTGTTTAAACAAAGTCTCCTAAAAGTTTGGACCTGAAAACTTGGATGTGGACCATCTGGGCCCGAACACTCCACGTGCCAAGTTTTGGGTTAAGCTTAATGGCTAGTGGTGGCAACCGGCTGATCGACAATTGGATTGACTTTTGTGATCAGGGATTCTAAATGGATAGGGGCATAGCCAGGCCCATGATTTTTGGCTAATAGATATTTTACCCATATTTAGAGGGCTTGTACACCACCATAGATTTGAGGACTTATCCACATAAGAAGCCCGCCTAAGAAGCATAGCAGAAGCAATTCTTTGCCTGCTAGACATAGAGCAGTTTTATCACTTAAAATAGCTCTCCGTCAGAGCAATGAGGCAAGGAACTATGTTACCAAATATAAAAATAATTATCTGTTAGAACCAAAAGTGAAAGAGCTGCTCTTTACCCCAAAAGAGCTGTTGTGGAGTTCATTGGAAGACGACAAGCATGCTTCTAAACTATTAAAACAAACAGACTACGAAGGGCCTTGATGCAAGCTCAGTGATCAGATGGCTAGAGCGGGACAATTCTTCTTTTTTAACCTCTCTTCTTAATGAAGATTTGTGCCCTACGTTCAATTGTTTGTAATCTGCATTTAATCAATAAAGGGTGAGGTCCCAAATGCTTTAATATTTTACTTTCATTTAAGGCTTACAAGAGATCATTTGTTACATAGAATTTATACTAGGGCTGCAACTGGGTTGGGTTGGGTTGGGTCGGGTCGGGTTGGATTCAAACATAAAATCTTGGACCCATTTGGAGGATCTAGGCTTGGGGTCAAGCTAAATATACACTTGACTCGTTGAAGATCTGAAGATCAGGTTGGGTCCAGGTCAAGCTTGATGGGGTCAAAGTCTAATCTATAAGTTATAAATCACTCTCAAATGTAATAACTAATGAAAGGTTATACTCAGTGAAAAATAACTAATTAATTTAATAATTAGATGAATAACTAAAATAAAAAGCATAGAAACTAAAGTCATGACCTATCACCCTGTAGCTAGCCCTATACTTATATTTTTTTTTTCTTGCAGAAGTCATTCTTTCTCAATCATATATTGTAGGCCAATGACCCATATCAAGATGCCATCAAATCTCTATCCCTTAATAAAATAAATAAATATAAATCTTTTAACTCTCATATATAATAATAATAATAATAATAATAATAATAATAATAATATGTTAATATATAATATTGAGCTTAATAAATGGGCCGAGTTTAGACTGATTAAAATCTCCTGTACAAAAAACTAAAAAACAATTGAGTTCACACAAGCCATAGTGACATGTTGTTGACAATATAAGCCTGTCATTATTGGCTAGAAATATTTTCCTTTGTAGGTATTTAACTATCTTTTGGGATTGGAGCCTTCTCTCCATATGGGAGATATTTTTGTCCAAATTTTCTATGGTGATGCAGTGAGGAGTGAGAATTACGTCAAAATAAAATATTTTTTGATAGATAAGTTAGCTCGAGCCTATGACCTTAAGATTACAATATTATCTGTGTCAAATAAATTTAAAAATACTCATATTAATCAATGAATAGCAAATCAACAATCCCACGTAATTATGATGACCATATATTATTGTGAAGCACAAAACGGGCAAGTAAATCGGGAGTAATCCGGAATAAAGGGCATACAAAGGGAGTCATTACTTGCACACAACTTAAAAGAAAGATTTAGCATTTTAAGGACTTGTGTCATATGAAAATATCATTTAAGCCATTTAATTTATAGATCTTTGCGGTAAAAGATTGACATGATTTCTATCATATTTTTCAATGCAATCAAAGGCTATCATATAGTTCAATGGTTGACTATAATAAATCATATGAGTTATGACGGAAATCATATTTCATGCTAATGTTTAAAACAAAAGATCCTTAGACCATGGATTTCAAATCAAACGGCTTGGATGGTGCTTTCACATTACAAAACTCTTCAAAATATCAAGTCCTTTTTTTTTTTTAAATTATGTGAACTTAAAGTCTAACATTTGATAAATTTGGGCATCTATCTCAAAATTAATTAGATAGGCTCTACACGTATTGATGGGCTTGAGCCAAATCATGTAAGCAATTGAATCAGGTGACGTCAAGTTGAGAAATGACTGCCCCAATACTATAATAAATTCAGGAAATCATCTCAAATCAATTGATTATGAGTGAAGGAGCCCTGAATATTATAAGGGGGAGACGAGGCTACAATTTATCTGACATGATACTAAATTTCAACAACACCACATAAAATTACTTACAATACTTAGATATATGTCCCATCAAAAAGGATAAAAAGGAGTCATTATTTGAACACACAATGTTAAATTAGGTTAAGTTATACTTGCAAAAGATTGGCATGAAATATGATTTTTATAATATTTATAAATTGAGTTAAGTTATATCTTAGTTGGGCCCAATTTGATGACGTGGCATGTTGTAGTACACAGAAGTGGTGCGGGCCCCACATGATGAAAACGGCAATGGTAAGGTTTGGCCCATGAATGATGAATAAGAACACGACCAGCCAACGATTTTAGCTAAGAGATGAGAAAAGGTGCAGTTGACAGTTGGCACAGCCATCACCCATGTCTCGCCAAATATGTAAAAAATGCAATGCGTTTTACACGAGGAAGCAATATAATATTTGGTTTTCTAATGTGCACCGAGGTGGCTTCAAATCATGGTCACTAAATTTTCGGAATATTCGAAAATTTTCCTGTGTAATTTGTAAACTAATATCGAATTATTCACGATTTTTTTAAAAATATTTTATGTCTTTAAAAAAATATGAATAATTTACGAATTTTTAGTAAATTATGATTTCTAGACATAAGGTCTAGGGCTTACAATGCATTTTTTAATACCGAATATGTCACCCAACAGTTGTAACTCATTAGCCCTTTTGGGGCCTGCCGGCCCCCGAACCCTGTTCTGATAAAAACACCAGCTGAGTGCACCATACGTCCAAAGGTATAACTAGTTAGGGACATAAACAACAAGCTTTGGCTTCCTAATGGGGCAGTAGGTATGTTCCCAACTTGATGGTGCACCATTAAGGCCGGCTCTGACATTTTGAGGGTTCAAGGCAAATTCTTAAAATGGGATACTTGTTTTATATTACTTTATAATATATAAAAAAATTGTCACATATTCTTTTTGACAAATAAAATAGGAGAGTCATTACTTGCACACATTTTTCAAGTGATTACACCGAATTTAAAGAAAGACTTGGTATTTTAGGAACATGTGATATGTAAAATTGCAATATGGGCCGTTTAATTTGAAGCTCATGATCAATAAATCTCTGGGGCATAAAATTGGAGCAAAACACGATACTTGTCATATGATTTATTGTAGTCAACTATTGAATTATATAATAGTCTTGGACTCTATTTAATCAAATGATGAAAATTGATATTTTGTTATAATCTTTTGCAATTGATATCTTTAAATCATGGCCTTCAAATCAAATGGCTTAGATAGTGTTTTCACATAGAAGAGATCGCCAAACTTGCAAATCTTTCTTTTAAATTCGGTGCAATCACTTGAAAAGCTTGTGCAAGTAATGGCTCCCATAAAATAGTACTCATATTCTATTTTATTATATATATATATAATTTGAAAATGTAACTAAAAATTTAATACAAGTAAATATTAAAGGAAAATGCATAAAAAAAGAAAATACAATAGTAAAAAAATTCAGATTGTGTAAGAAATTTTAGAAGAAAATGTTGAAGGAAGTCATCTATCATACGCCTTCTCTTCATGAATCAAATAGCTTTTAAACAATTTTATAAGGCAATTGTCAATCCCAATCCCGAATGAGAAAAGAGGGGGTTGGTGTCACATGGACAGACAATTGTAAAAAGACCCTATTAATTCCCTAAAAGCCGACTCCAAATAGATGGGATAAGGCTATTATGATGATAATGATAATGATGATAATGAAACTATAAATAACAAATGGTCTTAGATGGATCCTAATACCTATTGTCTTTTATAGATCCTATGGAACAAGATTCACTTAATTTATATATGTACCAATCCAATAGATCAATTAGTATTTGATCAAATTTTCACTTTTTAAATAAAAGTCAATAGAACAAGACTTATACATATGACCATTTAAGTGGTCAAATCTTCATGAAAATTTTGATCTGAACTCACATAGAAAAAAAGATTTTCCTAATTCCCTTAAAACTCATTGATTGGGTTGGACTAGACAATGGAAATCGTGTTTCACTTTTATCTTCCACACAATGGATCTTAAGACCATGTATCTCACCTATTATATGATTATTTTTATTTCACATGTCACATCCCCAAAACAGGACCCTAAAACCATATTTGAGCGTAATGTGTGTCATTGCACACAAGATGCACTTTTTGGGGAAATGTCATATATGACATGTAGAATCAAAAAATGATCGTCTGATAGGTGGTATATAGTTTCAAGAACCCTTGTGTGGAAGATTGGGGTTAAAATTTTTTCCATCGGTCTCTGATCTGACCCTATCAACGAGTTTTATGAGGTTACACACGTGAGAGCTTTTAAAAAACGTGTGGGTGCAAACAGTCATATAGACTTTTAAAGAAAATAATTAATTACTGTAATGAAAATGATGGAAATTCTAAACAAAATTTTAGTTCGAAAAGACACAAAAATTGGCATCGAATAAGAATAAGGTAAACAAATTCGGGGCCCTTTAGCTTTATGGAATTTTTTTATTTATAAAATCCTATTTTTTAATAGACAAATACGATTTAGGAGCCCCTAAAAATTGGGAGCCCAAGGCTTTTGCCTGGCTGGCCTTGGTCCAGAGCCGGCCCTGCGCACCATGATCGTACACGGCTTGGGTCAAGGGTATATGACCGACCTGATCCGAAAACCTAACCAACGCAGCTCCAATCCGAGTTCAACCGGTCTTAAAACCCTTGAGATGCAAAGAGAATTGCACACCACACGAGGCAAGCTCCTTTAAATGAACGGCTAAAACTGTTTTAGAGCTTTTCATCATAATCATAATCATAATCCTTCTTTCTGAAGGTAATTGGTCTCAATGAATCATGTGATAGAGATCCTTCCAATTTAAATATTCAACAACATAAATCTTAGATCTAATCCTTCCCATCATATTACATAATAAAAATTTGCGTCACATGCCCAAAAGTGTCCCATTTCCAATCTAGATAATTGAAAGTAGGTTTTTTACTTTTTCTGAATGATAATTAATATATATTTCTGAATGATAATTAATATATATATATATATATATATATATATATATAGAAAAGGTCTCCGTCCTCTTATCCAATCTAAATAATTGAAAGTAGATTTTTTACTTTTCATGAATGATAATTAATATATATATACATATATATATATATATATATATATATATATATATATATATATATATATATATATATATGGAAAAGGCCTCCGGCCTCTTATCCAATCTAGAGAATTGAAAGTAGATTTTTTACTTTTTATGAATGATAATTAATATATATATATATATATATATATATATATATATATATATATATATATATATATATATGGAAAAGGCCTGAAGGATAGTCACCATCTTCTAACCTTTCATGTGGAGCTCCACGTGGTACCCAAAACACTTTTTAGGTGCCACGTGGACCTTGGGTGCATTGCTTAGATCATTTTTGAAAAAAAAAAAAATTAAAAACTCATCTCCACTGTATATATTTTGAATTGTGAAATATGGACCAATAAAATCATCAAACTTTGACTTATGAGTTTAAAATTTATTTTTCGAACTTTTTTTTTTAATCTAAAATGTCCACCTGTGCTCCACGTGACACTTAAAAAATGTTTTAGGTGCCATGTGGAGCTCCACGTGGATTTTGGAGGACGATCACCATCCTCCATATATATATATATATATATATATATATATATATATATATATATATGTGATCAATTACGCTATAACAACTCTAAAATATTGACACTAGTCACAGTACACGAGATCGTGAGCTGATATCAGGTGACCAACCCGGTCAGTAGTGACCACTTCATCAAGTTGTTACAGGGGTTGCAGATTTTGTGCCGCCCATGTAGTTCACAGAGCCATTTTCCAGATCAGATTCATCCCTGAGATTGCCCGGTGCCATATGGTGCATAAGGCCATTAGGTTTGGGCTTAATTTCCTAAATGTCGGCGCAGTCTGAGCCGGCCCCATTGAACTTGAGATCATAAGTCTATCATAGTACGGTCAGATGTAGATTTTATGTGGTATATATCTCAAAAAGTGACTCATGTACATTTAGAGTGAAAAACGATCTCTATCGTTTGATTAAAATTAGTTAATGATTTTGCTTGCGCATGCCCATGGTTGCATTGAAATTATGGGCGTACCATATGACGGTAAATTTTTTATTTCACATGGTACACATCTTAGAAAAATGATCTTAACATCACATGGAATTCATCATGCTCAAACCTGATTTTATGGTCACCTTTTTTAGGGTGTGTGCCACATGAAGTCAAAACATTGACCGTCTGATGGTACTAGCATGATCTCAAGATCTATTATGTGATAGATTGGTATGAAAAATGATCTCTTTCGTCTAATTTAAAGCAATCAATGTGTTTTAGTATGGGTGATCCCAAATATTGGGTGGATGAACTTAAGGCCGGCTCTGACATTTTAGGGGCCTAAAGCAAGTTCCTAAAATGGGGCCCCTATTTCATATTATTTTATAATATATAAAAAATTTGCCACATATTCTCTTTGACAAATAAAATAGGGGAGCCATTACTTGCACACGTTTTTCAAGTGATTGCACCGAATTTAAAGAAAGACTTGGTATTTTAGGGACATGTGATATGTAAAATTGCAATATGGGCCGTTTGATTTGAAGCTCATGATCAATAGATCTATGGGGCATAAAATTAGAGTAAAACACGAAACTTGTCATATGATCTATTGTAGTTAACTGTTGAATTATATAATGCCCTTGGACTCCATTTAATCAAATGATGAAAATTGATATTTTGTTATAATCTTTTGCAATTGATATCTTTAAATCATGGCCTTCAAATCAAATGACTTAGATAGTGTTTTCACATAAAAGAGGTCGCCAAACTTGCAAATCTTTCTTTTAAATTCGGTGCAATTTGGTGTAATCACTTGAAAAGCGTGTGCAAGTAATGGCTCCCATAAAATAGTACTCATATTTTATTTTATTATATATATAATTTGAAAATGCAACTAAAAATTTAATACAAGTAAATATTAAAGGAAAATGCATAAAAAAAGAAAATGCAATAATAAAAAAATTCAGATTGTGTGAGAAATTCTAGAAGAAAATGTTGAAGGAAGTCATCTATCATATGTCTTCTCTTCTTGAATCAAATAGCCTTTAAACAAATTTATGAGGCAATTGTGACGACCCGACTTTTCTAATCCCTAAGGTATAGGAAAGGCCGGTTCATCAACTTATTGATTTCTCAATAAGCCGTAACAAACAGAAGCCGATAACATAAACTAAGGTCTAAAGACAGAGGCAATATTGTTAATCCAAAAACTGCTTTATATAACAAAAATTAGATACATCACTGAGAGGAACCAAAATGAACCACCGGTGATGGCCAATCCGATCACCTAAAATAGAGGTTCACAATAATGGTTCCTCGAGTGATATCAAAAGATCAAAAAATAATAGCCTAAGGCTCAACAATCCAAAAATAATATCCAGACAAAATACCAAAAAAATACAGAATCTAAGATCACGGGAAGAACTCCTCAGCTGGTATGTCCAAATCCTCCTCGGGAATATAATCGGAGTCCTCCGGATCCTTCCAAATCGGTCCTCAAAGACTGTGACGTATAGTCGAGGGTGAGCTAACAGCCAAGCTCAATAGAGGAAGACAGATCTATTTGCATTTCTTATAAGTAAAAGTTTTCAAAAGACGGAATCAGATTAAATATGATTTTTCAATGATGCTTTTCAATTTAAATCTCCAGTTCTAATCCTGAGTCAAAACTGAAATATACTCTAAAGTGTTTAAAATGTTCTGATTTAGCATGCTTCTTGTCTTAAATTTATAACTTAATTTTATCTCCCAAATTTTCTATAGCATGAGAGCAGACTACGTGACTGATGAGTAGTGAAATATGATGATATTTCACCCCTAAATACCTATATTTAGCCGTCCGATGAAGGCTATCTGATGAGATTTGCTAGATTTGAAGTGTTTCAGGTAAATACAGTCCAAGTTTCTAAAACAGCCCAAGAATCCCGAAAATAATGTCAAAACACTGCTATTTTGGGTCATTGAGAACTTAGTGCGACTTGCAGCTCAATTTGGACCTTCAAGACGTCAGATTCAGGAAATTGCTAAAACATAAAAGTTGTAGAGCTCGTCGTCAGCTTTCCAACGCTTTAAGAATCACCTCAATTCGAGTTCGGTACAGAAAATTATGAGATCTATGCAAAGCTAAAGGCGAATTCACGAAAATTACTCTTAGATGTCAATCGAGAGAGGTATTAGGTTAGCTATTATAAAAAGGGAAGCCACGAGTTTCTTAGGGGGATTATTATTTTTTGCAATTAGAATATTATTCATTCTTTCTTTTTAGTTTTTAGGGCTCATCACTATGGGGGAATATTTTCTTCATCTTTTCAAGTCTTCTTCTCTCCTTCTTCAGGGTTTATTCAGGGTAGATTACTTCAGGATTTGCATTATTTTCTCGAAAATTCATAGATTGTATTTAGGAAAAACAATTGCAAATATCTTTTGGAAGAAATAAAGAGGAATGACTTTGAAAGAAAAGGAGATCAAACACCAAAGATGAGATAAAGAGATCGGGAAGATGCGATCCCGGATAAGTACCCATGTTTATGATTAATACCGCATCTATTATTGTTATCATGGAATCGTTTTGCTCAAAGTTTGTGTGATTGAAAATATTTTAAATGCTTTGTTATGACCGTTGATTGCGCGTCAATCGGTAGTAATCGCTAGATCCGGACTTGATCTAAATCTGTCAGAAGCGATTATGTCGATTGTCGTGATCTAAATATCATGAGATACGCTATGCTTTTATACATGACTCATACCGCAATGTTAGTGAGTCATTGTTTTAGATAGGGTATGCCGGATTGATGATCATATTTTATTTCAAGTCATTTTCTAGATGAATGATGGTGTGAATGATGATTTAATGAACCGTAGGTTTTAATGATAGAAAAGTACTAACTGCAGTAGCATATTCCTTGATCTCATTTTAATATTGTTCGTAGATTTATCAAGAATTAATTGTTTAGATTAATTTATTTTTCCGCATTTAGGAAAAGTCGTTAAGTTTTTGGTAAAAATTGAATCGCCTTTGGTACTTCCTTCAGGGACGTTTTTAAAATCTAAAAGAATTAATTAAAAATTCACGCTTCCTGTGGGTTCGACACTCGTTTCGCCATACTGAATAGATCTTGTGCACTGAAGGGTTACATTCTAAATCGATCAAGTTTTATGCCAGACGGAAATCGGTGAAATTTTGATTAATCTTGGGATAGGGATTTTTTTGAGTGTTTAAAAAATAAAAATAAAAAAAATAATAATTATTAAAATTTATTTCCTTATTTTTCTCTCTTTGATAAGATTTTGTGGAGTCTTTTTAGGAAGTTTAGATTTTAGATACCTTCCTTAGGAAATTTAGGAAGTAGAGATTTTAGGACTTCTTATTTTAGATTTGGTAGGACTCTTTTCCTTATTTTCCTCTTTAGATATTTTTAGGATTTTCTAAATTTAGTCATTAACTTTTGTGGGACTTTTGTTTTAGGATTTTTAGAATCTTTCATTCTTCTCCTTATTTTTCTCTTTTAGGAAAGATTTTATAGGATTTTCAATTTTAATTTTTAATTTTCGAATTTAATAAAAAAAAAAAATTAAAATTAAAAAAAATTTAAAATTTAATTCGAATTTAAAAAAAAAAAAAAAAAAAAATTTAATTTAAATTGAATTTTAATTTTAATTTGAATTTAAAAAAAAAAAAAAATTTAATTAATTAATTAATTAATTTTAATTTTAATTTTAATTTTAATTTGAATAAAAAAATTAATTTAAATTTGAATTTTAATTAAAAAAAAAAAAAAAAAAAGAAGAAATCTTTCCTCGATATTGGCTCACATCGTTTATCATCTTTGTTTAAATCGTTTGAAGCGAATTTTGTGGGTTTGTTGTGGATTCTTCAACTTTTGTGAGTGTTGGTGTATGAGCTTTACTCGTTTCATCACCACATCCGCTACCGCTTAATCTTGAGATCGAAAGAGCTTGTAGAGAGAATCAAGAGTCCAGGAGGAATCAATATCAACAAACCGAGACCATGGCGCATCAAAGGCAAGAGAGAGATGAGAATAACAACAATGGGAATGTCAATAATGGAAATAATAGGAACAATAATTTTGATGAGGGCCTAGAACCTGGAGTATTATAACGATCCCGGTTTTACGAGGATCGAATGTATTATGCATGCTCCATTCCAGGAACCACTATGAATTCAAATCAAGAATGATTCAAATGCTACCAATTTTCCATGGGTTAGCAAATGAAAATCCGACGCTCACTTAAATGAATTCAATGGGTATGCAAAATGTTCGAGTCCACAATACCGATGAGATAGCAAGTCAGGCTCTTTCCGTTCTCTTTAAGAGATAAGGCAAAACATGGTTCTATTCCTTAGAACCACAATCTATTCGAGTTAGGCAGCATCGCAGATTCCTTAAAAATATTTTCCCATGACTAAGGCCATTGAATTGCGTCGGAAGATCCAGTTCTTTTCCCAACAACCTCTGAAAACATTCCATGAATGTTCGGAACGTATTAAGGAATTGTTCAGTAGTTGCCCAAATCATCAAGTTCCAAGGTGGCAACAAGTCCATAGATTTTACAATGGAGTGATTCCTGAAGCGAGACGCATGGTTGATACATCATATGGTGGATCTTGTGCCACGAAAGAAGTGACGAATTGTGGGCATTGTTTGAAAAGTTATATCAAACTTACAAAGTGAGACAGGCGAACCAACTTGAACTGGCACCTAAATCTCATGTGTTGACAAAAGGCGGATTATGCGATGTCAACAATAATGCCTCGAGATCTCTCAACAAAGTTTGACATGTTGTCAAACAGATGAACATGTTGTTAGTCGCTACCAAGCAAGCTAAAGCTCTGTCACACCCCACAGGTGTGTTCAATTTGTGACCACCAGGTCATATGGCTAATGAGTGCCCTACTACCTTGTCATTCTTCCCCGATGAACCTAATCCTCAAGAGCAGTAAATGTGACTCAATCTTATCGGTGGTAGAAACATGTACTCCAATACCTACAATCCGGAATGGAAAAATCACCCCAACTTAGGATGGGGTGAATCGAACCAAACTGGCCAGGTAAACCAGCAACATAGTGCCAACACAATCGGTGGACAACAACCTTTTCAACCAAATTTTCAACAAATTTCCACAGAATTCTAATTTCCAAAAATTCCAATTTTCAACGAGAATGCTTCAGATTATCATCCAAATTCGACTACTGAAAAAATCGAATTTCAATCGTAATCTTAATCAATCTCATGCCAAGAAAGATTCGATGCGGAAGAAAAGCTTATGCGAAGCATGCAATCTTTTCGGCAGATGGTAATGGACCAAGGCAGCCAATTGGCCAATCAAGTGGGGGAGCGAGAGGAAGGTAGGCTCCTAAGCCAACCCATCAATAATCCTAGAATACAAGCACCACGATGCGGGATCATAGTGACCATCGAATAGTCAGTTGAAAAGGCATTACGGTCGCTTTGAGAAGTGGGCGAGAGGTTGATAATCAAGTGGAAATGCACTGTGAAGGCGATGAAGAAAGAAGCAATAGAGGAAAAGAATCGAGAGAAAAGAAAGGAGAAAGGAAAAGGAAAGAGAAAGAAAGAGACAAAGAGCGAGGAGATAAGAAAAGTGCAAGAGCAAGGAAGAGAAAGGAAAAGAAAAAGTAATAGAGGAAGAGTTTCCTTCAACCGTCCAACAAGGGCGTGAAAAAGAATCGAAATGGAATCGCACCTTATGTCCCAAAGGCACCATTCCCTCAATGCCTAACTCCTCCATCTAGAATGGGAAAGGGGCCAAACAAAATGGAAGAAATTTTGAAACATTCAAGCAAGTAAAGATAAATCTTCCATTACTTGAAACAATCAAACAAGTCCTGATGCCAAGTTTTTCAAAGATTTGTGCACTTTCGGAAGAAAAGCCGCGTACTCACGTTTCAAAGAAAGTGTTCTAACAAATCAAGTCGATTCGATATTGCGATTGGAAACCCCACTGAAAGACCACAGGTCCCAAGCTGTTCCATGTGTCATTGGTGGGCAACCAATTGGAAAGCGTTATTGGATTTGGGAGCAAGTGTTAATCGATCCCATACTCAATGTCTGGCTTCGGAAAGGTGAATTGAAACCCACGGTCACACTCCAAGCTGGCGGATAGATCGGAAAAGAAGGCAGGGTGTTATCGAGGATGTTTTGGTTGGAATAGACAAGTTTGTCTTTCCGGTGGACTTCGTTGTCTTAGACATGGAACCACTGCGAAATCAATCAATCAAGTCCCAATTATTCTTGGGCGTCGTTTCTACGCCATCGCCAACGCTTGCATTAATTGTCATGAGAGTCATGGGCGTTTCTTTTGGAAACATGAAAGTCGCTTAACATATTCCATGCGATGAACCATTTCCCTAATGAGGATGAGGTCGAATGTTTTACATCGATCGGATGGAGTGGTGGATGAAGCATTACCATCAATGCTCACCAAAGAGGAATTTGAAAGCTTTGTTAGCCATCTATGAGGACAAAGGGCTTGAAAGGAAGCGGTCGAAGAGAAAAGTCAAATTCATCATGTCAAGATGATAACTTATGTGAAGTTGTGACTAAGGTAGAACCACTACCTCTTGAGGTAAAGGATGTCGACTCCATCAATTGAGCGACCACCAATGTGGAATTGAAACAATTGCCTAAGTCCCTCAAATATGCTTTTACGGGACCTCGAGAAACACTTCCGTGATAATTTCATCCACATTATCGGAAGAACAAGAGAATGATTTGTTGAAGGTCTTTGAAAGAGCACAAGGAGGCCATCGGATGGACCTTAGCGATCTCAAGGATTGACCCATCGGTATGTATGCATAAAATACATCGGAGGATGAGAGTAAACCATCGAGGGAACCACAGGCGGCGACTTAATCCGAACATGCAAGAAGTCGTTTTAAATCATTAAACTCCTCGATCTTTGGAATCATCTATCCGATCTACGATAGTGAATGGGTTAGTCCAAGGTACAAATCGTTCAAAAAGTCCGGAATTACAGAAAGAAACTACGGAGGAGAATTGGTGCCCACTCGTGAAACTCTTTGGATGGCGTGTGTGCATTGATTATCGAAAATTGAACATACCACCGAAAGATCATTTTCCTCCTTGGTTCATTGATCAAATTCTTGAGAAGTTATGGGCAAGAGTTTTATTGCTTTCTTGATGGTTATTCGGGATACAATCAAGTGCCGTTTTCCGGTGATCGAGAAGACAACATTCACGTGTCCATATGGTGCGTTTGCATATCGAAGGATGCCATTGACATGTAATGCTCGACCACGTTTCAGCGATGTATGTTGGCCATATTCTGGACATGATCGACAAATTCATGAAGTCTTCATGGGCGACTTCTCGGTTTTGGAAAAACATTTAATTCTTGTTTGAATCATCTTTCACGGTGTTGCAGCGTTGTGTAGATTCCAAACTTGTTCTCGGTGGGAAAAGAGCCATTTTATGGTTCAACAAGGAATTGTGTTGGGGCATATTGTTTCAACGAAAGGAATTGAAGTTGATAAAGGCGAAGGTCGACTTAATTGCAAATTTACCACCTCCAAAAGTGTTACAAATTCGATCATTTTTGGGGCATCTTGATTTTATAGAAGATTCATTAAGGATTTTAGCAAGGTGGCTAAACCATTGTGCACTTTGCAGCAAAGATGTTCCTTTTGATTTTGATGAGGATTGCATAAAGGCATTCCTAAAATTGCGTGAACTCTTATCAAATGCACCAATAATCCAACCGGATTATTCTTTACCATTCGAACTCATGTGTGATGCATCGATTATGCGATCGATGTCTTAGGGCAAAGGGTGAATAAATTACCTCACGTAATTTATTATGCTATGCAAGACATTAATTGATGCCCAACAATTACACCACCACCAGAAGGAATTATTAGGCGTGGTGTATGCTGCGGACAAATTCGCGTTCCTATTTGCTTGGATCGAAAATAGTGGTCTTTTTGACCACTCGCTTTGAAATATCTTTTAGCAAAGAAGGATGCGAAACCAAGGCTGATCCGTTGGATCCCGCTTCTCCGTGAATTCAACTTTGAGATTAAAGATAAAAAGGGGTTGAGAACGCGTTGTAGATCATCCGCTCAGAATTCTCACTGAAGAATCATCTATACCGAGACCATCCGTGACACATTTCGGATGAACATTTGATGGCAATTGATGTAGTCTGGTGCAAAGTTCCGTGGTTTGCTAACATCGTGAATTATCGGTCATCCGGCGAATTCCCAGGTGTAAGAATGATAAGAATCTCTTTTCTCCCAAATAAAATACTATTTGGATGAACCATATTTGTTTAAATTCTACCTCGGATCGGATCATTAGGAGATGCGTGCGAAGACGAGCAACTAAGTTCCTAAATTTTTGATGAGCTGGAGGCCATTTGAGGATGAAGACCGCATGAAAATCCTTCAAAGCGGATTCTCGCCTCAATCTTCGTGAGCTCAATATCGCAAGGAATGCCAAGCAGTGTCAATACTTGGCAATATTTCACGACGAAATATGATGCCCCTTAATCCAATTCTGGTTGTTGAAATTTTCGATGTTTGGGGGATTGACTATATGGGTCCTTTTCCACCATCCATTGAGTATTCATATATTCTGGTGGCTGTTGACTATGTCTCCAAATGGATTGAAGTGGCAACCCGATCAAATGATCACAAGGTTGTGGTCAAATTTACGAGAGAACATGTGTTTAACCGATTCGGGATCCCAAGAGCAATCATCATGATGGCGGTTCGCATTTTGCAATAGCCATTTTGCCACTTTAATGAAGAAACAGCGTCACTCACAAAGTCGCTTGTACCATCCACGAACTAGTGGTGTGGAAGTGTCTAACCGGAAATCAAGCGAATTCTAGAAAAGACGGTATGAGGATAGAAGAGATTGGTCAAACCGCTATCGATGCTTTGTGGGCCTATCGTCGCATTCAAGACACCGATCGGAATGTCTCCTCGTAATTGTCTACGAAGGCATGTCATCTTCTGTCGAATTGGAGCATAAGGCATTCCAGGCGATCAAGCGATTTAATTTCGATATGCAAGCGAGGTCGAATCGAAGGTTCTGATTGAGTGAATTAGAAGAGTTACGCTACGATGCGTATGAAAATTCAAAGATGTACAAGGAAAGGTACAAAAAGTTGCACGATCAATTAATTTCTCGGAAGGAGTTTCATGTTGGCCAAAAAGTTTGGTTATTCAATTCCCGACTTAAGCTTCATCCTGGGAAATTGAAATCTAGATGGGAAGGCCGTTTGAGTTGTTTCCATTAGTGAGCACTTGCAATTGAAATTCAAAGCCTTCAGGACAATCGAGTTTTCAAAGTGAATGGGCAAAGACTCAAACCAGTGTTTGAGCCGATGACCCAGTTTAAGATTGAGGCAATGCACCTTAGTGATCCAGATTCTTGATCAATGAAGAGGTCGAGCTGTCGACACTTAAACTCAGCGCTTCCTGGGAGGCAACCCAGTGTGTTTTATTTAGGAGTTGGACACAGGTTTAGTTTAGTTTAGGATTTAGGACTTATTTCTCATGCCCTATGTTTACTTCTAGAATATTAGTTTTAGTATAGTTTAGGTTATTTTAATTTCCAAATTAGTGTAGCCACATTACCTTCAATCTATTTTTGGTCATGTTCTAATTTGATGCCCATATTCTCTTTTTGATCTTTGTGTTGAGGTACTTTTCAACAGTTTGGGGGTACCTACTTATTTCAAACAATGAGGACATTGTCATTTTTAGGTTTGGGGTATGTATGATTATCTATCTTTCATCACTTATTTTGATTTTCTTTGAAAAAAAAAAAAAAAAAATTTTTGGAACCATCATACATGATTTACTTTGCAATAGTTTTCAAACTTTAGTTGATGATGCATGTGAATTTAATTTTGAGAATATTGATGTCATATTTTGAATACTTGTATCTAGGATGATGAAGCTTAATGTGATAATTTGTGGATGACTCTGAAATTCATGCTTAGAATTTTTGCACTTATACCACGCTAAGACTTAGAAATCCAAGAACCATTTTGAACGGTGAATCTTAGGATCTTAGAGGAGACTAAACCCATAAGCTTTAGAGCTAATTTCCGTCATTGATGAGTGAATATATAAACTCGAGTTTTCTTTGAATACTGAATTATCTTGCATAATCTCATACATTTTATTTTGGCTTGTGACTTTGCATGATATCAAATTCATATTATTGTGTTAGAAACGTCTTCGTATATCTACTCAAGACAAATAGGCAAGGTTACCATCTTTTAAGGAAATGATTGAAGGCCATCTTTGGCTCGTTTGTGCTTAAAATACCTCACCTCATATAAATCTAACCTTCTAGTACCCTCTTGAGCCTATAGAAAAATTTACCCTTATACATTCTTTGATAAGCCACGTTAACCTTTAACCCTCCACAATTTCTGAAAATTTAGCTTTACCCTTCTTATTTCTGAGAAATTAGGAACGAGGGATGAAAATGAACGAAAAGAGAGTAAGTGGAGAGATACTGAGTTGTGGTGTTTACTGAGAGTGTATGGCAAAAATAAAAAGAAAAAAAAAAGGGGAGAGAAAAAAAAAAAAAAAAAAAAAAAGGAATGAAAATGAGGTGCTTCAAGAAAAGGAAATTCAAAGAGAAGAAAGAATGAGAAAAGAAAAATATTGAAAAAAAAAAAATGGTGAGAAATTAGAAAAGAAAAAAAGAAAAGAAGAGAAATAAAAAAAATAAAATAAAAAAATCAAGTTAGTTCCTTTTCCAATTTCTGAAATTTTGAATCACAATTCCTTTCTTTCTTACCCTTACAGAGCCCCATTACAACCCTACAAAAGACCTTCATGATCCGATCCGATCTTGCATTGGTAATCGCTCTTGTGGAGTGTCAATATATAATACTTATGACACTTGATATGACATGCTTAGGATATATAAGTATCTTCTTATGTGATTTATTTTTGTTCATTGCTTGCATCGTGTTTCTTCTATCATGTGAGGCCTTTTTATTTGCTTTGTATTGCTCTCTCACATGTCTGCGAAACCTTACCTATCATCGGAGTGATTTTATTTGAGAGTATACCTAAAGTGAGGATTGAGTCAAGACAACAGATCCGATGATTTCCCGTTGGACTAGTTATAGATGGATGAATCTTGGTTTTGGTATGCACACACGCGTTTAAGCATGAATGGATGAGTTATCTAACGATTTGGAGCATTAGACTAATTTGAATGGATATTGGTATGATTAGTGTAACATTGTTATTTAAAATTGAGAATTTGCATGTTGAATTGATTATTGATTTTGAGCTTTGAAGTCAAATATATGTTATAAAAATCAGATTCTGAAAACTCAATTTTACCGACGGTTTGAAATTTTTGGAAGTTTGGGGGTAACTTCAGTGCAAACCCTCAGGAGACTCAACTCCTCCACTAGGGATCACCTAGGGGTTTAAAGGCTTGTTGCACATGCTAAGTGCAATCGTGTTCCCTACGAAAGTGGCATTTAAATTTTAGGATGTTAGTTTGATTTGCTTTATATTTCTATCATTCTCTTTGCTCGAGGACTAGCAAAGTGTAGGTTTGGGGGTGTGATGAGTAGTGAAATATGATGATATTTCACCCCTAAATACCTATATTTAGCCGTCCGATGAAGGCTATCTGATGAGATTTGCTAGATTTGAAGTGTTTGGTAAATACAATCAAGTTTCTAAAACAGCCCAAGAATCCGAAAATAATGTCAAAACACGCTAGTCATTGAGAACTTAGTGCGACTTGCAGCTCAATTTGGACCTTCAAGACGTCAGATTCAGGAAATTGCTAAAACATAAAAGTTGTAGAGCTCGTCGTCAGCTTTCCAACGCTTTAAGAATCACCTCAATCCGAGTTCGGTACAGAAAATTATGAGCAAAATACCGAGGCAGTATCTGATGCAAAGCTAGGCGGGAATTCACGAAAATTACTCTTAGATGTCAATCGAGAGAGGTATTAGGGTTAGGCTATTATAAAAGGAAGCCACGAGTTTCTTAGGGGATTATTATTTTTGCAATTAGAATATTATTCATTCTTTCTTTTAGTTTTAGGGCTCTTCACTTTGGGGAATATTTTCTTCATCTTTTCAAGTCTTCTTCTCTCCTTCTTCTAGGGTTTATTCGGTAGATTGTACCTAGGATTTGCATTATTTTTCTCCCGAGAAATTCATAGATTGTATTTAGGAAAAACAATTGCAAATATCTTTTGGAAGAAATAAAGAGGAATGACTTTGAAAGAAAAGGAGATCAAACACCAAAGATGGCTTCATCGATGATCGGGAAGATCGATCCCAGATAAGTACCCATGTTTATGATTAATACCATGATCTATTATTGTTATCATGGAATCGTTTTGCTCAAAGTTTGTGTGATTGAAAATATTTTAAATGCTTTGTTATGACCGTTGATTACGCGTATCAACTGGCCGTAATCGCTAGATCTGGACCTCAGTGATCTAGGTACGTAGAGCGATTATGTCGATTGTCGTGATCTAAATATCATGAGATACGCTTATGCTTTTTACATGACTCATACCGCAATGTTAGTGAGTCATTGTTTTTAGATAGGGTATGCGGATTGATGATCATATTTTATTTCAAGTCATTTTCTAGATGAATGATGGTGTGAATGATGATTTAATGAACCTGGGTTTTAATGATAGAAAAAGTACGAATGCTGGGTAGCATATTCCTTGATCTCATTTTAATATTGTTCGTAGATTTATCAGTAATTAATTGTTTAGATTAATTTATTTTTCTGCATTTAGGAAAAGTGCGTTAAGTTTTTGGTAAAATTGAATCTGCCCTTTGGTACTTCCTTAGGGACGTTTTTAAAATCTCTAAAAGAATTAATTAAAAATTCACGTTTCCCTGTGGGTTCGACACCCCTGTTCTTGCCATACTGCAATAGATCTTGTGCACTTGCAAGGGTTACATTCTAAATCGATCAGTGACCAATGGGAAGACCCTACTGACCATCGTCGTTCATGAACCCATTTCGAAAATGCAACAAGCCCCTACGCTATGAGGGAAACTTGCGCCAAAGTTTTACCGTCAACACGGTTGGTAGAATCTAGGGCATCGTACTTATGAACCCAAAATCAAATGCAAATGCTAACACATATCCAAGCTTATTATTCATATCATATACTGATTTTTCAAAGTTCTGATTCAAAATTTAATTGAGGTTCTGATTCAAATTTAGCTGAGGTTCTGATTTCCAATGATTCTTATTTATGACAAGGTTTACAAATTTTCGGATTGTATCATATGTTCAAAGTTTTAATTACATGCAGATGAGAAATTTCCATATTTTATGCTTCTAAAAATAAATGATTTATAACAGTTTATGCTTATAATTAATGCAAATAATAATTAGGATTCCCCTACCTTAACCAAGAAAAATTCAAAAGCATGAACAAGCAGTCCTCTCCAAGGACTCCCAATTGTCAAAACCTACATATATTAACACCCTCAGTGTTAATATAGAACTCAAAAATTAAATGCAAAGGCTTACAAATAAAAATCCAACCAAACTCTTAAAAGTCAAAAGCTGGACAAAATTTGACCATCGATTTCAAATTCGATGGTCGAATTTCAGAACCCTGTTTAAAGCTTAAATTCTGATTTCGACTGTCGATTTCCAATTTCGACAGTTGATTTTTCCAGGCTCTGTGGCTGTCAATTCAACATGCCCGGATTCTTTTTCTTTAATTTCTACACAGCCACTCAATCCTTTCTATTGAATCCATATCTTAATTTCCTAACATAACCCAACAAATTTACATAAGGAGGTTTCAAGGCATACCTCTTGTAGCTTAATTCGTTGATTCCGTTGCACTGATTCACGCACAGGAACAAATTTCCAAGCTCAAAGGTTTAAAACTTCAATCGGCTCATTATTCCTAAGGAGGTGGTCACTGCCTCAGCCATGACAAATTTAAAGAGAACTTCCCCCTTTCCTCATCTCTTTTCTTTTTCAGTAGTTCAAACATATCCAAATACTAGCTCAAGGCTTATTAATGGTTGAGATGGGAAGAGGAGTTCTCAAACTCTCTAGATCTAAAGATTAGAGATGCAAGGCTTAGTGGCTTAATTTCCAACGAGAGAGAAGTTAACTTCTCTTGCACTCTCTCTTATAACCAAAGTTATGTGAATAAAATATCTAGATTTTTATTATTTACAACTTATCTACTTAAGTTGAACATTATTCGGTGTTAAACACAAACACCAATGTTATTGTGTGAGTCATAGATTACATGACTTGCACACCTCTCAAAACGAAATCCTTATGCCAAAAGTCTTATCATAGACTTAGATTACCAAAAATCTAAAATAGTCCACAATATTTTTCGGACACGCTTATGGAGGTAAACGAAAATAGGTCAAAAATATCAGGGATATTACAGCAATTGTTGATCCCAATCCCAAATGAGAAAAAAAGGGATTGGTGTCACATTGACAAATAGATGGAATAAGGCTATTATGATGATAATGATGATAATGAAACTATAAATGCAACAAATGATCCTAGATGGATCATAATACCTATTGTATTTTATAGATCCTACGAAACAAAGTTCACTTGATTTATACATGTACTAATCCAATAGATCAATTAGTATTTTGTCAAATCTTCACTTTTTAAATAAAAGTCAATAGAACAAGACTTATACATACGACCATTTAAGTGGTCAAATCTTCATGAAAAGTTTGATCTGAACTCACGTAGAAAAAAGGATTTTCCTAATCCCCTTAAAACTCATTGATTGGATTGGATTAGATGATGGAGATCGTGTTTCACCTCTATCTTTCACACAATGGATCTTAAGACCATGTCTCCCACCTATCATATGGTTACTTTTATTCCACATGTCACATCCCCAAAACATGACCCTAAAACCACATTTGAGCGTGATGTGTGTCATTGCACATAAGATGCACTTTTTGGGGAAATGTCATATGTGACATGTGGAATCAAAAAATGACCGTATGATAGGTGGTATATGGTTTCAAGAACCCTTGTGTGGAAGATTGGGGTTAAAAAATTCTCCATCGGTCTTTGATCTGAACCCATCAACGAGTTTTATGAGGTTACACACATGAGAGCTTTTAGAAAACGTGTGGGTGCAAACAGTCAAATAAACTTTTAAAGAAAATAATTAATTACTGTGATGAAAATGATGGAAATTTTAAACAAAATTTTATGTTGAAAAGACACAAAAATTAGTATCAGGTAAGAATAAGGTAACCAAATATGGGACCCTTTAACTTTAAGGAATTTTTTTTTTTATAAAACCCTATTTTTTAATGGGCAAATACGATTTAGGAACCCCTAACAATCGGGGGCTCAAGGCTCTTGCCTGGCTGGCCTTGGTCCAGGGCCGGCCCTGGATGAACTTCAAGCTAGTGTTAAAAGATATGCAGAGGCATGGCTGAGATCAGGGACTTTAACTAGTCAATTCCCTTGTCCGAGCTTGGGCACACAGTGGCTTTTAGTTTTGAGGCTCTCCCTCTTACTTCACTTTTGAGCGGTACCCCTTCAGTAGGGATGAAGTTTGGTGTACGGAATCGAGCCGAACTGAAATTTTTCGATGTTCGGTTTGGTACACCCCAAACCAAAACCCATACGGTTTGGTTCTTTTTTTTCTTCTTTTTTTTTTTTCTACAATTGAAACCGATTCGGTTCAGTGTAGGTAAAATACCAATTTTTTCTTAATTTTTTAGGGTATTTTTTTTTATATTTTTGATTTTTTTTTTTTCTAGGTTTTTTTGGGTTTACTCAACCTATCCCCTCGGTTTTCGGTTTCGAGCCACCCAAACCAAAATCGAACCGAATTGGGGTTTGATTTGGTTTGTGTCAAATTTCGGTGTGATTCGGTAAAATTTGAGACCCTCAAATTTCGGTTCAGTTTTGATGATTAGTTCAAAACTTGCATCCCTACTCTCTAAGATTTTATGTCCGAGCGAGCTGAGAGGCTAGCCATGCCATGTTGGCAGCCTTTGGGCAACTCCAATGCAATATATTATATCTTACGAAGCTAATTAAAGGCTATAATTTTGGGATGGATGAGCAAGTTGGTATTTATATTTTAAAAATAATATATTTTGTTATATTATTATTATTATTATTATTATTATTTTAAATATTTTTATATACTAATATCGTTTAAATAAATTTTAAAGTAAATTTGAAAATATAATAAAATATTAAATTTAAAATATATGAATAGTGAGCGATAACTCAGTTGGTATGCTTCCCCTTTTGTATGAGTAGTGGTCGTAGGTTCGGTTTTACACAATAGTTCTCTCTCTTTGCCTTTACAAAAGTGAGGTTTGGCTGACATTGTTCTTGAACTATCATATATGTAAGTGCACTCTTCTATTTTGAGGTTGTCTAAGCCGCATGACCTTATGATAAAAAATAAAATGGAATTAGGATATATGATTGGAGTGTATTATATTTAAAATTTGTTACATAAGCTCAAAAATTAAATTAAAAAATTGAGAAACTCTATTGAAGATGCTCTTACGTTAGCCCAAAATTCAATGTTGTTTTTATGCATTATACTCAAATAAACAAAAATTTCTAATACACAGTTGGGAACTTGGAATCATCTAATCACCATATACACCAATGGTAAGACGTGGCTATTATAGATTTCGAGCAGCGATGGGAACTCTTTGATGACGTGGCGCATGGTGCATTGATGTCTGTGTGGTGACCACAAGTTTAAAACGGAGACCACAACGTTGGTCCACGAATTAGACTACGACCAGCCGACAGACTACAAATACAAAGGCCATAATTTTGGCCAAGAAAGATTAACTTGCCGGGTCCACATACAAAGATTAACTTGCCGGGTCCACATGCGAATGACGTGACACTTCACAGGCCACGTTTCCATAATAAAGAACAGCACATTTAAATCCACTCACCGAAATAATTTTAATTCACCGACATTGAAACTCATTGATTAGTATAAATCCAACGATGCAGATTATTTTTCATCCCAATCTTTCACATGATACTCATTCCAAAAAAGTGACCTTAACACCACTTGAAACTCATCAACTCAAATAAGGTCCCTTTTTTTGGAGTGTCTACCGTATGAAATAAAAAACATATCATATGATAGCACGCCCTCGATCTCAAGATCCATTATGTGAAAGATTGAAATAAAAAATAATCTTTATTATCAAATTCAAATTAGTCAATAGATTTTAGCATAGGTGATCTCAAGGATTCAGTAGATGAAATTAAAGGTACTCAATAAATAAATAAATATATAAAATATACACAGCGTGCTACACGATGTGCACCGATGTGGACCATGATTAACCTGCCCGGCAGATCAGCTAAGGCCTATGTTAAGTAAAATTATAAATCTAGGACATATTTATTGAGCATAAAGTACATGTGGCTGACGTGGCGTGACCCGCTGAACCAACTTGCTTTAAGAACAGAGTTATGTGGCTAAACCGACATGCTTTAAGAACATTGTTATATAAAGGACCGATTTATGAAGATAAAGTGCAGACAATTGATGTGGCGCGATGTAATTGGTTACAAGTGCGGTGAGACTCAATTAATGCAAGTCGGTGCAGTCAGTCATATTGCGCCATGTTAGCTGCATGCACTTTATCCTTAACAAATCTGTCCTAGCCAATAACATCCCACCACATCTGCCGCATGCATTTTGCCTCTATAAAGTCAGCCCTCCTTATAATTATGCAGTTACGCAAATTACGAAATACGTGTGGGGAAAAGAATGGTGATTTTGAGAGTCGGTATGGGCAAAAGACGATTTATGAGAGAGAGTGGGAATGGGAGATTTAATCCCTTTCTATCTACTGTTCTTTATGCTTTCAATAAATCGATCATTTTTGGGTTCTCTTTGGCTTGGAGGCTTCTGCGCTCCATTGTTCTCTCATTATTTTTCCTTATTTTAGGGTTAGAATATAAGAGTTTTATCCTTTTCTTGGTGAGAGTCTTCTTTTCCAAAGAGATCGCCTCTATGAAAGTTTTTTTGCAGTCCATACTTATTTATGAAATAATTTTAGTCACGAATTTTATTGATGTATTGGTGATTTCGTCATTGCGCAAACACATACACTATGTCTACCAATGATCAAAATTTCGGCCGAAATGACCGAAAGTTTGGCCGAAATTATCGGTTTCGGTCCCCACCGAAACGATAATTTGGGACTGAAAATTCGGTCATTAAATATATGAGGTTGAAATTATCGGCAGAAATTCAAATTTTCGGCTGAAATTTAAGTCCAAAATTTCGGTTTCGGTCCCCTCCGAAATCGAAACGAAAATTGAAATTTTGATCCTTGATATCTATGCCATGTGGCATTCTTTAAAAGCTTCGGTTGAAGCGATGTGTGAAGCTTTTGGTCGGTTGTCGCCTCCATTTCCAACGTGATAGGAGTTTTTGTGGATCGTGAGTTTGTCGATGGTGGTGGTGTCTCTTTGGGTGGATCTTTAGTGTCGATTACCGACGGATGTTCAGGATGGTGATGAATTCTTAAATTTTTACCTTACTCTGAAGGTCCCTGAATTTCGTGTTATTGTTAGATGGATCTTAGATGTCATTTAATTTATTTTAATATTAGTGATTGTAACTACTACTCATTGAATTGTGACCCTCTACTCTGTAAACGTCCATTTGAGATTACTCATTTTCCAATTTGTAACTGTTTTTCATTTTTAATGAAAAAGATAGAAGTTTCATCTCAAAATCTGCCCTCCCTGTAATATTGTTCGTGTTTTAATATTTAGTATTTTTATTTGCACCCACCAAATATTTGGCAGGACCTCATCGGCTTGGTAAGACTATTAATTGACATCTCTCTTTGCACTTATCAAATCAATGGTGAAACTTATGTTAAAAATTATTGACTTTCCTTAAACCAATGATGAGATCTTTTTCGTATCCCTTTTACACAATAATGAATCTTGAGAGTCTCAAGTTGAGATGATGGGCATTCCATCGAATGGCCTGGTGACCTAATACTCGACCACCTTTTGTGATGGGTGCCACGATGAAACACTAATATTACCAGTCGAAATTTAATAGAAACCACCTTAATAATGGTATGATATAGATCTAGGGCTGCATGTTTGGAGTCAGAATCGCAACTGACTGAAAAATTGAAAACCCTAATCTAACTGAAACCGAATCAAAATTGAATTGAACCAATTTTAAGGCGGTTCGATTTTTATTTTGAGTGGCAAAAATCGAAAACTAATTAGGTAGGATCAAAAAACTAAAAAAATAAAATATATTGAATAAATCAGAAAAATTAAACAGATTAAAAAAATAAATAGATTCCAAATCGAACAGTTTTTTTCTGGTTACGGCTCCATTTCAAAATTTGAAAAATAAAACAAAAATGAACGGAACTGAAATTTTCTATTTAGTTTGGTTTGTCGAATCCGCATCCCTATATAGATCTAATGTATGAATGTGCTTATATAAGGCTTTAGAAATTTAGTATGAGAGGTAGCATATTTTAGTTCTATCGGAAGTGTAGATACTTGCAACATTAACACATTACACGTACTAGTCAGTAGGAAACCTTGCCAGTGGGCAACAGAGGGTGATATTCGAACTCAGCAACTTAGCTTCTTGAGGCTTGGTCGTAACCTAATTGGACAAGCCTACAACAGCTTTGATTTTAAAGTTATAATTTAAAAGATGAATTCCATCTAAATGTTGGCTCCATCCATTACATAATGCCACATTGGTGCCATATATACAAAAACAGGGCCCTCAAGCTTTAACTGGTGCAACTGTGCAACAACATCCCGCTCGTTGGGTCACATTCATTTGTTTTTTTTTTGGATGGTCACATTCATTTAGACATAGAACACTTTTTTAAAGAAAAATTATTAACGATCGACAGTTAGTCAATGACGTGGCACTGAGTAAGCTGCTCGCAAAATTATCAATTAAAAACGGTCTACCAAATACCAGCTCCTTTTTTAATTAATTCTGCGAGCATGGTTCACGATTAGATTTAGCCAACCACTTTCTATCAATCGTATCAGCGTCACATTATTTGGATCTGCATCCAGCGCAGCATCACCAATATTTGAATCTCCATCCGATCCAATGGATTTCCTTTCTCTATAAGAATCAAATCTCTTGATTAATGCATAATTTAAAATCTTAAAATCCTCTTAAACCTATATATATATATATATATATATATATATATATATATATATATATATATATATTATGAGAAAAGTACAAGAAAAAGCTCCTCAACAATTTTTATAACCATTTCCCTATTTTTTTTTTTTTATTACTAAAAAATGCCCTTTAGCTTTTAAACGATCCGTATCGATGTACGGTGCAAATGTATTTTACCGAATAGCCCTTTATCTTTTGAATAACTTATCCGGCGATCCGACGATCATGAGACTGAGTTGCCGGCTAATACTAAATAGAGGGTTTATTTTTTTACTTAGTGAAAGAGAAAGAAGAGAGAGGGTTTACCTTTATAAGTTTCTTTCTCTCTCTACAATTAAAGCTTTTTTTTTTGAGTTTTAGAGTATCTTATGTTAGATATTTAAAAGTTTATCATACTTATCTTTTCTCAAGAGGTGTCTTTTCAATTGAGGTATTTTTTCAAAGTGATGTGTCTTTTTAAAATGAAGGGTCTTTCCAAAGTGACGTGCCTTTTCAAAATGAAGGGTCATTCAAAGTGGTGTGTCTTTTCTAAAGGGATACGTGTTGCACATTTTTATAGGAAAAATGTGCATTAACAGACTACTTGATTTCTATTTAAGGAACCTAAAATCATTGTTTTACATATCACAAAAAGAGTCTTCTTTCTTCTCGCTTGTTATGTCTTTAAAGGTCTTAATCAGAGCGTTCTTGCAATATTTGGTGTTCGGATAGTGTGATCGGATTTGTCAAATCCTTCACGAGAATTTACAGCCGATTTGTTATATCCTAGAACCAGTTTGCCGATAACCTGTTGGTGACCACTTTATCGAAGTAATGGGGGTTTCGGATTCGATGGCATATGGAAGCACTTTAAAAGCAACATGGATTTCCTTTGCATTCTCTCTTTCTCGGATACCCATTTATCCCTTAAATATAGAGACTTTGAGAAAATATAGAAAAATCAATTTGGTGTGGGAAAGGGAAAGATTTCTTGTTTGAAAGATATTAGAGGTCTATTTTTGGGATTGTCAATTCGAGACGGTGTTTTTGGAACTCCAATACCCTCTCTCAAAAACCATGGTACTTCATGTTTATTAGCAGCGATCATCTAACAGGCTACGCTTACGACCCGGTGTTCCAGAAATGGACGGTTTGGAACTCTCATGCATCGAAAACCTAAATTGGTTTATTGCTTGTTCGTGCGGGTTAACATGCTTCATGGATAATTATAGTAGAACACAACTCTTTATTTGTAACCCGATTATGAAGGCATGGAGAGGTGTTTCTTTGGGTAACAACATGTTTAAGAGGTATGTTAATTTTACTTTTTGCGAATTTAATGACACCAACTGGCTAGTTTAATGCACTCATTGGCATCCTCATGTCAGAATTTGGGGCATTATAATGGGTGTGAGAAAAGCATTACCAAAGTGCTTCAACCAACCATTTAAAGTGAAAACTTTTATTAACTTAAACAATTTTTTTTATTATGGGTCGATTTTTTTTTAAATTGATGTGTGATCATATTTTTTGCTGACCATCAACTAAAAGTCTTTGCCAAAGTGCTCATGATCATGCCACGATGGTCTAACAATCATCATTGGTTGGTGATAAGTGGCCACAATCAAAAGTTGCAATCAAGAGCCCACATGATAAGAAATATAATCAAGTTGGTTTGAAGGCTAAGATTGAATGACTATGATTTATTAATCACTTTTATTTTTACGTTATTTCTTGTGAGATTTTTTTTTTTAATATCCTTGTCAAGAAGGATAGACTTTGTTACTCATGTGTTCAGATGTCATTATGTTTGTGCGACTTTGATCATATCACCATTGTTCGTTAGCAATTGTTTGAGCATTATTAAATGGTAGATTCAGTAGCCTCATAACAGGCTTGACTCTAAGGTCATCCTTGTTTTCATGATTGATTGATTGATTAATTGGGCTCGATCATATGATCATTGAGTGCCCTTGATTGAGTTGACATAACTTGAAATCATTATCAATGATTTGACCATAAAATTTTTGTCACATCGAGTTGTCATGAAAAGATTGCTAGGATCATTTGGAGATGGTCAAATGATTTTGATTGAATTATCTTAGAAAAGATAATAGATTTAGATTTGGAGATCTAAATAATTTAAAGATGATTTTCCTTTAAGAAAGGGAATCATAATCTTACAAGAGATATTAAGGAGCAATTATAAATCTCATTAAGTTTGTTGATTATATCAAAATAGGTAGAGAAATGAAGTGACTTAAGGCTTATTTGGTAGACGTACCAACAAAGATTGAGTCAAAACTTCTAAGTTCTTTATGAAACTTGTTTCCTCGTCAATGAACACGAAAACAAATGATATGTGGTTTCAGAAAAAAATGTTTAAAGAAACACTATATGTGTTGATAATTGCAATTATGAGCAATTATGAAAAATATTAGCCTAAAAGAAGAATCGGGATGGGTTTAAAGTCATTTACCCAAACAGTCACTTACGATGGGAATCCTACCTAATATTTGTTTGGTCAATATTTAGGTTCAAAGGAAAGAATAAGTCGTAAATTCGTGACGGACAAAGGGGCACTATATTGATGAGAATTAAATTCTCATAAATATCCCAGGGAGGGTAGTGTTTTGCTTGTAGCGGATAAGGGGAAGTTGAACATTGCTTTTAATAGACGCTATAGCACAATGTGTTAAAATATTAAAGTTACAAGGACATCTCATATAGGCTTACCTATATAAGTGTGAGGGTGGAGCCGCCTTCAATGAGACATGACTTTATCTCATAAACACTTATGAAAATCAAGGTACTAGCATATGGCCTAAATGTGCTAGCTAATTTATTGAGCATTAAATATACAAAATATATGTGTGGAATAGTTCCGATTTGTCGAATATGATCATTAGTTCAAGACTTAGTTTCACTAAAGATCTTGACAAACTTTGAGTTATTTCTATTAAAGTAAAAATTCAAGTCTATAAGACATTTTCTAAATATTGGTTTAAAATTATTGGAAAAATTGAAATGTTGATTTGGAATAATACATGGAACCGATCCGAGGCACGAGAAATATCGCTGTCATTAAACTAATATTTCCCCCCACCACTTCGATAAAGTGGTCATCAACAGGTTACCGGCAAATTGGTTCCAAGATATAACGAATCGGTTGTGTATTCTTGTGAAGGATTTGGCAAATCCGATCACGCTATCCGAACACCAAATATTGCAGGAACGCTCTGATCAAAACCTTTAAAGACATAACAAGAGAGAAGGAAGAAGACTCTTTTTGTAGTATGTAAAACACTGATTTTAGATTCCTTAAACAGAAATCAAATTGTGTGTTAATGTACCTTTTTCCTATGAAAATGTGTAGCATGCATCCCTTTGGAAAAGACACACCACTTTGGAATGACCCTTCATTTTGAAAAGACACTCCACTTTGGAAAGACCATTCATTTTGAAAAGACACATCACTTTGAAAAAATACCTCAATTAAAAAGACACACCTCTTGAAAGAAGACAAGTATAATAAATTTTTAAATATCTAACAATCCTCCACTATTTAAAAGTTTAAATATCCAACATCTTCTCCGGTGATTCGATGATCGTGAACCTGGGTTCATGCCGACGAACACCAAATAGAGGGTTTATTTTTTGAGTTAGTGAGAGAGAGAAAGAAGAGAGAGGGTTTGCCTTTGCTTAATCTCTTTCTCTCTCTATAATTAAACCTTTTTTTTGTCTGTTTTTCAGAATGTCTTCTCCGGCGATTTGGCGATCGTGAACCTGGGTTCATGCCGGTGAACACCAAATGGTTTCATTTTTCCAGTTAGAGAGAGAGAGAGAGAGAGAGAGAGAGAGGGAGAACGAAGAGAGAGGGTTTTTTGGATCGAAATGGAACGACACCTATTTTTTGTCTACGTTTCAGAGGGTCTTCTCCAACGATCCGGTGATTGTGAACCTGGGTTCATGCCTGCGAACACCAAATGGTTTCATTTTTCTAATTAGAGAGAGAGAGAGAGAAAGAGAAAGAAGAGAGGTGTTTCGGATCGGAATGGAACGACGCTTATTTTCGTGAACCTCGTGACTTCTCCGGTGAATACCTATCTTCTTTGGTGAGCATGTGTAAGACGGGTAAAAATGTAAACTACCTTAAAGCATCTAAATCACCCTACCCGTATTAAACTCGGCAATTGCCTGTTTCTTGGATGCATGGGCGCTGTTGGAGAACAAAAGCGGGCACACACCTTTTTGGTGATAAAAAAAAGGCGCAGGGCGCCATTTAGATAAAAGCCTTATATATATATATAGACTGATTCAAGGCAGTCAACAATTTTAACCACGAAACTTGTGGCTACATCTTCTTGATAAATTTGCGCGCAAGAGAGAGAATGACAGGCGCACTGGTTCACAGGTCTCTTACCTAATCTAAATACGTAATAAAAACAAGGGTTTTTTATAAAATAACTCCTTGTGCCATTTTTTATCACAAAAAAAATAAACGCCATTTTGTTTTTCTAAATAGCGCCCCTGCTTATTTGAAACAGGCAGCAGCCATACATATCAACCCACATAGGGCCCTGATCAATTAATTAAAATGAATAATTATAATGTTATCCTTGCCAATAAATATCCATTTAAAAAAAAAAATATTTAAGCTTTTTTTTTATTAGGCGTCCGACACATGTATGGAGTATGCGTGTGAATACGGGCCCATATTTATATAATTAAATTTTTTTTGACTTTTTAATTATAAAAATATAAATGGGCCTCGTTTTCTACTATTCTCCAAAAACAACTCCTTTCTGTATGTAATTTAAACTGTAACAGTTTTTTTTTTTTTTAAGGACAAAATCGGACTCAAACTTTCGCTATAAATAACCTTAAAAGTACATTATACAGCAGCTTGCACTTGCTACGTTGGGCATTTAGGTGTTACGTGCAACCATGTGGCTATGTGGCTGACGACAACTCAGAAGATACGATCGGCGAAAACAAATATTTTTCATTTCTAAACATGCTAGGCAAGGCTGTCATTGCTGCCCTCAAATATTTGGTCAAATAGGTAAAATATTAGTAGGCTGATATGCATCCACATATGAACTGGATATAGTATAAAAATGCCCTTTGCTCAAAAAACAATTATATTTTTTTAATTATTTATACAATTTTTTAGTTTTTTTTTTGAAAAGAGGATCCTTTAATATATATCGATCTATTTGGCCAATACGTATTCCGACACTTCTCCGCTTTAAACCTGGTCGAGATGCTGATATATATCGGGCTTTAAATCCCTAGGTAGAACTGTAGGAGGGCGGGGTAGGGCGTCAAAATCAAAGCCTATTGCAGTGGTGCATTGGCTCAACAAGTTAAAGTCTGTAAGCAGGAACCAGCATTTAAACATTAAACGGTGTTTAAATAATCTTACACTAATAACATTAGACTTTTAATCTTACACTATTAAAGTCAGATTTATTGTTAGGCCGTGTGCCGTGTGGTGCAACATTGTGATCAATTTAAATTGTTCAAGTGGTAATATCATTGTGACATGTTTCAGCCCAAAGAAACATGCCTATAAGTAGATGTAAACTATTTAATTGATAAACTTTAATATTAACCATTAAAATTAAAAATAATAGTTGATATTATAGTCCCCAAATCGGATGGCTTAAATCTCCCTACCTAAATCACCTTTTTGGGCTTGTTTCATCTATGATCTATCATTTAGATGGTACTGATCATCCACATCTAAAATTATTAATGGTGTAAGATCATTTAAACTCCATTTTTTTATTTTTAAATGACTTCCAGGAGAGTTGGGTCCTTTAAAAGAGAGGTAGTTTTGTTTTATCTCATTCAAAATATCTCTCTATTTTCATTGATTTTTTTTATACACAAAATTTTAGAAAAAAGTTATAATAAACAATACAACTCAATGATGGGTTGGAGCGTAGCCTAACCTCCCTAAGCCTAGGCATATCAAAGCATGCTTATGTTAGGCAAGGCCGACCCTGAGATTTTGGGGCTCAAGGCAAGTTCCTAAAATAGGGCCCTTCTTTTATATTAATTTAAAAAATATTTGCTATAATTTTTTTTTAACAAATAAAATAATATTCATTGCTTTTAGATTACAAATATCTCCATATTTTATCTATTGTTTATAATTTAAAGATATAACTAACAAATTAACAAAAGTCTAAACTAAAAAAAAATGAAACACAAAAAAAAAAAAACTAAATAGTAAAACATACTCGACAGATCGAGTAATCCAAACAATAATATTTTAACATTTTTTATTACTTGAACTCCCATTAAATCTTTCACTGTCATTTTTTAGCACTTGCATAAGTCTCTTTGAATAGATGAAAATTGACAAGTCATTTACAAAAAAAGAAACTGTAACAAGCCTGAAATCGCTATTTTAATTTATGGTCATTTAATAAGAAAATTTGTATATATATATATATATATATATAAGGTACCTCTACGCACGCTCACATCCCAGACCCTTGAAAATCATTGAATCTTTCGAATCATATGATAGAAATCATTTTTCACCCATTTCTTTCACTCAATAGATCTTGAGATCATGGTGCACCTATTAAAGAATCGGTTAATGATTCAAAGTGTCATAGATCCCAAAAAAATGCCAAAGCCTGATGTGTGTCATGTGATTTAAGGCCATTTTTTGGGGATTTGTGACACATGGAATAAAATTTGATTGTCTGATAAGTGGATCATGACCTGAAGACCTATTTTGTGAAAAATAGGTTTGATAAGTGGTCTCCATCATCTCATTTGAATGAATAAATAGTTTTCAAGGGATCTGAGACATGAGCGCTTTCGAAGAACGTGTGAGCTCGTTTAGAGGTACCCTATATATAAAGGATTTGACTCTATGCATGACCCATTTAACAAAAAATGTAAATATGGGACTTGAGAATAGTTGAACTCACAACATGTTAGATAAAAAGAAAAATAACATTAGTCACTTAACCAACTAAACAATGAAATCATTTCAATATATTTGTACATTAAAAATTATATTAAACAATTAAATGATAAAAATTAAAAACTTTTAAGATTTGAAACCCCTAAATATTTGGGGGCCCGAGTTGGCCGCCTCTTGTACCTTTGGCCCAAGGCCGATACTGTCGTTAGTGCCATGCTGAGTTTAAGTAGTGATGGTGTATGTTTGTGTTGTGGGGAGCCTTTACGCGCCCTATCCAGGGCTGCTATGGAAGTCAATTCCCCGTTTAGCAGCTGAAAGGATTTATTTTTTATTATAATCGTAAAAATATCGAGCTTATAAAGAGCAATTTGCCCCTATAACATTCGGTCAAAAATTGACTTCCACAGGATCAGTGCCCGTAACAATCTATAAAAATTCTGCCTTTTGCAGGAAACGGTAGATAAAAGTAGCTTTTTTCTTTTCATGCATGTGATATTCCAATTTGCGCATGGACTAATCGCTACGGAAGCCTTATACATACCACAACTATTTCACGAATTATGCATGATCACTACACCCAATCAACAGAGGTTGGGGAGCCGTTTGGCACCACGACCTTGGGGAGCAAATGAAAATTGTCAGCCATTGGGACAACTCCTAGCTGGATACGTAAAATTGGCATACTACAAGGTGCTTCTTAAGCTATAACCATAGAATGCCTATGATACCTTGTCGATTACATTTAACCTCTCCTCCAAGGGATTGATAGTAGCATATGCACATCTTAGCTGTTGAAATCTTTAAAGATTTGACTTTCACTTATTCTAAGGTTGATTTTCCCTTCAAACCTGTTGATCTCCCTCTTCCAAAGAAATTCTATGAAAAATCGGTGTGTTCATCACCCTACACCTTTTAGCAGTGGTAGTTCTCCTTTTCCGAGCATCTCTTCCAAGTTTATGCGCTTGGATTAGAGGGCTACTAATTGCACACGAGATGAGATTCCACATGACACACAACATGCTCAAACGGTATTTTTTTAGGGGGATCTGTATCACATGGAATAAAAAAAACTGTTTGATGGTATGTTCATGGTCTCAAGACTCATCCTGTGGAAGATTGGGGTGAAAAACGGTCTAGATCATCTGATTAGAAGTAATCAACAGGTTTCATGGAGTTTTGAACGTAGGCGTCCTCATAGATTGTGTGGGCTTACCCTTCTCAATATTGTTATAAACAAGGTATCAAAATCGGAATCAGTATTGGGTATCGGTCCATGGAGGACCGATACGACTCGGCCGATATGAATTGGCCTATACCGGTAACTAATTAGTTTTTTAAATCTAAGGAATAGGTTTAATCGAACCGCCACCGTCAGCTCAATGCTCAACAGGTTTTATAGGATGTGATAAGTGACAACCGATAAGCCACAGCAACTCAACTCTTGACTGAAGGCGTCTCTGACGCATTTATGGCATTTGCCAAAAGCGCCTATCGACCAAGGATCAAAATTTCAGATAAATTTTCGATTTCGAGCTTGACCGAAACCAAAAATTTGAACCGAAATTTCAGCCGAAAATAAAAAAATTGGCCAAAATTTTGGATCCTATAAAAATTTGCGGTCCAAATTATCGTTTCAGTGAGGACCGAAATTTCGATTATTTCGGCCGAAATTTTGATCCTTGTTATCGACTGAAAATGTCTCAAGCGCATTTATTGCATTTATTGAAAGCGCCTAGAGAACCAATAGAGACTAGGGGTAATTTTGTTTGCACCCACTTATTTGTTAAAGTACTAATTGCAGCTTTGCGATACCTTATTGGTATTGGGACCGATAAATATCGATTTAACTGAAAACCGACACGTATAGATTTCTGCCAATTTTTGATACCTTAGTTATAAATCACCTCTCTCACTCCTACGTAGACTTGCGTAACACTTGCCACTCATTAGAAATATGGATGATGGGCCTTCTACTTTTGGTAAGAGTAGATATCTAAGCACTTATACACGAGGGTTGTATATGGGTCAATCTTCCTTTGTTAAAAGAGTCAAATTCAACTAATGAGACGGTCTATTTCATATAATATTAATATACTTGAAATGCCTTTAATATAGAAATTAGCTAATATATATTATACCTTTCCATATAAAACATCATCTTAACCGTTTGATCTAAAAATCTCTAGGGTAAACAACTAGCATGAAACACGTACACTTCATTATATCATATAAAAGAGATTATTTTTCATGTAAAATTTTTGCACCGCACACCGTAAATCATAGCATTCAAATAAGACAGTTTGAATGGTGTTTTCACATGGCACCTATTCTCAAAATAGGATAATTTAAACTCCATTTAAAGGATCTTACACCATCAATAGTTTACAATATGAGTGATCTGCAACGTCAAAGTGATAAATCATATATTGACCTATAATAGTTCCAAAAATTATGTTTTAGGGAGACTTAAATCATCCCATTGTTGACTATAATATCAACAACAATTTTTAATTTCAATCAAGGATCAAAATTTCAGCCGAAATGATTGAAATTTCGGTTCAAACTATCGGTTACGGTCCTCACCGAAACGATAATTTGAACTGAAATTTCAGTCAAATTTTTGTATGAAATTGAAATTATCGACTGAAATTTTGGCTGAAATTCAAATTTTCGACCAAATTTTCGGTTTCGATCCCCTCCGAAACCAAAACGAAAACCGAAAATTTGATCATTGATTTCAATCACTAATATTAAAGATCATATTAAAGTTCATCAATCGGATGGTTTATATCATGATCTCATGTGCAATGATTTTATAGCATCTGCCATGGTCATCTGATGGTCCAAAACTTAGGCATGCTTATTTTGTTTGTTTGCCTTTCAATTCAACGGTACTCAAACGGTCTCACGGTTCTCACTAGGATTCTCACCAGTAACATTACGTTAATAAAGGCTGATGATATGTCATAATTACCTCACTTAAGCAAAGTAAAATCCGTTCACGGCACTAAATCAGACAATAGAGATTTTTTTTCGTCCAATCTTTTATATAATAAATCTTAAGATCATGATTCTATATAAGAAGGTGAAATATTGATTCTATATAACACACAACTTAAAGAGTGAACCTAATCACTATATTCCATCAAACATGATTCACACATTGACTTTTTGAGACTGCGAGTTGGAAGATGCTGCAGAACCGCGTGATTAATCAATCACGCTATTCCTTAATTGAAGCAAGTTGGAAAGATTTCAGAGCCGCAGCTTGTTCTCACTGGCAATCGCTCCATTTCTTATTAGTATGAGATTCGATGTTAATGATGAACGACAAAACATCTATTAAAAGGCCAATCCTCTCGCTTTCGCTTTCTCCCAATCAATTGCGACGGTTCAAGGAGGGTGTAGTCAAGAATTTTTATTGGAGAGGATTATAATGATAAATATAATATTAGTAATTATTTTAATATCGATTTGAAGGGTTTTATATCATAGATTTAGTGATTTATATACAAACAAAGATTATATAAGTTACATATTTCATAGAAATTTTAAATCTAAATAAGGGCTTGACTTCCCATAACCTTTTATGCAGCTATGCCGATCGAGTTTTAAGGCATGAGAACGCAAGTGCAGTAATAGAACAAAACGTCTCATACGTTCTATCAGAGGATGAAATAAAAAATTGCTCTGCAGGGAACTTGTTTCATGTCGGCGTATTGATGCCGATTATACCGAGCAGATCATAGGCATTCACATCTCGGTCAAATTGAGCGCATATATGACCGTCTGATGGTAGGCCATTGATTTCAAGATCTACTATGTGAAAATTTGGAGAAAAAAAACTCCCATCTTTTTCTGTCACGACCTAGATTCTAGTCGATTTCAAAGGCCTAGAATTTTGTGCTATGACACTGCACGCTTGTTAAGGCAATAAGCGGACATACAAATTTTACTAGATTTTACATAAAATTGGGCTTCAAAAAATCGTAAAATAAAATTTCTTCTACATTAAAAATTTTCTTTATTAAGTTTACATTGAATTTGGAGTTCACAATACTAAAAGACTATAAATAAAAGTATGATCAACTACTAGAAAGTCTTTCTAAATATTTAATATATACCTGATGTCGTCTAACTAGTCTTCTATGTCATCACCCTCATTAACCTCATAATTTATCACCGCATCAAGTCCATCGACAGTGTAGTCCATATCTTCACTTGCAGCTGTTAGTTTTTAGGAGGGGGGTGAGTTTATTCAATTACGTAAACTCAGTGGGTTGCACAACCGATCCACTACAATCTACCCGATGATCGTGGGTGCAACCTTGTGAGTGGAAGTGAAACCCTTACAATTTCATAAAAATAACATAATAAAATTTTTCGTAAATATTGTATAATTATAAAATTGAAAGAACGTAACCGATATCAGTACATATGATGCTTCTAATGCTTATATTTTTCTTACTTGTCTTGTCAACTTAACTTACGTGACATATTGAAAGTTTTACTATTATTCCATACGCCTACACAACGTACTTTGCATCTTACTTATCTTATTTAAACGATTTGTGTCAAGATCGCTGCTCGACCCTATCACGCGAGATTCACGTGTAGATAATCACTTAACCTCTATATTATATCATAAACCACCATCCAACCCGATGAGGTTGCGCGTATAAAAATCAGTGTCCTCTTAAATTGAGACACCGTCATATCATATTGTCCTTAAGACTCGTCTTAACTGTAGACGTTGAATCTTGCAGTGATACGCAAGACATGACACATGCAGAAACTTAATTTCATATTCAGCTGGCCTTTACAGCGTATCTTAATATATTATAATATTATTCGGTTATGGGCTTATGTCCCTCCCCCAATCTCATATTTGTGTGGGCTTAAGTCCCCACTTTCTTAACATCTTGTAGCTTAACACATTTATATTCTATCATTTTTTAAACTTAATTTGAATGAGCCACGGTGCGATAGGCTTCACAAACCACATTTTCCAATGGATGAGTTCCGTAGTAACCTGAATGTACTTCGTGTGGCAGCCCATACTCCTATAGAGGTTTTGCATCCGTACATAGATGTCTACATTCCAAGTTTCACATGACCGTGAAAGAAATTTCACTGTGACGAAGGCTTAAAAGTCATGTATCGTATCTTATTATTTTTTCTTAACATATATATGCCCTAACATACTTCTAACTGATGAATGTCACACAAAGCAAATTAAACATATAATAAGAAAACATCTGACTATAAAGGAAACTAATATTACTTGTAATTCGAAACGCCTCACTCATAATTAAGAGAGAGAAGAAGGCGACCTAAAAAAAAAGAAGATACGTGAATATCAGAAAGCATATTACAAAGTAATGTTAGACTAGTCTCATCAGATAGATCTTATCGCTTTGATGAAAACAGACTGATCGTTTGTGAAATTTAGCTAAATATTGACTCTCATATGACTCAAATAAGTTTCAATCGTCAGATTCTTATTACACGATTTTTGAGATACGTACACCTTCATAGCGTGGGTAGAAGATATACAATATTTATCCTAAGCTTAGAAGATGCGTTGGGCCTATTCAAAAGGTTTGAGTCCGTGATTTTACAAAATGTGCGTTTGACTACATTGGATATACGAGCCTATTAAGGGTCTATAAACTAGATGGGCCCACTAGGCCCATAGACCTTTCTGATGTTTGAGGGTCTTGAGTGATTCAATTTTCATCAAGGCTTATACGATATTTAAGGAGCATCTTAAGGATTTGAATAATTCGGATATGGGACATCGGGTTTGATAATCATGTGGTGTCATAGAAATAGTGGGTTTTGACCAGTGACACGATTCGACCCAAAACCTGATATCTAAAAGGGTCAAATCAGACCTTTAGACTAAGGTGCCACAAAGTATAAAGTGCAGGACTTTTGGTGGTTATGTGCACAACTTTAAGTGGCGCACAGACAACGATGTGTCTGTTTAAATTAAAATCTGATCATCTATTCGACAGACGGACAGATGATCTTTATTTCGATTTACGGGCTTCGGCTCATAGGTTTGTGATTTGCTAATTTTAAAAGGTCATACGAGACCTTTAGCTAATGTATATGCAGATTTACATAAATAAATGTAGGAAATATTCTATGTGTAAATAAATTTATTCACATGTTTAAGATACTAAAATTTATAAAAATAAGGGCATATAAATCAATGTGAACTGTTAGATGTATAAAGCATTTAATTTTATGGGAAGTCCACGATTGACTGAGATCAGAAACTGGTTGGATTCTTGAGATTTAAATGGTCAAACGAAGACCTCCAATCGAGTGCACAGTTAAAATACAGAACATGGCAGCAACCCATCCTTGACATGGGCTTTCTTTGTGCTCGATTTAGTCTTTGGGATCTATTTTGCCGGCACACTTGTGTGCTATGTGAAAAGATATAATGTATTATAATTCACGGCCGATGGGTTCAACTATAGGGTCAATCCTTTGATTATAATCGTCTTATGAATCCACATAAAACCTAAGAAATTTCAGTTTTCCTAAATTTATCATATTCATCACATATAACAAAAAGTGTAAATGTGTAGATTTAGATGGATAGAAGGGCACCCACATCATATGAGCTTTTGATTGGTTGGAAAGACACATCCAGCTTTAGTATCCGCCGTCATTCGATGATCGCTTGCGGTGGTGCACTTTGTATTGTCGCGGGTAAAGCTTTGATATAGGCGACGATGATGATAGTGTATGGTGGCTGGAAAAGGGCCCCTTGTGGCTGTTTTGGACGTCGCTCACGGAATAGAAAGTGATTGTATTAATTATTGTTGAAAGAGAAAAAGTGATTAAGAAGATGATTGCTCGGACGTTGATTTCATTTAAGGAGTAAGAGAGGGGCTAATAGCTTCGGCTACTGTGGACTGCTTCAGATGATAATAGATGTGAGTAAGAAAAAGAGAGAGAGTCGATGAGAGAGAGGGCTATTAGGTGTGGGCGCTTGAATAGGAGGAGCTAATGAGAAGGGGAGTGGGTTGTCGCATGTAGAGATCTTGAGAGCTTTGACTGTTATTGTTGCTTGGGAGAGATGAAGAAAAGGAAGCGTGGGTTATGGAACTGCCTTGGCTTCCTTTCCTTGAGCAAAAGAACACGAGAAGGATGAGTTTTACTTTTAAGGCTTTATTAAAGGACATTAAGAAGTGGAGCCGTGGAGGGTTAGATGTAGGCTTAAAGAATGGACGGTTATGATGACAACTATAATGCAACTAAATTATAATCACCGAAAATTCAAGGATTTTAGGGCTCTCATTCTTGCTTGAGAGATTGATTTTAGGTGCAATAAAGAGAGGCATTTTGGGCTTATGCCAGAGACGTGGGTAAGTTGAAGCTATTCTTAGGAAGTTGGGTTTTGCAAGGTTCCATTTAAGCCTAAATACTATATAATTTCTATAATGAGAAGAGAGAAAGTATTGGGAGTTGAGCACCCTTACACAATACAATATATTAACTTAGCTCCCACGTTGGATTATAGCATATTGGTGTACCACCTGATATCATTCAATTGGGTCCAATAGTCCAAGTTAAATTTGGCCTCTTACTTAATGTTAACAATAGAGAGGAGACATAGAAGCCAACTGGGTCCAACTGGTATCATTCAATTGGGTCCAACTGATTATGTTTGGATTCTTCGTGCTTTTATAGGGAGGAGACATGGAAACCAAATGAAATAGAAAGTACTTGGGTATGGTAGGTTATGGAGCTTGCACACTATTTTTGGTGGCTCACCTCGGATACAAGATTTGGATTTTAAAAACTCGGGTCCTAACATTTTCAAAGTTCAGTGACGTGATAACAACATAATTCGGTGTGGTATTAACACCAGACGTGGCAACTGGCAACTCTCTGACAAAAATAATCGTTTCCTCGAGAAATCAAGGGATAAGACAAAATAAAAAAATTAATTGCGTAAATCCAGAGCGGATTATTTACATAATCGAAGCGGTGTTCATTCGGAGGCTCTGATCAGACGGTAGGAAATCGTTGGGCTGAATCTAGTATAAACTATTTTCGCGCCTGCCATACTCAGGAATTAAAGAAAAACGTGGTGGCACACGGGTTGTTTGCCTAAGAAGATCTGACTAGCATAGAGTAACTACATTTAAACTTTGATGGTGAGTAGGTCACGTGGCATCATTTTGGTGAGACATGGTATCATATCATGAACCGAAGATCATTTAGCTCGAATTTATTCTAAGATTCTATTGAAAAAATATTTATATAATTAAGAGCCTAAAAGAACTAGAAAATGAACGACTACCATGAAATTGGATAAATCAATTTTAGCCGTTCATTTTTTCGTGCTTGTAACCTCAAATCTCCCACTAAAGATTTTATTTTTATTATATAATTGATCTAAATCCATCCGATCTATATAATGGCCATGATAAGGTACGCAATTGACACTAAAATGGTGCCACGTGCATAGAATCTATGACCCATTCACAATCATCAGTAACGGGTCGCCTATTCTATATTAACTCAAAGAAGATGCAACGTTAGCCAGCACAGTGGTATTTTATGTAAATTAATACGAAAACAAGGCCATTTTCGTTTTTCCACACAGAAATCCATTCAATACCGCTTCTCGGGTAAGCAACGTATAAATATCGCGGTCCGGGACGCTGTTTACGGATAAGAGAGGATTAAAAAAATACGAATCAAATAAAAGAAAATAGAAAGAGAGAGAGAGAAGAAAAGCGAAGACGAGAAACAGACGCCATGGAATTGGAATCTCGATTGGGTCAAGCATTCGAGAAGCTCGAAAGAGAGGGTTTCTTCTTTATTAGGAGATCTCGTCAATGGCTGCTTGAGTTCAGATCTCTAGGGTTTCTATTTTATTAAATAACGAATCGGGGATCGATTCGAATTCCTCAGCGACGTCCATGGAGGCTTTCGAGAGAAGTTCCTCTTCATTATCTTCTTGTTATTCTACTCAGATCTTTCGCGATATTTGATCTCTCGCAGGGGCTATTCGTTCTTTTTTGGCGGGTTCGGTTATATCTGAGTTTAATTCTACGCAATTTTCTGTTTCTTTCTTTTTTCGATCTGGCTGTGATAAATTTTGAAACTTTTGCCGTCCGTATCAAGTTCTTGTTTGTGTTTCATTTAATCTAGGTCTTTTCCTTTCTTTATTGGCTTTTGAGAGTGTTTTGTCGATTGATTATCAATTTTTTACCGGCTTCTTGTTTGTGGAATGCTTTGTGTAGGGGATTCATGTGGAAGGGGAAAGATTGAGATCTGAATCCTTCGACTACAATATTTACTTTGTGAATTGAATTTGCAGTTTCTCCCATTTCTAACGGATCTGTTAAAGAATTGAAATTCAATTCTACATTCTAGTGAAGAATTATCGGGATCTGCTCCGTTGTACCCTTTAATTCAATATTTTCAGGCTTAGGGGCAGAAAAAAGTGTTAAAGTTTAAGATTTTGATCGAGTTTCTCCCCTGTTGATTTTGATCTTCTTTGCTGGTTTGATTTGGCGAGCAAAATCCTAATCAGTTGCTCTGATATCAGTTTCAGATCGATCTTTTTCATCTGCTTTTATATCATCTATTCAAGCATTTTCATGGATCTAAATTCATTATAAATTTTACATCCTTTGCAACATAGATTAACGTAAAGCATTCCAAGCCTTGCATTGCCTCTTTAGAGGGCCCCAAGACCTGCCTTTAATGCTCGTAATGCGTAGAAGAGTGGTAGGAATCCTGTTCTTCGGTATCGATCTAGAAATTGGTTCTGATTTGGTTCAATTGCTAAAGTACACTCAAATTTACAGCTAAAAAAAAAATCATTTTCGCGCACTGTTTACTGTTTCGGAGCATTAGGGAATTAATCAGAGAAAGGACGGATCCGTCAATTGGAGATAGTAGGGGCGTTAACTGTGTCGCTGGTCTGGAGTGCCTACTAAGCATCATCAGGGCCCTGAGGATGGGGTCCTGCTTATCAGTGGCAGACTCGAGAAATTCTCTCTCGTATTCACCATCGGCCAACTCGGGTGTAAAGAAACCGAAGAAGAAACGAATTTCTTCTTTTGATTCCAAGAGGGAAGAGCTGCTTCACAGGATTCCTGGGAGGATGTTCTTGAACGGGGCGAGCAATGTTGCTTCCTTATTTACTCAACAAGGCAGGAAAGGCACCAATCAAGACGCCATGGTTGTATGGGAGGTTTGTTCTGTGCAACTTAATGAACTGTTTTCCTATTTCATAATTTACGTTTATTGCAAACTGCATGTATTTTGGTTATTCAATATGTTGAGCATGTTCTAATAAACATATAGTTTCCCCATAATTTTTTTTTTCTTATGATTTTGTTATTCGAGTTTGGTGGAATCTTCCTAGCTTTGATTCCCATAAAAAACTATATGCTGTAATAAACATATAGTTTGATTTGTCAAGTTGACATGATTTCATTTTTTCCGTGCTACTGTAGATTTGGTAGCTCAGGACCAGATTTTATTTTGTTTTATAATTTTTAATTTTTAATATTTCATTTTGCGACCTCACTGTTGCAATAATATCAACCATCCAGTTGAATCATTGCCCAAAGCCCTGTTTTTAAACATTATATGAGGTTCTCCTGTTTAGTGGAAAAAAGAGAAGCTTTTGGAAATACTAAGAGCATCCATTATTGGGTTGATTAGATTGATAAGTCATCCCTTGTAAGTTTGACATTCTTTTCTGGATGATTATTGCAAATATACCTTTTTTTCGGTTTACTTAATATCCTTATTCTGAGGATTTGTCTCTCAAATTGTTTTACACTTTTAGATGTATGCTAATCAGTCTGGTTAAAAGCCTTTAAGTTGAAGCAGACCATATATTTTTTATTTTGGCATGCTATGAGCTTCTTCGTGAGAGATTGAGGATATTTAATTTTCAATTCATGGTGTTTATGATCATTTGGGCAAAGTCATCACTTTTTTTATATATATTACTTTTTCTGCTTTTTCGTTGCTTGATCACTGTATCTATTTTCCCTTCAATTCTTTCGATCCTTCATACTTGATCAGTTTTCATATTGTTAGCATTTGTTCTTTAAATGTGGACAATTATTATTTTTTTCAGTGTCAGCTATAATGGCATGCACTATGACAATGTATATGCCAGATTATGAGAGTCTTCCATTAACTTTGTTAAAATGGTAATTGTGTGTTTTCAGAGTTTTGGCTCGAGAACAGACACAGTTTTCTGTGGGGTTTTTGACGGCCATGGTCCCTATGGCCATATGGTTGCAAAGAGAGTGAGGGATTCTCTTCCTTTGAAGCTGAGTGCCCATTGGGAAGTAAACATAGGCAAGGATGATGGAGTGAGAGAGAATGGCAGCAGTGCCACCAAAAGCATGAACTCAGAACAAACTGCCTCTATGTGCATGGATGAGGAGCCTAGGGTCCCCGTGGATACTGAAGGAAAAGAGAAGAAGCCCGATATATTTTTGACACTGAAAGAGTCATTTCTGAAGGCTTTCAAAGTTATGGATAAGGAATTGAGATTGCACCCAAATATCGATTGCTTCTGCAGTGGGACAACTGCTGTCACTCTTGTCAAGCAGGTATTCATTTGCTTGTCAAACTTGATTGCTATGCAAAAACTAAAGGCCAACGATTGGCACACTGTAACAATTCACCAAGCTGTTTGCTTGAATCTTATAGGGTTTATATAAGGGATTGTATGGGTTAGATGCATGCTTCAAAATTTCAGATGAAACCGGTAGGAATTGTGCAATAAGCATCAGTTTCAGATGTCACCGGTACGAAGTATGTTTCAGGCGATACATACCAATTTATTATCCAGAGCCGACATGTATCGGGTGCTACGTATCGGTTTTGAAACTGGACGATATGTACGGGAAAACTGGTATTTTAAACCGTGGTTATATTAAGCCATCCTTTTCTCCTTAAAAAAATTAATTAAAGCTATTGCATCTAGCAGTGATCAATGCTTGAAGTAAATGGTGCTAAGTCACCCAAGTGCAGCACATTTTGTCGCAAAAAAAAAGTTACACATCCAATTATGTCTTGTCTATGATATTTTTTTGTTGATACCGAGTTTGATCTGTTGTTCTAAAGGGCCAGGATCTTGTTATTGGAAACATTGGAGACTCGAGAGCTGTATTGGGTACAAGAGGTCAAGATGATTCTCTAATTGCTGTGCAGTTGACTGTGGACCTCAAACCAAATCTTCCAAGTACGTCACTATTTCTTTCCCTCTGCAACATCACACTTCAATGTGTATGGTCTGCATATTCCGTGATGTCATGCTAGATTGAGACACATATTTGAAACAACAAGAAACAGTTTTGGCTAATGTTTCATTTTGCGACATCTATGGTGGTTACCTATTTAAAAAACAGTTGTAATAGTTAAGTTAACCTGATGATAAAAATGAATGCAAAATACCTTGACATTTACAGGGGGGGGAGATCAGTATTAAGCATACAGTAATTAAGTTCGGATTCAGCAATCATTCAGTGGGAGGGTAGTTCGGTTTAATTCGGATAAATTTAGGAAAGTTTCAGGGAAAATTTTGGGGATTATAAAAAAAAAAATTTAATTCTTAAATAAATAAATTTATACTGTAACCTATTTAAAGTTAGAATGATGTTTTTTTTACGCCATAAAATTGATGCATTACATAATCCGCATGCATCAACAATTCAGAATCATAAAAAAACAATATGAAGGATGATAAAAGCATGTATATCACATTCATAACTATTCAAAAAATTCGTCAAATTCTGAAAAATGTGACAAAAAATCGGAGGAATCAACGAGTCGGCCGAATATTCGGTAGATCACCAATTTGGAGAAAATTTCCAGAAATTTTGTTTAATTCTGAGAATTATGTGACAGAGGTAATAAGCAATGAGTACCATGCTGTCAAGAGATTGTAGCTTACACATTCTGTTGATATTATAGATATGTGTGCAGGAATAGAAGAAGAGCATTATATGGATTTTCTGAGACTGGGTATTGTTACTTATTATATAAGGGAAAAAAAATTGAAAGAAATCCAGGTAGAGTGTCCCATGAAGCATACATGTCATGCTACCTCATTTAAAATATTTTGACAAGTTAAGATAATTGTTTCTGGGTTGGTGGGCATTTAAATATGGCTCCCTTGTAATTTATCACAAAGTTATGAAATTAAGTTTGTTCCTTTAATTTATGTTACTTATGGGTTTATTGCATGTTCTTTTTCAATGTCAAATTTCTTTTTTGCTGTTTATGAACCTTAGAAGAGATAATATACGTGAAAAGTTTAAACAGGGGAAGCAGAGAGGATCAGAAAATGTAGAGGGCGGGTTTTTGCCCTTCAGGACGAGCCGGATGTGGCTCGAGTTTGGTTGCCAAATAATGACTCCCCGGGCCTGGCGATGGCAAGGGCTTTTGGCGATTTCTGCTTAAAGGACTTTGGTTTGATCTCTGTGCCTGATGTTTCCTATCGACGCCTCACTGAAAAGGATGATTTCGTCGTGTTGGCGACTGATGGGGTAAGGGGGGGAAATGGCACCAGTATATTTTCTGCAATTCCTTTTAATTTATCAATCATATTTTGCATTATTATGCTAAGAGGCTAAAATATGGTTCTTAATTGTGGATTGAAGACGATATCTACGAAACAAAATTACCTATATCAACTTCAAATTTTTTGAATGATTAAAACTTGCATATATTTCATTTTAAGCTTCATAGTTCATGTTTCAGAATGTAGCTTTTATTCGGGTTTTCTATTTTTTATTATTTATATATTTTTATTTTACTATTATTATTTTTAAATAGAACGTTTAAAACTTTAGTACTCAGTCCAAATCCTCCGACTTTGTGGGTTTTCCATGCACTGACATTTTCAATAGTGGGTACTAATGTGGTTTGCCTCCCATGATCTCAATATTTATTTCTAGAGCAAAAATAATAATCAGAGTCTGACTCAATGCCTTGCAAATGCCATCTAAAATTGACGGTATCTTGGATTTACATGGTAGCCACTAATTTTAGATGGCAGTTGACAGCTTTGAATCGAACGATCGGAGATTGTTTTTTTTCCCAATCTTACACCAGATCATGGCACACCTATTAGTCGGTACACATTTTAATTTCATACGGTACACATCTTAAACAGTAACCTGAGTACCAAGTCTCAGGTGGAGTTCGAATCCCCAGATCAGTTTCTTTTTTGTGTTGTTTTTTTTTTCTTCAGATTTTTGTTGAAGTGTAATATTTTTTATGAGAATATTGATGTCATTGAAAGTATTTAATATTGGCTTGCTTTCAGATATGGGATGTGCTCTCAAACAGTGAAGTGGTAAACATAGTGGCTTCAGCACCCGCCCGGTCCTCAGCAGCTCGAGCCCTGGTTGAGGCTGCAGTTCGAGCCTGGAGGTTTAAATACCCTACTTCCAAGGTCGACGACTGTGCTGTAGTCTGCCTCTTCTTTGATTCCAACACCACAGACAGCGCTAAGGCCGCGAAAGAAGATGAACCAGCAACGTTGGACCCAACCGATGCAATGTTTGCCAGCAACGGAAACCAGGAAGTTCCTTCTACCCCCAACTCGTTGGCGCGATCAGGAACACTTAAATCATGCCTCGAGATCCTTCCCGAGGAGGGCGAAGAATCTTCACAGCAGTGGTTAGCCCTTGATAGCGTCTCTCGTGTGAACACCATGTTGACTCTCCCGAGGTTCGGGTTCGAACCTGATGGAGACCAAAAGGGGTCGTCCCCAGATATGAAAGTTAAGAAGTGATTGGGAGAAACGGTTCTGTCAGCTGGGTTTTTCTGTCATAGGCATTATTATTTTGAGGGAAAGATCTCTTGGGAGACAGCTTAGAAAGGAGATACCGGAGATGAAGCCGATGGGTTCAATTGGGTTTTCTAGTTGGCTCTATGTAGCCACGCAGGTTCATCTCTCTCTCTCTCTCTCTCTCTCTCTCTCTCTTTCTCATAGTATCTAAGTTTTTGTTACCAAAAGGGTTTCTCCCTCTTATATTTTCCAAAACGATTTCTGTTCTTTGCTACAGGTGTTTTTTTTTTATTTTCCACTTTTTTAAGGGAGAGTGTAATTGTTATTTCCGGATGAGCCTGGCTTTATTAGCGTGTCTGGGCATATCCGATTGCTCTCTTTAGCGTGGGTAGAATTGGAATTTTTGTATAATCCAAATGTCTCTGTATTGGGTTACGTTTGTTATAGTAATGTTGATAATAATTTGATTGATAAATTAATGGTCCAGTTTGAGTAGCAGTTGAACTTTATTCTTATTTTTATTTCCATTTTTGCTCTTTTCTGTCTTGTTCATTTATATAGCCTTTTGAGCTGCATGCATGTACTCTATGATTTTTTGTTTGTTTGTTGGATTCGACTTCTTTGGTGAGCGTGGAATATCTTTTTAGCTTAGGAGTCTAATTCATCAAGGTCGAAGCTCAATATATACACTCTAAAATGGACCATTGTGTCTATTTTTTTCAATTATTGATGCTGAAATGCACCAACGGGAAGTGGAAAGCTAGTCTCTTTATTAATGCGTAATATCGGTATCCTTCAAAAGTCAAAGCTGTTTATATTTTTAATTTAATTAGATGGAGGTGGTGATGGGATCATGGAAGTTGGTCTTTTTTAGCATTTAAGCTTGAACAGAAGTTGAAGAAAACTGAATAATTCTGACCTGGATGAAGCTTTTTATTTAAGTGAAAGTTATAAGTATGTCACCCGCTATGGGTGTTGGTATTATGCACCCACTCCATCAATCTCTCTTGCCATTTGGAAAATGCACGCCTAAAAATCATGCTTTCACTGATTTGTAAGCTTTCGGCATATTGATTTCAAGCAATGTTTGAAAGAGACGAATTAAAAGGAATTTCGCAATATGGATACAGAACCCCTGGAACATGTCCGAGATTTGGTTTTCGCAATATGGAAACAGAACCCCTGGGACATGTCCCAGATTTGGTTTGGGAGTGAGTTCGACTGACGTAGAGGTGCCAGCACTAGCCGGCTCGTAGTGTGCAATAACTTCATGGTGCACGGTGAGGTGTCATTTGCTCGTGATCCGATTAGGAGGACGGATGCGTGCAATCAAACACTGTGTCGGATCCAGACACGTGGTCCAATTTGATGCACCCAACCCGATATAATCTGACTCGTGGCACCCCATGAATATGGACAGTCAAATTTAAAATAATGGGCTGATTTTTGTGGGACTTATGGTCCAAATTGATTCACCTAAATGCACTTATTATGACACCCCAATTGATGGGCCTAAGTGCAATCGTTATGGCACACCCAAATTGATGGGCCAAGGTGTACTTGTAATGGCACACCTAAATTGATGCAATAACTGATTTAGATGTTGCAACATGTGGCACAAATCTCAAGATATACGAGCAACTCTGCTTATGAAATGTTTATTTTCCTTCTTTTTACGATCAACTTTATAGTGTTATTATGATAGGAAATTGAGTAGTATAGGGATCAATTTTGAATAATTTGATCGACAAATTTGTTCAATCTCTTATAGATCATAATATGTATGACACGATATCGGATGTAATACTGTCTTTCCTATGGGCATATGATGTTCCTAAACTTATTCGATTATGTGCTTTTCAGGAAACAATAAAAGAACACATGAAACTCATCGTTCATCGGAAAATGTAGGAATTAGAACCTTTATGAGGGCAAAAAATCTGCAGGATTTTAACTTGTCGGGAATCTAAACTTGTCCGGTTAAATTTTGGTTTTGGGCATGACAGAAACTAAAATCCGAAATTTTGAACCCCATACAAAAATGATCTAAATTTCGATCCCATATTATTGTTTTAGTGGAGGCCGAAATTTTGATCCTTTCTCGAAACATGTCTTTACAAAGGAGGAAGCTGCCAAGAGGATGCTGCTGCCTTAGAGCCACTAGGATGGCTTGTGAAAGGCAACCCAAGGATCGAGTGCGATGTACAAATGCCTAAGATTCTAAGAGTTATTCCTTAAACTAAAAATATATGTACGTATTTGTTAGATTTTTGTGGTCAACATTTTAACCCATCTTTGAGTTTCTATTAAAACTTGGGTTAGACCTTTGACCACACGTATCTCATAGCGATAGGAAGTAGTTTCCTAATATAAGGCTCATTCCTATTTAAAGACTAAACTTAGAGAAGGCGAGAGATAACGTGGTTTCAAAATTTTTGGCAGAGATTATCGGTTTCATTAAGAAGATCATTGACGTGACAATCCGATAATAAATATAAGGTACACGTATTCTTTTAATGATGTATATTTTAATTGCGTGATTCGAGCCTAGATCCGTAAAATTTCTAACAATTGATATCACAGAAAGGTTGGCTTTATCACACGATCAAAATTATTTTTCTAGATATTCTTTTTTTTTCACTCTTAATTCACGTTGATTCGTCGGTTAGCAGTCGATAGATTTTTTTTGCGCTATTCGCCCGGTCAAGAACGTCCAAAACTTTCATATCAATTGCCATATGATCTAGTGCTACGGTCTGCATATAAGGTGCAAGGTGCAACGTACGCCTGAAAGCGATACCCTTGTGGCCCTTAACGGGTCTATAAGTTTTGCTTTTGGGCCCCCACTCTTGGCCCACCTGAGTGCCGCTTTTGTGCTACACTTCTTTTCCAAGGTGCGTATGGTCGTCAAACCCCTGCCTTTACCTTTCGATTTTTATATCCAAATATTTGTTGTCTGTCGGCTGTGTTAAACATGTGGTGATGAGGTGAGGTGAGGCGAGGGGAAAGTGGAGGATTGGTATTAAGGGCCCAGGCCCTTGTAGCAATATTAAATTATGTAGACATGGCAGATGGTGATCCCATGTGACATGGATGTGTGTCACGTCGATGATCCTAGCTTTTGATTAAGTGCGATGGCTGCATCATAATGATTATTGAGTAACAGCAACTTAAATTTATTATCTATTGTATATAGTTCAAAAATATTCATTTTAATTTCTTGAAGAAGACGACTATAAAAGAAAAAGGAGAAGAGAGTGATTTCCTATTTTGTGTAGGATTCTCTTCTTATGATAAATCATTCATTAAGTTTTCTTGTAAAAAAAAAAAGAATAAATAATCTTTGAAATATTGTTGCATGTGAAGTTGGGGCACTAAAGTTGGTGCTTCCCAACTCTATATGACTTGATGACTCAACCCGATATGATCCAGACTGACCCGACCCATGGTGTATGACCTAGATTCAGCTCGTTCGATTAAGGCTTATTTTGATCATATTATTTCATATTCTTTTCGGGTCATTTTTGAGCTATTTATACGTTTGATTTTCGGACATTAGATATAGATTTTGACTTTCTCGAACATTCCAAATCTGTTTTTTAGGTCTATTTTTAAAAAGGAGTTCTCTGTTGTGATTTTTCATGATCTGACGTCTTTTTGACAATTTTTAATCTGATGATTGTTGTGTATTTGAGTGCTTTTAATTAAAGATGAGTTTTGAGATAAAATATAATATTGGGTATTGAAGGTTGTGCTCTAGCACCAACGCTGGTACTTACATAATGTTACCCATGATTATTATCAATTTTGATACTTACCCACCACATGAGTTAAATTTGGCTACTTGGAAAGATTCTTTTGTCCAACGGTGATGATTTTTTCCTAGTGCCGTGATTTTTATAAATGAGGTTTGTTTTTGTTTGATTGTTCTCAACATATCATATCTGATTCAAGGTAAATATCATGTGTATTTTTCAATGCTTTATTGTCGATGTTGACTAAATGTGACATGCATGCCCACATAATCATAGTTTGATGATTATAGATAATTTGTTCACTTAATATATGTGTATCTTATAACTGTTAGATTTTGACTAATTTGTTCATCAATTGTAATGTGTGACATTGATTTATCTTTCAAAAGTAAATTAGTGAGCAAGACGTGCATATATCTGAAAATAAGTTTTTAAAATTTTGAATCAGACTTGATATGGTTGAACGAAATTTAGGTCGTACCTTAGGGATCAAGGTAAACTGGTAAAATGATCGCTTGAGAGTATGTAGCTGAAATAGGCCGAGGTTTGTCTAAAGGTGACCACCTATGTAGGTTGCGTGACCTTTGAATCTTGATACGCATGTCTCATTAAGATCGGGTTGGCACATGCTTCTATGAGATTTTTTAACTTCTTGTCAAAATTGATTTAAAATTTTCATATAAGTAGAGTGAATAGAATGGTCATAAGTGCGTAAGAGAGAAAATGATAATATTTCTAGCCAAAGCTAATAGAGAGTCTGGATCAAACATACGGCATGAGTGATTAGGTCTATGCGTGTTTCTCAAACACGGTCTTGAGAAATAAACTGCATGTTAAAATTTCTGCCCAAAGGTGATACTGAGACATGAAACTGGTTGTCCCAAAGAGTGAAAGTTGTTCATAGTTGACACCAAATTAATTCGGATCTGACTCTAAATCAGAATTTAAATCTTCGAAGAATAGTTAGTGACATATGGTCATAGTTCATGGTGAACATTTAGTGACATATGATCATAACGTAATCTTCGAGGACCTATGATCCTGACGTATTCTAATTAAATTGTTAGTGATATATGGTTAAAGTGGCTGATAAAAATTTAGATGCATAATCGGCATATTTCTTTATTTTGCTAGTGATATATAATGTTTTATTTTTATATAGAGCCATGGATGGGTCTATTAATCATAAGCAACTAACAAGTGTTGAGCCTCTGGACGGCTCCAACTATTCATCGTGACGTATGACCATTGATTTATCATTAGGATATATGGACTATGATTTTGTCCTTACTGAGGATAAACCTCCCACACTCACTACGAGTTCTACGGAATTAGAGAAGAACTATTTTGCTAAATGGGAGAAAGCTAATCGTATGGCTATAATGATGATCCGTTCATCAATTAATCAGACTCTTAGAGGTGGGTTGAATCCTACAACTACGGTAAAAGAACTCTTGAAAAATATTAAAGATCAGTTTGTGGGTACGCGAAAGCCTAGAGTATTCTTATTTTACACAATTAGTTAAAATGAGATATGATGAAAATGAAAGTGTGCGTGAGCACATTTTAAAAATGTCAAAGTGTGCTATAGGGCTCAGGGAACAAGGAACTGCTTTTAGTGATGATCTAGTTGTTCACTTAGATGTCTATTCGCTTCCGCCTTCATTTGATACTTTTAAGGTGAACTATAATGCTCAAGAGACAAAGTGAGACCTTAATCAATTAATTTTCCTATGTGTGACCGAGAAGGAGCGTTTGAAAGCGGCTAAAGTTGAGTTTGCACATATGACAGTAACTGGGTTAAGCCGGAAGATTTTTAAAAAGAATCATAATTAGAATTTCAATCGAAAGCAAGCTGCAGTAGAGAATTCAATAAAAAAGTCAAACCTGAAAATTTAGAATGTTGGTACTGCAAGAAAAAGGGACATCTTTGGAGGGATTGTTATATATTTAAAGATCTGTTGAAACAGGTCAAAGGAAGAACATCTCAACCAGAGAAGTCGTCTCAGCCCAAGAAGTATCAGAATTGAAATCATGCTTCCGTCATTTATTTATTTATGTAAGACATTAATTAGTACTTTGATATTTATTTTGATAGACTTGGTTTGCGTAAGTTTAATTAAATGATTATAAATAGTTGATGTTAAGTTAATTTTGTTGTTCATTGATTGCTATTATGAATGACTAAATCAGTGTGAGATAACTCGCTTGGATTGACAATTTTTTTATTTTTTAAATATATATTGTGGCTGACTCATTATATGAAATTGTGCACGTGTTAATGAAGGTACATGTGATTGTACTATGACCATCTACATGAGGATTGTATCAAATGGCAGAGTGGTGGAGTTAGATCTCATTTTGCCTGATAGGCTTGGGCTAGATGTGATTAGACATCATATCGGTAAGCCTTCATTTTGTTAGATTGGTGACGTGAGTCACAGGCGGGAAGCCAATAAGGTATCGGAAAGACATATCCTGAGGTATGAAGTTGGACAAATATAGGAACGACATATGTGTGCGTTGCCTGATATCACTAAGTAAAGACTTAAGTTCTTTAATGACGCTATCTTTGTGATCATGGATTGCTTAGTGTCGATTAGTAAGATGTAATATTGTGTGCGCCATGATCCTTTACTGGTATTGTTATTGAATTTAGGTGGTTGTTATGAAGCATCGAAGTAGTGGGGATCAATGATTTTTCAAAAAATATAAAATGGATGGCCATCCATTTTTCAGAGTTAGTCAGCCCAGAGAGTCGTTTATATATATATATATATATATATATATATATATATATATATATATATATATAGATGAGTTAAGGTGCAGACCAAGTGAGAGACTGTTAGATTTTTGTAGTCAATATTTTAACCCATCTTTGGGTTTCTATTAAAACCTGGGTTGGATCTTTGACCACACGTATCTCGTGGCAATAGAAAGTAGTTTCATAATATAAGTGATATGTCTCAACTCTCTTTCCTTGATGAGTTAGGAAAGAGAGATGATTATATAAAGAGATCACCGTCCTATTTTCTTTTAACCCTAGCTTATTCCCATTTAAAGGCTAAACTTAGAAAAGATAAGAGGTAACGTAGTTTCGAAATTTTTGACGGAAATTATCGATTTCATTAAGGAGATTACTGATGCGGCGATCCGATAATAAATATAAGGTACGAGTGTTCTTTTAAAGATGTATATTTTGATTGTGTGATTCGAGCCTAGATCCGTAAAATTTCTAAAAGTATTAAATACGGTTCACATCTTAATGAGACGTAAAAGATCTTACATGGACAACTTGGCTTATGATATATCCTCATTCAAGATGGAGATAAGAGTGGAAAGGAAATGGAGGCGAGAAGGAAAAATGATGAAAGGTAAGGTGGATATCGGGTAGAGAAAGAGAAGCCCAAATGAAAAAGACAACAATGGACGAAAAGTTGAAGGAATGTTGTAGATGATCATCCCCAAATGAAAAAGACATGGACGAAAAGTTGAAGGAATGTTGTAGATGATCATCACTTTTTGTAGTATATATATATATATATATATATATATATATATATATATATTGCGATGGAGATTGAGTGGTCGAGCCTAAAATGAAGGGTCATACAACTTCACTTCAAAAGATGTGAAATTGTAAATTGATTTTCACCATTTGATTGACCCACAATTGACTGTTTCTTGCTTTTTCAATTGATTTTGATCATTTGATTTATCATTATGTCACGTGACACGCTAATCTAAATAATTTAGGTGGTAATTCATCATTGGAACATATCTCGCCCCAGCTCTCTTCCCACCTCACTAAAAAACAAGTTTATTGGTGGATGTAAATCATCCATTTGATAAACTTTAATGTCAACCCTTAAAACTAATTCCATTAAAAAGAACCATTAAAACTAAAATATTAGGTGATATTATAGTCAACAAATAGAATTGTTTAATCGCCTTAAAACATCATTTTGAGTTTGTTACCAACGTATAAAAAATCGGCCGATACCGATACGTATCGGTGAATTATATCGGTTTCTCGGCAAACCGATACGTATCAGCCCAATACGTATCGGTATCCCAACTTGGGTATCAGATACCGTTTCGGTGGATATGTATTAGGTATCGGCCAATATGTCTCGGTTTCAATCGAGACGTAGATACGTATCGGCCGAGTCGTATCGGTCCTAGGCAAACTGATACTCGAGACCGATACCCGTTTTGATACCTTGCCTGTTACACTTCAATCTATGATCTATCACTCTGAGTGACGAATCATCCACATCTTAAATCATTGGTGGTGTAAGATCATTTAAACACCATTTTGACGTTTAAATGACGGTTGAGAGAGTTGGGTCCTCTTTGGGTGGAGATAATGGCTCCTGACCAACATTTAAACACCAATATAGTGTTTAAATGATCTTACACCATTAACTTTATACTTTTTATCTCACACCATCGAAGTATGATTGATCATTATGCCATGTGCAATACATCTTGACCAATCAAAATTGTACAAGTGGCAATCCAACATTGGAAAATATCTTAGCCCAACAAACATGCTTATAAGTGGATCTGTGGATGTGAACCATCCAATGAATGAACTTTAATATAAGCCATCAAAGCTAAAAACAAAGGTTGATAAGATGGTTCAAATCTCTCAAAAAATTTGATTTTTTGAACCCATTTTCCTTCAATGTATGATCTATCCCTTTGACGGTGTAAATTACCCACATCTTTAATCCTTGATAATGTAAAATCATTAAAATATCATGTTAGTGTTTAAATGAGGGATTAATGGATAAGAGAGTTGGATCATTTTCTATTTATTTATATAATATAATACTTGTACTATTAGATCTTCACATCAAATCCTTGGCATCACATTACACATCATGACAAATTATGCCACCTGTCTAAAATCAATGCCCTTATCTCTTACCATATACCGTAACCGATTATAGCTTCTACCACTCCATAGATATGAAGAGGACACTGTTATATAGTAGACAATTTCTTATGGACAATGTTAAAGACAGCTTATGTTGGGTCACGTGCCTGGCTGTATAGAAAGTGGGGCCCAAACACTACAGTCAATCATATCTCGCCACATAAGCTGTAAACTGTCTGCAACATTATCTATTAAAGACTGTCTATCGTTTAGAGATGAGAATCAAGGTGCTCCACCGTATAGAAATTGCTATCTGACATGGTAAGCTTGAAGAAATCGTGCCGCAATTGCCTTATAATTCGGATTTTATATTTTTGTTATGAAGTGTATGGGGTCAGAATTCTGACATCTGGTAAACTTTATCATCAATTGTCTACATAATCCACAATATCTAAGTTATCACCAATTCTCTACATAATCTAGAATATGTGATGGTCAGGTTTAGGGCAAATAGGCAACACTGTGGTGGGCATTTTTATTTGCACTCACCGAATCTTTGATGGCACCCATACCAATGATTGGCTTTGAATCAAATGCCTTTCATCTCAATCTTCAATATAAAGGATCTCGAGATCATAGGTGTTTCATCAAACGATCAATTTTTTTTTTTCAAGTGGCACATATCACACTAAAATTTGATTTTCAGGTCACTTTTGGGAAGTGTATCACATGAAAGAAAAAATTGATCATCTAATAATATGTTTAAGATCTCACGATTCATTATTTGATGGCTTTTGGCGTCTCTTCCAGGAAATAAAAGAATCTTATTATGTTTATCCTCTTCTGTTTTTTCGGTTTCATGTGACATTGTCTTTCAATTGACGTCACTTGGTGCCTCAGTACTTTAAAACATCGCTTTGGAAATGGAAAGCCTTAGTTGACTTCGTGGTAATATGAAAGTGGTAAAATCGCACTTTCTAAGTAAAATGAGATCTAAATAATGCGGTAATATTGAATTTTGCTCTATAAAATAATGTATTCACTTTATTATATTTTTATTGTGTAAAAATTATTTTTTAACATAAAATTTAATATATTATCAAGTGAACAATACTTGTTAAATGCTCGTAAAATTATTTTCGATAATAACATCCTAGCCGTTACTTTTGAAATCAACACATCCCCTATTGGGGAAACACATGAATTTGATAAAAATTTCACACAATGTCATTTATATTATTACGATTGACCCTACTGGTTCGTATCTCAATTTTTCAACCATTAATTACACATCGACATTAATTACACATCGACTCTATGGATGAGTTGTACTATATTTTCTTTGTAAGCACATTCATCAAACTCTTTCTAAATAAACATATTTTTGAAGTCCAAATGCATAAAATGAATACAAAATAAACACATACCTTAGTACTAGGGCATATCATCGGACGTTCAATTTTTGCAGCGGCAAACATCTAAAAGGTGACCCTAAAATCATGCTTGAGCATGATGTGTCACATTATTTTAGGGTCGCTTAGAGTCACCTTTTGGTATGTGTGCGATGTGGAATATATAGAAAACTGATCGTCTGATATAACGCCAAAGGTCTTTGTGGAAGATTGAGATGAAAAACAATATGATTCAAAGGGATCATGTCGGCTGGAGGAAAAAGGTGAGAACAGAGTTCCACGAGGTGTAAATAATGGTACACAAAATATAGGTTGGTGTTACTACCACAACACTTTATGTTATAGTTAGCTCACTTCAACAAAGAAAAAAATTGTTAATTGTTTAAATGAGACGATGGAGATCATTTTTCGTCCCAATTTTCCACACAATAGATCTTGAGCTCATAGGCTTACTATTAGACAATCAGATGTTGATTCCACGTGGCACAAATCTCTCAATTTTCCACACAATAGATCTTGAGCTTATAGGCTTACTATCAGACAATCAGATGTTGATTCCACGTGACACAAATCTCAGAAAGTGAATGTGATTAATGTACAATCAAACATGATTCACTCTCACCTTTTGGGATTTGTGCCACTTGTAATCTGACATCTAACGGTCTGACTAAAGGCCTATGATCTCAAGATCTATTATGTCAAAGATTAAAACCAAAAAGATTTTTATCATGTAATTTAAAGTAGTCAAAAAAAATTTCCTTTGTTTAAATGGGGTGACTCTAACCTAAAGCATAGTGACAAATTTCTCCGAGATTCTCTAAAATTTCTTCGAAATTTACCGAAACAAGGGTCGGGTGAAGTTTCGAAGATATTAATAAATCTTTTTTAATTTTTGTCATTTGTTAAATAATAAATAAAAATTTTATGAAATTTAAATATAATTTATATTTAATATTTTTTATACTCCCCAAAATTTTCCTAAAACTTTTCGAAATTTTCTCAAAATTTACCCGAAATGAATCCTATTGAAATGTTATCCGAAATGAACCCTATTAAAATGTTGCCGACAACGAAATTTGCCGCTATGACCTAAAGTGGTGTTGTAGTAACAGTAGCCAAAAAAATCATGAAGACGAGGTTTTGCTCCACTGATAATCAATGTCTATATTTTATAATGTAGTGCCCCTTTAACAAATAATAAATGCTAAAAAACATGTAACCGTTGAAAATTTTGTCAATTTCACCGTAAGCCAAAATAACTACCGGATAAAATTTGGGTTCATTTGATGGGCCATTTTACCACCAAATAAACTGACAGAATTGTTACATCAGAAGCAAAATGCTTATTTTACGGTAAAAGTGGCTTTATGTGCCTTAGGAACAGTCGTAGTCATCATCATTATCATCATAAAAATCACTGTCAATGTAACCTATTTTAAAAGTACTTTGACACCGCTTAAGCACACTATTCTTTCGCTTTTCGAGAAATCTGTGGGCTTCATTTATCAAAACTTTCACTAATTCACATTAACATGAATAAAATTGTTACTGTCCAATAATCCTTATGGACGAGTTCATAACTTCTAAAACCAGCTTTTTCTGTGGCGGAGATGTTCCCAAATCACAATCATAGTCACCAAATTCTCTGAATTTTTATAAGATTCGAGAATAATTTACAAATTTAAGATTTTATGAATTATTTACAATTTTGTAAAAAATTCGTATACTTTTAAAAAATTTACTCAATGGAATGTGGTTGACATTTACATAATGGGCACCTTTATTTTCAATCAACTTTTTCTCAAAACGGCTTTTCCGTGCTTAAATTGTGCATTGCTTTGAATTAGACAAAGGAGGTCATTGTTTTGCCCCTTTCTTCCACACAAGAGATCTTGAGATCATGGGCCTATCATCAAACGGTCAAACTGTGATTTCAGATGATCCTCATCCTAAAAAGCGAACATGCTCATGAGCAAATATCAAACGTGGTTCTTGGATCCCTTTTTTTATATATGCCGTCTGGATCATACTCCCGAAATTCTCGAATAACTTGGGGCTCTGCAAATTAATCCTAAATTATTCGCTGAAATTCACGAATAATTTTTGAATTTTGTCAAAAAATTATATTTTTAATTTGTAAATATTTTTTTCCTTAAATTTTTTTTTTTACATTTTCTTCTCTCCGAATATTATTTGAACTTATCGAATTTCGCAGGATTTTTTCGAATTTTAAACTCGTCGAGTTATTGTTGAACCTCCACTTGGTGACTATGAGCTGGAATAAAAAATTGACTGTATGATGGTAGGGCCATAATCTCAAGATCCATCGTGTGGAAAATTGGGTCAAAAATTTATCTCCATCGTGTGATTCAAAGTAAGTGAAACCTCAATTGAGATAGAAGAATGTCGGGTTGAAAATAAAGGCACCCTACCTACTTTTGAATAATTTGAGAATTTCTTTGAAGAAGGGAGATACTTTTCAAAGAGCTTATAACCAATGGATGTCATGAAATAAGTTATATGTAGGGAAATAGGACACAAAATCGACCGTATGATGGCATGATAGGTTGTGTTGCATAATTTTTTAATTAACATTAGAGCGATTTACAAAAGGGTACCCTGTGTGCCATTTTTTATGACGAAAAAAACGAAAGCCACTTTTTATGCCTACATAATGCCCCAGCGGACATTATGTGGGGTTAATCATCGATGGCCCACGTAGGGCTGTTTTTAAGTTAGGGGGTGAGATTACCAATATGCCCTTATTATAAAACACCTTACATATCTGAATAGTTGGGCGATCGGAGAGATCTGGGCGCCTGAAACCATCATCTCCGACAGATTGGTCTCTGCGATTAAACAACAAAATCTGGATTTGAAGTCATTAAGGCGATTAAACAACAAAATTTGGTTTCTACATGTTCATCTACTGCGTCTGAGATTTAATTTCTCCATACAAAACCCTTTATGTCTGAATCACCATTCGTAAACCTTCGATTTTTTGGGGGTACATTGTAGATTCTCCTTCAAAAGCCCTTTATTCGCCGAAAACCCACGATTATTACAAAACTCATTAACAGATTGCTACACAATGCATTAATTATCATCCCTCGAAAGAATTCGAAATCTTAACCCTAAATTAAAAAAAAAATAACATTAAGAAATCTTAAATCGCAGAGACAATAGACGAGATCCTTAATCTTAATTTTTCTTCTTCTTTCGCCGGGAAGATGATCCCTTACTTTCCGACGTTTATTAGAGCTCCGGCGGAGGAGAAATGATTTTTGGAGATGCACTTCCTACGGTGAACTAGAGAAAACAATGGTTTTCAGAGAAGAAGAACCCCATCTCTTTAATGTTGTGAAGAAGGAAGGGCAAAAGGGGGTCTCCATTTTACGCTAGGGCAAAGGGGTCTGAATTTTACACAGGGACAATTTCGTCCCTTAGAAAAGAGGCATCAATTGTCGTGCATCGAAAACGGGTGTTTCTCACCCGTTTTAACCCATATGGGGCGCTCTTTTGAAATTAAAATTTTTTTCTATCGAAATCGTGATAAAAATGTTAGAGGGGCGTCTTTTGGCACTTCCCTCTTAACATTATAGTTATGAAAACGTCAAACCCAAGGTGAAATTTTTTTTGTTTGATTACAGTGTCTTAGAAATGACTTCTTGTAGACATTGATATCTTTCTGATTGATTAGTGTCTTGAAAAGAATATATAAAAAGGTGTTTAGTTTCTTTTGTCCAAAGAATAAAACCTAACTATTAAGCTAATATTTTGGAAATAGAGCATTTAAAAAAAAAACCAATATTACTGTTAAAATGCCAAAAAATTAACTATTGTGTTGGTGAGAAACTTTAGTTTCAGCCTCCTGAGAGGTTGAAACTTGAAAGGATAAATGGCTTGGTACATAGGGGTGCAAGTTTGGGTACCTGAGTCGAAATGAATCATTTTTTTAAATTTTCGGTTCGATTCAGCCGAAACGAATCGGTTTGGTTTCAATTCGTTTCTTCTTTTTGTTTTTTAAGAAAAAAAAATTTAAAACCAGAACCAAATGGAAAACTGGAAACCCAAAAATCTCTTCAGTTCGGTTTCTTTGATTTAATTTTTTTTTTTTTAAAGCTGTTGTTTTGGTTTTTTCAATTTTTTTTTTCAGTTTGTAATCCTATCTAATAGGTTTTCGATTTTTGCACTGAAACCCAGCACTGAACTAGGCCAGAATGTGAGCCAGTTCAGACCAGTTTGCTTTGCTCGGTTTTCAAGTTGGGTTTGAGTTTCGGGTCAAAACTTGCACCCAGAGGTGTATGGAAATTAAGTTTCTCCATTGGGCACACTTGATTTCCCTTCTATTTCCTTATAATGCTATGAAACATGATCATTTGGGAATTGATTTTTATTTCCACTAATATCTGATATGTCGAAGTTATCAAACGGGAGCCTAAGTTGCGATTCATTTGCAACTTTTCAATAGATTATGACATTTTAATAATATTTTAACTATTTCTTAGGCAAATATCTCAAGAAAATAATGAGTTTTTACGCAAATATAAAAAAAATCGGGTGTTTGGTAACGATGTAGATCCCACAAAATGGGAGGTTTTTTTAGACTTTTTTCTCCAAATAAATTCCCCCGACAACTTTTTGGGGAGAAAAGAGAGGAATCTCTCCTCAAGTACACAAAAGGCCAAATTGTATAGGATACCAATATAGGGGTTTCCACCCTTCAAAACGTCGACGGCCTTGAGTTAGATGGTAAAGATCATTTTTCTGCCAAATCTTCTACAATATAGATCTTGAGATCGTGGACTACCTATCGGACCGTATGATGTTGATTACATTGCCACACATCCCTAAAAGTAATCGTGATGATGACATATCATGTGAAGAGTTCTTGAACCTCGGATCACTTTTTGGGATGTGCCCCACGCTGAGTAAACATGTCTATCTGATAGGTTGGCGTCTTCTTCTTCTTCTTTTCTTATAAAATAAAGCTATTTAATATTTTGAGATGGTTCTGTTGTCAGCAGTGACAACGGATCGTTGATTGGCTTTTCAACAGATGAAAAGTCGGCAGAATTTGCAATTGGGTCATATTACCAACCAATTGGCCACAACGATACCAAGTCGAGGAGACAGAGATCTCCGAAATGAAGAAAAGAAGATGATTTCTCCGTACTGCAAGATTTTATATAGTTTATTTTGAATTTTTTTCGCAATAATATTATCATTATGGAACTTACCTTTTATGTGGTACATGTGGTTGGGTGCCAATGGCAGCACATTAATACCGGATAAATCAAAATATAATAAATAGCAAGCATCCAAATTTTGAACAAGACAAAGTGGTAAATAAACATAGCTAGCCGCTGATCATACTCAAAATATAAATTTGTTAAACAGACGGTGGAGATAAGAGGTTGGCTTTTAATGTTGGTGGTGGATCGGGATATGGAGGTCGTACATTGCCTCTTGGAGCTGGAGGTTCTCGTACTCGTCGCTTTAGGATTGTGGACGGTCCACGTAGTGGTGACAAATATATGGATGGTGGTGGATCAACTGGGCGGTAGTCATTCAGTGCAACTGATGGAATCACTTTTGACTGTTTCTTTTGAAGATCCTGTGGTAATTAGATGAAAAATGGAGTAGCAGATCAACTATTAAAGTTGGATTCATGGGGCTCACATAGGGATGCAAGTTTTGAACCGAATCCCGAAATTGAACCGAAAACCGACGGTCACGAACCGGACCGAAAACCGAATTGATTCAGGTTCGATTTAGGGTGGCAAAAACCGAAACGGGGAGAAGATATAGGATGAGAAAACGGGAAAGAGACGAAGAAAAACTGGAAACCAAAAAAAACAGAGAGAAACTACATTATAGAAATAGTAAAAATACCGAAACAGAACCAAAAAAACCGAAATACTTTTGGTTTCAGTTTTGGAAAAAAGAAAACTGAACTGAAATGGAAACCAATTCATTTCGGTTTGGTTTTGATACGGGGTGGATAGAACCGAATACCGAAAAAATGAGTATCGGTTAGTACACCCAACTTGCATCCCTAGACTCACATGGTTCTATCTCAAATGAACCGTCGTTACTGACCCATTATAAAGTTGATTTTAACGGAGTTTTGGGGATATAAAATCTATGAATTTCAGTAGCTAAAATGTGTCATTATCTTAAATAAAAATCACTATAAATGACTAATTTCCATTGAAAAGACGAAAAAATATAAATTTATTAACATGTGTGTCGTTTGATAGCGCACCATGATCTGAAGATCTAAGGTGTTGAAGATCGGGATAAGGATGCCCTCTCTCTATAATTCGATTCAAAGCAGTCAACTTTATTTAAAATGAATGGCTAAACTGATTTTGGAGATTTACATGGTAGCCCTTCACTTTAAAGGACGTTGACTGCTACGATTTTGATGATGACATTTTTCATCCAAATTTATAGGGTCATAGATCTATATATCATGGGTGTATCATCAAGTGGCAAACATGTTGACTCAATGAAAGACGTTGATTTCTTTGGATTAGATGATGAAGATCATGTTTCACCTCGATCTTTCACAAAATGGATCTTGAGATCATGATGCACCTATCAGATGGTCCATTTTTTATTATGTGTAGCAGATCCCTAAAGAATGGATCATCAATCATGTGACACACATCTCGTTCAAATGTGATTTAGGGCCATATTTTGAGGGAATTGTGCCACATGGAATTAAAAACTGACCGTCGGATAAGTGAGTCATGATTTCGATATCCATGTTGTGGAATATCTCTATCATATGATCTGAAGCAATCAATCAGTATTCAAAGGGTTTGAGAAGTACAAAGAACGTCTGAGCACAAATAGAGCTACCTTTAATAAATTAGCCAGGCCAACTTTGTGGCTGCAAGTAGTAACTCTGACTCAATGATCCCTTCTATCCAATGGTTATATCCCATGTTCACCACAAAAAGCACATGGGTTTTTTTCTTTTTTTTTTAACCCAAATTCAAATCCATAAGGGAAGATCAGACGATCAAACGGTTCTGTTTGAGCGGCAGTTAATGACAATCCATTAGATGGAGAAAAGATTGCGATCTACTAAACAAACCGACGCTGCTTGATCAAGCTCCCTTTTAAAAATATTTGGGGTCGAAAGTCGAAACAACAAAATAAATAAAATGTAAAATAGCATGGTGGTGGGTATTAGTGACTTCTTACCGGTGCAGCTAGGCTGACAGAAGCAAAACTAAGGACTAGGAGGAGCACCACGAGATGGAGGAGAAGCCCTCTGATCACCATTTTTATGTTGTTGCTGTTTACCACAAACGCCTTTTAAGTTTTAACACCTCGGCTCTCTCTTTTATCTTTCATCTATAAGCGTCAAAATTAGAAACTTCATCAATCTTGTAAACAACTTTTATTTCTTTTATTTCTTTTATTTCTTTTATTTATATATATATATATTTTTTGATATTAGACAAGTATACACATATGACAGTTGCGGAGTAGAATCTAACCCGCACCTTATAAAGACAAGGATAAAAAACAACGTGAAGAATGAGTATCGAACCCATGATATACTCCCTCTAGACCTATTCCCTCCAAATAAATCTATTTTTCCTAAAATTATAGGCCACTCTCCGTTTTAATAGCCCCAAAGATCTCCCTCTAAATAAATCTATTTTTCCTAATATTATAGGCTACTCTCCGTTTTAATAGCCCCAAAGATCTCTTATAAATATTTTAGATTTAGCATTAGTCGCTTAGACCATAACCACAATCTTTGTATTTTTGGTATGTCTTTGAATATTTACAATCAATTGCATGCATCCAACCAGGGCCCGCACTGGGGCAAGGCCCATCAGTGGCCGCCTCGGGTCTTTGAAAATTTGGAGCCTCCTATTCTTGTAATTGTTTATGAACTATTGGTTAATATAAGTTTTAATATACTAAGTTAATAATTAATTAAGTCAATTGATTAGTTTAATTGTATTGATTTACTTTTTATGCAATAGGTTATCGGTTTTTATTAAATGACCTAACTTAAAACAATGATAGTGTGTTTGTTAGAGCTCAGTCTTTTACAAATGACCTATCATTTAAATCTCCTTGACGAGAGTTATCCAATGAAACTATTTATGGAGCATTTTGAGACTGTTAAAATACTAAACAAATGACATGAAAGATTCAATAATATTTAAAATGCTACAAAATGTCACAGTGTTATTAGTCGGGTTACTCGATCCATAAGATACGTTCTACTATTTAGCTTTTCTCTTTCTGTATTTTATTTTCTATTAATATATATTTTCGTTAACTTATAAGTTATATTTTCAAATTATAAACAGTAGAAATATTTGTAATCTAGGAGTAATCATGGTAACAAATTTCAATTTCGGTAATATTTTGAAAAAAAATTCGAAAAGTTTTGAAAAAATTTTGGGAAGCACAAAAATATTCTATATAAATTATATTTAATATTTACAATTTTTTTATTTCTTATACAAAAACAATTAAAATTAAAAGAAAATTCATTAAGTTTGACAAAATTTCGCCAAAATTAATGAAATTTGGGGATTTCGAAGAAATCATTGAAATTTCGCTGAAAGTTACGTCTAACTTATGTTTCGGTAAATTTAAGAGAAGTTTTGAAAAATATCGAAATTTATTGGGAGAAATGAGTTATTATTTTATTTGGTAAAAAAAAGTTGTGACAATTTTTTTTTTCCAATTTAATATGAAGGAGGGCCCATTTTAGGAATTCACCTTGGACTCCCAAAATCTTAGGACCGGCCTGCATCCAATGGTCCAATATGGACCGACACAAAGTACTATGATCGAATACTAAAAATGTGTGACTTTGATTAACCAAAAGAGATTAAAAAAAGAGTACCTTTAAATCCACCCACAAAATCTTTGAGTTCACCCACGCTGAAACACATTGACTGCGATGAATCAGACAATGGAGATCGTTTATCCTCCCAATATTTAACACGATGGATCTTGAGATCATAAACATACCATTATACGGTCATTGTTTTATTTCCCGTGGCACACATCACAGAAAAGTGATCGTAAAATCATGTACACGCTCAAAATTGACTTTAAGGTCACTTTTTTGGGTGTGTAGCACATGAAACAAAGAACACAAAGAACTAATGGTTTGATAGTACGCTCATGATCTCAAGATCCATTATGTGAAAGATTAGAATAATAAACAATCTCCATTGTTTGATTCAATGTGTTTCAAACAATGTAACACAACCTTAAATGAGGAAATTTTTTCAGATATGTCGTTCAATCAATTGGATGTATAATGTGAAGAGGGCAATGGTAAAGTCAAACCGAGATTTCAAGTTCAACCCCATATGCAGGCAATTGGAAATAGGAGAATCTTAATTACATATCATCCTATAAAAAGTGACAATCACGATAGTCAAGGTTCTCTTATATCCAAAGGCATCAGATGAGGTTGAACTTGAAATCCGCTTCAACCTAATTCAACCTTACCATTGCCCTAATGAAGAAGTGTATCAACCGGATGAGGTGAATAATTAATAGAGAATATTTAGGCATAAAAATTACCAAAATAACAAAAAAATTAGATCTGATATGTATCTTATGTTTTTGGTAAGATTATGTTAATTGATATTTATAAATATTAAAAAAATATAAAAATAATATTTAGATAAGTATTTTGGAAAGTACATTAAGTTTAAAATATTTTTCAGAGATTTTAATTGATTGTATTCACATCTATTTAAAAAGGCTTCTCTTCCTAATGAAATATTAGAAAAATAATTAAGATGTAGACTTTTAAGTTTCTTCATAGTATCATAGCCATGATCTAATATCTTTCTTGTATGATTAAAAGCCTAAAAATTTCACATAACGAGCAATGGTAGAGCAGCTATTGTTGGAGCCGTTATATAGATCATATTCAAGCTAAAGTTGTATTAAAAAATTAGGAAATTTACCTGATCGACCCTATCAGATACACCTTTTACGTCAGAGGCCCTGTATTTTCACCTTTACCCAAACCGACCAGCTGGGAGCTTAGCCGACCCTAAGGATAACAAAAAGTCTAAATTATCCCCTTTCTTTAACGCTTAAAAACATCACCTTCTTCCTCATTTTAATCTGCTATAGTTTCTAAAAGTCAAAGGAAGCGAAGGTGACGACATCTGCTCCTCAATCCAATCTACTCCGATCTGCTATTTGGATCGACCCAGATACATCTTTTTCGCCAGACTGTAGTAGATTAAAATGAGGAAGAAGATGATACACCTATATAATTTAAAATTTTAAATATTTACATTTTTCTATATTTATATGATGTGAAATGAGATCTATGCCGTATGATTTGAAGGACACAATATAAAATCGATGGTGCCAAAGATAGATATGAAAAAAAGGCGATATCGACTTTGTACACAGTCGGTACTGACCATTTTAAGAGTCGTCAACGATTGTTTATAGAGTCGACATCGACTCTATACATAGTCGCCATCGACTCTGTATAGAGTCGCCATTAAAAAAAAATAAAAAAATTTCACAATCGATGGCGACTTTGTACAGTGTTGCCATATATATTATAGAGTCGCCATCGACTCTGTACCGCCATAAAAATAAAAATAAAATAAAATAAATAAATAAAATTTTTTTTTATACAGTCGATGGCGACTCTATACAAAGTCGCCATAAAAAAAAATTTATTTATTTAAATTTTTTTTTTTTTTTTTTTTTTATATATATAGTCGATGGCGACTCTGTACAGAGTCGATGACGACTTTGTACACAGTCGATGACGAGTCTTAAAACGGTCGGTACAGACTATGTTAAGAGTTGCCATTGATTGTTAAATTTTTTAAATTTTTTTTTAAAGAGGCGATATCGCCTTTTTTTCGTGTCTATCTTTAGTGCCATCTATTTTATTATGTGGCCTTTAAATCAGACGGCATAGATCCGATTTCACATCGCGTAAATATAAAAAAATGTAAATATTTAAAATTTTAAATCATGTAGAACAAAAAAAAGTGTAAGGTATCTCAAACTTTTTGTGCTAGCTGAAAATGGCTTGGCTAAAAGCTGGTTGGTTTGTGCCATGTTTTTTATTTTTTCATTAAAAACATTAACGGAAATTTACCTGATCGACCTTGTCAGATACACCTTTTACATTAGAGGCCCTGTATTTTCACGTTTACCCAAACCGACCAGCTGGGAGCCTAGCCGACCCTAAGGATAGCAAAAAGTCCAAATTACTCCCTTTCTTTAACGCTTAAAAACATCATCTTCTTCCTCCTTTTAATCTGCTACAGTTTCTAAAAGTTAGAGGTGGCGAAGGTGACGGCATCTTCTCCTTAGTCCAATCTACTCCGATCTGTTATTTAGATCGACCCAAATACACCTTTTTCGTCAGGGACTGTAGCAGATTAAAATGAGGAAAAAGAGGATACAGTTATATAATTTAAAATTTTAAATATTTGCATTTTTTTATATTTATACGATATGAAACGAAATCTATGCCGTCTGATTTGAAGGTCACAATATAAAATCGATAGTACCAAAGATAGATATGATAAAAAGTCGATATCGACTCTGTACATAGTCATTACCGACCATTTTAAGAGTCGCTAAATCATTTGTTCTGAGAGTCGCCATCGACTATGTCTGAAATCACCATAAAAAAAAAAATTTAGATCGACTATATAGAGTCACCATAATTAAAAAAAAAATATTTATTTTATTTTTTTATACAGTCGATGGCGACTATACAGAGTCTCCATCGACTCTATACAGAGTCGATGACGACTCTTAAAATGGTCGGTACCGACTCTGTTAAGAGTCGCCATCAATTGTTTTAAAAGTGGCCATTGATTGTTAATATATATATATATATATATATATATTTTCTGGTTTCACATCACGTAAATATAAAAAAATATAAATATTTAAAATTTTAAATCATGTAGAATAAAAAAAAGTGCAAGGAGTATTTTGGACATTTTGTGCTAGCTGAAAATGACTTAGCTAAAAGCTGGTCGGTTTGGGTAAAGGTAAAAGTACATGGCCTCTGACGTAAAAAGAGTATCTGACAGGGTTGATAAGGTAAATTTCCCTAAAAAAATAAAAAGATTTGAAGGGCAAGCGAGTTTTATACATAGAAGAAAAAAATACAAAAGATTTTAGCAACAATCAAACAAGCTACCTTAATCCAAATTCTAGAAACAAATTGAAGACCTATGCTATTGTGCACCTGCTGCTTCTGAGCAGAGAAAAAGAAGAATTTTTTCACCGTAACTAGTTCACAATGAACTTTTGAAATCACCATGGAAGAGACGACTGTTTCTCAAACTTTAGAGAAAAGCCTTACTTAATCGACCGAACCATGGAAGCCCATGAGAACCAAGAAACATCCTTGTCCGCCTTCACTTCTTCCAGAAGTTCCAACAACTCTTAACATGTACAATTGAATAATAATAGGAATTCGCATTTTCGCGCGAAGGAGGCCTACCAAAAATAAAGGGGTGCAGTCCTAATAGGGCTACCTCTATCCTCCCGTTCGCCTTGATGCCGTTGGGAAAGGGACTCTCCCTCATGTCTTGAAATCTGGTTTGTTAAGTTCCTAACCGATACTCCAAAATGTCTAGGCGTTAGTGGAGTCGGAAGTTAATTCGTTATGAAGTTGGGGTTGTAATACACTACTACACTTCGCAGCCGACGTCCGCAGCAGCCCATTTTGTGGCAGCTCGCACTCCAGTACCCTCTATGGGGTCCCCTGGGTAGCCCTTTCCTAAGGTCACCTCTTCCGGTCCTCCACGGAGGCCCACTCTGTGGCAGGCTGGCAGATTTCCCTCCCGTACCTCTCTTGAGGACCCCCCTTTTCTCCAGGTCGCTTATTCGTTGACTCAACCTCGAGACGTGGTGCTGGCTCTGATATCATTTGTTAAGATCCTCATCAATACTCCAAAAATGCCTAGACGTTAGTGGAGCGAGAAGTTAATTTCTTTTTACTTTGGGTCATAAGAGAAGATCTTCGTCAAACCAAAGGATCAATCTTCCCATCAAATGGGTAAATTGAGGTGTCTACACTATCTTCTTTTATCACGTGATGTGCAAGGTGGAGTAGAATCGTGACCGTTAACAATTCAACGAAATGATGATACTACTCAGCCAACAAATACTTTTTGTGCAATTTCTAGGAAGAAACTATGGATCATCTTTTCCTGCACTGCCTTATTGCAGATAAGTCAAAAAGATTTCCAGGGTCCAATTCTGCCTCTTGTTTCTATGTGAAAAGCTTTCGCTTTTTCAGGTATGGTGGACCTTTTAATCTGGCGTGAAATGTCCTCTGGTCTCTGAATCCAATTTCTATGGAACATATGGTAAAAAAGAAACACTTGAATATTTAATCGATTAAACGACAGGTTGGAGCAGGTCTTCATCCACATTGTGGACTGGACTGGTTTTGAGTTGTTCTTCATTATCGATATTAAGCAAAAAAAAAAAAAAAAAAAAAAAACGTTCATTTCCTTGCTCAATGATTTTATAAGAACCATTCCCCACATGTTACCAATGTGAGGATCTTCTTTAATTACCTTATTTGGCTTTTAAATGGCAAGTACTTGAACAAATATATATTTTGAAAGAACACATGGAGCATAAATTTAAATCTTTCTTTTCAGATGGGCTTTCCCTCCAACCAACGGCTATAAAAGGTCAATGCCTCTCTTGGCTTGTATTCTGGAACTGTATGTCCAGCGCCCTGCACGCACGAGAAAAACAGGAAAAAGGGTTAGATATAATCTTATAGTTACAGATAGGCACATTTGCCAGGGCCCCTGACATCAGTAAATGTATTATACCTTTCACACGCCACCGAACTTTATCTTATTAAATGAAATGTAATAGCCCTATTTACGTGTCGTAAGCTGACATTCACAGATACCAGGGCTCAGACAACTGTAAATATCAGCTACTGACAGTGAGAGATTGACTGTAATGGATATAATCTTTTGAAACCAGCGATAGCCCATTAATTCAACAAATTCGCTTTGGATTTTGGTTCCAAAACCATAATCAGAGTCCCCTGTCATGACTCTTGGACACCTCTATATGTATTCACATTTGTCTGCTATTATACTGTTACAGGATATAGGCATCTATGATGTTATAAAACATTGTTAAATCATCAATAGTATCTTAGTGTCTGCTATGATCTTATCTATAGTCCAGATTTTATCAGGTTGGTGAGTCAGACTGACCAACATGGGTCAGATTTCGACACCCGATTCTTTATCCATGGAATTCGGTCTCGGCCAGTCCTTAAACTGAGACATTCGATCGGGAATGTAGAGTGGTCGAGTTCGCATTCTTCATGGGATATGTCAGGGTCCCGCATCTGTATCCATAATGTTACCCAACTCAAAAAGGCCAAGGCCATTGCAAGAGAAGAGAAGATACTTTAAGACTTCTCTGATATTTGAAAATGAGCTTAAAAAAAGAGTTGGGAGGTTTCTGACCTTTATGGTGAGAAAGATGAGGTTGTGCTCATAGCCTTGAGTGTATCTGCAACAATCATGTAAGCCGATTTGAGCAATAGAGCACAATGGTACAACTAATGCTACATCGTCTGATGAAATCCCTGTTGTTAGTGATGGGATCAGGTCATCTATACCATAGATGTGTTATCCAAGTACAATGAACCAGAATGTCCGAATTGAAGGTTACCATCCAAAAATCATATCATTCGAGCAATCGTAACCACATTGCCAATGCACTTATTCATGTTAAATATGGACCGATGCCTATTTTATTTTCAACTTTTGTTTTACGGATCCTTATGTGGACTGTTAAGACTGTTTGATCAATGCCGTCTATTGATCTGGATTGATGATCACGGTGTCACCCGTGTGGCATAGGCAATCTGAACACCATCCATGGTTCTTGGATAGATTTTAACATTTACCTGCCGGTAAATACTGATTGTGGTAATTTAGTTAAGAAGTTGGGAGAGGTTTCTATTAATTCTTAAAATCTTAAAACTGTACTGCTTAACACTGAAAAGGAAAAGAATAAAATGTACCCGGCAACTTGTTCTTCAACCAGCCATGGCCTCCATTCGTCAACAATTTTATACCCCATCGATCTAGTCCACGTTGCGCTTCCAGTATACGGCACGCACATATCATGGTCGCCACTACAATAAAGTTATGAATAACAGAGATCTCAGAGAAGAATGCCATTTTTCTCAAATCATAAAGGAAAACTAAGAATTAGCTATATCTCTACATTAGCTCTCTAGCTATTCTGACCATAAGACGAGCATAAAAAATTACAGTTATTGTAATATAGGAAATCGAAGATCAAAGCTTGTAACTTAACAGCTACCTCTGCCATTACAGTTTAAAAATAAAATGCATGGAGTTTTGCTGACAAATTAATGACCTTAAGGATTTCTACGATTAAATTGCTGGAAAGAGAAGCCCCTCAATATAATAATTATGATGACCCATGTTGAAGCTGAATTAAAGTTAGCAAGTATAAAGGAATCGGGCGAGATGCATGTGGAATAGTTGGGGTTTAGAACATATTGTTCACTACTTACTAGCTGGAAAATATGGATGAAAACTTACTCCATTATCAGACTTCAAACTACAACCTACATGCCATTCTTTCCCTGATAGGTGACCAATTAAACCCCCAAGCCCCATTTGGACTAAATTTCACCTTTCATAGGAACAACCAGTTCAAAAATGTTCGTATGGCAGTCTTAGCCAATGGTTCCAACCGCCCCTCACTGATTCATCGGCCTATCCAACTTCAACAGCATTGTGTCACTTTTTCCAAGCTGTTACCTTTTGACTTTTGTCTAAACCTCAAACAGGAGACAAAGAGAAGGCTTTTTAATTGAATGTAAGACTTATAAATTTAAGTACCCTCTGGTGGGAAACTACGATGACTATAAGAGTAATCCCTTTACATATCCCGGGGCACCCTAAAACTGGTCACTTTTTGGGCAGCACTACTCTGGAAATGAAAAAAGAGGAAAGGCAAAGGTTTAGAATTCATTATGAATAACAGATTCGGTTGATACTATGACAGGACATGAAGGTCTTTCTGCTATCTCCATTCATTGGATGACTATTCATTAAAGATAAAAAGTCAATACCTATCTTATGGTAAATTTGTGCTTTTTCTATTGCTACAGCAGAACTTTTTATGTTTGTATCGTGCCTTTTGTTGAGATAGATTATGTAAGGTATATGTCTATAATTTTATAGAATCTCAATTTAAATCCGCTCGTCTTTGAATTTGGGACACTGGAGTTTCTGCTCATTTAGGAATGAGATGCCTATGGCACATTCTTTTTCCTTCTTCTCTGTGGGGTTTAATGTAAGGAAAGGAATACCAAACTCTTCTCTAGAGTAAATGGAAATGAGTTTAGATACTGGGGGAATCAGTATATATGTCTCGGAATATGAGATTAGGCCTTGGTTGACGAATAATTCAAGTTCTCCATGGGGCATATTTCCATATCTCTGTTTTTTATCTGAACTATTTTTTTCTAAAAACGAATTACCATTGGATCACTTAACTTGGGTGATAGATACAAGGAACTAAGGGGTTTAATTTCATGGATTTCTGTGATAGATGTAGAAATATTGTTTCTTACGATAGAGACATGGTGATACTCACTTTTTCTAGGCCCAAAGCCAATGCAAATATTATCGGCAGAGGCCTCGTTCTGTGATCTGAAATGAAGTTTCTAATGGATCCCTCTTCTCTCTAGTTTGGTGGAAATGGATAATCTATTTGATGAAAGAAAATGCCCCTAACACTGTGGTGATCATATTAATGGTTCCAAAAAATGGAACATCTTTCACATTTCGCCTATAATTGTTGTGCCACTTAAATGCAGAGGGAGGGAAACACTTCGGCAGATATGATAATTTTCGTGTCTTTTACTTATGTAACATGGCAGTGCATGCTGGAGTCTACTTTTCAATGTATAGTTTCTCCTCAATATAATTTTGTCTTCATTTGTTGTTTAAAAAAGGGAGATTTTTTTCTTCTTTCATTTTCAAGTTCTCTTTTCAAGATGCCCATTACAGTGATCTAATTTTCATAAAACCCCATGAAAAGCTTTGACTTCCTCACTCCAATATTAAAGAATAACATAAATGCATAAAGGATGATATGTCCTGAAAATCAAATTACTTTCAAACCCACTTTACATCTATTTTTATCAAAATTTATCAGTTGATTTCAAGGGGAAATAAAAGCACCATTTACGGCTCTTGACTCTTTCGTAGACTAAATTTCAGCAAGGTAATAGACTTCAAAATCAGTCCCAAACAACAAGTAAATAGAAATATAAAAGAGCACCCCAACCGAAAAATGAACACAAGGCAAATATTACACTAATTCGAAACTACGCAGGACAAAACCCTAAACTACGTGTGTGCGATGAATTTATTATTTGCCGAAATTAAATTCAATTAATTTAAGCAATGAATCTGAAAATAATCTGAATACCTTCGGAGTTCGTAGTTTTCCATGTGAGGGATCGAGCTGTGGCTTGAATCAAGTCCAGTCCGGGCGTTAGATCCGTTAGATTTGCAGTGCAGATTTGCCCTAGAGGTAGAACTCTAGGTTTTCCAGATGAAGGCGCTCGTAGTTCAATAAGGGATCGCTGGTCCAGGGTATTTTGATGCGGGATGGTTTAATGGCTCTGAAGAGACGTAGGATTGTTGAATCGGATCGATTCAGTGGCTTAGGGAAATACTAGGGTTTAGGATTTCGGGTATTTGGAAGGGTGATGGCAGATTTAAGGTTATAAAATTTAAAGCAGGGAAGATAGATCAAAAGAGATAAAATAGTAAAGGATAGATTGTGGGCTTCACACCCTTGGCTTCACCATAAACCCTTCTCGGGAATCGAAGAATCACTCTCCGGAACCGCTCATCTCAAGCAAGGAAGCAAAAAACTCTTTTCTCATTAATCAAAATCACTAATTACATTGTTTATCGAGAGACCTTATATAGGGGTCTTAAAATAAAACCCTAAAACGAAAATAAACATAAAAGAAAGACAAACTTGCCCCTAAGATTTAAGTCAAAACAAGTTCTCCCGCGATTTGATCGATCGATTGAAATGGATATTTGATCGATCGAGTATACAATTCAATTGATCGAATTATAGATATATATTCACGCTAGAACAAGTGTTTTTCCTCGCCGTCAATCAATCGATTGAAATAGGACTTTGATTGATCGAATCCTGGTTCGATCGATCGAAATTGCAGTGCTCCTCCAAATCGCAAAATTTTCTTCTTTACGCCTGGTTCTGATTTTCATTCCGCTTCTTCCGATGTCGGTGTACGCGAAATGGACCGTATCCGATGTCTACGATGTCGGCGTCCCCGTTAGAAATTTTACCAGAAGGATTAGGATTTATCAACCACTATTTTTATCATTCCCTCCAACTCTCGAAGACAGGATGGGAAACCAAACTCCCTTCAACAGACACTTTGAAGGATTGAATTTATGAAAAGCTTTTTGTTCTGTATATCAGGCTAGTTATTCTTTCAAATTATTGAACATATAAATGTAGGAATGAAATTTTACTAAAAATAGTCAACTATTTGAAAGGAAGAGGATACTTCCATAATCTGGGAACCTGTAAAGACTTTGAAATTGATAACTTCAAAAATATCTACGAAATTTGACTTAAAGTGAATAAAAATATCTAATAAGCACATATCCTCAAACCAATACCCTCAGATCCATTAAGCACCTCGATCATTTACTTGAAACATTTGAGCTTTCTCCTCATTGTTAGAAACACTTCATCTCACAATTTATTTGTCATATATACTATACTTTATTATATGTTGTGTCCTATATCCTTTTCTGATATTCCCAATAATAAAATGACCTACTAAACTAAACATACCAATTCATCTAACATCATCCATATTCTACTGTTTAATTCATACCCCCCTTTCCCCTTCTCACAATTAAATGGCAAAAGCATTTTTTTTCTCCTTTTTTAATGGGAAAACTGTGAGACCTCCCTATTTCAATGTCAACATGCTTTCTCATAGAAGTTTGCTTCAAAATGATAAAAGAAGCATGTTTAGAAAATTTCCTTCATGGGACTCCCAGGACAAAAGCATGTTTAGAATATTTCTTTGCCCTTCATTTTGCTTTTGTACATCTAATTACTAGAGTTTCTATCATCCTGTATTGAGGAAGAAGAAGACTCATGTAATGTGCCCACTTTTTTAATAACCAAAATGCCACTAAAATTAAAAATTACTAAAGTCATTTAAAATTTCTAGTTCATTTTTTCCTGGAATTCTGGTAGATATACCTAGATAAAAAAAAGACTACACACTTTGATCACACAAGCAAGAATATACAGTATTGCAGTTGGAGAAAAGACCTGAATATAAGTGCGCGATACCCTTGAGCAGTGAGGTTCTTGTGATACTTGATCATGCTTCCAGCATCATGATGATAAAAGATATTGCTTGTACACAACTCCCAATCACCGATCTTGCTTCGCTATAATAAATGAGATAATTCAACGCTTTCAGAATCGACTGGTCAACAGGTCAAGAACTTATGGAAGATTGAGAAGTATTTACTCAAACCTGTTGGGCATGAATAGCCTTCCTCACTTCGTCGTTGTTCAGCCATTCGGTCGCAACTTCATCATCCTAAATTTCAAACAGAAAATATTAATTAGATTACATGTTAACAGAAACCCAAAAAAAGAAAACACGAGAAATTTAAGAACTGGTTAATTAACATGAACCTCGAGTAACTTATTGTTTACCAACTAGTTTCAAGAATAACTAAGTAAAAGGATAAAGCCTCGTGTCATTTACTTTTCTCTGAATCCTTTTAATGGGTAATTGAAGCAAATAAATATGCAACCGGGGAAACATTTAGTTTACTAAGTGCACATAAACTATATAGTATAGCATATTAATTTATACTTTGTAATTAGTAATTGCATAATTGGTTGATAGGTTAGGCCACAGTTGCAGGCCGAAAAATGGATGTGGGAAATGATGCAGAAAACAGATGCCAAATTAGACTGGCTCTTTTTACAATACATATTGGTATGTACTGGCCGATACATACCAATTTATAGTCCAAAACTGATATATATAGTTTTGGAGCTGGCCGATACGTATCAAAAAACCAAGATTTCAAACCTTGGAACTAATACGCCCTCATGGGAATTATAGTAGATACTATACATCAAACAAAAGCATGAGCACAAGCACAGCATAAAGGTTATGTATGCATATATGGATATAATGTGCAGAGAATGGAAATTCAATTGACTACTTACAGTACAGGGAACTCCGCTACTCCCCAACAAGCCCGCAAGCTCTGGCCATGTTGGAACAAGTCCATCTTTTACTGGAGCCCTTAGAGGCCAAGAACGCCCGAACATCCTCTTCCTCACAGCAAGAGGCCTCTCAGTCTCACCTAATTTCCTGAAGCTATTTGGAATCCTGCTGTCATTAGTTTTTATCTTTTTTGCTTTGAGAGTGTGGTAGCAGGGCTCGAGGATGTCATATATGTTTAGTTTGCTAATCTCCTGGACAAATATCAGGTACATAATATTTAGTGTTTGGAGAGCACATGACATTGCTCAATACTGTAAACTACAATATGAACACTGAATGAGAATGTGACTCTGTATTTCCAGAAATCCGAGCACGTGGATTCAAGCACGACTACCAATGTTGAATTATATTGTATAATATGGATAGGATAATAATCCCTTACTCGGGTAACTGGAGACCATCCCATCACTTGATCTATGATCAAAAGGTGGCTGCCAACACAGACCAATCACAGCTCGTAACTGGATGGTCTCCCATTACTGGACTGAGGGGATCATTATCGTATGTGATATATATATATATATATCATGGGTCAAAATTTCGGAAAACCAGTACGTATTGTCCAGCTCCAAAACTGATACGTATCAGTTCCGGATGATACATTGATATGTATCGTCCGGTATTTTGCTATTTTGTATGGGAGGCACTGATACGGTACCTTGAATGTACCGTACCGGTGAGGTCCAAAACCGATACGTATCGTGCGATACGTTTCGATATCGGATGATATTTTGATCCATGTATATATATATATATATATATATATTCGTATAGAAGTATTCAAGTACAAATAATCACTGGCAGTATATAGAAAGTTTCCATACCTGATCAACTTTCTCTAGCTTGGTTTATATATATATATATATAGAAGTATTCAGGTACAAATAATCACTGGCAGTATATAGAAAGTTTCCATACCTGATCAACTTTCTCTAGATTGGTTTCACAGCTTGAACCGATTGGATTCCAAAAGTTTCCTTGACAGGAATCAGTCACTTCCTGCAATATAAATATATAATATCTACTAAAATATTAATAACTCTGTTCCACAGATAAAATGGACTAAAAGGAGAAATACAGAGAAAGGGAAGGACACTGCAAGATCAACATCAGAAGAATGGGCTACTATAGATTCATGTCAGTCCTAAATATCTAAGGAAAAAAAAAAAAGACTACTTCTCGAAGTAGCTGAAACTAACATATCTAACTTGAAAGTGAGTTGTATTAGTCAATGATTGAAAATGCACTCACCTTAAATAGATCATCTGAAATCAGGGCCATTCCATGTGCAAATGGTACAAGAGCATTGCCGTCAATTTCGCTATCTGTCACTCCATTTCCAACCATGTAACCCTGTATTGGGCATACAAACAAACTTAAAATTGGAAATCATCCTGATCATACTTGAACAGATCTAAAAAATTTCATACACACACACACACACACACACACACACACACACACACACACATATATATATATATATATATATATATATATATATATATATATATATATAATGACATTAGTGATTATTAGTGTCGAATAGAAATCTAAATTGGAGGTCTGACCTTGAAGTTGAGAATAGGCTTCAAACCAGCTTTGATTCCTATGGGAGAGAATAAATTATGCACAAAGTTTCAATTGAAAGATAAAGAAACTCAAAAAACCATAACTTGGATAATACCTTTGGCAACTTCAGATGCAAGAGTTGGCACATAGACTCCAGCGTAAGACTCCCCAGCAATAAAAAAAGGATTGTTAAGGAACTCCGGATATTGCTCGAACCACTATAAGCACAACAAGTTGGTGAACAAATGAATCGAACATAAATCACTGTGAAGCCTTGGAAATGCACAAGCTATTAGAGACCCGAATTCTCGGGCTTGTTAGAAAATACCTTGAGAAGGAATGAATGAGTATCAGAGGCAGTCTTGTAATCTCCGGTATTATAGGCATCTTGGTTATCAGCATAAGACAATCCAACACCAGCAGGAGAATCCAAATATAAAATACTAGAGACCTGAAATGTAAAATTCACGCCTATTATATATTCTGTTAACTTTTTATACTTGAGTATTTTATTACAAATATAGAATGATATTAATTTAAATAGAAAACTCATATAATCTAACCATAGCACATAGATGAATTGAGTTAATATATATACAAATTATGAATCTCATTCCCCGACATCTTATGTCAAAATCAATCCTACAAACTTGAGAAGTGAAATATAAGGGGTCAATATTAAATGAAATGACATTAATTGTAATATAAAGTTCATATAATATAACAAAATAAAAGAACAAGGCTATGATTTCACAACATGAATGGACATGAATTAATGTTGCGAAAGGAAACAATAACATTAATAATAATAATAATAATAATTCACACAAATCATCAATCTCATATCCTATGTCACTATAATGCCTATCATCCTATGTAAATTTCGATGGGATCTGACAATAATGAGGATAAGGTTTACCTTAGACCAACTGTAAGGATTGAGATGCAATTGGGTCAGGCTTTTGGCTCCACTTCCCACTTGAAAATTGAACGGCCCTGATGAAAGAATTTTTGTGAATTAATAGCATTGACATAAAGTGACATGGATTCATCCAATCATGCTGATATAAAACATATGATGTCATGAAACACACCAATTTGCTATGAACAATTTTCCTCTACAAATGCAAAATCGAGTCTAGTTAACCACTATTCGACAAATCTACAATCAATTTCAAAGAGCAGACTGAATTATCTTTAAAAATAGTGGCTTTATAGGGGGCGTTTTAGTCATGGTCACCAAGTTTGTTCTAAACCCCACGATCTGCAAACTGATTTAGCGAACATATAGGGAAATTTTAGGCTATTGAGCTCTTAGTTTCACTAGAAACACCGCAAATTATGAACCATATAGAATGCATTTACCATGAGTATGGCAACTATGTGATCAGCAATTCTAAATCAATAAAAAAAAATTGAAAAACTTGATAGAGTCAAAATTCAACGGGAAATCAAGGGAACCAAGCCCAACAATGAAATCTTCTAACTAATATATCATTTAAAACTACGAACAGATTGAGCATTTTAAATCTCCAATTTCCCTCCAATATAAAGTAAAGAATTCAATAATTCCGCCAAGAAAAACAACAAACATGTCAAGATCATTACCGTGCTCATACACGAACCCATCGAAGCTAGAGCAGCCTGGTCCACCATTGAGCCACAGGACGACAGGGTCCTCAGACGGCTTCCTCTCCGAAACCACGAAATAGTAATAAAGATTTTTCCCATCAGTCTCATCAATGTTCACATACCTTCAACACCCATATACAAAACCCGCCAATTTCGCAAAACAATAAATCAATTAATCATAAACGAACAAGTAATAAACCAAGAAAAATTACTACACCATTTATAAAACACCCGAATTGAAAATGGATATATTCAACAATTATACCCATGGGTCCAAATTTCACCCTAAACAAGTCTCTGACATGGCCTTATATCGCCCGATACAGACCTACATAGGCTTATTTTCACATACGTCTTGTTGGAACGGGCACCTCTTACTGTCTGCCACAGGCGAGGCTAAACGTATGGGAAAATAGAATTTTCAAACCAGGGTTATAACCCAAAATTCTGGAAGGTCATGAAAACTATCAATCAATCCTTAGAAAATTAGTATAACAGAAAGTTCTGGGTGTTGGTAAACTGCCAGAATTTGTGCCTATAACCAATAGGTACTTCTATCCAGCTATCTGAAACATACGTACCTAACAACAAATCCCCAAAAAATGTCAACAAGTCAACAAATACTGCAAAAACTAAATTACCCAGCATAGTGTTTTGATGGAAGAGTGCCAGTAAAACCAGGAACATGTGTGATTAGAGCAGCTTGAGGAGCTGCATCTGAAGTTGGGCTATTAAGTAAATTTATGCTCAAGAACACCAATACTACAGCACAAAAATTAAACAGAGAATCCATGGTTTGGCTCAGAAAATTAATAGTGAATGGTCAGAAATAAATCCAACAGTTGGTGGTCACAGGGTGAATGAGAATCTGGAACACACACACACATATATACTTGTGGTAGCTTCTCTGTTCAAATTTCTTAAGTGTCACGAGATTGGTCATTTAATATGTATTAACAAATCCCGAGTTGAAATTTGAAAACAGAAAGGGAAGTAACAGAATTAAAGGTTATTGGGTTTTACATGGTAGTGATTACCACTACGGTAGATCATAATGGCACCATCATGAACCGTTCAATTAATGAGTAGTTTCCAGATTTCCCAAAATATTTGTAGATTTTCGTTTAAAAAAAAGAATATCCATGGTATGGAATATGATTGGACGGTTTGGATTATTGTAGGTGTACATCCATTGGTGGAGAGATATGGGGGTACCGTATGTTCCATGATGCGGAGTAACAGGGGATATAAAGTTAAAATGGAAAGCTGACAAAAAACGGGTGGAGAATCATATTGGAAGCCAAGAAATCATGGCTGCCAATTAAATGAATGAAGCGTGCAAGTGTGGAAATTGCAAAATTGGCAGAATAATAATTTTGAAATGGAATCTTTTTTTCTTCTGGATTAAAAGCTCCTCAAATTATGAGGGCTGCAAATAGTGGGATAGGGCCCTACTGATTGGAGGACCTGGTCCATCAGTTTGGGTTAAAAGCCTTGGCCGAGAAGATTGACCCAGATTGAAATCCCAAGATTCAAAATTGGGCCCAATCTGACTAGCTTTTTACCTAATATCTAGGCTGAGCCCAACCCAATCGATCCCCGATACGACCCAATTCAACCTTTACGACCCTATGAGTTGGAAGGGTCAGAACGAAAATCTTGAGTTGATCATTAATTGGGCCCAATCGGATCCACTTTCTACCTAATACTCAACCCAACCCAACCCAACCCAATCCACTAGCCTCGTCGAACTTGAAGAGCTGCCAATAGGGTTGGGTACTTGGGTCGAGCTCGGGTTGACCCTGTCTATAGACTATATGCACTCTAATGTATATTATTAGTTTTTATTTATTAATTTTAATTTTATTTTTAATATGTATATTATTAATTTATAATTTTATTATATATATATAATTAAAATTTAATTTTATATACAGTACTCTAAGATATATTATTAATTTTTAATTTTATTTTTTTGGCAAAATCCTCCCTTCAAAACTTCACCTTTACTATATATGATGCGAGAAGGTGGTGGTTGAGACGTGAGACTACAGAAAAAAGTATTCATTTTTTCGGAAAAATTAAAAGCTCGATACTCTTGCAAAAAATATCTCTTCAATCAATATCTCTATGACTATGGCCGAAAGTATTAATGTCTTTGCCAAAATAATTACAATGAGTCATTAAATCTTGAGAGCCGGTACTTGCTCACGTTTTTTAAGTCATTGCACCGAATTTAAAGAAAGACTTGGTATTTTAGGGACATGTAATGTGTAAAAATGCAATATGCGCAGTCTGACTGGAAGTTCATGATTAATAGTCTCTGGGACATAAAATTGGAGCAAAACACAATATTTATCATATGATCTATTGTAGTCAAATGTTGAATTATATAATAGCCTTTAACTCAATTTAATCAAATAATAAAAATTATATTTTGTTTTATTCGTTTGCAATCAATATCTTTAAATCATGACCTTCAAATCAAACAATTTAGATGGGTTTTCCGTTAATTTTACTGTTTCCAAACAAAATACCCCTCTGTACCGTATTTACTCACACCTAAAATACCCATTTGATGCACACTCAATATACCCTTGAGACTTCTAATTAGAGTTAAACTCTAATTTAGACTTTCTTCTTTTGAGACTGTTGGATGCACAGGTTCCAATAGTAAATGCAAATCAATAAAGATAAAAGTCAATATTTCTTTGCATCCAATGGCTTCAAAAATATTTGAACCACATTTAGAGTTCAACCGCTTAGACCTCTGATCAAACTATAGCAACTCAACATGTCAATTAAGACCCCACCTTCAAACGTATCTTTAAATACCACACCCGAATCTTTGAGAGCGCCCATGTTAAAACCCATTGATTGCTTTGAATTGGATGATAAAAGCGTTTTTCGTTCCAATCTTTCAAACACTTGATGTTGAGATTATGGGCGTACCATCAGACGGTCAGATATTGATTTGATGTGCACAGATTTCAAATTAAAGTGACCTTAAAATCAAATTTAAACGATACTTTAGGAACAAAATACCTCTCTATACCATATTTACCTACCTCTAAAATACCCTTTTAATGCACACTCAATATACCCTTGGGACTTTTAATTAAAGTTAAACTCTAATACTCCCTTCAAAATCGTCACCCTAAATCCATCATACTTTTCTATGAAATACCCTTTTAATGCACACTCAATATACCTGTGGGACTTCTAATTAGAGTAAACTCTAATTTAGACTCCCTTCAAAATGGTCACCCTAAATCCATCTTACCTTTCTATATATGCTAATAAAAGTGCACATGCATTGCACGCGTTAATTTAAGTGTGGAGACACCATGGAAATCGTCTGATTTAAATGTCACCATCTAATATCTTCAATCTCTATCATATGACTCAACAGAATAACTGACCATCACCCGATCCATATTTGACTGCTTTGAATTATATAATAAAGATTTTATTTTGTCCTATCTTTTGCATTAAACAATTTTAGACTAAGACCTTCAAATCCGATGACTAAGATAATGTTTGCACTTAGCCTAAGTCCTCCAAATACCAAGCCTTTCCTTTAAAGGATACCTCTAATTATACCAATCAGATCTCTAAGGGCACTACATTCGATGGTTTTCGATTATAGTGCTTTCAAAATTCGATGGGTGCAAATAGACCGTTTTGATTATCATTTTAATCTTTTACATAATGGATCCCTACATCAATGGTGTACTACCATCAGGCTTAATTTTTTTATTCCACCTGACACCCATTCCACAAAAGTAACCAAAAATCATGTGGCACACATCATGTTAAATCGTGATTTTCAATCACTTTTTGCGATTTATACCACATGAGGTAAATAATTGAATATCAATACTCTCATGATCTCAATATCGATTATGTAAAAAATTGGGACGACAAATGGTCTCCATCATATGATTCAAAGCAATTAATGGGTTTCGGCTATGGTGCCATTAAAATCGGTGATTGGAAATAGAACAATTTGATTTTCGTTTCAATCTTTTATCCAAAAAAATAACTGTAAACTATGTGGCACACAACATGCTCAAACATGATTTTGATCACTTTTTGAAATGTGCACCACGTGAAATAAAAATATGATTGTTGGTACACCAATGGTCTCAAGATATATTTTGGAGAAGACTAGGATGACTCCATCATCTGTTTCAAAGGAGTCAATGGTTGTCGGCTATGGTGCCCTTCAAAATTCAATGCGTGCAAATAGACTGCTTCAATTATCATTTCAATGTTTTATACAATAGATCCTTAGATCAATGGTGTATCATCAGTGGCTCAATTTTTTTATTCCACATAACACACATTCCAAAAAAGTAACTGAAAATCATGTGACACCTACCATGTTCAAGTGTGATTTTTAATCACTTTTTGGGATGTGTGTCACATGGGATAAATAATTGACTCTCACTTAGGACTGTCAATGGGTTTTTAGGGCCAACCCGACCCTAAATGTTAGGGCTAAGGCCAAATTTTGAGGGCCTTAGGGTAGGGATTGGGCCTTTAAAATAAAAGCCCTGAAATTTAGGGCCGAGCTAAGATACGGCAAGGCCCAACTTGAACTTATATATATATCATGGATCAAAATGCAGAAAAATCGATATGTATCGTCCGAGCCGAAAACCGATACGTATCGGTACCGGTCAGTACCGGACGATACATTTAATGTGTTGTCCGGCTAATTACATGTATATGAACGATATAGTACTTTCAATGTATCGTATCGTTCGGGTCCGATACCGATACGTATTGTCCGATATGTATCGGTATCGGACGAAATTTTGATCCATGATATATATATATATATATATATATATATATATATATATATATATATATATATATTATCAAATCTATCGTTCCTTTAAACCTTTATATCATTTTTTAATAAATAGATAGATGAGAAGGTTAATTTGATAATTTTAGAAATAGAGGTATCTTTCTTTCATATTTCATATTATAATTTATACTAAAAATTATTTAATAATGGTGTCATATATATTTTTATAGCATAAGAACAAAAAAAGAAGATAATATTCGAAAGCTCAAAGCCCGGCCAAGCCTGCTAGGGCCGACCATATTAAGGCCCGCCTAGGGCTAGCGCAACGCAATGTAAAATCCCGCCCCGGCCCATTGACAACCCTACTGTTAGTTCTCTCATGACCTCAAGATCCATTATGTAAAAGATTGGGATGAAAAATGGTCTCCACCAGATGATTCAAAAAATCAATGGTTTTCGTCTCTGGTGCCGTTAAAAATTTGGATGGCTTAAATAGCATGATTCGATTTTCATTTCAATCTTTCACACAATCGATGCTGAGATCAATGGTGTGCCATCATATGGGCTTTGAGTGTGTTGAATCAGATGATGGAGATCATGTTTTGTGTCAATCTTTGGCATCAAAGATCTTTACATCATGGACTCCAAATCAGATTACTTAGATGGCATTCAACGTGGCACAAATCCGAAAAATATCGTATTTCTTTCTAAACTATGTGCCACGACACTAATCTCATGTAAATATGTGTTGGGTAGCACACTTTGAGCATACCCAATTACTGACGGCGCCTACATAAAAAACCCATTGACTGAGTTGAATCATGCGATGGAGATCAATGTTCATTCAAATCTTCCACCCGCTTGATCGTGCCATCAGAATGTCAGCTTTTCATTTCACGTGATACAAATCTCAAAAAATCTATCTAAAATCACGTTTGAGTGTGATGTGTCCCACATGATTTTTGAGTCACTTTTGGGATTCGTGCCACATGGAATGAAAAATTGATCGTTTGGATGGTACACCCACGACGTCAAAATCAATCTGGTGGAAAATTGTGATGAAAATAGATCTCTATCGTCCAATTCAACCCAGTTAATGGATTTTTTGTGTAGGCGAGAACTTTGTTGGATGTACGCCCATGATCATGATCTTGAGAGCATGGGCATGCCATCAAACCGACAATTTTTCATTTCACGTGGCACAAATCCCAAAATGTAAATCTAAAATCACGTTAGAGTGTCCCACATGATTTTTGCATCACTTTTTGGGTTCAATGCCACTTAGAATAAAAAACTAATTTTTGATGGTAAGTCCATGATCTCAAGATTAATCATATGAGAAATTGGGATGAAAATTGATCTTCATCGTCTAATTCAACTCAGTCAACAGGTTTTCAGTGTAGGCGAGAACCTTGTTTGGACATGTGCAACATGGAATCAAGACTTGAGAATGAAAAATCTTGCCTTATAAGTAACGGTACCCATGTTTACGTTAGAGGAATTATGTTAATTATCTTTAATTAAAGGTACTTAACACGAATCTCTAAGATTTATGATTTATCTTATTTCATGAAAGTAAGGATAGTTACTTAAGATAGGATAACCTCTCTATTTCTGGTTTTTCTTTAATTACCTTATTTAAGGAAAGTAAATTTTTGATTTATTGGTATTTTAGGGATAAATATGGTATAGAGGGGTAGTTTGTACCTAAAGTGTGAAAACCGTATGTAACACTAATCTCTAAGATTTATGGTTTATCTTATTTAAGGAAAGTAAGGATAGTTACTTAAGATATAATAACCTCTCTATTTTTGGTTTTTCTTTAATTACCTTATTTAGTGAAAGTTAGTTTTTGATTTATTGGTATTTTAGGGATAAATATGGTATAGAGGGGTATTTTATACCTAAAGTGTGAAAACACAAATAAAAAACTAATCGTTTTGATAGTATGCCCATAATCTCAAGATTAATCATATGAAAATTTTGGATGAAAATTGATCTCCATCGTCTAATTCAACTAAGAACCTTGTTTAGACGTGTGCAATGTGGAATCAACACTTGAGAATGAAAAATCTTGCCTTATAAGTAAGGGTACCCATATTTACATTAGAGGAGTTATGTTAATTATCTTTAATTACCATATTTAACACAAATCTTTAAGATTTATGGTTTATCTTAGTTAAAGGAAAGTAAAGATAGTTACTTAAGATAGGATAACCTCTCTATTCTTGGTTTGTCTTTACTTACCTTATTTAAAGAAAGTAAGTTTTTGATTTATTGGTATTTTAGGGATAAATATGGTATAGAGGGGTATTTTGTACATAAAGTATGAAAACTGTATTTAACACGAATCTCTAAGATTTATGATTTATCTTATTTAAGGAAATTAAAGATAGTTACTTAAAATATGATAACCTCTCTATTTTTGGTTTTTCTTTAATTACCTTATTTAATGAATGTTAGTTTTTGATTTATTAGTATTTTAGGGATAAATATGGTATAAAGGGGTATTTTATACCTAAAGTTAACACAAATAAAAGAATAATTGTTTTGATGGTATGCCCATGATCTCAAGATTAATCATATGAAAAATTGATCTCCATCGTCTAATTCAACTTAGTCAACAGGTTTTCAGTGTAGGCGAGAACCTTGTTTGGACGTGTGCAACATGGGATCAACACCTGAGAATGAAAAATCTTGCCTTATAATTAAGGGTACCTATGTTTATGTTAGAGAAATTATGTTAATTGTCTTTAATTACTGTATTTAACACGAATCTCTAAGATTTATGGTTTATCATATTTAAGGAAAGTAAAGATAGTTACTTAAGATAGGATAACCTCTCTATTTTTGTTTTTTCTTTAATTACCTTGTTCAAGGAAAGTTAGTTTTTGATTTATTGGTATTTTGGGGATAAATGTGGTATAGAGGGGTATTTTGTACCTAAAGTGTGTAAACACAGAATTGACAGAAAATTAGGGGGTCGGTTTCGTGCTTTTATTATATACTAGTAAACATGCACGTGCAAATGCACGTGGACCTTAGGATTTTTATAGACATCTATCGAGTATGACTACCATGGTTTGAATTATCACCCAAGAAGAGACATTTCGGGTGATGCGTTTCCCATCTCGGGCTCAGCGAGAAGAGAAACATATGACTTCTTGCTACGAGACGTACTAATACTCAAAGTGAAATTTGTATAGTATGCTATATTATTACACACACATTAAAATGTACTAATCATCATTATTGAGACATGACACTATTTTCACTTAATGGATCTAACTTATGTGATAAGTCTATGAAGGTTATCATATTTCGCCCAAATGATTTCCATCATCTGAGTTAAAGTGGCCAACAAATTTTTTTTTCTTTGTCAAAGTGAGGTGGCTGTAACATAAGGCGGTGTGGTAGTAACAACGCCATGAAAACAATAATTTTTTTTTTTTTGACATGGTTAGTAATTGACATTGTGCATATGCACATAGCACCTAATGGCGCAACTTGCTGCACCTTCGCCATCTATTATGATTTATCTTTTTATCTCTAAAAAATGACCCTTTAATTATATGGTTTAGGGTAATTTTTTAGGGATTTGTGAATATGAAATAAAAAACTGACCATCTGATAGGTCATAGTGATTTCAAGATCTATTGTATGGAATATTGGGGTGAAAACATGAGCACTTTCAAATAATGTATGGGCACAAACAGAGGTACCCAATCATATTTGAGCGAAATGTGTGCCACCTAATTCTAAGGTCACATTTGGGGATGTGGGGATGTGTGCCACGCGAAATCAGAAAATCTATTCGACCGACTTTGGGTCGCCGTCCGGATTTTCTCCGGCGCTGCCGGAGCGGTTCTTCTACCCACGGCATCCTATCATTGTACATTTATTCGACCCACACAAATTTTTAGCATGAGCAACAACCATTTTATTTATATTCTCTTCTTACTTGTATATATATTTATTTATTATTATTATTTATTTATTTTTTATTTGTCGGCAAAAGCACGTAAAAGACAACCATTTATCTGTATTTATTTTATTATTATTATTATTATTTTGAATATGATGAAAACCTAATTTAATGGGCGCAAGAGTTATCCCTACCTAGAATTCATATAAAAGTGTCCTCAACTGGAGCAACCATCAATTATTATGCTTAGATCCTAAGCTCAAGTTATATTATATTTGAAAGACATCCAGTTCATGGTTTATAAACCAAAGTATATACTCCTTAGTGCACCCAACATATTCTTATACCTAACATTTAATATATATTTTGCCCAATAATTCTCATTAACGACTATTTTATAACTAAATTTAAATTAGATACGTATACAGGAAGATCACAAAGGGTTCATGATCATAGTTTAGAAGGACCATCATCTTCTACAAAAAGTTTAGAAGGGCTATAAATCAGAATTCGTGTGATCACTTAGATCTATGGCCATAGATATGTGATCAAAGCTCGTTGGTCATAGATTATTATGTAATGGCAAAAAGGGAATTTCTATTTATTTTAAGGCATGTATAATAACATGGTATAATAAACGAAAACTATTTGTGCACAGAAATACCCCTACTTGTGGTCCTAGCGTAGCAAGAAGTCCATCGGACGATACCAAGCTGTTGCCATGCCATTGCATTGATGGCACAAATCATCGTCATTGTAGGATAGCTTCAATGTAGAGTACGACAGATTAGAGAGAGGTAGATAACGTTGATGGCATTATGTGGAGGTGTTAAGGCCCGTTTGATGGCATGTAGAATTCCAAAAGATGAGAGGCTTGAGGGGGATGAAGTGGTTGTAGTATGCTGTCTTCAAGAGATGGGAAGACCTAGAAGGAGAAAGGATCTGCTGTTGTAGCGTCTCCTTCTTCCTGCCAACTTTAAAGTAACACCAGGTGTGATTCGAGGGGTGGATTGGTGTAGAAAAATATAGAAAACAGATCGGGTATGGGCTTCGCATTCCTTCTTCTACATCAAGAAAAGCGGAAACGAGACAGAAACGTGAAGGGGCTCTTGCTCATTAGTGGCGTCTTCATGGCACTGATATGAAAATAGATGGATGTGAAGTACGGGATGCACGTGGTGGTTCCATGTAGCGGACAACAAGAGAGAGATTGGGATTGTGTGTTGTTTGATTAAGAAATAGAAATTGCACGGTTTCCTCTCCATCATCATCTTCTTGGCTGTAGGGTTTGTGTCGTGATCTCAACGAAATCTTAAGAACGCGAGGTCTTTTTGGGGCCACGATTGTTTTTGGAAGAGAGTTGGGAAGGCCGGTTATATCAGTACTTCTAATTTAGTGGGGAGCCCACATTGGGTAATTCTCAAATTCGCCCTAAACTGCCCAGATTAGTAGAGGGAAAGAGTATTTTATGTTAAGGGCAATTTAGGCATAAGAAAAAAGACAAATTATTTTTACTTTTACATAGTACTAGTAAACATGCACGTGCAAAGCACTAGTTGCTCTATAAAATTATAAAATAATAATAAATTTTTAAAATGAAAAAGGTATGTGGGTTCTGATATATGGACCTATGCATTTAGATTTCAGATCATATGTCATGCGACACTTGATTCTAAGATAGTGCCTTTTTTGGGATCGTGTGCAATATCGCATTCATCTATTGAAAAAAAAAAATATTATTGTCTAAACTTCAGCCAAAGTTTGGGTACTGCCTCAGTCATCATGTCAATTATCCGTTAGTATGTTTTATGATTTGTTGAAGATAAAAAATGACTTACTACTATATTTTATATGTTTTCACTATATATAATTTAAAATTAAAAAAAATAAAAATAATAATTAAACTTATATTGTCCACTATAAAACATGAATGAAAGATATATTAGTGAGATTATGGGATGACTATAAGTAAACCTCCACGAATGAAAGAAATATTAAGATATTATAAGTGACTTTTTGATAAAAATGACAATCTTAATTTAATATAGTCAAAGCCCATCGTCAGATTAAGTAGTTGACTCTGTTGAATCATATGACTGAGATTATTTTATGTGCCCAACTTTTTACACAAGAGATCTTTATATCATGGCCTTAAAAATAGTTGGCTTATGTGGCTAAGTTACCAAAGAACGCAAGCATTTCTCTTAAATTAGGTACAATGTGATGTATGCCTATAATCATCTTCACTTTTTCGGATGTGTGCCATATGAAATTAAAATTGGTCCATTTGAAGTATGCCTTTAATCATCTTCACTTTTTTGGGATATGTGTTATATGAGTTGAGACTTATGTAGAGTTTTTTACTAAATAAGGATTATGGGTGATAGCGTGAGAATGATTTTTCAACAAAAATACAGTGAGCAAGACTTCCGGCTAGAGATATTTTATACACGCACCAATCTTGTTGGGATCTTAAGCTAAAAAACACGGATTGGTCCAATCTTCTACAAAATGAATCTTGAGATCATGATGCACCTATCTAATGATCAGTTTTCGAAAACTGGCCATTGATACGTGTGTCATGATCTCAAGATCAATTGTGTGGAAAATTGGAAAACAAATAGATATATTCTATATCACACCCGGCAGCCATAACTTTTTCCAACCCGACCCAACTCTTTGACAGCCCTAATTCTGTGTGATATAAAAGACCCGAACACCATCTTCAGTGCTTGTGAGCGACCACGTAATAATAATCTCTTTATAAAACGGGTTTAATTGGGTTTTGACTTAAAGGGCATTTTGGTCACTCAAAGCACCAAAACAGAATGACATTGCAGTAAATAATGACTAAGACTAAGGGCATTTCTCTAAATTTATTCTATAGATAATAGGTGCGGGAATGGAGGGGAGGGGAGGGGGTGGGTGGGTGGGTTTGGCTTCGAGCTCTTGTTAATGGCGGTGGATTTGGTAGTTTATGAGACCACAAAGCAGAGAGATACAGAGGTTTTCTGAAGGTGGATTCCGATTTTCGATTTGGTGGAGCGATTTTAGTAGTTTGGCAATTAGAAAGTCGTTGTGATAAACGGTAATGAATGCAAGATGAAATTGGAGTTTATAAGGACACATCATAGACATATATATATATATATCTCTGTGTGTCTGTGTGTGTGTGTGCGCGCGTGCGTGTATATTTTTTTTTTTCCAAATCTCATTTTTAAAAAAGATTTTTCATTTTGGGGCCCTGGAAATTGGAGGCCAAGGCAGCCTGGCTCGCCTTGGTCAAGGACCAACCATGGTCATAACATCACAAGTCACTGTGATGATCTAAGGTTCTCAGGTGAAAAATATTGTTACGAAAAATGATCTTTATCTATGATTTAATAGAGTCAAGGTCATCATCTGATTAGCTTGACTTCATTGAATCATATGATAGAGATAGTATTTTGTTCCAATCTTTTGCACCACAAATCTTTAGATCATGAAATTCAAATCAGATTTAGGACTCTTTGACTGTCCTAATTCTGTGTGATATAAAAGACCCGAACACCATTTTCAATGCTAGTGAGCGACCACGTAATAATAACCTCTTTATAAAACGGGTTTAATTGGGTTTTGACTTAAGGGGCATTTTGGTCACTCAAATCACCAAAACAGAATGACATTGCAGTAAATAATGACTAAGACCAAGGGCATTTCTCTAAATTTATTCTATAAATAATAGGTGCGGGAATAGAGGGGAGGGGGTGGTGGGTTTGTCTTTCGAACTCTCGTTAATGGCAGTGAGTTTGGTGGTTTTATGAGACCACAAAGCAGAGAGATACGGTGATTTTCTGAAAGTGGATTCCGGTTTTCGATTTGGTGGAGCGATTTTGGTAGTTTGACAATTAGAAAGGTCGTCGTGATGAGCAATAATGAATGCAAGAATTGGATTTTATAAGGACACGCCATAGACATGAGAAGAGAGAATCAGTGTTGTGTTTTTTGATCTTGTTATTTTGCTTTTATGAGGCCGATTTGATCGAGATTGATTTAATCTGATCGTTAATATGAGTTGGTATTGGAAAGGCCAACTCTCAAGAAAGAGGAGAAAAATCTTTACTCTCTCTCTCTCTCTAGAATTAAGGGTAGAAGATTGCACAGAAGGGAGAACTCTATTTTTGGGACTTGCGGTTATGATATATGAGTTAGGGCTATTTTAGATATGAAAATATGACATAAACTATTTTTACTTTTATATAATAGTAAGGATATAAATATTTTTTATTTTTATTTTTTTCAAACCTCATTTTTAAAGAAGATTTTTCGTTTTGGGGCCTTAGAAATCGGGCGCCAAGGCAGCCGCCTAGCTCGCCTTGGTCGAGGGCCAGCCCTGGTCGTAACATCACAAGTCATTGTGATGATCTAAGGATCTTAGGTGAAAATGATTGTTATGAAAAATATCTTTATCTATGATTCAATAGAGTCAAGGTCATCATCTGATTAGTTTGACTTCATTGAATCATATGATAGAGATGATGTTTTGTTCCAATCTTTTGCATCACAGATCATTAGATCATGAAATTCAAATAAGACGGCTTAGATTATGTTTTCACATACACATTTCCCCCAAAAGACCAAGTCTTTCCTTTAAAACTATGTGGAAGGGGCAACTTCTTGTGTGCGGAAAAAATACGGTCATAATTTGCAGAAAAAAATTATTAATATAAAAATTAAAAACAAAAGTTTGTGATAAAATTCGGAAATAATTCAATAAAAAATCATTTAATTCTGATATAATTCATAAAAGGCTGGCTATGTTTGCTCCTCGTGTGCAATCCCTTGAAAATTGTTGATTGCATCGGATCAAATGATGGAGATAGTGTTTCACCCCTTTCTTCCACACAATAGATCTTGAGATCATTTTTCACCTATCAACCAGTTAGTTTTTTATTCCTTATGTCACATATCCTAAAAAAATATCCCTTGCGTGCAATGACACACATCACACTCAAACTTGATTCCACTTCCGAGATAGGTTTTCAGAGAATGCGCCCATGCATTTAGAGCTACCCTTCATAAAATTCGTGAATTATTCAGTAATTTCAAATATTGGAGTTTTATTCACTTTTTGTTTTAAATAAGAATTATTCACAAGTTTTTTAAAAAGTTTGGCGAATTTGGTCAATATGATTAGAAGAGAAGGTCAACGGTCAGCTTTAAATCCGTTGGACAGAGAATAATTTTGACTCCCACGGTTTCCAAACTTGTCGGATAGAGAATAATTTCGACTCCCACGGTTTCCAAACTTATAAGGATGAGATAAAGAACTGAAATAGCAGAGACGCCGTTATCAAGTAAACAACTCAATCTGCAAAAGAAAGAGGTGACGTCATCTTTAAGTTACTTCTACCAGCGAAGCATTCTTTTATTAGAGATCGCATGTAAAGAAAGTATATTTAACAAAATATAATAAACGATCAGAACCACAAATCTATTAGTCACTCACGAAACTCAGTATAATGATAACTAAATCTGGGCTGTAACCAGCGATTAAATACTGTTAAATCATATACCCGTATCACAAGTCAACTTCTCCCGAAAAATTAGTCTCCGCCTAATCATCATCTTCTTCGTCATCGCTATCGAGCCATGGAAATCTTAGTTGTTCTTTACCCTATCAAAAATCGGTGGTTAGGGTTTTGATTTTTGAACTCTCGATTCAAGAGGCCACCTAGGCCTCTCTCGTAATTTCGTGTTTTTTTTTTGTGAAATTTTCGTCTAATTTGTGGTAAGAGCTCTGAATCTGTTCGAGAAATCTTAATTTTTCTTGATTTTTTTGTAAAAAAAATTTATGCGATCTTTCGAATGGATTAGGGTAAGGGTTTAGGCTTCGTGCTTGGTGTTCGTGGCCGATGGCGTTTGTATTGGAGGATCTAATTCTGTCTATTGAGGCATGGTTGAGGCTTGTTAAGAAAGAAGAACCTGTCGTGAACCCTAATCTAATCGTTAATATGAGTTGGTAGAAAGGCCAGCTCTCAAAGAAAGAGGAGAAAAAAATTTACTCTTTCTTTCTATAATTATGGGTAGAAGATTGCAAGGAAGGGAGAAATTATGGGTAGAAGATTGCAAGAAAGGGAGAACTATTTTTGGGATTTTGGGACTCGTGGATATGATATATGAGTTAAGAGTATTTTAGATATGAAAATATGATAGAAATTATTTTTACTTTTATATGATAGTAAAGACTAGTAAAAAGTCACGCGCAAATACACGCGAACATTAGGACCTTTAAATGATTGAACTTGATTTTTAGATATTTATCGGGTGATTTGAATATAAAAAAAAATATAGTATTTCAAGTGTTCCATACTATCCTAAACCCAAAAAAATAACACACTTATTATTATGTTTCATATATCTTCATTATGTATAATTTAAAATTATCTAAAAAAGTTTAATATAAAAAAAAAGGGTTTTTTGCAAATACCCCCTAGGTTATGTTGATATTACAAATGACTCCTCCAATTATAGCTATTTGCTTTAAACCCTCCCAGTTAGCATTTTGGTGTTTATAAAACACCCATTTTAATCAGTCGTTAGAGAATAGCCTAAATACCATATTTATCCTTTTTAAAATTAAATTACTAAATTGCCACCCTCTACACGTGGTAACAGTAATTTTAAATCCACCCCTCCACTTACAAAAAAGAATAGTTTTAAATCCACCCACCAAATATTTGAGTTCACCCACGCTGAAAAACATTGACTGCATTGAATCGGACGACGGAGATCGTTTATCGTCCCAACCTTTCACACGATGGATCTTGAGATCACGGTGGCACTATTACACGGTTGACTGCATTGAATCGGACGATGGAGATCATTTATCGTCCCAACCTTTCACACGATATATCTTGAGATCATGGTGGCACCATCAGACAGTTGACTGCATTGAATTGGACGATGGACGTCGTTTATCGTCCCAACCATTCACACGATGGATCTTGAGATCATGGTGGCACCATCAGACAGTTGATTGCACTGAATCAGACGATGAAGATTGTTTATCATCCCAAGCTTTCACACGATGGATCTTGAGATCATGGTGGCACCATCAAATGGTTAATTTTTTATTTCATGTGGTACACACCCAAAAAAATGACCTTAAAAATAATTTTAACCGTATACGTGATGTTAAGGTCACTTTTCTGAGATGTGTGCCACGAAATAAAACACTAATCGTCTAATGGTCTGCCTAAACGATCTCCATCATCTTATTCAATGCAATCAATGTGTTTTAGCGTGGGTGAACTCAAAGATTTGGTGGATGGAAACAGACGCGGTTAGGCAATCCAATTCCTAAAAATGGGTCTTGAATCATATAGGAAATTGGAGTGACGAGTATTTTGAGGGGGAATCACCCCTCTGATGAGTCTTGAATCTGATGGGTGAATGAAGGGCCTTTTAGAAGAGTACCTTTAAATCCACCCACTGAATCTTTAAGTTCACCCACGTTGAAACACGTTAATTGAATTGAATCGAACGATGGAGATCATTTATCCTCCTAATCTTTCACATGATGGTTCTTGAGATCATGATCGTACCATCAGACGGTCAGTGTTTTATTTCACGTGACACACATCTCAGAAAAGTGACCTTAACATCACGTGCATGCTTAAAATTGATATTAAAGTCACTTTTAGGGGTGTGTACCATATGAAATAAAAAGTCGACCATCTGATGGTACACCCATAATCTAAAGATTGATCTTATGAAATATTGGGACGATAAAAAATATCCATCGTTTGATTCAATGCAGTCGATGTGTTTCAGCATAGGTGAACTCAAAGATTTTGTGGGTAGATTTAAAGGTACTCCTTTTAGAATAGTGGTAAATTATAATGGCATGATTTGTAAATAAAGGTGAATGAAGGGCCTTTTAGAATGGTGATAAACTTTAATGGCATGACTTGTAAATATAGATGAATGAAAGGCCTTTTAGAATGGTGGTATTTTTAAAATATTGGTTTCATTAAGGGCAAAATAAGCTTTCCGTCCATAAACTCATGGCTAGTTAACGTCAGGGGGTTATATGAAACAGAAACACAAAAGTAGGGGCTGCAGAATAAATACTCATAACTCAGGGGGTTTCTTATAATATTAGCATAACACGGGGGGGTATATGCAAAAAACCCAAAAAAAATATATAACTTATATTGTCAACTATAGAACATGAAGAAAAAATAAAAACTAACAAATAAGTATAAAAATAATATGTAAAAGAATATATGATATTAAACCATGAGTGTTGTCCATTGTAGGCGTGCAAGTTAGGTACCAAACGAAAACCTAAAATTTCGGTTTTCGGTTCAATTAGAATCGAAACGAATCTGATTGTTTTCCATTTAGTTTTATTTTTATTTTTTGATTGGTCTGATTACGATTGGGCTCAGAGTTCTTTAATGGAGAAGAAATTAGGAGATAAATAAAGCAGCTTAGGACCCAATTTTTAAGAGTCTCAAAATTGTCTTAGCACAATGAAAAAAAAAAAGTTATTAAATAACATACGATTTAATAGAGAATGATTGGAACGCTTAAATTGATAAAGAATGTATTAGGCAATTTTAGTCTTATCTATAGTCTATACACTCTAACATAAACACTTGTTCTTATTTTTTAACTACCTATATTAAAGTTCACTGATTCGATAGATCACATCTATTTAAAGGAGATTGTCTGAGGTGAGATGTTCTAATGATGGGCGGTCACTTGGTGCATGTGGGTCTAGGCCGTCACACTTGGATAGTTGAACTATAAATGTAAATTGATCACAAATACTTGCCATGATATATAAATAACGTAAGCTTTAATGGTATAAGATTATTTAGCCTCCTCATCGGCAATCTTGTTAAACACCTATAAGCTCATTCATGATATCAAAGGCTGATTTCTACAGATATCAAGGCCTCCAAAATTGGCAATAATTAGCCTTTTAATCGGAATCAAAGGTAGTTAAATAGTGCTTCATAAACTTGTAGGGCCTGTTATTATATAAAATATAGTGTGTGGTAGATAAAGATGGAATTTTTTTAATTCATTCTCATAGTAGAAAGACAAAACACTAGAACCCTAAACCCTCATTCTTATAGAACATTGAAGAGAAAAGATCAATATAAAAACAAAGCAACACAACGGAAGCAGAAAACATAAAAGCAAAAGTAAAGATCAAGAATCCACATCTTAAACAATTGTTTAAGATGTGGATGATCCATACCGTCAAAGTGATGTAGGTCATAAATTGAAGTGTAGCAGGCTCAAAATGGTATTTTATGGAAGTTAAAACCATATGATCAGTGGATTACAATATCAACCGTTGGTTTTAATTTTAATTGTCGATATTACAGTTCATCAATGAGATGGTTTACATCCACTTCCAAGCATGTTTCATTAGTAAAAGACATGTTCCAATGATAGTTTGCCACTTGGAAAATTTAGATTGACAAATTACACTTCAATGGTGTGAGATGAAAAGTTTAATTTGAATGATGTAAGCAAGGAATCAAATATCGGCCGATACCGATACATATCTGTGATATGTATCAGTTTTCTCGCCAACCGATACGTATCAGTTTTGGCCACCCGTGTTTCTGTGCCGGCTATTACTGTTCTGTGTTGTCGTCGTCTTCCTCAAAATCATGGTTTAAAATTTCGGCCGATAATTCAAATTATCGGCTAAAATGTATAGGTTTCGGCCATGGCCGAAACGATATCACCTATTACCAGTTTGGTTGTATGGGCCTGCAAACTATTGCCTGATAATTTGCAATCTCATCTATTTTGGGTTTTAAAAAAAAAAAAAAAAATTGGGACCAAAATGTTGCCCAAGCCCCAAAAAATGGGCCCAAATTTTAATTTTTGGGTCAATTTTTCGGTTTGGGTCATGGCCGAAACTGAAATCAAAACTGAATTTGACATTTTGATTTGCTCAGAACTTTTCATTGTAGATGGAAAGAGCAGTTTGAGAGTCAGGGGTGAGCCGATTATGGCGATTTGGTGGGGGATATGGTTTTGTTTTGGGGAACTCTGTTCGCACCAATTTGATTAGTGAAAGCACCCAAGTCTCACAGCCCTTGAGAACAGTTGATTTTGTCATATAAGATGATGTAAGTTGTCTTTCGCCTTGATATTATAGAAAATAGATCTTCAGATCATGGATCACATATCTGCCGGTCAAATATTATTATATGTGTCACATATCTCCAAAATATGCCTGTGAACACATCACGATCAAACGTGATTTTAAGGACGTTTTTTGATGTTCTTTGATAGGTGGAATAAAAAAATAATCGTCTGATATGTGCAAGATGATCTAAAGATCTATTTAGTAAAAGATAGGCATAGGAAAATATCTCAATCATCTGAAAGGATGTAATCAATGGTCATAGAGGGGTTTGGGAGGTGGGTGCTTTCAAGAAACAGGTGGTGCTGAACAACGGTTGCTTCTCTTGGTTTTTTTGAAAAGACGCATTATCAGTCCAGCAACTGAAAGCCATCATTGTTTTCAATTTATTTTGCTCTAGTGGTGATCGTCTGTTAAAATTTTCTTGTGTTTTACTCGCAAGTGCACGAATAGTGATGTAATCAATGGGTGCAGAGTACGAGATCGTTCTCAGAAGGATTGGTTAGAAAATTTAAAAGAGGAAACAACTATTAATAAAGAAATTACCACAGATCTAGCATATTATTTAATTGGTTTAAAGGTTCTGAGAGGTTGATGGATGAGATAAACATTAAACAATAAATTAGAATTTAAACAGATACTGAAAGATAAGGATTGGAATACTAAATCCTCCCATCGTAGGTTTATCATTTATGCAATACAAATCTGTGGTTTAAGATATGAGATCCTCAAAAGATGTTTATATGCAAGCACGGGACCCGAACACACGTGAGTTCTAAACTGCAGATCTGAGATTACGGAGATGTATGATTAATATCCCATGAGTGTATGATTAACACTCACACCTCAGATAGTATTGAAAACCCAATCTCTAGGTAAATTCTATACTACCGATCTAAGATAAAGGAGATGTATGATTAACATCCCATGAGTGTATGATTAATACTCACACCTCGAATGGTAATTGGAACTTACTCCTGGAGTAAAGTCTACACTACCGATCTAAGATCACGGAGATGTATGATTAACATCCCATGAGTGTATGATTAACACTCACACCTCAGATAGTGGTAGAATTTAACCCAGAGAAGACAGTAATTAAATTAGAATCACCATTGCAGATTTGAAATTATAGGGCATGATTAGCTCATAGATCTCAAATTGTAATCAGATTATATCCATATTGATAATACTATCAGGGTTATTAAAACAATCTCACATCTCAACCTGTAGATTTATATTATTATGAATGAATAACTCGGATGAGGTTTATTAGATCCCTATCCCCAATAAAACTAGCCACACATGATAGAAATAAATGACAAAAATTAAAAATGATATTAAAATACTGTAAAGAGCTTCAACAAAATCCACAAAAGCTTTAATCTAACCCGGTACAATCATTCTTTAAATGCAGAAATTAAATTAATCTAAGACCTAAAACTAGGAAATGGGAAGAACAATGCTTGGAGAATAAAAGGAAAAAATTGAAAGACGCTAAAAATGCTAAGGAAAATGAAAGGCTCATAAGGGAGAGATCCTTGACCCTAACTCTAATTTTCTCTTAAATAGGGTATAATTTTGAAATCCAACCTTTTTCCCCCCAATTTTGACTAATTTTCGACTTTTAAAATATAAAGATTCAGTCCAAACTCGATTGATCGAGTCTTTTGCTCGATCCATCGAGTTTCCCAGATTTTTGTGAAACTTGGCCCAACTCTTCAATAGACACAACCTCAGTATTTTGGTAATAACTTTTTATCCCGAAGGCGATTCTCACGGTGTTGAAAAGAAGACAACGACCTATACAACTTTGGTGCTTCAAAAATTTTGTGAATCTGATGTTTTAAAGGTTAAAATTAAGCTTCCAGTCAAGATAAGTTTTAGATGATCCAAGGTTGCACGAATTTGACGTTATTTTCTAACTCTTGGGCTATTTTATGCTCAACTTATCTCTATACCTGTAAATCACTAAAACTATATAAAACATATTAAATAGTTTTCATTGGGTGGCTAAATATAGGTCTTTAGGGGTGAAATATCATCATATTTCACTACTCATTACACTCCAAAACTTATACTTTGCTAGTTCTCGAGTAAAGAAGAAGATAAATAAAACTGAAAAATAAACTAACAACCTAAGAAAAATAAAGAATGCCACTTTCATAGGTAGCATGATTATATTTAGCGTATGTAACAAACCTTTAAACCGTTGGGTGATCCTTAGTGGAGGAGTTTTATCCCCTGAGGGTTTTCAGTGAAGTTACCCACAAACTTCAACACATTTTTGAAACCATTGATAAAATTGAGTTTTCAAAATATGATTTTCATATATATTTAACTTCAAAACTCAAAATCATTAATTAATTCAACATGCAAATTCTCAATTTCAAATAACAATGTTATATTAAATATATTAATGTTCATTCAAATTAATCTAATGCTCAAATCGTTAGATAACTCATCCATTCATGTCTAAACGTGAAGTGTGTGCATACCTAAATCAAGATTCATCCATCTTGGAACTAATTTAAACAGTAAATTATCAGATCTTGACTCAATTCTCACTTTAGGTGTACTCTCAAAATAGAATCGCTTCGATGATGGATTCATTTTCGCTCTCATGTAAGAGATCAATATAAAGCAAGTAAAAAGATCTCACATGATAGAAGAAACGCGACACAATCAATGAATAAAAGAGAATCTCATAAAAAGATACTTGTATATTCTATACATGACATATCAAACACCATAAGTATTATATATTTACTCTCCACAAGGCAGTTACTAATACAAGATTGGATCATGAAGGTCTTTTACATGATTGTAATGGGGCTCTGGTAAGGGTAAGAAAAAGAAAAAAAAGAAGTTGAGATTCAAAGTTTCTGAGAAATTGGAAAAGGAACCAACCTCTGATTTTTCTATTTCTCTTCTCTTTCTTTTCTAATCTCTCACTGTCTTTCTCAATATATATTTTTATTTTTCTTAACTTTGTTTATTCACTTATTTTTCTTCTTTTGAATTTCATTTTCTTAAAGCACCTCATATTTTTCATTCTTTTTTAATTTTTTTAATTAATTTTTATTTTTTATTTTTATTTAATATTTCTTTCATACACTCTTAGTAACTACTACAACTCGATATCTCTTCACTTACTCTCTTTTCGTTCATTCTTATCTTTCGTTCCTAATTTCTCAGAAATAAGAAGGGTAAAGCTGAATTTTCAGAAATGATAAAAGCGTAAAGATTAGCGTGACTTATCAATGATTATATAAAGGCATATTTTTTAATAGGCTCAAAGGAGTATTAGAAGGATAAATTTACATGAGGTGAAACATTTTAAACACAGATGAGCCAAAGATGGTCTTCAATTATGTCCTCAAAAGATGGTAACCATGCCTATTTATTTTGAGCAAATATACAATACATTCTAACACACTGATATGAATTTAATGTCATAGAAAGTCACAAGTCAAAATTAAATGTATGAGATTATGCAAAAATAATTCGTATTCAAAGACAACTCCGAGTTTATGTAAACTCTCATCAAGGATGGAAAATTAGCTTTAAAGCTCACCGAGTTTAGTCTCCACTAAGTACCTAGGATTCAAAGTTTAAAGTAGTTCATCGATTTCTAGATCTTAAGCATGGTATATGTGCACAAAATGTCTAAGCATGAATTTCATAACCATCCTCAAATTATCACATTAAATTTCATTATCCTAGATATAAGTAGTCAAAATATGACATCGACATTCTCAAAATCAAATTCACATGCATCATTAATTAAAGTTTGAAAACTATCACAAAATAACATGTGTGATGACTTTAAATTTTTATTATTATTTTTGTGGTTTTAGGGATATCAAAAAAATAAAATCACACAAACTACACCCCTAAACCTGAACAAAATAATGTCCTCATTATTGACAATAAATAAATATTGGATTAAAGTGAGAAAATATACCTGGAGTAATGATTTGAGGAGCGTGATAGCATATGAAAAGGGGAGAGGTACAAAAAATCCTCCTCCACACGAAAAAAAAATATACCAGTATATCCAAACATCCTCACCACACGAAAAAAAATGTCAACAATAGTGAGGAGATTATCAAAACTAAAAAAATGCTTACTCGAATAACACTATAAAAACCATAATCAATCATAAAAACGAGTGTATCTAAGCATTTTTTTTTTTAAAGAAAAATTGCGAAATTAATTTATAAGGTTTAAATTCATTTCAAGTCCACTAGAATCCCAAATCTTCATGAAAAAATTTCTAAGCAGGACCAATGATTTATTTAATTGTCTCTGCATTTCTCTTATCAGAGACTTGGTTACACCCCCATAATGTGCCCAAGTTTCACCATTATGGTCCATCTCTACCCATAAAATTTCTACCTTGTACTTTGCATCCCCATGATCGCACTCCTGATTCAAACCCATTAACCTTTTTTCGACATTCTGCTGATTAACTATGTATTTCATGAATGAGCAACAGATTGAAATTCATCTTTCTCCCCCAAACCGAATTTACGCTCATATGCAAAAGTTATGTCTCCCTTATTAGGTATTGTAAGGGTGCCATTTTCTTTCTCTCTCATCTCAATTTGATTCTCAATTCTTTCCTCGACATAAGTATCGTTCCATTTCATTTCCTCTTTTTCTTGCACTTGCACTGCCTCAATGCTAGTTATATCATTCTTAAGCGTAGTGACCAATTGGTCCTTCTCTTTGAACGAAATTAGAGGAGTCCTCTTCATTCTGATTGGTAAGGAACTCCTCTATTTTATCTTTCATTTGTAAGTATTTGATCATCTGACTAACTTGAGATTGTATCCTAGAAATTCTTTGAGTGTTGGTGTCCACCAAACATTTTAAATATTCTAAAGAGTAAGAAGAATTTTAGGCTGGTTCATATGGTTCTGTGTCTTGAAAGTATTGAGTTTGCTGTAAAAAGTCATTAGGAAAGTTATTGGGATAAGAACTTTGATCATCGTTAGGCATTGTATCACAGATTGGAGGTTGATTAAACTCACACATGCCATTGGGTTGACTCTGCTAGTAACTTTAATCAGAGTAAGACATCATATCACACATTAGAGATTGATTAAACTCACACATGTCATTGGGTGGACTCTGCCAATAACTTTGATCAGAGTAAGGTATCATATCACACATTTGAGGTTGATTAAACTCACACATGTCATTGGGTTGAATCTGCCAGTAACTTTGATTAGAGTAAGACATCATATCACATATTGGATGTTGATTAAACTCACACATGTCATTGGGTTGACTCTACCAGTAACTTTGATCAGAGTAAGGTATCATATCACATATTGGAGGTTGATTAAACCTCCACATGTCATTGGATTGACTCTGCCAGTCATGAGTGTTCCAAACAAGATTGGACTGGATTTGTTTAAGATAATAATTTGAGTTGTTCAAGGGACACATACCTGTAATGTGTATCGAGTTTTTACAAATAACACATGATTCTAGACTGAATCCATACATTGAATGATTTCACTAATAACACCGTTTTTTTTTTTTTTTTTTTCAAATTCAATTAATGGTTCACTCAATCAATTGAAAAAATTAGAATTTTGAATTTTTGAAAATTTGAAACTTTGAATTATTTAATTTTAAAATTTTGATTTTTTTTTTCAAAATTGATTGATCTATAACACACGTCGATTGATCGAACTTTTTTTTTTTTTTTTTTGAATTTCAAATTTCAAATTTTAAATTTTTGAATTTTTTTTTTCAAAATCGATTGATCGATAACACACGTCGATTGACCGAACTTTTTTTTTTTTTTTTTTTTGAATTTCAATTTTCAATTTTCAAATTTTAAATTATAAATTTTCGAATTTTTTAATCTTTGATTTATTTTATTTTATTTTTTCAAATTTCAAATTTTGAATTTCAACTTTCAAAATTTTAAGATTTCAAAATTTCAAAATTTTGAATTAGAATTATTATTATTATTATTATTATTATTTTTTGAAAAGTTGAAATTTCAAATATTAAAATTTTGTTTTTAATTTTTTTTTTAAAAAATTTTTAATTTAGAATTTCAAATATGAAATTTCGAACTTTAAATTTTAAGTTTCAAATTTCAAATTTTAAGTTTAAACTTTCAAAATTTAAATTTTAAATTTCAAATTTCAAATTCAATGATTCTAAAGATTTCTAAAGATCTCAAAGATTTTTAAAGATTTTTAACTTTTGAGATTCAAATTCCAAATTTTAAGTTTCAAATTTCAAATTTTTAATTGTGAATTTCAAAGTTTAAGATTATTAGTTTTAAATTTTGAATTTCAAATTTTTAACTTCAAATTTTGAATTGTGAATTTTGAAATTTTCTAATTGCAAAAATTTTGAATTTTGTAAGATTTCTTTCTCTCTCCTTTATTTTTTTTGATTCGGAGTTTCAAAATTTTAAAATTTAAAATTTGAAATTTAAATTTCCACAACTCGAATAATGTAGGAGAATTTTTTTTTTTAATTTATTTATTTATTGTTATTTTTTCTTTTGAAGAGTCAATGGATCGATTGGCAAGGTCGATCGATCGAGATTGAAGGATTTTCAATTTTTTGGTTATTTATTTATTTATTTTTAATTTAAGCTTTAAAACTAGTAAAAATATCAATGTAAATCTACAGAAATTCTTAAAATTAATTTCCTCTTTCCTAAAAAATTATGAATTTTCTATGCCCAATCTCTGGCAGCGGCGCCAAAAACTTGTTAAAATTTTATTGTGATTTACTCGCAAGTGCGCGAATCGTGATGTAGTCAGTGGGTGTAGAGTACGAGATCGTTCCCAAGAGGATTGGTTAGAAAATTTAAAAGAGGAAACAGTAATTGATAAAGAAATTATTACAGATCTAGCACAATATTTAACTGGTTTAAAGATTCTGAGAGTTTGATGGATGAGATAAACACTAAACAATAAATTAGAATTTAAACAGATACTGAAAGATAAGGATTGGAATACTAAATCCTCCCATTGTAGGTTTATCATTCATGCAATACAAGTCTGTGATTTAAGATATGAGATCATCAAAAGATATCTATGTATAAGCACGAGACCGAACATACATGAGTTCTAAATTACAGATCTGAGATCACGGAGATGTATGATTAACATCCCATGAGTATATGATTAACACTCACACCTAAGATAGTATTCAGAATCTAATCTCTAGGTAAATTTCATACTACCGATCGAAGATCAAGAACATGTATGATTAACATCCCATGAGTGTATGATTAACACTCACACCTTCGATGGTAATTGTAACTTACTCCTAGGGTAAAGTCTACACTACCGATCTAAGATTACAGAGATGTATGATTATCATCCAATGAGTGTATGATTAACACTCACACCTCAGATAGTGGTAGAACTTAACCCAGAGAAGACAATAATTAGATTAGAATTATCATTGCAGATCTGAAATCATAAGACATGATTAGCTTCTAGATTACAAATTACAATCGAATTATATCTATATCGATAATAACATCAGGGTTATTAAAACAATCTCATATCTCAACCTCTAGATTTGTATCATTATGAATGAATACTTCAGATGGGGTTTATTAGATCCCCATCTCTAATGAAACTAGCCACACATGATAGAAATAAATAACAAAATAAAAACAGAAATTAAAAATGGCATTAAAATATTGTAAAGAGCTTCAACAAAATTTATAAAAGCTTTAATCTAGCTCGGTACAATCCTTCTTTAAATACAGAAATTAAACTAATCTAAGACCTAAAACTAGGAAATGGGAAGAACAATGCTTGAAAAATAAAAGGAAAAAACTGAAAGAAACTAAAAATGCTAAGGAAAATAAAAGGCTCCCCAAAGGGAGAGATCCTTGACCGTAACTCTAAGTTTTCCTTAAATAGGGTCTAATTTCGAATCCCAACCTTTTTCCCCTCAATTTTGACTAATTTTCGGCTTTAAAAACATAAAGATTCAGTCCAAACTCGATTGATCGAGTTTATTGCTTGATCCATTGAGTTTCCCAGATTTTTGTGAAACTCGGCCTAACTCTTTAACAAATACAGCTTCAGTATTTTGGTCATAACATTTTATTCCGAAGTCAGATTGAGGCGATTCTTATGACGTTGGAAAGAAGACAACGATCTCTACAACTTTAATGTTTTAGAAATTTTGCGAATCTAATGTTTTAAAGGTGAAAATTAAGTTTCAAGGTAGGATAAGTTCTAGATGATCTAAGGTTGCACAAATTTGATGTTATTTTCTAACTCTTAGGCTATTTTATGCTCAACTTATCTCTATATCTGTAAATCACTAAAAATATATAAAACATATTAAATAGCTTTCATCGGGTGGCTAAATGCAGGTCTTTAAGAGTGAAATATCATCATATTTCACTACTCATCGCTGTCTGTACAAAAAATGTTTGTTTAAACGATTTTACACCATTGATTGGATTGTGATATTGAAAATTCATACCGTCAAAGTAATATATCATCAAATGAAGAGTTAGGAGTCCAAAAATTACACTTTTTGGGAGATTCGAACCACCCGATTTGTGCACTCTAAACCAACAGCTGTTCTTAAGTTTGATGGTTGATATTAAAGTTCACTGATCGGATGGTTTACATCTACTTAAAAGCATGATCTTTTGGCTGGGACATGTCCCAACGATGGATTGAAACTTGGACAATTTAAATTGGTGATAGGTGTGTGGAACATGGCACAAATGATAATAACGCTTCAATGGTGTGAGATAAAAAGTGAAATTTTAATGATTTAAGATCATTTAAACACGATTTTTTGTTGAATGTGTGTATCATATTATATTTCCTAACCCACGCCTCCAACGGCTGTACACTGTGGTACCAGTAGGACTCCAAACTTTTGCTGATATTTCTTTTTTTTTTTTTTTTTTTTCAAAAAGGGTAACTTGGTAGTCGTCTCCTCTCCACTGAAGCTCTGGTGCTCGTCTCCTCTCCAACCTCCGCTGGTACTCCTCTCCAAGCATGAAGCATGTATCATTATATATTTCAGCTCCTGCATCTTTACCAACTAACAAATTCTAACCCAAGCAAAAAGTTTATATATATATATATATATATATATATATATATATATATATATATATATATATATATGACGCTTCAGAACACTACCTCATCGGATCCAACGATCTCGATTCGCAATTATCAACGCAGTTTACCGGTCTCTATTGGACAAAGGGAGCGAAGTCTGAGAGTGTGGGGAAGGCATGCAACGATGTTTGAGATGGATTTTGGGGCCTCTGAGATTGGTTATATTCAAGAATATTAATCTATTTTAGAGTCCTAGGTTAATTAGATATGAGTTATAGCCTTAGGGGCATTTTAGGTATTACAAAATGTGATAAAAACTATTTTTGTTTTTATATAATATAGTAAGATATATATATATATATATATATATATATATATATATATATATATATATATATATATATATATATATTCTTACTATTATATAAAAGTAAAAATAATTTCTGTCAATTTTTCATGCCTAAAATGCCCTAACTCATATCTATATAGAGGCAAGCCGCACGTAGTTAGAAAGAGGTAGGAATGATAGGTCCATCCTTCCATATCTACCACAAAGTAGTTTAAAAACAGGTGTCCCCCGTTATGCCACCGATTCGTAATACACGGGTCGAGTTCCAATTTTGTATCTAGGCTGAATTCGAGCCTAATTTTTGAGTCAAAAAATAATTGTGCCAACCCAAACCTGGCCCAAAGCTGTCTATTGGCATCCTTATCGGGCATGAAGCATCCAACCCAACTTTTAGGTTGGGTCAGGTCAACTCAAAGCTCGGGTTCTGTGGGGTAGACTAAAGGTTGGATGGACATGATATTTTATATACAATCAAGGAAATAAGGGGGTTTTGAACCGGGTCGGGTTAGATGAAGTAGGGGATCAAATCGGGCTTATACCCTTGACCCGTCACCATCATATCCGGTCTGCTGTCAAAATTTTGGCCTGACCGATTGACAACCTAATCTTCCTTATATATCCCTATATTATCTATATTTTATAACTTTTTACTGTATCTACCCTCATGTTCTTCCTTATATATCCTTATATTATCTATATTACATATCAGACCGTCACTTTTGGATGTATGCCACGCAGAATTAATATGTGACTGCCTGATAGGTACGCCACGATATTAAGATCAATTGCGTGAAAATTGGGACAAAAAACATTCTCCATTGTTTGATTAAAGATAATCAACGATTTTTATGGTGGAAATGCGTGTATTCTTCATAGGAAAAATAGTGGAAATCCTCGATACAATAGATCTCGAGATCATGGCCCACCTATCAAACGGTCAAATCTTGATTCTATGTGGCACACATCTCCAAAAGTGACACTTTTCGAGAATTGTGCCTCATGGAATCAACATCTGACTTTCTGATAGGTGCACCATACTTTCAAGATCTATTGTGCCAAAGATTGACGAAAAACGGCCTCCGTTGTCTGACTTATAGTCGTTTGACTTGTGGAGTCATTGCTAGTAAAATTTCTCCTAATTTCTCTTACATTAATTAGCTTAGATGGTGTACATCCTGGAATTCCATGTAAGCCATTTGATTTGGAGGTCATGATATATGCAAAGCTTCACTAACAGAGATTCACATGCCTAGCTCCATTAAACGCATATATCTTTTTAAAACTCATCCTATCATGCTCCTTAGGTTTACACATTTGACCTCAATTTTTCCAGTGTATGTTTATACCAAACCTAACTCAGTTCATCAATTCCCTTAATTCCCCCTATCTCTTTATATTTTGCATATAAAAATTTTGTTAACTTAACCTTCAAATGATTTATGCTCGAACTTGATCTGAGGGGTGAAGTTCATGTGCTCGACTTGGTTAAAAAATTGAGTCAAACAATGAAATCAAATCAACCTGATAATATTTTGGTTGGTGTTACCGGCACACCACTTATTTATGTTACATCCGCCGCATTCAATGAATAAAAATTATTGAAAAGAGTAGACATCTATGGTCTAAAATGTGGTCAAACGATAAAAAATTTAATACGCTATGTACCCAAAATTTGGCCGCAGTTTAGACAAAAAAAAAGTAATTTTTTTTAATAGATGATATGCGACATTGCACACAATCTAAAAAAATGCATTATCTTGGAATCAGGTGTCACGTGGCATATGATATGAGGTTTGAATGTATAGGTTCATCCATACGTGCAAAGCACGCACATGTTTATAATTTTAGTATTTATTTTTTATTTTTTATTTTTAAATATGTTTATAATTTAGTATATATTAGAATAATTTAAAAAAAATATATTAAATATATTATTTATATATTTTTAATCTTTGAAACTTTCTCGAATTTTTTCCAAAGTATCGAAAATAATCCGAAATATATCAAGAGGACTGCTCACCGAAAAATTATCGAAAACGAAATTTGTCACTATAGTAATTAGGTAGAATTCAACTCATTATATTTATTTAAAACCTATAGACAATTTTTTTTTTTGATGCGTAAGCCGTATGCACATTTACGAACCTCCTTCACTACATCATTCTCCACTAATACCTGCCAACCGATAAAATATTAACTAAATTCACAAATTAGGAGGGTCATGGCGTCCGTGGAAGTCGGTAATGGAATTGATTGGACAAAAAGCTTTTCGTAAGCTTGGTTGTCTCGTGAATCATGTTGAAAGCGGACTTCCGCGACTTTCATGGTCTAAACAATTATTAAAATTCAGATCGTTGAAAACTACTCTGCTGTTAGTAAAGAGAATCAATCGCAATTTTATATATTAAAGCTTCAACGGAACCCAATAGGTCCCATCCTTTTCATGCCAAGATATGGGCCAACCCATTATTAGGCTTTATTAATTAGAAGAATAAAGGGAGGTTAGAGTTGAGTCCAGCGTGCTAATGCCAATCCTGAGTTCCCGACTTCTTGGTATCGGGTATCGGCCAATGGAGGGCCAATACGACTCGGCCGATATATATCAGCCGATACCGATATGTATAAACTTATTTAAAAAAAATAAAATTAAAAAATCACATCTCAGTTGAAACCGAAATGTATCGATCAATACCCGATACGTATCGACTGATACGGTATCTGATACCTGAGTTGGGATACTGATACGTATCGGTTTTTCGTTAAACCGATACGTATTGATATCGGCAATCGATATATATTGGTTCGATACGTATCCGTATCGGCCGATTTTTTATACCTTAATTTTAGATGCCACATGGCACTCAAAGGCAATGGTAAAATTCAATTGGTTGAACTTGATTTAGCCTTCAACCAATTTTGCAACCATTGGATATAAGAGTTTCTAGACTGCATGTGGCTGCAAAGGTGGTTAAATCCGAAATCAGCTGTAACCAAGAGGACCTGACGTACAGTCAAGATTCTCTTACTTCTAAGGGCAGCAGCTGAGGTAGGATTGAAAATCCGATTCTAGCTAGTAGCCTGATAGGACCTGACCATTGCCCTTTAAAAAAAAAAAAAAAAAGGAATGATGAACCGGTGGATCACAAACAATGAAAATGATGGAAACATGTGAAGATTCAGACCCACATGCCACAATATTGTCCGATTTTAGGCTTAAGTCCCCGCCCTGATTTTATTTCTTGCATGGGCTTAAGTCCCCACCCAAAACAAGTCATGACATGTAGCGTCTGCAATCACATATAGTCTAGGATCAGGACTTTTCCTTATCCGATGTGGGACTATTACAATTCCTTCACCTTATAGAAGAGCCATCCTCGGTTCTGATACCATTTTGTGAAGACTCAGACCCACATGTTACAATATTGTCCGGTTCTAGGCTTAGATCCCCGCCCCGATTTTATTTCTAATATGGGCTTAAGTCCCCACCCAAAACGCGTAATGACATGTAGCGTCTGCAATCACATATAGCCCAGGGTCAGGACTTTTCTCTATCCAATGTGAGACTATTACAATTGTGATCGATTGTGCAACCCACTAAGTTTACGTGACTGAGTAAACTCACTCCTCTCCCAAAAACTAACTGCAGGTGAAGAAATGGACTGCACTGCCTGATGGACTTGATGCACTAGTAGATTATGCGGTTTAAGAGGGTGACGATGTGGATGACCAGTTAGACTATATCAGGTATGTATTAAATTGTTAGGAAGACTTTCCAGCAATTGATCGTACCTTAATTTATGGTCAGTTTGTATATCGAACTCAAAATTAAATATAGGCTTAATGATGAGAATTTTATAAAGAAAAGAAAAATAGGTTAACGATTTTTGAGAGCTTAATTTTATTTAACATTTAGTAAGATATGTATGTCCGTTTATTGTCCTAACAAGTGTGTAGTGTTATGATACGGGATTCTAGGCCCTTGAGATCGGCTAAGATTCTGGGTCGTGATAAAACATGTTGGCAGTAGTCTATAATTTATATATATATATATATTGATAGATAGACATTATGCTGGCTTCTGTGTTTTGATGCCACGTGGCAGTCTCGAGACTCAAATTAAAAAATGGGATAAGTTGTTTTGGGCCCAATTACATATTGTTAAGGCCTAGCTCATTAACACCTAAAAGGCTAAAACTATATACTGGATTTGCAAGTATAGGAACTGGCCCCATTATAAAAAATAATAGTCAAGTCATGAAGATGGTAGATTACTTGTGTTTAGCAAAGCTCTTTGCTAACTCCGAGCAGGGTTTACCTGCTTTAAGCCTTTTAACATGTTCCCTTTTACTTTCCTAAATTCGTGTTACCTGTTTTAGTAGGCCCCCTTCATCTTACTAACTCTTAGTAAAGCAGGTTTTATTTGCTCCAACAATTTTTTCCAGCTCTATGCTCACTCCTTGTTAAGAGATTTTATTTCTAACAGAGAATTAAAAGAGAACATGGAGGTAGTTGTTAGAGCAGGTAAATCTTGCTTTATAGGAAAATAGCAAGGGAAGAGGAGCAGGTAAAGCAAGAAAGCTAATAAAGAGTTATGCCAAATGCAACCATATTTTTATATGCAGCTAACCTAATAAAAGAGTGCAAAATGTTTGGACTGTTCATTTATTAGTTTTGATTGGTTGGTAACAATTGTTTGATCAGATTCTTTATTGGGCGGCATGTCATCCACACGATGGTACATGGGCGGCCACACGCTGTATTCTTTTTCCATGGATTTGTTTGTGACAATGCCCAATGGAATACATTTCCCAAAGTGGAATATGTTTAATGCCCAGTGGAATATGGAAAATTATAAATGGTTGACAGGTTTTGATAGACAATATTGCAGATTGCTTATGTGGTGCAATGTTATTGGTTACAGTGCTTGGACTCCACTATGTGTGCAACCAGTCACATCATGCCACATAAGCTGCTTACAGAGTTATCTAAAAAAAATTGTCCACTGTCTAACACTGTCCATGAAATATATTTCCCGATGGGGAATATGTTTTGAAAAGAATAGAAATTGTACCTACACGGGCTTGCATGGGCCATTTAGCTGGACAATGAAACCCATTGACTTGAAAATGGACGATGATATACAGTTTGAGGTTGGGAAAACTGAGTCCTAAGGTCTTCCATTTTCTCAGAGAAAAAAATTTAAGGTATACCGTCTGATTTTCATTTTGGAGCTCTCGAAAAATTAATAGAGTTTATTATAAAATGAACATCTGGGAATCCATGAGATCCTTTGTACAGTAGAAAGCAAAGAAATCCTACGGATTCCTCAAACCTCAAAATCTGTGAAATTTTTTGAGATTTATAAATTCAAATCCTCCCTTTTCTGGGTTTTTGATCCAAGCAGATCCATAGATTGGAATGCATCTCTAATCCGCAAGGCTCGTTGTAAAATCCAGTTAGCCCTTGAAAGTGTGCCTTTGACTAAAATATTTTATAATGGAAGTGTGCTGTCGGCGGCTTTCAGCTAAAAACAGTAATGCTTTTTTGTGCATTAAGTACGATCAAGGATCAAAATATCAGCCGAAATGATTAAAATTTCGGTCCCATATTATCGTTTCCATGAAGTGTGTTGTCGGCGGCTTTTAGCTAAAAACAGTAATGCTTTTTTGTGCATTAAGTATGATTAAGGATCAAAATTTCAGCTGAAATGATCGAAATTTCGGTCATTTTCGTATGGAGTTGAAATTTTTGGTCGAAATTCAAATTTTTGGCTGAAATAACCGAAACCGAAATGAAACCCAAAATTTTGATCCTTGAGTACGATTGTTGCTCAAACACTTTAGCCATCAAATTTGAATTTTCTTATCAGTCTAGCTATTTTTTAAAATTATTTTTATTAATATATATATATATATATATATATATATATATATATATATATATATATATATATATATATATATATAGTCATTGTATTTTTAGGTTGAATTTCGGTTTCGAGCATGATCGAAACCGAAATCCGAAATTTTAGCCAAAATTCCCCCCCCTTCATATATTAATAACCGATAATTTCGATTTTGGTTTCAAACATGCCTGAAACCAAAACATTGTGGCTGAAACTTTGATCCATGCACATGATTGTTGCCTGAACCACCGTTTAGGAGGGTGCCACATGGGTTGGTGTGGACTCTGCGATAGCCTATTAAATGATCCCAACCAGGGCTACTTAATTCGGTAATGGGGACCGGTTCGTGATTCGAGCAAACCCGCCAAAATATGATTTATATTATATTGGTCTCGGCAAAAAATGCAATTGAAAGGATTCCAACGTTGTATATATTCTGTGGAAGAGCGTCACACAACTAACCAGCAGTCCATTAGTGGAAGCTCAATACACTTTGCATAAATGTTTATATAATGTAATTCTAGCCTTTGAATGGTACTAAATTTAAAATCCATTCAAATATATATATATATATAAAATTTAAAAATCACTCTATCCTTGGCCAATTGGATTTGTTCGGACGTAGCGAACTGTGAATTAAGAACTGAAGCAACAAATCATGTAACATTGATCCCAACTACATGTTTAAGAGATGATCCCTATTCGCATCTACCGGTGTATTGAAGGCGCCTACGGCGCCCGTGATAAGTAAAAAAAGAACTCTTTTTTCACTACTTTTAAAAAAAGTTGCAACCATATATACTTACTAGAGGGCACCCATATATATATATGGGGTAAGATCACCCACAACTTAAAATTATTGATGGTGTAAGATAATTTAAACACCATATTCGTGTTTAAATGACACTCTGGGGAGTTTGGTCCTTTTTTAATCTGGCCTAAATACCTCAGGCTATACTTGGCCCATTTCAACCCGGATGGGCGGGGCTTATGGGCCGTCCAAAAATTTCTATATAATTTATATAGAGATGACGTCAAATGACTGGGCCGAGTTTGGGCCGATCTTAAAAGAAGCAATTTTTAATCGGGCTTTTGGGACTAGCCCATATCTGCCCCATTTATATTTCGGTCCTACCTACCTTAGCCCATTTCTGGCCGGCCTTCAGATTTTGTGGGCACAAGGCGAGTTACTTTTAGATTATAAATATCTAGAATTTTGGTTTACCTTTCATATGAATCTTTTTAAAAAAGGAGCCATTGCACTTGAAAAATTAGCTCTTGCACCAAATTTAAAGAAATACTTGATAATTTGGGACACATGACATGTGAAAACGCGATCTAAGCTGTCGGATTTGAAGTTTATGACCTATAGATCTTCAATGTATAATATTAGAGCAAAATACGATATTTAATCATATGATCTATGTAGTCAAGTGTTGAATCAGTTAATAGCCATTGACCACATTCAATCACATGATGAAAATTATATTTTGTGCTAATCTTTTACGTTTAACATCTTTAAATAATGTCCTTCAAATCGAACAACTTAGATGGTGTTTTTACATAATAGAGGTAGTCAAACTTGTTAGTCTTTCTTTTAAATTCGGTGCAAGGGCTAACTTTCCGAATGCAAGTATTGGCTCCCTTAAAATAAAATATTGTCACAATTTTTTTTTTTTGACAAATAAAAAAATATTCATTACTTTTAGATTACAAATATCTCGATATTTAATTCTATTGTTTATAATTTGAAAACTAACAAATTAATGACAATATATATTAAAGAAAAATTAAATATAAAAAGAGAAAAGCTAAATAGTAGAACGTATCCGACGGATCGTGTAACCAAACCAATAGCATTTTATCATTTTTTATTACTTTAACTATCATTGGAATCTTTCACTGCCATTTTTTAACACTTTAACAACCTCAAAAAGTTTCAAAAATAGGTTCATTGGACCAGTCTCGTCGAATAGATAAAAATTGACAGGTCATTTGCAAAAAATAAAACTATAACGAGTCTGAAATTATTTTAACTTAGGGTCATTTAATAAGAAAAATTTCTAAAGACAAGGATGGCCGGTTCACATGCAAGATGGCGTACGACCTCTTTAGTCCCCCCACGGGTGGATTGCCAGTAGGAGGGGGCAGGTTCTTTGGCAACCCACGGTAGACGGTAGACCTCTTGCTCTCATACAATCGATGGTTTTCTTTATTTTTTTGATAGGTAGAAGAAAATCTTATTAAAAACGAAAATGTTAAACACGGGCAAAGGAGAGTAGGGCAGCAAGAAATTGAATCTTATGGAACGACATGGACAAAAAAAACTAATTACCCCACTCCGGATGGACCTAGAGTTGCTCCAACTTTCACCAACTCATCAGCTAAGCCGTTAGCACTCCTTGAATTATGGAATAACGAGATCGATTTGTTGACTATTGCAGCCTTAATCAAGTGAATAAAAAACATATATCTCCACGTATGTTTGGCTTTCCTACTAATCCAGTTTAATTTAACACACAAGTAGAGTCACCTTTAACGATGTAGTTAGAAGAGGGCATTGCCTTAACAAAGGAAGACGCAGCAGCAGATCTTGTACAATCGACGGTTTTCGAGTTGTGTGCTTCTTGCACATCCTCTTTTCCACCCAGATCTTGCGTGACTAGGTCATCCTCCTTGACCAGCGTTAGATTGGTGTTGTTCCGTTTGGGGGAGGTGACTCTAGCGGCCCTTCTCCTATGTTGTTTTGTTTGCTTTTGTTTTTCTTGCCTTCAGTCGTCCGGGGCGGCCCCTAAAACCTCTCTAGTGGGTGACTGTTGTAATTTTTATTGATTAATGTTAATATATATATATATATATATATATATATATATATATATATATTAATGGACCCTGCACATGCAATATATATGAGAGCTGTTTATTTGTAGAATAAATCATTACAATATAAATTTTAAAAATATTTTTTGTATTTAACAAAAAAATCATTGGGCACTGATATTTCGGTGAAAATTTTGGTTTTGGTTGGAACCAAATCCGATATTTTCACCAAAATTTTGAGATTTCGGCCAAAAATCCTAAACAAAAGTGATGGGTCAAGTCAAAGTTTCGGTGCCCATACATTATTTTGTTTTGTTTTAAAACCCAAAATTATCAGCCTTCAAAATATTGGCTGATAATTATTGGTGTTTAGCAAATTATTGGCCAATTATTTCAAATTTTCTGCCGAGAATTTGAAGGCCGCAATTTTTGACCAAAAATTTCGAGATTTCATTTCGGTAGGGTTTGAAATTGATGAGTTTCAGTCGAAATTTTGATCCAAGACCCCAACTAAAATAAAGTCTATCGTTTTGGATGAAGGTGTGAAATTCGGCCCTTTAAAAAAAAAAAAAAAAACACAAGGTCTTGGTGTAGACCAATATGTATCGGTCGATACCCAATACACATCGCCGATACGGGCCCGTATCAACCGATACGGATACCAATACCTTGTTGGGGGACCGCGGAGTATTAGAATCGATACGTATCAGTTTGCTGAAAAGTTGATACGTATTGTCGTTATGTATTGGTATCGCACAAGATGTCATACCTTAGAGCATGGATCAAAATTTCGACCAAAATCTTGTGGGCCAGGTCGAAATTTTAACCGATAACTTTAACTTATCGGTCGAGAATTTCAAGGCCGTGATTTTTGACTGAAAATTTCAGGATTTCGTTTCAGTGGGGTTCGAAACTGAAGCGTTTCGGCAGAAATTTTGATCCATGACTCCAAGTAAAATGAAGTCCTTATTGTTTGGGATCAAGGTGTCAAACTCGGTATCGGGTATCGGTCTATGGAGGACCAATAAGAATCGGTCGATACATATCGGCCGAACCTGATATGTATCAGCCGAACCTAATACGTATCGGCTAATACGGGCTCGTATCAGCCGATACCAATACGGAGTTGGAGGATTGGGAAGTATCAGAACTGATACGCATCGGTTTGTTGAAAAACCGATACGTATCGCTGTTATGTATTAGTATCGCGAAGGATGTCATACCTCATAACATGGATCAAAATTTTGGCCGAAATCCTAATATTTCAGCGGGAACGAATCGGTTTCGAACGCCACTGTAATTTCGGGATTTGGGCCGAAAATCCCGAACGAAATTTCGGCCGAAATATTGTAGGCTAGGGTGAACTTTCGGTGCTCATATATATATATATATATATATATATATATATATATATATATATAATATTTTATTTTTTAAACCCAAATTATCGGCAGATAATTTGAAGGCTGATAATTTTGGGTTTAAAAAAAAGAATCATTCGGCACCGAAATATCGGTTAGGACCGAAACCTAATATGGTATTTTCATCGAAATTTCGGGATTTCGATCGAAAATATCGGAAGAAATGTCGGCCGATATTTTGGTGCCCATATATATATTTTTTAAACCCAAAATTCCCAGTCGATAGTTTGATGATTAACAAATTATCGGCTGATAACTTCAAATTATCAGTCAAGAATTTAAAGGCCGTGATTTTTGACCGAAAATTTCAGGATTTTGTTTTGATGGGATTCGTAACTAATGCGTTTCAGCAGAAATTTTGATCCTTAACCTCAACTTAAATGAAGCGTTAATCGTTTGAGATCGATGTGTGAAACTCTGTATCGGTGCATGGATGACTGATACAGATACATATCAGCCCTTGTGAAAAAAAAAATCCAAAGTCTCGACGCAAACAGATACAAACTTGTATCAGGCGATACCGATACCGAACTGGAGGACCGAGAAGTATGAGAACTGATACGGATTGATATGCTGAAAAACCGATACTTATCGCTGTTATGTATCGGTATCGCTCAGGATGTCATACCTTGTAACATGGATGAAAATTTCGGCCGAAACAAATCGGTTTCGAACCCCACTAAAATTTCGGGATTTCGGTTGAAAATCCCGACGAAATTTTGCCCAAAATCTTGTGGTCCGGGCCAAAATTTCGGTACCAAAATATTTTTTTTAAAAAAACCCAAAAATTATCGGTCGACAATTTGAAGTTATCAGCCGATAATTTGATGACTAGCAAATGATCAGCCGATAACTTCAAATTGATTAGCAAATGATCGGCCGATAACTTCAAATTATCAGCCGATAATTTTGGGTGTTAAAAAAAAAATCATTGAGCACAAAAAAAAATCATTGGTACACTAAAAAAAGTGACCTTAAAATCAATTTTAAGCATTCCCGTGATGTTAAGGTCACTTTTATGAGATGTGTGCTATGTAAAATAAAACACTGATCGTTTGATAGTACGCCAATGATATGAAGATCCATTATGTGAAAGATTGGGAGGATAAACGATCTCCATCGTCTAATTCAACGCAGTCCATGTGTTTCAGTGTGGGTGAACCCAAGGATTAGGGGGTGGATTTAAAGGTATTTTACCAAAAGGAGAGATTTTATCTTATAGCTTTGTTTTTACAATTTCAAAGATTATTATATAGATATATAATATTTTGTTAAGGTGAGACATTTATTTATTTTTGTCTTTTTGTGATAAGAAGGAATCTAAAGTTAGATGCCCTTCTCACTTATATATATATATATATATATATATATATATATATATATATATATATATATATATATATATATATATATATGCTAGTAAAAAGGCACGTGCAAATGCACGTGAATATTAGGACCTTAAATGATCGAATTTTATTTTTAGACATTTATTGGGTGATTTGAACATAAAAAAATATAATATTTCAAGCGTTCGTTACTATGTTTTATGATTTAGTAAAGACAAAAAAAAAGTATTTATTATTATGTTTCTTATGTCTTTATTATTTATAATTTAAAATTTTAAAAAAATTTAATAAAAAATAAAAATATATAACTTATATTGTCAACTATAGAACATAAAGAAAAAAAATAAAAACTAACAAATAAGTATAATCTAGAAATTTCAATTAAATCGAAAATGGGTATTTATTCCTTCTCGACTTTAACTTTCTTAACGATTTTATCGTCTTCATCATCCGTAGTCTCATATTTAATATTTTGGGATATCTACGACCTTATAAGATAATTTTGATAAATTGTATCTTACACTTTGACTTGAAAGAAATACTCATTTTCGAGATATTGACACCAAATTTGATTTTAAGGTCACTTTTTTTGAGATCTGTGTCACATCAAATCAATGCCTGACTATTTGATGGTACGCCCATTATCGCAAGATCAAGTGTGTGAAAAGTTGGAACAAAAAAATTCTCCATCATTTATTTCAAAATTGTCAATTGGTTTTAACATGGTGCCTTAATAGATTCGGTGGGCATAGTTAATTAAAGGTAAAATCACATTTTTGATAAAATCACCTGTCATTCGTCTCGTTTAAATTTGATTTTAAGGTCACTTTGAAATTTGTGCACGTCAAATCAATATCTGACCGTCTAATGGTACGTCCCTAATCTCAAGATCAAGTGTGTGAAAGATTGGAACGAAAAATACTGTTATCATCCATTTCAAAGAGTCAATGGGTTTTAACATGGGCGCTCTCAAAGATTCAGTTGAAATATTTAAAGGTATGTTTGGAGGTGGGATCTTAATTGGCATGCCGAGTTGCTATGGTTTGATCAGGTCTAACTGGCTGAACTTTAAATGCGGTTCAAACATATTTGAGAAGTGCACGTACGTTGCACTTGGACACCGTAAAATGAAATATTTTGATCAAAGATAATTTTAATTATGAGTTAAAATTGACTGATCATATAAAATCATAATCGTATATTATCAGTTAATCACTAAAAAACTAATAACAATTATTGTTAAATATTATATTGATTCGAGTATTTTGTAGAACTTTCTATAGATCAAGGGTCAAAATCTCGCCTTTCTGATACGTATCGTCCGAGCTCCAAACCGATACGTATCGGAATAATAACTTACCGGACGATACATTGAATGTATCGTCCGAGCCTTCCCATACAAATTGGACGATACGGTACATCAATGTACCGTATCGTCCTAGTCTAATACCGATACGTATCGTCCGATACGTATCGGTATTGGACGATATTTTGATCCATGCTATAGATACATGTTTCTATCCTATCATGTTCGATTAATTCGATGATATACTAATTATATATGTTTAATAAAATTTTCTTAATTGTTAATTTCTACTTTAATTTTATAATAACTAATGTAACTAAGGCTTCAAATTTTCATATCCTACGTATTTATTAATTATTATTAAAAATATGAATAGTAATGTCCACCCATACATAGCGGTCCAAGTTTTGACTCAAAACTCAAACCTAGCCTAAAAATCGGTGAATCAAATTGGTCCAAAGAGACCTGAAAATCGATAATGAACCTATTCTGGACTCGTTTCGATTTTTGGGGGGAAAAATTGAAAATTTATTAGATAGTATGAGAAAACTGAGAAAGTAGCTTAAAATAATAAAATGGTGATTGCACCCCATTCAAATCCATGATTGCTTGGAATTAAGCAATGGAGATCGTTTTTCACCCTAATCTTTCGTAGAATAGTTCTTGAGACTATGATCTTACCCTCGTATGGGTGTAAGTTTTGAACCGAAATCCGAACCCGCCCAAAAAACCTAACTAATTGAACCAACCCCAATTGATCCAAAAATCTGTTCAGACCGAATCTGATTTCGATTTTAGGTGGGAAAAGTCGAAAATCGATTAGGTAATATGAGAAAATTTGATTAGGGGTACATTAATCATGGCTCAAAGGGTTTCAACATGCCAATAAATTATTATTTGGGTAACTTAACACCAATGAAATCTTAGAGGGCATCTATGCAAAAAATCATCGACTTTTTGTATTAGTTGATGGAGATCGTTTTTTTGCCTAATATATCTTCCACATAAGGGAATTTGATATCAAATCAAGTCAAATATTATATGGCAAAATTGTTAATTCTCTTAACTTTGTAGGTTTCTTTAAAGGTGCTAGAAAAGATAACTTTTATGGCAAAATTGTTAATTTTCTTAACTTTGTAGGTTTCTTTGAAGGTATTAGGAAAAAAATGGTAAAATTATTAATTCTCATAACTTTGTGGGTTCCTTTAAAGGTGATCGAACTGGTCCAAACAGACCCGGAAATCGATAATGAACCTATTCTAGACTCGTTTCGATTTTAGAGGGAAAAATAAAAAATTTATTAGGTAGTATGAGAAAACTGAGAAAGTAGCTTAAAATAATAAAATGGTGATTGCACCCCATTCAAATCCATGATTGTTTGGAATTAGGCAATGGAGATCATTTTTCACCATAATCTTTCGTAGAATAGTTCTTGAGATTATGATCTTAACCTCGTATGGATGTAAGTTTTGAACCGAAATTCGAATCCGCTCAAAAAATCAAACTAATTGAACCAATCCCAATCGATCCAAAAATCGGTTCAGACCGAATCTGATTTCGATTTTAGGTGGGAAACGTCGAAAACCGATTAGGTAAGATGAGAAAATTTGATTAAGGGTACATTAATCATGGCTCAAAGAGAATTTGATATCAAAGCAAGTCAAATATTATATGACAAAATTATTAATTCTCTTAACTTTGCAGGTTTCTTTAAAGGTGTTAGAAAAGATAACTTTTATGGCAAAGTTGTTAATTTTCTTAACTTTATAAGTTTCTTTGAAGGTGTTAGGAAAAGAAAACTTTTATGATAAAATTGTTAATTCTCTTAAATTTGTGAGTTTCTTTGAAGGAGCTAAAAATAAGGAAGGAAAGAGAATTTATTTGAATACTATTATTTATGTATTCTCATTGGAAAAGAGTGTATTAAGAATATTTTAAGAACGAAAATATAACAGAAATATTTATACTTTTATATAGTAGTAATAATAGTAATAATAGTAAGGATAAGGATAAGGATAAGGATATATATATATATAATGCATTTAACTTAAACTCCCTCTGAAGAAGAAAAGTGCAACTTCAATAACTTATAACTGATCGATAACGTCCGATCATGTTTGAGCGTGGACTATTTGTAAGTTCCATTGCTATAATACATTTATATCTAACTTATCTCTAAGTCGAGATAAGTCTCTTAATCTCTATAAAAAAAAAAGAAAAATTATCTCCAAAGTCCAAGGAAGTTAGTTGTCTACTAGGTCAGGCCTGTTATAATCTCACCTAAACGTAATCGAAGATAAGTCGTGCTTAATGCCAAACTTTTGCCTTTACGATTTTTAAATAACGACCTTCTAATTAGATGACTTTCATAGTATTTTCGTATGACACATGCCTCTAAAACAATTAAGCCTTTCTTTTTACACAGTGGAAGGGCCAACTTCTTCGGTAATTAATCTATTGTCTGTTAATAGACAATATTACAATCTAATCATAATCAAATTCTGCTAAATATTCTAAACATATCCTACTTTATACCCTAATCTAATCTTCTATCCTAACCAAATTTAAACTTTCTAAATATGTATTATGGATCAAAATTTGGGCCGAAATTTCAAATTTTTGGTTGAAATGTTTTAGTTTCGGACATGGTTGAAAGAAAACCGAAATCCAAAATTTCGGTCCAGTGTGTATAGGGTCCAAAATTTCAGCCGAAATTTCGATTTTGATTTTGATTTTGATTTTGGATTTCGATTTTGGTCATGCCCAAAATCAAAATCAATCCGAAATTTTGATCCTTGATATATATATATATATATATATATATATATATATATATATATATATATACTTTAATAACATCTACTATTGGCCACATGCTTGTACTCGTGTGTGATAGGTAGTACCTGTAACCCGCTTGACACTTCGGGTTTTTATGAGCCAATCTTATGAACTGTATTTGATGATTCTCTACGTGGTGTTTTAAGCATGGTCACAAAAATTGTCGAAAATTTTGATGATTCTCAAGTATTATAAGCATGATTCGAAAAATCGTCGAATTTTTTGAAAATTTGTGAATAATTCGCTAATTTTAGGCACTCTGAATTATTCATGAATTTTTAAAAAAATTTGCTTGATCACAAAAAAAATCACCAATAATTCTCAAAATTTTCAAAAAATTATGACTTTCTAATATTTAATTTTAAATTTTTTTATTATTTTTATGTTCTAATTTTCTCACCGTTTTTCAGACTTTTAACCTCGCGGAATTATTACCGAACCCACGATTTGCTGACTACGATTATAAGCACACTTCACAAGTTTATGGGTTAATGTGGCTCTGCCTAACACGACCATTAAAGGACCTTACGCTTGTTTTTAATTTTGAACTGGTATATGGTGACCGGCCCGATCAACAATCCATATGAGCTGTGCGCCGCATCGACCTTGAGACATGTACACTTAAAGAGCATGGAGCCCCACACAGGTCTCAGGGTCGTCGGCACGGCATGGCTCACATGTCATGGGCCCGGCGATCAGGCTGATCGGTCGTTCTATAATAGACATATACTTTTTGAGCTCCCTAGATTGAGTTTGGCTGTGTGCAGTGTAGCAGTTTCTTTCGTGTCCGATACCCGATCCATTTGTTTAGGGTTTAGAGTTTTATAAACCGATATTGGGATTTAAAAACCGACATATATTGGCATATCGGCTAAGTCCCAAACCGTTATTGCCAATTGATATGGGTGCAACACATGGCACCTCTTTTGTGAAGTGATGGATGACATGAGCTCTGTTATATTTATTTATTAGTTTAGAATATAATAAATATGTTAAAAAAAAATAGAACTTGAGTTAATTTTTAGGCAATAGGTATTTTCATTTTTGTATGCAAATAAATAATCACACATTGGTAAAAGTAAAAAGTGTCTAAACTATATATAGAATCTTTTACCTTTTATTATTGTTTAACAAAAAGAAAAGAAGAATGTCCCTAGCAGCGAGCCGCCGTGTTCGCGCACGCGTGTGCGTGGCTATTGATGTTTAAGAGCATTGGCGCTTTAGGCACTTTTTGTCACATGTCAGTGGGTCAATTATGCTCTATTAGGCCAAACGGATTAGTCAAATGTTGACTGTTGGACCCAAACGTTTCATAACCGCTTATAAAGGTGTGCAACCGTTTGAATTTGAATTCGAAAAGTTACAACTTTTCATACAGCCGTTGGATGAAGCGGTTGAGATATTTGAAAGATCTGAGCCATTCAAAATTGACTGTTCATATTGAAAATTTTATATAAGGAGGCCTTAGGACACAGATTTGGATACTCTAAAATCCATCGGATTCCTTACATAAAACTTGAGAATTCTTCCTGCTTTCTTCTTTTGATTGTACTTAATCGGATTGAATTTTCTGCGGAGATCATCTACTGTTGCAAAGTAACGAATCGCATCCAAGAGATTGGGCTCGTTGTATCATGAAAACGTCTCGCTGGAACCATTTTGCAAACTCGAGAATTTATTCGAATAGGGAGCGAATAGCGTTTTAAAGACAGCGATTACGTGCCTCGAGTCCATTTCTCTTGCCCATTTAATCATTTTCGGATTCTTGTTCCTAATTTTATCCAACAAGCCCCACTTTACTAATTAGAGTTAAACTTTTAAAATATTTTAAAGTTATATTCCTTTTCAACCGTCATTTTTAACTTTTTTAATAGTCTTTTTAAAATCTTTTTCTTTTCTTTTTCTTCCATCTCTTTTTTAAAAAAAATGTCAGATTTACTTTTTCAGATATATTTTATTCAAAAATATGAGAGTCCGATAGTGAGGCGCTAGCACCTCTGCAGAGAAGCATCGACGACTTGTTTTAGAGGCACCAACATTTTGATTAAAATTTTATTTATTTATTATTATTATTTTTATGAAAGCGTTAACGCCCCTAAAACGAAGCGCCAACGCTTCGATAATTTTTATTTTATTTTTTTTGAAGCGCCGGTGCCCCTAAAACAAGGCGCCATTTTAGAGGTGTCGACACTTCATTTTGGGGTGTTGGTGTTTCTCTCCCGAGGGGTTAGAGAAAAGAAAGAGACTTTAACAACGTAAAACATACCGGTTGAAAGAGTATTTACCTTTTAAAAGTGTAACTCTAATTAATATAATGGGCCCCATGTTACCCATCACTTCACAAAAAAGGTACTATTTATCGTGCTCATATCAATTGGAGTAGAGATATCTCTACCCCCAAGCGCATATCCACGTGGAAGGTTGGAGGATGGTGACCGTCCTCCCATAGAGGACGGATCCCTTTTCTATATATATATATATATATATATATATATATATATATATATAGAGAGAGAGAGAGAGAGAGAGAGAGAGAGAGAGAGAGAGAGAGAGAGAGAGAGAGAGAGAGAGACGTTAGATGCTGAAAATGCAGCTTTTGAAGAGAGCGGATGTTTGGCATGCATGCCTCCGCGCTGACAGTTGCTCACATGGAGTGATGGTTAATTGGTTATACAGTTTATTAAAAAACGTTCACGAGTTAAAACACCTTTAACAACATAAAAGGACACAACACAGGGAGGAGTGACATTGAGTATCTGTTTGGAACATAAATCCACAGGAACAAAGCCCGTATAAATGATGCCCTGACAATTGCTTATAAAATGCATGTTCGTTTTTTCTTTTATAGTAGGTCCCAGAAAATTAGTTGGGAACTGGAAAAAAGAACTTAAAGATTTATTAAGGAATATATATATATTTTTTAATAATTGGAGTTGGAGGGATAGTGCAGATTCCATTAATCATAATTTTCGGTTTTTGGTTCAGTTCAGCTTAAACCGAACAGAAATTGAAACAAATGATTTTTTTCCTTGTTTTGTAATATATATATATATATATATTCAGTTTTATTTCCTTTTTGAGTCGGTTTTTTAAACTACCTTTAACGGTGTAAAATCATTTAATCACCAACATGATATTTATAGGACAGTTAAGGAATTAAGTCAGTCCCAGTCCTTAATGTGTAGCTAACTAATGCACGTTGAAACAAAAAATGTATTGTGTTTTAATTTGGGAAAGTAGATTTTTTTACCCTTTGGCAGGGTAGAATTGGCCTGCTCAATATTTTGAGCCATGCACTTAATAGTGATTCAACCTGCAACTGCTGCTCAATCTCCCACTGCTAACTTTGGGAGGTGCACCCATATTTTTGAACACTAAATTAGTTGAAGTATTATTTATTTATTTATTTATTTTTATCGATAACTATGTATTTTTATTCATAAAGAAGAAAATTACAAAGAAATATTGAATCGAGCGAGATGATCGAAGAACGAAAAAGGGAGGAGAAAAAAAACAAGACCCCGCAAAAACTAGCCTCAAACCAGGCCACCGCAACCACGCCTATACCTTGCAAAAATAGGACAAAAAACCACCAGAAGCAGGGAACTACCTCACCGGGGCCCAATTTTTGGACCACAAGAACCCCCAAAGTTCGAGGTTGCACTGAATCTCTGATAACTGAAGAAGATAATCTAAATTTACCTTCGAAAATCCGATATTTTCGCTCTCTCCAGATGGCTCCAAACACAACTATCGGAATCACTGAGGTGACTTGATGACCCCCCCTCCCCCCTCCATTTGCAATTATGGTAGCATTCTGCAATCAAGTCCCCACAAGAGCTCGACAAACACAGTACCAAATTTTAACGCCAACGAAGCAAATTCCAGATGTTAAAAGTAACCACACAGTGAAGCAGAAGATGATCGATGGATTCTGGCATAGAGCTGCACATAATACAATGATTTGGAATCTGAACTCCGCTCTTGATCAGAGCATCCACTGTCTTAATCCAATTGAGAGCAGCACACCAAACAAAAAAGATACTCCTGTGAGGAGCTTTAACTTTCCAAACACTAGTCCATGGACACGCAATAAGAGGGCCTATGCCATAAAACTCAGTAGGCAAAGCTAACAGAAAAAGTGCCATCTGCTTACTGTGCGAAACCCGAATATCTTCCTCCAAAGAAAATGAGTGGAGCTGTAATTATCTTTCTTTTATAACCAAACGAATGAAGGTCGAAAGTCACAAATTTGTGCACTTACATGTATAACTTTGCACCCTCAGAAGGCTTGAAGGAGATCTCGAGCCACGTTACTACCAATTCTTTTAGGGTATGTTTGGATAGAATATGATAAAACGTGGTAAAGTTGTTAATTTTATATCACGTTATACAACATACTCCTAACTTACTGGAATATACAGTAATATGCATGAATACTACATTTCTCCCGTAGGGGGGTCATAATATGTTTTGGTGTTTGCTTGTAAACATTTAGCACCCTTAAAACGTTTTATCATACCATGTTTTATCATGAATTCCCCGTCTTAGTAAAAAAATATCAAAGAAATATAAACTTTTTGAATTAATTATTTTTTTATTAAATTTTAAAAGCCCTTTTCCTTTTCTTTTTGACTTTTCAAATTATATTCACTTAATTCTTTTTCCTTGATATTTGTCTTTATGAAATGTTTGGAAGTCGTGTGGGGTGCAATTGACCAATAGCACACCTTATAGGGAACATCAGTGATATGAAGACCGACGGCATTTATATGCACACAGACACTTGCATTGGTGGTACGGACTACTGCAATCTGAAACTTGATCAAGGTCTATATCAAACGTAGTTTGTATTCACTTTTTGGGAGGTGTGACACCTGGAATCAACATTTGACTGTTTGATGGTAGTCCTGATCATGAGATCTACTGTGTGAAGATTGGGATGAAAAGTGATTGCCATCATCTGATTCAAATCAATTATCATCCCAATCTTTCACACCGTAGATCTTGAGATCTCGCTCACGCGGTTAGTTGTTTGACTCCATGTGACACTCATCCCAAAATGTGAATGTGAACCACGTTTGATGGTACACCACGAGCACCTTCACTTTTTGGGATGTGTGCCACGTGAAATCAATATCTGATCATTTGACGGTAGGCCCATAGTATCAAGATCTGTTGTGTGAAAGATTAGGATGAAAAATGATCTCCATCATGTGATACAAAGCAATCAATGGGTTTTGCTTTGCTTTAAGTGATGTGGCTGTAACAAGAAAGGGCGTGGCAGTAACAATTATCTTCAACGACCTGGTATTGGGTTCATGGCGTATGCACATGCACTGTGCACAGCTCATCATGCACCACCAAAGCAGTCAAAAGCCGACTTTCATAGATTCATTAGCCTCTAAATCTCTGCATGAAAATCGCTTGTACGGTAGGGAAGAACGTGAGAGAGAAAAGTAACTAATATATATTACGCTGCAGTGGGGATCTATGTTCAGGCTTTGGGCTGACTTTTCCCATGTGAGGCAGGTCGTTTGGTAGGAAGCACCTTCACATCCTGATCTTCTAAGCCTTTGCCTCCCAACCCAACACGTGATCTCTCTCTAAGAGCGTAGGGAGGGAACCTAGAGAGAGAAGTAAAGATAATACTCCTCCCATATAGACCAAAGACCATATAACCTTTCTATATCTATATAATTGGGGCATTTGCTTAAAGTCCTCTTCATTCAAACCGTCTCCAACTGAAAATGGAGAGGCCAACAACTTCCAAGCTTGTAATGTCAGCTCTCCTTGCACTTGCCTTCCTCCCTCACCATGGTCTGAAACCTCTCTTCACCACTTCACCATTCCTCATCTTTCACCTTTCATCACTATGATAATTTCAAATGCTATGAAGTAAATCCCATCAAAACATAACAGCATAATTATATTATCTTATTTAATTATGACTAATTTTGAGCTACATTTTGCAGGTTACGGTGCAAAATGCGGCCCCAATGTTCCCACTGTGCAGCAGATTCAAGTGGGTTTCACGAATCCGCCGAAATTTATGGTGCAAATCCGTAACAACTGTCCGATGTGCCCAGTGATCGATGTCCATGTGAAGTGTGGAGGCTTTTCTCAGGTCCTCGTGAATCCGAGGCTGTTTAAAGTACTGGGTTACGATGACTGTGTTGTTAACGGTGGGTTGCCATTGTCTCCCCTGCAGAAGATCTCCTTTAACTACTCTCACCAGAAGTTTCTCATGTCTCCGAGGACCTGGTTTTTCCAATGTGAGTGAGGATCACCGAAGCTGACGAGTCTCTACTTACAGAAGATATTGTGTTTAACTAATCCATGTTATCTAATTTGATATTGGATCTCCTGATGCTCTTTGACATAGAAAGTGCATATTTCTTGGTTAGTTTCTTATACCAAGATGTTATCTTGGCTATTTTTGATGTCCATAGTGGCTGAGATATCTATATAAAGAGACAAGTAGTCTACTTTTGCCTTTGTTTTTTCTCAACAGGTGACTATTTGGAAGAGGCCAAAGAAACTTGATCAGCTTCGGGACTGATTCTCCTCATTCCTTACTGACATAATAAGGTTATCAAGCCTATAAGCAACCTTCTACCTAGATTTCCCCTTCTTTTTTTTTTTTTGTTTTTTTTTGGGTAAGATGCAATTTTGATAGGTAAGCTTATAAGTAGCCCTCTGCCTAGTTATGGATGACTAGCACAAATTTTTAGGGCCTTAACATTTGTCAATTGTCAAAGTTATGGAGAGGGTTTTATTCCAACAGTCCTATAAAAAAACTGATTTCTACATATGTCATGTCCATGAAAAATTGTGCAAGTCAGCTTTTGACATGATTCTGTAACTAAAAGGGTATTCGTAAATAAGGTTAATAAATAATCTTATGCAGTCGGTGAGGAGAATCAGCGCCTTATTGTTACAACCAGCGTTGATGATGCTTGACTCATCTATACTGTATACATAGGACGCTGGTCATTATTAACATAAAGTGCCCAAGTGGCATATAATTGTGTGGATGAGGTTCGACTCACGACTCATACAAATTGGACAATTGCTGACCATCAGATTAAGACCCCCTCTGAATGGATGTCAAAAAATGTGTATGGAACCATCTGCATTGAATGTAGATAATGGCTTTGACTGGAGTGGTTGTAATTTTCAGATAAACACGATTTTTGCGGTTGGGATCCCATCCACAAGATAGCATGCAATATGGACAGTTTGGATTGATTTTTGTTTCTCGTACCAGTATTTGCAACCGAATATTTGGTACGGGCAACCAGGGTTTTTCACCGTGAGAGCTGTTTACCTACCTTGAATCAGACAATAGATCGATCATATCCCATCTATCAAACCGCAAAAAAGTTCAATTTTAGATTTATAAGTACATGGAAAAGCACAACAAAAAAAAAAAAAAACTCCATCTATTTCCATAAGATAAGAAACCATGGTAGTCTCAACATGGAGCTTGCCTATCAACCTTCCAAGCTCCAAAAGGCGCACCAAACAAGACCAGTAGCACACAAACTAAATCAACCCCTTTTTTTATTGAAAGATTATAATTGTAAATAAATCAATGGAAGCTGTGCATGATATACAACAATTCAGTAAGAGATAAGACTGCTGATTTTACATGCCACCAACTCTTTTGGCACAATATCCAATCCATCCAGACCGTATAATGTTTTTGCCATCTTTTGCAGGGGCCATATTTCAAAACTTGTAATGATCAGACATTTCTAATCCTCCAATTGGGCCAGCTTCCCACAACCTCATAGAACGCTCAAATGTAAGCAACTAATCCAACGGTCATTATCTCCTGTCAGTTCAATCTTTGGTCTATGGTTCATCCAAAAAAATACCTAAATATTGGACTGCCAGATTTCAGGTGTACTAATACTTCATTCTAAAGAGTGGACACCATTTAGCAGTGGCCTTATCGCACTCAATAAATTAAATTGAGCAGCATGGCAGTGAGTAACAAAAATAATTGAATCCATCCGATCTCTAGACTATAGGCAGAGGAAAGATCATGGGCACGCACACTATAAACTGCTCCAGTCTTTTCATCCTGAATCTTAATGCTTGAGGAGCCTGAAATCAAACATGACCTGAATCAGCCGTAAAACAAGTGTTTGACTGAAATCGAGTTCTCATACAGATGGATTCACCCTCTTGGTTTGAAGAAAAAGGCAACAAATTAATGTGTTCATTTGCAATGTTCAAGTACTTTGACGTATGTTATTATAAATGGGGGTTGTTTGGATACAGAGATAAATGGGGCACATTGAAGTTCAAGTTTTGTGATGTCCCCACATTTTAATGAACACTAGGACAATAAAGAATCGCACTCAATTGGAAACTCCACCACCCCACCAAAAAAAAAAAATAAAAAAAAAATAATAATAATAAACAGTAATAATAATAGAGAATTGATACAGGAACAATCAGAAATTGAATACTGTATTTCATTATCATCATCATCCTCATTGCCTTGGCCGATCTATTAATTGAAAGTGAATTTATTGTAAACTATATTGGGTGCTCACCACCTAATATATATCTACCTCATATAGCACTGTTTTATAAGTTTTTTTAGACTCTCCTTCTAAACCTTTATAGTGTTTATTAGATCCTTTTCCTTAAACCCCAATAGGAACTCTTAAGCAGAAATTTTTGCTAAACCATAAGAATAACTCTTTCACCTAAACCTTTAGGGTGTTTCCTAGATCTACTTCCTTAAAAACCCTAATAACAACTCTTTCTCTTTCTTAAACCAACTCTAATCATATTCTTTAGTCTTCCAATCAAACCTTAACTCTTAATAAATTTTACCCAAACCCTAAACCTCACTTAAATCTTCGCCATAAGCCGAAACCTGTAACCCTAACCTTAAACCACCTTGGAAAACCTTGTTTCCTTCTTTCTTTCTTCATACAAATAATGCCAACAGTTGCATATATTGGATGAGCTGAAAAAGTATGTGTATATGGGTCATATCGCTGAAGGCTGCACAAGGGATTGTTGAGCGCTGATGTCGATGCTTAGTGATTTCATCTATGATCTATGATGACAAAATTTCCTTTTTGATTGGTTTCATGTAATGTGTTTCCAGAATGTTTTAGTGAAAATTACTTACCTTCCAAACACAAATAAGGACGGTTGGGTCTCTCACTTGAGGTTTGAGACCTTTGAAAATTACCTGTGTCACAGGCCTTCTTACAAGATCACATTCATGTGTGCCAGAATTGTACCCCACGACCTATATTTTCTTAAGGAAAAATATCTGATCAAATGACTCTGTCGTCTGTTGAAGTTATTGCTATATTGTACGCTGTTATTTATTTTTCTCAGGTGTTTTGCCCTATTCTTGTGGACAGTTTGAGAGCCTTGTGTTGAGTCTCCATCAACGTAGTTTGTTATGAGCCGTTTGGAAAACAATGTAGTTGAAAATAGTGTATAGGGTTAATGGGAGCTCACCTTAGGCCTAAGATAAGCTCACTGACCCATTCAGGGTTCAAACTATTCGATCTAGAAAGCTTTTTATGCACCATTGTGAATATCTAATGTACGTCAAGCCCTTTACTATAAAGGACTACATGTTGCTAATTGTTTTCTTTACAACAAAGTGAGGGAGATCACTGTTGTCATAAGCGATCGCTTAATCAATTAAGCGATCGCTTATGTGATCATAACCTACAAAATCGCATAAGCCATCATGGCTTATGCGATTTTTGCATTATGCCATCGCATATAAAAGTATGCGATCGCATACTCAGTATGAGATCGCATAATGCTCCAACGGTCATATTTATGACCGTTGGAGCACTTTAATAATTTTTTTTTTATTTTTTGAGGTCCCATTGCCTCTATAAAAGGGTGGGTTGGGTCCTCTATTCTTCACACAACTATTTTAGCTTAAACTTCCTCTCTAATCTCATTTCTTTACTCCCAATCTCCTCCCATCTTTCCTATCTAGTTTTTTATTTTATTTTATGCTTTGTAATTTTTTTTTAATGAATTAAATTGTTGTAAACTTAGTAATATTAGTGTTAGTGTGTTTAAAGCCTCAAAGGGAAAGATTAAGGATCAACATTCAAGAGTGAAGAAAGTTTATAGTTCTAATCTTCTATCAATCAAGTGGCCTGGATCAAGCAAGCACGACTTTTGGGAGGTTTGAGTTTTATTATTTTTGTTTTAAAAATTTTAAATCTCTAATTTTCTTTTCCTAGTTCCTACTTTCTATCATCATTCACCAATTAATTATGTCTACATCTTCAACCCCGGATCATCTAAGACCTAAATCAAATGATCCGGGTTGGAAATATGGAAGGTATAAGAGTCCAACCGAGAAAGCAACCATAGTTTGTACCTTGTGTGATTATGAGAGCACGGGTGGCATAGGCCGTCATAAACAACATCTTGCTCATGGAGCCGGAGCAAATGCTAGGGCTTGTAAAAAAACTACTCCGGAAATCCGAAAGGAAATAATGGAGTATATGGACAAGCGTTCTAGGAAAAAACATGATGAAGATGCTGTTTTAGATGGCTATATGGAATGTGATCATGATGATTATGAAGATGATATATCTACACCATCAACGGCCCAAAGTAGACGACCTCCACAACCACCATCGAAAAAACCATGTGGCCGTGGTCGTGGTACACTAGAAGGGTGGTGTCGACCGCATCCGGAGGATGTGGTTAATCAATGGGAGGGTAAAGGACCCGCCCAAACAACACTAGAGAACCGATTTAAGGGTAAGGATAGACCCACCACAATCCAATATGTGGCTAAGTGGTTCTACCAAGCCGACATTGCTTTCAATACCGTTAAGTTAAAGAGCTTCAAAGTGATGATTGAAGCTCTTGGGCAATTTGGGCCCGGACTTAAACCCCCTTCCTACCATGAAATCCGGGAAACATGTCTCAAAGAAGAGGTAAGAGTGACCAACAATATATTAGCCGAATACAAGGATGCATGGAAAATATACGGTTGCACATTGATGGCCGATGGATGGACGGATAGAACCGGTCGGACATTGATCAACTTCTTGGAAAATTGTCCTACCGGAACTATGTTCCTAAAATCAGTAGATGCATCGGCCCATTCTCACACGGCCGAATATTTATTTACACTTTTAGATAAGACCATCGAGGAAATAGGACCCGAATACGTTGTCCAAGTTGTAACGGACAATGTGGCATCCTACGTAGCCGCCGGTCGCCTCCTTATGGAGAAGCGACCGCAACTATATTGGACGCCATGTGCTGCCCATTGTTTAGACCTAATCCTAGAGGATATAGGCAAACTACATATTAAAACAATTGCTAAAGCTAGGAGATAGTTGCTTTTATGTACAAACATGCGCTTCTACTTCAAAGAATGCCCAAAGCAATAGGAGGTAATTTATTACGTCCCGCCGTGACCCGATTTGCAACCACATTTTAACTTTACAAAGCTTGTATGCGAAAAAAAAGGAGCTTAGAAGTTTTGTAACATCGGCCAATTGGAACAATGGACCTTGGTCAAAGAAAGCCGATGGTAAACAAGTTGCACAAACATTACTCCAAAACCAATTTTGGACTAGTATTGCACAAACCCTACGTGACTCCCAACAAATCGTAGATGGTGATGAGAAACCACCAATGGGATATATATATAGTTTTATGGAGGGTGCTTAAGAAAAAATAAAATCTAATAATCAATTCAAGTCAAGATTATATCAACCCGTGTTGGATATAATCAACAAGAGGTGGGGAAGTCAAATGGCATCTCCACTATATTCGGCCGCCTTCATTCTTAATCCGGCGGTGTACTTTGCACACCCGGATCGAGATGATGCAGATGCCACTCACATGGTTGGCTTTCTTGACTGCTTAGAAAGGATGGTCCCTGATAGAGGTGAACAAGATAGAATAAGTCATCAGTTAGACCGTTAAAAGAAGGCGGAAGGATTTTTTGGAAGGGACATAGTTATCCGACATAGAACTACAAAAATTCCAAGTATAAACTTTAAAAGTCTCTAAAGTTCAAACTAATTAACTTCTAATAATTCTCTTTAATTTACAGATGACTAGTGGGCAGTTTATGGGGTAGATCCGATAACAAAGGATCCCATTTTGAAAAAACTACCCATTAGGATACTTGGCCTTACTTGTGCCGCTTCTGGATGTGAGCGGAATTGGAGTTCTTTTGAGATGATAATTGAAGTCTTAAACAATTAAAGTCAATTCATGAATATCTTAATTAAATTGCAAGGTTTTAATAGTCCTACTCCTCGTGTTTAACAGATCCACATAAAGAAAAGGAACCTACTTGAGCAAAAGAAGCTCAATGACTTGGTGCTTGTACAGTACAATCAAAATTGCGTGAACGATTCCTTGCAAGGCGAGAGAAACCGGGGTTCTATGATCCCATCTCTGTGGATGATGTGCCTGCTGACTATCCATGGATGGTTGATTCTCCAGATAAGCCTGTCTTTTATGGGGAAGATTTGACATGGGCCCAAGTTGAAGCAGCGGCTCTTGGTCCGACACCCACTGATAGGAGGAGGCAAGTCACAGGAGGTAGTAGCAAATGTAAGGCATGCATATTGATGAAGAAGATGAAATAATAGAAGAAGATGATAGACAATCAGATGATATAGATTCCATACTAGTGAGATCGGACGAAGATGAAACAGAGGAAGAAGAAGAGTATGTAGAAGAAGGAGACGATTCCGATGACGACGGCAATGCTGGTGATGATGATGATGATGGAGATGTACCACAATGGGTTAGAAATGAATGTGTAGAGTACATTGCTGGTACTCAGTATCAAAATTAAAGTTATAATTTTGAATATTAGTAATTTAGTATGTAAAACTTCTTTTTTAAATGCAAGAATGTCTATTTTTCCCTTCTAGAGACTTGAATACTTATTATTAATTTAAAATTTTTTTTTTTTTTTTTTTTGTAAAAAAAAAAAAAAAAAGTATGCCATGGCTTAAGTGATTAAGCGATTCGCTTAAGCGAAATTGAGCCAAATCGCTTAGCATCGCTTAAGCCATTTGATAACATTGAGGGAGATCCCTATCATAATTAGAAGGGAATGACTAGATATTACACAAGATTTACCAAGGGATCCACACAGTTTGGTATTGAAATGAATTATATAGGAAAGAAAAAGGTTATGGTGTATGTCTCATACAAATCTTAACAGATACGATGGTACATATCTTCCAACATATATTTTTTGAGCTGCAGAAAAGTCATAAAATGTTTTGCCACTTGGAGGACAACATGTATTGGTAAATATTGTGTGCTACATGGCACCATATGGCTTACAAATGAGAATGTGAGGGTCTTATTGTAGGCCTAAGATGAGGAGAGTCAATCCCTAGAGTATATGGAACCTATATTTTGAATATACCTGGTGCACCTCTAGGAGAGAATCCATGGGTACAATTTTGTTACTATCAAACTAGAAGCAAAAAATTTCCTAAGTTCGCAGTGAAAAAGTTTATTTGCAGTCGGTCTATAATGGGGTATTCTAATCTTCTAAGGGTCAAAAGTATCATTGTTGGATTTTGGGGATCAACTTGTGAAATATACTCTCAAAGAGTCTATTTCTCTCAACACCCTTAGTGAGAATGTGGGCCGGCTGATCTTCAATGCCCAAGGTATCGAAAAGATACGTGAAAATGACAAAAAAATAAAATAAAATTGCAAACCTTGTGTACTCTTACAACTTTCTTCCAACATATATTTGTCAGAAAAATCCGTTGACATTTTTTTTGAAGAGCAGAAAAATCCCTTGATACGTTGATAAAAAAGGAAAAAAATAGATAAAAAATGATCCATTGATGGATCCATTACCTTCGAAAACGCAAACAAGAGCAGGATCTAGAAACTCCAGTTCTACTACCACGTAAATTTGCAGGATAATTTGGGAAAATTGAATAGTAATTCTGCAGATACCCAATTTTGGCCTGATCCTTTTGATATTGTATGAAGTTGAGCACTCTTAGTTCATGATGATTTGAGGCTTCTGAAAGCATCCCCCGTAACCCTTGAAACCCTAGACACCATTAAGAAGCTTAGAAAAACCTTAGAGAAAGACCCCCAATTCCTGGAGGATCCCAATGTCATACCAATGGAGGCTCGAGGCCCAAAAAAATAGCGTTTCATGGATTCATGATGTTTTGCGACCCTCGACAGCGAGCGAACTTCCGATGGCCATAACTATTGACAGAAAAGTCCGACTAATTAATATAATATATCGTTTTGGGGTAGCTCGAGATGATACATCTAATAGGCTATAAATTAGGGAATTTTACTCATGCGTGCATATTATGTACACATGGTTTAAGTTCTCAATTTTTTCTCAAAAGCTATAGGCTCGAGTTCTAACTTCTCAAAATTTTTTAGTAGGAATTAACCCATGCATGCATGAATGCACGCATGAGTAAAATCCTATAACTTTGAAATTTTGAGATCTCCATCGATCTTTGTTGACTTTGTGATGGGGACGCTACATATATGGACATTGGATTCGGACCACATCATTTCTCTTGGCATCGGAAGAAGTGTAGAGGAAGCGATAAGGAGCCTCGGAGGAGAAAGCAGACACAAGACCAGAGAACAACGCGAGAGAGAGCCCGAGCGAAACCCTTGAAGTCAGTGAGGATGATAATCCTCGCGACGAGCCAATGACTGACGACTTGATCTCATGACGATCACTTAAGACGGGAAGTTATGCAAAATTTCATTTTTTGTGTTTTATTAGTATTAAAACTCTTTTATTTCGAACTTAATTATTGGTGGCCTATATATAGAGACTTGTAAAGACTTTTAGTTAGTTGATTGATTATTTGAATGCTTTTATGCTTGAGTAATCTTTGCCTGAGATGGGTTTGGTGTGAGGTTAAGGGAGTGATTCCCAAAGTCATTGTTGTCTTCTCTATTCTATTTGCTACTTTCGATCTATGTTTGCTTTCTAAATCATAGCCTAATTTCTTCCTTGTGATCCCCAAAACCCAAAACCCTTTTTAAAACCCTAAACCACACAAAGCCAACACCCGTTCCAAACCATAAACTGAGCCGAAAACCATAAGCCTATTGCAAACCGCAAATCCCTTTCATAACCCAACTTGGAATCCGTGAATCTACATCGGACCGAAGACGAGCGCCTAAGCTTGGAAAAAGCTAGATTTCTATCTCTAGGTCGATCTCGCCTTGCCTCAAAAAGTACTTGCGCATCGAACTGGACCCTACCTGGATCGCGTGTGATCTACCCATAAAAAATTCTGCAAAACCAAAGGTATCAAAGATAATTTTGCGATTAAACTTGATTTAATTTCATTAATTTCGGCAAAATCTGCATAAAAATCATATTCCGCATTTTAGGGTCGTTGTCCCGCATCACTTTGGGACCATCCTGGACCTTGGGGGTAGTTTGTAAACATCTCCGTTATGCCCCTAAACACCTCTTGAATTGATTTTATGTCATTTAAGTGGCTATCCTATCATCCACCATTAAAATTCATTTTTATCTTCTCCAAGCCTGCAAAATCCCCGAATCCTTAGATAAGCCCATTACCTAAACCTAATCCATCATTAAAGCCCTAAACTCAATTAGGAGCTCACTAATCACTCCTTTCTCTATAAATAGAGACCACCCCCTCATTTAGAGATCCCTAATTTTTAGCCAACAAACCCAATTTCAATCAAGCCAACAAACCCAATTCCAATACCTTCCAATGCCCGACCAAAGTCAAACTCAAGCCCCTAATCTCATCCATCAACCTCAATATCTCCAATCGCTCATTGGCCCTACCCCAAGCACCACAAAACCCTTCTCCAAGTATAAGCCATGTTCCTCCCTTGGATAGTGGACATCGACTCAAAGAGGAGTTGCGTAGTGAACTTGAATCCAAAGAGGCTTTTGACCCATCTCAATTCATTAATTTTAAAAAGGACACCCTTTTGTATAAGAAAGTGGGTGATTGCCGATTTGAGATAATTTCATGCATGAGTATAAAACAAATGTCATCTTCCTCAAGGTCACCCGCAAGCAACTGTCACTTGCATGAAACAACTTAATCTAGCGAATTACTTCCCCTAGCCCCCAAATGGGGTGCACCTGAAATGCAAGTTACTGAATTATTGACCAATGGGGATATCAGCGATAGTGAGTGGTTCTTTGATGATCAAGAAAATGAGGAGATGTTTGAATATGACGATTTTGAGCTAACATACTCAAATTGTCAATTCTCAAAATCAATGCAACATGATGGTCCAACCTTGGACCTACAAAAATTCCTCACATATATGCCAAAGAATACAATAACTGTGGATGCATCTCAGGTGTCACTTGTGCGACATAAGGGGGCTTGGAGACGCCAATTCACGCGCCCCTTAGCTTCATCTAAATAGAAGCCCCACAAAAATGTCAAATTCTCCCATGATTTGCAATCGTCGGATGAAGAAGAAGAGGTAATGAATCAAGATGAAGGACCAAGGCAAGGGGATCATCCCCAAAGAAAGGCATACCTCTATCCTCATCAAGGAATACAGGAGTAGGTCAATGAACACCTCCCAACCTCTTTGGAGAGGTTACTCAAAAGCCAAGAGGCATTGGAGTCAAAGGGGACGCAAGTCGAGGCGGCCATGGAAAATCCGCTAATGATGTCTTTGCAAATGCCCATAATGTTGGCCAAAGAAAATTTTCTAATAAGAGCCTCACCTCTTATGGCTAAGGGAAAGAAGATTACTATTGCTTGGGGACCTAATTCGAAAATGTTTTCATGTAAATACCTGAATGGTTTTGAACCCCTCCAACAGATAAAAAGGGGTAGTCAAAGGTTAAAATTGAGTTTCAACATGTCTTTTATTGACCTCAACTTATGTGTGGAACCATGCATCGGGGCATCAAGAAGCCCAATGAGACTGATAGAAGGTGACATCAATGTCGAACCCATGGGAATCATAGTTGTTAAGATCACTACACATTTAGGCCATCCATGGGCCAACTATGTTCAAAGCATCCCATCTACGTCCCATGCAAATGATATTTATATCACCCTTAATGTCGAGACATTGATGGGATTGGAAAAACATGCTTTCTTGATGAAGAATCCTCCCTTCAATGAAAAGGAGCAAGCAGTGACCCGAAGATCGGGATTGTATGATGTGACAATGATAAATGAACTATGGTTAAATTCTTGTTTCTCTTGTGCCGATATGAACATGGAATTTGGGACTACCCCATTGTGGTCCTTAATCATGAGTATGAGAGCACTTGAAAACAAAGAGAGCAATGTCCGATTCGAATTGACCATTGGATCCTCAAAATTCATGATTGTCATACCTTCTTTTATTTTGCGATTGAGGCAACTGTGCTTTGAAAAAATTATGGGCGCCTCGCCCCACCAATGGATTAGGAGGAGGAATTTACCCCCCAACATCTTAATTGTGTTATCCATGATCCGCGAGGATCATTCTTTCACCCATCCATTTCCCAACATCCAAAATCATTCATTCCTTATAATTCAAAATCCACCATTCTCACAAAGCCAAAATCAATTAGTTCGATAAATCCAAGGTTGCTCATTCCCCCAAAGATGAAATCATTTGCACTCAGAAGGTATGGTGTCATTAGGGGAATTTGTCCCACTCATCATCCAGTCAACACATAACCATGATCAAAATGTGCCGAGTTGGTTGATATTTTGAAGAGCCCTTGGCAGGCGGTGTAATGGTATAAATGTTTTAATCTTGACAAAGGCCAAGCAAAAGAAATGGGTTTTTTAAAAGACAAAGTGTTTTAAAGTATGTTGAAAATCTTCAAAAATAAAAAAAATAAAAAAAGAATCTTCCATCAAGCCAACAAACCCAATTCCAATACCTTCCAATGCCCAACCAAAGCCAAACTCAAGCGTCTAATCTCATCCATCAACCTCAATATCTTCAATCGCTCTTTGGCCCTACCCAAGCACCACAAAACCCTTCTCCAAGTATAAGCCATGTTCCTCCCTTGGATAGTGGACATTGACTCGAAGAGGACTTGGGTAGTGACCTTGAATCCGAAAAAGCTTTTGATCCATCTCAACTCATAATTGTTGAAAATGACACCCTTTTTGTCTAAAAAAGTGAGTGGCTGCCAATTTGAGATAACTTCATGCATGACTACAAAACAAGTGTCATCTTCCTCAAGGTCACCAGCAAGTAAAAAATGAATCTTGCATGGAACTGCTCAATCTGGCAGAATATTTTCCCTTGACATAAAAAGGTCAAGCTATTGGATTGTCGACCGATGGGGATATCATCGATAGTGAGTGGGTTTTTTATGATCAAGAAGATGAGGATGAGATGCTTGAAGATGAGGATTTTGAGCTAACAAACGCTAGTCGTCAATTCTCAAAACCGCTGCAATATGATGGTCCAACTTTGGACCTACAAAAATGTCTTTCATCTATGCCAAAGAATACTATAGTCGTTGATGCATCTCAAAATTCACATGTGCGGCGCAGGGAGGATTGGAGACTCCAATTCACGCGTCCTTTACCTTCATCTAAATCGAAGCCCCACAAAAATGTCAAATTCTCCCATGATTTTCAATCATCGGAGGAACTTGAAGAGGCAATAAATCAAGATGAAGATGAAGGACCAAGGCAAGGGCATCATCCCCAAAGAGAGGCACACCTCTATCCTCATCAAGGAATACAAGGGCAAGTCAATGATCACATCCTGATCTCTTTGGAGAGGTTACTCAAATGCCAAGAGGCATTGGAGTCAGAGGGGGGCAGGTCGAGGAAGCCGTTGAAAATCCGCTAATGATGTCTTCGCAAATGCCCATATTGTTGGCCAAAGAAAATTTTCTAAAAAGATTCAAATCTTGCGGCCGAGGGATAAAAATTGACCATTGCTTGAGGACCTAATTTCAAAATGTTTACATGTAAAGACCCCGAACAATTTTTAACCCCTCCAAACCATAAAAATGAGTAGTGATGGATTAAGGTTAACTTTCAGCATGTCTTTTCTCGGAATCAACTTATGTGTGGAACCATGCACTGGGGCATCAAGTACCCAATGAGACTGATATTGGGTGACATCAATGTCGAGCTGCATGTCGAACTCATGGGAATCATGGTTGTTAAAATCTCTCCACATTTAGGCCATCCATGGGCCATAAATGTCCAAAGCACCTATCTACACCCCATGCAAAGAATCTTTCTATCACCCTTAATGTCGAGGCATCGATGGGATTGGAAAAAGATGCTTTCTTGATGAAGAATCCTCCCTTCAATAAAAAGAGCAAGGAATGACCCAAAGGTTGGGATTGTATGATGTGATAATGATAAATGATGAACTATGGTTAAATTCTTGTGTCTCTTTCACCAATCTGAACTTATAATTTGAGGCATCGACGGGATTGGAAAAAGATGCTTTCTTGATGAAGAATCCTCCCTTCAATAAAAGAGCAAGGAATGACCCAAAGGTTGGGATTGTATGATGTGATAATGATAAATGATGAACTATGGTTAAATTCTTGTCTCTTTCACCAATCTGAACTTATAATTTAGGCTTACCGCATGGTGGACCTCAATCAGGAGTACGAAAGTACTTGAAAGCAAAGAGAGCAATGCCCGATTCGAATTGACCGTTGGATCCTCAAATTCATGATTGTCATACCTTCTCCTATTTTGTGATTGAGGAAACTGTGCTTTCAAGAAATTGTTGGCATCCCACCAATGGTTCGAGAGGACGAATTTGCCCCCCAACATCTTAATTGTGTTATCCATGATCCTCGGGGATCATTCCTTCACCCATCCATTTCCCAACATCCAAAATCATTCATTCCCCATAATCCAAAATCCACCATTCTCATCAATAAAAAATAAACCAGTTCGATAGATCCAAGGTTGCTCATTCCCTCAAAGATGAAATCATTTGCACTCAGACACCTAAAATCGTTCACATTCATCCACTCAAAGTCATGCAAATCATCCATATTCACCATCACGAACCTGAGACCATTAATGGCATTCTCATCATCATTGGTTATTTTGAAGCCAAAGCCATTTGACCTTTCTTTCAAAAACACATGGACCGAGCTCTCCATGTTGTATCACCTTTTTCTGAACATGCCAAAAGGTCGTATTTGGAATCCTATGCAAGGATCCAACGCTCACAAGCACCACTCAGTTCTCCAAGTCCAACCTATCCAAACAAATGGCCACGCCTCCGCGATGCCAAACCTCCTACAAGTAGGTAGCAAAGGAATGGTGTCATTAGGGAAATTTGCCTCACTCATCATCCAAGCGGCACATGGCCATGATCAGAATGTGCTGAGTCAGTTGATATTTTGAAGAGCCCTTGGCAGGCGTAATTGTATAAATGTTTTAATCCTGCCAAGCAGAAGAAAAAGGTTTTCAAAAAAGACTACGTAATATAAAGTATGTTGAAAATCTTTTTAAAAAAACTATTAAAAAAAAAGGAAAAAACATTTTTCAAAAAAATCCAAAAAATCTTGAGGGTTGAACTTGGTTGAAACCGCTCTTTTAACCCTTTTTATGAACGTCATTTGTCGTGAATGTTAGAATGGAACGGATTTGTTGGCACAATATGCGATTGTGCCTATCTCCAACATGGAGGATACCAAGAGAGACAAAACTAAATTCTAAGGGGCAACCAAAGCTGAAAAAGATGGGGGCATTGTCTCCAAAGAAAAGAGGCGACCTGATTGATTACCTTAGACAGTTCCAGGATGTTCTCACCTGACCTGAAGAAGAATTCTCTCATTTGGACAAAGATCGAGTAAAGAATAAAATCAGGAGCAAGGCTAATAAATTAAAGAATTCAGATTCCCGATGAAGTTAGAGTTCACTCATCATCTTAAAGCATTCAAATCAATAGATCAACACCGAGCTTGTACCTCTAAAAAGAAGAAAAATGCAACGATAAGTTCTCGTGTCCGCGTCCATTGGTGATGCTCTTTCATACCTTAATGCATAAAACATGCAGGGGCATGCACTTTAAGTCTTAGAACGAGGAGATGACCCGTTGGTCGTCCATAATTTCTCAAAGCTCTGCCTACTAGGGCATGCACTCATCAGAAAATATCTCATCTACCAACAAAGAAGTTTTATTGCAGCCGACTCTATCCATCCGTTTTTTGAACTCAACAATCAAGACGTAATCATTTCTGTTCGATGGTACTCCCAGCAGGAAACAACTTTATATCATTATAGAGGTTCTCCTAAGGCACATGCCATGTCTCATTTTACAGATGGAGGTGACTTTCCTAAGTCATCAAAGCTAAAAATGTGTGTAGCCGCTACGTCTGGAGCTTGAAGGTAAGGTAAATGTTGACAAAAATGGATACTTAGTCATTCAAAGATCTCCTAACGTAGGCCATAATTTCAAAACCAATTAGCCAAGTCTACTATCTCTGAAAGTATATATCCATTGATAGACAATTGGAGTTGGCCTTTTCTTTCAATTAACCCAAAAGCTAAAAAAAAAAAAAAAGTCAAAATAAAAAAAATATATAGAAAATTCAAAAAAAAAGTCTCACAGAAAGAAAGAAGCACCTGTCAGTACCAATAATGGAGAGTTATGCTACATTAAATGTTAAATGTTATATCCTGGACCTTGGGGGTAGTTTCCAAACATCCCCATTATGCCCTCAAACACCTCTTGAATTGCTTTTATGCTATTTAAGTGGCTACCGTATCATCCACCATTAAAGCTATCTTCATCTTCTCCAAGCCTCCAAACTCCCTGAATCCTTAGATAAGTCAATTACCTAAACCTAAGCCATCATTAAAGCCCTAAACCCAATTAGAACCCACTAATCACCCGTTTCTCTATAAATAGAGACCTCCACCCCCTCATTTAGATATCACTAATTTTTAGCAAGGTGAAACCTAGTCAATACATCTCATATCTTCATACCTCCAAGCTTTCCATCTCCCAACCTTAGTTTAAATCCTAGGATTCCATCAGCCATTCTTGCATTCGGAAGCTTGCTGGAATAGTCATACGCGAAGATCCGACGGTGGTGCTACAAGAGCCCGAGATTTCATCTCCGGCTCTCTTCTTCCTCCATCCTCTATTTTTTTTTTCTTTTTAGGCTTTTCCCTCACCATATGATTTAAGCCGTTAATCAACCAAAATTCGGATAACACAAAGAGCTTCATATGGGTTAGATGTCTAACCCCTTCCTAATCGGTAACTGAAGTCCTTTCCTAGAGCCTTTGGCGTAGACCGATGATTGGAGTCAAATCTAACAATTCAATGTTTATTATATTTGATTTTGGTTTCCCGGAACACCAAAAGCTCCGGGTGGCGATTCCATATTTTAATCCATCATCGCGACAGGTCTTCAGGGCCCATGGTTGCACAAATTTTATCCACACTTCCACACATCCTTCAAAATTATAAGTGAAGACAAAAATAACCTCAACTATGAACATAAGGACTAATCAGTTTAGAAAAGGTAAAAGAAAAATAAATGCATGTATGATCCTAACTATGTACAAAGTATACACACTAACAAATGCTAAAAAAATCTGTACAGTAAAGTTGTATGAAATAGTAATACTTTGTACATATGTGAAAAATCCTTTGATTGAAAATGATCAAATGAGTAATCCACCACCATTGAATGCAAACAAGTACAAGTTCTAAGAGCATCTCCAAAGCAGCTCTTCGATCCAAAGTGGGTTATTTGAAGAGCCTCTTGCCCCATTCCAACCCACTCTTCAAATCCCACGTAGATTAGAAGACTTGGTTTCATTCTTCAAATTTGAAGTCACTATTCACTCTTTAAATTCAAATAAAATTTATTTTAATAAAAAGTGCGGAATTTCAGTTTCTCTTTTAATAAAAAAAATAAAAAATATTAAGATTTGAAGAGCTTGGTTGGAGAAACCCACCGTCCTCACCTTTTCACATTCAAACCCACTCTTCAAATGTGTGCCACATCACTAGTCCAATGTCTAATTTTGAAGAGGTGGGTTGGAGATGCTCTAAATATCCTTGCTCTATTACCATGTAAACTTGCAAGATAAGTTTGAAAATTTAAAAGGCAATTCTGTTCACATTAGGCACAAGCCAAATATATATATATATATATATATATATATATATATATATATATATATATATAAAGGAAGCTTGCACCAATGGTACACGCTTCTAGGTGCAACGAACTCCACTTGGTGCCCAAAACCTTGATTTAGTGCCACAGGAGCACCGGTAATTGTATAGATCAATTTCTATTTTATTTTAAGAAATTTGAGGGTGAAAGTCAAACTTTGAATGAATTTCAACAGTCCAAATTTCAAGGCTCAAAAAACAGATAGTGGTAATACATTTATGGGGAATGCTAACCTCACCCTCTTCCTTGTGAGGTTAGCATCGTCCCTGGACCAAAATGCCCTAATGGTGTGGTATTTTGGTAAATACATTAAGGAAAAAATGCCATTTTTCGCTTTTTTGATGGCAAACTTGTAATTTTATTTTTATAATGACAACTGACACCACAAATGTAAAATTACAGGTTTGCCACCGAAAAAGTAAAAAAGGGCAATTTTCCCTCCATTTATTTATCAAAAAGTTCGTGAGGGCATTTTGGTTCGAGGACGATGGTAACCTCAGAATGAAAAGGGTGAGGTTATATATATATATATATATATATATATATAGAGAGAGAGAGAGAGAGAGAGAGAGAGGGAGAGAGAGAGAGAGGGAAATGATCCCCTCACTCGAGTCATGGAATTATATCCCATGAATCAAGCTGCTATTGTCCGCATGCCATTTTCAATTGCCTTTGGAAAGTTAAAGGGAATTGTTGCAGCCGATAACAGCTCAAGTCATGGGATATAATTTCATGACTCGAGTGAGGGGATCAGATATATATATATATATATATGCACACACACACACCAAATTAAAATTGTAAACAAATACAAACATACCGTCAAATTGGTATTGGGTATGAGTCCAATCTTTGGACCGACACATATCAGCCGATATTGATACCAAATATTTCTTCTTTATGAAATTTAAATAAATAAATAAATAAAGTAAACAAAAAAACAATATCGGTCGATATTGCTATACTATTGGCCGATACAACATCGTTGATACCAATACTAGTTCAAAACTGGTGTCGGAATGGTATCAATATTGGCTCTTAGCTTGACTGATACGTATTGCCGATACATATCGGTATCGGTCGATACTTGATACCATGCCCTCAACAATGAACATAAGGACGGATAAGTTAATAAAAGATTGAAAGCTCATATGATCCTAAATTTGAACAACAGATCAACCACTATCAAATATTAAATTATGCTTAAAATTAATTAAAGTACAATTACAAATGCCAAAAGAGAAAGGGAACAGTTTATTGAATTCTAGAGAGAAAATAGTTCAGATGCTAATAAGCGAATATAATACCTCATAATCAAAACTAAATTATTAACTTTGTGGTTCCAAAGAAATTTAATAAATTAGATTGAAGCAGGATACTCACAGTTATATTCAGTCCATCCGATTACTTGATTTTCGAGATCATAATAAACTAGCTTATTTGATAACACTAAATCTGCATAAACAACATAAAAATAATAATATTAAGCAAAGGTTTGAATGATTTAGATAAATTGTAAATCTTACTTTGGTATTTGCATATTGCAAAAGTCATGGATCAAATGCATGATGCTATCAACATTAAATAAAATATTAAGATTAAATTTCTACAAATTTTTTATGGAGGTCATCAGACAAAAAACTAGCGTTAAATTCTACAAAATGGAAACTATCCAGCCTTGAGTTTGAGGGGATATATTGAGATTTTACATGACATGTATGAAGGGACGATGACTAGTGTAAGAATTGCATGGGAGGGAGACTTGAATTTTTTTTTTGTTCTGAGTTCCTAGTTGGAGTTGCATCAACAGTATGCTTTGAATCCTTACTTATTTGTTGATTATGGATGAATTGACAGTAAAAATATAAAACAAGGTTCCATTGTGTATGTTATTTGAAGGGGACTGGATTTGCTCCTGGTGCCGGAATGTTAATTTTAAAAGATGTCCGAATTGCCATCGAACCGGATGTCCGGCGTTGCGGGTTCAAGGAATTTTGGTCAAAGGCGATCGGGAAGCTTCTTTCCGGGCTGTTTCTAAGCATCAAACCGTTCTTAATGGAGTACAATTACGGGATTTAGAATAGGGCTGGTCCATTGCGGACTCTCGGGGACATGCCTTATGTGGCGCTGTGAGCGAGTTGGGTTCACCTGCATTACTGCCGGCTTGGACACGACCACAGACGCTTTCCCTTGAGGTCTGTAGGGGTGCCCAAGACGGTGCCCCGGTGGCCTCTATTACTCCTATTGACGGGGAGACGGATGGAAACTTTCTTTGCTTTACAAGTTCCATTTTTCAATCTGTGGCTACAAATATTACAGACTATTGGCTTATCTTTCATTACATTAAGGATACCCTACAACCTGTACATATTTATGTCTGGTTACAGCAATGGAGCTTACAAAATAGGCCAAAGGTTTCGGCGATTTCTGACACCAAGTTGTTATTGTGGTGTCCTTTGAGCAAAACAGCTTTGGAAGTCTTTAACAAAAAAGTATCCTCCATTAACAACTTCCCGGTTACTTGCCATCGGTGGGAGCCGGATGCTAACCTCTTCCAGCAGCACCGATGGATGGGGGGCATCTGGATTCGCCTATTTGGTCTCCCACTCCATGCCTGGACCACAAAGGTCCTTCGGGGGATCGCTGAATGGTGTATTCTCATCGATTGGAGCACTGATGACTTGTGGGAGACCCGCTACGCTCGCATTTTAGTGAGATCCGAATGTTGGGAGGATATCCCCCGTGCGTGTAAGATCTCTCTCAACAGCCAGAAAATCACTGTCTTCATAGAAGTGGAGCTCATGGAGCGGGTGATCCTCCCGAACCAGGCGTACCACGAATCCAAGGGGTTCGAGATTCCCAAGGTAAACGTATTCTGTGGTGCCACAGAAGAAGTCCCGCTAGAGGTCAACCCACTCCGGGACGGGGAACCAGGGTCCATGTTGCATTCTATGCAATCCTCTAAGGGTGGCTCGACCGCGGATTCGGGGCTCCTCCGGAAGTCGCTCTTGCCGACGGGATTCCCAGACAGAGGAAAGAAATCCCATGGAAATGACGAGACGTGGCTCCCGAGCTCGAGCTTGCGCATAGCCTCGGCTAGCAAAGGTCCGACGTTTGACAGAGGACATGGTGAGGGTGGCCGGCGTTTGGAGGAGATGGAAGAAGAGGTGGACTTTAGAGATTCCTTGCTGATGGATCCCCTTGACGGACTTGGAGCGGTGGACTACCAGACGTCTTTTGGGTTGGTTTGAGGAAACCGTCTACCGCCGACAAAGCTTACGCCGACGTTGAAGCTTCCTTTGGAGTTTCAGTTTCTGCCGGGGATTGATCTCGAACAGTCGAGGTCTTCTACGGTTGAGATGGTGTCATACTGTGGATCTGACAAGGTTGACCTGCTAGACGAGATGGTAGGTGAGGCGAGGGAGACAAAAGAGCCCACGTGGCTGCCGGCAAAGTCTGTTCACATCTGTTGTCGCACCTGGGATCCCATGGAGCTTGAGGGGGCCGATATCCTTTGGTGTAAGCAAAAAACTAGGAACTTAAAAGGGTTTAGGGTTTATCATCGAAAGAGAAAGGGAAAGGGTTATAAGGGGGTTTCGGTTTCAAGGTGCATCGGGACGGTGACTCGTCTTAAATCGTTTGTGAATTCTGAAAACTTCTCTCGACCGCCTATTGCTTGCTGAATCCGCCATTTCGACACGTGGGGACTCTTCCCAAAGGCCCAAGCGGAGGCTATTCGAGGGGTTATAGGATTTACCAACGTAAGAAGCGAGTTTGTTTAGGCATAGGGTTTTGAGGGACGCTGGGAGGATGACACGTCTGCAATCTTCGGATGTATCTGGCTCTCCCCCTCTGAGCCAGGTCACTTTTGACGTGGAGGGGATCGATCATACCTGAGCTTAGCCTGCTTTTCTCTCTCATCGTGGTGGCCTGTCCTGCGCCTCTCACATTGGCACGTGGTGGGACATCAACTATTGTACTATTTGGAGCCAGTTAATAGGTTCTTATGTGTGGGTAGGGATAAGCTCTGACTTAGGGGGCTTATGCTTATTTTCGGGTATGGGGCCAATCCTAAAGTTGGGCCATGTCTTTTTGGGGCCGGAGTTGCTGGAAATGAGACCGTCGTTTGTTGGAAGTGAGGGTGAATGGTATTCGAGGACGGATAGGGGGGAGACGTCTGGGAGGGTTGATGACGAGGCCCTGTTTTTTTTTCAAGTGTGACTTGAGGACTGAGATTAATTTTATCAAGGAGGGCGAAATATATGCTCTGAACAGTATATTGACTCGTGATTTCGAAGTCGTGTCGCCTCTCTCTTGTTTGGAGAAGATGAAAGAGGTGTCGCTCAGGTGTACTCAGGTGGAGTCTGGTGCTCTGAGTGGGGGTGATGTTCCAGGATTCAATAGGAAGGATAAAATGCTTGTGGCAATGGGTAATGGGTTATCGGTGAGACGGATCTTAGTGAAGATATCGATTGCCTGATTTGTGTGGGGCGTGATCTCGGGATGTCTTTCAAAGGGTCTGATGATGAGCTTCGGGATGTGTTCCGGTCCATATTGGTGAATCGTACGATGAATAAGAGGAGGCGCTGAGGGGGGGCGAGGGAACTCGCTCGATTATAGTGGGGGATGTCGAATGGGAAGGGAGTGGGGGGGACCTAGCTCCCCCCAGTCTGGTATGGGCGGGCTATTGTAAGGTGGGCATGAAGATGCTATCCTAGAATGTTAGGGGGATATGTGGTGGCAGTAAAAGGGCCAGGTAAAGCGGTGATCAACACACTTAGACCAGTAGTTATTACGTTGTAGGAGACCAAATGGGGTACTTGCGATAGAAGGAAAGTCGCGTTGGTGCTAGGAGGAATTATTGGGAATGGACGGGGGTTGATTCGGAGGGAGCTTCTGGGGGTATCCTAGTAGCCTGGGATATTCGGCATTTCGATAAACTGGATGAAGTGGGGCTTTTTTCGGCTGCTGTGGTACTTCGTAACAAAGTTTCTGGGAAAGAGTGGATGTTTGCGGGAATCTATGGTCCGACTGTTGATCGGGACCGGCCTAACTTATGGATGGAGTTGGCTACTCTCGCGGGAAGATGGGACTTACCTTTTTGTCTGGGGAGAGATTTTAATGCTATAAGGTGGGGGCGAGAGAAGCTGGGTGGGCCACCGGACGCTGCTGTGATGTCGGAGTTTAATTCTTTTTTTTTCGGACTAGGGTTTGTTGGATGTGCCTTTAACGGGACCGCGCTTCACGTGGTCGAATCTTCAGCATTTCCCTTCTTTGAGCAGGTTGGACAGATTTGTTTGCAATGTCGAATGGATGGGTTTTTATCCCGGTGCTAGATTAGAGTGTATGGCTAGGGTCGTCTCTGATCACCGTCCCCTTGTGCTTATGTGCGACTCTCGCCAAAGAGGGCCGTCCCCGTTTCAGTTCGAAAACATGTGGCTGCTGGATGAGAGTTTTCGGGCAAGGGTGCCAGAGTGGTGGAGTGAACCGTCCTTTTCCGAGACGGCTGCTTTTCGGTTCATATCCAAACTTCAGTGGGTTAAAGACAATATTAGAATTTGGAATAAGGAAGAGTATGGGGTGGTTTAGGTGAAAAAGGAGGCTCTCTTATCTCAGCTAAACGAATTGGATAATGTGGAGGAGTCGAAAAACCTTACGGCGGAAGAGCGTCAAGAGTGCTATTTAAAAAAAAAATGGAGTTCAACAATGTTTGCGTGGCGGAAGAGGTATGTTGGAAGCAAAAGTCCAAGGTGAAATGGCTCTTTGAGGGGATGCTAATACTAAATATTTCCATGCGACTGCCAATGCGCGGAACAAGGTGAATTTCTTGGGCAATATTGTGGTTGATGGGGTGGCTTATACTGAGGAGGAGCATATTAAAGAGAATATAGTGGGTTACTATAAGAAGATGTATTCGGATGAAGGCTTTCTGCGATCTGACCTGGATGGGATTCCTTTTCAATCTCTTGCTGCCGATGATCAGCTGAGTTTGGAGCAGCCATTTAGGGAAGTGGAGGAGATATGGGGCTAAGAATAAAGCTCCGGGGCATGATGGTTTCACAATGGAATTCTTTTGGTGTTTCTGATCCAGTATAAAGGATGATCTGATGGGGGTGCTGCAGGATTTCCATACTTCCGGGTTTATAGGGCGCAACCTTAATTCTACTTTCATCACCCTCATTCTCAAGAAGGAAAGGGCTGATGATATTGCTGATTTTAGACCTATAAGTCTCACTAATTGCCTATATAAAATCATAGCCAAGGTCCTTGCTAATCAACTTAAACCGGTTATGGGGTTAATCATCTCGGATAATCAAGGGGCCTTTGTGACGGGTCGTCAGCTTCTCGACCAGGTTGTGCTGGCTCATGAAACAATCCATTCGGCTCATCAGGATCACTGTCCGGCTGCCCTTTGGAAGGTGAACGTGGAGAAAGCTTAAGATCGGGTGAGCTGGGACTACCTTGATTATATGCTACACAGGATGGGTTTTGGGTTGACGTGGAGGAGATGGATGAGGGGCTACCATTCTTCGGCTTGGTTCTCGATCCTAGTCAATGGTACTCCTGCTGGTTATTTTAAGAGCTCTCGTGGTCTCCGTCAAGGGGATCTGTTATCCCCGTTTCTATTTAATATGGTGGGAGAAGCTTTATCGGGGCTAATTACTAGGGCCAGGCCTTCTAATATCATAACTGGTATAAGGGTGGGATCTCAAGGCAGATACATGTCGCACCTCTAGTTTGCGGATGATACCTTAATCTTTGGTCAGGCCGATGTTCAGGAATTCAGATCTTTCACTGATGTTCTTTCCATTTATGAGGCGGTCTCGGGCCAACGAATCAATTTATCGAAGTCAGTGATAGCGGGTATTGGCACTGATGATGATCTTTTAGAGGAGTTGGCACAAACTGTGAATTGTGTAGGAGGCAAACTCCCAATTCGTTATTTGGGGCTCCCCCTTGGTTTGAGATCTCCCACAGCTAGAGAGCGGGATCCGGTAGTGCAGAGGTTCGAGCAAAGATTGTCGACCTAGAAAGGGAAATTGCTAAGCAGTGGAGGGCATCTTGTGTTGCTTAAATCGGTTTTGTCGTCGCTGCCTATTTTTTACATGTCTATGTTTAAATGTCCGATGAAAATTATCAAGCGCCTTGATCAAATTCAAAGACTCTTTCTGTGGGAGGGTTCAGGGATATCCAGACGGTATCATCTGGTTAATTGGGATACCGTGGTACTGCCAGTTGGCTATGGGGGTCTGGGTATCCGTAGTTTGAAGTGGACCAATATTGCGTTGCTTGGCAAGTGGGTTTGGCAGTCAAGGAGGGCTGAGGAAGTGAATAGTCTATGGCGTGTGGTGCTGAGCGAAAAGTACGACAATTCGGTCAACAACTGGGGCATTCTGTCTCGGGTCACAGGGGCTTTTCGGCTTGGTGGAAATCTATGTGCAGCACGTGGGTTTGTTTTACCATAGGCTTGCGTTACAGTTGGGGTTGTAGTACTCGGATTCGCTTTAGGGAGGATGTCTAGGTGGACCGCGAGCCTCTCAAATCTTCCTTTCCGGATATTTATGCCATTTTGGTTAATCCTCATGGCATGATTGACGAGTTCGTCTCGGAGACTGAGGGGGGTAGATTGTGGACTGTTAGTACTAGAAGAATGTTGAGGGATGAAGAGGTGGTGTTGTTTGCAAACTTGATGCATTTGATCTATGAGTCTCAGCGCAATCAGTTTGGGTGTGACCAGCTTAGGTGGAATCCGAGTAAAGAGGGTCTGTTCTCTGTTAAGTCCTACTATAAGATGTTGTCCTGTCGGCCCCTGATCAGGTTTGGCGGTGCAGGGTTGTGGAAGGAAGCCATTCCAGCTAAAATCAAGTTCTTTACGTGGACTCTGTTCAAAGATAGGATTTTAATGATGGATCAGCTCATTCGTCGGGGGAAAGAGATCTAGAATTGCTGCGTTATGTGTAATGATGAGGAGTCTGTTGCGCATCCTTTGCTTCACTGTAAGGTGGTCCATGAGATCTGGTGTATTGTCGTTAAATCTTTTGGAATGTGTTGGGTGAAGCCGGCGTTGCCCAATGGTCAGTTCCTAATGTGGGAGTCCGTTAGATTGGAGGGCCCCATGTCTGATTACTAGAGGGTTGCCCTTTTGTTGTGTTTTGGAGTGTGTGGAGCGAAAGGAATTGCCGAATTTTTTAGAGTAAAATCCGCTCGATGGGGATGATCATGAGGCAGGTCCGCGACCTGATGTGGCTCTGGGTTGCTAAAGGTGGGGTGGGGTCAGGGGGGGATGCTTTCGTGTGGGATCCGGGCTAATTTCGGGGGGCCTGTGAGTGGCTGTAGTTTTTGTTTGAATGTTGTTGTTTTTTGTTTTTTTCTGTTTTTTGGTCGTGTCCTTTGTATTGGTCTTCGTCAGCGCCTTGCTTTTTAACAATATATCTCCTTATTACTGATAAAAAAAAAAGTTTAGTGAATATGACAAGCTCAGTGAATACGAGAGCAAGGAGGATAATATAGTCAAATAGAAAAAAATAAAAATAATAATCTACTTGGATTCAGCGAAGGTAAAAAAATGTAGCAAATTACAATATTTGAGCTCTACTATAAAACCAAATGATTGGTTGGAAGATGACTTCTGAACAGGGATTGATGCAGGGATGGCGAAGTGGAGAGCATGGATCAAAATTTCGGCCGATACCGATACGTATCGGACGATACGTATCGGTATTGGTATCGAACGATACATTGAATGTATCGTCCGATACCAACCGGTACCGATACGTATCGTCCGATACGTATCGTTTTGGAGCTCGGACGATACGTATCGGTAACCCGATATTTTGACCCATGGTGGAGAGTGTGAGTTATTAACTAATGTCACACAAATTGTAGAATGCTTTAATAAGGCAGTTATAAGACCTTCATTACTTTATGATGCAGTGTGTTAGGCTATGAATAAGAAGATTACATGTTGATGAGATGCATATGGTTAGTTGAATAGATGGAGTAACAGGAAAGGACAGAAATATAAAAGTATGAGTAATAAGATGTTCAGCGGTATCCCATATATAAGGGAAAAATTCAAAATTGTCTTTTGAGATGGTTTGGGTATGTCCATCAACCATTTGAAAGAATTATTGTATGAAGGATAACTACTTACTACAATACAAGAACAAGGGAGTAGGAGAAGGAGAAGACCAATGAAGACTTAAAGGGTAGTAAGAAGTGAGATGAAGGATTGTAGAACGAAAGAGTAGACCATATACACAAATAAGTCGAAAAAAAGACTCTCAAATTGGCCCCGAATAGATGGGAGGAGCGACAATGATGATGGTACAAAAAGAGATTTTTCATTGATTGATGGACACCCGATTACAAGTAGGAACGAAGAACCAAGGAGAATGACTCACTCAGTCACTCTCCAACTGCGAATTCAGTCAACTAATTTACATTTATCACCCACTCGATATAATGCACGTTTCCAGAACTCTCTCAGATATTTTAACTAAAGTCCTTGGAAGAATCAGGTTAAAGGACATTACTTTCAAGTTGGGCATGATTGACATCTATGCACCAACTTGAGGGGGAGTGTTAGAATATGTGTTATACATGTTGGAGTGTACATAGGCATATTGGGTGTGTGCATAGTAGTTTACTTTAGTCACTTATGTTTTCCTTATTTCTGGTGTCTCGGTATACGTAGGACATTGTAAATTTGCACATGGGTACAAATACTAATAATAGAGGCTTTGAGACAATACAACTCAACCCTAATTCTCTCGATCTCTTTTCTTCTTCTTCCTTCTCTCCTTCTCCTTCCCAACCCTAACCTTAATTTCTCACCTTTAATCTCAACTATTCTGATGTTGAATGGGCAAGAACTCCTTAGATGAGGTCATCGTGGCTACTGAACATTTGTGAGAGGCAATCTCATTAGATAAAAGAGTAACAAACAGTGTTGATTCTGAGTACAGTGTGATGGCAGTCATGGCACATCCTATGGGTCAGGTACTTTGGTAAAAGACTTACAACAAGAATACGTCTCAAGGTAGATGAGCCTATGAAGCTATATTGTCATAATCAGGCTGCAATTCACATTGCGAGCAATCCTATGTTTCCATGAAAGAATAAAGGATACTGAAGTAGATTGGCACTTCGCTTAGGGAAAAGTGACAAGCAACGAGATCTCTACTAAACAAGTCAAGTCGTTCAATCAAACTAAGGCACTTGAAAAAAATCAGTTGCATCAGTTCAATCAAACTATGCTCCAATTCGTGGAATTAATCTATAGTCCTTAAGTTGAACTTTACACCTTTTCTTGTTAAACATATAGATAGGCTAGGGAAATTAGTTAGTGAAGGTAGCTTAGTCATACTAGGTTTTAATTTATGGCCTGAATTGTAAATTACACACAATGGGCAAGAGTGAGCATGTGGAAAAATAATGCAAGACCTCTTTCTCGCACTCATTCTTCTCTCCTCTCTTCTATCTACTTCTAAAAATGCCCTTATTGATGACATGGTTGATTGGAGGAATGGCATGCCTGTTTGGACTGTCAACACAAGAAGGGCTCTTAAAGATGAAGAGGTGGAGGAGTTCATTAATCTCCTGTCCTTGATCCACTCTATGGTTCCTATCATAGCCAATAGGGACTGTAGAATCGAGGACATAACTAAGAATGGGACCTTCTTGGTGAGCTCATTTTACGACGTCCTCCACGAAGTGGGGAGGAGTCCTTGCACGGATTGTTGGTGGCCTGGCTTTTGGAGAATTAAGATCCCTCCAAAGATTAAGTTCTTTTCTTGGACTGTGGTCCGGAGAAGGATCTTGACGAGGGATCAACTCATTCATAGAGGAATCCCGATCAGAAACAAATGCCTGCTTTGCATGAGAAGATTGGAGTCTGTTCAGCACACCTTGTTGCATTGTCTGTTTTTTGTGGCCATTTGGAACACGGTCTTCTCTATTTTTGGGGTTCGGTGGGTGCTTTCCAAATGGCCTTTGCAATTAATGGAAATGTGGGAGGAGGGGCCAGTGGACAGGCAGAAGGTGAACTGTGGCCGATCATAGCTTATGTCATTTTTTGGGCTTTGTGGCTTGAGAGAAACAGCAAGGTCTTCAAGAAGGGAAAACCTTATAAATTCCTCATCAAAAACATCAGAGATTTCGTCATCAGTTGGGGTGCCTCGGCTGTGGATGCTTCTCTGGAGAGGATGCTTCACCTCCTCGCTGACTGGGTCTCCTTCCTCCCTTAGCTCGTGCTTTTGTTACCAATTAGGACATGGGGTGTGTTATCTTATCTTCTCTGCACCAGTGCCGGGGTGAGCTGTTTTTCAGTCTTTGGGGCTTTTTTCTCTTTTTCGGGTAGTTCCTTATTACCCGTGTATTAATATATTGGCTTTGTTAGCTTTTCAAAAAGAGAAAAAATAATAATAATAAATAATTCAAGTTGTTAACAGTATTAATGTTCATATAATCAGATGAAATGAGACTCCACAATTGCAGCTATTGTCTAAGGTGGTGAAAAAAAAAAAGTTTACTTGAAACTGTAAAAAATTGAATAAAATGATGCGAATATAATAATAAACTTATATATCCTACAAAAAGAGAGAATTTAGGGATTTCTCAAAATTTTCCATTATATCTCAATAACTTCTTAAGATTGTTTGAATCCAATTTAGTATAGGATAATATATGGTGTGTATACCTCCCAAAAGAGTCATATCTTTTGCATCCTTAGATTGCAATCCACTATTTTGCCATCCAATACACCAAGTTTCGTCCTACAAATGTCATAAAAAAAGAGCAAAAGAAAATCGAAATATGAGTAAAGATTAAGGATATATATATATATATATATATATATATATACTGTAAGATATCATAACATATAATATCAATGTGTAAAGTTTTCCACATATATCATAATAACAATAATAATATTAGTAATAACAATAAAAAAACATCTACTTTCAAGAAAATAAAAGGACATTTCAAATGCAACAATCTGATCATAATATAGAAGAATTTCAACAAAAAAAAAGTTAATATATAATAGTGTTTGGACGTGCACTACAAAGGAAATAGATTTCATTTCAAATGCATTTTGAAAAAAGTATCTAAATAGGCAGCAAACCACTACACAATCAGTACAAAAGTAATTAAACTTGGATCTTTTCAAATACATTTAATCTCTAATTTTGAAGTGCATGCCCAAACAAATGAGACAGAGTTTATCTTGGTATTAATGAAAGCATGAAGGTTTACATAGTTTGACTACATAAATATGCGAACGAAGTAGATCAAGATGAGAACCAAATCAAGGGATGAAAAATGATATACCGGAAGTTGAACTAAAAGCAGGTTTAGCAAAAATGACGAAAAAAAGTATTAGGACTAGATGGAATGCTTATCGATGTTTGGATCATGATGGGAGATCATGATGGGAGAGAGGGGACTGAATTGGTTGACTTAATTGTTCAACAAGATATCGCAAACAAAGAAAATGTTTGAGGAACAGAAGAAGAGCATTGTAATCCCTTTTTATAAGAACAAAGGGGATGCCCAAAACTATGCCAACTGTCGAGGCATTAAAATTATGGGCGAGAATATGGAATACGGGGAGAGCAGAGTGGAACAATGTCTAAGACAGGAATCGAGTGTAGCAAAGGACTAGTTTGGATTTATGTTGAAAAATTCAACTACTGAAGCCATTTTCTTATGGAGGCAACTTATGGAGAAGTTTAACGAGGGAAGGAATTCCCTATTGGAGTTGGGCTGCATCAAGGCTTTTCCATGAGTCCTTATTTGCTTGCCCTAATTAAGGATTCATTAATAACCAAATATAAAAAGAGATTTCATGGTGAATGTTATTTGTGGATGATGTGGTATTAATCACCCAAACAAGTAAATGAAAAGCTGTAATTTTGGGTAAAGGCTCTAGAATCAAGAGGCTTAGAAATTAGCAGAACAAAGATGAAATATACGGAGTGGAAATGAACAAGAAAGCCTGGAGGAGTTATTAGTTAAAAGTTGAAAAGCATTTAGTGCTTCATTGTCATAGATATCAATATTGAGGCTCTGCTTTACAGTCAGGTGGTGGATCTGAGGACATCTCAAAATAGATTGCTGCAGGTTGGGTGAAACGGGGACAACCAAGCGGGGTACTGAACAATCTACAACATTTGTATAAGAAGCAGTAAAGACTTGTCATACTATGTGGCACGAAATATTGGACTATGAAAAGGCAACAAGAAGATGAATTGCATGGAGCTGAGATGCGCATGTTAAGATGGATAAATAAAGTAACAAGAAAGGGTAAAATTAGGAATGTGAATATAAGAGAAAATTTGAGAGTGGCACCTATCTAGCAAAAAATTACTGAATGCTGTTTGAGATGGTTTGGACATGATGTTACAAATACAAGGAAGTATGAGAAGAGGAAGACCAATGAGGACCTAGAGGGAAGCAGTGACAAGTGACATGAAGGATTGCGAAGTCACAAAGAGCTTAGCGCTGAATAGAAACAAGGGGAAAAATAGGACTCACAAAGCTAAACCCAAATAGATGGGATAAGGCTATGATGATGATGATGATGATAGTGATGAATAGTTGAAAATATAGGAATTTTTGGAAAAACATGCTATAGCTACATATGCACAAGCGCATGTGTATTTTTTAACCATCAAACAAACATGTTCTATGGGAAACAACCTTTGGGAACTCCAAGTATTCAAGACTAGTAAATCAGTAAGGAAAGGGAATTATTGGATCAATAACTCATAGGCAAACAGAAGTACTAAAGAACATGGCACATCAATACTTAACAAGAACTAAATAATAGGTCATTTTCGAAACATTTTGAGATCCTGAGAAGCAAATAATATCAGAAAAATTCAATCAATATCAACATGACAAAAATAATTGAGACATAGGAGGAGCTAAATATGTTCTACTCATACTGTTGATTCCTACATTGCTCTATTTTATGTTTTTCCATTTAATCTTATACAAAATTTTTGCTATGCATTGCTCAATATTATGCTTTGCCATCCATTCTTACATCATTCTATTTTATGTTTTTTCCATTTAATCTTAAACCAGATTTCATCCCCAAAATTGAGTAACATGAAAATAATCTCATAATTTGGTTTTCAATCTACAATTAAAAAAAAAAAATTGTTTCACATAAGTTCCAACCAAAATGAGAATTACCAATACGAATTTATATGGGTTCCTATCAGCATTCATATGTGATTTTCAGTGCATATGCATGAATGAGGAAACTTGATTCACATAGAACTAGATGTCAAGTCTACTTAATGGGGAATATTGCAATATGACAACAATGCATTGATAACTCATCGGATTTGCAATCAAGTCCTTTCATTGAATTTGAGCTTTGTATATGCTTTAGTAGAAGATGATTATAAATTTACTAGATTGAGAACCTGACGGGGAATTTAGATCCGCATGCTTGCATCGTGACTGGGCCAATCGAAGCAAGCCAGCAAGGAAGAAATGGACCCATAAATGGGCTTTCAAAAGGCCCGTTAAAGACCCGTGTGCACATTAATTTAGGCAATATTTTATTTAGGTTTAGTTTCCTTTCTTATTAAGATTCTTTTAATAAGTGGCTTGTTTTAGGACTAGTTTCCTTATTTGAATTATTTAGGGGTCAGGCACATATATGTGATATGTGACAGTTAATCCCGTCACTTTCTGCACAACTACCAGAAAAGTGGTCATAAGTCTACCAATTTGTGTTGGAATTGTGTGATTCCTGTATTGTTGGAAAGCTACTTCGATAAGCTTTCAAACAAGACCAATTTCACGTCAATCGGACATCGTTTGACCCTTCAAAAGTGATCGCGTAATAAAAAAACGGCATTAATAGTGAAATTAATTATGACCGTTAGATTAGAAAGTTTTAATGGTTGATTAGGAGTTTTATTTTAAGTAGTATTCATAGGGTTTCTTTTCATTATAAATACACATTGTAATCTCTTATGAGAATTAGTATTGATAATGAATGAAAATTATGAGTTTTGCTTTGTGCGAATTCTAGAGAACGTGAGATGAGTTTTTGATCGAATGAGTGATTCTTTCTCGTGCGACTTAGTGCAAAACGAGCGTCTTCAACTGCGAAGCCAACGAAACCCGTTGGTGTGAAGCAGACAAGCCTCTTTAGAGCTAATCCGGAGATCTCTTATCTTCTTCTTTTTATTTTATTTTAATCAAAGGTTTAAGACCCTAAACCCCTTCCACGCGGGATTCTGCTATTTTAGGGTTAGCTTGCGATTCCGTCTCGAGTCAGTTTTGGTATCAAAGCGGTTCGAATCCTCAGGAAATGGATCGGAGAATCATGAGTCAAGATCAAGTTCTTGAAGCCCTTTGTGATTTGAACGATTACATGATTTCCATGAGAATGTTCGTGAAACGATGGAGCATTCCTATCGTGCGTCAAAAGATGGCAATGGTGGAAAAACTTTGGCGCGAAGAGAAAGGTAGATCATCTCAGCAGCATGGTTCCATATTCCAGCATAAGGCGCTCCTTAATAGAGTTTATTGCGAGTTGCTAAGGTCGCGTCGGATCGTGGTTGAATGGCGTGAGAATATCAGTGCAATAATGATCAAAGATTTTATTGACAATCTGTCCGAAGACGTATTAGACGTGATTCACGCTTTGAGATCGAAGGTGAGAGATTTCGTCCCTAAAGCCGTACCGGTGAGAAAATCTCTATGAGTTGAAGTTCCTCTATCCGAACCCATGGTTGTACCTGTATCGGTGGAAGATACCAAACCTATAGTAAATCAAAGTACTTCCATGCCTATGGAAGAACCGATAGAGCCTGTTGTTCACGCAGATCCAATTATCCTCCTTGATCTTGTGCCGGAACAACGTTTGGTTGAAGAGTCCATACCAGTTGTTGAGACCGTGGCAGATCTCGAAACCGTCGAAGAGCCTAAGATCGTTGAAGCCCATGCATCCATGATAGGCCTTACCGAACCCGCAATCATTAAAGCACATGCATCTGTGATCATCTCTACCGTGTCCGAGACCATTCAAAAGTTCGAGGTCCCTGGGGAACATGCATACTTGATAACGCTTATCGATGTCACCCAAAGTTCGAGGTCAAACTTTTTCAAAGTCGAGGAGATTGACCGGGAATTTAGATCCGCATGTTTGCATCGTGACTGGGCCAATCGAAGCAAGCCAGCAAGGAAGAAATGGACCCATAAATGGGCTTTCAAAAGGCCCATTAAAGACTCGTGAGCACATTAATTTAGGCAATATTTCATTTAGGTTTAGTTTCCTTTCTTATTAGGATTCTTTTAATAAGTGGCTTGTTTTAGGACTAGTTTCCTTATTTCAATTATTTAGGGGTCAGGCACATATATGTGATATGTGACTGTTAATCCCGTCACTTTCTGCGCAACTATTAGAAAAGTGGTCATAAGTCTACCAATATGTGTCGGAATTGTGTGATTCTTGTCTTGTTGGAAAGCTACTTCGATAAGCTTTCAAACAAGACCAATTTCACGTCAATCCTTTAAAAGTGATCGCGTAATAAAAAAATGATTAATAGTGAAATCAATTATGACCGTTAGCTTAGAAAGTTTTAATGGTTGATTAGGAGTTTTATTTTAAGTAGTATTCCTAGTGTTTCTTTTCTTTATAAATACACATTGTAATCTCTTATGAGAATTAGTATTGATGATGAATGAAAATTATGAGTTTTGCTTTGTGCGAATTCTAGAGAACTTGAGATAAGTTTTCGATTGAAGGAGTGATTCTTTCAAAACCTGAGGAGTGAGCAATCGTTTCTCGTACGACTTGGTGCGAAGCTGACATACAGCCTTGGTGCGAAGCCTTGGAAACCCGTTGGTGCGAAGCCAACAAGCCTCTCTAGAGCGAATCCGGAGATCCCCTATCTTCCTCTTTTTATTTTATTTTAATCAAAGGTTTAAGACCCTAAACCCCTTCCACACGGGATTCTGCTATTTTAGGGTTAGCTTGCGATTCCGTCCCGCGTCAGAACCATAATATATCTTCACCAAGCAGAAGATCATCACGGTAATTGGAAACTATGAAGAAAGGTTTTCGGGCTGAGTGTTGGAATGTGTGTGTATGTTCGAGTAAATTTGGGTGTGTGTATAACATTGTCTTAATATAAAAGCTAGTAAGGCGCAATCCCTAACTAAAATCTCTCTCTCTCTCTCTCTCTCTCACCCTAACCGAAAACCTAATACCTTAACCTAACATCTTCTCCTACATCATACCCTAAATATGTTGCTAAGACACAATTTTAACTAAACTCTCTCTCTCTCTCTCTCTCTCTCTCACTCTCTCTCTCACACACGCACACACACGCACCGTAACCGAAAACCTACTACCTTAACCTAACATCATACCCTAAATATGTAGTTAAATTCTTTTTGGTGTCAAGCCCAGACATCTAAACCCATCATGCCACGTCATTTGTGCTGACATCAGCATGACATCATACGGGCATAAGCAACGTCAAATTTTTGACCTCAAATGAAATAAATGTCTATGAGGATATGAACTTTTATGTTGATGATCTCTTGTAAAGGATTGTATGGTATTTGAGCATTTGGTGGTGGTGTTGGATTCATATGTTTTTCAGTGTGCACAACTTTTTGTGCTTCTGATTGCTGTGGGGCTGCTATACTGGTGGATGTTTACATGAATTGAATCGGAATATGGTATAGAATCTCACTGTTTTGTTCTTATTTGGAGCTGATTATGATTTTCTAAAAAATCTATGTTTCCCCTTTTCTCTTCATCGTGTCCTGACATGATTCTCTATTGTCTATGGTTTTTGTGGGAGATTTTTGTCTGTTTCCTGACTTGTTTTGGATCAGAATCCCTCTTGCTTACTTTTTTTGCTACAGAACAATAATGATTGTGGGGATTTGAAGTGGTTGTGCTTGTTTTTGTGCTCATATATTGGTTATGTCTAATGCTGTGCTTATATACATTATGGTTGCAAATCTGAAATGTTCTGTTGAGGATACCAGCTGATGGTTCTATTGCAGTGGGAATTCATACTCTATGTTTGGGTTGTAGTAGACTGACTACTTGGGGCTGCGCCTGGATTGTTATACGATAAGACAGTGTTTCTTTGTTGTGATGAAATCGGAGACTATGTTTTTAAGAGATTATTGCTGGACTGTGATGGTTAAGGATGGATTGGCTGTTATTTAGTGTTTTGTGATGTTTTTGGACTACTCTCCCCTATAGAAGTGAGTTGTTTTGGCTTGGGCTCTTATATATTCATTGATTTGCTAATTGAAGATGACTCCTACTTCTGATTTCTTTCATCTAAGTTCACAGCATGTTACCTCTATTTTGGCAGCCACTTCTTGATATTGGGTGATTGACTCCGGGGCTACTGACCACATGACTGGCAATTCCCAGGGTTATTCATCTTATTCTCCTCCAGCACCATCTTCACAAGTTTTCTTGGTTCCAGTACTCCTAATATTGGAGTAGGACCTATTCTGATATCTTCATCTCTTTCTTTGTATCATGTGCTTCATGTTCCTCAACTGTCTACAAATTTACTTTCAGCCAGTAGTCTTGCTCAAAATTAGCCTACTCCATTACTTTTTATACCTCTTTTTGTATTGTTCAGGATTTTGCCACTAAGAGAATTGTTGGGAAAGGCATTGAGAGAAGTGGCCTATACTATTTGGATATAGATCATACATGATCTTCTGCTACTAATGTTGATGCCAATAATTCTCTTAATCTTTCATCGTATTGTCTTTTTCATATCACTGTTGGCACATGTACTCTTCCCTATGGCATGCCAAATTAGGACATGTCGGCTTTAAAACTCTATGCTCTTTAATTTCACCTTTTAAGACTGTAGTTGCATATCTTCCACGTTTCAATGTGAGGTTTGCACCATTTCTATACAAATCAACAGTGGTTATCCCTCATCAAATGTACAGGTACAGTTCTCCTTTTGAGTTGCTTCATTCAGATGTGTGGGATGCCTCTCCTCTTATCTATCTTCAAGGATTTCACTATTATGTTGTTAATGAAGGCACATATTAAATTCACATCCAATCGAAATCCCTCCACGCCTGGCTTGAGCCAAAAGAGTTTACCAATAAAGTATTCTTATAGTATACTGAGTTGGCTTCGATGTTCTGTGTCAAAATAAATGGCCAGTTCTCCAAATTTAACTCCACCTTCTATAGGGGTTTTCAAGTTAGAGACAACATGATCGTTTCTACCAGTCACCAAGCCGGAAAACAATCGCTCCTAAGAAATAAAGGATCTCGCTCCCTGGAATATCTAAGAAGGGTTTTGATCCTCCTCTTGATAGAACATCGAGAGGAAGAAGAAGTGCAATGGTAACCGTCAACAAGGAAATTGACAGTCTATAGATGAAACTATATATACTAGAAAGCAACTTCAACTTGGCTGATTGGCTCTTTTATTCATTAATCTCTATTTACCTTAATTACAAGCATGCCACTGTTGAGTATAAAAACAAAATAGTGAAACTACACCTAAACAACATAAGGTGTATTAATGCTTAACGTTGAGAGTTGAGACTACTAATACATAGTATGGTACTAACCAAAGTAGTGATTATCAACATATGAAAAAGTAACTAATTATATGTATGTATACATAAACATCTCATATTTATATTTTAAAATATTTTAAATTTTTTAGATTTTTTCAAAGAAAAAAAATCACATCATATTGCCAATCCCTATATGTATCGGTCCCTATAGGTGGCTGCTACAGCAATGATACCAAGCATTTAAACCTTGATCAATGGAACAACTTTGTACTATCCAGCCAAATTGGTATGACTTCTGTTATTGTTGAAACTAAGGATGGTACATGTCTGTAAAAGAATGTAGAAAATTTGTTAATACAAAAGAGTTCTTAAGAGTAGTATAGGCATTTTAGTGTAGGAGAGACTAATTATCTTTTTTGTAACAATTAGGATACTTAAATCTTTTAGTATCGAGGTATTTCAGTCTTTTTCTAAAATTTTATTACTTCCTAAAGCTATTGAATATATATATATATATATATATATATATATATATATATATATATATATATATATATATATATCAGCTTATCATTTATGTTTTTGCCCAAATTAGAATTACACTCTTCTTCTTTCTTTTCTTTTATTTTCAAACTATTTTCATGTATTCAGAGTAACCCAAGAGGATCATTCTACCCACTCATAAGAGATTTTTTTAACACCACCATTCACTTTGATGTTGTATTTAAATATTTGAGAACTTCCCATTCAACTGACAGGATTTTATAGAAACAGCGTGTAAGTTTGGATCAAGAAAGACATAATTCCAGTAATTGTGATTGTTATGTCTTAAAGGTATTTTTATTTATAAAAAAAGTGACAATACATATTAGAAACCTTGTACAAAAATTTCTAGCAGACAAGAATGGAAGGCATTCTGTGATAAAGAAGAGTGCCATGAAACAAAAATCATCTCCTGAAGTCATACAAATACCAACCATGATAGTGGACCTTTAGAGAATAATGGATGAAAAGCCTCAAGAGATTAGTAGATTCAATTTACTTACATTGATTTGGAACAGATAATCATGAGGATCAATTGTCAAGGTGAGTGAATTATCAAAATGTAAGGTAACAGGCGGAAATCCATCATCTACACTGTAAGCATAAAAGGAAACAACTATATCAGTTTGATGAACGTATGTTACTCCACTATTTTATATAGAAAAGAATGAAAGAAATTGAATTCATAAAAAATAATGCAATGGAAATAGTGTTCAATGATACATGCGATGAAAGATAATTTGACATAAGTAGGAAATAGGATGAAGAATGAAATCAGATCACGGAACTACAGAAGAAAGGAGCTTTAATGATTCTGGTTTACAATCCAAACCATGAACACTGAAGACAAAAGTGTTTATCTGGAATTTGGGGTATATTTATTGATTCTTGCTGTGATAGAATGCCTATTGCTTGACCCTTGAACCTTCCATAGCCTATGTGAATAGAGGGCACACACTTCCCAAACTGATCTGAAGAGGCGACAATGAATGGTCGAGTCATATCATCTTTGGTGAACTAAACCATGAATCGGAAGGCTGGGAGAAGGGAAGTAGACATCTCGATTATTGATCCAACGAACAACTACACCAGATTATTCCCAGATTTGCGGTGGTGCGATAGGGACACACTAGATAATAGATTTTATTGTCTTCTCTGTCTCTCATAGGTCCTGGTACTTAGCTCTGATGTATTATTTACCAAGAGGCAAGGATAACTATTGACCTCCGATCCACACTCACCCTTATCTCCTAAAGGCTTCTCTTGGGAGAAGCACTTTGCTCCACTTCCTTGAACTGGTGGAAGATGTACAAACAATGGGTCATTCATTAGTTAGAAAAAGAGGAACTGAATTCCACATTGCTTTTAAACATAAGGCTGATCTGACCAAAGTGTTCAGCTCATCAAACAAGTGCGACAAAGGTGGGAGGTGGTATCACAGAAGTAGAATAAGAGCACGTCTGCTTTTAGCTTATAGTTTCACTCTTGCTTTTTTGCAGATGCGCTCTTGTCTTTTGAAAGAGAAATGTACAGTGGTGCTTTCATTTCTCTTCGGGGCTGGAGAGGCACTTGCAATAACCGCTATGAAAAAAGGACCAACAAAGATCTTGGAGTTGGAGAAGAAAACTCTTTTCTTTTGTGACAACAAAACTCCCCTTCATATGGATCATCGTGGCTTTGCATCAGCATGACAGTGTCAGAAAGGATAATTTAGTGGCAGAACAAGCAAATGGGAATTTAAATTGAGGTCCTAACAGAAATAATGATTAACCGTGTAAACATGTAATCTGCAAAATATATGGGTCAAGGCAAATCGAAATTGAACGCAGCATGAGGATGCATGTGTCAAGCATGGCAAAAACTCTCTCTCTCATGCATATATATATATATATATATATATATATATATATATATATATATATATATATATATATATATATATATATATATATATATATATATATATATATAAAAGAGACAGAGAGAGAGTTATGAAAATAGGGCAGCTAAATGCTAGCGAATGTGTAGTGACATCAAATAAGACTGCATACAGGCCAGTAAGACAAAATTGGGCCAATAACTATCAAGTCTACCAAGGAAGGAAAAAAAACTCTACATTGCAATTTTGAAATTTACAAAATTTGAAACCATTAACGATATTATTTATGCAAACCTTTTCTTTTGATGTCAATAAAGAAAACGAATGTATACCATATAAGAAACAATGATAATTTCCCAACCATTTAAAATCATAACCAATATAAGAGAGAGTAATTAATCAAAATAGTGTACCGTCCTGTATAGTGAAAGCATAGAAGCTCCTGAACACTCTGTAAATTCAAAGATGGCTGGGATGACTTTATCTAAGAAAAAAATTTAACCGTGTGAGTAGACATTTATTTTCAAAGAACACCAAATGAATTGACTTCAGTGAACATTCCATACTGCATTTATTAGTGGATAATATGCCACCTCCGGAATATATGCCAAAGTTGTACCGCTATCAATGATTGCCCCTTTCCCGTCTCCGGTATCAAATACATCCGTAGGAATTTGTAGCATAGTTCCACCAACGTCAATAGACTTCATACGGACATTATAATGTGCTCTATGATAATGAAAAATTTATCAGTATCAAATTGTAATCAACTAAGATTAATTTGATTGGGGAAAAAGAAGAATTAAAACTACAAACGTGCACCAACATGTGGCTGTAAAAGGCAAAGTTGAATTTGGACCTAAAAGAATATTATGAATTGTAGTTGAGAAAAAGAAAATAACTTCAATTTGCATATCAAAAGTCATCAAAACGAGCACGAACTAGTCCTTTAGCCTAGGGAAATTTAAGGCATCAGAATATTAAAGAATTTAAAGGTTTTTGGGCGATCGGGGCCGCCAGTGCCCCAGAAATTAGGCGGTCCATGTTAGGGTCCTAAAAGCAAAAGAACAAGGGGGTCCAAGATGACTCCTGAAATTCATGAAAACTACTGATTTGTGAACCGGTATATATTTTTGGTATTTTCTACATTTATACCCAATTTAAACCACATTTTAAGTGCAATCTAAGTAGTTTAGATGGAATTAGAGGGAACCCACCTCGGCTAATGTGTATGTGCAGGTTCTCGGTGCCCCAGATGGAAGGAATTGGTGCCGAAAACGGTGTCAGTTCAACAAGATCAGCAACTTCTCCCAGCCTCTTCCAATTTGAGTCATCCCTTCCCGTGGATGTGGGTGGTTGAGAGGTGCAGCGGGGTGGTTTAGGAATGAGGTAGTGGTCAGTAATGCCACCAAGAGAAAGAGTCAATAAAGAGGGGGAGAAAGAGTGAAGGTGGTGATGGTTGGGGTTGCAACTAAGAAAAAGGGTGGTGGTATAGTGGCAATGGGGCTGCAACAAGGAGAAAGAAGAGGGGCGGCTGGAATTTGTGTGGGGAGAAAATGTGGTGAAAGGGTCTCTCTAGGGCCCTTTTTATAAAATGGGGGGTGCCACTTGGCACACCAAATTCTCATGCACAACATGTGATTGCCCAAGTGGCAATTGCATGCAATGCACATCCATGCAATTGCCCAACCGGCAAATGCCAGGAACACTTCATCTATTATTAAAAAAAGGGGTGGTGTAACCAACACCAAGTCCCATACACTACCCACATCCATCACCTTACATGTATATAAATATACATGTCATATATTATAACAATTATTTTATTCTTTATTACTTAACTATATAAGAGAGGTAGAGAAAGAAAAATAGTGTTCGAGTTTGGGTTGTGTGGGGTTGCAAAACCGATTTCATTATTATTATTGTTAGTTTTTATTGTCGCAATCATGATCGAACCTAGGTAAGCTCCCAAATGTGTTAGAATGCCAAGTATAATCACCTAGAAAGAGCAGCTTCCGTCAAAAATCGATTTTCGATTCCCGATCCTAGACGAAGCTGATTATGTTATGTTCTAAGTGAGTCAGGATGGACATCCGTGAGTGATTCACGGACGTTTGTGCCATGCCGGCTATTTAAGGATAGCTAGGGTTTCAAAAATCACTTCTTGAGAAAAAAATTTCTCTGAAAATCTCTGACTCTCTTGAATCCCTTAGTATCCTTAATCCTTGAGATAATTTAATATATCCTACAGTTGATCAAATCTCAAGGAGAATCTTACCTCTTTGCTCTAAGGTCTGAGCTTGTGTGTTTCAAGCTTGTTGAAGGCTCGTGTGACTCGAGTAGACCTTCGTGAGAGGCGTCGGTTGAAGGCGATAACTTCTAGCATTGTGAAAAGGATGTCCGTGGGATGCGAACATTGTTGGTGAGCTGAGTGATAGGTCATTTCACTCATACCACTGTAAGCACTTATTTTCACAGTGGATTGTTTGCCTTGGATCTGAGATTAGATCCCGTGGTTTGTACCTGTGAAAGGGTTTTCCACATAAAAATTATTTGTGTATAATTTTGTGGGTGTGATTGAATACGAGCATTGTCTACGTAATTTATTTGCTAGGTATATCATCGATTACCCCGAATTTTCAATTATTGTTATACATTTAGATTTTTATATGTTCACTTTATAAAATAAATATCTTATTTATTATAATCACCTTCTTTAGGAATTAGTAGAGTAGAGAAAGAATTGGAGGGACAGGGTTCGAGTTGTGGGCGGGTGCACACATCACTTTTCAATGTGTAGACGTATATACGTATTTCTATATAAAAGAAAAGGGACTGAAGCCACACTATATGCCCAGCCAAAAGTTTGACTGGGATCAATTGCATCCCAAACACTCAGAATCTCATCCTAGGTCAAACAGTTAGCACCAGGAAAACCAGGATCGCTACATTCTCCCTTCCTTACAAAATTTATGTCCTCAAAAATTATGTGCATCATTAAATTCAGTCACTTATGAATTATTTTCTTTTTTATGTTCACTTCATGAGTCTCAATTAAAAAATTTATAAATGACTCCATAAATTTTATCATTAAGTTGGTGTACGTGTGCGTGTGTGTTGGTTAATGTATTATTCTCTTTATGTAAGTGTGGGATGTGTTAGTATTGATGGGGGGGTCAATAATATTTTGTAAGTGATATAAATATTAATGATAAACGGGTATGAGATTATCTGACTCGTAACCCTAATTTTCTCTGCTTTCTCCTGCTTACTCCTGCTTACTCTCTCTTCTTCCTAACCCTAACTCGAGTTGGCTAAGAACCATCAAAATTAACTATTTGTATGTTTTGGTATTTTATGATCCTTTTCACAATTGAACATAATTCCTCTGCATTCTCAATTGTACATTTTGGTAGTTTATTATCCTTTTCACAATTGAACATAATCAAAGAGTTATGCATGATTTACTAGATCTATTGATGCTTAACATTTGATTACAAGGAGATTAGCAATAAAGCACTTATACTTGAACAACGTTATTGTTAAATTTTTATTAAGTTAATGACTCATTCAATTTTTCCCTTTTTTTATTGTATGTAGAATCACAAGCATATTGACTAAACGATGAAAGAATTTTAATCTAGATATTAAAAGCATTTAAAGGACAAGGTCGGGCCGTGAAAGTTTTGACACTGGGCGGCAGCATAGAGTTACATTAGAAGGGAACAGACATTGTGTTAGGCATGAATGTTGTAGGGACATGTGTGGAGTGTAGCCCAGTCTAAGCAGACATCTGAAACAAACATAAAGATGTTGCAGGCTGCCTTAAATTCCTTCAAGACGTAAGAATGGTGAGGAGCCACCTAGAAGCTAAAAATATAGAGCAGGCAGCAGAAAGAAAAAAAAAAAACAAAAATTAATAAGAAGTTTGAATGCATCTGTAAATGAATCGGATCAGGACGAGACTAAATATCCCAATAGGGCTTTGGTAAACTATTCTGTTATCTTCTAGGATATAAAATTTAATTCAATAGAGAAATTGTAAATGACACACAACAACAAAAAAAAGGTATATCCATAAAATAAAGGTAAGCAGAACATACTGATTTGGCAGCAATGGTGTCGTTTTCATTTTCGGCTGCACAACCTGTCCAATAGCAAATATCCCACCCCCATTTTCACCATCCAGGCAATGAGAAAACATCTTCTTCACTTTTCCACTCGAAGCTAATTGTGAAATCATGGATGAATTTGATTGTCCAAAACCAAGTATTCCATCAAGTGCTTCACTAGATGAACCAAGGTCACCAGATTGTTGGGCACCACACCTATCCCAGAATAAAAGTCTTTCTGATCAGGAAACAAGCTCTTGGGAGAAAATCATGTTGCTTAAAAGGCTTGCATACTTGTAATCTAGACACATGTCAAGATGATGCATAAATATCCTATAAACAATTAACTAAAAATCAAATCAAAGAATGGCACCAATCAGTCGAATAACAAAATAAATACATAAAAGCATAATGGAAGAGCATCATAGACACAATCCACACCTTCCTATATAACACCATCTGCATTTGACCTATAAATGAAGCTGGTTACTTGCTTTGCATTAACATTTTATGGGTAAGCTGCATACTTTTCAATAATTTTCAAATGTAGTCGAAAGGTTTTTAAAATCCCTTTCAAAGGAAGTCACTATTCAACTTTCAAATTTTTTCACCAAATTCATCGAATTTTCACTTTAATTATTTGACATTCATGATTTTTAAAATAAATTTTTTAAAACCAAAATACACTAAAATTAACAGCATTTTCAGTTCTCACAAAAAATATGCCTTTCCTTCTCTTCATTGCTATATTAAGCCATTAACTATACAAAGACAAGCCTCAAACCTCAAAATTTGAGCATTAAGATCTGTAGAATGCTAGGAGATTATGGTCTCGTGTAATATAGTGAAGCTAGAAACATTTAGTAGAATAAAATGAGTACCTACTAAAACAAATAAATGCAATTAATTTTTCAATTCTTGTCATGACCAAATGAAGGTTGTTCCACAAGGATTTGATTACAGTTTATTATTAGGTGGATGGGTTTGTGCACCATGGGTGTTGCATTGGTCACCTAATCTGTACACGTGACACTCATCTCCCATAGTACACTTACACGCCATCTAGATAAGGCTCAGCCCTAAAATTGCATCATTGAATTGTCTCTATTATCTATTCAGTAGCCCATAAGATCCTTCAAATTGTTTATGCTGGTCATCCACGATATCAGAGATTTGGTGGTTAGTTGGAACGCTGTCAAGACGTCCGAGTTCAACGAGGGTTTTCAGCATTTCATGATGCTAAGGAACTGCTGTAGCCCGTAACTACGTCTGGGACTCTTCTCTGTGATGGGGGTTCATTTGCTTTGTGAATATGCTTGGGTCCTTCAGTGAGTGTCTTTTTTTTTGTGGGGGGGGGAGGGGGCACTCTTTGCTTGGGTAGTTCCTTACTACCCGCCAAGGTATGTTTCTCCTTTTTTCTCTGGTTAATATATTTGCTTTGTTATCATGGATCAAAATATCGTCCGATACCGATACGTATCGGTTTTGGACCTCACCGATACGATACAATGGGTTTTTATCTCCCCCCTGAAAAAATAGTCAAATTATCGTTCAATGTATCGTCCGTATCGTTCAATGTATCATTCGTATCGAACGATAATTTGAAATTATCGTTCGATAATTTCAAATTATCGATTTTGATGTTTTTTTTGTATTTTTTTTTTTTTTTTTTGGGAAAAAATCGGAGAGTATCGTTCGAAACCGATACGTATCGTCCGATGCGTATCGGTTTTGGGGCTGGACGATACGTAACGAAAAAACGAGATTTTGATCCTTGTTTGTTATCGTTTCAAAAAAACAAAACAAACAAACAAAAAAAGATCCTTCAAATTGACAATTAAAGCGGGCATAGACAATAGTCCAGATCAAACAAACAAAAGTGTAGAAATGTTGTAGCCTCCAAAAGTCATTCTGCCAATTCACAGTTTGCTCAATTTTTGATTTGACAGACTCTAATGGAACTAATAAAATTAATAATAATTTATTTCATGGTATAATCTCCTTTTATATTGTTGAAGTGCATTTATTTCGTCCCTGATGCACTTTAAGTACATTTATACAATTTGGAATTGTTTCGATTGACACCATATCTGGAAAAGTTGGTACTAGTTTTAATCCCGGTTTATGTTATGACTTATAAGGACATGGGAATTGATTGGGGGTCTACAATTGGAACTAGTGCATTACATTGGACTGTTGAGGGTGCTATGTCAGCTTCACATGGCTTAAGCTGCTTAACTCGGAAAAAATCAATGTCAAGACAACAAAAGGGTAATGCTGAATCCCTCACATAAAGTTAGTGTATAATTTCATTTCGTGTAACATATATTTCTCGCACATGGGAATATTGACTCTCTTGGCAAGTGGGAGACCACCTTTATTAGGTTCTTCTCACAACAGTGCACACAGATCTTGACGAGTTCGATGTCAAACCTTGTTACAACCTTATGAGTATAAGTTGTCGTTTGACTAGGAAGTTGATATTTTGCCTTCATTCAGTGCTAGACAAACTGTCATATAATGATGAGCGCGGCAATTACGTATTCTGGGTAGCAAGGAGATATAACTGAAATACACGTCAGATGTGATTAGAGCAGTTTATGGCCATACCTACTCGATAAATGAATTTTCTATATATCCAAGAAGTTTCATATTCATTTTTCTTAGGTACCTAGTGACATACATAATGATGGGGACGCTGACATTGTGGACAGGCTATGGACGATATTGGGTGTACCGGCGACGGAAGAAACAGGATGAAAACCAGAACCGGGCATAAAAGCAACCAGAACCGAGCATAAAGGAGGACATGAAGGACTGTACAGTCAATCGATCGATTCCAGGCTTCAATCGATCGACTGCGGCCAGTGAGATTCATATTTTGACGACATTCTGTTTTGAATATATATATATATATATATATATATATATATATATATATATATATATATAATATTTGATCGATCGATTTTTCCCGAGAATGGCACCCGTTAGAATTCGAATTTGAGTTTTAGGGGCATACTTGTCCATTTTGAGTATTTTGTTTCAAGGTTTTATTTCTTTTGTGAGACCTCCTATATAAGGTCTCTAAATAAACAATGTAATTAGTTATTGGTAATGGATAAAAGTTATTGCTTGTGTGCTTGAGATGAGCCATTGTTGAAGAGTGATTATTCTTCTTCCCGAGATGGGTTTGGTGTGTGGCCAAGGTTGTGATGCCCATAATTTTATCTCTTATCTTTATCTTTGTTTATCTAATCTATGCTTTTATCTCATTCTCATAAGCCCTAAATCTAGCTTCACCATATCAAATACTCTGAAACCATAAACCATAATTTTCACCCGAACCGTTGAATCAACCCGATTCAGTAACCCTAGATCTCACCTGAGCCGTAAACCATTCCTCATCCAAATACCCTGAGAAAACCAGTGATCCCGTTTTGATCAAAGAGTGATGCCCTGACGGGGACGCCGACATCGTAAACATTGGATATGGACCGTTTCGTGTATACCGACGTCGGATGAAGCGGAATGGAAATCAGAAATAGGCGAAAGAGGCGAAAATTCTGGAGAAAGATAACAAATTGAAGGAACATAGCAATTTCGATTGATCGAATTATATACTAGATCAAATTTCCATTCGATCGATCGAGTTTCAATTTCGATCGATCAAATTTCTGTGGCGAACTTTTGAAATATGTTTTTCGATCGATCGAGTAAATAATTCGATCGATCGAATTTCAATTTTGATTGATCAAACTTCACTTTCGATCGATTAAAATCACGTAGCTTAAAAAAAAATGTCAGAGTTGAGTTCCTAACTTTCAATGGAAGATTAGACCCTCAAGTCTTCCTCGATTGGTTATCCGATATGGACCAGCACTTCGAGTGGTTTGGCATGAGCGATGGAAGATGTGTTAGACTTGCTAAAATAAAGCTCATAGGTCAAGCTCGACTCTTTTGGGTCAACGTTAAATGTATCAGAACGACTGCGGGTTGTACTCCCATTACTCATTGGGATGACATGAAGGAACGACTTACAGAGAAGTATGTCCCTTCTTCATATGATCACCGTCTCCTCAACCAATGGCAAAATCTGCTCCAATGTAGTATGCCTATATTGGATTACATTGGCAAATTTGAAGAGTTCATGATGAGAGCCAAAGTATCCGAAGACCCTCAAGTCACTCTATCCCGATTTCGCACCGGATTGAGGCTTGACTTGCAAAAAGAGTTAGCCTCCCACCCTGTGGAGGCTCTCGTCCATTGTTACACCGTCATTCAACACCTTGAACGATATTTGAAAATGACGGTGACTAGGCGATCTGATTTTCACCCCGGTATACTCCGTACCGGCGAAGTGAGAACTAGTGCTGGAAACCCGCCGACCAAACCCACACAATCCACATCTGTCAATGTGCGGTTTGACAAAGGAAAGGGTGTAGCCGGCCTCGAAGAGTGGGTCTCATGTAAAGTGTTATAAATGTCAAGGATTGGGACACTTTGCTGCCCAATGCCCCACAAGAGATCAACAAAGGAATCTCTTCATCGACGGAGAAGGAGAAGAAAGTGAAGAAGTTTATGAGGAAGAGGTCTTTTGAGTCAAATGTCACACCTAGTGACAAGGAAGGTGATGACATGGGTCGCGCTCTAGTTGTGAGGTGTGCCTTTGCACAGCCTCAACGGGATGAAAAAGAGGATTGGCGAAGGGAGAACATCTTCCACACCTTTGTCAAATGTGGGGTAAAGAGTTGTAGGGTAATCGTGGATAGCGGAAGCTGCACCAATGTGGTGTCAGAACATACCGTCACTCGCTTAGGGCTTACACCTGAAGCCCATCCGAGACCTTACAAAGTTGCATGGATTGACTCCTCATCCATTCCCGTATCTCAGACGTGTCGTGTACCCATACAGTTGGGTTCATACTCCCTTATGGTGCGATGTGGTGCCGATGGATGTGGGCCACATTATCTTAGGGAGGCCATGGCTCTATGATTTGAACGTGACCATTTTTGGTCGATCTAACATTTGCACGTTCAATTACAAAGGCAAGAAAATCACTCTTAACCCTTTGGCTCCCAAAGCATCATCGATCAATAGAGTTGAGAAAAAGGGAGGCCAATCCAAGGCCATTAACATTGTGAGCCCTTCAGAGTTCGAGAGGGCATCGTTAGATGAGAGTGTTGTATATGTCGTCATCACTATTGAAAGTACTTCTGAGTCAGTCTGTGAGTACCCCAAGGAGGTAGAGCCCATCTTGAATGAATTTGTGGATGTCTTCCCTGAAGACTTACCTAATGAGCTCCCTCCCATGTGTGACATTCAACACGCAATTGACTTAGTTCCCAGATCTACATTACCGAACCTGCCCCACTACAGGTTGAATCTGATTGAGCACGCCGAATTGACTCGGCAAGTCAGTGAGCTCCTTCAAAAGGGGTTCATACAAGAGAGTCTGAGCCCATGTGTTGTACCTACTTTACTCACGCCTAAGAAAGATGGTACATGGCGCATGTGTGTGGATAGCCGTGCAATTAATAAGATCATTGTTAAATATTGGTTTTCCATACCGCTGCTTGATGAGACGCTTGACATGATGGTTGGAGCCACTATCTTTTCCAAGATAGATCTTAAAAGTGGCTACCATCATATGCGTATTCGCCCTGGCGATGAATGGAAAACCGCCTTTAAGACCAAAGACTGTCTTTATGAGTAGATGGTCATGCCTTTTGGGTTTTCCAATGCCCCAAGCATATTTATGAGGCTAATGACCCAAGTGTTGAGGCCATTCCTTGTCGTATACTTCGATGACATTCTGATTTACAATCCAAACAAGGAACAACACATCATCTACCTGAGGTTGGTTTGCGAAACCTTGAGGGGAGAGAGGTTATACGCGAATCTCAAAAAGTGCACCTTCATGCAGCACTCTGTTGTATTCTTGGGATTCATTGTCTCGGTAGAAGGGATGGTTGCAGACCCTGCGAAGGTTAAGGCCATTGTGGAGTGGCCCGAACCTAGGAATATTCATGAAGTCCATAGCTTCCACGGGTTGGCCACGTTTTATCATCGCTTCATCCAAAATTTTAGCACCATCATGGCTCCCATTACCGATTGCATGAGAAAAGGGGAGTTCCTGTGGAGCAAAGCCGCGACGAGGGCCTTTGCCGAGATAAAAGAGAAAATGGTTACTGCACCCGTCATGCGCCTACCGGACTTTTCTAAAGTCTTTGAAGTAGCATGTGACGCATCGGGTGTAGGCATAGGCGGAGTGCTGAGCCAAGAAGGCCACCCTGTGGCCTATTTTAGTGAAAAGCTCAATGAGGCAAAGCATAAATACTCCACCTATGACAAGGAGTTTTATGCGGTCATCCGGTTGTCCGATCTCTGTGGTATTGAAAACATTACCTAAGACCGCAGGAAGTTGTGTTATTTTCTGACCACGAGGCCTTACGTTTCCTAGCTTCCCACAAAAAGTTGAACCCGAGGCACACGAAGTGGGTTGAGTACCTAAAAGGGAACAGCAAGATCGAACAGCAGAGAGAGCGAGCACTTATAGTCGCACGCACGAGCTACGGAGACGACTTTAAAGTCGCGCGAGCGATCACTTAAGGTCGCACGAGCGAGCGATCACTTAAGGTCGCGCTAGCGATGATAATCCTTGCTCGAGTGAGCTACGGCATGACTTCAGATGGGATTTTATGCAAAACTTTCCTTTTTTGCATTTTATTAGTAGTAGAACTCTTTTATTTCGAACTTAATTATTGGTGGCCTATATACAAAGGCTTGTAAACACCTTTTAGTTGATTGATTATTGAATGCTTTTATGCTTGAGTAATCTTTGCCTGAGATGGGTTTGGTGTGAGACCAAGGGAGTGATTCCCATATATCTTCTGATTTATTGTCTTCAACTTACGTGATCTCTTATATTTGCTATCTTTCGATCTGTGTTTGCCTCTCTAAACCATCGCCTAATTGTTTCCTTGTGATCCCCAAAACCCTAAGCCCCTTTTGAAACCCTAAATCACATAAAGTCAATACCCGTTCCAAACCATAAACCGATCCGAAAACCATGAGCCTATTGCAAACCGCAAATCCCTTTCACAACCCAACTTGGAATCCGTGAATCTACATAGGACCGAAGACAAGCGCCTAAACCTGGAAAAAAAGCTAGAGTTCTATCTCTAGGCCGATCTTGCCTCGACTGGAAAAGTACTTGCGCATCAGACTGGACCCTACCTGGATCTCGTGTGATCTACCAACCTAAATTCTCTGAACCCTAAGGTATTTAAGATAGTTTTGAGATTAAGCTTGATTTAATTTTATTTAATTTCAGCAAAATCTGCATAAAAATCATATTCTGCATTTTTAGGGTCATTGTCCCACGTCAGTTCACATTTGTCTTGAAGCATAAGGCTGGAGCCGAGAACAAGGCTGCTGATGCGCTTAGTCGTCGAGTGGCGACTTTGCAGTCTATGAGCACCGAGGTAGTCGAATTTGAGCAGTTGAAGCAAGATTATCCTGACTGCCCAGATTTCAGGGCAGCATACACTGCTTTCCTTGAAAATTCGAACAACATTAACTCCGAGTATACCCTGCTGGATGGGTATTTGTTCAAAGGGAATCGTTTGTGCATCCCTCGTACTTCATTGCGTGACTTCCTCATCTGGGAGTTACATGCCAGAGGGATTGTCGGACATTTTGGGCACGATGAAACCAGTGCGCTCGTTGAGGATAGGTTCTATTGGCCTAGCCTTGTGAGAGATGTCTCTAGGGTCGTAAAACAATGTCGTACATGCCAAGTTGCGAAGCATATCAAACAGAATAACGGCTTGCACACCCCTTTACCCGTGCCGCACACCCCGTGGCAAAACAACTCTATGGATTTCGTGCTCGGACTTCCAAAGACCCAACTGAAGCACGATTCCATTTTTGTGATAGTGGACCGCTTTTCTAAGATGGCCCACTGCATACCCTGCTCTAAAACCTCCGATGCGACTCACATAGCCTAATTATTTTTCGGGGAGGTTGTGTGTCTACATGGGTTACCCCGGACGATTGTGTCGGATCGAGATGTGAAGTTTACCAGTTATTTCTGGAAAACTTTATGGCACATGATGGGTACCATGCTCCAATTTTCTTCGGCCTATCATCCTCAAACTGATGGCCAAACGGAGTCCACCAATAGGAGCTTAGGTAATCTTCTCAGTTGTCTTGTTGGTGATCACCCTAGGACTTAGGATTCTATTTTGTCTTTAGCCAAGTTTGCATACAACAATTCAGTCAATAGGTCCCTAGGTATGAGTCCTCTTGAGGTCGTCCTTGGTCATAGGCCTCGAACACCCATTGATCTAATTCCTGTGTCTACATCCCATCGAGTTTCCAAGTAAGCCGATTCATTTGCACAGCATATACATGAATTGCATGCTGAAATTAGAAAATGAATTAATGCAAGCAATGAACAGTACAAAATATTTGCGAATGCGCATAGGCGCTTCAAGGAATTCCAGGTTGGAGATTACGTCATAGTTCGGGTTAGTCCTGAGCGGTTTCCATTGGGAGTTGTAAAGAAACTTCAAGCCCGCGGCGCTGGACCTTTTAGAATTGTGGCAAGGAGCGGCCCTAATGCATATGTTCTCGAGCTTCCACCAGATATAGGGGTCAACTCTACATTCAATGTGGACCTGGTTCCTTCTTTAGCCCTAGCACCACCCCCTTACGACCCCTTCCAAGCAGCCCCGAGCCCAAATGCCAGCCGCACCCTACAACCCCTACCCTTCCCTTCCCCACGCAAGCAGCGAAGAGATGAGATCGAAGGGATATTTGATGATTTGGCGATATCCACCCATGGGGGCTGAATCCAAAAGTACTTGATCAAGTGGTTGGGAAAGTCGGACTCCGAGTACTCTTGGTTAGCTGAAGACGAGGTGCGACGCCTAGACCCCGACATACTCGAGCGCTATCACGACGCTGCTTCATCGGTGATGAAGCCTTTTCGGCTCGGGAGAATTGACGGGGACGACGACATCGTAGACATTGGATATGGACCGTTTCGTGTATACCGATGTCGGAAGAAACGGAATGGAAATCAGAAATAGGAGAAAGAGGCGAAAATTCTGGAGGAAGATGACAAATTGGAGGAACACAGCAATTTCGATCGATCGAAGTCCTATTTCTATCGATCGAACGGCGGCGAAAAGGAAAAACATATGTTCTGGAGTATATAATTTGATTGATCGAATGGAACTGGAGTATATAATTTGATCGATCGAATTTCCATTCGATCAATCGAGTTTCAATTTCGATCGATCGAATTTCTGCGGCGAACTTTTGAAATATGTTTTTCGATCGATCAAGTATATAATTCGATCGATCGAATTTCAATTTCGATCGAACTTCACTTTCGATCGATCGAAATCACACAGCTTAAAAATAAAAATTATTTTTTCTGAAATTCTAACTTAACTTTTAGGGGCATACTTGTCCTTTTGGTATTTGTTTTAGGGTTTTATTTTCGTTTGAAAGGACTCCTATATAAGGTCCTTAAGTTAAACAATGTAATTGATTATTGAATGAATGAGCGTTTTGCTTTTGAGACTTGAGATGAGTTTCTCCAAAGAGTGATTCTTCTTCCCGAGAAGGGTTTAGTGTGAAACCAAGGGTGCGAAGCCCACAAAATCTATCTTCTATCTACCTATTTCTTATCTTCTCTGCTTGTGTTGATTCCACAACCCTAAATCAGCCATCATCCTTTTGAAATCCTAAACCCTAGTTTTCCCCTAAACTATTAAATCAATCCGATTCAACAACCGTAACCTCCACCAGACTGCTAAGCCCAGCCATATCAAATAACCTGAAAACCAGAGATTCCATCATTGCACTGTGAGCGCCTTAGTTTGGAAATCTAGAGTTTTATCTCTAGGACCGATCCGCGCTGCAACCTAACGGATCTAACGCCCGGACTGAACCCTGCTCGAATTATACGTGATCCTCCCATGGAATACTATGAAAGTCTAAGGTATTCGCTATATTTTGAGGTTTATTGCTTAATTTAAATTCAATTCTATTTCGGTAATTATTTAATCATTGCATTCACATAGTTTAGGGTATCGTTCTGCGTCACGCTCTAATCTAGAAACGGCTAGATTTCTATCTCTAGGATCTTCCTTCTGCGAGTCTATCAGATCTAACGCACGGACTGGACCCTATCTGAACCAAACGCGATCATCCAAACGGAAAACTACGAACTTTAAGGTATTCACGTTTATTCGTATTGAATTGTGCTTAATTAATTTGGTTTAATTTATGCAAAAATGACATTTCATTATCATTCACGTAGTTTAGGGTTTTGTCCCGCGTCAGTTTTGGTATCAAAGCCTAGGTTCTAGGTTAGGGCATATTGTGTGACATTTTAATTTATTGCATTTTATTTCAATTGTGTTTGTGCACATCTAGTGTTCGATACAATTCTTCTTTCATTGTTGGTTCATATTTGCATATCATTTTAGAACCCGTACTAGTAGTCGTGATCACCATAAACATGAGCGAGATTGCCGATGCCCTCAGGGACATCAAAACTGAGTTGAGTGCAATTAATAATCGGATGGCTGTCATGGAGCAAGCCCAAAGAAACCTTGAAACTTTCAATGATAGGTTGCTAAACCGAATTGATCAATTAGAAGGGGAGGATGAAAACTTTAAGCAACACCGTGAGCGTGACGGCCCATGCTTCAAGCGCGAAGGCCATCGGAATGATTGGAATCGAAACCATCGAGTAGATCATCGTGGAGATGACTATGACCCGGATGTTAAGCTCCTCAAAAATGTCTCAGTTGAGTTCCCAACTTTCGATGGAAGAATGGACCCTACAGTCTTCCTTGATTGGTTATCAGACATGGATCATCGCTTTGAGTGGTATGGCATGAGCAATGAGCGATGTGTCCGACTTGCTAAAAGGAAGCTCATCGGCCAAGCCCGACTCTTTTGGGTCAACGTTGAGCGCATAAGGATGACTGCTGGTTGTGCTCCCATTACCCGTCGGGGAGGACATGAAGGAGCGACTTATGGAAAAGTATGTTCCTTCATCATACTACCATCGCCTCCTTGATCAATGGAAAAATTTACACCAAGGTAGTATGCCCGTAGCCGATTACATTGGCAAATTTGAAGAATATATGATGAGAGCCAAAGTATTGGAAGATCCTCAAGTCAATCTTTCCCGATTTCGCATCGGATTGCGATTTGATCTGTAAAAAGAATTAGTCTCACCTTGTTGAGACTCTCAATCAGTGTTATACTGTCGTTCAGGACATTTGAAAATGACGGTGGTGAGACGATCCGAACCTCCTACCGGTCAACATCGTACCAGAGAGGTGAGACTTAATTCGGGAAACCCACCTCCCAAGCCCACACAATCCAATCCCATCAATGTGCGGTTTGACAAAGGAAAAGGTGTGGTAGGATAATCCTCGAGGGGCGGTTCTTAAGTTAAGTATTATAAATGTCACAGATTAGGACACTTTGCAGCCCAATGCCCTACAAGAGACCCCCAAAGGAACCTCTTCATTGAGGGAGAGGGAGATGAAGATGAGGGAATTTTTGACGAAGAAGTCTTTGAGCCGGATACCACACCTAGTGATGACAGAGGTTGTGCTCTAGTTGTGAGGTGTACCTTTGCACAACCTTAACGGGATGAAAAGGGGGATTGGCACAGGGGAAATATCTTGCACACCTTCACCAAATGTGGAGAGAAGAGTCATAGGGTTATCGTTGACAATGGGAGTTGCACCAAAGTGGTGTCGACGCACACCGTCACCCGCTTAGGGCTTACACCTAAAGCTCACCCGAGACCATAAAAGGTTGCATGGGTTGACTCGTCTTCCATCCCCGTGTCCCAAAGGTGTCGTGTGCCGATCTAATTGGGTTCGTATTCAGACACCTTGCGGTGTGATGTGGTGCCAATGGATGTGGGTCATATCATCTTAGGAAGACCGTGGCTCTATGACATGAATGTAACCATTTTTGGTAGATCTAACATGTGCACATTCATGTACAAGGGAAAGAAAATCACTATAAACCCTTTGACTCCCAAAGCACCATCGATCAGTAAAGTCAAAAAGAAGGGCGATCAGTCTAAAACCATCAATATTGTGAGTCCTTCGGAGTTTGAGCGAGCGTCATTAGATGAGAGTGTGGTGTACGTTGTCGTCACCGTTGAGCGTACTCTCAAGTCTGTAGGCGAGTACCCCAAGGATGTCTTTCCAGAAGACTTACCCAACGAGCTCCCTCCCATGCGTGACATTCAACACACCATAGACTTGGTTCTCGAATCTGCCCCATTACAGGTTGAATCTAGTTGAACACGCAGAGTTAACTCGGCAGGTCGTTGAGCTCCTTCGGAAGGAGTTCATCCAAGAGAGTCTAAGCCCTTGTGTCATACCTGCACTAATCACTCCTAAGAAAGATGGTACTGGAAAAAGAGGAACATCAGGAATTGTTGAAGGTCGTGGGGAACATGACACCCCTTGCTGGTCGAGCCGATATGAGGGAATGGAAGTACAATGCCAATGGCCGTTTTACTGTCAAGTCTTTCTACAACAGCCAGAAAGAGCGGGAAAGATCCGTACCTCGGAACAACCTATGGGTTGGATACTAGAAAATCAAAATGCCGCTGAAGATTAAATTTTTTGCGTGGCTGGTTGCTCAAAGGAAGATCCTTACAAGGGACCAACTCATCAGGAAAAACATCCCGATCACCAACAAATGCATGCTTTGCATGAGGGGGACCGAATCAGTGGATCATGTATTTTTTTCACTGCTCCTTGCCCGTGCGATTTGGAACAGGATTTTTCAGATATTTGAATTGGAATGGGTCCTCCCGCAATGGCCTGGGCAACTTATGGAGGGGTGGAAAGAAACCAAGTTTGGTGACCAGAGGAAAGAGCTTTGGTCGCTGATGGTGTATGCTTCTTTTTGGGCAATCTGGTTGGAGAGAAACAATAAAATATTCAACCGCAAGGCGAAACCTTTTTCGTTGATTATCAGATACGCGAGGGATTTAATTATCAGCTGGAACGCCTGCAAGATAAGGATATTCAACGATGGCCTCCACCTTTTCCTTAGACTGTGGGATGATTGCTGCCGCTAGAGGTTTCGACGGAATTCCTACTTTTGTTTGTGCACGGGCTTGGGATGTCCCAGATGTACTTGTCCGATTTCGGGGGGTTTTTTGGGCATAGCTGCCTTTTTTGTTTTGCTTTTCTTGTGCTGGTATCTTGGTTTGGGTAGCTCCTTACTACCCACCAAGGTACGCAACTTTTTGTAATCCTTTTTTCCCTGTTCTAATATATTGATCTTTGTGACCGTTTCAAAAAAAAAAAAAGATGGTACTTGGCACATGTGTGTGGATAGCCGAGCAATCAATAAGATTATGGTTAAGTAACAGTTTTCCATACCAAGGCTCAATGACACGTTGGATATGATTGTTAGTGCCACTATCTTCTCCAAGATAGACCTTAAAAGTGGCTACCATCAAGTCCAAATCCGCTGAGGTGATGAGTGAAAAACCACCTTCAAGACCAAAGATGGTCTTTATGAGTGGATGGTCATGCCTTTTGGGCTATCGAATGCCCCAAGCACCTTCATGAGGCTTATGACCCAAGTGTTGAGGCCATTCCTAGGCAAATTCTTTGGCGTATATTTTGATGACATCTTGATTTACAGTCCTGACAAGGAACAACACTTGATCCACCTTAGGTTGGTTTGTGAAACCTTAAGGGGAGAGGTTATACGCGAATTTCAAGAAGTGCAAATTCATACAACGATCCATTTTCTTGGGATTCATTGTCTCAGCCAACGGGATGGTTGGGACCCCGAAAAGGTTAAAGCTATTGTGGAGTGGTTCGAACCTAGATATATGCACGAAGTCTGTAGCTTCCATGGTTTGGCTACATTCTATCATCGCTTCATCAAAAATTTTAACACCATTATGGCTCCCTTCACCGATTGTATGAAAAAGGGGGAATTTCAATGGAGCAAAGCTGCGACAAAGGCTTTTGCTGAGATAAAGGATAGAATGACGAGTGCACCTGTCATGCGTCTACCTGACTTTTCTAAGTCTTTGAAGTAGTATGTGACGCGTCAGGTGTAGGTATAGGCGGAGTGCTAAGCCAAGAGGGCCACCCTGTGGTCTACTTTAGTGAAAAACTTAATGAGACAAAGCAAAAATACTCCACCTACGATAAGGAGTTTTATGCGGTCGTCAGATCTCTTTGGTATTGGAAACATTACCTTAAACCGCACGAATTTGTGTTGTTTTCTGACCATGAAGCCTTGCGATTCCTTGCTTCTCAAAAGAAGTTGAACCCGAGGCACGCGACATGGGTCAAGTATCTCCAAGGGTTCACATTTGTGTTAAAGCATAAGGTTGGTGCTCAGAACAAAGCAGTTGATGTGCTTAGTCGTCGGGTTGCGATGCTGCACACTATGAGCATTGAGGTTGTCGGATTTGAGCAGATGAAACAAGAGTATCCCGAGTGCCCAGATTTTGGGGTGGATTACACTGCTCTCCTTGAAAATCTGAACATTAACTCCAAGTATACCCTGCAAGACGGGTATCTGCTCGAGGAAAATCGATTGCGCATCCCTCGCACCTCATTGCGTGACTTTCTCATTTGGGGGAGTTACATGCCGGAGGGATTGCCGGGCATTCGAGCACAACAAGACCATCGCGCTCATTGAAGATAGGTTTTACTGGCCTAACCTTATGAGAGATGTTTCACGGGTTGTGAAACAATATCGTACATGCCAAGTGGCCAAACAAAGTCGACAAAATACTGACCTATACACCTCGTTACCCGTGCTACACACCCCGCGGCAAGACATCTCTATGGATTTCGTGCTTGGCCTCCTAAAGACTCTGCGAAAACACGATTTCATTTTTGTGGTAGTGGACTACTTTTCAAAGATGGCCACTTCATACCCTATTCTAAACCCTCTGACGCGACTCATGTAGCTAAATTATTTTTCTAGGAGGTTGTGCCTCTCCATGGGTTACCCAAAACCATTGTGTCAGATAGGGACGTAAAGTTCACTAGTTATTTTTGGAAAACCTTATGGCAAATGATAGGTACCATGCTGCAGTTCTCATCGGCCTATCACCCTCAAACTGATGGTCAAATGGAAGCCACCAATCGAAGCTTAGGTAATCTACTTCGTTGCCTTGTTGGTGATCATATTAGGACTTGGGATTCTACATTGCCTATAGTCGAGTTCGCGTACAATAATTCTATCAAGAGGTCAATATCAGTGGATGAGCATAAGCGTTTCAAGGAATTCCAAATCGGTGATCATGTCATGGTTTGGATTAGGACGGAACGGTTCCCATCGGGAGTCGCCAACAAGCTCCAAGCCTGTGGTGTTGGGCCTTTTAGAACAAGGAGTGGCCCTAATGCTTATGTTCTTCAGCTTCCTCCGGATAAAGGGATCAGCTCAACGTTCAACGTGGAGGACCTGGTCCCTTGTCTGGGCTCAACCCCACCTCCTAGCAACCTGTTCCAAACAACCCCTATCCACACACCGACCCAACTCGTGTCAACCCCTACCCCTTCCTTCTCCAAGCAGGCAGAGGAAAGATATCATCGAAGGGATACTAGATGATCTTGTGGTGTCCACCCATGGTGGAAGATTTCATAAATATTTGATAAAGTGGATGGGCAAACCAGATTCGGAAAACACAAGAATAAAATGAAGATGAGGTGCGTTGCCTAGACCCCGACATGCTCGATTGATATCACGACTCCGCTTCATCGGTGATGAAGCCTTTTCGGTCCGGGAGAGTTGACGGTACATTGTTGACATAGGCTATGGACCATTTCGAGTGCACATGCGACAGAAGAAATGGGACGGAACCATAACAGAGCATAAAGGAGGACACGAAGGACTTTACAGTCAATCGATCGATTCCAGGCTTCAATCGACTGACTGCGGCCAGCGAGATTCAAATTCTAACGACATTTTGTTTTGAATATATATATATATATATATATATATATATATATATATATATATATATTCGATCGATCGAGACATGGCGTTAATCGATCGATTTTTCGCGAGAATGGCACCCACCAGAATTCAAATTTGAGTTTTAGGGGCATACTTGTTCATTTTGAGTATTTTGTTTTAGGGTTTTATTTCTTTTGTGAGACCTCATATATAAGGTCTCTAAATTTTTATTTTTTTATCAGTAAAAATTCTTATATTGAAACACAGCAAGGCGCTGAGAACCCAATACAAGAGGAAAAACTTAACAAAAGAGACCCACAAAAGGGTCGAAGAACATAAAGAAGAGAGAAAATAGAAAAATATAAAAAGGAGCAAAAAGGGGGGAACCACGACAAGCATGAGACATCCACTCAGCCTGGATCCCATACGGTCAAAGCTTGTCCACTCCCCCTCGCACCATCCCCTCCCAAAAGCCCACAAGGTCCCTGATGGATTTGACAATAAGACCCATAGGTCTGCTAGTAGACTCAAAGATTCTGGCGTTTCGCTCCAGCCAAATGCACCAAAAATCATGAAAGCGACATCTGTCTCAGAGTGATGTTCAAGATCCCATGAGGCCCAAGGAAAATCTTTGGTAAGGGGTCTCCGCCATAACCCAACTTAGGCCCAAGAATCTGAGTACAGCATTCCAAATCGATCTGGCCATACAACAATGATATAAGGTCTCTAAATAAACAATGTAGTTAGTTATTGGTAATGAATGAAAGCTATTGCTTGCGTGCTTAAGATGAGCCATTATTGACGAGTGATTCTTCTTCCCGAGATGGGTTTGGTGTGAGGTCAAGGGTGTGATGCCCACAATTTTATCTCTTATCTTTATCTTTATTTATCTAATCTCTGCTTTTATCTTATTCTCATAAGCCCTAAATGCGGCCATCACCATATCAAATACTCTGAAACCATAAACCCTAATTTTCATCTGAACCGTTGAATCAACTTGATTCGGTAACCCTAGATCTCACCTAAGCTGTTAACCATTTTGCATCCAAATACACTGAGAAAACCAACGATCCTGTTTTGATCAAAGAGCAACGCCCTAATCTGGAAACGGCTAGAGTTCTATCTCTAGGATCTTCCTTCTGCGAGTCTATCAGATCTAGCGCATGGACGGGACCCTATCTAAACCAAGCGCGATCATCCGAACGAAAAACTACAAACTTTAAGGTATTTGCGTTTATTCATATTGAATTTTGCTCAATTAATTTGGTTTAATTTCGATAAAAATGGCATTTCATTTTCATTCACGTAGTTTAGGGTTTTGTCCTGCGTCACATAATTTACAAAAGGTGTCAGGTATACCTGAAGGCACAGGCTCCAAGTGGGTTGTAGGCATAGGGGCTTGAAGAGGCGGCATAGACTGGCTCTGACGCTGATAAGTAAGCCAAAGAGGAAATAGTCCACACATAGAAGTAGTAGGTTCTGCAGGAGTATGAGGAATAGGCAGAGGAAGTATAGTAGAAGACTCTAATGGAGACTTTAAAGTAGAAAAGGACACAGGGAAGTATGGTGTATCCTCAAAGGACACATCCACAGATGTAAACAATTTGCGAGACAGGATGTCAAAACACCTATACCTTTTGGAGACTCTGGAATATCCAAAAAAAAAACACAACATATGGATTTATCATCCAACTTGTGTTTTTAAGACCGAAGATCCTAAATGAAACAGATATCTCCAAACACACCTGGTTCAATAGCAAACAAAGGAATGTCGGGCTTAATAATATGCATAGCAGTTTTACCATTCAGGATACACTTGGGTGAACGATTGATAAGATCAGTGGCAGTGAGAATGGCCATGGACCGGTAAGGTTGAGGAACATGCGTCAGACAAAGAAGAGAACACGTATATTAATGCAAGGTCCCAACCTTCTCAAGATTATGAGGGAAAGGCTATGGATGAGTATTCACTTAAGTAGATACCATAAAGAAACTTATTAGATTTAGCAAGAGTAGCTGACTTTCCCACTTGCTCAAGGAACTAATGTGCAATCTTAATAGATATGTGAAATTATTTTGTGTTGGAACACAAATATTAAATTTTCTTGAATCCTTGACATAATGTAAATAAAATTTTAAAATAATCTAAAATTATATTTCCATCAAAATGGTGTTTTGGAAATTTTTACTACACAAACATGATGTGTCAGTATTCTTTTTAAATTTTGATTTATTAAAGAGTTTTCCCCGAGTAAAGATCAAAAAATTAAAAGTTAATTTGCATAATTAAAAAATTACCCCGCCTTAATGGGGTGAAAATAATTACTTTAAATCATGGTTGTCAAGGGCACGCTATAGCCTCGTCATGACGAATGGCAATGGGAAACACCGTATACAACCAAATAACCATGATGGCTAAATAGTAACGTCATAGCGTCGCCATGGCGGAATAGAATTATGGTGTCGCTATGCACGCTATTTGGGTTTTTGGATAATAACGTATAATACTTATAAGTTATAACAATTTTATAATATATAAGTTACAAAAGTTAACTTTTAAGTTACAAAACTCCAACTTATAAGTTACAAAATCCTTGACTCTCTCTCTCTTGTCACAGCAGCTACCAATACCAGCGTCGACGAAACCTCAGTGTAGGCGATACTATTGCACGTGTACTTAATATGTCATGTTTTTTAATATTCTATATTTGTTGATATTTCATATTTATTTATTTATACTTACCATGTTGCAAATTTGTTGATGATCCATATTTGATTGGTATTTATTGATATTTGTTTATGCCTAGAACATGAAATCATCAATATTATAATCAAAGTATGATGCTTCAGTAGTTGAATTTTTTTCTTCCTATATAAAACATATAAACAAAAATACTATTAATTACTAGATAAAATTAAATAATTAAAATAATAAATAGTCTCGTTATAGTCACGTCATGGCGTAGCGAGCCTCTTCGCCATGACCTCGCCACACTGCCTTAACTACCTTGCTTTAAATATATGTATCTCCTACAAATTATGCATGATCAATGTGAAATATGAGAAAAGTCACCTGCGCAATATAGCAATATCGTGCATTCTAGGATCTAGTCCATTGATCGAGGTCGGAAATGTAAAGACGGGAACATCGTGGATCGTAAAATAAAAGGTTGTTGGGGGCGTCACTTAAGTGGTACAATGTATGATAGCTAGTTGATATAACATTGATCAAGGTCACGCGCCATGAGGTTGGATCTCTGTTAAGGGTGTCAATGGGAAAGGTTGGGTTTGAGTAGGAACCTAAATTAATCCAAATTTTAAGTGGACCAAAAAATTGACCCAAACCACGCCTGTTTAATAATTGGGTTGGGGCTTGAGAGAACTACAACCGTTCGAAGTCCGATTCGATGTAAGTCAGACCCAAATTATATTTGGGCCATTGGCCGGGCCGGCAATCGGACCAAGTTGGGTTGGGTCGAGTCAGGTCAGGCCCATTTAAGCATATAGGGCAAAGGCATGACAAGCCATAGATCCTAACCCACACACCCTAGTATAATCAAGGCTAGATTAGCCAAATAGTATAATAAAAAGGCCTATAACCTTGGTCCATTCTAGTTTGAAGAGGGTTAGGTCGGGCTGTGGGCTAGCCCAGCTCATCAACAACCCTATTTTCGGTGCAACTATAACTCATAAGGTGTATATATATAGTATATATCTAATACCCAGTGTTTTAAATAGCATTTGAGGCGTAAGACTCGAGGCGTATCGTAAGTTTTTCGCCTTGAGCCGTAACATTGAGGCGTAATGCTCCTAAGGCGTAGTGAGGCATAATAAGGCGCAATGAGGCGTAGTAAGGCGCATGTGAGACGCTGTGAGGCTTAAGCCTCGCGGGAATCTTTATTTTTTCACTACTTTATCCTCATATTTTTTACAAGTTTACCCTTTTAAAGGATTACTTGGGGATGAAATAGAGTAGGATTTACCTCTATTAATATTTAATAACTTAAAATTATTACATGTTAATGATAAAGGAACCTATCAATGAGCAGTTGAACTTCAATTTGAATTGTAATATTATTTTTTGAGTTGTGAGTTGTCAATCATGACTTGAGACTTATATAGAACAAACATTTGCAATCTTGCGTATATTTTTATTTTGAACTCTTCTTTTGTCAAGGATAAATGATTGTGCACTTATACCTCTCATTGTATTTATGCTTTGAATATTGATTGGTTTATGATTAGAAAGCTGTTCATTATTTTTTCTTACATGTTTTCTAATTTATTTATCATTGTTTATGAATTTTCTTTATATCTTTAAGATTTATTATATTTTTAAAACTAAACTGTGAGGTTGACACATCACCTCGCGGGAGAGCTGAGTGCTACACTTTCACCTTTCGCCTTTAAAAACATTGCTAATACCTATAGAACTTCCTAATTTTATCAGAATTTGAAGTTCTTTATTTAGATACTCCTTAAGAGTCACAATCACACACTTCAGAGAGTCTCTGTGTGTGTGGGTGGGGTGTGGGTGTGCGTGTGTTCGAAAGAAGAGTGGAGAGTGATTGGGCCAAAGGTAGAGATAAGAAGATCAAGAGTAAAAGAAACATCTACAACATCAAGATCACGCACAAGGATACAAAAGAGGTATGTCAGCTCACCAAAATCATTAAACACACATTTAGAAATCAACATCAAATATCAATAATGGGAGGATAAAATGGTGATTTAATGAGGGCGTCACACCCTAGGCAAATTTAAAAGGAGGAAGTCACACCCTAGGCACATTCAAAAGAGTGACATCACCCGCCATTCATGTGATCTAGGGGACACATGTCACCCTATGGAGACACACTAGATCTCATTGTGCCTTGGATTCGATCATCTCTTAGGAGTTTTTATGGATTTCTTGCACTAGAAAGAGACCCTAACTTCGATTCCCTAAACCCTAATCTAAGTTTCCAATTTCTTGAATCAAATACATCATAACTGTGGTTTTTGTTTATCATATCAATTTCAATTCGTTTCATTGAACTTTAATGATAAAAAACAGAACAAATCAGTTTTCTCATCATCGTACATATGCGAGCTACAGACATAAAGGCCATTAGCCTTTATGTCTGTAAAGGCCATTAGCCAGTGCTACTCAAATTAAGTGTTTTTTAACAACTCACTGGAATGACTTCATACAGGCCATTAGCCAATGCTGGTCCAGTATACAGGTGTTGGGAGGGGTGGACGGGCTACAAACATAACCTTTGGTTTTTACACCCAAAATGGCTGCTCTCCAGACTCGAACCCGCGTATTCACACTTGACTGCCCAAGCCTTTTGCCATTGAATTTCTCTGTTTTAGCAGTCATTGGGAGTAATCTTTAGCAACCCTTTTAATTCTGGTCTCATACAACACCTGATCACCTTTATTTCTGTTTTTCGAATCAGGGATCATCTAATTGCAGATTAGTGTAATATAAGCATTTAAAATCAAGTTTAACAATTGCAAATGATTGTTATAGCAATCTTCAAATCAGCCTTTTACGAAATATATTATAGCTGTTATAAAACAATTTTGAATTGGATTTAATACAATTTGCAATCTGTATTTTTTAAAAGTCAAGTGATACAACTGTTTCAACAGTCCATTAAAATGGATTTTCAGCAATCTGAAATATTGTTTTAACAGCTTATCCAAATTTGGTGTTGTACTTTTAACAGTAAGCTTAGGGCAGCCCAATCAAAATCAGTCTTTGTGCAATTTAAATATCCTCGTAACAGCTGTTCTTGGAATCTGTTAAAACCAATTTCTTATCTTTTAGTTCAGTAGTCCCAATTGAATTGGAATTCCTACATATTGTTAAATTCATATATGCTGATAGTAATATTATGAACCGTGAATAGAGTTTAGGCACACTAGGCTTTACATATACAGATATACCTGCTAGAATCATTTAAATTAAAATATGCATATTCAAACATATTGAATAAATTGAAGTGGATCAAATGCCAAACAATTGCATGTTAGCACAGTATTGAACGAGACTTATGTAGATCCAAGTTGAATTTAAAAGGCTGGTCATAGGTTCTTTAAGTTGATTTCAATAATAGTAGATTAATATTAGGGTTTGGTTAGTGAGGTATGAGGAAAGAAAGAGGAGGAAGAAGAAGAGAGATGTTCACTCTACACCCTTATTCACTATTATATATACATCTTTTGGTATTAACCACACACCCCACAGTCACAACTACACACCAAGTTATCTAGTAGACATTAAAAGGTTGGTCATAGGTTCTTTAAGTTGAAATCAATAATAGTTTATTGGGATTAGCCGATTAGGGTTTGGTTAGTGAAATATGAGGAAAGAAAGAGGAGGAAGGAGAAGAAGAGAGATGGGACAAAATTAGCGTTATGAGATTTGTTCACTCTACACCCTTATTCATTATTATATATATTTTTTTGTATTACTAACCACACACCCCACAGTCACAACTACACACCAAGTTATCTATTACATGGACACCCACGCACAATATGATCACCAACACTCCCCCTCAAATTGGTGCATAGATGTCAATCATGGCCAACATGGATGTGATGTCACAAAGTCTATCTCTTCCAACAGCCATGGCAAGAATTTCTGCTAGTTGGTCCCTTGAAGCAAACTGTGGAATACAATACTCTTTAGACTCCACTTTTTCTCTAATAAAGTGACGGTCAACTTCTTTGTGGTTGGTCCTTCACGATAAACAGGATTCTCTGCAATTTGAATGGCAGCTTCATTATCACAATAAAGGCACATAGGGAGCTTCACATGTATACCAAGGTCGGCTAAAATAAAACGAATCCACATAACCTCACGAGCCCCTTCAGCCATGGCCCTGTACTCACCTTCAAAACTTGAACTTGATACCACATGTTGTTTACCTTATCATGTGACTGAGTTATCTCCAAGAAAAGTGCAGCAGCCCGTGGTAGATCTTCTGTCACTTACGGAACCGGCCCAATTGGCATCTACAAACACTTCAACATCTAGGTGTCCGTTACTTCCATACAGTAAGCCCTTGCCAAGATTAGAATTTAAGTATCCGAGGATCCTATAAACCGCCTCCAGATGACAGCTCCGTGGAGAATGCATATGTTGACTGACAACACTGACAACACTGACAGCATATGCTATGCATGGACGAGTAATGGTAAGATAAACAAGTTTCCCTACAAGGCACTAATACATGCAAAAAATTTTCAAAGCTTCTCCATCAGCATTATTTACCATGTGATTGACTTCCATAGTGTACACACCCCAATTTTACCCTCTTGGAGTATACAAACCTGTTCGGTCAACCTTTGACCTTGCCCACTATCTCCAGAAAAGGACTGACCTTCTCCGAAGACCTTCAAACCCTCAATACGGGGACCATTACTGAAACAATAGTATATGAAACCGATCCAACCCGGGAATATCCCGATTTCCGCGCACTTACAAACACGAAATTCGATTGTACGCATGGATACACGCGCGCAATTGGTCCCAGTTGGACTAGGCTCGCTCTTCCCGCAGACCGCCTTAGAACCCTGAATTGCACGCATAGCACTATGTGCTTAATTCAATTACACGCAGGTCGATTTGCGCATAATTAGTCCCACTTCGACTGGGCATACTGTCGTGCACCCCCTAAAGTTCACGATTCTGCGCATACATTCTTGCGCGGAATCGATTCCACGTGTAGGCCCATATGCTGAATCAGCCCAGAGCTGGACTAGGATTCTACTTCCCAAGAACGTCTGAACTCCACGATTTCGTGCATACTTCAGTGTGCGGAATTGGATTCCATGCAGATACACATGCGCGGAATTAGTTCTAAACCCTAATGGAATTAGGACACCCGGCTAGTCGGCCATCCTCGAGTCCGTGACCGACTCAAACCGAATAAAGCGTTGTGGATCCTGTGCTTAATTTTATTCCACGCTGACCCATGTGCTTAATTCACCAATTGAGCACATAGCCACACACGCAGAATTAGCCCGATACATATAAAAACCCTCCTACCCTATGCCCAAACACACCAATTTCAATAGCAATCTCTCCTGTCTCGAGCTCAGGCCTCTCCTTAGCTCGAGTTCTTCTCTCTGCAGCACTGGAAGGAGGAAGAAGCGCTTAGCTTCAGGTAATCTCTTTCTAGATCTTAATTTCTAGTTTTAGTTCTTAGGTTTTAATTTCTAGTTCTTAGTTTTTAATTTTCTAAGTTCTAGATCTTAGTTCTAACTTTCAGGTTCTAGTTCTAGTTCCTGATTTCTTACTTCTAGTTCATAGCCTTCAATTCTAGTTTTAATTCTTAACCTTTAAATTTCTTAATTTTGATCCTTAAATTCTCAATTTTCAATTCAAATCCAGTTTTTAATCTCTGATTCTTATAAAAATTGCTTTAGCCAACCGATTTGCCCAAGGGAGCTTACGGAGGGTACCCGGGAACGGGGCTGATCCTCCTTAGCATAACGAGCCACAACCCCCTTTTTCTAGGTAGAATGGTATTAGGAAACTAAATTAATTAGAGTTAGAATAACACTAGGAGACCCCCAGTCAGCCAAACTCAGAGAATAATTAGAAGACAAAATCAATTAGACTTAGAGCAAGATTAGGAAATCAAATTAGCTAAACCCCAAGGCGACCCATAGCTGCTAGAATTGGCAGGCCGACGTTTAGCAAAGGAGTTAACCCACACACCGTAAAGCGTGAACAGTGACGAGTTACAGCGTCGATAAATATTTGTCGATGGCGATCGCATCACCCAGGTACTCTCTGTTTAATATTCGCCTCTCTAATTTCAACATTTAATATTTCATAGTTTATTATTCTACCGCCCCTAGCCAGAGTCCACTCGGACCGAATTGGGTCGCTTCTTCTGGGGACCGAAAGGAACTAAAAAAAAGCGCGTACCAACAGACTAGCGATCGCGATGGGACTCTTTTTGCTAAGGTTGCCCCAATCTAATTAGTTTGGTTTTATTTTTCTTCTTTATTTACTTTTCCACACACAAACCTATGTACATATAGACAGTCTAGACGCCCTTTTCTACTACCCCCATAACTTGAAAAAGGTACACTGCATACTCGGCTTACCAAAAAACATAAAAATGTCGGGCATTAAAAAATTGAACTTTAATGACACCGAGTATAACGTTAGACCGTCCCCATGGACAGTCCAACGTCGAGCCCGGATAAATATGGTCAGCGAAGGCAGAAACCCCCTTTTACCCCACTTAATAATAACGACAACAACAACGAAGAAAGTCACGACGGACAGAACTCCGTGGCTAGCCAAATTATGGACCTCACCGCCAACAAGCTGATGAAGGGAGGAAGAGACCTCACCGCCAACAAATTATGGACAGAACTCCGTGGCTAGCCAAATTTGTATAAGTTGGTCGTGAGCCCTACAACAATCCCCGACCAACTTATACAAAGCCGTAGCAGACCAAAGACAGATAAGCGAAAAACAAGCTAATCCAAGAACCAGACGAGGGGAAAAGTCTCCAACTCCCTCACATATCTGGACTCCCCCGACATCTAATGAACATACCTCTCATATCTCCTACAACAACAACCACCGAAGACAACCCTCTCCCGAGACACCTAAAAAAGACACCACCGTAAACACAAAACGACCTCCATCGATTCTTAGACAACTACATGACTAAGAGAGAACACTCTAACCAATCTTGCGTGTTGGACAAATTTTGTCGAGACATTGACTTCACTGTACCCGCTGGCACCTCCAAAATTCAACAAATACAATGGTACAGGCAATCCTAAGCACCACTTGGCCCTGTTCTATAACGACTGCCTACCGATCTGAACCCTTGACTGGTTCGTGGTCTTACCTCAAGCAGAAATCGAGACCTTCGAAGATTTAGCCGATAGATTCTTAGACCAATATCGACACCAGGCTCACGAAGAGATCAATCTTGCTAACTTGATGCACACAAGACAAGAAGACGACAAAGACTTCGCGACATTCACTAACTGCTAGAGGAGGCTCACTGCCCGGATAGGGAATCAAATAAAAGAAAGCGATGCAATAGAGATTGTGATCATGAATACCCGAGAGCCCCTTCGAAGCACTTTCATCTTAAGCGACCATCACGACTTCACAAGCCTTTATCAACGTGCTTTACGCATAGAACACCGCCTGAAGAATGGGGATCTTAATCTTTCTACACTAACATCCAATGAATCCTCCGCCAATGACCCTGAGACAAACACCCTAAACGAGACTCTAAGCCTCGAACAAATCAACACAAACCAAGGACAAAACCGAACAAACCCTCAACCATACCACCCATATGACCAAGCTTAAGATCTATACACAAACCTATACCTTGACCATAACCAATCTCTATACCCCGACCAGGATCAAAACCAATACCCCAACGCCACGCAAACCAACATCACTTTTTACGACCCGCTATTTGACCAAACTCAATCAAGCCCTCAACTCGCATATGACACTGTACACTCATTCACTCCCGCCCCATTCCATCCGACTAGCCTGATCCGAAGGACTGAACCTCCCTCAGAACACGTCCACGTCGTTCACTCAACACCAACTAACCCTGTCCCACGCACCAATAAGCGTGAAATCACCTTCCACCCTGAACCAGTCACCAAGATCACTAAAATCCACCCTATCACCAAATTCACCCCTAAACTGGCTCAACCCATCACCAAGCTCAATGCACTAATCCAAACAACCGCCGAAGTCACCAAACATATTCCCGAAACGCCCCGACCTATCACTAAAATCATCAAACGCGATCCCAAAGCAACCTAGTCGATCCGTAATAACAACCTATTAGCCCCTGAACCAACTCAACCTATCTTGAAACCCGATAGTCTACCCACTGGCAAATATATCACCACGCTCCCTAAGTTCACGCCAAAACTGACTTCACAATCGATACCCAAACTGACTCCACGATCAACCATTAAACAAACTTACATACCAGTTCTAAAAGAAATTCCCGAACTAATCTATCCATATACTACAACACATGGATCAAAATTTCGGGTTTCATTTCGGTTTCGAAGGGGGCCGAAACCGTAATTTTTGACTGAAATTTCAGCCGAAAATTTCAATCCCATACAAAATCTGACCGAAATTTCGATCCCAAATTATCGTTTCAGTGGGGACCGAAATCGAGAATTTCGGCCGAAATTTCTGTCATTTCGGCCAAAATTTTGATCCTTGCTACAACACCATTTATACTTAAACCAATCACAAAGATAAACGAACCTAAACCCATGATCGAATTTGTTCCTAAAAGCACTGGCCTTCTCACTCCCAAACCAACTCTCGGACCAATCATCCCGCTAACCCCAAAACTAAACTTTGAAACTGAACCCGTAATCGAATCAAAACCCCTAACAGAACCAACTCCAAATTTAATCCCCAAGCCAATCCATCAACACATCATAACGTCACCTATACCCAACTCAAAACTAAACTTCAAACCTACACCCACTATCAAACCTACCCCTGAAATCATTTTCTCACGTCTGAATCAGCTCTAAAATCAATCAGGCCTGTATACATTACCGAACGCATTTTCGAACACATTGCCCCATAAATCTCATAACCAACCCCAAAATCGATCCCTACATCTACTTTAAAATGTGAACTCAATGACGAACTCATTCACCCATCGGTCTTAGAACCAATCCTAGAATCAATCCCCGCACCTATTCCAAAACATGAACTTTTGACAAACTCGTCGCCCCAACAACATCCGATTCAACTCCCGGATCAACCCCTACACCCACTCCAAAACCTAAACTCACTACCGAACTCATCACCTCACCAACTTCAAAACAAAATCTTGAACCCGAATCTGTTATCAAACACACCTCCGAACCATCCATTTCACTCACTCCAGAATCAACTGTTGAATCAATCTCAAAACCAACTCACAACCCAACCTCTACACCCGCCTTAAAACCTGAACTCACCACCGAACTTATCACCTCACCAACCATGAAACTGAACCCCAAACTCAAACCTATTATAAAACCAAACCTATCATCTAACTCAAACCTATCATCAAACCTAAACCTGTTATCAGACCCAACATTGTCACCAAACCTAAATCTATTGTCGAACATAAACTTGTCACTAAACCTATCATCAGACCTAAACCTGTTATCAAACCTGACATTGTTGCCAAACCTAAATCCACTATCAAACATAAACTTGTCACCAAATCTAAGCCTATCATCAAACTCGAACCCATCATTGAACCTGAACTAGGCATCGAACTCGAACTTACCATCAAACCAAAACCTATCATCAAGCTTGAACCTAGCATCGAACCCGAGCATGAACCTATCATCGAGCCTAAACTAATCATCGAACCTAAACTTGTAACCAAACGGGAACCGATCAAATCCGAGCATATCATTGATTCTACCTTTACAACATCAATATAAACAATTGAACCTATCGATAAACCAATCAAAAACTCTTCACTCCTCCCACTCTCGAAACTAAACCAAGCTTAAATCCTATGACCCCGATCAATATCCAAATCAATATGTCGCCAAATCCTCAAATCTCGCCACAACATGAAATCAACATCACAACTAAAATCGCTTCTGATCACCGGATCCAAATCTCCATAGACCTTACGATCAAAACCTTCACGGAATCCCAACCAACAAAACTACAACACCAAACTCTCTACACTAAACCTCCTCCGAAAATTACAAACAAAATTTTAAAACAACCTCCCAATAAGCCCAAAGTACGCATCAAACAAAACATGCATAATCAAACAAAACTGAACCTCCACACACGAAGGAAAGGTCAACCTTGGCCCACACCTTCACGCCTCCTCCTGCTTTACCTTTGCCTTATCCTCTCATTACCTTTGCAACACTACCATCCCTCTCAACGATTTCCTCTCCAACTTCACCCACAAACAACTTTCCAACCACCTCGAACGACCATGAAGAACTCTCTAACTCTACGCCCCAGCTCTACGAGGTCCCTCCTGACAAGGAGCCACCGGCCATAAAGGGCTTATCAAAAGAAGTTAAAAGACACCACACCTACTTTGACAAATCTCGTATCATCCAAAACACAAACCTAAACATAACATCTCTCTCATCCCAGATCAATCAAATCGAGAGGGATCGAGGACCTCGAAACAGATCACCCAACTATCACCCCTTCCATCTAACCCTCTGAGTAAGTCTCCGCTTAAGGAACTGATGATGTACCATAACACAATAATAATAACAAAAAAAAATTATTTCGCCCAGCAATATCTCTGACTTATAACCCATACTAGACCGAGAACTTGAAGTGGAGGAGCTAGTGGTAAGAAACAATGCCTACACAACCGCCTTGCCTGGAGGAAATCAAAACCCACAAGGGAAGAACTTACATTATTCTAGCCATATGCTCGAGAAACAACTACAGGGGAAGGACTTCCTAAACCCGAGAACGCTACCCATAACTCGATCATCATGTCTCGTATCCTAAACATGCATACTTATACATATCATCCTCGCAGTCATCACAAGACATTCGCCAGTCGTAGGTCATTATTTTCGAAACCATTTTGGGAGACATCTAGCTCATCAACCACCTTCTACTCGGGTAAATTGATCAAAAGGTCTAATGGATCATAAAACTCTTTTTTTGAAATGTAGAAAACTCTGGATTCTCATACACCTCTTCCGCCATTTGAGTGATATTAGAGCACAAAAAATGAAAATGCAAGGTTCTATCAAATCTCATAATTCTTGCGTTAGCAGGTTGTTTCAAAAATATATATAGAAAAGAAGCACAACCGAGCAAGAGCATGCGACGAATGAACAGTCAATAAATTCAAGGAAGCATAAGCAAATTGTGAGGGCATTCCTGGTATTTTCATTAGGAGAGCATAAGCAAACCGCGAGGGCCTCCCTGGCTTCTTCACACTACTAAATGTCACCGTACGGTGGCGGGAGGACACAACTCCCGCTAACCATAGAATTTGATGATTTGATGGTGCTAGATCATAACGAAGAGCTCAATTATGGCACCACATTATCCACCCGAGAAGAAAGTAATGGACTACTATTTCAGAAATCAGTTAAATGAGAAGTCATCCCCAGACCAATAAACCGTACCTCCCCTTCCCCCCTTTATTTTCTTTTCGGAGAATGAGTCAAATGATTTCCAAAATCTCCTTGAGGATAAAACCGAAAACTCTCGAATGACAAATGATGCATTCACCCACCATTCACCTCATCCTTGTTAAAAGCTACGATACATAAGGATCATTCAATACCTATAGAATCAAGTCTGGCACATGGCCAAAATAATCAAATTACTTCCCAACAAGGGATTATTACAAGCACACTCTAGGATATCTGCGAGGCCGAGAAAGGTCCCACCATCACTAAACACTGGGGCATTTTTTCTAGCACTAACACCTTGGCAACGATAATCGGGTTACAACCAACACTTGAAATTGGGCATTTTTTTTTTAAATTTTATTTCCCATGTTCTTCCCCTAATGTCCCACCGTGGAACCTCAAAATAATATCATGTCCCATCGCGCAAACTCAAAAAATATATAAATAAATAAATAAACTTTCTCAATCTCTTTCATCCTCAAATCTCTACAAAACAAACAATCAAAATCATCCTCAGAATCTCTCTACTATCCCTTCTCATCATCCTATCTCACCCTCTCTATCACATCTATACAACTCATCTTACTGAGAATGAGACTACAGAATCACTCCTAAACAATAACGTAAGAATCTTTTCTCAAAAGAATAATCGAATATTCCCCGATGGACTCTTTTTTTGTGATGCATCCCGATGCATATCACTTAACACCTTTTGACACCTTTTATCTTAAATATATCTTATCATCATTCTGGTTGCACCACCTATGCCTCGACTGCGGCATAGTCCCCCCGCGCGATCGCAACATGCACCCACGGCAGCAGTAAAAGCCCCTCAATCACCAGAACCGGTCTTCAGATGAATCAACCCTTCGCACTTCAAGATAAGGAAGACAAGAGTCGATATCAACCCCCTCATCAAAGAATGCTCGTCATTCTATCACGAGTAAGGATTCACTTCTACACGCGAGTTTTTGCGCTCATTCAGGTAAGTACCATTCCCATTGCACACCCACTACCTGTTCCACCACGATCAGAATCACTCTCCCTTGTCCCATCGCGTGACTCCACACACCAACTAGAGAGGAGGTTGCCGACATCCCACACGCCCCCTACAGCCCCATCGCAACACTACCCCACCACATAACCTCGCATGCACCCACCATACACCCATGAGCGCATGGTCATCAAAACTCCGCCGCACCATAACGCTAAAAACAAGTCTCGTTGCGACGCAACTACAACCCGACCTCATCACATAACCTAAGATCTGCCAAAGGAAGAAATAAGCATAGTTGTCCCATCGCAAAACCATCAAGCCCCACCACGTAGCTTCGCACACCAACCAGAAGAGAGGCTCAACCAACATCTCGTCACAAAGAACAAGCAGAATCTCCCTCTCATCCCATCGCAAACATCAATGACCAAAAGTCTCGTCGCGACAAAATACACACCCATCGCTAAACTAAACCAACCCATAATTCAACAAACTAGAAGAGGAGGTTCACCAATGTCCATCACGAAGAAGCAGGTAGTAAATCCGAACCCCCCAAATGTCCCATCGCAATAATCACCAAGCCCCATCGCGCCAACAATCACCAAACTCCGCCACTACAAAAACCAGAAGAAGAGAGGAACTTCTCTGACGTCCCATCCCACCCAACAAATACCATGTCCCGTCGTGGGCCTCTCATCACACGCCCGAATGTCCCACCGCAAGACCACCACGAAATAACAAAAACCAAGCCTCATCGCGAGACAAATCAGGTAAGTATCACTCCCCCTCCGCTCAATATTCCTTATAAAATATAGTTAGCTAATAACGTTTCCAAAACCCGTCTCTCCCAATCCACGAGTCACTGTAGTCCTCCCATAAGAGATAATCATCAATATTCGTGAGAAGGTTAGACGGAGCATCAGCATACCAAACATCGTCTTGACGGCCAAACAAAGGTCAGGTCCATAAATCCGTACCGATGGATCTGCTCAGCGACATCTCGGAAGCCACGTTTTCTGAAATTTTACCACCAAATTGATCTTAAATTAAAAACCCAAATTTTCAAAACTTCTATCAAATTCTCACCTCTCATCACCCCAATTCATTCTCTCCCCTGGGAAACCGAACACTAAGTACACACAACTCTGAGAAATCACAAATGTCCACTGGAAAGGGGCACCTGACTCGTCGTTGGTGTGAGCAACGACGAGCTCGGTCTGACATGACTTATGAAAGCCTTCACCGTCATACTACATCATATTATCTGGTCACTTGAACTTGTCTTTGGGCATTCGTACGATGCCCACCGGTACCTCGATTGCATCAATTTCTCTCTGTGTGACTGCCCCTTGCAGCAGGTCACGATATGCGGCGGGATGCCACTTGCACCCTCGGATGAGGATAAACCCCTCGACAGCGACTACTGGGCCCTCGAATGCTCCCTTTCAGCTTGCGCTGATAGATCAGAAAGTCAAGCACTTCATGTCAGCTTCCCGGTTCACACTTGTGATTTCCCAAGGAAACGAGAAGGCACCTCGGAAGAGGGGTGTCTACTTCTTCGACACACTCTTATTCCACAAGAATGTACCAAAGAGGGGCATCTGTAGACACCCCAATTTTGCCCTCTTGGAGTATACAAACTTGTTCGATCAACCTTTGACCCTGCCCACGATCTCCAGAAAAGGACTGACCTTCTCCGAAGACCTTCAAACCCTAAATACGGGGACCATTACTGAAACAATAGTATAAGGTTGAGACTCTGGCTGAAATAATCGCCCTGTGGCTAGCCCGATCCAACCCGGGAAGATCCCGAATTCCACGCACTTATAGACGTGCAAAATTCAATTGTACACATGGATACACACGGGCAATTGATCCCACTTAGACTAGGCTTGCTCTTCCCGCATACCGCCTTAGAACCCTGAATTTCTCGCATAGCACTATGCGCTTAATTCAATTACACGCAGGTTGATCTGCGCATAATTAGTCCCACTTGGACTGGGTATAGACTGTCGTGCACCCCCTAAAGCCCACGATTCCGCGCATACATTCTTGCGCGAAATCAATTCCACGTGTAGGCCCATACGCGGAATCAGTCCAGAGTTGGACTGAGACTCTACTTCCCAAGACCGTCCGAACTCCACGATTTCACGCATACTTCAGTGCACGGAATTGGATTCCATGCATATACACATGCGCAGAATTGGTTCCAAACCCTAATGGAACTAGGACACCCGGTCAGTCGGTCATCCTCGAGTCCGTGACCGACTCAAACCGAATTAAGCGTTGTGGATCCTGCGCTTAATTCGATTCCACACTATGGCCCATGCGCTCAATTTACCAATTAAGCACATAGCCACACGCGCAAAATTAGCCTGATACCTATAAAACCCCCTCCTACCCTACGCCCAAACACACCAATTTCAATAGCAATCTCTCCTCTCTTAAGCTCAAGCCTCTCCTAAGCTCGAGTTCTTCTCAATGTGGCACTACAAGGAGGAAGAAGCGCTTAGCTTCAGGCAATCTCTTTCTAGTTCTCACATCAGACCGGCTGCCCTTTGGAAGGTGGATATGGAAAAGGCCTACGATCAGATGAGCTGGGATTGCCTCAATTATATGATGCGCAGGTTTGGTTTTCGGGAGACATGGAGAAAATGGATGAGGGATTGTTATTCCTCGGCCTAGTTCTCGATCCTTGTTAATGGTACACCCGCCGGCTATTTTAAGAGTTCACGTGGTCTTCGCCAAGGGGATCCGCTATCTCCGTTCCTTTTTAACATGGTGGTAGAAGCCCTGTCGAGGCTGATCAATAGTGTCAAGTTATCTAACCTCATAATGGGTATCAGGGTGGGAGCGCAAGGTAGATTCATGACGCACCTCCAGTTTGCGGATGACACATTAATCTTTGGGCAGGCTGATGTTCAGGAATTTAAGTCTTTGAATGATGTGTTTTCCATTTACGAAGCGGTATCAGGTCAACAGATCAACTTCTCCAAATCTGCGATATACGGCATTGGCTTGGATGATGATCTCTTAGCTGAGTTGGCTCGTTCGGTGAATTGTGTTGGAAGTACTCTCCCTATTCGATATCTAGGTCTACCCCTTGGTCTAAGATACCCCAAAGCTAGAGAGTGGGAACCGGTTGTACAGCGGTTTGAGCAAAGATTGTCAGTGTGGAAAGGAAAGTTGCTTAGCAGTGGAGGGCGTCTTGTTTTACTCAAATCAGTGTTGTCGTCACTGCCTATCTTTTAAATGTCTCTTTTTAAATGCTCGATGAAAATCATCAAGAGCCTTGAACAAATCCAAAGACACTTTCTATGGGAGGGCTCGGGGACGAATCATAGAAGGTACCATCTTGTCAATTGGGACACCGTTGTCTTGCCAGTTCGATACGGAGGCCTGGGTATCTGGAGTTTGAAGTCGACTAATATAGCGTTGCTTGGTAAGTGGTTTTGGCGGGCGGGGAGGGAAGAGGAAGTGAATAGTTTATGGTGAGTGGTGCTGAGCGAAAAGTACGGCAATGCGAACGGTAACTGAGGCATTTCGGTATCTTGTCACAAAGGTAGCTCGGCTTGGTGGAAGGCTTTATGCAGTACGTGGGAATACTTCTCCAGAGGCTTGTGCTACAGCTGGGGCTACGATACCCGGATACGTTTTTGGGAGGATAGTTGGGTGGACCGCAAACCCCTAAAATTTTCTTTTCCGGATATCTTCTCCATTTCGGTGAATACTCAGGGTATGATCGACGATTTCGTCTCCGAGAGTGAGGGGGGAGACTATGGACAGTTACCACTAAAAGGATGCTGAGGGATGAGGTGACATCTTTTTCCAACCTGATGTTGCTGATTTATAGCTCCCAGCGTAACCTGGCTGGCTGTGATCAGCAAAGGCGGTGCCCAAGTAGAGAGGACTTGTTCTCAATTAAGTCCTACTATAAGTTGCTATCATTTAGACCCTTGATCAGGTTTGAAGGGGCCAGGCTGTGGAAGGCACCCATTCCAACTAAAATCAAGTTCTTTATGTGGACCATGTTCAAAGAAAGGATTCTAACCTTGGATCAGCTCTTGCGTCGGGGGAAAGACTTAAAGAATTGCTGCGTTATGTGTAACAAGGAGGAGTCTGCTGCTCATCTTATGCTGCATTGTACAATGGCTCATGAAATTTGGGGTATTATCGTTAAGTCCTTCGGTATGTCGTGGGTTAAGCCGGTGACACCCCTTTGTCAATTCCTGATGTGGGAATCCGATCATGTTGAAGGTCGTATGTCTATTTATTGGAGGTTTGCACCTTACGCTGTGTTTTGGACCTTGTGGAGGGAAAGAAACCGCAAGATTTTTGAACAAAAAACCCAACCGGTAGGGATGATCATGAAGCAGATCCGTGACCTAATGTGGTTCTAGGCTACTAAAGGGGATGGGGGGTCGGGGGGTGATGTTTTTTTGTGTGGGACCCAGGTTAAGTTTGGGGGGTCTGTGTGGAGGTAGGTGTTTGCAGTTTTTGTTTTTTCCTTGTGTTTTGGTCATGTCCTTTTGTATTGCTCTTTCGTCAACGTCTTGCTGCTTATCAATATAAATTGCTTATTACCGATCAAAAAAAAAAAATCTAGTTCTAGTTCTTAAGTTTAAATTTCTAGTTCTTAGTTCTTAATTTTCTAAGTTTTAGATCTTAGTTCTTACTTTTAGGTTCTAGTTCTAGTTCCTGATTTCTCGCTTCTAGCTCATAGCCTTCAATTCTAGTTTTAATTCTTAACCTTTAAATTTCTTAATTTAGATCCTTAAGTTCTCAATTTTCAATTCAAATCCAAATTTTAATCCCTAATACTAATAAAACTTGCCTCAGCCAACCGATTTGCCCAAGGGAGCTTACGGAGGGTACCCAGGAACGGGGTCGATCCTCCTTAGGATAACGGGCCACAACCCCCTTTTTCTGGTGAGAATGGTAGTAGGAAACTAAATTAATTAGAGTTAGAATAACACTAGGAGACACCCAGTCAGCCAAACTCAGAGAATAATTAGAAGACAAATCAATTAGACTTAGAGCAGGATTAGGAAATCAAACTAGCTAAACCCCAAGGCGGACCATAGTTGCTGAGTTGGCAGGTCGACGTTCAGCAAAGGAGTTAACCCACACCCCGTAAAGCGTGATCAGTGACGAGTTACAGTATTTGGCGATCGCATCACCCAGGTACTCTCTGTTTAATATTCGCCTCTTTAATTTCAGCATTTAATATTTCATAGTTTATTATTCTACCGCCCCTAGCCAGAGTCCACTCGGACCGAATTGGGTCACTTCTTCTGGGGACCGAAAGGAACCTAAAAAAAGCGTGTACCAACACATAGGAGAGTCCACTAGTCTGCAATCTCACATTCAGGTTTGCTTTAAGAGATTAAGAGTATACCTCCCTTCCTGGACCTCGCAACTTTGATGCCAAGGAAGTATTTTAGAGGACCAAGATCTTTGATATCAAACATTTTGTGCATATACTACTTGAGTCTAACAATTTCTTCCTTGTCATCACCGGTAAAAATTATGCCATCAACATACACAATTAGGGTAGTGAAACGCACAGCTTTTTTCACAAATAAGTTGTGATCATAGTGACTATTCTAATAAGCAAATTTTATTATAGCATAACTAAACTTTTTAAACCACGCTCTTGGCAACTGCTTTAATCTATATATTTTCTTTCAAAGATGATATACTTATTCCTTCTCCCCCTGATGAGTAAATTAGGGAGGGGAAGTCATATAAACCTTTTCTCTAAGGTATTCATGTATAAAAGCATTTTTCACATCAAATGTGAAGAGGCCAATTCTTATGGGTAGTTAAGGATAGGAGGACACATATCACATTTAATATTATAACATGAGCAAAAGTGGCTTGGTAATCAACTCCATAAGTTTGTGTAAAGCCCTTGGCAACTAAGTGAGCTTTGTACCTCTCAAGACTCATCCGACCGATACTTTACAGTGTACTATAGACCCATCTGCAATCAACAATCCTTTTTCCTTCAAATAGCACTATAACATCCTCTTTAATGTTCTACGCAAGAGCTTTCATTTCCTAATCCATGGCCTCCTTCCATTTTGGCCAAGACAAAGCATCAGTGACACTAGTAGGGATAGAGATAGAATCCAATGAAGATATAAAGGAGAAATGTAAAGTTGACAAAGCACGATATGAGACATACTTACCAATAGGATGGGCAGTACAAGAGCGAGAAACCTTAGGTAATGCAACGTGCAAATCTATGTCGGACAAGGAAGGAATTTCACTCAAATGTAGACTTGCCTCTGAGGTTGAAGTTTTGTCCATCATCCGATAAAGAGTGGGCATGTTCCTTTTACATGTTCCAAGAGTGAAAACTTTCCCTTTTGCAAACTTTTTCCTTCCTTGTACCCACAATCCGAAAAAGAGTGGGTTTGTTCCTTTACCATGTTCCATGAGTGAATCCCTTTTCCTAAATTTTACCTTTCCTTGTACCCTCTCGTCATGTCCATCTAGTGGACCACCTTCTTGACCAATTGTATCATCTTCCATTTTTTACTTGCACATCATCATCATTTTTTGTAAACATTGATCTTCAATTTTAGACGATATCTCAGCTTAAGAAATGGTAACCAAAACATACACTTCTCTTCTACTCTCCCACTAAAGAGGGCATGGAGTACTTACGGACATAAAGAAAGGTGCGGGCTCGAAGAAGGTAGCATCCATAGGCCCAAACCGTCTGCCAAACACAGGATCGTAGCACTCGGTTCCAATTTATCTCGACATTTTCATGTACTTGAGCAAAACACAAACAACAAAACACTCTAGGAGGAACAAGTAACAGGGAAGCCGAAGGTGACAACATACGAATAAGGGACTTGCCTTGAAAAAGAGTAGGCATCCTATTGATAAGAAAACATGATGTACGAACCGCTTCACTCCGCAATCTCTTCGGGAGATTCATTTTAATTAACAAAGCACGCGTCACCTCAAATAGACGGCCTTCCTATTGTCAACTTCATTTTGCTGAGGAGTGTATGGGCAAGTAGTTTGCTACTCTATACCATATTCTCTGAGAGAGGATTGAAGATACTACGAGGAACACTCTCCTCCATTGTCTGACCATGACTCCTTTACAAGGGTATTGTACAGAGTTTAGAAAACTTACAGTACATAGGAATAAAGAAGCAACTTCATCTTTTGATTTCATCAAATACAACATAGTGAGTCGTGGGCAATCATTAATAAAGGACACAAAGTACCGATACCCAAACAGAGATGTAACAAGAGAAAGCTCCACACATTGGAGTGAATAAGGTGGAAGGGAGTAGTACTCCTACTACGACTCACAGGATAGGAAACTCTATGGTGTTTAGATAACTAGCAGACTTCACATTGAAACTTGGAGCCATCAAATGAGTGGAATTATTGTGGAAATAATGCACGTAACTGACACACGGGTAGATGGCCAAATCTTATGTGCCAAAGACCAAGGATATAGTAGCAATAGCAGAAGTACAAGCACTCTTCATTTGGTACCAAATAAGTATAGCCACTTCTCCTCATGATCATGACCAAACACTTTCCCCGTTGACAAGTCCTAAAACACACAATGTGAAAGAAAAAAAATTACATTGGAATTAAGGCTCTGTAAGATTATTAACAGATAGCATATTAATGGGCACGTTTGGGATATATAGAGTTGATGCTAGAGGTATTTCATTAACCTGAACAGTCCCTTTCCTAACGACAGGAACAAGGGATCCATTGGCAACTCAAACATTATATTAATTTGGCAGTGAAGATATAGTCAAAAAGAGAGGACATACTGGACATGTGATCAATTGCCCCAGAATCAATGATCCATGGAGCCTGAGAAGATGTAGAAATATGAGAAGATCCTACAATACTAATCTCAGCCAAAAACAATGAGAAGGTAACAATATTCATTATGCCTCTTGCTTTCAGCAACCATGCAGCACACCTTATTCTCCAAATCTTCCATTACCCCAGAAAAGATCCCTTATACCTATCTTCTTCGTAAAATATCAACCGGCCAATAACTAACAACAAATCTGCGAAAGGAACACAGTCTACACGATATCACCATAATCTTTCAATCACAACAATACTAATAGCAGGTTTATATAACCTTTCCATTCAACAATCTACTCAGACATTCACCAGAACTCCTTTTGATCGCGCAACACTGCTGGCCAGTTTATACAACTTTTACATTCAACAATCTACCCAGATTACTAACCACACACCCAACAGTCACAACTATAAACCAAGTTATCTATTACATGAACACACACGCACACTAACCTCACCAACACCCTCTAGGACCTATCCAAAGCTTCCACTGTGAACAATGAAATTTTTTTAAGTTTTGAATATTTGTAAAGCCCTTCTTAATCAATATTCCAGATATATTATTAGTATTTATTTTATGTCATGCTATGCATGTTGATGATAATAAGATGTTAAGCCTTTATATTAGCTTTGACAATTCTTTTATGACGCATGTGCATGCCGTTTGTATGTTGACACACTTTTAAGAAAGTTGTGCATGCTTAGGTATGGAGTGAATCCATGATAGCATCATACACAAATCGGAACTAAAACCGATCCTAACTGACTTTCGAAAGTTTGGTCGTGGGTTCTTTATTGGTTTCTGTACCCTAGAGGACTATCATAATACTTACAAAAAATGTTCTATCGGATGGATGGAAGAGATGTAATCAGATGGAAAGCACTTTTTGTGCAGACTTAGCTAATCAATTTGTAGATATATTTGACATCACCTTAATCACTGACATTGAGTTCTGGCATATCTTATAAGAAGCTAATGATTAAGGGAATGACTTAGAAAAAGTAATTTTATTATTCTTTTTAAGGGGAAACAATTAATTTGTTGTAATTTTCTGAATATGAATGTGCGATCAACGAGCTAATACTATTAAGTCTTTTTTGGTCTGTTTTTAACATCCTCTATAAAGCTCCTTGCTTTATTAAGTTGTTGTTTCTGTTGTATTTTAGCTGTTAAATATATTACCTTCTTAATGATAACAGAGGACAAAAATGGAACTCACCCAAATATAACACTTGCATTGGACATTGTTGTTTGAAGATTTCCGGACACTTGATTGTACGATACAAAATCTTTCACATAGTAACCAGAAGTTGTGCTCCCATCTCCATACATCACGGTGTATTGACATAGCACATCTGGGGTGCATCCAGGAATCTGGTTGCCATCAAATGAGGATGAACAAAAAGGTTGATCACAAGTCACCAAATGTCCGCTCTTGGAATTTGATGGATCATATAGTGTCAGTTCTATCTGCATAAAGGTACAAATATGCCATAAGGTTGATAATCATGTCTTGTGCATTTTAAAATTTTACAAATAAAAAAATAAAGTACAACATGTTTTTTTCCCACCACCGGAACTGTTATTGTGGGTGGGTGTGTGCATGTGTATTTTATATATAATGGGGATCATAGGGGTATTTTAATCTTTTTACCCTCTTTGACTAATTAGTTCCTTTTATTCAATATTGGAGTTTTTTTTTCACTTTATCAATACTTTTAGATTGTGCTGTACATGTTCAGGTCATGCCAAAGATAAATAAAAGCATTAATCTGTTTCCAAATTTGTTTCGAAAGTTCACATGATAACCCATTCATGTTTGTCTTTTCCAAGGAGAGGGATCTGGTGCTGGATTATTTCACATCAAAATATTTTTTTGGCAAATATTTAGAGAAGCTCTGCAAATTTAGATGGAGTTCCAAGTGATTTCTTGATGGGGAATTTAGATCCGCATGTTTGGATCGTGGCCGAGCCAATCGAAGAAAATCAGCAAGGAAGAAGTGGACCCATGAATGGGCTTTCAAACGACCCTGAAGCAAAGATTTGCGCCGTGTCTCAGTCGATCGATAGATTTAATTTCGATCGATTGATTTAATTTCGATCGATCGAGTACCACTTTCGATCGATCGATCGAGTGTCACTTTCGATCAATCGAAATTGCGCAGAGTAATTTTAATTTCAATTTCGAATTTAAGTTTCAGGGTTAAACTTGTCTTTTATTATTTAATTGTTTTAGGGCTTTCTTTTGTTTTATGACCTACTATATAAGGTCTTTATAGCTTTGTAATAGAGAGTTTTTTTATTAATGAATGAAAGAGCTTTTGCTTTTGGAGCTTGAGATGAGTTTCTTCCTGAGAAGGGTTTGGTGAGAAGCCAAGGGTGCGAAGCCCAAAATCTATTTCCCAATAAGGGTTTGGTGTGAAGTCAAGGGTGTGAAGCCCACAACAATCTATCTTTTATTTTATCCCTTTTAATCTATCTTCCCTGCTTTAAATCTAAAACCCTAAACCTGCCATATCTGTTTAAATCTCGAAATCCTAAAACCCTAGCTTTTCCCTAAGCCATTGAATCGATCCGATTCAACAACCGTAGCTTCCATCTATTAAGCCCAGCCATATCAAAATAACGAGAAAACCAGTGATCCCATCATTGAATTGTGAGCGCCCTAATCTGGAAAGACCTAGAGTTCCATCTCTAGGACCGATCCGCATCGCTATTCTAACGGATCTAGCGCAAAGGCTGAACCCTACTCGAACCAAACATGATTTTCACATGGAGGACTACGAACGCCTAAGGTATTCGTTATATTTTCGGATTTATTGTTTAATTAATTCAATTTAATTTCGGCAAACAATTATTCATCGCATTCACGTAGTTTAGGGTTTTGTACTGCGTCAGTTCTTCTATTTATGTCACTTTCATATACTCTGTCAATATTCCATTGAAATCTTGAGTACGTTGGAAAGCTTATATGGTACACACAACCCATTGATACCTTTTCTAACAAATGTATCACTTTCTGGTCCCTTTCTATATTAATCTTTGAAAGTGAAGCATTTCTCATCTTTTTAAATATTTTTATGATTTTATTCCCCTTTCTATATTAATCATTTTTGACAAATGTATCACTCATGGTTTTAAAACTCGACGAGTCAACTCGGAACTCGGGCAAATCAACTCAGCTCGACCAAGTTCAGAGTCAACTCGTCCAAAGGATCGATCAGGCTTGGGACTCGAAAGACTCCCCGATCCGACTCAGGAACTGGACAAAGTTTGCGAACTCGGTGAGTCGATTTAAATGACACTAAAGGAGGACAGGAGGGGTTTGTTATTAAATTAAAAGTGCAAATTTGTAATTTATCCACTATTTATATTTAAAGACCTCTCGATAGAAACTCCCATCTCGACAGAAACTCCTAACTCCCCTATCTTGCCCTAAAATCTCGAAGCCCCCCTCATACCCTAAAATCAAGAAGAAAGAAGACGGGAGAAGAAGAAAGAAGAAAGAAGAAGAAAGAAGAGAGAAGAAGAAGAAAGAAGAAGAAGAAAGGAAGAGAGAACCGCAGCCCCTAATCTCATCCCTCAGCCCAAATGGCAGCCTTGTCTCATCCCTCAGCTCTAATCTCAGCCCTAATCTCATCTTTCAATCCTAAAATCTCGAACAAGAAGAATCGCAGCCCTCAGCTCTAAGCTGTAAGTATCTTTTCACTTTTATAATAAAAGAAACTTGAGTGGAGCAGTCCTGAGCCCTTAAGAAGATGGGTTTTTTTGTGGGAGCAGCCCACGATAACAACCTTTCACAGATGATTTTTTCCTTAGGAATGTGCCACTTGGAGGTTTTATTGAGAGCAATTTTTGGTTTGGTTAAAAATAAAGACTGTCATTTTCGGGATATGTGCCACTTGGAACACCACCTAAGCCACACGATTTGAAGACCCTGATAAAATTTTAAATCTATGAATTGTACTTTAGAGAGCTAGGTTTTTTTTTTTAATCAGTAAAGTAAATTATATTGAAAAGCGGCAAAGCGTTGAAAGACCAATACAATGGCACGACCAAAAAAATATAAGGGGTACAAAGTCCAAATGGACAGCACAACATTTAGCCCGGGTCCCATTCCTCTCTAGGAACATTCCCTCTTCTCAGCACCCAAAATCACACCAGCTCTCTAACCGACCTCATGATCATCCCTATCGGGCGCCTTCTGTGCTCAAAAATCCCTAAATTTCTCTCGCACCATATACTCCACAGCACCGCAAAATGGGCAGTCATCCAATATTCCCCAAGCTGCCCCTCCACCCCATAAAAGAAAATGGTCGTAAAGCGTAGCCGGCGTAACCCAGCTAATACGAAAGGAATTGATGACGATGTTCCAAATCTCATGTGCGACCCTGCAATGGAGAAGTAGATGTGAGGCGGTCTCCTCTCCATCGTTACACATCACGCAACAATTCAAGACCACCTTCCCCCTTTGAATAAGCTGATCGATTGTTAGGATTTTTCCTTTGAATAGGGTCCACGCAAAGAATTTGATTTTTGGAGGAATGGCTTCCTTTCATAATCTTGCCCCTTGGAATCTGACCAATGGGCATCGCGTAAGCATCCTATAGTAGGACTTGACAGTGAAGATACCATCTCTGCACGGGGTCCATATCAGCCAGTCCTGGCCATGGGGGTGCCGTTGTGCTTCATATAGTCTCTGCATCATATTATAGAACGATGTCACCTCCTCCTCCCTCAGAAGTCTTCTGGTCACAACATTCCATAGTCTCCACCATCAGTTTCTGAAATAAAATCCACAATCCTCCCAAAAGGATTTACAGATATGTCATAGATATCTGGGAATGAGAATTTGAGAGGGCCCACATCCATCCAGAATCGGATGTGGGTACCACAACCCCAATTGAATCTCAGCCCTCTAGCAAAGAGGCCCCACGTGCTGCAAATGCTTTTCCACCAAGGGGATGTTCGTCAGTGAACCGTGATACTTACACCCCAATTACCCATTAAGTGTCTGTACTTCTCAAGCAGCACCACTCGCCAAAGATTGTCCCTTTCCTCCACCCTCCCCGCTTTCCAGAACCACTTTCCTAGAAGAGCGATATTGGTCTAGCTCAAACTGCGGTTGCCTAGCCCACCACAACCAATGGGAAGTTGACACGTTTCCCAGTTAACTAAATGATATCGCTTATCCAGACCCAATCCCTCCCACAGGAAGTTCGACTGAATTTGCTCTAGACGACTGAGAACCCCCATCGGGCATTTGAACATAGACATGTAGAAGATGGGCAATGACGATAGGACCATTTTGACCAGAACAAGCCGGCCACCACTACTGAGCAGCTTCCCTTTCCATGACGACAATCATTGCTCGAACCTTTACACAACCGGTTCCCACTCCCTAGCTGTAGGTTGCCTGAGCCGCAGGGGAAGCCCCAAGTACTTAATTGGAAACTTCTCAATCGCACAATCCACCGTCTGCGCCAGCTCCGCCATCAACCGCTCATCAGTCCCAATACAAGGGATTGCCGACTTGGAGAAATTGATACGTTGCCCCAATACAGCCTCAGAAATTGATACTTTAGAGAGCTATGTCAATGTCAAATTTGATAAAATTGTAAATCTTAAATGGATGGATATTTTGATGAATTAGTCTAATATTTTTTTTTAATTATATATAATATATATTTAAAATTTTATTAAACAACCTGAGTCGGAGCTAGTCAAGTCAGAGCGAGTCAGGTCGATGAGTTTCCGAGTTGAATCTACTCAGCTGTCTTCCGAGTCGAGTCAAGTTTTTGTGTTTTAAAACCATGGTATCACTTTCTAGCCCCTTTCTATATCCCCTTTCTATATTAAAGCTTATATGGTATACGAAACCCATTATTATGTGTGACCAGTCCAGCGAAGGTATATTGACCAAGGGTATGCACTTTAAAAGCCAAAAGATTTACAGAATCAGCCTTTGAATCAGTTTAATCAATGGTCTTTGAGACCTCTTCATTCATGTTATCTTACATGTATGTCAAGGAAATCGAATAGCAATTACTAAATAAACAATAGAAAATGATTTAGTTGGTCTTACTTCTGTGATACCAAAGAAAGAATTTTGAATAGATCAGATTATCATTATCCTCCGCTTTTGGATGATCAATAAAGCCATACTTCGATGTGTGGATTGATAAAGCCAATACTTTTCAAGAATGCGGTTGCATATTCAAATAAATTGATTTAGTTGAGTTAGGGAAGGTGTTAAAGAATGAGGGGAGTAGAGATGACAAGAGTAAAGGAGAGATAGTGACGGGGACGCCGACATCGTAGACATCATATATGGACCTTTTCGCGTGTACCGACGTCGGAAGAAGCGGAATAGAAATCAAAACTAGGCGAAAGGGGAAATTCTGGAAATGTAAAGGAGGCCCGAGTACTATAGCCTCAGAGGAGAAACGGATACAAATCGCGAGGAGAATAGTGTCGAGCGAGCCCTCGCTCGAGCGACCACTTAAGCTCACTTGAGCGGTTAAAATCCTCGCTCGAGCGAGCTACAGTGACGGAAAATTTTCATTTTTCGTTTTTTTTTTCTTTTTAGTCTTTTATTGTTTTAGGACTCTTTTAATTGCGAGTTTTATATCGTTTAGGGTTTTCTTAGCCTATATAAAGGCATCGTAAACACTCTATTAAGGATTGATTATTGAATGAAAAGAGTTTTTTCTTGTGAGTGCTTGAGATGAGCCTCTACGAAGAGTGAATCTTCTTCCCAAAAAGGGTTTGGTGCAAAGCCAAGGGTGTGAAGCCTACAAATCTATCTTTTATCCATCTATCTATTTTCATCTTCTCTGCTTGTGTGTTGATCCTTACAATCCTAAATCAGTCATCATCCCTTTTAACATCCTAAATCCGAATTTTCCCTACACTGTGAATCGATCCGATTCAACAACTGTAGATCCCAACTAAGTTATTAAACCTTCTGCACGAAATAATCAAAGAAAACTAGTGATCCCATCTTGAATTGTGAGCGCCCTAATCTGAGAAAACCTAGAGTTCTATCTCTAGGATCGATCTGCGCTGCAACCTAACGGATCTAGCGCCCTGACCACAACTCCCTGATTCTCCCATGGAATACTATGAAAACCTGAGGTATTCGTTATATTTTGCAATTTCTATTGTTTAATTTAATTCTAATTTAAGTTCGGCAAAATTAATCATTGCATTCACGTAGTTTAGGGTACCGTCCTACGTCAGTTTTGGTATCAGAGCCCTAGGTTCTAGGTTAGGGCATACTGTGTGACATTACATTCATTGCACTTTATTTTCATCACATATTATTTCAGTTTTGGCCAAAGTGTTCATCTTGCATTCCATTCTAGAGCCCGTCAATTAGTAAACTGTATCACTATGGACATGAGTGGGATTGCCGAAACTCTTAACGGCATGAGAGCTGATCTAAAATCGATCAATGATCGAATGACTGCCTCAGAGACAACCCAAAGGACTCTCGAAACATCCAATGAGAGGTTGATAGACCGAGTTAATCGGTTAGACGAGGGTGATGAGTATTTTGAACCACCCCGTGAGCGTAATGGTCCACGTTTTGAATGAAATGGCTACCAACATAATCGGAATCGGAACCATAGGTTTGATCATCATGGAGATGACTACGACCCGGAAGGGAGACTCCTCAAAAATGTCCGAGTTGAGTTCCCGACTTTCAATGGAAGATTAGACCCTCAAGTCTTCCTCGATTGGTTATCCGATATGGGCCAGCACTTCGAGTGGTTTGGCATGAGCGATGGAAGATGTGTTAGACTTGCTATAATAAAGCTCATAGGCCAAACCCGACTCTTTTGGGTCAACATTGAACGCATCAGAATGAATGCGGGTTGTACTCTCATTACCCGTTGGGAGGACATGAAGGAACGACTTACAGAGAAGTACGTCCCTTCTTCATACTACCATCGTCTCCTTGACCAATGGCAAAATCTGCACTAAGGTAGTATGCCCGTATCGAATTACGTTGGCAAATTTGAAGAGTACATGATGAGAGGCAAGGTATCCGAAGACCCTCAAGTCACTCTATCCAGATTTCGTACCGGACTGAGACTTGACTTGCAAAAAGAGTTACTCTCTCACCCTGTTGAGACTCTCGCCGAATGTTACACAGTCGTTCAAGACCTTGAACGATATTTGAAGATGACGGTGACTAAGCGGTCTGATTCTCACCCCGGTCAATTTCGTACCGGCGAAGTGAAATCTAGTGCTGGAAACCCGCCTACCAAACCCACGCAACCCACGTCTACCAATGTGAGGTTTGACAAAGGTAAGGGTGTAGCCGGAGAATCCTCGAAGAGTTGGTCTCATGTCAAGGATTGGGTCACTTTGCTGCCCAATGCCCTACAAGGACAAAGGAATCTCTTCATCGATGGAGAAGAAGAAAGTGATGGAGTTTATGAGGAAGAGGTCTTTGAGCCGAATGTCACACCTAGTGATGAGGAAGGTGATGACATGGGTCGCGCTCTAGTTGTGAGGTGTGCCTTTGCACAGCCTCAACGGGATGAAAAGGAGGATTGACGAAGGGAGAACATCTTCCACACCTTTGCCACATGTGGGACAAAGAGTTGTAGGGCTATCATGGATAGCGAAAGCTGCACCAATGTGGAGTCAGAACATACCGTCACCCGCTTAGGGCTTGCACCTGAAGCCCACCCGAGACCTTACAAAGTCGCATGGGTTGACTCCTCATCCATTCCCGTATCTCAGAGGTGTCGTGTACCCATACAGTTGGGTTCATACTCTGACACCTTATGGTGCGATGTGGTGCCGATGGATGTGGGCCACATTATATTAGGGAGGCCATGGCTCTATGATTTGAACGTGACCATTTTTAAGCGCTCTAACATTTGTACGTTCAATTACAAGGGCAAGAAAATCACTCTTAACCCTTTGGCTCCCAAAGCACCATCAGTCAATAGAGTTGAGAAGAAGGGAGGTCAATCCAAGGTCATCAATATTATGACCCCTTCAGAGTTTGAGAGAGCGTCGAAAGATGAGAGTGTTGTGTGTGTCGTTGCTACTGTTGAGAGTACTTCCGAGTCAATCTGAGTACCCTAAGGAGGTAGAGCCCATCCTGAGTGAATTTGCGGATGTCTTCCCTGAAGACTTACCAAATGAGCTCCCTCTCATGCGTGACATTCAATACGCAATTGACTTAGTTCCCGGATCGACATTACCGAACCTTCCCCACTAGAGGTTGAATCCGGTTGAGCACGCAGAGTTAACTCGGCAAGTCAGTGAGCTCCTTCAAAAGGGGTTCATACAAGAGAGTCTGAGCCCGTGTGTTGTACCAGCATTACTCACTCCTAAGAAAGATGGTACATGGCGCATGTGTGTGGATAGCCGAGCAATCAATAAGATCACTGTTAAGTATCGGTTTCCCATACCGCGACTGAATGACATGCTTGACATGATAGTTGGAGCCACTATCTTTTCAAAGATAGACCTTAAAAGTGGCAACCATCAGGTTCGTATTCGCCCTGGCGATGAATGGAAAACCGCTTTCAAGACCAAAGACTGTCTTTATGAGTGGATGGTCATGCCTTTTGGGCTTTCCAATGCCCCGAGCACATTTATGAGGCTCATGACCCAAGTGTTGAGACCATTCCTTGGCAAGTTCCTTGTCGTATACTTTGATGACATTCTGATTTACAGTTCAGACAAGGAGCAACACATTATCCACCTGAGGTTCGTTTGCGAAACCTTGAGGGGAGAAAGGTTATACGCGAATCTCAAGAAGTGCACCTTCATGCAGCACTCTGTTGTATTCTTGGGATTCATTGTCTCGGTAGACGGGATGGTTGCGGACCCTACAAAGGTTAAGGCCCTTGTGGAGTGGCCCGAACCTCGGAATATTCATGAAGTCCGTAGCTTTCACGGTTTGGCCACATTTTATCGTCGCTTCATCCAGAATTTTAGCACCATCATGGCTCCCATTACCGATTGCATGAAAAAAGGGGAGTTCCTGTGGAGTAAAGCCGCGACGAGGGCCTTTGCCGAGATAAAAGAGAAAATGGTTACTACACCCGTCATGCGTCTACCAGACTTTTCTAAAGTCTTCGAAGTAGCATGTGACGCATCGAGTGTAGGCATAGGCGGAGTGCTGAGCCAAGAGGGCCATCCTGTGGCCTATTTTAGTGAGAAGCTCAATGAGGCAAAACAGAAATACTCCACCTATGACAAGGAGTTTTATGCGGTCGTCCGATCTCTGTGGTATTGGAAACATTACCTGAGACCGCAGGAATTTGTATTGTTTTCTGACCATGAAGCCTTACGTTTCCTTGCTTCCCAAAAAAAGTTGAACCCGAGGCACGCGAAGTGGGTCGAATACCTTCAAGGGTTCACATTTGTCTTGAAGCATAAGGCCGGTGCCGAGAACAAGGCTGCTGATGCGCTTAGTCGTCAAGTGGCAACTTTGCAGTTTATGAGCACCGAGGTCGTCGGATTTGAGCAATTGAAGCAAGATTATCTTGATTGCCCAGATTTCGGGGCAGAATACACTGCTTTCCTTGAAAATTCTAACAACATTAACTCCGAGTATACCCTGTTGGATGGGTATTTGTTCAAAGGCAATCATTTGTGCATCCCTCGTATTTCATTGCATGATTTCCTCATCTGGGAGTTACATGTCGGAGGGATTGCCGGACATTTTGGGCACGATAAAACCAGTGCGCTTGTTGAGGATAGGTTCTATTGGCCTAGCCTTATGAGAGATGTCTCAAGGGTCGTGTAACAGTGTCGTACATGCCAAGTAGCGAAGCATATCAAACAAAATACCAGCTTGTACACCCCTTTACCCGTGCCGCACACCCCGTGGCAAGACGTCTCTATGAATTTCGTGTTTGGGCTTCCAAAGACTCAATGGAAGCACGATTCCATTTTTGTGGTAGTGGACCGCTTTTCCAAGATGGCTCACTTCATACCCTGTTTTAAAACCTCCGATGCAGCTCACATAGCCAAATTATTTTTCGAGGAGGTTATGCGTCTACATGGTTTACCCCAAACGATTGTGTCAGATCAAGATGTGAGATTTACCAGTTACTTCTGGAAAACTTTATAGCACATGATGGGTATCATGCTCCAATTTTCGTCGGCATATCATCCTCAAACGGATGGCCAAACGGAGTCCACCAATAGGAGATTAGGTAATCTTCTCCGTTGTCTTGTTGGTGATCACCCTAGGACTTGGGATTCTATTTTGCCTTTAGCCGAGTTTGCATATAACAATTCAGTCAATAGGTCCCTAAGTATGAGTCCTTTTGAGGTCGTCCTTGGTCATAGGCCTAGAACACCCATTGATTTAATTCCTATGTCTGCATCTCATCTAGTTTCTGAGTCAGCCGATTCATTTGCACAGCATATACATGAATTGCATGCCGAAATTAGAAAAAGAATTAATGTTAGCAATGAACAATACAAAATATCTGCGGATGCGCACAGGCGCTTCAAGGAATTTCAGGTTGGAGATTACGTCATGGTTCGAGTTAGGCCTGAGCGGTTCCCATTGGGAGCTGCAAAGAAACTTCAAGCCCGTGGCATTGGGCCTTTTAGAATTGTGGCAAGGAGCGGCCCTAATGCATATGTTCTCAAACTTCCACCAGATATAGGGGTCAGCTCTACATTCAATGTGGAGGACCCGGTTCCTTCTTTAGCCCAAGCCCCACCCCCTCACAACCCCTTCCAAGCAGCCCCGAGCCCGAATACCAGCCCCACCCTACAACCCCTACCTTTCCCTTCCCCACGCAAGCAGCGAAGAGATGAGATCGAAGGGATATTAGATGATTTGGCAATATCCACCCATGGAAGCGGAATTCAAAAGTACTTGGTCAAGTGGTTGGGAAAGCCGGACTCCGAGAACTCATGGTTAGTTGAAGATGAAGTGCGACGTTTGAACCCCGACATGCTCAAGCACTATCACGACGCCGCTTCATCGGTGATGAAGCCTTTTCGACCCGGGAGAATTGACGGGGACGCCAACATCGTAGACATCGGATATGGACCTTTTCGCGTGTACCGATGTCGGAAGAAGCGGAATGGAAATCAAAACTAGGCGAAAGGGGAAATTCTGAAAATGTAGAGGAGGCCCGAGTACTATAGCCTCAGAGGAGAAACGGATACAAACCGCGAGGATAACAGTGTCGAGCGAGCCCTCGCTCGAGCGGGCCCTCGCTCGAGCAACCACTTAAGCTCGCTCGAGCAAGCCCTCGCTCGAGCGAGCTACAGTGACGGAAAATTTTCGTTTTTTTTTATCTTTTTAGTCTTTTATTATTTTAGGACTCTTTTAATTGCGAGTTTTATATCGTTTAGGATTTTCTTAGCCTATATAAAGGCATTGTAAGCACTCTATTAAGGATTGATTATTGATTATTAAATGAAAAGAGCTTTTGCTTGTGTGTGCTTGAGATGAGCCTCTACGAAGAGTGAATCTTCTTCCAGAGAAGGGTTTTGGTGCGAAGCCAAGGGTGTGAAGCTTGCAAATCTATCTTTTATCCATCTATCTATTTTCATCTTCTCTGCTTGTGTGTTGATCCTTACAATCCTAAATCAGCCATCATCCATTTTAACATCCTAAATCCTAATTTTCCCTACACCGTGAATCGATCCGATTCAACAACTATAGATCTCAACTGAGTTATTAAACCTTCCGCACCAAATAATCAAAGAAAATCAGTGATCCCATCTTGAATTGTGAGCGCCCAAATCTGGGAAAACCTAGAGTTCTATCTCTAGGATCGATCTGCGCTGCAACCTAACGAATCTAGCGCCCGACTGAACCCTGCCTGAATTATGCGTGATTCTCCCATGGAATACTATGAAAACCTGAGGTATTCGTTATATTTTGCAAGTTCTATTGTTTAATTTAATTCTAATTTAATTTCGACAAAATTAATCATTGCATTCACGTAGTTTAGGGTACCGTCCTACGTCAAATAGACAAGAGGAAGAGGATAAAATTAGGATTTATGTGAGCTTGTATTAGCATCTCTATGTATGATTTCACGTATGCCCTTACATGAAATAGAAATGACCAACAACAACAATAAATGCTAAAAGACAAAATTTCCATATTCACTAAATAGCTACCATCAACATTCCTCCCTCAAGTTGGTGCATAGATGTCAATCAAGCCCAACTTAGATATCAACTCATTAAAATGAATCTTTCCTACGGCCTTTAAGCATATAGGCAAGTTGCTCTTGAAACTAACATGAGTACAAATAACCTTAAGGGTCGACCTTCTCCCTTATAGAATGGCAATCAGCTCCTTTTGTATCCAATTTTCATCATAACTTTGTTGAACTTCTCGAACTAGGCACATGGGGATTGCTTCAATCCATATATAAGCCTTTTTTAGGTTACAAATTTGATCTTTCTCCCCTTTATTAGAAAAAAACAGGAAGGACTAGGGAGACCCACATACCCTTCTTGAATGTCCTCATGTAAAAACGTATGTTTAACAACCAACTGATTTAAGAGACCATATTGGAAGATCAGATAGTTTCCACCAAAACTGGGGGATACCAAAGTACTTGGTGAAATGGAAAGACAAGCCTGAATCAAAAGGCACATGGATTACAAAAGAAGAGCTTCAACGTCTAGATCTGGACTTGCTAGATCGGTATCACAGTTTTAACTCATCGAGGATAAATTATGCCCGCTCGAAAAGAGTTGATGGGGACATCACATCCACACTATTACACAAGGTGCATAAGAGGCGCAAGAAGCGATTGAAAACGCCTCAAGTTTTGTGGATGGACGATTGAAGACCTATGTGCACATGAGCTCGCATGTGAAGGCCCAACACTTGGAAGACGCACACATAGGGAAAAAGAGGATAGGAAAGTTGGGAAAAGAAAACATGACAACTTACTGCCCAAACTCGCTAGGGCGAGAATTCAGACTCGCTCGCGCGAGTTCAACCATAGAAGAAAAAGAGTCACAGCTTCAAAATCGCTCGCACGAGTTCAAATTCGCGAGATCGACCTGAGAAGGAACCTTCGATGCAGATCCAAACTCGCTCTCGCGAAAACGAGCCGACTTTAAAATTTTGATGCAAAACTTGTCATTTTCGAGTTTTAGTAGACTTAAAACTTTCTAATTTCTATTGCTTTCATTTGAGTAGGATATTTAATCTATATAAAGGCGTTGTAAAGACAATTAAAACTTATCTTATGCTTATTAAAATTTGATTGCTTTGTGCTATCTATGAGAATTCATTGAGAGTTTTCTTCTTCCCCGAGTTTAGGGTTTGGGGTGAGGCCAATTGTCAACGAAATTCCGGTGATTGATACATTTATCTTGTTATCTTCGATCTTCTATCTTCTTAATCTTTAGTGCAAGGTATTAAATTAGTTAAATTCTATTTGTTGCTTGGTTGTTGGAAATCTTCGAAAACCCATATAAATGTTCTCTCTTTGATTTTATACCCTTTTGTTTATCCTTATTTCTTTGAAATTCTATGTAATCAAAAGACACCATCATGGTTAGTTGTTCAATGCCCTAGGCCAGAGGGAAGTCGAGTTCTATCTTGAGAACCCACGATCGGATTTTGTAGGGACTATCGTGTTGGACTTAAAACTTGATTCGGACTTCTGCAATAATCAGAGGTGAATCAAATCTGAATTTTGTTTATTATTGCTCTTTTAATTTCACTCTAATTTCAGCAAAATTGCATATTGGAGTATTAGAGTGTGGTCCGCATTACAATAACTCCCTAACAAGTTGAGAAAGTAGCCATATTGCTATTTGTCGTAGCCTATATTGATCATACGATCTGTCATTCTGCAAAAAAATATCAATTTGATTATTAAATATAATCACTGGGCATTCATGTCCTTCGAACTACTCATTTATAAGAATTGGCATTGTTGATCGTTAGATGTTAATATCTCAACGATTAGATCGTTCATTTAGATATATTGCTCTTATTGATTATTTGTAATATCCTGGAAGTTTTCAAACCCGAACACGGTCACCTCGGTGTACGTGCCCGAGCAAGTTGCACGATGACATCCTGAATTTAGGAATAATTAAATTGAAAGAATATTTTTGGTGAAAAAGTTGAATTAAATGTCGTTATGGTTGTTAATTAGAAACCCATACACCGAATCGTGTTGTACGTGCCCAACACCCGATTAGAACTTAGGCCAAGTGGATAAAACTTACACCCCAAATGGGTGTGTGTTTTATAAAAGAACCAACCCCTTTAACTTATAAAAGGCAAGGCTTCCTTTAGAAGCCATTACCGGTTGTTATAACCTTGGGGCTTCGGGTTTCTAGAGAGAGAGAAAGAGAGAAAGAAGAGAAAACTTCCACCCTCTTCCTTGGATTTAAACTGCAAGATCATGATCGGCCGCAAGCTCCGCACACTTCGCAAAGCACGTGACGACGCCATCGCTAGAGTTCCGTCGTTTGTAAATTCCAAGCCATTCAAACCCTTTTCTTTAGAAATCCTGTTTTCAAAGAGCATTCTGCCTCGCGATCGTCTCCCGCACTTTGAAGAGGTTAAGATTGATGCATAAGGGTGAACGGCGCCATCTAGAACTTCGTTGTGACCAATCACTGTGAAATCACCGTGGAAATCCAAAGTTTCATTCCGAAACCCCTTTGGACAACACTTCTTAAAGTCGCGAGATCGATCGGTGAAAGGTACAATCGAATTGATTTTAATGATCTAAATTGTAGAATTATTTCTTAAATTAATTGTTATAGGCTTAGATGGTTTTGTGGGTAAAGGTAGAATCGAATCCAATAAAAATTTGGAGAAAAACAAGCCAAGGAAGGAAAAGCCCGAAGGGTTACAGAATCTATCGAAATCGATCAATCAATTTTGATAGAACTGATAAACAAATTTAATTTCTGAAGAACTCGAACGTTCGAATTTGAAATCAAACGATTGATTTGTGAATCGATCGATTGATTTGTGAATCGATTGATCGATTTTGACAGAACAGAGGGATGTTAGAATTATGAAGAAATCGAACGATCGATGTGGAAATCGATCAGTCGAATTGGAAAATCGATCGATCGATTTCCCCTATTTCTGGCGATTTCAGTTTTTCCTTGGAAAAACTTTGAAGCTTTGAGCTACCTGTTTTCGACACTATTGACACATAGTACAATCTTGATATGATCTAGGTTATGAACGGGAGATCCGGATGAGGAACTTTGGATTGCTTTGAATGACTCTGAATCCGAGGTAGGGGAAATTCATCACTCAATTGCATTTTTGACTTTGAATCATATGCTTTGATGGTTTCGATTTGATGTTTGACCTGATGCTTTGTTTCCGTTCTGATATGTTTTATTTCTATCATGTTTCCGCATATGATGTGACTATTCTGTTTTTCCGCTTTTGATCCGATTCATTCTATTTAGTTATGCTTTGATCTAATTCGTTCTGATGATATGTTCGTTCTGTTTTTGTTTTGATCCGTTTTATCTAACTTACATACAAACTTTGAATTCGAATGAACTCTATTTTGACAAATTGAATAGAAACTATGGGAAGTTGAAACTCTAAATTTTGGGTGATGTAATCTGACAACATTTGAATCTTTGAAGACTTTTGACCTGAGACTTTTCAGCATGAGTCACAGTGAGGTCTCTTTCCCAGGCATGTGAAACTTGGAATGTAGGCGTCCATGTACGGATGCAACTCCTCCATGGTAGTATGGGATGTCACACGAAGTACATCTAGGTTACTACGGAGCCGTCCCTTGAAACGCGTGATTGGTAAAGCCTATCGCACTGTGGCCAGTCTAATTAAAATTAAGCAAATATTGAAAATTAAAATATGAAGAGCTTTTGTTAGGATGAAGGTTACCCGTAGACCTGAATTGTACTTGCTGAATTTTCGAGGACGAGGTGAAGGGTGAAAGAGTGGATGATTGGACTCTAAACTTCGGAAACGAGATGGACTTAGTGTTGAGTCTTTAGATTAAGTATGAACCTTGAACTCCGTATCCGAAAGTAAATGTGAACTTATAGAATGTATTCTGAACGATAAGATAGTGAGTGGACCGGTACGGCGATTATTCGTACAGTGTACAGTGCATAGCATACATATGTGGGCCGGTACGGCGGCTATCCGTACGCATTGCATAGCATACATAAGTGGGTCGGTACAGCAACTATCCGTACGTATTGCATAGCATACATAAGTGGACCGGTGCGGCGGTTATCCGTACAAAGTGAATGAAGTGAACACAGTGAGTAAATTGAACGTAGTGAACACAATGACTGAATGTAGTGAGTGAATGAAGTGTACACAGTAAGTGAATGAAGCGAACACTGGACATTGAATTAGTGAATAAGAAAATGCGAGTTTTTGTTTCAGTTCGATATCTGCTCTGTTATCGCTTTGAATTCTGTCATTGATTCTATGCATTGACATGGTAAGATGAAATTGTTGTTGATATTTCTTCTACTGAGCTTAGACTGTTAGACTATACGTCACAAGTATAGCTCTTTATCAGTATCTTGGACTTGAAGAGAATCCAAGTGACCTACTGGAGGAAGAAGCTCAATTGGATTTAGCGCAGTAGCTTCTGCGATTTGAGCTTGGTATATTATTGAGTTTCAGTTTTTGTGCTTATTTGTATACCACTGTTTTGGGTGATGGTTAGTCATCACTGGGGGTTTAGTTTGTTTCCTTTGGTTTGCGTGTTCTCGATAGAGAAATGGAGGTTTGATTTCAGTTCTGCCATTTGTATGTCTGTTTTGATTTCCGCTGACGTGAGTATATACCAAGTAAATTATGTATTAGATTGAGTTCTGCGATCTGGCGGTCCAAGTTTTCCCATTTGGTTCAAAGTAAAGGAAAAATATATATATATCTCAGAGAATTGTGTTGGGAAAATTCGGGCTTTCACATTATTGGATGTCAATATCACAACGCTCAGTTCGTTCATTTGAATATACTGGTCTTGTTGATCGTTGGATGTCGATATCACAATGAGCAAATCGTTCATTTGAGTATATTGGTCTTGTTGACTGTTGGATGTCAATATAAGAACGATTGGACCGTTCATTTGAGTATATTGGTCTTATTGACCGTCGAATGTTGACACCAACGATCGGAACGGTCATTTATATATATTGGCATTGTCGACCGTTGGATGCCGATATCACAATGACCATACCATTCATTTGGATATATTGATCTTGTTAACTGATGGATGTCGATATCTCAATTATCAGACCGTTCATTTATGTGTAGTATATATTTGAGATATTTATGTCTTGTTGCTATGTAAAGAATTCGGTCTGCACCTATTCTTGACTTATTGACTGGGATACTGGGATATGAGACATGTTGAATGGACGTAGAATACCAATCGCACGAGACATGTTGCATGGAGGTGAAACACCAATTGCATGACATTTTGCATGGCGGTATGAAAATTTTGACTTTGTTGACTGCCTCATGCAACATTTGTCTCGTGACGATATGAAAGTTTTGACTTTATTGGCCGCCTCACGATACATTTGTCTCGTGGCTGGTATGAAAGTTTTGACTTTGTTGACCGACAGGAATTCATGTAACACATCTCCTAGCAGTTTCAGATCTCTGTTGTGCAACCGCGAGACAACGTGCTTGGCCATGTTGTCTCAAAGGCATGGTTGTCCCATGCACACGGTACACTAGAGATATACAAAGCCAGCTTAGTAGCTAAGGGCTTTACAGAGAGGAGCACATGAATAATTGCAAAGAGAGCTCCAGCACAGTAGCAGAGATTGGCATCAACCTGAACTTTGACTGCTGCCCATCAAAGTGTGGTCATTGGTCAATATATCAGATGGATGCGAAGAACGAGTTTCTAATGGAAAATTGGAAATCTTCATAAAAGATCATATCTAGCCCCTCCCAGATTTCCTAGCTCATCGGTTTTGGTTTGCAAACTTCTTGAGCATATTTGGCCTCAAAAAAGCCCTGGGAGCTTCGTTTGAGTAGTTTTAACTTGGCAGGCATTTTTTTTCCATCAGTAATAAAGAGACTACATTAATAAAGAAAAAGATACAAACGGCAACTGAGGTGTCCCCAGAGAGGAGCTTAGAACACCACAATGAAAAAAGGCCATGCACAAACAGAAAATAATCATATCAGGAACAACAATCCCCAGATAAACACCCAGCCCCAGTGCACTCTCCCATCAGTTACTATCCCCGAGCTTATCCTTCAGAACTTACGCAGCAGTTACTATCCCCAAATTTGTTCAAAATGACTAAGATTTTGCAGTGATTGAGTTATTGATATCTCCCAGTGGACATGCTATATACTATTGTTATATGACAATAATATCTCAATAATTGGAAATGACACTCATGCCATTTAAAATATTAACAGATGCATTCAGTAGCGTCCTGAGATGTAGGACCTTGGCCATCTTCACTGTTTTCTCGGACTTAATAGTGTACATACATAAATATTTGCCATTACAGTAGAAGTGCGAATCAGATTTGATCAAAAAAGGTTCAGGAGAATTGAAAATCTGATTTAGTTACGTTAAGCCCAAACCTATTGATGATGAGTTATTAGATTTGACTATGCATCGGCAGCTAGTTGGTAGTATGATCTATCAAACATTTTCTAACTTTAACTCTTGCATGTGTAGTTCATGTGGTTGTCAGTTTGGTTCAGTGTCCCAATTTTCATTATAAGGTATTAGTTCTTTGGATTCTTCATTATATTCAAGGCACCACGACCAGAGTTTTGCTTATGCCTTCATCTTTGCATCTTCAGTTGAGGGCATATACTGATTCAAATTAGAGATGATTCTAATTTTCAATCTACTAGTAATTTCTGCATTTTTCTCAAAGAGACATTCCAATTCGATCTTATACTGAAGTAGGATATAAAGCAATGCAAAGAATCCCACATGAGCAGAAGTTGTTTGGTATCACTATTGTTTGGATGGTTTCATTGCTGTATGTGCACATAGACTTTTAGCTAGTTGACTTCTTCGGAAAGTTTTTAAATTGTTTCAAGATTTCAGCTGCTCCTCAACAAACTTTTGATGATCTCTTATCTTTCTTTGTACTATGTTTGGTGATTATATCATTTGTTCATAATTGATGGCATTTGGATTTTTTTCAATTGCTTTATATATGCTTGGCTTAATGTCAAGGATGAATTTTAATTTCCAAATCTGTTGCAACAATTTACAGAAAAATGCAACTAAAAAATAATAATAAATAAAGAAAACAATAAATAATCAAGTCTTTAATCTGCAATTCAAGATTTTAAAAAAACAATTGCCAACAACAAAAACGGTCAGCAACAAGCTCAAAAAATCCTGACCCTGGTATTAAACACAAATAACAAACAGAAAGCTTGAGAATAAATAGATGCACCATTCTCCCCCATGAAACAAAGTACAGTGAAATTTGCAATATTTTTTTTGAAAGGTGTGAAATTTGCAATATTAACGAACCAAAAGACAAGAAATACACTCCCAATTATAGTGCAGCTGAACTCTTTACAGAAATAATAAAAATTATCAATACCAACTATTTCAGCCCCTCTTAAACCAACTCTTATTGCATAAAACCAGTCCACTAAACTCCATTTATAAGACGCAATGTGCTTCAATTTCTAATTTATGATAACTAAAATCCCTCATAAATGAAATATGATATAATACAGCATGCAAAATTAAAATTGAGGCGAGAGTAAGGATCAAGATACAAAGTTTAAAATAAGCATACACCGAGACTACTTTTCCTCGGGCACCGCTTGCAATGTATGCAATTAACCCACAGAATGTCACTTCCTGTGTCGACTTGCACGTAGAAGTTCTTTGGAGGAGTCCCTATCGCGATTTGACCAAAGTATAGCCTAAAACCAACCCAAAAAAGCAAAAAAATATCAATTCCATAGAATTCAAACAGAAAAAAATAATAAAAAAATAAAGGCCAATGGTTTAAATTTCATATTTTCCATAGAATTCGATCACTTATGACGAAGGAAAAAACCCCAAAAACAAGGCCATTGGCCTAAATTTCATATAACTTTTTAATGGAATTCGAACAAAAATAAACAAAAAAAACCACCAAAACAAGACCAATGGTTTAATGCTCATAACTTTTACTGAATTCTATCACTACGAAAAATGATCAAATTTTATACACCCAAAACATGAAAAACCAAATTCTTCTTCTACCGAAAAATCAAATTTTCATCACAACATAAAATAGATTTTTAAAAAAACAACAGCTTGAACATTAGAAACTCAACAAAAATACGCACCCAGTCTCTGATGGATTAGCGATTCCTCCCATTGGAAGATCAATGCCGGAAAGAACCCGGCCACGGCGCCGGTGATCATGAGCTTTCAGGTCACTGAGAGACCGACCTCGAGGTCCTCGACCGCCAAATTTGTTTTGCACTCTAAAAACCCCATTAGCAGAGACAACGGAGATGAAGAATATCAAATGCAACAAATCCAATAACAACGATCTGCGATCCATGGAAATGTTGGAGGCAAAAAAAAAATTAAAAATACAAAAAAAAAAAAATGGATATTATAGAAGAAATGCAAACGCTTTTCGATAGTTTTTTTAAGGATTAAGGTTTTTGTCTTGAGGAAAAATTAGGGTTTATAGATATAGCGGCGAGGGGTCTGGGCCTTTTTAACAGAGCCCAGCCGTTGAGGTCGGCAAAAGGAAGAAAGAGCGAGGAAGAAAAAGAAAAAAAGAGAAATAATATAATGACCAATTTAAACGCGTACGGCGTAACTTGCCCAAAACCCAAAGATACTGCTATTAATATTTCTTATAAAGCAAATATATTATTTTTTATATACTATGGCTACGTGGAGGTATTCTAACCCTTCATAAAAATAAAGAAGAATCATTGCTGGATTCAGATTAACAAACGCGCTTGAGCAGGTACATACAAAACAAAATTATATGCTGTTTTACAATTGATCTAAATCCTTATTTTCGTATCGTTTTTCACCGGCCTAGGTTTATTATCGTACAACTGCCAAACTATATAAAGAATAGATCACTTGTGGAGCATACATCCCTAAAAAAGATGCTATGTTTCTGTTGGATCACTGAAAACGATAGGTTCGTTGCCTAATCTATATGTTAAAAAGGGAAAAGTTAGTATATGGAGCGTGGACAGACACCCTCCGTGCATTGTACATAATTTCAGTTAAGATCTTGCATATATGAAGAGCATCGGGACCGTCCGATCAGAGTGGTTTAACATAGATCATTGCTCTGATCAGACGGTTCGGCTCTTACACAAAGTATAAAAAGATTAAAATGATTAAACAAATTGCATGCCATGTGACCAAAGATTGATGGTTCTTATGGAAAGTATATGTCAATACTTTCATACTATATTTTACTTCTATAAATTATCATTTTTTTTTTTGATGGAAAATTTTTATCATTACTCATAAGTCATAATCAACGAAACCGTTGAAATTTTGCAATCAAAGGCTTTTTGAATGTAAGAATTTTTATTTATTTTTTATTTTTTTATGCTATAATTTTTTCACCGGTTTCATCGCCAATTTTGTCCTAAAAAAATTATTATAGAACAAAATTAGTGATGAAACCAATGAAAATATATATAAAAGAATAAAAAAATCAAAAACCAAAAATAAATAAAATTATCGCTATTCTCTCTTCGTCTAAAAATGCCAACTGCTTGTACAAACGCCAATTTAGTTGAAAATGCCTAACTGCTTGCAAAAACGTCTCGTAGGATTCTAGTATAGTCCGTATATGTCAAAAAAAAGGCTTGGACCTTAATGCCCGTAAAAACACCGGACATAGTATAGTACATATATATTTCTATAAATACCCAAATTATAGGAAATCATGAGATTTTTTTGTTTTTCGTGTCGTTCGGATAATCATATTGCTAGTCAAGAAAATACAGAATTAAAAAATTTTGGATTTAAATACATATACAAGACATTCTAAGAAAATAATATATCCTAACAAAACAAGTTTTAATACAATAAAAGATTATCTAAATTAAAAAAATAATTGTAATATCATAAAACTGATCATCCAGAAGAATGATCCACAAAAATAATCATTCATATAAATGACTAATCATGGGCATGGGCTTATCGTCAAACGATCAAATTTTGATTCGGCGTGGAGATCATGGGCGTACCATGAGAAGGGTCCTGGGGTCACTTTTGGGATGTATTCTACCTGAAATTAACATTTGGCCGCCTGATAGGCGAGTCATGATCTAAAGATCAATTCAATGAAAATATTTGGAAAAAAATTATTTTCATTGTGACTATTCAAAACAATTAGTGGTGTTAAAGGTGAAAACTACATGTTGCAAACATTAATTTTTGATTGTTAATACCCGTATGCAAGTAACATAAAATAACTGAATACTTCGTTGCCGCCACGTATACCATTTCAAACCCCCAAATCTTCGACACAATAAATCTTGAGATTATGGTCCAATCAGTAGATGGACAAATATTGATTTCACGTGACACACCTCTCGAATAAATTATCCGAGAAATCTGTTCGCACATTCATTTTTTGGAATGTGTACATGTGAATCAAAATCTGATTACCTGATGAAAGTCTCATGATTTGAAAATCTAATGTGTCGTAGATTAAGCTGAAAAAGTGTAACAACTCGACTTTTCCAACATTATTTTAGAGGAATAAACATTTTTTTTTTGTTACTTTGATTTCCATGAATATATATATATATATATATATATATATATATATATATATATATATATATATATATATATATATATATATATATATATATATACTAGTAAAAAGGCACGTGGACATTAGGACCTTTAAATGATTGAACTTGATTTTTATACAACTATCGAGTGATTTGAACATAAAAAAAAAATAGTATTTCAAGTTTTTGTTACTATGTTTTATGATTTATTAAAGACAAAAAAAAAAACTGTTATTATTATATTTCATATGTCTTTGTTATGTATAATTTAAAATTATAAAAAAAATTAATAAAAAATAAAAAAAAATATAAGTTATATTATCAACTATAGAATATGAAGAAAAAACTAAAAACTAACAAATAAGTATAATCCAGAAAATACAATTAAATCGAAAAAGGGTATTTATTTCTTCTCGACTTTAACTTTCTTAAGGATTTTATTGCCTTCATCATCCATAATCTAGTATTTTATGCTTCGACATATGTACGACCTTGTAAGATAATTTTGGTAAATCATATCTTGCACTTTGACTTGAAAGAAATACTCATTTTCGAGATATTTGTTCATATGAATTTGAAATTATTTATCTTCATCCTGCATATAATAAAATATAATTAATCATAATTTTTTTTATAATAAAATATAATAAAATAATAAATATTTTCTTCAATTTTAAAAGCATAAGATCTTCCAAAAAATAATCAATAAGAATCTTTACTTCATTTTGAAATAATGTAAGCCATATTTTCCCACTCTCATCACCAATTTGTACGCGAAATACATAGCTATAATGTATATATATTGATAATTAGTTTTGAACTTAAATCACAAACTTAAATAGAATTAATCAGTCTATTTATATTAAAGTTATTACCGTAACGTGTATTCTACATTCTAATTTTTTAACTTTTTGCATTCAGCTTATTTATCTTTTAAAATAACTCTTGTTTTGCATGTATTACATGCGGGGTACCAAGGATCCTTATCTTGATGCATGCTTCTAATTGAAGTTTTATAATAATAGTATAAAATCTAAATTTATAAAAATAAATATTATTTAAAAATAAAATAAAAGATAAAATAGTCATTCTAATGAAAAATTTTATAACTTCTAGAATCGAAACAATTTATATCACAATTTTCATCACCATAAATTGAAAAAAAAATTAAAATCCAAAAGAAGATTTAAAGAACAAATCGGAGGCATACATACGAAAGAATTTTGATATCTTTGGAGATTCCGAGACCCGATTAACAGTAGCATTATAAAATAGTTAGGTAAAATAATTTAAGATATTAAACAATGAGTGTTTCTAGTGGTAGGCATGCAAGTTTAGGTACCGAACGAAAACCGAGAATTTTGGTTTTCGGTTCAACCAGAACTGAAACGAATCTTATCGTTTTCGGTTCAATTTTATTTTTATTTTTGATTGATCTGAATACGATTGGGTTCATAGTGCTTTAATGGACAAGAAGTTTGGAGATACATAAAGAAGTTTAGGGCCCAATTTATAAGAGGCTCAAAATTATCTTAGCAGAATGAAATAAGAATTCATTTAAAAACATTCATGCCAAGTTATTTGTTATGCCCAAATCAGTTGAGTCTCTTGAAAACGATTTAATAGAGAATGGTCAGAACGCTCAAGCCTTCTAAAAGAATGTAAAAAAGCTAAAAGTGCCTATCTTAATCTTCTAAAAGAAGAAATTTCAATTTTGGTCTAACCATGCACCCCTACCCATCGGTAGATATAGATGCAGATGCAGAACACCTTGCTTAGCTTAATAAAAAATTTCAAAAGGAGAGAGAGAGAGAGAGAGAGAGAGAGAGAGAGAGAAATGGTTGTACTTAGAGAGGAGAAGTGAATTGATGATGAGGGATCGAAGTTCTTGTTGCAGGAGAACACCTGTTTAGGGTTTGCCGAAACCCTATACGAATAGACCCAGGGTTTACAGAAAACATATGAAAGAGTGAGGGAAAGTTGCGGAAACGGGGGTAAATGGAAACAGAGTCCTAGTTTTGGAAACAGAGTCTTAGTTTAATTAGAAGTAGAACTTTGTTTTCGAAACTTCTGGCTATGAGATATGAGTTAGGGTCATTTTTGGCATGAAAAATTGACTGAAACTATTTTTACTTTTATATAGTAGTAGAGATCTAACATTCCCCAAAACTACTAAGCCTACTATAAAATGTCACCGAAGCTACTAACTACTAAGCTTATTATAAAAGTTTATGGTTAAAAATTAAACTTTGCTAAAAAAAATTTAGCTCAAAAAAATAGTTTAATTTTTTTTAATAATAAAAATCCCACAACCCGATCAATATGCTAGGACCGGGCTTAGGATGAGCACTTCTAGATCAAGTTTAGGCCATGTTGAAAAAATCTCTAACCCGGCTCTAATCATGCTCATGCAGCCAAGAGCAAGCCCCGTTTAAACCTGGCCCTAACCCGGCCTATTGAGAGCTCTACTTGTAAGGTCAGTGGAGGGAAGTTAACTCTGAGCACATCTCTGCAAAGGCACCTCTGTTTGCGCCCACGTCCCAAAACCCTTGAAAATAATTGATTCCTTCTAATCAGATGATGGAAATAGTTTTTTAGCCCGATCTTTCACAAAATAGATCTTGAGATCATGGCGCACTTATCAGACAATCAATTTTTAATTCCATGTGTCACAAATCCCCAAAAAACTGGCTCTAAAATCATGTTTGAGCATGATGTGTGCCATATGATTAAAGGACCATTTTTTTGGGATATGTGACTCATGGAATCAATAACTGACAGTCTGATAGTTGCGATATGATCTCAAAATCTATTGTGTGGAAGATTGGGAGTGAAAAAACGATCTCCATCATCCAATTTGAAGGAATCAATGTTTTTCAAGGGGCCTGAGACATGAGTGCTTTCAAAGATTGTGTGGTCGCATTTAGAGATAACACTCTATGACCTTATTGACATTTGAGGTTGAGGGCATGGTTCAAAATTTCGGCCGAAATGCATCAGTTTTGGTGGCCCTCGAAACGAAATATACAAAATTCCGATTTAGGTCAACCGGTAGCATATTATCGGCCAATAATTTGAAATTATCGGCCGATAATTTGCCTGCAACCGAAATTTTAAAATTTCGGCTGATATTTTGCTTCTTCGAAAAAAATTAATAAATAAAATAAAAATCGGCTTGCGCCTCAAAATTTCGATTTCTAGCAAGACTGAAACCGAAACGAAAATTGAAATTTTTACCTTGGTTGAGGGTGAAGAGTTTGAATACACATTGCACGGTTCTTCAAATTCAACGGATCCGAGGCAGCCCATTTTCTAGAAAAGGTCATGCCTATTTGCCATAGGATTTGCGTGAAGACGAATTCCACGGATCTCAAGGCTGTATAGTCAATCTCTTCATCCGTAAAAATCGTGAAAGTCAAAACCCCAAGAAAAAATATGGATAAATTATCAGGCGCCCCATTGATATTCCAAAAAATATAAATATTTGCTCGATCGGCTTGCTTTGGAAGTTTCAACTTTGACCTTCGTAAGTTGAATTAAACCTAAGATCAAAGGAGGCAGGCAGGAATGGCGAGCAAGAGTTGATCCCTCATAAGTTTACCTGACCAGAAATCACGTTCCCTCTTCGATCTCCCCTCCGATTTCTTCAATTTCTCTCGCCTCTTCTACGATAGAGCAAAAGAGATGGCAGACACCCATTTTTCTGTTTCTCCACAAACCTCTAAAATCTCTGCAAAAGGAGAAGACGACAATCTAAATCAAGAGGGAAAGGGGCAAAAAGGTCATAGAACTCTGTTTTCGGGACTTGCGATTATGAGATATGAGTTAGGGGCATTTTAGGCATAAAAATTTGACAGAAACTATTTTTACTTTTATATAGTAGTAAGGATATATATATATATATATTATTGTTTAATGATAATTTCATAAGTTATAGATTAGCCTAGTGATTGAGAATACCTTATCTTAACTCAAAAAGAAGAAAAGAATTGAGAAAATTTGTTTGTGCGCATAAATTATAGGAAGTCCCTATATTTAGAAATTAGGATAAATATAGAAATAACAAGAGAATTTTGATAGAATCTAAATAAGTTCAAATTCTCTACAAATCTCCTTTCATTCATAACCAAGTCAACATTTGACCTTACCTTGTGTGGTTATCCCAACCCAAACAACCCTGAAAACAATGTGTACCCTTATTTTTTTCTTCTTCACTCGTTCTATCATCTTTTCGAGATCTCGGCAAGTTCAAATGCCAAGGAGTACTCTCAAACTCTTCAGCCGAAAATGAGCGAAAAATTTGTGTTTTATATTTCAGCCCTTAAGTCGCTTCCAAACTGCGAAAAACCACTGAAAATAGAATCCGAGTCTAAGTATTCCTCTTTTTTCACATATTCAAATAGGCCCTAAAGGATACCTTTATTTAAAACTAAAGATTCTTTCTTTTTAACATGAGTTTCACATGCTAATATCATTGACTGAATCACCGTGGAAAAGGTTTTCATCCCAATCTTTAACATCCTATATCATGGGCCTACAATCATATGGTCAAATGTTTATTTCGCGTGGCACATATCCCAAAAAGTGAATATGAAACAAAGTTTGATATTAAAACATATACTTTTGGTATGTCTACTGCATGGAATTAACATCTCAATGCAAGGTAGCCATAATCACATGATCCATTGTGTGGAAGGTTGGAAAAAAAATTGTCTTTATCATATGACTCAAAGCCGTCAAAGATTTTAGTACGGGAAACCCAAGATGAAAAGATTGAATCATGGGGAGTGACCTCGAAAATTTGGGGGGGGGGGGCTTCTAGGCATAGTTATCAACTCTGGTCGGAATTTGGGAAAAAATGAGCAATGAAAAATTGACAAAATTCGGAAAAAATGGGGAAGCAATTAGGAAAAAGTAATGGAATATTAAAAAATAAGTACTTATTTATTTTTTTTTAAATGGGAAAATTTCATAAAAACATGTTTAAAACATATTTTTAAAAAATTTTGAGTATTTTAAAAAAATTGCATTTTAAACATGTTTATAACGTTTCATGAAAAAAATGCTTTTTAAAATGAGTTTTCTTTTCAATAAACCAGAGATTTTAATAACCATAGTACTAGGTAAGGGTGTCAATAGAGTCAGCCTGGCCCGTCAACCTGTTTGGCCCGACATTAAAATATTAGGGCTAAGGCTAAAAATTGGGGTAAGAGGGCTGGGTTAGAGCGTCATTACTAAAAGCCCGCAAGCTTAACAAGTTAAAGCTTATAAGCTGAGCTCAGCCGTTGCATCTTGTTTAATAATGTATATTAAATATATTACTTATAATCAAATTATCAAAATAACTGTCAACCTTACCATTAGATTCATGGAAAGAATAGGATAATTTTATAATATAAATACTAATAAAGAGAGGTCTGAAGAGTCCTTTTTCCCTCATCGAAATATCTCTTCAATGAAAAAAATTACAATTTTTTTTAGAAAAAATAAAATAAAAAAATTAGAGCACCTATGGGCACATGACATTCCTGCGCCACTCAGTTGACATTCCCACGTGCAGAAGCCTCTAAATCTCTGGAACTCCATACTAGTGCCTTGTTTGGCAAAACTTATGGAAATATATATATTTTTTTTAACTTTACATGGGCTTGTAAATAAAAGAACTCATGAAAAATTTTATTTTTAAAATTTTACAATAGTTTGATTTTATTTTTTTTAACTGTTTGGCTACGTATATTGTGTAAAATTATTTTCTCAAGACACCATTTTTTACACTATGTGAACATGTAACCTCACTTATCTCGTCGTGCCAAAATACATTAATTGCTTTAAATTAGAACATGAATTATTTTTTTTTGTCTCAACTTTTTACAAGATGGGTCTTGAGATAATGGGCATACACTCAAATAGCTTTTTATTCTGCGTGGTACAAATCCCAAACGGTAACTCTAAACTCGTGAAACATTCATCAAGCTCAAATACAAATCATGAGTCATTTTTTGGAATGGGTGCCACATGAAATAAAAAAATCGATATACCCATGATCTCTAGATGCATCATGTGGAAGATTGGGATAAAAAACAATCTCCTTTGTCAGATTCAAAACAGTCAATGCATGTTAGCCGAAGGAGATGGGGCGAGGTTACGATTTTACAGTGCAAATAAATAGTACGATTATGAGGTGAGGTTGCATCTAAACCGTCTGATATAAATGTCATGATCTATAGATCTACGACGCAAAAGAGTGGTGCAAAACTCAATCTCTATCATATGATTCGATACAATCAACTGTTGAATCGGATAATGGCTTTGGAGTGCATTGAGTCATATGATATTGATTATGTTTGGTGCCAATCTTTTTACTTATGATCTTTAGATTATGGCCTTCAAATAAACTGGCTTAGATGGTTGGGTTACATTTATTGGCGTCGCTATTTATGGGTACCTCTGTTCCCGATTGTCCATAGAATGGATTTTAAGATCATGTAACACTTCTCGGACGGTCAGCTTGTGATTCCATGTATACCCAATCCCCAAAATATGGCTAGTGTGTAAATTAAGTTGTACTTGCAAGTGCACAAATCGTGATGTAGTCAGCGGGTGCAGAGTATGAGATCGTTCCCACGAGGATTAGTTAGAAAATTTAAAAGGGAAAATAGTAACCAATTACAAGAACAAACACAGATTAACCACAACAACTAACAATCTAGAATTTTGAGAGCTTCTGATAAATGAGATAAATACTAACAGATAAATACTAACGGAATTTAATAATTAAACAATTAATGAAAGATAAAGATTGGGATGCTAAATCCTCCCATCGTAGGTTTATCATTTACAGAATACCAATCTGTGGATTAAGATGTGAGATCTTTAACAGATTTCTTAAAATAAGCACTACCTCATACACATGTGAGTTCTAAAATATAGATCTGAGATTACGGAGATGTATGATTAGCATCCCATGAGTGTATGATTAACACTCACACCTCGGACAACATTTAGAACCCAATCTCTAGGGTAATTTCTAAAGTACGATCTAAGATCAAGGAGATGTATGATTAACACCCCATGAGTGTGTGATTAACGCCCACACCTCAGATAGTGATTGGAACTCATCACTGGGATAAAGTCATACTATCAATCCGAGATCAAAGAAATGTATGATTAACACCCCATGAGTGTATGATTAACACTCACACCTCAGATGGCAGTAAAACTTCACCCCGAGATGGGTAATAATTAGGATAAAATCATTATTGCAAATCTGAAATCATAGGGCATGATTAGCTCTTAGATCTCATATTGAAATCAGATTTCACTATTTTCACTAATAATATTAGGGCCTTAAAAAGTATCTGATACCTCATTTACACATATTTATATTAATATCAATGAATACCTCAGATGGGGTTCATTAGATCCTCATCCTTAATGAAACTAGCCACACATAGTAAAAGTAAATAGCATGATTGAAATGTAAACCGACATTAACATCAATATTTAAAATACCGTAAAGAGCTTTAATAGTATTCACGAAAAGCTTTAATCCAAAGTACGTACACTTCTTTCTTGAAAGTTGATCCAAATCAGAAAACTAAAACTTATCTTCCTCCTCAAAATGAATATTAAAAAGATAGATAAAGAAACTGGGACTCAATGCCCTTACACTTTGAAACGCAGAAAAACTAAAACAGAAGAATGTGGAATGAAAACTTCCCCCTAAAAACAGAAGGCCCGGAATGAATATAACTCCAAGAATATATTTCCCCCTAATTACCAAAACGGAAGCCGTTTTTTCCTCCTTGAATCCAAGATTTTATTCCTTGAAAAGAGTACCGAGATTCTCGCGGCCAAACACAATTTCGAACTCAAATTCAAACTTGGTCGATTGATCGACTGAATATGGTCGATCAATCGACCAGATCAGATTTTATTTTTTAATTTCCAAGTCCTCCGAATTAAGTCGATCGATCGACCAAAAAGGGTCGATCAATCGACCTTCCCAGATTTTCGTTAATTCCCGCTAAACTTTGCATCAGACACTGCTTCGGAATTTCGGCCATAACTTTTTATCCTGAAGTCGGATTGAGGCGATTCTTACGGCGTTAGAAAGAAGACGACGAGCTCTTCAACTTTGGTGTTTTAACCATTTCGTGAATCCGGTGTATTAAAGGTCAAAATTAAGCTCCAAGTCGGGATAAGTTCTGGATGATCCAAGGTAGCACGAATTTGACGTTATATTATGAACTTTTTGGTTATTTCATGCTCAACACATCTCCAGACCTGTAAATCACTAAAACTATATAAAACATGTTAAATGGCTTTCATCGGGTAGCTAAATGTAGGTCTTTAGGGGTGAAATATCATCATATTTCACTGCACATCAATGGCCATAAAGTCACGTTTGAGCATGATGTGTGCTATATGATTGAAGAGTCATATTTTGGGTATCGGTGATACAGGAAATCAAAATTTGACCGTCAGATTGATGCACCATGAACTCAAGATCTATTTTGTGGAAGACCTTTGTTAAAAAAGATCTCCATCATTTGATCCGAAGAAATTAACGTTTTTTTTTCAGGGGTCTGAGATGTAGGCGCTTTCAGAGAACGCATGGGTGTGAAGAAAGAAGTATTGACATGTGTGTCACATCAACAAAAATATTGAGCGTTTGATGATAAGCTCATGGTCTCAAGATCTATTATATGAAAAATTATGGTGAAAAAAAAATCTCGATCAGTTGATCCAAAGCAATCAAACGATTTTAAGTATGAAATATCTGAGTTGATAAGAACAAATTTCAAGTTGCAAGGGTGGCCACCAAAATTCCTCTAAGCTTTTAACCCATGTTGTGGGCAGAAAAAAGTTTCAACCAAATGGCTGGAACTTTTATATGAGTTTTAATATAAAAAAAACTCTAGTCCGTAGGTCCTAGTACATTACCAAACACTTGCAAATTGCATTTTTGTGGGAAATTTCAAATTTCCAGCTATTTTTCACCAGAATTCGCGTTAACAAACAAGGCATAGGTGACGGGATTAGTAGTACACAATTTCATTTTCTCGGTTCCTTAGATTGTGTATGGCATAGCTCTCTTTTGGCCCCTACCATAGCAGAGTTCACCTATTTTAGTTGGTTTCCATTCTCTGTTCTAACTCTTTGCAAATGAGAATTTACCTACTCTAGCAGCGAACTCCCTGCTATGGCATGAACTAGCAGAGAGCTATGTTATACACAGCTTTAACCTCTATCAAAAATTTCTCCCAATTAATCAAAATTTTAAAAAAATCTCCCAGTAGGTGGTTTGTCAAACTTTTTGCTAAATATTTGCTTGATTCATCAATTCTTCGAATTTAACTCAAAATTTTCTAAATTTGACAAGTTTTATCATCATGATACATGCTTTAATCATAGTTTATATTATTCTTTCTAATTATTAATCGTTAATGCATGTGGACTGCATAATACACTTGATTTATTACGTAAAGACATCATTTTGAACTTGAAATATGTTAATATATTTTGATATATTTTAATTATGTATTATTATTTTTATAGTCCTCGAATTATTCCTAAATCTTTAACGACTTTATCCGAATTATCTCACGGACTGATTGCCGAATCCGATAGGTACCTTCTTTGTGAAAACTTATGAAAAGCAAGTGATCTTGTAACAGATTGGGAAACTCTTTAAAGAGTTTGGCCATCCATTCTGGGTCGCATAACCGTTGGATAAAAGAATTTTGACTTTAACCGACTCCACACTTTTTCATACATTGTCCTAGAAGTGCTTTCCATCCAGAATCAATGGGGAATCCTTACTTGCACATCAAAGTGCAGACTTTGCACACAACTATACATCAAAATATTCATAATTATAATGAAAGAAGGCCGTATGTCACGGACCAAAAAATTTTAATTAATATTTTTTTGAAAATAATAATAGGATAACTCTATTAGTATCTACCGAATTAAAGGTGCCTATGTTGAAAAGCCGTTAATTTATGTGAATCAATTATCAAATGATGGAGATCAATTTTTATCTCAATCTTTCACATGATGGATCTTGAGACCATGAATATTCTATCAGATGATTAGTTTTTGTTTTCATGTGGCAAAAATTTCAAAAAGTGATCCTAAAGTATTTCTATGCTAAGAGTTTTTTGAGTCACTTTTTAAAAATTTGTATCATTAAAATTAAAAAATAACTATATGATGGGACACACATGATCTCAAACTCATCTTTTAAAAGAATGAAGTGAGAATCAATATCTATCATATGATTCAAATCAGACAATTAAGGTACCCATAACTTATGGGCCATAATAATATCACCCACTTATGTATTACATTTTTCAGGTGCTAATCCTCCCCTCTTTGCACAATTCACATCACATGTGAAGTGTGACTTAAATGCCCTTTATCTAACCAACTAATAAAACAAAATATAATAAAACAAAATAAACATCCTCCTATATACTCCCTCCAAGGACAAGCGCATGGTATCACATGTTTCAAGGCAACTTACCTCATAATTTGGATGGTATCACATGTTTCAAGGCTACTTACCTTGAAACATAATTTAGACCGTATTTATGGGTTTCGATCCCCATCGAAACGATAATTTGGATAAAAATTCAGTTCAAATTTGTATGGGACTTAAAATTTTGGTCAAAATTTCAATTTTCGACCGAGATTTTATCCAATATTTTGATCCTTGAAGGCAAGTGCTATGATATCACATGTTTCACTTATAATTTATTATTAGGTGGTTAATATGAGGTACTCCAGTTGTATAGCATAGCTTGCTTCCAATCTAAATGTCCACATTTCACGTGAATAGCATGTGACACCTACCGTCTGATGGTACTGTCAAGGTTGCTATCATCTAATCCCAAACAATTAATGAGTTTTAAGGGGTTTCAGACATAAGCGCCTTCAGTAATCTTGTAAGTGCAACAGAGGTACCCTTTCATACATAGTTGTGCACAATGGTTAAACTTTCGTGTACAAGTAGTGGCTCCCACCGTCTCCAAATTATAAACCCTTTTGTCAACATCAGGATAAAATTGACAACACTTTCAACCCAAATGAGTACTAGAAGTAGAAGACGGAAAGGGAGAGATTTACCATCATGGGTCAAAAAATCGTCCGATACCGATGCGTATCGTTCGATATTATCGGTTTTGGACTTGGGCGGTACAATACATTGCCTATGTATCATATCCCCTAAAAAATAGGGTAATTATCATCCGATACGGGCAATGTATCGCACGTATCGAACGATACAGACGATACTTCGAAATTATCGGACGATAATTTCAAATTATTGTCTGATAATTTGATTTTTAATTTTTTGAAAAAAATATATATATCAAAACGATACATTCAATGTATCGCCGATACGCGATACGTATTGAATGACACGAACGATACGGACGATAATTTGATTTTTTAGATTTTTTTTAAAAAAAGTATTAAACTGATACATTGAATGTATCGGATGATACACGATACGTATCGTCCTGAACTTCAGGACGATACGTATCGAATATTCGATATTTTAACCCTTATTTACCATTGAATTTGTATTCGGTAAGTAGCTGAGCACCAGTTGACTTGGTTCACAAGGCATTTATTGAGACAAATATTACCCAATTTCATCATGTATACCATATGTGATTTGAATGTCATAATTAAAGATATATGGTATTGTAAATTGGAACAAAATAATATTTCCATATTATGTGATTCAAGGTAGGCAACGATTTTTAAAATTAATAATAACATTATTGCCCAAGTTGTCATGTGTGGGGCGAGCGATGATGCGAGTGGACCTTTAACATTCATTTCGGCACGTTGCTTTCGAGAGGGTGACCATCTAGCCGATACGGAATAATTAGATTTATATAAGACTTTAGATTTTTCTTCAAATTATTTGGATATTAATGTAGCAACCCATAAATGTGTCAACTGATGTCCAACTTTTTTTGTTTTCATGCTTTCCCTTTCCCTTTGTAGACAGGAATAATAGTAAATGACCCGCCTTCAACCAGATTATAATCAATGGAGATGTATTTTATGATTAAGGCATATGTCAACGCTGGGTTGCTAGTTAAACTAATTGGATTGATCAAATATGTGACACATAATTTAAAAGTGATTGAAAAACTCAAGTCATCTAACTGATTGTTCATAATTCAAACTAAAATATCCCAAAATGACACTCATCGAAGGATCTAAACCATCTGATCTTTGCATTCTAAAATGAAAGAAAGTATTTTTTTTTTAACGGCTAAAATTAAATTGCCTTCAATAGACAATGTATTTTCTGGCTGAGACATATTCAATGGTCAATATGAGTTTACCTTGCTACCCTCTTATAAAGAAAGATTCTAAGCTTGTAAAATGACCAAACTGCCCGACTTCTTCTTCTCTAACAGCTCAAAACAACAACTTAGTTTTCCATAAAACAATAAACCTTCGTTCATAGAAATCATCCTATTTATTAAATTTAAATGGGGAGAAAATCTACTAATGAGCTTCAAATTAAAATGGGTAAGATTTTTTAGTACCGTAGCTACTCACACACCTCTTCATTTCTCCAATCTAATGGTTTGTTTCCAACAAAAATTTGATTGATGAAATCAAATAGAGAGTGAAAATTTGATTTGCAATCGAAGTTGAATCTTGCGATTGATTTGCAGCTAAGGTTTACATAAATAGGAGAGGGTTTTCAATTGGATTTTATAAAGATTCTACTAAGGTTTACATAAATAGGAGAGGATTTTCAATTTGCGGTCGATTTGCAGTTGGAGATTGGTGTGGCTTTGGAGGGATAGCCGCATCAAAGAGAACTAGTGGAGAATGGAAAGGGCTAAAAGTAACCATTCCATTCTCTTACTCTATCCTCTCTCTCTCTCTCTCTCTCTCTCTCTCTCTCTCTCTCTTTCTTCTTCTTCTCTCTCCTACAACTCTAACCCTAAAATCAAGTTGGTATCAGAGCTAAGCTAAGCCTAAAATCCAATTTTCTAAGCTTGTGTTGCTCCTCGCTGGCGTCATCCATCACCATTGAGGTTATCGTTGACGCCAGCAAGGTGTCGTCAGCCAGTTGACGTCCGATCTAATCGGAGATTGGCTCGTTGTGATCGTTTTTGGCTTTTGGTCATTTTTTTCTCGAGTCAAAGGCTATCGGGGGTTGAAACCTGGTGGTTTGGACAACTCCATCTTCATCTTTTTCATCTAGCCGAGAACCTCAAACCCTAACCAGAGAGCTTCCAAGGTCTTAGATCCTAACCAGATATTTAGGTTATGATCAAAATGAGTAAGAATTGTGTTTCCCAACTTCATTGACAGCTTTTGTTGTCTTAATGTGGAAGTTTTGGTCGGACGGGTGGCAACTTCGTAGGAAATCTTAAGAAGAAGATGAACAGAAGTGTGAGAAACTAACTCTCTGCAAGGACGAGATAGTAATTTCGCCCTTTGCGTTAAAGGGCATATGAGTCATTTCATTTTATCATGTAACCCTGAAATCGGTAGATGTTGGGTCATTTCCAAATTTTGCTACCCCTAATATTGTATGAGTCCCTTCAATTAAGCTGAAACTTTTGAAAGGACTATAATAGCTTCAAACGATTCCTCATTAATCCTGTTTAGCTAATATTTGCGAAAAATAAAATAGTAGCTCTATTTGCACCCACCAAAATTGTAAAAGCACTCACCTGCGCCACAGACAAATTATGATTTCTGCTTTATTTTGTTAAGGGGTTGCTTCAGTTCATTTGGGATAAATTTTGGAGAAATTTCAAAAAAATTGGGAAATTTTCAGAGTACCAAAAGATATATTTTGTAAAAAATATTTCCAAAATAAAGAAATTTCAATAAAATCATCGAAATTTCATCCAAAGTTTCGACCTACCCCTCTATTCCCCAAAAGAGCTCATCTACAATGGGCGGGTGGGTCACCCACTATAGACAATAAGTGAATGCATTATATCCACTCGTTGATGTCAAAGGTTGTACTTACCAGTTTTCGAGAAAAGCATTCAACAACCTAGAACAAAGCAGCCGGCTGCAATTGTTACAAGGGAAATTTATCGGATCGATACACCTTTTCCCATCAGTGACCCTATATTTTCACCTTTTAACCAAATCGACTTCTAAGCCATGCCAGTTCTGGCTACCACAAAAAGTCAGAAATATTCTTTTTTTACACTTTTTTTCGTTCTATATAATTTAAAATTTTAAATATTTGCACTTTTCTATATTTATGCAATGTGAAACTAAATCTATGCCATCTGATTTAAAGCCACAATATAAAATCGATTGTACCAAAGATAAATATGAAAAAAAGGCAATATCGCCTCTTAAAAAAAAAAAAAATTAAACAGTCGATACCAACTATTTAGATAGTCGGGATTGACTGTTTAGACAGTCGCCATTGACTATTTAGTTATTATTATTTTTTTTTTAAAGAGACGATATTGTCTTTTTTTTTGTGTCAATCTTTGGCACTATCAATTTTATATTGTGGTCTTTAAATCAGACAACATAGATTATATTTCATATCAAATAATTATAAAAAAGTGCAAATATTTAAAATTTAAAATTATGTAGTACGAAGAGAGAAAAAAAAAAAAAAAAAAAAAAAAAAGGCACCAAAAGAGATATTTCTGACTTTTTATGCTAGCTGGAGCTGGTTACGCTTAAAGCTTATCGATTGGGTGAAAGGTAAAAATATGGGTTTCCAATTGGAAAGGTAATTATGACGGGATCGATTTAGGAGATTTCCTACTTTATGATAGATGGCACTCTTATATAATGTTTTACTATTACACATTTAATGTATCACTATACCTTATTTTATTTTAATTCTAATAAAAACATAGCTGTATTTGATTACGGAGCCATTACTTGTACTCGAAAACTTGGCTGGCCCTTTAAGAGAAGTTAAAGAAATACTTGGTATTTTAGGGACATGTGATGATGAAAATTGCAATATGAGTCATCCAATTTGAAGTTCATGATGTAGAGATATTTAGTATATAAGATTAGATCAAAACATGATTTTTATCAAATGGTCTATTATAGTCAGTTGTTGAATTAGATAATAGCCTTTCACTATCGTTAATCACATGAGGAAGATTATGTTTTGATTCAATCGTCACTAGTTCGAGTTGGTCAGGCAGTAGGTTTGCTCCCCAATGGTCACTAGCTCGAGTCCCTTCACGGGCCACTAGAGTATTATCCGGTCGTTAGCTCCAGGGTCTCGTGGGATTAGTCGAGGTGCGTGCAAATTGAAACGGACACCCACAATTATCAAAAAAAAGTTTTGTGCTAGTCTTTTACATTTTATATCTTTAAATCATGGCCGTTAAATCAAACGATTTAGATAGTGTTTTCAAATAGTAGAAGTCACCAAACTTGCAAGCGTTTGTTTTAAATTCAGTGCAAGGGCCAAATTTCCGAGTGCAAATAATGAGTCCCATTTTATTATTATCAAATTATTAATTGAAGTTTATCTTGTTCTTATTCACAATTGACTAGCAGGTTTTGCAATCAAAATTCTTTCGGTGCCACTAATGGCTCCACTTTTCACACTATATAATATTGATTTAGATGATAGAAGTCATTTTTCCGATATGCCACTCATTAGATCTTGAGATCATAGCCCATATATCAGACAATTAGATATTGATTACGCATAGCGCACATTCGTGATCATAGTGCACCATGGTACGCTATAAAGATTCAATGACTGCCTTAGATCAGTCGGTCTGGTCCACCATCATATTTGGGGATGATTCTGAAAGGATCTATTTAGTTGGACGGTTTGGATACATCTGGTTGGACAAGAACTAGATTCGTACATGCCTATATGTATAAGACTCCCCATCAGAAGACCTAGATTATCCAAATTCATAAAAGGGACTGGCAAGAGTTGATAAAATAGAGCTTTTCTTATGCAAAGACTTCTCCATACAATATTAGTCATCCCGATTACTCACTCGATATAAGGGTGTCAACGTGTCGGGTCGGCTCCATTCCCAACCCAATATTTTATCGGGTCGGATCGGCCCCATACCCAACCCAATATTTTACAAGGTCGGGTACGTGACCTATCGAGTTGGATTCGGCATTTGTTATTTTCTCATTAGGCAGCCAAAATTTTGACTCGACCTGACCCGTTGACAGCCCGAACTTGATACACCATATCGTAATCGCAAATGATCATAACCTTCTCTAATTGCTGGGAGTTTTGGGGAAATGGTTGCGTGGGTTGTTGAATAGACGGTTTGGAACTTTGGATCAATAAGCACATGCTCCTATGTGGGAAAACAAAGATGAGTTCTAGAGTAGCTTAGCAAAACATTTTTTTACATTAGCTTTAGCGTCCTCAACACTTCTAATATTGAGTCAAAACATTTGGTGTTAGTTCCAAAGGATATTGCAAATATTAAATTAATCATAGATGAGTTTTTGAGATATTAAGTATCTCAGTTAAACCATCCTCAAAAGCTAAAAAAAAAATCTCACTTAGACAAAAAGGATTCCTCCGCATCTATGCCCATCGAGACATTAACTTCACCATCATCAACACTTCTGATATCATCACCACCAACACAGCTGATATTGAGGGTCAACCTTTGATGTTATCCACGTAAATCCACACAATCTTTGTCACCTTGAAGAACAAAATTTGATGAAAACATGTTAATACAATTGATATGATGATTTTATTATACATAATTCAATTGAGATAGGAAGATTTGGAATATGAATCACACCTGATTAAAAATGCTTCTAGTAGTGGGAATATCATGGTTTTGTGCACTCCTAGCATAATTGAAGGAACATGTATTAGTTTGAACTTATGAAAATATTAATATAAAAAGTTACATATTTTAGAATTGCAAGTCTTACTCTGAAAGTGTGAGGAGATCATCCGTGTGAAACTGAGAAGTAAGATGTTCCATGAAAGGACCACCTAATGTAGATTTCTTAGTGCCATTTTTCTTAATTTTCTTTTGACTGATCTCTAAACTACTCTTCAATCTTTTATCTTTAGGGTGATCCTTAGAGGAGGGTACGCATTGAGGATCATGCAAAGCTGCTTGAAATGTAGAAGGCTTTGCTTGACTTGTGTTTTCTTTTTAAAAATTCTCCCTAGACAAGGTGCTGATGGGTGTAATTTTTCTTTCACAAACTTCTACCAGTAACCTCTGTAGGGCACTGCACGTTACTTTATAAGTCTCCAAAGATGTTGCTCCTTCTTTTGCCAATTCAATGACTTGGCGGCAAAGATCATTATACCATAAGGTATGAGATTCTTGACTATTTTCAAGCGTTATGTTACCACAATCATCATATACGCCCCTAGATTTAGCATTTCTTGTCCTTCGATTCAATATATAATGAGATGGAAGTTACAAAATACTTCTTAGTCTCAATACTGTGTGGGCCGGCATGCCTGCAAATAATACCCATAAACTCAAACAACTTACATGAACATGTAACTTTTGTTTGAGAGCCTTCTTTTTTATTTTTTGATGAATCAACATTCGACCTTTCTTCTTTAAATTTTTTTACCAAATAGCTTTGAAGTACATCATCATTTGTTATAGCGGCAACATAATGAAGGCTTGCACATAATTAATCTTGAAAGTCAGCAAACATTTTTCTAGTGTATATTTCAGCCATAATATTGCATTCATAATCGCCTGTGTAAAGTGTGTTAAAATCTTCTTGACGTTCACTGTTATATCGGAAGTCTAGGGCTTTATCATACTGTGTAACAAATTCTATCAGTATTGTCTTTGGATTTACAAAATCACTACAATATGAGCTCATACTTTCACTCCTTTACACAGAAGGTGTCTCGGAAGAATGTTGGAATTCATTTCTCGCGAATTTTGTACAACAACTGAAGCCACTTATTATTCGCAAGGTCATAATCCTCCATAATGATTCAAACTCATAAATTGTCTCACTTAAATTGATGCATGTATAGAAGTCATCTTTGAAATTTGCACATTCATGATATGCATGACCCAACTTTTGTGGGATTTTGCGCTTGATGTACCACATGCATAGTCGATGACAGGACCCAGGAAATACTTGAATGACTACTTTGGTGATTGATGCATCATGGTCAGTAAGCATTGATGTCGATGGACGCCCTGACATTGCCACAAGTCAAGTTTTAAACAATCAAACAAATGAAGCTTATGCCTCATCTAAGAGGAGTGCACAACTAAATAAGACTGATTGTTTATGATGATTTACTCCTGTAAAATGAGCATATAGCATTTCATACCGATTTTTCTTGTATGTTGTGTCAAAAGAAACTACATCACCAAAATATTTGTTAGACATCCTCGGCCTAGCATCAATCCAGAAAAACTTACTCATACGCTTGTGCTCATCAACTTGAATAGCATAAAAGAAAGTTAGGTTGTCCGCTTGCATGCGCTTGAAATAATCTAAAAGACACCGAGCATCGCCCTTTTCAAGTGTCTTTTTTCGAATAATGCCCAAAGAATTATAACAATCTTTTATGGTGAAGCCCACATTACTAATCCCACCAGATTCTTCTACAAACACTGAATGTACATTAGCTGGTTGAACTTGTGCCTTTCGATAAGTATTCGAAAGGTTCTTGTGGTAGAAGTGAAACATCTTTGCGACCTAAGAAAATGAGCTTTACGTGGAGTCAGTAGAGGGTGTTAGGATTGTTCTCAAATTTTGTTACAACCTACTTCTCGTTTCTTTTCGTTATAAGAATCAACGACTTGCATCCTTCCCTTGTGATTGGCCTCATGGGCAAAATTCTATCCACTCTCTCTTTACATATTTCTTTTCACGAAAACCCTCTTTAGAGCAATAATAGTATCTAGCAATGCATTCCCCAACACGCTTTGCACGTTCGACACGACAAGTGCGGATGCTAAAACCTGAACGTCGATCATAATTGTTATAAAGTGATTTTGCACTCTTCATTGAGGCAAATCCATTCCCACATATGGCTCTAAGACATCTTCTTTGCACTCATCGACCTCATTCATAGTGGGACTTCCAACAATCTTTTCGTCTTGTACCACTGGTTCCAATCCGCATGTTTCATTTTGTGTTTCATTCAAGCAACATATGTGGGAATGGCTTTGATTTATGTTATCCATTACAGTAAAGCCTGCATATATATAATAGTAGATATTTATAAGATACTGACGACAAAAAAGTAACAAAAAAGATAAGTTTTAAGGATGAAGAGTATTGAATTGAAGTAGGGATGCAAGCTTAATTTGACTTGAAATCCAAAATCGAATTGAAAATTAAGCAAACCGAACAGATTCTAACCGATCCGAATCGAGCTGATTGCGGTTCGATTTTTGGTTTTTGAGTTTTGGTCCGAAGAGGTGGGATGTGAAAAAAAATAATCTGAAAATACATAAAAAGAAATTTTTTAAAAAGTAATTAAAAGATTCGAAGGCAACCCGAAAAAATCAAAATATTTGAGTTTCGGTTTGATAAACCGAATTTACATCCCTAAATTGAACTAACACAATTAAGAAGTATTGCAAGTCACATCATTAGAATTAGAATTAACACATACTTCCCTAGTTCTCTCAAAAAGGTGAATAACTATGAAAAAATATGAGTATATATAGAGAAAAAATCAGAATAGATTGAAGAAAAAGAATGAATAAATAACTTAATTTGAAGTTTATTATACCTGATGCAGGTTTGGTACACCGAAAGCGAAATTTTAGGTTTTCAGTTCGGCACACTACAAACCAAAACTGAACCGAAAAGGTGGGATGTGAAAAAAAAAAATCTGAAAATACATAAAAAGAAATTTTAAAAAAAGTAATTAAAAGATTCGAAAGCGACCTGAAAAAACCAAAATATTTGAGTTTCGGTCTGATGAACCGAATTTACATCCCTAAATTGAACTAACACAATTAAGAAGTATTGCAAGTCACATCATTAGAATTAGAATTAACACATACTTCCTTAGTTCTCTCAAAAAGGTGAATAACTATGAAAAAATATGAGTATATATAGAGAAAAAATCAGAATAGATTGAAGAAAAAGAATGAATAAATAACTTAATTTGATGTTTATTATACCCGATGCAGGTTCGGTACACCGAAAGCGAAATTTTAGGTTTTCAGTTCGGTACACTACAAACCAAAACTGAACCGAACTATGAATCGGTTCGGTTCGGTGTACCAATTTGCAAGAATACCCAAACCAAAATCGAACTGAAACCCATTTGTTCAGTATTCGGTTCAGTTCGGTGTACCGATTTGCAAGAATACCCAAACCGAAATCGAACCGAAACTCATTTTTTCGGTATTCGGTTCAGTTCGATTGGTTCAGTGTACCAATTTGCAAGAATACCCAAACCAAAATCGAACTGAAACCCTTTTTTTCGGTATTCGGTTCAGTTCGGCGTACCGATTTGCATGAATACCCAAACCAAAATCAAACCGAAACCTATCTTTTCGGTATTCGGTTCGGTTCGATCGATTTGAGTTCAGCCCTATCCCTCATTCGGTGTCTCGGTTCAGTTTGGTTCGTGTTCATCCCGACCACAGTAGAGAGAGAGGGGTATTTTTAGAGAGAGAGAGACGCCACTAAAAGTGGAGACCAGAGAGAGAGAGGAGAGAGTTTCAGCTAGTAGTCTCTTTAACTTTTGAGTATATATATATATATATATATATATATATATATATATATATATATATATATATAGGACGATTGCCCTAAAAAATCCTCCATTATCCTGATTTAGCCCAATCGAACCCCTTAAGTTAGAAATAGCATAGCAAGGCCTCTTTTATTTTTTTAGCCTAAAATGCCCTTCATATATAAAGGGTTTAAACCTACACTATTCCCTTTTTCCCCTCTCTTCCTTTCTTTCTCACGCTGGTTCCCCTTCTTCGTGCAAACCTCGTCGACTTCGTGCCAACCTCCCCGACGAAGAAAACGGTAGGGTTTCTCTCTCTCTCTCTCACTTTAAGTCTCTCTATCTCTCTCAATGATTCTTCTTCCTCTTATTTTTCTTCTTTATTTCTCTACATCAAAATCAGAAACGGGTTAGATAAGATGCCCTAGGTCATTTTTTTCATGTTATGGTTGGATCACCTGGTACAGTCTTCTCTGTAAACTGATTTAGGGTGGCGCAAACTGACCTAGAGTGGCGCAAACCGACCTAGGACAGTTTGAAAATAGAGAAATGAGTGAGATAAACTACCCTGGGTCAGATTGAAACTACCCTAGGTCAGTTTAAAATGTCCTAGGTCAGTTTTGGTCATCACCTAGTGCATTCTACTCTGTAAACTGATCTAGGATGGCGCAAACTTACCTAGAGTGGCACAAACTAACCTAGGGCAATTTAAAACAGATAAATGGATGAGATAAACTACCCTGGGTCAGTTTGCAACTATCCTAGGTCAGTTTGAAACTATCTTAGGTCAGTTTTAGAGATCACCTGATACAGTCTACTCTGTAAACTGACCTAGGGTGGCGCAAACTGACCTAGAGTGACGCAAACTGACCTAGGGCAGTTTGAAAATAGATAAATGGGTGAGATAAACTATCCTGAGTCAGTTTGAAACTACCCTAGGTCAGTTTAAAATGCCCTAGGTCTGTTTTGGTGATCACTTAGTGCAGTCTACTATGTAAACGGGCCTAGGGTGGCGCAAACTGACCTAGAGTGATGCAAACTGACCTAGGCGCTTAAAATGTATAAATGGGTGAGATAAACCACCTCGATTAGTTTGAAACTACCCGAGGTCGCTTAAAATGCCCTAGGTCAGCTTTTGGTGATCACCGTCTGTCTACTGTAAATCGACCTAGGGTGGCACAACCCACCTAGAGTGGCAAACGACCTGGGATGCTTTAAAACTGATAAATGGGTGAGATAAACTACCATAGGTCAGTTTGAAACTACCCTAAGTCAGTTTTGGTGATCACTTAGTGCAGTTTACTCTGTAAACGGGCCTAGGGTGGTGCAAACTGACCTAGAGTGACGCAAACTGACCTAGGGCAGTTTAAAATAGATAAATGGGTGAGATAAACTACCATGGGTCAGTTTAAAATGCCTTAGGTCAATTTTGGTGATCACTTAGTGCAGTCTACTCTGTAAACGGGCCTAGGGTGGGGCAAACTGACCTAGGGCAGTTTAAAACAGATAAATGGGTGAGATAAACTATCCTAGGTCAGTTTGAAACTACCCTAGGTCAGTTTTAGTGATCACCTGATACAATCTACTCTGTAAACTGACCTAGGGTGGCGCAAACTGACCTAGAGTGGCAGACTGATGTAGGACAGTTTGAAAATAGATAAATGGGTGAGATAAACTACCCTTGATCAATTTGAAACTACCCTAGGTCAGTTTAAAATGCCCTAGGTCAGTTTTGGTGATCACTTAGTGCAGTCTACTCTGAAAACGGGCCTAGGGTGGCACAAACTGACCTAGGGCAGTTTAAAACAGATAAATGGGTGAGATAAACTACCCTGGGTCAGTTTGAAACTACTCAAGGTCAGTTTTAAATGCCCTGGGTTAGTTTTGGTGATCTCTTAGTGTAGTCTACTTTGTAAACGGGCCTAGGGTGGCGCAAACCTACCTAGAGTGGCGCAAACTAACCTAAGGCAGTTTAAAACTGATAAATGGGTGAGATAAACTAACATAGGTCAGTTTGAAAATATCATGAGTCAGTTTAAAATGCCCTAGGTCAGTTTTGGTGATCACCTAGTACAGTTTACTCTGTAAACTGGCCTAGGATGGCGCAAATTGACCTAGAGTGGCGTAAATTGACTTGTGGCAGTTTAAAATAGATAAATGGGTGAGATAAACTACCATAAGTCAGTTTGAAACTACCCTGGGTCAGTTTAAAATGCCCTAGGTCAGTTTTGGTGATCACCTAGTGCAGTTTACTCTGTAAATTGGCCTAGGATGGCGCAAACTGACCTAAAATGGCGCAAACTGACCTAGGGTAGTTTAAAAATAGAGAAATGAGTGAGATAAACTATCATGGGTCAGTTTGAAACTATCCTAGATCAGTTTAAAATGCCCTAGGTCAGTTTTGGTGATCACCTAGTGCAGTTTACTCAGAATCGGACTAGGTGGCTAAACCCACCTAAAATGGCATAATCGACCTAGGCGCTTGAAAATAGAGAAATGAGTGAGATAAACTACCCTGGGTCAGTTTGAAACTATCCTAGGTTAGTTTAAAATGCCATAGGTCAGTTTTGGTGATCACCTAGCGCAGTCTACTCTGTAAACGGGCCTAGGGTGGCGTAAACTGACCTAAAAGGGAGCAAACTGACCTAGGGCAGTTTAAAACTGATAAATGGGTGAGATAAACTACCCTGGGTTAGTTTGAAACTACCCTAAGTCAGTTCAAAATTTCTTATGTCAGTTTGGTGATCACCTAGTGCACTCTACTCTGTAAATTGGCCTAGGGTGGCGCAAACTGACCTAGAATGGCGCAAACTGACTTAGGGCAGTTTAAAAATAGAGAAATGAGTGAGATAAACTACTCTGGGTCAGTTTGAAACTACCCTAGGTCAGTTTAAAATATCCTAGGTCAGTTTTGGAGATCACCTAGTGCAGTCTACTCTGTAAACAGTGCAGTCTACACTATATGGTTCAGTAGTTATACCAGTTAATTTATGATATTAATCTGTTTTCCTTTATTTTTAGGTATTCATAAACCAAGGACTAAAGCAATGATAATATAGTTTAATATTATTTAAATTTTTTTCAATCATGATATCACTTCCATATATGTGAGCATAACCTTCTGCTTTTATTTTTGCTTTTGATAGGCTCATCATCGTGCCAGATGTACTCCAAAATCAACCGTCTCTTGCTTTGAGAGATGTCTAAATACTTGCGCCCCGATTGTGAAGAAAGTATTTCTAATTCCTGCTTTGGTCAATTTGTAGGTCTTAGTACATTCAAATTTTCAAGTTCCATTTTTATGTGTATTAAGGTGATATAGTGTTCCGAATTTAGTAACAATTGGTGAAATTATCCACCAAATCGATCCCATAGACATTGCGTTAATTATGGGATTGAGAGTTGTCGGGGACACTTCAATTGAGTTTGACCTACAAGCCACAGAGCCCACGTCTCTTATTGGGAGATTTTTTCCCGGGCATGCGACCTCGGTTAACGCTGATGACATAGAGGCTCTTTTTGACCGAGAACTTGGGGTAGAGGACTATGTGAAATTAAAACTCTGTCTCGTTCTTGTAGTTTTTTTGCTTTCTAATACATCTAATTTATTAGATAAAAAATACATACATCTCGTAGACGACTTAGTAAATTTAATAAGTATCCTTGGGGGCTAGTCGTCTACAACACACTCCTCTCAGAGATGCAAAAGGCCAGTAAATTCAACTTGGAGACCTTCTACAATGTGTATGGATGTGTCATTGTTATGCAGGTGAGCCTTATATCCTTTAATGTTTGCCAAATTAAAAGTTTTGTCATATTATCAAATTAAAAGTTCCAATTATTTTAACTTTTGTAGTTGTGGGCGTATGAACATCTAAACTTTATTGCCCCGCCTATAAGAGATGGACCACAGTTTCCGCAATTCAAGCGATGGGAGCACTATCTATTTCCTCCACACATGAGGCAAATGGTGTTAAATTTTGAGAAATGCAAACTGGTATTAAGACTTACTATAATTCTTGATTTCAAGAATGCAAATTTGTGCTCTAGGATAATTTACTTTCCATTTGATTTTGTCTATGTTAGGCGTCCTTCCAGGTCACCTCTACCCAGGAGGAGTTTAAAATTGAGTTCATTCGTGAGGCTTGGAATAATAGACATCTCTTGGTAATTTATTTTTCTTTTAATATATTTCATTTGACTATTTAACGCACATATATTTTATCATGTGTTAAAAGCTCATAAGAAGGTCTTCTAGGTTCCTTCGGAGACGGCCGCCCCACTTCTTCCTCATTCACCGGCCTCTTCACCGGCTCGTTTGTTGGAGCATAATGTAAGTAACCGTTTAAGTGATGTTTTATCTGTTGTGTTAGCTATAAGTTATAATATATTATGCTTACTGTCATTGGTAGGTGGAAGTTAGAGGTTTAAAAAGAAAAGAGAGGAAAGAAGAGGGAAAAAAATTTGAGGGAGAGGGGGAGGAAGGGAAGCAAGAGAGACACCACTCCAGAAGAAAGGAAAGACAAAAGAGAATGAGAAGTCAAGTAGCTCAGTTGTTCGTTGAAAATGTTTCGCTTAAGGAAACTCAAAAATCTTATGATGAAATCTTACAAAAAAAATGAGGTAGAAATGAGAGAGCTACGGGAAACAGTACGAAAAAATGATGTGGACATAAGAGAGCTGCGAGAAATAGTATAAAAACATTATGTGGAAATGAGAGAGTTGCGTGACAGGCTCACTACGTTGGAGCAAGCAACGAGTGTCAAATCGGTTACCATGCCTGCAGATAAGAGCCCCGAGACCGAACACACGGTAGGTCTAAAGGTTATAATCTTTTCACATAAATTTTTTGCTACTTAGAATTCTATTTGGATGTATTCATCTATTCGAAAATAATGATATTTTATTTTTTTTAATTCTGGGAAGCTGGACTTGGTCGTGCAGAGCATGTTGGATTTGAGTGCCCCTATTACGGTAACACATATTCACATAGTTGATTCCTTATATAATGTCATCAATTATGTTACACCTTTTTATGTTATACTTTTGATTTCATTAGTATCCAGCCCTGATCGATTTTAAGTGTAACCCTTGCAAGTGCACAGGATCTATTGTAGTATGGCAAGAACAAGAGTGTCGAACCCACAGGGAAACATGAATTTTAATTAATTCTTTCAGAGATTTAAAAGCGTCCCCAAGGAAGTACCAAGGGGCAGATTCAATTTACCAAAAATTTATCACACTTTTTCTAAATGCAAGATAAATAAATTAATCTAAATAACTAATTACTGATGAATCTAAGAACAATATTTAAATATGATCAAAGAATATGCTACCCTAGATTTGTATCCCTTTTCTATCATTAAAACCCATAATTTCATTAAAGCATCATTCACACCATCATTCGTCTAGAAAAATGATTCGTAATAAAATGTGATCATCAATCCGGCATAACCTATCTAAAAATAATGACTCAGCCTATCATTGCGGTATGAGTCATGTAAAAAGCATAGCGTATCTCATGATATTTAGATCACGACAATAAATATATAATCACTCTGCAACCTAGATCAGCCTACAGGTCCAGATCTAACGATTACGGCCGTTGATACGCGCAATCAACGGTCATAACAAAGCATTCAATATATATTCAATCATACATACTTTGGGAAAAACGATTCCATGACGACATAAATAGACTGTGGTATTAATCATAAAAATGGTTACTTATCTAGGGATCGCATCTTCCCCGATCAACTGATTTAGCCGCTCATCTTCAGTGTATGATCTCTTTATTAATTCAAAGTCATTCCACTTTTCATTTCTTCCAAAAGATCTTTATTTATAATGCCTTTTCTTAAATACAATCTATGCTTTCATGAATGTAAAAGATAGACAGTGCAAATCCTAAGTACAATTTACCCAAATGAAACCCTAAAAAAGAAGAAAAGAGGAATCCTTCAAATCCCAAAAGAGATGGAGACCCAAAAGATGAAAAATAATAAAAAAAATTTAATAATTCTCCTTCTCGAAGTGTTGGTTCGGCTTTAAATACTCTCCAAGTCGTGCAAGTTTCTTGGCTCGAAAAGTCAGGGTCGATTGATCGACCTTATAGGGTCAATCGATCGACTCCTTAAAAATCTGCGTTAAGAAGCATTTTTCGTCTCAAACTCTATCATTTTGGTCGCTTGATCGACTGGAGGGTCGATCGATCGATCTTCCCAGATTTCCATGAACTCCCGCCAAACTTTATATCAGACACTGTCTTGATATTTCGGCCATAACTTTCTATCTCGAACTCAGATTGAGGCGATTCTTATGGCGTTGGAAAGTTGATGACGAGCTCTACAACTTTTATGTTTTAACAATTTTATGAATCTGTCGTCGTGAAGGTCCAAATTGAGCTGCAAGTCCCATTAAGTTCTCGATGACCCAAGGTTGCAGTGTTTTGACATTATTTTCAGAATTCTTTGCCTGTTTTATGTACTTGGATTGTATTTGCCTGAAACACTTCAAATCTTATAATTCTCATTAGATAGCCTTCATTGGACGGCTAAATATAGGTATTTAGGGGTAAAATATCATCATATTTCACTACTCATCATACCCCCAAACCTACACTTTGCTAGTCCTCGAGCAAAGCAAACTAAAGAAAATAAATGTCACTTAGCCTGTGCAACAAGCCTTTAAACCCCTAGGTGATCCCTAGTAGAGGAGTTGTGTCTCCTGAGGGTTTACAGTGAAGTTACCCACAAACTTCCAAAAATTTCAAACCATCGGCAAAAACATGATTTTTATAACATATATACTATTCAAAAAAAAAATAGAACATTAATTGTTTCAATATGTGAATCATCAATCTTAATATTAATGTCATATCAATCATGCTAGTATCCATTCAAACTAATCTAATGCTCAAATTGTTAGATAATTCATCCATTCATGCCTAAACGTGAAGTATGTGCATACCCAAACCAAGATTCATACATCTCGAAACTAGTCCAAACGGAAAATCGTCGGATCTGTTGTCTCGACTCAATCCTCACTTTAGGTATACTCTCAAAATAAAATCACTCCAATGATGGGCAAGCTTTTGCACACATGTGAGAGATCAATACAAAACAAGCAAAAAGGTCTCACATGATAAATGGAATACGATATAATCAATGAACAAAAATAAATCTCATAAGAACAGATACTTGTATATCCTAAGCATGTCATATCAAGTGTCATAAGTATAACATATTTACTCTCCACAAGGCAGTTACCAATGCAAGATTAGATCATGAAGGTCATTTGTAGGGTTGTAATGGGGCTCAGGAAAGAGTAAGAAAGAAAGGGAATTGAGATTCAAAATTTCTGAGAAATCGGAAAAGGTACTAACTTTTGATTTTTCTATTGCTCTTCTTTTTCTTTTCTAATTTCTCTATATTTTTTTTTTCAATATTTTTCTTTTCTCACTCTTTCTTCTTCTTAAAGCACCTCATATTTTTCATTCTTTTTCAGGTTTTTTTTTTTTTTTTTTTTTTAATATTTTTTCCATACACTCTCAGTAAATACCACAATCAGTATCTCTCCACTTACTCTCTTTTCGTTCACTCTTATCCCTCGTTCCTAATTTCTCAGAAATAATAAGGGTAAGGCTGAATTTCAGAAATTGTGAAGGGTTAAAGGTTAACATGGCTTATCAAAGAATGTATAAAGGCAAATTTTTTAATAAGCTCAAAGAGATACTAAAATGATAAATCTATATAAGGTGGGGTCTTTTAAGCACAAATAAGCCAAAGATGGCCTTCAATCATGTCTTCACAAGATGGCGACTTTGCCTATTTGTTTTGAGCAAAAATACAATATGTTCTAACACAATAATATGAATTAATGTCATGCAAAGTCATAAGTCAAAATAAAATGTATGAGATTATGCAAAATAATTCGTATTCAAAGAAAACTCTGAGTTTATGTAAGCACTCATCAAGGATGGGAAATTGGCTCTAAAGTTCACCGGGTTTAGTCTCCACTAAGAACCTAAGATTCAATGTTCAAAACAGTTCATCGATTTCTAAGTCTCAGCTTAGTATAAGTGCAAAAATTCTATGCATGAATATCAAAATTACCCACAAAATATCACATTAAGCTTCATTATTTTATATACAAGCATTCAAAATCTGACATTGATATTATCAAAATTAAATTCACATGCATCATCAACTAAAATTTGAAAACTATCGAAAAATCATTCATGTATGATGGTTCAAATTTTTTTTTTTTTTTTTCATATAAAAAAAAATAAGAAAGTGACGCAAGATAGAGAATCATACCCCAAAACCGAAAAATGACAATATCCTCATTGATTGAAATAAGTAGCACCCCCAAACCTGGTGAAAAGTACCTCAACACAAAGATCAGGTGCAGAGAATATGTGCATGAAATTAGAACATGGCCAAAAATAGATTGAAGGTAATGTAGCTACACTAATTTGGAAATTAAAAACAGCCTAAACTAAACTAAAAACTAATATTCTAGAACTAAACATACGAAAAGAGAAATCCTAAATCCTAAATCCTAAACTAAACCTAAGTCCAACTCCTTTAATCATTGGTAGGCGGGCCCATCCACCTTGGTTCACTTAAATTGATGTTCTTCGACATAGGGAACAATTTTTTCCAGAGTTCGAGCGGAAATTGATGAGTCACCGCCGATGGTATGGATGGAGGCGTGGAGGCGACGGTAAGAGATGGAGATGGGGGAGGTGGAGACGGAATCCCATCAATTATCTCGATATCAGTAGTAATTCTTGGTGTAGGAGATTTGAAACGATTCTAACAAAAACAAAAACGAAAATAAAAATAAATAAAACACACTGGGTTGCCTCCCAGGAAGCGTTGAGTTTAAGTGTCGACAGCTCGACCTCTTCATTGATCAAGAATCTGGGTCACTAAGGTGCATTGCCTCAATCTTAAACTGGGTGATTGGCTCAAACATCGGTTTAAAATATTGCCCATTCATTTTGAAAACTCGATTGTCCTTGAGACTACGGATCTCAATTGCACCATGCACACTAATAGAAACAACCTGAAACAGGCCTTCCCATCTAGATTTTAGTTTTCCCAGGTGGAGTTTTAGTCTAGAATTAAACAGCCAAACCTTTTGTCTAATGTGGAACTCTTTTCGAGAAATTGACTCATCATGCAGCTTCTTGTACCTTTCTTTACACATCTTAGAGTTTTCATACGCATCATAGCGTAGCTTTTCAAATTACTCAGCTGTAGTCTTCGATTTGATCTTGCCGCTTGCATATCGAAATTGAATCTTTTGATAGCCCAAAATGTCTTATGCTCCAATTCAACAGGAAGATGACATCCTTTCCCGTAGACAAGCCTGAACGGAGATATTCCAATTGGTGTCTTGAATGCGGTACGATATGCCCAAAGAGCATCAGATAGCCGGTTCGACCAATCTCTTCTATCCGGTCGTACCGTCTTTTCTAAAATTCGTTTGATCTCCCGGTTCGACACTTCCACTTAACCACTAGTTTGCGGGTGATATGGCGTTGCAACCTTGTGGGTAACGCCATATTTCTTCATTAGAGTGGTAAAATGACTGTTACAGAAATGTGAACCGCCATCACTAATGATTGCTCTCGGGATCCCAAATCGGTTAAACTCATTTTCTTTCAGGAATTTGACCACGACCTTGTGATCATTCGATCGGGTTGCCACAGCTTCTATCCATTTGGAAACATAATCAACAACCATAAGAATGTATGAATACCCGAAAGATGGGGGGAAAGGACCCATGAAGTCAATCCCCCAAACATAAAAAATTTCAACAATTAAAATCGGATTAAGGGGCATCATATTTCGTCGTGAAATATTTTCCAGCTGTTGACATCGTTGGCATTCTTTGTAAAATTAAGCAACGTCACGAAAGATGGAGGGCCAGTAGAATCCACTTTGAAGAATCTTGTGTGCGGTCTTTTATCCTCCAAAATGGCCTCCACAGGCCCCAGCATGGCAAAAGTCAATAACACTCAATCGTTCTTCTTCAGGCACACATCTCCTGAGAATCTGATCTGAACAAACTTTAAACAGTTGTGGCTCATCCCAAAAATAGTATTTTATTTGTGAGAAGAACAGATTTTTATCATTTTTACTCCATTGGGTAGGGATTCTGCCAGTTACCAGATAATTCATAATATTAGAGAACCAAGGAACTTTTGTAGCGGCAGCACCTATTGCCATCAACTGTTCATCCGGAAAGGTTTCCCAAATAGTCTCAGAGACCGATGATTCTTCAGGTAAAATTCTTGACAGATGATCGGCCACTACATTTTCGACACCCTTTTTATCTTTAATTTCGAAATTGAACTCTTGTAGGAGTAAGATCCATCGGATCAACCTTGATTTGGTGTCCTTCTTTGCTAGCAGATATTTCAATGCAGAGTGGTCTGAAAAGATCTCTATTTTTGAGCCAAGCAGATAAGAGCGAAACTTATCCAAAGCATACACCATAGCTAATAACTCCTTCTCAGTGGTGGTATAATTTAACTGGGCATCAATCAATGTCTTACTGGCATAGTAGATCACATGAGGTACTTTGTTTACCCTCTGCCCTAAGACTGCTCCAATAGCATAATCAGATGCATCACACATGAGTTCCAACGGTATAGAATAATCCGGTAGTTGGATTATCGGTGCATTTGATAGCAACTCACACAATGTCAATAATGCTTTCATGCAATTCTCATCAAAGTCAAAAGGAACATCTTTTCCAAGCAGGTTGTACAATGGCTTGGCAACCTTGCTAAAATCCTTGATGAATCTTCGGTAAAATCCTGCATGACCTAAAAATGATCGAATTTATCGAACACTCTTGGGTGGTGGCAAATTAGTAATTAAATTGACTTTTGCCCTGTCAACTTCGATTCCTTTCTTTGAAATGATATGCCCTAACACAATTCCTTGTTGCACCATAAAATGGCTCTTCTCCCAGCTGAGAACAAGTTTAGATTTCACACAACGTTGCAACACTTGTGAAAGATGATTCAAACATGAACCAAACGTCTTCCCAAAAACAGAGAAATCGTCCATGAATACCTCATTGAATTTGTCAATCATATCCAAAAATATGGCTAACATACATCGTTGAAACGTGGCCGGAGCATTACATAGGCCGAATGGCATTCTGCGATATGCAAACGTACCATAAGGACACGTGAATGTTGTTTTCTCTTAATTAGCTAGAAAAATCAGTACTTGATTGTAGCCCGAATATCCATCAAGCAAACAATAAAACTCTTGTCCTACTAACTTTTTGAGAATTTGGTCAATGAATGGCAGGGGAAAATGATCTTTTCTCGTAGCCGTGTTTAATTTTTGATAGTCGATGCACACACGCCACCCTGTGGTTTCGCGAGTGGACACCAATTCTCCTTCAGTAGTTTCTTTCACAATGATGCCAGACTTTTTTGGAAAATTTGAACTGGACTGACCCATGGACTATCAAAAATTGGATAGATGATTCCAGCATCGAGTAGTTTTATGATTTCCTTTAAAACGACTTCTTGCATGTTTGGGTTAAGTTGCCTTTGTGGTTCCCTCGATGGTTTACTATCATCTTCCAAATATATTTTGTGCATACATACTGATGGTTCAATCCCTTTTAGATCGGCCAAAGTCCATCCAATGGCTTTTTTATTTTCTTTCAGCACTTTCAGCAACTCATACTCTTGTTCTTCCGACAATGTCGATGATATTATTACTGGCAATATTTCTCGAGGTCCCAGAAACGAGTACTTGAGCGACTCAGGCAACTGTTTTAATTCAACAGTTGGTGGCTGCTCAATTGATGGAGTCAGCACATCCTTTACCTCAATAGGTAATGGTTCTACCTTAGTCATATTTGCACATAAGTTATCATATGGACATGATGAACTTGACTTTTTCTCTTCTGGTTGCTTCCTTTCAAGCCCTTTGTCCTCATAGATGGCCAACAAAGCAATTTCAAATTCTTCTTTGGTAAGCATTGATGGTAATGCTTCATCCACTACTTCGTCCACCTGTTCGATGTAAAAACAGTTGACCTCATCCTCGTTGGGAAAATGGTTCATCGCCTGAAATATATTCAATCTGACTTTCATGTTTCCAAAAGAAACATCCATGACTCCCGTTCGACAATTAATGCAAGCATTTGCAGTAGCGAGAAACGGACGTCAAAGGATGATGGGGACTTGATTAATGGATTTTACAGGTGGTTCCATGTCTAAAACAACGAAGTCCATTAGAAAGACAAACTTGTCTATTCCAACCAAAATATCCTCGATGATACCCCTAGGCCTTCTTTCTGACCTATCAGCAAGTTGAAGTGTAACTGTTGTGGGTTTCAATTCTCCCAATCCTAATTTCTCATACACTGAGTATGGGATCAGATTAACGCTTGCTCCCAAATCCAGTAACGCTTTGCCAATTAGTTATCCACCAATGACACATGGAACAGTTGGGACTCCAGGGTCCTTGAGTTTATGTGGAGCTTCTAATTGCAATATCGAACTGACTTGATTAGTCAGGAACACTTTCTTTGAAACATGAGTACGTGCCTTTCTCTTACGCGTGCACAAATCTTTGAAAAACTTGGCATACTCAGGAACTTGTTTGATTGTCTCAAGTAATGGAACGTTTATCTTTACTTGCTTGAATGTTTCAAAGATTTCTTCCATTTTTGTCGGTCCCTTGCCCATTTTGGATGGAGGAGTTAGGCACTCAGGGAATGGTGCCTTAGGGACATAAGGTGAAGATTTAAGTTCTGGTTCTTTTTCACGTCCTTGTTGGACAGTTGAGGGAGACACTTCCTCTACTTCTTTTTCTTTTCCCTTCTCTCTTCCTTGCTCTTCCTCTTTCTCTTTTCCTTTTTCTTTTTCTTTTCTTTTCTCTGACTCTTTCTCTTTTGCTGTTTCTCTTTCTTCATCAGCTTCCACAGGCATTTCCACTTGATTATTAATTTCTCGTCCACTTCTCAGTACAGTAACAGCTTTCAACTGTTGACTATTTGATGGTCCTTCATCAAATGATGTTTGGCATTGAGGATTGTTGATGGGTTGGCTAGAGAGCCTACCTTCCTCTTGTTGACTCAACTGATTTGTCGGTTGACTAAATTGATCTATCATCATCTGCTGGAAAGCTTGCATATTTCGCATAATCTTTTCCTCCAAATCAGAATCTTTTGAAACGGTGGCTTGAGATTGATTAAAATTCTGATTTTTTCGATAGTCAGAATTCGGATGATAATGAGGGTTATGTTGGAAATTAGAATTCTGCTGAAAATTAGAATTCTGTTGTGGGCGAAAATTCTGCTGTCCATTCATTAAATTGGATCTGAACTGCTGATTCACCTGTCCAGTTTGGTTTGATCCTCCCCATCCTAAGTTGGGGTTGTTTTTCCATTCCGGATTGTATGTGTTTGAGTACATATTCCTACCTTGTCGCTGATATGATTGATTCATATTCACCTGCTCTTGAGGAGTAGGTTCATCAGAAAGAAATGACAAGGTAGTAGGGCACTCGTTAGCCATGTGACCAGGGTGATCACAAATTGAACAAGTAGCGGGATTGATGGGACTCTTAGCTTGCTTAGTTGCAGCTAACAACATGTTCATTTGCTTGGACAATATATCAACCTTTGTTGAAAGGTCTGAGGTGTTGTTATTGACATCAAATAGTCCATTTCTGGTCAACACATGTGATTTTGTTGCCACATCCAAATTGGTTTGCTCCATTGTTGCATTTTGGATTGAAGTTTGATATAACTTCTCAAACAATGCCCACAGCTCATTAGCCTCTTTCGTGGCACACGATCCTCCGCAAGATGCATCAACCATGCGTCTCTCTTCAGGAATTAGTCCATTGTAAAAACTCTGGACCTGCTACCACCTTAGCAGTTGATGATTTGGATAACTCTTAATCAATTCCTTAAAACGTTCCCAGCATTCATGAAATGTTTCTGTAGGTTGTTGGAAAAAGAACTGGATCTTCTGACGCAACTCAATGGTTTTGGTCATGGGAAAATATTTTTTAAGAAACTGAGCCCAACTCTGAATAGATTGTGGTTCTAAGGAGTAGAACCAAGTTTTTGCCTTATCTCTTAAAGAGAAAGGAAAGAGTCGCAGCTTAGCTATTTCGTCGGTCATATTATGTATACGGAACATTTTACATACTGCAATGAACTCATTCAAATGAACATGTGGATTTTCGTTTGATAATCCATGATAAATTGGTAACATTTGAATCATTGCGGATTTGAACTCGTAATGGTTCCCTGGAATGGGGGCATGCATGATACTATCTTAATCCTCGTAAAAACTAGGATCATTATAATATTCCAATATTCTTGGGCCCTCGTCATGATTATTGTTCCCATTATTTTCATTATTATTATTCTGATTATTTCCATTCCTTTGATCTGCCATAGTCTCAGTATGATGATACTAATTCCTTTAGATTCTACGATTTTCTCTACAAGATCGTTCGATCTCAAGATTAAACGGTTGCAGATGTGGGTGATGAGAACAAGTAAAGCTCATACACCATGCGCACAAACAAGGTTGATGATTCCTCAACAAACCACAAGTATCAGCTTCAATCGATTGAAACAAAGGTTTCAATCGATTGACACAAAGCACACACAAATATTCAAACAGGGACTTAATCCGTCAATCGATTGAAAGAGTGGTATCAATCGATTGAGATTCAAAAGTCAAAATCAGTCAGCACATAAATTTGTAGTTAGAAAACAAGTAGCTGTGTTAAGGTCAATCGATTGACAGAGATATGTCAATCGATTGAAATAAGTTTTTTTTTTTTTTTTATTAAATTAAAATTTGAATTTAAATTATTTTTTATTTTATTTTTTTTAATTAAATTCAAAAATTAAAATCTAAAATTTAAATTTCAAAATCTGAAAATTAAAATTAAAAATTTAAATTTTAAAACCTAAAAGCAATCCTACAAAATCCTATAAAATCTTACCTAAAAGAGAAAAAGAAGGAAGAGAATAAAAAGATTCCTACAAAGCCTAAAGCAAGTAGTCCCACAAAAATTAATAACTAGATTTTAGAAAATCCTACAAGATATTTTCTGAAAGAGGAAGATAAGGAAAAAGAAACTCCTACAAAATCTAAAATAAGAAGTCCTAAAAATCTCTACTTCCTAAAAGAATTACACAAAAACTTACCTAAGAGAGAAAAATAAGGGAAAGAATTTTGATTTTTTTTTTTTTTTTTTTTAAAACACTCAAAACAGTCGATCGATTGAGGAAGATATCTCAATCGATTGATTGTTAAAACACAAAAATCCCTATCCGAATTAATCAAAATTTCGTCGATTTTCCCTGCAACGGGGCAAAAAACTTGGTCGATTTTAAGTGTAACCCTTGCAAGTGCACAAGATCTATTATAGTATGGCAAGAACAAGGGTGTCGAACCCACAGGAAAATATAAATTTTAATTAATTATTTCAGAGATTTAAAAACGTCCCCAAGGAAGTACCAAGGGGCAGATTTAATTTACCAAAAATTTATCACACTTTTCCTAAATGCAAGAGAAATAAATTAATCTAAACAACTAATTACTGATGAATCTAAGAACAATATTTAAAGATAATCAAGGAATATGCTACCCCAGATTTGTACCCCTTTTCTATCATTAAAACTCACAGTTTCATTAAAGCATCATTCACACCATCATTAGTCTAGAAAAATGATTCGTAATAAAATGTGATCATCAATCCGGCATACCCTATCTAAAAACAATGACTCAACCTATCATTGCAGTATGAGTCATGTAAGAAGCATAGCGTATCTCATGGTGTTTAGATCGCGATTATAAATATATAATCGCTCTGCAGCCTAGATCAACCTGCAGGTCCAGATCTAACGATTACGGCCGTTGATACGCGCAATCAACGGTCATAACAAAGCATTCAATATATATTCAATCACACATACTTTGGGCAAAATGATTCTATGATGACATAAATAGACTATGGTATTATTCATAAAAATTGTTACTTATCTGGAGATCGCATCTTCCCCGATCAACTGATTTAGTTACTCATCTTTGGTGTATGATCTCCTTGTTCATTCAAAGTCATTCCACTTTTCATTTCTTCCAAAAAATCTTTATTTACAATGTCTTTTCTTAAATATAATCTATGCTTTCATGAATGTAAAAGAAAGACAGTGCAAACCCTAAGTACAATTTACCCAGATGAAATCCTAAAAGAAGAAAAGAGGAACCCTTCAAATCCCAAAAGAGATGGAGACCCAAAAGATGAAAAATAATAAAAAAAAATTTAATAATTCCCCTTCTCGAAGTGTTGGTTCGGCTTTAAATACTCTCCAAGTCGTGCAAGTTTCTTGGCTTGAAAAGTCTGGGTCGATTGATCGACCTTATAGGGTCGATCAATCGACTCCTTAAAAATCTGCGTTAAGAAGCCTTTTCCGTCTCAAACTCTATCATTTTGGTCACTTGATCGACTGGAGGGTCAATCGATCGACTGGAGGGTCGATCGATCGACCTTCCCAGATTTTAATGAACTCCCGCCAAACTTTACATCAGACACTGCCTCGGTATTTCAGCCATAACTTTCTATCTAGAACTCGGATTGAGGCAATTCTTATGGCGTTAGAAAGTTGACGACGAGTTCTACAACTTTCGTGTTTTAATAATTTCACGAATCCGTCATCTTGAAGGTCCAAATTAAGCTGCAAGTCCCACTAAGTTCTCAATGACCCAAGGTTGCAGTGTTTTGACATTATTTTCGAAATTCCTGGCCTGTTTATGCACTTAGATTGTATTTGCCTGAAACACTTCAAATCTAGTAATTCTCATCAGATAGCCTTCATCGGACGGCTAAATATAAGTATTTAAGAGTGAAATATCATCATATTTCACTACTCATCAAGCCCCTATAACATCAATAGTGACACCTCATGTGCTGGCAAAGGGGCACAAAGTTGTTGTGATTACCGACTCGAGCACGCAATCATCAAAGAAGGTTAGATGTTCTTTTATAGCCTATTTTAGTATAATTTATTTTTTACACATCATTCTCATTCAGAAGATAGTAATAAATAATATTTTCGCATCGATTTCAGACCGAGAGAGAAGTTCTAAAGGAAATTGAAAAACGGGTTAGGCCACCGTCAAAATATTTGAGGCCCCCTTTTGTGAGCGTTGACGGTAGAGGGAGGATTGTGGAGGAGCCAACATCGACTTCCACCCTTGCTGACCACACCCCCCTTCGGCCTTTGACAGATGAGGAGGAGGTCTTCCTATCAAGCCTGATTAATATACCACACCCTCCAACGTAAGTAGCACGATATCGTTAAGAAAGTTATTTCTACCCTTAAGAAAGTCATGCCTAACATAAGATTCCAATCATTGTAGGAAAGGATGCATACGTATTGGGGGCCATAGAGTTCAGTATGCGGACTTGCAGTGTACTGTTGGGGAAAATTGGTTGAGCAGCGATATAAGTCTCCCTCTTTGTAACGTATTCCTCCTCTTAGTAGTATCTATTAAAACTTATATGTGTATATGAACTAATTAATAATATTAACTGGTGTAGGTTCTAAACCCACTTTTGATGTTAATGAAAAATCGGGAGTGTGAACATCTAAATCTCTTCAAAAGATGTTACTTTATAGATTCATACTTTGTGATAATGGGCACACTATCGGCACATATTTCCTTTTCTTCCACCTATTTTACTTTGCATGTTAGTAATGTTTAAGAATTTATCGTAATGCAAAATATGCTACAATCAGAGTTACTTTCATTTAGAAAGTGGGCAAAGAGCCAAGCAGCCGGCGTTACAAATCTAAACCCGGTTACACTCCAGAAGCTTATGCCTGGTCTACTAACCTTTGGGCACCACTAGAAGATGTTGAGTTTCTAGAGAGCGATATGGTAACTTTCTCCATTATATGTATGATTTGATCCTGACGTTTCACATACCCTAATTTCTAGAGAATAACTTGAGTTACAAATATGTCTAGGTATTCATATGTCTTAATAAGCATGTCGCGCACTGGGCTCTAGCTATTTGTAAACCTCGCTCCCACACGATCGAAGTTCTCGATAGCATGGAAAACAATGTCTTACAGTATTGGAGAACCGAGCTAAAGTGTTTGGTAATCCTATAATCTTTGATTAACTAAACTTTCCTACTACATACGTCTATAATGATTAATATTTCATATTTTGGTATGTTATATTATATGTAGAAGGACGGTCTCTCCAAGCTATTATTTATGTCAAAGCGAGAAGAATTTCCTGACCCATCGCCTGATTGGTAGGAGGTGAGTCAGATAAAAGATCGACCCATGCAGAGCATCCGTAATAAGCATGATTACAGATATTTCATGATCACGTACATGGACTACCTATGTAGGGGTTTACCTTTCACATTTTCTCAGGTAAATTCAATAACTATTATAAACGAATTAAAATTACAGAACTTCATCATTGAACCTTATGTTCGTTTCTCTGCATACAGGATGACATGCAATATGTTAGGAAGAGGGTTGCAGTTCAGATTGGAAAGGGTGTGGCGTTGCAATAGAGGTACCCAACCCCTAATCAAAACCAATATTTTTGTTTCTTTTGAGAATGATGGTTCTAACCTTAATATTAACATAATTTTTGAGCCCTTACTGCCTGCTAAAGGTTTTTCATCCTCTTTTGGCTATGAAAGTAGTCTTTTGAGACTGCTATTAGTCCTTAACAATTTATTATAATTTTATGCTGATGTCTCTGATGTTCTCTTGTATTTAAACTACTATATTCTGATCGTGAAAGACCATAAAACTGACGCTGATCATTGCACCTCATGGTGCTGAGTTTCTGATCTTGTGGTCTGTCTTTGTTAGGTGCTTTGCTGTTTAATGCACTTATTTTTTGAGATTGAAATAGCAGGTTTTCATATAGTTAATACAGAGAAATAGTAGGAACTGGGCAATATTCTTGTATGGAAATTTGGAGCAGTTCAGCAATATGTACCACTGTTAAAGATGTTGATTTCTGAGAAGACAAGGAGGATGTAGTTGTTATTCATCTGTATACCTACACGGATTTAAGGGCAGATATATTGTGGTCATACTGTGGATAATAATAATTCTTGTGAGCGGAAATCTGCACTTAATATTATTAAATTAGGATTTAAAACTGAATACCCGATGTAGACTATATTTCAAAAAAATTGCCTAAAAGAGGTATTTTTGCCTAAAAGAGGTATATGAATGTAAAATTGGATTCCCATTGCATTTGAACAAGAGATAGTAAAATTCATCATGTCTTTCCCAAGTTTTTTAAAAATCATGATTGATCTAATATTGTGGAAGGGAACACCAAAAATACTATTGAAAAATGTCTAAGAAATGTGATGCTCTGTGTAGATTTTTGTTGCTCCTCAATGGGGCATTGGATGATATTGCTACTTTAGATATCTCATTTAAACACATTAGAAGAGAAGCAAATATTTTAGTATCTCTATTTATTGTAACATCATTTTGTAAAAAAATCTGCTAACTTGCACACGTTAAAATCTAGGTGTGGAAATCTGTACTTGTATATTTGGCAATTTAAAATCATTCAAGTTTAAATATCATTCAGCCGAAATAATTTTTCTGAATGTTCACTTGTATATTTGGCATGTCATGTTGGGCACACTTATTGGAATATACAAGCCATCTGCTTAATGATTGGGCACACTTATTGGAATTCAGAAAGAAGAAGTTGGGGTGAAAGGGATCAGAGGGAGGCTTTGATTTGTTTGTGGATTTGTATATTCTCTTTTGTATTGTTGTAGTGGCCAACATGTAAGACATGAAATCTTATAGACACCAAATGAATCGATAAAGTTATTTTGAACGGAAAGGCTGTCAAAATGTCTTGCTCTCCCCAAGTCCCCATACTTTATTTATTTATATTGTTTGTGGTCACTGTATGTTGATTACCATGCCACAAAGTAAGATGTCATTATCATTGAATGAGATGGCCGGTGTCATTAGTTGGCTATAATTGTGGAGAATTCAGTGGGTACAAGGGCATAGCTAAAGTTTAGTAGATTGCTAGTGTATCGATACGGGCTTGGGCCTGTAGCACACCGAAAGGTTGATAATATCGATACGGGTTTTGGTGCCATATTAATCAAGTGGGCACTACAGGCTTGGGCCTGGGCCTGTAGCACACCAGAGGGATTTTCAGTTTATTATCGAGGATGATGATTCTCAGTTTGTCTTTTGTTCATATTTTGAGAACTGGTAATCTATGGGTTGGGCCTCCAAATGGGGGATTTTGGGCCTCCAAATGGGGGCAGTTCAAGGAAAAGAGGCATGCTATCCGGCATCCTCCTCCTCCTAGCGTTCTCAAATTAAACTTCGATGGTTGTTCTCTTGGTAATCCTAGGCAATCAGGAGGTGGAGGAACAAAATTTAAACATGAGGGGTACTCAATTGATTCTTTTTCTTTTTCTTTTTTTGGATAATTAACGTATGAGGTTTAAGGGTCCTCACCCTTTCATTGAAAAAAAAAAAAACCGAGGTTATAAAGAACAAAACGAAGGTGATAAGAAGGGAGCTTCGACAATGCCTCGTATCGGTTAATTGATTTTTAATTTTTTAATGAATTTGGTGTTCACCAAAATAAAATTTGAGCCAAGTGGCTTTAGCTATGCCCTTGTCAACTATGCCCTTGTGATCACATTTTCTTTTTAATTCTCTCATTATATTTCCTAATTAGTTGGGATAAATTTGCTTTATATTCCATTTCATTTATCATGTATTATATCATTTCCTGATGGCATGAAGGACCTAAACAATGGATCTATGATAACAACTTGAAATTTTGAGTGTGATGGTTGATTAATACAAAGGAAATTGCTTAACTCATTGTTTGGTGGTATATATGGCGTGCACTGAATTGCCAAAAATGTTCAAATTTCTTTTTATGGCCAAAATTAAAGTACTCGAATCGGATGGTTCAAATCCCTAATACATGAACTTTTTGGTTGGGACTTGGGGTGATGCTGATCAGCTAGTTGGGCATATTTTATTCAATACACATGTTTGGACTTGGGCATATTTGATGATGACCAGCCAATTTTTTATGAAGTAATTAAAAAAGGGTATCTCAGTTTGCATCACAACCAAGCTGTGACTAGGATCCATATATCTAAACTGAACACCCGAACAAATTTTAAAAATAAGTCTCCTTCGAGATAGATAGATGGATGCTGTCAGAGCTACCAAACCTCCTAGCAAGGAGGCAAACCATTAAGAGAACCTATCAAGAAAATGCATTCACAATGAAACACCCGTACCTGTAGCAATCCTAGATAGCAACGACTAAGTACAAAGACCTGCAGCAGTCCTAGATAGCAACAACTACGTACAAAGACCTGCAGCAGTCCTAAATAGCAACAACTACATACAAAGACCTGCAGCAGTCTTGGATAGCAACAACAGCATACGAAGACGTGCAACAGTCCTAGATAGTAACAACTAAGCATTAAACTGCCACCAATCACATTCATATGTAGAAATTCTTCCATAAGAATTCAAATTAACAAAATACTAATTTATCATCAACAACACAACTAAAAAGCATTAGGTGGACTGCAAACCTAGCTAAACATGAAATTCGGTTCAATCAGATGGACACGACCATCTTAACAAGACATATAAAAGGGACCCGACCATCATAAAAGGACATATAACCTGCAGTACACATGTGCTATACCTGCAGAGAACATGTCAACATTTTCAATATGCATGCTATCTGCACAAAATATATGCGTAAATCTATCAATTACCACGATTACAAATTTCATAATAATTTTTTACAACCCTCATAAACTTAGTGTCCTTACTAAAACATGTTCCATCTGCATACAATCGTATCACAAAAACAGGTAGAAATGATTCATAGAGGCTAGCAGTGTAGCTAAAATGACGTCGCGTACGAGATGCTTTAATGTGACCCTGCAAGCCTGCACACCAAAATATAGTGTTTACTTAGTGCATTACTTATAACTCCACACAAAATATAACTCTACACAAAATATAAGATAGTAGAAATCTTATTTTTATGAAAAGAGAACTACATAACCAAACAGTGCATTACATAATGTTTCCACTACATTAGTTTCAGGAGTTTGCACTAACGGCATATGTTTTAAACCGATTAGCCTGCGAACATATCCAGTTATTGGCTCGAATCACGGGTAAGCTTGAAATTAATTCAGGTTCATCTTCCATGGACATTTCTGAGGGCCCAAATCGAAATATGATCTCGTCGCGAAAGATGAACTCTAAGGGGCCGTGAACCCACTGTGCGTAATACCAAAGATCTTCGATCACCATTATTTCTAATATATTGTAACCAATTCGACCCTCTCGCACCGCTATCATGGTGGTTGGAGGGGGTGGAAACCATAAGTCATCTCCTTCGTATTGGAGAGCACGTGCTTTACAGGCATGGAATGCACTTTCGATGAGATACATACCATAGAAATCATCGTCTAACTGGTATGTTGATTCTTTTAGACAACAATACTTACGAACTCTTTTAAGCATGAGTCGCCCAACCTCTGCCATTATTGTGTTGGGGATGGGATTCGGCATATTGTGGTGAGTTGGATGATCGTAAATCAAGATCACGACCATACTTATAGATAATTTATTTGGCCCATATGTGTGTATTGTCAACTCATAGAGGTTACCATTACTCTACTTATGAGTATTGTACCATAGTTTCAGCTATGTCTGTATTGTTAACTCCTACATGCTAGCACCTACAAGTGAGATGGTTTAGGTCTATATACGTATTGTCCACTCACCATCGAATCTCGATCGTATTATTATATTAGACTGCTCTCGTAGAGAGAGTCTGTGATAAGAGAGACCCCCTTTTAGCCGCGTGCGAGGTATGTGCTGTCAACTCACAGAAAGATAACTCATTTGGCCCTTGCATGTGTGTTGTCAACTCATATAGTCTGTCATTACTCTAGTTATGAGTATTGACTATAGTTTCAGCTATGTCTGTGTTGTCAACTCCTAGAGGCTAGTACGTGTTCTCAACTCATACGCCAACTCGACGATTATTAACTCTTCTACTACGTATATATTGTCAACTCATAGAGGCTAGTCATAGTCTCTGCCTAGTTCACAACTACGTAGAGACATAGAAGCCATTGTCCAACTCGTAGAGGCTAGCACCTACCAGTGAGACGGTTTAGGTCTATATACATGTCCACTCTCCATCGCATCTCGATAATACTATTATATTTGACTGCGGGGTATGTGTTGTCAACTCACCTGAAGATAACTCATTTGACCCCTATGTGTGTATTGTTAAATCGTAGAAGCTAGTATGTGTTGTCAACTCATACGCCATCTCGGTGAATGATAACTCCTCCACTCCATATGTGTTGTCAACTCACAGAGGCTAGTAATAGTCTCTACCTAGCTCACAACTATATAATAAACATACATACAACACTTACTCATTACCTCTCAATCCCTTTTGTTCATTACCCCCTATACACATTCATGGCAACCCTATCGCAGAGGATCCCAGCAGAAGTACTTCTTCAAATCGGTCGATTCATTCTGAATCGGGTTCGCAAATATTACATCATGGATCAGGAGGCCTTCCCATTTAGTGATAATTTCTATGCTACGTACATCATCGAGGACATCTTCAAGCTTCACGAACCTTATTTATCCCCTTTTGAGGGAGATGATATGTCGTGTATTCCACCTTATAGTACTCTAGAGCAAATAAACGAGCGACGCTTAAGGGCAACTGAGCTACTGGCAGTAAATGACCTTTCGACATATGCCCAGTGGATTATGGGCAGATTTGAATTTGCATTTCGCAATGAATTCTTATTTATGTTTGGCTCGTCGATGTGGTCCTCCGACCAACCAGATGTAATTTTCCTACGGTCGTGCAAAAATAAACCTACGTCTTGGAAATCGATATAAGACATTTTGCGTTGATGCCACCTAATATTTCGACTGATATGTGGTGTATTAGGTCTCGAACCTCCCTATCTTCTACTATTTCCTACTCGAGTAAATTTCGTTTACCTTTTTATGCATATGTAATTTAGAACCATCACTAATATGTAGTTTTATTTGGATACTATCTTCTTAATTTAAGGGTTACCTCAGTTTGACTCCTATCAAATTGATTTACTTTGCATGTTATCATATGAATGTAAGGGTTACCTTTATTTGATGCTTATAAAAATCAAACTCCATCAGTTCAAAGCATAAGTTGGCCGCCTCAATAGCTTTAATATAACTCTGTGATACCTCAAAGCCCACGTGACACTGTTGCATCTGACACTGAAACCTCTGAACAAATAAATAATAGAAAACATTAAATTGTTATAGGTTATTCTAGATAAATGAACGAGAGATAAAATGCATAACAAATAGTGAAAGCAAATAAGAGTCCGTCAAGAAACTTTTAAAGTGACTATATAGGCAATGTGTACTTCTGTAGGAAAAATATTACCTTTAGGGGGTCTTCTGCAACTCTTTCAGTTGTGACCAACCTCCCTACAATTGGCGCATCGCCGACATGCGACCACCTCACCGACACTCTTTCTTCTCAATTTTTTAGGTCGTCCTGTTGGTATCCTAGGAATTTGTGGCATAACTATTCTTTTCTCCTTAGGTTCGACCCACTTATCACTACTCAGAGTGGCATGAATAACAGGCTCGTAAGTCTTGCGGTACCTATCCACTGTGAACCAATCTTGAACGTATAAATAGGAACTTGTGCACGATTATTTATGGCTGCCAATGCATGTTTACACGGGACGCCCAAAATTTCAAATTGCCGACAAGAGCACGTGTGTTTTTCCAGGTGCACAGTATTTCTAGTATCTCCAACAATTAAAAATTCATCAAAATTGGAGGGAAATGTAGTATACGTGAACGACGCTCTATCATTTTCTTTAAGAAACTCTTCGGTCTTTGGCGTCATAATTGTGGTCCACTTTTCGGCCTCATTCCTTCTATTATAAAAATATTTCATCACCTTCTTATGCGTACTTTCTATTAGACCAATGATCGGTAGCTCCCTAGCATCTTTCAGTACATTATTGAGACATTCAGACCGTGATGTGGTCGTGTGTTCGTATCTCCCAATAGGAAAATGTGCTCTAGCCCAATGTTGTTTTCCAATCTGAACAATGTAGTCATACGCTTCTTCAGATATCTTCTGAATTTCACTTATTTTTTTATCAAATTCAATTTCAGTATACGCGTAACATGCTTTCTTTGTGTGTTCTATTACAAGTTCATTCTTGTGCATACTCTTCAAAATTTTCTCAATGTGATATAAACAATACCCATGCGAAGCATACCGAAAGACTTTTGACACTGCTTGAGTAAGACCTTTTTGTCGATCACTTAGGATTACTGCGCGTGAATCGTATCCTATGATCTCTGTCAATCCATGTAAAAAATATTCTCAAGAACTACTATTCTCTGATTCCACTACGGTAAAATACAACAAAAATATCCTCTTATTCCCATCAATGCCGATGGCTATGAGGAGTGAAGCTCTATACCTTCCAAATAAATGTGTACCATCAACCGAAATAAGTGGCCATAAGTACTTCCTAAATGAATCAATGCATGGCCCAAATGCCCAAAAGATTCTCAAGAATGCATCGTCTTCCTTCGTCTGTAGGTATATAATGCATTGAGGATCCACGCGTTTCAGTTCCACCATATATGATGGGAGCAATTTATAAGACTCCTTCCAACTACCTCTAATATCATTGAGGGCGATCTCTTTTGCACGCCAAGCCCTCCGATATCCTGTATTGGTTTGAAATCGCGTTCTCACGTCACACATTATCTGCTTGGGAGTGTAGTTATTTTCTTTTAGCTGGTCCTTCGCAATTGACGCCATCCAAAAACTTGTAGCTTGATGATGGCTCTATTGTCTATCTCATGGCAACCCACAAGTATGCTATGGAGTAAATCTTTTAATTTTAAAATAATCGGAGTCTCTCATCTTCGAAGCACATATACTCCAAGAGCATCCATCTTCACGACATCTGGTAGCAACAACCTTCCGATTAGTTTTGGTCGGTTTAATTTCGAAGTTCCCATGCATTGCAAATTCCCGCAAAGCAATATGGAATGATATCTTCCCAGTGAATATTTGGTTTAAATTGAAAACACCGTCTACGCCAGGAACACCGTTCACTTGTTGTGCCTCATCCACCACATATATGTCTTCAATAATAGGAAGCATGTCGTTTGTGTTACAAACGTGGGATTCTGTAATATCAGTCACTCGATCATTGTGCCTTGGTTCGCTATCAGGAGGTGTACCTCTACTTTATCTTCCGTCAAGTTCACCCCCCCTACACTCACTACAGTTCTCTGCATTGATGGTCCATATGCTGGCATCTATTCTACCTCCCTTAGAGAGTGCAGTAGCTTTCTCATTCCCAACTGTACCGATATTATATGCATTGCCTTCGAACACACCTCTCAGAGATGCGCTTATATTTTCGTTGGCTGGATCGATGGGGACATGCACTAAAGGAGGGTCGACTTCATTTTTACTATCTGAAACACATGTCACACCAACATACCTATTGAAGGACGAATAATCAATTATCAACTTAATAAATTTAATTTACGAGATAATCTCAATACTATCGACTTAGTAGATTGAATTAACCTTCCATGTCAGGATGAAGTAGTAGTGGGCCGAGTAGTTACTGTTGCGATGAATGGGGATGAAAAAGTATGCTCTTCGTTCTTACATCAATGTAAATAAAATAAATTAATTCAACAAACACAATCCAACAAAGACATAAGTATATAAGAGAACTAATCAATACCAATCATAAATATATTACGCACCTTCTAATATAAAGATTATTCAGGCTTGTGACGGGAGTTTGACATACAGTAGTCGATGCACTTACAACAGTGTTACGTTGAGTCTCAAACCCCTCTGATAGGCATGTAACGGGAAGGGAATCGGTGGGTGTTAAGCCGTTAGAGAAATCAGTCAAAGGATAAGTATGACAATCATTGTTTTGTTCGAAATGAGCTTTTTGTACGTAAATACATAAACTCTACCCGACAAACTGTGGATAATGCATCATCTCATGCACATCATTGTCGTCATCAAGGTCTATCACATACTTTTCTCCCCCTACTTGTGGCATTACGTAGCTAAGCTTCAGTATTGTATCTTTGATCCGAATTTTTGTCACCTCATATATTTTGACAATTAAATCCTCTAAATTTATCTCTCTCTACAACCAATACTTTCCTTTTTCTGTCCTCGTACACCGGTTTCGTAGAGTCGGAATCATTTAACCGTCCATCATAAAAGCATAATAAGTAAACTTTATCTTCGGATGTAGCCATCGTTGATATCTACTAACAATGATTGTTATCAAAATAAAATTAAGTTAGACTAATCACTAGAGAGAGTCTAACTACATTAGAAATTATCAACAAGGATAACCAAACTTACAATGCAAACTGCACTAGGTGACCGCCAACTCCATAGAAAGTATATTTTTCAACTCATAATACATTAAGGAATACTCAAGAATAGGTAGAACACTTCTAAGTCAGTTTACGATCACTCTAGGACAGTTTGCGCCACTCTAGGTCATTTTAAACTGACCTAGGGTAGACCTAGGGCATTTTAAACTGACCCAGGGTAGTTTCAAATTGACCTATGGTAGTTTATCTCACCCATTTATTAGTTTTAAACTGCCCAAGGTCAGTTTGCGCCACTCTAGGTCAGTTTGCGCCACCCTAGGTCAATTTACAGAGTAGACTGTATCAGGTGATCACCAAAACTAACCTAGGGTATTTTAAACTGACTTAGGGTAGTCTCAAACTGACCCAGGGTAGTTTATCTCACCCATTTATCTGTTTTAAACTGTCTTAGGTCAGTTTGCGCCACCTTAGGCCCGTTTACAGAGTAGACTGCACTAAGTGATCACCAAAACTGACCTAGGGCATTTTAAACTGACCTAGGGAAGTTTCAAACTGACCCAGGGTAGTTTATCTCACCCATTTATCTATTTTCAAACTGCCCTAGGTCAGTTTGCGTCACTCTAGGTAAGTTTGCGCCACCCTAGGTCAATTTACAGAGTAGACTGTATCAGGTGATCACCAAAACTGACCTAGGGCATTTTAAACTGACCCATGGTAGTTTATCTCACCCATTTATCTGTTTTAAACTGCCCTAGGTCAGTTTGCGCCACTCTAAGTCAGTTTGCGCCACCCTAGGCCTGTTTGCAGAGTAGACTGCACTAAGTGATTACCAAAACTGACCTAGGGCATTTTAAACTGACCTAGGGTAGTTTCAAACTGACCCAGGGTAGTTTATCTCACTCATTTCTCTATTTTCAAACTGCCCTAGGTCGATTTGCGCCACTCTAGGTCAGTTTGCGTCACCCTAAGTTAGTTTACAGAGAAGACTGTACTAGGTGATTACCAAATCTAACATAAGATATTTTGAACTGACTTAGGGTAGTTTCAAACTGACCCAGGATAGTTTATCTTACCCATTTATCTGTTTTAAACTGTCCTAGGTCAGTTTGCGCCACTCTAGGTCAGTTTACGCCACCCTAGGCCCGTTTACAGAGTAGACTGCACTAAGTGATCACCAAAACTGACCCAAGGTAGTTTTAAACTGACCTATAGTAGTTTGTCTCACTCATTTATCAGTTTTAAACTACCCTAGGTCAGTTTGCTCCACTCTAGGTCAGTTTGCACCACCCTAGGCTCGTTTACAGAGTAGACTGCACTAGGTGATCACCAAAACTGACCTAGGATATTTTAAACTGACCTATGGTATTTTGTTTCACTCATTTATCTGTTTTAAACTGCCCTAGGTCAGTTTGCGCCACTCTAGGTCAGTTTGCGCCACCCTAGGCCCGTTTACAGAGTAGACTGCACTAAGTGATCACCAAAACTGACCTAGGGCATTTTAAACTTACCTAGGGTAGTTTCAAACTGACCCAGGGTAGTTTATCTCACCCATTTATCTATTTTCAAACTGTCCTAGGTCAGTTTGCGCCACTCTAGGTCAGTTTACACCACCCTCGGCCCGTTTACAGAGTAGACTGCACTAAGTGATCACCAAAACTGACCTAGGGCATTTTAAGTTGACCTAGGGTAGTTTCAAACTGACCCAGGGTAGTTTTAAACTGACCCAGGGTAGTTTATCTCACCCATTTATCTATTTTCAAACTGCCCTAGGTCAGTTTGCGCCACTCTAGGTCAGTTTGCGCCACCCTAGGTCAATCTACAGAGTAAACTGTATCAGGTGATCACCAAAACTGACCTAGGGCATTTTAAACTGACCCAAGGTAGTTTCAAACTGACCCAGGGTAGTTTATCTCTCACTCATTTATCTTTTTTAAACTGCCGTAGGTCAGTTTGCGCCACTTTAGGTCAGTTTGCGCCACCTTAGGCCCGTTTACAGAGTAGACTGCACTAAGTGATCACCAAAACTGACCTAGGGCATTTTAAACTGACCTAGGGTAGTTTTAAACTGACCCAGGGTAGTTTATCTCACCCATTTATCTATTTTCAAACTGCCCTAGGTCAGTTTGCGTCACTCTAGGTCAGTTTGCGCCACCCTAAGTTAGTTTACAGAGTAGACTGTATCAGGTGATCTTCAAAACTGACCTATGGTAGTTTCAAACTGACCTAGGATAGTTGCAAACTGACCCAGGGTAGTTTATCTCACCCATTTATCTATTTTAAACTACCATAGGTCAGTTTGCGCCACTCTAGGTCAGTTTGCGCTATCCTAGATCAGTTTATAGAGTAGAATGTACTAGGTGATGATCAAAACTGACCTAAGACGTTTTAAACTGACCCAGGGTAGTTTCAAACTGACCCAAGGTAGTTTATCTCTCATTTCTCTATTTTCAAATTGCCCTAGGTCGGTTTGCGCCACTCTAGGTCAGTTTGCGCCACCCTAAGTCAATTTACAGAGAAGACTGCACCAGGTGATCCAATCATAACATGAAAAAAATGACTTAGGGCATCTTATCTAATCCGTTTCTGATTTTGATGTAGAGAAATGAAGAAGAAAAATAAGAGGAAGAAGAATCATTGAGAGAGATAGACTTATAGTGAGAGAGAGAGAAACCCTACTGTTTTCTTCGTCGGGGAGGTTGGCACAAAGTCGGCGAGGTTTGCACGAAGAAGAAGGGGAACCAGCGTGAGAAAGAATGGAAGAGAGGGGAAAAAGAGAATAGTGTAGGTTTAATACCCTTTATATATAAAGGGCATTTTAGTCTAAAAAAATAAAAGAGGCCTTGCTATAGTATTTCTAACTTAAGGGATTCGATTGGAATCAATCAAGATAATGGGAGATTTTTTAGGACAATTGGCCATATATATATTGTACTGCAACAAAGAAAAAAAAAATCAAAAAAAAAAAAAAAAAAAGTTGTGTTGTGAGTAGTCACTCTAGTGGCAGCTCAACGGTGTGAGGTGTTGCCGTAAGGCCTTAAAAGGCTTAAAGTTAATTGTTAAACTAAAGAAACTAAGGAAAGAGGGAAATAAAAAAAGGAAAAAAAGTGGTTCGATTTGGTTCGGTTTAGGGTCAGTTTACACAGCTAATTCGGGTCGGTTTGGGCCTGTTTTAGCCCATTGATGGGTCGGTTTACTCAACCTACCAATTCGATTTTCGGCTTCCCGCTATCCAAACCAAAAACTAAACTAATTTCACTTCAGTTCAGTTTGGTTTGGTTCAGTTTTTGGGGCGGTTTGGTTTGATTCGGGAGGGCCTGTTTACAATTCGATTTTGGTGTTGGGTTTAGGTTTTGCAACCCTCCTGTTAGGAGAGAGAGGCTTCTCCCAAAGCAAAAGACACGCCTAATACAAATAATGGCCACAAACTGTGGATAGAAATAAGATAAACTTCAATTAATAATAATATATAGTTATACTTTTATTAATATTAAAATAAAATAAAGTACAAAGGTTCCCGGATTACCCTCTCAGATACACCTTTTCCGTTAGAGGCTCTATATTTTCACCTTTATCCAAACTGACCAGCTTTTAGCCAAGCCATTTTTAACTAGCATAAAAAGTCTGAAATACCCCTGACACTTTTTTTCATTCTACATGATTTAAAATTTTAAATATTTGCACTTTTCTATATTTATGTGGTATGAAATGGGATCTATGCCGTCTGATTTGAAGGCCATAATATAAAATCGATGGCACCAAAGATAGACACGAAAAAAAGATGATATTGCCTCTTTAAAAAAATAAAAAAATAAAAAATAAAATTTAAAACAATCGATGGCGACTCTTAAAACAGTCGATAACGATTCTTAAGACAATCGATGGTGACTCTTAACACAGTTGGTAGCAATTGTTTTAAGAGTCGTTATCGACTGCGCAGACAATCGAAAAAAAAAAAAATTTATTTTTATTTTTTTAACAGTCGATGGCGACTCTTAAAATAATCAGTACCGACTGTCTTAAGAGTCGCTATCGATTGTTTTAAGAATCACTATTGATTGTTTCAAGAGTCGCCATCGATTGTTTAAATTTTTTATTTACTTTTTTTTTTTTATAAAGAGGCGATATCGCCTATTTTCTTGTCTATCTTTGGCGCATTAATTTTATATTGTGACTCTCAAATCAGACGACATAGATCTCATTTCATACTGCATAAATATAGAAAAGTACAAATATTTAAAATTTTAAATCATATAGAAAGAAAAAAAAGTGTAAGAAGGGATATTTCAGACTCTGTGTTAGCTGAAAATGGCTTGACTAAAAGCTGGTCTTTAGAGAAAAGTAAAAATATAGTCTCTGATGAAAAAGGGTAGGATTCTCTCGAAAAACGTTGAGTATAACCTTTGACATAAATGAGTGGATATGATGCATTCACCCATTGTCTACAATAGGTGGTCCGCCCATTATAGACGACCTCTTCCGAGATACTAAGAAGAATGTTGGAATTGTACCACATTCGTTTGTGGGCAGACCCTTTTAGGGCTCTTTACATTACGGGCAAACCTCACCTTATAAGTCGGTTTTATAAGGTTGAGTTAGGCCCATTAGATTTCTGCATGGAATCAAAGCCATTTTTTCTCCCCGCATCACCCATTTCTTGTCGAAGTTTGTCACTGCTATGTAAAGAGAGGTGACCAAATAAAAACCCTGTTTATACATTTAGCACTGATCATTCAGAAGGAATCCCATGAATAGGCTTGCAAGAAAAATACTTGGAAGGCTGCCAGCTTGGTAAATAGACAACCCACGCTCTATCCAAATGACTATTATTTCTATTATTCCTCACAAATAAATAGTTTTGAATATAGTGACAAATTTCGTTTTCGATAATTTTTCGTTGGGAGGTCCTTTCGATATATTCCGGATTAATTTTGATATATTTCGAAAAAATTTCGAAAAAGTTTCGAGAATTAAAAATATATTTAATATTTTTAAAAAAAAAATTAGCAATTGATCCAAGTGGCCAAGCACTAACACGGAACTCAAGCATAAAACTATAGAAGACAAATTGACAAAGGGTCCAGTTATACTCACCCAAAGGTTGCTTTTTCACCCCACCTCCTTCACTAGGCATGCATTGACCGCCTTTGACTAGATGGTGGAGGTTATTTTCGTCCCAATATTTTGTACAGTTGATATATGGATCGTGCACGTACCATCAGACGGTCACTTTTTTATTACACGTGATACACATCTCAAAAAGTGATGTTAAAATCATACTTAAGTGTGATAGAAGTCATATGATTTTAGGGTCACTTTTGAGGTGTGTGTCGTGTATAATAAAAAATCGACCGTCTGATGATATCCCTACAATCCATAGATCTATTGTGATTAAGATGGGGACGAAAAACAACTTCCACCATCAGATTCAAGGCAGTCAATGATTACTAACTGAAGAAGATAGAATGAAAAAGCAATTAAGGAGAAGGGAATAGGAGTTGCTATTTTTTACAAAGCTTTTTTAGTCCCACATCGCCTGGGAGTAAAACCCTCCACACTCTACCCCTCTATATAAGAGGTTTTATTCCCAATTGAACATCACATTCAGCTGTATGCCGATTAAATTATTAATTTATTCAGAATTTTTAAAAAGAAAAAAAAAAAAAAAAAGTTGAAAAAATTGGCCGAAATTTCAAAATTTTCGTCAAAAAATATCGAAATTTCTGAAATATCGAAAACTGTCAAAATTTCTTTGAAATTTTCGATTGACCCCTAATTCGGCTATTTTCGCAAATTTCGGCGAAATTTGTCACTATGGTTTTGAATAAAGGTTCATATGGGAAAAAAAATAAATTATTCAATACTAACTCTGGCTAACAACATCCTTCAAATTTAAATTATTAAATACAAACTCTGGCTAACAATAACACTGAAGGACCTCTCTCTCTCTCTCTCTCTATCCAATCCGCAAACACACTTCCTCTGGCATTACGCAAACTCACTGAAAGACAAAATCGCTTCATCTGCCATTACGATAGGCTCAGCCTTTTTTAAGGTTGGATCACGAAAAGTGGCTGCAATAGGGAAAAAAGGATGTCAGAGTACAACTAAATGCATAACTGCACAGGCAGTAACTACGGCCCTGTTTGTTTGCTTTTTTTTTTTTTTTTAAATTAATTTATAGGTCGGGACTCTTAAAGAACCCGACAAAAGCCAGGGACACGTGCAGTGCCCCAAGTTAGCACGTGACAGGTCAGCATGAGATGAAATCCCTATGGTGGCCTAAGGGGGATTTGAACGCAAGTCTACCCTCTTTCTGAGGCAGGTACCTGGCCATCACGCCAAACCCCTTGAGGTTGGTGTTCGCTTACATTCATCACACAACATCCACATGATTCCCGCAAAAGCTAGAATCTGGAAGCAGGTTTAGGACGCTTTGGATTCTCACCAATTTTTCACTGAAAGCAGCTTGTGGGGGAATCGACTGGGCGAGAAGTTGAAGTTACCAAATGGCAATTTTATACTGTTTTGATTTTCAGCTATGGTTTTAGATATCAGCCAGTCCAATTCATCTCGGCCGATATGTATCGGGTTAGGCCCCATCCGATACGATATAAGACCTCCGATTCTGTGTGGACTCAAACAAGTCGAATATCAGCCAATATCGGGTCATATCAGCCCACATCAGCTCACAGCAGCCGACATGAGTCAAACAAAATATCATAAATGCCCGTTTTGCAATTTTATTTATTTTTATTATTTTAAAAATAAAAAAGGTGCTTAAATATCAAAAAAATTGGCCGATACATATCCGATAGATCCGATACCATCAGCCTGGGACATGCCCAATATGCAGATATGTATCGGTCTTTAAAACCTGCTTTCATGGGCCAAAAGCCAAAATTGAGCCATGAAAAGGCGTTCCCAAACACTACCTAAGTCACCTATTGATCAAGCATTCCAAGCTCACCGTATCCATGCTGACAGGCTTCGCATCATCAACAAGGATCTCCACCACTGTTCCAGATTGATCTGCCTACGAATATTTACAGACCCAAATCATACTGTCAGAACTAGCGAGAATATATTTTCAATGTTGCATAAAAGGTATGAGAGGCTAGAACCATCGAGAAATGAAACTGAAGAACATATGATTAGACAAAAGACATTAATTAGAAGTTTGGAGACGAAGACATGATTAGAAGTAATAAATAATTGAAGATATCAACAAATTCTTGAACCTAAAAGAGAAAGGACTCAAACCACATATGCTTCATTAGATCCTATTATATTAAAAGAAATCCTCAATTTTGCATCTACATGAACAAGCAAAGCTAGATCTCTTAGCCCACTAAAACATCAAGGCTGCATATGGCATAGCTCTCTGCTAGCCTCTGCCATAGCAGAGTTCACCTGCTTTAGCAGGTTCCCATTCTCTTTGTTAACATCTTGCTACCTGCTTTAGCAGGTACCCCTTCTCCTTGATAACTCCTTGCATAGCAAGATTTTATACAAGATTTACCTGTTCAGCAGTTCCACCCGCCTCTCTACTCACTCCTTTTTCGGAGTAGATTTTATTTGCTCTGGTAGGGAGTTGCTAGAGAGCATGGAAGTTGCTGCTAGAGCAGATATATTCTCCTTTGTAGGGAGTTAGAAAAGAGCATGGGAACCAACGAAAGTAGGTAAACTCTACTGTGACAGGGGCTAGCAAAGAGCTATGACATACGCAACCCAAATATCTGTTCATAGGACAACGCCTTCCTCAAACTCCATTTTTTAAAGGTACAACAGGCACTCATGTAACATTATATTGAAAAATAAGGATAGACGAGCCTTTTTGAGTTCCAATGAACTTCCGCCATCTTTATTCAACCACAAAAAGGCTTAAAAAATCCATTTTCTATTGTTTAATCGAGTGAATTAAACTGATAACAATTAGTTATAGGTGAAATTATTGTAATTAAATAATGGTGCAGAATAGTAAGAATGCCATTTTTTTATGGCAGTGCAGTTCCAAAGACTTGGGTGTCACGTGCAAATAATGATCAGATTTCTCAAGGAACCAAGATGTCCTCAATTAATAGGGACAGCAGCACAGAACTAGAATGGCTGAGCAGTGACAGATGCCTTATTGATTATCAAATAGGTTAAATATATGTTGGACGTGACTCCGAAGTACAGTGCCAGACTAGTATATTCTTCATTAGATTTTAGTTGACTCCATTGTTGCCGGTCCCAAGCCCGGATGAGAAAGGAGGAGCGTTGGTGTCAGGTTAACAACCAGCTGAAAAAATCCCATTAAATCCTTCTGACGAATCTTTGATGGGATAAGACTCTGATGATGATAAAACAGAATAGTTTTGCAGAACAAAAAGAAGTTTGACACTTCGTCTAGATGTCAATAGTCTACAATTTCCGTAGGATTCAAATCAGCCTCAAAGTTCATTCTTTTGAAGGAATCTCAAATTCCAAAAACCATTATATTGAAGTTGTCCACAAAAAGGTAAGACTACGCTTTTCTTAATGCCAATGAACTTCATCATCAAAATTGTTTAGAATAATGCCAAGATATTCTACAGTACAATTGTATGGTTTTGCACCTGGGAGACAGGAATTTCTCCCAAACATTTGCATGCATTGTTCTTTTCCATTTTGACGTGTAAGATAATTTGCTTGCAAAAAAAACAAAGAGAAGCAAATAGTAGCAACTGGCTCGCAAAATAGAGAAAAAATGTCAAAAGGAAAAAACTTGGGGGGAAGCCTTTCCCAAATGCAAAGGAATCGACACTCCATAGTCAGTCTCTGGAAAGTGAGTCAGCATTTGAGTTAGCCTCCCTATTTACATGAGAGATGTTGACAGAATCCAGCATAGATACAGTGCTTCTTTCAAAAATCAAAGAGTCTAAAAGAAGCACCTCTCCTTTACCTAAACTATTAACAACATGGAATAGCCCTTGAGAGAGTCCAACTTTAAGGAATAGGGGCCCATGTGGGAAGCATGGTTCTCACCTTCTTGGCTTCAAGAGCATCACATACTCGGTTTCCTTTATTCTAAACATAGCTAAACTGTAATTTCATTTCGGATAATGAAAATGTGATAAATAAATAAAAAATAGCTAGACTTAGATATTTCCTTTATTCTAAACATAGCTAGATTTAGATATTTTTTTTAAGATTGTTTAATAAATAAATATATAATCAAGTTGTTATTGAGGATACTTTAGTTTATATTTACAACTTTAATACATAGAGTTTGGGAGGTAAGTCAGGCAAAGAAATGCCATTTCTACATTTTATCAAAGAGATTTTCTAGGGTTTCAATTTTTTTCTTTAGCATTCCTTGTTGTTACTGTTTAGTGAAACCCTAATCTTTCTTCAGTCATATCTTTTTGTTATTGCTCTTGATAAGACGGTTTTTATTCTGTTCACAAAGAGATGAATTATGCTCTTTATATCTGATGTGTAGTGTACAAAGTACAAACGATCAGTGGATCGCTGGTTCATTCAGCCGATGTGACGCAGCCCATGGGTTGATGCGTGTTAGTGGTTGATTGTCATGGTGTACAATCAGATTTCAACATCTACTGTGAGGTATCAAGTCTTTTTATCAGAAAACATGATTTTGTTTTTCATTCTCAATACAAATGGAAGGAGAAGGTGATCATAAAACAATCTTTTATTATTATCTAAATCTACAGGGTTCCAAATTACTTTTGTAAAATTAAATGGTGCAAACTATTTACAATTGGCCACTTCCGTAAAAGAAATTGTTATGGGTAGGAGTAAGTTGAACTACTTAACATCACAAATGCTTGCTCAAATCCTCTGTTGACTACAATGACTGGGTGGCAGAAGGTGCTTTGTCGGAAGAGTTTGACTTCAATGAGCAAAGGGGTTCATTGCAGACAATGGCATCTGTCTTTTCAGCTGTGCATGTATTTAAACGCACGGATATTTAAGTCCACATAAATGTACAGCTAATGTTGGCCCATTGTTTGCAATGAGCCCTTGGCCCCTTGTTTGTAATGAGCCCTTGGCTCATTGTAGTCAAACTCTTTATGGAGTACCATAAAACCAACTCAGTCCTAATGCGATGATCTTTAAAATGGTAAAAGAAATTTGGGAAACTCTAGAAGAGATATATACTCAAGGGAAAAGGACATAACCCGTATCTCAAGGTTGTTAAAGGCGCTAGGCAAGGCCCAAGTAGCAGACCCCACTGGGAGCTAAGTGGACCTACCTAGGAGGTAATGACGCAGGACAGTTCCCTAATCTACGTGAATGATATGATTGATTTTGTCAGAATTAAATTAAACAATAAAATTCACAAAATATAACGAATACCTCAGGTTTTTGTAGTATTCCATGGGAGAATCATGTATGCTTCAAGTAGGGTTCAGTCCAAGCGCTAGATCCGTTAGGTTGTAGCGTAGATCGATCCTAGAGATAGAACTCTAGGTTTTCCCAGATTAGGATGCTCACAACTCAATGATAGGATCACTGGTTTCCTCTGAGTATTTGGTGCGGAAGGTTTAATAACTCAGTTGGGATCTACGGTTGTTGAATCAGATCGATTCAAGGATTCAGGGACAATTAGGGTTTAGGATTTCACAAGGATGGTGGTCAATTTGGGCTTGTAGAATCACACAAGCAAAGAAAAAGATAGATAGATAGATAGATTGGCAGGTTTCGCACCCTTGGCTTCGCACCAAACCCTTTTCGGGAAGAAGAATCACTCTTCGTAGAGGCTCATCTCAAGCACACACAAGCAAAAGCTTTTGATTCATAATCAATAACTTGTTACATTGTTCAATTTAAGGACCTTATATAGGAGTCCTTTCAATAAAAGAAAACCCTAAAATAATTAATAAATAAAAGACAAATAAACCCTCAAAACAGAAGTTCGAAATTAAACTCCTAAATTAACTAAATAACCCGGCGCGATTTCGATTGATCAATTTTGAAAATCGATCGATCGATTTGAAATTTCGATCTATCGAAAAAATCGATCGATCGAAATTTCATAATTCCGTGAAAAATCGCCATCGACATTCGATCGATCGACTTGAAAATTTCGATCAATCGAACGAATAGTCCATTCGATTGGTCGAAATTTCACTCCATAACTCTATACTCTGTCGATGCCAGTCGATCGATCGATTTGGCAATTCAATCGATAGAAATTGCAATTCGATCGATCGAAATTGTTATATTCCTCCAATTTTCTCCATAATTTCGTCTTTCGCCTCTTTCACCTAGTTCTGATGATTTTCATTCCGCTTCTTCCAACGTCAGTACACGCGAAAAGGTCCATATCCGATGTCTACGATGTCGGCGTCCCCGTCAAGTAAGCCCCAGTAATGTTGTCATTTTGTTTTTACTTCCATACTATGCTATAAAAGATTTCTAATATATGAAATTTTTTAACATGATTATATACCCATTGTTTCAATGTCATGTAAAATTGTAGGTTGAAAGAGTAATGTAACAAGTTACAACTAGCAAATAATAATTAGGAAATTAAATAGACTAAAAATAATAACAAGTACATTTATTTTGAAAACATAATAGTTTTAGAGTCTTAAGGATTAATAATAATTAAATCTAAAGTTAATTTGAAAAAATTGAAAAAAATTTGAAAAAATTTCAGGATATAGTAGTTTGATCTAATTTCATTGTGATATATCTATTAAAGATTAGAAAAATAGAGATCTTTACGTATTGGGCTTTTGCTCAAGTGGTAATGGCGTCAAGCATGTAGTTTTAGGTTAGGTGTTTAAATTGCTTTTCATGTTGTTTTTGAGAGTAGGATGAGTGTTGTGCATTTTTTTTTCTAAAAAGAAGAATTTTTTTATAAAGTTAGGTATTTTCCATCTTACTTAATACCACTATGGTGACCTGCGAATGGCCACCTAAATGCCTTCCTAAAATCTGGCATGTCTCTTTACGACACCCAAGGAGGGAAAAGCATAATAAGTGGGGCCAAGGCACAACTTCGGACATCCCTATGAGTTATACCAGAAAATCTTCACCCTTCAACAAGGTGGGAAGAGCAGAGGAGAGTGCCACTCTATCCTACGAAGGATGGGGGAAATTTAAAGATATACTATCCCATGATTGTCGATTGTCGATTATAAGGTTATGAGACAGCAGTGTAAAGAGTTTTTTATTTCCAAGTTTCTCTCTGGCCTTTGATCTGAGTTTAAGCGAGATAGGGCTCAAATCCTTGGTGGTAATGAGATCCCCTCCTTTATAGAGGCCTTTGCTCGTATTTAGCGTGTATCTAGTGGGGATCCACAGGTTCCATTACTCATGATAGATCGAGCTTAATCACCACCACTGGATGGAGAGATGGACATCGTAGGGACCGTGGTGCTCATGATACCCATGGAGAATGGTTTGGTGCCCGAGATTCAAGGAGAAGTTATAGTAGGGTTGTCAACTCTGAAAGTGCTCTCGTTATGGGCTCACCAACCGCAATGTAGATAAACGTTGAGAATGTCATCGGAAGCACATATGTGCTAATCAGGTGCAGATATCAAATGATGGTGGACGTCGCTTCTCAATCTGAGCCAAGTACAACTACTGATATTGTCACCTTATCCAAAGATGGAAATATCAGATGATAGAAGGGTCAATCAACACCAACATCTTCCTCCATAGTTACACTTGTCCAATTAACCGTTCCTTGCTTCTCATCATTCTATTCCTAGGTGTCTCAATTCCACAGAATTTAATCATCTAATGTTGTACTGACATTTCACTTTTGGAGTGCGGTCCTTCTACAGGCGCCTTTTTCAAGGTTATTGGTTTTATGTCGGGCCCATGGAAAAGGCTCCTAACGGCATCCTCATATCAGGGAAATGATACCAGAGTGAAATGCTGTTAGAATTCTTCTCTTGGTCATCCTTTGATGCATCTGGTTTAAGAGAAATGAGCGTATTACCAATCTCTACTATCATCAACGCAGTGGAGGATAATCTCCTCCTTTAGGTGAGTTTCTCCAAGGAATGTCAAGATTGGTCAGATCATGATATCACCACTCTTTGGGACTAGTTGATCACCGATGCGTAGCTTTTTTTGTCGAGCCCCTGGCTTCTAGTTTTGGGGATGATGGAGATGTCGTAGCTACATTTTTAGAGGTCCGCAGTCCCACGTTCTTTTTATTTTTCTCCACTTAGCCCCTTATTACGTGGGATCTGGATGTACTTTTGTTTCAGTTAATTAATTCACATTTTTGCCCATAAAAAAGATTTCCTTGGGTCATTGAGTTAGGGGCCTCTGAACATATGTCTGGTGAGTCTGGTACATTTTCTTGCTTAGATACATCCGTTTGTTTTCACTTTGATACATTAGCTGATGGTACCTCAACCAAAAACTTTAGGCTGAGTACTGCTCACCCTAACTCCAATCTATCCTTGTCATTTGTCGAGTATGCGCCTAAGTTTCCTGGAAGATTATTATTAGTAAACAAACTGACCAAATCTCTTAATTTTCATAATTATTTATCTTTCCTACTATGAATTTTAGGGATATAAGGAAGGAGAGAATGATTGGTGGACATGAAGCTGGTATTGGATATTTTACCTAGATCATGGGGTGGTCAGAAATGCTATTCAGATGAACATCACTCCTCATCAATGACATTGCAGACTTGGTCATGTGTCATTGAGTAGACTAAAGAATCTTTTTCATTCTTTTTCATCTGCGTCTAAGTTAGAATGTGAGCCTTGCGAGTTAGAAAATATCATATAATGTCGTGTTTCCACTACGTCTGGACAAACCGCAGCGTTTGTCCCTTTATTCTTATTCATTCTGATGAGTGGGGACCAATGTGAGTCCCAAGTATTTATGGCCTTAAGTACTTTATTACTGTTGGTGATGATTGTTCTCATTTAACTTGGTTATATCAACTGATGAAAAAACTCAAAATTAAGAATCAACTTGATGCAAATATTCGTGTCATGCAAACTGATCATTCAAACCTCACATGACTTTAATTCATATCCTTCTGGTCATGACATTATTCACCAAACCTCTTGTGCTCATTGACGCGGGACGACACGCTAAAACCCTCATATGTGAAATTGGGATTAACTTTAGAATGAATTGAATAGCGGAAATATTCAAATCATACAATATATAAAATTAATTCAATAAAATTACTAAAACAATTAGATTAATCCATTTTAATGTTCGCATGCTTGAGAATTTTCCAATCTAGAAAAACGGCTCCAATGAGGGAACTCGAGTTTCGTTCTAATTTAGGGCATCAATCGATAATCGCAATAGCATGTCTTGACTCCTCGGGAATTTTAAATGAAATAAGGCTTAAAATAATTCAGTAAAAGAGGAACAATTTAGGATTTTGATTTTTATCAACGGAATTAAAGAAAGATAATACCTGACAACAACTAGATAAAAGACAAAATAAAGGGATAAATTCCAAGGCTTCACACCAAGGGTTTTCCAAAGCTTCACACCACGGTTGTACGTCGGCTTCGCACCAAGTCGCACGAAAAACGAGTGCTCACTCCTCAAGGTTTGAAGGATTCACTCCATCGGTTGAAAACTCTTCACAAGCTCTCTAGGGTTTGCACAAAAGCAACTTTCTTTTCATTCAATAATCAAAACTAATTAATAAAGTGTTTACATTGCCTTTATATAGGCTAAGAAAACCCTAAACAACCTAAAACTCACAATAAAAGAGTCGTAAAATAATAAAAGACTAAAATGACAATTTTCGTAACAAAAATATAACTTCCCGCAAGTCCGTCGCTGGGCAGAGTCATCCACGGCGCGCTGTGGGACTGTTCACAGTGCGCTGTGGGATAGCGTGCTGTTGCACTATTCACAGTGCGTTGTGGGACAGCGTGCTATTGTACTCTTCACAGCGCCCTGTGGGATGTATTGTTGTGTCTTATTTTCTGCCTTCTCTTTTGGTTTCCTCTTTATGCTTTCATCTGGCTTGTTTTGTTGAATGTCCCCATCACTCACACACCACGACAAAATGGTGCAACGAAATGGAAAAAATACAGATTTGATTTAGTTGCTCGAACTCTCATATTTAATGTGAGACTTTCCCAAAAAATGTGGAGTGACGCAGTCTCTTGTCTTGACTATTTATGACTCAGCCAATTGAATGCCTTCTTTTATCCATCACCGTAATTCCTTGTATTCCATTTTTTATCCTGGTTACTTCTATCTTTTATGTTCCTCTTAAAGTGTTTACTTATATGCTTTGTCCATGAGCTTGGCTCTAATATGGATAAGTTTCAACCAAGGGCCTAAGTGTGTATACGTTCGGTACTCTCGCACTCGACAAGGGTAGTGGTGTTATAGTCCTACTTTATGAAAAAAGTTTGTATCTGCTAAAGTCATTTTCTTTGAGAATGCCCCATTTTTTTAGCAGGAACATCCATGCAGTCTAATGTTCTTCCTGTAATTCTCCTTGTGGTGCCTGACGTTCTTGACAGAGGGTGACGACATCTAAATCTACACCACCACTTAAAGTCTATTTCAGGCAATCCAAATCTAAGAATGAAACTTCTACAGTTTTACCATCCTTTGATCGATCATCATGGTCTGAAGATGAAAGTCCTGATGTTTCTCTTCCTTCTCTTGACAATATTGATAATGAATTGTCTATTGCGCTCCTCAAAGGTAAACTTCCCTGCACTCAGCATCCTATTTCTTAGTTTGTTTAATTTGATGGTTTATCGCCCTCGTTTTTATCATTTTCCTTGTCGCTTTCTTTTGTATCTATCCCTTGCTCATACCAAGAAACCCTATTGGACAATCGATTGAAGCGTACTGTGGAGGAAGAAGTGGTCATCATCCTACATAACAATACTTGGACATTAACCAAATTACCTTTGAAGAATGTGTAGTTAGTTGTAAATGGTCGTACATAGTGAGATATAATCCTGAAGGGAGCGTGGAATGATCTAAAGTTTAGCCAGCTGCAAAAGGGTATACCCAAATCCTTGGAGTTGACTATTCTGCGACTCTCATGATAGCCAAACATAACTTTGTGCAACTCATCATCTTCATTGCTTCTAAAAAGGATTGATCCTTATTTCAGCTTGATGTAAATAGTGCATTTCTTCACGGGAATTCAGCTGAGAAAGCATATATGGAACAGAAGCTTGGATTAGTTGCTCAGGGGGTGTAAGATAAGGCAAGTTGCGGTTTTTCCCCATTGCCATTTTGAAGTATGGGATAGCGGAAAGACTGTAGTATGCACCAGCAAAATGGCCAGGTATTGCCTTGTACTTAGGGAGGGCAATTGGATTTGCAGCAGGTGCCGTAATGTTAATTTTCACCGACGATCGATTTGTCATCGTCTTGGCTGTGACACCATCCGATCACAGGGGAAGACGGTTACTTCGGCAAATGATCGTGTTTTTACTTCTACCTCGCGGGTGGCGAAGCAAGCCATCTTGACTGAGGCTCAAATACGTGATGTGAATCGAGGCTGGTCGATTGCTGCGAAGGGCAACAGATCGGTACCCAAGACATCTTTGGAGGCTTTTGGCCAACAGCCATATACATCTTTTGCCCGGGTTGTGAGTCGGGGACCGGGTGTGTCACTGGTTATGTCGCCTCCAGGGAGTGCGGCTCCTATTCCCGGACCCCTCGGTTTCGACCTCACACATTACCGATCTCTGGCTGCTAATCTTCCACATTTCTGGGTGATTATCGATACAAACAAAGATGTATTATCATTACTCAATGTACATAGATGGGTTAATTACAAGTGGAAATACACTGATAGACCTAAGGTGGCTGTTATTTCTAATAATATGTTTCTGTTGCGGTTCGGAACGGAGGAAAGTGCCATGGAATGCTGCCTTACTAAAAGGATCGTCATCGACGGATGCCTAGTGGAATGTCGTCGATGGGAGGCTACCGTGGGCGAAGTACAGGTGATGGAGGAGAAGGAGGGGGTTTGGATTCAAATCTATGGGCTTCCGATTCACATGTGGTCCTCGGAGGTGTTCCTAGAGATCGGGAACCGATGTGGCCGCTTTATCCGGGTCGACCGGCGATCGGCGGATCTCTAGGACATCACCAGCGTTCGTATTCTCATGGCCGTTGAGTCGGTTGATCGAATCCCCCGCAGAATCGATATGCTGGTGGACGGCCACCGCTGCCAGCTCATTGTAGAGATCGCTCGACGGGAGCGGATGATCTGCGAGCATCAGACGGTTGAATTTGCATCGGGGACCCTGACCCCCGGTGTCGGCGTCGTAGACCCTCCAATAGTAATAGTTCAAACGCTCTCGGATCCAATCAGACATGAAGGGGCTTCGTCGGATTGGATACCGGCACGATGTGCGAAGGGGGGCTCGGCCTCGAACTCGGCGGACGACCTGTGCCCACTCGTCTCTCCGGCCACCTCGACGGGGAATGACGTCGCTTTGCTCCGTGTCACTCATTTTCTGCCGATCGAGGGTTGGAACCTAGGTTGGGGGAGGTTCTGCCGGGAGATGGACCGACGATGGATCTCGCATCTCCGAGAAGTTCAACCGTCCAGATTAATCCATACTGTGAACCAGATGACGTACGCCTGCAAGAACAAAGGGTAAGTGAGAGCAGGGGATTGTCGGATGGGATGGACGAGGTAGAAAACTGGCGCTTGAGACGGTCAGGCTCCCTTTGGGTACTACCATCTCTGGGTGTAAAAAAGGAGTTAGGGTGTATTTGAGGAAGAGGCGCAGAGCACCTCGGGGAGTGAGAAGAGTTGCGATGGCTACACGTGGCATGTCGATAGAAGCTTCTGGCGGGTCGTCGATAAGGCCATTTGACTCTGATAGCGGGTCTGCGTATAGAAGGGGTCTTTATTTTAAGTTGGAGGGGGAGGGTAGTGGTTGGATGAAGTGGCATACACAACCACATGGAGACGACACGTGGATTCAGACGGATACACTCGCCTGTCGGGTCTGCACGTGCTTTCTTGACCCGATGGGGGAGATTGAGGATGGGGCTTTACGCCTTCCGCGATCCTTTACTTCAAGCAGGCTGACCATCGGGTCTGTTGGTCATGTGGTGTTGGGCCCTAACCATCGACGGTGAACTGACCCGGGGACTCAAGATGTATCTCGTTATGAGGACGGGAGGACCTGTGAGTCTATTTCGGTTGCTGAGGTGTAGAGGTGGGGAAGTTGTTGTGTTAGTAAGACGGAGGTCATCCGTTGGTGCAGAACCTCTCTTCGGGCGGCCTATACGGTGTTCGGAGATCAAATGGAAGCGGAAACTAATGGGCCCGAGATGGAGGTCTACAGGGAAACTGACTTCATCGACAAGATGGGAAATCTAATGGCAGGGAATTTGCAGCTTCAGAGGTACCGAAAATCTTGTGCTTAAAATTGCCCAAGAAGCTGAATTGATGGCGGATATCGATAGGCTGATTGAGGTGGGCCGGCACCTCGGGATGTCTTTTAAGGGGCCCCAACAGGAGCTGAGGGAGGTGTTCAGATCGATCATCACATGTCGTCAAGCTAATCAAAGAAAGCAGCGGGGTGGAGTGCGGGAGCTGGCATGCCTTCAATGGGGCATGTCGGACTGGCGAAGGGTGGGGGAACTGTAATCAGTTCCTTTTTTTAGGCTCGGGCGGGCTTTGTTGGTGTGTCTATGAAGATATTATCATGGAACGTAAGAGGTATTAGCGATCAGATGAAGCGGATGGGGGTCAAGCAGGCGATTGTGGGGATCAAACCGGACATCATTACCATTCAAGAAACAAAATGGGGAAGCTGCGACAGAAGGAAGGTGGTGTCGGTTTTGGGGGGAGGCAGTTGGGACTTGGTCAGCGTTGATTCCATCGGTGCATCTGGGGGAATTCTAGTGGCCTAATCGTCGATCCTATTTGATACGGTGGACGAGGAATTGGGATGTTTTTCTGCCTCCGTGGTGCTTAGGGATAAGGTGGAGGGGAAGTGTTGGAGCTTTGCGGGTTTTTATGGCCCGACGAATGACTGAGAGAGGGAAGATTTTTGGTTCGAGCTAAACGCTTTGACTGCTCGTTGGGATTTCCCCATTTGTTTAGCTGGCGACTTTAATGCGGTTCGGTGGGATTTTGAGAAGTTGGGTGGTCCGGCTAATCTGGGGGTCATGAGGGATTTTAACTCCTTCATTGCGGACTGGGGACTTTTCGATATCCCGCTCATGGGGGCCAGGTTTACGTGGTCGAATATGCAGGATTCGCCATCGCTTAGTAGGCTGGATAGAGCCCTCTGTTCTACCGAGTGGCTCGATATTTTCCCTAGGGCTCGTTTAGAAGCTTTTGCCCGTGCCGTTGCGGACCATCAACCCGTTGTTATCACGTGCGAGTCCCGAGGGAAAGGCCCGTCTCCTTTTCGATTCGAGAACATGTGGCTATTGGATGACATGTTTCAGGAGAAGGTTCAGGGGTGGTGGTTGGAACCGGTGCCAAATGGGACGGCTGCCTATCACTTCCTTTCTAAGCTTCATGTGGTTAAAGATAGAATTAAAAGTTGAAACAAGGACGAGTACGGAAGGGTGCAAGTAAGAAAGGAAAGCTTGCTTTCAAAGCTGCAAATGTTCAACAACCTAGAGGAGACCAGAAACCTTTCGGCTGATGAGAGGGAGACTAGATTGCAAACAAAGGTGGAGTTCAAAGAGATATGTAGGGCTGAAGAAGTGATGTGGATGCAAAAGGCGAAGGCGCGGTGGCTCAAAGAGGGGGATGCTAATACGAAGTTCTTCCATGCAGTTGCTAATGCCCGTAATAAGTCGAAATATTTGGGGAGTATCGTTGTGGATGGGGTCTTGTACACGGGGCATGAGCAAGTGCGGGATAACATCGTCGGTTTTTATGAGCGATTGTATTCCGATGAGGGTCTTCCAAGGCCGGGGTTGGGTGAGCTACAATTCAGCGCTCTATCGGAGGAGACTAGTAGGGGTTGGAGGTTTGCTTTACGGAAGATGAAGTTTGGACTGCGATTAGAGTTGGGGGCAGGAATAAAGCGTCGGGGCCAGACGGTTTTACTATGGAATTCTTCTGTACGTTCTGCGAGACCATTAAGGCAGATTTGATGGATGTTTTCGATGAGTTCCACTCAACTGGATTTATCGGGAGGGCCTTAAACTCTACTTTTATTACCCTCATTCCCAAGATTCATGGGGCTGAGAATATTTCCAACTACAGACCTATCAGCCTGATTAATTGTATTTATAAGATCCTGTTTAGGGTGTTGACAAATAGGCTCAAGTAGGTGATGGGCTCTATTATCTCCGATCAGCAAGGGGCTTTCGTCTGCGGCAGACATCTCACGGATCTTATAGTTGTTGCTAATAAGGCTCTTCACTCGGCCTATGTTCGTCGTAGACCGGCGGTGGTTTGGAAGGTAGACATGGAGAAGGCTTATGACCGGGTCAGTTGGGGTAGCCTGGACTATATGCTAAGAAGGATGGGTTTCGGGGTCACTTGGAGGAAATGGATAAGCGGGTGCTACTCGTCTCCGTGGTTTTCAGTATTGATCAATGGGACGCCGGATGGATACTTTAAGAGTTCTAGGGGTCTCAGGTAGGGAGACACCCTTTCCCCCTTTCTATTTAATATGGTTGGGGAGGCTTTATCAGGGCTGATTAGCCGCGCCAGAGACTTGGGTATGCTTGCTGGTATCCAAGTTGGAGAGCAGGGTAGAGCCATCACACATTTGCCATATGCGGATGATACTATTTTATTTGGGAAGGCTGATGTGACGGAAATCCACAATATGGCCGATGTGCTTTCGGTGTATGAGGCGATGTCGGGGCAACGAGTTAATCTGTATAAATCTATGGTTTCTGGCATCGGGGTGGAGGAGTCTTTGCATATCCTAGCTGATTCTGTTGGGTGTGGAATTGAGGGGCTGCCTATTCGGTACCTAGGTTTGCCACTCAGAATCAGGAAACTTACGGCTCGCGACTTGCTCCCGATTGTGTAGCGATTCGAGCAGCGTTTGTCTTCCTGGAAAGGAAGGTTTTTGAGTAGTGGGGGTAGGCTCATCTTGGTTAAAGATGTGCTTTCGTCGACCCACATTTTCTTCATGTCCTTGTTTAGATGTCCTGCTAAGGTTCTCGATCGTTTGGAACGGATACAAAGGTCGTTTCTTTGGGAGGGGGCAGGTGTGAATCGCCAATATCACCTTGTCAACTGGGACACGTGCCAGCTGCCGACTGCTTGTGGTGGGCTGGGGATTCGGAGCCTTAAAAGGACTAATATGGCGCTACTGGGCAAGTGGATGTGGAGAGCGGGAAGGGAGGCGAGGGGAAATCTATGGTGGCTGGTTTTGAGCGAAAAGTATGGGATGTCTTGGGGGAGTTGGAGGATTGGTGTCTCAACTCACAGGACTACCTCGCCGTGGTGGAGAGATGTTGCTCGCGTTTGGGAGTCCATGGCTAGGGGAGTGAGATACAACTGGGGGTGTGGTTCCTGCATTCGGTTTTGGGAGGACCAGTGGCTAGAGGTGGGACCGCTTAGAGACGTCTACTCGGAGATTTTTGCCCTTTCCTTGAACCCGGGAGGGAGGGTCGACAAGTATGTTTCCTTCGCTAGTGGAAGAAGCATATGGGATGTGGTTACTAGAAGACGCCTAAGGGAGAGTGAGGTCGGGAGTTATTTGGACCTGTTGAGCAGGTTGTATGAGGCGCAACAGAATAGTGTTCGAGCTGATCAGAGGATTTGGGCCCCAAGTCGGGATGGAAAACTGAACGTCAAAGAGCTATATCGATGGTTCTCGTGCCGACGGCTTATCAGATTTGAAGGCAAATGGTTGTGGAGGGAACCTATCCCTTTGAAGATCCATTTTTTTGTGTGGGCTTTGTGCAAGTATAGAATCCTGACTAGGGACCAGCTGATTCGAAGGGGTAAAGATGTCCCTACGTCGTGTGTTATGTGCTCCGAGGGGGAGGAGTCCGCTGCTCACCTTTTCCTCCATTGTCGTTTCGTTACTGAGGTGTGGGGTGTCATTCTCAAAACCTTTGGGGTGTCCTGGATAATGTCGCAGACGCCTTATCTGTTTTTGTTGAGTTGGGAGGCGGTGAAGATGAAGGGGGAGGAACAGCGGGTCTAGAGGGCGAACCTGTTTGCTGCTTTGTGGTGCCTATGGCGCGAGAGAAACAATAGAGTTTTCGAAGAGAAATTCAAACCGGTGAGTATGGTTATGCGGTCGGTCTTGGAGCTGGTTAGTTTCTGGGTCACACGTGGAGGAGATAGGGATAGCGGTCACAACTTCCTGTGGGACCCGGGCTGAGGGGGCAATACCCTTGATGTCCTCGATGTCCTCGATGTCCTGTGCGGTGTTGTTGTTTCGGGTTTTCTTTTTGTGATGTACTTTCTTTTGATTTTGTGTCGAGATTGTATTGGGTTACAGTGCCTTGTTGTTTATTTATATAATCTTCATTACTGATAAAAAAAAAAAAAGATAAGGCAAGTTGCCTTAAGAAGGCAATATATCGTCTGAAACAGTCTCCACGGGCCTAATTCGACAAGTTTAGCAAGGTGATACGTACATTCAGTATGACTGTATGAGGCATAGTCATGCTGATCATTCGGTATTTGAGAGAGACGGTAATTTTGGTATTGTCGTTCTGGTTGTATACATGATGACATTCCATCAAAGATAGTGACAATAAGGATATTGAATAGTTGAAATCACATCTACAACTCCATTTTAATACGAAAGAATTGGTTCACCTTCACTATTTCTTGGATTCTGAAGTAGCTAGATCGAAAATGGGAATTAAATTGTCTAAACAAAAATATAAGATGGATTTTTTGGTAGACAAGAAGTTGCTTCTGGATCAGAGAGTTGATGATCCTAGCAGATGTTGTCATCTTATTGGAAAGTAGATTTATACGACGACAAGACCTGAAAGCACGTTTCTGTAAGTGTGGTTAGTCAATTTATGCAAGCTTCTGGTGTTCCTCATATGGAAGCAGCCTCCAAATACAACGATACTTGAAGGTGTTCTTGGTCATGGAATTCTATACAAAATAGTCATCTTTACATTGAGAGGCACTCCAACACTGACTATGAAGGCTCACAATCTGATAGGCGTTCGACTATAGGTTACTGCACCTTAATGTGAGGTAATTTGGTCACTTGATGGAGTAAGAAGCAAAATGTCGTAAGAAAGTCTAGTGATATGCCAAGTACAACCCATGTCACATCCAACTCGTGAACTCATCTGATTGAGGACTTAATGACAGAAATTGAGTTTCAAGTTGAAGGTTCAATGGGATTCTATTATGATAACAAGGCAATACAACATATTCTCGAACAATCCGGTCTTCCATGAGAGAATCAAACACATCAAAGTTAACTGCCACTTATTGAAGAGAACGTGGAAGCTGTTCTCAATCATGATGTGTGGTTCCAAAAACCAAATTACAAAGCGAGCTTCAAAAACCAAACTGCAAACATGTTCACCAAAGCTCTCTGTTGCACTTAGTAAGAAAGACTTCAATCCAAGTTGGTCATTCATGATAGCTTCAGGGGTGTTGAGAGTACTTTAGTTGGTATTTAACAGCTTTAAGTATTAAGCATATACAAAAAGTGTTAGCAAGTTAGGAGCAGAATGTCATTTTTAGTTTTTCATTAATTAAGGGCATGCTTGTAAATATAAAAGGGTGAAGGGTTATTACTAATAAAATAGAGTCGACGAGAACATGCCACATTATGTACGGCTCCCTTTTGGACTTGATTTGTGTCTCCCCTCTTCCTCTCGTTATCTCTCCTCTTCCTCTCAGCTCCCTCTCTATCTTCTTTATTCTTCTCAGTCCAACTTCCTTATCACATTTTCGTACTGACTATTTTCAACCCATCTACTCAATAAAGAGTGCATCACTCTACAGTTTTAAAATGGTCTCTCTTATTGCATGTCTGTTTCAATGCATGCATGTTCAGTATGAAGTTCTTGAATTTTGCATCATTCATGATTGTGATAGTTTTAAGTACATTGCATCGGAATTCCCAAACTCTCCTCAGAGAATAAAGACTTGCAACTTACTTGTCTAAGTCATGCGAGAAACTCTTCGTTGTAGTCAACAGTTGGCATATAAAATCAAGCAGTTGATCATTTTATCCAATGCGTTGAAAAGTTAGAGCAAAGCATCCATAGTTTGAATATTAAATAATGCATTCATGTTAACCTATGAATGTTTGTATCCTATCTAAGATATGAAACTTCTCCAGTAGGATTTAAAATCGAAAGTAAATGATCGCTTCTCCATCTTCAATTTAAGTAGGATCTAAACTCAAGTAAATGAAAACCTGATAGAGAATCTTCATGAATATGATATTTTCACATATAAATGCATATAATGATAGTTGTGAATATAAATATTTTTGTCACACTTGGGCATAAATAGATAGTTTTATATATAAATGCATATAATGATAGTTGTGTATATAAATAGTCATTAGTCATTACAATTTACAAGTTCAATTAATAAGAAAAGTTAATAAATGCATAATTATAAATTTGAGTTTAGATAAGGCACATAAATATTACGAACCAAAGTAAATAAAGACAGGAAGTGATTAAGCATGATCATGAATTAATGTGTGATTTTATCACCAATGTAAATTGAATCCTAGCTTTTCCATCAATTAAAAAAGTCACAAATAAAAAATTTTGACTCATGAATGATATACTACACCTACAAGTCTAGAATATTATAACTACAACTTTACAACTACATCACATGTCCTTTTCCCCACGTATTTTGCATGATGGAAGCAATTCCTTATCTAATCAAAAAGAACCCAATTTATGAGAACAAATGAGAAAATAAACATAAAACAAATGTACTAATGTGTCTAAAAACTTTGAAAATGCAAAAAACTCTGCCTAAGAGTCCAAGATTTCCAAAATCTTCATTTAAGATCAAATCAGCATAAAACTTGTCAAACATCCTATTAACTTTACGTTAATTTATGGTAATGTTTCAATATTACAGCAGTATTATCTTTTACACCAGTACGCATCAGAACACATAAGCATCAGGGGGTGATACCCACCTACATTTTATATTGGGGAGACTATACATTATCACCAATATCTGTAAGTATTGGCTGTTACCTTAGGGCTTTATTTTTCTTAGGAAGGGGCTTACCTGCCCACATAATATGTCAACAGCCCCTTCAAAATCTGAGACATAATAGCAGTCCTAGGAAGCACCAATACTCCAAAAATCGTGCCGTACCCATGCCCAATACATATCGGGTACGGGATACCCATACGATATGGTTACACGCGTATCCCGTACGCACACATATGTCTCGGGTGCGTGGGGGACACTCCTGCGACACGGCAATAAGTTTTTTTTTCTTTTGGCCCGTATAAAAAGTGTGACACCCAGTTTTCTTTCAGACTATAGAGGTTTTCAAAAGTCTCTCTCCCCCAACTGCACCCTTTCCTCTGAAGTCACAGATTAGTAGATTACACATACCCTGATCAACGGTGAACACGGGTTGTAACCGGCATTCAAGAGAACCCATCCGACAGTTGAGGTCACGGATTTTTCTTCTTCATTTCTTCCTTTAATCATTTTTAGGCTTTATGGGTAAATTTTGTAGGGTTTTCTACTACTCATTTTTTATGGGATTTGAGCTTTTAATTGTTTATCAATCTTATTAGTGGCCTATTCCTGTCAAAAGCTGATAATCCTATAATGGGTTATTTAAAAAAAATAAAATTACAAGCTTGATCATGGGTTAAAATCTCGGAAAAACGATACGTATCATCCAACCCCAAAACCGATACGTATCGGTATCGGAAGATACATTCCAATGTATCATCCGAAATTTTGGATTTTCGTATGAGAGGCACCGATACGGTACCTTGAATGTACCGTATCGGTGAGGTCCAAAACCATGTATCGTCCGATACGTATCGGTATCGGATGATATTTTGACCCATGAGCTTGATAATTGTATGATGCCAATTGTTAATCATTCTTATTTGTGGCCTAATATCAATCTTGTATATCATGACATTTTGTCATTTTGAGGTTGAATGAATGATTATTTGAATTTTTTTAAAAGTTGTTTTGTGCTTATTATTTATTTTTACACTTAGAAATAATAAAAAATATATAAATATTTTTTAAATATATGTATCCCCGCCATATTGTATCTTGATATTTTGAAAATTGCCGAATCGCCTTACCCGTATCCCGTATCGGTGCTTCCTAGGATAGCACATACCACTATCGAGTTTTCAAACTATATGATATAACTATACATAAGGCATAAGCACATACTATATTAGATGAACATGGACTTCCATATGTAAAACGAACAGTTACATATATATATATAGGATTCAAGATCCTGCATTAGTGATGTAGGGTTCAACCCTGCACTCGATCCATTTATGTGCCAAGTGGCACTTAATCCGAGGATCAGGTTCCAAGGCAACATGCATAAGGCCGATCAGGTCCATTAAAAAAAAAATTTAAATGCATCTTATCCACGGTCCAAAACTTGGTTAAAGTTGGAAAAAATTCAATGCACCAGGTTTAGGCAGGGGGTGGGAAACTTGACTATGGTTTTGAAGGACAACTAAAAATGAATTTTTTTTAGATCACATGTCACACGGCTGATGATCCCAAAAGTAGTGTTTGTTTTGGGATCACGTGCCACACTCCTTTTGGGATCATGTGGCACATGATCTACACTCGAGTGTAGGGTTCAAACCTGACACTTCTAGTGCAGGCACCCTTTAACCATCTATATAGGCATTTCTAAACTCACCAACTTCACTGTGAGGTTAGCATTGTCCCTCGACAATAATACCTTACTTGAGGGTATTACTATAATTTAAACAGGAGCAGTTTAGTAAAAAAAACCTGATTAAAGAGATGAGCCATACGATTGGAAAAACACCTTGTTTTAACATATACTTTATCCCTCTCCAATCTCAAACCTCACGCCGGTCTCCCCTCTTAAATCTCCCCATGTGACTCCAGAAAAAAGCACCACTGGTGCAGGTTCATGAATTCCATTAAGAGCCAATGGAAGCCTTGTGAGAACAATAACTTGCTTTCATTCTAAGGACAATAATAGCAACACTTGAAATAGAACCACCTAATTGGAATCTCCATCGGATTAGAATCAGAGCTCAGAACTGCACTTTCTCCAGGCAGATATCCGGGTGTCGATTGGGAGATCTAATTCTCTATAGGAAAGAAACAACCGTAAAGAGCCTGTGATTTTGCTGATTTCAACCTTCCAATCGTTCAGATCAAGGTTGAGAGGGATAAATATATATTTGATAGGGATAAATATATATTGTTTTCACAAGGCTCCGACAACTGGACTAGCCCGGAATAGCTAGTACCAATTAGAGACTACATGGCTTACAGGGCTATTTGTGGGAAGCGTCCCAGGCCTCAATATATATTTATCGGGTCAATCAGAATTCAGAACGAGGTGATTTGCCAATCGGCCCTTAATGGAATTCATAAAACCTACATTAGTGGTGCTTTTTTCATGGAGTCACGAGCGGAACTTTAAGAGGGGAGACCAGCGTGAGGATGTTAAAAACGAGGTGTTTTTCGAATCATATAGATCATCTTAGCATTGGACTCTATATAAGTTACATGCATTTACATGTAACTACATATAAATTATTTTCAAATTTCTTATGAAAACACAATATGACGTAAAATAGTCTATGATAAGCCACTATTTCATCAGTGCATAAATTGTTCTTTCAAAGGGAATACACAATTAAATATCTTAAAGATTCATCGCTCATAATTTATCAAAGGTAACCTACTAATCCAAGTAATCTTCCTCTCTTTGAATCTAAGAGCCTAGTACTCCTTTGGGACCCACTCTCCCTCAACCTCAGGCTACACTTCCACCACCACGGGTAACATAACGAAAAAAATCCACCCCTACAAGCAAAATAACGAAAAAACAATGATCTCTCATGCATTCTGCAGTGTCATGCACACGTTTAGCATTTTCTTTTCGTTGCTTTTCTCAAAGTGTTTCACCTCCCTCATGCTTTTTCATGCATTTCACAGTACGCTTCACAATTTTCTCTCAATCATTTTTCGACTTTCACATATGTTCCACTATCATTTCTGAATAGTTTGGAAAACATTTACCATGTTTTAAGAAATGTGAATTGTTTATGCTTTGGAAATGTGTTACCCACCCATATAGGAGTTTCCATCAGTTAGAATGAATCGATCCTTACTTGACAATAAGGTGGAATCCACAGAAAGATGAATGGTACTACCCTCTAGATATCTCAAGAGATTATGGGAGGTTTTATTCTATATATCTTGGCTTAATTAAGTTGACTTTCTCATGATTGATTGATTGTAGTGATTCCACCTAGGCCAGGGTTCGTGCTCTCTTACTTGTTCTCTGCCTTTTAGATCATTTTGACAAGCTAAGAGTGGTAGCTAAGAGACTCTTTCAACATGATTGGATAGTCAACTTTTGAGACACGAAAAGAGGAAATTTTGGATACGAATATAAATCTAGATTGGGCCAACAGATATGGGGATCTCGAAGCTAATATGATGGCAAACATAATACACAAAGGGGCAAGGAGGCCATCTTTGTTATTGGAAATAAATTTCCTATACCTTAGCCCTTTATGATAGCTGGATATACGATTTTTTTAATTTTCTTCTCTTAAAGAATTCGGTCATATATAAACAAAGGGTAGGAGTAAGATTCATTTTTTCTCACTATCCATTATTTCTTTTTATGCTCAAAGAAACCCACTCAAAACATGGAACCTTGTTGAGTTACTTGGACTGGCCAATGCTTGAAGGTCACCAAGTTTATAATTTAAATGGAAAAAGTGTTTGGAGCCATTATAAATTTAAAAAACCCTTTCGGCACTCAAAAAAGAAAATTACCGTAAAGACCAACTTTTCTTATTTAATCACACACTCACTCTCTTCATGTCACATCATAAACCTAGGATCTCTCTTAATTGGTCACTTCTTCCCTATGGATTTATCCTCTTTTCCCCCACCCCTTACTTTGCTCTTAAGACCTCTCCCTAAATGTACTGCATTGAGCCTTTACTATCCCTTCTTACTCTTTTGTGCATTTGCTAACCGAAGATCTAGTTGGATTTCTTCAATCTTTAACTGGTTCCCATTTCCTCTTAAGAAGCTAACCCAAATAAATGCCCCTGATGTTTCTATATTATTCCCTCTTTAAATATTTTCAACGATTTCCTATCAACACATTCAACTCAGTTGATCTCCCATAGTCCCATTAACTAGGCAGAGTTAATAAATCCAGGCTCATTTCTCATCTTTTTGCAATTTCAGAGGAAGTATATTGATTGTCTTTATCAGCTATATTCCACAGTCCGAATTTTGTCGTTGTGCAGCAACCTTGCTTTCCTTACCAAGAAAGTGGAAATAACAGTCAATGAAGAACATTGGTTAACATGTAGTGCAGCAAAAATTTATTACCAAATGGTTCAGATTCCATGATCCAGAGAAAGAAAGGAAATAGACTTACTTCGATTTCATTCATCAATTTCATTGCTTCAATGATGCACAGGACCTGCCCTTTTTGAACTTTATCTCCAACCTGTAGGAACAACCAGCACTATAAGCAAACAAGAAGAAACAATATATACTCCAATCTTAAAATTGGTGGGGGGGACATAATGCATCGTGATCCATGGTCCAAATACTTATATCAGTATCACCTTCACAAGTGGAGGCTCGCCAGGTGCGGGGCACCGGTAGAATGTTCCCGCCATAGGGCATTTAAGAGGTGGAAAGGATGACGTAGCTGACTTGGCAGGGGATGGAAGCACAGGAACCGAAGGTGGAGGAGCAGTGGCAGAAGGTGCAGGGGCAACAGTAGTTGTTGAAGGAAAGTGTGAAGGTGTAACCACTGGAGGGGAAGGTGAAGAAATCATAACAACCGGAGCTGGTACTGGTGGCTGAGGCAAGGCCTCCTTTTTACGGATAATTAGCTCGCAGTCAAGTTGCTTCAATTGCAACTCAACGATATCTCTAGAATCGACGAGCCTGAAATGCAGATTCATGAGCAACAATTTGTTTTATTTTATTTTTATAAATGCCGATTCATGAGCAACAAATTGTTGGGACTAAATGCTAGACACCATAAGAAGCATAAGTAAAGGGGTATACTTGACAAGGCTTGCAACTTGAGTCATGAATTCAGAGATTGCTGACTCTGAAAGTGGTGCTGTCGAAGAAGGCTCAGGTGAGGGTTTGATATCTTTTACCTCCGAAATTGGTACTTCCAAATGGGTTGTGGGTGAAGCGTTTGAAGATCCATCAACAGAAACCTTGAACATAATAGATGGATCAAAAAACAACTCCAAAAGAGAACGGAGATATAAACCCAGATCTTTGAATGAAAACCATTGGTAAGATCTTACCTCATTCGTTTGGGCCTTCACGACGTAATGATTCTGGCTGGATCGTAAACCCTAAAATGTGGACACAAGTGTTGTTATGACATTTTGTTTATTTGAAGTCTAGTTTTTATGCTAAATTTTTTGTCTCTTACATTGAAGTTCTTATGGATACTCCAAAATTCCTCTATAACAGCACATTCAATTTGTAAGAAGTACTAGCTTTTCATGAAAAAGAAATTGGTCTGCAAACGTATAAAACAGATTTTGCACTTCGACTTGGCCTGTTTTTTCAATAGCTGGGGGCACAGCTGATTTCTTTAAATAATAATAATAACAACAACAACAACCTAAAACTCAGTGCTTGATCCTCAGAGAAGCTGAGCACTCTGGCTAATTTTTTAAGCCAATTACCTACTTTCCAATCTTTGAGAAATACCAAAAACCAAGAACTGCAACTTACAACAAAGATCTACTTCCCCTTGAGAAACCCGAAAAAAAAAAAAAGATCATTTTGCTCAACTAAAGTAGAATTTACACATTTTTTATGTAAGGCCTCCTTAGTATACTCGATTCACACTAATTAAAGTACCAAAGGATCAAAAATTCTAATGCATAGTTATAAAATTGATTAGAAAATCTTTTCAAACTCCAAAGCGTCAACACTAATCATCGCTGCTCTTCTTATATCTTGCAAATAACCACTAATCAAACTCCGAAAAATCAGTCCACGATCCAAAACATATTTGAAATCTAGCATCACTACAACGATGACACTAGACATAAATACGATTCGGAATCGAATCTCAAGTCATGCGACTCAGAGAATTCTCATATCTTCATTTCCAAACAAGTGTTCGCAGATTCGAAACAAAATCATGCAACTCAAAGCCAAAATAGTGATTTTTTTACCTTCGTAGCAAAGAGAAGCTTCGGCTTCGAAGAAAATCGGAAGGAGACCTTCGAGGAATGATAATGGCGTTGCACAGAAAAAGAGGGTCTGGTTAACGAAACTGAAGAAGCTGTTGGAAGAGAAGACGCCATCTCTCTCTCTCTCTCTCTCTCTCTCTCTCTCTCTCTCTCTCTCTCGGAGTTAGAGAGCTGAAGGGATTTTGAGAGAGAGGAATTCTCTCTCTCTCTCTCGGATTTAGAGAGCTGAACGAGCTTTGAGAGAGAAGAAACTTGTGAGAAGTCCGTTTCCGTTTGTCTTGACGGCAAAAGAGACGACAGATGACGGCCGTCGGATCGATGAAACCGAGGGAGAGGGAGAGGAAGGAGGAAGCACATGTGGCGATTTCTCCAGTGAAGAGTTTTTGGCCAACTGCGACACGTGGAATCGTGCAGTCGTGTTCTTGAATCTAGTACCGTTCATTTTTGTGAATTGGACGGAGTTTGACGCAGTATTTGTTAAACAGAAGGTCCATTGGTTTGTATTTACGAAAACGTCTTAGCTTCCTAATGAATGGTACTAGATCGGTAGAATCCGAATGGATGGTGTTAGATTCTGAAATATATAGCTAGCTGAATTCGTGTGTGCCCTACAAGCCCACACTTTTGGCTTTGGCCAACTGCAAATTACCGAACATTTTCTGGCTGACGTATAAAGTACTGTTAACTAATGATGATGTCTCTATTCGTAATTTTGGCCGCTGCACAATTCGTGATATATGAACTTGACTGTTGAATTGTGGCAAATTCAATTACTGACCGTCTGATTGCAAGCGGTCAATCCAATGGTTGGAATTTCTAATTAGTTGATTTTTCTGGAATGATCAGACGGTCCAAATTGGTCTTAAATGTATAAAGGTGTAACAATTTAAATTTTTGGATTTTATTTTAATGGTGTTAGATGATGTACTATACCGTGTACGGTGCTAAAGCTTTATATAGGAACTCACTATCTTTTAGGAAAGTTCTGATTTTTTCTATATCAATATTATATTTATTGCAAAGTGCTTGTCAATACGATTCCGACGATATATAATTTATCGATTTTCGACAATAATATAAAAAGCTCAAGACTTAGACGAATTGACATCTTGGGCATTGATTTTTTTCAATCCGAATCGCCGCAGATCTATCGTTCACGCTTCAAGAGGTAGGTACCCATCAATTCATCTTGTTCTTCTGATATCCCGTCGCGTAGGATGCGTTCGATCGCGCAGGATGTGTTCAATTGCGCATCGACGGGTTTAAAAATCTTATTTAAACCCAAATATCTTATAAATTAATAGACTTATATGTTTAATATTCTGCTTTCTCTTGAAAGTTGTATATTTGTAGGTCGAGTTTATATATTATTTCTCCTTTTTTTTATTATTTTAAGAATCCATTTGTTTGAGCTATTAATATTTTATCTTCTATTAGATCTATATGTTTAATATGTCTACTTTCTTTTAAATATGCATACTAATTAAACATGAATATATTTAAGTATGATAAATTTGCATGTTTATTATTTTATTTTTCTATTAAAATTGCATGAACTGTAAGTCGAGTTTATATGTTGTTTCACTTTTCTTTTCAAGAATTCCTTTGTTTGAGCTATTAATATTTTATTTTCTATTAGGTCTGTATGTTTAATATGTCTACTTTTTTTTAAATCTGCATACTAATTAAACATGAATATTTTTATATATGATAAATCTGCATGTTTATTATTTTATTTTTCTATTAAAATTGCATAAACTGTAAGTCGGGTTTATATGTTATTTCTCTTTTCTTTTCAAGAATCTCTTTGTTTGGACTATTAATATTTTATCTTCTATTAGTTCTACATATTTAATATTTCACATTCTTTTAAATTTATAAATTAATTAAACTCTAATATTTATAAATCTGATAGATTGACTTAATTTGAATAATACCATATTGATATTGTTTATTTCTAAATCTATATAATTAGTAATTTATCCCTTTTACTAAAAACTATAATGACATATTATTGCAAGCATAGTGCCAAATTTCGCCGAAATTCGGCAAAATTTCGCGAAATGGGGGTCAAACGAAAATTTCGGGAAAATTTCAATTTTCGGTACTTTTCGGTATTTTTCGGTAAATTTCAGTATTTTTCGGTATATTTCGGTAAATTTTTTAAAAATATTTAAAAAAATATTAAATATATATTTTTAATCCCCGAAATTTTTTCGAAAAGTATTGAAATTAATCTGAAATGTACCGAAAGGACCCCCCACCGAAAAATTCCCGAAAACGAAATTTGTCACTATGATTGCAAGTCTATATTATTATTCATTTAAAATTAATTAAGCCCAAAAATTAAACTATGCTCTTATTTTATTTAAAAGAATTATAAATTGCATCATCTTGAAGTTGCGGGTCCAAACTCGCGGCTACGAATCCAAATTTGCAGCCATACACCCGAGCTCGTGACCATTGATGCATCTGTCCCGATATTTTGGTCATAACTTTTTACTCCGACCTCGAATTAATGCGATTCTTATGACATTAGAAAGAAGACAGTGAGCTTTACAACTTTGTGTAAAATAGTCATTTTATGAATCTAACGTTTGAGAGGTCAAAATGGAGTAACAAGTCAGATTTAATTTTGAATGACTCAAAGCTACTCGAATTTAATAATTTTTAAATTATTAAATTCCTGTGTATATTATAACCCAAGTTCCTGTGTATATTATAACCCAAGTTCCTGTCTAATATTTTCTAATTTTTATAACCCAAGTTCCTGTGTATATTATATCTTAAGGTCTCTCAATCGATGATCATGATAAATTATAATTTAATAATTATAAATATTATTTAATTTAATTATCTAATTATTTTATATATATATATATATATCAATTTATTGCTTCAACGCAACCTCTTTGATAACACAAAGTATTAAAAATTCGATACCTCGTGAAACTCGAACTCTGACCTTCAAGTTATCGAAATCATATTTATAACCCTATTCTATAATTATATTGGTGTGATATAAATAAATATAAATATAAACATAACCAAAATCTAAGTGTAAATCGTTCTGTACATGTGATACTTTTGTGTTTACACCCTAATCAATTTATATGAGTCAAGAATATGTTAGATCATAAGTACGAGAGTGTATGAGATCATGCCTACACTTGAGCGTGGTGACTCGCTGAGATGGTATCGAAGCGAGAAATACATTGTATTCACATGCCTTATAACTTTTGGTGGAATGAGACCCATGACGAATTGGGTGAGTGTGAATTCAGTGTAACCTCGTATATGGTGGCATATACGGTGACCCTATCACCCCGAATTTTAATATGAGTTATGATATGAGATTCGGGCATTGGACCTTAGTTGTGGTGAGATTATCTCACTATAGCTCATCTTAGAATTAAGTTGTAAGAATATGTTACAAATATTAGTACGAGATAAGATATGTTATGAGTAGGATAATAAGATACCGCTGTGTAAGCCAGCAAACGATTAAAAACTTAAGTCTTTATACGTATCGTTCCTTGTGTAGCTACTGTAAAGGCAACAACGTCTTTCAGTCAAAACAGATCTCTGAGAGAGATTATAAGTATGAGTATGTTAGAAATTAGATTTGACCATTATATCTCCCCATTGATTGGATGGTGAAGTATGAGTATGACACGAGGGCGTAATGATATGGTAGTATGATACTATATTGACCCTCCTATAGTAGTTCGAGCAGCGACTCTGGCACAGGTCGTTTAAGATTTTATGAGTATGTTAGTTACGTTCATGCGATATATAGACGTATATGCGAGGATGATAATAAGACATTGTATGATATGTTATAAGATTTGGTGAGGTACATTAGGATAGGAGTGTCTAGATCATAGTCTTGTATTTATGATATATACGTGTTATACGATACATAAATGATTTTATCTTTCTCTTGTTACTTGCTTTGAGATATTATGTTTATCACTCAGTTGATGCACCTACAATACACCTGAGTAGAATGGGGTAGATTGCTAGTGTATTCACTAAGTTTACATGACTGAGTAAACTCATCCCACGACAATATAACAATTGCAGGTGATTACGTTGGTGGAGTAGAAGCCGACTATTTAGATCCTACCGACGCCGATTTTTTTGATTCCGCGGGCGTTTAGTACTAGGAGCCTTAGGTGGGTGACGCAGTTGAGTACCAGGAAGACTTCGGTGCTGACCTTGATCCGAGCATCGGTTACTGATAGTTTTAGATTCGGTATTATGTTTCATTTGATACTTTTATTTTGACCCTATGATTGTATTTTATCGGATTTGTCTCCGACTCGTACTACGATTTTATTTGAGGACTTTTTATTCTATCGCATTTATTCAGTATTTATGATTGCTTTCATGTTCTACCTTTATATGTTGGTTTCATAGATTTTGTAGAGCTAGAATTGCACGATAATTCTGATTAAGTGTATATCCGCTTAGCATATCCGAAATATATGCGAGTCATAACTCGAAATTTTAAGCCCTTGGGATAGGATAAAATTTCGGGAGGTGACAAAAGGCGTGCAAAAAAGCTTGAAGTAAATAAGAGAGCAAAGATACTTGCAATCGCTCTAAGAGTTCTTAATAGGTTCACATAATCCAATAGACCTTAGATTTGTTCGCGCCTAAATTCCATGCCTCAACGCATGGACTCCTGCGCAAATTGCACGGGCCATGTACCATATACCGACTTCAATATCTAAAAGCTAAACGACTACTCCGTTGGGCCCCGGGCTTATCCACTTAGAATTGGCCCCAACTTATCAGGTAAAGTTTCGATTAGATGCATAGGAGTTGCACTATGGGTTGTACACCAGTCAATGGCTCACCGGTAATCACTTAACCTATAGAAATAGCAGACATGTAAAGTTTTTTAATTTGTGAAACAGACCTTGTGTTGTCACTGATTTTCAAGCTCATAAATAGTGGCATTTTATGATATTTGACCATTTTCATGCTCTTAAATAGTGAGAAATTTCTACTTTCGACTCTACAAATCTATTTTTCATCAAAAAAATAAAGGCGAAAAGCTTTTGAGTTTCATTTTTCATAATGGCAAAAATGCACCCAAAGCATATGAAAATCTAATTTACTGTGTATAATTTTATCACTTTTATCGAGTTATATGCAAAGTATTTTTCTAGTCTTTTGTCACGACTCAGAACCCTTACCCGATATCGAGGGCCTAGAATTCCTTGTTATGACACCGCACATTGGTTAAGGTGATAAGCGGACATACACATAATCTATAAATTGATTTGCCATAAGGATTGAGGTATTTAAGATAGCATTAAACGATAAATGAGTCATAAATTAATAGAGGGAATCATAAAAGACAATAAAAAGGTAAATCCTAACCATACATCTAAGATAGAAAATAAAACAAGTTTTATGTAGGATAAAATGGTCATAAACATGAACTCACAAAAATATCAAAATAACTAGAATATGTCTCTCAAAGAATAAAGTCTAAAGCAAGAGGACTCTTAAGGCTCGTAGAAATCTATCGGATCTACGCTCTCCTCCGGATGATAGCCAACGTCTCCATCTACGTAAGCCACCTCCAGACAGCAGCTCTCGCGTCATCATGAACAGGATAAATGGAATCTTCACCTGAAACTGTTTGATTTGGGAGGGGGGTGAGTTTACTCAGTCGCGTAAACTCAGCGGGTTGCACAATCGATCCACCATAACTTACTCAGGTGGTCGTGTGTGCAATCGCTTGAATTGCAGTATATTTTGAAACTAAAATTAGCACTTAAATAAAATGACTAAATTATCCATAACTCATAACATATCATAATCCAACTGAAAAGCATATTATGACATGAAGGGTACATGATGCTTCTAATTTTCTTATCTCTTTTCCTATTTGTCTCATCAATTTAGCATACGTGACATATCGTAAGTATTATTAATTACTCCATACGACTACACGACGTACTTTGCATCTTATCTTATTTAAACGATTTGTGTCAGGATTGCTGCTCGAGCCTATCACGCGAGGTCCACTTGTAGATAACCACCTAACCTCCATATCATAACATAAACCACCATCCAGCCAGATGAGGTTGCCGACATAGTAACCACGATGTCCCCTTAGTCCGAGACAAGGCTATAATGTCCTTAAGACCCGTCTTGGCTGCAAACATTAGGCCCTTACGGTGGCTCGTAAGGTATGACAAGTGTAGAAACTTGATTAATGTTTAGGTGGCCTTCACAGCGTGTCTTAGATATCATATCATTTTTCGGTTACGGGCTTAGGTCCCTGCCCCGATTTCATATTTGCGTGGGCTTAAGTCTCCACTTTCTTAACATACATGTGTCTTAATATTTTTTTTTTCATTTTTTCTTAAAACTTAGTTAGAATGGGTCATGGTACGATAGGTTTCACTAAACCATGTTTTTCAAGGGACGGGTTCCGTAGTAACCTGGATGTACTTCGTGTGATATCCCATACTACCATAGAGGGGTTGCATCCTTACATGAATGCCTACATTCCAAGTTTCACGTGATCGTGAAAGAAACCCTACCATAACGAAGGCTTATATCACGTGTCATATTTTATTCTTAACTTATATGCGTATGCCCTATCGTGATTTCCTACATGATGAATATCATATGATGATGGTAAACATATTTAAGAATGAACTATAACATAAACCTTAAGCATTTCATACTAATAAAGAGCATAACACACGAAATATTGAAGTAAAACATAAAATAAGAAATATTTAACTACATTTATTTTATAATAAAGTTAAAAATATACTTCATTAGGGTTAATTATATCTATGAAATTTGGTGATTGACTGGTATAGCGATCCGACATATTTTAAAATTCTAAAGAAGCACACGTGTTCATTCAAGGATTGTATGAGACTTTAAAGAGGTAATAGAATAATAAATATTGAAAAACATTAATATTTGACCCCTTAAACTTATAGATTGTTATTCGATGCAAGCTATTTAATATATTTTATGTAATTTTAGCGATTTATAAGTCTGGAGATAAGTTGAGCATAAGGTAGCCCAAGAGTTTAAAAAATAATGTCAAATCCGTGTAACCTTGGATCATCTAAAACGTATTCTGACTTGCAGCTTAAATTTGACCTTAAAAACATTAGATTCATGAAATTACTATTTCAGACAAAGTTGTAGATCTCGTTGTCTTCTTTCAAATGCCGCAAGAATCACTTCAATCCGAGTTCAGAATAAAAAGTTATGGCCAAAATATTGAGGTTATATCTGTTGATGAGTTTGGCCAAATTTCACAAAAAAATCTAGGAAAAACGATCCTATCAATTTTGGGCCGAATTTTTATGTTTTCAAGACCCGAAATTTATCAAAATTTAGGAAAAAATTAGGGTTTTCTTTTAAAGAAATAACTGAATAATTTAAGATGGATTTAGAGGCACCCACTTGTTGAAGCGTGATTCGAATCCTACGATGATTTGGGTTGATGGAGATCGGATTCGAGAGACGATATGCCTGAATCTTTTCGCGAGAATTCCTTTCTTACGATAGATCGGTCGTGGCGATGAGAAATTTTGATGGTGTAAGATTCTTTGATAAGATCGAAAATCGATAGAGATCCGACAAAGAATTGTGAAAGATGACACTGTCGGAGCTTTTACAGAGAAGAGAGAATAGAGAGAAACAACTGAAAGAAGAAGTAAATATATTTATAGTTCTCTTTTTAAGCTAACTCTAATTAAGACTTTCCGTATAAGATTTAATAAAATAGTAGTTTTTTCACGCAAGTAATACGTAACTTGAAAAGCTTGAGAAGAGGTTTTGTTCTAGCGCTTTGTGTAAGCACCAAAGCAAATGGTGATTTTCTCCCGAAATTACAGTTGTACCCTTTAACCTGCTTCACTCTTCAAACGGGCATAACTTTTTATATTCTTATCGAAAATTGATAAATTATATATCGTTGGAATTGTATCGGCGAGTACTTTGTAATGAGTCTAATATTGATATAGAAATTTAGACTATTCCTGAAAGTTGGTGGGTTCTGGGTGTGGAGCATTGACACCATACACTGTGTGGTACATCATCTAATACCGTTAAAAAATTAAAAAATCTGGGTTATTACATCTTTATATCACGTCTAGTAGATACGATACCATATTGTACGACTATATATCGAGTTGGAAGATTGAAAAAACCTGTTAAGTTCCTATATTGTATTCTATATTAAACTTTTTCTTTATGTTTCAGCTACCATTATATCAGATCCGCTATATATAAACATGGTATTGGGACCCCACTTATTTAATATTTATTCTTCTTTAACTTTGATTTTATTGATTTTTTAACTTATGGCCAAGCGGGAGAGAGAGAAAATACTCGAGGAATCTATTTTCAGAGGAATCTATTTTTTAACTTTGATTCGAGAGAGAGAATACTCGAGGAATCTATTTTTTTTACTTTAATTTCATTGATTTTTTTAACTTATTGGCACCCCACGTATTGGCCATCAGTAACTCTAATGTAAACCGAACGGGAGAGAGGGAGAATACTCGAGGAATCTATTTTGAGAGAATTGTTGTAGGAGAACTAATTAATGAAATCTTCTATTTTTAACCCACGGCAGTATATTCAAAAGAGTACCTTTAAATCCACCCATCGAATCTTCGAGTTCACCCACGCTAAAACCCATTAATTGCTTTGAATCTATCAATGGAGATGGTTTTTCATCCTAATCTATCACATGATGGATCTTGAGATCATGGGCGTAACATCATACAATAAGTTTTGATTTCATGTGATACACATTCCAAAAAAGTGACCTTATTTGAGTATGATGAGTTCCAGGTGATGTAAGGCCACTTTTTGGGAATGGATACCATGTGAAATACAAAAAATTGACGGTAAATGGTAAGAGAATGATCTCAAGATCCATCATGGAAAAGATTGTGAGGAAAAACAATCTACATCGTCAAATTTAAAGCAGTCAATGGGTTTCATCATGGGTGAACTCAAATTCGGTGGGTGAATTTAAAGGTACTCTATTCAAATACAAAATATAAAAAGGGCACTTTAGAAAAAAGGGATTCAAAATGGAAAGTATATGTGCCATATAATGGGTGAGAAAGTTTCGTGATTTAGGGATTCTCACGAGATTCGGAGCCCATATTTTTGTTTGTTAATGTGAGTTTACCTTGCTACCCTCCTATAAAGAAAGAATTTAAGTTTGTAAAATGACCAAACTACTCGCCTTCGATTACTTCCTTCAGATTTTGGAGCTTTCCAGTAGCTTTAATGGAGACGAGGCGATTTAGGGTTTTGAGCTCTCCACTGATGCACCGAATCAAACCCTCGAAAGAGGAAGCGAGGGAAATCGATATCCCCCACCATTTCAAATCGCCATTTTCCTTTTCGTGTCCTATTTTATAAACCCCATTAATGGTGCATAGCCAAGCTAAGAACTTAATCTTGCTCAAAAAATAGGGATCATGAATGAGTTTTTTAATGATTTTTTTAATAGTATCAGAGCTAATCTTGCTCAAAAAATAGGGATCTTGAATAAGTTTTTTAATGATTTTTTTATAGTATCAGAGCCAAGTTAAGCCTAAAGACGCAAGCAAGGTGCCGTCAGCCGGCTGACATCGGATTTGGTCGGAGATGGGCTGGTTATAAACTTTTTTGGCTTCTGATTATTTTTCTCTCTTGGGTCAAAGTCTATCAGGGGATAAAACCTGGTGATCTGAGGAGCTCCATCTTCATCTTCTTCATCTAGCCACCCTAATCAGAGACTCTCTTGCAGGGATGAGAAAGTAATTTCACCTTTTGAGTTAAGGGTAGTATTGTCTTTTCGCCAACTTACTAAAAGGGCTTAAATGTAATTTAAAATCCCTCTTTATCCTAACTTTTGTGATAATCTATCTCAAATACCGTGTCAGTCCCTTTTTTCCCAAACTTTTAAGACTAGTAATATTGGCCCAAAACGATTACAAATGAGTCCTCTTTTTCTAAATTTGGCATATAAAAATGGGTTTGAAGGAGTCAGATATGGTAATTAATTTAAGACTTAGGCTGAGGGGTCTTATATTTTGCACAGCTAGGAGGCCAATAAATCGAGAAAAATCTTTGCCCATTGGTCAAACATAATGACATAAATGCTATATAAAAGACAAACATGGAAAGGGTGGCATTATCAGGACTTGTTTTTCCTATGAAGAGCACAATGTCACGGGGTAACTTTTTCAACGCCCGTGCGGCGCCTCGCTGCCGCACACAGCGAGGCTAGCCTAACTCAGATACCAATTTTCTCACAAAGTATAACCTAATATTGGTTATCACGCCCGTGCAACATCTCGCTGCCGCGCACAGCGAGACCACATATCCAACCATCACTCTGATACCATCCGCCTAGAGGACGGGAACTCCCGTGTCATGGTTGCCTTCACTTGAGGCGAACGCACTCAATGCATCGTGTCTAATCACGACACGCATGTCAGCACCTCAGTGCTACTTGGCCTACCTAGCTTCACCCTGTGCAAAGCACTAGTCCCTCACTTCGGATAGTGGCATGCATCTCTTCATGCCAACCAAGCCAACCAACATACTTAGAGTAGCATGCAGCTCTTCATGCTCTCCAAACCAAGCATCGTGTATGGCCTGCACGACCAACACACTTTCGCTCCAGGCTCTCAGCTATTGTGCGCCACTGCGTCCCACATAGCCCTTGAGTGCCCTCGTGAGGTCACCGACCCATGTGCACCGCGACGCCGGCACGGGGCCACATGGTAACCTCACCCCACCCCAGGTAACACATGGCATCGCCGCAGTGCCGCATTACTGCAACGATATTCTAGGCCCACCCCTAACCTATAAAGCTCATGCGCTCGTCCCGCAACGCAAGGCCCCATGTGTGGGAGAATAGCTCCACAGCTCCCTTCCCCCTATATATGGTCCAAAGACTAACTTAGGCAAAGTAGCAAAAAACCCTCAAACCCATTGGTTTGACATACCACCATGGCACACGGCCTCCTACCCGTGGCACACACCTGCAAAGGTGGTGTCTTGCCATTAATCATGGCACACAATCCTCTGACCATGGCACCCAGTGCCATCCTCCAAGCCCACATGGCTTGCGAGGTCACGCATCAGCGTCCCTTGCGACCGTGTCGCGTCCGCATCGCGACCACGTCACAAGGCCCTCATGGCCACATGTCCAACATAGCACTGTATCGCGTCCGTGTCGCGACCATGTCGCAAGGCCCTCATGGCCTCATGTCGCGTGCCCTCATGGCACCACATGACGTACCCTCATGGCACCGCATCACGTCTAAGTCGTGACTGTGTCTCATGCCTACTCGACACCATATCGGGTCCGTCATTGCACCCGAATGCCGCGTGCTCTCTTGGCACCGCATCGCGTGCCCTCTTAGCACCGCATCGCTTGCTGTACAAGCCAGATGTCGCGTGTCCTCTTGACACCACATCGCGTGCCAATATGGCACTGCCTCACGTGCCTTATAGCACTTGGACGTCGCGTGTCCTCTTGGTACCACATCGCGTGCCCCTACGCGGAGCACCGCATTTCGTGCCTTATGGCACCCGGACGTCGCATTCCCTCTTGACACCACTTCGTGTGCTCCACCACGAAGCACCACATTCCAAGCCCTTCACGCGTCTAGCCACTATACTAGATCGCAGCTTAGTTTGGGTCACCGTCGCATCATACACCAGGGACTCATGCACGTATCGCAGGGCCACGTGCCTCTGCGCCCACACGTGCTACACGGCTAGCTTACAAGGTCCGCTTGCCTTCTTGCTAGCTATGTGCCCAGTTTCAAGGTCGTCATGCCTTCATGCTGGCGCACAGATTAATGAGGCCGTCACATCCTCCCCGACTTAATAAGGTCAACGTCATCGTTGACGTAATATCTCCAGGGAATGACCCATGCCACATCCACCAATCTAGTTGTGTCAACGTCTTTATTGATAATTAGACCCGCATCAGTTCCTCGACATATGTCTTCACCCCATGCAAAGCCTATCCTGAGTCACTATTCTCATAGTGCACTCACGTGTTGCACTTAGTATCCCACACTAAATCAACCTATTTTACGCTCGTGTGTGGCCCTCGTCACCAACACACGTAGTATTTGGACCTTCTGGCCCCCATACTCTATCGAGTCTCACCTCGCATCCTCATGCAGACGTGTTCCACCAATATCTAGCCCCGAGGTTTCTCACCTCCTCGCTGGATCAATTTGGTCATATCCACGCGGTTCCGCACCACGCTATCCGTCACTATGCCATGCACTCAGCATTAGTGATTACAGCTCACTCTAGTACCTCGACACAACGTGTCTTCACCCAAGAGTTCGCTTAGAAAATTTTGAATTTAAAGCATTTTAGTGCTTCAATCTATGCAATAGGGGTGTGATTTTTGGTCACATTTTCCTCCCCCACTCGATGCGTTGACGCCCTCGTCAACAACTGAACTCCTACGTCAGTTCCTTAACACACAATCTGGTCTTCACCGAAGCACACTCGGATCTGAATCGCAGTTAGTGCACTTCACTGCATTGATTCACAATTCTGTGCTAGTACTCCAACCATTTTCGGTGTCTTCACCCCACGTAGTGTTCTTAATAACTTGGTCCGGTCAGTATTTCACCCAGGTATCTTTATATACCAGTTCCTCATACAACCGGAAGCAAGACAATCGTTAGCAACCAAGCTTCCGCAACTCATTGCTCCTGGCAGCTCTTTAGGTTTTTAACAGTCCATCTTCACCCAGGAGTTTATCTTTCATCCGCACTGCCGTCTAGCACCTCAACACCTCTGTGTCTTCGCCCAAGAGTTCGACCTGCATCTGATTTGTAGAACTCCAGTACCTCGACGTATGTTTCCAACCACGAGACTGCCACCCAAGCAAATTTTGCAGCTCTAGTGCCTCGATGTATATTTAACAATGCTGAAATCCGCAACATTGCTTATATCTTTTGATCATCGCAATCGATGGAACCCAGCTTTGTCGGACCTTTAGATTTGATCACCACACAAGCCCTCAACGATCTTGCAACGCTCTAGTACCTCAACACCTCTGTGTTTTCACCCAAGAGCCTGCCATGAGCACCTTGCTCAATCAATGAAGCTCACTGCTTCTCACACTATAGTACCTCGACCTCTGTCTTCTCCCAATAGTGTGACTCGAGTCACCTCCTGCAACTCGACTTATGGTCCTTCGCGTAAACCAAAGATTTCAACGATCACCTGGGACTCACTTTCTTTGAAGATACCCATCTAGTTCTCGTATTTGCTTCCTCTGAAGCCACGCTAGATCTTTGTCCAGCCATCCGTCATTCGCGGACGTTGTGTCTTATCGTCACACAACAAAGCAACGAGCTTATGACCCCTACTCTGGTTTAGCCTAGCTCAAATCAATTCTTACGATGCCTCGCTTAACTATCTCATCGATCCTGGGCCATCGCAACATATTGATCCTTACATTACCGCATATCAGCGGTCATGACCCTCATGTCATATACCAGCGACCGATTCTAAAATTTTAGCTTCCTCAAGTGAGGATGGAGCATCCTACCTGCTCCTTGCCATCCATGGCAACAGTTCTCTCAGCACCAACGTGATCCAACATCTCAGGTTGGAATCACTAGCGTTCATCCGCCTCGGACCGACCCGCTACTTCAACGTGTGGTACTCACGGCCAAGAAGTTGATAAATATGAATGGAGCATCCTTCTTGCTCCTTGTCATTTATAACAAAGGCGCTCTCAGCACCAACGTGACCCAACGTCTCATGTTGGAGGTCACTAGCGTTCATCCATCCTGGACCGACCCGCTATCACAACGTTTAGCCCTCATGGGCAACAACCATCACAAAATGAGAACGGAGCATCTCCCGTGCTCCATGCCGACATGGCAACGGTGCTCTCAGCACCTGTGTGACTCAACGTCTCATGTTGAAAGTCACCAGCATCCATCCACCTTGGACCGGCCCGCTAACTCAACATGTGGCTCACATGGCCAACTAGCGTCGAGTTCCTTTTTTCGCGACAAATAACCCAGCAGTACCGTCCCTCTGCGTGCGACTTAATCGCGTCTCAATCGCAGATGTGCAATTCTACTCAAGCACACAAGTAACTCTGGTTGTCATAAAATCAGAGCGCACCTCATCGCTCTAGCTTGCCAAAGTAGTCCCAATCGGAACGATATGTCTCTAATACCAAATGTCACGGGGTAGCTTTTTCGACGCCCGTGAGGCACCTCGCTGCCGCGCATAGCGAGGCCAGCCTAACTCAGATACCAATTTTCTCACGAAGCATAACCTAATATTGGTTATCACGCCCGTGCAACGTCTCGCTGCCGTGCACAACGAGACCACATATCCAACCATCACTCTGATTCCACCCGCCTAGAGGACGGGAACTCCCGTGTCGTAGTTACCTTCACTTGAGGCGAACCCACTCAATGCATCGTGTCTAATCACGACATGCATGCCAGCACCTCAGTGCTACTTGGCCTGCCTAGCTTCACCCTGTGCAAAGCACTAGTCCCTCGCTTCGGATAGTGGCATGCATCTCTTCATGCCAACCAAGCCAACCAACGTGTGCGGTCCACGCGACCAGCACACTTAGAGTAGCATGCAGCTCTTCATGCTCTCCAAACCAAGCATCGTGTGTGGCCTGCACGACCAGCATACTTCCGCTCCAGGCCCTCAGCTAGTGTGCGCCACTGCGTCCCACGTAGCCCTTGAGTGCCCTCGTGAGGTCACCGACCCATGTGCACCGCGACGCCGGCACGGGGCCACATGGTAACCTCACCCCATGTGACACATGGCATCGCCGCAGCGCCGCATTGCTGCAGCGATATTCTAGGCCCACCCCTAACCTATAAAGCTCATGCGCTAGTCCCGCAACGCAAGACCCCATGTGTGGGAGAATAGCTCCACAGCTCCCTTCCCCCTATATATGGTCCAAAGACCAACTTAGGCAAAGTAGCAAAAAACTGTCAAATCCATTGGTTTGACATACCACCATGGCACACGGCCTCCTGCCCGTGGCACACACCTGCAAAGGTGGTGTCTTACCATTAATCATGGCACACGATCCTCTGACCGTGGCACCCAGTGCCATCCTCCAAGCCCACATGGCTTGCGAGGTCACGCATCAGCGTCCCTTGCACCATGTCGCGTCCACATCGGGACCACGTCACGAGGCCCTCATGTCCAACATAGCACTGTGTCACAACCATGTCGCGTCCGTGTCGCAAGGCCCTCATGGCCTCATGTCGCTTGCCCTCATGACACCACATGGCATACCCTCATGGCACTGCATCACGTCTAAGTCGTGACTGTGTCTCGTGCCTACTCGACACTATATCGGGTCCGTCATTGCACCCAGATGCCGCGTGCTCTCTTGGCACCGCATCGCGTGCCCTCTTAGCACCGCATCGCTTGCCGTATAAGCCAGATGTCGCGTGTCCTCTTGACACCACATCGCGTGCCAATATGGCACCGCCTCACGTGCCTTATAGCACTTAGACGTCGCGTGCCCTCTTGGCACCACGTCGCGTGCCCCTACGCGGAACACCGCATTTCGAGCCTTATGGCACTCGGACGTCGCGTGCCCTCTTGACACCACGTCGCGTGCTCCACTATGAAGCACCGCATTCCAAGCTCTTCACGCGTCTAGCCACTATACTAGATCGCAGCTTAGTTTGGGTCACCGTCGCATCATACATCAGGGACTCATGCACGCATCACAGGGCCACGTGCCTCTGCTCCCATGCGTGCTACACGGCTAGCTTACAAGGTTCGCTTGCCTTCTTGCTAGCTATGTGCCCAGTTTCAAGGTCGTCATGCCTTCATGCTGGCGCAAAGATTAATGAGGCCGTCACAACAAGCTCTTCCACCGTAAAAAAATCATTGACTGTCTTGAATCATACGATGGAGATTGTCTACATACTCTGTTTTGTAGTGAGGGTTGTTAATAAACTCTTGAGGGTATGATAGATAAATGGTTTCATTGCAAGATTATTTATTGTCATGATCTAGGTCGCAAATATACCTATTAATATTCTTTTTTAAATTAACTATGAATGCACATGCAATGCATGTGAGCAAGGTGTCCAAATCGAACTTGGTATCGGGTATCAGTCCTCGGAGGACCGATATAACTCGGCCGATATGTATCGGATATTTTCATGTTAAAAAAAAAAACCTGTTTTCATGTTGCCCATGTAGATTGGTGTAGCACTAAAAACCCATACTAATGGTCTACATGTGATGCATACCGGCTTTTTTAAATATAGAAAAGAGATAAGTTGTGGTACAAATGTTATGAATAGACAGGTGATGTGACATGACAACTGAAAAAAAGTAGGCGACAAATCTCAGTTTCCTACTAACAATACCTCTTTTCACGCCCACCTATTTATTGAAAGCGCCCACATCCCAAACCATAGTTTCAAAATCGTTGATTGTGTCTGATCATATGATGGAGGCAGCTTTTCACGCAGTTCTTTCACACAAAAGATCTTGAGATCATGTCTCATCTTTCCGACGATAAGTTATTGATTCCACGAATCACAAATCACAAAAAAACATCCTTAAAATCACATTTAGGCATGATATGAGCCATATGGTTCAAGGGCCATTTTTTGGGGATAGGTGACACATGTAATCAAATACTGACCGTCTGATAGATGCACCATAATGCTAAGATCTATTATGTGAAAGATCAGGGTAAAATACAACCCTCATTATATGATCCGATGCAATCAACGGTGTTCAAGGGTTCTAGGATATGGGCGCTTTTCATAAACATGTGGGCACCAAAAGAGGTACTCTTCTTCGATCAGCTGACAACAGAGGAAAAAGAAGTTCTCTTCTCAAATAAAAAGCATTTGACTACAGAGGAAAAGCACTGGCACAAGCGAGAAAACCTTAGTACGAATGGTATATATTGTCAATACCCTTCTACTAAACGTAGGAGTAACACAAACGAAAAAACAATATGGATAGTCGTCAAAACTTATACGTATGAGTATCGATCAATATTTGATTCCTGCATGTGAGTATTCACGAAAATTTATAGGAGTGAGAAAATTTGAGATTTTTGGAGAATTTTCAAAGGGAACAATAATTATAAGAGCAATTGTCATTTAGAAAAAAGTTAAGCTATCCCTCTTTTAGTCCCACTCGAGGCAACTCTCCTTCCCCATTATAATAATAACTAGGAGAATGCACGTATAGGCATGCGTGACGAATTGAGAGAGATGGAGATTACATACAGGAAGATGTGAATGTAATTGAAATTTGTTTCCAATAGTTAATTTGCGAAAAAAAAAAAAAAAGAAGCAATCTATTTTGTTTTGGAAAAAAAATTCAATCTCTTTTGTTTTTGGAAAAAAAATTCATCAATAATTGAGGATCGAGAAGGCTTTGGATTAGGAAAGGAGTATTGGAGCAGGTGCTACAAACAAAGCTCAAAACATTAAATTAGAGATTGAAAAAATGAAGTAAATATTTGAATAAAAATTAATTTTAAAATTAAAAAAGTGGAAATAAAATTATTGCCACAAACAAATTAAATTCAGTGAGATTTTGAATTACAGTGGCAGACATCTCCAAAAGCGTTCCGAGAATACGTTTGATGTGGACCCATGATACGTGCCAGTTGGAATTAATGATGTGCGCCACGATGCGTGCTCCTTGGAATTAAAATTTGACCATTTCAGGGTAGACCCCGTGACAAAACTAAACATATATTCATTTTTTATTAGGGTAAATTAGGCACAATGTGCAAACTAAAAATAAAATTTGACTGATTTATGGCAAGCCCTATGATAGAATCAAATGTATCCATCCCTTTTACAGAGCGGAAAAGGCATTAAAAAATTTGCAAAACTTAATAGAGTACCATTATTTACACCCCTGAAATAGTAGCCTCACCTCATTTCCTCTTGTCGGCATAAAGTATCTTTGGGTTAGACTGTTGGTATTTGATCATGATGTCGTTAGGCACAATCGATATTATGGAAACCATCTCGAATAAATCTTCATAATATCGATAATAAACCCTTGTTACTATATTTATATATAATTTATTTTTTATAGTATATTATATTAACTAATATTTATTTTAAATATATTTTTGGAGACAAATCTATGTACAACGGTTATTGGGTTTATTGTATATTTATCACAGTATTAAGATGGGCCGTTTCTCCGATTGAATGCACACAAATCCGAACGTTATAATTTTAGTTATAAAAGAAGGCCTTTGTGCCTTGAGAAAAATATCGAAAACTAAAAAAAAAAAACGTTCGTTGAGAAATAGTGTCTGTTCAATAGGTGATCACCAGCTTCGTGGCATCGCTAAGTTGATCTTGCGATCAATCGTTGACGACGATCTATACCTTCACTAGATAGAGACATTTTTTGGTCATAATTTTTCACACATTTAAGGTCATACCATTCAACGATCATTTCATTATTTCATATGGCACTCATGTCCCAACCCAAAAAGTGCCTCTAAACTCACATCCCAAACATCAGTCAATATGATTTTAGAGTCACTTTTTGAGATATATGTCATGTCTAACAAAAAACTGACCATGGCCATCTGATCTTACTCTCATGATCTCAAAATCATCAATGTCAAAGATTGGGAGGAAAAAAGATTTCTATCAATCAATTAAAAATTTTCAATGCATGCCGATTGGAGGAGATGGATGAGCCCATTATTGGAAGGGGTGCAAACAACGGACCCAAATTAAAAAACAGGTAAAAAATTTTGAACTCTATCTCTCTAAGAAAACCTAAAAATTAAAAGGATACTTATTATTTGCCCTGATAAGTTGTAACCTCACCCCATCTCCTCCATTTGACATGCATTGACCACTTTTGATCAGACGAAGAAGCTGTTCGGAACAGATGATGGATATCTCTTTTCGTCACAATCTTTTATACATATGATATTAAGATTATGGACCATCTAATAGTCTAGTTCTATGTTTTCACGGGGCACACAACCCAAAAAGTGACTCTAAAATCACATGGCAAACAACGTGATTCTTTAGTTACTATTTTGAAATGTATGTCACGTGATCTGCTGTTACTCCCATGATCTCAAGATCATTTGTGTGGAAGATTGGGATGAAAAAAGGTTTCCATCCTGTGATTTTCACAAACGGTTACTAGATACTAATCAGAGATGTGTTAGGTCACTCTTTGACAGGTGTAAATAATGGACTCAAATTAAAAAACAGGAAAATATTCTCTTGGTACCTTTAGATGGACAAGAGAATCTTGAAAAGCATCTACACCAAAAACTATTGATTGCTTTAAATCAAATGATAAAAATCATATTTTGCTCCAATCTTCCACACATTGGATCTTGAGGCTATGAACTTACCACCAAATGATCCACATGTCACAAATCCCAAAAAAGGGGCATAGAGTCACGTGGCACAATGCTGAAACATGACCTTAGGGCCATGCTTTTGGGATTTGTGTCATGTCAAATCCAAAACTGATTGTCTTATGGCACATTCATGGAGTCAAGATCCCATGTGTGAAAGATTGGAGTGAAACACAATCTCCTCATTTGATTTAAGCAATCAATGATTTTTAACATTGGTGCTTTTCAAGATTTTTTGAGCCTATTTAACCATCCTCATATTCTATATCTTTCTCTCTCTCCAAAAGGTCAAAAATTGGAAGTTACACTGTCAAACTGTGATGTCATCCGAGCTCCTCCACATGGCATGCATTGACTGATTTGGATCAGACAGGGAGTTTTCAAGCGTTATAATCTTTCATATATTTGATCTTGAGATCATCAGTGTCATCTAACTGTCATTGTTTTATTAGACTTGCCATCAAACACAAAAGGTGACGCTGAAAACACAGGAATGCTCTGATGTTCAAGTGAGCTTTTAACCGTAGATAACAAAATAGATTCATTTGTCATCTCTTTTGAGTTCGCCTAGGCAGGTAAGTGAAACGTGTGTTACATCTAAGAAAACTCACATAACCAACAACACAAAAACCCAAAAAAAAATTCTTTAGAGGATTTATTTTATTGTGAAAATAACATTAGAAAAGTTGAGAAAATGAAAAATAAAAAGATGTTTAAGAAAAAATAAAGGTATTATGATAGTGCCCAACTATAAAGAAATTATGATATGGTCAAAACAAAATGAGTAGACGGGAAGCACCAGCTATAATGATAGTGCCCAACGCTTGAACAGCATACTTTACTCAAAGCCTTGGTTTATATAGTAGACCCCAAATAAACCTTGGTAGATATGGCGGCGCTTTGTTTGGGTAAATTTCTTTTTCTAAAAATGCAAAAAATAGAAGGAAAAGAATACAAAACTATAGAATTGAAATCAGGGTAAAGGTAGTTTGTTGTGACATGGCCCCCAATCATATGATAGGGTACCATCTAAAGGAGCGGCCCGATGATTATAATTATTATGAAAAAAAAGTCATAAAATCACGCGGTCAACATAGTCAATTGCATGAAAAATGAATGACAAAATCATATTTGGTTTCATCATTCATTTTCTATACGATTGACACCATTGATCGTACAGTTTTATATAGTTTACTATTTTTGTTTACAAGAGTTATGATCATCGAGCCGCTCCTTTACATGCCATCCAATCATGTGATTGGATGCCAGATGGCACAACAAACTATTGGAGGACCGGGTATGTTACCTGGTCCTTAGTACCAAGCTACCTTTATCCTTGAAATTATAACCAAAATCTATCATGATTCTTGACAACATAAAAAAAGCACTTTCCTTCTGTAAAGTAAAATAAATAAGAAATAAAAAATTATAAAGTAGACACTACACGAGCATTAACGAACTAAACAGAGAGAAAGAGTAAAAAATGTAAAAGGGATTTTTTTTTTTTTTGAAAAGCTAGTATAATAAAATATGATAATGGCTAAATATCTATTTAGATCAGAAATCTAAAACAATTAAATAATTGAAATAACCGATAGATCTTAGAGAAGAATTAGATTTACATTTCACATCACGTTATTGTGGATAATTAGAAAAAATAAAATAAAGATTATGATTAGACCTTGAAAATATATAGAACTTGAATTTAACAAAAGATGGAAAGTAATTTCATCTTCTTCACATTTAAATTCTAATGAGGATTTTAATTCTAAAACACTAACTGAAGCTAGAAAAAAAAACTACACAGGTCAGCAATAAAATTAACATGATGGTTCTTTTAATACTACAAAGATGACATTTATCCAAATGAATCTCGTAAAGAGTAAGAACAATAAGTTAGAAGGTCATTTAAATAAGAAATAAGAAACAATAAAATTCAATAAATTAATTTTAACTAGTTCTGTTTGAATTAAAAAAAAAAAAGACTTGTAATTTTAAATTTTTTACTTGCATAATTCTCAAGTGCATTTTTACTAAGTATAGATTATGAGCAAGCAAAACATTAGTGAATTTTCTATCGGTAGGTCAAACTCTATATGGGGTATAATATTCCCTATAGAGTGAGAATTATTAGGGTGTTTATGATATCCATTTCTCAACATCCCAGAGCACTCTCCTGAATCAACAGATGAGGTTTAGAATCATACATTTACATATCGTTCGTTCATTATCTTATGAACACTTGACAATTATCAACTGGATTTAACAGTATCAATAGCAAGAACCAGATCGTCTAACTTGGCCCCCGTTACTTCTTTCACGACCTTGTTATCCTTGAGGATTTTGAAAGTCGGAACCACCCTTATCCCCAATTCTTTTGCTAAAGACTGCAAACAGTAAATGGATCAAAAGAGAATTAGAGAGAGAGAGAGAAAGAGAGAGAGATCTGACAAAAAAACACAAATCAAGAGCACCTACCTTGTTATCTTGATTGCAATCAAGCTTCATAAAGACAACATCGAGGTACTTCTCAGACATTTCTTGAAATTTTGGAGCAATCACCTTACACGGACCACACCTTCACAAGTTGAGAACAGAAGAAATGAGGAGCTTCATAGAACACAAGCATTTCCAAACAAGACAGCAGTCGACCAATCGCTATAGACAGTCCGAAAAACATGAATGCATGTAAATTGCTGAAAAAGTTGCCCAGTTTACTTTTAGAAACAGTAGGTTGAAAAAATAATGACTAAATTTACGTAAGATGCCAAAAATTGTCAGAATATACTACATTATGTGCTTTAACAAAACGTGTTAAACACTGAACTTGGTTGTCAAAAAGAGATAGGTTCATCAGGCAATGCCTTCCAAATATTAAGTGTTATGAGGGGGTTGTTTACGAGGACCAATCCCTAATCCCTCCTAAAATTACTAGTTTTTATGAGCAGCTTTACTCTTCGGAGGAGGTCTTTAGACCTACTATGGATGGCATTCCTTTCCAGGCTATCACCAATTCTCAGGCGAGAGAGTTGGAAAGAAGGTTTGATGAAGACGAGATAAAAAAGGCAGTTAATAGCATGGGTTCCAATAAATCGCCGGGTCCGGATTGGTTCACAGCGGAATTCTATAAAACCGACTGGTCGACAATTAGCTCCGACTTTATGGCGATGATCTCTGAGTTCCATGACAGTGGGAGAGTGGCTAAGAGTATGAATTCGTCGTTCATCGCGCTGGTCCAGGAACGGGAGCGGTCTATCTCCATTACCGATTACCGTCCCATAAGCTTAATTGGCTGCGCATATAAGATTACCGCGAAAGCTTTGGCTAATCGGCTAAAAAAGGTGATCGGGATGCTCATTTCTAACGTCCAAGGGGCCTTCATTCCGGGAAGGCAACTAATGGATATTGTTGTCGCGGCTGCAAAGACCATCCATTCAGCTAAGAAACACAAAGACAAAGGTTGGGCTTTCAAGGTTGACATGGAAAAAGCTTATGACAGGGTCAACTGGAAATTTTTGGACTACGTTCTTCAGCGAATGGGCTTCGGAGGAAAATAGAGAAATTGGATGAAAGGGTGTTACAGGTCGGTTCGTCTCTCGGTTCTGGTTAATGGAGTGCCCCACGGTTACTTTCAAACCAAGTAAGGGCTTCGGCAAGGGAACCCATTTTCCCCCATGTTGTTTAATTGTGTTGGGGAGGCTCTATAATCTATTCAAAAAGGCGGAAGAGATTAATCTGGTAAAGGGATTCCGAACGGCGGATTTGGGACCCCTCATCTCTCATCTGCAGCACGCGGATCATACCATTGTGTTCTGCAATGCTAGCGAAGGGGATAGTGAACTAACGACCACCACTGACATTCTCACGATCTTTGAAGCTGTGTCGGGGCAGAGAATTAACTTGCACAAATCTAGCATAACAGGCATTAATATGCCTCATGAGGAGACTGAGCCGGTTGCTAGAAGGGTTGGATGCAAGACTGACAGCTTCCCTATTAATTACCTTGATACCTTTGGGCTATGGAAGGATCAGATTAAGCCTATGGGACATGGTGATTCAAAGATTTCAGAAGAGGTTAGCGACGTGGAAAAGTAAGTTCCTTAGCTACAGGGGAAGATTGACGCTAATCAAGTCTACTTTTGCTTCGATACCGATTTTTATGATATCTTTCCTAAGGGTTCCTGCTGGAATTGCCAAGAAGCTGGAAAGAATTGTTAGGAACTTCTTGTGGGAGAGGGCGGGGGACCGGAAAAAAATGCATCTGGTTCGATCGGATCAGTGTTGCGAAGCCAAAGATTATGGGAGCCTCGACATCAAAGATCTGAACCTAGTGAATAAAGCTCTCCTAGCTAAATGGGCTTGGAGATTGGGAGAGGAAAGGGAAGTTAATAATTTGTGGCATCAAATTGTAACTGCTAAATATGGGAATGGTGTCGAGAATGCTCATAATAATAGTAGGGGATCAAACTGGTGGAAGGCCATCAATAGCAGCTCCCAAGATGTCCTAGATGGAACCAAGTTTAGTTGGGGCGATGGACGAAGTATTAAATTCTGGAAGGACGTTTGGTGGGGGATCAATCTTTATCCCGGAGGTTCCCCACGATCTACAATCTGTGCGACATTAAGGAGGAGGTGGTGAGAATTTTTACTCACCGAACTGATGGGAGTACTCAATGGATCATCCCAATCAGGCGTCCACTGAGGGACTGAGAACGAGCGGAGTTCAATAACCTCATGGAGCTGTTACGGGATGTCTTCCCAAACGAGTCGAATGCGGATAAGAGGTTATGGATGCACTCTGCCAAGGGGAATTTTTCGGTGCAATCTTTCTATAACTTCATCCAAGCGCAGGACAAAAGGTCTGAGATTACTAAGGTATGGTCCGGAATGTGGAAGGCTAAAGTTCCACAGAAAATTAAATTTTTTGGTTGGTTGGTGGCAAGAAAGAGAATCCTTACCAGAGACCAACTCATCCGACGTAACATCCCCCATTATTAATGTATGTTGTGCATCAGAGGGACTGAGTCGGCGGCTCATGTTTTCCTGCATTGTTCGTTTGCGAAATATATCTGGAATAGGATCTTTACGAGCTTCAAGGTGGAGTGGGTCTACCCAAGCGGGCCGGGACAGATGATGGAAATGTGGAGAGAAATGAAGTTTGACGACCCGAGGAGAGAACTGTGGCCTCTAACCTGCTATGCGGTTCTTTGGGCTATCTGGCTGGAAAGAAACAATAGGATATTCAAGCGACAGGCTAAACTATTCTCGATGGTTATCCGTGATGTCAGAGATCTTGTCATTAGTTGGAATGCTAGCAGAATGGAAATATTCAATGATGGGCTGATTCAGTTTCTCACGATCTAGGAGGATTTATGCAGCTAACCGGCGGGCATCAATGGAGTCCAATGTTCTCTTTCTATCCTGATGCTGGCCATGGGGTGAGGGTGAGCGTTTTTCTAGGGTTCTTTTGCGCTGCCTCGCTTGGGTAGTTCCTTACTACCCACCAAGGTGTGTGCTTCCTTTTCCTTTTTCTGCTCTAGTTTGTATCTATTTCTGTATCTTGCTTTTTAATATATATATATATATATATATATATATATATATATATATATATATATATATATTCTCGTTACCGTCTCAACAAAAAATATATATATATTAAGTGTTATGGAAAATTACTTGTCTAAAATTCATCAGGGGACTTAGTGGGATGCTCCAATAGGCCGCATACCGCCGTTATCAATAAAAAAATACTTGTCTCAAACTCTTTTATAGGCACCAAGTTTTTAGTAGTGAGCCCATGCCGACATGAACAAGAAGAGCCACAACCAACTCTAATGTCTAATAAACATGATGTTATCACTTGATGATTTGGAGAAATGGCCTTTTCCATTTTAGCACTAATTTGTTAAATCATGACGTAGGAGCTTGTATCACAATGGATGGCTTTCCTAAAACTACGCACAAGGTTGGCCTTCCCTACACAATTTGAGGATGTTGCTATTAACATTTACTCCACATCTTCCGTAATAACACAATTTTATCATCCACGAGAAAAGAAACCGGTTTTTCACAGTTGCAATAGATATGATTCTTCCAGTGTTCTTCCGATAGTCTTCTTTTTGCCACAAGGCTTCAAATCACTAGTTGTAGCCTTTAACAACAAGGAATGACCCATCTGTTTGGCATGTTCACGTATATCATTTACACCGCTTACTTCAGGAAGGTCAATTAACTCCTAGGTTTGATTCTTCTGAAGGGCTTCTAGCTTTTCCTTCATTATATATTTACAAGAAACCCCAAAGAGGAGGGGGACTCCTTATTGGCTTAAAGTACAGATAAGTGGTCAGTTTCAGATGATATAATCGTGGCCAGTGTGTGCATTCGGAGTATTGAACGAGCTGCAAGATGAGGTCACTATGGAGTGTAGAATTTAGAGAAGAACGCTTTGAAGTGATTGGTGACTGTTAGTGTAAGCATGAAGTATGAGTGGAATAGAAAGATTGAGAACTGGAAGCTGCGGTTCATAAGATACGGTTGACCGAACTCAAAAGTAGTTAAAAAAGGTTACAAAAAAGGGGGAAATTAAACTACATGAGAAATTGTTTTATCACCTTTCGTTATGTTCCCTGGGAGAGCCTGACTCAACAGCCACCTCATTTGCAGCCAGGGACTTTTTTTATTTGGAGACGAGCATTCCACTGCCATAAATCTTCTCTCCCTCTCTGTTTTCCTTGTATGTAATCTTCTTTGCTTCATGCCTAAAGCTCCTTGCTTCAGCATGTCCCTCTATTTCTTTTTTATAAGAAAATGCACATTTTTATTACATATATTTGGAGTCATGGGGCAATACAAAGAATTTTCATATACTCCCTCCAAATGTCCGATAAATATCCTTCCTAGTCAGCTGAATTACTGGTAAACATGCAAGAATTGATATTGGGTTTGCCAGTAATACTGCCAGGAACATCAACAGAGCAAAGACATCCATGCACACAGTGGCACTAATAAAGCCTGGAAGAGGAAGGCGAAACATAAAGGGGGGAGGTGTTGTGTAAAACGGGAATGATGTTACGAATTTAGTGAAATAGACAGTGGTGCCTAGTAGCCTACAACATCTCCTTAGAAGGCGCAAGGATATTCTACCAAGTAATGCCTCAAGACATACACTGATAGTCATAAAATGAATACTCCAGATACGCTTCAAAATTTGGACAGAATATTTCCAGCAGCTACTTCTTATTGATCATCATCATCATTCATCACCTTGTCCCATCTATTTGCAGTCGGCTAGCTAGTTCTTAATCTTGATCATTAAATCTGATCATCTACTGATAAGTGGCTTCACTAATTCTCTGGTTCTAATATATATATATATATATATATATATATATATATCTACATCAAGACGGCTAAGTGATTTCCTCAAAACTATGCCCTAATAATTGAATGATCAAAAGAAAGCATGTAATCAAAACACTAACAGTATGCTAAAAGCATAAAGACTGTTTATAGTTGTACTCTCATATCAGTAAGATTAATTGCAGTGCAATGTAAAACTCAAGATATGGAATCTGAGTGTCAACAAAATGCATAGGAGCAAAGATATAGTTCAATGATGTAACCTCTCATTCACACCATGACAAGTTCCAAATTGTTTCTCAATAGTGCATAATACAACTACCCATCATGCATACCACTTCGATTCTTGTGGAGAGTGAAAACTAATTAAAGATAGTTAGGATTTTAAATCTGCAAGCTAGTTAGGATTTTATAGCCCTAGCCAGAACTTACATATGTAGTTTGCTGAGCAAATGCCCTTCCAAGGTTAAAGAGTAATCTATGCATCCTAGATTCATGCATAGAGATATTAGAATCACTATACCAGACTACCCCGAAAGCTGCATGTAATAAATCTTGAGGAAGGCGGAAGACATCATGCTTTTATGAGAACTACAGCATCGCATAGATGGCTGACGGAGTAGTTGTCAGCTTACCAGGGCCATCAAATGCAAATAGATTCGCAAAACTATTTCAACATTCAACAACACCTGTTGCAATAGTCCCAATAGTGATAATAGAAGCAGGGAAAGTTTTGTAACTTTTTATTTATCTTCGTTTTAGCACATATAGACATATAGTCCTTGCTATGAAATCTTGTTAGTTGATTTATTTTGAGTTGACGGTATATTGGGTTATATACTACGGGCTTGGTGTGTGCATAGTATACTTAGTGTGTGTGCAATTCTCCCTCCCTCTCCTACCAAACCCTTATCACCTTGACGCGGGACGAGACGCTAAAACCCTTATGCGAATTTGGGATTAACTTTAGATTGAATTGAATTGCGGAAATATTCAAAATCACCCAACGCATAAAATTAATTCAATAAAACAATTAGATTAATCCATTTTAGCGTTCGCATGCATGAAGATTCCTGATCTAGAAAAACGGCTCCGATGAGGGAATTCGAGTTTCGTTCTGGTTTAGGACACCAAGCGATAATTACAATATCGTCTCTTGACTTCTCGGGGATTTTAAAGAAAAAAAAAACTTGAAGAAATAGTCCATAAAAGAGGAAAAATCAAAAGATATCAAGAAATAGGGTTTTGGAATTTTTTTTGTGATTTTATCAACGAAAATAAAGGAAGATATTACCTGATAATAATTCTAGAAAAGACAAAAATAAAAGGATAGAGTTCTAAGGCTTCACACCAAGGATTCTGAGGCTTCACACCAAGGTTGTACGTCGGTTTCGCACAAAATCGTACGAGAAATGAAGATCCACTCCTCAAGTTTGAAGGATTCACTCCCTCGGTTGAAAACTCTCTGCAAGTCTTCTAGGGTTTGCACAAAAGCAAACTCTCTTTTTCATTCAATCAATTTTTTTTTTTAATAATGTCTTTGCAAGCCTTTATATAGGCTAAGAAAACCCTAAACAAACATAAAACTCGAAATATAAGAGTCCTAAAATAAATAAAACTCAAAATGACAAGTTTCCGCCAGAAAATCTGTTATTCCGTCAAATCTCGGACGTATCTCACGGATGTCCGTCCATGGGTCACGAGCGTCTATCACCTACGCTGCGCACTAAACCAGTGAGTGACTCTTTCCACAGACGTCCGTCAAGGGGTCACGGACATCCGTCAATGGGTTACGGATGCCCTTCAATGGTTCACGGATGGCCTTCGTATGTTGACGACACTGCTTCTTTTTTTCTTTCTCTTTGCGCTTTCCTCTGTTTTGTCTCTAAGTCAAGTTAGTATCAGAGCCACTCCGCTGCAAGGATCTATCACAGACATACCCATTGCTGACGTCACTTAGATTGATGAAGTTATGCTGATGTCAACGGGTCAACCTTGGAACATCTCGGATAACCTCAAAACGACCAAGGCCCTAATTGAAAGTTAGAGGAGACCATTTTTATTTTTTGTGTCGTCACCATCCGAGGACTGTGCCCGGGGATCCATGAAGATCTTTGAGTGAGCGCTGATTCACAATTTTCAGGTTCTTCCCCACTTCTTCGTCTTTTTCCTCGATTCTGGTATGGGTTAGCTCCTAACCAACACCTCTTTGCTATTTAAATCATTCACGACAGTTTTTTATTGATTTTTAGTTGTTTTATGTTGATTTTTCTGCAAATTCCTTTTTCAGCCACTGTACACTGTTTTTATGTTCTTGCTGTTTATTGGATCTGCTGTCATGATCAATAATGGTTAGATATTAGTTCTTTTGCCCACAAATTCAGTGACACCAAGATTGTGTGATTTGGACACCTTTTGATGGGTTTTTTAATGATTTTAGTGGCTGCTCATTCAGTGTTTTTGCACTATTTTGTGTTGATTCTATCTGAACAGTGATAGTGACTGCGCATACCTCAACTATTTACCATCAGATCCTAGTACCCGGTACAGCCGCTCCCATTGGAGTTGGTGTTGGCCGAGAAAAGATCACCCTATTTAGAACTAAAGAAGGTGTATAGACCGGAGGTATAACGAGTAGGTGACCGGACCTGCTGGACCCTCTTTAGTGTTATTGCTTGGTGATGATTGATTCTTGTGGATGTTCTTTCCACATCTACAGATATTCTTTCCCACATTGCTTGGTTAATTAGTGAAGGAATTTCCCACTATATCCAGTGCTTGTATTGAATTTGATATTTTCGGTATTTGTTGTGTAGATGAGTCACAATTTGAGAGAGGAAATATGTTCTCTAATGGGCTTAGCTTGGGAGTCTCAGAAGCTGCCTTCTTACTGCTCTAGTTGCACCTCCTACAGGGCCACCGAGTGCGTCAGCTTCTTTCACATAACCTGCAATGTGTTCTCCTCAAGCTTCTACATGGATTATTGATCATGGGGCTACTGATCATATGACAGGACAGCCATATTATTATCATCATATGTTGGTCACACTTAATCTCGGCAACTACGCTTGGCCAATGGCTCCTACATGTCAATTTCCAGAATGGGTGATCTTTCCTTATCCTCTGATATTCCCCTTACAAATGTTCTCCATGTGCCACATCTTCATGTTAATCTGCTATCTGTCAACGTCTAACAAAAGCCCTAAATTGTTTTGTTACCCTCTTCCTTCCCACTGCATTCTTCAAGACCTAAAGACTAAAGGACATGAGAGGCGATGCCCTCTATTACTTTGATGTTGACATGAGTTCTGCCCTTGCTTCTAGTGTTCATATTTTGTTCCCATCTACTCGCAGTTCCTTTACCATAGACACTTTGATTTTGGGGCATGCTCGTCTTTGACATGCTAATCTTCAGCAGGTGTTTGTTGTTTCCTCATTTTAAAAGTGCATGTAGTGCTAATAAATTTCAATGTCAAACCTGCAAACTCTCAAGGCATAGTCGGGCTTCTTTTCCTCCTCACATGCATCGCAGTGATTGTCTGTTTGATCTGGTACATATTGATGTTTGGGGACCAGCTCCTATCACTTCCTTTAATGGCTTTCAATATTATTTCACATTCATTGATGATCACTCCCATTGTACCTAGGCATATTTGCTTAAGACTCCAGAGGAGGTGCTTTCCACTTTTATCAGTTTTACTAATATGGTCCAAATTTGAGTTGGCAAATCTTTTAAGGCACTTTGTTCTAATAATAGTGGAGAGTACACTTCTACTGCCTTTAAGTCTTATCTTGAGAAAATGGAATCATGCAACAATTTTCTTGTCCTTACATTCAATAAAATGGTGTTATGGAGCGTAAGAATAAGCATCTTATGGATGTCACCAGATCTCTTCCTTATGGGAAGCATGTTCCCAAATCTTATTGGTCTAATGCTCTTCTTACTGCTACTCATCTCATTAACTGTCCACCAAGTTGAATCTTAAAGGGCCAAACTCTTTTACATGTTCTTAGGCTTCATGTCACTTTATTTGAGATAGAGCCCCAAATCTTTTGATGATGCGCATGTTTTGTTCAAGATTTTCGTCCCCAAAGACAAACTTGATGACAGCCACTCAGTGTGTGTTTGTAACGACTGAGATTTTTCGTTATTTAGTCCTTAATTATTTGCTAAATTTGTAATTATGAGTAGTTTGATTAATCTGATGGATGTGATTAATTGTTACACATGAATGTAATGCGTACTTTATTTTATAATGACTCATGATAATTAATTAATCTAATTAACATACCCTAAAAGCCCTTAAATATGTGTTGGTAATAATTGGGGTGTGTTTATTAATGTTTAATGGACTTTTAAAATGTGTTAGTAAATTAACTAAAAACCTATTAAGTAATTAAAGACCCAATAACTAGTTAAAGACCCATTAAGTAATTAAAGGCCCATAGAATCACTTAAGACTCATGTAGGAAATTCTAAATAGAGTTAAACCTTAAATAGGAAACTTTAAAGTACTCTAAATAGAATTTGATATTAAATAAGAAACCTTAAAACATTCTAAATAGAATTAGATCTTAAAAATAAAATTTAAAGTATTCTAAATACAGTTAGATATTAAACAGGAAACCTTAAAGCATTCTAAATAGAATTAAAAATAAAATAGGAAATCATAAAGTATTATAAATATAGAGATTAAATTACAGAATTTTATGTAACTCTTATTACCTAATAACCTTAAAGAGAGAGAAAATTCTAGAGGAGAATTAGAAGAGGATCCCAAGAGTTTTCGGTTTGAAGGCTTAAGAAGAACGTGAGAGGAGTTTACGACGCGACTGAATTTCGGATTAGAGCTTCGGATTGAATCAAAGAGAGGAATTACGTCAATTTTTATGCGAAGACTAGAGGTATGGAGAAATCATGTTGAGATTAATCGGAAATGTAGATAACATAAATATAAAATAGGAATTAGGATTTATTTCATTTAATGAATATTCTCCATATTAGATTGTTAAATTTTTATGCTTAATCGCGGGTTTTCGATGGTACATGGGGTTTCATGATTGATCACGAAATTCTGTGCATAATCTAGAATTTATCCAGAATTCAGAATCTGTTTGGAATCCAGAATCTGTCAAAAATCCAGAATTTGTTAGGAATTTCAGAATTTGTCTAGAATGCAAGCAATGAATTTCTATTTAAATATTGTCTATGTTTAATCATCATGCTTAAATGTTTATTTATGTTCATCATTATTTTATTGCTTAGAATCCATGCAAGCTAGAATGTTTGATTTACACAACATGAAACAAGTAGGAATCGATAGAGATTACATATTTATGATGTGTTCAGCTTAAACAAGTGAAAAAGCTATTGCATGATCGATTGATTTCCAATTTTTCTATGCATGTACATTCATGACATTCATAAAAGTGAAAAGATACGTTTACGACATGACACATGGAAATAAAATATTTCTATGATTATGATAAAATTCCTATGGGCTTATGCTAGAGGAATTAACATGAATAAGAATTATAAGTAATAAAAGTTATGCATCCATGCATTAATGATAAGACTGAAGGGATGGAGAAGGTCTTTAATTTTAAGCTTTCTACTTAACTGAAGAGAAGTTATGTGAAGGTTAACGTAGATACTAATCGAAGGATCAGAGAAGATTAGGATAATGATTAAGAAACAGATAACCATGTCCATTATGTATACCGATTCATGAGCATTAAATGCACAATTAAAAATAACCACACATGAAATTAGAGTAGAAACCCAAGTCATAATGTTTATTTAGATTTAATGCTATGTTTCAGTTGCATTCTATTGCTTTACTTATTCTTTATGTCACATGCTATATCTCTGTTATTGTTTGATTTTTATGAGATGATTTGAGTTATGGACCTTTTCTATTAGCCTCATCATGTATGGTCCATACCAGTTTACTTGGTAACTGACCCATTGTTTAGGATTCCAAGGAGTACAGCTATACATGGAGTGGATGAAGTAGACGCTTCAATGATTGACGGAAATCCAGATCTGAGCGAAGATGGATTTGAAGTTTAGTTTATAGGATTTTCTTTATGCATTAGAAAGGATTTTTAGATGTTTAATTCAGATTGTTTTATGAACAAGTTCAGGCTAATGATGGATTATGTTTGATTTCAGTTTTATTTAATTTAAAGAGTAAGCATACAATTTGGTATAATAGATTGTTATCTCATATTTTAGCATTGCTCTCATGATGATATAAAAAAATAAAAATTTATGCGTGCACTTTTAATAGTTATTTTTCCGTTGCGTTTATATGCGGATCTTTATGGAATAATTGATTTATATAAGATCATGGATATGTGATATAGTGTGATGTCTCCAAGTGAGCGCATTGATCCGGTTTGTGAATTTGGGGACGTCACAGTTGGTATTAGAGCGAAGTTTTGCGATCTGAATTTGTGGAGATTGAAACTAATGTAGGAATGGTATTGATTTCAGATGGCCAATTTTCAAAGACAAGGTGATAGGTTAGCAGATGTTGTTACGAGGGCGATCAATGCAGCGAGAGCACCCATGCCTAGATCGGATGTGGATGAGTTTAGAAAGAACTATCCTAGGACTTTCAATGGAACTAGCGATGTTATGGAGGCACAAAGGTGGATTAAGCACTTAAAAAAAATATTTGGGATAATGCAGTGCCCCGATGCTTGTAAGGTGAGACTAGCAACTTACAAATTGGAAGACGCTGCAGACCACTAGTGGAGTCAAGTCAATGATACTACAATTGCAGCAAACCCAGAACATGTTTGGACTTGGGCAGAATTTGTGAGAACCTTTAATGATAAATATTATCCGCAGAGTGTTCGTGAGGGTAAGATTACTGAATTTTTGAAGTTAGAACAAGGGAACATGACAATCGACGCCTACGATAGGGCATTTACTGAACTTGGAAGATTTGTGCCGAACATGATAGCTGATGAGACCTTCCGTATTAGGAAGTTTGAGCAGGGACTTAGGCCACATATCAGGTCTCTTGTAGTGGGGCATAGGAGTACTACCTTCGGAGATTTATTGGATAGATGTTATGCTGTAGAGAAAGATGTTAGCCAGACAAATCAAGGGAAGAATTTTCGTCAATTGACTCAGAGTAGCAATCAGTTTAATGGACGAGATCGGGTCATGGGCAGGCACAACAATCAACAAGGGAGGAAGTTTACCCCATATGGTAAACCCCAACAGATTCAGCAGAAGGGACAGCCAATAGTTATGACAACTCATACGGCGACGAAGTCGAAACCGACGTATAACACATGCGGGAAACAACACTATGGTAAAAGTTTACGAGGAACGACTGCATGCTATAACTGCGGGAAAGAAGGGCATAGAGCGGCGGATTGCAAAGAACTGAAGAATCAGAAAGCACCAATGACAATAACGGCTCATGGACGAGTTTATACCTTATCTGAGATGGATGCTAAAGCCTCCGATGATGTGATTCACGATACGTTTTAGATAGTTTATCTTCCTTTTATTGCATATAGGAGCTATTCGAATTGTTATATTTAATGTGCATATTTATCTACCTTAACTTTATAAATCACACAAATGAGACGTTAATTAAGATACTTAAGAATTCAAGAGAAATTTAAAGTTAGAAATTTTCTTAATTAAGATCGCTTAGCAAATGAAGGGGAATATTCTATTCCGGCATTGGACATTCATCTCTAGGTTGCTATAATGATGCTGATAATGTCGCAGCCCCTACTAGTTGTCGTTCCAGCTCCGGATATTGTGCTTTTCTTGGAGGTAATAGGGTTGTATGGAAGAGTAAGAAACGAGATGTGCTGACAAAATCTAGTGTTTAGTCAGACTGTAAAGCATGGTACATGGTACGTGCGAGCTCTTTTCTTAGAGGTAATAGGGTTGTATGGAAGAGTAAGAAACAAGATGTGCTGACAAAATCTAGTGTTGAGTCAGACTATAAAGCATGGTACATTGTACGTGTGAGCTCTTACGGCTCCACTTCCTTCTCACAGAGCTCGGATCTCCTCCATCTATCCTCATGCCCCTGCATTGTGATAACCAAGCGCCTATAGATATTGCATCTGACTTTGTCCTTCAAGAAAGGACAAAACACATTGAGTTGATATTTGGGAGAAAATTCAGGCCGGCATCATTAAGACTCCTAAAGTGTCTTCTTCAGACCAGTTGGCAGAAGTATTTAACCAAGGCACTTGGGCCTACACAGCTTCGAAGTGTTCTTGTCAAGTTGGGCATGATGGATACTTATGCACCAGCTTGAGGGGGACTATTGGTTTATATTTTACGGGTCTTGCGGTGTGCATATACTACTTAGTGTATGTGACGACCCAGACCCACATGTGACGGGGAGCGTTAAAATCGAGAGCATTGGCATTGGGCCGGGACCAATTTTTCATCTTCAGAAAGGCTTTAAGGAGCAGAATTAGCGTGTTGCAACAATGCACAGTCGATCAATCGACTCCTGGAATTCAATCGATTGACTACGGCCTGTGAGGATTTAATTCTGGCGACATATATCTATATATATATGAGTCAATCGATCGAATTCCAGGAGTCAATCGATTGACTGTGCTGTGACCAGAATTCGAATTTAAATTTTTAGGGACATACTTGTCTTTAAATATTTGTTTTAAGGTTTTCTTATGTTTTAGAGGCTTCCTATATAAGGTCTTTTAAAAAACATAACGTAATTAGTTATTGATGAAGAATGAAAGTTATTGCTTGTGTGCTTGAGATGAGCCATTGTTGAAGAGTGATTCTTCTTCTTCTCGAGATGGGTTTGGTGTGAGGCCAAGGGTGTGATGCCCACAATTGATTCTTCTTCCCGAGATGGGTTTGGTGTGAGGCCAAGGGTATGATGCCCACAATTTTATCTCTCATCCTTATCTTTGTTTATCTATTTTCTGCTCTTATTTTATTCCCACAAGCCCTAAATCTAATTGTTATTCTATCAAAACTTCTCAAACCATAACCCTAGTTTTCATCTAAACCATTGAATCAACCCGATTCGATAATCCAAACTCTCATCCCAGCCATCTAACCAATCTAAACCCTTAAATCGACTCGATCCCTAAACCCTTAAGGAACTTGAGATTCCACCATTGAACCATGAGCGAGCGCCCTAATATGGAGTTCTACCTCTAGGATCCTCCTTCTGCAAGGCTAACAGACCTAGCGCAACGAATCGGACCCTACCCGAATTGAATGTGATCATCCAAATGGAAGATTACGAACCTTGAGGTATTCGCATTTATTTGTATTGGTTTTGCTTAATTAATTTAGTTTAATTTCGGCAAAATAATCATTTCATCATCATTCACGTAGTCTAGGGTTTTATCTTGCATCAGTTTTGGTATCAAAGCTTAAGTTCTAGGTTAGGGCATATTGTGTGGCATATTCACTGTTTTCTGTGTCAATCGATTGAGTACTCTTATGCAATCGATTGATTCTTATTGATTCTATAACTCTGCCTCTGTTCCATATTTGTTTACAGTTCTTTTCAATCGATTGACGAGTCATTATTGTTACCAGTCTAAAAGTGTTATTCAATATCCATCGATTGACTTATCAACATCAATCGATCGATTGATATTCATTGATTTATTGCATTCCACTTTTCTTTGCATTTATTTCTATTGTGTTCAAAAGTGTGCACGTGTTGTGTTCGACAAAAGTCCTTACTCATTTTGAGTCACATGTGTATGTCATTTCGATGTCTTTGATGTCATGTCATTTGTGTCTTCGTTCGCACGCTCATCTAGTGTTTGATAAAATTCCTCACTCTTTGTTGGGTCATAGTTGCATGTCAGTTAGAACCCGTGTTAGTAAGTCGTGATCACCATTAACATGAGCAAGCTTGTCGAGGCCCTTAGGGACATCAAAGCTGACTTATGTGTTAGGGGATATCCTCATCATCATGAACCTGAGTACGACCTTGCCGAGAAGTTTCAAAAATCTATTCGAAATGAGGTCCCAGATTTTGAGGGTACGACGGACCCTAGAACCTTCGTGGAGTGGTTGTCTAGTGTAGAGGAGTACTTTGATTGGTATGACGTACGAGATGAGTACAAAATTAGGCTAGTAACAATAAAGTTTAAGGGTAATGCCAAAAAAATTTGGATTCATATAGAACTCCATATTGACTTTCATCGGATTAAACCCATCTCCATATGGGAGGATATGAAGGTGATACTTATTGAAAAATATGTTCCTTTGACACACCATCACCTTCTACGGAGTTTGAGAACCAAGACAAACAAGTGTCCTGATTGTCTTAAGTATCAAGGATTTGGACACTTTGCTTATCAATGCAATACAAAATTTTCCACTCCAAATTTAATGATTGAAAGGGAGAGACCTAAGGAGAAGGAAAATTTGACAGTAGAAAAGGAAATAGAAGATTTTGATGAGAGTCTAGCTTGTAATAAAGAGACTTCTATTTCCCTTGTGAGTAGTGACATTGAGTCGCTCGCATATGAGTCGACCGAGTCACCTACGCACGATTTGTTAGTGCTCGTAGAGTCAGTTGTGCACGAGTTCTTGTTGGTGGTAGAGTCGTGTGCACTTAAATCTTTGAAGTTGGTCGAACCGACCATACATAAGCCATTAGTGTCCTTTGATTCAATCACGCATAAGCTAACAGTGCCCACAAAGTCGGTTGTGCCTAAGTCGTTGATGTTAGTAGAGTCAAGAGCACTTGAGTCGGTTACATGTGATTCATTAGTGTCGCATGCACACGATAGTATCGAGTCCATAAACACGCATGCACATCATAATCTCAAGTTGCATACCGCTATACATTCCAAGTCTTATTGTGAGTCAACTTTTGAGTCTCATTTCGCATTGCATGCCGAAATTAATCTTAAAATTAATTTATGCAATGAAACTCTCAAAGTACCACTGCAGTTACCTAAGGCTTTTACAGAATTTCAATTGAATGATTGTGCAATGATTCGGATTATACCTGAACGATTCCCATCGGGAGTCGCAAAAAAACTCCAGGCCCACGGCTCTGGACCTTATAGAATTGTGGCAAGGAATGGTCCTAATGCGTACGTTCTTGAGCTTCATCTAGACACAAGGATTAGCTCAACATTCAATGTGGAGAACCTAGTTCCTTCTCTGAACTCCACCCTACTTGCAATCCTTTCCAAAAGTGATGGGGAATTCAGATCTGCATATTTAAACCGTGACCGAGCCAATCGAAGAAAATCAACAAGGAAGAAATAAACCCATAAATGGGCTTTCAAACGGCCCATGAAGAAATCAGAAACGGATATAAAAGCGCGAGAGAACAATGCCATGACCTCCTCGCTTGAGCGGTTATAATTTCGCCTTTTTTTTTACCTTTTTAGTCTTTTATTATTTTAGGACTCTTTTATTGCGAGTTTTATGTCGTTTAGGGTTTTCTTATCCTAAATAAAGGCATTGTAAACACTCTATTAAAAAGTTTTGATTAATGGAATGAAAGAGAGTTGCTTCTGTGCAAACCCTAGAGAGCTTGTGAAGAGTTTTCAACCAAGGGAGTGAATCCTTCAAATCTTGAGGAGTGAGCAATCGTTTCTCGTGCGACTTGGTGCGTGTCGAAGCTTGAAAATCCTTGATGTGAAGCCTTGGAATCTATCCTTTTATTCTGTCTTTTCTCTAGTTATTATCAGGTATTATCCTTCTTTAATTTTGTTAATAAAAACCCAAAATCCCAAGTTTTTTCCTTTTATCGAAATTATTTGAAGCCCTATTTCATTTAAAATCCCTGAGGAGTCAAGAGACGATATTGCGATTATCACTTGATGCCCTAAACTAGAACGAATCTCGAGTTCCCTCATCGGAGCCGTTTTTCTAGATCGGGAAAATTTTATGCATGCGACGCTAAAATGGATTAATCTAATTGTTTTATTAATTTCATTGAATTAATTTTATGTGTTGCTTGATTTTGAATATTTCCGCTATTCAATTCATTCTAAAGTTAATCCCAAATTCGCATATTAGGATTTTAGCGTTTGTCCCGCGTCAGTTTTGGTATCAGAGCACAGTTTAGTTTAGGGTTGTCCATCATGAGTAAAAAACAATTTATCGAAGTCTTGCACGAGTTGAATGGATTCATGATGGCTAGAATGGGATCGTTCGTGGATTGGCGAAAGCTCCTTGATTTGTATCAGACAATTGGTAAGATTAGACAAGCTTGGGAGGCAGTAAAAACTAGATCGCAGAGTCTGAGGTATTTGGATTCAACACCTCGATATTAGCCAGCTTTATATGATTGAGAGTTTACTCTTGAGGTTAGACGTGAGTTAACGAATACGCGTGAGATAGCGGAGGTATTAAACAAGAGTCTCGTTCAAGAATTCCTTGAAGATTTTCTCCTCAAACTATAAGAGGAAATCATATCGGTAAGACATGAAGCTTTGAGATTTAAGTTTTCAAAACCCGTGTTCGTTAACCAAAAGTCGGAGCCCATGGTTGTACCTGTATCAGTGGATGATACCGAACCCATCGTAAATCAAAGTACTTTCATGCCTATGGAAGAACCGATGGCGCCCGTTGTTCACGTAGATCCAGTTATCCGCCTTGATCTTGTGCTGGAACAACGTCCGATTGAAGAGTTCATACCAGTTGCTGAGACCGTGGCAAGTCTCGAAACAGTTGAAGAGCCCAAGATCGTTGAAGTCCCAGCATCCATGATAGGCCCTACCGAACCCGCAATCATCGAAGCATCGGCATCTGTGATCGTCCCCACCTAGTCCGAGACCATTCAAAAGCTCAAGATCTACGGGGAACAAACATACTTGATAACGCTTATCAACGTCGACCAAAGTTCAAGGTCGACCTTTTTCAAAGTCGAGGAGATTGACGGGGAATTCAGATCCGCATGTTTGGTCCGTGATCGAGCCAATCGAAGAAAATCAGTAAGGAAGAAATGGACTCATAAATGGGCTTTCAAACGGCCCGTGAAGAAATCAGAAACGGATATAAACCGCGAGGAAAACAATGCCGCAGCGAGTCCTCGCTCGAGCGATCACTTAAGCTCGCTCAAGCGGTTATAATCCTTGCTCGAGCGAGTTACAGTGACAGAAATTTTCTTTTTTTTTTACCTTTTTAGTCTTTTATTATTTTAGGACTCTTTTGTTGCGAGTTTTATGTCATTTAGGGTTTACTTAGCCTATATAAAGGCATTGTAAACACTCTATTAAAAAGTTTTGATTAATGGAATGAAAGAGAGTTGCTTTTGTGCAAACCCTAGAGAGCTTGTGAAGAGTTTTCAACCGAGGGAGTGAATCCTTCAAATCTTGAGGAATGAGCAATCGTTTCTCGTGCGACTTGATGAGAAGTCGACGTATAGCAGTGGTGTGAAGCTTCGAAAAATCCTTGGTGTGAAGCCTTGGAATCTATCCTTTTACTCTGTCTTTTCTCTAGTTATTGTCAGGTATTATCCTTCTTTAATTCCGTTAATAAAAACCCAAAATCCCAATTTTTTTCTTTTTATCAAAATTATTTGAAGCCCTATTTCATTTAAAATCCTTGAGGAATCAAGAGACAATATTGCGATTATCGCTTGATGCCCTAAACTAGAACGAATCTCGAGTTCCCTCATCGGAGCCGTTTTTTCTAAATCGGGAAAATTTTACGCATGCGACGCTAAAATGGATTAATCTAATTGTTTTATTAATTTCATTGAATTAATTTTATGTGTTGCTTGATTTTGAATATTTCCGCTATTTGATTCATTCTAAAGTTAATCCCAAATTCGCATATTAGGATTATAGCGTTTGTCCCGCGTAAAAAAGCCTCCAATTCACAGCCCCAACCCAACTTTGCAGCCATTACCCCTTTCCTCCCCAAGCAGGCAGAGAAAAGAGGTAATTGAGGAGATTTCAGATGATCTTGTGGCATTCACCTGCGGCAAAGAGTTTCTAATTTATGAGATGCAGAGGGTTGATAACTCGACTACCGAGAGTGCATGGGCCAATCATGAGAGGGCTCGTCGCTTGCGTTCTTGTATTCTCGTCCCATATCATGATCACACGCATCGGGGATGAATTTCTTCAGGTCCAGGAGAGTTGATGAGAAGCTTCAAAAATATTTGGTAGAGTGGGTTGGCGAGCCGGGTTACTTGGTTCATTGTGGAGATATTTATAGTGTGCACTCCGATACAATCGATCGAGATGACACTCAGACGTTACCAACTGCCAAGATTGTTTGGGTTAGTTGCAAGGAGTTCTACCATTCGGGTCTGTACTCTACGTGTGTTTCATCGGTGATGAAACATTTGAGTCGGGGAGAATGACGGGGAACGTCAAGATCGAGAGCATTGGAATTGGGCCGCAACAAATTGTTCATCTTCAGAAGGCTTTAAGGAGCAGAATTAGAGTGCTGGAACGATGCACAGTTGATCGATCGACTCCTAGAATTCGATCGATTGACTGCGGCCTGTGAGGATTTAATTTTGGCAACATATATATATGAGTCAATCGATCGAATTCCATCGATCGACTATGTTGTGACCAGAATTCGAATTTAAATTTTTAGGGGGCATACTTGTCTTTAAGTATTTGTTTTAGGGTTTTCTTATATTTTAGAGGCCTCCTATATAAGGTCTTTTAAAAAAATAATGTAATAAGTTATTGATGATGAATGAAAGCTATTGCTTGTGTGCTTGAGATGAGCCACTGTTGAAGAGTGATTCTTCTTCCCGAGATGGGTTTGGTGTGAGGCCAAGGGTGTGATGCCCACAATTTTATCTCTTATCCTTATCTTTGTTTATCTATTTTCTGCTCTTATTTTATTTCCATAAGCCCTAAATTCAGCCGTTATTCTGTCAAAACTTCTCAAACCATAACCTTAGTTTTCATCTAAACCATTGAATCGACCCGATTCGATAATCCTAAATCTCATCCCAGCCATCTACCCAATCTAAACCCTTGAATCGACCTGATCCCTAAACCCTTGAGGAACCTAAGATTCCACCATTGAACCACGAGCGAGCGCCCTAATCTGGAAGCGGCTTGAATTCTACCTCTAGGATCCTCCTTCCACAAGGCCAATAGATCTAGCACAACGGATCGGACCCTACCCGAATCGAATGTGATCATCCGAATGGAAGACTACGAACCTTGAGGTATTCGCATTTATTTGTATTGGTCTTGCTTAATTAATTTAGTTTAATTTCGGCAAAATAATCATTTCATCATCATTCGCATAGTCTAGAGTTTTGTCCTGTGTCAACATGCCACAATATTGTCCGATTATGGGTTTAGGTCCCCGCCTCGATTTTGTTTCTGACATGGGCTTAAGTCCCCACTCAGAACGCGTCATGACATGCAGTGTTTGCAATCACATATAGGCCAGGGTCAGGACTTTTCCCTATCCGATGTACGACTATTACAATCCCCCCACCTTATAGAACAGTCGTCCTCGGCTCTAATACCATTCTATGACGACCCAGACCCACATGCCACAATATTGTCTAGTTCTGGGCTTAGGTCCCATTCTGTGACGACCTAGACCCACATGCCACAATATTGTTCGGTTCTGGGCTTAGGTCCCCGCCCCAGTTTTGTTTCTGGCATGGGCGTTACGTTTCGCTGTCCCCACCCAAAACGTGTCATCCGTGTATCAGAGCGCACAACGGAAGATATTGTCCGGTTCTGGGCCTAAGTCCCCTCCTCGGTTTTATTCCTGGCATGGGCTTAAATCCCCACCCAAAACGCGTCATGACATGTAGTGTCTGCAGCCACATATAGCCCAGAGTCAGGACTTTTCCCTATCCGATGTGGGACTATTACAGTGTAAGTGTGTGCGATATATGGTGTGTGCAATGTAATGTTGGGCGTATAAGTTGTAATGTTCTATTAAAATAAAGACTAGTAGGGCTAGTCTAACCCCAACTAAGTCATTCCACTCTCTCTCTCTCTCTCTCTCTCTCTCTCTCTCTCTCTCTCTCTCTCTCTCTACCAAACCCTAACCCTAATCACCTCCCTTAAAGTCAGTCAAGTGACAGAAAATGTGGCAAACTGTTGGCGGTGGGATTTCGAAATACCATAGCACAGCAAAGACGTCTGGCCTAGGATGCCACACAACCACGACCTTCATGACATGCGGCAATCAAGGCAAAGGCTTGCGACCCAAAACAACAAGTGGACCGTTGAGGGTTCACTTGAGCATCGAAAGATAGCTTGGCCACGACATGCTTACATGATTGAGGCAAACTAACTTGCCCGCCCACGTTTACACAATCGTGAAAAATTAGCTTGACCGAGTATGTTCAATAGTTTGCAACATGTTTTGCAACAGACAAAGGATGACTTACGACAATTGCAGCAATAAGCATGACTTACAACAATTGGGGTTCAAGAGCCCACTCCGACTTCATTAAGCCCCTTTTTCACGCTTAACTGCCCATAAATACCCTATTATCACCTATAGTGCAAAAACTAGTTTAACTGCAAAGCTCTATAAATTGGGGGTCCCCACATCCTAATTGTAACACTTAAACTCACTCCTTTAGGTTTGAGAATGTATGGTTGATGAGTGGGTATTTTGATAGCATGAGTAGGTTTTGGTGGAACTCCTAGCAACCAGATGGAGATGAGCAGAAAATGTTATATTCTGAAATTGAAAATGCTTAAGGAAAAAATTAAGAAGTAGAATAAGATGTTTGGGGACGGTCAAGAGAAGATGAATGAAATCCTTTAAGAAAAGAGGAGGGCGGACATATATCTATTGAGGAAAGGAAGCGAAGGGAGATGGTGATGAAAGGTTATAAGTAAAAGGTGAAATCATGTAGTACTAGAAATCAATAATACGATGGAAATGTGTACCAAAGGCTTGTGAACTGTAGCAAGTGCTCTCTTCCAAACAGAAGGAGATTTTCCTCTAATCCCTCTATTGCTTCAACCAGCCACACATGCTAGGCATTTATAAGGATACTTGACTACTTGTATGCATGCATGATATAATTCCTCCAAGCTGACCATCCTTGAAGCCTCGCAGTCGAAATTTAAGATTTCAAGAGTCCCATAAATCACCACTTTACCTAGACACATAAATTCCCAAGAGATTTTGGGTATTCCGAAAAGTCTTTTCGAATTTCCGAAAGACTTGCTATTTTGAAAAGACATTTAGTATTCCAAAAGAACTTTTGGTATTCCTATGAGATTTTTTATATTCTCAAGTAATAATAGTTCTTACCCATAAAAGGACCACAAAACAAGATGCATGATATTGGTCCATGTGCATGAATTATAGAGATTGCATAATGAATACACATTAATTTCTACGAGACTTGAGTATACAACTAAAAAGTTTACAAATTACATAAACGAGCCAAGATTCAATACAATATAGCTCATAAGTTATTGATTACTACATACAAGATAAATGATTTAGATCGATTCATGTATCTATAAAGTTCAACTTCATCCCTTTGATCAGTTGGGGGTCCCTAAGATCTGATCAGACCAATCTAAAACATGCACAACCATTTTCTAGTCTGGGGGTCCCTCAGATGCTAGGATCTATGCATGTTCTTGAATGATCATAATTTGATCAATAACATGGTAAGATGTGTCTTTGTATTTTGATGACACTGGGTATGTGTCAGGCCCATAGACACTGCCTTCATCCGAGAGTTCCAATGTCATTGCCAGTGGAGCCTGGGGTGAGTGGTCAACCATTAAGATGTGAGTGCATCAAAATCAGGCATCCTTACTCCCATTCGGTGATTCATTTTGGGAGAGACATACTCGGCAAATCGTTCCCATTTTAGAATCATTAAAGGTTAAACTCAACCTCCCCAAAAGCACCAAGTCTTTATTTTAAGCAGTAATGTCATATAGGCAATGGGAAGTTCAGCCATGCAAGGGTCATATCCAACAATCCCCCATTTGACACAAATGACTAGATATACTCCAACTACTCTAGGTCACCCCAATCTTCTTTAAGTATGCCTAGTACCAAATTAGGTCCCTTTTTACGAGGATTTAGAAGGGTTACCTTTACCTCCAACCCTTATCAGAGTTATAGCTTGTACCATCTTCCAATACCTCTACCTAAGAGTTTGACCTTACAAGTGGGCCCGGTCCCTAAGCATGTTCCCAGTGATCATACTAACAAGAAGGAAGAAAATCAAGTTCATCTTACTTCATAGATAGAAGGGTCTCCCAAACCTCTTCGTTAAGATGAGGTCAAGATTTCTTTTGAACCCTAAATATTAAGTACAATCCTAAGTCAGTTGTCATTCTTGAGTCACAACTCCTCTTGAGCGTGTCTGGCAATTAGGAAGTGTCAATCTCCTTTTGGAACTACTTCATCAAGGTAAGAATTTATGTCCCTCCGGTTTGCTCCCCATTTGGTTTGTGCACCTTTGCATCTTTCACTTCGGGATGCCCACCTAAGGGTCTTAGACACTGATCCTTTTTACTTTATTTTTGCTACATGATGAAGGGTTTTGGGTTTTCCCTTATATTACATCCATATGCACATTATAAAATCAAGGAAAGAAAATTTTAATACATCAGTCTTATTCTATGAATCAAATCATATTGACGATCCGATGGAAGAGGCTTGTTAAGAGGATTGGCCATCATGAGGTTGTTGGCAAGTTTGTCAATAGAGACAACTCCTTGCTTTACCATGTCCCGAATGTAGTGTAACTTCCTCTTGATATACTCTGCCTTTCCATGTCGCCTCATTATCACAATAGAGTGTGACCGGTTGTCCCTCAAATTCAGAGAGATGCAATTCTTGAAAGAAATGTCAATTCCACTCAACTTTCATATCAGCAAGTGATAAGGCAATGTATTCGGCTTACATAGTGCTATTAGCAATGCATGTTTGCTTCTTGCTATACCAAGAGATGGAAGCCCCTCCAAAAGTGAAGATTCAACCGGATCTAGATAAGCTATTAACATTTCCTCCCCAATCGTCATCGGGATAGCCTTCTAACAAAATAGAAGAACTCCAATAAACTATGCCAAAATGTTTCGTTCCTTTCACATAGCGAAGGAGTTAAGAGTCACAGCTTCTCAATGTCTCATGTCGGGATTATTTGAGAATTGACTTACGACCTAGATAGTATAGACAAATATCCGGCCTAGTGCTTGTCATTAAGTACATGAGACTACCAATGACATTTGAGGAAGGGATCCTTTTCAGAGATGGATGAGAAGAAAGCATCTTTACATATCTTCAAACCATGATTGAGAGGAATCTCTGAAATGAGAGCATCAATCATATAAAACCGTTTAAGAATGTTATCAACGAAAGGCTCTTGGGTTAACTTTATAATTTTCTTTCATGATCATGATGAATTTGTATTCCCAAATAAATTCAGCTTCTCCTAAGTCTTTGATATCAAATAGTAGGCTTTAACCAATCCTTTACCTTGATTGGAAGCCATGTGCTTCTACTAATCAACAAGATATAATCAACATCAAGATCCAAAAGCAATATTGCACCCCACTCATCACAGAAAAAATATATTGACCAGAATCAATGGAGTGGAAGCCAAAACCTTTTAGTTTCTCATCAAATTTTGAGAACCACGTTCTTGGTGCTTGTCTCAACCCATATAAAAACTCATAAAGTCTACACACTTGGTTCTCTTGTCCTTAGACAATGAAGCTTTATGGTTGCTTCATATATATTTCTTCTTCAAGATCACCATTTAAGAAGAATGTAATTTCTAGCAATTGAGGTATTAAACTCAGGAGCTTTTCTATTAAACTTTGACAAAGAGAGAGACGGTAGAGCAGAATCTAAGACGAGAATAAAATATTTCTGAAAAACAATATGGGTTTATTGTAGGAAAATTGACAGTTGAAGTCAATTTCTTGTTGAGGCAATGAATAGAAAAGTTGAGAGACAGAGAGAAAAAAACTACATATGGTTTTTATGTATAAAGCCTATGATAGGATGGCGAGGCAGATAATTTGGTGGAGACTAATGTGGAAGTGCATCCCAAATGAATATGGTATGAGTATCTAAAATGTGTATCAAGGAACGATAACTAGTGTAAGAACTGCACGTGGAGAGAGGTTTCATCAAAGGTCTACTTTGAGTCCTTATTAATTTGTAGTGATTATAACTGAATTGATAGCTAACAATTAGGATGAGGTTTCATAGCGTATGCTATTTCCTAATGATATAGTGATAACTGGCCAAAAAAAAAAAATGATATGTTGAAACTATGCAGAAGGGTTTTAAAGCTAAGTGACTAGAAGAGTATATGAAGTGCTAGTGAACAGAAGAATAACGAGAATAATTTACTCAAAATAGAAAACCTAGTCTCAAAATCTGATAGATTTTGATATGTCAAGCATATGTGAGAGATTTTTATATTGGGACTCAAGCATACAATCAGATGGTGGATTTGAGGAGGGCATCTCAAGTAAAATCAATGCATGATGGGTGAAAGTGGAGATAAGCGAGTGGTGTGTTGTGTGAACAATTAGTGCCACTTATTGAAGAGACATTTCTAAAAGGTAGCGGAAATAATGTACCATATTTGATTATGCATAAGGGTTGGGCCATGAGGAAGCAACAAGAAGATAAAGCAAATGTAGCTAAGATGTGGGTGTTACCGTGGGAGTGTGGGGTAACAAGGGAAGATAGTATTAATAATGAGTACATAAGAGGCAGTTTTAGGGTATATATGAAGATTAAGCAATGTCGTGAGATGGTTTGGGTATTTCCATAGGAGACCTAAAACGAATCATATATGAAGGATTGAAATGATATAGGCACAAGGAGGGGGAGGGGAGGGGCGATAAGGACTTAGAGGAAGTAACGAGAAGTGCCATGAAGCTGAGGGATTGTAGCGTTATAGAAAGCTTAGCAATGAAAAAAATTAGTGGAGAAATAGGACTCGCAAAGAAAACTCTAAGTAAATGGGACACGGTGCTAATGAAATTTTTTTATAATTAATAAAGATAATTCACTTTTCTGGAAATTGAGTCAGTTGTGGCACTTCAATGGAGGTTTCCCTAGCATGGATTTATCATAAAATTTTGTATCATTTAGTGTGTATATTATCTTAATAAAAAATTCCTCTTTATCTATAATTCCTACATAGATATATATATATATATATATATATATATATATATATATATATATATATATATAATGTTACCCAAACAATATTATTACCATCATTGCTTACTTTATTTACGTTATTTACTTTAGAAAAAACTAGTTGGTTGCATGTGTGATGCACGTGGAGAGCAAGGATCAAAATATCGGTAAACCACTACGTATCATCCTGACCTCCAAGATGATACGTATCGGATATCGGCCGATACATTCAATGTATCGGTTTGATACATTAAATTTTATTCCGATTGTCTACACAATCGCCATCGATTGTGTATACAATCGGAAAAAAAAAAAAAAAAAAAATCCGATTGTCGATTGTCTACACAGTCGCCATCGATTGTGTAGGCAATCGGAAAATATATATATATATATATATATATATATATATATATATATATATATATATATATATATATATTATCGGACGATACATTGAAATTATCGTCCGATAATTTCGTCCGTATCGGACGATAAGTACATTGTTTTTAAGGGGGTACGATACAATGCCTTTGTATCGTACCGCCCAAGTCCAAAACCGATACGTATCAGTATTGGACGATTTTTTGACCCATGGTAGAGAGAGAGAGAGAGAGAGAAAGAGCATTTGAGCTTTTTTTGTAATTACAACAGTACCAACTTACCATTATCTTATTGCTTAAATTTTTTTAATTTAATTATAGTGTAGGCGTATTTTTGTTCTAAAAAGGTTAAAAAAACACTAATTAATTGAACACTCTTCTTTCATCATAATAGTGAAGATGTTGTAATTTTAATTTATAGAGATAGTTATATAAGAGAAGGTTTCTCATTATAATAAGTAAGATAAGAGATACTTGTCATAAAGTCCTAAAAGTTGGGACACTTTATTGAACAGCTCATTCTTATTATAATAGTAAAGATACAATAATTATTACTCATACTTGGAAAATACTTCAGAAAATAAGATATAAAATAACTAAAATTAGTTGTGTCATTTACATTCATTTTGAGAGGTTCACTAAGTAAACCTACCCATGTTATTGGACCTGTACCTAGGCAATATAACATACGGATATACATATAAAATAATAAAGCGCAATAGGGTGCAATATTCAGTAGTAATTCACTCAGTCCCTCTACCAGTGTTAAAAGTTTAACTCTGTAAAATTTATCAATTTTGTGATTTTTATAACTAATTACAAGAATATCCTATCTTCCCAAATTTATTCAAATCATAATAATAATAAAATAAAATAATCCAAAACTCAAAGCTCTGACCACAGTGAAAAATATCTCCAAATTTTACCGAAATTTAGCCGAAATGGGGGTCCACCGAAATTACCAGTGACATTTCTCCTATTTTGGCGAATTGCTGATAGTTTTCTAACGTCACCAAAACTTCAGTGGAAATTTTTGAATGTTATGACTTATGAAGTTGGATTGTACCTTCTATTGTCACTTTATAATGTTCTTTTTATGCTTGTTATTTGTAATGCATACTGATAGTGGATTATATAATGCACTTATTTTATTAGTTTAAAACATCACTTTTAACTTTAAAGATGTTAATATAGGTTTTACTATTTCAACAAATAATAAAATTCCTATAATCCCTGAAAATTTCTCTAATTTTCCCGATTTTTTCGAAAATTATCCGAAATGAACCAAACCAACCCCCCCATCGAAATAGTGCCGAAATAGAAATTTGCTACTACCCCTTCAATCTGTTTCGTAAACATCAATAAACACTTCAATCCATTCAAACAAACAAAAGATTTTAATACTCTAAATTCCATAATTTTTCCAAAACCCGAGTTCATACAGCACAATCAATTCACCCATAACCAAATGTAACGACCCTGATTTTTGCTAACGTTGAATCGTTGACCTTTGATAAAAATATGACTATTTTAACTAATTGGATCTTTGTCAAACCTTTGACTAATGTAGCATGGCCTCGACCTTTTTAAACTAGCCTATGTATTGTAATATTGTGTATAAGTATAAATACGCACTCGTCTGTATATCAATAATTATTATTATTATAAATTTGAAGTCAAAGCGAGGTGTGCGTGTTGCACGCGACCCAAAACCGCATACATGCCTGTACTGCCCCGAGCCCATCGGATCGATAAACTATATATGTGCGTATAAATTGCAACGTCCCCAAAGTCACACCGGATCAATGTGCTCATCTGAAAACATCGCAACTAAACATACATAACTAGCGACAAAAGATAAAATATATAATAGCATAATGATCCGAACTATAGCACAACAGAATATAAACAATAAAATAAATCGTCATTCATTTATAAGTAATATGAGCTATTAAAAACTGAATTGAATTACGATTAGTCAATTAACTACTCATAAATAATATAATCAATAATCCAAACAAAATCAACTAAAAAGGTCTCAACAATCTCAAATAATGCTCAAATTAAAAATCTAAAAATAAACGGCTAACTCTTAAAATAAATAAACTCCTAACGCTTAAAACCGTTTTCATTCAAATCCCAGTTTGCATCATGGATCTTCACATCAGTATCCTCGTATCCTGTGATCAACTCATCTCCTGGCCATCCCCTTGTAAACAATGAAGATGTGAGTCTAAAAGAACTTCGTATGGGCCAGTCATAGTTTCGTTAATACAAGAAATCCATATGCAAGCCTTATACGAATAAATAATGATAAATAATCCAATGATAAACAATGTGACCAAAAGCAATGAGATCATGGCATGTATATGAGCACTATAAAATAATAACTATGAATAAGCATTGATACATAACATGTAACTTGTTCATGTCTCTTCCTAGTTTTCCTTGTGGTAATTTTCATTATTAATATTAAATGCTATGCAACATGAATCTCATTCATCATGATCATTCTTCATCTTTGGTCTGTCGTCCCAATCTTCACATAGTCACCATCTCATATCTTAGATTACTCGCCCATTGGATCTGAGCTGTTTACGGCATGCAATAATAATCTCTTAACATATTCATTAATGCTAGTATGCATTATGTCTTCATTAAGTCATATTTTTCATATCTTTTTCATCGTATCATATCATTCACTTTAAATAGATGTAAATCTACTCATAACGTTCATGGTGTCTAATTCATTCATGGTATCATGGTTTAGTTTTATGAGAATCGTGAATCTTACCACTTTCATATGTTTGAGATGTACAATAAATATGATGCAAAAACCTAGGTAAAAACGTCATACAATACTCAACTTTATTAGTCCATAGCATGACCTATTATCATGGTCTCAAATTTTTTAAATTCATGTGTAGGAATCAGCTAAGTGATATGAACATTAATATAACTTTCATATGAGAGTGACATGACATAAGCATAGTAAATAACATGTGAAATTGCAAAGGAACAATAGTATAAATCATGTGATTCTATAATTGATCATTAAAGCATATGACGATAAAATAAACATGCTCTTTCAATATTTGAAAAGGAATTAACCTCATCCAAGCATGATACCTATTCCTAGTACTAAAAACCCTATGATTTTTTCATACCTTACGGTCTCTTGAATTTCTTGTTTTCTTGTTTTGTATTCTCTACTTCTTGAAGGGCATTAATAAATCTTGAAGATGTCTACTTGATAATCCTTTTGAAAAGCCTTGGGAAATTAGAATTATTAAAAAAAAAGGCCTTAAAAAGATTCTTTAAAAAAACCTGAAATCTTATTTCATGAAAGGAATTTTTGAAAAAGCCTTTTAAAAAGTCTTTTTCAAGGGTATTGAAATAATTAATGCTTCCCTATCCTAATTTCTATCGTTCACTTTTCTCTGTCCTATCTTGAAAATGACTCTTTGAAAAGTCTTCTCAAAGTCTTGAAAGTCTCTTGAAAAGCCTTTTTTTTTTAAATCCTTAAAGACAAAGTTGTAAACTTTAAAATTTGTAAAAGGATCTTCTCAAAGGTATCTTAAAGTTTTGAGAAGTTTATTGACGATGTTGAAGATTTATCAAATTTTTGATAATTTAAGAAACAAAGGAAAAAGTCATTTTCTTTTTAAAATCGTGATTCTTGATATTTAAGAAATATAAAATTTACCTCTAATCTCTTCTTTATCAATTGTTTTTCCCTTTCTTTCGTCTTCTTTTTCTCTTTCTTCTTCTTCTTCTTTCCTTCTTCTAAAACTTGTTTTCTCTCTCTAGAACTCTCTATTCTCGCTCTAACACTCTAGGACTCTCAAAAGTTCTGTAAATTCTGTAAACTAAACCTAATACTTATATTTATAATACTTTAAGGTTTCCTATTTAAGATCTAACTCTATTTAGAATTCCCTACATGGGTCTTAAGTGATTATATGGGCCTTTAAAATTACTAATGGACCTTACTGATGGGTTATAACTATTCTAATGAGATTTGTTAATTTACTAACATATTTAAAGGTCCATTAACCAGTACTAATGGCAAACCAAAGTTACTAATTACTTAAATGCTTTTAAGGTCTATTAATTAGATTAATTAATTATTTTGGGTCAGTATTAAATAAATTAAAATATATATTCATGCGTAACAATTAATTAAGCATATCAAATCAATCAAACTAATCACACTCACAAATATCAGTAAAACAATTACGGTCTAATAATGCATAAAAGTCTCGGTCGTTACATATATAAATAGGTTGCACATGCGCTTGCACAACTTGAATCACGAAACCTGAGATCGAGTCGGCCTAACTCGTGATTGAACACGATTACAGCTTAGACCCACTTCTTAGGCTTTGTAATTATGGACCATATTATATAAATAAATTAAAATATGTGACAGCCCGAAATTCGGCATCCCGAAATCCGTGCCATCAGCACGACCTTCAAGGCCGTGCCCTGGGTCCTTTACAACACAAAGATATATGCAAGCCAAAACTGAAATTGAAGCACACTTAGCTACCCTAAATCGAAATCTCAAAATAATATATTTGGTCTCGCAAGGCTGTCCTTGTCCCATGCCAATTCATGGACATAAGGACATACCCAAATTTTAAATGATAATTATTCATCCTAGATGTTTAATCAAGAGACAGAAATTAAAGCATTCGAAATAGAGAGGCTCGATATACCAAGCCATACATAATACTCTCTCAACTCACTCTCAGAGTATGCAGCGGGTTTCCTAGAAGAATTCCTCGGGAGGAGGTTCTGACTCTTCTGTGGCCACGAACACCGAGGCCCTTGGATTAACTTCTCCAAAGTCTTTCTTTGCCGCTAGTCCTGGACCTGCGACGTATAGTCTAAGGGGTGAGCTACATCCTAGCTCCGTAGGGAAAACAAAAGAACATATAGATCATCCTTCACACATATGTCAGTAACCTAACCAGCATAGAATTTTCAAGAAATCACTTATGTACAACAATTTGAGTAACAGGAATAACCCAATGGTTCCGACCAATACTTAGCATATTTTTGTTTATTCTCCTTATAAGTTTGGTTGTGAATTTGGCCTAATCACTTAAATCTTAACTTAAGTAGTCCTCGAGCAATATAGCATCGAGCCCCGATGGAATACCCGCCATCGTCGTCTAACTAGACAGTTGTTATATGTATTCCCTGGGAATACTGCCCGAGCCCCTTCCTCATAGGCGGCGGGGTCTATTCTCAATCTACATCCCTGGGATGTGTTATAAATGTACGGATTGGCCGCTCTGGTCACGGATATCCTGCCGAGTCGATTGTGGGTATCCCACGTCGGTGGGGTATTCTAATCAACCTTAAATAATAAAAATATCAATGTGCTTTACATATAGTTATTCACCGTGATTGTGCTAAATATATTACATTAGGCCTTATCACGTTACCTTTGTTTCTCTGTTTGTTTTCTTACGCATCCCTGGGACGCCACTTGCTTCTATTGTATTTCTCGTCCCCTGGGGACCTCAGGATTTTCCACATTGTAACACACACACACACCCTTATCATGAGGGTTTATGGAATATACACTATTTACATAGACTATACTACGCATATGAGTTCACAGAATAATGCACATGTTTCGAGAATATTCCCTACCTCGACGAATCTCAAGGCACGCCTGCTCGTGGAGGGTTATAATGCATCAACCTACATTTAAAAAAATAGTTTTAGAACGATCTAAGGTCATTAGGGTGTATGACTCCCAAGTTTCTTATATTAGAAAACCAAGATCTGAGTGGTCACCAGACCTCGCTCGCGCGGCCATTTATCCTCGCTCGAGCGGTCACTTGACCTCGCTCGGCGGTCTCTTGACCTCGCCGGCGGTCAAATCGAGATCGCTCGGCGGTTAAATCGAGCTTCGAATTATCTGGACTCGCTCGAGCGAGCTCCCCTTTAGTTTTAGGGACCGCTCGAGCGAGCCCAGAGTCATACTTTTCTCTGTTCATCCTCGCTCGAGCGAGCCTTTTTAGACCGCTCGAGCGAGGAACAATGATTTGTCCCTCGATCCGATCGAGAACAGATTTCCATCCACTTTTTTTTTCTAATCTCATACAAGCAACATTTATCCAACATCTTTCCTACTATTCAAAACATTCCTAGGCATCTATCATGTTTTTAACGTACCTCTAACGATGAATCACGCACAGGTCCGATTTATGATTTGAATATCTACTAGGCTATCCGGCCTCCCTGGTTCTTCCTCCCGTCATTTCCTCTGATCTCCTTTGCCGACCTAAGTCTCAACGAACCCTAGTTCTCTACCAGGCTCTTTTCTTCATTCTCTCTATATTCTCCTTCTCTCTATTTAGGTTAGAATAGAGTTACGTAAAGGTTCCTCTCTCTCTCTCTTTCACTTTTATATCTAAAAGTTAGGGATATACTAGTGTGTTTCCCATGTACACACTTAATGTGTTTTGGGTCGTTTTGGTCTCCTTGTGAAACACATATACCTATGTGTGTATGCATGCCGTGCACTCATCTCAAAAATCTGCGGTTGTGACAAAATAAGAAGAGACAGATTAATAGTTGCAGCCCACACTAGAGTGTATATTATTTCTACAACAACAACCTTGTGTGTACATGGCCCATCCTCCATACAATCCCTTTCTACATGGCAATCTCCAAACCGTCAACTCTAAGCCACCTCCCCCTTCTAACTCTACAAGATTCCAAAAGCTAAGAGTTTCTATACTAGCAACCCCACCCAATGCATCAATTGACTTCTTTAGAAACTCACACCAGCACAGCTATGCATGTGTCACTGGCCATGCGATTACTTAGATGAAAATAGGGTTAGAAGTGTCGGATTTATGATATCATATATAAAAATGATTGGACATGTGGCACACATATGGTGGGTGTTGGTGCCCAACACCAAGACAGCCCATACTTACCTTCAAATAATAAATGAATAAATAAAGTAGGACTTTGCATTGAAAGATTGTGCACCCAATTTGCATTCTAGTTTGGCCAAGCAATCAAGCATGGTTTTGCCACCTGGCACCCCATCCCCAGCAAACTCTAATCGCTGGCACTAAAGCTACCCCACATGGTATGGAATCCTTAACCATATGCCACTTCAAAACCAAAAATTACGGCACCAAATCAGGTCCTAAATCCTTCATTTTCCAACTCCTCTTACTCCTTGGAGATATGCTTTAGCTAACATCCGAACGGGCCAAGAAAACCTTGTTAAGCACCAACTCATCAAACCATGTCAATCCCCAATTCTCCTTATTCAAGGTACCGGAAATTGCACGTCTTCCAAAAGCCCTCTCAGGAACCTTGCTCAATCAAACACCATACAATTGCAGCCATCCAATACTCTCTCTCTCTCTCTCTCTCTCTCTCTCTCTCTCTCTCTCTCTCCTCCAAAAGAGAAGCACCCACGTGAACCCCATCTCTCCTTGGATTTTAACAAGAAGATTTGGAAGTAGCAACAAGCCATGCTCGGCAAGCTGATCTCCCATTCTCCCTCAAAGGGCTCTCATGGCACCACCCAACTGCCACATCTATTGCCCCCTTCATCCTTCTTGTTTTGCCTCGATCCACTATGCTTGAACGACGACGGCGGTTGCAACATTGAAGTAACAACACAGCTGCTGCAATCGATGTCGGCTTCAACACCCCATCTCTACCCTTCCACAACTCGAACAAGGCGAGCCAATGATCGCCTCCTTCTTGCGACGCTAGGACCATAGAACACCATTTATGCGATGGCGAAGTGTGTGATGACCGCAGCAAAAGGAATATGAGATCGAACCTTAAAAGATGGAATCCGTGCCAATCCCACCGATCAAAAGCTTCTGTTAGGTGGGTGCCCTCCATCCAACTCGTTCTACTCAGTTTACACAAATAATAAATAATACATAATCTTGAAAATGCGAGGTACTTTTGTGTCTAATTGATTGGGTTTTATTTAGTCATACAATATAAATATATACATATTTATATAATTAAATAAATTTAATAATTAAGATCATCATGGGTTATTAATTTATTATTAAGTGATTTTTTATTCACTTTTTAATGCTTGCTTACATCTCTCTTTGTCAAAAGATTGGCATGAACTTCATGTCTTCTCATTCTTATTATGATTGTGATTGTGATTTTGTGTCTAATTGATTGTGATTCTTATTATTCATGTCTTTTCATTCAAAATAAAGTGGTATTATTGTGATTGTTTGTTTTTTTTTTTATCAGTAAAAAGTATTGAATTAATAACCAGCAAGGCGCTGAAAAACAAACACTGATACACAAAAAAATAACAACAGAAAACAAACAAAAAACGCATGGCGCAGCCACAAAGACACAAACTACTAAAACCTAATTCAGATCCCTACGCAAACGTAATGTTGTGATTGTTATTCTAGAACCAAATAAGAATATGGTGTTATATCATTTTTTTATACGATTGTATTAGTTTGATGGTTGATATTATGTAGTATTATGTGGACTAGTATGATGGAGTTCTAGGTCGCCTGATACCTTGAAATTCTCCCGAAACTCCACTCATCCAATTTTGAGTTCTATATCATATCCACGACCTAAGTTTCCCTGTTGACAACAACACTACCTAATGTGATTCCTTCAATCTTTAAAATTATAAATTAATACAAAAAAATAAGATAAATTAAATTAATATTAGATATCATGAAATAGTGCATGAGGCCCTTTATGCGAAATAGGTCTAGCACATTTTCCAAAAGAAGTGGGTTGTGGACATTACTGGACTAAAGCCCCTTATTCATTTGTTTGGGCAAGGGCTCGCTTTTGTCAAATCAATGGGCCCATAGCCCTTTCTCCTTATGTGTGGAGTTTAGGCCCTATGACAGTCCAATTGAGTCAAAGCCACTTTCTTAGACAGGGCTCGAGGTTCGTCCCCTCCAAATCCAATGGGTCGGATGCCCTCTTGTTTATATAAAAGCCCAAAACTCCTAAATATGATATGGCCTGAGAACCATAGTCAAATTGGCCCCAAGGACCTTATATTGTAAGTTGGGTGAAAGGCATCTTATACCTACGCAAACAAGCTCCGCCCTTTGAGCCTTTTGTATGCACATGGACCTAGGCCCTCTTGATTTATTTGTGCGAATAGGTTGAAGGCCCTTTAGTACGTTTAAATTGGATTCAAGCCCACCGGTCTTATGGCCCTTATTATGTTTATGCGAGGCTCGTAATCCTTGTAACCCACGTGCAACCCACATGTGAAACATATGAAACTCATGTGCCATATAATTTGTGTTCCACTTGGACTTGTATGATCTCTGTATCATGTGGGCTATGAAACTTATGTGTCACAAGCAAAAATTAGACTTTTGGGATATTTTCGTGTGAATCAGGGTACGACTCGGGTACAAAAAGTTTCCAAATATTTAATATTATGGTTACCCAAAAGTCTAAATTATTGAAAAACAAATGGGTTTGCCCATGTGGGCCTTTTTTTGTCTATGGACCCCTAATGGGCCCATATACCCTAAGTAGCTAAACACGCATTTTTGAGAAATCGCAAACCCAACTTGAAGGATGCGCCCAACCCACCTTCTAAGCTTAGGAGAACTTTTTAGATAAATCTTAAAACCACGCGCCCAGATGATGTACACCACTCACTGATCGTACGATGATACGATCTTGACCACAACCCTAGGCCATTCAATTAATGGTCTAAATTATCAAACCAATAGTGGAAATCATGGGAGACTCAAACACTCATGACATCGGTAAGATTATATTATTCTAAATTCGATCACATTCACGTTAAAATTCATGTATCAAAGATCTGACGGTCTATAAATGATTTAGTCATAGCGGTACTAAATCTTATCAGAATCACACAAATGACTAGTTTGTTTTCATCAGATCGAGAAGGCCTATCTAATGAGAATAGTCTATCATCATATTGTGACACACATCATATATCGATTTACATGTGATCACTCCCTCCCTCTCCTTTAATAGTAAATAGGGTTCCCTACGAGACCCTAAACCATATTCTAGTCTGAATAAGACCTTAGATATCTAACCAACGTCTATAACTCAAAGTTTGACTCATGCTGTAACTTGTAACTGACTTGTGTGATCAGTTCACTAAACTTTTCTTCTTGTATTATTTGTTAGATTTTTAAGCGACTTATAAATAGTATAAGTTTTCTTATGATTGGGCTTCAATTATTGAGATATGTTTTTGAGGTTATATAAGATACATGCTCTATTAAGTGTTTCACTTGTACCACATTACATCCATCACGTAGAAAACTATGATAGGGTATATGCATGATAAATTAAGGAATAAGATACGACGCTCGACATTTAAGTCTTCGTCATAGTGGGGTTTCTTTCACGGTCACGTGAAACTCAGAATGTAGGTACGGATGCAACACTCTATTAGAGTATGGGTTGTCATACAAAATACATCCAGGTTACTACGGAACTCGTCCCTTGGAAAGAGTGGTTTAGTGAAGTTTATCGCACCGTGGCTCACCCTAATTTAAGTTGTATATAAATAATAAGAAAGTGTAAGATAATATTAGATACGGATATCATAGATATGCGATGAAGGTCAATTGAATATGAAATTAAGTTCTACACGTGTCATACCTTACGAGCCACCGTCAGGGTGCAACGTCTGCAGCCAAGACGGGTCTTAAAAACAATACGATACGACAGTGTCCCCAATGTAAGGGGACACTAATTTATATGCACGCAAAACCCTTCTGTAAGGCTACAACAGAGCCAAGCCACCTCGACAACTCGGCTCACCTCGAAAAATAAGAGCTTTTCTCTTTAGAGCTCGGCTCAAGAGCCAAGCCGAGCTAGTCAGTTTGTAGCTCGAATGAACAGAGCCAAGCTCGAGCTAAGGCCGGCTTGGCTCTATGGCTCGGTTTATAATTATTTATATATATATATATATATAAGTAAATAACTTTGAGAGGTCTATTTTTACCCTTCAAAATAACTGTTTAAGTTTATCTAACGGTTACTTTGAAGGGTAAAATGAAACTTTTGCCCCCCACTTGCCCTAATTTTCACTATATATATATATATATAGTACCCATTGTTACTCCTACCTACGATTGCCTCCTGCAACTCAACTCCTACTTCTCTCTTTTTGTTGAAGCTCTCTCACATTCTCTGCCTCACAGAGTCACAGTCTCACGCATACGGGCTACGCCAATCAGATCGTGCAACTCAACTCCTACTTATTCTCACTTATTTGAGTGATTTCTAAACCTTTCTCACCGTCTCTCTCTCACGCATACAGGCTACAGCTGCCTCCTCTCTCTGTCTCTCTCACGCAGGCACCCGCCACCACGGGCCGACTGCGAACAGACCGAACACCAAGAAGGCAAGAATTGAACCTCCCGCAGTCGAAAGGGTGGACACTTGACGAGATTGCTGAATCAGCAATCGACACCGTTGGATCTTCAATTGAGATCACCGAATCGGCAATCGACATCGACCCATTGGTATCACTTCTTTTATTTATTTTAGAATAAGGGCTTTTTTTTTTTAAATGAGAGCTTATTTGAATTTTTTTTTAAATTAGAGCTGCTTTAAATTAGAATTCTTGCATAATATTTCTTCAAATTAAGGCTAATTTTTAAAAAAAATTATGAAATTATGGCTGCTTTAAAATAGAACTTTTTGCATAATATTTTATCAAATCAGGGGCTCATTTTAAAAAAAAAAAAAAAAAGAAATTAGGGTTGCTTTAAATTAGGATTTTTTATTTTCAATTAAGGCTGTTTTAATATTTTTTTAAATCATGGAAAAAAGTCAAATCTTAGACCCAAACATGTCTGACAAGGAGATCTCCCAATCATCGATGTCTCCTCCTCGACCTCCTTGTCCATCCCCCTTACCCTCCCCTAGTCCATCTTCCGCTCTTGCCTCCGATTCCACTCATTCATCTAGTTTTATCATGGATGTGGATGCGGATGGGAATGTTTTAGATGAACCAGACCCCAAACATAGGTGTGTAACAATTTCATCTGTCTGGGATAGTTTTGAAAAAATAATTATAGATGGAGTTCAAAAGGAAAAAATGTATTTATTTTAAACAAACATACAAACTTCAAAAATCAGGTGGAACTACTACCCTAAACGACACATTGAAGCTTGCCCAAGCAATCCAAAGCGTAAAAAAATACAAGTTATAAACTTTCCTAGTATTAATGATATGCCCGAAAGGTTAAAGTTTACCCAAGAACAAGCAAGAGAACTTCCTACAAGAATGATAGTCTTGCATGAATATCCGTTCAATATTGTTTCTCATATAGGTTTTATTGCTTTTTGTCAATATATGCAACTTTTATTTAAAATGGTGTCATGCACAACAATAAAGAAAGATTGTATAGCATTACATAAAAAAGAACAAGGTAAACTAACGAACTTATTTGAACAGTCTACTTTTAGGATTAGTCTAGCATCTGATATATAAACTTCCAACCAAGATCTTGGTTATCTAGCTATCACCACCTTTTACTGACTCCAATTGGACCATGCAAAAACATATTATTAATTTTTGTGTAATTCCTTCACCCCACACAGGGATTAATATTGCTAATCATATTATAGTTTGTCTTATAAAATGAAAACTTCAAAATAAAATAGCATGCATTACTGTAGACAATGTCAGAAATAATAATAATGCTCAAAAGTCAATTAAAACTCACTTAGTTCGAAAAGAATTTCTTCCATTGAGTGGTGAATTATTCTATGTTCGTTGTTCTACTCATATTTTAAATCTTATTGTGGAAAAAGGATTAAAAATTATTAAACTAACTATTGACAATATTCTAGAGTGTAAAGTTTGTAAAATCATCACCATCTCGAAAATAAAAATTTGAAGAGGTTGTTAATCTTTTAAGGATACCAAATAAAAAAGGATTATGTTTAGATGTAAGTACACGATGGAACTCTACGTACCTTATATTGGAATCTGCCTTAAAATTTAAAGATGTTTTCCAATCTTTTAATTTATATGAATCAAGTTACGATATAAAATTTTAGATGATGAATGGTCTAATGCAAAAATAATTTGCGCGTTTTTAAAGAAATTTTTTTATTTTACAAAACTAATAAGTGGAAGTAAATATCCAACCCCTTGTTTATTTTTAAATGAAGTAGTTAAAATTAAAAGTAATTTGAATGAAAAAAATATGATGATAAGCAATTTTGTAGTTCTATTGCTATAAGTACGGAAGATAAATTTGATAAATATTGGGCGGCTTGTCCTACGATTCTACAATTTACCATGATTTTTTATCCTCAATTGAAGGCTGACTTTTAGAATATGCGATAGAAGAACTATATGGAGAACAAGGGAGGGTACATATAACTAAGTTAATGGGATTTGTTAGAAATCTTTATGAAGAGTATGCCGTTAACTATTGTAAGTCTAATGAGACAAATGAGGGTAATATAATTTCTAAGAGTGTTAGTGTTACAAAATCTAATGTTGGAGGGATAAATACTTAAAATGGAAACAACAAAGAAATAAAACTAACACATCTATTAATAATGTAAAATCAGGGTTAGATTTTTATTTAGAAGAGCCACAAATACCTTGGTGTAAAGATTTTGATGTTTTGTGTTGGTGAAAAGTTAATTCCACCACATGGCCAATTTTGTCAACAATGGTTCGTGATATTTTAGCAATTTCTGCTACAACAGTTGCTTCATAGTCTGCTTTTAGTACAGGAGGTAGGGTAGTTGATCAATTTAGGAGTAGTTTACTTCCAGAGACTGTAGAGCTTTTAATTTATACACATGATTGGATTCGTTCTGAGTTGGGGATTGACTTGCCAATAGTGACAGATCCAGAAATTGAGGTGATATGAGAAATTAGTTGGTTAGGAAAACTTATATATTATTACTTTTTAAAATTATTTTCCAAATTTTTTATTAGAGAAGTGCAAGTGTATAAACTATGTTTTTTTTCTAAAGTTTTATTTATAGTTTCTATGCATTAATAAGGCTGGCTTAGTGGAACAATTATATATATTGTCTTGTCATTCCCCAGTTAAATATGCAAGAGAAGAGTGAAATAATTGAGATGTCAATCCGTTATGCATGGCTCTTAAAGTGAAGTGATTCTCAATATCACCTCCATTTGAGAGCAAGCAGAGACGACTAGTGAATCAAATCAAACTAGTGAAACCATTTTTATCCTTTTATATTTTTCAAAAATAATTAGTATTTTCATCTACCATATTTTTCATCTTGACTTATATATTTTATCAATGGAATTAATAGTTATCAAGCATATTTCAAAAGCACAAATTATTATAAAAATATATTATTTTTCGTAAATTTTTTAAAAATTTATACACTCAACTGGCTTCATTCAATCGATCTGATTTCATCAATGTTCATCATGCTACATGGGTCTAAGAAAAATCTCAAGCCCACCGCTTGACAATCAAATTAACCAACAAGGAGATACAAATCAAATGATAAGTGCAATTCAAAAGGATATCTACTAAAAAGGTACACAATTTTTATTTTGAGTTCAACTTTACATATATCTCATTTATTTATTTCATATGTTGCGTACTTGTGTTTAATCATTTATTTAAATCTTTTATAGAATGGATATTTAATTGAGTAGAAATTTTAAAAAGTACTAGGAGGAAATTTTTTATAATAGAACATACTTGGCTCGAAGCTTGGCTCGAGTTTGGAGAGCCGAGCTAGAGCTTGAAATTTTTTAGCTTGAAGAGCCTAGAGCCGACCTTCAACTCGGCTCGTATAAGGTAGAGCTAAGCTAGAGCTGACCCGAGCTCGGGCTCGGCCCAGCTCGGTTGCAACCCTACCCATTGACTTGTATGGTGGTTTACGATACGATATAATACAGATGTTAGGTGGTTATTTACACGTGGACCTCGAGTGGTAGGCTCGAGCAGCGGCCCTGGCACAAGTCGTTTACGTAAATAAATAGAATGCGAAGTACTTTATGTAGGAATATAGAGCTACGATAAGATTTAAGATAAGCCACGTAAGTTAATTTGATAAAACATTTAAGAAAAAAAAAATAAGCAGTAGAAGTATCAAATGCACTGTAAATCTATGTTACGCCCTTTCAATTTTAGTTACGTTATGTTCATGAGATCTTTATTTCAATTATTTATTTTATATAACTGCTAAATTCTAAAAAATTCACTTTCGCTCATGAGGTTACACACACGATCACCTAGGTAGATTGTGGTGGATCGGTTGTACAACCCACTAAGTTTATGTGACTGAGTAATCTTATCCCATGAAAAACTAACAGTTTCAAGTGAAGATATGGATTCCCTAAGGACTTTGATGCACCGATACGACGCATGAGGACGAGGACGTCAGGAATCATCTAGATGAGGGCGTAGATCCTGCTAATTATTATGAGCATTGAGAGTTCACTTGCTTAGTTTTCCTTTTTGTTACTTGGAAGAGATACATTTCTAATTGAGTTGACTTTTCTTATATGTTATGAGTTTACGTATGGACTGTTTTACCCTACGAAAAATCTTAATATACTTATTGTTTTATTAGCTGGTTATTCTCTTTATAGATATTATCTCATGCTATGGTTTATGTAATTGGTGATCTGAGAATCTTACGGACCAGCTTTAATGACATTTTATGAGATAGTATGTATGTCCGCTTATCGCTTTAACAAGCATGCGGGGTCATGAAACGGGATTCTAATCCCTCAAGATCCGATAAAATTCTGAGTCTGTGACACCAAAATCCAAAAGTAATTCTTTATTCCTAAAAATTAAAAAAAATTAACAAAAACAAGTAATCAGAAAGAACTATACACTACCATTGCGTGTACATGTCAAGAACGACGACTTTATCTCCAGCGGCTTTAACTAGTGGCCAAAACGTGTCCTTGTTCACCTCTGTCACCTGCCCAACCACCGGCCCCGCCATATCCAAGCTCGACTTCACTGAAACATTAATTCCCCTTCCCCCTTCCACATTCTTCCGCCCATTCTTCGAAACCCTAATAGACTGATGAGTACCCGTTCTCCCAAACTGATGATCGGGTAAAATTACAGGTTGATTCATAGATACTAATGAAGACGACGAAGAACGCAAGAAAGGAGACGAGATGGAAATCTGAAGTGCCATGAAAAACCAATTCTTTTGGGTCTAGAATTCAAAGAGATGAGCGCTCGTAAATGGTGGCTATGCAGAGAGTTCGTGAGAGGAAGAAGGATTCAGATTTGTTTTAGCTTTGTCATCTGAGAGCGAGAGTTCAGTAGCTGACGGAATGGTGGTGGTCTGTTCGAAATAGGAAATTCCCAAATTAACCCCGATATTTTACATTGTAACTAATCTATAACTAATTCCCCTGGAGATTCAAGGATGAAAAGAACAGTGGTTCCGATTAAAGTACGCGAGGGCTGTCAATGGGTCGGTCGGATTGGGTCGGGCCTCCAAATTTAGGCAACCATCAGATATAGGGCATATAAAAAGTGAATACTGACCCGACCCAATTAGAATAACCCCTAAATCAGACACGACTCGATTGTTACCCCACCCGACTTTCGAGTCCACCAACCTTAAAGGTCAAGGGACGAGTCAAGTTTACATGCCGACCCAAATAAAATGCTTGGGAGCTTTAATGCGTCTGGCGAGTAAACTTGCAACATCTCTGACTACATTTTGCAATACCTTTGACCTTATTGGGTGGAACCATGATCATTTAGATAATAAACTTGCACATCTTTGACTGCATTTTGCAATACCTTTGACCTTATTTTTGGCATATTTCTAGAGGGCATTAAAGAAACAATCCACATTTTGGAGACCTATGTCATGTGAAAACACTACCTAAGTCGTCTGATTGATGATCATAATTTAAAGATATAAGATGTAAAAGATCAGCGATCAGCGAGAAATATGACTTTTATTATATGATTTATTGCAGTCAAAAGTCATTATCTCACTTAATAATTGACTACAATGACTTGCATGATAAAGATGTCGTTTTTATTAATCTTTTAAACTAAAGATTTTCTAATCAGACATGGCTTAGATAGTGTTTTCTTATGACGCAGATTGCGAATATAAAACCTTTCTTTTAAAATATTTTGGGAGGCCAACTGCTCATGTGCAGGTAGTGGCTCCCCTTAATATATATATCCTGACCGTTTAATCTGTTGGACACCTCTTTTATTAGCCACAGATAAGACCCATTTTTTCCGAACGGTCGACCAGCGACCCTTTTATGCTAACTGTCACAAATAACTTTGTGCACCTTAGAATACAGACAATGTATAACAGAGTTCGGACCATCTGTAATTGATCGGATGGCCTATATTGAACTGGTTGTGGACTGAACAGTATTATTAGGGGAAAAAAGGCTGACTGTATATCGATGTCGAGTTGTGTACTCGAATCAAAAACAGTTTATTCAGAGGGTTGAATAATTTGGATTCACCGTTAGCTTTTGCGTTGGCTTCGTTTTATTCTCCTTCCAAAGAATAAACGAGAACAACCAATCTCCCGAGCATACGTCATCACAGTTGTTTTATTCGTATTTTAGTGAAAAAGTCGAGGACTTTTTAGCCACCATATCAAGATGGGTTCCTGTTTATTATTTTATTTTTTAGGATAAAATGGTTTCCGTTGTCCACACAAAAATGCAGAATCTTTAGGGATTATAAGATGGAATATTACCCGATGCGATGGTCCCCTTTAATCAGAACTAAGAAACACTGTAAATTTTTCAACCAAATTATTAAGAGATACCTTTATTAACAACCTTAGCGTCTTTTTTCTCAACTCGAGTGTCTAAAGCTAAAGTAGTGCTTTGATTAAAACAGTTAGAGATAATTTTGTCCCAATCTTTTAGAGTGGATTTGATTGCTTTTAACCAGGCATAGATTTCATTTTTGTCCCAATCTTTCAAAATCTTATTCAGAACATGATTCTATCATTGGGCGATCATATTTTGCCATGTGTGTCTTGTGGAATTAAGATCCCACCGCCTTATTGTAGGTCTATGGTCATAAGATCTATTATGTAAAATATTAACACAATTGAAGAATATTATTCGATTCAAAGCATTATAAAAAGGAATTAAGAAGGAAAAATCCAGGGTTGTGAGTAAAGGTATCATTATAAAATGGTTTAGAGTGACTATGGAGGTTAAATCATTAGTAGTGAAGAATGATACCGTGTCTCGCTACTATAAAACAAAGTTCTGTATAGTCTCCCATCAAAAGGTTGTTAGATTGTGAGTTGATTCTAATATTACGTGCCTAATTGGTCGTTTGGGTACTTCGAAGTGACGGTCTCATGCCTTGTGACACACTCACCTATTAAGCTGTCAATTAGCCACTTGTTCCATCGGAGGTTGAAAATGACGTGTTTACAAGGAACTTGAAATCATGGTGACAAATTTGGTTTTGTGGAAATTTTGTTGGAGTCCTTAACAAATATTTTGGATTAATTTCGATATCTTTCGAAAAAAAAATTTTAAAAAATTAGGGATTAAAATTATTTTTAAATTATTATTTAATATTTTTTAAAATATTTTTAAAAAAATTATTAAAAATACCAAAATTTACTGAAAAATATCAAAAATCGAAATTTTCCCAAATTTTTTGTTTAATGAAATTTCTTCAAAATTTGACGAAATTTGTCACTATGCTTGAAATGTGTGATGTCATTTTTGTCTTCTTCTGTTTTCATAAATAAATAATTGGATTCAATTAAAAGACTTTTTGTAACTTTAAGCTTCAATGCACAGCTTTGTTCCAACATGCATTGCATAAATATGTTGTTTAAATATGATCCAAATGATTTACCAGGTCAATACACAAATGCAATACCTTACTTTACCATACCAGGAGGTCATATAACATATAAGTTGACTTGTTACACAAAAGATATAATAGAGTGCTTGTAAGATGTTGTGGGTCTTCAAAAGTGTATGAGACTTTTTTTTTTTTTTTTTTCATTCTCTTTTGAGACATTAGAGTTAAATGTGGTATTCAAAGACAAAATACGATTCTCATATTTTTCTTTGTCAAATCATTGGAGTAGATCAATCCAAGATAAATTATTGCATTGTATTAAAGAGATTATTCTTGAAGGGACAATTTGATTGTTGCATATTTATATCTTATTCTTTGTTTCATCTTTTTCGTATTTTCTTCTTTATTTTATAATTTTATAAATAATTGGATTCAATTAAAAGACTTTTTGTAACTTTAAGCTTCAATGCATAGCTTTGTTAAAACATGCATTGCATAAATATGTTGTTTAAATATGATCCAAATGATTTACCAGGTCAATACACAAATGCAATACCTTACTTTACAATATCAGGAGGTTATATAACATATAAGTTGACTTGTTACACAAAAGATATAATAGAGTGCTTGTAAGATGTTGTGGGTCTTCAAAAGCGTATGAGACTTTCTTTCTTTTTTTTTTCTTTTTTTATTCTCTTTTGAGACATTAGAGTTAAATGTGGTAATCAAAGACAAAATACGGTTCTCATATTTTTCTTTGTCAAAACATTGGAGTAGATCAATCCAAGATAAATTGTTGCATTGTATTAAAGAGATTATTCTTGAAGGGACAATTTGATTGTTGTATATTTATATCTTATTCTTTGTTTCATCTTTTTCATATTTTCTTCTTTATTTTATAATTTTAGCATCGTATAAAAGTCATGATGGCTCCATACGTTGAAGCCGATCATGATCCTAACATTGCTTCTTCTATCATATTTTTATTTTTTTCATCTCTTCTACATGAATTCGTGTAATTTTCATTTTTTTTCACCTCTTCTACATGACAGAAGTGATTCATGTAATTTTCATTTTTTTATTTCTTTTATATTAAAGAAATGATTCATGTAAGTTTCTTTTCTTTTTTTTTATCTCTTCTACATGGAAGAATTTATTAATGTCATTTTCATTTTTTTTAGTGATTCAAATTTCATATATTTGATACACCTAAATTATTTGTATGTGTCTAGTAGCATATACACCGCATGCCTTGATTTTTTTAAACGTTTTAATTAAAATGTATGTTTTGATTTTTTAATTCTTATATTTATTCACGTTACTATTTGGCACAAGTTATATGATAGCCTACTAATTAGAGGCTTGAGTTTGAGGCAAGAGGTAAAAGGGTAGGGAAGAGATTCTAGATCCTCATTTTCTAAAACTTTTTCTTTTAGAAAATCGGCGAGATGTTTACATCTATTCTTAAGCGTTCTTCGCCTCCTTCAAGAGCTATTGTTGTAGTGACAAAATTGATCAGAACAAAAAGTTGCAATCGATCCAGACATAAAAAAATCATGTTTTCCCTTGAAACTTAAAATATTGATTTTAAACATGAGGTTTATATTAGTTTAATAATTTTATTATATAAATAATGAATGAAATGTTTAGATGTGATGCATGCTATGCTCGATGCTTTTTTTAAGTTGATATTTTCGGCTAAAATCGGGTTAATCCCATAACCCAATTTGAGGCACTTATAAGGAGTGCTCACGGATCGAAATCAAGCGATTGAGTTTGGTAATCAGTCAATCGATTTTGGACGATAATTAATGATATGTTCATTGATCGAAAATGATCGATCGAGCTAGGGAATCGACTGATTGATTTATGAACAATATTTTTATAGTATGCTCCTTGGTCGAAATCGATCGATCGATTCTGAAAATCGATTGATCGAATCTGAATGATAATTGAGTTGCAAACTCACGGGTAGAAATCGATCGATCAATTATGGGCAGGCAAGTTAAGGTTTCTTTTTGTTTACAATGACTTTGATTAAATGTTTTGGATTATGTTCTATGACTATATGCACATGCACTTTAATGTTTTATGATGGTCAACGAATTGCACGATTAAGATACATGAATATGATGAAACATTAAGTCATTATCGTGTTTGATTTGACCCAATGTCTTGAGATGGACGGAGTCTAATAAGCATTAAATAATAATAAGCATTACACTCAATGTCCTGAGAGGGACAACATCTAACTAAACAAGAATAAGGACTCATTAAACCCATCGTCTTGAAAGGGACAAAGTTTAAAGGTCAACATCTTTAGAGGGATGAATAATTAAATGAATAAAAAAATATTAGATTCAACGTCTTAAGAGAGATGGAGTTTAAAGGTTAACATCTTGAGAGGGATGAATAATTAAATAAATAAGAAAGCATTAGACCCAAAGTCATGAGAGGGACAGTCTAACTAAATATGAATAACGACACATTAGACCCAACGTCTTGAGAGGAACGGTCTAAAAGTCAGCGTTTTAAAAGGGATGGATAATTAATGAACTTAAAAGAAAATATACAGTCATGTGATATTAATATTAAGGTTATGCTCAATTCATTTCAGCTTATTGAAATTATGCGTGCAATAAGCACACACACTTATGAATTATGGAAATGCTTATATTGCGATGATTGATATCTTATATTATAATGGATTGCATGTTTAATTCATACAAGTGTAAACTTACACCCCTTATTAATATAGGTGGCTGCATGAGACGAGTGTAGTTGAGGATAACATATGAGCTTATGGTGATGAAATCGCACGTAGTGTTCATGAATTTGAGATGAATGGTGAAGAAGGCTTCATAACCTAGTTCAAGGATCAAAATTTCGACTGAAATGATTGAAATTTTAGTCCAAAATTTCAATTTTTGTCCCCACCAAAACCGAAACGAAATCCCAAAATTTTGGGATTTTAGTATGGAGATGAAAATTTCGGTCCAAAATTTATGTTTCGCTCCCCACCGAAACAGAAACGAAATCTGAAATTTTGATCCTTGGCTTAGCTATTTATTTCCTTTTAATATTTATTATTTTCAAATGGGCGAGACAATGATTGACTAGTAGTTTATTAAAAATGTTATAAGCTTTTAATTATTTTGGACTTTATAATTGGAATAAGATGATTGTCATGGGTTTTATTTCGATTTATTAATATTTTTGAATTTTTTCTTCCGTTGTTTAAGGCGCACTTAGTGCCTTATAATATTTTTATGGTTCATGATATACGAAGGTACGACCTAAGATCTTACAATAAGAGGTGAGATTTCGGGTCACGACATTTTTTCTCTTAATCTCTTTTACATTTAGTAAGAGATGTCTTTTTTTTCATGTGGATGTATTTTTCACATTCATTTGCTTAGTGGATGTATTTTTCACTATAGCCTTTATTGGCCTTTTATATTCATGTGAATGTTTTTTTTTTACATTTTCTTTGGCCTTTTATTTTTATATGAATTTTTTTCTCATATTTTCTTTGATCTTTTATAATTCATGTAGTTATCATTTTCCACATTTTTCTTTGATTTTTAATTAATAATTCAAGTAGTTTTCTTATCTTGCATTTATTTGACCTTCCAATTATGTGAATTATTTTTCCGAATTTCTTTAGCCTTTTATTATTTATGTATTTTTTCCCATATTTTTTTTACCTCTATACATGTTGATGTCTTCCCCATATTATTTCGGGTTAGTGGATGTATTTTGTTTAGAGACTATTTCTAATGCATGCTCTTTTTTTGACAATTGTAAAGCAATGTAATCAATTTGTGAGGAAGAGTCATCTGTAATAAATAATTTGAGTTGGATTGAGGGGAGGGGAAAGTTTGATTCACTTAGAGATTGGGTAATGGATCATAGACCCGTAACTGACCTATTAAAATTTTTCCAATTTGTTTTGTTTTGTTTATTTATTTATTTATTTTTCTTCATTTTGGATGAGATTTCCATACATGATTTATTAGTAAAGGTACTGTACCAATAATCTGAGTTGGATTGAAGAGAGTTGGAAGACTTTATTCACTTAGAGATCGGGCATGGATCCTATAACCATAACTGGCCTATTGAAAGCTGCCAAATTTATTTTGTTAGTACGGATCCTAGACCCATAACTGACTCATAACTACTCGGGTGAAGTGTCCATGCATGATTTATTAGTAAGGGTTCTATGTGGGATTGTATCAGTTAGAGTAATTTATAGTGTTTTTTTAGAGGAACAATATTAGTGAAAGTTAGTGCATCTACTTTTAAACATTAAATGATGTTTAAATGATTTTACACCATTGAAATTAGACTTTTCATTTCATTTCATACCATTGAAGTGTGATTTATCATTATGTCATGGCACACATTTATTTTCAATCTAACTTGCCCAAGTGGCAATCTATCATTGGAATATGTCTCAGCTCAATGAACCATGCTGATAAGTGGATGTGAATCATCCGATCGATGGACTTTAATATCAACCACTAAAACTAAAAACAATAGTTGATATTATAATTCACAGATCGGACGGTTTCAATCTACCTAAAACACCATTTTTGGGCCTGTTGCACTTCAATCTATGGTCTTTCACTTTGACGGTTCAGATCACTCACATCTTAAACATCTTATGGTGTAAGATCATTTAAATACCATTTAAATGATGGTCATGAGAGTCGGTCCTATATATATATAATATATATATATATATATATATATATATATATATGTGATACCACACCCAACCCTGCCCCACAATAAACTCCCAAGCCCAAGTCCAAGCCTGGACCATTTATTCATAAATTATTTATTAATTTACAAAAATTAATTCTATATTTAAACAAATCTAAAAATTGATACAATGCATATTTAATAATAAGCAATAAGCATATCTATTTCTAACCAAGTCTAAGCATAAAAATAGAACATCTATCATTCTTTAAGTGTATTTTTTTTAATATTATAAGTGAAACTCAATAATAATATACAAATCATATATGAGAGCAGAAGGGGCCTAAGGGCTTAACCCCAAGCCCGACACATTTAAAATTCGGGCTTAAAGTGTTAGCCCAAGCTAGTGGGCTTTACTTCAAGCCCGAATCCTCCTTAAATTGGGTCGGGCCTCACCCGGCCAATTGCCACCATTAATTGAGGGGAGTCTCAGGCTTGGTTCATTATGAGATTAGTATAGATCTTAAACCCATAACTAACTCAGTAAGGATTGGGTCGATTTTCGTTTGATAATATGTTTATTTATTTATTTGATTTTTTTTATTGTATCTTCAGGCAAGGTTAGATTGACTGATATAAGATTTATCAATAAATGTGACTACACCTATTCTAGGTTGGATTTGGGTCTGAGCTGTTTCAATAGCATATAGGTTTTCATTGTTTGAGATTGGGAACCACATATGTAAACATTACTTTTTTTTTATAAGAAAATATATATTTCTGTGAGCAAATTACTATTTTTTTATGAAAATAAAACAAGCAAATTATTAAATTACCCATTTCAATGAATATTTTATGCATGGAATGGATTCATAAGGTGTATGTTTTGGCAATCTTAATGAGTTGAGTCTACTTTGATTTTGTGTTTGTTGGGGTATTGGACCAAGCAATCCATCCTAGTAAGCTCTGTAGACAAACTGCCGCTAGTGGACTGCCTGCCACAAACACAAGTTTATATGCAAAGCTGAAGCCCTCCCTAACACTAATTGGTTTTAGGCAAACCAATGAAAGTTGTGATTTACAGTGCTTACATTCAATAGAATCAATTTCTAAGTAGACTATAAAAATGCTCATTTGCAAGCCGAAGGTTGGGTCAGTTAAGCTTGGAGGAGATCGAAGTTAGGATCCATCTAGAAACCGGTTCTAAAGCTTTGTATTAGACTCGACCTAGTGGGTCCAACTTTGGACATATATTTTAACCCATCAAGTTAGGTCCAAGGACCTAGTGGGGCAACCTGTCCTGTTTGCAATCATAGTCCTTAGCTATAGGTGAGTTGTTGGCTTTGTTACAAGAGCACACTAGAGTGCTGCATTTTTGTGGGCAGTCTTTGAAATGGCGATCTTTTTTCTTTGGTGTTCTCATAGTTTACAATTGTAATCTCTTAACCTAAAAATAGCACATTTCTTTCTAAAGAACAAGCAAGATCCAAGTCGTCCACATTCCAATACAATTGCTCCTTCATCCAGTCAATGTCAACTTTAAGATTTTTTCTCTAGCTACCAAAAGACAAGCATCCCAACTAGCAACTTCACAACTTCAACCATTTTATGCACGATCACTTCTGTTTAGGGACTGGTTATTGTTCAATGTCTTGTCTAGATGGGTTTGAGCATATGATACTTAATTCGTTAGTTTGGCCAGCGAATTGCGAACTGGTTTGAGTGAACCCATTCACTCCGATTCAGTTTTTCCTTTGAAATTTTATTCATAAGTAAAAACACTAAAGTAGACTCAAACACACAACCTCATCATAACACACTGGTAAACTATAACCAATAGAGCATAAGCTAGTTTTATGACTAAAACTTCACTTAAATTACCAAATTATATAATTCTATGTAATTTTTTATAAAAAAACTTAAAAAAAAAAAAATCATCCTACTTCTAGCAAATCGGGTTTGCGTGATAATAGCAAATTATGAACCCGAATTTGAATTGAGCCAGTTAGGGAACTAAGTAACATAGCTTTGAACCACTCTAGCCCCTCCCATCTTCAATGGAAAGTAGCATAAACTAGATGAACCAAATATGACTATCTCTTGGCTTGCCAAATTGTAGCTCACAATTAAAATTACTAAAATCTATGTAGATTCTTATAGTATTGTGTACATTGCATGTGTTGCATTCTGAATTCAATGTACTAAAATCTATGGAACACATTGTATATGGTGCATTGCCATTCTTTTCACATAGAAAGGTCTCCGAAGCCCACTCCCTTATAATTTCAGTTACAAAAACTCCTCAAACTAAAAGCAACAAAGAGAAAATAAATAAATGGAATAGAGAACCCATGCCGCTCTATGGCTAACCACCAGCTGAATCTTTACAGAACACAGTAACAGAACAAAATGAGAAACCCTGTGCCTAAATGGGCAAAAAATATTCTCATTTGGGCCTTTTAAGGCTTAAACGAGAGACCATTATTGCTCTTTGTTTTATATTTCCTAATCAAGCAGAAAAGGGGGCTCATACTAGTCTTTTGCAATTTCACCGCCACTGCCGCGGCGGGAAAACCCGAAAAAGCGGTCTAAATAAAACCCCCAACTCTCCTTGAAAACCCTAGAAAAAAAGCCAGAGCTCCTCGATCCTCTTCGCCAATGGCGCCGGCTCTGCAGAAATTTATACACGAAGAAGAAGAGATCGATAACGATACTCCGTTACGATACGTCCCTATCCGACACATCTACTCTTCCACTGCTCCTTGTATCAGTGCTAGCGGATCCTCAAACGTCATGTCGAAGAAGGTGAAGGCGAGGAAACTTGTGGAGTCCTTCGATTCTGATATCGAAAAGCCCTCGGAGAAGCCGCCGCCTCTGGTTCAGGTTTATCGCCGTTACAGTGCGAAAAAACCCTCGGTTTTCGAATCTCTGCTGAAGCGCGTCGAATCGGATTCCAAAAACCCTGGAAAACGAGATGGGATTGAAAGAGGAAAAAGGGACAATAGCAATCAATCTGATGAAGTTTTGGATTCTGAGTTGGAGGGGTTGGATCGGTCTCGTGCGGTTTTGGATTCTGTTAAGGTTAGAAAAATTATCAAGAAGCGGAAGAAGACAAGGAACTACGAGCTTCTTAGTTTGGGCATCGATTCGAGCTACTTCCATAATATCCATGATTCTGGATCGAGGGAAAAACGGGATTGTAACTGGAGAAATTCTGCTGGGAAGGCGAAATGTGATTCGTCCAAGGATCGCCAGAAGCATGAATTGCAGAAGAGATGGGTCGAGTGAGTCATATTTATATGACCATGGTTCTGTGGTGGATCATTGATCGTTTATGAATGCATATTGATAATTCTCTTCAAACCATATTGAAATGTTCTTGTGCTTTATATTAATTTGCGGTAATTTTTTCATTCCCAATTGAGGATTGCTACCATGACACCATCATCACCATAATATGGATGTTGATGATGGCATTGTATCGATAGTGGGATAATGGAACTTTTGCTTAAGTGCTTCTGCCCCTTTGTTGCATTACCACTGGTTTCGATTCCAATGCGGGTACAACCGCACAACAATGTATCAACTATATTGGTATCAGTCATTGGCTTATTTGGTCATTGAAATAAATCCCTTATTTGTTCTTCTTACAGGTTGGGTTTTGAAGATGTTGATCCACACACATTCATTGGATTATCATGCAAGGTGAGTGGTTCTGTAATACTTTATGACATGGATCAATTTATTTATTTATTTTTAAAATTTAATTTAATTTAATTTACTATTATGCTTGTAAGCACATAAATGGTGTAAACACTTGTTTTATTTTCATTTTCACCTAAGAAACTTTAATCTGGAATATGAACTGAATGAATGCAGGTTTTTTGGCCAATGGATGATGACTGGTATGCTGGTTCTGTCACCAGATATGATTCAGAGACCAAGCAACACCATGTATAACTCTCATCATTCACCTGTTTAATCTAAGATTTTTTACCTTTTTTTCCCATTTCGAAATGTCTTTTGACTCAACTCGAAACAGTTGCATTTTCAAAATTAAATTTTTTTTTCCATTACTTGTTTGATGAAATATTTTACAGCATTTTTGCTTTTATATTTGGATGCGTGTATGCATCTGTGGAACTTAGTTGTTCATGCATGGCAAATAAAATGCAGGTTAAATACATTGATGGTGATGATGAAAGTTTGTTTCTTTCATGTGAGAAGATTAAATTTTATATTTCTCGAGAGGAAATGCAGCGTTTGAACTTAAAGTGCACTTTTCCAAACATCGGAATGAAAGGGTTGGATTATGATGAGCTGCTTGTCTTGGCTGCTGATCTTGATGACTGCCGAGAGATTGAGCCAGGCGATATTATCTGGGCTAAACTTACAGGTTTGTTAAGAATTCTTTTATTCTCTAATATGTAAAACACAATATATTTGATTTTTCATGTACAACAGTTGGACTTGAAAAAGATGCATCTTTACATAGAACTTCTTAAAAGGATACCATATTTTATAGAAACACGCACGAACTCATCTTCATGGTTGTTTTTTCATGACCATAGCTTTGTAAATGACTCCTATAGACAACGGTAAATTTGGAAATCTCCAATTAATGGTGGTCCTTCTAGATTTTATTTCAATTCAGATTACTTATTTATTTGTTAAATAAAAACTACAATCTTTTTCTTTTGTTGAGTTTGTGGGATTAATTTATTCAAAAACTAAGAGAACCCAACCCATGTGACAAAGGCAGAGGAAAGCCTAAACTGTTCTCCACCAGCTTAGATACCAATGAGAGTCGAAGTGATTATCACCAAATTCCGACAATATTCACCAGTAAGTCAATATAAAAAAATTTAATATACCAATAACATACCGAGAAGTTTCAAGAAGTTAAGAGAATGAAAGCAAAAATCCAAGAGAAAGGGTATAGTGCATCCTAACTAAGCAATACTACTATGAGGTATATATCCATTGGTTAGCTATGATCAATCGCTCTTCCGTTAGTTAGCAGGTGGCATGAAGCACATAGTAGGTTGGAAGCATAAGTGTCATCAAAAGCTTGAAATTACAATGTTTTATGATCGAAAGCAGGAGTGAGAGCGACACACTGGGTAGAAGATTCCTGTTACTAAGGTTCTTCCATAAACTTGGGAATAATAAGTGAGAGCAAGGAGAATTTCAGTGAGCCCTGATCTTCTATGGAATTTATTTCTTTTGCGAAGATGTTATTTAGTTAGGAAAGTTGGGATTGAATCTGTGATCTCAAACCCGGAAAGTGGTTCTCTAGAATTCATTTCAAATATAGAAAATGTTGAATAAAAGTCTCAAAAGAAGGTTGAAAAGGACAGTTTGAATCTTTTTTGAGTTTAATGTTCCCGAGTGGATGAGACCAAGTATGTGGTTCTCGAGATAACAAAAGTATCCTTGCAGAGTTGTCTAAAGTATCCTTTTGTTTACTTTTAGTATATCTCTTTCTATTAGAATCAAAACCCTTAGAATAGATAAAACAAGAGATTTAAAATTATTTTCATGAATAATCCTCCACGAAAAATGTCAATTCTTCTCCCTCTCATCTCCCGCTACATCATGATCATCATCATCAACATCATCACCCTAATAGCCTTATCCCATCTATGTGGGACCGGCTTTGCGAGTCCTATTTCTCCACTCTTTTTTGATCATATCTAAGTTCTGTCTAAGTTTGATCCTTCATATCCCTCATGGCCTCCCTCTAGGTCTTCATCTTCTCCTACTTCCTTGTTTTTTAGAGTCTCAACCCTTCGTGCAAAGTCTTTCCATAGTTTTTTCCTTTATACGTGCCACACTCAAATTTTCTCTTATGTACTCGTTTCAAATTTTATCCTTTCTTCATCCATCTCAACATAGAATCTCGACACGTGTACTCCATCTTCTTGTCGTTTTTTTGTGGCCCAAATTATGCACCATATAATATGGCAGGTCTAACAACCATCTTATAAACCCCCCTTCAATCTATGTGGAACTATTGGGTCGTACAATACTTTGCTTTCTTTCCCCTAGTTCATCCAACCTGCATTAATCCTATTTGAGACGTCCTCTTTAAATCCCTCATCTGGTTGTAAAGTAGAGCCTAAATAGCGAAATCTATGGCAATGTGACATTATATGATATTCTATTTTAACTAAATCCTCCTCCAGGCTATCATGTTCACTAAATTTGCACTCATGTATTTCCTCTTTGTTATGCTAATTTTCAAACCCCTTTATTCTAAAGGCTTTCTCCATAATTCCATCTTATCATCTCCCAATACAGCGTACTATTGTTATTTTCCATCTGACTTTGGTGATTATATCTAACTCTCTAGATGCACTTTTACTTCCCTTGTTTATGATGGATCGCCCTTCTCTTTTTTCTCATCTTGTTGTTGGCTTGACAAAGTCATTCAACTTCCATTAGGGGCCAGCTGTTGTAATTTTTCTTGTTGGACTTTGTGTTCACTTTGGGAAATCTAAAGGCCCACAATATCATAAACAAAAGATTGAGGATGATCATCACCAAGAAAGAAAAGCTTATCAACATCTAAGTCGATGCTTGTTGGCTAAGCATTATCTAGAAATTTCCAACTTATCAGGATTTTTGGTTAACCACCTTAGGATTGTAATCCCCTTGATGCTCTTGCATTGTCGGGTTTCATTCCCTTAATTGTCCACTAAATTATAGATAAACTAGTCGAATGCATATGTGATACACTTGAGTGCAAAAATGGACATGTGAATCACATTATAGAGGAAAAAGAAGGAATGTGTTGATTGCGTGGTGCAAGATCGACGTAATTAATTATTTTCTAGAAAATGATATGAAATTGAAGTGTGCTCATGTACAAACCCCAATATCTATATCACACGTGAGATTCACTCAAATCCAATTCAAACACTCCTACATGAATAAACTAAAACCCAATTACACCCATAATTCATTGAAATTTTGTCTTAACAAGTTACTCCTGTTATTTAAAAGAAAAAAACCCATTATATAAATTCAATGTCATTTCATGTATGCAAAACTTTCTTATACACAACATGTGCAAATCATTGGGTAACCCTGCGAACTGCGAATGCGGTCTGATACGAACCTGTTTGCTGGTCGATTTGGTTGGTTTGCTGCTTGTGAGCGAGCCGGCCTCTTACACATATATTTTTTTCCATTTTAGGTATGTAAATTGTAAAAATTTGCCCTTTGTGGAATTCGAACCATATTCAAATCTTATTCAAGGTAATTGCAGTACCAACTCTCCTCACGAGCTAGTTTAGAAAGGCATCATATATATATATATATATATATATATTATAAACCTAAAATTCATCTTACCCCAAGCAAACAAGGTTCGTGGGACAGTGGCGAACTGCGAACCCGAGTTTGTACCAAGTGAGCTAGTGAACAAGGTAACATGGCTCCTGTTAATAGTGCAACATATAATTGTCCATTCTGAACACATATTGTGGTTTGTTGATTTGAAAAAAAAACTCAACTTTAGCAGAAATTGCCTCTTTAGAGTAAAAGGCAATTGAAGATTCTTGGAAGGTTTAAGTTGAATGTCAGGCATCAAAACTCTTATTCCATGATGAAGCTTAGTTGCAATTCTGCATCAATTAAAATTTCTGGAACCCATAATAATCTAGTTCCATTGCATAAAGTACAATGACGATCGAGGTTTCTGGGAAGAATTGTTGGTGCCTATAACTTAAAAGTTATTTTCTTAGGTAGTAATCCGCTTGGAGCAAATAAGGATATATTTTCAGAGCTGTTGTTGATAAAATTTTCGTGTTTCATCTTCAACGATACGAAATGAGTAATAGATGATCTCATCACCTAGGAACGTATTTATGCCTTGTTCGTTCAGACCATTTGCACATTCATTAGTTGGAGCTAGTAGAGTCCTATTTATCATATAAACCCACAATTACTTATGTTTTCATGAAGGGAAGAAAACTACTAGATATGAGAGTTTTAGTTGAGTTTTCATTTTCCCATGTAATCACATCACGTGCAAATCATTTTTCTTTGCTATCAATATATAATAAGAATTCTGAGAATAGTGATTCGAGCACACTCTAATTTTCCCTTTAAACTAATGGTCTGGACATGTGTCCAAATTAAAGACTTGACTGTACATGCATCTACAGTGTTTGGAAGAGTTCCATGTCGAATGATTGACAGACCTTGTCAGAAGTTTCTCCTTTGGACAAAATTTTTACCTCTAAATGAAAATTTGCTGCATGTTATATAATTGTAATGTCCTATTCAATGCTTCAAATGCACTACGATGCCTCATCTCATATGAAATTGCTGGCACAACATAAAATTTCTATAAGATCAAACTGTTTAGTAATGATGCATTGGTGTTTTGCATGATCAGACTAATATAGAAGCCCGAGTTGTTCTTATGAAGATCTTGTCAGAAGTTTCTCCTTCAGACAAAAAATTTACCTCTAAATGAAAGTTTGCTGCATGTTATATAATTGTAATGACCTATTCAATGCTTCAAATGCACCATGATGCCTCATCTCATATGAAATTACTGGCACAACATAAAAGCTCTATAATAAGATCAAACTGTTTAGTAATGATGCATCGGTGTTTTGCATGACCAGACTAATATAGAAGCCCGAGTTGTTCTTATGAAGATCCTGAGTGGCTTGTAACCCCCTAAGACCCTTACACATAGGCGCCAAGGCATTAGTTTTTAAATTGTTGGATTAAAGGGTGTCAGAGACGTCTCTCTAGCTTATGAAGATCCTTCTAGTGTTTCAATCCTATAAAAAGTTCACTTCCACAGCCTTTTAGAGCCCTTGAAAATTTGTGAAAAAATGATAAAAGTTCATATAAAGTGCTCCCGTCCAAAGATGAAAGATGGTGTTCAAATGCATCACATGGATTGGCAATAGCTTGATAATCACATCAGTCAATCTCACCTTTTTTTTATGGTTAAGGTGGGATTGAACCTGCGACCTCAAGCTTGCAATATTAATATAAATCAAACATTATTAACCCTTTAATCAAAAGCACGAACGGTCCTATAAAACTCAATACGGGCATTGAATAATTCTAATCCTTTGAACTTAATATGGATGATCCTATAGAAGAAAAGTTGAACTAAATATTGGCAATGAATTAAAACATAAAGCGCATGGATCACACTTAATCAATGATGATTGTAAGTTCTTGTTCGCTTTGATTTTCAATATAGAGGACTCACACTTAAACATTCCTCCGACAAAAATACAACCTAATTTAAAGTTTTAAGAGTGTGTCATTAGCGTCGTAAGATTATCAACTTACAAAGACGTGTAGGATCAGTGAAACGCATGTAAGTTGAGAGAGGATTAATTAATTGGACAATTAAGAATAATGAGCCAAATATTCAAGGATAAGCACTGCTTTCAAGCCCCAATAATATCAAGATGAGTAGTTTGGTCTCGTCCGTCGCCTCGTGCACAGATTCTAATTGATCCTGACCATCCAATTTGTTGACCACCTCTTGGATGAGTGAAATTAAGAAATCACAATTATCAGGTGTTTGTAACCATACAATCAATGATATTTTTCGCAGATTTGGTTATTACTGCCGCGCGATATCTAATAATATCAAAGCCCCAATGATATTCAAGCCCCAATAATATCAAGACGAGTAGTTTGGTCTCGTCCGTCGCCTCGTGTACAGATTCTAATTGATCCTGACCATCCAATTTGTTGACCACCTCTTGGATGAGTGAAATTAAGAAATCACAATTATCAGGTGTTTGTAACCATACAATCAATGATATTTTTCGCAGATTTGGTTATTACTGCCGCGCGATATCTAAACTTGGGATGGGTAGGAGTTTCTCCCTATTAGTTTGCAATAAGTGAAAATAAGCTTCTGAAATGATGAGTGTTGGTAATACTGGATTATTTATCTAAACTTGAAAATCTGCTCGTTGATTTTTGGACATTGATAATCCCACAGTATAGTTTATTCGACAATATGTTTATGACTTGAAAGAGAACGCAGACATGCTGCATTCTTGGAGGATACACGAATATATCTGTGCAATTTTGGAGGATGCAGAGAAATATTCTACAGAAAAATAAAATAAAATAAAGCATAAAAAAGAACCTTATGTTAGAGAGAGAGTCAACCAGTTAGAGAGGGTTAGAGAAGGACTCGTTGACTTAAAGAAAAAGCAACAAGTCTTAATAAGTAATGATACAAAGGACATTTAAGTCATTTAAATTTTTTTTAGTCTAGGTGATATTCAGCCATCTCGCATTATAGTAGTAATTATAAGATTATTGAGAGGACCAATATAAAAAAAGAGATTATTGTGCTTCCATTGCTTGAGCCTCTCTTTTCTTCGATGGTTCTACAAACAATAGACAAAAACTTAGAGAATAGCATACTATCTAAATAATTTTGGATAAGGGTAGCTCTATTCGTACCCATGGATCAAAAGATCGTCCGATACCGATACGTATCGGTATTGGACTAGGACGATACAGTATATTGAATGTACCGTATCGTCCAATTGTATGGGAAGGCCCGGATGATACATTCAATGTATCGTCCGGTAAGTTACTATTCCGATACGTATCGGTTTGGAGCTCGGACGATACGTATCGGAATAGCGAGATTTTGACCCTTGTTCGTACCTACCGAACTAATGATGGCACCTACGCTTAAAAACCATTGACTGCTTTGGGTTAGATGATGGAGACCATTTTTTGTTCCAATCTTCCACACAATGGATCTTGAAACCAGGGGTGTACCATCAAATGGTCAATTTTCGATTCCACGAGGCACACATCCCAAAAAGTGACCTGAAAATCACGTTTGAGCGCGATGTATGCCATATGATTTTCAGGTCACTTTTTGGGATGTGTGCCACATGGAATTAAAAGTTGACTGTCCGATGGTTCGCCCATGGTCTTAAGATAAATTATTTGGAAGATTGGGAGGGAAAACGATCTCCATTGTCTAATTCAAAGCAGTCGATAGTTTTCAGCGTAGGTGAAAATAGAGCTACCCTTTTGGATAATTAAAAATCCTCATGAACTTAAGATATACTAAAAAAAGAACTTAAGATATACAAAGCTTACATGTTGATGCAAGCCTAGCATTAGTCAACTATAAAGCGGACTCGTTATTTAGGGGCTATCCAAGAAGGAAAAGAAGAAAGTTGAAGACATGGGGAGGGGATGGATAAGGAAGATGGGAAGAAGATAATAAAAAGGGAAGAAGAAGATCAAGAAGGAGAAAAGAGGAAAGAAGAAAATAAAGAATCAAAGAAGAGGGTGAGAGCAAGCGTAGAAAGTGAACAAACAGTTGGGAGATCTTCACACACATCCCCTATAAAACTGTGGTGATTAAGAGATGCCAAAGGTGCTGCGAGATCCTAAGTCACGTGTGATTTTAGCGGGGCGAGATTTATAATCTCCTCATTCTTGTGGGATTATATCCTAGACTTTAGGAAGTTTCTAAAGAGGTTTCTTGTAATTACTTAAGTCTAGGGAGTTGTTTAGTTGTGTGGTTAGCACAAAATAGTAGTGCGTAGTAGGTTATTTAGAGTTCTATTTAGAATGGGATTTCTATTGGATTTAGGAAGTCTAGTTTGACTGGAACTCTTTCCTTTCATGTGTAGAGCCTATTTAAAGGTCACTTTGTACTGTGAATTTTGGGTTGGATAATAAAAAATACTTTAGAGAGCTTGTGTGCCTTAGGATCCATAAAGTGTCGTCTAGAAATCTCTGAAGGATTTTCTATGAGCTTGTCAAGGGCTATGACTTGGGATTTTGGTGAGGTATCTCTTCCCCAATCATCCTAGAATGTTAGATTCTATCCCTCTAGCAGTTTTGTTGTGGTATTGACTTGGATTGGGTTACATGCTTTATCATAGTTCAGGTTTGCTTTCAACTAGATCAACATCACGTGGGGTCTAGGATACACAATTACTAAAGCATACAGATGTCACCATTCAGTTGCAATTATTGATTACATAGTTATACAATAAATTATTAATTTAAAAGTCATCAAAAGTTTATTACTTATTTAAAAATAAGAAATTCATATAAAATGTTATAAAATAAACAATTAAAATATAATAGAAATTGGAAAGTTATGGTGCAGAGAGTGGGCTACAAATAAATACCAGAGCAAATAGTTCATGTGGTTGAGATGCATATGCCGCGTTGGATGCAATATACTACATTAGAAAGTAGAAAGTTATGGTGCAGAGAATGGGCTACAAAGAAATACTGAAGCAAATTGTTCATGTGGTTGAGATGCGTATACTGAGGTGGATGCATGGAGTAACAAGAAGGATAACATTAGAAAGGATCTCATAAGAAGTTTAGTGGTGACACCGATGAAGTAGAAAAGTAAAGTATCTTTTGAGATGGTTTAAGCATGTTGATCGAAGACTTGAAACAATCATTATGTGCAAGGATTGAAGCATATATCAAAATACTAGATTTCCGGTACGTATCGGCCGATACATTCAATGTATCGCCGATACATTAATGAATCGGTGTGGTACAATATATATATTCCGTTTTGAAGCCACATACGTCCGTTCTGAAGCCACAGACGTCTGTCACTTAAATTTTATATGAAATTATCGGACGATAATTTCAAATTATCGCCCGATACGGATGATACATTCCCCATATCGGATGATAACTTACCTATTTTTTTGGGGTGCTTGATAAATACTGTATTTATCGTATCGGGCATCCCTGAAACCGATACGTATCGGTTTTGTCCGAAATTTTGATCCATGGATTGAAGTGATATAAGCACAATGAAGGAGAAGAGAAAGACTAATAAATACTTGGGAAATGACATGAAGGATTGCAGAGTAACATAGAGCTTAGCCCTTAAAGTAAATGAGTGGGGAAGTAAGACTCACATTTCCAACCCCAAATTGAGAGCAACGCATACCTATGACTTCTAGTTTTCCATGTGAAGAACTGATGTTACTCAGAAGTTGACTGGCAGATAACGTTATTTAATTTAAATCTTAAGCCATGATAGAGAGTGGATTGAATAACAAGCCTAGCAAGAGAATAACAGTCTTTGACATTTACACTTACAACCAAAGTTTACTGTTTACTTTTTGAGTCTAGAGTTCGATGTTGCTTAAAGTTAGTTGTTGGAGTGTGGAAGAAGTTTATTTTAATTGGCCCTGATAGTTTTGGATTCTAGCCCCAACCAACAGATGATAAGGGGAAAACAAAATATCAAGGTAATTGATTTTAAGGAAAGCAACATTTTATACTAGTAGCAGTAGGTATGCTGTTAAAAATTTAATTCAATTGAGCTAGAGCAGATGCTGTAATGAAAATTAAGGGTTATTTGACAGCGAGGAATTTCTATGAATTTTCTTCAAAAATGTTTCGTGAACTATTTCTATTCTGCGCGTTATTATATTAAACTGGTTTCTGACAGCTTTTGAAGGCTGTTCCATGATTTGGTTTATCTTTATATAAGCCAAGTTAAAGCTGGCCACAATATTTTTTTATCATGAAACCCAATTGGAGCTTATTGCCCTTAGAAATATTGGTTCAGTCAAGTTGATGACATACTAAAGTTATTAGTACTTTTTATTTACTTGGATCTCCATCTCTCTTGTACTTCTATGTTCATTATAGTACCACATATTTCATGGTTGTCTTCTACAGGACATGCTATGTGGCCAGCACTTGTTATGGATGAATCACATGTTGCTGCATGTAGAGGTTTAAATCCAAAAAAGAGGGGTCCAAAGCCAGATTTGGGAGGGCGATCAGTTCCTGTGCAATTTTTTGGGACCCACGATTTTGCAAGGTTTGTTGTTGCCTTGAAGATCTTTTAGAACTCTGGCAAGAATTGTCTATTTAAATCAGGGTACCCAATTTGCTTGGTCACCTACTGAACCGCGAACCAGTTTGTTCCTTACTGATTTGGAGCCCGGTTCGGTCGGGTTGGGTGTGGCTAGCGAACCAGATAGTTACTTGTATAAAAGAAGATTAAATTTGCGTTTTGGAGGTATCGTACTCAAAACCTAAAGTTTCTTTCCTACTACCTACTAAACATCTAAAGGTTTTGACAATGGTTTATATATATATATATATATATATATATATATATACAGAGAGAGAGTAAATATTTATGATAAAAAAACTCATCCTACCCCTAGCGAACCGGGTTCGCTTGACATTTGCGAACCATGAATTGAATTCGAAACAGCGAACCAGGTAACATTGGTTTAAATTTCTTGTAGTTCACCTACAATTGCTGTTTCCTTAGGCTAATCTCAATAAGGCTCATTCAACATTAATTTACGAATGGATGGTTCTGTGCTGCATTATGCTTATATTTATTTTTTGAGGGCCATTTGAAATCATTCTTCTCTTTTGTTAATCCAGGATTAATAAAAAACAGGTTATTTCATTTCTTAAGGGCTTGTTTGCTCATTTCCATTTGAAGTGCAGGCAAGCACATTTCCGTCGAAGCTTAGAAGAAGCAAAAATGTAAGCATATTTTTACAAATAAAGTTTCTTTACTTGGTGTTGCTTGCACAAGAAAATTTCTCTTTTAGAAAACTATTACTATTATTTGGTTTCATGATGCATATTGTGAAATCTGCTCATTATCTTCATTTTATCCTTACATTGTATTGAGTTTGGTAGCAATCTGTGTAGTCACTTACTCTGATTAGCTATATTACATGACATAGATAGAGGCTGTTTTCTGCTGATCCTAGGGTTTCATGCTTACTCTGATTAGCTATATTACATGACATACAAGCTGTTTTCTGCTGATCCTATGGTTTCATTGAATGACCTGACATTATTATAGGTGCTTTATAAGTTTGTATACTATGTTGAAATGAGCTTCTCACTGCATTTTCTTTTCTCATCTAAGATCTGTTTCATGTGTTTCCATATGTGCTACGATTTTCAGACATGGACATGAGTCTTGAGTGATAACATGGAGACAGGTGTCAAACAGTCAAACAATAAACCTTAAATAAAAAAACCCATAACATGCCCATACATGCACACTGAAGTGTATGTGTGTATATACAAAACCTACATATCTGTATATGTGTATTTATATAGGTTTTGTATATTATTATATAAAAGGTAAAAATGGGGCAATTTTTTCCCTTTAAAATGTTAAGGTGGTCATCATCATCATCATCATCATCATCATCATCATCATCATCACAGCCTTACCCCATCGATTTGGGACCGGCTTTGCAAGTCCTATTTCTCCACTCATTTCAGACAACGCTAGGCTCCCTATAATTTTGCAATCCACCATTCATATAGGATCTGTTTCTGGCCTCCAATGGTTATGCCTAATCCATTTCAAGGGACATTCCATAATTTTTTTCCTTTATGGGTGCCACTCTCAAGTGTACTTGTTTCGAATTTTATCCTTTCTCGTGGCTCCACACATCCATCTTAGTCACACTTGTTGCTTTTTCGTAGCCCAACATTTTGCACCATATAATATGGCAGTTACAACCGCCGTCTTATAAAATCGTCCCTTCAATTTAAGTGGAACTCTTCGGTCACACAATACGCCACTTGCTTCTCTCCATTTCATTCAACCTGCACAAATCCTATTTGAGACTTCTACTTCAAATCCACCACCTGATTGGAAAGTAGAGCCTAAATAGCGCAAGTTATGACAATGTGGGCTTAGATGATTTTCTATTTTAACTAAATCCTCCTCTAGGCTATCATGTTCGCTAAATTTACACTCCATGTGTTCAATCTATGTTCTGATAAAGGGAAATTACCATGTTACAACCGATCAAAACTTTAATAAAACCTTTCCAACCCAATCCAATTCAATCGTTTATTCATTCTCAATGAGTGAACTTTCAAGTTTGACCAAGCGTTTTTCAAAATATCAAGTATATGGATAAGAATCATGAGGGAGTGTTTCATTACTTTGTTATATATATTTCAAACCTCTTTGACTCCAAGGGTTTTGTCCATAATTCCAGCTTATCATTTATTTCTTTCCTTGTTTGGGCAATTAATATTACGTCATTTGCAAATAACTTGCACCATGGACTCTCTTCTTATATGTCTATGTTTAACACATGGTTTATAAACTCGATCGAGTCACCTGAAACTTGGCCGAGTCAACTCGATCTAGTTGGGTTTTGGGTGAACTTGTCTGTTGACTCGAATTTTTGAGTCATTCGAGTAACTCGGTCGAGTTTCGGGTGACTCGACTGAGTTAACTTGGTAATTCTCGTTTTAGAAAATTCTAGATAATAAAGACAGGCGGGTCGAATTTTGGAGTCAGTCGAGTAAATCGTTTATGATTGTTTAAAGGGCATACTTGTCCTTTGAAAAACAGCTACTATAAAATCCAATGAAATACAAAACCTAAGTGGTCTTCTCTTCACTTGCTCGAGAGAAGCAGAACTCATTGAAAATGAAGAAGAATAGTAGTTGGCTCTCCCTGCCCCCTTGCTACCAGCCCTTCACCGCCTCTTTTACTCAGTAATTTATCGTTTTAGAAAAATCTAGATAATAACAACAGGCGGGTCATTTATAATTGTTTAAAGGACATACTTGTCCTTTGAAAAAGAGCTATTATAAAATCCAATGAAAAAAACCTTAGCTGGTCTTCTCTTCACTTGCTAGAGAGCAGCAACACTCATCGAAAAGGAAGAAGAAGAATAGGAGTTGACCCTCACCGCCCCCTTGCTGCCAGCCCTTCACCGCCTCTTTAGCCATCAGTTCCAACCCTTCTCTTTCTCCTACCAAGTAGTGAACAAGGAGGAGGAAAGAATGAAAGAAGACTTTTTAAAATATATGTGGCATGCCATCCTCAACTTGGATTGGTAAAATCTGGTACCATATGCTCAAAAATCTTTAATATCTGTGCGACTAACAAAATAATTTTGCTGAAAATGGGGATTTTTTTAAGGTTTCTATTGATGTTGGCGCTCCTATGAATGTGGAAAAAAATTGATTTGACAATTTATAAATGGACCACATGAATTCATGATCATAGATCAAATGCTGTTTGACTGATCTTGCACCATTTATTGGCTTGTGTGCTTGGAAATCCATACCGTCAAAGTTATCAGTTGAAGGGCTACGGATCCAAAAATCATTTTTCGGGAGATTCGAACCATTCGATCTGTGCACTCTAATACCAACAGTTCTTAATTTTGATGGCTGATATTAAATTTCTCCGATCGAATGGTTTACATCCACTTAGAGGCATGATCCTTTGGCTGGGACATGTTCCAATGATGGATTGCCACTTGGGAAAATTAGATTGATCATAGATGTGTGCCACATTGCACAATGATAAATCACACTTTAACGGTGTGAGATAAAAAGTTACATTTTATTGCTGTAAGATCATTTAAACACCATTTGGTGTTTAAATGTCGGTCATGAGCCATTATCTCTATTTATATATGGGGGCAAATCCGCTGCCTTCGCATTTGGGCTCTACATATTTAATTTGATTATATTTTTGAACCACTAAAAAATACAAATTCCTCACTGTTATATTTTCTAAAATTTTAATATATGTATAATATATATACGCTATTGAGTTAGACCGAGTCGAGTTTTTTTCGAGTCTTCGAGTATACTCGACTCGTTTGATTTTCGAGTCGACTTGAATTTTCGGTGTTTTGAATCATGGTTTAACATATCAATGACCTAGGCAAACAAATAAGGGCTCTAGGTAGATCCTTAATGCAGCCGAATTGCAATAAGGAAATCACCCGCCGTCCTTACACTAGCACCCATCATCCTTACACTAGTTGCTGCCCTCTCATACATGTCTTGGATAATCTCAATATATGAGTGTTGGGATGCATTTTTTCCTCAATGTCCACCAGATTATCTGTCTCGACATTCTATCATAAACCTTTGTCAAATAAGAAAATCATATGCAAGTTCTCTCTCTAAACTTCTCCATATGTTGTCTAAATACAAAAATAGCTTTAGTTGTCGATCTTCCTTCCATAAGGCTAAACTGGTTCTCTGATACACTTGACTCTTGTTTTAGTTGTCTCACAGAATTCCATAGTTTGACTCATAAGTTTAATGCTTCGATAGTTGGCACAATTTTGGATGTCTCCCTTGTTCTTATAAAAAGTTGCCACAATGCTCTTCCTCCATTCCTTAGGCTTTTTCTTTGTTTTTGGTATCTTGTTGAACAATTTAGTCAACCATTTTAGTTCATTCCCATTACCATCCAAACTTCTGTAGTTATTCCATCTGGTCCTAATGCTTTTCCTTTCTTCCTTTTTGGTAAGGCTGCTTTTACCTCAACTTTTAACATTTGGTTGATCTTCCCTCGAGTCCCTTTTCTTGATCTACTTCCTTCCCATATTCCATGTTTAATAGATCCTTGAAGTATCCTTTCCATCTATTATTTATCTCAATATCCTTTTACCAAGATTCTTTGATCTTCGTCTCTAATGTACTTGTTACTTTTGCCGGGGTTTTTTTTTTTTTTTTTTTTTTCACAACTAGCTGTCAACCTAATGCTAGCCCTCCTTTTTCACCGGGGCTTGGGACTGACAACTACAGAGTTATTTAGAATATCAAGGTATAGGACAATTTTTTTCATTTAGAATATGAAGAGGTCGGGGTGGTTGGGGGAGGGGGGGACGTGGGGTGTATGTGAGAAGAATTTTTGTCCGTATAATTTGAAAGGGATGTTGACTACTCCATGCTTTTTGATGCATTCACCCTTTAGTCAAGGTCGAATATCCGCCCATACTAAAAAGGAAACTAAATTTTCCCTTGAAATGGTTGTAGTGGCATTTTCATTCTTTAGTTTACAAAAAATATAGGTGGAATTATTGAAAATTGGGGATTTAAAAGCTTAGTGTTGGAGAGAGATGCTACTTTTCTCTCCTGTCAAGGAAACTAAAAATATGAAGCAGAAGAATGAGATAAATAAGAACCACCTCTTTGTCTTTCTCTCTCCATTGTCGTGATTAGATGCTGCTTAATTGTGTGTTGATACCTCAAAATGTCAGGTGCAATCTCTGTAGTGTATATATATAGCACGAGGATGCTAGGCAAGTGAGGCTGTTGGGTTTACATGCATTGGGCCTCAACTCTTGAGGCATCATGGAGCTACACGAATGGCGAATAATATGAGCTCCTTGTTTAGGACAAGTGGCATTAGAGCAGATGGGGAGTTATGTTAATTTTCCTGATGTCAGGTGCTGCAAGGGGCACATAATAAAGTAATCAGTCATATTGTTCGAAAATCGACCACGTTGGGAGAATTCTCGGTCAAGTCTCTCATTAAGTTAACTCATCCATGAACAATAGAAGAAAAGTTTCTGCAAAATTGTGGAGTGTGGACCATCTCCCAGGGCCCAAGCCTTTGTCTGAATTGTCCTTAGAAGCAGAAAGTGACCTGGGATTAACTTAAAAGATGATATATCTTCCCTATGATCCCTTTCTATGTGTGAAAGTTCAATAGAGAATGCAACTCTTCTTTTTGTTTGTTGCATCCAGATTGTACATATCTAGACTTTTATTTTTTAGAACTTTTTGAACACTTACATAAACTTATATGCATGTTCATCCATAATGATCTGACTTCAAATCAAGTTACGGGTGAATGGTACTCCTCGAGCTAGATGCCCTTGGTTTATTTTGTTTCTTGCAGTGCTACGGAATTTGTGGAAGGAAAGAAACAACCTCAAATTCAATGGTCTCCACACTGAAGAAGACATCTATATCAGTGGTGGTTCACAGAACTTAAATGCGTGGAAGAAGTCGTTTGAGTGTTGGTTAAGGGTTAGCTTTAATAGAAGCATAGGTAATCTAGGGCCAACGAAGATTGGTGAAACTTCTTTGATGATGGCTTGTTGGAAGAAAGTGGGGGGATCCTTGCTTATGTAGGCTTGATTGGGGAGTCATTAACGACGAATGTTGCGGTGGAGGCTTTGTGGCGTGGTATTGTATTGGTTTACAAAGTTAATCCAAGGAGGATTTGGATTGGTACAGACTCTACTAATACCATCAAATAGCTTTATCATGAGGTTCTCCTGATGTTGAAGCATACTACCAGATTCAGATTGATCGGCGGAAGTAAAGGCAAACCATATCCGTAGTGAAGTGAATTTTAGAGTGGTGAAGCTTGCGAAATGGGGGTGTTAGCAACTGGCATATCTAGTGGGTTGGCCAATTGATGTTTTGGATCTATGTGCTTTATATGTATTTATTTGTCTTTGATTTATGCCACACACATATTTACAAGGCTTTTATTGCTTGATATTGCATTTAGTGGGCAAAATTTCTCACGTTCCCTATCTATGTTTTTCTCATTATTGTTATTGAATAAAAATAAATTTCCAACTAGGTTGAAAAACAAAAACAATGTAAGATATTATTAAAAGATAAAATAAGCTAGATGTAGTTATTAGTTTATATAAACATGTAAATTTGAAAATGTTTCTAGAGAATTAAAACTTATCATATGGGAAGAAAAAGAATTAAAATTTTGTCTTAAGAATCGCTTTGACATATGTCTAGAACGCTTTTCAATCGTAGCATTTTCTTGAATAAGTGTTATTGTGGAGTACGCATGTAGTTGTACATAAGAGGGCGTCACAATATCATTTGTCAGTTTGTTAGTGTATGGAATAAAAAACAAGTGTTCAGCACGAAGGATTGTTGAGTAATAGAGAGTTTAGCCCTACACAGGGTTGAACGGAGAAATATGACTTGGAAGCCGACCCCAAATAGATGGGACAAGGTATTGATGATGATACAGGTTTATCATATAAATTAAAGGAAAAAAAAGTACAAAAGAAATGATGGCAAAACCAGTTCATTTGGAATAACAAAATGCATCCAAGGAAGCAGATTGCAGATGTACTCCTTTGAACTTCATCTTGTGCTTCCAAGGAGGCAGATGTATCTTTTTCATCCACCTCTAGTGTTACACAAATTCCCCTTTGTCCATACCTTAGGTTGAGAGATCCATTGTAAGTGAGTTACTTCTATTAAAAAAGCATATATGTCTGCATTTGAAGTACTCGTAGCGTATGCAGAGCCTATCAAGGATAAAATTTCATCCCATCTTCATGAATGAAGACTTTCTGAATGCAAACCAAATTTATGCATCTCGATGATGTGACTATTTTGACACGGAAATCAGGGAAACTGCAAAAGATCTATAAACCAGTCCTTTAGGGGCGGTAGATAAGAGATGCCCACCGAAAATCTCCTGCAAGTGAGCTATTAGAGGTACACCAAAGCTAATTACGTAGCAAAGCTTTAGAAGATGAAAATTCGTATTAATTCTTAAAAATTATGTTATACATAATTAAAGAGTTTTAAAATAGACTATAAAAATCATAAAATAAAAGTCCCAATCCAAATCTAATTCCTAATAAGCACATACCTAGACTAACCTAGGTTCTATTCTTCAAAATAAATTAAAAGTAACGTATTGGATTCTTCTTCAAAATATATTGAAAGTCAACTTATTGGATTCTTATAACATAGGAATAAAAAAGAGTCTTCTTATGTGACCAATGTATGACTTCCTTTTCAAACAGATCTAAGATATATATAAAATCATGGGTCAAAATATCGTCCGATACCGATATGTATCGGTTTTGGACCCGGACGATATGATAAAATGGCTTTGTATCATATACCACTGAAAATAGTCAATTTATCGGACGATACATTGAAATTATCGGACGATAATTTCAATGTATCGTCCGATAATTTCATCATTTTCCCATTTGCCTGAAACAATCAAATTATCGTCCGATACAGGCAAATTATTGCCCGTATCGAACGATAATTTGAAATTATCGTATGATAATTTGGTGGTTTGACATGGACCCATAATTTGAACTTATCGTCTGATAATTTCAAATTATTGTCCGTATCGCCCTTATCGGACGATACTTAGAAATTATTGTCCGATAATTTCAAAGTCTGATTTTTTGGGATTTTTTTGAAAAAAAAATGTATCAGAACGATACTTTCAATGTATTGCTGATACATTCAATGTATCAGATGATACGCGGTACTATTGTCTTGGAGGCCAGGATGATACGTATCGGACAAGCGTAAAACCTTAAAAAAACATAAAACAAGCTTAAAACAAGATGTTTTCATAGATCCCCATGTTTCACTCTAAAAAATTGTATTTGCTGCCTGAAAAACCCCTAAAAAATAATCACAAATCTCTATATACTAAGAGCTTTCCAATGCTACCCTTCTCGACTCTTTGACATCTATCCACACCATCATTGACATCAGCATCATTGAGATCCATATGGGTTGTGAAAGGCTCTTAATTTTGCTTTTTAGGCATTGGAAATCTCTATAAACTATGAGCTTTTTATGCTTTTAATTGTGGAGTTTGGAGAACATATTCACTATCCTTGTTTTTGTTGTTCGGCATTCTCCATCTTCCCTGTTTTCTTTTCCCTATAGTTTGAATTTCATAGGATAGTTATTGCTGCAGATAATTCACAAATTTCCACCTTATCTAGTCAAATTAATCATATTCTTTGTAGAGTCAGTGAGTCACAATTCATATACATGTGTGTGTGTGTGTGTGTGTGTATAGAGAGAGAGAGAGAGAGAGAGAGAGAGAGAGAGAGAGAGAGAGAGAGAGAGAGAGAGAGAGAGCCATATTTTATAAGTATTTGGTTCTGACCAGGTACCTCAGTGAAGAAAAGCTTCCAAGCAGAATGCTACGCATGCAAAATGGCGATGGGGCTGACGAATGTGATAGTGCAAGTGAGAAGGAAAGTGTTGACTCTGGTGACTATAAGACAGGAGATGAAAGGATGCAAAAATCTGTTGAGTGCACAAAAATCTGTCCTTTCAAAATAGGGGATTTGAATGTAATGAGCTTAGGTGATTTCTCGACACTATACTGCCTCCTCTTGATAGCAAATCGTCTTGTAAGCAATGACATCATGCATGCCCACTGTTTCACATACATTACACTACTTTCTCATAACCAATTACTACATGGACTAGTAACCATGGGAAATGCTTTTTGAAACTGTTTTTGATGGGAGACTTTTCAGCTTACTTAAATACAAGTGATTATCTTCCAGGGAAGATTGTCAGAGACTCAGAGTGTTTTCAAGACGAGCAAAATGTCTGGCCTGAAGGATATACTGCTATAAGGAAGTTCTTTTCAATAAAAGGTGATGGCTACTCATGACCTTTTAAAAAGTTTGGCATGGGCCACTAGTTTCCTTTCTTAGGTTCATGTTATTGTTGAGTCTCAGCGACTTTGATCATCTTTATTTGTCTCATATTGGCAAAATATAGCTTCATGCTATTTTCTTTTCCATGGTGCAGACCCTACTATATGTACTTTTTATAAGATGGAAGTGCTGAGAGATCCTGAATCAAAGGCTCGGCCTATATTTAGAATAACATCAGATGACGGAGCGAAGGTTCGCTCTTTATATCCACCTAAAGCTTATTTATCCTTTAGGGGTTCATTTTGTCACATTTTTCTTATTTTTTGAGTTTGATAATTGAATTCCAGTTACAATACTTATGTTCCGTCAACGTTTCTGATGCAGTTAGGGTATATTGTATGTTTTCTTAATGTGTTCATATGCTCTTGTTGCATATGTTCATGCTTTATTGGTTGCAACTTCAAATTATACCTTTGGGGAGTGTGAGCCTTCTGGATGGATGCTGCTAAATCAGATTCCATATACTGCATATTTCTAATCTTTGATTGCTAACTTTATCTCTCCTTATTATCATGTATAAGGTATTTTGATTTATATAATGGTTCTGGAGTAGTTTTGTCCCCACTTTTCTTATATGGCATTATTGCTTATGCATAATTGGTGCTTGGTCGTTTTGGCCAGCTTTTATTATTTATGACTAATCAGAATTTGTTGTAGATGAATAATATTGTGGGTTTCTCTCCTTTATTGATTATACTAATTTATTGAAGTCTAATCAGAGTCATACTGCAATCTGAACCTTTTATTTTGAGAAAATTCATGCGTATATTACATGAAGGATTCAGTTGATGACCTTCTCACTAATTTGGTTTGCTTGGAAACTATGCTCTCTCTTTCTCTCCCGTTACAAGCTCTCACCAATGATATCCCATATTCTTGGAGAACTACTGGGATCAATGAAAACAAACAAAGTTTCGCTATTTCTTTCCAAGATCACAGGACTCTCAAAATTGTCACCATTAATCACCAAGTCTTTAGTTCTTGAGTTTTTTTAGAACTTGCTAACGCCTGGATGGAGTACTTGATGATATAAAAGTAAAATCTCTTATTGTAAGAAAGTCTCTGATGTGCTATTAGAATTTCTCGAAATTTCTTCTTTGTACATATATAAATTTATTATTGGGAGGTTTTCTATTTATCAAAATTTCTACGACAAGAAATATATGTTTTTGTAGAATTGTTAATCATGGTGTCATGTCTCATATAGATTTACACAGGAATTTGTCAAAGGATCCAATTTGATCGAATGCTTGCTTGATTTCTCTCAATTCTCATTAAAATGCCTGAGATATTTCTTGAGTCCGAACACTAACTATAATGCACCTCTGGGCAATCACTGAAATTTTAAATGCTTTTTTTTTTCCCCCTCTTCTAATTGCTGATGGCCACATGAATTAATATAAATAATGAGCGTTGCAATAAGATGACCAGATCACATTTCTCCTCTTTATGTCGATTTCTGACTATATTAAAGGGACCATTGTTGTGTGATCCTGTATTTGCCTTTTTTTTTGGGGGGGGGGGAGCAATTTTTTTTTTTGATCGATAAAGAGAACATATTGAAAAAACCAGCAAGGTGCTGGAAGAGGCCAATACAACGAAAGGCAGAGAAAACAGCGCCACAGAAACTACCAACCAAATGAGCCACCAATACAATAAAGCAAAACAAACATAACAACAACGGAGTTAACCCGGATCCCAAGGATCAGAAGATGACTCGGACCGAGGAGATAACCATAGAGTGACAAGCTCTTTGGCTACCTTCACGATCAGTCCCACCGGTTTCTTCTTTTGCTCAAAAATGCGCAAATTCCTTTCTATCCAGATCGTCTAGATGACCGCAAAGAAGGACACTCTCTAGTTATTCCTTAGGTGGTCCTCCATGTTGGCCGCATTCCAGGAGAGGTAAAGATTGTAAGGCTTCACAGTCATGACCCAATTCATGTTGAATAGTTTTAGGACAATACCCCAAATCTCGTAAGCCACCGCACAGTGGATGAATAAATGAGCAAGAGCTTCTTCCTCCCTAGTGCACATGACGCAACAATTCGTGATATTTTTTTCCCTACGAATGAGAAGATCCATCGTGAGCACTCTCTCTTTGAATAAGGCCCAGGCGAAAAACTTGATCTTTAGCGGGATTTTAATCTTCCACAACATTGCTCCTGGGAATTTGATAAGCGGACGACGCGTCAACATCCGATAGTAGGACTTGACACTGAACATGCCATTTTTACCCGGGCCCCATATCCGCCGATCTTGATTGTGAGGATTCGGTCTCATCTCGTACAACACTTGTAGGAGTCTAGCAAACTCATCCTCTTCATCGCTATGCAGATTCCGACGGGTGACTACTTCCCACACTCTAGCTCCGCTATACTCGGAAACAAAATTTAGAATCTGACCCATAGGGTATTGAGCTATGGAGTAGACACGTTGGAACAACTGATTGAGTTTCCCCTCCTCGATCCAATTGTCCTCGCAGAACTGAATCCGGGTGCCACAACCCCAGCTGAACCAGAGTCCCTTAGAGAAGTGCTCCCAAGTACCACAAATATTTTTCCACCAGTTGGAAGTACCTCTATTTAGCCCGGGTCCGACAAGTAGGACTCCACGCTAGGAACATTCCCTCCTTTCGACACCCAAAACTACACCAGGTCTCTGATCGACTTCATGATCATCCCCATCAGGCGATTTTTGTGCTAAAAAATTCGCATATTTCTCTCGCACCATATACTCTACAACACAGCGAAATGGGCTGCCATCCAATATTCTCCAAATTGCCCCTCCACAGTAATGGACCCCCATATCAGAAAATAGAGGTAGGGTGTAGCTGACGTAACCCAACTCATACAAAAGGATTTTATGACGATGTTCCAAATCTCATGTGCCACCCCACAGTGGAGAAGTTGATGTACTCCACTTATTAATCAAAGGCGTTCGTCACCAGCAGTCTCATCTCCTTGATGACAGCATTGCTTATTAGTCAAGCAGTTATTAATCAACATTCAACTGCTAGTTATTGATTTCCATTACCTGAAGGTTCTCCTTATTGTAAATCCTTGTGCTTTTATTTCTGACGGTTTCCTTTAATCTGCTAGCCTGTTTGGCTACCTTCTACTTTTTTTTTTTGATCAGTAAAGTAACTTATATTGATAAGCAGCAAGGCACTGAAAAACCAATACAACGACACGACCAAAAACAGAAAGGGTACATGGCCCAAAAGAACAAAAACAGCTCCCGGACCCGGTCAATTTAGCCCGGGTCCGACAAGTAGGATTCTACTCTAGGAACATTCTCGACTCTCAAAACTACACTAGGTCTCTGACTGACTTCATGATCATCCCCATTGGGCGATTTTTGTGCTAAAAAATCCGCATATTTCTCTCGCACCATATACTCTACAACACAGCGAAATGGGCTGCCATCCAATATTCTCAAAGTTGCCCCTCCACAGTAATGGACCCCCATATCAGAAATGGAGGTAAGGCGTAGCCGGCGTAACCCAACTCATACAAAAGGATTTTATGGCATCTCATGCGCCACCCCACAGTGGAGAAGTAGATGTACTCCACTTGTTAATCAAAGGCGTTCGTCACCAGCAGTCTCATCTCCTTGATGACAGCATTGCTTATTCTTCAAGCAGTCATTAATCGACATTCACCAGTTAGTTATTGATTTCCATTACCTAAAGGTTCTCCTTATTGTAAATCCTTGTGCTTTTATTTCTGACGGTTTCCTTTAATCTGCTAGCCTGTTTGGCTACCTTCTACTTTTTTATTTTGATCAGTAAAGTAACTTATATTGATAAGCAGCAAAGCGCTGAAAGACCAATACAACGACACGACCAAAAACAGAAAAGGTACAAGGCCCAAAAAGAACAAAAACATCTCCCGGACCCGGCCAATTTAGCCCGGGTCCAACAAGTAGGATTCTACTCTAGGAACATTCTCGACTCCCAAAATTACACCAGGTCTTTGACCGACTTCATGATCATCCCCATCGGGCAGTTTTTGAGCTAAAAAATTCGCATATTTCTCTCGCACCATATACTCTACAACACAACAAAATGGGCTGCCATCCAATATTCTCCAAGTTGCCCCTCCACAGTAATGGACCCCATATCAGAAAATGGAGGTAAGGCGTAGCTGGCGTAACCCAATTCAATCAAAAAGATTTTATGACGATGTTCCAAATCTCATGCGCCACCCCACAGTGGAGAAGTAGATGTGAGGCAGACTCCACCCCACTATTACACATTACGTAACAATTCGGGATCTTCTCCCTTCGAATAAGCTGATCTATTATTGTTAGGATTTTTTCTTTGAATAAAGTCTACGTAAAGAACTTAAGTTTTGGAGGAATGGCTTCCTTTCATAATTTTGCGCCTTGGAATCTGACCAAGGGATGCCGCGTAAGCATCTTGTAGTAGGATTTGACACTAAAGATACCATCTCTGCTTGGGGTCCATATCAGGCGGTCTTGATCGTGAGGGTGCCTTTGTGCCTCATATGGCCTTAGCATAAGATTTGAGAACGATGCCACCTCGTCCCTCAGAAGTCTTCTGGTAACAACATCCCACAGTCTACCCCCCTCGGTTTCATAAACAAACTCCACAATCCTTCCAAGAGGATTCACAGATATGACATAGATATCCGGGAATGAGGATTTGAGGGGACCCATATCCACCCATGCATCCTCCCAAAAGCGGATGCGGGTACCATAAACCCCAACTGAAACGCAGCCCTCTGGCGAAGAGGTCCCAAGTGCTGCATATGCTTTTCTACCAAGTGGAGGTTCCTTTGTGAACCGTAATACTGATACCCCAATTACCCATTGAGTGCCCGTACTTCTCGAGCAGCACCACGCGCCATAGATTGTCCCTTTCCTCCACCCTCCCTCCCCGCTCGCCAGAATCAGTTTCCTAGTAGAGCGATCTTGATCCACCTTAAGCTGCAAATTCCCAATCCACCACATCTGACGGGTAGTTGACAAGTGTCCCAGTTAACTAGGTGATATCGTTTATCCATACCTGATCCCTCTCACAAAAAGTTTCGTTAAATTTGCTCTAGGCGGTTGATAACTTCCCTCGGGCATTTGAACATTGACATGTAGAAGATGGGTAGCGACGATAAGACCGCTTTGACAAGAACAAGTCGGCCTCCACTATTGAGCAACTTCCCTTTCCACGACGGCAATCGTTGCTCGAACCTTTGCACTACCGGTTCCCAATTTCTAGCTGTAGGTTGCTTGAGGCCGAGGGGAAGCCCTAGGTACTTAATTGGGAACTTCTCAATCGCACAGTTCACCGTCTGCGCCAGATCAGCCATCAAGCAATCATTTGTACCAATACCTGTTATAGCCGACTTGGAGAAATTGATATGTTGTCCCGAGACAACCTCATATACCGAAAGTACATCAACCAAGGATCTGAACTTCGAAACCTCTGCCTTCCCGAATATAATGGTGCCATCTGCAAATTGGAGGTGCGAGATGTGTCTCCCTTGAGCTCCCACCTTTATACCAGTTATGAGGTTCATTTGCCTAGCTCGCGATACAAACTCCGATAACGCTTCACCCACCATATTGAATAGAAAAGGGGATAGTGGACCCCCCCTGGCGGAGGCCTATGGAACTCTTAAAGTACCCTGCTGGAGTGCCATTGATAAAGACCGATAACCAAGCCGAAGAATAACACCCCCTCATCCATCTCCTCCAGGTTGTTCCAAACCCCAACCTGCTGATCATATAATCTAAGCAGTCCCAACTGATCCGATCGTACGCATTCTCCATATATATTTTCCATAGGGCAGAAGGTCGGCGATTGTGATGCACCGAGTGGATGGTCTCTTGAGCCACCGCAACCAGATCCACCAGTTGTCTGCCTCTCATGAAAGCTCCCTGATTGTCCGAAATTATCATACGCATAACCGGTTTGAGTCTATTGTCTAGGACCTTGGCTATAATCTTGTAGAAACAATTTGTGAGGCATATCGGCCAGAAGTCGGAAATGTCATCAGCCCCATCTCTCTTGGGAATGAGGGTGATGAACGTAGAATTTTGACTCCGCCTAATGCTTCACATCTACTTTTCAAACTCCTTCCAATCTGTAGGGCATCTAGTCTGTTAAGTGGGAGTTCTTCTCAGCAACGTCACAATCACAACTTGGACCTCACTCCCTTAGAATGGAACTTGCTCTTTGATACCAATTGATGCAAATCACAACTTGCTGCGCCATTGCACGATCAGCAAAGTGGAACAAATATGAAATATCCAGTAGAAGAGAACCACTAAACACTAATAGAAGGGCTTTTGATGTAATCCAAGACAAAAGGTAAATAAATGCAGGAACAGGGAAGAGAAATGATATCTGACAAAGAACTTAAAAAAAATACTTCTCTAGAGGGATAGTCTCCATTCAAACTTTTAATCAAATAAACTTCAATAATAATTAGAATTTACATTTTATTAATTATATATATATATATATATATATATATATATATATTTGATCAGTAATGAGAATCGTATTAATACCCAGCAAGGTGCTGAAACCCAATACAATCGAGATACATAATCAAAGAAAAGGAAAAGGGAAAAAGAAGCTATGCGAAGGAAAAAAAAAAGAGGAACAGTAACCGCCAAAATGTGAACGGAGACCCCTTAACCGGTCCCACAAGAAATTGCAATAGCTGTCCCCAATCGTCCCCCTCCCAGCCCATAACCTGACCAGGTCCACAACTGACCTTATGACCATGCCGACTGGTTTCGACTTCTCTTCAAAAATTCTGAGGTTTCTCTCATGCCATAGACACCAAAAAACGGCAAACATCGATGCCCTCCAAGCGAGCCTACCTTCCCCCATCAGCTTCACATCATCCCAATTGAGCAACAGCGAATACGGCGACTGCAGCATAGACCAAGACATACCAAAATCTTTAAGGACGGCTCCCCACACTTCATGGGCCATACGACAATGTATGAAAGGTGAGACGCAGACTCCTCCCCTTTAGAACACATAACACACGAACTCGGGACATCCATTCCTCGCCGAGACAACTGGTCCCTAGTAAGAATTCTGTTCTTACACAACGCCCAAACAAAGAAGCGGATTTTAAGCGGGATAGGCTCTTTTCACAACCAGCTACCCTCGAACCTGATAAGCGGACGCCGCGACAGCCATCAATATAGCGATTTGGCGTTGAACTTCCCGTCATGATTTATGACCCAGATCCTCTGGTCAGCCCGTGGCCTGTTTTGCTTTGCCCCATACAGCGTACTCAGAAGATTGAGATAGAGCCCCACCTCGCAGTCCCTAAGACGCCTTCTGATGACAACATCCCAAACACACCTCCCACCAATGGTCGACACGAACTCGTCAAGCCTGCCCTAAGGGTTCATCGATAAGGCATAAATATCCGGATATATATCTTTAAGCCGCCCCACCTCCAGCCAGTTGTCGTTCCAAAATCGAATCCGCGAGCCACAGCCCCAGCTATATTGAACTCCTTTCGCCATAAACTCCCAGACACGCGAAATCTCTATCCACCATCGCGAGGTGCTCCTGTGGATAGAAAGCTGAATCCCCCAACCACCCCAAGAAAGCCCATACTTCTCGCTAAGGACCCGCCACCACAGACTTCCCCTTTCCTCCTCCCTCACTACTCTCCAAATCCATTTACCTAGAAGCGCCAGATTTGTTCTTTTAAGGTTCCGGATTACCAATCCGCCGCAAGTAAATTGCAACTGACAAGTGTCCCAGTTCACCAGGTGATATCTCCTATTTAAGCCTGCCCCCTCCCAGAGAAAAGACCTTTGGATACTCTCGAGACGACCGAGAATCTTGGTGGGGCATCTGAACATAGACATGAAGAATATCGGTGTCGAAGATAACACCGCTTTAACCAATATCAGTCTCCCCCCAGTACTCAGAAGTCTTCCTTTCCAAGGGGACAGCCGCTGCTCAAACCTCTGCACAACCGGCTGCCAGTCGCGGCTCGAAGGTTTCCTAATCCCAAGCGGCAGTCCAAGGTATCTAATGGGCAGCCTCTCAATACCACATCCCACCGACTCCGCGAGAAGCACTAGGGACTCCTCATCCACCCCAACGCCAGAGACAGTAGATTTAGAGAGATTGATCCGCTGTCCCGACACAGCCTCGAGCACCGATAGCACATCAGCCATTGTGAGAAGCTCAGTGAAATCAGCCGACCCAAATAGAATAGTATCATCTGCATACTGCAAGTGCGTGATGGCTCTGCCTTGCTCTCCAACCTGAATTCCAGCAAGCCTGCCCAAGTCCTTTGCACGACTAATCAGCCCGGATAAACCCTCCCCAACCAGGTTGAATAGAAAAGGGGAGAGAGGGTCCCCCTGCCTGGAACCCCTAGAGCTCTTGAAATACCCAGTAGACGTACCGTTGACCAAAACAGAAAACCACGAAGACGAATAGCAACCACGCATCCACTTCCTCCAAATAGCCCTGAAACCCACCCTCTGCAACATGTAATCCAAATTCTCCCAGCTCACCCGATCATAAGCTTTCTCCATATCTACCTTCCAAACCACAGCTGGCCTTCGGTAAACAAAGGCCGAGTGAATAGTCTCGTTAGCGACTGCCACTAAATCCGTCAGCTGCCTACCACGAACGAAGGCCCCCTGATGCTCCGAAATGATAAGGCCCATCACCCATTTCATCCTGTTGGCCAGCACCCTAGAAATAATTTTATACAGGCAATTAGTCAGGCTGATAGGTCGAAAGTTGGAAATATCCTCAGTCCCCTGCTTCTTTGGGATAAGGGTAATAAAGGTAGAGTTTAAAGCTCTCCCCACAAAGCCAGTCGAGTGGAACTCGCGAAAAACGTCCATCAGATCCGTCTTAATAACCTCCCAGAAAGTGTGGTAAAATTCCATAGTAAACCCATTCGGCCCCGGCGCTTTGTTTCTGCCCTCGAATCTGATCGCTGTCCAAACTTCATCCTTCGTAAAAACACTCTCCAATCCCGTGCTGATCTCGACCGAGAGAGCGGGAAAAACAAGCTCATCCAAACCAGGCCTCGGGAGGCCGTCATCAGAGTACAATCGCTCGTAGAAGCCAACTATACTGTCCCGCACCTGATCGTGTCCCTAGTACGTCATCTCGTCCACCGTGATGCTTCCCAGATACTTTTGCTTATTACGAGCATTAGCAATTGCATGAAAGTACTTCGTGTTGGCATCCCCCTCTTTGAACCATCGGGCCTTCGCCTTCTGCATCCAAAGCACTTCCTCGGCCCTACAAACCTCTTTGAACTCCACCTTAGCCTGCAATCTGCTCTCCCTCTCCTCCTCTGACAAGTTTCTGGTTTCCTCCAAATTATCAAGCACTCTCAGCTTAGAAAGTATGTTTTCTTTCCTAACTTGCACCCTCCCATACTCGTCTCTGTTTCAGGCCTTGATGCTATCCTTTAACCGCCGAAGCTTAGAGATGAACCTGAAGGCAGCCGTCTTGTTGGGCATATGTTCCGACCACCATCCCCGAATCTTCTGCCGGAACCTCTCATCCATTAACCACATGTTTTCAAACCGAAAAGGAGCCGGGCCTTTACCTCGGGATTCGCAGGTAAGCCCAATAGGGCGGTGGTCCGGAATGGCTCGTGCAAAAGCTTCCGGGTGAGCCCCTTGAAATATGTCCAGCCAATCCGTAGAGAACAGGAATCTGTCCAGCCTGCAAAGGGACGGCGAAGCCTACAAACTCGACCACGTGAACTGCGCCCCAACCAGAGGAATATCGAACAAGCCCCAGTCCCCAATGAAGGAGTTAAAATCCCTCATAACCCCCTGATTAGCGGGACCACCCTGCTTCTCAGAATCCCATCGGATAGCATTGAAGTCCCCGGCAAGGCAGAGCGGGAAATCCCAACGAGCAGCCAGAGCATGTAGTTCTAACCAGAACTCCTCCCTCTCCCGATCAGCCGTTGGGCCATAAATACCAGCAAAACTCCATAATTTCCCCTTCACTTTGTCCCGTAGCACCACAGAGGCCGAGTACCAACCCAATTCCTCGTCAACCTTGTCAAACAGAACCGTCGACCAGGCCACAAGAATCCCTCCAGAAGCACCAACGGAGTCGACACCAACCCAGTCCCAGCTGTTCCCCCCCAATACCGAAGCAACCCTTCGCCTGTCACAGGTACCCCACTTAGTTTCTTGTAGTGTGACAATAACAGGATTAAACCCCGCAATCACCTGCTTAGCCTCCGCCCGCTTCTGCCGATCACATAATCCTCTTACATTCCAAGAGAAGACCTTCATTCTGTAACAAGTTCACGCCCGCCCGACCAAAAGGAGACCAATTATCTCCCCCCCGCCCTCCTCCCGTCAGACATGTCCCATCGCAGCCGCGCCAGTTCCCGCGACCCGTCTCGTCGTTTTCTCGTGGTTGGCTGCCGGCCCGTAATAACCGACCTGAATACCTCACGCAATTCATCCTGAGAGCCCTTAAATGACATCCCCAGATTTCGCCCCACTTCTATCAACCGGTCTATTTCCACCATCAATTCGACCTCCAAGGCACATGGAGGGGGATCTGGGCGTAGTTGTACCTGCATCTCCTCTAGCGCCAAACAGGTTAAATTGCTCTTCCCAACCTCTGTCGTGTCGGGCCAGCACATTCCATGGATCTCCATTCCCAAATCATCAGAACCCGAATCGGTCAGCACCTCCGAGCACGTGTCGGCACCCCCGGTAATGAGGTCTTTATCTAATTTATGGGTAAAAATATGACTAAAACACCTTTACTGTGATGGAAATTAAAGCAAAAGTTACTCTAAAACTTTGAAAGGGGCGATTCGGTTTAGAGTTAAGAGGAGAGGAATAGACTAGGAGATACTCAAGAAAGGGGTAGTTGGCGCCGACATCTGCAGCCGCCAGAAAGTTGCTGGAATCATCGCTGGCTTTGGGATTTTGATCGGATCTTTTCCCCGGTCATTTTTCCCTCTTAGCTCAACTTGATTTGAGGACCCGATCACAGACTTCTACTTCATCTTCTTCCTTGGGACTGTGAGTCCACGAGAGTTGCAGAAACCCTAAAGGGTTTCAGGTTTCAAAAGGGCCGTCTCCTGGAGCATGTGAGGCCATCAATCACATTATCAATGCTCCAGATCTGCTGTGTATGTCGCCGGTAAGTGTACCGAGGTCGCCGGAACTGCTGTGTATGTTGCCGGAACTGCAAAAACCTCGCAGGAACTGTAAAGACGTCGCCGGAATTGCAAAAATGTTGCTGGAAACCCTCTAATATTAATGGAAAAGCCAGTCTATGCATCCAGATTGTTGGTTATGGCCGGAATAAGCTGAGGATTTATTTTTGGGTCTGATTTGGGGCTTTGGCTGCCCAAGGCATTGTCTATTCACTTCAACCTCTTTTCTGAGAATGGCAGGTTGCGAAAACAGCTGGACAGTCTACATGTAACTGCAAACATCATAGTCTAGCCTTCTTTTGTGCTTTTATTTTTTACTACTTGCAACCACATCCGTGAACAGTCTTCTTCTTCAGCATTGGGTTGCATCTACGATTGCATTTTCTATTGACAGCGGCAGATTTCAATACACTTTCAGTTTTCTATATTTGCAGCCAGGGGTTGCAATTTACAGAGGATTCAGTATTTGCAGGTGTGGGTTGTCTTACAGCAGATTCAATATTTGCAGCAGATTCAGTATTTGCAGCTAGGTTGCAGATTCAGTTTTTATATTTGCAGCTGCTTTACGAGCAACTGTGGGTTGTCTTACAGCAGATTCAATATTATATTTGCAACTGCTTTAGTTGCAGCCGTGGGTTGCCTTAGAGCTGATTCAGTATTTGCAGCTGGGTTGCAGTTTCAGTATTTGCAAGGTATTCACCATGAGCCAAAAACATAAGGTGATAGGAGGAGCTACCAAAGAAGGTTTTAATGTAGATGAAAGAAAGACGGTGGTGGTGTGGATAGGCGACTGGTTGTGCAAGGCTTGCGGGAATCTCAATTTTAAGAGGAGGATTAGATGCCATTATCGTCAATGCGATGCTCACTGGAGCACATGGATCTCAGTCACCAACTGCATCAATTTAGGAACTTCTAGTCGGGGAAGAAGAGGGGCCGAATATCAAATGGTCATAACACGAAAACAGGAACACGACCTGTAGAATGGATGGCAGCTGGAAGGGAAATATTACAAACATGCTAATAACATGTTTTCGGGGCCGCAACGTGGGGACGACACAACCTGGGAGCCAGTGGTGCACAGTGGCCGTGTTAGTTCTTTTACTTATGCTAAAATGACCAACAACGATTTGATTATGGCTTTACCAAGGGCCACTTTACACAAAATGGTGGAAGGTGCCACCATTGAACTTACCGGGGAAATTTACGATACCTTTAAAGAGAAGATGAGAAAAAGGTACATCGTATTAAACATTCACAACAACTTGCTTGATATCCATTACATTGAGGAGCAATTAATGTTCATGCTTGGGGATAGCCATACAGAGGATGCCATAATTACAAAACTGAAAAAGGGGTTTTTCATCACCGTTTTCAAAAATGAATGTAATACGGTGGTGGATCTTCTCGCGAATGTCAGATCTGCTCTTTGGGGAGGCGTTCTGGTGAGTTTTCACAGATGGGAGGAGGATACCTTCTCCACAACCATACAAAAAAATGACGATGACGGGGTGCGGCTGCTTATCTATGGTCTTCCTCCTTTCTCCTGGACTAACGAAGCTCTAAGCAGCATTGGTCGTAGGGGTGGAACTTCCTCGGGACAGGCACTTGCACTGCGGAGCGGGAGAACACCAGGTTCGCGAGGGTTGTGGTTCGCAACGCCAATATAGGCAGCATATCGCGGAGGGGAGATATCCTCGTCAACGGTTATCGATATCGGTGGTAGGTGGAACTCGACAGGGATAAAGGGGTAACAGTTGATGATAACGACATAATATGAACCGGACGGGTACGAGCCAGAGAGATACAAGATACGACATTCAGAGGGATGGAAGTTCTCGGCAAGGAGGATGGGGTTGAAGGGGGAAGGCAAGCTTGGCAGTCGACGGAGGTCCCAGATCTACAGTGTGCGCGGATCGGACTCCATTCGGGTGGATACGTTAAGACAGTATCGGACGGCACCGTCGGGGGGGGGGGGGGACATCACCCTAACGGGAGGTCCTGCCATGCTGAGGTGGAAGAAGCTGATAAGAATATCCTAGACCAGTGGACAAAGATCTTCCATGAGGCCACTAAAGCTTTATACAGAGGGGAAAGGGAAAGGAGCAGTGAAGATGAATCTTAGGGGCAATGTTTCTCAAGAAATGGAGACACTGACAACATAAATGGGGCAAATAGATTTTCATATGGTAGCAGCCAAAAGGACACATGACATTTAATGCGAAAGGGTGACTCGCCTGCTTTTGGCGGGACGGACGAGGAGACTTAACTCTCGAAGGGACATTTGCGGACTGAAGTCAACAACAACACACCGTATTAAATGCGTTGCTTAGGTTTCAAACACGTGTTGTGTTGTGGGCTTGGGTTTGGACGTCAGAAGTGTCACGTCCCTAAATTCGCACACCGGATCAATGCGCTCACTTGGAGACATCACACTACGTTATATATCCATGATTTAAATAAATCAATTATTCCATAAAGATCCGCATATAAACGCAACGAAAAAAAAACAACTATTAAAAGTGCACGTAAATTTTTTTTTTTCTTCATCATGAGAACAATACTAAATTATGAGATAACAACCTATTATACCAAATTGTATGGTTACTCCTTAAATTAAATAAAACTGAAATCAATCAAACATAATCCATCATTAGCCTGAACTTGTTCATAAAACAATCTGAATTAAACATCTAAAAATCCTTTCTAATGCATAAAGAAAATCCTATAAACTAAACTTCAAATCCATCTTCGCTCAGATCTGGATTTTCGTCAATCATTGAAGCGTCTACTTCATCCACTCCATGTATAGCTGTACTCCTTGGAATCCCAAACAATGGGTCAGTTACCAAGTAAACTGGTATGGACCATACATGATGAGGCTAATAGAAAAGGTCCATAACTCAAATCATCTCATAAAAATCGAAAAATAACAGAGATATAGCATGTGACATAAAGAATAAGTAAAGCAATAGAATGCAACTGAAACATAGCATTAAATCTAAATAAACATTATGACTTGGGTCTCTACCCTAATTTCATGTGTGGTTATTTTTAATTGTGCATTTAATGCTCATGAATCGGCATACATAATGGACATGGTTATCTGTTTCTTAATCATTATCCTAATCTTCTCTGATCCTTCGATTAGTATCTACGTTAACCATCACATAACTTCTCTCTTGAGTAAGTAAGCTTAAAATTAAAGACCTTCTCCATCCCTTCAGTCTTATCATTAATGCATGGATGCATAACTTTTATTACTTGTCATTCTTATTCATGTTAATTCTTCTAGCATAAGCCCATAGGAATTCTATTATAATCATAGAAATATTTTATTTTCATGTGTCATGTCGTAAACGTATCTTTTCACTTTTATGAATGCCATGAATGTACATGCATAGAAAAACTTGAAATCAACCGATCATGCAATAACTCTTTCACTTGTTTAGGCTTAACACATCATAAATGTGTAATCTCTATCGATTCCTACTTGTTTCATGTTGTGTAAATCAAACATCCTAGCTTGCATGGATTCTAAGCAATAAAACAATGATGAACATAAATAAATATTTAAGCATGATGATTAAATATAGACAATATTTGAATAAAAATTCATTGCTTGCATCCTAGACAAATTCTGAAATTCCTAACAAATTACGGATTACGGGCGATTACGGTTTACGAGCAGATTACGGATTCAGCAGATTGTGGGTTCCAAACAGTTACGGATTACGCACGGTTACGAATTACGAGCAGATTACGGATTACGGGCAGATTCGTTTCCAAATGATTACGGATTACGCACGGATTCTGGATTCCAAGCAGATTACGGATTACGAGCAGATTACGGTTTCCAAACAAATTCGAAGAAGCATTACAATTACGGGCGGATTCTGGATTCTACACGGATTCTGGATTCTGTACCGAATTTCGTGATCAATCACAAAATCTCGTGTACCATGGAAAACCCGTGATTAAGCATAAAAATTTATCAATCTAATATGAAGGATATTCATTAAATGAAATAAACTCTAATTTCTATTTTATTGTGTTATCTACATTTCCGATTAATCTCAACATGATTTTTCCATACCTCTAGTCTTCGCGTAAAATACTTATGTAACTTCTCTCCCTTGATCCAATCCGAAGCACTAATCCGAAAACCGGTCGCGTCGTAAACTCCTCTTGCATTCTTCTAAGCCTTCAAACCAAAAACTCTAGGGTTCTTCTAATTTTCCTCCTCTAGAATTTTCTCTTTCTCTATGAGGTTATTAAGTTATAAGAGTTATGTAAAAATTCTGTAAATTAATCTCTATATTTATAATACTTTATGGTTTCCTATTTAAGATCTAATTCTATTTAGAATACTTTAAGGTTTCCTATTTAAGATCTAACTCTATTTAGAATACTTAAGGTTTCCTATTTAAGATCTAACTCTATTTAGAATTTCCTACATGGGTCTTAAGTGATTCTATGGGCCTTTCATTACTTAATGGGTCTTTAATTAGTTATTGGGTCTTTAATTACTTAATGGGTCTTTAGTTAATTTTCTAGCATATTTTAAAAGTCCATTAAACATTGCTAAACGCACCCCAATTATTACTAACACATATTTAAGAGCTTTTAGGGTATATTAATTAGATTAATTAATTATCATGAGTCATTATAAAATAAAGTACGCATTACATTCATGCGTAAAATTAATCACATCCATCAAATAAATTAAACTAATCATAATTACAAATCTAGCAAATAATTAAGGACTAAATAACGAAAAATCCCGGTCGTTACAAGAAGCTTCTCGCCTTCTGCTCAGGACGATTTGCGTTTACAGAAGGAAGGGGAGGGTTCTAATTATGATAATTGCCATGGCCCAGTGACGTTTAAAGGGAAAGAAAAATGGGATGCCGACTTTGTGACACATGTCACCCGGTCTGACTGTAGCGACTCAAGGAGTACTGGGTCGAGACGGATCACAGGGCCAACAAGTGATTTTCTGTGGCCTGACAAGACATGGGGAGTTGACAATGGGGCGTGAAGGGATAATGGGTCGCTTATTGGGCCCTACGGTGTGCCCTCGAGCCAGCACAAGGCCAATGGTGGGCTGCTTACCGAGCCCGTGGATCCTTCAAATCAGGTTTTATTTTTTAATGATAGATGTAGTTTGTCCAGGCTTTTAAGACTGGACAAATGTCTTGTGTTGCTAATGTTTCTTGGGGTGATGAGTGCAGATGTATTGGGTCGGTTTGCAGGTTCGAACGCAACAACCAAACCCCATCACAACAGAAGATTGGGCCGATGCTCCTAAAAAGCCATTCTAGAAAGGGGTCCAGTTTGTGACGGGGCCAATACTCGAGCTTGCGGCGTGGTGCGTGTGGCACGAAATGTGGTGCCAGGAGGGCACGCAACATGGGGCCATGTTGGCCTTGCGACGTGGTCGCGCTGCGAGGACGCGACACGGTCGCATGAGGGTACGACGCGGAGCGTCACGGTCGCGACACGGACGCGACATAGCCGAGGTGGGCTAGCGATGCATGAGGCGTTGCGGTATGTCAAACCAATAGGTTTGAGGTTCTCCTGCCATTCTGGTTGAATGACTGTTTTACCCTTATATAGGGGAAGGGAGCTAGAGAGCTATTCCCACACGGGCCTTGCTGCCGGAGGGGGCGAAGTGTCTCCTAGCCCCGAAAGGGTGGGCCTAGGACGCCGACGCAGCCGATGCCGTGTGGAACCCGAGGAGGTTGATGTATGGCCCCTGCCACGCTGTCATGGTGCATCTGGTCAAGGGCAACCTCGCGAGACAACACCATGGCGCTGCGTGGGACTCAGTTGAGCACGACAGAATGTGGGCTAAAGATGAACGTGTGCTAGTAATTTAACGCACACGAAGGCAAGCGTGGGACTCGATGGGGCACGCGAGCGAGGCACAAGGTCAGGGCTTGGTTCGGCAGCGGCGAGGTACTAGTGCAAAGGCATGTGGTGAAGCTTGAAGCGGCTAAGTTAGGCGGGCAGTGATTGGCGGTCGTAAGGGACACGATGAGCTGAATGGTAGACCGTGAAATAGAGGCAACCATGTTGGGAGGAGTTCCGCCTCAGCGGGTGGTATCGAGTGATGTGCGATGGGTTGGCCCGTTGCAGAAGCGCCGCTGGGTTGAAAGCGTCGAAGGACGCCTCGCGACGATTTATTGTTATCGAGTAGGTCGACCTAGCGGCGTTAGGTGCCGCACGGGACTGAGGTTGCGGAAGTGCGACCCCGTGACAAGTTGCTCATACCCCATTGAAGGTGACCCTGAAGACGGCCTACGTTCGATGTTAGCAGACACGATCAAGGAGGGTGATCTCCTCAGATTGATCGATGTTGGGACAAAGTTGGGGATCTCCTCTAACATTAACAGAAAGGGCTTACTGAAGCTATATGGGAACATTATCGAGAGGGGGAAACAAATTGCCAAGGCATAACGGGCAAAGATGAAAAAGGGTAGAGCAAGGTCGAGATGGGGTCTGTATTACTCAAGAAAGCGGAAGGGCCAGAGGAAAGGTAGGATCACAAAGAAGGGTCCAGCGAAAGGTAGACTGGCGACAGGGGCCCACTAGAGGGAACTCGTCGGTAGGTTTTTCGGGCTAGTTTAGTCAGTTGATTGTTATGAAGTTTATTAGTTGGAACGTGCGAGGGTTGGGTTGGTCACTCGGACAGACGGGCCTTGGTCAAGTCGATCATCAAAAGTCAGAAACCGGAGATCGTAGGGTTACAAGAAACCAAATGGGAAGAAGTTGATGCAACAATGATCAGAAATGTCTTACCATTGTTTTTGTGGGAGTGGAGGGTTTCAGAAGCGGATGGATCTAAAGGTGGTATCCTTCTAGCTTGGGATCCAAACTGCTTCTCGATTTTGGACTCGGAGATCGGGGCTTTTTTGGTGGTGGTTCATCTCCAAGACTATAGAAATGGGAAACAGTGGGTGGCGATAACGATGTATGGCCCAACTGATAACCAGCGTAGAAGAGATTTCTTCTTTGAACTTAGTGCCGTGATTAGTAAATGGGACTCACCGGTGTGCATAGGGGGAGATTTTAACGCGTTGCTGAGTTCTGAGGAGAAGAATAGTGGGACTATAGATATAATTGCCAGGGAGCTTTTTTTGGATTGCATATCGCAAGGCGCTTTATTTGACCTAGGGATGTTTGGAGGGAGGTTCACATGGACCAGCGGGCAGGAGGAACCTACAATGTGCAGGTTGGACAGATTTTTGTGTGGAACGGATTTCTTAGAGGTGGTGGCGGAGCCCACGGTCCATCAGCTAACTTCAGCTATCTCAGATCATAGGCCGATTGTCTTGGCTAGCAGTGATTATAGCAGGATTGATTCCAGAGCGGGGACCTTTCGGTTCAATAACGCGTGGCTGCAGAAGGAGTTCATTGGGAAAATTTGCGAATGGTGGAATCAAGATAACGTCGTCGAGTCTGCTACATATATATTTACTTCCAAGCTCAAGAACTTAAAAAATAAAATCAAGGAGTGGAATAAGGACACGTATGGAAAGTTGCCCATAATGAAAGAGCGCATTCTGGACGAAATAGAGGTCCTGGATAGAGCGAAAGAGATTGCTAGATTATCGAACGAAGAGAAGGAAATTAGGGTGACCCTAAAGATGGAATTTAATCCCCTTGTTATAGAGGAGGAAAAGGCTTGGCGGCAGAAACCGAAAGCCCACTAGTTGAGGGAGGGAGATGGCAATACTAAATTCTTTAACTCCATGGCTAATGGGCGCAGAAAAAACAACTATATCTCATCAATCACAGTTGGCGAAGTATCTCATGAGGATCCTACTGATGTCCGAATTAAGATTGTGGAATTTTATGAAAACCTCTACGATTCGGAGCAGATTTACAAGCCGGCAATGGATGGAATTCCTTTCAATTGCATTGATCCGGATAGGGCTAGGGAAATGGAAAAGGGGTTCGGGGAAGAAGAGGTGGTGGAAAGTTTGTGAAGAATAAGTCACCGGGACCAGATGGTTTCACCGCTGAATTTTACAAAGCTTGCTAGGACATTATTCGTGTTGACTTCATGGCCATGCTTCGGGAATTTCAGGAAACGGGGAGAGTTGCAAAATGTATGAATTCCACCTTTATAGCCCTCATTCTGAAATGTGTTGGGGCTTCCAATATTTCGTAATACCGACCTATTAGTTTGATAGGGTGTGGATACAAAATCATCGCTAATGTGATGGCTAATCAATTGAAGAAGGTTATTGGTCAGCTAATATCAATGTACAAGGGGCCTTCATCCCGGGAAGACAGTTACTGGACATTGCAGCGTCGGCAATCGAAACTATAGATTCGATTAAACAACGCAACGAAAAGGGTTGGATTCTAAAGATAGATATGGAAAAGGCTTATGATAGGGTCCAATGGGAGTTTTTGGATTATGTTTTACAGAGAATGGGTTTTGGGAACAAGTGGCGAAAATGGATGAGAGGATGTTATGCCTCTGTTCGGTTCTCGGTGCTCATAAACGAGATTCCTCAAGGATATTTTAGGAGTAAAAGAGGGTTGCGGTAGGGAGATCCCTTATCACCTCTTCTGTTTAACTGCATCAGAGAGGGTCTTCACAACCTATTCAAGAGGACTGAAGCGATAAACCTATTAAAAGGAGTATTGACGGCAGAAAATGGACCGCGAATTACGCACCTTCCATATGCGGATGATACAATGGTCTTCTGTAACAAAGATGAGGGAGACCGGGAGTTAAAGGCGGTTACAGACCTATTAACTATTTTTGAGGGAGTATCTGGGTAGAGAATTAACCTCCATAAATCTAGCCTGGTTGGAATTAATTTGTCAATGTAAGAGACCGAAAGGGCGGCCAGAGAAGTTCGGTGCAAATGTGAATCTTTTCCTTTCAATTATCTCTGCATTCCTCTTGGGGCTGGAAGGAGTAGAGTGCGACTGTGGGACACGGTAGTGCAGAGGTTTCAATGGAGACTTGTAACTTGGAAGGGCAAACTGCTTAGCAATGGGGGAAGGCTTACCCTCATTAGATCCACCCTATCATCTATTCCAATTTTTATGATGTCTCTCATCAAAGCACCTACTTGTGTCACAAAAAAGCTTGAGAAAATTATGAGGGATATCCTGTGGGAAGGAGCCAGGGAACGAAAGAAATTTCATCTTGTCAAATGGGAGGAATGTTGTGAAGAGAGAGATTACGGAGGGTTAGGAATTAGAAACCTAAACCTGGTGAATAATGCCCTTTTACCCAAATGGTTGTGGAGGTCCGGTGATGAGGGGAAAAGAAACACTCTGTGGTGGCAAATCGTCGCATCTAAATACGGAGCAGCCGACGGGGATTTGAATGGTAATGTCAATAATAGTCGTACATCAGCATGGTGGAAGGCAGTCAAAGAAACAACTTATGTAGTCAATCGGGGTATGACTTTCAGCTGGGGAGATGGTCGGAAAATAAGGTTCTAGAAAGATGTATGGGTCGGGGAGCAACCCCTACAAACGACATTCCCATCGATCTTCCTTCTCTCTGATTCGAAAGACGATGCGATTAGTAACTTTGGCCACTATATTGAGGGACACTGGGTGTGGAATGTTACACTAAGAAGGCAGTTATGGGACTGGGAGATGGGAACTTATCAGGACCTGCTAAGAGCTATTGGGGAGGTTTCGCCTAACTCTGAAAATAGAGATCGAAGATTATGGAGATACACTCCTAAAGGAATCTTCACATTTAAGTCCTTGTACAATCAGCTGTTGATGCAGGAGAGAAGGCTCTCTCAATCTAGAAGATGATCTGGTTTCTGGAATGTCAAGATGCCGCCCAAAATAAAAATTTTCGCTTGGTTGGTTAACTGGGGAAGAATACTCACCCGAGATCAGTTGAGTCGAAGAAACATTCCTATTATTAACCGGTGCCTTCTATGTATGAGGGGAAGGGAATCAACTGCTCACATTCTTTTACATTGCTCTTTCGCACAGAGCATTTAGCATAAGATATTCCGAATTTTTAATGTCCAATGGGTGACTCTTTTTTTGCCAAAAACTATGATGGAAATGTGGAAAGATACGGAACTGACGGATCATGGGAAGGATTTATGGCCGCTTACGATCTATGCGGTGTTTTGGGCTGTTTGGAGGGAAAGAAACAACAAAGTCTTCACTCGTAAGGCAAAACCGTTTTCGTTGGTTATATGGGACATCAGAGATATGGTCGTATCGTGGAGTGCTACAAGATGGAGGACTTCAAGGATGGGTTCATGCAATTCATGCTGATTTGGGAGGACTGCTGCTCCTAATTGTTTCTTGCTGTCTTCTGGTTGTGATGGGGGTTTTTTCTCTTGTGCTGGTTGCTGTTGCGGGCTGCATTCAGTCTGAGGGGGTTTTTTTTGGGGGGGGGGGGGGGGGCTGTGGGTAGTTCCTTATTACCCGCCAAGGTATGTAACCCTTTCGTTTTTTTCTTTTGGTAATATAATCTTTTGTTACCGTTTTAAAAAAAATAAAAATAAATTTGAAAGGGTATATAGGGAGTAGCCCATATATCGAAATCATCGACCTGTCTATGTCCGTCTCGAAATCCAAGGCCATTAACACATTCTCTACTAGTTGTTCCGCTAGCTTGGACATGCGCCCTGCACCGGAAAACCACGTCAAACTGGGTATCCACCATGGTTTTCTTCTCTTATTGCCCTCACTGACTCCTAGTGTAACCTTATATTACGAACTTGTTTTTCATGCCTAGTACAAGTACTGATCCAGCTGACAGTTCTTAGGTACTGCTGTCTATACCTTCGAATAAAGTATCAGATGTTCATAATGATCCCAGGACGCGTCGGTCCTAGCCTGATAATGATTTCATATTCTATTCCTATCAGTTGTATAACAACTAAAAGAATTCTAATAATAAAAGATGTCTATATTTGATCCTATCTATAACAACCTACATAAATCTGACTTAAGAAAATCAAAGTAAGCGTCTACTTTTTAAACAACAAAGTGGGCACCACCTAGAAGTCATATGAGCACAAAGTGTTAACTATCATATGACCTAGACATATGGACTCCCTTCTCGGTGTTCTGACCTTCCTATAGAGTCGAAGTGTCTTTGTCCAAGTTTACATAAAATACCAAGCATGAAGTGTCATCTAGGTTCGAATCCATCCAGTAACACACCAACATGGCTGCCAATCTTTTGTGCTATCATGGGATTCTTGAGTTTGGAATGGATTTTTCCAAAGTTGACTTTACAATTTTATGGAAGAACTATAGTCATCTTTACAAGTGAGATTAGAATATATTCTTGTTGTGTTTTGATAATAACAAGAATAGAGTCAGTCTGGTGGCTTATCTGCAAGTCTGCTGGTTTGAGAAAGATGGCATTTTAGGTTTAGCTCACTGACGTTCCTTAAAGCTCCATAGGAGAAGTGGGTAAAGCAAACTTCGGTGATTTTTCTGGAGCTTTTAACCTTGATTTTCCCCACCAAATTTTGTAAATGGAGCGAATTCCATAGCTTGGTTTGTTGGGTTAATGGTGACTTGGAGATGTTGGCGGACACCTTAGGAATTAATGCACTGTGGACTATGGAGACCCGCCTCTTATTCTTTTTTTCAAGCCACAACCTGTTATGCAATCCCATCCATCCAGACCAAATTTGCTTGTTCATTTTATAACTGATTTTTCTTTGGATGAATGCACTTTTTCACGAAATGATTCTTTTTTATATTGCAGATTAAAGGGTCCACTCCATCTGTTTGCTGGAAAAAGGTCTACAGAAGAATAAAGAAGACAAAGAACAGTCTATCTAATGGTTTCTCTGCTGAAGTGGGGGGGAGGATGATCTACAAGTCAGGTTCCCATATGTTTGGTTTTTCCAACCCAAAAATTTCCAATCTTATACAGGTATGCAGTTGTTCATCTTTTGCACATGAAATCTTGAATTTTTTAATTGCTTTTCTCTTGAATCTTGTTGTAGTGTTATTCTACTTTTTTATCATTTAGCTGTTAGTGATTTATTCTCTCTATAAATTTTTATGGGTTTTTATGCTTTCTGGTTCTGATGGTGATTTTGTTTCCTTTTCTACTACTATATGATGTATTATGGTTACCTAATGTTGTTCCTTTTTCAACCTTTCTTATTCTGGTTACCAAATATTGTTCCTTTTTCAACCTTTCTTGTTGTCATCCTTGGTTTCTTTATATTAAACTTTTGAGACTGAATATGTGATTCATGCATTTCTCCTTGTGTGATGAGTTCAAATTTTTGATAGATTTAGGGTAGGGACTCTTGTAATTGACTTTGAAGATACTTAGTCAAACTCAAGGAATGGCAATTGTGTTTCCATGTGGTTAATGTCTATAAGCTCTTTTTTTATTTATGGGTAAGCTGGGCTCGATCCTGCAACATTGAGGTTACTATATTGTCAACCTTCCATTGTGCTACAGGTCCAAGCCCTTAGGGCCTATAAGCTCATCTTGACAGGTCATAACAATTATATCTGCATGAATGGATAAGCAGTCATCAATCTACTTTAAATATGTGAGCATTTAACAGAGTGAAGCAGGTCCTGAACTTTATGAACATGCGGGTCAAGATGAGATACATCATTCTTCTTAACTAAAGAAGAAAATTTTATGAAAAATTATAGATCACTCATGGGAAAAGCCGTGCTCATTTTCAGGATGGGGTTAATTTGAAGTCATGTATGCAATTGTGATTTTCATAATTTTTAGGCTGTCTGTCCTTGTGTCTGCAGTTGATGCTTCTTTCCAGTCAGTAGTGAGTCCTTTAACTGTGACCTTTTCTTTTCTCTATCAAAGATTTGCTAGAGCCCAATGAGATCACTAAAGGTCTTGATGTAAACTGTAGTTTCTAGAAGCTTATAGGAAAGCAAAGTGGAAGAGAGGAAGAAAACAACTTAAGATAAATGGAATATCTTAACTATCGGTCCAAAGATGGGTGCTTAGTTAAAATTTCTATAACAATCTGTTCTATAGCATGAAAGGTTCTTTATAAGAAAGTCTAAACCGTAGAATCAATCATAACTTTGTGTGATCTTAGGCTCGTTGGTAAGATGAAACAATAAGCTTTCTAATAATAACCAGGCATTTAATAAAATTATAACCAAACCCTAATTCTTACTAAATCAGCTAAAAGACATCTAAACACATTGGTTCTTGCCTCAACACCGTGACCTATATGTATTTTATTCAAATTACAGCTCAGGTCACATGATCTTAGGGTCCGTTAGAAAGTAACCCGATAGTTTTTCTAACAATACTCATTTTGTGATGATTCAATGTCATTTGGTACTAAAAAAAAAGGCTGCACTCATGAATGATTAAATTAGGATATCTCCTTGTGCCATTATTTGATCATCATGTACGGCGTGCATCCTCCCCATGCCCATGTAAAGAAATTTGGATATCTCGTTACGTAGGCCAGCATCCATTTGGCGGAAGAGCAGCGTGTAGGAATCTACATCAATGTTCTTCAAAGTAAATTCAAGACGAATTTGCTGTGCATTAGACATTAGGGAGGGAGGGATGGTTTATCACGGGTAGGGGGGCCATTCAAGCTTCTGGATCATTTTCGGGAGGAGTTTCAAGTGCGATGCATGTAACTGGAGAGGGGAGGATGTCGCCAATCTTGACGCCATCTCTAGTCCTGTTTCGTCTCCCTACGCCGACGTCGGAAGGGGTGGTGAACGGCTAGTGCACTTGTTCAGAACTTACAACATTATTGGGTGGTACTACACAACATTAGAGATACACTATCGCTATTTCATTACATAGATGGTTACAGAGCTCTTAGGTGTACTCAGAAAGACCAACACTATCTACAATCACTCGGTCTAAGTTTCTCCTTTGGTTCCCTTCGGAAGACGGAGCACAGGCTCTTTGTCATAAAAAATCCTTCCGGATTGACGGAGCCCCGGTGGTATGCGGTGCTTGGGAACCATCTGTGGGGGACCAACATTTACTGTGGTAGGATGGTGGGTTTGGATCCGTTTGATCGGTCTGTCTATACACCCTTGGATCCCCGACGTCCTTAAAGGTATCGGGGATCTGTGTGGTAGATTCATCCTTGCCGACCAAAGCTCCATCAACCTCTGTCATACCAGTGCGGTCCGTATCCTTGTCGCCGTTGACTCCTAGGAGCTCATTCCTAGGTCGTGCGAGATCCAGCTTGGCGGTCAGAAACAATGGATCTTCATAGAAATGGCGCTCATGGAGAGGGTGCTCATCCTGTAGCAGGCGAGCAATGAAACCGTGAGGCCCTGGAATGCCAGGATAGACAAACTCGGTGGTACCACAGAAGAACCCTCGCCGGAGATCAAAGAACTCGGGAACAAGATAGATAGGCCCTGGGGGGATGTAGCGTGGAGCTCGGAGGGGGGCTCGACCATGGATCAAAATATCGTCTGATGCCGATACGTATCAGACGATATGTATCGGTATCGGAGGTGGACGATACGGTACATTAAATGTACTGTATCGCCCATTTATATGGCTAATACCGGACGATACATTGAATGTATCGTCCGGTATGTTACTGTTCCGGTACGTATCGTCCGATACGTACCGGTTTTCGGCCCAGACGATACGTACCGGAAAACCGGCATTTTGATCCTTGGGCTCGACCTCGAATGCGTCGTGCAATGGTATAAATAGGGGGGCACCCTTGTCGGAGAGGGGTATAAGCTCCTCGGGGGTGCTCCTATCATTCATTCTCCAGGAGGGGTTACTGATGAAGACGAGATTGCCGGCGATAATCTGAACGATGGCTCACCCTCTGTTAGCTACGACGAGGGGAGGCGAGCATCACGGGTCACTCTTCCAAAGGTGTTAGCCCTGCGTACTAACGCCGATGCGCTTAAGTCACCTACCTCCGATACCAATGCTATCGCCACGGGCGCCTTCGACGCACCTTCTACCCGCTAGCCTCGCCATCGCATGTAACGAAGCCAACCAATCTCTTCATCAGCTCTGATACCACCCGCCTAGAGGACGGGAACTCCCCCTCGTAGTTACCTCTGTTTCGTGGCCTACCATCTGATGTATCGTGCCCCTTACAACACGCTCGATTGCACCAATGTGCCTTGTGCTACCGTGCTCAACTGAGTCCCACGCAACTCGCCTTTGTGTGCGTTTCAAATTACTAGCACACGTCCATACTTGGCCCACATACTGTTGTGCTCAACTGAGTCCCACACAGCTTCCGTGAAGTTGCCCAGCCGTATGTACTGCGTCGCGTAGCTCGGGTCATACTTCAACCTCACCTTGGGTGCCACACGACATCGCTGCGTTGACGTCTTAGGCTCACTCTTTCAGGCTTAGGAGACACTTGCGCCCCCTCTGGCAACGCAAGGCCCCGTGTGTAGGGAAATAGCTCTCGAGCTCCCTTCTCCCATATAAGGGCAAAACAGTAATTTAGCCAGAATGACAGGAGAACCTCAAGCCCCTTGGTTTGACATACTTTATTATTCACACCGCAACGCTCCACATCGCTAGCCCAGCTGGCCATGTCACGTCCGTGTCACTCTTGAGTCTTACTCATGACGTCGCGACTACCGCAAAGACGATCACGCTATGCGAGGCCCTCCCGCCATGGATCGTATTTCGTCCGATCCGATACGACTGACAGTATCGGACATGAACGATACGGTACGTTCAAGGTACCGTATCGTTCATTCCCATATATTATACCGAACGATACATTGAATGTATCGTTCGGTATCGTCCGGTACCGATACGTATCGGTTTTGAGCTTGGACGATACGTATCGGGAAACCGAAATTTTGGTCCTTGCTCCTGGCCCCAAGTCGCGTGCCCCAGGCACGAAGATGTCGCGTGCCCTGTCGGCACCACATCGCGTGCCCCAGGCACCAAGATGTCACGTGCCCTACCTACACCACATCGCATGCTCCAGGCACCAAGTCGCCACTGCCCTGCCGACACCACATCGCGTGCCCCTGGCACCAAGTCGCCACTGCCTCTATGCAGAGTACAAGCGGCCCGAGTGGCACTGCGGATGGCTCAGGTAGCCACATTGCATACCTCCGTCACAAGTGGCACCTCTTCAAACTACCGGAGGGGTCGACGCGACACAAGTCTCCGGGTCACATCGAGATGGATCTATTACCGCCGAGGGGATCAACGGTCAAGAGTAAGCCGTACTCCATCGATGACAAGGGACACCTGCAGTCGAAGAAAGAAGATGGTGAGTGGATGTGGGTGTCAACGAGGAAGTACGAGGTCAGGTACCGTACCTGGGATCCGATGGAGATCGAAACTTCTGGTTGCCTTTTGAGGAAGAAGCACTTTGCCACCACAAAAGGCTTTACGGTTTTTCACCGAAGAGGAAAGCTATATAAGGGTATTTGGGGTATGGCTCATACTCGGGTGGCGACACGTGTCCCTAATGAAGATTCTGGAAGAGTTGACTGTGCCTTAGTGTGTGGAGGGGTGGTAGGGGGTCTTGATGCTGATGCTCCACGTGCTTGGATGTCGAGAGATGAGGAGCCCTGGTGCGTCGACTCGTGGGACTCACGTGCTACCTATAAGTTTGGTGGGGGGCAGCTGACGGATGAGATCCCGTGGGTCTTATTGGCCCCAGACCCGCGGGGTTGCAGTTTGCAAGCGAGGATGGGGTCATGTGAGGGGACAGTCCGTGTATCAGTTGGGCCAAATCTTGGGGGCCTGATACCACGGGCCGTAGGTGGATGGGAGGATCGGAGTTAGGCCTAGAGGGAAGGGGGAGGGGGGTTTCACTTGTCGAGTTAGGGCAGCTCTTCAACCTGGCCCGGATCTCGAGTCGATGCCTTCAGATCAGGAGGTATGGGATGGAGATATCCCCCATCAGCTTGCCCACCAACCGAAACATCTCTCCGGCAGGGTTTAGAACCCCGTCACGCTTTCCTTGGCGGTATGGAGCTCGGGGTTTCGGTTGACCACAACAGAATGGAGGGAGGTTCCCTTAGTTGTGAAGATTCACACATTGCTCCCTTTCAGAGCAAACAACCGATGAACAGAGGAGTTGAGATGGACTTTGACTCGGATTACTCGAACGATATCGACAGGTTGATTCGTGCTGGGCGCGATCTCGGAATGTCTTTCAAGGGATCCGATGAGAACCTCCGGGAGGTGTTTCGGTCTATACTGGTTGGGCATCAGGCTAACAAGAAGAAGCGTCGAGGGCGGGCTCGGGAACTTGCTCGACGACAATGGGTGATATCGGATCGGAAGGGGGGGGGGGACTAATCCCCTTTTCATCGAGTAGGGGCGGGACGCTGGCTATCTGATCATGAAGATGCTATCTTGGAATGTTAGGGGTATTTGCGACGAGACTAAACGGGTGATCAAGGCTTCAAATCCGACCATTGTTACATTACAAGAAACCAAGTAGGGAAGCTGTGACACGAGAAAAGTGCTGTCGGTTCTTGGAGGAAAGCGATGGGAGTGGATTGGCGTTGACTCCGTAGGAGCATCAGGTGGCATCCTTGTGGCCTGAAACTCGTGTATATTTGATAAAGTGGATGAGGAGGTGGGGCTGTTTTCGCCTTCGGTGGTGCTTCGGAATAAAAATTCTAGGAAATCTTGGATGTTCTCAGGTATCTATGGCCCATCGAATGATAGAGACCGCTCCGACTTTTGGTTCGAATTAGCGGCCCTTGCAGCCAGATGGGACGTCCCTTTCTGCCTGGGGGGTGGGGGACTTTAATGCCATAAGATGTGGCTTTGAAAAGTAGGGTGGGCCTGCTAGAGGTAGCGGTGATGAGTGATTTCAACTTGTTCATCTCTGATTGGGAATTGATGGATGTGCCGCTAACTGGTACGCGGTTCACTTGGTCGAACCTACAAGAGAACCCGTCCTTTAGTAGGCTGGAGAGATTCCTATGCAATTTGGAGTGGCTAGATATTTTCTCGGGTGCTAGATTCGAAGGCTTAGCCTGAGCTGTTGCAGATCACTGGCCGTTGCTCCTTTCTTGTGATGTGCGTCGGAAAGGTCCGACTCCGTTCCGTTTTGAAAACATGTGGTTGTTGAATGGGGATTTCCAGGCATTGTCCCGTCTTGGTGGTGTTAACCGATTAAGTCAGGGACGACTGCTTTCCGATTCGTTTCCAAACTTCAAAGGCTTAAAGAGAAGATTAAGCGGTGGAACAGGGAAGTGTATGGTCTGGTTCAGGTCAAGAAAGAAGCTCTGCTCCTGAGGTTAAAAGAGTTAGACGATTGGAGGAAGGTAGAAATCTCTCGGCGGAAGAACGGGAAGGAAGATACCACAAAAAATTGGAGTTCAATGGTGTCTGTATGGCAGAGGAGGTCAGCTGGAAGTAAAAAGCCATGGTTAGATGGTTCAAGGAGGGCGACGCTAACACCAAGTATTTCCACCAGGTCGCCAATGCACGAAACAAATTGAATTACTTGGGCAGGATGACCGTGGAAGTGGTAATCTATTCGGATGAGGAGTAGATCCGGGACAACATTGTCGCTTTCTATAAGAAGATGTACACGGATGAAGGGAGTTACTCGACCTCAGCTGGACGAGACTACTTTCCAATCCCTCGCGGTGGAGGTTAGTAGCAGTTTGGAACTACAGTTCACTGAAGAGGAGGTGTGGCGGGTGGTCAAGTTTGGGGCCAAAAACAAAGCGCCGGGAGCCTTGTGCTTAAAAGCTGATCTGATGGAGGTTATGTACGAATTCCATGCTTTCGGTCTCATTGGGCGGAGCCTTAATTCTACGTTCATTGCTCTCATTCCCAAGAAAGAAGGGGCTGATGATATTGCCGACTTCTGTCCTATATGCCTCACCAATTGCCTTTACAAGGTTATAGCCAAGGTCTTAGCAAATAGGCTCAAACCTGTTATGAGCTTGATTATTTCGGATAATCAGGGTGCTTTTGTGAGGGGCAGACAGTTAGTGGACCTGGTTGTGGTGGCCTAAGAGACGATTCATTCCGCACACCATGAACGCCGACCCACAACTCTATGGAAGGTTGATATGGAGAAAGCTTACGATCTGATTAGCTGTGACTGCCTTGATTATATGCTCGGCAGGTTGGGGTTTGGTTATACTTGGAGGAGATGGATGGGAGGATACTATTCATCGGCTGGTTCTCGGTCCTGATCAACGGCACCCCAGCTGGTTATTTTAAAAGTTCCCGAGGTATCCGATAGGGGAACCCGCTCTCCCCCTTTCTCTTCAATATGGTGGGCGAAGCGTTATCGGGGCTTATAGTGCGAGTGAGACAAAACAATCTCATAGCTGGTGTTCAAGTGGGTTCTCATGGTAGATTCATCTTGCATATGCAATTTGTGAATGCCACCATAATTTTCGGGCATGCCAATGTAGCATAATTCAGATCGCTGGCTGATGTTCTGTATGTGTATGAGGCTGTTTCAGGTCAGCGTATCAACCTTCTCAAATCGGCTATCACGGGTATTGGGACGGATGATCAGTTGATGACAGATTTAGTGCATACGGTGAATTGTGAGGTTGAGAAGCTCCCCATTAAGTACCTGGGAAGGCCCCTCGGCCTCAGACAACCGTCGACTAGAGACTGGGATCCAGTAGTTCATAGGTTCGAGAAGCGGTTGTCCTCGTGGAAAGGAAAGCTGCTCAGTAGTGGAGGCTGTCTCCTTCTCGTTAAAGCGGTCTTAGCTTCGATGCCCATCTTTTACATGTCTATGTTCAAATGCCCGATGGGAGTCATCAACCGGTTGGAGCAAATCCAACGGAATTTTCTATGGGAGGGGTCGGGGCTGGACAAACGTTACCATCTAATAAACTGGGATACTTGCTAGCTACCCATCAGTTGCGGGGGATTGGGAATTTGCAATTTGAAGTGGACCAATATCGCGCTTCTAGGGAAATGGTTCTGGAGAGCGGGTAGGGTAGAGAAGAGGGATAGTCTATGGCATATGGTGCTGATCGAAAAGTATGGGGAATCCTTGGGCAGGTGGGGTATCAACAATACGGTGCACCGAGGGACTTCGCCTTGGTGGAAGAGTGTCTGCAACACTTGGGCCTACTTCGCCAGAGGTCTGAGGTTCAGTTGGGGCTGTGGCACACGTATTCGGTTCTGGCAAGATGCTTGGGCGGAGTGTGGCCCCCTCAAGTCATCCTTCCCAGACATATATGCGATATCTGTGAACCCCCTTGGAATGATTGAGGAGTTTGTGTCTGAAACGCAGGGGGGTAGACTGTGGGAGGTCTCAACTAGAAGGCTTCTAAGGGGCGAGGAGGTTGCATCGTTCTCTAACCTCATCCTTAAAATCTATGAGATGCAAAGGAATACCCAGGGCCAAGACCAGCTGATATGGATCCCGAGAAGAGATGGAAAATTCAGTGTCAAATCCTATTATGGAATGCTTTTGCGTCGCCCGTTGGTCAGATTCCAAGGCGCGAGAGTGTGGAAGGAGGCCATTCCGCCCAAAGTTAAGTTCTTTGTGTGGACTCTATTCAAAGAGAAAATCCGAACAGTGGATCAGCTTATTCGAAGGGGAAAGGAGATCACTAACTGCTGCGTTATGTATAACAACGAAGAGGAGACCGCTTCGCATCTCCTTCTCCACTGTGGGGTGGCTCATGAGATATGGAGCATCGTCATTAGATCTTTTGGTATGAGTTAGGTTACACCGACAAAGCCTTACCTTCATTTCCTTATTTGAGAGTCTGTGAAGATGGAGGGCCACTTGGGAGATTACTGGAGGGCAGCCCCGTTCGCCGTATTTTTGACCTTATGGCAAGAGAGGAACTTCCGGATATTTGGGAATAAAAGCCGCCCAATGGGGATGATCATGAAGGCGGTCAGAGACTTGGTGTGGTTTTGGGTGGTGAGGGATGGGAATGTTTCGAGAGAGGAGTCCTATCTACGGGATCGGGCTAAATTAGGCTGGGGTCTTGTCTTGTCTTGTCTTGTCTTGTGTATTGTTTATTTGTTTGGTTGTTGCTTTGTTGTTTGGTCGTGTCGTTGTATTGGTCTCTTCAACGCCTTACCGTTTGTCAATATAATTGTCCTTTACTGATAAAAAAAAGATTAGAAGTATATGATGCATATAATCGTGCTCTTAAATCGATGAAATTCCTAATTAGAATTTCACCATTAGGCAAAGATGTTCTTCTCCTTTGTTTAGATTTTGGATCATTAGGGAGAGCAACAGGAGAATTCATCCAAATAAAAACTATATCAACCCAAGCTAGCACCACAGATTCACCAAATCCTCATCACGATAACTTTAGACAGCTCAAGGCTAGTTTATTTTTTTTAGGTGTCATGAGTTGGGCCATTGATCCTTTGAGTGTCCTAAGTGAGGAAGGACATGTTAATCTTCCTGAGAACGATACTTACAATGGTGAGGATGAGGCAATGATCGACAAATAAGTTATGGTAGATGATGGGACGTACAGCTTACTAATTCAAAATGCCAAACTTTCTAATTGATGAATAATGATGGCTGCAATCAAACACATTCCACACCTGGTGTGCATTTACTAATTTTTTCCCCCGATCAACTTACAGTCGTAATTATGCAATACTATCACCAATGGTGAGTGGCAAAAATATTGTTTTAGGGAAAGTGGTGGAAAACGTCAAATTAAAGCCAAAAAAACCATGTCCCTACAAAATTCAATGGCCCATGAAGGGAGAGCTGTGGTTCTCACCACTACGCGTATCTTGATTTCTTTTACCATTGGGAAAGTTTATAAGAATGAGGTGTGATGGGCGCGATCCCTATGGATGCATTTGACATATTACTCAGGTGACCGTGATTAGATGATTTCAATACTGTTTATTGTGGGAGGATGAATTCATATACTTATTACAAGGATGTATTGTAAAAGCGATTCTACCACTTAGAGAAAATTCTGGATCTAGATCTTGTAAATAGGGTGGTTGTGTGGGAGATTGCAGCAATCAAGAAGGGATGAAGGATGGTTTCTATCACAGTAGCGATGTATGACATCAATCTGAGTCCAATTCCTGGACTATCTTAACATTTTCTCAAAGGGCAAGACAAATCTCATCCCGTAGTTTTCAAGGAGCCAAAGAAGAAGGAAATTCAAATTTGACAACTTGAAGATTTGGAATGGAGCTCATCTTTGGCACCTAGTTTGATGGAAAAAACCCAACCTGCAATGAAGAATAATGGATCACATAATCGTAATTCCGAAAGCTAGACGGGGCGCTATCAGCGATGTACATGAAGACAACTTGTCAACGTCGAGTTTTTCGACCTAGAGAAAATGGTGCAACTCAATGTTCATATATACATATATGTATTTGTATATATGTGTGTATATCATTAATGTTCCTAAAGTCGGCTGGCGGGTTTGGGCGGTTGGGTGGATTTTCAGGTGGATTCCAAGTGTATGCGTATGGCCTCAAGAATTCCAAGGCCACTATATATATATATATATATATATATATATATATATATATTAGAGTTTCGAAAGAGGAAATTAAAGGTTTAGAAATTATATTTAAACAAACAATTGAATTCAATTCAAGTAAATATTACATTACTACTAAATATGAAGTTCGATTTTAACCATCACAATTTCACATAATCAGGTAGTCTAAATATGTAACATATATAAAAACACATAATTGTTCATTTTGGATGTCCCTCCTCATCTTCATCTTCTTCATTTTGTAAATCAAGTTCTTCATTATCAGAAGGAATGAACTCGATATTATCATCCCCTTCATCTCTTGCTTCTACATTAAGTTCCTCTTCATTAATTTCTCTCATTAGCTGTGTGATTGTTCTCGTGCTCCTCCTTAGTTTTGCTTCTTCATTTGCACTTGAAGCCTCGCCAACAACACCCTAAGTCAAGGACTCGTCGGGAAATACTTCTTCTTCATTAGGGTAGACTAACCATTCAAGTATCCCTTCCTTGTCTTCAGAGAGCAAGATATCCTCTTTCCCCTTTCTTTTAGACCCGCGATCTAGTAGCTTGGTATTAAATTGGACATATACCAAATTATTCAATTTTGGTGTCCCAATTCTTTTTTTTTTTGAGTGGATTTGCGTATATAAAACAAAAATTATTTTAATTGATATCTACATAATTGATTTTATAAATAATTATATATAATAACATAAATATATGCTATTATGCTTATATTCTATAAATTTATTTAGTATTTACCATCTCAAATGTGCTCTAGTTTCTCTCGCATCCAGAAGAACTACACGTTAAGTTCAATATTTGTAGTGCCATCTTTTGCAAGTTAGGAGCTTCCGCACTATGCAATTCCCACCAAGTAGCTGTTAATTAATTTCGAAAGAAAATTAAGTTAAGAAATTATTACTTAATAGAAATCTCTAAATTAAAATAATAATTAACTGTAAATTACCTGGGTCAGGCCTCTTATCTGAATGCAATACCTTCATATCCACATTCCTTTGCTTGATCGCTAAGGAATCTCCAAAAGATTATTCCGAATTCATATAACAACTGATCTCTTGAAAAATTTCGGCACCTTGGAGTTCAAGATCAATCAACTTCTTAATGCAATTGTTTACGCCATTCATAAATCACGGTGCTCTACGAATTTTTTCTCTTTCTTTATAGTAATAGAAAAGATTCAAGAGGTGTCCCGCTGCAACCAATGGATGCTTTAAGTGCTTTTCAAATCTCTTTTTGATGATCTCCAATACCTTTTGAATTCAAGATTCCTTATCTTGGAAAGAGGCTTTAATTTCTCTTTCTGCCCCTTCAATGGATGCGTAGATGTGTCCTATGATAGGGGCACCCGAATCAACCATTCGTAAAACTTTTACGAGCGGTTGGAAGACCTTTAAAGTATAAACCACGTCATTCTAGAAAGCATTGCTCAATATGATGCTCTCTACTTTCCTCCCTACCCTCTCTTTATACCATATGGATTTTTTCCAATCTTCAGAGGAGAACATGTCCCTTAATGAGAGCCTCAACGTAAAAAAATTTTGTAAACAGAGAAAAGCAGTAGCGAACCGTGTGACCCCGACTCTAACAAGATCTTTTTTCTTTGTCTTCTTCCTCATTAAAGCCAACAGTCTAATATGACTGTATATAAATGTTGATACAGTGTTTGCCTTTTCAACGGCCCTCTTTATCTGCGTTAGCTTACCCGTATCGTGAAACATTAGGTCAATCGAATGCGCCGCACAAGGAGTCCAATAAATAATCGGATAATTAATTTCTAATATCTTTACAGCTCTCATATCGTTTGCAGCATTATCGGTGACCACTTGGAGCACACACTTTTCCCCTACTTCTTGTATACTGCTCAATCAACTCATAAATGAACTGTGCGTCATGAATTTCCAATGAAACATCAACCGATCTTAAAAAAGTTGTCCCCACACGACAATGCACTAAAAGATTCATTATATTCCTTGCCTTTCTATCTGTCCACATGTCTGTCATGATAGAACAACCATAAGTATCCCATGCCTCTTTATGCGGGATTAATCTCTTTTTTATACTATCAACCTCATCTATCAACAAAGGAACCCCCAACTGATAATCTGAAGGAGGAATATATCCTGGCCCATATTGGCCAATTGCTTCACACATTTTCAAAAAATACTTGCTTTTAATAGTGTGGAAAGTGATGCCGTGGACATAGAACCATCTAGCAACGTGTTGGTCTACACGTCCTTTTATCTCTTTCGATAAGTATTCCGGGAGAACGGTTTGCTGCATTTTTCCCTTTCCCTTCACTTCATCACCGGTTTATGCAAGACAAAGAATCCATCTACTCGAAAAGGTCTCTTTGATAAGAAGCGCCGACTTTCTCTAGTTACCCCCTCATTACCCTCATCACCGGATTCTAAGTCCTCATCTTCATCATCACTAACAATCCATACAGACTCCCGTATTGCCTGAGTTTCTTTTCCCTTTGTGACTTTCTTGTCCTTGATCAAGTTGAGAGTGCTTAGCATCTCATTCCTAGCCTCTGTTAAGACATCTTTACAAGGGATTATGTTCCCCTGAACACCAACAAGATGTTTCTTCAACTGATTAATGCTGGCATGCCATTCCTTTTTACAAAAACTGCACGTTATTCTCTTTGGATTTGATGGATCCTTCAGAAAGCAATATTTCCAATTAGGATCCCCACTATTCTTTCCGGATGCACTGATTGATGCACAAGAAGACGACATTTGCAGTGAACTACACATCCAAAAAAAAAATCAAATAAATATTAGCTTAGATATATAATTATATATATTATAAATTAATATTATAAATTAATATATATATATACACACACACACACACACACACACACACATATATATATATATATATATGCACACTGGCACACACACACACACACACACACACACATATATATATATATATATATTTTAAGTATACAGAGTTATACGGGATTAATTATTGAGTATATACAAATACAGCTCACAAACAAAGCAGTGGCAGTGTGATTACCATTAACTGTGGCGCCAAAGATGAAGGCATGATGACCTTGGAACTGGGCACTTAGCTAGGAAGAAGGCAAACGGACCCTGTAAGCTAGCCGTGTAGCACACGTGGGCGCAGAGGCACGTGGCCTTGCGACGTGTGCATGAGTTCCTGATGCATGATGCGACGGTGACCAAATTAAGCTGCAGTCTAGTATGGTGGCTAGACGCGTGAAGGGCTTAGAATGCGGTGCTCCACGGTGGAGCACGCGATGTGGTGCCAAGAGGGCACGCGACGTCCTGGTGCCATAAGGCACGTGATGCGGTGCTCCGCGTATGAGCACGCGACGTGGTGTCAAGAGGGCACGCGACGTCTTGGTGCCATAAGGCACGTAGTGCGGTGCTCCGCGTTGGGGCACGTGACGTGGTGCCAAGAGGGCACGCGACGTCTAAGTGCTAAGGCACATGAGGCGGTGCCATGGTGGCACGCGATGTGGTGTCAAGAGGACACGCGACATCTAGCTTGTACAAGAGTGCACGCGATGCGCGTGCTAAGAGGGCACGCGCATCCGGGTACAATGACCCGGAGCATGGTGTCAAGTTAACGCGCGGCTACGCCACGACTTAGACGTGATGCGGTGCCATGAGGGTACGCCATGTGGTGCCATGAGGGCACGCGACATGAGGCCATAAGGGCCTTGCGACATGGTCGCGACACGGACGCGACATGGTCGCGATGCAGTGCTATGTTGGACATGAGGCCATGAGGGCCTCGTGGACGAGTCGCGATGCGGGACGCGACACGGTCGTAAGAGACGCCGATGCGACTCCAGCCATGTGGGCTTGGAGGATGGCACTGTGTGCCACGGTCAGAGGATCGTGTGCCATGTTTAATGGCAAGACACCACCTTTGTAGGTGTGTGCCATGGGCAGGAGATCGGGTGCCATGGGGGTATGACAAACCAATAGGTTTGAGGGTTTTCTGCTATTTTGCCTAAGTTGGTCTTTAGACCATATATAGGGGGTAGGGAGCTATGGAGCTATTCTCCCACACATGGGGCCTCATGCTATGGGATGAGCGCATGTGCTTTCTAGGTTGGGGTGGGCCAGAACATCGGCTGCGATGTCTGGCGATGCCATGTGTCACCCGGGGTGAGGCTACTATGTGGCCCTGCGTGCCGCGTGCACATGGGTCATGGCCTCCCTCACTGGGGCTCTCAAGGGCTATGTGGGACGCCGTAGCGCACACTAGCTGAGGGCCTGGAGCAGAAGTGTGCTGGTCGTGCTGGCCTCACACGATGCTTAGTTTGGAGAGCATGAAGAGCTGCATGCTACTCCTAGGGTGCTGGTCGCGTGGACCACACACGTTGGTTGGCTTGGATGGCATGAAGAGAGGTATGCCTTTGTCTAAAGCGAGGAACTAGTGCACTGCACAAGGTGAAGCTGGACAAGCCAAGGGGCACTGAGGTGCTGGCATGTGTGTCGCGAGTAGACACAATGCATTCAGTGGGTTCGCCTCGAGTGAAGGCAACCACGACGCGGGAGTTCCCGTCCTCTAGGCGGGTGGTATCAGAGTGATGGTTGGATATGAGGTCTCGCTGTGCGCGGCAGCGAGATGTGGCACAGGCGTGATAACCAATGTTAGGTTATGCCTTGTGACAAACTGGTATCTGAGTTAGGCTGGCCTCGCTGTAGCGGCAGCGAGGCGCCGCACGGGTGTCGAAAAAAAAGTTACCCCGTGACAAGGCGCACAACATGACAACACTGAGGCTGAGCACACACAATCATAGGAGCACTGAGCACACCCACACATATATATACACACACACACACACACACACACACACACACACACACATATATATATATATGTATGTATGTATATAAAATTATATATAAATTTTTTAAGTATACAGTCAATATACACACATTCACAACACATCACTGACTGAGCGCACCCACACATGTATTAATATATACATTGATACACAGCCACTGAGCCACATGCATCTCACAACACGGTATGACAACACTAACAGCAGGGAGCACACACAGTCACAGTCTCGGTCACAACATATTTGATTAGAAAATTAGAAATCAATCAAATCATTTCAAACTTTCAGTATAAAACCATATATATATATATATATATATATATATATATATAATATGCAGGGAAAAAAAATGTAGGAAAAGAAAGGCAGGAAAAAGAAATGCAGGGAAAGAAATGCAAGGAAAAAAAAATTGTAGGAAACAGAAATGCAGAAAAAAGAAAAGGGAGGAGAAGAAAATTGCCAGGGAATTAAGGGAAAAAAATGGAGAATAAAAAGAAAGAAGAAAGAGGAAAAAAAGAAGGAAAAAAAAAACCTGTGGGCCGTGGCTGTTGCTGGAGCACGGACTGGCTTGCCGGAGCCGAAAGGGTTGCCGGTGCTAAGAAGAAGAAGAAGCTGCAAAATAAATAAATAAATAAAAATGATGCAGGAAAAAAAAATGAAAATAAAAGAAAAATGATTAAAAAATGGAAATATATATATATATATATATATATATATATATATATATATATATATATATATATATATATATATATATATATAACTTGTGGCTTGCCGGTGGTCGCTGGGGCTAAGAAGAAGAAGAAACAGCTGCAGGACAAAAAAAAGATGAAAATAAAAGAAAAATCGAAAAAAATGAAAAAAAAATATATACCCTACCTGTGACTTGCCGGTGGTCGCGGTGGTCACTGGGGCTAAGAAGAAGAAGAAGCTGCAGGACAAAAAAAATGAAAATAAAAGAAAAATGATAAAAAAAATGGAAAAAAAAAACAAAATTACCCTACCTGTGGCTTGTCGGTGGTCGCTGGTTGGCTGTGGAACAGTGGAAGATAGGAGGAGACGAAGAGAGGAAGAGAGTCGCTGCCTGCTAGGTTACCCAAATGAAAAAAAAACCCCTAAAAATTTTGTTTATAACCCTCCCCATCCGGATCCGAACCGACTTTGGGCCCGCCCGGTCGGCCGCCCACACCCATTCCGACTTATATAACGTCTAACCCTTAAAGCGGATCGGTTGGGGACCCGATCCGCCCGGGCGGCCGCCCCAGCCGAATTTAGGAACATTGTATATCATAGTCACAAAAGTCGGAAAAAGTCGGCAACTTTTGTGATGCAGATTTTATTTTATTTTATTTATTTTTATTTTTTAAAGTTGACTTTTAAGTTGTTTCTACAGCTCTCAGCCCTAAGCCCCCCTTTGTCACTCTATGCCCGATGAGACTTCAGCGATAACTTCCGGTGAGGTTTTTTTTTTTTTTTTTTTTTTTTTTCTATGTTTCTTTTCTTTTTCTGTTTTTTTTTTTCTGTTCTTTTTCGTCTTCCTCTTCCTCTTCTTCTTTTCTCGTTTTTTTCTGTCTTTTTCTTGTTGTGTTTTGTTCTTTTTTTTTTTTTTTTCCTTCGTAGGGATTTTAATGGCTGCTAATACCTTACTTAAGGGGCAGCTAATACCCTATGAAACATAGGGATTTTAATGACTTTTAAAACTTAAAACAGGCTTAGCTGATTTAAATGGTGGTTAAAATCTTTCTTTTTTTTTTTTTTTTACTTCAAATGCATTATGATATCTTTTTTATGTTTTTTCGATTTTTTTTTTTTTATTTCCCCGATTTTTTTCCGACTTTTACTGATTTTTCCCGACTTAGACCCTTGCCGATTTATTGTTGACTCCTGACTTTGTGACTATGGTGTAAATATATACACATTCATACATATCATGGTCAATAAAGTTGTCGATTTTTTGAAAAGCCGTGACTAAAATGTGACTTATTTGTAAAATGAATAAATCACGTTTTAGTCGTGATTTCTTTTTGTTGTTGATTTTTTTTGTTTTTTAGAAGTCACGAATTTTGCAATTAATTCGCAAATAATTTGCAAATTTTCAATAAATCATGATTTTTTTATACGTTTTAATCTTATTGTTATTGCTATTATTTTTACTCCCCTCGGTTTTTCCCAAACTTTCTAATTTTTTTCCGAAATTTCTTCTTGCAGACTTGTTCCTGAACCCTGACTTGGTCACTATCATGTATATATGTATACAACTATATGTGTGTGTGTGTGTGTGTGTGTGTATATATATATATATATATATATATATATATATATATATATGTATGTATGTATGTATGTATGTATATGTATGTATATGTATATGTGTGTGTGTGTGTATAAGGGTAATGATCACTTGAGTTGAGTCATGTTGTTACTCGAGCATCAAACGGCTGCAACTCTAGCATGCAGCCATTGGATGCTAGAATAACCTCTCACAAATATCAATAAGCGAGACATTAATGTCTGTCTCTCGGTCGCCCCATATATATATTATATAAATATGAGGGAGGGAGGCTTACTTCTTACCTATTGATATTTGATAGGATCTCTTAAAAAATTAATTTGTGAAGAAAGATAATAGAGTTTCTCTCTCATGATATTTTTTAGGGAAGAGAGTAGTATTTCTCTCTATTTTCCCGTGTTTTTTAAGAACCTAACTTCTTTTTTTGTTGTTCTATTACTTCTTGGACTCTTAATAGGATTTTCATGGCTTTTTTTATAGTAACTTTTTTGGACTCATGAGAGGGGTGTCAAAAATCCTATGGGTACTTTACTTAGGGTCTTGTTAATAGCTGATGCTTTGGACTTTTAATAAGAAATAATTTGGTTAGGATTCCTTTTTGTTATCTTTTCGGCCTGTTATATATGGTAAACAATGGAGATGTGACCCCTAGACAGCCTTTATCTTATTTTATGTGCCTGAAATTCTAGAATTGAGATTGTTTAGCATTCTCTTTATTTTTTATAGTCCTATTGGGCATTTCTATTGTGTTGTCTTCTTGATTGATTGGAACCTGTCAGAGCAAGCTGCAGTTTGTGTCAGCTCTTCTTAAAGGTGATACTATCACCGTGAGACTTCCATTCTCGATTCCGTTTTAGTGGTTACCATAAAATTGGCTAAATATTGTAAACACATTTATTTTATGTTCACCGGGAAGCAGACTCAGTGGCTGGATCCCATGCCAAATAAGGAGTCAATTTACATTCTTTGTTATAGGAACCCTGAGGCCACGCGTGGTCCATGTGCAATTAATTCTATAACTTGGACACTGACTGTATGTTCAATATGTGACGATTTCAAAGGGGTGGCACAGTGAATATGATGTTTTTGAGTATTTTTATATGCACCACATAATTCTTTAGATTATTTATTACAGAAGGGTCTGACAGAGAGAGGTTGATGAGGCTTCCGAAGTACAATCAAACTATGATGAAATTTAAAGATATTAGGTAGTTGCAATAATGTGCTAGTTGTAGCATTTTTATATTTTAATGTGCTTGTCTCAGAAGTGTTATATGACCAGTCACAGTCTGTGCACAGTTTCTAATGGTTTTTGACTTGGATATGCTACCAATGAAATGGGTAATTATATGTCCAGGCAGGACCAGGCTCACAAATCTAACCTTTATTGTGCTTACTTAGGAGAACATGCTTATCTAAATGATTTTGCAGCCTATACTTAAATGCTCAAACTTGGCCAACCATTTGATCATGTAGGACACCATTTCAGTTTGCAGATGGTGATATTTTTGTCTGAGAGATGTCTCATGAGTGGTTGAATTTTTGTGGAAACATGCAATGCCCCAACATTCAACACGAATTTCGTGTGTTACCCTTAAGGACCTGTCAACTAAGGGTTAGATACACATGACAATGCAGTAATTTTTTTTATTTAAATAAAACAAAACCGGAAATTGTTATATCATTCAAATCCAATATTTTCAATACATGATATGCAAAATAACTGTAACTAAATACACTGGAGTCCGCATCAACGGCGACTATCTACTCCTCTGTCAACATGATTAATACATTGTAAATCTTACTATGTCATTCTTCACGTAGTCTTTCCTGGAGGTATCCCTTTACTCCGCCGCTTTCTTTTTCTTTAAGATGAAAGGTTCTCTGTATAGATAATTAAGGGATGAGTGACAATCCACAACTCAGCAAGTCCTGCCTCCCTTAATCCTCAAGTTTACTTAATTAGGGAGGAGATAGGACGGGCTGTGAAATAGTAATAGAAGCAAGAGTTATAACGCATGATCGTCTAATAGCGTAGGGTCATGATATCTATGAAAAAGCATAAAAAAAAGCGTCGGCATCACTTGAATGAAAAATATGCATACCATAAGGACATGATTTAAATTGAAAGTATAAATATCAACATCATGTGAAAGGAATTCATACCTAACTTTGGGAATCTGTGTATATCAAATTTAATTACCATCACATGCACGTGAATTTTATTCATGTTATCGAAATCTTCCACTTGACTTGCATCCCTTTTCTTTATTTAAATCAGTAACTTAAATAGCTGAATCGACATATAGTGGTTGGCTAAGAGATAGCTAACACTATTATTACGTGGCCTTTGGCCACGGATGCCAGATGCCCTCATCACATGATTTATTATATCATATGTCGGTATTTTCATCTCGTGCCACGTGTTTATTGTTCATATCACTTGCATATCGTGGATAAATCCACATCATCACGTGGATAGCTCACGGCTTTTGCCGGAGCATATGGTATTCCCATGGTTGTCAAGGCGAGGCCATGACGAGACAAATCACCATATGAACCTATATGACAAGAATGCATATATGGCGACGCCATGACCATTATTATTATTATTATTATTATTTTTTATAACTTATAACATATAGGTTATAACTTATAAATTATATAACTTATAAGTTATGCTATATTTATAACTTATAACTTATGTTTGATAAGTTATGTCCATCATGACATAAATTGATCGTGTTCCACTCAAGTAGGGTTGAAACCAGCCTGACATAACTGGGTTATGATCCACAAAATTAAGGTTGAAACCAGCGAGTCATAACCTAGTTATGTTCTACATGATTAGGGCTGTAACCACCCAAACATAACCTGTTTATGCCACATTACATATGGCTGAACGGAACCTCACATCACTGGGTTATATTTCAATGGCTAGGCATACAACCTGTCAGCCATAACCTCGTTCGGATTCACTGAATTGGGTTGTACTTTCCAAATTTATGGCTTAAATCAACCAGGAATAACTTGGTTACGTAAAAATAATAATTAGAGCTGTAACTTGCAGGTCGTGGCCACGGTAGAATAGGTCTAGCAGTATACTTATGGCTATGTTAAAACTGATAGCTGCGATAAAACTGTGATGGATTCAGTATGATTTTAAAATCTAGGGTTTATGATGGAAACATATGGCTGGGAAAAACTGGTTCAAAATTTGAAACAACTCAGGAATAGCTTTGAAATAACTAATTAAATAAACATGAGAAGCAACAGAGAACTTGCCTAAAAGTACGCGGATCAGGGGCTGTGGGATGGTAGGAGATGCCCTTCCCCTTCTTCCTCTTTATTTCTTAATTTTCTCTCTGTCGCTCTCCTATTTCCTCTTTCTTCGTTCTAGGTTTTCTCTCTCTCTCTCTCTCTCTCTCTCTCTCTCCCCCCCCCTATTTATAGCCCACAATACTTCTCACACCCCATTCTTCTCATGCACACCCTATACTAAATGTGCTCCATCTTATTAATGGTTGCACACACCCACATTTGATTAGTTGCACACATCATGCACTACTTTTCCTCGAACAGCTCACACACTAGTTGCACACCATATTATTATGGTCACGCGCACATTTTTTTACTACTTGCACACACTTCCCCTTTTATTACCAAGCTGCCCCTATGGAATATTTTATACCAAAATGACCAGGAAAATAAACAGAAAATCTTAAACTTTAAATTAGGAAAGGAAAACACCTTGTTATCCTAGTAATCATGTTTTAAAATTCCAGGATATTACAAAATAGGACCAGGCATTCAAAACCAATACTCCCTACTTTGGAGAGCACCCTCATTCAAATGGTTCTTCTGGTTAGTTGATTCATAAGGAAAGCCAGTTAGGCCTTAGAACCTCTTCTAGCTAAAGGCTAAAATATATTGTAAAATGATGATTTGTTGCTTGGCCTGCGATGTCCATGTGGGCCAATCTGTGGTATACTACGTGAGATAGTTGAGCATGAGTTTGCTATATTTCTTCTGATACAGTTTTTCACCTAAGCAGCTTGCCAGAAATGTGTTTTCCTGTACCACAAAATTATTTTAATTGGATTTTGTTGCTGCAAACTTCCTGTAATTCCTGCTACAGGCAGTCCTATTTTAAAATCGGATTAGTTAATGCTTCAGTGTCTGATAATGATATCTGTTGAAAAAGTTTTGTTCCGTCCTATTTTGCATTATTTTCTTAAAATACCATTCACTAACAGATTCTTGATACCACACTACTATTACAGCATCAAATACTATGCAAAACACATAAGCTAGCATTTCGTTAATTTTTTTTTTCTGCAGAAGCTCTCTCTCTCTCTTTTTAATTTTATGGGTGTCCGGGGCTCTTAGAGCACCCGACTAATCCCAGGGGCACATGCGCTCCCCAAGTTAGCTCTTGCCAGGTCAGCACGGGATATGAATCCCTAGGGTGGCCTCAATTCGCTTCCTGAAGCTCTCTTTGCCACTTATGTATCACTCTATATTTATGCATGAAACCAAACTTCATGTATTTTGCAGGGAATGTGCTCTACCTCAAAGGATTTGGCATGCAAGTTTGCCTCTGAAAGTTATGATGATCTACCTGCTGGTTACAGGCCTGTTCGCGTTGACTGGAAAGATCTTGATAAGTGCAGTGTTTGCCACATGGATGAGGTAGCCAATGCTTCATGTGTTTCAATTGCTGATACACTTCATATAAGGATGGTTATTATGTGCGGTTTGTTTTATTGTATAACAGGTCACTCTTTCCTTTCTAGTGTCATTATCTTATCGTACATTTTCTTATAAATCTGAGTTTGTCTATACACATTCAGTCTACTTGAATGCTGCAATCTGTACTTTTGACGATTCACATGGTTTCTTTTTTCCTTTTTTTTTTTGTTTCTTTCTTTCAATCGAAAATTATGCTGATATTGGCTTTTTTCCCCTCTATTGTCTTAGGAGTACGAGAACAATTTATTTCTGCAGTGTGATAAATGTCGAATGATGGTAAATAATTCAATGATGGCTTTCTCACCTTGCTTCTTACTGGCATCTACTTTATCAGCATTATAACACTGTAATGGTTGACTGAAACGTCAAATGGAAGTTTCTCATGTGCTTTCTTTTTAGTTCCTAACTATTTCACTTTTTATGTACTAATATATATTAGAAACTCTCTTTTCCTAACTATTTGACTTATTATGTACTAATATATACCAGAAACTCTCCTTATTCTTCTCTTTCTGAGGAAGGAGATTCCCGTTTCCTTTTTCTTTTAATTATCTATTCTCTGATGCATATCGTTCCTTGTAACTTCTGATAAGTTTCTAGTTTTTTCTCAGGTCCATGCTAGATGCTATGGAGAATTAGAACCTTTGGATGGGGTACTTTGGTTATGCAATCTATGTCGGCCCGGGGCACCCATATCTCTGCCTCCTTGCTGCCTTTGTCCTGTTATAGGTAATTTGATGCATCAAAAATTCTTTTTCATGATGACATAAATAATTGAATCTGGCACTGACACTAGTTTAGGTGGTGCAATGAAGCCTACATCTGATGGGCGCTGGGCTCATCTGACTTGTGCTATGTGGGTACCAGGTAAACTAGATTTTATAGTGTAGAATTTTGGTTCAAGACATTGAAAATAGCCAGCACATACTGAGGTAATTTTCCAAAATCTTCTCCAGAAACTTTCCTTTTAGATGTCAAGAGGATGGAGCCCATTGATGGGCTGAATAGAATCAACAAGGTACTTCCTATGGTTTTATCCTTCGTTCTTAATTTTCTTTTAGCGAAATAGAAGATCCATCAAATTAGTTTTTTTCAATCCTACTGGTAAACTTGGACAATTACAGTCCCATAATAGTTTCCTAAGAAGAGCCAGGCCATGCTCCTTTAACCCCTATGTTCTATGCTGTACTCAGGATCGCTGGAAACTCTTATGTAGCATATGTGGCGTTTCTTACGGAGCATGCATTCAGGTAAGTTTGTGAGTTTTTAAAGCAATGTAATATCATACTCACATTTCTCAATTATGGAATATCTTCCATGTTAATGCAACAATTATATGCCCATTCTGACGTGTTTTAGTTATATTGTTACCTATATTCTGCACATTTTTGTGCAGAAAGAAAACCAACTTTAGTTGTAAAGTAGAAGGGAATGGGCTCCATTAGACAATAATGGAGTTCCAATGCTCTAGGAAATATTAAAGGGCTTGAACCTAAGCTGCTTATGCTCGCTCTAACCTGTGGAAGGTTTAGTTTGCATGGTTGCATGATGCATCACAGATGCTTTGCATCAATTGAACAAAGGGGATGTTGATTCTATCCTTTCCTACTAATGTGATTATTATTATAGTGGGTATTAATGTGAACTATTATACCCTAATACCCTCCTTGTATTGGGTAAAATTGTGAGAAATTTATATGGATATTTAAACAATATATTGGATGGAGTTCTCTTGAAACTCTCTTCCTTCTCTATGTAGCTTTTTCTCTTAATTAGAATCACTGGTTCTAATACATTATAACAAAAATATCTATTTGATGGAGTTCTCTTGGAGGCTTGGAACTTTCTCCCTTCACTGTGTAGTTTTTCTTTTTAAATGGAAACACTGGTTCTATTCCCTGTTATAATGAACTTTTAATTGCCTTTTGATCTGGAATATTGTAGTAACCTAGTTTCCATTTTGTTATGTTAAGGTTGCTATTATCTATGTAAAAGTGCACAACTGTTTTTTTTTCCAGTTGGTCAAATATAATTATTTCTTTTTACATTTTACTTTCCTAAATTTTGATTCATTTTTAGGCTTCTCATATATCAACATTATTATTCATGTGTTTTAAATCAGGTCAAAATGGACTGAGTGATTGGCTTGGACCGAAACTGGGACCTTGGTTGGTTTGTTTCAGTCTATGGACCTTAAAAGTTGAAACAATTCAAAATGGACGGTTTGAACCATGGTTATCCAATTTTCTGGGTTCCTACCAAACCACAAAACGGTTCCTAGCGAACCAATTTGTGGGTGTCCAGTTCTGCTAATTTAGTCAATTTTTTTTTTTTTTTTTTTTTTTTTTCCATTTTTAAATGTTAAAACTAATGTGACAATAAGGGGATTTAAACCTTGGTTCCCTAGCAATGACTACCAGTTAACTAACTAGCTACGAAGTACTTGGTGTATTAAATAGCCAACATTATTAAAAATATTTAGTATTTAAACTCATCACATTCCTAGCGAACCTGGTTCGTTTGATAGTGGTGAACTGCGAACCATGAACCTGAACTCATCCCAAACCTCTTTTTCTTTTCAAATGCTTCTCTCGGGGTCCCTTCAATCAATATGTGGATGGGAGAGTAATCCTTATGATATGAAAGGAGGCGTAGCTGCTAAATTCAAAAGATATCTGGTTGGGACTTCCAGTGCTAGCAGGCTTACATGCCTGACTAGAATATAAATTTAGTGATGGGGGATTGGAAGTCAACATCCCAGGCTGCGGTCATTGTCAGGAACACTGTCTACACCATAAGAAATTGAGGCGGTAAAAATTGTAAAAAAGAGGGATAGGATTATTGGTAGGAGAACTTTATCAGTAAAAAAGTGGTCCCTTGATCAGGGTCCAAAAGCATTGACTGATTGAAGATAAGATGGGTGAAGGTTATAATAGTGTTCCTTGAAATAATATCAACATAGTTGGTACTCGGTGTCAACTCTAGTGTGCCTTGACCTTAAATTAGATGAGAGCGAAGTTTAAAATGTGATAACTCACTTCAATTTGTCAATCGTTAAGAATGCTGTCTCTACTTTGGTTTTGGCTCAACTGATAAAAAAAAAAGAAGGTTTTGGCTCTTATAAGCCTTCCTTAAAAAATGATAACTTCCCTTGTTTAGTTGCAGTTTTGATTGGATCATTCAATGTTATTTGAGTTGTCTGTTGAGCAACCATGAAGAGTAAGTTGAGCACATTGATCGTTATTTGGACACTTCTAGTAAAACAAACAAACTAGAAGCTGGAAGATTAGGATTGTGTAAATAGCCGAATCAACTAGGATTCTGTTCATGAGTTAGTCTCTGGCGTATTTAATCTATGGTATATTTAAATGTTAGGCTATCTTTTATTTTTATATATATATATATATATATATATATATATATATATATATATATATATATATATAGATAGATAGATAGATATATATATATATATATATTTAAATGTAGCGCTGGGCACTATTCTCGAGCCACTTGGGTACCAAGTGGCATCCAACCCGAGGATCGGGTGGAACGTACACAGGCATAGGGTTGATCAGTGATCATAAACCCTATATCTACATCGTCAAAGTCATGGCCTATGGTGTTAAAATTCATGGTGCAATTTTCCAGAAGAAACCCTTATTTTGACCCTTGTAATCAGGGTCATACAAGTAATTTGATTATTTATTTATTTTTTCTAAAAACCAAAGGGGACTGGTGAACCTGAGAAAGATCCGTTCACTTGGCACCACGTGGCACGTAATATGACAGTCGACTGTAGCATGAAAATGTTAAGTGTGAATCAATTTCCCCATATATATATATATATATATATATATATATATATATATATCTGTCTGTTAGTTTTCAGTTTGATTATAATGATCTTTATCTACTTTCAAATTTTTGTTTGGTTTTGTTACTTAATATAGTCTTACACCCTGTCTACAGTGTTCAAATAGTACATGCCGTGTAGCATATCATCCACTCTGTGCACGTGCTGCAGGTCTTTGTGTTGAGGTATTTCTATTTTTCTCTTGTCATTTGCCTTTCTGCTTCTTGTTTCTTTTTGTTTTCGAGGTGTTGTTTCTGGCCATTCCTTTCTACAGGTATTGCGGTTTACATGTATATAAGGCTGTTTATCTTCGTATTTGTGTAGCTTGAGGATGAGGACAGACTCCATCTCATTTCTGTTGATGAGGATGACGATCAGTGCATTCGTCTGCTTTCCTTCTGCAAGAAGCATAGACAGCCATCTAATGACCGTTCCCCTGCTGGTGAAAAAATCGGGCAAACTGCCCGACAGTGTTCCAGCTACATTCCTCCGTCTAATCCATCTGGCTGCGCTCGCACTGGTATATTATTAAATTCCATTTTTTGTTGGATTTCTGATGATACAGTCACCACTTATTCTCTGTTATGGTTTATTATTCATCTGCTAAAGTGTTTATTTTTCTGCAAACTGCAACTTCTAATTCATAAATAATTTTCGAAGTGGAACATGGGTTTATGCTCTTGCAATCAGTTTTATTAATTTTTTGATATAATTCTAGTGCCATTCTGCTTCACAGTTCCTTTTCATTCTTGTGCAGAGCCTTATGATTTTCTTGCGAGAAGGGGACGGAAAGAACCTGAAATCCTTGCTGCGGCATCTGTGAAACGGTTATTTGTTGAAAACAAGCCATATTTGGTTAGTGGTTATCGTCAAAACGGATTCCTAGGCGATGCACGCTCTTGTAATGAAGTCTCATTTTCGAGTTTCTCTTCTAGCCTTCAAAACTCGAGAACTTCTCAACTTGGAACTCCTAATAATATTCTTTCTATGGCTGAAAAGTACAAATACATGAGGGAAACCATTAGGAAGAGACTCGCATTTGGTGAGTATCTATGCACTTAAGTTTTTATATATATATATATATATATATATATATATATATATATATATATATATATATATATATATATATATATATATATATATATATATATATATAATGATGTTGGTGTTAACTCAAAATGTTTTTTTTTTTTTTTTGAGACGGTAATAATCTTAACTCAAAATGTTAAGATTGTGAAAATGCTATTAAATAGTTCTTTCTATTTTCTGTTTGTTCTGATTCGTTTTCTGTTTGGACATTGCTCATGTCAACTCTCTGCTGTTACCTGATCTTAGCAGTTATATTTTGTTTCTTTCAAAAATGATATCCGCTTGGCCCCTTACCTCCGCATTATATATTTTGAGGAATCTGGGATCGGATCAGGTTGCAAATGAGGGGACCTCTGCCAGGGGTTTCAGAGCTAAATCCTGCAAGAGTAACCAATTTTCCTTTATTCTTGTAGGAGGGTGATGCTGCCATAGTATGTTGTATCGGTGCTTGGAAATGTGGTTATGCCCTTCATAGATTGCGTTTGGAGTTTGGTTTATTATACTCCTCTTTTCTCTGATTGTACTCAATCTTTTAATCTTAATAAAATAAACCTCTTAGGTCACAGGTTCAATCCCAGCTTACCTATCAAAAAAAGAAGCTATCACAAGTATATATTTATTTGGAAAATGTGTCCGTCCTCCATGGGAGGACTGTCACTGCCCTCCAAGGTTGCACGTGGCACTCGAAATATTGTTTCGATGCCACATGGAGCTCGGGTACATTGTTTAGATCATTTAAAATAAAATAAAATTGAAAACTCATCTCCACTGCGTGTTTTTTGAACCGTGAACCTAAATGTAAACCATTGTGGCACCCAAACAGTGTTTTGGGTGCCATGGGGCTTCCACGTGGACCTTGGAGGACGGAACCAGCTCCCTATATATGTATGTATATATGAGGCCCAGGGATAGGCATCCAAGTGCCAGCCGAATCGGCTGCACACAGGCCAATTGGGTGCCACATGGCACCCAATCCAAGGACGGGTGCCACGGACACTGGGTCAATCACTGTCCATTTAAAAACAATTTATAACCATGGGTTAAAATGCCGGAAAACCGGTACGTATCGTCCGGTCAAAAAACCGGTACGTACCGGACGATACGTACCGGAACAGTAAAAAACCGGACGATACATTGAATGTATCGTCCGGTATTACACATATAAAAGGGCGATACGGTACTTTTAATGTACCGTATCGTCCACCTCCGATACCGATACGTATCGTCCGATACGTATCGGTATCGGACGATATTTTGATCCATGTTTATAACTAAACCGTTCATCACCTGGTGAAAGGTGTGTAAAATGAATGGTAAAATTTTTGCAAGGAAACTGCTGGTTTTGACCCCTTAAACCAGGGCTGTACGCGTGGCAATTTTCAATTTTTTTTTTCTCTCGAAGGGGACTAGTGACCCTTAGAGGAAGTGAGAGAGAGAGAGAGAGAGGGAGGGAGGGCTGGATTAATCCTAAATAGTTAATTGTAGGATAACAATCTCTTCGATCCCATAAGTCACTAACCAATACCATTTGATGAGATTGTATTAAGTGGCAAAAAAATGTGTATTAATTGACACTACTGAACTGGGAACTGCTTTATTGAATCAAGGTGGTTCTGGTATTAAAGTGAGATTTCAATTGATTTATATGGTCTCAACAAGTGAATTCTTGTCAACAGTAAGCAAAGCAATAGTAATTCACATTATGCACCAACAAAAACACCGAATCAAATAAATATGATATAATAGAAAATTAGCAATGAAGAATATTTATAATGGTTCAATACTTTTGTTAGCTATTAATGATCTGATTCTTGCATGAAGGGTTGATATTGCCAGTTTAAGGTTTTTGGTATATACTTTAAACTCTGTAGTTATCGTATGTGTGAAAGCAATTTTCCCCATACAATGTTTTTATATGGGTAAGAAAGAACATTATCTTGAGAATTGTCAGGGATGACTTATACTTCCACTAATGGCTCATTTGATGACACCTCTACAAGAAAGTTTTTGTTTGATTGGAAGTCTTGTTAACAATGCATTTGCAACTCTTTCAAGCATATGGAGTAACGATTTCTCTACAATATCCTGTTAAATGAACTGGAATAGGAAGTAGAAAAGGACTACTCTGTCAATTTCAACAATGCACTCTCAAATCCTTCAATCTTTCTTGACTCATCACATTATCGAAGTGGTAATCAGCATTCTGCATCATGCACATTGAATCCAGAATGCTAGGTTACATCAGAACATCTATCTTGCGATGCAGTTGTTAGTTGCAACTAATGTCTCAAGCAAATCCTTGTCTAATAGCTATACCCCAACTATAAATGTCTATTCTGTGTAGTCTTGTGTTTTGGGTATTGCCCGTTGTCTGTTTTTGATCTAGTCCTGGTTTGTATATGGCTTCAGCGCCTTGCCGGTTTTCTATATAATCCTTCATTACTGATAAAAAAAAAAAAAAAAATGTCTATTCTGTATTGATACCTCACACCTGCTATTTGACTTGTAGAATTGGTCTGAATATTACTTTTAATGATTGATGGGGCTAGGCATGTTCCTTTTAGGTTGGTTCCAAACATGTTTCCGCTTTAAAAAAAAAAATTATGCCATCATTGTCCTTTCTTCATTCTGCATCTGTCAACCAAAACAATCTTTGATCAACTTATCTCCCTTATCCTTTTTTATTTCATTTGAATAGTAGGCAATCATCTTGTAGTCTATGATCAGCCCGCCCATCTCTAGAATTAATGCTTTCTCAACCAAATGACCTTCCTTAAGTCTTTGGATAATTGGTGTTTCCAGTTACTTATTTCTGGAATACTATTGAATCATCAGGGACCATCAATTGTACTTGGAACAGTTAACCCTTCCATTCAATCAATCTACCACCACTTTTGTCTCATTTATCACGGTTAAGAGATGGAAGGACTATTTCTTTTTCCTAGTTGTCAACAACTTTTAATATTTCTCCTAGGACAGGCACCATGCTATCACCTTGTTTTAGATTATTGGTTTCCCATGATCCCAACATATTTTTATAAACGATTGATTACCTGACCCAAACCATATGTTTTGCAGCTTTTATTGACTGTACATAAGAGTCCTTCAGTTTAGGTTCAAACCATTCTCGAACTGAGAGTGGTGTTCCACTACTGATTTTCATAATTTTCCAATATGAGTGACTTATTAATACTAACTATTGAATAGTTTGGGCATTTGTTGGATTGATGATTTCTCTTCCATTTCCACGATAGTGGAGTTGAGATTGTTGTGGTAAGGCCATCTTCCAAAGTCATCCTTTTTGTGAATTTATCAATGTTATCAGGACCAGACCAGACCAGCAGTTGTACTGCAGGCTGACCTGCAGTCCTGTCCGGTGCTTGATTGTGAGCACGCATCAGGTCCTCTCAGAACCACTGGACTCGATGGTTTCTGAGTGAACTGGGGCGTCTGGTCTGTAATAGAGTTCCCGAATTTAAAAAAATTATGCTCCATAGAAAAAGTCTTCAGAAAATTCTAAAAAAGTAATTAACTTCCTGGAATCATCCTTCAATCCAATCTTTGGCTTTTAAATAAAAAAACCCATAAAAAGTCAGATATGAACTTTTCTGGCTCTGTCTCTATTCAATGGTCGCAAAAATCCTGGTAATGAGGTTTTGTATTTGGCTATTGTTGGAGCTTGGTCTCATGTAGTGCTGCACGCTTCTAAATAGATTGAGGCTTCTTATTTCATTATTGTCATTGGTTTCTGAATAGGTTTGTGTTGAATCTGTTTTCTTTAGCAACCAAAGTTCTGGTGAGTTGCAATTTTGTACTTATTTTTTATGCTATTGATAGACTGTTTCTGGCTTGAAAATCTAGATTCCTATGTTAGGCATTTCTCTGCTCTTCAATCTGAACAAATTTGTTTTGATTGGGGTATTGTTTTTCATCAACAAACATCATCTTATGGTTCATCACCATCATCGTAGCCTTATTCCATCTATTTGGGGTTGGCTTTGCGAGTCATATTTTTCCACTCGTTTCTGATTAGTGCTAAGCTCTCTGTAACTTCGCAGTCCTTCATATCCCTTCTCACGGCTTCCATCGAGGTCGTCCCTGGTCTTCCTCTTCTCCTACGACCTTGTGCTTGTAGAGAACAAATATCATCTTGTGGTTGATTCCAATAAAAACCATATTAAGTATTTGATGTATGTTGAGGGTGCTTGTTGGTAGGTTTCTAGTCTAAATCTGAAACATATGGTGGCTAAACTGTTCTCTCCCTCTCTCTCTCTCTCTCTCTTTTGTATTTTGTATTTTTAAACTTTTAGGGTTAAATTTTTTATATTAAATACAACAAAGAGAGGCCAATTTAGTTGTTTTAATATGTTTTAATAAATGTGTATTTGTGAAGATTTTATGTATTCTTTATCAGTATTTAAAAAAATAAATTCTGCCTTTTTTGAAACTTCAAAAAATAAACTTGTGTTGACTGTGATCCATTGACATGTTGGACCAGTGGACTCACCAGTTCTGTTTTAAACACATTGAAATATATATATATATATACAAAAAACCAAAACTATGTTTTGAGTGCCACATGGAACAGTGTTGGTGTAGAATTTTGATTGAAATCGTTAGTTTAATGCCCAGTTTACATGGACTGAAAATGGTGGGTGATATGGAGTATGATGTTGAGTTTGAAAGGATTGATGATTTCGAGTTATCAGGAACCTCTCTAGTTTTTGAACGAACATGTTTCAATGTTTGTGACTATCATGTTTTTATTTTTTGTATGACATATTTATTTCTTTTTGGACACTGGAAGTAGAACTTTACATAATCTATAAAATTTCTAGTTTTGTTTTTATTTATGTATGCATATTATGTTAGTTTCACTTTACACAATGCACGGCATTAATATGGAAACATTGATCGATTAGGTGATAATTACATCATACATTGAATATATATTACTAGTAATTAGGATATATATATATATATATATATATATATATATATATATATATATATATATATTAGTTTTGAGTATATTCTTCATTTTTAAAAAATATTTGTAGTTTCTTGATTTTTTATTTTATTTATTTATTCAAAGGCTTACACCTCACCTGTTTGAACCCTAGCTGCCTCATGTCACTAGACCCTAACAGCGTTGCCTCCTCCCTCCACCTTTTAAAACTATCATGATCATCATTGCCTTTTCTCATCTATTTTGGATCTTATTTCTCCACTCATTGCTGTTTAGGGTTATGCTCTCATTTACTTCACAATCTTTCATGTATTTTTTCATTTCTTCTCTTCTCTCTTTATTAGTCTTTCTCTTTACCTCTATCTTTGCGCTTATATCATTTCAATCGGCTGTTTCAAGTCTCCTATAGCCATGCCCAAACATTTCAAGTGACATTTTATAATTTTCTCTTATTTTGGGGTCACCCCTAAACTTTCTCTTATGTATGCGTTCCTAATTCTATCCTTTCTTGTTACTTCATAAAGTCGGGATACAAGGTATTCGGGAAAATTAAAACTAATAAAAAATCTAAATATTTTTATTGTATATTTTAGGGATGTTATCGGGCCAGTTTGGGTCGGTTTTAATGCTAAACCAAAACCGAATAACTATCGGTTTCTAGTTTGGCGAACTGAAACCGAACTGATAAGCCTCTAAACCGAACCGAAACCGACCCAATCAGTTTGGTCGGTTTCGGGTTCTAAACCTCAATATTTATCATTAATTCGGCATATAAAAAAATTCATCAGCAAGTAACCCAATTCAATTAAACTGCAGAACATCACAAGAATTACAAAAAAAAACATCACATCTCAAAGACCAATTAAATTAAAAAACCCATCAATGAAGAAACCAATTCAAATCAACAAAAAACCACCTATTAAACTATAAATCAACAAAGATTATATATCATAAAGACCCATATTCTTTGTTTGCACTTAGCATCCCCTTTGCGGTTGCTTATCAGTACAATTTCGGGTAGAATAACCTTAAACCCTAAATCAAACCGATAACCCAATATTCCAAAATATTCAAACTGAAACCCAACCGATAAGCCCTAAAACCGACCAAAACCTGAAATTTCAGTCGGTTTTCTACACAGCCCTAGTATATTTCAAGTTTGAAATAATGTTTTCTAATAAAAAAATGGCTATAAAGTGTTTAATGAAAGGCACACCTATAATTACATAATCCATATAACCATATAAATGCATATGCATGGTTCATCTCAGGTCCATTTGGTAGAAAATAACAAAAATCCCCAATTAATTGGCGACTTGCCGAATCAGCCAATTATTTAGTAATTTATTTGGCACATCCTTAATTCGTAAGCTTTTTTGCCTTTCAAAAAATAAAATAAAAAAGCCCACTTTTGTGGCTATGCCATCCGTGCACCTCAGCATATGCATCTTAGCCACATGATCTATATATATATATATATATATATATATATATATATATATATATATATATATCTGTGTGCGTATCTATATTTGTGTGTATATAAGGATGGGTATAATGTAGGGCCATTGCAAAAGGGATGGATTTCTATAATTTTTGACCTGTGACTTATCTATCTACTGATATCATTATCTTTTGTAGGGAAATCACGAATACATGGGTTTGGCATCTTTGCAAAGCTTCAGCACAGAGCAGGAGACATGGTGGATTAATATGATATTTATATTTTAGTTGGTCGGTGGCTTCATAACGCATATGAGATACATAACCATTACTTTTCTCTGTAGGTAATCGAATATACAGGCGAACTTGTTAGACGCCCAATAGCCGACAAAAGGGAACATTTCATATACAATTCATTAGTGGTATGCTTTTTTTTTTTTTTTTTTCCTTTTGTTTTATGTTTTCAATTAGAAGATGATGGTTAACAGCTTGTAAGTAGGATCTAAATGTGTCCATGCATTGTGCATTATTCTTGAGGAAAAGATGGAACCAAGCAATATTTTTATCCCTGAATCTATCATCCGTAATTCCATCTTTCCAATTTGGATGTTGAATCTAAGAATGGTTGTTTCTTGCTACCTGCTTTGACCTTAAGAAATAGAATGGGACTTTAACAATTTTAGTTAATTTATTATTATTATGATATTTTCATATGCCCTGATTGGTTTTTAGATCTGTAATAATAGCTAACTTAAATTCCATCTTGTGGGGTCATATTGCACCTTCCAAATACTGCAATTTTCATTTATTGTGGTGCTGATGCCTTTCTTTTCATAGCAACAGTGTTCTATATCACCTTCTCTTTTGCTTCTAATTTTTATTTTTTTCTCTCCATTTTCTCTGTTTCTCTTTCTGTCATTTTTATTATTATGATTTGTTTTTTTTGTTTTCATATATTCATCTGAAGATGACTACAAGGATTAGGGGTGTAGGATTCGACATAATTTGTCGTATGATTGTGTTGGAATGTTGGTGTGTCCGTAGCATTTAATGTTAGTGGGTGTGTGTGTATTTATTCATCTATTTGAGGGTGTGTGAGTATAAAATAAGGTTGTGAGATAACACTTGCAATCCTAATTTCTCCATCTCTTTTTTCCTTCTGACCCTAACCCTATTTTCTACCATTTACTTTAATATTAATTTCAAATTCAATTTTGTAGGCTTCTCGATACTCGAGCTTTGCTGATGTCACCCCTATATTGCTGATGTCAGCATGATGTCATGGTGACAATAGCAAGTTCAAACTGTTGACCTCGTAATCATATATATATATATATATATATATATATATATATATATATATATATATATATATGCTTTGTTTTGATCGGAATGTCAAGATAAGCAACTTTAATGAAGGGCCTGGTATAATTCGAAATGTGTATCTGGCGTTTTTCATAGAGCTCTTTGTCTCCTTGGTGATTCACGGTTTTCCTTGCACAGACCTTTGTGTTGATGAAAATCGAGAGCCATACTACCAATTTGCATCAGAATCACCCAGATATCTTCCTGTAAGTTTTTGGAGGTATTTTTATGTAATTTGCAAAACCCATCGTATACAGTAGATTCACGGTTTTTGGAGGCTCAGATCACCATTGATCGAGAAAACCAGAGGGTGTAATGCGGTTTTGTATGGGTTATATCCTTGTCTTTCATCTGGATGTGTCTCGCAGAGATTGGACATGTATACAGTGGGAATCAATCGTTTCTATGTCAAGAGGTGTTGCGGGCTGTTGTGTGAAATTGATGTGGCTGCTGGGATATTTTTTGTGGATAATTAGGAGGTCTCTTGGTGCTGTAAAGTGCCCTATTTTCGACTTATTTCTGATTTTTTGGGTTATTGAATGGTCGTATGACCAGCGAGACGCTGTAAAGTGTATCAGATTTTTTTTGGTTTGTTTGGATTGTGCACTTCAAAGCTGGTGTTGAAAGTGTCGGATAGCCAGATTTCTGAGCATTGGTGAAACTGGTGTACTTGATATTGAATTTATTTCTGTTGTAGTCCGCTTTTTTTGTGACAGGTGATTATCATTGCTTGTGGCGCTGTATAGCCAGTAGATATATTTTTTTTCTTTGTGTTGGAACAATTGGAAGTTTGGGTGTTGTCGATTGTATGCTGAAATGTGGAGGCTGTGTAGCCAGCTACTTGTGAAGTCTTTTTTTTTTGTTGTTGTTGTGAAGCTGTGGATAGTATAGGTATCTCAACAATGAATGACACCAAGGTGGAGATCAGTAGTGAATCCCACATGGCTGAATCAAAGAAGCATGTGAATAGCTTCTTTGCTCCTAACTACGAAGGTGTATCATGTGCCCCACTATCTTGTGTAGCTGAGACAGGCATTGTTGGGTCAACACATGCTTCTGTATTCCCTCGGTCCTCCTGACTGGTATATCTTCCCTATTCCAATCTCTATCTCCCCTCCCTGCTTCTTGTAGAGTTCGTGTGGCTGATGGATCTCATGCTCTAGTTGCCAGTAAAGGAATTACGCATGTTGGTCATTTACCTTTAACTTCTACCTTACCTGCCCCAAGAAAGTATTATTACTGAACATCTTAATTGCTGCATGACCTTCTTTCCTTCTCATTGTGTCTTCCAAAACTTCTCAACGGGAAAGGTGCTTGACCGTGGTCATGAGGAGGATTGTTTCTGTTTGAAGATCATCTTATTCAGAAAGGTCATCCTATTCAGCAATCTATAGCTATTGCTGCTACTGTATCCCTATGGAGGTTAGACTATGGCACACCTGATTTAGGCATCTTCCTCTATAGCGTTTGCATCTCATTTTTCCTTAAAAATTTAACTCTTTTGATGTCTCAAAATTTAACTCTTTTGATGTCTCAAAATTTCAATTTGATGTGTATCAAGTGGCCAAACACTGTAGACCATCTTACCCATCTAGTGGTCGTAGGAGTACTACCCCGTTTCATATTGTGCATTCTGATGTCTGGGGCCCCTTTCCAGTGGTTGCGATACATGGCCATCATTACCTTTGATCATTTATAGATGATTGTACCTGCTTCACTATTCTGTATTTGTTAAAGTTCAAGGATGGAGTTGCTTATGCTTTTCCTCTCTATCACAAGCTGGTTCAAACTCAATATCATGCTACTGTGAAGATCTTGAGATCTGATAATGGTGGGGAGTATGCATCTCGCCAGCTTCAGTCCTCCCTTCATAGTTATGGAATTGAGTGGCAAACCACTTGTCCATATGCCCCACAACAAACTGGGGCAGCTGAAAGAAAAAAAGGCATCTTCTTGAAGTTTCTCGCGCTTTATTGATTGGTATGCATGCTCTTAAATCTCTGTGGGGTGATGCCTTTAGGGTTATGAAGAGAAGACCTCTCCTCAGTTTACAGACTAAGTGTCCCTACCTGAAGCGAGTTCACATCCACAAGAATCCCCCTATTGCACGTTGCAAAGGATCCAGGTCATGAACTCGCCATCCCATTAGTGAGTTAGTGTTATTATAAAATCTTTATGTGTCTCTCATGCCATTCATTTCTTCATTAGACTATTTCTATACCTTCTAGTGTCTCCGATGTTCTGTCTCAACAATAGTGGAAAGAGGCTATGATATAGGAGATGTAGGCATTGGAGCAGAACGAAACTTGAGAAATTTTGGAACTTCTTGAAAGAAAGAAAATAGTTGGATATAAATGGGTCTATACCGTTAAATATAGGTCGGATGGTTCAATTGAAAGATATAAGGCCCAGTTAGTTGTGGAGGGATTCACACAAACACAAGGAGTGACTTATTAGGAAACATTTGCACCAGTAGCCAAGTCAAATACCATCAGTACTTCTCTCATTGGCAGCATACAAAGACTCTCCCTTGTACCAATTAGCTGTAAAAATTGCCTTCTTGCATGGGGATCTAAAAGAAGTTTATATGGTACTACCACCTGGTTTGTTTACTTCAAGGGGGGAAAGGTAGGGTGTGTAGGACTTAAGAAGGCTATTTAAGAGGCTGAAACAATCTCCTGGGGCATGGTTTAATAAATTCAATGATGCGGTGATAAGGTTTGGTTAGCAGAGGAGTCACTATGACTATACCTTATTTGTTAAGGAAAGAGCCCATCTCAACACCTTAATAGTTTATGTGGATGACATCATTGTCACTGGAGATAACAACGAAGAGATAATAAAACTGAAGTGTTACTTAAGCAAAGTGTTTGATATTAATGACTTGAGTTCACTCAAGTATTTCTAGGGGACTAAAGTGGCCAGGTCTAAAAAAGGGATAACCCTATCCCAAAGGAAGTATATACTTGATGTGTTAAAGCAGACATGCATGATGGACTGTAGGTATGTGGATTAGTGAAGGAGGTGAACCACTCAAAAGACATTAGGACCTATCTAAGACTTGTGTGAAAACTTATTTATCTCACCATGACCGTCCTGAGATAGGCTATACAGCGAGTGTGATGAGTAAATACATATATGCTCCTAGAAATACACATCCAGATGCAGTCTACAGAATCCTGAGACATTTGAAGGGCAATACAGGAAGGGGATTTCTCTACTCCAACACTAGACACTTTGATGTTAAAATTTTTGCCGATTCTGACTGGACTAAATGACAGAAGATCTACCTCTGGCTATTGCACTTTCCTTGGGGGGAACTTGGTCACTTGGAAAAGTAAGAAGCAACACATGGTTTCTAATTGGCCTGCAGAAGGTGAATATAGGGCAATGTCTCAAGGTTCCCATGAGGGGATGTGGCTTTGTTTCGTTCTAGCTGATCTTGACGTTGATGTGAAACTTCCTATGACTCTTGAGACAATGAGGCAGCATTACATATAACTGAAAATCCTGTCTATCATGAAAGAACAAAACACATTGAAGTAGATTGTCACTTCATAAGAGAGAAGGTCAAATCCAATGAATTTTGTATACCCCAAGTCAACTATGAGGATCAACTTGCAGATGTACACACCAAAATTGTAGGGAAAAATCATCTATATAACATCACTACCAAGTTGCAATTTGAGGGGGGAATGTTGGTGTGTCCAGAGGATTTAATGTTAGTTGGTGTGTATATTTGTTCATCTATTAGAGGGTGGTCTAAGTAATAGTGGGTATGTGAGTATAAAAGTGTAAAAGGAATATATTCTAATAAAGAAATGGTGTGAGATAATGCTAGCAAGCCTAATTTCTCCATCTCTCTTTTTTTATTTTGATCGGTAATGAGAATTGTATAAATAACCAGCAATGTGCTGAAACCCAATACAATTACGACACTCCGCCAAAAGAAAAAGGACAGCAACAAGAAAGAGAGAAAAGACTCCCCCTTAACCCGGGTCCCACAAGAAATTACATCTACTTTCTCCAATCGTCCCCCTCCCAGCCCAAAACTTCACCAGCTCCACAGCCGACCGAATGACCATACCAACCGGTTTAGATACCTCCTCAAAAATTCTGAGATTTCTCACGCCAAAGGCACCATAACTCGGCAAACAACGACGCCCTCCATGCGAGCCTTTCCTCCCCATCAAGCTCACCGGCTGAAAACAGCAATGAATCTGGCATGATGCGGCATGGACCAATACATACAAAAACCTTTTATGATGGCTCCCCACACCTCAGTAGCCATGCGACAATGGATGAATAGGTGAGATGTGGACTCCTCCCCATCGGAACACATGACACACGAACTCTGGACATCCTTTCCCCGCCGAGTCAGCTGGTCCCTAGTGAGAATTCTGTTCTTGCACAAAGCCCAAACAAAGAACCAAATCTTCAGCGGAATAGGCTCTCTCCACAGCCATCGACCCTCAAATCTAATCAGCGAATGGCGCGATAGCCAATGGAATAGTGATTTAGCATTGAACTTACCATCCTGATTCAGGGCCCAAATCCTCTAGTCAACCCAGGACCCATTTTGCTGCGCCTCATACAGCCTACTCAGCATATCCAGATAGAGCCCTACCTCGCAATCCCTAAGGCGCCTTCTGATGACAACATCCCAAACACACCTCCCCCCAATGATCGACATAAACTCGTCAATTCTACCCTCCGGGTTCAGCGAGAGGGCGTAGATAGCCGGATATATCTCTTCGAGCAGCCCCACCTCCAACCAGCGGTCCTTCCAAAATCGAATCCGGGATTCGCAACCCCAACTATATCGAACACCTTTCACCATGAACTCCCACACACGCGAAATCTCTCCACCATCGCGAGGTGCTCCTGTGGATAGAACACTGAATCCCTCATCCACCCCATGAAAGCCCATACTTGTCGCTAAGAACACGCCACCATAGACTTCCCCTTTCCTCCTCCCTTCCTGCTCGCCAAATCCACTTTCCTAGCAACGCCAGATTGGTTCTTTTAAGGTTTCGGATCCCCAGCCCGCCACAAGCAATCAGCAACTGACAAGTGTCCCAATTAACTAAGTGATATCGCCTATTTGAGCCTGCCCCCTCCCACAGAAAAGACCTCTGGATGCTCTCCAGACGATTGAGAATCTTGGCGGGACATCTAAACATGGACATGAAGAAGATCGGTGTCGACGATAACACCGCTCTAACCAATATCAACCTCCCCCCACTACTCAAAAACCTTCCTTTCCATGCAGACAATCGCTGCTCGAATCTCTGCACAACCGGCATCCAATCACGGCTCGAAGGCTTCCTAATCCCAAGCGGCAGGCCCAGGTATCTAATGGGCAGCCTCTCAATACCACAACCCACCGAATCCGCAAGACGAGCCAGACACTCCTCATCCACCCCGATGCCGGAGACAGTAGACTTAGAGAGATTGATTCGTTGTCCCGACACAGCCTCGAATACCGAAAGCACATCCGCCATGGTGCGAAGCTCAGTAAAATCAGCCGACCCAAATAAAATAGTGTCATCCGCATATTGCAGGTGTGTAATGGTTCTGCCCTGCTCTCCCACCTGAATCCCAGCGAGCCTGCCCAAGTCCTTGGCACGACTAAGCAGCCCGGACAAAGCCTCCCCAACCAAATTGAAAAGAACGGACGAGGATCCTTGCTCGAGACCCTAGAGCTCTTGAAATACCCAGCAGACGTACCATTCACCAAGACCGAAAACCACGGAGAAGAGTAGCACCCCCGCATCCACTTCCTCCAAGTAGCCCCCTCTCTAGCATGTAATCCAAATTCTCCCAGCTGACCCGATCGTAAGCTTTCTCCATATCGACCTTCCAAATCACAGCCGTCCTTCGATGAGTGAAGGATGAATGAATAGTCTCATTAGCAACAAAGCCCTACCGTTTCGAAATGATAGACCCCATCACCCATTTCATCCTGTTGGCCAGCACCCTAGATATAATCTTATACAGGCAATTAGTTAAGCTGATAGGTCGGTAGTCGGAAATATCCTCAGCCCCCTGCTTCTTTGGGATGAGGGTAATAAACGTAGAGTTTAACGCTCTCCCAACGAAACCAGTCATGTGGAACTCAGCAAAGACCTCCATTAGATCCGTTTTTATGACCTCCCAGAAAGTGCGGTAAAATTCCATGGTAAACCCGTCCGGCCCCGGCGCTTTGTTTCTACCCCCGAATCTGATCGCTGTCCATACTTCGTCCTCCATAAAGGCACTCTCCAACCCCCTGCTAATCTCCTCGGATAGAGCGGGAAAATATAACTCGGAGGTCATCGAGTATCTGATTGCTCATAGAAACCAACGACATCGTCATCAAGACCGCCGTGTCCCGAGTACATCATCCCATCCAACGTAATGCTCCCCAGATACTTATGTTTATTACGAGCATTAGCGACCGCATGAAAATATTTCGTATTGGCATCCCCCTCCTTGAGCCATCGAGCCTTTATACGCATCCAGACTTCCTCTACCTACATACCTCTAAAACTCGACTTCCGCTGCGATGCGGTCTCCCTTTCGTCCCCCGACAAATTTCTAGTTTCCTCCAAAGTGTCTAACTCCATCAGCTTAGAGAGTAGGTTCGCCTTTCTAACTTGCACCCTTCCATACTCATCTCTATTTTAGGCCTTGATGCTATCCTTTAGCCGCCGTAGCTTAGATAGGAACCTGAAAGCAGCCGTCCTGTTAGGCACATGACCCGACCACCAACCCTGAACCTTCAGCCGGAACATCTCATCCATTAACTACATGTTTTCGAACCGAAAAGGGGAAGGGCCCCTTCCGCGAGACTCGCACGTGAGCCCAATAGGGCGGTGGTCTGAGATGGCCCGAGCGAAAGCTTCCATTCGGGCCCCAGGGAATATGTCGAGCCAATCCGTAGAGCACAAAATCGGTCCAGCCTGCTAAGGGATGGCGATTCTTGCAGACTCGACCACGTAAACTGTGCCCCAACCAGTGGGATATCAAACAATCCCCAATCCGTAATGAAGGAGTTGAAATCCCTCATAACCCCCTGATTAGCCGGTCCTCCCTACTTCTCTGAGTCCCATCGGATGGCGTTGTAGTCCCCCGCGAGGCAAAGCGGGAAATCCTGACGAGCGGCCACAACATGCAGTTCTAACCAGAGCCCTTCCCGCTCCCGATCAGTCGCTGGACCATAAATGCCCGCAAAGCTCCATAGCTTTCCTTTGACTTTGTCCCGAAGCACCACAGAGGCCGAGTACCAACCCAATTCCTCCTCCACCTTGTCAAACAGAACCGTCGATCAGGCCACAAGAATCCCTCCAGAAGCACCAACGGAGTCAACTCTAACCCAGTCCCAGCTGTTTCCCCCCAATACCGAAGCAACCTTGCTCCTATCACAGGTACCCCACTTAGTTTCTTAGAGGGTGACAATAACCGGGTTGATCCCCGCAATGACTTGTTTAGCCCCCGCCCGCCTCTGCCGATCACATAATCCTCTTACATTCCAAGATAAAACCTTCATTCTGTAACCAACTAATGCCCGCCCGACCGAAAGGAGACCCGCTATATCCCCCCACCCTCCTCCCATCCGACATATCCCATTGCAGCCGCGCCAGTTCCCGCGACCCGCCGCGTCGCTTTCTCATGGTAGTCCGAGGGCCCGTGATAATCGACCTGAATACCTCACGCAGTTCAGCCTGAGAGCCCTTAAATGACATCCCCAGATTTCGCCCCACCTCAATCAATCGATCTATGTCCGCCAGCAATACGACATCTAGGCCAAGTCCAGGAGGATTTGAGCACGGTCGTAGCTGCATCTCCTCTTCCGTCAAACTGTTTAAATTGCTCAGCCAAGCATCTGCCGTGTGAGGCCAGCAAACTCGTTGAAGCTCCATTCCCAAACCATCGGTGCACGAGTCGCCAAAATCCCCAGAGCCCAATTCGACTTCCTAGGCATGGCAGTTGCTCGAACCGGAGACCCCCGTCTTCCTCATATAACTCCTCCCCGTCGTCCCCTTCCTAAGTTCATAAAAGGAAATACGGGTCCCCCCATCCGAGATGTGGGACACGATCTGGGCCTCCAAGTTGGTCCTCCTCTGAAGAGAGTAGTCAACGGCCTCAGACCTGTCGGACCACTGAGTTGGCCTGGTGGAACATCCCGACCCAATAAGTCCTCCAGATCCAGTTGCAATCTCCCCCACCGGGTCCTCTAAGCCCTCTATGGATCTAAATACGGATCGCGGGGCCCTCCAAATACCCATCGATAAAGGCATCGGTGAAAGCCAGTTAAGCCCGCCACGTGTCCAAGCCCCCTGCGCAGATATAAACCCTCTCTCCCTACCACATCCACAAACAATAAGCAAGAGGTCCTCTGTAGACCCTCTGGAGCCTTCGAAGCCCTTACCACGTGCCAAGCTCACGCAGATGCTCGCTCCCCGAGGCCCCCTCCAGCGTCGTCTCCTTCTAATATAAACCCTCAGTTGCTTTTTGGATCCAGAAGCAGCAGATCTCCAAAAAGGGCCAACCGTCTTGATAAGCATAGGATCCCAAGTATGCTCCCTTACCTCGTTCATCCCTTCCGACAAGCCCCTGTACTCACCTACCCTCTGTACAAGCAGGTCAAAGCTGTCAAGCCCAACGTACGAAGCGACCTGGACCGTCGATTGAGCCACCGTGTGAGGGGCCGCCGGCAGCACCTCAGGACGAAACATGAAGCCAATCGCCGGTAAAGTATGAGCGTCTCTGAGACCCATCGTGGCCGGAGGAGCGCGAAAGCCCCCGTGATGCGTCAACTCCGAGGTCGAGCACCCAATCATGGCCACCATCGATACCCGATTCGCCGGAGCCCATCCATGTTCGATTGGATCCGGCAACGCCTGAACTTCCATTACTGGCGGGTCTATGATGCCAACGCCAGAGGGCACCCTCCTCAAAGCCACCTCTACCGGATGCTGCTCGATGACCGTCCTCTCCCGATGGTCGATTTCTACAACGAGCTGACAACGCTGGCCGTCGATCAGCACATCAATGAGGCGGGGGATACTAGTGACCGACTCAACCGCGACGAGGATGCGAACAAAGGATGTATCCCAGAGATCTGCAGAGCGACGATCAACCCGGACAAAGCGACCGCAACGGTTACCGATCCCAAGGAAGACCTCCGGGGACCAAGCATGTAGCGGCAACCCAAAAATCTGTACCCAAACCCCCTCTTTCTCCTCCACAATGTGTACCCCACCCACGGTGGGCTCCCATGGTTTGCATGTAACCGGACAACCGTCAATGATGAATCGCTTTTTGAGACACCCCGCAGCCAACTTCTCCGAACCGAACCGCAGGAGAAAAGAAGAAGAAGAAATGACCGATACCTGAGGTCGATCAGCAACCTCCCAAGTGTAATTAGTCCATCGATGTACAGATAACAATGATAGTGTATCTCTATTTGCACCAACGACCACCCAAAAATAGCGTAGATTAACCGCAAGAGATCGAAAGTGCGAAAGATGAAAACAAAGAGGCCCGGAACCAGATTGGTGATCGGACCCTGGCACCAAAACCGGACCCTGCTTCACGCCACGGTCACTCGCCGAACCGGGAGTATGGTCCCCAACCCCCAGCGATACAGAGTCCACCGCTCTGTTTCTCCTGGTGACAATCGACCACCCCCGACTCACATCCCGTAGCTGAGACTCGTTTAGGAAGGTCTGCGTAGCCCCCCTTGGAGTAAAAAAACGATCTTCCGCGGAAGAAACAGTTTTACCTTGCGCCCGGGTGGCATCGCAACCGAAGCGATGGCAGATCGAATGGCGACGAAAATTGATATTGCGGCACCGACCGCATATCCAATCACCCGCCCTGAGTACCAGGCAAGGCCCAACATGTTCTATGTTCATATTTCCTTCTCCTTGGTCTCCCAATCACCAGTTCTCCCGTGAAGCACACACTACGACTCCATTTTATTGGTAGCAGGAATGGTTACCCTGTCTATTTCAATTGGCCGCGAAGAACCCCTTTCTTCATCACTCTCTCTCTCTCTTTCCTTTTCCTTCTTCCTTCTAACCCTAACCCTAATTTCTATCAATCTACTTTAAAATTAATTTCAAATTCAATTGAATAAAGGGGCTGACAAAAGAAAAGGTTGAAGTTTAGGGAATATCAGCATAAAATATTTGGTATGAATTATTTGATTAACAAGGAGTAGAAGCTGCTTTTCTTAGGAAATTTTATAGATCATTAATCTTCCCTCCAATGAGGAGCGCATGAGAGATGCTTAAAATACAGATAATTAAACTAGAAATATTTCCAAAATATAATGTGAAGAAGATCATGAAGTTCATTGGTGCTGTTTGATGAGAAAATATTTAGTCCGGGGAAAAAAGAGAACAAGAGATTTGATATTTAATGACTAATGAGTTAAAAATGTATGCAACCTAGCCGAAGAAAACAATAGTTACCTGCATAATAAAAACAAAAGAAATCCCAAACGATTAATTTATTGAGGCTTACAATTGAGGGTCTCCACATTAAGCTGCTAGGGGACTGCTTCTTGACCTGTTGTGATGACTGAAACTTGAACTGAGGCTACTCTATTGAGACGAAAAGGTCTACAAATTTTTTATTAACTTGTTGGATTACTTTTTTACATTGACCATCATTGCACAATATTATTTAGGCAAGATTGGGATTTTTGCTTTATTCATTCTCTCAGTCCTTTATTCCTCTGGTACCTAACGCTTCATTAAATAGTTAGGAATTCTAGGATATCAATATCCTTCTTTTATAAAAGTGTTTGGTCGTTTCTGAATTTATGAACATGGAATCTAGTATGCTCTTAATGCTGGCTGATATGTTTAGTCTGCTGTGGTATTTGTGAACTTATTTTTAGACTAGGCTAGTGATTTACATGTATGCACAGCAAAACACACACACACACACACACACACACACACACACACACACACACACACACATTTACATGTATGCACAGCAAAACACACACACACACACACACACACACGAAGTACTATAGATGAATCCAGGACCCCTAAGATACTCTAATCCTAGATAAAGTTCTCTTTCCTCAACCTACAAGATGGAGAGATGGAGTTATACAAACATTACTTGCGCTCAGGCTTCTGTTAAGGGAAACACCTTGGCATGCTTCCTCTCTTCCCTATAATTTGACTGTTTCACCTTTCCTTATGTATTTCTTTATTATCTTCACTATGTGGTAATCGCATACTTTTCTTATTCTAAATCATTGTTGTCAAGCAGTAAGGAGTTTTTCATTGGTTTTTTCTCTGGCTTATTAGATGCCGAGGAAATTGTTTAAGTCCGCATCTTTCCCCTTAAAAATAATAAATAGAGCTCTTGTAACCATTTGCTTGAACATGTATATTCTCGTGCAGGGAGCTGGGACATATATGTTCCGGATAGATGATGAACGCGTTATTGATGCCACAAGGGCAGGGAGTATTGCTCATTTGATTAACCACTCTTGTGAAGTAAGTGGTAGATGCTAAGCCTTCTTTTTATTTCAGATTATGTCCTCGAGAGATCCCGTGCTTTTACTTCATAGAGTTCGTTTGTTGAATTGTTACTTTTTTGATAGTAATGACTACATAAAAGGAATACCAAATTGTATTACTTTTTTGATAGTGATAATCAAAATTCATTGATGATCACTTATCTCAATACTGTGTTATCCTATATTTTCTATTGGAACCAATGTTTTTACAACCGATTCGTATCGTAAAATGTTTTAGGTTTTACGAATCGAATTGTATTGTTCAATTGTTAGATTAAAAAAAAATCTAAAATCTAATATATTTAAAAGTTAAGCAAATCTTCCCATACTCAATTATACTCATGAAATTTCATTCACAAACCATAACTTTTGTACCATAAAGTGTGTCTAATTTATAACCTAACCAAACAAAGAAATGAAGGCAACTAGGGATATATAGTTCAATAATACCATATATCAATGACTGTTCAAAATGGATGTTTGTAAACAAGCCAATCGTTAAAAACTTGACAAGCTTTTATAACAAATGGAATCGAATTCCATATCCTATGGGAGAAGATATGAAGAAAATAGAAGCTTGTATAACAAATGCGCTATACTTGGTCAAATCCTGCTTTACATCATCATCTGATTTTGCAGCAGTGGACATGTATCTGGAGTATTGAGGTACCTCTATAGCTGACGTGTGGCTTGGGTGAAAATGTTGACAGTTGATAACCTTATCTGCCAGGAAGAGAGTATAATAAATAAATGCTACCTGTGTAATGGGGCAGCTGAAACAGTGAATACAACATCAAAGTGGTTCTTCAACTATGCAATGGATTTATATTTATGGATGTTTATTTGATTGTTCCGGTGCCATGAGCATTTTTTCTAGTTGAGGGAGATGCCAAACTTCAAGAAGGTAATGCTTCTGGCAGCTATGTTGCAAGGTACCGAACTATTTTGGGGAAGGAGCCTACAGCAGACTGGATAATTTTGCAACCAATTCATCATTGAGAATAGGTGAAAAAGCATTGACATAAAAGGCTCTTGCCCATGATTTTTTTTTACCGACAGTTCTTCTATCATCTTTAAGGATGTGATGGAGAGTCTTAAGATTTTTGTGGACAACGTATCGATTTATGTCTCACAGCAGACTTGAACATATGGGGGATCAAGTCATCTCCAGGTACCTGTGAAGTTTTTTTTCAAAAATTCAAAATAAAATTTTTTTTGACTAAAATTTAGAGCTCAGATGAGAGGCTTATTAATAATTATTGAAAGCTGAAGGGAAGATAAAAAAGACAAAAGTGATAAGATTTTTTTTTTATTTTTTATTTTTTCTCTTTTTGTTAAAAAAAAGAAGAAGATTTTCATTAATAAATAATGAAGAGGGGATGCTCATATTCTATACGAAAGGATGTGAATGGAACACAAGGGAAGCCATCTAATATTTGGATCATTGACTTATATTAAACGGAGAGTAGATCAAGGAAATGGTTTGTTCTTCAGCATTCATTTCGGGGATTAGGTCCATTTCTCAGTGCTACAAATGTAATGAAATTGGCTACCAATCTTTCAATTTTTCTAAAAGAAGACTCATTACTTAATTCAACTAGAAGATGGTTATGAAGAAAAACTGGAAAAGATAAACAAAATGGAGATGATAAAATACGAGGATGTTGAAATCTATGCCAATATTGAATAATTCTTGATGATCAGGTGAAGTCTAGTTACTAAAGAGATATAAAGAGAGATTTGGAAATGGAGTTATGTAGTACTGATGTCGATGTGTATCGATATGGTGATTGTGGGTTTTGTAACAACTATGCTAGGAGAGATTGTTGAAAAATTTAGAGTAAGTTTTAAAAAAACATCCGAGTCCTTTTATTAGTGCATAGTTTAAGAAAGGCAAATAAGTGTTTGCTATCTTTCGTGTAAGTAAAAGTAAGTAGTACACAAATGATACTGTCAAACACAAATAGATAGCATGCCATATTTTCCATTTACTAAGAATACTGTGGTAATTTGATAGCGTTAACACAAATAGCCTTAATAGTACTTATTTGTTTGCTGAAGACAAAGTTGAAGCCATGTTTGGTAGCTTTTCAACTACAAAGTTTCAACTTCTTGGCGTCGAGTTCTCTCCAAGTAGAGGGTGATGGATTCAGAAAATCCAATTTGAGATCAAGTGTGGTATCAAAGCTCAAACAAAGATCAAGACAAATAAAGTACGAATTCCAAAAGCAAAGCACTAATCCTGGGGGATTCCAATGTGCCATGTAACATAAGTGCAAAGTTGTAGGTTGAGGTTTGTTGAAAGCTGGAAATCCATTGGCACTTCGGATCCTAGCCAGTATGTTAAAATGAGTTCAACAAGTAAACGAAAGTCAACTTGATGATATGGACCATTGAGAAGACACATTTGAAGGTTAATTTAGTTTCTCTATTAAGAGTTAGGGGAGATGGACTGCTTCACTATTTTTTAATAGCGTACTATGTGTTTGAATTAAAACACAAGTTATTACATACAAAAATAAAAGAGAAAATGTTCCTCAACATTTGAGTAATTGTATTGAAAAAAATGTTGAGAAGCTTTGGACTCCCTTTAAGTTCCGTTTAAACAGGAGTGGCAACAGGCTGGGTTTGGGCCTACACTTTTGTAATTTTTCATTAGGACTTGCCCAATACTGGGTCATTGCAACTCCTTTATTTCAAGGTCGTTGGTCCTCACTCTAGGTATTGTTTAATTTTTGTCTGATATTTCACTTTAATGAACTGTTTATTTGTTTATGTAACTCATCTCTGCATTGCTGAAATCATTTTTGAATTATGCTATTGGTGAATTATTTTCAATTGAAGTTCCAAGCTCATACAGTGAAAATATTACCTCTTTATTTGCCCAAATGTTAGTTTTGTAGGTTTTTTTTTTTTTTTTTTTTTTTTTTTTTTTTCATTTTCAAGTTTTACTGTCTATGTGCAGCCTAATTGTTATTCAAGAGTGATAACTGTTCAAGGTGACGAGCATATAATTATTTTTGCAAAAAGAGATATAAACCAATGGGAAGAATTAACATATGATTACAGGTTTTGAACCAATTCTTACTATGTAATCCATTTCCTTTATATTTTCTGTAGGTTCTACGCTGACTGCCTTTGTTTTTGATTTACAGATTTTTTTCAATTGATGAACAACTTGCTTGTTATTGTGGGTTCCCAAGATGCCGTGGGGTTGTCAATGACATTGAAGCAGAGGAGCAAGTGGCAAAGATACGTGTACCTCGCTGCGAATTGATTAACTGGACAGGAGAATAAAGAGTTAGTAAAAGGGAACCTATTTTTTCCTTTCTTATTGGAAAGATTGGTGATTGTTCTTTTAATATGATGATAGTAGGGTCATATTTAAAGGGATTAGATTTTTGCGGGGCTTAGGTTCTAACACTGCGATTGTTCTTTATAATTTGGATTAGCTGTTAAGTCCATGAATTTGGAAATGGAGCTGGTGACATGTTTTGGAATTATGAGTCATGTATATGAGATTTGAAAAGCTTGCTCTCAACTTTCAATATTCTAGATTCTTGGTTCAATTCATTATTCACTACCCCATGATATCAAAATTCTTGCTACTGAAATTGTGTTCAGGATTTTATATTTTAGGATTTAGCTACAGATTGCTGCTTTAATTTCCTAGATGGGATAAGGCTACGATGATGACGTAGCTTTAGTTTCCTAGACAAGATTCATCCTCACACTGAACACCCTTTTCCAGAACCTCCTCCCGCAACGGTGTAATAGCCCAACAGTCCAATAATAGAAAATTCCTAGTTTGCCTTTGCATATGAGAATTTTAATATAATGAGAAATGAATATGAAATTCTATGAGAAAATGTGGATTAAATATGTGATTTTCATACCTGGGGCTGAATCGTAATTTATCTATTTAATAGGGGTAAAATGTCTTTTTACATGAAAGGACTGATTAGAGATATTGCGAATTTCCTAGGATAACCATGTAACTTTTCTTTAAAGGGCTGATTGGTAAACCTCGAGAAAGTTGGAGTTAATGGTGTAATTTTCATTGGAAAGGCCATTTTCATAATTTTTAATAAAGAGAAGGGTCATTAGGTAATTTCCCTAAAGAAGAGATTTTAGAAATTTCAAATTTTTTTGTGGATGTGGGATCATGGTTCAAAATTCCGGTTGGAACGTTCCAGTTTCGGCCAGCTCGAGAACAACCCCCCCTTTCTAATTTACCGCCCGGTGAATTGAAAATTCTGGAAATTCCTGGCAGTAAATTGAAAATTCCGGATGGTAATTTTTGAAAAAATGGGCACCATATATATGTCCGAAAAGTCCATTCTTGCTATTTATTTATTCTTCTCTTTACTTCCTGTCTACCGCCCTCTTTGCTACTTGGGACCTTACCTCCTTATATCTAGCCTCATTCAATGAAATGTTGGTGGATAATCATAAATCTAACAAAAATCATTGTATGGTAAATGTCTACCTTACTTTTTTTTTTTTTTTTTTTCATTTATTTAAGATAAATAATGTAGTTCTAGCTTATTTTATGATAGGAATTAACATAAAAAATCAATTTTCACCATAAAAACTAGCCTGAACATATTAGTATTACCCAAACCCAATGCCTCAATTTAAAGGAGGGACATATGGTCATGAATATTATTATAGGCAACACTACAAGCATAATTGACTGAATGAGGATGATGAAGATGAAGAGTCAATCAGGAACTCTACGTGGCTGTAAATTAGTGGTACACTCATTCCTCTTGTTTAATTTTGTCACTTTAGAAAGGTTCAAAAAGTCGTTAGTAAAAAATTCATAGACATGTTGAGAATGATAGAAATTAAGAAGCCTAAATCCCAAATAAAAAATAGATTTAAAAAAGTAAAAAACACATTTCCAAACTATAACCAAATCCTTTTTCGACTCTACGATTACATTAAAAAATGTTAAATTAAATTTAAAATAATATTACAAATTGTAATTTTTATATTTGGAACTATAATTAAACTGTAGACTATATACGAAAGTGGTATTAAAAGAAATTACCTAATACGAAAGATGTATTATCGTACACATTATCACACACCTTACCATACACCTTACTGTACACCTTATCATGCACTTTACCATACACCTTTCCGTACATCTTATAGTACACCTCATAGTACTTTTTACCCTACACCTTACCGTAGACCTTACAGTGCACCTTACCGTGCACCTTATGGTACATCACCCTTACGGTAAGGTGAATAGTAAGGTATACAAGAAGATGTACGTTTAGTTGTATAGTAAGGTATACGGTAAGATGTGCGGTATGGTGTACGATTTGGTGTATGATAAAGCGTATGGTAAGGAGCAAAGTAAGGTGTACGATAAGATGTGTGGTAAGACGCACGGTAAGGTCCATAGGTAGGTGTACGGTACATCACCCCTTATGGTACATCACCGATATGGCACATCACATTTATGGTACATCTCCCTTACGGTACATCACCCTTAGAGTACGTCACCCATATGGTACAGTACACCTTACACCTTACTATACACCTCACCGTACACCTTATCGTAGACCAAACCATACGTCTTATTGTACATCTTACTGTACACCATGGGTCAAAATATCGTCCGATACCAATATGTATCGGACGATACGTATCAGTATTGGACTAGGACGATACGATGCATTCAATGTATTGTATCGTCTTGTTTGTATGGGAAGCCCCGGACGATACATTCAATGTATCGTCCGGTACATTGAATTTCCGATATGTATCGTCCGATACGTATCGGTAGAGCGAAATTTTAACCCATGCCGTACACCTTATCGTACAGCTTACCCCGTACACCTTACTATACACCTTATCGACCTTTTCGTACATTTTACTGTACACCTTACCATACATTTTATTGGAGACCTTATTCTACATCTTACTGTACTCCTTAATGTACACCTTACCATATGCCTTATTGTACACCTTGTTGGACACCTTATTCTACATCTTACCGTACTACTTAATGTACACCTTACCATATACATTACTGTACACCCTGTCGTACACCATAAATCACCTTTCCGCACACCTTACTGTACACTTTACCTTACATCTTACCGCACACCTTGCTGGACACATTATCGTACACCTTAACATATACCTTACTTTCAAATTACTGTACACTTTATCGTATATCAATGTATGAAAACATCGGTCATTTTCTGTCATATTAATAAAATACAGACGTAAATATCGTATAAAATTCTAGAGCTTCGCTAAAAAGGAGGTCACCATCGTTTAATTAAATATGGGAATTTTGAAAATTAAAAAATTAGATTTTTCTGGAATTTCTGTGATTTTTTCAAATATTATTATTATTTTAAATTGTACCGTTCGGAACATTTGCCAATGTTCCGCCGGAATATGGGATTTTGACTGATGTGTGGGAGTTCTACACCACGTCTAGGTGTCAAGAGAGAGAGAGAGAGAGAGAGAGAGAGAGAGAGAGAGATGTAAGGGGGAAATGTGCGATGTGTGGGACCCACTTAAGTAGGTGGCACCTCCTTAGGTAGGTTGGCCACCCCAACCGACCTCCCAAGGGGCAGGTTGTTGGTGTGTCAGTAGTATTATATCCTTATGTTGGTGTGTGTATGTGTTGCTCTATGTAAGTGTGGCTGTGTTTAGAGAGTATGTGGGTGTCAATAACAACTTGTAAGTGATTCAAATATCAATGATAAGTGGGTATGAGGTATCTAACTCATAACCCTAATTTCCTCCATCTTTCTTCATCCCTTTCTCTTTTCGCTCTTCTCCTTCTTCTTTGATTCAACCTTGACCCTAATTGATTCCTCACAATCTTAATTTGGTATCAGAGAGGGTAGATCCCATGAGTTTTTAAAGTCTTTCTCATTTGAAACTCATTGGTTTTGGTTTATGAGAGAAGTATTGGAGAAGATATGCATCAAAATAGCCCAGAGATTTATCGCGTGGACATGTATCAGTTTAAGATTATTGGCTGAATCTGTGCATCATCTAGGCGGTGCATTCTATGAAATCTGATCACTGATATTTTTGTTTTACTGTGACTGAATTGGTAGTCAAGTTCTTCATGTTTACTGGCTTTAAGTCTGTTTTTTATCGTATTATCAGTGTACGTGAAGACTGGTGTGTGAACTTTTTTTTTGCCATGATTACTGCCACTTTATTTTGTTGTTGATTGTGGGCTGCCATCAACTGTTTGACGTAATGCCCATCCCAAATCTGTGAAGACAGCACACTTCAATGTTGCAGCCCTTGGCACAATGTCTAGTGCAATAGTGAGCTGTTTGATGAGGTGTCTGCCCCAGCTGCAAGTGTTAATATTACGCAACCCTATTTACATTTTGGAGCTACATTTATGGTGTTATAGCTGTTGCAAACCAGCTGTTTGATGATATGTCTAACCAAGTTGTTATGATCTGCAGTAGTGCTGAATTATTGGAGTTGTACTGATCAAAACAAAAAATAAAATATCAACGACAATGTTGAGGCTCAATCGTTCTTCAATGACCGTGTAGACAGTATAGTGTTTACTAGTGACAAGGTCATTCGATAGAAGTGAAGCTGTGGTATTATTGTCGTATAGCTGCTGGGGTACAGTATTGTTGTTGTGGAGCTGTGTATATGACAGTGGTGTCCAGGGGCGTGGCCGTTCTGCATTGTTTTCTGAATTCGTTTTGGAGTTGTGTAAACCGCAGCAGTGACCAGCAGTTTGTAGTGGTTGTTGTGTACATGGATCAAAATCTTGGTTGTCCGATACGTATCGTCCACCATCAAAACCGAGACGATACGTATCAATATCGCTGATACATTCAATGTATCGGCGATACAATGAAAAAATAATTATATTGTACTACTGGCCAGCGGTACATACCCAATGTATCGTGTACCGCTAGCCAGCGATACCAGTATGTATCAGACGATACGTACTGGTATCGTCCAAGATTTTGACCCATGGTTGTATAACCGCTCCAGTGTTTTGATTGTGTAATCAACACCTCTCTTGCCATTGTTTCGAATGAAAATTTATTTGTGGTGATCATTGTGTGTGGTGAAAAAACCCCTCTTCTTGATCTTTACCCTTCAATCCCAGTAGCTGCTATAGTCGTGTCCATTGGCGTTGATGTTGGCCATGAAAAGATCACCCTATTCAGTACCAAAGAAGGACTATTGGTCAGAAGTATATCGAGTCGGTAACCGTGCCTGCGTGAACCCTTGTTATTTGGAGGGGTTGTTCTCTTGGTTTGGACGTATTTGGAAGACTGATTCGCTTCATTTTCTAGATGGCTATTATTCGCTTGATTGTGTGCACACTGTGTTTGTTCTTTTTTCAGTGAGGACAGTTGTTGGTTGGGTTAGGTATCCCATCGATGGACGAAGACAACAACTTTGTAACACTTATAGAGGGAGTATCAAAACCTCTTACAGTGAGCCTTGGGTATCCCAGGCTATGCTACTCATCTTAACCGAGTCGGGTATTGTTGGCACTACTCACGTCTCATCTCCACATCCTTGTCCCCTTAGATCATTGATTTAGGAGCGACAGATCATATGCCTGCTGTGTCATCATTGTTTGATAGAACCATGCTGTTATCCTCTCCGAGCAATATCCTTGTTGCTGATGGTTCTAGTTATAACGCTAGGAATTGTGCATGTTGGTGGATTATCTCTAGACTCTCGATTACATGTTTCGAAGATGTCGATGAGTCTTCTTTCAATCAGTCGAATTACGAAATTCATGAACTGCAATGTGACGTTTTTTTCCCTCATATTGTACTTTTAAGGATTTGTCCACTAGAATAACTTTTGGACGAGGACGAGAGAAGGGCCATTATATCTTTGAAGAAGAACATAGTATTCCCAGATGGGTTGATGCTGCTTCAGCTACTTCATCATTGGAGTCAACACATCTATGGCATCATCGATTGAGACATCTCTCTTTACCCCATTTACACCTATTGTTCCCTAACCTGTATAATTGTCCGAGCATAAAAATTTTCAGTGTGAACTATCTCACCTCTCAAAACATTGTCACACCTCCTACCCAATAAGTGAAAATAAGTTTACCATTCCTTCAGATATTGTTCTCTCTGATGCTTGGTGACCTTCCCCAGTTGTGGGTTTACAGGCATTTTAGTATCTTACCCGTTATATCATTGTGATGAAGTTAGTTCAATTTTTCCAATACATCATAAGTTGGTTGAAACTCAATTTCAAGCACGAATGAGGATACAAAGCTCAGATAATGGGGGAGAGGATTCCTCTCGGCATCTCCAATCTTTCCTATGCTCTCATGGAATTGAGTGGCAAACCTCCTGCCCCACACTCCACAAAAAAATGGACTAGGTGAACGGAAAAATCGCTCGTTCCCTTCTCATTTGCATGAACGTTCCGAGACGTCTTTGGTGTCATGTTGTTCTTACTGTCAGCTACCTTATCAATCGTATGCCTTCTCCTTTCTTTGGGGGGGGGGGGGGGGGAGTGGTTGTCTTTTTAAAATGGGTTTTCCCAATAGTAGTGTCTTTCTTGTTCCACCCGTGTCTTTTGATGTCTCTGCTTGGCTCATATTCCCTCCACCCATCGTGATATACTTTTTTCTAAAGTAGTGTCCCTATAACTGGGAAGTGGTTTGCCACTTCAGATGTCACATTACTTGAGTCCACCCAATTTTATGCTCCTCAGTGCCCTCTTCAGGTGGAGAAGTATCCAAATGTTAGTGAAGAGAATAGCAAGAATCGAAATTAGAATCCTTTACCTATACCTTAGATAAGGGAGGATGATGTTGAAGAGGATATTGAAGAATTGGCAAGTGCTAGTGACCCAAAAGTAGTAGAATAGGATCAGTTTGGGAAAGACATTCTTTGAAAGGAAAGAAAAGGAGCACCCCCTTTTACTGAAGACACAAATTAAGAGTCAATCCAAGAAGTTAGTCTAGTTGTTGATGCTCCTCAAGTTTCAAATTTCGATCTTCCAATTGCCCTTCTCAAAGGAACAAGACGCCCTATCAGTAAGTTTGTCTCCTACTAGAAGTGTTTTGCATCTCACATGCCGTTTGTGTCTTCGTTAGATTCTACTACCATTCCGACAAGTGTCTCAAAGGCTCTTTCACAGTCACAGTGGAAAGATGCCATTATGCAAGAAATAAAGGTCCTTGATCATAATCAAACTTTAGATATTGTTGATCTTCCTGTAGGAAAAAAGGTAGTAGGAAGTAAGTGGGTCTAGTTGCAAGAGGGTTTACAAAGACACAAGGGGGGTGACTATCAAGATACCTTTGCTCCAGTTGCCAAGTCCAAAACTTTTTAGGTCCTCTCATCTCTTGTTGCATAAAAAGATTGGCCTTTGTATCAGCTAGATGTGAATAATGCTTTCCTCCACGGAGATCTAAAGAAAGAGGTATATATGCCCATCTATGAGTTAAAGCCATCTATGAGAAAGGGAAAGTATGTAGATTGAAGAAGTCCATCTATGAGTTAAAGCAATCTCCTAGAGCATGGTTCCAAAAGTTTAGTAAAGCTGTTATGGAATTTGGGTATAGAAGAAGTCATTATGACCATACTCTGTTTGTTAAAAAAGGTGCTCATATTACTGCTCTTGTTGTTTATGTAGATGACATCATTGTCTCTTTAAAAAAAAAAAAAACAAAGATGGCATCATTGTCCAGATAGTTGTCTCCTATATGGTAATCATGGGCATCTAAACATTGAGGTGTTTACAGATTCGGGCTGGGCTGGTTTCTTGAGTGATAGGAAGTCCACTACTGGTTATTGTACTTTCCTAGGTGGGAACCTAGTGACTTGGAGGACTAAAAAGCAGGATGTCGTCTCCATCTCAGCGCAATTGGAGAATATAGAGCTATGTCCCAAGGTGATGTGAAGGGATGTGGCTTAGGTTCATCTTGAATTATCTAGGTGTGAATGTAGACCTGCCTATGGTCTTGTATGGGGACAATGAGGCAACACTTCATATAATAGAAAACCCAGTGTATCATGAAAGGACGAAGCATATTGAAGTCAATTGTCATTTCATTTGCGAGAAAGTTGTCACAAGAGTTTTGCATTCCTCGAGATTTGAAGATCAACTGATAGACATATTGACAAAGGCTGTTGTGAAAAACGATTGTATGACATCACATCCAAGTTGGGCATGATAGAGATCTATGCACCAACTTCAGGAGTGTTGGTGTGGCAGTAGTATTTATATCCTTAAGTTGGTGTTGGGGGGGGGGGGGGGAGGGTGGGGGGGCGGGGGATGTTACTCTATGTAAGTGTGAGTGTTGTTTAGATAGTAGGTGTCAATAACCACTTGTAAGTGATTTAACTATCAATGATAAGTGGGTACGAGGTATCTACCTCATAATCATAATTTCCTCTATCTTGCTTCTTCCCTTTCTCTCCTTCTCTGATTAAAACCTTGACCCTAATTGAATCATCATAGGCTCCCCTTGAGGCCTATAAATAGAGAGAAAAGGGGGGGGGGGAGTACTCCATTCCCCCACGTCGAGAGAGAGAGAGAGAGGTTCTGGCAAATCCTCGTTAGTTTTATAAATAGGATTAGCCTGATCGAACCCCCGGTTTGGGTTTGTTTGGCGAAAAGAAAAACCGAAAAGTTCGGTTATGGGCCTTCCCAAGCCGAAACCAACCAATTGTAAGTAAATTATATATAGGGAGCCGATTAGGTCCTCCAATGGAGGACGGTGACCGTCCTCCAAAATACATATGGAGCTCCACGTGGCACCCAAAACACTGTTGGGGTGCCACGTGGAGCACAGGTAGACGGTATAGATCAATATTTAAAAAAAAATTCAAAAGAAACTTTTTAAACCCGCAAGTCAAAGTTTGACGGGTTTCATTCGCCCACATTTCACGGTTCAAAAAACACACGGTGGAGATGAGTTTTCAATTATTTTTTTTTCAAAGAAGATCTAAGCAATGCACCCGAGCTCCACGTGGCATCGAAACAATATTTTGGGTGCCACATGGAAGCTCGGAGGACGGTGACCGTCCTCCCATGGAGGACGGGCACCTATTCCATATATACATATATAGATAGTCAGCTTGAGTCAAGCAGACGATTGGGCCTCGGAATTTTGGTCCAAAATTAGTGTTTCACAACATTTCTTAAGGCTCGAATCTCACAAGACGTTGAATTAGGGAGTAGACTTAGGGTTTTAATTTCTAAAGGTTTAGTCAATAGAACTATATTTGAGCAAAAGTAAAACGAGTCTGGATTAAATGAAAATAGTAAAAGTGTAAAACAGGTTGCGAAATTGGGAACATTTTGATGTGCAAGTAGAACTTATAGGAAAACCGAAACCGGGTGAACCAAACCAAATCGAATCGGGTTGGTTTGGTTCATTAGTTGGACAGTTTGGTTTGGTTTGAACATTTAGAAACCGATTAGAACTGGTTTGGTTTGTGGTTTTGGTCCAAAATCGAACAAATCGAACCGAATACACCCCTACTGATTAGCCTTGATAACCCCAAGTAGGGTTGTTAACCCGGCCTACTAATCCTAGTTAGAGTTAATTAATCCCGATTAGCTTAACTGCTTAAGTAACCTCAATTAGGGTTAACTAACTCTAATTAGGCAGTTAACCGTGATTGACCTAATTAAGTAAGTTTAAGGTCCTTAATCATTATTATTCACGTTAAACAAGATTAAGCTTAGTTAAGCATGATTAAGTTTGATCAAGCCTAATTAAGGCTAAGTTAAGCGTGATAAGCAAGATTAAGAGGTGATTAATCCTGTTTAAGACTAATTTAAGCAAAATTGGGCGTAATTATGCCTAATTAAGCCCAATTAAGACTCAATTAAGCACCATTATGCACAATTAAATACGATAAGTACAATTAAGCATAATTAAGCCTACTTAAAGAGGATTAATCCAAATTAAGCTTAATTAGACCTAATTACAGTTGTGATAGGCAGGATAAGCAAGATTAAGAGGTGGTTAATCCTGATTAAGCTTGTCTAAGTCGAACATAAGCAAGATTAAGGTGATAAACTAAGTATGATTAAGCATGATCAGACATGGTTAAGCTGGACAAAGCTTGATTAAGACCAAGTTAAGCAAGCTTAAGTATGGTACACTATGAATACAAGTATTAAGCATGAGATAGCTTATATAAAGCGTGGTTTCAAAGCATGTTTTTATTTATTTATGAAAGGGGCTTTACGCCTAAGCTTATAATTTTTTAAAGGATAAAAAACATGACATGATTTTTAAGCATGTTTTTCAAGAAGCTTACGAGTATATGTAACCTTATGAAAAAGGTTAAGAAGTTTTCAAGTTTCAAAGAATAAGTTGAATACCAAGATTGTTGTGTGTGGTCCAATGGCAAGCTATAGGTAGAGAAAACCTGCTAAGAAAAGTAAGAAGTAAGAAAAGAACAAGAAATTTAGCACCTGTTATTCTTGCTCCAGTCACGAGGTAGCCTGTCCCAAGTTAAATTATAGCTTTTGCTATCGCTCCAGGGGTGATTTTAGCTATGCAAGTAACCCAATCGCTATACGATGGTTCAGTATTTAAGTTAAAGTCCGTGACTCAAGCAATTAATTAGAAAGATAAAGGACTTCAAGAAGACAGATACCACGTAAAGCAAAAGAACAGAAACGGAAACTCTTCTATGTCCTATATGAAGATTAAGGAAAGCAAGTTTTCATTAAAAAGAACCTCACATGAGATTTGGCATCTTTCATCTCTTCTCATTGTTTTGCATCTTTTTATACACAGACACCTCTCGACACACGAGCATCTGGACCTCTTGATTTGGGCGACATAGTTTTACCTCCATTTTCATTTGTAGTGCTGCTGGATTCTAGGGGTAGGACTTGTTGAGTAGTGTTTCACTCACACACTTATTTAATATACACAGAGAAGCAGTTGGACCAAAAAGGAAAAACAATTGCCGAATAGAAGCTTAAGACCAGGAAGCAAAGGAAGGTATGAATGAAGTCTGTAAGTCCTAGTAGGAAGTTTAGTATTGGTCAGTTATGTTAGTGTAAGATAGTGTTGTGTAACTCCAGTTGTATCAATCCATATGTATTAGTGTAGCAGTAGTTTGAGACATCATGTACTTTTTTAGAAGTTATGAAGAATTGAAATGAAATGAAAGTTTAGTTTTATTCTGCTTATGGTTTTTTTGATGCATTTTGTCCCATGCATGTTTCTGTTTCTTGCCCCTTTGTTGCTAGGTCCGAAGAATAAGTAGTTAACCCCTAGAATTCAAGTGTTTGGATTTCGGGACCTTACAGCTTGGTATCAGAGCAAAGGTTTTTGGCATCCGTTCTGAAAAAAGGCATGACGAGGGCTAGTTAAGTCACAATTTGAGTCCTAGGATGTCTATTAACGCGGCCATCACTTACCAAGGAGTATGACTTGTCAACTAATATGAATCTTGAATATTTTAGGAAATCAGAATGTCACAAAGAAGCCAATCGTTAACCTCCAACGACAATGACCCTAGGTAGTTCTTTACGACCCTTGAGGATTATATGAAAGTGAAGGCACATATTTATGGAAACAAGAGGTTGCACTGCTGGCGGCAATGATCCTGGAGGACATGACATAATGAATGACGAAGGCTGAAGCGTGGTTTGCAGAAATCAATAATATTTTAGAAGTAATGTGGTGCCCGGACGATTGGAAGATGTCTTTAGCCACTTTTATGTTTTGAGGGGAAGCTGAATTCTGGTGGAAAATGGAAAGAAGACCCAGGAGCGAGACTAATGGTACGTTTACGTAGAGTGAGTTCGTTGAACTATTCCATGACAAGTATTTCCTCGAGTATGTACGAGATCAAAAGCAAATTGAGTATATGGAGCTGACCCAAGGAAATAAGAAGGGCACAATACCAAGCCAATTTCATGGATCGAAAGTGATTCTTAGTACAACGTATGGAGGAATCAACAAGGGCAAATAAATTTGTTAAGGGAACTTAGGCCTTCCATTCGAAGAAAAGTAACTGCTTTGAGGTTGAGATCATTTGGGGCGGCTGTAGAAACAACCAACTGGTAGAAGAAGACTGAAGACTTTCAGAAGATCAAGGAGCAGAAATGGAAATAATTACCCGTGTGCCCTAGACAACTGAAGACTTTCAGAAGATCAAGGAGCAGAAATGGAAATAATTACCTGTGTGCCCTAGACAACAAGAAGAACGACCCAACCGAGATGAAAAGAAGCCGAGATTTGAAAGTCCCAGGCCCAATCCGAAGCATTTACCAGCCACTGGGACTTGTACTCACTGCGGAAAGTACCATGCTGATCAGCCTTGTACAAGGGCTATGGGGACTTGTTTCACTGTGGTCAAGCCGGACATCTCATTATTGATTGCCCATTTCCACCGGCTCATCATCAACGAAAACATGTCACAATCAACATGGTCAGACAAACATGCAGCAGTGGGAAGAAAATGTCACAATCAAAGTGGTTGAACAACATCTCACAATCAATAGAGTCAACAAGATGTTTCACGGTCTTAAGTATAATGTCGTTGACAAATTCAATAGGCAATGAAATGGCCAACAACAGAATGATTTACTCAGCGGAATGACTTACAGAGCAGAATGCTTTGAACAACAAAATAGCGCACATCTTAATGATTTGCACAGAGGGGTGACTCACTCAACGGAATGACTTTCTCAACAGAAAAACTTGTACAATAAAATGACTTGCACAGTGGAATGAATGACTTAGCGGAATGACTTGCACACAACGGAATGATTTACACAGCGAAATGCTTGTATACACAACGGAAATGCTCGTATAGCGTGGCAACTTACTTGACGAAAGGCTAGCACAGCAAAAGGCCAAAGGATCCAGGTAATTCACTATCTTAATGGAACATTTCATGGAGCGTTTGCCACATTGGTTTGTGCACTAAACCATGAAACCTTTCCCACTCACACATTTGCACGAGGTTTGTAACCAATGTGTGCCTAAAATCTGAACGTCCCATATACAGGAACATAGCATCCCATAGGTGGGAACCTGGTCGCAACCTCGTGGCCTCTATCCCTCTCCAGAGCCTCTACTCCTTTCTCTCACATGTTCACTTTCACGAGCACATACACACACAGTTAGGCAATTTATATATACTTCGTGATAATTTATATATGGTACGTATTCTCTCTACTTCTCTCTTTTTGTCTAAGACTTCTACACGGCTGGTTTGACACCTGCCAACCCACGACAACAGCTACTAGTTCCCTTTTCGTATGATTTGATCTCAGCCCGTAATATTCCTGTGTACACAACAGGGCCATCATCACATCTTTTACATACTACTTACTACCTTCAGTATATCGCCTACAACTTCACATAAACAACCCGTTGCCAGTGCAACAATATATGCCTCTCATTGGTATTACATTCATGCACCCAATGTCCTCATGACTCACTATTTCACGCATGTCCTTTTTTTAATTTTTTCACATAATAACTAACTCAGTCAACTAAGAAACACCAATCCACATGGGTGGCATCAGAATTGCCATGTGATACATCCCAACAGGGGGCCACATTTTATGGAAACATCTTAGTTCCAACCGAATTTAATGGGCCATGGTTTACTGTTTGTGGACCAGTCAATAGGTCCAACATATCAATGCTAGTCCCTACCACAGACCTCTGATTTCTTCTACTTGAACACAATACTCCAATTGTGAGTACTAGTCGTGGATTCTCCTGAATCAAAGGTCATGATTTGACTGAACAGTGATTTTTCAATTACTAAAATCATAGTACACCTATATCTATATATGTTTATAACACCGTATCTTTGTTACAAAACTGGGGGCTTACATTAATTGTTAGTGAGATATCTACTCTTGATGTAAGATTAGAAAACCAACTTGCTGATGTCCATATGAAGACAATTTAAGTCAGTTGGAAATGGTTCAATTCAAGCTGACCATTCTTAATATATGCTCTAACTTAAGAGGGCTGTTAGTGGAGTTTACTTGTATTTGTAGGGTCTTAATATGTTAGATAGACATAAGGTTTAGAGTGTTTAGAGGGTAGTTTAGTCATTATTATTATTATTATTATTATTATTTTACTTAAGAAAAGGACATGAATATAATATTACCCAACAATAATACAATATATAAAGAGATTAACCTTGCATAATTAATTGATGTGCACACTTTCTCTCTCTCTCTCTATCTCGTGCTTTCTTCCATCTCTCATTCTTTCTTGTCTCACACATTTTCATTTCGTTTTTTTCCTTTCTCCTTTCTTTTCCTTTATTCTTAAGAAACCTTAGATCAATAACAATGTTTATTATTCAAAGCTATGATACACCTTATCCCTTAAAACTGGTAGAGTTATCTATACTAACATGACATTAGTATTTAGTACAGCTTGAGCACTTCCCAGCCGTAATAAGTTCTAATTACATTTTTTTGTTCTTCCCATTTGTCACGCCAAGAATTAAAAATCTTGAGAAAACTTAGTTTTTTGAAAAGGTAATATTAATAAATAAATAGACAATAAAACTTAAAGTAAATAGAAGTTAAACTTATTTGCTAAAGGAAAACTACAGGTAGCTTGAAGTTATACTCAAGTTAAAACTTGTCAAGTAACTACAAGTTAATAAAAATAAAATAAAAATTGTTAAACGAAGTAAAAATAAATTATTCTGTTCCCTGTAAACAGTACTGTGGTGACACAGATTCAAAGTGCTAAACTAGAAACTAAAATGAGTTATGATTTGTTACCGGTGGTACACATTTTTTATTATTATTGACTTTTCATTGATTCTATTCTATCCTTTTAAATTTGCCTTCATTTGCATTACAGGTCCTTGAGATTTGGCTCCCTGCAGCCATCATCAGAGGCGGCAAATACAGTTCAAAATGCACCCCACAGGTTGTTCAGCTGCAGTTAATTATTCCATATGTTTAAATATTGGGATAGTGGATCCTGACCGACATTTAATCACCAAAATGGTGTTTAAATGAACTTACGCCATTAAAATTATTCTTTTTATCTCACACCATTGAAGGGCAATTTACCATTATGCGATGTGGCTCACATCTATGACCAATCTAAAATATTGAATTGGCAATCCATCATTGGAACATATCTCAGCCCAAATAAACATGCATATAAGTGGATGTGAACCATCCGGTTGATGAACTTAAATCTCAGCCATTAGAACTAAAAGCACCGGTTGATATTATAGTTAACAGGTCGGAAGGTTTAAATCTCCCTAAAACACCATTTTTTGACCTGTTGTACTCCAATCTATGATCTATCACTTTGATTGTAAGATCATTTAAACACCGTTTTAGTGTTTAATTGATGGTATTATGTTAATATTGACAATCTTTCTCTTTTGCAGATTGGAATTTTCATGTACCGATTGCTTGCGCTTCTGCTGCTCACTCTCCTGAATCCCAATTCAAAATGCCCAGAATACATGGAGCTCCCCATTAGTCATCTTGTATGGATATCTCCTCTACTTCTCCCCCCCCCCCCCCCCCCCAAGTTTCCAAAATTAAATTGTGTAGTCTACCCATTCATCACAAGGAAATTTACTTACCTATATTTGAAAAGCACATAATCTTAAACTGAGCTGTGTACTGTACAGTGACAGTTTTTTGAATTATAAATATATTTTTGTTTGGACCGTTTTTTTTTTTGAAAATATTGGCTTGAATGTCATTGCATAAATTACAATTTGATGCATATAAAATATTACAAACTAGAATTTGTGGATAGTATCGGTTTCCAATGTCATGATCATTAATTATTAATACTAACGTTAACAATATTTGATTGGGTACCTCTATTCACGCTTACCAGATTGCTAGTGAGTCCCTTCACTTAAAATCGTTGACCACTTGACTGAGACAATGGTGATCGTTTTTCATTCCAATCTTCCACACAATGGATCTTGAGACCATGCGCGTGTCATCACATGGTCAATTTTTTTAGTCAATGTGGCACACATTTCAAAAAGTGGCTCCCTAAAATCACGCTTGAGCATGATGTGTGCCATGTGATTTTAGGGGCAATTTTTGGAATCACATGGAGTAAAAAACTTGGATATCTGATGCCACGCCCATAGTCTCAAGATCACGGTTTAAAAACTCGTCGAGTTGTCTCGGAACTCGGGCGTGTCGACCCGGCTCGACCAAGTTTCGTGTCAACTCGAGTAGAAACTCGGGTGCCTTTTTTAAATCTTCAAAACCGGTCGACTCGCCGAGCCGATGCGGAAAATCGATCGAGTTTATCGACTTGGCGAGTCGACTCTTCATAATACCTTTTTAAGGATAGGCGGGTATTTTTTATAATTTTAAAGGGCAATTTTGTAAAGTGGCTTTACAATATAAGCCCACGAAACACTTGTTTCTTCGTTCGCCTCTCTACTCTACTCTCTAAACCCTCTCATCTCTCAACTTCAATACTACGAGAAACCCTATCGCCTCTTCATTCTTGTCTCTCTCCTCCAATGCTACAAGCCTACAAGAAACCCTCTCATTTCACTATTTTCTCTCTCGACTCCAACTTCATGAGAAACCTAATCAAGGAGGAGAAGCTGAATTCCTAATCTATTCGTAAGTTTGTTTTTATTTTATTTATTTATTATTATTACTTTTAGCTGAAGCCCCATCCTACCTTGTTTCATTGAGAACCACTTGAATCATCGTGATTCTTAGTGAATCACCGTGATGGAAGACAAAATGGTGCTTCTATGAGTGAATTTCAGTAGATATTTTGAAATATTTAGGTATTTTTTTGCTAAATTTTTTTATCCATTATATATGGGTATATATAAAATATATAAAATTTTTATTTAATAATCCGAGTCGGAGCGACTCGAGTTGGAATGAGTTTCTGAGTTAACTCTACTCGCATGACTTCCGAGTCGAATCGAGTTTTCGTGTTTTAAAACCATGCTTAAGATCCGTTGTGTGAAAGATTGGAATGAAAAATGATCACCCTCATTTGATTCAACATGGTCAACGATATTCAGTGTCCATGAGTAATCTGTTAGGTGCGAATAGAGGTACCTAATTAGATTTTGCGTATAAATTTGAACCATATTGGCAGCTTCCCTATCACCCAGATTTTAAATCCATGAGCTGCACAATTGTATGAGCATGGAAAGTATTTGCAACACATTTCCAGGATAACAAGACATTACAAAAATGTGCAAGCCATCGCCAGGATAATTAAATAATAGTGGGAAAAGATAGAGCCATGACAGCACTGAGTTTTATGCCACCTTGCTCACATCTTTGGTCAATCCATATTAGTCTAACTAACCCATCATTGACACATATCTCCAGTAATGGATTAACCTATAAGCCATAGTCACAGAAGTTGGTGTTTTTTAGGGGAAAAAAATCACTGAATTAAAGGTATGATGAATAAATCGCTGAACAATCATCTTACTCGGGAAGTTGCCAGCTTTTTTTTGTATTTTATCAAATTAACTGAGATGAATCATGCATATACCTTGTGGTTCATTTATTTTGTGTATTGAAAATATTATGTATAATTTGAAATAAATTATATATATTATGTTTTATTTGTTTTAATGTTGAATTTGTTTGAATTGTCCTGAATTGACCTCTTGCTGAATTATTATCCTATCTTGACTTGGTGACTGCTATGAGAGTATTGAAACCATCTGATTGGTTCACTTTAATGTGGGTTGTTAATAAAAAGGCACGTCCATCCATATTAAAGTCAAGGCGATGACAGCTAGCGATTGAGATAAGGCGGCAAATAATGGTGATGGAGATAAGTTGATGACATAAACTAATCTTGGCCCTGATTGGTGGGAGTAATGGTTGGAGGGTTGATGGACGCCAGAAGAATTTGATCAGAGGATCAATCATGTCGAGGGCTGACGAATGGGTCTATGCTTGCTTCAAAAACATTAAATTCGACTTTCAAAAAGTTTACAATAGATTCAGATGTCCAACGAAGAGTGAAAATGATCATCTAATTAAGTGCAAAAGGGGCCTGAAACCTAGGCTGGCAAACACCACCACTCCCCGCCCACCCAATAAAAATAAATCACCGTGACGTTACATCTTTACCTTCGTCGACGTCATTATCACTAGCATTAGCGTCATCATGTGAGTCGCCACCTTCTTCTATGTATTCTTTCTCTTCCTCCAGTTCCTTTTTCATTGGGTCTCACTAAAATTGAATCTATGTCATACAGTTGTGCTTCTTCTTCTTGTATTTTATCGTCTACATGAGGGCCTTGACTACTACCATCAAAACTAGGCTTAGATCGTCTCTTTTGGCTTGAACTTCCTGATGTCAGTCCAAAATCGGCTTTTGTTCAACTTGTTCCCATGTCAGGTCATTCCCTGCAAAAATTGGCTCACTTGGTGTATCAACCATGCATGATTGATCAAGAGTCAGGTCACTAATGAGGTGTGATCATAGAATCTCAATCTTTCCTTCCCTGCTTTGAATCTTTCTCGCAGTTTTTTGTTGTATCATACAAATATCAAGTCACCGAGCTTCTTTTGCTCCAGTCGCTTCTTTGTGAAAATATATTTAACATTTTGTAAGTTCGAAATATGGATATTAAGAGGTAAAGAATTTATTTTAATTTTTTTTTTTAATTTAAAAAAATTAGATTTCATTTTATGTATGCATGTCATACCATTTCAAATGGTATCTAGTTCTGTTTACATCTTGATGCGGAACAAGTGAGGCCAAGAATTCTTATGGCCATTTTTTTAAATAATGATCTTTCGTAATTGGATCCGCTCCATAAGTTGCTTATCAGCCAATATTAACTTTTAAGATTATGTAATTATTCTAATCTCCATTCCCCAATATCTATGTATAATATATTATTAGAAAGTATTGTTATATAATTGTCACGACCCAAAGTCAATGCACCTCGATCTCGAGTCCTGACCCAATCAGATCAGGAGAAACCTGTAATAAAAATTTACTCTAACAAGGGACATAATATGGGCATGAAGAAAATCACATTTTCAGAAGAATAAAATAAACTTTTTCTTTCATTATATAGAACTGGTCAATACTACTCACTAAACTTCTGTGCACAACTTCCTTGTACAACAGGGTTAGACAACCATATTTACAAAATTATTCCGACATTACTACAGACAGTCACTCACTAATAACAAACTATATATAACAGATACCTATACCAGTCACCAAAGCCTTCACCAGTCAACACTAGCTGAGAACTCCGTCTACATCTCTTCCTTAACCTGTAAGGTGGTTAAAACCATGGTTTTAAAACACGACAACTCGACTCGACTCGAAAGTCAGCTGAGTAGAGTCAACTCGGAAAATCGGTCTGACTCGACTCGCTCCGACTCGGGTTATTTTATATATATATATATATATATATATATATAATTTAAATATTTAATAAATAAAAATTCATAAATAAAACACCATCACTTAAATAATACGCATAGGTGTTACAAAACCATGATTTATAGCGTGATTTTAAGCTACCTATGGCTATAAAAAAAAATCAAACTTAAACCACCTGTGGCTTATAAATCAGTGGCTAAAAAAAATCAAATCACTTAAAGCATAGTTTTAAAGCCAAATTTTAAGCCACGGGTGTTATAAAACCATGATTTAAAGTCTGATTTTAGGCAACCTGTGGCTAAGAAAAAAAAAACTCAAATTTTAAGCCACCTGTGGCTTATAAATGAATGACAAAAAATAAAAATAGATCATTTAGACCTAGATTTTAAACCCAGATTTTAAACTCAGATTTTAAAGTCAGGTTTTAAACCCAAATTTTAAAGTCAGGTTTAAACCCAGATCGAAAAAACAATAAAAAAGGAATCCAGATTTTAAAGCCACCTGTGGCTAAAAAAAAAAGAAAACATATTTTTTGGGCTTATATAAAAAAAAAGCAGATTTTTGGGCCTATAAAAAAAAAAAGATTTTTAGGGCTTATATAAAAAAAAAAAATTTTGAAGGCTTATAAAAAAAAAGATTTTTAGGGCTTATATAAAAAATAAATAAATAATTTTACGGCTTATAAAAAAATAAAAAAAAATTACTCACATTTTAATGGTTGAGCTCTGTCGGCTGAGGGCTTCTTCTTCTTCTTTCTTCAAAAAAAAATATTGAAAAAAAAAACTCACCGGTAATGTGGGTCAAATTTGGGGCAGATTCAGGCTTCTTCTTCTTTCTTTCTTCTTTTTTCTTTTCTCTCGTCGTCGGATTCTGTGGAGACGGTGAACTGAAGCCCTTGCTTTATATCCTCAAAAAAAAAAAGCCCTTGCTTTATATATATAAATGGCATACTTGAAAAAATACAAGTATGCACTTACTAACCATTTTAATGCCAGCCAGCCAAACCTTTGAGGTTTAAGTCGACTCACCGAGTTGACAAACTCGGCCGAGTTTCCGAGTTGACTCGGCGAGTCGACCGAGTCGACCCGAAACCGGGTCGAGTCGAGTCGACTCGCCTGAGTTCTGAGTCGACTCTGCGAGTTTTAAAACCATGGTTAAAACCATCGTAAGTGCTAATCCACATGCTCGACAAGTATCTAGTTCTAATAAGTAATGACTAATCCACTAAAATGCAAGCTGAAATCTATATAATCAAGTTACTTTACTGATTTGCTAATTGCATAGGCAATATTGTTTGGAAAAACAGTTTATCAAGGTCCTATATAAAAACCCCTCACTGAAACAGATAAACAGACAGATTAATAAAATAGCTATTACTTAAAGTACCTTAGCAGGCCTGAAAGTGTTGAGGACCTTGAGGTTAATCTATAACTATCAGCACGAATACGAAGTGCTTAGTCCCCAACTAGTTTATTAGTTGCGAGACAGATAATATATTAGATCATATCACTAGTCAGATTATAGGTTCACCACCTGGCCAGGGTGTCAAATACACAGATAACAAAATTTTCGGCATTTTCTTACATGCCTCATAGATATATCTGGTATTCCATTCAAATCAGAAATTATACCAAAAAAAAAAAACAGATCTAAGAGTACTTTAAATTTCAAAGGTGTCAATAAGGTCTGAAATTTTAACACCCTTTATAACTAAAAATTCAGAAGGAAATTCAGAAATTCATAGGCAGCGTGTTACTAGAATAAAAGATTGAATATTACAAAATATTTCCCGACCTAAGGAAAAATAAATAAATATCAGGCTTGTTGAATCGGGATACTAATTTATACCTGATTAGTATACATGCAAAATACATCACCAGACTTTCAAAATTTCAGATTGGAGAAAAACTTTCACAGGTATCCTGATTTCAACATATATTAGTTTCATAAAAAATTCCTAAACCAATTTAAATTTCAGTATATTCCAAATTCCCTAATTCGTCAGATCAGAGTACCCCCCAAATTTATGCATCATTCAACAACTCCAAATATCTTATTCAATGCAAAAATAAAATAAAATCTCCAATTAACAAATAGTATTGAAAGAACTAAATCTCAATACATAAAATTCATTAGTTCTCTGTATGTATAAACAGATTGGCTGGATAAAGGTGTAGAAAATTTCATTTGTTTGGGTATCAATTCAGAATAAATAGCTATGAAAGGGATTAACTCAAAAATTATACAATGAAATACTTGCCTCTAGAAAACCGGAGAGATTTAGGGTTCTTCTTCCTCTCTCTCTCTCTCTCTCTCTCGATTTCTCTCTTTCTCTCGGCCTCTCTCTCTCTACTCTCTAGCATTCTTTGTTTTTTCCTTGTCTACACAACCCCACACGATGAACCCTACCAAATCTCGCCCTTCCCATAACTCACCAGAGACTTTCCCCACTCTCTAGAATCCTCTGATCCTAAAAGCGACAAAAAAATTTCAAATACCTAATTTACCTATGGTATTATTGAATTACCTAAATATCCTTACTATTTTCCACAATTTCCTAAGGTGCCCTTGATTTATTAATTTTCCAAAATCTCCCTATAAGCTCTTAAATTCCCATTAGATCCCGGATAAAACAAAAAATCTAATAAGCCCCCAATGCATAAGAGTTAAATTTTCCTTAATATAATATATAATTCATACATATATTAAAATCAAAATAAAAAACCTTCTATGAATTGGGTCTTTACAATAATACCCTTACATTTATACTTGGTTACTTCAAATTTTGTATATCTTTATGCCGGATGAATATCTCTTCCCAAAAACACCCCCGCCTTTTTGTATCGGTTCAATTGGTTGCTTATTCTATCGTGCTCTATATTATCGGGTGCCATTTTTTCAAGTCATCAAGAATCTTATCATATGAGTGACATTCACCTCATCCCGATCTCAACATGCACAATATACGACATGATTGCAAATGAAGGCAGCTGAGCATAATCGAGATGACATTTGGCTGCCTTCTATATTATCGGGTACCATTTTTTCAAGTCGTCAAGAAATCTTATCATATGAGTGACATGCACCTCATCCCGATCGCGACATGCACAATATACGGCATGATTGCAAATGAAGGCAGCCGAGTATAATCGAGATGTCATTTGGCTGCCTGCTCTTTTGTTTATTATATTTAAGGTGGGTTGACATAGTCTCTGTTTATGCATATTACTAAAATTACTTTTTCTTTTGCCTCCTCCATAAAATTGAATGTGTATCACATATACAGCTTCTCATCACCATTCACTGATGGTAATACTTTTACCAATGGTTGTGAGTTTTTTTAATATTTTTGCTGCACTCTTCCATAATTAGGTTGAAAGGATGGTTTGGGCTACCTATTTTTCTTTGGCCTTCTTTGACCAAGGCCCATTGTTCTATTAGGCAAACGTATAAAGCTTCTAAGTTTTAATTTTTTGCAAACAAGTTTTGTGGCATCAAAAATCCATTGCAAATTGCGGGACGACGAGGTGTAAGAAATTACTATTTATAGTTTTGCACATTCATTAAAGTAAAAGAGTTTGCTTATATACAAATAAACTACTTTTCTGGGCCTAGAAAATACCTTAATATATTTCATACTTATGTCCTCTAATATTAAATTTATACAGTGGGCCACTCATAATGTCCAATATACATGTGGTCACTTATCTATAAGGAGATGACTTGCAGTTACATACATTGTTGCGTTATTTGTGATAAGTTGCTCAACATTATCAGATTATTTCCTCTATGACACCATCTAAAAGTTTAAATAAATATTTTGCTGTGTGAGAATAGATTGACAAATCCATCGACTTTAAAATTATAGTGCTGATTGAAAAATTAATTAAAATTTTGATTAATGTCCAACTGACATTATCTGTCCATCTACTACTGGCCATTAAGGTCCACCCATAGGTTTTCCATGCCTCTTTACACTCGGTTATGAAACATTTGGTTACATTCACCTTTTTTAAAGACATGTTTCTCTTCATGATATAAAGGAGTTTAAGTCCTAGTCTAAATTGTCCGAGTTTCAGTTATTATTTTAAAGCTCTTTAATTTAAGGACATTGAAAACAATGAGCGCATGATACATACGTTTAGCTATATATATGATGGTCGATTTATCTTTACCTTTAAAACCATTTTCAATCTTTATTTGGGTGAGTCCTTTGCCCTTCTCCCTTTTGTTAATCACACCCTCTGGATGTCTCCACACCATCTAACTAGTGGACCACCATGCCTTCTACAAGCTGTTTTGGTTGTTGATGATCTTTGTCTGCTATGAACTGTTGATGGGGATCCATCATCACCACCACCATCATCACTCTCAGTACCTTCCATTTAATCTTCCAATATTTGTCTTTACCATGTTTTTCTTTGAATGTTTATCCATGTACTATATGATTTCCTTTCAAATTTCAGGAGTAAGCTTCATACTGTTAGAATATGTGTTAGATAAGTTGGTGTGTACTTGGATACATTGGGTGTGTGTTCTCTTATTTTATGCATGAAATGTTGTAACTAGGGTATATATATTAAGAATAGAAGAGTTTGAGATTAACAAACTAAACCCTAACTAGGGTATATATATTAAAAATAGAAATCTTTATGGTTGACTTTAAGTTTGGACATTTTTTTAAATCTCGGTGGTTGGATCTTGAATTTCGAAACTATTTTTTAATTTTTTTTCGAAAACCTTTTTCACAATCTCAGGGAATCAGATACAGAAAGGGATCAAGATTGTGTCGGATTAATCAGAGGGGTCTGGAATCCATTTATGATTTGATTGCGTTTTGAACTGTCGTTTCCTGTTTTTGGAAAATCCCTTTTTTGGGTGTTTCATAGTTTTTGAGAACTTGGATCTCTCTGATATCAGAAAGGACCTCAAGATCTATATTATTTGAACTGAAAGTTCTCCAGCTACCATTTGGTGATAACGGTTTGAGAAAAGCATTTATTTGCTACCATGTGGTTATAACGGTTTGAGAAAAACATTTCTTTTGCTGTAAAAACCTAAATTTTTTTATTGGGATGGTCCAACCGTTTGTGCCAAATATTCACACTCGTCCGTGTGCTTTATTCGTGCGATCTGAATTTATTGGGTAGGGCCCACCATTACTTGGTCCTACAAACAGATTTGTCCGAATCTTTTAAACTTATATTTGAAAGCCATGCTAACACAAAACACACAATCATTGTCTTTAATCGTTTGGCTAACAGATAATAAATTGGCTTTAGTAGATGGAACGTTAAAAACATTTCAAAATGGAAGATGCTGATCAGAAGATTGTAAAAGAACATTACTAATTTTAGTAATGGAGAGATTCCGTCCTTTCCAACACCGCTCAAAGGGAGAGGATTTCGACAGATGGAAATGCTTAGGCAAATTATACTGCTGAGTATTACCCGTTTTTCTGAACTGGGGAGGAATTACGATTAAAGGAATTCATTACAATATGATTTCTACGACTGCATATTTGACAGATTACTATATTTCCAAAAGAGTTGAAACTACCAGAATGATGAGCATGAGTTCCCTGTCCAAAAGAATCATTGTAATCGTTGCGACTGTGATTTCAGTAATAACCATGCCCTCTTCCTTGAATAGAATCATTGTAATCAGCTTTTTTTTCCAAGCGGATTTGGAACTTTGATCTTCAAAGTTGCTGCCATCCATGTTATCCTTTGGAATGAAGCCCGGTGGTGCCAGACTATATTGCATGAGATCTGGGATTTGCATGACGGACTTGATTTGAAACTTCCACAACTACAATCAAGTTTAATTGACACGAGGATTTGAAAGGGCATTCCATTTAGTAGAAGATGATGAAGTCGTGAAAATTAAAAAGAAAAGCGAATAAAGAGAAGAGTTAATGGAATACAATGTAATATTGCAAATAGAATGGAGGAATTTTTGGTGCTCACTAACAATATTACAACCTCGAGGTGGTAGGTTCGAGTCTAGCTTACCTAACAACAACAAATTTTGGTGTTCACTTGAGATCCACCTAATCACCGAGAATTTGAGAATATTATCCTTTACACCACAACTAGTATTTTGTCATCCATGAAATTTCTGAAAGTGAGATTGCGCTGGCAGATCACCATTAAAACAAAATTTGTGTGAAATTCACAATTGGGGTGCCTAGATTTGACCAGAGAAGAACAGCAACTGAGGCAGCCAAAGGAGCTGATTTTTTAAGAACCTGTGCTGAAAGACTGAAATTATATTAGGAGTTCAAGAATTGTGGTTTCTTTAGTGGTGTTGTTGTAACACTAAAACAATAGTAGGGTAGGTGACCAACCCGATCTTGGCTCAATCTCCTCTTCCTCTATTGTGGGAAGTGCATGAATATTTTTCCCTGCAAAAACAGTGAAAGGTCAAAATCCTACTTTCACTGAATTGCATACTCATAAATAACTGTGCATCTTATGGTTTGAATATTTTGGCGGAGATCGACCTGAGCTTTGTGGGCAGTGCTAGGCTGGGGTACTTACTACCTACTTCTAAGAAGATTGGGGCATTAACTATTGTTCAATCTTTGTCCATCAACTTTGAAATATTTGCTGATATTTTTGAGTGCCAAATCAGTGAAAGGTCAAAAGTGCATTTTCACTTATTTTTGTGCTCATAATTCATAAATTACTTGAGGGTTGACCAATGTTACCAAGTTTGTTGGGTCGCTATTTTCAAATTTGGGTTCATGAGCTGATGTGTGAACCCAGTTCTCCGGGTGTAGGATGAGTCTTAGGTGAAGATGCTAAATTCATTATAAGGTAAATTACTCTTTTAAGTAAGAAGAATGTTCTAGCTTGTTTGTTTAAGCTCATTCTTAAAAATAAAGGCTGTGTATGGCATTGCTCTTTGGTAGCCCCTGCCATAGCAGAGATCACCTGCTTTAATAGGTTACCATCCTCTTTGTTAATATCTCGGTACCTGCTTTAGCAGGTACCCCTTCTTCTTGATAACTCCTTGCATCGTAAGATTTTATGCATGATTTACCTACACTAGCAGTTCTACCCTCCTCTCTACTAGCTTCCTATCACAGTATATAGAATCAGCTCTAACAAGGAGGGAGTAGAGAAGAGGGTAAAACTGCTAAACAGGTAAATCATGCATAAAATCTTGCTATGTAAGGAGTTATCAAGGAGAAGGGGTACCTGTTAAAGCAGGTAGCAGGATGTTAACAAACAGGATGGTAACTTGTTAAAGCAAGTGAACTTTGCTATGGCAGGGGCTACCAAAGAAGAATGTCCTACGCAGCCAAAATGTCCAATGTTAAAATCCTGTAGAATTTCAAGTAATAGTATAGAATGAATCGGGTGGGACAGTTTCCCTCGCTTCATTTGGAAGGTTGCTAATTGTGAACGAAATCTCAACACAAGGAGTGGTTGATTTGAATGGAGCGGGTTTTGTAGAGTGAGGTGGAGAGGTCAGACTCAATTGTTGCTTCATTCCCTGAAGAACTTTTTGTTTCCAGCAAGAATGGACGCATTAGGTATCCTGCCTCGGAGCAGTGGGGCCTCAAATAATTGGTTCATTCAGTTCGGTCCAGACTCCCTAGGAAGAGAAGAAAGTAGTTCATTCCGTTAGTTCATGTTTATTCCCCCCTCGGCCCCTATTCCTTCTGTCATTGGTGGCTGGTGTTGCTTGCTGAATGATAAATGGCCATATAACTGAAATCGGACCTATGCAGATAAAGGCTCAGCTGATTCAGCCTCGGGTGCATTCCATGAGGAGGGGATTATACAGCCGCTACTAATCCTGGCCTAGCAACCAGCATTAAAAAATATACATAATTCGACGAAATAGAGAAAATCGGCCTGATTGAACTGGACAAATACAAACCATGAATGTGGAAACTCCGGGCTTCATTATTCGGGCAGAGCCGAGGAATGGTGCTCGTGCCCGGTAGCGAACTTAAATATCAAATGTAAATTTCTAATATATTCACATTATCTTGTCTCAAAAGCAATGTAAGTTCAAATGTAGAGCATCTGGAGATGGCAATCAAACTTATACAGGAAAGCTCACTAAAAGGGTTTAGTTAAAAAAGGAGTATCTGCTGTCGTATTCTTGTAGCATGGAGAAACTCATAGGAAATAAAATGGCATCCATAGCCATGGAACTGTGCAAATAAGCTTTTTCAATTTCAAGAGGATTTTTTGCAGCTGCTATAAATTGATATGGACTGCACTCTCCTGACCTTCATTTAAATACCAAAGTGGTGTTTAAATGATCTTACTCCATCAATAGTTTAAGATGTGAGTGATCTGTACCGTCATCGTGATAGATCATAGATTGACGGGTAACAAACCCACAAGGTGGTATTTTAGGGAGATTTAAACCTTGTGTACTATAATATAAACCATTGTTTTTGGTTTTAGTAGTTGATATTAAAGCTCATCAATCGGATAGTTCACAAACACTTATAGCCATATTTCTTTGGGCTAAGACCTGTTCTTATGATAGATGACCGCTTAGACAATTTAGATTGATCACTGATATGCACCATATGGCAAAATGATACATCACACCATGTTCTAATTTTAAAGGTGTAAGCACTATTTTGGTGTTTCGGGAGCCATTATTGATTATCCCAATTGATATTTATAGGATTTTGTAGCAGCTGTTATACACTCAAGTGCTTAACATCTGCTATAATACCAGCTTTAAATTGTTTACCAATTTGAGAGCACAACTAAAGCATGAATTCGTCTCATTTTGTGCTTCTCATGAACTCTGTCACAAAAATCCTTTGAATTAATCAATTTTTTACAAAATTTTCCAAATAAATGGGTTGCTAAACTTTTCATAGAATATTCGGCCCATTTCTCCATTCTCTTAATTTTTTTGTGGAATTTGATAAATGTTTTAAAGTTTTATGATTGTGATACATGTTTTAATCATTTAATCATACTTCGTATTAAAATTTTAAGATTGTGAGTTGTTGGTGCATGGGAATTATTTAATGCACCTATTTTATTGTTTGAAAATATTATTTTTAATTTTAAATAAATTAAAATATATTTTATATATTTTAACATTTTATTATTATTTTTATAATCTCATAGTTATTTGTTTTTTCAAATTTATCGTTGAATCTCTTTCTAATTTATCAAAATTGTCCCATCGAATGATGGCAAAATCCAAACTTTGTCACTAACTCACTATGCTCATGACATCAAAATTGATAAAAAAGAATGAACGTAACTCTTTTGACCGCCATTTAAACATTTAAACACTAAAATGCTGGACCATCAATGATTTAAGACGTGGCCGATCTATACCATACGTGATAGATCATAGAATGAAATGCAACATTCCAAAAATGCTCTTTTAAAGACATTTAAACAATTTGATATACTACTTATAACATCAATCATTGTTTTTGGTTTTAATGGGTGATATTAAAGTCCATCAATTAGATGGTTCACGTCCACTTATAGGTATGTTTCTTTGGGGTGAGATAGGTTCTATTGATGGATTGCCACTTGGGCATAATGATAAATCACACTTCAATGATATAAGATTTAAAATTAAATTCAATGGTGTAAGATCATTTAAACACCAATTTGATATTTATTTAAATGACAGTCAATTTCTCATGCGTTGTCTATTCTGTTGTTGCGTATATCATGATTTAAGGGATTTTTAAGTATCAACCATGAGCGCATGGGAGGAGAGCCTACGGCTGCCAAAGGTCCGGGACTGGGCTTTTGATTGGTTTGATTATTTTGACAATAAAAATAGAGAAATTTATCGGATCGACCCTGTCAGATACACTTTTTCTGTCAGAGGCCCTATATTTTCACCTTTACCCAAATCGACCAACTTTTAGCCAAGCTATTTTCAGCTAGCACAAAAAGTCCCAAATACCCCCTTCTTACACTTTTTCCTTTTACATGATTTAAAATTTTAAATATTTATATTTTTCTATATTTACGCGATGTGAAACTGGATCAATGCCGTCTGATTTGAAGGCCACATAATATAATAGATGGCGCCAAAGATAAACACAAAAAAATGTGATATCACCTCTTTAAAAAAAAAAAAAATTAAATAATCGATGGCGACTCTTAACACAGTTGGTACCGGCCATTTAAAGAGTTGTTAACGATTGTTTACAGAGTCTCCATCGACTCTGTACACAGTCGCCATCAACTGTATAAAAAAATAAAATAAAATAAAAATAAATAAATAAAATCACAGTCGATGGCAACTCTTAAAATGGTCGGTACCGACTATGTACAGAGTTGATATCGCCTTTTTTTTCTATAGTTATATTGTGGCCTTCAAATCAGGCGACAGATCTCGTCTCACATAGCGTACATATAGAAAAATGTGAATATTTAAAATTTTAAATTATATAGGTGTATCCTCTTCTTTCTCATTTTAATCTGCTACAATCTCTGACGAAAAAGGTATATCTGGGTCGATCCAAATAACAGATCGGAATAAATTGGACTGAGGAGAAGACGCCGTCACCTTCGCCACCTCTGACTTTTTAGAAACTGTAGCAGATTAAAATGAGGAAGAAGATGACGCTTTTGTGTATTAAAGAAAGGGGGTAATTTGGACTTTTTGCTATCCTTAGGGTCGGCCAAGCTCCCAGCTGGTCAATTTGGGTAAAGGTGAAAATATAGGGCCTCCGACGAAAAAAGTGTATCTGACAGGGTCGATCAGGTAAATTTTCCATAAAAATAATACCTGAACTCGGTCGGAATACAAAATCTGGCAGGTCTACACCCAAGTCTTTTCGGGCTCTAATTTTTTATTTAAGTCCAAACCTGATGTAAACTGGGTTCAGGCCGGGCCAGATTCAGGCCAACCCCACCTTTTCCCTTAAAATAAGCCGGCTTGTCCAAGTTGGGCAGGCTTGGAATGCCTTTAAGCGGCCAGATTATGCAAAAAATGAGGCTCAAATCCAGCCCGAATACAAAATCGGGATGGGTTCTACCCCGATGCATTGGGGGCTCGGGCTTTTATTTAAGCCCCATTCTGATCCGAGCTGACATTCCCTAGCAGAGCCTGCATTGCTGCACCCAGCACATGCCGTGGCACCTTACCTGACCGACACACCATGTATACCAATAACCAATCGAGGACTCAAAAGCCTATCCATCTCAACCACATCTTTAAATAACACACCCCAACTCCCGGTACAACATGTGGTATGCATAAATACCCATGTGAGACAACTGAGCCCCACATGATTTTTCACCTCACAAACTAGATGAACTTTGGAAGTTCTTCCTTCATGGATTTTTATTATGCTGCGGAAGGGTGTAGCTTTTACGTTTTGAACACTCCACCCGACCCAGGGGACTGGCACATGGCACCCATATACACAGTGGAACGCACCTGAGAATGAGATGCACAGGAGCCGAACAAATGGTGAGATCGTTTTCGTCCCAATCGTTCATACGATAGATCTTAAGATCATGGCCTACCATCAAAGTGCCAAATATTGATTTCACATAATCTGATTGTCTCACGGTTGAACCATATTGATTTCACATAATCTGATTGTCTTGATGGTTGAACCATGATCTCAAGATCTATTGTGTCAGGGTGAGGTCTCTATAACCTCAAGCGTTATTCATCAGGAAAAAAAAAAAAGAGAGATCTATTCTGTCAAAGATAGGGACAAAAAATAATTTGCAGCCAACGATTTAAGCAGCACGTGAAACCCGATTTGAGAAGAAAGAATCCTAGGTTGTAAATAAAGGTACCCTTCTCAAAACCTCTTAAATTAACATATGCTTCCCATATAGAAACCCACCTACTCTTTTCCTCGATTACTCTTAAATTCCCATTCGCAGAGTATCTCAAATCGTGTGCTGCACTACCCATCATGGTGACAAATTTTGTTTTTTGGCAAAATTTTGGAAGGGGGTCATTTCAGTTCATTTTGGATAAATTTCGAGAATAATTTAAAAAGTTTCGACAAAATTTTGGGGAGTTCAAAAAATATTAAATATAAATTATATTTAAACTTCATAAAAATTTTAATTATTATTTAAAAAATGGCAAAAGTTAAAAAAATTTTATTAATTTCAGTAAAATTTCATTAATTTGGGTAAATTTTCGTTAATTTCACCAAAATTTTCGCCCAATTCCTGATTCGGGAAATTTCTTCGGAAAAATTTGTCACTGTGCTACCCATCAGTCAACATAACAGAAACCTTTCAGCCATTTATGCACACCAACTAGAATGTGGTTCTCATTTATGAAGCGTGCACTAGATATAGATTGCTCAAATAGTGTAGAAGCATTTTGCATGGCAAGCATCCACAGAAGAGTCGCATACCCCTATCTTTAGAATGCTTCATGGCCATCTTTTGGCTGCGTTTGAGCTGTGAGAACTGCTTTTGCGTTTGGTAACACAGCTCCTCGCCCCATTTTCTCTGGTGAGGAGCTATTTATCTAATAAAATTGCTCTCTTTCTACTCTCTGCCAGAGCAGATAGAGAGCTGCGTCTGCTCTTATAAGAGCTAAGCCAAATCGCAGCCTTAGAATGCTTAGGCATGGGACTTGGTAACCAGTAGCTAGAAGTAGGTTGGGTGAGGAGCATCAAAAAACAAGGGGGGTTGGTATTAAGCTATTTTCTGTTCTGAAGCAGGTGCAGAGCCAGATTCTAAATTGGTATCTTGTCTTTCCCAATTGATGAGAGAAAAAAATAATTGGGTCAAGCGAAAATGTCGTTGGTGTTTTATTATTAATTCTTGTGTAGCTGGGGATCCGACAGTTTCTTGGTTCGTAAGTCAGAAATTACGAAAGAATTTTTTTCAACAAAGATGTGAATGGATGAGTAGACTTGGGCCTGAGAAGCCATCCAAGACGATTGGGAAATGGAGGCGGCTGAAGAAGAGAACAAGGAGGGTGGCAATATTGGAAAATCCACAGCTGAATACGAAGAAAAACATAAGGAGTCTACTACTAATCTCTGAGGAATCAAGGGATACAGCAATGTAGGCACATAGGGTTGAAGATTCCTGATACAAAGGCACGAAAACCACGCTGAAATCAAATCAGACTACAAGTGTAATGTAGGCATAATGTGTATGCGAAAAATGCATTTCATTAAATGTTTGTGAATATATGGTATGCAAGATTTCTGTAGAACATGCCACCATTTCTACTAGCATTGACATGGACACAAACAATGAAGTATGGTACCCGAGGATTTAGTTGGGGGTTCTAAGAGGCCGGGCACCCCCCTTTATCAAAAAAATTGAAGTATTTTAATTTCAAATCTACCTTCCACGGGAACCTTTCTTCGGTGGGTCATCGTTCCAAACCTTCATGATAACTATATATAATATCCCCACGCCATCTGTACTAAGGAATCACATGCATATCAACAAAAAGACTACCACCCCCAATGCAATTTAAAATCACAGCAGCACCAGTAAAATCCATTTGAACAGCGCGCAAATGCTTGTACCTTTTGGGGGATCGCTACCCGTTAGAGACTCGATCAGCCGCTAGGGACTCAGTCCCACGAACCCATTCAACACATACACCTTTGGAGACTAGATCAAAACAAATGCTTGTGTCCTTTCAACGATGCCCCAATAACTTTTTGAGAAATAATATGAAACAGATCAACTGATATGCTTTCATCTATCGAAAGCATATCAGTTGATTCTAAAACGAAAATGACATGGCCCGACCATAAAGCGGATCCTTACCTGTGTTCAACTCTTGTATAAAAATCTGCAAATCCAAGTATGTCCACCCCCAGTAACATTTAATTGGATCTCGAATTCATAAAAAAAAAAAGTGAAAAGTGACTACAGAATTGAATCCAGAACAAAATTCAGCAGAAGAACAAACTAAGTAGTAGTAAAGATGGCAAAGAGGTGGAAACAGAGAAGCAAAGAAAGTAGGCTGTCCTTTCTTACAAAGGATATGTATACATACCTCAATCTAAGACGTGCATGGTGGATACAACATACATAAAGACAATTCCCGCTATTACAGAAACTCAATCCAGCACTTACGGTAGCAGCAGGAGCCATTAAGAACGGCTCCGACAAATGACACGACCCAAACTATTCGCGGAAAAATATCTCCCCCTTCCAATCAAATTCACAATATGATCAAAACTAGCAACAAACTCGAACCCGATCTCGCCGTCATCATGTACAAACGAAGGCAGCGATCCTCTTCTCTCAGTCAAAATTCTTTCTCCGCGGATGGAACTAGTCTGCACTATACTGGAAGCACACACCATGGAAGCAATAGAACTGCCAAACCAGACTCTCTGAGACAGTCTAATGAGAAATGAAAACCCGAGGTTTAACTATCTGGAATCAATAATAAGATTGGCCTACATTACAGCCTTCTGAAGGTCTTCTTGATCAAGTTCGTAGCGGAGCTTTCCGGATTTACTCTGCAGGATACAATAAAATTTTATCATATAGTTGATCTTTGCAATTTTAGCCTTATAAGGTTTAATGGAGAACTCGATCGGAAGAATTCAACCAGATGGATGAGAACAAATTACCAAGGAAAGAGTAAAAGGAAATAAATAAAACAATCAACAAAACGGATTAGAAAGGAAAAATATGAAATTTTGTAGTTACAAATTCTCATAGGTAACAAAAACCAAGATGAATCCTTCTCGAATTTGCGCCATAGATATCCAGGATGATCTAAGTACTAGAAATTTTGTCAATAATTTACTGAAACATCTATTAGTTTTACAAGTGATTCACAGTAGAAAAACAGCAAGAACAAGAAAACCAACACAAACAGATCATGCGTTTTTAACTAAAAAAAATTAAATCTTTACATAAATCTTAAAATTGTTTAAGATGAATGAAACAAACCCACATCACAAAAACAAATTTCCATCAAAACCCAGAAATGAAGAAAACAAATCCCCTAATAAACACAAATTAAATCTAGAAAACAGTACCAAAATTACCTTGGAAATGGCTTCAACAATGTCGCGGCCCTCTCGGACGAAATCAGTAGGTCCGATCCGATTAACAGCCTTGCAATCAGGCGGGGTCTCGAAGAGCGAAAGAGAAAACTGCTTCTTAATGACCCCAACATCAAAGTAAATGAGCCCAGAACTAGGTATATCAACACGTATCCCCTTAACAGGAAACCAAAGAAACAGCTCCTGAGCCGATATACCCGATAAACCCCCGATCTGCCCGTAACTAAGATTTCCCGATACGTTACGCTCGTAATGGACTTGGTTTTCGAATTTCGCATTACACGGCTGATCTAAGTGTACCTCGAACCGGCCGTTTTCGTCTACTTTGAAATCGCTGACACCCTTTGGTAGCAGACCTATAGGGAGACCTTTGGATTGAAGAACGTCGTAGATGCTCATCGTCTGATCATCTGCGGACGATGTGATGATGAAACTAAACATAGCTGAAGATAGCAGAAGAAGGTGGTAAGCAAAACTAGATTGAAGAAACATTTTTTTTTTTGCTTTTTGTTTTTAGGAAGTGGGTTTTTGGTATGGAGATTGAGATGTCTGGAGAAAAATAGGAAAAGTGAAGAAGAAAAAGAGATTGGGTTTTGGGTTTTTTTTTGTTTTTCTTTTTTTCTTTAATTTTTTTGAGGGTTTGAAGGTGAGTGAATGAATGGTCAGAGATGAAAATATAGGAGAAGAAGAAGACAGGGTTTGCCAGCAAGATCACAGAAGGATTAAGAGGTGGAATAAACAATTATTGGAGGGTGAGTGGGGACTCTGAGTCTCTGATGGGATGTGTTTATTAATTTTGTTTTACATTTTTTTTTTTCTTCATACTATAGTATATTGGCAGGAGTACTGAGAATCGTACTTGACACGATCGCTATCGTACGTTATGTACGAGTGCTTTTAATGATACTGACATGAAATGAATGGATCGTAGAAATTTCTATCTCTTTAAGGATTGTATCGGTGTATGATTAAGTATTAAATTGAACGGTCCTGATTAAAGGTACCTTGTGTAAAAGGATGATGTAGATTGGTTTTTAAGGTGCCTTTGCTCAGGTTTGGTGTTGACGTGATATGCCAGATGGTTTCTCGGGGAGTAAATTTATCGGACCTAGGTGTAACTGATTTTACTGACATTTGACTTCTCAAAAAAAAGGCCGTGAAATTGTCAAAATGTGTTGTAACGAAAAACTAACAGAGGTTCTGTGGTAAGTTGCAGCCCAATAGGCTTTAGGGATGGCCCATGTAACACTGGGCTCAAGGTAACAGTATGACCCCTCCAATTGCAATTTAATATTTTAACTCCCATCTCATAAAATATATATATATATATATATATATATATATATATATATATATATATATATATATATAGAGAGAGAGAGAGAGAGAGAGAGAAAAAGAGAGGGGAAAATACACCCGATTGTAATGATATCTTTAGATTAGGCGCGACAGGCAGCACTTTTTGTGAAGTAAGAGGTGGCTTGTGGCATGGATCAAGATTTCGGCCGATACCGATACGTATCGGACGATATGTATCGGTATTGGTATCGAACGATACATTCAATGTATCGTCCGATACCAATCGGTACCGATACGTATCGTCCGATATGTATCATTTTGGAGCTCAGACGATACGTATCGGAAATCCGATATTTTGACTCATGGCTTGTGGCCCACTTTACTAATTAGAGTTAAAATTTTAAAATATTTTAAAAGTTATATTCTCTTTTATTATTATTGATTAATTTATGAGCTTTTTTTTAAATATCTTTGTTTTCACTCTCGTCTCTTTTTTTTAAAAAGAAAATGTCATACTTTTTCAGGTGTATTTTATTCCAAAAATATGAACTCCTGGTAGCGAAGTACTAATACCTCTGCATCAAAGCGATGGCATCCCGGCGGCAAAGAGCTGACACCTCAACGCCTCTATATTGAGGCGTCAGCGTTTGGCTAAAAAAAAAAAAATGGGGCGTCGGCGCCTCTATATCGAAGTGTCGGTGCTTTGATAAAAATAAAAATAAAAATAATTTATTTTTTAGGGGCACCGAGGCGTTGACACCCCCCTTTTTTTTTTAGTGAAGTGTCGACACCTCAATATAGAGGCGAGGCGTAAGGGTACCAGCGCCTCGCTATCGGGGTGTTGGCACTTCACTGCCGAGGTGCTAGCACTTCACTATCAGGTGCTTATATTTTTTGAGTAAGATATACTTTTAAAAGATAAAAAATGACAGCTGAAAAGGTATTTAACCTTTAAAATATTTTTAAAGTGTAACCTTAATTAGTAAAGTGGTTCCCATGCCACCCATCACTTTATAAAAGGGTGCTACGTGTCGAGCCCATATCATTGACGTAGAGATATCTCTACCCTCCGGGCACCCTCTCTCTCTCTATATATATATATGGAAAAAGTGTCCATACTCCATAGGAGAACGGTCACCGTCCTCCAAGCTTCCACGTGGAGCTCCACGTGGCACTCAAAACATTGCTTTGATGTCACGTGGAGCTCAAGTGCATTCCTTAGATCATTTTTGATAAAAATAATAATTGAAAACTCATCTCCACCGTATGTTTTTTAAATCGTGAAATATGGACCAATAAAATTCGTCAAATTTTGACTTATAGGTTTAAATTATTTTTTTTTTAATTTTTTTTTAAATATTAATCTAAACCGTCCAAACAATGTTTTGAGTGTCATGTGAAGCTTCATATGTATCTTGGAGGACGGTCATCGTCTTTCATTGGAGGACCTAATCGGGGCCTATATATATATATCTGAGTTTGAATATTCAAAGGTACATTTTTTGAACCTACCGAATGTTTGAAGCACCGATAGCAAAAACTATTGACGGCTTTGAATTAGATGATGTATGTCAGTTTTTAGTGCCAATCTTTCATACAATTCAATATTTTATTCCACATGGTACACATTTTAATAATGTGACCAAAAACTTATATGGCATATTATCATGCTCAAACGAGATATTTAGGTCATTTTTTTTTAGATTTGTGTCACATGAAATAAAAATTGATTATTGCCCATAATCTCAATTTAATTTTGTTGAAGATTGGAGCTAAAAATATCCCCCATTCATTCACAGCCGTCAATGGTTTTTAGTGTAGATCCTCTGATAATTTGATGGGTGCAATTAAACATACTCTTGTATTAAGTATCCCACCTCGGGATGAACGCAAGGTACTCAAACTAATCCCCTTCCACAAATCTTAAGAAATGAATGAATATTTTTTTAACACGAGATGAGGGAAGAAATGCAAGTAAACTTTCACTGGTTTCCATGCTCATCAACAAGTGTAGACCATAAAGGATTATATATTTTGGTTGGAGGAGATTTACTCGATCACTATTGGGATTGGTCGAGTTGGGTATCTAATTCAAACTCCTAGTATATATATTTTAAAATTTTTCTAATTAGACTTGGTCAACAATGATTATAGGGCTCATTATAGATGTTGGGGTTTTTATTTATTTTAGTAGACATTGAGACAGCATAGGCTTTAAAAATAGCATTTAAGCGCTATTTTAATATTTAAATGATCTTTCATTATTAAAATTATACTTTTGATCTTACACCATTGAAGTATAACTTTCATGTGATGAACATTTATAATCTAAATTATCCAAGTGACGATCTATTATTGGAATATATCTCTGACTAAGAAATATGCCTATAAATAAAGGTAAACGAATCGATTGATAAATTTTAATATCAATAATTAAAATTAAAATAATTATTAATATTATAATCAACAAATCGAATGATTTAAATCTCTCTAAAATATATCTTTTGAGCCTGTTGTACTTCAATCTATGATCTATCACTTTGACAATACGAATTACCCACATCTTAAATCATTAATGGTGTAAGATTATTTAAACACCAAGACAGCTGCCCATTGTCTAGGATGAGCTGAGCTTCATCATTTGTACACTGAGGCACCTTGAGACACGCACAGGTCCGGGTGGCTGCACACTATATAAGACATCAGCTCATTTTTAAGATGAGTTTGCATTGAGCCGCGCATTGATGCAATAAGTCGAGTTTTGGCAGTTATCACTGAGTGGGACCCTCAGACACACCGACTTTAAAAATAGCAAAATAGGTATATTATCTAACACAAACTTTAAAAATCTGGAAATATCTATGTATAAGATTGGCATGGCTGCACAATTGACAAGATCTGACCTCTAGTTTCATGAATTTGTCTAATACGCATAGGCATTTTAAATATGACAAACTGAATGTCACTTGAAGTGATTTGAATATATCCCTCGGGCCCAAAGTAGATTATCTACGGAAGGTTGAGATATTATAAGTACAAGGAAGTAAGAGAAGAGAAATGCTAATTATAAAAAGGGGCATAAAAAATTATGATATTACAAATAATAGTGCTTATTTTATAAATGAGCAGAGAAATAAGACTAACAAAGTTGACCTGAAATAAATAATATAAGGCTTTGATGAGATAATAATAAGGGACATGAAAAACAGTACCTTTAAATCCACCCACCAAATCTTTGAGTTCACTCAAGTTGAAACACATTGATTATATTGAATCTGACGATAAAGATTGTTTATCGTTCCAATCTTTAACACAAGGGATCTTGAGAGCATGATTGTACCATCAAATGGTCTATTTTTTTTTATGTGGTACACACCCAAAAAAGTGACTTTAAAATCAATTTTGAGCGTACACATGATGTTAAGGTCATTTTTATGAGATCTGAGCCATGAGAAATAAAACACTAGTCGTCTTATGGTAGGCCCATGATCTCAAGATCTATTGTGTGAAAGATTGGGAGGATAAAAGATCTCCATAATCTGATTCTACTAAGTCAATGTGTTTCAGCGTGGGTGTACTCAAAGATTTGGTGGGTGGATTTAAAGGTAATCCATGAAAAATTGTCTTGATTATTAATGCTGTGTTTGGCATAGCTCTCTACCGTTCCCAACTAGTGCAAGGTTTACTTGCTATAGCAGTTCCCTTTCTCGTTGCTAAATCCCTATAAGGGGCTACTAACTCTCTCCATAGCAGGATTTGCTTCCAGCATTTCTCTCTTGCTCTCTGCTTACTCATTGTCAGAGAAAATATTATTTGCTCCGACAGATATTGGCAGAAAAAAAGGAGATGATTGCTAAAGCAAGTAAATCTTATTTTGCAGGAAGTTATTAAGAAGGGAGGTTTGCTAAAACAATTATATGTGGCTCTTGTAGGGAATTGACAAAGAGTTATGCCAAATGCAGCCTGAGCTTACTAGTTTTCTTGACTTTATTAAAATTTCACGGAAGATTGAACCTCTAGAAGTAGATTGGCTAGCTGGATTAATGAGTTGGGCCCGACCCAAATGGTAGGTTGGGTCGGGCCTTTCCACTGTAATTGTGTGCGAAGAAGAATAAGAAAGTTGTGAATGATTGAGGGCGAGAGAGAGGGCCATGTGAAGGCAAGTGGTGTGATAATTATGATTTTGTCTTGACATAATTTTTGGTTGTGGCCCGCGGAGCACATGCACTTCATGAAACAGGATTTTGATAGACCAAAGCCTCTCGGCCCTCTTTATTATATCCGACTTTTACCATGTCTTATCACGATAATTTGCAATCCATTTCTCTTAAAGGAGAGATTATAGGATTGTTTCCCTTTATTTTGTATTTTTATTTGATCATTCATCGTGGGGTCGGTAATTAATTTGAGAGTTTCCGCGGAATAGGTGAAACTACAATAAGGTAATTAGCAGGTTCCCAATTATTTTAATTTATTTTTTATCTTTTATAATCAGGGTCCCAAACCTAAATTATGAACAAGTCACCATTTTGGTTACACAGCACTAAGGATGCAAGCTTTGACTCAAAACTTCAACCCGACCTAAAAGCCATGCAAATTAATTGATCCAAATCGAAATTGATTCAAAACTGAACCAAATCGAACCGATTACAGACTGGTTTGGTTTTGTTTTGGAGTGACGAAAAGTGAAAACCAATTAGGTAGAATGAGAATTCCGGGAAAAAAAACCTGAAAAAAAATTAGAAAGGAATATAAAAAAATCGGAAACCAACCCAAGAAAACCAAAAAATTTGGATTTCAGTTCGGTTTCTATTTAGAAATTTAAAAACAAAAACGAATTGATGCGCTCCAATTCGATTTTGATTTTGGCTGAACCGTACCAAAAATCAAATTTGCTTCCCTACATAACACCAATGACTAAACACATGATGTGAATGATTAGATGTGAACATAAATGGTGTCAAAGATTGTGTTAAAAAACATCTCTATCAAATAAATTAAAGGATTCAAATATTTTTTTAAAAATGGTCATTTACCAAATAAATATCCAAAATCAGTTTTAGACCTTCATTCTAAAAGCATTTGATTGAATTATATGATTGAGATGTTTATTTGATGCAATCTTTAGACTCAGCGTATCTTCACATTGAGTCTTTTACATGTTCACACTCAAGATTGAGAGTGCAATCACGTTGTATTAGGCATAACCCAATCAATATTAGAATGGTTAAATTTTTAAGGTTGGCAGTATTTACAATGGAAGAAAAAAAAAATTCGTAGGATAATTAGAGAAACATCCCTCAAAAATAAACTTTTTAGCAAAAAAGACCCGATCTCAAACGCTTTAAAAAAATAGTGCTTTCACGGATTTTAGAACTTCAGAAAACTGTGAAAGCATTATTTTTCTAAAAACTTTGTAAAAAATAGTGCTTTCACAATTTTCTGAAGCTCTAAAATATGTGAAAGCATCGTTTTTCTAAAACGTTTGAGGTAGGGTCTTTTTTGTTAAAAAGTTTGTTTTTTGGGCATCATTTTCTAAAGTGCCGAAGATTCTTTTTGTGCAACTAATGGTTCCACTGTTAATACTATTGTTTGCCTTGAATCAAATGATGGAGATCGTTTTTCATCCCTATATTTCACAAAACAGATCTTGAGATCATGGCTCACCAATCAGATAATCGGGTGTTGATTCCACGTGGCACACATCTATGATCACGGTGCACCACGAGAAAGTTTCTCGAGTCACTTTGGGGGATGCACTCCACGTGGAATCAACATCTAACCGTGTGATAGGTGAACCATTATCTCAAGATCTTTTTTATGAAATATTGGACAAAAAAATATGTACATCATCTGATTCAAGACAGTCAACTATGTTAAGGGTGGAACAATCACTTACACGAAAAGAATCCTCTGTTGTGATTACTGCTATCCTATTTTTAATGGCAATTGATTGTTCCTTTAAGATTCTGTAGGTTTCGGCAATTGATTGTACAATTGAAAATCTAAGTTTTTCTCTTGGCCTATTGATTTAACGGTCTAGATAGAAGGGTACAACAAACTTCAGTGGCAAATTTTTACTGCTCTTAACCATTAAAATTCTGCATTTTTTTGGATTGTGGTTCATCAGAAAGATGACCTATTGATTTAGCGGTGTGGATCGAGGGAAACATGAAGTTTCTGTACATAATTAGAGGCTCTATCATCTTTTTTAGCTGTTAGTTCAACTTCGATCATTCTCTCTCTCTCTCTATAGCCCATGCAAAGTTACCATGTAATCTTGAGATCAACAATGTTTCTAGATAATAATAGCCTTTTGGATGGTTGTTGAACGAACTTGTTCATGTCGATATGTTGTTGTGAGAGTTACTTGATTTAGGTGCCACATTGGCACCACATAATTTGAGTATAAAGTGGGCGTCATGCCACACTTAATCCAAAGATCGGGTGCCACACAACTTACCCGAGCTCGATCAACTATTATGCAAAAAAAATAATAAGGCTTAAATACACCTTTAAGAACGTACTCAAAGGTCAAAAACCCAATGCATCAAATTGAGGGGCATCACCGTAAACTTGACATATGATTTAAAGGGCAAAATAGATTTGAAAATATACTTTCAAATCATGTATCAGTATAGTATCAGTATACTTTAAAATGGGTGTAATTTTAGAGGCCATGTAACATGTGGCATGTGATCTAGCCCGTATGAGTAGGGCTTTGTCATATCTGCAGATACCAATCCTTTTTCTCGTACATATAGGCTGTGTATGGCATAGCTCTTTGCTAGCCACTGTCATAGCAGAGTTCATTTGCTTTCGTTGGTTTTCATGCTCTTTTTTAATTTCCTACAAAAGAGAATTTATCTGCTCTAACAGCAATTTTTATGCTCACTAGCAACTCTCTATCAGAGCAAATAAAATCTCTTTCGACAATGAGTGAGTAGAGAGGAGGGTAGAACTACTGAACAAGTAAATTTTATATAAAATTTTACTATGTAAGAATTTATTAAGGAGAAGAGGTACCTGCTGAAGCAAATAACAAAATGGTAACAAAGAAAATGAAAACCTGCTAAAGCACATGAACTCTATCTTGAATTCTCATTGCTTTGGATCCCTATGAATTAAGGTGTCTACTGTCTCCCTAGCTTTACCAATAAATCTAACTACTTGTTGACTTTGGAATGGCTCTTTTTCGCTTCAGAATTTTTTTAAATTAAAATGTAAGCCCGTTTTTCAAATTTATTTTTTATTTAGACTTCAAAAACCAACCCATAGCCATAACACACTTGTTTTTTAAACCTTCAAATAATTGATTAGCTGTATTCGCTGTGACCTTTCACGATTGCTTGCGTGTGAGCAAAAGTAGAACAGAAAAACTGGGTTTTGTTATTGGCCAGCTCATATGTAATATTCTCTGATTGGTTGGCACTTGGCACTAGCAGTAATATAACTATTTTGAGTGCAATTAGGTGTCTGACTCTCTAGAGAAATAGATCAAGCAGGCACCCATTTTAGCAGACATAGGCTTCCTTTCTATCAATAGCGCAATCACGATCATAGTTACCGAGTGGAAATTCCAGGAAAAATCAACAAGGTAAAAAAAATATTAAAAAAACATAAAAAATTGGAAAATTAGGAAAAAATCGGGAAGAATTTGAGAAAAAGTAATGAATTTAAAAATATTGAAAACATATATATTCCTTGAAAAATAAGAAAATTTTTATAAAAAAATGGTAGAAAACACTTTTAAAATGTCAAAATCCATATTTTTACAAAATACTAGCTAGTATTTTTTAAAAAGACACATTTCAAACATGTTTCCTTCATCCTTATCCTTACCACAGTGACAAATTTCGTTTTGGCAACATTCGGTAGAGGGTCATTTCGGTTCATTTTAAATAAATTTGGAGAATAATTCGAAAGGTTTCAAAAAAATTTCGGGGAGTACAAAAAATATTAAATATAAATTATATTTAAACTTCATAAAAATTTTAATTATTATTTTAAAAATAACAAAAATTAGAAAAGATTTATTAATTTCGGCAAAATTTCATTAATTTGGGTAAATTTTCATTAATTTCGTCGAAATTAATGAAATTTCATCGATTTCGGAGAAATCATCAAAATTTCGCCGAAAGTTTCACCCAACTCCTGTTTCGGTAAATTTCGAAGAAATTTTGGAGAATTTCGTTACTATGATCCTTACAATAATATAAAAGCAAGAATAGTTTTTGTCAAGTTTTGCTTTATACCCCTAAGATATCCTTTTAATGCACACTCAATAAACCTAAAAGGCATTAGCCTAGTTGGTACACTCCCTCCATTGTGAGGGAATAGGTCGTGGTACACTCCCTCCACGTTGTTTCCCACCCTTGTCTTTACAAGGTGTGTGTTGGGTTCTGTTAGTGAACCCTCACCACTATAGTTGGTGCTCCCTCACGCTCTCTCGGCCTGATGGCCATATCAAAATAATATATATATAATCACGTTCCTATTTTCTCTCCATAATATTTTGAATTTCCAATATGATCCTAACTCCAACGTCTTGGATGCGCAGGTTCCAAAAGTGAATGCTAATCAATAAAGATAAAAGTCAAGATTCCTTTGCATCCAATAACTTCAAATTTAAAGGAGATGAAAGGCACGTGATTTTATTAAACATGATTTTACCTTTAAATATGACCACAGCATCTATGAGGGCGCCCATGTTAAAACTAATTGATAGTTCTGAACCAAATGATGGAGAATGTTTTTCGCTCCAACCTTTCACTTACTTGATCTCGAGATAATAGACGTACCATCAAATGGTTAGGCATTGCTTTGATGTGACACGGATCCCAAAAAAGTGATCTTAAAATCAAATTTGGTGTTAATAATGACAACCATATGAAAATTACCATAAGAAGGTCAAACATTGATTTGATGTGACACAAATCTCAAAAATGACTTTAAAGTCAACCATTGAATAAGATGATGAGCATTTTAAAAAACTCCACAATCTATCATTATTTAGATAAATATTAATTGCTAAGTCTAATAGAATAAAGAGATTCTCACTCTCTTAAAATCTATCCAAAATGGTTTGAAGGGCATGATCTCCATTGTTTGATCCCAAGCAGTCAGTTCTTGATTTCATATGACACATATCCCTAAAAAAAATTGCCTTCAAATCATGTTTGAACATGATGTGTGTCATGTGATTTTAAGGCCATTTTTTACGTATTTGTGCCATGGGGAATCAAAACTTGACCATCTGATGGAATGTTCATGGTCTCAAGATTCACTTTCTAGAATATTGGTAGACAAACGATCTGCATCATCTGATTCCAAGAAGCCAATGGGTTTGAAGGGATTTCAGATATAGGCGCTTTAAGTGAACATACATAGGTCCTATTAATATCAATTTTTCTTTTAAATTAGGTGGAATAGCATAATTTTCAAGTGGAAGTAATCACTCCCTATATTTTTTATAAGTACCTCTATCCACACCTTCGTCTAAAGCCAATTCAAGCCCGTTGACTTCTTGGAGTCTGAAGACAAAGATCGTTTTTCACTCCAATCTTCCACTAATGGATCTTGAGACTATGGGTGTTCCATCAAACAATCATTATTTTATTTCATGTGGCATAAATCGCAAAAATGTTGCATGAAATCACATGACACACATCACGCTCCAACGTGATTGTAGGGCCTCTTTTTGGTATTTGTGCCACACAGAATAAAAAACTAGTTATCTGAGGGTAAGATTGTGGTCCATGGGTCAAAATAACGTCTGATACCGATATGTATCATCTGATTCGTATCGGTTTTGGATGTGGGCGATACGGTATAAGGGTTTTTATCATACCCTCCCAAAATTTGGGTATTTATCGTCCGATACGGGCAATTTATCGCCCGTATCGTCCGATAATTTAGTAATTTCTGAAGGGACTGCAAAACCATCAAATTATCGTCTGATACAGACGATAATTTGGCTATATCACATAATACATTGAAATTATCGGACAATAATTTGATTCTTCACCTGTGAGCCCCCCTTCAGCTTTGATGTACGAAAAGGGTCTAAAACCCATTTTCCTCGTTTTTTTCCTACCACCAGAGCTTTCTTTTGCGTTTGGTGTTGCTGTTCTTCTATCGGAGTTTTAATTTTTATCATTTTGACGCTGAATCGACGCCCAAAAAGTGCGAGATCGCCGATGAATTGCCAAAGAATGTAGAGAAGGTACGTGTTCTACGATTTGTGGTCATTTTTCCCTCATTTTCTTATAATTTAGGGGTTAAAATTTCAAGATCTACCCTTAATTAACTTTTAAGATCTACCCTTAAAATTTAAAAATCAACCCTTAAATTTCAAGATCTAACCTTAAATTATTTATAAAAATTAATTTAACCCTATACTTGAGACAAATGTCCCTGCACTTTTAATTATATATATATATATATATATATATATATATATATATATATCCCTTGAGTTATTAATACATGTGTCACATGTGTCATGGGGTATGTGACACATGTGACACATCAATTACACATGTGACACATATGACATATGTCTTATGCCACATGCGTCACGTGCCACATACCTCATGGATTACATGTGTAACTCCTACGAGTAAAAAGACCTACTTGCAATGAAGTTATTGACCTGATCTACAGCCCCCTGTTTGGGCAAATGTTAACCGCCTGATCGCCGTCACTATCCCGTTGATGCAAGTGTTGAGGTTGGTAGATGGTGATGAAAAATCAACGATGGGATATGTTTACGAGTCAATGAATAAAACAAAATTGACTATTAAAATTAAATACCCTACAAAATATAAACGATATTGGACCATTATCAACAAGAGGTGGAATGCACAATTCCACCAGTACTTACATGTCGCATGTATAACATGCTGCTTATTTAGTGATTTTTATTTATTTTTTATTTTTTATATTATTCACTGTTTTTATATACTGATGTGATTGCTTATATTTGATGTATAACACACTACTTGAATTTGACTTTCTAATATACACGACACTTTGATTGCTTATATTTGAGTGAGGCCGATGGAAGTATACAACGGTTTACTTAATGTGATCCAACGAATGCTCTCTGAATTAACGGACCAAAGTCAAGCCATAAGAGATGTGAGTAATCATATCTTATAACTAATAAGTCAAATGTCATATGATCTATTTATTAATATGTGGGTTATTATATTTCATATTTGTTGATTGACATGTTCCGCAAGAGATATAGGTCATTTGGGACCTCGTTGGCGCAATCTCAAATCAAGTATGATAAATTCGCTGATTGGTGAATGCACTATAGAGGTGATGGTCTGATACTGAGGCGGGTTACAATGTAGGTTTTATCGCAAACATGTTTCTTGTCCAACTGTGAGCGGAATTAGAGTACCTTCTCTCTCATTCACACGAAGACAAGGAATAGACTAACTATGCAATGCTTAAAAAAGTTAGTTTATTGCTACTACAACATACGATTAAGGGTCAGGAATATGTAGAGAACCAATCGTGGTAAACAATTATATGAAGTCTTAGTTCATATAATTTTTATTTGATGTAATTGACGAGGCATATATTAATTCATTTATTATATTCTACCTTACAGATAGTGAATATTTTGATCCTATCGAGTTAGATTATATCTTCACGGAAGATGACACTTTGAATCAGTTGATCGAAGAGAGAGAAGAGTTAGTGGTGGATACTGGGAGTACCGCATGGCTCGACAATAATGAAAGAATAGCAAAGGAGCAGACTTCTCAACCACCGCAACGAAAAAGAAGATTGAATCGTCATTCAGCGGTTGGATCTAATGATGAAACGCAACCCAGTAGTGATAATGACAATGATGACGGTGATGGTGGGGGTAATAAAACCCACGTTGGCATTAGTGGTAGAAGGGATGATGTTGATCCCTCTTACTCTTATGGAGGTATTGTCGCATGGGATGATGAGCCGATAATAATATATGACACTCTTACATTTAAAAGTAAAGCGGTTGAAGGAAGAGGAGCGTCAAAATCTTATCAAATACCACCACCACCATAAGGTCCACAAAATGATGTGAGTTATATGACTTCTAGCTTCGGGGGATTTTGTTTGCAAAGCACCGAAGATTTAGCAACCAGTAACCCATACTATTGGCCCCAACCAACCTATCCCGAGCCATATGACTTCGTTGGTCAAATTTTTGGAGGACTGACATTTACCTATTACACTGAGTCATATTCGTCGCTAACACCCTAATTTTAAGGGGGCATATATGATCATGGGTATCAATATGGTCAACATTATAGGAAAAGTTCGTGCACCGATAATAATGATCACGAGGGCCAAGAATCACTACGAAATTCAATGTGATTTTAAAGTAAGTTTTTCATGTATAATATACTTTTTAATTTTGATCATGAGTTATGTACAATGTAATTTAAGTTCTACGTCGATAAAATTATGAAATATGTATCAAGTAAGCTTTAAATAAATTTTAAAAAAATTAAAATAAATAGAAACTCATTAAATTTAATTTTCCTGATTTTTTAAGTATTTTTTGAGATTTTTTTGAAAAAATAAAAATAAAAATTTCAATGTATCAGACGATACCCGATACATATCATCCTGAAGGTCAGGACGATACGTATCGGTTTTCTGGTATTTTGACCCATGTTGTGGTCTCAAGATCTATTCTACGAAAGATTGAGGTGAAAAACGATCTCCATCACCTAATTCCAAGCAATCATGGATTTGAATGAGGCTAATTACCATTTCATTATTTTAAGCTACTTTTTTTATTTTTTCATCCTACCTAATTAAACAATTCTTGGTTTTTGTCCCCAAAAATCGAAACGGGTCCAGAATAGGTTCACTATCGGTTTCGGATCTGTGTAGACCAATTCCATTCGCCGATTTTCAGGTCGGATTCGAGTTTCGGGTCAAAACATGCACCCCTATGTATGGATGGACATTACAATTCATCTTTTTAATAATAATTAATAAATAAGTAGGGTATGAAAATTTGAAGCCTATTGATTTAGTTACATTAGTTATTATAAAATTAAAGTAAAAATTAACAATTAAGAAAATTTGATTAAACATATATAATTACTATATCATCGAATTAATCGAACGTGATAGGATAGAAACATGTATCTATAGTAAAAAATAAACATTTAAACATAGTAAATAGATATAACTGTATATTATTATACATAAATAAAAATATAGTATTTACTATAAATGAAAAAATAAAGAAAAAAATAAGAAATTACTGAAACCAAATAATTTTGATAATTTAATTGGATATGTATTGCTTTCATCAGTCAAAACTAATATTTTGACATGCGTACCATTGAGTAAGACGAATTTTAACTAAATTTTAAATTGTAGATATTATAAAAGAATAAGTTCTACAAAATACTCGAATCACTATAATATTTAACAATAATTGTTATTAATTTTTTAGTGATTGATTGATAATATACGATTATGATTTTATACGATCAATCAATTTTAATTCATAATTAAAATCATCTTTGATCAAAATATTTTATTTTACAATGTCCACATGCAACGCATGTACACTTTTACTAGTTTTATAAAAAGAAAAGCGTTTAAAACGAGTTTTGTTTTCGAAAAATTGCTGATCTTGGCAACTATGATCTCAGTCATAATTAAATACGTAGGCTGGTGGTATGATCACACTAACTTATGTTATAGCCACTTCACTTGAGCAAAGTAAAAATTGTTGACAGCTTTGAATCAAATGATGGAGATGACTTTCATCCCAATCTTCCGCATAAGAGATCTCCCAATCATGTGGCACACATCCTGAAAAGTGAATGTGATCACAATGTACCATCAAACGTAATTCATGTTCACTTTTTAAAATAAATATCACGTGAAATCAACATCTGACCGTCTAAGGCCTATGATCTCAACATCTAATGTGTGAAAACTGGACGAAAAGTCATCTGCATCGTTTGATTCAAAGTAATCACCAGATTTTTTATCTGTTAAGTGAGCTGGTTGTAACATAAGGTAGTGTGGACAGTGCCACCAGCCAAACGCTAAGGCTGCGTTTGGGTTAGCTCTTTTGGGGCAACGAGCAGCTCTTTTTGGCTCCGGCGGAGAACAACTTTTACTCTTGGTTACACAGCTCCTCGCCTCATTTGATGAGAGTTGTTTTAAGTAATAAAATTGTTCTATACCTGCTCTATCCCAAAGAAGATTTCTGCTCTAACAAAAAACAAATAAAGAGCTGCTTATGCTCTTACGAGAGCTAACGCAAACACCCTAAGTGTTACAACGGCTCTCAACGCTCGGGCATAACTCAAAGTCTGAAACAACTGTTCACAACTTTTGTTTGAGGGCTGATAATTTTGAACACATCAGTGAAAAGTTAAAAGTAAACTTTCAATAACACATGATGCTTATAAACAACGGCGCAGCTTCGCGATTTGACTCTTTAGAACAAGAGAAGTTGGACCCGAGTGCACTGTTTGCTACAGATAAGTAGTTGCTACTTATATGTAGGTTTATGTAAAAGATTTAACATTAGTTACCTTCCTACTCTTAAATTTTATTTATATAATGATAATTTTGTCCCCAGGGCCACTCGTATATAGTGGGTGTCAGTTTTCCGTCTACTGTCCGCGATAGCAGTGAAAATATGTTCTAACAGAGAATAAATAAAGAACAATTTTATCACTTAAAATAATTTTTCGGCCAAAATAGCCAGAGCGAGGAGCAGTAATATCAAGCATAAAATCGCTCCTTGCCAGAGCCAAAAGGCATAAAAGCTGCTCTTTGACCCTGAAAGAGTTAACCCAAATGCAGCCATACATGTAGCTATGTTGACTAAGGATACATGTAGCATGTTGCTTAGTGCCATCATCGATACTCATACGATCGTTTGGACGGTCACGGTCAAATATTCCACTCACTAGATGAGCACAACAATTCTTCAAATTATCTTCATTAGACTCTCCAAATAAGGAAAGAGATTGAACAATCCCTTGTTAGAGTATCAACATGAGATAAAAGAAATACCCAAGATATAGAAAATCAAATATTAGCATCCAAAGCGGTGATTACTAAAATATAAATAGAGTATGAGCATTGCCAAAGCTAAGATGATTTTAATTCCTAAATCTCATGTTCTAATGGTGGAGATTATGGCACCAATATTTAAGTAAAGAAACCCCCAACCGACAGATAGAAATTTTTTATTTTTGGTGGTCGGATCGATAGATTCAACAATTGATATCAGAGCCATGATTGGCGTTTAATCGGTCAAAGCAATTAATACATGAGTTCATCCTCAGTACTAGGAGGACAGACTTTTGAGGGCGAAAGCTTTACGCTTGAATACCGTCCGAACTTATGTTCCATGGACTCTATACGAACCACGATCTGGAAAGTGGGCATTTGATGGTCTTGCGGATATTGAATATTTTCTCAAGCTTGTGCAAGATTTGGGGTTTCTTGTTATGCTTCGTCCTGGACCTTATATATGGGCAGAATGGGATTTAGGTGGATTTCATGCATGGTTACTTGCTATTAAACCTGCTCTCAGGCTAAGATCATTATATCCTAATTTTCTTCACTTGGTTAAAAGATGGTGGGGTGTTCTCCTTCCTAAGATAGCTCCTCTTCTATATAGAAATGGAGGTCCTGTCATTATGGACTTATGGTTCAAATTGAAAATGAATATGGATCGTATAGGGATGACAAAAGTTATCTTCAACACCTAGTTTCTTTGGCTAGAGTACACCTTGGAGACAATATAATTTTGTATAATACAGATGGTGGTATTAGGGTAATTATTAAAAAAAAAAAAAATTATATTTTGGGTGGAGTTTTTTACGATTTAAGTGGCACACCTTCATGAGTGAGCCAATAGAAAAAGTTATATTTTTGGGTAAAGTTTTTCATAAATTTAAGGTGAAGTATTTCACAATTTTGGGTGGTACACCTTGGTGAGTGAGCCAATAAGGTTTTACTTTGATCTTGCCTGTGAGTATTGGTACTCTTTTGGATTTGCTCGGAGTTAAACGTGATTAGGCACTACGTTAATAACTTCTTGTTCTGAGAATCAGGTGAATATTTCACAAGTCAGAGTTTTCTGAATGTCAGAACATACGACGAGTATGGAGCGGGACATTATGAATTTGCACATTTTGGTAGTGTATTTAGTTCACATGTTAAATTGGTTATCATCTCTCAAATTTATTATTAATTATAATTTGTGACCATAGAACTGTCATAGTATCGATTTCAAAAAATGGTATACTATGTGTATTTATGATCCATCTCTATATTTTCATTAAATTTGGGTGATTTTAGAAATGTCTAAATTATTTCAAATAACGTTTGTTTTCAGAGTGCACTCGTTTTAATTGTCGAATTCAGTGGGAGTCGTTTTTGAAATCATAGTCCGTGTGTGGACCAAGTGTAAGATTGTTGGAATTTTTTATGGAAACTAAAATTCTTATTTTGTGTGGCCCACACATACTAGGATTTTATAAAACTCTGGATTACAGTTGCTTGAAATAATAAAGAGCATTATTGAGAATTGAAGGAAATTTCAGGGTTTCCTGATTTACATGTGATTCTTATTCCTATAAGAATACCTTGATGGATGGTATTCTAGGCAGGGCATGACTCTTCATGTTATATATATAGGTGGACGTTCTCCGCTCACTACACACAAGCCTTTTAGCATCTTCCCATCAAGAGAGTGTAGCAAGAGAGGCGGGTAGAGTCACTTTCTTTTTCTTTGTAGGAAAGGTCTCGGGATTAATATATCGGATTAAAATTCAAACGACGGTCACGATCTTTGCGATAAGGTACGTACATAAATATGGTTATATGTGATTGTTGATTTATTATTTTGATTGATCATATGCCTAGATCCTAGGGCAATTATTTTGAGTGGTCGGATCGATAGATCTAACATCTATTTCCTTCAAACTCTCTGTTTGTATTAGGGACCTGACTTGAGCACCGTGTTTGGGTCAATCTCCCTGTTTCAACCTGGGCAATGGTCAGGTCCAAAGGCCGCAAATGTAGGTGCACTCGATTCAACAACCTTGTTGGACCTGACCATTTCCTTCAAACTTTGGAAATTTTGTGGATAGGTTTGAGCATAAATCAGTGTCAAATCAATAAAAGGTGAAAGGCCTTCACTGATTTCTGTGCTCATAAATAGTTGTATTCATCCTCGACTATTTTGACGGAAGTAGATTGATCCAAGCGATACCAGTTACCACTTTTCTCCCTCGTTGCTGATAATTTTTTTATTTTTCAATTTCCACAAAAGACAAATGAATTAATCTTCTATCTGTTTGTCCCTCCTTAGTCCACACAAAGTATATCAGACGAGTAAAAAGTCATAAACTAAAACAGCTAAAAAGTTAAAGTAAGGAGGACCAAAGCTACATATAAAATCCAACCCCACCACGCGTGGAGAATAAAGCTCATACGGTTTAGCTGGCCACTTTCACACGGGGGGCGCTGCCAAATTAATCATATAGTGACTTTGTATACTAGTTTGTATTAGGTTAGCCTTCCAAGCGTGACTTTTGGAATGTGTATCACCTTAAATCATCATTTGTGTCCTATAAAAGGTGGCCTCTACTAGTGCAAATTCGGGTACCGAACCGAATCGGTTCAGTTTCAGTTTTTTTTCTTCTTAAACTGAAACTGAATCAAAACCTGAAAATTTAGATCTTTTCAGTCTGATTCTGGTTTTTCGATTTTTTGGGTTTTTTTCGGTTTTACCACCTAATCGTTTTTTGATTTTTTGCCACCCAAAACCGAACTGAACTAGAATCGGTTCGGTTTGGTTCGAATTGGTTTCGTGGCCGATTCAGACCTGTTTGGTTTGCTCAATTTTTGGGTCGGGTTTGACTTTTAGGTCAAAACTTACATCTCTAGGTGCATCTTAATAAACAAAATACAATCTCCTGATTCAAAGCAATTAAATGTCATCTAAATTAACGGCAATCTAACATATAATTTTAGAAGTCATCCGACAGTTTTGAGTTTGAGGATGAGTTCATTTTTCATCCCAAGAATACTTAAAATCATAACGCACCCATCATATGGATCCATATTATGCTTCTATCTACATACAACCCAAAAAGTAACTCGAGGACCAAAAGCATATGCTACTGAGACCTGCTTATCTAACACCAATTTTTCTTCGGACGATGAGTTGACCGCTTCTCCACTGTCCCTCAATTTGGATCGGAAAATTATAAACGGTAAAGCAGGTTTTGTGCAGACAAAGTTGAGGCAATTGACGCAACTGGCTGTCCCGACCTATATTGCTTGGGCCCTAATGCACTTGCAGTCAATTGTGTCACACCATATCAGCCACTTACACAAAACCTGCCTGCCATATAATACTATCCATTTAAGCTCTCGGAGGCACACGCTATGCTCTTTTAAGTACAGTTTTTGCCTGTCTCAACTCAAGGTCCATCATATAAAACGTGTGCACCTCGTAGACGGGTTTTGATCACATAGTGGGGTGGATCAAAACCCTATGTGGGTCATCAAACACCATCACATCAAATCCCTTGTGGTGCGGACTGACCGGCCGTCGGATTATTATCTGTCCTTATCCATCCGTTTGCTATCTGTGGCTGATACTTTTGTCTCCGTGTCTTCTGTGTATTCTATTCGTAAAAAGATGAGGCCGCGTACGCTAAGCTGGATTATCGTTTACTGAACGTGTCCGCTATATTTTAGCAAATGGTTGCAACTCTTAAGCCATTGGTTCTCAATTTCTTCTAAAATCTAAAAGGGACACGCTACTTGTCAAGCCTCCTTGTGTTCTTATGGGTCACGCTAACATGTAGTCTTTAGCATAAGCTCATCGTTATTATTAAACCCTCTTGTAATCCCTTGTGAAGCTTGACTTTTTGTAATTATTTTATCTTACCATGTACAAGTTACAACTTGGTAGGGTTAGAAGTTTTGATCCAAACTCATTCGGACAACTGGTTCGATTTTGAGTGGCGAAAAAAGATTACATAGGATTAGAAAATCGAAAAAAAGAATCTGACCGGAAAGTACCAAAAATAAAATAAAAAATCGAATCTAAATTTCGATTAGGTTCAGGTACCCAAACATGCACCCTTACAAGGCAAGCAAAGTACCATTTTTTTTTGTTTATATTTGTAGTTTTGTACTTTGCAGTAGGGCAGTCAACAGCTAGGGTTGACCCAATGCCCAACCCTCTAGACCCGAGTTTTCATGCTTGAGTCCAGCACATAAATTTGACCCGTCATGTTGGGTCGAAACAAGGACTATGATGCGACATTTGGATTCAGTTGGGTCGATTAAAAGGGCATCCGTGCTGGGTCAGGCAAAAATCAGGTCGACCCGACCCGATATTCTATCTATACAATTAAGGAAAATAAAGGGTTTTAATCAGATCAGGTGAAATTTTTGGGTTAGGCATGGGTCAGGGTTTTGGGTTGGTCGGGCATATATTCTTACCATCTGGTCCGGTCGGGAGGGGCACACCATCGAGTTATGTGAGGTATACGCCAATTTTCTGTTGGGAGCCAAAATTTTGACTCGACCTGATCAGACCCATTGACAAGTCTTATTTTTAGGCAAGGAAATTATGGTTTTTTTAAGTTTGTATTTAGAACTCTTTTATCCCAGCGGAGAAATAAGGTTAGTTAAAGCCCACCACCCACCACCCCAAATAGATACAATTAGGCTATGATTATGATGATGATTTAGAACTCTATCAATTAATGAAATATTTATTTAGTCAAAAAAAAGGGTCTGCTAAGAGATTACTAATCTCTTATATTTTGCCAATTAATAAATTTTAATTGCAAAACAAACGTTTGCTATCTTCACACCAATTAATTTAAAAACAATAATAAATTTTGCTTTGCCTCAGGTTCATATTTGAGAAAAGATTCAAAACATGTAAAGTTAGCAAAAAAGTATTTTATGTTCCGTCAATTATGGATCATTGCTGATTTGCTGTTCCACCCTCCATCTAGGCTATAATAAAATATAGAGGAGCACAGAGTCCAAAATCATAAGCTCTAATCTCTCAGTGGTCTCTCTCCTCACTCTGAATAAGACGACGAAGACAACGTAACATAAGGAAGTTTGTGTACCAAATCTAACAAAGAGGAAGTTTTTCACCAAACGGATCCCACAAAGGGAAGTAAAGAAGCTCAAGTGCTTTTATCAAATGCGGGATTGAAAATAGATTGTTGAATTATTAACCCATGAAGTTCGAATTTACGATCTGATACACAAGTATTAGACGGATTAAGTAATCCAACCAATAACATTTTAACATTTTTTATTATTTTATCTGTCATGTAATCTTTCACTACCAATTTTTAGCACTTTAACAGTTTCAAAATGTTCTAAAAATAGGTTCATTAGATAAGTCTCGTCGGATAAATCAAAATTGATGGGTCACTTGCAAAAAATAAAACTGTAACAAACTTGAAATCGCTATTTTAAATTAGGGTCATTTAATAAGAAAATTATATATATATAACGGTACCTCTAAACGCGCCCACATCCCATGCCCCTTTCACCTATATCTTTCACTCAATAGATCTTAAGATCATGGTGCACCTATCAAACAGTCGGTTTGTAATTCAACGTGTCATAAATTCCAAAAAAATGGTCATAAAATCACGTTTGAGCATAATGTGTGCCATATGAATCAATAATATTTTCTGGGGATTTGTGACACATGGAATAAAAAATTGACCATCTAATAGGTGGGCCATGATATGAAAACCTATTTTGTTAAAGATAGATATGAAAAGTGATATGTATCATCTCATTTGAAGGAATCAATGATTTTTAAGGGGTCTAAGACGGGAGCGCTTCCGGAGAACGCATGAGCACATTTAGAGGTACCATATATATAAAGAATTTAATCAAACAAATCTGATTTGGTCAAAATTGAGCCATAGAATTTACTGGATCAATACATATGGCCGGCTTGGCTCAATGAAGCCAATAACCGACCAATGATTTACACCGACCCGGCTGAGACCCGATCTATGACCTATTAAAAAAATGTGCAAATAAGAGACCTAAGAAGAGTTGAACTCAACCTATTGAGTAAAAAATAAAAACACCACTAGTCACTAAACTAACTCAACAATGAAATTGATTGAATATTTTTGTACATTAAAAATTAGATGGCATAAATGTTGAATCCCGTGGCACAGATCCCGAACATAAGAATTCTTTCTTTTCACCGATAAAAAAAAAAAAAAAGAATTCTTTCTTTTTAACCTATGTGCCACAGTACAAGTCTTGTGTGCTAGTTGTAGCTTCCTTCTACAAATCTACACGTTTTTGTCCACATCCACTAATGATTATAGACATTTTACATTTTTAGAGTATTGGTTAAGACTTAAAACCTCAACAAATTTGGTGGCTATGCCCATCATCGCAATAATTGAAATCCCTAACCTACCCAACAATTTAAAAAACTGCAAACAAAGATTCAAACAGAAAGGGTATGCTTCTTCCCTCCAAAAGAGAAAACAAGAATTGAAAAGAGAAAGTGACATGCTAACAAACTCATTAGAATGACGAACAAAAACTCCAATAATTTTTTTAACTACTACATTATTATTTGCCCCCTCTTAAAAAACAGTCTCCCACCACTCAGCTCTTCTATTTCCTATCAAGGAAACAAAAAAGAAGTTATTTCAAATGAGAAAAAACAGGCAAAAAGAAGGAGCTTCCACTCTTTGCTACTGACTAAGAGATGAAGACCCAGGCCCAACAACAACAGCCCTCCAGAGCTTTACCCACTCCTCCATCGCATTGGCAGTATGCACAAAAACGTCATCGGACGGACCCAGTTGCTTCCTCACCAACCCCGCGATCTCTATTACACACTCCTCCGCGGTTACCGCTGTCCGCGATAACCTCACCGACTGAAAAAATGGTACCACTTCTTCCAGAAGCTTCACTCCATGCCACTCCTTTTTTAAGCTCTCCAGCACATTCCCTCCATCTTGCCTCCACACATATGGCAGCCCAGTCTTCACCCCAAGCCCCAAGTGATCACACACGATCTTGCAGCACAATCCGCACCATACATCCTCCATTGTCTCCCACCTCTGCTTCCCCTCGCCTGACAACCTCAGCCCTGAGAACATTGCAGGCCCTATTGCTGTCCGATCGAAACCAACATTGATTCCACTCACTGGCATCAATGCACGTATTGGCACTGTCATGACAGCATCAACGTACCGTATATTTCTTTCTCTGGGCTTCACAGCCTGCGTCGGGGCATCGTAGTCTGCTAGATTGAGCCAAAGACCACATGATAGTACACATGTCACCCCATTCCGAAGGCTGAATGGGTACCCTCGGACAAAGTCTGCCCCAGCACGGTACGGATCATAGAGTGTATTGAAGAAGAAGGGAGTGGCAGGAGTCCCGAGGTTGACAATGTGCTGTGCCACTGCATCAGATAACCGACCAGAATCGTCCATCGCAGGTAAACAATCATTGTCAATCGACACTATGTACTTCTTGCGAGACATGAGGTAGCCAAAGTACCGACATGAGTAGCCAAAGAACCGAGCCGCAGTGGGGCCCGCAATCCGGTCCATGTCAGATTTGGTGTAAACGACATGATCGAAACCTGGTGGGATCTGGAGGTCCTCCTTGAGACCTGGGTCTTTGACTATGATCAAGTGATATCGGGAAAATATTGTTCGCCATTTCTCCATGAAGATGGTAAGATCAGATTGGAGGGCCGCTATCACAACATCCACCTCGTCATCCTCTATCTTATGAGACATGTTCACGTTTAAATTTGGAAAATGGAAATCGAAATGGAAAAGAAATAAAACTGTGGTTTCTGCAGTTTTAAAACTTCTCTGAGCATCCTGCAAAATAGGTTGTTGTAGGTGAGAAAACTGCTACTGAAAAACTTGGGTTTTGACCGATTAAAAAAAAAAAGGTTTAGAACTGGGATTGCTATCAATGATCACTTACTGGTGGGGAGGACAGGTAAGAGGACAACGTGGATATTAGCGCGAACAAAGGAGAGGATCTCGGTGTTGCCCGTCTCCATGAACAGCTTCAGAACCTTTTCTGTCAACTTTCCTGCACCCAATGTTCGCTATTCATCGAAAGAACTGAGTTACCAATCGGGCAGTGTTGGAATTTTCAAGGCTAAATATAGAGTCCTTATAAAGTCATTTTATTAATTTAGATTAAAAACAGATAAATGAACAAAAGAAAAGAGACTGGGGTCAAACAAACCCAAGATGCACATACTCATTGATACTAACCACAGGCAATCTCTAGGATGGCCGTAGTCTAAAGCTCACAACATTATGTTCCAACTGTTCAATGAGTTCACCTTTGATCCCAGATGTATTTTCATTTTTCAATAAAAATTAATGTTCATCGATCCAAAAAATTCTCCAATGAGTCGCTTGTTTTTCCCTCACTGAGACGCAGCCGCAGAGGCAGACACACACATATATAGACATACATACTAAAATATACGAACAACAAGACATATATATATATATATATATATATATATATATATATATATACACACACACACACACACACACACACACACACATATACTAAAACATAAGAATAATGTGTCCCAATAGTAGCGTCAACAAGAGTGGAAATTTACAAAAAATGGAGTGCCTTCATTATATAGATTTTGTTTGTAAAAGTAACAGAATATGTAATATTTTGTAAGTGGGTAAGGATACAATGTCTAACTAACACTACCAGATAATCAAATGTCGTTATCATCCAAGTATTTCCAAACCCATAAATGGATGGTACAAGAAAAATTCCTCCCAATAGCATCAATTGCCAGCTGCTATTTTTCCCACAAAATTTTGTTGAACAAAACCAGTATTGATAATTCAGAACCAACCCGACAAATATAACGAAAGGACAAAACCATGGAAAATTTATGAATGTAGGACGTATATGAAATATGATATATGTTTTATGAACGTACTTCAAACATCAAGAGTAAGAACCTTTATTTCCATTATAATATACATACAATTAGTAAGTGCAGGACAAACTTTTAATACAACTTTTAGTAGGTTTCTAGATATAATGCATGGAAATTTTTTCCCGCTTTCAACATCCATTGTAATTCAGCCTAGCCACTATTCCCATTATAATATATATACAATTAGTGACTGCCCACCAACCTACATTTAGGGGTGTAAATGGGTTGTGTCTGTCCAGACCTGATTGGACACAATGGGTCTGGTCAGGTCTAAATCCTATACCTGATTGAACATCAGTTCAGGCTTTGGGTCACTCAGATACAGACCCAATCCGCCCCTACTTCGGACCAAGAGAAGTTTGGATCAGGTCTTGGTTTCCAGGGTCCGACCCAGACCTGGGCCCAATTCACACCCTGCCCTATGTAACCATATATATAATCACATATCTGACTAGCACCTGGAAGAAATCACTTTTCTTATATATATATATATATATGTGTGTGTGTGTGTGTGTGTGTGTGTGTGTGTGTGTGGAGCCGATTCCGTCCTCCATGAGAGTACGCTCAAGTGTCCTCCAAGATCTCATGGAGATCAATGTGGCAACCAAAGCACTATTTGGGTGAGATGGGGAGCATAAGGGAACGGCTTAGATCAATTTCCCAAAAAAAAGATCTCAAAATTTCTTTTTTTAAGGCCTCTGTCAAAGTTTGACTAATTTTAATGGTTTAAATTTCAAGACTCAAAAAATACATGATGGAGATTAGTTTCCAATTTCTTTTTTGCTAAATATGATCTAACCAATACACCCGTGTTCTGTGTGCGATCAATTTGGTGTCATGCTGCCAATTAGAAGTTTTCCCCAATCTTGGAGGGCACTTGAGCATCCTCCAATGGAGAACGAACACCTTTTCCATATATATATATATATATATATAAGAAAGAGACAAGCAATCATTAATCTTCTCAGGATAATATTCTGTCAAAGAGAAAATCGAATCAATGAGCTTCTCAAATGAAGTGGCCTATCAATGGGGGAGAAGTAGTCTTATGGTGGATCATGCTATTATATCTCCTATGCAATTGATAGCAAACACATTTCCTTATCCTAGAAACTCAAGCAAATAAATGTTAGAAAGATATTAGAGAGAATAAAGACCTAAACCCATTTTTTTAATGGATTGTTGACACGGGACAACGACCCTAAAATACGTGACTGCCCATGCTATGCTAATTTACCGAAATTAAACTAACTAATTGAACAATTAATCACAAATTAAGGCGATACATTAGGGTTTCGCGGAATTCCGCTTAAGTGACCATGCTTAGCTCACGTAGGGTCCAATTTGACGCGCGAGATCCGTTAGGATATGAGGAAGAAGCAATCCTAGAGATAGAACTCTAGTTTCGTCTAAGTCAGGGCGTTTGATCGTAGTTCGCAGTGGAATCGGTAGCTCCTCGCTAGGGCTTTTGAATTGAAACGCCTAACGACACAAATTGAACAAGTTCAAGCCCAACAACGGTCATGAATTGACAGGCTAAGATTGGATTCGATCCACAAGGATGGACATCAAGGTTGTTCTAAATCTAGGGTTTGGGAATTGGAACAATCATTTAAAAGGGAAAATTTTGATACAAGAGATTAATAAGAAAATAGGAAGATTAAACAAGAACAAGAAGTAAGGAGAAGATCAAAGATAATATGGGCATCTCACCCTTGGTCTCACACCAAACCCACACAGGGAAGAAGACTCACTCTTCAAAGCTCCTCTCAAGCCCAAAATGCAATGCACTTTTCATTAAAATCAACCAATTCCAAAAATGGCTTACAAAATATGCTTTATAGTAATTACAAATAGGAATAACCCTAAAATAGAAAAGTACCATGTTATCCTAAAAGGGTAAGTAACATTTGAGTATTTGACACAAAAAAGAAAACAAAAAGGATAAAAAGTACAACTCTCGTCACATGACTCGTTCGAGGGGATTTGGTTCCCACTCAAGCGGGAATCTTTACGGAGGATCGCTCGAGCGACAACTAGGGATCGCTTGAGCGAATTTTGGCCTTGATTCCTGATGCTCCCTCACTCGAGCAACAATAAGCCGAGAGTTTTCCTTTGTTTCTGAAGCATTCTCGCTCAAGCGAGAATGGTGTTAGCTCGAGCGAACCTGGGCAGGGACTCCTTTTGGGCTAATCCTTAGAGCCTTTCCTCGATGGATCTTGGTGCTCCATGGTTCCTCCGTCGCTTGTTCTTCTGCTAGTACACCTTGTACGGCCTGAAACCTAGGTCCTCATTGTTGGCATCCCCGTCAATTGTTCTGGCTCTGGCCGGATCCGAAACTAGAACCGGACCTAAACCCACATCGGATCCACTTATTTGCACTTTGGTCAACCATCTAGTACTACAATGTTATAGATTTCAGCATTTGGATTATATACTATACAACCAAAGGGTGGGTTTAGGTCAAGTTTGGACAGAAAATCTAATTGGATTAGATAAATGTTGTTCCCACAAAGAATATTGATAAGCATGATAGAATATATGTAATAGAATAGGATATTATAATTCATATTTGGTGTGTCTAACTTTAGATTAAAGTGGGAATAGAATAGTTGGCCTTGAGATTCAGAATATGATAAGATCTTGGTATACAAGTCTGTCACCTATGAGCCGTTATAGAGATAATGAGGTTTCTCTTCACATTAAAGAAAACCTAGTCTACCACGAGAAAACCCAGTTTCCTCTAAAGATCAACTTGCCGATATTCTAACCAAGGCCGATGGAAGAATCCGTCTACAGGATATTACTTCCAAGTTGGGCATGACTGGCATCTATGTACCAACTTGAGGAGCAGTGTTATATATATATATATATATATATATATATATATATATATATATATATACCAACTTGAGGGGCAGCGTTATATATATAGATGTGTGTGTGTGTACGAACTTGAGGGGCAGTGTGATGCAGGACAAACGCTAAAACTCTATTTATACGAATTTGAGGATTAATTTCATATTTAATTGAATATCGGAAATATTCAAATTACCCAACCACATAAAATAATTTAAGAAATTTAATTAAGGCAATTGGTGTAAATCAATTTTAGCGCTCACATGCATTAAGTTTCTCGATCTAGAAAAACGGTTCCGATGAGGGAACACTAGTTTCGATCTAGTCTAGGGCACCAAGCGACAATTGTGGGATCGTTCTCTCGACTCCTCAAGGGTTTGAAGAAATTAAAGGTCTGACAGGTGAAATTAACTCAAGGGAAAAACAAAGAATATAGCAATAATAAGGTGTGAGATCGCAGCAACTAAACAAAAAGAAATTTTGGTATTTTGAATTTTTATCAAAGAAATAATAAGGAAATCATTCACCTTACAGTAATTAAGAAGGTAAAAGAAAAAGATAGGGTTCCAAGGATTCTGAGACTTTACACCAAAGATGTACTTTGGCTTCGCACCTAACGCACGACAAAAGGAAGATTGGCTCCTCGAGTTTTGAAAAATTCACTCTTTCGATTGAAAACTCTTCACAAGGTTTGCACAAAACAAACTCTCAATTTCATTAATCAATCAACTAAATTAAATAAAATCTTTACATGCCTTTATATAGGATAAGAAACCCTAAAAAATAAAACTCCTAATTAACCATTAAAACTTTCTAATTTAACGGTCATAATTAATTTCACCACTAATCCCGTTTTTTATGTTACGTGACCACTTTTGAATGGTCAAACGATATCCGATTGATGCAAAATTAGTCTTTTTCGAAAGTTTATCAAAGTAGCTTTCCAACAAGACAAGAATCGCGCAATTCCGACATGCATTGAAAGAGTTATAACCATTTTTTCAATGGTTGTACTAAAAGTGGCGAAATTAATGGTCAAATGTCACATATATGTGCTTGACCCCTAAATAGTTTAAATAAGGAAACTATACCTAAAGTAAATTAATAAAAATGCAACATAACTAAAGTATCAACTCAAAATTCGCTTGGAAGCATTAGAAGTCTCTTGGGCGGCTTTGGATGTCCCCCATCAATTCTCCCGGGTGGGAGAAACTCATCCCTGATAAGTTGGTAGTGAAGTGTGGAAACTCCTTAACCTTCTTATTCAACCTTTTCTCATATTGTACAAGGAGGGTACGAGGTATGAATTGGTTAGTTGGGTTCGGTTCGATTGTTTGGGGAACAAGGAATGGATCAAAGGACATAGTTATTGGACCTAGAATAGGTGTAAGATTTTCCGCCGGAACTATCAAATGATTATCCGTGTCTAGAGAAAAATCTAGACCTTCATCATGGCCTTTTTCAAAGATCAGAAGAGATTCCACATACTCAGAACTATCTTGAATTATAACACAAACTAGTTACTATTAAATCCATTAAACGCATTTAATGTGTTAGTAAAATTCGGTGTATTTTCACTGCTCAAGAAAATCTTATTATTAGCCCTATGCAAGTTGGAATGATGACATGTTCGATTCTAACGACTCATGCGGTATGGGCATGCTATCAACACTTTTCGCGGTTATAGAAACCTTCCTAACACAACCTATAGTTTTCACGGGAGTTTCATCTTCCTCATCACTTGGGATCCCGATAGGTTCATAAACTTCCACTTTTAACTCATTATCCTCTTTCTCGGGATCTTCCTGAATAATCAAAGTTTGTAATTTACTGGGGCATTGAGATGCAGAGTGGCCAAATTTGGCACTTATAACATTGTTGTGGGGCACGTTTAGGACTCTCGGTTAATTTTCCTTTACCCCTTTTCATTTTGAGAATTCACAAACTTAGAAGATTGACTGTGGGAATTGTTCATCTTCTCAAGAGGGGTTAGCTTAAATTCTGACTTGTAAGAGATGTGTGCCCACCAGTTGGCATCTCAATATATTTTTCCAACTCTTCAACCATGGCATAACAATCCTCCAACGTATCAACATTGTACGAAATTAACGCTTTTTGTAGCTCGGGACAAAGACTTGTCCTAAACCTAAAGAGTGTAACTTGACTCAGTTCAGACACGTTAGCTCTCTTTACAAACTCCTCAAATTTTGCAAAATAGTCTGTAATAGACATGTTACTTTGGCAGAGGTTTTTCCATTGATCTAGTAGACGTCGTGTGTGCGATGCAAGAACATATTTCTCATAGAGCTTGTCTTTCATGTCCACCCACGTATCAATTGGTTCACGGTTAAGGACTTCTCGACTATGTTCTAAATTTGTCCAGAAAAGTCGTGTTTGGCCCACTAATTTCATCTTGACTAACCTCACTTTCCTTTCTTCCTTCATATTATACAGTTCAAAATAGTGCTCTAAATCTGACAACCAATCAAGGAAGACTTTAGGAACCATCCTCCCATCATAAGTTCAAGCCTCGACCCGAATGGTTTTGAAAAACTTCTCATCCGGATCAACCAACGGTCCATGACGGTTAAACTCCCTCCGAGGTGGCGCCGTACTAATCTCTCTCCTACGATCATCCATGTTAGCCTGTCTTTCCCTAGATCGCCTAGGTGGTGTTCAATTGTATACCTCATTCAGGACATCTTGGAATTGCCTCATACGGGCTTCCATACAATTAGATATTGGTTCGTTTTATACTTGCATATTTGCGATGCTAGCGGTAAGGTTGCGGGTCGCGGTAGCAAGATCATCGTCAGTCATAGGGAACCACACACTCTATATGAACCCTAAGGTCAATCTAGAATGCAAAAGAAAAAACAAATCCTAATGCAACACCCTAAACTAAATTGTTCTATGATACCAATTTGATGTGGGACAAGCACTAAAACCCTATTTATGGGAATTTGGAGATTAATTTCATATTTAATTGAATAGCGAAAATATCCAAATTACCCAACTACATAAAATAATTTAAGAAATTTAATTAAGACAACTAGTGTAAATCAATTTTATCGCTCACATTCATTAAGTTTCTCGATCTAGAAAACTGTTCCGATGAGGGAACACAAGTTTCGATCTAGTCTAAGGCACCAAGCGACAATTGCGAGATCGTCTCTTGACTCCTCTAGGCTTTGAAGAAATTAAAAGTCCGACGGATTTAATTAATTCAAGGGGAGAAAAGATCCCAGCAACTAAACAAAGAAGAATTTTGGTATTTTGAATTTTCATCAAAGAAATAAAAAGGAAATCATTCACTTGACAATAATTAAAAAGGTAAAAGGAAAACTAAGGATGTACGTCGGCTTCGCACCAAGCGCACGATAAAACAAAGATTCGCTTGATTTTTGAAAGGTTTACTCTTTCGGTTGAAAACTCTTCACAAGTTCTCTAGGGTTTGCACAAAACTCTCAATTTCATTAATCAATCAACTAAATTAAATAAAATTTTTACATGCCTTTATATAGGCTAAGAAACCCTAAAGAATAAAACTCCTAATTAACCATTAAAATTTTCTAATCTAACGATCATAATTAATCTCACCACTAATCTCGTTTTTCTGTTACGCGACCACTTTTGAATGGTCAAACGATATCCGATTGACGCAAAATTAGTTTAGTTTGAAAACTTATCAAAGTAACTTTCCAACAATACAAGAATAGCACAATACCAACATGTATTGAAAAAGTTATAACCACTTTTCCAATGGCTGTACTGAAAATGATAAAATTAATGGTCAAATGTCACATATATGTGCTTGACCCCTAAATAGTTTAAATAAGGAAACTATGCCTAAAGCAAATTAATAAAAGCGCAACCTAACTAAAGTATCGACTTGAAATTCGCTTGGATGAATTAGAAGTCACTTGGGCCACTTTGGATGTCCCCATCACAGTGTTACAAATAAATAAATAAATATATATATATATATATATATATATATATATATATATATATATATATATATATATATATATGTATGTATGTGTGTGTGTGTGTGGGTGTAGTTGGGCATGAATGACATCTATGTACCAACTTGAGGGGTAGAGTTATATATATATATATGTGTGTGTGTGTGTGTGTGTGTGTACTTGGGCATGACTGACATCTATTCACCAACTTGAAGAGCAGTGGTGTGTGTGATAGAATAGTGGGTGTGTTATTGGGTGTCTCACATGTAAGTAGAGTTAGTACAGTTATTTCCTGTTCTTTCATTGTATTGATAAACGTGGGATAATGTACTGGATATATAAGATAATACTATGTGTGTGCGATAGAATAGTGGGTTTGTTATTGGGTGCCTCACATGTAAGTAGAGTTATTTCCCGTTCTTTTATTATATTGAAAAATGTGGGATATTGTACTGGGTATATAAGATAAATAATATGTGGTGTGGGAACATCTCTCACAACCCTAACTCACTGTATCTCTCTTCTTCCTCCTAACCCGAACTTGGTCCCCTCCTCCCCTCACTCTAAGGGCATGCTCGCTGTTAATTCCTTCTACCTGTTTATGTGTAGATAGCCCCTCATCGGACAGGCTTGGATCAAAGTCTGGCGAATGGGTACCTCCTACAATAAAGTTTTTTGGCTGGAGTATTGGTTTGGGCAGGATTCTCACTATTGGCCATCTGCTTAAGCATGGTGTTAGAATGCGGAATAGATGTGCGATGTGTCTTCGAGAGGAGAAGGCTAGTCACTTGCATATTCACTGCTGGGTCTTGAACAAATTTAATGTTGTTTGGACCTTCCCGGAGGACTGTGAAATGCTGTTGGCTTCCTGGGAGCAGGTTCAGCTCGAAGGGATGAAAGGGGAACTTTGGAAGATCATAGCCTTGGCCGTTATGTGGGCCATATGGATTGAGCAAAATAACAGAATTTATAGAAAGGGGAGGAAGCCGATTCAGATAGTTATGAATGGAGTCAAAAATCTGGCCATTTGGCTCCTGATCTGGTCGTTTGGCTCCTGACCATCATAAACATAGGGCGGCTTGGGAAAACCTGCACAGCTAACTTTTTTCCTCTCGCCTAGAGGTTCTATCTGGATTTGTGTTCAGATGGTTCTTGTTTGGGGGTGAGCTCTAATTGGGGTCTCATTTGGTCTTGCCTTCTTCAGTCCCTCGCTGGAAGGTTTGTTTTTCTGGGCTTTGTACCTCTTTTTGTTCTTTTTATATATTTTCTTCTTTTACCGAAAAAAAAAATTGAACATGTCCAATACCATGTGACATGTGTAAAACTCCAGTTATAGGTTTCCAAAAGTTAAATCAAGCACCACATGGTCAACCTTTAATCTAATGTGGGTTATTCTGACTATTCCAAACATTTCATCACGTCTACTAAGTAAAATATGAGGGATTTAGGTTAAAAAAAACTGACCATTCTGATTCCTAATTTAATAGTCCAAGAGTGTTCTCCTGGTTCTCAGGAATCTTAAGGTTCAAACACATCTCGAATCAGAGATTAAACTACTTGAAAACCATACAAAAGCAAAAATCAATGTGCAATAAATGCATAGGCTTAACACTTAATCCCGTGTCAAGCAGGTTATAACCTGGTTTGGAATGCTTTCGGCTTGGCTCAGCTCGACCCTTTTTATGCAACCTCTTTACGTGTTATATTTCAACACTTAATAATAATAAAAAAGGTAAGAAAATTTTCAAAGAATACTTACTTTCAAGGAATATAAAAATCCCTTTTACCGACTCTTTTCTCTGTGTTCTCTGCAACTTTCGAAACTTCTTTAAAAGGTTTCTTTCGCAAGTGAAAGTGGTGCAGGTCGATGATGTCGATGGTGATGCTTTTATCCATCAATCAATACGTACGCCACACCCTCTTCTCATTATAATTAAATGTAGAGCAAGTCATACTTTGATGAGATTATCGTTTCATGGTGTCTAATTTTAAGCACCATTTATCACCTCCAATGAGTAAATGTGACCTTATATAGGTTGTTGGAGTGGTGTTGCAACAACTCACTTCCAATTTTTGTACTGGTTTCACAATTCCAAAGGCAAAAAGAGGCAAAGATATTGGATGATCAATTATAGATCAACCTTGATCGCAAAAGCTCTGATTGTTGAATGCAATCAATGATAGTGAACCACGTTCTGATAGCAAATCAAGATCTTGAAGATGACCACCATACAAGTGACGATGATTGAAAATGGAACATGAACCATATCTTTGATACCAATCTTGGATTTCGAAATTCGTGCCACAGAAAACAATCAAGAGGACGATGGTGCCGCTAGCTCATAGTGGCTCGTCCGATTGGTCTAGGACTATCTCGAGTACATCCATAGACACGTTTCTCTACCCTGGCCATTGCTATATATACAACCAAGGTAACCGATGGATTTCTTTAAGAGGTCTTAATCTCCCCCCCCCCCCAAAAACCCCTCTGTTAATCTCATTGTGTAACAGTTGCAAGTACTAATCAAACATGAATAACTGTTGGATGAGGCATTCGTGCCCACATGTCAACACACGTCTCTTACCTTAAAGCCACCCTCTAACCTTATCATCTAATATCCACCCCCGGTCCCCTCATGGCCCGGAAAGTACGGAATACTTTTTGTTTTACTGTTGACCACAAACACCACTCCTCTCCTTTCCCTGCCAAGAAACGAAAAACCTTTTTGAACCTTAGGTAACCACGTATGCCATCTCACTGCGAAATGATATTAGAGCCTTAGGTGCTAGGTTAGGGCATTTGTGTGTTCATCTTGCTAGCTTGCTTGATTTTATTTCAATTGTTGTGTAGTTCATAGTTGTTTGCTCCTTAGATCCCGTGATTAATGTGTCGTGATCACCATGGACACGAGTGAAGTTGCCAATGCTCTTAGGAGCATCCAAGCCACATTGGTCGCTTTGAATGAGAGGGTGAATGTTATGGAGTAAACCCAAACGACCTTAGGTGCCTCCAATGGGCGCTTACACGATCGATTAGATTGGTTGGAAACAAGGGTTAAAATATCAGATTTTCGATACGTATCGTCCTGAACTTCAGGACGATACGTATCGCATATCGTCCGATACATTCAATGTATCGGTGATACATTGAATGCATCGGTTCAATACATTTTTTTTTGGTATAGTCCAGAGAACGGGCGATATCTTCAGATAGCGGCCGCTAACATACCGCTATCTTAAAAAAAAAACATTATTATTTTTTTTTAAGTTAGCGGCCACTAACATACCGTTATCTTAAAAAAAAAAATTATTTTTTTTTTTTTTTAATTTTATAAAGTTAGCAGCCACTAACATACCGCTATCTTAAAAAAAATAAAAAATAAAATAAAATACAAATTTTTTAAAAAGTTAGCGGCCGCTGCGGTATGTTAGCAGCCGCTAACTTAAGATAGCGATCGTTTTGATATATATATATATATATATATATATATATATATATATATATATATATATATTCAAAAAATTAAAAATCAAATTATTGGACGATAATTTGAAATTATCGCCCGATAATTTCAAAAGTATCGTCTGTATCGTCCGATACGCGCGATACATTGCCCGTATCGGACGATAATTACCCTATTTTTTAGGGGGTACGATACATAGGCAATGTATCGTACCGCCCAGGTCCAAAACCGATACGTATCGGTATCGGATGATTTTTTGACCCATGGTTGGAAAGAGTTTATGAGCACCATGACCGACGTCGTGAGCATGATGGTACGCGCTTTGAGCGCAATGGTCAAGGTGATGATGGGAATCATACCAGTATGGGAAGTAGCTTATAACGGAGCTGACTACGATCTGGATAAGAAACTTCTAAAAATGTTACGAGTTGAGTTTCCAACCTTCGATGGAAGAATGGACCATAAAGTCTTCCTCGATTGGGTCTCCGATATGGACCATCACTTTGAATGGTATAGCATGAGCGATGAGCGATATGTTAGACTCGCCAAGATGAAGCTCATCGGTCAAGCTAGACTCCTTTGGACAAACGTCGAGCGCGTGAAAAAGAATGCGGGTTATGCTCCCATTACCCATTGGGAGGACATGAAGGAGCAACTTACGGCGAAGTACATTCCATTATCATAGCACCACCGACTTTTTGATCAATGACAAAATTTACACCAAGATAGTATGCCCGTGACCGAGTACGTTGGCAAATTTGAAGAGTTCATGAGGAAAGCCAATGCATCGGAGGATCCTCAAGTCATTCTCTAGATTCCACACCGAATTGCGTTTGAAATTGCAAAAGGAGTTGATCTCCCACCCCATTCACACTCTTGAAGAGTGTTATGCCGTTGTGCAAAACCTTGAACAGTACTTGAACATGACGGTGGTGAGACAATTTGAACCCAACACTATTGGCCATCGAGCCGGAAAGATGAGGCCTAGAACCGGGAACCCACTTTGCCTACACAACCCATTCCTACGAATGTGAGGTTTGACAAAGGAAAAGGTGTGGTTGGTGAGTCCTCCAAGGTTGACTCTCAAACCAAATGTTGCAAATGTCATGGGTTTGACAACTTTGCCGCCCAATACTCCTATGAGAGACCCCCAAAGAAATCTCTTGGTTGATTGAGAGGTTGAGGATGGGGAAGGTGATGCGGGACAAACGCTAAAACCCGAATTTTGCAAGTTTGGGATTAACCACAAATTAAATTAAATAATGGAAATAATCAAATTCACCCAAACACATAAAATAAATTTAATAAATTCAATAAAGCAACTAGGTTAATTCAATTTAGCGTTCACATGCATCTATATTTCCCGATCTAGAAAAAAGGATCCGATGAAGGATTCGAGTTTCGCTCTAGTTTAGGGTACTAAGTGACAGTGACGGCATCGTCTCTTGATTCCACTCGGGTGTGAAAATAATGGCTCAAGGGATTAGATTTAACAAAAGGGCTAGATCAAAGATAAACTAATAATATTTTGAGGTTTTGGAATTTATCAAAGCAAAAAAAAAATATTACCGGAGAAAAGATAGAATAAGATGATAGAGGTCCAAGGCTGCACGTCAGCTTCACACCAAGTCGCATGAGAAATGAATAAACACTCCTCAGGTTTCGAAAGATTCGCTCCTTCGATCGAAAACTCTTTTCAAGTTCTCTAGGGTTTGCACAAAAGCAACTCTCAAATTTTCATTAATCAAAAACCGTTTTTTTCAAAGTTATAAAGACTTTATATAATAGGTCATAAAACAAAAGAAAACCCTAAAAAAAAGGCGAGTATGCCCTTAAAACTTAAATTCCTTCAAAATTCACACTGTAGCTCGATCAATCGAGTTACTGTAATAACCTTCAGTTTCTCCGAATTTAAACTGCTCAATTGATTTCTTTTCGGTTCTTCCATTTCGGCTCCCTTTTAGTTTCTTCCGGCGCTTAAGAATCTTTTGCGGTTCACGTCCAATGCTCTTGATCGTGATGTCCCCATCAATTCTCTCCGGGTGGGAACAACTCATCTCCGATGACTTGTAAAACTCACGTGTGGTGCACTTTGGACGCTTGTCTCTTGGCTTGCCCTTCTATGTGGTGAGGTATTTCTAAATTTTTTTCTCGTTGGTGGTAAAACATGGATGCTCAAGACCCCTCTCATTCAACCTTTTCTCACACGACTCGGGTGGGATACAAGCTATGAATTAGTTCAATGGATTTGGCTCGTTTGGTCAGGTAACACGAAATGGATCCAAAGGTAGTCTCAGGACTTGGGATAGGTGTAAGATCCGCTACTACAACTATCGGATGGTTCTCCTTGTTTAGAGGAAGATCTAAACCTCCATCATTTCCCCTCTTCAAGATTGGAAAAGGTTCCACATGCTTAGGACTATCGTGAATTAACACAAAATTGCCATCATTAAATTCAGTAAAGATATTCAATATGTCGGTGCAATTACGTGTATTTTCATTATTCAATAAAATCTGCTTGTTAATCCCATGCAAGTTAGAATGATGATATGTTCCTACCGACTCTACTAACTCCTGCGGTACGAACACACTTCCTACACTTTCTTCGGTAATAGGAACCATCCTGAGGCAACCTACGGTTTTCATGGGAGTTTCATTCTCCTCGTCACTGGGCATTTCAGTGAGTTCATAAACTTCTTCGTCCAACTCATTGTTCTCTTTCTCGATATCCTGTTGGATAATCAAGGTTTGTGACTTACTAGGACACTGAGACGCGAAGTGACCAAAACCATGGATCAAAATATTGTCTGATACCGATACGTATCGGTTTTGGACTTGAAGGATACGATATATTGGGTTTTTATCGCCCCCCTTAAAAAACAGTCAAATTATCGTTCAAAGTAACGCTCGTATCGTTCAATATATCGTTCGTATCGGACGATAATTTGAAATTATCAGTTTTGTTGTTTTTTTTTGTGGGAAAAAATCGGAAAGTATCGTCTGGAACCGATACGTATCGGTTTTGGTGTTGGGCGATACGTATCGAAAATCCTAGATTTTGATCCATGACCAAAATTTTGACACTTGTAATACTGTTGTGGTGCGCGCCTAGAACTTTTGATCAGTTGCCCCATACCCTTGTCAATTTGAGGGTTCACAGGTTTGGAGGATTAACCATAGGCATCAGTCGCATTTTCATCAAGATTAGATCGAAGACCGGAATTGGAAGGTTTAGATTGATCGCAGACCGGAGCGTCGAGATACCTTTTTAATTCTTGCACCCTAGCGTAACACTCCTGTAAGTCTTCAACAGGGTGAGGGATGAGTTCTTTTCGTAACTCCGGACGTAGACCAATGTGAAACCTAGACAAGGTGACATGTGGGCTCACGTAAGTGTTGATCCGATACAAGTACTCCTCAAATTTATTGATATACTCATCAACCGGCATGCTTCCCTATTTCAAACCATGCCATTGATCCATGAGTCGTTGGTTGTAGGACATGGGAACATATTTATCATGAAGTTTTTCCTTCATGTCCGCCCACGTGGCGATGGGTTCACGATCGAGGGCTTCTCGACGTCGTTCCACACTTGCCCAATAAAGTTTGGCTTGTCCTACAAGTTTCATCTTGGCAAACCGCACTTCGCGCTCATCCGACATTTCATACCATGCAAAATAATGGTCCATGGCGGCAGCCCAATCTAGATAGATCTTGGGGTCCATCTTTCCTTCGAAAGTGGGAGCATCAACCTTTACCGACTTTATAACTCTCTCATCCGGATCGTGATGATTGTCGCGTCTAGGAAGGTCCCTCCTTCTCTCATTAAGATTAACCCTATGATGCTCACCATGAGTCAATCTAGACAACTCTTGGAGTTGTGCCGCCAAATCAGCTTGCTAGGCTTGTTGATTTTGCATTTGGGTTTGTATGGCAGCCATCTGGGTGTTAAAGCCTTCTATGAAAGCGGCTAGTTGTTCCGGATTCATTGTGGTCACGGTTTACTACACGAATTTTAAAATGATACGCAATTATGAACCAACAGTGAGTGAGGACTTTTAACAAACACTAGACGTGCACACTAATGAACGCCAATGACATAAGATATAATGAAAATTAAAATACAATAAGACTAAAATGACACACCAATAGACCTTAACATAGAATTGGGCTTTGATAACAAACTGATGCGAGACAAGCGCTAAAACCCTAATTATGCAAGTTTGGGATTATGACGGGGAACACCAAGATCGAAAGTCTCGGATTTGGGCCGTAACAGATTTCCAACGCAGAAAAAACGAAAAAGAAATCAGAATCAGGCTCAAAGATCAGAATCAGCGTGATGGAGCAATGCACAATCAATCGATCGACTCCTGGAATTCGATCGATTGACTATAGCCTGTGAGGGACTAATTCTGGCGACATATATATATAAGTCAATCGATCGAATACCAGATGTCGATAGATTGTGTTGTGACCATAGACCAAATTATATATACATATAAGTCAAGCGATCGAATTTCAGGTATCGATCGATTGACTGTAGCGAGAATGGGATGAGCCATAATTCGAATTTGAAATTTTAAGGGCATATTTGTCTCTTTTTTTTATATTTGATTTAGGGTTTTATTTTCTTTTGTGAGGCCTCCTATATAAGGTCTCTAAATAAACATTGTAAGGGATTGATATTTTGATTAATGAAAAGCTTTGCTTTGTGCTTGAGATGAGCAATTCCGGAGAGTGATTCTTCTTCTCCGAGATAGGTTTGGTGTGAGGCCAAAGGTGTGATGCCCATTATTTTCTATAATTATTCATTTTAATATCTCTTTGTTCCTCTATTTTTTGCTCTTATTTGATTCCCATAAGCCCTAAATCCAGCCGTTATTCTGTCAAAATTTCCCAAACCATAACCCTAGTTTTCATCTAAACCATTGAATCGACCCGTTCCCTAAACCCTTGAGGAACCTAAGATTCCACCATTAAACCACGAGCGAGTGCCCTAATCTGGAAGCGGTTAGAGTTCTACCTCTAGGATCCTCCTTCCGCAAGGCTAACAGATTTAGCGCAACGGATCGGACCCTACCCGAATCGAATGTGAATATCCGAATGGAAGACTACGAACCTTGAGGTATTCACATTTATTTGTATTGGTTTTGCTTAATTAATTTAGTTTAATTTCGGCAAAATAATCATTTCATCATCATTCACGTAGTCTAGGGTTTTGTCCTGTGTCAGTTTTGGTATCAAAGCTTAAGTTCTAGGTTAGGGCATATTTGTGACATTTAATTCCATTGCGATTTAATTCCCATTGCATTTATTTCAGTTGTGGTCAAAGTGTGCACATCCAATGTTTGATAAAATTCCTCTTTCATTGTTGGGTCATATGTGCATGTCATTTTAACTTAATGGAATTTTATTTCATTTGTGTTCATCAATGTGCACGTCTAGTGTTCGACAAAAGTCCTTACTCATTTTGAGTCACATGTGTATGTCATTTCGAAGTCATTTAGTTTAATGGCATTTGTGTCTACATTTGTATACACGTCATGTGTTTGTTAAAATTCTTCAACTGTTATGTGGTCTATAGAATTGTGTCTAAGTTGTATTTGTGTCAAGCATCATATATAAGTCACTTACACGTCACCATGAATTACTTACCCGTTATGAAAGGGTGCTAGCCGAACGAGGGAACCACTACACTCCACATTCTTGGCAAAGCCCCAAAAGTCGTGATGAGATTAGAGTTCGAGGATATCCTCATCATCATGAACCTAAGTACGACCCTGCCGAGAAGTTTCTAAAATCTATTCAGAATGAGGTCCCAGATTTTGAGGGTACGACTTGACCCTAGAACCTTCGTGAAGTAGTTGTCTAGTGTAGAGGAGTACTTTGATTGGTATGGTGTACCAGATGCGTACAAAATTAAGCTAGTAACAACAAAGTTTAAGGGTAATGCCAAAAAATTTTGGATTCATATAGAACTCTGTATTGAGTTTCGTCGGATTAAACCTATCTCTATATGGGAAGATATGAAGGTGACACTTATTGAAAAGTATGTTCCTTTGACACATTGTTACCTTCTACGAAGTTTGAGAACCAAGACAAATAAGTGCTCTGGTTGTCTTAAGTGTCAAGGGTTCGGACACTTTGTGTACCAATGCTCCACAAAGTTCTCCACTCCGAGTTTATTGATTAAAAGGGAGAGTTCCATGGTGTAGGAAAGATTGAAAATAGAAGAGGAAGTGTATGACCCTCATACCGTAGTGAGTGAAGAGGAGATAGAATGAGTTGATGAGAGTCTAGTTTGTGAGACTTTTATCTCCCTTGTGGGTAGTGATGTTGAGTCGCCCACACGTGATTCAACCGATTCACCCACACAAGAATCTACTGAGTCACATACGCACGATTTATTGGTGCACGTAGAACCCGTTGTGCACGAGTCCTTGTTGGTGGTAGAGTCGAGTGCACTTGAATCTTTGGTTTTAGTTGACATGAGCACACACGAATTAATCGAGCCAAGTGTACATGAGCCATTAATGTCACTTGATTCGATCACACATGAGTCACTAGTGTTAATAGAGGCCGCTGCATGTGAGTTATTAGCGTCGCATACACATGAGAGTATCGAGTCCATAGACACCCATACACATCATAGTCTTGAGTCGCATACCGCTTCACATTCTGAGTCTTATGGTGAGTCAAGTTTTGAGTCTCATTCGCATTGCATGCCGAAATTAAGCTTTAAATTAATTTATGCAATGAAACTCTCAAAGTATCGATGCAGTTACCTAAGGCTTTTATGGAATTCCAATCAAATGATCACGCTATGGTTCGAAGTGGATCTGAATGATTCCCCTCGGGAGTCGCAAAGAAGTTCCAAGCCCGTGGCGTTGGGCCCATTAGAATTGTGGCAAGGAGCGGATCTAATGCGTACGTTCTCGAACTTCCTCCAGATATCGGGATCAGCTCTACGTTCAATGTGGAAGACCTAGTTCCTTCTTTGAGCTCAACCCACCTCCTTGCAACCCGTTCCAAGCAAACCCTATTTACAATCCCATCCCAACTTTACAGCCATTCCCCTTCCCTCCCCAAGCAGGAAGAGAAATGAGGTAATTAAGAGAATTTTAAATGGTATTGTGGGATTCACCTGCGACAAAGAGTTCCTGGTTTATGAGATGCAGAGGGTTGGTGAGTCAACTATCAAGAGTGCATGGACCAATCATGAGAGAGTTCGTCGCTTGAGTTTCGATATTTCCGACCTATATCGCAATCACATTTCATCGGTGATGAAGACTTTCGGGCCTAGAAAAGTTGATGAGAAGCGTCAAAAATATTTGGTAGAGTGGGTTGGCAAGCCGGATTATTTGGTTCGTCATAGAGATATTTACAATGTGCGCTTCGATACAATCGACCAAGATGATACTCAGACGTTACCAGATGCCGAGATTGTTTGGGTTAGTTGCGAGGAGTTCTACCGTTCGGGTTCCCATATACTTGATCCGTACTACATAAGTGTTTCATCGGAGATGAAACATTTTCAGTCGGGGAGAATGACGAAGAACGCCAAGATCGAAAGTCTAGGATTTGGGCCTCAACAGATTTCCAGTGCAGAAAAAACGAAAAAGAAATCAGAATCAGGCTCAAAGATCAGAATCAGCGTGATGGAGCAATGCACAGTCAATCGATTGACTCCTGGAATTCGATCGATTGACTGTGGCCTGTGAGAGACTAATTCTGGCGACATATATATAAGTTGATCGATCGAATACCAGATGTCGATCGATTGACTGCGTTGTGACTAGAGACCAAATTTTATATATATATATATATATATATATATATATATATATATATATATATATATATATATATATAAGTCAATCGATCGAATTCCAAGGGTCGATCGATTGATTGTTGTGAGAATGGGATGTGCCAGAATTCGAATTTGAAATTTTAAGGGCATACTTGTCTTTTTTTTGTATATTTGTATTAGGGTTTTATTTTCTTTTGTGAGGCCTCCTGTATAAGGTCTCTAAATAAACATTGTAAGGGATTGATATTTTGATTAATGAAAAGCTTTGCTTTGTGCTTGAGATGAGCAATTCCGGAGAGTGATTCTTCTTCCCCGAGATGGGTTTGGTGTGAGGCCAACGGTGTAATGCCCATTATTTTCTATTATTATTCATTTTAATATCTTTTTGTTCCTCTATGTTCTACTCTTATTTGATTCCCATAAGCCCTAAATCCAACTGTTATTCTATCAAAATTTCTCAAACCATAACCCTAGCTTTCATCTAAACCATTGAATCGACTCGTTCCCTAAACCCTTGAGGAACCTAAGATTCCACCATTGAACCACGAGCGAGCACTCTAATCTAGAAGCGGCTAGAGTTTTACCTCTAGGATCCTCCTTCCACAAGGCTAACAGATCTAGCACAACGGATCGAACCCTACCCGAATCGAATGTGATCATCCGAATGGAAGACTATGAACCTTGAGGTATTCGCATTTATTTGTATTGGTTTTGTTTAATTAATTCAGTTTAATTTCGGCAAAATAATCATTTCATCATCATTCACGTAGTCTAGGGTTTTGTCCTGCGTCAGATTAACCACAAATTAAATTGAATAATGGAAATAATCAAATTCACCCAAACATATAAAATAAATTTAATAAATTCAATAAAGCAACTAGGTTAATTCAATTTAGCGTTCACATGCATCTATATTTTCCAATTTAGAAAAACGGATTTGATGAAGGGTTCGAGTTTCGCTCTACTTTAGGGTACCAAGCGACAGTGACAGCGTCGTCTCTTGATTCCACTCGGGTTTGAAAATAATGGCTCAAGGGATTAGATTTAACAAAAGATATAGATCAAAGATCAACTAATAATATTTTGGGGTTTTGGAATTTATCAAAGCAAAAAAAAATATATTACCAGAGAAAAGATAGAATAAGAGGATAGAGGTTCAAGGCTTCACACCAAGGATTTCTGAGGCTTCACACCAAGGCTACACGTCGGCTTCACACCAAGGTTATACGTCAGCTTCACACCAAGTCGCATGAGAAATGAATAAACACTCCTCAAGTTTCGAAAGATTTGCTCCTTCGATCGAAAACTCTCACAAGTTCTCTAGGGTTTGTTCAAAAGCAACTCTCAAATTTTCATTAATCAAAAACTATTTTTTTTCAAAGTTATTAAGACCTTATATAGTCGGCCATAAAACAAAAGAAAGCCTTAAAACAAATATTAAAAAAGAAAGATGTGTATGCCCTTAAAACTTAAATTCCTTCAAAATTCGCATTGTAGCTTGATCAATCGAGTTACTGTAACATTGTAGTTCGATCAATTGAGTTACTGTAGCACTGTAGCTCGATCAATTGAGTTACTGTGGCAACCTTCAATTTCTCCAAATTTGAACTGCTCAATCGATTTCTTTTCGATAATTCTGTTACAGCTCCCTTTTGGTTTCTTCCGGCGCTTAAGAATCTTTTGCGGTTCATGTCCGGTGCTCTTGATCATGATGTCCCCATCAATTCTCCCCAGGGGGGAAAAACTCATCTCCGATGAGTTGTAGAACTCACGTGTGGTTCACTTTGGACGTTTGTCTCCCGGCTTGCCCTTCCATGTGGTAAGGTATTTCTGATTTTTTTCCTCAGTGGTGAAACTTGAATGCTCAAGACCCCTCTCATTCAACCTTTTCTCACACCGCTCGGGTGGGATACAACTTATGAATTGGTTCAATGGATTTGGCTCGTTTGGTCGGGTAACAAGCAATGAATCCAAAGGTATAGTCTCATGAATGGTTATCCTTGTCTAGAGGAAGATCTAGACCTCCATCATTTCCCCTCTTCAAGATTGGAGAAGGTTCCACATGCTTTGGACTATCGTGAATGAACACAAAATTGTCATCATTAAATTCAGTAAACATATTCAATATGTCAGTGCAATTACGTGTATTTCCATTATTCGATAAAATCTGCTTGTTAATCCCATGCAAGTTAGAATGATAATATGTTCCTACCGACTCTAATGACACATGCGGTACGGACACACGTCCAACACTTTCTTCAGTAATGGGAACCATCCTGAGGCAACCTACAGTTTTCACGGGAGTTTCATTCTCCTCGTCGCTGGGCATTTCAACGGGTTCATAAACTTCTTCGTCCAACTCATTATTCTCTTTCTCGATATCCAGTTGGATAATCAAGGTTTGTGATTTACTAGGACACTGAGACGCGAAGTGACCAAAGCCTTGGCACTTGTAACACTGTTGTGGTGCGCGCCTAGAACTTTCGATCAGTTGCCCTTTACCTATCAATCTAAGGGTTCATGAGTTTGGAGGATTGACTATAGGCATCAGTCGCCTTTTTATCAAGAAACTAGATCGAAGACCGAAATTGGAAGGTTTAGATTGATCGCAGACCAGAGCGTCAAGATACTTTTCTAATTCTTGCACCCTAGCGTAACACTCTTTTAGGTCTTCAATAGGGTGAGGGATGAGTTCTTTTCTTAACTCCGAACATAGACCAGTGCGAAACCTAGACAAGGTGACATGTGGGCTCTCGTAAGTGTTGGCCCGATACAAGTACTTCAACTTACTGTTATACTTATCAACCGACATGCTTCCATGTTTCAAATCATGTCATTGATCCATGAGTCGTTGGTTGTAGGACATGGGAACATATTTATCATAAAGTTTTTCCTTCATGTCCGCCGACGTGGCGATGGGTTCACGATCGAGGGCTTCTCGACGTCGTTCCACACTTGCCCAATAAAGTTTGGCTTGTCCTACAAGTTTCATCTTGGCAAACCGCACTTCGCGCTCATCCGACATTTCATACCATGCAAAATAATGGTCCATAGCGGCTGCCCAATCTAGATAGATCTTGGGGTCCATCTTTCCTTCAAAAGTGTGAGCATCAACCTTTACCGACTTTGTGACTCTCTCATCCGGGTCGGGATGATTGTCATGTCTAGGAAGGTCCCTCCTTCTCTCATTAAGATTAACCCTATGATGCTCACCATAAGTCGATCTAGACAACTCTTGGAGTTGTGCCGCCAAATCAGCTTGTTGGGCTTGTTGATTTTGCATTTGGGTTTGTATGGCAGCCATCTGGGTGTTAAAGCTTTCTATGAAAGCGGCTAGTTGTTCCGGATTCATTGTGGTCACGGTTTACTACACGAATTTTAAAATGATACGCAATTATGAACCAACAGTGAGTGAGGACTTTTAACAAACACTAGACGTGCACACTAATGAACACCAATGACATAAGATGTAATGAAAATTAAAATGCAATAAGATTAAAATGACACGCCAAGATACCCTAACCTAGAACTGGGCTTTGATACCAAACTGATGTGGGACAAACGCTAAAACCCTAATTATGCAAGTTTGGGATTAACCACAAATTAAATTGAATAATGAAAATAATCAAATTCACCCAAACACATAAAATAAATTTAATAAATTCAATAAAGCAACTAGGTTAATTCAATTTAGTGTTCACATGCATCTATATTTCCCGATCTAGAAAAACGGATCCGATGAAGGATTCGAGTTTCGCTTTAGTTTAGGATACCAAGCGGCAATGACAGCGTTGTCGCTTGATTCCACTCGGGTTTGAAAATAACGACTCAAGGGATTAGATTTAACAAAAGGGATATATCAAAGATAAACTAATCATATTTTGGCGTTTTGGAATTTATCAAAGCAAAAAAAAAAAGATATTAATAGAAAAAAGATCGAATAAGAGGATAGAAGTCTAAGGCTTCACGCCAAGGATTTCCGAGACTTCACACCAAGGTTGCACGTCGGTTTCACACCAAGTCGCATGAGAAAGAATAAACACTCCTCAAGTTTTGAAAGATTCGCTCTTTCGATCAAAAACTCTTCACAAGCACAAAAGGAACTCTCAAATTTTCATTAATCAAAAACAGTTTTTTTTTCAAAGTTACAAAGACCTTATATAGTAGGCCATAAAACAAAAGAAAACCCTAAAACAAATACTAAAACAAAAGACGAGTATGCCTGTAAAACTAAATTCCTGCAAAATTCGCATTGCAGCTCGATTAATCGAGGTATTGTAGCATTGTAGTTCGATCAATCGAGTTACTGTAGCTCGATCAATCGAGTTACTGTAGCAACCTTCAATTTCTCCGTTTGAACTGCTCAATCGATTTCTTTTCAATTCTTCTGTTTCGTCTCCCTTTTGGCTTCTTCCGGTGCTTAAGAATCTTTTGCGGTTCACGTCCGATGCTCTTGATCGTGATGTCCCCATCAGCAGGAGATGTCGAGGAAGAAGTATATGAGTCCTACGTCACACCTAGCCATGAAGAAGGTGATGACAGTGGTCGTGCTTTGGTTGTGAGGTGTGCCCTTACACAACCTCAAAGGAGTGATAAGGATGATTGGCATAGAGATAATATTTTCTACACTTACGAATGCGACGAAAAGAGTTGTAAGGTCATTGTGGATGGTGAGATTTGCACCAATGTCGTGTCGACACAGACCATCACCCGCTTAGGGCTTACACCCAAAGCCCACCCGAGACCGTACAAAGTCACATGGGTCGACTCCTCATCTATTCCCGTGTCCCAAAAGTGTTGTGTGCCAAAACAATTAGCCTCATATTCGAACACCTTGTGGTGCAATTTGGTATCGATGGATGTGGGCCACATCATATTGGGTAGCCTTGGCTCTGACATGGATGTGACCATTTGTCGACGGTCCAATGTGTGCGCATTCATGCATGAGGGCAAGAAAATCAAATTGAACCCTTTGCCTCCCAAAGCATCATCGGACAAGAAGAGTGGTCAATCTAAGACCATTAACATTGTGAGTCCTTTAGAATTTGAGAAGGCTACCTTGGATGAGAAAGTGGTCTACCTTGTCATCACCATCGAGCGAGCTCTCAAGTCTACGGCCATAAGGAGGTTAAGCCAATTTTGAAAGAGTTTGTGGATGTCTTCCAGGAAGACTTACTCGATGAACCCTCTAATGCGTGGTAGTCAACACGCAATAAATTTAGTTCCCGTAACCACTCTACCAAACCTACCTCATTATAGGATGAATCCGATTGAACATAAAGCTCCTTCGGAAGGGGTTCATCCAAGAGAGCTTGAGCCTTTATACCATACCCGTACTACTCACACCCAAGAAAGATGGTACTTGGCAAATGTGTGTGGATGGTCAGACCATCAACAAGATTACGGTCAAGTATCGATTTCCTACACCGAGGCTCGACGATATGTTGGATATGATGGTTAGTGCCACTATCTTCTCCAAGATAGGTATCAAGAGTGGCTACCATCAAGACCGAATCCGCCCCGGAGATGAATAGAAAACCGTCTTCAAGACCAAAGATGATCTTTATAAGTGGATAGTCATGCCTTTTGGGCTTTCTAATTTCCCGAGCACCTTCATGAGGATCATGACCCAAGTTTTTTAGGCAAAGTTTCTTGTTATTTATTTTGACGGCATCTTGATCTATGACCACCAAGATATCAAATATCGGCCAATACCGATACGTATCGGTAATACATATCAGTTTTTCAGCTATCGAGTATCCAACTCAGTATCGGTATCAGCCAATATAGGCCCCTATCAGCCGATACGTATCCGGTATCGGCCGATACCGGTATTTTTTATTTTTTATTTTTAAACAGGTCGATACGTATTGGTGTCTGCCGATTCGTATCGGTCCTCCAAGGACGAGACCCGATACCGATACCAAGTTTGTCACCTTGATAGCCACAACAAGGAGCAACACTTGACCCACCTAAGGTTAGTTTGTGAGACCTTAAGGTATGAGAAGTTATATGCAAACTTCAAGAAGTGCACATTTATGCAACAATTCGTTGTCTACTTGGAGTTCATTGTCTCGGCTGATAGGATGGCTGTGGACCCGGAGAAGGTGGTCATTCTTGAATATCCCGAACCTAAGAATATTCACGATGTCTGTAGCTTTCATGGATTGGCTACATTTTATCTTCGCTTCATTCGAAGCTTTAGCACAATTATAGTGCTCATCACCGATTGTATGAGAAAAGGGAAATTCCAATGGAGCAAAGTCGCAACAAAGGCCTTTGCCAAGATCAAGGAGAAAATGACTACTGCACCCGCCATGCGCCTATTGGACTTCTCTAAAGTCTTTGAGGTTGCATGTGCTGCATCGGGTGTGGGGATAGGACGATTACTTAGCCAAGACGGCCACCCGGTGACCTACTTTAGCGAGAAGCTCAATGAACAAAAACAAAAATACTCCAACTATGACAAGGAATTTTATGCGGTAGTTCAATCCCTATGGTATTGGAAACACTCCCTCCAACCGCACGAATTTGTTTTATTTTCCGACCACGAAGCTTTGCGCTTCCTTGCTTCCCAAAAGAAACTAAACCCAAGGCACGCGACATGGGTCAAGCACCTCCAAGGTTCACATTCGTGTTTAAGCACAAAGCCAGTCTTGAGAACAAAGTTGCGGATGCACTTAGTCGTCAGGTGGCGACTTTGCAATCCATGAGCACCGAGATCGTCGGATTTGAGAGGTTAAAGGAAGTGTATCCCGAGCATGGATCAAAATCTCGGCCGAGAATTCAAATTCTTGGTCGAGATGACTCGGTTTTGGCCCCTACCGAAATGAAATTTGGGTAAATTTCAAGTAGGAGTCGAAATTTTCAATTTATCACCGGAAACATCAAATTATCGGCTGATAATTTGATAATTCAACTTATCAACCGATAATTTGATGTTTCTTTTTCAAAAAAAAAAAAATTAATGTTATAATTTTTTCCTTTCTTCTCCTTCTCTCCTCCAATTTTTTTCCTCTTACTTGCTTTTCTTTAATCGCAGAAAAATAAAAAATTGGAGAAGAAGAAAGAAAGGAAAAAATAAGGACTTACCTGACTGTTGTGCCCTAGTCCCCCCGAAGGACTTCCGTAGCCCCCTCGAAATCAGGTTTTTTTTTCCTTTCTTCTTCTTCATCTTCTTCTTCTTCTTCTCTAGTTTTTTATTTTTCTGCGATGGGCCTTGGGTTTTAAACCAACATATTTGCTTTTAAAGGGCTTGACTCCGGTGACCGTCATTTACACACAAAAAGGTGTTCAAATGATCAACCATCAATGGTTTAAGATTTGGTGATCTGTACAGTTAGGGAGATTTAAGCCATCTGATTTCAGTCATAATGGGCCCAAATATATTTTTATAGGGAGATTTAAGTCACCTGATTTGTGGAGTTAATATCAACCACTATTTTCAATTTAATAGCTGATATTAAAGACTATTAAGCAATGGTTTAAGATGGGCCCTAAAGGTACAGATTGTAAAATTAGTTTAAGATGGGCTATGCTTTTAAAAATTGAAACCCATAAATTTTAAGGGACCAACTCTCCTAACCGTCATTAGTGTTTAAATCATCTTACACCATCAATGGTTTAAGATGTGAGTAATCCAAACCATCAAAGTGACAAATCATATATTGAAGTGCAACAAGCCTAAAAATAGTATTTTAAGGAGATCTACACCATCCGATCCAGTGACTATAATATCACCCATTGCTTTTAGTTTTAATGGTTGATATTAAAGTTTGTCAATCGGATTGTTGGCATCCACGTTTCCGCATATTTCATTGGGTTGAGATTGCCATTCCAATGATAGATTGCTACTTGGGCAATTTAGATTGATGGCAGATAAATCAAACTTCAATAGTGCGAGATAAAAAAAGGCATTGTAGGGAGATTTAAGCCATCATAAATGGCCAAAAAAGGTATTGTAGGCAGATTTAAGCCATCTGATTAATATCAACCATTGTTTTCAATATTAATGGCTGATATTAATCTCTTGAATTATTATTTTTTGTGTTGTTTTATGTTTATTAACTATTTTTTACTTTAAAAATAACCTAAAATATATATAAATTAATTTTTAAATATAAGTACCCCCGCCGTATCCTATTTTTTAAAAATTTCCGTATCGCCATACCTGTATCGTATCGTACCCATATGTCGTACAAGCACCAGTGCTTCCTAGTAATATACATATGTTACTTTAAACGGACGAAAATTAGTCTCACTAGTTTAAATATGTCTTCTAATAATGTGAAAAAAATTTTAAAAATCGAAAAAATAAAGTTCGTCAAAGTTCGGAGCATATTTTCAAAACAGACCAAATATTTGACCAAAATTTGACCAATTTACGATTCGGGCGATGAACAAAACCGAAATCGAGATTTTGATTAATGATCCCGAGTGCCCAGATTTTGGAAGTATTACACTACTCTCCTTAATCACCCGGCGAGCACTAGCCCCACTTATACCCTACAAGGCTGGTATTTATTTAAGGGCAATCACCTATGCATCCCTCACAATTCATTGCATTTCTTCGTCATTTGGGACTTACATGCCGGAGGGATTGTCGGTCATTTCGAGTACAACAAGACCATTGCGCTCGTGGAAGATAGGTTCTTTTAGCCTAGACCCATTCAAGATGTTGTATGGGTTGTGAGGCAATATCGTACATGCCAAGTGTTCAAGCAAAACAAACAAAATACGAGCATGTACACACCTTTACCGATGCCACACACACCGTGGCAAAACATCTCGATGAATTCGTGTTTGAGTTTGTCAAAACTATGTAAAAGCACAACTCCATCTTCGTGGTGGTGGACCGCTTCTCGAAGATGACTCACTTCATACCGTGCTCTAAAACCTCCGACGCAACCCATGTTGCGAAATTATTTTTCAGAGAAGTGGTGGACTCCACGGGTTACCCAAGACCATTGTGTCGGATAGGGATATCAAATTTATAAGTTATTTTTGGAAGACTCTATGGCACATGATGCGTACCATGCTCCGATTTTCATCAGTTTACCACCCTCAAACCGATGGCCAAACCGAGGTGACCAATAGGAGCTTAAGCAATCTCCTACAATGTCTAGTCGGTGATCACATTAGGACTTGGGATTCCATTTTACCCATGGCCAAGTTTGCATATAATAATTACGTCAATAGGTCCATAGGTATGAGTCCATTTGAGGTGTGGTGCATGATCACAAGCCAAGAACACCCCTAGATTTAATCACTATGTCCGCATCTCACAGCACATTTGAGTCCGTTGATGCATTTGCACATTACATTCATAATTTGCATGCCGAAATTAGACGTAAAATTAATTTGAGCAAAGGAAATTACAAATTATTGGCGGATTCTCATAGGCGCTTCAAAGAATTTCAAGTAGGTGATCTCATGTGATGGTTTAGGTTAAGCCTAAACGATTCCCATTAGGAATCGAAAAGAAGCTCCAAGCCCGCGATGCCGGACCTTTTAGAATTGCGGCAAGGAGTGGCCCTAATGCTTATGTTCTTGAGCTTCCTCAAGATAAAGGGATTAGCTCAACGTTTAACGTGGAGGACCTAGTTCCTTATCTAGGCTCACCTCCTTACAATCATTTTCAAACGTCTTCTATTCACAATCCCAACCCAATCCCACAGCCTATATCGCTTCCCCCTACAAGCAAGCTGAGAAGAGAGGTAATCGAGAAGATCTTAGATGATCTTGTGGTTTCCACCCATGACAGTGTTTCAAAAATATTTAGTGAAATGAGTGGGTAAGCTGAAATTTGAGAACACGTAGGTAAATGAAGGCGAGGTCCGCTGCCTAGACCCCGATATGCTCGAACGATATCACGACCACACTTCATCAGTGATGAAGCCCTTTTGGTCCGGAAAAATTGGCGAGGACACCGATGCCGTAGACATAGGTTTTGGGTCGCATCGCGTATATCGACGCAAGAAGCGAAGAGGGAACCACAGGATATCGACATCATCCAGGAGGGGAGCCTAGAGAAGCAACAAGAGGACACCTGACTGCCCAGAGTTGCTCGAGCAACTCTACCTATCGCTCGAGCGAGGATGAAGACAATCCAGAGGCCAAACTTTCGGTCAAACGTCACTTGAGCGACCCCTGGTTGTCGCTCGAGCGACCCCATCCAGTCGAGACCCCGTCAAGCCATAAGATTCTCGCCCTAGTGAGAACCAAACCCGCTCGAGTGAGTCTAGTGACGATAGTTATACTTTTTGTCTTTTTTCTTTCCTCTTTTCTTTCCTTTTGAGTCCAATGTAATGTTCCATTTTGGGACAATTTAGTATTTTGTTATTTTAGGGTTAGTTTCTTTTGCACAGTGTATAATTTAATATAGGTGTGCTAAGTGGTCGTTGGGATGTAATGATGAATAATTTTTTCTTTCAAGTCATTTTAATCGTTTCTTAGTAGGGATTTGCTTATCCTAGTTCCTTGGCAGGGTTTACGGGCTTGCCCCATCCTTCCATGACTCCACTATAACAAAAAAATTATATTGAATTGTTTTCAAAACAAGAGTGTCTTTCTTTCCAATAAATGTGCTTAGGACTAATGAGATTGAATTTGTCAATGATATTCTCATCATCACCATCATCATTGTATTGTTCCATTACTTCCATCTACTTGAGGTTGGCTTTGCAAGTTCTATTTCTCCACACGTCTTTTTAGAAACTCGGTCACTTCGTAATCCTCCATGTCTCTTCTCGCTACTTTTTTCTACGTCTTTTATTGGTCTTTCCCTCCTAGTTCCTTGTTATTTAGAGAGAAAAAATCTATAGAAAACCAGATATGTAAACCTATTAGTCATGGGATTTAGAAAATCGCGAAAATTTCAAGCCAATATTTGGCAATCAATATGTAATGCCAATAAAATCTTTTTTTATTTATTATCCACCAGGTAAAATTCATGGTTTTGCCCAAAACCATGATTTGGTCCAAAAACCAAATGAACTACATATAAAACTATAAATTCATAATTTCACCCGAATTTGGCTGAATTTAAGTCTTGAATAGTTGAATCTTCCACTTATGTTAGATTTCCAAATACAAAAAATAAAAAAATATATAAATATAAAAAAATAAAAATAAAAAATTTCCATGATTTAGTTGAATTATTATAGAATTCAAAGCGGACTCAAAAAGGCCATTACCCAGTGTTAGTCCTGTACGTACTGGGAGGGGTGGACAGGATACAGACCTAATAGAACTATCCTGTAACTTTTTACACACAAAGTGGCTGCTCTTCAGACTCGAACCCACAACTTCTCCACGCCTGCCAGCCCAAGCCTTTTACCACTACACCAAGCAATGGCCCCTAAAATCTCTGGAAAAGAGGATAGTCATGGAATTAAAACTCGACGAGTCGACTCGAAACTCGGGCGAGTCGACTCGACCCAGTTTCAGGTCGACTCGTATATACACTCGATATGGACTTCGAATCGGTCGACTCGACGAGTCAATTAAGTGTTTTAACTTTTAAGTGGCTAGCGGGGGTTTTCAATTTATTTAGAGGCATACTTGTCATTTGAACCATTTTTAGCCCTTTATATATCAAGTGGTTGGCAGTCCCTTTATTTGTTTAGGGCTTCAACAAATTTGACGAGAGACACTGGAAGAATAGAGAAGAAAGAGAAGAAGAAAAATAAAAAATACATTTCAGCCTCAGCTGGTCCATCCATCGTAGCCTCAGTCGCCTCTCTCGTCGGTGTTCTATGAGTTTTTTTTTTTTTAAGTGAAACATCTGTTTTTTTTTTTCACGTGCCATAGATTTGTAACGGGCCACAGATTTTTTTTAATAATCCATCGCAAATTTGTAACGGGCTACAAATTTGTAACACACCGCAGATTTGTAACGGGCCACAGATTTTTTTTTTCATTTCCATCGCAGCCTCAGCCGGTCTATCCATCGCAGCCTCAGTCGCCTCTCTCGTTAGTGTTCTATGTGAGTTTTTTTTTTCATTTTATAAGCCCTAAAATGAAAATTCTGTTTTTTATTTTTTTTCACGCGCCACAGATTTGTAACGGGCCACAGATTTTTTTTTCATGTGCCACAAATTTTTTTTTATAAGCCCTAAAATCTGTTTTGCTTTTTTTTCCCCATTTTAGGTGCCCTAAAATGACCCGCTAAGCACAGTCTTCTCATCTGTGCATCACTACATCTATTTCCGCAATTAATTGAGAACGAATCTATTTTTTTATCTATTAAATATTTAAATTATATATTTTTTTTTTAAATAACCCGAGTCGGAGCGAGTCGAGTCGGACCGATTTTCCGAGTTGACTCTACTCATCTAACTTTCCAGTCGAGTCGAGTTTTCGTGTTTTAAAACCATGGAGGATACTCAAACATCGGTTACTTCTGCTTTCAAGGGCGAGGAAAAGACTCAACCAAGTTGAACCAACACATTAACAGCTAATGAATTAAACTAAACATATTCACATCATTCACAGTAACCACAGAAACCAACTGTAATTTCTTCTAAAATATCATCAACACAGCCATATCCCATCTATTTGGGGTCGGCTTCGCAAGTCCTATTTTTAAACTTGTTTCTAGTCAATGCTAAGCTCTCTCTAACTTTGCAATCCTTCATGTCCCTTCTCACGGCTTCCCTCCAGGTCTTCACTAGTCTTCTAAAATAAATAAAATAAAATTACAAGATCACAAGTTTCGAGCATGTGATAGAATGAAACGTAATTAACAGCACTAAACTAGCTGAATGAGCCACTTATTGCAAAAGTTATGAAACACGCATATCTAAGTCAGAGTTATGGATCAAGAACCATCCGATCCATTACTGTGTAGCACCGTCACTAATTGTCTAGAATATATTATACAAAATAGTGTCTACTCTCTAACACCATCTGAGAAGCCTAATATTACTTCGACTTCCTAAAATAAAAAAGTTAAAAAACAATAATTTTACAATAATAATAAACCAAATGAAATCGACAAATAAGAGAAACTAAAATCAAAATTTCTTTAAAAGGGAGGAGGTAGGGTTTAATTTCAGAGCAGGCACAGAGAGAGAGAGAGAGAGAGAGAGAGAGAGAGAAATCGTACCTGGAATAGGTCGAGCAGGATGTGATCAGGGATTGGAGAGAGATCGGTGAAATGGGCGATGTTGAGGAGAGCAGAGTCAATGGTAAGGGCGAGAAGAGATGGGGGTTTCATTTAACATTCCACTCGTGCGAGATTGGGAACCGCCGATTTGTCCGCCCAAACAAACATCTACATCATCTCGCCAGTTATATTAATAAATATTATTATTAGGCCATTTTATACCCCACTGTCCATGTGCATTCATTCTTTCCTTTTGACTTACTTTGTTTTTGAGCCCAATACGTGTGCCGTTCGTCGACAGGACGATTATACCTTATAAACGTTCATTGTGGAGTGTGGACTATCATTCTATCATATTCCTGAATCAGTATCGGTTCCGGATATCTGACCGATACGGATACGATATTGACACTAATACCACTCTGTTATACCTGATACTAATACGTATATGTATCACCCGACTTTTGATACCATGAATATAGCTAGTAGCTGCCCGAACAACCTCAAGTGATGCATTAGTAGTTTTGTAGCATCTGTCTCCAAGGAGCCAATGGTTCATTAATGGCTCGTCCTAAGCAATGAGCTAGCATCTTGTTACATGTCTTAAGGATACATTTGATTTTACCACTAAATATTTTAGGGCATGTACATTGAAAATCATTGATGCTTTAAATTAGATAATGAATATTATTTTTGTCTCGATCTTAAGATAATGAGTATACAATCACATTGTAACATCGAAAAGGTGACCTGAAATTGTCGTCTAATTATGATGTGTGCATGAACTTCGCCTATAGTACAATGAAAGGTTAAAAATATTGAAGTTATAATTCATTTAAAGATTTGGTGGGTGCAGATAAAGATACCCTTTTTTATTTTCTTCACTACGACTCTAGCAAATGGTTGTACTTTTTAAAGTGCGGTACTTCCAATTCCAGCTGGCCGGACAGCTGACAAGACAGCTCATAGTAAGAAAACTCAATATGTTTACGAGTATAGAGGCTGTTTATGCCAAGGATCAAAATCTGGCAGGGACCAAAATTTCAGTTGAAAATTTGAATTTCAGCCGATAATTTGAACCCCATACATTTTATGACTGAAATTTCGGTCCCAAATTATCGTTTCAATGGGAACCGAAATCGATAATTTCGACCAAAATTTTAATCCTTGGTTTATACCATCAAGTAGTCAGGATTAATTAATTTCCTTGTTTTTGCCATAGTGACAAATTTAGCGTTTAACGATATCTCGCTAGGTTCGTTTTTGTTCATTTCGGATAGATATTGAAAAAAAATTTAGTAGAGTACAAAACTATATATAAATAATATTTATTATTTAAGAAATGACCAAAACTAAAAAAAAAAATTATGAGCTCATTTTCGAAAAAAAATTCAAGGAGTATTAAAATATATATAAATATTATTTATTATTTAAGAAATGACCAAAACTAAAAAAATTATTAATTTTGATAAAATTTCATTAATTTCACTAAAATTTTGAAATTTTCGTTAAAATTTTCATCCTTATTTTGAGAAAATAGGCCAAAATTTGTCAACACGGTTCTTGCTATTTATTTCTCCGCGGCACAAGTGCATTTAATCCCTTCTTGCGATATATTTCTCCGCACAAGTGCAGTTAGTCACCAAAATTTTGCAGGTGGCTCTCATCCTCCTTTCACAACTACGATTTTTCAAATCTAAGCTCTTCCTACATGCTCGCGTGAAGATCGATGCCATATGACCAAATTACATCCTGCTTCAGCAGTCGATTCAAATTCTCGTAGAAGCTTGATCAGATTGCAGAGATCGCCCATTTAGCTGAAACCAGGATAGAATTGGTGAAGCTTCTCACGTGTAGTAAGAGGCGTCTGCTGTACCATCATTTGTGGCCAGGATCGTCCGCCTGACGGATCATAGTGTGGATGTCAAATGTAGAATCATTATCATCAAACGGAAAATTAAATTGGCGGTCAGAAAATGGAAGAAGCAAAAGGCCAAATTTAAGAGTCAGCTCAACCAAACCCATCCCAATGGCAGCATAGGCATAGGCTTATTGCAGACAGATTACTCAACCAGAACAGCATTCCTCATCGGAAAATTCAAACTGCCATTTAATATGATAGGTCTTTCATTCAACCATAACTGCCATGGTTCTGATGAGATCACCTTGTATCATCAGACTTATAAGCCAATGATGCATTCTGAAAGATTGCATGACTCGGAAATTGAGATCACCTTGTATCATCATTGGCTTATAAGTCTGACAGCACGTAACGAGGCTCCAACCAACCGGGGGCCATGTGCTGCAATCCCTCTATATGCTAGAAGATATGTTCAAAACTTAGTCATGAAATCATTGAAAAATAATAATAAATAAAAATGCTACCAAAAATAAGGCCCAATCCTCCTATTTTTGACCATATAAAGAATAAGCTGTTATACATACAGCAAGCTAAAGGGATTCCAACACCCTTTAAAATCTCTATTACCAAACCGACCGAGATGAACTGTCCTAAAAAAACAACCCTCTCCACCAAAATTATAGATACAGCCATCACATATCCCTCTTTATACTCTTATAAATCAAATCATATACACTCTATATCTGAAACCCAACTGTTTCGGCCAAAAAAAAACAGATCTGGGATTTCTTAAACCAATGATATAACTCTCTTGGGGCTGCAGCCAGACCCCGAAAAAAGGGAAAAAATTCTTCTTCCCAAACAAATTGGAGACTCGAAAAACCCACCAAAAAGAACAAAGATTACTGTAGAACAGGACTTGCTCCTCTGCCATAGAAAAGCTAACCAACCAAACAGTATTATCCTCCACACCGCATTCTCTTTCCTTCCGATCTTTTCATGGGAAAAATGTAGGCTATGGGATCGTTTCAACCGATCATACTCAAACCAGGGACCTTTAGCTCGTTAGCCACAGACGAGCCAACCAAACCCATATCGGAATTTTTTACCCCCTAACGGAATGGACCAACAAAAACAAGACTTCCAAGAGCAAAGCAACAGTGATCAGCTGCTCAAGGTGCAGCTGCTGCCTTTTCCACCTTCTCTTTCTCTATTTCAACTCTCCTCTGCTCAGCATGCTGAGCCACGCCACTAGCAAGTGCATGATAACGGAACTCTAGGGTCTGCATCAGGTTCTGAATCCTCGTCGGATCGGATGCTTGCAAGACTGTAGATCAAAGGTTACATCAGATGCTACATGTATGTACAGATTAAAAAACCATTCAAGCATTCAACTGCAAAATTGAAGCAGTCTTGACTCTTACCTTTAACAGTATCCACAAAGAAAACAAAGGGGTCCACCTCATCAATTGGAGATTGCAAGTCCTCATCATCACTATAATCTTCGTCCGAGTCATCATCTTCGTCATTTGAGTGGAAAGCTTTTGCCTAAGCTCCAAACCATCAAACACAAAGGAAAGGGAAAAAATCAGGGACAGCAACTCATCGGTTGAAAAAAGAAGGATAAAAGTTCAGCCTCGGTGTTATATATATATATATATATATATATATATGATTCTAAATTTGAATGAATAAAAGCTCATTTTAAATGTCATCTAAAATCCCTATAAATTTACAAAATCAACGACAAGCATTTGGGTCTCTTAAATTTCGAAATACAAATAAACATGAATCAGAGACCCCACGGTTTTCCATAAGCAAAATTGCAAAATCAATGGTGGCCATCACCGACAAGAGACGGAGATTCAAAGAGCACAAAAATCACCAGAATCTTAAAATTCTACTTTACTGAAATATTTTCACAAATCATAAAATAGCTGCAACATGAATTAGAGAAAAGCATTTGGGTCTCTTAAATATCAAAGTACAAATAATCATGAATCAGAGACCCCACGGTTTTCCCATAAGCAAAATTATAAAATCAATGTTGACAATCACTGACAAGAAACGGAGATTCAAAAGGCAAACAAATCACCAGAATCTTAAAATTCAACTTTACTGAAATATTTTTACAATTCATAAAATAGCTGCATCACAAAACTACTAGCATTTGTAACTTGGCAACAGCAGGATCTTCAAAGCTAGCAGCTCGGTTTATAATGACATGTTCCAATCTTGCTTGAAAAATACAGATACCTACCATGAAAAAAAATCTAACTGGCTACAAAAAGATTGTATATTGCTAATTTATGCTTCTTTAAAAGATATTGATATTTGCCTCATTCTGTATTTCCCATGAACCAAACATAGAATGGCAGGATATATATTACTTAAAAAATGCAGGAGGTTTTTACACTAATATATATATATATATATATATATATATATATATATATATATAGAGAGAGAGAGAGAGAGAGAGAGGGAGAGAGAAAGATTAGGAAAAAAGCATACTGCATCGTGTTCAGTTCTTCAACACTCCGACCAACCATGATGCCAATGTATACCTTTTTTCTGTGTTGTAATCTATGCATCTAGAAGATATTAGCAGTTATTACAAGTGTGCTTGTGTTTATATATACACTATGCGTCCAGATAAGCTGCACACCATGGGGTATCCATCACGAGGATCAGGTGCAAACGGCAACGTAGACAGGATCGATCAGGTACCCTCCAAAAAATTTGGGCATAATCCGACGCATATCTACCATTGAAAATATGCTCAAAGGTGCCGAAAATCAATGCCCAGATTAGTTGGGCATCACATTATCTTTGACCCATCAAGCGGAGGTCAAAAGGTTAAAAGAAAAAGAAATTTTTTTAAATAACATTCCCCATGGCTGATCAACCCAAAACGTTTGCCCTGCAGGGCTGGGTCCGGACGCATTCCCTCAAATCTATCTATCTATCTACCTATATATATATATACTATCATGGTTTCAAACCTCGAAAGTCAGTTGAGTCGAGTTTACTCGAAGATTCGGATAAACTCGGCTCACTCCAACTCAGTAATTTAGGATAGATTTTGAAAAACATATATTTTATGAAAATAAAAAAATATGTTACAAGGAAAAATATGCCAAGATATGTTAATAAAATGGATCGTTTAATAATTTTTAAAATGATTTGATTTCTCAAACCTTGTCTCATGAAAATATTGAATATATAAGGGTAGTTTATGAACCCTGATTGCATCATCCTAACGAAATCTTTGACTCGACTCGGCCTCAACTCGAAATCTCGGTGAGTCGAGTAACTCACAAGTAAACTCGTTGACTCGCCGAGTTTTAGAACTATGCGATCTATTAAGCGAGAAGGGCGGAATTGAGACCACAGACGAAAATATTAAATTTTTGTTCGTGTCTCTAAAGTTTGCGTCAGTAATTTTTAAAAAGGGTACCTTTATTTATAACCACCCAAGATTCTGGCTTCTCAACCTGGATTTCACTTTCTTAAACCGTTGACTACTTTGAATATGCCGATGGAGAACGCTTTTCATCCCATTTTTTGACACAACAGATCTTGAGATCATGGGTCTACCATCAGATGGTCAGATTTTGATTCCACATGGCACACATCTCGACAAAAAATGTTCTTAGACGATTACCAAACCTGATTTGGGGATAACTTTTTGGGAGGTGTGCCACATGGAATCAAAATCTGTTTGTCTATTGGTACTTGGTAGGACCATGATCTCAAGATCTATTGTGTCGAAGATTGAAGATTGGGACCATGGATTAAAATATCGGAATTCCATATCGTATCGTTCAGTCCCAAACCGATACATATCGGACGATACGTATCAGTTCCGGACAATATAGTCTAGTATTTTTCCACCCACTAAAAAAAATGATAATTTGGACGATACAAACGATAATTTGACTGTTTTTTAAGGGGCCCGATAAAAACCCAATTTATCGTCTTGTTCAAGTTCAAAACCGATACGTATTGGACGATACATATCGGTATCGTACGATATTTTGATCCATGATTGGGACGAAACAATCCTCATCTCTATTGGTTTATTTTTTGATAGGTAAGCTGGGCTCGAACCTGCGACCTTGAGGTTGCAATATTGTCAACCTTCCATTGGCTACAGGCCCAAGCCCTCTCCATCATCTAACTGAAAGCGGTCAACCGTTTAAGCACATGAAACCAAAGTTGAGAAGGACGAATCTCGAGTTGAAAATAAAGATACCCAAAAATGTCTCTTACGAATCTCCCAGCTTCTCTCTCACACCTCTCTTCACACGTGCATCCCACTAGTATATATAAAACAACTGAATACTATAGAAAATTATTTACCTGCAGACAACTTCATAAAGGAATTTCTTGATGAAACTATCACAAACCTGGGCAGCTAACTTTTGAAGTCTAAGACTATCAGCTTCATCCCCTTCCTCAGCATCGACTCCCATTTCCTTGTCAGACTCATCTTCATAGTCTTCCTCATCAGTTTGAGAGCCATCCATATCATCATCATCATCACCATCAGCATCACCATCATCCTCCTTTGCAGATTCTGTTAGTATATAAAATAAAATATAAAAAAAGAATCAACGCCGGACAAAAAAAAGATAAATCACTACAAGAATAATTAGGAATATAAGCAGCACCTGCAACTTGATCCTTGTAAGCAACAAGCAGATCAAGTGTTGCTGTAAAGACACGAGTCAGTGCTTCTCCTGGTAACTGATCCGGGGGAAGCGCAAGCATCGAAGTCAATCCCAAGCAACAAACTTTCTTATCATGTTCTCTGTGTTATCAACAAAGGATTTTAAAGCCATTCCAGAGGTCATTCAATTGAAAAGAAGACAACGAGAAACAAGAGATGACCTTTTAAAATTCGCAAGGGCGCCACTCTTCTTGACTTGTTTCAGCATCTGAAACCAGAGTGTAAAAACTTCTGTCGCAACCCCAAGCTTTTGAAGTATGCCAAATGTCAATGCTGCGTTATAGTAAAGAGCGTCCCCAATCTGTAAAATAATAAATATGCTTGTTCATCAGACACTCGTAAAATTTTAAATTGGAAGATAAAGTTCAAAGGAAAATTTTAAAGAAAATGTCGTCCCTTATTATGGTTTATTTTGAACTTGAAGAAAAATACACAAACCAATTCTACGCTGATATAACTAGCATCCTGAATATGTTAAAATATAAGCACGAGGAGATACCAGTTATTTCATCCTACAAAACATTACAACTGCAGCATTACCAGTTTCCAACAGTTATTACATCCGATGGTAATCCACTATGGGAAAATACAATTTCAAAAAATAAAAAAACAAATGCCAGGCGCACATCGACTCGAATGAGCAACAGATATGTTGGACAAACTAGACGGAAGACAGAAGGAAAAAAGAAAAATAAAACACACACACACCCAAGCCAGATGAGCGCCACGTGTCACCCAAACACAAGTTTGGGTGCCTCGAGGGTAACGTCGATCCATTTATCGTATAAAAAAAATCAAAAAGCATTGACCATTGTCGATATATATATATATATATATATATATATATATATATATATATATATATATATATATATATATATAGTGGTTGTCAATGGTTTCAAAGATAAATGATCAAACAATAGTCACAAAGTCAGGATACAACAGCAATTCAACAAGGTGCCAATTTGTGAAAATTCGGTAAAATGGGGGGAATGAAAAATATAACAATATATAATAATATATTTCAAGTTAGAAATAATATTGTAACAAATAAAATAAGCTATAAGATCTTCGATGCAAGGCACATCTATATTACATAATTCATGAAAGCATATAAATGTATATGTATGACTCATCTCAGTTAGATTCAGTAAAATTCGGTACACCCTTAATCCAGAAAAAAAATGCAGACTTTTGTGAGTATCGGAGAAACATTTCATTAATTAACTATTCAGTTTCACACAGTTGTCAATAGAATTTTATTTTTTTTGAGATCTTTTTCTCTAAAACCCCTAGAGTAGGGTGAACCCGAGAGGGGATAAGGGCCACATTACATCTGAAAAAATGGATACAAGGGGACTGGTCCAGCATAAGGACGCACAACTTGAGTCCAGTATCCGTTTATATATATATATATAATAACTCGACATCCAAGCAAAATAACTCAAGTCAGCTTGTATCCATGTTAAGGCAATAGAAGTAGGTTCAACATAGATTGGTACCAGAAGACCATCCAATTTTAGAACAGTTACCCACAAAAATATAGAAAAAATTCAAAAGTAAGAAAAAGGCATCATCCAAAAACAGAATTCCAGTCACAATGAATATTCTTCAATTTAAATATACCATAGGTTAGATAACTTTGGAAACATAGTGGGGTTATCCAATGCCTGAGTCCAGACAATGTAACTGATTACATACGTTGGACAACCATCGTAAAAAAAATGGTAACATATTTGTTGCAAAAGTTAACCAACCCCATTGCATAGCCCTCAGCCGAATACACAAAAAAATAAAAATGAAAATGAACACAAATCTAAGGACAAATGAAGAGATTACAGGACATACAGTCTTTCTATAGATTCATTTGTAGGCAACCTCCTCTGACTAGACAGATTTGGACCAAATTTTGGAAAGTGAAGATCCCTCCCAAAATCAAAATTTTCAGCTGGACTGTTGCCTGGGGGAGAATTCTGGCCATCGGGCAGTAGATAAAGATGGGTGTCAACTTGAGATATAAATGTGCCCTGTGCCAGCAGGAGGAGTCCATTAATCATCTCTTAATCCATTGCTTCTTCACGAGGGAGATACAAGGGGCGGTGCTTGGCACTTGTAAAATGATTGGGCTTTTAGGATGATTGTGGGCAAGTGTTTAAACAATGGGGTGCCATGAATTTTGATGGCTTCAAAGGTGACGCTTGGAAGATTACTGTGTATACTGTGTTTTGTGCTATTTGGCTGGAAAGAAATGGTGTTCAGAACAATTATGGGCCCTTTCCGGTGGTTATGAGATCTACTAGGAACCTTGTGCTCAACTGGGCCAGCTGGCTGGTAAAGGAGAAGGAGGGGGCATCAATTTTCTGGACGTGTGAGAAAACTTGCTTTTAAACCATTTTTTCTCCTGCTGGAGAATGGATGCCCAGCTATGGCTTCGGGCTGCTTTTCAGGGTTGGGTTGTGTGACTGTGAGATTGGGCTCTTTTGAGTAGCTTCTCGCTGCCCCTGCCATCTTTTGGTCCTATACCGTTTCTGTTTTTTAATGAATTCCTATGTTACCGACCAAAACAACCAAAAAAATAAAGAAAATATATTATAGGACATTTTCGCCAGTTCAAATTTGAACTCAGGGGCCCAAATTGGGCAATTTGGACCACCCTACATATGTGCTCTTATATGGACGAATGTGCATTTTTTTTAACGTTCAATATTAAAGTGTGCCGAATGGATTGTTCCAAACCTCTCATAAGTGTATCTGTGTACGCCACATGGCATAAAATTGGGCTGTCATGGCGCTCCCATCTGCGTACAAGCAGTGATAGGAGTTGCTGAGTTGGGTTCATTTTTTTTTTAAATGAAAATTGCCATCAATGGCCATGTGGAAAAGTGCAATACAACTTGTACTGATTTGAAATGAGAGTTCTACGAATAAGGTGTCTAAAATCCATGATGCATATCAAGTTATCAACTCACAACGAGAGCTCAATATATGTTAAGTAAAAATTTAGAATTACATATCTTCAACTATTGTATCAAACACATGCTTCTTTCTTTGGGAAGGTATATAACATTCTAGAACAGGACTTCAGACAAGAGTGACAAACATTCGAGGATACATGAGTTAAAACATGGCTGCTCCAAACCTCGGGGAGAGAAAATGTAACTTGGACATCAATCACACATGAGTGACTGAAGCATCGGATCGACACTATTGTAAATTATCCAACGAAATTCAGGGGGAGTAAGGGAGTTACCAAGGCTGATTTTGAAGATCAGGCACACAAGGGATAACTAACTCAGGCTAGTCAAAGTGACCTATCATTTAACGAGCATAAACTGTGAGAATATTATTTCTCAAGAGATGGTAAAAAACTAAAGTTGAAGTAAGAGCAGCACCAGAGACCAAACAGGATCACACAATTCAAAACGTGCAACGAGGTAAGTGAGAAAAGGTGTCGAGTTTTATTTTCAATTGATATATATCTAGAAAAAAGTTTTATGGTCCCAAGGAGAGAACCTTCACCTTAGTCCCGAAAAAAGTGCCAATTGGCACCAAATTCTTTGTTTAGTGCCACATGGACCAAGGGGGCATTGCAATTAACAACAAAAAAAATAATCTCCACCTTGTGATTTATGTTGTTTAAAATTTGGACTGTTCAATATAGTCAATTGTTTACTGTTTATCAAATAAATAAATAAATAAATAAATATATATATATATATATATATATATATATATGATTTTTGGGCCCAGTCTAGTTTGATATATGAACTACCATCTTGATGACTTCGATTTCTCAAAGCCATATGCCACCTGGCCTAAAGTGACGGTCATGGCATAATCTTTTTGAAGACAGTCATGCGTATTATTACAAAGAAATAATATAAAGAACGGTTGATGGTGGTGCTAAAGAGTGTTTTCATGGATACTGCAATTCATAGGGTAAGAAACTTGTATGATAGACTTTCTCTGATTCTGAATTGAAATGCTATTGTTAAGGGTGATTGCTAACCATTCTTTATATTATTTTCTGGAATAATACACATGACAGTCTTCAAAAAGATTATGCCATGAGTTGCATTTTAGCCAAGCATGTGGCTTTGAGAAACATCAAGATGGTACTCATGTTTTTTTGCCTGTTGAAATTATAAGTGCACATGGATGGTTAATCATCTAATATGTGTGATTCTTTACTAAAACATGTTTCAATAGTGAGTTGCTAGTAGAACTAACTGGATTGATCAAACATGTGTGACACGAAGCCTAAGGGTGGACAGTTATGGCACAGTCTTGTTTAAAGGCAGTCATAAGGCATTTCTTTTTGTCCTAGTCCATAAACCAGCAGTTAACACGATCTTTCACAACGTATCACCTATCTTATGAGAACAATTGATACTACAAGACGCAACCAGTTAACTAGTTAAGCATATGCTTTATTAAGCATCCAACAATCCCAAAAGATGCTACGACTGATATCCAAATCTCATTCGCCACCTCAAAGTGAAAGAGATGATTGACGGTTCCCTTTGAAGTTATACACACAACACAACTATATAGAATCACATCTTCAGAAACTGAAGTTGGTTAATAAATAAGAATATTATCCCACGCGGCAGACCAGCGAAAGATAAGGACCTTAGAGAGGTGGGTATCTTCCATAGATGCAATCAGTTGATCCAAGGTTTTTCAGTAGCAAATGCCTACATAGGAACTTGTACTAAGGAGCCACCGAGAAGAGACCTTTGGTTATCCAACAAAGCTGCAAGAAGTTCACAATCATTCTCCCTTAGACTTTTCCAAATACAGATATTCACGTAGCAAGAAGCCTATCTCTTTCACACTTCCCCCACCGCTTCATCTTTAGCTACTGCATACAATACTTTGTTTCATAATGTTCTCTCCACTGGCCAGCTCTCTCCGGCCAACCCTTCTCGAATTATGGGGGAAATTCTTTCTTTGAATTGGGGAACCAGGTCCAACTATACTTCCAATTTGAAGTTGCACACTAGCACAAAGCAGCAGCTGAGCAGGTTTCTTTCCAATCGCAGATCATCCCAAAAGTTCACCTGATTCCTCATTCCCACCTAGAATTTAATAGGATGTATGAAAAGGTGGCTTTTTGTTATTTGTAACAAAAAATTTATATTAAAAACAATAAAGGTACAAAGGGGGCATACCAAAAAAGGTAGAGAGAATCTACCCAACTCTTCAAAGCTTGCATTAGTTCCTCAGTAATGAAAGACCAAAAGTGTTTAAAGAACCTAGAAATATAACCATTTGGAACTACTGCTTGATCCCAACTCGACTCAGAAACATCCACTTTCACCTCGGCCTCAAATCTCTTTTATTACCAAACAATCCGTTGCCTCCTCGGAGAGAGTCAAAACTCATCCCACTAAGCCTCAGTCACTTTCTTCATTGATATATAATTTTTTTAGCACTCCACCATATGATCCTCAATTTCTACCCTATAATCTACACACGCATTGTAAACCATAAGATGTTGTATAACAATATTCTTCATCGGGGTTTTGGCCATAGCATGAACAAACTTGGTGTTATCACCCTTCCTTTAGCCAACTCAATCTCGAGTTTTGTCTCCAACTAAATTTTTCATCCTAAAATTTTGGCCGTATTAACTGTCCAGTAATTCCTTCCGCTTTTCAAGCTCGAAATTGTTAAATTGCCAATCAAATTTATTTTTTTAATTTTTATGATTTTTCTCATTTTTTTCTATTTCAAAAAAAAGTACGCAATCGCTTATGCCATTACGCCAAATCATAATAAGACATCGCTTAGATGGCTAAAACCATTTGACAACATTGATTATATGTTTGTTGTTGGGATTGACGATTCATGAGCGCGCAAAAGATTTGGATGAATCGCAGTCGATTCTACACACTTGGAGAAAATCCGAAACGATTTGATGCCCGTTGATCCGAGTCGTCAACTACCAGAGACTCGATGTTATCTTCACGCCATGTGGATCCAACGGTGATTGATGGCACCGTAGGAGAATCACAACTCTAGGATTTAGGCATAGAGAAGAAGGAAAATTTTGTAGAAAAAAAGTATTGCACACCTGTATCTCTCAATCTCTAAAGCCATATATTTATAGGTAAACTAATATGGCTATGATACGATGTATATCACGCACGCTCTAGGGCTTGTACAAGTGGCATCTCAGTCATACAAACCAACATCTCCCACTCAACCCCGTAGGGACTAGTGTGATGATTAACAAGTTCTCTAGAGCCTAAGATTAGAATCGTGATAATCCTTACTAAGCAAAAGACCTGTGGAGTGGGGTCAGCCGAGATCGCATCTCTCTCACACAGGTGTGCGCGCACTAAGTTACCATCTTTCTAGTGCGCCATCATCCAAGCTTCCTATGCCTGCCCTAGTCCGCATGACCACACTGGAATATTCGACTTTCAATCTAAAATCGCAATCACATACTATACACACTTATTCAACTTATCATAATAATTTTCAAACAGTTTCTTCGAATCCATATTGAAAATAAAATATTTAATAAATACGCATGCTTTAAAAAAAAACTATCGTTTAAATCATTCAAAATTTATGATGCCGACAGATCAATTTTACAAGTACGTATCACTGGCCCTAGGAGCCTCGTGATGTCAAGGAACTTCCCCACGATTCTAACTTTGGGCTCTAGAGAACTTGTTAATCACCACATTAGTCCCTACGGGGTTGAGTGGGAGATGATGGTTTGTATGGCTGAGATGTCACGTGTACAACCCCTAAGGTGTGCGCAATATACACCGTATCATAGCTGTATTAGGTTACCTATAAATATATGGCTTTAGAGATTGTGAGATACAGGTGTGCAAAACTTCTTTTCTACAAGTTCTCTCTTCTTCTCTAAACCTAAACCTCAGAGTTGTGATTCTCCTTCGACGGTGCCATCAATCATCGTCGGATCCACATGGCATGAAGATAACATTGTATTCTCTGGTAGTTGACGGCTTGGATCAACGAGCATCAAATTATCTCGGCTTTTTCATGAAGTCCAAGTGTGTAGAATCGACCGCAATCGATCCATCGCTTCCGCGTGCTCAAGGATCGTCAATCCCAACATTAAACTTACCACCTGGGGACGTCAAATCCAAAACAGAAAGTAGTGAGTTGCATTGCAGCACGGAGTCCAGTAAGAGTAGGATTGAAGCATATAGTAATCCCACACTACCAACTAAATAAGAACCCAAACACAAATTTGAGAGGAGAACGAGAGAGGCATGAGATATTAAACTTGAGGAAAATATTTTCCCATAGTAGGATGATGTGATCCGGTATTTGAGACAAAATCAAATCAAGAAGAGGAAGAAGAAAGGAAATGTGAAGGAGAGTGTTTTATAGTGCAGGAATTCAGAATCTGCAGCAAAACAGGGCAAAAAATTTTAGTTTTCGGCTTGCTTAAGATTTTGTGTGTGTGTGTGTGTGTGTTTGGGTGGTGGGAGAGTTGGCCAAGGGGTTAAGCCTAACAAACATTTGATGGGGCACTAAAGACACCCATCACACGAAACACTTAAGTTCTCGTGCAATCACTCAAGTGATTGTGTGCTCATTTATTGACCTTCACATAATGGCCTTGGTTTCAAAAGTCAACTTTTTGTGAGAAAACTTTCTTTTTCCTAATTTAAGATTTCAAGAGTTGGTTTTAATGTAGGACAAATTTTCATTAGTTTAGTTAGTTTCTTGTTTCCTTCAGGAGTCCTATGTACAAAAGGGTTACTTGGGTTAGAACCACTGGGGCATGGACCCTAAAAGACATGTTTACGATTAGTTTAATTGAAGTAACAAGATCCCCATTGGAGATCAAGGTTTCTAACTGAAGCCCTGAGTTTTTAGATAATTTTATTCTTTGTTTTCTTGAATTTGAAGAAATAAGGTAAGCTTTTACCTTCAGTGTTAAATCTTCTCCAATTTGGACCTTTTCTTCATATCACGTCATCCCCACCCATGAGATTTAACAGAATGTATGATATGCTGCCCACTCCCTTCACATCTCACAAGCATGTTCGAAAAGTCCATGGAAAGACAAAGCAAAGTAGCAAACAACTCTTACCTAAAGCCACTTCAGAAATAAGAGAGTTTTCAGTATGATTTCTCACCACTTGAATCAGGAGACATTTCAAGTATGACTTCTCCGTTCGACGTAAACGATCAATTGTGATTCTAAGATATGGCTCGACCCATTGATCAACCTGACCTTTGCAGTTTTGGAACACCACCTCAATAAGCTTAGGAGCAGGCTCAATATCATGATCCTCCATATTCTTATCTGCCATGACCTGGCCACCATAAATGCTCTTTATCACACACACAATAATAACCTAAAGATAGAACAAAAGCATAAAAGAAAAATTGAAGTAAATTTCTAAATTTTCAACTACTCACGGATGAAAGCATATTCCAAAGGCTTTGTTGGTAGTCTGGATCCTTGCATGTGAGAAAATTTGAAGTACTCCTAGATATGTAATTGTCCAATGGAACCAAAATATCTACACAAAAATGACTTGATAAGATGACAAAAAAGCATTAAAGAAACAGTAAAACTATTTGGAGGCTACTTCCAGAAACTGTTGCAACATATATCCTACATGACATCCATTTGACAACCACGAAATACATATGTAAGAAACATTAACTTTAAGTTTTGCCAGAAAATTATGAAAAAAAAAGAACCGAACATCTCCTAGATATACAATGTAAACAACTTTCTTTTATTTTTATTTTTTTTAAATGTAGCTGCTATAAAATATGAAGAAAGCCGATGAATGATCTACTCCAATCGTGTAGCAGCCTTTTCTATAGGCACTCTGCAAAAGGTGGACTGTTATCAATTAACAAGACCCCCATGTCTGAACTAGAGCCTAGCACTTAGACGGGGATAATATTGCAATAAAGCGCTTATCTTGGACACTAATAGTTACTACAATTAGTCAACATCGCCATCCAATTTGTACAGCGCTTTTTCAGGGACATAAGTGAAGAGAAATGACAACATAGCAGTAACCAAACTACAGTAAGACTACATCTCCGGACTTAAAGGAGAATGCAATAAGTAATGCTAACAACAATTACAAATAATAAGACAAATAAAATGTAGAGTAACTCCTAGGCATACAACAATGGCTAAACTTACTTTCAAAAAAATCTATGGCCCAATCAGCTAATGCTTCCATCATCAAAGGCCAAAGGCTCCACATCTCCATAGAAATTGTGGGAGAAAAAAATGTCATATATGAAACAATTTCCAAAACTTCCTCAAAAACCTCTGCAAAAAGGACAAGAATGTTAATTTCAATCTTTACTTTTAAAAACCTAGAAAAGTAACACGCACATATAAACCTAGAATAAAATAATAAAGTCAACAATGAGGAGGTCACTCAACAATCTCATTTAAATTTAAAGAGTTGTAAGTATGAACTAAGAAACTTTAAGATGACTAAAGAGACTAACATAGTCTAAATAGTTACCAATAAGCAGAGGTCACTCAACACTCTCATTTGAATTTAAATAGTTGTAAGTATGAACTGAGAAACTCTACGATGACTAAGAGACTCATTTAGTGTAAATTGTTACAAATTAGCAGTCACAAGCGTGAATAGTGGCAGTAATCCCTTACAAGGAATATGCAATTATTTTGACAATAATAATAATAAGGAAATGGGGGTTGGGCCTGTTGTTCAACAGGAAGGATGAGAATGTTGCAACCTTGAGATCGCAGGGTCAATCCCAGCTTACCCACCTAAACAAAAATAAAAATATTATAAAAGGAATTGATGACTTTAAAATAGAAACCAGTCATGGGTCTCCATCAATGCGGGTGTTTATTCACATAGAAAGTGAATATACAACAGGCTGGGTCCAGGCCCGGGGAACCTCTTAAAAATAGCCTAGAACTACTGGGAAATCATAAAATTGTAGGCCCACTTCTGGCCGATCGACACCGACTTGAGTATCATATCAAAGAAAAAATAGGTTACGCATTTAACTGAGTTAGTCGAAAGTGATATGATTTCTCTATTCAACGGCAAACATATTCAAAATATGCCCCAGTACAATCAATTTGCACCCAATATAAATGTATGATGAACAAATATTCCCAAATTTAAAAGCATAAAATAGATTAAAAATTTACATATCAGTAAAAAAGGCCACTTTTAGGTACCTTGCCCATCTGTTGTCAGCATCTTACGCATAATAGGTAACAGAGTAGGTTCAATTTGGATGAAAAGATGGGGAAGCCTGCTGACAGACTCAAGAATTGTACTTATGGCACGCAAACAACCAACAGCAGCAAGAGCACTTGTATCATCAACTTCATCATCGGCTTCAGAGGACTCCATACACTTCCAGAATGCAGCAGCCTAAAATGGTAAAGAATAAGTAAGGCCTTACAGAGAAACAGATAATAAGATACTCAGCTAGATATAAGATAAGGATCTTGTCGCAAGGCACTACCAAATTTTGGCATAATCCAAGAGCATAAGGTGCCATCTCTTCCCCAAACTTGTCCACAATAGTCTCAAGGGTGAACACAAGGTCCTCATTCTCAACCTCATTCATAAGTTTGAAGAATTCTGCAGACAGGCCATTGAAATGCATATGAAACAAATAAGGATCAAATGGCATAATAACGCGTAATAAGTCTCATACTACATACCATCAAGTAATTGAGGAAGAATTGGACGAATCTCGTTCAAATCTGCAAGAGTATATGATAAATCCTTTGTCAAACAAGCCAACAAATAGCAAAGAATTGAGAGTATACAGTATACAAGAGACTCAAGCATACCTTTACAAGCTTCAACAAAAGAACGCAATGCAAAGACTGAATCCACACGTACTGGAAGTTCTGGATCGCGCAACCCAGATACGACGCTATGTAACGCATTACGGAAATTATTCTGGTCTGAAAAGTTTATATGGGCATACTGGCCTGCAACCCATGCTGCCTAAATTTCCATAAATCAGATTTATCAATTTACCAAAAAGAAGAAAAAAAAAGTCGATAGACAGATGAGAAAGATCCATGAAAGAGATCCAAATATGGTGTGTAATTCACAGAATTAACCATCAATAAAACAATACATCCAAGTGATGCATAATATTAAAGATAAAGATGAAGAAACTATAGTGCATGTACTATATAGTGATCAAACAGCAACATCCAATTTCCATCTAAGAAAATGCACAAAACTAAAAAACATACCAGCATAAAAGCATCCCTAATTTTCTGTAGAAACATTGACTTTGAGGACAATAACATAGCATATTTTTCATCTCTTCACAAATACTTTGAAGTTTGAAGGCATTGAATACATAAAGATGCAGATAATTGAAAGAAAATAAAAGCAGCAGACGACAAAGGTGACAAAAAAAGTTCGAGATACCAAGTCTTAATTAACAGCATAAAGGAAATGGAGGGATAAAAAATTGATGAACCTTTGCTCTGAGATGACCAACACGACTGCTAAACTCAGGGAATACATGTTGCACTAACATTGGCTCCAGCTCTGACTTATATGGTTCAGTTTGCTTCAGTTTGTCACATAATGCTCCAATGGCAAGAAGAGCACCATCTTTTTGTCTATATGGTTTATATTCTATGGAAGCCTCGTCATATCTGGATTACAAGAAAAATGTTTAATATTCAATATTTCTTTTAGAAAAATAGTATCTTGGTTTTGGAAGGATATTGAGGCCGCAGGTACCTCTTAAAAATTTCCACAATGAATTGAATGAATTTATGAAGGTTATCTTTTCCACGTTTCCTCACCAACTCACTTACAAAATCCATTGAAGCAGTGCGGGGACTATATAAATCTTCAATTATATCTGCACCAAAGCATGAGAGGCTTATACCAGTTGCATGAGGTCAGACTGGAACTAAGAAAAAAAAAACAAGAATTATCTGAACTATTATGAGCTGATTTAAATACTCACCATAACCCTTTCTTACGTACTCATGTGGATCTTCCTTCCATAACCTTTGATCATTGTCATTGAAGCACATGAGGGGGAAAATTATCTCAAAAAGAACAATGTCAAGTCGTGGCTGCAGCAAGTGATACATGGTATTTTTGGAAATACTGTAGGAAAAATAAATAAACCTTATTTATCAGTTCAAGTAAAAAAGAGTAGATTGTTGTAATGACAAAAAAAGCACACACATAAAAACCAGTAAATAATATAAAATCCTAATCAGCTTAAACATACATGACAACTACAATTTTAACATCACAAAAAAAATCCATTTTCCTTATTTTCCTAAGGAATTGATACAACCCTAATAAATTAATAGGATCAGAATGCATGAAGAACAAAATTCGATTCCATAAACAATTCTAGAGAAAAATATATATGACTGCCTTCTGTGTTCTTCAGAAAAACTTACAAAATCTTCTAACCAAATATTCTGTTTAAAGTATTGATCTGACCATGGAAACCATATAATAGATTTAGAGCATTGCTCTACTAAGTACATTGTTAGTCTTTGCAATTCATGCTATTTTGAAGTCCTCTCTTTTATTTTTTATTTTTTGGCATGTCTCACAGGATTTGTTGGGCCTTTAAATGATCTGTTCTCAGGTCTTTTTTGTGGTCCATTAAATCTTCTCCGCAGGTTTCATTCTACTTTATTAACTTAACTATACAGCACCCTTTAAAGTCCCCTTTAAACAGGCTTGTTGTAGGCTTTCTCTAGGCTGTTACTTCATTCTTTAACAACAGATAGGGCCCATCTGTTCATTTTCTACGCTCCTTCAATTTCAGATTCAAGCAATTCAGGGACTCCAGTTGCAGACCTGCAACTCCTCTTTTCCAGGTCACGAAACCACCTAGATCAACATGCAAACCACCATTACAGCAATTTTCTCTGTTCATCAGTACCTTAATCTCCCCTGCTTTAATGCCCGATCTGATCCTGCTCGCATTCTTTAGGGATGATAAACAGCACCTAATTAGTCTAGATGCAGCAGAATTTAAACCTCCACCTTCCTTCTCTCTCTTCTCATTTTTTCCTTTAACTTCTGATCCACATCCATTAGCTCAGCACAAGTCACTCAAAAGCACAATGCCAAGCCATAAAGTGGAAGGAAGAAATACCAATATCCAATCCAAAAAAAAATGCCAAATGTCAATCAGCATTTATCAACAAATATAAGATTAACTATGCATACCTCACTTCAAGGTACATCACACACGATTTGTCGACAAGTATCCTCAAATTTGAAGATGGTGTTGCAATCAATTATTGCCTACAAAGAGAAGAGTCTAAAGATTTACTGAAAAAACAAACCACACAACTCCCGAACCAACACTCTATTTTCCACCCTAGAATTGAGACATAACCACCATCTAACATATCTAAGATCTTTGCAACCCAAACACTATCCATCCTTCAAATTGCAACGCAAAAGGATATTCCAAGAGGCGTTGTAAAGACCCGATTTTTTTGTTCGCTTATATATGATGATTACCGTATGCATGATTTGTAATAAATATTTTCTTTTATATTAATTTATGACATTTAATGATTAATTAATAATTTTTATACCAATTCATATATTTATAATAGATATTACATGATTTTATCACAAGTATCATGATAGACCAAGTGGTTAGGAGTTTTAGTTGCAGAATAAGAGGTTAGTGGTTCAAACCTTGATAATAGCATATATGGTTTTATTTTAGTATTTATCTCATAAGTTTATATATACTACTATTTAGTGTTTTGTGTGTAGCATAGTATACTATATTTTAAAGTTTCTAAGAATAGAAAATTAAGATATAGAGGTAGAATAGTAAACTTCAATATTATACAAATCTTAGAAAAATCTAGAACTCTTATCTTATAAGTCTATATACTTTACTATATGATACTAGGTTAATATAAGATATTATCCTACAAAAATTAGTTAAAGTAGAAAGTGGAATACAATAATATCAATAATAGAAACCCTAAAGCTTTTGTCCTATATGTTTTTTACTTTTAGAAGTATAACTTTCCCTGTTTGATTTGGGATACGATGGTTCAGCGTTTTCATATGAGATTAGCCACATGGAAGAGTAAACTCCTCGGCAATGGGGAAGACTTACCTTGATCAAATCTACCTTTGCGTCCATTCCAGTTTTCATGATGTCGCTTCTCAAGGCTCCTATAAGCGTTACGAAAAAGGTTGAGAAAATTGTCAGAGACTTCTTATAGGAAGGAGCGGGAGACCGAAAGAAACTTCACCACGTTAATTGGGAGAACTGCTGCGACAAGAAAGAAAATGGAGGTTTAGGTATCAGAAGACTGCAACTTGTAAATAAAGCTCTTCTTGCCAATTGGCTTTGGAGGTTGGGAGATGAGGGAGGGAGTAACAAAATTTGGTGGCAAATTGTCTCCACCAAATACGGACACACAGCTAACGGCAACAATTTCAACGTCAATACCAATCAAGTTTCGGCTTGGTAGAAGGCAGTGAGAGTGTAGTCATGAGATCATACAAGGGACTATTTTCAGTTGGGGCGATGGCCGGAGGATTCGATTATGGAATGTTCCCTTTGATATTTATGCTCTCTGAGGCGAAAGATGTGGTTATTAGTAATTTTGTCCAATTTGTTGAGGGAAACTTTGTGTGGAATGTTCCACTTCGATGTCAACTGAGGGATTGGGAGATGGAGGAATATCAGAACCTTCTGCGGCATGGTAGTCAAGGCGACGCCATAGCGAATAGCGCCGTAGATCGCCATACATGACCAAATGGCGAGGGATTTACATATAGCGTCGCCATATACGCTATTCATAATAACATATGTACACTATCATTATATTATAAGATAAGTTATAAGTTATTTAACTTTAACTTATAAAAGTCATATAAAAGGGTTAGGATTTGGGATTTAGAGTTATTCCCTATTAGAGAACCAGTAGCTATCTGTGACGGGGCCAATACTCGAGCTTGCAGCATGGTGCGTGAGGCACGACATGTGGTGCCAGGAGGGCACGCAACATGGGGCCAAGTGGGCCTGGCGACGTGGTCGCGCTGCGAGGACGCGACACGGTCGCATGAGGGTAGAACGCGGAGCGTCACGGACGCGACATAGCCAAGGTGGGCTAGCGATGCATAAGGCGTTGCGATATGTCAAACCAAGGGGTTTGAGGTTCTCCTGCCATTCTGGCTGAATGACTGTTTTACCCTTATATAGGGGAAGGGAGCTAGAGAGCTATTCCCCCGCACACGGGGCCTTGCGTTGCCAGAGGGGGCGCAAGTGTCTCCTAGGTCTGAAAGGGTGGACCTAGGACGTCGACGCAGCGATGCCGTGTGGAACCCAGGTGACGTTGATGTATGGCTCCGGACTACGCGTCGCGGTGCATACGGTGGGCAACCTCGCGTGAGAACACCAAGGCGCTGCGTGGGACTCAGTGGAGCACGCGAGCGCGAGGCACAAGGCTGTGGGCTTGGTTCGGTATGTGAGCTAGGCATGGTGGCATGAGGTCGCATGCCAAGCTATGCGGCGGTACTAGTGCAAGGCATGCGGTAAAGCTTGAGCAGGCCAAGTTTAGCACAGTGGTACAGATGGCGTGTCGTAAGGGGCACGATGAGCCGGGTGGTAGGCCGTGAAACAGAGGTAACCACATTGGGGGAGTTCCCGTCCTCTAGGCGGGTGGTATCAGAGCTGATGTGTAGATGGGTTGGCTTCGTTGCACGCGGTAGCGAAGCACCGCGCGGGTTGAAAGCGCGTCAAAGGACGCTCCCGCGACAGTTGGTATCAGATGTAAGCTGACCTAGCGAAGCGTGCGTTAGGTGCCGCACGGGACTGAGGTTGCGGAAGTGCGACCCCGTGACATATCCCTCTCTCAATCTCTAGCAGCTCCTTCGACGACTATCGAGTACGCCATTTATTTTTATTTTTTCTATTTTGTTTTATTTTCTGTTCTGATTTAGGGCTATTTGGTTTTTTCTCTGTTTTTCTTAAGGTTGGGAGTTGGGATTTAGAGCTATTCCCTATTAAAGAACCAACAGCTCTCCCTCTCTCGATCTCCAGCAGCTCCTTCGACTACAACCAGGTCCGCCATTTTTTTTTTCTATTTTGTTTTATTTTCTGTTCTGATTTAAGGCTATTAGTTTATTTTTTTTCTCCATTTTTCTTTTTCTGTTTTGCTGCAGCAGCTCCTTCACTTCACGGCATGAAACGGCACGGCTCGGCACGGAACGGCACGGCTCGGCACGAAACAGCACGGCTTCAGCAGCTCCATCAACACCTTCAACAACTCCTTCGACAGTTCAACAAAGTACGCCATTTTTTTTTCTGTTTTTTTTCTTTTGTTTTTTTCTCTTTTTTTGTTCTCTTTTTTTTCTGTTCTTTTGTTCTCTCCTTTTTTCCTGTTTTTTTGTTGTTGTTTTTTTTCAGTTTTTTGTTGTCTGATTTTTTGTTTTCTGTTTTTTTTTCAGTTTTTTATTGTCTGTTTTTTTTTCTATTTTTTTGTTGTCTATTTTTTTATTCTGTTTTTTTATGAATGAGGTTGTTTAGGATATTAAAATAAATTATTATTCATTTTGAAAAGTAACATTCCTGGTATTAGTTCTTTTTTTTCATTTTTGACATTCAGAAAAATTACTGGGATTAGTTTTTTCTGTTTTTTTGTCCTGTGTCTATTGACATGCCATGGTGTACGCTTGTAGCTCCCATATTAATATTAGTATGAATATTAAAAAATATAAAAATTAGAAAATAGTAAAAAAAAATTAGAAATAAGAAATAATAATGATTAATAAATATAAATAAAAAAATTATAAAAATAAAAAATAAAAATAACAAATAGCCTCGCTATCATGGGTCAAAATATCGTCCGATGCCGATACCGATACGTATCGGTTTTGGACCTCACCGATACGGTATATTCAAGGTACCGTATCGGTGCCTCTCATACAAAACTCCAAAATTTCGGACGATAAATTGGAATGTATCGTCCGATACCGATACGTATCGGTTTTGGGGTTGGACGATACGTATCATTTTTCCGAGATTTTAACCCATGCTCGCCATGGCCTGGCGAGCCTCTTCGCCATAACCTCGCCACACCGCCTTAACTACCTTGTTCTGCGGATCATTGGAGGGATCACTCCCAATGCAGCTAATATTGATCGGAGAATATGGAAATACACGGCCAAAGGCAATTTTACGGTGAAATCCATTTATAATCGGTTGTTGATGCAGGATCGGATGCATACTAATATCAGGAGATGGGCTGAATTCTGGTTGGTCACCCGGGGGAGAATTCTAACGCGGGATCAGTTGATAAGAAGAAATATCTCGATTATTAACAAGTGTATGTTATGCATGAGGGGTACTGAATCGATGGCCCACATTTTGCTGCATTGTTCGTACTCTCAAAACATCTAGCACAAGATTTTTAGGATCTTTAATGTTCATTGGGTCTTCCCTTTCTGGCCAGCAAGCATGATGGAAATGTGGAAGGAAATGAGTGTGGACGATCATAGAAAAGATCTATGGCGTCTCACGGTGTACGCTATTTTTTAGGCTATATGGGTGGAAAGAAAAAACAGAGTTTTCAGGCGCAAGGCTAAACCGTTTTCTTTGGTTATCCAAGATATCCGAGACATGGTTGTTAGCTGGAACGCTAGTAAGATGGCGGATTTCAACAAGGACAACACTCTGTCACACTATGGGAGGACTGCTGCCCGTGAGTTATGTTCGATGCTTTTTGTTTGCGAAGGGGGGCTGACTCGCTCCGGGGACCTCTTCCTGTCCCGGGGATGAATTTTTTTGGAGGGGCTTGCTTTTTCTAGGTAGTTTCTTACTACCCGACAAGGTATGTTCTCATTTTCCTTTTTTCGTTAATTAATTCAATACTTTGTTACCGTCTCAAAAAAAAAAAAAACTATACATGGTTGCTTTAAAACCCTAGAATTAGCCTTTAATAATTATTTTCTATCTTTTGCATTAAAAAATTAAGAAGAGAGCGATTTAGAGAGATTTTTAAGCCATTAAAGTGACGCGGGATGGGAACCCTAAAATGCATGAATATGAATTTTATGCGATTTGCCGAAATTAAATAAAATTAATTCAAGATTAATCTCAAAACTATCATGATACATTCGGGTTCGTAGAATTCCGGTAGGTAAATCACGCGAGATCCGAATAGGGTGTCCAATCCGATGCGCAAGTCCCATTAGATTTGAAGTGGGATCGGGCCTAGAGATAGGACTCTAGCTTTTCCAAGCTTGGGCGTTTGTCTTCGATCCGATGTAGATTCACGGGTTCGAACTAGGGTTGTACGATTGGGTAGGTTTGATGGCTCGGATGAAAACTAGGGTTTTGATGGAAATAGGTTTTGGGTTTTGGATTTTGGATTCAATATGGGTAATGGATTTTAAGAAAAAGACAAAGAAAATATATAGCAAAGATAATAAAAGATCAAAGAGAATAGATAGGAATCACTCCCTTGGTCTCACACCAAACCCATCTCGGGAAGAAGAATATTTAAGCATAAAGCATTCAAAATATTCAATAATCAATTAAAAAGTGTCTACAAGCCTCTTTATATAGGCCACTAATAATTAATTCGAAATAAAAGAGTCCTCAAAGAAATAAAAACTAAAAAGGCAATTTTCCGCATGAAAATAGAAATCACGTCAGAAAGCGTAGTCGTCCACGCGTTGTGGTATTCACAGTGTTGTGTACAAATACCGTGATATTGTTCCTGACGTTGTGTTGTGGATGTCGTCACTTGTCAACAGTTTTAGCGTCATTTTCTCCCTTGAAGCTGTGGTGTTCGGATTTCCTCTACGTTTCTTCCGACGCCGGTAGAACTGATGTGGTCCGAATCCGATGTCATGTATGTGGTGTCCCCATCAATTCTCCTGAACCAAATAGGTTTCATCACCGATGAAATAAGCTTGTGGTAGATGTCAATCAAATCGGGGTTCAGTCGACGAACTTCATTCTCGTGGATCCAAGTGTTTTCGGACTCCGGTTTTTCGACCCATTTTCCTAGGTACTTTTGGAATCTCCGGTCTTGTGTGGATACGACATGATCATTTATTATATCCTCTATCTCATCTTTTCTCTGTCTGCTTGGGGAAGGGAGAGGTATGGGCCGCAAGGTTGGGCTGGGACTAGAGCTATGAGGTGGCTGTAGTGAGTTTCCAGGAGGTGAAGCGAAACTCAAGGAACCAAGTCCTCCACATTAACCGTTGAACTAACCCCCGTACCAGGAGGAAGCTCAAGTACGTATGCATTAGGACAGCTCTTAGCCAAAATTCTAAAGGGTCTAGGGCCTTGGGATTGGAGCCTCTTTGCGAATCCCGATGGGAACCACTCAAGCCTGACTCGAACCATCACATAATCACCCACTTGATATTCTTTAAAACGCCTGTGAGTATCAGCAGATAACTTGTATTGATTGTTGCTTGAATTTATCTTTTGTTTAATTTCGGCATACAAGTTATGAATGTGTTGTACAAATGCATCAGCTAACTCAGATACTCTATGTGATGCAAACATGAGGATCAAATCTAGTGGTGTCCTAGGCCTATAACCATGTACTACCTCAAAAGGACTCATGCCTATGGACCTATTAATAGAATTATTATAAGCAAACTCAGTTGTGGGTAAAATGGTATCCCAGGTCCTAACATGATCACCGACTAAACTACGAAGGAGATTCCCAAGGCTCCTATTGGTGCTTTCGGTTTGGCCATCCGTTTGAGGGTAATAAGTCGTCGTAAATTGGACCAATGTGGCCATCATGTGCCAAAGGGTCTTCCCAAAATAACTAGTGAATTTGACATCCCTATCTGACACAATGGTTTTGGGCAACCATGAAGACGTACTATCTCCGCGAATTACAATTTTGCAATGTGGGATGCATCGACGGTTTTGGAACAAGGTATGAAGTGGACCATCTTGGAAAATCGGTCCACTACGACAAAGATGGAATTATGCTTCCTTGGAGTTTGGGGAAGTCCAAGCACGAAGTCCATTATGAGGTCGTGCCACTGTGTGTGTGGCACTGATAACGGGGTGTACAAGCCGGTATTTTGTTTTGTCTGTTTTGAGACTTGGCAAGTACGACAATGTTTGACGACCCAAGCGAGTCTCTCATTAGGCTAGGCTAAAAGAACCTATCCTCTACGAGCGCAACAGTTTTATTACGCCCGAAATGTCCAGCCATCCCTCCAGCATGTAACTCCCAAATAAGAAAGTCACGCAATGAGGTGTAAGGGATGCAAAGGCGATTGCGTTTAAACAAGTACCCGTCTTGGATGGTGTACACGGAGTGTGTGCTGGTCGGGTTACGAAAGAGAGCAGTGTACTCAACCCCAAAATCTGGGAACTCGGAGTACTCATCCTTTAACCTTTGGAACCCAGCGACCTCGATGCTCATAGAGTGCAAAGTTTGCACTCGTCACTCGACGACTAAGGGCATTGGCAGCCCTGTTTTCAGCACCGACCTTATGCTTTAACACAAATGTGAACCCTTGAAGGTACTCGACCCACTTCGAGTGCCTCGGGTTCAGCTTTTTTTGTGAAGCAAGGAAGCGTAAGGCTTCATGGTCAGAGAACAACACAAATCCCTGCGGTCTAAGGTAATGTTTCCAATACCAAAGAGAGCGGACAACCGCATAGAACTCCTTATCATAAGTGGAGTATTTTTTATTCACCTCGTTGAGCTTTTCACTAAAATAGGCCACTGGGTGACCCTCCTGGCTAAGCACTCCTATGCCTACACCCGATGCATCGCATGCAACTTCGAAGACTTTGAAAAAGTCCGACAAGCGCATGACGGATGCACTACTCATCCTTTGTTTAATCTCGGCAAAGGCTTTCGTCACGGCTTTACCCCATTTAAAGTCTCCCTTTTTCATGCAATCAGTTATTGGGGCCATTATGGTGCTAAAGCTTCTAATGAAGCGACGATAGAAAGTAGCCAAGCCTTGAAAGCTGCGAACATGGTGTATGTTCTTAGGTTCGGGCCACTCCACAATAACTGCGAAAGGTGCATGAAGGTGCACTTCTTGAGATTTGCAAACAACTTCTCGCCCTTGAGGGTTCGCAAACCAACCTGAGGTGGTTCAAGTGTTGATCCTTGTCATGACTATAGATCAGGATGTCATCGAAATACACAAGGAATTTGCCTAGAAACGGCCTCAACACTTGGGCCATTAGTCTCATGAAAGTACTCGGGGCGTTAGAAAGCCCAAAAGGCATGACCGTCCACTCATAAAGACTATCCTTAGTCTTAAAGGCGGTTTTTCACTCATCACCGGAGCAGATGCGGACTTGATGATAGCCACTCTTAAGGTCTATCTTTGAAAAGATAGTGGCACCAACCATCATATCGAGCATGTCATCAAGCCTTGGTATGAGAAACCAATACTTAACCGTAATCTTATTGATTGCACGGCTATCTACACACATATACCACGTACCATCTTTCTTAGGAGTGAGTAGGGCAGGTACGACACACGGTCTTTCTTAAGTGTAGCCACTCTTAAGGTCTATCTTTGAAAAGATAGTGGCACCAACCATCATATCGAGCATGTCATCGAGCCTTGGTATGAGAAACTGATACTTAACCGTAATCTTATTGATTGCACGGCTATCCACACACATGCGCCACGTGCCATCTTCCTTAAGAGTGAGTAGGGCAGGTACGACACGGGCTCAGACTCTCTTGGATGAACCCCTTCTAAAGGAGCTCATTGACTTGTCGAGTTAACTCGGTGTGCTCAACCTATAGTCGGGCAGATTTGGTAAGGTAGATCCGAGAACCAAGCCTATTGCATGTTGGATATCACGCAGAAGAGGGAGTTCATTTGGTAAGCCTTCAGAAAAGACAACCGCAAATTCTTTAAGGAACGGCTCAACCTCCTTGGGACACTCGCTCACTGACTCGGGAGTACTCTCAACAGTGACGACTACGTACACCACACTCTCATCTAACGACGCTTTCTCGAATTCAGAAGGGCTTACAATATTAATAGATTTAGAAGACTCGCCCTTCTTTTCGATTTTGTTGGTCGATGGTGTTTTGGGAGCAAAGGGTGTAGAGTAATCTTCTTGCCCTTATGCATGAATGTGCATATGTTTGATCGACCAAAACGAGTCACGTCCATGTCGTAGAGCCACAACCTTTCCAAAATGATATGGCCCACATCCATCGGCACCACATCATACCATAAGGTGTCCGAATAAGAACTAAACTGAATCGGTATACGACACCTTTTCGACACGGGAATAGATGAAGAGTCGACCCATGCGACCTTATAAGGTCTCAAGTGGGCTTCGGGTGTAAGCCCCATGTGGCATACGGCATGAGTTGAAACTACATTGGTGCAACTACCGCTATCCACGATGACCTTACAACTCTTTTCACCAAATCTGCCAAATGTGTGGAAGATGTTCTCCCTTCGCCAGTCATCCTTTTCATCTCGTTAAGGTTGTGTAAGGGCACACCTCACAACTAAAGCATGGCCAATAGCATCACCCTCCTCATCACTGGGTGTGCTATTCGGCTCAAATACTTCTTCTTCAACCACTAATTCACCATCATCCTCCTCTCCCTCAACGAAGAGAGTCCTTTGGGGGTCTTTTATAGGGCATTGAGCGGCAAAGTGTCTCATCCCATGAAATTTATAGCACTTTACTGAAGAGCTGCCCCTTGAGGATTCTCCGACTACACCTTTTCCCTTTTCAAACCTCGTATTGGTAGGGACAGATTGTGTGGGCTTGAGAAGAGGATTAAATCGTCCCTCACCGGAGCGTTGACCACGATATTGTGGTTCAGTTCTCTTCACCACCGATGATTTCAAATATCGTTCAATATCTTGCACAACGGCATAGCATCTTTCAAGAGTTTCCACAGGGTGAGAAATCAACTTTTTTTGCAAATCAAGTCGCAATCCTGTGCGAAATCTAGAGAGAGTGATTTCAGGGTCTTCCAATACATTTGCCCTCATCATGAACTCTTCGAATTTGGCAATGTAATCGGTAACGTGCATAACACCTTGGCGTAAATTTTGTCACTTATCAAGGAGGCATTGGTGGTATGATAAAGGAACATACTTCTCAGTAAGTCATTCCTTCATGTCGTCCCAACGGATAATGGGAGGACAACCCGCATTCACCCTGATGCCCTCGACATTGAGCCAGAAAAGTCGGGCTTGACCATCCAATTTCATTTTAGCGAGTCTGACACAATGGTCGTCATTCATGCTATACCAATCAAAGTGTTGGTCCATGTCGGAAAGCCAATCGAGGAAGACCGTAGGGTCCATTCTTCCATCGAAAGTCAGAATCTCAACTCGGACATTCTTAAGGAGTTGAACTTCGGGATCGTAGTCATCTCTACGAGGATTCGTACGATTCTGATTCCGAATATCTTAGCGACCATTGCGCCCTTGGTGTTGATCCTCAAGTTTACTAATCGCTTCCAGCTGGTTGATTCGATCACGCAATCTATCATTACCAACTCCTAAGGATGTTTGGGCATGCTCTATGGTATTTAGACGCGCATTAATCGCACCCAATTCTTCTCACATAGCTCTAAGAGTATCGAGAACCTCATTCGAAGCCATGGTGATGACAAAGGTCTATTCGGGTTCTAATATGGAATGCAATATGAACTCAAAAAGGAAAACAATGCAATAAAATAAATATGACAGGCAAAGATGCCCTAACCTAGAAAACTTAGGTCCCCAATACCAAAACTGACGCTGGACGGGAACCCTAAAATGCGTGAATATGAATTTTATGCGATTTGCCGAAATTAAATAAAATTAATTCAAGATTAATCTCGAAACTATCACGATACCTTCGGGTTCGTAGAATTCCGGTAGGCAAATCACGTGAGATCCGAATAGGGTGTCCAATCCGATGCGCAAGTCCCGTTAGATTTGAGGTGGGATCGAGCCTAGAGATAGGACTCTAGCTTTTCCAGGCTTGGGCGTTCGTCTTTAATCCGATGTAGATTCACGGGTTCGAACTAGGGTTGTACGATTGGGTAGGTTCGATAGCTCGGATGAAAACTAGGGTTTTGATGGAAATAGGTTTTGGGTTTTGGGTTTTGGATTAGGGATTCAATATGGGTAATGAATTTTAAGAGAAAGATAAAGAAAATATATAGCAAAGATAATAAAAGATCAAAGAGAATAGATGGGAATCACTCCCTTGGTCTCACACCAAACCCATCTCGGGAAGAAGAATATTTAAGCATAAAGCATTTTAAATATTCAATAATCAATTAAAAAATATTTACAAGCCTCTTTATATAGGCCACCAATAATTAATTCGAAATAAAAAAGAGTCCTAAAAGAAATAAAAACTAAAAAGACAGTTTTCCACATGAAAATAGAAATCCCGCCGTTGGGCGGAGTCGTCTACGGCATGTTGTGACACTATTCATAGCGTCTTTGTGGTATTCACAGTGTCTGATTCCTGACGTCTTTCCTTGAAGTTGTAGTGTTCGGGTTTCCTCTACGTTTCTTCCGACGTTAGTAGAACTGATGTGGTTCGAATCCGATATCCATGTATGTGGCGTCCCCATCATAAAGACTTTTGGATTTTCTCAAGGATTTGGAAGCATAGAAGGCTAGGTTCAATCGGTGATTTTATTTTTTCAAAAGGTATTTATTTAATATTTTTTTCCTTTTAAACTAAATTTAAATCTCTTTAAGTTTAAATAAATTAAATTTTATTTTGACTGGATTTAAATTTATTTTTGGCTTAAATTATTATTAAAAGCTATTTTATTAGGAAAAACGTTTTTCAATTCTTCTTAATATGCGTTAATGATATTTTCATTTTTACTTAATTAAAGAGATTGCATACAAACCTATTTTAAATTTAAATAAAAGTGAATTTTATTTTTGAGTCAATAAAGGATATTTTATTATTGATTTAGAAGAGAAGTAATGGAAATTAGTATTTTGAATAAAAAAATTTAATGTATTTTTGGATTTGACAGTGATAATTGCATATATATTTTTAGAATATTTTATTTATTAAAAACTCATGTTAAATGGAAAAGGATATGTATGTAGGTTGTGATTAAGGATTAGATTGTAATCGTTCGATCAAAGCGTTACGGACACGATTCTCTAGAGATATAGGTATGATAAGTGATGTGATGCTCAAAAATGATGGCCAAAATTGTTAATAATGGCCAAAAATGGCCAAATTTTTATCTACCAACGATCATTAATAATGGCCAAAAAATGAATAAGTAATGATTATGATGTGATGCTCAATTGTTTTCATGTTTATTTTTATTAATGGTTACTTTGTTACCATGTCAATTTCTACAATATAGTTGACACGCAATTTTATTTGAACATGTAGAAAATGAAATCATGATGTAAACCTCATAACTAATGAAAGATTTAATAATTGCATGTATGATTGGTTAGCATCATGAGAGTGACACGATTCTCTAGAGATATAGGTATGATAAAATCATGTTTTCTTTGCTTTAATATTCTAAATATCTACCAATGATCATTAATAATGGCTAAAAATGAATAAGTAGGGATTATGATGTGATGCTTGATTGTTTCCATGTTTATTTTTATTAATGGCTAGTAAAATGGCACGTGCAAATGCACGTGGATATTAGGACCTTAAAGGATCGAATTTTATTTTTAGACATCTATCGGGTGATTTGAACATAAAAAAAATATAGTATTTCAAGCGTTCGTTACTATGTTTTATGATTTAGTAAAGACAAAAAAAATATATTTATTATTATGTTTCTTATATCTTTATTATGTATAATTTAAAATTATAAAAAATATAATAAAAAATAAAAAAATATAACTTATATTGTCAAGTATAGAACATAAAGAAAAAAAATAAAAACTAACAAATAAGTATAATCTAGAAATTTCAATTAAATCGAAAATGGGTATCTATTCCTTCTCGACTTTAACTTTCTTGAGGATTTTATTGTCTTCATCATCCGTAGTCTCATATTTAATGTTTTGGGATATCTACGACCTTGTAAGATAATTTTGATAAATTGTATCATGCACTTTGATTTGAAAGAAATACTCATTTTCGAGATATTTGTTCATTTTCGAGATATTGACACCAAATTTGATTTTAAGGTCACTTTTTTTAAGATCTGTGTCACGTCAAATCAATGCATGACCATTTGATGGTACGCCCATTATCTCAAGATCAAGTGTGTGAAAAGTTGGAACAAAAAAATTCTCCGTCATTTAGTTCAAAACTGTCAATTGGTTTTAACATGGTGCCTTAATAGATTCGGTGGGCATAGTTAATTAAAGGTAAAATCACATTTTGATAAAATCACCTGTCATTCATCTCGTTTAAATTTAATTTTAAGGTCACTTTGAAATTTGTGCACGTCAAATCAATATCTGACCGTCTGATGGTACGCCCATAATCTCAAGATCAAGTGTGCGAAAGATTGGAACGAAAAACACTGTTATCATCCATTTCAAAGCAATCAATAGATTTTAACATGGGCGCTCTCAAAGATTCAGTTGAAATATTTAAAGGTATGTTTGGAGGTGGGATCTTAATTGGCATGCCCAATTGCTATGGTTTGATCAGGTCTAACTGGCTGAACTTTAAATGCGGTTCAAACATATTTGAGAAGTGCACGTGCGTTGCACGTGGACACCGTAAAATGAAATATTTTGATCGAAGATAATTTTAATTACGAGTTAAAATTGACTGATCGTATAAAATCATAATCGTATATTATCAATCACTAAAAAACTAATAACAATTATTGTTAAATATTATATTGATTCGAGTATTTTATAGAACTTACTATAGATACATGTTTCTATCCCATCACGTTCGATTAATTCGATGATATACTAATTATATATGCTTAATAAAATTTTCTTAATTGTTAATTTCTACTTTAATTTTATAATAACTAATGTAACTAAGGCTTCAAATTTTCATACCCTACGTATTTATTAATTATTATTAAAAATATAAATACTAATGTCCACCCATACATAAGGGTCCAAGTTTTGACTCAAAACTCAAACCTGGCCTGAAAATCGGTGAATCGAACTGGTCCAAACAGACCCGAAAATCGATAATGAATTCTGGACTCGTTTCGATTTTGGAGAGGGGGGAATCGAAAATTTATTAGGTAGTATGAGAAAACCGAGAAAGTAGCTTAAAATAATAAAATGGTGATTGCACCCCATTCAAATCCATGATTGCTTGAAATTAGGCAATGGAGATCGTTTTTCATCCTAATCTTTTGTATAATAGTTCTTAAGACTATGATCTTACCCTCGTATGGGTGTAAGTTTTGAACTGAAATCCGAACCCGCCCAAAAAACCTAACTAATTGAACCAACCCCAATCGATCCAAAAATCGGTTCAGACCGAATCTGATTTCGATTTTAGGTGGGAAAAGTCGAAAACCGATTAGGTAAGATGAGAAAATTTGATTAGGGGTACATTAATTGTGGCTCAAAGGGTTTCAACATGCCAATAAATTATTATTTGGGTAACTTAACACCCATGAAATCTTAGAGGGCATCTATGCAAAAAACCATCGACTCTTTGTATTAGTTGATGGAGATCGTTTTTCTGCCCAATCTTCCACATAAGGGAATTTGATATCAAATATTATATGGCAAAATTGTTAATTCTCTTAACTTTATGGGTTTCTTTAAAGGTGTTAGAAAAGATAACTTTTATGGCAAACTTGTTAATTTTCTTAACTTTGTAGGTTTCTTTGAATGCGTTAGGAAAGAGAACTTTTATGGCAAAATTGTTAATTCTCTTAAATTTGTGGGTTTCTTTGAAGGAGCTAAAAATAAGGAAGGAAAGAGAATTTATTTGGATACCATTATTTACGTATTCTCATTGGAAAAGGGATTCTATGTTTTAGGGAGGAGTTAAGGGTATTTTTGGTATTATAAAATATGACAGAAACTATTTTTACTTTTATATAGTAGTAAGGATTACTTTGTTACCATGCCAATTTATACACATATAGTTGACGTGCAATTTTATTTGAACATGTAGAATATGAAATCATGATGTAAACCTCATAACTAATTAAAGATTTAATAATTGCACGTATGATTGGTTAGAGTCATGAGAGTGCACATGTCATTGTATATCATAAAAAGAGGAAATAATGATGATTTACGAAAACATGACCATGATAAATGCTTATACGAAAGTTTATTTCAAAGTTATGATGATACCATGAATGATGACAAGCCATGAACGATGAAAGATATGAAGGAAAGAACAAGATATGCATGCATCACGAGCATATGAAAGAACTGAACCTATGTGGTCAATTTTGCACATCGTACCCAGCTCGAATCCAGTGAGTGGCTAGAGATCTCAACCCTTAGGGGAAGATCTTATGAATTATGATACGTGCGTACATGATGGCATGATGTGCATGCTTGAACATGCATTACATTGAAACTTGAAAATTGAAACTTGAAACATTACAAATGAAAAATAATGAATGATAAAAATATGATTGATGATCATGAATTAAGACAATGGACATGATTTTTGTTTTAGTTCTTGATTACTACAATGCGTCGGATATATAGATTTGCATAGTTTCTCATTTTATGTTTTTGCTCATTATATTATATGCACACTTTTCACGTTGCACACACATGCACTTTTCCCTACATATATATATGCATTGGTGGATGTATAGGTTGTTGAGAAGGATTACATGTCTAGTTCATACGAGATTATTTCTCACACCCTTCTCTTTGGATGGTCAAACGAGACAGGTAAAAGAGAAGGTGAAATTTGGGTACACAATGACGCCGTTACCAATGATCAGGCGATGGATGGAGGAGATAATGGCTTTGAGCCATAAGCTTCAGAGAATGTTATGGATTTATATTTTGGTCATTTAGTTGATTAGATTTATCATTGATGGACTTTTATTAGCTTTAATAGCCTTAGTCATTTCAGTTCTTTGGAATTTTCTAATTTTATTATTAGGAACATGATTGTTAATTTCTTAGTTAATTATAGATTTATTTGGAGAATTATTGGACCTAAATGTAACTTAATGTTTTTCGATATTTGGGCCTACACAAGCATTGGAGATTATTATTTAGTTAATGTTTTATGCACTTAAAATCATAGTTAATAATAAATTAATTTTTTTATCAGTAATGGATGGTTAATAATAATATGTTATTTGGAAATTGTGCAATTTGATGTTACGCTCATATATGATTAGTGGTGAGTGATGATGGCCTACAATCTTACGATTAAGGTTGTGAGATTTGGGGTCGTCACACCCTTCCCTCTTCAAACACTACAATCTACATGCCCTTGGACAACTTAAGATTATACAAGTCCCCAAACTCCTCACCTTGTCATACATTCTCCCCAATGTGTCCTAACAATCATCCCCTCACCTCAGACATATCCTTCACCCAACAAACCAACCAACAATCTAACTCCTTCAGCCTATTAATTGAACCAACCTAGCCACACAACACCATACTTCCCTACAATCATAAAATAGCTTTTAAAAGTGTACTAACCTCCATCGATAGTAAACTGCTATTCCATAATGCCACTTTTTTTCCTCAAATCTTTCAATAATCGGATCCCACTAGGCTTTAGGTGTCTCGTCATGCACAACAGTAGTCTAACATAAATCGACAGCAACTTCCCCATCAACACCTATAGGAATCTGCAATGTCTTTATCTTGTCCTCAAAGACCATGCTTTTCTATGCTTACCTTTTGACTGGATATTGTCTCATAATATCTATTGTCTCATAATATCTAAGCACCCTTGGACTGATTCCACCTCTTCAATCTAAGCACCACAAAATAGTAAGGTGGCATTGGCATATTGCAAGTGAGTATTGAAAGGCCATTAGCCACAACTTTGAGAGCCTCAATCCACCCCAAACCACGAACCCTCTCTAAATATATAATTATTTATCAACATTCTCACATGTATTTTGATGTTTTTTGTACATGATGACACAATGTTATTCTATATTTCTAAGATTTTGCAACTTATATTTACAACTTCATATCACCGAAAAATGAAAATATTAGTACTCGGTTTTGGAGGGTTATCGTATAAAGTTCATCTACAAAAGTATTACACATAATCCCTCACAATAAACTAAACAAATCCATAAAAACTTTTATTTCATCGTTCAAATGATACCAAGTTGAATGCATATCCCCAATAACCAGTGGTATAGATGAAACTCCAGAATGGAGAGATAAAGAGGCCTCCTCCAAGGAAATAGGCGCTGATAACTGAACAATTAGTAGGGCACCTTCCAAACTGCATAAAAATTTGGGACCTGGGAGTGGATTTGATGGATAAGAGGAGAGAAACTTGACTATCTTCAAATCAATAAATAAATAATTCATCAATATCTTCAAGAAAATACGAAGAGGATGACTCCCAGTAGAATTGTAACAGATTTAGCCATATGACCTAGTTCCCCTTCGTTCTAGGTACCATGTAACACTCTTGAAATACAATGTATGTATAGTAAACCCTATGTATCATTAGAATGTGAGTTAAAAAGAAAATTAGAAAGGTAAAGTTTAAACCCTAATGAATATTTATATATATAGAGAGGGAGAGAGATAAAGAGAGTGATGGAAAGAGCCCAGCATGACAGGCAACTATGCGTAAGAAGTTTACACGGGTATGGTTCAAATTTCCTTTCCAACAAGGCTTAAGTTATTACAGTTCTCTATGCCTCAACATTAAATAATAATAAACAATTTGTGCTTGTTGTACGTTACATTACATCTATTGTCAGCTCAGATATATTTCAAATTTTCAATTATGCCTGCTATTAATCAGAGAATAGATTTAGCCTTCCACCACTTCATAGTACTATACCACAAAGTACTATCACCCAAATTGCTTAATTTCTCCAAGAGAGAAAATTATATATCAAAACAAAACCAAAAAAAACAGGACGTAGAAGGCATCTTCACAAAAAATGCTATTAAATGAACAGCTGATGTTCTCACAAGATAGAAACCAGACAGTGTTACACCCACCTGCTGCTCAGATATTGTAGAATAAGGTTGGTAACTCTATCAGGTAAATATCCACCAACACGTATAACATTAAGCAAATTTAAGTGGCACTCCAAAATTTTCCCAGCAAAATTCTTCTGAAACATTTGAGCAAAAGCTTTGTTCTCTGGCTTTTGAAGCTTCAAGTCTCCAAACCTGTGAGATAAAAAATTTAACCATCAGAAATCCCTAAATTATTCAAAACAACAACACAACCAACTTGACAAGTAAATCTTGCACCCTAAGCACCAACCGAGTGTACAAACGATTTAAAATGTGAACTGTCCACTTTTTAACTTTCCACCATCCCCATGATTTCCTCAACTCTGGATCAGTAGGTTGGCCTTCTAAAGGAACAGGCCTTTCCAATATATTCAAGAATAAAATCATCCATGCATTGAAAACATTGGGATCGAACAGTTGTTTTGGTATCTCCAGCTGCAAAAATTAAGCCAAAAGTATAGCAAATCATAATAATGACCTGTTGGAGATATCTAATGAACCATGCCAGATATACACACATACATATATTGACGACCAGAATATTTTGCAGATGAGTTTGATTAAATCTGCTACGTCTAGAGAAGGGTTGACAATCTGAACAAGTCTGCTAAATATATTCAGCAAATGAGGAAATGTCTCATCAACAATGAGATAAACTGGCGTCCGCTCTTCATCTGACTTGAACCTTCATGAGAAAACACAATGAACGGAGAAACTTAGTTTGTCATAAATGTTACGACTAAAAGTAGAAAATATAGGGTCATCTTCAATATTAGGAACAAAAAATATAAGTAGCAATTGATATGGTCACTGCCGAACTTTAAACGAATTGCCGAGCAATGCAGATATCTTTATTGGACACAATAACCAACATAAAGGTTCTACGCACGAAGGTTTTACCTTTGTGCACAAAAAGCCAAAGGTAAGTTCTGTATCCCGTCCACCCCTCCCAGTACACTGTATGGACGGGATAGGCACTGATAACGGCCTTTTTAATTTTCTTAAGATATGACAGTGGGAGAAATTCATGCTAGCATGAGTTTTGAAATGACAATAAAAGAAAATTTGATCTACATTGTTCTTGTGTTTTGGCATTCTTCCTGTACGCATTTCAAATAAACTCGTAAATATCTACGTGCAGACTATGTATATAAAAACAATTCAGATTCAGTAGTACATCTTTATACCTATACTATTGTAGAACATAGTATTTAATATTAGAAAATGTCATAAAGAAGTACCACATATCAGATTCTTCTTGGTTCTCAAGTTTAAAAAACAGCTCTTCTATCTAATAGAATAACACGTGTCCGTATCGAAATTTATCGAATGCGGCTGAAAAAAAACAGTGATAAAGGCATGATGGAAGAAATGTCTGATACAAACAACCCCTTACAAAGATTGTAACAGAAAAACTTTCATTTGTATATTTTCCATAAGAAACTACTTACTCGTATTTCCTGGAAAGAATCCTCAATATGTATAAAGCCCCATACACTTGCTGGTCTTGCAGATTGTGCTTTATCCAATGGAGAAGGGACGGCCATTGTTCAGGATAATCAGCATTGATGATTGTTTTGAGGCACTCACCAAGTTGTGCTCTGTATAATTCAAAGTTAATATCAGAAGTTCCACCCATACAACATGGTGTAAGAACTGGAAATTTGACATACATCAAAAAAAGCAGATAGAAACTTATAAATACAATATGAAATCAAATAAAAAATCGCATACTCATAAGACAAAACGGAGAAATTAAAAATCTGATGGCAATTAGAACCAAGACCCATGAAGGCACAAACTCATGCCACTACGAAAGCAATGCAACTGCATCACCAAGTGGATTAACATATATTCTGGCATCATCAAAAAAATTTAAAAATAAAGGCAGCGTTTGGCAAAAAGTATAATCCACCTTCATGGCTTACATACATACTAAGATTCTCAGATCAACTCAAAAATGCAGAAATGCATGTGGACATACATGCCAACAAAGTGAAACCACAAACCTCGGAGCAAGAAGAACAAGGGAAGCCAAGCATCCACTGTATTTATGGTTAAACTGCTCATGTTTAAGAATCATAAAATTTGTGCTTCATTTCATAACTTGAACAGTTGCTTTTAACAGGTGTATAGGTGGGTCAGTGTGTGTGTGTGTGGGGGGGGGGGGGAAGTAGCAGAACATTTTATCGTAATCAAACTAAAGATGCAAGAACACACCCACGCAAAATTCACATCTGATTTAGCATATCAACAAGAGATAGAAAACTATGTCTCAGTATGTGCCTCGAGGGCAACTTGGTGAGTGGATGGATGGTCACTGCAAGTTAACTTCCTTCCTTTTTTCCCGATACTTAATCTAACTTCCTTTCATTGCACTGCTAACCATAGAAGGAAAAGAAAACGAGTACAGATATTTTCATTGGAACCTTAAAACGATTTATTTAAGGTTCAGTCTAAAATACCATGTAGAAAGAAATGGGTACAGGAAAAAAACAAAAAAACAAAGAAAGAAAAGGATACTCACTGTTATTAACAAAAACTGTATTTCTGAATAGCAAAGAAGAGATCCGGCACGGCACCTACCATGGTCCTACAGCAACTATCTCATAGTGCAATGATGCAATATAATTATAGAGACTAAAAAGTCAAATTTTCAATCATGGGCCTGTAAAAGTCGCTACCTGTCCTTGCCCAGTAAGGTTAACTTGGTCAAAACAACAACATCCAGTCCTCCAAACAACTTGTTCTTATATGAGTTTCGTTTGTTGGTTGTGCGGAAAGTTTAAAAAAAAAAAGTGTAGAGTGAAGTGATCATATGTTAAAAAGGTCCACCTACTGATGACTTTTTTTTCCATCATGTTATCCAGTTCTTTGGGTAAGATATGAGCCATGAACAAGGTCTCAAGAATTGGCGAATACCGATACGTATCGCTGATCCATATCAGTATCTGGCCTGGTCGATACCAATACCAGCACAGTGACGGTATTAAGCAGATATCAGTAGGTATCAGCCAATGCCCACTGATACATACCAGGTATCGACTAATAAACATTTGTTTCTTTTTCTTTTTCTGATTCCTACGGTCCTACCCGCATCGATATTGGCCGATACTGAACGATACGCATCAATAGTGGCCACTAGGAATCGACACCGGCTGACAATGATATTTAAAACCATGGCCGTAAATATAAGATCTAAGTATCTTAAATTTACAAGAACAGCTATATTGAGTTTATAATTTATTTTCAACTAAGCACTCTCAACTGAGGCCTTGCTATATTTGGATCACATTTTCTTCCTTTTGCTTTGTGAGTGAAGTTATTAATAGAATTCACATGTTTGGGAGGACAAAGGTTCTAGCATATGGTGATTTAGTCTATTTTGGTGATTCTCCAATCTAGCAAACCATGCCATTATGTAGAGTGTCTCAACTGTCAAATGTTTTTTGCTTTCAATTTTTTTGATGAACAGCTAATTTATTAAAAGAATAAATCAATACTCGACAGTATAAGAAAAAGAGATCCCAAGGCAGGGCAACCGCAAATGAAGACAAACAGTGTGCACTAATCACACCATAGTAACATACAAATTGAATCCGGAACAAGGGGATTCATCAAACTCTTTTCTTTGCTAGTGAATTGGCAGCCGAATTTGCCTCTCTTAATGCAATGAAAGATTATTGGCAACTCATCAACTAGTTTTTGACATCTAGGAAACGTTCAAAGGGCGGGCAATCACTTGTTGGGTGAGCTTTCTCTTTCTGGTGAATGAGGGTCGAACAAAAGCTCAACAAAAGAAAGATGCAAAAGACTTGAATCATCATATCTTCGCTATAGACAAAAGTGAGGTTTACATATCAGAGCAAGCAAGATGAAACGGGAATGGTTCTAACACTACATGCATCTTGAGTTCTTGACTAATCTAACTGGCTCACCAGTGAGCTTGTGGGAGCTAGAGCGAAATCTACGATGATCTTACTAAGCAGGTGAGGCATATCAAAAAGTGTCATTATTATTAGGCTGACCACCAGGCCGTAAGGCTTTCCCAGAGGATGTTCACTATTTACATTCCCGTATTTAAGAAAGAACCTCTAAATGATAGGCTCAGTCAATTGCAGGTAGCTCGATAGACATATAACTAGAATGACGTATGCAAGAACTTGCAAATGTGCGTTAGAAATGGAAATTTGCATAACATCTATTTTACACATTTTGTTATATTTTTCTGGTTGATTGTCTTCTGATATTGGAAATCTGGCAAGTCAATAGGTAGTATGATAGAGAGAACTCTTTTCTGTCATAATTTATGGGGTATCTGGAAAGAATCGAAGGCAGTGTCGGATTAGAACGTAGGGTCACGCCATATCCTCAATATTTCTAAAAGAGTGCTCCTATATTCTACAGACATGTTTCAGCTAAGAAATATCAATTGGCCACCAAAGAGTTGGATGGATGCTCATAGGAGGCGTTCATCTGCACTCGAACCATGAAGTGGAACTTCGACTCCATGAGAGTAACAAATAAAACCAAATATAAGCAGATCTTGGAGGTAATTTTTCTAATGACAATTGAGAATCCATTTTCACTTATAATGGATCATTCAGTTAAGCTAATGGAATTGAACCAAAGTTTTTCTTTCTCGTGTGGAAATTTCACCAGCGACACTCTAGGTCATAGGGGTTTTGGGTTTTTGTAAGCCTGTAAGAACAAACTCACTTTGCACAAGCAGCTTAAGCAGTTCCGCCTAATTGATTTATGTTCATTAAGTAGTAGTGCTGGAGTTCATTTGCAGAGCTATGGATGGTATGAAAAGAGTGCAATGTTAGGTTATTCAATTAACTTCCATAGGCACAGATGAATTCATCAGGAAAATCATCCTACGCATGGTAGAAAGAGCAAGCCCCCTAAAGTGCTTTTGTGGTGTATTGGCTGCCATATACACCGCTGACCAATGAGTGGCATAAAGGCACATAGCTTCTCTAATCTACCTCCTAGAATGAGGCAACAGGTTCCCCCCACTTCCAAAAAGGTAACCATGTTCGGCCTAGTGTGGGTGGTGAGCGGCGACAACCGTAGGAAACAGATTATCTCTGTCAATCAACCAGCTGATTTTATCCTGGCATTAGAAAGAGAGGTTAAGGCTCTTTGGACCAGTATAAAACTTATTCATTCTGTTGTTCCTTCCAAGTTTTGGTTTTAAGGAGGCTGTCGTAATGTAATTTGATAGCTCAAAGGGGACTTCCCTCAGTATTGGAGGCATGTTTTCAAATTAAGGATCATAGGGCACATTCTTAAGGTAGTTGGCAGAGGCAGAATCCAAATATCCATAGGCAGAGCAGACCTAATCGTGGATGATGATGTCACTCTACATGACCTAATAATGAGGTATATATAATACGAAATGCTAGCTTGTTCGCTGTTGCTTGTTGTTTGGATGAAAATTTTGTAGTAGTGATGTTTACTGATAAAATTTCACTTGTCATCAATAAAAATAATTTTTTTAAAAAAAAGAGGTGAACCCAACCCTTTTTTCCTCTGTTCGTTCATGCCTAAATTTCAGTACATCAAGCAAATCATCTGACTCTTATTGTTAAGTTGTATCACATGCACAAGAGAAAGGAATTCATATACAGAAAATTCATATGAGAAGGGTATGAAGGTTTAGAGATATCAATCGGGCTGGAAACGTAGAGCTTTTTGCTCCCCAAGGCCCAAGGATCACTCAAAATCTATTCACAACTAATGTCATATCTTGCTTGATCAAAGAAGGAAAATTACATCTCATTTTTAACATATAAAAAAAATCTGATCAAGCCATATGAAACCATCAAATGGTGAAATCGCCTTGCAAAGGAAGTGAAAAGAAATAAGGAATCAGCACTCGGTAACATGTAAAATGTGTCCAATAAACACATTCAAACATTTCAAATCTCACTCAAATGAAAGCCATGTAATGAGGACGCTCCTTATGAAAAAAAAATGTATTTACCATAATTGTCAGTCACAGCACGACTATTAGGACAAAACTTTAATATGTTTTTTTCATTTACTTCCTGTGTATATACACAATTTACCAGAACAGGATATCATATCATTTACATCATCACAACATTAACTATTTCATTCTTTACATTAAAAATCACCATATAATAGGTGGGTTTTGTCAACATGTATGGTGTCCATGTTTCTACCATGATACATGTGCCTTAGCCCTTAGGCCAATTATGGTAACTTGATAATGACGGCAGATGATATAATAAAGCACTGATAGAAACCCTATAAGTTGTACCTTAACAAAGGGGGGAGCTGAGTAACAAAGGTGAGAATGTTCTCCCTAACCATATCTTTATCGCCTGGTGATATCTTTTGCTGCTCATCTACAGCAAGCAATGACAATAACTACTGAAACCTTGTTGGGAAGAATCAATTAAATCAGTAATTAACCTTGCACAACAGGCTTACCAGGCTCGTGGGGCGCCCAATTCTTCGCCACAAAGTTTTTGAAATGAATACTCGCAACTTGGCGTACGGCCATGTCACAATTACCATCCACAATGATCTGCAACAGCCTCACCAAATGTTGTGGAGTATACTGGATCTGAAAAAGTAATAAATTTATAAATTGTAACAAAAAAGTTGCAAAGGTGAAATAGAGAACACTTCAGTTAATAGTTTAATGATGATGAAATTTTTTAGTAACTGCCCAGAAATCTTTCCCTATTCTCCAACTATTTGAGGCACATAAAATGACGTAGAAATCCCAACAGAAAAAAGATTAGAACTGTGCAGGAAACTCGCCCGGGTGAGATAGCTTAGTTCACAACAAGGAAACAAGTTTTTAGAAGTAATAGATGCATTAGAGAAAAACTGAATAAATAACACACTGAAACAAAGATTAAAAACGATGGCAATCACTCCCAAATTTATCAAGCATTGTCTACAGTAACATTAATGAAATCATAACTTCTTAGGAATTTACGAGTCACATAGTGAAAATTGAGCTCCAACCTATAAATTTGGAATCAAGGTTGACCAGACTGCAATCTATCAAGCATCCTAAACTGACAAATTACGAATAAAACCAGTAATCCAAGAGTAGTAAGACCTCGAAAATGATATGGTAAAAAGTAACAAATCGGATTTCAGATCCCGAATCGATGTATCAATATGAAAATTGTAAACCATAGCTAAATTCAATCCAATCAAGTGAAGTACTGTGCTAATAAATAAAAAAATAGATCAAAAACGATTAAATAAAACATTATCTAATCCACCGCACTCAATGCGCGGATTCAAGCAAAAACAATATAAATAAATACAAAACAGAATTCAATCGATAACATGGATACCGATATGATCAAAAATCGCAATCAATAATTCACCTGATTGAGACTTTCTTCTGCTGCTTTCCGCTCCTCTGGAATCGGGCTAAGTGCTGCTTGAAGAACAATAGCTAGGCCTGGTAGATCCATCTCTTCAACAAACCTAAAAAATCGAAATTCAGACGATTGAGAACATATATATATATATATATATATATATATATATATATATATATATATATATATCAGAGGATCTAGAGAAGATAAGATTAAAAACTAGGGTTTATATAATACAAAGATGAATCGAATTCTAGGGATTCGAATTACAGGTATTTAATTAAATGGGCAGCGAAAAAACGAGTTCGTGCGGTAGTGTTGAATTCGTTGGGAGTCTTCGGAGAGAGAGGAGCGGAGGGAGTACGAAAGGAGACAGGTATTTAAATCTAGGGTTTTGATCGAGTTTGACTCGGATGGTGACCGCGTTAGGTCTTCACTGTTCGCTTGTTGGTAACTCAATATACGTGAGATACCTGTCCCATTCGACCCGAACCTGTTCGCTTGCGGACCCGTATTTTTAGTCGCACAACTTGACCCGGCGGGTCATGTTTACGTTGCCGACCTGATAAAAAACTCGGGTGTCGAATGGGACAGGTATCGGGTCGATCCACTCATTGCTAGCCCTACCAAGGGCTATAATTAATCTCGTTTTCTCCTTGTAGAGGATTCTGCCCAAGGATCAAAATTTCTGCCGAAATTTGAAATTTTAGCCGATATTATCGGTTCGATCCCCAACAAAATGATAATTTTGACCAAAATTTCGGTCCAAATTTGTATAGGATCCAAAATTTTGGTCGAAATTTCGATCAAATTTTCGATTTTCGACCGAAATTTCGATGAAACCGTAATTTTACCCAAAATTTTGATCCTTGTTCGTGTCTGTCTCTACGTCCAATGGGCCCTTGGCTAACAATAGTCAAATTCTCCATAAAAAAAATATTTATGGTCATTTATTTTGGTACAATTGACCAACAGTTGGCATTGGAAGATTTGATATTAAGGTTGTGTTTGGGTTAGCTCGTTTGGGGGCAAAGACCAGCTTTTTCACTTTTTGGCTCCGACCAAAAGCTACTTTTATGTTTGCTAATACAGCTCTTCGCCTCATTTGTTTTGGCGGGGAGTTGTTTTAAGTGATAAATCTGCTATATGTCTATTCTATCTCATAGCAGATTTTATCTACCCTGACAAAGAGCAGACAAAGAGTTGCTTCTGCTCGTATAAGAGCTAACCCAAACACAACCTAAGGCCATGTTCGAATAGCAGGAAATGCTCCGAAACCGAGTTGCAGCTCAGAAAGTGATGATTCTTGAGCTTTTCCAAGGGTTTCCTATATTCGGCTACCACAGTAGGTCCCATGCAGATTCCGACAAAAGCTGAATTTTGATAGACTTTTTGTTTCTGAGTTATTTGCTTAGGAATGGTCGGAAACTGAGCAATAACAAATCCGGAAGCTCCTCTCTCTCTAGCAGCTCCTCTCTCTAGCTTTTTGTGGGTTTTTGCTCGACTCTGGTTCACCGATTGGAGGAAGAAGAAGGTTTTTTTCCTCTCTAGTTCACTGATACCTCCCCCGTTGGAGGAAGAAGAAGAAACCAATAAGTTCTCTCTCTCGTTCACCGGTTGGAGGAAGAAAAAGGTTTTTCTCCTCTCCAGTTCACCGATTCCTCTCCGTTGGAGGAAGAAGAAGAAACAAACAAGCTCTCTCTCTCTCTCTCTCTCTCTCTCTCTCTCTCTCTCTCTCTAGTTCACTGGTTGGGTTGGACGAAAAAGAAGTGATTTCAATTTTAGAAGTTACCTTCTTAATTAATTTGGGTAAAGGGAATAAGCACCAAACCTTAGTAAAAAAATAAAAATGTGGGTTAAATAAAGGTTGTGAGTGGGGCTTGAGTGTGCAACAACCTCATGGTGCACAGTTAGGTCTCCTTTGCGATGTGTACGGTGGCACACACAATGTCAGATTCAAAAATATGTACTTCTAATCATGGTGACAAATTTCGTTTTCGGTAACATTTCGGTAGGGGGTCATTTCAATTCATTTCGGATAAATTTCAAGAAATTTGAAAATTGTTAGGAAAATTTTGGGGGAGTACAAAAAATATTAAATATAAATTATATTTAAACTTTATAAAAATTTTATTTATTATTTAAAAAATGACAAAAATTAGAAAAGATTTATTAATTTCGGTGAAATTTCGTTAATTTCACCGAAATTAATGAAATTTCGGTGATTTCGGAGAAATCATCGAAATTTCGTCGAAAGTTTCGCCCGATCCCTATTTCGGTAAATTTCACAGAAATTTCGGAGAATTTCGGAAAATTTTGTCACTAAACTTCTAATAGCATATCAAAAATTAATGGGGCCTAAATGTGGCTAATAATCAAGGTGTCAAAATCAGTATCGGACTTGAATATTGGTCCATGGAGGACCGATACCGATACGTATTGGCCAATTTTTTATTTTTTTTTAAAAGGAAAATAAAGGTATCGACCGATACCTAGATGAAAGTGTGTGAGTCGATCTCCTTTCGCCAAAATTTGCTATCATTTATCGTATATGTATCAGTTAAATTCGATGTAGTACAATGTTGCCCATTTCGATATTAGACTAAAATGATATTTAAAATATCTTTTTTGCACAATGGTATCGACGGGAGTAATCTCCCATGGATCGTGCATCAGCCAAAAATGACCTTCAAATAAAAACGATAAAGTATCGGATGCTCTACTGTCATTCCTACGGTCATACGATGTCCCTTAAGTAGATCGATTTTGTATTTTTTTAAAATAATTAAAAGAATACAAGAAATCCTTTGTTTCTGTGAAATGTCAAGAATCAGAGCTTTTCTGAGGCCTAAAACAACACACTTGGGGAAAGCCAGGAATCCGCAGAAAACTGAGTTGTCAAGAATCAAAGCTTTTCTGAGATAACTGGGGAAATACCCGAACATTGCCTAAGTACTTGAATTAGGAACGACTTCTCAAGCTTAATTTGGTTAAGTCAAATTAGTCAAACCTTTGGAGTTGCCCCATTTTTTATGTGACAGCCCAGATTTCAGAACTCCGAAACTCATGCCATTGGCACAACTCTCGAGGTCGTGCCCAAATTTCGTACGCGAAATACTTGGTATATCCACACAACCATCAAGTAAAGCATGTACCAAAAAAACATATGCTAAACTAAATCTCCAATTTTATAATATAAAGCCAAAACATATAATCCAAAAGGGTAGTTTTAATCTCATGCCACTGTATGGACAAAAGAACTAACCCAAACCATCAGTGACGTAACAACGATCACCTCAGATGGTTCGACAAAAAAATATTTCATATAATTACATTATCCAAAAATAATGGCTGGACATACCAAGCCATACAATCTCTCTCAAAATAACTATTACAGTACATAGAGAGTCTTTTAAAAGAACTCCTCAGGAGGGGGCTCAGACTCTTCCACAGGAACGTAATTCGAGTCCTCGGGATCGACGTCACCAAAAGCAGCCGCTATCTCAGAACCCGTGACGTATAGTCAAAAGGGTGAGCTACATCTTAGCTCAATAGGGAAAGATATCTGAACATGTAAATCTATCTTACTCACATACATTTCATGACATAATCGAAGCATGATTTCATCAATATAAAATAATTAGGAATAGTTTGAGATACTGGAAGAATAAATAATATGCTTTTGTTACACTACGCATATTATGTTTCACTTGTTCTCACAATGTACAGAAATTGATCTCATGACTTAAAACAAGTAACTTAAATAATTCTCGAGCAATATAGCATCGAGCCCCGATGAAATATCCTCTATCATCGTCTAATCAAATTATTTTTCCTTCCTCATAACCCATGTCTCTTTTACATAGGCGATAGGCACATAACTCACTTACATCCCTTGGATGTCTTACTGGTGTATGGATTGACCATCGTACCAGTCACGGATATTCTGCCGAGTCAGTCACGGTTATAATGTCGCGTCGGTGGGATATTCTACAAACCTTAAATCGATTGTGCAATTACATATAATTATTCACCGTATAATTGTGTTAAATATTAATACTTCAAAACCTGTTCAAATTCCATTCACACACTTTCACATTACGTGGATATTTACATTAACTATACATCTTTGGGATGTCACACATTCAGATGCATCACTTAGATGCCCAATTCACATATAAATCCCTGAGATGTCTCAATTCTTATGCTCACTGATATCTCCTTTCCGTGTACACACACACATAATATCTTAATTTCACATATTTATCTTAACACTTTAACCACAAGCACTTAACTATGATTTAAACAAATATGCATATATAGAACCTTACTACATATATGCTTTCGTAATCAAGTGTACATATTTAGAATATTCCCTACCTCATATGCAAGTTAAATCCACAGATTCCTTAATCCAAGCAAGTCATAATTACCCCACGGTCCTGCTCAACGTAGGTATAACCAACCATAAGCAACATATCACCATTGGTGAAAAACATTGGATTCAGAAGCCTAACCTCAATTCATAAATAACATATAAGCAAAACTCAACAAAAACCTAAATCACCCTAAACCGATCGAACGATTTTTAAATCAATCGAACGGTTTGGAAAATCGATCGAATGATTCTAAATCGTTCGAATGATTCTAAATCGTTCGAACGATTTCTCAAAATTGATCAAACGATTTTAATTCATTCGATCGATTTCCTTTAGAAATCCTTTACACTTACTTTTCCTCTCTAGCAAAACCGATTGAACGATCTTAATTTCGTTCGAGCGGTTTTCCAAATCAATTGAACGAATTTTAATTCGTTCAAACGATTTGTCCTGAACTCTGTATTACACTTCTTTTTTCTTTGGCAGAATCGATCCAACGGTTACTAATTTCGTTCGATCGGTTTTGCCCATTTTCAGAACAGATCGAGTTCTAACCTTCAGAACTCATCTCTTTAACATCTAATTCCTTCAAACTTTTTTTATCCATCCATAACAATTAGATTCACAATAAAATCAACATAATTTCACAAAAATAATCTAGCTTACCTTTTTAGTTGATCGGATCCTTTGATATCAAGCTTCTTGTCACAACAATAGTTTCACAACCCCAATCTCAAGTCTCTTACCGACACGAAAACTCTAATTTGCAAGCTTTACGATCCATAATCATTCGCATTTAATACGCAACCCTCAATTTCACATACAAAATCCCACTCCTCTCATTCACTCCCTCTTAATTTTTCAACAACCTAAGCTAAGGAGAAATTAATTCTCCATTCTCTTTATAATCCCATCTTTACTTAGGTGTAAAGCACACATACCTACTAGGTATATATGACCCACATCATCTCACTCTTATTACACACACCATATTTCCCACTTAATTTATCTAACTAAAATTAATCAAGTAAGTCAACCAAGTAAACTTTGACTCGGTCCAACAAGAGACCCGTCGGGCACACTTCCCGAGGTACACTATTTAAAATACGAAAATTTCAGGACGTTACACTTTATGAGTGCATAAATTTGAGAAAGTCGTTGACGTTTCACTGATTTGGCACTCAAACTAATCATACCTTTCCAAAGTTGGTCAAGGGAGATTAAATCATAAATTATCATTTACTTAATACCATAGTTATCAAAATTTTCGTTTCTTTAATAAAATTCCTTTAAGATACCCTTTTTCATGAATTGTCGGAAATACAATTTTTCCAAAAATACTTGTTTTTTTTTTTTTTTTTTAAATCACGATTTTTACATTTTTAACACGTATTTTACTGTTATTTTTTGAAATTTTCCTTATTTTTATAAAAACTATATTTATTTTAAAAATTTGTGGTATTTCCAATTTTCTACTACTTTCATCATGCTTCCTGTCTAAATTTTTTCATTTTTTGCCACACCGATTTTTTCCCGAAATTCCGACTTGGTTTTATAATTAATACTATCGATTGAGTGGTAGCTCAGTTGGTATACTTTCTTCTTTGTGAGGCTTGAGATTATAGGTTCTATACTCTATGTTTGCTTTATCCCATATATTAATAATGTGAGTGTTGTTGTCTGTATGTCGCTACTGTGAGTGTTTTATTGCGTGAGATTTATTCCTCAAATGTTGCTCCTAAATTGTCATACTATATATATGTATGGCACATCCAAATTATCTATTATGCCGTATGACATTATAAAAAAAACTATACTTAATACTAACTCTAGTGCACCGTGCACGAGCCCATTTAACACGTACGGCATAAATATGGCATGCTCTCGTTAGATGGTGGTGAGATGAAGCTTAATTGTTAGGTTGGCATTTAACCGAGGGGTTTGGTTTCATTTTTGGGTGGCCAAAATCGAAAACCAATTAGGTAGTATTAGAAAAGAAAATCGAAAAACAAAAAAAAACTGAAACCGAGCTGATTAGGTTCTTTCTAGTTTTGATTTGAGAATTTGAAAAAAAGAACAAAGAACTAAAACCAAACTGATTCACTTCATCGGTTTGGCTTCGGTTTCAGTTCAAGCTGAACCAAACTGAATGTCGATAGGGGAGGCTCGGTTAGACCTTCACTCCTGGATTCCGACAAGGAATCGTATCTGGGTTAGTTAAAAATTAGTGTTGGCGGATTTGCTGGGTTGGCCACCAACCACACGAGCAAGCCAGCCGTTCATGAGATGATTTTTCACGTGACTGGTTTTGAGGTCATGACCTTTATAACTATAAGATATGGTATATGCACGAGTCAATTTCAGCGGCTGAAAAAGTTAAAAATATGTACTGCCCTGATTTGATGCCCTTAAATATTTGTTACTTGCAACCGAGTTTGCCTCAGTGCACAATTTAAAAGAGCTTTTGACAAAATCGCTTTACGTGCCACTTTTTATCCCAAGAAAAATCAAACGCGCTTTTTCACCTAATCATCACCCCCAGCTTACTTGAAAGTGAAACGGGCACCGTACTAAGGCACTGATCAATTTAAAGAATAATTACAATTGTGTTCTAATAAATAAATTCCTATTATTTTTGCATCCAAAAAGTTCTGGTATAAGCCTGTATTGGTCGCATTTTCATAATATATATATATATATATATATATATATATATATATATATATATATATATATATAGACCTTTTTTGTGATAAATATAAGTGAGGCTCATTTTTGCACTATTCTCATTAAAAAAAGGCACCTATGTTTGTGCCTACCTTACACTGAAAACTCATTGACTGCTTGGAATCTGATGATAGAGATCGATTTTCAACTGAATCCTTCCACATGATTGATCTTGACACCATGTGCGTACCATCAAACGGTCAGATCTGTATTCTACGTAGTACAAATTCTAAAAAAATATCATAAGATCACGTTCAAGCATGATGTGTATCACACAATTACCCACTAGGAGTTGGCACAGTTGGCAGGGGATTTTGGTTTGTTACCAATAGGTCATGGGATTTGAGTGTTGGCATCTCTCTTCCGCGATAACAGGATGCCCCGTAAGATATGTAATTTGTGAAATACTCGTTCCACTGTGGGGGTGAGACATCCCTTAGGGATTAGTCTTGGGATTACCCTAAGGTAAAAAAATTGTGTATGGCTCCCATTGTTGAAACAATAGGGTTTCAAATGTGGATCGGGCCGTACTGCTCACAGTGGATAGGAGGTCAATGTGGAATGGACGAGTTATCAAATTATATCTATCCTGACCAGTTTAATTGTGATTATTCTTATATAGTTCAACGGTGTCTAAGATCTCATTTGGGTGGCTTTGATTGATACAATGTTGGCATACCTGGTTCAATTAGTATCGCTTCCCAAAGCCCATGTTTTTTTTTTTTTTTCGGTAACTCAACTGGTGAACCGTCTGGATTTTAAATTAACAACCCAGCTCAATCGACTGGTTCAAATAATATTTTTCTTAATAAAATATAATTTTTTTCATCAATTTAATGTAAAATTGGTATCTTATGTTGAGTTTTCTATATTTGCAATTTGGAAACTTAAAATTTCCACAATAACAATTTTATAATTATTAAATTCAAATCTTATCCAAATCACGTAATTTTAGGAATCTCACCAGACATAGATTGGTGGTTTCCTAAAACATTAATTAAACACTTTAAATTGTACTAGTAAAAAGGCACACGTGCAAATGCGCGTGGATATTAAGACCTTAAATGATCGAATTTTATTTTTAGACATATATCGGGTGATTTGAATATAAAAAAATATAGTATTTCAAGCGTTTGTTATTATGTTTTATGATTTAGTAAAGACAAAAAAAAAATATTTATTATTATGTTTCTCATGTCTTTATTATTTATAATTTATAATTTTAAAAAAAATTTAATAAAAAATAACAAAAATATAACTTATATTGTCAACTATAGAATATAAAGAAAAAAAATAAAAACTAGCAAATAAGTATAATCTAGAAATTTCAATTAAATCGAAAATGAGTATTTATTCCTTCTCGACTTTAACTTTCTTGACGATTTTATCGTCTTCATCATCCGTAGTCTCGTATTTAATATTTTGGGATAGTTACGACCTTGTAAGATAATTTTGATAAATTGTATCTTGCACTTTGACTTGAAAGAAATACTCATTTTCGAGATATTTGTTCATTTTCGAGATACTGACACCAAATTAGATTTTAAGGTCACTTTTTTTTAGATCTGTGTCACGTCAAATCAATGCCTGACCATTTGATGGTACGCCTATTATCTCAAGATCAAGTGTGTGAAAAGTTGGAACAAAAAAATTCTCCATCATTTAGTTCAAAATTGTCAATTGGTTTTAATATGGTGCCTTAATAGATTCGGTGGGCATAATTAATTAAAGGTAAAATCACATTTTGATAAAATGTCTCGTTTAAATTTGATTTTAAGGTCACTTTAAAATTTGTGCACGTCAAATCAATATCTGACCGTCTGATGGTATGCCCATAATCTCAAGTTCAAGTGTGTGAAAAATTGGAACGAAAAACACTGTTATCATCCATTTCAAAGCAGTCAATGAGTTTTAACATGGGCGCTCTCAAAGATTCAGTTGGAATATTTAAAGGTATATTTGGAGGTGGGATCTTAATTGGCATGCCGAGTTGCTATGATTTGATCAGGTCTAACTGGTTGAACTTTAAATGCGATTCAAACATATTTGAGAAGTACACATGCGTTGCACGTGGACACCGTAAAATGAAATATTTTGATTAAAGATGATTTTAATTATGAGTTAAAATTGACTGATCGTATAAAATCATAATCGTATATTATCAGTTAATCACTAAAAAACTAATAACAATTATTGTTAAATATTATATTGTTTCGAGTATTTTGTAGAACTTTCTATAGATACAAGTTTCTATCTTATCACGTTCGATTAATTTGATGATATACTAATGTAATTAAGGCTTCAAATTTTCATATCTTACGTATTTATTAATTATTATTAAAAATATTAATAGTAATGTCCACCCATACATAGCGGTCCAAGTTTTGACTCAAAACTCAAGCCTGGCCTGAAAATCGGCGAATCGAACTGGTCCAAACATACCCGAAAATCGATAATGAACCTATTCTGGACTCGTTTCGATTTTTGGGGAGAAAAATTGAAAATTTATTAGGTAGTATGAGAAAACTGAGAAAGTAGCTTAAAATAATAAAATGGTGATTGTACCCCATTCAAATCCATGATTGCTTGGAATTAGGCAATGGAGATCGTTTTGCACCATAATCTTTCGTAGAATAGTTATTGAGATTATGATCTTACCCTCGTATGAGTGTAAGTTTTGAACCGAAATCCGAACCCGCCCAAAAAAGTTAATTAATTGAACCAACCTCAATTTTAGGTGGGAAAAGTCGAAATCCGATTAGGTAAGATAAGAAAATTTGATTAGGGGTACATTAATCATGGCTCAAAGGGTTTCAACATCCCAATAAATTATTATTTTGGTAACTTAACACTCATGAAATCTTAGAGGGCATCTATGCAAAAAACCATCAACTCTTTATATTAGTTGATGGAGATCGCTTTTCTGCCCAATCTTCCACATAAGGGAATTTGATATCAAAGCAAGTCAAATATTATATGACAAAATTATTAATTCTCTTAACTTTGTAGATTTCTTTAAAGGTGTTAGAAAAGATAACTTTTATGGCAAAGTTGTTAATTTTCTTAACTTTGTAGGTTTCTTTGAAGGTGTTAGGAAAAGAAAACTTTTATGACAAAATTGTTAATTCTTTTAAATTTGTGGGTTTCTTTGAAGGAGCTAAAAATAAGGAAGAAAAGAGAATACCATTATTTACGTATTCTCATTGGAAAAGAGTGTGTTAGGGGTATTTTAGGAACGAAAATATGACAGAAATATTGGTACTTTTACATAGTAAGTAAGGATATATTATATTATTTTTAAAATGCTTAAAATATTAATATTTTAATACAATATTATTATTATACATCTTAAAGATGAGAAATAAATGAAAGCTTTCAAGGAAACTCATCTAACGTAGCTAATCGGTTAAATATTATCATATAAATATGATAATATTTATATAAATAAGAGGGCTAAGACTACACGTCCGGACAAAGGGCTCACCCCTGCATCCACACTAGCTGGTCGTCCGAATAGAGGATCACCCCTGCATCTACACTAGCTGGGCATCATATTGCACCCACCATGAAGATCAGCTGCCATGGCAAGTTGAATAAGATCAATCAAGTGCCCCATAAAAAATTTGAGCACTATTCGATACATATCCACCGTTAATAATGTGATCAAAGAAGCGCAAATTCAATGCACCAGTTTTACAAAGCATTATGATTTCTTTGACCCATCAAATGAGGACTAAAAAAGTTTAAAACACAATACATTTTTTTTAAATCACATGCACCATGGCTGTTGTTTTGTGTTGATCATACCATATAACATGTGATCTAGGCATCCTGAGTGTATAAATTCATCTCTACATACGGGCTCATTCTCCCCACTCATTCTCCCCATGTGCTTGGGTTTAACCCCAATCAGAACAATTTGTGACCACCTTCCCCATATATATATATATATATATAACCTGAGTATCCGGGCCTCTTAGAGCACCCTGTCACGGGGTCGCACTTCTGCAACCTCAGTTCCGTGCGGCACCTAACGCACGCTTCGCTAGGTCAGCATACTTTTGATACCAACAGTCGTGGGGCGTCCTTCGACGCGCTTTTAACTCGTGCGGTGCTTTGCTACCGCGTGCAACGAAGCCAACCCATCTACACATCAGCTTTGAGACCACCCGCCTAGAGGACGGGAACTCCCCCAATGTGGTTACCTCTATTTCACGGCCTACCATCCAGCTTATCGTGCCCCTTACGACACGCCAATCGCATCACTGTGCTAAACTTGGCCTGCTCAAGCTTCACCCTGTGCACTGCACTAGTACCTCGCTCGCAACAGTCTTGGCATGCAGCATCCCATGCCACCATGTCTTGCTCACATATTGAACCAAGCCCACAGCCTTGTCCCTCGCGCTCGCGTGCTCAACCGAGTCCCACGCAGCGCCCTGGTGTTGTCCTCGCGAGGTTGCCTAGCCGTATGCACCGCGACGCATAGTCCAGAGCCATACTTCAACCTCCCTTGGGTGCCACATTGCATCGCTGCGTCGATGTCCTAGGCCCACCCTTTCAGGCCTAGGAGACACTTGCGCCCCCTCTGGCAACGCAAGGCCCCGTGTGCGGGGGAATAACTCTCTAGCTCCCTTCCCCTATATAAGGGTAAAACAGTCATTCAGCCAGAATGGCAGGAAAACCTCAAAGCCCTTGGTTTGACATACCGCAACGCCTCCTGCGTCGCTAGCCCACCTTGGCTATGTCGCGACCGTGTCGCGTCCTCGCAGCACGACCACATCGCCAGGCCCACTTGGCCCCATGTCGCGTGCCCTCCTGGCACCACATGTCGTGCCACACGCACCATGCCACAAGCTCGAGTATTGGCCCCGTCACATCCTCCACCACTCCATAAATGCCAACGTCCTCATTGACGCATGATCATAGTGAACTGACTCCGCCAACTCCTCCCAGCTTGTTCGCATCTCATTTCTAGTTCTTAGGTCCGCACCTTCCCACTAGCTCCCCACTGTCACCTCGGCCGGGTCAACTTGGTTTTGCTGTCACAAGGCCCTCACCTGTTAACTAGCTCAGGGATGTTACGTGTCCTCCTGACACCACATCGCATGCTTCCGCACCAATTGTTTGTAGATGTCGCGTGCCCTCTTGACACTACATCGCGTGCCTCCACACCAATTGCTCAATAGCATCATCGCTTCTGAATCGAACTTGGCTCTGATACCAAAATGTCACGAGATCGCACTTTCGCAACCTCAATCCCGTGCGACACCTAACGCACGCTTCGCTAGGTCAGCCTACTTTTGATACCAACAGTCGTGGGGCATCCTTCGACGCGCTTTTAACCCGCGCGGTGCTTCGCTACCGCGTGCAACGAAACCAACCCATCTACACATCAGCTCTGATACCACCCGCCTAGAGGACGGGAACTCCCCCAATGTGGTTACCTCTGTTTCACGGCCTACCATCCAGCTTATCGTGCCTCTTACGACACGCCAATCGCACCACTGTGCTAAACTTGGCCTGCTCAAGCTTCACCCTGTGCACTGCACTAGTACCTCGCTCGCAACAGTCTTGACATGCAGCATCCCATGCCACCATGTCTTTCTCACATACCGAACCAAACCCACAGCCTTGTCCCTCGCGCTCGCGTGCTCAACCGAGTCCCACGCAGCGCCCTGGTGTTGTCTTTGCGAGGTTGCCCAGCCGTATGCACTGCGACGCGTAGTCCGGAGTCATACTTCAACCTCCCTTGGGTGCCACACGGCATCGCTGCGTCGACATCCTAGGCCCACCCTTTCAGGCCTAGGAGACACTTGCGCCCCCTCTGGCAACGCAAGACCCCGTGTGCGGGGTAATAGCTCTCTAGCTCCCTTCCCCTATATAAGGGTAAAACAGTCATTCAGCCAGAATGACAGGATAACCTCAAACCCCTTGGTTTGACATACCGCAACGCCTCCTGCGTCGCTAGCCCACCTTGGCTATATCGCGACCGTGTCGTGTCCTCGCAGCGCGACCACATCGCCAGGCCCACTTGGCCCCATGTCGCGTGCCCTCCTGGCACCACATGTCGTGCCACACGCACCATGTTGCATGCTCGAGTATTGGCCCCGTCACATCCTCCACCACCCCATAAATGTCAACGTCCTCGTTGACGCATGATCATAGCAAACTGACCCCGCCAACTCCTCCCAGCTTGTTCGCATCTCATTTCTAGTTCTTAGGTCCGCACCATCCCACTAGCTCCCCACTGTCACCCCGGCTGGATCAACTTGGTTCTGCTGTCACAAGGCCCTCACCTATTAACTAGCTCAGGGATGTCGCGTGTCCTCCTGACACCACATCGCGTGCCCTCTTGACACCACATCGCGTGCCTCCACACCAATTGCTCAATAGCATCATCGCTTCTGAATCGAACTTGGCTCTGATACCAAAATGTCACGGGATCACACTTCCGCAACCTCAGTCCCGTGCGACACCTAACGCACGCTTCGCTAGGTCAGCCTACTTTTGATACTAACAGTCGTAGGGCGTCCTTCGACGCGCTTTTAACCCGCGCGTTACTTCGCTACCGCGTGCAATGAAGCCAACTCATCTACACATCAGCTCTGATACCACCCGCCTAGAGGACGGGAACTCCCCCAATGTGATTACCTCTGTTTCACGGCCTACCATCCAACTTATCGTGCCCCTTATGACACGCCAATCGCACCACTGTGCTAAAGTTGGCCTGCTCAAGCTTCACCCTGTGCACTGCACTAATACCTCGCTCGTAACAGTCTTGGCATGCAGCATCCCATGCCACCATGTCGCTCACATCTTAAACCAAGCCCTGACCTTGTGCCTGCACTTTTCAGCGTGCTCAGCCCGTCCCATGACGCCCATGTTGTCTCGCGAGGTTGCCCAGCCGTATGTACCGCGGCGCGTAGTCCGGAGCCATACTTCAACCTCCCTTGGGTACCACACGGCATCGCTGCGTCGACGTCCTAGGCTCACCTTTTCAGGCCTAGGAGACACTTGCGCCCCCTTTGGCAACGCAAGGCCCCGTGTGCGAGGGAATAGCTCTTTAGCTCCCTTCCCCTATATAAGGATAAAATAATCATTCAGCTAGAATGACAGGAGAACCTCAAACCCCTTGGTTTGACATACCGCAACACCTCCTGCGTCGCTAGCTCACCTTGGCTATGCCGCGTCCGTGTCGCGATAGTGACGCTCCGCGTCCTACCCTCATGCGACCACGTCGCCAGACTCACTTGGCCCCATGTCGCGTGCCCTCCTGGCATCACATGTCATGCCACACGCACAATGCTGCAAGCTCGAGTATTGGCCCCATCACAACCCGCTTAATCTTAGGAGCACATGCGCACACCAAATTCAACAAATGTCGGGTCAGCATAGGATATAAATCCCTAGGGTGACCTTAAGGGGGAGAAGGGATTCAAACTCAGGTCTATGAGAAGTACCCTTATAAGCCGTGTTGCATAAACTGTACCAATTCTGGCTCAAAAATCATGTATATTAGAGCATTAGATCCATCTAATCAAAGTGTTCTAATGTTGATCATTGAAAAACATACACATTCATCCATATTAGAATGCATAAATCGGACAACTCAAATTCCTCAATATCAGGTCGATGGCCGGCAATAAAAACCTTATTAAATCCTCAGAACCTACCCCAAATAAATGAGATAAGACTGATGATCATCGATTGTAGCTTCCAATGTGAGCTACGACTTTAGTGACTTGGATTGCTCAACAAAAATGTGCTTCATAGGCTAAAATAGGAAAATGCTTCTCATATTCCATTATTCCTAATTTTATCCATCCCCTAATCAGAGTCATTAAGAGTACAAAACATGTCCGGGAGCTGATATGGGCACATTATAGCATAGCCAAGCAGAAGACCTGCAAGTTGGTACCCATAGGCCCCACGCAGAAATTCAATTTCTGCACATCAAGCCATTTTAGGCAGAAATCAATAAGTCAATTCAAATGTTCATTCGGCTGAAGCTGGGTTTCTCAGCAACATAATTATGGTTTATTTTAGTTGGGGGGAGGCCATTTTACAAATCATAGGGGCAATTGTTTAGACAAAAAAATCATTTTTCTAGATTATTATATTGACATATTAATCAAACAGGAGAACCGAATTTCCAATGATTTTCATCTTTCAAACAGCCTAATCATACAACAAAACTTTCATTTCCACAAGAAATCAACCAGGAAATTTCATTTCCCTGCTTATCAAACAGATCCTCAGGTGCATGTGGCACCACAATTAAAATTTCCCAACACCCAATAAGACTGAAATATGCAGATATTGGAATCAAAATGAAAAATGAAAACAAAGACAGATCTATTTCCTCTGGAGTAAAATGGCGGATTGTGAGCAGAAATTACTCAGTCAGGGTCAGCAGTTGATGTGATATACCCTCACTACTGCCAACATCAAACATAACCATATGGGAAAAGAGTGGCCAGAAACTAAATCATATATTTAGTCCCTTTTAATAATATTTTTCGGGGCTAAAACGGATCTGTAATTGGCATCTGGTAAGAACCAGCTTCTAGCTCAACTCATTCCTGCAAAAGCTAGAGAAAGCTAAGGCCCCTGTTTGGCAACCCTTTTCCAAAGGAAAAGTGTTGGGCGAAATGCACATTTCTCCCGAGTACTTGACCACCTCTAGCTGAAAGTGGTGTTGTGTGGAGAAGCTGCCTTATGCTGCTTCTCACACACAACACCATTTTCAGCACGTGATAGACCTTTTTGAGAAGTATCATTTGGGAAGCAACATGTGACACAACTCTTTATAATACCTGAAAAGTGCTTTTGGAAAAGGGTTGCCAAACAGGGCCTAAAAAAATGGGGGACAAGCAGAGGCTGATCCCTGCTTTTGCAGGCATCAGTTGGCCACATCCATTCTCACTAGCACAAGCAACATAATCAGAAATAACTCCCCTCCGATTCTGATTCGGATTCCAGCACGAGACGGCAGGGTGCAGCTTCTTTTAGCTAATCTCAACTAGCTTTGGTTTATAGTAAAATCAGACGGTATAACTTTATGATTTCCCTAGCTATATTAGTTGGTCACCATTTAAGCCTACATCTCTCACTATTGATGGGTAAACAACTGGATACCCATAAATTCAACATGGAAACCCACCAAAAAATTGTTCAAATTCCTCGAGACAAATTTCTGAAAGTCAATACTCAGAAAATGGATGCTGTTACCACAGTTGAAAGAATTTATTAGGTGATGAACATGCAACGATTCCAAAACTAATTACCAGAAGTACAATTGATGCAAATGAGAATTTCGGAAGGAGAACAAGCATCATCGTTACTCATTCTTCAGCTGGCCTCGATCCCAGCACGGGAATATCCTCATACCTCTTCTGCATTAATAACATCAAATGCAAAGAATCAGCACAGTTCATCTCTTCGTTAAATAAAGCATATGACTGCATATTTTAGAAAATTTCAGCCAACTCCTATAAATTCAAAATTTCAGTCTGATAGATAGAGCCCGAAGCAACGGACAACAGTGTGACCTAGAAACATGGCACAGGTGCCAAGTGTCAAGGTGTCAGATGTTTGGCACACCAATTTCGAAAGATTCCAATACGGTAGCATGGCCTTAAGGATTTAAAAAAAAATTTAAATAGAACATATATAGATGAAAAAAAATTGAATGGAAATCTTAAAGACCCAATGGAGATATGTAATGAAGAGATACATAATGTATGTCATGAACTTACCTAAAAGTATACTATATTATACATTGGTTCATTTTATTGTGTCAAAATGAGGAACATTTTGACAGTATTATGCAGTACTTTCATGCATATCTAGAAATATCGTGTTGTGTTGAGGAGTGTCCAAGTGCCACCAAGTGTCGGCATGGAAAAAAATCCCAAAAGTAGAAGTGCCTAGGTAAAACTAACGGACAGTTATCATGTCTCCTGAATTGATTTGGAGAATCTCAGGATGTTTGGTGCAAACAAAAATGGGTAAAAGCATGTGAGTTTACCCATGTGTGGATCGTAAATGGCAGCGACGAATTCCCATTGAAATCTTTTACTCGTCTCTTTGCAAGAGGCCTAATTATTGAGCAGGCTTGGACTAAGTTGCAGAAAACCAGCCCCGCCAAGAATTTTATCTTTTGGCTGGTCCGTTGCTTGGGAGAGAATTTTTTACCGTTGATAAGTTGGTCAAAAGAACAATAACTTACGGAATGTGTGCTAACTGCTATGTGTGATGAAGAAGAGATTGTGAAAAGTGATTCATTTGTTTGTGCATTGAAGTCTGCTGCTAAAATTTGGTGGATGGTTTTGCTACTTTTGTGTTTCCCTAGGTCCTGTGGGGATAGTTTGGCTCCCCGGGAAAGAGGGTGTTTCAATGGGCTTGGAGAAACTTTTCTGGGATTTTGTGGGCTATATATAATTATATATATGACTTGAAAGGAATGATAGGATCTTCTGTGGGGTGAGAAGGACCGGGGGAATGGTGCTTAAGTATGCCAGTGAGCTTCTCTTCCTCTGTTTTCTAAGAGGTGGAGTTGACCAGGCTCGTGTCAGTGGGCTCCTGGTCCTGTTTCTTTGTTTTTGTTTTTCGGGTTGTATTCTAGCGTCTTGCTGAAGCACAGGTTTGTGTTTGTACACTCTTTTTTCCTTCAATATATTCTGCTTTTAGCAATAAAAACAAAAACAATTTAAATTCCAATGGAAGCAACTCACTCAATTGTGAAAAATTATTATGCACATACTAGAAAGCCATCCAAAAGCCTCCTCATATTTACCTTTTATAATCTCAAATTGGAGATCGAATCAAATCTCCATTCTGGCAACTGCAATTGTCATCATCGCTTGCCTAATGAAGACCTGATCGAAAGGGACCTGCTGCTCCTAGGTCCCCATTTTTCCTTTGGTTTGATAACAACATCCCCAACATCCCAAATAACCAGGTATACTTCATAAGTTGGAAATTCCTCTAAATCTTCTCAATTTTTCAGCACCATTATTGGAATCAAATAAATCGATATACAACTAATAGGAAAATTAGCGAGAGTTGCATTAGTCATTTCAATTCTTCATAGTAAGGAAAGGTGCTTTTCTTTTTTCCAAGAATCCAATCTAGATTTGATCTTTGTAAGAACTCGACCCCGATCAAGCATCAATCAAAGAAAGAAATTTACAAAGGAATCCCAATAATATTTTTTTATTGGTAAAGGAATTTCATTGCATGGCAAAGAGATTACAAGCACCAGGCCTGGCTAGTGAGGTGCTTTCTATTTACCAAACAAAATGCAAGAAACAAAAAGGAAAAAAAAAACAAAGGAAAAGGAAAAAGAAGGAATAAGGACTACAGCCCGGCACCAAACCACGCTCAAAGAGTGGTCTAGTCCCTACAGACAGTCAATCGCGCGTGGCCAGAGAAGCCGGGAAAGCCAGCGCACATGAAATCATAAATTCCCAGGAGTTCGAGAAAAATTGCCCGAAAGCCGTCTTTGACGAATGAAAATCCTCTTGTCGCGTTCCAGCCAGAGAACCCAGAAGGTAGAAAACGGAGTTGAGAGCCAAAGGCTTGGCCTTCCCTAGAGAAAGGCCTGGGAACCCACGAAGCTATCAGATGACCAACAGAGCTGTGGAAGCAGAAATCCACCCCTAACCACGAGAGAACCGAACCAGGAGCACATGATCACTTAAATGAATAAATAAATAAATTACAGAGTAGTGATGCCAAAATCTTACGATTTACGACTTGAATCCCAGGCCAAACGATTTGATTTTGACATAAAATCATTTTTGGGCCTGAATCCTATAGCACCACATCGCACCACAAGGTGTCTGGATACAAGGCCAATTGTATCGGGACCTTTGGGACACGGGAATAGAAGAAGAGTCGACCCATGCGACTTTGTATGGCCTCAGGTGGGCTTCGGGTGTAAGCCCTAAGCGAGTGATGTGTTCGTAGACACCGCATTGGTACAACTCCCGCTATCCACGATGACCTAACAACTCTTTTCGTTGCATGTGACATATGTGTAGAAAATGCTATCTCTATGCCAATTGCTTTCTCATCTCTCTGAGGTTGTGCAAGGGCACACCTCACGACCAAGCTTATCGATGCAAGGGCACACCATTATAAAGGGAAGGGCATGGTTGGAGAATACTCTGAGGGTGACTCTCAAACCGAGTGTTACAAATGTCATAGGTTTGGCCACTATGCCTCCCAATGTCCTACGAGAAACTCCCAAAGAAAGCTCTTGGTTGAAGGGGAGATTGAAGACGAAGGAAACGTTGAGGAACCAATCTATGAGTTGGGCATCACACCTAGTGATGATGATGGTGGCCGGACTTTAGTGTGCATCAACAATGGTGTGCCTTGCAACCATACCCTTCCCTTAGAGGATTCTCCAACCATACCCTTCCCTTTATCAAGCTTCATATTTATAGGAGTGGAGTTGTGTAGGCTTGGGAGGTGGGTTTCAGGCGCTAAGCCTCATTTCTCTGGCTCTATGTCTAACGGTTGGCTCAAAACGTCTCACCGCTGTCATTTTCAATTACCGTTCAAGGTCTTGTACAGTGGTGTAACACTCTTCAAGAGTGAACGGGGTGAGAGATCAACTCCTTTCGGAGGTCCAATTGCAAATCGATGCGAAATTTAGAGAGAGTGATTTGAGGATCCTCCGATACATTGGCTCTCATCATAAACTCTTCAAATTTGTCAATGTATTCAGTTACGGACATACTACCTTGGCGTAAGATTTGCTATTGGTCAAGTAGTCGGTAGTAGTATGATAAAGGAATGTACTTCTTCGTAAGTTGCTCTTGCATGTCTTCCCATTAGGTAATGGGAGCACGACCCGCATTTAACGTTGGTCTAAAATGATCTAATCTGGCTGATGGGTTTCATCTGGGCAAGTCTAACACATCGCTCATTGCTCATTTTATACCATTCAAAGTGGTGACTCATATCAGAGATCCAATCAAGGAATTCTTTACGGTCCATTCTTCCATCGAATGTCAGAAATTCGACTCTAACATTTTTGAGGAATTTCTCATCGAGATCGTAGTCATCTCCGTGATGAACTACTTCCTTACGGTCCTGATTTCAATCCTCACCTCAGCCATTGCGCTCAAAGCGTGGACCATCACGCTTACGATGTCGGTCTTGGTGCTCATCAACTCTTTCCAACCGATCTAATCGGCCGTATAATCTCCCATTAGAGGCAGCTAAGGTCATTTGGGTTTGCTCTATGAGCTTCATTTTGTCATTCATCGTGACCAACGCGGCTTGGATGCTCCTAAGAGCATCGACAATCTCACTCATGTCCATGATGATCACAACACGCTAAATGCGGGATCTAAGATGAACAAGCAACTATGAATCACACAACAATTGAAGAAAAATCAAGCAAACAAGATGAACACACAAATGCCCTAACCTAGCACCTAAAGCTCTGATACCAAAATGGACGTAGGACAATGACCCTTGAATGAAAGTCAGATGATATTTGCTGAAAATAAACTAATTAATTAAGCAATTAAACTCAAATTAAAGTGATACCTTACGATTTCGTGGAATTCCTCTTAGGTAACAATGCTAGGTTCGCTTAGGGTCCAATCTGACACATGAATTAGTTAGAATTGTGAAAGGTGTGATCCTAAAGATATCTAGCTTCCTCTAGGTTTGGGCATTCGTTCGGTGGATCGATGTAGATTCTCGTAGCTCCGCGCTAGGGCTTTCAAATCGATCGATTAATCAGTTGCAAATAGAGCAAGTTCGAGCCCAACGACAATCATGGATCGATGGGTAGTGATTGGGATCATTCCAACATGTGTAAAAATAGAGTTAGGGTTTTAGGAGTTTTAACTAGTAAAAATAGAGATAGCGAATAGCAAGCAAATAGGAAAAAAAAGTAAAGAGAAAATCAAAGATAAACATGGGCATCACACCCTTGGCCTCAGACCAAACCCATATGGGGAAGTAGACTCACTCCATTAAAGCTTCTCTCAAGCTCAAAGTGAACTCACTTTTCATTAAAATTAACCAATGCCTAATTTGGGTTACAAATTGGCCTTATATAGTAGGTACCCAAAAAGAATAAACCCTAAAAGAAAAATACAATATTACCCCAATTGGAAACCTAAAGCTTTAAGAAACAATAAGAAAAAGGAATAAAACGAGACAAAAAAAAACCTGTCACCCCCCCCCCCCAAGTCAAAACCCACTTGAAATCTCGTCCGAGTGAGAACCTATAATTCATTTGCATGCTTGCTGATCGCCCAGGCAACCAGTCACTCTTTCAAACTTGCTTCCCTGGTCGCTTGGGTGATTCCAATCTTGCGTGGGCGACCAAAACTAAATTTTGGGTGTCTTCTCTCTACTCTTTTGGCCCTTCCGGTAGGCATTCCTTGGCTCCTCCGCTTCTTCTTTCACCGATATACGCGATGTGGTCCAAACCCGGTGTCCATAATGTCAGCGTCCCCGCCTGAAACTCTTTTTATTGTTTTTATTTTGGAATATTATTTGAGTAGTTAGCTTTCTAGAACTCGTGTTTAGGATAGGAAACTAGCTTATTTCCACTAATGGGTTTATATGTTATGGCAGACAGGTTGAACAGGGGATTTATTATTGATGTTTGCTGCTGTTTATGTGAAGACTTTGTTTTTACAGGTTTTATTAAAGAAGATAAGTTATTTTAAAATTTTCAAATATTCTTTTCCTAATCTCCTTGGGTATCTCAGTTGTTGCCACAAAAGTGAACTGAGGTTCACATCAAACATTAGTGCTAGTTAAGGGAGGCACCACATCACATCAAATAGCCTGAATAAATATTGCCATATGTGATGCACTGTAAAGCAATATATCACGAGACAATTGACTGATTGCTCTCACTGGGCACATGAAACATCAGTTTTCCATCAAGATGACACAAGTTGGAGATGATCCACGATTAGTACTTTATTCCACCAACGTCCAACAAAAAAACCCTTTGAAGGGGAAGGGATGTCTTAAAGTGATGTCAAACTCGACTCCACTATCAGACACCAGGATCTCAATTTCGACTAAACTACCCAATACGCCAATCAAATTCGACAATTCCTCATTTCTTTTATAAGAACATTCCTCAAAGATAAATATTTACAGATGTCACCCATGGAAACAACTAAACTATACAAAATATTGTATTCAACACAAACATGACCCCCTATCAAAGATCCTCCCAGGATCTTGGTCAGTGTTTGTTCTCAATCCTATATACACTTTGGTTTAAACCATGAACCACCCTCCCACCAGCCTAAGCCATTTGATTTCATACAAGATCTGTAATGGAATTACCCTCGACAAAGCCACATTTGTTGTGTAAACTATTATTATTACGTTATCACTGGACATAACAACATTAAAATACTAACCAACAAATTGTAGATATATTACTACTGGATTTTGTGGAATGTTGAAAGGATGGTGGGATAATGTCCTCTCAACTTCTCAACGTAATGAAATTTTAACTTCAACCAAACCAATTAAAAATAAACTTATTGGGCAAATTGAAGCCCATGAAGATGTTGTCTATACCTTGACCTAAACTATCATTTTTCATTTTATTGGTTCTTGGAATCGTAAGAAACATATTGTTTCTTTACCATATACAGTTGATTTTATGTCAATAAAAAAGATGAATGTGAACGAAGAACACCTTGTCTTGTCATCAATTATAAGCCTTTAAATGACTGTTTACAATGGATTCGATATCCCATCCCTACTAAAAAGGATTTATTGGATCGATTACATTTTGCACCCATTTTTCCCTAATTTGACCTCAAATCGGGGTATTGGCAAATTCAGGTGGCGGAGGCTGATAGATATAAAACGGCTTTTACAGTTCCATTGGGACATTTTGAATGGGATGTTATGCCTTAAAAAATGCTCCATCTGAATTCCAAAATATAATGAATGACATATTCACTCCATACACAGATTTCTCCACGGTCTATATAGATGACATACTCATCTTCTAAAATGTTTAAAAATCTTTTAAGGATATTATACAAAAGAATGGATTGGTTATATCTGCCCTTAAAATTAAATTATTTCAAGCATCCATTAGATTTCTTGGTCATACTATTCACCAAGGCCAAATTATCCCTATTGATAGAAGTATTAAATTTGCCTCTAAATTTCCTGATGAAATCTTAGACAAAATTCAATTACAGAGGTTCTCAGGAAGCCTAAATGATATTGCTAATTATTATCCTAATCTTGCACAAGATGCATCAATCTTATATTCTAGATTGAAAAAGGTTCCATCTCCATGGACAGAAGAACATTCCAAAGTTGTTCGAAAAATCAAATTAGAAGTTAAGCATATTCCTTGTCTCTATTTAGCCAATCCTCTTTGGTGTAAAATTGTGGAGACTGATGCCTCTGAACTTGGTTATAGAGGAATACTAAACCAAGTAAATCCCTCCAAGGAAAAAGAAGAATTAATTAGATATACCTCTAGTATATGGAAGAAAGCTCAAAATAGTTATTCAACAATCAAGAAATTTTATCAATTCTAAAATGTATTCTTAAATTCCAAGATGACTTATTAAATCAATCTTTTTTACTCAGAATTGACTGCAGTGTTCCAAAACAAGTTTTACAAAAATATGTAAAAAATTTAGCATCAAAACAAATACTTGCTCGATGGCAAGCAGAATTATCTTCCTTTGACTTTCAAATTGCTTATATTACAGGAGAGAAACTTTCTCCTTGATTTTCTAACCAGAGAATTTTTGCAAGGAACCTCATAATGAAAGCATCCTCCTCAGGAGGACTAAGCAGAGGCAGAGGAAGGGGCAACATTCCCTTACCACAATCACGTGAATCCACAAATGATTATAATCTCTGGATAATCATTCAAAATAATAGATCTCGACCTCAAAAAGGAAAAGAAGCATCCAATATCAATAAAGAAAAAATAAGTGAATCAAAAGATATAGTCTCTACTATTCTGGTAATTGAACCAGAAGATCAACAATGGATGTCAGATCCATGGGAAATTAAAAGAAGATATCTTGATGTTAATGGACATCCTGCCCTTGACGGCAAAACCCGTATCATTGCAGAAGTCACCCTTACATCAACTGGGTTCATAACATTTACTCATTATATGAACAATCAACGACCAGATAGTCCAATTACTTATAGTAAGGTTATCATTCATAAAATTATCAAACCGTCAATATAAAGTTTTGATTTAAATGAATTCCGAAAATTGAGTTCAAGACATTCATTTAATTATTAGGAATATATTCAATCTTTCCCAAATGCTTTCTTTTACATGAACTCGAAACAAAAACATCTTTGGTTCATAAAGATTTGCCTTGAAATTCTTAAGGCTGGAACTCTAAATTGGTTTTATGATTGGTGGATTCATTTTGGTCCAACCCAACAAATCCTATTATTCATTTATATAAACAGTATGAAGGAATTCATCCACAATTCAAAACCAAATCTCCTAATATCAACAAATTATCTCTTTATTTCTTCACAGAATGTGGTATTCCTTGGATTTTTATGTGGAATATTCAAATATCCACTAATACTCATCTTCCTCTTCTTCAAAAAACTTATTGAGTCAAATGGTGGGACAATCTTCCCGATCTTGACAAAAAACTTCAAGAAATTTCCTCTATTCTTTCTCAACATGCTAAAACAGCAAAATATGAGGCACCATTTTCTACACTCCAATCCATTTGAAATCTTCAAAGAAATGCTTCAAAAACAAAATCCTGATTTAAACAGCCCAAATTAACCAAAAATGTCTTGTTTCAATGAAGTCTCATTTTCTTCAATCATTCGATCAATCCTCTCATTCAGATGATGATTCCATGACTTCCTATAAAAATACATTTAATATTTTAGCTGAACAATCTCAGCCTGATAGTCCAGATCCCTCATTAGGAGAATTTTGGGATACAATAATCCATCAAGTAAAAGGCAAAAGAAATAATACCAAGAGGGGCCAACCATGATGTCATCAAGTTTTACAACAGCATATACAGTTGTCTCCTATGACGCAAGCTCACATGTCACTCTACTCAGCAATTCATCTGTGGCGCATGCCATGAGATCATCAAGCAATAATTTCGGGACGAAACGACTGCAACCATTACATCTAGCACATGTGTCCCACTTATCGACGAATTTCAACTAATTCAAATCCGCAACTCTCTATAAATAGGTAGCCTGGGGATTGTCCAAGGCACCGAATATTTTAGATCGAAAATTTTTAGTCTTTAATTCCTTTCTTTTCTTTCTTTCTGCAAGTGTGTATCGGAGAAGACTCTCATATCGGTGAACTTCTCTTCTTTATTTAAATTTCTTTACGCAAGTATAGTAGTGTAATAGTTTTGTTATTAAAGCTTTTGTTTATGTGTTCCTTTGTTTATAATATATGATATAAGGTTTGTTTAATATCTATTTAGTTTCTTTTATCCACAACAACTTTTCCCCTACTTTAATAACTTGGTATCAGAGTTATGTCAGGCTAAACCCGTGGTAATTACATGTGACGAGTAGAAAGTGTTGGAATATTAGGAATTAGTATGTCGTGATTAGAATCCTATTCATGGACATATCAATTACTATTCATCTTCTTTTTTAAATATTTTATGGATAACTTATAATGATCTTTTAAGTTTTACTACCATGCTGATTGACGCGTTGGGATAATAGGCGTGTAGTAATGATTGCGTGTTTGCCGATTTCCCCCGTAAAAGATAATCATTGACAGATGCTTTTTCAACAGCTATTTGGTAGTAAAGCAAAATTGATCAAAGTTTGGAATCCATAAAATTTCTGGAGAAGAAGATAAATAATATTTTATATATATATGAATAGTATTCCGACTCACTATTTACTATAGTATAACTATTCCAACATTACTATTCTTATATGTAATTATACTATTATTGGTGATTTTCATAATCATTTTTTACCTCTATTTTATTGTTTTAAATTTAAAGAAAATAATAATTTAATTTTCATGTCTATTTTTTATTTTTTAAAAATAAATCAATTAAAAATAATGAATTGGTTAAATGGTCTGATGTTGAAGATGAGTTAAGTAGATGGACAACTTCCATCGACCCCAAAATAATTTACAAATATGGTTGGAACAATTGGTCTACTGATAAGACTACTGAGCAAACTCTTAGTTTAAATGAAGACCAAGAAGGCTTTCAACTCCTCCAATGAAGATCTAATACAAGACATTCATAAATTTAGATTCCTACATTTAGGATGCATACAGGTAGCTTTTAAACATTTAACCTTATTAAGTAATGATAACAGTTTATTAAGTATCCTTAGAGATGCTAGATGCCTTGACAGACACCCTTCTTTAATGGCTGCTGTTGAGACCAACCTATGTCATGGTCCAGTTTACTATAATGTTTTCCCAACATAACTTTATCCCTCACAAATAAAAATATATTACATGCTTATACTCTTAACCTTCAGACTAAATGGTACAATTTCATGCCTGGATCAGCTCTAATCTATTGACTTCATTATAAGGTGATGACTTTGTTGGCTCCTAGGATAAATTATCATAGTGAACCAGGAAAGATTGTGTTAATTGAGACTAATTATTTAACAGCAAATGTTGCTACTCCTCGTATAATTCCTTAGAAAAAAATTACTTTCCCCGATAAATGGAGTATCAACTAGGCTATACCACCCAAACCTATCCTCAATCAGGATATTGAACAAATTGTTCAAACTAATCAGGCGATGTAATCTTAACATTTGATAGATCTACATCCCAAAAGACTCCTTTCAGGAGATCTTATTCGGAATCGAGACTTCGAGGTCCTTATAGAGTATCTATACACTCGACAGCTCGATCCTCTTATTCTGAAATTAATTCTTCAATTCCTTTTGAATTTGATCACCCTAATCTCTTGAACCAAATCTTGAAGGAATTCATGTTTCTAAGCAACAAATTTCCCATGGGATATATACCCAACATCAGAGGGAATCCCCTACTGCTAGCGAGATAAATTTCTCACTCACTTAACAAAGTTTTTATGGATTATATCAAACCTGTAAATCCTGAAAATTTTGTTATTAATCGACAACAAATAAATTTTGAATTTTACTGGACTTAGTTGACAAAATTGAAGATCCAATAATGAAATTCAAATTAATTGAAGCCTGTATTACTACAGCCCAAAAGGAAACCAAAAAATCTTTAATAGTAGAAAATCCCTATTCTATTAAATAATTATTTAATCGGCTTGAAACCCATGGTTCAACAAATCCTTTGGCAAATTCTAATCATATTCATCCCATTATTGCCACTCTTAAACAAAATATAAAATCCTTAAACACTGAATTAATTACTATTAAGCATCATTTTGCTAAGGAATTTAATACCATCAATACCTGGATCAATCTTCTGGAAAATACAGGAGCCTCTTCCAGTTCCCCATCAACTACTTACTTGAATACCTTACAACAAGTATCATCTCCCAAATGGTAATCAAGATTGTACTCTTCATGATATCATTGCTCTTATTGATAGTGGAGCAAACATGAATTGTATTAAAGAATGATTAGTTCCCTCTCACTATTTGACGAATACTACTCACAGTCTCACCAATGCTAGTGGCTACCATATACCCATCCGTCATAAACTCAATCATGCTGCAATTCAGCATAATGGTATTTGTATTCTTACTACTTTTATGGTCCTCCATGATTTAACCTAATTTCTTATTTTAGGTATTCCTTTCATCACCTCCATATTTCCCTTTACCAAGGTTGATTCCCAGGGCATTTCTGCCCAATTTCATGGTCATCCTCTGAATTTCCACTTTTTATCCTCTTCTTCATCCACATCTCTTCCTCAGCTTTGTTGTTTTCAATCCCAGGGTAGTGGCCAATTCTGGTGGTGCCCTATTCACTCTAACCAAATTCACAATCGAATTGTCCATACCACTAAAGACCTTATTAATGGTTCCCAACATAATGTTTTTATATCACCCACAAAACCTTTGGATTCATGTTTATTTGGTGATTCTACCAACCCAGTAGATAACCTACTAACAAATAACTTCCTTGCAGACAATGACCAGCAATCCAGATAGATCTTCCCACCAATCCATGATATCTTCAAAAGACAAATCTTCCCCACAAAGAAAAGTTTATGTTGTACTCAGAGGATTCCAATCGGGACTTTACTACTCTTGGCAAAATTGTCACAGTCAAATTTACAATTATCCCAACGCATTATATCAAATGCATAATTCCATCATAATAGTCCAAGATGCCTTCGAACTATTTCAAACTACTTTTTCAAACTACTTAGCAACTAGCAAAATCTAGTATCAAGGAGGTAAAAGAATATTCAAGATCTGAAATATTCAGCATCAGTCATATACTTGATTTCTATAATCCGGGCATTCCTTCTAACATCTATAAGGATATGAATGGAATATGGAAAAACCATATTATCAATAACAAGAAAAGAGTAAGACAACATATGAGTTCTCTTACAGTCAAAATTCAGGCTCAAGGATCAAATATCAAAAAATTATATGATTGCTTGATTTCCTTGTTAAAAGATTTTAACTGGGAAGATGAAATTTTTACCATTGAGAAAATTACCCATTTTCTCAACCTCATTAAATTAGTAGAAAAATATTTTCAAGACCCTATTCTTAACCGTCTTAAAAGAATCTGTATGTTTGAGAAAATCAAACATGTCCTTCCCATTGATATTTCTCAAAATATTTTGTCTCAAATTGAAAATCCAGTAAAAGAGATGAAACACATCTTATTGCAAAATTATCAATTTATTAATCATATTCAGGGTTATCATCTCCCTAAACTTTCTATTTTTATTCTTGATTACTCTCACAACCTATTACAATGTCTTGATTGGGGACTGATTAATCAAATTATTTTCCCACTTTCTAATATTCCCAATATCCCAAGAATGATTAAATCCTTGATCTTCCATTTCTCCAAATGTTTACCCAATGGCATTCATCTTACTTTCTGGATAACTAGCATCATTGGCTGGAGGTCTAGAGAACAATTCTTTCAACCATACCAAATATGGATTCTTCGCAAAACCAAGATGTATGAATTTTCCTATGTCCAAATACCAGACCCTTCTGCAATATCTAGTGTCAAATGAATCTCTCCCAAATCATATTGGATTCATACTTTAATACATTTCTCCCAAGCAAGAGGAACTTCTAAGGATCATTATTCCTCAAAATCACTGATGGCAGAAGACTTTTTCCCACTAATCTTCGTATGGAATATATGACCACTCCATAACAAAAAGCTGAAGCTGAAAAGCTTTTACAACAAATGATAAGCAGGATTAATCTCCATCTTCCTGCAAATCTAAAAATTGAAACCACAATCCAAGAAGAAGAATTGCTACATAGAATACCTGACTCGGATAGTTCCTTATCTGGAGATTCTACCTATTATCATAATCTTGATAATCATATGGAAGATCAATATTCAATGACCCCACCAATTTGCAAGCAGCATATATAGTTCTCTCCGATGACGCAAGTTCGCATGCCACTCCACTCAATAATTCATCTGTGACACATGCCATGATGTCACCTTTAATTTATATTTAATTTACATTTTATAACACTAGCATTATTAAGAGTTTGAGTGGTTTTATCAAAATACTGGGTAGGAACTAATCCTTCCTTAATACAATTTAAATCAGCTCCACTATCAATTTGAGCAATGGCATCCTTGATAGTAAATTCTTGATTGATTACCAAAGTGATTTTAATATACCATTTTTGAGATATTACTTGATTCATAACATTGATTTTATTATTTGCCTGAGTATTGGAAGGGGTTATGTTGTTTGAAACAAGATTATTGTTGAGATTAATAGATTTCTTTTGTTTATTTAACTCAGTTTTTAATGAATTGATTTCATATTTAAGATCATTGATGATAACCGGTCTGGGTAAAGAAGATTCCTTAACATTGTTGTATTAAGATATGGAAATACATTCCTCAAAAATTTTGGATTTTATTATTGGATCAGTAGTTTTACTTGCTAGATCCAATAAGGTTTGTTGACTAGTTATGACAACATTAAGGTTTGGATTGTCTGATGTTTTTAAAGGATGATTGATCTCATTATGTGATAAAGAATCAAAATTATGATCTTTATCAAATTCATCTTGTTTAGAAGTACTAGATTTTATCCCAAATTTCGATAATTAATTTGGATAATTTTAATTTGAGTCTTTATTCTTTATCAATTGGATGTGATTTTGTGCGAATTTTACATCTATTGTCATAATGGCCAAAGTTATGACATTTATAACATTGCACGTGTTATTTTGATTGGATTTCTTTGGCAAAGGAGGTCCATGACTCCTTTTCTTAGATTGCTTATAAAATTTTGAGGAATAATTTTGAGTGCGATGAATATACTTAGTTTGAGTTAAAACATTTAATTGTAAATTGGTTTCTTTTTTAGAATTGGAGTTCGAAGATAATATTTTTAACCTAGATGTTAATTGTTTAATGAATTCATTTGTGGGATAAGAAGCTACTGATTGAATAAACGTAGGAGCTAAGGTTTCACGAGGAGATTGTACTATAGAATTATTCAAAATGTTCCAAGATTTTGGACAATCTTCAAGAAGATGTATCCTCCTTTCTTCCTAAGCCATTTCAAGATATTGGGTTGCTTTAAACAAAGTAACAAAGGAAATGATTTGATAAGATGTTTCTACATATTTGTAAAATTTTCTTAAAATTCTTGTAATTTTAATCCAGAAAACTTTTGAAAATACCATGCACGAAATGATACATATTTATCCTAGTAAAATTCAGAATTTATTTGTTGTCTATTAATAACAAAATTTTCAGGTTTTACAGGTTTGATATAATCCATAAAAACTTTGTTAAGAGAGTGAGAAATTCATCTCGCTAGCAGTAGGGGATTTCCTCTGTTGTTGGGTATATATCCCATGGAGAATTTGTTGCTCAGAAACATAGATTCCTTCAAGATTTGGTTCAAGATTAGGGTAACCAAATTCAGAAGGAATTGAAGAATTAACTTTTGAATAAGAGGGCTGAGCTGTCGAGGGTATAGATACTCTATAAGGACCTCGAGATCCCGATCTCGAATAGAATCTCCTAGAAGGAGTCCTTTGGGATGTAGATCTATCAAATGTTAAGATTACATCGCCCTGGTTAGTTTAAAAATTTTGTTCAATATCCTGATTGAGGATAGGTTTGGGTGGTATAGCCTGATTGATACTCAATTTATCAGGGAAAGTAAGGAATTAAACGAGTAGCAATATTTGTTGTTAAATAATTTGTCTCAATTAACACAGTCTTTCCTGGTTCACTATGATAATTTATCCTAGGAGCCAGTGTAATCACCACCTTATAATGAAGGCGATAGATTAGAGCAATGGTCTTTGATCCAGGCATAAAATTATACCCTTTAGTCCGAAGGTTAAGAATACAAGCATGCAATATATTTTTATCTGTGAGGGATCAAGTTAAGTTGGGGAAAACATTATAGTAAACTGGACCATGACATAGGCTGGTCTCAACAGCAGCCATTAGAGAAGGGTGCCCGTCAAAGCATTTACCATCTCTAAGGATACTTAATAAACTACTATCATTACCTAATAAGGTTAAATGTTTAAAGGCTACTTGTATGCATCCTAAATGTAGGAATCTAAATTTATGAAGGTCTTGTATTAGATCTTAATTGGAGAGGAGTTGAAAGCCTTCTTGATCTTCATTTAAACTGAGAGTTTGCTCAGTAGTCTTAATAGACATATCAGTAGGCCAATTGTTCCAACCATATTTGTGAATTGTTTTGGGGTCGATGGAAGGAATTATCCATCTATTTAACTGATCATCAGCATCAAACCATTTAACAAATTCATTATGTTTAATTGATTTGTTTTTTAAAAGTAAAAAATAGACATGAAAATTAAAATTTTGTTTTTTTTTTTAAATTTAAAACGGTAAAATAGAGGCTAAATTTTTTTTTGAAAATTACCAATAATAGTGTAATTACATATGAGAATAGTAATGTTGGAATAGTTATACTATAGTAAATAATGAGTCGGAATACTATTCATATACATATAAAATACTATTTATCTTCTTCAGAAATTTTATGGATTCTAAACTTTGATCAATTTTGCTTTACTAGCAAATAGCTGTTGAAAAAGCTTCTGTCAACGGGGGAAATTGGCAAACACGCAATCACTGCTACATGCCTATCATCCCAACGCAACTAATAACGCGTCAATCAACATGGTAGTAAAACTTAAAAGATCATTATAAGTTACCCATAAAATATTTAAAAAATAAGATGAATAGTAATTGATATGTCCATGAATAGGATTCTAATCACGACATACTAATTCTTAATATTCCAACACTTTCTACCCGCCATATGTAATTACCACGGGTTTAGTCTGACATGACTCTGATACCAAGTTATTAAAGTGGGGGAAAAGTAGTTGCGGATAAAAGAAACTAAACAGATATTAAACAAACCTTATATCATATATTATAAACAAAGGAACACATAAACAAAAGCTTTAATAACAAAACTATTACACTACTATGCTTGCATAAAGAAATATAAATAAAGAAGAGAAGCTCACCGATACGAGCGTCTTCTCCGATACACACTTGCAGAAAGAAAGAAAAGAAAGGAATTAAAGACTAAAAATTTTCGATCTAAAATATTCGGTGCCTTGGACAATCCCCAGGCTACCTATTTATAGAGTTACAAATTTGAATTAGTTGAAATCTGTCGACAAGTGGGACACGTGTGCTAGATGTAATGGTTGCAGTCGCTTCGTCCCGAAGTTATTGCTTGGTGATCTCATGGCATGTGTCACAGATAAATTGTTGAGTAGAGTGACATGTGAGCTTATGTCATAGGAGACAACTGTATATGTTGTTGTAAAACTTGATGACATCATGGTTGGTCCCTCTTGGTATTATTTCTTTGTGCCTTTTACTGATCGATTATTATATCCCAAAATTCTCCTAATAAGGGATCTGGACTATCAGGCTGAGATTCTCCAGCTAAAACATTAAATATATTTTCAAAGGAAGTCATGAATCATCATCTGAATGAGAGGATTGATCGAATGATTGAAGAAAATGAGACTTCATTGAAACAAGACATTTTTGGTTAATTTGGGCTTTGTTTAAATCAGGATTTTGTTTTCGAAGTATTTCTTTGAAGATTTCAAATGGATTAGAGGCGAGGGTAGAAAATAGTGCCTCATATTTTGCTGTTTTAGCATGTTGAGAAAGAATAGAGGAAATTTCTTGAAATTTTTTGTCAAGATTGGGAAGATTGTCCCACCATCTGGCCTAATAAGTTCTTTGAAGAAGAAGAAGATGAGTATTAATGGATATTTGAATATTCCATATAAAAATCCAAGGAATACCACATTCAGTGAAGAAATAAAGAGATATTTCGTTGGTATTAGGAGATTTAGTTTTGAATTGTGGATGACTTCCTTCATATTGTTTATATAAATGAATAATAGATTTTGGTAGGATTTGTTGGGTTGGACCAAAATGAATCCACCAATCATAAAACTAATTTGGAGTTCCAGCCTTAAGAATTTCAAGGCAAATCTTTATAAACCAATAATGTTTTTGTTTCGAGTTCATGTAAAAGAAAGCATTTGTGGAACATTGAATATAATTCCAATAATTAAATGAATGTCCTGAACTCAATTTTCGGGATTTATTTAAATCAAAACTTCATATTGAAGATTCGATAATTTTATGAATGATAACCTTACTGTAAGTAATTGGGCTATCTGATCGTTGATTGTCCATATGATGAGTAAATGTTATGGACCCAGTTGATGTAAGGATAACTTCTGCAATGATACAGGTTTTGCCGTCAAGGGCTGGATGTCCATTAACATCAAGATATCTTCTTTTAATTTCCCATGGATCTAACATCCATTGTTGATCTTTTGGTTCAATTACCAGAATAGTAGAGACTATCTTTTTGGATATAGGAAATATCTTTTGATTCACTTATTTTTTCTTTATTGATATTAGATGTTTCTTTTCCTTTTTGAGGTCGAGATCTATTATTCTGAATGATTGTCCAGAGATTATAATCATCTGTGGATTCACGTGATTGTGGTAAGGGGATGTTGCCCCTTCTTCTGCCTCTGCTTAGTCCTCCTGAGGAGGATGCTTCTATTATGAGATTCCCTGCAAAAATTCTCTGGTTAGAAAATCAAGGAGAGAGTTTGTCTCTCCTTTAATATAAGTAATTTGAAAGTCAAAGGAAGATAATTCTGCTTGCCATCGAGCAAATATTTGTTTTGATGCTAAATTTTTTACATATTTTTGTAAAACTTGTTTTACAGCACTGCAGTCAACTCTGAGTAAAAAAGATTGATTTAATAAGTCATCTTGGAATTTAAGGATACATTTTATAATTGATAAAATTTCTTGTTTGATTGTTGAATAATTATTTTGAGCTTCCTTCCATATACCAGAGGTATATCTAATTAATTCTTCTTTTTCCTTAGAGGGATTTACTTGTTTTAGCATTCCTCCATAGCCAAGTTCAGAGGCATCAGTCTCCACAATTTTACACCAAAGAGGATTGGCTAAAGAAAGAGAGACAAGGAATATGTTTAACTTTTAATTTGATTTTTTGAACAGCTTTGGAACGTTCTTCTGTCCATAGAGATAGAACCTTTTTCAATCTAGAATATAAGATTGATGCATCTTGTGCAAGATTAGATAATAATCAACAATATAATTTAGACTTCCCAATAACCTCTGTAATTGAGTTTTGTCTAAGATTTCATCAGGAAATTTAAAGGCAAATTCAATACTTCTATCAATAGGGATAATTTGGCCTTGGTGAATAATATGACCAAGAAATCTAATGAATGTTTGAAATAACTTAATTTTAGGGGCAGATATAACCAATCCATTCTTTTGTATAATATCGTTAAAGATTTTTAAATGTTTAAAATGTTAATCAATGAAATTAGAGAAGATGAGTATGTCATCTATATAGACTATGAAAAAATCTGTGCATGGAGTGAATATGCCATTCATTATATTTTGGAATTCAGATGGAGCATTTTTAAGGTTAAAAGGCATAACATTTTATACCAAATGTCTCAATGGAATTGTAAAAGCCGTTTTGTATCTATTAGCCTCCGCCACCTAAATTTGCCAATACCCCGATTTGAGGTCAAATTTGAAAAAATTGGTGCAAAATGTAATCGATCCAATAAATCCTTTTTACTAGGGATGGGATATCGAATCCATTATAAACAGTCATTTAAAGACTTATAATCGATGACAAGACGAGGTGTTCCTCGTTCACGTTCAACATTTTTATTGACATAAAAAATTGTACGACTCCATGGAGAGTGACTAGGGGGTATTAATTGTTTTTGTAATAGACTGGCAATTTCAGTTTTACAAAGTTCTAAGTAAGCAAGTTTCATTTGACTGGATCGTGCTTTTGTTGGAATTATTTTTTCATTAAAATCATTTGTATATGGTAAAGAAACAATATGTTTCTTATGATTCCAGAAAACATTTAGAATATCACTACAGATATCATGGTGATAGGACTTTAGTAATTGGGAAATCTTAGTTTGGATTGAAGGAGATTCCAATTGTTTTTGTCAAGATAAAAACTTTACTTCTTGTTGTAGGAAATTAAGTTGTTGTTTGAACAATAAATTGGATTCCATTATGATTAACCAATTTTGTTTGTGGTGGAGTTAAGAATTTAAATATAAGATTATGTTCATTATAAAGGGCATAGATTCCAGTGTCGTCAACCTTGGTTAATGGTAGAATGGATGTAATAAAAGGAGTACCAAGTATGACTAATTGAGTTAAGTCTTTAATAAGTATAAAAGTTGATGGAATACATATTCCATTATTGCAAATTGAAACATAATTTAATTTAAATTTAATTTGTATTTTATAACAACTGGCATTATTAAGAGTTTGAGTGGTTTTATCAAAATACTGGGTAGGAACTAATCCTTCCTAAATGCAGTTTAAATCAGTTCCACTATCAATTAGAGCAATGGCATCCTTGATGGTAAATTCTTGGTTGATTACCAAAGTGATTTTAATATACCATTTTTGAGATGTTACTTGATTCATAACATTGATATAATTATTTGCCTGAGTATTGAAAGGGGTTACATTGTATGAAACAAGATTTGGTTCAAGATTAGGGTGATCAAATTCAGAAGGAAGGTTTTGCTAGTTTCTGTCAAACTTAGTACACTCTCAAGTGGCTATCATGCGTGGATCGCATCACAGATCTTTGGATCAAATACCCATAAGTTGATAATTCGTCATTCATGCATCATGGTGCCAACCTAAATCAAAGGTAATTGATCTGTGCATTGTTACTTGTTAGTAACCTGCACCGCACAATCAATTAGAAAGCTCTTAGATTGGGCTATAAACAAGAAAATGCACACATTGGATGCTCCAAACCATCTGAAAGTAGATAGTTTATTGATAGTCTAACACTGCATTGGGAAAAATGGATTTGGATTTGACCCGAGGATTCAAAATCCCAAATTTGAAATGGAAGAATAAAAGAAATTTGGCGTTTGGATGCATTATAAGAAGGTTTTAGATTTTAGGGTTCCCCAAATAATTATACTTCCATGCTACTGACAAATGGATAATTCAATATAGCAATGTTGCCCCCCTCAAGCTACATTGTTCGTAGAGATGATAAGTGATCAGGTCGGCCTTTTGAAAGGATAATGTCTAATACACTTATTAAGAACAAATCTCTCTTCCAAATTTGCTCATAGAGCACAAAAGGTAAACAAGCTCAGTTGTCTTTAAACTGCATTACAACAGTACCAAATCGGGTAAAAATGTCAGCAATCACCTCAAGTGGTCAAGTGTAGTGAAGAAGAATTTCCCACCCTGTTCGGACAATGTCATTATGCAAATCACCATCCATCTTAATATGTGTTGGGAAAAACCTAACAACTATCCTAAAACACCTTCGTTTTCTCTTGAATACATAGGACACAAAAAGGGGAACGGGAACAATTCCAACAAGAGTGTACCTGTGAACATCAAAATTTCCAAATATCCATGGACAATAACCTCTTAGACTTTCCAAAATAATCACATTTTTCATTTAAAAGAGATATCAGAAACTAAAAGATGTGCAGTTGCAAATAACATGTAAAAAAAAACAGTTGCAAAAAGGTATCAAATACTAGCTACAGAAATTCTTCATGAGGTTTCAAAAGACATCCAATTCTAAATTCACAAAGAAGAGCGAATATAAGCAATGTGAATACACAAGAACTAACGTGTCCAATTGAAGATTTACTACAATAAAAATACACTAACAAAAAATAAATTTCCAAACATAAAAAGACCTGCATTCCAACAAACATAAGATAGGTTCTAGATATAATACCCCAACATTGTTGGCGTCCCATAGCTTTTTTGCTCCATAATCCACTGCCTGCAGTCATGCAACCGATTCATTTATCCGCTAAAAACCCTCCTACAACTCTTGCTCAAAATCCAGAGAGAAAATATCTCAAACACGATATTAAACTAAAATTTTATAAGGCAGAAATAAGCTAAGGACCACTGTTAAGATTGATAAGCTCTACAAAACATCAAAAACAGCAGTAAAATGATTAACCTAATTACTAAGCAGATAGTCATCGCAAGTTAAATAGCCATTCCTTGTTACCTTGGCACTTTTACTTTTGGGATTTTTGCCGTGCCGACACTTGGTGGCACTTGGACACTCCTCAAATAGCATGAAACATATAACCAGATAAATGCTCATTATTTTGACATTGATAAAATGAACTTTGTTTTTAAAAAATTGTGTAAAGTTTAGTAACTACTAAATAAAAGGTTTGGATCATTGAAAACGATTTTTATAATATAGTATATTTTTATTTAGGTTCGTGACATATACTATGTACCTTTTTATTACATATCTCCATTGGCTCTTTGATATTTTCATTCAAAATTTTTCTGTATATGTTCTATTTATTTAATTTATTTTTTTCAAGGTCGTGCCACCGTATTGAAATCTTCATAACTTGGCGTGCCAAATATCTATTGGCACCTTGACACTTGGCACCTGTTCAACATGTCCGGGTAACACTTCTTTCATAAACTTTCGATCACTGTCATCTCTTTATCATCATAGTAACAAAATTCTCCACTTTTTTCAATAACGCCAATTTAAATGGTTACTTTTGCTCAGAAACATTTACCCAATTTAATCGCAGCTGATTGAAAATTTTGTGTGTTTTTTCTGTTTTCTTCTTAACTTTACTATTAAATAGCGAAGTTTACGCCTTAATCACAATTTTTCATGATGTGTAATCTTCCTATAATTAGCTTTAACAAAAATGTTTATCAGTAAATTACTAATTTAGTCTTTATTTTGGGTTATTCTTTAAATACAATTAAATATAAGCAAATTGGTGTATTAAAATCTATTTTAAAAAATATATCTAAGTTTAGTAATTGAGATTCTCTAATAACTTTTCCTACTTTTCCCAGAATTTTGTTGGATTTTTCCTGAATTGCAATCTTTTTGTCCTCACCGAGTAATTTCCGAATCTCATCTATTTCTTCCAATTTCCCCCCGAATCACAATTTTTACCATTACAGAATAGTTCCCAATTCCCGACTTGATGACTATGCTTCTCATTCTCTTCTTTGACTCGATTTTATAGACTAAAGTCGGTTGAACATTTTTCTCTACAATTCAAAGTAATAAACAATCATGAAATCGACCGATCTGATATCAAACGCATCATCATCATCAAATCTATCCCATCTATTTATGGTTCTGACCTCAAAACACATTCGTATAAACAATTATCAGCTTGATCTAATAATATTCATCGAAAAAAAAAAGTTTTGATTTCATTTGATCGAGATCATAATTCAACCAATCAGAACTTGGAAGGAAAAAATTTTAAGAAATAAAAAAGTAGAGGACAACGAAGATCAATGGGGGATGAGGAAACGAAACCCTACCCGTTCTCCGGCGAAAGCGCCGGCGACGATGAAGGTGACGTAGACGGAGTTGCGGCGCAATAGAAGCCTATAGAGGCCTTCGAGAAGACCTCCGGTTCTTTTTGCAGTCGAATTCATGGTTTTCTTATTCTTCTTCCTTCGCTCCTTAGGGCAGCGCTCACCTCTCGTCGAATAAATTGTGCCTATAATTGCAGGGCCTTTTATTGTGAGAAATGTTACTGCCACACCCTCTTTTGTTACAGCCACAGCGTCTGAGCAAAGAAAACCACTATTGACTGATAAGATCGTTGATATGTTTAGATTATAGTCATACCATCGGACGGTTAGATAATTGTTGATATATTGTGATCATGATCATATCATCGGATGGTTAGATGATCATTGATATGTTGAGATCATGATTATTCCATCGTACCATTATATGTTGATTCCACATTAGGCACATTCTAAAAAAATTAATGTGAATCATGTTTGATGGTACACTGTGATCACCTTCACTTTTTGAGATGCGTGCCATGCGAAGTAAACATCTACCAAGATGATAGTAGGCTCATGATCCAAAGATCTATTGCCTTTGTGTGGAAGATTGGTATGATTCATAGCAGTCAATGATTTATTTTTTTGATAAAATGATGTGGCTGTTAAAAAGGATTTGACAACAACAGATCTCTGTGCAATGGTCAAGTCCAACGGGTTGAACCTGATTCGTGTTTCACGAGATTTCATCCGTTGAATAACAGAGAATCTAGACTTTTACATTTTCCATTTTTTTGATAGGATGACATATCGTCAAGATTCTCACCTATCCAATGGTGTAAAACTAGTTGAACATAATATCCAGGTCAATCAGTTGGACATGTCACAGTCCCCCACTGCTTTGTACTCAATGATATTAGATACGATGGTACACTGTCCACTAGACCATACGATACATCATCGTATTTAACATAAGGGAAATTTACGTCAGAGGCCCTATAGTTTCACCCACTGCATGCCGAGTCGTCGCCCGCCTTTAGAAAATGCCGAAACTACCCTTAATGTAATAAATAGTCGCCATTTTTTTAACTTTTCACTATTTATCTTTTTTTATTTTTTACTTTTTCGTTCGAAGTCGGTGGAGAGGCGGTGTCGATTCGTTGTCGCTAGCGTTCCTTTCTTCAATCTTCAAGTTACCAAATTTGTAAATTAAAAATAAAATTATCTTTCGTTATTGTAGATTTTTTTCTTCTTCTTTCTTCGATGTATATTTTATCATAATTTTTTAATATTACTCTACATATAATCGATATCAATTATATTTATAGTCGTTATTGATTACATATAGAGTCGATATCGATTACATATAAAATCGATATCGATTGTATTTATAGTCGATAACGATTATATATACAATCGATATCGACTGTATATGCAATCGATATCGATTTTATATATTACAGTTCAATTAATATTTAAACAATCCGTGTTAGTATGAAACTCAGTCATTTCTTTTTTATTACAGTTCATTTCAATAAGCTGTCAAGATAATTGTAGACCAACCTGCTGCCAAGTGTTTCCTCAGTGTCATTTTGAATCTCTACGATACCGCTAACCCAACTTGAAAGGAGTTGCTGAAAGCTTCAATTTTTAGTGAAATATTTCAAATGCCTACAGGTGTGAGATTTCTTGGAGATGTGGTCGATGCGATGTTGACTTTTTGAGTTAAAAAAAATCACTTTCGAATTGGGAAGACTGATGTCTATCTACGAAAGTTAGACATTGTATTGATACTGGACCTTACCATAGTTGGCCCCGAAAAGTATACCTCGTCCGTTAAATCACCGGAAGAACAAACCATTCGATACAAATATTTTTGTGCAACGCCTCATGAGAAAAAATTTCGATCTCATATAGATAATGCAATTTGGAGAGCGGAAAGTGATGACGACTTCGTAAAGTTCTCCCTTCTATATATGTTGTGTATATTTCTTTTTCTCGGATCCCATCATCAATTGGTGGAAGACCACATCCACCTCATCAATGACGTCGATAACTTTAACCGAACTCTGTAGAATCTCCACGTGCACCATTACTTGATGGAGTATATAATGAAGGGCGCGGTGAATAGAAAAACTGTCAAAATGGATAAAGCTCTTAAGACGTACAACACATATGGATGTATATGTATACTCCAATGGTGGGCTTATGAGATGCTACCATATATCTCGCCTTCCCAGACCGGCCTTAAGAACCCTTTCCCACGATTGATGAAATGGTCGGACAAGGCGCAATCAAGAATCAAAGGTGACACTCTCTGACAAATGTTAAACAACAATGTATGATGTCTATTAAATAATTCAAATTTATAAAATTAAGGAGTAGAGAGATCCGATGCCGATTGAAAAAAAAAAAATTCGATTCATTAGAGAATTGTTATCGATTCATTCTAGAATCGATACCGATTCATTATTGATTCATTATAGAATCAATAACGACTTGTTAAATAGTCGATAACGATTCATTACAGAATCGATATTGACTTATTAAATAGTCGATAATGATTTATTATAGAATCCTTATCGATTATTTAATAAGTTGATAACGATTCATTACCGAATCGATAACAACTATTTAATAAGTCGAAAACGATTTATTACAGAATCGATAACGACTTATTAAATAGTCGATAACGATTCAATACAGAATCGATAACGACTTATTAAATAGTCGAATGTAATATCCCTAATATTTTCGGCATATATTTGTTTACCTCGGTAAGCGTGCCCGGAAAATACTGGAGAATATTTTTGGACTTTTGGTAAGCTAGGGCTATGGTAAGACTAATGGCCAAAGGATTTAGTCTCGAGAGGTGTGCAAGTCATGAAGTCAATGACTTATACTATTGGGTTGGTATTGGTGGTTAACACTAGATATACTCTCAAACTAAAAAGGATAAGTTGTAAATTTAAATATCTAGATTTTTTTTTGTATGCTTTGTTTATATATTAAAGAGAGAGAGAGTTTAGAGAAAATATGCTTCTCTCTTCCGGTTGGAAAACATAGGAAACTTTTGGGGCTGCTTTTGATCTTTAGATCTAGAGAGTTTGAGAACTCCTCTTCCCATCTCAACCATTAATAAGCCTTGAGTTAGTACTTGGATCTGTTTGAGCTACTGAAAAAGAAAAGAGATGAGGAAAGGGAAAGGGAGAAGTTCTCTTTAAAATTTTCGTGGCTGAGACGATGATCACCTCCAAAGGAATAAAGAGTCGCTTGAAGTTTTAAACCGTTGATCATAGAAGCTTGTTCCGGTGCGTGAATCGGTACAAGGGGATCAACAGAATTAAGCTACAAGAGGTATGCCTTAAAACCTCCTTATGCAAAATTGTTTGATTTTTGTTAAGAATGTAAGTTTTGAATTCAATAGAAATGATGGAATGGCTGTGTAGAAAATATGCAAAAGAATCCGAGCATGTTAAAAAATTCACAGCCACAGTACCTGAGAAAATCGACCATCGATTTTCAAAATCGATCGAATTAGAAATCGTCGAATTTAATCGAAATCGAAAAATGGGATTTTAGCTTTAAAGATTGAAATTCGATGGTCGAATTTCAAATCGACCATCGAATTTCAAATTCGACCATCGAATTTAAAATCGATGGTCGAATTATGTCCAGTTCTGTTTTTTTTAAAATTTTGATTGGATTTTTTTGTTTATGAGCCTTTGGATAAATTTTGGGGTTGTATATTAACACTTAGGGTGTTAATATATGTAGGTTTTAGTCAATTGGGAGTCCTTGGAGAGGATTGCTTAGACATGCCTTTGATTTTGCTTGGTTAAGGTAGGGGAACCTTGTATTTAATTTGCATCAAATTATAAGTATAGATTGTTGACTATTTCAATTAAGGGTAAATTTTGAAAGTTCTGTTGCACACAGTATAAATAAAACTCTGAACACATGGCTCAATTTGAAAAATTTGTGAACCTTGCTATAACTAAGAACCTTTGGAATTCGAATCTCAGAACCTCAGTTAATTTTTGAATCAGAACTTTGAATCAGAACCTTGAAAAATTAGTATATGTTATGAATAATAAGCTTGGATATGTGTTAGCATTTGCATTTGATTTTGGGTTCATAAGTATGATGCCCTAGATTCCACCAACCGTGTTGTCGGTAAATCTTTGGGCCAAGTTTCCCTCATAGCGTAGGCGCTTGTTGCAATTACGAAATGGGTTCATGAGCGATGGTCGATGAGGGTCTCCCCATCGGTCACGTAGTCTGCTCTCATGCTATAGGAAATTTGAGAGATAAAATTAAGTTATAAATTTAAGACAAGAAGCATGCTAAATCAGAACATTTGAACACTTTAGATTTGTTATCAGTTTTGACTCAGGATTAGAACTGGAGATTTAATTTGAAAAGCATCATTGAAAAAAATCATATTTGATCCGATTCCATCTTTTGAAAACCTTTACTTATAAAAATGCAAATAGATCTGTTTTCCCTTATTGAGCTTGGCTGTTAGCTCACCCTCGACTATACGTCCACAGTCTTTGACCGATTTGGGATCTGAGGATTTGGAGGATTCTGATTATATTCCTGAGGAGGAATTAGACTTGCCTGCTGAGGAGTTCTTCCCTTGACCTTTAGATCCTGTATTTTGGTATTTTGTCTGAATATTGTTTTGAATATTGGGCCCTAGGCCTTATTTTGTTCTTTTTGATATCACTCAAGGAATCATTATTGTGAACCTCTATTTTAGGTGATCGGATTGGCCATCACCGGGGGTTCTTTTTGGTTCCTCACAGTGATATATCAAATTTTGTTATTTGAAGCTTTTATTTTTGGATTAACTAAGTTGCCTCTGTCTTTAGACCTTTGTTTATGTTGCCGGCTTCTGTTTGTTACGGCTTATTGAGAAATCAATAAGTTGATGAACCGGCCTTTCCTATACCTTAGGAATTGGAAAAGTCGGGTCATCACATCGATATTTTACATTTGGAATATATTATCAATTCAATCTGTTATTTACCGTGCTTCCTTTTTTTTCAAAAGGTTTGCTCTCCCCTCGAGCCTATTGGCTTTGAATTAGAGATACTCGTCTTAAAAGAATATTTATGAGGTTGAAAGGTCGTTGGAGGGAAGAGTTGCGATCGAAGAAGAAGAGAAATTACATTCCGATCGAGAATATTGACGAGAAAGAATTTGACGTCCAATCGACGTCGGACGAATAATCTTCCTCGAAAGAGGGCTCCGTCCATGTAGATTTAAAGCGACCGAGAACTAGGGGGGCCACGAAAGAGAGCCCAGCTGCGAAAGGGAGCCCAGCTGCACCAACCTCCTCCAATGAGCCATTGTTAAGGAGGATCGACGATTTGGTGTTAGAGAACTTGAAGCTCACTCAAAGAGTAAGTCATTTTGAGGGAGAGAATGTGGTCCTCGCGACACGTTATACTTCCATAGAGAAACTATACAACTCCTTGAATGAGCGGCTCCATGCAAGGGATGCGGAGTGGTAGAAGATGATTCACTACAACATATTGGTAAGGAAGGGCCAGGGAAATCTAAAAGAACTTCTTAAAATTTTATTAAAGGCGAGACCTAAGGTATGTATTGATACGTAGTCTTTATATGTTTAGGATTGTTAACATAAATCGACTCTATATACAGTCGATATCGATTGTAAATATAATCGTTATCGATTGTGTATAGAGTCAATAACGATTATAAATATAATCGTTATCGATTGTGCATAGAGTCGATATCGATTGGAAATATAATCGTTATCGATTATGAATAGAGTTGAAAACGATTATATTTACAATCGATATCAATTGTACATAGAGTCGATTTTGTATGCAATCGTTATCAACTGTATATAGAGTCGATAACGATTATATTTACAATCGATATCGACTTTTAAAATGAGGACCATAAATTATTTCTTATATTGTACCATTATTTCGATGTTCAGGATGTCGCTCTGTCAGAGCTGATATCGAAGGTGTGTGACACAGCCTTTGATAAGGAACCATCAGCTCCAATGCATGAGGATCCTCTCACGGATGAGGTAACGACAGCTACTGACGAGCAACCTGAGTCTCAAGCCGATAAGGGTCCAGCTGGTGAAGAGCAAACCTTTTCCCAATTGCCTCATCAATAAATTGACTCTCGCTTAAGACCTAGGCAAGGGAAAAACGTAAAATCAACTACCGTCAAACCTAAGACACAGCGAAGGGGAGTGATGGTGAAAATGCCTATAACGGAGAAGGTCATTGAAGGACCTACGACTGAGCTTAAACCTATAGCTAATGCTACTGTTGAGCTTGGACCTATGGCTGATGATGCTACTACTGAGCTGACAGCGGAGCAGAAATACATATTGAACCTGTGGAATAAGCCTCAGTCTGAGGACGAGTAAGTCATTCTTCTCAGGAACAAGCCTGAATCTTTCACTTTATTATTTTTTACGAAAATTAGTTACGTTGACCTTTATTTATACAGCAACTACATCAGCACTGTCGGTGATTATACGCTGATGGTGCAATCATTCAAATGTATGACAGACACACATTACTTGGATAATATTGTAAGTAAAGTAACCTTACTATAGGCACCAAATAGACAATATAAAGAGGCCGATGACTCAAAATAGAGTCGTCATCGACTCTGTAATGAATCGATATCGATTCATTGTAGAGTCGATGACGATTATTTATATAGTCAATAACGATTGTAAGTAGAATCGTTATCAATTCTCTATACGGTCAGTATCAACTCTACAACAAATTGATATCGATTCATTATAGAGTCGATACCGATTATTTATATAGTCGGTAACGACTGTATGTAGAATCGATATCGATTCATTGTAGAGTTGATACCGACTTTATTTCGAGTTGTCCACTTTATATATTGAAGGACAGAGGACAACTCTTTTGAATGTTACTTATTTAACTGTAACTGCATTGGTTTCAGATTATGGGTGCCTACCTGAGACACTTGGAAGTAATTGATGACAATATTCATCCCGATCGAAAGGACAAATGCTTCCTTATGTGCCCTACCGCTCTGACCTACATGGGCTTTGAACTGAACGATTTCAACAAATTCCTTCTCATTGAAAAATTATACGAATAATCGTTCGAGATTCAAGTCGAATGGTAGGCTGCCCATAAACTCGAGGAGAACTAAGGCAAGAAGCTGGTGCAACATTTCTTATTCAATCAATTTCAGAATTCGTGGGCTCACGAATGCAACACAGTATGCTTCCAGCAACTTTATAATTTTTTCTATTATACACTTTGAGATTATATTACTTTTTTATAGATATTTATCTCAATTCATTCACAACAACTATTACACTGGGCGCTCGCGATTGTGAAGGTAGTCGAACGATCGATATTAGTCGTCGACCCTATTTTTAATAGGCCCTCTAAGGAAAGATATCTGAACCAATTGTAAACACTGATAAGATATTTTGCTTAGCATATCTTTCATCATTGTTAGCTTAGCATATCTGGCATTCCTCTATTTTAAAATGGACCCAATATCTTTCCGCGATTTTATATTCGTACGGTGATTCCACTATACTGAACATGAAGACCTATCCTAGGTCATCAAGTGACTGTCGATACAAAGGCCTTCCCCAACAGACCAATTCAAGTGATTATGGGATATTTGTGTTGAAGTATGTGGAGTACTTTATATCAGAAAAAAAATTTGACTTCGCACAATCAGATATAAATAGGATCAGGGCATAAATTGACCATACACTGGCTAAATACACCGACGATGGAGGAGAAAAATTGGAGCAGGACGACTCAAAGGAGGAGGCACAGAAGTAGCTGTGGTTATATTATAAATAAAATATTTTGTAAATATAAATGAAACATTTTTAAGTAGCAGTGATTATATTGCAGAAGTAGCAGTCTTTATCGACTTTATATAGAGTCGCCATCGACTATATAAATAGTCGATAGCGACTCTATATAGAGTCGCTATCGACTTTATATAGAGTCTCTATCGATTATATAAATAGTCGATAACGACTCTACAATAAATCGATATCGACTTTAAAGACCATCGATGGCGACACTATATAGAGTCGCCATCGACTATTTATATAGTCGATGGCGACTTTACACAGAATCGTCATCGACTGTCTCGCCAATCATCAACGACTCTATATAGAGTCGCTAGAGTCGTGAATGACGCATTTGTACACTCCATGATCTTGTTTATGGGCAAGTGTATATTTTAAAATTACAACTATTACGAAACAAAATATCGGGATTCTGAGCTTATGAGCAAATATATACAATGTCTCATTTACATCACTCTTAAAAATATACACTATCAATCCATCGGTCTCACTACCGTGCAACTCCTGCGATTGTGACTATACTCACTGCACCTGTCACACTGTAGGGCCATAACCTCATCCTTAGACCGTATTCTTCTCTTCCTCGGACAACCGACCTGCTTTCGACAATTATAAGGTAGTCTCACTTTCATATTTTCAGAGAATTGTTCTGCTTGGAACTTCCATTGGCTTTTATCGAGGGTGGGAAGTCATTATTTGTCCTATGCTTGTCTAAAGCAAGCAGTGAAAAATCACTTTTCACAGAAGTTATGATAATCATAACTTTTCTAATTGGTGGCCGCCACGACATAGGAGTAAGGCAAGCCATGAATGTGCTAACAGCAATAAGTACATGTCTTGTATTCCAAGTTGACATGATAAATGAAATTTCTGGAGTTGACTTGAAATTGATCACGCCCGTATGGTTGAGTTTTTTTTCTACCGGCCCATTGCAACACCTTCTTCATGTGCTCGTCTGCTTTCGAGCAGAAGAGGGTGGTCCATTTCTCATATATATGTCGGCGCTTTTGAAAATGATCGACGACTTTCTTTATAGTAGTTATGATTAAGTCGATAATTAGTCTCTCTCGAGCTATCTTTAGTACGTTGTTCAAGCTTTCGATATTATTCATAGTCAGGAAATTGTACTGCCTTCCTTTTATATATGTGCGTGCCCAATGCTTTAGGTCTATTTTTAAAATATATTCTACGGCTCGAGGATCAGCAAGATCTTTCTTTATTTTGTTTATAAAATAATCAAATCACTCTACTGAATATGCACGCGTAATGCTCCACCATAGACGCTTCACATTGTTCATAAGATACTTATGTGCTAAATTGTGTCATAGGTCGCATGCAGTAGTTGTGGTATGTGTTAGGAAAAATATGTTTCACCGCTTTTATTAAATCCTCCGACCTATCTGTGATAGAAATAAAATCTTCGGTAAACCCATCGATCACGAACGCACCTATCCGTTCAAGAAACCACATCCATGTATCCTATTCTTCTAACTCGACGACGGCAAATACTAACGGTAATATATGACCATTACCGTCTTGAGCCAAGACGATAAATAGGATCCATTCAAAACATCCTCGTAAGTGTGTGTCATCTATAAGTAATATGCGACGAAGTGTACTGCGATAGCTTCCGATGTACGAGCTAAAACTCTAAAAAAATCTTTGGAACTTTCCGTCAAGCGTAAGTTGAAAGGATATTTGTACATTAAGATCTACCCTCTCCATCTCCTTCACATAGGCCGCTAGATCCATAAATTGTCCTTCCCAACTGCCTTTAATATCATTAAGGGCAAGTTTTTTTTCCCTCCAAGCTTTTACATATGTGATTTGCATATTATAAACTTTTACAATATCAAATATTATCGATGTCGGTGTATAGTCGAATCCTTCCATAAGTTTCTCCTGTACATAATTAGTTACGAAGAAGATTGTTGTATTACGGTGATCGTGTAGTTCGATCTTAGCGGCCTCGCATGTGTGAGTACTATTAAATGTCTTGATTTAGAAAGAGTCGAGTTCAGTCAATTTAGACGCATGTATTCACCACGAATAATCGGGTTCGTAGCATCCGATTGTCACTCAATAACTAGCGGTTTTCAAAGGCCGAATTTGAAAGTTTTTTTCTACCGTGTGCTCTTTCAATGCTCTTTGGAATGTTTGTTTGTCTCTGAAGATCTTTCCAACTTTAAACGTCCAATTTCAATGTTCAGTTTTCACCTCTTCTTCGGAGGAGTCGCTCGATATCTCTGACACTTCGTAATCTCCATCTACTAGGGGATTATCAATATCTCTCACAAAAGTTTTCGGATCCTCTTTTATAAACCCATCGGATTCACTTTCATAATCTTCTTCTAAGGTATCTTCATTAGTGGGTTGAGGATGACTACGCCATTCACTAGCGGTGTTCTCAGGTGGTTGACTAGATCCTTCACCGAAGGGTTCTGATGTGATTAACTTGATCATTCACCGAAAGGGTTCTGGCGTGGTTGACTAGGCCCTTCACCGAAGGAGTGCTCATGTGTATGGACATGGGGTTGAGCTTCTTCGATAATCTCTATCGATGGCATGGTAGAACATAATTCGTGAGTCAACTAAGTTGTCCAAATACCGGAAAAGATATGACTGAAATCGTTAGTATCCACCACCCTTTCTGAAGTGTAGTCTAACCATTGACTATATTGTTGTGACCCATGCATATATTTTAGTGGGTCATCATACGATTCAACCGGAGCATCATTTAAATCAAAAGTTACTTTCCTGACAGTCATGTTCGCCGTAATATTGTTGTCATCGCCTAACGGGACGGTATCGTATATAGTTTCATCCCCCTCAAACTTACATGGTTGAAATGAATAGTTACTCACAAAATTAGTCCCGCCAAGATTTACTTGTTCAGCTTCGACTCGGAAGGATGACGGTTCCTTAATGATGAATATCTTTATGACGTCCACCCCGGATTTATAAAACATAAATAGGGTGGCCAAATTATCAGAGTCCAAAATGTCGGCAACCACAGGGGTATTCACTATCTTCATACTGAACTTTATGAAAATTGTTTCACCTGCCCTCGCAAAACTGACTGCAGACATTCGCCTCATGAATTATTCATAAGAAATATTAGTCGAAATGTTAATAACCCTCCACCGACCACCTTTATACAAGTCATTATCGTTTACAAGAAAGCCATTATAGTGACAGAGCAGAGGAATCCCTACCTTCGTCATCGCCTGTTTAAGAATGAGAAGGAAGGGGCCATAAGACTGATGACACAAAAGAGAGAAAACAATTGTTAACACATATCGACTCTATATACAGTCGATATCGATTGTAAATATATTCGTTATCGACTGTGTATAAAGTCAATAATGATTGTATTTACAATCGATATCGACCGTATATAGAGTCGATATCGACTTTATATAGAGTCGATAACGAATATATTTACAATTGATATAAACTTTTCAAATAATTTACTAAGGAAATAAAGTTTTTCTTATACTGCACGATTAAGAGATCCTAACATACTGAAAATGGGGACCAATAAACCTAAATTGTTTCTTATACTGCACCATTAAGAGACCCTAATAAACTGAAAATAGGGTTTAAGTAGGATACCTCGCGTCGCAACGGCAAACTGCAGGTCTTCTTGTCACAATGGATAAATGTTGGGGCTTCTTCTCCCAAGCCTCTGTTTTCTTTTTCGAAATAGCAGATCGGAGCAGATTAGATTAAGGAAGAAGACGTCGTCACCTGACCCACTTCTAACTTTTTAGCAGATTAAAATGAGGAAGAAGAGGATGCTTTGTGGGTTAAAGAAAGTCATAGAAGGGATAATTTGGACTTTTTACTCTCCTTAGGGTCGACTAGGCTTGGAGCTGGTCGGTTTGGGTAAAGGTGAAACTATAGGGCCTCTGACGTAAAAGGTGTATCTAACAGGGTCGATCAGGTAAATTTCCCTTTAAATAATCTTACACTATCAATAGTTTTAGATGTGGGTGATCTAAACCATCAAAGTGATAGATCATAGATTGAAGTGCAACAGGGCTATCAATGGTGTTTTAGGTATATCAATCATTGTTTTTAGTTTTAATTGTTGATATTAAAGGCCGTTAATCAGATAGTTCACATTCACTTATTGGCATGTCTCATTGGGCTTAGACATATTCTAGGGATAGGTTGCCACTTAGGGAATATAGATTGATCATAAACATGTGCTACATGATATGGTAATGATCCGAAAAATTAGACCCGAACTAGACCGACCCCATATACGTATCCGATACGACGACCGATGTCATCATAAGCTTTTAAATAATATTGGGATAATATTGTGTGGAAGGATTAAGGTTTAGAGTTTGATTAGACCTTAAGTGTGAAAGCCGTACGCCGACTTGCGGTGTGCTGCTTAACCCTAGGTAAGTAGATAGAACTTTAGCTAAATATCTAAGATATTTATTTTTGGCTTGGGTGGGTTATGTGAAAGGAGAAAGCTTCTCCCGGAAGACATTTGGGCTTGCTTTTAGTAGAGAGTGAGTAGAGAGAACGAGTAAGAGCTCCATTCGCCGGAAACAATCTTGTGAGACTTCGACCACGAGATCGCGATCGTGCCGCAAACTCCACATTCTTCGCAAAACATTTGGAATTGATTCTCGCTTGTGTTTCGTTTGTGAATCCCCAACCATTAGAAACCCTTTTGATTTGAAACCCCTGAGTTAGAACGAGTGTGAGCCGAGCTCTTAGACTCGTCTTCAACGCTTAGATCGACGAGTGAGAGTAAATGAAGTCATCTTGAGCTCGTGAAATCAATCGCAGTAGAAATCGTTGTTGGAATCCGAAGGTTTCGTTTCGAATCTCCTTTTTTGGGCAGTACTCATCAAACCGTGAAATCGATCGGTGAAAGGTACGACCTTGTTGTGATTAATGGTCTAGATTAATAGATTAAAGTTTAGATTATTTGATTGAATCATGTGTGGAAAGTTTGGGTGAAAAAATGGCAAGAAGTCGCGATGTAACTAGGTTTCTAAAACCCAGAAATCGCAGTCTCTGTAACTTGTGCACCCAAGCTTCAATACTCACTCACGCGAGCAGCCTTCAAAAAGGTTCTTGAGAATTTCTTACGCTCGAAAAATGAAGTCCAGTGAACCTCTCTGTCTCGTGCGCCCGAGCTTAAGTGCTCGCTTGCGCAAGGTCTCACATGCCTAGTAGCAGTAGGCACAAATTCAGTTGGTCGCACGAGATCTGATATGTTAGTATACTCGCGCGCCCGAGGTCTATACCTCGCTCACGCAAGAAGCAAAGTCTAGGTAGTTTTAGGTTTTTTTTTTTTTTGTCTGAATCTTTTATTTGTATGCTATCAGACCCTTGATATATGGTTATTAATTGTCTTAGGATATGTCGTGAGCTTTAGCATTGTCTGAGATTGTTATTTTACTTCAGTTTGTGTGAAAGCGTGCTGAGATATGAGAATCTTATAATCACTTGCAAATATAATTTAATTCACATAGATATTTTGTAATATGAGCCTTTGAACTGTACACATGACATTTGAATCCTGCATTTGTAAACTTGAATACGATTAAGAATTTGAATTTGAACTAAGAACTCTGAATTATGAATCTGCCCTGAATCTGTAATCTGAATATGAAACTCTGAATTATGTATTAGAATTGCATGTGAATTATGTATTAGAATCTGCATTTGATTTATGACTCATCTGAACGACTCCTCAATTCCTGAAAAATTTTCTGGGGCAAGTTATCCTCATAAAGCAGGGGTATGTTGCACTCCTGAAAAATGGTTCATGAACGATGATGGTAGGGAGGGGTCCCATCTGTATTATTCTTGCTCTCGAGATATAGTAACTTGGGAGGTAAATTAAGTTGAGACTTAAGTCATGAAATAATAAGCTTTGCATATAGGACTTAAGAAAATTTGAACACCTAAATTCCTTACCTATTTTGGGAAACTTGGATTGTGAAATTGCATATGTTTCTCATACTTGAAATTCAATCTTTTTACATTCCGCTTTTGATACAATATACTATGAGATATGCTTTGAAAATCCTGTCAATTGAGATACAATGTACTTGACGAGTTTATTTTATTGAGCTTAGATGGTTAGCTTACTCCGACTATACGTCACAGGTGTTAATTCTGACGTAGTCGGAGCTATTAGAGCGATCCAGACTACGTTCATGAGGAAGAGTCTGAGGCTCATCCTGAGGAGTTCTTCTATGTTTAGGATCCTGCTTGTTTTGTTGCGCTTTTTGAGAGTTTAGACTTGGGTTTGGTATGTCCAGCCTAGTATGTTTTGTATATTTTGGGTCCATGTATATATACTTCTTCTTTTTGTGAATCATGTTTCGGTGATGGTCGGTCATTGCCGGCGATTCTTTTCGGTTCTTCTGCTCATAATTTTGCCTAGGGTTAGAGCCGTTATTTTGTTCCGCTTTCCTTATAGAAATGGATCTTCTTGTGTTTATACTCTGATGTTAGTTTGTGTTTTGTTTAATTTATCGTTTGATTGATAGGTTAGCTTGCCGACCTTTCCTATACTTCTAGGTTTGAAAAAGTTGGGTCGTCACAGATATAGTGACAAATCACACTTTAATGGCATAAGATAGAAAGTGTTGTTTTAATGGTGTAAGATCATTTAAACAACCATTTGGCATTTATATGTCCATTATCCCTATTTATAGAGTATGTAGCATGTGATGGAAGTTGTATGTTTTTATGAACTACTATTTTGGATGGTTAGTCCGTTTGAATCTACAATTAAAAAGCCTCCATTGAATCTAAGAGCATCTCCAATGGAGGCTTCAAATTCACATCACTAGCCTCTAACAATATCTTTTGACACCTGATTTCTCTCCAACACAATACCCTATTCCATATAGAATAGGGTACAAAAGCTTCAATAGTTAATAGTGACTATTGAAAATTTAAGACTTCAAATTTAAATATGTTATATCTTATATAGAAAATGTCTCATTTTGTTCACTTCTTTGCTCAAAACGTTTATTTTTGGCATCCTCCACTAGAGCTCTCGGGATTTGATGAATGAAATCAACGAATCAAATTTGCCAGGTAGTCCTTCAACTACTTCCCACTAGAGATCTCAGAGCATGTCCAAACACCATGTCCTTGTCAACATATAGAACCGCAACTTTTGACTATAAAGTTATGTTACAGGCTACAATAGCGCTTCAAATCAACGTGGAATTCGTAGTTGACGCCGAATTTGATCCCAAGGCATCAACTTTGATGCCAACTTCAAATACCAAGATTTTTTTTTTTATTCAACAAATTTGATCCTTGAGCGTTAATGAGAGCTTACCTCAGGCAGGTGGCAATATTTTTTGCCAATCCAAATCTTACAAGTGACTAAACTTTCCAAAATTGAAGTGTTTTAAGTTTTAACCCTCTTTAAATTAGCTAATATTAGGTATGTAACCTGACTGCTGACCCTTTACTACTCACCTCATTTGTTGGGATTCCTAAATCATCATTTTCCATGTAATTTGAAACGCATGATCCCAAGATTCATTTTATAAAAAATGAAATTGATATCCTCACATGATTCAATGTGATTCATACATTATCCATGTGACTCATACATTATCCAAAACTAATGGTATGTTTGATTTACTTGTGAGCTTCTAACATCTTTAAATTAAATGAGAACTTGTTTTTGGCCCCAATATAAACATTTTTACAACATTTCACATGTATCAATGCTATGCAGGTTAATTCTATGGGCTTTTTACTAGAAGGTTATCTATACCGATTTTAATTACTAAAAAATAGGAAATATTTCTAGATGACCGAAAGATTGCAATACAGGCTGAATACGGGCTACTTCAAGGCCAGCCCACTGAAGCTTGTTTTAGCATGTTAATTCGTTCCCTCCGAATTAATTTTTTTTCAAACTACTTTTATGGGATGGCGCCGATATTATAGTACATGCTTTGGGGCTAGCCTACCAATGCTGATTTTTATGCAGGGCCAACCCACCGAAGCTAATTTTCAGTTCACAACATGGGTCGTGCACCCGTATCATGAGACATTTCGGTCATAAAAAATATACCTCATTATTTTGGTGTTTAAAATACATGCACGAGATGTTTTGGTAATAAATCCTAATTCTATGACACAAATCTAAAAAAGTACTGGAGTGCTACTTAATGGACATTAATACATAGTACTATATTTTATTTGAAGCTAACACCTTTCTTCATAAATACTGTACTGGTTAAACTGCTTGCATCATCTGCTGCATTTTTTCTTGTTAATAACGGTATTTTTTTATTGCCGCTGAAACACCTTATTTTTGTAGCGCCCATGGTATCAAAACTTAGCAGATATTGTCACGACCCGAAATTCTACCCCATCTCGAGGGCTTAGAATTCCGAGTTATGACCTGCACATATCTCGGATATGTTAAGTCGAACATACACTTAATCAGAGTTCTCATGCATATCTGGTTTCATAAAATTCGTGAAAGTCAACAAATAAATCTGGAATATAAAAGCGGTCATAGATACTAAATAAATGTGATAAAATCCATAAATCCACCAATAAAACGTAAATCGAAGTCGGAGACAAATCCGATAAAGGAAATCATAAAGTCAATGATAATAATAAAGACAAAATTCATTACCGAGTCTGCAATGATCAATACCCGGCACTCGGATCGAAATCAGCACCGTAGTCCTCCTGGTACTTAGTTGCGTCGCCCTCCCAAGGCTCCTGATACTCAACGCCCACGGGATTAATGAAATTGGCGTCGGTAGGATCTAGATTGCTGACGTCTACTCTACCGACGTAATCACCTGCAACTGTTAGATTATCGTGGAACGAGTTTACTCAGTCACGTAAACTCAGTAGATACATCACCAATCTATCTCATACTACTCAGGTGTAATGTGGGTGCATCAAGTGAGTGATACACATAATATCTTATTGAAATAAGAAAATGCGTGATAAAATTACATACATATCGTAAAGCTCGTATCATGACATAAATGTAAATGTTGGACCATGATCTAAATACTCATATCCTAACATACCTCACCATGACTCGTAATATATCATATCTTTATTCTCGCACATACGTCTATATATTGCATGAGCGTAACTAACATACTCATAAAATTCTAAACGACGTGTGTCAGAGTCGCTGCTCGAGCTATCATGTAAGGGTCAATATAGTATTATACCATCATATCATAACGCCATCGTGTCATACTCATACTCCTCCATCCAGCTAATGGGGAGACATAATGGCCAAACTAACTCATAAACATACTCATACTCATAATCTCTCCCAGAAATCTATCTAAACTGAAAGACATTGTTACCCTTACGGTAACTGCGCAATAAACGATAGGTACAGAGACTTAAGTTTTTAATATTTCGCTGGTCTATATAGTGATGTCTTATTATCATACTTATAACTTATCTTATTTCATACTCATATCTTATTGTACTCTTACACTTAATCATAAGACAAATAATAGTGGGTAACTTTCCTAAATCGCGTTTCTCAAGATAATTTTTTTTTAGTAATTTGGATGTACTTCATGTGACAACCCATACTACCATAGAGGATTACATTCGTATATGGACGCCAATATTATGAGTTTCACGTGATCGTAAAAGAAACTTTACTACAGCTAAAGTCTATGGTCGAACCTCATAACTTATACTATTATATTTAAACTCGAATGATCGGATCACCATGTATGCCACCGTATATGAGGTTATATTGAATTCGCACTCACTTGACTCATCGTGGGTCTTATTCCATCATGAGTTATAAGACATGCGAATACGGTATATTCCTCGCTTCGATACCATCTCAGCAAATTATCACACCCAAATATAAGCATGATCCAATACACTCTTGTACATATGCCCTAACTTACTCATAACTCATATTGTGTTATCAAGATAGAAACACCGAAATATTATGAGTATAAAAAGATTTACATCAAATTTATTATGTTCATACCTATAATTTATTTACACCTCATCTCAATACAATATAGAATAGTATAATTAATAGTGTGATTTCGATAACGTGAAGGTCAGAGTTTATATCGAATTCTTAACACTTCGTGTTATCAAGGTGGTCGCGTTGAAGCGATATAAGTGACATTTATATATGTATATATATATAATAATTATTATTAAATATTTAATTAAAAATATTATTATTTTAAAGGTTAAGTGAATCATGACTATCGATCAAAAAGTGCAAGCGATTAAAGTGCACTTAATTTTGATCGTGCAAAGATGGAATTATAAAAAATGTCGTCTGGTCGGACTAGAATCAATCTATTGATTTTTTGTAAATCGATTGGTAGGAATTATATTATATAAGTTATTCAGTTCGGGTACAGATCGATCAATCGACGTAAAAAGGTAACGATCTCTTATAGCAGCTTTGCTATCCAAAGTAAATTTATTTAATATAATACTACTTCCAATATATAATAAGGTAATTTATAAAATAAAATATTATAACACTTGAGTATTATTATTTTATAATAATTATATAATATAACATCCCATCATATAAGTTATTATAATAATATCACAAGCGTGGTGAAAGATTATAAAATAATATATTATAATATGTAATCATTATAATATAGTATATAATAAGGTAATCATTTATTATATAATATGATATAAAGGGCTCGGGACACATATGCTTTGATGATACTATCATATAAAATAATTAAAATGGGTGTTGGATATAATAACTATTGAAGGAGTTGTACACCGAGTCTAAGGATAAACGCTTGAATCTCCTTATCTGATCGTCAATTATTTATGAGATATCTACAAAGTATGGAATATTCTAGGATGTTCTGGGGTTTGCTTTGTCAAGGGTAACATATATTTTAGTCATTTTAGAAAAGTACTTTAGTTTCTCTATTTCTTTGAAATTCTCATATGGTATCTGATAGTTTGACTTTTAAATATTTCTTACCTTTATTATCTCTCAGGTTCTGAGAAGTGTACAAATTTGCTAATTTGTTTGACACTATATTTAATTTTACATATATATTGATCTAACTATTAATTTATAATGGGTTGTCACTAAAGAAAAGATGGGTAGGCATTAGACAGCCGACCCTCTATAATCATGACTTGGGGCTGGTAATGTAGAGTTTAATCATGATATGGTCAAAATTGATTAATTGAATGACATATGTGTATCTAACTATTACATGCATCTATATTCAATATATGCTTCTAACAAGTGATATATTTTTTTTAAACTAAAGAAAAATATTAAAATTGGGACGCCTAGAGGAAAGTCACTTCCTACCTTAGCCTTTTTCACTTGAATTGACTTTTAGTTATTAACACATGTCAGTTAGATAGTGGGCAACTTGAATATACTATAATAACATCAAAAAGGAGAATAATTATTACAAGAGAAAAGTACGGTATAATATAGGTGTTGTATTATAACAAAAAGAAGTAGAGTAACGTTATAATATAATTTAAAAGAAGGAAAGTAATTATTACAAGAAAGGAGTAGTGCATAATGTAATATAAATAAAGAAGATAATTTTTTTAATATAATATAAGGGAGGAAAATAAAGATAGAGATATATATAAAAAGAAAATATAGTTACCTCATTACTGTAAAGCCACAATAATGAATAGTAAAAATAATAACCAAAACCAACCGTGTAGATAATCGGGTTTACAGATTTACTTCGAATAAAAATAATAAAGATAATATCGAAATTGAGTGTGCAAGAAATATTAAACGGACCACTACGTTTGATTTAGAATAATCGGACTTTATATTTAATCGCCATCAATCGATTAATTTTCTGAATAGGTAAAATAATAATAATAATAATAATAAGATTATAATCAAATTAAATCATAATCTGATCTAGTCATTTATTCCACCATAAAGCAAGATGATAGAAAATAAATCTAGGGTTCTTTTATAGTCCGTCGATACGCGATTGAATCGTATCCTATGTGACAGGATCTGAGAAGGACAAGATGGATGGATAGGTACCCATCTCTTAAAGCGTAATCGACAGATCGACGAAGATTAAAGCGATAGAGATCGGCGTCCACGCGATGACCCGTCCACGATTTTACCTTCTTATTCCTCTTCGATCTTGATGGTGAAAATAACCCACGATGTCCTTTGTAAAAGAGAACACAAAAAATTTATGAAAGAATTTAAGGGATTTTTAGAAAAGTGTGAGTAGAGAAGGAGAAGAGATGGCTAGGATTTTAAGAAGAAGAGAATAAAGACAGCTAGGGTTTTCTTAAAAGATGAAAGTGCAAATTGGTCTTCTTAAAAGATGAAAGCGTAAATTGGTTTACTACCTTACACTTAAATAGAGTTTTCTTAATTAGGTTAGATTCCGGTGTGAAATACTAACACTGCGCTCAGTGCAACATACATCTAATACCACACACTTAAGTTTTGAAAAATTCGGGTCATTACAGATACATATCTATGATATGTATCATTTTCGTCGAGAACCGATGCCAATACCACCCGATACCTGTATAGAGGGTGGTATCGGATTGATAGGGGTCATTAATCGCCAACATTGGCTCTGTATCAGCCGATATTGACCAACACAATTACACAAGCCTTTTTCTTTTCTTTTCTTTTCTTTTTTAACCTTTCTTTTTCAAAAGATAAAAATAAAAAATCCACCGATACAATATCAATGATACCGTATCCGGATCGGAGGATACGTATCAGTCCAAAATCGACTGATATATACCGATACCGACACATTGGTTCTACAACGACACAACATTCTATGTAGTTAATAGAAAAAAGGTTGCCACATGCTTTGAAAACTCTTAGCGTGGTGTTTGGGATGCAAAGCTCGGATTTGCAAGGATACAGGCAGCTTGTACAAATTTAGTGACCAGTTCACTGGGCTATGTTCAGGTCCAACTGGTGGAATCCTATGTAATTCAACAAATTTATAACCATCAGAAGGATATCTTAAAGGACTTTGTATGAAAAATTTTAAGTGTGAAAACAGTTAAAAGGTCGAAATTCCGCACGGGTCATCCAAATTAACACCCTCTTCGTGCACGACGTAACAATGAATAGAGATAACCCCGTAGCAACCAACATGGCTCGGTTTTCTGCCATCCCGCACCACCACCTTTTGTGCATCGATGCAGAGCGTAGCCCATATCCTGTTCGCGGTGGTTTTATCCTAAATCAATGAGTTGGTATTAGGTACCCGACCCCAGTTCCGACAACAGTACCCGGGCCAATTTTCCACAATCATTGAAATTACGAGCAAGGATTTACAAGCCGATATGATATGCCGGATCCCTAGCTGATACATATACGATATATCAGATATTTATCGGCCAAACCGGCCAATAAGGTACTTTTTTATTTTAAAAATAGTAAAGAATATAAATAAATGATTTAAATGAAAACAAAAGTTTGTACAAAGGGATTTTTGGTATTATGCCTGGTTCTCGTCAGCTGATATGACCTGACCCCGGCCGATATTGACCAACATTTGACCAGTTTGAACTGATCCTTTAACCCTATATTAAATCAGGGGTGTACATAGTATCGTAGGGAGCCTAACCTGACATAGATAGGCCCGAATGCATCACATATGGCTGATAATTAAGGAGCACCAAATCAGTGCATGGTTAGAAGTGTATTTCACTGAGGGCGGGGCCAGAGCTTGAATTTGAGACCCGCAAGTTTACGTATGGGAACCACCCATAACAGTCTAAAGGTTTGAGAACCCAAGTAATGAATCTGACCTCTTCAATCATTTAAGGTCTACAAATCAAATAGATCATCAGAATAGGTGGCTTAGACGATGAATTCTGAAAAACCCTGTATATAATGTCTACTCACATGTCTATTCAGATCTGATAGATTATCACATAGAACAAGATTAAGATGGTAAATTCTAAAAGACAAACCTGCATGCAATGTCTACTGACATGTCAATGACTCACTAAACAGATCTTAGAAAACTACCTACCAACTAATTTATCGATTCTATTTGACACCAACCACAGCCTTGAGGAACTGAAGCATATTGTTGACCTCGACCAGATCGAACGAATCCTTATATGAGACGGGTGGCTGAACACCGGTGAAGATGTAAAGAGCATCGAGTTCCTCTGCACAGGACGCATGCAGAACCTTGTTGTAACCCAAAATTTTCCGGATCGCATGGATTTGTTCCCATACCTTCTCTTCACTGTACAAGCCCTGCACAGAATCAAGCATCCAGATAATGCAGTACCAATATTAGTTCCCCAGAATAGGAGATGTTGCAGGGGTACACCACATATGCACAGAGATCATGCACAGAAATGAAAATCCAAGTTCTTATTTCAGGGTATGATATGATCAGTAGCAGTGCTCTGATGGCTACCAGCAGGTTCATGAACGTCAAATATTCTTGGGCATCGTACGACCGCTAGGGCAGTCAATGGACCAGGCTGCCTGCAACATGGCCTTGAAAAGTCGGGCTGTCTTGGCCCAAAACTAGACCAGGCCAGGTTTGAATTAGAATTCAAACAGCCCGCCCAGCCCAATCTCTCTTAATTTGGGAAGATGGATTGGAGGAGATGGGTATGACCATAGTCACAAAAATCGCCGAATATTTGAAAAATTCGCGAATTTAAGGTCCCCCGAATTATTCGCGAATTTTTCGAATATTCGGCAAATCCCCGAACTTCGCGAATAATTCGCGATTTATTCCCGAATAATTCCCAAATTAAATTTTTTTAAAATTTTTTTCCCAATATATATATATATATATATATATATATATATATATATATATATATATATATAGTTAATTTTAAATCTTTTTATTTTTTTAATAATTTTTTTTCACCGATTTTTCCTCCGAATATTTCCCCGAATTTCCCGATTTTGCCGGATTTTTCCGAATTTAAACCTCACCGAACTATTGCTGAACCCCGATTTTGTGACTATGGGTACGACCGCAAGATCATGTGGCACGTGGTCACGAGTTGGGCATATGCACGTGACATTCAAATGGTTCAAAATTAGCTCCACATATATATATATATATATATATATATATATATATATATATAAAGAGAGAGAGAGAGAGAGAGAGAGAGAGAGTTGTAAGTTATACTATTATTAACTTAAGAGTTGCCATTTGACTCAAATGGCCTAAAAATTAAACTGTTGAATGGGGAATTTTAGTCAAATGCCCATTAAAATTAATAAGAGGGTAAGTACTAGTATTTCACAAGTGCCTACAATACAACAAATAAAATGACTAGCATAGCCAAATCAGATTATGGCAAACCCGCAGCTATAGCCAAAAAGTCAACTACGTAGGAAAATGGCCATGCTTATTATTTATATTAAAATTATGTTAAACTCAAGTCTTAACCTATTGCAAGCGCACAATGGAAATCATAGTATTAGCATAGGATCGTTCGGGAAGTTTATTTATCTAATTACTTCTTATTTATATCTTCTATTTAAATCCTTATTTTAAAAACTTCTATTTATCTTTAAGATCTAAGCTACTGGAGAAATATGAATAAAAGAATGGTTTCTTAATCTAAAGTGTAAAATAAATCTAAATCCTCCTTCTTTAGATTAAGGTCATCAATCTCAATCTTCAGCTATCGGATATTTATGAATTTAAACAGTACCGTTACACTATATCTCTAGTTTCTTAGCATTGGTCGTCAATCAAGTCTAAGATCATATCAATACAGATTTAATCTAATCAACAACTTCCTAAAATCTAGGAGTTAATCAAACCCTAGAAAACTGAAGATAGAAAAGTAAAGACCGTTACATTAATTTGCAAATTCTAACCTGAGTTGTCAATTCAAATTAAAACTTGGAGATGTTTACAAAGCATGGAAATAAAGAAAAATAAAATCTAAACTAGAAAGCAAATAAATATATCTTTCACCCCTCAGCCGCAGTCGTCAATTGCTTCTGAGAAACTAGGATATCTACACTAATCTTCAATACTCAATTGCAGTCATCAATTGCTCTCAAGAAATCTCTGATATCTATTCTACTCTAACTATTTTACACTACTGATCGGAAGAAAATCCAACCTTAGTTGTCAATTGATGCTGAAATTTTTCGATGCTTATTCCTACACCAAGCTCTCTTATTTATAGATCATAAGGAGTCGGTTTACAAAGACTTCTAATTCTAATAAAAGAAACTACTAAAAACAAAATATTCCTAATATAACTCTAATTCCTAATTTTATCTTTTCCTTGCTTTCTTTAGTTGATATGCTTCTGGAAAGTTCTTTAATCTTCAGCAGCAGAGTCCTTCGGAGTAGATCTTCATCAATCTTCTCAGATCCGTGATCAGCTGAACTTCTAATTCTAGGAGTCTTCTAATTCTGTTCATGGCGGTGATAGTTCTCACGTGATCAACAACATCAATAGTAGGAAAGCTTCTTTTCTCGAAAATCGTTAATCATGATTTTCTCTTCTGTCTCTCTTCTTTGTTAGAAAATCGTAAATCACAAATTTCTGTCTTTCATAGCTTTCTATTGGAAGATTCTCTAGATTACAATTCTTCGCCTTTTCTCATTTTTTGTATCTTTTTGCATAATCGTAAATTACAATTTTCTGGCTTTTAGTAGGTGGAAATAATCTTTTCGCTCAATCGTCTTTCTTATTGCTTTTTGAGTTCATTTTGATGAATATTAACACTTATGCTCTCTTTTACTGTTTTTCCTTAATATCTGCACATCGTTAACTTATTAGTAGCAAACTAAGTCCTAACATCACTAAGTTAAGGGTGATAAAATGGTAAATTATGTGACTAATCAGAAAACAAGATTAAAACTAGCATTAGTCCAACTCCCAAACTGTAAATATAGGATTTGGTTACACACAACATCATTCCTCAACCAAACAATGCCAACTTATTTTGGCCCACTTGTAAGCATAAGGCCAGTGTTACCTGATTTGATGGTTCACTCAGTTCGGATTCGGGTTCATAATTCACGCTTTGCTATTGTCGACCGAGCCCAGTTTGCTAGGGGTAGGATGAGTTTCGAATTTGTGGTGCATATAATTAACTATGTATTAAATAAAACTTGTTTTGCTTTAAATAAGTAACTGGAGTTGAGTTGATTAGTAGTGTGGTATCTATGGAGATGGTCAGAACTTTGAAACCTGTGGTATCTATAGAGGTGGTCAGAAGTTCAAAACCTCTATAGCTTCTTTTTATACTTGGTATAATATCTTATTGCTTAGGTCGGTATGCCTCTCAGGAGAGAACCAAACCGCGAACCCGGTAACCCTGCAGCAGACTCAAGGATGGCAAAAAGCTGACAAAATTTACAGTAAAACAGCCTCCAAAAACTCTCTTTGATGATCTTTATTCAACAACAAAAAAAACCCTCTGCAACCATGTTGTTCCACAGCACAAAGTGATCAGTCTTTCTCAGCCTTTCCACCATCAGATGCTTGTAGGAGCCTTAGGCCTTACAGACATGTAACTTGTTAGTTTCATGGCTGATCCACTTCAAGGGCCACAAGATGCAGTAAACAAGCTCCAAAAATTTTGAAAAATAAAATTGCAAAAAAGAAGCAGAAAAAGGACCTTTCAGAAAATATCAGTTTCAACTTGATCATGGGCTGACATCTGAAGTCATCAGACACGGTGAAAAGCCCCCTTTCCCGCAATGAAACCTTAATTCTTTATTTAAAGTTAGGTTGAAAATATACAAATACAAATATATTTTAAAAAATCTGTTTTAAAAAAATGTTCATATATAAAAATGGCCCGGAGCCTGGCCCGGCCTGGCCTAGGGCAGGGCTACGTCTGAGCACATGGCAACCCAGTCGGCCTAGGGCCTGGCTAAGATTGACCCTAGTCCGACACTATCCCGGCCTGTCAAACAGCCCTAAGTTGATCGCCAAGGAATAAAATTGTGCTATGATACGACCATAGTTATGGGAGATTGCCCCATGATATCAGTTCCATCCAACTGCGTAGTGGGGAGCCAAAGGGCCACACGGTCCCACCCAAATCAGGCTACTTCCTGCCACTTGATCAACAAGATTTGTTGGCAACCAGCCAATGACTGGTGCTGTGACTTTGCTGTAAGCTGCGGTTTTAAGTTTTATGCATATGAGCAAAAATAGAAAGAACAGACCATATTGCATTGGGATTGGAAATTATTCCTGGAAAAGCTGTAGGTTGATTTTTCACCCTAACTGATTCATGAGCCAAAAGGAAACTATAACCAGTTTTGACCACACAGATGAACAACTGTGACAGCCTTGCCATAAATGAGGAAAAATGAGCGAGAGATTAAGTGCAATGTAAACTGGATATTAAACATAATTCAACCAAGGCCTTAACGGAAAATGCAGCCCTTGCCATCAAGCTTTCTTGGAAGGGATAGCCCTAAGCAGTAGAAGAGTTCATTGGGTGACCATAATGCTGGTCCCAAATAGATGGGACACAATGATGATCCCGATTCTAGTGATTTTAGATACCCTACAAAACTATTGAAGCAGAAGAAAGAATGCTAGATTACAGTAGAACTGAAAGAGGAATAGAAAAGATCCATAATTTATTACTAAAGAACACTAGCTATTGAAACACAGACTCCCAGAAATTTTCTTCTTTATCGTCTTCTTAGCTGATAAAAATGTCCCTTATTAGCACTTTTGAGGACAGTAATGGAAAGAATTTTGTGTTGGAACCATATCGACCTTTTCCTTACCTAGTGAAAATAAGGGATAATGGATCCTGACCGACATTTAAACACCAAAATGGTGTTTAAATGATCTTACACCATTATAATAGACTTTTGTTTATCTTACACCAATTGAAGTGTTCTTATTATTATGTCTTATGCCGAACATTTTTTATCAATCTAAATTGTCCAAGTGAAAATCCATCATTGGAGCATGTTTTAGCCAAAAAATCATGCCCATAAAGTGGATAGCGAACTTGAATATCAACCATTAAAATTAAGAACAACGGTTGGTATTAGAGTGCACAGAACGGGTGGTTCAAATCTCCAAAACAAAGTAATTTTTGGGCCTATTGCCCTTCAATATATGATCTATGACTTTGACGTTGTGGATGATCCACAACTTACACCATTAATGGTGTAAGATCAATTAAATACCATTTTGGTGTTTAAATGATGGTCAGGAGAGTTGGGTCCTAAATATAATGATGCATAACTGAGCCAAAAAAAAATCATGATGTATAGCAATATATAAATAAAAATTGTGAACCAAAGAGAGGCTTAAAAAGGATGCATATTTTCATGCTATTTACAGTCACATTCATCACCATAGAAACATGAATGCACAGTAAGCTTTCAAAGGATTTCAATATACCTAGTGTCACCATATGCCTTATTTTTTCTCTGTCCTGTTTGCTATTTCAACTGTTAGCTGGTATCTACAGGAAGATTAAGTCGCATATTTATGTGTTGAGGGTTATACTATTAACTGCATCAAACAAGTAGAAATAATGATCCAAGAGAGGAGAAATGAACCACATGGTGCCCAGGTAACTATGCACAAACTCTGTAATTGGCTTGAAAAATTACCAAACATCTCATGCAGTGATAAGAGAATGCATCAAGATAATATAAAGTACGAAAACAATTCCCTAAAGCAAGATGCTTAAGGCCAAGATATAGAAACTGATAGATCTATTCAAAGAAATACAAATAATAAATAATACACTAAATAAGACTTTCTTCTAAAAGCAAAAGCATTACATCCAAGGAAGTCCTCAATTCTGCAATGTTCTCGTGTCACTCTATTTTTACCACCTTTCCCACCAACTCATACTTGACTTTTGAAAAAGCAAGCAACCAATTGGATTGAAGAACATGACTCCCTTCTAAAGATCCGGTAACATCCACAGGACGCTTATTTCCACCACACCATTTTGTTGAAAGAGTATAAGGACAGAGAGTTGATGCATTATTCTCAATTTCTAAAGATAGGACTTGAAAGCAATAGAAGTGTACTCTCCACCGTTATCAGAGTGAACAACCTTAAAAGAATTGCCAAACTGAGTTTGGACCATAGTAGCAAAACTGATAAAGGTGGAAAGTACATCCTCTCGAGTCTTAAGCAGATGGACCCAAGTATAAAACGACTTCATCATCATCATGCCTTATCCCATCAATTTGGGGTCGGCTTTGCGAGTCTTATTTCTCCACTCGTTTCTGATTAGGGCTAAGCTTTTTGTAACTTCGCAATCATTCATATCCCTTCTCACGACTTCCACCCTGGTTTTCACTGGTCTTCCTCTTCTCATGCGTCCTTGTGCTTGTATCCTTCGTACAGGTTTGCTTTTGGCCTCCGATGAATATGTCCAAACCACCTCAAGCGACACACAATAATTTTTTCCTTTAAGAAATGGATGTAGCAATGGCTTGTGGAAAATCAAGAGTTTTTACTTGATCGAGGATGTTTGATGTATATGCCATTCCAAAGTGATCTATTAGTACTCATTTCGTATTTTATCCTTTTTTGTTACTCCCCATATCCATCTCAACATACGCATATTGGCCACATATACTTTATCTTGTCATTTTTTTAGCCCAACATTTTGCACCGTATAATATGGCAGGTCTAACCGCCGTTTTATACAAATGTTCCTTCAATCTAAGTTGAACTCTACCCAAGTATAAAATAAGTGATCATCAATAAAAGACACATAATATCGAAAACCATCAAAAGAGGTGAGAAGAGTAGGGCCCTAATGATCACTTTGTAAAATATCAATTAGCCATTTGATGCGGGAACTTACTAAATGCAATGTTAGGGTTGAGATTAGGATTAAAATTAATTTAATCAATTAAAAATAATAATTTCTCATAACAAATTACCACAAAAAATTCTAGAAATTCAATTAGGTGATTTAATTTTGGTCCAAAATAGCGTTACTTTCGTGCACGTTCCCTATCGCGAATCTAGAAGAATAGGGTTCTTATGAACGGAGAGTATCAAACGAACTCGCAAGCGGGTTCTCTCGATACCAAAGGAAAATAAAAGGCCAATAAAATTAATGATGAACAAAATATTGATTTAGGGCTTTTATGAGATCAATAAAATAATTAGGATTACGCTACTTACGCAAACCGTAGATCTAAAAAAGATAGAGATGGAAAAAGAGTTGGTCTCGCACCAAACCGCAAGCGGGAATCGAAGAATTGCTCTCTGTTTTGAGAGAATCACACCCTCACGAAAGTTAGAAACTCTCAATTTTGCATAAGCAATTTTCATTAACCAAAAAACTTATAATAAAAGTGTTTACAGGCCTTTAAATAGGCTAACCAATGTATAAAATTAAAACTCTTAGTATAACTCTAATTCCTAATTCAAATAAAAGAATATCCTAATTCTTCTAAAACAATAAAGTCCTACAACAATAAGGAAACTATTCCTATTTCTAATAAAAGAAACAACGCTTACTTTCTAAAAATAATAAAAGAGACTAATCCTAATTCAATTAGGATTCTTGAAATTCGTCACTTTATGTGCAGCTTTCGAAAATTGACCATAACTTTTTCAATACTTGTCGGAATTGCTCAAATTTTGGCTCGTTGGAAAGCTACTTCGATAAGCTTTCAAATATGACCAATTTCGCATCAATCCAACTTCGTTTGACACTTCAAAATAGGCCAAACATAAAAGTGACGGGATTAAAAGTTAAAGACCCTAATAAATTTTGAATTTTCTTCTTTCTGATCAAACGGGTCTTTAACGGGTCTTTTTTTAAAAACCCATTCGTCGGTCCACTTTCTCTTTTGACATCTTCTCTTTATCCGACCACGATTCAAACAGGCGAATCTAAAATACGCATCAATCCCCTCTACAAATAAGTTACAAGCTCGCGGTGCTGGACCCTATCAGATCTTGAAGCGTGCCGATTCTAATGCTTACATCTTTGATCTTCCGTCGGATTTGGAGATTAGCACGACTTTCAATGTGAAGGACCTTGTTCCATTCCATGGCCCTTCAATCATCCCTGCCAATCCCTTTGAGCCTTCTACATCTGATGAACCAATAATTCTCCTACCCACACCACTACCCCACCTACTTGGCAAACTCGTGAGATCATCGAAGATGTACTGGAAGATCCAATTATGTCCACCAACCAAGGGGGACTTCAGAAGTATTTGGTCAAGTGGAAAAACAACAGTGATTCAGAGAACACGTGGATTACACAAGAGTTTCAACAGATTGATCCGGATCCCCTGGAGCTCTATCACAACGAGTATTCATCAGGAATGCATCCTTCTAACCTGGAGAGAGTTGATAGGGACGTTTGATTCAAGCCGCTTCCGATCGAGGTTCCCTATATATTATCTGTGATCGCGATCGTGAAAATCCATGCCAACCAAAGTTCGAGGTCGAACTTTTTCAAAGTAGAGGGGATTAATGCGTATTTTAGATCCGCCTGTTTGAATCGTGGTCGGATAAAGAAGAGATGTCAAAAGAGAAAGTGGATCGACGAATGGGTTTTTAAAAAAATGCCCGTTAAAGACCCGTTTGATCAGAAAGAAGAAATTCAAAATTTATTAGGGTCTTTAACTTTTAATCTCGTCACCTTTATGTTTGGCCTATTTTGAAGTGTCAAACGCAGTCGGATTGATGCGAAATTGGTCATATTTGAAAGCTTATCGAAGTAGCTTTCCAACGAGCCAAAATTTGAGCAATTCCGACAAGTATTGAAAAAGTTATGGTCAATTTTCGAAAGCTGCGCATAAAGTGACGAATTTCAAGAATCCTAATTGAATTAGGATTAGTTTCTTTTATTATTTTTAGAAAGTAAGAGTTGTTTCTTTTATTAGAAATATGAATAGTTTCCTTATTGTTTTAGGACTTTATTGTTTTAGAAAAATTAGGATATTTCTTTTATTTGAATTAGGAATTAGAGTTATACTAGGAGTTCTAATTTTATGCATTGGTTAGCCTATTTAAAGGCTTATAAACACTTTTATTAGAAGTTTTTGGTTAATGAAAATTGCTTATGCAAAATTGAGAGTTTTTAACTTTCGTGAGGGTGTGATTCTCTCAAACAGAGCGAACATTCTTCAATTCTCGTTATTTTTTTGGAAAATTAAATCACCTTCTTCCATCTTTATCTTATTTAGATCTACGGTTTGCGTAAGTAGCGTAATCCTAATTATTTTATTGATCTCATAAAAGCCCTAAACCAATATTTTGCTCATCATTAAATTTATTAGCCTTTTATTTTCCTTAATTATTTTCTTAATCTCAAGAGAACTCATTTGCATGAAGTTCATTCGATGACTTCCTAAAACTATCTTGAGATCTAACCGCTCATAAGAACTCCTCTTTGGATAAGGAACATACATGAAAGTAACGTTATTTTGGGCCGAAATTAAATCACCTAATTGAATTTCTAGAATTTTTCATGATAATTTGTTATGAGAAATTATTATTTTTAATTGATTAAATTAATTTTAATCGCTTGGGTCTATTCCGAACCATCATAAAATCACCCTCTTGAAATTCTTTAAACCGTCTATGAAAATCTGCAGAGAACTTGTATTTCTCATTCTTTAAATTAATTATTTTCTTAATCTCAGCATGCAATTCATGAATGCAATATGCAAAAGTGGATGCAGGCTCTAATGACCTTCGATGAATGGACATTGGGAGAAAATCTATGTGTGTTCTAATATTCTTGATGAGGTATGATCACTATTCACAAGGGAAATAGAAGTCTCTTTAACACAAACTAGACTTTCATTAGCTTCTTCTATCTCCTCTTCACTCAGCACGGTACTAGTATCATACACTTCTTTCACTTCCCTATTCTCCGGCTCCTTAGGACTCACTCGTCAAAAAATTCAGAGTGGGAAATTTTGTGGGGCATTGGTATGCAAAGTGTCCAAACCCTTGACACTTAAGGCAATCGGGACACTTATCCGTCTTGGTTTTCAAACTCCGAAGAAGGTGACGGTGTGTTAAAGGAACATATTTTTCAATAAGTCTCACCTTCATGTCCTCCCATGTGGAGATATGTTTATTTCGAAGAGATTCAATACGACGTTCTACTCGAGTCCAAAAAATTTTGACATTACCCTCCAACTTTATTTTTGCTAGCCTAATTTTGTACTCATTTGGTATGCCATACCAATCAAAATATTCCTCTATACTAGACAACCATTCTATGAAGGTTTTGGGGTTTAACCATCCCTCAAAACTTGGAACCTCATTCCGAATGGATTTGAGAAACTTCTCGGCATGGTCGTACTCGGGTTCACGATGATGAGGGCATCACCTAACTCTAGTCTCATCACGATTTTTGGGACTTTGTCAAGAATTTGGAGTGTAGCGGTTTCCTTGTTCGGCTAGTACCCTTTCATGACGGGTAAGGAATTCACGATGATATGTTAGTGACCGATACATGATGCTTGACACAAACACAACTCAGACACAATACTAGATAAGACACACTATGAACCAACAATGGATGAAGACTTTTGTCAAACACTAGACGTGCACATTAATGAAATAAAATGCAATAAGATTGAAATGACATGCAATTATGAAAGTAAATGATACAAGACAAAAGTTAGACAAAAAAAAAATTTACTTTCAAAAAAATTTAGACAAAGCTAAAAAAAAAAAAATAGATAAAAAATTTCAAACAAAAGACTAGACGAAAAAATCCAGAAAAAAGCTAGACAAAAAATTTCAGACAAAAGCCAGACATAATTTTTCAAACAAAAGCCAGACATAAATTATAGACAAAAAGTCAAACAAAAAATTTACAGACAAAAGCCAGACAAATTTTCAGACAAAAGCCAAACGGATCGGAAATAATGAGCACTAAAACCCTATATGAGCACTAAAACCCTAAAACTAAACTGATGTTCTGATACCAATTTGATGCGGGAACTTACTAAATGCAATGTTAGGGCTGAGATTAGGATTAAAATTAATTTAATCAATTAAAAATAATAATTTCTCATAATAAATTACCACGAAAAATTCTAGAAATTCAATTAGGTGATTTAATTTTGGCCCAAAATAGCGTTACTTTCGTGTACGTTCCCTATCGCGAATCTAGAAGACTAGGGTTCTTATGAACGGCTAGATCTCCGATAGTTTTAGGGCGTCGAACGAACTCACAAGCGGGTTCTCTCGATACCAAACGAAAATAAAAGGCTAATAAAATTAATGATGAACAAAATATTGATTTAGGGTTTTTATGAGATCAATAAAATAATTAGGATTACGCTACTTACGCAAACCGTAAATCTAAAAAAGATAGAGATGGAAGAAGAGTTGGCCTCGCACCAAACCGCAAGCGGGAATCGAAGAATCGCTCTCCGTTTTGAGAGAATCACACCCTCACGAAAGTTAAAAACTCTTAATTTTGCATAAGCAATTTCATTAACAAAAAACTTGTAATAAAAGTGTTTACAAGCCTTTAAATAGGCTAACCAATGCATAAAATTAAAACTCCTAGTATAACTCTAATTCCTAATTCAAATAAAAGAAATATCCTATTTCTTCTAAAACAATAAAGTCCTAAAACAATAAGGAAACTATTCTTATTTCTAATAAAAGAAACAACTCTTACTTTCTAAAAATAATAAAAGAGACTAATCCTAATTTAATTAGGATTCTTGAAATTCATCACTTTATGTGCAACTTTCGAAAATTGACCATAACTTTTTCAATACTTGTCGGAATTGCTCAAATTTTAGCTCGTTGGAAAGCTACTTCGATAAGCTTTCAAATATGACCAATTTCGCATCAATCCGACTTCGTTTGACACTTCAAAATAGGCCAAACATAAAAGTGGCGGGATTAAAAGTTAAAGACCCTAATAAATTTTGGATTTTCTTCTTTCTGATCAAACGGGTCTTTAACGGGCCTTTTTTTAAAAATCCATTCGTCGGTCCACTTTCTCTTTTGACGTCTCCTCTTTATCCGACCACGATTCAAAACAGGTGAATCTAAAATACGCATCACCATTACTACAATGCATGTGAGGAGGAACGGAAGTATGAGTAGGATTTGAAAGTTCATAAGTTTAACATTGGAATTTTGTAGCATCACGTGCATTTTTGAATGAACAAAATAACAAACACAAATGTTAGAGATTAGCATGTCCTAGATGGGCATGCCATAAACCCAAGTTATCACTAGTAAATTTATCATGATTGGATGAAGGTAAAAGGTGAATACTAGAAGGAACGTCAGAAGCAAGAGGAGATCCCCTATCATCGCCAAAGTAGCACCGTCCCTCTCAGATCCTATGCCAATAACCCACTTCGTCCTTAAGTCCCAAAGAAGGCATTGAGTGGGAAAAAAACAGGTCACACAACAATTTAGACATTTGGTTAGACGATGCACAAATAACAGATTGACATGAAGATGTAGGATATGAAGAACATCATTAAGGGAAAGGTCAACAGATAAGAGACTATTAGCCATCCTGAAAACCGGTCTATTTGTCCAAGTGCACTTACCGAGATAATGTGTGAAGAGGGATAGATCAACAGATAAGAAAGCATTGCCAATACTGAAAACTGGAGTATAAGAGCCATCGACCAAGCATACTGGCCAAGACAATGTGTGAGGAGTTGACTATACGAATAAGTGAGGTTCACCAGTCATATGATTCAGGACACCCGAGTCCATGATCCAAGTAGAAGAATGAGGATGATATATGGCCAGGATGTGTTGCTGATGGCACATAGTCGCCATATAGAAGAACTCGTTTGAGAAGCAAGAACTTCCTCCCGAATTATCATATTCAGCATTCAAATTTTCAATCAAGTTCGAATCTATCTTCAAATCCAAGAAAACAAGTCAAAAATCAATATAACGAAGCACAATTTGATTGTGTGGAAAACTGACGCCATACGGGCTAGAAAATAATAAGGGTGGTGGAATCACTCACACTGGGCGGATCGCTCACTCCAATACTAGGGACTCACTCACCTAGATTAGGGAATCACTTACCTAATAAAGAGGAATCACTCACTCTACAATGGAGGCTTCAACTCTCAACATATAATAATTCAAGTCTATCTAGTTAATGTTTGTAAGCTCATTTCTATAAATTGGGCGTTTGGTGATAGCCTTTAGAATACCCATGTGACACTTTAATTCCCAACGCTAACTACTAATTAGACTCCATAATCACTAATGGCCACAAACCCACAAAGCATTAAATGTATGCCACATATATTAGTCAGACTGCATCATTCTCCTCTCCATCAAAAGAACTCGTCCTCGAGTTCCCATTAACTCAATGCATTATATTTGATGGACTTTTCACTTCTTTGGCAATTGATGATCAAGGCCCATGATAAAAGTGTCCACATGAGCCCTGCCCTTGCTCCAGCCAAACTCAATTATTTCACAACTTGTCTTTGTGGAACTCTCAAATGTCTCCCAGGATGTTGCCCCAAGTATCAGCCAGAGCACATATAAGCACAAGTGGTCTACGGCATAACAACAAAATTTGTAAAATCTGGCCGCCATGGGTAATAGTAATCTGTGCAGTTCCATTCAGAAATGAACTGAACGACTCTTCACAGATCGTCAACTTCCTCCAGGAATATAGTACACAGGTCTCTGCAGCATCTAGAAGCAATGCAAGTTTCCCACGCAATAACATTTTTTATGTTTTCCCATCAGAATCATAAGATGTGAGATTTTTAATCTTCACACATGCTGCTGCCTTACAAGCAGAGAACTTCGTATTAATTTTTTACTTTAGTAGTGCGCCTGGCTCTGTCTAGTCACACTTTTATATCTTAACCTGTATCGCCCCTTGCAAATTGTTGTTCTTGAGAATCAAGGGAGCAGAGATCTTGGTTTGATTATGAACAAGCGAGACAGGCTCTAAAAAGCAAGCACCAAAGGTTAGGTAATCGAGTGAATCAGCGTGTTCTTCTTCATCCGTGTACACATAGTATATTAAATGTCCATAATAAAGATCCCAAAGGCCATTACACGAACCTGCTCTGATACCATTTGATGCAGTATGAAACATAGGTATCAGAGCATATTGGGCAATTGGTGAATGTAAAAAAAGAAGATTTGAATTATTTTATGTTGAGAGCTTGAGGCCTCTATTGTAGAGTGAGTGATTCCTCTTTATTAGGTGAGTGATTCCCTAATCTAGGGGAGTGAGTCCCTAGTATTGGCGTGAACGATTCCGCACGGTGTGAGTTATTCCACCACCCTTCTTATTTTATAGCCGTGGTATCAGAGCAGGTTTGTGTAATTAGTGTTTTCTTCTGAAGGACCTTTGGGACCTTTGGGATCTTTATTACGGACCTCCAATACACGGCGTGTACACGGATGAAGAAGAAAACACTAATTCACTCCATCCCCTAACCTTTGGTGCTTGCTTTTTAGAGTCTGTTTCGCTTGTTCATAATCAAACCAAGATCATTGCTCCCTTGATTCTCAAGAACAACAATCTGCAAGGGGCGATACAGGTTAACAAACTCGCTCACCTAGGTTAGGGAACCACTCACCTAAGGAAGAGGAATCACTCACTCTTAAATAGAACCTTCAAGCTCTATTCATAAAATAATTCAAATCTTCTTCTTCTTTGCATTCACCAAATGCCCAATTTATAGAAATGAGCTTATAAACATTAACTTGATAATTAAAAACTAACCTATTTCCTAAGTGACTTTTCAACTCCCAATATAGCCTTTTAGAACTCTCATGTGACACAACACTACTTACTACTTAGATTCCATAATCACTAATGGCCAAAAACCCACAAAACATTAAATGTCTGCCACATAGATTAGTCAGACTGCATCAAAAACACATCCACAAATGATAGCCAATGTGGGAAAGACATCCACAAAAAACAAGCCCGTAGGAATCAATATGAACAACAATCTAGTAACATAATCTAAACGCAGCTACGCACTGCTTAAGAATATACATTATCGTCGATCTCAGGCATCAAAGCGATATTCACTACTAGTGACAAATATTTTTCAATCGGACCATAACAATTATAACCCTTTCATCTGGAAACCGAGATAGTTTATCACAAGAAGACAATGGAATATGGCAAAACTCAGCGATCCGAATACATGAGGAACATGAAAGAAGTGAGTTTGAGGGCACAACTTATATGGTCACTCATCCTCAAGAACGGTAGGCATACAATTGATAAGAAGGTTTGTAGTGACAATTGCATCACTTAGAAACTCTTTAGAACGAGCATACCAATTAACATGGCACGAGCAATTTCAAACAAATGTCTCGTCTTCCTTTTAGTCACCCCATTTTGTTGTCAGGAGCAAGGACAAGTGGCTTGCCACTCAATTTCATGCGACCAAGGATGAAACTGAAGGTGATGGGAGGCATACTCGCCACCATTATCAGATCTCAAAACTTTACCAGAGGCATGATATTAAGTTTGGACCAACTTATGAAAGACATGAAAACCAAAGGCAACTTGATGGGGACATCTCATGGTACAAGGCAGATGAAAGTGCTGGTAGTGTGTTTGTACTGCATGTGTCATTAGAGTCGGTAGGAGCATTGCATCATTCCAACTTACATGGCATTAACGATAAGATTTTTTTGAACAATGAAAATACACATAATTTTACTAACACATTGAATTTGTTAATGAGTTTAATAATGTCAATTTTGTGTTGATTCATGATAGTCCAGAGCATGTGAAACCTTTTCCACTCTTGAAAAGAGGTAATGATGAAGGTCTAGATTTTTTTCTAGACAAGGGTAACCATCCGATAGTTGCGGTGGACGATCTTACACCTATTCTAGGTCTAGCAACTATGTCCTTTGACCCATTTCTTGTTGCCCAAACAACTGAACCGAACCCATTTAACCAATTCAAAACCCATACCCTACTTGTGCAATATGAGAAAGGTTGAATGACGAGGATATAGAGTTTTCAAACTTCACTACCAATGTGGGAAAGCATCATAAGCATCTCACGGCATGGAAAAGCAAACCGAGAGTTGAGCATTCGAAATATGCCATGAGTGGGTTCTATAACTCATCGGAGATGAGTTTCTTTCACACGGGGAGAATGATGGGGACATCTCACAGTACAAGGAGGATGAAAAATGCAAGGAAAAAGCAACAAAAGAAAATAAGGGAGAAAGAAGAAAGGGAAGAAAAGTTCGTCAACATATGACGGACGTCCGTGGCTTCAGAATGTATGTCTGTGAAAATAAGGGCGTTATGAAATTTGAGGCAAGGACATCCATGATTTAGACACGGTTCTATTTTTGTGCACATCATTGAAGACAGACATCCGTGGTCATATGATGAACGTCAGTGAAAGTCGTCCGTAAATTAACAGTTACACGAATTTTAGGCAAAAACTGCCATTTATAGTTTTAATTGTTTTAGGACTTTCTTATTTCGAACTTTATGTTAGGGTTTTCTTAGCCTATATAAAAACATGTAAAGACTTTATTTTAGTTAGTTGGTGATTAATGAAATTGAGAGTTGCTTTGTGCAAACCTTAGAGAACTTGTACAGAGTTTTCACCCAAAAGAGCGAATCTTTCAAAACTCGAGGAGTAAATCTTCGTTTTATAGTGCGCTTGGTGCGTAGCCGACGTACATCCTTGGTGTGAAACCTCAGAATCCTTGGTGCGAAGCCTTAAAAACCTATCTTTCTATTTTTTCTTTTTAATTATTGTCAGGCAATTATTTTCCTTATTTCCTTTTATATATTCTGATTTTCTCCTTTGATTGAATTAACCCTTCGGGCATTTAATTTCTTCAAATCCTAGAAGAGTCAAGAGATTATACCGTAATTGTCGCTTGGTGCCTAAACTAGGACGAAACTCGAGTTCCTTCATTGGAGCCGTTTTTCTAGATCAGGAAATCTTAATGCTTGTAAGCACTAAAATTGAGTTAACCTAATTGTTTTAATTAAATTTATTAAATTATTTTATGTGGTTGGGTAATTTGAATATTTTCTCTATTCAATTTACTTTGAAATTAATCACAAATTCGCATAATTAGGGTTTTAGCGTTTATTCTGCACAACTTCATCTTTGGATTTTAACAAATAGAGTATCGTAAAATGAGTGCAGTCATCGATGAATGAAACAAAGTACCAATAACCACGAGAAGCAACAATTGGAGATGGTCCCTTTACATCCTAGTGCACAATGTGAAAAGGTGTGGTACTCTGGTTGTGATAAATTTCGACATCCATCTCAAAACCAATTGGCTATTAGTAGAGAGGCCTAGGATCTTATAAGAGAAGAGACAAGTATATAATTTGTCCGATGTGCGACTAAACTTCACCACGGGCCCGCACGTGCTGGCCGGCTTGAGCCAAACCACATGGAGATATCAATTGGATGACGCAGAGTGGAGAAAGGTTTGCTCTGATGCCATGATAAATTTGGACATTCATCTCAAAACCAATTGGCTCTGAATGGCGAGGCCCATGATCTTATAAGAGGAGAGACAATGTTATAATTTGTCCGATGTGGGACTAAACTTCAACAGGTTACAATTAAAAGCATATACTGCTCGACGATGTTTTGCCATTTATCATATTGAAAATTGGAGTCGTCAAAGGACTATAATTTTTTAGGAAATAGAAGACACAACCGTTGTAGAGGAAGGTGCCCAAGACGCATATACCATAACTTAACATCCTCAATGGACAGTAGTAGCTACAACTATCAGTCTCCGGATGGGAAGACCCTCAAACAAGTATAACCCTCTCTTCTCACGGCCACGACCAAGTACCTTTCCATTAACAAGTCCTGAAAGACACAATGTGAAGGAAAAACGATACATTGTAATTAAGATGGTCTGTAATACGACTCTCAGACAAAAAATTAACCAACATCTTAGGAACATGTAAGGTAGAGTCTAGGGGAAACTACCCAACATGAGTACTCCATTTACCAACCATCGGAACCTGAGATCCATCAGCCACTCGGACCCTACATGATGTAGGCATGGGAGATAAGAGGCTGAAACAATGAAGATATGCTTGTCATATGATCAGTTGCACTTAAATCGATGATCCATGCAGAATGAGGAGATACATAAGCTTGAGCTGACCCAACCACACTCGTCTCAGCTACATAAGAGTGAGGAGCATACACCATAGCTTTCGGTTCATCCATAGTTGAGATACCTCAACCATCGACAATTACACACCAGAGAACACTTCAGAATACAACCACTATCGCATATCGCATGCATTGCAGAATAGTTTCGGATCTCAGGCATCTCAGAAACCACATATACACTCCTTAGCACAACCAATTAATACCGAAAACAATTATAGAATCACTCCTTAGGACAACCAATTAACACCGAAAACAATTATAAAATCACAAAAAATTGAGCAAAATTTTGAGAGTAATTAAATGTTGGCAGGAATCATATCTTCTGATGCTTGCAGATATTACATGAGAGGGTAAGCTAGAAGAGAGAGAGAGAGAGAGAGAGAGAGAGAGAGATAGAGAGACAAAGAGAGAGAGAGAGAGAGAGAGAGAGTTGCAGAGATCGAGCATTGAAGAAGACAATAATGGTGCCACCATGATATCTTCAAAACACAAAAGAAGCTTGCACAAGCTTCAATATAATACCAGAGGATGATAAGGGTGTGAACCTGATCCACCTTGGAGAATCTGAGAGGAAGATGCGCACGAGCACAAAAGCCACAGAAAACCATGTACGCACTCTCCACTGTAAATCCCTAAAAATTCTACCTTAGAGGGTTCAAACACAAAAGTCGTATAAAACAAAAATGGGGCAGGTAACATTCTGATTGAAACCAAAATATAATTTTTTATTTTGCGGTCAAAATTTTGACCGTGCTAACATCAGCGGCGAGGGGATGATGTCAGCGAAGGTTATGTCAACGACAGAGAATTTCGGTGGCGGTGATGGAGTCGAGGAGTTGGATGCTCTGATACCAAGTTAAAATGAGGGTTTGGGTTTAATTGGAGGGAGAATAGGAAGAAAGAGAAGAAGAGAGAAGGAAGAATTAGGGTTCTAAGCATAGATAGTGCCCATCCCCTTACTCATTAATACTTATACTCCTTTACAATGATATTGGCAAACCCACTAGCACCAAGACACCCAATTACATAAACACACCCACACCAACTTAAAATGAAATCTACTTATACACAAATATTTATGATCATGGATTTATAGATCTGACACTTGTTCAACCCAATATTTGAAATAAGTTTTGTTTAAACATTTATTTTCAGTTTTCTTACCAACTGCATATTGTTTTAAATTCTGCATCTAAACTCTAATAAAATATAGCTTGTTGGTTGTTGTTCAAACACTCGTAAAATTTTACCAAAACTGAGTAAGGAAGGAAAGATCGAAATATCAGTCTAGAGAAAAAAGGTCGAGATAAAGGTAATAATTGTAAGAAATTTGACTTTCAGCTCCAATTGTACTTCAAAATTTTCAGTTAATGGAGTAAAAGTTTTTTATTTATCGGCAATGAAAATTATATTAAAAAAGCCATGAAGGCAAAGCAAGATACAGAGAGTGAGCAACAAGACATTACGTAAGAAACCCCCAACCATCCCACCTACTAGGCAGCCCGAGACCCTCAAGAAGCCTTCCTCATGCTGAAGGATAAGAGGCTACAGAGGTTAATGGAATAAAAGTTAATGTCCGTTTTAATTATTTCTTTGATCTAAACCCATGTTTGCCAGGTCCTTTTGATCCAACTGAGGTTACACCCCAAAGTCTCAAGTACGTGGATTTTGGGGTATGATAAATGGGCCCCAAATAGATAGGACAAGGAGGCAGCAGCATCGACAAAGACAATGACAATGATGTGATTGTATCAACATGTGAAAGTTTGACACAATCTATGCTTGGGAATTTCAGGCAAGGACAAAAAGTGGGAGGGTAAATTGGAATTATAGAATTCACAACCACGTCTCAAAACATAGTGATAAAGTTGAGATATTGTTTTTTTAATTTATTCTATTTTGAACAGGTGCAACCTCTTCATTGAATAAAAAATGAAGGCAATGACTATGGAAACCAATCACTAGGAACTCCACTTCAATTTAAACAATCCCACTTTGAGTAAGAATGCTAGAGATAGCAAACATAAATGGATGATCTATTACAATATTAAAATTTTAAGGTACTCTTTTCTCCTTATGAATGGCTGTTTATCCATGAAAGAGTTGAAACAATAGGCTGCTCACATCAGTATCAATGCCCGAGTTTATCAGGTTTGTGCTTTAGGGGTTTCAGCCACACAATTTAACAGAAATATGATCTCAACACTCCTATTTATCATAAATATAATATAATTCTTTTGGAAGAGGATCTGTACACTATATATAGCCATTTATAATCTTCTTCCAATTTTTTTTTAATAAATGGGTGAGGACCCACGAACCTCAAGTGAACTTGTCAAAAAAAATAAAATAATTAGATATCATCCTCTAGTATATACTACCAACAAATAGATTGCTTGCCATTGGCATCATAGCCTGTTTTATCCATCAGACCATCGTTCTGTAATTGAGGGCTCCTGGCCACACAATTTAACATGAATTTGAACTCCACCAACTTTCCCATAAATTTTGGTAAAAGTCGTTAAGCAAGGTGCTCTAGAATGCCGATCGTATTCATATTATCTAATTGACTAGGTCCTTATAATATTTTTTCAATAACATATTTATACGATGAATGGGGTAACTGGTTTCTCTTTCAAGAAAATGTGTCCTCCAAGAACATAAGTAGAAAGTAAGGAGTTAGAAACATCTCATGGCCTTGGGAAGAACTGGCATCCCCATAATTTTGTCTATGTCACAGCTAGGTGAGTCGAAGTCACTCACTTATGTAATTTTTCTATGTGATAGTTACCATTAAGGTGGCATGGAGCTTTCTCATCCACGGTGGCACTCCCCTAGACAGCCTAGGAGTGTGCATGACACGTATTGAATGAGATTGCATCATCTAGTGCCTAAGGAAACTCACTATTAGGGTAATGTAAATAAAGTGGAGCACTCTGATTGCATTAATCCTTTGACCTGAGGATCTTATGGGAGTTATAGGAACTTGATTGTGCACTCTGATTCACCAACCAGTGTTGTATTATTTTTTTCTTAGTCAATGCCCAGAAATTTTGGGCGAGCCATGAAGAAATCTATATAAGTCCACTAGTCATTTGTAGGACCATATTATGTTATATTATTCTTGACCGTTGGATAATTCATATATCAAATCTAGGTGTGTTACTAATCATTTTGCATTAAATTTTTATGGAAACTAATATATTGTATATTAATTGTTTTGATAAAAATTATTGCCAGTGTTTAACTGCTTGTATGATGACGATCCAATGGTGGAAAATATAAAGGGAGCGTGCACAGTAGTTAGACAGTTAGCACTGATCTACATTACATATGAGCAGCCATGTACCAAATAACCTCGGCCTTCCCAAACCACATGAAGAGAGGTAAACCAGCGATCATCTATTGGGATGGCCCCAACCCCTCCATACTGCAAGCACACGGTTCATCCCTGCATCTCCCCTTCAGGAATATTATCCAATAAGTTGGATAAAAAAGCCATCAAATTTCTGAAGGACTATACTCCCCTCCTATAAAAGACAGACTTTAATAAAGATCGAATAGCAAGTTCCCCAAGTTTTATTAAAAGATATAGGAACAACTGGTCATAGAATAATCACCTATGGTCATAGCAACTGGCTCCCTAGAAGGAACTAAATGCTTTGATCCACTCAAATCCAATATGATATGATAAAAAGACCCCGGACAAGGGATCTAAGGCTCAACGAAGGGCTCCGGCTCTCTCGGACTACTAAATATTCTGAACACTTGAAACCAATATGATAGGATAAATGAACCCCGCAATAAGGGATCAAAGGCTCTGATATTAATAAATCCTACCTACGATCATAGCGACAGATCTAGAGGGACTAAATGCTCCAACTCGCTCGAAACCAATACGGTATGATAAACATACCACATAAAAGAGATCTAAGGCTCTGATATCAATAAACCCTACCTGTGATCATAGCGACAAGCTCCTTAGAAGGGATTAAATTCTCTAAATCACTTGAAATGAATACAGTATGATAAATGGACCCCTGATAAAGGATCTAAGGCTCTGTTATCATTAAATCGTACCCATGGATGAGCTCCCTTTTGGGATCTCATTACTCTAAATGCTGTAACTTGATTGAAACCAACAAACAGGTCTTGATAAGTGAGAAATATTTTTTTCATGAGACTTATCTTGCTCAAAGCATGGTACATTAACTATTTAGAAGGGATATAAACACCTCAGTATTGCATCTATTATATTCTCTAAAAGGGAAGAATCCAATGATAAGAGGGTGTATTAATGAGAAGTTAATGTCATCACTCAAGAAATAAACTCTAGTTTGAGTTATCTCCGTGCAATCCAAAACCTGAACCCAATTATTCTTGACACTACTTATATACAGCCATACTTCAACTTATGTCTGACGATACAATACATATTGAATACCAATCACAGGATAATTATCTTTCAACATTGCTATCGAGTAATTGATATAAGCTTTGAGACTACTTAGAAAACTCCTATTACCTCCTAATTTGAGTAATCTAATTGAACATACTCCGCTATTTCCTAATGGATCTATCTGTGAATCATCATGACTATACAGGCGGACATTCCACATTAGGGAGTTCATCAATGGCAGGAGCACGCTTAGCATTCACTTCACAGTGATCCGAATGGGCAACCCATTGAAGACTAAAAGACTTTCACTTGTTCTTTAAATGATATAATTATATATTTACTTTTGACTCTTAATCAGGGTACTCTATATGATGAAACTAATGAAGCATTCGAGCAACAACTAGAAGTGTAATGTCTCCCAAATTAATAAAATCCCTTCTCTACGGGGAAAATTTTGGTGCAATATGCTTTTGAATGAAAGAGGAAATAGGCTGTGGAATACTACTAGGCTGGTTGGAGATATACAGAAATTGGCTTCTAATATTGGAAATCTAAAGTTTCATCACATCTGGAGAGAGTGCAATAGAGGAGCAGATTATATGGCTAGAATAGGATCGGGCGCAAGTATTGCGGTCAAGTGGCCTAGAAGTGAAGATGTTGACCAGTTTCTCACCTCTCGCCCGAGAAGATTTGTATCGCATTTATTATCGCTTTTAATCTTCTTCTGATTAACAAAAAGGAGGGGGGGACCTATAAACCCCAATTAATTATCGACAAAAAAGGAGAATCGAATCTATTTTCTACGCAAAATCTTTTGTACATTGTATTATGTTCTTTATGTTTCATACTTTCATGAAAATTATAAAACAACTTCTAACAGAAGATGTTCTTTATGTTTCATACTTTCATGAAAATTATACACATGAAATCTATTTTCTACACAAATTTCTTGTGTCATTGTATTATGTTATCTATGTCTCATACTTTTAGGAAAATAGTAATACCTCTCTAACAAAAGATGTTATAATATACTTCTCTAACAGAAGATATTGTCATATACTTCGATATTATACTACATAAATCTAGTGCTAACCTACTACTTGAAGGGAAAATAAAAGGCAACCTACAGCTTCTTCTATCATTCAAATCTTATTTTAACAAACCAATGAACCATAAACTAGTATTTGGTGCAAATAAGAAAGACAGGAAATGACTCTATACCTCCTTTGGAGTCCCAAAGTCCTCCTTTTCAGATACAACTTCCTTTTCAGATACAACTTCGCTGACATGTGAGGAAACAAGGCGCTCCATAGAATCAACACTTGCTGTGTCTGTGGTGTCCAGATGATGCTCCTCAATTGCAGATGCATACTCTGACTCAGTATCAGTCTTAAGTTCTGCAGGAGCCATGGGCACAGTAGAATAATCCACAGTAGCAGCAGCTGCAGCTGGTTCTTTACTCTCATGAATCGCTTCAATTATCTCACTCGCATTTGCCTCTTTATCAATAACCTTCTCTTCTTTCATTTCCCTGTCAGAACCTACATCTTTTACTACATTCATGGTTTCTTCTACCATACCCTTTGTCTCTTCTGTTGGTTTTTCCACTTCTCCCTTAATGCCTCCTGCAAGTCCGATCTCTTCTCCCATTTCCTTTTCAGGATTTGAAAAGTCTACGGCATCGTAATCTATTTCTCCTCCCGTTTCATTCTGCTCTTCAATAGGTTTTTCCTCTTCTCTTTTGATGCCTTCTATAATCGCCTCCTTTATCATTTTCCTTTCATCTCCTACATCTTTTACATCATCACTCCACATTTCTTCAACCTCTCCTTCCTCTTTGATCGGTTTTCCCTCTTCATTTTCGATGCCTTCTCCACTAATCCCATTCTCTTCTACCATTTCCCTTTCAGACCTTACATCATCTACTGTATCGTTTCCCATTTCTTCTACCATTCCCTTCGTCCCTTCTTTCGGTTTTTCCTCTTCGCTTCTGATGACCCCTCCAAACCCATTCTCTACTGTCACTCCCCTCCCAGATTTTACAACCTCTACGGCATCATCTGCAGTTTCTTCTTCCATATCCTTCTTCTCTTCAATTGATTTTTCCTTTCCTCCATTGACCCCTTCTCCGATCCCATTCTCTTCCACGGTATTTTCTGCGGCTTCCTCTATGTCTCTCGTCTGCTCTTCTATCAATTTGTTGTCTCCTCCTCCAGTTCCACTCTCTTCTTCAAGTTCCCTTTCAGATCTTATGTCTTCTAGGCCATCATCTACAGTTCCCTTCTGCTCTTCTATCATTTTTCCCTCTTCTCTTTCTACACCTCCTTCTCCACTCCCACCCTCCTCTTCCATGTCGCTTTCATATCCATTCCCTTCCACTGTTTCTTCCATCATTTCTCTTGGCTCCTCTTCTCCTTCAAAATATCCTTCTAAATTCCCCCTCCAATTCTCTTCACCCTTTTCGAAACCTTCAATCATTTCCTTCTCTAAGAAAAATTCGATCTCTTCGTTTGCAACCGGAATCGGTAGCAACTTGCTCATGATCTTCTCCGTGCAAGCATAGCTGGCGAATACGAGCCCAAAAGGGACAGCGCAAGCGAACCCTAGGGTAGAGAAGAGCATCAGAGGAGGCAGAACGATCGGAGCAGACGAAATCGCAATGCCTGCTATAACGATCTTCTTCCCCAATCTCCATCCCTTGTCCAAAACCAATTCAACGAAGCCACCCACGTCGCCTTCGTTCGCCACCTCAAACTCACGAATCTTCCATTCAGATGCCGGATCTCCCATTCTGTATTCTAAACACATTCCGGATCATCGAACGATTCATTCAAATTCCATGAAGAAACCCGAAATCCTACAATCGAACTGCTATTTCTACCTCGCCGGGATCGGGTATCATGATGAAGCAAAAGTACGGAAGAAACAAGCGGCGTTGTTTCGAGAAGAGGTGGACACGTGGCGGCGTCTGGCGTTAGCAGTCGTGACGCGGACGTTGAGTCCATGCAGGTTTTGGCCCGCATTTTAACCTGGCTGTTAAATGTAGGCAGTTGGAGTGCTGACCGTTGCTTACTCCTGGGATTGATACTATGACCTGTGTAACTACGGTGCCATTATATGGTATCCTTCTTTTTTTTTTTTTTTTTTTTTTTTTTGAGAAGGTATATGGTATCTGATTTTAATACCATTGAGTAAAGATCTTAGGGTGAATTTTGCATTAAAAATTTGAGGAAAACAAATTTTTATTCCTACATTTTTTCGTCTATTCTTAGATTGCTAGAAATTATATGATATCTTCGTTTTTTGTATTATAATATTGCTAGGGTTAAAAATATTTAGGGTTGAAAACCGATGGCTATCGACTTTCATCCGAGTCTAATCTTTCACACAACTCATCTGAACATCGTGACATTTCACTAGACGGTCAATCTTTTACTCCATCTAACAGAGGTCCCAAATAAATGATTGAAATTCAAAGTCTCATTCATTATAAAAAATATTAAGTAGCATATTTAATGCTCGTAATATACCTTTTGGGATACGTGTTATATAAAATAAAAAACTAATCCTAATCGTGTCATAATATTTTCATTGATCTGAAAGTCAGTCACGTGAAAGATCGAAGAAAAAGCCGATTTCTATTTTCTATTCAATGCAGTCAACAATTTTCACTTGTATTTAATGGGGTATTTAGGGCATGATGAGGGATAAGTAGCTGACCCCAAAATTTATTCAAAACAGTCATTTCCATTTTCAAGTCCTTATGACCTACATGTTTAAAGTATTTTGAGTGTTCTTACAATTGTGGAACCGTCAAACTAGAAATTTAAGCGAATTAATCGTAGAATCGTCCAACGAAAAATTTAGTCAAACTTATAGTGGAACCGTTCAACGAAAAGTTTAAGTGAACTTATCGTGAAGCAGTCCAACAATAAATATAAGCGAACTTATTATGAAATTATCTAACGAGAAGTTTAGTCAAACTAATCATAAAGTCGGCCAACGATAAATTTAGTTGAACTAATCGTGGGACCGTCCAACAATAAGTTTAAGTGAACTTAAAGTTTAGTCGAAGTTATCCTAGAATCTTCAAAGGAGAAGTTTAAGTGAATTTATTGTAGAACCGTCCAACGATAAGTTTAAGCGAACTTATCGTGGAACTGTCCAATAATCAATTTTAAGCGAACTTAAAATTTAATCGAAGTTATTGTGGAATCGTCTAAGGAGAAGTTTAAGTTAACTTATCATGAAACCGTCCAACGATAAGTTTAAGCGAACTTATCGTAAAATTGTCTAACGAAAAGTTGAGTCAAAATTATCGTGAAACCATCCACCCATAAATTTAAGCAAACTTATCGTGGAACCGTCCAACTAAAAGTTTAAACGAACTTATCACGGAATCATCACACAAAAAGTTTAATCGAATTTATCGTGAAACGGTTCAACGATAAGCGAACTTATTATCGATTCTAACGGAAAGTTTAAGAAAACTTATTGTGGAACCATCTAATGAGAAGTTTAAATTGCTAATCGGTAAGTTGACGTTAAAACTTATCGTGAAAATATCCACCAATCTAAATTATTTTAAAAAAACCTTACAAAACAAAAATAAAGACCTAAAAAACCCCAAAAAATCTTAAAATCTAAATGAAAGCACAAAACCAAAAATCGTTAAGTAGGCACTTTTAGTAAACAGGCGAGTGCGACTAAAGGTTCTCACATACAGAACTAATAGTAGGATGGTTCGTCGAAAATTTCAAATATGTCAAATTTTTGTGAATGTCGTAACAAAAGTTTAAGTGAACTTATCGTGGAATCATCAAACGAGAAGTTTAGTCAAACATATCAAGAAACCGTCTAACAAGAAGTTTAAGCGAACTTATCGTGAAATCGTCAAACGAGAAGTTTAGTCAAACTAATCGTGGAACCATTCAACGATAAGTTTAAGCGAACTTATCATAGAATCGTCTAACGAGAAGTTTAGTCGAACTAATTGTAGAACTGTCCAACGAGAAGTTGAAGCAAACTTATTATAAAATTGTCCAACTTATATTGGAATCGTCTAATGCAAACTTGAAGTTTAGTTAGACGTATTATGGAATCATCCAAGGAAAAGTTTAAGCAAACTTATCGTGGAACCGCCCAACAACAAGTTTAAGCGAATTTATCGTGTCGTCCAACGAGAAGTTTTATTGTGAAATCGTAGAACCGTCAAACGAGAAGTTTAGGTGAACTTATCGTGGAATCGTCTAACGAGAAGCTTAGTCAATCTTAATATGAAATCGTCGAATAATAAGTTTAGTCGAACTTATCGTGAAATCGTCAAATTAGAAGTTTAAGCGAATTTATCGTGGAATCATCCAACGAGTATTTTAGTCGAACTAATTATAGAATCATCAATTGAAAAGTTTAGTCGAAATAATCGTAGAACAGTCAAATGATAAGTTTAATTAGTCAGTAAGGTTTTCATTTCACATGGCACACAATATATAATTTTTTTGGTTACTTTTGGGAATATGTGTCATGTAAAATAAAGAAATTGAACATATGATGGTATACAATTAGTCTTGAGATCCATTATGTAAAAGATTGGGAAAAAAAATGATCTCTATTATCTAAATCAAATTAGTAATGATTTTCAATATAAAAACAATTTCCATCAACAAATTCAAGATAGTAATGGTTTTCAATATAAGTTGCCTCCCTAAACCAAGGTAGCTACTCGATTGGGAGATACAACTTGCATACGACTTTTGTACTTAGGCACATGGGTTAAAAAGAAAGATTTGATAGTTTTTGGAACTTTGTCATGTGGAACACTAAGGCGTCTGATTTGAAGGTGCTGATGTAAAGATCTTTGCTGACAAAGATTGACGTGAAATACAATCTCTATCATCTGATTTACCACAGTCAATCAGTGAATCAGATGATAGACTTTGACTTGTTGAATCCATTGATAGAGATAATATTTTGTCCCAATCTTTCGTATCATAGATCTTTACAATTTGACTTTCAGAATGGACGGATTAGATGGTTCAAATCTTGTGTGCAAGTTGTAGCCCCCCTATTTAATTTCATAACTTCTATATTTGGGTACCTCTCTTCACGCCACCTATGCGATTTTTGAGGACGCCTACTTTCGTCACACACTAAAACCTGTGAATTGCTTGAACTCAGTCAATGGAGATCGTGTTCAACCCCAATCTTCCACTCAATGAATGTCGAGACCATAATAATATCATCAGACAGATTATTTTTGACTCCACTTGACACATATCTCATAAGAAATGCCCCTAAATTATTATGTTAGTATTATGTGTGCCGTGTGATTTCAGCGCCCTCGTTTTAGAATCTCTGCCAAGTGGAATAAAAAAGTTTGATGGTACGTTATGGCCTCAAGATCCATCGGGGGGGAATATTACGAGTTAGCCATCCCAATAAGTCTACTTACTAAATTGCAAGTAGTCAAGGGGGGTCTGCGTTTCTCACGTAGGCGCCCTCAGAAATCTCGTAGGCGGGAGCAGAGGCCCCCTTTTTATCCAATTCGTCGGTCGTTGGAATTGGATGCACGGTTTGATTTGACTACACTGTTGAATCAAATCCATTTTCGATTATAACTGCATATCCCTACCGACATCAGAAGATAGCCAGTTAGCCACCGTCGCCTATTTAAAGCGGAATTTTTATTTTATTTTATCATACTCTAGTTTTTGGTCACGATGAAGCTGGTTCATAAAAACGTCGTTCCTAACGAACCCGGTAGCGTTAAGGTGCGATCGATTTCTTCTTTTATCTTCTCCCTTTCTCTTTGTTTCGAAATTGATTTTTTTATTTTTTTATTTTTTTAATAATTTTGTTTTTGTTCTGCAGTTGATTCCAGAGGAACCTGATGATCTATGGGTCATATACAACCTGATCTCACAGGGAGATTCTGTTATGGCAGTCACCGTAAGGTGATTGTTGTTGCCTTTTGCCAATTTTAACTTTTAATTTCTGAAATTTTGAATCAGTTTCTGTTAATTAATAATTTTGAAGTGCCCTTTTGACGATCGAATCTGTGTGTAATTGTTCGTTTTTGTCACTGTAAGGTGGCTGTTGGATGTTTAAATATCCAAATTTGGAATCACTATCTGTGGTAATTTTAGTAATTTTGATGGTGCCCTTTGAAGCTCGAATCTGTTCATGTAATTTGTTTTTTTTTTTCATCGGTAGCCATGTTTAACGGGTATGAATCATTAGTTTAGGGTTATTACTATTATTATTATTTTTTATTTTTCTAATTGTGTTGTGAGATATGGGAAGATACTAGGGAGTTGGGGGAGGGGAGGACATAATTTTATTTATTTCCAATGAAGGGGAAGAAGAAAACTGGATGGAATTAGGAGTAAGTGTGAAGGAAGAATTTGGTGTCCAGTCTGTATACTTATATTAGCAATAATTGTTTTCAGAATAGACTTTGTCAACAATTGGCGGACTCCAAGCATACACATGTGCTAATCGCATGTTTGTAGTATGCATGGACTTACTACTCTCCCATGGGTTCTGCATCAGATTATGGGCCCATGCAAAAGCTTCCCTTTTATTGGCACCCGAGTCTTTAGATTGAGTCGAAAGCCTACCAATGCGTAAAGGTTTGAATTCGAGCGAGAGCCCGAATGGGGGAGGGGGAAAAATTGATTTAGATGTTTTCCAAATTCAGTCAAGTCGATCGAGACTTTGAAGTGCATGGAAGGCCGTGCATGCCACTGGTTTATCCCCATGGGGTTTACACGTGCATGATGGGCATCTGCCCATTGCATAAGAACTCTTTTTCATAGTCAACAGTGTCCCGTGAGTGCTTGAGGCCGTGGTAAGGGGAATGATTTGAGTAAGAGCCTCTGTTATGTGGCCTTTCTAGTGCTCAATGTAAAACTGCTTTTGTAATGGTAATTCAGCCATGGAGAGGGTTTGTGGTAGAAGTTGAGATTCTCAGCCTAGTTGTTGTGGCTTGGCCGAGTTGATTCGATTTCATGATCCTTCGAAATGCAGGCAACTGTATTGGCTTAGCCCACGGGACCCAATGGAGTTTAAGAAGGATCATCCAGGTCAACCAATGTGTTACTTTATTGGCTGAGTTGCATTTGCGACTTAGCCAAGATGAGTGGTGTTACCTGCAGTGGCTTGGCTGAGTTGATTAGTTTTCAGTGGTTAGAGACCTGTACTGAACCCGCGTTCTGGAGCCTTGATTGTAATAGTTTGCACTTTGCAACTTTTCTCATTTGTTGGTCAGCGAAGTGCAAATGAATAGTTTTGTGAGTACAAATAGCAATTCAAGTATATATATATATATATATATATATATATATATATATATATATATATATATATATATATATATATATATATATATATATATATATATATATATATATATATAACACACATTCTGGGAGTATGCGCTTGTATGCAGCCAACAAGACTGCAAAACGAACCAGTTGGGTGCCACGTCCTGCCCTGAGATTTTGAGGTCCCTAGGGTGAGTTTCTAAAATGGGGCCCTGCTACATATTGACATAAAAAATTTAAGGTAAAATTTGGGGACGGGGCCCCTACTTATTGTGTAAAATTTGGGGCCCTAGGCGACCACCTCTTGGGTCTATCCCCATGGCTGGCCTTGGGCACCCAACCGAAGGATCGGGTGCCATGTGCACGTGCATAGGGTTAACCAACAACCATTCAGAAAAAAAAAGATCTAGCATCGTTGAACACGTGATCAATGGGTTTTTATATCAACAGTGACATGTAAAACAAGTCACCGTTAGTCTTTGCAGCGTTAGATCAAGGGCATAAATTCCATTTTATTTTTTATTTTATAGAACCCTCTAGTGACTGGTGAACTCTAGGGGGAACAGTGCCTAGCAGGATCACATGCCACTAGCACTCGAATGCAGGCCACTTGGGTTGCATTTGAATGCATTCTCTCCTTTCCGTTTATATATTTATGTTAAAACACTCGTGTGAAAAGGCATCACTTCAATATTATTGGAATATATCCATATATTTGGGAGATGGATGGTGTTTTGATTAATGGTCTTATGGTCCAAGTTGGTAATGACTCTTTGTTGGAAATATCTATATAATGGACTTCATGAAGTGAAGACATGCAGTTCAGTTCATACAACTAAATTTTCTAAAACACCAAAAGTAATTGGTAGAAATTATTTCCTTATTGTCTTCTCTAACATATCACAGGAAAGTCCTAAGAGAGATGGCTTCTGGAGGAAGGGATGCTGAACGTGTGAAGCTAAAGCTGGAAATTAAAGTTGAGGTAAGAATTTAGTAAATATTCTAGCTTGATTTTCTAAGATAACTGTGGGTAATCGTATTTTAGCTGGAGTAGCTACATTAATATTGATCCGTTCTGAACAAATCCTTTCCAGGTTGAATGACTTATTTTTCACCTCAAAATTTTTAATTTTAATTTAGTTTTATTTTTATTTTTACCGAAACATGCCCCAAAACTAAATTTATTTCCAAAAAAATATACCAAAATATGCCTACACGGGCCTGCATACCAAAGGGCAAAGCGCTAATATCACAGGCGTATGATATAGGGGCCCATGTAGGCATGTTTTGTTTTTTTTGTTTTTTGGGTGATAAATTTTGTTATGGGGCATGTTTTGGTACAAAACCTTTAAAATATTTCAATTCCCCGATTCAACATTTGTTCTAGGATTTATTGGCTTGTTTTATGCCCTCACTCAATATGGGTCATCAAGTTCATAATAATCTTCGATTTATTATATACAGGCTTCATGTAAATTATTATTTCTCGTGGAAGAATATTCTGTGGAATACGACAGAGTTGGGTCTGTCTTACGTGGAATATAATTTCTGTGGAATATAATCTTCGATTTGTTTATTTAGGCTGTGGAATACGACAAAGTTGGGTCTGTCTTACGTGTACGTGGGAAGAATATTCTGGAGAATGAATATGTGAAGGTAAGTTATATTCCAAAATAAATTCAGTTTTGATGTAGAAACTGATGAGTACTTTAATTAACTTATTCATGTCTGAATGCAGATTGGGCAATTCCATACCTTAGAAATTGAGCAACAACGGCCTTTTGTGTTAAGGAAAGTATGTTCTATCAATTTCTTCACTTTTTTTTACCTTGGTACTTTGTATTTTTTTGGTGAATCCCATAGTTCTATTATGTTCCCTTCTATATTAAATGTGAGCTTGATTATTTTTTGTTTCCATGTAATGGACTATCATTGAAACCGATTGGAGATTCCTGCCCTACTCGAGGCAGAGCTGTAGTTATAGATGCCTATTATGCTATTTTCTCACCTTTTTTTCACTTTGTTTGATCCTTTATGCCGATGTAGCATGTATGATGATTTCATGCCAGTGCGTTACATACGTATGAGGTTGAAACTACTAAATTGAAAATTATAAGTGGTTTATTGTTACTTTGTTACAATTTCTTGGTGCTTGAAACCCCATTTCTTGTATACTTTTATATGAGGTTGAAACCACTCAATTGAAAAATATACGAGAAACATTTAATTTCGCAGCATAACAACATTTTTAGTGTACTTTTCCTGATATGTGAAATAAATGCAGGAATCGGAATTCATCATCCTCACAACCTTATCCCATCTATTTGGGGTAGGCTTTGCGTGTCGTATTTCTCCACTCATTTTTTTATTAGCGCTAAGCTCTCTAGGAAATGGGAAACATATATATATATATATATATATATATATATATATATATATATATATATATATATATATATATAAAGTGGAAATGTGGTTCTCTACTAAATATGGATGAAACATATCTAACAATTTCACTTTAGACCATCTAAATATTGTGGCCTTGCATAAGGCATAGCTGTGGTTGTAAATGCCTATTGTACTTGTTACCTAGTATTTAATTTTCCATAATTATGGAAATTAATGTGTTAGAACTTAGCAGGAGAAAAGATGACAATATCTTTTTTTAAAAAGTGATGAACCAAGAAATGCGGAATTGGGGCATAAATCCAAGTGGTTTGTGGGAACAAATGTTGGTTTGCCTTATATAGTTTGCTAATGAATCACTGGGGGCTTCGAACGAAAGATGGATGATGTGTATAAGGAAACGTGGTGGTGGTATGTAAAGGTTCAAAAATATATTGCTGAAAAGAAGACATGCTTTGAATCACAAAAAAATAGGAAGTATAATTGATCTTGAAAAATATAAGTTTGCAAAAAGGAGAGCTAAGCAAGCCGTAAGGTGAGTAAGAAGCATGTGACAATTTGTACACTAGGTTGGGTACCGGGTGGGGGGTAAAGATATCTACTAGCTGCCAATACAAGAAGAAGGAAAACTAGAGATCTTGATCATATAAGGTGCATTAAGTATGAAAATCAAAGAGTTTTGGTGAAATAAAACAGTAAATATATGGAAAATATAGTTTGAAGACATGCTAAAATGGAATAAATGTAAAAAGTTGAGCAAGGTTGGTGAAACACAACAAGATAACAAATAGATGGGAAGATAAAGTGTTTGAAGTAGAGATAAAATCAGCCTTAGAAAAGATAAGGACAGGGAAGACATTATGCCAAGATGTGATACTTATAGAGGTATGGATTGTGATGGGGAAAAGGGGTTTTTTAGGTTGACCAAATTGTTCAACAAGATATTGGGAATGAATAGAAAATGCCCATAGAATGTAGAAAGAGCACTGTTGTAAGAGCACCGTGTCTGTTTAAAAAATATATATAAACGAGATATTTAAACTTGTGCTAACTAGAGGTATTAAACTTATTAATGCAATGACAGATTTCTCCCTCAATCGAAAAGAAAATAAGGCAATATAAAAGTACTTGAACAAAAATAGAAGAAAAGAAGAGTATTTCGTACCTCTTTCTTCAACAAAATTCTATAAAAAGTATGCAAAGCAACCGAAAAATACAGCATAAAGTATTCTTAAATACCCTAAGTTAGTCCCGCATATCCAATATAAAATCCTAATATAGCTAACATCTCGAAGTTTATCTTAAAATAAGAAAAGAAGGTTTACTAATATGGATGAGAGTCAACCCCCATGTAATGGTTGAGTTTCTCATGAATCTCAGGTCTATTCTTCGAGTCCCAACTCATGTCACATGTTCCTTAGGTGTCACGTGATATAGAATAATTCTTGTATATCCCTTAAGCCCATCACAATTCCTAACCCCCTATTTTTTCTGCTTCTACTTAATTTTGCAAGGTCTGCCCACATAATGATTGAAGTTTCTTTAATCTTAGTTTAGATTCTCAGTTTTGGCTACATATGGCATACTTAAATGACATCATGTAATCACTGAAGTGATCAGGTGGAAGTCATTTAACCTCCTAAAGACCATTCCGAGTCTTTAAACTTGGGCCCACGACTTGATGGAGATTGAAACTCCACAAAACAATTCAATGCTCCGTGAACTCTATTTTAACATAGGTTCTCATCGGAAATCAACAGTCAAGGTTATTATAAAACCCTGTGATTTGTATTAATTCACAAGAAAATCTTACATTTTTCCACTTGTACTATGCAGGCAACAATTATGAAAAATCATTTCAGAATGTTCTTGTTTAAAATTGATTTTAGAAATCATTTTCTTTTGAAAGCACACTCCCAGATTCAAACTATAAATAACATTTGACAATTAGTGGCCACTCGTATAAACAAAGATACAACAATAGTGCCGCTCGATTTTGTTTTAAAGTTTCAGTTTGAGCACCTCAAAACACAATCTTCCCATCATACTACTGCTAGTAGAATCTGTTATAGTGTGTGTGTGTGTGTGTGTGTGTGTGTGTATGTGTGATTGGTTAATTTGTACTGGCATTTTCGTTCATATGTATTTCAATGCAGTTTAAGTGGAATGGATCAGGTAAAAGGGATAATTTTTTGCCTCTTTCCCAAATTTCTCTATATTCCCTTCTTCCTTTCTTCGTCCTCTCTCTCTTCTTCCCCTAATATTCTCTTTACTTTAGTAGTAGTTGATCCACCAAAACAACTTGTTATCAAAGCCATTTATACCGCCTTGACCCATGCATCATATTTCCTAGTAGCTGACCTCAGCATGTGACACATCAACCCTATGTCAGAGGTTGACCTAATCTATGGAGTAAAGGGATAAAATGGTAAAGTAATTTTTCTGGGTTAAAAAAATTATTTTTAGAAGTATGTTGACATAGTCACAAATTCGGGGTTCGACAATAAATCGGCAAGGGTGTAAGTCAGGAAAAAGAGGCATAATTCGTCAAACTTCGGTCAAATTCAGGAAAAATTAAAAAAATAATTTAAAATATTCAAAATATATTTTAACATATTTAAAGTTAGAAATGATCAATTTCATGAATGAAATGTGCAAAATTGGCATGATTTTGATGTAAAATATTCAAATTTAGAAAAAAGAAAAACAAAAAAGAAGAATAGGGGGGGGGGGGGGGTGGTCGGCTGGCAAAAGAAACACAGAAAAAAGAGAAAAGAAGAAGAAGAAGAAGAAGAGGGGGGCAGGGTGGTGGTGGTCGGCTGGCAAAAACAAAAAAGAAGAAGACCTCGTACCTCGTCGGAGTGTGTCACCGGAGGGGAGGGGGGACTGGAGGCGGGAGGCGGGCTGACTTCTAATAACCCCTGAAAAAAACCTGAGAAGAAGAAGAAGAAGAACCTCGCCGGAGTGTGTCACCGGAGGGGAGGGAGGACTGGAGGCTGGCTGAGTTCTAATAACCCCTAAAAAAACCCGAAAGAGGTTGGGTTTTAAACCCTAAATGGTTAAAGGGCAAAATTGTAATTTAAAAAACTTTTTGTGACAAAAGTCACCGAATTTACCAAATTTGGGCTTGCTGTTTATTCGCCGAATGGTTCGGCGTCACCCCAATTTGGCGATTTTTTCGATTGTTTGAAAAAATCGGCGACTTTTGTGAGTATGCATGTTGAGAGTTTTTTTTGGCAGAAGCTCTTGGCCATGATTCCTTGTTTAAAAAACTTTTTGTGACAAAAGTCACCGAATTTACCAAATTTGGGCTTGCCGTTTATTCGCCGAATGGTTCGGCGTCACCCCAATTCGGCGATTTTTTCGATTGTTTGAAAAAATCGGCGACTTTTGTGACTATGCATGTTGAGAGTGTTTTTGGCAGAAGCTCTTGGCCATGATTCCTTGTTTCACGCCTTTTTGGGCACTATGGTCAAACCATTCACCTAAACTCCACAAGAAGAGATTGGATTGGTCAGTTTTCCTTGGGGAGTTTAGGGCTGGTCTAATTTTTGCAATTGATTCAAGATTAAGGGAGTTCTGATGTTGTTTTCATGTGTATTTTTGGGCTTCGCGTATGGTATGTTTTTTTTTACTGTTTTTTGATTTCATGCAAATCTTATCCTTAGGTTCCATATTTAGAGACTTATAATGCTGGTATGAGTTGTATACATGGGTATACAATGTTCTAATTAGTCACGGGATATACTGTGCTGATTGGAACATCCGTTTATAGTGCTGGCTGTTGAGGAGCAACTAGGATTGCTTGCTTTTTGTGGCAGTACATGCTCTTTTATTTACGATCTATGGATTACAAACCTCTCTCTAATGCCTTCTATCAATTACTACCACGAAGTAACTATCTTTCTTGGTTCCGAGCTGACCAGCTGTATGTTTATGGTTAGAAGAAACTGAGGTATCTTACTAGAAAGGTTGAGTCAAAGACTGCAACACTATACTCTGAAAATGCTATCATTATGGTTTCTATGATACTACGACCATCCTATGGGAATCCTTGAAAGAAACATGTGGTGTTAAGAAGAATTTGACCATAATTGATGCAGAAAAATTGCATGCTATCCTTAAAATAGCATAAATCCTGCACGATAGGGGTTAGGGTTATCAATCTTCAATTAAAACAAAAAAAATAAAAGAATGAGATTGAAGATCTTCGGATTCACTCCAAAGATGCTTGTCGGCTTCGCACCAATGATAGCTTTGAAGAATCACTCCTCAAAGGTGAAAACTCTTCGTAAGTTTTCTATGAAAGATTCACTCTTTCACAAGATACACAAAAGCAACCTTAATTTTTTCATTCATCATTCACTATTTCAAATAAAGTCTTTACATGCCTTTATATAGGCTAAGAAAATCCTAACTAAATATAAATTCGAAATAAGAAAGTCCTAAAACAACTAAAACTCTAAAATAACAAGATTTTATCCTAAAACTCGTGTAGCCGCTAATTTGTGAACGACTTTCACGAACGTCCATCATGTACTCACAGATGTCCCCCTTTGTTCATGGACATCCGTCGTCTACGACGTGCACAAAACAGAAGGCCCTCAAAATCACGGATGTCCGCCCGAATTCCACAGACGTCCGTTCTGAATCCACGGACGTCCGTTTTGAATCCTCAGACGTCCATCGTATAACGACGACTCTTTCACGGGCAGTTTGAAAGCCCATTTACGAGTCCTCTTTCTCTTTGATCTCCTCTTCTTCTCGACTTTGCCACGATTCCAACATGCAGATCTAAATTCCGCATCAATCCCCTTACTTTGAAAAAGTTCGACCTCGAACTTTGGCCAAAATTGATCTTCTACACCGAGGTCAAGACAATATGTTGGGAATCTCGATCGGACACGGCTTAGACAAACAAACTGGATTTGAATTTGGAAAGATCTGATTTATCTTTGATACACCGATGAAAATAACGTTAACACACAACCAACATGATCCTGGGGGTCATGGGATCGATAGACATTGTCACGGATACTTGCTCTTCACCGATCTCAGACTTTTCAACGGTCTCGGGTTCGGTAGGGTCTATCACGGATACTCGAGCTTTAGCTCTCTCAGACTCTTCAATGGTTTCGGGATCGTCAATGGCCTCATCAATCGGGTCTTTCATAGGGATGGAAGTACTCAAATTTACCGTGGGCACGATATCTTCCACCGGTATAGGTATTACCACGGGCATGGGTAGAGGAACTCTAACCCGTAAAGGTTTTCTCCCGGGTACAGTTGTGAAGACCAAACTTGTAACCTTCGGTCTCGAAGCTTGAATCATTTCCAATACTTATTCGGATAAATCGTGAATAAAAGCTCTGATAAGTATCTTACTGATATCCTCATGCCATGCAACCATTATCTGATGCGACCTTAACAATTCGCAGTAAACATTGTTAAGAAGCGCCATATGCTTGAATATGGAACCATATTTTTTTTCTCCTGTCACCATATTTTTTTCACCTGTCCATCTTTTGATGCACAATTGGAATGTTCCACCGTTTCACGAACGTTCTCATGGAAACCATGTAATCGTTCAAATCACGAAGAGCTTCGAGAATTTGATATTTACTCATGATTTCGCCAATCCACTTAACGAGGGTTTGAACTTGCTTTAAGACCAATTTGATGAAGGAAAAATCACACGCTAATCCTAAAGTAACATAAATTTGAAATAAGAAAGTCCTAAAGCAACTAAAACTCTAAAACATCAAGTTTTTGCCTAAAATCCATGTAGCTGTCAATTTGCAAACGACTTTCACGGACGCCCGTCCTCTGTTCACGGACGTCCGTCGTCTACGACGTGCACAAAACATAAGGCCCTCAGAATTACGGATGTCTGCCCGAATTTCATGGATGTTCGTCGTATAACGACCACTCTTTCACTGGCCGTTTGAAGGCCCATTCACGGGTCCACTTTCTCTTTGATCTTCTCTTCTTCTTGACTTTGCCATAATTCTAACATGTGAATCTAAATTCCGCATCATTAACTTATCAACGTTGCGGGAAAATTGCTCTCTGCTAAGAGGGATCCATGACTCTTGCATAATATTATGGTAGCATCAAGAGTTGATGGCAAGAGTTGAGCTTTTATGCTCCATTGGTAGAATTTCCAGATAGCAAGAGAGCTCAGATTCAATGCGCGAGAAATGAGCAGTATCAAATCTTTGATTTTTTGGCTGGCACATGGGATAAGTATTCTCAATTTCACACTTAGATATTGACTACCTCTCCACTTCCTGCACTCTAGACGGTCACCTCTATCTTCACAGTGAAGATGAAATCAGTTGTGTGGTGTCTTCTTCACTGTTGATTCAACATATTTCTGTTTATGATTGCTTAACGTTTGTTTCTGGGTCACATGGGGTTACCAAGACGCATGGCTGTGGTGGCAGTCGTGGTCGTGGATCTGGAGAACGTGGTCGCCTTATATGCTCTCATTGGCACAAGGCTGGCCATGCATGTGATATGCCACTAGTCAAAATCCTACCTCGACACGAGGACATAGAGTTTCGTGTTGTAACCCGACCACATCCCAATGTGTTAAGCAGACTTACTTGTCTTACTTGATTTAACATGATTGCAGTCTTTAAAAATTGTGAGCTAGAAAACTTCTTTTAGTTATTACCATACATGTGGCAGACTTACTTGAATTTTTCCTACATTTACAATAGGTGATGACATTCATTTGATTCAACTGAATCCCATTCCACCATTCACCTAGATATAAACCCCTCACATGTATGAAGTCTATCACATGATATAAAGGAAACAACATCCATTGCACTAGTCAATAAGGAACTAAAATTCATTCATTTATATTCTATGTACTAAAATTGATAGTATGCTAATCTAATTCCGAACCTCCGGGCTTCAAACAATGTGACATCATCTCCAGTAAAGAAAAGAAATGAATCTAATCTATATTTGTAAGAGATAGAAGTTCCCTTTTCTCATGCTTTAGGAATGGCTATTAATTCTGAGCCTCTGGGCTTCAAACACTGTGACATGATCTCATCTCCAGTAAAGAAAAGAACTGAAACTAATCTATATCTATATTTGTAAAAGATAGAAGTTCCCTTTTCTCATGCTTTAGGAATGGCTATAGAGAACTTTATTTCTTCTATTGATTTAATTGCTGTGATTCATCGTTGGATACTTGTGTAATCTAATCTCTTGCTCTTTATTTCATTGTCCGTCCCTGATCAATGTTACATTCGGAACTCTTGTGCTCTTGGTCTCAATCATTGCAGACTTACGCATCCTTGACAGTCTCAGGCTCATCCTTGTGGTTGTTCTTACACGCCGTGACCGAGGTTCAAAAATACTATAAAGTGGCTGATCAATTTTCATTTTAAAGTTCGGATATAATCTGAATGAATGTATACAGGGGCTATATGAATAAATTATTGGACATACAGAGGATCCCCACCAAGTTAACTTAGATGTCGTGTGTGATTACTAGACTGGTTCTAAAATTTCAACAATTTGAAAATAAGTAGCAATCGTTCAATCATATTCCAGATAACTTAATGAGCTTGCATTCTTAATAAAAAATACAAAGCAATGATTAAACAACGATACAAATATTGACATAAAAGAAAAGAACTCCCATCTATAATCGTGTTGTGTAGTTCAATGCGGCAACAATGAGGTTCATTTAACTTATCAGAGCTCTCTTGTCTTATAACCTAAATTTGGACCGGTATACAATCCCAAGTAATTCTTCCTTAATTTAGTTTCGACGCGACCCATCGTCATTGCTCGAGCTTGGTACATCTTGTTGCCAACACCGAAGTCAAAGGGTCATACCGTAGTAGTTTCCAACCACACCATGACCTTGTCAAGTTATGTCGTGATCGATTCTGATGCTGCCAAGTGAGGAAATGAGTACCCACCTTGTCATGTCATGCCGTGATCGATTCCCCATGTTGCCAAGCGAGGAAATGGGTCCTAATGACAGTAACAATAAACAATAATGTTCCCTTAAGATGGAACCGACCTTGGCTGAAATCTGATCCTGGCATTTGAGTAAAGCCTTTGGCTACAAGGCGAGCTTTATAACATTCTACAGTATCTTACATTCATACTCCGTGTATTGAACCGCAAACACCCATCTATGACCAACTACGTTTGTCAGGAAGGAGATCAACAATCCCATGTTTAATTTTTCTCAAGAGTCTTCGTTTCTTCAGGCATTGCAGCAGATCAGTAGGGATGTCCAAGAGCCTTACCAACTGTGCGACAACTTGAAATGATGGAAGCTCTGACCAAGGAGACACACTATGAAGGAGATAATGCATGATAAGAAACGTATTGAGCTATAGAATCAACAGGTCCACAACTCCTTTGACCTTTTGTGAGGTGCAATAGGTAAGTAGAGGTCATCAACAATGGGAGAAGAATTAACAACAGTAAGAGTAGCTAAAGGAGAAGATGGTGCAACTATACCTGAAGGACCTGTGTCTGAATGGTCTAGTTGCACAAGAATTTGAGTGGGAGCTACAAACTTGCTTCAACATTGATAGACGTGCTTAAGAGGAAGGCGGCCACAAGATTATGGAGGAACTGACGAAGAGCCTGCAAAAGGGAAAGAGACGGAAAGAGGAAAAACAACAGGTGGTTCCTTTTGAGTGGAGGGTGGAGGAGTTAGCTGCGTATGAGAAATATTAAGAAATAGAGAACATTGTTAAAAAATGTAACATCCTTAGAGTTATACAACCACCTGGACTTAGGACCATAACACCGATATCTTTAGACAATGCAAGGTACCCAAAAAACACAGCAAATGGCTTTGTCATCCAGTTTATGTCTTTGCGGACAATGGTCTTGGACAAACAAGTGCACCCAAAAACTTTAGGCTCAATCTGCTCAATCTCAAATAAAGTAACATTTGGCTTAAGAGATGGAAAGAAGTTCTACCATGCAAACTTTGACTTGGTGTACGCTTAATCAGATGTGTGACACTAAGCAAAGTGACAGATCAATTAAGTTGGGGAACATGCATCCATCAAGGAGAAGAGATCTCGTAACATCCATAAGGTGCCTATTCTTATGCTCAATCGTCCATAACTCCTTTTTGTTATGGAGTGTAAGGACGAGAAAGTTGATGCATGATTCCCATTTATTCAAGATAAAATTTGAAAGCAGTAGACGTTTACTCTCCATTATGAGAACGAAGAACATTACTAGACTTGCCAAACTGCAGTTAGTCCATAGTACCAAAACTGTAAAGGTAGACAGTACATCTTTTTGAGTCTTAAAAAATATACCGAAGTACAACGCGAGTGATCATCAATAAAGGTGGCGTAAAATAAAAAAGTTCCCAAATGAAGTGAGAGTAGGTAACTATGCACAATATCAAACAAGCTATCACTGGTAATATAAGGAGGAAAGGAAGTGTGAGTATGCTTTGAAAGTTAACAAATTTTATGTTGAAATTTGATTGCACTACATATACTTTTGAAAGATGGGAACAACAAACACAAATGCTGAAAGATTAGCATGACGTAGACGGGCATGCCACAAACTCAAGGTGGCTTTCGTAACGATATCATGAATGGATGAGGGCAGAGCATGAACACTTAAAGCGCGAGTAGAGCTCATATCGTCACCAAAGTAGTAGAGATCATTCCTCTCATATTCTGTGCCAATAACCTTAGTTCTTAGGTCTCCAAGAATGCAGTGAGAAGAGAAAAAAGTCACAGAACTATTTAGATATTTGGTTAATTGCACAAATAACAACTTGAACAATGAGTTCATAAATCGAATAGAAGCTCTAGACAGAGGATCTCTTGCTATGGATGTACTCGAAAAAAGGACCAGATTGTGCAATGACGAGAATGAACAAGAATATTTACCTGAAATGTATGATCCTCTTTTGAACGGACCATATCGTGGAACAATCAAAAAATTTAATTCACATTCGATTAGGGATGATTCAAATACTTTGACAGAAGATTTCATAGAAAGGATTTGGATAAATAAGATTTATGGTATCCTCTCTCCTGATTACTGAGAATTTGACATTAAGATGTGGGACATTAAGAATATCAGTAAGGGAGAGGTCCATAGATAAGGGAATATTACCTATACTAGAAGCAGGGGTGTTAGAGCCATCCACCAAGCTTATCTACTGCGACAATGAGTGTGGAGCTGATGATGGGAATAAGCGAGGCTCACCACTCATATGGTCCATGGCACAAGAATCGATAATCCAAGTAGAAGGATGAGGAGAATATACGACTAGGTATGCAAATGATGCAGTAGACCATGGTAGGCCTGAGAAGCATGAATTCTCCCCTGAAACTGGCAAGCTTGACGCACAAAGAAGACAAGTCTGTTAGCTCAAATCAGGATCCATCATTAATTCCATAATATAGCCACTTAATAAGAAAGTTAAAGTAATATCAATTAATTATGTGGGAAAGTCATCCACAAATCAATCAACTATGCGGGAAAGACATTTACAAAAAGAAGAATCCTGCAGGCGGAAGAGAGCAAGAAAATCTATGTAAAACAGGTCTCAAAAACTCAACTAGGCTCCAAATCAATAGAACAATATAGATTGAATCATCTCAGGTATGAAGAAATCTGATATAGACCTCAGGGCATCAATCTCATAAGTCTGTTCACCATAAGAATAGATAAAATGGCCAAAGAAGCTCAGAAAAATAGTAAACTGCCTCACGATTTTGACCGACAGCACCATCAATCAATCACAAATGCAAGGTCAGTTCCATTCAGATGGGCGAGGACACAAAACCGATCAACCTTTTCAAGTTTGATCAAGTTATGAGCTCAGTAGGGCCTCCAATACTCCTGAAAACCGTGAAAAATGGGATATGGGTTGAGTGAAACAATATAACTCTCTAATCCGTTCACCAATTAGTTTTTTGGTAGTTTCCTAACAAATGATTGTGATTCTATTCCATTTAGGCATCACTGTTCAGGAGTTGATTTTTTAGAAAATTTTCTATTAATGTTATCCTTAAATTTTTTTCTCGCAGAGTTGTATATTGCGTATTGCTGCTTTGGATAGTACTATGACAGTGACTATTAAGCTTTGAAGTGATTGCTCTACATCTATATGCACCTTCTTCGGCTTTTCTTTTTATTTTCTACTTTTATGTAGCCTTTACTGACCTCAAGAGATGATTTTTTAATACATATTTCTAGGATAAATGGGACTCGCTTGCGTTGGATGTACTTCAGCAAGCCTGTGGTATGCCATCTTTTATATATATATATATATATATATATATATATATATATATATATATATATATATATATATATATATATATATATATATATATCTTTTAAAATTGCATAAGATTTCAATATCAGATGAGTATGAATATATAGTTTGGGAAACAGGTTGATCAATCGGCTGGGTTTTGGCCAAGCGGGTCTAGCGAATGCCCAGTTTGCTAGAATTGAGGAAGTCTCAACATGTTATAGGCTATTTGATAGTTTGGGACCAAGACTAGCCTGCTAAAATTTGTGAAAGTCTGGCAACAACCCTATGTGGTCTAAAAATAGAATTTCTTATATTTTGTATTTTTTTTGTTATAGTAATATATGATACCTGCATGAGAAATCCCTTCCAAATATTGGAAATTGACAAGTATATGTTTATAATCTTAGAAAGCGTAAAAGATTATGCAAATTTGATTTATTTTTATATTTTTCTAACCCAAGATGTAAGTGTTACATACTCAAGATAGAAGATACACATTTTTCAACCTTTTTACAATCTCATAAAAAAAGAATTGCATATCTATAGATGGGCTTTCCCAACTATGGTGTATAATGTAGGAAAGCTACAAATAGTGCCAAATTTGCCCTAGGAAAATGCGGTTTTATTTTCTTAATCGAAAACCTATTATACTGATTTTTGCCCCTAATGATGGGTTTGAATATATATAACCATACATGTATATATATTATTTTACTTCTAGAGAAATTAATTGTAGTGTATATTTTAATACCAATTTTTTTTTTTTACACTTTTAGTTGGTTGGATGTTTAATGGTTACAGACGAATGCTAATAATGCTCCAGTGGGTTTTGCCTTTACAAGCTTTAGCATGCTCGTTCTAGACAGGCTTTGAGTCTGTTTCAAACATGCTTAGGCTTCAAAAGCTCATTGAGTTACCAAGCCCATTGACAACTTCAGTGAAAAGCTTTCACCAAATCACTTATCTATTTAATGTTCAATTAGTTCTTTATATCTAGACTTCATATTTCCTAATGAAACTGATGCTTCTCCACCTTCATTAACTTTTATAAGTTTCTGCTCCCTCCAAATTTCAGATCCTGCTGCAAGTGCCGATCTAGCAGTAGTTTTAATGCAAGAGGGACTAGCAAACATCTTTCTTGTTGGAAAAAGGTATATAAACTCTATAATGACATAGTTCCACATGGAATCTTGATCATAATATTTAGGAAGCGTCTGTTTTGAAATAGCATGGTGGATAAGTCGATCTGCATTCTGTATAGTTGCTTTTTAATTCCACCGTTGCTACTCCTTCCACAATTTGTGGTTTTTCTGCAATGCTCATTTATACTCGCTCGCCTCAATTCTATTGGCAATTTAGCAACTGTAATTGGAAGTCTTGGGATACCTAGATTAATAGTTGTGGTGTGTGGGTAAGCCTGATATTTTTAACTTTATAGTAAAGAGATGTTATAATTGCCTCCCTAATAGGAATATGTATGGTGTTATGGGTAAATGGCAGAATTGGTCACTTCTATCTAGTATTTTCATGTCGCTAATTTTGTAGCAATTGATTTTCTTTTAGTTAGTTTATGGGTATGGTGGGTTTACTCACACATTGTATCTGTCATTAATTACTTGTGAGTTCAAGTCTCTTAGTTTATTGTATCAGTCATAATGTAGCATGTTGTGCATGTAGGAGTTCAAGTCTCTTAGATTCTATTCATTTTTCTTTTGGTTTTATTTCATTTGACGTATATTTTGTGTATTGCCACTCCCTCAGATATTTGTTCAGAAATCAGATTTCATGTTTATTTATTGGGTCTCCAGCCTTCTCATTTACTCAGTGTTCACTTTCTAGATCTGTTTTACACACCACGTACTAGGTATTTGTTGTGTGTACGACCTAGTGTAGCTCAGCTGTTATTAAACAGACAACTATTTGACTCTATTCTCTAACCCACCCATCACTTCTCCTATTGTCATCTATTTGGGTATCGAAGGCTTCTATTTGTTTGCCTTGTATTTTTGTTGATCTGTTAAAGAACTGGTCATCTTTGAGTGCACATTTGGCTTTGATGCACATTGACTAGGATCTCCCGTTTGTTAACTTTAAATCTTAGAATAGGAGGGGTGGAAACTCATTTCTTAAATTTGAATCTTAGAAAAGGAGGGGAGGAAACTTGTTTTTTAAATTTGAATCTTAGAATAGGAGGGGAGAAACCGAAGCTATGGATGAACAGGAAGGTGTCTGTAAGAATCACAATTAGAAACTTCTCATATTTACAGTTGGTTGCATGGATAAATATATAAGTTGATTGTAGCCTTGAGTGCGACAAGGCAAGTGGTTGCAAAAATATACATTTGAAAATATGGTTCCGATTGTCGAGGAAACAAAGACGTTTCCAAAGTTTTAAATTATGTTAATATTTATATTTTGTTTGGCTGGTTATTTATTTTATGTTTTGGTAGTGTGGTATGTTATTCTAGGTTTAATGCCCTGTGTGCATGGGATCTTTAATATTTTAGAGTGCCCTAGCCTTTATAGTTTTGTTGGCAAATTATTTGCTTTTCTTTATCTTTTGTTCTAACATTATAGACATTGATTTGAGCATCAAAGATTTCTTTGTTTTCCCTTCAACTGTTTTGTACAAACCCAAACCTAAGTCATATGTTGGTCCACATTTATTTTTGGGGATTCCGATTTAGCAGTATTGTGATATATGTATAACATAAAATATGTTGTGGTAGTCATAATATTGGGTGTGTGTGTGTGTTGTAAGGGTGTATTTGTCCAGGTCCACCTTATTACTATATTTATGCTCGTAGGGCTCTCAAACCCTAACTATGCACTTCTGATAATCTCTCTTTCTCTCTCTCCTCCTCCTCACTAACCCTTCTTCCTAACCAACCCTAACACTAGCCTAACCCTAGCTCCTAACACCATCTTCATCATCTTGACCTAATATTAAACTCCTCTTGGTATCACAGCCAACACATCACGCCACCACTGTTGATGTTAAAAATTAGAATGATGTCATACTGATGTCAACATTTTCAAACTTTGACCTCAGATTGTGATGAGATGGACATGGTTTGGAACGATTTTTTAATCATTTCCCCTCTTGGAACGAGATGGTTTGTAGCCTCCTTGTATGATTTTTAATGATCTCTGTGGCTGTTTTTCTAAACCCTGTTCCACGTCTTTTGGGGTTTCTGAAATCCGTGTGACCCGAAGCTTTGAACAAAGGTGTTGAGCGATGTAAAGCTCGAGCTGTGGCAAAATAATTTACTCAACTCCCTGGTCTTGACTTCATTGCTACATTTTCTCATGTTGCCAAACTTGCTTCTCTGCTCGGTTTGATTGGCATCTAATGGTTGGGCTGAAAAAACGTTTTTCTCCATGGAAAACTTGATGAGAAAGCCTATAGCTTGTTCCTAGTTTCAGGCCTTAGGAGGAGTATGGTGGGAACGTGTGCCATCTTCTTGAATCCATCTATGGGCTTAAACACTCTCCTTACGCACGGTTTTAAAGATTTGGTTTTGTACACTCAGATCATACGTGTTTTGTGCATACAGGATTAGAATGCCTACAAACTGTCTACAGTTAAAAGCTAAACTTAGCAGAGTGTTTGAGATTTAAGATTTGGGGAATCTTAGCGTTTTCCTTGGCTTGAGATTGCTCGTTCTTCTTGTGAATCTCTCTCTCAGAGGAAATATGCTTTCGATCTTTCACACGATACAAGTATATTGGGTTGTAAACCCAACAGATCTCCAATAAACCCCAAACACCATCATCATTCTGACATGGGTGAACTGCTTCCATATCCTTGATGAGTATCAAAGGCTAGTGAAACATCTTATTTATCTCACAATATCCGACTTGATCTTGCTTTTCCTGTTTCTGTGGTTACTTAGTTCATGCACTCTCCACGAGCTCCTCATGGTACTGGTGTTCACCGTATATTGAGATGTATCAAGGCTTCTGCTGGTAGGCGGTTATTCTATTCTGATGTTGTGCATTTTTAATTAAACTGATATAGAGATGCTGATTATGACGAGGCTTTGATATCTACATTCGATTATTGTGCTTCCTAGGGGAGAAATAGTGGTTTGGAAGAGTAAGAAGCAAGATATAGCATTGGGATCTAGTTCTGAGCGACAATATTGAGCTATGGAGAACTATCGTACTTTTATGGCATAGACCTCTTCTTACCGAGTTAGGGTTTCCTCCTTCTATCCTATGTCTCTTCATCGCGATAATCCGGGACTCAATTGTCATGAAAGAATGAGGCATATTGATGCGATGTACACTTCCTTTGTGAAAAGCTACAAGCAGGGCTCATTGACACACCAAAAGTTTCATTGTTTGAGCAAGATGTTTTCACAAAGGCTGGTGGTCCTACTTTACTTATATATATTATTGTCAAGCTGGGCTTGATCGTTATCTATGCAACAGCTTGAGGGGGAGGATTGGGATATACGTGCAACATAAAATATGGTGTAGTAATCTTTTTATTGTGTGTGCTGTAAGGATATATGTTGTCCATTTCCACTGTAGTAATATATTTATGCTAGTAGGGTCTCTAACCTAACTATGCACTCTAGTTAATTTCTCTCTCATCCTCTTTTAACTGTTTTGCCATCCATTGAACATATGAAGGCTTGTAAGCCAATGATCATATTGAATTTAAGAGGAAGTGTAGAGAATGCAATTTCAACATTTCTTAGTTTCTTACCATTAAGAAACAAACATTTCTAAATTATTAATTAATCTTTTATGTTTTGCTATCGTGCTCATGTGTTTTATGGGTTTAGTCCCACATTGATGATTGTAGAAAATTTCCCAAGTCAATTATGTTTTGGGCCCGACTCTCCTGACTGTCATTTAAACACCAAAATAGTGTTTAAATGATCTCACACCATCAATGGTTTACCTTCAAAGTGATAGATCATAATTGAAGTGCAAAAGGCCCAAAAATAGTGGTTTAGGGAGATCTAAACCATCTGATCTATTGGCAATAATATCAACCATTGTTTTTAGTTTTTATGGCTGATATTAAAGTTCATCAATCGGGTGGTTTACATCCACTGATAGGCATGTTTCTTTAGGCTAAGATATGTTCCAGTGATGGATTGCCACTTGGACAATTTAGATTGGTCACAGATGTAGGCCACATGGCATAAGGATAAATCACACTTCAATGGTTTGAAATAAAAGTATAACTTTAATCGTGTAAGATCATTTAACCACCATTTTGGTGTTTAAATGTTGTTCAGCAGCCATTAACCCTTTATGTTTATGAAGGAGCCTGGGTCAAGATGGAGCATCTTGTGTGCCTAGGAGCTCTCTCTCTAGAGTGGAATTTTTAGATGGATCTTTTGGATATGCTAGTTTGGTTTCTAATTTTTCTCAAACATATTTTGTAAGTTCTACTTCCTTTAGGCAGCTCGATTTCCTATCAAGGGAGATGTCACAGTCATTTATTTTTAGGAGTTTTGATGGTAATCACATGATCCCATGTCAATGACTAAGTATTTCTCATTTACATGGTTGTTACATTTTGGAGCAGTGTAACAACAGCTCGTTCTAGGATTGAGGCTTCTATTCCCCGCAAGCATGGACCTGCTATTGCTGGTTATGAAACGGTATGCTGCTACAGTTTTTGTTTAGCAAAACCTAGGTTTGGTGATGATAACTGAATTTGATCTCTCTAAGCATTTGTAGTTTTAATATATGCCGAAATGGTGTTGTTTCTTTTCCAGGCTTTGAACAAGTTCTACGAGAATGTTTTGCAGGTGAGTTTAAGCTGGTTTGTTGGATTATACCATCTTATCCTAATCTTGCATAGAGGGCTTTCTAAAAAATTAGTTTTGCCAATCACAATACAGATTCCTGAGGCCTGACAAGTTTTGCCTGTCTCTTGTAGGCTTTTCTAAAGCACATTGACTTCAAGATTGTTCGCTGTGCTGTAATTGCAAGTCCCGGATTCACAAAGGTTCTTATGAACTCTTTCTTACTTTCATTACAAGAATGTTGTAATGCTTTTCTGACTAAAATTTGCATATATTGGTCTTATAGGAAAGCATCAGTTTCAAACTTATACTTGTATTGTATGAAGGAAGATGATACTTGATCCATAGTTCTCCACGAGGTTTAGCTGAAACTTAGTACTCCAGATTTTCAGGATTTCCAGAAAGCGTAAACCTATCTGTCAACTGTTTTATTTTTCCAACTCCCAACTCCCAATGTTAGTTCGACCAGCTCGATACGTTTACACAAGACCTTTGACTAACATATTCATCCAGTAGGTTAATTTAACCACATTCACAGAAATACACTTATACATCTTGGTACTTTGACTCCATTTGAATATGGATTTCTCTACTATATGGCTATTATTGGCGGTTCTTTATTAGCAGGATATGTCATGTGAAGGAAATTGATTTTTTTAAACTCTTCTCAAAAGGTTGCAGCAATTCTAAGCTATTGTGATCCAATGTGTTAAATTTGTTTTTTTATATGTTTTATAAACTTACGTTTTTATGTTTGTTCTTTACACAATAGATGATTAATAGGCTTCCCCTTCACATTGAGGTTTTATATTTAAGTAACATTTTGACATTCATTGATAGAAACTAAAGTGTTTAGTCCCACATTGGTTAGGAAATTTTTTTTTATGGGTATATGTGACTTTTGCTTTCCATTCTTGTTTGTGTCTGACGACTAGGTGCGAGCTGATCAAGGCAAGATCAGAACTTTTATGACAAGTAAATTAGGGTTAGGTAGATATAGATATTTATAGTTAGGGAGGGAGGGAGGAACTCTTCAACCTGGTGCATAGATGTCTATCACGCCGAGCTTGACAAAAATATCTTGAAGTAGAGTAGGAGCAATGACTTCTGTAAAAACATCAGCCAACTGATCTGATGATGAAACTTTGGGTGTATTTATGATCCTAACTTGTACCTTCGCACGGATAAATTGCATATGGAGAAAATCTGTACTTGGGTATAACATATGCTCTGATAATCAAGCTGCTCAGTACAGGGATGATAACAAGTATTGTAGTAAAAATCTAGACAAGTTGTCAGAAGCACAATTAGGTGAGGAAGATCTGAACAATATTCATTGTTTATGTAAAATTTGAATATTACTTGGTGGTTCCTCTATCTAGAGGCCTTGGTAGGGATGCAATCACTGATACACCAAAGTGAATGGGAGTTCAGCTTGTATTCGAGTTGTGAGTAGTGGGAACCGCTTCGCATTGTTAACCAGGGTTAATGAGAAGCGAAAACCAATTGGCAACTAAGTTTAATGCACTGTGTGCATAAAAAATCTTACTTTCTTATGTCTCTTTTGTTAATGTTACTATGCAAGATCTTGTAAGGATGGGAGAGTGATCTTTGTCTCTTAATGATTTTTATAAATCATAGTACATAACTTGGTTCGTATGATTTCAAGATAATTTGCTGGTAGAGTCACCTACATATGTGTGGAAATGGGGTTGCTTCCTATGAGGCTTATGTGCTCTCTAGAGCACTTAATAAATTAGATAAAATCTCCAAAGGGCGGTTGAGGTGCACTTTGTACTAATGCGTGCCTCAGACTATAGGCATTGGCCATGGGCTATGAGCGTAAGGATGCGCACTTGCACTTTGCATGCTCACATTGCCACATGCACGCTTTGCTGGTTCTTGAGGTGGTGGGAATGTAGTGTTTTGGGTTGGGTGAGTCTGTGAGTTCAATTCCAAGAATTTTCATGACAATTACACATGGAAGTTGGCTTCAAAACTGATGCCATAATGAGAGCCAATTACATGAACCTGGATGTCAATACAACTAGGTTCATCCACGTATGAGGACGTCTAAGAACATTTCCTTAAGTCCTGTGCACGTGAGTTGAAGTCGCTCTTACATAAGGCAGACTTGGGTTCCTTCTAGTAGTTATGTTTCTAAACAAAAGACAATCTATCCCAAATATTTACGGTTCAGATCATTGGATCTGAGCTTCTCTCTTACTTCCCTATCTCTGACCATCAGTAGTCAGAACAACAGCCATCCTCATCAAAGTTGTCATCTGTCCATTCTAAAGGACTTTTGGTGGGGACACCGACATTATGGACACTGGGTTTGGGCCACATCGGGTTTATTGGCAGAAGAAGCATAGAAGACACGGAACATTGACTGGAAGAAGAACTTGAGAAGCTAGAGAGCCACAAAAAGTAGCCCGAGGAGACCAAAATGCAACTCTAGTCACCCAAGCGAGAAAGGGATCGCCCAAGGGATCGACCAGCGCCTTTGCATTTTCAAGTTGGGTTCTCGCCCGAGCGAGATTCCCTTAGCTAGTTAGGTGACTTTACGTCACGGAATGCCCCTTTTGTCCTTTAGTTCTTTTCTTTTCTTTCTTTGTTTATTCCTTAGAATATGTAATTTCTACTTTGGATATTGTGGTATTTAGCCATTTTAGGGTTTTTCTCTTTTGGGGCTTACTATATAAGGTCATTATGTAACCTAAATTGGTATTGCTTATGAATGAATGAAAATGCCTTACATTGAGAGCTTGAGCAGAGCTTAATGGAGAGTGAGTCTTCTTCCCCATGTGGGTTTGGTGTGAGGTCAAGGGTGTGATTCCCAAGTTATCCTTGATCTTCTCTTTACTTTTTCTTTCTCTATTTGCTTGCTATCTTCTTGCTTTTAATTACACTCATTTGATTGTGTAAAATCCCAAAATCCCTACTTTTAGGGTTATCTCGTTGTCCATCCTTGTGGATCGATTCCATCTTAACCATCGATCTATGACTGCCGTTGGGCTCGAGATGGCTCTACTTGCAATCGATTAATCTATTCGAAAGCCCTAGCCAAGAATCCGCAATGAACCATGAGTAAACACCCCAAACCTAGAAGTTGCTAGAGTTTTATCTCTAGGATCGCAACTTCCGCCAATCGAACGGATCACGCACGTCGGATTGGACCTAAGATGGTCACCCAAGCGGAATTCCACAAAACCCTAAGGTATCGCCTTAATTTGAGCTAATTGTTCAATTAATTAGTTTAATTTTGGCAAATATCATCTCATATTCATATTAGGGTTTGTTCTCGCGTTAGTTTTGGTATCAAAGCTTTAGGTGCTAGGTTAGGGCATTTGTGTGCTCATCTTGTGTTTGTTAAAATTACTCATTGGTTGTGTGGTTCATAGTTGGATGCTCATTTTAGAACCCGTGTCTAGTTTGTGTGATCGCCATGGATACGAGCGAAAATGCCAATGCATTTAGGGGCATCCAAGTCGAGTTGGCCACGATGAATGAGAGAATGAGCGTCATAGAGCAAACCCAAATGGCCTTAGGCGCCTTTAATGGGACATTGCATGGCCGATTAGATCGGTTGGAAGGAGTAGAGGAGCACCGTGAGAGTGATGGTCCACGCTTTGAGCACAATGTTCGAAATGATGATAGGAATTGGAACCGTAGGGAAGTAGTTCATCGCGGAGATGACTACAATTCGGATGAGAGACTTCTAAAAAATGCACTAGTTGAGTTTCCAACCTTCGATAGAAAAATGGACCCTAAAGTTCTCTCGATTGGGTCTCCGATATGGATCACCACTTTGAGTGGTATAACATGAGCGATGAGTGATGTGTTAGACTCGCCAAGATGAAGCTCATAGGTCAAGCTAGATTATTTTGGACCAATGTTGAGCGCATAAGAGAGAATGTGGGTCGTGTTCCCATTACCCATTGGGAGGACATGAAGGAGCGACTTATGGAGAAGTACGCTCCTTTATCATATTACCACCGCTTACTTGATCAATGACAATTTGCTCTAAGGTAGTATGCTCGTTATCGAGTACATTGGCAAGTTTGAAGAGTTCATGATGAGAGCCAATGTGTCGGAAGATCCTCAAGTCACTCTCTCTAGATTTTGTATTGGATTGTGCCTTGAATTGCAAAAGGAGTTGGTGTCTGACCCTGTTCACACTCTTGAAGAGTGCTACACCATTGTGCAAGACCTTGAAAGGTACTTGAAAATGACGGTGGTGAGACGATTTGAACCCAATACCATTGGCCATAAAACCAGAGAGATGAGGCTTAGCGTCGGAAACCCACCCACCACCCAAACCTCCACAACCCACTCCTATGAATGTGAGGTTTGATAAAGGGAAGAATGTGCTTGGAGAATCCTCCAAGGGTGGTGCTCAAACCAAATGTTACAAGTCTCTTGGATTTGGCCTCTGTGCCGCCCAATGCCATACGAGAGACCCCCAAAGAAATCTCTTGGTTGAAGGAGAGATTGAGGATGAAGTAGTTGAAGAAGAAATAGCCGGAAGCCACACCTAGTGATGAAGAGGGTGATGATGGTGGTCGTGATTTGGTGTGCAAAAAGAAAGCTTGGTGGTGAGGTGTGCCCTTACACAACCTCAAAGAGATGAGAAAAACGATTGGCGTAGAGATAATATTTTCTACACTTACGCCAAATGCGGTGAGAAAAGTTGTAAAATTATCGTGGATAGCGGGAGTTACACCAATGTAGTGTCTACGCATACTATCACCTGCTTGGGGCTTATTCCCGAAGCCCACCCGAGATTGTACAAAGTCGCATGGGTTGACTCATCTTCTACACCCTTGTCCCAAAAGTGTCGTGTGCCGATACACTTAGCCTCATATTCAGGCACCTTATGGTGCGATGGATGTGGGCCACATCATCTTGGGTAGGCCTTAGCTCTATGACATGGACGTGACCCTCCTTGGAAGGTCTAATATGTGCATGTTCATGCATGAGGGCAAGAGATCAAATTAAGCCCTTTTCCTCCAAAGACACCATCAAACAAGAAACCTGAGAACGGAAAGAAGGGTGGTCAATCTAAGACCATTAACATTGTAAGCCCTTCGGAATTTGAAAAAACCTCTTTAGATGAGAACGTAGTGTACATTGTCATCATTGACGAGCGTGATCTCGAGTCTATGGGTGAGCACCCTAAGGAGGTTGAGTTGGTGTTGAAAGAATTTGAGGATGTCTTCCCGGAAGACTTGCCCGACTCGCTCCCCCCTATGCATGACATTCAACACACAATAGACCTAGTTCCCGGATCCACTCTACGAAATCTACCTCATTATAGGATGAATTCGGTTGAGCATGTCGAGTTAAAGCGACAAGTTGATGAGCTCCTTCGGAAGGGGTTTATTCAAGAGAATATGAGCCATTGCGCTGTACTTGCACTACTCACACCTAAGAAAGACGGATCTTGGAGAATGTGTGGATAGTCGAGCGATCAACAAATTTACGATCAACTATTGGTTTCCTATACCAAGGCTTGATGATATGTTAGACATGATGGTTGGTGCCACTATCTTCTCTAAGATAGACTTCAAGAGTGGCTACCATCAAGTCCGAATTTGCCCCGGAGATGAGTGGAAAACAGCCTTTAAGACCAAAGATGGTATTTATGAGTGGGTGGTCATGCCTTTTGGGCTTTCTAATGCCCCAAGCACCTTCATGAGGCTCATAATCCAAGTATTGCGGCCTTTTCTAGGCAAGTTTCTTGTGGTGTATTTCGATGATATCTTGATCTATAGCCACAACAAGGAGCAACACTTGACCCACCTAAGATTGGTTTGCGAAACCTTAAAGGGTGAGAAGTTATGTGCGAACTTCAAGAAATGCACTTTTATGCAATGATCCGTTGTCTTCTTGGGGTTCATTGTTTTGACCGAAGGGATGGTTGCGGACTTGAAAAATGTAAAGACTATTATTATGGAATGGCCCGAACCCAAGAATATTCACGATATCCGTAGCTTCCACGGGTTGGCTACATTTTATCGTCGCTTCATTAGAGACTTTAACACCATTGTGGCTCCCATCACCGATTGCATGAGAAAAGATGAGTTTCAATGGAGCAAAGCCACGATGAGGGCCTTTGTCGAGATAAAAGAGAAAATGATTAGTACACCTGTCATGTGCGTACCCGACTTCTCTAAAGTCTTTGAGGTTGCATGTGATGCAGGATAGGAGTGCTTAGCTAAGAAGGGGACCCGGTGGCCTATTTTAGTGAGAATTTGAATGTGGCAAAGCAAAAGTACTCCAACTATGACAAGGACTTTTACGGGGTAGTCTGATCCCTATGATATCGGAAACACTACCTCCGACTGCAAAAAATTGTTTTATTTTCTGACCACGAAGCTTTGCACTTCCTTGCTTTTCAAAAGAAGCTAAACCTAAGGCACGCGACATGGGTTGAGTTCCTCCAAGGGTTTACATTTGTGTTGAAGCACAAAGCCGCGGATGTGCTTAGTCATTGGGTGACGACTTTGCAATCCATGAGCACCAAGGTCGTCGAATTTGTGCGCTTGAAGGAAGGGTATCCCTAGTGCCTAGATTTTGGGAAGGATTACATTGCTCTCCTTAGTGATCCGGCTAGCACTAGCCCCATTTATACCCTATAGGGCAGCTATTTGTTCAAGGGCAATCACCTATGCATCCCTTGCACTTCTTTGCGTGACTTCCTCATTTGGGAGTTACATGTCGGAGGGATTGCCGGTCATTTCAGGTGCAATAAAGCCATTGTGCTCGTTGATGGTAGGTTCTTTTGGCCCAGTATCATGCGAGATGTCGCCTAGATTGTGCGGCAATTTCGTACTTGCCAAGTGTCCAAACAAAGTAAGCAAAACACGAGCTTGTACACTCCTTTGTCGATGCCTCACTCACGGTGGCAAGACATCTTGATGGACTTCGTGCTTGGGCTTCCCAAGACCCTGAGAAAGCAATATTTCATTTTTGTGGTTATAGACTGCTTTTCGAAGATGGCCCACTCCAAAAGCAACCAGTTTTGCGATGTTTTTTAGAGAGATAGTACGTCTCCACAGGTTACCCAAGGCCATTGTGTCGGATGGGGATGTAAAATTCACTATTTATTTTTGGAAGGCCCTATGGCACATGATGGGTACAATGCTCCAATTTTCTTCGACATATCATCCTCAAACCGATGGCCAAACGAAAGCGACCAATAGGAGTCTAGGCAATCTCCTTTGTTGTCTTGTCAATGATAACACTAGGACCTGGGATTCCATTCTACCCATGACCGAGTTTGCGTATAATAATTTCGTTAATAGGCCCATATGTATGAGCCCTTTTGAACTGATGCATGGGCACAAGCCAAGAACACCCCTAGACTTGATCCCAATGTCCGCGTCTCACCACACATCCGAGTCTGCAGATGCATTTGCACATCATGTTCATAATTTGCATGTCGAATTTAGATGTAAAATTAATTTGAGCAATATAACTACAAATTATCGGTTCATTCACATAGGCGCCTCAAAGAATTCCAACTAGGTAATCATGTGATGGTTTGGGTTAGGCCTGAACGATTCCCATTGGGAATCACGAAGAAGCTCCAAGCTCGCAGTGTCAGACCTTTTAGGATTGTGGCAAGGAGTAGCCTTAATGCATATTTTCTCGAGCTACCTCAGGATATGGGGGGTTAGTTCAACATTCAACGTGGAAGACCTAGTTCCTTATCTAGGCTCAACTCCGCCTCCTAGCAATCCTTTTCAAACGACCGCTCTTCATGATCTTCCTACCCCAACCCCTTAACCTATACCCCGCCCTCCTCCGAGCAAGCCAAAAAGAGAAGTAATCGAGAAGATCTTGTGGTTTCCACCAATGGTGGAGGGTTTCAGAAGTATTTGGTGAAATGTGTGGGTAAGCTGAATTCCGGGAGCACTTGGGTGAATGAAGAACAAGCGCGCTTCTTGGATCCCAATTTGATTGACCGTTATCATGAGCATACTTCATCAGTGATGAAGTATTTTTTGTCTGGGGAATTGGTTGGGACACCGACATTATGGACACGGGTTATGGCCACATCGGGTTTATAGGCGGAAGAAGAAGCGTAGAAGACACAAAAGATTGACCGGAGGAAGAACTTGAGAAGCTGGTGAGCCACAGAAAGTAGGCCGAGGAGACCAAAATCCAACTCTGGTCGCCCAGGCGAGAAAGGGGTCGCCCAAGCTACTAGTTTCAACTCACAAATCAAGTAGTTGGTCGCCCAAGGGACCAACCCCTTTGCATTTTCAAGTTGGGTTCTCGCACGAGCGAGAACCACTTAAGTTCTCGCCCAAGAGAGAATCAATCTTACCCGAGCGAAGATTCCCTTAGCTAGTTAGGTGACTTTACGACATGGAATGTCTATTTTATCTTTTCTTTCTTTGTTTCCTTTACATATGTAATTTCGACTTTGGGTATTAGGGTTTTCCTCTTTTGGGGCTTATACTATATAAGGTCCTTATGTAACCTAAATTGGTATTGCTTATGAATGAATGAAAATGTCTTGCTTTGAGAGCTTAATGGAGAGTGAGTCTTCTTCCCCATGTGGCTTTGGTGGCCAAGGGTGTGATGCAAGTTATGCATGATCTTCTCTTTGCTTTTTCCCTATTTGCTTGCTATCTTCTTGCTTTTAATTACACCCATTTGATTGTGCAAAACCCCCAAATCCCTAATTTTAGGGTTGTCTTGTTGCCCATCCTTGTGGATTGATTACATCCCAACCATCGATCTATGATCGCCGTTGAGCTCGAGATGGCTCTACTTGTAACTGATTAACTGATTCGAAAGCCCTAGCGAGGAGCTACGAGAATCCACATTGAACCACAAGGAATTGCCTCAAACCTAGAAGATGCTAGAGTTCTATCTCTAAGATCGCACCTTCTGCCAATCTAACGGATCAAGCACACCAGATTGGGTCTAACATGGTCACCCAAGTGGAATTCCACGAAACCCTAAGACATCGCCTTAATTTGAGTTAATGTTCAATTAATTAGTTGAATTTCAAAAAATATCATCTCATATTCATATTAGGGTTTGTTGTCCCGCGTCAACTTGATTCCTCTTTTAATCTCTCTGTTAAGAAGCTAACATTGGTGTTCAGGTGTTCAGTCTACAATGCTTAATGAGTTCATGTGACTCCAGTCTTATTATATATTAACCCTGTCATGACTCACCTTGGAATTTTTCAGGGCATCCATCGTCTCAGAAAGGACAAGTTAAACTACTTAGCTTTTCTGCCATTGTTGTTTCAAATCTCTCTCCTGTTCATCCTAATCTGTTCTCAGATGGAGCTTTGTGTTTATAATTGAACAAGAAGCATATGTGGAAGGGAAAAACTCTACATTAGTGTGCGATACACTCATTTTGATTAACAGTTTCAATAACTAGCTTTCTTAATTTTATTGTTTTCCTACAGTCAGTCATCCTATTAATTTTGTTTGATTTTAATCTAATTGAAAATGAGATAATATCTGCTCCTAGTCTAGCAAGTTAAATGGAATATGATGTATTTTAGGATGATTTGAACGTTGTACTATTTCATGTTCCGCAGGATCAGTTCCATGGCTACTTGCTATTAGAGGCAGAACGAAGACAGCTGAGGTCTATCATTGAGAACAAATCGCGAATACTCCTTGCACATGCAACCTCTGGATACAAGTATGCTTATGACCTTGTTTATATATATATATATATATATTGTTTTGAACTTTTATCAATCATGATTCTCAAGTCTTTATCGATAAAAATTTGTGGATTTTAGAAGTGAATTATTCTGATGTTTCCATACATCGATAATTACATTATTCCTCCCATGGGCTTGATAGTTTCTAACTTGTGCCGCAACATGCTAAACTGAATCACATGTAAAATTATACTGAAATTGGGACAACGTTTCTGTATTTTTTTTCTGGGTAACAGTGTGTCTGACATCACATTCAGAATAGTATATTTTCTGCCTTTTATATTTTAAATCCTTTTCAATTTGTTGACATAGAGTAATTATTAATTAAGAGGTTTCTTCAATTTTCAAAGTGTATGGTGTTTTATTCTCATGTTAATGGGCTTATATATACCAGGCTAAATCTATGATACATGCTAGACGATGTTTCCACCTTCACAGCTGTTCAAATTGTGTTTGAAAGTATTGAAAAATGGACTAAACACTATTTCAATGTCCGTGAAGGTGGGAATATGTCTTCTTGCCTCTGTTGCAGCATAGACTGTAAATCGGTATAGATACTTTTTGAATCAGATATGAACAAGATGTAGGAGATAGGATGATAATGGGAAGACAAGCATCACATGCCCATACCTATAGAGAAATATATATCAATTATACAAAAAAGGGGGAAATGCAATCTCATGTTTTCCCGGGTGGGCTTGTTTTATGTGCATGTTCAAGATCACAGTTTCATTACGAACTTTACTCTAAACCCTGAGGTGGCCCATATTTGACCATACATAAAACCCTTTGTTATAGGAACGGTGACTGCAAACTTGAGCAAAATTGAAGTCTATTATCTAGTAGAATAAATTAATAACTGAGCACTGTTTGTTTGGCCTATTGCAATTCTGTTCTAATACATATATGTCTTAGAACGTTAAAATTGAAATGTTACGTGTTACCTAGACACTTGGCACGATGTCTTAGAACATTAAAATTGAAATGTTACGTGTTACCTAGGCACTTGGCACGGGTCACCCGTGCCAAGTGTCAAGGTGTAATAGATATTTGGCACACCAATTTCTAAAGATTCCAATACGATGGCCCAACCTTGAGAGATTTAAAAAAAAATACAACGTATATGAAAAAAATTGAAGGGAAATCTTAGAGAGCCATTTGAGATATGAGATATGTAATGAAAAGATACATTATGTATCTTTTCATTTGATATGTTATACAAATCGTTTTAAAGGACCCAAGCCTTTTATTCTATACGTTACAAAACTTTACACAATTTATTTATTTATTTGATAAAAAACGACGGTTCATTTTATCGTGTGTCAAAACGAGGAACATTTTGATGGTATTATGTGGTATTTTCATACATGTCCAGAAGTATTGTGCTGTGTTGAGGAGTGTTCAAGTGCCACCAAGTGTCGGCACGGAAAAAATCCCAAAACTAGAAGTGCCTAGGTAACACTTATGTGCTGCTTTAGGGTATAGCTTTTAAAATTTTACATGCACATATCGATTATATATTGTATTTATATTTTGTAGATATCTGCAATTACCTAGGCTTGGAGCAACTATCTGGGTTTCATGTAAAGAAAAACTGTCATAACTAAGTTGCATTTGATACTGTAGTACTAGACTAGACTAAAATCTCACTTCCCCGCCCTAAGAACCACATGGACTTTGGCTTTTGTACTCAGATAATAATTGGGAAGTATACATCTAACAACTATCAACTGTCCGAATAAATGGAGTGAGATACTATAAAAGAATTAAGATACATTTGGTTGTCTTTGTCAAGCTAAAACTATTCCTAGCTGTCATACTCTAATTGGAATGTAATAAGCCAATGGTGATGCGTACCAGAAATCGAAGAAGAAATTTGAGAAGAGAAGGAAGAAGGGGGGTTAGTTGCAGCAGTGTTAAGGCTGTTTGGAGCTGTTTATCAGCCGTAAACATAGTAAAAGCAAGCAAGTTAAGATACTTTGTGGGTTGCCAATGGGTGTTGACCTCATTAAAGTTTTACATTTCATTTATTTTAATCTCTTTATATTTTCAAAGGTTAGGAGTTATAGATAATTAGGAAACTATTTTTTTGGCTAGTTTTATCTTTTCTATTGTTCGAATAATTGTGGGTAACTGATTTGTTATTTTATTGAAGGAAAGTGCTCCAAGCGTGATTTTGTTATGGTTTTATTTGTTGATTGATTTCTCTCCCTTTCTGATTGATTGCTGAAATACATGTACGTTCTTGTGAAATTCAGATATTTTCCACTATTTTTGTGATCTTATCTCCTACCTACATCAAATGGTTACTTATACAACATGTTATAACTGTGCCATGGAAATCTCTATACAGATACACGATGTATCCGTATAATCGTACCAAGTAAACAACACTGGACATTAAATTACTTCAGCTGGCATATGATATTGCTCACATGTATGTAGACACCTATACCACAAAATTAAGTTGGAAAATGAATAATGTAGGTTTCTTCTTCCCTATTTGAGAATGAGAAATAGCATGTTAGAGTCTGGCTTTGGGGCAAGCAACAACAACATGGATACTGTTGGAAATGAAAATTTAACGCCCATCGATAGATTAAATCATGCTACTTTCTAAAAGGTGTGGCCGAAGGGTTACACCGACGCACCGCTCATAAAGAAAAGAAGAAAAGACATACGCGACCCCAAATTCCAGAACAGCAGAATAAGGCACGTGGCTATAGTAACGAGCCACACACAACTTCCAACTTCAGAGATGTGTAGATCACATGACCAAACAACAGTTACTAAAACTGTCCACTCTGTGTGAAAAGAAGACCAACCGTTCAAGCCATGGATGCAAAAAACAAAGCCCTGTCCTCCTAAATTCGGCCATGACCCTCCATCCGCGTCGCCTACTAATGGAAGGTGCAGTAACTTGCCAGCTAAGATAAGAAGCAAATTCTCAAGGTGAGGAAGCTTTGTCCAATTGAGACCTCACTGCTGTTTTTTCAAGTTATGCAAGTTTTTCAATCTCTTCATGATTTTCCTGGTGAAGACAACTTCTGAAGTCCCTCTCGTGTCAATAAAAAAAAATCCATATTAAGGGGTTTTCAGCCTCATGTTTCTGGCGACTTAACAAAAGTTTTGAAAACTCTGAGCATCATGCTTCAACAAATCACTCTGAAGGGTGTTTGGAGTTATGACTTTATGCCACCTCCTCCTCCACCAGAGTTTCGTGCATTAGGGCTTGCCGAAATACTGACGTCCTTTACATGTTCCTTAAAATATTCAAAGTGTACCAAAACAAGGGGTGATGCTGTTAGATATGCCCAATAAATTAACAATGAGAAATTCCCTTGACTCGGAAGATTACAAACAACGAAGAACAACCGAGAGTATAATTCCACAATTAATGAACCCACTAAGGAAGAGGGTCATGACCCAAATCTACCATCGCTGGCCTCAGTGCATTGGGTTCAGCTATGCAGTCAGGTCATTGTCCACCCCTCTCATGGGTGAGGTGCATGCCCGAACCTGAACAAAGATTCTATGATTCCTGAATTGGAAAAAACCATCATGGGATGATTGACGGGCAAGTTAAGTTTTTTCCATGGAGGAGTACTTTTGTTCGAATTCCAACATTATTTTGCTTAAACAGTAGAAGACATTTTCCTCATTTAGGACCAATCCCCATGGTTCCATCAGTGGTTGAAATGTAAAGCAAGAGCTGATGGCCCATTTCACTACCTTAGGACCGTTACAGTTACGGCCTCACCGGAGCTTCCGTTTCTGATTCCCCTGTCTTCAGGTCACCAATATCCTCGACCTTCTGACATTGGGTTGGCATCGACCACTATACATGGTCTTACGACTTTGCGAAGACTTGTATTTTTGGTAAACAGTCACCCGAGCCTGGTCACTATGACCATTTTCGTGAGGAGGCACCCCTTCTCCCAAAATTATGGGGATATTTTGTCGAGTCTTACTATCAGTAATCTCTACTTGTGGTAATGTGCCAGACTCCCTCGAAGGGATATGATGCTCCGGCCCGCTTAAAATTCTATGGTATGACATGTTAATTCTCGTAAAGAGATCTATGTTACCTCTGTCAGTAAATCACACCATAGTATGAAATGTTACTCCCTAGAAGGGGCATTAACATCTCTGTCGGTAAAACCTACCTATGGTAGGACACTTTACTCCCTATAAGAGATATTGATACCTCTGTCGACAAATCTTATCTTCTCTCCAGTATGACACGTTAAGCACCCTAAAATGGATACTAGCACCTCTGTCAGTAAAACCTACCAAGTGTATGTTACATTAACTCTTTAGCAAAGATACTACCACCTCTGTCAATGCACCCTACAAACCGTGACTGCACCATACAGAGCATGACTTATGTAATGTCTGTAGCTAAAATCCTATGCCACAATTTTCAAACCTTAAAAAGGCCTTGACATTGGGAATATCATATAGATCACCCAAGCTGGCTTGACATTGGGAATATCATATACGTCGCCCAAGCTATGCAATATTTAGTGATAGAATCCAAAATCAACTACTGATAGCAGGTCGATCACATATCAGCAATGCATGGACCAGTTGAGAAAAATCTTACTCTCGAGACCACTCACTAGGATTACATACTCGAGCTTATATGGAGCTCCTACTGCCATCCAATCTGAGCATAATAATCGACCATATGCCACTATATTCGTGCTTATTCACTATGTCGTGGATTTACATACCAACATTTTAGATCAGAGGCTTTATTGATGGAAGAAGTATGCTTAGATTCCACTTCATGAGGATAAGAGTTCTATTTTTACTCAAAAATGTCTTTCCAAATGTGTATACCTTGTTTTAATTTTTGACTCTTAATCAGAGGTTTTTTCTATGCTGTAATTAGCGAAGCATCCAAGCGATACCTGGAATATATGCCTCCCAAATTATATAAAATCTCTTCTATATAAGAGAAAATTTGACACAATGTATTTGTGAATGAAATCTATTTTCTAAACAAATTTGTTAGTGTACAAATACATATGTCAGTATTATATTTGATTGCTTCCAAAAATCTTGATACACTCACACATCCATACAATTTAATAAAGAAAATGCAGGAAGAACTACTTAATGATAAGAAGCACAGAATAATACGCAAAATAATAAGTTTTTGCAAAAAGAAGTAAATTTATTTTTTAGCTAATCAGAGTCCATGGTGAAATGGAAAAAATGCCATGTCTCTTTCATATGTATTTGGGATTTCTCGACTACTACTGCAGAACAACTATCTCACAACATCCCTAGTTTGAATAGTTTGTAATGCTGACCTTAGCACAAATACTCCAGTAAATTAGTCATAATTCATCTCAATGAGAAGACGTTGCTGTATTCCATTTCCTTTGTGGGATCCTTTGTGATCACTACATTTCTGTTCGGGTATCTCCTCCCATATATATATATATATATATATATATATATATTTGATTTTGTTAGTATGTGTATTCAATTTGCTCTCTTTGCAACTATTTTCTTGCTTAAACTCCTCAATTTGTATGATATTTTCTTAGAAGCCTAGGTTAATTCCATCATAGATGTATATATCTGTATATGCTATTCTTGAAATAGCACAATCCTCTAGAGATAAGTATAAGATAGCTAATTTCAATTTGTTTATTACTCAAAATCATTTTTCTTTTGTTGCATAGGCATAGTTTGAGGGAGGTTTTGGACGCTCCAAATGTCATGAGTCTGATAAAAGATACAAAAGCAGCACAAGAGGTAAAAGAGAAAGCCAAACTTGGTTTATTTTCGTAATATTTATTTGGGATTGACTCTCTGGACCGACACCATAAGATTATTCGTCTTATGAATTACCTACTAGCCCCTAAATGGTGTTCAAAACATTCTTGGAGTTTTAAAGGTCCTGACATGTATAGAAGTCAGCTTTTGACAGCATTAGTGGGGTAAATGGCTCTTACAAGCTTGATAATCTTATTATGCCGATTATGCCTCATTAGTCCTGTTTATTTTGTTCTGCTTCTTCTCTCTTGTTGCATATATCATGAAGCTTAGCCTCCATGATTTCATGTTAATTTTTATTAATTTTGCCTTAGTTCATTCTTTATGCTTGCAAAACAATTTTTCTTGTGCTGGTTATTTCACAGGTTCGAGCTCTCAAGGATTTCTTCAGCATGCTTTCAAATGTCAGTTTCTAAGCTTGAGTTTGTTTTACACGTGTGAGTTTAATATTTATAACAGATATTCTATCCACATTTCACGTCTTCAAAAAAAAAAAAAAGTTTGTTAGAAGTATAAACATGAATTTCACATATGTATGGATAAATAAAAAATGAATTAAACTTTACTTCCACAAATACTTGGAACTTGGAGTCTTTAGTGACAATGAATTTGAAGAATCTTTATGTTTACCATCTCCAATTATTCTATTGTTTTTTGTTCCTTGGGAAGCAAATTTTATGGGTTTGTAATTTTCTCTGTTACAAAATCAAAAAGTTCAAATTTCATTTGTTTTCTTGTTAAGCAAGAATGTAACACATTCACATATAGATAAGCCTCAGCAGAGGGTAGCAGGTAAATTCATGCATTTCGCAAAAGGGTAAATATGCATTGATTTTGCGTAATACTACAAATTTCTACAATTTAGTTCAAATATATCAATTTTGAAGATAGTATATTATCTTACTGGCATAGTATGGTTCCTCTTCTGATATGCCCATTTAAAGGGATTTAGGGATAGATTATTCAAGCATACTTGTCACTTAACTTTACAGGATAAAGTTATAATTTCGGCATCTGATAAATACAGTTGAGGGGTGCGGTGTTGGGGTTTTCATCTAAATCAAGTTTTCTTTCTCTTTAACAGAAGATATGTCAATTTTTTTCTCAAGTTCATGATGTATCCCACTACATGTTCATTATATTATAGATGCTAGAAGCTTACCATTCGTAATGGAGATTCATCGTTTTAATTTTGAAATTATTTTTAGGCTGTTGATACATCCCTACCTTTTGATGCACCCAACTCCTTTTTGTTTTTTTGATTTTTTTTGGTTGACTTCAGGAAAAAAATATTTGCATAATAATTTCATGATTAAATTCATTTCTCTTTAAAGTAGTGGTTATTTTTACCTAAATTCTACATGTTTATCTATTATTCTTCTTCTTCTTTTGGGAGAGGGGTGTTCTCAGTCTCTCTTTTGGGTTTATATGCTTTTTATCCTTACCTTTGTTTGATTTGAAGTCTATTGTGTATTTGTAGGATGCAGCTCGTGCTTGCTATGGGCCTGTTCATGTTGAGGTTGCCCATGAACGAATGGCGATCCAGACTCTTCTAATCACAGATGAAGTTTTCAGGTAACCATTCAGTTCTAATAAGTGAGCCTTTATCCTTTTGAGAATGGATGAAAAATGTCACTAATTTCAGATTTAATAATATATATTACTATATGCTATAAATTTTAGCTGAATTTGTAGCATAGCTCTTAAGACATTAGCAAACAGTCATTAGTATGGAATTTTTTGCGAATGATTCAATGCTTAAGTGATTCCATAATTTTGGGCATAGGAAGGTATGTGATTACAATCTGCATACCTCGGTTGATCTTGAGTCTGTTTTTGTTTTTTGGGTGCTGCATACCAATCGTTTGATGCTATTCCTCAATGGGCTTTTTTTAATAGGAGCTTATTTATTGAAAGAATCAAGGACTATGGTTTGGTGTTCCTGCTTGTGCTGTTGTTGCTTGTTTGCCTTCTCATTCATCTTCTTGTGCTGTTGCTCCATCCTCATTGCCTTCTCAGTGGGTTATTGACCCTGGCGCTATTGATCATATGATGGGAGACTCTTGGGACTTCTCATATTTTCCTCCATCCTCATCCGTTTAGGTTTTCTTAGCTGATGGTTCCTTTACTCCTGTTATGGGGGTAGGAACCATTCTGGTTTCTTCTTCAGTTTCTCCATCTCTTGTGCTTCATATTCTTAAGCTTTCTATTAATCTCCTTTGGGTTAGTAATCTTACTAAGAAATCAAATTGTTTTGTCATTTTTTTACCCTACTCATAGCTGAAATCTAGAAATAAACACAAGTCTAAACTAAGATAAACTAAAAACAACATGAAGGAAATTATTGTATATAGAATGAAAGAAGAAAAAGGAGAAATGATGTATGCAAAAGGGAGGGAGGGAGGGAGGGAGAGAGAACTGCTGCACTCTAAAATGTTAAATTGTTATTTCACTTGATGTCTCTTTAAGTTACAAAGCTAATGCTCTTATATAGAGCCATATATAACATAAGAAAAGTGAATATACCATGTGGCACTATTCCTAACTTTACTCTCTTTTACATTGTTTCTTGACACTAAAGCTAATATGTTAAAGCACTAACATTCTTCTAGCTCTCACACAAATAATCAATACTAACACTTCCCCTCAAGTTGAACATCGATGAGATGTTCAACTTGCCAGTTACAAGGATTTTGAACGATCTCCCCCTAACATCAATAGGAAAAATACAAGATCCTAAGTCGATAAGAGAGCTACATATCACAGTATTTAGATACCGGAAGCAACGCGAAGCGTGCAGTAGGTTGGAAGTTGGAGCGTCATCAAAAGCTCGAACTTAATTTGTTTTGTGATCGAAAGTGGGAGCGAGATTCTAAAGTGGCAGCGGCACACTGAGTATAAGGTTCCCGCTACAAGGTCACAGTAACAATAAAGACCATAAGACTGATTAAATGCTGCATATCATAGTAGTAGGGGCCACTCATCATTAACAGTAGGAGGGACAACAGGTAGTCATAAGGTATGTGTCTTACATTACCACTCATACAAACAATATAAACTACCAAATATAAAAGAAATGGAGGGGGAGGAGAAATATCCAATGGCAGCATGAGTAGCTATTAGGGCTGTCAACGGGGAGGGTTTCAGTCCGGATCCGGCCCGGACTGAATGGGCCGGGTTTGGGGTTATTTTTTACCTGCAATACTTAACGGGCCGGGTCAGGCTAAGCCCGAATGAAAACTGGCTTCTGGTTCGGGCCTTGCTGTTATGGTTATTCGGGCCTAAGTACGCCCATCTAATTTCGGGCTAGTATGCCCGGCCCGAACCTGATATTTGGAGGGTTGTAAATTGACGAAAATACCCTCTTTTGTTACCGTTCAATGGAGTAAAGATAGGCTAAATGGGTCTTTTTACACTTGATACCCATATATAAGGTTGTTTTGGGAGTTAGGGTTTCTTCATCAGCTACCCATTGACTTAACAGTACGCCAAAATATTAGGGTTTCTAAACTGCATAAATATGACGGTTTTTGGCCGCCCATCGATTGTCAAGTGCCAAATTGTGAATCAGGCCGCTGCCGCCAGAAATCTCATTCGCCCATTGACCAGCCATCGGCGATTCCTCTCTCTTTCTCTCTCTCTCTCTCTCTCTCTCTCTCTCTCTCTCTCTCTCTCACTAGGCTCCCCTCGGCAGTCGGCTCACAAGAATCTCTCTCTCTGTAAAAGGCCTGGGTTCTGGCCCGATTAGTATCGGGTCGGGTTTAAAGATCTCACAGGCGGGTCGGGCTGAGACCTGCCCGGATAGAAAATCGGGTCGGGTTCAGGCTGCACTTATATTGTCATAAATTTTCGGGCCTGTCCAAAACCCAGCCCGTTGACAGCCCTAATAGCTATCTGAGGAGCAGCATGCACGGATTTTGAGTAATAAAATACATGGATACCAAGGCAGCAACAGCAACGGTAGGCTGCCAACACGGATCCTGATGCAGTAACAACAATAATAGGCACTAGGCAGCACCAGCATCAAGACTAGACAGCAGCTTCACAAATTTCAATGCAATAAACACATCAGCATCACAACATTAATTTGGATTTCAAGGCAGAAGCTCCACGGGTTTCAAGGTAACCGAAGTCAGATAGTCACAACACATCAGCAGCTCAAAGACACTATGGCTGTGTTTGGGATTGCTCTTTGGAGGCAAAGAGCAACCCACTTGAAAGAGCAGGTTTAAATTGCTCTTTTAAAGAGACCCAGATTCAGCTTTTTCACTCTCCGAAAGAGCTAAGAGAACTTTCAACCAAACACTGTTCCAGTCCCATACTAAAGTGCTCTGCGCCAGAGCAGAGAGCTGCTCGTTGCCTCCAAAGAGCAGCACAGCCTATGCATCATGATTCAGATTCCTAAAAAGATTTTTTCTCAAGAATGGTAACACCACCCAAAAAGAAACTAATCACAGCCATCACATCTTGATAATATGCTCCGAAACCTTGAGGGAAGTTCAGAAATTTCAACAGAATTTAATATAATCTCAGGTTCATAAAATACAGTGAAATAGGGACCAAAAATATGCTTTGATTAATCGATCAAGCACCCTCAAAACATATCCAAATCACAAGTTACCACTCACAACATGCTTCATAATAAAAACCAATCAAGCTTTTTAGATCTTACCTTGATCTCATGGTTGAATAGTGAGAAAGTCCCTCAAAACCATGAAAAATGGATATATGACTGAAATGAAGAAATCCACAAAAGAGGGCTAAAAACTCCTAAGAAAATCTGGAAATATCATCAATATTCTCTCAAGTCTGTACCTTACCAACTCGCTCGAGGCCAAAGGGTAACTAGGTAGATCTTGATTTCTTCTCAAGATATTGCAGTTTTTACCATAGGATTCTTGGTCAGTGTCGATCGATTGAATTATTAATTATTATGCGTGTTGGTTACATTGTTTTTGCAATAAAATGTAAGTAAACATCCATATGTAAGTAAAAAAATGGAGAAATGTCAACATAAACTTTCTCAGATGTTTTTTCGTCATGATATGCAAGTAAAAACTAATTAATATTGATTTATTCATAAATCTATTTTTTTTTCCTGGCTTTTGGATTGTTAAGTTATTGTTGATATTTTTTAATTGCTTTGAATAACATGTTGGTCTGGAGTCTGGACATATAATCTTTTCTGATCTTGATGGCATCAAAGCAGATTTATCAATGCTTTAAAACGTAAAAACTTTGTTCTTTTCAGAAATGCCGATATTCCGACAAGGCAGAAATACATCAATTTGGTGGATTCAGTGAAGGATTTAGGCGGCACTGTACACATATTTTCTTCCATGCATGCATCCGGAGAGCGTGAGTGATTATTTTTTATTTTTTGGTTTTTCTTCCCTTCTCACTGGATCTTAAATATCTCTTTTTTTTTCATCATATTCTTCAACCTTCTAGCAGAATACGCTGAACAACCTGTATTTCAAATGCACCAAAAAGTTCTTGAGGCAACAAAATGCTCTATAAAATAGCAAGTGCTATATATTTGCAAATTCATGTGCATATTCCTGTAAATTTGCAGAGCATTTCTTATCATTTGTTTATTATTTATAAAAAGGTTGCACCCTATGCACAAGTCTCTCGCTTTTAGTGGGGTCTGGGAGAGGTAGACGGTAGGCAGCCTTACCCCCAGTTTGGAGAGGCTGATTCTGTGTTGAACCCCTTTTGACTTATTTATATATTTATTTATCTTCATAATAAAATTGTATGTTAAAAGCTTCCTTGAATTTTCTATTTGCTCAAACATCACTTTGATTTCCCTTATTTCTTTTGCGCGAGCAGAATTGGCACAGTTGACGGGCATTGCGGCTATCCTGCGATTTCCACTACCAGACTTGGAAGACATTGAGATGTAATCTGACGATTTTTCGGGTACCAGTTGGTGCAGTGACTGATGGTCAATCTCATCTGCTTCTTTATTAATGTTTGTTATATGGCACACAGAACTAGCGTTATTTATTTAATTTATTAATAAATAAATTAATATTTAAGAGTAAAATGAGGTATCCTAAAGTTATGAAGGAGCTTGTATAATATCCATGCGAGGTGGAGTCTATAGCTGCTTTGGGCTTTGCCAAAAACATGATGAAAAAGGACGAGAACGATCCCGGCACACCGCTCTTTTAGGTTGTGTTTGATATTGCTCTTTGGAAAAGTAGAAAAGAGCAGCATCTGCTCTTTGTTATTGCAAAGAAATATGGGGAGAGAGGAGGTTTGGAAGAAGATAAAGGGGAAAAAGCAGCCCTCTTTAAAAGAGTATGATTCACCCTCTTTTAAAGAGGAATGTTGAAAGATCAGCCTCACATTTTTTCTTCCTCCAATACTTATTTCTGTCCTCATATTTATTTGCAACAATAAAGAGCAACATGTCACTGGGTCACTCGTACAACAGTGTCAGCCCGTGCGGCACCTAACGCCTAATGCGCTAAGTCAGCTTAATTCAACTCACAACTGAGCAACGCAGTGCGGATTCCCGGATGCTAGGAAGAGTATGATGCTTGGCCTGTTCAAGTTTCAACTCAACTCCTGCGTTAGTACTTCACCTGCGAAGCAATACAGTAGGTCAGGGATGTCGACGATGGCTAAGAATGCGATAGGCAGCGACAGTTATATGGCAAGCCCCCTTTGGGCAAAAACTCGTACCGCGGGGGTGGCTGAAAGTCACCCCAAACACGATGGCCCTAGTACATGACGTAACTAAACCGATCAAGCACCAAACAAGGCCCCGATGCACGTATATAAGCCCACAAGGCTAGTGCACGTGTTGGGTCGGGGGATTCCAGCTCATGTCCCCCTATATAAAGGTTAAACACTAACATAGGTGAAATAACAAGAGGACCTCAAACATATTGGTTTGACATATTGCCCACATGACACATTTTTCGCACTAACATGCCCATGATGCCCCACATCTTCACCCATACGTTCGTGTCGCGACCGCATCCCTTGCCCTTCCGGCACAACATCGCGAACTCACATGTCACCATCTCGCGTGCCCCCGTGGCCTACGACCGAAGTTCTTGGAATACCTACGGCGAAGCCTCATGACTTGGTGATGCGCCTGTGATGCCCAAACTTCAACCCACCAATGCTTGACGCACTAGTAGCACATGTGGCCCTGCGGCTAGCCCGAACGGTGGAGTCGCAAACCCACATCACAAGCAGCTACTCTTTTCTGCTCTTCCAAAGAGCAATGCTAAGCATAGCCTCAGCGTAACTCTTTCTTTGCACATCGTATTTATCAGGAAGAAGCTATTACGTTGACGGTCCCTTGTACTACCTGTGGTGCACCCCACTTATAAACAATTCTTGTAAAAAATCCTAACCACCCTATCAAACGATCAAAGCACTTTGTTGTATATCTATGTGAGCTGTTGCCCATATTAGGCGTCCATTTGGGAGCCCCTGATCCTCCATTAGAGATGTTCAATGGCACAATTGTTGGGCTGAATCTGGTATAAACTAGTCCACATGGGTTGGAGACTTGGAGATGGCACAATGGGCAAGTCGATCTGCCATGGGTCAGGTTCGGGTCCAAAATCCCGACATGTTAAATAAAGGGGCGTGGCCCAGGTTCCATGATCTCGATTTAAACCCACCCATCTACTGCCCTATTTCCTAGCCCGACCCGGACCGAACACGACCCTTTGAAGTAAGTGGGCCGTGAAAAAAATTGATGACCCGTTCACCACTGCTGTGTCGCACTACACAGGCCAGTACACTCAATGAGAGGCATCATAAGGTGGTTTTAAGGCTCTGAATCATCTTTAGCCAGCAAATCGAGTCAAAAGCTGACTTCAACGAATTTCAAACCTCTGTGTTCTTTTAAGAAAAGAATGAGTTCCCAACTCTTGGAACACGCACCAATCAAATGGGGATTGTCTATGCAAGTTGCAGAGGCATCTCTGTTAAATTTATCAGTTCATATGTGGTGAGGAATGGCAACTATTGGCACCCCACTGAAACCCTAGGAGCATCCACTTTCTGCTGCGAATGTACACCCCTAAGGTGCAAGGCGGGTTCCCTTAGAGTTTTAGTGGGTGCAAATAGAGAAATCTATGGGAAAATGTCTCCTTGTATATTCCAATAACGGCCCGACGATGTGGTGGTACAAACCCCAATGGTATATTTCAATATCGGCCGTTAAATACCATTTATACCAGCTGGTACTTGAAAAATATCGCCGGTACCAATTATGAACCTTAACCGAGATTTTAAACCTGCTCTCCAACGCCTTGCCTTGTATATAACTATATATATCATACTAGAGTGGTTCTCGTTGCCGTCCATCGTCATTTGGATAAATTCGTTCTTTAGGGATCTGTTGGCCACTCATTGACCACCCAAATTTAGATTTATGCATTGCCATGTTTATGAGTATCTAATTGTTTCGGGCTTTGGCCCTGGTCGAGGTGGTCCAAGTTGACTGATTTGTGGTGTCAATAAGAATTACATTTGCTCAAATCTTGTCTTATGTATTCATGCGTAATTTTATACTTTACTGCTCCTCCATATATCTATCTTAGCATATACATTTCACCCTCATGTAGTTTATTTTCTTGCTGCTTTCTCGTTACTTGCATTCCGCACTCTATAATATGGAAGGTCTTAGTACCATCTTATAAACATGCTCCTTTAATCAACTTAGAATTCTTGGGCCGCACAACTTGTCTCCATTTCTTTTAGATGGTATTAATCTTATTTCAGACAGCTTTAAATTCATCATCATTTGATTGTAACGTAAAACCTTAATAGCGAAATTTATGACAATGTTATATTAGTTGACTTTTTATATTAATTAAATTCTCCACAAAGCTATTATGTTCACTAAATTTACACTAGATGTATTTAATCTTTGTTTTACTCATTTTCAAACCTCAAATTCATATATACATAGATTTTGAATGATTTGAATCTTAGACTCATACTCTTGAGCCAACTGCTCATTGCAAACAACCTATGAAGTTTCTTAATGTTGTAATTAGGGGACCCCACCTCACAACACTCGAGCTTTAAAGAGCATAAAAATTTATGCACATCTCAAAGTCCAAATGAATGCACAATTGATGTCAACTCATTATCCCTTGGATGAGTTTGGAATGAGCCGTTGGGTCATTGCAGTAGAATTCAAATTAAATTAAATTACATTACATTCCTTCTACTCGATGCGAACTTTAATTTAGATTAGTTGAACTCAACTGTTCATGCGCACTGTGGTTTAAAATATCAGCTGATATGCATTGCCATTGATTGCATCCGTGTCGATAATCAATGGCCATCGGAGAGGACATGTTAGTGTTATAGCGGTGTGGTGTGTATATATATATATATATAAGGCCTGGGAATATGCGCTTTGGCGTAAAGATATTTTTACGCTAATTGATATGAGCGCAACACGTAACGTCCTTTTTGTGAAGTGATGGGTAACATAAGAACCAGTTTACTAATTAGAGCTACACTTTTGAAATATTTTAATATCTTTCAAGCTGTTATTTTTTACTTTTTTTAAGTTTATTTCTTAGAAAACGTCACTAGAGTTACACTTTTAAAATATTTTCCTTTTTAGCTGTTAGTTTTGACTTTTCTCTATTTTTCTAAGAAAGTGTCAGACATACTTATTTATGTATATTTTAGTAAAAAAAATGTGACCTCTCAGCAGCGAAACGCTAGCACCTCGGTAGCGAACTGCCGACGCCCCGAAAACTAGGCGTCGATACATCGATAAGCGAGGTGCTAGCACCCCGGTTGCAGAGCGCTGGCACCTCGGGGCGTCGACGCTTCTATATCGAGGTGTCAGCGCTTTGTTTTAGGGGTGCATCAGCGCTTCGATAAAAAAATATATTTTTTATTTTTATCGAAGTACCGGCGCTCCTAAAACGAGGTGCCGACGCTCCATTTTTTTTTAGCGAAGCGTTGGCATTTCAGCGTCAGGGTGTAGCGCTTCGTTGTCAAGGTGCTAGCGCTTTGTTATTAGGAGGTCACATTTTTTTATTAAAATATAGCTAATAAAGTATGTCTGACACTTTCTTAAAAAAATGAAAAAAAAGAAAGAGACTTTAAACAAGTCAAGGATGACAACTGGAAGGGTATAAAAATATTTTAAAAGTATAACTCTAGTTAGTAAAGTAGTTCCCATGCCACCCATCACTTTACATAAAAGACGCTACGTGTTGCGCCCATATTAATTGACGTAGAAATATCTCTACGCCCAAGCACATTTTTTTTTTTCCTATATATATATGTAACTTTGGGCAGATATAGTCGAAAGATATGGCCGAAAAATATTAATTATATCGTAGCGTAAGCGTCAATCGCAATTTTCTAATGATGACACGGTGAACCATTTCTTCAAGAGGCCTGCTACAAGCACACCACTTTTTTCTTCCTCACTATTTTCAGTTGCACAACAACTTCTATTATCCACACACACCGAGTCACCGACTACCTAAAAAATAATGATAATCAAGGTTTTTTTTAATTGTTACTAATAAAGAATCAAAATGCGTATCACTTATCAAAGAGCATGTTCATAGAAGATTTCGGGTGCAACACACACCAACTTTTTCTATTTTTACTTTATTTTGTTTTGGATTGTGCAAGAAGTAAAAAAGTGGTGTGCACCTAGCAGTCCTCTTTCATCAATTCCGGTTCATTCACACGTATAGATTAAAGATGAATATTTTTTTAGAGTTTTTTCTTTTAAATTCTAACACAGAGGTGAACTCTAGAAATCCTACAAAGAAGTGACTCGTGCAGCATTTGACAATTGCACTTTGGTCCAAGTTTTTCTTGTTGGAAAAGATATATTTTTGTTAGGTTTAAATAAGAATTTTTTTATTAGAGTAGAGAAATAAGACTCACGACTGATGATAATGATGATCTATGTATCCAAAGTCTTAACAAACTAATTAGCTAAACTGATAAAATCTTAATTTAATTAAATTCTTTCTTTAATTTTTTTTATTTAAACATGTCTCTTAAATATTTTCATATGAATTTATTTTTTTTAATGTTTAAGTATCAAACCACCGCCTTAATCGGTTCACCAGCCGGTTCAGCATGAAAAACCATGGTGATTTGAATTTGGAGTGAGTTTGTATATGGCAACCTAGCTGCCAATTACTGTCAAGACTCGAGTGAATGGGCCGTAGATCCTGTGTAGGTGCATAGCACCCTTTTAGGGCCATATGATGTGTTAATGAGATCATTATATAGATCTATTTTAGCCTAAGATTGCACTAAAAGTCTATCTATAACATGTGGTAAAGATTTCAAGTGCCAAAAATTGAACGATTCCAAATGGATTTGTACAATCACAATAATTTATTTTTGTGGCGCTTTTAAGCTTTTAATCACATAATATTAAGGGTATCTCTATTCGCACTTATCAGATTACTAAGGACACCTACATCTGAAAATCATTGATTGCTTTCAATTAGATGGTGTAGATTTTTTTTTCACCCCAACCTTTCTCACAATGGATCTTGAGACCATAGGTGTCTTATTTCACTTTCACAAATCCCAAATAATTGACTTAAAAATCACTCGGCACATATCACACTCGATGTGATTTTAAGGCCACTTTTTGATATTATGTCCCGTGGACTAAAAAAATTTACCGGCTAATGATATGCTCATAATTTCAAGATCTATTGGATGAAAAAATGATCTCCATTGTTTTATTCAAGAAGTCAATAACTTTTAGACGTAGGTAAGGCCATTGATTGGTAAAAGTCATGACAAATCAATGAATTGATGGAGGGAAAATGAGAAAAGGAACCTTTCCAGCAAGCAACCATAAAATACTTCAAAAAAAAGTCCAAATTCATAAAAGAGATGTTGCTGGGCATAAGCCTCACTAATCGGGTAGGCGCAACTAGAGTCAAGTAGCTTTTCCATGCAAGCTTTAGACGAATTAGACCTATATGATAGTTTTCTTAACGATGTGGCACCGCATGATGCCAATTCCATATGTCGAGAATCAATAACATACGTTCACTCAAGATTTGTCACAGCCGAAAATTTTTATATGATCTTGAAGGCTTAAAATTTTGTATTATGACATTGTATGCTTATTAAGACGATAAGCGGACATACACATAACTTATAAATCGACCTAGAAATTAATTGAGGCATTTTATTATAGCATTTAATAATGAATGACTTATAAATAATAGCGAGAAACATAGATAATCATTAATAAAATAATTTCTTAATCATGTATCTAAAATATAAAATAAATTAAGTTTCACGTAGGATAAAATGGTCCCAAAAATTCATAAAAGTGTGAAAACAAAATCAATAGATTATAAGTCTATCTTAAGAAAAATATTAAATTTAGAGCTAAAGGGACGCTTAGGGCTCATAGAAGTTTGTTGAATCTACGCTCTAATTCAGGTGGTAACTAAAGTCTTCATTTAAGTAAGCCGCCTCTGATATAGTTGCCTCCATGTCATCATAGGCAGGATGATCGAAGTTCTTACCTGAAATGTTAGATTTAGGAGAGGAGTGAGTTTACCCAGTCGAGTAAACTCAATGGGTTGCATAATAGATTCACCATAACTTATTCAGGTGATCGTGTGTGCAATCGTTTGAGTTGCGGTGTATTTTGAAATAAACCAAATATTACTACATGATGTCAAAAATATCCAAAACCTCATAACATATTATATCAAAACTGAAAAATATAACATAGAATGAAATATGCATGATGCTTCTATTTCTTATTTCTTATCATATCTGTCTTATCAACTTATAATACGTGACATATCGAAAGTCTTATTATTACTCCATACACCTACATAATGCACTTTATATCTTACTTATCTTAATTAAACAATATGTGTCAGGGCCGCCGCTCGAGCCTATCACGTGAGGTCCACGTGTAAATAATCATCTAACGTCCATATCATAACATAAATTACCATCCAGTCAAATGAAATTGTCGGCATAGTAACAATAATGTCCCCTTAGTTCAAGACTAAGCTAACATATTATTCTTAAAACCTATCTCGGATGCAGACGTTGAACCCTTATGGTGGCTCGTAAGGTATAACAAATGTAATACTTAATTCATGTTCAGCTGACATTCACAGCGTGTCTTAACATATCATATCATTATTCGGTTCTGGGCCTAGGTCCTTACCCCGATTTCATACTTGCTTGGACTTAAGTCCTTATTTTCTTAATATATCATATCTTAACATATTCATTTCTTATCTTTACTTAAAGCTTATTTAAAATGGGTCACGTTGCGATAAGATTCACTAATCACGATTTTCAAGGGACGGATTCCGTAATAATCTTGATGTACTTCGTGTAGCAGCCCGTACCTATAAAAGAGTTGCATCTGTATATGGATGCCTATATTCTAAGCTTCACGTAATCGTGAAAGAAACTCTACAGTGATAAAGGCTTAAGTCATGTGTCATATCTTAATTTTTAATTTATCATGCTTATGTCTTATCATGATTTTCTACGTGATGAATATCATATGATGATGATGAATATATATTAGAAAGAAACTATAGCATGCACCCTAAGCATATCATTAATATAATAAAAAATAATTATAGAGCATAAATTATAAAGCATTGATTAAAAACAATGAATAAGAAATGTTTGACCATATTCATTCTATGATTGAATCTAATTACTCATCAATGGGGTTAGTTGTGTTTATAGAACTTGGTGATTGATCGGTATAGCAATCGGACAAGTTTTGAGCTTTAAAGAGACACGTATGCCTATTAAGAGACCGTAGGAGTTTTAAAAGAGGTAACATATATTCCTATTGTGTCCAGAAGGTAAAAAAATATAAGATCGAGTCTTGTTTCGCTTAAATCGGATGTCCCAATGAAAAGAAACTCGAAATCAAAATCGTAAAGGAAAACAGTTTTGAAACTGCTCATCTCGACTAGTCGAAATTGGGTTTCGACCGGTCGAGAATAGGTACTAAGAGAGTTAGTATAAAATCGACCGGGCGATTTGCGATTTCGATTGGTCGAAGAGAAACAGAGGACAAAAGTCCTTTAGAATGTCCATCTCAATTGGTCGAAATGATGGTTCGATCGGTCGAGATGAGAGAAGGGAAGTTTTGAAAACAGAACTCGACTGGCCAAATTTAGATTTTGACTGGTCGAGTTAACTGAGTAAGACTGAAGAAATACAATCTCGACCATGGATCAAAATCTCGGTTTCGATTTCGTTCATGGCCTAAATCGTAAATTGGTCAAATTTCAATCAAATTATCGGTAAATTTTGATAAATTTTGGATTTTTTTTTAAATATGCCCCGAACTTTATTTTATTACTTTTTTTAAATCTCTTTAACACTATTAGAATACATATTTACACTAGTGAAACTAATTTTCGTCTATTTCATACATACAATTTATCGGTTATGGGCAATGATGTTTTAGGAATATACTTGTATAGTTAATACATATAAGTATATGTAATGCACAGGGCGGATGAGGCTTACGAGCTTTAACTTGATAAGCTCTTACAAGGCCCGATGCTTAATGGGCTTTTGGTTTTGGGCTTAGCCTAATCTCTTAAGCTATTTTTAAGCCCCTAGCCCTAAGATTTCAGGACCCGACCAAGCGGACTGATAGACTAGCCCGACCCACTTGCATTTTAGAAGGGTATTGGTATTTGCAACTAAATATTTAGGGAAGCTTGAGATTTATACCCTAAGAGTTGTTGAGTGGGTTGAATCCAACAATGGAGATAATGTTTTGTCTCAATCGATCACACAATGAATTTTGAACTCAAGCAAAACGTATCAATAGATCAAATTTTGATTCCACATTGAATAAATCTCAAAAGTGACCCAAGAACCCTTTTCATGATATGCCAATGTTCAGGGTCACTTTGGAGATGTATGCTACGTGGAATCAAGATTTGACCGTCTGCTAGTTGGGCTATGATCTCAAGATCTACTGTGTGAAATATTGGGATGAAAAGTAATCTACAACGATACAAATATCAGGATGATCTCAAGATCTACGACGACATGATCTCAAGATCAACTGTGTGGAAGATTAGGGTGAAACAAGATCTCCATCATGTGATCTGAAAGCAATCATAATGATAAATCACACTTTAATGGTGTAAAATAAAAAATGAATTTTTAATAGCGTAAGATCATTTATACACCATTTGACAAATTATAGGTATGTGCCACATGGCATAATGATAGATCACACTTTAATAGTGTGAAATAAAAAGTAATATTTTAATGGTGTGAGATCATTTAAACACTGTCTAATCGATCATAGATTGAAGGCTGAGTAGTGAATGTCAACCATCTGATTGATGAACTTTAATATCAACCCTTAAAATAAAAAATAATGGTTGATATTATAGTCCACAGTTTGGATGATTTAAATATCCCTAAAAAATAATTTTGACGATTCAGATCACCTACATTGTAAACTCTTATGGTTTAAGATCATTTAAACATCATTCTGGTGTGTAAGTAATACCATTCTGGTGTGTGAGTGACTAGTAGGAGAGTCGATCTCATACTCTCTTGCATATAAAAGTGAAAAAAAAAATATGAAGAAGAAAGAAATGGGAAATGGGAGAGGAGGAAGAGGCTCCAACGTAGCCACCTAGGTACCACTTCTTGCTTCTTCTTCTTCTTCTTCCTTTTTTCTTTGAGGAGAAGCTCCATGGGTTTTATACCAAAGGAAACGAGAGAGGAGGAAGAAAAGAAATGACGTTTTTTTGTAAAAAAAATTTTGCACCCTTAAAAAAACTTCAAAACTCGAAAATGTGGTCTCGACCAATAATTTGAAATTATCAGCTGATAAGTTTAAATTTCGGCCGATAATTTTGAATTTTCAAAGGGGGTTGTCTCGGAATGCACCGAAACCAAGTCATCTCGGCCGAAATTTTGAAATTTCGGTCGAGCTTTTGACCCATGGTCTCAACTTGGTTCTGAAGAAATATAGAACTCGACTGGTTGAATTTAGGATTTCTACTGGTCGAGTTGCTAAAGGGCTGGAGAGAAACTCTATTTTGACTTGTCGAAATCAGTTTTCGATCGATCGAAATGAAACAGAGAATATTGTTTCTTCTATATATTATAATCTCGACCGGTCGATTTTGAATTTCGATCGGTCGAGTTTATAATTTGAAGCCTAGGTCGAGTTTTTCGACGCGATTCTAGATTCTTTTTCTTCCCGATTGATCTTAGGAATGATTTAGGGTTTCTTTTCATTCAAAAATACTGAATAATCTAAGATGATTTGAGAGACACCCACCGGTTGAAGGGTGAATTGATTCTCACGGTGATTTGGGTTAACGGAGGTTGGATTCAAGCGACGATTTGCCTGATTTCCTTTCACGAGAAATCTTTTTTGACGATCGACTCTACACAACAACGATTTTTGATAGGGAAAGATTAGGCTCTAGAATTAGATGCACGGGTCATCGATATGATGGATTGAAACTTACGGTGTTGATCAGCATGGATCTCACTTACGGTAGGTGCACAATGGCTGTGCTTAGCAAAGAAGAGAACAAGAGAGAAAGAGACGGTTGAGAGAGAAAGAATAATGTATTGATTTCTAAAGCTCTCTAGGTTCTCCATATATATATATAAAATAACTAATTAGAGGAAAAGTCTAATTAGGCAAGTTGACTTGCCATGAGCCTAAGAGTCCAGAAAAAGTAAGAGTCTCTTAAGTACTCTAATTGCTTATCAAAATAAATTTCATGATTATTGGAATTAAATTTTTAACCTCACTCGTTTCATGGCAGCATTATTCTTTTGGGATTTGGGCTGTTATTTTTGAGTAAGAAGTTTCTTAAATTTAATTATGTAGGTTATGATAAGGTGAGTGTTTAAGCACCAGGTCTTGGTATTTTACCCATCTATTACTATTAAGTGGGGTCAAAGAGACCCGGATCATAACAAGATTCAAGAGAGAACCAATCGATTACAACATGCCATCTCATTAGTATTTGATGGCTGGTGGGTTTCGCCCTGAAAAAATCAGAACCTGCCCTTACCTTTAGACGATGCTTCATGCTTCTTTAGTCCCGTCTCTGTCTATTGCAGTCCAGAATTTGGATCACGGTTCACACAATGGATATTATGATTATAGGCTACTATAAGACGGTTTATTCGGTATCGTAAACCTCTCAAAATTTGGCCCCAAATATATTGTTTTAGGATATGTGTCAATGTGAAATAAAAAAAACTGCTCATATGATACAAGCTATGATTTATTGTAAAAGATCAAGGGGAAAAATATCTGTCTAATTCAATTCAATTAATAATATTTTCGGGCGTGGGGCCATTTGAGATTCAAATATAGGTACGGATAAGTCAAATGATTCGATGGTAACCAACTCCAAAAAATAAATATACCAACATCAACCATATAGCCGCTAGCTTGAGTTCCAAATATACACCATCTTATACTGGAAATGAGAACGTCACCACAGTATCATCCCCATAAAAGAATCATTTCTTTTTCAACTCGGACGTTTCTTTCCACGACGATTCGAACACTTGCCCAGCAGCTCAGCCATGCAATAGTGAAAAGCGAACATCAGTCGTTCAGACTTCTGAGGCCGATAATAAAACATAGAAAACTACCAACACGAGTCGAAAAAAATCCGAGGAGATTAAAAAGAAATAAATAAATAACAAAAAATAAGCGCCAATATGCTCCACACATAAATATCTCTTCGTCTAAGTAACTCGTACCTCCGCAACGCTTCACCCCCACCTCTGCTCACTCTCTCTCTCCCAAAACCTCGCCAGAAAAATGAGAATCTCTCCAGAAACCTAAACTCTGCAACTCATCTATTTGAAGTCGCTTTCTTGGCTTCTCAATTCACATGGCTACGATTCCATGCTGCGGCTGTTTTTACCGGCCAACTGGCAAAGATCGTGACTTGGTTTCTAAGAAATTGAGTTTTCGTTCGAGTGGGAGGAACTCAGGTTTCCTAGTTGCGAAGATTCGGAGCTGTTTGAATGGCGAATCGGCGGCATTTGCTTGCTCGACGTCGTCGTATTTGGGCAGAGTCGGAGCGCAGAGGCGCGAAGGTAATTTTTCGATGCTTTCGTTCGGGATAAACCCTAGGGGTTTTTCGGAGGGAGCGAAGCCGAATTCTTCTCAGGCTTTGTCCGGATTATTGCCGTACGTTGTGGTGGCGACGGCGGTCCTCGCTCTTGTTCAACCCGCGACGTATTCTTGGTACGGTTGTCTAGAAGGTTCCTGTGATTTCTCTTTGTTTTACTTTGCAAAATTTTTTGGAATTATGTTCATATATTTTTTTTTATGTAATTTAATTAATGGCGGAGAACGTGGTTTTGTAGTGAATTTGGAGTCTGTTATTAATTAATTAATTTTTTATTTTTATTTTTTTGAGATCTTATAGAGTGGAGCAGATGAATAATAGTTAGTTTGATGTTTTCTTTTAGGGTTTCGAAGGACTATTATGCCCCTGCTCTCGGTGGGATTATGTTATCCATTGGAATTCGACTATCTGTGGATGACTTTGCTCTCGCATTTCAAAGGTGATTATTTTTAAAGTCATTCTTGCAGGATTGGTTGTTTGAAAAGATCATTTTTTTCTCTTATATAGAGAGATGCTGTGATGCTTAGATGTTTTAATCAAAGTTACTTATTTCGCTTGGTCCAAATTCAGATTGAAATTCGCAATCCGCTACTGTCAAGCAAACCCAATTTGCTCGGGGTAGGATGAATTTAAATTTTATAAATTTTATAAATTTACGAATTTTCTATTAATTTTGTAAATTTACACTTTGTAATAAAAGAGACGCAAATGACATTTGGTTAGTTATAAAACTTAAAAATCATAAGGTCTTATGTTCAAATCTTCTCCCTATGTTGTTAATATTTTGTTTCCAAATGCAGCTTAGCCTTCAATTCAGAATGGGAGAATTATTTGTCAAGAAAAAATTTAGCAAAATATAGGCAAAACTCGTGAGTGGGCGAAATTTACAAAAAAGTAAAGAAATGTAATGCACCTTGCTATTAGCTCGGTTTTAAAAAAATAAATAATATGCCTTTTTCCTTTATTTTTTAATTTATAATGAATTGGAAAAATCACATTTTAATCAATTAAAGTAGAATTAAAATGCAAAGGTTGAATACAGACAGAAACGCATACGACGTTCTCAATAAATCGCAAAAAAACGTCCGATTCTTTTGCTATTTAAACCCGACTTTTCCAAAAATTTGAAACTGCTTCTAATACTCTGATAAACTCTCTTCTTGTGAAATGTTGCCTTGCCCATAATTTTACTTAATGCAGTTTTTAAAATTTTGTGGTTTTGCCAATTAATTTTAATGGAATTTGCTTCGAAAAGCAACTTTTGGAATGCATTTTGAATTTTATTGTGTTTGTCTGCTACAGACCTTTACCGCTCTCTGTTGGATTTATGGCACAGTACATACTTAAACCGGTCTTGGGTTTGCTGATTGCAAGGGCATTTGGAGCGCCCCCTATGTTCTATGCGGGGTTCATTCTTACTTGTTGCGTTGCTGGTGCCCAACTATCGAGTTATGCTAGTTTCTTGAGCAAAGGAGATGTTGCTCTCAGTATTCTCCTGACCAGTTCCACCACTATTTTGTCAGTGATCATTACTCCCCTTCTTACCGGTCTTCTGATTGGCTCTGTTGTACCGGTTGATGCTGTCGCTATGTCCAAGTCAATATTGCAGGTAAAATTTCACCCATGGAATATAGGCTGCAAATGGCACAAATTGGGTCGGAGTTTACCTGAACCCTCAACCTAACCCGATCCAACCCGATTAACAAAAATTTGGGTCGGGTTGGGTCAAGTTGCGTTAAAATGTATGAAATCAGGACCTGAATGCAACACTTTTAATAAACAGGTTGTGTGTGTGTTGGGGTTGGGGGGTGTCCCATTCGCGGTTATGTGCGTGCGGATATGTGTGAACTCGTGTTTTGGATTATGTGTGTGCATGCATGCGTGTATGTGTGAACTAGCATTCGGGTTATTACTATAATCTCTAAGACTCAATCCCATGGCCATAGAGGATTGTGGTTTGCAAGTAACCAGGAATTAGTCTTTTGATTGCTTTATGGCCTTTGCTATTTGTAGGTAGTGCTTCTGCCTATCACTCTCGGCCTGGTGCTCAACACTTATGCAAAATCAATTGTGAATGTTATACAACCTGTCATGCCATTTGTTGCCATGATTTGTACTTCGCTATGCATTGGCAGCCCTCTTGCTATCAATCGGAGCCAGATCTTGTCTGCTGATGGTTTTCGGTTACTTTTTCCAGTATTGGCATTTCATATTGTGGCATTTACCGTGGGATATTGGGTATCTAAAATTCCAATTTTGAGGTAATTTCTAACCTGATATTGTTTTATGCTAAATCTTGTTTTAGCCCCTGTATGATTGAACACTCAACAGGGGGTTCTCTGGAAAATAAATCCATAGATACAATGTTCGTAGTTTGGAGAGAACTTCTCATGTTGCGTAGTGGTTTTCTTTTGGGTCTCTCCATGCAAGTTGGGCTTTTGTCACAAAATCAACACATGAAGTTCGATGAAACTCATCCATGCTATGTGTGTTTCGGGGCAATTGTAGGATTTGGATATACATCATGACATGCGTTAGTTATGTCTGCTTGGTATGAGAAATTCTGGACCTAGTCTATTGAGTCCAACTTGTAGGGTTCTACTCGCATGCTGACATGCTATACCTATAATGTAGTCGGTGTTACAAGTTACAACAGATCATGTTTTTTCTGTCATCAGAAATTTTGTATAGTCTTCATTGTATTTAGATAGCACCACTTCTATATGGGTCTTTATATACTTAGCAAGGTAGAGATGTAGAGGGATGATTTGTCCAAATACCCGTTCCCAAAATTACGTACTTTGCCAGATTACCCTGTATGGCCTTATCTTACCCAAGGGGATGACTACCAGGTAAGATTAGCAAGCAGCTGCTTTGGCAGGGGGAAGACATGCAGCCCGTCCCAGTAGGTGACCATCTGAGTGGGGGGGGGGGGGGGGGGGCATAAGCATACGGTACCCTGACAGGGAACTAACGAACCCAAGAGGGTCCGATGCATTCTTCAATTCTGAGCATGTGGATCACCCTTTAGACACATCACAATGGAAATGAAAATGTCGAAAACAAATTCTTTTGTGTTCTGGTCTATGACTCCATTCACTTGCTCAACTCTCATCCTTCGAGGATTTCAATTTCAACTTAGATGGTGTAGTTATATCTATATGATGGGTTGGTATTAGGTGACTGACCCAGTCACCTCACATGGCATGCGCGTCCAAGGTCCAATGGCACACGGCGTGCATGCCATAGAACAGGTGACCCAGTCGGTATTCTAATACTGGCTCCTATATGATATGGTGATACTTTCTGGTCATAAATATAGCAGAATAACTATGCTAATTGATATTATTACTCACTATAACAGGCAAGAGGAGGGCGTATGCAGAACGATATCATTATGTACAGGAATGCAGAGCTCCACTCTCGCCGGGCTTCTAGCTACTCAGTTCCTTGGAAGCAGCCATGCAGTCCCTGCGGCATGCTCGGTTGTCGTCATGGCTATCTTGGGCCTCTCTCTTGCTTCCTTTTGGGGAACCGGATCTCGGCTTAGTGAACTATTTTCGTTGCTTTTCCCCCAAGCCAGCTCCACTGTTAATGCTTAAGTCACAGGTTACTAAGGAGCACTTTTCTTGGCAAATTACTCAATTTTCCTCGGTAGATATATACAGAGAAGCGGAGTTGATAAGTTGGGTTGGAGAGTGTACAAAGAGGAAAGTTGGTCAAGACGGGAAATAGGCAACCATGGTTCAATTTAATTAATTCCGAATTCTAATTCCCCGAGGCGATGAGTTATAAATGCCTTGTCGCTCCACTTTTAGGGCGGTTGTATGAGCTGCACCCAAAGTGTATATGGTTGCTGCCTCTCAGTATACATATACTACAAAGTTATAATGATAATAACATGGAATAGGGTGAAATATCTTGTATGAGTGGCTTTTGGGTTGGTAGCATTAAGATGATTGTATATTCGTGTTAAGATGCCCAGGCAGGGAATGGTGCTCTGGTCATATATAACACAAGTGATTTAAGGTCTATTTGGCAACAGTCCATGCTGGCTCCTCACTGCTCTCAGGCACGGATTGCGTCAGGAGCGTGTTTGGTAAGCTGCTCTGGTGTTGGGCCGCTGGCGGCTGCGGAGTGTTGCGGGAGCATTGAGTGGTTTTCAACCGCTTTGGCAGGGAGCGCACTCCCTCCCTTCCAACATTTGCAGACCTAAGCGTGTGAGCTGACATTTGGTAATTATGTGAAACGCCAAAGATTGCCTTTTCACTGATTTGCTTGCTCATGAATACAGAGTTCAACTCCCAAGGTTTGACCGGTTTGGGAATTGGGTCGAACACCAACTCGGGTAAAATAGAAGTGTTTGGGGCTGGTTAGATCAATGTTACCCAGTTCGCTAGGCTCTGAATGAGGAGATCATGAACTTCTATTTTAGGTGGGCTCATCGGGATCTCATGTGTTAGCCTCTTATCTTCAATCTCATATCATCCAATTAAAGTAGAGGATATCTTTCTCTCTTAGGCTGTGTTTGGCATTGGTCTTAGGAAGAGTTGAAAAGAACTATTGTTGCTCTTTATTATTGCAAATGCAAATGGGGGAGAAGGATTGGGCGAAGAAAAAGGGGAAGCTAAAGGGCTCTTTGAAATATGAAAAACATCATTCTTTAAAAGAGTACGAATAATTATGTATTTTTTAAAGAGAGTTGTTTTTTCTATTTCAATTAGCCGGCTTTTTTTATCTTCGTCCAATCCTTCTTTTCTCTCTCCACATTTCTTTGCAATAACAAAGGGCGGTTGTCGCTCTTTTTTACTCTCCTAAAGAGCAATGCTAAAACATATTATTTTCTCAAATTTCCAATAAGAAATCATATTTTTCAAAGAAAAAGCTTTTGAAGATCTTATCTTCCCTATAAATAAAAAATTTCAAGTAAAGAAATATTTTGAAAGGACAAAAGACTAAATAAGCCTCTTTATCTCTATTTTCATAATCTCATACAATTCGGCTCATCTATGAATAAATGGGATGACTCGGATTAGATCTTGAAAGTTTCCTATAGGCCAAGCTTGGAATCATAAGCCCTCCATAGGCCTGGGCCAGACTTGGGCTAAGTTCAAATTTGTTAGGCTGGACTTGGGTATACTCGAGCCTAGCCCAAATCCGTCCCGTTCCCACCCATCTCTATCCTTTCGTTCAAAGTAGTCAAAGACATCTATAGCTTGGTGCAAAGATATAATCTTTGGATGCAAATAACGATTGCCTTTAAATTTTTAATAATGAACCACCTAAATGCTTGATATTGAACCGGTTTATGAACCAGACTAAAATCGAATTGCAAACCAATTTGCTACGGGCCAGTCCACGGTTCGATAGGGTCCCGAGTGAATAAAGGACTCTTGGTTTAGATCGCTCATCAGCATCCAAAGTAGGACCATTAATGGGCCATATCGACCAAACAGCCGACTCGGTTCTTAATCCAAGTTGGGCACACATACAGTTGACCTATCGGGTAGGGTTGAACACGAAGCTTCCGACCATGACCCGATCTTTTATATATAACCGTATATAAAATTAGAGAATATATATAAGGGGGTTCATGGATCGTGTAGGTCAGGCATATACACCAAAGTCCGACCTCTAAACAAGAAGATATATGCCCTTATCCAGATTCAAACGGACCTTGTGTTTACAAGACAGGCTCTACCACTCATCTATAATCCAGTGTATTAGTAGTGGTATTGATCACACGCAACAGAAAAAATTTTAAAAATAATAATAATAATATATATTAAAAAAATAAAAAACAACCACACGAGGGAAACACTTTTTCATCAATTTTGAACATATATGCCCCAATACGTTGGGAAAAAAGGTTGGTCTTCTCTATTAACCTCCTCATTCTTCAAATGCTGGGTGTTAGATTTGGAAAACAGTTCCTCTTTAGGGGCTGCATGGAATGTTGGCCCATTATTGTTGAACCTAGCTAGAGAATCTTGTATTTGTTATAAGACTTCATGCATGTAACGATCCGAAAATTCTGAATAAGAAATTAATTGTTTCGATCTACGTGCCCGGTATAGAAATCGAGACCGATTTAAAAATTTATAATTAATATTAGTTGACATAAAGTTATACCATAGTTAGATGAGTTCACACGTGCATTTTCGCTTAAGTCTGAGTTGTGTAAGGTGTCAACGTAGCACGTTACGCCGTAGCGATCGTATTCGCACTTAACACCGGAGTGCAAATTAGGGTCTAAACTGAAATATCAAAGATATTTCAGCTTAGGTAGCTTATAAGGGAAGGGAGAGACCTGGAGAGGTATTCTTCTTCTTCTTCCCCTTGCTCTTGAGCTAAGAGTTTGTAGCTAGGTTGGGGTTTGAGTGTGCTCTACGACGAAAGAGGGTTAGAGGTGCCGAGATCTTGCGTAAATCGTAGTTAGGGTATGTGGAATGCAATAGGAGGAGCTCAAGCATAGTCTAAGTGTGTGTGAAGCCTTTGCGTGCTGAATCGGAGTCGATACTTACATATCAGAGTCGCACCGGCGACACAGCTCGAGTTCCAGATCTGAAACCCCTTTCGGATCGATTTGCCGAAACCCCGAAAGGGCCCAACTAAAGGTGTGTTTGTACGTTAAATTGAGCTAAGGAGAGCCCCTTATATATGTGTTGTGTGTGTATTAATGGTGGCAAGAAACTGGTCGATTTAAAGTGTAACCCTTGCAAGTGCACAAGATCTATTGCAGTATAGCAAGAACAAGGGTGTCGAACCCACAGGGAAATCTGAATTTTTAATTAATTCTTTCAGAGATTTAAAAACATCCCAAGGAAGTACCAAGGGGCAGATTCAATTTTACCAAAAATTTATCACTTTTTCCTAACTGCAGAAAAATAAATTAATCTAAACAACTAATTACCAATGAATCTAAGAATAATATTTAAATAAGATCAAGAAATATGTTACCCCAGATTTGTACCTCCCTTTCATTAAAGCATCATTCACACCATCACCATCATTCATTCATAAAAATGATTTGAAATAAAGTATGATCATCAATCCGGCATACCCTATCTAAAAACAATGACTCAGCCTATCATTGCGGTATGAGTCATGTAAGAAGCATAGCGTATCTCGTAATGTGTAGATCAAAATAATAAAAACATTAGACTATAGTATTAATCATAAATATGGGTACTTATCTGGGAATCGCATCTTCCCCGATCTACTGATTTAGCCGCTCATCTTTGGTGTATGATCTCCTTGTTCATTCAAAGCCATTCCTTTTTTTATTTCTTCCCAAGAGATATTTGTTTACAATGCTCTCTCCTAAATACAATCTATGCTTTTAAAAGAAAATAATGCAAATCCTAGGTACAATCTACCCTGATCAAAACCCTAGAAGAAGGAGAGAAAAAGACCTTAAAAAGGTGAACAGAAGTTTCCCAAAGACAAAAAAAAATCTCAAAAGATCTCAACACCAAGTCCAAAAACAGAGCCCTCTATTCAAAGTTTTAGCTTTCTTTTTATAATGGCCGAGCACACGTAAACCTAATTGCCTCAATCGATTGAGCCAGAAGTCTCAATCGATTGAATTTGAATTCGAATTTCTTTAGGGCACTTCTGCCTTATGTGTCAATCGATTGATTTTCATATCTCAATCGATTGATTTTCAGGGCTGAAGTTTTATTTCATCTGTCAATCGATTGACAATGATTCCTCAATCGATTGACTCTTCAATGTAAAGTCTCCTTTCTTGATGGATATTGATTCTCTTCTCGGATCTCAATGCTTCTTTGGACCTTTTTGTCCATAGCTCTTGCATAGCCTTTAATTTTCTTCTTTTAGGCTTTTGAACGATCTAATGGTCAGAAACACCTGTAAACATCAAAACCTCACAACAACCATCAGATGCTTTCATCGAACAGCTAAATGTAGGATTTAAGGTGTGAAATATAGTCATATTTCAGCACCGATCACACCCCCAAACCTACACTTTGCTAGTCCTCGAGCAAAGAGAATATATAACGCAAATAAAACTAACTTCCTAAAAATTTAAATGCCACTTTCGTAGGAAACACGATAGCATTTAGCATATGCAACAAGCCTTTAAACCCCTAGGTGATCCCTAGTGGAGGAGTTGTGTCTCCTGCAGGTTTTCAGCGAAGGTACCTACAAACTTCAAAGCTTATGAATTTCAGAATTTTATTTTTATTATTATTATTTTTTTAGCCATGCTCTTAAGCAGTCAAATGCCCCTGGAAAATCGTTTAAAATGCATCCGACCATGCTTATTTTATTAATGCTCATTCACATTAGTCCACTGTTTTTCAATGCTCATACTTTATGCATTAATGTTATGCAATCATCACTGCTCAAATTCTTTTGCCTGAGAAGAAGCTTAAACTAGGCATCTTTTGATCACATGTCTTGACTCAATCCTTATCATGGATATGCACTCAGAATGAAATCGCTCCTGATGAATGGATTTTATGTTTCACGCACATGTGAGATGGAGTTACAATACAATTTAGAGAAATCTCACAATTTATCTGAAGGCATTATCAAAGAGTTTTAACCGAGATCTCATTAAGAAAGATATTTGTATTTTAAACATGGATATATCAAGAACCATAGACAATGTGTAATTACTCTCCACAAGGCATTTACCACTCATGATTGGATCAAAAAGGTCTTTTCTAAGGTTGTAATGGGGCTCGGGTAAAGGTTTAAGAAAGAAAAGGGAATTTGGATTCAAATTTTCTGAGAAATTGGAAAAGAAACAAACTTCTATTTTCTCTATCTCTCTCTTTTTTTTTCTTTTTTTTTTTTCTCACTATTTTTCTATTTTTTATTTTTATTTTATTTTTTCAATTTGCTTTTCCTTTGTTTTCCTTTTCTTAAAATACCTCATATTTTTCACTATTTTTTTTTCAAATTTTCTTTCTCTTTTTCTTTTTCTCCCCCCTTTTCTTTTATATTTTTGCCATACACCCTTAGTAAACACCACAACTCAGTATCTCTCCACGTACTCTCTTTTCACTCATTTTCATCCATCGTTCCTAATTTCTCAGAAATAAGAAGGGTAAAGCTGAATTTTCAGAAATGGTGAAGGGTTAATGGTTAATGTGGCTTATCGAAGAATGTATAAAGGTAAATTTTCCAATAGGCTCAAAGGGGTACTAGAATGATACATTTATGAGGTGGGTCATTTTAAGCAAAAACGAGCCAAAGATGACCTTAGATCATTTCCTTTCATTATGGTAAAATATGCCTATCTGCTTTAAGTTAATACACATTGATGTCTAGTGTAATGATATACCACACGTACAATAAACAAATCAAAGAAAAGTAAATGAGATGTTAACAATTGAAACAGGAATTCAAAGATACTCCGAATTTATTTCCACACTCATCAAGAACGAAGATAAGGTTTCGAAACTCCCTGGGTTGAAGCCTTTCTTGTGATTTAAAAATTTCAAGTCATACACTTTATTCTCAAACTTGGAATTGGAGCCACGTGGTGGTGTACAAGTTTTCAGGCATAGATTATGAATATCGCTATTTTAATTTTGAACTTTATGAGCATTCATTAAAACAAACGTGGTGTGATAATAAACTTTTAAAGAAATTCAGGTCATAATTTAAGAATATAAAAAAAAATTGAATTTCATTAGCCTTCCTGTCATCAGTCAATCGATTGAGACCAGTGCCTCAATCGATTGATTGTTGACAATTTCCAATTGAATATTTGATGGGTAGCAGTCAATCGATTAAGACCACAACCTCAATCGATTGACTGATAAGATTTCAAGGTCCGAAAAACAGTCTTTTTTTTTTCATTCATAAAACTTGAAAATTCATGAAAATTACCGAAATTACCCCCCCAAACCTGAACTGTCCAATGTCCCCATTGGTGATGATGTTAAAATTGGAGGGGAAACCCCCCCAAACCTGTTTGATGCACTAGAGGACCAAAAAAAAAGAACTAGATCAAGTGAAAGAGAAGGTGATCAAAAAGAAAAACACAAATATTTACCTAAACAAATTTGTATTGAAAAAAAAAAAAAAAAACTCGTACAAATAGTGCAAAATTAAAATTCTACCTTAAAATTAATCAAAATCAAACCTAAACTAAAACATAAAAAGCAAATATAACCTACAGACTCCGAAAACTAGACCCTAAAACAGAAAATCCTAATCCTCTAGTTTTCCATGGAGAGTCATCTTCCATGACTTTGGAACGCCCGTGCGCCCACATCGCATGATGATTCCCACTTCGCCAATAGGTGGTATTGATGTACGGGGTGGTGATAAAGGTGGCGGTGGAGGTGTTGTTAAGAGAGGCGGACAGGGGGCGGCCTCGGTGGAGTGCATGAAAATAGAGCGGACTTCAAGAGGAAATTCATTATCAAGATTGATGACAGCATGATTGGACAAGTCGAGTGGCGGTGGCGGAGCATGATAACGTGCACGTTTGGTGCTGAACTCGCTATCTTTTTCTTGCGGATCGGTCGATGCGATACTGGGATGGAAGACATGGCGGAAACTTTTGGGAAGGAGGAGGAATAGTATGACTTAAAAAGACACTAATAAACCCTTAAATAGAGAAAAACCTCCTAAAAGATGGACTCTAAGAAACCTTCTACAAACGGACTCTAAAGAAAAATTTTAATTTCGGACGGGTCGGTGTGAATTTCAGGAATTAAGCACCAGTCAACCGATTGACAGTTTAGTGTCAATCGATTGACACACATGTAAACATAGGATGACGGTGCACGACACAAAATCCACTCTCAACACGAGTGATTTTCATAAACGTGTCAGGTTGAAAGTTTGACCATGTAGAAATCAATCGATTGACAATGTAGTGTCAATCGATTGACTGAAATTTGTAATTTGTTTAGCTTTTCGGATTTAGGAATTAATCGATTAAGAAAAGTGTCTCAATCGATTGATTCAGAGGAATTGCTTTTCAGAATATCATAAGTAAAGTGCTCAATCGATTGAGAGTGAAGCCTCAATCGATTGACTGATGCACTTGTGCACAAAACCGAGAAGTACCATAAAAATGAACACAAAAAGAAACGCTAATTCCATTGATTGGTCTTGATTGATTACACCATCGATCCCTACACCACTAGTAGATTTTAACGAAAAACAAAAATTAAAAACACCCTAAACAACTGAAAATACTAAACAAAACATAGCACCAGACACTAAACATTAAACATAAAAATAAAGAAAACTACACAAAAACAAACTAAGCATCATCATCATCATCATATTCAGGGTCCCTCTCCTCGTTCATCGCCGCTCGTGCTCCTACGATAAACTCGTCGGCACGCCCAGGGAACGATTCCCGGGTCATCCGCATGAGGAGAGAAGTTTGAAACCTTGACCGTCGATCAACACCACCAAGCCTCGCATTCAGCCCATCCATTCACGCCTCAAGGCGAGTAACAGCTGCCTCGACATCAAAATCAGGGACCTCTTCGAGACGAGGTCGTCTTACACTGCCACATTGGCGTTGTGCAGGGTTAGGACGGGGAGGAGGAGGTACATCGTCAACTGCAATCGGGGGTGGCTGCACACGAAGGATCGCTTTCATGCTCTTATCCCACACATTGACACCATACTGGTAAAATTGCATGTCGCCTAACTCCTCATCATCATAGATGGCGCAGCCGAGGTGATCCAAAAGGTGCATCACATAATTTGGGAAATGGAGGAGAATCGTTGCACGCTTAGCAGGTACGGTGGTGGTGGCTATATCACTGTGGCAACGATACATCTCCTCGAGCATCAGACCTGGCGCATTGAACCAAGTGTTTGTATGCGCAGCGTAAAGTGCAATCACCCTATTCTTGGTCCTCTCACTTTTCGTGCCATGCGGTAGGAGGTTGTTTGCCATGACGATATCTCAAAAGAGAATGTCCATCGGAAGAACAGCTCGTCTAGTGGCTTGACCGGTACCGCGGCGCCCTCTACACATATCATTGATCATGTCGTCCTGACTACGATCAATCGCGGGATTAATGTGGTGGTTCACAGGTCGAACCACATAAAAATTGAAAAACGCAGCGAGATCGTGACATGCATTATATTGCCAGTTGTCGATCTCGATGGTAATGTAGGGCATTCCTGTGGGTGATAGTGTTTCCGGTACCCATACCATTTTTTGATAAAACAGACGGATCAGGCGTGGAGAGACATCGATGGGTGGCGGGGCAAGCAACATTTCCAATCGCAAGGACTCAATGAATTCGATCGAGCGGGCGCATTCCGCGTCGTGACTTGACGGATCGTAGAAATTTTCCGTTTGGGCTGGCGATCGAAATAGTGCTCATTGGGGATGCGCCGGATCTTTGGCGGGGCCTTGGTGGCGGAAGAGTGGTGGGCGGGCCATTCGATCGCGTCTGAGAGAATATAGATGATTGGCTTGAAATGGAGTGGATTGAAGTTGGATGAGGGCTCCACGGGTTGGGGCTGCCACTTATATAAATTGAACCTCAATCGATTGAGAATGGTTGGGATGCCCACGTTGCGAAGTCGGAGCGACATCTGGCAGATGTGTAGGAGACGTGGCTCATCACAATTCCTCAATAAATTTCAATCGATTGAGACTGATGGGTCAATCGATTGAGGAAACCTGCTTTTGAAGAGGTGCACCGATTAGGTGCCCTCAAAAAAGACTTTAATTATCCATTAATTCAATCGATTGAGATACCATCCTCAATCGATTAAATAACGATGCTTTCGAAAAGTTAGGCCTTACGACAAGATGTGTCGGTTGGCGCTTCAAATCCCAAGGACTGCACAAAATTTTATATGGTGTCAATCCATTGACACATACCTCTCAATCGATTGACACAAGAAGAGGAAAATGATGATGATGTAGGAAATTCTCAATTGATTGACAGGCACATGTCAATCGATTGATAAACAAGGGTCAATCGATTGACTTTTCACAGTCAATCGATTGAAAAATACAGAATAAGAACAAAAACAAAAATAAAGACAAAAATAAAGATGAAACGGAAAATAAAACAAACTGGGTTGCCTCCCAGGAAGCGCTGAGTTTAATTATCGCCAGCTCGACCTTTTCATTGATCAATCATTTGGGCCACTGAGGTGCATTGCCTCAATCTTAAACTGGGTGATTGGCTCAAACATTGGTTTGAGACGTTGCCCATTGACTTTGAAAACTCGATTCTCCTTGAGACTACGGATCTCAATTGCACCATGCATATTAATGGAAACAACCTGATACGGGCCTTCCCATCTAGATTTCAGTTTTCCAGGATGAAGCTTTAGTCTGGAATTAAACAGCCAAACCTTTTGCCCAATGTGAAACTCTTTTCGAGAAATTGACTCATCATGAAACTGCTTGTATCTTTCTTTGTACATTTTCGAATTTTCATACGCATCGTAGCATAGTTTGTCCAGTTCACTCAACTGTAGCCGTTGATTTGATCCTGCGGCTTGCATGTCGAAATTGAATCTTTTGATGGCCCAAAATGCCTTATGCTCTAATTCAACAGGAAGATGACATGCTTTCCCGTAGACAATTCTGAATGGAGACATTCCAATTGGTGTCTTGAAAGCGGTGCGATAGGCCCACAGAGCATCAGAGAGCCGGTTTGATCAGTCTCTTCTATCCAATCGTACCGTCTTTTCTAAAATTCGTTTAATCTCTCGGTTCGACACTTCCACCTGGCCACTAGTTTGCGGGTGATACGGCGTTGCAACCTTGTGGGTGACGCCGTATTTCTTCATTAAAGTAGCAAAATGGCGGTTGCAGAAGTGCGAACTGCCATCACTAATGATCGCTCGTGGAAACCCGAATCTATTAAAGACATTTTCCTTCAGAAATTTGACCACCACTTTGTGGTCATTTGAACGGGTTGTCATAGCTTCAATCCATTTGGAAACGTAGTCAACAGCTACGAGAATATATGAATACCCAAAAGATGGGGGAAAAGGACCCATGAAGTCAATCCCCCAAACATAAAAAATTTCAACAATCAAAATCGGGTTAAGGGGCATCATATTTCGTTTTGAAATATTTCCAAGCTGCTGATATCTTTGGCATTCTTTGCAAAATTGATCAGTGTCACGAAAGATGGAGGGCCAGTAGAATCCGCTTTGAAGAATTTTACATGCGGATCTTACATCCTCCAAAATGGCCTCCACAGGCTCCAGCATGGCAGAAATCGAGAACGCTTAGTTGCTCTTCTGCTGGTACACATCTCTTGATGATTTGATCTGAACAGATCTTGAACAAATGTGGTTCATCCCAAAAATAGTATTTGATCTGGGAGAGAAAGAGGTTCTTATCATTCTTTTCCCATTCAGTAGGGATTTTGCCAGTGACCAAATAATTCATGATATTGGCAAACCAAGAAACTTTCGTAGCGGTCGCGTCAATTGCCATTAATTTCTCATCCGGAAAAGTGTCTCGGATAGGTTTAGGTGTAACCAATTCTTCAAGCAAAATGCGAGACAAGTGATCAGCCACAACATTCTCGATTCCCTTTTTATCCTTGATTTCGAAATTAAACTCTTGAAGTAGCAGAATCCAGCAGATCAATCTTGGTTTGGCATCCTTCTTTGCCAACAAATATTTCAATGAGTGGTGCGAAAAAGACCACTATTTTTATCAGCGAGATAAGAACGAAATTTATCCAGAGCATACACCACAGCTAATAGTTCTTTCTCAGTGGTGGTGTAGTTAAGTTGTGCATCGATCAACGTCTTACTGGCATAATAAATTACGTGAGGTAATTTGTTCACCCTTTGCCCTAAAACAGCTCCGATAGCGTAATAAGATGCATCACACATGAGTTCGAATGGGAGAGAATAATCCGGTGGTTGGATTATTGGTGCAGTTGATAAGAGTTCATGCAGCTTCAGAAATGATTTCATGCAATGCTCATCAAATTCAAAAGGTACATCTTTACCAAGCAAGGTACATAAAGGTTTAGCCACCTTACTGAAATCCTTAATGAATCGCCTATAAAATCCAGCATGCCCCAAAAATGATCGAATTTGTCGAACACTCTTTGGTGGGGGCAAATTGGCAATTAGGTCGACTTTGGCCTTATCCACTTCAATTCCTTTCTTGAAAATAATATGCCCCAGCACAATTCCTTGTTGAACCATGAAATGACTCTTCTCCCAGCTAAGAACAAGTTTAGAATCTACACAACGTTGTAAAACTTGTGCGAGGTGATTCAAACAAGAACCAAACGTTTTCTCAAAAACCGAGAAGTCGTCCATGAACACCTCGATGAACTTGTCAATCATATCCGAAAATATGGCCAACATATATCGTTGGAAAGTAGCAGGTGCATTACATAAGCCGAACGACATCCTTCGATATGCAAAAGTACCGTACTTGGAGAGGGGGAGGCCCCACGTGATCCACCACCTCTGCCTGAGGTGTCTACACGACCTGCCCCCACTACACCTCGTCGACCGCCCCGTCACACCCCATCCCATCCCCCACCACCTTCCGCAGTCGACGTAGCAGCCATGCTTCGTGAGCTTGTGGAGGAAATCAACGCATTCATGAGCGTCTTGACGGTATAGAGGCGTTCCAGCGATAGATCCATCGTCGTCTGGATTATCACGAGGGCATGCATGAGCTCGTCATGCAGCACTTATATGCCACGACGTCCACACCGATGATTGCACACGCCTGTTAGCGTGTGGTGGACCCTCGTGACTACCGCACACCACCACCTCGTCCCAGCAGACCCACGCCTGACGAGGCCGGACCATCTGATGTCCCGACGGTAATTCCTTTACTCTTCTCGTAAATTTTGTTGATTATTTTATATGTTTGTTGTCATCTATTTATTCTGCATCTCATTTCATGATTCTGTATGTACACTTTTTGTCATCGTAAACTGTTACTTTTACCCCCTACAATGACTGTGACCACCCTGACATTTTCGAGGACGAAAATTCCTAAGGAGGGGATAATATAACGACCCAAAAATTCTGAACAAGAATCTAACTGTTTCGATCTACGTTCTTGATACGAAAATCGAGATCGATTTAAAAATTCATAATTAATATTAGTTGACATAAAGTTGCACCATAGTTAGATGAGTTCACACGTGCATTTTAAGCAAGTGGGTTGTGTAAGGTGTCAGCGTACGTTCTGTTATAGCGACCGTGTTCGCGCTTAACACCGGAGTGCAAATTAGGGTATAAACTGAAATATCAAAGATATTTCAGCTTAGGTAGCTTATAAGGGAAGGGAGAGACTTGCAGAGGTATTCTTCTTCTTCTTCTTCCCCTTGCTCTTGAGCTAAGAGTCTGTAGCTAGGTTGGGGTTTGAGTGTGCTCTACGACAAAAGAGGGTTAGAGGTGCCGAGATCTTGCGTAAATCGTAGTTAGGGTATGTGGAATGCAATAGGAGGAGCTCAAGCATAGTCTTAGTGTGTGTGAAGCCTTTGCGTGCTGAATCGGAGTCGACACTTACATATCGGAGTCACACTTGCGACATAGCTCGAGTTCCAGATCTGAAACCCCTTTCGGATCAATTTGCTGAAACCCCGAAAGGGTCCAACTAAAGGTGTGTTTGTGCGTTAAATTGGGCTAAGGAGAGCCCCTTATATATGTGTTGTGTGTGTATTAATGGTGGCAAGAAACCATTAATAAAAAATGGGTCAAAATAGGGAGAGTAAATGACCTCCATTAATGACAGAGTTTCTGTCATTATTAATCGATCAATGACAAGATTAATCGATCAATACTTGGGTGATCGATCAATGAAGGCTATTGATCGATCAATCTGTATAAGACAAATAAGGGAACAGAAACCCTGAAATTCCTAGAAGTTCAATGCTCGAAGGGTGTTGATCGATCAATTTGTGGATTGATCCATCAATCCTGAGTATTGATTGATCACAGAGAGGGTGATCGATCAATGATTGGTGGTGATCGATCACTTGTGTGTAGTGATCGATCAATGAAGGCATTGATCGATCAATCTGTATAAATTTTAAATGTGAACAGAAGGTGAGAAAATTGAGATTTTAAGCTATTGATCGATCAATGAGGGAATTGATCAATCAACAGGATGCATTGATCGATCAACCAAGCTGGTGATCGATCAATTTTGGCTGTGCTAAAGTGTGAAGAAAAGGGATTAGTGATCGATCAATTAAGGTATTGATCGATCAATGAAGGGTGTTGATCGATCAACTACCTCTGTATATGGTGAGTTAAATTGAGTGTGTTGATCGATCAATGAGGTCATTGATCGATCAACAAGGTGGATTGATCGATCAATTACCCCTGTTTTTGTCCTGTTTTGGTTGTATGAATTGAATGAGACTGGACACCATACCAGTTGACCATCTGACCTGCCTGACACTTATTATACAATATTTATGGTCTAGGACGAACCATGACGCTTTAGAAAGCCTTGTATTTGCTTAGAAAGAGATTTGATCTGAGGTAAGGGAATTTAATTGAAATTACATTTATTCTTGATCTCATGGATTCCAATGTTCTACATTTAACTGCATAGTCTGATTTTACTGTTCAGTCATGTTTAGCATATGTGTGGCAACTCTGTTATGTATTTGACTCCTGCTATCCGACACCTGTCATCTATCATCTGAATTATGCTAAAGTATAATATGTCTGCATGTGATTTGAGATTTATAAATCTGACGAATCTCACCGTCTCGGCGGTATATCCGTGTCTAACACACTCGTGCATCTGCTTGAAAATCCTCGGCACAATTGCACTCCATAGTTGAGGCATTATTGCATTCATGAAATTGTTTATGTGAACGACGATAGTTGGGATTACCCATCGGACCAAATCTGGCTACCACGTGCTATACTCACGGGAGTTATTTAAAATTATTATTCTAAGTCATTAAACACTATATGCATCACATTCCTTGAATTCCGATACGAATTGCCTGCTTTGATAAATTCTGCATTCTGAAATATCTGCTTGCACTTGTTCAATTCTGACCATGTCTTCTACTACCATATTTTACAATTAAGATATAATTTTAACTGATATTCTTCTACTGAGCTTAGATGGTTAGCTCACCCTGCTTCCATTAACATTTTAGGTTCTGAGGCTAGAGTTCTTGGTACTGAGAGCGACCCTGACTATTAGCCGGATCTAGAGGCTGAGGCAGAGGACGAGGAGACGGACGTCCAGGCGAACGATTTCAATCCTTAGTCTGGGTATACTGGCCCACTGTTTTGAGGGATTTTTGTATAAACTTTGGATTGTTTTGTGCCTGGTGGCCACTTCTGTATTTACTTCTGTAAATATTTTCTTTCTTTTATAGTGTTACTATACATTCTATTGGAACCATTATTAGGAACCACTTTTTGGGTGATGGATGTCCATCACCATTGGTTCTTCTTGGTTCCTTTTTAGGAATGTATATTCTTTTGATATATTTAGAAACACGTTTCGTTGTATTATGATTTCTTTTTAAATTAAATATCCTAGTTGATGGCTTGACCTACCACTGCTGGACAGTGTCTGCTTAGTTTTCGCTATACAAGCAGACACTTCGTTATTTGTCTTGGGGATCATCCAGAGTATGATCCTGATAGCACGAATTTTCGGGCGCGAAAATCCGGGCTGTCACAATGCATGATTAACCCACTGGCTAAATACGACGAATTGGAGTAGGTCGCTGATTGTGGACATCTCGCATGTGGTTTCATTAGGTGTTGTCGTTTGATTCAAAGGACGGATAAATATTTGGTGCGTCCATTGTGACTAATTTCGTTTTCGAGAATTTTTTGGTGGGAATTTTAGCACATTTCAGAGTAGTTTTGATAGTTCAAAAAAAAAAATAGAAAAGTTTTGGGGATTAAAAATATACAAAAAATATATTTAATGTTTTTTTTTTTAAATTACTAAAATATATATTAAATCACTAACATATGTAAAAAAAAAAATTTAAATATAAAAAAAAATATTACCGAAATTTCTGAAATTTTGCCGAAAAATACCATAATTTTTGTTTGATCCCCTTTTCGGCGAAATTTGTCACTATGGGTGCGTCTAAGGTTGTATTAAAAAAAGAAAATTTTCTAAAATCTCTCTCCTTTAAAACTACTTATCTAAAGTTTTCCCATATATTTTTTATATCTAATAAACATATGTAATTAAAACTTAGAAGAGGGAAAAAAAAACATTTACTTAAAACTTAGTTCTCTATCATAGTGAGAAATTTCGTTTTTGGCAATTTTTCGGTGGGGGGTCCTTTCGGTACATATTGGATTAATTTTGATACCTTTCGGAAAAAATTTGGGAAAGTTTCAGGCATTAAAAATATACAAAAAATATATTTAATAAAATTTTTAAAAATTACTGTAATATATACTAAATTACTAACAATTTTAAAATAAAATAAATAAAAATTTAAAATCTATAAAAAAAAAAACCAAGATTTTCAAAATTTTATAGAAAAATATCAAAATTTTTATGAAATTTTCGTTTAACCCCATTTTCAGTGAATTTCGCGAAATTTCGGCGAAGTCACTATGCTCTAAATGCCACGTCAATCATAAACGTCCTCCTCGATACCAAAATTACCCTTAAGGGGGAATATTCTAGAAAAATGGGTTTGTTGGCCGAGCAAAAAAAATGAAAAAAATATTAAAAATTCATTAAAAACTCAAAAAATTGAAAAAACTTTGAAATAAAAAAATAAATTATGTAAAAAAGTACATTTAATATGTAAATATTGAAGTGAATACTTATGTTTGAGGGGGAGCATTTAGATAACTAAGTTTTAATATCAAGGGTTTATTTGATATTAAAAAAATAACTACATCGAATGATTCAAAGTAGTCAAACGCTTTTATAATCCTTCCTACTAATCCTAGTGAGTAAAAAATTACAAGATAATGCCTGCAACTTACTGTTTAAAAAAAAATAAATCACCAAGGTGTTGTCAATAGGGCTCTCAATGGGCAGCGCCAACTCGAATTTTGGCTCGCACCTGGCCTGAAAAAAGTGGTACTTTCTATCAAGCAAACCTTGCCTGATATCCGGATCGGGAGCTAAACTTGTTGCGACCCAGATCGATCCGGGCCAGGCTTGAGTTGAGTGTTCCAACACCCAGCCCAGATATAATATATATATATCCCTTTAAAGTTATAAAAAAAATTTCTTTTAATTAAATATAATTTACTTAAATGTCCTGAGATTAATCGTTGTCCGTTATAATCATTGTGCAACCGTTGTCCTTCCAAGTAACCGTTGTCCGTTATATCCATTATGCAATAAACTAAAATGAAATATTTGAATAAAAACATGTACTTGGCCCTTTATAATGTTTATAATTATTTAATTAAAATTTTAACCTTCTCTAAATTTTTATTAGAAAGGAAAAAAGTCCAAGCCCAACTAAATCTTATTAGAAAAAATAATCCAAAAAAATAGTCCAACCAAATTTTATTAAAAAAAAAGCCCTGCAAAATGCCCAAGCCCCGTTTGGCTCGATAGGGACCGGGCTTGGGGTGAGTACATTGCAACCCAGGTTAGGGCCGGGTTGAAGAAATTGGGAACCCAGCCTGGGTAGGTTAAGGCCGAATTGAACCCCAACCCGGCCTTAATCTGGCCCATTGAGAGCCCTAGTTCCGCAAAATCGTGAGTTCGAGTGGCGACTCCTCTTCTTCACTATCAGAATGTCCTGTAAAGTTCATAATCTCGGTGGGGCGAGGGGCGAGGGGCGGAAGGCATCCCTTATAAGCGTAAGCTTTGGATCCCAAAGTTTTTTGAAAAAAAAACATCTTACCAAAAAAAACCATCTAAGCATGTCGTAATTAATATTTTTTGAACTGTTTTTTCTAATAAGGTCTGCTTTCGAGGCATCTTAGGTAGGGATGTTTGCAACCATTGATTGCTAGAATCGAAACTGGTCTCTCAAGTCTTAACAGACCGCTTGATCTTTTAGTCGACCATAGATACTCACATGAGCATGTTTCTCTTACTTAAACAGTGATTTTTATTTAATTATGAGATTGATGATTCTCTTACTCGAGTCACCAAAGTGCTTCCAGTATAAGTGTATTACACACATCTCGCGCCTCAGTACAAATGTGTATGGTATGGAGGTTTGAATCATATGTTTTGAGGCATATATTTTCATCAATAGGTACTGATATTTGCAACCAGAGATTCTTCCTTTACAACAAGGTTTTCACAGGCGAATTGTTTAAGGCACTTTAGAAAACAATATCTCAAAAGCAAACTTTTTAGCAAAATAGACCCGACTTCAAATAGAAAAACAGTGCTTTCACGAATTTTGGAACTTCAAAAACCCGTGAAGACACTATTTTTTCTAAAATGTTTGTGAAAAAAATAGTGTTTTCACAATATTTTGAAGTTTTAAAATCCGTGAAAGCACGATTTTCCTAAAACGTTTGAAGTCGGGTCTTTTTTGCCAAAAAATTTATTTTTGAGGCATGCTTCCCTAATTATCCCAATTGTGTTTATTACTTTAAATCAAATGATAGACATCATATTTTGTCCCAATGTTTTCACACAACGGATTTTGATATTGTGGGCAAGCAATTAAATTGTTAGATTTTGATTTTAGATTCACACGTCTAAAAGGGTAAATATAATTATGGACATACCATCAAACATAATTGTCATGCCACTTTTGAGATGTGTGCTATTTAGAATCAACATCTCTGGTCGTCACATGATCTAAAGATTTATTGTCTAGAAGATTGGGACAAAAAACAGTCTCTATCGTCTCATTACAGAAGTCTTGCAAATAAAATAAAAGTGCCGTTGATTAATATGAGGGGGTGATGGGTTATGTGTTCCCGAGCTAGCTGGTGTCATTTATATCTAGAAGGAAAATTATAAACGAAAGATAGATTTGTTGAAGAAAAAGTGTAGGTGGTTGACGTGACAAAATGTGATTAGAAGCCCTGATCTGTATTAATTGAGTCCCACCGAACTTGCAGTCAATTGAATCGCGATACATCAGCCGCCAGTACATTGTTTGTATAAAATCTATCCTCTATGTAACACTTTCCTATTTAAAATTTCCTTTGGATAAGTAGCAGACCTAATAACTCTGTCTGGCACGTGGCATGCCAACAGCGTGACGCTCTTTAAGTCGGGAGCATCCAAAGATCAGATCCACTTTCTGTGAACTTACCAAAGCTCACCAATTGTTCTTATTCTATAGTTTATAATACAAGAGGAAAATAAAACTGGAGCATTTGACACATAAACCCAATTGTTCTTATTCTATAGTTTATAATAAAAGAAGAAAATAAAACTGGAGCATTTAACACATAAACCTAATTAAGAGGCGTTAATCAATTTGGTTCCTTTCTCCTTGTCCTGCTCAACAACTCTAGAGGCTGTCTCGGCTGTATAACCGTATGAAAAGCATACAAATTAAAAACAAAAAACAACACATGAAATCTCTTGTAACAAAAAAAAAAAACCGGCAATCTACAAAATACAGCGTGTCTCACTTGCATATTTTTAAGAGGACACGTGGCTCTTGCCGAGTGCCGACAATTGCCGCGAATAATATACGAATATTTTTTTGTCATAAACAATTGAACAGTACCGGCTAGAAGACTTGAGGTTATGGATATCAAAGCCACCGACTTAACTCCAACTCCAAGTAAAAGTGACACCTCGGAATACGCCAACAGATTCCACATAAATTACTGACGGACTGGACTCTTCTCACCCTGAATTAAACATCAATATCCTGTTTAAATTATCTTACATCATATGCGGGTGATTTACATTGAATTAGAATAAGCATAAAAATAATATTTTATGAGAATTTAACTCTTCTAATCTGTGAAATATAATATCAATAGTTGTTTTTATTTATTTATTTATAAAAATTATTGTTTTTAATTATAATATTAAAATTTAGCAATCAGATGATTTACATTCACTTATAAAATATTTTTTTAAACTGACACATATTTTAATAATAAATTACCAATTAAATAATTTAGATTAATCACTGATATCTGGTCACGTAATATAATGATAAAGATATCAGGAGCCATTATCCCTTTGCTAAAAAGCATCTTAATAGTAAGACCTTGGATTTTTTGCTAACTGCAAATTGTAAACGAGAGAAGTAAGACTAAAGGGGCATTAGCAGTGTAGAACAGTTGGTACGCTCCCTCTAATCTGAGGGACTCGGTCGCGGATTAGATTATTGTTATCTTTATCAAGTGTGGATTGAATTCTGTTCGGTTCTCACACTGCCGTATAAAAATAATAAATAATAATAAAAAAACACAGGAGAGATGTAGGGGGAAATGGTTAAAAACTGCGAGGCCATTTCTTTAATTTAAAGTTGATCTCCTCTTCAGAGTATCTGTTGGCCTAAGCTAACGCCAGCTCCTTCAGCTCCCTCTTTCGGCAAAGCGCAAACTTTATCCAAACAGAAGCAAAGGAAGAAGAAGAAGCGTGTTTTAGCTGAAAAACTCGTCGCTTCGTCCCCATTGCAAATCTGATAAGCAAAATCGATTGATCGATCCATGGACCCTCTCTCTCCATGTCCGCCGAATTCGTTTCGCTTCAATTCCAGTCTTTGTGCATGCAACCCCGGCTACTTTATGGAACGTTCTGCTAAAAATTGCACGCTGTTTAGGGTTTCTCCCAACGAATGGGCCGTGAATTCTGACTTCAATGGCGCCCCCAAGTTCTACGAGTCGATATTCTCGTTTAATTCGATAAAGAGGCTTACGCAGTCGCAGGCGGTGTTCTTGGAGGCGACGCTGGTGGCGGTTCTGTCTTGGTTTTTATTCTGTCTTGTCGTCAGGTTCGGAAAAATCGACGGTGGGAAGAGTGTCTGGTTTCGAATCAGGTTGTGGATCAGCCGGTTGGATTTCTGTTTCGCTACTCGGCATTGGCTGGTATATATTTTTTTTTTCCCTTAGCTTTTTATTATTTGATTCTCTCTCTTTGTTCAATTTTTGCTTTTAGTTATTGATGATACACTATATCGAAGGTTAATATAAGGGATTTTATTTATTTTATGTTTAAATAGTTAAGCTGGGATGGAGCCTGCAACCTAGAGGTTTCAACATTGTGAACGTTCCATTGGGCTAGAGGCCCGATCCCCCTACGTCTTCAGAGTTTGGACGTGGTCCCCTATGTTCTGAATGATGTTAGATATATTTGTATTTGATAACCATTTCTAAAATCCTTTCTTCGATACATATGGTGCTTTATGGGAAGTTTTATAATTGGGGCTGTTGAGGCTCTGTGGTCTATACCCTCTCTCCCTCTCTCCCTCTCTTCCTTTTTTTGTTTTTGTTTTGTCAACGGTTAGTGGATACTTCTATTTGTACCAACTGAAACTCACCCACCTCCTATTTGTACCTACTTATTATTAGAAAAATTGTAATCTCACCCACTTAGGTCTTATCTTTTTTTTTTTTTTCATAAAATAAGCACTCATTATTAGAAAATTTGTAATCTTATCTTTTTTTTTTTTCATAAAATATGCACTCCTTCAATCGTGTACTGGAACCAAACTCTTCTTCTTCCTTTCTTTCCTCAACTCTAGCGAGTCGCATATGACGACGACGATGACAAATCTAGTGGTAACATTGGGGTGATGGTGATTGGTGAATGATGGTGGTAGTAGTATGGGTGAACAAATGGCGGTGATGGTGGCCATGGTGGTCGAGTGATTTGAGAAAGAGAGCAAGAGAAATTGTGATAGAGGTTAGAGTAAAAAAGAAAAGAAAGAGCCATTTCTCGGCCGCTTTCCCTCAAGTTTCCCGACAATTATAGGGAAGTTGGAGAGGGGACATGGTAGGGGATCATAAGGGGAAGAGATTTGAGGTTGTTGTTTGGGTGGAGAGGCATTGGTGGTAACGGGGCCATTTGACGAAGGTGAGGGTTTGCGTTGATTGACTATGTACAAAACCATTTTTTCAGTGACGGGAGGCACCAATTGGAGCAGGGCTTAATTGGAGATGGAAGCGTGCAAGGGAAGTAAGAGGGTGGTGGTGGTCGAATGTTCCGGTGACTGGGTGACTGGTAGAAGGGGGCGAAGTCGGGGTCTCGAGTGGGCTGTCTTACTTGCGGGAGCTGAGGTGAAGAAGAAGAAGAAGAAGAAGATGAAGAAGCAATAAATCATGTTTTTTTTCTTCACATGTCATCCCGCAACAAATCGATCATGCTTTCTTCTTTACCCTTGGGAACATGGGTGCTTTTAGAGTTTTGGTTGGTGTAAATAAAAGTACCCGTATGAGTATTTGCATCCCCAAAAACCGTATCACACCCTAGTTGGCACATGTTTAAAAAATGGTGGATTCCTTTTTTTTTTTTTTTTTTTCTGTAAACACTCCCTAAATTGGGTTGTGTACCTCGGTAATTGCACCTTTTCTTATTTGAAAGTTTGTACCACTAGTAAAATGGTAGGAAGAAGAGGAAGTGCTTCGGTTGCGGGTTTGTGAAGAAGATGAAGGCAAGAGTAAGGGCAGATATGGTGATATGGAAGGCAATGTTTTGGGTTTAGAGGTATTGAAATTAGGACAAGTACCACCACACTTCAGATGTTGAGAGGCAGTTCGAGAGGGGTTCGAAGCGGAGAAGATGACATCGTAGAGGGAGGAGTGAAGCTTCTGAATCTTGGCTTGGCCAGTGTTGGAGGAATAATTGATGTGTCGGGATTGAGGTGAGCCCAGTACCACACACTCTTTTTATGACTTTGGTGCGCACCTCACAAGCCCCTCATAGGCTTGTGTTTTGCAGACATCATGTTAAAGGTACCAACAAGCTGGTAGGGCTCACATGGTTTTGGTTCGCCAGAAAAACTCTGACGCCAAAGGAAAATGTGTCGGTGGTTATCCACCGACACTTTTTGGAGCTAGTCGGTGGGTGTTTTCCGATTGGTTTTAAAACATGTTGGTTGATTTGCAGATACAGTAAAAAGGGGTAAAATTTATGGGGTGCAAATACTTATTATTACCCAACTTATGAGGTGCGACTATTAATGGGGTGTGCTACCGTTTTAGGAGTGCAAATGCCCTTTTGATAATTGATAACTAGGGAGAAATTTAACAAGCAAAAGAGAGAACAAACATGAAAATTCATGCATATCTCAAAGTCCAAATAAATGCACAACTGACAGCATGGTATATAACTCCGTACTGGTATCGGGTATCAGTCCGATCTTTGGACCGATAGGTATCGCCCGATACCGCTACAGTATCGCTGATATCGATGCGGTATCACCGCTACAGAAATCACTTTATTTTTTGAAAAAATAGGAAAATAAAAAAATGATTATATCGGCTAATACCGGTACATTATCGGCCAATATCGAGACAAATCGATTGATACCAACACAAAATCGCCAATACCTTTACCACCCGATACAGGTATTGGTATCGGTTTCTGGCAATACCTGTATTGGTATTGGCCGAGTTCGGCTTCCTTAGCTGACAAGACCAATGCATTAAAAAATGGACTGTGTCAGTTAATCCTGGTTCAAATTGAACCGATATGTCAAATGGTCTGATTAATGCAATAAACTGATTCAACGGTTTTCTTGTTTCGATCTGCTGGAGTGGCCTGTTTTCGCATAAAATCGGTGAATCGGTCCAATGCCTTTTCATTTTTTTTCTTTCCAAAATCAAATTGCTTTTGGGGGGGGGGGGGGGCGGGGAAGAGATTTGACCTCCCAAGTATGAAAAATATTCAAATGTCTAATCCTAACCAATAAGTTCCCATGTACTTTTTTAATTGGGACGAGCACATAAACTTGACTTGTCAGGTTCAGTTGGGCATAAAGCTTCTGACTCGATCTTCAGGTCGGGTTGACCCAATATTTTATATATAGTAAAGCATAAAGGGATTAGGGAGGTTTAGGGGATTACGAATTGGGTCGGGTCTGGTCAGACTTATACCCTTGACTCATCAGGCAGCTGAAATTTTGGCCGTATCCGACCTGATCCGTTGACAGCCGTAGATCGTCCTGCCTTGCACATGAAATATCTAAGCTGATCCAAGTCTTTGATATAGAAGTTTCTATGAAAATAATCTTTCAGCATCTCAATACCTTTAATACCTTTTTCATCACTACTTGTGATAGCGATGTCATCAACATAGACTAACAAGATGATAATCACTAGTAGCCTATTTAATGGGTAGCCCCTCACCTATACTTAGGATCTTTTGTAAAATAGAGCAGAGGGCTGGCAAATATTACAGGGGTGGATCTACATACAACCTACGGCAGGGGGCACACACACACACACACACATATATATATATATATATATATATAAGGGCCAATGAACAGCCCCCCAATTTTAACCGTCTGATAGGTGGGCCATGATCTGAAGATTTATTGTGTGAAAAAATTGGGACAAAAAGAATCTCTATCGTCTGATTCAAGGCAGCCAACCATTGTAAGATTGGAACCATCAGTTATTAAGACCGAATCTGGGTTGCAAATATCCGAACCCTTTGTTGAATATTGTAAAGCAAGGAGATAAATTAGGGAAATCAAGTCATACAAGATACTCTATTTGCAACCATAGTTTTGAAAAAACATTCGAGGGTTGTCAATAATGGTACCCATTTCAAGCTCCCTTTTTTAGCAGTCATCTATACATGTGCATACCACGACCCACCTACCGACTTAATCTCTGAGGGTGCCTACGTTAAAAACCCTCTGAAACTTGTTGATTGCTTCGAATCAGACAATCTATATCGTTTTTCACCCCAATCTTCCAAACTATAGATCTTGAGACCATGAACATATCATCGGGTGATCTATTTTTTATTCCACTTGGTACAAATCCCCAAAGCATACTGTTTGAGCGTGATGTGTGCCATGTGGAATCTCATCATGTATGCAAATAGTTGTTCTCTATTTTAGAGATTTGTACCACGTGGAATAAAAAACAGACCGTCTGATGGTACGTTCATGGTCTCAAGATCCATCGTGAGAATGATTGGTGTGAAAAATGATCTCCATCTTCTGATTCGAAGTAGTACCGAGTTTCAGAGGGTTTCGAACATAGGCACTCTCAGAGATTGCATGGGTGTGAACAGGGGTACTTACACCCTATGAAGTTGTAACCTTGTCCCATCTCCTCTATTAAGAATGCATTGACCGTTTTGAATCAAATGATGGAGATCATTTTTCGTCCCAATGTTCCAAACAATGGATCTTGAGATCATAGGCGTACGAGCATACGGTCAATTTTTTCTTCCATGTGGCACACATCCCAAAAAGTGACCATAAAATCATGTTTGAGCATGAAGTGTTCCATGTGATTTTAAGGTCATTGTTTTTAGATGTGTGCCATGTGAATCAAAACTGGCCGTACCGTATGATCGTACGTGTTAGTAATGTTACTAGAGTTAGTTAGAGTGTGGGTGTATCTATTAATATAGGGTGTGCAGGTAACCTCTCACTTAATATAAATATTAATGCTAGTGAGAACATTGAACTCACTAAGCCTTTTCCTCTCTTTCTCTCTTTCTTCTCTCTCTCTCTCTCTAAACTTAAACCACCATCCACAATCTTCTTCTTGGTATCAAAGCAAGGTGTTGATCAGAACATGTCATCCTGCTGGTGCTGATTAGAACACATCATCTTGCTAACGTCAGCCTGATATGTTGATGTCAGCAAGGGCAACATTTTTTACATTTGTTTGACCAGAACTTTATACCATTCCCATTGAAATCTTCATGGGAATTTGTTTCTCTTTGATTGAGACGAGATGTGGCCTCTATCATGGTTTTTCAAAAGGTTTTTTAAAACCTATAGATCTCGGCTGATTCACAATTTTTTTTATCCCAGCTTTCCATGTGGCTGAGATTGCTTGGGGTTGCTATGGTTTTGTGTCTGGGATCCGTTAAATCAAGTTGCAACATTTTTTTGTGAAGATTTAAAGCATCAGATCACAGTTTGGAATTTCTGCATCTCGTGCCCTTCAGATCAATTAGGAGTTGTTTTCATCGAGTTTGGATCAGATTTTGAGCTGTCTATAAAGACTCTCATACTCTCTCGGTGATGTTCTTTGCCTTTTTCCTTGAACAATTTTAATTGCAGCCCATACTTTTCTCTCTTTTCACAACAGCAAGTGCTGTTTTTATTATGGTACCACATCAGTTTGTGGTTGCCCTCCAAGTATTTGTTAAAAGGCTGCAGTGGCCAGTTGTGATTTTTTTTTTGGTCATCATTCCTGCAGTCTCCCTTTGGGGTTATTTGTAAATCACAATGACCTAAGGGTATAAAAATATGAGTGGAGAGAATTTACCCACCACCATCACATCTCTAAAATTGAATTCGGCAAATTTTTTGGAATGGAAAAGGGCCATCACCCTTTATATTCAGGGTCGTATGAAAATGGGTTTGTTGACAGGGGCTACCCCTAGGCCTAGCACGAGTGCTAGTGAGGCCGAACAGTGGGATGCCGATAATGCCATCATTCTTGGATGGTTACTAAACTCTATGGATCCCTCTATATATAGAACCTTCATGTTTTACGATTCTGCAGCCAAGCTATGGGCCAAGCTGACTGACACGTTTGCCCCTTCTGATTATGATACACGCATATATCAACTCAAGCAAATGATCTCCGAGTGTAAGCAGGGAGATGTCTTTATGGGGGAGTATTATAGCTTACTTCAAAGTATGTGGGAGGAGCTCAGTCATTATGAGCCCCTATTTGAGTTTGGAGAGGAGGTAGGAGCCAAGTTGGCAAAACACTTTGAAAGAGACCAGATCTATAAATTTCTAGGGGGTTTACGATCTGACTATGAGTAAACACGCACTCAGATACTCACTACTAGACCTCTTCCTTCATTGAGCACCATCAATGGGATACTATTTACTGAGGAACATTGTCGCCTTATTATGTCTACTAGTGCTCCGATCACCTCTGCTCCACCTGAGCGGGCTGCTTTTGCGTCTGATACTCGTTCTCCTGGAAGCAGAGGTCGGGGGAGTGATAGAGGTGGTAGGCGTGGTCGAGTTGGTTGAAGAGGTCGCTCTACTCTCACATGCTCGCATTGTGGTCTTATGGGACATGATCGTGATCATTGTTATCGTTTTCATGGTTATCCAGAGGGTTATCAACCTAGATATGCATCTTCTGCTCATACTGCTACTATTGACACACCCGAGGCTACTTTTGCTAATGATCTCATGAACTCCCTTAGATCCCAGATGAAATAGTTATTTCGGGCCTATGAGCATCGTGCCTCGCAGCCTCCTCCTACGGAGCATACATGGATCTTGATTCTACTTTTGAGGCACCAGGTACTTCTGATTCATCTGCCTTCGCTGCGACCACTACTGCTTCTTCTCCCAGTTGGGTCATTGACTCAGGGGCTACTGATCACATGACGGGTGAGTCTCAAGGGTACTCTCTGTATTATCCCTCCACTTCTCCAGCTCAAGTTCGCATTGCTGATGGTTCCTACACTCCCATCCTGGGAGTTGGCACCATTCCCATATCTTCCTCCCTGTCACTTTCTCATGTTTTACATATTTTCCATTTCTCTACTAATCTTCTTTCTGTTAGTAGCAGTGCAAAGAAACTAAATTGTTGGGTCATTTTTTACCCTGATTATTGTGTGTTTTAGGAGCTTACTACGAAGAGAATTGTTGGTAGAGGCATTGAGAGGGGCGGACTTTACCATCTGTAGGCCGACTTCAGTACCCCTACAATTGCTATTGCTGATGGACCTACTGCTATTCCTACTTCTATTTTTCCTTTTCCTGTTAGTGTTAGTTTAAACACTTTACCTTGTCGCATGCCAAACTTGGACATGTTGGGTTTCAGACTCTATACACTTTAATTCTCAGTTTTAAATCTATTTGCCCTTCTATTAAATTCCAGTGTGATGTTTGTGAGCTTTCAAAACATGTTAGAAATTCTTATCCATCTCACATGCATAAATCTGATGCTCCTTTTCATATTGTGCACTCTGATGTGTAGGATCCATCCCCAATTACCTCTGTTGATGGTTTTCAGTATTTTGTCGCTTTTATTGATGATTGCACTAGATCAACTTGGTTATATCCGTTGAAAAATAAAAGTGAAGTTTTTTTAAAGTTTCAAGAATTTCATTCTTTCATCAAGACTCAATATGGGGTTCTGTAAAAATTCTGAGGTATGATAATGGAGGAGAGTATACGTCTCACTACTTGACAATGCATGGCATTGTTCATCAGTTTTCCTGTCCTTACACTCCCCAACAAAATGGTGTCGCGGAGCGTAAGAACAGACATCTCTTGAGATTGACTCGTTGCTTGCTCCATGGTATGTATGTGCTAAAAACTTATGGGTCTTTGACACTACTTACTGGTTGCTTTCTTATGAATCGCACACCCTCTCGAGCACTCGCGGGCCATACTCCTTATCGTTCTCTTAGACCTACAGATCCTCTCTTTGTGGTTGAACCTTGTGTGTTTGGATGTACTTGTTTTGTACATGATCTTCGTCCTGCTCGACAGAAATTAGATGATAAGGCTATCAGGTATTTGTTTGTTGGATACTCTACTGTCTCTAAAGGGTACCGTTGTTATGATCCTCATACCCTTCGCTTTTACACCTCTATGGATGTCACATTCTTTGAGGATGTTCCATATTTCACCGAGGATCGTCATACTCCTACTCATGCTCCACCTCTTCCTTTACTGACCCTTTAGGATCTTCCGATCTCTCAACAACAGAAGGGGGCAATTACTTATGTATGTTATAGGTGGTGTGATCCAACCATCCCAGTGCCTCTTCCATCATCCTCTGAAGTGGTGACTCCACCTCCTGTAAGTATCCTTCATCCATCTCCTGTTTCTCCTTTATCTTCTACTAATGATTTGAATCTTCCTATAGCTCTCAGGAAAGGGGTTCGCGGTCGGGTGACCCCTCATCCCCTTGCCAATTTTGTTTGTTCTCAGGATTTTTCTCCGGCTTATCAGGCCTTTCTCTCTGCCATTGACTCTGAGACAATCCCTCGGATTGTTCGTGCCACCCTTGGTCACCCCTCTTCGTGGGCTGCCATGGTTGATGAGATGAGTGCCTTATAGCATAATCATACATGGGACATGGTTTCTCTTCCGCCAGAAAAGAAAACTGTTGGCTGCAAATGGGTTTTTGCAATCAAGCACAATCCAGATGGTTTTGTTTCTCGGTATAAAGCTCGACTTGTTGCTAAAGGGTTTACTCAAACCTATGGAATTAATTACGAGGCTACCTTTGCTCTTGTGGTTAACTTCAGTTCGCGTTCTTTTATCCCTAGCTGTCATTCAGAGTTGGCCCCTTTATCAGCTTGATGTGAAGAATGCGTTTCTTCATGGTGATCTTTTAGAAGAGGTGTATATGGATCCTCCACCTGGTTTCGTGCTTCAGGGGGAGACTGACAATGTCTGCCGCCTTCGGAAATCTATATATGGGTTGAAGCAGTCTCCTAGGGCATGGTTTCATCGCTTTAGTGGTGTCGTTGTTGATTTGGGATGTAAGAGATGTCACTCAGATCATACTATATTCATTCACTCAAATCCTTCCGATCATGCTATCCTTCTTATCTATGTGGACGACATTATTATTACTAGTGATGATCATGCTTTTATCAGTTGGACTAAGAGCGAACTAGGTAGAATTTTTGCAGTTAAAGATTTAGGAAATCTAAAGTACTGGATTTGAAATTGCTAGTTCTCATAAAAGAATATTTGTCTCTCAGAGGAAGTATGCCATAGACTTATTGCATGACACTGGACTGCTGGGTTGCAAACCATCAACCACACCCATGGATCAGAAGCTTTCTATTCATGAGAAGGATGACGACTTCCAAATCCGCATCAATATCAGAGATTGGTTGGGAGATTGATTTGCCTCACTCTCATGAGACTTGATTTTACATTTGCTGTCAGTCTTGTGAGCCAATTTATGCATGCCCCTCGCACAGTCCACCTCGCTGCCATCCGTCGTATTCTCAGATATATCAAGTCCAGCCCGGGCTTCGGATTGATATATCGTGCTTATGATTCCATGCGCATCTTTGCTTACACTGATGCCGATTGGGCTGGATCCATTACTGATCGTCAGTCTATTTCAGGATACTGTGTATTCTTGGGAGGCAACTTGGTTGCCTGGAAGAGTAAAAAGCAGAGCGTTGTGTCTAAATCTAGTGCCGAAGCGGAATACAGAGCTATTGCACATGGAACATGCGAAGTTTTATGGTTGCGCTCTCTTTTATCTGAACTTGGCTTTCCTCTCTTAGATTCCACTCTTCATTGTGACAATGAGGCAGCCGAAAAGATCGCTTCTGATTCTGTTCTTCAAGAGAGGACCAAGCATATTGAAGTCGATATTCATTTCGTTCGAGAGAAAGGGCGGGACAAGACACTGGTTTTAATTGATGTTACCTCCTCTCAACAGCTTGTAGATATTTTGACTAAGACCGTTGGGCCTAGTACACTTAGTGATGTTGTTGTCCAGCTGGGCATGGTGAATATGCATGCTCCAGCTTGGGGGGGAGTGTTAGTAATGTTGCTAGAGTTAGTTTGAGTGTGGATGTGTCTATTAATATAGGGTGTGCAGGTAACCTCTTACTTAATATAAATATTAATGCTAGTGAGAACATTGAACTCACTAAGCCTTTTCCTCTCTCTCTTTTTCTCTTTCTTCTCTCTCTCTCTCTCTCTCTCTAAACTTAAACCCTAAACCACCATCCACAATCTTCTTCTGTACGCCCATAATTTAGAGAAATTTTTTTGCGCTGCATATATAAATCCTGGGTCTGCCACTGCATATATAAATCATCTAAATAAGGTTTTCCTTTCAAGGTAGATCACTTATTGATTGAGGAGTGTGGGGTGGGAGGTTCAACTTTTTGGTAGTGTTGAATTAAGTCATTGACTTGGAAGCTTTTAAGCCATTTGAGGGCCTTTTGGTGTGCTATATCATCAATAATAACCTTTATTTCTCTTCTCATCAATGTATCTTTTCTATTCTATTTTGGTTTTATATTTAGTCTGCATCACTTCAACCGAAGCATATGCATGTCGTTGAAGAAGGTTCTTGTGCTGTACTGATGTAATTAACAAGATTTAACGAATCTTTCATTGTTACAGGCGAAAGCCCACAGTTCATCTATAGCCTCTAGCACATAAACAGGGTACTGGTATAAATGTTGCCCGGATTGTGGTCCAAGAGAACAATATATGTTCATGGAGTTTACTGTGATTGGGAGCTACCAATAAGTTATTAGTTGGCTGCTTCATATGAATTATATTCATGTTGCTGAAGTTCGTGTTGTTGTTTCTGATGATTCCCCCCTGTTATTTTCATGTTTGAAAGTTTCCTTTTTTAACTGCTTAGAATATTTAGTTCTGTTTTGACACATCTTGAATGCACCAATCTGACTTTTTTTTGTTGAATTTGCGTCTCGTAGCCTTCTATGAACTGCCGTATAACCCTTTATGAGGTACTTTAGGTCATCTGCTATTATTTTATACCAATAACTGCTTTACTAGAAACATAAGATATTACTGGCATTTACGTAGTTCTCAAGTTCTGTAGTTGCATCTTTAATCTTGAGGCAAAGAGAAGTTTCTGTTACTTGTATCTCAGGTTGCCATTAATTTGAGACAACCTACTTTAGGATTATCAGGCGTGATATGGTTCATTTCAAGGAGTTTGTTTTATAGCAATTTCATTATGAAAGGTTTCTAAATTGAAGCGTTTGGTCAGATGATGACCAGAAGTCATCACCTAGTCATGTACCTTTTTAGTAATGTCTGAAACTAATTTCTATGTTTGGTGTAGGACGATCAAAAGGTTGTGAGAAAGCGGAAAACGGAGCTCGGTGGGACTTTCTCTGTAGCAAGTTGGATATTTTTCATTGGTTTGTTTGCTGCGTGAGTGATTGATGGTATTCTATCTTCTAAATATAAATGAAGTTTTTATTTCAAGCTTTGGGACCATGATTAAAATGTCAGACGATACCTGGACATAATGTGTACTTTTTTATATAGGAGTTGAGAAAAACAAATCTATATCAGTTTGTATCATAGTGACAAATACTTGCGGAAATTAACGTTACAATAAATTCGTATGACAGACATTTGTGACTATACAAACAGATATGGAGGATATAAGTTTGTATTGGGCAATAATGAGATGATATGTAATGGTACGAGAGCCAAATGATAGCGACTTCAATACTGAAATATTGATTATTTATTTTATTTTATTTTAATCTTAATTTTTAGTTTGGGTTACTTTGTGGTTTGGATCTGCCATTGAGTTTGCTTGTTCCTTCTGACACAGGGTGCTATACCAGATTATTACAAAAAGAACCATCGAGGTGCATAGCGTGCGGCCGGCAAATGCACCTGATTTTCTCTCGTTTATTAATGACATGGAATTTAATGTAACCACTATTTCTAGTATGAGCTGCTCTCATTTACGTGGTCTCGGTACTTTGGTGACTGGGACTCCTGGTTTCATTGACTATAGAGTCTACCCTTTGTCAGTATTTGGAAACTATTCTTGCCAGAACACTAGCAGGGGACCTACCATCACACTCAAATGCAATAGTTGTCAGGTTCGTCGAGACAACTACTACATTTCATGGCAATTTGTTGATCTTCCAAACAACCCTGCTACTGCCGTGGGTTTCCAATTCAACGTTACATCAAGGAATCACGGTGACAAGAAACATATGAGTTATGTCAGTGGCACACTGAAGTCTGACAACATTGATGAGCGACCACGTACAATTAGAGGGGCAGATGAAAATGTACTAAAATTTCATTTATTTCCCCGTATGTATCATAATTTACATGACCTAAGGCTCTTCCAACCTCTATTTCATGAATTTCTTCCGGGTTCATCTTTTTTCGAGACAAGATCACTAAGGGCCTCTCTTCAAAACTCAACAGATGGATTAATCAATACTACTTTGTCTATCAACTTTCTCTCTGACTACATAGTTGAGATTCGTCATGAAAGTATTTTGGGACCTGGTAAGATATTCCTCTTCTTATAAAAGTTCTCTGTGGACCCATTCCATTTCTAACTCATACATCATTATCATCATACACAGCTTATCTAAATGTTGCTTCCTCTGTCATTCTCGCATCTTAGTTTATTCAAAACTGTGGAAGGCATGATTTGTACACTGTTCTTGGTTTATAATGGTAAGGGATATGAATTCTTTTGGAAAACAATTTAGGCATGCTAAGTCCACAATCATTGATCTTGTTCTCACTTTTTAAATAGTTGTTATTAAGAAATGACAGCTGTTCCCGTGGTAACGCTAGACCCCTCCGATTGAACTTGGACTGATACATCTCCGCAATGGATGTGTGTTGAGGTACAATTCTATATAGAATAGATTTCTCCAAAGCATTTACCTATTTATGCAAGAAGAGAAATAAGCATGAGGGAAATAGGCTATTGAAATCATCGTTTTATCAGGTTTCTGATTCACCAGCTCTATCTCTTTCGAAAGGAGCAATAATTAAATAAATAAATAAAATCAAGATGTGAAAGAATTCAAATATAACTTTGAATTAGTCTTATTCTTTCCCAGATATTTGAAAAAATCAAATCAAGAAGTTACAATTGGTCAGATATGAGTCATATGACCAAGTCATTAGTTAAAAGTTAGTGCCTAGTTATTAACTAATCTAATATATTTATGAGAATAACGAATATAAGATTTTAATCCATTCCATTATTACAGTTGTAAAACAAAATATAAAGGGAACGACACCTAAAAATGTTAGTGAGAGCATCAAGGGCCTATGATCCTACTTCCTTCAATGATTTAGATGCTAACAAAGAGTGTTTGGTTGATAGGCCTGACATTGATTCTGAGGATCACATGATCCCAAAAGATAACCTTGTTGTTGGGATAGTGTAAATTGCTAAAGGAAAACCAAGGATAATAGATGGGCTAGCACATCATCTGAGCCAAGATGCTTCATCAGGCCAATAACATGGTAATGAGGAAGAGGAAGAGGAAGAGGCTGAAGAAAAAGAAGCATTGTATGTAGAAGAGGAAGAGGATGAGATGGCTGGAGAAGCAACCATGGGGAGAGACAGAGAACATGGAGCTCAACTTGGAAGATTGTTTATGAACAAAAGTTTAAATCTTTTGTTTTATTTGATCTCGGGCTTTAGCTTTATTTCTCTTAACTCCTTGAAAATTAGAACTTGTGGCTGTAGGCTTGAGGGCATGTATCATGCATAAGGGTATCTTATGCCTTGTAACTGGAGATGCATAAAATATAAATAAATCATTAGAACTTCACTCGGTAGAAGTCTATAAGTAGAAATGATATGTAGTTCACGGTAACACATTTTTTCTTTTGTTTTCTAGAGAAATTTCTATTTACTATAACAAAGCAAATATGTTTGAATGGTCAAATGTGGCTATTACAGATCGAGTCTTTTGGGAATCTTCGAGTTAACTCGACTGGGCTGACTTTTGAGTCAAGTCGAGTTTTTGGGTTTTTGAACCATGACATATCGTTTGTGCCGATATTAAGCACTTTTGGCATATGCGCCAAACATTGAAGGTTTGTGGGTCAACCAGTTGACTTTTAACAAACGACATCAAAATCTGATGCATAGATCGCGTCAAACCGGTTGAAATTGACTCATATGCTATATTTTCGTCAAGAGATGACTCCCGTATGAGCGATCGAAGTGTCGGTATGCAAATCGAGGCTTTACACATATATAGGGAAATCGAGCATGAATTCGGCTGATCGGTTCTGCCAAATGTTTCCAGCACCGAAAATAACCTTGGGTCTCAGTTTTGACCAGGGCCTGATTATTCTGTTTAGCACGTGAAAACATCGGTTAAAGATTTGGCCCAAAATTTACGTTATTAAGGAACATCGATCTAGGTGCATCTACTCAGCAATCGGCCTTCATGGATGCGTAGGGCATGAAAAATGGATAGGGGTCCATGTTCAGTGTTTCATTCGAATGTCCCTCGATAAGCGTGCATTTTAGGTCAAATGATAGACTATTAAAGGTATCATGATGAAACAAGGTAACATCATGAAATCAACACGTATCTGAGCAATCTGCTCTGCTAGAAATGTGAAGTACTTCAAAGTAATTGAGGTCTGTGTTCGGGAAGCAGCTCGAATGATCAATGGCACTGGGTCACTTTGAACTATGATCCATTTTCCATGTGTCCAATTGGGTTCAAATTTAGAGGCGCGTAGAGAATCCATGATAAACTAGGGTTTCAGTTTTGAGTTCTGTTTAGGTTTCGTTCATCGCGGACACTCACATGAATTCATAGGTTGGATGACAATGTCCGATTTGAAGCTATTATTTTTAACCATCATGAAACTCCAATTAGGCAATTGACAACGTCGGATCAACAGTGTGTTAGGAAATAAAGGGGTCCTTCTTTAGACCTTGGACTGGTTCAGCCAAAATCATAAGGGAAAAGGGGGTCAAATCGACCACTGTAGCTGATTCATACAGGCTGCATGGCTGTAGAGCGTCGCTGCTAGGTCGTTGTGGATTTCCAGCGGTGGTACGACGGGCAGGAGGGCATCCGCTCGCTTCTAGGGCTCTCAATGGGCCGGGTTAGGGCCGGGCTGGGGTTCAACCTGGCCCGAGCCTACCCATGCCAGGTTCCAAATTTGTTAGCCCGGCCCTAACCTGGGCTGCGATGTACTCAGCCCAAGCCTGGTCCATAGCGAGCCGGACTTTTTCCTGGACTTTTTTTGGGCGGTTTTATTTATTTATTATTATTATTTTTTTTTAAATAATAAAATGTGGTTAAAAAAATTTCAAATCAATTAGCAACGAGAGAGTTTGAGGGTGCGAGGGACTTGCTTGCTTAGAGTAGGGACTTGAGAATTGAGATGGTAGAGATTGCGATAAAATGAAAACCCTATTGTAGGGTTTCTATTTGTGAAGTGCATTTTCACTTAAATGCCATTGATTTTAACCCGTTCAATGGTTTAATCTCAGGGCATGCTCTTAATTTTATATATATATATATTATCCCGGATCAACCCGGGTCATCACAGTCTTAGCTCGGCCCAGGTACCGGGCCTGGTTGGCTTAATAAATATACCGCTTTTCAGGCCGGGTGCGGGCCAAAATCTGGCCCGGCCTGCCCATTGAGAGTCCTACTCACATATGTGTGGGCGCCTGTGCACCATTGCGCGGATGCTGCGTGCAGCCAGCAGCGGTAGCAATGCTCTACTCCAAATCTGGAGACTTTAGAGTCCCTATACGGGGTGCTGCGGGCGTTTTTGCTGACACATCCCTCGAGCCATGTTGGGCAGGGGACCTCCCTCGAGTTCCCCGCCAAGTCTAGCAGCCACTGGGTCAATGATTTGACACTGGTGGCCCCGAAGAGTCTCTAAAAATGCCTTATTTATGAACTTCTACAATCTTTGTTTTCTTAATGTTTTAAAGTGTATTTTGATCAAATTTTGTATGGTTTTTAGTGAAGATTAAATAGTCGTGGTGTATACCGACTTGTTGCTAGGCATGATGTTGGTTTTGGGGGCGATCTTGTGTGGATGTCGGGCTCCAAAGTGAGGCTCTAGTTTTTGGGCAGTTTAAGCTTGTTGTTACTGCTGTTAGCCATTGTTTTCTCTTGCTGTGTTGTTGATAAAGAACCATAGGGAGAGAGGGTTGCTTTGAGCTGTTGTTGTACTTATTATTGAGAGAGAGAGAGAGAGAGAGGGTTATGAGGAGAAGGTGGTGGGAGAGGGTGATTGAGTAGAGGTCGTAGGACCTCTTGGTTTTATATATAGGGGGAGAGAGATTGGCAATGTGGTACTCTCCCATTCGAATTGGAGTTCCTATTGTGGGAACTCCCAATTCGAGGTAAACAAGGAAGTTGCCTTTGGCATCTTCCTTGTTATGGCAACCAAATTTTCTTTTGTTTTATAGTTTTTTTGAGCAAGTAATTAAGGGCGGTTTGGGTTTGGTGTTGGACACACACCAAACCCTCCTCTATATATATATATCTCCCCTCTTTTTTAATAATTAGAAAGCTCAAAAGAGCATTTAATTAGGGTGGCCCTTGCACACCCTACCCCATGCATCGGCATTTCTATGTATGTGTCTCACGATACTTAGATATATTTAGGTATTGTCAAAAGGTGGAGGGGGCCTGAGGCCACTACTCACAGAGTCCACGATTTGGGCCAGCCCAACTGGTCAACCATTCAATCACATAGATCGCGGCCGACAGTATAACATGTGAATTGTAATAGCTTTCATATGTATACATTTATGTATGTATAAATATCCAATCTTTCTATTATATGTAAACGATGAATGATCTTGGGGCATATTCTGCCTGATCAAGGGCTTGACTTGGGTCAATTGGTTAATCATCCACTCAAGTTACACATGTCTATAGTTATAGCTATATCTACATAACTAACATGTTTGATTTTGTGGAACTAGAGGGGTTCAAAACCACCTCACGAGCACTCAAGAGTTTGACTATGGTCAAACTAATTCAAACCCTACTGAATCTCCACAAAAGTCAATAATTCAACAGGAGCAAAATTCAGGTCGCTATATTGTTAATCATGTAAAAGACTTATGCTTTGTGCCCCATAATTTAGATGAGGGTGCAGGAACAATGGATTGCAAGGATGGAAGTACAAGATGATTCATCTTTATCCAGACTGCGCTCTACAACTAAGGTTTGAAATCTTGCTACGGAGGCAGTAGCTACAGTTGGGGTTACTGGTTTGTACAATTTAAATTCTATAGAGGCTATTTGAGTTCCGCTGGTCATTGCAGGCAGAGCCCGTAATTGGTACTTATTGGACAAAACCTACTTCTCCCATGATTCCACAGATGGGAGAACAAACATGTTTATCTCCAAAGTATCTAGATATTTTCTTATCTAGGCCTTAGTAGTCAAAAGCTTTTCTAGGATCAAAAGGGATCCGTGATGTAACAGTGATATACCAATCACTTTTCATCATCATCATCATAACCTTCTCCCATCTATTTGAGGTTGGTTTGCAAGTCCTATTTCTCCACTTGTTTTTTTTCATCACAATAGTTGTAACATGTCCCCTAAAATAGGGGACACCCTAGCCAACCCTTGCCTACTTTTCATTGCAACCAAAGTCCATTGCAGCCAGTTGCTAGCAGGGATATCACAAAATGTGTGTTCGTAATAGGACTATTCATAGGGATTTAACGGGGTTTTTTACAGTCAACTGTCAACCTAATGCCGACTCTCCTTCCTCATCCGGGCAACGACTGAGTTCCTCATCACTTCAAATGTGAACAAAATCTTGTGACTTAATTGTTATTGTATAAACAAATTATTCTCCAAAGATGATGATATCATTAACATGCAACCCAAGAATAGTGACCCCGAAGGACCATCATTAAAAATGACCTTTCTCAGGGTAAGTAATTGAAAAATGAACTTTCTCAAATGTGGTCAAAAATGTTTTATTGAGTCAGTCAATGGAGTGGACTCCACAATTTGTTTTAAAAAAAAATAGTGACAGGAGAAATTTTGAATATCAATTTTCCTCTCTTATTACTATTGTCTTCATCAGCTTTCTATCTATGCGTCTGTTCATAGTGGACAAAAGTCTTCTACTTAATACTTACTGAAAGGCCATGGTTTTTAGTTGCGATTTATTCAACAAACTAATAACTCACGACTTCCTGAATAATCACAAACATCACAATTTGATTGCAATTTTTTGAATAAATTGCGATTTTATGTTTACGGATTTATGGTTGATTTGTCAATAGTTGATTCTTTTAGCATGCATAATTGTCTATAGAATTATGTAATTTTGTCCTTAGTGTGATTCTTGATAAAAAAAATTAGAATAGATATTTAACATATGAAACACACACACACACACACACACACACATATATATATATATATATATATATATATATATATATATATATATATAGGTGCGGGACTATGCATTTAAAGATCAGGTGCCATGACAACATGCCCAAGGTCATTCAGGTACTATAAAAAAAAAATTAAAATGGGTGATCTCCCACCATTGAATAGTGGGCCAAAGTTCAAATATTTTTAACGCAACATGTTTGGGACGCGAATCATTAAGTTTGAGCTTGTGATTTGAAGGGAAAAAGAAGTTTAATTTTTTTTTCTTTCTAAAACACTAGAGGACTGGCTAAACCCTTAAGAGGATGTGGTATACCAGGCGATCACGTGGCTCGCAGCATGTGTTCTGGTATTGCAATGCAGCGCGGACTGTCTGCATTACAATGCACTGTCCCTTTTTCAATATATATATATATATATATATATATATATATATATATATATATATTGCTAAGCAAACAATGACTAATGTAAAAGTACAAAATGTAAGGGGCATACCCCAGATTTCATAAGTGTAGAGAAACCTTTTAGGGGCAAGGAGTTACAGTCACACAGAGCTTCAACATTGCCATCATCCTCAGGACCATAAACCTTACCATATTGGCAAATTAATTTTTAAGCCAAATTTTGGCTAATCCCAGCAAATCTCCCTGAAATTCTCTTTGAACGGATATTGGTAAGTCAGTTGACGAGTAAACTATAAAATTTGTCTCTGCAGTCTACAGCAAAGTTTTCCCTATTATCCCCGAACGGATATTTATTTAATTTTCCCAACTTTGCTGATTTTGGTTATATTTTCCGAAATTTTCCCTTGCCGATTTATTTCCGTACTCCAACTTTGTCACTATCCATCTGTCCATCTGTCCGTCCATCAATCCATCCATCCATGTGTGCTCATGCATGCATGTATGCACGCTAGGTTGGAGTCTGGATGACATGCTGTTGATCCCATGTCTTTCTTCGTTTTAGTTGTGATTATAGTTGAATTGTGTCGTCCTGAGTGTGTTAACAGTAAGTGGTTTTGTATACTCTTGTGTGTAAAAGTAATCACAGATGATGATGATTTGCACACAGCGGAACCATCAAAATAATGATTTTTTTAAGAGAGCTTGCACTTGAACCAACAAATAATAACGATTTGTAGAACATGATAAAAACTCACATTTGGCAGTATTGGTAATGCCGTATTGGTGTTGTGGTATTGAGATTTAGAAGCTTACATGCATGAGTGGAATCAGCATATGTACAGACTTAAATTTGTAGGAAACAGAAATATTGTTTTAAATGCCAAAATTGTGTTCATAGTACACTGTTAACTGTTTTAAATTAGCTCTACACTCAATGTCAAATATGCATGCACTGTGATTATTTTGGCCATTTACTGAAGTCCTTTTTTTCGGTTTCACACTTCATTTTCACAATATTGGAGAAAGAAAATTATCATATTAAGATTCCCATTTTGACATTTCCCTTGATCCACTGCAGCCATTTTGATGCCCCTTGCATGGTATCAAAACTAGGCCAATGCGTATCGTTTCGTCGAGAACCGATACCAATACCACTCCGATACTGTTATCGAGGTGGTATCAGTATCGAACCGATACGGGTCAGTGTTGGCTGATACTGACCGATACCATTAATCTTTTTCTATTATTTTTTTTTTGGCCTTTTTCAAAAAAAAATGTTGGCCGATACGGTATCGGCCCATATGTATCAGTTAAAGATGGACTAATACTTGATACCGATACTGAGTTTGATGCCTTCCCCCCATGCACTGATTATTGTCTGAAGATGCATTTATGCTTAAAGATGACCTATCACCTATTTCACCTGTCTCTTTTTATGATGTATTCTTATGCCTGCTGGATCATGAATGTTTATTATTTTTATGTTTCACAAATTTTCCTTCTAATATTTTTATTCAAGTTTACACTTGATCATTCTTATTTATAATCGAAGATCAATTGTCATTGTTTAACACATGCAGTGAGTTTCCTTGCAAATGTTGGTGGTCTCTTAGCCATTAGCTTTGCCATTTTCTATTACCTCTTAATACAAGTAAGTTTCTGGTCACTTCCCACAATTTTCTTTGAGCTCGCTTTTACCTTTAAAAAAAAAACTATTATTTGGCTTCAGGTCTTATTACATTTACTAACTTGAGTCAACTGCCATAGGAATTGCCTATTTTTATGTCGAACTCTGTACAATTATCTACAGAGGATGCAAATTCTTCATTCATGACTGTTTATTCAGAAATATGCTCATGTATGCTTAGTATTTTTTATTTTTTTTTTGAGACGGTAACAAAGAAATATATTAAAAACATAGAAAAAGTACAGAGAAACGTACCTTGGTGGGTAGTAAGGAACTACCCAAGCAAAGCAAAGAAAAAGCGAGCACAAAACCCTCTCGATCTCACCCCAAAAGCCGACAAACAGGTCCGAAAGAGCCTACGAAGTCCCCATCGCCGAATGCTGTTCAGGTGCCCGCTACGCAGCAGTCTTCCCACATCTTAATGAAAAGAAAAAGCCCCTCATTGAAGACCATCATATTACTAGTGTTCTAGTTAACCACAAGATCTCTGATGTCCCTTATAATTTGCGAGAAAGGTTTGACCTGACACCTGAAAATCTTGTTGTTTCTTTCCCTCCATATGGCCCAGAAGACTGCATAAACCGAAAGAGGCCATAGATCTCTCCTCGGATCCTCAAGCTTTAATTCTTTCCACATTTCCATCATCTGGCCTGGCCAACGCTGGAGAACCCACTCCACCTTGAAGATCTTAAACATTTGATACCATATATTCCGAGCGAATGGGCAATGCAGGAAATGTGAGCAGCCGATTCACTCCCTCTCATACACTTGAAGATCTTAAACATTTGATGCCATATATTCCGAGCGAATGGGCAATGCAGGAAAATGTGAGCCGCTGATTCACTCCCCCTCATACACTTCATGCATTTGTCATTAGCCAGAATATTTCTTCTATTCAATTGGTCCCTAGTCAGAATTTTTCCTTTGGCAACCAACCAAGCAAAGAACCTGATCTTTGGCGGCATCCTCACCTTCCAAAACCCGGACCATTTTCTAATAACCATACTCCCCCTGTCCTGCAAGCGATTGAAGAAAATTATAGAAAGATTTGACTGAAAATCTCCCTTTTGGTGAGTATTTCCAGAGTCTCTTGTCACGGTTTTCCGCATTGGGATTAGCTCCCCTCAACAGCCCTATCAAATTTTGGTACTCTTCATTTTCCCACTCCCTCAGAGGGCGTCTAAGGGGGATGTTCTATTCCATTCTATTCTCGGACACTTCCCCAAAATTTCTAATCACTGCATCCTTCGAGTCGGATAGCCTAAAGATTGTTGAGAATGTCGGAATAAAGGTTGTTCTCCAGCCCAAACATCCTTCCAAAACCGAATTTGACGACCATCTCCCTAGTTGAACTTAATCCCCTCCAAAATATCCGAAGTGCTACCATTAACAGCCTTCCACCATGATGATCCCCGATTGTGGGTAGAGGCCTCCCTATCCGGCTCACCATATTTCGCAGTGACAATTTGATGCCAGAGACTATTTCTCTCCTTTTCCTTGCCCATCCTCCACACCCACTTGGCTAACAAAGCCTTGTTAACCAGCTTTAACTTTCTGATCCCGAGTCCCCCATCTTCTTTGGAATCGCAACATTGCTCGCAATTGACTTGGTGGAATTTTTTATGATCCCCCACTCCTTCCCAAAGAAAATCCCTAACGATTTTTTCCAACTTCTTAGTAATTCCAGCAGGGGCTCTGAGGAAGGACATTATGAAAACTAGGATGGATGCAAACGTGGATTTGATTAACGTCAACCTGCCCCTATAGCTGAGAAGTTTATTCTTCCACGTCGCCAATCTCTTTTGGAACCTTAAACAACCGTATCCCACTGCCGAACCCTGCTTCTTCTGATTCCCAAAGGGATCCCCAAGTATGTAATAGGAAAAGAATTCGTTTTGCAATTAACCTCCCTAGCAGCCCTATCGATTATCTCCTGAGACATGTTAATCCCCATAAAACTAGATTTGTGTAAATTTATTCTTTGGTCCAAAACCGCTTCAAAAATAGTTAGTACATCCGTAGTTGCCTTTAGCTCACTATCTCCCTCGTTGCCATAATAGAAAACCATTGTATCGTCTGCATACTGAAGATGCGAAATTGAGAGCCCCGATTCAGCCGTGATGAAACCCTTAATCAGATTTCTCTCCTCCGCCCTTTTAAAAAGATTGTGCAGCGTAAGGGTCAAAATTTCGGCCGAAATGACCGAAATTTCGGTTTTGGTCCCCACCGAAACGGAACTGAAATCCAAAATTTCGAATTTCGGCAAAAAATTCGTATTTCGGTTTCGGTCATGCCCGAAACCGAAATTTAACCTGAAAATTTGATCCTTGGTGTAGCGCCTCTCCAACACAATTAAAGAGCAGCGGGGATAGGGGATCCCCTTGGCGCAACCCTTTTATACTTCTGAAATATCCGTGAGGTGTACCATTAATTAGAACCGAGAATCGAACTGACCTATAACAGCCTTTCATCCACTTTCTCCATTTACAACCAAAACTCTCGCTTCTGTACCGAGTGCAGAGTCTCCGAAGCTGCCACAACCATATCCATCAATTGTCTTCCCGGGATAAAGGCACCTTGGACATTGGATATGAGCTGATCGATCACACTTTCTAGATGATTAGTAAGAACCTTCGCTATTATCTTATACGCACATCCAATAAGACTTATTGGCCGATGGTCCGATAGAGAGGTGACCCCTTCACGTTTTGGAATGAGCGCTATGAAAGAAGAATTCAGACTCTTGACCATTTTACCCGTCTCATGGAACTCACATATCATAGCCATAAAGTCTTCTCCAATCGTTGACCAACAATTCCTGAAGAACTCCACTGTGAAGCCATCTGGACCTGGAGATTTGTTAAACCCCAAGCTGTTCAGCGCTCTTCTCACCTCGTCCTCCTCAAAAGATCTCTCCAAATCAGCCGCCTGCCGAGTTGAGATGGAGTGGAAAGGAATCCCATCCATTCGGGGTTTGATTACCTCCTCCCTTGCATAAAGTTGTTTGTAGAATTCCACAATTTTGATTGGGATTAGTACCGGATCCGCGTACGCCTCTCCTTCAATATCAATCGATGCTATATGATTCTTTTTCCTTCTTCCGTTAGCAACTAAGTGGAAAAATTTATTATTTCCATCTCCTTCCTGTAACCGGTGCGCCTTTGCTTTTTGACGCCACAGTTGCTCCTCTTCTAGCACCAACCGGTTGAATGCAATTTTAAGCGCTGCTCTGATTTCCTTGTCACTTTGATAGAGCGGTCCAGACTCTTTAGCTACATCCATGGCTTTAATCTTTTGCCAAAATTCTACCCTTTTCCAGCTCCGATTTCCTGTAAACCTCCCTATTCCATTCCTTGATTTTGCCCATGATATTTTTAATTTTGGAAGTGAAAATATAAGTCGAAGATCCCGTAGTTCCGTCCATGTTCCACCAGTCGTGGACCTTTTGTTTAAAATCCTCGTTCATCAGCCAAGCATTGTTAAACCTGAAAGGGCCCGATTTTGTTCCCTCCCTTCTATGCCTGTTAGCTAATAGCACGATTGGCCTATGATCCAAAACAGTAATCGTCCACAAAGTAACTGTCGGGTCGGTCATAACTTCAAGAAATTCCACCCCACATAGGAATCTGTCCAGTCTACACAACGTTGGATCGTCCTGCCCATTCGACCACGTGAATCTCCCCCCTGACATCCCAAGATCGATGAGAGTCCCTTGAGAGATACATTCCGCAAAAAGATCCTTCGCCATGTTATCAATGACACCCGAATTTTTCTCCCCGTCACTAATGAGCGCATTGAAATCTCCTCCAATGCGGACTGGAATGTCCCATTTGCTTAACATCACACTTAACTCAAAAAAGAACTCCTTCCTTCCGATGGTGTCATTGGGACCATAAACTGTAATCGCTACCTAGTCCTTACCGTTTCTGCGGTCCTGTAACTCAAAAAAGAACTCCTTCCTTCCGATGCTGCCACCGTGTAATTGTCCATTTCCGAATCCATTAGCTTGTGATAATCCGCATCCCAAGCCAGCAATATACCACCCCTCGTACCATCAGCTTCAATCACCAGCCATTCCCAGGAATTACCCGGAAGCACGGAGCGAATTAAGGTATCATTCGCCTCCCCCCATTTTGTTTCTTGGAAACCAATAACCTTAGGCCTCTGATGAAAGACAAAGGATTTAACCAGCCCCCTCTTGTCCTGGTGACCCAACCCACACACATTTCAACTTAAAAACTTCATGAAGAACACTATGAACCGAAAAGCACCAGCTCCGGGCCAGCAAACTGAAAAGCACCACATTGACCACTCTAGTCCCCCCTCTCCTGTGTCGGCCCGTCTTGGGCCACCGCTTTCCTCTGACCCTTCCTCTGGTGTAGTAGAGACCCCATATCTTGATCGGATACGACCCTTCCGAACTTTCTATCTTTCTACCTTTGGTAGTTGTTTCCCCCTTTCTAAATTTTCGCCATATAGCTTGAGAAGCCCACGCCGCTCCGCCTGATACGTAATCCCCAAATCAGCCCCAATCTGAATCAATCTGTCACCATCCCTGTTTGAGTCATCTGTAGACCTTCCTTGACTTTCATCTGCCACTCTTTCGTTTGGTTGTCTATCTGCCTATCCCCTCTGTGACACACTTATCAGCACCTTGAGGATCTGTGCATAGCGATGGGGAAACTTTAGGATCTTCGGACCTGATATATGGGCCTATACAGCTGCGCTCAACACCCAAAACAAAATTAGAAATACAAGGAAGTAAGTTGGGTCTCGAAGGCCCAGGTTCCCTAATAACAAAAGTGCAATTAGGAGGCCCACCAGAAAACCCCATAAGGCCTTCTTTAGGTCCATGATCAAGGATCGGGTTTTGATCCCTCAACATACCATTGGGATCATCAGGGGCCCCGTTGGCCTTAGAAAGCTCAGGGTGAGGGGCAAAAAGAGGATTGGTCCCCCCTATTTCACTACTATCGATTTGGCTAACGTGGGAGACCGTGTCCACCAGCGAGATCCCTTTCCCTTAGGCCTTTCAATGACAATCTGATTCGCTCTATGATCCCCCGACCCAGTAAGAGGACCCGACATTTGGGATTGGTTCTCCTTTGGACTAAAACTCAACCTGTTGTCAACTCTGGTCCTCGTACAACCAGAATTGAAATGACTAAAAGGGCGAGTGTCAAGGTAGCCATTCCCCACAATTAAAGTCGTACTATGTTGCCTCAAATCCCGCTCCCACTTGGAGAAATCTCCATGTGTCCCTTCCCCGTCAGATGGAAACGACATTTTCTCGTCAAAATCCCAAAAAAGTCCCTCACGCCCCCTGCTATCATTAATACACGAATGCTCTCCGCTAGAGGCTAAGGACACATGTCTTGTCCTAGAGCATTTGCTGTGAGAACCCCTATAACGTTGATCTGCGTACTGTCCCCTTCTGCTATCCCTACCGCCTCTCAGAAAACCTTGTCCCACCGATCCAACACCTTTGTCTTTCCTTTCCATGTCGGCATGCCACGTCGCCGAGCCCGCATGGTATACCCCCCCTGGCGCTCCCGTTCCTGGCCGCGGTCCTGTTCCTACCCACATGGAGCCCGATCCAAGAGTGCTGGGAGCTTTGGCACCTTCCCGCCATACCTTTCCCCATCAATCCCCCCCCCCTTGCCACAAACTACTCCATTAGTAGGCGCCAGATTCTTTACCTCAGCGGACCTTATCCGTCTGGGTCCTATTACGCCGTAGTTACCAGTCGTTATCCTTTTATGTTGATCCAATTCAGCCCATCACCTATGCCTGCTGCCATCGATAAGGATATCTCCCCTCCTCGATATGTTGGCAATATCCTGGCATACCGGTTGGACCTCCGCTCAACAGTGCAAGCGTCAATGCCAAGATAAGTCCCGCATTGACGACCGGTTCCACTCAGAACCTCGGTCGTCTATAAGAATGGCAGAAGGCCGTAGATGCTAACCCAATATCCATCGTCCTCTTTTTAAATGGTTGTACAGAAGGCTTTTTCTTCCCATCTACTGCACCTGATGACCGACTCTCCGTCTCAGAATCTCCATGTTTTAGCAAAAGCTCAATCGCCGCCGTGTCCCTATCCAGGAAGATAGAGAGGAAAGAAGTTTTTGTACTTTTGGAAACTGTAAAATGAGTTTGAGAACTCTCCCCTAGCAACTGTATTAAATGCTCATAAATGCAATTTTCACTTAACTGAGGGTTGTTGGTCTTGATGAGGACCAAATTTTTGCGATTGATTTCTTTACTTTTCTCATAAATCTCGCCCGCAACCTGTAATATAGGTACATCTCGCGATGCCGGAGTAAAATCTTTCTCCGTGAAAGTGTTCTTACCATTGACGCACTCAGCCGGTATCTTGGCCCTAGCAAAGCCATATCCCCTGCTGGGATCCGGCATGCCCCGCTCCCCGTAACTCCCTCTCTTATCGACGAAGGAGTTGATGCATTTATACTGCCTACCGGCAATGTTCCCGTTCTTGTCTTTTGGATATTACTGGAGTAGTCTCAATGTTCCTCCTTCCCATCTTTCTCGGACTAAAATTCATGGAGTTAACGATAGTACCCGTGCTCCAGTGAGCATCACACCTCTTTGCATGACATCTAATCCTCCTTCTGAAATTCAGACTGCCACACTCCTCACACGTCCCGTCGCCATTCCTCACCACCACCGGACCACTGAATATCGGTTTATTCCAGCTACGCTTATCAACTTCATACCTTCCCGTCGTAGGGTGCATCGAACTCCCCTATAATGGCTTCATACCGTCGCCATTCTGCCATCGTACTCCTTTCCTCTTTCGTCCCGTCGAACTTCCCTGTAATGGATCCCTACCGTTGCCATAACTACCTTTTCCAAATATAAAATTTAAGTGAGTGTTGTTTTCAGCTCCTCTTCGCATTTTTCCCCTGTTAACAATAATACTAATAGGTCGAGTGTTTCCACAGTCAAAAACCAGATTCCAACACTGTTTTTGGATTTTCCGGCAATGACTCATTTTCCGATGACCTGAGAACAGTTCTGGCGAACCTGAGACATCCCAGAGACTTCACAGGTACATTCCAGCTGCTTGGGAACTCTCACTTGCTCGAAGCATGACAATCTGGGGTGTCTTTAACACCTTAAAGTTGATCTGAAGTCCACTTAGGGTTTCTGCAACAGTCGAGCACTCCTTGCTCGAGGAAGAAGTGGTTAAACCACTTTATAGCCCTCAGATGAACACATTGCAGGAGAAGAAATTGATGGTTACAAAATTCCGACCAAAACCCTAGAAGTTGGGACATATCCGATCACCTTCTGGCACCGGCTGAAGTCAGCCCATGACCCTGATCCATTATCCGGTGACCTGAGAACAGTTCTGGCGAAGCTGAGACATCCCAGAGACTTCACAGGTACATTCCAGTTGCTTGGGAACTCTCACTTGCTCCAAGCACGACAATCTGGGGTGTCTTTAACACCTTAAAGTTGATCTGGAGTATTTTTGAAGGTTTTTAGGTTCTCACCATTCTTTTAGATTGCTATACAATAGCTAATTTTTCTCTGAATTAATGAGAATGGTGTCAGTACTCGGCGCTCAGCAGCATCACTAGCCTATAATTTGAAGTATTATGGCGGGAACTACTCGATGTTTTCAATGGTTAACTACAAAGATGTGGCATCCAACCCTCTCAGAGAGCAAATTTTATTTGGAAGTATAAATTTTTAAATATAAAAATCAAGGAAAATGTAGATAAAAAAGCTAAAATTTTAGTAAGGGAAAAGGTTATATGCTCCAAACGAATAGGCATATGCATGCTCTGAACCTCCAAAATGATGACGCGTTAAACCCAAAACTTGGTTTGGGTGGCATGTGGAGCAAGGGGATGTGGATAGATCATGTTTACAAAAAGGATCTCTTCCATCTGATCTTTAACATCGGAAAATGGACGGTAACAACAAACCTGTTTAAACCGTCCACTTTCTGATGCTGAAGTCACACAGTGGAGATTCTCTCTCTCTCTCTCTCTCTCTCTCTCTCTCTCTCTCTCTTTCATTTGAGATATGATTTAGACCTTATGACCATGATGTTGTGCAAAGAACAACATATTGTTGGAGGCTTAGTATTAGGCACTTGTTTGGATTGTAGTTTTTAAAATCTCACTTAAAATATCCCCTCGTTCATTGCCTCACCGTCTTTGTGCCTTTCTAGCATGTCTTGAGGATTTTTGCCTATTGATTGATATTTTATGTTGGCCTTGTAAGTGCACAAGTGTTTTGCAGCTAGTGACAAGTACAAGAGTGTCGAACTCACAGGAAATCTGTATCAATTCTGAAATTATCCTTAAAACCTAACTTCACCCTAATATAAAAAAGGGTTTTTGAAAGAAAAAAAAGGAAATAAAAGAATTATGGTTGAAAACAGAAATAAAAAATAGTGTGCAAAGGTTTAGAGAAAATAAAGGAATAAAAGTGCAGTTAGGGATCCGAATCCATCATAAATCTGTTGCAATCCTCTTTATTTTGTAATCAAACCACCATGTGAATATAGCTAACCATTAGGCTACAAGTAACAATTTCGTAAGGAAAATTGAATCAATTATTATCATAAACTATCTCGGTTTGGCATTCCCTATTTACCATTCATAGGCATAAAGTATCTCACCCGCTTAGAACCCATACATACCATTGTATGAATTACCTAAACTAGACTACAAGTACTAGAGTAGATAAGCATTTCAAAATCAAACCTATTCCCACTCTACAAGATGAGTAAATTAGAAAGAAATTGAATTAAAACAATAAAACCTGGTCCATAAAAGAAATCTCTATCAAAGAATTTTTTTCAACAAAAAGAACCCACGATCAAACAATCATATTTACTAAAAACCCGTGATTACAATTCAAAGTATCAAACTACTTCATTGTGGCTTCATCATCCTCCCAACTTGCTAAGATCTAGCTGCTCATTGAGAAGAAAATCATAAACAAACCCATGGTTCTCTCTTACAACTTTTCTCTGAAACTCGGACTCTTGAATTCTTTCTCTCTAATCGGCACACACATTTTAGAAGCTTGGCCGACTACTTATAATCTTCATTGGTCGGTTATGGCTTTGAAATTAGAAGTTATGTGGAATTAGAATCCAATTTGGAGAAGTAAATGTTCAAATATAGGAGGCAGTTGCAAATCGAGCACATGAAGTCCAAACTCGTTTAAACGAGTCCTTGAGTTTGATCAATGCTGCCCTGGAAGTCGATTAATGCATTTCGATCAATGCAGTCGCTTGAAGCAGTTGAAACTCGATTGATACCTCTTGTTTGATGCAGTCATTCAAACGACTGCAGTTTCTTTATCATTCTCGTTCAAACGAATCCCTGGCTCGATTATCGGATTCCAGTCAACTTCTCAGTAGCTAAACTTTGACTTCTCATATCTTTTGTTCCAAAGCTCCAAATTCAGTTATCTTCGGCTTGTTGGAAAGCTTCTTGATATCTTCTTTTCATCCATTGGATCAGAATGTAGTTCTTTATTTTGATCTGTAATCACTAAAAGACACTAAGAGTACTATGTTAGTATACAAAAGAGAGCTAACAAAACTTAGCTTTGGGGTATAAATGATATATTTTGGAGTTATATCACCTATTCCTTGCCTCAAGATGTGCTTCCAGGCCTATAAAACTTCACTCACTTTGTTGGCGACCATATACTTTTTTTCTTGTGATTGCATTGTGGAGATGATATCCAAAGCTTGGCGGCTGGAAGCAGCTACCCGGGGTTCCCCCCTAAAAATCATGCCATCTCTTAAGGACCTAACCAATACATTCAAAAGCATGTAAGCATTAATGGAGCAGAAAGTTGAGACCTTATTACTTTGTAGTTGTAACACACCACCACGTTCTGCAGCCAAAGTTTGCAGCGGCGGCCTACTCTATGGAGGCTTTCACTCCGGTACCTTTTTCGTGGCCCCAGGTTACCCCTTCCAGGACTTGAACTTGAGACCTGGTGCTGAATTTGATATCATTTGTTAAGGACCTAAGCAAAACACTCAAAAAGCACTTAAGTCATTAGGTGTTAAGGGAGCAACACACACTTTCTCCTGCCTGTAGCAAGCTCGACTATGGTTCCATCAAGTCTGAGTATATCTCTATCGATTTTTTATTAAGTCCCCTTTTTCTGGAAATGAGGTAATTGAGGCTTTGTTTTTTCTTACTAAGCTTTAAAAAATAAAATTTGTTCAACACATTCAAGGAACTTTGGTGTTTATTCATCATTCTTATTATGAAGGTTACAATTTGGTTATATTGAATACTGTTATATAAAATGACATGTAGAGGACCTAAAAATTATACCAGGGAATACTGTTATATATAATGACATGTAGAGGACCTAAAAATTATACCAGCATTTTGTGTTTGTACTCGTAGTATGCAGACTATATTGTTGTATTAAATAGAAAGTGGGAAAAAGGGAACGATACTTGGTGGTACTGAAGTGTCAAGATATCCTTTGTGACATTATGCATTTTTAATGTTCTTTATTAAAATTTGTCATTCATAGAAGGGAAAAAATATATATCAAGTTGAGGTGTTTCTTACTTAAACTTGGAAGTATTGAAACTCTGATCTTGTACACTGTCCTACGTTGGGTTATACATTTCTTGTTCTGCAGTTCTCAACATTTTTATTCTCCATTGTCTCTTGAATTTTAACTTAATATTCACTTCACCTATGTCGGATAGGGAACTTCTCTGATCCTGTCACCCTGTCTCTAGAATTTTAACTTAATATTCACTTCACCTATGAATGAACATGGATCAATAAATCCAATACTGCTGGACCTAACTACCTGTTTCATAGTGTGAATTTAGAATAAAAAAGCTTCGTAATGAAGACAGCGTGTTGCGAAATATTAGAAGTCGGAAACGAGCTCAACTTCATTGGGATAAGGTATTTCTTGTCATATTTCTTATCTTTCTAACATTTGCTTTCCAGTTATATGGAACTAATTGATACTTTAATTTTCACCAAGTTGAGAAAATTTGTGATGTACACATGGGGTCGTAGCGAGCTGGATAAGAACCAAACTACCACAAAACAAGGTCTTCCTGGCAGCATGCTGATTGAATCTTTTCCTAGAATTGGATTTCTGCACAAAAGAAAACCGCAAACTAGGAGGGATTCTATCTATCTTGACAGAAGTCCCAATTCAACTTGTGAGATGGTAAAACTCCATTGCCTTTTCTCCATCATGATGACATTAATTATGTCAGCAGATGAAGCTATATTTTCCAACTTGGAATTAAGATAATAGTCTCTTCAATGTATTCTAAATTTCTAATTATACTCGATCAACCTACTGCAGAATTTCATTCCGGGAATCACACAGGTAGATAGGATAGAGTCATGTTCAACTGAGGGTGCATCAAATGTTGAAGAAAGGTCTCCATCAGAGGGTGAACATGTGAGTCAGATCTTTTTTATGATTAATGGCTTGTTTAAGATTGAATGTCGATATTAGTTTCATTTGATCTGTAATTTTGCCAATAGGATGTTTGTCGCGTAAGTTATCGTGAAATTGATTGTCATTTTTCCAGAGTATATGGGTTGACAACCTTGTTTTTTTTTTTTCCGGTAACAGCCTTGTGTTTTTTGTAGATTTTCAGTAACCTCAATGTAATATCTAACCATCACTTATTTCCTTATTAAACTGTTTTGAACTTTGATTTGATATTATGTCAGGTTATATTTCTTCTCATTCTGGCATGGCATTCACAGCTCACCAATTTTGTGGATCCATTCGCAGCAGTAATTTAAGATCTTCCTGTTCGAGATGCAAATTGAGTTGCCTGAGTGGCATCCATTTATTTACCAGTAGTCCCACAAAAGTATTTCGTAGATCTAACATTTTTTTATCATAGTAACAATTTATTATAATAGTCTAAAGCTTCATTTTTGTCAAATCACCTAGTTCTGTTTTTTACTACACTAATGTTGCTCTGTGTGTGGTTACCTGAAGAGAAACCTCTGATATTGAGGATTGATCCCTTAAAGTTTTTGTTCACTGTCTCCATCGGACTAGCGGTGAGTAGGGTCCTTATGAAGTGTTGGTGTCTACTAAACAATAGTGAACTACTTTTCCTCCTGTGAACCCTCAATGGGATGAGAATACTAGAATCCTGAGCTTTTGATGTTTGAATATGGATTTCTTGTGGAACATGGAGACATTAAGGACTATCGGGAATGCCTGCAGAAAACTTTTGAAAGTGGACCAATGATACGTGAAGCTCAAAGATCTTGACCATATGCGGTTGAAGGTCAAGTTTTGATCTTGGGGTTTCATTCTAAGGGCGATTGCAATATGCTTCATGGTATATCCGATTGGGGTTTGATTGATATGGAATGCGAGATGACGAGATCTCTGTGCTCTCCCAGTGATAATGAGCAACCCCCATCAAAGCCAGGGGGAGATTCTGACTGGTTTTGGATTCCAAAGAATCAAGGAAGCTCTATCTCACGATTGAATGGGGGACAACCCCTCTCTTCAATTGGGAGGAGATTTGAAGGATAAGGGAGGGGTTCACCCTCAAAATAAAACTAAAATAACTTAATAGCCATAGTCAATCAATGACGAGGGAACGTATGTTTCCAGGTCTTTAAAACAACCAAGGAGCCAACAAAGTAGTGTTGAAGCGCGAACAGGATACCTGCAGTCTTCAGTAGCCAAAGACCAATTCCGTGTTTATACTCAACCATAAGGTGTTTATTACTCAAGACTCCCGGCTAGCTCAGTATAGAAAGGTTGTAGCAAGGATATTATGGATAAGGTTTATATTCGAAAGAGTAGTAGGCTTACTCTTATAATTGGGCCTCTAGAACCTTACATGAGCGTTCACGCTAACTTCTGTCTCTTGAATCTCCGTCTTCAAATGGATATTTTATCTCGACATCACTTGTGTCTCCTGTAGAGGTAGTGACAGAGAGGGGCAACCTGAATTAGGTCCTCTGCTTTACCCTCACCATCTTCATCAAACGTCTTGATTTTTTGGAGGATATCTATGAACAATGAATTGGAGGTTGGTGGTTCCAAAATGGATGGTGAAGGAGCTGGACAGAAGGGGATACTATTAGGTGTTCTATTACAGGAAAACACAACAGTTCAAAAAGCAGGTGGACATCCATCAAGAGTGGTCAGTCAGGCTGTTTCATAGCCCAAATCATGGTAAAAAAGTGTACAGATGCTGTGCAAAAATAGATTCCAGATGCCTCATAAACTGCCCCCGTCAATTTCAAAATCAAGGAAAACATATCTGTAGACAACCCAACCATAGACTACTACAATTTATAGCCAAACAATGCTAAAAAGGTCACAACCCATCACATAGGCTCTAACGATGATTACTAGAGGCAATCACCAAAGTCTCCTACTTTTTCAAAAAATCAAAAAAAGTCTGCAACTTGCAATCATCCCCGACTTTATCACCGATTAATCGGCAATTTTGTGATGTCCTATTTTTTGCTTCTTGTTTTTCCACTTGTACTTGGAGCAAAAAAAAAAATCAGTTTTGTACTATTTTGTTCATAAAAAACCTTTAGGTTTCCTATTTTGTTTGCTAAAATACATATTTTCTTAACTTGAAATATATTATGATATATTTTTTTATTTTCCCCAATTTTGACCGACTTTTCCCAACTTAGACCCTTGCCGATTCCCAACATTGTGACTATGATTAGAGGAAGTTGATATTAAATAGGGGTACACATCTCACCATGGATCAAAATTTTGGATTTTCGATACGTATCGTCCAGCCCCAAAACCGATACGTATCGGTTCCGGACAATACTTTCCGGTTTTTTTCCCAAAAACAAAAAAAAACAACAAAAAATTATCGGATGATAATTTCAAATTATCGTCTGATACGAACGATACATTGAACGATACGGATGATACGAACGATAATTTGACTGTTTTTTAAGGGGGGCAATAAAAACCCAATGTATCGTATCGTTCAAGTTCAAAACCGATACGTATCATCCGATACATATCGGTATTGGACGATATTTTGATCCATGCATCTCACAAAATTTCATAAAAGACAGATTCAAAACCAAATGCAATAAGAATATAACCATCTGATCTTGCACAAAAACTGGCCAGTACTCTTTGAGGGAAGCATCAGAAACTAACCAGATTTGGATTGGAAGAGATCCCAGAAAACCGTTATTCAACAAGTATGGACAGATTTTTTATGTTGGCAAAAACTGGTGTAAAAAGCACAAAAAAATCTGTAAAAAATTACTGGACAACCTATGTAAATCAAGAGCTCCCAAAAAATGGTGGTTTCATCTCGATCTGAGGTCAATACGGTTAACAACATGGCATCAGCGCCACGTTATCACTCCCAGGGGTCCACACAAGCCTATGTCAACTAATACTAACGAGACTAAAATAAAGGTTTGGTTTGAGTAGTGATGCTAGGTTTTGAGTTTGATATGTGTTGGTGGTAATAGGGTTTTGTTGTGAGGGAGAGAGAGAGAGAGAGAGAGAGAGAGATGATGTATATGGCTTAGTTAAGGAAAAAGAAGCCCCCGCTAGTCTATATTTAATGAGAGCTCACTAATACAGTATATTACTCATTCACCAAATATCGCACACCACTAAATGCATGTCACGCTAATAATCGCAATAATTCCCAATAGGACATCATAAATTTCCATCAAAGAAAATGGACGTGTAGCTGAAGAAAATTCGAAGTGCTCCTTCACTCAGAAATGAAACTTATAGTTTGCATGTCTTTTAACAATATGATGACCTAGGCACTTTACAGTTTATTGGTTTATTATTATTATTATTATTGTTTGTTTGTTAAAAATAATTTCTAATGCCATTTGATTGATGCATCTCCTCCATCCTCTCTGTTAAAAAGGTCTTGAAAAGTATGGAATTTCAAAGGGAAGGGAGGGGCCTTATTGATTGTCTTTTCCTTAGTCAATAGTTTTCACAAATTATTTGTTTAGAAGTTAGTCATTGGTATTGCTATATTTACAAATCCTATCTCCATAATCCTGTAACACATCCCATAACTTGCAACTTTATGGTTTTCAAGGCTCTGGGAAAAGTTGTTGGGATCAAAAAGGAAAGGGAAAATGAACATTCAAGTGATTCATGGGGGGGAGGTACTAGTCATTCTCAAAGACTCCTTCCTAACGATAAGAGGCACTCACCATCACCTAACCTAGGTAACAAATATTGTGCAAATTTTTTGTGGATTTTTATTTAGATTAATTAAAGTGAATTTTTTTTAGCAAATCCTGCAGTATTGTTTCACTTTATATTTAAGGTTTTTATTCTATTGGAGTTTATCAAATGTATGAAATGATGGTAATGATGCCTTTGAAATTAGATAATTGCAAAATTAATTTCTTATTGCAAGACCCCTGGATCCTCTCAGTTATTTGGGAGATTGGTGGATAGCAGAGTGACCAAAAACGCTCCTTTTTGTTTTTTTTTGAGGGGGAGAAGGGTGGGTGGAATACAAAAAGTATGCGTTTTAAACCTATTTTTTTCGAAAATAAATGTTTTTAAGGATATGAAGTTGAAAATGTGTACGCTTACCATTTTGTTGCCAAAAAATAGTTATTATTATTATTACTATTTGAAAGGAATTTGGTACTTGCCCAGAGATAAGTCAGTGTTAACATGATGCTTTGGAGTTTTTCCATATTGTATTTTGTACATATTATCGTCATTTAATTTCTTTTTGCAGAATTTAACAAGGATGGTGGAACTGATATCTCAGACGTTCATAGGAATCTCCAAAATCTGTATGATTACAATGTTTGGCTTAGAGAACAGTTTGCAGCTTCCCAATCTTTGCTTGAAGATTTAATGCAGAAGGTACCTCCTTCAAGCGGAACATGAAATGCATCTAGCGTTTTCGTAGACAAATGATGCCAGCTTGGCAGACTACCGTCGGTAACTCAGGTTCAAGGAAATCACAACGAATAGAAATTTCTTGTGAAATGTCCTTGGTATGTGTTCCATTACAAGTAGTGTTCTAACTTATAAAGAGGGTAGGGGTCGGGTTTGTGGAATAATAGTGTCGCTAAAATTATTCTTTCATTAATCTTATCTTTTCTTTTTTCTCTTTTTCTTTTTTTTTTGTTACTGTAAAAATTAGGTCTGGTCCGAGGTGGACCAAAATTAGATGGCATTGGTCGGGTGAAGAGAGGAGGTCACCTGTAGGACTAGAGCGAAAAAGCCTTTCAAAATTGGTTGATGGCTGTGACGCCTGTGATACTGGTCCCTGAATGATTGCCGTTGTAATAATGTGCAAGTGTAGATATCTCATATCAATCTGATGTTAAGAGTTCGACCGATCTGTGTGTAGATTAATTTGATTCTCTCACCTGACAGCATAAGAGATTATGGAGCTTATGAAATCGCTTCCCTTTTAGCAACTGGTAGTGGACTATTCAAAGTGATTCATAAATAATTAAACAAAATAAAGATGTTTGGCTCTGTTAGCTGTTCATTTTACATGATTTCGATCAAGCAATTAGAATGATTCACCTTTGTCATTTTTTTGGTTGGTAGGACAAGCAGACAATTGAGGTTTGATCAGCCAAGGTTGGATTTGATCTTTCATTCATTTTTCTATAGTGGATAGTCGCATGAAATGACAGATCATGGCCGTTCCACATGTACTTAGGGTACTTGAGCCTAGAGGGCACATTCTGCATTTCGGATCTGCCACAGAACATAGTCACCAAAGTCTCCAAATTTCTTGAAAATTTGCGAATAATTTGCAAGGTTGAGGTTCTTGCAGATTTTTCAAAAAATTTTGTTTTAAAAAAATCTCAAATAATTAAAGATATTTCAATAAATTGTTATTTTTTAATATTTTTTGGATTTGTTTATACTGTTTAATCTTCTTTTTTCTCCGAATATTTCCTCTAACTTGCCGAAATTTGCGAGGTTTTTCTGAATTTTAATCTTGCGGAATTATTGCTGAACTGGGGCTTGGTGATGCTACAGGTGTGTAATAGGATTTTCTTACAGTTGGCAAACCATGCCTTCAACCGATAGTGTGGGTCATTCATAGATCAAATTGAACCATACTTTTTAGGCAGCCATTACTTGCACTCTTAAAGTTGGCCCTTGCATCAAATTTAAAGGACTTTGTATTTTAGGGACTTGTGACATGTGAAACGCAAATTTAGACTATCTGATTTGCAGTTTATGATCTATAGATCTCTAGTGCATAAGATTAGAGCAAAACAAGATACTTATCATATGATCTATTGTGGTCAAATGTTGAATCAGATAATAGCCTTTGACTCCATTTAATCACATGATGAAGATTATATTTCATGATAATCTTTTGCAGTTAATATTTTTAAATCATGGGGCTCAAATCGAACGGCTTGAAAGTCTCTTTTTAAATTCGGTGCAAGGGCCAACTTTCCGAATGCCTGTAATGGCTCACTACTTTTTATCATGCACACAGCACACGAATAACTGGATGAACCTAACCATCCCATCCTAGTTGGCCCTCTTTCTCGGATCACATGGTTAAGCACCCTAGTTCTGTGAGCCTTAACGCTGTTTGGGGAATACCCAGATGGTCGATGATCATCCTGCAGGTTAAGCCTGTAGTTTGAAAGAACTACGGTGGGCATTTTAGCTGCTGGTTTGCTTCGTCTCCGTTCTCCCTTTACCTATCTTATTTCGTTTGCTTTTTTGTAAAAGGTAGCGCCTGCTGAATTATTGAAGGCATGAAAACATTGACGGCTTCGAATCAGACAATGGAGATCATTTTTCATCCCAGTACAATTGATCTTGATACCATGAGCATGCCATGAGATGGTCATTTTTTATTCCACATGGAACACATTCCAAAAAGTGACCTATATTTCGTGTTTTATGTGTTGTGATCTTCTGGTCACTTTTTGGGATGAGTGCCACATTAAATAAAAAAATGACTGTCTGATGGCCCAAGGTCTCAATAAAAATTGTGGAAGGTTGGGAAATAATATCCACCATCTGATTCCGTGTAGTGTGACAATTTTCAGCATAGGTGTCTCAATAATCCGGTAGGTGCAAATAAAGCTCCCCTTTAATAAATTGTTTGCTTAATCAATAACAATAATATTGGTGTGATAATAATAATCTGAAGCCTACTAAGCTGAGCAAGAGACCCCATAATGTGTTCGAAAAGTATTTGGGACATTTTACTTCATTCATGAGCAAGAGTTGTTCACTTCTGTCCCCTTCTTCTGTACTCTTTATCACTAAATCAATCAATAAAACAGCCAACAAAAGAACTTAACAATGAAAAAACAATCGATGCAACCACTTTCCTCTGCACACCCATGATCAAGTAGGAAAAAAACATTCCCATATATACACCCAACCTCTCCTCGTATCTCATGTGGGATAGTTTAGCAGAGCAAACTTCACATGTAGACCTATCTTGCCACCTTCGGTGATTAGCTTGGCAGCCGTTACCAGCCAATGCCCCGGCATGTCGTGTGGGCCACGAGAAACCTCTGCCGCCTCCACATATCTAAGAAGCTTCTGAGAATGAACAGGCACAGGTGGACCATCTGGGTACACGCCAGAATTCAGCGCGGCAGGAGTCTGCTTCGGGGGCGCTGCTGAATCGCGTTGAGTGAAAGTGGTGCTCAGATTCGTAAGGAAGCTCGATCTGTGCAAAGAAGCTGCCGGTATTTGGGCCCACTCAGTCTTCCGGATGCTGCAGTTGGGCAGATAGGTGAAGAGCAGACGGAGGTGGAGAACGGTTTTAGCCCACTTACCTCCTTTGGTGATCAGCTGGGCACCCGTAACCACAAATACACCATCACCAGATGTTCCCTTCAACCACTCTGGGTCATGTCTGACAGCAGACGTACACACATGCGAGTATTTCCTCCATTGGATTCGCTCTAAGTATCGGCTGTCTGCTTCGTCAGAGCCACGCCATTGACACGGCTTTTGTATAAGGCCGGGCTGGGTGGGTTGCACCAGCATACTAGGGATACTTGAGAGATGTTGCAGGTGTACCGCCAACCGGTTGCACTTCTTGCCTTCCAAATACAACCGAATGCCAATCACTGGCTTCTGACCACTTGAGACCTGAAAATGACATCGAGCTTCAGCAATTCTGAAAGGGAATGCCATGTGAGTTTGTAAAAAACTAGGCCAGGGCGCTTTTAACACCGGACGTGGCCTTGAAATCAGCTAGGTTCTATCAGATGTAGCCTGCAGATATAAATCAGCTGGGTTTTTTTTCAAGGTCCTGTTCAGTGTCGAACATAGTGGGCCATGGTTGCATAAAATGTCTGTCAGTCTATAAAGATTGAATAAAACAGATATATTCGTTGATTATCCTTTTGATCATAGCAAGATTTCATACCGAACAAATTAGGTTTAATTTTTAAAGAAATTTTGGTATGTTATAAGGCAGAGAACATCAACCATTACAAAGGGCAGGCTGGTACTCGGAGGTCAGGCCAGAGTCCAAGGATGGTGTAAATGGGTCATCTGTTGTTGAAGAATGGAATTGGTGTACAGGAGCAATGAAGGAGACAAGGATGTACCTGTGTAGTGCTGACATGAAGTTTGGGACCCATGAAACTAAATTGCAATGCAGGACAGGAGGCCCTTCTTCTTTGAGGGCCAAGAGGCAGCTCATTAAACACAGGTGCCCACTGCCGAGGAACTTGGAACTCCAAGAAGTACTGTAAATCCTCTGGGGAAGGTTTGTCTGATGAGAAACTTTGTTAATTACAGGAAATGCAGATTCAAGCAATCAAATTTCTCCAAACTGTAGTCATCTACTAATTTCAATTTAAATCGGACTGAAACTGAAAACAATTATATCAAAATGAAGTAAAAGGTGAACAAAATACTCTTGATTCATATGTACATATGGACAGCGGTCATTTGGGTACCACATCAATGACCATCCTAAAAATATAAAAATAAAATATGTTTTGACACTGTTCATTTTGTGACCAAAGGTTTATATTTTTTGAGGGAGAAATTTTTGGGTGAAAAATCCATATCTTTGACCCATGCAATGAAGGGCCAAAAAGTCTAAATTCCGCCCCCCCCACCCTAAAATCCCCAAGAGACTCACGTGCCATGTGATCTACACTCAAGTGTAGAGTTGAACTCTACAGCTTAGTGCAGGGAACCTTTAACAATATATATATATATATATATATATATATATATATATATATATATGAAAAGAAAGTCCCGACCCTCTTTTCATGTGGGACCCAAAACTCCCGTTTGATGCCATGTGGAGCAAGGGGACATTGCATCGATCAATTTTAAAATAAATTGAAAAATGACCTTCAACAGCTGATTTGTACCGTTTGATACCATTCAATCTAGTTAACTTTTTTGCTTTTGCCATGGAGATGAGCTTTCAATTTTATTTTATTTTTTCTAAAAATGATCTATGCAATTCCCTCATGCTCCATGTGTCACCCAAAACCATGATGGGACCCTGTGGAGTGTGAAATGGAGTTGTGACCACAGTAAAGGTGGTCCTTGAGACCAAGGATCAAAATATCAGTTTCGTTTCAGTTTCGGGAATGACTAAAACCAAAAATTTGACCAAAATTTTGAATTTCGTCCGGAATTTTCCCTTCCATACATTAAGATGTCCGAATTTTTGTATCTCTTTCATTTTGGTGCCGACCGAAACCAATATGATTCGGCTGATAATTTGAATTATCGGCCGAAATTTTGATCCTTGCATGAGACCAATAAATATATATATATATATATATATATATATATATATATATATATATATATATATATATATATATATATAAGCATTTAGAATTGACTAATCAACAAGATTTTGATTAAATATGGAAAAAAAAAAAACCAATTTAATTATATGAATTTCCCATTGTCTCAATTATGACTTTAATATTCATTTTAAACCTTTAATTAACAGATTCAACAAACACGTGCTGGAAGTAATCATAGAGGCACTAAAAAAATGGTTAAAGGAAACTTAATTGAATCCATTTGGGGAACGAGGAACTTACAACGAAGATATAAGTTGATTGCATGGCTTAGATAACCGCTTCCAGGGACCCCAGTAAGAAGAGAAGTGATTGGGACAAACTTAAAAAGTATGGCATCAGGATTAGTAGGTACTGTTTGGAGCCACTTGTAGTGACTACTCAAATACGCATTTCCTCCCCTTTTTGAGCAAAAGATAGCAAGTCCCTATTACAAAACATTCATATAAGCCTCAAACTTGCCTCAACAGCATCAACCAAAGGATAACGATTAATCAAATCTGTGCTGTGCTTACATCCTTGTTTGATGTTTCTGAAAAACTGGCCAATTGCATGGTGTTTGAATTCAAGATGCGGTAGAAAACATCAGGAACCTATATTGAATTACTTAATTTATCAATTGAAATTGTAAATAAGAACAAGAAAAAATAAAATTACTGAAAGGTGAAGCACTAACACCTTGTTTTTTCCTTCTCTAGTTTTCCGATGCAATGGGGAAATACTCTTTCCATCTGAAAACAAAATATCTCCAAGATCCTCCAAGTGTCCTTTAAGTTGAGCAGGAGGAATGGATGAGGAGGGTTTCTGTCTAACACAAACTACATCCTGACCTCCAATTGACATTCCCACAATTATGTGTGTCCCATAGGTCTGGATAAACCTGTTAAATGAATCTTATCAGCATCAAAGTCCGGCATCACCTCTATATCACATTTTAGAAGAAGAAGAAGAGCGGGGCACTAGCATTAAACCATGGTTGTCAATGTCTTACGATACACGAGACGATACGCGATACGATACACGATATTATAGAAAACAATACGTATATATGATGTGTATCTTTTTTTAACCGTATCTTACGATGCACATTACGATACATTACGATGCAGTACGCGATTGTCAATATAATTAGGCACCTAGGTGCCTAAATAATCATAATGAGGCACTTAGGTGCCTAGATATCGTAATTAGATACCTAGGTGTCTAGATAATATACTTAGGCACCTAGGTGCCTAGATATCGTACTTAGGCACCTAGGTGCCTAGATATCGTAATTAGGCACCTAGGTGTCTAGATAATATACTTAGGCACCTAGGTGCCTAGCTATCATACTTAGGCACCTAAGTGCCTAAATTTCATTCCTAGGTACCTAGGTACCTAGATATCATAATTAGGCACCTAGATGTCTGATATAACTTAGGACTTTAAATCCTATTTAGACTAGGTTTTGTTAAAAGGAAAAACTATAAATAGAGTCTCCTTTCCTAATTCCTTCCATTAATTTATTATATCTGAATTTTGAGGTTAAGTGGAAGAAGAAAGAGTTCTCGATTCCAAAATTTCTGAGTCAACAGCGATACAAACGATACATGTGATTTCGTTTAAAATTAAATTTTTATTAAAAAAATTATCACTTATTTATCCTAACTCTAATCCCAAAAAAATTATAAAGAAAAAAACGACAACAAAGAAAGAAGCGGAGGAAGTTTACTAGAAGGAAGACAAATAAATAAAAAAATGATAATTTAACTGCTAACGAAGATGTCGGTGTTGATATTTGGGATAGAGATGAAGAATGAAGACTTGAGAAAAAAATTTCACATTATTTTTATAAAATTTTGTGATACAAACTGTTAATGTTAAAAAACAAGTATAGAATTGTTTTAAAGAGAAGTTGAAACTTGCAAGACACATCAGAAAAATATATAATAGAAGTGCAAAATACACACTTATACTTGTGCATCTATGGGGTTTCTTTTTATATAGTGGAAAATTGAGGAGCTTATGATTTTTATGTGACTGGATTTTTATCTCCACTTTATAAATCAATCCAATGAAATAATTTGTTCAATTTATTTGATTCAAATTTTAATTTCTAATGTGCCAGATGATGGAATGAGTGTCTTTGACACTTGGTATTTTAAAAATGATCAGAGATTGTTATATATATATATATATATTATTTTCATATTTTTAAATTTTTTATATATATTTATCTACTTTTCGTATATATTTATAAAAAACCATGTGTATTTTACAATACTCGATACGATACACAATACAAAAATTCACAATACGATACACGACTTGACAACGTTGTATTAAACTACTCACAATTTGGCCTTCAAAAGTTTAGTTCACTGGCAACATTTATATATATAAACAAAAACAAAAACAATAAAAGAAACCAATCAAGCACTAGCGTTAATCTACTCGGATTTGCCCTTCAACATTTTAGCCCATTCTCATATCATATATTTACTCATACAGTAATAGCCACGCCTAAACCTGGCTAGGACAAGAGATGCCTCATTCAATTTGTCTATACGAAAAATTGAATAGATAAAATATAGTCGATATATAGAGCTCTAAAAGTGGTCAAGAAGTCAGATAGATTTTCTTGGCTCGTGAATTAGATGGATTACTTATATTTAGGGGTCTCAATGGGCCGGGCCGGGGCCTTAAACGGATCAGAATTTAAATGGGGTAAAATGGTCGGCTCATGCACCGACTAATAAATAACCTAGCCCATGCCTGGCCGGGGTAATACCCAGCCCGCCACATAATCGGGCTTTGTTCGGACCGGGCCGACATAAGCCCATTCAAACCACATTTTTAATCTTTTTTAGGGTGAATTCAAACCAGACATGAGCCCATCCAACCCTTTGGAGCAAAAGTAGTTGAGGAAAATTACCAAATATATCGTCATTTTAAAACACTAATGGATTAAAATGAGGATAATATAATAATTTCACTAATATTGACTAATATATATAATGAAATGGGTGTATAGTGTATACTAATATACACATACATATTTTTATTCGGGCAGGGCCAAAGCTCTATAGTATAATATAATAATTTTCATTCGGGCCGGCCTGTTTATTAAATGGGTATAAAAGTGCAGTTCATACCCGGCCCATGGCAGGCCGGGATGGGATCAAGCCCAGCCCATTGAGACCCCTAATATTAAGATGAGGAAACCAGAAAAGTTGGTGATGAGGAAATTTGTAAAGTTGGAATAGCAATAAATGTGTGTTATTTTGAAATCTTAAATGCAGCATAAAAATTCTATTATATTAAGGGGCAGTAAATGAGTGAAAAACACACAATTACCTCGATAATAATGCAGGTTGCCAGTTAGATGGAACAGCCTTTTTCACTTCCTCTCGTAGGACTAAAGGAGATGTTGTTAGGTGCAAATTGTACAGGGAGATGAAGTAACCGTCAAAAGCGAGATATTTAGTGTCTGTCGCATCATCCAACCAGCCTCCACTTAAATCAAACATAGCATTAAAATAACCTGAAGGAATTTTTCCTTGCACTGAAGACTTCTGATTAAGCAACTCTGACATCTGCTTATGAACACAACAGAACAGCATGACAGCAAATATGTCACGAAGTAGAGCGTGAAGCAGGAAGATAACCAAAAACAAATTTATAAAAAGATTAATGGAACATCACTCACTTTATTTTGTTAAAAAAATGTAACTTCCTTTAGAGGCTATTGCATATCAAAAGTTTACCTTTATGTACGTCAGGGACCCTGACATCTGTAAATGTCGGCTTCTGACACATAATAGCCTCTAAAAAGCTTTTTTTTAATACAAGATAAAGTCAGCAATGGGAGTCGATCTTTTAATAAAAATATCCCTAGATTGACAAATTCAAATGTCAAGAGCAAACAGCATTCTTCCAAAATAAACAAATATTGAACCATGGTCATATGACTCAATTCTTTGTTAGAGGAATTGTTTTTATGAGCAATCCTAGATTAGCGACAAATCCCAGTTCTTCACTGCAATAATTGATGAGAAGTACCAATATTAGAGGCTCACACATGTGAAGTAAATCATGCCAGAAGTAGAATGTGGAAGCTGGAAACAAGTGATGCGAAAATGTACAGGGTTTGTATAACATATTTTTCTGTGGGGCACCCTATAGATAAAGCCCTCGGGAGGTATGCCACGACCAGATATAAAATCCAATAAAGGGTCACCATCAAGCATTGGCAATTAACCACCAAAATGGAGAGAAGATAAAGTTTGTGCACATGGAAATGTAAAGCACTATCCTAACGTGCAGCCGTGTTCTAACTTCACAATTTGCAGTTTACAAATCACCCAGTGGCGACAAGCTGGAATGATCAATTGCAATTTTGCACCACTAGCTGTATACCATGGAAACTGATCCGGATTAGTAGTTGCCATATAGAAAATGGCAACATGAGGCATGTGGGCATCAAGAATGAGAGGACCATAGCTCACACATGCCAAACCAAGCTAGGCTACTTGTCCACATCTGTGCAACAAGCAGAGTAGTGGTAAGAATGGTTTATGGACGACAATGCTATCAAGAGTCTGTCGGGCAATCACCTAGGAGAGGGGAGGGGAGGGGAGTCTCACCTTGCCTACCTAGGCGATTCCCTAGGCGCAACCTAGACAAAAACGATCTTAGGCAATCACCTAAGCAGTCCGCGTGATTTCATAGGCTCGCCTCGACCCCTATAAAACATGTTGGGTTTTTTTTTTTGCAAAATTGAGTTGCGCTCTTTTGAGGGTATCTTGGTCTTTTTTCAATGGGTTACCTTTGGGTTAGCCTTATATACCTTAAAAACACTTTTTTTTTCTTATTACATCTCATTTGGAAGATCAAAACCACAAAAAAAATTGATTTTTTAAACATTGATTATTTTTTCAAGAGCCCAACATCCATCGAAATCATACCAAACCTTCTTTTTTTTGTTTCTATTATCCTCTCATTACTCTAAGTTGTTAAACAGTTTGATGTGGGAATGTATCAATTATGTTACACTTTGGAGTAGTTATAAAAAAAATATATGTTACACTTTGGAGTTTAGATAATGGATGTGGTTGTGGACTTGTCGTTTATGTTTTTCTTTTAAAAAGTTATCAACTGATGTATTCATGTGTCATGTATGCAGTTTCACTTTGTAGTTCATTTGTTTATTTGAATGCATTTATGTTTTATGTGGTGTTGGTTTATGGTTGTTATTTATTAATATTTAGTAATTTAACAAATAAGTTTTGTAGGTTTTTCAAAAGACCATGGGAGAGAGAGAGGGCCAGACATGATTTATTCCAGAATGTGACAGACAAGTTATGGCACTATGAACATGGGAAAATGTAGCACTGCATTGGAGATTATCTTCAGTCTTAAAAATTGTTATTATTCCATTGGCTTGAACATAATTAAGTGTAGAACCTTGTTATTATAAGAGGTCTATTGATAATTGTATTTATATCAACAAATGAGTTTAGAGAATCTACAAATGATTGGTTCTCATTATTTTTATTTGATACATGCACATTTGTGCATACATCTACAAAGGCTTGACAGTAGTGGAGAAGCCACGTTGTCCGATGGTGGTCCCGGGATCCCCCATCGATAAAAAAAAATTAAGGTCCTTAAAGGACCCATCGTTTGGGCTGCAAGATATCTGAAGGAGGGACCCCCCAAATCCTAAAACTTCTCTCACGCCACTGTTCTCTCTCTCTCTCTCTCTCTCTCTCTCTCTCTCTCTCTCTCTCTCTCTCCCCAATCCCAGCCCCCGAGCCCCTCTCTCTCAGCAGTTTATCTCTCTCTCTCTCTCTAATCTTAGGGCATCTCTTTCTCTCATAATCTCATTCCCTCTCCCAACATTTTCTATGATCACCAACACCAAGAGCTCTCAAAGAGCGTCGATTTTTACACCGAATTCATAGGTAAATTTTATTATTTTTAAAATTTTTAATAAGAAATAAAAGCCCTAATTTATTTTTTATAATATATTTTTTTATATTTTTAAAGCCCTAATTTACAATGTTTCATAAGACACTAAAGCCCTAGTTTAAACAATCTTTACTAGAAACATAAAGCCTTAATTTCTACAAATCTACAATGTTTCTTAGAACCCTAAAGCCATAATTTCTACAATTAGGGCTTTAGGATTCTAAAAAATATTGTCTAAATCAGGGCTTTAAAAGGCTATTTTATTTTAGTTTAATTAGATGAAGTGATTATGGGAGTCAATCTCTTGAAAAATAGGTATTAATACTATTCCCCCACATTATATAGGTTATAAAGCACCTTTGGCCTAGAGACTCTGACTTCCACAATGCCAGGTCTAATTCTGATTTCCACAACTATTACTATCTGACGACTATCAAGGACCCCCCATCAGAAAAATCCTAGATCTGCCATTGCTTGACAGCCTACAAGTATACCTATATGCAAACTAACAAAAGCTCGAGAAGTGAACAACAAACTTGGCCAAACCAATCTGATGATCCAACTCCAAAATAGATTCCATGATTCTGTCCAGCACTTACCACGTAATAGACCTTATGGATTGTACATAACATAGGAACATGATAATATGGTTGCACCAGTTGAGTTTTTATATTAGCCATGATAATATAGTATGTATGGTTGCGCTTGATTTTTAAAATATTTGCATGTTTAAAGTTTAAGCATCTTTAAAAATAAACTGAGAAAATAAGTTGTCATCATCGTCATCATCATCATCATCACCATCATCATCATCATCATCATCATCATCATCATCATCATCATAATCTCTTTATCCCATCTATTTGGGGTCGGCTTTGCGAGTCCTACTTCTCCACTTGTAAAATCTAACCGAGAAAAATAATACCATAATATCCTCTCTTTAAGAGGTTCTCACTTGAATGGGAACAGCAGTGTAGAACCTGCCAAGCCATCCAAAAACGTGCTCAAAAAATAAAGAGTCGATGATTCAACTCTGAAATTATTTTGGGGAAGCAGAAAGCAAAAGTTGCACAGGGAAGCCAAATTTAATGATGTTTCTGTAGTATACAAAAGGTAGCACAGGTTGAGTTGTAGGTTAAAAGGCTGCAAACTAAAGAGCAAGCAAGGTAAGAGGACCAACCATAATTTGTATATGAGAGGAAGGGAGAGTTAATTGACTTAACTGAATTGAGATTTCTATGCATAAATAGAAAGGAAGTTATCGTTCGTTTGGAGAAGAAGCTCAGAAATCATAGAAATTAGAAGAAAAAAGTTAAGATCGTGCAAAATAGATACAATATTTGAGGTGAAACCAATTCAACGGAAGAGGTGAGTACATATAACTTTAATTGGAAGGAGGAGGAACCAATCGATATGTTCATAACTTCATTCCACTTTGAACACAAACGTTAAAAAATCGCTCCTTCTCAGTAGAAAGATATTTGCACCATCTACCAAATTATCGCCAGTTTTCGATGGCTTAACGCCAATTCTCTAACTAAATTACAAATATTTATCAGTTTTTCTTTACTAAAGCCAAATTATACAAGGCCTAAAACAGCAAGCTATAAATTCTCAATCGTAAATCCCGTCCCCTTTCGTTCACAGACGACGCCTAACTCCCTAAAACTACTAAATTCTACAACGGCTATACAATTCATTCAAATCAGAATCCACCAGATTAAACTCAAACTAAATCCCAAAACCTACCAACTCCTATAACAGAGATCGAATTCATACAAATCAAAATTCACCCAATTAAACTCAAACAAAGGCCCCCAAGACTACTAAATCCTACAACAGCTATAAAATTCGTTCAAATCAAAACTCACCTGAATAAAATCGAGCATATCGGACTTGAATCTCATTCTGTCCCCTTTATCACATCCAATATCCTTCGATACGCCCGGAATCGTCGCTCCTCCCGGAATCACAACAGCCCTCCGATTCTCCTCATCAATCTCCACCAACCGCTCGCTCCCAAACCCCTTCGCAAACTTCAATCTGAAGTCGCTGGTCAGATCAAACCCTAACCCCAGCGATCGAACGGCTCGGACCTCAATCGGCTCCAACTCGTCCATCTCTCCATGTCCAATCTCCATCATGATCTGAATTCAAAAAACCGCTAGCGAATCCAGAACAAAACCTCAGAAATCGCCATCTATCGGAGATTAGTAGGGTTGAGTTGTGAAATCGGAGGCGGTTTAAAGGTGGACGAGGGTGCGTTATAGGGCCTGGGTCGTCTAGGGTTTGAAAAGAATGCCATTTTGAACGAAGTATATGAGAATTCAAAGACGGCAGACATGGAAATGGAAACAGTAGACCACCAGAAGAGTGCACCACGGATTCCGCTATTTATAGCCTTTGACGTTTACCCTGCATAAGAACAGAAGCACGAAAGCTTTTTGTTAGGTCAAACGCCTGCTTCTGCTACTCGCCTAATCCACAGGTCTATGGAGTATGTAGTTCCCCGATCTAAATATCGCTTGCCACTCTCATATACTTTTAGATTTCTTTGTACGTACGGTTATAATGCTGTGTATCGTTTTGTTTCCTTAATGTTCGTGGAAGTCAACCTTTAATGTGTTTGGTTGGTACGTCAAGCTTCATCAGATTGTTAACCTTATAAGGCCGGTAAAGAAGTGCCATGTGAATATCTGGTAGACTTCTTATTTTCCGCAATTGAAGTGTGATTTATTTTTAAACAATCTAAAATTTTTAAGTAGCAATTCATTATTAAAATAAATCTTTGTAGATAAAGAAAAATGTCTATAAATAGATGTGAACCATCCGATTCACCAACTTTGATGTCAATTATTAAAAGTACAAACAATGGTTGATACAATAGTCTACGGAATAGATGGTCTAAATCTCCCTAAAACGACACTTTTAGGTTAGTTGGTACTTCAAGCCATCTATCATCTTGATGGTACAAATCGCTCAAATCTTAAATCATTGATAATATAATATCATTTAAACACTACTTTCATGTTTATATGATGTGTAGGAGAGTTGGTTTTTTTAAAACAAAAATAACGATTGATATTAGAGTACATAGATCAATCACTTTGATAATATGAGTTACCCACATCTTAAAAATGGATGGTGTATGATCATTCAAATACCAAACTGTTTGTGGTTGAAATGATTTCGATAAATATCATTAATATAAGTGGCCCGCACTGTGCACGCACTATGTAATAAATAGGTTGCGTGTGATGTATCAGGTTACAGCAGACCAGATGAGATGGTGACGCGTGTCAAAGACCCACTTGGCGTTGATATGTAGATGTGATAGATAGGCCACTTGGTCAACACCAGATAAGCTTTACCTGCTTCCGTTGCTAACAGTCCAGGTTACTTTAGACAGTACCAGTTGCACTACCTCTATGATTCATGCGGGTATTTACAACCGAAGATTTTACGTTGCGGAGGGTTTTTATCCGTTAAAGCGGTCGACTGGCTGACTGCCTTTAACCACACGACCTTATATTTCGTACCATTTGCTTCACAATAGATATTGAGATCATGGCTCGTTTAACATAGGCTGTAAGCTACAAGTCTACATTCCAAAAGTCTCGGGAACACTTTATGGTATGTCATAATGAATCACTTTTGGGATGTGTTGTGCGGAAACGACCTCTAATCGTCTAACTTGAGACGGTCAACAATTTTGACGAGCCAAAAACCTAGTTGCGAACGTTGGAACTTCAGTTGTAAATACCGGTACCAGAATAAATTGTAAAAGACGATGTACTTAAAAAAAGGGTTAAAGAAATCAACACTTACCTGGAAAGTATTATTAACTTGAAAAAAAATGCCTAAGTTTATTTTGTCCACATCAACATAGTGGCAAATTTGGTCGAAATTTGCCCAAATGATTCAAACCAAAATTTTGGTATTATATATATATATATATATATATATATATATATATATTAGTAATTTAGTATATATTATAGTAATTTTTTAAACTAATATTAAATATATTTTTAATCCTCGAAACTTTCTTGAATTTTTTCTAAAAGGTATCGAAATTTATCCCAAATGTACCGAAAGGACTCCCACCGAAAAATTACCGAAAACGAAATTTGTCACCATGCACATCAAGATGGAACATAAACTTTAAGTGACAATCCCACCGAAAAATTACCGAAAACGAAATTTGTCACCATGCACATCAAGATGGAACATAAAACTTAAGTGACAATGACCAATCTCTCAACCACTATAATACTTTATTAATTTGTGTAAAAATTTAAAACAATTTTAATATTATATATCCCACCTAGGCACCTACATATAAAAGAAAAAGGAATTTAAAATTTGGTACTCATTTGATTCCTTTTTACTGAAATGATATTTTCCATTCTATCACATATGACAATAAATGTTAAGTACGAGTTAACATAACTCATGCTTATTATAGCAAAATCTCAAACCATGCATACTTCATTAACATTGGTTATCAAAATCCTAGAGGATAAAGACTTTATTTTGATTGGGGTACCTCTATTTGCGCTAACGCATTCTCTAAAAGCATCCACGTCGCAGACTCTTTCAAAACCATTGATTAGTTTAAATCAAATGGTGGAAATTGTGTTTCAGCCCAATATTCCACACAATAGATCTTGAGATCATGACTCACCTATCAGACAGTCATTTGTTTACTCTATATGTCACAATCCCAAAACAATGGCCCTTAAATCACATGGCACACATCACGATCAAACGTGAATTTAGAGTCATTGTTTGGGGATCTGTGACACATGGAATCAAACAATGACCGTCTTATAGATGAGCTATGATACCAAGATGTATTTTGTGAAATATCTTGGTGAAACATGACGTCCATCATCTAATCCGACATAATCAATAGTTTTCAAAGGGATTGGGACGTGGGCGCTCTCAAATAATGAGTGGATGCAAACAAAATTACCTATCAATTTATGATAAAAATCGAATCATATTAACATATAATAATATCAATAATAAATAAAAATAAGGGAGGGTTATTTACACCCATCTTTTTATAATACACGCTCTTTCACAAAAAAAAAATTGTTGACTACCTTGAATCAGGTGATGGAGATTATTTTCGTTCCAATATTCTGCACAATAGATCTTGAGATCATGTCGCATCTATTAGGCAGTTCAGTATTTATTCCATGTGGCACACATTCCCAAAAGTGATCGTCAGGCGGGCGTGCTATGATCTCAATATCTCTTTTGGGGAAGGTTGGGACGAAAAATATTCTCCATCGTCTGATTCAAAGTAGTCAATAATATTTTTTTCCTATGAAAGAGTGTGTACTCTTCACAGGAAAAACAGGTGCAAATAATTTTACCGTAAAAATAATTAATTGTTCAAAACTACAATATAAATAATTTTTATGTCAATAATGTCACACAACCTTTCATCCAATTCAAAGGTATTTGAACCAGGTGAACCGGCTTCAAACATATGCATCATAGACGAGGTACATTGGCTAGGTCCGTGACCGATACGTATCTCATACATTGGATATATATCGGTCAAACTAATTGATATTTAACCTCCTTTTTCACTTTAAAAATAATAATAAATTTATAAAAACGGGTATGTTTGACATTTTGTCTAAGTCATTCGATACAAATCAGTCTATATGACCCAATATGATCAATATTTGACCTGTTTGACCTAATATAAAATCGGGTTGTATATCTCTATAGAATAGGGCCTAACCCTATACATATTGGCTGATATGTATGGGATATGGCGATATATAAAATCATGGCTTTAACAACGTCCAACATTGCGCTATCATTCGATTTGCGTTAGGTTTACTGTGTATATGATGTATAGTAATTATCCTACAACAATTCATATTTCATAAAAAAGTTTCGTCAAATATATTCAACCTCGTATGGAATGACAATCCGTAAAATTATTTAATTCTAATCCACATATATCAATGATTAAATAACATTTCTACGATCTTAGCACAATCATTCATGGAAAATATTCTGAACTTTTCTAAAATATATTTAAGAAAATTAGAATTATAAGCTTTTCTGGAAAGATATACTTTAAACTTATCTAATTTGTGGGAATAAATGATTTTTTTGTCCCAAGTTCATATACATGATATCTTATATTTTTAATTATTATTAAATAATTTTTATCTTTTTCAAAAAAAATCATTTTTCTCTGAAATTGTTGAAATTTATAAATTTTTTCGTAAGTTTTCACAGCCGTTTAACTCCCGTACCAAAAGTTGGTGACTAGTTTTTTTGATAAATAAGTTGGTGACTATAGTTGAGATGCATCCTGATACAAATCTGGATGAAACTTGACATGTGTCTCCATTACCTAATTCCAACTCTTTATGTAAGAGCTGGTATTAAGCCATCGAGCAGTGGCGGAATCAGGATTTTCATCCAGCCGGGGCAAAAGTTGAATTAAATTTATTTTTTTTATAAATTATATATATATATATAAAATAATTAATAATTATTTATTTATAAAATATAATTTTCACCAAAATTGCATACAAAAAATGAACTTTTCATTAACAAAATATTGAAAATTATATATTATCCATCTAAAAAAATCAATCTCCAAAAATCATTGACAACGGTAATAAAGATTTCTGCTAAGGCAATTCCCCTCGACGATTTGTCATATTTTGAAAGTATTTAGCGATCGTATCATTCTCGACGCTATCAAATATATCTTTCTCAATATATGTAATCAAACAATCACTCATTCATTCATCTCCCATTTTATTCCGAAGCCTAGTCTTCAGAATATGCATCGCAGAAAATGCTCTTTCAACAGTAGCAGTAGCGACCGGAAGAACTAATGTCAATTCTATGAGCAAATAAACTAAATCATACACAACGCGCTTTTTAGTCTTCACCAGCTTTCTCGCAAGATCATTAATCCCGTCCAAATCCGAAAACTCTTCGTTCGATTGCATATCCATAATGTAAGTCTTAAGCTGACCTTCAAAAACCATACGATCTACTTCTGAAAATTCTAGTAGATAAAATTGTGCGAGGTGCAACAATTTTTTCTCATCAAAGGCTAAAAATAAATCTTTTGGATTCAAACAAGTCATGCAAAGAAGCAATTCTGTGTTTACTTCAGTGAAACAAGTATTAAGCTCTTGCAGTTGCATGCCAATAACTGTATAGAAGAACTCAATACGATAGTGATGTAGATTTGTCATTTCTTCGGCTCTACGACGTGGTCGTCCATGTATTACAAATTTATCATTCATATTCGGAACAATAATATCATGCGTTGTACAAAATGAAACAACTTTGGTGATGATGGAATCTCATTCACTATCCCTCATTACTTGCAATCTTCGCTTCGATAATTCTACCAAACGCATAGCATTCACAATGTCTTGTTCTTTTCGTTGCAATGCCTTTGATAAATCTCGAGTGATTAACAAAATCTCCTTCATTACATGTAGAGTGAATGCAAAATCAAAAGTGTACATGGTATCTATTAGAGAGCTTGCTTTAGCTTTTTGCTGCAGAAGTTTACCATCTTCACTGATAAACTCAAGTACTTGAATCACGGCAGGGAACATGAGAATCAAGTTTGCCAATGTATCTAAATGTGTACCCCAACGTATTTCACTAGCCCTTTTAAGGCTAGTTTCTTGATTTTTTCCCTTTCCAGTCGGCTTTTTGCCACTATTAATTGCTTCTTTCACAATTTTAGCTTATTCCTCTCGAAGAAGATCTTTACGCTTGCATAAACCCCCAAACAAATTCACTATAAGAGTAACCTCTTCGAAGAAGTTTGCAATTAATTTGTGATGTTGTGCAACATTGACAATTGTCAATTGAAGTTGATGTGCAAAACAATGGATATAAAATGCATATCCATTCTCTTTCAAAAAAAGTGTTTTAAGTCCATTAAATTCTCCTTGCATGTTACTTGCCCCATCATAACCTTGATCGCGCAATTTTGCAATACTCAAATTAAATTTCGATAATAATTCTTCAATCCCTTCCTTCAGTAACAGAGCCGTTGTTTCGCGAACATGTACAAATCCAATGACACGCTCAACTACATAACCCCACTTATCTACATACCGTATAGCAACAACCATCTGTTCTTTGATTGAAACATCACGAGACTCATCAACTAACAATGAAAAGAAAGAATTTCCAAGATTATTGATGATCACTTTTGTAGTTTCAACCGCACATGCATGAACAATCTCTCTTTGAGTCTTGGGTGAAATTAACTGCAAATTTTCAGGAGCATTTTTTAGCACAACGCTCTTAATCTTTTCATTATGCATGGAAAGAAATTTCAACAATTCAAGAAAGTTTCCTCGATTAATTGATTCTTCATATTCAACGTGACCACGGAAAGCTAATCCTTGACCAAGGAGATATCTTACGCAATCAATCGATGCATACAAGCAAACTTTATAATCCAATTTTTCTTGTTCGGTGTGCTTCTCAAAAACTATCTCAATGTGTTGTTTCTGATTTAAAAGATTCTGACACATCATATAAGCATGATGATGAACACTATCGGGTCCTCCAACATGAGTTTATAATCGCTATTTCCTCTTCCAACTTCTAAAACCTTTACCAACAAATTGTTCACCACCACTTTGCCCTCCTTTATTCGGTCTGAAGAGATAACAACATAAGTAATATGCCGCATCCTTTTCTATGCTATATTCTAACCAATTGGGAAAGTCGTCAAACCAAGTGGGATTGAATCGTATAAGCCCATATCAAAATTTCGTTCGAGAAAAATTATGGCATTTGGGTTGAAAAGGATATTTTTGTAAATAAATTCTTCTTATCCTCTCACGGTCATTATAATGGTAATTGAAAATCTTAGGACGTAGACCGGGATCTGTTGGAAGATTTTTCAAGTCAACCTCCGTCGGAAGATTTTCCAAGTTAACCTCCGCTGGAAGATTTTTCAAGTCAACCTCTGCCGAAAGATTTGTCAAGTCAACCTCTACATGACTATGTTGTGGGTAAGGTTGAACTGGATCACAATTTTCATTTTCTTCAACAGAAGATGGCGATTCTTCAAACCTTCGTTTGAAAAATTGGAGCATAACTGAATCAAGGAGCAACAAATAACTTCATTCGTCAAATAACTAATAAACGCATATCCTAATATATTCAAATTTAACCTTGATCGTTAAATAACTATTAAACGCATATCCTATTACGAATTCGATAATCCAATTGTAATACAATATATACAATATACTTAACTGTTAAGACTATTGTATAAAAAAATTTAGAACCCGAAAAAATAGACTATTGGGACAAATGTCAAAGGCTATAGGCTATAGCCCAAGCGGTCAAAGGCTATAGGCTATAGCCTAAGTCAGGATAAAAACTAAATTAAAAAATTTCAACTAAAGAAATAAGCTTAGCATAAGTAATAAATGATTATATTCATCAAAGGAGCCATTTTTTAAAATAGCTTTTATTATTATTTTATACACCACTGAGCTCAAATAAATTATCTACAGTCTATAGAAACACAACAAAGAAGCTTACTATAAAAAAATATAAATAATTAATAAATCATTAATTGATTTAAAATGATGTTGATACTGATAACAAAAAAAATGCTGACAAGAGAATAAGTTACTGATCAAAGATTACGGTCATGATTCATGAACACCAATTTATTAAAAAAAAAATCCTTTATCTCTCCCTCAGCAACTCACTCTTTTTTTGATAAATTTTCTCAACCAACACGCAACACTCTCATGCAAATGAAAACAAACAAGAAATCAAATTAATGCACCAAACCTTAGAAATAAAAATTTTCATTTATTCTAATTTAAAACTAAAGCAATCAGAAAATGATTCACTAATAATTATGTCTAAATCACCTCAATGAACATTCCATAATTTTTTACTTTATCGGTGTTTCTCATATTTTCTCTCTCTACTCATTTTAAATTTTATCTTTTCTTGTTATTCTTTGTACTCATCTCAGTATGCACATCTCGGTCGCATGACTCTATTGTCTTGTCATTTTCTTCATAATCTAATACTTGCAACGTATGATATGACAAGTTTAATAGTCATCTTATAACAATGCCATGCCCCTCCAATTTAAGCGAACCTCTTGGATTACACAATAAGCAACATAAGTAATATTACTAATTTCTGTGACTTATTAGGGTGACAAACTAAATCGCTGGTGCACGACGTGGCACGATGTGGGAGCTATGTTTTGGATGTATTATAGATGTTGATTAGTTGGATTTCTAAAATTACATGCCACTTGGCATAAAATAAGGCAGTCAAACTCGAGCCAGTAAATCAACGGTCATGAGCCATGTATCTAATTTAGTGGCATAAAATAAGGCAGTCAAACTGGAGCCAGTAAATCAACGATCATGAGCCATGTATCTAATTTAGTGGCATAAAATAAGGCAGTCAAACTCGAGCCAGTAAATCAACGATAATGAGCCATGTATCTAATTTAAAAAAACGTGGGCCCTCACTCCTCAGTGACTCTGGGAGATTTCTTCTTATTTTAGAACATTGATCATTCTAGCTTTTGACATTTTAGTCATGTTGAGGATCATTTACTATTTAGTTCTTTTGATCTTTGGGTCTGGTCGCTGATCTACTTTGTTCGTTCCAGAAGGTCCACCCCATTACGCATTGAAGGAAATGGATTGGGAAATTTATCGGATCAACCCCCCTCAGATACACCTTTTCCATCATATACCTTATATTTTCACCTTTATTCAAACTAACCAACTTTTAGCCAAGTTATTTTGAGCTAGCACAAAAAGTCTTAAATACTCCTTACACTTTTTTGTCGTCTACATGATTTTAAATTTTAAATATTTGCACTTTTCTATATTTACACGGTCTGACACGGGTTCTATTTCGTCTGATTTGAAAGCTACAATATAAAATTGATGGCGCCAAAGATAGACACGAAAAAAGGCGATATCGCCTTTAAAAAATAATAATAAATAAATAATCGATGGCGACTCTTAAAGCAGTCGATGGCGGCTCTTAAAACAATCGATGGCGACTCTTAACATAGTCGGTACTGATTATTTTAAGAGTCGCTATCGATTGTTTAGACAGTCGGTACCGACTGTAAAAACAGTCGTTATCGACTGTAAAATAAAATAATTAATTAATTAATTATTTTTTCAAATCTCTGATCGATGATGCGTCATGTAGATCGAATTAAAAAATTCAAAAAATTAGCGATCAATGGCGCATCGCTTTCACAATCGGTACCCTTAAAACAATCGTTAATGACTGTGTTAAGAGTTGTCATCGATTGTTTTAAGAGTTGTCATCGATTGTTTAAATTTTTTTCTTTTTTTAAAGAGGCGATATTGCCTTTTTTTGTGTCTATTTTTGGCGCCATCGATTTTATATTGTGGCCTTCAAATCAAACAACATAGATCCCGTTTCACACCACGTAAATATAGAAAAGTACAAATATTTAAAATTTTAAACCATGTAGAGCGAAAAAAAGTGTAAGAAGGATATTTCGGACTTTTTGTTCTAGCTGAAAATGGGTTGGCTAAAAGTTGGTCGGTTTGAGTAAAAGTGAAAATATAGGGCCTCTGACGAAAAAGGTTTATCTGATAAGGTCGATCCGGTACATTTCCCAATGGATTGGACCGTAATCCGAGCAACTATTGGACCAACAATTTGAATCAGCCGTTTCAGGGCAATGGTCAATCAGTCAGAATTTTTGGCGAATCTCTAGCTCATCATACTGTCTTGTTATCGATCGATATTGACTAATATATATATATATATATATATATATATATATATATATATATATATATATATATATATATATTTAAAGACTGATAAGTTTTCGGCGACCGTTTTCGTATAAGCCGATACATGGATGTCCAAGATGGACCGATACCAATACCTTGGTTTCTATTTTCGAAGTTATTATTGTGTAGAGGGTGCATCAATCTACTCACTTCGCAATGGTGATACCTGCATTAAGTTTTTTTAAGATAAAAGTATTTAGGAGTTTGATAAATATCAATGGTGGAAATTTTGTACTTTTGGACTCAAATTTTTAGTGGTGGAAAAATTATCTTTTTTAAGTTTCTTTTAAATAAATCATGATCAATTTTAAGCATGTTACAGTGGCACCCATTTTTGAGGTGGATGACACGCGACAGCCAACTAGCTTGAATATGGAGCCTCTTTCATATATCGACGTTTTATCACTCCGTGTCTAGCCTGCCTTTGGCGTTCCAATAGGAAGAAAGAGTTTTTAGATGACAAGAATGGGGAAGAGGGAGAAAATTTGCAGGGTCACCTCATTTGCAGTCAATTGCGTCGTGTTAGCTATATCAGCAGCCTATATTTTGTCTACATAAAATTTGTCTTTTATATCAAATCAATTTTTTGAGATGCTGACATGGCTCTTTCAATGATTTCCTATATTAATATCAGACTTTTTTATCAATTAAAATAAAAAAGGTTTAAATGGTTTTTTTAGTTAATGCTTCTATAGTCACTCCCTCTACTAGCTATCTCAGCGGCATGTACTTTGTCTAAATAAAATTTGTCTTTCATATCAAATCAATTTTTGAGATGTTGGCATGGCTCTTCCAATGATTTTTTATATTTCAAACTTTTTTATCAATTAAAAAGAGTTAAATACACGTGGTGCGCACATGGTTCTTTAGATGCCCATGCGGCCATGCCCGGGACTTTAGTCCTTAAAGGCCCATAAATAGGTGCATATAAAAAGGTCCACGAGTGTATAATGTACCTCAGTGCATGTCATGGATGATATGCAACATGCTTTACTAATTTTTTCAAGGCTTTCGACTATACGCCCGGGCGCATAGGATGTCTAATCAGTCTAGATTATATGTTATGTAAAATCATCAACTCAAAACAAATCTTATTTTTAAGTTATCAATCATAAGACATCATTTTAAAAAATAATTTCTTTTTTTGAACTTTTTTTTATCATCCGTTTGATGGATCAAAGATAATTTAATGCTTCAAAACTTTAGTGCATTGATTTTCATTTTACCACATTGTTAACGATGAAAAAGTCATAAAAACATTTTTTTTTTAAAATGGGATCTGATTGACCTTGCCTACATTGCTGAGGCACCCGATCTTCGCAATAGTCGCCACATTATCGCCACTTGATGGTAGGCAATGGTGTACGCACTGAGGGGTGAGTGAGGGCGTCCGCCCACACTGGATGCGTATTTTGAATTTTACATTAATGGACATTTTTATTTGCAATTATAATTAAGAACAAAAAATTAAAACTGCAAATAATAATACCTATCTTATATAACTTCGCCCCTTCTTTTCTCGGTGAATCTCACGTCCCTATAAAATCTCTCTATCTACACGGGAATAACACATGAGATTTACAATTAGATCCAGATTTTTAGAGGGTGGTGTTATTTGCACGGGTTAAACTTGTGAAGAACACGGGACCCCCCACCCCAATAAAAAAGTTGACAGCCTTGAATCAGGCGATTTTTTATTATAATCTTCCATACAATATATCTTGAGATCATGGCACACTTATCATACGAGCACAAGTTGATTCCGCATGACACACATCCCCAAAAGTATGTTTACACCTATTTATGAAGAGTAAATCTATAGTTACAAACAATAAAACACATCATTACTCAACTAAGCACCTATTTTTGCTCCCTAAATCTCTCATGCGTATCTCCACTTGCACCCACATATTCTCTAAAAATTCCTGCGCCTCTGATCCCTTGAAAGTCATCGATTGCTTCGGATCAGATGATGCAGATTGTTTTTCACCTCGATCTTCAACAAAATAAATCTTGAGATCATGTCTCACCTATCAAACGGTCAGTTTTCATTCCATGTGTCATACATTCCTAAAAAATCCTTGAATCATATGACATATTTTTGACATCATGTGGCACACATCATACTCAAACGTGAATTAGAGTCATTGAAATCTTTAACACATGGAATAAAAAACGGATTGCCTGATAAGTGCGACATAATAACAGGATCAATTGTGTGGAAGATCGGGGTGAAAAATGACCTCCATCATCTAATCCGAAGCAATCAATGGTTTTCAAGGGGTCTGAGACATGATCGCTTTCAAAGAATGTGTGGGCGCAAATAGAGGTACCCATCCTCATCTCCAAAAATAGATCTCTTCACACATGTATTTAAGTGTTAATACTATTGACATTTTTAATCAAATAATGTAAATTATTTTTTGTCCCAATTTTCCACACCACAGAACTTAAGATCGTGGTCCCATAATTTTTGATGAAATTTTATTAAATTTGTTGAAATTATTGAAAATTTTGCAATTTTGGAGAAATCACATAAATTTTGTTAAAAGTTTCGTTTGACCGCTGTTTTAGTAAATTTCGAAGAATTTTATCGAAATTTATCTTCATAACTTACGCCCGTCTAGATGAAAATCCTGACCTACTTCCTAGGCTCCTAGCCTCTTTTTTTAATTTGTAGGTAAAAACATTGTTTTGCGGATGGTCAAAAAGCATACCACAAGTGAATGTAGAGGTTAACTGGACAGTAGTACCTCTGTCAGGGCCAAATGGTTTTTCGAAAGTGACGACGTCCGAAGCCCCATTAAGCCCATTGACTACGTAAAATCTAATTTTAAAGGTTATTTTTACTTGGATCTTCCTTACAATCAATCTTGCGATCATTAGTGTATCTCTATTAGATCTTAAGATCATGAGCATACCATCAAATGGTGAAATTTTTTTTATTCCGCATGACACGGATACCAAAGAGTGTTCCTAAAAGCATGAGAGACATTGCACTCAAACGTTATTTTAAGCTCATAGGTTTGGAATCTGGGACATGTGAAATCAACAAATGATTGTTTGATAGTAAGATTATGGCCTCAATATCCTCCACTGTGAAAGATATTAGTGAAAAACAATATTCTCCACTGTAGGATCACAGGGTTGGTGCTCTAGAAAACCTTGTGGCGAGAATAGAGCTACCCAGTAGAAATTTATGTAGGGCATCGCTACTTGCACCCATTGAATCTATAAGTGCACCATGATTTAAAAACAGTTGACTGCTTCAAATCAGCACTATAGAGTTCTCTTTAGGCCAAATATTAACTCCACACACAACGGATCTTGAAGTTAAAGAAAGGCGTGGCATCAGAAGGTGGGTGCAAATAGTGAAATTGACAATACCCATAAACTAATATTTTAACACTACGGAAAAAAAAATATAATTTCCAGTCCCACTGCCGTTCCATAGATGATCTATCTTAAATTTTTAATGGTGTAAGATCATTTAAACACCAAAATGGTGTTTGAATATAGATTAGGAGAGTCGGACCTTTTCTTAAAATATAAGTGAGAAAGGAGATCTTGACCCTATAATTTAGGTTATGATTTATGAGCCATCCTATCAGAGGAGACATGATTCATGCGTTGATTACCTACTAACTAGTAGTCGTGCATAGTTATATACTTATATGGTTAGTTATCCTAACAGTGCTTAGGTAAGCAAGACTAATCTTAATGCAGTTGAAGTAAGATACAATTATATATGATAAAGAGGAGTAAGGTATCATTATGGTCATAAGTATAGTGATAAATTTCGTTTTCGGAAATTTTTCGGTGGGAGTCCTTTCGGTACATTTCAAATTAATTTCGATATATTTTGAAAAAATTTCAGAAAAGTTTCAGGGCTTAAAAATATATATATATATATATATATATATATATATATATATATATATATATATATATATATATATATATATAATATATTTAATATTTAAAGAAAAATAGCAATTAATCCAAATGGCCGAGCATTTACCCTGTGCTCAAGCATAGAACTATAGAAGACAAATTGACAAAGGGTACTACCATACTCACCTAAAAGGCTGCTTTTTCACTCCACCTCTTCTATCTGGCATGCATTGATCGCTTTTGAATCAGATGGTGGAGGTCATTTTTCGTCTCCATATTTTGCACAATGGATTTATGAATCGTGAGTGTACCATTAGATGGTCGTTTTTTTATTACACATGACACACATTTCAAAAAGTGACGTTAAAATTGTGCTTGAGCGTGATGGGGGTCATATAATTTTAGAGTTACTTTTTAAAATGTGTGTCATGCATAATAAATAACCGACCGTTTGATGGTATCCCTACGATCCATAGATCCATTGTGCAGAAGGTGGGGATGAAAAACGACCTCCACCATCTGATTCAAGAGCAGTCAATGATTGCCAGCTGAAGAAGGTGGGGCAAAAAAGCAGCTAGTGGAGTGAGTATAATGGTACCTAGTGATATTTTTTTCAAACTATTTAGTCCCACATCGGTGGGGGGGGGGGGGGGGGGGGGGGAGGGGGGGGGGAACCCTCAACACAGTAGATTAAGAACTTATAGCTTAAGTTCCTATTCTGTCTTTGACTAGATGACTATTCTCAACTCTCGAGAAGCAATGTAAGTTGCGTGTGCAGCAGGAACAAAAAGTTTCAGCTGTTGATACTTAAAAAAAAAAAAAAATTAACGATTGAGGTTAGAGGGACCTCACCCTCACATTTTGTATAGACTAGATATAGGGCTGCAACAAAGCCGGGCCAGTTTGACAACTCGGCTCGACTCGGCCCGAAAAATAAGAGCTTTTCTTTTTAGAGCTCGGCTCTCGCCGGGCCAGCTCGACAACTCGACTCGACTCGGCTTGAAAAATAAGAGCTTTTCTCTTTAGAGTTCGGCTCGAGAGCCGAGCTGAACTGTACAGTTTATAGCTCAAATGAAAGAGCCGAGCTCTAGCTAAGGCCAGCCCAACTCTATGGCTTGATTTATATATATATATATATATATATATATATATATATATATATATATATATATATATATATATATATATATATAAAATAAGTAATTAACTTTGAGAGGTCTATTTTACCCTTCAAAATAACCGTTAAAGTTTATCTAATGATTACTTTGAAGGGTAATATAGGAACTTTTGCCCCCCACTTGCCCTAATTTTCATTTACTATGTTTTTCATCTTGACTTATATATTTTATCAAGGGAATATAATAGTCATCAAGCATATTTCAAGAGCTCAAATTATTATAAAGATATATTATTTTTCATAATTTTTTTTAAAAGTTATGTAGTCAACTAACTTTACTCAATCAATCTGATTTCATTAATGTTGATCATGCTACATGGGTTTAAGAAAAATCTCAAACCCACCGTTTGTTAATCACATTAACCCATAAGGAGATAGACAACAACGAGATACAAATCAAATGATAAGTGCAATTTAAAAGGATATCTATTAAAAAGGTACATGATTTTTATTTTGAGTTCAACTTCACATATATCTCATTTATTTACTTGTATTTAATTATTCATTTAAATCTTTTATAGAGTGAATATTTAATTGAGTAAAAGTTATAAAAAGTACTAAGAATTTTTTTTTATAATAGAACATACTTGGCTCGAAGCTCGACCTTAGCTCGACTCGAGCTCGGAGAGCCGAGCTAGAAGTTGGAATTTTCGAACTCGAAGAGCCTAGAGCCGACCTCTAGCTTTGCTCGTATAAGATAGAGCCAAGCTAAAGTTGAATCGAGCTTGGGCTCGGCCCGACTCAGTTACAGCTCTAAGTAAATAGTAGCTTCATGGTCATTGCCCAAGTGGATCTGGAGACTTGCATAGAGTTTTAAGAGGGTAGAGATCTGCATGCTTGTTTCCCACTGTGCTTAGGGTGCACATGCCATGTGCTGGTGAACAGACAAGGGTGTCAATCCGGGGCTTTTTGCTAGATCACTTACCAATCTCTTAGAAATTACAATTTCCCTTACCAACTTTAAGAGATACCAATTTCCCTAGATCTAATCTTACGAATTATAGGTAACCAACATTCTATTACTTATTATAAAAAATAATAATAACATTATAGTACTAAAATGAAAGACATGTTCTTTCTTTCCATTTAATTTTGCAATCAAATTTGTTGGCTCAAATGAAGTGATAAAATGATATATATACCTTTTTTTATAATTTGGGTATCCCGGCCTCCTAGAGCAGTTACCTAATCCTAGGCACTCCAAATTAGTACATAAGTGGCTTGAAGGGGGAGAGGGAATTTGAACTCAGGTCTCATACTTTTGGATATAGGTTCCTGACCAACTTGCCTAACCCCTTGAGTTTGACCCTTTTACTTTGATCAAATGACTCAAACAAAACATACGTTCATTGGGTAGGCTATCGATCGATTTTAGCACTTTATACGATTGTTGGGGATAAATTAGGTATTAGAAAAGCCCTGTGTTACTACGACAACACTTTATGTCACAATCACCTCACTTTAACAAAGAAAAAATCCATTGATTGCCTTAAATTAGATGATGGAGATCTTTTTTCATTCCAATCTTCCAGACAATAGATGTTGAGATCATGGGCTTACTATTAGAGAGTCAGATGTTGATTCCATGTGAAACAAATCCCAAAAAGTGAATGTGAACCATATTTGATGGTACACTAATCACGTTCAATTTTTGGAATGTGTGCCATGTGAAAATCAATATCCGACCATATGATAGTAGACCAATGAGCTCAAGATCTATTTGTGGAATATTGGGATGAAAAGCGATATCCGTCATCTAACCTAAAATAATTAACTTATTTTTCCTTTATTTAAGTGAGGTGATTGTAATTCTGTGTCATCAAGTGGTATGATGGTAACATTAGCCTTAGAAAATATGTTGGAAAATAATTGTCACATTTAAAAATTAGGGTTTTCCCACAACAAAGCCACTCTTAATCATCAAGAATTCAGGATACCGATCAAGCAACCAATCGGTCGATTTATCAATCGGCCATCCAGTGCTTCTAAATCCTGCTAATTTATAAAAAGGTATCGTTAGTCACACTCCATGAGACTATTTTCTCACCCGTGTTAATAAATGAGGACTTTTTTAAAGCTCACACCCCAACTTTATTTATTTTAAATTGGGTGGAAAAGCATCTCGTCGCGTGCGAATAATGGTACCCTTTATAAAAAAAGTTACAAAAAAAACACAAAAGCCTACTTTCAAGGCTTCAAGTCATGCCGACCGTAGTGTTACACATAAGCTGGTTAGCCGTGCATTTGAAGCTCTTGAAAGCTTTTGATCAGACGGTGGAAACTGTCGAAGCAGGTGTGTGGTAACCAGCCCATTACCAAGCAAGATTGAGAAAGTGTGACATATGGTTCTGGACTATGATAAAAAGATACGGTGGATCGATGGTTTCATTGAAAAAATCATTCCATTTTGTTAAATTTCAGTCGAAATGTTTTGGTTTCAGTCCCCACCGAAACGAAATTGTAAACCCATAATTTCGGTTCAAACTGTATGGGATTGACGTTTTCGACCAAAATTTCAGCTGAAATTCAAAATTTTGAATTCGATCAAACTCATAACCGAAACGAAATCTGAATTTTTGATCCTTAGTCTAAAGTGGCCAAATGCCTTCGAAATGACACAATGAAGATATTTCTTCATATAATCTTAGACCTTTCAAATCTTTGTACAGTGTCCTTCCCGTAAGTGGCTCAAATTTAAAAAAAAAAATAATATCATGTGTCTAAAATCAGTGGCCCATTCTCACAGGATCGGTGTGACCAAACTTTTGAAAAATTAGCATTTTTATAGCAAAAATTTTCGGTCGATGACTAAAATCTGATTAAAGCCTAGCTTTTTAAGAAAAGTCTCAGCTTTTTTCAAAAGAGTATCTTTAAATTCACCCACCAAATTTTTGAGTTCACTCACGTTAAAACACATTGATTGCATTGAATTAAATGATAGAGATCGTTTATCCTCCCAATCTTTCATACGATGGATCTTGGGATCATGAGTGTACCATCAGACGATCAATATTTTATTTCACGTGGCACACATCTTAAAAAAGTAACCTCAACATCATGTGCAAGCTCAAAATTAATTTTAAGGTCACTCTTTTGGGTTTGTACACATTAAATAAAAAAATAGACCGCCTAATGGTACGCTCATAATCTTAGGATCCATCATGTGAAAGATTGGGATAATAAATGATCTCCATCGTCTCATTCAGAGCGAACAATGTATTTCAGTGTAGGTGAACTCAAAGATTCAGTAGGTGGATTTAAAGATACTCTTTCTAAAAATTTTGTAAATAAAACGTGAATTTTTTACTTTTTCCCTTTGATTGTTAGATCTTTCTCAATTATTATTATTATTTTTTTCAAATTGTAACTTTTATAACTTTTTATCAATATCATTAACAATTTTTATTTCTAGTTTTCCGGAACGTTTCAGCTTTGAATTTGTGAAAAACAATTCAAAATTTTCCGAAACCTATTCATTCCGGACCTCCGATTCCTAACCGATTTATTATGGAACTCCGATTCGGTCAATATGCTTGGGAACAGTTGGGTTAACCGTGTACCTCACGAGACAAAATTGTTAAAAAAATGCATTGATGTACGCTCAATACCTACTCTATCATTTTTAATGCACAAAAGGTAAGAAGTTCAAATAAAAGAAAGACCATCCATAGAAGAATTGAGTCAATTGACTTCTCACGTCTGATCACATCCGCAAAATGCCTCGAGCGCGTCCAAAATCATTTAGTTGTTACTTATTATTAGGGGCAATGGTCAAATCCTACCCCGTAGAATCATTCCATCTGCTGCCCTTAAAAACATGAGAATTTTGATAGAGGCTTGAACATTGCCCTATTTCCAAAGGTAAGAGATGGAATAGGACTGAAAATTCGGTTCTAGCTAATAGAGAATTTAACATTGTCTACTTTATTCGTATGGGAGAAAAAATTAAGTCGCCGATAATAAGTGGATTCTATTCCTAAATATATAGGTGGGAGGGGGTAGGGGGACAATTTTTAAGTCATTTCCTTCACAAGGACGACTTTGACTCTCAGGTCTCTTTTGATTTGAGATCGATTCTCCTCACACGCATCATAACGTTATGCGACGCTTTTTACCTAATTAATTAGTCAAAAGTTGACTCTAATGATTTTAGGGCTGTAAATTAGTTGAAGGAAATTTTTTATGAAATACTGTGGCTAAAGGTTTGGCCACGTTTGCCAGTTTTGTGGCAATTTTTACATGAGCAATGGTCAGGTCTAATCGGGTTGAATCGTTTCGAATTCAATTGCATCTACAACTGTTGAAAATAGAAAAATATTGACTAGACATGATAGTATAAAAAGTGAAAATCATGAATGTCAAGATTCTCTCATATCCAAGGGTTACAAATGTGGCTGAACTCAGAAACCGATTTAATCTGATTGGACCTTACCACTGCCCTTTTGGTTCTGTGTTTGATTGGTTCTTTGTTTGTTCAATCAATCGATTCTTCCTCATCACTTTCCCCGATTTGCAATATGAGTCTCGGCCTCATATGATCCCCACAAGTGTAATACTTTTGATGATGCCTTTATTCAAGCTGGGATTGTGCTTTTTAGTGAGGGAGATGGATTGGTCATCTCTCAAAACTCATTAGCAGTATTTATGAAATTCAGATCAGACTAACGAATGGTGATTTTTTATTCCCATTTGGTAGCGTAGTCAATTGGTCACTAGAACAAAAACGAATGTGTTTAGTTGAGTTGTAAAAAAGCATGATTTCTTAGGGTATTATGCTTTGCTGTTGTTTGGTTTGTAACCCAAAATCTATCAAAAGATTATTTCTTAATACGATATCGATTGTTGATATTTTACGTTAAAAGTGGGAATCACATGTGAAAAGATTTGGGACCAAACTTTTTGTGTTCTAAGTCAATCCACGCCAACCGTAACAATTTAGATTTTTTTGATATTATTTAATGGTATTAGATGATGTACCACATAGTGTGTGGTGCTAACGCTTCACACCGAAATTTATCCACTTTAGAAATAGTCTGATTTTTTTTATATATCAATATTAGACTTATTACGAAGTACTCGTCGATACGATTCCAACAATATATAATTTGTCGATTTTCGACAAGAATATAAAAAGTTACGCCCGTTTGAAGAGTGAAGCAGGTTAAGGGGCATAACTGTAATTTCAGGAGAGTATCACCTTTTGCTTTGGTGCTTACACAAAGCGCTGGAATAAAACCTCTTCTCAAACTATTTTATTGAAGCGCAAGTAGAATTCACGTATGAATTCTATTTGCGTGGAATAGCTACTATTTTATTAAATCTTATACGAATCTTCTCTCTTCTATGCAAAAGCTCCAACAGTACCATCTTTCACAATTCCTCATCGGGTCGCCATCGATTTTTGATCTTATCAGATAATCTTACACCATCAAAGTTTCTCATTGCCGCAACCGATTTATCGTAAGAAAGGAATTCTCGCGAAAAGACTCGGGCATATCGTCTCTCGAATCCGATCTCCATCAACCCAAATAATCGTAGAATTCGAATCACGCTACAACAGGTGGGTGCCTCTAAATCCATATTAAATTATTCAGTTATTTATTAAAAAGAAAACCCTAAATTTTGATAAATTTCGGGTCTTAAAAACATAAAATTCGGCCCAAAATAAAATCGATATGATCGTTTTTCCTAGATTTTCGTAAAATTTGGCAAAACTCTTCAACAGATACAGCCTTGGTATTTTGGCCATAACTTTTTACTCCGAATTCGGATTGACGTGATTCTTGCGATATTGGAAGGAAGACAACGAGATATACACTTTATCTAAAATAGTAATTTCACGAATTTAATATTTTTAAGGTCAAAATTGAGCTGCAAGTCGGAATACGTTTTAGATGATCCAAGGTGCATGTGTTTGATATTATTTTTTAAACTCTTCGGCTATTTTACGCTAAACTTATCTCCAGACTTATAAATTGCTAAAATTAAATAAAATATATTAAATAGCTTGCATCGAATAACAATCTATAAGTTTAAAGGGTCAAATATTAACGTTTTTCAATACTTACCATTCTATTACCTTCTTTAAGCCTCATACAATCCTTGAATTGACACATGTACTCCTTTAGAATTTTAAAATATGTCGAATCACTATACCAGTCAATCACTAAATTTAATAGATACAATTAACCCTAATCAAGTATAGTTTCAACTCTATTGTAAAATAAATGTAGTTAAATATTTCCTATTTTATGTTTTACTTTAATATTTCGTATGCTATGCTCTTTATTAATTTTCTTCAAAAATATGAAATGTTTAAGGGTTATATTATAGTTCATTCTTATATATGTTCACTATCATCATATGACATTTATCATATAGAAAATCACGATAGAGCATACGCATATAAGTTAAGAATAAGATATGACACATGATATAAGCCTTCGTCACAGTGAGATTTCTTTCACGGTCACGTGAAACTTGGAATGTAGGCATCCATGTACGGATGCAGCCTCTCTATGATAGTATGGGATACCACACGAAGTACATCCAGGTTACTACGGAACCCGTCCCTTGAAAAACGTGATTTAGTGAAGCCTATTGCACCGTGGTCCATTCTAAGTTTTAAGAAAAAATAAAAAAAGAATATGTTAAGACACATGTATGTTAAGAAAGTGGGGACTTAAGCCCACGCAAATATGAAATCGGGGAAGAGACCTAAGCCCGCAACCGAAAAATGATATAATATGTAAGACACGCTGTGAAGGCCAGCTAAACATTAATTAAGTTTCTACACGTGTCATACCTTACGAGCCACCGTAAGGGTCTAACGTCTGTAGCCAAGATGAGTCTTAAGGACATTATAGCCTTGTCTCGAACTAAGAGGACATCGTGGTTACTATGCCGGCAACCTCATCTGGCTGGACGGTGGTTTATGTTATGATATGGAGGTTAGGTAGTTATCTACACGTGGACCTCGCGTGGTAGGCTCGAGCAGCGATCCTGACACAGATCGTTTAAATAAGATAAAATACGAAATACGTTGTGTAGGCATATGAAGTAATTAATAAGACTTACGATATGTCACGTATGCTAAGTTGATGAGACAAATAGGAAAAGAGATAAGAAAATTAGAAGCATCATGTACCCTTCATGTTATAATATGCTTTTCAGTTGAATTATGATATGTTATGAGTTATGGATAATTTAGTCATTTTATTTAAATGCTAATTTTAGTTTCAAAATACACTGCAACTCAGGCGATTGCACACACGATCACTTGGGTAAGTTATGGTGGATCGATTATGCAACTCACTGAGTTTACGCGACTAAGTAAACTCACTCCGCTCCCAAAATTTAACAGTTTCAGGTGAAGATTCTGCTTATCCCGTCCATGATGATACGAAAGCTGTTGATTCGGAGACGACTCATATAAACGAGGATGTCAGCTACCACCTTGATGAGAACGTAGACCACACAAATTTTTACCAGCATTGAGAACCCTTTTACTCTAGTTTTTTCATATTTCTTGAGAGACTTGTTTTAGCCTTGATACATTGTGTGAGTTTACGTTTGAAACTGTTTTACCCTACCTGAAACTATTTTTGATTTGATATCCTAGATGCATGATTAGGATTAAGTACTTCATTATTATTGTCTACGTTTTTCGTTATGTATTTATGAGTCATTTATCGTTTAATGTTATCTTAAATGCCTCAATCCATATGACAAGTCAATTTATAGGTTAAGTATATGTCCGCTTATCGCCTTAACAAGCGTGCGGGATCATAATACAAAATTTTAGGCCCTCAATATCGGGTAAGGATTCTGGGTCGTGACACCAACTGAGTCATAAACAATGATTAATTTCGACTCAATCTCATAGTATAAAAAATCGGCTGATACCGATATATATCGGCGATAGGTATCGGCTTCTTGGCAAATCGATACATATCGGTATCTCAACTCGGTATCGGTATCGTCCGATACGGGCTCGTATTGACCAATATGATATCAGTTTCGACCGATACCTCTATTTTCTTATTTCTTTTTAAATATATATATATATATATATATATATATATATATATATATATATATATATATATATATATATATTCAGCCAATACGTATCGATATCTGCTAAGTTGTATCAGTCCTCTGGACTGATACTTGAGTCCAATACCCATTTTGACACCTTGCTTAGTCCTTCCATGTGTGGAGTTTATAGATATCACAATGGTATACATAATTTTAATTTTACAGCCACTACTACACGTTATGAAGCGTTGCTATTGCTCGTTTTTAGGATTAAAAATTGAGGATGTAAGGAAAGTATGTGTAATAAAAGAGTATCTTTAAATTTATCCATCGAAACTTTGAGTTTACCCACACTGAGGCCTATTGATTGCTTTGAATGAGATGATGACGATTATTTTTCCTCCCAATCTTTCATACGATGGATCTTGAGATTATGGGCGTACTATCAGACGGTCAATTTTTAATTTCACATGACACAAATCCCAAAAAAGTAAGCTTAAAAACATGATGTTAACGTCACTTTTTGGGATGTGTGCTACTTGAAATAAAAAATTGAATATCTAATGATAATCCCGTGATCTCAAGATCTACTGTGTGATAGATTGAGACGAAAAGTGATCTCTGTCATTTGATTCAAAAGAGTCAATGGGTTTAACGTGGGTGAATTTAAAGGTACCCATGATAAATATGTAGAATGTGATGCTTCATAGATATATCATATCTAATGAAAACATTAAAATACATTCATCTAAATATCTAATCATAAATGTGAGTCAACAACACATATACCTGCAACATATTGAAATCAACGGTGCCCAACTAAAATCCATTTGATTGATAATGTCAAGTGGATGCAACTTAATGAGATGACCATCAAATTTAACTTTGATGGAGGAACAAAGGAAAGGCGGGATAGGTATTATTGCTAGGAATTTCAAAGGGGATGTATTAATGACAAAAGCATAGTCAATTCGAAATATTAATCGGGCAGACCACTGTGAGACAGTAGCATTCGCAAATGTTATTCAGTTAGTAAAAGAATTGGGATACAATCATATATGGTTTAAGGGAGACACTCAAAATTGTTATTTGGCTCTAACTTGGAGGTTGACTCTAACTTAGAGGTTAAATTGTAGTTTGACTCTAACTTTGAGGTTGAATTGTAATTTGGCTCTAACTGGCGATGACCCAATTACGTTAAGACTTTATATAAAACTAGTTTCTCTTATATTAGAAGTAGGATTTGTGTCTTTTATATAAAGGGAAAGCTCTTATCATTGCTCGTGGACATAAGACATATTGTCGAATCACATAAATATTGTGTATTTGTGATTGCTTTTCTTCTGTTTTTGCATTCTTATTTGATTGTTCATCGTGAGATCGTTGGTTAGCTTGTGAACTTCTATGTAACAAATTGGTATCAAAGCAATTAAGCTTTTGTTTTACAATCAGAGATGACATCGAAGTCTGTAAAAGTTTCGAATGCGAGGTTCGAGGTTGAGAAATTCAACAGGAAGATTAATTTCAGCTTCTAACAAGTATAAGTCCGAGATATCTTGATTTAACAAGGGCTACACAAGGCATTGAAAGGGCTTTTCGATAAGCTGACAGATATGTCTTATGGTGATTGAAAAGAATTCGAACTTCAAGCGTGTAGTACGATTTGCCTATGTCTAGCGAAAGAGATTACGTATAATATGATGCGGGAAAACTCGATGACCTCACTGTAGGCCAAATTGGAGTCTCTGCATAACGAAATTTCTGACGAGTCATCTATATCTTAAGAAATAACAGTACAAGTTGCACATGAAGGCATGTACTTCTCTCAACGAACATATTAATGAATTCAATAGAATAATATCTTAATTATAAAATATTGGAGAAGTGGTTAAAGATAAAGACAAAATACTATTACTTTTGTCTTCCCTCCCTGATTCCTATGAGCGCTTAGTTACTACGTCACTCCATGAGAATGATACAATTAAACTGGAGTCGGTTACAGCGGCATTGCTTTATAACGACATGAGAAAGAAATGTTCAGATAATGATACATAAGCAGATGACTTGTTGGTTAGAATGAGAGAAGATAACCGTAAATTCGAAAGGGGTAGATTAATGTTCAAATCTAAATCTAAAAATAAAAGACATTGTCTATAATAATAAACAAAGATGAATGATGCTCAGGACAAGAAACAGAAAGGGGTCATTGATGAGGCTGATATAGCCGAACAAGCACCAGATGATGATGGAAACGTGTTGTTAGTGATTTTAGATAAATACTCGCAGAATGCATAGATACTTGATTCAGGTTGCTCCTACCACTTGTGTCCAAATATAGACTGATTTGTGTCTTATAAAGAAATGGATGGTGGAACGGTTGGAAAACAGTTAAAAAAGGAAGTATCAAAATAAAGATACACGATAAGGTTGTGAGAACATGGATCGATGTACGCTATGTTCCGAAACTGAAAAACCTTATATCGCTTGATACTCTACACTCCAATGAGCTTAAGTTTACAACTCAAGGTAGAGCTTTAAAGGTGAAAAAGGATCTCTGGTTGTGATGAAAGCGAAAAAGATTGGGAACCTTTACTTTCTATCAGGGAGTACAGTGACAGGTGGAGTAGCAGTATTTACGTCAGATGATAGTGATTTGTCCTCTACACAGTTATGGCAGTGCGCTTAGAGCACATGTCAAAAAGAGAGATGATAGAGTTGAGTAAACAAGGCTTGTTGAAAGGTATAAAGGCTAGCAAGGTTGACTTTTATGAGCACTGTGTCTTCGAAAAATAGTGTAGGGTTAAGTTCAACACAGCGGTACACAAAGTTTGAGTGCCCTCGTGGCATTGGTGGCAGCGGTGATACGAGCATAACAATGATCAGAAAGAGTACATGATGAAGCTTAGAATCAGGTGGAGAATTGTTGTTTAACTCTAATTTGGAGGTTGAATTGTAGTTTGGCTCTAACTGGCGATGGCCCAGTTACGTTCCGACTCTATATAAGGCTAGTTTATCTTAGATTAGAAGTAGAATTTGTGTCTTCTATAAAAAGGAAAAATGCTTAGTCAAATTAGAGTGTTGAGATATCATTGCAAAGCTTTAGAAAACCTATCTAGGTTTTTTAGGAGAGCTTTGGTGAGGCTTGAATGTTCTTATAGGCTTGTGTGATCATCATTGCCCATAGACGTAGGCATATTGTCAAATCACGTAAATATTGTCTCTTATAAATTTGTGATTGATTTTTTTCTATTTTTGCGTTCTTATTTGATCGTTCATCATGAGATTATTGGTTAATCAGTGAACTTCTGCGCAACAAAAATATCATTACAAGTATAAAAGCTCCTCCCTCAAATTTGGAACTCAAAGCACTATTCCATCTCATCACATCCAAATTGAAGAGTTTTATCTCTTCAAATATTACCTAAGGCAAGCGTTCAGGTAATGCCGCGCCCATTCACTAGCTAAAATTGGTATCATGTATGATTGTAATGAAATTTGGAGGAATTCATTTCCACCTCAATTATTTGATATAATTACCTCTGAATTAGTGAATTAAAGAATCGTGTTTTTTCACAAATAAAAATAAAAAATAGGGACACCAAATGGTATTTAAATGATCTTAGACCACTAACATGTCACTTTTTATCTCACACCAATAAAGTGTGATTCATCATTATACCATGTGGCACCATGGATCAAAAGTTCGGCCAAAATCACAAGATTTCGGCCGAAACGAAATCACTAAAAAATCACTGCAATTATCGACTAAGCAAATTATCAGTAATTTGTTTGGTCAATGATTTGGGTTTTAAAAAAAAAAAAAATTGGGCACCGAAAATTCGGCATGGCCCTCAAAATTTCGGTCAAATTTTCGGTTTCGGTCATGCCCAAAATAAAAAACGAAACCGATATTTTGATATTGTGTAGCACACATATATGATCAATCTAAATTTCCAAGTGACAATCTATCATTGGATTACGTCTCAACCCAATAAAACAAGACAATAAGTGGATATGAACCATCCGATTAATGAACGTTAATATCAGTCATTAAAATTAAAAACAATCATTGATATTATACTCCAGAGATGGGATAGTTTAAATTTAAGTAAAACACCATTTTGGTTTCGCACTACAAAAATTAAGACTGCAGCCAAAAACTGCCGCTATTAATAAAAAAATTGTTATTAATACCCTTGCCGCTAATAGTCTTTAATGGTTTTTTGTTGATAGCAACAGTTCTTTGCTATAAAAAACTGCCACTAATAATATATTATTTTGTAGTGACACTTTGATGATTTTAATCACCTACATTATAAATCATTGGTAGTGTAAAATTATTTAAACACCATTTTGATGCTTAAATGACAGTTAGGAGAATCAGGCCGTTGAAAATAATATCCAAATAGTTACACGTAACGTGCCGGTCAACAATACTTATCCCTGGTACATGCTCAAAATAACAAAAATAGTCGTAAATACAAATATATAAAATAACATCCAAATGGATGCTAGAGATGACATGCCTCAATTAGTGCACAAACTCTGAAGGTGAGGAAAAAAAAGGAGTTAGTCTACAATAGGCTCATGACATCGCAGTCCCTATGTTGGCTGAGTGACTTACATGACTTCTAATTATAGGGATAAATTTTGTTTTCGGGAATTTTTTGGTGGGGATCCTTTCGGTACATTTCAAATTAATTTCGATATTTTTTGAAAAAATTTCGGGAAAGTTTCGAGGATTAAAAATATATATTTAATATTTTTTTAAATATTTTAAAAAAAATTATCGAAATATACCAAAAAATATCGAAATTTACCGAAAAATACCGAAAAGTATCGAAATATATCAAAAACCGAAATTTTCCCAAAATTTTTGTTTGACCCCCATTTCGCAAAATTTCGCCGAATTTTGACGAAATTTGACACTATGCTTCTAATGTATAAAAATTCGTGCAAGTCGCACAGTCAAAACAACATGTGGACACCCATTATAGGCTAACTCATTAAAAAATGGCAACCTCTGACTATAAGAGAAAGGTACTTTTATTTTTAACTTAAAATTCTTTCTTTCTCAAACCGGGCTTTACGTGCTTGTAGGATTGACTACTTTGAATCAAACAATGGAGATCATTTTTGTCCCAATCAGTGACTCAATAGATCTTTAGATTATGGGACTACAATTGGGCGGTCAGATATTGATACTACATGGCATACATCCCAAGAAAATGAATATGATCATGGGTGTGTCCATCAAATGTATTTCTCATATCACTTTTCGGAAAGTGTGCTACGAGAAATCAAAATCCGTCTGTCTAATGGTAGGATCATGATCTTACAATCTATTGTGTCAAAGGTACAAAAGATGATCTCCATTATCTTGTTCAAAGCAGTCAATGGTTTAAGCCCATGAAACTCATGTTCATGAGGAAGTATCTTGAGTCGAAAATAAAGGTACCCAGTGAAAAACCAATAATAAAAATAGAGAAATCATTCCAGTTCTGTAGGCTCTAGGCACGGAACAACTATAAGAAAAACAAGGCTCAGGCTTTTTATTTAAGCCCAAACTTGACCTCGTTCGAACCAGGTGACATTCGGGCCAGCCCGACTTTTTCCTTTAAAATAATCGCGCTTCGTTGAGGCGGGCCGGTTTTGACTGGTCCGAATTTTTTAATCCTAAAAATTACGCCTGAACCCTACTCGGATATAAAATCGGGCCAGGCTCAGCCCAGATGCATTCAGAATCAGGCTTTTAATTTGAGCCCAAATCTGACCCGGGCCAGTTTGGGCCGGATTCTATGTGAGCCCAGCCCATGGACAGCCCTGCTCACAAACAACTAGGGATGAGTTTTGGAGCCACATTGCATTTATTTTAAATCAACCCAAGCATTCCCTGCGTAAGGGCACCACCTGTATCTAAAGATTTGTACCACAAAAACATAGTAATTTAATAAGGATCATTAAAAGATATGAACAGTCCATATGCATGTGAGTCGATCGTGGTCAAAGACTTGTGCCATGTCGCTTAATAGTGGGCTAGTGAGGAGTATTATTTTTTAAGGCTTGTGAGCAGCCATTAGTCGGATAGACAAATATAGTAGAGAAGGGCAATTTAATTAGAAAACCAAAAAATGTAGGGCAGACCTATATAACGTTTGAAAAATCCTGTTTGCCGTCTGCTCCTCTTTCTTCTTCTCTGTTACAACTTACAAATGAACACAGGGAAAAGAGGCCGAGAGAGAGAGAGAGAGAGAGAGAGAGAGAGAGAGTAGCGTGGAAGGGACGAAACTAGGGTTGTAACATTATTTCAACCCGTTTTTCCTGTAAAGAGCATCTGCTCATCAACCATAAAAAAATTTGACTGCCTTGAATCAGATGATGGAGATCTTATTTCGTCCCAATCTTCCACACAATAGATCTTGACATCATGGTACACCAATCAGACAGTCAATGTTGATTCCATGTGGCACACATTCTTAAAAGTTACCGTGATTGTGGGCATACCTATTAGACGATCATTTTGGGGCAGTGTGCCACACAGAATCAATAACTGACCGTCTGATAGGTGTGCCATGATCTCAAGACCTATTGTGTGAAAATTTGGGATGAAAAATGATCTCGATCATCTAATTCAAGGTAATCAACATTTTTTATGGTGGACGAAAGTGTGCTCTTCAGATTCGGTGCAAATAATGGCATCCTTGATCTTGTTGGGCGCATAAATTTAACCCATCGGGTCGGGTCGGGTTGGGTTGGTTCGGGCAACTGTGACCCAAGCTAACACTTACTGTAAACAAAAGCGAGCTAAGAACCCTTTTCATGGTAATGCCACGATCATGGTCACTTTTTGAGATGTGTGTCCCGTGTAATCAGCACTTGGCCGTTTGATAAGTGAGCCATGATCTCAAGATATACTGCCAGTAAGATCAATAGGGAAAACAATCTCTACCGTTTTGTTCTAGGAAGTCAAATATTTAAGGGCAGAAACCAAAGCTGTGGAGATAGAATAAACGGCTGCAAATATCTGTACCCAATGAAAACTCTGAGCGCATTTTATTAGCAGCTCACAATACTTTTAGACGGAATGTCGGTTGCATTGAACTATATGGCTATTAGAAACTTTTGGGACGGAATTCCACCTGGAATCATCATCAAACCATTGATTGGTTTCTTATGATCTCGAGATCTAGTGAGTGGACGATTGGGAGTAAAAGAAATCTCCATCGTTAGCTTCCAAGTAGTCAATGGCTTTAACAACAGAAACCACTGGCTGCAGAGACTGAATTTATGGATGCAAATACCAGTCACCTTAAAATATTTTTATTAAAAACTTCTCGTTGAAGTGTACCAGAAGAAGATATAACTAATCGCTGACGTTGGATTGTCCCACAAGAGGTTCAGCTTGTGAAGTTTCAACTTATCGCTGAACTGTTCCACTAGAAGTTCAACCTGTGAAGATCGAACTTATCGTTGAACTGTCCCACGTGAAGTTCAGCTTCAAACTTTCCGTCGAACTGTCCCACAATAATTTCAGCTTCTGAAGTTCAAACTTACCGATGAACTGTCCCATGGGAAGTTCAGCTTCAAACTTATCGTTGAACTGTCCCATGAGAAGTTCAACTTCAAACTTACAGTTGAACAGTCCCACGAGAAATATTGTGTAAAAGATGGGGATTAAAAGCCATTTTCATCATAGGTTACAATGCAGTCAACGATTCTAAAGGCAAAACCCCTGATTGCACATACTGAATTTTAGGCTGCAAATACTGCTACCCTTCAAATATTATTAATACTTTTAGCCTTAAAATATTTTATTAATAACTTCACGTTGACTCCTCCAGCAAGAAGATATGTTGTTTGGTGTGCCAAGAGAACTTCTCGTTTAACTGTCCCGCGAGAAGTCATGCTTGTCGGTAACTTGTAACTTAGAATGGAACGGTCCAGCGATAAGTTTAATCTAACCGTTGACCCGTCGCACGAGATGTAAACTTGTCATTGACCTGTCCTACAAGAAGTTTATCTTCTGAAACTTATCGTTGAAATGTCCCACGGGAAGTTTAGCTTCTGAATCAAATTTACCGTGGAACTGTCCCACGAGAAATTCAAACTTACCATTGAATTTCCAACGAGAATTTCAGATTGAAAAGTTTAAACTTACTGTTGAACTGTCCCGCGAGAAGTTCCACTTGTTGTTAGCAACAGGTTGTAACTTACCATTGAACGGTCCTGCGAATTTAACGATTCCGCAGTAACTTTCAACTTGTCGTCGGTCCTGCAATAAGTTACACTTGCCATTGAATGATTTCGCGATAAGTTTCAGCTTACCGTTGAATGGGCTAGCAGGAAGTTCTTACATTTAAGAGTCCCAGTATTTACAACCAATTGTTTTTATATTTGCAGCCAATGGCTTCTGCCCTAAAAAACGTTGACTGGCTTAAATCAGACGATCATGATCGATTTTCTTCCCAATCTTCTAAAAAATAGATCTTGTTGTTATGACCCACTTATCCGACAGCAAAATATTGCTTCTATGAGGACAAATTTCCCAAAAGTGACATGAGAACCATTCTCATGGTATGCCATGCTTAGGTGTGAAGACTTGAACCGGAAACCGATAGGACCCAACTGAAACCAATTGAATACCAAAACCGAAACAACATGATTCGTTTGGTTTCAGTTTCGGCACCTAAAAACTGAAAACTGCCTTGGTGGGTTGAGAAAACCGAAAAAAAAAAATCTAAAAAATTCACAGCTGCAGATGATTTGACAGGTTGGGGGTTGGCCGGTGCAAACAGCACTCCCTCTTTTGGTTATTTGGAGCATAGTCACCAGGTTGGGTTCAACAATAATTTAGGTTAAAATTCAGAAAAATAAAATCCTTCATAAATCATAACTTGACATCTTCAGAGGAAAATTCATAAAAAAAAATAAAAAAATAAGATTAGAAGGATAAATATTTTAAATCATTGCGAACTATTCCCAAAATTTCCAAAAACTCAACAATAATCCATGATTAATTCATCGAACCTTAAATTCATGAAATATTTGCAAAAATTTTCAAAAATTCTGTAAATTGGTGACTATGATTTGTAGTACGTGACCCAAGAACCAAAGGGTGGTTGGGCCAAGAAAAAAAAAATTTGGTTAAACCTTGAGATAACATATTGTTATTACATGCATGCAAATCTGTGAAAGTAAGCTTTTCACCAAGTTTGGCAGTCAAAAATCTGTGGAAGTTTAAGTTTCGCAGTAAGGGACCGACTTGTGTCGCCTTTAGTGCACATGTCAGGCACCTACCATGACCTCATTGTTCTATTGCGGTGAGTATTATGGGTCTCAATCGGTTTGGCTAGGCTGGTCTGGACCAAGTTCGGGCCGGGCCTCAAAAGAGGTGATTATAATTGGGCTCCTTGGACATAGCCCATACCACGCCGACTACTAATCAGTCTCCAGGCCATCACATTTATGAGTCGGGCCTTCTTAGCTTGGCCCATACCTGACCCATTGCAGGCGATGCAGGGGCAAGTTGCAGCTGTCCAAAATAAATTTTATACAAAAGAAAGCTATTGATCGAGCCGGATCGGGGCTAAAGTAACTGATTTTTAGTCCGGTTTTGAGCTCTCTCTCTCTCTCTCTAGACTGTTGACTCATATATTCAGCAAACTGTATAAATTTGGATAATTGTTTGGTAGCCATTCATTTTGTGAAGCTTTTTGGCTCTCAGTCCCATTGTAGTTTTTGATCGGTAATGCCGTATAATTTCATTAAAAAGAAAGAATACAGGAGAGATCAAGAGCTGAGCGAGGAGTTCAGAAAAAGAGAAAAGAAAAAACATAAAAAAGGCCGACGCAGACTGACAAATGACAATATAGCTAAAGTGTCCTCTCCCAAAACAGAATGCCCCTAGCGGCCGAATCGATCACCGAATGAAGAATAGAGGATCCCTTATCTTTGAAGATTCGCTGGCGAGGCTTGATGGCTTTTATGAGTGATGGATCCTTGCTCGCGACAAAGGAATCCGCAATGACCTCCTTGGATGATCTCGGCATACAGCTCATTAACTTACGGCAGCCCCTAAATGAGTTCCAAATGACTTTGGCGACTGGGCAATGAATAAGGACATGATCAGCAGATTCTTTCATGGCTCAGACACCAAAACAAAGATTTGGCAATTGGAATCCTCTCCAGATCAGTGTATCTACATTTTTTATGCGATTCCAGGCTGCACAGCAAGTGAAAAAGAGCACTCTAGGAGGTCCTTTAGTTCTCCAAACACCAGTCCACGCCTGGATAATCAGAGGTCTCCTACCCAACAACTCATAAAAAGATTTTACTGAGAAAATGCCATCCTTATAATACTTCCACACACGTTTGATCATTTTGAAGGCAGCAGCTGAGGGGGCTTGATTTAGAGTGTTAAGGATGGACTCATGGTCGGTGAGCTCGTTGTTTTGCAGAGATGGTAAGAAGTTTCTATTTTGGTGGCCATCACTATGGTCAAACCCGTTGACCAGTGAATGGTATAAGATCAACCTTAAGATGTACAATTGCTATTCTGGTGAGTTTGAAGAGAATAGGCAACTGCTTGTTGAGTCTTTCAGTTAAAGTATGATTGTGATTTCTAATCACACTACAATTAGCAATTTCAGTCCTTAATGGGATAGGACTCTTTGGCTATAAATATAAGGGGTGCCTGGTCCCAACGATTGCTTGACGTAATTCAATCCTCCCTATTGGCAAGAGCATCCCCATTGTGCTAGGAGACATTGAACGCGAGAATATCGTTGAAGATCGGCAACCAACCATCAATGGCTAACGCTCAAGGTGCGCATATTTATAGGTTATAAATTTATTGTTTTTGATTGATCATGCGCCTAGATCTTTAGGCTTAATTTTGGATGGTCGGATCGTCAGATCCATTTAGATTCCATCAATTGGTATCAGAGCCATGATTGGCGTTATGATCGATCAAAGCTTTAAAGTAAATTTTTTTTTTTTTAATGGCTGTTTTTTTATAAAAAAAAAAAAAAAAAATTTTGGCCGGCGGTGGGGATTCTCCGGCCACCGGACTGGCATTGGCCAACTTCCGGCGGCGGGGCCGACCGTCCCGCCTACCGGACCGGCGGCGCAGGTCACCCACTGGGCCGCGGGTAAGCCCTTAAGGGCTGCCGGCTGCATGAACTTCAAAAAAAAAAAAAAGGGGCATTGCCGATGGGCCCTTTTCCGGCCACCGGATTGACACCGGCGGCCGACCGGCGTCGTGGCCGACCGGATGGATCACAAGACCCTCGGGTCTGGTAACCAGGGAGGGGCGGGGGTGGCTGCAACTCATAAATCAAAAAAAAAAAAAAAAAACTTGGGATTTTTTGTGGCCGACGGTCCGGCGCCGGTGGCCATTTTCCGGCCACCGGACTGGCACCGGCCGACTTCCGGCGCCGGGGCCAATCGGCCGGTGTACCGGACCGGCGGCGCAGGTCACCGGTGAGGGGCGTGGGTTGGCCTGAAAGGGGGCTGCTGTTGTAACTTAAGAAACAAAAAAAAAAAACTTTAAGAAGAAGAAGAAGAAGAAAGAGGATGGGGCGGGTCCGTTTCCGGCCCACTGCCCGACCCGGCTGGCCTATTTGGCCCCAGCCCGACCCGGCTGGCTTATTTGGCCCCAGCCCGACCCGGCTGGCCTATTTGGCCCCAGTCCGACCCGTTTTTGCCCCTGGCCCGTCTGGCCCTTTGGACCATGGCCCGACCCGCATAGCCTTGGCCCGACCCACTGTGCCCCTGGCCCACTCGGCTTTTGGCCCATGGCCCGACCTGCACCCAGACCACGGGGCCCACTGGCTGAGGCCCACTCGGTCATTAAGGCCCATGGCCCGGTTTTGGTACCCGGCCCAATATAACCACCCTATTTCCTAATCTTCTCGGGCCTTTTCTGGGCTATTTATAGGTCCGTTTTTCGGACATTATATATGCATTTTGACTATCTCGGACATTCCGGATCCGTTTTTGAGGTCTATTTTTGATAACGAGCTCTCTATTATGATATTTTCATGACCTGATGTTATTTTTTCCATTTTTTAATTGTGTAATCAATTTTTTGTTCAAGTATCATTCATTAGAATTGGGTAGTGGAGATTGTGCTCTACCACCATGGCTGGTACTTACACTTTATAATGCTCGTTTGTTGTCTTTTTTGACACCTCCTCATAACACGTTTTGTGAGCATCTAAATTATTATCAAGCCTAATTTGAAAACATGGCTTTGGAAAGACTCTTCTGCCCAACGGTGATGATCTTTCCTAGTGCCGTGGTTTTCATAGTGAGGTTTAATTTTATTCAAAAACGTGTTACAAATCCAGTGTAAATGTGTAGTGAACGTTGGCGTTACAACATAAGGGATTCTTCTGCCCAACGGTGATGAATCACTTAATGTTATATGATGGCTGTGTTTCACTATTCATTATTTTGTGTGGAGTCTGCGTGTTGTTGTGACTCGACTAACGGAGGGTCATAACGACATTAATTAGTACCACCATCATTAATATAGATTGAGGAAGCGGCTAGTGTGTTATGACTTTCGACCAGCGGAGGCTCATAATGACACAAATTATTTCTCAATAAAATCACATTGGTTTTAATTTTTATATTCCTTGACATATTTTAACTTTCGCGTCACATACTATAATTATAACCTTGTGAAATTGATAATTACTTCGATTGTATGTGGACATAATAAAACCCTTAATTATTGTGCAGCATTGAACCCGTCTATCATAACCAGTATGATTGGTGGAATTGAACTTTTGAGTGGATCAAATTATAAGAAATGGAAGGAACAAGTTGCCTAATGGATCTTGACTATGCTATACGATCTGATAAACCCAAGGAGCTCACTGCTGATGCCTCGGCTGAGGATCTGGCAGTAAACCATACGGATTTAGAAAAATGGGATAGATCAAATCGTATGAGCCTCATGATCATCAAGAGTTCCATTGCTGATGCGATTCGGGGAGGTATTCCTGACTCGCACACTGCAAAAGAATACATGCAAGCCATTAAGGAACAATTTCAAGGGACTTCTAAAGCCCTTGCCAGTAGTCTAATTGTTAAAATGGGAACCATGAAATATGATGGTCATAGCGGCGTCCGGGAGCATTATGAAAATGAGTGGCATGGCCACTCAATTGAAAGAAGCTCGGACATGGGTTTTTCGAGGGTTATCTTGTTCACTTCATTATGACTTCTCTTCTGCGCAATTTGGCCGTGCTCAAGATCAATTATAACACGCAGAAGAGAAGTGGAAGATGAAAACGAGTTAATCGCTCATCGTGTCCAAGAAGAAACGACTTGGTGAAAAACACGAAGTGCTCATTACGCCGCTCTTGGCACATCGAAACGAAATTTCAAGCGAAAACCCGGGCAATATAAAGGAAAGAACGTGAAAGCTCCTCCACCGAAAACCAAATAAGGAGAAGCTAGCACATCTACTCTTATGGATATGGTGAGAAGCATGTTATGCAACTCACGTTGCCTACGTTCTTGTGGGAGAAGCCTTGAAAAGCGGTGCATATCCTAAATCGAGTTCCTAATAAAGGCGGTTCCCAAGACTCCTTATGAGCTATGGGTAGGAAGAAAACCGACTTTAGGATATTGTTTATTTGAAGCAAAGGTGTACAACCCACAATTAGGAAAATTGGACCCTAAAACTATAAGTTGTTATTTCATTGGGTTACTGATAGATCAAAAGGCTACAGATTTTATTGCCCCACTCATAGTACCCGGATTGTTGAGACTAGACATGCAAAATTCTTTGAGGATCGTGAGATCAGTGGGAGTATAGAGCCTAGGAAAATCACTTTTGAGGAGAATCGGGTTATTATTCCTATCCCTTTTATCCAAGAAAAAGTGGCACCAACACCAGTTATTCAAGCCAGTGTTGATGCGCCTGTGGCTATACCTATTGACACACCCCACATTGAGGAGGCTCTTGCTCCCATGGCGGCTGCCACTGATCTACCATTGCGTAGATCAGAGAGAGCAAAGAAGCACGATGACTATATAGTTTACCTAAATGAGAGTGAGTTTGATTTTGGAAAGGAATCAGATCCTGTTTCCTTTAGCCAAGCCATGAAGAGCGACAAATCCACTCAATGGCTCGAAGCCATGAAGGATGAGTTGGAATCAATGAAACATAACTCGGTCTGGGATCTTTGTGAGTTACCTAATGGAGTTAAGCCTGTAGGCTGTAAATGGGTATTTAAAACCAAGCAAGACTCCAAAGGTAATATAGAAAGATACAAGGCCAGGTTAGTCGCTAAAGGTTTCACTCAAAAAGAATAGACTATAAAGAGACATTCTCTCTGTCTCTGAAAGAATCCTTTGATAGTCATGGCATTAGTAACTCATTTTGACTTAGAATTGCATCAAATGGATGTTAAAGCGCTTTTACGAATGGCGACTTGCATGAAGATGTCTTTATGACACAACGAAGGTTTTCGAGGTTGAGGGGGAGAGTCATTTAGTTTGCAGACTCAAAAGGTCTCTATATGGTTTAAAGCAGGCATCTCGACAATGGTACTTAAAATTTCACGAAGTCATTTCAAATTTTGGTTTTATAGAAAATACTGTGGGTCAATGCATATATCTTAAAATGAGTGGGAGTATGTTTATCATCCTTGATTTATACGTTGTTGATATCTTACTTGCGTGTAGCAAATTGGGAATGGTATATGAGTCAAAAAACTTTTTTTCAAAGAGTACTGATATGAAAGATCTTGGTGAAGCTTCCTACGTGATAGGAATTGAGATTCATCGAGATAGAGCCCGTGGCATATTAGGATTGTCTCAAAGAGCTTATATTGATAAAGTTCTTAAAAGGTTTAACATGCACAATTGTTACTCTTATCTGTTGCGGTGATAAATTTAGTCTACTTGAGTCCAGGGATCGATCTGGAGAGAAAGCAGATGGAGACAATTCCTATGCATCGGCGGTTAGAGTCTCATGTATGCCCAAGTCTGTGTCTATATAGTTGGCATGCTTGGCGGTACCAATGTAATCTGGTTTGGATCATTGGAAAGCGGTAAGAAGGTTTTTCGCTATTTACAAGGGACTAAAGGACACATGCTCACATACAAAAGGTCGAATAACCTTGAAGTTATTGGTTATTCGATCTTGACTATCTTTGGGTGTCAAGACACTCGTGAGTCCACATCGGGTTTATATTTTTATGCTTGCGGTGGACCTATATCTTGGAAGAGCGTTAAACAAACGCGACTACTTCCCACTATGGAAGCAGAATTGCTGCATGTTTTGAGGCAACATGTGAGGCGATATGGTTGAGAATTTTATCTCAGGGCTTCGTTGTTGATACTATTTCAAAGCCACCGAGAATCTTTTAGACAATTCATTGCTACGATTGCTATCTCCAATAACAACAAGATTAGTGGGGTTCCAAATATATTGATATAAAATATCTTGTTGTAAGGGAGAAAGTTCGAATCAAATTGTATCATTGAAAAGATAAGTCGACACTCATGTTGGTGACCCTCTAAAAAGGTTTATCTCCCACGCTCTTTTTGGAGCATGTTGCGCATGGGGTTAACGGATAACTTTGATAGCTTTTGAGATGGATATATACGGTGAATACATTTGTTTAATTGATTGAAATAAAATTTATTTATTTGCTTTTCCATTTTTGCAAATAACTCTTGGAACATATGGTGCCGATGATGGCAATAAAGTAGGCCCAATATTAGACTGAGTTCACATGTAATCACCATTCAGTTATGTAAACTTACAAACTATGTGAAATCATACGAGTTGGAATCCATGTATTGATGACTTCAATAGAATGGCGATGAGCGGTCATATCGATGATATGATATATTGACTACATTGATTACGTGTTGAAATTCTCCTTTGGACCTGATGATAATAAAGACTTTGATTGAGATTGATTGTGATTTACCATTCAAAGATAGTTAGCTAACATTGGGTAATTGGAGTTTATTGACATAGTTAGGTCAAGTGGGAGTCTGTAAGAAGTTTCTATTTTTGGTGGCCATCACTATGGTCAAACCCGTTGACGATGAATGGTATAAGATCAACCTTAAGATGTACAATTGCTATTCTGGTGAGTTTGAAGAGAATAGGCAACTGCTTGTTGAGTCTTTCAGTTAAAGTATGATTGTGATTTCTAATCACACTACAATTAGCAATTTCAGTCCTTAATGGGATAGGACTCTTTGGCTATAAATATAAGGGGTGCCTGGTCCCAACGATTGCTTGACGTAATTCAATCCTCCCTATTGGCAAGAGCATCCCCATTGTGCTAGGAGACATTGAACGCGAGAATATCGTTGAAGATCGGCAACCAACCATCAATGGCTAACGCTCAAGGTGCGCATATTTATAGGTTATAAATTTATTGTTTTTGATTGATCATGCGCCTAGATCTTTAGGCTTAATTTTGGATGGTCGGATCATCAGATCCATTTAGATTCCATCAGAGATCTCTTCTGAGGCCCAAGTACCAACAACCACCATTGGGCAGAGATCTCCTCTGCCTAAAGTGTAACCAACACCCCTACAGAATGATGGCAAACCAGCAACCACCATTCAGACGCGCTTGAATGCCTTTACAGCTGATGTCACCACCCCCTCTCTTGACGTTATATTTTTTTATGACGATGTCTGCCCATAGAGATTCCTAGTTTTCTTCAATTCTCCATAGTCATTTACCAAGCACGGCATCATTCATTTGGCCGATATTGTGGATCCCCATGCCCCGTCAAGTTCGGGTATGCACCGACATCCCAACTAATGAGGTAGATCTTATTCTGATCATTCCCACCCTCCCAAAGAAACATTTTCATCATCCCTTCCAAGCGCTAATAATCGCCTTTGGGCATTGGTACATTGAGAGGTTATAGACAGGTAGGGAAGCTTTCCTTTCCAAAGAGAGTTTACGCTCCACTTTCTCTAAAACAGGTAACAAAAGAGGCATTTTGTGAAGCTTTTTGGCTTTCCGTCCCACTGTGGATATAATCTTTCAATACAATCTAAAGATGAATCCATTCTAGAAGAACATCCCCTGTACCACAATACCTGTGGCACCTTATGACAGCAAACTGTTGCAATATATACAAAATCAATGATAAAATCGAGAGAATGAGACCTGAAGAAACCAATTCCAAGCAGTCCTAAGCAAACAATGAAAGGCCAAGCAATATTATAAGCTCAGTCTTAGAATCCCTTCCAAGAAAAAGAAAAAACAATTTAAAGGCCAAGTAATATTCATCAGCTCAGTGATAGAATCCAGGGAATGAGACCTGAAGAAACAAACATTCCTCCTATATACAAGTTTCTCACCAAGCAGGCACCGGAATTTTAACTAGCAAGAGCATGTTCCTGTTAATTATCCAATAAAAAAAAGAAGCTAAACAACATTCCTTACAATCTCGTACAATAATTCTACAGACTCCAGTATAGTTAATTTGCCTGTTCTAACATACAATTGGGGCACAAACGATACAAACGATATTGTAAGCATTCTAGGAGCAATTCCCTGGCCATAAGCTCTTGGAACAGGAGCGTGCACACGTAACTTGGGAGTCGGGTTTTATGAGCATGCCCAATCAGACTCTTCGACATGTGTCAGACTCCAATAACGGCTTGGTGTCTCTGTAGCCCTATACAACTCTGGGAACTAGATGCTGAGATCTCACACTACAAAGGCCAATAATGTGTTTTACTATCAAAGCTTCCTCCTAAAAGGAATGCCTGTTGCCTGGAGATCATCTGAGTTCGTTCAATGATGTTGTCAAATATATTCACAAACAAACAGATATCAAAACCGTCCGTGTTACCTTTAAGAGTAGTTAAATTTACAGAAACAGGATTGGGAAAAAAAATTTCTCATTATTATACTGAAATCAAAAGTTTCTCATAATCAGGATGCATCGTATTTCAGGGTCCTCAAAATCCGTGAAATATACTGTTTAGTGATTAGTGAAATGGCCTTGATACCCTGCTTTGTCAAATTTTCGAACCAAGAAAATCCGTGCAGTCCTGATTATGAGAAACTTTCCCTTTCAGTATAATGGTGAGAAACTTTATCAATATGAGTCCTCTTTTTTAAAAGTGCCCTTACTTCAACTGGAAGAGATTCTGTCATATGTATATATAAGATCAACAGCAGTATCGGATTCTCTTGATCACTGAAAATAATACTAAATAGTGATGATTATAGAGCACCAAAACCAAGTAGGAAGATTTATATTTTAATAAAGTCTTCTGTTTTAGATGATTTAGCAATTGACTCTTAACCTACCATTCTCATGTTTTCGATATTACACCACATCGGACTATATCGGCCATATCACCCCTTGTTCCTGATAGGTACCGGTTTTAAACCCTGGTTATAACCATTCCATGTTCTTCTCTTTGAGGCTCTGCAAATATACAAGCTCCAGACTTAGTGAAACAAATGGTTGGAGAGGAAACCCAAGTGAAACTTGCAGAGGATCCAGTCTTTCAATCAGGAATCCCTTCAAGTACTACTCTTCTCCTCTTCTCTTGATCTCTTCTTCCTTCTCTTCCTCCCCTCCCCTCTCCTCTCTCCCTCTCTCTCTCTAAAGATTTTGATATCCCAACGCCGCTGAACAACACTACGGAACCGCCTTGTTTGATCTCGCAAATTAATAAAGATGATAAGAAGGGTTCAAAGGGAAATTCACAAAGTCAGAGTGAGCCACCATCTTTGTCAATAGATACAGAATGGGTCGTGGATCATGCTTGTGGTGAAATTTGAGATGCCAATTTATGCTTGGGGAAATTAGAAAAATAACCTTGGTTTACAACCGTTTTAGCCTAATATACAGAACCTAAACCTTTTAGAAAAAAAGGTTTTAACATTTTTTTGAAGTTCAGAGATCCGTGAGATCTCAAATAATGGGTTAAGTGGATTTGTGAGTTTACAAATTTGTCCCCGGTTGTCTTCTCCACTCAAACCAGCTCCGGCGGCGAGTTCACCCCCGACACACTACTCTCCCTTGGTTGTCTTCTCCACTCAAACCAGCTCCGGCGAAACCAGCTCCAGTGGCGAGTTCACCCTCGACATGGTTCATCAAGCAAAACAAAGGCCCCATGACGCAGGACGGTACCCTAAACTATATGAATGATATGATTGATTTTGCCGAAATTAAATTGAAAGTAAATTAAACAATGAAACTTGCAAAATATAACGAATACCTCAGGGTTTCGTAGTATTCCTTGGGAGAATCACGCATAATTCAAGCAAGGTTCAGTCCGAGCGCTAGATCCGTTAGGTTGCAGCGCAGATCGATCCTAGAGATAGAACTCTAGGTTTCTTTCCAGATTAGGTTGCTCACGATTCAATGATGGGATCACTGATTTTCTCTGAATATCAGGTGCGGAAGGTTTAATAACTCTACTGGGCTCTATGGTTGTTGAATCGGTTCTATTTAAGGATTTCGAGAAATTTAGGGTTTAGGATTTCACAAGAAGGTGGTCGATTTAGGGTTGTAGAATCAAGCAAACAAAGATAAAAGAGGTAGATAGAATTATAGGCTTCACACCCTTGGCTTCGCACCAAACCCTTCTCGGAATGAAGATTCACTCTTCGTAGAGGCTCATCTTAAGCACAAATAAGCAAAAGCTCTTTTCATTCATAATCAATAATCTCCTAAATAGAGTGTTTACAAGGCCTTTATATAGGCTAAGAAAACTCTAAACGAAATAAAACTCGCACTAAAAGAATTCTAAAATAATAAAAGACTAAAAAAAAAAAAAAAAAAAAAAAAAAAAAATTCGTCACTGGGCCCGCTCGAGCGAGGATTATAACCCCTCGAGCGAGGGCTTGCTGCGGCACTTCTCCTTGCGATTTTCAGAATGTCCTCTCTCGCCTAGTTTTGATTTCCATTCCGCTTCTTCCGACGTCGGTACACGCGAAAAGGTCCATATCCGATGTCGGCGTCCCCGTCACCCCATCTCCTTCAACCTCTTGTAACTCAAAAAAATTCAAAAGCTTCCAAAAATCATGACCGAATCGACACCAATCTTCTTTTATTTTTACTTTTTTAATAAAAAAATAGTGGGCTCCTCTAGGAACCCAAAACCCTCAACCTTCAAAAGCCATCACTGAACCCACACCAATCTCCTTTATCTTTCTTTTGGACCTTTCTTAAAGACCCCCATTACTGAAGTTCAGATTTTCTTCTTTGAGTCCTCATCCATCTCCCCGTTCAGTTGCCGGAACAAAAGATTGGCAGGATCTTGAAGACCTCTGTTAATGAAGGTAATTACAAAATAAAATAAAAATGAAAGAATCAGCTTTCGCGCGATTGCGCAAACAGTGGAGTGTCGGGGGTGAACTCGCCGCCGGAGCTGATTTCGCCGGAGCTGGTTTGAGTGGAGAAGATAACTAGGGACAAATTATAAACTCACAAATCCGCTTAAACTCACATGTGTTGAGTTTTTGAGATCTCATGGATCTCTGAACTTCAAAAAAATGTTAAAACCCTTTTTTCTAAAACATTTAAGTTCGGTATATTAGGCTAAAATGTTTGATTTTCAAGGTTATTTTTTTAAAGTGCCCCCATTTGCTATTAACTAGGAAAGAAGGCATGAGACAAATATTCAAATTTACTGTGTAAAAAGCCATAGGTTAAGTCTAAATATCCCGTCCACCCCTCTTTACTGACGATTTCCCTTTAATTTTATGTACAAGTTTTAGTTGTAGTACGGAGATAATTTCAGATTAACAGTGCTGAGATCAAACAATGCTTCTATGTAGTTTTCTTGGTCTAAAGGAAGGCTTTCGTCCCCTTAATTCAGCTGCCTGGTTTTCTTAATTTTCTCCTTTGAATTCTCATCTCTTTGAGGTATTGTTTGCTGCGGTTATTTCTTTTCTTCTTAGTTTAGATTTCTGTATGCTCTACCTCTACGTAATTGAAAGAGATACAAATGAAATAAAAGCCAATGACAAGATTGCTACTAAATAGCATGCATAATTAGACACTTGTCAAAAAAAGTAACAAACCTTCTATGCATGACGAGATTGACTGTCTGACAATATGAACATTGGATGCATTGGGCTCCTTGGGGATAAGAAAGTAGGCGGCGACAGCTTCCACATACAATTTGACCCATATCTGCACCCATTGTAATGTGTCCAAAGCTGAGAACAAAGTTATCTTAGGAACCATATTCAAGATTTTGGAAGAATGCTTTAATAAGATACACCATATATATGAAAGCTTCCATCTGCAAACAAACCAAGCAACTCCCGGGATTAAATTAGGACTACAGACCAGTAAGCAAAAGGTGTAAAATAGTACAATAAGATATGGGAATTTTTAAGTTCATAAATATTATATATATACACACACATATAGAGAGCCGGAGATATGCGTTCGAATGCATGATTCATCAATGGTTCGAACTAGCTGGGTGTCACCGCAACTTGCTAAAGGTCGATCAGGTCCATCCAAAAAAAATTAAAAAGGGGATTTATCCACCGATCAAATGATGGTCAAAGGTGAAAAGTTTCAAAGCATCAAGTTCAGGCTGCAGATGTGAAACTTTGACTTGTATTTTGAAGGGCAAAAAGGTCTGAAAAATAAAATTTATTTTCTAAGACCCAAAGGGGGCTGAGTGAACCATTAGAGGATGGGTGTAACCATGGATCAAAATATCGTCCGATACCGATACGTATCGGTATTGGACTAGGACGATACAGTACATTCGATGTACCGTATCGTCCAATTTATATGGAATGGCTCGGACGATACATTCAATGTATCGTCCGGTAAGTTACTATTCCGATACGTATCGGTTTGGAGCTCAGACGATACGTATCGGAAAGCCGGCATTTTGACCCATGGGTGTAACTCAAGATCACATGGGTATTTTACCACAGTTTGGAGGCACAATCACATGTAAAAATAAAAATTGCAAAATGGTCTCACACCAAATAGTAAATGTTTGTAAAATGTTACTTGTGTTGCTATGCAGTAAACAAATTAGTATTTGACCCATTCACTATATATTTGTGTGAAACCAATGAAACTTAAGGGATCAAACGAGAACTACAGACAAGTAAACAAAAGGTGTACAAAATCAAAATAAGTTACCTGAATCTTTAAGTTTACAATACAATATATATATATATATAGAGAGAGAGAGAGAGAGAGAGGTATGGGGATTGCGTTCAAATGCATGGTGCATCCACTCGTTCGAATGCATGGTGCATCCATTAGTTCGAGCCAGCTGGGTGACACGTGGCACACAACCCAAAGATCGAGTGCATGGCAACTTGCCCAACGTCAATCAGGTCCATCCAAAAAAAATTAAAAAATTATCTATCTACCATTCAAATGTTGGTCAAAGGTACAAAATTTCAACCCACTTGGTTCATGTGGCAGATGGGAAGCTTTGAGTTGTCGTTTGAAGGGCTAAAAATGAAATTCCGCCGATCTATGAAATTTATCGGGTACTCGATTAGTTCTAATTAATCTAGAGATTACACTATAACGCCAACAATCACCACAACACAAGATATAAGTAGAAACCCAATCACTGAAAAAAACCACAAGACAAACGTCCACACATCAAATCCACTATGAAACAAATGAGTACAAGGAGTTTTGAATGATATACCGACAAATGCGCATGCCCTATCAAACCTCCAAGCACTCCAACTTCCCGTCGCGAGTCGCCTCCACAGCTTTCCGATATTGATGCACACCTTTACCGTTGATAAACTCACAACGATCCACCTTAAGATCCACAAGGCTATCAATCACACCCTAATCTCTAGGGTTAAGCAACACTCAACACACTTGAGCAAAACAAAGGAAGTTGAAGGTGAAGAATAAGAGAAACCTTTGAGTTAAAATCTTTTTGCAAACACCATAATAGTTTCAAAAGATGAAGGTCTAGCTCTAGGGTTTTGGCTCAAGGAGGAAGAAGCTCTTTTGCTTGCTTAAAGCTTCCCTCCTATTTTGAAAACACTTTTATCAAAAACCCTAAACACCATAAAAACAGGAAAAGTATGAAAAGTCCTCATTACAAAAGAAACAAAAAGTTCGGAGTTACAGTCGAGAGGACCAACAACGCATTGTTATACTGTTGACAATGCGTAGTTACGACATCACGCTATTAAAAATGCACAGACAATAACCCTTCATTCTGGTATATTAAACTACCTTTTAAGGGTACAAGATAAAGTCAACAAGAAGGATGTGACTGATAGCCTTCTTCATCAAGGTTGAGCTTATCCATCTTGGCACACACACCTATCCTAAGAGAGATCTACATGGTTTTCGGAGTAGATCGTGACAAACAAGATCTAACAATCTCCCCTTTGTCACATTCTACGACAAAAATCATGTTTACATCATTTCAGAATAATACATCAAAAAATCCCCACTAATCCTATACAATGATCTATATGAAAATGCAAAAATAAGGAAGAATACATAGACTCATAGATCTCCCCCTAAATCTATGTCTATCCTAAGTCAAGATGGTTCTTGATCTCAAAGACCTGCAAAACAACCAGCCAAAAATCAGCCAAAAATCATATATCCAAAACAATAATTCAAGACATCAATAACAAAAGATCAAAATTAATCCCACATCATCATAAATAAACATCTCTCCCCCTTTTTGTCTAAATGGACAAAGGGAGACAACCTTAAACATCAACATGATCCATATCATCATGCACTGTGAGAAAAAAATAATGACCTACTAGATAATCAACAAAATAAAATAAGCACCATCTAATTTACAAACTGAAACTACCCACCATCCACAAAAATACTAGAGTAAACCAAGTCCATGCAGAAATACAACACCGACATCCAAACCTACATCAAGAACTGATAAACCAACACAACGGACCAGAAATACTCCCCTGATCAAACAGCGCCACCAGCACTAGAGCCATCCACACCATGCACATCTTCATCTCCATCTTTCGAGGCCTGGTTGGCGCACCACTGATCAAAATCATCTGCCAAGGAGTCAACGCGAGAACGCATAACACCCACTTCAGCCGCAACTACCCGAAGAGCCCGATCGACGGAGTCAAAACAATTGATAACGAGATTTTGAAAATCAAGGATAGAGAGGACGATCACGAGCCGAGGATGAAGACGCAGCCGGAGTGGACGCAGACGGACGAGAGGGATCATTATGGCTGTTCCAAGTGTTCTCAATAGTGGTGAGATAAGTTTGCAGAAAATCAGTACCCTGAAGGGCAATGGGAGAATGGGCAGAAACACTCATGAAGGAATTTAGGATTCTGGACACGATTATGGGGAACGGAATGGATGCTTGATCCCGCGGTTTGATGCACCGAGCACGAATTAGCCGCCAAATGGCGGTGCAAGCACACACAGGGTGATCAATGTCGATCAGCCACATAAGATAAATCTCTGAAAGACGATCCTCATTAAGATTATCGATCTTCGGCCAAAGGGTGCTGAAAATCAGTATACACAGGACGTAGAAATGACGTTTGAGGAATTTCGTCAGAATGGCAGTTTGCGGATTCAGACCAGGAGATAGACAGCCATAATCTATGATGTCCTGCCAAACGAACTCAGACAAGTCATCGGGGGAAGACGAGTCACGAGGAAAAAGAACCCCATTTGGATTAAGTGGAATCCCGAGGATCTTAGAGATGATCGCGGGGGTGACGGTGATTTTTACGCCAGAAACAGATGACACAAGGCGTTTCTCAGTCACGGAAGAGACACTAGCGTCGGGGTCGTAATTGGCGTAGAAGAACGGAACCAGCTCCTTATACGCAAAACCGCTTATCGAAAAGAGAGGGACCCAGCCACGAGAGAAGATCTTACCGTGGAAGGAGTACTCAGAGAGACAATTAAGATCGAAATGGCGCTCCATAGCAAAAGATCGACCTTGGAGAAAAGTGAAATTGTTCTCGGCTTGTTCCGAGCGAAAAAGATGCGAAGCCGCGGCGCCAAAAGTGGAAGCACTCGTCTTCTGTTTCTTGGGCGGAGCCATGAGGAAACAGAGAGACGAGAGAAGGAAAGGAAGAAGGGAGAAGAAGTAGACAGAATTTGGAGAGAATGCGCAGGAAGAAGAAAAGAAAAAAAAAATTGGGTTTAAAAACCAACCGGAGATGACAACGCGCTGTGAAGGAGATGACAACGCGCTATCAGTTAAAAAGTAACTGCTCCCATTGAAAAACAATTCGAAGCACCATTGGAAATAGAAACCGTCAGTGATAACACATTGCAATAGAACCCACGGCGCGCTGTCAGGCTGTCAATATCCAATCAACAGAGGATTAACATAACTGACATGCAAACCCAACAGAACTGACGGCATGCTGTGGAAAGTACACGGCGTGCTGTCAAAGAGAACAAACAAAAAATACTGAGATGCAAAAGGTCACACTGGCGGCGCGCTGCGGAACACAGTGGCGCTATCAAAGTGAGCACGAAAAACAGGCTTTATAGACATTCACACAGGTAGCGCACTGTTGATAATTTCACGGTGCGCTGTCGAAGGAATCAGCGAAAACAATAAACAGCCCCGGCACGCTGTGGGAAATCCACGGCGTGCTGGCAAAGAGAGCAAGATTCAAACCGGACAGGAAGAGAAACAGTGGCAGTGCGCTGTGAATAATCCACAGCGCGTTGTCAGACCTTTTTTTTTTAAACACACAAAAAAAAATACAAGTAAGCCGAAAACCAAAGACGATATTAGAGAAAAAATTTATGCAGACCATCAAATCATTCAATCATGAACATGAAGCATCAAGACAAGTTATAGAGCAGAGCAATTTCAATGACAAAGTCACAAAGCAATGCATGATTGTAGCAACGAAAATAAAATTATCTCATGAAGAAAAACTGAATTCCCATTTTCACATTGCAAGTTTAACAAGATACACAAACACTAAGGAGTGACAACACAATTGGAGCATTGCTCAGAGGTAGTTTACGGAAAAACATGTTTCATTGCCTCTCCTACGATCGGAACACGATTGTAGGCTCAATGCGTATGTGGGTAAGACGCTCGGCAAGGTCGTCCAACCGGCTCGCAGTGGGTAGCTCTCACAATGTAAAGGTCGGACACTCATAAAAATCTATCACAAGGTTTTTCTTTTGCACACGAAGGTCTTTTTCAAAAATACCAGAGATTTAAACATAGAAGCAAGACTCAATTCTCAAACAATTTACCAAAATGTCCAGACCAATGAAAGCTATCTCACATATCCTGCGGAGTGATACGCCAACTTACACTAATTAGGTGTGTATTGTGACGACCACCACAGTAAGAAGAGTTTCACATAACCACATGAGATACAGCGGTCAGAAAGCCACTCTTAGTGATCACCAAAATATAAACTGAGTAAAACAAGAAGAAAGGAGAACAAGACTTCATGAGACAAAAATATAACAAAGCACAAAATCACGAACCGCAAGTGGCTCAATCACATCAATAGGCGAGGTCTGACAACCAAAAATACACTCACAGTTCATGATAGACAATTTGATAAAAAAGCATGAAATCAACCACTAATCTCATCTGAGGAATATACAAAAAAAAATATAAGTAAGAACAAAAAAAAATGAAGGATCTATAAAAAAAAATAAGTAACACAACATAAACCCTACTCAATAAACCACATACCAATAGACTTGCGAAGATACTCAAACCGGGCAACATCTAAAGGTTTAGTAAGAATATCGGCTAGTTGACGTTCAGTGTCAATATGAGTTAAGTAGATCACCTTGTCCTCAACTAGCTCACGGATGAAATGGAAACGAATATCAATGTGCTTAGTGCGAGAGTGTTGAACAAGATTATCAGAAATACAGATTGCACTCGTATTGTCACAATGAAGGGTGATCACATCTTGATCAATCCCATAATCCTAAAGCATTTGTTTTATCCAAAGAATTTGAGTACAACAGCTCCCAGTAGCAATGTACTCAGCCTCTGCAGTGGATAGAGAGATGGAAGATTGTTTCTTACTGAATCAAGAAACAAGACAATTTCCAATGTAAAAACAACCTCCACTAGTACTCTTACGATCATCAATAGTTCCAGCCCAATCGGCATCGAAATAGCAAGCCACAGGGGAAGATGTATCAAAGGGGTACCAGAGACCCAACTCAGAAGACCCATTCACATACCAGATGACCCGCTTAAGACATTTTAGGTGAGATTCACGCGAAGGGGCCTGAAAGCGAGCACACAAACCAACACTAAAGGCAATATCAGGACGAGTGGCAGTTAGATAGAGAAGACTTCCCATCATACTACAATACAAAGTGTTATTAACCTCCACTCCAGTGTCAATCTTTTGAAAGTTTAAAAGTAGTGATCATGGGAGTCCGAGCATGCTTTGTGTTCTCAAGCCCAAATTTCTTAACAAGCTCACGTGCATACTTGGATTAAGAGATGAACATACCATAAGAGCATTGCTTAATTTGCAACCCAAGAAAGCAAGTGAGCTCACCAAGAAGACTCATTTTAAATTCAGATTTCATTAGATTGAAAAACCATTCAGTTTTGGGCACATGGGTGAACCCAAACACAATATCATCCACATAGATTTGGACCACCATTAAGGTATTTTTCTCCTTTAAAATGAAGAGTGTTTTATCGACTCCTCTATCAAAACCCTTTGACATAAGAAACTTTGTCAACCTTTCATACCAAGCACGAGGAGCTTGCTTAAGTCTATAAAGAGCCTTCTTCAATTTATACACATGAAGGGGGTAGTGAGGGTCTTCGAAACCTTTCGGCTACTCGACAAACACTTCCTCTTTCAACAATCCATTAAGGAAGGCACTTTTGACATCTATTTGAAATAGTTTAAAGCCAAGGTTACAAGCGATAGAAAACATGATGCGAATGGACTCCAATCTAACAACATGAGCAAATGTCTCATGAAAATCAATACCCTCAACTTGGGTATAGCCTTGGGCAACTAACCTCGCCTTATTCTTTATCATGTTTCCTTTCTCATCCGTCTTATTTTTGAATATCCATTTAGTTCTAATAACAAGAATACTAAACGAACGGGGAACAAGATCCCACACATCATTTCAAGAAAACTGAAGTAACTCCTCTTGCATTACAAGAATCCACTTTTCATCATTTAGAGTTCCTTCACATTTTTTGGCTCAACCGACGATGTGTAACACACATTGCATATGACTTTAGCCATATGTTTCAAGCTACATTGGGTTTGTAACCCGGCACTAGGATCACCCAAAATATCACTCACAGAGTGACTGTTCATATCCCTAGCATACAAAGGATGCTTCTTTCTAACACTGGGAGGTTCCTCAACACCAGGAGAGGGGGACTCATTGTTCTCAGTGGGTTGACTCTCTTCAAGAGAAACAAAAGGGAGAGTACCCAAGTTAGAAGAGCCATGAGGAATTAGACTATCCTCACCATTATCAACCACATGAGAAGTATTGGCACAGTCATCAATGACTACATTGTATGACTTCATCATGGACTGAATTCTCAAGTTGAAAATCAGAAATGCTCGACTATTTTGAGCATAACCAAAGAAGATTCTGAGGTCACTTTTGGGATCAAATTTTCTCAAGTTATATCTATCATTCAAAATATAACATTGACTTTCAAAAGTCTTAAAATGATTCACTTTAGGCTTCTTGTCATTCCAAATCTCATAGGGTGTTTGATTAATACCCGGACGTACAAACACTCTATTAGAAATGTGGCAAGCCGTAGAAACAGCTTCAGCCCAAAAATGTTGGGCCAAATCTTTGGCATTCAACATGACACATGTCATCTCTTAAAGCACACCATTTTTCCTTTCAGCCACTCCATTTTGCTGAGTGTGAGGAGAGGAAAACTCTTAAAAGATTCCCAAGGAATTGCAAAACTCATCAAACTTGGAATTACTAAACTCCCCACCTCTATCACTTCTGATACGTTTGACATTAACACCCTTCTTCACTTGACACCGTCTAATAATTATGACAAATTCATCAAACGCACTTGATTTCTCTCTCAAAAAAGCAATCCAAGAATATCGAGAGAAATTATCAATCATAACTAGAATATATTGCTTTCCTCCAATACTGCTAACTTTCATTGTTCCAACAAGATCAAAATGAATCAGATCAAGAACCCTGGAAGTAGCAGTACTGGAGAGTTTCTTATGAGGAGCTCGAGTTTGCTTTCCAACTGACAAGCACCACACACCGAGTCAACGATTTTTCTTAGTTTGGGTAGGCCTTTGACAATTTCATCATTAGCAATTTTCACAAGGTCCTTGGTATTCATGTGACCTAAACGACGATGCCACAGTTCAAGCTCATCACTGGAGGTTAACAGGAAAGTGGGGTCAAATGGCACATGAAAGGTGTAACAATTATTCGAAGATCTAATTCCACTTTAAAAAATACGTCCAAATTTATCAACTACAGAACACCCAGACTTAGTAAAAGTAATGTGCATCCCTTCATCACACAACTGACTGACATTGATCAAATTGACCTTTAACCCATCAACATACAAAACATCAGAAAGCTTAGGACATCCAAAAGCATTGACTACTCCTTTCCCAACAATTTTGGAGCAACCCCTATTTCCAAAGGTGACAGAACTAGAGTCATATTTTTCAAGAGATGAAAAGTATGACTTGCTTCCAGTCATGTGTTTAGAGCACCCACTGTCCAAAAACCACTTAGAAGGTTCAAAAGCTTGCAGTGCAGTGTGTGCAACCAACACATTTTCATAAACTTTCTTCACCCATTTCCACTCCATCAAATTTCCAAGACTCCTTAATCGATAAAAAACTATCGTGTCATGCTTTTGGCAAAAGAGATCCGATTTCCTAACAGGACACGAGAGGTTTATGTGTCCTTTTCTTCCACAGTAAAAGCAGGTTGGACCCTTTTTGCCACTAGCCATTCTAGCATGAGGAGGGGTAGGCAAAAGAGGAGGTAAAGTGGATGAAGGTTCACATTTAGAAATTTATGGCACTTTGGGAACAAATTTCACTTTTTCTTTACCTTTCTTCACAAGAGTAGAGTGATCCAATGCCTTAAAACCCAACCCGGTTTTATCACCCCATCCCCTGCAAGCATCCCATGCCCTTTGAGTGTTGATCTTAGCATTTTGTAACTTTCCTAGGGTGATTTTTTCATTTGAAAGATTATTCTTGAGTCATTCATTCTCAACACTCAAACTGTTGTATTTAGAGCAATACTCAGCTCCTTCAAATTTCAAAAACTTAATTTTATCCCTTAAGTTTTTTATCTTATCTTCCAAAGATTCAACATTTTCAACCCAAAAATTATACTCAACATCTTTTAGAACATATGACGACATGAGAGATGACACATCATTGATCAACTTCATATTTTCTTTATTCAATTTAACACTCACAAGATAGAGCTCATCATAAACCTCAAAAATGTCCACATCATCCTCCTCTTCATCCGAGACAACAAGACTAGTAGGGGGAACACTATGTGTTTCCTCATGAATGGAGGCAACAAATGCCCGAAACCCATGAGAAACATATGACTCATCAGAGGAGTTCCCGTCATTAGTGCCATCTTCTTTTACCGCAGTCATGGCTTTCGATTTCTCAGCATTTTTCTTCTTGTAAGGACAATCATGAGTAAAATGCCCATAGCCACAGCATTTGAAGCATTGTGTTTCCTTAGATGACTCCTTGTGAGAATTTTTCAACGGAACCTTAGGTTTCTCGTAGGACTTGCTGCCACTTTTTTTATTTTTGAAATTTTTTTTAAATTGTTTGGCAAACAAGGCAAGGTCCTCATCATTACCACTTTCCCCATCCTCATCTTTAATCTTTTTCTTAGAGGATCAGAAAGCAACACTTTTTTGCTCTTGGTTGACTTGAATCTCAGATTCGTACGTTTGAAGAGATCCCACAAGTTCATCAATGTTGATCTTGTCAATGTTCTTACTTTCAGAGATAGCAGACACCTTAGGTTTAAACCTTTCAGGTAAGAATCTTAAAGCTTTCCTGACAATTTTATAAGATGGTATCTCTTCACTAAGATAGAAAGATCCATTGACAATATCATTCAATTTGGTATCGAAGTCCGTAAACTTCTCATCATCATCCATCCTAAGATTTTCAAACTGTGTCGTTAGCATTTGCAATTTGTTAATCTTTACTTGTGGAGTCTCCTCAAATGTGGTCTCTAAGATCAACCAGGCTTCTCTAGCCACCTCACAGTTACAAACTCTTTTAAACTTAGAAGCCGTTACAACTCCAAAAATGACATACAAAGTCCGAGAATTATCATTTACAACCTGTTTTTCCTTATCACTGTAACGGTTAGCGGGTTTAATAATTATTTTCTCAATTCCATCTAAATGGACTATTTCTTGAGGTGGAGATTAACTAGTCTCAACAGCAAACCAGACCATGATGTCCATGGATCTGAGAAAGGCCCTCATCCTAACCTTTCAATACGGATAATTATGACCATCAAACAACGGAGGTCGTGTTGTGGAAATGCCCTCTCTAGGTAAATCAAAACTTCTCGAATATACCATAGACGCTCAATTCAGAAAAAATCAACACGAACGAACCGGCTTTGATACCAATTGAAATTTCGTCGATCTATGGAATTTATCGAGTATTCGATTAGTTCTAATTAATCTAGAAATTATACTATAACGCCAACAATCACCACAACACAAGATATACGTGGAAACCCAATCACTGGGAAAAACCACGAGACAAATGTCCGCACACCAAATCCACTATAAAACAAATGAGTACAAGGAGTTCCGAATGATATATTGACAAATGCACATACCCTATCAAACCCCTAAGCACTTTAACTTTTCGTCGCGGGTCGCCTCCACAGCTTTTCGATATTGATGCACACATTTACCGTTGATAAACTCACAATGATCCACCTTAAGATTCACAAGGCTATCAATCACACCTTAATCTCTAGGGTTAAACAAGACTCAACACACTTGAGCAAAACAAAGGAAGTTGAAGGTGAAGAAGAAGAGAAACCTTTGAGTTAAAATCTTTTTGCAAACATCACAATAGTTTCAAAGGATTGAGAAGGTCTAGCTCTAGGGTTTTGGCTCAAGGAGGAAGAAGCACTTTTGCTTGCTTATAGCTTCCCTCCTATTTTGGAAACACTTTTATCAAAAACACTAAACACCATAAAAACAGGAAAAGTCTGAAAAGCCCTCATTACAAAAGAAACAAAAAGTTCGGAGTTATAGTCGAGAGGACCAACGGTAGTTATCTTTACATCGCTGATAAACGCGCTTATTAACATCATAACAACCCTTCATTCTGGTATATTAAGCTACCTTTTAAGGGTACAAGACAAAGTCAACAAGAAGGATGTGACTGATAGCCTTCTTCATCAAGGTTGACCTTATCCATCTTGGCACACACACCTATCCTAAGAGAGATCTACATGGTTTTCAGAGTAGATCGTGACAAACAAGATCTAACAAAAAAGTTCGACAATAAAATTTCTTTTCCTAAAACCCAAAGAGGCGGAGAACCCCTTTAAGGATGGGTGTAATTCAGGATCATGTTTTGGGGCCTATCGTTGGATATTTTACCCTCAATTTGGAGGCACAATCACTAATAAAATAAGTATAATAATTGCAAAATGGTTTCACACAAATAGTAAATGCTTGAAAATTGTTACTTATGTTGCTACACCTATAAAATAAAAACTACAAAATGATTTTATACAAATTTGTGAATGCTTGTAAAACATTACTTATGTTGCATAAAAGAAGTACCAAATAAAAAGAGTTAATCAAACACACAATAAACTATGTTAAATATCTTCGGAAACCGTTTTTTTTTTCCAATATCTACCTATTCAAAGAAAGGGGGAATTCCACATTTCCACTTGGTTTTTTTTTTTCCCCTCATCATCTACGAGCTGAAACGATCTCTCATCAACTTTGCATCGATTGCATAAAAGATGGAGTAATTATTTATGTATAATATCAGAGAAAAAAGCACTGCACATTAACAAAATCACCAAAACTGGAAGGAAATAACGAAAAGTAGAAAACTTACCTCAAGGAACGACTAGGGTTTCCATATTGCACTCGCTTCTTTGCAATTTTCAGACAAGAAAGGGCAACCGAGATTCGGTCTCTGCAGCCTAGGGTTTGTACCGTTAAAATCGTTGACTGCTAAAGAATCGGAGGATGGAAACCGTTTTCTCCTCACAATAGATCTTATTAGATCATGACCCACTCAGCAGATGGTCAGATGTTGATGGACGTTGATTTCACTAACAAAAACCCAAAAGCGAGCTTGGGAATCCTTTTCATGGCAATGCCACGATCATGGTTACTTTCGGAGATGTGTGTCCTCTGTAATCAACACCTGACCGTCTGATAGGGTCAGTCATAATCTCAAGATCCACTGCATGTAAGATTGGTAGGAAAAAAATGTGTGCCATGTGTAATCAACACCTGACTGATAGGGTGAGCCATGATCTCAAAATCTATTACGTGTAAGATTGGTAGGAAAAACGATCACTACCGTCAGATTAAAAGAGTCAAAACTATTTTAAGGGCCTAAACTTAAGCTACAGAAATAAAATCTTCGGCTGCAAATACCCGTAACCAATAAGAAATCTGAGGGCATTTTATTAGCAGCTCACAAAACTTTATCCCGAATGTCGCTTGCATGGAAAGATTTTGTGGGCTTTAGCAACTTTTCACCTGGAAGTGTCATTTGTCCCTCGATTGATTTTCCATGATCTCAAGATCTAGTGTGTAAAAGATTGGAACTAAAAGCAATCTCCATCGTTAGCTTCCATCTAGTCAACTGCTTTAACTGCAAAAACCACTAGCTGCAGAGAGCAAAATTTCAGTTGCAAATACCAGTCACCTTAAAATATTTTTATTAATAACCTCTCGTTGAAGTGTCCCCCGAGGAGATATAACTTATCTTTGATTTGTCCAGCAAGAAGTTATGCTATTTGGTGCCCACAAAAACTTCCTATTTATTTGTCCAGCAAGAAGTCAATCTTGTCGAGAAGTTGCTACTTACGGTGGAAAGATCCATCGAGAAGTCCAAACTTATCGTTGAGTTGTCCCACGAGAATTTCAGTTTGTGATGTTTAAACTTATCGTTGAACTGTCCCACAAGAAGTTTAGCTTGTGAGGTTTAACCTTATCGTTGAACTGTCCCACGAGAAGGTCAACTTCAAACTTACCGTCGGACTGTTGCATAAGAGTTCGACTGCTGAAGTTCAAACTTATAGTCGAACTGTCCCACGAGATGTTGAGCTTTTGTTGAAGCAACAAGTTGTAACTTAACGTGGAACCATCTAGCGATAAGTCGTGTTATTTGGCTACACGAAGTAACTTCTCATTCAATTGTCACGCAATAAGTTTGGGTAACCTTTGTTTGCGCCAACAAGTTTACCATCAGATAGTCATTGTTTTCATTTCACATGACAGTTTGGGCTCAGTCGGATTGTCTGACCTAACCTGATGTTTTATATATATTAGTAAAAGTGCACGTGTGTTGCACATGTTAATATAAATGTGGAGACACCATCGAATTCGTCTAATATAAATGTCATATTCTAAAGACCTTCGATCTCTATCATATGACTTAACACAATAAATGGCCATCAGCTCATCCGTATTTGACTTATTTGAATTATATAATAAAGATTTTATTTTATATCAATCTTTTGCATTAAACATTTTTAGATTATAACTTTCAAATCCGATGGCAAAGATGAAGTTTTCACTTGGCGTAAGTCCTTCAAATAGCAAGTCTTTCCTTTAAATGATAGCTCTAATTATACCAATCAGATCTCTAAGTGCACTACATTCGAAAAATCGTTAACTGATGTGAACCAGATGATGGAGATCGATTTTCTTTTCAATATTTCACACAATGGAGCTTAAGATCAATGGTGTACCGTCAGACGGTCAATTTATGGTTCCTGTGGCATACATCCTAAAAGAATGATTGAACACTATAGGGCAAACATCATACTCAAACGTGATTTTTGATTACTTTTTGGGATGCTTTATTTGCATCACGTGCAATAAAAAATTGACTGTTAGTACACTCATGATCTCAAGATCTACGATTTAGACGTAAACGGTCGTTATTGTCTGATTCAAAACAGTCAATGGTATTCGGCTATGGTGTCCTTCAAAATTGATTTCCAATTCAATCTTCCACATGATGATCAGGAGGTAAGTGGTGTACCATTAGACAGTCAAATTTTAATTTGTGTGACACACATCCCAAAATAGTAAATGAAAACTATGTGGCAGACATCATGCTCAAATATGATTTTCGATCACATTTCGAAAATGTGTAACACCTGACATAAAAAGTTGATTGTCGGTAAACCCATGATCTCATACATTACGAAGAAGACTAAGCGACAAACTATCTTCATCTTCTAATTCAAGTTTAGTACATAACCCAATAAAAAGTCTTCTCGAGTAGGTCAAGTAGCAAGTCTACTCGATCTGCTAAAAGCCCTACGTAGAAGTATCATATGATTGTTCAAGTCAAATCAAGTTAAGTGCTCTCCAAGTCAAATAAAGTTAAGTGCTCGCCTAAGTCTTAAACTGAAATCCGAACCCAACCCGAAAACCTAATGAGTTGAACCAACCACAATTGGCCCGAAAATTGATTCAGACTAAACCAATTAGGTAGGATGAGAAAATTTGATCAAGTGTACATTAATCGTGGCTCAAAGGGTTTCAATTTTTCAGTAAATATTATTTGGGTAGCTTTATTAACACCTTGGAATCTTAGAGGGCACCTATGCAAAAAACCATCGACTCTTTGTATTAATTGATGGAGATCATTTTTCGGCCCAATCTTCCACATAAGGGATTTTAATATCATGGGCATACCATTAGACGATCATTTTTTTATTTCATGCAGCGCATATCCCAAAATATGGCCCTAAAATTACATGGCATACATCATGCTCAAATTTACTTTTTGAGCTAGTTTTAATGTGATCTATGCCACATAATTGAAAGCAAATCAAATATTTTATGGTAAAATTATTAGTTCTTTTAACTTTGTGGGTTTCTTTTGTTAAAAATAAGGAAGGTAAGAGAAATTATTTGGGTACCATTATTTAAGTATTCCCATTGAAAAATGGATTCTATTTGAGTATCATTATTTACACCCCTTAATGAGTTAGGGGCAATTTAGGCATGATAAATTGACAGAAACACTTTTTACTTTTATATAGTACTAGTAAAATTGCACGTGCGTTGCACATGTTCCGTCTTATAGTTATTAAAAAAATTAATTGATATATATATATATATATATATATATATATATATATATATATAATTTATTTATATCCTTTATATGATTATCAATATGTAGCGGATCGTCTAATCTATCAAAATGTTTATATTCTAGTAGTTATTACTATGTTTTACATAGGGTTGTTACCGACTCGAGTCGATTTTATACCTGACCTACCTGATGACAACCAAAGTTTTGTCACCGACATTGCCACATGATATGATCAATCCAAAACAACACCCGTTTTAAGTTGAACAGTGTGGACATGACTTTAAAAAAATTAACTTTTTTAGCCTCCATTTGATGAATCAAAGATAATGTGACCTCCAAACCAACATAGTTCATTGATTTTGAGTACATTTGACCAAATTTTCAATGTTGATTATTCATCCGATCATGTGCCCAATTTTTTTGTGTAGTACTTGATCGATCATTAGATTACAACCTTTAAATCAGACGGCTCATGTATTTTCACATGATATAGTTTTCCAAAATATCAAACCTTTCTTTTAAACTATGTGTAAGAGCTAACTACTATGGTGCAAGTAATGACTCCCTCACCACGGCTCTCTCTCTCCCATAAGATTCTTAGAGATGTTTCTTTTTGTGATAAGGTACCTTTATTTTCAACTCTAAGATTTTTCTTTTTAAGCCATTGCTAAAACCACTACACACTTTCAATTTGTTCAACAGAGATTTTTTGCATCCCAATCTTCAATAGAATAGATCTCGAAATCTTGGTCTTAGCATGAGACTGTCAGATTTTGATGGTATGCCCGTGATGTTAAGATCCCTTATGTTTAAGTGTGATATAGGTCATGCGATTTTAGAGTCATATTTTAAATTAGTGTGTCATGTGAAATAAAATTATGATCATTTGCCGATATGCCTATGATTTCAAGATCAACTTTTTGAAAGATTGGGATAAAAAATTATCTTCATCCTATGATTCAAAGCGATCAATGCATAGAGGTGAGATAAGGCCCTATTCGATAGAAATCTTGGGGTATATATTTTTTTATTTTACTTTTGATGGGTGGTTTTTAAAGGAAATCATGGGAAGTTCCAGAAGTAAAATTTTCTTGAGGGTGCAATTTTTTCATTTTTTCTTCATTTGCCACAAATAAAATTCATGAGGTTGGTTATTTTATGATACTGTTAAACTACCCCAAAATCTGCAAATAGTCCTCAACCATCCAATTTGTGAGGTCGTATTAGAGTCAAATAAAATGAGTGAAATTAGTTTTCATCGTAATCATTCACACGATAGATCTTAAGATTATGGGTATACCATCAAACGGTCAATTTTGAGATAATGAGTATAATTGTTCCTAAAATATGAAAACACTAAAATTAACAGAAATAGAAATATATCATTCGTGGCTTTATATAATCGGATGATATGTATAAGATACGTATAGGATACGATTCCTTCCATATCCGGCGGTGAAAAAATTATGGGCTCACCCTATATGTCCTACAGTTCTGTTCTAGTTTGGATTGGGTTTCACCTTCTCCAAACAAGATAATCCCCTTTTATCTTTCCTTTGTATTTAATAATTAGAAATTTAGGATAGGAATGCAATAAAATCGGAAAAGGATATGGATTGAAAGTTTAAAAGGGTTAAGGGTATTTTTGAATAATTAGAAATTTAAAATAAAAATACAATGAAATCGGAAAAGGATATAAATTGAAAGTTTAAAAGGATTAAGGGTATTTTTAATATTATAAAATATGACAGAAACTATTTTTACTTTCACATAGTAGTAATAAGGATAAGTAAGAAAAACGAGGGGTTTTTGATCGGATTGTGTCGAGTAGGGCGTGTACCCTTGATCCGTTGGATTAGGATGGGTTCACCATCAGGTTAGGGCCAGGTCAGGTGGGGCGTCTGCCAATTGTCCTTCGAACAGCCAAAAGTTTACCCTGACCCGGCCCGACCAAGTGAGAACCCTTGATGAAATACTGCTAACCTGAAGCTTTGTATGCAACAAGTGATGGACTTCTGGGCTGGGCGAGGAAGCCATTTTATGGAGAATAAGGATAGCTCAGATTTAAGTCAACACAAAATCGTCGCTATTTACCAATCTTCGAGGGGGGTTATTGTTGAAGAAGACGACCGAAAAGGGTGTACTTCTGAATAAGTTTTGCTTGGAAGACTTTACAGAAGTCTGGATTTTAATCATCACAAAATAGCGATTTTGTCACTTGAAAAGTGCCAAAGTGGGGATTTTGCCATTTTAATTCTGCAAATCCGCCACTTCTAAAACTTTAAAATGGTGAAATCGCTGCTTAAGCAATTTTTAAGTGGTAAATTCACATTATTAAAGTGGGAGATTGCTATATTTGCTGTTTCATATTAATCTGCCATTTGATTATGAAGCAAGTGGTGAATCGTTGCTTAGTTAAAGTGGCAAATCATTGTTTTTTATCAATCGTGAAATACTTTAAAAGATAGGTTTTTGTCCAAAGCAACATAACTTTAACAAATTATAATCCGTCTATGGTTATCTAATAAGGTGGATATGAACCATAGTAAGGGTTTCGGAGCTTTGCTCTTCACTGGCTGAACTTTACCCACTTTAAAGTGTGTTTGTACAATGGTAAAGATTTAGAGTAACACAACATGGTTTTAATATTGGTCATGTCCGATATGTATCAGATTAGGCTCCATCCATACGATATACACCCCCCATTTACTGAAAGGGACAAAGTTGGGTCGATATCAGGTCCCTATCCGGCCATATTAGGTCCATGTCCGGCCATATTGGATATGAATCGGAGAAATATATCAGCTAGTTTGGCTGATATGCATCCGCTACCTATCGGCTGAGACCGAGCCGATGTGCTGATATTTAACAGTGCTTAAATTTCTGAACACAACAACCTATCGTTATGCCATGGCTTTCAAAGAACACTTTTCGAGTATATATATATATATATATATATATATATATATATATATATATATGTGTGTGTGTATGTGTGTGTGTGAGAGAGAGAGAGAGAGCTCAATCTTTATGTTGATGTCTGATGATTGACATAGGTCGAGTCTATGCAATAGAGGAGCTGCTTTAGATAACTTCCCTTTCCTCTGGATGCGGCATTCGTCAAGACAAGAAGAGGGATTGAGAAATTAATAGGGTACAAAACGTATCTTTCTCATGCAGACTAAATGTCTCCTAATACTTACACTCAGTGGCGGAATCACGTTCACGTGAGTGCAGGTGAGCGCCTGCACTCAACCTAATTTTTTATATTTTTTTTAATATTATAAAATTTAACTTCCCAAATCCTAACATGTCACCCTAAAGGCTAAACTCTAAACCTATACCCTCTCTAAACCTAAAATCATGCCCTCCTTCTTTAGTCTTTTCTCCCTCTCTTTTATCTCTCTAAACCCCTAGTCGCCCTCTAACCCTATTTTCTCTCTGACTTCCTCAGCTTCGTCTTCTTCCTCACTCCAAAGTCCAAATCAGACATCTTTTGCAATAGCAACTCCAAGGCCATATCCATTCCTCGGCTTCGTCTTCTTCCTCTCTCCAAAGTCCAAACTAGGCATCTTCTGCAACAACAACTCCATGTCTCCAAGGCCCAAGCCAATTGCAAGTAACCCCTCTTTCTCTTTTCCTAATTATTATTATTTTTTTCATTCAATGCTTTTGCTTTCTTCTCTACATCAAGTTGGCGAGTGTCGGAAAAGACACCAATATGGCAATATTTCTCGATTTCTACTGCATTTCTCATCCTTACATATTTAGGTTGGTCTTTGAGGATTTGATTGGTAAGTTGACGATTTTTGTTTTACTTTTGAGTTTTAAAAACTTTTTTAAATTTTTGTGCTAGATTTGAAGATTCTTTTTGGAATTAGTTTGTTTTGGTTTTAGCCTTTTTTTATTGGATTCTCAATGAGTGAGCTGAAATCTGGTGAATATTTCATCTATTTTTTATAAATTGAGTTTTTTTGTGCTTATATGAGCTGAAATGCAGTCAATTTGTTCCAGAGATTCTGTGTTTTTTTTTTTCTCTTACTAAAGTTGAAATGCGGCCCGGTTTCATTTATATGCTTATTTTCCCAAATTTATGACATTTTTATTTTGTCCTCTTTATTGATGTATATTTAAGTTTTTGGAGAATTTGTTGTAGTGATGTTTTAATTTGTTCTTTATTTGTATTATTATTTTCTTAAATAGATCTGAGCCTTTAACTGTTAATGGCTTCATTCTATGATCTCTTCAACTATTAATGGCCAGATATCTGCTTCCAAAAGTAGGAGACCTAAGTTTGAATCCCCACCACCCCTTGAGGCCACCCTAGGGATTTATATCCTATGTTGACCCGGCATGTGCTGAATTTGGGGTACGCATGTACCCCTGGGATTAAGCGGGTGCTCTAAGAGGCTTGGATACCCATGTTATCCAAAAAAAAAAAAAACCTATCAATGGCTTCTTTATTAGAATTTGTTCTAAATCTCTCCATAAAACTCTGCTTTTGGGCATGTTGCACTTCATTCTATGATCTATCACTTTGATGGTACGGATCACCCACATCTTAAACCATTGTTCCTTTTTTCAACAATTAAAGTTAAAGTGGACCAATTTTTTGGTTTAGTTTCGTTTTTGTCTTTGAGTTGCAATAATATAGGAATTATTTTAGATGATTGGATGTCTCTAGGATCTTAGGACCTAGATTTCACGTGTTGAATGCCTAATGATTCGGATCACCTACATCTTAAATCATTGATGGGGTAAGATCATTTAAATACCATTTTAGTGCCTACATGACTTCCAAGAGAGTTGGTTCCTTTTCTTAAATTTATATTAATTGTATAAAATTTATCTCTAATTTATTTTGCGCCCCACGTAAATGAGAATCCTGATTCCGTTACTACTTATACTAGCACCTTATCCTTGACCACTGTTAGCAGCTTCGAAAAACTATTTTCTTTCCATCCAAATTTCTACGAAAGCCTTTTTGGTTTTATCCTTCCAAATTCATGCAAATTTGACAATTTCGAAGGACCAACGCTATTTGCTGCCTTGTTTCGCTTGAAGGATGGTGACAATAGAGATTATTTTCGTCGGAAACTAGTTGATATTCAACAAGTGGACAAATCACAGTGATGGATTTTCTTTTATTTGTAAAGTAAAAGGTAATTTGAATTTGAAGGGCTAATTAGGTGAAAAAGTTGTACTAAATTGGCTATATTATGATCTTTCAAGTTCTTTACGTTATTTCAATCCATATACGATACATGTGAATGCTTCTCCCTTGAAAAAGTTGATCACTCAATTGTTCCATATTTTCAAATTTATTGTAACGTTACAAGGAAGGGAGTGCCCTTTACAGTTTGTTCAGAAAAACTCTACTCGAGTTCGGTACTAGGTACCCTACTCAAATGCCAGCATTGGCACTCAAGTAAATCTCCTTCTTATCCAACGGTCAAGGCTTAAGACTAGGGAACTGTGTAATGATTTATGACCTCACAAATCAGGGAAATTATGCCCACTAGGGGTTGGCGCAGTTGGTAGGGGATTGTGGTTTGTTACCAATAGGTCATAGGATCGAATGTTGGCGTCTCCCTTCTAGGATAGCAGAATGCCCCGTAGGGTGTGTAAATCGTAAAATATTCATTATACGGTAGGGGCGAGGGTATCCCTTAAGATTATTCTAAGTGTAAGCTTGGGATTACCCTAAATTATCAAAAAAAAAAAATGAAGGAAACTAGACTTTTCTCAAGAGAGGGGGTTATTGGTTTGGTGCTCCCTACTCACTGGTAAGTGTGACGTGTGGGTGTTAAATGCATAGTTACCAAAATCTCCGATTTTTTAAAATACCCTCATTTAAATTTGGTTTTTTTTATAAACCTTCTTAAGCATGTTTAAAATGTATATTTTTTTTAAAATACTTGTATTTTTAAAAAAATCATGATTTTTAACTTTTTACATCCGTACTTTAGGTGCTATATTTGAAAGTTTCCTGATTTTTGTCAAAAAATTATTTATTTTTCTAATTTTTAGAATGTTTCCATTATTTTTTCTCAATTGCTTCCTGGTTTTTTCCCTGACTTTTGCCAATTTTTTCACGTTCCTTTTTTTCATTTTTTTTTCCTCACCGATTTTTTCCCAAGTTCCGACTTAGTTTGGTGCTCTATGAGGGTGGATACCCCATTATAATAATAATAGAAAAAAAAAAAAAAATTAACTCGAGTACAAAGGGTGACACTTGGTGTCGGTTACCTAATACCGACCTCACGACCATTCTTCTTGACGGGTATATGAGATCCCTTTATCATTGTATCAAAAACGCATCGTTTTCGGTCCTATCCGAAATGAAACCAAAACCGAAATTATCGGTCAGATTTGTATGAAGACCAAATTTTCGGTCGAAATTATTCAAATTATCGGACAAAATTTTGGTTTTCGGTTTCGGGCATATCAACCCAATATTTTTTATCGTTGTACCATCACCTTCAATTTTAGTGAAAACATTTTCATTTATGGACAGGTTTGCAACCCATCCATTGAATTTTGGATTTTTATATAATATGATCTGATCATTGAAATAAATATTATTTTTTAGCTGGAGCTTAGGATCCTAGCACATCTGGCAAACTGTAAGAGCATGTTGGATGCCTTTAAAGCTGGTGGAGATTTCCACTCAAGGACTGCAATGAATATGTATCCACATGTACGTGAGGCCGTAGAGGAAAAGAGGGTGCTGCTTGAATGGTATCCTCAACCCGTGTCGCCTGTTTGTGCTTAATCAAACTTGAATGGTGCATATGGTCCATTTTAGGTGAAAAATCACCCACAACACTACAGATTAGGCTAATTACATATTGGTTTAAGTGAACACTAGAAAATTATTCTGAACTTAAGTCCATTTTCATCTAATTTCATTTGGTAGTTATGGAATTGTTAATTTCGTTGAACAAACAAACTCTCGACAATCTGGAAAAAAAAGAGTATCTCCAATGGTGTATTCGATTTTTTTCTTATGTTGCAAATTTAGGATATAAAAATATGGGATATGATGTACTCTAACCATCTATACCAAATTTGGGATAAGTATCATTTTTTTGTAAGCAGTTGGTGGATATCTTATTTACAAAAAACAACTAAAAGCAATCAAATATACAAATTTTAAAATATAGGATACCAACTTGGTATTTGATATCAACAGTAAAAAAAAAAAAAAAAAAAAAAAAAACTCGGTATCCTATATCCGCCTAGGATATGAGATAATTATTGGAAGGCACAACATTTCTCATCTATTTCAAATTAGAGTTGTTATAGTGTTATGTTAGATATAAAATACACCATTGGAGATGCTCTAAGAAGCTTTTTAACGTTGCAAACAAAATATGCTATTGAAAGATGAATCTATTGCTTTGTTATACTTGAAAGTTCAATCTATGTAGCAATTAAAAAAAAGGAAACACTACAAAAGAGAAGACTATTAGCAGCAGTTTTTTGTAGCCAAAAAGTGCCGCTATTAACAAAAAAACTATTAAGACTTAGCGACAAAGGTATTAGCGGCAATTTTTTTTTTAATAGTGAAGTTTATGGTTGCCACTAATAGCCTCTTTTTTGTAGTAAATTTCTAAAAGATGGTGTTTAAATAATTTTAACACGATTAAAATTATACTTTTTTAACTTACACCATTGAAGTATGATTAACCATTATGCCATGTGGTGCACATTTGCAACCAATCTAATTGTCCAAGTGGCAACCCATCATTGGAGCATATCTCAGCCAAAGAAACATGTCTATCAGTAGATGTGAACCATCCGATTAATGAGCTTTAATATCAACAGATTGGATGATTTATATCTCCCTAAAATACCATTTTGTGTCTAATGCACTTCAATATGTGATCTATCACCTTGATGGTACAGATCACCCACATCTTAAACCATTCATGGTGAAAGATCATTTAAACACCATTTTGGTGTTTAAATGAGGGTCAAGAGAGTCGGGTACAAAAATTAAAGGTCCACTCTTGGGCTGACCTTGAACCGAACAGTTGAGTGGGTGTGGTTGAAAGGAAGAAGAATTCTTTTTTCCATGGGTTTCCACTGCATCACGGAGCCTAGCCCCAATGATTTATGCCTGTTTGGCAAAGTTTCTTCCATAAACTCCTTTTTAAGGGCTAAATATTGGGTGAGAAGTACTATCCACCCAAGGACTTAGCCACCTCTAACTGAAAATGTTGGTCCTATCTTACAATAAATATGTAGGATTTCAATAGGTCGGGTTGATAAAAAAAATCCAAGTCGATTGGATCTGTAGAATCCCATGAGCCTAACTCAACCTCACAAAACTAGCTTGCAAGGTGGGGATTGCCCAAGGTTTATATATAGCCCAAGGCCATGATACTTAGGTGATGTGGGACTATCGCTCACACCCCCTCAGGTGTAACGTGTTTCTCTATATGTTTGTGGTTTCTTGCTTTGATATCATATAGAATCCCATGAGCTTAATTGAACCTCACAAAACCAACTTGTAAGGTGAGGATTGCCCCAGGTTTATATATAACCCAAGGCCATGATACCCGGGTGATGTGGGACCTAATGGATCTTAGACCTATTTTAGAAACTGCACAATTAGGTCCCTAGTTTTATGTGGATAGACTGTTGATCGCTACTTTTAGGCCATTCAGTGCACATATTTTATAATTCAAGCAGTCATTTAGCAACTCATTATTGGCATCCGTCTCAGCCAAAGGATTATGCTAGTTAGAGGTTTCGAACCACCATCTAATTGATACGTAGTTTTTGAAATTTGAAATAGGAGCAATCATTTATATTAGAGTGCATAGATTTGTTCTATATGAGCTACCATTTTTATGACTTGTATGGCTAAAAGATACGTAGCCAAATAGCCCCGGGGCAGTCATGACTATATCTTTAAATGGGTGGTCACATTCCATTAATCTTTTGTAAGAGTAGATTATGAAGCCTCGAGTTCCACGAAAGTCTTCCTTTAGATCGTCAATCCTTCTCAACCATGTTGTGAGTTGATAGTTGGGCTGTCAATGGGTCAAGTAGACCCGATGCCCAACCTGCCCAAACCTGATGTTTTTTCAAGCCAAATACATTAACTTGATCTATCGCCTCTGGTTGGGCATGAAGCATCTGTCCCAATACTTAGGCAGGGTCTGGTCGACTCAGAGGTTAGGTCAGGTAGGGCATATGCCCTTGACCCATCAGGTTAGCTCGGCTCTGTTGGTACGCATTTTTTTTAGGTTCCCTTCAATCCCCGGAAGAAGTGGCACAATTCGGTGTATGTGGACTTTGACGGAAAACGATAAAATAATGAACTATGAAATATTAAATACTGAAAGAAAAATGTGAATTTTAAATGGAGAATTCGTGAGCTGGTGTGATCGCTAGCTGCAAATATTTATTGACACTGCAACACGTCCCTGATCACGCATAGGGATATGTGAGCTGACTCATTTACTGAACCTCGATCGGCCAACTTCAACAATTACAGGTTGCGTATGGTCTAATTAGTTCGATTTCCTATTTCTACTAGGATATATCTAAAAGAGAGGGGGGGGGGTTCTATGCTTGGGAGGATCGACCATGTTCTCGGGTACCATCCGCAAGCTCCCTTGGGCAAATCAGGTGGCCAAAGTTGAGAAAAATGGAGTAGGTTAGGGAGGACTTAATGGGCTCTAAGTTGAGAATTTGAGCAGAAATTTCCTAATATCTAAGGCTAAGGATGTTTATTCCTGTTGTACTCCTTCGAGAGTCAGGGCTAACTAGCTAATGTCAGTAGCTTGACTACCTGGGGATCCTAGAGAAGAGTATACGGTTCTAAAAGTCAAGAAAAGCAGCTCAGCCCCTTTCTTTGGAAGTCCCAGAGATAACCTCGAAATTTCTAATGAGAGCTAAGCTCGAAAAAGGAGAGAAAAATAATGAATTTGTGTGAAATTGGTGAGGTAGGGAGTCTTTTTATAGGTATTGGCTAATTACACACCTTGGAGCCAGTGCACAATTATTGGATTGATTTCAATTGTGTGCCTTGTCCGCAACGTGTAATTGAATTGCACACTCTGTCTGAGGCGGTTATCCAGCTTGAGTCGGTCACATACTCAGTTAATGACCGACTGACTGGCTCAGTCGGTATCCTAGCTCCAATTCACTTGAAACTAATTACGCGCAGGTAGACCTACGCTCAAGCCAATTAAGCGCATGGTTTCATGCTCGTAACCGGGGAGTTCGGGCGGTCTTGAGTTTCAGAGACCTGGTCCAAGTGGGACCAATAGCGTGCTTGTGTTGAAGCGTGCAATCGAATTGCCCACATAGGATGGGGAGCGTAGTTCGGGTCTTTAGGAGGTCTACGAAAGGGAAGACTTGGTCTAAGTGGAACCAATTGTGCGCTGGTGATGTGTCGTGCAATCTAATTGTACACCTTGTCCAAGGCGCGTAATAGGGCCCTGAGGCGGTCCGCGGGAAGGAGAACCTTAGTCCAAGTAGAACCAATTGCGTGCATGTGTCCATGCGTGCAATCGAATTGTGCGCCTTTGTGTGAGCGTGGAATTCGAAATTTTTCCCTGGCCGTGTCAGGTCTGACTCACAGACCTATTGTTTCAGCATAGGATTCAACCATATATTATTGTTTCAGTATATGCTCCCATATTTAGGGTTTTTTGAGCTTTCGGAGCGAGTGAGTCTCTTTGCGGAAGTCGTGAACAAGGTCAAAGGTTGATTGAACGGATTTGTATACTTCGATAGGGTGAAAATGGAGTATCTACAAGATCGTGGTGCTTCACTTATTGGGCATATGACTTTTTACCCATCGGACAACCAAAATTTTGACTCGACCCGACCCAACCCATTGACAGCCCTATAATGAGTAATCTAACGGTTCATCTGAAGTAATTCTACAGCAAAATTAAAATTTTGCATTCTCAGTTTGAAATTTCAAATCTGGTATATTATATAAACTATAAGTTAGTATTGCCCTATATGAGTGGAATTTGATGGGTGGAGTTTTAAACCATTTTTCCATCACATCACAACTTTATAATGCAAGCATAATTGTTGGACAACAAGAGAGATGCAATAGAAATAAATGGGCCTCAAGTGAGTGAATGGAGATTATTCAGGTCCCTCTCATCTCCTTCAGGTACCTACCCTACTCTCCTCAATGATGTTAAGTGTTGGAGTCTTTACACACAAAAACAGCAAAGAAGTGCTTGGATTTCAACTATTTAAATAGCTACCCCACGAGCTCACTTACCACTTTTCAAAAGAGAGATCGCTGTAGATTGCCATCTAGACAAAGGTGCACTATCTTTTTTCTACCTCTCGTGCCACAACTGCCCATTGATCCAGACGGCCCAACAACCCGTTGGCCAAGTGGCTTGTCCCTTTTAGGGCTAGCAACGGGCTGGGTTGACTCAATGACCGACCCGCGTGACCTGAATTTTTACTGGGTCGGACACATAAACTTGGCCTGTCAGATCGGGTCAGGCATGAGATATCCGACACAACCTTCGGGTTTGGTCGTGTTGATCTAACCGACGCTAGGGGTATATTCGGTTTGGTTTTGTCGGTTTTGGACCAAAATCTCAACCCAAATCGGTCCTAATCGATTTCTAGATTTTCAAACCAAACCAACCCGATTCGATTCGGTTCGGTTTGGTTCAGTCGGTTTCCATTTTCCTATAAGTTCTACTTGCAGATCAAAATTTTCTCAACTTCTCAACCGATTTTCTTATAAATTCTACTTTACGGCTTTAGGATTTAGGAATAGGCAAAAGAAAAAGATAGGATTTTATATAAAAAATATGCATTTTACTTAAATGCCCTTTAAAATTAATCAAAACTCCCTATATATATATATATATATATATATATTACAAACTACATTTGGTTCGGTCCGGTTTGGTTCGATTTCGGCTTGGGGGGTTTGGAATCAAAGCCAAACCCAAATTTTCGGTTTATCCTTTTTTCCAAATCAAACCCAAATCGGTACCCGTCCAAATTGAACCAAACCTGACGATTCGGTCCGAAAAGTGTACAGCCCTAACCGACACAATATTAAAGATATATAAATCATGGAAGACAAAGAGCTTTATCGGGTCGGGTTGGCTCAGGTTGGGTCTAGTCAGGCATATTTCATTTTCTCATTAGCCAGCCAAAATTTGACCTATTGACAATTGTAAAGGCTCTTTTTTTTTTTTTTAAAGATAAAACAATTGTAAAGGCTTTAAACAATTGAAGTTACCAAAATGATAATTCATATATTAAACTATAGCAAGCTCCAAAGTTAATATTTGAACCATCCGATCGACACAAGTACACTAATCGAATGTCAGAATTGTAAGTATGATTTTGGGGGCTGTTAGTTGAGCTACATGAATTGATCAAATATGTGTGCCATGTGGCTCAAATTAAACGGTCATTGCATAATGTCTAACATATGGTGAACTGTTTCGGTTGTGCACACTGTCATTTCTCTATAATAATAAAATTATTTGTACGTCACGTCTATCTCAGCCCATGAAACTTGACCCCTTAGGGCACATCCCTTAACGGCATCCAGTTGTCACTTTTCAAAAGCAATGCGGCAGTCACCCGATTTAGTTCACAATCTAGATAATTACGGAAATGCCCTTAAGAATTCAAATCATGGCAGAAATAATACCCATCGTATTACTCAGCAATCAGCATTCGACGCATCTCTTGGAAGATGGATCCATTACACGAGTTTCTAACACGGGCCGTGTACCTGGTGCTCTAATGCATGTGGTTAATTAATAGACTTGCACATGCACATGTATACAAATTTCATCATTATCTCTCGCATTTTTTTAATTATTTTTTTCAAATCGGTGATTAAGAAGATTAATTTGACAAGATTTTTATAGACTGTCAGCCTGATGCTCCTCTTTTATCATAAGAAAATGAGGCAAGGGCAAAATCATAGGTTGCACCTACGCGTCCACTGAAAGCGTCTACTGTCTAAACCCCTCCAAACTCATGGACTGCGTGGTATCAGATGATAGAGGTCATTTCCTACTCCAATCTTCACCCAACGAATTTTGAGACCATGATCTTACAATCAGATGATCCACTTTCATTCTAGGTGTCATAGATAGAAAAAAGCTTCAAAATCAAGTTTGAATGTAATGTTTATAATCATGGATAAAAATATCGTCAGATACCAATATGTATCGGTTTTGGACCTCACCGATACAGTACATTCAAGGTACCGTATCGGTGCTTCCCATACAAAAATCTAAAATACCAAACGATATATTAGAATGTATCGTTCGAAACCAATTCACATCGTCCGATACATATCGGTTTTTGGGTTAGACGATACGTATCGGTTTTCCGAATTTTTGACCTATGTATGTAATATGATTTGAGGGCCACCTTTTGGGTATCCATGCCACTTAGATTCAAAAAATGTTCGTCAAATGGTCCACTCACAGTCTCAAGATCAAGGTTAAAAAGATTTTCATCATCTAATCTAAAGCAGTCAATGAATTTGGAAGGGTTTCAGATCTAGGTGCTTTCAGTAAACGCGTAGGCTCAAATTGATGTACCCAAAAATCATATTTCAACGGAATAATGAGCTATCACCATTTTATTTATTTTTTGGATAAGAACGAACTATCACCATTAAGAATATGTTTGTAACAAATTCAAACTATCAAAGTGGTCTATATTGAATTCAAGTGGACTAAAAAAATTACTCTTTTAAAGGTACCTTTATTTGCACCCACTAATCTTTGAAGGCACCTACATAGAAAATCATTGATTGTTTTGGATCAGACAATGAAGATAATTTTTTAGACCCAATCTTTCACATAATGGATCTTTAGATCACATGCATATCATCAAACGGTCAATTTTTATTCCACGTGGCTCACATTCTAAAAAAGTGACCTAAATTACATTTTACGTGTGATCTCATGTGATTTTCTGATCACTATTTTGAGATGTGTGTTACTTGAAATTAAAAACTAACAGCTACTACGCCCATGGTCTCAAGGTCAATTTTGTGGAACATTGAGACGAAAAAACTCTATTATCTAGCATAGGTGCCCTCAAAGATTTTGTGGGTGCAACTAAAGCTAATCTTTAAGTAATCTGAACTGTCTAACCTCTACAATCTGATAAGGACGATTATGCACATTCTTATAAGATTAAATTTAAAGTGCACCAATATGATTCAAATCTTCTCATTAACATTATTATTTGGCTGAGACGTGCTAATGCTAATGTCATATACAAGTGGCAATGGGAGGCAGTTCATATTGATAATTATGTGTAGGAGAGACTCATACACATTTAGGGGCTCTAAGGTCTCATCCGTACGTAAGTTTCGTAAATTCAGATTTGTTCATAATCTGTTACTCAGAGTTTTAGCTTTTCCATAAAAACTCATAATCTAAGGAGGCCAAATATTTTTTGAAATGAACATTGGATTCTTAACAAAGCTTAGAAACTAAGGCTGCGTTTGGGTTAGCTCTTTCAAGGCAAAGTGCAGCTTTGTTGCTTTCATGTTTAGTAACACAGCTCCCTGTCCCATTTACTTTGGGAGAGAACTATTTTAAGTGATAAAATTATTCTTTGTCTGATCTATTCTAACTGTTCTAACATAAAACAGAGAGAAAACTGCTTCTACTTTTATAAGACCCAACTCAAACACAGCCTAATTGTTTTAAAAGAAAAGCCTTCAAAATTATGAGCATTTTTGGAGATTCAAGTAAGACGTAAATCTATGTTCATCCCAAAATCTTACGTCTTATAAATGGCATGTGCATTCCTCCAAACAGAGGCTTACTTTATTTTCAAGGCCGCATTTGAGTCAGACAGTTATTTCTTAGCAAGTAAGGCTTTCAACGGTTAAGTCAATCTGATACTTAACCCTTTTGACACGAGTTTTTTATTTGGTTGGCACGTAAACTTAACCGGTTGGGTGGTTCGGCATGAAACATAGGATCAAACCTTCAAGGCAGGTTGGGGAAAAAACGGATTGATTCGGGTCAGCTAGACCTAAACTGATATATATATATATATATATATATATATATATATATATATATATATATATATCGGGGGGCAGGGTTTTGAGTCGAGTATGTTATTTGGATTCAGGTCTGGCATATGCTCTTCATCCCTTGGGTAGGATTCAGGGCTAGCCTTGAGATTTTGGGGGGCCGAAGTGAGTTTTTAAAATAAGGTCATCCTACATATTAATAAAAAATAAAAATTCGCCACATTTTTCTTTTTTAACAAATAAAATAATACGCATTTCTCTCATAGTGGCAAATTTCTCCTCTATTTTTAAAATTTTCGCTGAAATTTATCAAAACAGAAGTTAGACGTAACTTTTTGCAAATTTTGATGATTTCTCCGAAATCGCTAACTTTCATTAATTCCGATGAAATTAATAAAATTTTGTCAATTTAATGAATTTTCTTTTAATTTTGGCCATTTTTATATAATAAATAAATTTTTTTATAAATATTAAATATAGTTTATATAAAATATTTTTGTACTCTTCAAAATTTTCACAAAACTTTTCAAAATTTCCCAAAATAATGAAATATTGCCGATATTGAAATTTGTCACTATGATTGTTCATAGATTACGAATATCTACATATTTTATTCTACTTTTTTATAATTTGAAAATGCAACTAATAAGTTAACAAGAATATATATTAAAGAAAATAATAGAATGTACCCACGGGTCAAGTATCCCAACTAATAACATTGTGACATTTTTTAGTACTTTAACTGTCATTAAATCTTTTATGTCATTTTATAGCATTTTAACAGTCTCAAAAGTTTCCATAAGTAAGTTCCTTGGATAGCTGTCGTCGAGTAGATCTAAATTGACAGGTCATTTGCAAAAAAATGAGTTGTCACGAGCACGAGATCGTTATTTTAAGTTGGATTATTTAATAAGGAAAAAATTGTGTATATATATAAAAGATCCGGAATGATCACAATGGGGCCAAAGAATCCACAGGGTCAATACATAAGACTGGCTTAGCCCATTGAGGGAAATGACAAATGACCCGACCCATGACCAACACCGATCCGACCTATTAGAAAAAATGCAAATTTTGGGATTAGGAAGAGTTGAACCCATAACCTATTGGGTAAAAAGTAAAACAACACAAGTACCTTAGCCAACTAATTGACTTACCAAATAGGCATTAGCCCAATTGGTACGCTCCCTAAAATGGGAGGGGGTAGGTCGTGGGTTCGACTCTTATTCTCCACGCTATTTCCCACCCTTATCTTTATAAGGTATGGGTTGGGTTCCATTACTTAACCTTCACTATTATAGTTGGTGCTCCCTCACATTGCTTCACAACTAGGGCTCTCAATGGGCCGGATTAGGACCGGGCTGGGGTTCAACTCGGCCCTAACCTATCCGGGTCGGGTTCCCAAAATTTTTAGTCCAATCCTAACCCAGGTTGCGATGTACTCAACTCAAGCCTGGCTTCTATCAGGCTGGGCCGAGCTTGGGCATTTTTCCGAGCTTTTTCGACTTTTTTTCTAATAATATTTAGTTGGACTGCTGTTTTGGACTATTTTTTCTAATAAAATTTAATTGGGCTTTAGCTGTTTTTTTTTAATAAAAGTTTGAAAAATGTTAAAAATTTAATTAAATAATTATATTAATATTATAGATGCTCAAGTACATATTTTTATTCAAATATTTCAATTTAGTTATTGCACAATGGTTATAATAGACAACGATTAATCTCAGAGCATTTAAGTAAATTATATTTAATTAAAAGAAATTTTTTTTTAAAAAATTTTAAAAAGATAAGTATATATATATATATCAAAGTCGGGTGTTGACGCACTCAACTCAAGTCCGATCCGAATACCGGACCGGGTTTACTTCATCGAAAGTACCACTGCAAAGCCTAGTTGCAAAGAAAGAATCTCTAGTTTCAAATAAAAGGGCTCATAAATAAATTTAGAATGCAAAGGTTAAAAGTGTTCATAAATAAATTTAGAATAAGAAGGTTGGCAATTGATAGTTTGATCCCGTTAATAATCTAGAGTTTGTATCGGGTATGGAGATAGTTTGACCCCGTTAATAATCTAGAGTTTGTATCAGGTATGGAGACACAGTCATTGCGATGGTACCTGAACCGATCTTAATATACTACATAAGGTTTCTAACATCCATGAAATCTGTTTAAGTACACTGTTGACGGTCTAGATGGACTAAGATTGGTCTTACTACTTAGAAGGTACACGATAAGTGGCCCCGTACTTGTCCAGTGGTAGACTGAATCTACCCGCTTTCAACCATTGTTGGGCATAACTCTTTGCAAGTTTCCTGTCAGAGTAAGTCCCTTCTCGCCTTACTAACTCGCCGCAAAACAAGATTTCCCTGCTTTAGCAGTTCTTCTCTGCTCTCATGTGCCACAAAAGGCTCCTGGACTCTCTCCCGCCATTTGTTATGAATAAGAGTCCCTCTCGAGGTCACATGGCCATCCAAGACTAACTCAATATTGAATACCAATAATGCCTACATGGCCATCCAATATGTGGGTAATTGATTGGATGGTTTTAGGATGTGTTCGGCATTATATTTTGGGAGAGTAGAAAAGAGCAATCTGTCACGGAATCGTACTTCTGCAACCTCATTCTCGTGCGGCACCTAACGCATGCTGCGCTAGGTCAGCCTACTTCTGATATCAACAGTCGCGAGGGCGCCATTCGACGCGCTTATAACCCGTGTGGTGCTTCGCTAACGCATGCAACGAAACCAACCCATCTACACATCAGCTCTGATACCACCCGCCTAGAGGACGGGAACTCTCCCAACGTGGTTACCTCTGTTTCGCGGCCTACCACCTAGCTTATCGTGCCCCTTTACGACACGCTCGTTTGCACCGCTGCGCTAAACTTGGCCTGCTCAAGCTTCACCTTATGCACTGTACTGTACTAGTACCTCGCTTCGCAACAGTCTTGGCATGCAGCTCCCCATGCCATCATGTCATGCTCACATACCGAACTAAGCCCACAGCCTTGTGCCTCATCGCTCGCGTGCTCAACTGAGTCCCACGCAACTTGCCTTCGTGTGCGTTCCGAATTACTAGCACTCGTTCTTAATTGGCTCACGTGCTGTCGTGCTGTCGTGCTCAACTGAGTCCCACGCAGCGCTGGTGTTCTTCTCACGAGGTTGCCCAGCCGTATGCATTGCGACGCGTAGTCCAGGGCCATACTTCAACCTCCCTTGGGTGCCACACGGCATCGCCGCGTCGACGTCCTACGCCCACCCTTTCAGGCGTAGGAGACACTTGCACCCCCTATGGCAATGCAAGGCCACGTGTGGGTGGAAGACAACTCTCTAGCTCCTCTCCCACATAGAGGGGTAAAACAGTCATTCAGCCAGAATGGCAGGAGGATCTCAAACCCCTTGGTTTGATATGCAGCAACGCCTCCTGCATCGCTAGCCCACCTTTGCTGTGTCGCGACCGCGTCTTTCCCCCTCATGCGACCGTGCCGCGTCCTTGCAGCGCGAGACGTCACAAGGCCCTCTTGGCCCCCATATCGCGTGCCCTCCTGGCACCACATGTCGTGCCTTAAGCACCATGCTGCAAGCTCGAGTATTAGCCCCGTCACAAACTGACGCTATTTATTGTTGCAAATGAATATGAGAAGCAATAATCAAAATAGCGATTTTGTTTTCAGGCATTACCAAAACTGAAGATTTGAATTTCGGCCGATAATTTCCTCTCTATATATATGTGAACCGAAATTCCAGTTCAAATTATCGTTTCGGCCGATAACTTGAATTATAGGCCAAAATTTTGAACCATGATGGGAAGAGAGAAAAAGATTGGAGGAAGAAAGAAAGGGAGGTTACTTTTTGAAACATGAAATGCATCCATTTTTAAAAGAGCATAAAAATTGATGCTCAAGATGACTGTTTTTTTTATTTCAAATAGCAGCCTCCTTTTAGCTTTTCCCAATCACTCTTTCATTCTCCATATTTCTTTGAGATAATAAGAAAGAGTTGCTGCTCTTTCTCAAAATGTAATGCCAAACATAGCATAAGGCATCTGGACAAGTTTGCTTACTCCACAAGAGTTGATATTAGGTTAGTGGTTATGCCCCAACGGTTGGGTTGTCAACAGGTTGGGTCGGGCCAAAATCTTCGTTGCCTGACCAACAATTTGCAAATGCTCAACCCGATGGTGCACCCAACCCAAAACCCAACCGGCCTGATGCCCCACACGAAAACCAGACCCAATTAAAAACTCTGTATTACCGAACCTAGCCAACCTGACCCGAATATCAGGTAGGATGCCGACCGGGTAAAAAATTCGGGTCGGGTATCCACCTGACCCAATTAACCCAAACCCAACCCGTTGACCTAAGGGCAGTGCATGTGCGCAAAATCAATCTTATTGGTGGAGTGAGATTGACCAACTATAAGTGGTCAGGTCATGCACCTAATACCAACTCACTGGAGAGGCCATGCTTTGAATTTTCAAATTTCTAAATGTATAAGCCGCCAGCAAATATATTTGCCCTCTTCAAATTCAGAAACTAACATTTGGCATGAAGATTCAATTTACTAATATTTTTATTACCCGGGAATAAAATCAGCCAATCAGGGACATTTTCGTCATATTTTGAATTTTCAAAGAGCGAAGCAAAGCATTTTTTAACTTTGTTCTCCTCTCAGTCGAAGGAGACAGCCTTCTCAGAACCCTGGTTTCTTCTCCTGCTTGCAGGAGAGAAAGCCAAAAGCTCAAAAATTTCTCATTTTAGCCCTCTTTGCCCTTTCGAACCCAATCTTTTCTCCAATATTCCCAAAACCACCCTCATTTATTTTCTAAATGGCTGGCTACTTCGGCGTCCTCGTTTCAGATCCATGGCTCCAAAACCAGTTCACTCAGGTGGAGCTTCGCAGTCTAAAATCTCAAGTAAGTACAAACCCTAATTTCGTCTTCTTCCATATTTATCTTCCCTTTTTTTCTGCATTTTACACATTTCAAAGTTAGTGCTCTCTAAAATGTGCCGATCGCACAGTTTATCTCGATGAGGAGGGATCATGGTCGCGTAACCCTAAAAGACTTGCCTTTAAAGATGTCGAAATTGAAGATCGCAGGCGAAAATCTTAGCGAAGAAGATAGTTTTTGGTCTCTGCTCGATTCCTATAAGGATGTCGAAGCCGAAGCCGATTTTGAAGCCTTTCTTAGGGTTTATTTGAAATTGAATGCGAGGACTGGGAGTGCCGCGAATAACTCGTCTGCCTTTTTGAAGGCGGCGACAACGACGTTGCTTCACACCATTAGCGAATCCGAGAAGGCCTCTTACGTTGCTCATATTAATAGTTATCTTGGAGAAGATGCATTCTTGAAGCGACGGCTCCCTATTGATCCTTTGACTAATGATCTATTTGAGGTTGCAAAGGATGGTGTTCTTTTATGGTAATTTTATTTCTTTTCTTGGTAAATTTGTGTTGTGTTAGTTGAATTTAGATTGATCTGTTTGTTTGGTTTTTTGTTGTTGCAGCAAACTTATCAATGTGGCAGTTCCTGGAACCATCGATGAGCGTGCAGTCAATACCAAGAAAATGCTTAATCCATGGGAACGGAATGAGAACCATACACTCTGCCTTAACTCTGCCAAGGCGATCGGGTGTACTGTAGTTAATATTGGAACACAGGATTTGATTGAAGGGAGGGTAAGTCTACATATCATTTTGGAATTTGGTACTATATTAGTGCTTAATCTTTCTGAAGTCTTGTGGATATCAGGGAACCCTGTTCAATATTTTGAGTGGAATGCACTAACTTATCTTCAAGATTTGAACAGATTTTGATTAATAAAATTTATCAATTATTAATTGACAATATTTGAATTGATTGTTGAATAAATTTACCACAAAAAGGCAAATATATGTTATATAATCTTTACAGTGTAATCAGATTGTATAAGCCATTGAATCCAAATGAATTTAAGTATTAGGTAGAGTATATATTATGTAATCTTTAATTTTGACAATGATGGATGTAATGGCTTGCCAACAGGAGATGGTAAAATCAAATGACACATCGTTTTGCTAATATGACCACCAATTGGATGCTTATGGATTATAATGCTAACATTTTCAATTGCGGTACCCAAATCAATGTTACTACTTGTATTAACCGTACAACACGAGTAATTATCCACCGTTCCATTACTAAAATGCTCAAGTCATACTCCTTGAAGATTTACATTCAGGTTGGTATGAATTAATTCTTCTCATTTTATTTATATTGAGTTTTCTTCACAAGCAATCATTTTATCTTACTGTGTTTCTGAATTTTAGTTGCAAAAATTTCTTTGGGAGTTGACTGATAAAAAAAAAGATTGGGACAGATTGGTAAAAACTGTTTTTGTTGCTCTAGGAACTTCATGGGTTGCGAGTCATTGAACTCTGGAAAAACCGAAATATTTCCGATACAATTGTTGTTTGTTCGTTCTAATTTTCTGGAATATTTTATTATGTGAAAATGATGATGTGGAGGGTATTCTTGACTAGTTGACTACACTCAGATATTGCCTTTACTTCACTCTCAAAATCATAATGTAATACTGTAAAAGATAAATCCCTTGATTTGATTTAGAAATTGGTTTCTTATTACTTCGGTTATGTATTTTCTTGCATTGTTTTACAAAGGAAACCACTAGTCGTCAGTCTACTTGGCTGGTCAACCTGTCTAATCCATAGTTGTACGGCAAGTCTAATGCTATAATTATTCAATTTTTACCCCGACTTGCATTAAATATGTCTAATTCATATCTGTATGACACGTGTAATGATACAGCTATACGCATCTTACTCTTACTTGCATTAGCATCCAAATGGTTTGGTTGCTCTATAATTTTACTTTGTTATTTGTTTATTTTAGTGGCATAACACTCAATTACAGGCCTTATCAGGAGACGTTGTTGGATAATTATGCTAGGAATTATCTAATTTACCATCTCTTTGTTTTTTTACTTGTTAACTCTTAATTGCTTTATGTTAGCTGGAAGTGATCATTTTGAAGACTAAATCCTGATACTTATTTGGTTTATATTTCAGCCTCATCTTTTGCTTGGGTTGATATCCCAAATTATTAAGGTACACACAGCAATTGAATTTACATTTGCCCAATTTTTAGCATGTAGAATTGTAAAGGACAACATATAGTTGGTATTGTTCCTTTAGGTGATAGAAAACTGCAGTTTGAATGCTCCATAACATTGGTTTTTCGCTACATTTCTTTTGCAATATTTGATGTAATTTAAATGATTTATATGATGATTTGAATCTTAGATACAACTATTGGCGGACCTCAACTTGAGGAAAACACCTCAGTTGGTGGAGTTGATTGATGATAGTAAGGTGAACACTATTTGCTTATTTGTTTTACTGTACTCTATTTTTACGTGCATTTAGAGCTTTGGATATTTGCTCATGAAGTACTTCTGTACACACTTCGCTATACATTTTTGTTTTTGAATTTATAGGATGTGGAAGAGCTGATGAGTCTACCACCAGAGAAGATCTTACTAAGGTGGATGAACTTTCAACTGAAGAAAGCAAGCTACAAGAGAACTGTAACAAATTTCTCTTCAGATGTGAAGGTAGGTGAATGGGAGTTCTATAAAAAATAAAGCGCTTTTGTCGTTTTTTGAATTCTGTATATTATATCATCTTCTGAATCAACCTTGTTTTCTTTTCTCATCAGCTTGGAATTATGGGTAATGGGATTAGAACAAGGTTAAAAACTTGAAACTTGAAACTTGAAACTTGAATTTGACTGTTTGAGTTCCTATGCCCTTGTAGAATGATAACATTGATCAAGCTAATAGAGGTTTTCATTTTTGAGAGAGGTAGTTCACACTTCAGATCTATTACACTGCTTTACAAATCTGCATACACTAAAATTCAATTATAATAAATAGACTTAAAAATTTATCGGTCTTGGTACCAATTTTTTATTTTATTTTATACAAGTCATGGTAACATTTTCCACTTTTTACAAAAACTCTTTTGATGAATATGAACTCTATTAGATCCAACAGCTAGAAATAAAAAACATTACAAAAGGATAAACTAAAGGATTATTATAATGAGGGCAAGATTTCCCTATAATTACAGCCTCCCTAAACATGTAATCCAGAAGAGAAAAATAACATTGACGGCGTGGTTCAAAATCTCGGATTTTTGATACGTATTGTCCAGCCCCAAAACCGATACGTACTAGATGATACGTATCGGTTCCGGACGATACTTTCCGATTTTTTCCCCCAAAAAAACAAAAAAGCCGATAATTTCAAATATCGTCCGATACGAACGATACTTTGAATGATAATTTGACTGTTTTTTAAGGGGGCGATAAAAACCCAATGTATTGTATCATTCAAGGCCAAAACCGATATGTATCGTCCGATACGTATCAGTGTCAGACGATATTTTGATCCATGATTGGCGGGCACCTTAGTATGGGAAAACTTTCTTACTTCCTCTGGGGAAAAATTAGTGGATATCCCCTAGGTGAGGGGAAAGTATACTTGCACTAATTGTCAAAAGTCCTATTGTTTATAGGTGGACATATTTTTTCTATCGTCGAAGCGGGAAGAGATTTTCCCTAACTCGGCTCAAAAAGTTATTAATGGGATGGACTTTGATCATAATCTTATTATATGACTTTTGTAGTGCCAAGGAAACCTAGTCCTTTTAGGTTAGAAAGTTGTTGGCTCCAACATGAAGAGTTTACAACTTTTGGGTCAGATATATGGGTTAGCTTTAGCGTCTTATATAAGTCTGTAGGTGGCATTCTCCCTTGGATTGAGAGTGGCTTTCCGTCGCTTTCAGAAAATACGGAGACTTGGTTGGGAATTGGGAGATCAGTTTCCCAGCATGAATTAAGGAGTCTGGTGTTCCCATTAAACAAAGGTAATTGGCTGGGCCTAGATGCATTTCACATTGTTTTTTCCCAAGAATTATAGGATCTATTGATTGAGGATTTGTACAATGTAATATTGTTATCTTTTTCCATAGATCTAGGGTTAGCTTTAATGTGTCATTTATCTTCGTTAATTCGAAGGTGAAAATGCAGAGGATATTTTTATGTTTAGGCTGATTATTTATTAGTTTGATAGGAGGTGTAAACAAGATTTTGGCCAAATCATTTCCAATTAAATTGAAGGGGGCTTATGGGAGATGTGACGTCCTTGGATAAATGCGATTTCATGGGAGCCGATAGCCATACAACCAAAACGGAGAATGGCCACCAAGCTTCCAAGCCTGCAAACCCAATATCTCAATGTAGCCTCCTATGGTGGATGAATCTGATCCCCTCTCGAAGAATCTTCTCAACAAACGAGGCAAAAAATCTGAGTGAGGCTAGACATCACCAGGAGAGGTCCTCGAGAACCGAAGCACCTGTCACCCTACACCCCATACTACCATTGGAGAATCCTTTTGTTCTGCTCATTCTGGATTCCCCAAAATATCACTATAATTATGAATACAGGTCCATGATATTGATAGTTGCTTCCACTGCTATGGCTAATGACGAAGGTTGTCAAAATGCCTAGATAACCCAATTTGTTTCTTGTATTTCAAGCTATGCACTTGACTTATGACAGATTTTCATTATGAATTTCTCTGACAATTATACTTGTTATTCAGTTTATGAGATATATAACTTTTCATCTATCCCCATAACAGAATTCCAGTGGCTTACTGTGGATGCTTTTTTCTGATGTTTTGTTTCACTAGACTTTTAAATATTTAATCATCAGGCATCAGAGCCCAATAACAATGTTTAATCACCCAAAATTTTCTACTGCAGGATGGAGAGGCTTATGCTTCTCTGCTAAATGTTCTTGCTCCGGAACATGCTGACCCGACTATGTTGACCGTAAAGGATCCTTTAGAAAGAGCAAAATTAATCCTTGAACATACAGACAGGATGAATTGCAAACGATACCTAACCCCAAAAGACATCGTGGAAGGATCACCAAATCTTAACCTTGCTTTTGTTGCACATATTTTCCAGCACAGGTGAGAATCAAGGGCCAGTATTGCAAGGTGCATGAGTTGTTTAAAGTTATTTCCATATGGTGTTGTTTTAGAATGGTTCTCTCTGTGTTATTCCAGATGATAGCATGTAAATCAGTAGTGAATGAGAAAATGCATTTGCTTATCTATGGAATAACTTCACTTGCATACATTTAGTTGCAGATCAGTCACTTCTGGTTATATCTATTGCCTCCATAGTGACAAATTTATTTGCATTGTTTTTCTGATCTTATATGACCTATATTTTCCAAAGGAGGGTGGAAGTGAGGGAGGGGCCCAGTCTGTTAAAGCTCACTTGGAGAGGGTAAAAGAGATAATCTAGATCCTTTTATGTTTAGGTGTTTGGTGTTGCAAATAGGCACTTCATACAAGGGACTAGAACTACTCACTATTGACAACAAACATAATGTGCTAATTAGGATTTCAAATGATACTAAGTAGCAGGATAAAATAAGTAGATACACTTACATGCATGGTATCATAACTTGGCCAATACTGATACATATCAAGAGCCGATACCGATACCGATACCAACCTGATACAGGTATCGAGGTGGTATTGGTATCAGACCGATACAGGTCAGTATCGACCGATACTGACCAGTACAAATCTTTTATCTATTTTTTTTCCCTTTTTTTTCAAAGAAAAAAATCAACCGATACGGTGTCGGCGACACCGTATCCGTATCGGCCAATACGTATCGGTCCAAGATGGCACGATACCGTTACGGATACCTTGCTTACATGTAAAGTGTCTCTGAACTGTGTTCTATGCCACAGGTTTCTACAGTTTGGCTTCTTTGGCCTTTGATGTCTTTGCTACTTATCATGTCAGTTGTATTTGGAAAATACTTTTGTACCACTGCTTTATTCCGTAATTTTCTTTCCGTAATTCTGCACAAAGCTTCGAGGGACAGCGCACGTGCTAGTTCCTCAATAGAGGAGCAGATTGAAATTAGGCTGGAGCAAGGATCTCTATTCTCTAGTCGACTGGAACAAAAAAATTTCTGTCAACTGCACAGAGATACTTCATATGCACACTTGTGACTTACAGCCATTCACAGAATTGGATTAGTCGAGTTCCCAAGGTCTACAGATCTGTTTCAAAACTGGGATGCATGAAAATTCTGGTTCAAGACAAAGGCCATTTTTTTTTTAATCTTCTGCATAGTTAGGAACAGCTCAAATTCATACTGAGAAGTACGTACGGTATGGTGCAGATAAGGGATCTTAGTTAGATACTATGGCTGTGTTTGGAATTTGCTCTTTGGAGGCAAAGAGCAGGTCTCTGCTCTGGCGTGTGTGTGGGTTGTGTTTGGTTGTAAGTGCTCTTAGCTCTTTAAGAAAGTGAAAGAGCTGAATTTGGGTCTCTTTAAAAGGAAATGTAAACCTGCTTTTTCAGTGGGCTGCTCTTTGCCTCAAAAGAGCAATCCCAAGCACAGAGTAAATGTTGGGAGGACATGCATTTGATTCATGCATAAACAATAATTTGGGAGGCGAGTACTTACATTCCACCAGATTGCTTATATGCATTATGCAGAACTCTGGTATGTCAATTATTTAGATTTTCTCATCGAAACCAGAAACAACCCACCTGTAGATCCTTCCCTCTTCAGTTGGAAAAAAAATGGAGTTGATAATTTTTGTACCTGCTAATTTCCTTTAATTTCTTCAATTAGTCGGATTCGTACCAGTTATTGCCATAGGTTATTTGCAATATTGTGTCATAGAAAAGTTATACTCAGAATCTCTTTATTATTTATTTATTTATTTTGATAGCTAAGTTGGGATTGAGCCTATGGCCTAGAGGTTGCAATATTGTCAACCTCTAGGTCTTAGGTTCAATCCCAGCTTAACTATATAAAAAAACACTGTAAAGAGAGATGCATTTTAAGAGAGAGATACATGTGTGTTACAAAAAACGTGATTCAGTTTAAAAGGGTCAATTTGATAAATGTAATGTCATAAGCTATTTGCATTGAATATATGATCGGTAGAAACTATTACCCTTGCAAGAGCACAAGTGTTTGAAGCTAGGGCAAGTACAAAGGGTGTCGAACCTCAAGGACTGAAACTACGAATAATATCTAATTCTAGTATATTTTCCTAATTAATTAAAGTGGTTTGATTTGATTAATCTAGAGCTACTAAAGTAAACTAAGCAAGTGAAGTATGTGAATAGGATGGAAACTTAGGGTAAAAGAATCCACCACTAGTCTCTGAACGTGATTCCTAGTTTCAATTCAAATTACCGATTACGTGATTAATAGAATTGTTCGCAACTACCAGTCTGAACAATTAGGGTTTTATGTGAGACCTTGTCATAGGATAAGCTATCTTCAACCAAGATCGAATCATCTACGTGAATCTAATCTAGGGTTATGATTCAATCTATCTTAGAATAGTGCATCTAATCTTGGGGTTGCACTATCATGAATACCATTGTAGGAACATCTCATCTAAACCACAGGTATTAGATACTATGCGAGTATTGATTCACAAGCAATTAATTTAATCTACAAGAGTAGTTTAATTAAATACGAATGCGATGAATCAATAAATCTCAAAACCTCTCTCATCGTGCAATCATCAAACACAAAATACATGTAATTCGAATTAAAACAGAGGAAATCACATTGCTTGACCAGGGTTTCATCATCACCCTAAAGTGAAGAAGATTAGCCTCGGACAAGCATGTTGATGGAGATATTCATGGGAGTTCTTCTTTTGCTCCTTTTTGCGTCTTTTTGTCCGTATTCCAACCTTACGTGATGATTTGGAAAGTGTATACGAAGACCCCCTTGATTTGACCTTGAATATTTATAGGGAGCTAGGAGTGCTAACCCTAATTTCACTGAATTACCTCGCACACGCGAGATTATGGATTTGTGCACCCGAGTTTTTCATTAATCAACTGTTTCAAATCCTCTCGATCTCGCGTGTGCAAGATTAAGATCTCGCGCGCGCTTGTTTTTCCAGAATCCTTATTTTCTCCTTATTTTCACATGTTTCTTCTCCTTTTTAGTTCCTTTCTGATCGCCGATGTATGATCCCTACATGAACACAAAAGCTAGTTAATTTATGCAAGAAGTAACACATAAATGAGTAAGCAATAGTGCGATTGGGGCTTTTTATTACCAAAATACGCAATCTATCAATATACTCTAGTTTAAACAACCAATCCATGAAACTCACTGTAACTTTTTAGCAATGATCTTCCTTTGTAATCATGTATCATTTTGGTGATATTTTAGTTTAATAGACTATACTGTAATTTGATGATATAAAATGACAAACTAATAGGAAATAAAAGGAATATGGGAGATGGAAGTCTGTAAAATCTGATCTGGATGTTGAGCTAAATATTCTTTGTGGCGTCTTAATGTTTCTAACCATGATCAAGAAATAGGGTTTTGGTGACAAATTCCTTCTTGATATCTGTTTTATTGATATATAGTATGTATGGTTATAATTTTTTTTGATGGGTAAGCTGGGATTGACCTGCAACCTTGAGGTTGCAATATTGTCCACCGTCCATTGTGCTAAAGGCCCAAGCCTGTGATATATGGTTATCTTATGCTAAACCTGTAGTCTGTACATTGTTAAAATTAATTGTGATGAAATAATACTTAGGAGATAGCATGGCCACTTTTTGTTTTTCATTTCAGGTTTCACACGGTCCAAACCAAATTTCGATAACAGAATAATATATTGTACTGTGTCGCCTGACTAAGAATGTGATGGTGAACAATATACGGACTACGATACACTTTAAATTATTCTAATTTTTAAGAGTGTACACCATATGATTTGCATAGTACCCAGAAAGCTTGGTTATTGTCAGTCACTGACAAGGAATACACACAGACTGACAGATTTAGATCCATAAGAGTTCAAAAACATAAGATTCAGATTTTCCTTGTTGTAGCATCAGTTTTTTTTTGGTTAGAATTTTAAGATTTTTTTTTTTTTACAAACAATGAACCATATTTTAATATATAAGCACCCTTCTGAACATTAAGAAATTTATTGATTCTCGGTTGTCTCTAAAGCATGAGCAGATAACTTGCAACTGTCAGTATGTTGGTTGGTCAGTAGTATGGATTTTTCATATATATATATATTTCATGTCATCTTTGAACTCTATCAATGCATATGGATCTTTCCTTTTCAGTGTGCTATTTGTTTGTGTTTCTTGCTAATAATAATAATTTTTTGCCTGTAGGAATGGGCTATCTTTACAGACAAAAGAAGTCTCTTTCCTTGACACTACATCAGAAGATGATGCACAAATCTCTAGGGAAGAGAGGGCATTCCGACTGTGGATCAATAGTTTCGGTAATTCAACGTATATTGATAATGTCTTCGAAGATGTTAGAAACGGGTGAGCAAGTAACATGAACCTATTTAGCGTGCCTTTCTATATAGAGTGATACCTTATTTCTTTCAAATGTCACCTTAAATTCCTTTTGAATGGAATGTTCCTACCTAATTCTTTTCAATCGAATATCTATGCTTCTCCAGATGGGTCCTTTTAGAGGCCCTCGACAAGGTATCACCCGGGATAGTTAATTGGAAAATTGCATCCAAGCCTCCAATCAAAATGCCATTCAGAAAAGTAGAAAACTGTAATCAAGTTGTGAAGATTGGGAAACAATTGAAATTTTCCCTGGTTAATGTCGCTGGGAATGATATCGTCCAAGGAAATAAGAAACTCATACTAGGTATCTCTCTTACCATATTGACTGTGAATAAATCTTTGTTGAACTTATATCTCCCCTATTCTTCATTTGAATTACTAATGTCACCATTTTGTGTGGTACCGTGAGCAATAGTTTGGAAAGTTCATTTATTAAAAAATTGACCTCTATACCTATTTTGATGAAAATATTACATTAAAATTGAAGTTTGCATAGAAGCATTCATTGTATGAGACAAAATAGCTTCATCTGTTGTGTTTATGAAAGAAATGTCGGCATTTGCTTCCAGCTTATTTGTGGCAGTTGATGCGGTATAACATCCTCCAACTTCTGAAGAACCTGAGATTTCACTCGAACGAGAAGGAGATAGCAGATGTAGATATTCTAAACTGGGCTAACGCCAAAGTGAAGAATGCTAAAAGAGACTCTCATATGGCTAGTTTTAAGGTAATGTTTCTTTAATGTTTTATTTGTTGTCACAAGCATTTTTTTAGCAAAATCGTTCATATATTTTACAATTCTTTTAAAATGGAGCTGGTTAGGGTTCTATAAAATCTTAAATGGTTATAATTTTCTTTTATCTTATGGATTGAATGGTGATTATATGGGATTGATAGTAGCATACAGAGACTAACTTCTATCTCATGCCTAATCGCCTTGGATGTGATCCTTAAGTCTCTAGATGGAAATGCCTAAGAATATTATGAATCTGGCTAGACTTTGATGTGGAATGTTAGTATGATTAATTTTTCTTTATTATTATATATTATTTTTGATTTTTGATTTTTTTGTATTTATATTTTTTGGAGTTACTTACATCCAGATGAGTTTATAGTCATTAAGCTTCTAGTTAAAACTTTTATTGTTATTCGTATAATTGTTTATTGGTATTAGCTAATCAAGTAGAGTCTACATATTTTAGTTTTCATTAATGGCATAGATTATTACTAATACCAACTCTTTATTCATAAAAAGAGTAGTGGGTTCTGTTCATTGCAAATAATACCATGAACAGTATCATGTGAACTGTAATCACTTTTCACATATCGTTTTTCTCTCCCGTTCTTATTCCGTTTCTCTTTCTTGCTTTGTTCTTATTTTTCTTCTACCTTTGTGTAAGTGAACGCCAGAAAACTACTTGGTATCAGAGCAATAAGTTCTATTATCTTATTTCCTCTCTCTTCTTCTTTCCATTAAAACCTTAATTTGTTTAGGGTTGATTCTTTCTTTTGAACTCTATTTCTTTCCTAGTCACTTGTGATTCTCTTCTCATTTAAATAAAGATAGAAGAAATAAGTATGTCAGTATGTGCCTATGTGTGTTATTGATCTAGTGATGCGGGACAAACGCTAAAATCCTAATTATGCAAGTTTGGGATTAACCACAAATTAAATTGAATAATGGAAATGTTTGAAATCGCTCAAACACATAAAGAAGTTTAAAGAATTTAATTAAACAATTAGAGTAACTCAATTTAGCGTTCGCATGCATTAAAATTTTTCGATTTAGAAAAACGGATCCGATGAAGGATTCGAGTTTTGCTCTAGGTTAGGGTATCAAGCGATAATCATGGTATCGTCTCTTGATTCCTCTCGGGTGAATAAATAAGGCTTGAAGGATTAAAACAAATAAAAGAGTAGATCAAAATATTGAAACTAATAATATTTTGGGGGTTTTGGAATTTATCAAAGCAAAGGAAAAATATTACCATATGATAAATAGAGAAAAGATGGAATAAGAGGATAGAGGTCTAAGGCTTCACACCAAGGATTTCCAAGGCTTCGCACCAAGGCTGCACGCCGGCTTCACACCAAATCGCACGAGAAATGCATAAACACTCAAGTTTTGAAAGATTCGCTCCTTCGATCGAAAACTCTTCACAAGTTCTCTGGAGTTTGCATAAAAGCAACTTCCAAATTTTCATTAATTAAAAACTTATAATAAAGTTGTTTATAAGCCTTTAAATAGACAAACAAAAACCCTAAGAATATTACTTAAAATAAAACTCTTAGTCAATCATTAAAATTTTCTAATCTAACGGTCACAATTAATTTATCTATTAATCCATTTTTTATTGCGCGATCACTTTTGAAGGGTCAAACGATGTCCGATTGATGTGAAATTGGTCTTGTTTGAAAGCTTATCGAAGTAGTTTTCCAACAAGACAAGAATCACACAATTTCGACACATATTGGTAGACTTATGACAACTTTTCCGATGGTTGCACAAAAAGTGACGAGATTAACAGCCACATATCACATACATGTGCCTGACCACTAATTGATTCAAATAAGGAAACTAATCCTAAAACAAACCACTTATTAAAAGAATCCTAATCAACTAAAACATTTTTCACATTCTTCTTTCGCCTTTGAAATGTCATTGGCGGCTGCTTGAATCTGATATCCCCATCAACTCTCCTCGGGTTGGAAAAACTCATCTCCAATGAGTTGTAGAACTCACGTGTGGTACCTTTCAGATGCTCAACAGTTGGCTTGCCCTTCTATATTGTGAGATACGTCTGATTTTTATTCACCTTGGTAGCGAAGTTTGGATCCTCTAGAACCTCATCATCCACTCTTTTCTCATATTGCACAGGTAGGGTACGGGTTATGTATTGATTAAAGAGACTTGGCTCGGTTGTTTGGGTAATAAGGAATGGATCAAAGGGCGTGGTGGCTAAACCTATAATAGGTGTAAGATCTACTACTGCAACTATTGGGTGATTGCCCGTACTTAGAGGAAAATCTAGACCTTCATCATTCCTCCCCTTTTTCAAGATTGGGAAAGGTTCCACATGATTAGGACTATCATAAATCAACACAAAATTGCCATTATTAAATTCAGTAAACATATTCAACGGGTCAGTGTAATTATGCGTATTTTCAGCGTTCAATAAAATCTGATTGTTAATCCCATGCAAGTTAGAATGATGATATGTTTCTACCGATTCTAATGACTCATGCAGTAGGGACTCACTACCAACACTTTCTTCTGTAATAGGAACTCTTCTAACAAAGCCTTCGGTTCTCACGGGGACCTCATCCTCCTCATCACTTAGCATTCCCGTAGGTTCGTAAACTTTTACCCCTAACTCTTCGTTCTCCTTCTCATTATCCTGTTGGATAATCAAGGTTTGTGATTTACTGGGACACTGAGACGCGAAGTAATCAAAACCTTGACACTTGTAACACTGTTGTGGTGCACGTCGAGAATTATAGACCAGTGATCCTTTACCCTTGTCAATATGAGAACTCACGGGTTTTGGGGATTAACCACAGGTATTATTCGTCTTTTCAGTAGGACTAGATCGAAAACTGGGATTAGAAGGCTTAGATCGATCGCTAACTGGAGCGTCGAGATACCTCTCTAACTCTTGCACTTTAGCGTAACACTCTTCTAGATCCTCGACAGAGTGGGAGATGAGTTCTTCTGCAACTTCGGACGTAAACCAGTGCGAAGCCTAGACAATGTGACTTGTCGGCTCTCGTAAGCATTAGCCCGATATAAATATTTCTCAAACTTATTGATGTACTCATCAACGGATATGTTTCCCTGTTTCAAACCATGCCATTGATCCGTGAGTCGTTAGGTGTAGGACAGGGGAACATATTTATCATGAAGTTTCTCCTTCATGTCCGCCCATGTGGCGATGGGTTCACGATCGAGGGCTTCTCGACGTCGTTCCACACTAGTTCAATAAAACTTGGCTTGCCCCACGAGTTTCATTTTGGCAAATCGCACCTTGCGCTCATTCGACATTTCATACCATTCAAAATAATTGTCCATGACGGCTACCCAATCTATGTAGATTTTGGGGTCCATCTTTCCTTCGAAAGTGGGTGCATAAACCTTAACTGATTTTGTGATTCTCTCATCCGGGTCAGGACGATACTCACGCCTAGGAGGATCCCTCCTCTCATAAAAATTAACCCTACGATATTCACCATGAGTCGATCCAGACAACTGTTGGAATTGTGTCGATAAATCAGCCTGTTAGGCTTGTTGATTTTGCAATTCGGTTTGAATGACAACCATCTGGGTATTAAAGCTTTCCATGAAAGCGGCTAATTGCGCCGTATTCATTGCAACACACAAAAAGGAAAATACTAACCGATGCAAAGGAAACCTAAAGACAAAATTAAATCCTAAAACCTAGATGGACACCGACAACCCTAAACTCAAACTGTTCTCTGATACCAAACTGATGTGGGATAAATGCTAAAGCCCTAATTAAAGTTTGGGATTAACCACAAATTAAATTGAATAATGGAAATATTTGAAATCGCCCAAACACATAAAGAAGTTTAAAGAATTTAATTATGCAATTAGAGTAACTCAATTTAGCGTTCGCATGCATTAAAATTTTCCGATCTACAAAAACGGATTTGATGAAGTATTCGAGTTTCGCTTTAGTTTAGGGTATCAAGCGATAATCACGGTATCATCTCTTGATTCCTCTCTAGTGAATAAATAAGGCTTGAAAGATTAAAACAAATAAAAGAGTGACGATAATTCATCTCGGGTGAATAAATAAGGCTTGAAGGATTAAAACAAATAAAAAAAGTAGATTTAAAGATTGAAATTAATAATATTTTGGGGGTTTTGGAATTTATCAAAGCAAAAGAAAAATATTATCATATGATAAATAGAGAAAAGATGGAATGAGAGGATAGAGGTCCAAGGCTTCACACCAAGGATTTCCAAGGCTGCACACTAAGTTGCATGAGAAATGTATAAACACTGCTCAAGTTTCGAAAGATTCGCTCATTCGATCGAAAACTCTTCACAAGTTCTCTAGGGTTTGCACAAAAGCAACTCTCAAATTTTCATTAATTAAAAAACTATAATAAAGTTGTTTACTAGCTTTTAAATAGGCAAACCAAAACCCTAAGAATACTATTTAAAATAAAACTCTTAATCAATCATTAAAACTTCCTAATCTAATAGTCACAATTAATTTCACCATTAATCCCATTTTTTAATTATGCGGCCACTTTTGAAAGTTTAAACGATGTCCGATTGACGTGAAATTGGTCTTGTTTGAAGCTTATCGAAGTAGTTTTCCAACAAGACAAAAATCACACAATTCCGACACATATTGGTAGACTTATGACCACTTTTCCGATGATTGCGGAGAAAGTGACGGGATTAATAGTCACATATCACATATATGTGCTTGACCCCTAATTGATTCAAATACAGAAACTAATCCTCGAACAAACCACTTATTAAAAGAATCCTAATCAACTAAAACATCTTTCACATTCTTCTTTCGCCTTTGAAACGTCACTGGCAGCTGCTTGAATTTGATGCCCCCATCATCTAGCTTATGGTAGTCATATTGGTGTTTTGTTGTCTCCTTTCTTTTATGCGAAAGTGAAAGAAGGATTGCCCATAGTTTAGTCCACCATTTTATGTGTACGGAAGACTTTATTTCAGTAGTTCTTATATTTTCTTTCGAATTGTAATTTTGTCTTTAAATCTTGGAAAGAGGCCGTAGTTGTTGTCACGCGGGGGGAGGTTGTGCTAGTGGCCACAAATCTTGCAAATGTACTTATTGTGAATTTAATAATCATACAAGTGAAACTTGTTGGGAACTACATGCCAATCTAGCATGGTTAATTAGGCAGCCATTCATGTTAAGTATGGTGAGCTTATATCTTTTAAGATCATTTATAGTTCTTTTTCTTTGCCATTCTTTTTCTTCTTGGAAATTGACTTTTGAATATCTGCATTCTAGCACCATGTTTCTTTATATATATATATATATATATATATATATATATATATATATATATATATATATATTTTCTTTCTTTAGATTGTCCGAGCACCTCCTTAGCCACTCGTTTAAGCCATTGCACAATTTGTTCCCCCGTCTCATTTGGGGGCATTCACACAACCGTTCTTCTCGTTCACTCATTTTTTCTTGGAAGATTATTTTATCTTCTTTTAATTTTTCTTTTTATTTTTGTTTTGGGTATTCCTTTGTTTGTCACTTGGTTCTTGATATGAACATCCAACACTATTAATCTATGTTGCATTATAGGGCTATCTCCTGGGATGATCTTACAATTGTAGGTTGATGCACTTCAGTTGAAACTTGCAAGACTCGAAGTGGCAAAGCCTTGGGTAAAAATAGTACTTGGTGCGGTTATTGTGCTTAAAGAAATTCGATGGTTCCTTGCAGTTAGCCCACTTTCATCACCAGAATAAAAAAAATAAGTTATTTGAGTTCTATTTGCTCTACTCTTGAAAGTTATAAGATGTTCTCTTTTCTTAAAAAAGTATTCTTATTGCCTTGTCAAAAGCTACTGCAAAATTAAGAATAGCTTCCCATCTCGTTTCACCAAAATCATTCCTCCATACATCCTTTCATATTTGTTTCCTATCCTCCCTACATGTCCATTAAAGTCACCTGCAATCACTATGCTTTCACTATTGAATATGCCTTTTACTAGTTCATCCATCGATTGCCACGATTATTTCTCTCCGTTGTTCTTACTTTTTCTTTTATCCTTAGTGTATATGAAAAGCCTAGAAACTGCTTCATTGAGAGCCGTAAGCATAATGAGAGGTGCTCATCTGATCCTAGAAATTGAGGGATATGTACCTCTATACTTGATTATTAATTCCGAATACGCAATTAAGGCTTTCATTTTGTTTTTGTTTCTTTTTAATCCAACCTTAATAAAAAATTGATCCAGTAGTCTAATATTAAAAATGTAATGTTCAGTTTATATTATTTTTTGACGATCTTCTTAGGCAAACAAGAACTTTTATTTAAATAAAAGCAGGACTGTGATAGGAATTCTTATATGGATGCTAGGAGCCTAGGACAATGTTTGAGGTTTGAACACTGGAGTCGCGCCAGTTGGGAGCCAGGACCATCCATAAAAAATAAAATTATAAGAACCATTTTAATCACCATTGACCAAAGTACACAATGGCTGTTAAAATGAATGGTGAAATGCAACCAGTCGTTTTCATACCTCAAATCACGGCCATACTTTTATATATATTTGTAATTTTTTCCTTAAAGATCCTAGGGAGGGGTGAACCATGGCAGAGTGGTGCCACGTGGCCTTTTTAGTGCCCACATGTGGCATGCCCCGTGGTTCAAATCCTGGACAGTGTCCTAGGGGTCCTTTATCCTTCTTACACATACCATCTGTCTCCCAAATTTATAAATTCTTTTATACTGGGTCCAGACATGGCATAATTTAATTCCTCGAGTTGAACTCATCTCGACTGAAACTTCAGCCAAGTTGGCTCACATACTTGGTTGCTCAAAACACTTGCAAACTCAGTCCAACTTTGTCTGACTTGATTGAAGTTCAAGGTTAATATTTGCTCATGTTTCTGATTTACACACAAAACCTTTTCTTTTTTACACCAACTACATGGCTGGGATACTAAGGCTGTGTTTGGTATTGCTCTTTGGAGGCAAAGAGCAGCCCACTTAAAAAGAGTGGGTTTAAAATTTTCTTTTAAAGAGACCCAAATCCAGCTCTTTTACTCTCCGAAAGAACTAAGAGCACTTACAATCTGTGACATCTCCAAATTCACACACCGGATAAATGCGCTCACTTGGAGACATCACACTACATCACATATCCATGATTATAATTAAATCAATTAATCCATAAAGATCCGCATATAAATACAACGGAAAATAACTATTAAACGTGCAAAATTTTCTTTTTCCATCATCATGAGAGCAATACTAAACTATGAGATAACAACCTATTATATCAAATTATATGCTTACTCTTTAAATTAAATAAAAACTGAAATCAAGCATAATCCATCATTAACATGAACTTGTTCACAAATTTTTTTTTGAAATAAATGTCTTAAAATCTTTTCTAATGCATAAAGAACCACCTAATTAACTAACCTTTAAATCCTTCTTCGCTCAAATATGGATTTCCATCAATCATTGATGCATCTACATCCCCTCTATGTGTAGTTGTACTCTCTGGAATCCCAAACAATGAGTCAATTTACCAAGTAAATCGGTATGGGTCAGACATGATGAAGCTGATAGAAAAGGTCCATAACTCAAACCAACTCATAAAATCAAACAATAACAGATATATAACATGTGGCATAAATAATGAGTAAAGCAATAGAATGAAACTGAAATATAACATTAAATCTAATAAACATTATGGCTTGGGTCACTACCCTAATTTCATGTGTAGCCATTTTAATTGTGCATTTAATGCTCAAGAATCGGCATGCATAATGGACATGATTATTTCTTTCTTAATCATTATCCTAATCTTCTTTAATCATTCGATTAGTATCTACGTTAACTTTCACATAACTTCTCTTTAGTTAAGTAGTAAGCTTAAAATTAAAGACCTTCTCCTATCTCTTCAGTCTTATTATTAATGCATTGGTGCATAACGTTTATTACTTGTCATTCTTATTCATGTTAATTCCTCTAGCATAAGCCAATAGGAATTTTATTGTAATCATAGAAATATTTTGTTTTCATGTGTCATGCAGTTATATATCTTTTCACTTCTATGGATGCCATGAATGTACATGTATAGAAAAATTGGAAATCAATCAATAATGGAATAGCTCTTTCACTTGTTTAGGCTAAACATATCATAAACATGTAATCTCTATTGATTCTTACTTGTTTCATATTGTGTCAATCAAACATTCTAGATTGCATGGATTCTAAGCAATAAAAATAAGGATGGACATAAATAAATATTTAAGCATGATGATTAAACATAGGTAATATTTGAATAGAAATTCATTGCTTGCATCATGGACAAATTTTGAAATTCCTGATAGATTCTGGATTCTGGACAGATTTTGGATTCTAGACAGATTCTGGATTCTAAAGAAATTTTGGATTCTACATAGAATTTCGTGATCAATCACGAAACCTCGTATATCATCGAAAACCCACGATTAAGCATAAAAATTTAACAATCAAACATGAAGAATATTCATTAAACGAAATAAACCCTAATTCTTATTTTATTTTTGTTTTATCTACGTTTTCGATTGATCTCAACATGATTTCTCCATACCTCTAATCTTCGCGTAAAATTGACGTAGCTCTTCTCCCTTGATTCAATTCGAAGCTCTAATCCGAAATCCGGTCGCGTCGTAAACTCTTCTCACGTTCTTCTAAGCCTTCAAACCGAAAACTTTAGGGTTCCTCTTCTAATTCTACTTATTCTCTAGAATTTTCTCTATTTCTCTATAAGGTTATTAGGTTACAAGAGTTATGTAAAAATTCTGTAAATTAAACCTAATCTTTATATTTATAATACTTTAAAGTTTCCTATTTAAGATCCAACTCTATTTAGAATACTTTAAAGTTTCCTATTTAAGATCAAACTCTATTTAAAATTTCTTACATGGGTCTTAAGTGATTTTATGGTCCTTTAATTACTTAATGGGTCTTTAATTAGTTATTGAGTCTTTAATTAATTTACTAACATATTTTAAAGGTCCATAAACCCCAATTATTACTAACATATATTTAAAAGGTTTTAAGGTCTATTAATTAGATTAATTACTTATCATGGGTCATTATTAAATAAATTACGGGAACGTCGACATTGTAGACATCGGATACGGACCGTTTCGCATGTATCGACGTCGAAAGAAGCGAAACGAAAACGGAGACCAGAACCCGACTTAAAGAATCTGCGTGCTGGAGCAATGCACAATCAATCGATTGACATCTGGTATTCGATCGATTGACTGTGGCCTATGTGGGATTGTCGACACACACACACACACACATATATATATACCAGAGACCAAATTATTTTATATATATATATATATATATATATATATATATATATATATATATATGTGTGTGTGTGTGTGTGTGTGTGTGTGTGTGTTGATCGACCGAGACCTGATACTCAATCGATCGACTGTCGCGAGGATGGGATCCGCCAGAATTCGAATTTGAGTTTTAAGGGGCAAACTTGTCTTTCTTTTTTGCTTATTTTGTTTTAGTGTTTTATTTTAAGACCTCCTATATAAGGTCATGATGAAAACAACGTAATTAGTTATTGATTATGAATGAAAAGTATTGCTTGTGTGCTTGAGATAAGCCATGATTGAAGAGTGATTCTTCGCTTCCTGAGAAGGGTTTGGTGTGAAGCCCAAAATCTATATTATATCTCTCTCTTTATCTTTTATTTCTTTCTTTGCTTTGCTTGATCTTACAAACCTTAAATCCAGCCGTTATCTTTTCTAAAATCCCCAAAACCATAAACCCTAGCACCCATCAGAGCCATTGATTTGAACCTATATCATAAATCCAAAACTCAGCCATCAAACCAGAAATACCTCAAAATTCCAACCCACAGATCCATCAGAACCATCGAATCGATCTGTTTCGAACCCTAGACCTTATACCAGCCGAATCAGAACCCCTTAGAGGACTCGTGATTCCATCATTGAATCCCGAGCGGCGCCCTAATTTGGAATTGCTAGAGTTCTACCTCTAGTACTGATCTACACCACAAGGCTAATGAATCTAGCGCACCGACCGGACCCTACTCGAACCATGCACGATTCTCTAATGGAAACTACGAAATCCTAAGGTATCCATATTATTTTCAGGTTTATTGTTTAATTAATTTAGTTTAATTTCGGCAAATCATCACCTCATAAGCATTCACGTAGTTTAGGGTTCTTGTCTCGTATCAATAAAGTAAGCATTATATTCATGCGCAACAACTAATCACATGCATCAAATCAATCAAACTAATCATAATTACAAATCTAGCAAATAATTAAGGACTAAATAAGCAAAAATCTCGGTCGTTACACAATCAAACACAGTCTCATACTAAAGTGCTTTGCGCCAGAGCGAAGAGCTGCTCTTTGCCTCCAAAGAGCAATCCCAAACACAGCCTAAAGCAACTCTCTTTATAAGTGAAGCCATCATGTTCATGCGAGGTCAATCATAACTGCCTCTGAAACTAACTCTACCATATCCTAGACCAAGTTCGTTTCTCGCCCTGATTTTCAATTTTTTTTGCATGGTCTAGTTTTTGTTATCTTTCTTTAACTCACATCTTAACTTTTTTACTATACATACGAAGCCAGGCCTCATACTTCTGTAGTCGGTGCACATTTGTTCCTGGCTTTACTGTTGACTACCTTGCCTTATGCACAAATTATCCATGGTCAGCTCTTTTTCGTTTCTAATGTGATTGTCTGATATTTTGAGGTCCTAAATACCCAGTAATTTTTCTGTTCACCTAGTAAATGTTACGTTTGTTGCCAAATTTACAGGATCGAAGTCTCTCGGATGGAATTTTCTTTCTTGAATTGTTGAGTGCTGTGGAGCCGAGATCTGTGAACTGGAGTCTTATCACAAAAGGGGAAACTGGTAACTTCTATGAGCCATGTAATGTATGCAGTTGGAAAATTAGTTTTAAAAATCTCGAACACTCCCAAGACCTATCGTTGTAGAGATCTCAGTAATGATCAAACGTATTATCTCGGCTGTCACCTGAGGCAATAGTATTTGCATGTTTTTTCCACTGTATCATCTATAAAGTTGATATCGGTGATACTCAAATATTACGTCTCGTTATGGGTACAAACTGGTACCCGATGGACAACACTGAGATTTTAACCTTCCATAATATGTTCATTTGAATTGCATTTCCTCAATGACTGACAGATTATGTGTCGCGACACCTTATGTACATTGAAATGTCTATGCCCTCTAGCCTCCTTTTTTCAACAAAATTAGTTTTAATCTATCAAATGCAAAATATGCTGAAATTAAATTATATTAAGCATGTTACATGTTATCATAATATGAATTTGCAATCAATGATTACATTTTGTATTAGGATATTTATGATAATCTTAACATTCATTAAGCCATCATGTAATGTGAATATATAAACATAAAATATATAATCTCAACTTTCTTTATGATTCCTGCTAGCGAATTTATTGATCCGTTGCTCTCGCTCATGCTCCACCGAGTGTTTTGGAAACTGGACTGGAGCCTAAACCTGTGTTGTACATGCTATATTATCTTATGTAATAAATAACTATATATACATATATGGTAAAAAGCAAAGTAACCTTACTCTGTACCTCCTCCCCCCCCCCCCCAACACACACGCACTCTCTTTCTCTGAAACAGATAACTGATGGTTGCTACTGTCAGCTTTCAGCAGCCGAAAATTCACTTCCTCTCTCTCTGGGTGGGTTTGAGCGACTGCTAAGCAATCCCATGTTGCATGGAACCGACTGGTTCAGATGTAGCCGCCCAATCCACGTGGTCGGACTGGGCAGTTTACTGGTCCAGCACTGTTGTGTGCTTTGAACTGGATTTGACAAGAGAGGACCGCATAAGGGCGTGGTCCCTGTAGGACTGTCCGGCCACAATTCTTGTCCGGTTTTCAGAACACTGAGCCTAGGATTGTCAATTGCCCAGTCGGCCTGCAACCCGGCCCAGAAAAAATGGCCTTTTTAAGTGACTAAATCTGGCCCGGTACATATGGCTGGGCTTAGATGATGGCGGCCCGGTTTAGAGCAGGCTGGGAAGGGCCCGATGATGTGTAGCCTGCTTCAACCCCGCCTGGATACCCATTATATATATATATGATTTAAAAAAAAAAATTAATTTTTAATAAAAGTGTTACTAAAATACCCTCAGATTAAATCTTTTCCCACACATGAAACTGAGGATTAGTAAAATACCGTTACAAATCAAGTATATAATGTCTTTTGCCGTCATGGCTTGTATTAAAATTAGAGGAGTTTACTAATAAAATAAATATGTAGTAAAAAATTTCGAAAGAAAAAAAAAAATGCAGCAAACTGGCCGGGCTAGGCTGCGTATATGTTCGCCCGGCCTACCCCTTGGTGGCCCGAACTAGGGCCAGGGTACGGCCAAGCATGGCCCGGCCTTAGCCAGGCCCATTGACAGCCCTAACTGGACCCATCCCTGTGTTCTAATACTGATTAACACAGGCGGGAGAATAATATCTCTTGATGTTATTGTAGAAGTTCCAACTTCCAAGCATGTTCAGCCCCAGAATTGGAAGAAGTTGTGACTTTCAACACTCTAAATATTTCATACATGGATATGGGTGGATTTTGATAAATTTGGGCATCCATCACAAAACTAATTGGCTACGAGCGGAGGGGCCCAGGATCTTATAAGAGGAGAGACAAGGCTTTGAATCAAGGATCAAAATATGGTAAAAATATCGGTTTCTGCCTCAACCGAAACCGATATTTTGACCGAAAAATTATCTGGCAAACTTTCGGCCGATAATTTGAAATTTTGATCCTTTAAATTTTTTTTATTTTTATTTTTAAAAAACTGAAAAAACAAATAAGTTTGGGCTTAAAAAAATAAATTATCTGCCGATAATATCGTGGCCTGCAAAAAAACCCGAGAACATGTAGTTTTCATTTCGGTGATGTCCGAAATTGATAAATATCAGCCGATATTTTGAACCACACTTGGAATCCCCGATGTGGGACTAAACTTCAACAGATTTACTGAGCCCAAGATGTTGTTAGTGCAACAAACCAGGCAGTGGTTAGGTACTTGCACATTCAGTAATCATTACCGACCACATTTATACTAGGGTTTATTTTATTTTTCATCTGAGTCCTGTCTTTCCTGGCTAGTGCAATACTGTAAATTTTGAAATAGAGAGATTGCCCTTTATTCTTAAAACATCAATTTATGCTCTTAGTGACCTGATTCATGGTTCATTTCTCTTGTTCCAACAGTTCACAGTTTCTATACAATGAGTGATATCAAGTGAAAATGGCCTGAATTTGTTGTAGTTCACAAATCAGATAACCTGCTTGATTTCTAGTTCATGATGGAGTTGGTGTGAATCTGACAAGTCATCAGTAGAATACCATAACTGGCCGTCTATTCACTATTCCTGAGTCTAAATATGTCGATGCTATAACTAATGATACAAAGCCGGTCGTTTAAGCCCTTGGAGACCGATCGATGGTTTATGTAATATACTATTAACTTTTGAATGCCATGCAGCTGAACAGAAAAAGATGAATGCGACCTACATTATCACTGTCGCAAGGAAGCTTGGATGCTCCATATTTTTGCTCCCTGAGGACATAGTTGAGGTCTTTTTTTCATGATCATTTCTCTGTTCGACTTTTTTTCTTCTTCTGATTTAAAATAATCGACCAACAGTTGAATGTTATCTCACTTTTATCAGGTGAATCAGAAGATGATGCTTACACTGACGGCAAGCATCATGTATTGGTTCTTGACAAAACCCACTGAAGAGAGACCCTTTGTTACTTCGGATAGTGAGAACGGAAGCTCATTGGAGACAAACTCGAACTCAACAATAGATGACTCTGCTTCTGAGGCCTCGACGGAAGAGAGCGGAAGTAGATAGATGATCTGGTGCATTTTACATGGAATCCACATGCCCTGGTTCGGTTTCTTCCGTTATTCCTTTATCCTTGATTTTTGTATATCTTTCCTAAATTTTGAGCTGTTTTAGTAGAAATTGCATATCCATTTATTCAGAGTTTGAAGACGAGACACCGATCCCAGCTAATCAGTTCGGTGTAATTCTGTCAATTCATTATGTTGGCTGGACTTGTGGTTTTAGGTTTTTTTTGTTTGTTACAACAATTGATGGGTGAATTGTGCCCCGCCCCAAAAGCAACTGTCCATGTAAATATTGACGCCCATTTGTTTCTGTTGATGAAGGGCGATTACGCATCATCAATCTTTCATCCGACTGACCAAAGCTTTGTCCTTGATAATTGAGAGATGATTTTTCTGTGAACTGTTTTTGTAATATTTGATCATTGCATGGCCGTTGGATGAATGCCTAGTAGTTCTTGACCATTCCGTGACCATTGCTACATGCTTACATTCTCATGTGCGACAAATTTGTCACCAATTTTAACGGCCATAATTTGAATTTTTATCCAGTTTAGTGATATGCAGCAACTAGTAGTCTTCCATTCCCATCCATTTCAAAAATTCATATTTTCTAATATTTGTAAGCTGGCACCAAATAGATGAGATATGGCTGTAATAATGATGATTGTACCCTAACCAGTTGTGCGCAACATGTATTATCTGTTGAAGTGAGTCGATGCAGCTAAAGTGCCAAATTCATAGTCTCTCTTAATCACGGCAACATACCTCAATTTAAACCGTGTACTAGCTTCCGATTGATCATTGATTAATGCAAATGGCATTGGATCAAAAAATTCATACTCGTAGAGCAACTTATAAGAGCAATTAATTTTAGCCTTATGTTAATAAACAACGATCAAGGCAATATATCTCGATCTAAACTGTTTAATAGCTTACGATCGACAATTGATTGAAGCTTCTGGCATCCAATTGAAAAAATCATGCTCAAGTAACAACTTATATGGCCGATTAATTCTATCCATCCGTTGATAAACAAGCAATCAATACAACGCATCTCGATCCGAACCATAGAATGAAAGCTTATGCAATCTGATCGAAAAAATAAGCACATGTGGATAGTTACATGACCGATCATTGTAGTTGTCTGATGATGATCGAAAAATCAAGGCAACAAATTAGATCCGATCAGTCCATAGATTGAATCTCATGCAAACCGATCAACCATAGATTGAAGCTCGTGCAAATTGATCGAAAAAATTGTGCACATGTGAAGAGTTACATGCACAATCAATCCTAGCCGTCCAATCATCATTAAGAAAAAGGAGGCAAATTTTTTTATCCAAACGTCCAATAGTTTCCGAACGACCCATAGATTGATGCTTGTGCTATTTGATCGTATGGATCATTTCCATCACCATCAAAATCGATTGATCAATCCTAGCCATCCGTTCATGCCATTCATGTCGAGTCGGGACCGAGCCACATTACCGTTCATGTTGAGTTGGGATCGAGCCACATGCGTGGCTACCATGGTGGCAAGACCACATCATGGCATATAGGAGTCATAAGAATAATCTCCTCTCTCTCTCTCTCTCTCTATATATATATATATATATATATATATATATATATATATATATATATGTGTCTGTGTTAAATATCATATATGGCCAATTAACAGAAGAACCTTAAATATATTGATTAGACATACCCCCAACGTTGTTGGGGTTGGGGTAGTAAGGTTTTGATCAGTGAACAACCCAGGATGCTAGGCTCATCAAATTAGTCATTGACGTGGATCATTGCCATGTTCCTCTGTCAGTGTGCACGGTTCACCGACTCTAAAGAAGGTTGGATAGGACCATGGATCAAAATCTCGGCCGAAAATTTAAATTTTCGGTCGAGACGTCTCAGTTTCAGCTGGTTTCGAGATCGAAAAATCATAAAATCGCCCCCCTCTAAAAATGTGTAATTATCGGCTGAATTTTCATATTATGGGCCGATAATTTTAAATTATCGGGCGATAATTTTAAATTATCGGGCGATAATTTGGAAATTCAAATTTCATAATTTCAAATTATCGGCCGAAATATGCATTCTCGTTCATTTTTAGAATTTTAGAATTTTGAAATTTTTTAAAGAGTTTTAAAACCCAATTTTTGTAAAAAAAAAATCCCATTTATATTCTTCCTTTGGCATAAAACTCATGAGAAAAAAAAAAAAAAAGAAGAAGAAGAAGAACAACTTTTTTTTAAGGGTTTTAAAACCCAAATTTTGGAAAAAAGACCACAATTTTCTTCTTCCTTAGCTATAAAACCCATGGATGGAAGAGGAAGAAGAAAAAAAAAAAAACAGGGAAGAAGAACAAGAAAAAAATAAAAGAAAGAAGAAGAAGAAATATGGGAGTTGTTTTTGCCACCGACTTGCCTCTGTTTTCTCCACCGACCTGCAAACATGTGTAAATATTTGCAAACATATTTTACCGCAAACATGTGTAAATATCTTCAAACATATTTTGTATTGAAAGGAGTATGGGACTCACTCTCATGTTAGTCACATACACATTAGAATAGTGTTTAAGTGATCTTACACCAGCAAGGTTTATGATGTAGATAATCACATAATGAAGATTATATTTCGTGCTAATCTTGTCCACTAAGGATCTATAGATCATGAACTTTAGATCAGACGGCTCAGATTGTATTTCAAATTACCATTTGATATCAAATTACCGTATGATATAATAGCCTTTGACTATATTTAATCACATGGTGAAGTTTATATTTGGTGTCAATCTTGTCCACTAAAGATTTATAGATCATGAACTTTAGATTAGACGGCCCACATTGCGTTTTCACGTATCATATGTCCCTAAAATACAAACTTTTTTTTAACCTTGGTGCAATCACTTAAAAAGCGAGTGCAAGTACATATGATCTTCAGATTGCATTTTCTGAAATTTATCGACAATTTGATCGAAAATTACCAAAATTTAAACCAATTTACGATTCGGGTCATGAACGAAACCAAAACCTAAACTGATATTTTGATCCACGGTATATATCTGTTATAATAATGTTAAATAACTTAAAAAAAATTAAGAAAATAAAGTTCGGCAAAGTTCGGTAAAGTTCGGAGCATATTTTAAAAAATATCCGAAATTTACCGAAATTTTGGCCGAAAATTCTAAAATTTTGACCAATTTATGATTCGGGTCGTGACCGAAACCGAAACCGAAACCAAAACCGAGATTGTGATCCATGGATAGGACAGAAGATCCATTGCTTTGGAAGACTAAACGAAGGTTCAGATTTCACTTTGCTTTTCATAAAGAGTATAAAAATTCTGAAAATAAGGATCAGAGATGCAAGAACTGGCAGTCGACATTTCTGTGCTCCATCAAATGACTTTATCGGCTTAGTCAAGCGCCTCATTTTGCTGCAATTGCTGTAAATTTTTTAAGTTAATGCTTAACAGTTCATATTAGTACAGAGGATTAATCGTTTAGAAACTTTATAGTTCTTCGCATTGATTAATTGCAATTTAATTTTAAAAAGTGGATACAATGATTAATCGTTTAGGCTGTGTATGGCATAACTCTGTGCTAGCCATTGCCACAATATAGTTCACCTCCTTCATTTGGTTTCCATTTTTTTTTCTAACTCTCTTCAAATTGATTTAATATATATTTTTACTTACTTTAATAATTTGTTAGTATTTTATAATTTCCGAAAATCTCCTAATTATTTCCCAAATTTATCCGCACCAAACTGATTTGACACCCCCAATTATTGGATAAGTGTTAAATGTGGGTAGCTACTAAGATTGTGGGTATAATTATGAGTAAGTGCTAAATGTGGGTAGTTACTAAGATTGTGGGTATAATTGTGGGTAAGTGCTAAATGTGGGTAGTTACTAAGATTGTGGGTATAGTAGTGGGTAAGTGTTAAATGTGGGTAGTTACTAAAATTGTGGGTAGAATAGTGGGTAAGTGCTAAGTGTATGGTAATTATATTTAAGTCTATATAAGGATCATCTTATATGTGTTTTATGCAAGTGAATAGAAAGAAAGTTTGCTTCTTCATTTATTTAGTTTCTCTTTTCTCTCCTTCTATCAGTGGTATCAGAGCCAAGTTTGAGTTTCGAGGAGAGAAAAAGTGAAATTGATGGCTTCCGAAAGTTTTGTCGACTTAGTTCCACGCTTTGATGGTCACTATGACCATTGGAGCATGCTCATGGAGAACTTCTTGAGGTCCAAAGAATATTGAACGAAGGTTGTTGTTCAAGTAGCAGATGCGCAGAAAAAAAGAGCGAGCTCAAGGGTCAAGTTAAAAGATCTTAAAGCAAAGAATTATCTCTTTCAAGCAATTGATCGTTCAATCTTGGAAACCATTCTTTGAAAAGACACGACTAAGCATATTTGGGACTCCATGAAGAAGAAGTACCAAGGTACGGCGAGGGCTAAGAGGCAACAGCTTCAAACACTTCGTTTGGAGTTCGAAATACTTCAAATGATGTCAGGTGAATCAGTTACAAACTATTTTTCAAGAACGATGACAATCGTTAACAAGATGCGGATCCATGGCGACAAGACAGAGGATGTTCTCATTGTTGAGAAGATTCTTCGATCCTTGACACCAAAATTTAATTTTGTTGTCTGTGCTATAGAAAAAGCTAATGATGTTGGTTTACTATCAATTGATGAATTACAAAGTTCTTTGTTGGTTTATGAGCAAAAACTTAATCAGACGGAAAAAGAAGAACAAGCATTAAAGGCCTTTTCAGAAAATCACTCTACACCTAGTAGAGCTGATAGAGGACGAGGAAGAGGCAGAGGTCGAGGTAGAGGAGGCAGATACAACAATGATCGTGGGAACCAACAACAAAATCATCATCATCAAGAAAGTCAATTTCAAGGAAGAGACAGAGGACGTGGAGGCCACTACTCAACAACTTATAGATCAAAGTCAGCAGACAAGTCAAATGTTGAATGTTTCAGATGTCACAGGTATGGCCATTATAAATCAGAATGTCAAACTGATTTGAACAAACATAGTGGAGATCAAACTAACTTTGCAGAAGGAAGAAGATGTCTCTCTGTTGATGCTGTGTCACGTGAAGGAAGAATCTCAACAAAACATGTGGTATTTAGACACTGGTTGTAGCAATCACATGTGTGGAGAGAAGGATGCATTTTCTGACATGGGTGGATCATTTCGCAGCTCTGTTAAGTTTGGTGACAACTCTACAATTTCAGTTATGGGAAAAGGAAAGGTAACAATCCAAACCAAAGAAAATTTCACCCACACTATCGCTAATATTTTTTTTGTGCCGAATTTAAAGACCAACTTGCTTAGTGTGGGCTGGTTACAAGAAAAGGGATACGAGATCTCTATAAAAAATAGAGTATGTCAGATTAAAGATGCAAAGCTGGGCTCAATTGCTCAAGTTCACATGACGGCGAATCGTATGTTCTCACTTTATCTCCACAACATCGCTCATTCGTGTTTCTCTGTAAAATTAAAAGATGAGGCATGGCTCGCTATGGGCATCAATTTTGGACTAAAACACTACAACAAAAGAACATGGTGACGGACTTCCTCAAATTACGACTTCTTCATAAGTTTAGAAGAATGTGTTGTTAGCAAACAACACCGTACTCAATTCCCACAAGGACAATCTTGGAGAGCGAAGAAAGCATTGGAGCTCGTTCATTCCGATATTTGTGGGCCAATAATGCCACATTTTAATGGAGATTGTGATCCTACCATTTTTGAAGTGGCTGTCAAAGAACCAAAATGGAGAAAGACTATGGATGCTGAAATTATAGCCATTGAACGAAATAATACATGGGAGTTATGTGATCTTCCAAAAGGGCAGAAGACAATTGGTGTAAAGTGGGTTTACAAGACAAAGTTGAGAGAAAATGGTGAAGTTGACAAGCACAAGGCACGCCTGGTAGCTAAGGGCTACAAGCAGAAGTTTGGTGTTGATTATAAAGAACTCTTTGCTCCTGTTGCAAGGCATGATACAATCAGAGTGGTGATTGCTATGGCAGCTCAAAATTCATGGCCTATCTTCCAGTTGGACGTGAAATCAGCATTCCTCCACGGAGATTTGAAAGAAGAGGTATTTATCGATCAACCTCCTGGTTATCTAAAAGTTGGCAATGAGCATAAAGTGCATAAGTTAAAGAAAGCTCTATATGGATTAAAACAAACTCCACGGGCTTGGTATAATCGTATAGAAACCTATTTTTTGAAAGAAGGATTTCAAAAATGTCCTTACGAACATACACTTTTTATAAAGATTTAAGATGAGGGAAAAATGCTTATTGTCTGCTTATATGTAGATGATTTAATCTACACTGGAAATAATACAGCCATGTTTGGTAGTTTTAAGAAATCCATGATGGCTGAATTTGAGATGTCTGATCTTGACATGATGCATTACTTTCTCGGCATTGAAGTGGTGCAGTCTTTTACTGAAATTTTTATTTCTCAAAAGAAGTATGTGCAAGAAATCTTGGACAGGTTTCAGATGAAGGATTGTAATCTCAGAATACTCCATCTGAATTTGGTATGAAGCTAAACAAAGATAATGGAGGAAAGAAGGTTGACGACACTCTTTACAAACAAATAGTGGGGAGTTTAATGTATTTGACGGCAACAAGACCTGATATAATGTATGCTGTAAGTGTGATTAGCAGGTACACGGAATGTCCTACAGAGATTCATCTCTTGGCTGCAAAACAAATTTTTCGATACTTGCAAGGTACTAAGGAATTTGGCTTGTTCTACAAAAATAGAGAACAGTCAGATCTGTTTGGTTTCACAGATAGCGATTATGCAGGAGATTTAGATGATCGAAAAAGCACATCTGGATATGTTTTCAAGATGGGGACAGGAGCTGTTTCATGGTCATCAAAGAAGCAATCTATTGTCACATTATCATCCATGAATTTGTTGTCGCAATGTACTTGTGCTTGTCAAGCTATTTGGCTAAAGAAAATCCTTAAAGAACTGCATTTCAAGGAGGATCGACCTACTCAGATTTATTGTGACAACAATTCAGCAATAAAGCTTTCAAAAAACCCAGTTTTACATGATCGAAGCAAACATATAGATGTGAAGTATCATTTCTTGAGGGATCTCACGAATCATGGAGTCATTAATCTTATTTACTGCAGAAGTGAAGACCAGATCGCTGATATTCTAACCAAACCTCTCAAGCTTCCTGCATTTCAGAAGCTCAGGAAGCTACTCGGTGTTTGTACTTCAAATGTTTAGTTTCAAAGTTTAACTCTTATTAAACTAGATGTTATGTCTGGAACATCAGTTTAAGGGAGGGATTGTTGGATAAGTGTTAAATGTGGGTAGTTGCTAAGATTGTGGGTATAATTGTGAGTAAGTACTAAATGTGGGTAGTTACTAAGATTGTGGGTATAATTGTGGGTAAGTGCTAAATGTGGGTAGTTACTAAAATTGTGGGTATAGTAGTCGGTAAGTGTTAAATGTGGGTAGTTACTAAGATTGTGGGTAGAATAGTGGATAAGTGCTAAGTGTATGGTAGTTATATTTAAGTCTATATAAGGATCATCTTGTATGTGTTTTATGTAAGTGAATAGAAAGAAAGTTTGCTTCTTCATTTATTTAGTTTCTCTTTTCTCTCCTTCTATCACCAATGATTGCCAAATCCGAAGGTGGTTACTATGGTTTAAAATTTTAAATGCCGATACATATTGAATATTCAAATACCACTCTCCTAAGAAATGGCTTGAATGAAATGTCTATAACTACAAATATAAACTACAGTTTTCTCTACAGACAGGCATAGGTGCAAGTGTAACACATTAATGTTGCTGTAAACGTGGCCGTTGCGAGGTCTGAAGAAGGGAGTGGCTATGTTACTGGAGGATGAGGAGGAAGAGAGGTGTGCATTCTGTTTTATTTTTCAGTTTTTTGTAATGCAATGGGAAATTTTAAAGTGGTGGTTGAAAGACTTATGATCTGCAATTAGTTGCACCCTATAACATATTTTAATAAAATTGAAATTAGGGAGCCATTACTTGCACACACGAAGTTGGCCCAAACACACAATTTAAAAGAAAGACTTGGTGTTTGGGGGCCTTGTGCCATGTGAAAATGCCATCTCAGCTATCTGAATTGAACACTATAATCTAAAGATCTTTGGTTCAAAACATGGTCTATATCATATGGTTTATCGCAGTTAGCTGTTGAGTCAAATGATGGTCTTTGGCTGCATTGAATCATATGATAGAAATTGTGGTTCTTGCTAATCTTTTGCACCAACTAACTTTAGATCGCGGTCTTTGAATCAAATAGTTTAGATGATATTCTCACATGGTGCAAGTCTACAAAATACGAAAGTTTTTCTTTTAATTTTATGCTAGTGTTAACTTTGTGTGTGCGGGTAATGTCTCCCTTAAAATTATCATGCAATATATTGGGGTTTATGATATTGGGTACCTCTCTTCGCACTCATAAGTTTACTAAAAGTGTCTACATTTGAAACCCATTGACTGCTTGGAATCAGATGATGGAGACTGTTTTTCACCTTCAATCATCCACACCATGGATCTTGAAACCATGAGCATACCATCAAATGATTCTTTTTTATTCCATGTGGCACAAATCCCCAACCTGTGGCCCTAAAATCACATTGCACACATCACCCAAACCTAATTTTAGGGCCATTGTTTTGGGATCTATTTCATGTGGAATCACAAACTAATCGTCTTATGATAAAATTGTGGTCTCAGGAGCTATTGTGTGAAAGATCGGGATGAAAAATGACCTTCAACATCAATTCCTAAGGAGTCAACGGGTTTCAAATGCAGGGGCTTCTAGTAAACCTATAGGTGCGAATAGAGTTACCCTATGATATTATCTTCATATCTAAACTCTTTTAAATTTAGAATTTAACATGATTAAAATTTAGTATTTAAAAATAAAAAAAAATATTTTTATTATTATTACTATTAATTGCAGTGTAACAATTTTGACCCGAACACCTAAACACCATACATTTGAACTGCAATGGGGAATTTTTAAATGGTGGTTTGTTAGAGTACGGTTTTGAATTGCCAAAGTGAAGCTTAGCTTAGTGAAACGTCCAATAGTTTACTTTGGAGTAAGCAAATTTCTACGGTTGAAGATGATTTTTCCCTCAAATAAAGGCTGAGTTGGGACTCACAAGTCCAAGGAAGTTATTAATTATCACGAAAAATGAGCTCAACGGGAATCTTGTGAAGTCGCCCGAGGAAAGCCATGTTACAACATTCCCGAGGACAAAATAGGATCACTGCACCCATCTTACATTTCTCACACCTTATCACGGATCAAAATTTTGGATTTTATTTCGGTTTTAGAGGGGACCAAAATTAAAAATTTAAATCGAAATTTTGGTCGATAATTTCAATCCCATACAAAAATTTAAATCGAAATTTTGGTCGATAATGTCACTTGTACCTTACTCACAAGGTTAGTCTACAATCATTAATTACAATTGTCCACATATGTGTGATTGAATGACATGCACAGATTTCCATCATTGGAAGTCTGTGCACGTCATCTGGTTACACAAGTTACATAGACGCGTGAATTGCCGTGTGCACCCATCATTGTTATGGTATCTAAAGATTTTGTAATTTTTGCATTTAAAGAAAATAGAGTTAGTCTATAATGGGTGTCCACTCATCACAGGCGGTAAAATAGGTTATACGCCTGTGTGACTTTGTGCTATGCATGGACTTCCATGCATTGGAAGTGTGTGCATGTCACAAAGTCACGGAGACGTGTGGACTGTCGTGTCCACCCATGATAGGTGGGTCTTGGGTGGACACCCATTTGAGACTAATAACTCACATTAAAAAAGAAATATTTTAAATGAGAGAAGAAAATGTTAAAACTTCTCTTTATACATATGCAAATTATCAAAACATTATCCCAATTATCCATTTGATAAATCTAAATCTAACAATAATATTGAGAGTTATTTTAGTAATTTAATTATAAATTGTATAATATATGTATCTTCGATACTTTTTTTATAGGCTAGTTGGGCCCAAACTAGTGACCTTTAAGTTGTAATATTGTCAACTTTTGTATCTTGTACATTTATATTAGCATATTTTATATATAATTAAAAGAGATGGACGAGCTTGGGCTTATTACTTTTCTTAATGCACAATAGGATTTTGACTTTGAGGCTCTAATGCATTTTCTTTCTTTTTGAGGCCCTAATCCAGCCCTCTGAACTCATGTTTGAGCCCAAGCCTTAAGATGTTAGGGCCAGCCCAACTCGACCCTATTGACAGCCTTAGCTGTGCCCGAGCCAGATGCTCACAATAGTGCCACACAAGGTGCCAACTCGGATGCCGATATCGGGCATCAATCAATGAAGAACCAATACGAATCGGCCGATACCGAGTTGTATAGGTGGATTTAAAATAATAATAATAATAATAATAATAATAATAATAAAAGAATTGAGAGATAATGGCTGATACAGGTTCCGTATCAGCCGATACAGATACCGATACCCAAGTTGATACCTGATACGTATCGGCGCCGATACGTAGCCGATATGTATCAGGTATCAACTCGGGTATCGATTTACCGATACGTATCGATATCGGCCGATATTTGATACCTTGGTGTCACATTCAAGGTTAATCTATTCTTGTTTTATTTTTTTAAATATTATTATTATTATTTTTTTTTAATAACTTAAGTATCCGGGCCTCTTATAGCACCCGCCTAATTTCAAGGGCACATGCGTGATAATATTATTATTATTGCATATTTGCCTTATAATGATAGAAGGAGAGTTGCATTCGGTGAAGCAAAAGGATTAAATTTTCAAAATAACAGAAATGCCCTTATAATCATTGTTTACTTTAAAATCTCTCCCAAAATATCTCTAGTTTGGTAAGTAATGATCACTTGTTCATTACTTATACCCTTGATTGACATAATTTTTTACACTTTTTTTTCCGTAAAAGACCCTTAGGGAGAGGTAACTTTGAGAGAGACGAGTGCCACATAGTGCCTGAAATTGCTCGTACGCTCTGGACCTGGATTGCGACTTTGGGGTTTGGGCTCGAAAATTGCCCAACCCAATGTTGTGACTTTGGACTTAAGTCGGAACTCCGAATATGTTTTTTGGTTATTAATTTGCTTCTTTCCATTTCTATAATTGGGTTTTGATTTAAGAGAATGCATTATATGAGGTTAAATCGTTGAGATCTAAACCTTCTAAGAAACAGTAAATCTTTGCAAGTGAAGATTGGCTGTACCTTAGTTACACAAAGCCACAGGAAACGTGTGTAGGCTGGAAGCGGGAGTGACATTAAAAACTTAAAATTAAATAATTTTATGGTCAAAAGCGGGAGCGAGATTGCGAGATTGTGAAGTGAGAGCAGCATGCTAATTAGAAGATTCCTGCTCCTACGAGTTTAACAAATAATAAAGGAGATTTTAAAAGTTTAATTATATAATCCTCACTGAAGCAAATAGAGCCATGATGCTTTGTGAATCAGTTGACCGTTAAGAGAATCTAATAAGCAATGATTGAAAGATTAGTGGGGGGTCATATTCTTGCCCCCTTAAAAAAGAGATTTAAAAGACCATAATGGGGCATCACTTACATATTATATAAGAGTTAGTCTACAACGGTTCTCCACTCATCATAAGAGAACATCACTGTCCACATGTCCCTCAGACCGAGTGATTTGCACGAATTTCCATATGTTAAAAGTTTGTGTTGTGTTAGCTTTACCCCAAGGCAGACTCGCTGGAGAGGGAATCAAATCGGCTCGAGCGAAGTCAGCACTCCGAGAGTGAAATCTTTCGGGTTAAAGTCGCTCGAGCGACTTTGATTTTTGCTCGTGCGACTCGCGACGACCCACGGACGTCAAGTTATGTGTAGATTCTGTTTTTTAAGCAGTTTCTCTTGAGTTAGAAGTAGGACTTGGGACTTCTATATACGAGAAAACTCATGGACGAATTAGAGGGCTTTAGAGAGAGCTTTTGAGAGAGTTTTTCAAGAGAGAAAACTGTCACTACAAAAAAATGAGTTTTTCCCGGTGACCACAAACTGCCGCTGTAGCTGCAAAAACCGCTGGTTGGCCGATTTTACCTCGAATACCGGCAGTTCAGATCCGCCATCAACTATTTAGACCGCCAGTCCGTCGATTGAAAAATCGGCAAAATTATAAGCTCACCGGCGGTGTGATGGTAACAGTGCCGGCGGTTCTAGACTGCCACTACTCAGATCAGCCCAACACCCGGTGGATATTGTGTGCCGGCGGTTTGGAACCGCCGGTGCATTGTTTCTTTTTAAAATTGAAAATATGGTGCTGGCAGTTTGAAAACCGCCACTAAGCTCTTATAAATTTTTTTTGGGCAGCTCTATTCGCACCCACCCTTTACTGAGTGTGCAACACTTTTAAGCTAAAATGACTGGCTTGAATAAGGTGATAGATTGGTTAATTTTCCTGTGAAACTTCATTACAATGGATCTTTAGGCCATGAATGTGCCATTAAATGGTCAGATTTTCCTTAGATGGTATAGTCATGATCTAAAGAGCCGATTGAGAAGAAAACCAATCTCCATCTTATTTAAATCAGTCAAATGGTATTTTCACATTACATGCCCCGAGTAATTAAGTAAGAGCGAATAGAGCTACCCATTTTACCTAAAAAAAAATTATTAATACTCTTCAAATATACAGTACATGTAAAGAATATATATATATATATGAAAAGTAGCATTTATCATGCTCGTCCATTGAGATTGGTCCGTCACTGAGGCCTTCTTGAAGAGTTGTGATCTGCACCAGAATTTTTAACAATCACCTTCAACGAATAGCTCAAAGCCCTTTTAACGATGTCTGCTCCAACCTGCCAGCCATTAACGACAAGAAGACCCATAGATCACAAAGCATGCAAAAATAGATAAATCAAAGCCATAAATTGCAACACGATTACAATTTGTAACACAAGCTCACCATTTGTTCCTCTTTATCAAGAGAGTCCTTTATGGTGTCGACCTGTGCCACCCGTCTTAATAGAGTACAACCCCCACCAATAACAATTCCTTCCTCAACAGCTACCTGGGATCATTGCAATCACCAAGCAAATCAACTTTTTGATCGGTAAAAGTGCTATATTAATATTAATGTAATAAAATGTGTGATCAAGGTCCGACTTCATAGACCTCAAGATTTGAGTATTCCTCGAGAAATCACCAGAAACCACTGCATAACACCGCTTAGAATACTTGTTAAAATGTGATAAGACAACATTGTTGTCCTGTAGCTTTCCTAATCTGTCATCATAATGGGAAGGAGGAAATCAGTATCCAAGCAAAAGGAATTGGGTTTTAGCGACTAAAGAGATCCCAAATGAGCAGTTGATAGTAGGAAACATGAAACAATCATGAATATTAATAGGACGGCTAGGATAAGAGGAACTTTTGGACAGATGAGAAAGCTCGGGAAATAATAGCATCAAGTATAGAGCAGATCCTGCTCCATCAATGCAACATCATAAGATCTAATTGCTATCCAAATTCCAGGCCTCAATTAGGAGTCTATCTTGAATGAAGAGATGGAAAAAGCATTAACGAATTGACGGAGAGAGCTTTTGTTCACAAATAAAAATACCTGCATCAAAATCCTGAGTTAGAAACATCATTCTGAGAAGAAAAAAGATACAAATATCCAACAAATTACAAACATACACACACACACCAAAGGAACCCTTTCAAGTAGCTGTTGGGAAGGGGGCAAAGGTGTAACTGTAATAATTTGGCCAACATGATACAACATAATCCAAACTCCAATCAACAAGAAAAAATAGAAGCCACTCAGGAAAACCAAGGATAGATCCTTGTTTGTATGTATAAGTACAAATCATATTCATAATATATATATATATATATATATATATATATATATATATATATATATATATATATATATATATATATATATATATATATATATATAGACCTTTTCCTCATCAAATTCATCACCAAAAAAAAAACCCAGATAATCACACCATATCACAATCGGATCAACATCAATCTACAATCCTACAAAATCTCTCCAATCCAACATATCAGGACTACCAAATAGTCCCTACAACAATCAATAAATCAGATCAAACTAAAAAAAACTAAGTATCCGCAAACCCTAGCATCATAAATCAACCAAAAAAATCATAGAAACCCTAATCTTAGTGACAAATACGGTTGGGGATTCGTTCTTGCAGATACAGCAACGGGATCATTGAGGATAAATCGAAGTCTGCATGCACCTGAAAATTGAAAAAACACTCAAGGACTGCATGTAAGAGAGTTAATTAACTAATCCCCCACTTTATAGTCCTCCAAATAAAAACTAGCCGTTATACCTGATTTGCCAACTCTCTAGTAGATACAAGTGCCAATGCTTGGGCTCTCAATAGTTAGGTAGCGTCTTGCTGCACAACGAGCCAATTCTTATAAGCAAGCTAGGATTGAACCTGTGACCTCAAAAAGTATTACTAGCCACTAATCCACTACCAATTATTAAACATGTAAACACAGAATTCAGCAGCGACGAGAATCGCTGGTTCTGGTCTAATTTTTGAGTGAAATATTATCTGCTCACAGGCCCACATCACAGCAGTGTATTTCAAGAATAAAAAAAAAAGATTCAACAACAAATTAATGTGACACAAGAGTAGCATTAACACAAAGAGAGTAAATAAAAAACCTGAGAAACAACTAGTTCCATCAGAGGAGACAGGTGTCTCAGTTCAACAACTGGTCAATGAAGTAGCAACAGCCATGGAGATAGGTCTCTAAATGGAACAACATGGAGCTTTGAATGCTACATATCAGTCCCCAAGTCCTGATCAAGCTGTAGAATTTAAAAACATAACCCCTTCAAGCTATTTTCCTGTAGGATCATCATACTTAACCTGATTTTAAAGTACCGTGGGATGCAGTCTGCATAATTAGCCAATGAATGTGTAAAGACATGGGCCAGCCCAGATTCCAAATGATCACATTGCAAGATATCTCAAAGGAATCCGTAGGAGACCAGAGATGACAACATATTTATCAGTAATTATGCAGCATCACAGTAAATAATTCTTGAACTACAAGAATTCAATACACGCCCAAATAGAAGAACGAAATTCCATATACCAAGACATATACCTGAGATATAATACCAATAAAAGCAAGTGAAGTTGGAGTCCCAAAAACATACTTAAAACATTCCTAAAACGAAAATCATAATATTAAACAGTCCCAAAAGAGATCAAACATTTGTCTAATTCGATTTGTAAAAAAAACAAAATTTCCGACCACTATTTGTTGCATTCAAGATTATAGAGCAGGTAAGCATTGCCACCAAGCTGCACAATATGAAAGAACACTCGTCACTTAGATATCCTTGAACAAACTTAGAACATTTCAACAATGAAAGACAAAAAAATTATACATACCTGTCCCAACATGGCCTCAACTATGCTCATAAGTTTTGCCATATTGGCTTCATTCTGCTTCAATTTCTTCGCCACCTCAACATCCTTTTGTTTCTGTTGTTTATGGTTTTGCCTTAATTGCTCCTCTAACACGTGAACTTTGTTTTTCATTGCAATAAATTCAATCGAGGGTGATGCACGTTGAGTATAAGGACCCTACAAATTGGTGGGAGTAGGGCCCAATCCTACACCTCGAACAAGCCCGAGTTTTTCTTTCGCTCAAAATACTTTGGAGTATACATCATTGGGACCAGTGGAGTCCACCGAACCATCTTTTGGTAAGTGAGTCTTAATCTCATGCTGCAATAATAAGTATTTTATTTATTATGCTAGTTATATAAAGTCAATATATATCGTGAACTTACGATCTTCTCTATAGCCAAATCATTCATAGGTGTTCCATCTTTGTGACAGTGTGTGATCACAAATACCTCTGCACGACTAGGCGGAGTAGAACTATCTCTCTTAACTTGCTGTCAATCATGAATCTTTAGTTAGTAAATGACAAAGATTGAAAAAAATGGGGTATATAATAAATAAATTAAACAAAAACTTAAAAGTCTATCTCTTCATGTCGTACTCTCGCGAAGCTTTTGGCACCGACTGTATGATGCAATTTTTGACAAGACCGATCTCGCTTGTTTCTTTCAATTCTTTTCTGCAATGCACGAATTGGTTGATGTTATGAGTTTATTATGCAAAGTAAATAAACTATAAAAATTCAATATAAAAAAAATATACTTGACCCTCCTCAGATTTTCAAAAAATTATAAGAATTTGTCAATCTTCCGATGACAGATCCTCAGGGCGATAGTCGTATCGATCTTTGTTAGTTGGGCAGCCGGTATAATACTTTGCTTTTAAATCATATTTATAATCTCTCCATTTTTTGCCGACGGATTGCATTATAACCCGATGCATTCCCTTGTCCAATATAACTTTGTCCTATACCATAGATTAAATGAAATTATGTTAATATCATTATTTAAATTTGACATAGTGTTGAAAAAAATAATTTAATATCCATTTGTACCTTAATATGATCCCACACCCTTTGCTTTTCTTCCTTATGAACATGTCACCACGTATTACGAGTGATGGGTAGTAATCGATTATCTCTTGTTATAGTGCCCAACCAAATTGAAAATTCATGAGCATTATTTGATATCACTTGCTTAACATCATCAATGGTTAGCTCTTTTTTCTCTCCCTCATTCAATCCACTTGTGAACTTAGACTTTGTTCGACCTCTCTTGATCTTTTTCTGCAAAGTTTCTGATAATTCTTGTGCGGACGTCTCCGCATTAAGGGTTGTTTGAGTATAGTCCATTTGTGAATAGAAAGCCCAAAAGTCTTGCCATATATAATGTCGGATAAAAGAATATAATATATTTTTATAACCATTCTAAATGCCATAGAAAAAAAAAAGTCAGATAGTGATGAAGGGCTTCACAAAGACAAATCATCTGATTGGAAGCTAGTTGTTGTCACTTCTGTGTCACCATTGCTACCAAGTTTGTTGTAATCCTCCATGAATTATAAATGAGATTCCCATTTGAAAGAATGGATGCATTTATCTGCAAGCCTGCTACATTATATTTTATTTTATTGTTTACTTCTTGATGTATGTTATTATGCTACAAGCTTGCTAGATTATATGTTACTTTATTGTTTACTTCCAACTGAATGGATGCATTTATCTCTTAGCTTGCCTTAGGCCGTTCTATTCATTAATTGGTTCATGTTATTCTATCTTCATAAAATAGATGACATTCACATGAATACCTGTATGAGACTACCAGTTGATCAGGTTTACCAATTAACTGTTTCTGAAATATAGGTGTGTTGTATGTGGCTTAGTATGGTCTACAACTGATCTCCATGTTATTTTGCTATTAATAGAATTACTCACTCAAATAATATTGGCTCCCTGCGACACTCCATATAAAGAATCATTGCAGGTAGACCATAGACCTTAGTACATTAGACATTGATTAAGTGGCTTCGTTTATGTGTAGGATTAAGGTACCATTACCTTTTCAATGGGGATCTCCCACTTTTGATGCAGGGGAAGCTTTTGCTATGATGGTTGCTTCATTTGCTGGTCTCATCGAACATTGTTCATTATTTATTATTATTATTATTATTATTATTGTTATTATTATTATTATTATTTTAAAGCTCACTTTGCTAGTCGTGTTTTCTATTTGTTAACACAATAATCACTGGCTGCTATTTTATGAACACAAAAAAGGATTTAGTGGACAACAATGTTTTAAAAACATGATCGGGTGCCGAACCGGCAACGTCATCGATTTGGTCAAATAGGTCTAAACCAAGATGTCCCAGGATTGGTTTAAACAATGGTGTGCTACTTTCTGCTCCTTGTTTGCTTTCTATTAAAAATTATTTAAAATATCTACAAGGTTAGAAAAGAAGATGTGGGTAAATGACATAAACTGAAAATTGGGCACACTCTCCAAATAGGTGGTCAGCTAAACTTTTTGTTGAATTTTTGCTTGATTTGTTGATTCTCTGAATGTTTTTCCAAGTTTTATGAATTTGAAATTTTTTATTTAAATTTTATCATTATGATGCATGCTAATTATGCTTGGCATTATTTTTTCATGATTGTAAAATACTAATGCATGCAGACTAGGCTTATGGATTTTGTAATTGTCCACGTGGAACCCATCTCGGAGATCAAGTGTCACGGCAACTTTCCCAACGACGATCAAATTCGTTTAAAAAGAAATTAGAGAGGGTGGATACAAGTACAATCATCCAAAATATGGTCACAGGAAAAAACAAATTCAATGCATAGAGATGTGTGAGGCGATACCCAAATTTTAACCAAGGTTTTGACCAACAAAAAATTATTTCGTTTCATTTTTTTAATAGATCACATGCCACCTTGGCATGTGATTTAGGGTTCGAAATTCGAACACATGCGTTCATCCATACATTCAAACTTATAAATTTTGTGTTTCACCTCGACATTCCACACAATAGATCTTGAGATCATATCGTACTTATCAGATGGTCAGTTTTTTTTTTCATGTGTCACAGATCCCCAAAAACTTGCTCCATAATCACATTTGAGTGTGATGTGTGGCATGGGATTCAAGGTGCATTTTCTTGAGATCTGTGAAATGTGGAATAAAAAATTGTCCGTCTGATAGGTACTACATGATCTCAAGATCAATTCTGTGGCAAATCGGGGTGAAACAAGATCACCATCATCTTATCTACAGCAATCAATGGTTTTGAAGGGATTATCAACGTAAGCGCTATTATATAGAGGTACCCTTAGAAGTTACATTTACAAACTGGACATTGAGGTCACAGTTTTCAGGTGTAAACAATGGTACCCCTTCAATTACTATGATTCTAGGGTTCTAACTGTAATTTTTTTTTCTTTTTTAAAAAAAATCTAAAATAATACAAAATATACACAGAATACACAAAAAATAGCCAATAAAATAAATAAAGAAAAAATTGCATAAACAACATAGCAAATGAAATAAATAAAGAAAAAATTGTATAAACAACTCTCTGCGTTACGAGCAAGATGACAATAATGATGAACATAAAAGCTTATTATATAAAATTATTAAAATATTAAAAAAAATTAATTATAAAATGAATAAAAAAGAAAGATAAAATACATGATTAACACAATGTTAGAAAATTTAGGTAGGTAGGGCAACTTGTGTGCATGGATCCTGATTCGAATATAGAATCTACAAGAAAATGGGGCTTTTGCTTCCGATTCCCTAAGATTGGACGGCTGAGATTGGGTGGTTGTTGCTGATAAAGAAACTACCATTAGGTGTTTTCATGGCAGAAATAAACCAAAATATAAGTTTTATTCTCTAATTTACTTGAAGAGAGATTTCATAGTTTTAACATCTTCTCCGATTGAGTTGAGGTCGAGCAGAGACGATCGACTCTAGGGCTGTGGCAAGGAAGTATATGGAAAAATGGCAATAGAAAATACCTAAATGGGAGACGAATCAACGAGCACCAGAGAGATTTGCGAAATATATGCGAGAACGAGAGAGATTTGGGAGAGATCTAAGAGAAAATACCTAAATCGGAGCTAAATCTGCGAGAATCAGAGAGATTTGATAGAAATCTGCTAGAAGAGAGAGATTTGGGAGATATCTTTGAGAAAGAGAGAGAGAGATTTGGAAGATATTGTTGGTTGGGGTTTAAGTTGGGACCGTTGGTTTAAGTTACGGAGGGAAACTAAATTAAGAGCCCACGCGGGAAACGAAACGACACACTTGTTTTAATTACCCGCTAGTTTAAGTTACGAAGCGGCGACCATAACGCCGGTATCCTTATATTATTTGTGGCACTTATTCTATGTCTGTAGCTAAGAGGGTGCCACTAAAGGCCCATTATTTTGTAGTGTGTGGTCATTACCTTGAGAGACATGGTATTGAAGAATTGCTTGGGGATTGAAGATCTGATTAAAGCCGTTCTTGTATCAGAATTGTTGCTATATTCTGACAGATATCTTTTCTGTTCTTTGAAGGACATCGTCTTTGGTTTAACAACGGATTAGTTGTTGAAGATCGTGTTTGATCTTGTTTGAGAGTGCACTAGAGAGAAGAGAGTGTGTGTGTTGTAAACGTTCATAAATAGTGTATATACTCCCATATACGTAACTCTCGATTGGGTGAACCATGTATATCTTTGTATTATGTGTGATTATTCTCTTGTATTTTCTTATTTTTTCGTATTCATCGCGATCGGGAGTTCGTTAGTATGGGTTGAATTCCTAACAAGTGATATCAAAGTCAGGTTTACGCTACAATAGCGATGAAGGTCTCGAATGCTCGATTCGAGGTGGAGAAGTTTCTAGGGAAGAATAACTTCACTTTGTGGAAAGTCAAAGTCATAGATCTCCTTCTCCAACAAGGCATTGATGATGTTCTATTTGGAAAGGAGATCAGGAAGAATGCAGAGATGTCCGATGAAAAGTGAAACTCTATTGATAAGAGAGCTATTAGCACTATTCGATTGTGTCTGTCCAATGAAGTTTTGTACGACGTTCTTCACGAGAAGACGATCGTGGATCTATGAAAGAAGATGAAATCTCTCTACATAATAAAGTCATTGTCCAGCATACTCTTCATGAAGAAACAACTCTACACCCTTGGTATGAAAGCTGGTACGCGTATTCATGAATATTTGAATTAGTTTAATAAAATAGTTAGTGAACTATTGGGCATTGAGGTGAAACTTGAAGAAGAAGATCTAACACTTCTCTTACCTCACTGCCACCATCTTATGAGCACCTTGTTAGCACATTAATTTATGATAAATATATGATTGTCGTCGAAGAAGTAACTGTTGTACTTCTTGCGGACGAATTGAGAAAGCAGTATGAATATAATTTCGAAGGGATTAGTCTCTTGAACGAAAGGGGTTGAAACCATGAATGCAAAAAGATAACTCCAGAAGGAATAATAAATCAACAAGAAGAAACAACAGGTCCAAATCCAGGGGTGAAAGAAATGATGTTATCTGTTACTTCTGTAAGCAATCTGAACATATTCATAAATATTGCAAGCAGAGATTGAATAAAGATAAGGGCGATGAAGGGACTTTGCAACATGCTAGTGTTGCTAAGTCAGATTTCAATGAAGACCTATTATGTGTATTGTTAAGCTCTAGTCAGTTTGATGGTAGATGGATCCTAGATTCAGGGACATCGTACAACATGTGTCTATACATGGATTTATTTGACCAGTATAGGGAAGCCAATGGTGGGACGATAATGATAGGGAATGATAGTCTATGTGAAGCAGTGGGTATCGGCTCTATTAGAATCAAGAGTTTTGATAACTGTGTTTGCACTCTTACTAAGGTTAGACATGTACATGATCTAAAGAAAAATCTAATCTCCTTAGGGACATTGGATGAGATAGGATGTCCAGTCATTCTAAAATATGTTAAACTAAATATCATATGTGGTACACTCTCCTTGTGTTCGCACTCTTCCAAGGATCTCTCTGATTTGTAGCAAAAGAGGCTTGGTCACATGAGTGAACGTAGAATGGCAGAGCTCATAAAAAATAAGGCAATTTTGATATTCAAACTCGTATGCTAAATTTCTGTGAAGATTGCATATTCAGGAAGCAGAAGGAAGTCAGTTTCTCCACAGGAAAGCATGCTTCAAAGGGGCTGATTGATTATATACATTCTAATGTATGAGGACCAACTAAAGTAACTTCAGTGGGTGGAGCTAATTTGTGTCATTCATAGATAGTCACTCTAGGAAAGTTTGGGTGTATCTAAGTAAAAGTAAGTCGGATGTGTTTCAGAAATACAGGCAGTGACAGAGTATGGTTGAAAAGCAGATAGACAGGAAGGTGAAGATTCTTAGATCAAATAATGGTGAGGAATACTTGTCATCAGAGTTCAAGACTTACTGTGAAAATTAAGGGATTGTTAGGCACATAGCATGTTTTGAAAATCTTCAGCAAAACGGCGTGACAGAGAGAATGAACAGAACACTAGAGTTACTCTTACTTGAGGGTATTTGGATGTGCGGCTTATGCATTATTTCAGGGAAGTGAATGATCCAAGTTGGATCCAAAATCTAAAAAGTGTGTATTGATTGGCTATGGCAAAAGAGTCAAGGGTTATCGTTTGTGGGATACACAATCTCACAAAGTGATAGTTGAAAGGGATGTTACTTTCAACGAAGATGAGTTTTCGATAAAAAAGGTGGAAGACAAACCGTAGTCATCTGTTGAACCTCAGGTACAAGTTGATGTTGAAAGGCATGAGCAAGATAAGAAAGAAATTAAAGACTTCGATGAAACAATCTCTTAAGACTTGTTGCCCCAGGTACTGGTTCCAGTTTAGACTACCTTGAGAAGGTCAGTAAGGACGAAGAAATGTTCTGAAAAGTTTAAAGACATGGTCTCGTTAACACTTGCACTTATAAAAGAGAATGCAGTGAACATGTTGATTAAACTAGTTACAGAGAAGAAGTTTGGGCATTGTCTAAACTTGATTAACACTTGTCGAAGATGTTGATGCCCATTGGGGCGATGACGTTGTTGGGGTTGAAACCTAGGTGGAGATTATTGTGATAGGTTTACCCCAAGACAGACTCGCTCAAGCGGGAACCAAATCCGCTCGAATGAAGTGAGCACTCTGAGAGTGAAATCTTTCAAGTCTAAGTCGCTTAAGCAACTTTGGTTTTCGCTCGAGCGACCCGCGGACGTCGAGTTACGTGTAGATTCCGTTTTTTGAGCAGTTTCTCTTGAGTTTGAAGTTAGACTTGAGACTTTTATATAAGGGAAAGCTCATGGACAAATTAGAGGACTTTAGAGAGGGTTTTTGAGAGAGTTTTTCAAGAGAGAAAACTGTAGTGAATACCTTGAGAGGCAAGGTATTGAAGAATTGCTTGGGGATTGAAGATCCGATTAAAGTCGTTCTTGTGTCGAAATCGTTTCTATATTTTGACAGATCTCTTCTCTGAAGGATATTGTCTTTGGTTTAACAACAAGTTAGTTGTTTAAGATCGTGTTTGATCTTGTTTGTTCTTTGAAGGATATCGTCCTTGGTTTAACAACGAGTTAGTTGTTGAAGATCGTGCTTGATTTTGTTTGAGAGTACACCAGAGAGAAGAGAGTGTATGCGTTGTAAATGTTCATAAATAGTGCATATACTTTCGTGGATGTAACCCTCGATTAAGTGAACCTCGTAGATCTTTCTGTTGTGTGTGATTGTTTTCTTGCATCTTTTTTTTTTGTAGTTCATCGCGATCGGGAGTTTGTTAGTGTGGGTTAAATTCCTAACGATTCGTGCAAGTTACTCCAACACAGGGACATGTGGACTGTGATGTCCACTCAGGATGAGTGGACACCAATTGTTTGACTAACTCATTATATAAAGCCCCTCATCCACACACATGTTAGAATTTTTGATTATTAGGCTCTCCAAGTGGCAAAATGTAATATCCCACATCAAATAGAGAGAAGTCCGGAGTCCGAGCTACGAGGTTCGATAGGCCCTTTCATGTAACAATGTGTTATGAGTAGAGATGGCGATACATATCGCCTATACCAAAAACAAAATTGGGGCAGAGACCTAAGCCTAAAATTGGACAATATCCTTAGCATGTGGGTCCAAGTAGTCACAGAATAATATCAGAGCCGAGAATGACTCTTCTATAATGTGGAGGGGTTTGTAATATCTCATATCGAATAGAGAAAAGTTCTGAGTCTGGGCTATGAGGTGTGATCTGCCCTTTCATGTAATGACCCGTTTTGGGTAGGGACGGCGATATGTAACGCCTATGTCAGGAATAAAATCGTGGTGAAAACCTAAGCTCAAAATCAAACAATATCATTGACATTTGGACATATGGGTCCGGATCATCATACAATACATCATCTCAAATACCATAAAAGATATAAACCATTGGATATAAGGCACTTTAATATGGACGGTTATTCTTATCTAAACATAAGGCCCATACTGAAGCACTATAATTTGATAGCATATTTTAGACGTGTTCACATGATTATAAAAAGGTGTGCTACATGTGACACTACTTTCCCTGAAAGTAAGGGTTTGGGCCAGTACTTTAAGCCGGAAATTTAAACTGGCCGAGTTTTAGGTGTAAGCCACTATATATATATATATATATATATATATATTATATTATATTTTATTGGTACATTAAATTTAATTTTTCATTTTATAGATTTCTATTTTTAAATTCCAAACTTTTAGAAATAAAAATTATTTTTTATTAGGTACTTGTAATATATTAGTTTTTCTATTTATATTAATATAATTAACTTTTATAAATAAATAACTAATTTATTGATAAACTAGACAGGTTGGGTGGGGCTTGAGCTTTGAAAGTTTACGGAAGGCTGAGTTTGGGTTAGGATCATAAGTTGACCACAAGGGGCGGATTGAGCTTGGGCCAAGCTCAAACCGGTCTAGTTGGCCTTCGGTTTACCCTAGGCTAGCCCATTTCCACCCCTACTTTATCGAAAGCAGTGGCATCCCTACCTAAAAGTATGACGATATAGGAGGGTGTTATGTATTGCCATTAAATCCCAACACAAATATATAAGAAAAATTATAATAAGCAGACCTCAAATAGCAAATCAACAACGGATTGCTTACGTGGCATGATGTAAGTGGCTGACTCGACCTGCATTGCTGGGACTCACTGCTCTTGTTTCGGGCCACGTATGCGGTTCTGCTGAATGGTGTGCTATTTGGGGTCCGCCATATATCATTGTTTTACAAAGGGATAATTAGAGAAATATGCTCAAAAACAAACTTTTTAGCAAAAAAGATCCGACTTCAAATGTTTTAGAAAAACTGTGCTTTCACGGATTTTGAAACTTCCGAAAACTGTGAAAGCACGTTTTTTCTAAAAATGTTTTTGAGGCATTGTTTTCTAAAGGGCCTTTATTCAAAATAAAATTGCAAATACCTTTTGGCAGTTGAATCCTTTGAAAATTTAGCTTTCACGAATTTCAAGGATGAATAAATACATTTCGGTGAGTTGTACAGTCAACATTTCACAGAATTCTATGGTATATAGGTGTTTTCTCACTTTACTCACCAAGTACTAGAAAAATTGGTGGATGGAAAAAATACTTTAGTTTTATTCTTTTTTTGTTGTAGGTGGATGAAAAAAATTGGTTGTGGTATTGGAAGAACAAGAAAAACCAGATTAGTGGATGGCTTTATGTTTAAGCAAGGTATCAAACTTGGCATCACCGATACTGTATCAATGGTTTTTTTTTTCTTTCCGAAAAGGATACAATATGATACTGACCAGTATCGGCCCCATACTGAAACTGATACCAATACCACCCAGATAGGGTGGTATCAGTTCTTGGCAAAACCAATACGCATTAGTATTGGCCGAATTTTGATACCATTAGTTTCAGGATAGGACCCTCAGCTACTCTGATTCAGAGAATTCTGAACCACCCACAGTGATTTCGACCTTTCACCCTTGTTAGGCACAAAAAACAAACAGTGGAATGTAACATATGGTTAACCATTTAAATCTCCCTTGTGAGACACTAGATTCTGGTAGGTGGCCAAATAGCACAAACAAACAAAAAACAACGAAGCATTAAAGAAAAGTACAAATTAAAGAAGCAGCCCAACATTTTAGCAGGTCTGCAAATTATACAGTCTGGAATTCTGAAATCAGAAAGCCAAAACAACTCAACATTCTTATAGAAACAAAGTGCAGAGATCAAATTCTTCTTGTCCAAAAGAACCTAAATTTTTGAGGTCAATAAACAACAAGTTCCATGAATGGGGACTAGTTTTCGGTACAAAAAGGGAGGACTTTTTCGTATTTCAGGCTGTTAAATTATCCATTAGCCAGACACACAGCAACCTGGTTCTGCAGCAACTCACTGGGCTGATCCTAAATTTAAAAAATTGGAAACTAAATTGGGGGTCTAATTTTGCCCGTTGGGTTACAAAATACAACATTTGATTGAAGAATTTCTCTAAATAGTCATAAGGGTGCATTTCCAAACCCGCCCGAATCATCAAGAGAATCGAAAGCTCAACAAGATTATGGGTCTGATGGCCAATCCTTTTGGATTTTGAAGTTGTAGCTGATGTCCAAATAGCACTTCCCATCGTCGTCTACAAACTAAAAACAGAGAGAAGCAGAATTGGGTTTTCAAGATCTAACATAATATGCATATAAAATTATAAATTTATGAGCTTGGATTCCCTATTTACCTTTGTTCTTGCTGAATAAGAACCTCTTGCAAAAATGCCAGATGGAGTTGTTTCTTCGTCCAGTTCATATGTGTAAGGTTCTTGCTGAGGACTAAAGGTTCCGAGCATTACTTTTGTGTTTTCCACTGCACATAGATTGATCAAATGACATAAGATTGAGAAGATGAATTGAATTGGGGTTTTATTGTTCAATTAGAAGAAAAAATAAATAGAGTAAAATTCGCAAGCAATGAAGAGATTAGAAATATGCCTCTAACTCCAGTCTTCCACACAGTGTTTATGTATTTGAGTCCAGAGACAATGTTGTTGGAGACGGCGAGGGAGAATTTGAGATGGTAACGGCTTCCATCTTTGAGGCTGAAGGCGTAGCCCTTGGCATTGGGAACAAAAGGTATCGGTAAAACCACATCGGGCCGGTTCAGCGACATAATCGTGAGGCTCAAAATCTGTACTTCTGGTTCCAAAGTCTCTGTACCAATATGGATGAAAAAAGGCTGTCGAATTTTTTTCCAGAATTAAAGCTTTAGTTGAGTGATTGATCTTTTCTGTTGGGTTCTTGAGCTAAGAAGTTTGAAAAAAAAAAAATGCTAAAATGGTCTCTTGATTTCAAAACATTATTCTTCTTTTTTGACAAATTTAGAAAAACAAGCTCTGAAGCATAAATGCCTCTAACAACAGACATATCAAAATAGGTTGTTAAATTTGTTTCAGAATAAAAGCCTAAGTTGATCAGTGGTTGATTTAAGTTGAGAGATTGGTCATCTCTCATTGCTTTTTTATTATTTGAATTGATCATCAATTCAAATAATACGATCAATTCAAATAATAAGCCAAACCAAAGCAATAATGAATTGGGTTCTTGAGCTAAGAATTTGAAAAAAAAAAATGCTAAAATAGGCTCTTGATTTATTTTTTTATTTTTTTGAAAAATTAAGAAAAAGCAGGAACATGAGCATAAATACCTCCAACAGCAGCTATATCAACACTACCCAGAAGCTGTTCCTTCCACCTCCTCAAACTCTCATCATCCTACTCATTTTTTCAAATTAAAAACAAAAAAGTCAGCCAAAAATAAAAGAAAGAAAAGAAAAAACTTCAAAATCTCTCCTAAAAGAAAAAGACCTTATCTTTCTCAAACTGTTCTTTGAGAGTAAACTGAGGCCCCAGCAATAAATTTTTCTTTGCATCATCATCTTCTTCTTCATCACCATCATAATCATCACCATCATCACCAGCGTCCATTGAAGCAACAGAGGCATGACTAAACTTCCTACTCAGCTTCTCTTCATCTTCACCACCATGAACTTCGCTGGGCTCACCACTCTTCTCATTTTTCTCCATTTCTTGGTTATTGTTGTTGCTGAATGCTATGTCTTTTGAGCCAGACAAAGCTCCCATAACAACAGACATTTTGTTACAAAAACTAGAGAAAAAGGAGAAACGAGAGAGCGGCAAGTGGAAGAGGAAGAAGAGGTCTTGGTTCAAAGTAGTATAACCATTTTTTCCGTTAAATTTAGAGGCGTGTGCCTAAATTTAGCGGGATTTTGAGGTGGAAGTTGGTATTGTTTGTCGGTGATTTGGGAGGAAGTTGAGGAGGTAAGGACCTGGCTTTTGTTTTGTAGTTGGGGACCTTATCTGATGGTCAGTTTAGTTAAAATATGGCTAAAGTTAGAGGAGAAGCCGCTAAATTTGGGGGCAGGTGGTGCAATCTAGAACATTTGCTGACTCTTTTAGCTTTTATATCATATGATACCTATATAACTTTAAACTGGCTCCCATCTCTTAATCAAATCATATTGATTTGACCGTTATAAAACAGTTAAATAAATACTTCTCTTGGACTAATGGGTTGTCAATTGTCATGTTATCATGTAGATGCTTAATAGGCAAGTCTAGGGTTATAGAGAATTTAAACCTTTCTTTTTGTTCTAGCACAATATTTAATAAAAATTTAATCATGCCTAAATCACAATATACGCACACCTAAGATGTGTATCTCTCTAAAATATTCTATATTACCAGCAGTTTAATATAAATTATTATTCATGCTATGTATAAGGTCCATTTTAAAATGAAGATGATCAAAATTAGATGAGTTTAGTTTATATGATGTTATACCAATTGGCTTAACTAAATGTTAAAAATGGGTTCAACTCTCTTGACCGTCGTTTAAATACAAAAGATGATATTTAGATGAACTTACATGGTAACACTATTAATGATTTAAAGTGTGGATAATATATAAGGTTAAAATGATAGATCAAATATCTAACAGCAATAGGTCGAAAAATAATGTTTTATGGAGATTTGAATCATCTTATTTATGCACTCTAACGCCAACCCTTGTTCTCAGCTTTTAAGGGTAGAATACGAAAGTTCATCAATTGGATGATTTACATCCACTTAATAAGCATGTTTTTGTAGCTACGACATATACTATTAATCAAGGTGTCAAAATCGGTATCGGACTCGAGTATTGGTTTATGGAGGACTAATACAACTTGATTGATGCGTATCGGCCTATTTAAAAAAGAAAAAAAGAAAAAAAAACAATACAGGTATCGGCCAAAAATCGATCTGATTATGACGATACCGATCGTATCGGTGATATGAAACTATGTCGGACCGACGAATTGAGATACCAATACGTATTGGTTTGCTGAGAAACCGATACAAATCGGTAACAGCAAATTTTTGAGACCATGCTAATAAAGGATTGCCACTTAGACATTTAGATTAATCACAAATGTGTGCCTCATGGAATAATAATAAATCACACTTCAATAATATAATATAAATAATCAAAATGTTGGTCATGCGTCATCAATATAACACTTTTAAAAAAGATGTGTGCCACCCATAGTAAAAGTTTGGATTAGACAATCATTTGTCAGGGTTTCAATGCAATTAAATTCGGATGAATTCATGTCAAGTTAGAGAGAAAATTAGGAGATTATAAAAATAATTATAAATCATCAAAAAAATATAACAATAAAACTATAAGTTAACCTATTCACTGTTAAAATTGTCTTTAAATGTTAAAATAATTTTATCACGGTCCCATGTATTAACAAATTTACTCCCATTTATTAACAAATTTACAATTTTTCGTAAATCATAATAGTAAGTATGATTAAAGCATGTATCACAATTATAAAGATTCAAAATAAATTATTAACTTAACAAAATTTCAAAGAACCGATGAATCGAGCAAACATTGGCGCAGAACCGATGAATCGAGCAAATATTGGGGCAAAAACTTCTGCAGTCGACATCTATTGGAAGAAAATTTCCAATATTTAATAGGCTGATTTTTGTGACAGGGGTGCCACCATGAAACCTAAGTCAATCCATTCTTCAGTTGAACGGCCAAAAGAAAGTTTGAAGACCGGGTGCTTTAGTCAATCAAAATTATATCGTACGGTGCGTAAGCGTGCATTAGCCGCAATGAGGTGAGTGTCAAAGTCTGGTGTGAAAGAAGTAGTAGCTTTTTTTATAAGTGAAAAATAAATAAATAAATAATATGGTAGCTACAAGGTTCAAAATGTCGGATTTGATTACGGTCAGGACCAAAGCCAAAAATTTGACCAAAAATTTAAAATTTCGCCCTACAAAAATAGATGAGCCTGTAAGACTGAAACCGAAAATTTGACCAAAAATTTAAATTTTCGGCCTATAAAAATAGATGAGCTTGTAAATTATCAGTCGATAATTTGCAGGCTTATACAACGAAACCGATAATATGTTATATCATTTCGGTCATGACCGAAACAGATGTACTATCAGTCGAAATTTTGAACCATGGTAGCTACTAGCTAGATCACCATTGTTTCGACTTTTGACAATGCTCCCCATGGTAATATAATATATATATTAGATTTTAATAATATAATATTAGAAGCCGTTTTTCAAATAATAATAATAATTATTATTATTATTATAATAGGTTTCTATCATTGGCGTGGAATCTCTTCTGACTTTTGTTTGTTCACGAGATTGGAACTCCCGGTCGTAGACGCTGTGTTTTGGAAGCAGTTGGTGGCGTCCGCGTTCAGCTCATAGCCGCCCACTTTAAGCGCCCGAAAAATAAAGGCTACTAGTGTTACTGCCGCACCGCCTTATGTTAAATTTACCTCACTTAAATAAGGGAAGAATTTGATGACTGCTTTAAACGGAACAATTTTTTGTCCTAATCTTCCACAAAGCATATGTTGAGATCATGGGTCTACTATCAAACAAACAAATGTTTACTCCATGCACATAAATCCCAAAAAGTGAATGTGATCACCTTCACTTTTTGAGATGTGTGCCACACGGAATCAAAGGCTGCCCATCTATAGTAAGGCTTGATATTGAAATATAGCACTGTTGGCACTGCAATGCTAACAAGAAAATGACGGTTAGATGTTGATTCATGTTACACACATTTCCAAAAGTGACTCTGATCATGACATACTATGAGAAGGGTTCTTGGGTCACTTTTTGGGATGTGTGCCACATAAAATCTCCATCTGGCCATCTGATAGGTAGAACATTTACTACGTGAAAGATTGAGAAGGAAAATAATCTCCATTGTCTAGTTCAAGGTAGTCAACAATTTTAACTCTTCGATATCTTTATGCTCTTCAAGTCTTGAAATCAAGTGCGCTCGAGGCTAAAACACGATTGAAAGTTGGCAATATTAAAACCTCAAGGTGGCAGGTTCGAGCCCATAAGTTAGGAGGTTCACGAAAAGAGGTTGTGCTGTCAACAGGGCTGGGGCCAGCCTGCTTGGTCCCCCCCTAAGATCTGAAGGCTAGGGCTTCAAAATGGAGTAAGGGGGAAGGGCTACAGCCACCTGCTGTTCTTTAGATCAGAAATATAAAATATATATTATATTGTTTAAATTAATATTATCATAATAGCAATTGATATTACCATTAGATTAATCAAAATAATTGTCGTTAAGATATTTTGATAATTTAAATATTTTTCTTTTACACATAATTTAAATATTTATAAGGAGAGATCTTAAGTTTTTCTTTTTCCTTATTGAAATATCTTTCTCTATGTTTAAAGAAACTTTAGAAACAAATGCCGATAGCTAATAAAGCCCTTAGCCCAACCAGCACACGCCAGGGTTAGAGATGGGAATATCAAAGTCCCCCTAAGTTATGGCCGAGCTATGGCCTAGCCTTGGCTCTTAGGACCCTAATCTGCCCCGTTGATAGCCCTACATTGAGGCATGTGCCTCTTATTATATGAGCAGTCCTCTCGTTCTAGAGTCCACCCAAGTTAGAAGTTGGCAAGGAGTCGGTAAGACCAAAAATGAAAAAAATATGTAGAACTCGGAAAAACATCGGGCAGCATTTGGGAAAAAAAATAATGAAAATATTTAAAAATATTAAAAAATTCAACCAAAATTTCAGAAAATATTTGTTAAAACCATAGCGACAAATTTTGTTTTCGGAAAAATTTTGGTAGGGGGTCATTTCGAATAAATTTTAAGAAAAATTCAAAAAGTTCAAGAAAAATTTTGGGGAGTACAAAAATTATTAAATATAAATTATATTTAAACTTCATAAAATTTTTATTTATTATTTAAAAAATGAAAAAAATTAGAAAAGATTTATTAATTTCGGTGAAATTTCGTTAATTTCGTCGAAATTAATGCAATTTCAGCAATTTTGGAGAAATTATCGAAATTTCATCGAAAGCTTTGCCCTACCCCTGTTTCAGTAAATTTCGAAGAAATTTCAGAGAATTTTGGAGAAATTTGTTGCTATAATTAAAACTTGTTTAAAACGTAAAATCATGATATTTTAAAAAAATACTAATATTTCTGGTAAAAATGCATTTTAATGGTGTTGATAATGTTTTATAAAAAAAAAATATTTTAAACAATTTAATTTTTCAAAAAAAGCCAATTTTTATAACTACACTAGAGTCTAGATACATTAGAATATTCTTTTTCCCTAGCCTCGGTGGAAGGTCAGTCAAGAAAAATTATACTTCTAAGCATAGTAACTAAATTGGGGTTCGTCTTAATTTGGCAAACTTTAAATATGGAAAATTTTGAGAAGTTTGGGAAAAAACAAGCAAAATCAGGCAAAAAAAAATGATTATGAAGAATTTAAAAAATATTAAAGAAATCATAATTTATTGTAAAAGTCATGAAATAATTGCTAATTTCATAATTTTTTTGAAAGACACGAATTTTAAAAAAATTTGTGAATAATTCGTGATTAATTCGACACATTAAAAAACCTTGAATTATTCCTGAATTAATTCAAAAATTCAAAGATTTTGGTGACCATGCTCCTAACTAATTTAAGGATTATCTTGCCCTTAATGAAACAAATATTCTAAAAATATCACCATTCTAAAAGGCCCTTCATTCATCTATATTTACAAGTCATGCCATTAAAGTTTACCACCATTCTAAAAGGCCCTTCATTCACCTTTATTTACAAGTCATTTCCATTATAGTTTACGACAATTCTAAAAGGAGTACCTTTAAATCCACCCACAAATTTTTTGAGTTCACCCACGCTGAAACACATCGACTATATTGAATCAGACGATGGAGATTTCTTATCGTCCCAATCTTTCATGAGATCGATTTTTAGATTATGGGTGTACCATCAAATGATTGGCTTTTATTTCATGTGATATACACCCATAAAAGTGACCTTAAAATCAATTTTAAACATGCACGTGATGTTAAGGTGTGAAATAAAACATTGACCGTCTGATGGTACGCCGATAATCTCAAGATCCATCCTGTAAAATATTAGGAGGATAAATGATCTCCATCGTTCGATTCAATTCAATCAACGTGTTTCAGCGTAGGTGAACTCAAAGATTCGGTGATGGGTGGATTTAAAGGTACTCTTACGTTTGGACGAATACTCAACCAATGGAGGATTTGTTGCAAACGATGCAATTATTCTTGTAAAGAAAACCTTCAATCTATCCACTCAAAATACTTGACCCTCTAATTTGCTATATGATTTAAGACCCATCAGATGAAAGATTAATTGGTATTGGCCGATACTTACCGATACAATTTTTTTCTCAATATTGGCCAATACTTACCGAAACAATTTTTTTTCTACATACTTTTAAAAAAATACCGATTTGATATTGGTGGTACCGTATCCATATCAGTTGATGTGTATCGATGCAAGATGGACCAATGCCTAATACCGATACTAATACCCCGAGTCCAGGTTGGATTAGCCAAACAAAATACAAGAAACATCAAGGTTTGGCTTATCAGGCACGGCATCGAATCAATGGATATATACCACCAATATCAAATCGGTCTTTTTTTAAAAGCATGTAGAAAAAAAATTGTATCGGCCAATACCAATTGATCTTTCATCTAATGAGTCTTGAATCATATAGCAAATTGGATGGTTAAGTATTTTGAGTGGATATATTGAAGATTTTTTTTATAAGAATAATTGCATCGTTTGTCACAAATCCTCCATTTGATGAGTATTCATCCAAACATTGGTATGCATGCTTTAATGGAGGAATCACCCTTCTAATGGGTCTTGAATCTGATGAGTGAATGAATGACCTTTTAGAAGAGTACATTTAAATCCACCCACCGAATCTTTTAGTTCAATCATGCTGAAACACGTTGATTGAGCCCCATCAGACTTACAATCAATTACGTCTTATCACATCATTCGCCTGCAGTTTATCTGCATAAAATCTGTCCGACCATATAACAATGTCCTTGTTCAATGGTGTAATCTTTAGGCTAAATTTAATACATGCGTAAACAGATTATTATTATAATACAGAATGCCGGAATGAGTTGGTACGTGGCCTGTGAAGCAAATGGCAGGGCACATGTCCTTTCAAAATGTTAAAATATCGAGAAAGCTGCACGACTATTTATAACGGTAAAAGTTATGGGAAATTTATCTCATCGGCCCTGTCAGATGCGTCTTTTACGTCAGAGGTCTTATACTTTTATCTTTATCCTAATCAATCAGCTGAGAGCTTAGCCGATCCTAAGGATAGCAAAAAGTCTAAATTACCCCATTTCTTTAAGGCATAAAAATATTATCTTCTTCCTCATTTTAATCTGGTACAATTTTTAAAAGTCAGAGGTGACGAAAGTGACAACGTCTTCTCCTCAATCCAAACTATTCCAATCTACTATTTGGATCGACCCAAATACACATTTTTCGTCAGAGACGGTAGCAGATTAGAATGAGAAAGAAGATGATACACCTATATAATTTAAAATTTTAAATATTTGTATTTTTCTATATTTACGCGATGTGAAACGAGATCTATTCCGATCCAAACTATACCGATCTGCTATTTGGATCGACCCAGATACTCCTTTTTCGTCAGAGACTGTAGGAGATTAGAATGAGGAAGAAGAGGATATACCTATATAATTTAAAATTTTAAATATTTACATTTTTCTATATTTACGCGATATAAAACGAGATTTATGTTGTCTGATTTGAAGGCTACAATATAAAATCGATAGTGCCAAAGATAGATATGAAAAAAAGCGATATCGACTCTGTACACAGTCGGTACCGACCATTTTAAGAGTCGTCAACAACTATTTATAGAATCGCCATCGACTCTGTACAGAGTCTCCATCGACTCTGTACAGAGTCGTCATCGATTATATTAAAAAAAATAAAAAAATAAAAATAAAAATAAATAATTATTTATTTATTTATTTTAATATAATCGATGATGACTCTGTACTGAGTCGATGGCGGCTCGGTACAGAGTCGTCATCGATTATATATATATATATATATATAAAATCGATGACGACTCTGTACCGAGTCGAATTTTTTTTAATTTTTTTTTCAATAATCGATGGCGACTTTGTACAGAGTCGATGACGACTCTTAAAATGATTGATACCGATTGTGTTAAGAGTCGTCATCGATTGTTAAATTTTTTTTTTGTTTTTAAAGAGGCAATATTGCCTTCTTTTCATGTCTATCTTTGGCGCTATCTATTTTATTATGTGGTCTTCAAATCAGACGACATAGATTCGGTTTCAAATTGTGTAAATATAGAAAAATATAAATATTTAAAATTTTAAATCATATAGAACGAAAAAAAGTATAAGAAGGGGTATTTCGGACTTTTTGTGCTAGCTGAAAATGACTTGACTAAAAGCTAGTCGGTTTGGGTAAAGGTGAAAATACAGGGCCTCTGACGTAAAAGGCGTATCTGACAGGTCGGTCAGATAAATTTCCCAAAAGTTATTGATATGCTTTGACTTTCATGAATTTTTTGGTCGTAAACATTCGTGAAAGTTTAAGTTTAGAGGAGGGAGATTAGCCTATGCATTGCCTTTGGTTGACCAGTCAAGTGGAAAATCGAAGCAATGAAAAAGTGTTCCACCCGTGCGCCTAAATCCTTACTACTATATAAAAATACAAATAATTTCGGTCAATTTTAGTGTTTTCATATTTTTAGTAACAAAATATTCCTAAGTCAAAATACCCCTAAGCTATTTTATCTACCCTTATCTTCTTCTTTATGCATCCCTATCCTTACTACTATATGAAAGCTAAAATAGTTTTTCTCAATCTTTGTTTTCACGCTTGCCCCTATATACACTCCTAAGCCGGGACAATAAAATTAAAATGGGTATCATTATTTATCATCCAAAAAATTGTAACTTCATCTCACCTCTTTTAGTTTGAATATATTGATCGCTTTGCATCATACAATAGAGATTATTTTTCGTCTCAATCTTCTATATAGTTGATCTTGACATCCTGTTTGTATCCTCAGGCGACAAAATTTTTATTTTACTTGACACAACCAAAAAAGTGACTTTAAAATCAAATGGCATACATCACTCTCAAACATGATTTTAATATCATTTTTTAAAAAATCTACGGTCTAATAATACTCTCATGATACTAAGATCATTTAGGTAAAAGATGGGGATAAAAAATGATCTCCATATTCTAATTCAAAGCGGTTATTTCATACCTACTAGAGGATATTGACGAGGTCACAATTTTAATGGTTGCAAATAATGATACCCAAACAGAGTCTCTTTTCCAATGGGAATACGTAAATAATGGTATCCAAATAAGATTTCTTTCTTTCCTTATTTTTAGCACCTTCAAAGAAACCCATAAAGTTAAAAGAATTAACAATTTTGCTATAAAAGTTATCTTTGCTTCCTTATTTTTAGCAACTTCAAAGAAATCCACAAAGTTAAAAGAATTAACAATTTTGCCATAAAATATTTGACTTGCTTTGAATTATATAGCATAGATCACATAAAAATAGCTAAAAATTTAAATTTGAGCATGATGTATATCATGTAAATTTAGGGCCATATTTTGTGATTTGCACCTTATGAAATAAAAAAAATGATTGTCTAATGGTAAACCAATGATATCAAGATCCCTTATGTGGAAGATTGGGCCGAAAAATGATCTCCATCAACTAATAAAAAGAGTCAATGTTTTTTTGCATAGGTGCCCTCTAAGATTCCGCGGATGTTAATAAAGCTACCAAAATAATAATTTACTCGAGAGTTGAAGCCCTATGAGCCACGATTAATGTACCCCTGATCAAATCTTGTCATTTTATCTGATCAGATTACTTGCACTCATATGTATGTTGGTCGTAAGACTTAGGGGAGCACTTAACTTTATATGACTTAGACAAATATATGATACTTCTACGTAGAGCTCTCAACAGACTTTAAAATCAAATGACATACATCACTCTCAAATATGATTTTAATATCATTTTTTTAAAAATCGACGGTCTAATAATACTCTCATGATACCAAGATCATTTAGGTAAAAGATGGGGATAAAAAATGATCTCCATCTTCTAATTCAAAGTGGTCATTTTATATCTATTAGAGGATATTGACGAAGTCACAATTTTAATGGTTGCAAATAATGATATCCAAACAAAATCTCTTTTCTAATGGGAATACGTAAATAATGATATCCAAATAAGATATCTTTTTTTCCTTATTTTTAGCACCTTCAAAGAAACCCATAAAGTTAAAAGAATTAACAATTTTGCTATAAAAGTTATCTTTCCTTCCTTATTTTTAGCAACTTCAAATAAATCCACAAAGTTAAGAGAACTAACAATTTTGCCATAAAATATTTGACTTGCTTTGAATTATATGGCATAGATCACATAAAAATAGCTAAAAAATTAAATTTGAGCATGATGTATATCATGTAAATTTAGGGCCCTATTTTATGATTTGCACCTTATGAAATAAAAAAAATGATTGTCTAATGGTAAGTCAATGATATCAAGATCCCTTATGTAGAAGATTGGGTCGAAAAATGATCTCCATCAACTAATAAAAAGAGTCAATGTTTTTTTGCATAGGTGCCCTCTAAGATTCAGCGGGTGTTAATAAAGCTACCAAAATAATAATTTACTCGAAAGTTGAAACCCTCTGAGCCACGATTAATGTACCCCTGATCAAATCTTGTCATCTTACCTGATCGGATTACTTGCATTCATACGTATGTTGGTCGTAAGACTTAGGGGAGCACTTAACTTTATATGACTTAGACAAACATATGATACTTCTACGTAGAGCTCTCAACAGATTGACTTTTTTATTGGGCTAGGTACTAAACTTGGGTTATTCGACTAAGTCAGGCATGAAGTGTCAGACACAATCTATAGGTATGGTTGGGTCGGATTAAGAAAAAATTTGGTTGACTAAGCTCAAGTTACAAGATTTTATATAATAATTAATAATAATAATAATAATAAAATAGAGTGTTTTCAACCAGGTCAAGTCAGGTGTCAGGTCGGGTTGGGCATATACACTCAACCCTACAGATTAAGGTCGAGATAGGTGTCAGGTCGAGTTTGGTCAACTAAGCTCGAGTTACAAGATTTTATATAATAATTAATAATTGTAGTAGTAGTAATAATAATAATAATAAAATAGAGTGTTTTCAATTAGGTCAAATCAGGTGTCAGGTCGGGTTGGGCATATACACTCGACTCTTCAGGTTAAGGTCGGAATAGGTGTCAGGTCGAGTTGGGCATATACCCTTGACCCTTTGAGTATTAGGTCGAATCAGGGTGCACCATCAGGCCAGGTTAGGCCAACATATGTCATTTACCAATCGGACAGTCAAAGCTTTAACACGACCCATTGGCAACTCTACTTTTAAGTTCTAAATTATATGTTTATTTTTATTTTTTAATATTATCATGTGAATCATGTGACTTTAAAATGATGGAATGCATATAAAATTAAGGTTAGAGATTTTATATATGGGACACCATTTTGACACCATGTACTGATACATGGTGGAAGTGATTATTATACATCTTCTGTCACATTTTTCAGTTAAAATTTTTATTTTGGCACCATGTATAATGCACATGCATTTTTATGAGATTTATAGTTAATGATTCTAAGTTTTTAACTATATAACCAATAAACTGATTGAATGTCAAATGACATGAGGTGGTCTGTCAATTGCATGAACCAAATTCTTGTACATGCTCTAAAAATTAGTAAGCTACATAACTCTTTGCCCTTTTGATGGTATGCCCATGATCATATTTTCGTGTGTCACATGGTTTCCAGTTATTTTTTGGGATGAAAGATTAATACGAAAATTGAACCGTTCTATTTACAATGATCGAATTTTTAATGGTACTATGACCGATAACAAATAACTATTGTGAATCAGAAGATAGAGATCGTTTGTCGCACGATCTTCCTCATAATGTATAAGATCATGGGAGTACTGACAATCAACTTTTTATTTCAGGTGTTGCACGTTTCAAAAAGTGATCGAAAATCATGTTTGAGCATAATGTCTATCACATGATTTTCAGTTACTGTTTTGGGATGTGTGTCACGCAGATTAAAAATTGACTGTCTAATGGTACACCATTTACCTCAGGATCATCATATAGAAGATAGAATTGAAAATCAATTTTGAATGACATCATAACTGAATCCCATTGACTGTTTTGAATTAGACAATAACGGTCGTTTTCGTCCAAATCGTAGATCTTGAGATAATTAGTGTACTGACTGTTAATTTTTTATTGCATGTGGTACACATAAAACATCCCAAAAAGTGATCGAAAATCACGTTTGAGTATGATGCGTGCCCCATAATTTTCGATCATTTTTTTGGGATGTATGCAATAGAAATCATAAATTGACTGTCTGATGGTACACCATTGATTTCAAGCTCCATTATGTGAAATATTGAAAAGAAAATTGATCCCTATCATCTGGTTCGTAACAGTTAATGATTTTTCGAATATAGTGCACTTAGAAATCTGATTGGTATAATTAGAGTTATCCTTTAAAGGAAAGACTTGGTATTTGAAGGACTTATGTCAAGTGAAAACTTCATCTTAGCCATCAAATTTGAAGGACATGTTCTAAATATGTTTAATGCAAAAGATTGGTATAAAATAAAATCTCTATTATATAATTCAAAACAGTCAAATATGGAATAGATGATGACCATTTATTGTGTTAAGTCATATGATAGAGATCGAAGATCTTTAGAATATGACATTTAAATAAGAGGAATTCGATGGTATCTTCACATTTATATTAACATGTGCAACACAAGTGCACTTTTACTAGTAGCTTTAAACGCACCAATGAATCATTGATTGCTATAAATCAGACAATGGATATTGTTATTCACTCCAATCTTCCACACAAAGGATCTTATGATTATGGCTCACCTATCAAACGGTCAATTTACAATTCCACATGGTACAGGTTTAAAAAAAATTCAGTAAAGTCACACAGCACACATCACACTCAAATGTCAATTTAGGGCTACGTTTTTTGGATTTGTACCATATAGAATCGAAAATTGGTCGTCTGATAGGTGCACCATGATCGTAAAATCCTTCACGTAGAAGATTGGAGTGAAAAACGATCTCTATTGTCATATTTGTAGCAATCACTGGTTTTGAATGTAAGTGTCCAACAAGATTCGGTAGGTGCCTTTAAAATTACCCTCAACTTAAATGTCTTTCAATTTTATGTTTTTCCTAATATCTTTGGAATATATATATACATATAGAGAGAGAGAGAGAACTTTAAAATTTAGATACATTTTTGTACTTTTTTATACATTTAATTGGGGTATAGGATATCATGCGGCGAACCTTTTATGTTTCATGCTTTGCCCCATTGATAGGGAACATAGTCATTAGCTCCTACTGCGACCCCGTTTTGGATGGTTTTCACCGTTTGATCATTCTCTATTTTCTGAATGGGTACCACTATTTACAGCTGAAGATTTAGTCTCCGCAGCAAGGGATTTCCACCATTAAAATCACTACATTGAATCGGATGATAGAGATTGTTTTTTTGTCCCAATCTTCCACACTATAGTTGTTGAGAATTGAGATTATGGCCCACTTATCAGACGGTCAAATGTTGATTCCACATGGAATGCATCTCTAAAAGTGATCTTAAACAGTGATCATGGGCATACTATGACAAGGGTTGTCATATCACTTTTGGGGTTGTGTTTCATGTGGAATCAAATATGACCGTCTGATAGGTGGGCCATAATCTCAAAATTGGTGCTAAATATTGAGACGAAAAATGATCTCTTTTGTTTGATTCAAGACAGTCAATGGTCTTAATGGTGGAAATCCTTGGCCTGTAACTAAAGTAGCGTTCCACAAAGAAGGTTTGCCCAGTTTGTTGGTAAACATTATAACCCTTTGCGCATAGAATATCAGCCAACCAATCAATTGAACGGTCCAAATCAACAAACCGTCAAACATCACCATAGGAGAAGTATGGAGTTAGATAGTGGGGAGAAATATGATATAATTTCTTTTGGCTATGAGATAGGGGAAAGAAATGATTGCATGTTGCCCCCTAACTTAGTTTTCTGTGATACCGCCACAGAACTCATCATATGTCTGGGTGGGAGCCGACCTGTCAACGGCTTTGAGTCAGGATTTTGATGATTATTCTCAAGAATAAAAACTAAGCCCGAATCTAACCGGATTAAAATCGGCCCGGGTTTAATCCAAACCCGCCCTAATCAGGTAGGTGCCGGGCAGGGTTGGGGCCACCCGACCATCACATCATCATAATCACAGTATCATCTCATCTATTTAGGCTCGGCTTGGAGAGACTTGTTTTTGTTGAGTCGGGTCAGCCTGATCTTTTCCGGTAATATAATTGGCCTTGGCTTGGCTTGGCTTTGGTAGGCCTGATTTTTTCGACTCGAAAGATTTGGCCTGAGCCCGGCTATAAATCGGGCTGGTTTGGTCCAGGTACATATGGGGATCGGATTTAATATTAAGTCCAAACCTGCCCCTAACCTGGGCTGGGCTGAAGCCCGGTCAATTGACAGCCCTGAACTGGTTGTTAGGTTTATTTGGATTAATACACCACAACCGTCGGATACTGATTGGACGGTGATGGTAGGGCCACAACATGAAGAGCTGATTCTAAAGCATTGAAAGAGGGGTGGGTCAACAGTTTCCTTATTGGGTTTCCCATCAAGGCTTCATTAACTAATTGGTGGTCCCCAATCATGGTGCACCACTTACTTCCCATATGGTCCCCGCACTGTACCGAATTGCGTGTCTCAATACGTCCATGGTGAGACATCAAGATCTCAAGTGCAGCCAATTAAGTCAAACATCTTAATTAAGGCTTTTCGGCATGGTTTTGTAGTGGTGCTCCACGCAATTGAACAAGGTGCGCGCTCAAATTTGAATTCAGATTCACAGGTCGCTATTGATGACCGAGCCCATATTGAAAATGAAAACAATATACTATATAGATAATAATATTATTATTTTAGAGGAATGAGTGATTTATAGCTTATTGATAACTTGATATATATATATATATGATTGATGTCATTGGGCAGAACTCAAAAAGTTGAAGGTAATATAGTGAGGACTCCGGCACCCAACCATGAGTCCGTTCTTATAGATAGTATATGGCAACTGCCAACAAGCTGCTTCTGATGATTTCATTGCGAAAATAAACTCCACACTAATGAGGTAAAATTAATAGCTTTTATAATTTTGCGTGCGCCCTTTTAGCTTTCTTTTGAGTTAAAGAGTGTTAGGACACTATTAAATGGAGGATAAATTTATTGAGAAAAAAGTGAAGCAATTGGATGCTAGTGTTGTGAGGCTCAATTAATGCACGTTGAGTACTTTGTCCTATATTTATAATTTTTCTTTGAGTTATTTATAATTTTTATTTGCTAATCAAGCTACATTCAAATTAATGTGGAAACATTGTTGGATCGATCGATCCAACTATTCAAAATAAGTCCTAAGATTTAGGCGCATGATCAATCAAAAATAATAAATCAATAATTCATAAATTAAATATATATGCACACCTTGAGTGTGAGTCATTAATGATTGGTTGTCGATCTTTAACGATCTTCTCGCCTTTAATATCTTCTAGCACAATGGGAATGCTTTTGCTAATAGGGAGGATTGAATTGTTTCGAGCAATTGTTGGGACTAGGCACCTCTTATATTTATAGCCAAAGAGTCATTTCCCATTAATGACTTAAAATACTAATTATATTGTGATTAGAAATCACAATCATACCATAACTAAAAGACTTATTAGTTGCCTATTCTCTTCAAACTCACCGAAATAGCAACTACACATTTCAAGATTGATCTTACACCATTCAACGGTCAACGGTTTGACCATAGTGATGACCACCAAAATAGAAACTTCTAATAGTCTCCCACTTGGCCAAACTATGTCAATAAATTTCGATTACCAAATGTTAGCTAACTTTCTTTGAACGGTAAGTCCTAATCAATCTCAATCAAAGTTTTTATAATCAGTCCGGCCCAGTGAGAATTTCAACACAGAATCAATATCGTCAATATATCATATCATCAATATATGACCGTTTATTAGTGTTACCGTATTGGAAGTCATCACCGACATGGATTCCAACTAATACGATTTCACATAGATTGCAAGTTTACAAACTGAATGGTGATTATATGTAAACTCAATCTATTATTGGTCCTACTTTATTGCCATCTACTGGCACCATATGTTTCAAAATTTTATTTGCATAAAAATAAAAAAATAAAAAAATAAGCTTTATTTCTGAATCAAGTAAACAAATATATTCACTCTCATATATCCACTCTCAAAGACTATCAAAATTATCCTTTAATCTCATGCGCGCAATATGCTCCAAAAATAGCTTGGGAGGTAAGCCTTTAGTGAGAGGGTCAGCCAACATGAGTGCTGTATTTATTTTTTCAACAGATACAATTTGATTCTGAACTTTCTCTCTTACAACAAGATATTTAATATCAATATATTTGAAACCCCCACTAGTCTTGTTGTTATTGGAGATAGCTATCGCAGCAGAATTGTCACAAAAGATTCTCAGTGGCCTTAAAATAAACAACTCGAAGCCCTGAGATAAAATTCCTCAACCATATCGCGTCACATGTTGCCTCAAAACATACAACAAATTTTGCTTTCATAGTAGACGAAGTAGTCAGCGTTTGTTTAATGTTCTTCCAAGATATAGGTCCACCTGCAAGCAAAAAAATTTAATCCGATGTGGACCTACGAGTGTCTTGAGACCCAGCATAGTCAGCATCTGAATAACCAATAACTTCAAGGTTATTCGTCTTTTTGTATATGAGCATGTGTCCTTTAATCCCTTGTAAATAGCGAAAAACCTTCTTAGCTGCTTTCTAATGTTCCAAACCAGGATTACATTACTACCTACCAAGCATGCCAACTATATACGCTATGTCTGGACGAGTACAAACTTATGCATACATGAGACTCCCAACTACTGATGCATAGGGAATTGTCTCCATCTGCTTTCTCTCTAAATTGATCCTGGGACTCTAAAGTAGACTAAATTTATCACCCTTAATCACAGGGGCAACAGTAGCGAAACAATTATGCATGTTAAACCTTTTAAGAACTTTATCAATATAAGCTCTTTGAGACAATCCCAATATGCAACAAGCTCTATCTCGATGAATCTCAATTCCTATCACATAGGAAGCTTCTTCAAGATCTTTCATATCAAAACTCTTTGATAAAAAGTTCTTTGTCTCATATAACATGCTCAAATTACTACTCGCAAGTAATATATCATCAACATACAAAACAAGGATGATAAACTTGCTCTCACTGATTTTAAGATATATGCATTGATCCACAGTATTTTCTTTAAAACTAAAATTTGAAATGACTTCGTGAAATTTTAAGTATCATTATCGAAATGTCTGCTTTAAACCATATATAAACCTTTTGAGTCTACAAACTAAATGACTCTCCCTCTCAACCTGAAAACCTTCAGGTTGTGTCATAAAGACATCTTCATGCAAATTGTCATTCAGAAAAGCAGTTTTAACATCCATTTGATTTAATTCTAAGTCAAAATGAGCTATTAATGTCATGATTATCCGAAAGGATTCCTTTCTAGAGACGGAAAAATGTCTCTTTATAGTCTATTCCCTCTTTTTGAGTGAAACCTTTAGCGACTAATCTGGCCTTATATCTTTCTACATTACCTTTGGAATCTTGTTTAGTTTTATAGACCCATTTACAGCCTACAGGCTTAACTCCTTCAAGTAACTCACAAAGATCCCAGACCGAATTATGTTTCATTGAATCTAATTCATCATTCATGGCTTCGAGCTATTTAGTGGATTTGTCGCTCTTCATGGCTTGGCTAAAGGAAATATGATATGATTCCTTTCCAAAATCAAACTCACTCTCATTGAGGTAAACTATATAGTCATCAGAAATGGCTGGCTTCTTTGCTCTCTCTGATCTACGCAATGATTGATCATTAGCAATCGCCATGGGAGCAAGAACCTCCTCAATGTAAGGTGTTTCATTAGGTATAGCCATATGTGCATCAACATTTACATGAATAACTGGTGTTGGTGCCAATTTTTCTTGGATAAAAAGGGATAGAAATTATAACCCAATTTTCCTGAAAAGTGATTTTCCTATGCTCAACACTCCCATGTTCTCACGATCTTCAAAGAATTTTACATATCTAGTCTCAACAATCCGGATACTATGAGTGGGACAATAAAATTGATAGCCTTTTGACCTATCAGGGTAACCAATGAAATGACAACTTATATTTTTATGATCCAATTTTCTTAATTGTGGGTTGTACACCTTTGCTTCAGCCAAACAGCCCCAAATGTGTAAATATCCTAAAGTCAATTTTCTTCCTACCCATAGCTCATAAGGAGTTTTGGGAACCGCCTTACTAGGAACTATATTCAGGATATGCACTGCTGTTTTTAAGGCTTCTCCCCACAAGAACATAGGCAACTTAGAGTTGCATAACATGCTTCTCACCATATCTATAAGAGTACGATTTCGTCGCTCAGCTACACCGTTCTGTTCAAGTGTTCCCGACATGGTGTATTGAGTGATAATGTCATGCTCTTGTAGATACAGGGAGAATGGTCCTGGATTGCGACCTGTTTCAGAGTATCTACCATAGTACTCTCCGCCTCTATCAGATCTCACAATTTTGATCTTTGAATTGAGTTGTAACTCAACTTCGGCTTTATAGATTTTAAACATATTTAGGGCCTAAGATTTCTCATGAATGAGAAATATATAACCAAAATGAGAATAATCATCAGTGAAGGTAATAAAATACTTTTGACCACCAATAGCAGGAGTTGAAAATGGTCCACAAATATCAGTATAAACTATTTCTAGCAAACTCGTGCTCCTGATAGCTCATTTCTTATTAGCTTTTGTGAGTTTCCCTTTAATGCAATCAACACAAGTATTGAAATCAGAGAAATCGAGTGCCTCGATTATATCATCTTTAATTAACCTCTTCATTCTATCCTTAGATATATTGCTTAAACGTTTATGCCATAAAATGAAGGAGTTATCGATTGCTCGTTTTCGTTTCTTACTAATTTTATCATTTACATGCATAGAAACTAAAGATTAGGCGTAAGATGAATCCAAGTTCAACTAATAAAAATTGCCCACTAATGAGCTACAACCGATAATATCATAATCAAATAACAGAGTAAAAATATTATGTCCAAATTTAAATTCAAAACCTAATGAATCCAATTTAGAAATTGAGATAAGGTTTTTAGTGGTACTTGGAACGTAAATAGTATCATCTAAATTCAAAATGAAACCACTATCTAAAATGAGACGGAGAGTCTCAATGGCCTCAATGTCTGCTTCTACTCCATTTCTGAGTTTGATGATACGTTCGCCTTTACTTAGCTTCCTGCTGGATTGAAATCCCTGCATTGAATTACTTATGTGAATAGTTGCAACAGAATCTATCTATCAAGTATTGCGTAGAGCATCAACATAAAGTGATTCAAAACACACAAAGGCTAGGTCATTACCTTTCTTAACTAGCTAATCTCTGTATTTCTGACAATTCTTCTTAATGTGTCTCTTCTTCTTACAGAAGTGACACTTGATGTCAGAAGTAGATCTGCTAGCTTCTCCTTGTTTGATTTTCGGTGGAGGGGCTTTCACGTTCTTTTCTTTATATTGTCTCTTCTTTCGCTTAAAATTTTCTTTCGATGGTCCAAAAGCGGCGTAATGAGCACTTTCAAGTTTTTCAGCCCGAAGTCTTTCTTCTTTTTAGACACAGTGAGCGATTAGCTCGTTCATCTTTCATTTCTCTTTCTGCGTGTTATAATTAATCTTGAACGGGCCAAATTGTGCAGGAAGAGAAGTAATAATGAAGTGAACAAGATAACCCTCAGAAAAACTCATGTCCATTTCTTTCAATTGAGATGCCATGTCACTCATTCTCATAATGTGCTCCCGTACACCACTATGACCATCATATTTCATGGTTTCCATTTTAACAATTAGACTATTAGCAAGTGCTTTAGAAGTCCCTTGAAATTGTTCCTTAATGACTTACATGTATTCCTTTGCATTATGCGAGTCAGAAATTCCTCTCCGAATCGCATCAGTAATAGAACTATTTATGATCATGAGGCTCATACGATTTGATATATCCCCCATTTTTTTAAATCCGTATTGTTCACTGCCAGATCCTTTGCTGAGGCATCATCGGTGAACACCTTGGATTTATTAGATCGTATAGCATAGTCAAGATCCATACATCCTAGAACAATGGTAACTTGTTCCTTCCATTTGCCATAATTTGAGCCACTCAAAAGTTTAATTCCACCAATCATATTAGTTATAAAAGACGTGTTTAATGTTGCACAATAATTAAGGGCTTTATTATGTCCACATACAATTGAGGTAGCTATCAATTCTACAAGGTTATAATTATAATATGTGACACAAGAGTTAAAATATGTCAAGGAATATAAAAATTAAAACCAATGTGATTTTATTGAGAAACAATTTGTGTCATTATAACCCTCTGTTGGGTCAAGTCATAATACACTAGCCGCTTCCTCAATCTATATTAATGATTGTGGTACTAATTGTGTCGTTATGACCCTCCGTTGGGTCGAGTCACAATACGCTAGCAGTACCTACACACAAAATAATGAATAGTAAAATATAACCATCATACAACATTAAGTGATTCATCACCGTTGGGCAGAAGAATCCTTTATGTTGTGAATAGTAAATACAGACTTTCACTGAATTTGTAACACGATCTTGGACAAAATTAAACCTCACTTTGAAAATCACGACACTAGGAAGGATAATCACCGTTGGACAGAAGAATCTTTCTAAGCCATGCTTTTAATTTAGGTTTGATAATATTTTAGATGATCACAAAAGTGATATTAAAAAAAATACGCCAAGTCCAACTCGTGTTATGAGTAAGTGTCAAAATTATTAATAATCGAGTGTAATAATGTGTAAGTACCAGCCTTGGTGATGGAGCACAACCTCCAATACCCGACTCTAATTAATGGTATTCAAATAACCAATAATTAGCTAATTAAAAATTATAAAAATAACATCAGACCATGAATATATCACAACAGAGAGCTCATTGTCGAAAATAAAGCTTAAAAACAAATCCGAAATGCCTGAGAAAGTTAAAATTCATATATAATGTCCGAAATCGGACCTATAAATAGCCCAGAAATGACCCGAAAAGAATAAGAAATAGTATGGGTCATAATTGGGTCGGGTATCGGACCGGGCCATGGGCCTTAGTGGTCGAGTGGGCAATGGGCCCTGCGGGTCAGGCTGCAGGCCAAAAGGCCCCAATGGGCCCTATGGGTCGGGCAGCGGGCCAAAAGGCCCGGGTGGGCTATGGGCCCTGCGGGTCGGGGTACTCGGGTCAGGTGGGCGGACAACAGACTCGACCTGGTCCGAGAAGCCCTAACCCCAACCCCCTTTCACTGTTCTTCCTCAATTTTTTTTTGGAAGTTGCAGCAAGCAACAGCAGTCGCCCCCATGGGGCTTAACCGCGCCCCCTCATTGGTGACCAGCGCCGATGGTCCGGTGCGCCTTCCAGTCAGCCCCGGCGCCAGTATGATGGCCGGAAAACCTCCACCGGCTCCGGACCGTCGACCAATAGAATTTTTTTTTTTTAAATTGCTGGAACTGCAACAATAACATGCACACAGAGTGAGAACTGAGAACATGGCTGCTCAGAGCTTTTGTTCAAATTAGGCAACTCAAGTGTTTTAAAGTTCTAATACCATATATGGTGGACCCTACCTACATACTGAAACTAGCCATGTAATACTAAAATTCCTCCTAGAATACTAGATCGCAACCTCTGAATCTCAAAGAATGAATTAAATATAGATATCAACGATTTAAATATAGATACCTACACATCTAACAACGACTCACCATCATGTTTCCGTTTCCCAACCGAATCATTGATCAAATAATCCAATATAAAACATGAAAAAAACAAAAGATCGAATGGAATAATTTTATCTCAATATCACAGAAGATAAAATTCATATATTAATGTTTTGACCGATCAAACACCAATTTAGCTCTAATATCACTTGTTGGATCTATCGATTCGACCATTCAAAATAAGCCCTAAGATCTAGGCGCATGATTAATAAAAAATAATAAATCAATAATTCATAAATTAAATATATATGCGCACCTTGAGTGTGAGTCATTAATGGTTGGTTGCAGATCTTCAACAATCTTCTCGCCTTCAATATCTCCTAACACAATGAGAATGTTTTTACTAATAGGGAGGATTGAATTGTTTCGAGCAATTATTGGGATCAGGCACCCCTTATATTTATAGCCAAAGAATCCTTTCCCATTAAGGACTTAAAATACTAATTATATTATGATTATAAATCACAATCATACCATAACTAAAATACTTACCTATTAGTTACTTATTCTCTTCAAACTCACCGAAATAGCAACTACACATTTCAAGAGTGATTTTACACCATTTAACGATCAACAGTTTGACCATAGTGATGGCCACCATAATAAAAACTTCTAACAAACATGTTATACATATAGGTATACTACTTGATATTAAATTTCTCTCTCTCTCTCTGTCTCTTTGCATTAACAAATTCAAACAATAATATCTTTTTGCCTAAAATGCATGTAATAAGATGAGGTCGACACCCGCGACCCCCTTGCTTTACTATAACTATTCTCTTTTATGAGACATATTTGATCAATCCAAGCAGTTCAGCTAAGGTCATTGACATGTTTAAGCCAGAAAGTCACTTATTAGGCAATTTTAACCATCTAATGGTGTATTTCTTTTTCAACCATTAAAAAAATTGGAACAATTGTGTATTTTCTAATGTATAAATTGGATGGTTCAAATCCTCAATGTTACTGCCATACCCTTTTTGATTACAGCCACATCACTTGAGCAAAGCAAAAAAAATCATTAATGGCTTTTAATCAAAATGATGGAGATCATTTTTCGTCTCAATCCTCCACAAAACAGATGTTGAGATCATGGGTCTACTATCAGACGTGGAATCAACATTTGTCCGTCCGTCCAATAGCAGGCTCATGATCTCAAGATTTATTGCATTGAACATTGGTATAAACTATCTTCATTGTCTGATTCAAAGAAGTTAACAGTCTTTGCTTTGGTTAAGTGATGGAGCTGTAACAAAAGAGGGTGTGGCAGAAACACTTCTCAAAAGGTAACCTGAAAAGAATAGTCAAATACGAAACCTCTTTATTTAATCCATTATGCAGTGATGGAGATCCAAATACTGATCTTTCACCTGAGAGTTGAGTTCATCGAAGCCAACTCTACGATGAATCAAATACATGTGAATCCCGATACACAACAAACCCGCATATCACCCAGTTTTTCAACATTATTATAGTATCGATTAAACATTATGATCCAAGCTCGTGTTATGGCTGTGGCCGTGTCTGCACTATGAAAATGTCTTTGCCCACCACACATCCTTCGACATCCTGTGCACAACCGAACTTCCTTTCGAGGAAGAAACCAACAGCACATAGCCGCTGGCCAAGCTGCTGACGGAAAATAGGATCCATCGTCAATGGTTTCTTGCTATAGTCAACGGTCAAACGTATAACCTCTCCGTCTGCAAGTCCAGAGCTAAGCACCAACATCTCCTCACTGAAATTCGCAAATGCCAGTGTACTCACACTGCCATCAAACTTTCCAGAGGAAAGACGCCACGGTGTACCACGTGTCCCTGAAGCCAGGGTCTCGCCGAGCCCCGGTGCAACCTCAGCTTCAACAGAATTGCGATCATAATTTGTCGGGCTGAGCGTGTGAAGGACAAATGATAGATCAGGTGATAGCATTTCCTGCACTAGGACTGCCATTGTCGCTGCTTTTTGGGGCACGCCGGCAGATTGACGGCTCAGAACTGCCCTCCGAGTGTAGAGGGAAGCCCATACACGGCCAACGGCCTCTCCAAAAATGGACGGATTCGAAGGGCTGACATTTGGGATGGACTCGTAGAGGCCAGCAGCCGACATTCCGGCCAAATCCTCAACATTGGCACTTGATCGGACAATCAGCCGGTTGTTGCCTGGAAAGATTCTACCAATGTCCTCGATGGTTTCTTGTGATGGGCTTTGAGCTGCGACCAGTGCCTGGAGTTGGGAGCATACTATGTCCAATTCGCCACCTTCCGTTTTGGCTGTTTCTATCCTTTCGATGAGGGATTGGTAGGCTTCCATGGAACCACTTTTCTCTAACGCTGATTCCATTGATCCAAAGGGTATTACTGCTCCTGCAGGGACACGAAATGAAGCCGGTACTCCTTGCTCACTGGAAACTGGCATTAAGAATGATATTTGCGACAAATTAGGAGCGAGTGAAATACATGGCAATATGTATCAAGGCATAAAGAGATTCGTCCAAGTCTGCATAAATCTCAGTTTTTTATTGAATGGAGAAAGTGCATCTACTTTTTATTTTACTCCTTTTTTTCAAAGTTACCTCTCCAACAAAGTGGTTTCTTGACCATTTGAAAATTTTGGAAGCATGTCGTGGTTTACTAAGATTTTAGAGGGCTGCTAACTGGCTAAGCAGAGAAGCAAAATTACATTATGACGAAAATTAAATATGTGGTTGTAGATTCCCAATTTCTTCCATCTACTCTAGATTCACCTGCCTCCAAAGGACCAAAGCAAACCATGATTGAAGTTTTTCTTCGATTTTGTTGATCTACGTCAAAATCCTTCCAGGATAAAAATCAAATTACTTAGTCAAAAGTTACATAATTTCAGTTAAAAGTAACCCCATTAGATAGGGATAGTGAAATCGATGTTTCAACATAACACAATTGTATCCAAAATTGACTGTATAACTTACCAAGAGATACCACAAAGAGAACACCAAAAAAGAATGTAAAAAAAAAAGCCTAGGAAGAGCTGACGCGGAAACGAGAAGAAAAGTACCTGAAAAAGTAAAGTTTTCTGTGAATTCGAAGAAAAACCTTAGGGGTGAAGTTAATAAGAGAAAGCTTGTCAAATTAGACCCCAATTAGAAGTAAAAAAAGAAAAAGAAGCAAGAACTTGGTATCTGGTTATACGCCGGAGCCCCGACTTAGAATCATATATGCGCCACAGCTCTGATGCATAATGGATTATGCGCCATAAGGCCAGGGCATAATTCAAATTATGCGTCGGCATTATGGCGCAGAATTCCAAATGAGGAGAAACCTTCCTAAGCTGATTTCCACTTCGTTTCAACTTCCTTTTTCGGATATTTTCACTTGCCTTTTTCGAATATATTACCTTCCAAATACGCCTCCCGACATCCACGTAAGTCATTAATACACTTTCTGTCCCATCACGATTTTCCTTCTATTTTCTGCGGCATATTTTTATCTTTAATACCGTTGCTGTCCCATCACGATTTTCCTTCCTTGCTGATTTCTACTTCATTTCAACTTCCCTTTTCAGATATTTTCACTTTGCCTTTTTCGAATATATTACCATCCAAATACGACCCCCGATATCCACGTCAGTCATTAATACATTTTCTGTCCCATCACGGTTTCCCTCTATTTTCTACGGGATATTTTTATCTTTAGAATGTCTTCAAAACCCGAGCTTCTGTCCCATGTGATTTCCATGCATCCTCTCATTAGCGTCCATGGCTAGCTAGCTGGAGTATCAAGAACACTAAACGTTGTGCCAATGTCTTGGATGAAGACCAGGTCCACATATCCCATACTAACAAGTTTATTAGTCCTCGCTTTATCGATCGACAACCGTTGTTGGACTCGAGATTGTTCCCAATTGTGCCGATCAATCGTTCACTTCAAAGCCCTAGCAAGGAACTATGAGAAGCCAAATCGATCAATGAGCGAGCGCCACAACCTAGAGGATGCTAGAATTCTATCTCTAGGATCGCACGTTCCGCAAATTCAAACGAATCTAGCGCGCGGGATTGGACCCTAGCCGGAACAAACATGGTCACTTAATGGAAATTCACGAAACTCTAAGGCATCACTTTAATTTGTGATTAATTGTTCAATTAATTAATTTAATTTCGACAATTATCATCTCATATTCATCATGGTTGTCAAGGTCACACTATTCCCTCGCCATGCGAATGGCGATGGGAAACGCCATATATAATTAAATAGCTATGATGGCTAAATAGCGACGCCATGGTGGAATAACATTATGGCATCGCTATGCACGCTATTTTATTTTTTGAATAATAACATATAATACTTATTAGTTATGGCATTTTTATAATATGTAAGTTACAAAAGTTAAGTTACAAGTCACAAAACCTCAACTTATAAGTTACAAAATCCTCCCTCTCTCTCTCTCTCTCTCTCTCATCACAGCAGCTACTAACATCAAGGTCGCCGAAATCTCAGCGTCGGCAACACTACCATATGTGTACTTAATATTTCATATTTTTTTAATATTCTATATTTGTTGATATTTCATATTTATTTATTTATACTTAACCATGTCGCAAATTATTGATGTTCCATATTTGATTTATATTTATTGATATTTGTTTATTCCTAGAACATGAAATCCTCAATATTAGAATCAAAGTATGATGCTTTAGTAGTTGAATTTTTTTCTTCCTATATATATATTTTTATATATATAAAAAGAATACTACTAATTAATAGATAAAATAATTAAAAAAAAATAAATTATAATAGTAAATAGTCTCGCCATGGCTTCGCGATGGCCATGCCATGGCGTAGTGAACCTCTTGGTCATGGCCTTGCCACACCTCCTTAACTACATTGATATTTATTTTAGGGTCGTTGTCCCGCGTCAGTTTTGGTATCAAAGCTTAGGTTCTAGGCTAGGGCATTTGTGTGCACATCTTGTGTTTGATAAAATCACTCAATCACTTTAGGTTCATAGTTGCTTATTCATTTTAGAACTCGTGTTAGTGAGTCGTGGTCACCATGGACATGAGCAAATTGCCGATGCTCTTAAGGCCATCCAAGCCATGATGATCACGATGAATGGGCGAATAAATGCCATGGAGCAAGCCCAAACGACCATGAGTGCCTCTAATGAGCGATTACACAATCAATTAGATCAGCTGGAAGGAATTGATGAGCACCATGACAACGTTGAGAGCGTGATGGTCCGCGCTTTGAATACGGTGGTCGACATGATTATCGGAATCGAAATCATAGGGAAGTAGTTCATCGTGGAGATGACTACAATCCGGATGGGAAGCTCCTAAAAAATATTAGAGTTGAGTTTCCAACCTTTGATGGGAGAATGGACCCTAAAGTCTTCCTTGATTGGGACTCCGATATAAATCACCATTTTAAATGGAATAGCATGAACGATGAGCGATGTGTTAGACTCGCCAAGATGAAATTCATCGGCCAAGCTCGGCTCTTTTTTATCAATGTCAAGAAGTATGTTCCTTTATCATACTACCATCGCCTACTTGACCAATGGAAAAATTTACGCCAAGGTGGTATGCTCGTGACCGAATACATTGGTAAATTTGAAGAATTCATTATGAGAGCCAATGTGCCGAAAGATTCTCAAGTCACTCTCTCTAGATTCCGCACCGGGTTGCGATTGGAATTGCAAAAGGAGTTGATCCATCACCCCATTCACACTCTTGATTGCGCAATACCTTGAATGGTACTTGAAAATGACGGTGGTGAGACGATTTGAACCACATGTCGGTGGCCATCGAGCCGGAGAGGTGATGCCTAGTGCTGAGAACCCACCTCCCAAGCCTACACAACCCACTCCTACGAATGTAAGGTTTGGCAAAGGGAAAGGTGTGGTAGGTGAATCCTCAAGGGATGGTTCTCAAACCAAGTGTCATGGGTTTGGCCACTTTGTCAACCAATGCCCTACGAAAGACCCTCAAAGAAATCTCTTAGTTGAAGGAGAGGTTAACGAGGGAGATGTAGAAGAAGTGTATGAGTCGGACGTCACACCTAGTGATGAGGAAGGTCATGGCGGTGACCGTGCGCTAGTAGGCACCCCGGGATTCTTGGGTGTGAGGTGCGCTCTTGCACAACCTCAACGTGATTATAGGGACGATTGGCTTAGAGATAACATTTTCTACACTTACACCAAGTGTGGTGAGAAAAGTTATAGGATTATCGTCGATAGTGGGAGTTGCATCAATGTGGTATCGACACACACCATCACCCGCTTAGGGCTTACATCCGAAGCCCACCCGAGTTCGTACAAAGTTGCATGGGTCGACTCCTCATCTATTCCCCTGTCCCAAAGGTGTCATGTGTCGATATTATTAACCTCGTATTCGGGCACCTTGTGGTGTGATGTGGTTTTGATGGCTGTGGCCTACATCATCTTGGGAAGACCTTGGCTCTATGACATTGATGTGACCCTCCTTGGGCGGTCTAATGTGTGCACATTCATGCATGAGGGCAAGAAGATCAAATTAAATCCCTTGCCCCCAAAACACCATCGGGTAAGAAGGTTGAGAAGGACGGTCAATCTAAAACCATCAATATTGTGAGCCCTTCAGAGTTTGAGAAAACCTCTTTGGATGAGAGTGTGGTATACGTTGTCATCATTGTCGAGTGTGCTCTTGAATCTATGGGCGAACACCCTACGGAGGTTGAGCCGATTTTGAAAGACTTTATGGTTGTCTTCTTGGAAGACTTATGCGATGAACTCCCTCCGATGCGTGATATTCAACACGCCATAGATTTAGCTCCTGGATCCACTCTACCAAACCTACCTCATTATAGGATGAATCCGGTTGAACATGCCGAGTTGACGCGACATGTCGATGAGCTGCAAGAGAATTTGAGCCCTTGTGTTGTACCCACACTACTCACACCCAAGAAAAATGGTACTTGGTGAATGCGTGTGGATAGTCGGGTCATCAACAAGATTATGGTTAAGTATCGGTTTCCTATATCGAGGCTCGATGGCATGTTAGATGTGATGATTGGTGCCGCTAGCTTCTCCAAGATAGACCTTAAGAGTGGCTACCATCAAGTCCGAGTCCGCCCTGACATGGATCAAAAAATCGGATTTTCGATACGTATCATCCAAACCTCTAGGATGATAGGTATCGCGTATCATCCGATACATTGAACAGCAATACATTGAATGTATCGTCCTAGTACATATTTTTTTTAATTCCCAAAAAATACCTTAAAATTTTGGGACGAACAATAATTTGGACGATACAGACGATAATTTGGCTGTTTCTAAGGGGCCAGAGAAAAACCCTAAAATTTTGGGATGGACGATAAACTGACCAATAATTTGGACGATACGAACAATGCATTGGACGATACAAACGATCATGGGTTAAAATCTCGGAAAAATGATACATATCGTCCAGCCCCAAAACAGATACGTATCGGACGATATGTATCGATTTCGAACGATACATTCCAATGTATCGTCCGAAATTTTAGGTTTTTGTATCGGAGGGACCGATACGCTACCTTGAATGTACCGTATCGATGAGGTCCAAAACCGATATGTATCGGAATCTGACGATATTTTGACCCATGCAAACAATAATTTGACTATTTTTTAGGGGCCTCGAGAAAAATCCATTTTACCATATCGGACGATATTTTGATCCATGCGCCCCGATGATGAGTGGAAAACCGCTTTCAAGACCAAAGATGATTTTTATAAGTGGACGACCTTTTGGGCTTTCTAATGTCCGGAGCACCTTCATGAGGCTCATAACCGAAGTGTTGCGCCGTTTATGGGCAAGTTCCTTGTGGTGTATTTTGATGGCATCTTGATCTATATTTGCGACAACGAGCAAAACTTGCCCACTTTTGATTGGTTTGTGAGACCTTGAGGGGAGAGAAGTTATATGCGAATTTCGAGAAGTGCACGTTCATGCAACGATCCGTTGTCTTCTTAGGGTTCATTGTCTCAGCTGATGGGATGGTCATGGAACCGAAAAAGATGAAGGCTATTGTAGAGTGGCCCTAACCTACGAACATTCACAATGTCCGAAGCTTCTATGGATTGGCTATATTTTATCATTGCTTCATTTGAAGCTTTAGCACCATCATGGCTCTCATCACCGATTGTATGAAAAAATGGGAGTTTCAATGAAGCAAGGTCGCGACGAAGGCCCTTGCCGAGATTAAAGAGAGGATGACTAAGCACTCGTCATGCGCCTGCCGGATTTCTCTAAAGTCTTTGAGGTTGCATGTGCTGCTTCGGGTGTGGGCATAGGAGGAGTGCTTAGCCAAGAAGACCACCCAGTGGCCTGCTTTAGCGAGAAGCTCAATGAAGCGAAGAAAAAATACAACACCTATGACAAGGAGTTCTATGCGGTAGTCCGATCCCTATGGTATTGGAAACACTACCTTCGACCACACGAAATTTTTTTATTTTCCGACCACGAAGCTTCGCGCTTCCTTGCTTCCTAAAAGAAGTTAAACTCGAGGCACACGACAGGTCGAGTACCTCCAAGGGTCACATTTGTGTTGAAGCACAAAGCCGGTGTTGAGAACAAAGTTGTGGATGCGCTTAGTCGTCAGGTGGCGACTTTGCAATCTATGAGCACCGAGGTTAACGGATTTAAGCGGTTGAAGGAAGAGTATTCCAAGTGCCTAGATTTCGGAAAAGACTACACCACCCTCCTTAGTGACTCGGCAAGCACTAGCTTCATTTATACCCTACAGGGCGGGTATTTGTTCACGGGCAATCGCATATGCATCCCTCACATTTCATTGTGTGACTTCTTCATTTGGGAGTTACATGCCGGAGGAATTTTCGATCATTTCAAGCGCAACAAGACTATTGCGCTCGTTAAAGATAGGTTTTTTTGGTCAAGTGTCATGCGAGATGTCACCCGGATTGGCAGCAATGTCGTACTTGCCAAATTTCCAAACAAAGTAAGTAAAACACAGGCTCATACACTCCTTTGTCAGTGCCACACACACCATGGCAAGACATCTTAATGGACTTCGTGCTTGGACTACCCAAGACTCTAAGAAAGCACGACTCCATTTTTGTTGTAGTGGATCACTTCTCCAAGATGGCCCACTTCATACTGTGCACTAAAACCTCCAACGCAACCCATATTGCGAAATTATTTTTCTGAGGTGGTGCGTCTTCACGGGTTACCCAAGACCATTGTGTCGGATAGGGTTGTTAAGTTCACAAGTTACTTTTGGAAAACCCTATGGCACATGATGGGTACTATGCTTCGATTCTCATCGACATATCATTCTCAAATTGATAGCTAAACCGAAGCTACCAATAAGAGTTTAGGCAATCTCCTTCGATGTCTTGTAGGTGATCACATTAGGACTTGGGACTCCATTTTACCCCTGGCCGAGTTTGCATATAACAATTCCGTCAATAGGTCCATAGGTATGAGTCCATTTGAGATGTTGCATGGTCACAAGCCAAGAACACCCCTAGATTTGATCCCTATGCCCGCATCTCACTGCACATCTGAGTTCGCAGATGCATTTGCACAACATATTCATAATTTGCATGTCGAAATTAGACATAAAATTAATTTGAGCAATGATAATTACAAATTATCGGCGGATTCGCATAAGAGTTTCAAAGAATTCCAAATCGGTGATCATGTGCTGGTTCGGGTTAGGTATAAATAATTCCCATCGGGAATCATGAAGAAGCTCCAAGCCCTCGATGCCGGACCTTTTAGGATTGTGGCAAGGAGTGACCCTAATGCTAATGTTCTTGAGTTTTCTCAAGATATGAGGGTTAGCTCAACGTTCAACGTGGAAGACCTAGTTCTTTATCTAGGCTCAACCTCACCCCCTTACAATCATTTTCAAACGTCTTCTACTCACAATCCCAACCCAATCTTGCAACCTATCCCGATTCCTCCTCCAACCAAGCCGAAAAGAGAAGTAATCAAGAAGATCTTGGATGTTCTTGTGATCTCAACCCATAGCGGAGGGTTTCAAAAATAATTAGTGAAGTGGGCGTGTAAGCCGGAATCTGAGAACAAGTGGGTCAATGAAAACGATATCCGCCACCTAGACTCCGATATGCTCGATCGATATCACAACCACTCTTTATCGGTGATGAAGCCCTTTTGGTCTGGAGGAATTGACAGGGATGCCGACACCATAGATCTAGGTTTCGGACCACACAAGGTTTACAGCCGAAAGAAGAAGCGACCGAGGAGCCACGGGGCGCCAACATCTACCAAAGAGAGGCTTTGAAGAGCAGTAAAGAGGATCACTGCCTATGTTCGCTTGAGCGAGAATGCTTCAAAAAAACAGGCCACCTTTCGACCATTTGTTGCTCTAGCAAGAGTGCATCAGAAAGCATGGCCAAAACTTTCAGCCAAACTTCTCTTGAGCGACCCCTTTTAAGATTCCCGCTCGAGTGAGTCAAGTGATGATAGTTGTCCTTTTTGTCATCCTTGTAATTTCTTTGTGTCGAATGTAAGTTACCTTTTAGGGTAACATTATACTTTTCTGACGCGGGACAACGACCCTAAAATGCGGAATATGATTTTTATGCAGATTTTACCGAAATTAATGAAATTAAATCAAGTTTAATCGCAAAATTATCTTTGATACCTTTAGGGTTTTACAGAATTTTTGATGGGTAGATCACACGCAATCCAGGTAGGGTCCAGTCCGATGCGCAAATAACTTTCGGGTCAAGGTGAGATCGGCCTAGAGATAGAACTCTAGCTCTTTCTAGGCTTAGACGCTCGTCTTCGGTCCGATGTAGATTCACGGATTCCAAGTTGGGTTGTGAAAGGGATTTGCGGTTTGCAATAAGCTTATGGTTTTCGGATCGGTTTATGGTTTGGAACAGGTGTTGGCTATGTTTGAATTAGGGTTTCAAAAGGGTTTAAGGTTTTTGGGAAAGTAAGGAAATAATTAGGCTATGGTTTTAGAAAGCAATCACAGATCGAGAAATAGCAAATAGAATAGAGAAGATAACAATGGCTTTGGGAATCACTCCCTTGGCCTCACACCAAACTTATCTCAGACAAAGATTACTCAAGCATAAAAGCATTCAAATAATCAATCAACTAACTAAAAGATGTTTACAAGCCTCTACATATAGGCCACCAATAATTAAGTTCGAAATAAAAGAGTTCTAATACTAATAAAACACAAAAAATGAAGTTTCGTATAAAATCCCGTCTGAAGTCGTGTCGTAGATCGCTCGAGCGAGGATTATCATCGCTCGCGAGAGGCTCGCTCGCGTGGCCTTAAGTGATCGCTCGCGCGACTTTAAAGTCGTCTCCGTAGCTCGCGCGAGAGGATTATCATCGCTTGCGTAGTGTTCGCTCTCTTTGCTGTTTGATCTTGCCGTTCCCCATCATTTTCTATTTTAGAGTTCATTCCCACTTGTAGCTACTATAAAGTATATTTTTGTAAGTCATTTTTGGGATTGCTTATGAATAAATGCAAATGCCTTGCATTAAGCTTTGAAAAGTGAGTCTCCTTTCCCAACGTGGGTTTGGTGAGAGGCCAATGGTGAGATGCCTATCTAGCAAGGAACTATGAGAAGTCACATCGATCAACGAGCAAGCGCCCCGACCTAGAGGATGCTAGAGTTCTAACTCTAAGATCGCACCTTCCACAAATCTAAACAGATCTAGCGCCGAATTGGATCCTAGTCGAAACCAACATGGTCACTTAATGGAAATCCATGAAACCCTAAGGTATCGCTTTAATTTGCAATTAATTGTTCAATTAATTAATTTAATTTCGGCAATTATCATCTCACATTCATTTAAGGGTTGTTGTCCCCCCCCCCCCCCCCCCAACACCAAATAAAAAAAAAAGTTTTGACCTAACCATTTGAATCACTTATTCATGGGAGTCTATCCCCAATCGATAATACGAACGTAATCATTCCACTCACTATAAAACCTTAAATGTTGTTCGAAGAAAACTGAACCGTTGTTTGGTGTAAGCAACAACGCACTTGGTGTTGATGCTATCTGGACAATTATATATATATATATATATATATATATATATATATATATATATATATATATATATATGACCATCTCATCAGTTTCTAAATTGTGACTACTGAATTGCTTCTCATCTCTTCGCTTGCACTACCTATACTTCGACATCAATATAATCCCCTTGTATGGTTGCAACATGCATGACAACAACGAAAAATGTCTCGATTGCTACAATCAGTTTTTGAAGATGCGACAATAGTCCTGAAACACCGAACGTTGTTCCAATGTCCTGGATGAAGACCAGGTCCACAAATCCCATACTAACAGGTCCATCAATCAACTCTTTAAGATTCATATTTTCTAATTTCACAAAATTGTTATTTATGTCACCCATACTTTTCTCTCTGGCTAGGCCTTCCCCCCTGGCTTGGAGCTAACCATTTGAATAGTTTATTCTTAGGAGTGTATCCTCAATCGATTGTACAGATGTAATAATTTCACTCAATCGATTGAGGATAGACTCTCAAGAATATATTATTCAAATGGTTAGCTCCAAACCATAGGGGGAAGGCCTAGCCATAGAGAAAATTCCTCTCCAAGCTGGGTCACCTCAAAAAGCGCATTAAAGTCTGGAACAAGGATGTTTACGGGCATGTGCATGCGGCTAAGGAAGGTTTACTTAAGCGTTTGAAGGTGTTGGATGGTCTATAGGAATCCAGGGATCTGTCGAAGTAGGAACGAGACGAGAGGCTCAAGATCAAGATGGACTTCAATGATAGGTGTTTGGCAGAGGAGATCTGTTGGCGGAGACTAAATTCTACATTTATATCGCTCATTCCTAAAAAAGAGGGAGCGAAGGATTTTCAATCCATTTGCTTGTACAAAATTATACCGAACGTGTTATCTAATCGTCCCAAACCGCTTATGGGTAGCATCATCTCAGTGAACCAAGGTTCTTTTGTGCAAGGAAGGCAGTTGATTGGTATGGTGGGCCATCAAGGGCAGTGGGAAGCATAAAACGTCGGGCCCTGATGGCTTCACTATGGAGTTCTATCGGAGTTTCTGATTGCCTCTCAAGGAGGACCTAATGGTTGTTTTATGTGAGTTCCATTCGGGTAGTTTCATAGGGTGGAGTCTAAATTCTACATTTATCTTGCTCATTCCTAAGAATGAGGGAAAAGAGGAACTAAAGGATTTTCGACCATTTGCCTGCTCAAGTGCATGTACAAAATTATAACGAAGGCGTTATCTAATCGTCTCAAACCGCTTATGGGTAATATCATCTCAGTGAACCAAGGTACTTTTGTGCAAGGAAGGCAGCTGATTGATATGGTGGTTGTAGCTCAAGAGGTGGTGCACTCGGCTCATAGAAGTAGACGTCCCGCCTACTTTCGGAAGGTGGATATGGAAAAGGCCTACGATCAAGTGAACTGGGGGCTGCTTAGACTACATGTTGAGCAGGTTGGGTTTTAGAGGAAATGGATGCAGGCCTACTATTCCTAAGTGTGGTTTTCGGTCATGATTAATGAGACTCCGGCATGGTACTTTAAAAGCTCTAGAGGTGTTCGTCAGGGAGATCCCCCATCTCCCTTCCTATTTAATATGGTCGGTGAAGCGTTAGACGGCCAAACCTCCCTCGCTTTGCTCCTCAGCTTTTTCTCCGAGGTCCATGTGGGCCCGTTAGGTCGCCGAATCTCTCACCTCCAACATGTAGATGATATTTTATTCTTCTGCAAGGTGGATGGAGTTGAGATTCAGAGGTTGGCAGAGGTCCTCGCCATCTACGAGGTTGTCCCGGGGCAACGGGATAATTTGCAAAAGTCGACTGTTTCGGGCATAGGCGTTGCCGACACTTTGCTGAGCCAGTTGGCTAAGGCAGTGGATGGGGAGATCGCCAACCTCGCTATCTCTTACTTGAGCCTTCCATTTGGCATCAGTCAGCCCAAAGTCGGGGCTTGGGATCGCGTGGTTCAAAGGTTCAAGCAGCGTTTGGCCTCTTGGAAAGGCAATCTCTTTGGTAGCGGAGGCAGGCTGCTCCTCACTAAGTCGGTCCTCTCTAGCCTCCCCGTTTTCTTCATGTCATTGTTCAAATATCCCATGGCTGTTGTTCATAGACTAGAACAAATCCAAAGGAATTTTCTTTGGGAAGGCTCGGGTTTTGATAAAAAAATTCCACCTCGTCAGCTAGGATATCTGCCAGCTTCCCTTAAACTGTGGAGGTTTGGGCATCCGGAGCTTGCACTTGGTCAACATTGCCTTGCTGGGAAAATGGTTTTGGTGCGCTGGTTTGGATAGCGAAGAGAGAGAGAGCTTGTGGGTGTCAGTTTTGGGGGAGAAATACGGCTGGTATGGAAGGGAATTGGGGGGTGAATGTCGGCATTAACAGCTCTTTCTCGGATTGGTGGAAAGCCATTCGTGGGGCATGGCATTTGTACTCCCATTTGGTGCCGGTTTAGTTGGGGTGATGGGCTTCGTATCAAATTTTGGGACGATTCTTGGGTGGACATCAGGCTGCTTAAGGAGATCTTCTCGGTTATTTACTGCATAGTGACAAAGGGCCGAGTGGCTCAGTGTCCTCTTTTTTTTGTAAGGGGAGGGAAGGCGGCGTGGAATCTAGTCACCTGGAGGCTTCTTAGAGATGAGTTGTCCCCTTTCCAAGATCTGTTAGCTATGCTCTATGGTTTGCAGAGAAATTTGAGCCCCTCCGATGTGTGGAATTGGAGGCCCACGCTCAACGGAAGTTTTAGTGTCAAATCATACTATCAGATCTTGTCGACAAGGCTTTTAATCAGGTGGGGCTGGGCGGGTGTGTGGAAGGCCCCGATCCCGCCCAAAATTAAATTCTTTTTGTGGACATTGATCGGGGGAGGATCCTCACTATTGACCAATTGATCTGTAGGGGGTGAAAATCTTCCAAACGCTTACGTTATGTGCCTTCAATCGGAAGAGTCGGTGTCTCATCGTTTCCTGCACTGTTGGGTTGCCACTAAAGTCTGGGGGTGATTCTCAGGTCCTTTGATATGGTTCGGGCATCCCCGAGAACCATTCCCTAGCTTGTTTTGGCCTGGTGTTAGCCAAGATGGTCAGCTGGGGGCGTTCTAGACGGTTGGCTTCTATGAGGTGATATGGTCCATCTGGACTGAAAGGAATGTCAGCATCTTCTGTCGGAAGCGGCGTCCGATGGGGTTGATCTTGAAGGGTGTCAGAGATCTCATGTGCCACTGGGTGGTGTTAGATAAGGAGGGGGCTGGTGGTGATCCTATGTTATGGGACCCGGGATAGGCTTCGGTGCTGCTCTCTTTTATCTCCCTCTTCTCCCCCTTCTCTCTTCGGCCCTTTTTTTTCTTTTCGGCCTTTTGGTTTTTCGTCTTTTCGTATTTAAAATGTGTTTTCTGGTTTCCTTTTTGTGCCGGCTGTAGTAGTTGCTTGTATTTTTATAGCATCTCGCTGGTCGTATTAATATAAGCTTGAACATTTACAAATATAAAAAAATAAAATATATTTTCACTCAATATAAAACCTTAAATGCTCTTTGAAGAGAACCGATGTTTGGTGTGAGCAGTGACACACTTGGTGTCGATGTTATTTGAACATTTCTGACATTTATTTGACCATCTCAACAATTTTGAAACCGTGACCACTTGCACTACCTATACCCCAGCATTGAGATAATCCCCTCGTGCAGTTGCAACATGCACCACGACAACGAAAAATGTCTCGATCGCTACAATCGGTTTCTGAAGATCTGACAATAGTCCATTGGACTAGAGGAAATCGCCCCCTCTCGCTCTTCATAGTAAGGAAAATTAGAACCAACATCAACTCCTTAGCAAACAACATTTGTAGTCTTATCATATTAATCGAAAGGTTGCCTCTCTAGAAACCTTCTGCCAAAGGACAAATGATTGGGTGCCTTCTGTCTTCGACACAAGTTTCCTTTGCAAACATGCGCCAAAGAGGGGGCATACTACAGACACCTCATTTTTGACCTTTTGAGATAAGTTACGATGTCCTGAACGTCATATGTAATGCCTCAAACTCTAAAAAATAAGGACCCAAACACATTTTCATTGGATTCTTTTTTCACTCACTATGGTAAGGGAATTAAATGTTAGGAAACTGGCGTATTGATTGTGCACCAGTCGAGCAGTGCATAAATTTAAATTATGTATTGTGATGCCTAGCGCAAAATCCAAATTATGTGCCTAATAAATGATACATAATTCATCGACTTTGAGGAAGTTTCCTTGGAGCTCTGATGTAAGTTCTGGTGCATCCTACTATGCGTCGTATGCTACGACACACAATTGGAATAGTGTGTCGGTGAGATATATGAAAATATGGTTATATTTAGCCCCAAATCTTACACTTCATTAGAATTTAAACAAGTAATTCGGGGCTTAATGCTTATTTTGAGAAGAGTTCTAACTCTAGACTAAAAAGAGGGTGATTTCCGTTTTTGAAAACTTATCTCAACATACAACCTAATTTTGACTCATAAACATCAGATTCACGAAATTGCTATTTTACTCAAAGTTGTCACGAACATCATATGTACTGCCTCAAACTCTAAAAAACAAGGACCCAAACACGTTTTCATTGGCTTCTTTTTGCACTCATATTAGTAAGGGAATTAAATGTCAAGAAGGCAAATTGATTGTGCACCAGTAGGGCAGTGCATAAATTTAAATTATGTACCACAATGCCTAGCGCAAAATCCAAATTATGTGCCTAAGAAATGATACTTAATTCATCGACTCTAAGGAGGTTTCCTTGGAGCTCTAATGTAGTTCATGCGCATTCTACTATGCGTAGTATGCTATGACGCACAATTGGAATAGTGTGTCGGTGAGATATATGAAAATATGGTTATATTTAGGCTCAAATCATATACTTTATTAGAATTAAAACAAGTAATTTGGGGCTACATGTTAGTTTTTTAGTGTTTCAGGAAAATAAAGCTAAAGGAGAAGAATTCTAATTCTAGACTAAAAAGAGGAGGGTGATTTCCGTTTTTGAAAATTTATCCCAACTTACAACCAAATTTTGACCCATAATACGTCAGATTCACGAAATTGCTATTTCACTCGAAGTTGTAAAGCTTTTCATTATCTTTCCAATGCAACAAGAATTGCATCAATCCAAATTCTGACTTAAAAGTTATGGCCAAAATACTGAAGCGGAATAAATCTCGGAATTTGGATTCCGTGCGCGCAAACTTGGATTCCGTGCAATTGAAACTGACCAGTGAGCTTATATTCGACACAGAGAACAGTCCGTGCAGGTGAAAAGTGAATTTTGCATGTGCGAAAATACCCGAACTGACCTATTTTGAGTCATTTAACGATTTGAACTCTTGGGGGTAGAGAAGAAACTCAAAACCCTAGAGGATCAAATCAAGAGCAGCCATGGAGATTAACATCAACACGATCATTCTTCCTTCAACCATGCGAGGCAACTTCCTAGGTTTAGGGTTTCGATGAAACCCTACTTTTTTAAATATCTCTTCCTTACTTTAATTCTTTTATCATAATTATGGATGGTGATTGCATGATGTGCGTACACTTGATTTTTAATAGGTTTATTTGATTACATGGGTTTTTGAATTTGTCTTGTAGATGGTTTGATTTCTTATGTGATTAATACTCTCTTCGAACCTAATACCTGTAGGTTAGGGACGTCGTACATGCAATGGTGCTTACGGTTGCACTATCTTAAGATTAGATATGCCATACTAAGATAGATCGAACCGCCCGTAGTTAATTTAGTGTACAAGGTTCGGTCTTTGTTGAAGATGGTTTATCCTATGATAAGATTTCACTTATCTTTATGTTGATCAATCGTGGGCTTGTAGCGATGATTGATCCTAACCATTCATAAATATAATAATGAAATTTACGGTAAGGAATTGATTTACGAAACTTGTTGTGGATTCTAAAACCCTAGAAGCCCATCTCTTTGATATTTTCTCTTAATTTTTAATTATTAATTTTATAATCCAAAATCTTTCACCTTATTAATTAGAACAATTGCATAGATTTACGTATTTAATTCAAACAATCCCTAAGGCTCGACATCCCTAGTATTTGCCCCAATTCAACACTCCTAGTATTGACGCACAATTGAAATTGTGCGCCGAGCCAACCGACGCATAATTAGCTCTCCCAACCATGAATATGTATTTAAAGGGGTCCCCAAGGCCTTCATTCCACACTTGTTTGTCTGTGAATTTTGAGATTTGGCTATGAATTCCAATATGAGTCAGAGTTTAAGATCGTAAGTATCGGGCTTAGACATTCGACCTTCTCTAGAACCTCAGAAACATCGAGAGTTGGGTTAGCAGATTGGGGCTCTCATGTCATTAACCCTTCTCATAGATCTCAAAAGTCGTAGCATTCTAGCCCATTTGCCCGAGAGAGGGGGGGGGGGGGGGGGGATGGTGATCGGGTAATCCTCCTAAACATAGTGGGGCCCAAAAATAAAACCCTTTAAGTTTTCATTTTTCAAACTTAGACAACCTAATTGCTAAGGTCGAGGGACCAATACTTGGTATAGGAGTCTTATCGCATGACCGGGAAAGACACATGATCAAGACGAGTCTACAAACATCAGAAAACCCACGTGGGAGGTGATCATAAAAGGATACGGGTCTACAAACGCAAGAAAACCACCATAGGTGGCGATCACAAAGGTAATTCTGTTCAAATTTTAATTCATATAGCCTTACACAAATGAGTCCCGTGCAACACAATCGGACATTTTCTAAAGGTTGAAAATAGTGTTTAAATAGCATTTGAGGCATAAGCCTGAAGGCGTAGTGTAAGCTTTTAGCCTCGAGTCATGGTGAGGCGTACTGAGGCATAGTAACGCATATGTGAGGCGCAACGAAGCTTAAGCCTCATGTGAATTTTTAATTTTCACTTTATCCTTTTTTTCTTATAAGTTTACCCTTTTAAAGGATTATTAGGGAATGGAATAGAGTAGGATAAGTAACTTAACATTATTATTTGTTAATGAGAAAGATAATGACCAATGAGTGATTAAATTTTTCTTACATGTTTTCTAATTTATTTATCATCTTTTATAAATTTCTTTATATATTTGTTACATTTTTTAAAATATTAAAAAAAAAAAATCGTAAGGCTTACGCCCTACACCCTGAGCGCTACACCTTCACCTTTAAAAACACTAGTTGAAACACACCGAATTGAAAATCACGTTCCGGCCATCACAGAAGACTGAATTATTAGGGCGATTTCGATAACGGTTTCAATAAGAACTGTTTCATATCCCAACAAGTTCAAATCCCAAAGCCAATACTCAGAAAAAATTGCCAGCCTCTATCGCAGATGTTGAAGAAAAATATTCTGAGGTGGTCATAGTGAAAAATAGGATAATACTTCCACCACTATTTGAAGAAGCAGAAGAACCGCTTCAACAGATATTGTCACTATATACGAAATTGAAACTGATGAGTGGGGGCAACCTACAATCGATCTACAAGAACCAACGTAACGAACAGAAATATGAATACGTGCTCCAAGAATTCTATATTACAAGTTACAACGATATTGTTACAAAGCTGTTTGACAGTCTACTATTACGGTGTTTGTCAGAACAAGAAGCTGGACAGGCCTTTAAAGAAGTTCAGTCCAAAATTTGTGGAGTTCACCAAACTGGGCCAAAGTTAAGTGATCAACTGAAACAAGGTAACAGGTTTCCTGGATTACCCTTTTCATAATTCTCTAGCCATTTACTCTCTAAAATTTTGTGGATTGATAGTTGCAACAGTATTTCAGTATACAATTTGGAACAGAGAGACCTTTTTTCTTGCTGCTTTGAAACAGATAGAACAGTCATCACCACCTTTGCCTGTGGCTTAGTGGTGATTTTCAGTTGCTAACAGAGAGAAATGGCAACTGAACATCAGCACTAAGCCACAGGCAAAGGCAGTGCAACAGTAGGAAAAGGGGAAACCATTCTGCTTTTGCAAGAAAGCGTATGATTTTGGACTCTTGAGAAGCAGATTTACCTTTCTCAGAAAGCATTGCCAATGAGGCAAGGCGGCTGCATGCAGCAGCCTTCGCTCCAGAAGTGTTCGTATTTGCATCAACAAGCTCTAAAACTCCTACAGTAACAGCACCCTGTTTAAGAAGCAGCCCCTTTCAGCAATATTACAACATTCAGAGTCAGGATTTAAAACAGAAATTCAAAAAGAATACAGGAATGAGTGTTCCTAGAAGATAAGAAAATAGATAGGTCTGTGTCCAAAAAATAAGATAATAATGAAAAAAGGGAATTATTAATACAGTTCAATGGAAGTGTCAATATGTATGAGGCATTATACCTGACTTGTGTTGGGTATTTTGGCTGCAGACCAGGAGGAAGACCCACCTTCAGGGGCTTCGGTTGCAGATAAAGGTCCATTTCCTGACAGATTGTTTGAAGATGACACGTCTTCACTATCATTAGACGACGAGACAGATAAATCAACACCAGTGGACGATGCTTCCAACCTAGAGACACCCAACCACACACACATCAGATTATGTTATATAATTTTCTCGGATTTTCCATTCAAAGAATAGAAGAAAAAGTTGAGAGGTAAAAATATTGGAAGGATCTGTCTAAACCATGAAAGAAATTGTAAACTTTGTTGCTCCGACAAGAAGAAAATGAGAATTTGTTGTACTCAATAATTTTAATGGTAAATACATTGAAGAAACCCCAAAGCTAGCTATGTCTAAAATAATAATAATAATAGACAGAAAATGACCTCACAGATTTTCCATCGAATTTTCTAATGTGAGCAATTCTATCATCATCTTCGCAAGTCACAAAGACAACCTTTTCCTGCAAATTATTATGATATATAATGCTTAAATTACATTTCATTATGAAGCTAAAATTGAAGGAGATTGTCCCTTCAGTAACTGGTGCAAAACACTTACTTGTCGGGCTCTAACACCAAGATGCGATAAGTGAGGCAGCTCCTGTAGAAGCACCACCCCTACAATGTTACTCCCCGCAGCTTTGACCTGCCAAACACATCAACGACTTTCTAAGGGTTCTACATGTAATTGATTTGCAATTATTTACGGGCATAAAGATGGTCCAGATGGCAAGAACAATTGCAAAGCCAGCAAAGATTGTGCACCTCCTCATCACCATCAGCTTTGTTGACCACAAGAATAACAGGTCCTGTAAGAGATGGCGGTAAAGAACCTGGGATAATACTCTCTACCTGAGGTGCAGAGTAAAATCATGGCATGTCATGTAAGATAATAAGGAAATGTTTAGAAGTGAAATCATGTGACAGGCAACGGCAATGTGTTGATTACACAGAATGAAAAGCAATTTTCCAAAAGACAATTTGTGTCCATGTAATAAGAGAGATACCAGGCTGGAACTTTCAAGAATCATTCCATACAATAAAAGATATTCTAAAATACTGCGTACACTTGGGCATTAACTCATCCATGATACTAAGATATCAGGGTGGTTACAATTAAAGCATACTCAAAAATACTGTGGACACTTAGGCTGTTGGAGATGAACACATCCATTATATTAAGATATTAGGGTGGCTACAATCTAAATATTTACAATTCCAATACCAAGATCTCAATTTGCTAAAGAAAACAAACAAACTTGTGATTCAACTGAATTGATTTTGAAAAAAATAGTACATGACACAAGTATTGAGTAACTCCCAGTGTCTGCAGCACAGACAAGGAAGAGGGGAAAAAAAAGGGTATCAAACATCATATGGTTGAAATTTGTTTCAATTATTTCGTTACTTGCTCTTGCATTTTTTTATTGAGGAACCAGTGTGCTTTACAAATCCACTAAAATTCTTTACAATTTATGTCACATTGAGTGGAATTTTTGGAAAATTTGACCAGTTTTAAGAGTTTAAAGCAGAAACTTCTATATTATCTAAATGAATTTTTGGAAAATTTGACCAGTTTTTAGAATTTAAAGCAGAAACTTCTATATTATCTAAATGATTTCCCAGCATGTGACCAATTAAGAGAGAGAGAGAGAGAGAAACTTACCATGTAATTAATAAAATCAATGGCAGAGGAAAAACATTAGCCTATAATTTCATTATAGTGAATATAAAATTTGTTTTAGCTTAAGAATTGAGGAAAGATGAAATGGAATTCAATGTGAAATACTAAGGTGAACATCATTCCCAAATTTAGGAAGGTTTGTAAGGTTCATTACTAATGTACAATGTTGACATACGAATAAATTATTCATTTCTTATTTTGCACTATTTATCTTTTAATTTTTTAATTAATTTTTTATTACCAGGGAAATCTTAAAATTCATTCTTCAATTTTATTATCTGATATTTATATTCTACAATTTTAAGTTCCAGTTCAATTTTGAAAATTAATCCTTCTTGACACTAAATGGTGGTGCTTCTAAGTGCTAACTAAACTAATCGTCAACAATTACCTGTATAAGGGTTCCAATGGCCGATCCTGGAACAAGAACATCCCAACCTTGGGAACCCAAAGTAGCTCGAACTGATTTTAAAAGAAGGGTGAGGAGTTTTGAAACCTGAAAAATGACGCTGCAGACGATGTTTGAAAATGGTACAGTCAGTTTGATAGTACAAATTGTATATCTCCGATTACAAGATCAATGAGAACAATGGTAGAAACAAATGCAGTGAATTCAGCTATAAAAATAACAATAACCATACCCTGCACGAATTTCAGCTTCAGTGTATGTCTTAACACTGTTCTCAGGAATTCCAAGAGCTTTTCCTAGCTTCTGCAAAGCCCATGAAAAGTTTCTAAATCATGAGCTATTTGATTGTTTTCAGGGGGGGAAAGGATAAAAGAAAAAGATAAAGGTACTCTGTGAACCAACTTAGCCTTTCGGCTCTTCATCTCTATAACACAACATGACAAAGGACACAGGACAAGGGACAGTGAGTGCTGTGCCAATAGCTTAGATCCAGTTCAGATCATAGGGGACATGTTGGTGCTGTAAAAAAACATCTAAAGATGTCTCCATGCATTAAGAGTATGGTTAAATTTCTGTTAATATGCTTCCAAGAAGATGGAAGCTGAAGATTGTTTGGAAGTGGATTAGGTGTTAGCCTATGTTACCCAGATATGGCATGGATACGTTATGGCTACAACATTTAAAAATGAATTGAACTAGCGAGCACAAATACAATACAAAAATTGTAGTAGTTTGCCAATATGGTACCTTTTTTTTTCAGATTATTAGAGGTAGCAACTATAACCAGGAAGTCATCAAGACAGATATCAATTGGAGGCAGATACTAAATGGATATCCCAAATGGATAAAGATGTTGATACAGGCATGCCTGCACAATTTTATTGTGAAAAGAAAAACCAACTCTAACAAGAGAACAGAAGCAAACCTCCACTCTATGAGGAAAAATCTGAAGAAGCACCTCAGAATATTCCTCAATTAGTCTCCTTGATCTGTCTAAAGTAGCCTTGAGTCTCAATGCCCAAATAGTCTTCCCATCCTCATTGCCTGCCCAGGTAAATAGAGCCCAAAAAGACTAAATATGATTAGGTAAGCATCCGCACAACCCAAAACAGATTCAGGTGAGCATTGGAGCTATTTATTCAAAACCCAAATCAAGGAGGTATACCTTCTCTTTCAGATAGTCTTTTTTGTTGCCATGCAAGAAGCTCACTCACAATAGCAGTGCATTCCTCTGGCTTCCACCCAGAAAGTCCCACCTGGCGTATGCCCATGACAAGGGCACTGAGCGAAGGCTTCCAAGAACCTACATTCTTTGACCCTGCGTTCTGTGCAAGCCAAGATGACCCTCCCATAGCTTCAAGTGAATTGAGGAATCTATTAAAAGAAAGAAACACAAAAAGTCATTGGTAAATAATAATAAGTATAATATATGAAAGAAATGGAACACAGGAAAAATATTAAGCATGGACATACCACCTACATAAGTTCAATTATGAAAAAAAAGTGACAGCGCCCTTTTAATTATTAGTAAGATGTTTCTCAAATATAAACAATCTCACAACTTCAACCAGCAAATGTACGGTATCCAATATATATAGCTGGCCATCTTGTGCCAACAGGATGCAATATAGGAGCAGTTTGTCTAACCATTCGTAGTTTCTGTTCTTAGAAAGCTTAGGCATAAGGATAGGTTATTGATTTCGTGTTTTCATGATCTTTTTTTGTAGATATAATAATCTACTTAAGGAATCAACAGGTATAACAAACTAGTGAGGAAAGTGTATAGGAAGAGACTCAAAGCATCTCGGAAAAGATCCAACTCCCACAATCTCTTATCTTCCCCCTCCCTCACAATGGAGATTGCCGCCAACAGTGTCGATCGCATGGAAAATGAACAATCAACTACCAGCTACCAATTTTTCTGATTTTGGGCATGCGAGCAAAGTTATCATTTCTCTCATCAGTGACAAAAGTCAACCCCTGTGAAACCATAATTGTTTCAACATTCACTTTCAGCAAGGTTGACACCATTGACTGCACGGTAGAATAAGCATTTATGTTTTTTGTCGATGATCACAATCATTGGAGCGCTCATTCACGCGGCACCCATTCATGTGATTGGTTGCAAGTGGCAGCCAACCGACTGTGGAACCAGCAAATTTTACCTGGTCTATGGGACCAGTAAACCTTCACCCATATATAAAGTTTTACTATAAGGTTCACGTCTAAGTAATTATTTCTTAAAAATATTTGACATTGAACGATAAAATACATTATCACCAACTGAGAAAAGAAAAAAATACATTACCGTAAAAAGAACAAATCCTCTAAATGGAAGTACATGCGACTACACTAAAGATACACTCAGATAGTTACAAGAGAGAGAGAGAGAGAGAGAGAGAGAGAGAGAGGTTCTCTCATGAAGCGAAAAGTTAAATTGCACCTGCTTAAAAGAACAAAGGAATAGTCCTCCAGGCCGATCTCACAGAGACGCCACTGCATAACAGTGGTTGTTAGAAGCAATATTATAAATTTCTAAATAACTCAGATGTATGCATCAAATTATTCATGTGAACCATTGAAAATATCCTACCTTTTGACGCATTGCTATTGCAGCATCAGGGGCATCATTTCTAAGACCACTTTCAAGACCTTTCACAATCACAGCTCTTAGACCCGTCAAAGAATCCAAGGTTTGAGTTATAAGATCAACACTATCATTTCTGAGGACTTCATTTTGTCCTTCCAAGCTGTCCAAACTCTGCAAATATATGACCAAAACATTATCATTCAATATTACATCTGAGAATCAGCCACATTTAGCCCATAAGCTCGCCTAGAGATTCACAACTGGAATTAGAAGTCTTTAGTGAAAATGCAAGATTTAAATCTTCCATTCAACTCAATAAATTTTGCACGATCAAATTCAACTCAATAAATTTTGCACGATCAAATTTCCAACTCATAGTTTCCAATAATAAAAAAACCATGAACTACTACGACAAAGGATGATTTAATGGGTGTACACTGTATTTACTTGTGCTATAGAATTATCTGTCATAGCAATATTGAATGGATTTTCTTAGGTCGCTAAGTTTTTCCCTATTTGCAGAGATTTTCTATAGTTGCACAAAGTTTTGCAGTCACAATATACGGCCTATCCTGCAGTTACCATGTAATCATGAATGAAGACTCTATAAATTCTTTCTTTCCACGTTTGCAAAGATGGCTGCGCAAATTTCCTGCAATAACCCAGATGTGCCATTGCAAGCACATATTTGTGGGGCTAGACTGCTCTGCAATCCCAAAATCAATATTCCAGTACTGACGCAGAGATAATGGATCAGGCAGTACTCTCACCAAAAATGTAGCACCACTGGGTGAATATCTGTGGTCTGCGGTCACACAGATTACCCATTATCATGAGGTTGCAGCACTGTCACAAATATTTTCCAGTCGCATAGTGCTGTCACAGATTTAAAGTACATTTGTCGATGATTTTGTTATAACGAAGATTTTTTGCAGTTGCAGATGGTAATTTTCCAGAGTCATGCATAGGTCCACCAATGAATACAGGCTGTTGTGGAGTCCAACTGTTCCCACAAAGATCTTCTACAGCTGTAGAGCTTCTCTGTTGCAAAGACTTATGATCAATAAGATCTGCAACTCTCACTGAGGCACTGGAGCATGTTTTGTAGCAGATTTTTCGTGCAGTACTGTTGCAGGGTAGCAGCAAAATTACTAATTTTTCATGTGTTCAGTCAATCTCTATATGCTAAAATGGTCCAACCTTGTGAACTACAAAGTTATGTATGAGCATGCAAATCAGTGAAAGTACAGGTCTGACAATTTTAGCATAAGGAGATTGGCCGTTCACACTTGAAAGTGAATGTGTTAGTTACCTTATACCAACTCTTTGCAGTAAGTACCAAACCATCAGATCCATAGTGGAATCAATAACTGAAAAAATTAAAGATATAGTTATACCATGAAACAACAGCCCCATATATCCCAACTTAGTGATAACCACTATGTCTTTTGTCTTGCAACCGCATCTCCATATGACAATTTTTTTTTTAAAGATTTTTTTAACGATGAAAATTAAAATTTTGAAATAAAGGAGAAAATTTGAAACAATATCAGTCTTACAAATGTCCCTCACTATTTCCTCATGGTTCGTCTGGTTTCCATGACCTAAGAAATAGTTTTCTAGTAGAAAATAGTTCTTCTATTTGGAAACCCACAATAAATCAACGTAATAGAAAATTCATAAATATGTAGGTAGGTATGTATGTGTGTGCAAATACTACTACACCATGTACACAAGGACACCTACAGAACCGAAATCCGTATACTTGTCAACGTCAAAATAACTGGTATTTTATAGTTCCTCATGGGAAGAGACATGCATTCATTATGTAAAAACTTAAATTAATAGTACAAATACCAAGACAAACTATTCAACCTAAATGAAATATTGAGTCACACATGTGTGTGTAGATTCATGCACGCACACACATTCATGTGCACATGCAAAGAGAGAGAGAGAGAGAGAGAGAGAGAGAGAGGGAGGGAGAGAGTTTGAAATTGTACTTTCCATGTAGAATCCAATTGAGGCAGAAACATTTAGCCATGAATGCTTAACCAGTGGAGATAAGGTAAATGAATAAGCACTATATATATATATATATATATAAAGTCAAGACCATAAGCATCGAGAAACAAGAGATACCTGTTTGCACTCCAAAAATGCAGTAAGAGCTTGTAAGCTCTGCCCATCGAAAGACTCCCTGATCGACTCTAGTTGTTCGGTGAGGCTACAATGGCAAAGAGTTAGAATTAGCTATTTATATCAGCGAACAAACAGAGCCAGTTGGAGCTTGTAACAGAAAACCATTTGCTTTGGCAGAAATTTTCAAATGACACACAACACTTGCCATGATAGATCAAGTGCCGAGAAACAAGAAAGAATAATAATGCAAACATGGAACAATACTAGTCAGAGAAAGCAATTAATTTTTAGGGCTTATTTGGTAACAAGGAAAATGGCTCATTTGTCCTGAAAATGAGTTGGAAATTTATTTTCTACCATTTTTTGGCAACCGCTGTGGGGCCCACATGGGAAATGCAGTTTTCCTCATTTGCTTAAAATCAGTTTTTTTTTTTTTTTTTTTACTAAAAACGAATTTTATGCATACATTACAAATATGCTTGGAGGTCCCAATGTCTTTTTCAAACTATATTGAATTTGAATAAATTTATTTTACTTAAATATTTTTGTCAAACAATATTTAGAATTTTCCAAGGTCCTACAAATGCGTTTTTCCCGACAAATTGAAACAAATAAAACTGTCCATTTCCCCTACAAATGTATTTTCCCTACAAATTGCCAAACGAGGCGTTATAAAAGAATATGCTAGAAAGTTGAACAAGTTAATATTTTTGAGAAGCAAACTATTTAACGGTAACTTCTTCCAAAATTCCTAAAGAAATTAAAAACCCACTAATATTGTTGAAGCTAGTAATTTATCCATCATAATTCTTTATCTATCTTGGTTCTACCCTATTTTGAACAGGTGAAAATTTACTATCTACTCCTAAAATACGACTATATATGTATATATATATATATATATATATATATATATATATATATATATATATATATAAGTTCACATACAATGGCATTTCTCGCTCATTTCCATCAAAGTGAACACTCCACTAACAGAAATCTCCTACGGAGTAAGGATCAACTGATCCAAGGATCCTCCACCATAGTCTTGAGAGCACTCGCCTCAAAAGAGAGAAACTCTTCTCCCATACTATCGCAGAAAATATCTCACACCCCTGCCATACCGTTTACTCAAACAACTTTTGACTATACCCAGACACTGTAGGCCTGATATTGGGGAAAAACTAAGAGTAAGCCTTCTTCAATGCATGAATAACCTTAAATCCAATAATCTGAGATACGGTTAAGAGAGCCCCCATTGTAATTCAGAACAAAGAATAATTTGAATCCATGTAGAAAGGGGCAATCAATAGAGAACCTATAAAAAATTAATAAATATAGGTTCACAATGGTGAAACTAATTCATCCCATACAAGATAAGGGACAGCTAATGGACAACAAGTCAGCTGTGAAGATCAAGCGAAGAGGTGCAGCAGCGTGATAGGGGATCAAACACCAATGTCAGGTTGTCAGATCACAGAGGTCCAAGAGAGTAAAATCCTCCTTTGAGGATTCTGTTCAAAACCCCTTGGGTTTGAGTTCCAAAAAATGAAGTTGAACCAGAGGCTTCTGCAACCTCGACAACTTGTCGAGCTGGAGGACAAAGAGGAAAGGGGCCACTATTCGAAACTCTGTAAAGAGTCGTCAAACGACTACTCCAGAAGAGAAAAGTGAAGCAAAAAAATCCGATCAAAACTGTCCACTTTCCGACAGGAACCGATGAAAACTAACCCTAATTGATGACATCAGCGTGATGTCAGTGCTGACGGTAGCAAAAATAGGTGATGTCAGCAAGAGAGAAGCTGACGTCAGCAAGAAAAGGTTGATAAATCCTCCTTGGTTGGGCTCTGATACAAACTTGACTTCTTCAGGCTAGAGAATTAGGGTAAGGGTTAGGAAGAAAAATGAGAACGAGAGAGAGAGAAGTGGAATAAAATAACTTGGTTAGGGTTAAGAGAACCCTACTAACCTTTATACTAATAATAAAATAGAAATTACACCTCACAGCCAAAGGTAATACAGTCACACCATAAGTGGCACACTTTTAATTGTCTTGTGAGCCTTGCCAAGACATGAACTGCACAGTTCATTGTCCTGGTACTGTGCCAACTCATCCCACAAAGACCTCATTGGGTGTAGCATTCACTCAAAGACTTCTCTATCCGACGTAGATTACTAATCTTATCACTTAACTGAAACATCTTAGTCAGATTCTACTGCTGAGAATAGGCTTCACGAACAGCTTCCCATAAGTCCTTAGCATTGGGCAGACTCATAAATGACTGGCTGATCTCTGGTTGCGTAGAATGCAACAATATGGTTATCACATACCAATTCTCGGATTCCCAAACACCATACTTCGGATCCGCAGTAGCTGATTGGGCGAGTGCCATAAATGTAGCCCAATTTATTCTTCACCCCAAATACATGTATACAGACCAAGATCACGACAAGTAATTCCTTTCATCAAACTTGATGGGGGTGATCTGAAGGCCCCGGGACCTTCATTGCCACTACCTACAACAACCTTGGAATCCATCATCACAAAGAGACACCAAGAACACAATCAGGGGTTCTACAACCTCCTTCTCCACTACACAGACGGATACACACCCTTCCTTTCATAACCACATCGCCACACGGCCCAAGCATGCACAAAGAACATCAAAAAACCATCTCCAGTAAAATCAGCACTATTCACAACCATAGACAGCACTTTTCAGCCAAGTAGAGGTAAAATGTAAATGATTCTAGGCACTAGACATCAAACATTGTTGGAATCAAAGGTTGCACATATTTCAGCAAGTTTCAGACATTTCCAAGGCACTTCCAACAAGTTGTACAAAAAACGATAGCAGATAGCATCAAGAAGGCATAAAAAAAATATTAACGCATTTACCGAAGGGTTCTCGGAGGATTCACACACTTCCGACGAGGTATGGCGCAATCCTGGCGAGATCTGACATTGTTCCGACAAGATCTGATTAGATCATGGGGTTTTGGCAAGGTTGAAGATAGTTTCAGCGAGGTTTACTGCATTTTTGATGAGGTTTAAAGTGGTTCTGGCAAGATCTGAAACAAAGTTGTGATTACGGCGAGGTTTAACAGGATTTTCGGCGATGTCTAACAAGTTTTGGTGAAGGGTGATGGATTTCAACAACAATTGATGAGTTTCAGTGAAAGTTTAGTGGGTTGCGGTGATAATTGGAAGAGGTTCGGCGAGGTTTGACTAGCTTCTACAAATAGTGGCTTCTACAACTATTTGCAGGTTTGGCCCGAGGTTGAAGATGATGATTGTGGCGTCCCCAAATTCACACACCGGATCAATGCGCTCACTTGGAGACATCACACTACATCACATATCCATGATCTTATATAAATCAATTATTCCATAAAGATCCGCATATAAACGCAACAGAAAAATAACTATTAAAAGTGCACGCATAAATTTTTATTTTTTTATATCATCATGAGAGCAATGCTAAAATATGAGATACCAACCTATTATACCATATTGTATGCTTACTCCTTAAATTAAATAAAACTGAAATCAAGCATAATCCATCATTAACATAAACTTGTTCATAAAAATAATCTGAAATAAACATCTTAAGATCTTTCCTAATGCATGAAGAAAAACCTATAAACTAAACTTCAAATCCTACTTCGCTCAAATCTGGATTTCCATCAATCATTGACGCATCTACTTTATCCTCTCCATGTATAGCTGTACTCCCTGGAATCCCAAACAATGGATTAGTTTACCAAGTAAACTGGTATGGACCAGACATGATGAGACTAATAGAAAAGGTCCATAACTCAAATCATCTCATAAAATCAAACAATAACAAAAATATAACATGTGATAAAGAATAAGTAAAGCAATAGAATGAAACTGAAACATAGCATTAAATCTAAATAAACATTATGGCTTGGGTCTCTACCCTAATTTCATGTGTGGCTATTTTTAATTGTGCATTTAATGCTTATGAATCGGCATACATAATGGACACGGTTATCTCTTTCTTAATCATTATCCTAATCTTCTCTGATCTTTCAATTAGTATCTACGTTAACCTTCACATAACTTCTCTTCAGTTAAGTAGTAAGCTTAAAATTAAAGACCTTCTCCATCTCTTCAATCTTATCATTAATACATGGATGCATAACTTTTATTACTTGTCATTCTTATTCATGTTAATTCCTCTAGCATAAGCCCATAGGAATTCTATCATAATCATAGAAATATTTTGCTTCCATGTGTCATGTCGTAAACATATCTTTTCACTTTTATGAATGTCATGAATATACATGCATAGAAAAACTGAAAATCGATCAATCATGCAATAGCTTTTTAACTTGTTTAGGCTTAACACATCATAAATATGTAATCTCTATCGATTCCTACTTGTTTCATGTTGTGTAAATCAAACATCCTAGCTTGCATGGATTCTAAGCAATAAAATAATGAACATAAATAAACATTTAAGCATGATGATTAAACATAGACAATATTTGAATAGAAATTCATTGCTTGCATCCTAGACAAATTCTGAAATTCCTAACAAATTCTAGATTTTGGACAGATTCTGAATTCTGAACTGATTCTAAATTCTGAACTGATTCTGGATTCTAGACAGATTCTGGATTTTGAACAGATTCTGCACAGAATTTCGTGATCAATCACGAAACCTCGTACCCGCGATTAAACATAAAAATTTAACAATCTAATATGAAGAATATTCATTAAATGAAATAAACCCTAATTCCTATTTTATTTTTGTGTTATCTACGTTTCTGATTAATCTCAACATGATTTCTCCATACCTCTAATCGGCGCGTAAAATTGACGCAATTCCTATCCTTGATTCAATCCGAAGCTCTAATCCAAAATTCGGTAGCGTCGTAAACTCCTCTCACGTTCTTCTTAAGCCTTCAAACCGAAAACTCTAGGGTTCCTCTTCTAATTCTCTCTCTCTCTCTCTCTCTCTCTCTCTCTCTCTCTCTCTCTTTCTCTCTCTCTCTCTCTCAGGTTATTAGGTAATAAGAGTTACATAAAATTCTATAATTTAATCTCTATATTTATAATACTTTATGATTTTATTTTTAATTCTATTTAGAATGCTTTAAGGTTTCCTATTTAATATCTAACTCTATTTAGAATACTTTCAAGTTTCCTATTTAAGATCTAATTCTATTTAGAATGTTTTAAGGTCTCCTATTTAATATCAAATTCTATTTAGAGTACTTTAAAGTTTCCTATTTAAGGTCTAACTTTATTTAGAATTTCCTACATGGGTCTTAAGTGATTCTATGCGCCTTTAATTACTTAATGGGTCTTTAGTTAATTTACTAACACATTTTAAAAGTCCATTAAACATTAATAAACGCACCCCAATTATTACCAACACATATTTAAGGGCTTTTAGGGTAAGTTAATTAGATTAATTAATTATCATGAGTCATTATAAAATAAAGTACGCATTACATTCATGAGTAACAATTAATCACATCCATCAAATTAATCAAACTACTCATAATTACAAATCTAGCAAATAATTAAGGACTAAATAACGCAAAATCTCAGTCGTTACATTCTTCCCTCCTTACTGAAAATTTTGTCCTCAAAATTAGATCATACCTGAAGTAAAAAGGTGTGGATATTCCTTCCTCATATCATCCTTGCGCTCCCAAGTAGATTCTTCTCGTGAGTGGTGCTTCCAATTAATCAAAACCAATGGAATCTTCTTATTAAGCAATGTCCTCTCCTTTCTTTCTAGAATTGAAATTGGTTCCTCAATGATAGTCATGTCCTTCTCAATTTCTAATGGCTCCAAATCAATCATATGTAAAGGGTCCTTGATATACTTCTTCAACATTGATATGTGAAAAACATTGTGCATCCCGGATAACTTTGCTGACAACTGAATCCGATAAGCCGTCTCTCCAATCCTCTTCAATATTTCAAAAGGTCCAACATACCTCGGACTTAGTTTTCCTCTCTTTCCAAATCTCATTATGCCCTTAATAAGTGAGATTTTGATAAAAACTAAATCTCCCTTAGCAAATTCTGCATCTCTCATTTCTTTATCCGCGTAACTTTGCTGTCTGCTTTGAGTCGTCTTCATACGTTCTCTGATTAGTTGCACTTGTGTCATCGTGTCGTCAACAATTTATGGTCCAAGTAGGTTTCTTACTCCAACCTCATCCCAGCATAACAGTGTTCTGCAGTTCCTTCCGTTAAGTGCTTCATATGGTGACATTTGAATCGTTGTTTGATAACTGTTGTTGTACGAAAACTCTGCTAATGCTAAGTGATCATCCCAACTTCCCTTAAAATCTAGCGTGCATGCTCTCAACATGTTCTCTAACATTTGATTCAACCTCTCAGTTTGACCACCTGTCTGAGGGTGAAAAGCTGAACTATACTCCAATCTTGATCCCATACCATCCTAAAAACTCTGCAACATACGTGAAGTAAACTTGGAATCCCTATCGAAAATAATACTCGCTGGCACTCCATGTAAACGTACAATTTCTCTTATGTAGATATCTGCCAGTTGCGTAGATGAAAAAGTAGTCCTGACTGGAATAAAGTGTGTTGATTTCGTCAATCGGTCTACTACCACCCAAACCGAATCGTTCCTTCTTTTCGTCCACGGTAATCCTGTGATAAAATTCATACCAATGCTCTCCCATTTCCATCCTAGTACAAGCAACGGCTGTAATAATCCTAATGGTTTCTTGTGCTCAGCCTTCATTTGCTGACAAGTAAGGCATCTTGACACATAATCTGCAATCTCCTTCTTCATATCTGGCCACCAATAATTCCTCTTTACATCTTGATACATCTTTGTACTTCCAGGGTGTATCACGAATTTTGATCTGTGAGCATCATAGAGAAGTTGCTGCTTCATTTTCGCATCATCTGGTACACAATATCTTCCCTTGAATAATATTATTTCATCATCTCTACATGTTACTTCTGCATTCTTACTCTCCTTCACACGAACTAGAACTGGATCTTCTAACTGCTTCCCTCTAATTTGATCTAATAGTACCGGCTTAATATCGATGTAGGATAACAAAGCCCTTGGTCTAAGAATCTTCTCTAGAACATTCCTACTCAGCGCATCAGCTACTACGTTAGCCTTCCCTGGGTGATACCTAATCTCAGGGTTGAAGTCTATCAGAGTCTCCATCCATCTCCTCTGCCTCAAGTTCAGATCCTTCTGCGTAAACAAGTACTTTAAACTCTGATGGTCAGTTGATACGATGAACTTCTCCCCGTAAAGGTAATGCTTCCATAACTTCAACACGAAAATAATTGCTGCGAGCTTTAAGTCATGTGTCGAGTAGTTCCTCTCATGATCTTTCAATTACCTTGAAGCATAGGCGATAACTTTCTCATTCTGCATAAACACACCACCCAAACCCTTATTTGACGCATCTGTATAAATAAGAAAACCTCCACTACCTGATGTTGTCGTCAAAATTGGTGCGGTTGTCAATCTTCTTTTTAGCTCTTGAAAACTCTTCTCGCATTCATCAGACCAAACAAATTTCGTCTTCTTCCTTGTCAAATTTGTAAGCAGTCCAAAAATCTTTGAAAAACCTTCTACAAATCTTCTATAATACCCTGCTAAACCAAGAAAACTTCTAATCTCGGTCACGCTCTTCGGCCGTACCCACTGAACAATTACCTCGATCTTTGCAGGATCAATAGTGATTCCTTTCTCAGAAACCCGATGGCCTAGAAAAGCCACCTCCGTCATCCAAAACTCACACTTGCTCAACTTGGCAAAAAGTTGGTGCTCCAAAAGTGTCCGAAGCACTATCTGTAGGTGAGTAGCATACTCCTCTGATTTTGAATAGACTAAAATGTCGTCCACAAAGACTACTACAAATTGGTCCAAAAAGGGTCTAAATACCCTATTCATCAAGTTCATAAACACTGCAGGTGCATTCGTCAAACCAAAAGGCATCACTAAAAACTCGAACTGTCCATACCTTGTATTAAAAGTTGTCTTTTGTATATCCTCTTCTTGTACTCGCACCTGATGGTAACTAGACCTTAAATCAATCTTTGAAAAGTATCGAGCTCCTCCCAACTGGTCAAACAAATCATTAATCCTCGGTAACGGGTATTTATTCTTCACTGTCACTTGATTTAACTGTCTATAATCGATGCATAGTCTCATTGAGTCATCCTTCTTCTTCACAAATAAAACCGGGGCTCCCCATGGTGAGTGACTCAAGCGTATGAATCCCTTCCCAAGAATAACGTCAAAATCTTCGAAGTCCAAAACAATCAAATCGGCCTTCAGGTCGTTCTCTCCAATTCGAACAACGCAATCTGGGTAGTACCGATCAGCAATGACAGTTTTTCCTAAAGGTGTTGCGTCAACCAAGGTAAAGCTCATTATGCTAGGATCCCTCTCCAATAGTGGAGCGAAACCCAAAGAAACAAATGAATGTGAAGCTCCTGAATCCATAAGTACGTGAGCGAAACATCCGTCAATCAACAAAGGGCCTAAAACAAAGACACACATTCATCATTGCTAAGCGATCTTAATAAAGAAAATTTCTAACTTTAAATTTCTCTTGGATTCTTAAGTGTCTTAATTAACGTCTCATATTTGCGTGATTTATAAAGCTAAGGTAGATAAATATGCACATTAAATATAACAATTTGAATAGCTCCTATATGCAATAAAAGGAAGATAAACTATCTAAAACGTATCGTGAATCACATCATCGGAGGCTCTAGCATCCATCTCAGATAAGGTATAAACTCGTCCATGAGCCGTTATCGTCATCGGTGCTTTCTGATTCTAATTCGGCTCCTTGCAATCCGCCGCTCTATGCCCTTCTTTCCCGCAGTTATAGCATGCGGTCGTTCCTCGTAAACATTTACCATAGTGTTGCTTCCCGCATGCGTTGCACGGCGGTTTCGACTTCATCGCCGTATGGGTTATCATAGTTGTTGGTTGTCCCTTCTGCTGAATCTATTGGGGTTTACCATATGGGGTAAACTTCCTCCCCTGTTGATTGTTGTGCCTGCCCATGACCCGATTTCGTCCATTAAACTGATTGCTACTCTGAATCAATTAACCAAAATTCTTCCCTTGATTTGTCTGGCTAACATCTCTCTCTACAGCATAACATCTATCCAATAAATCTCTGAAGGTAGTACTCCTATGCCCTACTACAAGAGACCTGATATGTGGCCTAAGTCCCTGCTCAAACTTCCTAATACAGAAGGTCTCATCAGCTAACATGTTCGACACAAATCTTCCAAGTTCAGTAAATGCCCTATCATAGGCATCGATTGTCATGTTCCCTTGTTCTAACTTCAAAAATTCAGTAATCTTACCCTCATGAACACTCTACAGATAATTAAAGATTCACACAAATTATGCCCAAGTCCAAACATGTTCTGGGTTTGCTGCAATTGTTGTATCGTTGACTTGACTCCACCAGTGGTCTATAGCGTCTTCCAATTTGTAAGTTGCTAGTCTCACCTTACTAGCATCGGGCACTGCATTATCCCAAATATTTTTTCTAAGTGTTTAATCCACCTTTGTGCCTCCATAACATCGCCAGTTCCATTGAAAGTCCTAGGATGGTCCTTTTTAAACTCATCCACATCCGATCTAGGCATGGGTGCTCTCGCCGCATTGATCGCCCTCGTAATAGCATCTGCTAACTTATCACCTTATCTCTGAAAATTGGTCATCTGAAATCAATACCATTCCTACATTCGTTTCAATCTCCACAAATTCAGATCGCAAAACTTGCTTTGATACCAACTGTGACGTCCCCAAATTCACACACCGAATCAATGCACTCACTTGGAGACATCACACTACATCACATATCCATGATCTTATATAAATCAATTGTTTCATAAAGATTCGCATATAAACGCACATGAACTTGTTCATAAAAATAATCCGAAATAAACATCTTAAGATCTTTCCTAATGCATGAAGAAAAACCTATAAACTAAACTTCAAATCCTTCTTCGCTCAAATCTGGATTTCCATCAATCATTGACGCATCTACTTTATCCTCTCCATGTATAGCTGTACTCCCTGGAATCCCAAACAATGGGTCAGTTTACCAAGTAAACTGGTATGGACCAGACATGATGAGACTAATAGAAAAGGTCCACAACTCAAATCATCTCATAAAATCAAACAATAACAGAAATATAACATGTGACATAAAGAATAAGTAAAGCAATAGAATGAAACTGAAACATAGCATTAAATCTAAATAAATATTATGGCTTGGGTCTCTACCCTAATCTCATGTGTGGCTATTTTTAATTGTGCATTTAATGCTTATGAATCGGCATACATAATAGACATGGTTATCTTTTCTTAATCATTATCCTAATCTTCTCTGATCTTTCGATTAGTATCTACGTTAACCTTCACATAACTTCTCTTCAGTTAAGTAGTAAGCTTAAAATTAAAGACCTTCTCCATCTCTTCAGTCTTATCACTAATGCATAGATGCATAACTTTTATTACTTGTCATTCTTATTCATGTTAATTCCTCTAGCATACGCCCATAGGAATTCTATCATAATCATAGAAATATTTTGTTTCCATGTGTCATGTCGTAAACATATATTTTCACTTTTACAAATGCCATAAATGTACATGCATAGAAAAATTGGAAATCAATCGATCATGCAATAGCTTTTTCACTTATTTAGGCTTAACACATCATAAATATGTAATCTCTATTGATTCCTACTTGTTTCATGTTGTGTAAATCAAACATCCTAACTTGCATGATGGATTCTAAGCAATAAAATAATGATGAACATAAATAAACATTTAAGCATGATGATTAAACATAGACAATATTTGAATAGAAATTCATTGCTTGCATCCTAGATAAATTCTAAAATTCCTAACAAATTCTGGATTTTTGACAGATTCTTGATTCCAAACAGATTCTGGATTCTGAACTGATTCTGGATTCTAAACAGATTCTGGATTCTAGACAGATTCTGGATTCTGAACAGATTCTGGATTCTAGACAGATTCTGGATTCTGCACAGAATTTCGTGATCAATCACGAAACCCCGTGTACCATCGAAAACCCGCGATTAAGCATAAAAATTTAACAATCTAATATGAAGAATATTCAATAAATGAAATAAACCCTAATTCCTATTTTATTTTTGTGTTATCTACGTTTCCGATTAATCTCAACATGATTTCTCCATACCTCTAGTCTTCGCATAAAATTGACGTAATTCCTCTCCTTGATTCAATCTGAAATTCGGTAGCGTCGTAAACCCCTCTCACGTTCTTCTTAAGCCTTAAAACCGAAAACTCTAGGGTTCCTCTTCTAATTCTCCTTCTCTAGAATTCTCTCTCTCTCTCTCTCTCTCTCTCTCTCTCTCTCTCTCTCTCTAAGGTTATTAGGTAATAAGAGTTACATAAAATTCTGTAATTTAATCTCTATATTTATAATACTTTAATTCTATATTTAATCTCTATATTTTATTTTTAATTCTATTTAAAATGCTTGAAGGTTTCCTATTTAATATCTAACTCTATTTAGAATACTTTAAAGTTTCCTATTTAAGATCTAATTCTATTTAGAATGTTTTAAGGTTTCCTATTTAATATCAAATTTTATTTAGAGTACTTTAAAGTTTCCTATTTAAGGTCTAACTCTATTTAGAATTTCCTACATGAGTCTTAAGTGATTCTATGGGCTTTTAATTACTTAATGGGTCTTTAATTACTTAATGGGTCTTTAATTAATTTACTAACACATTTTAAAAGTTCATTAAACATTAATAAACGCACCCCAATTATTACCAACACATATTTAAGGGCTTTTAGGGTATGTTAATTAGATTAATTAATTATCATGAGTCATTATAAAATAAAATACGCATTACATTCATGTGTAACAATTAATCACATCCATCAAATTAATCAAACTACTCATAATTACAAATCTAGCAAATAATTAAGGACTAAATAACGAAAAATCTCATTCGTTACAATGATAATGTCTTTCGTGGTCTCCGTTGCTCTGATGGTGATGCTCCAAGAGGGAAAGTAATTCAGAATATGCGTCCAATCAAAACCTTTGGGCATGTTTGATTGCAGGCGTGTTTCATGGTTATAATTGGCACTCGTCGTTACACGTGGCGGCGTGTAACGACGAGGGGATACGAGGGTCTCTCTTCGTATGCAATTTTCATAACCGTAAGCTAAAAAGCGTCGAATTGCGTTTAGGGTTTGCTCTATCAAACAACCGCTCACGGTCAAAACGCCAGTTATAACCGTGAAACGCGTTTTATTTGGCAATCAAACGTACCCTTTGTGTCACAATCCGATTCCGAGAGGGTGGCTCTGACGATACTAACGTCAACAAAGGATGGGTGACGTCAATGATTGTGCTTCATTGTCAATCGCCCGCTCTAATCCCAAGTTAAATTTAGTATTTAAGGTTAGGGTCAGTCGAGAGAGAAGATGAAGGAGAACAGGGAGAATAGAGAGGGAGAAAATTGGGGTTGTGTTGTTACACACATCTCAATGCATCAGCGTTATTTATATGATCTATTACATCATACATCTCGAGGAAATAAAAAGATTGGAAACTGGTAAGTAATTGCTACTTACCACACACACCCACTAACATATTACATAACTCTACAACTATACCATATGTTCCTAATGTTGTTCTTTTTTTCCACCTTTGCCATGTAGATACTTCATAGATCATCCCTTGCTTGGGCTCATTTTCCTAGTCTACTTTCACAATGTCCGCAACTTTTCATCTACTCTTCATTTCGTCTTCTTTCACCAAAAATTGATCTTCAAATTCGTTAATGCACCTTATTTGATAAAGGTCAATAGTTTTCCTTTTCTTATATTGACAAGCTTGTAGATATCTTTATCCCCCTCCTTAGTCCCCAACCTAGCGTACAAATTGTCCTGTGCTTCATACTTAACCTTACAGTTTTGTTACCATTCCTCTCTGTCAGCTTGTAACTTTCAAGTTCATTCGAGCTTCATGTTTTTGCAATTCCTTGAAGTCAAATAATTCCTGCACTAATTTTTAGCAACATCTACAGGATAGCAGCTTAAGCAGCACCGCACACAAATAGATGGTGTTTCAATTTCAAACATCCATTAGACTATGAATGCATCCAAGGTCATCAATATTGTACATTTGGCACAGAGATTTAAAACTACTAGTTGTCCAAGTGGAAGGTTACTGTCTAGAGGAGATTCAACCTAAGTATCATGCTTATCTTGGCTAGAGGAGACTCAAACCATCCAATATACACTTTTATTCATTTTATCTTGGCTGTAGTCCATAATTGTTTTACATTTAAAGGGTGCTAGAGGTACCTAATCAGACAGGAGATGGTTCAATGATCCAATCTTGGACTGAATTCCATTAGACGATGGCCGCATGCATGATGTGTATAATATTGAAGAACATGGGCACCACATGTACAGAGTTCACAATCCATGCACCACCTGTGGCCTGTGGTGCACAGGCCCATCCACCTTATTCATAGTTTCGTGCTCTTACCTCTTAAAGCTCCCCAAAGTCTAAGGTACCAAGATAATAATAATAATAATAATAATAATAATAATAATAATAATAATAGTAAATGCCATCAGAAATACATACCCAACACATGTAAATAAGTCCAATCATTAAGACCATTAAGTTTGCAGCTATTAGAACATATAAAACTTGTGTAACAACAACTGCAAGCCTGGATTAATTTTGCAAAAATAAACGCTAAGCAAGCATCCATGTGTGCATTCATGGTGCCAAAGGAAAACAAACTTGAGCATGTACTAGGCTACAAGCAGATCAGTAAGTTATCATCTCCAAGCATGCTATAAGCTCCATAACCATTTTCCCAGACTCAATAGGGGACCACAATACATGTACAGAGGCAATATGTTGATTTGCAACAAGAGGTTCAAAAAGGTCATCATCGTATATCAGTCCAGGTAACATCATTGTCATAGCGAGAAGTGGGACAGAAGCCGACAATCTCGGAAGTAATTCTGGTCGTGTTATTATATGATAGTGCTCTATAGGGCCAAAGATGAACTTTGTAACTAACATGGACCTTCCATTTCTTACTGCATGAAAACTTAGGGAACCCTACTAGCTAAAATATTGTAGATAAAAGAGGAAGATAGAGATAAAAGGGGGAAAAAACAGTCAATCAACAAATCATTTACGCAAAATAGCGTATCTTTAATTAAGAGTGAAGTACAAAATAAACGTGTGCAACAATACTTACTCCAAGGTGACTTCCACATCAAATTACTGGTGGTGCTTTACCACATATGACAAGTACAGCCACTAGGAAAAGCAAAACATGAGCAGGCAGGTCCATGTGCACAAGGATAGTGGTGATACAATGAACATAAGGAAGACAAAATCGTACTCCATGACACAGTGTTCACACCAGGGAATAAATTGCATGAGAACACCATCCAAGCCGTCTGATTTGAAGGCAATCACGTAAAGAATTTTGCTGCCAAGGATTTACATGAAAATGATCTCCATCATTTGATTTGTCCCAATCAACCATTGAATCAAACGATTGTCTTTGAGTATGTTGGATCAGATGATTGAGATCACTTTTAGTGCCAAACTTTGGCAAAAAAGATATTTACACCATAGCCTTCAAATTAAATGGCTTTGATGGTGTTTCACATGGCATAGATACAAAAAATATTTGATAATTAATGTTTGGATTTTATTTTATTTTTTCAGTAATAAAAGATTATATAAAAACTATCAAGGCGCTGAAGCCGTATACAATCAATCGCCGAAGATCAAAAACAGAAGACCAAAAACTAAGGACAGCAAACACGACCCAATTCCCCATATACAATACAATCAATCGCCGAATATTGATGTTCCATATTTGATTTATATTTATTGATATTTATTTATGCTTGATGTTTAAGTAGTTGAGTGTTTTTCGTCCTCTCTAAAAGATATAAAACAATATTAATGATTAATAAATAATTAATTAATTAATTAAAATTTTAAAAAATAATAAACGGTCTCGTCATGGCATGGCCGCGTAGCGAGCCTCTTTGCCATGACCTCCCCACACCACTTTAACCACCATGATATATATATATATATATATATATATATATATATATATATATATATATATATATTTCAATTCTAGATATCAATGCTACAGAGGTATCTAATACCTGTTCAGTGCATTGTAAAATTAGTTATTAAATAACATAATTAAGATAGGAAAGGCATATATATCAGTCCTTCAAAGGTATCGAATACCAGTTCAGCGCATTGAAAAATTATTTACTAAACATCAGTAAGTTGAGAAATGCATAAAACATAGAATACCCATGTCCATAACTGATGTGACAACTGCTTAGGCACTAGAGTAATATATGAACTAAAAATCAAAATGAGCTGGCAAACCTTCCAGCATTGAAGAAATCTTTAAGTTCATGGTGAAAAATCTTGAATTGTTCCACAAATGCTTCACTATATTCCCCAGGGTTCTTCGTAATTCTGGCAAGCATGGCCTCTGTAGCAATTAAATCTTCTGGGCCAGCATTACGGTGAAGCTTGTTTTGTATTGTATGTTTGATTTCTTGCTGAAAAATTAAGAGAATCAGAGATAAACTATTTTTCTGAAATAATAAATTAATAATCAATCATTTGACCTAGAGCCAGTAAATGATAACCTTGAGATTGTGTGGGATATCATTCCGATGAGCAATGTCTCTTATTCGAGTTAAAGGAACAGACGCCGTGAATTCTGATTTAAATGATGGCAAGCACGGATGAATCTTGCGGATGACAAGTATTTCCTGCATGTATTCAATAAAAAAATACAATTGGAAGACAGAAAAAGGCTTTCTGAGCAAAATGCATTCCATACTTTCAATTGCATGGAGATTCAATAGGCAGTCAATATACAGTGTTTAGGGTGCCACGTGGAGATCCATGTTGAACGACGTAGTGTGCTCCCTGTATCATTTATCATGTCGTTATACACAACCATTTTCCTATGTGTGTGTTTTTTTTTTTGTTTTTTTTGTTTTTTTTTTAGATATTTTCAGTGCCACACGACAATAATTTCAATAGAATCAGATACAAAATAGCTAGAACAGATTGATAGACACTATGTATAAAATACAGCTTTCCTGATCTAGTTGGTGTCTATGAGGGTGATAGGAGATAAATTTCTGCAAAAGTGGAAGAGCATATTAAGATGTGTGGCACTGAAAATATCTAAAACCAATGACTTAGGCACTCTAAAATCCTCATGCAACAGATAAATAAGCCACCTGGGGTGATGCATCTTTCGCGGCGGAAATTTTTTCCAGTTCGCGGAATATGAGCCTTGAAATCTCAGCATGCCTGCTTGGCCTGTGATGACCTCCACCCTCAAAACATGGAATCTGGCCCGTGTTAATCCACTGGACAAAATCACAAAGGTATAATCATGACTTTAATACTAGAAATTAACTACAGGAGACTTTTAAACTGGAACCAATAAAAATAAACATCTTTTGGGGTTAAAATTATCTTAGAGAAAAACCTTCAGGTATATTGCAGAAAATATCAGAAACTCCAAACGATCGCTCTTTTCGAGATCCCCTACCAACAGCTCTCGTACAACATCTAGCTGAATCAATTGAGCATAAAGACATCAACAACAGAACAAACTAAGAGAAAAACAAATAGCTGTTAAGAGTTATGATAACTATGTCTTGCTTGATAACAAATATCGTGATGTAAAGAGGCTGCAATAGTAAGTAACAAATAACAACATAATCAAGATGAAAGAATAAAAAAATTAGCATATTACGATTATAAAATGAAAAAAAAAAATTACTGACAAAACCCCCCATCCAGAATATTTGGATGATGCTCAAAGATACTGTAAAGCAATAAAATCAATGTCAAAGGTGGTGAAGATGCACATAATTCCTTCTATGCGAGGGGGAGAAAAGAGGAAAGTGGCTGTGAAACAGATGTGTCATGTATATGCAGTGCTAAGGAAATTTGGGGCATAGTCTTAGCATTTTTTGTATGAGCTGGGTTTTTTTGAGGTCTTGTGCAGACCTTTAGCTTATTGGGCCTATGGAGGATTTGATGGTTTAAAGAAGGCTCTTTGGAGAGCTACCCTCCTTTGGGTAATTGGATGGAAAGAAACATTTTTCTTTGAAGGTGGAAGAAACTCATTGTTTTTCTGAGGTCTTGTGCAGAACTTTAGCTTATTGGGCCTATGGAGGATTTGATGGTTTAAAGAAGGCTTTTTGAAGAGCTACCCTCCTTTGGGCAATTGGATGGAAAGAAACATTTTTCTTTGAAGGTGGAAGAAACTCATTGTTTTAGATGCATTGTACAAGGAATTGGGCGCTCAGCTGGGTGGTTTGAATCAGGCTGCTATAGCTATTGAAAGGAGGGATTTGGTCGACTGCTGAGATGCGATAAGGGAAATTTAAGAGTTGTTTGGTCTCTCGGCTTAGTGGGGTGCTGGGGTTCTTTTTCCCCTTGAGAAGCTGCTAGTTTCCTTCTTTTTTCTTGCTGTTTTGGGCTTGCTGCTCGCTATTGGCAAAGGTTTTTTTTTTTTTTTAAATATAATAATTTACATGAAAAAAATTGTCATTTTGTCCATGGCTTTAAAGAGATGCATAATTGGTCTAATAATCAAAGTCATGAGTTATTCAGCCGAGCCAAAATTTTGTGATTCGAACAACAACAACAAACAAACAAAAAAAAAACCCCAAACTTCGGAAGAAATTATGTGGTGAGGAGAAAACATCGCAATTCGGAAAAACTCGGCAAATTCAAAGAAAAATTGAGAATATAGAGTAGAAAATTATGAAACTAAAGATTTTCCTATATTTTATTTATTCAAAAACACAAATTTGCTTATATTTAGTTGAATTTCAATGATAAAAATAAAATAAAAGTTTAAAAAGAGAATTATAAAGATTATTTTACAAGTTAATGAATAATGAAAATTACACTCAATAAAAAATAGTGATTAAGATGAAAATTTTGCGATTTAAGCGCAATTTTTTAAAAGAAAATACACAAATTTTTCAATAATTTGTGAATATATCATAAAATTTGCATTTGTGCAAACATCCAAGATTCAAACTGATAGCAGTTTACAACGCTCTATGATTCCTGATCATAATACAAGAGTATTATTCAGTGAAAACTTGAGTGGCAAAATCAATTTCAAACAAGTTGGGCAGCAAAGTCCCAATGATTCCTTGTAATAAAGATGGAAACTACCCAAGGAGAGTCAGCAGGCCATTTGTGTGCAGCCCACACAACAGCAGTGCAGGATTTGGAGCCAGCCATAATTGATCATATATAGAAACTTATCCTCTGAAGATTTATTTGAAGAATTAACAAAATCTGTAACATCTTTGTATAACAGCTGTGCATATGCTCTATAAATATACTCCTCTGCAAAACACAATAAATGTTGAAGGAATAGAAGAATCTATTCTCTTTTATCAATACAACCTCTCTGGTTTCCCTTTCATTGCTATTTTGTCCTAGATCCCATATACTTTCTACCATTCTATACAAACGTAATTTATTCAAAATGTCAAAGAAATTTGTTATTATGATTTATGATTGACCTATCCATATAGAGCATATAGACTATGCATGTTCATAACAGAAACCTCAGAAAAATCTTACTAGTGCTCAACATATGTATGCAGTTAAAATAACAATTGTACTCAGTTAATAATAACATACAACTGCAATATAACAAAATGCCAATATAAAGAACAATTTGATACCTTCTGCCACCAATTTCTGGCTCTTCGATCGCTTTCAACTAACTTCAGTGCCACTCCATCAAGATCCTCAGTGTTCCATGTCCTCTCACTTTCCCTATCTCTATGTTCATTCGACTGCATAAACGACGCCGCCCTCCCTTGCCATTGCTCCACAAAAGGACTCGAATCACCCTCCAAAACCGTAGCAGAAGACGAACTCGCTGATTCATTCTTACTCTCCAATTCCTCCTTTTTACCAACCGATTCCAACGGCAACAAATCCACAGACTCCTCCGTCTTGTTCCAGTGACAAACCACCTCAAAATCGCCTTCATTAGGCAGCTTCAACACGCGATTACCGCCTTCTTCCCACACCGTCCTCTTATCCTTGATCAAAATCACAAATTTATATTCAACCTCGCTCCCCCCTTCAGGTTTCAGCTCCGACACCCATCCCTTCTCCGTCCACTTCATCTGCACCTCCTTCTTCCACGATCCAAACTCGTTTGAAGAACCTAAAACAGCAACATGATCTCCGAATTTGACCTGGTGATCCAACCGCAAGCAGAGCCGCACTCTTCCTCCTCGTCCGCTTCTTGTCGCCACCATCTCCTCCTCTTCTCTGCAACAAAATCGATTACCAGATCATTTTATAGGATAAAGAATCTGAACTGAATAAAAATGAAGTAGAATCGAAGGAACGAATCGAATACCTTGCAGTGGAGGAAACGGTAGTGGTGACGCCACTGCAAACGATTCGATACGAGTGTTGCAGAAACCCTAGATCGTTAGAGGGAAGGGAGAGTTTATGCTTGTTGTGAAGTTTAGGAAATTTGTTCTTCCATTGAAGGGGAATGTGAATTCGGAGGTCGTCTTTGCCGGAAGAACAGTGGAAGAGACGAAGAGACGCCATTAATGACATGAGAGTTTGAATTTAGATTTAAAATTCGAAGCAAAATAAGAAGGCCTTGGTGGGTGAGGTGTGAGGTCTGCGGAGACTTCTTTGGGATGGAGAATGTGATATGTGAGGCGTGTCGTGTCGCGTCGCTATGCTAGTGAGTCAGCTTGTCATTTCATTGCCACGTGGACGGAGTGGAGGAGTCGAGACGAATCCTCACTCCCTAAAGCCGATCTTAGATGACGAGTTAACAGAGGCGTATCGTGTATCTAATGGAGATTTCTTTGAGGGATGGAGACGGTGATCTGAGGCGTCTCGTGTCGCTAGTGCGTCAGTTTTTCATTAATTGCAACCTCGACGGAGTGGAGGAGTCGAGACGAATCCCCACTAAGGCGTCGTTCAAGCGTTTTCTTATTTTTCCAACAAAAGATCGTTTTCTTGGTAACTTAAGTAACTTCTTGATAATTTATTGTATAAAAAGATTTTATGTAAAATTTACTTCTTCAACGGTTCTATTTTCTTCTCAACTCACTTTTTATCATAGCCGAATTTATTTACTCTGATAGAGAGCTAGTAGAGAGTAAAGAGGTTGCTGCTAGAGCAGGTAAATCTTCTTTTGTAGGAAGTTAAAAAAGAGAATAAGAATCAACTAAAGTAATTAAACTCTACCTTGGCAAAGGCTAGCAAAGAACTATGTCATACGCAGCTTTAGATTCCTGACAAATTCTTAACATACTCATATACCAGATTTTTCTCATATGTATTCTTAAGTTTTTCAGATTCCTGACTTTTCTTCTAAAGATGAAATCCTTTGTTTTTAAATTCTTCTCAGAAAATCCTCAAAATTGATTCAATCAGTGGTTATGTTATGATCGTAGAAATGTGATCTAATAATCGATTTATGTATCGTACTCGGATTTCTCTCAAAATTTACGGGCAATCAATCGAGATGGAGCTGAACATATTTATCAAAGTCTTTTTCTAAATTTAATTTAATGGCCAAAAAAAATATTAAAAGGTTTTTTTTACAAGAATAAATAGAATAAGGTATTAGGTACCTCTATTTACACCAACCAAAACTCTAAAATACCCACCTAGCAAGTAGCAATACTTCGAAATGATTTGATTGATGGGTAAGAGTGTGCTGTAAGAATTTCAGTGTGAAACTGTTTTTATTTTCCTTATAGCTGATGAAAGCAACTATTTGCACCTATTTTTAGAGTAATGTACCACACAATTTTTATTGGACAAGAACCATTAACTGATCTAAATTAGATGATGGAAATTGGTTTTTGTTCCAATCTTCCTCACAATAGATCTTAAGATCATGAAACTCCTATCAAATGGTCAGATGCTGATTTAACATAACACATCCCTAAAAAGTGACCTAGATTATGGGAAAAGGAGTTGACCAAATCTTTTTGGAGATGTGTGCTATGTGAAATCAACATCTGGCCGTATGATTGGAAATTCATGATCTTAAGATCTATCTTGGGGAAGATTGAAACAAAAAAACATTTCAGTCGTTTGATTCAAATTAGGTTCTGGTGATATGTTGTACATCTCACTAATGCAAGATTTAAATATAATCAGCCAATAGTTAGAATTTCCTCTAACTAAATAGAAATGCAAATTAAAAGGCAAGATCCTGTCTTTATTGTGAGGAAAGTGAAGGAGGAATCGATCATTATCATAAAAAATAAGAAAATATTATACAAAGAAAAAAATTTTGCAATAATCAGAGAGAGAGAGAGAGAGAGCAGAATATATGTAAGCTGCCCTTGAAGCATCTCCGTGTCAATGAGTTTGGGTTCCTGGAGGAGTCATACAATGTCATAAAAAGGCATTAACATCTTATTGAAAGGGTCATTTACTCGCCTAAAATCTCAATTCACGCCAACACCAGTTACTTTTCTTTCCGAATTCGATGGAAAACAGAGGAAACTGGAAGGTTAAAAGGGTTGAATGTCGCAGGAGATGGAAAAATTGGGAGGAACGAGTGAAGAAGACGATGGCGATAAGATGGACATGGAGATGGAAGTGAAGGAAGAAGACGACGATGCGAAAAGCAGCACAGATGTCGTCATCGTCGATAGCGGAGGGGACGTAGAGATTGGGAACAATGGGAATAGATTTCAGCAGCATCAGCAAGATCAAATGGCAGGGAGCGAAGTTCTGAGGTCTCGGCCGAAAGAAGAGAAAGAGAGGACGAAGCAGAGAGTGATTACTGCGAGGATCTTGGCGGGTCTTCGAAGGATCTTGGGATCTCATGTTTATACTAAAGTGAAGTATACTCAACAACTACCATCTGCGCTCAGAATCTGAGCTATTCCGAGCAAATTGCTCGGACGAAGACACGTTCTTTTCACTTGGATTTCTCTTAGATTTCCAGTTCCCAAGGATAACTCTCGAACACAAGAATCACCAAAAAAATCCCAGATTCTTACTCCTTTCTAAGTTAAAACTCAGATTCTGAGTTTTGAGCATCTTCTGAACGAGCCCTAAGCTGATCTTAGGCGAGCTATGTTACCAAATGTAAAAGTACTTCACTGGGGGAGCCAAAAAGTAAAAGAGTTGCTCTTTGCTCCCAAAAGAGCTAACCCAAATGCAACCTTAGATGATGAGTTAATAGAGGTAGGGCTGCAACAGAGCCAGGCCGAGCACGAACTTGGGTCAGCTTTAGCTCGGTTCTACCTTATACGAGTCGAGCTGGAATTTGGTTGTAGGTCCTTCGAGCCTAAAAAGTCTGAGCTCTAGCTCGACTCTATCGAGCTCTAGTCTGACTGAGCCGATTTTCAAGCTAAATAAGTTTCATTATAATTTTTTTCCCTAACGTTGTTTTAAACAATATCCTCTTTTTTTAATAGATGAAAGATGTAATAAAATTTATATATGAAAGTTCTAACATCTTTTAATCACTTAGTCTTTTTGGATTTAACGGATCGATTGAAGAAAAATGTGTTTAAATTTTGAAAAGTAAAAAAGTATTTAAATTTAATGTACTAAATATTAATTAAGAGCATAGGTGTTGGTCGCAAGTGTTGATTGATTAGTCAATTATCATGCTAGTGGTTGTTCATTGAGACGAGTGAGAAAGAACTTTAATCATTGCACAAACTTCAATAAAGGATCATAAGGATTATATGTTAATTACATATCTATCCATTATAACGTAATCATGAGATGAATCTTATTATAAGGGGAAAAAAGAAAAAAAGAACTTTCAAAATTACATATAATATATTTTATCATATAAAAGTATTATATACTATTAATGATGCCGAGTCAGGCCGAGCCAAGCTTTACTAGCTCGGCTCTACTTCAACCGAGCTTTAAATAAAAAGCTTAGCTCTAGCTCTCGAGTCAAGCTGCTGAGCTAGCTCGGCTATGTTGCAGCCCTAAATAGAGGCCCATCGCACGAAATCATTTTGATTTTTTCTTCCTTTCTTTCTGCACTGTGGTCTGAGTGGCGGTCATGTGTTGATGGATTCGATGCACGTGAAATACTGAAGAGCTCTTCATAAGCTTTATACTTAGAGGGCAAATGGTGACTTGGTGAGGTCCAACCACGTTGAATCGGATATCAAGTTAACCCACATTTGCATTCCTTAGAAATAGGGGAATTTTGACTGCACATCATCCTAAAAAAAATAAAAATCATAAAAGTCAAAATTCTCCCATATACAAGGGATGCAAATGTGGTTGAACTTGAAATCCGATTCAACCTAGAGGCATAGTACAAGGGGTAACTTTTATTCGCGTCCATCCTATTACTAGTGGGCCCCTACACTTAAAGCATATGATTGTGATCGTTTTTCATTCCAATCTTCCACTTAATGGATCTTGTGGGCGTGCCATCACACGGTCAATTTTTAATTCCACCTGGCATTATTTTTACGCACTAGATCCAATTTATATGACAAGCCTGTGAACAGTCATGATGCTTTGTCTAAATTTGTACACTCTAATATTTTCAAGGGCTGCATATATGGTTCGACTCCAAATCCAGTTCAACTACTTGGACCTGACCATTGCCCATATTTACTACTATTCTTATCTTTTAATGGCTGATATTAAGGTTATTTGATTGGACGGTTTAATAGGTGTAACTCTTTAACTGAGATATGTTTCAATCATGGACAACCACTTTGACCGCCTAAGTTAATCACATAGTGAAGCATCCTTTAATGAGAAAAAATCAAGCACATATTTTAATGATGTAAAATTATTTAAAGTATCTTTTCTATTTCACGAAGTATTCGCAAGACTTCTCATTATTAGCCATGTCTAGGGTGTCTTAGATTTTTGAGATTTTAGCATAATATCAGGACTTTAGGGTTTAAGCGGTTGGCACCAAATCACAGCTCAAATTTTATGACACTTCAAATAAAAGTAAAAATTTAAGGACATTGTTATATGGAGGACATATCTTATGCAAACAAGTGCAAGCGACTGATGTAACGTGACGTAATTGGCTGCAAGTGCGGTGGGACTCAATTAATGCAGGTCGGTGCAGCCAACCACGTTAGCCGCCTACACTTTGTCCTCAACAAATTTGTTCTTTTATAATTTTCCAAATATAATAGACACAAAGGATAGAAAAGAGGATTAGGAGCAGTATCTAGTACTTCTAAGTTCTATCAAATAGTTTTAAAAACTCAATAATAAACCACCAGGTTCCCCAAAATAGATAAATCCGCCTTGCACATCTGCTACAACATAGCAGTGGTAATTATCTATAAACATATAAGTAATTGGGTTAGCTTGAGGTTTTATAACTTTGTTGTCACTATTTATAATTGCTATTTACAACCTCAATATCTTGAATATAACATGATTTCGAAATGCTTTTAAAGGAAAAATGATCGTTGCCCATTGGCGGCATAGAATTCGTTGGCGTTGTTTTTGGGTAAGCAGCCTCATCGTCTCAGTTGATGGTACCCACTGGCGGAGCTACATATAAGGGTGTGGGGGCTCAAGCCCCCATTTGATTCTTAAATTTGTGGTGGCTTTATATAAGATATGCTTTTTATGCAACCTACTTTCGTGTATAAGCTCCCAGATCCATGGTGTAGAAGCCCAATCTATGGTATACAACCCCCCCAATCGTCGGTAAAATAACTATTACGATCTATGAAATCATTGCTAGCCCCCACCGGTAGAAAATTCTGGCTACGCCCTTGATGGTACCCCACCACGACCATCATTCAAATCGGTTACGATTTCTGAGGGGCCAATAACCCACGTATTCGTCTTCTTTGCCTTCTATAATCAGTAACCACTAATCGTCATGTTCATCCTGTAAACAGTAAGATATAATTAGGAAAAACAATTGCTTAAAAGTTTTAGAGTGCATTATACCATTTCAAAAGTTAAAAAAAAAAAAAAAAAAGATTTGTTACAATTTCAAATGTTCCTAAAAAGTCACTCAGTCAATGTGTGAGGAAAAGGATAATTTTAAATTACGAAAAAATCTTCAAAAGGTCATTAATTTAGATAAATCTATAGTTGAAATTATGGCAATTCCCTTCTATACAATGTCGTATAATACAGATAGTGTCATATATATAATTGGAAGAAGGGTGATTCAATAATTTCAAGTATAAATGTTTCTCACACATTGGGAGCCCATAAAATCGTAACAATCCCTATTTTTTTAAACATTCTGACATAGTATAATTCATTTAAACTTTTTACACATAATCTCAATTTTCTAAAAAGCCGAAAAATAAAATCTTTACAATAAGACTCAAGTTTCTTAGGGGTACGAGTTTCCTTATTTGTCCGTAATAAAAGTAGAAAAAAAGCCTCTAAATTACATTATAAGTTACAACCAAATGAGAGGCCTATTTGCTATGTTACGTTGCATCACTCCCCCTAAGGTTCATTCGTCTATATGGCTTTGATCTAACTGTAAGAAAATAAATATGATTTAATTCATTAAACTATCGTTTAATTTTAAACATTGCATGTTGTTGATTTTCAAAATAATTTTTTAATATTCTTTTGTCAGAATGTTTGGGTGGCACATGACGCAAAATTGATAATACCATAAGGGTGAAGCCTAATATTACAATTTAAGGTCCTAGTAACACATATATAGATTTCTACACACAAAGTGGTTACTGATATACCTGTTTAGGAGTCAATGCAACATGCAATGGCAAAAGGCTTAGACTTTCAAGCATGAAGATGTAGATTCAAGTACGAAAAAAGTCTTGAGAGAAGGCCAAGGTATCAAAAATCGGCCGATACCAAGGTGTATCGGCTTTTCAGCAAACCGATACGTATCGGTCCTCAAACTCGGTATTGGTATAAGCTAATACGGGCCCGTATCAACTGATACGTTTCGTGTATGGCCGATACGTATCGGTTAATTTGAGCCGAGACATGTATTTTTTTAATTTCTTTTAAGTGCCGATCCGTATCCTTATCGGCCGATAAGTATCGATCCTCCATGGACCTTGGAGAAGGCCCGATTTTGTGAATTAAAAGAGAGAGGTTAGATTTGTATCCCTTCCACCCTCCACACATCCCATATGTAAATAAATAATAATGGGTATTGACCTTTTACACTTGAACGTGGCGCGAAATTCTAACAATAGTCACAAAGTTGGGTTCGGCAATAATTCGACAAGCTTAAACTTAGGAGAAAAAATAAGCAAAAATCGATAAGTTGAGGAAATTTTTTCTTTCTTTACAAAAATAAAAAAAATCAGATTAAAAATAAATGAAAATTAATAATTTACTTTAAAATTCACGAATTATTTGTGAATTAAAAAAAACTACACAAATTTCTTAAAAATTTGCAAACCATTCATGATTAATTTGGTGCATTAAAAATTAACAAATTATTCAAGAATTTAAAAAAAACTAATTTTTGTGACTATGACTATGATCGAAAGCAGAGGAGTGTAAATAGGTCTTACCTTATATACAATCATTTCAATAGTATATTGTTGTCCTTATGGAAGATGGAGTTATAGAAATGTCATGAAACGAAATCGAGGCATTCAACATTGTAGCAACCTGTTTCTTGATAGCCATTGCTCTACAATTCCAATCAAGTAACAATTAATATAGTAATTTTCATATAATTAGACAAATTTTGCACATCATATGTTAAAAAATAGTGACACCAAAATTGTTGACTTTTTGAAAAGTTGCATATAAATTGCGAAAACAAAAAATCTTGAGTTTTATCGGAAACCACAAAGCATCACTAAGAAAATCATCAATTTCATAATTAAATATGATTAATTTCTAATTTTTAATAAATTGTAACGTTTTAAACACACACCTCTCTATATCTCTCATAGACTCTCTCTCTCTCTCTCTCTCTCTCTCTCTCTTTATATATATATATATATATATATATATATATATATATATATATAGAAAGAGAGGTATGAGATTATGCATCTGCAACCGACCATGGTAAGTTGGCTATCACGTGGCATCATCACGAGAATTGGGTGACTCAGAAACTTGTACAAGATCGATTAAGTGTCACACAAAAATTTGGGCACAATTTACTATATATCTATCATTAAAAATGTGGTCAAACTTCAATAAAATTGATACACCAAAGTTTTGGGGCATTACCATATCTTTGACTGATCAAATGGAAGTAAAAAAAGTAGAAAAAAAAAATAAATAAATATTTTAACCACATATCAAATGACTGGTCAACCTGAAACGGGGTTTTGAGTGGATCATGCCATGTGAAAATGCAACCGGTTGCACATGTCATCTTGTCCAACTGAGTGCACACACACACACACACACACACACACACACACATATATATATATATATATATATATATATATATATGAGTCCCGAGAGAATGTTCTCGGGCATAGATATCTTTGCGCCTATTGCTATGGGTGGGACACATAACGCCTTGTTGTGATGTGATGGGTGTTGCTTTATAGTCATTTAACCATGTTTTAACTAGGGAAATCTTTATTTTTTTAAAAGTAGGCAACATTTTTGAAATACCATTTGCCTGACCATATGGGTGTCTGAACTCCACCAACCCACCTCTTTTCCACTAGAGGGGTGTCAGCGCTGCCCAGCGCATTATACATTTATTATATTTAAAATAAAATAAAAAATCATTATTAGTAGATTCTTGAACAATAATAAATAAAAGAACTAGAGTAAATTAAATAAACAAAAAAAGGCCCTAAGTTTTATTAATCAATGTTTTATAATTGTTTTTTTATATCTATTATATTATGAAGTATTCATGTGACAGCCCGGATTTCGGCACCCCGAAACCCGTGCCATCAGCACGATCATCTTGACCGTGCCCCCCTAGCTAAGCATGGAACATTGACATATCAAGCACAAAATGAAATAGTAAATGAAACCGCGAAATTTAAATCTATATAAAAACATTTCTCAAAAGACAGTTTTACCCTCATGCCTCTGCATGAATGGAGAACCGATCCGAACCATCGATGATAACAAATCATCACGGATTATTCGCCCCAAAAGAATAATCTCAATTTATACATGTACATTGTTTAGCCAAAACAAGGCTTGACATACCAAGCCGTACAAATCTCTATCCAAAAGCCCTCAAAACGGCACAACGGAGTCCTCTAGAAGAAGTCCTCAGGAGGTGGCTCCAACTCTTCTCCGGCCGCAAGGTCCGACTCACCGGGGTCAGCGTCTCCTGAAGCCTCGGCAGCTGCTAGTAGTGGACCTGCGACGTATAGTCTATAGGATGAGCTACATCCTAGCTCAATAGGGAACAAAACACAGTTGAACATATAAATTATTACTCACATATATTCCATGATATGCCATGCATGATGTGTCTATGCAGTTACTGATGAAAATAGTTAAAAAGCATTACATTTTACTGGTAGTTTACTCATGTCTTTTATTTATTCATGAATGATGCTGAAAAGGCATAAAGCAAAACTTAAACTTTCAACTTAAGTAATCCCCGAGCAATATAGCATCGAGCCCCAATGAGATACCAATCATCGTCATCTATATAGACAGTTTTAACGTATTCCCTAGGAATAAAAATAGTACCCAAGCCCCTTTCCCCTGGGGATTGGTGGCTGGGTTTCACTAATCTCAATCAACACCCCTGAGGTGTGCTTCGTTGTCTGGATAAGCCTCGCATTGGCCCTACGGTTTTTAAGTCATTATCGACCACGGATATCTGTTGTGCGATCGTGGATATTATCAAACCTCAAATAACAAAAATATCGGTGCCTTACATATAGTTATTCACTGTATAAATGTGCTATCTTATATCAGTTAAGCCCTATCAAACATGATTCAATCTTAGATACATCCCTGGGATGTATCCATTCACTTTCATCACACCTGATGCTCTTATCTCTTTACTTCCTCATCCCCTGGGGATGGCTCATTATGCTTACTTTTATTGATGTCACACACACACACTTCTTCACAAACTCTTTAAGCAATAAAATATTTGAATTTAAATCTATATCACTACATACATGCCCTTATAAAATAAGGTACATGTTCAAGGAGTTCCCTACCTCAAGTCTTCATTTGATCAATGCATCAAGGTCCCACATAGCTTCTTGTGCACTAGCTCACACGTACCACCTATGGTATCACATAACATGTGAAACACATCACTAAGGATGCAATAAAGGAGGTCCAAGACCCCCGAAAAATCTTAAAGTCAAACTCAGAAGTCAACATCAATTGGCCTAGTCGATTAATCGATTAATCGAAAGTCAATATCGATTAATCGAGATTCCCATTCGATTAATTGAAACCCAATTCGATTAATCGAAATCCTCTGCTCTATCAAGTCGATTCTCAACTCGAGTAATCGAATTTCCAAAATCGATTAATCGAAAGTCAATATCGATTAATCGATTCTCAAATCGATTAATCGAGATTCCCATTCGATTAATCGAAATCCTCTGCTCTATCAAGTCGATTCTCAACTCGAGTAATCGAATTTCCAAAATCGATTAATCGATCCCAAATCGATTAATCGAAATTACAAATCGATTAATCGAATTTTCATTTCGATTAGTCGATTTCATCAAGCCCATTTCTTTTCTCCATTGGAGTCCATTGTAGGCTCCCAGTCGATTAATCGATTCTCAATTCGATTAATCGAAATCTAAAGTCGATTAATCGAAACCCAATTTCGATTAATCAAAATTCCAGATTCAGCCCCCTTCTGGCTGCTCTTCTCACTCTCTTTCCTTACTTCTTCTTCCATTTTTCTAAGCTTTTTACCCTACATTTTACACCATTTCTAACTACAATTTAACCCTTTAATCCATGCATTTAAACTACAACAATCTTACCTTCAATCAATCTCAAATTGATTTCAAATCGAGTGGTTGGAAAGGCTAGGGTTCCAGCTTTAGCTTGAACGGATTCTCCGCGTCGATTCGGTCTCTTTAATGCTAGAATCCCCCTTCCAATCACTCACAATAACTCTTGTTCAATCTCTTTACTCCTCTCTCTCTCTTCTTTACTCCTCTCTCAACAACCAAGATACAGATTTTAGGGTTATTAAACCCTTTTATCTCTCCCCTTCCTTGTGTGTTGAGCACATACATCGTTGTAGGTGTATGCGACTTCACATTCACATCACACACGACACAATCACTCAAACCATCACATCTCATCCGTTCATCACACTTTATGTCAACCATTGAACTCCTAATTGGTCAAACCTGCGACCAATAGGGCACGGATCCTGAGGTCACTGTTTAACGTGATTTTTTAGGATATTACAATTCATGTGGTGGAATATTTAGAAAGTAAGCTAAGAAAATAGGTTCAACAATTATGGTACCAAAACTCGGCCAATAACCATATGTATCAGTGTTATGTATCGGTTTTACCGAGAACCAAGACTACTTGTCTGGAGTATCAGTGTCGGCCAATACATGATTTTTAATATTATTATTTTTTATTTTTAAATAAAAATTAAAAAAAAAAATCTGGTATTAGCCGATAGTACTTACGTGATCATTGAAGTGTGGGTCAAGTGGGCCCTCATTGTCACCCTTTATTCCAAAAAATTTGAGAGTGGGAGATATAGCTATAACGACCTAGACCCACATGCTACAATATTGTCTGGTTCTAAGCTTAGGTCCCCGCCCCAATTTTGCATTAAAAAAAAAAGACTATTAGCGGTAGTTTTTTGGAGCAAAAAATTGCCGCTATTAATAAAAAACCTATTAAGACTATTAACGGCAATTTTTTGTTAATAGCAGCAGTTTTTGGCTGCCACGAATAGTCTTTTTTTTTTGTAGTGTTGTTTGGCATGGGCTTAACTCCCCACCCAAAACACCTCATGACATATAGTGTCCGCAATCACATATAGCCCAGGGTCAGAAATTTTCTCTATCCAATATGAGACTATAACAACCTCCCACCTTATAGAAGAGTCGTCATCGGCTTTGATACCATTATATGATGACCCAGACCCACATGCCACAATATTGTCTGATTCTGGGCTTAAGTCTCCGCCCCGATTTTGTTTCTGGCATGGACTTAAGTCCCCACCTAAAATGCATCATGATATGTAGTGTCCGCAATCACATATAGCCCAAGGTTAAGGTGGCAATTTTCATAATTGAGTTGCACTCCTTGGCTTGTACTTGAAGAAGCTTCATTTTTCTTCCTCTGTGGAGGATTACTGGGTCTCATCTACATTAAAAAAAAAAAAAACTCCAAACATTAGTAATTAATATGTCTAGAGGCCTGATGCATTAAAGTATGTCCCTACACTAGGGATGCAAATTCGGGTACCCGACCCAAAAATTTCGAGTTCGGGTCAAGTTCACCCAAAACCGAGGGCGGCCTGATTTGGTTTAAGGCGAGGTTGGGCATCCGAAGTTCCAGACCACCTCAACCCAAACCCGACCGGAACCGAATTTTTTTTTTCAAATTTTGAGTAGAGTCGGATTCGATTTTCCTTTATTATTTTAATGATAAAAAATATAAAAAATCAAATTAAACTATAAAAACCCAAAAAATAAAAAAGGGACACAACTAAGGATGCAAATAAATTAAAATTTTATTTCAAACCCTCTTTTTATTTCGGGTCGGGTCAAGATTTTTTGGGTTTCTCAACCTACCTAATCAGATCTTGGGTTCGGGGACCCAAAACTGAAATCAACCGGAACAAGTTCGGTTCGGTTTGGGTTTGGGTCGGAACATCGGGTATGGGTTCCTGGCCAGAACTTGCATCCCTACCGGACCGAACTTGCATCTCTACCATCTGATTTGTCAGAGTCAATCATTGAATTGGATGTTGTCTTTTGATGGCATTCAGTTAGATGATAAAGCATGTTTGGTGCTAATTTTTTGCCTCAGAGATTTTCACATCATGATCTTCAAATTAGACAGCTTAGACGGTATTCTATGTGACATATATCCCAAAATAACAAAGTTTATCTTTTTAATCCTGTGCCATGATACAAATTTGGTGTTTTAGCTCCCTTGAGAAAATCATATGTTGATGATACTTACCTTGTGTTTTAAGCGTTCTTATGGGAAATATAGAGGGCGTTCCTGTGAAGCTTTCGCATGGTAAATGTCATCAGAACTCATATATTAGTGTGATACTTGAATATTCCAACCTTTCATCACATTTTATTATTATTATTGTTGGTTGGGTAGCTCTATTCGTTCCTATCCTATTACCGATGGCGCTTATGTTAGAAGTTCCTATTTTGGTGGCCATCACTATGGTCAAACCCGTTGACCGGTGAATGATATAAGATTAACCTTGAGATGGGTAGTTGCTATTCCTGTGAGTTTGAAGAAGAATAGGCAACTAATTAATAAGTCTTTTAATTAAGGTATGACTGTGATTTCTAATCACACTATAATTAGAAATTAAAGTCCTTAATGGGAAAGGACTCTTTGGCTATAAATATAAGGGGTGCCTGGTCCCAACGATCGCTCGATATAATTCAATCCTCCATATTGGCGAAAGCATCCCCATTGTGCTAGGAGATATTGAACCCGAGAAGATCGTTGAAGATCGGCAACCAACCATCAATGGCTAACGCTCAAGGTGCGCATATTTATGGATTATAATTTTATTGTTTTTAATTGATCATGTGCCTAGATCTTTCGGCTTAATTTTGGATGGTCAGATCGATAGATCCATTTAGATTCCATCAATTGGTATTAGAGCCATGATTTGCGTTATGATCGGTCAAAGCATTAACATATGGGTTTTAGCGTAAAACAAAATTGATGCGAGCGACGGCGTGTTTGCGTTGCCATGTTTTAAATCGGGTAGTAGTGCACCGTGCACGGATTTTTGTGGCAAGGAGGGTTTATAATGTTTGTTTTTGAAATTAAAAAAAAAAAAAAAACAAAATTTGGGGGTTCTTTGATCCGACGGTCTAGCGCCGGTGAATGTTTTTCCACCGGACCCAAGACCTACCGACTTCCGACGCCGAGGCCGAATCGGCGTGATTTGACCGCTTCTGCCATGGCCAGAAAAACAAAAACTAAAGATGATGAATAGTAAAAGAAGGAGAAGTTTAGGGTTTTTTGGATCGGGTCTGCGCCCGACCCGCCTGGTCCTTGACCTGACCTGTCCCACTTCTCGACCCGCCTGGGCCTATTTGGTCCACCACCCGACCCGCCTGGGCCTATTTGGCCCACTGACTGACCCGCCTGGGCCTATTTAGCCCACTGCCAGACCCGCTCGGGCATATTTGGCCCACCACCCGACCCGCCTGGGCCTACTTGGCCCACCTGGCCCGTCTGACCCTTTGGACCATGGCCCGACCCGCTGGGCCCTTGGCCCACCTGACTTTTGGCCCATGCCCCAATCTGAAGGCCCCCAGGCCCACTCGCGCCTTTTGGCCCATGGACCAACCCACAGTGCCCACACGACCACTAAGGCCCATGGCCCGGCCCGATACCCGACCCAAATATGGCCCTTTGAATTCCTTATTTTTCTTGGGCCTTTTCTAGGCTATTTACAGGTCCGATTTTCGGACATTATATATGAATTTTGACTATCTCGGGCATTCTGGATCCGTTTTTGAAGTCTAATTTTGACAATGAGCTCTCTATTATGATTTTTTCATGATCTGATGTTATTTTTTCTATTTTTTAATTGTGTAATTAATTTTTTTTTAGTACCATTAATTAGAATTGGGTAGTGGATATTGTGCTCCACCACTATGGCTGGCACTTACACATTATAATGCTCATTTATTATCAATTTTGACACCTCCTCATAACACGAATTGTACTTGGCTTATTCTTTTAATATCCATTTTGCGATTATCTAAAATATTATCAAACCAAATTTGAAAGCATGACTTGGAAAGATTCTTCTGCCCAACGGTGATGATCTTTCCTAGTGTCGTGGTTTTCATAGTGATGCTTAATTTTGTCCAAGATCGTGTTTCAAATTCAGTGAAAGTGTGTGGTGAACGTTGGCGTCACAACATAAGAGATTCTTCTGCCCAACGGTGATGAATCACTTAATGTTATATAATGGCTGTGTTTCACTATTCATTATTTTGTGTGTGGGTACTGCTAGCGTGTTGTGACTCGATCCAACGGAGGGTCATAACGACGCAATTAGTACCACAATCATTAATATTGATTGAGGAAGCCGCTAGTGTGTTATGACTCGACCCAACGGAGGGTTATAATGACACAAATTATTTCTCAATAAAACCACATTGGTTTTAATTTTTATATTTCTTAACATATTTTAACTATTGCGTCACATATTATGATTATAACCTTGTGGAATTGATAGTTACTACGATTGTATGTGGACATAATAAAGCCCTTAATTATTGTGCAACATTGAACCCGCCTATCATAACCAATATGATTGGTGGAATTGAACTTTTGAGTGGATCAAATTATAAGAAATGGAAGGAAGAAGTTACAATTATTCTAGGCTGCATGTATCTTGACTATGCTATACGATCTGATAAATCCAATGTGCTCACCGCTGATGCCTCGGCTGAGGATCTGACAGTGAACCATACGGATTTAGAAAAATGGGATAGATCAAATCGTATGAGCCTCATGATCATAAAGAGTTTCATTACTGATGCGATTTGGGGAGGTATTCCTGACTCGCACACTGCAAAAGAATACCTGCAAGCCATTAAGGAACAATTTCAAGGGACTTCTAAAGCCCTTGCCAGCAGTCTAATTGTTAAAATGGGAACCATAAAATATGATGGTCATAGCGGCGTACGGGAGCACATTATGAAAATGAGTGGCATGGCAACTCAATTGAAAGAACTGGACATGGGTTTTTCTGAGGGTTATCTTGTTTACTTTATTATGACTTCTCTTCTTGCACAATTTGGCCCGTTCAAGATCAATTATAACACGCAAAAAGAGAAGTGGAAGATGAACGAGCTAATCGCACACTGTGTCCAAGAAGAAGAAAGACTTCGGGCTGAAAAACCTGAAAGTGCCCATTATGCCGCTCTTGGACCATCGAAACGAAATTTCAAGCGAAAACAGGGACAATATAAAGGAAAGAATGTGAAAGCTCCTCCACTGAAAACCAAACAAAGAGAAGCTAGCACATCTACTTCTGGCATCAAGTGTCACTTCTGTAAGAAGAAGGGACACATTAAGAAGAATGGACACATTAAGAAGAATTGTCAGAAATACAGAGATTGGCTAGTTAAGAAAGGTAATGACCTAGCTTTTGTGTGTTTTGAATCACTTTATGTTGATGCTCCACGCAATACTTGGTGGATAGATTCTGGTGCCACTATTCACATAAGTAATTTAATGCAGGGATTTCGATCCAGTAAGAAGCTAAGTAAAGGTGAACGTACCATCAAACTCGGAAATGGAGTAGAAGCAGACGTGGAGGCCATTGGGACTCTCCGTCTCATTTTAGATAGTGGTTTCATTTTGGATTTAGTTGATACTATTTATGTTCCAAGTATCACTAGAAACCTTATCTCAATTTCTAAATTGGATTCATTAGGTTTTGAATTTAAATTTGGACATAATATGTTTACTCTATTATTTAATTCCGATATTGTGGGTGGTGTCTCATTAGTCGACAATCTTTATCAGTTGAACTTGGATTCATCTTACGCCCAATCTTTAGTTTCTATGCATGTGAATGATAAAATCAGTAAGAAACGAAAACGAGCAATCGACAACTCCTCCATTTTATGGCATAAACGTTTAGGCCATATATCTAAGGATAGAATGGAGAGGTTAATTAAAGATGATATAATTGATGCGCTCGATTTCTCTGATTTCAATACTTGTGTTGATAGCGTTAAAGAAAAACTCACAAAGACTAATAAGAAATGGGCTATCAGAAGCACGAGTTTGTTGGAAATAGTCCACACTGATATTTGTGGACCGTTTCTAACTCCCGCTATTGGTGGTCAAAAGTATTTTATTACCTTCACTGATGACTATTCTCGTTTTAGTTATATATATCTCATTCATGAGAAATCTGAGGCCCTGGATATGTTTAAAATCTATAAAGCCGAAGTTGAGTTACAACTTAATTCGAAGATTAAAATTGTGAGATCTGATAGAGGCGGGGAGTACTATGGTAGATACTCTGAAATAGGTCGCAATCCAGGACCCTTCGCCCTGTATCTACAAGAGCATGACATTGTCGCTCAATACACCATGCCGGAACACACAGAATCAGGTAACGGTATAAAATCGCTGGTGAGAAGAATGTTATGCAACTTTAAGTTGCTTATGTTCTTGTGGGGAGAAGCCTTGAAAACAGCGGTGCATATCCTAAATCGAGTTCCTAGTAAGGTAGTTCCCAAAACTCCTTATGAGCTATGGGTAGGAAGAAAATCGACTTTAGGATATTTACACATTTGGGGCTGTTTAGCTGAAGCTAAGGTATATTATCCACAATTAGGAAAATTAGACCCTAAAACTATAAGTTGTCATTTCATTGGTTACCCTGATAGATCAAAAGGCTACCGATTTTATTGCCCCACTCATCGTACCCTGATTGTTGAGACTAGATATGTAAAATTCTTTGAGGATCGTGAGATCAGTGGGAGTATTGAGCTTAGGAAAATCACTTTTGAGGAGAATCGGGTTATAATTCTTATCCCTTTTATCCAAGAAAAAGTGGCACCAACACCAGTCATTCAAGCAAGTGTTGATGCACCTATGGCTATCCCTATTGCAATACCCCACATTGAGGAGGCTCTTGCTCCCATGGCGACTGCCGATGATCAACCATTGCGTAGATCAGAAAGAGCAAAGAAGCCAGCCATTTCTGATGACTATATAGTTTACCTCAATGAGAGTGAGTTTGATTTTGGAAAGGACTCGGATCCTGTTTCCTTTAATCAAGCCATGAAGAGCGACAAATCCGCTCAATGGCTCGAAGCCATGAAAGATGAGTTGGAATCAATAAAACATAACTCGGTCTGAGATCTTTGTGAGTTACCTGATGGAGTTAAGCCTGTAGGTTGTAAATGAGTATTTAAAACCAAACAAGACTCCAAAGATAATTTAGAGAGATACAAGGCCAGGTTAGTTGCTAAAGGTTTCACTCAAAAAGAGGGAATAGACTATAAAAAGACATTTTCTCCTGTCTCTAGAAAGGAATCTTTTCGGATAGTCATGACATTGATAGCTCATTTTGACTTAGAATTACATCAAATGGATGTTAAACCTACTTTTCTGAATGACGACTTGCATGAAGATGTCTTTATGACACAACCTGAAGGTTTTCAGGTTGAAAGGGGGAGTCATTTAGTTTGTAAACTCAAAAGGTCTATATATGGTTTAAAGCAGGCATCTCGACAATGGTACTTAAAATTTCACGAAGTCATTTCAAATTTTGGTTTTAAAGAAAATGCTGTGGATCAATGCATATATCTTAAAATCAATGGGAGCAAATTTATCATCCTTGTTTTGTATGTTGATGATATATTGCTTGCGAGTAGCACTTTGAGTATGTTACATGAGACAAAGAACTTTTTATCAAAGCATTTTGATATGAAAGACCTTGGTGAAGCTTCCTATGTGATAGGAATTGAGATTCATCGAGATAGAGCCCGTAGCATATTGGGATTGTCTCAAAGAGCTTATATTGATAAAGTTCTTAAAAGGTTTAACATGCATAATTGTTTAGCTACTGTTGCCCCTGTCGTTAAGGGTGATAAATTTAGTCTACTTTAGAGTCCCAGAATCGATCTGGAGATAAAGCAGATGGAGACAATTTCCTATGCATCGGCAGTTGGGAGTCTCATGTATGCACAAGTCTATACTCGTCCAGACATAGCGTATATAGTTGGCATGCTTGGTAGGTACCAATGTAATCCTGGTTTGGATCATTGAAAAGCAGCCAAGAAAGTTTTTCGTTATTTATAAGGGACTAAAGGACACATGCTCACATACAAAAGAACGAATAACCTTGAAGTTGTTGGTTATTCAGATGCTGACTATGCTGGGTGTCAGGACACCCGTAGGTCTACATCATGTTATATTTTTATGCTTGCAGGTTGATGAGTACTGAAAAATGAGAATATTTCGCCCCTAAATACCTATATTTAGCTATCCGATGAAGGCTATCTAATAAGATTTATTAGATTTGAAGTGTTTCAGGTAAATATGAGCCAAGTATAGAAAACAGTGCAAGAATTCGGAATATAATGCAAAAACACTGCAATTTCGGGTAATCAAGAACTTGGTGCGACTTGCGGCTAAATTTGGACCTTCAAGACGGCCGAATTAAAAAATTGTCAAAACATGAAAGTTGTAGATCTTTTCGTCAGCTTTCCAACGGCGTAAGAATCGTCTCAATCCGAGTTCGGGACAGAAAGTTATGGCCGAAATATCGAAGCAGTTTCTTCCATAATAAAGTGCTGATTAACGGTTTACTGGGGTCGATGCATCGACCCTATGGAAGATCAATGGTCAACACCCTAATAGGTTCCATGTTACGAATTAGAAACGTGATTTTGTGGAAGAATTGTTGGATCAAGGTACGGCTAGACACGCATGATTAAGTTCAAATAAAAACCATCCCCAAAGTGGAAAATTCTAACAAGAATACTTTACAAATCTGAAATCAAGCATGGCTCAAACACTTAAAAAGTATTAGGGATATTTAAGATAAAAGTTAGAGATTAGAATTAGAGTTTTTAGTTTTAGGATTCTTAACATTTCATAATTAAATTTTTCCATAGAAAACACAAAGACCATATTTCAATGATAGAGCTAAAATTCTTTAATTTTTCGATTATTGGTTTATAAATTTTGTTCAAGTTTATTTACGCAATTATTTCGTCTCAAGATTTCATCCATTCGTTTGAAGTTTGCACAATAATTTTAATTAATGTTATCAATCTCTTTATTTATTTATGTAATTTTATTTATTAAAAGTACATTGGCTAAATTTATAGGGATGGGGATCTATAAATTTCCATCAGGGATGTACTTTTAATAATATAAAATTAGGGATTAAAAAGAGATTGTTAATTTATAACATCATGAATGGATGAAATTACCTCAAACTTCAAACGGGATGATAATCTGTGAGAAACTATCATTGTAAATAAACTTTGTGTTTTTCAAAATTGTGTGGATTTAATTATGATTAAATTAAAGAACAAAGCTCTCAAAAGAAATAATAAAATCTTCCTATTTTTTATCTTAAATATCCCTAAAAAACTAAGAATAACCAAGAACTAAAACTACTCTAATTTGATTCTACTTTCTATTCTTGCTTACTATTTTCCCCACTTTGGGGATGGTTTTATTTGAACGAGATCATGCGTGTCTAGCAGGTTTCCTGTGATCTATATATGAAAATCATCTAAGTCCTAATTGCCTCGATGCAACATGGAACAATGTTGACAAAATCGATCTTTCTAAAAGATGTTTGTTACTACTATGAGTATCTATAAGTTAATCCTTAGATTTATATTATCGGAAGAAACGGAAAATCCAAAGATGGGAGGTTTAGTATCTTCATCTTTATCGGCCATAACTTTCGTTTTGAACTCGGATTGAGACGATCAATTGAAAGCTGACGAAAAGATCTACAACTTTCATGTTTTGACAATTTTGTAATTCGGCCGTCTTAAGGTCCAGAATTTAGATCTTAATAGATCAAATTACTTGTCTCTTTAGGTATTTCAACATTGTTTTGCATTATATTCGAATCTCGTACTCGCTTTCTATATACCCATATTTACGAGTAAAACACTTCAAATCTAATAAAGTTTTTATCGATAGCCTTCATCGGATAGCTAAATATAGATTTAGCGAAATATCCTCATTTTCAAAGACTCATCATACCCCCAAACCTACACTTTGCTAGTCCTCGAGCAAAGCAAACTAAAGAAACTAAATGCCACTTTCGTAGGGAACACGATTGCACTTAGCATGTGCAACAAGCCTTTAAACCCCTAGGTGATCCTAGTGGAGGAGTTGTGTCTCCTGAGGGTTTACAGTGAAGTTACCCACAAACTTCAATATATTTTTGAAATCATCGATAAAATTGAGTTTTCAAAATATGATTTTGATAACATATATACCCTTCAAAAACAAAAATCATTAATCAATTCAACATGCTAATTCTCAAAAACAACAATGTTATACTAATCATACTAATATCCATTCAAATTAGTCTAATGCTCAACTCGTTAGATAGCTCATCCATTCATGCCTAAACGTGAAGTGTGTGCATAACCAAACCAAAATTCATTCATCTCAGAACTAATTCAAACGGAAAACCGTTGGATCTGTTGTTTTGACTCAATCCTCACTTTAAGTATACTCTCAAAATATAAAGACATCGATAGTGGATAGTTTTCACACATATGTGAGAGGTCAATACAAAGCAAATAAAAAGGTCTCACATGATAAATGAAACACGATGCAATCAATGAACAAAAATAAATCTCATAAGAAGATACTTGTATATCCTAAGCATGTCATATCAAGTGTCATAAGTATCACATATTTACTCTCCACAAGACAGTTACTAATGCAAGATCAGATCACGAAGGTCTTTTTAGGGTTGTAATGGGGCTCAGGAAAGGGTAAGAAAGAATTGGAAGTTGGGATTCAAAGTTTCTGAGAAATTGGAAAAGAAACAACTTTTTTTTTTTCTATTTCTCTTCTTTTCTTTTCTACTCTCTCACTATTTTTCTCAATTTTTTTCTATTTTTCTCAACTCACTTTTTCTTTTGAATTTCCTTTTCTTGAAGCACCTCAGATTTTTCATTACTTTTCACAATTTTCTTTTTCTTTTCTCTCCTTTTTTCTTTTATTTTTGCCATACACTCTCGAAACACCACAACTCAAGATCTCCACTTACTCTCTTTTCGTTTCACTCTCATCCTCGCTCCTAATTTCTCAGAAATAAGAAGGGTAAAGCTGAATTTTCAGAAATGGTGAAGGGTTAAAGGTTAACGTGGCTTATCAAAGAATGTATAAAGGTAAATTTTCAATAGGCTCAAAGGGGTACTAGAAAGATAAATTTATTTGAGGTGGGACATTTTAAGCACAAACGAGCCAAAGATGGCCTTCAATCATATCCTTAAAAGATAGTAACTTTGCCTATTTGTCTTGAGTAGATATACAGTACATTCTAACATAATGATATAAATTTGATTTCATGCAAAGTCACAAGTCAAAATAAAGTGTATGAGATAATGCAAAATAAGTCGTATTCAAAGAAAACTCCGAGTTTATATATTCACTCATCAATGACGGGAAATTAGCTCTAAAGCTCACTGGGTTTAGTCTCCACTAAGAACCTAAGATTCAACATTCAAAACAGTTCATCGATGTCTAAGTCTTAGCTTGGTATAAGTGTAAAAAGTCTAAGCATGAATATCAAAATTATCCACACATATCACATTAAGCTTCATCATCTTAGATACAAGTAATCAAAATATGACACTAGTATTCTCAAAATTAAATTCACATGCATCAACTAAAGTTTGAAAACAATCAGAAAATAATGCATGATGACTTCAAAATTTTTTTTTTTTCTTTTTTCAAATAACACAAATAAATGACGTAAAATAATTAACCATACCCCCAAACCTAAAGATGACAATGTCCTCATTGACTGAAAGAAGTAGCGCACCCCCAAACCTGTTTGAAAAAAATACCTCAACACAAAGATCAAAAAGAGAATAATTGTATCAAATTGGAACATTACAAAAATATATTGAAGGGATATGGTTACACTATTGAGGAATTAAAAACAACCTAAACTAAACAAAACAAAACAAAAAGGAAAGAAAAAACTAATAAAGCCTAAATCCTAAATCCTAAACTAAACAAGAATCCAACTCTGTTAGACATTAGTAGGCGGACCCATCCACCTCGGGTCACTGAAATTGATATTCTTAGGCACAGGGAACAATTTCTCCCAAAGATCAAGGGGAAATTGATGAAACACCGCCGATTGTATGGATGGAGGTGGGGAGGCGAAAGTAGGAGATGAAGATGGGGAGATGGTGGTGACGATCACATCAATTATCTCGATATCGATTGATGCACGGTGTAGGAGATTTGGAGCGATTTACCTTTTACGAGATGGTTCTCCCAAGAAGGAATGATCATCGGATCGAGGTCGATGATTTCAACATTGTTTGGCAAAAGGACCGTCTGATGAGAGCGGCGCCCCGCTTTTTAGGCCTCCTCCATCTTTGATAATCTGCTCGTAAGATATAATCGCTCCCATAAGAAAGAATGTGCAGAGTTAATGAAAAGTGAGCCTAAAGGTGAATATAAAGGGAAAAATATAGAGTTGGAGTAGGAGTGGAAAGAGGTGTCCTGCAGAAAAGAAACAATGAAAAGATGTGGCAGTACGTCTGAGGGAGTCCATATACGTGAGAAAAGTGGCAAATCAGACTTCCACTAGGAGTGCCGCCGAAAGAAAAAAAACAAAAACCAAAAAAAACAGAAAGCGGTGGGGTCGATTAATCGACCCTTGAAGGTCGATGCATCGACCCTTTGGTGGTCGATTAATCGACAGTGGGGTCGGTGCATCGACACCCAAAATTTTTTGTTTTTACAATGAGGGTCGATTAATCGATCCCTAAAGGTCGATGCATCGACCCTTTGGGGGTCGATTAATCGACAGAGGGGTCGATTCATCGACCTCCTACAATTTTTTTTTTTTTTTTTTTTTTCGCAAACAGTGGGTCGATCAATCGAGTATAACCCTCGATTAATCGACACCATCTTGGCAGAGAGTTGAAAATTTGTGAAAATTAACTTTTTAAAAGTGCGTTCCAACTACTCTAAAGGCAACCGGTAATTTGCAAAATTTTGACAATCCCACACAGATTAGAAAACACACTTTTCATTGATAAAGACGATGATTACATGGACACTTCTACGATTTGACTTCTAAAATAAATGACCTAAACAAAAGAAAGAAAAATAACACAAAGCGAAAAATCCTAATCCTAGACCAAACTAACAAATCATCGCCATCCTCCTCGGCATGGCCTCGCGCCAAGATCTCATCATAACTATCGTGCCACATGCGCCGATTTGATGGAGGAAGGAACGATCATAGTGGCTACGGCGCAGAGTGCACCATGGTGTCGCCGCCCTCTCAGAAGAGGTAATTTGGGCTTGAGGAGCTGACACACCCTCCTGTCCTTGATCAGGTGCATGTTGGTCATCCTGACGGACGCGGCGACGCTGGCGTGGGGGAGCCGGTGCATCAGCATGGGCATCAGGGACATTTCCCAAGAGACGCATACTGCGGTTCCACTGGGTTGCACCATAACGATAGAATGCAAGGTCCCCGATATCATCATCCCGGTAGAACGGGAAACGAAGGAAATTCAAAGAACTTCATAACATAATGGGGAAGTAGACCAACGGGCTTCACCAGCGTATGTTTAGTGAGTTCGCATGGCATCGCCACATGCCATCATGAATGATCTTAGGCACGTTGATCCATGAATTGCGGTGGGCCCCATAAAGTGCTTGAACCCGATCACCGGTGCGCTCAGAAACGTGGCCACGGGGACAAAGATTGCTACTGACCACACTATCCCAAAACAAAAGCGGACAACGCCGATCGCCTAGTGGCGATCCCAGAAGAAAATATGCCGCGGCACATCTCGTTGATAATATCCTCCTGAGACTCGTCGAGTTCCTCACCCGTAATGTGATTGTGAGGCGCCGACGAAACATTAAAGACCTCCGCAATGGTGTGCGGAAAAATCGGTCGCGACCACCCATCAATTGTAGCGTTGAAGAAGTGGCGACTTGGTTCTCGATGGAGGCGGGCACCCATGCCATATTCTCGATAGAATAACCGAACAACGCGTTTCGGACACTTTGATCACGGTGGAGTGAGGAGAAAATGGGCATTGAGCGCCATCGACAGGCGAGGAAGGGAAGGCAGAGAAGGCAGTGCTTGAAAAGCCGCGAGATCAAAAACATATTCGGAGCATAGGTCGCGGGTCGCGAAGCGACCACTTGGCTGATCACGTGGATGACCAGCAGGGCGTTGTACAAGTCTTTGCGGCGCGGCAGAGGTCGAAGCCATTAGTGCACCTTTTAATGTCGAGGCAATGGAAAACCAAACACAATCAAACTTGTAGTGAGACATGTAGTGAGGCTGCTCCATTTAAATAGGCGCAAAGGCGCCTCTCGGGACGGACACGATCGAAATAATCGATTAATCGACCAAAAGTGTCGATTAATCGACTCTATTGAAAAGAGGCGCGTCAGAAGTCCCGACGCATGGAAAATACACAACGTCTTTAAGTGAAAAGACGCAACGTACGGACGTGGAAAAATTGATTAATCGACGCACTTACTCGATTAATCGACAGAAATCAAGGCAAAGAAAAACCAAAAACGCACGTCCCGAAGTAAAAGTCGATTAATCGATCCATAAAGAGTCGACTAATCGACACCAAGTAAAAAACAAAAGCGATGATTTTAAGACGGCATGAAGTTTCAAAATGAATAGTCGATGCATCGACTCAAGGAGTCGATTAATCGATGAACGAAAAAGTCAAAATCCACAATAAATGCAAAGCCTTGAAAAGGACCCCATTAAAGACTCGATTAATCGACCAAAAGCGGTCGATTAATCGAGCAAAAATGATCGATGCATCGACCATAAGTCGATGCATCGATTCAAATTTATTTTTTTTTTACTTCGAAAAGAAATTAACCAAAAATGCAGACTGCATTGAAAAAGAAAACAGTCTTTATGACTGTCGATCAATCGACTACAAGGAGTCGATTAATCGAGGGGGAGGGTCGATTAATCGACATACACTGTCGATTAATCGAGGAAAAAAAACAATTTTTTTTTTTTTTGAAAGAATGAAAATGCAAAATTAATCTACAAGGTGTAAATTCATTAGTCCACCAGATCCCAAATCTTCATGAAAAAATTTCTAAGCAGGATCAGCGATTTATTTAACCGTCTCGGTATTTCTCTTTTCAAGGACGTAGTTACACCCCCATGGTGTGTCCAAGTGTCACCATTATGGTCCATTTCTACCCTGTACTTGGCATTCCCAAAATCACACTTCAGATTCAAACCCATGAATCTTTTTTCGGCATTCTGTTGATTATCTATGTATTCAACGAATGGGCAACAGATTTGAAATTCCTCTTTCTTCCCTAAACCGAATTCACACTCATCAAAAAAGTTATGTTTCCCTTATCGTTGTAAGGGTGTCATTTTCTTTTCTTTCATCTCAATTTGATTCTCAATTCCTCCTCGACATAAGTATCGTTCCATTCCATTTCCTCTTCTCCTCGCACTTGCACTACTCCTCAACGCTCGTTATGTCATTCTCAAGCGTAGTGACCAATTGGTCATCCTCATATTCTTGAACAAAATCAGATGAGTCCTCTTGAAGATGTTCTTTATTCTGATCGGTATCAATGAGGGACTCCTCTATTTCAACTTTCCTTTGTAAGTACTCGATCATCTGACTAACTTGAGATTGTATCCTAGAAATTCTTTGAGTATTGGTGTGCACCAAACCTTTTAAATATTCTAAGGAGTAAGAAGGATTTTGGACTGGTTCATATGAGTTTGTGTCTTGAAAGTATTGAGTTTGCTGTGAAAACTCATAAGGAAATTTGTTGGGATAAGAATTTTGATCATTGTACGGCATCATATCACACATTAGAGGTTGATTAAAACCCCACATGTCATTAGATTGACTCTGCCAGTCATGAGTGTTCCAAACCGGATTTGGTTGGACTTGTTCAGGGTAAAAATTTGAGTTATTCAAGGGACACATAGGTGAAATGTGCATCGAATTTCCACAAATAGCACATGAGTTTAGATTGAATCCATGCATTGACATGACTTCACCAAATTTTTTTTTTTTTTTTTTTTTTTTTTTTTTTTTTTTAAATCGATTAATCGAGTATAACTCGATCAATCGAGGCTAACTCGATGCATCGATTTTTTTTATTTTTTATTTTTTTTTTTAATTAAGTAGAAATACTATTTTAATCCTCGAAAATTCCTAAAATTGATTGTCTACCAAAAATTCAGATTTTCTAAATTTAATCCCCGGCAACGGCGCCAAAAACTTGATGTGATTTTTTTATGTATGTTTTACTCGCAAGTGCACGAATCGGTTTGTATATAATGGGTGCGGAGTACGAGATCGTTCCCACGAGGATTAATGTTGAAATACCTAAAAGAGACAAGCAATTCTAGAAACCTATTCAGATCTAACAGTATTCTACCAATTTTATGATTTAAGTGGTTGGTGAGATGGTAATTAATGACTACAAACTAAAATTCAATTGATGATTCACAAATAAAAGTAAAGATGATGATAAAGATGAAGATACTAAATCCTCCCATCTTTGGTCCGTTCTTCCTATAATATAAATCTAAGGATTAACTTATGAGATACTCATTAGTAACAAACATCTTTTATGGAAGATCAATGGTCAACACCCTAATAGGTTCCATGTTGCATCCCTGCAATTAGGACTTAAATGATTTTTATATATAGATCTGGGATCAAGGGTACGGCTAGACACGCATGATCTCAGGTTCAAATAAAAACCATCCCCAAAGTGGGTGAAAATTCCAACAAGAATACCACTTACAAATCTGAAATCAAGGGCATGGCTCGGCACACTTTATTCAGATTAGGGATATTTAAGATAAAATTACCATTACAGAACCAAGATCCAGGGCATGGCTCGGCACACTCGATCCCAGAACATAATCATAATTAAATCCACACAACGAAAACACAAAGACCATAACAATGATAGGGTAAAATTACCGTCACAGAACTGAGATCCCGGGCATGACTCGGCACACGCGATCCCAGTTAGTGGCGGGGATTTCATCCATTCATGATAGCACAACAACCATAAAGATAAAATCTCATATTTTAATCCCTAAATTTATATTATTAAAAGTACATCCCTCGGATGGGAATCATTAGATCCCCATCTCTATAAATTTAGCCACACATATTGTAAGGAATTGACATAAATAAATAAATACGGGAAAATAACATTAATTAAAATTACCTCAAACTTCAAAATAAATTACCTTGATCCACACGTATGATGAACTTCAAAAACGAAATAAATGCAGAAATAAACTTTGAATAAAATTGAAGAATGAGTACTTGAAAAATTAAAGAACAAAACTCTCAAAAAGAAATAATAAAACTTCCTATTTCTATGAAAAATAATGGCTAAAAATTAAGAACACTAAGAACTAAAACTCTCTCAAAAAACTCTAATTCTAATCTCTAATCTACTCCTAATTCTCTACTCTACTCTACTACGTTTTTCTCGAAGTGTTTGAGTCTTTAAATAGAACTCGTCGCGCACAGTATCCTAAACCGACTTTTTATAGTCGATTAATCGACTCATGACCCTCGATGCATCGAGCCAACAAAATCTCCAAAAAATCACGTTTCCAGTGTCAGAATCGTGTCAGACTGCAACTCTGGCTCGATTAATCGACCTGTAGGGTCGATGCATCGACCCCAGAAATCCGTGAAAATCAGCACTTTTTGTGGTTCAGACACTGCTTCGGTATTTCGGCCATAACTTTCTGTCCCGAACTCGGATTGAGACGATTCTTACGCCGTTGGAAAGCTGACGAAAAGATCTACAACTTTCATGTTTTGACAATGTTGTAATTAGGCCGTCTTGAAGGTCCAAATTTAGCCGCAAGTCGCACCAAGTTCTTGATTACCCGAAATTGCAGTGTTTTTGCATTATATTCCGAATTCTTGCACTGTTTTCTATACTTGGCTCATATTTACCTGAAACACTTCAAATCTAATAAATCTTATCAGATAGCCTTCATCGGATAGCTAAATATAGGTATTTAGGGGCGAAATATCCTCATTTTTCAGTACTCATCACAGGTGGACCTATATCTTGGAAGAGCGTTAAACAAACGCTGATTACTTCGTCTACTATGAAAGCCAAATTTGTTGCATGTTTTGAGGCAACATGTGAGGCGATATGGTTGAGGAATTTTATCTTAGGGCTTCGAGTTGTTGATACTATTTCAAGGCCACTGAGAATCTTTTGTGACAATTCCGCTGCGATAGCTATCTCCAATAACAACAAGACTAGTGGGGGTTCTAAATATATTGATCTAAAATATCTTGTTGTAAGGGAGAAAGTTCAGAATCAAATTATATCTATTGAAAAGATAAGTACGACACTCATGTTGGCTGACCCTCTCACTAAAGGCTTATCTCCCAAGCTCTTTTCGGAGCATATTACGCGCATGGGATTAACGGATAATTTTGATAGCCTTTGAGAGTGGATATCTGAGAGTGAATATATTTGTTTACTTGATTCAGAAATAAAGAATATTTATTTGCTTTTCCATTATTGTGCAAATAAATTTTGAAACATATGGTGCCAATAGATAGCAATAAAGTAGGACCAATATTAGATTGAGTTTGCATGTAATCACCATTCAGTTTGTAAACTTGCAATCTATGTGAAATCATACTAGTTGGAATCCATGTCGATGATGACTTCTAATACAGTAACTAATGAGCGGTCATATATCGATGATATGATATATTGATTACATTGATTATGTGTTGAAATTCTCACTGGACTGGACTGATAATAAAGACTTTGATTGAGATTGATTGTGACTTACCATTCAAAGAAAGTTAGCTAACATTGGGTAATCAGAGTTTATTGACATAGTTTGGCCAAGTGGGAGACTGTTAGAAGTTCCTATTTTGGTGGTCATCACTATGGTCAAACCCGTTGACCGGTGAATGGTATAAGATCAACCTTGAGATGGGTAGTTGCTATTCCGGTGAGTTTGAAGAAGAATAGGCAACTAATTAATAAGTCTTTTAATTAAGGTATGACTGTGATTTCTAATCACACTATAATTAGAAATTAAAGTCCTTAATGGGAAAAGACTCTTTGGCTATAAATATAAGGGGTGCCTAGTCCCAACGATCGCTTGATATAATTCAATCCTCCCTATTGGCGAAAGCATCCCCATTGTGCTAGGAGATATTGAATGTGAGAAGATCGTTGAAGATCGGCAACCAACCATCAATGGTTAACGCTCAAGGTGCGCATATTTATGGATTATAATTTTATTGTTTTTGATTGATCATGCGCCTAGATCTTTCGGCTTAATTTTGGATGGTCGGATCGATAGATCCATTTAGATTCCATCAGCTTATGGTAAAAAGTAATTGACTGATTTGAATCAGATTACGAAGAGATCGATTTTCACTCGTAGATCATGAGACCATCCGCTTCCCATCACAAGTCATTTTTTTTTTCCACCCGACGCAATTAGCAAAAGAGTGACTCAAAAAACTCTTGGTATAAAACATGCTCAAATGAAAGTTTAAGTTCACTTTTTTGGGATCTGGGACACATGAAAACAAAATCTGTCCGAAAGGATATACATTTTTTTGGCAATTGGGGTTAGGGGGCGGTTGGTTTATCCGGTCTCTTAAAGAACATGATTAAGTCCTCGGGTACATGCAACACTGGCACATCGCACATACCCAAGTCAATAGGAATAAATTCTTGTCAGTGCCCAACAAAGGGTGGGATTCGAACTCGGAAGTCGGAACCTAAATTCCTGTCAGTGTCCAACAAAGGGTTGGATTCGAACTCAGAACCTCCACCTCAAGAGGCGTTGTCATGGCCATTGCGCTAAGTCCCGTTGGTTATAAAGGTAAATTTTCATAAATGGAAAAGTCATAAAACACAACCTTGATTAATGTGTGATTCTTGAGCAACGGATGATCTAAGATGGTTGTTTATATATATCTACACAAGCAATGATATCTCTATTTTCAAGCTGCAAGAATTAAAAAACTTTTAATTCTCCATTTTCAATGATATCTACACAATCAATGATATCTCCATTTTCAAGATGGTTGTTTATAGTATTCCAAAGATATCCGCAAATAGAGAAAAAATAAAAGAAGAATAATATCACCAATAATTATCAACAAAAAATAAATAGGGAGCCATTACTTGCATACCAGAAGTTGACCTTGCACATAATTTAGAGAAAGACTTGGTATTGCGGTGATTTGTGCTATGTGAAGATACTATTTAAGCCGTTTAATTATGAGCCCATGGTCTCGCTAAAGACCTTTGATGCAAAAGATTGCTTAAAACAAGATGTCTATCATCTCATTCAACACATTCAACTGTTGAATTAGAAAATGACATTTGACTACATTGAATCATATGATAAATTAAAGATTTTGTTTCATGCTAAACTTTTGTACTTATAACTTTTTTAGATCATAAGCTTCAAATCATAGATGGTGCTTTTGGATGATATGGATCTCCGAAATACTAATCTTTCTTTTAAACTATACCAAGGCATAATTCTCATGTCCAAGCAATTAATGCTCCCAAAAAATAACGATATCCAACAAGGGATTCAAGGAGGATGACATTCATAATCAACATAGTATATGATCTAGATTGGGCATTATCAACGTGCTATAAGATAGCAGGTTCAATCCCAGCTTGCCCATAAAAAGAAAGTTTGAATAGGATCAAAAAATTAAGGGAGCTACAATTTGCACATGAGATTTATATTGTTGCACATAAGCTAAAAAGAAAGACTTGATATTTTGGGACTTGTGCCACGTGGAACACAATCTAAGCCGTATGCTTTGAAGGCCATGATATAAAGATTGAACACGAAACATGTTCTCTATCATCTGATTTAACATAGTCAACCATTGAATCAGATGATGGGCTTTGATATATTGTATTGAATTTGTAGAGGATAGGGGTCGTATTTCTTGCTAATCTTTTGGCATGAAAGATCTTTACATCATGGCCTTTAAATCATATGGCTTAGATGATGTTCCTCGTGGCACAAGTCCCCAAAATATCAATTCTTTCGTTTCAACCTATGTGCAACAATACATTGGAAAAAATAAAAAAGAAAGGGAGCTAAGACTTGCACCCAAGATTTGTACCATGGCACATGGTTAAAAAGAAAGACTGTGACACATAAAACACCATCACAGCCATCTGATTTGAAGCCCATAATGTAAGGACCTTTGATGCCAAAAATGGTCATGAAACATAATCTCTATCATGTGATTTGTCAGACTCAACCATTGAATCCAATGATGGCCTTTGGCTGTATCCAATCAGATGATACATATCGCATATCATGCCAATCTTTGGACTTAAAGATCTTTCCATCATGGTCTTCAAATCATACGACTTAGATGATTTTCTCTGTGACACAAATCCTAAAAATAACTTCTTTTTAACCATGTCCCATTGTACAAATCTCGTGTGCGAGTTTTAGCCCATAGGTTGAAAAGAAAGACTTGGTATTTTTGGGACCAATGCCTTTGAGAGCACCCGATGAATCTAAGTTGACAAGTACCGGATCCTAAGTTGACAAGTACCGGATCAGCACAGGATATTGTGTACTAATTTGTGGGCTGTTACTTAGAATATGGGCTGTTACTTGGAATAATGGATTTAGTTAACAATGGTTAGCGTTAGAAAATTGTCACTATGCTTAAAAGCCATGATGTAAAGATCTTTCATGGCTTTAGTTAACAATGGCAAAAATTTTGTGTGACTAGTGATCGAAATTAACAATGGATTTAATCCCTGAAATTTTCCTGAAATATATCGAAATTAATCTGAAATGTACCGAAAGGACTTCTCACCGAAAAATTACTGAAAACAAAATTTGTCACTATGCTTTTTAAGTGCAGGCTTGTTAATGACCTTTTTCACTAACCATAGAGCATAGGTATAAAACTCAAATCTCACACATTTTTCTTCCTTGCAATTTCAATTCACATTCAAATTTTAAAATAATAATAATAAAAAATTAGTACAATGTAAAGCTCACCAACAAAAAAACCTAACGACACTTAAAATTTTGGATTTTTTGCACAACAGCATCCTGTGCCATTTTTTATTACAAAAAAGTCAAACACCATTTTTTTCTTCTTAAACAACGCCTTCACTTACATGAAACGGACAGCCATACATATTAACTAACGTTGGGCACTAATTAATTTAAATGAATAATTATAATGTTGCTCTTATCAATAAATTTTCATTTTTTAAAAACAAAATTGTGCTTTTATTTTATTAGGCTTCTGACACGTGTATGAAAAATGCGTACAAATACAAGCCCGTATTGACCCATATGAGACACATTTTCATAATTAAAATTCTTTCAACCCTTTTTGTAATAAAAAGGGTTGAAAGAATTACTCGCTCACCAGGAGCCTCAAAATATGTGTAAGTCATAGTTTATAGAATTTAAAAAATAAAATGCACTTGCACTCTGTTTTTATTTTTTATTTTTGTAATAGAATACAACAAACATAACGGTTGTCGAGCCCCAGCTTGGTGCTAGCAAACTTCCACTAAAATCAAAGAATATAGCCAAAGAAAAATAAATATTAATTAAAAGAAGAATTCTATAAGGCTGGGGATGATCCAGTTTCCATGGTTTCAAATATGCCATATTTCTTTCTCTCTGATCTCTTTAAATTGAAGGCTTTAATCCAAGCCAAATAAGGTGCATCAGTTTATTTTTTTTTAAATAGATGTTATGTGTAAAATTTCATAAAAATTATTTTAGTACATTCTCTCCAAATCTCCCTTGACGAAATTCTCTCTTTTTCAGTTTTTTAAGGATGGCGCTACCATGGTATCAAAAATTGGCCGATACAGATACGTATCGGTATCTCAACTCGGAATCGGTATCAGCCAATACGGTATTAGTTTCGGTCGATACGTCTATTTAAAAAAAAATATAGGCCGATATGTGTTTGTATCAGTCGAGTCATATTGGTCCTCCATGGACTGATATTCGAGTCCGATACATATTTTGACACCTTCGGTGCTACTGCCACACCTAAGCCTTAACCTGACCCATTTTTTATGGGCTTTCACTTTTCAAACTCAAGTCTGATTTTAGGGGTCCATTCTCACAAGAAGACATTTTTTTAATATTTAAAAAAAAATTGTTTACTAATATTTTAAGAAATATTTCTGCTATATATCACAAACAAAAGTTTTTTTAGTATTCAAAGCATTCATATAACTAATTGTTAAAAAAATTTTAAAAATTAGTATGCTATCACTACAAAAAAAGAGATTATTAGTGGCAGCCAAAAATTGTCGCTATTAACAAAAAATTGCCGCTAATAGCCTTTAATAATTTATTGTTAATAATGACAGTTTTTTGCTTCAAAAAACTGCCGCTAATAATTTTTTTTTTTTGTAGTGTACATCTTCCGAGAAAAAAAAAATAGTACTAAAACTATTTATTGCAATTAATTGTTTATAAAAAATTTAAGAAATGTATACTACATCTTAGAAGAAAAAGAGATTCATTTTCTCAAAAAAGAGATCATTCATTGAAGAACATTAGAGTCATATCTCGTGATAAAAAAAAATTGTATACATATTAAGATAAAGGTAGCCTGCTCATCATTTTATACTTCATATATATATATATATATATATATATATATATATATATATATGATAAAGGTTGGTAGCTTGGTATTAAAGACTAGGTAATTTACTTAGTCCTACATTAATTTGCAGCCACCGATCATCCAATTATATGATGGGATTCCATATGAAGGTGTGGCTCAATCCTCCTTAAGTATTGTAAAATAATAATAATAATATATTATATAAAATTGTGTTATTAATAGTGTTAATCTCGTGAAAATTGGAAGGTGAAACTAAATCTTATTTTGCATTAGAGGGGCTACTTTATGTGACACCCAATTATGTAATAAAATGACAAGTGGCAGCAAACCAATATGTGACCTACCTGATGCTTGGTATCAGGCAACCTTTATCTATATATAATAGATGCACGGTGACCACAAACTATTATCTATATATAATAGATGCACGGTAACCACAAACTAATATGTCAGTTATCTTTTTACCGTTTTCAACCACTGGTATTGCTCGTCTCAGGCGAACAAATCAGTGCGTGAAGACCGGGCAACTTCACGTATATGAAAAGTTTACCATGCAATTAGTTACGTACCCCTCAATTTGAGCCCCCCCGCCACACCCTTATAAAAGGTCTCAATGTGCCCCATCTTTTACTTGGGTACATAGGAGCATTAGCTCCATATTTCTTTATTTCTCTTATTTGCATTCTTCCCTGTGGGTTAAAACCTCACAAATATTAACAACATGGGGAAGAAGGTCGCTATCGCTTGTATATCCTCCATCCTCCTCGTGGGCGCCATCATCGGAATTGTTGCCGGGATCTCAAGATCTCGTAGCAACCACGACAACTTTACCACCGGCAATGACGGCGTCTCCCCTTCAATAAAGGCTATTGCCACCATTTGTGCCCCTACTGACTACAAGGAGGCTTGTGTGAATAGCTTGACCTCCGCCGTCAATGGAAACTCTAGCGTCGGCCCTAAGGATCTCGTTAAGGCTGCCGTTAAGGTTACCATGGACGAGGTAGCATCAGCGCTCCACTTATCGAACAATATGGTATCGGGGACTAACGATACGATGCAAAAAATGGCACTCTCTGATTGCAAAGAGTTACTGCAGTATGCCATAGATGAGCTCCAGGCCTCCTTCTCTCAGGTCGGGGAAAGCGAACTGCATACGATGAACGATAGGACCGACGAGCTGAAGAATTGGTTGAGTGCCGTTGTCTCCTACCAGCAGACGTGCCTTGATGGTGTCACCGATCCTGAATTGAAGTCGGCGATGCAGAACGGCCTCCTTAATGCCACCCAAATGACTAGCAATGCCCTCGCCATCGTCTCCGAAATCTCCTCCATTCTCTCCTCCTTCCAAATTCCCTTTGGGAAGTCCTCCAATTCTCGCCGACTTCTTGAGAGTGATGAAGTTTACTCTACGGATAAGACTACAGGGTACCCTACGTGGTTCTCGGCTGCAGATCGGAGACTATTGGCGGCTCCAGCAAATGGCAACATTAAACCGAATGTGGTTGTAGCCAAGGATGGAAGTGGCCAATTTAAGACAATTTCTGCTGCCCTTTCCGCCATGCCTGAGAAGCGCGTTGGTAGATACGTTATCTATGTGAAAGCAGGAATCTATGAGGAGAACGTAATAGTCACCAAGGACATGACTAATGTTTTTATGTATGGTGATGGACCGAGGAAGTCGATCGTCTCGGGACATAAGAATTTCGTTGACGGGACACCAACCTTCCAAACCGCCACTTTTGGTAAGTTTTTATTCATAAATTCTCATTCATCAAATCAAATGGATTCTAACTCTAGTGCACCAGATCTAATCAGTAGTTAATCATGCTTGGACGAAATTATTAGTAGGATGGGTGATCTCTTGGGAAGTCTTCTCCCTTTGTCGCCTCCACACGCAAAACTTTAATGAAAATTCATCAGAAAATTAACTTGATTCTAGCTACGTTATTTCTTTCGTTTCATAATGGTCTCTTCTAAACCACCCACTTTTGCAGCCGCGATCGGTGAAAGATTCATCGCAAAATCAATGGGATTCCGCAACACTGCTGGTCCATCCAAGCACCAAGCAGTGGCTCTCCGAGTTCAGTCCGACATGTCGTCCTTCTTCAACTGCAGAATGGATGGCTTCCAAGACACCCTCTACGTGCAAACCCATCGCCAATTTTATAGAAACTGCGTTGTATCCGGCACCATCGATTTCATATTCGGCGATTCCGCCACGATAATGCAGAACTGCCTGATCATAGTAAGGAAGCCCATGGACAACCAGCAAAACACGGTCACCGCACACGGGAGGGCGGACAAGCGCGAAACCACTGGACTTGTCATCCACAACTGCCGTATCGTACCCGACACGCAACTCTACCCAGTGAGATTCAAGCTGCCTAGCTACTTGGGTCGGCCATGGAAAGAGTACTCGAAGACGGTGATCATGGAATCCACCATCGGAGATCTCATTCAACCCGAGGGGTGGATGCCATGGGATGGAGATTTCGCTCTCAAGACGCTCTTCTACGCCGAGTACGCCAACAGGGGGCCGGGTGCAAGAACAACAAGGAGAGTCAGGTGGCCAGGTTATAAGGTTATAACCGACAGAAGAGAAGCCCTTCAGTACACAATTGGACCCTTCATTCAAGGGCATTTGTGGTTGAAGTTCACTGGTGCACCTTATTTTCTTGGATTGAAATATTGAAATTGAAGTGATGAGAGAAGAAAAAAAAAGTGGCTTATATGAAACATGCAAAGTGATCATCACAGGCCTTCAAAAAATTTTATATTGATTAATTATATTTTATTCATCTTTGACTATACCCTTCTGTTTTAATGAAAATGGAAGTTTTTGTTGCACAAAGCTTGGCTCTATTACCGTGGTATATGTCTCACTAGTAGACGACTAGTAGTAGTAACTCGTAAATGCCTTTTGTTGCATAATACTAGAAAATATTTAATTAGACTTGGATGATGTACCTCTAAGAATTTGTAGGATTTAGGCTCGAATCACATGATCAAAATATATTTTTTTCAAGAACACGCATACCTTGTATTTATTATCGGATTGCCGTGTGAATGATTTCCTTAATGAAACTGATGATCTCCGCCAAAGAATCTGAAACCAAGTTACCTCTCGTCTTCTCTCCTTATATAATCACCTCTCTTTCCTAACCCATCAAGAAAAGAAAGTGGAGACATATCACTTATATTAGGAAACTACTTTCTATTGTCTCGAGATACGTGTGGTCAAAAGTCCAGCCCAACTTTTAATAGAAAAATAAATATGGGTTAAGATATTGACCACAAAAAATCTAACATTCTCCCACTTGGTCTATACCTTAACTCATCTAAATATAATTTTTTTTTCTTTTTGAAAACGATTTCCTGAGTTGACAAACTCTGAAAAGCGGATGACCATCCATTTTATATTTTAAAAAATCATTAACCCCCACTACCTCGATGCTTCGTAACAATCACCCAAATTCAATAATGATACTAGTAAAGGATCATGGTGCACAGAGTATTTCATCTTACGAATCGACACTAGGCAATCTATGGTCACAAAACTAGCATCATTAATAGACTCAAGTCTTTACTTAGTGATATCAGACAACTTACATATCTGTACAGTTCCTATATTTGTCCAACTTCATACCTCAGGGTATGTCTTTCTGATATCTTACTTGCTCCCCGCCTGTGACTCACGTCACCAATCTAACAGAAAAAAGGTTTACCGATGTGGTGCCTAATCACATCTAGCCTAAGCAAAATTCAGGCATAACGAGGTACAACCTCACCATCATGCCATGTGATAAAATTTCCATGCATATGGATAGAGTATAATCACATATACTCTCAAGAGTGCGTGCACAAAATTAAAATATATGATGCATCAACTAACTAATATTAGAGAGACAACTCCCACTAAAATTATACAGTTAAAACTAATTTGATATGAGCATTACAATTCTAAGATTCGTAATAACTGTCAATAACTACAAGCTCCCACTGATTTAGCCATTCATAATAGCAATCAATAAATAACAAGATTAACTTAACATCAACTATTTATAATCATTTAATTAAACTTACGCAAACCAAGTCTATCAAAATAAATGTCAAAGTACTAATTAATGTCTTGCAAAAATAAATAAATAAATAAATAAATGGTGGAAGCGTGATTTCAGTTATGGGGCTTCTCGGGTTGAGATATTCCTCCTTTGACATGTTTCAACAGATTTTTAAATATATAGCAATCTCTCCAAAGATGTCCCTTTTTCTTGCAGTGCCAACATTCTAAATTTTCAGCTTTTACTTTCTTATTTGAATTCTCTGCTCCAGCTTGCTTTCGATTGAAGTTCTGATTATGATTCCTTTTAAAAATCTTCCGACTTGACCCACTCACCGCCAGATGTGCAAACTCAATTTTAGCCGCTTTCAAACGCTCCTCCTCGGTCACACATAGAGAAATTAATTAGTTAAGATCTCATTTTGTCTCTTGAGCATTATAGTTCACCTTAAAAGTATCAAATAAAGATGGAAGCGAATAAATAATTAAGTGAACAAGTAGATCATCACCAAAAGCAGTTCCTTGTTCCCTGAGCCCTATGACACACTTTGACATCTTTAAAATGTTCTCACGCACACTACTATTTCCATTATATCGCATGTTAACTAATTGTGTAAGATAAGAGTACTCTAGAGACTTCCGTGTACCCACAAACTGATCTTTAATATTTTTCAAGAGTTCTTTTGCCGTAGCTGTAGGATTCAACCCACCTCTAAGAGTCTGATTAATTGATGAACGAATCATCATTATAGTCACACGATTAGTTTTTTCCCATTTAGCAAAATAATTCTTCTCTAATTTCGTAGAACTCATAGTAGGTGTGGGAGGTTTATCCTTAGTGAGGATAAAATTATAGTCCATATATCCTAATAATATATCAATGGTCATATGCCATGATGACCAGTTGGAGCCATCAAGAGGCTCAACACTTGCTAGTTGCTTATGAATAATAGATCCGTCTATAGCTCTTGTATTTAAATAAAACATTATATATTACTAGCAAAATAAAGAAATATGCCGATTATGCATATAAATTTTTATCAATCATTTTAACCATATATCACTAACGATTTAATCAGAATACGTCATGATCACATGTCCTCGAAGATTACGTTATGACTATATGTCACTAAATGTTCACTGTGAACTATGACCATATGTCACTAACTATTCTTCGAAGATTTAAATTCTGATTTTGGGTCAAATCTGAATTAATTAGAGACCCCAGAATTTATACATATTCTTCCCGTAAACATCAACATAGAACTTTATAAATCAAATAATCTATATTCGAAGTGTTTTTACTATGTTTGCATATGTTTATGCAAAACAAATTAAAAATTAAGACAACATTGATTGAAGATGTCTAAATAAAAAAGTAATATAATGTCTAATTTAAAGATAGAATATCTTGAAAAAATATTTAAAATCTATTACTTTTCTAAAAGAGAATGATAGCTAAGGCGCCGTGAGAAAAACTTTCAAATATGTTCAAAGCATCCGTATATCAAATACCTTATTTATTTATTTGTGATAGGTTAAATACCTTATTTATTTTGATTATATAACTTTGAAAAAAATTAATATTATAGGAGTTATATTGTCGTTTCAATAGAATTGATATTAAGTGTTTAACCTCTATAAGGGTTTAAATTATCTTTAAAGAGAGTTTATAGATTTAACTTCTACGTTATGGTCATTAATGATCACTCAAGTATCAAATTAAATTCTCAACCACAAACACTTACAGTTTAAGGAAAAGAATTTGGGAGAGCAAATCCTCATCTCCAAAGTGGAAGGATCTTCATCTCCAAAGCAGGAGAACTAAACAGAGTATGGTTTTATATTTTTTAGTTATTTTTTTTTTCGCAAAGTAGTTATAATCATCGAACGGCTCCTATTCATGACACCCACTCATGAGATTGGGTGCCACATTGCTACAAATTAGTGCCAGCCCAGATAGTTACCTGGTCCATGGTACCAGGCTACTAATAATTAGAAACGTATGCATTTGGTATCAAATCACTGCCCAAATTTTAAAGGGCAAAAAAGGGTACACAAGAGCTTATTGATTGAGAGCAGTTTAATTGATTGAGAGCCAGACCCAGAAAGGCTACACAATAGCTTATTGATTGAGAGCAGTTTACTTCTAATAACATAACCCTTAATTAAATCTCAGTCACAGGAACCACCAGGTCCCCCAAAATACATAAATCTGCCAACTCTAGAACCGGGTTCCAAATCCATTATATTATAGCAATGAGGCTTATCTGCATATTTATAAGAATCTGGTTCCGGTGGAGGCTGTATAACTTTATCATCAGCATCCACAACCTCAATACCCTCATTAAAACATGATTTCCTAAAGCCTTCATTCGGAAAATGACCACTCCCCATTGGGAGTTTAGAATTGTGCGGCGCTGATTTTGGGTAGGCCACTTCGCCGCCCCACTCCACGTGAGCCCCACCATAACTCAAATAAGGGAAGATTTCTGGAGGCCAGTAACCAACATATTCGTCTATTGAGCCACTTCCAATTGCCAACCACCAATTTCTCTTTGTATCCTACAAATAACCGAGTAAAACAACAGCTTTAAAATAAGAGCCATGGTTGTGCTTGTGTAATTAATATATGAGAAATGGAAAACTGCATCGTGGAGGGCTGCACCCAGATGCCAAATCACATGCCACTTTGCGTGATCAACTCAAAATATACTCGTTTTGGGTTGATCAGTCATGTGACATGTTATTTAAAGAAAAAGAAATTTTATTTTTTGTTTTTTGTTTTTTTACCTTTATCACCTCCATTTGATCTACCCTTAGTTTCTTGGTCTTTAATAACAGTGACTTAGATAATAGAGAAATTGTTTCGTGCCAAATTTTTACTCCCAAAATCTTTACATCATGGCCTTTGAATGATATGGAATACATTTTATTACCAAGTGCGCGAGTCCTAAAACGTAGCCGTGAGTATGAGGTCACCTAGCGCTTGAGCAGGATGCTTAATATCAACTCTATGAAGAGACCATTTACCTTTAGCTTTAGTTTTGAGTTAGTCTACAATAGGTGTCCACCCATCATGGGCGGAGCAGCAGTCCACATGTCTGTGTGACTTCTGGATGTGCAAGGATGTTCATGCATTGAAATTCGGTTCAAGCCACCCAGTCATACAGATGTGTGAACTGCCGTGTCCACCCATATATTGTAGACTAACTCTTAGTTTTTAGCTCAAACTTCAAGCAGGCTAAGCACGTGGGTCATAATTTTAGGCTCAACTGAAAAGAGGTCAGTCTTAAACTGAGCTCTTAAGCGGGCATGAGCTATCTTTTCACACACAATATTGTGACTAGTGATCTTGTTTTGGGGCCACTTCTTGGAGCAATGGTAAAAGCCTTGAGCTGTAAAATGTGAAAAGGCGCAGGTTCGAGTCCAGAGAGCTAGCCACTTTGTGCGTAGAAAGTTATCGGTTAGGTGTCTGCAGCCCGTTCACCCTTCCTAGCACCACTTGTGTTGGAGACCAGCACTAGATAACGGTCTTGTTAAACTCGTTAGTTAGAAGAAATTCTGATTTGGCCAAATAAAAAAATAAAAATAAATAATAATAATAATAAACAGGGTGTGGAAAGAGGTCTAACCTTATATACAAAAATTTGAGTAATATACTGAGGTCCGTCATAAGTGGAAAATGGAGTTAGAGACATGCCAGGATATAAGTTTTGGCTCGTTACCACGAAGCCAGGGCATTGAATATTGTAGCAACCTGTTTCTCTATAATTGTCGCTCTGAAATTCAACCAATTACACACATAATTAATTAATTAATCAACAGACTAATCCACATATAGTTAAGTTAAAACTAATAAAGCTTTTTTTTATGTATCAATTAATTAAAATTAATAAAGGGTTTTGAAGCTTACTGTCCAATAAGTAAATAAATGAGGGAGGTCGTCAAGATATTTATCTGGATACACCTGACAAAATTTGCACAACATCATATATAAAAACCAGTCATCTAAATCACTGATTTTTTCGAAAATTTGGCAATATTTATTGACTCAACAGTGAATAAATTTTGACTGTCTACAAAAATTGTGAATTCTGTCACTAAATTGTGACTACTTCCAGTTTTACTAATAAATTGTGACTTTTAAAAAAAATATATTTACAATCTTTTATCTTATCTTTAAAAACATTTATTTATTTTCTGACTTTAACTTGAACTATTGTATTTTTTCCAATAGGTACGCATAGTATTTGAACCCCTGACCTCAATGCAAATGCTTGAAGGCATCAGTACTGGGGCAAAGGTTCAATCAGATTTTTCGCTTAATTTTTTTCAAATTTTCTTCTTGCCAACTTATTTCACACCCTGGGTTAAAAAAACTCAGTGATAAGTCAGACGACAGTGAAAAGTTGACAACAATACAAAGGTCCTGACGACTTGGCTATGCTACCTAATGTCGTGAGTTCGAGCAGCGACGACATTCCTTAAGGATTAGTTCAAACTCCAACGTAAGCTTGGATATCGTAAGTTATCAAAATATAAATAAAGAAAACCTCATGGTGGCAAGTTTAATCCCAGCTTACCCTATTAAAAGAAAATAAATAAAAACTGAAATTTTAAAGCATGGTTAAAGGAATTTTACCGCCCATCCAGCCTCTATAGTGTTCAAATATTCTTTAGGCCCACTGCTAAGCCATATCTGATTGAGACTGAAACCCTTTACCGTAACGCTGGGAGCCCATACATTCATTGTCACTTTAGTCCCAAAATACCTAAAGTTCGGACTCTTAACCGTCTTTAATACTGCATACTGTATAATACATTTATATAAGAAAAAAAACATCATTATTAAAAAATTCATGAACAATACTAAATGAATGAAGACAAGTCGGTTTTGTTACTTGAAGAAGAAATTAATTGTAATTGATAAGAGAGCTACTATAAGCACACTACCTTTTCCTATTGGCACACTCAAAGAGAAAAGAGAGTGGTGTGAAGATAGTAAAAGTTGGTGTGTACATAAAAATTATTATGTTTAACCAAAGGAAACACAAAGTTAGAAAAAATATCCAAGTGCCATAATTTATACCTCAAGAAAATGTAATCACACAAAGTAGGAAAAATACCGAATGCTCTTGGTAGTTAAAAGTCGCACTCTTATAATTAATAAGATTTTTCACAATTCTTATTATTTCACTCTTCGTATAGTGTCCTGAACCTTGTCGGTGGATGGAAACCAAGACTATTTGATAGCAGTCGGTGGCACCCACCAACCAACGTTACAATCATTCGATCCATCCAAACTAAGAGGTCTTAAGACGTAGAAGAATGTAGATCAGTCTTGATGCATCCTGATCCTTGGCGGTGGAGGACAACCACGGCTGTGTTGGGTTTTGGCTAGTTTTAGGTTAAATTTTTTTACCCAATTTGGGTTATGTGGACTCATTTCATTTTGGAATTGGATTAAATAGTGCATCCTATTTCATAGGATATCTAATAACCTCTTGAGGTAGAGAAACGTGGGAGTTAAAAACTCTCTTTATGGGTGTGTTTGGCGAGAGATTGTGGGGCTCTATTGTATAAAAATGGAGAGCATTTGTATTTGAGAGTTTTTTTGAAACGTGGGTTGCTAATAAGTGTGAGAGAAAAATTTGGTTTTATGTAGCTTGAATTTTGGATTTGAAAATGAGGGTTTTGGAGAAAGGGCTTTTAGTATTAGTTTTGGAAACTCTTTGGGTCTCTCTTATGGAGAGAACTTGAGATTTGTTTTGGTTGTGTGACTCTCTTGTTGGGTTTTGGTGAGAGTACACTTGGGTATTTGTTTGAGAGAACTTTGATGTTTGATTTGAAACTAAGGTTTTGTATCTGTGCTTGAATATTTATGGTTCTCTTGTGTTGGGTAAGATTCGAGAATATGATCTCCATTGTTTGTAGCCTTTTGAACATTTTTTTCTTGATAGTGGAAACACTTTCTTTAATGGACTGTGAATGAAGGTAGGCCGAACCACATAAATCTTATTTTTGTTTGTGGTATGATCTCTTTCTCTTTCTATCTTTTTGTGATATTTATTATTTAATTTATTGATTGTCTTCTTAGCACATAAAAACCATTAACAAGATTGAAAGTGCAAAGACTTTTTAAGAATTTTTGCACAATAATGTGGGCATATAAGAATATAGAAGAAAGGGTGACCGCTACAAGTTTAGTGTGGTATGCACCTCATCGGAAAAATACTTTTAGATATTCACATATTCACTACACATGTTAACTGGGGTGAGACTTCAGTTTAAGGAGGTGCTAACGGTGCCCAAAGTTTGTGTGCAAATAATATTTGCTATGAAGGCACTTTTTGATAAGTTACACGCGTGTTGTGATTTTTTTTTAGCAAGAAAAAAGTAATTTTACTTTCCTTATTTTTTTTACTATTTGTTATATAGGCAGAAACTTTTTATGTTCAACTCGAAATAATATTAACACGAAAAGTGATTCCTATCATCTGATTTAACACAATAAAAAATATCAGTAAATTCAATGATTGATTGTATTAAATCAAATGACAAAGATGATGTTAAATGTCAATCTTTGGCTAAAAAGACTTTTACATCATGACCTTGAAATTAGACAAATTAGGCGGTTTAAATGGTGTTTCACGTTGCATCGATCCCAAAAATATCAAGTCTTCATTTTGAACCAGGTGCCACGATACAAATCTCGTGTGCAACTTGTATCTCCTTTCAATAAATTGGTAATTTTTGTTTGGTACCTCAGTTTGTGCTCACGCATTCTCAAAAAGCGGCCACGTCTCATACCCTTTAAAAATCATTGATTTTCTCATATCAAATGATAGAGATCGTGTTTCACCTCGATCTTCCACACAACAAATCTTGAGATCATAGCGCACATATCAAGCAATCAATATTTTGTTCCATGTGTCATAGATCTCTAAAAAATAGCCCTTTAATCATATGGCACACATCACACTCAAACATGAATTTAGAACAATTTTTTGAGGATTTGTGACACATTATTTGATGTTTGAGAAGGACCATTGTCTTCTTCTCATTTTAATAACGGCATATTTGAGAAATAGCATGGGGCTGCTTCTGACATAACACCAATTTGAGAAACTATAAACTCATATTTCTGCTATATGTATATCATATTTTATACAAGTTTTTTTATCTCAAATAGAAGTCCTTCCTTTAAAAGTGCTTTTAGATGCAATTTTACCAATCAGGGCCTAAAAAAGTTAAGTAAAGAAAAAAAGGTTCGAAATTAATAAGACCTAACCAAAAAGATGAAAGCCAAGACAATGATATTATACTTACATTATGATAATAGCCTGGGTCGTCATCGTTAGCCTTCATCCCAAATTTTTTAGCGCTGTCTTCTAAGTCTCTCAGTTGGAGCCTTCGAATGGGAACTGTTCCTGGTGGGCAGTCTGCATAATTGAGTCGTATTTCTTGGCTGGTATTTGAAGTAGCTTCATTTTTTTCCCACGGTGGAGGACTACTGGGTCTCATCTACACAAAAAAGAAATCCAAACGATAGTAATTTTCGTCCCAAACTACTGGGTGTGCCACAATTTACAGTGTGAAACTGTGACCTCACACGGCTTTTGAGATCGTGGACATGCCACCATATTATTAGTCATTTATTCCACGTGGTGCACAACCCAAAAGTAACTTTAAATCACATGACACACATTAAGAAAAAAGTGATTCTACTATCACTTTCTTGAGATGTGTGTCATGTGGAATAAAAATCGATCATCCAATGATACTGTAACAACCCAGATTTTTAGATTTTATTTTAACGGTGGTAGATGATGCACCACACTATGTACTGTGCTAACGCTCCACATCAGAATCGAAACCCACCTTTTAAAATAGAAAATTTCTAATTTTTCCCATATCAAAATTAGACTCATTGCGAAGTGCTCGTCGATACGATTCCAACGATATATAATTTGACGATTTCTGACAAGAATATAAAAAGTTATGCCCATTTTAACTGATCAAGCAAGTCAAAGGGTATAATTGTAATTTCGGGAGAGAAACACCAATTGCTTTGGTGCTTATGCAAAACGCTGGAACGAAACCTTTGCTCAAGCTATCTAAGTTGACCTAAAATTTTATACCATTATAAATAAAACTTTAAAAGTTCTCTCCTCTCTATAATAAAAAATTATTCTCTCTCGAGACTTAGACGAGCCGATGCCTTGGGAATCAACCTTTTCAACCCGAATCGCTGTTAATCTTCCGTTCACGCTTCAAGAGGTGGGTACCCATCAATCCATCTTGTTCTTCTCAGATCCCGTCGCGTAGGATGCGTTCGATCACAAGATCGACTTAAACCCAAATATCTCATAAATTAATAGATCTATATATTTAATATATGCTTTCCCTTGAAAGTTGTATATTTTGTAAATTAGATTTATATGTTATTTCTCTTTTCTTTTCAAAAATTTCTTTTGTTTGAGCCATTAATATTTTACCTTATATTAGGTCTGTATATTTAATATGTTTACTTCTCTTTACGTCTCAGAAATTAATTAAATTTTAATACTTATAAATTTGATAGATTGACTTAATTGGCATAATATCATATTGATATTATTTATTTCTAAATCTATACGATAAATTTATCCTTCTACTAAGACTATAATAATATATATTATTGTAGTTTATATTATTATTTATTTAAAATTAATTAAGCCCAAAATTAAATTATATATTTATTTTATTTAAATAAATAATAGATTGCACCAACTTAAAGTTTGGTCCGAACTTATGCCTTTAACCCGAATTCACGTCCATGAACCCGAGCTCGCGACCATTGATATACCTGTCCCGGTATTTTGGTCATAACATTTTACTCCGACCTCGGATTAATACGATTCTTGCGGCATTGGAAAGAAGACAACGAGCTTTACAACTTTGTGTGAAATAGCCATTTCAAGAATCTGACTTTTTAGAGGTCAAAATAGAGCAACAAGTCGAGTTAAATTTTGAATGAATCAAGGCTATTCGAATTTAAGATTATTTTCTAATTCTCATGACCAAAGTTCCTATGTATATTATATCTTAAGGTCTTTCGATCGATGGTCATGATAAATCATAACTTAATAAGTATAAATATTATTTAATTTAATTATCTAATTATTATATATATATATATATCAATTTTATCGCTTCAACGCGGCCTCTTCGATAATACAAAGTATTAGAACTTCGATGTCTTTATGAAATCGAACTCTGACTTTTACGATTATCGAAATCACACTTATAACTCTATTCTATAATTATATTGGTGTGGTATGTAAATAAATATAAATATAAGCATAATCAAAATCTAAGTATAAACCGTTCTGTATGTGTGATACTTTTGTATTTGCAACTTAATCAATTTATACGAGTTAAGAATATGTTAGATCATGAGTACGAGTGTGTGAGATCATGCCTACGCTTGGGCGTGGTGATTCTTGGGATGGTATCGAGCGAGGAATACCGTATTCACATGCCTTACAACTCATGGTGGAATGGGACCCATGAGTCGGGTGAGTGTGAATTCGGTGTAACTTCATGCAGTGGCATATCTGATGATCCTATCAGAGTTTTATCTGAGAGGATAAGATATGAGATATGATCGAGAATCGGGCGTTGGGCCTTTAGCTATGGTAAGGTTTCTTTTACGGCCACGTGAAAACTCGTAATATCAAGGCCCATGTACGGATGCAACACTCTATGGTAGTATAAACTATCACATCTAAGTATATCCAGTTACTACTAACCTTTTTCTTGGGAAGCGTGAATTAGGAAGGTTGTCCTCACTATAGTTTGTCATAGGATTAAGTATAAGAGTATGATAAGATATGAGTATGAGATAAGATAAGTTATAATACGAGTACGATAATAAGAGCGCATCACTTGTAGGCCAAAGAAAGATAAAGAACTTAAGTCTCAGACGCGTTGCTGCTCCTCGCGTAGCCACCGTAAGGGCAACAACGCTTTTCACCCAAGACGGATCTCCGGAGAGATTATGAGTATGAGTGCGTTATGAGTGAGTTTGGCCATTATGTCTCCCCATTGGCCGGGTGGTGGAGGCGAGTATGACACGAGGGTGTTATAATATGGTGGTATGATACTATGTTGACCCTCCCATAGTAGCTCGAGCAGCGACTCTGGCACAGGTCGTTTAGGATTTTACTAGTATGTTAGTTACGCTGAGGCGATATACGTACGTAAAGCGGCGATAACAATACATGGTATGATATGTTATGAGATATGGTAAGGCACGTTAGGATATGAGTGTCTAGATCATGGTCTTGCATTTATGATATGAGTATTTCGATATGCACGTGATTTTGTCTTCCTTTTGTTATCTGCTTTGAGATATTATGTTTATCACTCACCAGATGCACCCACAATGCACCTGAGTAGTATGGGGTGGATTGGTGGTGTATCCCACTGAGTTTACGTGACTGAGTAAACTCATCCCACGATAATCTAACAGTTGCAGGTGATTATGCTGGTGGAGTAGACGCCGACCATCTAGATCTCGCCGACGCTAATTTCATTGATTCCGTGGGCGTTGAGTACTAGGAACCTTTGGAGGGCGATGCTGCCGATTATCAGGAGGACTACGGTGTTGATCTTGATTCGAGTGCTGATTACTGATTATTGTGGACTTGGTATTAAGTTCTATTGATACTAGTATTGTTGATTTTATGATTTCATTTTATCGGATTTGTCTCCGATTTGACTTACCTGTTAGTTGTGGATTGACAGCATTCTATCGCATTTTATCAGACTTATTCAGTATTTATGATTACGTTCATATTCCACCCTATTTGTTAGATCTCACGGATTTTGTGGAACCATTATTGCGCGAGAACTCTGATTAGGTGTATGTCCGCTTAGCATATCCGGGATATGTGCGGGTCATAACTCGGAATTTTTGGCCCTCGGGATGGGGTAAAATTTCAGGTCGTGGCAGATACTCTCATGATCCCAAAATCATTTGGATGAAAGATTGGGATGAACAATGAACTTTACTGCCTGATTCAAAAATGGTCAATGCATGCCAACAGAACGTGGGGTGAGGTCACCAAGGATCAAAAATTCAGATTTTGTTTTGGTTTCGGGCTAGACCGAAACTAAAATATGAACGAAAATTTCGGCCAAAAACTTCAATACCATACATTTTAAAACAAAAATTTGAGTTTCTGTTTCGGTTTCAGTGGGGACCAAAACTATGATATTTCACCGCCATTTTGCACCATGTAGGTCACTATTTCACGGTGTGTAAACAATGGTACCTTAAAGTTTGTTGTGGGTGGAACTAAATATTGGCTTTAGTTAAATTAAAGAATACTGAGATAAGTTTCGTCTACAATAATATTCTTGAAGGAGGTAGATTTTCAAAAATGGAAAAGCGATATAAAACAAACCGCGATTATGTGATTCTTCAGTAAAGGATGATCTAAAGAGGGTTGTTTATATATATCTATACAATCGATGATGTCGCCATTTTCAAGCTGCATAAATTAAAAAAATCTCTTATAAGTAGATATTTACAAAGAGAAAAAAATGTAAAATAAGAACAATAACATCACCAATAATTGTCAAGAGAAAAGAAATAATGATATCCAATAATAGCAACAACAATGATGATTATAATAGAATCAACATGGTATAAGATAGTAGTTCAATCTCAGTTTACCCATATTAGAATCAAAAGATCAAATGTTAAAAAAAGGACAAATTACGTAGGGAGGGTTCATAAGCTTTTTACCTGACACTATGGTTCCAAAAATCGGATTTTCGATACATATCGCGAATCGTCCGATACATTGAATGTATTGGACTAATACATTTTTTTTTTTCCAAAAAAAATCTCAAAAAATATTTTAAAATTCATCATTGAAATTATCGGACGATAATTTCAAATCATTTTTTGATACTGACGGACAATAATTTGCCCTCGGACGATAATTTCTCTGATTTAGAGATCCTAAAAACAACACATTATCGGACGATAATTTCAAATTATCGTCCGATATGGATGATATGGACGATAATTTGACTGTTTTAGGGGGTACTCGATAAAAACTTATTTTATCGTTTTTGATACCCTCCAAAACGATACGTATCCAACGATATATATCCGTATCGTTCGATATTTTGATCCATGCCTGACAGGATCCAAACTATTTACCTGCCCCATGTTACTTCTCACACAACACAATTTCAACATATGATCGACCTTTTAAAGAAGTAATAATTGAAAAACATGACATGACACACTTAGGCCTTGTTTAGCAACTCTTTTCCAAAAGTATTTCTCAAAAGAAAAATTGTTGGATGAAAAACACATTTCACTCAAGTACCTATCTGCCTCCAATGAAATATGTTTTTGTCTTGAGAAACTATCTCAAGCTGTTTCTCACATAACAATTTGTTCAACATGTGATAGATACTTTTGAGAAGCAACATTTAAAAAGCAGCATATGAAACCCTCTTTAAAGTACCTCAAAAGTACTTTTTAACAAGAGTTGCGAAACATGGATTTATTTTCAACACTTGAAAAGTGCTTTTGGAAAATTGGTTGCCAAACAGGGCCTTGTGTTGCTCATAGAAACTCCACCTTGACGCTTTTAAGTGCAAGCTTGTTCATTAACTTCAGTTTTCTCTTCATTTCCATATATTCTTCTTTTGATACATTTCTTGTTGCCACTACACCATCCGCTGCAAGCGCAAGCAAAATCGCTAGCAAAATTAGTATGCCATTGCCAATAATTCCACCAGCCATGGAGACAAGAAAGAAAACTCAAATCTCACAGCCTTTTATTTTTTTTCTAAATCACTAAATCTCACAACTTTTTCTTCCCTGCAATTGCAAACCACATACAAAGTCGTTAAAAACAAAGAAAAAAATCAAGATAATCCACCATAAATAAATAAATAAAATTAGTTTATTAAAAAAAAAAAGGACACATAACACTTTACCCAAATGTTTTGGCAGAGGCCCCTTTCTCTGTGTACTTTTTGTTTTCAGGGTTATATGCTCATTTATAGTTGTATATGAAGTACCGAGATTAATTACATTCATTGTCTATAATCATTTTTATTTTTGGTAACTAGGAATCTTGGATATCGAATAATATTTTAACTTTTGGTAACTGGGAGTCTTGGGTATCGAATATTTTAATTTTTGGGAACTGGGCTTTAAACTCAATCTTCTTGTATTAGGTCAATCTTGCAAGTTAATGATAACAACTAACAAATATGAATTGAGGGCTGGGCAATGCTGAGATCATTTGGAAACGAGGTGCCCCAATCACGAGGATCGAGTGCGACAACAACTTGGATAATAACAATCAAGCATCACCCAAAAGACCTTGAGCTAGTGTGACGACAACTTGGATAATAACAATCAGGCATCACCCAAAAAACCTTGAGCTCTACACGATGCACATTCACCATTAAAATTTTGGTCAAAGATATAAAAAATTAATGTACCTAGTTGGTTGAGCATTACTTTATCTTTGACCAATCAAAAAAAGGTAAAAAAGTCGTAAAAAAGATTTTTTTTTCTTTTAAATCACATGCCCCATGACTAATCTACCCAAAATGAGTGTTGGTTTGGGTTGATCATGCCATGTGGCATGTGTTCTCCCACCCGAGTGTAGCGTTTTTTGCTACACTCATGTGTCCCAACATATATATATACATAGGGAGACAGTTCCGTCCTGCATGGGAGGTCCACGTGGAGGTACACATGGCTCCCAAAGCACTCTTTGGTTTCCACGTAGAGCACGGGTGGATGGTTTAGATCAATTTTTTTTTTTTTTTTAAATTCGAAAAAGCATAAGCCAATATTTGACTAGTTTTAATGGTCTACATTTCACGGCTCAAAAAAACATGATGGAGATGAGTTTTAATTTTTTTTTAAAAATGATCTAAGCAATGCACTCGAGGTCCAAATGACATTGAAACAATGTTTTGGATGCTACGTGGACCTCCACCTAGAACTTTGGAGGACGGTAACCATCCTCCCATAAAGGACGGACACCTTTTTCCATATAGGGAGCCGGTTCCATCCTTCATGGGAGGACGGTCCTCAAAGGTCCACGAAGAGGTACGCATGGCACCCAAAATACTCTTTGGTTGTCACATGGAGCAAGGGGATAGTCCAGATCAATTTTTTAAAAAAATGAAATTTCAAAAAAAGCTTTTTAAAAGCATAAGTCAATGTTTGACTATTTTCAATGGTATACATATTTCACGGCTCAAAAAACACATGATGGAAATGAGTTTTTAAAATTATTATTTTTTTAAATGATATAAGCAATGCACCGATTGAGGTCCATGTGGCATTGAAATAATGTTTTGGATGTCATGTTGACCTCCACCTGGAACCTTGGAGCAAAGTAACAAAATTGGTATCGGGTGTCGATCCTTGGAGGACTAATACGAATCGGCCGATATTGGATATGTATCGGCCGATATCAATACCGATACCAAGTTGGATACTGATACGTATCGGTTCGTTTGCCGAAAAATCGATACATATTGGTATCGGCCGATGTTTGATATCTTACCTGGGAAGACGTCATCGTCCTCCATGGACAACTTTTCCATATAGGGAGCAGGTATGCTATGTTCATTTGGTACATATCACTTTCGGACGATATTTTGAACGATGGTGGACCTTCAAATCCCAAGCATATACCAACGTAACCAAGCAAGGGTTCGAGAATAATTCTGCATAGAAAAAATTTGAGAAAAAGTTTATCAAGGATGGAAAAAATGGAATTATATATATATATATATATATATATATATATATATATATATATATATATATATATATATATATATTGGAAAAATTAAATAATTGAAAAAACAAAAGAAAAAAAAAGTCACAAAATTCGTGAATTATACACATATACATTTTTTGCAAAAAATTAAGGTTTTTTCATAACATCACAAATTATTGGCAACTTTTTCGAAAAGTCATGAATTTGGTCAAAATGTTATTTGTTGATAGAAATTTGGTATTGATAATGGCTCCGAGGCACGTAGTTCACTACGCTGTCTTAAAGACAATAGATGCCCTCACTCCGTTGGATAAATGAAGATGCAATAGAGTTTCCAGCGAATTTGCCTTCAGGATACAACAGAGCTCGGTCTTGCCAAAAATCGTATGTTTTTTTCTAAATTGCATTTTCTAGAAAAAGAACCTGTCACACAGATTTTTTGATACACAAATGATAAGAACGAAAGAGAAAAAAGATAAATATATCTTATTTCTGTTGTGTCTTTTAATCTGAATTTGGTTTTTATTTATAGAAGTAATTTTGAAAGATCACCGTGAAGAGATTTGTGTCTTTTCAGATAACAAATAGAGATAATCTTGAAAGATTGTATTTTTTTCACCATGAAGAGATTTGTGTCTTTTCAGATTTACGATAAAAAAATACTTTTGAAAAAATCTGTCTTTTCACCATAAAGAGACGCCAGACTTGTGTCTTTTCAACAAATGATAAAAAGATGAATCCAAAATTTGAAAAGACACTTTTGAAAGAGCACTTTAGAGCGTAAATATTTACAAGTATGCCATTGAATTATTTTACAAGTTTGCCATTGAATTATTAATGATAATTTAACTTTAATTTTGAAACACAAAAATATACAATATTATCCTAATATATATAACATTCCCCCACTTGTCTAAAAAAAAATAATAAATAAATAAATAAATTGTGTATCAGAGCAATCATACTAAGCATCATCAGAGGTACCGATTGGTTTGAACCTTTGACTACTACATACAACTCAAAGTTTGTAAGGACTTAAGTAGCTTATAGCTTTAAACTTAAAACCTGTCTAACAAATCGAAATTATATATGCACTTACTATGACCTAAATCATTAGTGACATAAGGCCTGCGCTTTACAGCTATGCGCTAAAATCCTGATTTCATGAGTATCTCAGAGAGAGAACCGAATATCTGTTGAAGCGACTTCACTTCCATACTCATATAGGTGAATCTGTCATGGGTGCTCTTGTAACTACTTTCTCACCCCAGCAAATAAATGCCTAAAGAATCATTAAGAGTTAAACTCACCCTCTCACGTTATAAGAGATGTGCACAAAATTTAACACCATAGGGATGACTAATAGGTAACATACATTTGTACACTTTCAAAGATCATGGAGTAGTTTCTTATCTCGTTGAACTTAGGATTTGGGATCTCCAACTCGACTAAGTTGAGGTTCAACTACTGTGCCTTTAAAGATATCGGTCTAAGGCCCATCCCCCTCGATGTTTTCAACATTGTATCTCTGAATAGTATTTTTGTAAGATTCAAAGTCACTCTGCCTCTTTTGCTCTCATAAATAATGCTATATACTCTGATTCTATACTTGAATAGGAAAAACATGTTTGTTTTTAGACCCCCACGATACTATTCCTCCTACCAAAATAAAAATCTATCCACTTGTGAATTTTGAATCAGAGGAGTCAAAAATTCAAGTAGCATCAGTAAACTCCTTTAAGAGTTTAGGTTTGCCACTATATTGTAAAACTGTAATGCATAGTTTATTTCAAGTATCTTAACACCCTACGAATAGATTCCCAGTATTTTGACCCTGGGTTGCAAGTAAATCTACTCAATACCCCCACTATATATGTTATATTGGGTTTAATACACTTCATTAAATACATAAGACTTCTATCTCAGTGACGATAAACTGTAATTCTTGAATTCGTTCAATAATCGATTTATCTCCAATCATTTTAAAATTAAAATATTAGAGACTAAAAAAGCCTTTGTATCTATATGCTAAAGTAGAAATTTTTTTTCGCTAATGAATCTCAAAATTTTAGTAATAGTGCACTTACAGGAAGTGTTATACAACCTATCGCTTAATGCATTAAGGATGTGGTCCCGACAATCTAGATCATCTTCCAACCCTTTGAGTCGAGTATTCAATCATCCACTAGTCGTATTTTTCGTTGTTCCCGCTATAAAAATTGGTTGACATGGTGTAGTGAGAACGTAAGCAATTTTGAATTATTGCAAGATAAATTACACTTTTTGTTGCCATCTTTTGAAATTTAACCCATCAAATCGGTCAAGTTTGATGAGATCTTAATTTATAGACTTTATACTCTGAGCCATTAGAACGATCTATTGTTTTTAAATTGTTGATAGAAATTTGGTATTGATAATGGCTCCGAGACACGTAGTTCACTACGCTGTCTTAAAGACAATAAACACCCTTACTCCATTAGATAAACGAAGATGTAATAGAGTTCCCAGCGAATCTGCCTTCAGGATACAACAGAGCCCAGTCTTGCCAAGAACCATATGTTCTTTTCTAGATTGCACTTTCTAGAAAAAAAATTTGTCACACAGATTTTCTGATACACAAATGATAAAAACGAAAGAGAAAAAAGAGAAATATATCTTATTTCTGTGGTGTCTTTTAACCCGGATCTGATCTCTATTTATAAAAGTAATTTTGAAAGATCACCGTGAAGAGATTTGTGCCTTTTCATATAACAAATAGAGATAATCTTGAAAGATTATATTTTTTTTCACCATGAAGAGATTTGTGTCTTTTCAGATTTGTGTCTTTTCACCCTGAAGAGACGCCAGACTTGTATCTTCTCAACAAACGGTAAAAAAATAAATCCAAAATTTGAAAAGATACTTTTGAAAGAATACTTTAGAGAGTAAATATTTACAAGTATGCCATTAAATTATTTTACAAGTTTGCCATTGAATTATTAATGATAATTTAACTTTAATTTTGAAACACAAAAATATATATTACTATCCTAATATATATAACATTATCTACAAAAAATTAGGTTTTAATGAGTTGATGATAACTGCTTGCTTTGATCACACTACAAAAACCAAGACTATTAGCAGCAGCCAAAAATTGTCGCTAATACCCTTAACGCTAATAGTCTTAATAGTATTTTTATTAATGACAGCAATTTTTTGAAGCAAAAAACTACCACTAATAGTCTTATTTTTTTGTAGTGTCACCAATACCGATTATTCATTCATCAATTTAACACTCTTGATTTATGCCGAGGTCCAAAGTATTGTGTTATACTTTAGGAAGTTTTTGATAGACAATTTTGCAAGCAGCTTATGTGGTACGGTGTGACTAGCCCCAATGTGCGTGAGACTCAAGCAATACAACCAGTCATGTCGCACGACATAAGTTGCCTTATCTATCAAAAGCATAGTGACAAATTTCGCTTTCGGCAACATTTTGGATAAATTTTTAGAAAAATTCGAAAAGTTTCGAAAAAATTTCGGGGAGTACAAAAAATATTAAATATAAATTATATTTAAACTTCATAAAAATTTTATTTATTATTTTTAAAATGACAAAAATTAGAAAAAAATTATTAATTTCAGTGAAATTTCGTTAATTTCGTCGAAATTAATGAAATTTCAGCGATTTCGGAGAAATCATCGAAATTTCATTGAAAATTTCGCCGACCCCTGTTTTGGTAAATTTCGAAGAAATTTAGGAGAATTTCGGAGAAATTTTTTACTATGATCAAAAGTTGCGTTAATAATTTTTTTGGTGCAAATGGGCGCTCCCATCGTCATGGAGGTCACGGAGATGAGAGTCTTCCCCATGGGTCCCATGGGTCAAAATCTCGTTAAACCGATACGTATCGTCCGAGCTCAAAACCGGTACGTATTGGACGATACGTATCGGAACAGCAAAATACCGAACGATACATTGAATGTATCGTCAATGTATCGTCCGACAATATACATACAAATGAACGATACAGTACTTTCAATGTACCGTATCGTTCGGGTCCGATACTAATATGTATCGTCCGATACGTATCGGTATTGGATGAAATTTTGATCTATGGTCTTCCCTAAAATCAAAAATAGGTGGAGGTCCCTAATTTTCTGATCAAACGGATTGTAGAATTCGTTAAGGTTCACAGGAGCAATGGTCCACATTATACAACCGCACGGACTTTGAGATTCGTGCAGATCCAAGGCCTCTTAAACTCTGTGCATGTCTAAAAGTCGCTTCACCTTAAAAGTGGCTGTTTAAATTGTTCTTTTAAAGGGGACCACAGTTTAGCTCTTTTACTACCCGGTAGAGCTAAGAGCACTTACAATTAAATGCACTTATGCTGAAGTGTTCTGTGCTAAATTTGCCTCCAAAGAGCATTTGCAAAAAGAGGCCCAATATGTTTTAGGTACTGTTATTCACACCTCATGAGACTGCTTCCTGACCCCCAGTATTGAAAAACTACAATAAGGGATGACTCTTCTAAAATTCACACCCCCACTTTATTTTTGTTATTTTTTCTTTATTGGGGTGAGAAAGCAATCTCGTGGGGTGTGAATAACGGTACCCATATATTTTTTAGTACCTTTATTCGCGCCCATATGTCTTCTGAAAACGCTCATGTCTCAGACCCCTTGAAAACCATATTGCTTTGGATTAGATGATTGAGATCGTTTTGCAATCCGATCTTTCATATAATAGATCTTGAGATCATGGAGCACCTATCAGACAATCAATTTTTTATTCTATTTGTCAAAGACCCCCAAAAAATGGCTCTTGAATCATATGGAGCACGCATCACGCCCAAACATGAATTTAGTTTTTGGGGTTCTATAACACATGGAATCAAAGAATGACCGTTTGATAGGTGCGCCATGATCTCAAGATCTATTCTATGGAATATCGGGGTGAGACATAATCTCCATAATTTGATCCGATGCCATCAATGTTTTTCAAGGAGTCTAAGACGTGGGGACTTTCAAAGAACACAAGGTGCGAACAGAGGTACCCCATAATTTTATGGGAGCAGCTACTTGCACACGAGATTTGTGTCTTTGGGCATAATTTAAAAGAAAGACATGCTATTATTGAGACCTATGCCACCTGGAATACCTTCTAGACGGGCTATTATTGAGATCTATGCCACCTGGAATACCTTCTAGACGGCTGATTTGGAGGCCTTGATGTAAGTATACTATACACTCTCCAACATCTTATTCAACACAAATACACAATCAACCATGGAATTAGATGATGAGCTTTGACTTTGTTTAATCAGACAACTGAGATTGTGTTTATCTTTGTCATCAAAGATACTTTCAAATCAGAGGGATTAGATGGTGTTTCGTGTGGCACAAGTAGCAGATACTTCTTTTAAACTATGTGCAACGACACAAATCTCGTCTAAACTTTTGAGGAAAGTACTTCGGCAGTTCTAGTAGCTGTACTCGCTCACCAGGAGCCTCAAAATATGTGTAAGTCATAGATTATAGAATTTTAAAAATAAAATGCACTTGCACTCTTTTTTTATTTTTTATTTTTGTAATAGAATACAACAAACATAACGGTTGTCGAGCCCCAGCTTGGTGCTAGCAAACTTCCACTAAAATCAAAGAATATAGCCAAAGAAAAATAAATATTAATTAAAAGAAGAATTCTATAAGGCTGGGGATGATCCAGTTTCCATGGTTTCAAATATGCCATATTTCTTTCTCTCTGATCTCTTTAAATTGAAGGCTTTAATCCAAGAAAATAAGGTGCATCAGTGGCCTTCAACCACAGATTCCCCTGTATGAAGGATCCAGCGGTGTACTGAAGAGCTTCTCTTCTGTTGGTTATAACCTTATAACCAGGCCACCTAACTCTCCTCTTTGTTCCAGCACCAGGTCCCTTATTAGCATACTCAGCGTAGAAGAGCGTCTTAAGCGCAAAATCTCCGTCCCACGGCAACCACCCCTCTGGTTGAATGAAATCTCCAATGGTGGACTCCATAATCACCGTCCTCGAGAACTCCTTCCATGGCCGACCCAAGTAGCTAGGCAGCTTGAACCTCAAAGGGAAGAGTTGTACATCGGGGACGATACGGCAGTTGTGGATGACGATTCCGGTGGGTTCCCGTCTGTCCGTTCGCCCGTGTGCCGTGACGGTGTTTTTCTGGTTGTCCATGGGTTTCCTTACTATGATCAGGCAATTTTGGAGTACTACTGCGGAATCTCCGAATATGAAATCGATGGTGCCGGATACTACACAGTTCCTATAGAATTGGCGATGGGTCTGCGCGTAAAGGGTGTCTTGGAAACCATCCATTCGGCAGTTGAAGAAGGCCGACATGTCGGATTGAACTCGGAGAGCCACTGCTTGGTGCTTGGATGGACCAGCAGTGTTGCGGAATCCCATTGATTTTGCCATAAATCTTTCACCGATCGCCGCTGAAAAAGTTTGTAGTGTAGAAGAGATGATTAAAAAGTGAATGGAATTGCCTAGAATCAAGCTAATGAATGAAGATTTCTGATCATGATTTCTGAACATTAAACGTACAAAAAGTGGCGGTTTGGAAGGTTGGTGTACCGTCGACGCAGTTCTTATTCCCGGAGACGATCGTCTTCTTTGGTCCATCACCATACATAAAAACATTAGTCATCTTTTTCGTGACCACGACGTTCTCCTCGTAGACTCCTTCTTTCACATAGATTACATATCTACCAACGTGCTTCTCCGGCATGGCCGAAAGGGCGTCGGAAATTTTGTTAAAATTGCCGCTTCCATCCTTGGCTACAATCACATTGGGCCTCGCACTGCCGCTTATAGCCGCCAATAGTCTCCGATCGCCACTCGAGAACCACGCTGGGTACCCTTCACTATCCATCGAGTAAACGTCGAAATTTTCTTCAAGAAGTCGGCGAGAATTATAGCTCTTTACGGAGGGCATTTTGAAGACGTCGAGAATGGTGGAGATTTCGGAGACAATGGCGAGGGCATTGCTAGTCAATTGGGTGGCATTAAGGAGGCCACTCTGCATCGCTGCCTTCAATTCGGGATGGGTGACGCCGTCAAGGCATGTCTGTTGGTAGGAGACGACGGCGCTCAACCAAATTTTCAACTCGGCTCTCTGATCTTTCAATGTATTCATATCGCTATCATCGACCCGGGAGGAGGAGGCTTGGAGCTCATCTATGGCGTACTGTAGCAGCTCTTGGCAATCAGAGAGTGCTGCTAGCTGCATCGTATCGTTTGTCACCGATGCAATGCCGCTCGACAAGTGGAACGCCGACGTTATTTCGTCGATAGCCACCTTAACGGCGGCCTTAACGAGATCCTTAGGGCTTACAGTAGAATTGCCAGGGATGGCGGAGCTCAAGCTATTGACACAAGTGTCCCTGTAGTCAGTAGGGGCACAAATGGTGGCAATCGCCTTCATGGACGGGGAGACGCCGTGATCGCCGGACGTTTCCGAAACGTCCTGGTGGTGATGACGAGATCGTTCGAAGATGGCGTAGGTGGTGAGAACCACAGCGGCGAAGAGGAGGACCGATATAACGGCGATACATATCTTCTTCTCCATGTTGTTTCCTTGGTCAGACAAATGATCATAGCGACGAGAGGACATCCTTTGTTAAGCAGAATGCCAAGTGATAAAGAAGAAATATATATGCATATAGAGAGAGAGAGAGAAATGGAAAGCCAGGGTAAATTAAGTGCTTTTCTACGGGGTGATGGGGGCTCAAAAAGGGGTTACGTAACTAACTCACTGCATGGCTAGCTATTCAATTAGGTAAAGTCGACCGATGCACCGGTTTCTCATTGAAGAAAAGCCGCACCACACGTTCAAAACTGAAGGAGAAAACTAAAAGGTCTGGCAGCAGCCAACTTACTCTGATGGAGGCGTACGTGTATATCCACTTATGTGGTCTAATCGATCGAACTATCAATTTGTCAGTATGAGTTGGCTCAAGTGACTTGATTCACATACCACCTTTAGGAACCGCTTTGGGAATAAATTGGCTTGGAAAAACTGGGGAAATTCCGAAAAATTAGCGACATTCAGGAAAAAAAATTAAATCTTTTTTATACAAATTAAAAGAAAAATATAATAAAATAAAAATTAAGGAAATCGGGAAAAAAATGGAAAATGTTAGAAAACTCCCGAATTATTTGTGAAATTTGTAATGTTTTCAAAAAAATGTGAATAATTCAAAGAAAAAATTATTTTTTTAAAAAATTGCAAATTATTCATAACTTATTCAAAAATTAGGTAAATTTGTTCACTATGTTTGGAACATGTACCAAGCAGTTTAATCAAGTACTATGTAAATTGATGACCACGATCTAAAGATATATGGTCTCAAAGAATGAGATGAAAAAATATTTTCCTCAAGTGAAATGAAGTAGACAATGCCTCTTAAAGATTAAAGGTGTCAACGATTTACAAGACTTTAATTAATTTAAAAGATCATGACTGCCTCTCTCAGTTGGTACGCTTCCTCTAATGTGAGGGAGTAGGTCGTGGGTTCGATTCGCGTCCTCTATATTGTTTCTCACCCTTGTCTTTGCAAAGTGTGGGTTGGGTTCTATTAGTTAACCCTCACCACTATAGTTGGTGCTCCATCACGCTACTCCGCAATTGTCACACGTGTATACGTGTCAGTTCCTTAGTTCTCGAGCCTGTCTCGGTCGAATGGCCAAATCCAAAAACAAAAAAAAAAGATATTGTAAAGACTCATACCTACATGCCACAATATTGTCCGATTCTGGGCTTAAGTCCCTTCCCCTTTATTTTTGGCATGGGCTTAAGTCCCCACCCAAAACACGTCATGACATGTACCGTCTTCAATCACATATAGCCTAGGGTCAGAACTTTTCCCTATCCGATGTTGGACTATTACAATCCCCCCACCTTATAGAAGAGTCATCATCGGCTCTGATACCATTCTGTGAAGACCCAGACCCACATGTCACAATATTGTCCGATTCTGAGCTTAAGTCCCCGCCCCGATTTTGTTTTTGGCATGGGCTTAAGTCTCCACTCAAAACGCGTCATGACATGTACCGTCTGCAATCACTTATAGCCTAAGGTCAGGACTTTTCCCTATCCGATGTGGAACTATTACAGATATCGGCTACTTTGAATGGAGATTTTGTATGTCTCAATCTCTTTTATGAAATGTTAAATGAACATGGTCTTCAAAATCAAGCAGCACGTTGAGACGACACCAACTCCAATCTATATTGTACTTGATTATCCTCACTGTAATTTAAACACCAAAATGATATTTAAATATTACACTATTAATTGTTTAAGATGTTGATAATTCATACTCTCAAATTAATGGATCATTCATTGAAGAGAAATGGGCCAGAAAATTAAACTTTTGTGATATTTGAATCCTCCGATCTGTACACTCTAATATCAACCATTGTAACTACATTTTAATGGTTGATAATAAAGTTCACTAATTGGATGGTTCACATTCACTTATAGGTAATGTATGATTATTTGGCTAAGACATTTTCTAATGATATCAGATTGTCACTTGGACAATTTAATTGATCACAAATGTGTGCCACTGTGATATAATAAAAAACTATACTTTAATGGTGTAAGATTAAAATTCTTATATAATGATATAAGATCATTTAAACATCATTTTGGTGTTTAAATGATCGAGAGGCATTATTCCATCTATATATATATATATATATATATATATAGCCAGCCCCAAACATACGTGAAAAGGTTGTAATGATCGATGATAATGATGATGATATATCTATCTATATTTCTGTTATTGGAATTGGTGGCTTAAAAGGGTAATGAGAAATGTTATAGATGTTATGTGTAAAATTTCATAAAAATTATTTTAGTACATTCTCTCCAAATCTCCCTTGACGAAAGTCTCTCTTTTTCAGTTTTTTAAGGATGGCGCTACCATGGTATCAAAAATTGGCCGATACAGATACGTATCGGTATCTCAACTCGGAATCGGTATCAGCCAATACGGTATTAGTTTCGGTCAATACGTCTATTTAAAAAAAAATATAAGCCGATATGTGTTTGTATCACTCGAGTCATATCGGTCCTCCATGGACTGATACTCGAGTCCGATACATATTTTGACACCTTCGGTGCTACTGCCACACCTAAGCCTTAACCTGACCCATTTTTTATGGGCTTTCACTTTTCAAACTCAAGTCTGATTTTAGGGGTCCATTCTAACAAGAAGACATTTTTTTAATATTTAAAAAAAAATTATTTACTAATATTTTAAGAAATATTTCTGCTACATATCACAAACAAAAGTTTTTTTAGTATTCAAAGCATTCATATAACTAATTGTTAAAAAAATTTAAAAAATTAGTATGCTATCACTACAAAAAAAGAGAACAGCCACCTGTCATCCAATTATATGATGGGATCCCATTTGAAGGTGTGGCTCAATCCTCCTTAAGTATTGTAAAATAATAATAATAATATATTATATAAAATTGTGTTATTAATAGTGTTAATCCCATGAAAAATAGAAGGTGAAACTAAATCTTATTTTGCATTAGAGGGGCTACTTTATGTGACACCCAATTATGTAATAAAATGACAAGTGGCAGCAAACTAATATGTGACCTACCTGATGCTTGGTATCAGGCAACCTTTATCTATATATAATAGATGCACGGTAACCACAAACTATTACCTATATATAATAGATGCACGGTGACCACAAACTATTATGTCAGTTATCTTTTTACCGTTTTCAACCACTGGTATTGCTCGTCTCAGGCGAACAAACCAGTGCGTGAAGACCGGTCAACTTCACGTATATGAAAAGTTTACCATGCAATTAGTTACGTACCCCTCAATTTGAGCCCCCCCCCGCCACACCCTTATAAAAGGTCTCAATGTGCCCCATCTTTTACTTCAGACACAAGTATCAAGATTTAAAAGTCACACAGTCTACATAGGTGGTCACCTTTAGGCAGACCTCGGCCTATTTCAGCTATGTACTCTCGAACGATCGTTTTACCCGTTTACCTTGATCCCTAAGGTACAATCTAAATTTCATTCAACCATATCAAGTCTGATTCAAAGTTTCAAAATTTCATTTCCATGTATTTACACATTTTGCTAACTAATCTTCTTTTGAAAGATAAATCAATGCCACACATTATATTTGATGAATAAATTAATCAAAATCAAATAATTATCAGATACATATGTATTAAGTGAAGAAATTATCTATAATCATCAAACTATGATTTTATGGGCATGCATGTCACATCTAGTCAACATCATCAATAGAGCATTGAAAAGTACACATGATTTTTACCTTGAATCGGATATAATATGTTGAGAACAATCAAATAAAATTAAACCTCATTTATAAAAATCACGACACCAGGAAAGATCATCACCGTTTGGCAGAAGAATCATTCCAAATAGCTAATCTAACTCAAGTGGTGGGTAAGTGCCAAAATTAATATTAATCATGAGTAACATTATGTAAGTATCACCGTTGGTGCTGGAGCACAACCTTCAATACCCAACCCTATATTTTCTTTCTCATAAAATCCAACTTTAATTAAAAACACTCAAATACACAATAATTATTCGATTAAAAAATTATACAAAAAGACGCCAGGTGATAAAAAAATTACAACAGATAATTCATTTTAAAAATTAGACCTTAAAAACAGATCTGAAATGTCCGAGAAAGTCAAAATCCATATATAATATCCGAAAATCGGACCTATAAATAGCTCAAAAATAATAATAAGGGAAGGAAAAATAAAAAAAAAAGGAAGGAGTGAAAAACCCAGGAGTCGTCTGAAAGCTGGTTATTATCAGCTTCATAATTTTTGAAATCCAATAAAGCGGGTGACTCCCAAAAAAAAGGAAATCAGATACCAAACTTAAAGAGACTTAAAAGTGACATAACTAGTAACAAGAGACGGGTCATCTTCTTCAAGGGATTTAATATCCAGAGACGATTTAGGTACCTTCTTCCCATACTTCTTGGATTTAGATATTAAAACAGTTGGGTAAAACGAAATCCCCCATTATAATTAGTTACACATGCTAAGACCTGATGTCAGCTTTGTTTATAATTAGTTACACACGCTAAGAACTGATCTCAACCTTGTTTAAAGGGGTTTTGTTGATTTTAGATATCGTGCATCCTAGGGTGGACACGGATTGAGCCATGTAACTACTAAAATTTTTAAATTCGAACAAAAGCTAAAACTATTAAGCAACAATAATTTTGCTTATAATTTAAAAATAAATAATACATAAATCCTTTGATCGTGTGATAAAGCAAGCCTTGCTCTGATACCAATTGTTAGAATTTATAGGATCTAGGCTCGAATCACACGATCAAAATATACTTTTTTCAAGAACACACGTACCTTGTATTTATTATCGGATCGCCGTGTGAGTGATCTCCTTAATGAAGCTGATAATCTCCGTCAAAGAATCTGAAACCACGTTACCTCTCGTCTTCTCTAAGTTTAGCCTCTAGATGGAATGAGATAGGGTTAGACGGATCTCCTTATATAACCATCTCTTTTTCCTAACCCATCAAAAAAAGAAAGTGGAGACATATCACTTATATTAGGAAACTACTTCCTGTTGCTATAGTGTGGTTAAAAATCCAACTCAATTTTTAATAGAAAAATAAATATAACTGAAGGTATTGTTCACAAAAATTTTAACATGACGCACGTAAATCTTAATTACCGAAACAATGAAGTAATTTTGAAACCATCAAAACCAAAAAGGGTCACTTCATGAGGCTATTCCCGTCATTTTCTGTAATTTACAGGATGTCTCCAAAAGCGGGCAAGATACGCTCTTGTAAAATGTTTATTTGACTTTGAATTCCAACTTCTAAGAGCTTCATGCGTACCTACACGGAACTGCTCGGGTCATTTTCTCCCCCAAAGCATTCAACAGTTAATGACCCGTGTACCTGGTGCTGGTACACATCCCGTATGGTCCATCAATATAGAATGACCAAATGCGCTCAAATGATCAATGGTACACATCCCTTATGGTCCATCAATATAGAATGGTCCAATGCGCTCAAATGATCAATTTTATTTTTAGACCTAAATTAGTAAAGGGTCAAAATGTGTACATTCACTGATTTACATGCTCATAAATAGCTGTATGACTCTCGATGCTTAACTATTTGGGCAGAACAAGATTGAGCCTAACACCGGCTCATAACTAAACACATGAGTCGCACTACAAAAATTAATATTATTAGCGGTAATCAAAATAATTGCTATTGTTCTATTAACAAAAAAAAAATTGTTGTTTCAGTAGCGACAAAATTAATAACGACAGTTTTTTTGTTAATAGTGATAATTTTGACTGCCGTTGAAATACTTTATTTTTGTAGTGTCGGGTAGTCACTCTCTTAAATTTGTCTGCTAAGGTTGTGTTTGGGGTTAGCTTTTTTGGGGCAAAGAGCGGCCTTTTTCCTCTTTAGCTCCTAGGGAAACCTTCTTTGACGTTTTGTTAACACAACTCTTCCCTCATTTGTTTTGACATGAAGCATTTTTAAGTGATAAAATTACTTTGTGCCCATTAAGCTACTTCTGCTCTTATAAGGGCTCTAACCCAAACACAGCCTAAAAATATGGTCTAGAAACGTTGAAAACTGACAAAGAAACCTCATATCTAAGGGTGCAAATGGATCATGGTTTGATTAAAAAAATCCGTCCTATTGGGTGGGATTTGGTCAAGAATCTGGACCCGTTACATAAACAGATCAATTCTTCAAATTATCCCAAAATTTGAACCTGAACCCAACTTGATATTTGTTCGTTATTAGACATATGTACATATTAGATGGATTTATTATCCCCAATCCAAACCTAAAAATACAATTAAATTACACTAGTAAGTCAGATTGAGGTTGGGTTCATATGGGATGCAGGTTCATGTGTAGGTTTAGGTCTAACTAGCGGGTCAGATTCCATCCCAGTTCCGGTTAGAGTATTATTAACAGGTCGGGTTCAGGTCAAGGTTTAACAGTCAATAGGTCGGGTCAAGTTCAGGTTAAGTCAAGTGGTTAACTTGTTAACCCTAAACTTGTCACGAACTTGATTCCCATTTGAGTGTTACGTTTAATCAAAAGGCTTACATGGTGTTTTTGCATGGCATAGATGCCCAAAATGCAAAGTCTTTCTTTTAAACGATGTGTAAGGTTCACCTTCTCTCCCTCCTTTGTTTTTTTTGCAACTTCAACTTCTCCCTCTTTTTAGGGAAAAACCTTAAGGTTGCAATACAGTCAACCTCCTATTTTGCTAGCCCAACTTCTTGCGTGCAAGTAACAGCTCCCTAATATGCATGACAATGTTACTTATAATTTTTCCTCTTTGGCTAGTCGAGTAATTTTATTTTATTTTTTTTTTTTTTTTTGATAACCTGATTATACGGGCCTTTTAGAGCTCCCGCCTAATCTCAGGGGCACATGCGCACTTCAAATTCAGTACATGTCGAGTCAGCACAAGATACAAATCCCTAGAGTGGCCTCAAGGAGGGGAGGAGATTCAAACTTAGGTCTCCTTCTTTTGGAAGTAGGTACCTAGCCAACTCACCTAACCCCTTGAGTAATTTATTAATCGGACCTAAACTTTAGTCATGTATCCAAATCATACAATTGGTGCACTTTACTTTTGACCACTCAAAAAAATGAACCACTGGCTGTTTTAGAGTGCATAAATCGGATGGTCCAACGAGTGTCATTTTTACCTCACTTTAGTTCAATATATAAACTACCATCCATTATCCGTTTTAGAGTGTACATAAATCAGACAATTCAAATCTACTAACAAGTATCATTTTTAGCCCACTTAGTTTAATATATGAACTACCATCTAGTTAACGTGGATTGCTTCGAGATACGAGCCATGTAATGTTTGCCATGTGGCATAATAAGTACGATCATGACATAATTTGTAAAGGGTAAATTATAAACAAAAGACAGATTTGATATGGACAAAGTGCAAGTGACAGACATGGCACAATGTGACTAGCTGCACCGACCTACGTTAATTGAACCCCACCACCCATTCAGCCAATTGCGTCATGCCACATCGGCCACCTACACTTTGTCTATATAAAATCCGTCCTCCGTTTAACACTGTCCTTTGTAAAGAGGCAATCATCTGCATCACTCCTATCCGGATTGACATAGAAATGTGCAGATAAATTGACCAGGGCACTTCTATTTGCCGGATATTGCCACCAATGGAAATTAATGGGGGCTTCAGGTACCCAAACTTAGAAGCACCAACCACCAACAAACTATAACTACCCTAATGATACTAGTGCACCTATCTGTTAGAAGATGATATTCTTCTATTGATGTACCAATGTAGTACTCTATTTTGAGCTAAATTTAGGTGAGGACCCCTAAAACATGCAAAGCACGCACGTATTTATTAACCGAGGGCTCTTTCGAGCTCCGCTATCCTCTCGTTCTTCTCAGCTATGGTCTCTAGAAGCCGCCGATTCTCGCCTCGTAACCCCTCAAACTGCAATAATATACCCTCTATCTGGGCCTCGATGGCCTCGTTGCTAAGTTCTAACGCGCTTTCTACAACCTTCACTACACGCCAGAGGCTCGCCACCACCACCAACCCCGTGCCCTTGGCCTCCACCAACAACTCCATAGCCAAAGCACCGACCACTACCAACCCATCCACCATGTGGCCCGGGCGCCTGAAAAACAAGCCACCAAGTGCCACTGCTAAAGCTGCAATCTTGGCTAAAAGCAAGCTCAAGATAGCAATCCCTCCCCAGTGATACACCAACTCAATTTCTTTCCTGTCGTTCGTAGCTGATGTACATGATAGCAGCGATTTAGAGAGGTCTAAGACAGTGAAGACGAGATCAAGGAGGAGGAGAGTGATAGTGACAAGGCGAACCGACATGGATTCAAGGAAATCGGCCAAGTGGGCTCTCCAGGAATCTCTCTTTAAGCTGCTGACAGGTTCTTCCTGTTGTTGGCTGTGCAAGCGGAACTGCCATCTCTGCCTTCTCTGCCAGTTTTTAATGAGAACTTCTATGGAAGATTGGATGGTGTTTATGGGGATAGAAGTTTGGGAAGCATCCATTGAAGGAGGGTTGAGTTGAGAGGAAGAGTTTAGTTGCATTAGATTGTAGTATATGATGGCCCAATGTGGGTGTCTATTACTTAAAGACTCAAGCTTTAAATGCTTTTGCGTCACGTTCAAAGACTAGCCACCCCATCTAGAGATCTACAAGTAGTATAGAAAAACACATAAAAAAGCATCCGGTATTCTATACCACACAATTGGTTTGAATGTTTATGGATCCAGATCATCCACCTAGAATCGACACAACATGAAATGGTACCATTCAAACGATTCTATCTGTCCGATCGACATGCCTTTCTCAGTTATAGATATGAATCATTGCCATCATCTAATTGGTCGAAGCAGTTTTTCAGCAACGGCCAATCCAAGCAATGACCATCAATGTAAACGAACTGGACGGTACACTGGTGCAATGTGTGGTACAGGTGAACCGACACTGCACGGCTGACCACGTGATACCAACTTTCTAATTTATTGAGGTACAAAAATCCTATCAATGTCCGATCATGAATCGTACGGTGACGAACAATCGCATATCTAACATAGAGACAAATTCTTACATCCTAATTATTCCTTCTGTTACAACACGGAAGAAAGTTCCACAATATAATCTCCACTTCTTTTAGGGATTTCCAACAGAAAGCATCTTTCAGCCGTTACTTTGGTTACATAAGGTGATGAAAAGCTACTTCCCACAGAAGAAGTCTGTTTCTCAGCCCAACAGAATCAAGGTTTCATATTTCTATACTCCATATAGTACAAAGTAATGGGGGCTGTTCCGTCCCCAAAATGATAAAAGACTAGAACTTTCCACTCCATTATCGCCTAGGTGCTTTTGGAGTATTGGTTGGGCCTCTATCGATTGGTATTAGAGCCAGCACCACAACTCAGGTTCAACTCTAAGAAGGGGCAACCTGCAAAAAAGGGCTACCTGGAGGCCCGCAAAAAAAGGCACTAGAGTGAAAGCCACCATAGTGGGCTCCCGCGGACTCTGCTGCAAAGCCTGGTGTTACGACTTACGACCCCAAAATGTTAAGGGCATAACTTCCAGCTTCATTAACGCCGAGGTGTTTTAGGAGCATCGGTAGGGCCAGAAGCAGAGGCAGCTCCCCAAAACAACAAAAAGGAAATCACTTGAGATCCATAAGATCTCCGCCCATATATACATATATAACAAAGGCAGCACGCTTACCTTTAACTTCTCCCAAAGTAAGAAAGTAGTGTTGGTTGTTTATCGCCTGAATTCTTAACACGACCCTTTTTCTTTGCAGAATTGGTGAACCCTTGATCGATATTGGCAGTAGATGGCTTCATATCAGTTGAAAAGCTCTCGTAATCTCGTTTAATCCCACATAATTCAGTTTCCTTATTAGGTGAGGAGGAAATGTCTGGCTTAGCGTCAATGTTATCTTGTTCGGAGCCAATCAGTAGTTCCTTAATTTCTTCAGTGGGTTCTTCTTTCACACTTACAAACTGATCTCTCCTGGCAGATTCTTCAGGTGAATTTTTAACTAGCGGCTCCAACTCATGTTTAGTATCGGCTGTCTTACTAGAGAAGAACTTTGAGATTGAATTCTTTTCTTCGGGCTTTAACTGTATCTGCAGAATAAGAACAGCAAGAGCATTTGATGCAACCACACAAGTAGAATCTGATAATTTAATGCAACACTACCTTAGGTTATTAAACCCAAACCATACCTCCTTGATGCACTCTGGGCCATTATAAGACAGTTTACCCATTGCAGCTGGCACTGGGTACCATGCCTTCAAGGAATAGGAAAATCACAGCAATTTAAAAACAAAAAAAAACAAGGTCAGCAAGATGATGTCGTAGCACAAGTTGGCTCTTCAAGGTTCTTACCAGATCGAGACCTTCGTAAGGCTGAAGAAGTGTGTCGAATTTGGACGAAGGAGAACCGTTTAGCCATGCATTTATAGAGTCATTATTTCCCAATATAACAGGCATTCTATCTGCAATTAATGTGATTATTTATAGATTAATTAGCAATATCAAACATCCAGATACTTCTGATGTATGGACTGACATAAATTAATCTACAAATTACTTCTCTCTCTCCCTCCTATCCCTCTCTCTCTCTCTCTCTCTCTCTCTCTCTCTATATATATATATATATATATATATATATATATATATATATAAGTGTGTGTGGAAAAAGATTTCCTCACTCTTGAACTCTTATTTGTTGCATGTCCAGCTGGCTTTAAAGGTTTGCTAATGTGGCATGCAGCCAATGGTAGCTCAACTCATGGGCTTATATCACATGACTGGAGTGATATATATATATATATATATATATATATATATATATATATATATATTACAGATGCCCATATCTTTATTCTTAGCTACATATCATAGTTGGCAATCTGAAAAATTCTGAACATTGTGGTAAACTAATCTTCAAAGAAAGTTTCGTAAGAGAACTCACGAGTAAAGATGAAAGAATTTTAATGGGGGTTGATCTCCTTTCTATGCTAATCAAGAAAGGAAATGCTCATATAGAAACTAAATATAAGTGAATTAAACACTCTAATCTATTACAGGGCAATTTACTGATGACTACTTTAGCTTACTTTGAGGAAGTGACATGATTGCTACATTTCCCATCCCAACAGCGAGCAACCTCATACTTGAATAGTCTTAGATTCAACTAGAAATTTGCTTGAACAAATGGAATAAAATTAAATATTCAGCTTTTGCAACGAAAATTAGGGCTGCAACCAAGCCGAGCTAGCTCGAATGCTTGACTTGGCTCGGCTCGGCTCTAACTATAAGAGCGTTCGCTCTTTGAAGTCGGCTTGAGAGCCGAGTCGAGCTGGTTTCATTAAAACTCGTTGAGTTTGAGCGAGCCGAGCTCCAGCTAAGCCTGGCTCGGCCCGGCTCTGTGGCCCGGACTCGGTTAGTATATATATAAAACAAAATAGTATTATATAAGATATAAAAGTTTATTTACTGTTTTGGCCCTAAAAGTAACTGTTAGAATTTATCTAATGGTTACTTTGAAGGTTAAAAAAGTAAATCATAAAGTTGCCCTAATCTTGGACTATAAATAAAACTTTTCAATCCATCTTCGTTCCAACATTCATGAGGTCAAACAAGATCTTACTCCTCAAAAGTCAAAAGCTCTATATTCATTGCCTAAAATATAAATCTCTCCCTCCCTCTCTCTCTCTGCAGGCCGCCAGCACCAACAACTCATACCCCAGCTAATCGGCCGGGAGAACATTGGAGTGTTCGGCTGATGTCAAAACTGCATTGGCAATCGGAATCACTGCATCAGCATCACAGCATTGGAAATTCACATTGCCACATCGGCAATCAACATCACACATAATAAAATTATTGTTTGCATTGCGCCAGAATTTTGAAGAGTAGAAGCATTAGAAAATTATATATGTATGTGTGTGTGTGTGTGTGTGTGTGTATATATATATATATATATATATATATATATATATACCATGAGAAAAATTTTAAAATAGAATTTACTTGGCTCGAAGATCAGCACGAGCTTGGAGAGCCGAGCTAGAGCTCAGAATTTTGAGCTCGAAGAGCCTAGAGCCGAACTCCAACTCGACTCATATAAGGTAGAGCCGAGCTAGAGCTGACCCAAGCTCGGGATCAGCTCGGCTCAGTTGCAACCCTATTGAAAATCATGAGTTTAAAATTATCTCTCTTCACCATTTTATACTCTGATAATTCTGATGTTCACTCTACAAAATTTTTACAGCAAAACTTGCTTGCTCCAATTATTTATGTATAAAACTTGAGACAAAGAGAGTGGGCAAACTGCAAGGATTGCTAATTTCAAGAGCGAGCCGTAATGTTTTGGATGTGTTGATCAAGAGCCAATTTGACTAAAAAGATGGCAATGGATCCCAAAAAATACAGTTGTAGGCATTAAAAGGAGACAACTTAACAACCTGGGAAAATGAATGACCGAGAAGTACAGTGGTAGGAAAGGAATCCAAATACGATGTGACGGAAAATACGCGGTACCTTAAACGAGTCAGTAAGAAGTTTCTTGGGGAATCTAAAGGAAGAAAGGATCTAAAACAGAGAAATATGTTGGTAGAATGCAGATATTTAAAAGTCAATTGCTGAGAAGTGTTTTAAAGAAAGGAAAAGAGCAAGAACTGCAAATTATCGTCAAAGATAAGTATGCCAAAAGAGAAGTTACGAAAGTCGTGAGTAACATTCAGTAGAGAAAGTACAAAAACTTATATACTCTGTTGGGAACGATAGAAGGAGAGAAAGAAATCATAAACTTGACAAGATCATAGAAAAAAAAAACTAGAGATCTCAACTAGGTAAGGTGCATTACAGATGAAGAACAAAAGGTCATCATAAGAGAGGATGAGATTAAAAATAGATGACAAGAATACTTCAAAGATCTATTAAGCATAGAATATGTGAAGGAAGTAAATCAAGAAAAATAATTGAATTGACAAAGTATCTGAAGTTAAAGTAAAAGTAGGGTTAGCAAAGATTTTAAATAAAAATTAAGACCAGATGGAATACCTATAAATGTTTGGGTTGTGTTGAGAGAGAATGAAATGTATTGGCAGACTAAGTCATTCAATATGATACTAAAACTGAAGAAAAGAAAATATCAGAGGAATGAATAAACAGCATTGTAACCCCATTCTATAAAAAAAAAGGTGATGGCTTTCCTTATACAATAGAGTTGGTAGAATTGTAGTCCTTTTTTATAAAAACAAAGGAGAAATCCAAAACTGGGACAACTATTGAAGCATTAAACTAATGAGTAAGACTGAAAATTGGGAAGAATATAGTAGAACAACGACTAGGGAAAGAATAAAATGTGTCGGAAACCAGTTTGGATTATGCCAAGAAAATAACAATGGAAGCTATTTCACTATCGAGGCAATTTATGGATAAGTTAATAAAGAGAAGGAAAAATTTGTACATGGTCTTTATTGAGTTCGAGAAGGCTTATGAGAGAGTGTCGAGACAGATAATTTGGTGGACGTTGAAGAAGAAATGTATTCAGAAATAACATTGACATTATCCAAGACATGTATGAGAGGGAGGTAACTAGTGTAAGAACAACGTGTGGAGAGACGAGTGAGTTCTTTGTCGTAGTTGGGCTACATCAAGGATATGCCTTGAGCCCTTATTTGCTTGGTTTGGTCAAGGATGCGTTAATTATAGATGTACAAGAAGAGATTTCGTGGTTCATGTTATTTGCGGATGACGTGGTATTAATTTCCCAAACAAGGAAAGAAATAAATGATAAGCTGAAATTATACAGAAAAACTTGGTAATAGCCTGAGCTCTACTTTACAATCAGATGGTGGATTTAAAGAGGACGCCTCGAATAGGATTAATACAGGTTGGATAAAATGGAGGAAAGCAAGCGGAGTTTTTTGCGACTCAAGAGTTTCACTTAGATTGAAGGCACATTTTTTTTAAGATAGTAGTTAAACCTAAACATATATGTGGTCGGGATGCGCATGTTGAGATGGATGTGTGGAATAACAAGGATAAAAAATCGGAAAAATGAAATAAAAGGAAATATGAGAGTGGCACCTATGCATAAAAAATTATGGAATGGCGCTTAAGGTGGTTTGGACATGTTCATTGAAAGCAGACCTTGTGCGAAGGGTTGACCAATAAAGACCTAAAGGGTGTTAGAATATTGATTAATTAGTGTGGTGTGTGTGTAATGGTTTAGCCACTTACATAGTTTGCTTATTTTGTGCTTCTTGATATACATGAGATTTTAAATATTTGATACAAAAACTAATAATAGAAGAGGGTTTGAGTTATAATAATTCAAACCTAATTTTCTCAACCTCTCTTCTCCTTCTTCCTTGAAACCCTAACCCTAATTAAATTTAATTTGGAGACCGACGATCGCCATCAATGAGAAAAAAATCATGTTGCTGCTAACGTCATCTCTAGATTTGCTGATGTCATGCTGACATCAGCATGGTCAAGTAGTTGACTTAGAATTGAGAATATGAAGGCAAGATTTCATTCGAAATGCCTTCCTGGGCAATTTTGCCATCTTGTGTAATTCGATTTCACCACCAGAAGGGTCTTCACTGTCGTCACCTGAGGTAGTAGGAAGGTGTCTTCTCATGATTTAAAGGGTTTCTAATGCCTTGTGTGAATTTTTTTTTTGTTTCACTGTTGTTCCTCACCGGAAACCAATTGGGAAACCTGTGATAAATCATATTTAGGAATGGATTGTGTGCATGGGAATATGCACTGTGACTTTTCTAGTTTCTGCTGATACACACATAGTGAGCTGACCCTGTGTTGGGGACGCAGCGTGTGACTGAAGTGTTAATGGGTAGTGTGACCTGAAAAACAGTGGTACTCCTGCTGTAGAGTTGGAGACTGAGGTGTAGATTCTCAGTTCTTTTGTGGGTTGTTTGTGGCAGCCATCTCCGGTATTACCTGTGTTAAATTTGAAGGAGTTTTCATTTGTGTGAAGGGTCAATGTCGATGGAGGCATTGGTGAGTCTCGTAGGCTTCCAATCACCACTGTAAAATTTGACGGCAAAAAATTATTTAGCATGGTCTAGATCGGCCGAATTATTCTTATGTGCTATGAGGAAGATCGGTTTTGTAGATGGATCTATCCCTGACCTTGAACCCTCAGATGAGAAATATGCAGACTGGAGGTGTGATACCACTCAGGTTATGACATGGCTACTGCATTCAATGCAGCCCACTACTACCAGCTCCTTTATGTAAGTCTCGTCAGTCAGAAAACTGTGGATGGCCATCAGCGAGGCCTATGCTCAGAAGTATGATTATGCGAAGGTGTTTATCCTTATTGAAAAAATCAGCCAGGTACGTCCAGGTAAGAGGATGGTTGGAGACTTCTACACTCACCTACGTGGTATGCTGGATGAGCTAGACTTTTACCAAAGAAGAGGCAAATGTGGTTAGTGTTAGGTGAAATTCCAGTGTGTTCAGTGCATGAAGATTCGGCGAGAGGTTAGTGATATCAGAAAGATTTTTTACCTACATAAAGGGCTCATTTCTGAGTTTAAGAATGTTCAGGCTAGCATTCTGAGTATAGAGGAGCTACCTCTGCTAGGTACTGTATTATCTCTTCTCCAGACAGAGGAGACTCGTATGAGAGTTATGGACGTATCTATTCAGGCACCTGAGCGTACAACGCTCCCTGCTTTCTATGAGTCCCGTGGTCGTGGTGGAGGCTGATTTGGAAGCCGTGATCGTAGTTGTAGAGGTGAACTTTATAGAGAAGATAAAGCCAAGCTTAAGTGTATATATCATGGAAGGCCGGGACATCTGAGAGAAACTTGTTGGAATTTGCCCCAAGAAGCACTCTTTTTCCGCAAGCAGCTCCTTGCAGAAGGCAAGCTCAAGCAACCGTCTTATATCCATTAAAATGATTCCAGATCTTTGCAGCAAGGGGGAAATGCATCAAAATCATGGTCAAAAGTTTCGCAATAGCGCAAACACATGAGGCATTTGTTCGGCAAGACAAAACCCCTTCGGTTAAGATTATCAATCGTCGCAATCCTCCCCCAAGCCACCCAATAGCTAAACACAACAACCTTGAATGGAATAGGAAGATTCCATATAATGTTCAAAAATTAAAGGCCTTCTATCTATCACTCCATATAAGGATTTGACTGACTATATATATATATATTAGCCAAATGGGTGGTTAAGGATTTTTGTCCGGCCAACTTTCCAAATGACGAAAAGATCCTTATTATTATTTAGTTATTCTCAACATTAAGGAGTATTTTATTGGATTTTTAAAAAGAATTTGATACTCCATTGTAAATTCCATATAATATTTTCATTTCTTTTAATAAGTTAAACCAACGATTTTTCAGGGTATATATCAATTGTTTTATACTTTTAAGGATGCTTTTGTATTGGGTGTTTACCTTTGCTTCTAGACTACATAAACACATGTATCACGATATTTGAGGGCAGCCTTACGGTTGATTGTGCTTCTTAGTTGACAAGTTATCCAAATTACTCATCATTACTACTTTTTATAATACCAAAGGTCTCCCTACTTTATTGAAATATTGATGGTAGGGACCTCTGACTTTTTAGTAATTAAATAGGTTTCTATGGTTAAAGATACAACTCAGCAAACCTATTAAAATATCCACGTGATTGCGTGTAAAAAAATGTTGCAGCCGTCCACTTACTAGAGGTTTATTCTAAGTTAAAAATAAGTTCTTCCATGATGTTAGTAGCATTATCAAGTATTGTAGTTCTCCGATAATCTCTGATCCTTTGATGATTTAGAACTTCAATCTAAATTGTCTAAATAATAGTCTGATCGACTTTAATGATTAATTTGTATATACATGATGTGAATGTCCTATTCTATGTCTTTGAGATCTGTGTTCATCTTAAAAGTAAGGAATTAGTATTATATACTGTGATAAGCGACATTCGCCTTATCTTTTCCTGTCATTATTACCATCTTTCGATTGAGGCAGAAAAACTGACATGCATTATCCTTTATGGCAGGTAATAAAAAAATTATAACTTTCTAATGGTCTTCTTACTATCATACTACTATAGTACTATACATTTCAGCCATCTCACTTAGAAAAAGGTCAAGAAAGTTGGCGAAATCTCACCATTGGACAGTAGGCTCATGATCTTGAGATCTATTCTCTAGAAGATTAGAAAGGAATTCGATGTCTACCACCTGATTAGAACCAGTCAACGGGCTCTCCTCTGTTTAAGGTAAAAACAATCTTTATCTTTCATAATACTGTAATACTCTTGTTACTACCACACTACTACATGTTTCTACCACCTCACTTAGCAACAGCTAAAGTAAGCTGACGAAATCTAACCGTCTGATAATACGCTCATGATCTTAAGATTTATTATATTGAATATTACAAAGAAATTCAATCTGTACGATCTGATTGGAAGCAGTCAACGGCTATCCTCCATTTAGATGTGGTTCTTAGAGCATAAGTGGTGTGGTACTTCGTACTAACAACCATTGACAGTAGATTGAACGGATTGGATGGTTCAATCTCCTACCAAATCTGATTTTACGAATCATAGCCCTTTAATTGATAATATACTACTTTGACGGTTTCGATTTCGAAGATTATAAATCAATCAATGGTTTAAGATCGTTTAAACACTATTTGATATTAAAGGATGGTTAACACAATAAATTTTCTTCCCTTCTTCTTCATTCATCATTCCTCCACCGCAGTTAACACCAAAAAAGTTGCCATATCAGCTTTATCGCCTCCTTCATTTTCGTAGGGTTGAAGAAAATTCTACAATGGGTAGCGATTTCAGCTCGCCGTCATCTCCTCTTCCTCCTGGAAATGTTGTCGAATGGAACGTCTCAGTTGGGAAAGAAGGGCGGCTATGGAGGTGACGATCATGACTTCGACCCAGAGCTATTTTATAATAACCCCCTCCCCCTTCTTAAAGAAACGCTATCTGCCCACCTTCTTCTCCATTTCTCTCCCTATCAACAGAAGAAGGAAGAAGAAGAATCCCTGGTATATATTCTCTAATAAATTTTATATCCTTCTCTTCCAAAAAAATAGCAGATTTTAACATCTTCATCTTATAAACCAGTTGCAGAGAAGGAGTTGCAGAGCTGGGACGTTGGATCTTTGAAGATTGATCCTAGGCGTCCCCCGATTTCGGCAACCTCAGGTGTTTTATTTTGTTCTCTATATTTTCCACATGTGTATTTTTGCCTTTCAAAAAGAGCAGAGATTCTAATAAGTTCATCTGATAAACCAGTTACATAGAAGGAGTTCCAGACCTGAGACTTTTCATTGAAGATTGATCTCAAACGTCACTCGATTTCGGCAACCTCAGGTATTTCCTTTTGATGGCAAAATTTTCCATTAGATTGGTTGGAGATTTTCTATACTTGCCGCTGAAACACCTGATATTTGTAGTGATTATTATTGATATTTATTAATCATCATCATTATTATTATCAAATTCAAGATATAAGATTGATAATATTAGTACAAAGGTAAATATTTATACTGTCTTCTATAATCGACAGTGGTTTATGCAAACATCAAAAGGGGTATTGGGGTGCTAAAGTAGATTTTTGAATGATGGGTTAGTGCCCAAATTCAGGTGCCACATGGCAATATCTCCTACTGTTCACCCTTTCATAGGAGTTTTCCACAGAAAAAAACAGTAAAACTAAAAATTTTTAAAATGAAAAATTAGGGATTGAAAATGTTAACTGAACAATTAATTAATGAAATATTTCACTATCAAACCACAACCCCTCAATGGGTGGGATGACAAACTACTTACCAAGTAAGTCTACTACTTTTCTTGTAGAAATTGTGAACTTTAATAATTACATAATATAGTTTTAGTTACCTTATCAAAAGTAAAAAAATAAAAAAATAAATTATCCTGCTCCTAGCGAATCGGGTTCATGTGACAGTAATGAATTACAAATTGCGAACTCGAATTGGAATCGAGCAAATTTGCGAACTAAATAGCCATCCACTTATTGGGCTAAGTGAAATATGGCTTTGGGTGATCCAAGTCATCTAGATGGTAGTTCAGATACTAAAGAGAGCTGCTAGGCGAACTCCGAAAATATCTTTGCACACCACTAAAGAAACCTCAGTTATTATATATAGTTTTGATGGAAGAGAAGAAATTTTAGGACTCTTGGGTGCATGGGACCATTTCAAGTGGCCGTCTTTGACACTTCTGTATATTTAAAGCAAAGTACTCTTTCATGAACAGAATTTGGGTGTGAATAAACATTTTAAGTCTAAAAATATCATTTTCGTCATCATTTTCATGTGAGAATATGACCTTTGGATTTATTAGAAATTGGCTAAACTTACATATTGTTAAAGGAAAAAAAAAATTAAAAAGAAATCTTTATTTATAGAAGTCTGAAATCTACTAAATTGGTGTGCAAAGGGTTTAAGAGATATGCTTCTAGAAGAAAAAAATGTGAACAGATTAGAAACCCAACTATAATATTTAAGTTTGGATTAGTTAGTACTCTGTTTTGTGTATGATTATATATTTCCATAATTGTTAGGAGAAACTCATCCTACAAGTATCCTATAAACTGAGTTTGGGATTGCTCTTTGGAGCCAAAGGCCAAATTAATTGGTTGGTGCTTCAAAAGTGAAGTCATTAAGAGAGCCTAATACATGCCCTCTTGTTAGGAAAAAGTTGGAAATAGGTTCCTTTTAATTGGATTAATTAAAGCTTGATGAAATGTGGTGTCCATATAGTGACTTGCTAGGGTGTTTTTTTTTCTTTGTGAGCTCTCATATGATTAGATCTTCTAACTACATTTATATGCAGTCTTATATAAAATATATATGAGCTGGGTATCAACATTGATGTCTGCTAAAGGCACATTTGTATGCTGTCTTATTTAAAATATGAGCTGGGTATAGAACCAATGTGAACAGATTTGAAATCCAGATATAATATTTAAGTTTGGATTAGTTAGTACTCTGTTTTGTGTGTGATTATATATTTCCATATTTGTTTTTGTCAAAATTATATATTTAGAATGTCAATCTATTCCAACCAACTCATCTTACAAGTATCCTATAAACTGCGTTCCTATAAACTGTTATAGGCGTCTGATTACAACAGCTGTCGTATACTTTAGTCCATATAAACTGCTATAAACTGCATAGTATTTATGAAGGCACTGAGTGCTTATAGAATTGTAGCACATATTTTCCGAATGATTTAAAATGCCACCAAGACTATGGTTTCAACTTCCGTGCCAAAATGCATATGTTATCAAGAACTGTAACCAACTCACATGCATGTAGAACTGGTGGTCTAGCTTCAAAAATTATGTTAGAGCAGATTGGAGCAGTTACATAGCTGAACTTAGTACGAAAAAGGCACTATCCATGTGAAGAGTAGTTTTTTCTCATTAGTTAACATGTTGAAGAGCTAAATATTCCAAAATTTAAAACTCGGTTAGCAGAATGAATAAATTTTTAAAAAATATAAGCATTGAACAATAAACCTCAAATATCAACTTCAGTTTTAAAACTAAAATTATATCTCAATTATCATCCAAGCTTTAACCAGAAACTCCGCTACTTATCATGCTTAGGCAGAGCTCTATAACTCACTTCACTAAAGAAATTAATATTACCAGACCCCCAGCAGCCATGTTCCATGGTTTTAAATGATATTCCCAATAGGCTTCTACAATACCAAGAGGTACATGACACATGTCTACAGCAGCTGCACCAAGCCGCCTCACACCCCGTATGCACCACAAAAAAAATAGTTCTATAAAAGAAGACAGCGAGGCTTCCTTTATAATTTTTTGGATATAGACACACAAAAAAGTAATAAACTTAAGCCCCAACAAGGGATAACAACTCATTCATTTGAAGGCCACTGGAGTACATCTACAAACCTAGGAATGACCATCATCATTGCTGCCTTGTCCCATCTATTTGGGCTCACATTATCATAAATAGCATGGCTTCCCATAGGCTTGATAAGAATATCCAGCTGTATGGATTATCTCAATAGGGAATGAATTTTTTTTTACCAGATATGATCTTTCTCTGATGAAATGACTATCAACCTCAATATATTTTGTAATTTCATGGGAGATTGAATTGGACACTATGTGAATGTGTGCGACCATGTAGCTGTGAAATTTCTGTTCCTAACTTGCAGCCTCGCCTAATACAAATGTGAAATTTATGGAGGTAATACCTAATTAAGACCATCTGTTTTTCCCACCAATACCTCTTAATTGCCATGTTGCAAGCTTGATTAATATGAGTAATCTGCACTTTCGATTTGAGGCATATTTATATATAAATTTGAATCCTGGAAACCCAAAGGTCAGATTAATTGGGGTTGGTACTTCAAAAGTCAAGACATTAAGAGAGCCTAATAGATGCCCTCTTGTTAGGAGAAAGTTGGACATAGGTTCTTTTTAAGTGGATTAATTAAAGCTTGATGAAATGTGGTTTCTATGGTTGATTAATAAATGGATATAATTCAACAGTAGAGTGATGTTTTGTTAGATTCAGACTTGAAACTAATTAGCTCTACATAGCAAAAGTGAAAAATTCTGCAAAACAGAATGAGCAGGGAATTATACGCAACCAAGTAAAAAAATATTTGCCTGGAATTCTATGCCCATTCTGTTTTGAAAAATATTTTCACCCCCAATTCTGTGCTCATCCTCTTTGACAATTTGTAACCATAACTATAACATCTTCATTTCTGTTTTTGCAAATCTACTATACCGTTAACTAACTCTATAATTCCCAAACATATCCAACCATAAATTGAAACACCCGAAGTAGCAAACAGTCTTAGCTCAATAAGATCATAAGATTTTCATTTTCAAGAATAAAATATATCACCTATTTTTAGTTGCCGTTGTAAAAAAGGTTAGCCTCATAAATTTTAAACATGTCCATACCTAGAATTAAACACCCTCATAAATCGAGCACCAAAAAAGCCATCAAAACTAAAAACAACTGTTGATATTTTAGTCAATGGATTGGATGATTAAATTTTCTTCAAACATCATTTTTGGTTATGTTTCACTTGAATATGTGATCTGTCACTATGATAGTAGTTATCACCCACCTAGAACTAAACATCCTGATAAATCGAGCACCAAAAAAACCATCAAAACTAAAAACAACGGCTGATATTTTAGTCAATGGATCGGATGATTAAATCTTCTTCAAACATCATTTTTTGTGTCAAACATCATTTTTGGGTATGTTTCACTTGAATATGTGATCTGTCACTATGATAGTAGTTATCACCCACTTGTTAAACACTATTTCTGTGCTTAAATGATGGTCCAGCTTTTGTATTTCACTTGGATATGTGATCTGTCACTGTGATAGTGGTGATCACCCACATGTTAAACACTATTTCTCTGCTTAAATTTGGGTGATCACTATGATAGTAGTGATCACCCAAATGTTAAACACTATTTCTGTGCTTAAATGATGGTCCACAATTTGTAATATCTAATATTACGTGTAGGATTGCAATCGGACGGTTTGGATTGGGCTTCCGATTAGCCCACCTATTATAAAAACTAAACCCAAGCTTGGCCCCATTAGAAAATTGGGCTAGAAACGAACCAAATCATTTAAAGCTGGGGCTTTTTATTAAAGCCGAAGTTGTACCCAAATCAGGTTTGGACCTTAATTGGGCAATCTCAGCCTTGAACGAACCACGTCACTTAAAGCTGGAGCTCTTTATTTAAACCGAAGCTATACCCAAATCAGCTTCAGACCTTAATTGGGCAATCTCAGCCTTTTCCCTTAATTTAGTCGGGTTCACTTGGGCCAAGTTAAGGTCGGCCATTGGCTCGCCCAATTGTTTTTAACCTAAAAATTCGGGCTTACGCATTCTAAACCCAACCCAACCTGCACCGAGCTCTTGTTGCTTGTTGCCTGGCTTGTGTCCTCTGGGAGGTGAGGGAATTGGATATCACCTATAACCAACTCAGCTGAATGGGCAACCATTGGCAGCCCTCACTATACTTTTGTGCAGCAATGTGATTCTTTATTTTAGATAAGTTCTAACAATCTCTTTCTGTTGTATATGATGGTTTTAAAATAAACAAGTTTAACCCATATTTCTTTTCCCCATCATTTAGCCATGAAGAAAAATATTGGCCATTAGACCTAGAACATACATCTAAGGACCAATCCTAACAGGTATTTCAACATTGAAAATTGACAAGTAAAATAAAGGAAAGATATTACATAATTATAAATTTAAGGAAACACTAATAAAGAGACTTATAGTCTAATGCTATTTATTATTATTAATATTATTTCTTGATGAAAACAAGAGAATATCATTCATTCATATCAGAAGAAAGAAGATCCCAAGATCTTTAGGGTGCTTCTCCAACCCATATACAATCATGAGGAAAAGAGAAGAAAGAGCGAATTTGATGTTATTTCATTACTTTGTCAGTTATGAATTTTTCATTGTGGTGTGTTGTTGAAAATCTTGGTCATAGGAAAAAATGAAAAGTTGAAAATTTTAGCCACATTTTCTTTACTCTGATTCTTACCAGAGAAAGTTGACCTTATTTCAAATGAACCGAACATACAGAACCCTTTACACCATGGAAGTAAATAGGGAGACATTATTAGAACAATACACTTCTCTAAGGAGCTCGCTTGAACACAACCGAGTAATCTTACGTGAAAATGTACCAGAAGACCGCAGGAAGCGAATCACTACCCAAGATTTGTTGAGTGTGCTTCGAGAGGACAATGAAAGGAGAGCTTGACTCCAGGTGGGGTTAAGACACATAGAAATCAATTTGAACGAAGACATAAAACGTCTAAAAACACTTGAAAAGTTCTTGGAGAAGCTGACAGCCGACATAGAGAGGCTGCAAACTGAAACCTATACCCCTGGACCGTAGAAATAGGACTTAGGAATCTTGCTGTGATCTTTTCCTGTTGATGTACGTTCCCATGAATATAAGGACTCGTGGAATTTTTGTAATAACTTTTGACTGATAAGTCTAATGGAATGATATCAAAATTATGTTTTGAGGAAATTTATTTTTAAATATTGGCTCTCATAGAACAAACTTTGTTATCACATCAGCCACATGATTTGTTTCGCGAAAGTAGTTACAGAAATATGTGTAGTTTGAAGTGCCTTTGCCAGTTCTTTAATATCAACAACTATTCCACCAATCATAGGTTGGTCATTAGCTAAACTTCAGGTCATTCTCTGCCATCAGTTGTTCATTACAGATATATTATTCCCATTTAGCCTAATGACTTCGGTCCTTTATCTTTAGATCAATTTATGGTTAGGAGTTACTAATTTGTTCATTCTCAAGTAGGGGGCTGAAATGCTCTAAGCAAGTGGCATCACTGATTTTGCATAGACATAATTAGCTATGAACTCTAGTCTTTAGTCTTTCCCAAACATTTCTCCCTACCTAACCCTCTCTTTTACCCTTTTTTTGAAGGACTCATAATCCATCAAACAAATGGAAATCTCTTTCGTGCCCCCGTAAATGCCAACAAAAATATTACGCAAATTATGGCTTCTCTTCTACTCTTTACTTTCTACTTTTATTCCATTATTCATGACTAATGTTCTTCCTTCTCCTGGTTAAATGTCATATCTTTGGAAGTTGTTTTTCATGATATGTGTACAGTGACCTCCTCCAACATGGCTTCTACTTCCTCTCCTGTAAACAACAAAATTGATAGCATAGCCAACAATAGAGACGCCAATGTGAGTACAGTTGCGACTTCTCATATTCCCACCTTAGTTGGCACTGCACAGCCAATCAAAGAAGAAGATGGTGTAGAACATTCAGAAGGGAAACAGACTTCAACATACAATAGTCGTTCCAATCTGCCTAGGATGACGTCCCCAAACAACTTGAAAGTTGAAGAACAAGTGGTCCCTGCTGCATCTACCATACTGTCCTTAATTGCACATTCGAAAGAACACGTTCACTATCAATGTATTGTGAAATGGAGGCGACCTCAATTTAGTTGGATAAAACTGAATTTCGATAGTTCTTTGAGAGTAAATGATGAGATAAATGAGAGGGTTTGAAGATGTCCCTATCGAGTGCAACCGAGGTAGTGTTTTTAGAGATCACAAAGGCTTCGTCATTCTTGCATTTGGAGATCGTCTAGGCCGATGCAAGTCTTATATTGCAAAAATTAAGTCCCTTCTCTGTGGTCTTCAACTCGCTGCAGAGCGTCATTGGCATAATATATGGATTGAGGGAGATGACCAAACATTAATTCATCACACAGCATATGGTATGCACCCAAACCATATCCCATCCTATATCAAAATGAAGACTCTACTTAACAAAATCTCCCTATATAAGATTACACATTTGTATAGAGAAGGTAATCAAGTAGCAGATTCCCTATGCGTTGAGGCTTATAAGGGAAAAAAACACAGCCTTTGGGAGTGGTCCAATCTACCGTCGAAGGCAAAGAGATTTGTATTGTCAGACCGGGCTGGAGTTGGATACATTAGGAGAAAGACTTGAGCTGCCTTTCTGTACATGTTCCCCTTTTTCCGAAGTGTTCTCTTTGTGTATGTTTACTTCTCTCTGAGTTTATGTGCGCTCCATCTTTCTATCTTTTTGTAAATAATGTAATATCTTATGAGTTTATGTGTGCTTCATCTTTGTACCTTATCTCATATAGTGAAATACCCTATGGGTTTATGTATTCCCCATCCTTGTACCCTTTTTATATGAGATAATAGCTCTGTTTTTCTTTCACTGCATCTTTAAAATGACATTTAGTTTTGTGAGTAAATTGACTTACAAAAGATAGAAATAAAGCTAATTTCAAACCACATATTTGAATAATAAAGCTAATTTCTTTTGAATCTTTTCTGACCTATGAAACTACTAATGGTGCTGAAAGTAAATATCCCACCACTGTAACTTGGTATTATGAACAACAATGAAAAAAATACATAAAGGAAAGTATGTTATGGCCTGAAAAAGAATTCTTCTATAGGTTGGTTCAACTAGATCCATTTACTATAAGGATGGCTGAAGAAGGTGCCTTAAAAGTGAAGAGAGAAAATAAAGGTAAAGAGAAATTCAAGGTCTATTTCAAGAAATATAAGTCATACGACTTCTTTTCTATTGAAGAACCTATGCATACATCAGTCGTTCAAGCCCTCCTAGACATTGACAATATGGTAAATGCTTAATTGATGATGCCCTTTTTATATCCATTCTCCCAATTCCTATATCTAATTGAATCTTCTCTCTATGAAATTGAAAATTAAAATCCAACGTACTACACTGGATATATTCCCCGGTGAATCGCCAAAGAAAATAGAGATGCATTCTAGTTGTTTCGACAGCGATGTCCGATATAAACTTAAGGAAAGGTTGGTTGGCTGATTTCTTCCCTTCCAATTTCCTTATTTACATTTGTAGAAGGATCCCTCTCTTATCATATTATGTTCACACTGTACCAATCTATTTTTGAATAGGTTAGCTTCTAAGGCAATGGAAGAGAAAGAAAAGAGAAACAAAGGAGAGAAAAGTAAGAAGCCGAAAGTGATAGTTACTGCATCTATGGAGATCATATTCAATATGGAGTAGAGATAGTCAAATGTCTAGCATCGTTTCCTATCAGTCTATTATGTTCTTCACTTCAATTTTTGCACTTACGAAGTGATTATCTGTAATTGAAGAAGTCTTCCTAAGATTACTGTCCATGTATAAATCTTTAATGTAGTTAGAACTATTACATCTGTTCTACGACACAATTAGTTGACTTTGTTTTTAAAAGAGTCAGCACCAACAGCCGATTTTACATCCTGGTCATCATTGCCTACCGACTCAGACACCTGATCATGATTGTCCATAAGAAATTAAGAATGCCATTCCCGATATTAATAATTACAAAATTAAAACTAGGGTACTTTAATATCGGTCATTTTTGTCCAACCCGTCCGATGTATCTGGTATATAGAAGATTGAGAGTGGACAGATATGCCAATTAAATTGGTCTTTAAATCCCTAATTCCAACCTATAAAAAGACCCCAATAAAGCAAGATTAATAAGAGAGAAAAAAAATAATCCAAAATCCCTCATATTTTATTAGAAAAAAATTTACCATCTCATGTCCAAAGACTCTCTTTAGAGGATCTTCGATCACATTGCTCAGATTCGAGGTTATTAAACTGTGGATGGTGACCAAAATGTTGCTAAAAATCATGGATTTCCTGTTGTTGCTCTATTGTGTAATTCGACAATGAAGAATCTTTGCATTGAGAAAAAAAATAGACTAATAAGCAATTTTATGTTACAAGTACAGCTGAGGAAGACTAGAGAAAAGTATCTACTCCTCGATTAAAATTTTTAAAAAGGTTAATATATTCATTAAGGTCAAATTATGTGGACAAATTATCGGTAAATTAGATCTACAAGCAACAAGAAGGTCCTTCAACTTGGTATATGGGTATCCAACCCATTCTCTCTCAATTAACAAAGGGTTAATCCCATTCTGCTGGAACGAATCAATTACCCAATTCATTGTACTTTGAGTTAGATATATAAATTAATCATGTAGTAGAAGATTCACACAAACACCAATTGCTAAGATACATGCAAACACTAGAATAAATTCTCTTCAATAACAAGTGAAAAGAAAACAAGTACAAAATTTTCAATCAAACTTACAAAATGTTGGTCGAAAGTGAAAATAACATTATTATTAAGTGGTGATAATAATTACACAAATCACACCTTTTTTTTTCTTCGCCTATAAGAAACACGGGATTAAAGTAGACATTACAATTAGGCATGCTTAGCTAGGATGATTAACTATGCCAATGTGGCTATATAGGATCCTCAAACTATGGCCCACCTTGAGGTTCTACATGGAGGACCGTGATTGAATGGGGACATCATATAGAAGTAAGGTAATATTTTTTGAGTATAAATTTCATTCTGATGTCATGATCTACCTCTATGTTTAAATAGGAAAATTTAGAATATAAATTTCATTCTCATTTAAAAATCTACCTCTTTCTCTAAATAGGAAAGCTTATAATATAAATTTCCTTCTCATTTAATAAAATAAATGGAATCTACTTGTATGTAGGAGTCCACTCGATACCAAAAGAGAGTCTGGGGCTTCCTCCTCTGACGGGGACGCCACATACATGGACATTGGATTCGGACCGTATCGCTTCTACCGGCGTAGAAAGAAGCAGCGTAATGGAAGTCTGAGCTAGGGAAGATGAAACTTTAGAGAATTGAAGGAGCACAGGAAAATTCGACTGATCGAATTCACATTTCGATCGATCGAAGTTCTATTTCGATCGATCAAATTTGGTCGATAGAAATACTACGTTATGGAGTGATATTTTGATCGATTGAATCATATAATCGATCGATCGAAAAAATTCGATCGATCAACAGTTAAATTCGATCGATCGAATGTCGATGGCGATATTCATAGATACATGAATTTCGATCGATCGATTTTAAATTTCGATCGATCGAATTCCAATTCGATCGATCGAATTCCAATTCAATCGATCGAAATCGCGCCGAGTTGTTTAGTCGTTTTAGAAGTCTAAATTCGAACTTTTGTGTTAAGGGTTTAATTGTCTTTTATTTAATATTCGTTTTAGGGTTTTCTTTTATTGTAAGACCTCCTACATAAAGTCATTAAGAAAAACATTGTAGTTAGTTAATTAATTATTTGAATGCTTTTATGCTTGAGTTATCTTTGCTTGAGATGGGTTTGGTGTGAGGCCAAGGGAGTGATTCCCAAAGCCATTGGTATCTTCTCTATTCTATTTACTATTTCTCGATCTATGTTTGCTTCCCTAAACCTTAGCCTAATTGTTGCCTTTCAATTCCGAAACCTAAACCTTTTGAATCCATAAATCCAACAAAGCCAATACCCTTTTCCAAAACCATAAGTCGATCCGAAAACCATAAGCCTATTGCAAACCGCAAATCCCTTTCACAACCCAATTTGGAATCCGTGAATCTACATCGGACTGAAGACGAGCGCCTAAGCCTGGAAAAGCTAGAGTCCTATCTCTAGGCCGATCTCGCCTCAACTCTAAACGTACTTGCGCATCAGACTGGACCCTATCTAGATCTCGTGTGATCTACCCATCAAAATTCTGCAAACCCTAAAGGTATCAGAGATAATTTTGCGATTAAACTTGAGTTAATTTCATTAATTTCGGTAAAATCCTCATAAAAATCATATTCCGCATTTTAGAGTCGTTGTCCCGTGTCATCCTCTTTCTAGAAATGAGCGGTATTTACAACTGACCCTCCATGTAGTTTGAACAAATATTGCTCATGGATAATAATTCCCAAAAAGACAGGTCAAAACTGGCATTTGCACAAAAAGAAAGGAAACGTAATAGAGCTCATGAGCGCTATGCAACCATGGACATTAATGAAAAGAACCGTCTACTATCAAAACGTCGAGCAATATATGCAAGAAAAAATCTTCTTCAAGGTTGCACTAGCGGCAACTCTAACTTGGAACAAGCAGAAGTTATGGTTGCTTCTTCCAGGACAGAGATAATCAGGAAGGGGTTAGAAGATGATAATAGAAACCTTGGACAAATAGCATCTCCTAACTTCCCAAGTACGTACTACCATCCATTAGTAAAATTACATAGACATATTCCCTTTCTAAATGCATCTAATTCCCCAAACCTTTGCAATTAATAGAAAATAATAAATCCTTCTCACCTTTCTTTCTTATTGATTTTCGTCAGGTACATCAAGTTTTGCTTTCAAAAGCAACGAAAAGAATAACGACGTAAACAAAACAAAATGCATCAAAGGTCAAAGCAACAAGAGACTATCAAGGAAGGAACATGAAGTTCAATTACTTGCTGGCTGTGTTTATTGTCATGCAAAGCGTCTTAGGAGTGAGCCTCCAACGTTATGTTGTTCGAACAGAAAGATATTATTACATATTAATCACATCCCAACTGTTTTATATATTTTATATACGTCTCACACTGAGGAATCAAAGGAGTTTCGCAAATATATTCATGCTTATAATAGTGTCTTCGCTTTCACATCAATGGAGGTGAAACTGAATCACCAGCTTGCCAATTCTTCTACTGGTATCTATACATTCAAAGTTCACGGTCAAATTTATCACTCCCTTTCATCATTAATACCTGGAAATGATGTCGCAAAGTGCTTCCAACTATATTTCTATGACATTGAGCATGAAGTTGATAATAGAATACGACATTTCCCCCGACTTACGCCGAGAAACAATTGAAAAATTAGTTACCATCCTTCATCGAAATTCATACGCATCATTCTTGAGAAGCCTATGCAACCGGCTTCCTATCAACCATTACTCCATTGAACCAACGAGTATAGTAGCACCTCTGACATCTCAAGTAGCCGCTATTATAACTGAGGGAAATAATGAAACTAGCCGATATAAAAGAGATATTGTAGTTCATAGACGCTTAGGTGAATGTTACAAGGTTCATTCCAACTATGGTTGTTACGATCCATTACAACATCCTCTACTTTTCCCATATGGTGAAACCGGGTGGCATCGGGGAATACCAAAGAAGACCTCATTCGCCTTCTTTTGTTGCATTAGATGATTTCACCTTCCAAGAACTTCTCCATAATGAAGAAGGTTCGCACCTTAAATTGAGAAGTTGTGTTATAGAAAATATATAATACACATTCATCCCTTACTATGAAGTCAATATATAGAATGACCAAGTTTAGGGCTTCCCACATTTGCTTTCTCAGGTGATATAAATGGAGACAAGGGTAAAAGAGTCTCATGTCGTCAGTATTCTGCATACATGTTTCAAATAAGAGATCATATAAAATGGAATGTAATGAATAGTATGCTGTTGATATGTACGTAAAAATTGAGACAACCCGATTGAGTTATTACTACAGTAACCAATCTTCTATACGTGCCGACCTATACCAAGGAATCGTTGATAGTATTATTTCTGGAGAACAACGAGGTTATAAAGTTGGGAAAAGAATTATCCTACCAGCTTCTTTTGTTAGAGGACCTAGAGATATGAGGCGTAGATATTTGGACGCAATGGTTTAGTTCAGAGATATGGGAAACCAAATGTCTTCCTCACAATAACATGTAATCCAGAGTGGCCAGAAATAAAGAACTTGCTAGGACCTGGGGAAGAGGCCCAAAATCGACCAGATATTACAGCTCGAATTTTTAGAGCAAAAATTGAGGATTTGAAGAAACAATTATTCAATCATTGTATTTTTGGTCGCGTGGCGGCACATGTTCATGTTATAGAATTTCAGAAAAGAGGGCTCCCACATGCACACTTTCTCCTGGTACTACAAGCAGAGGATAAGCTACAAAATCTAGCTGATTATGATAAAATAATATCTGGTGAGATTCCAAATGAGGCTGAAGATCCGCTACTCTTCGAGCGTATTGTGAGGCACATGAGCCATGATCCTTGTGGCAATTTGAGGCTTTCTTCACCCTGCATGATTGATGGCCACTGTCGATTTCACTACCCTCGCTCATTCTGTGATACAACTATCCAAAATAGGTCTAACTATCTCTTATATAGAAGAAGAAATGATGGTCACCAGGTGGAAGTTCGTGGGCATCTTCTAGATAATCGTTGGGTTGCACCTTACAATGCATACCTCCTGATTCGTTACAATTGTCATATTAATGTTGAAATTTGTTCAACAATTAAAGAATATATCTACAAGGGTCATGATCGTATCTCAATGTTTCTACAGGAAGGTTCAGGAGAGCAGATCATAGATGAAATACAGTTTTTCCAAAATGCAAGATGGTTTCTCCTCCAGAGGCAATTTGGAGAATTTATAGCTTCCCTTTGAGTGAAACATATCCTTCTGTTCAGAATCTACAATTACACTTGTCAAACCAACAACTTGTAACGTATTGGAAAAATCAAAATCTTAGTCATGTAATCCTTAATGATTACAATAAACGTACCACACTTACAGAGTTTTTCTCCACAAATGCATCTAACCTTGATGCAAGAAAGTATCTATACCGAGAATTTCCAAAACACTATGTCTGGAATTCAGCAGGTCGTTTTTGGAGTAAGCGAAAGCACTTGAGAGTTATTGGTCGTATTACTGCAGCTAATCCACAAGAAGGTGAACGATATTACCTACACATCCTACTTAATCATGTACGTGGACCAACTTCATTTACGAATTTACTAACTGTAAATGGAGAACTTACTACATTCCGCGAGGCAGCACACCTACATGGTCTCTTAGAAGATGGATCTGATATCCTAAACTGCTTACAAGAATCTGCTATATCAGCAATGCCATCATCTATTTGGTGATTATTTGTTATAATATTAGTATATTGTGAACCAGGAAATGTAAGAACTCTCTGGGAAGCAATGGCTTCAAAAATGGGAGAAGATTTGGAAGATATTCCTGAAACTAACTCTTCACTTCGTGAAACATTCGTCTTAAATGCCATAGGTGATATCTTAAGAAGTATGGGTAAGTCCTTACAAGATTATAACCTCCCACAAAATGATTCTTTTGAAACTACAAGAGGAAACCAATTACGAGAAGTACTAGAAGAAATGTCGATAATAACGCCTATAGAAGATATGGAGACAATCGGACAACTTAATCCAGCTTAGTTATATGCTTTCAATACAATGACTTGCATCAATGAACGTAAGAGTGGTTTCTTCTTTATAGATGGACCGGGTGGCACAGGAAAGACATATCTCTATAGAGCCTTGCTTGCAAAAGTAGGTCAAGTGGAGGTATTGCTATCGCTACAGCGACATCTGGGGTCGCAAATTCCATACTTCCCGGTGGACGTACTACTCACTCGAGGTTTAAAATACCTATTAACCTTAACCCTTCAAGTTTGTGTGGAATTAGCAAGCAAAGTCTCGTTGTCGAACTTCTTCGAAGAACAACGATAATTATATGGGATGAGGCACTGATGTCAAAAAGATATGCATTCGAAGCACTTGATCGTACGCTCCAAGATATTATGGACACGTCTACAGTTTTCGGTGGAAAGATTGTTATTTTAGGAGGAGATTTCGGACAAGTTATGCCTGTAGTTGTACGAGCAACTAGAGCAGAAACTATAGATGCAAGCCTTGTTAATTCATACCTTTGGGTTACAGTAAAAAAAAATTAAACTAACACATAATATGCGGGCTAGGGGGGATCTTCAGTTCAATGAATACTTGGTTCGAATTGGTGATGGTGTTGAGGAAGTCCTAATTGATGACTTAATTAGGATCGCCACAAGCATGTTGCTACCATACATTAACAATGAGGAAAGTATTAGTCGTCTGATAAACATCATTTTCCCTGATTTACAAAAAGAAATAGAGAATGTAGAGTACCTAGCAGATATTCTTAGTACTAAAAATGAATATGTTGATGAGTTGAACCATTTTATTGTTTCAAAAATGTTTGATGAAGAAGTCATTTACTACAGTTTCGATAGTGCCGTTGATACAGAAGATGGATATATCCCGCAATAATTTCTAAATTCTTTGTCTCCAAATGGTTTGCCTCCACATAAACTAACCCTAAAAAAGAATTATCCCGTTATCCTACTGCGAAACCTTGATCCAAGAAATGGGCTATGTAATGGTACAAGATTAGTTTGTAGAAGATTTTATAAAAATGTCATATGTGCTGAAATTGCATCAGGGCAGCACAACGGAACTGAAGTATTCATACCAAGAATACCTTTATGCCCTTCGGAAAATGAGGGCTATCCTTTCCAGTTTAAACGTAAACAATTCCCACTTCGCCTCTCTTACGCAATGACTATTAACAAAGCTCAAGGACAAACAATCAAAGAAGTTGGAGCCTACTTACCAGAACCAGTGTTCTCACACGGACAGCTACATCTAGAGGTGTTTCAAAAGAAACTACAAAACTACTTATCAAACCAACTACTTACACAAATACCTTCCCCACGTACACCAAAAATATTGTCTTCTGAGAAGTACTTGACTGTGCAAATCATTAGGATGAGAATCTACTTTACTCATGTACGCATATTACTTTTCACAATTCCCTTCACAAATTGCCTCCTTCATTTGATAATAACTTACATTCCCATATTCTCTGACAACTTTCTCACATTTATTGCAGGTATATGGAGAAAGGAAAATCTGTGGCTATTGTAGACTGTCAAACTTTTGCATCATTAAAAGTGGGTCAACGAGACTGGAAGGTTAGGTGTCAGCTGTTGAAAAAAGGCGATGTACACCTCTATAATACATCAAAAAGCATTGGATCACTTATGACAATCACATTAGTTGATGATGAGGTATAAGCCGAAAAAGAGAAATACTTCAAACTCATCTCTTACTCCCATCATAATTATGTACACTAATATATCAACTCATCCAAGACACGCAAATAAAGGGAACAATTTTCAATGAAAATATACGTGTCTTCGACCCAATCTTAAAGACAAATTGTGTTTACTACATATCAAATGGCATAGTCAGGAGATCAAATCCATGTTTCTTATTCGGCCAAACAGATTTGGAAATAGGTTTGGACAGATTTTCCACTGTCATTGAGGCTATTGTTGAAAATGCAATAATGCACCCTACATACTATGTCACAGTGCCTTTGAAGGATGTGAAAGTTTATGTCACTTCTCGTGCTCTTATAGGTATATTAACAATCTCATACTTTTAATAACTCTTTTTCACCTCTACTTTAACTAAATATGTGATTGTCTTCTACCAGATATTGTTACAATTGTATTGGATGTACCTGAGTCTCCATCAACTACCCGTACAAGAGATGGAGCAGAGGCAGTCCGTCGTGTAATCACAATATTCGATGTTGAGTGTCTTAATAATGTCATTTTCCCCTATCAGTTACTCTTCTACATTTTTTTTAACGAATAATGTTGTCTTCCTTCACTACAAATAATAAAAAATAAAAAAAAATTACAGGTCCATAGAATCGTTTCGCCTCACTTTGTGGGGAAATTTAGCAGCTATAGATGCAGATGAGATAAAAAAGGGACTACACTCCTATCCTATTATTTTAGCAACGGCTATAACAGTGCAAGAGTTCAATGGTTACTTCCCCTAAAATTTGTTTTCTTATTCTCTCAGATTGTACTCATTTATGATGTTTCCACCCTTAACATTGTGATCACTACAGGGAGACTCTCACTATCTACAACTATAAATACAATAATAGAAGTGGATACAAATATCAAGGAAGCAGACAGCCTAAGGGAATGGTATTATACAATATAGTCAAATTAAAATATTTCCCCCTTTACTTCGACTATGTTCTCACACATTCAATTCAAATTGTCTCATGCTATAGGATCGTTGGTCACAGTCACTTCCTTTCTACTCTTCCTAAAAATTGTCATCAACATCCAACATTGAAATTGCATGAGAACCAACAAATATCGGATATTCTGTCACTTAATCCATCTGAAGTACATGTACGCTTTCATTTCCCATGTCAGTACAAATGTTTCCCTTCAAAATATAATGTTCTCTCAATTATTTATTTCTCACCATTTCTTCTTCTAGGGCCATGGATATAAGATTAATGCATGGATTGATGATATCAACAATACTTCCGACCCTTGGTATGTGGCGTGTAAGAAATGCAATTGAAAAGTTAAAGAAATCAATAATAAATGGGTATGTGATAAATGTGGACCTTTGGGAAAAGAGACTACTTTCAGGTATAATCTTTTCTTCCTTCGCATAATACTGACTTACATTTCAACTCATATATTTGTTCACAAATCCATCTTCATAATCCTAGGTATATGATGCGAGCTAAGATTGGTGATGGCAATGGTACAATTTGGATTGGTATATTTGACAAAGAACTTGAAAAGGTTCTAGGGTATACGATGGTGGACCTCCAAGCTTTGAAAGCAAGTTTTTTTATCACTCCTCGACATATTTATAGCTTTCATTTCACAATTTCCAAAATCTATGTTTTCCTTCCACCGGGATGCCAGCAGCTCCAGCTTCGTCAAGTGCATGTCACGATGTATTGGCAAGAAATTCATTTTCACCGTCAAAGTAAATATTTGGGGAAATAATATCGAGAAAGCACAATCATATACCTGCATTGATCTCTCTGACACTATTAATCTAAATTGATGCTTTAATCATATAGTATATCACTTTTAAGTGTTACGGACATTTCCTCTTACTTAACTACTTCATATAAACTCCAAATATATAGTCCTCTCTACAATTATTCCTCTACATTTGCAGGTTGCTCTATATTGCTATATTTCTATACGACTTGACTATAAATTCTATAATCATCATATACAGGAGAAATTAAATTCACCTACTTCATCAATTACCATAACCTCAAACTTAAGTGTTGAACGTGCAAAACACGTGCATTTAACTAGTATATATATATATATATATATATATATATGTATATATATATATATATATATATATATATATATATATATAGTTGATGATGAACTGAACGAAGGCTGGAACGAACTGACTGACCACATACAAAACATTAAAGAAATACATCTAGTATGTAAAATACCCAAAGAAAATTGACTTTGGGTGAAGAAGAGCAGAGGTCTCTTGGTTGGTTGGCAACGTGTCAGTAAAGATTTCAAACTTGGTTTTGAAGAGAAGAACCTGGTGGTTGCCAGTAATGAAAGAAAAAAGTACACGGCTAAAGTTGAAGAAGATTAGGTTTTGAAATATTTTACAGAGAGCAATTGGCAGTGGGTTAATCATTGAAAAAGATATTCACCTGTTTCTTTGGCAGGAGCTATTGAGGAATGTTAGGCTGCAAAGCGTGGTCTTCAGGAGAATCATATCCCAAAAACATGTTGATGGAGCTTGCAAGATTCTGAGCCAGAAATGTGACATTGTTATCTCTCGAGTTCATTCATTCTAGGTTGCCTCCAACAAATTGGAATGAAATTTTTTTAGCTTTATACACGAGCACTCAAATACATGGGATTCGATACTTCTCGATGAAATCTTCAAGCATTCTTGAAAGCAACCCAGATTCTTTGTCTACGGGGCTTCTATCTTTTTTCTCATCAGGAAGATTGCTGGTTGGCTCCCTAAGATTGATGGGAGTTTCTCAAGTTTCTCCCCATCATCGTCTAGAATAGACAAGTCCTTGAGATCATTACGTAGTCTCAATCTAAGTTTTATATATTTGCAGCCAGGGGTTGCAATTTACAGAGGATTCAGTATTTGCAGGCGTGGGTTGTCTTACAGCAGATTCAATATTTGCAGCAGATTCAGTATTTGCAGCTAGGTTGCAGATTCAGTTTTTATATTTGCAGCTGCTTTAGTAGCAACTGTGGGTTGTCTTACAGCAGATTCAGTATTATATTTGCAACTGCTTTAGTTGCAGCCGTGGGTTGTCTTAGAGCAGATTCAGTATTTGCAGCTGGGTTGCAGTTTCAGTATTTGCAAGGTATTCACCATGAGCCGAGTGAGAGGAGGAGCTACCAAAGAAGGTTTTAATGCAGATGAAAGAAAGACGGTGGTGGTGCGGATAGGCGACTGGTTGTGCAAGGCTTGTGGGAATCTCAATTTTAAGAGGAGGATCAGATGCCATTATCGTCAATGCGATGCTCAGTGGAGCACAGGGATCTCAGTCACCAACTGCATCAATTTAGGAACTTCTAGTCGGGGAAGAAGAGGAGCCAAATACCAAACGGTCATAACACGAAACAGGAACGCGACCTGAAGAATGGTTGGCAGCTGGCAGGGAAATATTACAAACATGCTAATAACATGTTTTCGGGGCTGGGGACCGCAACGGGGGGACTGTACAAAACCTGGGAGCCAGCGGTGCGCTGTGGCTGTGTTAATTCTTTTACCGATGCTAAAGTGACCAACAACGATTCGATTACGGCTTTACCAAGGGCCACTTTACACAAAAAGGTGGAAGGTGCCACCATTGAACTTACCAGGGAAATTTACGATACCTTTAAAGAGAAGATGAGAAAAAGGTACATCGTATTAAACATTCACAACAACTTGCTTGATATCCATTACATTAAGGAGTAGTTAATGTTCATGCTTGGGGATAGCCATACAGAGGATGTCATAATTACAAAACTGAAAAAGGGGTTTTTCATCGCCGTTTTCAAAAACGAATGTAATACGGCGGTCGATCTTCTCACGAATGTCGGATCTGCTCTTTGGGGAGGCGTTCTGGTGAGTTTTCACAGATGGGAGGAGGATACCTTCTCCACAGCCATACAAAAAAATGACGATGACAGGTGTGGCTGCGTATCTATGGTCTTCCTCCTTTCGCTTGAACTAACGAAGCTCTAAGCAACATTGGTCGTAGGTGTGGAACTTTCCTTGGGACAGACGCTCGCACCGCGAAATGGGAGAACATTAGGTTCGCGAGGGTTGTGGCTCGCAATGCCAATATAGGCAGCATACCGCGGAGGGGAGATATCCTCGTCAACGGTTATCGATATCAGTGGTGGGTGGAACTCGACAGGTATAAAAGGGTAACGGTTGTTGATAACGACATAATACGAACCGGACGGGTACGGGCCAGAGAGATACAAGATACGATATTCAGAGGAATGGAAGTTCTCGGCAAGGAGGATGAGGTTGAAGGGGGAAGGCAAGCTTGGCAGTCGACGGAGGTCCCAAATCTACAGTGTGCGCGAATCGGACTCCATTCGGGTGGGTACGTCAAGACGGTATCGGACAGCGCCGTCGGGGGGGCCCATCACCCTATCGGGAGGTCTTGCCATGTTGAGGTGGAAGAAGCTGATAAGAATATCCTAGACTGGTGGACAAAGATCTTCCGTGAGGTCACGCAAGATATATCTGGAGGGGAAAGAGACAAACTAAAGCTTTATACAGAGGGGAAAGGGAAAGGAGCGGTGAAGATGAATCTTGGGGGCAATGTTTCCTCAAGAAATGGAGACGCTAACAGCATAAATGGGGCAAAAAGATTTTCATATGGTAGCAGCCAAAAGGACATGGGGCATTTAATGCGAAAGGGTAACTCGCTTGCTTTTGGCAGGAGGGACGAGGAGACTCAACTCTCGAAGGGACATTTGCGGACCGAAGTCAACAACAACACACACCATATTAAATGCACTGCTCAGGTTTCAAACACGTGTCATGTTGTGGGCTTGGGTTGGGACGTCAGAAGCTTCTCACTTTCTGCTCAAGACGATCTGCGTTTACGGAAGGAAGAGGAGGGTTCTAATTACGATAATTGCCATGGCCCGGTGACGTTTAAAGGGAAAGAAAAATGGGATGCTGACTTTGTGACACATGTCACCCGGTCTGAATGTAGCAACTCAAGGGAGTACTGGGCCGAGACGGATCACGGGGCAAACAAGCGATTTTCTGTGGCCTGACAAAACATGGGGGGTTGATGATGGGGCGTGTAGGGGTAATGGGTCGCTTACTGGGCCCTACGGTGAGCCCTCGAGCCAGCACAAGGCCAATGGTGAGCTGCTTACCGAGCCCGTTGATCCTTCAAATCAGGTTTTATTTTTCAATGATAGGTGGAGTTTGTCCGGGCCTTAAGATCGGGACAAATGTCTTCTGTTGCTAATGTTTCTTGGGGTGATGAGTGCAGATGCATTGGGTCGGTTTGCAGGTCCGAACGCAACAGCCAAACCCCATCACAACAGAAAATTGGGCCGATGCTCCTAAAAAGCCATTCTAGAAAGGGGTCCAGTTGCTCAGACCCCATTGAAGGTGACTCTGATGACGGCCTATGTTCGATGTCAGCAGATACGATCAAGGAGGGGGAGAGATTGATAGATGTTGGGACAAAGTTGGGGATCTCCTATAACATTAACAGAAAGGGCTTACTGAAGCTATATGGGAACTCAAATCCATCATGGACCTTGTCGGCTTTTGGGGAAGGGATGGTACGAGGGGGAGTGGACATGCTTTCACTAGATGGGTTCCAGGCTGAGGGAGGTCTCCTACTTGTTAGTGGCTGCGCCTGTGCTCCCCTTTCTATTGTGTCTGTATATTTACTTATCGTCCTATCTTCTTTCTTCCTCTTTCTCCTTCTTGCCCCTTGCGGATTTCTTTTGTCAGTTTTTCTGATTGTATTGGGTTCTCAGCGCCTTGCTGTGTTTCAATATATGACTTTTTACTGATAAAAAAAAAAAGCTATATGGGAACAATATCGAGAGGGGGAAACAAATTGCCAGGGCAGAATGGGCAAAGATGAAAAAGGGTAGAGCAAGGTCGAGATGGGGTCTGTATTACTCAAGAAAGCGGAAGGGCCAGAGGAAAGGTAGGATCACAGATGATGGTCCAGCGAAGGGCAGACTGGCGATAGGGGCCCACTAGAAAGGGGACTCGTCGGTCGATTTTTCAGGCTAGTTTAGTCAGTTGATTGTTATGAAGTTTATTAGTTGGAACGTGCGAGGGTTGGGTCACTCGAACAAAAGGGCCTTGGTCAAGTCGATCATCAAAAGTCAGAAACCGGAGATCATAGGGTTACAGGAAACCAAATGGGGAGAAGTTGATGCAACAATGATAAGAAATGTCTTAATACGTTTGTCATGGGAGTGGAGGGCTTCGGAAGCGGATGGATCTAAGGGTGGTATCCTTCTAGCTTGGGATTAGGGATGCAAGTTTGGTACACTACAAACTGAAACCGAACCGAACTATGAATCAATTCGGTTCGGTGTACCGATTTGCAAGAATGTTCAAACCGAAACCGAACCGAAACCAATTTTTCGGTTTCCGGTTCGGTTCGGTTCGGTTCGGATAGGACCGGTTCGATCGGTTTGGGTTTTAGAGAGAAAGGGGGATTCTAGAGAGATTTACAAGAATATCCAAATAATAACAAATTTAAAATAAAATTATCAAAATGATAGTTTCTCCCTCAGGCTCAGACTCCTCTCGCCGGATTTCTCCACGCTGCGCCGCCCATCAGCGTCCTCTCGCCGGAGTTCTCCTCTCCCCGGAGTTCTCCATGCCGCCCATCGCTTAGATCTAATCATCTTAGGATATTTGGGGTCGGCCGGTCAGAAAAGGGTTTGACTTTTGTGATGAGGAGACGAGTGAAACCAGAAACCGTCGTTAAAGCTCGAGGAGAGAAAGCACTCTCACAGTCTCACTCTTTTCTCTGTTAGGCACTTAGGCTGAAAATGAATGGCTGTCGGCTGACACTATTTGCTAAAGCCTAAAGGTTAACTCTCTCTCTCTCTCTCTCTCTCTCTCTCTTAGTCTCTCTCAGAGACTTTAGTTAATGTATATAATTATAATATATGTATATATATATATATATATTATAAATTTGTAATCATAGTTATTATATATATTATATATATATTAAATATATTAATAAATAGTTACTGTAATTATATATAGTATATTATAGTTATAGTATATACTATATATATAGTATATATATAATTATATATAGTATTATATATAATTATATATAGCATATTATAATATATATATAGTATACTATATATATAGTATATTCTATTATTCTATAGTATACTATATAGTATATATAGTATAGTATATAGTATATTTTATTTGTTAAAGGAAATGTAAAATATTAAATAAACAATTGCTCTTAAGCATTTGTTAAAGGAAAAATAAAAAGTTTATTAATAAAAAGATGTACAAAAAATAAGTGTACAAAAAATAAATAAAATTACAAATCCACTTCCTCATCTATATTTCCTAATATATCCTCTATTGTGGTCAAGTCGAGGTCTTCTCCCGAGATTCCGCGCTCGCCTCTTTTCTGTGAGATCCAATCCCTCAAACATACTAACGATTCAACCGTTGATTCTTTCAAGCGACTTCGGAACGTCCCTAGAATTCTTCCACCTACACTAAATGTCGATTCCGACGCAACTGTAGACACGGGAATTGTTAATAGATCTCGTGCCATAACGGAAAGCACGGGATATTGAGAGGAGACATTATTCCACCACTCCAAGACTTCAAATTTATTTTCGTTAGTTTCATTCCAAACAATCGGGCGATTATAAAAATAATATTCAAGCTCATCAAAAGTAATCATGGTTGGTGTTATTATATCTTCCGCATTATATTGTGTACCATATTTTTCCATTACTGATAAACAATCATATGTATAAGTTTGTTCAGCAGAAGTATTTTTATTTAATTTTCCTTTATAATAATTAAAAAGTTCAAGACATTTAGATTTATAGTTCATTAACAAGGTTTGAACTTTATTGGAGTCACCGTTATTTTGCATCCTTTAAAGAAGGTTTAGTACTACTAGTTTATATCTCGGGTCCATCATACTTGCGAAGGTCATATTTAATAGAATTTCCCTCTAATATTTATCATATTTTTCTTGCATTTTTAAAATTGAAGGATGTCCATGTTCCCTACCGGAAAATAATTGGCCTAAGATTTCTACATTTTGAATGACCCATAGGTTGGAGGTTGTATATAAAGAACCAGAAAAAAGAGTTGTAGAATTTTTAAAACATTTGAAAAAAAAATTTGATCATTGATAGCTCCTCCTAACTACTAATAGGGTCTTTGCCCAAATTAAAAAGAATAGTGCTTACTTGTTCTTCCATAGGAAGGATTCCCTCCAACATATTAAAAGTGGAATTTCATCGTGTCGGGCAATCCAAAATTAACTTCTTTGGTGTTAAATTCGCATCGATAAATAATTGTTGAAACTCTTGTAATCTGACGGGTGACCATTTGATTAATTTTACAAAATTTCTAACTTCATCTATAATAGGACTAAAATACACAAGTCCATCGGTGACTATTAGGTTCAAAACATGTGCACTACATCACATGTGAAATATTTCTTGTAAGATAGGTATAGTTACTAACCTATGTTGGCCGGTTAGAGTACTAACAGTGGTGGTATTATTTGACGCGTTATCTAAAATTATTGAGAAAATTTTATCTTTAATCTCAAAATTTTGTATTATAGTAATTAGGGTCGCAGCTAAGTTAACGCTCGTGTGAGGCGCTCGAATAGGACAAAACGCAATAATCCTTTTATTTAATGACCAATTAAGGTTAACAAAATGTGTGGTGGCACATATGTATGGTTTCCCGATTACGGATGTCCATGCATCTGAAGTAAAACATATGCCACCGGGTATATTTTTAAACATTTGAATTATGGAATCTTATTTTTCTTTAAAACATTTTCCAATATCACTACTAAGTGTAGTTCTACTAATCAGACTAAATTGAGGGGTAAAGTCGTTTCAAATCCAATCGATAAACCAATGGTTGTCGATCCAAACGAATGGCACCTCTTTCACTATAAAATTTTTTTATTGTTTCTAATCTAACCCTAACCGGGTCATAGGTCCAAGGGGTAAGTGAATCATCCTTGTTTTGAATTAATTTCCCTTTTTCTATTACTAATTTATTTTTGGCGGTTTTGGAACATCGACCCCAATGCCCTCATAAGCAGCTAGTACCGGCTTTCTTCAGAACACAAGCGAACCACTGAGTACAACCGGAGCATTGAGCTTTCTGTACACCATCTATCGTCATCGATTTCCCATAATGGTCCCATATTACGAGTTTTTTTTTATTTTTGCTCTCCGATGGCACCGTACTAAAATTTGTGAACGTTTGTTGTGATTGTTGAACTTGATCATTAATTGGTGACGGTGGTGGTGGCAGATGTACTGATTGTGAGGTTTCATTGAAGCCATCATTATCACCACCATCATCACTCAATTGATGATCAACCGGATGCACTATTGATGTCATTTTGATTAACAAAAAATATATAATTGTAAGTATAAAAATATTAATATAAAAGAAAATGTTACTAGCTTGAAGCTTTGATGGAGAGAGTAGTTTGAAGCTTTGATGGAGAGCTTTGAAGCCTTTAATGGAGAGCTTTAATAGAGAACTTTGATGGAGAGCTTTGAAGCCTTTAATGGAGAGCTTTAATAGAGAACTTTGATGGAGAGCTTTAATTAATGGAAAGATGGAGACCTTTGAATTTAGAGCTTTGATGGAAGGTATTTTATGAGAAATTAAATGGAGATAAATAGATAGTAATTGTGAAGAAAAATGTGGGGAGTGAGTATTTATAAAGAATTAAGGATGGAAAAAAAAACAAAAAAAAAAAAAATTTATATATATATATATATATATATATATATATATATATATATATATATATATATATATATATATATATCGAAAATGGGTGCAACCAGCAAATTTCTGGTTGCACCCAAGTCCAAATGGGCTGCAACGACCATATTCTAACCGTTGCAACCCAACGGTAGTTTTCTAGCCGTTGGAACTGCAACGGCTAGAAAATTAGCCGTTGCAAGCCTTGCAGCAATTTAGATAAAATATTCTCAAAAAAAAAAAGGAAAAAAGTCTAATAACAAATAAATAATAAATGAATGAATTGAAATGGACATTTGACAAGTGATTGAGTTTGTACAGCTGTACTTGACAGCCATCCCATCAACTCAAGCACTTAGCGTCTCAACCCCTCTAGTCTCCACAGGTTAAAAGGCGCGAAAAAAAGAAAGAGGGAACCTGGAAATATTATTTGCACCTGGCTTTTTAAGTGAGTGCACCGAAGTAAGAAAAAGACTGTATTTTAGGGATTTTTGACATGTGAAAAGGCAATCTGAGTTGTCTGATGTAAAGTTCATGATCTATAAATCCTTAGCGGGTAAGATTGGTACGAAATATCATCCTCATCATGTGATTAAATATAGTCAAAGCAGTTGAACCGGTCGGGTGTTATAGTAATGGCTCCCAAAAAAAAAAAGGCAAAATAAAGTAGTGGAGCCGGTTCAACCTCGAATCGGTTCAGTTAGGTGTAGCTTCGGTTTGGGAAGCCGGTTTGGGTCGGTTCGAGTCCAGTTTGGGCCGGTTTTGACCTAATAATGGGTTGGTTTACTCAACCTACTCAATCGGTTCTCAGTTTCCAGCCACCCAAACCGAAAATCGAACCGATTGGAGTTCGGTTCGGTTCAGTTCGGCTTCAGGGCGGTTTGGGAGGGCCGGTTTTCGGTTCGGTTTCGGTGTTCGGTCTAGGGTTTGCATCCCTACTTGGGATCTAAACTGCTTCTCGATTTTTAACTCGGAGATCAGGGATTTTTTAGTGGTGATTCTTTTCCAAGATTGTAGAAATGGGAAACAGTGGGTGGCGATAACGGTGTATGGCCCAACTGATAATCGGCACATAAGAGATTTCTTCTTTGAACTCAGTGTTGTGATTAGTAAATGGGACTCACCGGTGTGCATAGGGGGAGATTTTAACGTGTTGCTAAGTTCCAAGGAGAAGAACGGTGGGACTATAGATATAACTGCCAGGGAGCTTTTTTTGGATTGCATATCGCAAGGCGCTTTATTTGACCCAGGGATGTTTGGAGGGAGGTTCACATGGACCAGCGGGCAGGAGGAACCTACAATGTGCAGGTTGGACAAATTTTTGTGTGGAGCGGATTTCTTAGAGGTGGTGGCGGAGCCCATGGTCCATCAGCTAACTTCAACTATCTCGGATCGTAGGCCGACTGTCTTGGCTAGCAGTGATTATAGCATGATTGATTCCAGAGCGGGGACCTCAGTTCAATAACGCGTGGCTGCAGAAGTTCATTGGGAAAATTTGCGAATGGTGGAATCAAGATAACGTCGTCGAGTCTGCTACATATATATTTACTTCCAAGCTCAAGAACTTAAAAAAGAAAATCAAGGAGTGGAATAAGGACACGTATGGAAAGTTGCCAATGATGAAAGAGCGCATTCTGGACGAAATAGCGGTCCTGGATAGAGCGGAAGAAATTGCTAGATTATCGAACGAAGAGAAGGAAATTAGGGTGACCCTAAAGGTGGAATTTAATCGCCTTGTCATAGAGGAGGAAAAGGCTTGGCGGTAGAAATCGAAAGCCCATTGGTTGAGGGAGGGAGATGACAATATTAAATTCTTCCACTCCATGGCTAAAAAACAACTATATCTCATCAATTACAGTTGGTGGAGTATCTCATGAGGATCCTACTAATGCCCGAAATAAGATTATGGAATTTTATGGAAACCTCTACGATTCGGAGCAGATTTACAGGCCGGCAATGGACGGAATTCCTTTCAATTGCATTGATCCGGATAGGGCCAGGGAAATGGAAAAGGGATTCGAGGAAGAAGAGGTCAGAAAGGCGGTGGAAAGTCTGGGAAAGAATAAGACACCGTGACCAGATGGATTCACCGCTGAATTTTACAAAGCTTGCTGGGACATTATTCGTGTTGACTTCATGGTCATGCTTCGGGAATTTCAGGAAACGGGGAGAGTTGCAAAATGTATGAATTCCTCCTTTATAGCCCTCATTCCGAAATGTGCTGGGGCTTCCAATGTTTCGGAATACCGGCCTATTAGTCTGATAGGGTGTGCATACAAAATCATCGCTAAAGTGATGGCTAATCGGTTGAAGAAGGTTATTGGTCAGCTAATATCAAATGTACAAAGGGCCTTCATCCCAGGAAGAAAGTTACTGGACATTGCGGCGTCGACAATCGAAACTATAGATTCGATTAATCAACGGAACGAAAAGGGTGGATTCTAAAGATAGATATGGAAAAGGCTTATGATAGGGTCCAATGGGAGTTTTTGGATTATGTTTTACAGAGAATGGGTTTTGGGAACAGGTGGCGAAAACGGATGAGAGGATGTTATGCCTCAGTTCGGTTCTCGGTGCTCATAAACGGGATTCCTCAAAGATATTTTAGGAGTAAAAGAGGGTTGCGGCAGGGAGATCCCTTATCACCTCTACTGTTTAACTGCATCGGAGAGGGTCTTCACAACCTATTCAAGAGGGCCGAAGAGATAAACCTATTAAAAGGAGTATTGACAGCGGAAAATGGACCGCGCAATGGTCTTCTGTAACAAAGATGAGGGAGAACGAGAGTTAAAGACGGTTACAGACGTATTAACTATTTTTGAGGGAGTATCCAGGCCGAGAATTAACCTCCATAAATCTAACCTGGTTGGAATTAATCTGTCAATGCAAGAGACCGAAAGGGCGGCCAGAGAAGTTTGGTGCAAATGTGAATCTTTTCCTTTCAATTATCTCGGCATTCCTCTTGGGGCTGGAAGGAGTAGAGTACGACTATGGGACACGGTAGTACAAAGGTTCCAACGGAGACTTGCGACTTGAAAGGGCAAACTGCTTAGCAATGGGGGAAAGCTTACCCTCATCAGATCCACCCTGTCATCTATTCCAGTTTTTATGTCTCTCATCAAAGCACCTACTTGTGTCACGAAAAACATTGAGAAAATTATGACGGATTTTCTGTGGGAAGGAGTCGGGGAACAAAAGAAATTTCATCTTGTTAAATGGGAGGAATGCTGTGAAAAGAGAGATTACGGAGGATTAGAAATTTGAAACCTAAACCTGGTGAATAAGGCCCTTTTAGCCAAATGGTTGTGGAGGTTCTGTGATGAAGGGGAAAGAAACACTCTGTGGTGGCAAATCGTCGCATCTAAATACAGAACAGGCGACGAGGATTTGAATGGTAATGTCAACAATAGTCGTACATCAGCATGGTGGAAGGCAGTCAAAGAAACAACTTATGAAGTCAATCGGGGTACGACTTTTAGCTGGGGAGATGGTCGGAAAATAAGGTTCTGGAAAGATGTATGGGTCGGGGAGCAACCCTACAAACGACATTCCCATCAATCTTTCTTCTCTCTAATTCGAAAGACGATGTGATTAGTAACTTTGGCCACTATTGAGGGAAATTGGGCGTGGAATGTTACACTAAGAAGGCAGTTATGGGACTGGGAGATGAGAACTTATCAGGACTTGCTAAGAGCTATTGGGGAGGTTTCGCCCAACTCTGAAAATAGAGATCGAAGATTGTGGAGATACACTCCTAAAGGAACCTTCACGATTAAGTCCTTATACAATCAGCTGTTGATGCAGGAGAGAAGGCTCTCGCAATCTAGAAGATAGCATGGTTTCTGGAAGGTCAAGTTGCCGCCCAAAATAAAAAAATTCACCTGGTTGGTTAACCGAGGAAGAATACTCACCCGAGATCAGAGGAGTCGAAGAAACATACCTATTATTAACCGGTGCCTTCTATGTATGAGGGGAAGGGAATCAGCTGCTCACATTCTTTTACATTGCTCTTTCGCACAGAGCACTTGGCATAAGATATTCTGAATTTTTAACGTCCAATGGGTGACTCCTTTTTTGCCAACAACCATGATGGAAATGTGGAAAAATATGAAATTGACGGATCATAGGAAGGATTTATGGCCGCTTACAATCTATGCTGTATTTTAGGCTATCTGGAGGGAAAGAAACAACAGAGTCTTCACTCATAAGGCAAAACCGTTTTCGTTGGTTATACGAGACATCAGAGATATGGTCGTATCCTGGAGTGCTAGCAAGATGGAGGACTTCAAGGATGGGTTCGTGTAATTCATGCTGATTTGGGAGAACTGTTGCTCCTAACTGTTTCCTGTTGTCTTCTGGTTGTAATGGGGGGTTTTTCTCTTGTGCTGGTTGCTGTTGCGGGCTGCATCCAGTCTTAGGGGTTAGTTTTTTTGGGGGGCGCTGTCTTCTTTTTTAGGTAGTTCCTTACTACCCGCCAAGGTATGTAACCCTTTCCTTTTTTCTTTTGGCAATATAATCTTTTGTTACTGTTTCAAAAAAAAAAAAAAAAAATTGTAAAATATATAAACTGCCGACGAGTTGTTGATACAAGAGCATTTCTAGGAGTAACTCTCCCTCAGTATATCAGATCATAGCAGTAAGCTTGATAGGTATATGAGTACATCAACAGTTGTTGTGTCCATCAAGCATGCACGGCTAATAAGATTGGAAAATAGTTTTACTAATATAAAAGAAACCATGTGGAGCCACCTCAAAAACCAGAAAGTATTGGAGATTTCCAAGGCTCATTATCTGAAATTGTTGTTGCAATTACCCCTTAACACCTGAAAGAAGCATAGTTATGACCAGTGATAATCATGTCATTCATGCATAGCAACAATATACTTCAACCAAATGATGTCAACAGAACCAATAAACATGGCATTACACTTCTCACTGTGAGAAGAACTTCTTGTAATGAATGTTGAAATGAACACAGGGCATGTTTGAGACTATAAAGTTCTGAGAAGATAACAAACCCTAAGTCCTCTCTGAAGGCAGGATGTCTGAAAAGTGACTTTTGAAGTAGTAGTCAGGGAAATAAGCCAATAACGACAATGAAATAACCAGAAGTTGCCCTCATTGCGTCTTCATGTGTGTGTGTGTGTGTGTGTGTGTGGAAGAGAGGGGGCTAAGTTCTTTCCAATAATTGTGTCAAACGAAAGCCGTGTCACAACAATTGCCTAAGTAGCCCCCTGAAGAACCAGAAGATGAGCTTGATGCAGAATAGATTCCTGTATCCAATAATAGCCCAGTCTGAGACCCATTGGGGATTAAAATAATCTCATTTTTCTCCAAGGTCTCAGAGAACAATGCAAGATCAGCAGGAAATTTGACTCCCGCTCTCTGGTCCCTATATTCTGTCACTAACGAACGTTTTCAATCAGATGATCTCCCTGTCTGGCAATCAGATTCTCAATATCAGACTGATGTGCTCTAGCATCTTTAGACTGTTAAAAAAAACCACTGAGATTGCCTCGGCCTTCTTTAACTACATTCCAATTGAGTTTACCATCCCTGTCAGAATCCCTGCATTTATTCACCTCTTAATCATATAGTCCCTTTACATATTCAGCATGACGATGAGAAAGAGAACCATCCATATACTGCTACAGACAACAGCCCCGAAGAATATCCTTCAACAAAAAGGACCAAAAGCATAGCTTGTGTCATCCAATGTAACATAGAACGCTATCGCTTGAGTAAGTTTTGGTAGCAATCCTTTTTTGAAATTTCCACAGCAGCTTAAAAGGTCGCACAGGCCAAGGCTGTAGAATGTAAATTCTAAATATTTTGTGTCAATCAGTGTATCATTGTGTGTAATCGGCTTACAGAATAAGATCACAAAGGTGTATATACAGAACAAAGTAAAAAAAACTAGAGACTCAAAAGTGAACTGCACTAACCTAACTAATCCAATGACCATACTAACTTTACATACGAAATTTACACCATGAGATCTAAAATCTCTGTTGCTTGGTTGGTCTGAAGCTTCCTTTATTTGACCTTCAGGTGATGGGATCGAATGATTGGTGAGAGAGCAATAATCTCTGAAATGCTGAGTCTTCATTACAACCATCTGAGAGTACATTCATCCACGAAATCCCAAGAATAAGATATTGTCAATCCTATGAAAATACCAAGATGCCAAACTCACAGAAAATGACAACTATGTAGGCATAATATATGTATAATTTCTGGAAAAATAAATAGTCACTTGATTTCAATGGAGGTGTTAGGTTTAGGGTAAGATAGAAGAGAGAGGAGAGAGAGATTAGGAGCAGCCTGGCTAAGTTAGGATTAGAAGATTCCCACTAGCATATTTATACTACTGATTACAACACACCAATTATTACAATCACACGCCAACATACAATACACCACATATACTCCAATATTCCCCCTAAAGCTGGTGCATAGATGTATCTATCATGCCTAGCTTGATCATAATATCTTGAAGATATGGAGGACCAAGCGCTTTGGTGAATACATTAGCAAGTTGGTGAGAAGAAAAACTTTAGGAGATTCTGTGAAACTAGCCTGAATCTTCTCGCGAATGAAGTGAAGTTCCACTTCAATATACTTAGTTCTCTCATGAAGAATTGAATCACCAGCAATATCAATAGCAGCCTGGTCATCACAGCGGAGGCATAAGAAGTGATGGTAGAAAATCAGCTCAGTGAGGTGAGAACGGAGCCAAAGAAGCTCACAAGTCTCATGTGCCATAGCCCTATGCTCAAATTCAACACTAGATTTGGAAACAACATCTTGCATCTTACTTTTCCACACCACAAGATTTCCTCCAAGAAAGGCACGGTACCCTGACATAGAGCGGCGATGAATAGGAGCCCCTGCATAGTCTTCATCACTATAGCACCTAAGATTGAAATGGCCAGCATCACTATAGAATAGACCTGAACCATGAGAGGCCTTAATGTAGCGAAGAATCCTATGAACGACAGTCATATGAAGAGCCCTAAGAGCATTCATAAATCGAGCTACCAAAGAGACTACAAATGCTAAGTTAGGACTAGTGTTGGTGAGGTATATAACCCTCCCAACAAGCCATTGAGACTCTAAGGGATCAAGAAGAGGATCCCTAACATCTACATGCAGATAGAGCTTGGAGTCCATAGGAGAATTGGCAAGCTTGCACCAAAGCATGTCAGTGATCCTCAATAACTCAAGAGAATACAGTCTCTGGGAGAGAGAAATGCCACGATTTGACCTCGCAATCTCAATACCCAGGAAGAACCTGAGGTTCCTCAAATCTTTCACATCAAAGGCTCTACTCTGACCAGCCTTCATAGAGGCAATAAATGCAACATCATGTCCAGTGATGATGATATCATTGACACTGACTAAAAGGATAGAGAGAATCCTCTTTGAACTAGTGTGAATGACGCACGTATGGTCGGAATGGCACCTCACAAAGCTCATGGCAAGAACAACCATACTAAAGCGATGGAACCAAGCCCTAGGAAATTGCTTCAATCCATAGATCGACGTGAGAAGTCGACACACTTTTTCCTGAATACTCTCGCTGAAGCTAAAAGCTAGGAGGTGCCATTTATACCTCCTCATCCAAATATCCATGGAGAAAAGCATTCTTACCATCCATCTGGTAGAAAGGCCAATGATGATGAACTACTAGAGAACTAACAACATGATCTACGGTGAGCTTTGCCACAGGGGCAAAATTAGTAGTCTAATCCAAACCAAGAACCCGGGTAAAACCCTTTGCAACCAAACGAGCCTTATATCTCTCAATTGTACCATCTTCCCTATATTGGATGGCAAAGATAGATTTGTGTCCAACAGCCTGCTTATCTGGTGGAAGATCAACAAGTTCTCAAGCCATATTCCTCTCAAGAGCGGTCATTCATCAGCCATTGTAGCAGACCATGAAGGATTTTTTAGAGCTTCTCCAACAGAACATGGAATGGAGACAGTAGAAGCTCTCTCAATAACAACTCCATAAGAATGAGAAAAAAGCTAGTAAGAAACATATTGAGCAATAGGATAAGCTGTAACGCAACTCCTCTTACCCTTGTGATTTGCAATAGGAATAGAAAGATCATCAACAGTAGAAGCAGGAATAATAACAGGAGAATCCAAAGGAGGAGAGGTGCAGGCATGTGACGTCCCCAAATTCGTACACCGGATCAATGCGCTCACTTGGAGACATCACACTACGTCACATATCCATGATTTTAAATAAACCGATTATTCCATAAAGATCCGCATATAAACGCAACGAAAAAAAATAACAATTAAAAGTGTACGCATAAATTTTCTTTTGCCACCAGCATGAGAACAATACTAAATTATGAGATAACAACCTATTATACCAAAATTGTATGCATACTCCTTAAATTAAATAAAAATGAAATCAAACATAATCCATCATTAGTCTGAACTTGTTCATAAAAACAATCTGAATTAAATATCTTAAGATCTTTTCTAATGCATAAAGAAAATCCTATAAACTAAACTTCAAATCCTTCTTCGCTCAGATCTGGATTTTCGTCAATCATTGAAGCGTCTACTTCATCCACCCCATGTATAGCTGTACTCCCTGGAATCCCAGATAATGGGTCAGTTTACCAAGTAAACTAGTATGGACCAGACATAATGAGGCTAATAGAAAATGTCCATAACTCCAATCATCTCGTAAAAATCAAACAATAACAGAGATATAGCATATGACATAAAGAATAAGTAAAGCAATAGAATGAAACTGAAACATAGCATTAAATCTAAATAAACATTATGGCTTGGGTTTCTACCCTAATTTCATGTGTAATTATTTTTAATTGTGCATTTAATGCTCATGAATCGGCATACATAATGGACATGGTTATCTCTTTCTTAATCATTATCCTAATCTTCTCTGATCCTTCGATTAGTATCTACGTTAACCTTCACATAACTTCTCTTCAGTTAAGTAGTAAGCTTAAAATTAAAGACCTTCTCCATCCCTTTAGTCTTATCATTAATGCATGGATTCATAACTTTTATTTATTGTCATTCTTATTCACGTTAATTCCTCTAGCATAAGCCCAAAGGAATTCTATCATAATCATAGAAATATTTTATTTTCATGTGTCATGTCGTAAACGTATCTTTTCACTTTTATAAATGTCATGAATGTACATGCATAGAAAAACTTGAAATCAATCGATCATGCAATAGCTCTTTCACTTGTTTAGGCTTAACACATCATAAATATGTAATCTCTATCGATTCCTACTTGTTTCATGTTGTGTAAATCAAACATCCTAGCTTGCATAGATTCTAAGCAATAAAACAATGATGAACATAAATAAACGTTTAAGCATGATGATTAAATGTAGACAATATTTGAATAAAAATTCAATGCTTGCATCCTAGACAAATTCTGAAATTCCTAACAAATTCTGGATTCTGGATAGATTCTGGATTCCAAATGATTACGGATTCTAAGCAGTTTCGGATTCTTGATGATTCTCGGATTCCAAACAGATTACGGACAAATTGGATTCTAAACAGATTCACGGATTCCAAAGCTTCGATTCTCGCACGGATTACGGATTCTGGATTCTGCACAAATTTTCGTGATCAATCACAAAACCCCGTGTACCATCGAAAACTCGCGATTAAGCATAAAAATTTATCAATCTAATATGAAGGATATTCATTAAATGAAATAAACTCTAATTTCTATTTTATTTTGTTATCTACGTTTCCGATTAATCTCAACATGATTTTTCCATACCTCTAGTCTTCGCGTAAAATATTTATGTAACTTCTCTCCCTTGATCCAATCCGAAGCACTAATCCGAAAACCGATCGCATCGTAGGCTCCTCTTGCGTTCTTCTAAGCCTTCAAACCAAAAACTCTAGGGTTCTTCTAATTCTCCTCCTTCTCTAGAATTTTCTCTCTTTCTCTCTAAGGTTATTAGGTAATAAGAGTTATATAAAATTCTGTAATTTAATCTCTATATTTATAATACTTTATGATTTCCTATTTTATTTTTAATTCTATTTAGAATGCTTTAAGGTTTCCTATTTAATATCTAACTCTATTTAGAATACTTTGAAGTTTCCTATTTAAGATCTAATTCTATTTAGAATGCTTTAAGGTTTCCTATTTAATATCTAACTCTATTTAGAATACTTTAAAGTTTCCTATTTAAGATCTAATTCTATTTAGAATTTCTTACATGGGTCTTAAGTGATTCTATGGGCCTTTAATTACTTAATGGGTTTTTAATTACTTAATGGGTCTTTAATTACTTAATGGGTCTTTAGTTAATTTACTAACATATTTTAAAAATCCATTAAACATTACTAAATGCACCCCAATTATTACTAACACATATTTAAGGGTTTTTAGGGTATATTCATTAGATTAATTAATTATCATGAGTCATTATAAAATAAAGTACGCATTACATTTATGCGTAACAATTAATTAATCAAACTACTCATAATTACAAATCTAGCAAATAATTAAGGACTAAATAACGAAAAATCTCAGTCGTTACAAGGCATACCTGAGGGAGATGACTCCAAGGGAACCTATGGCAATGATGTAAGCGCAGGTAGCACAGGTTGGCTTTGACGTTGATATCTGAGGTGGATAGGCAAGCGATCACGTGAAGGACAAGGCTCAATAGGAGGATGGTGCACTGGAACTGGAACTACCATAGATGAAGGTACCATAGGAGTAGAAGACTGATTAGAAAATAAGGTGTATCCTCAAAGAAGGGTACATCCATCGTAGTACAAAGCTTCCTAGTTTTGGGATTAGAAGATTACCATTAGCTTATTTATAATAATCATGATTACAACACACTAATTATTACACTCACACCAATATACGATATACTACATAAACTCCAATATAGTCTTGGACAGAATACATTCCAAGAGCCCCACAATATTGCATTATACAGTTTGTTCGATGAAAACTAAAACAGTGCGCAACGATCTATAAACTTTTTTTACCATGACCAAATTAATACTCTTATTGAAAAAGTACATAGTCATTGGTTCAAGAGTAATTTTTTCCTTTTAAAGTATGCTGAGATTGAACCTGTGACCTAAAGGGTGCAATATTGCCAACCTTCTAGTTGAGCTACAGTCCCAACCCCTGGGTTACACACATTGGATCAAGTGGAAACCATTATAGTGGTGAAGAAAATGTAGAAAGTACTTGTAGAATACATATATTCTGAGCTACTCTATGTACAATGATATAAACCCGCAGCATGAAGAATATAATCTGTCAAATCAGTCAAAAATATGCAAGTTATAAGATGGCCTAACTAAAATAAGGGTAACAAAATAACATGACTGACCATGTAGCCACTGCAACGCTGATGAGCAACAAGTTGTCACGATAGTGAATGTATAAAGAATATCTCCTGGAAGGAAGAATAGACAATCAAGAGGATCAATAACTAAGAATGCAAGCAACTAGCCCTTCATGCATATGCCAACAAAATATGGAGTGAAAACATATTAAGAGAACCACAAATCTAATGCAGATGTTTTAGGAAACTGTGAATATCAGTTAAAAAATGTCTATTATTTCACTTTTTTTACAAGTTGGGATTGAATCCCTGACGTCAGTGTTCTGCACTTTAAGTCATCATCACTTGTGTAAAGGCTCAATCCCTTACTCTAATCTATGCGCCAAGTGTGTACATTGATTTGCACTTGAAAAGTTTCAATTCTACACCTTCTTAAAAAAGTCAGTTTTTACTACACCAAAACTTCTAACAATATCAAGTTGCCAGAAGAATTAAGATTGAGTTTACCTTCTGAGTTCCCCCATGAATCATAAAGAGCAGCAAGCACAAGAGGCCGATGATCCTTAAAATGAATGTAGTATGGCTGCTTTTTGGATCCATCCTTTTTCCATTCATAGAAACTGCATAGTGCATACAAATATTTAACTCTACAAAGTGACAAAATGTTCAAATTATTTAAAAATAATAATAAAAGGAGACAAAAGTAAAATTCACAAAATCATGACCGTGGACCAAGAAAATGAAACCAAATATATTCATACAAAAGAAAGAGCATATGTGGGCTTAGGCCTGAAGCAGAATGGAAGGTTGACAATATTGCAACCTCTAGGTCGCAGGTTCGAGCCTAGCTTTCCCATCCACCAAAAAAAAAAAAAAAATAGCTTATGTTGTTATAGAATGTTAGAAATCTACGTTTCAACTAGAACCGTTCTTGCACTCAAAATTCCATTGCAACCCAAAAAAAGACTTCTTCCCATATCCCATTGAATCAAATTCATTTGGAATCCATGAATGTCGCATAATTGGCATCAGCATATTTGTATATAGTTGGGACTATAGGAGATATATTAGTCCTTTTACCCTCTTTGGACTAATCCTTTTATTCACTATTGAGAAGGATTTTTTCATCAAATATACTTTTAGATTATCGTAAATATGTTTGGCATATGTCAAGAATGAACAGATTCATAATTCCATCATCTAAATTTGTTTTGCAAGTATGCATGCTATCAAAGCTAGGGGTTTTCGTAACTTGTTCTTACCCATGTTTTTCGTAATAGGATTCATCATAGAGATGTATTTAGAAAAAAAGAAAAAAAAACATACAGTTTTATTAATTTGAAAGTGCTTATGACAGAGTGCCAAGCCAAATAATTTGGTGGGCACTAAGGAAGAAATGCATCTTGAACTTACATATTGAGATTTATCGAAGATATGCTTGCAAGGACGGTAAGCAATGTAATAACTACATAAGGAGAGATGAACAAGCTCCCTATTGGAATTGGACTGTTGCTCAGCCCACAATAACTCAAATAGATGGAAATCAAAGGCATAGGAAATTAATTAGACTAGGAAGCTGAGTTAACGTGGGCAAAGACCGATCGTTACTTCTGTAATCCGTGTTAAAACACAATGATGACAGCAGCGATATTAATTGCTAATTCTGCCCAGAGACCTTAGTGAAACACATTCCACTGATCCTACCATATTACTGTTTAATCAATATATAAAGTGCTTCAAATAAATTAAATCAGTGACACACCTAGTCGCAGAGACCAATGAGAGAGAACAGCAGCAGATATAGCCATAAATGTGATGATCATCAGTAAATGTTTGGCTAAGAGTAATAAAATTTGTAGCTTAAAAAGGAACAAAATTCAGAAACCGTTTAAGTTGAGTGCACGCCAAGCTAACCATGTTCTGAAAATAGAGCCACACAACACCTCCACTTAAAACAGATGGATTGCATTGACTAGCTAGAAAACCTTTAAAAGGGAAGAGAAGGAAATGGGTTGAGAAAACCCTTCGTGCATTCAAGCCCCAACATCATCCTCCTCTTCTCGACTTCTTCCTCCTCTTCTTCATTTCCCATTAGAGAGTAGTAAATCGTGGAGCCCATCATCTATTGGAATCATTTGTTCCAGTTTGACTACGTAAACTCCTTTGGCAAGCCAAGCAAGCTCTGGCATTCCAAATAGAGCCGACCCTCTTGCGATCCGAAACTTTCCATCTAGCCCAGCTCGGATACTTCAATCACTCCGTGGAGCGATCTTCAAACCCGTAAAAAGGGGCAATGATGATCAGACCCGAGCAGAACTCGTCAAATTCCATTCAGGCAGGTTTTCGTCCCCTTGGAAAAATTTAGGAACATAAGATCTTTTTCTTGCATTACTTTGGTCAAGTAGTTTAAATGTTGTTTGGCATCTCTACCCACCTGAATAAGGGTACCAGGTACAACTATAAATAGATATCTGCACATGAAAGAAGGTTAGTTGCATAACGTTGCAGGATTTTAAAAAGTCTTGTACTCTCATATATCTATGCCACATCTCTATAATGGATAAGTTTACCAAATGTGACCAACTCAGGTTGTAAGGATGATTGATCTAAGAATAGGATTTAGGTGACCCTTGAAGAACTTTAATGTTCTTTACCTACCAAAGCTGGTACTTCTAAGCAAGGATCAAAATATCGGCCAAAATTTCAGTTTCGGGCATGACCGAAACCAAAAATTTGGACCGAAATTTCAGCCGATAATTTCAATCCCATACAAAATATGACCGAAATTTCGGTTCAAATTATCGTTTCAGTGAGGACCGAAACCGATAATTTGGACCGAAATTTCGGTCATTTCGGCCGAAATTTTGATCCTTGCTTCTAAGGCCCTGCTAAGCCCCATTCGCTTTTGATCTTGACAAGTTTTAAAAGGTATGCTAGTAACACTGCAATTGTTGTGTTATTTTTACTTATATGGCCTAACATACAGCTAGACTGGGTTCCATGGATCTATTTATAAACTCTTATGCATAAAATCATTAATGATACACGTTGCCATATGATACACGTTGCCATCAAAAGCTGTATTAGAATCCTCCATTCTTATACTCCTTCAAGGCCTTCGGTGTAACATGTTTTAATTCCACCAAAACTTCTTAAATTTCTGATTTGTGAAGAACTTGATTCCTATATAGTGTAATCGAACCTAAAATCTTCTATAACAAACTGTGGTCCTTTGAAAAAGAGGGCACTTCTTTGTGTTACTGCACCATAGGGTAATCATGGACTCAGCTATTACAGCATGGGTGATCGTGGTATCCGAGACCAAAATGGGGTTGGTCAAACATTTTCTTTGCAAGCAAAAAAACAAACAAATAACAATAGCGGGCACCCCTTTTTCAAGTAATGACCAAGAAGTGTTTAGAACCATGTTATTGTTTAGACATAAAAGCGAAACCACTCAAAAGAGGTAGCGCCCAAAATTATACTGGATAAAATCTGAACACCGAGGGTAGTAGGACTGAGTGAGGGCCACTCCTTTCTAAGCTATCTCAATCCAAGTTTATCCTATGCCCTACATATCTTGATATTAGATGTACAAAAATAATTGAACAATGTAAAATGTCTGACTTCAGAATTTAGAACCATTAGTTACCCATGCAGACTTACTAATATACAAGTGTGATAGTATATTATCATAGGCTTTGGCCTGTGCTCTGTGGATACAATAGAAACCTCAGTGGTGTTTTTAGGAGCTTCCTAAGGGTTACACAAAGTCCGAGCATAAATTACCAGATGACCTCATAAGACCTTCAAAGAGATACCATGTGAATCTTATATGAAACATAGCCTTAGAGATTGGCCCTTCCGGGGCTGCACCTGAGTTATGTATCACTTATGGTGTGGGTATGTGTGTAGTATGGAGTGGGGTGTACATTAAAAGTTGTTATTAGTATAAAGGCTAGTTGGAGATCCTTGAAACCCTACTTAGACCATTCTATTCTCTAGCTCACTTCTCTCTCTCTCCTCCTTCCTCTTCTTCTTCCTGCAAATCTTAACCCTAAAATCAACTATGTAACCATTTTTTTAATAGGTAAAAATACTCTACTTCCATTAAAAAAACTAGCGAGAAGCTGGAAAGGCTACAAAAGGAAAATAAACAAAAAAGAAGACACAAACAGGAACTGAGAAAGAAAAACCAAGAGCGTCAAGGCAGGAGGGCCCGAGGCCCATACCCCCAACCCCCAAGATCACTGGGGCTGGTGAAGGAACACAACATCCCTGTCCTGCTGCCCATCCTTGTCCAGAGACGCCTACAATACATAAGATCTCAAATGCTTTTCAAAATAGAGCCTACTGGACGACGTATTAGGTTGAACACATGACTATTTCTCTCGAGCCAGATTCCCCAAAGAACAGCAAAAACAGAAACTCGCCAGAAGGCACCTTGGGAGCCTTCGCATCTTTGGCCATACCAGGAAACTAACAGCTGAGGAACCGAATCTGGAAAGACCCAATGCATCTCAAAGGATTTCAGACTAGTGTTCCAAATCTCAGAGGCCACCCAACAGTGAATGAAAAGATGGAGAATAGATTCCTCGCCGAGGAGGCACATAGGATATCGGTTGGCGATGAGCTTGCCACACTCAATAAGCTGACCGATCGTCAAAATGCACCCTCTAACAACCGTCCAGCTGAAAAATCTCACCTTCGGCGGGATTTCCAAATGAAGTTCCACTCAACCGCTATCACCGGACAGCGAGAAAGAATACGATAGAAAGAACTAACCGAGAACGTTCCATTTTTACTCGCATCCCTCCTCTGCTGATTCCGCTTAAACCCATAGAGAAAAAGCAAAAAATGTTGAAATTGTTCCGCCTCATCATCGTGAAGATGTCTTCTAGTAATAATATTCCAAGAAGGTATACCCCCGGCTTCAAAATACACCTCAGAAATCGTAGCACAAGGATTTAACGCTACATTGAAAATCCGCAGGAATCTGAATTTCAAAGGCCAGAAATGGATCCAAGGATCTTCCCAAAAAAGAATTTGAATCCCATCTCCCCAGCTGTAAGAGATCCATCGAGAGTAAACAGCCCAAACTCCACTAATGCCTTTCCACCAGTATTGACCAATTGAAGGTTCCGGATGTCCAAACCCCCAAAGTGGTTACGAAGTAAACACGTCTCCCACCGAACCAAGTGATGTTTTTTCTCTAATCTGGAGACCTCCCATAGAAAGTCTCTCTCAATTTTCTCTAGTTTGCGAATGATCTGCATAGGGCATCTAAAGAGGGACATTAATATGGGGAGACTTGAGAGGACAGATTTGACCAAGCACAACTGACCCCCAGTGCTTAATAGTTTCCCTTTCGAAGAAGCAAGCCTCCCTTCAAATATTTGGACTACTGGGTCCCAAGCCCGAGCATTGGGCTTACCGATATCGAGAGGCAATCCCAAATACGAAAATGGAAGGACATCAATCTCGCAACTAACCTTCGCCGCCAATGACTCAATCACTTCGCTATCAGCCCCAATGCCCGTCACCTTGGATTTGGATAAGTTGATACGTTGGCCCAAACACCACTTCGTAGATGGTCAGCACATTAACGAAAGTGCGGATCTCATTGATCTCAGCCCTACAAAATATGATCATATCATCGGTGTATTGGAGGTGAGAAATCACTCGGCCGAAACATCCAACCGTGATGCCCAAAATACTGTTATTAAGGCAAGCACGATTGATGAGGCCCCCTAACGCTTCGCCTACAATGTTGAACAAGAAAGGTAAAAGCGAATCTCCTTGTCTAAGGTCCCTAGAGCTTTTGAAATAACCGAGCGGGTCCCATTGACCAACACCGAAAACAAAGCCGAAGAGTAGCATGCTCCCATCCACTTTCTCCACTATCACCGAACTCGAACCTCCATAGCATGTAGTCCAAGCACTCCCAACTGACCTGGTCGTAGGCCTTTTCCATATCCACCTTCCAAATGGTTGTCGGAACCCTATCGACGTGAGCGGAATGAATGACCTCCTAGACTACTACCACCAAATCAATAGTTGTCTATTTGGGGCAAAAGCCTCTTGATTGGCCAAAATAATTTTCCCCATGGCTGGCTAGAGACGGTTGGCGAGGACTTTGGAGAGAATCTTAAACAAGTAATTGAGAAAACTAATGGATCGGAAATCACGGAGGTCCTCGGCACCATCTTTTTTAGGGATGAGTGTGATAAAGGTAGAGTTAAGGCTTCTACCAACGAAAGCATTCGAATGGAACTCGTGGAAAGAGCCATGACATCCGGTTTCAAGACCGTCCAAAAGCACCTATAGAACTCCATCGTAAACCCGTCCTAGGAAATAGGTGGCTTAATATCAGAACCTTGAATTTGGGATGTCTGGCCATAGAGCTTTGGCCAACAAAAGCGGGCTAAGGATTTGATATTTTGAAATTATGTCTCTCAAACTTTAAAAAACTACTCGACCAGACGGACTATGATCTAGTAAGCTTTAGGCCAGATCAAGAAGTTAAAAAAGTATGTGTTATAAGGAAATGTGAGAATAAGAATAAAAACTGGACCCAAAAGTCATTACCAGATTCTTTACTGCTATTGTGTATGATTAGCAGGTGCTACCTTCCATATTGAGAATTCCATATTTCCTTCTTGAATATCTCTTAACTTGACACATGGATTATTGATGCAGGATAAATGCTAAAACTCTAATTATGCGAATTTAGGATTAATTTCATATTAAATTGAATAGCAAAAATATTCAAAATTTTCCAACCACATAAAATAGTTTAACAGATTTAATTAAAGCAATTAGGTTGAATCAATTCTAGCGCTCACATGCATTGAAATTTCCTGATCTACAAAAATGGCTCCGATGAGGGAACTCGAGTTTCATTCTAGTTTAAGGCACCAAGCGACAATTACGGTATCGTCTCTTAACTCCTCTAGGATTTGAAGAATTAAAGGTCTGAAGGGTTAATTCAATCAAAAGGGGAAATTGAAATATATCAATTAATAAGGTGTGAATAAAGTTCCTACAACTAATTAAATAAGGATTTTGGGTTTTTTTATTTTATCAAATGAAATAAGGAAAATAATTACCTGACAATAATTAAAAAGACAAAATAGAAAGATAGGGTTCCAAGGCTTTACACCAAGGATTCCGAGGTTTCACACTAAGGATGCACGTTGGCTTCGTACCAAGCGCACGATAAACGAAGATTCACTCCTCGAGTTTTTTTGGAAAGATTCGCTCTTTCAGGTGAAAACTCACAAGTTCTCTAAGGTTTGCACAAAGCAACTCTCAATTCCACTAATCATCAACTAACTCAAATAAAATCTTTACATACCTTTACATAGGCTAAGAAAACTCTAGCTAAACATAAATTCAAAATAAGAAAGTCCTAAAGCAACTAAAGCTCTAAAACGGCAAGTTTTCCCCTAAAACTCGTAATTTCGTCAACTTGCAAATGATACTCACGGATGTCCGTCCTTTGCTCACAAGCGTCCGTCCTCTGTTCACGGACGTCCGTCGTCTATGACGTGCACAAAACAAAAAGCCTCAAAATCATGGACGGAAGTCCTAACGTCATGGGCGCCCGTGGAAATGGATGTAGTGAGCACGAATGTTCGCACTTCAATTCTTCATAACGCCTTCATTCTTCAGTTAGGAGCCTTCAGGATATTTTCACATGCTTCTTTCGCCTTCGATAGATCATAGGCGATTTTTTGAATTGAATATCCCCATCAATTATACTGCTTATTGCTCATGTCAATATGTTATATCAGGAAGTTCCTTATAGTCCCAGTCGTCACATTTTGGATGCTTCCCTTGTTTTAGTAGATTTTCTTTTGGAACATTAGTTCTCTGCTAAGTATCACAACTTAAGGATGGTTTTATCAGACTTTAAGAGCTGCAAATTGGATCAGATGAACGTTTAACACTTTATACCAGTCCTGGGTACGAGACATGGGTCTCTTCATAGGTGTAGCTGTCTATACTCTGTACATACCATTGGAAATTGGAAATGAATTAATTCATTTGAAAAGAAAAAAAAGTTGGTACATAAGTGGGGAAAATGTAACACATAAGACAAAGGAAGTGAAGGAGACCCTAGAATGTTTCTCGCCCCCAATAACAAGAGTGAAGGAACCATCAACTAAGCGACCCTGAGAGGATGTCGATGAAGGGGAATATGAAGAGCAGCCTTGAGAGTCTGATGTTATGCGGTTTGTAGTCCCTGACATAGTGACAAATTTCGTTTTCGGTAATTTTTCGGTGGGGGGTCCTTTCGGTACATTTCGGATTAATTTCGATATATTTCGGAAAAATTTCTGGAAAATTTCGGGGATTAAAAATATATAAAATATATATTTAATATTTTTTAAAAAAATTAGTAATTGATCAAAGCACTGACATAGGATCTCTTAGAAAAATCACCCACCAGGCTGCTTTCTCACCCCCACCTTCTTCAGCCGGCATGCATTGATCGCCTATGAATCAGATGGTGGAGGTCGTTTTTCATCCTCATCTTCTGCACAATGGATCTATGGATCGTGGGCGTACCATCAAACGGTCGGTTTTTTATTACACATGGCACACATCTCAAAAAGTGAACCTAAAATCATATGACCTCCATCACGCTCAAGCATATTTTAGGTCAAAGGCATACTTCCACTGATTTTACATCCATAAATATCTGCACATCGGAGGAAGATTGACCCGTGCATCATGCGCCATGCACGGTCCTTGGTGCAATACCTGTGCACCAAATACCTATGCTAGGGTCAAGGCTGCAAAAAGGTCGGTGAATAGGGATTTAGATGTTGGCCACTAAGTGAAATGACAGCTTGTTTGATAACTGAGTTTGAATTGGCAAACTGCAAATTGATTTTTAGTCCCACATCGGTAAGTAGAAAAACTTCGAACTTTATTCCACCTATAAAAAGTACTTTTCACTTGAGCAATTCAATGAGGCGTTCGGTGAGTGTGGTGACAAGTGAGGAGCTGACGTGTGTTGACTTTTCAGTTGCCAACGTGTGGTCACCCCTGCTCATTTGCACTTTAAAGGAAAAATACCGAAATTTCTGAGATTTCGACGAAAATATCGAAATTCGACGAATTTTCGAAGAGTAACGAAAGTTCGACGAAACTTTCGTTGAACCTTTATTTCAGCGAATTTCATGAAATTTCGCCGAATTTCGGCGAAATTTGTCACTATGGTCCCTGAGTCAATCACAGTAAGAAGGGGATGGAGACATGGCATCCAGCACAGAGTTAACGTGCTACCCAGAAAGCACAATAGTGGATGTGGGTCTGGACGAATCAAAAATAAAAGCCATCTCATTCATCTCCTAATCGCAAACCAAGAGTACCCAACTATACAAAATAACATATATCTTGATCCAGCTGTATGAACAACAATCTACAACATCTTTAAATCCAACATAAACAGCTGCAAAATACCAATTAAGCAGCTCTGACACAGTCCATCTAGTATCCACCAAACCATAAGCAACGAGCAGGGATTAAAGGCTGACAGCAACCACACAAATGAACCTCAACCAAATAGCCCACAAGAAATAGAACTAGGGCTGTCAAGGAGTCAGGTCGGCCCCATACCCGACCCAACCCGATATTTTACCGGGTTGGGTACATAAAACGTCGAGTTGGGTCGGGCATGAGACATTCAAAGCGACCTTTGCATCGGGTATTTGCAGACCCAAGATTTATGTGTAAAAATATCGAAAAATAGGCTCGGGTCGGGCATCAGGTCCGGTATGGTTATCGGGTCGGGCATTTGCAATTTTCCTATTGGGCAGCCAAATTTTTGACCCTACGCAACCCGTTGACAGCCCTAAATAGAACAGTAGTCTCCTCCCCTTTTCAATCACAAAATTAATGGTCAATAGCAAATTCAAGCAGAAAAAATGGTCTCCAGCTCAAAGAGAGGACCATATCTTGATGAAATGACAACTCCATGTAACATGCAGCACACTGTAAATATAAAACAGCCAGAGTCTTGGGTTATATCAAAAACACCTATCTTACCAACAAAAAACATGTAGCCCCAAATAATATTTCATTATAGCAACTCGGTTCAACATCATTTAACACCGAATTCAGTAATCTGCCCCTATTTATCAAATATTTCATCATTCTGTCATCACAACATCTCAATTTATTATAGAACATATTTCCATCTTAAACAATAAAATCTAAGTCCAGAGAGAAGAACCAGCAGCTAGGCAGTTCCATACACCATGCGTATCCTTTCCAATACCAGCTGATATATCATAACCATAGGGAAAAGAGAACATACCCACAAATAACATCAGATAGATCTGGAAGAAATAACCCAAACGCTCCTTAATTGAAAAACTGTTTAGATATGCAAAATGGACCGTTGGATCAATGATCCAACACCACCAGAAGATTTCTGGTGAAGAATCGATCAATCCTCTAGGGGGTCACCCAAAACAACTAGCGACAGAATATTAAATCTGTATGTTACAGATTTCAAGGTGACGAGATCAAGAAGCTTCAATCCTTCATAAAAAAAAAAACAAATCAAATTACAAGAATGCCCCAATTCACACTACAAACCAACATACTCCTACATACATACAGACCAATACACATCGAGCATATATGAACACCACATTGCAATAGATTTCGATATCTATGCTTTACTTTACAATCACATGGTGGATTTGAGGTAGACAAAAATAGGATCAATGCAACTGGATGAAATGGAGAAAAGCGAGGTATGAAGTGATCCAAGAGTTCCACTTTGATCAAAGGATTTCTAAGACAGTAGTAAGACCTGCCATACTATATGTTGCCAAATGTTGTGCTACAAAAAAGCGACAAGATAGAGTGCATAGGGCTGAGATGAATATGTTCAAATAAATGGGTGGAGTAACAAGACATGATAAAATTGGGTACTAGTACATAAGGGAAATTTGAAAGTGGCACCTATAAAGAGGAAAATTATGGAATGTCGTTTGAGCTAGTTTGGACATATCCATCAAAGGGTAGAAATAAACCCTAATGAAGGATTGATACATTCCAAGCACAAGGGAGTAGAAGAAGAGGAAGACCGTGAAGACCTAGAGGGAATCAATGAAAAGTGACGAAGGATTGAGGACTTACGGAGAGCTTAGTGTTACAAAGAAACAAGTGGAGAAATCATGGTAGTCAAGGAGACGCCATGGCATCGCCATGGCGAATAGCGCCGTAGATCGCCATACATGACCAAATGGCGAGGGGTTTACATATAGCATCGCTATAGCGGTATGGCACCATAGCGTCGCCATATACGCTATTCATAACAACTTATGTACTCTATCATTATATTATAAGATAAGTTATATAAGCTATCACTTATATAGTTATACTATAAGTTATAAAATATAACTTATAAGTTATTTAACTTATAAAAGTCATATACAAGGGTTGGGATTTGGGATATAGGGTTATTCTCCATTAGAGAACCAGCAGCTCTCCCTCTCTCGATCTCCAGCAGCTCCATCGACAACAACCAAGTACGCCATTTATTTATTTTTTTCTATTTTGTTTTACTTTCTGTTTTGATTTAGGGCTATTTTTTTTTCTCTCAGTTTTTCTAAAGGGTTGGGAGTTGGGATTTAGGGCTATTCCCTATTAGAGAACTAGCAGCTCTCCCTCTCTTGATCTCTAGCAACTCCTTTGACTACAACCAGGTATGCCATTTGTATTTTTTTTTTTTTATTATTATTTTTAGTTCTGAGTTAGGGCTATTAGTTTATTTTTTCTCTGTTTTTCTTTTTCTGCTTTGCTTCAGCAGCTCCTTCACTTCACGGCACGGCTTCAGCAGCTCCATCCACACCTTCAACAACTCCTTCGACAATTCGACAAGGTACTCCATTTTTTTTTTTTCTGTTTCTGTTTTTTTTTTTCAATTTTTTTGTTCTCTGTTTTTTTTTAATTTTTTTGTTGTCAGTTTTTTTTTTCAGTTTTTTTCTGTTCTTTTGTTCTCTAATTTTTTTCAATTTCTTTTTTCCTGTTTTTTTTGTTCTCTGTTTTTTTTTCAATTTTTTTGTTATCTTTTTTTTTTTTTTTTTTTTGTCTGATTTTTTTTCAGCTTTTTTGTTGTCTAATATAAATAAAAAATTATAAATAAATAAATAAAAATAACAAATAGTCTCGCTATGGCCTCGCCATGACCTAGCGAGCCCCTTCGCCATAACTTCGCCACACCGCCTTAACTACCTTGGGAGAAATAGGACTTGCAAAGCCGATCCCAAATAGATGTGATAAGGCTATTATGATAATGATGATGTTATTGTTCATGTTTTTGAAGGTGGTAGATCTAGCATTAGATTTTTCAAGTGAATTTTGGGAGGAATTTTGCAACACAGAGTTCCCGATAATCTCCTCTATTCTCGTCACTTATCAATATTTTGTGTATATTTTGGTCACATCATCATCAATATTTCTAGAATCGTGCAATTTCATGCTTGTTGGAAACTGGAAAGTTGTCGCCTCTTCTTCAATATTTGTCAAAATCATGCAATATCATGCTGTTTGGAAAATTTATGTTCATATGGTTGTTAATGGATATCTTTGTTATAGCTGAGGCACAGCTTAAGCTGATGGCATATGCTAATCCAGATTGGACTAAAATCATCAGTCAACTACTGGCTTCTATGTTGTCCTGAAAGTTTCTCTTATATACTGGAAAAGCAAAGAGAGGATATCTTACCTCATTCCAATCTCAATGCAAAATATTAAGCAACGATGCATGCAACGTGGCGGGGTCATCACTCTGGATACTAGCAGGAAGGCGTGTAGGCCTTGGAGTTAGGTGGATTGACTAGCAAGAAGGTGTGAGCCTTGGAGCTAGGTGTGTGACGCACGAGCGTGGAGGTAGGCAGGCCTTGCGTTGCATTGCGCCCTTATGTGTGGGAAAGATGGCTAATCGAGCTGGGCAATGTGCTAGTGTGGCGACTGGATGCACGTGGGCATAGGTAGCTGGCTTGCAAGTGATGTTGTTGCATGTTTCGTGTGCCATGGGCAGATGTGGCACACAACAATATGTCAAACCAAGTGCTTTGAGATATCCCTGCTATTTGACAAGAGGTGACATTTAAACCATATATATGGGAGGGGATCTGTGGAGCTAATCTCATACACATGGGGCATTGTGACACTGAAGGGTGTACAGTGGTCTCCTAGGGCTGTAAGGGTAGGCCTAGGACGTTGCTTAGGCAATGTCGTGTATCACCCGAGTGATGTTGCTATGTGGCGAGCTATGCGTCGCGGTGCACAGAGGTTAGCAATGAGGAAGGCACTCGTGGGCTACGCGGGACACTGTGGTGCTCGTTGGCACGAGGTTTGGATGCTTAAGGTGTGTGTTGGTTGCGAGGGGAACACACGACGGTGGGTTTGGTTCAGTATGACAGCAAGACATGTTGGAATGGGACGGCATGAGGAGCTGCATACTATTGTTGCACGCAAAGTACTAGTGCATGGCACAGGGTGAAGCTTGAGCAAGCAAAGTAAGGCATAGTGGTGTGGGCGTGCATGTCGCAAGGGGCTGATGCGTTGGAATGGTAGGCCTTAGCCAAGAAGGTAACCATGAGGGGAGTTCCCATCCTCTAGGCAAGTGGTATCAAAGTTGATGGAGGATTAGGCTGGTCTCGTTGTAGTGGCATTGAAGTGCCATATGGCCATAGCAGACGTGTCGTGTTGTGCCCCCGTGACAAATGGCTGAGAGGCTTTGGCTCCTCTGGTTGCTTTCTATTTTTCCCACTCAGCTATCAACTCTTGTTCCATTTCTTGTGATAAAAATAGAATGATGTATTACCGAGAACCCTAAATTTTATGATCCAATCAAACATATAGAGATTGATCGTCATTTTACCAGTTCTATATATCAAGTTGTGCTAGTTTGATTCTCATATTTGCGTAGACCTTCAACTAGCTGACTTCTTCATGAAGTCATTAATAGTTTCAAGATTTCGTATGCTTTGTAACTAATTTTCAATGATATTTCTTGATTTACCAAAAGTTCGATGGGGATGTTACACTTCGTGTATAAATATATTGTACATTGTTGGGACCATATGAGTATTTGTCTCTCTACCCTCTTTGGACTTATTATATTTTGCTCATTTTTGTGGGTAACTTTTTACTTCAAAGGCAATAGGGAATATGCAACCAGCTGCACGGGTAGTCGCATTTTCACATGCCACATGGTATGATCAACCCAAAACAACTCTCGTTTTGGGTTGATCAGCCATGGGACATGTGGTCTAAAAAAAAATTTAAAAACACCTTTATTGACTTTTTTACCTCCATTTGATGGTCAAAGATAAGGTAGCGCCCCACAAATTTGGTGCATTGATTTATTGAAGGAATTTCTCTACAACCGGTGTATATGTATCAGATACTTTCAGGAAAAAAAAAATAGTTTTTAAACTAATCGATCTTATCCAAATTGTCATGTCACCTAATCCTTGTATAAAAGGGCTTGTAAAGACAATTTAATTAGATTATTGAATATTTGAATGCTTTTATGCTTGAATATTCTTCTGCTTGAGATGGGTTTGGTGTGAGGCCAAGGGAGTGATTCCCAAAAGCTATTTATCTTTTCTAGTATCTATCATTGTTTTCTTTGAATCTTTTACCTTATTGATCCCTGCTTATTTTCTAAATCTCAATCTATTGATTTTGATCCCAAAACCCTAAACCTTTTCTGAACCCTTAATCAATCAGAGCCAAAGCCCTTTTCTAAACCATAAACCTAAATCGAACCATAAGCCTATTACAAAACCATAAATTCATTTCACAACCCTAGTTAGAGCCTACGAATCTACATCGGATTGAAGTGGAACGCCCAAGCCCGGAAAAACCAGAGTTCTATCTCTAAGCCCGATCCCGCCACAAATCTAACGGAACTTGCGCATCGGATTGGACCCTAACTGGATCTCGCGTGATCTGCCAACCTGAATTCTCAGAACCCTAAGGTATCGAGTTAATTTTGAGATTAAGCTTGATTTATTTTTATTTAATTTCGGCAAAAATCGCATAAAATCATATTCACGCATTTTAAGGTTACCGTCCCGCGTCACAGTTGCATAGACCAGGGACTCTACTTCAAATATGTTTTTAGATTATTGTATATATGATTATCTCATGCACTCAATCTCCAAAATCTATCTTGCAAGTCTCCCTAACAAAACCTTGGGCAAGTTTACAAAAGAGAGTTGCATCTTTATCTGATAGAGATTTCATTGCAAATTAGAGATGAATGTGAGGCTTTGTCACGATAGGCCAAAAATCCTCTTCCAGCAGGCAAAAAGGAGCAGGTTATTGGTTAATATGAAAGTCAATAAAGTTAGCATAAGAGAGCAAGCTTCTTTATTTTGTAACCTTCAGCCTAAGTTGAATCCATCTCCTGAGTGTTTTTACGGCTGTTGCTACATAAAAAAATTATTGTTATTATTATGAAAAGATTAGGCCTGCAACTCAATTCCATCACGGCAACATTTTTAGTTGACCTTCCACTAGAAAAATCAGGGCCTTGTTATGTTCACTTGGATACATTAATTATTCTTAAATTTCCAAGAAATTGAATGTCGTGATCGCCAACCCAACAACTAACAATCATAAAGCAAATACATCAATGCAAATATATCCATCTATTAATGCTAGACTTCTAAATCATCTGTAGGTATAATGTATAAGAATTTTTATGTTTGTTACACATGTTATACAAATAAATGTTGAAATATATACGAACAAAAATGAAGATCCTATAAAGCAGTAAAAGAGCAGCTGAAATCTATGCTATGCATACCCTTCTACTGCCACAAGACATCTTTTATTCGGAACAAGCCGGCGAAAAGATGCTTTCTCACAAATTGATTCTGACCGAGCATTGAACTGCATTTTGCAATCAATTTAAGATAATACAATTTACTGTACAACATAAACTGCCCGTATACAAGTTTTCTGAAATAAAAAATCATCTAAGTAGGATTATAACAAGAAACCATCCATGAAAAAGTGATGATTGTTATCAATCTGAAAGAGACATTATAAAGTATTACTTCAATTAAAGCAAGTAGGTAAAAATATCAACAATTCTTTCATTGTACTACTACCTATAGAGAACATCAATCATAATAACATTGATAAATCAATTAGAAGGACAAACTATAAGCCATGCACATCATAAATGTAACACAGCTTCTTAAGCGTCTGGATAGATAAAGTAACCAGCTAATTCGCGCCATGGATGCTATTAACTAGATATGCATAGGGGTTACCATGCAACACTAAAATGAAACAACAGAGGAAAAGCAAAGGAGAAGTTAACATTTTTTATCCATGAGATTTTGAGCAGATTACATTGAATAGACTGAAAAATTATTTAAAAACTTCAAGTAATATATATTCAATAAAAGAAAGACAAGAAAATTGAGTTTAGATACCTTTAGTTCTTATTGTTAGATCACCTCCTCGAGTTTGAGGTATCCAATCAGGGACTTTCTTAGTTATTTGTAACTAAATTTATTAGTTACAATCAAGTGAATTATTACAGTCTTCATTGCTTCAACTCTTCTGATAATGCATATATATATATATATATATATATATATATATATATATATATATATATATATATATATATATATATATATATATTTTGTATCTCTTATAAATTTTAGTATAAACTCATTAGGACACATGGTTTATCTGATGCAGATAGATTTTAGCTTCAAATTACGTCTCCAATAGACTCTTCAATAACACCCAAAAAAAAAGGAAAATCTTTCAAGTATTTCTTCTTTCAGAAAAAATAAATGAATAAAAGTTTCTTACAAGACACATACTCTAAACCCTGGTAAAAAATGAGAACAAAATCTAGCATAATAACTATGCTAATCAAACTAGGAAACTATTATATATAATGATAGAAGTATTAAGCTACTCATATTTTACCCCAAAACAACTTTAAAATTACCAACTACTTTATTTTATAATTTTCAATTTAAGAAAATAATATTAATAAGTTCACAAAAAATTACTTAAAAGATTGGACTGAAATAAATGGAGAAATAAGACTCTCAAAGTAGACAGTAAATAGATGGGACAAGGCAATGATACCATCATACCCTATATAGATGGATAGGGTTGTCCCATCTGATAATGATAATGAGGTTGACGAAGAAATACATAAAGCTTCAAGCATCATTCAGTGAGCATGATGATGAATTGATGTGATCAGGGTTAAAGATTCAGGGGTTAGGGTTAGGTTGAAGGATGGAGGAGGGGAGGGAAAGCGAAAGAGAGACAGTAAAATGACCTAGTTAGGATTGGAGTCCTTACTGGACTTTATATTAATGGTGAATGATAAGATTACCCTTACATCAAACATATACCCAGTATTATAATTAGCACACCACTATAACACATATACAATATACATACATATATCCCTATACTCTCTCTCTCAAAACACCTCTTTAAAGACCTAAAAACCAGACATTGTCCTTATTAAAGATGATCAGGACAAAGAAACAATTCACATTCTGGTCTTCTTTCCTTGATCTGAGGTCAAACTTTTGACCAGTGTTGACGTCAACAACAGGTTAAACCTAAATCGTGGCAATTCTAGGCTTAGTGCTAGGTTGAAGGAGGGAGAAGAAGAAGAAAGAGAGAGAGAGAGAGAGACAGAGAGAGAAGGGGGGGGGGAGGAGATCAAAATGACCTAAATAGGATTTTTCAAAAATAAATGACCTAAATAGGGTTGGAGAGTCTCTACTAGCCTTGATTAATGCCGAATGGCAAGATTACCCTTACATCACACACACACTATTGTAACAAACAGGTCATAACATGTATACAATATACATACATATATCCCAAAATCACTAACTATGAATTTTTTTTTATCAAATTAGAATCATAATTTCACTAACTATGATTAATTTGAAAGATATGAAATATCTTTTAGTCTACAACATATAATGGTATATAACTACAAATTGATGACTACAGCAACTTCTCATTTTTGTGGGATGAATTTTGAGGAAATCTGAAGATTCCAAGCTAAACCAAGTGTTTTCCGTTATATATCAGCTTTAAAAAAATTATTTTGTTGTGACAGGGTTTATTTTCAATTATTTTGCTCTCAAAACATTGCTATTTGATGTCTGCAAGATCCTCATCTCCTTGACTGATGCCATTTTTCTTCTCAATGTCAGTGTAGACATGTTTAAATGAAGATGAATTGCTTACCCTCAATTAGTTGGTCTCTATTTATATCATAGGCGAATGTTTACTTTCAGAAGTGGATCCTGAGGTTAATAAAATGAGGTAGGTGTATCGAGAAGAGCAACAACAAGGCACAAAATTTAATGTTGTCACATCTAATAGTGTTCATTTTTCTCTATCTTAAATTTGGTCACTTTGAATTACAAAATTCATGCGAGGATGGGATAATAAAATAGTTGGAGATTTTCTAAAATGTCTGGATATGAAATGGAAAGATTGTAGCGTGAATTGCTAAATTAAAAATGCAAAATTCGGGACATGAAATCATACTTATAAAAAAACTCTTTTAATTCACACTAGAAGTTCATTAAACATGAGCAAATAAGGGAAGGCAAAATTAAAGGCCACCTCAAACCCCGATGGGATAACTGGAGTAGAGTGCTGCTATTTCCAAACCAAGATTTGTTATGCATACCATAATTTAAGAAAACCCATGATAATCTTACTTTATTTCGGTGTGCATATAGCAAAAAATTGGTGCGGCAATAGCATTACTCTTTCAAAAACGCACTTCACACATTAATGAAAGATAGGCAGTAATTTTGACAAAATGTTCACCCGGGCAAAAAAACATATTACGAAATTATGGTGTGCAAGTTTCTTACAATAATTGTTCCGCTACAGAGAGTACTTGAGTATTTAAAGGGGAAGATCACGTAATCCTCCTATTTTGGAACACATGATCCTCTGTTGCAATAATCGGTAACATTAATAAAATCAATCACACCATGAAGTTCACTGTGAGATGCATTTTTTTAAAGGTTTCATATTCGACCAAATAAACAAATACAAAATCCCATTATCAAGCTCAGGTTTTGAACTTCTCATAAATAAACAAAAATTATGATTCGAATTCCGAATGAGCTTAAATAAATAAATATACATATAATTAGGACATCAGGAGCATGTATGTGAGGTGTAAAGCTGAACTCTACACTCAAGTCATTTGGGTGCAACGTGGCACCCAATCCGAGGATCGGGTGTCATGTACACATGTATAAGCTCGAATAATGACCATTCAAAATATATATATATACACCATTGATTTTGTGGTCAAAGATTGGAAATGTTGAAGGACAATTTTTGGGCGAAACCCCATATTTTTTACCCATGAAATGAAGGGCAAAAATGTTCATTTTCAATTATTTCCTTTTTTAAAACCTTAGAGGGACCGGTGAACTCGAGGATGTGGTACAACTCCAGATCGTGTGCCAAGTGGTCCGTAACGCTAGTACAGGAAGCCCTTAACCATATAATTAATAAATAAATAATATAGAAATATACCATCCTAAAGTGATCAGGTTTCTCGGTTTTCTTGGTGAAACTAGGAATAAGTCCCCATTTCATGCAATGGAGGACGGCACCTTGGCCCGAACCCTCTTCCTTTCGAACAACGGGCAGATGAAAACCCGGCGAGACATTATAAGATGGGCTATACCTTCAAAAAAAAAAAAAAAACCCTTAAAATTCAGAACAACCTAAAGAATATAGAACATTTCATCGACAGATACAAGTAGCCTCAACTCTCAACACTAAAAACTCTATCATAATCAACTTGGAGAAGAAGGAGATTAAATTAGGGCAAAGATGAGAGTGAGTACCTTTCCATATGAAGATTCTGCACGGATTCATCGTTGATGCCGCAAGCCCTAGGGATTTCCTTTGGCTGCAATGTACAACGAGCCCTCCCACACATTTTTCTCTCTCTCTCTCTCTCTCCTGCGTAACATGCAACGCGGGAAAATTAATAAAAAAAGGCGGCTTATTCAGTTATTTGTCGCGATGTGGCTATATGGGTCGAGCAGTACAGATAGGGTCCCAATGGGCTGGGCCGAACCCAGTACAAATAGGGTCCCAATGGGCCGAGCCGAACCGGATTCGGCCCAAACCTTAAAACTGTACGTTGTAATTGAGAGCAGGGCTTACTTACCTTAACCCATACTTGTCCAGTTGCAGCCATGGGTTGACCCAGAAATTTCCTTATAAAAAGGAACTAATTGATCAAATTGGAGCAGGAATTGGGTCGCGCTTCAATTGGTAAATTTCAAATTGGGAATATGGAATTAGCCCATTTCCCGACTCGGCTTGCTAAGCAAGCACGCTCCAGCAATTTATATATATATATATATATATATATATATATATATATATATATATATAGCCATCTAGCCATCTTGGCCTATACTCATCACATTACGAGCCATTTCGAATTCAATCGTACACCAAAGAGAGGTAAACGAAGTTCCATTTCAGCTCTCATATGCTCTCGATTGTAAAGCGGCTGCAGAAGCAACCTACCATCCGCTCTCCCCAGGTTCAGTGGGCAAGGTCATCAAGGAATAAGTTTCCAATGAAGACGACTATGAAAAAAGATGAGGAGAAATCGAAGTGGTGGGTGATCGACGGTGAGATGCACGAGATAAGAGACAACGTTCCTCTGAGAGAGCGATTTGTGATTCCGAGAGACAATCTCCCCAACAAGCGCCGCAAGGAGATGAGGGAGCAGTTCATGAGGAGAACCCGACTCATTCTCAAGGAATCGGTGAGCTCTCTCTCTCTCTCTCTCTCTCTCTCTCTCTCTCTCTCTCTCATTTATTTTATATTTTGAAATTTAATTTTTTATGGGGGTTTAAGTATATGTTTCATGCAATGCAATCGATAAATTTGAACATATTAAAACCATAATATTTAAAGCATAGACTTTGATTTATGGATTAAATTTGGTCCTATTAATAACCCACGGACGGCGGAGACTCTCTCTTGATTACCTATCCTATGTTTTAATGGTTCCATATCAGATAGGGAAATGTCTATGGGAACCTTACATGTCACGACGTGTTTTGGGTGGGGACTTAATCCCATGCCAATAACAAAACCATGGATGGGACTGAGGCCCAAAACTGAACTATATCGTGGTGCTTGGGTTAGGTACAGGTTGTCATATATGAAGTGTATCCTCAATCTCTAACATGTCTCGTACTTTGGGCATTCGAACTATGCCTCAATGTATATTTCTTTTAATCACAAGAGTTGTGTAGAAAAAGAGATGGAGAGATTATGGTTAACTTCTAAAAGAGCGGCTTCAAGAGGATATATAGGTCTAAGGTTTGAGCATGGGCGCTCACCAAATCATGTAAGCCCAAAATTGACGATATTGTGCAATTAGTAACTGATGATGCGATAACAAATCTCTAGTAAAAAAAGTGAGTGCATTTAAAGGTACACTTCCCAATACTGTAAGAGCTGCCCGATTAGCTAATCAATCGTGGTAATCGGGTATGAATTATGTAGTGGGTCAGGGCGGGCTCAAGGCCTTGCCCATTGAGCCCCAAAACACATCCACAACAAATAAATCAAAACAAAATTTTGGTTGTTGTTTGTGACCCACACCAGATCCTAGTAAAATGAAAACTGAGCGTAGCTATGGAAAACTAGTATACTCCAATAGCAAGCGGAAACCAAAGAAAGAGTTAAACGGAGTTCCATTTCAGCTCATATGCTCTCGATTGCAAAGCGGCTGCAGAAGTAGCCTACCGTCCGATCTCACCAGGTTCGGTGGGCGAGGTCATCAAGGAATAAGTTTCTAATGAAGACGACTATGAAAAAAGATGAAGAGAAATCGGAGTGGTGGGTGATCGACGGTGAGATACACGAAATAGGAGACAACATTCCTCTGAGAGAGCGATTTGTGATTCCGAGAGACAATCTTCCCAACAAGTGCTGCAAGGAGATGAGGGAGCAGTTCATGAGGAGAACCCGACTCGGTCTAATAGTGTTCATTTTTCTCTATCTTAAATTTGGTCACTTTGAATTACAAAATTCATGCGAGGATGGGATAATAAAATAGTTGGAGATTTTCTAAAATGTCTGGATATGAAATGAAAAGATTGTAGCGTGAATTGTTAAATTAAAAATGCAAAATTCGGGACATGAAATCATACTTATAAAAAAACTCTTTTAATTCACACTAGAAGTTCATTAAATATGAGCAAATAAGGGAAGGCAAATTAAAGGCCACCTCAAACCCCGATGGGATAACTGGAGTAGAGTGCTGCTATTTCTAAACCGAGATTTGTTATGCATACCATAATTTAAGAAAACCCATGATAATCTTACTTTATTTCGGTGTGCATGTAGCAAAAAATTGGTGCGGCAATAGCATTACTCTTTCAAAAACGCACTTCACACATTAATGAAAGATAGGCAGTAATTTTGACAAAATGTTCACCCGGGTAAAAAAACATATTACGAAATTATGGTGTGCAAGTTTCTTACAATAATTGTTCCGCTACAGAGAGTACTTGAGTATTTAAATGGGAAGATCACGTAATCCTCCTATTTTGGAACACATGATCCTCGGTTGCAATAATCGGTAACATTAATAAAATCAATCACACCATGAAGTTCACTGTGAGATGCATTTTTTTAAAGGTTTCATATTCGACCAAATAAACAAGTACAAAATCTCATTATCAAGCTCAGGTTTTTGAACTTCTCATAAATAAACAAAAATTATGATCCGAATTCCGAATGAGCTTAAATAAATAAATATACATATAATTAGGACATCAGGAGCATGTATGTGAGGTGTAAAGCTGAACTCTACACTCAAGTCATTTGGGTGCAATGTGGCACCCAATCTCAGGATCGGGTGTCATGCACACATGTAAAAGCTCGAATAATGACCATTCAAAAAATATATATATACACCATTGATTTTGTGGTCAAAGATTGGAAATGTTGAAGGACAATTTTTGGGTGAAACCCCATATTTTTTACCCATGAAAAGAAGGGCAAAAATGTTCATTTTCAATTATTTCCTTTTTTAAAACCTTAGAGGGACCGGTGAACTCGAGGATGTGGTACAACTCCAGATCGTGTGCCAAGTGGTCCGTAACTCTAGTACAGGAAGCCCTTAACCATATAATTAATAAATAAATAATATAGAAATATACCATCCTAAAGTGATCAGGTTTCTCGGTTTTCTTGGTGAAACTAGGAATAAGTCCCCATTTCATGCAATGGAGGACGGCACCTTGGCCCGAACCCTCTTCCTTTCGAACAACGGGCAGATGAAAACTCGGCGAGACATTATTAGATGGGCTATACCTTCAAAAAAGAAAAAAAAAAACCCTTAAAATTTAGAACAACCTAAAGAGTATAGAACATTTCATCGACAGATACAAGTAGCCTCGACTCTCAACACTAAAAACTCTATCATAATCAACTTGGAGAAGAAGGAGATTAAATTAGGGCAAAGATGAGAGTGAGTGCCTTTCCATATGAAGATTCTGCACGGATTCATCGTTGATGCCGCAAGCCCTAGGGATTTCCTTTGGCTGCAATGCCCTCCCACACATTTCTCTCTCTCTCTCTCTCTCTCTCTCTCTCTCTCTCTCTCTCCTACGTAACATGCAACGCGGGAAAAATAATAAAAAAAGGCGGTTTATTCAGTTATTTGTCACGATGTGGCTATATGGGTCGAGAAGTATAGATAGGGTCCCAATGGGCTGGGCCGAACCGGATTCGGCCCAAACCTTAAAAGTGTACGTTGTAATTGAGAGCGGGGCTTACTTACCTTAACCCATACTTGTCCAGTTTGCAGCCATTGGTTGACCCGGAAATTTCCTTATAAAAAGGAACTAATTGATCAAATTGGAGCAGGGATTGGGTCGGGCTTCAATTGGTCAATTTCAAATTGGGAATATGGAATTAGCCTATTTCCCGACTCGGCTTGCTAAGCAAGCAGGCTCCAGCAATTTTTATATATATATAGGAAAAGGCCTCCGTCCTCCATGGGAGGATGGTTACCGTCCTCCAAGCTTCCACATGGAGCTCCACGTGGCAGCCAACATATTGTTTCGATGCCACGTGGAGCTCTGGTGCATTGTTTAGATCATTTTTGTAAAAAAAAAAATTTGAAAACCCATCTCCACCTTTTTTTTTTTTTTACCGTGAAATGTGGATCAATGAAACCCGTCAAACTTTGACTTGTGGGTTTAAAAAAAAAAATTCAATTTTTTTTTTTTTAATATTGATCTATACCGTCCACCTGTGCTCCACGTGGCACCCAAAAAGTATTTTGGATGCCACGTGACACCCAAAAAGTATTTTGGATGCCACGTGACACCCAAACAGTGTTTTGGATGCCATGTGGAGCTCTATGAGAATCTTGGAGGACGGTCACCATCCTCCATTGGAGGATCTAACCGGCTCCTATATATATATATATATATATATATATATATATATAGGGAGCCGGTTAGGTCCTCCAATGGAGGAGGTCACCGTCCTCCAAGATCCACGTGGAGCTCCATGTGGCATTCAAAATACTTTTTTGGTGTCACGTGGCATTCAAAATACTTTTTTTGTGCCGCGTGAAGCACAGGTGGACAATTTAGATCAATATTAAAAAAAATAAAATCGGAAAATAAATTTTAAACTTACAAATCAAAGTTTAACAATTTTCATTGGTCCACATTTCACGATTCGAAATATACACGGTGGAGATGAGTTTTTAATTTTTTTTTTTCAAAAATTATCTAAGCAATGCACCCAAAGTCCACGTGGAAGGTTGGAGGACGGTGACCGTCCTCCCATGGAGGACGAAGGCCTTTTCCTATATATATATAGGGAGCCGATTAGGTCCTCCAATGGAGGACGGTCACCGTCCTCCAAGATTCTCATGGAGCTCCACATGGCATCCAAAATACTATTTGGGTGTCACGTGGAGCACAAGTGGACGGTATAGATTAATATTAAAAAAAAAAAATTGAAAAGAACTTTTTAAACTCATGAGTCAAAGTTTGGCGAGTTTTATTGATCCACATTTCACGATTAAAAAAACACACGGTAGAGATGGGTTTTCAAATATTTTTTTTTATAAAGATAATCTAAGCAATGCACCCATGCTCCACGTGACATCAAAACAATATGTTGGCTGCCACGTGGAGGTCCACTTGGATGCTTGGAGGACGGTCAGGACGGTGACCGTCCTCCGACGAAGGAAGGAGGCCTTTTCCATATATATATATATATATATATATATATATACAGCCATCTAGCCATCTTGGCCCATACGCATCACATTACGAGCCATTTCGGATTCAATCGTGCGCCGAAGAGAGGTAAACGAAGTTCCATTTCAGCTCTCGTATGCTCTCGATTGTAAAGCGGCTGCAGAAGCAGCCTACCATCCGATCTCACCAGGTTCGGTGGGCAAGGTCATCGAGGAATAAGTTTCCGATGAAGACGACTATGAAAAAAGATGAGGAGAAATCGGAGTGGTGGGTGATCGACGGTGAGATGCACGAGATTGGAGACAACGTTCCTCTGAGAGAGCGATTTGTGATTCCGAGAGACAATCTCCCCAACAAGCGCCGCAAGGAGATGAGGGAGCAGTTCATGAGGAGAACCCGACTCGTTCTCAAGGAATCGGTGAGCTCTCTCTCTCACTCATTTATTTTATATTTTGAAATTTAATTTTTTATGGGGGTTTAAGTATATGTTTCATGCAATGCAATCGATAAATTTGAACATATTAAAACCATAATATTTAAAGCATAGACTTTGATTTATGGATTAAATTTGGTCCTATTAATAACCCACGGACGGCGGAGACTCTCTCTTGATTACCTATCCTATGTTTTAATGGTTCCATATCGGATAGGGAAATGTCTATGGGGACCTTACATGTCACGACGTGTTTTGGGTGGGGAATTAATCCCATGCCAATAACAAAACCGGGGATGGGACTGAGGCCCAAAACCGGACTATATCGTGGTGCTTGGGTTAGGTACAGGTTGTCATATATGAAGTGTATCCTCAATCTCTAACATGTCTCGTACTATGGGCCTTCGAACTATGCCTCGATGTATATTTCTTTTAATCACAAGAGTTGTGGAGAAAAAGAGATGGAGAGATTATGGTTAACTTCTAAAAGAGCGGCTTCAAGAGGATATATAGGTCTAAGGTTTGAGCATGGGCGCTCACCAAATCATGTAAACCCAAAATTGACGATATTGTGCAATTAGTAACTGATGATGCGATAACAAATCTCTAGTAAAAAAAGTGAGTGCATTTAAAGGTACACTTCCCAATACTGTAAGAGCTGCCCGATTAGCTAATCAATCGTGATAATCGGGTATGAACTATGTAGTGGGTCAGGGCGGGCTCAAGGCCCTGCCCATTGAGCCCCAAAACACATCCACAACAAATAAATCAAAACAAAATTTTGGTTGTTGTTTGCGACCCACACCAGATCCGAGTAAAATGAAAACTGAGCGTAGCTATGGAAAACCAGTATACTCCAATAGCAAGCGGAAACCAAAGAAAGAGTTAAACGGAGTTCCATTTCAGCTCATATGCTCTCGATTGCAAAGCGGCTGTAGAAGCAGCCTACCGTCCGATCTCACCAGGTTCGGTGGGCGAGGTCATCAAGGAATAAGTTTCTAATGAAGACGACTATGAAAAAAGATGAAGAGAAATCGGAGTGGTGGGTGATCGACGGTGAGATGCACGAGATAGGAGACAACGTTCCTCTGAGAGAGCGATTTGTGATTCCGAGAGACAATCTCCCCAACAAGCGCCGCAAGGAGATGAGGGAGCAGTTCATGAGGAGAACCCGACTCGTTCTCAAGGAATCAGTGAGCTCTTTTCTCTCTCTCTCTCTCTCTCTCTTGTGTTCATTTATTTTATTTTTTGAAATTTAATTTTTTTATGGGGGTTTAAGTATTTGTTTCATGCAATGCAATCGATAAATTTGAACATATTAAAACTATAATATTTAAAGCAGAGACTTTGATTTATGGATTAAATTTGGTACTATTAATAACCCACGGACGGCGGAGACTCTTTCTTGATTACCTATCCTATGATTTAATGGTCCTATATCGGATAGGAAAATGTCTATGGGGACCTTACATGTCACGGCGTGCTTTGGGTGGGGACTTAATCCCATGCCAATAACAAAACCGTGGATGGGACTGAAGCCTAAAACCGGACTATATTGTGGTGTTTGGGTTAGGTACGGGTCGTCACATATGAAGTGTATCCTCAATCTCTAACATGTTATGGGCCTTCGAACTACACCTCGATGTATATTTCTTTTTATCACAAGAGTTGTGGAGAAAAAGAGATGGAGAGATTATGGTTAACTTCTAAAAGAGCGGCTTCAAGAGGATATATAGGTCTAAGGTTTAAGTGTAACGATGCAAACGTCCAAATCATAAGGATAAGACCCTAGTCAGTCTACATGCCCCATAACATTAGACTAACCTATATCCAATCAATTAAAATTAATCAATCAATCCCATCAACTCCGATGAATGTGACAAGTGTTGTTTTCTCTTCATAATGTATTTGCTATCTCTAAGATCAGGGTTTGCTTCTCCCATCTCATTTCCTTCTCAAAAGCCATGTTATCTATGTGTCCTTTCACACACTGTTTTTTCCTTCCCCAAGTCTTTTTTCTTGTTTTAACTTAATCTTACTTTCGATGTGTTGGCCGTAGGCACTTATGACATTTAATATTTTCTTACACAAACACTTTTAACCCTTATAGTTTTATCGTTCTTTCTCTCGACTTCTACAATTGTTACCCTCAAATATATATATATATATATATATATATATATATATATATATATATATATATATATATATATATATATATATATATATATATATATATATATATAGAAAACAAGGCTACCCCTTTGATTCTTAAAGCAACTGTTTCATGAGCAAGAAAGCTTAAACTCACCCCTAAGTTCTCTAGCCTTTTCAACAGTCTACTTCATCTCTTGCAAGCAAGCTATATATTTTCATAGAATCCTCCATCTCAGCATTCTTCCCAATCAATATGTACATAAGGCCAAGCGTATTTTCCGGTTTAACTTCTTTATCTCCACCCATCCAAATAGGTGTCGCAACTTTCCCTACTATTTGCACCTACTGGCCATTGTTGATATTGCTTACAGGGAATGCCCTAGCCAACTGTTGTCTATTTTAAACTATAATTGGGCTTCATTGGAGCACATTGTATCCAAGGAACACCCTAAGGCCCTGTTTGGATAGGGGAAAAGAAAAGAAATTGATAGGAAATATGACAAATTCTTGTGTTTGGCAACAAAATTATGACGCGAGAACTAGGCGGAAAAGGAAATTGTTTTCCTCACCTTTGGAAACCGCAAAATCCGCCTAAAATCAAAAGATTTTATGATTTCCGCCGGAAAAGTCATGCAAAGTCACGGTAGCTCCTCTCTCTCTCTCTCCGATCTCTCTCTCTCTCTCCAATCTCTCTCTCTCTCTCTCTCTCCAAATCTTTCTCTCTACAACTCTCTCACACACATACACACACACGCAACATATTAATCTTTAGTTTGATGTGTAACATGTACACCAACGATGGTGCCTCCTATCTATTTTCTATGTTATTACTCAATCCAAACACTGAAAAATGTTGAATTTCTATTGGTTTCCAAAGGGCTAGAATCCATCAAATCTATAAATCCATTTCCACCATTTTCCTGCAAAATATCCAAACAGAGCCTAAGATAACTTAGATTCACAATATGACCCGCAATGGGGATTTGACGAGGTTTTTATACCCGTCTGTCAACATAATGCCAACCGTCCTTTTCATCTTGACTTGGGACCAACATCGATGGAGATTTGGAGTTGAATTTATTCTTTCAACGCAGCATTGCTTATTGTATGCATTTTTAATAATATAAAATGTTTTTTGAGAAACATTGAGTTATCTTCAAATCAAAATCTTAACATGCTTAATACCTGCTGATACCTGTTTTAGACATTCATCGTTTTTATGCAGTTCATTTTGCTCATCTTTTTCTTCTATGTTTATGTTTCCCCATAAACGTGCGTCCAATTATGGTGACTTACTGAATTGAAAGGAGCACGAGCCTTGGTGCAAAAGATATATGGAACTCTATCAAGAACTTCGGGAAAACTGGGAAAGATTATATTGGGACGAGGGCTATTCCAAAAAAATTGCACAAGATCATGCAAATTATGAATCTGCTGAAGATGATGATCTAGATTTTTCACCATACAGGTCAATCTCCAACTTTGTGCTTCATTTTTTCCCGGAATATGATTGTGTTACTTCTAACATTTTTGTCGTTGAGATCGTTTTTGTCTACATTGAGTAATGACTAGATCATTCTTCTTTACCATCTTATGCTTTGGTGTTCACATTAGTTATTCAATTTTGCCTTTTCCTTCTGGGTCACATTTTACTTCACATCTGTTCTTTAGTTCATCAACCTATCAATTTGAGGAGGATATTTATTTGTGATGTCTAACAATGACATGCCTGTGGTTGTTCGGCTCATCCAGTGAAGATAGGATGATTCGTAGACCACCACCTATAATAAAGTCAATGTTTTTCTCGGTTTATTATATTTATGTTTAATGGTAGTCTGTTCATTGTAGGCTTAGTTGTACTTTCTCATGCGTCATTTTTATACTTAGTTACTTCTCTATGTCTGGTACTTAGGAGCTCCAATCTTATAAACTTCCATACTCTTTCAATAATATTTGGTATTTGGTGCACCAAATGTGCTCATGACTCATGAGCAGTTCGCAAGCCGTGCTCCATGAGTTGTGGGTCAATCTCAATCTGTCTGCACAGTCAAAGCTTGGGAGATGCTCAAATGTTTTAGGCACTATGCTTTTTACCTTGCAGACTGAGTGAAATTGATCTATTTAGCGCACGGCCTGTGATCTAGTACCAACTTTTCTAATAGTAATTATTTTGTGATTTGTCTTTTTTTTTTTCCCTTCACAAAACTGTATTTTTATGTATCATCCTTCTGATGCAGGAGAAGGCAATCCAATATGGAGCAAACCCAGGTACCTATTCTATCTATAACATTTATAACGACAATTTCGTTGCTAAATCCAATTTTGATTACCATGAATACATGTTCTAGCTTAAGGACTATCGTATAGTAGTTGTTATGGACAAGGAATCAACTCGTCCGATACGTATTGGTGTTGGGTAGTCTTTGGACCAACATGTATTGGCTGACATCAACATAAATTTGCCAATACAGCTGATGCCATTTTTCGGCCAATACCACAGATACCATACTGATAACACAATACTGGTTTGGCCAGAAACTGATATGTATCACTAAAACGCCAGGTATCAAAATCTGTATCGGATATCGGTCCAATCTTGGATCAGTAACATATTGGTAGGTACCGATACTGTGTAACCTTTTTAAAAATAAAAAGCTAAATTAAATGATTGTATTTGTCAGTATCAGCCAATACCAAGGCAGTATTGGCCGATACTGACCCATATCAGCCCGATACCGATATTGATACCGATACCACCCCGATACTTGTATTGGGGTGGTATCTATATAGGTTCTCTGCGAAACCATTATGCGTCAGTATCGGCCGAGTTTTGATACCATGCCAATACGTACCAATGTCTCATTACTGATAAAAAAATAATATTTGATTCCATGACTCATGGATATGTAATCAAATAAATTAGAGATTCGATTTGCAAATAGATCTCATTGTAGTCTTGTTAATGTGTAAATATGTGTGCACCATGGGCTGCATGGAGTCGAATCATTCCACGAACTAAATGGGAGAAAAACTATACAAGCTTTACGTTTCAGAGAGATTTTATAAATGATCACAAAAGTCAATCTTGGGCCTTAGCATATAATAATTTCTATTCTTGAACGTGCAATTGCCTTCTTCTAGGGCCTAAAATTTTCCCCTGGGCATATAATAATTATCTAGTGTTGACATTCGACTCAGAAAATTTTCCCCTGGGTTTCCTGCTTCACTCGCCAAAGTTAGTGGAAAACTCGCCAATCCAATGAAAAAATCCACTAGATAATGATGGGAAAAATGTAAAGATTCATTAAAAAATAGGGGAAATTAAAGTAACAAATATAGGAAAAATAAATAGGTTGCGGCCTATATTGCTGACTTTTTCTGATTAGTTTGCAGTTTTGGGTGAAATGACAGATACAAGATTTATGGTTATGTTTGATCATTTGGAGTAGGGCTAGAGTAAGAAAATAAATATTTTATGTGTTTGACACATCAATCTTTAGCAACCGACAATAAAATAAGAAAAAGAAAAATAAGAAAAAACCCTTTAGGTTTGCGCTTTCCTCGAGCTAGCCTTTCTTAGTATGCATGACTGGGACTCTGTTGTCAATCGCCTCGAATCATGCCATAAAATCACATCTTAGTTGCAGTGAGTGAGAAAAAAAAGGAAAGAAAAATTATGGACTTAACTTTCTTGCCTACAATTATTTAGGAGAGAACTCTCTTTTTCGTCTAAAGTTTAAGAGAGAAATCTCTCACTTAAAGTTACGAGATACAAAACTCCCTCCCACTTCAATTGTCTCAAGATAATAAAGAGATTTTGAGAATATCTATGGCTGAATTTTTAAGGTTGCAAGAAATAGAGATCTTTAGAAAAAAAAAAAATGCATTTGAGAAATGGAAGTCATCGTTCTCTTTTTTGGTTGACTTTTAAGATAGGTTGGATGTCAAAATTTTAGGAGAAAAAGTTATTTCTAATTAGGTTTTTTATTAAGAGTAAGAGGGCCGAGAAACATGGGTTTAGTTGGTTTTATTTAAGGCCTTTGTTGCTATTTTTTTAGAGGATATGATGCTTTACACAATTTAAATAAAAGATAGCTTATTTTGCTTCTTTTCTCTTCTAGTTATCTTGGGTATTTTAATTATATGTTAATTTTTCACCAATTCACTGTCATGCAACTGCAGTTTCCATCAGGTGGTAGTAGGCTAAGTTCCTTCCTTGGTGAGATAGATCTGAGTTGCAACTTTTGATTCGCGAGGTTGCCGAAGAAGACTTCTAGAACTAAATCAACGACTCGATCGGTTGGAGAAAGAAATGGAGAAGATTAAGCAAAGACTGCATGCTGTGTGTAGAGTTTTATCAGGGAAGGAAATTTTATGATACAGTGAGATCTCCAAGGAGGATACCTGATAATCATCCTGTTATCCCGATAAAGTTTCTATGAAGCAGTTAATCTCCTAATCACGATAGGGAGGAGCATAAACGTAATATGCATGTCCAAAAAATCCTTATTTTTTGTGGATGAGTTTAAGGGTGAAGATTTGGAAAGTGGAATTTCTTTTCTATTAGGACCATAAAGGTAGTTTTCATTCCCTTGAAACCCTTATTTTATGTGAACGAATTATGGGTGAAGAGTTGGATGGTGGTAATTTTTCTGATTACCATCTAGTGTGTTATCAACGATCTGAAAAAGATCTTGATGGTGAAAAGGATTTAGGTTGTCAGTTTATTGAAGATCTCCTGTTCACTGAAGTTTTCAAGTGTGAGAAAGTCCTTGATTCTCATCACATTGAAGATCTATGGTCCAACGGAATTTCCGATTGTATAGAAGTGTTGGATAATGATCTTGTCAATGATCAATGGTTTTGATAATGATCTTGATGATGGATATGTGTCAGATTAATTAATTGTGTATCATCAATGGTTGGATGATAGTTTAACAAGGTTGATGGAGATTTGGACAAGAATAATATAGAGATAAAAGAAAATCATATTCAATCGTTGATAATCAACTCTAGAAAGACCAGAGACAGAGTTGATTGACGGTACTTATGTCAATGGAAGGATCAATGTGTAAGGAAGGGAATAGATGGGACTATGGGAGCTAAACGAAGAGTTGTTAGAGACGAACAGGAAGAAAACTCATTGGATTCGAGTTCTTTGGATCTCAAGAGAGGATGATGCAATCAGTATTAAGGGGCCCAGGAAAAGGAAGAATAAAATGAAGAGAAGGAGGAAGAGAGAACAAAAAAGAACCTTTCTCGTTCAACAATAATTTAGGATAGAGAAAACTCTCTCCCATTTAAGTGAATTCCAACAAAATAAGGCGATTTTGAAAATCTCCTCACCTGATTGTTCGGCGAATTTGAAATAAATAGAAATCATGTGAGAATAGTAATACATAGAAGTCATCTTTCCTGTTACTTTGTTAATTTTTGTGTTAGGTTGGATGCTGATATTTAAGAATTGGTTTTATTTAAGACTTATATTAGGAATAGGCAAATAGGGAAGCATGGTTTAGTTTTATTGGGAGCATAAAGTAGGGAAATGTGATTTAGAGATGATTCAAGAAATGTACAAAGAGGCGGTAACCAGTGTAAGAATGACGTGTGGAGAGACGAGTGAGTTTGCTGTCAGAGTTAGGCTACATCAAGGATTTGCCTTGAGCCCTTATTTGTTTACTCTGATCATGGATATTAACTATAGGCATACTAGAAGAGATTCCATGATGCAAATTATTTGTGAATGATGTGGTACTAATTGCCCAAAGGCCGCAAACATAGAAAGAAATGATTGATAAGTTGGAATTATGGTGAAATTGGAGTCTAGAGGTTTGAAAATTAGCAAAACAAAGATGGAATGGATGGAGTGCTAATTTAGCGAACATGATAGCCTAAAGGAGGATTTAGTTAAAGTATTAAATCATTTAGGGTCACATTGTTATAGATTTCACTATTTAGGCTCTACTTTATAATCATATGGTGGATTTGAAAAGAACGTTGCAAATAATATTAATGCAGGTTGTAAGACCCTATAATTGATTGAAGGGGCGATTTTATAAGTTGACGATTAGACCTGTCATATTATATGTTGCAGAATGTTGAGCTACGAAAAAGCGACAAGAAGATAGAGTACTTGTGGCTGTGATACATATGTTTAGATGGATGCATGGAGTGAGTAGAAATGTTAAATATGAAAGTAGTACATAATTGAAATTTGAGAGTGGCACCTATAAAGGAAAAAATTGTGGAATGTGGCCTGAGATGGTTTGGACAAGTCCATTGAAGGCCAAAAACAGACCTTGTACGAAAGATTGCCTCCAAGCACAAGGAAGTAAGTGAAGAGAATGGCTAGTGAAGACCTTGAGGGAAGTGGTGAGAAGGGATGTGAAGGATTTCAAAGTTACTGAGAGCTTAGCTCTGATCATAAAGGAGTGGAGCAATAGGACTCGCAAAGTTGACCCCAAATAGATGGAATAAGGCTGTGATGATAATGATGATGATGTTGCTGTTTTTGGAGAATTTGACGTTTTGATAGAATTTGAATGTGAAAAGGCTGGATTTGCTTCTTTTCTCTCTTAGTTCTCTTATGTATTTTAATTGTTCAAATTATTGTTCAATTCATTCCAGGTGTGCCGCAGTATCTCTCTCTCTCTATCTATATATACATGCAGTGGATTTTAATCTTTGCTTTACTTTTAGTTCTTGAATTGTTTAAGTAAGGATATTTGTTTTGGTTAAAGAAGGAATATAGTAAGCAAGAAGGAAAAAAGCTAGATATGTGGACAAGGAAACAAGCTGCCTAAACCCTTCAACCCCATATAGGGACAGAACCCGTTGAGGCAAATAGGCCACACCTCCCGCACCATCCAAGCAATGTCAGTACTAGATCTGCTTGGAAGATAAACTTGAAGGTGTCAATCACTATTATGTGCGCGGAACTTGTAATTATAAAATTCTATCATTTATATTGTATAATCTAATTTTCTGGCATTTCTGTGTGTATCTTATTATGTGAGTTGTGATGTGCATGCAGGAACAGGGTTTTGGCAGAAACAGACAAGGTGACTCTTGGGAAAAGATTGGCCAAATTCGGGACAAGTTTGAGTATGATAGGGAGAAAAGAATGAGGGAGAAAGGTTGGTTACGTTTTTTTTTTTTTTTCAGTTGGTAATTTTTTTTTGCATTTAATTAACTATTTATCTGTAGCCTCTTCTTTAGGTCAAGCTTTAGATTGCATGATGCACACATCTGCATGCAAAATCATCTCCTTGACCTTAATTTGTTGTCCGTGTTCATTATTATTTTAATTGTATAGGATGCTACTTGAACACTTACTAATGCCAGAACCTCAGGTTTATGTTATGAAATGAGTTGTAATGCTATTTCAGCTCTATGTTTACCGATTCTTATATGCACATTTAATGTAGGCAGTACAGTCTAAATGTTGAACAATATGATTAACTTAATTTAGTTAAAGAGTATCCTTCACGGGTTCTGAGTGAGGTCATTTTCCAAGTTAATGTTTTTATATGCTCTCTCTCTCATTTAGATATGTGTGTCTGCTGAAATAGTTAAAATTTTAGTTTAAATCCCTTGGCAGAAATTACTTAATGGGTTGAGATGAGCAATCCTAGACTCGAGAAGCCTGGTTGAAGACTTGGTTGAGATGGTGTTTGGCTTTTGAAGACTTGGAGCTTGCTTCCTCCTATCCAATATGATGATATTAATATCCATCAAGTAGAAGCTACTAGCTTGAAGCGGCTAAAATCATCACTCCTATCTAAGAGCTTTCACCTTCATCTAGTTGAATTCTTAAATCCCAAAATATATGCATATTCAGCAGCACCATTTCCATCATACCCTTTATAACTCCTTCCAAAGATATATATATATATATATATATTATCTTATTAGTATCCTCCCAAAGTTTTCACACCATGCTTTTTTGTGTCACAGCAACCAAAATTATGCTTATGTGTCAAGGAAGGGTCTTATATGTCTAGTGGCCTACTATACTAGGTGCCTTATTAACTCCATGACAAGAAATGGACACAAGCTTAAATTTTCATATTTTGAAAGGCCATATTTGACTATCGTAACTAACAAAAAGGTGTTTGTCTAAGAAATGGAGTTCAAGGTTCTTGTCTGTGAATTGAGTAGCAGATCTTTGCTAGGGAAATCCAAGAATGGGACTTCATATTTTCAGGTGCATTTTGTCACAAACAGTGGTGAAACCCTTCTGGGAAGCATACACTCTCTCACAGGCTCGATATATTCTGCCTAAGATTAGGCTTGTTAATGTTGCAGCTCATGATAGTTCTGGAGATCTGTAGGAATAAGTCCTTGTGGCAGCTTCATTGTTCCTTGTTTCCGCTTCATTTTTTCCTGTGTGTTGTATGGGGTTGGTTGAATGTACGTACAAATTGTGTTTTGTTCAAGTCACCCTGACCAAAAGAAGATTTGAGATCTATTTAGTTCTAAAATTATCCAACTTTGTTCTTGGGGCCAAGATACAAATTAAGTCGTTGGACCTGAATTTTGTTAGGCCATCCAAATAATCTCCACTACCTGTGGCAGTTCGTTTCAGTTTGGTTCGACTGGGCTGGTTGCAATCCGGTTCACCAAGATTAGTTAAAGGCCGTACCCAGTGCACAAGGCTCCCTCTTTCAGCGGGGTCTGGGAAAGGTAGAGGCAACCTTACCCCGAGTCTGGGAATCAGCCTCCCCAAAATGGAAATGGGTGGCTGAAGAGTTTCGAAACCCGGTCTCCTGCATTTTTATGACTGTTACCCAACAAGTAGTAATGCTTTTGTTGGTATAATAATACAAAAGATATAAAATATTATTGTTTAAAATTCATTCCATTTCAGAACAAAGAAACATATTGGTAATGGATCAAACTCAAAACCTTGCGAACTGGGTTCGCTCAAGGGTGGCGAACAGCGAACCACGAACCCGAATCCGGACCGAGTGAACCAGCAAATCAGGTAACATTGGTCTCTACTCCCTAGCCCTAATTATGGCGTTTATGTTGTCTTAGTCACAAAGGGGGGACTTAATGTGCACACGTGCATGCAGTACAACTCAAGCAAGGAGGGTTAAAGTTCTAGAGGCAAAACTAGTTGCATAATTTCTGGAAGCATTTCTTTTGTGCAATCTTTACTTTTGGTTTAGCTACTGTTTTGTCAGGCCCAGCTGAATGATCAAATCCTCTTAAGTACAAAAGTGATGTTCAAAGATGTAGGGGTTCTTTTTGTGATAGTTTTTTTTTTTTTTTTTGGTTGTTATCTACTGCTACGTTAATTGTAAACTTTATTGATTTAGTTACGAGTTAGTGCGCTGCCTCGCTTATCTAAGGCTATTTCCTCAGTTGTGCACCAAATTTCTTTTATTTATTTAATTTATTAATACTTATAGAATTCCCTACTATATGTACACTGTTGCTGAAAAAAAGAAATTCTGTACACTTATTTTTTGACAATTCCTTAAACTTGTCATTTCACTTTAGTTTCAAGTTCTGTGAAGTAGCCAATGTTACAAAGTCCTCGCTGACAACTTTTGTGAACTTTAATGCAGCATTTGCTCCCATGAACGAGGGAACGAGGTATCAGTCCCCCGACCCAGGTTCCAGGATTCAGCCTTTTGATGCCAAGAAATTTTTTCCCAATTTCACAAGAGATTGAACAGAAAGCCATTTTTTTCAATTTTCAATGTACATGGAAAGTGCGTGGGCTTTCATAGCATCCCCACAAGATTTCAGCTGAAGAGTGTAACATGTCAAAAGGAAATCATTAGGCTACCTGGAAATGATCTCTTTAGTCTTTACAATTTGATGGCAGTCACATCAACATGCGAATCCGAACGGCTGAACTGCTCAGATTATTTCTGATCAATAAATATATATATATATATCGGTAACTCCTATTCCGATCTGAGAACTTCTGATATTGCATTAGATCCAATCCTAATTTGAGCTGCTCAACTTTGTTTTTTTGGTACTATTAGAATGCTGTAATTTGTGGTTGAAGTTGCATTAGAGTTTGGGACTGCCTTTGAATCCTTGTTCAATGGTGAGAAAAATGATGTTCTATTCAGTTTTTCCAGGTATATAAAAGTTAAATTGACATCTCTGTAACTGCTCTCTATCTCATATTCTCGTTGCACTTCATGTACTATAGCTTTTTCTGCCCACTATATCTTGAAGTTAACAGATTGAATCTCTTCACCAGCTTCATAAGAATATGATGCTTGTGAGATCACCGATTTGCGGACCCCCCTCATTTGTGGAATTCAATTTTTGTCATAATTTGATGATGGGTAAATGGCTTTTTAATCTTGCTTTTCACACAGTTTGATGTGGTAAAAGGCTTTCATAAGCTTGGTAATCTTCTGATGCAGGTGGCGAGCCAGCTATCTACCCCCTTGTGTTTCTAATTTAGTACAAAAATTGGAGTAACCCAAGTTCATTGATCCTGCCACGTGGCAGATGACTTTGAACAACCCAAGTCTTCATGATGGTATTTCATAAATTAAACTAAAGTAGGCCACACTAAATCACTATTGAACGATCTGAGCTATCTTACCCATGCATTTTAAAATGGACAATTGTTGACCTACTTAGATTGATCTAATATATATAAACATATATGCCACCTGGCACACAATTGAACGGTCAGGGGCTAATCTGTTTAAAGTGGTCATAAGGACACCTCTATGAAAATATATGGAGATTACGGCCACAAATTCTGGTGGTGACAAACAATGGATGTAGGACAAAACTTACATCACCAATACCCGATATTAGACCCCATATAGAATTTTATATCTGTATGCACATATCGGATATGGCCGATATTTAAAACCATAGGTTCAGCCCAAAAGTTGCAAGGATGGTTAAAATTGCCACTAGCAAATTAAAGTGTTCTGATAGGATCGTTTTGACGCCTCATGAGCATGATATTTGCACCATGTCTCCTCTTAATTCTCAACAATGTCTGCCACTTGGACAATTTGCATTAGTGGGTGTTTTATGCCACGTGTATAACATTGGCTAAGCGCAAATTTTTTAAGAGAAAAGTATAACAATGTGCCCCATTTATATTTTTATTACGAAAAAGGCTAAAAAAATTTAATTATGAAATGTGCCCCATACGGGTTAATGTAGGCCTGTATTCCTACCCATTCTCCATACACGTGTTAAATGTCTAATAAAAAAAAGTCAAATTTGTTTTAACAAAAAAAAGGGGAATTTGTTACCAAGGGCAACATTGTAATTATTTTTAAAAATTGATCAATGCCCTACGTGGGTTGATATGTATGGCTGCCCGTTTTAAATACGTGGGGGTGAGTGCGCTGTTGCGGAAGAAAAAACGTCATTTGATTTTTGGTGATAAAAAATGGCATAGGGTACTGTTTTGTAAAAAGCCCATTTTTAAAGGGCGTTGTTACTGCCACACCAACTATTGTTACTATCACACCACTTAAAACAAAGAAAACACTATTAATTGCTTTAAATGAGACGATGTGGTTTGTTTTTGGTCAAATCTTCCACACACTAGATCTTGACATCACGTGCCTACCATAAGATGGTCACATGTTAATTTCCAGTGCCACAAATCCCAACAAGTGAACATGAATACTTGTTTATGGTATGCTACAACCGTCCACTTTTTGGGATGTTTGTCATGTGGAATCAATATGTGATCGTTTGATAGTTGGCCCACGATTTTAAAATCTATCGTGTGAATGATTGGGACAAAAAATGATGGCCATCATTTGATTTAAAATAGTCAATGACTCAACGTTATTTCCTTTGTGTAAGTGGTGTGGCAGTAACATTGTTTGTTTTAAAACTAAAAAGAGTTGGTAGTAGGTGCACGGGCTGTGTGCCTTGCATGGTGAATCTCATTGAGTGAAAAGTGCTGCTTCACCGATTTCACGCTGATATTGGCCGGACTCTCCCGACCGGCATCATCAATAATTTAAGATGTGACTGATCCATACTATTAAAGTGATAGATCATAGATTGAAGTGCAACAAGCTTAAAAATAATATTTTAGGAAGATTTAAACCATTTGACACGTGAGCTTTAATATCAACCATTATTTTCAGTTTTAATGGTCATTATTTTCAATTTTAATGGTTGATATTAAAGTTCATCAATCCAATGGTTCACATCCACTTATAGGCATATCTCTTTGGGTTGAAACATGCTCCAAAGATAGATTTTCACTTAGGTCATGTTTGATAGCAATGAAACTTCAAAGAGGAAATGAAATCAATTTCTTAACTAATTTCTTAGGAAATGATTTCCTCTGGAAATGGATTTTCCACTGTTTGATTAGTGTGTTTGAGAAATGATTTTCATTGGAAATTGATTTCCCTTATTTGATTAGTACCTTTGAAAATGAGTTTTTAAGTTTGGATTATATATTTTATTTTTATGAAAGTAGAATTTAGTTTAAACAAATGCTTAGTGAGAAAAAAAGAAAAAAAAATTATTTAGGAAAATATCTAACTTATCACTTCGTGTTGCATTAGTCGTAGATTGACTTTTTTATTATTATTAAAATCATAATTAAAATAAACAATTAACCAATAATTTTTTTAACGATATTCTATTACATTAAAAATTAATATCATAGTAATTACTATTTATTATCAAGTTATATAAGTCAGAGCTTTAAAAGTCAAACTTTGATCAAACTTAAAATTTTGATCAATAAAAATATATAAAGCTAAATAACAAAGTTCTAAATGCTACTATCTAATGTAAGTTTATATATTGAAATGAATTTAATTTTTTATAAAAGTCAAACTTTAACCAAAATTTCAACTTTGACCAATAAATTTTTTTATAATGTACCAACAAGTTACAAAAGTCCAACTGCAAATTAACTTAACAGTATTTATATACAATGTTAGGTTATACTAGTCAAAATTTGATCAAATATCTATTTTTAATAAAAGTCAAATTTTGATCAAACGTAAAATTTTGATTAATAAAAAATTTTAAGACAAAAGTGCAAAGTTACATAATACATGCTAGTATGTAATATAAGGTTTACATATTGAAAGAAAATTTAATTTTTAAAAAAAGTTAAACTTTGACCAATAAAAAATTTCAACAATCTACTACCAACCTACAAATTAACATAACAGTATTTGTATACATCGCTAGGTTACACTAGTAAAAAATTTGACAAAATATCAACTTTTAAAAAGTCAAACTTTGACCAAATATAAAAAAAAGTAAAATAAAATTTAGTAATGTATTATAAAGTAATAAATTAAAAAAATGATAATCTTATTAGGGTTAATGAAGCTCGAAAAAATTAAATTGTCTTATAAAGTCAAAGTTTGACCAAATATCAAACTTTGACTGATAGAAATTTACATTATCAAAATACAAATAACAATTGTAATAATCACTATTTACAGTCCAAATATACTTTTGAAATTTTGACTAAAGTCAAAATTTGAATAAAAGTCAAACTTTGACTAATGAAAATGAGGCAATGTATTTTCAAGTTGCAAATTAAAATAATGATAGACATTTTTAATTATAATATTTGACTAATTAAAATTTATAATATTTTATAAAAAATTGAACTTTGACCAAAAGTAAAACTTTGATAAAAAAAAAATTACACTGATACAATATAAATTTATGTAGTAGTAGACTCTATCTATAAGTAGGTTTCTACTTTGACTAAAAAAAAATTTTGTAAAAGTCAAATTTTTACTAAAAGTCAAATTATTGATTAATACAATTGAGAATCTAGTATTAAATTATATATCAACACAACAGTTTTTTTTTTTCGCCATCAAATTATAGGAGTCAAAGTTTAATAAAAGTAAAATTTTAGTTAAAAGTCAAAGCTTGACCTTAAAGTTGTTTGACTTCGAAAAATTTCATAATATATTACTAACTTACAACTTATTATCATATTTCAGTAGTCAAAGTTTATTCAAAGTCAAAACTTTATATAGCTTATAAATCCAATTAAAGTTATATTAAAATTCAAACTTTGACCAAAGTTAAATATTAACTGAAAGAGTATGATGTAGATAATGTGGTGGTTACAATGACCGTGCTGGTATGATGGTCATAGAGATGAAAGTTATTTTTTAATAGTCAAAAGATAATTTTTTTTGCTTTTAAATTTTTTACAAGTAACTTTAGATTTATAATGACAAAAAATTATTATTTAATTAGTGGGAAACTCAATTTCAATCGCTTGAATGGTTAAAATGATTTGCTCCTAAAATGATTTGGTGTATGGTAATTTAATTTCATGCGGGATAACTTAATTTCATTTCCATCTCCTTATATAGCTATCAAACAACAACAATTATAAACTAAATTTCATTGCTACCAATGAAATTACATTTTCATGTTATCAAACAAGGCCTTAACCTATCTAAATTGATCACAAAAGTACGCCACATAGCATAGTAATAATTACACTTCAATGGTGTGAGATTAAAAATTTAACTTTAATGATATATGATCACTTAAATACCATTTGGAGCCATTTAAATATGGCCCCTTATTTCAATCTGCGAGTAGGGGTAAAAATTGGTCGGGTTCAAGATGTGTTTAGGGTCAACTTGAACATGAACCTGACCTATTAGCCATATCGCTAGTCCTGAACCTAACTTGACTTGTTACTCTCTAAACCTTGACTTGAACTTAAACTTGACTAGTTCAACATACCTAGACTTGGACTTGACCTAAACCTTATGTGTTACTTAGGCCAGGACTATTTGAACCTGACTTGGTAGTGTAATTTCATTGAAATTTCAATTTTGGACCTAAATTGTTAATAACTTTTGGCCCTGACCGGACCTATAAAATAGTCTTGTGTAAACAGATACCAGATTAGGTTACCAGATTAAGTTTGGGGCTAACTTAAACCCGACTTATGTTGTAACGGGTCAATGTTTTCCACCTAGCCTGACCCGGCTGGTGGAGTTTATTAAACCCAAACTCCGCTTGAATCTGGACGGGTCTTAAAGTTGTCAGATCAACCCGACCCATTTGATCCATGCACGGGCCCCTAAATGCTAAATTGATCAATCTCTCCCTTCCACCGCTCCACAGGGCACGCCGCACCACCCTCTGGGAACCCGTTGTCGGTGCGCTCTCTCTCTCTCTCTCTCTCTCTCTCTCTGTTTCTCTCTCTTTCTAGTTTTCAATCTCAACGCCCATGGTCGATTGGATGATGGGCAGTTGGGCGGCCGGGCCCTCTCTCTCTTGCTCTCTCTCTCTCTCTCTCTCTCTCTCTCTCTCTCTCTGTCTAAATCCTTAAATCCTACAATCACTAAAGGCTAAAGGCTAAAATCCTAGGTATGCAATTAATTTTGTTTTTTTTTATTTCTTTAATGATGTCTAAATGAACAAAATGGTGGTTTAAATGATCTCACACCATTAATGGTTTAAATTATTTCACACCCTTAAGACTAAAGACCAAACTGGTGTTTAAATGATTTGACCCCACTAATGGTTGAAGGTGTGGATAATTCATACCGTCAATTTTAATAGATCATACAGTGAAAGGGCTATGGCCTAAAAATCACACTTTTGGAGAAATTTGAACAACCGATCTGTGTACATTATAGTTGTTGTTGAGGATGATAAAGAAAAAAAGTAGAAGATAAAGATAACGATTTTTGTTTCTTTTGCTTTGGTTGCTGATTAAGCTTTCTGTTTGATCTCTATTTACTTGAATAAATTGATTATATTATTTATATTCGTAAAAGAAGTAGTGGGTCTATGGTCTTGGTGGTTTTGAATTTTTGTCAAGTGCGAAGATACAGGTTCGAGCCAAAAAGCAACCACTTTGAGTGTACAAAGTCAGAGATTAAGGCTGTGTTCGGCATTGCTCCTTGGGAGAGTGGAAAAGGGCAACATCTGCTCTTTGTTATTACAAAGAAATGCGGGGAGAGAGAAGGATTGGTAGAAGATAAATGGGAAGTTGCTCTTTGAAACAGGAAAAACAGCCATCTTTAAAAGAGCATGGTTTTTCATTCTCTTTTAAAGACGGAGGTTTTTCATGTTTCAAAGAGTAGCATCCCCTTTTTTTCTTTCTCCAATCCGTCTCTCTCTCCTCATATTCATTTGCAACAACAAAGACACCAGCTGCCCTTTTCTACCAAAGATCAAAATTTCGGGTTAAATTTCGGTTTTGGGCATGACCAAAACTGAAACCGAAATTTTGGATTTCGGGGTTTCGGTGGGGACCGAAACCGAAATTTTGATCCTTGTTTTCTACTCTTCCAAAGAGCAATGCCAAAACAGCCTAAGTTTTTATCCCATCCACTCCTACCACTACCTCGTACCTACGGTTCCAACATTGAGTAATAGACCTCCTTTTTAGTTGAACTTGTATTTGGTGCATAGGCTGTCAGTGGCAGACATAAAATTTTCTTGAAGAGGGGGCTCTGGGTAGTTGATATATGCTGATAATTTTTTTCTTCGCTTACTTGGTATAGAAAAGAGTCCCTAAAAATCACAAAATACAAACAAAATCAAATAATTTGATTTCTTTGTTAAAATCAAATAATTCTAACAAAGAAAAACCAACGATACGGTATCGGTGGTACCATATCCGTATCGGCCGATACCCGATATTGATACCGAGTTTGATTTGAGCTATCTGAATTATCTGCCAAATCCGTTAAATATTGAAAATTTGACCTACTTTTGGTTAATTGCATTGAATATATGAAATAAATAGTCTGAACATGTGAATAATTGATCTCGTAGAATTGATTATCATCAATAGGTACTTAGCTACATATTGCGACATGTAGATTACTCTCTCTCTCTCTCTAAATATATATATATATATATATATTGTAATATCCCTGATATTTTCGGCATATTTTCGTTTACCTCGGTAAGCGTGCCCGGAAAATACTGTAGAATATTTTTGGACTTTTGGTAAGCTAAGACTATGGTAAGACTGATGGCCAAAGGATTTGGTCTCGAGAGGTGTGCAAGTCATGCACGCATTGGCATACACAATAAGGAGGTGTTAGTGGTTAGCATGAAATAAATCCCTAAGTTAGAGGATAAGTTAAAGAGTTGAATATCTAGATATTTGCTAGATTGGTTTGGTTATAAAAGAGATTGCAAGTGAAGCTTGCATCTCTCTATCTCTCTATCTCTCTATCTCTCTCTCGTTGGAAAAGTTAAGGAAAATAACCATGCAAGGTTATTTTAAATCCTAGATCTAAGAAGAAAGAGAGATCCTCCTCCCATCTTGACCATTGAACGTGTTGGTGATGGTCTTTAGATCTGTTTAAGCTATGAGAAGGGAAAGATAGAGGAGAAGACATCCTGCTGTAAATCATGCCAAAGAGGAAGGGTTGCAATGAACAAAGATGCCATTGAACCCCTGGTTAGAAACTGATTTTGGAGCACAAATTGACAAGGGACCTACCATTTGGAGCCAAAAGGAGGTATGTCTTGAAAATCTTTGTATGAAAATCAGAGAGATTATTGTTAGAAATTAGAACATATATATGTGAAATAAAGAAGAGGATTAGGAAAAAATCGGAAAGAGAACCGAGAATGTCAAAGTGCATACGAAAGCAGAATTGATCGTCGATTTCAAAATCGACTGTCGAATTGCTGATTTTAGGCCTGATGCAGGATTTGGAAATTCGATGGTCGATTTTGGATTCGACCATCGAATTTCAAATTCGACCATCGAATTGTAAATTCGACCATCGAATTCTGCCCTGACTTTTTGGTTCGAAAATTTGTTGGATTTTCTTCTTGCAAGCTTTCGGGTTAAATCTTATAGCTTTATATTAACACTAAGGGTGTTAATATATGTAGGTTTTGTCTAAGTCCTTGGAGAGGACCGTTTTTGCATGCTTTGAAACCTTGGTTAAGGTAGGGGAACCCAAATTCTCTTTGCATAAATTATAAGCACAAGTCATGATAGACAATCTATTTGAAATGCATAAATTTGATAGTAATCTGTACACATAGTATAAACAAAGCTTGAATATAAGACAACATCAGAAATTTGTAAACATTGTTAGGACAAGAATCGTGTGAATCGTAACCTCATAAACCTTTTGAATCGTAATCTCGAATTTTGAATCGAATTTCGAATCAGAACTTTGACAATTCAGTATATGTTATAATTAATAAGCTTTGATATGTATTAGCATTTGCATTTGATTTAGGGTTCATAAGTACGATGCCCTAGATTCCACCAACCGTGTGATGTGAAAACTTTGCACAAGTTTCCCTCATAGCCAGGGGCTTGTTGCATTTTCGAAATGGGTTCATGAACCACGATGGTCGAGGGTCTTCCCATCGGTCACTTAGTCCGCTCTCATGCTATAGGAAATTTGAGAGATAAAATTAAGTTATAAATTTAAGACAAGAAGCATGCTAAATTAGAACATTTTGAACACTTTGAACTTACTATCAGTTTTGACTCAGGATTAGAACTGGAGATTTAAATTTGAAAGCATCTTTGAAAAATCATATTTGATCCGATTCCGTCTTTTGAAAACCAAGATTTTATAATGAATCGCAAATAGATCTCGCTTCTTCTATCGAGCTTAGTCATTAGCTCACCCTCGACTATACGTCATGCGAGACCGCATTGGGTCGAGGATCCTGAGGACTCGATTATATTCCGAGGAGGATTTGGATATACCAATGAGGAGTTCTTCCGTGATCTTTGGATCCTTGTATTTTGGTATTTTGTGCGGATATTATTTTGGAATGATGAGCCCTTAGGCTATTATTTTGTCCTTTTGATATCACTAGAGGAACCATTATCGTGAACCTCTATTTTAGGTGATTGGATTGGCCATCACCGTGGTTCCTTTTGGTTCCTCACGGTGATATATTCTTTTGCTATCTGTAGTCTTTTGGATTATGATATGATGCCTGCTTCTTTAGACCTTTGTTTATGTTGCCTACATTTTGTTCTACGACATTGAGAAATCAATAAGTTGATGAACCGCCTTTCCTATACCTTAGGGATTGGAAAAGTCGAATTAAATCACATTGGTATCGTGAGAAAGGCTCTGAGTTCGAGTCTTAGGACTAGGGGTTGATTATTTCTAACAATTATTCTTGATCAATTGTTGTTGTTAACAATGACGGATCATGCCTCCACGGTTTAGAGGCGAGGCCGAGGTATAGAGGACCTCGTCGCCATCGATGGGATAGATGAGGGCATAGGCACCTCTTATGGCGGAAGGCGAGTTGCTTCAGCCCTAATGCGAGATCCTTTGGGAGCTGCAGGCGTGATAGAGGAATGTAGGCGAGGTGTTGGCAGCCTTGGCTACTAATATGGCCAAACAGATCGCAGCCATTGATAGATGCAGAGCAGATGTCTTTGGCTAGACATCAGCCAGGAGGATTCGCAGAGTTTAGGAGGATGAGACCTCCTACATTCTCAGGGCAGACGGATCCTATGGAAGCCGAGGCGTGGCTGGATGAGATGGAGGAAATATTTGAAGTGTTGCGGTCGCGTTGAGAGAATCTGGGCATCTTTCAAACTTTTGGGCGAGGCTAGCCCATGGTGGAAATCTGTTTCTAGGATGAGAGAGCAGGACTACCCCAATACTCCATGGACTTGGGCAGAGTTCGTGGAGACATTCAACGATCAGTATTTTCCGAAGATCGTACGTAATCAGTGGGAGGTCCAATTCATCGAGTTGAAACAGAATGAAATGTCGGTGCGCGAGTATGGCGCAGAATTTGATAGACTTTCGATTTGCACCTACATGTAGCCTTGTGATGAGCCTCGAAATTTGAGAGGTTGAGGGCGAACATTCAGGAGAGGGTGTCGATGTGGGAAATGGAGACGTATACTGGCGTTATGTCCAAGGCCCTCATTGCAGAAGAAGATATTCGAGAATTGAGGCGAGAGCGAGGTAATAGAAGTAGGTTTGGCCGAGGGGTGAGTGCTTGAGCGGGTGAACAAAAGCCGAGGTTCTCTAAACCTCCTCCTACCCTAAGTCACCATCATATTCTAGACCGGTTGGCATCAGATGGTGGCGTCCTCCCATCGAGACCGCCGAGTTCATCACCGGGGACGACCTTCGGAGCCGGGAGCACTCGCAAGTGGAGCTTACGTGGCTCGAGTTCGACGAAAGGATCACCTGTTACTCTGTTTCTACCATGTGTGCAGTAAGTGTGGGAAACCACATAGAGATGAAGATTGTAGACGGAACACTGGGGATGCTTGAGTGTGGGACAGTTGGTCACATGATCAAGGATTGTCTGTTGAGAGAGAGGACTGACTACACGCCTCTACGCAGTCGACGCTACAGTTCAAGGTCGGGCTTATGCGGTGACTGCACAGGATGCCCAAACGTCGAATGACGTCATTCAAGGTATCATTAAAGTTGAGATGTCATTTATGCATTGATTCAATTATTATTGTTTAAATTTGAATTCAAGCCAATTATGTTGAACCACATAGAAATCATTGCATATAATTAACAAAACTTTTTAACTAAAGGTACCCTTATGATGAGTAGTCGAGATGACATGGATAAAATTGAAGCACGAGTACTTATAGACCCTGGGTCTACACACTCGTTTATTACTCCTTCCTTCTCAGAGAAGTTGGGTATTACTCCCGAACCCCTTGCTTTTATTCTGGATGTCAAGATTCCTACGGGAGTTCGGTGTATCGATCGACATAAAGATGTCAGATCATCGTGATGATTGATGAGCACGAGACATCGAATATGATTACGTTGAGCATGGAAGGGTTCGACGTTATTCTCGGAATGGATTGGTTGGCGACTTATCACGCGAGCGTGGGTTCGGAAGATAGTGACCTTCCACCGAAAGCGAAAATCCTTGGGATTCTGTGAGTCAAATCCAAGGTTGCGCGTTGGTTTGACCATTAAAGGCGGCGTATGATGAAGAATGGTTGCGGTGGGTATCGCTATTTGCAAGATTCTGAGAAGAAGAAACGACTTAGCTCTTATCAAGGTGGTGCGATTATCCCGATGTCTTTCCGGAGGACTTACACGGATTACCACGTAGAGATTGAGTTCGCGATTGAGCTAGCCGGCATGAGTAACCGTTATCTAAAGCTCCATATCGGATGGCGCTTTCTTTGAGTTGAAAGAGCTCAAAGCGACTTCGAGGAGCATTAGACAAGGCTTTATCTGAAGTGTTTCTCCTTGGGTGCAGTTCTATTTGTGAAAAGAAGGATGGATCGATGCGTGCTGTATCGATTATAGGCAGCTCAACAAAATGACAATTAAGAATCGTTATCCTCTTCCAAGGATAGACGATTTGTTTGATCAATTGCAAGGTGCAAGATTCTTTTCAAAGATTGATCTGAGGTCAGGCTATCACCAGCTCAAGATCAAGGCAGAAGATATATCCAAGACTGCGTTTCGGACGCGTTATGGCCACTATGAGTTTCTAGTGATGCCATTTGGATTGACGAATGCGCCTGCATCTTTCATGGACCTGATGAACAGGGTGTTCAAACCACATCTTGATAAATTTGTGGTAGTTTTCGTAGATGATATCCTCATCTATTCGAAAACCAGAGAGGAGCATGTACAACATCTTAGGATAGCTCTTCAAACACTCAGGGACCATCAGTTGTATGCCAAACTCAGTAAGTGTGAGTTTTGGCTTGAGCAGGTCAGTTTCTTGGGACATGTAGTCTCTGAAGCGGGGATCTCAGTGGATCCTACAAAGATAGATTCTGTGGTGACATGGGAACAACCTCGGCGATTCTGAGGTCGAAGTTTCCTTGGTTTGGCAGGGTACTATCGGCGATTTGTCGAGGGTTTCTCGAAGATATCGGGTCCACTTACACAGCTCACAAGAAAGAGTGCTAAGTTCATTTGGACGAGTGATTGTGAGCGAGCTTTGAGTTAAAGCATCGCTTGACTACAAAGATGCTTGCGATACCTTCGAGTGGAGGTTTCGCGATATAGTGATGCTTCCTATGGCGGATTAGGTGTGCTTAATCAACACGAGAGTCATTGCGTATGGTTCTAGCGGTTGAAGGACCATGAAAGAAACTATCCGACGATGACTTAGAGCTAGCAAAGAAGCATTATATTCGCCTTGAAGATCTGGCGACATTACCTCTACGGTGAAGTTTTTGATATATTCACCGATCACAAGAGTCTCAAGTACCTCTTCACTCAAAAGGACTTGAATATGCGGCAGCGACGGTGGATGGAGTTCTTGAAGGACTACGATTGCTCAAGACCATCCGAAAGGCAAATGTCGTTCTTGATGCTCTTAGTAGGAGGTCTTGATACAGTTGTCACATCTTGTTAGCCGGATTCAGAGATGGAAGCTTCTGGAGGATATGGCTTTGGGCAGCTCACGATTTGATGTAAAAGGCTCGGGAGCATTGATGGCTACACTTGTGTTACGTCCTACGCTCTTCGAGAATATTAGAAAGCTTCAGATGACCGATGATGAGCTGATGGCAATCAGACGAGATGTCGAGAATGGCAGTAAGAAGGATTTCTCCATTCGAACAGATGGGACCTTGCTATTTCACGACCGGTATGTGTATGCCGAGTACCGAGCTTCGGGACACCATTCTGGAAGAGGCTCACAAATCCATGTATGCCATACATCCTGGTAGCACCAAGATGTATCAGGACTTGATGAAGAGTTTCTGGTGGCGAGGTTTGAAACGCGACGTCGCTGAGTACGTATCGCGGTGTTTGGTTTGTCAACAGGTTAAGGTTGATCATCAGAATCTGCAGTCTATTGCAGCCTTTACTGCTCGAGTGGAAATGGGAAGCCATTTCGATGGATTTTATACTCGGATTGCCGAAGACACTGAGGAAGAACAATGCCATCTGGGTCATTGTAGATCGGTTAACCAAGTCTGCTCATTTCTTGCCATATAATACCACCTATACAGCCAGTAGACTTGCAGAGTTATACTTAAAGGAGATTGTTAGACTGCATGGGATACCGGCTAGTATTGTGTCTGATCGAGACCCGTTGTTTACTTCACACTTTTGGCAGAAATTTCAGGAAGGAATGGGTTCTCGTCTTGACTTTAGTTCTGCATTTCACCCACAGACGGACGGCCAGACTGAGCGAGTGAATCAGATCATTGAGGACATGTTGAGAGCATGTATGTTGGATTTTCACGGGTCATGGGACCAACACTTGCCTCTGATTGAGTTCGCCTACAACAATAGCTTTCAGGCTAGTATTGGTATGGCTCCATTCGAGGCGTTATATGGACGACGGTGCCGATCACCGTTGAACTGGGAAGAAGTGGGTGAGAAGCTCATTATTGGACCTGAGATAGTTGAGCGCACTACCGAGACAGTTCGGTTGATACGCGAGCGACTACGAGTAGCTCAGAGTCGTCAGAAGAGCTACGCCGATCTCAAACGGAGACACGTGGACTTTCAGGTAGAATTATCATGTCAATAAGTAAATTTTTCCTTCTTGGTACAAATTCCATGTGAAAATTAGCATTAATACTCGATTTTCGTCGGTGAGAATGTCTTTGTTCGGATTTCGCCTACTAAGGGCGCAGGCGGTTTGGAAACGAGGGAAACCGAGTCCTCGTGACGTTGGGCCTTTTGAGATACTAGGTCGAGTCGAGAGGTTGCATATCGTGGTGGCGTTATCACCGCAATTATCTAGCATGCACGATGTCTTTCATGTGTCGATCGACGATACATCCGCGTGACCCGACTCATGTACTTGATTACCAACCCATCGAACTTCGTGGATGGTTTGAAAGTGGTCGAGGACCCGATTCGTATTTTGGATCGTAAGAGCGGATCCTACGACTAAAAAGCATTCCCTTGGTTCTCGTGCAATGGCGAATCATACACCGGAGGAAGCCACTTGGGAACGTGAAGTGAGATCCAGACCGCTTCCAAGCCTTTTCGTTTAAAAATTTTCGAGGTTTTATGTGTTGATTGTAATATACTGGAAATTTTATGTAATTCTTGATTGTATATATCTACTTTTGGGCGAGAATTTTTGGCGGTCCTATAAACAGTAAATATGCTTCTCAATTCATAAGCACACTGGACTAGATATTGCTTTCGTGATCAATGTTGGTGATCGAAAGGTTAGGAATTTCAAAATTTTTGAAAATTTTGAAGGCCTCAGATGTATTAAAATTCGACTGACGAATATCAATTTAAATGGTCAAATTCTGACAAATGTGGTTACCATGATCCAATGCTTAAACCTATTTTGTCCACATTTGACCGCAAATAAATTATGTACTGCTGAGGAGACCTTGATAAATTTTGCGAGCCCGACCGAATGCGGACTACATTTTTTCAATTAAAAATGTGGGCTAATTCGCTATAAGTTTCGCCCATTTTACAATTTTGCACCTTTCTCGGCTGCGATAATTTGGATCGAGGTCCGAATAAGTCAAACGGATAAAAAGGGCTTCGATAACAGTCAATGTAGAGCTAATGGTAAGGTTTAAATTCCAAAATTTTGGAAGTTTTTAAACAAATTCTGTTGCCAGAAATTTCGACTGTCGATTTTGAAAATCGACCATCGAAAAAAATATAAGTATAAGTGCACTTTAAAGCCCAAAACAGGACAGCAAACTGCCTGAAAAAAAATCGATAGTCGATTTTTAAATCGACCATCGAATTGCAAAATCGACCATCGATTTGAAATTCGATGGTCGAATTTATCGATTTAAGTGAGGGTTGAAACCCTCTGTTGCCATTCGGGTTTTAACATTTTTGGGGATTTTTGAGCTAGGGTTTGGAGCGATTTGCCGATTTGGGGCTCTCTTTGTATTTTTGGCTGCAAATCTAAGGAGGAGTGCACTACATTGTCAAGGGGATTCGAATTCCTTCATTGCAAACCCGATTTGGGGCTTTTCCTCAGGTAAATCCCTCCCTCATCTCAAGATTTCGTGGGTTTTTGCATCTGTTTTGAGGGTTTTTCTTGCATTTTTGTTGTCTTTTTGCAATGGGCCCTAAGAAACAAACACCAATTCGAAACCCTACCTCTAAGCGACCAGCCACTCGCGCTGCGTCAACTTCACGATCCAAACAGCCCGTGGGACATTCAAATTCGGCTCCACAGCCCATCGTCTCCCTTTTGGCCCGAACAACCACGAGATTTTGGAGCATTAAAAAGGCTTCTCATTCGTCTTCCACCGTAACTGTTTGATCAACAAAGCGACCACGCAATGGGCGGAGAGTATTTGGAAAAAGCCAAATTAACCTCGTTGTACTTCCTTTAGCGACCACTTCTACCATGACTGCGACTGCGCCTATTTTATCAAAGACATGAGCCGCGTAGATGGTAAAAGAATTTATACGGAAATAGATGGTGGATTACACATTTGACCTAGAGGATATGGTATAATCGCGCGTTCCCTTAAATCACTCCCAAACCTGTGGGTTTAGGTCCCCTTTCCCAAAACCGCTCGTTTGAGGACGTCACTACACAAATGACGCAGGCCGTCATGGATCCGTAAATCTATAGTTACGATTCTGATGCCGAGTCCATGTGGATTTTAGATAAAATTTTAAAGACCACTTTGTATCCTTTTGGTCACCAATCGAGCGAATCGGACCCCTTCAACAAATTTTATTTGCGGCCTACAAAGGAGATGGTTCAAAGCAGGACATTCTTTTTAAGGGGATCCTTAAAGCCCGCGAGAAAATGGGGGAACATAGAAAGAAGCCCATGAAAACATGCCCTATGCACGTGTGATTTCTGTCATGATTGAGAATTATAGAGCTGGCCCTGCTTATGACCTTCTTCCTACCGAGCCCAAATCCATCACGGCCTGAAACTATACACCCGTAAATTGGGGTCGACGTATAGTCGATTGGTAAAGGCTCCTAAGGATGCGGCACCGAGACCGATAGCGAGGACGATGAGGACCCTACTCATGCAGCTCGATACTCCCGCACCTACCCACGGCCGAGTGATGTCCTCACGTTATCGAGTTTACTCTCAGATGAGCGCCAGGAGCCACCAGACCCACGAGCTCACACACCATACTAGCTCGATCGCCGAGCTCGATGTCCACGGCGCGCTCTCTCTTACCTCATGCAAAGATGCATTTCCGAGGACTACGATCGATATGGTCGAGATCCGAAGCCAGATACCGCCTTCGACATCGCAAGCGCTGATCGTATGCCTCCTTCGCCACGATCGATACGAGTGCACTTTGCTGCCGACGGAGATGGCGCTAGTATGTTTGTGAGAGAGGGTTACTCATTTACTTTTTGATGCTATTGGTCTGTACTTATTTTACACTATGGATTATTAGGACCTGGTGGTCCTTCTTTTATCTTTACATGATTGATTATTAGGACCTGGCGGTCCTTCTTTTGTTATCCTTTATTTTTATGTCTCTGCTCGGTTTTTAGACACCTTGGTTAGCCCTGGTTGTATATATGGAGCACTTAGCACTGGTGGTTAGTTTTCTATCTATGTTTTGGCTCTCAGCATGAGTTTACTTTTGCATATATTTTGGTCTCTTTTAGATATATTTTGGTAAATGATTCTCAGTATGAGTTTACTTGTGTGGGTTTGCTTCTGTCACTCTGATTCTACATGTTGGTTTTGCTAAATTTTGAGATCCTTATGGCTTCATGCATCATCACATGCATCGGTCTGACGTGACCCTTGGGTGTGGGCATCCATGTATGGATGCAATCCACTATGGCCTTCGATGCCACATGCAAAGACATCCATGTTACTACGGATCCCATCCCTTGGCTTATGTGCCTTGGGATCGAAAACACGGTGGCCCATGTGCCCTGTTTTGCATCCAATTTTGACGAAAATTCCTAAGGAGGGTGAATGTAATATCCTCGATATTTTCAGATATTTTAGTTTACCTCGGTAAGCGTGCCCGGAAAATACTGTAGAATATTTTTGGACTTTTGGTAAGCTAAGACTATGGTAAGACTGATGGCCAAAGGATTTGGTCTCGAGAGGTGTGCAAGTCATGCACGCATTGGCATACACAATAAGGAGGTGTTAGTGGTTAGCATGAAATAAATCCCTAAGTTAGAGGATAAGTTAAAGAGTTGAATATCTAGATATTTGCTAGATTGGTTTGGTTATAAAAGAGATTGCAAGTGAAGCTTGCATCTCTCTATCTCTCTATCTCTCTATCTCTCTCTCGTTGGAAAAGTTAAGGAAAATAACCATGCAAGGTTATTTTAAATCCTAGATCTAAGAAGAAAGAGAGATCCTCCTCCCATCTTGACCATTGAACGTGTTGGTGATGGTCTTTAGATCTGTTTAAGCTATGAGAAGGGAAAGATAGAGGAGAAGACATCCCTGTGCCTGTAAATCTGTGCCAAAGAGGAAGGGTTGCAATGAACAAAGCTGATGCCATTGAACCCCTGGGTTAGAAACTGATTTTGGAGCACAAATTGGTACGAAGGGACCTACCATTTGGAGCCAAAAAGGAGGTATGTACTGAAAATCTTTGTATGAAAATCTGTAGAGATTATTGTTAGAAATTAGAACATATATATGTGAAATAAAGAAGAGGATTAGCTGTGAAAAAAATCGGAAAGAGAACCGAGAATGTCAAAGTGCACAGCCACAGAAAACAGGAAATTCGACTGTCGATTTCAAAATCGACTGTCGAATTGCTGATTTTAGGCCTGATGCAGGATTTGGAAATTCGATGGTCGATTTTGGATTCGACCATCGAATTTCAAATTCGACCATCGAATTGTAAATTCGACCATCGAATTCTGCCCTGACTTTTTGGTTCGAAAATTTGTTGGATTTTCTTCTTGCAAGCTTTCGGTTAAATCTTATAGCTTTATATTAACACTAAGGGTGTTAATATATGTAGGTTTTGTCGGAAGTCCTTGGAGAGGACCGTTTTTGCATGCTTTTGAAACCGCTTGGTTAAGGTAGGGGAACCCAAATTCTCTTTGCATAAATTATAAGCACAAGTCATGATAGACAATCTATTTGAAATGCATAAATTTGATAGTAATCTGTGCACATAGTATAAACAAAGCTTGAATATAAGACAACATCAGAAATTTGTAAACATTGTTAGGGACAAGAATCTGTGTGAATCAGAACCTCAGCTAAACCTTTTTGAATCAGAATCTCAGTGAATTTTCGAATCAGAATTTCGAATCAGAACTTTGACAATTCAGTATATGTTATAATTAATAAGCTTTGATATGTATTAGCATTTGCATTTGATTTAGGGTTCATAAGTACGATGCCCTAGATTCCACCAAGCGTGTTGATGAAACTTTGGCACAAGTTTCCCTCATAGCGCAGGGCTTGTTGCATTTTTAAATGGGTTCATGAACGACCATGGTCGAGGGTCTTCCCATCGTCACTTAGTCCGCTCTCATGCTATAGGAAATTTGAGAGATAAAATTAAGTTATAAATTTAAGACAAGAAGCATGCTAAATCGAACATTTTGAACACTTTGAACTTACTATCGGTTTGACTCGAGATTAGAACTGAGATTTAAATTTGAAAGCATCTTTGAAAAATCATATTTGATCCGATTCGTCTTTTGAAAACCAAGATTTATAATGAACCGCAAATAGATCCGCTTCTTCTATTGAGCTTAGTGTTAGCTCACCCTCGACTATACGTCACAGTCGAGACCGACATTGGGTCGAGGATCCGAGGACTCGATTATATTCGAGGAGGATTTGGATATACCTGGAGGAGTTCTTCCGTGATCTTTGGATCCTTGTATTTTGGTATTTTTGTCTGGATATTATTTTGGAATATTGAGCCCTAGGCTATTATTTTTGTCCTTTTGATATCACTAGAGGAACCATTATCGTGAACCTCTATTTTAGGTGATTGGATTGGCCATCACCGGTGGTTCCTTTTGGTTCCTCACAGTGATATATTCTTTTGCTATCTGTAGTCTTTTTGGATTATGATATGATGCCTCTGTTCTTTAGACCTTTGTTTATGTTGCCGGCTTCTGTTTGTTACGGCTTATTGAGAAATCAATAAGTTGATGAACCGGCCTTTCCTATACCTTAGGGATTGGAAAAGTCGGGTCGTCACATATATATTATCCGTTCTTTTAGAGTTATTTATAATTATTGAGGATCCATCAAAGCCAGTGATTATTAGATGGCATGAGAAGTGTATGAAGCTGAAGAATCTGTAAGTGAAGATAATATTCTTTGTAAATATGAATATGTTGAATTCTAGTAAATTTGTGAATGACAATGTTTTTTCTCTAAGATACCTTTATTAACACCCACAAAATTTTTAAGGGCACCTACGTAGACATATGCGAGCCGAAAATTGTCTTTTGTGGGTGTCCTCAAAGATTTTGTGGGCCATAAGTGTAGCTCCCATTTATGTGGGTGCCCATCTTCATCTTCTTCCACCTCCATTCTGGCGAGTACTCCATTCCGACGAGTCTTATGGTAGCATGAAACCCTCTTCTTCTTCTTCTCCTCCTCCTCTTTGTAGTAGAATGAGACCCATGAAATCCATTGATATGAAATCCTTGAAACCCTCTTGAAACCAACCTCTTCTTCTTCTAAAATGAAATCCATGAAACCCTCTTGAAACCCACTTCATCTTCTAGAATGAAACCCATAAACCCCATTGAATGAAACTCTCTTGAAACTCACTTCTTCTAGAATGAAACCCATAAAATCCATTGAAATGAAACCCTCTTGAAACCCACTTCTTCTTCTAAAATGTTTAAACTCATAAAAATCTCTTGAAACCCTAACAATAAGAATAAGAAGACAAAGAGATTGCATGCAATGACGGTGGGTGCCCACCGTCTTTGGTTTAAAACTGACGGTGGGAACTCATTGTTGGTTTTTTAAAATTGATAGTGGGTACCCACCGTCAGTTTTAAACCAAAGACGGTGGGCACCCACAGTCATTGCATACAGTCTCTGTCTTTGTTATTTTTTCTTCTTCTTTTTCTTATTGTTAAGATTTCAAGAAAGTTTCATGGATTTCAAGAGGGTTTCATGGGTTTCAACGGCTTCTTGTTCTTCTTAGGGATGCATGAAGGTTTTGTGGGTTTCTCCTTCTTTGTCGGCTTGTTAGAGATGTTGCTGGAGATGTTGGTGAAGAAGAGGATGTGTGTGAAAAATGGGTGTATTTTTAGTGCGTAATAATTTTTTCTTTAAAAGAGAACCATTGAGTGGGTACCCCCAAAGATTTGATAATCATAAGTGGAGCACCCACTTATGTAGGCGCCCTCAAAGATTTCGTGGGTGTTAATAGAGGTACCCTTTTCTTATTGCTTCCACACTTTGATATTTTTGTCTTTGTGATCATACTCGGGATTCAAAATTTTCATATTTCGAGGCATGACAACAGCCCTCTTTAATACCACTGCATTCTCCTCTGCTCTCTTTCAATCAACTTCTCAATCTCCCGCATTTTGGTTGGGCACCACTGACCACCATCATTGCAGGATGCGACCATTGTCATCGTGACTGGAGTTATCGTCATCATTCTGGCCTTCGCCATCGCTAGAATCCACAATTGTATATGATATAGGTCAGATATTTCTTTACTTTTGCCTCTATGTCTTCTTCTCCTACCCACCTTCAATTTGTTTATGACATCCCTGATTTAGAAAGAAGAAACCCCCCCAAAAACTCTCTGTCTTCTTCTCTGTTGCGTAGGTTTAGGTTTTCGTTGGAGATGAGGAAGAAGGAGAAGGAAAAGAAGAAGAAGAGGGTGTTTTGATGACGCCGGTGTTGTCGTTCTGTCGGAGTTGTGGAATATGAAAAAAAGAAAGAAGAAGAGGAAGAGGAAGGAGGAGAAGCTTTAACTATGTCGGTGATGCCATTGCAGCTGCCGGAGTTGGGAGAAGAAGAGAAAAAAAGAGAAATGGGGGTTTATACACATGGGCGCCCTTGTAGTAAGGGGGGGGGGGTATTCCTGTCAACCAAAAAAAATCGGAGCCTTTTTTTTTCCCCGTGAGAACATGGGCCTTTCAGAGATTGTGTGGGCGTGAATATAGGTACCCTAATTCTAAAGTTACGAGAGAAATTTATTCAAAGAGGGCCATATTTCTTCAAAATGATAAAAAAACATGTCACTTTTTTAAGAATTGCCTAAGCAACATTTGCTGATGGACTCTTCAACAATTTATAGTCCAGCATAGATGATTTTTTTTTACTTGTTACCAATGACTTGTGTGACTTCTAAATTTGGAGGGTATTTTCGTCCTCGAATTTTGGGTGTGATCATTTGTCACCGGATGGACAGACCAACAACTGCTGGTTTTAAGAATTTCTTCCAAATTGTCTCCTTTGGTTTATTTCTTAAAAAATTCAGCCATTTTTTAAATTATGATTATTATTAGTATCCCAAATTACCGTTTCTAACATCTATGATAAATTCCACTCATCATATTGATCAATACGTTGTTTTATATAGGTATGAGTTTTCAGCTATGACCATTAAAGAGGTGGACAAAAGATTGAACAGTTTGGATTGATCATAACGTTGGTCAAAAGAGTTGGTGTTATTTTCTAAACTGACACTCTACGGTCAACATAATCTCTCTCACACACACAGACAACGACGAAGATGAAGCGAAGGTCAAAAGATGGGATTGTAAACCTTAAATTCCCCCATGAAAAAGAAGAAATATTGAAGAAGAAAAGGAAAAATCCTCTTTTCTTTTCGTCATCGAAGAGAATTTTAGGGTTTTGTTTGGCATTTCGTGCAGCAAATGCGCTGTTAGTGCAGACCTATTTCAATCCTGACGAACACTGGCAATCTCTAGAGGTTGCTCATCGAATTGTGTTCGGGTATACTTGGAATCCAATTTCTCTCTCTCTCTCTCTCTCTCTCTCTCTCTCTCTATAAGCTAACTTATATGTTTAAATTTTGATTTAAATATTAAACAGATATGGTCACCTAACATGGGAATGGGAGAAGGGGATCCGTAGCTATGTGCATCCCTTGATATTTGCTTTCCTTTATAAACTCCTCGCGTTATTTCGTTTGGACAACCCTTGGTTCATGGTATACTTATTATAAACTCCGTTGAGCTTCAATTTACTATCAATTTTGTTTACTTCTTTTTGTCGAGAAGATTCCGATCTTGTTTTGTTACTAATACTATCTTTAATGATCATTAGAAATGATTAAGTTATTGTTGTCCCTCAATTGAACAGTAAAATTGGCTGTGATTCTGTGTTGCAATAACATGTCTATTATAACAAATTAACAATATTGATTGATATAAATTAACAGAAGTCTGAAAAGTAGAAGAAGATGACCAATTTGAGGTGGTTGGGCCTCCTCGTTGGTCGAATTTGACGTGATCACCCTCCCAACGAAAGCTATATAACAAATTTTCATTCCTCAGTTCTCCACATTGGACTTCAAATATTCATTGATATTTAGAAATCATAAAGCCCCTTTTCTCATTCCTCCTTTCTCCACATTGGATTACAATTACTCATTGAAATTTCATTAAGTTCCTTCTTTCATTTAATTCAAATTAAACTTTCCTTTCAACTAACACTCCTTAGCTCTCTCGCTCGCTCACACTATTTTGCTACTCAAGTTGCCGCACTATTTTTTGTGACTACTTGGGAGGCTGTTTTTTAACGAATTAATGGACTATCACAATTTCAAGAGATCTTGGATCTATTGAAGTCGATCTCTCACTACAGCTTTTAGGGGCACTGACATTTGTAAATGTCAACTTTTGACATGTAAGAGCCGTTAAAAGGTTATTACATGTTAGTTTAAAATGAAGGAGCCAGTGATACATTGATATTTTACAAAACAGTCTTTAGATCATAGCTGCAGAAAAAAATAGTGTGGGCTTGATACATAAGCCATTTAAAAAAAAAAAGATTGGACAAAATAGAAAAAAAGAGAGGCTAGGGCGTTAGTTGAAAGAAAAGCTTAACCCTATCAGATTAAACAAACCTTCCTAGCTATAGAGGGCTTGGTGAAGGCCCTTTATTAGTTAGGTTTATGATATTTTTCTGAGTATTTAGGAGTTCAAACTAACCAGGAAACTAAGTAGAGAAACTCATACTACTAACAATGGATAGCTTCTATTTATTCTTCTAAATCAATTAGGAAACCAAAATTTTATAAGATTTTAGGCAACTTATTGTGGAAAATTATCTTACTACTTCCTAGCAATAACATAGAGAGAATAATGGTGCACAATGCATGTGGTGCGTAACATTTCACCTCCCTTATCAGCCCCAAGGGTCGATATCTTCAACAACGTCCCACCCGGATCTTTGCATTACGGGGTTCCCTCCTTGACAAGTAATGCACATGGGAATAGCGACCAATACATTACCTCTGTCATAGTCTCCATCCATTGGTAAAACGATATTCCATCTCACATTAGGTAGATTGAGGCTAATCTCACCTTCCAATAATTTGGTATCTGATTAAACATTCATCCCACATTAGGTGGATTGAGGCTAATCTCACATTCAGACTTGCTCAATACTGCACACCAATCTCATAAGACCCTCACCATCAAATCGAGGAAGATCCATCTCTATGGTTTAAACCTGGATGGATGTTGCTACGATTTTCGTTATCATTATTTGTAGAGTGTATTTGATTTGTGTCCCATCTTCCGTAATTGGATGAATCACATGTTGTTCGTCCATAGATGGTTTAGTCACCTACGTCCCTTGTTCCATGCACTCGATCAGAGCTATGATCCATTCGATCTTGTTCTGGCAAAGCTTTGATTTCATGAATTATGTGTGCAAACTTGCTCTAAGACCATATGTAGCAATACTACATAATCATTATGTAATAAAAAAGAAATTGGTGAAAAGAGAAGATGGTCGGTTCAAGGAGGGCGGGTTTCCTTGTTGATCAAATCCAAAGTGATCACCCTCCCAAACTTTAAACCCAAATAAAAAAAATTTCATTCCTCCTTTTCTACATTCACTGATATTTAATATTTTCCTACTGTATGGGTTTAATCTAAGTAGAGCACCTTACTCTACTAACAATGAATAGCTTTTAATTCTTATTCTAATTCAAGTAGGAAACTAAGGGCCTGCTTGGCAATTCTTATAATGGCTAGATTGCTGCTCCACCCCACTTACAAACAGAAAGACGGCCATTGTTACTGTTTGGTAATTTCCCATGGTTCCTGCTTTTTCACTTAAAACTGATTCCGGCATCAACTTTTTTCCCTTAAAACCTGCTTCCAGATTTCCCTTTTGTGGAATTAGTTTTACGTGGAATCAGCTCCTTGAGAGCATTGCCAAACAGGGCATATGATTCTACAGGATTCTAGGCAACTTATCTTAGAAGCTTATCTAACCTACTAATAATAACAAAGAGAGAAAATAATGAACCATGTGAGGATTATTGTCACGGTGCGTCTGACATGCACATAGGGTGCATAACATTATTTGGAAAAAGATGTGGATTTTGGTGTCTGGTTTCTGTTGGGTGGTCAGACTTTGCAAGTTGAACACTTCAAAAAATCATAACATTTTAACACATTATCTCAGTATAGCTATTTTTATTCAATTTTGTTATAAGCATAATGCAAAGTTTATGAACACATATTAATATCAGTAAGGAAGAATGATATAAACATATGGCGTTAGTTTGATTCTGATCCACAATCTTCTATTTTCAGGAAATGTTATTGAAAGTGGCTAGAAGCATAGCAGAAATAGGAGTGGTGACCAGAAGTAGAAAACATAGTCTGCTAGAGTGTATGAAGCTTTTGGAATCATGAGATTCCAAAGGATTGGAAAGTTCTCTTTGTGAGGTGTCTGGTCGAAACACCTCAGTTAGTTGTGTGCTTTGAACTGATTTGAGCAGCCTTGTAAGTTGAAGCCAAGCTGAAGATGCAAGGTATCATTGGTTCATAGCACATCATGAGACTAAGGTGGGTTTGTGGACGAACAATTGAGTTCATCCTGATAGGGTTACAATCTGGAAAATTTTTATGAGAGGATTCATTGTTCCAATCATACCCAAATGTATAACTTCAGCAGTTGTAATTTTATTTTCTGCCAAGTGGTGGATCTCACCCTATTATTGTAGTTCACATCTCTAATGTTGCTGATGTAAAGTGCATTAGAAGTTTTCAAAGTTTTCTGAAACACTAAATACACTTCACTTTTGCCATTATTTCTCTGACACTTTAGTCCCATAACTGACTATTAAGGATCCACGAGGAAACAATTGGGCCCTGTTGTCCTATCTCTCCTTGAGAGCTAAAACTAGTCTTATACCCTTCCATTCAGAAGTGGCTTCTTGACATTCAGTTATGTCGCACATTTCGGCCTCCTAGAAGGATAGAGGTAAATATTTTCACATTTCAGCCTCCTAGATAGATCTAAGGGACATTTCCTTTCCTAGAAATTGGTAGGTGGCTTGGTGAAATTGCCTGGTGCATTAGGGAAGTTCATATTTCGGCATCCTAGAAAAAAAGATGCAAGGGACATTTTTTTTCAAAGAAACTGGTAGGTAATTTGGTTTGCCATTTTCATAAGCAATAATTATCTCTTGGAAGGTTGCCAAAGAATAAAAGTAGACTATTTTTTTAACATCAAGGTTATTATGAACCCATCTTTCTGCTAACCTAGCCTCCTCCATCCCTTGGGACCAATAGGGGTACAGGAATATTAACCTGTTGATTAAGTAAAAAAAGTATCAGATCTGCTGGAAGAGGTGTTTTCTCCATTGATAGAAAATCATGCTATTCATGTCGTCTAGAATTAAGGAATCCAAATGTGCTGGAGTTGATCAGATCTTTGAATTCTCTCTTCACAGAAAGTGCCATTCAACCCAATACTGGGAAATTTGATCCAGGATCTGATTATCTATACAGATTTTCTTAGGGCTAATGTTGTGAACTTGCATTTAATTCTTTTATTGACTACCTTGGTTTTATTCAGGATGCTAATCCTCTGAATCTTCATATCTGTGATGTTTGTTCATACAGTTTTTTGACGAATTGCCTCTGCCATATGTAACGTTTATTTTGGATGCTTCTTAGATGAGGGCTCCACGACTACTGCAATCCGTGTTTTCCTCATTTGGTGATCTGTACTTGTACCGACTGTCATGTCTAATCTTTGATGAGCGCATTGCACAATGGGCTGTATCCTTTATACATATATATATATATATTGTGTACTCTTCTCAACTTGAATTACTGGTGACATTATTATATTGATAAAATTGATTTACTTAATTCTATTATAGCTTTTTTCTCAGTTGATAAACTGGTTCACATTTTTCTGTATCACACGAACCTTATCAAATAGCCTGGAGGCAGTGCTGACTATTGTGGGCCTATTCTACTGGTACTCTTTTAGGCGTTCCTCCAACCAAGTTCCAACAATGGCTTCAAGAAAGTTGGCTCTGGCTATAGCAGCATTAGCTTGTGCTGTTCGACCAACAAGTGCTATCACATGGTTGTATGTTGGAGTTTTGGATCTGTTTGAAACACGCGATAAACTGAAATTTCTATTTCTTGAGGTATTCCCTATTGGGTAGGTAATTAGCACATCCTGATTTCTTTTTCATCACACTTTTGGTAAATATTTTATGACTTATGGTTTTGGACATGTTGTAGACTACCAATGTTAGAACTTTAAAGCTCAATTATAACTCTATCCGTGACAATATCCAAGTTGACTTGAGGAGCCAAGGGAGTTGAGGCACAACATAAATAATATAGCAAAGACTGCACGATCCTACCAGTATATATTGATTTCACTGGATAGTTTGACTTCTTTTTTTTCCTTCTTACTCTTTAACTATCTTTATTGACCTATTCATTCTGACAAATCTTTACTCATATATGATAGTTGTCCCACCCATAAGTATGGAATACATGTTACATGACATAAGTTAGCTATAGTTTCAACTAAATTCTGCAATTCCCATTTAGCCATAGGCCGCAAGAATCACTAGTCACAAGTCACAACTAGTAAGGCATCATTGTGTCAACTTGGCGGGGGGTCAGTTCGGTTTAATTTTGATAATTATGGGAAGATTCGAATTATACATATATATATATAAAGGAACATATCACCTATTTTAAGGTTAAACATACTGATTGTAATATATAAAATAGGTACAGTACATATTCCACATGCGTGCAAATTCACATGATAAAGAAACAATACAAAGCATGATTAAAGCATGTATCACAATCATCGAAATCACAAATTCGGTGAATTGCTGAATTGGCCGATTAATCAGCGAAAAGTTTGGAGCACTAGAACATTTTTTCTCTGTCTCGTCAAGCATATATGAATTTGATAGCATGGATTGTATTATCATATCCCTACTCATTCCTGATTGTAACAGGTTCCTAGTGCTCGCAATCACATGTTTGTTGGATTGGTGGATGTATGGGAAATGGATTTTTGTGCCTCTTAATTTTGTCAAGTTTAATTTTCTTTCTTCTGGAGGAGACTATTATGGGACCCACAAGTGGCACTGGTACTTCACTCAGGGTTTCCCTGTCATGCTCTTCACTTTCATACCATTCTCAATATTTGGGGTCTATCAATCTAAAGAATATAAGCTCTTTGGCTTGATTGTGTGGGTTTTAGGACTTTACAGTGTGCTAGGTCACAAAGAATTCAGGTACTCACAGTATTAACTTAAACTTGATACTTTTGTGGGCCGAGAATACTTAATTTATTCAGAGATTGTGTGCTTTTGCTTCAATGTATTTTGACATCTTGCTAACTTTCTAAGAATACTTGAATTACAGGTTTGTGTTGCCAGTGCTTCCCATAGCTTTGGTGTTTTCTGGATATTCTTTAGCAGCAATGGAAAATCTTGATTCTTCAGAAACTAGAATGAAAAGATCTTCAAATTTCCGGATTCGATGCCCTTTGAGAATGCAGTTGTCTATCTTCTTCCTCCTTGCAACCAATCTTCCAATGGCCTTGTATATGAGCTTGATTCATCAGGTAAAGCAGTTCTTGGTAGCAAACATGAAGTTATTTTTCCCCCTTTCATTTACCAAGTATCAATTCCATACAGACTTCTTTAAATTTCCTTTTTGTTTATTTCCATTTTCTTTTGTTATGCTTTTCTTTTCTCGACATAAATGCTTTGTTTGATTCTTACCTGCAAGCATTCTAAACAGAGAGGAAGCGAAGATGTTATGAATTTTTTAGCGAAAGAGGCTCTTAACGGAAAACTGAAGAGCACACTTTTCCTTATGCCCTGCCATGCCACTCCTTATTACTCCACGCTACATTGTAACCTGCCTATGCGCTTTTTGGACTGCTCCCCAAGGTAATGATTGAGGAATTATGCCCCCTGCTTTCAGGCTACTTGAGTAAGCGGTTCTCCTGGACTATTTATATTGGGAAACATTCTATAAGAGCTCTCTGATAGAAGCTGCTAACAGTGACCCTGTACTTAATTAAATGGGGCCTAGACCAATTTATCTGAATATGAAGCCTACATTTCCCGAAATAATTGAGGCCCTGTTTGGGGCAGAATTGACCAATTCCCTCCTGCAAAAGCGGGAATCTAGCAGTGGGGATGGGGCAGCTTCCAAATTTTTACCTCATTTTAAGCTTTTTTAGCTTCTACGGGAGTCAGTTGGCAAGAAGCAGGTTGTTACCAAATGCTTATTATATATCCGAAATTGCTTTTCAGGGCCCGAAAGTGATTCCAAAACCCTGAAAAGCATTGCAAATGGGACTGAGCCTTTATTTGCATTTTCTATCAGATATTCGTGATAGAATCATTTTCCAATTACATCCTATATGATTTATTTGGCATATCTTTAATGTGGCTTTATATAATTCTTCATTTTGACAGTGCCGAGAAGGGATATCTGGATGAATCAGATCGGTTTTTGATGGACCCAGTTGGTTTTGCATCGGACATAGCCAAGAACTGGTCTATACCTAGTCACATAGTGTTGTTTGATTCTCAAGAAAGGCAACTGAGGGAGTTTCTAGTTTCACATTCCTTCAGAGAGGTAAATTCTAATCCAAATGAGTATACCCATTTTCGTTGAGTCCTGCTTAGCTGCTATGTAGGAGCAAACATATTTATGCTCTGGGCTCCAAAAACCGTCTATATTGGTCCATGTGGCAACCAAAACATGGGTTGGGTCCCACGTAGAGCTGGGGGCAATGCACAGATCCTACTTCAATTTTTTTTTAAAAAATAATTCAAAAGGAAATCCATCCATTTTTCGATGCTGAAAATCAGACGTAGGGCTACAAACGAGCCGAGCTAGCTTGACTCAAATTTTTAGTGCATTTGCTCTTTTAAGCTCGGCTCGGCTAGCTCAAACATTAAAGCTCGTATAAATTCGAACCATGCCTGAGCTGGGGTACATAAAACTCAGTTATGCTGTACTCGATATATATATATATATATATATATATATATATATATATATATATATATATATATATATATATATATATATATATACACACACACACACACACACACAAAATAAGCAAATTTTGATATAACCCAGCAGCGTTTGCAGATGAAGCTTCAGCAATGCCATCACCCCGCCAATCAAAAGAAATTGAGTTATAAAAGGAAAAAAAAATAACTATCATCTAAATAATCTAATTCTATGAACGCCAAGCAGATTGCCATTAAGCTGCCTTTTAAGTGAGATAGGCAGCGCATCTATGTCCGAGTAGATGGCATCTTGTTTGTCCACTCCCCACTTGGCAAGGGCATCAGCCACCTATTTACTTCTCTAAAGATCAAATAACAGGACCATTTTTTCTTGTTCAGCTTGGTAAAAACCTACTCCATCCAGTACTTTGCTGTCCATGGAAATGCACCACCACTTAGAGCCGACGATACCAATTTGGAATCTGTTTCTATAATAATTTCAACATCATCATCAGGCAGCAGATCCAGACGATCCGACAGAGCTTTAAATCCAGCCTCATTACTGGTAACTTCTCCATGATGTCGATGGAAGCTGTTGACGAAGCTGCCTTTGCTATCTCTGACTACCCCACCACCTCCAGCTCTGGCAGAGCTTTTCATGAAAGAACCATCTACGTTCAACTTCAGGATTGCATGAGCAGTTTTCAACTTTCAACCACATAATCGGCCGAACTCATATCGGTTTGATAAGAACAATCTTTTTCTTCCATTGTTCCAGAGTAGCAATATCAACTGAGTTCATTGGACGATTAGGGATGAGGATTCCATTGATATCTTTCATCCAGATCATGATCAATCATAGAAAGATCTTTCAGTTGGCATATGGCGTTTTAAGCCAACCAAATCTCCCAGGCTATGAGCCATGGGTTCGAACATTTGATCATAGATATCTGATTTTTTGTGGAGCTATCTGGCATAATTAGATATCTGATTTTTTGTGGAGCTAGTGGGCAAAATTCCCGAGAAGTTTTTTGGGTTATAATGCATCAAGAACATTCAGTAAATCCATTGCCACAGTTGTACAGTGAATGCGCAGGAACCAAATTGATGCTGACTGGTTTCCGATTCACACTTGCATACATGGCAGCGAGAAACGACAGGCATTTCCTTGGTCCAGCTGATCACTGAGTCTACTGGAATTGTGTTGTATAGCAATCTCCATCCGAAGCACTTAATTTTTAGCAGGAACCTTGGAATTCAAAGGAACCTTCATTTTCTTTGAGGAGTATTTTTACTCCAAAATTGGAATCCTGGCAGATTGGGAAGGGCTCACAAAAATCGGGACAGAGCGGGGGAGGGGCACAGCGGGCACAAGAACTAGCCTTGTAGTATCATCACAGAGCTAGGTGAATCGGCACACCTAGCCGACCAATCTATGCAGACCTAGGTGGCATGGCACGGGACCTAGTTATTAAGCATGGGTTGCTCAAATAGATGTAGCATGTCTAGTGGACGAGGGCGAGGAACAGATTGCACTCGATGTCCCTTCATGGATAAGCTTGCGAAGGCAGCCTTTTCTACCGAATAAGAAATCAAAGTACCGGGCGACGACTACAAAAGCTGCATGATGTTGCCAAAAAAATCCTCCTTGCAGATATTCGGAAAATGATCTTTAATTTCATCTAGAACCTCTCTGCCAAGCTTGTTAGTAATGTAATCCTTATTCCGACGGCCCTCAATCATGGCCTTTGAAAGGAGCATCTCTTCTCTAATGTGCAGTAGTTTCTCTGCCAGCGGGTTTTCACCCCTCTAATTATGGCCTAGAAGTAGTGTGTGATTTCCATAGAAAATCCTCCACAAAGATCCAGAAATGGTGGTATTGTAAAGGGTTTTAATCCGGACCATAACTTTTGAGTCTCCAAATTTGTTTTTGATATTCCAATAATTGGGATTGCCCAAATATTTTTAGAGAAGCATCTAGTCCATGGAGCATCTTTTGTGATTAACTTCCAGCAAATCTTCATTTTTCCAGCCCTGTGAATGTCGTCCAATTTATGGACCCCAAGGCCACCAACTTTTGGGGTAGCCATTTTCTCCCAAGAGATCCAATGGGTTTTAAATCTTCCATCTTCCTCTCCCCAGTAAAAATTTAGCAAAACATCTTTCAATTTCGTTAATATAGTGGAGGATATGGAGTATAGAAAGTATATAAATGGGTATTGAGGACAAGACAGGATTGAGTAAGGTGAGCCCCCCCCTCTGTCAATAGTTTAGATTTCCATCCAGAGCCCTTTTTGGAAAAAAAAATCAACAAGCTTCAAACAAGACTCTTGTCCGTCGTCCATTAAATAGGGGAACTCCAACGCAGTTAGTAGGCAGAGAACTCGGGTTAAATTCTAAAATTTTGAGAAGGTTGCTTTTTGACAAGGGAGCCTTTTCAGAAATAAAAGAATTGCTCTTCGTAAAATTAATGACTCAACTTGAGGCTAGAGAGTAGACCAAGGTGTTCGAAGTTCCTTCGACCTCTGATCTTTTCGTTCAAAAATCTGTCAACTGCCTCATTTGTAGAGATTTCAGGTTCGGACACTGTTGCATTCTCGTGTGGAATATCGTCTGCACTATCCTCTGATTCTGAGGACTTTAATTCATCATCAGAGTGCTGTTTATCATTTCCTTTTGCAGTGAATCGGTCCTGATTAGAAACATGGTCTAAATTAGGTGATTGTGGAAGGGAGTTTGGAATGATTGTGGATGGGAGTTTGGAACAATATTGATCGTGAGAGGCAGCACCTTTTGGATTTTAATTTTCATTTTTAGAAGGCATCGGAATATCAGAATATATATATATATATATATATATATATATATATATATATATATATATATATATATATATATATATATATATAGGGAAATGATTATATGACTCGAGTCATGGGACATAAGCCAATAACTTGAGCTCATATTGGCTGCATGTCACATTAGGTGACTTTAAAAGTCAACCTGATGTGACATGCAACCAATGGTTGCTAGAGTTATAAAATTATATTTCATGACTCGAGTGAGAGGATCATTACCCACATATATATATATTTGGAGTGTATTTCTTGGTCACTTTAAAATCTCTTGGGTTATGCCTGAGACCCCGTATATGCTCTTGCTTAATTGGGATGTGGTGGACGTGGAGGGGGAGTCAAGGGCTGTTTGGAGAGCTACTGTATTCGCCATTTTGTGGGGCATTTAGTGTGAGAGGAACCGCAGAATCTTCGAAGAGAAGGAAAACCATGTGGGTATGGTTATTAGGTTGGTGTCGGATTTAATGAATTTTTTGGGTCGCGAGAGGTGGGGTCGGCGATAGCTGTCCTTTTAGCTGGGACCCCGGCTAATTGGGTCGCCCTCTGGTGCTTCGCTACTGGGCTTATTTCCTTTTGTATTTTTTATTTCCTTGCTTGGTTCCCTCTTTTGTGGGGCCCTCTTTCTTTTTTGGTTAGCAAGCGGAGTGGGTGTATTGTGTATAGCGCCTTGCTGTTTTTTTATATAATCCATGATTACTGATCAATATATATATATATATATATATATATATATATATATATATATATATATTAGTTTACTAAGTTACCCTTCAAAGCTAAGAAGCACGGATATAGATACGTGACACAGGTACAATAAGATATGGGTACGGCGATACGACAATTTTCAAAAAAACCAAGATACGAAACATGGGAGATACGTGCATATAAAAATTATTTTTTTACAAATTTTTAGGCATATTTTAGGTTGTTAAATGTAAAAAGGAGAAAACGAAATAGAAAAAACAAAAACTTATAGAGACTAATTTCGAATGGGTAGACTGCACGCTGGTAGGCTCCTTCGATTTCCTCTTCTCCTTCTTTTCATAAAAATCTTAAATCCCAAACTCACAGTCTATTTTTCTTCCTTTTGTAATTTATTTTTTCGGAAACGCCTAGGATACGCATGATCAAGTATCGGTATCCGACACGGACATGATACGGATATGTTGCCAAAAATGGAGTATCCGTGCTTCCTTGCTTCAAAGTAACCGTTAGATTCATCTTACCATTATTTACAAAGGAAATTTAGTAAATTACCCTTGTAAAGTACCTCTGCGCCCTGTATATAAATGAATCGAATGCCTCCTGCTCCATTCATCTTATCGCTCCTCTCTCTCTCTCTCTTGCGATCGTCTGTTTTAATTTATTATCTAAGGAAAAAAAAGCTCTAGCAGCCTGTGTAGGGATCACACCATCTCTGTCACTCTCACAGAGGCAGGTCCAGAGGCAGTGATCATGGAATCACCACCTTTCTCTCTCTCTCTCTCTCTCTCTCAATCACACCACTACCAGGTGTAGTACTGGGTATGTTGTATACGCACAACAACAGCACCATCTCTCTCTCACTGATAAACAAAGTAATATTTTTATATTTATAATCATTGGTTTAATCAGTCTATTAAACATCTATTATTTCTATGTTTATTTATTATTTTTAGTTTTTCTCCTAAACCTTTAAATCCGACCCTAATTGACTAGACTGCCAAAACATTAAAACCGACGCTGATCCCAATCGTATAAAATGTAGCCAAAATAAACAACAAAGAATGATAACATAAGAAAATAGTTATAATAAAATTTCCTTGCTCAAGCTCGGTAGCGCCGAGCTAGAGCTGACCTTTGGCTTGAGCTTGCTCGGCTCATGTGTAAGCCCTAATCAAACGGTAGACGCATCTCATTTTACATTTTTTTAAATAGTAGATATATCTCTTTTACATTTTTCTTGAACATGATCTATGTACATCCCCCTTTCTCCACGTGACACCTAAATCATGTTTTGGGTGCCTCGTGCCACTGTTTTAGAGGTCCGGAGCATATAACTTTTTTCATATATACATAGATATATAAGAAGCCTGGGAAGCTGGTCTCGAGTCCAACTAGAAATGGTGATCCTGAGACATGACTCCCACGTAGTGGCGCATGAGGTTGATCCAATTAGTTCTATAAAAAAAAGAATTATATGTTTTTCATGGTTGGATCAATGGTGAAAAACTATGGTGATCACCATTGATTTGGAATTGAGCCTATAGCTCAATGGAAAGAATTCAATGGAAGGAGTCGGATGATGCAACCTTGAGATAGGGGGAACAGATGCCACATGACACCAAATTAGCACTCGGGAGAGAGTGGACCTTGGCTAGCCAAGAAGGCTGGGGAAGGGTCCCTATTTGGGTGCCATGTTGCACCCGCACTGTTGATCTCACTCTGGTCATTTTTGTTATATATATGTCTAAATAGGTTATTGATCAATTCTCCGGCCTTCCCCATTGTTCTACACTGGGGAAGGGTACAGCTATCAGTAATCCCTTATAATTTTGATTCCTGTTTCTTTTTCTTCCGTCTGATTGTTGCATGTTTCTATCAACCATGGCGGCGATTGACAGATAAAAAGATTTTTTCATGCACATTTCAAAGTAGACCGCGACCTCCAAGCATCAGTTCTTGTGTACTCTTCAACAGGATAGTAACATGCTCGCAATCCAATTTATCTCAATTGCACGCCGTTACAACTGTAACAGAGTGGAATAGTTGACGCTGATTAATTTTCCCCATAGTTTATTTATTCTGAATAGGGTTCATTGCCTGATGCAATGGTCAAAGGCTTCGGCTGTCAAGCGTTAAGACACTGGTTCCATTTGGGAGAGCAGCGCCAAAAAGGTTAAGCCTGTTTCCCGTCCACCTGCTCATAGCACGCCATACCCATCGGACCAGCACTGGGTAATGACCTTTGTATTTATTTGTTCTAAATTGTTTGACTGGTTTAATTTAAGATGGTTTAAGATTTTAATAAAGCTTTGTTAACCTACTTTTGATCTTCTGGTTTGGTCCTATGGAATTTGATTGAGAAATTGTAGCATGGTGTGAAACCAAGGAATGCTAGTAGAAGACCGTTAGATTGTTTATCCGACGGTGGTAATACAACAGGGCACAAGGGTGGTGAGTGGTAGTCATTGTTTACTGTGTGCTGTAGCTTGTGAACAGTGGTGGTAACGGTAAATGGCGATAGGGTGAGGTGCACATTCAGCAACACTGATGAAGTGTATTCGTGAATCCATTACCGTCCGTCTTGGGAATGGATGGCAAGAGATGCAGGAATTTTTACGGCAACGAACAGTATAGAATTCATGAATTCTCTTCACATACATCATCAAATTCACCCAAACATTCATCTAGTAACAGTGTAAAGATATGTGAACATGGACCGACAAGATCAGATACGGTGAAGAGAAATATGATGTGCCCAATTAATATGGTACGTACTGCGTGCTGGAACCTTGCAGAGTGCAGGTATGGTACACCTTATTTTACCACCGTTGGATCTCCCAAGAATTACTAAGGTGGGGTCTACCACGTATAGAGTGCGGTGACCGACGACTGCTGTAGTACAAAATAGGTAGTGTGGTACGGTACGGCCTTACATACATATAATAGGGTGTTGTCATTTCAAACGAATAGTAACACGTTATTATGGTAGTGTGTCGTACGTACCACCTTATTATGGTGGTGTGTCGTACCACCACATTCTGTGTACGTTATTATGCAAATCTTTTCTGGTATGTTTTATTTAGTAAATGAATGGGAGCCATTAATTGCACCTGACAAGTTTGCCCTTTGCACATAGTTTAAAAGAAGGGTATTTTTTTTTTTTTTTTTTTTTGCGTATGCCCCCTATATTTCGGCATATTTATAAATGTCACTACCCTCTTTCACTTATTTATAAATAAGCCTTACAGTTTTGTGTTAAAATAAAACGTTGAGATACCATTCTCCCAAAAAAAAAAAAAAAAAAAAAAAAAAAACAACGTTGAGATACGGTTCCGTTAGTTACAGCGAAGTGCACTTATCACCTACATTATTTTTGTCTTGTGTTGAAAATGCTTCTCATGTAGCTTAGCTTTTTTAGAGAATGCAGTTATCGAACACTAACTCAATGTGTTTTAACACAAAGTTATAAATAGATTGATAATTTTAGAGAAGGCAATTAACGGAATACTAACTCACGATGTTATTTAAACACATAAATTGAGAAAGGGGCCAATACTTGCACAGCAGTTATAAGCCATTGCACCATTTAAAAAAAATAATAAAAGGGTGCGAGTACTTGCACCTCACTTAAAAATGATTCTAAAAGATAGTGCAAAGTTTGAGTCATTCAATTTTCCTCTTGTTTTGAGTATTTTTTCTCTTGAAAGCGAGAGAAGTGAAGTGAGTGCAAGAAATGAAGAAACAAGTGAGAAAATGGTCAAGAAGGAATTGCTTAATTGTGATAGAGAATTAGAAAACAATCAACAATCAAATGTTGGGGGTCTATATCAAGTTGAATAAAAAATAGACCCTTTGATGATATGCCCATGATCTTAAGATCCATTGTGTGGAAGATTGGCATTGAAAATGATTTTTATCATATGTTCTCAAAAAGTTAATGGGTTTTGGACTATTTCAAACAGAAGTGTGAGTAGAGGTACTCTTGTTTATTTTGTGGTTCTCATCTTATTCTTATTTTAAGTGGGGTGCAATCACATAATGATCATATAAGATAATACTCTATTTATTTAATTTTTTAATTTTAAGTGGGGTGCAATCACATATTGCTGGTGCAGCTATTAAAATAGTGCAATAGCTTATAAATGAGGTGCAAGTTTTGGCTCTCAATTGTAAATTAGGTGATTATTTTTTAGTCCGTGAAACAGGCGTAACATTTATAAATATGCCAAAACAAAACGGGGTAATGCAAAAACCCATTAAAAGAGAGATTTGGATATTTTGGCACCTTCGAAATAGCCTTTGATTGCGATCAAATATACGATGAAGACCGTGTTCCACACATCAATTATTTGCACTTAAGAGCTTTATATCATAGCCTTCCAATAAGACGCTTTCACATGGCACAAGCTTCTAAAATATCAAGTACCAAGTCTATAAAGGCCAACTTCTATGTGAAGTAATAGCTTTATATTATGACCTCAAATCAAACGGTACGATTTAAATAATTTTTCACGTAGCACACCTTCACATAACACAGTTTCCCAAAATATAAGGCCTTTCATATTTTAAATTATGTGCAACTGTAACTTATCGTGTGAAGTAATGGCTCCCCGGTAAAATTTCTATGGTCTTCTTTTCCCTATTTTTTATCTCTTAATCGGCGGAGGACCTTATACAAATCAAGAAAGGTTAAAAACGTACGGCTCTATTTGCCAATCGACAGTTGCTTTCTAAACTGCTATCTTTGAAAATTTTCATATCAATTTTAAAATTATGGAAGCTTAAAAGAAGTATGATTGTGTTTTCTAAAGTGGCCTTATCCTTTGATAACTCTTTGCATGATAAGAATTTATCCGAGATTTATCTTTTCAACAATTCTCTCCTCTTTATTTATTAATTGTCTGAACAAATTTATTTGTTCTGATAAAGAGTTAGTCGAGAGCGGTGAGATAATTGCTGCAAAGAATTAGTAAAAATAATAAGAACTTGTTAAAGAAGGTGAACTCTGCTCTAGCAAGGACTAGCAGAGAGCTATACTAAACATAGCCTAAGTGACTGAAAGGTGAACCTTCCTCATAGAGTCATAGGTCATACCATCCAATTAAAGCCCCCACCAATTTACAAGCTCTTTATCAATTGATAGAGGTCGTGAATTTGTGGCTGAATACCATCTATGCAGTGGCCTTTGCCACTTGCACGGCTTAGATAAATATACAATGCTGCATTGATGATTGTGTCCACGTAGGATGATCTCTGAGGCTATGTTTAGAATTGCTCTTTAGAGGTAAATAGTAGCTCTCTGCTTTGGTGCATGGCAGTTTAGGATGAAATGCATTTGGTTGTAAGTACTCTTCGGCTGTACTTGAGATTGCTCTTTGGAGGTACTTCAAAGATTATGTTTGTAGGTTTAAATTTGCACTTTCAAAGATATCCAAATTCACCGCTTAACTCGTTCACATAGTGAAAGAAAAAAATTTGGGCTCTTTAAAAAAAATTATTTGAACCCGCTCTTTTAAGTGGGCTGTTTCCCTCCAAATCGCAATCCCAAAAACAGTCTAAATGACAAAAAGGAGGACTCGAGCACCATTCACAGTGCACAGGCCACCTCACCGTGTAGTCAGCGTTATGACAAATTGATTTCATCCACGTGGCAAGCTAGGAATTGATGCGACGCAACCGGAAATCACGGCGCAGTTTAAAGGTAAACGTATTTTGGTGCACTGTTCTATGCATTAAGGTTGACTCTTTTCATTGAAAGCTCTCAGTCCAACGCTTGGGATCCCGTGATTACTGTGATTTGGACATCTATCCCATCTACATCAGGCCACGTGTACGGTCCATAATGGCTCGCAGTGTCTATACTCTATGCAACTAGTGGCTATGATAAAATATTTTTTTCCTGACAGAAACTCTGCCTAATATTTTGGAAGTTCGAACTCGTGATGGGTTTGTATTAGGCGTATCACTATGTGACACGGGTAGTGGACCGCCAGAATTAAATCCTCTGACTGAAACAGATTCCTAACATCCACGAAATCCGTGAAGAGACTACATTAACCGTGCATGATTGACTGAGATTGGTACATATACTGCCCGCAGTACACAGTCGGTGCATCCAATAAATTTTTCAATTGGGGATCAAACCTCGAGTTTCCTTGATTTATGAATCCTATTAGCCTAACATTGGAACTCCGCGAACCCTAGCGTCAAATCGTTGGAACCTCGCTCTTTGAAAAACCGACGGTCACTTGGATATCACTTCTTTTTCTCTCTCTCTGTCTCCGTGCCGTTGAATGCTACTGTACCATCATTAATGAGTTGACATCAGATGTATGGTGAACTACTGGTTAAACACCACTATATAAGGGGATGCTAAGATATTTAAAGAGTGCCAAATCAGGTAAAAAACATCCCCTCCCCGGAAATGGGTGTAACGACTATCGAGGGAAGGCGGGGGATTAGCTTAAGAACTAACCTGGGAACCCTATGTTTATTAAGGCTTTATTTGGGTTAAATCTTATAAGAGCAAAAGCAGCTCCTTGTAAGCTCTCTGTTAGAGCAAATAAAATCTATTCTGAAATAGAGCAGACAGAGAGCAATTTTATCACTTAAAATAATTTCCTGTCAGAGCAAACGAGGTGAGGAACTTTGTTACCAAACAAAAAAAAAAGTTCTCTACAGGAGCCAAAGAACAAAAGAGCTACTCTTTATTCTGAAAGAGCTAACCGAAAAGCAGCCTAACAGTTTTTTTGGATAGGTTGATAGGAGCTCACCTTAGGCCTAGATTAAAGCCTCACGTGTTGCTTTTTGAGCTACATAGCAGAATATTTTTTTACCAACCGATATTTTAAAAATGGCTAAAAATCACCTATCAAAAAATTGGTCATTGAAGGGTCCAAACTAATCGAATATGCACCATCGTTGATATCTAACATACGGTTCATTTAAAGTGTTTGAAACACGATATGATACTCCAAATAGGCATATATATTTTGGGCTGCCCAAATGTCAACTCCAACTTGAACAACCTAGATGGAAAAACGGCTCTCCCACATGGCACAATAACGTCCCCAATAAGAGTATATTGGTGATTACTAGCTCCTATGATTCAAATACATATCAATTCGTGAGCCCCGCTCTTGTCTCTTTAGGAGATCCCTTCCTCGTCACAACTTTACCTTAGGCTTCGAGTGAGGAGGATCAATCCCCTTTCTTGGCAGGGATTATAGGCTTCTTTTAACTTCTAAGAGTGACCTTTTTTAAGCCTATTATTAAGTCACGCTGCAGTACATTGTTTGAATAAATAAGTCATCAAAATGGTCCCACATATATTAATATGAAGGGAAGCCAAAAGCCACCCTTACTAGCGGTTTTGGATAATTCGGATCAACAAACATAAAATTATCTAACATTTATTATTAAAGTGCTATAATTTTATAAATTTTTTTTTCATTGGCTAATTTTTGATGGTGCAAATGATGGACATCTACATGGAATAATGGGATTGAGCTAATATATATATTTTTTGATAACTTGAATATTCAGGAGCACCCGCCTAATCTCAGGGCACATGCGCACTCCAAATTCAGCACATGTCGGGTCAGCACAGGATATAAATCCCTAGGGTGGCTTTAGGAGGGGAGGGAATTTGAACTCAGGTCTCTTACTTTTGAAAGTAGGTACCTGACCAACTCGCCTAACACCTTGAGGTTGGGATTGAGCTAATATATAACATGAATTAATATTGGCTTCTAAGGAGATTCATCTTAGAAAACTTTTAAAGAGGTTTTTTTTTAATATATATATATAAGTATAAATTTTACTACCATAAGATATTTGGATTGTTCCTGCAATACCAACTCATACCAAATTCTGGATTACTGAACAAAATTTTATCCAAAATTGCATCATAACCATTTGAAAAAACATACTTTCCATTGAAATAAACATGCCATCAATGGCTATATATCCAAATTTCAGCTATTGATCAGTTGGCTAAAATCAACTAAGATCCAAGAAACAATCTATAATTCCTCTAATTTTTATTGAGCCTTTAAAACTCATCACAATCACTATAGTGTTGTCGCATCTATTTTGGGTCGATTTTACGAGTCTTATTTTTTTACTCATTTATAATATTATAACTTTATCCCAATTATTTGGGATCGACTAACACAACACTAACCCTCCTTTTTTCAATTTGGGTTTGGGACTCACAATGGTAAAATTACCCTTTAAAACTCGGGTTTAAAGGCTCAAGCCACTGATCGGCCAGCAGCAAAATCCGTTTGCAAAGCCTATTTAAAATGCACGTACCGTTAGTTAGGGACAGAGCCACATTGGGGGCATGGAGGGGCAGCTGCCCTTCCTTACATTAAAGGAGTTCTTATATTTGTAATTTAAGATTCTTCCTTCTCAACCCCGTTTCATTTACTTTAATCATTAAATGCTTCTAATTAGTCGATGGGGATCATTTTTGTCCCGATCTTTGACAAATTAGATCTTGAGATCATAGACGATGAGAATTAAATCAGATGGTTAAATTTGATTCCATGTGACACACATCCTAAAACATAAACATGATTGGTGGCGTACATCAATTGTAGTGATCGGATCAATTTTCAGTGGTAAGCTTATAATCTCAAGATCTAGTTTGCTAAAGATTGGGAATAAATCTATCATCTAATTCAAAGTAGTCAATTGTTTAATTAATTTTCGATTTTTGTCTAGAAACTGAAACAAACAAGAATCGGTTTGGCTCAATTCTATCTGAATCGGTTTTTGTTTCGATTCAGGCCGATGTGGTTCGCTCGATTTTTTATATCAGCCTCTGCCTCTCCTTTAAAAAAATTCTGGCTCTGCCCCTGCCGTTAGTTGCCTCTATGATTGGACCAACGGCTGATAATGATGCATGGAATTATCATTAATTAATAACTAGTCAGACAGCTCTAAATTAATTAAAAAACACCCAATCTGCACTTATCAAAAGCTACTTATTGAGGGGTGCTCGTGTTCCTGGCTCCTACACACGCGTATGTGTTTAAAACTTAAATGCATGGCCAAAACTGTTCTTTATCAATGCATATTTCCAATGTAATTTTAATTTTAGGGTACCATTATTTGCACCTCGTAAAAATGTAATCTCACCCATCTTTATAGGTAATATATTGATAGCTTTGAAACATAAGATAGAGATTGCTTTTCGTCTCAATTTTCTATCTACTAGAATTTGAGATCACGGGCATACTATAAAACGATATTTTTTTATTCCAAAAAAATAATCCTAAAATTTAGTCTAAATGTGATGTGTGCTGCAAAATTTTAGGGTGACTTTTCAAGATGATTGTCATATAAAATAAAGAATTGATTATCTGAAGGTACACTGTGATCTCAAAATCTATCATGTGAACGATTGGGATGAAAACTGATTTCTATAGTCTGATTTCAAAGTAATTAATATATTTTGGCCGAGATATATTTTAACCGAGAGAGATGGGATGAGATTACATTGTCACCGGGTGGAAATAATGGCACCCTTTATTATATTGTCAGACGTTATCTCATTACCTTTTCTTTTACACGCCTACATTATCTTCTCTTTCGTTTTTTCTTTTTTCTCTTTCAATAAAGAAAAAGGTACCTATGTTAATTAGTGATGAGTACCTTATGCTAAATTGGTCAGCTTGTCCCTTAAAGCTAAACCACACGATTAATTTTATTATGGCTACTTTTAGAAAGGGTACCTTTCGTATAAGTATTTAAAATCTAAGCTTATGATGGCAAAGGGGTTGCTTTCACGGTTCACTAACCCTCCCTCTTTTTTAATGAGCCCAAACTACAGTATCAGAGGACCTCAAGGCTCCTTTAAAACCATGTATTTTTTGGCACATGTGAGTTAGAAAGAGAAAATGAAAGGCCAAAGTAATTATATCATTAACACCTTTTATCACTTTGACATCTTTCTAATCCCATTCACCGTACACTATATTGTCCAGTTCATGATTCAAGGTAACGACAGTGCGATGATACCGGAGCTATATGACTAAAGGGCCCTTCCAAGGATGCCTCTACTTGGTATATATATATATATATGGAGAGAGAAACTCCGGGGCTTAGCAAGATAAAACAGTAGCCACATAACCTTGAAAGGGAGAGCAATATGGGCTTCTACCTTGGGCTTTCAATGGGTCAGGTCGACCTGATATCTGTCCCAATCAACCGGATTTTTTTATTGAGTCGGGCACATAAATTTGACTTGTCGAGAAAAATTTGGGTCAGGTCAACCCAACCAGACTTGACATTTTATATATAACATCAAGGGAAGTAAGGGGGGTTTAAGGTCGGCTTTCGTGTAGAGTTGGGCATATACCATTGACCCATTGGGTCGGATCAGATCAGATATGCCAATTGTCCACCGAGTAGCTAAAATTTTGGGCCAACCTAACCCAATCTGACCTGTTGACAGTCCTATTTGGTTTCGTAAAATCTGTGTGGCACATAACACCAACTGCCTTAAAATCTGAAGTGAGGTTTTATCTTAGGCCTATTGTGAGCAGAATCCTTCCCTTATAAAAGATGAGTGTTACTATCACACCCTTTTGTATTACAGCTACATCTTTTAAACAAAGATGTAACTATACATTCGCTCCTCCGTCAAGAAAAAAAAAAACTACTATATATTCGCTCCTTGGAATCATATATAAATGGCAGTTTAAGTATGACGTTATTTCTTCAATTAAATTATGTATTTATTCTTAATATTATATACAAAATGACTATTATATTTATTCTAATTTTGACTACATTTTAAATGGTGGATAAGCATTAGATCCTACCCAAATTTTTTGAGTGAAACATGATTGATCTCCTCTAAGTTATTGTGTTACCTAATTTTTTATTTGGATGTCCATGATACTCAGTTAGTTCGTAACAATAGCAGGGTCGAATGATACAAACAGGAGTAGCATTTTAGCGCTACTCATGAGTCGCACAAGCATCATAAAAATTCAAATCGAAAATCAAATAACACTATAACTTATAGGAGATCAATCATGTTCCACCCAAAAAATTTGAGCAAGATCCGATGCTTATCCACCGTTTAAAATGGGGTCAAAGTTGGGAAAAATATAATAGCCATTTTTTATATAATGTTAAGTAAGGACAAATAAGTCATTTAATTAAAAAAATGATCCCTAGTTAATTGCCATTTATCGGCCGAGGATATTTATGAAGGAAACATAAAAGAGGAGGAAAAGTGTAAATAGAAATAACTCGAGATTTTATACAATTTAAGCATAACATAGGAGTATTTGCAAAAAACCCTATAAAAAAATAGCTGTTACTCATTTGAATCATATGATTTGAGATCAGTTTTTTGCCCCAATCCTCCATATAATAGATCTTGAGATCACGAGCCTATCATGGGACTATCATAAGATGCTCATATGTTGATTTCACATGACACATTTAAAAGGGAACATAATCATGACATACCATCTTATATGATTCACTTTCACCTTTTGGGATATGTGCTTCATGGAAACATGTGATTGTCTAATTGAAGTCTATAATCTTAAGATCTATCATGGCGCAGATACAAATGAAAAGGGATCTCTATCGTTTAAATCAAAGCAATCAACAAAATTTTCTTTGCTCGTGACTGTAAAGAAAAAGGGTGTGGAATAACATTTCTCTAAAACAATGGATGGCATTATATATGGTTGGGAATTTGCATTGTAAGGAAACTTCTAGAGACTTGGCATTAGGTATGCGGACTACATGGGTCAATTACCCACAAAATCAATGATTACATTGCTGATTGGCTGTCACTAAACTGGAGGGTTACGATCGGGGCAGTCCGAATAAGTGAGTAAGAATAGTTACAATTTGTTCGATTAGTGCACCTCCTGAAATTAATTGTAGCCAATCTATTATATTATATAGCCTTTAGAACTGCCCTTTGCGGGCTCTAAACTGGACGGCTATGATCATTCAAACATCAAATATGTCAATCTTCAGCGTTGATCCTTTGGGGATTTTGCATTTACCCCTAAGATACGTCATATTTGCACTTTGTACTCCACCTCCCGTGTTTCACTTTTGTGTTTCCTTGAACCATATTTGATTGTAGGTCAATAATCTCAAGATCGGGGCAAGAAACCAATCCATGTTTAACTTTTGTTTTTTTTATCTCTGTCCAACTGTCTGATCAACTGTCTGATTGTAGGTCAATGATCTCAAGATCGAACAGTTAAACGTTATTTTGTGAGATAATGGAACACGGCGATATTAAGTAAAGGGATGCGTGTACTCTTAAAAGAGGGGAGTGAAGTGCCTGTACTCGTAAAAGAAAAGAGGGGCGTGCGACTCTAGAGCGTGCATCTTACTGAAATGGATAAAATGTCTCCCTCATATTTGATGAGGCGATGAGGGGAGGGCATTATGGTCAACAATCATATCAAGTTACTTGAGGGAGGAAACCAAAATGGGTGAGGGCATTTTGTGAATAAGTGAAAATTTTAAGAAAAAAAATGGTCATGCATGTTCATCAGTCTTCACTAGAGATATATATATATATATACAGTTGAAATTTTTAACAAAGATGGAAAATGGGATTAAGAAACAGAATAAAACTCTTCATACTTAGATATTACTTAAAGAAGACAAGCCACCCCATCATATCTCATCCAAACCTATACTTTATGGTGCCACTACCCTCTATATTCTATTCTTGTACAATAGCTGCATCTTTGCATTCAAACGTCGCAACTCGGCACCAGGCATCTCGACAAGAAATCCAATATTTTCTTCTGCAAAAAAATATATTATATATATAAATATATATGTTAGATGAACGTTTTCAAATGTTCATAATACAAAAAATAGTGTTGGCGTCTCCTTCTGCTATAACAGGATGATCCGTAGGGTGTCTAAATAATAAAATACTCGTTACAGGCGGGGACGCCCAGTATCGATTAGTCCAACATTACCTTAAGTTATCCATAAAAAAAAATACAAAAAATATTATTTTTTTTAACATAAGAAAAATACCCATAATTTATTTGATAAATAATATTATTATTAATAAGAAAAAAAGGAATTAAAAATAGAAAAGAATAGAGATAGGGTCCTACATGTTAAATGAAGGTTTTCAAATGTTCATGATACAAAAAATAGTGTGTTGGCGTCTCCTTCTGCTATAACAGGATGCTCCGTAGGGTGTATAAATAATAAAATACTCGTTACAGACGAGGGCACCTCTTACGGTTTAGTCCAACACTACCGTAAGTTATCCAAAAATGCAATACAAAAAATATTATTTTTTCTAACATAAGAAAAATACCCATAATTTATTTGATAAATATTATTATTATTATTAATAAGAAAAAAAAGAATTAAAAATAGAAAAGAATCGAGATAAGATCCTACTGTCACCTACCTTCCTGGGCTTTTGTTTCAAGAACTCAGGTGGTATTTTGTATAAATCTTCGTCAACTGGTTTGGGAGCCCTCGTCTGCCTTGGAGGTTGGGTCACGTCACAAACCCTACATTGCTTTTTCTGCTCCTTTACGTGTTGGTAGGGTTTTTGAGCTCCCTTCTTCTGTAAAATGGAGAGCTGATTCAAGTTCAGAGATGCAACAATACATGAAGCAACAATAGGAGAAAAATCAAGTGTTCAATTCAGATTAATATTATAACTCGTACAAATCGAAGGACTGAATCTAAATTGTACATTTGATTACAAGGTTGGGAAGGTTGGTAAAGGAGTAAGAACTACGGTTCAATTGGAGGCTTGGAGCAAAAAGAACCAGATTTCTTTGGCTGTGATCAGTCAGATGGTCGGCGTCAAATTAACGAATACATATTTTCTGTATAAGTTAATTGCTTCTCACCTTCTCTCTCTTATCTTCTTCAAAAAAACAAATTTTGCAGGATTTCGAAAATGACAAAAATAGAAAAACGACAAGAAATAGAAAGAAAGGAACAAACACCATCAAACCTTTCGGCGAGGAACCGTAGCCACAGGCCTCTTCAATTCTTCTTTATAAAAATCAGCACCAGGGTTGTTGTAACGGAGCAACCCAGCTTGTCTAGCCGATTCAAAATACTGAGTAATTGGGAGATTATCGCTGTAATCCCAGTTCCCAAATGCAGGAATCTGGTACCTCTTGTATTCCTATATGTATAAAAATAAGAAGATTAAAAATATAAAAAAAGGAAACGTATGGGTATTAGATGCCTATAAGGGGAAACAGCTTAGCAAAAATTGAGATGGGTTTTGTTCACTTACGTCTTCCATGGCCGCAAAGACAGAGGAGCAAATAGAGGTTGCAGAGGAGAAGTACCAGAGAAGTAGAAGATGGGTTTGTTTCTTTAGTTAGTGGGTGTGGAATAAGTAATATAAGAATTCGAAAAGGTGGGTTCGACTGTTCTAGGGATCCAGATTCATAGCATAAATTCTGTAATTAAATGTAGAGAGAGAGAGAGAATGAATGGTTGTTGCTGAGTAGGGTATGGTGTGTCCCTTTCTTTGTGCTGAAATGGTGTGTTGCTTTTTTCTACTTTGCTTGTTGTTCATGCCAATAAAGAGGGATTTCCTTATTCGAGGCAACACTGGTAGCATTTACCCACGTATGGGGAATCGAGTTGTTTAAAAAGAAAAGAATATTTAAAAGGACGGAGAGAGAGAAACCGGTCTTCGGATACTCAATTGACCAAAATATCCTTAACGTATATATAATGACTACGATGCCCCTCCTTAAACCCTAAATTGAAATTATACTTTCTTATAAATAAAAAATAAAAAAAGGAAATTAGACTTTGTATAATGTTCATTCAAGTTAAAGCCTACACTGGAGTACTGGGTCGCCAGAATGATTAGATTCGTGCAACAGTAAACATCGTAGTTCCACGGATTGTCATGTATATGGACCGTTGACTGATGATCTTTCAAAATGACAATTTTGCCCTCCCTAAAATTACCCTCGGATAATATAATAATAATTTCGTAAAAAGTTAATATGAGAGAATGACTATTTTGACATCGCTCGGTGACAATAAATAAAAAGGTTGTGCTGCCTGAAGCAAAAGCGCAAACTGGGGCCCTTTCCTTGTGAGAAAGGGCAAGGGGAGAGCAAAAAGGTCAACCTGCCTCAGCGTTTCTTCAAACCTGACACGACCGACAATGAGGACCCTGACAGCCGAATCCAAAGTGGGTTGGATTTCACGTGATAGATTTTGAATTTTTGAGATGAGAGGGGTGTTATCGTCAAATGACCCTACGTGGTATAACCGTAATTATGAAAACAACTATTGTCAGTCAAGCGACGTGTCCGTAGGGGCACTGGGATTTGACTAAGAGAGCGGCCCGTAGAGGGTTCTGCGCAGATTCTACTCCCACTAGTCCACTGCCCACAGGCCACCCCCCTTCTTCAATGCCTTTTACTCTTGGAACAGAATGTACCGTCTTTTTGTCAAATGATAAGGTTTCTGATCAATTTTTTACCCAATAATTACTATTATAATAATAATAATAATAATATATGGTTTCAATTACGATTAGTGATAATAAGATATTGGTTGAAGATCCACCAGAAACTACCGTTGAGTCTTCAACATGGATCAAAGTATCGGCCGATATCGATATATATTGGTATCAAACGTGAACGATACGGTACATTAAATTTACAATATCATTTATTAGTATTGCAGACACTGAATCATACTATTTCGGTACATATTGTCTGGTACGTACCGATTTTTTGATCGGATGATACATACCGATTTTCCGACATTTTAAGCGTTGGTCTTCATCCAATGGTTACAACGGTCACATGGCCTGAGGACGGACCGTCCTGTGTCGACTATACGAATCTATATCAGGGAGACAGTTGTGTGCAGCCGGCAGTACACTACCCAATTTTGTATACCGGTGCTACAACCCCTGTGTGACAACCCCAAATTTATTTAGTTTTCGAATTAAAAAAGAAAAAAAACAAGCCCAATATTCAATCTCCTACAAATTTGCACTAATATACTTTTGATACTTTTGACCACCTATACAAATTAAGGCTGCGTTTGGGATTGCTCTTTAGAGGCAAAGAGCACTTTTAGTGTGGGATTATGTTTGGTTGCAACTTGTGCATACTCTTAGCTCGTTGGGAGAGGCAAGAGCTGAATTTGAGCCTCTTTAAAATATCAAAATGATTCTCTACCTTATAGAGACTCTAGCCTTGTTTGACAAAACTCATGAAAATAGTTTTTTTTTTTTTTTCTATTACTTTACACGAGCTTATAAATAAAATAACTCATGGGAAATTTTATTTTTAAAATTTTACAATGGTCTGATTTTTTTTATTTTTTTTTTTTCAATTGTTTGGCTACATTATGTAAAATTATTTTCCTAAGGTACCATTCTTCACACCATGTGAACCTAAAACCTCACCTTATCTCATCGGGCCAAAATGCATTAATCACTCAGGTAGTTAATTTTTTATTCCGCGTGGTACAAATTTCAAAGAGTAACTCTAAACTCGTGAGACATACATCAAGCTCAAATATAAATCACAAGTCATTTTTTTGAATGGGTGTCACATGAAATAAAAAAATCGTCTAATGATATACCCATGATTTCAAGATGCATCATGTGGAAGATTGGGATAAAAAAACAATCTCCTTTGTCAGATTCAAAGCAGTCAATGCATGTTGGCCGGACGAGATGGGGCGAGATTACGATTTTACAGTGCAAATAAATGGTACAATTATGAGGTGAGGTTGCATCTAAACCGTCTGATATAAAGGTCATGGTCTACAAATCTATGACGCAAAAGAGTGGTGCAAAACTCAATCTCTATCATATGATTCGATAGAATCAACTGTTGAATCATATAATGGCTTTGGAGAGCATTGAGTCATATGATAAAGATTATGCTTGGTGCCAATATTTTCACTTATGATCTTTAGATCATGGCCTTCAAATTAAGTGGCTTAGATGGTTGCGTTACATTTATTAGCATCGCTGTTTTTGGGTACCACTGTTCGCGTCCATGCATTCTCTAAAAGTGTCCACATCCAAGCCCGATAGAGGTACCTACCCTATTTTTTAAGAGGTTGGAAGTGATTTCAGATGTAGACGCTTTCTCTCAACTCATAGAGGTACTTACCCTATTCTTTAACGCCATAAAAACAGACCAACATAAATCTTACCGTTAAAACTATTGACTGTCTTGAATAAAACGATGGAGATCGTTTTTTATTCTCATCGTATAGCATGATCAGTCACTTTTGGGGATGTGTCATGTGGAATCATACTTGACCGTATGATAGATGACCATAATTTCAAGCTCTATTGTCTGGAAGATTGGGATAAAAAATGATCTTCATCATTTGATTTAATGCCTTTAAGGGTGGAAACTTATTCAGTTAGTATAGTCTGTGTAACCGTCGGATCTAACTACCGAAAGATATAGGTCTGTGCAACCATCAGATCTAACCACCAAAAGATGTAGGTTTGTTTTTAGGTACCTCTGTTTACGCCCATGCATTCTCTGAAAGCGCCCTCGTCCCAAACCCCTTGAAAATCATTGATTTCTTTTAATTAGATGATGGAGATTGTGTTTCACCCCTGATCTTCCACACAATAGATCTTGAGATCATAGTACACTGATCCGACGACCAATTTTTTATTCCAAGTGTCACAGATCCCCCAAAAATGACCCTAAAATCACACTTGGGCACGATTTGTGCCATACGATTCAAAGGCCATATTTTGGGGATATGTGACACATCAAATAAAAAATCGACCGTTTGATAGGTTCATCATGATCTTAAGATCTATTATGTTGAAGTTCAAGGTGAAATACGACCTCCATCATCTGATTAGAAGGAATCAATGGTTTACAAGGGGTATGGGACGTGGACGCAAACGGAGGTAGTCTTCGCTTTTTACCGCAAAATGGGCTAAAAATAGTTTCCATCAAAGAAGATAAGCGCCAAGGCAGGTTTTCATTAGGAGTTGGTAAAGGATAACAGTCTCCCATGCCGTCTCTCAAGTGTGAAAAGAGTCAACTTCCTTATGTTACTAGAGTCAAACCTACTTTCACGGATTTACACAAGCCATGTACCACCAGCAGGCAGTACACAAACCAATCTAACCCCCTTGGCACAATTAAACAGACTTCGAAAATCCGTAAAATCCATGCAGGAACACTGTTGACCTACAGGCCAATGTACCTAATACAAACTCAAAAACACTTTCGTCATTGCTCGAGAAAGAGCCAGCGATCAGAAGCGGTGCTTATTGGCTGGATTACCCCGGCCTCATGGCACACAACTTCATCAATCTTAGATGTCCAAGTGGCAGACCACTGCGTTGATGGGACCGAGCCCAAACTTCATGCTCATTTTATCTGTTAAACATAATCTCCTAACCCGGGAAACTGAAATGTAAACTGTTAGAAGAGAGCAATCTAGCTTCAAGGCAATAATTCAATTAATAAAAACAAAACTTAAAAAATTATATAAAAAAAACATTTAACTACTCATTTTCTTAACAGTTTAAGTTGACTCAGGTAGCAGGAGAGCATTCCAACGATGGATCTTTTCTTTTTGGCTTTATAGATTTACTAAATTCATTCAGGAGGCAATTCATACAATTAGAGGTACATCATTTGACATTGAACTTCAAAACTGATCAGACATGAACCTAGGCTAGATAGCACTTATAAATTTACTATTATATGATTAGAACCACTGAGAGAGGACTAACATATATATTAGATGGAAGAATGTGAGAAGGAATCAATAGCTAGTTCTCTGCCTCATCCATTTTGTAGCTGACCACTTCTCTCCTTCCAAAACTTCACATCCACCATGAAGACTGTTTGGGTCCGACGATCCGTCCAGCCCCTGGTAAGACAGAATCCATCACATTAAAGGATCATGCTAAAGAACGTAAGAGAAGAAACCCGATGTTCGTTCTTGAACCAACCTTGAGGTTGTAAGTTCAACCCAGCTTGCTAACCAAAAAAGAGAGATCCAATGTTTGTTCGCACACTGAATCTTCAGTATTTGAGCAGTCTCCATCCCAGTTGGGAGTCATTGACCATTAGGATCCAATAATTACCAGACAGAGATGGAGGCCCAAGCACTGATGAAATGACATTAGGGTCAAATGCAAAATTTCCTCCCAAGATGTAACAGTATTTTTTTACTGACTAAAGGTACTTTGGTTGCTTCTCTACAAAACAAGGATGATCTATCGGAGAAAAAGATGAAGAAAACAGACCATGCTCCAGAAGAGCACTGCATCTCCTTTATTTGGTTTTACAGACATTCCTTTTACCGTCGTCCCACCACAGCTGCATTCTCCATCTCCTGCCTGGTCATTCGAATTTGACGTATACAATGATTAATAAAAGAAGTTGTTGCTTCTTTGAATTTAAAGCATAGATGTTAGTCATTTTTTCAAACATTCTGGTCCATCTACAAAATTCAAGTGCGCTCTGGTAGAATTTATTTGGAGCATATGAAAACGGACCATGCTGGTAAAAAATATTGCCATGGGTATTTGGGTTACCTACAGGACCTAACCTAAACATGCTCCGATATGAACTTATCAAGATTGGATAGGGTCTCTATTGGATTGGCTGGGAGGACTAGGTAAGTCCAATAAGTCATGCTTGTTTGACATTCTGACGAAATCATTCTTTTAATATTGTGGCATGTGAGCAATGCTCACATGCTACAATATTAAACCTAGAGAGTACTGACATGTGAAAGTTGATGAGTGGAGCATAGGGGTAACCTGGTGACTAACAATAATAATAATAATAATAATAATAGCAAATTCCAAATTTGATCGAAGTGAACCTTATAATGAAAAAGCATGCCAAGCAAAAACAAAACATTTTAGCATATTTTGTATATTCTACAAAGATACATCATACTTGGGAGCAAGAGATTATGTGAGAATAGAGATTTCACAACTATCCGCAAGTTGTCTAGAATGATGACACCAACTCA